>OX638126.1:140200-5140200 GCA_951804975.1 Anthophora plumipes
ACAGGGATTTCGGTTATTCTGCACACTTGTAACGGCTGAATCATGAAGATTATCACTGAAAATGGATATCTCAGCTGGAAACCCAACGATACCGAAGATATCGCAGTTTCCGCATGTCAAACGCTCTGTGGCGTGCTGAAAACACCAGAAAACGTGTTTTTCGCATTCAATAGCACGAAAACAGCGATTTCGGTGATTCTGCACACTTGTAACAGCAGAATCAAGAAGATTATCACTGAAAATGCATATCTCAGCTGGAAACCCAACGATACCGAAGATATCGCAGTTTCCGATTGTCAAACGCTCTGTGGCGTGCTGAAAACACCAGAAAACGTGTTTTTCGCATTCAATAGCACGAAAACAGCGATTTCGGTGATTCTGCACACTTGTAACAGCAGAATCATGAAGATTATCTCTGAAAATGCATGTCTCAGCTGGAAACAACAACGATACCGAAGATATCGCAGTTTCCGCATGTCAAACGCTCTGTGGCGTGCTGAAAACACCAGAAAACGTGTTTTTCGCATTCAATAGCACGAAAATAGCGATTTCGTTGATTCTGCACACTTGTAACAGCAGAATCATGAAGATTATCACTGAAAATGCATATCTCAGCTGGAAACAACAACGATACCCAAGGTATCGCAGTTTCCGCATGTCAAACGCTCTGTGGCGTCCTGAAAACACCAGAAAACATGTTTTTCGCATTCAATAGCACGAAAACAGCGATTTCGGTTATTCTGCACACTTGTAACGGCTGAATCATGAAGATTATCACTGGAAATGCATATCTCAGCTGGAAACCCAACGAAAACGAAGATATCCCTGTTTCCGCACATCAAACGAACTGTCGGGTGCTGAAAACACTAGAAAACGTGTTTTTCGCATTCAATAGCACGAAAACAGCGATTTCGGTGATTCTGCACACTTGTAACAGCAGAATCATGAAGATTATCACTGAAAATGCATATCTCAGCTGGAAACCCAACGATACCGAAGATATCGCAGTATCCGCATGTCAAACGCTCTGTGGCGTGCTGAAAACTCCAGAAAACGTGTATTTCGCATTCAATAGCACGAAAACAGCGATTTGTGTGATTCTGCACACTTGTCACAGCAGAATCATGAAGATTATTACTGAAAATGCATATCTCAACTGGAAACAACAACGATACCGAAGATATCGCAGTTTCCGCATATCAAACGCACTGTGGAGTGCTGAAAACACTAGAAAACGTGTTTTTCGCATTCAATAGCACGAAAACAGCGATTTCGGTGATTCTGCACACTTGTAATGGCTGAATCATGAAGATTATCACTGAAAATGCATATCTCAGCTGGAAACCCAACGATACCGAAGATATCGCAGTTTCCGCATGTCAAACGCTCTGTGGCGTGCTGAAAACACCAGAAAACGTGTTTTTCGCATTCAATAGCACGAAAACAGCGATTTCTGTGAGTCTGCACACTTGTAACAGCAGAATCATGAAGATTATCACTGAAAATGCATATCTCAGCTGGAAACCCAATGATACCGAAGATATCGCAGTTTCCGCATGTCAAACGTTCTGTGGCGTGCTGAAAACACCAGAAAACGTGTTTTTCGCTTTCAATAGCACGAATCCAGCGATGCCGGTGATTCTGCACACTTGTAACAGCAGAATCATGAAGATTATCACTGAAAATGCATGTCTCAGCTAGAAACAACAACGATACCGAAGATATCGCAGTTTCCGCATATCAAACGCACTGTGGAGTGCTGAAAACACCAGAAAACGTGTTTTTCACATTCAATAGCACGAAAACAGCGATTTCGGTGAATCTACACACTTGTAACAGCAGTATCATGAAGATTGTCACAGAAAATGCATATCTCAGCTTTAAACAACAACGATACCGAAGATATCGCAGTTTCCGCATATCAAACGCACTGTGGAGTGCTGAAAACACCAGAAAACGAGTTTTTCGCATTCAGATGCACGAAAACAGCGGTTTCGGTGAATCTGCACACTTGTAACAGCAGAATCATGAAGATTATCACTGAAAATGCATATCTCAGCTGGAAACAACAACGATACCGAAGATATCGCAGTTTCCTCATATCAAACGAACTGTGGAGTGCTGAAAACACCAGAAAACGTGTTTTTCGCATTCAAAAGCACGAACACAGCGATTTCGGTTATTCTGCATACTTGTAATGGCTGAATCATGAAGATTATCACTGAAAATGCATATCTCAGCTGGAAACCCAACGATACCGAAGATATCGCAGTTTCCGCATGTCAAACGCTCTGTGGCGTGCTGAAAACACCAGAAAACGTGTTTTTCGCATTCAATAGCACGAAAACAGCGATTTCGGTGATTCTGCACACTTGTAACAGCAGAATCATGAAGATTATCACTGAAAATGCATATCTCTGCTGGAAACCCCACGAAAACGAAGATATCCATGTTTCCGCACATCAAACGCACTGTCGGGTGCTGAAAACACTAGAAAACGTGTTTTTCGCTTTCAATAGCACGAAAACAGCGATTTCGGTGATTCTGCACAATTGTAACAGCAGAATCATGAAGATTATCACTGAAAATGCATATCTCAGCTGGAAACCTAACGATACCGAAGATATCGCAGTGTCCGCATGTCAAACGCTCTGTGGCGTGCTGAAAACACCAGAAAACGTGTTTTTCGCATTCAATAGCACGAAAACAGCGATTTCGGTGATTCTGCACGCTTGTAACAGCAGAATCATGAAGATTATCACTGCAAATGCATGTCTCAGCTGGAAACAACAACGATACCGAAGATATTGCAGTTTCCGCATATCAACCGCACTGTGGAGTGCTGAAAACACCAGAAAACGTGTTTTTCACATTCAATAGCACGCAAACAGCGATTTCGGTGAATCTGCACACTTGCAACAGCAGAATCATGAAGATTATCACTGAAAATGCATATCTCAGCTGGAAACCCAACGATACCGAAGATATCGCAGTTTCCGCATGTCAAACGTTCTGTGGCGTGCTGAAAACACCATCAAACGTGTTTTTCGCTTTCAATAGCACGAAAACAGCGATTTCGGTGATTCTGCACACTTGTAACGGCTGAATCATGAAGATTATCACTGAAAATGCATATCTCAGCTGGAAACCCCCGAAAACGAAGATATCCCTGTTTGCGCACATCAAACGCACTGTCGGGTGCTGAAACCACTAGAAAACGTGTTTTTCGCATTCAATAGCACGAAAACAGCGATTTCGGTGATTCTGCGCACTTGTAACAGCAGAATCATGAAGATTATCACTGAAAATGCATATCTCAGCTGGAAACCCAACGATACCGAAGATATCGCAGTTTCCGCATGTCAAACGCTCTGTGGCGTGCTGAAAACACCAGAAAACGTGTATTTCGCATTCAATAGCACGAAAACAGCGATTTCTGTGATTCTGCACACTTGTCACAGAAGAAACTCGAAGATTATCGTCGAAAATGCATATCTCAGCTGGAAATAACAGCGATACCGAAGATATCGCAGTTTCCGCGTATCAAACGCACTGTCGGGTGCTGAAAACACTAGAAAACGTGTTTTTCGCATTCAATAGCACGAAAACAGCGATTTCGGTGAGTCTGCACACTTGTAACAGCAGAATCATGAAGATTATCACTGAAAATGCACATCTCAGCTGGAAACAACAACGATACCCAAGGTATCGCAGTTTCCGCATGTCAAACGCTCTGTGGCGTGCTGAAAACACCAGAAAACGTGTTTTTCGCATTCAATAGCACGAAAACAGCGATTTCGGTGATTCTGCACACTTGTCACAGAAGATACTCGAAGATTATCGTAGAAAATGCATATCTTAGCTGGAAATAACAGCGATACCGAAGATATCGCAGTTTCCGCATATCAAACGCACTGTCGTGTGCTGAAAACACTAGAAAACGTGTTTTTCGCATTCAATAGCACGAAAACAGCGATTTCGGTGAGTCTGCACACTTGTAACAGCAGAATCATGAAGATTATCACTGAAAATGCATATCTCAGCTGGAAACCCAATGATACCGAAGATATCGCAGTTTCCGCATGTCAAACGTTCTGTGGCGTGCTGAAAACACCAGAAAACGTGTTTTTCGCTTTCAATAGCACGAAAACAGCGATTTCGGTGATTCTGCACACTTGTAACAGCAGAATCATGAAGATTATCACGGAAAATGCATATCTCAGCTGGAAACAACAACGATGCCGAAGATATCGCAGTTTCCGCATATCAAACGCACTGTGGAGTGCTGAAAACACCAGAAAACGTGTTTTTCGAATTCAATAGCACGAATACAGCGATTTCGGTGATTCTGCACACTTGTAACAGCAGAATCATGAAGATTATCACTGAAAATGCATATCTCAGCTGGAAACCCAACGATACCGAAGATATCGCAGTTTCCGCATGTCAAACGCTCTGTGGCGTGCTGAAAACACCAGAAAACGTGTTTTTCGCATTCAATAGCACGAAAACAGCGATTTCGGTTATTCTGCACACTTGTAACGGCTGAATCATGAAGAGTATCACTGGAAATGCATATCTCACCTGGAAACCCCACGAAAACGAAGATATCCCTGTTTCCGCACATCAAACGCACTGTCGGGTGCTAAAAACACTAGAAAACGTGTTTTTCGCATTCAATAGCACGAAAACAGCGATTTTGGTGATTCTGCAAACTTGTAACAGCAGAATCATGAAGATTATCACTGAAAATGCACATCTCAGCTGGAAACAACAACGATACCGAAGATATCGCAGTTTCCCCATATCAAACGCACTGTGGAGTGCTGAAAACACCAGAAAACGTGTTTTTCGCATTCAAAAGCACGAACACAGCGATTTCGGTTATTCTGCACACTTGTAATGGCTGAATCATGAAGATTATCACTGAAAATGCATATCTCAGCTGGAAACCCAACGATACCGAAGATATCGCAGTTTCCGCATGTCAAACGCTCTGTGGCGTGCTGAAAACACCAGAAAACGTGTATTTCGCATTCAATAGCACGAAAACAGCGATTTCTGTGAGTCTGCACACTTGTAACAGCAGAATCATGAAGATTATCACTGAAAATGCATATCTCAGCTGGAAACCCAATGATACCGAAGATATCGCAGTTTCCGCATGTCAAACGTTCTGTGGCGTGCTGTAAACACCAGAAAACGTGTTTTTCGCTTTCAATAGCACGAATCCAGCGATTCCGGTGATTCTGCACACTTGTAACAGCAGAATCATGAAGATTATCACTGAAAATGCATATCTCAGCTGGAAACCCAACGATACCGAAGATATCGCAGTTTCCGCATGTCAAACGTTCTGTGGCGTGCTGAAAACACCATCAAACGTGTTTTTCGCTTTCAATAGCACGAAAACAGCGATTTCGGTGATTCTGCACACTTGTAACAGCAGAATCATGAAGATTATTACTGAAAATGCATATCTCAAATGGAAACAACAACGATACCGAAGATATCGCAGTTTCCGCATATCAAACGCACTGTGGAGTGCTGAAAACACCAGAAAACGTGTTTTTCGCATTCAAAAGCACGAAAACAGCGATTTCGGTTATTCTGCACACTTGTAACGGCTGAATCATGAAGATTATCACTGAAAATGCATATCTCAGCTGGAAACCCCACGAAAACGAAGATATCCCTGTTTGCGCACATCAAACGCACTGTCGGGTGCTGAAACCACTAGAAAACGTTTTTTTCGCATTCAATAGCACGAAAACAGCGATTTCGGTGATTCTGCGCACTTGTAACAGCAGAATCATGAAGATTATCACTGAAAATGCATATCTCAGCTGGAAACCCAACGATACCGAAGATATCGCAGTTTCCGCATGTCAAACGTTCTGTGGCGTTCTGAAAACACCAGAAAACGTGTTTTTCGCTTTCAATAGCACGAAAACAGCGATTTCGGTGATTCTGCACACTTGTAACAGCGAAATCACTAAGATTATCACTGAAAATGCATATCTCAGCTGGAAACAACAACGATACCGAAGATATCGCAGTTTCCGCATATCAAACGCACTGTGGAGTGCTGAAAACACCAGAAAACGTGTTTTTCGCAATCAATTGCACGAAAACAGCGATTTCGGTGATTCTGCACACTTGTAACAGCAGTATCATGAAGATTATCACAGAAAATGCATATCTCAGCTTTAAACAACAACGATACCGAAGATATCGCAGTTTCCGCATATCAAACGCACTGTGGAGTGCTGAAAACACCAGAAAACGAGTTTTTCGCATTCAGAAGCACGAAAACAGCGATTTCGGTTATTCTGCACACTTGTAACGGCTGAATCATGAAGATTATCACTGAAAATGCATATCTCAGCTGGAAACAACAACAATACCGAAGATATCGCAGTTTCCGCATATCATACGCACTGTGGAGTGCTGAAAGCAACAGAAAACGTGTTTTTCACATTCAATAGCACGAAAACAGCGATTTCGGTGAATCTGCACACTTGTAACAGCAGAATCATGAAGATTATCACTGAAAATGCATATCTCAGCTGGAAACAACAACGATACCGAAGATATCGCAGTTTCCTCATATCAAACGAACTGTGGAGTGCTGAAAACACCAGAAAACGTGTTTTTCGCATTCAAAAGCACGAACACAGCGATTTCGGTTATTCTGCATACTTGTAATGGCTGAATCATGAAGATTATCACTGAAAATGCATATCTCAGCTGGAAACCCAACGATACCGAAGATATCGCAGTTTCCGCATGTCAAACGCTCTGTGGCGTGCTGAAAACACCAGAAAACGTGTTTTTCGCTTTCAATAGCACGAAAACAGCGATTTCGGTGATTTTGCACACTTGTAACAGCAGAATCATGAAGATTATCACGGAAAATGCATATCTCAGCTGGAAACGACAACGATGCCGAAGATATCGCAGTTTCCGCATATCAAACGCACTGTGGAGTGCTGAAAACACCAGAAAACGTGTTTTTCGAATTCAATAGCACGAAAACAGCGATTTCGGTGATTCTGCACACTTGTAACAGCAGAATCATGAAGATTATCACAGAAAATGCATATCTCAGCTGGAAACCCAACAATACCGAAGATATCGCAGTTTCCGCATGTCAAACGCTCTGTGGCGTGCTGAAAACACCAGAAAACGTGTTTTTCGCTTTCAATAGCACGAATCCAGCGATTCCGGTGATTCTGCACACTTGTAACAGCAGAATCATGAAGATTATCACTGAAAATGCATATCTCAGCTGGAAACCCAACGATACCGAAGATATCGCAGTTTCCGCATGTCAAACGCTCTGTGGCGTGCTGAAAACACCAGAAAACGTGTATTTCGCATTCAATAGCACGAAAACAGCGATTTCTGTGAGTCTGCACACTTGTAACAGCAGAATCATGAAGATTATCACTGAAAATGCATATCTCAGCTGGAAACCCAATGATACCGAAGATATCGCAGTTTCCGCATGTCAAACGTTCTGTGGCGTGCTGAAAACACCAGAAAACGTGTTTTTCGCTTTCAATAGCACGAATCCAGCGATTCCGGTGATTCTGCACACTTGTAACAGCAGAATCATGAAGATTATCACTGAAAATGCATATCTCAGCTGGAAACCCAACGATACCGAAGATATCGCAGTTTCCGCATGTCAAACGTTCTGTGGCGTGCTGAAAACACCAGAAAACGTGTATTTCGCATTCAATAGCACGAAAACAGCGATTTCGGTGATTCTGCACACTTGTAACAGCAGAATCATGAAGATTATTACTGGAAATGCATATCTCAACTGGAAACAACAACGATACCGAAGATATCGCAGTTTCCGCATATCAAACGCACTGTGGAGTGCTGAAAACACCAGAAAACGTGTTTTTCGCATTCAAAAGCACGAAAACAGCGATTTCGGTTATTCTGCACACTTGTAACGGCTGAATCATGAAGATTATCACTGAAAATGCATATCTCAGCTGGAAACCCCACGAAAACGAAGATATCCCTGTTTGCGCACATCAAACGCACTGTCGGGAGCTGAAACCACTAGAAAACGTGTTTTTCGCATTCAATAGCACGAAAACAGCGATTTCGGTGATTCTGCGCACTTGTAACAGCAGAATCATGAAGATTATCACTGAAAATGCATATCTCAGCTGGAAACCCAACGATACCGAAGATATCGCAGTTTCCGCATGTCAAACGTTCTGTGGCGTTCTGAAAACACCAGAAAACGTGTTTTTCGCTTTCAATAGCACGAAAACAGCGATTTCGGTGATTCTGCACACTTGTAACAGCAGAATCATGAAGATTATCACTGAAAATGCATATCTCAGCTGGAAACCCAACGATACCGAAGATATCGCAGTTTCCGCATATCAAACGCACTGTGGAGTGCTGAAAACACCAGAAAACGTGTTTTTCGCATTCAAAAGCACGAAAACAGCGATTTCGGTTATTCTGCACACTTGTAACGGCTGAATCATGAAGAGTATAACTGGAAATGCATATCTCACCTGGAAACCCCACGAAAACGAAGATATCCCTGTTTCCGCACATCAAACGCACTGTCGGGTGCTGAAAACACTAGAAAACGTGTTTTTCGCATTCAGTAGCACGAAAACAGCGATTTCGGTGATTCTGAACACTTGTAACTGCAGAATCATGAAGATTATCACTGAAAATGCACATCTCAGCTGGAAACCCAACGATACCGAAGATATCGCAGTTTCCGCATGTCAAACGCTCTGTGGCGTGCTGAAAACACCAGAAAACGTGTTTTTCGCATTCAATAGCACGAAAACAGCGATTTCGGTGAATCTGCACACTTGCAACAGCAGAATCATGAAGATTATCACTGAAAATGCATATCTCAGCTGGAAACCCAACGATACCGAAGATATCGCAGTTTCCGCATGTCAAACGTTCTGTGGCGTGCTGAAAACACCATCAAACGTGTTTTTCGCTTTCAATAGCACGAAAACAGCGATTTCGGTGATTCTGCACACTTGTAACGGCTGAATCATGAAGATTATCACTGAAAATGCATATCTCAGCTGGAAACCCCCGAAAACGAAGATATCCCTGTTTGCGCACATCAAACGCACTGTCGGGTGCTGAAACCACTAGAAAACGTGTTTTTCGCATTCAATAGCACGAAAACAGCGATTTCGGTGATTCTGCGCACTTGTAACAGCAGAATCATGAAGATTATCACTGAAAATGCATATCTCAGCTGGAAACCCAACGATACCGAAGATATCGCAGTTTCCGCATGTCAAACGCTCTGTGGCGTGCTGAAAACACCAGAAAACGTGTATTTCGCATTCAATAGCACGAAAACAGCGATTTCTGTGATTCTGCACACTTGTCACAGAAGAAACTCGAAGATTATCGTCGAAAATGCATATCTCAGCTGGAAATAACAGCGATACCGAAGATATCGCAGTTTCCGCGTATCAAACGCACTGTCGGGTGCTGAAAACACTAGAAAACGTGTTTTTCGCATTCAATAGCACGAAAACAGCGATTTCGGTGAGTCTGCACACTTGTAACAGCAGAATCATGAAGATTATCACTGAAAATGCATATCTCAGCTGGAAACAAAATGATACCGAAGATATCGCAGTTTCCGAATGTCAAACGTTCTGTGGCGTGCTGAAAACACCAGAAAACGTGTTTTTCGCTTTCAATAGCACGAAAACAGCGATTTCGGTGATTCTGCACACTTGTAACAGCAGAATCAATAAGATTATCACGGAAAATGCATATCTCAGCTGGAAACAACAACGATGCCGAAGATATCGCAGGTTCCGCATATCAAACGCACTGTGGAGTGCTGAAAACACCAGAAAACGTGTTTTTCGAATTCAATAGCACGAAAACAGCGATTTCGGTGATTCTGCACACTTGTAACGGCTGAATCATAACGATTATCACTGGAAATGCATATCTCAGCTGGAATCCCCACGAAAACGAAGATATCCCTGTTTCGGCACATCAAACGCACTGTCGGGTGCTGAAAACACTATAAAACGTGTTTTTCGCATTCAATAGCACGAAAACAGCGATTTCGGTGATTCTGCACACTTGTAACAGCAGAATCATGAAGATTATCACTGAAAATGCACATCTCAGCTGGAAACAACAACGATACCCAAGGGATCGCAGTTTCCGCATGTCAAACGCTCTGTGGCGTGCTGAAAACACCAGAAAACGTGTTTTTCGCATTCAATAGCACGAAAACAGCGATTTCGGTGATTCTGCACACTTGTCACAGAAGATACTCGAAGATTATCGTAGAAAATGCATATCTTAGCTGGAAATAACAGCGATACCGAAGATATCGCAGTTTCCGCATATCAAACGCACTGTCGTGTGCTGAAAACACTAGAAAACGTGTTTTTCGCATTCAATAGCACGAAAACAGCGATTTCGGTGAGTCTGCACACTTGTAACAGCAGAATCATGAAGATTATCACTGAAAATGCATATCTCAGCTGGAAACCCAATGATACCGAAGATATCGCAGTTTCCGCATGTCAAACGTTCTGTGGCGTGCTGAAAACACCAGAAAACGTGTTTTTCGCTTTCAATAGCACGAAAACAGCGATTTCGGTGATTCTGCACACTTGTAACAGCAGAATCATGAAGATTATCACGGAAAATGCATATCTCAGCTGGAAACAACAACGATGCCGAAGATATCGCAGTTTCCGCATATCAAACGCACTGTGGAGTGCTGAAAACACCAGAAAACGTGTTTTTCGAATTCAATAGCACGAATACAGCGATTTCGGTGATTCTGCACACTTGTAACAGCAGAATCATGAAGATTATCACTGAAAATGCATATCTCAGCTGGAAACCCAACGATACCGAAGATATCGCAGTTTCCGCATGTCAAACGCTCTGTGGCGTGCTGAAAACACCAGAAAACGTGTTTTTCGCATTCAATAGCTCGAAAACAGCGATTTCGGTTATTCTGCACACTTGTAACGGCTGAATCATGAAGAGTATCACTGGAAATGCATATCTCACCTGGAAACCCCACGAAAACGAAGATATCCCTGTTTCCGCACATCAAACGCACTGTCGGGTGCTAAAAACACTAGAAAACGTGTTTTTCGCATTCAATAGCACGAAAACAGCGATTTTGGTGATTCTGCAAACTTGTAACAGCAGAATCATGAAGATTATCACTGAAAATGCACATCTCAGCTGGAAACAACAACGATACCGAAGATATCGCAGTTTCCCCATATCAAACGCACTGTGGAGTGCTGAAAACACCAGAAAACGTGTTTTTCGCATTCAAAAGCACGAACACAGCGATTTCGGTTATTCTGCACACTTGTAATGGCTGAATCATGGAGATTATCACTGAAAATGCATATCTCAGCTGGAAACCCAACGATACCGAAGATATCGCAGTTTCCGCATGTCAAACGCTCTGTGGCGTGCTGAAAACACCAGAAAACGTGTATTTCGCATTCAATAGCACGAAAACAGCGATTTCTGTGAGTCTGCACACTTGTAACAGCAGAATCATGAAGATTATCACTGAAAATGCATATCTCAGCTGGAAACCCAATGATACCGAAGATATCGCAGTTTCCGCATGTCAAACGTTCTGTGGCGTGCTGAAAACACCAGAAAACGTGTTTTTCGCTTTCAATAGCACGAATCCAGCGATTTCGGTTATTCTGCACACTTGTAACGGCTGAATCATGAAGAGTATAACTGGAAATGCATATCTCACCTGGAAACCCCACGAAAACGAAGATATCCCTGTTTCCGCACATCAAACGCACTGTCGGGTGCTAAAAACACTAGAAAACGTGTTTTTCGCATTCAATAGCACGAAAACAGCGATTTCGGTGATTCTGCAAACTTGTAACAGCAGAATCATGAAGATTATCACTGAAAATGCACATCTCAGCTGGAAACAACAACGATACCGAAGATATCGCAGTTCCCCATATCAAACGCACTGTGGAGTGCTGAAAACACCAGAAAACGTGTTTTTCGCATTCAAAAGCACGAACACAGCGATTTCGGTTATTCTGCACACTTGTAATGGCTGAATCATGCAGATTATCACTGAAAATGAATATCTCAGCTGGAAACCCAACGATACCGAAGATATCGCAGTTTCCGCATGTCAAACGCTCTGTGGCGTGCTGAAAACACCAGAAAACGTGTATTTCGCATTCAATAGCACGAAAACAGCGATTTCTGTGAGTCTGCACACTTGTAACAGCAGAATCATGAAGATTATCACTGAAAATGCATATCTCAGCTGGAAACCCAATGATACCGAAGATATCGCAGTTTCCGCATGTCAAACGTTCTGTGGCGTGCTGAAAACACCAGAAAACGTGTTTTTCGCTTTCAATAGCACGAATCCGGCGATTCCGGTGATTCTGCACACTTGTAACAGCAGAATCATGAAGATTATCACTGAAAATGCATATCTCAGCTGGAAACCCAACGATACCGAAGATATCGCAGTTTCCGCATGTCAAACGTTCTGTGGCGTGCTGAAAACACCAGAAAACGTGTATTTCGCATTCAATAGCACGAAAACAGCGATTTCGGTGATTCTGCACACTTGTAACAGCAGAATCATGAAGATTATTACTGGAAATGCATATCTCAACTGGAAACAACAACGATACCGAAGATATCGCAGTTTCCGCATATCAAACGCACTGTGGAGTGCTGAAAACACCAGAAAACGTGTTTTTCGCATTCAAAAGCACGAAAACAGCGATTTCGGTTATTCTGCACACTTGTAACGGCTGAATCATGAAGATTATCACTGAAAATGCATATCTCAGCTGGAAACCCCACGAAAACGAAGATATCCCTGTTTGCGCACATCAAACGCACTGTCGGGTGCTGAAACCACTAGAAAACGTGTTTTTCGCATTCAATAGCACGAAAACAGCGATTTCGGTGATTCTGCGCACTTGTAACAGCAGAATCATGAAGATTATCACTGAAAATGCATATCTCAGCTGGAAACCCAACGATACCGAAGATATCGCAGTTTCCGCATGTCAAACGTTCTGTGGCGTTCTGAAAACACCAGAAAACGTGTTTTTCGCTTTCAATAGCACGAAAACAGCGATTTCGGTGATTCTGCACACTTGTAACAGCAGAATCATGAAGATTATCACTGAAAATGCATATCTCAGCTGGAAACCCAACGATACCGAAGATATCGCAGTTTCCGCATATCAAACGCACTGTGGAGTGCTGAAAACACCAGAAAACGTGTTTTTCGCATTCAAAAGCACGAAAACAGCGATTTCGGTTATTCTGCACACTTGTAACGGCTGAATCATGAAGAGTATAACTGGAAATGCATATCTCACCTGGAAACCCCACGAAAACGAAGATATCCCTGTTTCCGCACATCAAACGCACTGTCGGGTGCTGAAAACACTAGAAAACGTGTTTTTCGCATTCAGTAGCACGAAAACAGCGATTTCGGTGATTCTGAACACTTGTAACTGCAGAATCATGAAGATTATCACTGAAAATGCACATCTCAGCTGGAAACCCAACGATACCGAAGATATCGCAGTTTCCGCATGTCAAACGCTCTGTGGCGTGCTGAAAACACCAGAAAACGTGTTTTTCGCATTCAATAGCACGAAAACAGCGATTTCGGTGAATCTGCACACTTGCAACAGCAGAATCATGAAGATTATCACTGAAAATGCATATCTCAGCTGGAAACCCAACGATACCGAAGATATCGCAGTTTCCGCATGTCAAACGTTCTGTGGCGTGCTGAAAACACCATCAAATGTGTTTTTCGCTTTCAATAGCACGAAAACAGCGATTTCGGTGATTCTGCACACTTGTAACGGCTGAATCATGAAGATTATCACTGAAAATGCATATCTCAGCTGGAAACCCCCGAAAACGAAGATATCCCTGTTTGCGCACATCAAACGCACTGTCGGGTGCTGAAACCACTAGAAAACGTGTTTTTCGCATTCAATAGCACGAAAACAGCGATTTCGGTGATTCTGCGCACTTGTAACAGCAGAATCATGAAGATTATCACTGAAAATGCATATCTCAGCTGGAAACCCAACGATACCGAAGATATCGCAGTTTCCGCATGTCAAACGCTCTGTGGCGTGCTGAAAACACCAGAAAACGTGTATTTCGCATTCAATAGCACGAAAACAGCGATTTCTGTGATTCTGCACACTTGTCACAGAAGAAACTCGAAGATTATCGTCGAAAATGCATATCTCAGCTGGAAATAACAGCGATACCGAAGATATCGCAGTTTCCGCGTATCAAACGCACTGTCGGGTGCTGAAAACACTAGAAAACGTGTTTTTCGCATTCAATAGCACGAAAACAGCGATTTCGGTGAGTCTGCACACTTGTAACAGCAGAATCATGAAGATTATCACTGAAAATGCATATCTCAGCTGGAAACAAAATGATACCGAAGATATCGCAGTTTCCGAATGTCAAACGTTCTGTGGCGTGCTGAAAACACCAGAAAACGTGTTTTTCGCTTTCAATAGCACGAAAACAGCGATTTCGGTGATTCTGCACACTTGTAACAGCAGAATCAATAAGATTATCACGGAAAATGCATATCTCAGCTGGAAACAACAACGATGCCGAAGATATCGCAGGTTCCGCATATCAAACGCACTGTGGAGTGCTGAAAACACCAGAAAACGTGTTTTTCGAATTCAATAGCACGAAAACAGCGATTTCGGTGATTCTGCACACTTGTAACGGCTGAATCATAACGATTATCACTGGAAATGCATATCTCAGCTGGAATCCCCACGAAAACGAAGATATCCCTGTTTCGGCACATCAAACGCACTGTCGGGTGCTGAAAACACTATAAAACGTGTTTTTCGCATTCAATAGCACGAAAACAGCGATTTCGGTGATTCTGCACACTTGTAACAGCAGAATCATGAAGATTATCACTGAAAATGCACATCTCAGCTGGAAACAACAACGATACCCAAGGTATCGCAGTTTCCGCATGTCAAACGCTCTGTGGCGTGCTGAAAACACCAGAAAACGTGTTTTTCGCATTCAATAGCACGAAAACAGCGATTTCGGTGATTCTGCACACTTGTCACAGAAGATACTCGAAGATTATCGTAGAAAATGCATATCTTAGCTGGAAATAACAGCGATACCGAAGATATCGCAGTTTCCGCATATCAAACGCACTGTCGTGTGCTGAAAACACTAGAAAACGTGTTTTTCGCATTCAATAGCACGAAAACAGCGATTTCGGTGAGTCTGCACACTTGTAACAGCAGAATCATGAAGATTATCACTGAAAATGCATATCTCAGCTGGAAACCCAATGATACCGAAGATATCGCAGTTTCCGCATGTCAAACGTTCTGTGGCGTGCTGAAAACACCAGAAAACGTGTTTTTCGCTTTCAATAGCACGAAAACAGCGATTTCGGTGATTCTGCACACTTGTAACAGCAGAATCATGAAGATTATCACGGAAAATGCATATCTCAGCTGGAAACAACAACGATGCCGAAGATATCGCAGTTTCCGCATATCAAACGCACTGTGGAGTGCTGAAAACACCAGAAAACGTGTTTTTCGAATTCAATAGCACGAATACAGCGATTTCGGTGATTCTGCACACTTGTAACAGCAGAATCATGAAGATTATCACTGAAAATGCATATCTCAGCTGGAAACCCAACGATACCGAAGATATCGCAGTTTCCGCATGTCAAACGCTCTGTGGCGTGCTGAAAACACCAGAAAACGTGTTTTTCGCATTCAATAGCACGAAAACAGCGATTTCGGTTATTCTGCACACTTGTAACGGCTGAATCATGAAGAGTATCACTGGAAATGCATATCTCACCTGGAAACCCCACGAAAACGAAGATATCCCTGTTTCCGCACATCAAACGCACTGTCGGGTGCTAAAAACACTAGAAAACGTGTTTTTCGCATTCAATAGCACGAAAACAGCGATTTTGGTGATTCTGCAAACTTGTAACAGCAGAATCATGAAGATTATCACTGAAAATGCACATCTCAGCTGGAAACAACAACGATACCGAAGATATCGCAGTTTCCCCATATCAAACGCACTGTGGAGTGCTGAAAACACCAGAAAACGTGTTTTTCGCATTCAAAAGCACGAACACAGCGATTTCGGTTATTCTGCACACTTGTAATGGCTGAATCATGAAGATTATCACTGAAAATGCATATCTCAGCTGGAAACCCAACGATACCGAAGATATCGCAGTTTCCGCATGTCAAACGCTCTGTGGCGTGCTGAAAACACCAGAAAACGTGTATTTCGCATTCAATAGCACGAAAACAGCGATTTCTGTGAGTCTGCACACTTGTAACAGCAGAATCATGAAGATTATCACTGAAAATGCATATCTCAGCTGGAAACCCAATGATACCGAAGATATCGCAGTTTCCGCATGTCAAACGTTCTGTAGCGTGCTGAAAACACCAGAAAACGTGTTTTTCGCTTTCAATAGCACGAATCCAGCGATTCCGGTGATTCTGCACACTTGTAACAGCAGAATCATGAAGATTATCACTGAAAATGCATATCTCAGCTGGAAACCCAACGATACCGAAGATATCGCAGTTTCCGCATGTCAAACGTTCTGTGGCGTGCTGAAAACACCATCAAACGTGTTTTTCGCTTTCAATAGCACGAAAACAGCGATTTCGGTGATTCTGCACACTTGTAACAGCGGAATCACTAAGATTATCACTGAAAATGCATATCTCAGCTGGAAACAACAACGATACCGAAGATATCGCAGTTTCCGCATATCAAACGCACTGTGGAGTGCTGAAAACACCAGAAAACGTGTTTTTCGCAATCAATTGCACGAAAACAGCGATTTCGGTGATCCTGCACACTTGTAACAGCAGTATCATGAAGATTATCACAGAAAATGCATATCTCAGCTTTAAACAACAACGATACCGAAGATATCGCAGTTTCCGCATATCAAACGCACTGTGGAGTGCTGAAAACACCAGAAAACGAGTTTTTCGCATTCAGAAGCACGAAAACAGCGATTTCGGTTATTCTGCACACTTGTAACGGCTGAATCATGAAGATTATCACTGAAAATGCATATCTCAGCTGGAAACAACAACAATACCGAAGATATCGCAGTTTCCGCATATCATACGCACTGTGGAGTGCTGAAAGCAACAGAAAACGTGTTTTTCACATTCAATAGCACGAAAACAGCGATTTCGGTGAATCTGCACACTTGTAACAGCAGAATCATGAAGATTATCACTGAAAATGCATATCTCAGCTGGAAACAACAACGATACCGAAGATATCGCAGTTTCCTCATATCAAACGAACTGTGGAGTGCTGAAAACACCAGAAAACGTGTTTTTCGCATTCAAAAGCACGAACACAGCGATTTCGGTTATTCTGCATACTTGTAATGGCTGAATCATGAAGATTATCACTGAAAATGCATATCTCAGCTGGAAACCCAACGATACCGAAGATATCGCAGTTTCCGCATGTCAAACGCTCTGTGGCGTGCTGAAAACACCAGAAAGCGTGTTTTTCGCTTTCAATAGCACGAAAACAGCGATTTCGGTGATTCTGCACACTTGTAACAGCAGAATCATGAAGATTATCACGGAAAATGCATATCTCAGCTGGAAACGACAACGATGCCGAAGATATCGCAGTTTCCGCATATCAAACGCACTGTGGAGTGCTGAAAACACCAGAAAACGTGTTTTTCGAATTCAATAGCACGAAAACAGCGATTTCGGTGATTCTGCACACTTGTAACAGCAGAATCATGAAGATTATCACAGAAAATGCATATCTCAGCTGGAAACCCAACAATACCGAAGATATCGCAGTTTCCGCATGTCAAACGCTCTGTGGCGTGCTGAAAACACCAGAAAACGTGTTTTTCGCATTCAAAAGCACGAAAACAGCGATTTCGGTTATTCTGCACACTTGTAACGGCTGAATCATGAAGAGTATAACTGGAAATGCATATCTCACCTGGAAACCCCACGAAAACGAAGATATCCCTGTTTCCGCACATCAAACGCACTGTCGGGTGCTAAAAACACTAGAAAACGTGTTTTTCGCATTCAATAGCACGAAAACAGCGATTTCGGTGATTCTGCAAACTTGTAACAGCAGAATCATGAAGATTATCACTGAAAATGCACATCTCAGCTGGAAACAACAACGATACCGAAGATATCGCAGTTCCCCATATCAAACGCACTGTGGAGTGCTGAAAACACCAGAAAACGTGTTTTTCGCATTCAAAAGCACGAACACAGCGATTTCGGTTATTCTGCACACTTGTAATGGCTGAATCATGCAGATTATCACTGAAAATGAATATCTCAGCTGGAAACCCAACGATACCGAAGATATCGCAGTTTCCGCATGTCAAACGCTCTGTGGCGTGCTGAAAACACCAGAAAACGTGTATTTCGCATTCAATAGCACGAAAACAGCGATTTCTGTGAGTCTGCACACTTGTAACAGCAGAATCATGAAGATTATCACTGAAAATGCATATCTCAGCTGGAAACCCAATGATACCGAAGATATCGCAGTTTCCGCATGTCAAACGTTCTGTGGCGTGCTGAAAACACCAGAAAACGTGTTTTTCGCTTTCAATAGCACGAATCCAGCGATTCCGCTGATTCTGCACACTTGTAACAGCAGAATCATGAAGATTATCACTGAAAATGCATATCTCAGCTGGAAACCCAACGATACCGAAGATATCGCAGTTTCCGCATGTCAAACGTTCTGTGGCGTGCTGAAAACACCAGAAAACGTGTATTTCGCATTCAATAGCACGAAAACAGCGATTTCGGTGATTCTGCACACTTGTAACAGCAGAATCATGAAGATTATTACTGAAAATGCATATCTCAACTGGAAACAACAACGATACCGAAGATATCGCAGTTTCCGCATATCAAACGCACTGTGGAGTGCTGAAAACACCAGAAAACGTGTTTTTCGCATTCAAAAGCACGAAAACAGCGATTTCGGTTATTCTGTACACTTGTAACGGCTGAATCATGAAGATTATCACTGAAAATGCATATCTCAGCTGGAAACCCCACGAAAACGAAGATATCCCTGTTTGCGCACATCAAACGCACTGTCGGGTGCTGAAACCACTAGAAAACGTGTTTTTCGCATTCAATAGCACGAAAACAGCGATTTCGGTGATTCTGCGCACTTGTAACAGCAGAATCATGAAGATTATCACTGAAAATGCATATCTCAGCTGGAAACCCAACGATACCGAAGATATCGCAGTTTCCGCATGTCAAACGTTCTGTGGCGTTCTGAAAACACCAGAAAACGTGTTTTTCGCTTTCAATAGCACGAAAACAGCGATTTCGGTGATTCTGCACACTTGTAACAGCAGAATCATGAAGATTATCACTGAAAATGCATATCTCAGCTGGAAACCCAACGATACCGAAGATATCGCAGTTTCCGCATATCAAACGCACTGTGGAGTGCTGAAAACACCAGAAAACGTGTTTTTCGCATTCAAAAGCACGAAAACAGCGATTTCGGTTATTCTGCACACTTGTAACGGCTGAATCATGAAGAGTATAACTGGAAATGCATATCTCACCTGGAAACCCCACGAAAACGAAGATATCCCTGTTTCCGCACATCAAACGCACTGTCGGGTGCTGAAAACACTAGAAAACGTGTTTTTCGCATTCAGTAGCACGAAAACAGCGATTTCGGTGATTCTGAACACTTGTAACTGCAGAATCATGAAGATTATCACTGAAAATGCACATCTCAGCTGGAAACCCAACGATACCGAAGATATCGCAGTTTCCGCATGTCAAACGCTCTGTGGCGTGCTGAAAACACCAGAAAACGTGTTTTTCGCATTCAATAGCACGAAAACAGCGATTTCGGTTATTCTGCACACTTGTAACGTCTGATTCATGAAGATTATCACTGGAAATGCATATCTCAGCTGGAAACCCCACGAAAACGAAGATATCCCTGTTTCCGCATATCAAACGCACTGTGGAGTGCTGAAAACACCAGAAAACGTGTTTTTCGCATTCAAAAGCACGAAAACAGCGATTTCGGTTATTCTGCACACTTGTAACGGCTGAATCATGAAGAGTATAACTGGAAATGCATATCTCACCTGGAAACCCCACGAAAACGAAGATATCCCTGTTTCCGCACATCAAACGCACTGTCGGGTGCTGAAAACACTAGAAAACGTGTTTTTCGCATTCAGTAGCACGAAAACAGCGATTTCGGTGATTCTGAACACTTGTAACTGCAGAATCATGAAGATTATCACTGAAAATGCACATCTCAGCTGGAAACCCAACGATACCGAAGATATCGCAGTTTCCGCATGTCAAACGCTCTGTGGCGTGCTGAAAACACCAGAAAACGTGTTTTTCGCATTCAATAGCACGAAAACAGCGATTTCGGTTATTCTGCACACTTGTAACGTCTGATTCATGAAGATTATCACTGGAAATGCATATCTCAGCTGGAAACCCCACGAAAACGAAGATATCCCTGTTTCCGCATATCAAACGCACTGTGGAGTGCTGAAAACACCAGAAAACGTGTTTTTCGCATTCAAAAGCACGAAAACAGCGATTTCGGTTATTCTGCACACTTGTAACGGCTGAATCATGAAGAGTATAACTGGAAATGCATATCTCACCTGGAAACCCCACGAAAACGAAGATATCCCTGTTTCCGCACATCAAACGCACTGTCGGGTGCTGAAAACACTAGAAAACGTGTTTTTCGCATTCAGTAGCACGAAAACAGCGATTTCGGTGATTCTGAACACTTGTAACTGCAGAATCATGAAGATTATCACTGAAAATGCACATCTCAGCTGGAAACCCAACGATACCGAAGATATCGCAGTTTCCGCATGTCAAACGCTCTGTGGCGTGCTGAAAACACCAGAAAACGTGTATTTCGCATTCAAAAGCACGAAAACAGCGATTTCTGTGATTCTGCACACTTGTCACAGAAGAAACTCGAAGATTATCGTAGAAAATGCACATCTCAGCTGGAAACAACAACGATACCGAAGATATCGCAGTTTCCGCCTGTCAAACGCTCTGTGGAGTGCTGAAAACACCAGAAAACGTGTTTTTCGCATTCAAAAGCACGAAAACAGCGATTTCGGTTATTCTGCACACTTGTAACGGCTGAATCATGAAGATTATCACTGAAAATGCATATCTCAGCTGGAAACCCAACGATACCGAAGATTTCGCAGTTTCCGCATATCAAACGCACTGTGGAGTGCTGAAAACACCAGAAAACGTGTTTTTCGCAATTCAAAAGCACGAAAACAGCAATTTCGGTGATTCTGCACACTTGTAACAGCAGAATCATGAAGATTATCACTGAAAATGCATATCTCAGCTGGAAACCCCACGAAAACGAAGATATCGCAGTTTCCGCATATCAAACGCACTGTGGAGTGCTGAAAACACCAGCAAACGTGTTTTTCGCATTCAATAGCACGAAAACAGCGATTTCGGTTATTCTGCACACTTGTAACGGCTGAATCATGAAGAGTATAACTGGAAATGCATATCTCACCTGGAAACCCCACGAAAACGAAGATATCCCTGTTTCCGCACATCAAACGCACTGTCGGGTGCTGAAAACACTAGAAAACGTGTTTTTCGCATTCAGTAGCACGAAAACAGCGATTTCGGTGATTCTGCACACTTGTAACTGCAGAATCATGTAGATAATCACCGAAAATGCACATCTCAGCTGGAAACCCAACGATACCAAAGGTATCGCAGTTTCCGCATGTCAAACGCTCTGTGGAGTGCTGAAAACTCCAGAAAACGTGTTCTTCGCATTCAATAGCACGAAAACAGCGATTTCGGTGATTCTGCACACTTGTAACAGCAGAATCATCAAGATTATCACTGAAAATGCATATCTCAGCTGGAAACCCAACGATACCGAAGATATCCCTGTTTCCGCATATCAAACGCACTGTGGAGTGCTGAAAACACCAGAAAACGTGTATTTCGCATTCAATAGCACGAAAAGAGCGATTTCTGTGTTTCTGCACACTTGTCACAGAAGAAACTCGAAGATTATCGTAGAAAATGCATATCTCAGCTGGAAACAACAGCGATACCGAAGATATCGCAGGTTCCGCATATCAAACGCACTGTGGAGTGCTGAAAACACCAGCAAACGTGTTTTTCGCATTCAATAGCACGAAAACAGCAATTTCGGTGATTCTGCACACTTGTAACAGCAGAATCATGAAGATTATCACTGAAAATGCATATCTCAGCTGGAAACCCAACGATACCGAAGATATCGCAGTTTCCGCATGTCAAACGCTCTGTGGCGTGCTGAAAACACCAGAAAACGTGTATTTCGCATTCAAAAGCACGAAAACAGCGATTTCTGTGATTCTGCACACTTGTCACAGAAGAAACTCGAAGATTATCGTAGAAAATGCACATCTCAGCTGGAAACAACAACGATACCGAAGATATCGCAGTTTCCGCCTGTCAAACGCTCTGTGGAGTGCTGAAAACACCAGAAAACGTGTTTTTCGCATTCAAAAGCACGAAAACAGCGATTTCGGTTATTCTGCACACTTGTAACGGCTGAATAATGAAGATTATCACTGAAAATGCATATCTCAGCTGGAAACCCAACAATACCGAAGATATCGCAGTTTCCGCATGTCAACCGCTCTGTGGCGTGCTGAAAACACCAGAAAACGTGTTTTTTGCATTCAATAGCACGAAAACAGCGATTTCGGTTATTCTGCACACTTGTAACAGCTGAATCATGAAGATTATCACTAGAAATGCATATCTCAGCTGGAAACCCCACGAAACCGAAGATATCCCTGTTTCCGCACATCAAACGCACTGTCGGGTGCTGAAAACACTAGAAAACGTGTTTTTCGCATTCAATAGCACGAAAACTGCGATTTCGGTGATTCTGCACACCTGTAACAGCAGAATCATGAAGATTATCTCTGAAAATGCACATCTCAGCTGGAAACCCAACGATACCGAAGATATCGCTGTTTCCGCATGTCAAACGCTCTGTGGCGTGCTGAAAACACCAGAAAACGTGTTTTTCGCAATTCAAAAGCACGAAAACAGCTATTTCGGTGATTCTGCACACTTGTAACAGCAGAATCATGAAGATTATCACTGAAAATGCATATCTCAGCTGGAAACCCAACGATACCGAAGATATCGCAGTTTCCGCATGTCAAACGTTCTGTGGCGTGCTGAAAACACCAGCAAACGTGTTTTTCGCATTCAATAACACGAAAACAGCGATTTCGGTGATTCTGCACACTTGTAACGGCTGAATCATGAAGATTATCACTGAAAATGCATATCTCAGCTGGAAACCCCCGAAAACGAAGATATCCCTGTTTGCGCACATCAAACGCACTGTCGGGTGCTGAAACCACTAGAAAACGTGTTTTTCGCATTCAATAGCACGAAAACAGCGATTTCGGTGATTCTGCGCACTTGTAACAGCAGAATCATGAAGATTATCACTGAAAATGCATATCTCAGCTGGAAACCCAACGATACCGAAGATATCGCAGTTTCCGCATGTCAAACGCTCTGTGGCGTGCTGAAAACACCAGAAAACGTGTATTTCGCATTCAATAGCACGAAAACAGCGATTTCTGTGATTCTGCACACTTGTCACAGAAGAAACTCGAAGATTATCGTCGAAAATGCATATCTCAGCTGGAAATAACAGCGATACCGAAGATATCGCAGTTTCCGCGTATCAAACGCACTGTCGGGTGCTGAAAACACTAGAAAACGTGTTTTTCGCATTCAATAGCACGAAAACAGCGATTTCGGTGAGTCTGCACACTTGTAACAGCAGAATCATGAAGATTATCACTGAAAATGCATATCTCAGCTGGAAACAAAATGATACCGAAGATATCGCAGTTTCCGAATGTCAAACGTTCTGTGGCGTGCTGAAAACACCAGAAAACGTGTTTTTCGCTTTCAATAGCACGAAAACAGCGATTTCGGTGATTCTGCACACTTGTAACAGCAGAATCAATAAGATTATCACGGAAAATGCATATCTCAGCTGGAAACAACAACGATGCCGAAGATATCGCAGTTTCCGCGTATCAAACGCACTGTCGGGTGCTGAAAACACTAGAAAACGTGTTTTTCGCATTCAATAGCACGAAAACAGCGATTTCGGTGAGTCTGCACACTTGTAACAGCAGAATCATGAAGATTATCACTGAAAATGCATATCTCAGCTGGAAACAAAATGATACCGAAGATATCGCAGTTTCCGAATGTCAAACGTTCTGTGGCGTGCTGAAAACACCAGAAAACGTGTTTTTCGCTTTCAATAGCACGAAAACAGCGATTTCGGTGATTCTGCACACTTGTAACAGCAGAATCAATAAGATTATCACGGAAAATGCATATCTCAGCTGGAAACAACAACGATGCCGAAGATATCGCAGGTTCCGCATATCAAACGCACTGTGGAGTGCTGAAAACACCAGAAAACGTGTTTTTCGAATTCAATAGCACGAAAACAGCGATTTCGGTGATTCTGCACACTTGTAACGGCTGAATCATAACGATTATCACTGGAAATGCATATCTCAGCTGGAATCCCCACGAAAACGAAGATATCCCTGTTTCGGCACATCAAACGCACTGTCGGGTGCTGAAAACACTATAAAACGTGTTTTTCGCATTCAATAGCACGAAAACAGCGATTTCGGTGATTCTGCACACTTGTAACAGCAGAATCATGAAGATTATCACTGAAAATGCACATCTCAGCTGGAAACAACAACGATACCCAAGGTATCGCAGTTTCCGCATGTCAAACGCTCTGTGGCGTGCTGAAAACACCAGAAAACGTGTTTTTCGCATTCAATAGCACGAAAACAGCGATTTCGGTGATTCTGCACACTTGTCACAGAAGATACTCGAAGATTATCGTAGAAAATGCATATCTTAGCTGGAAATAACAGCGATACCGAAGATATCGCAGTTTCCGCATATCAAACGCACTGTCGTGTGCTGAAAACACTAGAAAACGTGTTTTTCGCATTCAATAGCACGAAAACAGCGATTTCGGTGAGTCTGCACACTTGTAACAGCAGAATCATGAAGATTATCACTGAAAATGCATATCTCAGCTGGAAACCCAATGATACCGAAGATATCGCAGTTTCCGCATGTCAAACGTTCTGTGGCGTGCTGAAAACACCAGAAAACGTGTTTTTCGCTTTCAATAGCACGAAAACAGCGATTTCGGTGATTCTGCACACTTGTAACAGCAGAATCATGATGATTATCACGGAAAATGCATATCTCAGCTGGAAACAACAACGATGCCGAAGATATCGCAGTTTCCGCATATCAAACGCACTGTGGAGTGCTGAAAACACCAGAAAACGTGTTTTTCGAATTCAATAGCACGAATACAGCGATTTCGGTGATTCTGCACACTTGTAACAGCAGAATCATGAAGATTATCACTGAAAATGCATATCTCAGCTGGAAACCCAACGATACCGAAGATATCGCAGTTTCCGCATGTCAAACGCTCTGTGGCGTGCTGAAAACACCAGAAAACGTGTTTTTCGCATTCAATAGCACGAAAACAGCGATTTCGGTTATTCTGCACACTTGTAACGGCTGAATCATGAAGAGTATCACTGGAAATGCATATCTCACCTGGAAACCCCACGAAAACGAAGATATCCCTGTTTCCGCACATCAAACGCACTGTCGGGTGCTAAAAACACTAGAAAACGTGTTTTTCGCATTCAATAGCACGAAAACAGCGATTTTGGTGATTCTGCAAACTTGTAACAGCAGAATCATGAAGATTATCACTGAAAATGCACATCTCAGCTGGAAACAACAACGATACCGAAGATATCGCAGTTTCCCCATATCAAACGCACTGTGGAGTGCTGAAAACACCAGAAAACGTGTTTTTCGCATTCAAAAGCACGAACACAGCGATTTCGGTTATTCTGCACACTTGTAATGGCTGAATCATGAAGATTATCACTGAAAATGCATATCTCAGCTGGAAACCCAACGATACCGAAGATATCGCAGTTTCCGCATGTCAAACGCTCTGTGGCGTGCTGAAAACACCAGAAAACGTGTATTTCGCATTCAATAGCACGAAAACAGCGATTTCTGTGAGTCTGCACACTTGTAACAGCAGAATCATGAAGATTATCACTGAAAATGCATATCTCAGCTGGAAACCCAATGATACCGAAGATATCGCAGTTTCCGCATGTCAAACGTTCTGTAGCGTGCTGAAAACACCAGAAAACGTGTTTTTCGCTTTCAATAGCACGAATCCAGCGATTCCGGTGATTCTGCACACTTGTAACAGCAGAATCATGAAGATTATCACTGAAAATGCATATCTCAGCTGGAAACCCAACGATACCGAAGATATCGCAGTTTCCGCATGTCAAACGTTCTGTGGCGTGCTGAAAACACCATCAAACGTGTTTTTCGCTTTCAATAGCACGAAAACAGCGATTTCGGTGATTCTGCACACTTGTAACAGCGGAATCACTAAGATTATCACTGAAAATGCATATCTCAGCTGGAAACAACAACGATACCGAAGATATCGCAGTTTCCGCATATCAAACGCACTGTGGAGTGCTGAAAACACCAGAAAACGTGTTTTTCGCAATCAATTGCACGAAAACAGCGATTTCGGTGATCCTGCACACTTGTAACAGCAGTATCATGAAGATTATCACAGAAAATGCATATCTCAGCTTTAAACAACAACGATACCGAAGATATCGCAGTTTCCGCATATCAAACGCACTGTGGAGTGCTGAAAACACCAGAAAACGAGTTTTTCGCATTCAGAAGCACGAAAACAGCGATCTCGGTTATTCTGCACACTTGTAACGGCTGAATCATGAAGATTATCACTGAAAATGCATATCTCAGCTGGAAACAACAACAATACCGAAGATATCGCAGTTTCCGCATATCATACGCACTGTGGAGTGCTGAAAGCAACAGAAAACGTGTTTTTCACATTCAATAGCACGAAAACAGCGATTTCGGTGAATCTGCACACTTGTAACAGCAGAATCATGAAGATTATCACTGAAAATGCATATCTCAGCTGGAAACAACAACGATACCGAAGATATCGCAGTTTCCTCATATCAAACGAACTGTGGAGTGCTGAAAACACCAGAAAACGTGTTTTTCGCATTCAAAAGCACGAACACAGCGATTTCGGTTATTCTGCATACTTGTAATGGCTGAATCATGAAGATTATCACTGAAAATGCATATCTCAGCTGGAAACCCAACGATACCGAAGATATCGCAGTTTCCGCATGTCAAACGCTCTGTGGCGTGCTGAAAACACCAGAAAACGTGTTTTTCGCTTTCAATAGCACGAAAACAGCGATTTCGGTGATTCTGCACACTTGTAACAGCAGAATCATGAAGATTATCACGGAAAATGCATATCTCAGCTGGAAATAACAGCGATACCGAAGATATCGCAGTTTCCGCATATCAAACGCACTGTCGTGTGCTGAAAACACTAGAAAACGTGTTTTTCGCATTCAATAGCACGAAAACAGCGATTTCGGTGAGTCTGCACACTTGTTACAGCAGAATCATGAAGGTTATCACTGAAAATGCATATCTCAGCTGGAAACCCAATGATACCGAAGATATCGCAGTTTCCGCATGTCAAACGTTCTGTGGCGTGCTGAAAACACCAGAAAACGTGTTTTTCGCTTTCAATAGCACGAAAACAGCGATTTCGGTGATTCTGCACACTTGTAACAGCAGAATCATGAAGATTATCACGGAAAATGCATATCTCAGCTGGAAACAACAACGATGCCGAAGATATCGCAGTTTCCGCATATCAAACGCACTGTGGAGTGCTGAAAACACCAGAAAACGTGTTTTTCGAATTCAATAGCACGAATACAGCGATTTCGGTGATTCTGCACACTTGTAACAGCAGAATCATGAAGATTATCACTGAAAATGCATATCTCAGCTGGAAACCCAACGATACCGAAGATATCGCAGTTTCCGCATGTCAAACGCTCTGTGGCGTGCTGAAAACACCAGAAAACGTGTTTTTCGCATTCAATAGCACGAAAACAGCGATTTCGGTTATTCTGCACACTTGTAACGGCTGAATCATGAAGAGTATCACTGGAAATGCATATCTCACCTGGAAACCCCACGAAAACGAAGATATCCCTGTTTCCGCACATCAAACGCACTGTCGGGTGCTAAAAACACTAGAAAACGTGTTTTTCGCATTCAATAGCACGAAAACAGCGATTTTGGTGATTCTGCAAACTTGTAACAGCAGAATCATGAAGATTATCACTGAAAATGCACATCTCAGCTGGAAACAACAACGATACCGAAGATATCGCAGTTTCCCCATATCAAACGCACTGTGGAGTGCTGAAAACACCAGAAAACGTGTTTTTCGCATTCAAAAGCACGAACACAGCGATTTCGGTTATTCTGCACACTTGTAATGGCTGAATCATGAAGATTATCACTGAAAATGCATATCTCAGCTGGAAACCCAACGATACCGAAGATATCGCAGTTTCCGCATGTCAAACGCTCTGTGGCGTGCTGAAAACACCAGAAAACGTGTATTTCGCATTCAATAGCACGAAAACAGCGATTTCTGTGAGTCTGCACACTTGTAACAGCAGAATCATGAAGATTATCACTGAAAATGCATATCTCAGCTGGAAACCCAATGATACCGAAGATATCGCAGTTTCCGCATGTCAAACGTTCTGTAGCGTGCTGAAAACACCAGAAAACGTGTTTTTCGCTTTCAATAGCACGAATCCAGCGATTCCGGTGATTCTGCACACTTGTAACAGCAGAATCATGAAGATTATCACTGAAAATGCATATCTCAGCTGGAAACCCAACGATACCGAAGATATCGCAGTTTCCGCATGTCAAACGTTCTGTGGCGTGCTGAAAACACCATCAAACGTGTTTTTCGCTTTCAATAGCACGAAAACAGCGATTTCGGTGATTCTGCACACTTGTAACAGCGGAATCACTAAGATTATCACTGAAAATGCATATCTCAGCTGGAAACAACAACGATACCGAAGATATCGCAGTTTCCGCATATCAAACGCACTGTGGAGTGCTGAAAACACCAGAAAACGTGTTTTTCGCAATCAATTGCACGAAAACAGCGATTTCGGTGATCCTGCACACTTGTAACAGCAGTATCATGAAGATTATCACAGAAAATGCATATCTCAGCTTTAAACAACAACGATACCGAAGATATCGCAGTTTCCGCATATCAAACGCACTGTGGAGTGCTGAAAACACCAGAAAACGAGTTTTTCGCATTCAGAAGCACGAAAACAGCGATTTCGGTTATTCTGCACACTTGTAACGGCTGAATCATGAAGATTATCACTGAAAATGCATATCTCAGCTGGAAACAACAACAATACCGAAGATATCGCAGTTTCCGCATATCATACGCACTGTGGAGTGCTGAAAGCAACAGAAAACGTGTTTTTCACATTCAATAGCACGAAAACAGCGATTTCGGTGAATCTGCACACTTGTAACAGCAGAATCATGAAGATTATCACTGAAAATGCATATCTCAGCTGGAAACAACAACGATACCGAAGATATCGCAGTTTCCTCATATCAAACGAACTGTGGAGTGCTGAAAACACCAGAAAACGTGTTTTTCGCATTCAAAAGCACGAACACAGCGATTTCGGTTATTCTGCATACTTGTAATGGCTGAATCATGAAGATTATCACTGAAAATGCATATCTCAGCTGGAAACCCAACGATACCGAAGATATCGCAGTTTCCGCATGTCAAACGCTCTGTGGCGTGCTGAAAACACCAGAAAACGTGTTTTTCGCTTTCAATAGCACGAAAACAGCGATTTCGGTGATTCTGCACACTTGTAACAGCAGAATCATGAAGATTATCACGGAAAATGCATATCTCAGCTGGAAACGACAACGATGCCGAAGATATCGCAGTTTCCGCATATCAAACGCACTGTGGAGTGCTGAAAACACCAGAAAACGTGTTTTTCGAATTCAATAGCACGAAAACAGCGATTTCGGTGATTCTGCACACTTGTAACAGCAGAATCATGAAGATTATCACAGAAAATGCATATCTCAGCTGGAAACCCAACAATACCGAAGATATCGCAGTTTCCGCATGTCAAACGCTCTGTGGCGTGCTGAAAACACCAGAAAACGTGTTTTTCGCATTCAAAAGCACGAAAACAGCGATTTCGGTTATTCTGCACACTTGTAACGGCTGAATCATGAAGAGTATAACTGGAAATGCATATCTCACCTGGAAACCCCACGAAAACGAAGATATCCCTGTTTCCGCACATCAAACGCACTGTCGGGTGCTAAAAACACTAGAAAACGTGTTTTTCGCATTCAATAGCACGAAAACAGCGATTTCGGTGATTCTGCAAACTTGTAACAGCAGAATCATGAAGATTATCACTGAAAATGCACATCTCAGCTGGAAACAACAACGATACCGAAGATATCGCAGTTCCCCATATCAAACGCACTGTGGAGTGCTGAAAACACCAGAAAACGTGTTTTTCGCATTCAAAAGCACGAACACAGCGATTTCGGTTATTCTGCACACTTGTAATGGCTGAATCATGCAGATTATCACTGAAAATGAATATCTCAGCTGGAAACCCAACGATACCGAAGATATCGCAGTTTCCGCATGTCAAACGCTCTGTGGCGTGCTGAAAACACCAGAAAACGTGTATTTCGCATTCAATAGCACGAAAACAGCGATTTCTGTGAGTCTGCACACTTGTAACAGCAGAATCATGAAGATTATCACTGAAAATGCATATCTCAGCTGGAAACCCAATGATACCGAAGATATCGCAGTTTCCGCATGTCAAACGTTCTGTGGCGTGCTGAAAACACCAGAAAACGTGTTTTTCGCTTTCAATAGCACGAATCCAGCGATTCCGCTGATTCTGCACACTTGTAACAGCAGAATCATGAAGATTATCACTGAAAATGCATATCTCAGCTGGAAACCCAACGATACCGAAGATATCGCAGTTTCCGCATGTCAAACGTTCTGTGGCGTGCTGAAAACACCAGAAAACGTGTATTTCGCATTCAATAGCACGAAAACAGCGATTTCGGTGATTCTGCACACTTGTAACAGCAGAATCATGAAGATTATTACTGAAAATGCATATCTCAACTGGAAACAACAACGATACCGAAGATATCGCAGTTTCCGCATATCAAACGCACTGTGGAGTGCTGAAAACACCAGAAAACGTGTTTTTCGCATTCAAAAGCACGAAAACAGCGATTTCGGTTATTCTGTACACTTGTAACGGCTGAATCATGAAGATTATCACTGAAAATGCATATCTCAGCTGGAAACCCCACGAAAACGAAGATATCCCTGTTTGCGCACATCAAACGCACTGTCGGGTGCTGAAACCACTAGAAAACGTGTTTTTCGCATTCAATAGCACGAAAACAGCGATTTCGGTGATTCTGCGCACTTGTAACAGCAGAATCATGAAGATTATCACTGAAAATGCATATCTCAGCTGGAAACCCAACGATACCGAAGATATCGCAGTTTCCGCATGTCAAACGTTCTGTGGCGTTCTGAAAACACCAGAAAACGTGTTTTTCGCTTTCAATAGCACGAAAACAGCGATTTCGGTGATTCTGCACACTTGTAACAGCAGAATCATGAAGATTATCACTGAAAATGCATATCTCAGCTGGAAACCCAACGATACCGAAGATATCGCAGTTTCCGCATATCAAACGCACTGTGGAGTGCTGAAAACACCAGAAAACGTGTTTTTCGCATTCAAAAGCACGAAAACAGCGATTTCGGTTATTCTGCACACTTGTAACGGCTGAATCATGAAGAGTATAACTGGAAATGCATATCTCACCTGGAAACCCCACGAAAACGAAGATATCCCTGTTTCCGCACATCAAACGCACTGTCGGGTGCTGAAAACACTAGAAAACGTGTTTTTCGCATTCAGTAGCACGAAAACAGCGATTTCGGTGATTCTGAACACTTGTAACTGCAGAATCATGAAGATTATCACTGAAAATGCACATCTCAGCTGGAAACCCAACGATACCGAAGATATCGCAGTTTCCGCATGTCAAACGCTCTGTGGCGTGCTGAAAACACCAGAAAACGTGTTTTTCGCATTCAATAGCACGAAAACAGCGATTTCGGTTATTCTGCACACTTGTAACGTCTGATTCATGAAGATTATCACTGGAAATGCATATCTCAGCTGGAAACCCCACGAAAACGAAGATATCCCTGTTTCCGCATATCAAACGCACTGTGGAGTGCTGAAAACACCAGAAAACGTGTTTTTCGCATTCAAAAGCACGAAAACAGTGTTTTCGGTTATTCTGCACACTTGTAACGGCTGAATCATGAAGAGTATAACTGGAAATGCATATCTCACCTGGAAACCCCACGAAAACGAAGATATCCCTGTTTCCGCACATCAAACGCACTGTCGGGTGCTGAAAACACTAGAAAACGTGTTTTTCGCATTCAGTAGCACGAAAACAGCGATTTCGGTGATTCTGAACACTTGTAACTGCAGAATCATGAAGATTATCACTGAAAATGCACATCTCAGCTGGAAACCCAACGATACCGAAGATATCGCAGTTTCCGCATGTCAAACGCTCTGTGGCGTGCTGAAAACACCAGAAAACGTGTTTTTCGCATTCAATAGCACGAAAACAGCGATTTCGGTTATTCTGCACACTTGTAACGTCTGATTCATGAAGATTATCACTGGAAATGCATATCTCAGCTGGAAACCCCACGAAAACGAAGATATCCCTGTTTCCGCATATCAAACGCACTGTGGAGTGCTGAAAACACCAGAAAACGTGTTTTTCGCATTCAAAAGCACGAAAACAGCGATTTCGGTTATTCTGCACACTTGTAACGGCTGAATCATGAAGAGTATAACTGGAAATGCATATCTCACCTGGAAACCCCACGAAAACGAAGATATCCCTGTTTCCGCACATCAAACGCACTGTCGGGTGCTGAAAACACTAGAAAACGTGTTTTTCGCATTCAGTAGCACGAAAACAGCGATTTCGGTGATTCTGAACACTTGTAACTGCAGAATCATGAAGATTATCACTGAAAATGCACATCTCAGCTGGAAACCCAACGATACCGAAGATATCGCAGTTTCCGCATGTCAAACGCTCTGTGGCGTGCTGAAAACACCAGAAAACGTGTATTTCGCATTCAAAAGCACGAAAACAGCGATTTCTGTGATTCTGCACACTTGTCACAGAAGAAACTCGAAGATTATCGTAGAAAATGCACATCTCAGCTGGAAACAACAACGATACCGAAGATATCGCAGTTTCCGCCTGTCAAACGCTCTGTGGAGTGCTGAAAACACCAGAAAACGTGTTTTTCGCATTCAAAAGCACGAAAACAGCGATTTCGGTTATTCTGCACACTTGTAACGGCTGAATCATGAAGATTATCACTGAAAATGCATATCTCAGCTGGAAACCCAACGATACCGAAGATATCGCAGTTTCCGCATATCAAACGCACTGTGGAGTGCTGAAAACACCAGAAAACGTGTTTTTCGCAATTCAAAAGCACGAAAACAGCAATTTCGGTGATTCTGCACACTTGTAACAGCAGAATCATGAAGATTATCACTGAAAATGCATATCTCAGCTGGAAACCCCACGAAAACGAAGATATCGCAGTTTCCGCATATCAAACGCACTGTGGAGTGCTGAAAACACCAGCAAACGTGTTTTTCGCATTCAATAGCACGAAAACAGCGATTTCGGTTATTCTGCACACTTGTAACGGCTGAATCATGAAGAGTATAACTGGAAATGCATATCTCACCTGGAAACCCCACGAAAACGAAGATATCCCTGTTTCCGCACATCAAACGCACTGTCGGGTGCTGAAAACACTAGAAAACGTGTTTTTCGCATTCAGTAGCACGAAAACAGCGATTTCGGTGATTCTGCACACTTGTAACTGCAGAATCATGTAGATAATCACCGAAAATGCACATCTCAGCTGGAAACCCAACGATACCAAAGGTATCGCAGTTTCCGCATGTCAAACGCTCTGTGGAGTGCTGAAAACTCCAGAAAACGTGTTCTTCGCATTCAATAGCACGAAAACAGCGATTTTGGTGATTCTGCACACTTGTAACAGCAGAATCATCAAGATTATCACTGAAAATGCATATCTCAGCTGGAAACCCAACGATACCGAAGATATCCCTGTTTCCGCATATCAAACGCACTGTGGAGTGCTGAAAACACCAGAAAACGTGTATTTCGCATTCAATAGCACGAAAAGAGCGATTTCTGTGTTTCTGCACACTTGTCACAGAAGAAACTCGAAGATTATCGTAGAAAATGCATATCTCAGCTGGAAACAACAGCGATACCGAAGATATCGCAGGTTCCGCATATCAAACGCACTGTGGAGTGCTGAAAACACCAGCAAACGTGTTTTTCGCATTCAATAGCACGAAAACAGCAATTTCGGTGATTCTGCACACTTGTAACAGCAGAATCATGAAGATTATCACTGAAAATGCATATCTCAGCTGGAAACCCAACGATACCGAAGATATCGCAGTTTCCGCATGTCAAACGCTCTGTGGCGTGCTGAAAACACCAGAAAACGTGTATTTCGCATTCAAAAGCACGAAAACAGCGATTTCTGTGATTCTGCACACTTGTCACAGAAGAAACTCGAAGATTATCGTAGAAAATGCACATCTCAGCTGGAAACAACAACGATACCGAAGATATCGCAGTTTCCGCCTGTCAAACGCTCTGTGGAGTGCTGAAAACACCAGAAAACGTGTTTTTCGCATTCAAAAGCACGAAAACAGCGATTTCGGTTATTCTGCACACTTGTAACGGCTGAATAATGAAGATTATCACTGAAAATGCATATCTCAGCTGGAAACCCAACGATACCGAAGATATCGCAGTTTCCGCATATCAAACGCACTGTGGAGTGCTGAAAACACCAGAAAACGTGTTTTTCGCAATTCAAAAGCACGAAAACAGCAATTTCGGTGATTCTGCACACTTGTAACAGCAGAATCATGAAGATTATCACTGAAAATGCATATCTCAGCTGGAAACCCCACGAAAACGAAGATATCGCAGTTTCCGCATATCAAACGCACTGTGGAGTGCTGAAAACACCAGCAAACGTGTTTTTCGCATTCAATAGCACGAAAACAGCGATTTCGGTTATTCTGCACACTTGTAACGGCTGAATCATGAAGAGTATAACTGGAAATGCATATCTCACCTGGAAACCCCACGAAAACGAAGATATCCCTGTTTCCGCACATCAAACGCACTGTCGGGTGCTGAAAACACTAGAAAACGTGTTTTTCGCATTCAGTAGCACGAAAACAGCGATTTCGGTGATTCTGCACACTTGTAAATGCAGAATCATGTAGATAATCACCGAAAATGCACATCTCAGCTGGAAACCCAACGATACCAAAGGTATCGCAGTTTCCGCATGTCAAACGCTCTGTGGAGTTCTGAAAACACCAGAAAACGTGTTCTTCGCATTCAGTAGCACGAAAACAGCGATTTCGGTGATTCTGCACACTTGTAACAGCAGAATCATCAAGATTATCACTGAAAAAGCATATCTCAGCTGGAAACCCAACGATACCGAAGATATCTCAGTTTCCGCATGTCAAATGCTCTGTGGCGTGCTGAAAACACCAGAAAACGTGTTTTTCGCATTCAATAGCACGAAAACAGCGATTTCTGTGTTTCTGCACACTTGTCACAGAAGAAACTCGAAGATTATCGTAGAAAATGCATATCTCAGCTGGAAACAACAGCGATACCGAAGATATCGCAGGTTCCGCATATCAAACGCACTGTGGAGTGCTGAAAACACCAGCAAACGTGTTTTTCGCATTCAATAGCACGAAAACAGCAATTTCGGTGATTCTGCACACTTGTAACAGCAGAATCATGAAGATTATCACTGAAAATGCATATCTCAGCAGGAAACCCCACGAAAACGAAGATATCGCAGTTTCCGCATATCAAACGCACTGTGGAGTGCTGAAAACACCAGAAAACGTGTTCTTCGCATTCAATAGCACGAAAACAGCGATTTCGGTGATTCTGCACACTTGTAACAGCAGAATCATCAAGATTATCACTGGAAATGCATATCTCACCTGGAAACCCCACGAAAACGAAGATATCCCTGTTTCCGCACATCAAACGCACTGTGGAGTGCTGAAAACACCAGAAAACGTGTTTTTCGAATTCAATAGCACGAAAACAGCGATTCCGGTGATTCTGCACACTTGTAACAGCAGAATCATGAAGATTATCACTGAAAATGCATATCTCAGCTGGAAACCCAACAATACCGAAGATATCGCAGTTTCCGCATGTCAACCGCTCTGTGGCGTGCTGAAAACACCAGAAAACGTGTTTTTTGCATTCAATAGCACGAAAACAGCGATTTCGGTTATTCTGCACACTTGTAACAGCTGAATCATGAAGATTATCACTAGAAATGCATATCTCAGCTGGAAACCCCACGAAACCGAAGATATCCCTGTTTCCGCACATCAAACGCACTGTCGGGTGCTGAAAACACTAGAAAACGTGTTTTTCGCATTCAATAGCACGAAAACTGCGATTTCGGTGATTCTGCACACTTGTAACAGCAGAATCATGAAGATTATCTCTGAAAATGCACATCTCAGCTGGAAACCCAACGATACCGAAGATATCGCTGTTTCCGCATGTCAAACGCTCTGTGGCGTGCTGAAAACACCAGAAAACGTGTTTTTCGCAATTCAAAAGCACGAAAACAGCTATTTCGGTGATTCTGCACACTTGTAACAGCAGAATCATGAAGATTATCACTGAAAATGCATATCTCAGCTGGAAACCCCACGAAAACGAAGATATCGCAGTTTCCGCATATCAAACGCACTGGGGTGTGCTGAAAACACCAGCAAACGTGTTTTTCGCATTCAATAACACGAAAACAGCGATTTCGGTTATTCTGCACACTTGTAACGGCTGAATCATGAAGATTATCACTGAAAATGCATATCTCAGCTGGAAACCCCACGAAAACGAAGATATCCCTGTTTCCGCACATCAAACGCACTGTGGAGTGCCGAAAACACTAGAAAACGTGTTTTTCGCATTCAATAGCACGAAAACAGCGATTTCGGTGATTCTGCACACTTGTAACAGCAGAATCATGAAGATTATCACTGAAAATGCATATCTCAGCTGGAAACCCCACGAAAACGAAGATATCGCAGTTTCCGCATATCAAACGCACTGGGGAGTGCTGAAAACACCAGCAAACGTGTTTTTCGCATTCAATAGCACGCAAACAGCGATTTCGGTTATTCTGCACACTTGTAACGGCTGAATCATGAAGATTATCACTGAAAATGCATATCTCAGCTGGAAACCCCACGAAAACGAAGATATCCCTGTTTCCGCACATCAATCGCACTGTGGAGTGCTGAAAACACTAGAAAACGTGTTTTTCGCATTCAATAGCACGAAAACAGCGATTTCGGTGATTCTGCACACTTGTAACAGCAGAATCATGAAGATTATCACTGAAAATGCACATCTCAGCTGGAAACCCAACGATACCGAAGATATCGCAGTTTCCGCATGTCAAACGCTCTGTGGAGTGCTGAAAACACCAGAAAACGTGTTTTTCGCATTCAAAAGCACGAAAACAGCGATTTCGGTTATTCTGCACACTTGTAACGGCTGAATCATGAAGATTATCACTGAAAATGCATATCTCAGCTGGAAACCCAACGATACCCAAGGTATCGCAGTTTCCGCATATCAAACGCACTGTGGAGTGCTGAAAACACCAGAAAACGTGTTTTTCGCATTCAAAAGCACGAAAACAGCAATTTCGGTGATTCTGCACACATGTAACAGCAGAATCATGAAGATTATCACTGAAAATGAATATCTCAGCTGGAAACCCCACGAAAACGAAAATATCGCAGCTTCCGCATATCAAACGCACTGTGGAGTGCTGAAAACACCAGCAAACGTGTTTTTCGCATTCAATAGCACGAAAACAGCGATTTCGGTTATTCTGCACACTTGTAACGGCTGAATCATGAAGATTATCACTGAAAATGCATATCTCAGCTGGAAACCCCACGAAAACGAAGATATCCCTGTTTCCGCATATCAAACGCACTGTGGAGTGCTGAAAACACCAGAAAACGTGTTTTTCGCATTCAAAAGCACGAAAACAGCGATTTCGGTTATTCTGCACACTTGTAACGGCTGAATCATGAAGAGTATCACTGGAAATGCATATCTCACCTGGAAACCCCACGAAAAAGAAGATATCCCTGTTTCCGCACATCAAACGCACTGTCGGGTGCTGAAAACACTAGAAAACGTGTTTTTCGCATTCAATAGCACGAAAACAGCGATTCCGGTGATTCTGCACACTTGTAACAGCAGAATCATGAAGATTATCACTGAAAATGCATATCTCAGCTGGAAACCCAACAATACCGAAGATATCGCAGTTTCCGCATGTCAAACGCTCTGTGGCGTGCTGAAAACACCAGAAAACGTGTTTTTTGCATTCAATAGCACGAAAACAGCGATTTTGGTTATTCTGCACACTTGTAACGGCTGAATCATGAAGATTATCACTAGAAATGCATATCTCAGCTGGAAACCCCACGAAAACGAAGATATCCCTGTTTCCGCACATCAAACGCACTGTGGAGTGCTGAAAACACTAGAAAACGTGTTTTTCGCATTCAATAGCACGAAAACAGCGATTTCGGTGATTCTGCACACTTGTAACAGCAGAATCATGAAGATTATCTCTGAAAATGCACATCTCAGCTGGAAACCCAACGATACCGAAGATATCGCTGTTTCCGCATGTCAAACGCTCTGTGGCGTGCTGAAAACACCAGAAAACGTGTTTTTCGCAATTCAAAAGCACGAAAACAGCTATTTCGGTGATTCTGCACACTTGGAACAGCAGAATCATGAAGATTATCACTGAAAATGCATATCTCAGCTGGAAACCCCACGAAAACGAAGATATCGCAGTTTCCGCATATCAAACGCACTGGGGAGTGCTGAAAACACCAGCAAACGTGTTTTTCGCATTCAATAGCACGCAAACAGCGATTTCGGTTATTCTGCACACTTGTAACGGCTGAATCATGAAGATTATCACTGAAAATGCATATCTCAGCTGGAAACCCCACGAAAACGAAGATATCCCTGTTTCCGCACATCAATCGCACTGTGGAGTGCTGAAAACACTAGAAAACGTGTTTTTCGCATTCAATAGCACGAAAACAGCGATTTCGGTGATTCTGCACACTTGTAACAGCAGAATCATGAAGATTATCACTGAAAATGCACATCTCAGCTGGAAACCCAACGATACCGAAGATATCGCAGTTTCCGCATGTCAAACGCTCTGTGGAGTGCTGAAAACACCAGAAAACGTGTTTTTCGCATTCAAAAGCACGAAAACAGCGATTTCGGTTATTCTGCACACTTGTAACGGCTGAATCATGAAGATTATCACTGAAAATGCATATCTCAGCTGGAAACCCAACGATACCCAAGGTATCGCAGTTTCCGCATATCAAACGCACTGTGGAGTGCTGAAAACACCAGAAAACGTGTTTTTCGCATTCAAAAGCACGAAAACAGCAATTTCGGTGATTCTGCACACATGTAACAGCAGAATCATGAAGATTATCACTGAAAATGAATATCTCAGCTGGAAACCCCACGAAAACGAAAATATCGCAGCTTCCGCATATCAAACGCACTGTGGAGTGCTGAAAACACCAGCAAACGTGTTTTTCGCATTCAATAGCACGAAAACAGCGATTTCGGTTATTCTGCACACTTGTAACGGCTGAATCATGAAGATTATCACTGAAAATGCATATCTCAGCTGGAAACCCCACGAAAACGAAGATATCCCTGTTTCCGCATATCAAACGCACTGTGGAGTGCTGAAAACACCAGAAAACGTGTTTTTCGCATTCAAAAGCACGAAAACAGCGATTTCGGTTATTCTGCACACTTGTAACGGCTGAATCATGAAGAGTATCACTGGAAATGCATATCTCACCTGGAAACCCCACGAAAAAGAAGATATCCCTGTTTCCGCACATCAAACGCACTGTCGGGTGCTGAAAACACTAGAAAACGTGTTTTTCGCATTCAATAGCACGAAAACAGCGATTCCGGTGATTCTGCACACTTGTAACAGCAGAATCATGAAGATTATCACTGAAAATGCATATCTCAGCTGGAAACCCAACAATACCGAAGATATCGCAGTTTCCGCATGTCAAACGCTCTGTGGCGTGCTGAAAACACCAGAAAACGTGTTTTTTGCATTCAATAGCACGAAAACAGCGATTTTGGTTATTCTGCACACTTGTAACGGCTGAATCATGAAGATTATCACTAGAAATGCATATCTCAGCTGGAAACCCCACGAAAACGAAGATATCCCTGTTTCCGCACATCAAACGCACTGTGGAGTGCTGAAAACACTAGAAAACGTGTTTTTCGCATTCAATAGCACGAAAACAGCGATTTCGGTGATTCTGCACACTTGTAACAGCAGAATCATGAAGATTATCTCTGAAAATGCACATCTCAGCTGGAAACCCAACGATACCGAAGATATCGCTGTTTCCGCATGTCAAACGCTCTGTGGCGTGCTGAAAACACCAGAAAACGTGTTTTTCGCAATTCAAAAGCACGAAAACAGCTATTTCGGTGATTCTGCACACTTGGAACAGCAGAATCATGAAGATTATCACTGAAAATGCATATCTCAGCTGGAAACCCCACGAAAACGAAGATATCGCAGTTTCCGCATATCAAACGCACTGGGGAGTGCTGAAAACACCAGCAAACGTGTTTTTCGCATTCAATAGCACGCAAACAGCGATTTCGGTTATTCTGCACACTTGTAACGGCTGAATCATGAAGAATATCACTGAAAATGCATATCTCAGCTGGAAACCCCACGAAAACGAAGATATCCCTGTTTCCGCACATCAATCGCACTGTGGAGTGCTGAAAACACTAGAAAACGTGTTTTTCGCATTCAATAGCACGAAAACAGCGATTTCGGTGATTCTGCACACTTGTAACAGCAGAATCATGAAGATTATCACTGAAAATGCACATCTCAGCTGGAAACCCAACGATACCGAAGATATCGCAGTTTCCGCATGTCAAACGCTCTGTGGAGTGCTGAAAACACCAGAAAACGTGTTTTTCGCATTCAAAAGCACGAAAACAGCGATTTCGGTTATTCTGCACACTTGTAACGGCTGAATCATGAAGATTATCACTGAAAATGCATATCTCAGCTGGAAACCCAACGATACCCAAGGTATCGCAGTTTCCGCATATCAAACGCACTGTGGAGTGCTGAAAACACCAGAAAACGTGTTTTTCGCATTCAAAAGCACGAAAACAGCGATTTCGGTTATTCTGCACACTTGTAACGGCTGAATCATGAAGAGTATCACTGGAAATGCATATCTCACCTGGAAACCCCACGAAAAAGAAGATATCCCTGTTTCCGCACATCAAACGCACTGTCGGGTGCTGAAAACACTAGAAAACGTGTTTTTCGCATTCAATAGCACGAAAACTGCGATTTCGGTGATTCCGCACACTTGTAACAGCAGAATCATGAAGATTATCACTGAAAAATCACATCTCAGCTGGAAACAACAACGATACCGAAGATATCGCAGTTTCCGCATATCAAACGCACTGTGGAGTGCTGAAAACACCAGAAAACGTGTTTTTCGCAATTGAAAAGCACGAAGACAGCTATTACGGTGATTCTGCACACTTGTAACAGCAGAATCATGAAGATTATCACTGAAAATGCATATCTCAGCTGGAAACCCCACGAAAACGAAGATATCGCAGTTTCCGCATATCAAACGCACTGGGGAGTGCTGAAAACACCAGCAAACGTGTTTTTCGCATTCAATAGCACGCAAACAGCGATTTCGGTTATTCTGCACACTTGTAACGGCTGAATCATGAAGAATATCACTGAAAATGCATATCTCAGCTGGAAACCCCACGAAAACGAAGATATCCCTGTTTCCGCACATCAATCGCACTGTGGAGTGCTGAAAACACTAGAAAACGTGTTTTTCGCATTCAATAGCACGAAAACAGCGATTTCGGTGATTCTGCACACTTGTAACAGCAGAATCATGAAGATTATCACTGAAAATGCACATCTCAGCTGGAAACCCAACGATACCGAAGATATCGCAGTTTCCGCATGTCAAACGCTCTGTGGAGTGCTGAAAACACCAGAAAACGTGTTTTTCGCATTCAAAACCACGAAAACAGCGATTTCGGTTATTCTGCACACTTGTAACGGCTGAATCATGAAGATTATCACTGAAAATGCATATCTCAGCTGGAAACCCAACGATACCCAAGGTATCGCAGTTTCCGCATATCAAACGCACTGTGGAGTGCTGAAAACACCAGAAAACGTGTTTTTCGCATTCAAAAGCACGAAAACAGCGATTTCGGTTATTCTGCACACTTGTAACGGCTGAATCATGAAGAGTATCACTGGAAATGCATATCTCACCTGGAAACCCCACGAAAAAGAAGATATCCCTGTTTCCGCACATCAAACGCACTGTCGGGTGCTGAAAACACTAGAAAACGTGTTTTTCGCATTCAATAGCACGAAAACTGCGATTTCGGTGATTCCGCACACTTGTAACAGCAGAATCATGAAGATTATCACTGAAAAATCACATCTCAGCTGGAAACAACAACGATACCGAAGATATCGCAGTTTCCGCATATCAAACGCACTGTGGAGTGCTGAAAACACCAGAAAACGTGTTTTTCGCAATTGAAAAGCACGAAGACAGCTATTACGGTGATTCTGCACACTTGTAACAGCAGAATCATGAAGATTATCACTGAAAATGCATATCTCAGCTGGAAACCCCACGAAAACGAAGATATCGCAGTTTCCGCATATCAAACGCACTGTGGAGTGCTGAAAACACCAGCAAACGTGTTTTTCGCATTCAATAGCACGAAAACAGCGATTTCGGTTATTCTGCACACTTGTAACGGCTGAATCATGAAGATTATCACTGAAAATGCATATCTCAGCTGGAAACCCCACGAAAACGAAGATATCCCTGTTTCTGCATATCAAACGCACTGTGGAGTGATGAAAACACCAGAAAACATGTTTTTCGCATTCAAAAGCACGAAAACAGCGAATTCGGTTATTCTGCACACTTGTAACGGCTGAATCATGAAGAGTATAACTGGAAATGCATATCTCACCTGGAAACCCCACGAAAACGAAGATATCCCTGTTTCCGCACATCAAACGCACTGACCGGGGGCTGAAAACACTAGAAAACGTGTTTTTCGCATTCAGTAGCACGAAAACAGCGATTTCGGTGATTCTGCACACTTGTAACTGCAGAATCATGAAGATTATCACTGAAAATGCACATCTCAGCTGGAAACCCAACGATACCGAAGATATCGCAGTTTCCGCATGTCAAACGCTCTGTGGAGTGCTGAAAACACCAGAAAACATGTTCTTCGCATTCAATAGCACGAAAACAGCGATTTCGGTGATTCTGCACACTTGTAACAGCAGAATCAACAAGATTATCACTGAAAATGCATATCTCAGCTGGAAACCCAACGACACCGAAGATATCGCAGTTTCCGCATGTCAAATGCTCTGTGGCGTGCTGAAAACACCAGAAAACGTGTTTTTCGCATTCAATAGCACGAAAACAGCGTTTTCTGTGATTCTGCACACTTGTCACAGAAGAAACTCGAAGATTATCGTAGAAAATGCATATCTCAGCTGGAAACAACAGCGATACCAAAGATATCGCAGGTTCCGCATATCAAACGCACTGTGGAGTGCTGAAAACACCAGCAAACGTGTTTTTCGCATTCAATAGCACGAAAACAGCGATTTCTGTGTTTCTGCACACTTGTCACAGAAGAAACTCGAAGATTATCGTAGAAAATGCATATCTCAGCTGGAAACAACAGCGATACCGAAGATATCGCAGGTTGCGCATATCAAACGCACTGTGGAGTGCTGAAAACACCAGCAAACGTGTTTTTCGCATTCAGTAGCACGAAAACAGCGATTTCGGTGATTCTGCACACTTGTAACTGCAGAATCATGAAGATTATCACTGAAAATGCACATCTCAGCTGGAAACAACAGCGATACAGAAGATATCGCAGGTTCCGCATATCAAACGCACTGTGGAGTGCTGAAAACACCAGCAAACGTGTTTTTCGCATTCAATAGCACGAAAACAGCAATTTCGGTGATTCTGCACACTTGTAACAGCAGAATCATGAAGATTATCACTGAAAATGCATATCTCAGCTGGAAACCCCACGAAAACGAAGATATCGCAGTTTCCGCATATCAAACGCACTGTGGAGTGCTGAAAACACCAGAAAACGTGTTCTTCGCATTCAATAGCACGAAAACAGCGATTTCGGTGATTCTGCACATTTGTAACAGCAGAATCATCAAGATTATCACTGAAAATGCATATCTCAGCTGGAAACCCAACGATACCGAAGATATCGCAGTTTCCGCATGTCAAATGCTCTGTGGCGTGCTGAAAATACCAGAATACGTGTTTTTCGCATTCAATAGCACGAAAACAGCGATTTCTGTGTTTCTGCACACTTGTCACAGAAGAAACTCGAAGATTATCGTAGAAAATGCATATCTCAGCTGGAAACAACAGCGATACCGAAGATATCGCAGGTTGCGCATATCAAACGCACTGTGGAGTGCTGAAAACACCAGCAAACGTGTTTTTCGCATTCAATAGCACTAAAACAGCGATTTCGGAGATTCTGCACACTTGTAACAGCAGAATCATGATGATTATCACTGGAAATGCATATCTCACCTGGAAACCCCACGAAAACGAAGATATCCCTGTTTCCGCACATCAAACGCACTGTGGAGTGCTGAAAACACCAGAAAACGTGTTTTTCGAATTCAATAGCACGAAAACAGCGATTCCGTTGATTCTGCACACTTGTAACAGCAGAATCATGAAGATTATCTCTGAAAATGCACATCTCAGCTGGAAACCCAACATTACCGAAGATATCGCTGTTTCCGCATGTCAATCGCTCTGTGGCGTGCTGAAAACACCAGAAAACGTGTTTTTCGCAATTCAAAAGCACGAAAACAGCTATTTCGGTGATTCTGCACACTTGTAACAGCAGAATCATGAAGATTATCACTGAAAATGCATATCTCAGCTGGAAACCACACGAAAACGAAGATATCGCAGTTTCCGCATATCAAACGCACTGGGGAGTGCTGAAAACACCAGCAAACGTGTTTTTCGCATTCAATAGCACGAAAACAGCGATTTCGGTTATTCTGCACACTTGTAACGGCTGAATCATGAAGATTATCACTGAAAATGCATATCTTAGCTGGAAACCCCACGAAAACGAAGATATCCCTGTTTCCGCACATCAAACGCACTGTGGAGTGCTGAAAACACTAGAAAACGTGTTTTTCGCATTCAATAGCACGAAAACAGCGATTTCGGTGATTCTGCACACTTGTAACAGCAGAATCATGAAGATTATCACTGAAAATGCACATCTCAGCTGGAAACCCAACGATACCGAAGATATCGCAGTTTCCGCATGTCAAACGCTCTGTGGAGTGCTGAAAACACCAGAAAACGTGTTTTTCGCATTCAAAAGCACGAAAACAGCGATTTCGGTTATTCTGCACACTTGTAACGGCTGAATCATGAAGATTATCACTGAAAATGCATATCTCAGCTGGAAACCCAACGATACCCAAGGTATCGCAGTTTCCGCATATCAAACGCACTGTGGAGTGCTGAAAACACCAGAAAACGTGTTTTTCGCATTCAAAAGCACGAAAACAGCAATTTCGGTGATTCTGCACACATGTAACAGCAGAATCATGAAGATTATCACTGAAAATGAATATCTCAGCTGGAAACCCCACGAAAACGAAGATATCGCAGCTTCCGCATATCAAACGCACTGTGGGGTGCTGAAAACACCAGCAAACGTGTTTTTCGCATTCAATAGCACGAAAACAGCGATTTCGGTTATTCTGCACACTTGTAACGGCTGAATCATGAAGATTATCACTGAAAATGCATATCTCAGCTGGAAACCCCACGAAAACGAAGATATCCCTGTTTCCGCATATCAAACGCACTGTGGAGTGCTGAAAACACCAGAAAACGTGTTTTTCGCATTCAAAAGCACGAAAACAGCGATTTCGGTTATTCTGCACACTTGTAACGGCTGAATCATGAAGCGTATCACTGGAAATGCATATCTCACCTGGAAACCCCACGAAAAAGAAGATATCCCTGTTTCCGCACATCAAACGCACTGTCGGGTGCTGAAAACACTAGAAAACGTGTTTTTCGCATTCAATAGCACGAAAACAGCGATTCCGGTGATTCTGCACACTTGTAACAGCAGAATCATGAAGATTATCACTGAAAATGCATATCTCAGCTGGAAACCCAACAATACCGAAGATATCGCAGTTTCCGCATGTCAAACGCTCTGTGGCGTGCTGAAAACACCAGAAAACGTGTTTTTTGCATTCAATAGCACGAAAACAGCGATTTCGGTTATTCTGCACACTTGTAACGGCTGAATCATGAAGATTATCACTAGAAATGCATATCTCAGCTGGAAACCCCACGAAAACGAAGATATCCCTGTTTCCGCACATCAAACGCACTGTGGAGTGCTGAAAACACTAGAAAACGTGTTTTTCGCATTCAATAGCACGAAAACAGCGATTTCGGTGATTCTGCACACTTGTAACAGCAGAATCATGAAGATTATCTCTGAAAATGCACATCTCAGCTGGAAACCCAACGATACCGAAGATATCGCTGTTTCCGCATGTCAAACGCTCTGTGGCGTGCTGAAAACACCAGAAAACGTGTTTTTCGCAATTCAAAAGCACGAAAACAGCTATTTCGGTGATTCTGCACACTTGTAACAGCAGAATCATGAAGATTATCACTGAAAATGCATATCTCAGCTGGAAACCCCACGAAAACGAAGATATCGCAGTTTCCGCATATCAAACGCACTGGGGAGTGCTGAAAACACCAGCAAACGTGTTTTTCGCATTCAATAGCACGCAAACAGCGATTTCGGTTATTCTGCACACTTGTAACGGCTGAATCATGAAGATTATCACTGAAAATGCATATCTCAGCTGGAAACCCAACGATACCCAAGGTATCGCAGTTTCCGCATATCAAACGCACTGTGGAGTGCTGAAAACACCAGAAAACGTGTTTTTCGCATTCAAAAGCACGAAAACAGCAATTTCGGTGATTCTGCACACATGTAACAGCAGAATCATGAAGATTATCACTGAAAATGAATATCTCAGCTGGAAACCCCACGAAAACGAAGATATCGCAGCTTCCGCATATCAAACGCACTGTGGAGTGCTGAAAACACCAGCAAACGTGTTTTTCGCATTCAATAGCACGAAAACAGCGATTTCGGTTATTCTGCACACTTGTAGCGGCTGAATCATGAAGATTATCACTGAAAATGCATATCTCAGCTGGAAACCCCACGAAAACGAAGATATCCCTGTTTCCGCATATCAAACGCACTGTGGAGTGCTGAAAACACCAGAAAACGTGTTTTTCGCATTCAAAAGCACGAAAACAGCGATTTCGGTTATTCTGCACACTTGTAACGGCTGAATCATGAAGAGTATCACTGGAAATGCATATCTCACCTGGAAACCCCACGAAAAAGAAGATATCCCTGTTTCCGCACATCAAACGCACTGTCGGGTGCTGAAAACACTAGAAAACGTGTTTTTCGCATTCAATAGCACGAAAACTGGGATTTCGGTGATTCCGCACACTTGTAACAGCAGAATCATGAAGATTATCACTGAAAAATCACATCTCAGCTGGAAACAACAACGATACCGAAGATATCGCAGTTTCCGCATATCAAACGCACTGTGGAGTGCTGAAAACACCAGAAAACGTGTTTTTCGCAATTGAAAAGCACGAAGACAGCTATTACGGTGATTCTGCACACTTGTAACAGCAGAATCATGAAGATTATCACTGAAAATGCATATCTCAGCTGGAAACCCCACGAAAACGAAGATATCGCAGTTTCCGCATATCAAACGCACTGTGGAGTGCTGAAAACACCAGCAAACGTGTTTTTCGCATTCAATAGCACGAAAACAGCGATTTCGGTTATTCTGCACACTTGTAACGGCTGAATCATGAAGATTATCACTGAAAATGCATATCTCAGCTGGAAACCCCACGAAAACGAAGATATCCCTGTTTCCGCATATCAAACGCACTGTGGAGTGCTGAAAACACCAGAAAACGTGTTTTTCGCATTCAAAAGCACGAAAACAGCGAATTCGGTTATTCTGCACACTTGTAACGGCTGAATCATGAAGAGTATAACTGGAAATGCATATCTCACCTGGAAACCCCACGAAAACGAAGATATCCCTGTTTCCGCACATCAAACGCACTGACCGGGGGCTGAAAACACTAGAAAACGTGTTTTTCGCATTCAGTAGCACGAAAACAGCGATTTCGGTGATTCTGCACACTTGTAACTGCAGAATCATGAAGATTATCACTGAAAATGCACATCTCAGCTGGAAACCCAACGATACCGAAGATATCGCAGTTTCCGCATGTCAAACGCTCTGTGGAGTGCTGAAAACACCAGAAAACGTGTTCTTCGCATTCAATAGCACGAAAACAGCGATTTCGGTGATTCTGCACACTTGTAACAGCAGAATCAACAAGATTATCACTGAAAATGCATATCTCAGCTGGAAACCCAACGACACCGAAGATATCGCAGTTTCCGCATGTCAAATGCTCTGTGGCGTGCTGAAAACACCAGAAAACGTGTTTTTCGCATTCAATAGCACGAAAACAGCGATTTCTGTGATTCTGCACACTTGTCACAGAAGAAACTCGAAGATTATCGTAGAAAATGCATATCTCAGCTGGAAACAACAGCGATACCAAAGATATCGCAGGTTCCGCATATCAAACGCACTGTGGAGTGCTGAAAACACCAGCAAACGTGTTTTTCGCATTCAATAGCACGAAAACAGCAATTTCGGTGATTCTGCACACTTGTAACAGCAGAATCATGAAGATTATCACTGAAAATGCATATCTCAGCTGGAAACCCCACGAAAACGAAGATATCGCAGTTTCCGCATATCAAACGCACTGTGGAGTGCTGAAAACACCAGAAAACGTGTTCTTCGCATTCAATAGCACGAAAACAGCGATTTCGGTGATTCTGCACATTTGTAACAGCAGAATCATCAAGATTATCACTGAAAATGCATATCTCAGCTGGAAACCCAACGATACCGAAGATATCGCAGTTTCCGCATGTCAAATGCTCTGTGGCGTGCTGAAAACACCAGAAAACGTGTTTTTCGCATTCAATAGCACGAAAACAGCGATTTCTGTGATTCTGCACACTTGTCACAGAAGAAACTCGAAGATTATCGTAGAAAATGCATATCTCAGCTGGAAACAACAGCGATACCAAAGATATCGCAGGTTCCGCATATCAAACGAACTGTGGAGTGCTGAAAACACCAGCAAACGTGTTTTTCGCATTCAATAGCGCTAAAACAGCGATTTCGGAGATTCTGCACACTTGTAACAGCAGAATCATGAAGATTATCACTGGAAATGCATATCTCACCTGGAAACCCCACGAAAACGAAGATATCCCTGTTTCCGCACATCAAACGCACTGACCGGGGGCTGAAAACACTAGAAAACGTGTTTTTCGCATTCAGTAGCACGAAAACAGCGATTTCGGTGATTCTACACACTTGTAACTGCAGAATCATGAAGATTATCACTGAAAATGCACATCTCAGCTGGAAACAACAGCGATACCGAAGATATCGCAGGTTCCGCATATCAAACGCACTGTGGAGTGCTGAAAACACCAGCAAACGTGTTTTTCGCATTCAATAGCACGAAAACAGCAATTTCGGTGATTCTGCACACTTGTAACAGCAGAATCATGAAGATTATCACTGAAAATGCATATCTCAGCTGGAAACCCCACGAAAACGAAGATATCGCAGTTTCCGCATATCAAACGCACTGTGGAGTGCTGAAAACACCAGAAAACGTGTTCTTCGCATTCAATAGCACGAAAACAGCGATTTCGGTGATTCTGCACATTTGTAACAGCAGAATCATCAAGATTATCACTGAAAATGCATATCTCAGCTGGAAACCCAACGATACCGAAGATATCGCAGTTTCCGCATGTCAAATGCTCTGTGGCGTGCTGAAAACACCAGAATACGTGTTTTTCGCATTCAATAGCACGAAAACAGCGATTTCTGTGTTTCTGCACACTTGTCACAGAAGAAACTCGAAGATTATCGTAGAAAATGCATATCTCAGCTGGAAACAACAGCGATACCGAAGATATCGCAGGTTGCGCATATCAAACGCACTGTGGAGTGCTGAAAACACCAGCAAACGTGTTTTTCGCATTCAATAGCACTAAAACAGCGATTTCGGAGATTCTGCACACTTGTAACAGCAGAATCATGAAGATTATCACTGGAAATGCATATCTCACCTGGAAACCCCACGAAAACGAAGATATCCCTGTTTCCGCACATCAAACGCACTGTGGAGTGCTGAAAACACCAGAAAACGTGTTTTTCGAATTCAATAGCACGAAAACAGCGATTCCGTTGATTCTGCACACTTGTAACAGCAGAATCATGAAGATTATCTCTGAAAATGCACATCTCAGCTGGAAACCCAACGATACCGAAGATATCGCTGTTTCCGCATGTCAATCGCTCTGTGGCGTGCTGAAAACACCAGAAAACGTGTTTTTCGCAATTCAAAAGCACGAAAACAGCTATTTCGGTGATTCTGCACACTTGTAACAGCAGAATCATGAAGATTATCACTGAAAATGCATATCTCAGCTGGAAACCCCACGAAAACGAAGATATCGCAGTTTCCGCATATCAAACGCACTGGGGAGTGCTGAAAACACCAGCAAACGTGTTTTTCGCATTCAGTAGCACGAAAACAGCGATTTCGGTTATTCTGCACACTTGTAACGGCTGAATCATGAAGATTATCACTGAAAATGCATATCTTAGCTGGAAACCCCACGAAAACGAAGATATCCCTGTTTCCGCACATCAAACGCACTGAACGGGGGCTGAAAACACTAGAAAACGTGTTTTTCGCATTCAGTAGCACGAAAACAGCGATTTCGGTGATTCTGCACACTTGTAACTGCAGAATCATGAAGATTATCACTGAAAATGCACATCTCAGCTGGAAACAACAGCGATACCGAAGATATCGCAGGTTCCGCATATCAAACGCACTGTGGAGTGCTGAAAACACCAGCAAACGTGTTTTTCGCATTCAATAGCACGAAAACAGCAATTTCGGTGATTCTGCACACTTGTAACAGCAGAATCATGAATATTATCACTGAAAATGCATATCTCAGCTGGAAACCCCACGAAAACGAAGATATCGCAGTTTCCGCATATCGAACGCACTGTGGAGTGCTGAAAACACCAGAAAACGTGTTCTTCGCATTCAATAGCACGAAAACAGCGATTTCGGTGATTCTGCACATTTGTAACAGCAGAATCATCAAGATTATCACTGAAAATGCATATCTCAGCTGGAAACCCAACGATACCGAAGATATCGCAGTTTCCGCATGTCAAATGCTCTGTGGCGTGCTGAAAACACCAGAAAACGTGTTTTTCGCATTCAATAGCACGAAAACAGCGATTTCTGTGTTTCTGCACACTTGTCACAGAAGAAACTCGAAGATTATCGTAGAAAATGCATATCTCAGCTGGAAACAACAGCGATACCGAAGATATCGCAGGTTCCGCATATCAAACGCACTGTGGAGTGCTGAAAACACCAGCAAACGTGTTTTTCGCATTCAATAGCACTAAAACAGCGATTTCGGAGATTCTGCACACTTGTAACAGCAGAATCATGAAGATTATCACTGGAAATGCATATCTCACCTGGAAACCCCACGAAAACGAAGATATCCCTGTTTCCGCACATCAAACGCACTGTGGAGTGCTGAAAACACCAGAAAACGTGTTTTTCGAATTCAATAGCACGAAAACAGCGATTCCGTTGATTCTGCACACTTGTAACAGCAGAATCATGAAGATTATCTCTGAAAATGCACATCTCAGCTGGAAACCCAACGATACGGAAGATATCGCTGTTTCCGCATGTCAATCGCTCTGTGGCGTGCTGAAAACACCAGAAAACGTGTTTTTCGCAATTCAAAAGCACGAAAACAGCTATTTCGGTGATTCTGCACACTTGTAACAGCAGGATCATGAAGATTATCACTGAAAATGCATATCTCAGCTGGAAACCCCACGAAAACGAAGATATCGCAGTTTCCGCATATCAAACGCACTGGGGAGTGCTGAAAACACCAGCAAACGTGTTTTTCGCATTCAATAGCACGAAAACAGCGATTTCGGTTATTCTGCACACTTGTAACGGCTGAATCATGAAGATTATCACTGAAAATGCATATCTCAGCTGGAAACCCCACGAAAACGAAGATATCCCTGTTTCCGCACATCAAACGCACTGTGTAGTGCTGAAAACACCAGCAAACGTGTTTTTCGCATTCAATAGCACGAAAACAGCGATTTCGGTTATTCTGCACACTTGTAACGGCTGAATCATGAAGATTATCACTGAAAATGCATATCTCAGCTGGAAACCCCACGAAAACGAAGATATCCCTGTTTCCGCAATATCAAACGCACTGTGGAGTGCTGAAAACACCAGAAAACGTGTTTTTCGCATTCAAAAGCACGAAAACAGCGATTTCGGTTATTCTGCACACTTGTAACGGCTGAATCATGAAGAGTATCACTGGAAATGTATATCTCACCTGGAAACCCCACGAAAAAGAAGATATCCCTGTTTCCGCACATCAAACGCACTGTCGGGTGCTGAAAACACTAGAAAACGTGTTTTTCGCATTCAATATCACGAAAACTGCGATTTCGGTGATTCCGCACACTTGTAACAGCAGAATCATGAAGATTATCACTGAAAAATCACATCTCAGCTGGAAACAACAACGATACCGAAGATATCGCAGTTTCCGCATGTCAAACGCTCTGTGGCGTGCTGAAAACACCAGAAAACGTGTATTTCGCATTCAAAAGCACGAAAACAGCGATTTCTGTGATTCTGCACACTTGTCACCGAAGAAACTCGAAGATTATCGTTGAAAATGCACATCTCAGCTGGAAACAACAACGATACCGAATATATCGCAGTTTCCGCATGTCAAACGCTCTGTGGAGTGCTGAAAACACCAGCAAACGTGTTTTTCGCATTCAATAGCACGAAAACAGCGATTTCGATTATTCTGCACACTTGTAACGGCTGAATCATGAAGATTATCACTGAAAAAGCATATCTCAGCTGGAAACCCAACGATACCGAAGATATCGCAGTTTCCGCATGTCAAATGCTCTGTGGCGTGCTGAAAACATCAGAAAACGTGTTTTTCGCATTCAATAGCACGAAAACAGCGATTTCTGTGTTTCTGCACACTTTTCACAGAAGAAACTCGAAGATTATCGTAGAAAATGCATATCTCAGCTGGAAACAACAGCGATACCGAAGATATCGCAGGTTCCGCATATCAAACGCACTGTGGAGTGCTGAAAACACCAGCAAACGTGTTTTTCGCATTCAATAGCACGAAAACAGCAATTTCGGTGATTCTGCACACTTGTAACAGCAGAATCATGAAGATTATCACTGAAAATGCATATCTCAGCTGGAAACCCCACGAAAACGAAGATATCGCAGTTTCCGCATATCAAACGCACTGTGGAGTGCTGAAAACACCAGAAAACGTGTTCTTCGCATTCAATAGCACGAAAACAGCGATTTCGGTGATTCTGCACACTTGTAACAGCAGAATCATCAAGATTATCACTGAAAATGCATATCTCAGCTGGAAACCCAACGATACCGAAGATATCGCAGTTTCCGCATGTCAAATGCTCTGTGGCGTGCTGAAAACACCAGAAAACGTGTTTTTCGCATTCAATAGCACGAAAACAGCGATTTCTGTGTTTCTGCACACTTGTCACAGAAGAAACTCGAAGATTATCGTAGAAAATGCATATCTCAGCTGGAAACAACAGCGATACCGAAGATATCGCAGGTTCCGCATATCAAACGCACTGTGGAGTGCTGAAAACACCAGCAAACGTGTTTTTCGCATTCAATAGCACTAAAACAGCGATTTCGGACATTCTGCACACTTGTAACAGCAGAATCATGAAGATTATCACTGGAAATGCATATCTCACCTGGAAACCCCACGAAAACGAAGATATCCCTGTTTCCGCACATCAAACGCACTGTCGGGTGCTGAAAACACTAGAAAACGTGTTTTGCGCATTCAACAGCACGAAAACAGCGATTTCCGTGATTCTGCACACTTGTAACAGCAGAATCATGAAGATTATCACTGAAAATGCATATCTCAGCAGGAAACAACAACGATACCGAAGATATCGCAGTTTCCGCATATCAAACGCACTGTGGAGTGCTGAAAACACCAGAAAACGTGTTTTTCGAATTCAATAGCACGAAAACAGCAATTCCGGTGATTCTGCACACTTGTAACAGCAGAATCATGAAGAGTATCACTGGAAATGCATATCTCACCTGGAAACCCCACGAAAACGAAGATATCCCTGTTTCCGCATATCAAACGCACTGTGGAGTGCTGAAAACACCAGAAAACGTGTTTTTCGCATTCAAAAGCACGAAAACAGCGATTTCGGTTATTCTGCACACTTGTAACGGCTGAATCATGAAGAGTATCACTGGAAATGCATATCTCACCTGGAAACCCCACGAAAAAGAAGATATCCCTGTTTCCGCACATCAAACGCACTGTCGGGTGCTGAAAACACTAGAAAACGTGTTTTTCGCATTCAATAGCACGAAAACTGCGATTTCGGTGATTCCGCACACTTGTAACAGCAGAATCATGAAGATTATCACTGAAAAATCACATCTCAGCTGGAAACCCAACGATACCGAAGATATCGCAGTTTCCGCATGTCAAATGCTCTGTGGCGTGCTGAAAACACCAGAATACGTGTTTTTCGCATTCAATAGCACGAAAACAGCGATTTCTGTGTTTCTGCACACTTGTCACAGAAGAAACTCGAAGATTATCGTAGAAAATGCATATCTCAGCTGGAAACAACAGCGATACCGAAGATATCGCAGGTTGCGCATATCAAACGCACTGTGGAGTGCTGAAAACACCAGCAAACGTGTTTTTCGCATTCAATAGCACTAAAACAGCGATTTCGGAGATTCTGCACACTTGTAACAGCAGAATCATGAAGATTATCACTGGAAATGCATATCTCACCTGGAAACCCCACGAAAACGAAGATATCCCTGTTTCCGCACATCAAACGCACTGTGGAGTGCTGAAAACACCAGAAAACGTGTTTTTCGAATTCAATAGCACGAAAACAGCGATTCCGTTGATTCTGCACACTTGTAACAGCAGAATCATGAAGATTATCTCTGAAAATGCACATCTCAGCTGGAAACCCAACGATACCGAAGATATCGCTGTTTCCGCATGTCAATCGCTCTGTGGCGTGCTGAAAACACCAGAAAACGTGTTTTTCGCAATTCAAAAGCACGAAAACAGCTATTTCGGTGATTCTGCACACTTGTAACAGCAGAATCATGAAGATTATCACTGAAAATGCATATCTCAGCTGGAAACCCCACGAAAACGAAGATATCGCAGTTTCCGCATATCAAACGCACTGGGGAGTGCTGAAAACACCAGCAAACGTGTTTTTCGCATTCAATAGCACGAAAACAGCGATTTCGGTTATTCTGCACACTTGTAACGGCTGAATCATGAAGATTATCACTGAAAATGCATATCTTAGCTGGAAACCCCACGAAAACGAAGATATCCCTGTTTCCGCACATCAAACGCACTGTGGAGTGCTGAAAACACTAGAAAACGTGTTTTTCGCATTCAATAGCACGAAAACAGCGATTTCGGTGATTCTGCACACTTGTAACAGCAGAATCATGAAGATTATCACTGAAAATGCACATCTCAGCTGGAAACCCAACGATACCGAAGATATCGCAGTTTCCGCATGTCAAACGCTCTGTGGAGTGCTGAAAACACCAGAAAACGTGTTTTTCGCATTCAAAAGCACGAAAACAGCAATTTCGGTGATTCTGCACACATGTAACAGCAGAATCATGAAGATTATCACTGGAAATGCATATCTCACCTGGAAACCCCACGAAAACGAAGATATCCCTGTTTCCGCACATCAAACGCACTGAACGGGGGCTGAAAACACTAGAAAACGTGTTTTTCGCATTCAGTAGCACGAAAACAGCGATTTCGGTGATTCTGCACACTTGTAACTGCAGAATCATGAAGATTATCACTGAAAATGCACATCTCAGCTGGAAACAACAGCGATACCGAAGATATCGCAGGTTCCGCATATCAAACGCACTGTGGAGTGCTGAAAACACCAGAAAACGTGTTCTTCGCATTCAATAGCACGAAAACAGCGATTTCGGTTATTCTGCACACTTGTAACGGCTGAATCATGAAGATTATCACTGAAAATGCATATCTCAGCTGGAAACCCCACGAAAACGAAGATATCCCTGTTTCCGCACATCAAACGCACTGTGGAGTGCTGAAAACACTAGAAAACGTGTTTTTCGCATTCAATAGCACGAAAACAGCGATTTCGGTGATTCTGCACACTTGTAACAGCAGAATCATGAAGATTATCACTGAAAATGCACATCTCAGCTGGAAACCCAACGATACCAAAGGTATCGCAGTTTCCGCATATCAAACGCACTGTGGAGTGCTGAAAACACCAGAAAACGTGTTTTTCGCATTCAAAAGCACGAAAACAGCAATTTCGGTGATTCTGCACACATGTAACAGCAGAATCATGAAGATTATCACTGGAAATGCATATCTCACCTGGAAACCCCACGAAAACGAAGATATCCCTGTTTCCGCACATCAAACGCACTGAACGGGGGCTGAAAACACTAGAAAACGTGTTTTTCGCATTCAGTAGCACGAAAACAGCGATTTCGGTGATTCTGCACACTTGTAACTGCAGAATCATGAAGATTATCACTGAAAATGCACATCTCAGCTGGAAACAACAGCGATACCGAAGATATCGCAGGTTCCGCATATCAAACGCACTGTGGAGTGCTGAAAACACCAGAAAACGTGTTCTTCGCATTCAATAGCACGAAAACAGCGATTTCGGTTATTCTGCACACTTGTAACGGCTGAATCATGAAGATTATCACTGAAAATGCATATCTCAGCTGGAAACCCCACGAAAACGAAGATATCCCTGTTTCCGCACATCAAACGCACTGTGTAGTGCTGAAAACACCAGCAAACGTGTTTTTCGCATTCAATAGCACGAAAACAGCGATTTCGGTTATTCTGCACACTTGTAACGGCTGAATCATGAAGATTATCACTGAAAATGCATATCTCAGCTGGAAACCCCACGAAAACGAAGATATCCCTGTTTCCGCACATCAAACGCACTGTGTAGTGCTGAAAACACCAGCAAACGTGTTTTTCGCATTCAATAGCACGAAAACAGCGATTTCGGTTATTCTGCACACTTGTAACGGCTGAATCATGAAGATTATCACTGAAAATGCATATCTCAGCTGGAAACCCCACGAAAACGAAGATATCCCTGTTTCCGCACATCAAACGCACTGTGTAGTGCTGAAAACACCAGCAAACGTGTTTTTCGCATTCAATAGCACGAAAACAGCGATTTCGGTTATTCTGCACACTTGTAACGGCTGAATCATGAAGATTATCACTGAAAATGCATATCTCAGCTGGAAACAACACGAAAACGAAGATATCCCTGTTTCCGCAATATCAAACGCACTGTGGAGTGCTGAAAACACCAGAAAACGTGTTTTTCGCATTCAAAAGCACGAAAACAGCGATTTCGGTTATTCTGCACACTTGTAACGGCTGAATCATGAAGAGTATCACTGGAAATGTATATCTCACCTGGAAACCCCACGAAAAAGAAGATATCCCTGTTTCCGCACATCAAACGCACTGTCGGGTGCTGAAAACACTAGAAAACGTGTTTTTCGCATTCAATATCACGAAAACTGCGATTTCGGTGATTCCGCACACTTGTAACAGCAGAATCATGAAGATTATCACTGAAAAATCACATCTCAGCTGGAAACAACAACGATACCGAAGATATCGCAGTTTCCGCATGTCAAACGCTCTGTGGCGTGCTGAAAACACCAGAAAACGTGTATTTCGCATTCAAAAGCACGAAAACAGCGATTTCTGTGATTCTGCACACTTGTCACCGAAGAAACTCGAAGATTATCGTTGAAAATGCACATCTCAGCTGGAAACAACAACGATACCGAATATATCGCAGTTTCCGCATGTCAAACGCTCTGTGGAGTGCTGAAAACACCAGCAAACGTGTTTTTCGCATTCAATAGCACGAAAACAGCGATTTCGATTATTCTGCACACTTGTAACGGCTGAATCATGAAGATTATCACTGAAAAAGCATATCTCAGCTGGAAACCCAACGATACCGAAGATATCGCAGTTTCCGCATGTCAAATGCTCTGTGGCGTGCTGAAAACATCAGAAAACGTGTTTTTCGCATTCAATAGCACGAAAACAGCGATTTCTGTGTTTCTGCACACTTTTCACAGAAGAAACTCGAAGATTATCGTAGAAAATGCATATCTCAGCTGGAAACAACAGCGATACCGAAGATATCGCAGGTTCCGCATATCAAACGCACTGTGGAGTGCTGAAAACACCAGCAAACGTGTTTTTCGCATTCAATAGCACGAAAACAGCAATTTCGGTGATTCTGCACACTTGTAACAGCAGAATCATGAAGATTATCACTGAAAATGCATATCTCAGCTGGAAACCCCACGAAAACGAAGATATCGCAGTTTCCGCATATCAAACGCACTGTGGAGTGCTGAAAACACCAGAAAACGTGTTCTTCGCATTCAATAGCACGAAAACAGCGATTTCGGTGATTCTGCACACTTGTAACAGCAGAATCATCAAGATTATCACTGAAAATGCATATCTCAGCTGGAAACCCAACGATACCGAAGATATCGCAGTTTCCGCATGTCAAATGCTCTGTGGCGTGCTGAAAACACCAGAAAACGTGTTTTTCGCATTCAATAGCACGAAAACAGCGATTTCTGTGTTTCTGCACACTTGTCACAGAAGAAACTCGAAGATTATCGTAGAAAATGCATATCTCAGCTGGAAACAACAGCGATACCGAAGATATCGCAGGTTCCGCATATCAAACGCACTGTGGAGTGCTGAAAACACCAGCAAACGTGTTTTTCGCATTCAATAGCACTAAAACAGCGATTTCGGACATTCTGCACACTTGTAACAGCAGAATCATGAAGATTATCACTGGAAATGCATATCTCACCTGGAAACCCCACGAAAACGAAGATATCCCTGTTTCCGCACATCAAACGCACTGTCGGGTGCTGAAAACACTAGAAAACGTGTTTTGCGCATTCAACAGCACGAAAACAGCGATTTCCGTGATTCTGCACACTTGTAACAGCAGAATCATGAAGATTATCACTGAAAATGCATATCTCAGCAGGAAACAACAACGATACCGAAGATATCGCAGTTTCCGCATATCAAACGCACTGTGGAGTGCTGAAAACACCAGAAAACGTGTTTTTCGAATTCAATAGCACGAAAACAGCAATTCCGGTGATTCTGCACACTTGTAACAGCAGAATCATGAAGAGTATCACTGGAAATGCATATCTCACCTGGAAACCCCACGAAAACGAAGATATCCCTGTTTCCGCATATCAAACGCACTGTGGAGTGCTGAAAACACCAGAAAACGTGTTTTTCGCATTCAAAAGCACGAAAACAGCGATTTCGGTTATTCTGCACACTTGTAACGGCTGAATCATGAAGAGTATCACTGGAAATGCATATCTCACCTGGAAACCCCACGAAAAAGAAGATATCCCTGTTTCCGCACATCAAACGCACTGTCGGGTGCTGAAAACACTAGAAAACGTGTTTTTCGCATTCAATAGCACGAAAACTGCGATTTCGGTGATTCCGCACACTTGTAACAGCAGAATCATGAAGATTATCACTGAAAAATCACATCTCAGCTGGAAACCCAACGATACCGAAGATATCGCAGTTTCCGCATGTCAAATGCTCTGTGGCGTGCTGAAAACACCAGAATACGTGTTTTTCGCATTCAATAGCACGAAAACAGCGATTTCTGTGTTTCTGCACACTTGTCACAGAAGAAACTCGAAGATTATCGTAGAAAATGCATATCTCAGCTGGAAACAACAGCGATACCGAAGATATCGCAGGTTGCGCATATCAAACGCACTGTGGAGTGCTGAAAACACCAGCAAACGTGTTTTTCGCATTCAATAGCACTAAAACAGCGATTTCGGAGATTCTGCACACTTGTAACAGCAGAATCATGAAGATTATCACTGGAAATGCATATCTCACCTGGAAACCCCACGAAAACGAAGATATCCCTGTTTCCGCACATCAAACGCACTGTGGAGTGCTGAAAACACCAGAAAACGTGTTTTTCGAATTCAATAGCACGAAAACAGCGATTCCGTTGATTCTGCACACTTGTAACAGCAGAATCATGAAGATTATCTCTGAAAATGCACATCTCAGCTGGAAACCCAACGATACCGAAGATATCGCTGTTTCCGCATGTCAATCGCTCTGTGGCGTGCTGAAAACACCAGAAAACGTGTTTTTCGCAATTCAAAAGCACGAAAACAGCTATTTCGGTGATTCTGCACACTTGTAACAGCAGAATCATGAAGATTATCACTGAAAATGCATATCTCAGCTGGAAACCCCACGAAAACGAAGATATCGCAGTTTCCGCATATCAAACGCACTGGGGAGTGCTGAAAACACCAGCAAACGTGTTTTTCGCATTCAATAGCACGAAAACAGCGATTTCGGTTATTCTGCACACTTGTAACGGCTGAATCATGAAGATTATCACTGAAAATGCATATCTTAGCTGGAAACCCCACGAAAACGAAGATATCCCTGTTTCCGCACATCAAACGCACTGTGGAGTGCTGAAAACACTAGAAAACGTGTTTTTCGCATTCAATAGCACGAAAACAGCGATTTCGGTGATTCTGCACACTTGTAACAGCAGAATCATGAAGATTATCACTGAAAATGCACATCTCAGCTGGAAACCCAACGATACCGAAGATATCGCAGTTTCCGCATGTCAAACGCTCTGTGGAGTGCTGAAAACACCAGAAAACGTGTTTTTCGCATTCAAAAGCACGAAAACAGCGATTTCGGTTATTCTGCACACTTGTAACGGCTGAATCATGAAGATTATCACTGAAAATGCATATCTCAGCTGGAAACCCAACGATACCAAAGGTATCGCAGTTTCCGCATATCAAACGCACTGTGGAGTGCTGAAAACACCAGAAAACGTGTTTTTCGCATTCAAAAGCACGAAAACAGCAATTTCGGTGATTCTGCACACATGTAACAGCAGAATCATGAAGATTATCACTGGAAATGCATATCTCACCTGGAAACCCCACGAAAACGAAGATATCCCTGTTTCCGCACATCAAACGCACTGAACGGGGGCTGAAAACACTAGAAAACGTGTTTTTCGCATTCAGTAGCACGAAAACAGCGATTTCGGTGATTCTGCACACTTGTAACTGCAGAATCATGAAGATTATCACTGAAAATGCACATCTCAGCTGGAAACAACAGCGATACCGAAGATATCGCAGGTTCCGCATATCAAACGCACTGTGGAGTGCTGAAAACACCAGAAAACGTGTTCTTCGCATTCAATAGCACGAAAACAGCGATTTCGGTGATTCTGCACATTTGTAACAGCAGAATCATCAAGATTAGCACTGAAAATGCATATCTCAGCTGGAAACCCAACGATACCGAAGATATCGCAGTTTCCGCATGTCAAATGCTCTGTGGCGTGCTGAAAACACCAGCAAACGTGTTTTTCGCATTCAATAGCACGAAAACAGCAATTTCGGTGATTCTGCACACTTGTAACAGCAGAATCATGAAGATTATCACTGAAAATGCATATCTCAGCTGGAAACCCCACGAAAACGAAGATATCGCAGTTTCCGCATATCAAACGCACTGTGGAGTGCTGAAAACACCAGAAAACGTGTTCTTCGCATTCAATAGCACGAAAACAGCGATTTCGGTGATTCTGCACATTTGTAACAGCAGAATCATCAAGATTAGCACTGAAAATGCATATCTCAGCTGGAAACCCAACGATACCGAAGATATCGCAGTTTCCGCATGTCAAATGCTCTGTGGCGTGCTGAAAACACCAGAAAACGTGTTTTTCGCATTCAATAGCACGAAAACAGCGATTTCTGTGTTTCTGCACACTTGTCACAGAAGAAACTCGAAGATTATCGTAGAAAATGCATATCTCAGCTGGAAACAACAGCGATACCGAAGATATCGCAGGTTCCGCATATCAAACGCACTGTGGAGTGCTGAAAACACCAGCAAACGTGTTTTTCGCATTCAATAGCACTAAAACAGCGATTTCGGAGATTCTGCACACTTGTAACAGCAGAATCATGAAGATTATCACTGGAAATGCATATCTCACCTGGAAACCCCACGAAAACGAAGATATCCCTGTTTCCGCACATCAAACGCACTGTGGAGTGCTGAAAACACCAGAAAACGTGTTTTTCGAATTCAATAGCACGAAAACAGCGATTCCGTTGATTCTGCACACTTGTAACAGCAGAATCATGAAGATTATCTCTGAAAATGCACATCTCAGCTGGAAACCCAACGATACGGAAGATATCGCTGTTTCCGCATGTCAATCGCTCTGTGGCGTGCTGAAAACACCAGAAAACGTGTTTTTCGCAATTCAAAAGCACGAAAACAGCTATTTCGGTGATTCTGCACACTTGTAACAGCAGGATCATGAAGATTATCACTGAAAATGCATATCTCAGCTGGAAACCCCACGAAAACGAAGATATCGCAGTTTCCGCATATCAAACGCACTGGGGAGTGCTGAAAACACCAGCAAACGTGTTTTTCGCATTCAATAGCACGAAAACAGCGATTTCGGTTATTCTGCACACTTGTAACGGCTGAATCATGAAGATTATCACTGAAAATGCATATCTCAGCTGGAAACCCCACGAAAACGAAGATATCCCTGTTTCCGCACATCAAACGCACTGTGTAGTGCTGAAAACACCAGCAAACGTGTTTTTCGCATTCAATAGCACGAAAACAGCGATTTCGGATATTCTGCACACTTGTAACGGCTGAATCATGAAGATTATCACTGAAAATGCATATCTCAGCTGGAAACCCCACGAAAACGAAGATATCCCTGTTTCCGCAATATCAAACGCACTGTGGAGTGCTGAAAACACCAGAAAACGTGTTTTTCGCATTCAAAAGCACGAAAACAGCGATTTCGGTTATTCTGCACACTTGTAACGGCTGAATCATGAAGAGTATCACTGGAAATGTATATCTCACCTGGAAACCCCACGAAAAAGAAGATATCCCTGTTTCCGCACATCAAACGCACTGTCGGGTGCTGACAACACTAGAAAACGTGTTTTTCGCATTCAATATCACGAAAACTGCGATTTCGGTGATTCCGCACACTTGTAACAGCAGAATCATGAAGATTATCACTGAAAAATCACATCTCAGCTGGAAACAACAACGATACCGAAGATATCGCAGTTTCCGCATGTCAAACGCTCTGTGGCGTGCTGAAAACACCAGAAAACGTGTATTTCGCATTCAAAAGCACGAAAACAGCGATTACTGTGATTCTGCACACTTGTCACCGAAGAAACTCGAAGATTATCGTTGAAAATGCACATCTCAGCTGGAAACAACAACGATACCGAATATATCGCAGTTTCCGCATGTCAAACGCTCTGTGGAGTGCTGAAAACACCAGCAAACGTGTTTTTCGCATTCAATAGCACGAAAACAGCGATTTCGATTATTCTGCACACTTGTAACGGCTGAATCATGAAGATTATCACTGAAAAAGCATATCTCAGCTGGAAACCCAACGATACCGAAGATATCGCAGTTTCCGCATGTCAAATGCTCTGTGGCGTGTTGAAAACATCAGAAAACGTGTTTTTCGCATTCAATAGCACGAAAACAGCGATTTCTGTGTTTCTGCACACTTTTCACAGAAGAAACTCGAAGATTATCGTAGAAAATGCATATCTCAGCTGGAAACAACAGCGATACCGAAGATATCGCAGGTTCCGCATATCAAACGCACTGTGGAGTGCTGAAAACACCAGCAAACGTGTTTTTCGCATTCAATAGCACGAAAACAGCAATTTCGGTGATTCTGCACACTTGTAACAGCAGAATCATGAAGATTATCACTGAAAATGCATATCTCAGCTGGAAACCCCACGAAAACGAAGATATCGCAATTTCCGCATATCAAACGCACTGTGGAGTGCTGAAAACACCAGAAAACGTGTTCTTCGCATTCAATAGCACGAAAACAGCGATTTCGGTGATTCTGCACACTTGTAACAGCAGAATCATCAAGATTATCACTGAAAATGCATATCTCAGCTGGAAACCCAACGATACCGAAGATATCGCAGTTTCCGCATGTCAAATGCTCTGTGGCGTGCTGAAAACACCAGAAAACGTGTTTTTCGCATTCAATAGCACGAAAACAGCGATTTCTGTGTTTCTGCACACTTGTCACAGACGAAACTCGAAGATTATCGTAGAAAATGCATATCTCAGCTGGAAACAACAGCGATACCGAAGATATCGCAGGTTCCGCATATCAAACGCACTGTGGAGTGCTGAAAACACCAGCAAACGTGTTTTTCGCATTCAATAGCACTAAAACAGCGATTTCGGACATTCTGCACACTTGTAACAGCAGAATCATGAAGATTATCACTGGAAATGCATATCTCACCTGGAAACCCCACGAAAACGAAGATATCCCTGTTTCCGCACATCAAACGCACTGTCGGGTGCTGAAAACACTAGAAAACGTGTTTTGCGCATTCAACAGCACGAAAACAGCGATTTCCGTGATTCTGCACACTTGTAACAGCAGAATCATGAAGATTATCACTGAAAATGCATATCTCAGCAGGAAACAACAACGATACCGAAGATATCGCAGTTTCCGCATATCAAACGCACTGTGGAGTGCTGAAAACACCAGAAAACGTGTTTTTCGAATTCAATAGCACGAAAACAGCAATTCCGGTGATTCTGCACACTTGTAACAGCAGAATCATGAAGAGTATCACTGGAAATGCATATCTCACCTGGAAACCCCACGAAAACGAAGATATCCCTGTTTCCGCATATCAAACGCACTGTGGAGTGCTGAAAACACCAGAAAACGTGTTTTTCGCATTCAAAAGCACGAAAACAGCGATTTCGGTTATTCTGCACACTTGTAACGGCTGAATCATGAAGAGTATCACTGGAAATGCATATCTCACCTGGAAACCCCACGAAAAAGAAGATATCCCTGTTTCCGCACATCAAACGCACTGTCGGGTGCTGAAAACACTAGAAAACGTGTTTTTCGCATTCAATAGCACGAAAACTGCGATTTCGGTGATTCCGCACACTTGTAACAGCAGAATCATGAAGATTATCACTGAAAAATCACATCTCAGCTGGAAACAACAACGATACCGAAGATATCGCAGTTTCCGCATGTCAAACGCTCTGTGGAGTGCTGAAAACACCAGCAAACGTGTTTTTCGCATTAAATAGCACGAAAACAGCGATTTCGATTATTCTGCACACTTGTAACGGCTGAATCATGAAGATGATCACTGAAAATGCATATCTCAGCTGGAAACCCAACGATACCGAAGATATCGCAGTTTCCGCATATCAAACGCACTGTGGAGTGCTGAAAACACCAGAAAACGTGTTTTTCGCAATTGAAAAGCACGAAGACAGCTATTACGGTGATTCTGCACACTTGTAACAGCAGAATCATGAAGATTATCACTGAAAATGCATATCTCAGCTGGAAACCCCACGAAAACGAAGATATCCCTGTTTCCGCATATCAAACGCACTGTGGAGTGCTGAAAACACCAGAAAACGTGTTTTTCGCATTCAAAAGCACGAAAACAGCGATTTCGGTTATTCTGCACACTTGTAACGGCTGAATCATGAAGAGTATCACTGGAAATGCATATCTCACCTGGAAACCCCACGAAAAAGAAGATATCCCTGTTTCCGCACATCAAACGCACTGTCGGGTGCTGAAAACACTAGAAAACGTGTTTTTCGCATTCAATAGCACGAAAACTGCGATTTCGGTGATTCCGCACACTTGTAACAGCAGAATCATGAAGATTATCACTGAAAAATCACATCTCAGCTGGAAACAACAACGATACCGAAGATATCGCAGTTTCCGCATGTCAAACGCTCTGTGGAGTGCTGAAAACACCAGCAAACGTGTTTTTCGCATTAAATAGCACGAAAACAGCGATTTCGATTATTCTGCACACTTGTAACGGCTGAATCATGAAGATGATCACTGAAAATGCATATCTCAGCTGGAAACCCAACGATACCGAAGATATCGCAGTTTCCGCATATCAAACGCACTGTGGAGTGCTGAAAACACCAGAAAACGTGTTTTTCGCAATTGAAAAGCACGAAGACAGCTATTACGGTGATTCTGCACACTTGTAACAGCAGAATCATGAAGATTATCACTGAAAATGCATATCTCAGCTGGAAACCCCACGAAAACGAAGATATCGCAGTTTCCGCATATCAAACGCACTGTGGAGTGCTGAAAACACCAGCAAACGTGTTTTTCGCATTCAATAGCACGAAAACAGCGATTTCGGTTATTCTGCACACTTGTAACGGCTGAATCATGAAGATTATCACTGAAAATGCATATCTCAGCTGGAAACCCCACGAAAACGAAGATATCCCTGTTTCCGCATATCAAACGCACTGTGGAGTGCTGAAAACACCAGTAAACGTGTTTTTCGGATTCAAAAGCACGAAAACAGCGAATTCGGTTATTCTGCAAACTTGTAACGGCTGAATCATGAAGAGTATAACTGGAAATGCATATCTCACCTGGAAACCCCACGAAAACGAAGATATCCCTGTTTCCGCACATCAAACGCACTGACCGGGGGCTGAAAACACTAGAAAACGTGTTTTTCGCATTCAGTAGCACGAAAATAGCGATTTCGGTGATTCTGCACACTTGTAACTGCAGAATCATGAAGATTATCACTGAAAATGCACATCTCAGCTGGAAACCCAACGATACCGAAGATATCGCAGTTTCCGCATGTCAAACGCTCTGTGGAGTGCTGAAAACACCAGAAAACGTGTTCTTCGCATTCAATAGCACGAAAACAGCGATTTCGGTGATTCTGCACACTTGTAACAGCAGAATCATCAAGATTATCACTGAAAATGCATATCTCAGCTGGAAACCCAACGACACCGAAGATATCGCAGTTTCCGCATGTCAAATGCTCTGTGGCGTGCTGAAAACACCAGAAAACGTGTTTTTCGCATTCAATAGCACGAAAACAGCGATTTCTGTGATTCTGCACACTTGTCACAGAAGAAACTCGAAGATTATCGTAGAAAATGCATATCTCAGCTGGAAACAACAGCGATACCAAAGATATCGCTGTTTCCGCATGTCAAACGCACTGTCGGGTGCTGAAAACACTAGAAAACGTGTTTTTCGCATTCAACAGCACGAAAACAGCGATTTCCGTGATTCTGCACACTTGTAACAGCAGAATCATGAAGATTATCACGGAAAATGCATATCTCAGCTGGAAACAACAACGATGCCGAAGATATCGCAGTTTCGGCATATCAAACGCACTGTGGAGTGCTGAAAACACCAGAAAACGTGTTTATCGAATTCAATAGCACGAAAACAGCGATTTCGGTGATTCTGCACACTTGTAACGGCTGAATCATGAAGAGTATAACTGGAAATGCATATCTCACCTGGAAACCCCACGAAAACGAAGATATCCCTGTTTCCGCACATCAAACGCACTGTCGGGTGCTGAAAACACTAGAAAACGTGTTTTTCGCATTCAGTAGCACGAAAACAGCGATTTCGGTGATTCTGAACACTTGTAACTGCAGAATCATGAAGATTATCACTGAAAATGCACATCTCAGCTGGAAACCCAACGATACCGAAGATATCGCAGTTTCCGCATGTCAAACGCTCTGTGGCGTGCTGAAAACACCAGAAAACGTGTTTTTCGCATTCAATAGCACGAAAACAGCGATTTCGGTTATTCTGCACACTTGTAACGTCTGATTCATGAAGATTATCACTGGAAATGCATATCTCAGCTGGAAACCCAACGAAAACGAAGATATCCCTGTTTCCGCACATCAAACGCACTGTCGGGTGCTGAAAACACTAGAAAACGTGTTTTTCGCATTCAATAGCACGAAAACAGCGATTTCGGTGATTCTGCACACTTGTAACAGCAGAATCATGAAGATTATCACTGAAAATGCATATCTCAGCTGGAAACCCAACGATACCGAAGATATCGCAGTTTCCGCATGTCAAACGCTCTGTGGCGTGCTGAAAACACCAGAAAACGTGTATTTCGCATTCAAAAGCACGAAAACAGCGATTTCTGTGATTCTGCACACTTGTCACAGAAGAAACTCGAAGATTATCGTCGAAAATGCACATCTCAGCTGGAAACAACAACGATACCGAAGATATCGCAGTTTCCGCCTGTCAAACGCTCTGTGGAGTGCTGAAAACACCAGAAAACGTGTTTTTCGCATTCAAAAGCACGAAAACAGCGATTTCGGTTATTCTGCACACTTGTAACGGCTGAATCATGAAGATTATCACTGAAAATGCATATCTCAGCTGGAAACCCAACGATACCGAAGATATCGCAGTTTCCGCATATCAAACGCACTGTGGAGTGCTGAAAACACCAGAAAACGTGTTTTTCGCAATTCAAAAGCACGAAAACAGCAATTTCGGTGATTCTGCACACTTGTAACAGCAGAATCATGAAGATTATCACTGAAAATGCATATCTCAGCTGGAAACCCCACGAAAACGAAGATTTCGCAGTTTCCGCATATCAAACGCACTGTGGAGTGCTGAAAACACCAGCAAACGTGTTTTTCGCATTCAATAGCACGAAAACAGCGATTTCATTTATTCTGCACACTTGTAACGGCTGAATCATGAAGAGTATAACTGGAAATGCATATCTCACCTGGAAACCCCACGAAAACGAAGATATCCCTGTTTCCGCACATCAAACGCACTGTCGGGTGCTGAAAACACTAGAAAACGTGTTTTTCGCATTCAGTAGCACGAAAACAGCGATTTCGGTGATTCTGCACACTTGTAACTGCAGAATCATGTAGATAATCACCGAAAATACACATCTCAGCTGGAAACCCAACGATACCGAAGGTATCGCAGTTTCCGCATGTCAAACGCTCTGTGGAGTGCTGAAAACACCAGAAAACGTGTTCTTCGCATTCAATAGCACGAAAACAGCGATTTCGGTGATTCTGCACACTTGTAACAGCAGAATCATCAAGATTATCACTGAAAATGCATATCTCAGCTGGAAACCCAACGATACCGAAGATATCGCAGTTTCCACATGTCAAATGCTCTGTGGCGTGCTGAAAACACCAGAAAACGTGTTTTTCGCATTCAATAGCACGAAAACAGCGATTTCTGTGTTTCTGCACACTTGTCACAGAAGAAACTCGAAGATTATCGTAGAAAATGCATATCTCAGCTGGAAACAACAGCGATACCGAAGATATCGCTGTTTCCGCATGTCAAACGCACTGTCGGGTGCTGAAAACACTAGAAAACGTGTTTTTCGCATTCAACAGCACGAAAACAGCGATTTCCGTGATTCTGCACACTTGTAACAGCAGAATCATGAAGATTATCACGGAAAATGCATATCTCAGCTGGAAACAACAACGATGCCGAAGATATCCCTGTTTCCGCACATCAAACGCACTGTGGAGTGCTGAAAACACCAGAAAACGTGTTTTTCGCATTCAATAGCACTAAAACAGCGATTTCGGAGATTCTGCACACTTGTAACAGCAGAATCATGAAGAATATCACTGAAAATGCACATCTCAGCTGGAAACCCAACGATACCGAAGATATCGCAGTTTCCGCATGTCAAACGCTCTGTGGAGTGCTGAAAACACCAGAAAACGTGTTCTTCGCATTCAATAGCACGAAAACAGCGATTTCGGTGATTCTGCACACTTGTAACAGCAGAATCATCAAGATTATCACTGAAAATGCATATCTCAGCTGGAAACCCAACGACACCGAAGATATCGCAGTTTCCGCATGTCAAATGCTCTGTGGCGTGCTGAAAACACCAGAAAACGTGTTTTTCGCATTCAATAGCACGAAAACAGCGATTTCTGTGATTCTGCACACTTGTCACAGAAGAAACTCGAAGATTATCGTAGAAAATGCATATCTCAGCTGGAAACAACAGCGATACCAAAGATATCGCTGTTTCCGCATGTCAAACGCACTGTCGGGTGCTGAAAACACTAGAAAACGTGTTTTTCGCATTCAACAGCACGAAAACAGCGATTTCCGTGATTCTGCACACTTGTAACAGCAGAATCATGAAGATTATCACGGAAAATGCATATCTCAGCTGGAAACAACAACGATGCCGAAGATATCGCAGTTTCGGCATATCAAACGCACTGTGGAGTGCTGAAAACACCAGAAAACGTGTTTATCGAATTCAATAGCACGAAAACAGCGATTTCGGTGATTCTGCACACTTGTAACGGCTGAATCATGAAGAGTATAACTGGAAATGCATATCTCACCTGGAAACCCCACGAAAACGAAGATATCCCTGTTTCCGCACATCAAACGCACTGTCGGGTGCTGAAAACACTAGAAAACGTGTTTTTCGCATTCAGTAGCACGAAAACAGCGATTTCGGTGATTCTGAACACTTGTAACTGCAGAATCATGAAGATTATCACTGAAAATGCACATCTCAGCTGGAAACCCAACGATACCGAAGATATCGCAGTTTCCGCATGTCAAACGCTCTGTGGCGTGCTGAAAACACCAGAAAACGTGTTTTTCGCATTCAATAGCACGAAAACAGCGATTTCGGTTATTCTGCACACTTGTAACGTCTGATTCATGAAGATTATCACTGGAAATGCATATCTCAGCTGGAAACCCAACGAAAACGAAGATATCCCTGTTTCCGCACATCAAACGCACTGTCGGGTGCTGAAAACACTAGAAAACGTGTTTTTCGCATTCAATAGCAATAAAACAGCGATTTCGGTGATTCTGCACACTTGTAACAGCAGAATCATGAAGATTATCACTGAAAATGCATATCTCAGCTGGAAACCCAACGATACCGAAGATATCGCAGTTTCCGCATGTCAAACGCTCTGTGGCGTGCTGAAAACACCAGAAAACGTGTATTTCGCATTCAAAAGCACGAAAACAGCGATTTCTGTGATTCTGCACACTTGTCACAGAAGAAACTCGAAGATTATCGTCGAAAATGCACATCTCAGCTGGAAACAACAACGATACCGAAGATATCGCAGTTTCCGCCTGTCAAACGCTCTGTGGAGTGCTGAAAACACCAGAAAACGTGTTTTTCGCATTCAAAAGCACGAAAACAGCGATTTAGGTTATTCTGCACACTTGTAACGGCTGAATCATGAAGATTATCACTGAAAATGCATATCTCAGCTGGAAACCCAACGATACCGAAGATATCGCAGTTTCCGCATATCAAACGCACTGTGGAGTGCTGAAAACACCAGAAAACGTGTTTTTCGCAATTCAAAAGCACGAAAACAGCAATTTCGGTGATTCTGCACACTTGTAACAGCAGAATCATGAAGATTATCACTGAAAATGCATATCTCAGCTGGAAACCCCACGAAAACGAAGATTTCGCAGTTTCCGCATATCAAACGCACTGTGGAGTGCTGAAAACACCAGCAAACGTGTTTTTCGCATTCAATAGCACGAAAACAGCGATTTCATTTATTCTGCACACTTGTAACGGCTGAATCATGAAGAGTATAACTGGAAATGCATATCTCACCTGGAAACCCCACGAAAACGAAGATATCCCTGTTTCCGCACATCAAACGCACTGTCGGGTGCTGAAAACACTAGAAAACGTGTTTTTCGCATTCAGTAGCACGAAAACAGCGATTTCGGTGATTCTGCACACTTGTAACTGCAGAATCATGTAGATAATCACCGAAAATACACATCTCAGCTGGAAACCAAACGATACCGAAGGTATCGCAGTTTCCGCATGTCAAACGCTCTGTGGAGTGCTGAAAACACCAGAAAACGTGTTCTTCGCATTCAATAGCACGAAAACAGCGATTTCGGTGATTCTGCACACTTGTAACAGCAGAATCATCAAGATTATCACTGAAAATGCATATCTCAGCTGGAAACCCAACGATACCGAAGATATCGCAGTTTCCACATGTCAAATGCTCTGTGGCGTGCTGAAAACACCAGAAAACGTGTTTTTCGCATTCAATAGCACGAAAACAGCGATTTCTGTGTTTCTGCACACTTGTCACAGAAGAAACTCGAAGATTATCGTAGAAAATGCATATCTCAGCTGGAAACAACAGCGATACCGAAGATATCGCTGTTTCCGCATGTCAAACGCACTGTCGGGTGCTGAAAACACTAGAAAACGTGTTTTTCGCATTCAACAGCACGAAAACAGCGATTTCCGTGATTCTGCACACTTGTAACAGCAGAATCATGAAGATTATCACGGAAAATGCATATCTCAGCTGGAAACAACAACGATGCCGAAGATATCCCTGTTTCCGCACATCAAACGCACTGTGGAGTGCTGAAAACACCAGAAAACGTGTTTTTCGCATTCAATAGCACTAAAACAGCGATTTCGGAGATTCTGCACACTTGTAACAGCAGAATCATGAAGAATATCACTGGAAATGCATATCTCACGTGGAAACCCCACGAAAACGAAGATATCCCTGTTTCCGCACATCAAACGCACTGTCGGGTGCTGAAAACACTAGAAAACGTGTTTTTCGCATTCAATAGCACGAAAACAGCGATTTCGGTGATTCTGCACACTTGTAACAGCCGAATCATGAAGATTATCACTGAAAATGCATATCTCAGCTGGAAACCCAACGATACCGAAGATATCGCAGTTTCCGCATATCAAACGCACTGTCGGTTGCAGAAAACACTAGAAAACGTGTTTTTCGCATTCAATAGCACTAAAACAGCGATTTCGGAGATTCTGCACACTTGTAACAGCAGAATCATGAAGAATATCACTGGAAATGCATATCTCACCTGGAAACCCCACGAAAACGAAGATATCCCTGTTTCCGCACATCAAACGCACTGTCGGGTGCTGAAAACACTATAAAACGTGTTTTTCGCATTCAATTGCACGAAAACAGCGATTTCGGTGATTCTGCACACTTGTAACAGCAGAATCATGAAGATTATCACTGAAAATGCATATCTCAGCTGGAAACCCCACGAAAACGAAGATATCGCAGTTTCCGCATATCAAACGCACTGTGGAGTGCTGAAAACACCAGCAAACGTGTTTTTCCCATTCAATAGCACGAAAACAGCGATTTCGGTTATTCTGCACACTTGTAACGTCTGAATCATGAAGATTATCACTGAAAATGCATATCTCAGCTGGAAACCCCACGAAAACGAAGATATCCCTGTTTCCGCACATCAAACGCACTGTCGGGTGCTGAAAACACTAGAAAACGGGTTTTTCGCATTCAATAGCACGAAAACAGCGATTTCGGTGATTCTGCACACTTGTAACAGCTGAATCATGAAGATTATCACTGAAAATGCATATCTCAGCTGGAAACCCAACGATACCGAAGATATCGCAGTTTCCGCATATCAAACGCACTGTGGAGTGCTGAAAACACCAGAAAACGTGTTTTTCGCATTCAAAAGCACGAAAACAGCGATTTCGGTGATTCTGCACACTTGTAACAGCAGAATCATGAAGATTATCACTGAAAATGCATATCTCAGCTGGAAACCAAACGATACCGAAGATATCGCAGTTTCCGCATATCAAACGCACTGTGGAGTGCTGAAAACTCCAGAAAACGTGTTTTTCGCATTCAAAAGCACGAAAACAGCGGTTTCGGTTATTCTGCACACTTGTAACGTCTGAATCATGAAGATTATCACTGAAAATGCATATCTCAGCTGGAAACCCCACGAAAACGAAGATATCCCTGTTTCCGCATATCAAACGCACTGTCGGTTGCTGAAAACACTAGAAAACGTGTTTTTCGCATTCAATAGCACGAAAACAGCGATTTCGGTGATTCTGCACACTTGTAACAGCAGAATCATGAAGATTATCTCTGAAAATGCATATCTCAGCTGGACACCCAACGATACCGAAGATATCGCAGTTTCCGCATATCAAACGCACTGTGGAGTGCTGAAAACACCAGAAAACGTGTTTTTCGCAATCAATAGCACGAAAACAGCGATTTCGGTGATTCTGCACACGTGTAACAGCAGAATCATGAAGATTATCACGGAAAATGCATGTCTCAGCTAGAAACAACAACGATACCGAAGATATCGCAGTTTCCGCATATCAAACGCACTGTGGAGTGCTGAAAACACCAGAAAACGTGTTTTTCACATTCAATAGCACGAAAACAGCGATTTCGGTGAATCTGCACACTTGTAACAGCAGTATCATGAAGATTATCACAGAAAATGCATATCTCAGCTGGAAACAACAACGATACCGAAGATATCGCAGTTTCCGCATATCAAACGCACTGTGGAGTGCTGAAAACACCCGAAAACGCGTTTTTCGCATTCAAAAGCACGAAAACAGCGATTTCGGTTATTCTGCACACTTGTAACGGCTGAATCATGAAGATTATCACAGGAAATGCATATCTCAGCTGGAAACCCCACGAAAACGAAGATATCCCTGTTTCCGCACATCAAACGCACTGTCGGGTGCTGAAAACACTAGAAAACGTGTTTTTCGCATTCAATAGCACGAAAACAGCGATTTCGGTGATTCTGCACACTTGTAACAGCAGAATCATGAAGATTATCTCTGAAAATGCATATCTCAGCTGGACACCCAACGATACCGAAGATATCGCAGTTTCCGCATATCAAACGCACTGTGGAGTGCTGAAAACACCAGCAAACGTGTTTTTCGCATTCAGTAGCACGAAAACAGTGATTTCGGTGATTCTGCACACTTGTAACTGCAGAATCATGAAGATTATCACTGAAAATGCATGTCTCAGCTAGAAACAACAACGATACCGAAGATATCGCAGTTTCCGCATATCAAACGCACTGTGGAGTGCTGAAAACACCAGAAAACGAGTTTTTCACATTCAATGGCACGAAAACAGCGATTTCGGTGAATCTGCACACTTGTAACAGCAGTATCATGAAGATTATCACAGAAAATGCATATCTCAGCTGGAAACAACAACGATACCGAAGATATCGCTGTTTCCGCATATCAAACGCACTGTGGAGTGCTGAAAACACCAGAAAACGTGTTTTTCGCATTCAATAGCACGAAAACAGCGATTTCTGTGATTCTGCACACTTGTCACAGTAGAAACTCGAAGATTATCGTAGAAAATGCATATCTCAGCTGGAAACAACAGCGATACCGAAGATATCGCAGTTTCCGCATATGAAACGCACTGTGGAGTGCTGAAAACACCAGAAAACGTGTTTTTCGCATTCAAAAGCACGAAAACAGCGATTTCGGTTATTCTGCACACTTGTAACGGCTGAATCATGAAGATTATCACTGAAAATGCATATCTCAGCTGGAAACCCCACGAAAACGAAGATATCCCTGTTTCAGCACATCAAACGCACTGTCGGGTGCTGAAAACACCAGAAAACGTGTTTTTCGCATTCAAAAGCACGCAAACAGCGATTTCTGTGATTCTGCACACTTGTCACAGAAGAAACTCGAAGATTATCGTAGAAAATGCATATCTCAGCTGGAAACAGCAGCGATACCGAAGATATCACAATTTCCGCATATCAAACGCACTGTGGAGTGCTGAAAACACCAGAAAACGTGTTTTTCGCATTCAAAAGCACGAAAACAGCGATTTCGGTTATTCTGCACACTTGTAACGGCTGAATCATGAAGATTATCACTGAAAATGCATATCTCAGCTGGAAACCCAACGATACCGAAGATATTGCAGTTTCCGCATGTCAAACGTTCTGTGGCGTGCTGAAAACACCAGAAAACGTGTTTTTCGCTTTCAATAGCACGAAAACAGCGATTTCGGTGATTCTGCACACTTGTAACAGCAGTATCATGAAGATTATCACAGAAAATGCATATCTCAGGTGGAAACAACAACGATACCGAAGATATCGCAGTTTCCGCATATCAAGCGCACTGTGGAGTGCTGAAAACACCAGAAAACGTGTTTTTCGCATTCAAAAGCACGAAAACAGCGATTTCGGTGAATCTGCACACTTGTAACAGCAGAATCATGAAGATTATCACTGAAAATGCATATCTCAGCTGGAAACAACAACGATACCGAAGATATCCCTGTTTCCGCATATCAAACGCACTGTGGAGTGCTGAAAACACCAGAAAACGTGTTTTTCGCATTCAATAGCACGAAAAGAGCGATTTCTGTGATTCTGCGCACTTGTCACAGAAGAAACTCGAAGATTATCGTAGAAAATGCATATCTCAGCTGGAAACAACAGCGATACCGAAGATATCGCAGTTTCCGCATATCAAACGCACTGTGGAGTGCTGAAAACACCAGAAAACGTATTGTTCGCAATCAATAACAAGAAAACAGCGATTTTGGTGATTCTGCACACTTGTAACAGCAGAATCATGAAGAGTATCACTGAAAATGCATATCTCAGCTGAAAACAACAACGATACCGAAGATATCGCAGTTTCCGCATGTCAAACGTTCTGTGGCGTGCTGAAAACACCAGAAAACGTGTTTTTCGCATTCAATAGCACGAAATCAGCGATTTCGGTTATTCTGCACACTTGTAACGGCTGAATCATGAAGATTATCACTGAAAATGCATATCTCAGCTGGAAACAACAACGATACCGAAGATATCGCAGTTTTCGCATGTCATGCGCACTGTGGAGTGCTGAAACCACCAGGAAACGTGTTTTTCGCATTCAATAGCTCGAAAACAGCGATTTCGGTGATTCTGCACACATGTCGCAGCAGAATCATGAAGAATATCACTGAAAATGCATATCTCAGCTGGAAACAACAACGATACCGAAGATATCGCAGTTTCCGCATATCAAACGCACTGTGGAGTGCTGAAAACACCAGAAAACGTGTTTTTCGCATTCAATAGCACTAAAACAGCGGTTTTTGGTGATTCTGCACACTTGTAACAGCAGAATCATGAAGATTATCACTGAAAATGTATATCTCAGCTGGAAACAACAACGATACCGAAGGTATCGCAGTTTCCGCATATCAAACGCACTGTGGAGTGCTGAAAACCCCAGAAAACGTGTTTTTCGCATACAAAAGCACGAAAACAGCGATTTCGGTGATTCTGCACACTTGTAACAGCAGAATCATGAAGATTATCACTGTAAATGCATATCTCAGCTGGAAACAACAACGATACCGAAGATATCGCAGTTTCCGCATATCAAACGCACTGTGGAGTCCTGAAAACACCTGAAAACGTGTTTTTCGCATTCAAAAGCACGAAAACAGACGTTTCGGTGATTCTGCACACTCGTAACAGCAGAATCATGAAGATTATCACTGAAAGTGCATATCTCAGCTGGAAATAATAACGATACCGAAGATATCGCAGTTTCCGCATGTCAAACGCTCTGTGGAGTGCTGAAAACACCAGAAAACATGTTATTCGCATTCAGTATCACGAAAACTGCGATTTCGGTGATTCTGCACACTTGTAACAGCAGAATGATGAAGATTATCACTGAAAATGCATATGTTACGTCGGCAAGCGAAGTTGGAATTAGTCATACGCATATCTATATACATACACACATATATACGATAAGCATAGTAGTCATAAGCGCGCCCTTACTCCTGTTAGAATTATTTATAAGCATAGTCATAAGCGCGCCATTACGCCCGCTACATCCTACTACCAGTACCTATGTCATCCTTCCAGAAGCTACCAGAAGCTTCTAGAATGATCTAGATCCTGGTGATTTCTGGTGTATTCCCCACTGCACAGTACGATTGACATGCAGAACCGGAGATATCTTGGTTTCGGTCGGGTTTCAAGATGAGATATGCATTTTCTACGATAATCTTGGTGAGAATCTGCCAGATGTATGCAGAATCATCGAGATCGCTCGTTTCGAGCTATATAATGCGAAAAAACAAGTTTTCTGGTGTTTTGACCACTCCACAGGGCGTCTGATATGCAGAGCCGGCGATATCTTGGTTTTCGTGGGGTTTCCAGCAGAAATATGCATTTTCTGCGATAATCTTGGTGAGTCTTCTGTCAGAAGTATGCAGAATCATCGAGATCGCTCTAGTCGAGCTATTTAATGCGAGAAACACGTTATCTGGTTGTTCTCACCACTCCACAGTGCGTTTGATATGCAGAACCGGCGACATCATGATTGTCGTGAGGTTTCTAGCTGAGATATGCATTTTCTGCATTAATATTGGTGAGACTTCAGTCAGAATTATGCAGAATCATCTAGATCGCTCCTTTCGAGCTATTTAATGCGAAAAAACAAGTTTTCTGGTGTTTAGACCACTCCACAGTGCGTTTGATATGTAGAGCCGCCGATAACTTGGTTTTCGTGGGGTTTCCAGCTGAAATATGCATTTTCTGCGATAATCTTGGTGAGACTTTAGTCAGAAGTATGCAGAATCATCTAGATCGCTCTTTTCGAGCTATTTAATGCGACAAACACGTTATCTGGTGTTTCGACCACTCCACAGGGCGTCTGATATGCAGAGCCGGCGACATCATGATTGTCGTGAGGTTTCTAGCTGAGATATGCATTTTCTTCATTAATATTGGTGAGACTTCAGTCAGAATTATGCAGAATCATCTAGATCGTTCCTTTCGAGCTATTTAATGCGAAAAAACAAGTTTTCTGGTGTTTAGACCAATCCACAGTGCGTTTGATATGTAGAGCCGCCGATAACTTGGTTTTCGTGGGGTTTCCAGCTGAAATATGCATTTTCTGCGATAATCTTGGTGAGACTTTAGTCAGAAGTATGCAGAATCATCGATATCGCTCTTTTCGAGCTATTCAATGCGAGAAACACGTTATCTGGTGTTTTTATCACTCCACAGGGCGTTTGATATGCAGAACCGGCGACATCTTGATTTTCGTGAGGTTTCTAGCTGAGATATGCATTTTCTGCGATAATCTTGGTGAGTCTACTGTCAGAAGTATGCAGAATCAGCTAGATCGCACCTTTCGCGCTATTAAATGCGAAAAAACAAGTTTTCTGGTGTTTTGACCACTCCACAGTGCGTTTGATATGTAGAGCCGCCGATAACTTGGTTTTCGTGGGGTTTCCAGCTGAAATATGCATTTTCTGCGATAATCTTGGTGAGACTTTAGTCAGAAGTATGCAGAATCATCTAGATCGCTCTTTTCGAGCTATTCAATGCGAGAAACACGTTATCTGGTGTTTTTATCACTCCACAGGGCGTTTGATATGCAGAACCGGCGACATCTTGATTTTCGTGAGGTTTCTAGCTGAGATATGCATTTTCTGCGATAATATTGGTGAGACTTCAGGCAGAAGTATGCAGAATCATCTAGATCGCTCCTTTCGCGCTATTAAATGCGAAAAAACAAGTTTTCTGGTGTTTTGACCAATCCACAGTGCGTTTGATATGTAGAGCCGCCGATAACTTGGTTTTCGTGGGGTTTCCAGCTGAAATATGCATTTTCTGCGATAATCTTGGTGAGACTTTAGTCAGAAGTATGCAGAATCATCGATATCGCTCTTTTCGAGCTATTTAATGCGAGAAACACGTTATCTGGTGTTTTGACCACTCCACAGGGCGTTTGATATGCAGAACCGGCGATATCTTGGTTTTCGGGGGGTTTCCAGCTGAAATATGAATTTTCTGCGATAATCTTGGTGTTTCATCTATGAGAAGTATGCAGAATAATCTAGATCACTCTTTTAGAGCTATTTAATGCGAGAAACACGTTTTCTGGTGTTTTCACCACCCCACAGTGCGTTTGATATGCAGAACCGGCGACATCTTGGATTTCGTCGGGTTTCAAGTTGAGATATGCATTTTCTACTATAATCTTGGTGAGACTTCTGTCAGAAGTTTGCAGAATCATCTAGATCACTCTTTTCGAGCTATTCAATGCGAAAAAACCAGTTTTCTGGTGTTTTGACCACTCCACAGTGCGTTTGATATGCAGAACCGGCGATAACTTGGTTTTCGTGGGGTTTCCAGCTGAAATATGAATTTTCTGCGATAATCTTGGTGTTTCATCTATGAGAAGTATGCAGAATCATCTAGATCGCTCTTTTCGAGCTATTTAATGCGAGAAACACGTTTTCTGGTGTTTTCACCACCCCACAGTGCGTTTGATATGCAGAACCGGCGACATCTTGGATTTCGTCGGGTTTCAAGTTGAGATATGCATTTTCTACTATAATCTTGGTGAGACTTCTGTCAGAAGTATGCAGAATCATCGAGATCGCTCTAGTCGAGCTATTTAATGCGAGAAACACGTTATCTGGTCTTTTTATCACTCCACAGGGCGTTTGATATGCAGAACCGGCGACATCTTGATTTTCGTGAGGTTTCTAGCTGAGATATGCATTTTCTGCGATAATATTGGTGAGACTTCAGTCAGAAGTATGCAGAATCATCTAGATCGCTCCTTTCGCGCTATTAAATGCGAAAAAACAAGTTTTCTGGTGTTTTGACCGCTCCACAGTGCGTTTGATATGTAGAGCCGCCGATAACTTGGTTTTCGTGGGGTTTCCAGCTGAAATATGCATTTTCTGCGATAATCTTGGTGAGACTTTAGTCAGAAGTATGCAGAATCATCGATATCGCTCTTTTCGAGCTATTTAATGCGAGAAACACGTTATCTGGTGTTTTGACCACTCCACAGGGCGTTTGATATGCAGAACCGGCGATATCTTGGTTTTCGGGGGGTTTCCAGCTGAAATATGAATTTTCTGCGATAATCTTGGTGTTTCATCTATGAGAAGTATGCAGAATAATCTAGATCACTCTTTTAGAGCTATTTAATGCGAGAAACACGTTTTCTGGTGTTTTCACCACCCCACAGTGCGTTTGATATGCAGAACCGGCGACATCTTGGATTTCGTCGGGTTTCAAGTTGAGATATGCATTTTCTACTATAATCTTGGTGAGACTTCTGTCAGAAGTTTGCAGAATCATCTAGATCGCTCTTTTCGAGCTATTCAATGCGAAAAAACCAGTTTTCTGGTGTTTTGACCACTCCACAGTGCGTTTGATATGCAGAACCGGCGATATCTTGGTTTTCGTGGGGTTTCCAGCTGAAATATGCATTTTCTGCGATAATCTTGGTGAGACTTTAGTCAGAAGTATGCAGAATCATCGAGATCGCACTATTCGAGCTATTTAATGCGAGAAACACGTTATCTGGTCTTTTTATCACTCCACAGGGCGTTTGATATGCAGAACCGGCGACATCTTGATTTTCGTGATGTTTCTAGCTGAGATATGCATTTTCTGCGATAATATTGGTGAGATTTCAGTCAGAAGTATGCAGAATCATCTAGATCGCTCCTTTCGCGCTATTAAATGCGAAAAAACAAGTTTTCTGGTGTTTTGACCACTCCACAGTGCGTTTGATATGTAGAGCCGCCGATAACTTGGTTTTCGTGGGGTTTCCAGCTGAAATATGCATTTTCTGCGATAATCTTGGTGAGACTTTAGTCAGAAGTATGCAGAATCACCGATATCGCTCTTTTCGAGCTATTTAATGCGAGAAACACGTTATCTGGTGTTTTGACCACTCCACAGGTCGTTTGATATGCAGAACCGGCGATATCTTGGTTTTCGTGGGGTTTCCAGCTGAAATATGAATTTTCTGCGATAATCTTGGTGTTTCATCTATGAGAAGTATGCAGAATCATCTAGATCGCTCTTTTCGAGCTATTTAATGCGAGAAACACGTTTTCTGGTGTTTTCACCACCCCACAGTGCGTTTGATATGCAGAACCGGCGACATCTTGGATTTCGTCGGGTTTCAAGTTGAGATATGCATTTTCTACTATAATCTTGGTGAGACTTCTGTCAGAAGTTTGCAGAATCATCTAGATCGCTCTTTTCGAGCTATTCAATGCGAAAAAACCAGTTTGCTGGTGTTTTGACCACTCCACAGTGCGTTTGACATGCAGAACCGGCGATATCTTGGCATTTCGTGGGGTTTCCAGCTGAAATATGCATTTTCTGCGATAATCTTGGTGAGTCTTCTGTCAGAAGTATGCAGAATCATCGAGATCGCTCTAGTCGAGCTATTTAATGCGAGAAACACGTTATCTGGTTGTTCTCACCACTCCACAGTGCGTTTGATATGTAGAGCCGCCGATAACTTGGTTTTCGTGGGGTCTCCAGCTGAGATATGCATTTTCTGCGATAAGCTTGGTGAGTCTTCTGTCAGAAGTATGCAGAATCATCGAGATCGCTCTTTTCGAGCTATTTAATGCGAGAAACACGTTATCTGGTGTTTTGACCACTCCACAGGGCGTTTGATATGCAGAACCGGCGATATCTTGGTTTTCGGGGGGTTTCCAGCTGAAATATGAATTTTCTGCGATAATCTTGGTGTTTCATCTATGAGAAGTATGCAGAATAATCTAGATCACTCTTTTAGAGCTATTTAATGCGAGAAACACGTTTTCTGGTGTTTTCACCACCCCACAGTGCGTTTGATATGCAGAACCGGCGACATCTTGGATTTCGTCGGGTTTCAAGTTGAGATATGCATTTTCTACTATAATCTTGGTGAGACTTCTGTCAGAAGTTTGCAGAATCATCGAGATCGCTCTAGTCGAGCTATTTAATGCGAGAAACACGTTATCTGGTTGTTCTCACCACTCCACAGTGCGTTTGATATGTAGAGCCGCCGATAACTTGGTTTTCGTGGGGTCTCCAGCTGAGATATGCATTTTCTGCGATAAGCTTGGTGAGTCTTCTGTCAGAAGTATGCAGAATCATCTAGATCGCTCCTTTCGCGCTATTAAATGCGAAAAAACAAGTTTTCTGGTGTTTTGACCGCTCCACAGTGCGTTTGATATGTAGAGCCGCCGATAACTTGGTTTTCGTGGGGTTTCCAGCTGAAATATGCATTTTCTGCGATAATCTTGGTGAGACTTTAGTCAGTAGTATGCAGAATCACCGATATCGCTCTTTTCGAGCTATTTAATGCGAGAAACACGTTATCTGGTGTTTTGACCACTCCACAGGTCGTTTGATATGCAGAACCGGCGATATCTTGGTTTTCGTGGGGTTTCCAGCTGAAATATGAATTTTCTGCGATAATCTTGGTGTTTCATCTATGAGAAGTATGCAGATTCATCTAGATCGCTCTTTTCGAGCTATTTAATGCGAGAAACACGTTTTCTGGTGTTTTCACCACCCCACAGTGCGTTTGATATGCAGAACCGGCGACATCTTGGATTTCGTCGGGTTTCAAGTTGAGATATGCATTTTCTACTATAATCTTGGTGAGACTTCTGTCAGAAGTTTGCAGAATCATCTAGATCGCTCTTTTCGAGCTATTTAATGCGAGAAACACGTTATCTGGTGTTTTCACCGCTCCACAGAGCGTTTGATATGCAGAACCAGCGATATCTTGGTTTTCGTGGGGTTTCAAGCTGAGATATGCATTTTTTACGATAATCTTGGTGAGACTTCTGTCCGAAGTATGCTTAATCATCGAGATCGTACTCTTCGAGCTATTTAATGCGAGAAACACGTTTTCTGGGGTTTTCACCACTCCACAGTTCGTTGGATATGCAGAACAGGAGATATCTTGGTTTTCGTGGGCTTTCTAGCAGAGATATGCATTTTCTGCGATAATCATAGTGAGACTTCTGTTAGAAGTATGCAGAATCATCGAGATCGCACTTTTCGAGCTATTTAATGCGAGAAACACGTTATCTGGTGTTTTCAGCACTCCACAGTGCGATTGATATGCAGAACCAGCGATATCCTGGTTTTCGTGGGGATTCAAGCTGAGATATGCAATTTCTACGATAATCTTGGTGAAACATCTCTCCGAAGTATGCAGAAACGTCAAGAGCGCTCTTTTCGAGCTATTTAATGCGAGAAACACGTTATCTGGTCTTTTTATCACTCCACAGGGCGTTTGATATGCAGAACCGGCGACATCTTGATTTTCGTGAGGTTTCTAGCTGAGATATGCATTTTCTGCGATAATATTGGTGAGATTTCAGTCAGAAGTATGCAGAATCATCTAGATCGCTCCTTTCGCGCTATTAAATGCGAAAAAACAAGTTTTCTGGTGTTTTGACCACTCCACAGTGCGTTTGATATGTAGAGCCGCCGATAACTTGGTTTTCGTGGGGTTTCCAGCTGAAATATGCATTTTCTGCGATAATCTTGGTGAGACTTTAGTCAGAAGTATGCAGAATCACCGATATCGCTCTTTTCGAGCTATTTAATGCGAGAAACACGTTATCTGGTCTTTTTATCACTCCACAGGGCGTTTGATATGCAGAACCGGCGACATCTTGATTTTCGTGATGTTTCTAGCTGAGATATGCATTTTCTGCGATAATATTGGTGAGATTTCAGTCAGAAGTATGCAGAATCATCTAGATCGCTCCTTTCGCGCTATTAAATGCGAAAAAACAAGTTTTCTGGTGTTTTGACCACTCCACAGTGCGTTTGATATGTAGAGCCGCCGATAACTTGGTTTTCGTGGGGTTTCCAGCTGAAATATGCATTTTCTGCGATAATCTTGGTGAGACTTTAGTCAGAAGTATGCAGAATCACCGATATCGCTCTTTTCGAGCTATGTAATGCGAGAAACACGTTATCTGGTGTTTTGACCACTCCACAGGTCGTTTGATATGCAGAACCGGCGATATCTTGGTTTTCGTGGGGTTTCCAGCTGAAATATGAATTTTCTGCGATAATCTTGGTGTTTCATCTATGAGAAGTATGCAGAATCATCTAGATCGCTCTTTTCGAGCTATTTAATGCGAGAAACACGATTTCTGGTGTTTTCACCACCCCACAGTGCGTTTGATATGCAGAACCGGCGACATCTTGGATTTCGTCGGGTTTCAAGTTGAGATATGCATTTTCTACTATAATCTTGGTGAGACTTCTGTCAGAAGTTTGCAGAATCATCTAGATCGCTCTTTTCGAGCTATTCAATGCGAAAAAACCAGTTTTCTGGTGTTTTGACCACTCCACAGTGCGTTTGACATGCAGAACCGGCGATATCTTGGCATTTCGTGGGGTTTCCAGCTGAAATATGCATTTTCTGCGATAATCTTGGTGAGTCTTCTGTCAGAAGTATGCAGAATCATCGAGATCGCTCTAGTCGAGCTATTTAATGCGAGAAACACGTTATCTGGTTGTTCTCACCACTCCACAGTGCGTTTGATATGTAGAGCCGCCGATAACTTGGTTTTCGTGGGGTCTCCAGCTGAGATATGCATTTTCTGCGATAAGCTTGGTGAGTCTTCTGTCAGAAGTATGCAGAATCATCTAGATCGCTCCTTTCGCGCTATTAAATGCGAAAAAACAAGTTTTCTGGTGTTTTGACCGCTCCACAGTGCGTTTGATATGTAGAGCCGCCGATAACTTGGTTTTCGTGGGGTTTCCAGCTGAAATATGCATTTTCTGCGATAATCTTGGTGAGACTTCTGTCAGAAGTTTGCAGAATCACCTAGATCGCTCTTTTCGAGCTATTCAATGCGAAAAAACCAGTTTTCTGGTGTTTTGACCACTCCACAGTGCGTTTGATATGCAGAACCGGCGATATCTTGGTTTTCGTGGGGTTTCCAGCTGAAATATGCATTTTCTGCGATAATCTTGGTGAGACTTTAGTCAGAAGTATGCAGAATCATCGAGATCGCACTATTCGAGCTATTTAATGCGAGAAACACGTTATCTGGTCTTTTTATCACTCCACAGGGCGTTTGATATGCAGAACCGGCGATATCTTGGTTTTCGTGGGGTTTCCAGCTGAAATATGAATTTTCTGCGATAATCTTGGTGTTTCATCTATGAGAAGTATGCAGAATCATCTAGATCGCTCTTTTCGAGCTATTTAATGCGAGAAACACGTTTTCTGGTGTTTTCACCACCCCACAGTGCGTTTGATATGCAGAACCGGCGACATCTTGGATTTCGTCGGGTTTCAAGTTGAGATATGCATTTTCTACTATAATCTTGGTGAGACTTCTGTCAGAAGTTTGCAGAATCATCTAGATCGCTCTTTTCGAGCTATTCAATGCGAAAAAACCAGTTTTCTGGTGTTTTGACCACTCCACAGTGCGTTTGATATGCAGAACCGGCGATATCTTGGTATTTCGTGGGGTTTCCAGCTGAAATATGCATTTTCTGCGATAATCTTGGTGAGTCTTCTGTCAGAAGTATGCAGAATCATCGAGATCGCTCTATTCGAGCTATTTAATGCGAGAAACACGTTATCTGGTGTTTTCACCACCCCACAGTGCGTTTGATATGCAGAACCGGCGACATCGTGGTTTTCGTCGGGTTTCAAGCTGAGATATGCATTTTCTGCGATAATATTGGTGAGACTTCTGTCCGAAGTATGCAGAATCATCTAGATCGCTCTTTTCGACCTATTTAATGCGAGAAACACGTTATCTGGTGTTTTCACCGCTCCACAGAGCGTTTGATATGCAGAACCAGCGATATCTTGGTTTTCGTGGGGTTTCAAGCTGAGATATGCATTTTTTACGATAATCTTGGTGAGACTTCTGTCCGAAGTATGCTTAATCATCGAGATCGTACTCTTCGAGCTATTTAATGCGAGAAACACGTTTTCTGGGGTTTTCACCACTCCACAGTTCGTTGGATATGCAGAACAGGAGATATCTTGGTTTTCGTGGGCTTTCTAGCAGAGATATGCATTTTCTGCGATAATCATAGTGAGACTTCTGTTAGAAGTATGCAGAATCATCGAGATCGCACTTTTCGAGCTATTTAATGCGAGAAACACGTTATCTGGTGTTTTCAGCACTCCACAGTGCGATTGATATGCAGAACCAGCGATATCCTGGTTTTCGTGGGGATTCAAGCTGAGATATGCAATTTCTACGATAATCTTGGTGAAACATCTCTCCGAAGTATGCAGAAACGTCAAGAGCGCTCTTTTCGAGCTATTTAATGCGAGAAACACGTTTTCTGGGGTTTTCACCACACCACAGTTCGTTGGATGTGCAGAACCGGAGATGTCTTGGTTTTCGTGGGGTTTCAAGCTGAGATATGCATTTTCTGCGATAATCTTGGTGAGACCTCTGTCCGAAGTATGCAGAAACATCGAGATCGCTCTTTTCGACCTATTTAATGCGAGAAACACGTTATCTGGTGTTTTCACCACTCCACAGTGCGTTTGATATGCAGAACCAGCGAAATCTTGGTTTTCGTGGGGTTTCAATCTGAGATATGCATTTTTTACGATAATCATGGTGAGACTTCTGTCCGAAGTATGCAGAATACTCGAGATCGCACTTTTCGAGCTATTTAATGCGAGAAACACGTTATCTGGTGTTTTCAGCATTCCACAGTGCGTTTGATATGCAGAACCAGCGATATCTGGGTTTTCTTGGGGTTTCAATCTGAGATATGCATTTTTTTCGATAATCTTGATGATACTTCTGTCCGAAGTATGCTTAATCATCGAGATCGCTCGTTTGGACCTATTTAATGCGAGAAACACGTTATCTGGTGTTTTCACCACTCCACAGTGTGTTTGATATGCAGAACCAGCGAAATCTTGGTTTTCGTGGGGTTTCAAGCTGAGATATGCATTTTCTGCGATAATCTTGGTGAGACCTCTGTCCGAAGTATGCAGAAACATCGAGATCGCTCTTTTCAACCTATTTAATGCGGGAAACACGTTATCTGGTGTTTTCACCACTCCACAGAGCGTTTGATATGCAGCACCAGCGATATCTTGGTTTTCGTGGGGTTTCAAGCTGAGATGTGCATTTTCTACGATAATCTTGGTGAAACATCTCTCCGAAGTATGCAGAAACGTCAAGAGCGCTCTTTTCGAGCTATTTAATGCGAGAAACACGTTTTCTGGGGTATTCACCACACCACAGTTCGTTGGATGTGCAGAACCGGAGATATCTTGGTTTTCGTGGGGTTTCAAGCTGAGATATGCATTTTCGGCGATAATCTTGGTGAGACCTCTGTCCGAAGTATGCAGAAACATCGAGATCGCTGGTTTGGACCTATTTAATGCGAGAAACACGTTATCTGGTGTTTTCGCCACTCCACAGTGCGTATGATATGCAGAACCGGCGATATCTTGGTTTTCGTGGGGTTTCAAGCTGAGATTTGCATTTTCTGCGATAATCTTGGTGAGACTTCTGTCCGAAGTATGCAGAATCATCGAGATCGCTCTTTTTGAGCTATTTAATGCGAGAAACAAGTTATCTGGTGTTTTCACCACTCCACAGTGCGTTTGATATGCAGAACCAGCGATATCTTGGTTTTTGTGGGGTTTCAAGCTGAGATATGCATTTTTTACGATAATCTTGGTGAGACCTCTGCCCGAAGTATGCAGAAACATCGAGATCGCTCTTTTCAACCTATTTAATGCGGGAAACACGTTATCTGGTGTTTTCACCACTCCACAGAGCGTTTGATATGCAGCACCAGCGATATCTTGGTTTTCGTGGGGTTTCAAGCTGAGATGTGCATTTTTTACGATAATCTTGGTGAGACTTCTGTCCGAAGTATGCAGAATCATCGAGATCGCTAGTTTCGAGCTATTTAATGCGAGAAACTCGTTTTCTGGGGCTTTCACCACTCCACAGTTCGTTGGATATGCAGAACCGGAGATATCTTGGTTATCGTGGGGTTTCAAGCTGAGATATGCATTTTCTGCGATAATCTTGGTGAGACTTCTGTCCGAAGTATGCAGAATCATCGATCACTCTTTTTGAGCTATTTAATGCGAGAAACAAGTTATCCGGTGTTTTCACCACTCCACAGTGCGTTTGATATGCAGAACCAGCGACATCTTGGTTTTTGTGGGGTTTCAAGCTCAGATATGCATTTTCTGCGATAATCTTGGTGAGACTTCTGACCGAAGTATGCAGAATCATCGAGATCGCACTTTTCGAGCTATTTAATGCGGGAAACACGTTATCTGGTGTTTTCACCACTCCACAGTGCGTTTGATATGCAGCACCAGCGATATCTTGGTTTTCGTGGGGTTTCAAGCTGAGATGTGCATTTTTTACGATAATCTTGGTGAGACTTCTGTGGGAAGTATGCAGAATCATCGAGATCGCTCGTTTCGAGCTATTTAATGCGAGAAACTCGTTTTCTGGGGCTTTCACCACTCCAGAGAGCGTTTGATATGCAGCACCAGCGATATCTTGGTTTTCGTGGGGTTTCAAGCTGAGATGTGCATTTTTTACGATAATCTTGGTGAGACTTCTGTCCGAAGTATGCAGAATCATCGAGATCGCTCGTTTCGAGCTATTTAATGCGAGAAACTCGTTTTCTGGGGCTTTCACCACTCCACAGTTCGTTGGATATGCAGAACCGGAGATATCTTGGTTATCGTGGGGTTTCAAGCTGAGATATGCATTTTCTGCAATAATCTTGGTGAGACTTCTGTCCGTAGTATGCTTAATCATCAAGATCGCTCTATTCGAGCTATTTAATGCGAGAAACACGTTATCTGGTGTTTTCACCACTCCACAGTGCGTTTGATATGCAGAACCAGCGATATCTTGGTTTTCGTGGGGTTTCAAGCTCAGATATGCATTTTCTGCGATAATCTTGGTGAGACTTCTGTCCGAAGTATGCAGAATCATCGAGATCGCACTTTTCGAGCTATTTAATGCGAGATACACGTTATCTGGTGTTTTCACCACTCCACAGTGCGTTTGATATGCAGAACCGGCGATATCTTGGTTTTTGTGGGGTTTCAAGCTGAGATATGCATTTTTTACGATAATCTTGGTGAGACCTCTGCCAGAAGTATGCAGAAACATCGAGATCGCTCTTTTCAACCTATTTAATGCGGGAAACACGTTATCTGGTGTTTTCACCACTCCACAGAGCGTTTGATATGCAGCACCAGCGATACCTTGGTTTTCGTGGGGTTTCAAGCTGAGATGTGCATTTTTTACGATAATCTTGGTGAGACTTCTGTCCGAAGTATGCAGAATCATCGAGATCGCTCGTTTCGAGGTATTTAATGCGAGAAACTCGTTTTCTGGGGCTTTCACCACTCCACAGTTCGTTGGATATGCAGAACCGGAGATATCTTGGTTATCGTGGGGTTTCAAGCTGAGATATGCATTTTCTGCGATAATCTTGGTGAGACTTCTGTCCGAAGTGTGCAGAATCATCGAGATCGCTCTTTCTGAGCTATTTAATGCGAGAAACAAGTTATCTGGTGTTTTCACCACTCCACAGTGCGTTTGATATGCAGAACCAGCGATATCTTGGTTTTCGTGGGGTTTCAAGCTGAGATATGCAATTTCTGCGATAATCTTGGTGAGACTTCTGTCCGTAGTATGCTTAATCATCAAGATCGCTCTATTCGAGCTATTTAATGCGAGAAACACGTTATCTGGTGTTTTCAGCACTCCACAGTGCGTTTGATATGCATAACCAGCGATATCCTGGTTTTCGTGGGGATTCAAGCTGAGATATGCATTTTCTACGATAATCTTGGTGAAACATCTCTCCGAAGTATGCAGAAACGTCAAGAGCGCTCTTTTCGAGCTATTTAATGCGAGAAACACGTTTTCTGGGGTATTCACCACACCACAGTTCGTTGGATGTGCAGAACGGGAGATATCTTGGTTTTCGTGGGGTTTCAAGCTGAGATATGCATTTTCTGCGATAATCTTGGTGAAACCTCTGTCCGAAGTATGCAGAAACATCGAGATCGCTCTTTTCGACCTATTTAATGCGAGAAACACGTTATCTGGTGTTTTCACCACTCCACAGTGCGTTTGATATGCAGAACCAGCGAAATCTTGGTTTTCGTGGGGTTTCAAGCTGAGATATGCATTTTTTACGATAATCATGGTGAGACTTCTGTCCGAAGTATGCAGAATACTCGAGATCGCACTTTTCGAGCTATTTAATGCGAGAAACACGTTTTCTGGGGTTTTCACCACTCCACAGTTCGTTGGATATGCAGAACAGGAGATATCTTGATTTTCGTGGGGTTTCTAGCAGAGATATGCATTTTCTGCGATAATCATAGTGAGACTTCTGTTAGAAGTATGCTTAATCATCGAGATCGCTCGTTTGGACCTATTTAATGCGAGAAACACGTTATCTGGTGTTTTCACCACTCCACAGTGCGTATGATATGCAGAACCGGCGATATCTTGGTTTTCGTGGGGTTTCAAGCTGAGATATGCATTATCTGCGATAATCTTGGTGAGACTTCTCTCCGAAGTATGCAGAATCATCGAGATCGCTCTTTTTGAGCTATTTAATGCGAGAAACAAGTTATCTGGTGTTTGCACCACTCCACAGTGCGTTTGATATGCAGAACCAGCGATATCTTGGTTTTCGTGGGGTTTCAAGCTCAGATATGCATTTTCTGCGATAATCTTGGTGAGACTTCTGTCCGAAGTATGCAGAATCATCGAGATCGCACTTTTCGAGCTATTTAATGCGAGAAACACGTTATCTGGTGTTTTCAGCACTCCACAGTGCGATTGATATGCAGAACCAGCGATATCCTGGTTTTCGTGGGGATTCAAGCTGAGATATGCATTTTCTGCGATAATCTTGGTGAGTCTTCTGTCAGAAGTGTGTACAATCATCTAGATCGCTCTTTTCGAGCTATTTAATGCGAGAAACACGTTTTCTGGTGTATTCACCACTCCACAGTACGTTTGACATGCAGAAACGGAGATATCTTGGTTTCGGTCGGGTTTCAAGCTGAGATATGTATTTTCTGCGATAATCTTGGTGTTTCATCTATGAGAAGTATGCAGAATCATCGAGAACGCTCTTTTCGAGCTAGTTAATTTCGAGAAACAAGTTATCTGGTGTTTTTATCACTCCACAGGGCGTTTGATATGCAGAACCGGCGATATCTTGGTTTTCGTGGGGTTTCCAGCTCAGATATGCAATTTCTGCGATAATCCTGGTGAGACTTCTGTCCGAAGTATGCCTAATCATCGAGATCGCTCGTTTCGAGCTATTTAATGCGAGAGACACGTTATCTGGTGTTTTCACCACTCCACAGAGCGTTTGATATGCAGAACCAGCGATATCTTGGTTTTCGTGGGGTTGCAAGCTCAGATATGCATTTTCTGCGATAATCTTGGTGAGACTTCTGACCGAAGTATGCAGAATCATCGAGATCGCTCTATTCGAGCTATTTAATGCGAGAAACACGTTTTCTGGTGTTTTCACCACCCCACAGTGCGTTTGATGTGCAGAACCGGAGATATCTTGGTTTTCGTGAGGTTTCAAGCTGAGATATGCATTTTCTGCGATAATCTTGGTGAGACTTCAGTCAGAAGTATGCAGAATCATCTAGATCGCTCTTTTCGAGCTATTTAATGCGAAAAAACCAGTTTTCTGGTGTTTTCAACATTCCACAGTGCGTTTGATATGCAGAACTGGCAACATCTTGATTTTCGTGAGGTTTCAAGCTGAGATATGCATTTTCTGCGATAATATTGGTGGGACTTCTGCCAGAAGTATGCAGATTCATCTAGATCGCACTTTTCGAGCTATTTAATGCGAGAAACACGTTTTCTGGTGTGTTCACCACTCCACAGTACGTTAGACATGCAGAACCGGACATATCTTCGTTTCGGTCGGGTTTCAAGCTGAGATATGAATTTTCTACGATAATATTGGTGAGACCTCTGTCAGAAGTATGCAGAATCTTCGAGAACGCTCTTTTCGAGCTACTTAATGCGAGAAACAAGTTATCTGGTGTTTTTATCACTCCACAGGGCGTTTGATATGCAGAACCGGCGATATCTTGGTTTTCGTGGGGTTTCCAGCTCAGATATGCAATTTCTGCGATAATCCTGGTGAGGCTTCTGTCCGAAGTATGCTTAATCATCGAGATCGCTCGTTTCGAGCTATTTAATGCGAGAAACACGTAATCTGGTGTTTTCACCACTCCACAGTGCGTATGATATGCAGAACCGGCGATATCTTGGTTTTCGTGGGGTTTCCCGCTGAAATATGTATTTTCTGCGATAATCTTTGTGTTTGATCTATGAGAAGTATGCAGAATCTTCCAGATCGCTCTTTTCGAGCTATTTAATGCGAAAAAACCAGTTTTCTGGTGTTTTCAACATTCCACAGTGCGTTTGATATGCAGAACTGGCAACATCTTGATTTTCGTGAGGTTTCAAGCTGAGATATGCATTTTCTGCGATAATATTGTTGAGACCTCTGTCAGAAGAATGCAGAATCTTCGAGGACGCTCTTTTCGAGCTACTTAATGCGAGAAACACGTTTTCTGGTGTATTCACCACTCCACAGTACGTTAGACATGCAGAACCGGAGATATCTTCGTTTCGGTCGGGTTTCAAGCTGAGATATGAATTTTCTACGATAATATTGGTGAGACCTCTGTCAGAAGTATGCAGAATCTTCGAGAACGCTCTTTTCGAGCTACTTAATGCGAGAAACAAGTTATCTGGTGTTTTTATCACTCCACAGGGCGTTTGATATGCAGAACCGGCGATATCTTGGTTTTCGTGGGGTTTCCAGCTCAGATATGCAATTTCTGCGATAATCCTGGTGAGGCTTCTGTCCGAAGTATGCTTAATCATCGAGATCGCTCGTTTCGAGCTATTTAATGCGAGAAACACGTAATCTGGTGTTTTCACCACTCCACAGTGCGTATGATATGCAGAACCGGCGATATCTTGGTTTTCGTGGGGTTTCCCGCTGAAATATGTATTTTCTGCGATAATCTTTGTGTTTGATCTATGAGAAGTATGCAGAATCTTCCAGAACGCTCTTTTCGAGCTAGTTAATGCGAGTATCACGTTTTCTGGTGTTTTCACCACCCCACAGTGCGTTGGATATGCAGAACCGGAGATATTTTGGTTTTCGTCGGGTTTCAAGCGGAGATATGCATTTTCTGCGATAATCATAGTGAGACTTCTGTTAGAAGTATGCTTAATCATCGAGATCGCTCGTTTGGACCTATTTAATGCGAGAAACACGTTATCTGGTGTTTTCACCACTCCACAGTGCGTATGATATGCAGAACCGGCGATATCTTGGTTTTCGTGGGGTTTCAAGCTGAGATATGCATTATCTGCGATAATCTTGGTGAGACTTCTGTCCGAAGTATGCAGAATCATCGAGATCGCTCTTTTTGAACTATTTAATGCGAGAAACAAGTTATCTGGTGTTTTCACCACTCCACAGTGCGTTTGATATGCAGAACCAGCGATATCTTGGTTTTCGTGGGGTTTCAAGCTCAGATATGCATTTTCTGCGATAATCTTGGTGAGACTTCTGTCCGAAGTATGCAGAATCATCGAGATCGCACTTTTCGAGCTATTTAATGCGAGAAACACGTTATCTGGTGTTTTCAGCACTCCACAGTGCGATTGATATGCAGAACCAGCGATATCCTGGTTTTCGTGGGGATTCAAGCTGAGATATGCATTTTCTGCGATAATCTTGGTGAGACTTCTGTCAGAAGTATGTACAATCATCTAGATCGCTCTTTTCGAGCTATTTAATGCGAGAAACACGTTTTCTGGTGTATTCACCACTCCACAGTACGTTTGACATGCAGAAACGGAGATATCTTGGTTTCGGTCGGGTTTCAAGCTGAGATATGTATTTTCTGCGATAATCTTGGTGTTTCATCTATGAGAAGTATGCAGAATCATCGAGAACGCTCTTTTCGAGCTAGTTAATTTCGAGAAACAAGTTATCTGGTGTTTTTATCACTCCACAGGGCGTTTGATATGCAGAACCGGCGATATCTTGGTTTTCGTGGGGTTTCCAGCTCAGATATGCAATTTCTGCGATAATCCTGGTGAGACTTCTGTCCGAAGTATGCAGAATCATCGAGATCGCTCTTTTTGAGCTATTTAATGCGAGAAACAAGTTATCTGGTGTTTTCACCACTACACAGTGCGTTTGATATGCAGAACCAGCGATATCTTGGTTTTCGTGGGGTTTCAAGCTCAGATATGCATTTTCTGCGATAATCTTGGTGAGACTTCTGTCCGAAGTATGCAGAATCATCGAGATCGCACTTTTCGAGCTATTTAATGCGAGAAACACGTTATCTGGTGTTTTCAGCACTCCACAGTGCGATTGATATGCAGAACCAGCGATATCCTGGTTTTCGTGGGGATTCAAGCTGAGATATGCATTTTCTGCGATAATCCTGGTGAGACTTCTGTCCGAAGTATGCCTAATCATCGAGATCGCTCGTTTCGAGCTATTTAATGCGAGAGACACGTTATCTGGTGTTTTCACCACTCCACAGAGCGTTTGATATGCAGAACCAGCGATATCTTGGTTTTCGTGGGGTTGCAAGCTCAGATATGCATTTTCTGCGATAATCTTGGTGAGACTTCTGACCGAAGTATGCAGAATCATCTAGATCGCTCGTTTCGAGCTATTTAATGCGAGAAACACGTTATCTGGTTGTTTTCACCACTCCACAATGCGTTTGATATGCAGAACCGGCGACATCTTGATTTTCTTGAGGTTTCAAGCTGAGATATGCATTTTCTGCGATAATATTGGTGAGACTTCTGTCCGAAGTATGCACAATCATCTAGATCGCTCGTTCCGAGCTATTTAATGCGAGAAACACGTTATCTGGTTGTTTTCACCACTCCATAGTGCGTTTGATATGCAGAACCGGCGACATCTTGATTTTCGTGAGGTTTCTAGCTGAGATATGGATTTTCTGCGATAAGCTTGGTGAGTCTTCTGCCAGAAGTATGCAGAATCATCTAGATCGCTCTTTTCGAGCTATTTAATGCGAGAAACACGTTATCTGGTTGTTTTCACCACTCCACAGTGCGTTTGATATGTAGAGCCGCCGATAACATGGTTTTCGTGGGGTTTCCAGCTGAAATATGCATTTTCTGCGATAAATCTTGGTGTTTCATCTATGAGAAGTATGCGGAATCATCGGGAACGCTCTTTTCGGGCTAGTTAATGCCAGAAACACGTTATCTGGTGTTTTCAGCACTCCACAGGGCGTTTGATATGCGGAACCGGCGATACCTTGATTTTCGTGGTGTTTCCAGCTGAGATATCCATTTTCTGCGATAAGCTTGGTGAGTCTTCTGCCAGAAGTATGCAGAATCATCGAGATCGCTCTATTCGAGCTATTTAATGCGAGAAACACGTTTTCTGGTGTTTTCACCACCCCACAGTGCGTTTGATGTGCAGAACCGGAGATATCTTGGTTTTCGTGAGGTTTCAAGCTGAGATATGCATTTTCTGCGATAATCTTGGTGAGATTTCAGTCAGAAGTATGCAGAATCATCTAGATCGCTCTTTTCGAGCTATTTAATGCGAAAAAACCAGTTTTCTGGTGTTTTCAACATTCCACAGTGCGTTTGATATGCAGAACTGGCAACATCTTGATTTTCGTGAGGTTTCAAGCTGAGATATGCATTTTCTGCGATAATATTGGTGGGACTTCTGCCAGAAGTATGCAGATTCATCTAGATCGCTCTTTTCGAGCTATTTAATGCGAGAAACACGTTTTCTGGTGTGTTCACCACTCCACAGTACGTTAGACATGCAGAACCGGACATATCTTCGTTTCGGTCGGGTTTCAAGCTGAGATATGCATTTTCTACGATAATATTGGTGAGACCTCTGTCAGAAGTATGCAGAATCTTCGAGGACGCTCTTTTCGAGCTACTTAATGCGAGAAACACGTTTTCTGGTGTATTCACCACTCCACAGTACGTTAGACATGCAGAACCGGAGATATCTTCGTTTCGGTCGGGTTTCAAGCTGAGATATGCATTTTCTACGATAATATTGGTGAGACCTCTGTCAGAAGTATGCAGAATCTTCGAGAACGCTCTTTTCGAGCTACTTAATGCGAGAAACACGTTTTCTGGTGTATTCACCACTCCACAGTACGTTAGACATGCAGAACCGGAGATATCTTCGTTTCGGTCGGGTTTCAAGCTGAGATATGAATTTTCTACGATAATATTGGTGAGACCTCTGTCAGAAGTATGCAGAATCTTCGAGAACGCTCTTTTCGAGCTACTTAATGCGAGAAACAAGTTATCTGGTGTTTTTATCACTCCACAGGGCGTTTGATATGCAGAACCGGCGATATCTTGGTTTTCGTGGGGTTTCCAGCTCAGATATGCAATTTCTGCGATAATCCTGGTGAGACTTCTGTCCGAAGTATGCAGAATCATCGAGATCGCTCTTTTTGAGCTATTTAATGCGAGAAACAAGTTATCTGGTGTTTTCACCACTACACAGTGCGTTTGATATGCAGAACCAGCGATATCTTGGTTTTCGTGGGGTTTCAAGCTCAGATATGCATTTTCTGCGATAATCTTGGTGAGACTTCTGTCCGAAGTATGCAGAATCATCGAGATCGCACTTTTCGAGCTATTTAATGCGAGAAACACGTTATCTGGTGTTTTCAGCACTCCACAGTGCGATTGATATGCAGAACCAGCGATATCCTGGTTTTCGTGGGGATTCAAGCTGAGATATGCATTTTCTGCGATAATCCTGGTGAGACTTCTGTCCGAAGTATGCCTAATCATCGAGATCGCTCGTTTCGAGCTATTTAATGCGAGAGACACGTTATCTGGTGTTTTCACCACTCCACAGAGCGTTTGATATGCAGAACCAGCGATATCTTGGTTTTCGTGGGGTTGCAAGCTCAGATATGCATTTTCTGCGATAATCTTGGTGAGACTTCTGACCGAAGTATGCAGAATCATCTAGATCGCTCGTTTCGAGCTATTTAATGCGAGAAACACGTTATCTGGTTGTTTTCACCACTCCACAATGCGTTTGATATGCAGAACCGGCGACATCTTGATTTTCTTGAGGTTTCAAGCTGAGATATGCATTTTCTGCGATAATATTGGTGAGACTTCTGTCCGAAGTATGCACAATCATCTAGATCGCTCGTTCCGAGCTATTTAATGCGAGAAACACGTTATCTGGTTGTTTTCACCACTCCATAGTGCGTTTGATATGCAGAACCGGCGACATCTTGATTTTCGTGAGGTTTCTAGCTGAGATATGGATTTTCTGCGATAAGCTTGGTGAGTCTTCTGCCAGAAGTATGCAGAATCATCTAGATCGCTCTTTTCGAGCTATTTAATGCGAGAAACACGTTATCTGGTTGTTTTCACCACTCCACAGTGCGTTTGATATGTAGAGCCGCCGATAACATGGTTTTCGTGGGGTTTCCAGCTGAAATATGCATTTTCTGCGATAAATCTTGGTGTTTCATCTATGAGAAGTATGCGGAATCATCGGGAACGCTCTTTTCGGGCTAGTTAATGCCAGAAACACGTTATCTGGTGTTTTCAGCACTCCACAGGGCGTTTGATATGCGGAACCGGCGATACCTTGATTTTCGTGGTGTTTCCAGCTGAGATATCCATTTTCTGCGATAAGCTTGGTGAGTCTTCTGCCAGAAGTATGCAGAATCATCGAGATCGCTCTATTCGAGCTATTTAATGCGAGAAACACGTTTTCTGGTGTTTTCACCACCCCACAGTGCGTTTGATGTGCAGAACCGGAGATATCTTGGTTTTCGTGAGGTTTCAAGCTGAGATATGCATTTTCTGCGATAATCTTGGTGAGACTTCAGTCAGAAGTATGCAGAATCATCTAGATCGCTCTTTTCGAGCTATTTAATGCGAAAAAACCAGTTTTCTGGTGTTTTCAACATTCCACAGTGCGTTTGATATGCAGAACTGGCAACATCTTGATTTTCGTGAGGTTTCAAGCTGAGATATGCATTTTCTGCGATAATATTGGTGGGACTTCTGCCAGAAGTATGCAGATTCATCTAGATCGCTCTTTTCGAGCTATTTAATGCGAGAAACACGTTTTCTGGTGTGTTCACCACTCCACAGTACGTTAGACATGCAGAACCGGACATATCTTCGTTTCGGTCGGGTTTCAAGCTGAGATATGCATTTTCTACGATAATATTGGTGAGACCTCTGTCAGAAGTATGCAGAATCTTCGAGGACGCTCTTTTCGAGCTACTTAATGCGAGAAACACGTTTTCTGGTGTATTCACCACTCCACAGTACGTTAGACATGCAGAACCGGAGATATCTTCGTTTCGGTCGGGTTTCAAGCTGAGATATGCATTTTCTACGATAATATTGGTGAGACCTCTGTCAGAAGTATGCAGAATCTTCGAGAACGCTCTTTTCGAGCTACTTAATGCGAGAAACACGTTTTCTGGTGTATTCACCACTCCACAGTACGTTAGACATGCAGAACCGGAGATATCTTCGTTTCGGTCGGGTTTCAAGCTGAGATATGAATTTTCTACGATAATATTGGTGAGACCTCTGTCAGAAGTATGCAGAATCTTCGAGAACGCTCTTTTCGAGCTACTTAATGCGAGAAACAAGTTATCTGGTGTTTTTATCACTCCACAGGGCGTTTGATATGCAGAACCGGCGATATCTTGGTTTTCGTGGGGTTTCCAGCTCAGATATGCAATTTCTGCGATAATCCTGGTGAGGCTTCTGTCCGAAGTATGCTTAATCATCGAGATCGCTCGTTTCGAGCTATTTAATGCGAGAAACACGTAATCTGGTGTTTTCACCACTCCACAGTGCGTATGATATGCAGAACCGGTGATATCTTGGTGTTCGTGGGGTTTCCCGCTGAAATATGTATTTTCTGCGATAATCGTTGTGTTTGGTCTATGAGAAGTATGCAGAATCTTCCAGAACGCTCTTTTCGAGCTAGTTAATGCGAGTATCACGTTTTCTGGTGTTTTCACCACCCCACAGTGCGTTGGATATGCAGAACCGGAGATATTTTGGTTTTCGTCGGGTTTCAAGCGGAGATATGCATTTTCTGCGATAATCTTGGTGAGACTTCTGTCCGAAGTATGCAGAATCATCGAGATCGCTCGTTTCGAGCTATTTAATGCAAGAAACTCGTTTTCTGGTGTTTTCACCACTCCACAGTTCGTTGGATATGCAGAACCGGAGATATCTTGGTTTTCGTGGGGTTTCAAGCTGAGATATGCATTTTCTGCGATAATCTAGGTGAGCCTTCTGTCCGAAGTATGCAGAATCATCGAGATCGCTCTTTTTGAGCTATTTAATGCGAGAAACAAGTTATCCGGTGTTTTCACCACTCCACAGTGCGTTTGATATGCAGAACCAGCGATATCTTGGTTTTCGTGGGGTTTCAAGCTGAGATGTGCATTTTTTACGATAATCTTGGTGAGACTTCTGTCCGAAGTATGCAGAATCATCGAGATCGCTCGTTTCGAGCTATTTAATGCGAGAAACTCGTTTTCTGGGGCTTTCACCACTCCACAGTTCGTTGGATATGCAGAACCGGAGATATCTTGGTTATCGTGGGGTTTCAAGCTGAGATATGCATTTTCTGCGATAATCTTGGTGAGACTTCTGTCCGAAGTATGCAGAATCATCGATCACTCTTTTTGAGCTATTTAATGCGAGAAACAAGTTATCCGGTGTTTTCACCACTCCACAGTGCGTTTGATATGCAGAACCAGCGACATCTTGGTTTTTGTGGGGTTTCAAGCTCAGATATGCATTTTCTGCGATAATCTTGGTGAGACTTCTGACCGAAGTATGCAGAATCATCGAGATCGCACTTTTCGAGCTATTTAATGCGGGAAACACGTTATCTGGTGTTTTCACCACTCCACAGTGCGTTTGATATGCAGCACCAGCGATATCTTGGTTTTCGTGGGGTTTCAAGCTGAGATGTGCATTTTTTACGATAATCTTGGTGAGACTTCTGTGGGAAGTATGCAGAATCATCGAGATCGCTCGTTTCGAGCTATTTAATGCGAGAAACTCGTTTTCTGGGGCTTTCACCACTCCACAGAGCGTTTGATATGCAGCACCAGCGATATCTTGGTTTTCGTGGGGTTTCAAGCTGAGATGTGCATTTTTTACGATAATCTTGGTGAGACTTCTGTCCGAAGTATGCAGAATCATCGAGATCGCTCGTTTCGAGCTATTTAATGCGAGAAACTCGTTTTCTGGGGCTTTCACCACTCCACAGTTCGTTGGATATGCAGAACCGGAGATATCTTGGTTATCGTGGGGTTTCAAGCTGAGATATGCATTTTCTGCAATAATCTTGGTGAGACTTCTGTCCGTAGTATGCTTAATCATCAAGATCGCTCTATTCGAGCTATTTAATGCGAGAAACACGTTATCTGGTGTTTTCACCACTCCACAGTGCGTTTGATATGCAGAACCAGCGATATCTTGGTTTTCGTGGGGTTTCAAGCTCAGATATGCATTTTCTGCGATAATCTTGGTGAGACTTCTGTCCGAAGTATGCAGAATCATCGAGATCGCACTTTTCGAGCTATTTAATGCGAGATACACGTTATCTGGTGTTTTCACCACTCCACAGTGCGTTTGATATGCAGAACCGGCGATATCTTGGTTTTTGTGGGGTTTCAAGCTGAGATATGCATTTTTTACGATAATCTTGGTGAGACCTCTGCCCGAAGTATGCAGAAACATCGAGATAGCTCTTTTCAACCTATTTAATGCGGGAAACACGTTATCTGGTGTTTTCACCAATCCACAGAGCGTTTGATATGCAGCACCAGCGATACCTTGGTTTTCGTGGGGTTTCAAGCTGAGATGTGCATTTTTTACGATAATCTTGGTGAGACTTCTGTCCGAAGTATGCAGAATCATCGAGATCGCTCGTTTCGAGGTATTTAATGCGAGAAACTCGTTTTCTGGGGCTTTCACCACTCCACAGTTCGTTGGATATGCAGAACCGGAGATATCTTGGTTATCGTGGGGTTTCAAGCTGAGATATGCATTTTCTGCGATAATCTTGGTGAGACTTCTGTCCGAAGTGTGCAGAATCATCGAGATCGCTCTTTCTGAGCTATTTAATGCGAGAAACAAGTTATCTGGTGTTTTCACCACTCCACAGTGCGTTTGATATGCAGAACCAGCGATATCTTGGTTTTCGTGGGGTTTCAAGCTGAGATATGCAATTTCTGCGATAATCTTGGTGAGACTTCTGTCCGTAGTATGCTTAATCATCAAGATCGCTCTATTCGAGCTATTTAATGCGAGAAACACGTTATCTGGTGTTTTCAGCACTCCACAGTGCGTTTGATATGCATAACCAGCGATATCCTGGTTTTCGTGGGGATTCAAGCTGAGATATGCATTTTCTACGATAATCTTGGTGAAACATCTCTCCGAAGTATGCAGAAACGTCAAGAGCGCTCTTTTCGAGCTATTTAATGCGAGAAACACGTTTTCTGGGGTATTCACCACACCACAGTTCGTTGGATGTGCAGAACGGGAGATATCTTGGTTTTCGTGGGGTTTCAAGCTGAGATATGCATTTTCTGCGATAATCTTGGTGAAACCTCTGTCCGAAGTATGCAGAAACATCGAGATCGCTCTTTTCGACCTATTTAATGCGAGAAACACGTTATCTGGTGTTTTCACCACTCCACAGTGCGTTTGATATGCAGAACCAGCGAAATCTTGGTTTTCGTGGGGTTTCAAGCTGAGATATGCATTTTTTACGATAATCATGGTGAGACTTCTGTCCGAAGTATGCAGAATACTCGAGATCGCACTTTTCGAGCTATTTAATGCGAGAAACACGTTTTCTGGGGTTTTCACCACTCCACAGTTCGTTGGATATGCAGAACAGGAGATATCTTGATTTTCGTGGGGTTTCTAGCAGAGATATGCATTTTCTGCGATAATCATAGTGAGACTTCTGTTAGAAGTATGCTTAATCATCGAGATCGCTCGTTTGGACCTATTTAATGCGAGAAACACGTTATCTGGTGTTTTCACCACTCCACAGTGCGTATGATATGCAGAACCGGCGATATCTTGGTTTTCGTGGGGTTTCAAGCTGAGATATGCATTATCTGCGATAATCTTGGTGAGACTTCTCTCCGAAGTATGCAGAATCATCGAGATCGCTCTTTTTGAGCTATTTAATGCGAGAAACAAGTTATCTGGTGTTTGCACCACTCCACAGTGCGTTTGATATGCAGAACCAGCGATATCTTGGTTTTCGTGGGGTTTCAAGCTCAGATATGCATTTTCTGCGATAATCTTGGTGAGACTTCTGTCCGAAGTATCCAGAATCATCGAGATCGCACTTTTCGAGCTATTTAATGCGAGAAACACGTTATCTGGTGTTTTCAGCACTCCACAGTGCGATTGATATGCAGAACCAGCGATATCCTGGTTTTCGTGGGGATTCAAGCTGAGATATGCATTTTCTGCGATAATCTTGGTGAGTCTTCTGTCAGAAGTGTGTACAATCATCTAGATCGCTCTTTTCGAGCTATTTAATGCGAGAAACACGTTTTCTGGTGTATTCACCACTCCACAGTACGTTTGACATGCAGAAACGGAGATATCTTGGTTTCGGTCGGGTTTCAAGCTGAGATATGTATTTTCTGCGATAATCTTGGTGTTTCATCTATGAGAAGTATGCAGAATCATCGAGAACGCTCTTTTCGAGCTAGTTAATTTCGAGAAACAAGTTATCTGGTGTTTTTATCACTCCACAGGGCGTTTGATATGCAGAACCGGCGATATCTTGGTTTTCGTGGGGTTTCCAGCTCAGATATGCAATTTCTGCGATAATCCTGGTGAGACTTCTGTCCGAAGTATGCCTAATCATCGAGATCGCTCGTTTCGAGCTATTTAATGCGAGAGACACGTTATCTGGTGTTTTCACCACTCCACAGAGCGTTTGATATGCAGAACCAGCGATATCTTGGTTTTCGTGGGGTTGCAAGCTCAGATATGCATTTTCTGCGATAATCTTGGTGAGACTTCTGACCGAAGTATGCAGAATCATCGAGATCGCTCTATTCGAGCTATTTAATGCGAGAAACACGTTTTCTGGTGTTTTCACCACCCCACAGTGCGTTTGATGTGCAGAACCGGAGATATCTTGGTTTTCGTGAGGTTTCAAGCTGAGATATGCATTTTCTGCGATAATCTTGGTGAGACTTCAGTCAGAAGTATGCAGAATCATCTAGATCGCTCTTTTCGAGCTATTTAATGCGAAAAAACCAGTTTTCTGGTGTTTTCAACATTCCACAGTGCGTTTGATATGCAGAACTGGCAACATCTTGATTTTCGTGAGGTTTCAAGCTGAGATATGCATTTTCTGCGATAATATTGGTGGGACTTCTGCCAGAAGTATGCAGATTCATCTAGATCGCACTTTTCGAGCTATTTAATGCGAGAAACACGTTTTCTGGTGTGTTCACCACTCCACAGTACGTTAGACATGCAGAACCGGACATATCTTCGTTTCGGTCGGGTTTCAAGCTGAGATATGAATTTTCTACGATAATATTGGTGAGACCTCTGTCAGAAGTATGCAGAATCTTCGAGAACGCTCTTTTCGAGCTACTTAATGCGAGAAACAAGTTATCTGGTGTTTTTATCACTCCACAGGGCGTTTGATATGCAGAACCGGCGATATCTTGGTTTTCGTGGGGTTTCCAGCTCAGATATGCAATTTCTGCGATAATCCTGGTGAGGCTTCTGTCCGAAGTATGCTTAATCATCGAGATCGCTCGTTTCGAGCTATTTAATGCGAGAAACACGTAATCTGGTGTTTTCACCACTCCACAGTGCGTATGATATGCAGAACCGGCGATATCTTGGTTTTCGTGGGGTTTCCCGCTGAAATATGTATTTTCTGCGATAATCTTTGTGTTTGATCTATGAGAAGTATGCAGAATCTTCCAGATCGCTCTTTTCGAGCTATTTAATGCGAAAAAACCAGTTTTCTGGTGTTTTCAACATTCCACAGTGCGTTTGATATGCAGAACTGGCAACATCTTGATTTTCGTGAGGTTTCAAGCTGAGATATGCATTTTCTGCGATAATATTGTTGAGACCTCTGTCAGAAGAATGCAGAATCTTCGAGGACGCTCTTTTCGAGCTACTTAATGCGAGAAACACGTTTTCTGGTGTATTCACCACTCCACAGTACGTTAGACATGCAGAACCGGAGATATCTTCGTTTCGGTCGGGTTTCAAGCTGAGATATGAATTTTCTACGATAATATTGGTGAGACCTCTGTCAGAAGTATGCAGAATCTTCGAGAACGCTCTTTTCGAGCTACTTAATGCGAGAAACAAGTTATCTGGTGTTTTTATCACTCCACAGGGCGTTTGATATGCAGAACCGGCGATATCTTGGTTTTCGTGGGGTTTCCAGCTCAGATATGCAATTTCTGCGATAATCCTGGTGAGGCTTCTGTCCGAAGTATGCTTAATCATCGAGATCGCTCGTTTCGAGCTATTTAATGCGAGAAACACGTAATCTGGTGTTTTCACCACTCCACAGTGCGTATGATATGCAGAACCGGTGATATCTTGGTGTTCGTGGGGTTTCCCGCTGAAATATGTATTTTCTGCGATAATCGTTGTGTTTGGTCTATGAGAAGTATGCAGAATCTTCCAGAACGCTCTTTTCGAGCTAGTTAATGCGAGTATCACGTTTTCTGGTGTTTTCACCACCCCACAGTGCGTTGGATATGCAGAACCGGAGATATTTTGGTTTTCGTCGGGTTTCAAGCGGAGATATGCATTTTCTGCGATAATCTTGGTGAGACTTCTGTCCGAAGTATGCAGAATCATCGAGATCGCTCGTTTCGAGCTATTTAATGCAAGAAACTCGTTTTCTGGTGTTTTCACCACTCCACAGTTCGTTGGATATGCAGAACCGGAGATATCTTGGTTTTCGTGGGGTTTCAAGCTGAGATATGCATTTTCTGCGATAATCTAGGTGAGCCTTCTGTCCGAAGTATGCAGAATCATCGAGATCGCTCTTTTTGAGCTATTTAATGCGAGAAACAAGTTATCCGGTGTTTTCACCACTCCACAGTGCGTTTGATATGCAGAACCAGCGATATCTTGGTTTTCGTGGGGTTTCAAGCTGAGATGTGCATTTTTTACGATAATCTTGGTGAGACTTCTGTCCGAAGTATGCAGAATCATCGAGATCGCTCGTTTCGAGCTATTTAATGCGAGAAACTCGTTTTCTGGGGCTTTCACCACTCCACAGTTCGTTGGATATGCAGAACCGGAGATATCTTGGTTATCGTGGGGTTTCAAGCTGAGATATGCATTTTCTGCGATAATCTTGGTGAGACTTCTGTCCGAAGTATGCAGAATCATCGATCACTCTTTTTGAGCTATTTAATGCGAGAAACAAGTTATCCGGTGTTTTCACCACTCCACAGTGCGTTTGATATGCAGAACCAGCGACATCTTGGTTTTTGTGGGGTTTCAAGCTCAGATATGCATTTTCTGCGATAATCTTGGTGAGACTTCTGACCGAAGTATGCAGAATCATCGAGATCGCACTTTTCGAGCTATTTAATGCGGGAAACACGTTATCTGGTGTTTTCACCACTCCACAGTGCGTTTGATATGCAGCACCAGCGATATCTTGGTTTTCGTGGGGTTTCAAGCTGAGATGTGCATTTTTTACGATAATCTTGGTGAGACTTCTGTGGGAAGTATGCAGAATCATCGAGATCGCTCGTTTCGAGCTATTTAATGCGAGAAACTCGTTTTCTGGGGCTTTCACCACTCCACAGAGCGTTTGATATGCAGCACCAGCGATATCTTGGTTTTCGTGGGGTTTCAAGCTGAGATGTGCATTTTTTACGATAATCTTGGTGAGACTTCTGTCCGAAGTATGCAGAATCATCGAGATCGCTCGTTTCGAGCTATTTAATGCGAGAAACTCGTTTTCTGGGGCTTTCACCACTCCACAGTTCGTTGGATATGCAGAACCGGAGATATCTTGGTTATCGTGGGGTTTCAAGCTGAGATATGCATTTTCTGCAATAATCTTGGTGAGACTTCTGTCCGTAGTATGCTTAATCATCAAGATCGCTCTATTCGAGCTATTTAATGCGAGAAACACGTTATCTGGTGTTTTCACCACTCCACAGTGCGTTTGATATGCAGAACCAGCGATATCTTGGTTTTCGTGGGGTTTCAAGCTCAGATATGCATTTTCTGCGATAATCTTGGTGAGACTTCTGTCCGAAGTATGCAGAATCATCGAGATCGCACTTTTCGAGCTATTTAATGCGAGATACACGTTATCTGGTGTTTTCACCACTCCACAGTGCGTTTGATATGCAGAACCGGCGATATCTTGGTTTTTGTGGGGTTTCAAGCTGAGATATGCATTTTTTACGATAATCTTGGTGAGACCTCTGCCCGAAGTATGCAGAAACATCGAGATAGCTCTTTTCAACCTATTTAATGCGGGAAACACGTTATCTGGTGTTTTCACCAATCCACAGAGCGTTTGATATGCAGCACCAGCGATACCTTGGTTTTCGTGGGGTTTCAAGCTGAGATGTGCATTTTTTACGATAATCTTGGTGAGACTTCTGTCCGAAGTATGCAGAATCATCGAGATCGCTCGTTTCGAGGTATTTAATGCGAGAAACTCGTTTTCTGGGGCTTTCACCACTCCACAGTTCGTTGGATATGCAGAACCGGAGATATCTTGGTTATCGTGGGGTTTCAAGCTGAGATATGCATTTTCTGCGATAATCTTGGTGAGACTTCTGTCCGAAGTGTGCAGAATCATCGAGATCGCTCTTTCTGAGCTATTTAATGCGAGAAACAAGTTATCTGGTGTTTTCACCACTCCACAGTGCGTTTGATATGCAGAACCAGCGATATCTTGGTTTTCGTGGGGTTTCAAGCTGAGATATGCAATTTCTGCGATAATCTTGGTGAGACTTCTGTCCGTAGTATGCTTAATCATCAAGATCGCTCTATTCGAGCTATTTAATGCGAGAAACACGTTATCTGGTGTTTTCAGCACTCCACAGTGCGTTTGATATGCATAACCAGCGATATCCTGGTTTTCGTGGGGATTCAAGCTGAGATATGCATTTTCTACGATAATCTTGGTGAAACATCTCTCCGAAGTATGCAGAAACGTCAAGAGCGCTCTTTTCGAGCTATTTAATGCGAGAAACACGTTTTCTGGGGTATTCACCACACCACAGTTCGTTGGATGTGCAGAACGGGAGATATCTTGGTTTTCGTGGGGTTTCAAGCTGAGATATGCATTTTCTGCGATAATCTTGGTGAAACCTCTGTCCGAAGTATGCAGAAACATCGAGATCGCTCTTTTCGACCTATTTAATGCGAGAAACACGTTATCTGGTGTTTTCACCACTCCACAGTGCGTTTGATATGCAGAACCAGCGAAATCTTGGTTTTCGTGGGGTTTCAAGCTGAGATATGCATTTTTTACGATAATCATGGTGAGACTTCTGTCCGAAGTATGCAGAATACTCGAGATCGCACTTTTCGAGCTATTTAATGCGAGAAACACGTTTTCTGGGGTTTTCACCACTCCACAGTTCGTTGGATATGCAGAACAGGAGATATCTTGATTTTCGTGGGGTTTCTAGCAGAGATATGCATTTTCTGCGATAATCATAGTGAGACTTCTGTTAGAAGTATGCTTAATCATCGAGATCGCTCGTTTGGACCTATTTAATGCGAGAAACACGTTATCTGGTGTTTTCACCACTCCACAGTGCGTATGATATGCAGAACCGGCGATATCTTGGTTTTCGTGGGGTTTCAAGCTGAGATATGCATTATCTGCGATAATCTTGGTGAGACTTCTCTCCGAAGTATGCAGAATCATCGAGATCGCTCTTTTTGAGCTATTTAATGCGAGAAACAAGTTATCTGGTGTTTGCACCACTCCACAGTGCGTTTGATATGCAGAACCAGCGATATCTTGGTTTTCGTGGGGTTTCAAGCTCAGATATGCATTTTCTGCGATAATCTTGGTGAGACTTCTGTCCGAAGTATCCAGAATCATCGAGATCGCACTTTTCGAGCTATTTAATGCGAGAAACACGTTATCTGGTGTTTTCAGCACTCCACAGTGCGATTGATATGCAGAACCAGCGATATCCTGGTTTTCGTGGGGATTCAAGCTGAGATATGCATTTTCTGCGATAATCTTGGTGAGTCTTCTGTCAGAAGTGTGTACAATCATCTAGATCGCTCTTTTCGAGCTATTTAATGCGAGAAACACGTTTTCTGGTGTATTCACCACTCCACAGTACGTTTGACATGCAGAAACGGAGATATCTTGGTTTCGGTCGGGTTTCAAGCTGAGATATGTATTTTCTGCGATAATCTTGGTGTTTCATCTATGAGAAGTATGCAGAATCATCGAGAACGCTCTTTTCGAGCTAGTTAATTTCGAGAAACAAGTTATCTGGTGTTTTTATCACTCCACAGGGCGTTTGATATGCAGAACCGGCGATATCTTGGTTTTCGTGGGGTTTCCAGCTCAGATATGCAATTTCTGCGATAATCCTGGTGAGACTTCTGTCCGAAGTATGCCTAATCATCGAGATCGCTCGTTTCGAGCTATTTAATGCGAGAGACACGTTATCTGGTGTTTTCACCACTCCACAGAGCGTTTGATATGCAGAACCAGCGATATCTTGGTTTTCGTGGGGTTGCAAGCTCAGATATGCATTTTCTGCGATAATCTTGGTGAGACTTCTGACCGAAGTATGCAGAATCATCGAGATCGCTCTATTCGAGCTATTTAATGCGAGAAACACGTTTTCTGGTGTTTTCACCACCCCACAGTGCGTTTGATGTGCAGAACCGGAGATATCTTGGTTTTCGTGAGGTTTCAAGCTGAGATATGCATTTTCTGCGATAATCTTGGTGAGACTTCAGTCAGAAGTATGCAGAATCATCTAGATCGCTCTTTTCGAGCTATTTAATGCGAAAAAACCAGTTTTCTGGTGTTTTCAACATTCCACAGTGCGTTTGATATGCAGAACTGGCAACATCTTGATTTTCGTGAGGTTTCAAGCTGAGATATGCATTTTCTGCGATAATATTGGTGGGACTTCTGCCAGAAGTATGCAGATTCATCTAGATCGCACTTTTCGAGCTATTTAATGCGAGAAACACGTTTTCTGGTGTGTTCACCACTCCACAGTACGTTAGACATGCAGAACCGGACATATCTTCGTTTCGGTCGGGTTTCAAGCTGAGATATGAATTTTCTACGATAATATTGGTGAGACCTCTGTCAGAAGTATGCAGAATCTTCGAGAACGCTCTTTTCGAGCTACTTAATGCGAGAAACAAGTTATCTGGTGTTTTTATCACTCCACAGGGCGTTTGATATGCAGAACCGGCGATATCTTGGTTTTCGTGGGGTTTCCAGCTCAGATATGCAATTTCTGCGATAATCCTGGTGAGGCTTCTGTCCGAAGTATGCTTAATCATCGAGATCGCTCGTTTCGAGCTATTTAATGCGAGAAACACGTAATCTGGTGTTTTCACCACTCCACAGTGCGTATGATATGCAGAACCGGCGATATCTTGGTTTTCGTGGGGTTTCCCGCTGAAATATGTATTTTCTGCGATAATCTTTGTGTTTGATCTATGAGAAGTATGCAGAATCTTCCAGATCGCTCTTTTCGAGCTATTTAATGCGAAAAAACCAGTTTTCTGGTGTTTTCAACATTCCACAGTGCGTTTGATATGCAGAACTGGCAACATCTTGATTTTCGTGAGGTTTCAAGCTGAGATATGCATTTTCTGCGATAATATTGTTGAGACCTCTGTCAGAAGAATGCAGAATCTTCGAGGACGCTCTTTTCGAGCTACTTAATGCGAGAAACACGTTTTCTGGTGTATTCACCACTCCACAGTACGTTAGACATGCAGAACCGGAGATATCTTCGTTTCGGTCGGGTTTCAAGCTGAGATATGAATTTTCTACGATAATATTGGTGAGACCTCTGTCAGAAGTATGCAGAATCTTCGAGAACGCTCTTTTCGAGCTACTTAATGCGAGAAACAAGTTATCTGGTGTTTTTATCACTCCACAGGGCGTTTGATATGCAGAACCGGCGATATCTTGGTTTTCGTGGGGTTTCCAGCTCAGATATGCAATTTCTGCGATAATCCTGGTGAGGCTTCTGTCCGAAGTATGCTTAATCATCGAGATCGCTCGTTTCGAGCTATTTAATGCGAGAAACACGTAATCTGGTGTTTTCACCACTCCACAGTGCGTATGATATGCAGAACCGGCGATATCTTGGTTTTCGTGGGGTTTCCCGCTGAAATATGTATTTTCTGCGATAATCTTTGTGTTTGATCTATGAGAAGTATGCAGAATCTTCCAGAACGCTCTTTTCGAGCTAGTTAATGCGAGTATCACGTTTTCTGGTGTTTTCACCACCCCACAGTGCGTTGGATATGCAGAACCGGAGATATTTTGGTTTTCGTCGGGTTTCAAGCGGAGATATGCATTTTCTGCGATAATCATAGTGAGACTTCTGTTAGAAGTATGCTTAATCATCGAGATCGCTCGTTTGGACCTATTTAATGCGAGAAACACGTTATCTGGTGTTTTCACCACTCCACAGTGCGTATGATATGCAGAACCGGCGATATCTTGGTTTTCGTGGGGTTTCAAGCTGAGATATGCATTATCTGCGATAATCTTGGTGAGACTTCTGTCCGAAGTACGCAGAATCATCGAGATCGCTCTTTTTGAGCTATTTAATGCGAGAAACAAGTTATCTGGTGTTTTCACCACTCCACAGTGCGTTTGATATGCAGAACCAGCGATATCTTGGTTTTCGTGGGGTTTCAAGCTCAGATATGCATTTTCTGCGATAATCTTGGTGAGACTTCTGTCCGAAGTATGCAGAATCATCGAGATCGCACTTTTCGAGCTACTTAATGCGAGAAACACGTTTTCTGGTGTATTCACCACTCCACAGTACGTTAGACATGCAGAACCGGAGATATCTTCGTTTCGGTCGGGTTTCAAGCTGAGATATGAATTTTCTACGATAATATTGGTGAGACCTCTGTCAGAAGTATGCAGAATCTTCGAGAACGCTCTTTTCGAGCTACTTAATGCGAGAAACAAGTTATCTGGTGTTTTTATCACTCCACAGGGCGTTTGATATGCAGAACCGGCGATATCTTGGTTTTCGTGGGGTTTCCAGCTCAGATATGCAATTTCTGCGATAATCCTGGTGAGGCTTCTGTCCGAAGTATGCTTAATCATCGAGATCGCTCGTTTCGAGCTATTTAATGCGAGAAACACGTAATCTGGTGTTTTCACCACTCCACAGTGCGTATGATATGCAGAACCGGCGATATCTTGGTTTTCGTGGGGTTTCCCGCTGAAATATGTATTTTCTGCGATAATCTTTGTGTTTGATCTATGAGAAGTATGCAGAATCTTCCAGAACGCTCTTTTCGAGCTAGTTAATGCGAGTATCACGTTTTCTGGTGTTTTCACCACCCCACAGTGCGTTGGATATGCAGAACCGGAGATATTTTGGTTTTCGTCGGGTTTCAAGCGGAGATATGCATTTTCTGCGATAATCATAGTGAGACTTCTGTTAGAAGTATGCTTAATCATCGAGATCGCTCGTTTGGATCTATTTAATGCGAGAAACACGTTATCTGGTGTTTTCACCACTCCACAGTGCGTATGATATGCAGAACCGGCGATATCTTGGTTTTCGTGGGGTTTCAAGCTGAGATATGCATTATCTGCGATAATCTTGGTGAGACTTCTGTCCGAAGTATGCAGAATCATCGAGATCGCTCTTTTTGAGCTATTTAATGCGAGAAACAAGTTATCTGGTGTTTTCACCACTCCACAGTGCGTTTGATATGCAGAACCAGCGATATCTTGGTTTTCGTGGGGTTTCAAGCTCAGATATGCATTTTCTGCGATAATCTTGGTGAGACTTCTGTCCGAAGTATGCAGAATCATCGAGATCGCACTTTTCGAGCTATTTAATGCGAGAAACACGTTATCTGGTGTTTTCAGCACTCCACAGTGCGATTGATATGCAGAACCAGCGATATCCTGGTTTTCGTGGGGATTCAAGCTGAGATATGCATTTTCTGCGATAATCTTGGTGAGACTTCTGTCAGAAGTATGTACAATCATCTAGATCGCTCTTTTCGAGCTATTTAATGCGAGAAACACGTTTTCTGGTGTATTCACCACTCCACAGTACGTTTGACATGCAGAAACGGAGATATCTTGGTTTCGGTCGGGTTTCAAGCTGAGATATGTATTTTCTGCGATAATCTTGGTGTTTCATCTATGAGAAGTATGCAGAATCATCGAGAACGCTCTTTTCGAGCTAGTTAATTTCGAGAAACAAGTTATCTGGTGTTTTTATCACTCCACAGGGCGTTTGATATGCAGAACCGGCGATATCTTGGTTTTCGTGGGGTTTCCAGCTCAGATATGCAATTTCTGCGATAATCCTGGTGAGACTTCTGTCCGAAGTATGCAGAATCATCGAGATCGCTCTATTTGAGCTATTTAATGCGAGAAACAAGTTATCTGGTGTTTTCACCACTACACAGTGCGTTTGATATGCAGAACCAGCGATATCTTGGTTTTCGTGGGGTTTCAAGCTCAGATATGCATTTTCTGCGATAATCTTGGTGAGACTTCTGTCCGAAGTATGCAGAATCATCGAGATCGCACTTTTCGAGCTATTTAATGCGAGAAACACGTTATCTGGTGTTTTCAGCACTCCACAGTGCGATTGATATGCAGAACCAGCGATATCCTGGTTTTCGTGGGGATTCAAGCTGAGATATGCATTTTCTGCGATAATCCTGGTGAGACTTCTGTCCGAAGTATGCCTAATCATCGAGATCGCTCGTTTCGAGCTATTTAATGCGAGAGACACGTTATCTGGTGTTTTCACCACTCCACAGAGCGTTTGATATGCAGAACCAGCGATATCTTGGTTTTCGTGGGGTTGCAAGCTCAGATATGCATTTTCTGCGATAATCTTGGTGAGACTTCTGACCGAAGTATGCAGAATCATCTAGATCGCTCGTTTCGAGCTATTTAATGCGAGAAACACGTTATCTGGTTGTTTTCACCACTCCACAATGCGTTTGATATGCAGAACCGGCGACATCTTGATTTTCTTGAGGTTTCAAGCTGAGATATGCATTTTCTGCGATAATATTGGTGAGACTTCTGTCCGAAGTATGCACAATCATCTAGATCGCTCGTTCCGAGCTATTTAATGCGAGAAACACGTTATCTGGTTGTTTTCACCACTCCATAGTGCGTTTGATATGCAGAACCGGCGACATCTTGATTTTCGTGAGGTTTCTAGCTGAGATATGGATTTTCTGCGATAAGCTTGGTGAGTCTTCTGCCAGAAGTATGCAGAATCATCTAGATCGCTCTTTTCGAGCTATTTAATGCGAGAAACACGTTATCTGGTTGTTTTCACCACTCCACAGTGCGTTTGATATGTAGAGCCGCCGATAACATGGTTTTCGTGGGGTTTCCAGCTGAAATATGCATTTTCTGCGATAAATCTTGGTGTTTCATCTATGAGAAGTATGCGGAATCATCGGGAACGCTCTTTTCGGGCTAGTTAATGCCAGAAACACGTTATCTGGTGTTTTCAGCACTCCACAGGGCGTTTGATATGCGGAACCGGCGATACCTTGATTTTCGTGGTGTTTCCAGCTGAGATATCCATTTTCTGCGATAAGCTTGGTGAGTCTTCTGCCAGAAGTATGCAGAATCATCGAGATCGCTCTATTCGAGCTATTTAATGCGAGAAACACGTTTTCTGGTGTTTTCACCACCCCACAGTGCGTTTGATGTGCAGAACCGGAGATATCTTGGTTTTCGTGAGGTTTCAAGCTGAGATATGCATTTTCTGCGATAATCTTGGTGAGACTTCAGTCAGAAGTATGCAGAATCATCTAGATCGCTCTTTTCGAGCTATTTAATGCGAAAAAACCAGTTTTCTGGTGTTTTCAACATTCCACAGTGCGTTTGATATGCAGAACTGGCAACATCTTGATTTTCGTGAGGTTTCAAGCTGAGATATGCATTTTCTGCGATAATATTGGTGGGACTTCTGCCAGAAGTATGCAGATTCATCTAGATCGCTCTTTTCGAGCTATTTAATGCGAGAAACACGTTTTCTGGTGTGTTCACCACTCCACAGTACGTTAGACATGCAGAACCGGACATATCTTCGTTTCGGTCGGGTTTCAAGCTGAGATATGCATTTTCTACGATAATATTGGTGAGACCTCTGTCAGAAGTATGCAGAATCTTCGAGGACGCTCTTTTCGAGCTACTTAATGCGAGAAACACGTTTTCTGTTGTATTCACCACTCCACAGTACGTTAGACATGCAGAACCGGAGATATCTTCGTTTCGGTCGGGTTTCAAGCTGAGATATGCATTTTCTACGATAATATTGGTGAGACCTCTGTCAGAAGTATGCAGAATCTTCGAGAACGCTCTTTTCGAGCTACTTAATGCGAGAAACACGTTTTCTGGTGTATTCACCACTCCACAGTACGTTAGACATGCAGAACCGGAGATATCTTCGTTTCGGTCGGGTTTCAAGCTGAGATATGAATTTTCTACGATAATATTGGTGAGACCTCTGTCAGAAGTATGCAGAATCTTCGAGAACGCTCTTTTCGAGCTACTTAATGCGAGAAACAAGTTATCTGGTGTTTTTATCACTCCACAGGGCGTTTGATATGCAGAACCGGCGATATCTTGGTTTTCGTGGGGTTTCCAGCTCAGATATGCAATTTCTGCGATAATCCTGGTGAGGCTTCTGTCCGAAGTATGCTTAATCATCGAGATCGCTCGTTTCGAGCTATTTAATGCGAGAAACACGTAATCTGGTGTTTTCACCACTCCACAGTGCGTATGATATGCAGAACCGGTGATATCTTGGTGTTCGTGGGGTTTCCCGCTGAAATATGTATTTTCTGCGATAATCGTTGTGTTTGGTCTATGAGAAGTATGCAGAATCTTCCAGAACGCTCTTTTCGAGCTAGTTAATGCGAGTATCACGTTTTCTGGTGTTTTCACCACCCCACAGTGCGTTGGATATGCAGAACCGGAGATATTTTGGTTTTCGTCGGGTTTCAAGCGGAGATATGCATTTTCTGCGATAATCTTGGTGAGACTTCTGTCCGAAGTATTCAGAATCATCGAGATCGCTCGTTTCGAGCTATTTAATGCAAGAAACTCGTTTTCTGGTGTTTTCACCACTCCACAGTTCGTTGGATATGCAGAACCGGAGATATCTTGGTTTTCGTGGGGTTTCAAGCTGAGATATGCATTTTCTGCGATAATCTAGGTGAGCCTTCTGTCCGAAGTATGCAGAATCATCGAGATCGCTCTTTTTGAGCTATTTAATGCGAGAAACAAGTTATCCGGTGTTTTCACCACTCCACAGTGCGTTTGATATGCAGAACCAGCGATATCTTGGTTTTCGTGGGGTTTCAAGCTCAGATATGCATTTTCTGCGATAATCTTGGTGATACTTCTGTCCGAAGTATGCAGAATCATCGAGATCGCACTTTTCGAGCTATTTAATGCGAGAAACACGTTATCTGGAGCTTTCACCACTCCACAGTGCGTTTGATATGCAGAACCGGCGATATCTTGGTTTTTGTGGGGTTTCAAGCTGAGATATGAATTTTTTACGATATTCTTGGTGAGACCTCTGTCCGAAGTATGCAGAAACATCGAGATCGCTCTTTTCGACCTATTTAATGCGAGAGACACGTTATCTGGTGTTTTCAACACTCCACAGAGCGTTTGATATGCAGAACCAGCGATATCTTGGTTTTCGTGGGGTTACAAGCTCAGATATGCATTTTCTGCGATAATCTTGGTGAGACTTCTGACCGAAGTATGCAGAATCATCTAGATCGCTCGTTTCGAGCTATTTAATGCGAGAAACACGTTATCTGGTTGTTTTCACCACTCCACAATGCGGTTGATATGCAGAACCGGCGACATCTTGATTTTCTTGAGGTTTCAAGCTGAGATATGCATTTTCTGCGATAATATTGGTGAGACTTCTGTCCGAAGTATGCACAATCATCTAGATCGCTCGTTCCGAGCTATTTAATGCGAGAAACACGTTATCTGGTTGTTTTCACCACTCCATAGTGCGTTTGATATGCAGAACCGGCGACATCTTGATTTTCGTGAGGTTTCTAGCTGAGATATGGATTTTCTGCGATAATATTGGTGACAATTCAGTCAGATGTATGCAGAATCATCTAGATCGCTCGTTTCGAGCTATTTAATGCGAAAAAACAAGTTTTCTGGTGTTTTCAACATTCCACAGTGCGTTTGATATGCAGAACCGGCGATATCTTGGTTTTCGTGGGGTTTCCAGCTGAGATATGCATTTTCAGCGATCATCTTGGTGATTCTTCTGTCAGAAGTATGCAGAATCATCGAGATCGCTCTTTTTGAGCTATTTAATGCGAGAAACAAGTTATCTGGTGTTTTCACCACTCCACAGTGCGTTTGATATGCAGAACCAGCGATATCTTGGTTTTCGTGGGGTTTCAAGCTCAGATATGCATTTTCTGCGATAATCTTGGTGAGACTTCTGTCCGAAGTATGCAGAATCATCGAGATCGCACTTTTCGAGCTATTTAATGCGAGAAACACGTTATCTGGTGTTTTCAGCACTCCACAGTGCGATTGATATGCAGAACCAGCGATATCCTGGTTTTCGTGGGGATTCAAGCTGAGATATGCATTTTCTGCGATAATCTTGGTGAGTCTTCTGTCAGAAGTATGTACAATCATCTAGATCGCTCTTTTCGAGCTATTTAATGCGAGAAACACGTTTTCTGGTGTATTCACCACTCCACAGTACGTTTGACATGCAGAAACGGAGATATCTTGGTTTCGGTCGGGTTTCAAGCTGAGATATGTATTTTCTGCGATAATCTTGGTGTTTCATCTATGAGAAGTATGCAGAATCATCGAGAACGCTCTTTTCGAGCTTGTTAATTTCGAGAAACAAGTTATCTGGTGTTTTTATCACTCCACAGGGCGTTTGATATGCAGAACCGGCGATATCTTGGTTTTCGTGGGGTTTCCAGGTCAGATATGCAATTTCTGCGATAATACTGGTGAGACTTCTGTCCGAAGTATGCCTAATCATCGAGATCGCTCGTTTCCAGCTATTTAATGCGAGAGACACGTTATCTGGTGTTTTCACCACTCCACAGAGCGTTTGATATGCAGAACCAGCGATATCTTGGTTTTCGTGGGGTTGCAAGCTCAGATATGCATTTTCTGCGATAATCTTGGTGAGACTTCTGACCGAAGTATGCAGAATCATCTAGATCGCTCGTTTCGAGCTATTTAATGCGAGAAACACGTTATCTGGTTGTTTTCACCACTCCACAATGCGTTTGATATGCAGAACCGGCGACATCTTGATTTTCTTGAGGTTTCAAGCTGAGATATGCATTTTCTGCGATAATATTGGTGAGACTTCTGTCCGAAGTATGCACAATCATCTAGATCGCTCGTTCCGAGCTATTTAATGCGAGAAACACGTTATCTGGTTGTTTTCACCACTCCATAGTGCGTTTGATATGCAGAACCGGCGACATCTTGATTTTCGTGAGGTTTCTAGCTGAGATATGGATTTTCTGCGATAAGCTTGGTGAGTCTTCTGCCAGAAGTATGCAGAATCATCTAGATCGCTCTTTTCGAGCTATTTAATGCGAGAAACACGTTATCTGGTTGTGTTCACCACTCCACAGTGCGTTTGATATGTAGAGCCGCCGATAACATGGTTTTCGTGGGGTTTCCAGCTGAAATATGCATTTTCTGCGATAAATCTTGGTGTTTCATCTATGAGAAGTATGCGGAATCATCGGGAACGCTCTTTTCGGGCTAGTTAATGCCAGAAACACGTTATCTGGTGTTTTCAGCACTCCACAGGGCGTTTGATATGCGGAACCGGCGATACCTTGATTTTCGTGGTGTTTCCAGCTGAGATATCCATTTTCTGCGATAAGCTTGGTGAGTCTTCTGCCAGAAGTATGCAGAATCATCGAGATCGCTCTATTCGAGCTATTTAATGCGCGAAACACGTTTTCTGGTGTTTTCACCACCCCACAGTGCGTTTGATATGCAGAACCGGCGACATCGTGGTTTTCGTCGGGTTTCAAGCTGAGATATGCATTTTCTGCGATAATATTGGTGAGACTTCTGTCCGAAGTATGCAGAATCATCTAGATCGCTCTTTTCGACCTATTTAATGCGAGAAACACGTTATGTGGTGTTTTCACCGCTCCACAGAGCGTTTGATATGCAGAACCAGCGATATCTTGGTTTTCGTGGGGTTTCAAGCTGAGATATGCATTTTTTACGATAATCTTGGTGAGACTTCTGTCCGAAGTATGCAGAATCATCGAGATCGCTCTTTTCGAGCTATTTAATGCGAGAAACACGTTTTCCGGTGTGTTCACCACTCCACAGTACGTTAGACATGCAGAACCGGACATATCTTCGTTTCGGTCGGGTTTCAAGCTGAGATATGCATTTTCTACGATAATATTGGTGAGACCTCTGTCAGAAGTATGCAGAATCTTCGAGGACGCTCTTTTCGAGCTACTTAATGCGAGAAACACGTTTTCTGGTGTATTCACCACTCCACAGTACGTTAGACATGCAGAACCGGAGATATCTTCGTTTCGGTCGGGTTTCAAGCTGAGATATGCATTTTCTACGATAATATTGGTGAGACCTCTGTCAGAAGTATGCAGAATCTTCGAGAACGCTCTTTTCGAGCTACTTAATGCGAGAAACACGTTTTCTGGTGTATTCACCACTCCACAGTACGTTAGACATGCAGAACCGGAGATATCTTCGTTTCGGTCGGGTTTCAAGCTGAGATATGAATTTTCTACGATAATATTGGTGAGACCTCTGTCAGAAGTATGCTTAATCATCGAGATCGCTCGTTTCGAGCTATTTAATGCGAGAAACACGTAATCTGGTGTTTTCACCACTCCACAGTGCGTATGATATGCAGAACCGGCGATATCTTGGTGTTCGTGGGGTTTCCCGCTGAAATATGTATTTTCTGCGATAATCTTTGTGTTTGATCTATGAGAAGTATGCAGAATCTTCCAGAACGCTCTTTTCGAGCTAGTTAATGCGAGTATCACGTTTTCTGGTGTTTTCACCACCCCACAGTGCGTTGGATATGCAGAACCGGAGATATTTTGGTTTTCGTCGGGTTTCAAGCGGAGATATGCATTTTCTGCGATAATCTTGGTGAGACTTCTGTCCGAAGTATGCAGAATCATCGAGATCGCTCGTTTCGAGCTATTTAATGCAAGAAACTCGTTTTCTGGTGTTTTCACCACTCCACAGTTCGTTGGATATGCAGAACCGGAGATATCTTGGATTTCGTGGGGTTTCAAGCTGAGATATGCATTTTCTGCGATAATCTAGGTGAGCCTTCTGTCCGAAGTATGCAGAATCATCGAGATCGCTCTTTTTGAGCTATTTAATGCGAGAAACAAGTTATCCGGTGTTTTCACCACTCCACAGTGCGTTTGATATGCAGAACCAGCGATATCTTGGTTTTCGTGGGGTTTCAAGCTCAGATATGCATTTTCTGCGATAATCTTGGTGATACTTCTGTCCGAAGTATGCAGAATCATCGAGATCGCACTTTTCGAGCTATTTAATGCGAGAAACACGTTATCTGGTGCTTTCACCACTCCACAGTGCGTTTGATATGCAGAACCGGCGATATCTTGGTTTTTGTGGGGTTTCAAGCTGAGATATGAATTTTTTACGATATTCTTGGTGAGACCTCTGTCCGAAGTATGCAGAAACATCGAGATCGCTCTTTTCGACCTATTTAATGCGAGAGACACGTTATCTGGTGTTTTCAACACTCCACAGAGCGTTTGATATGCAGAACCAGCGATATCTTGGTTTTCGTGGGGTTACAAGCTCAGATATGCATTTTCTGCGATAATCTTGGTGAGACTTCTGACCGAAGAATGCAGAATCATCTAGATCGCTCGTTTCGAGCTATTTAATGCGAGAAACACGTTATCTGGTTGTTTTCACCACTCCACAATGCGTTTGATATGCAGAACCGGCGACATCTTGATTTTCTTGAGGTTTCAAGCTGAGATATGCATTTTCTGCGATAATATTGGTGAGACTTCTGTCCGAAGTATGCACAATCATCTAGATCGCTCGTTCCGAGCTATTTAATGCGAGAAACACGTTATCTGGTTGTTTTCACCACTCCATAGTGCGTTTGATATGCAGAACCGGCGACATCTTGATTTTCGTGAGGTTTCTAGCTGAGATATGGATTTTCTGCGATAATATTGGTGACAATTCAGTCAGATGTATGCAGAATCATCTAGATCGCTCGTTTCGAGCTATTTAATGCGAAAAAACAAGTTTTCTGGTGTTTTCAACATTCCACAGTGCGTTTGATATGCAGAACCGGCGATATCTTGGTTTTCGTGGGGTTTCCAGCTGAGATATGCATTTTCAGCGATCATCTTGGTGATTCTTCTGTCAGAAGTATGCAGAATCGTCGAGATCGCTCTATTCGAGCTATTTAATGCGCGAAACACGTTTTCTGGTGTTTTCACCACCCCACAGTGCGTTTGATATGCAGAACCGGCGACATCGTGGTTTTCGTCGGGTTTCAAGCTGAGATATGCATTTTCTGCGATAATATTGGTGAGACTTCTGTCCGAAGTATGCAGAATCATCTAGATCGCTCTTTTCGACCTATTTAATGCGAGAAACACGTTATATGGTGTTTTCACCGCTCCACAGAGCGTTTGATATGCAGAACCAGCGATATCTTGGTTTTCGTGGGGTTTCAAGCTGAGATATGCATTTTTTACGATAATCTTGGTGAGACTTCTGTCCGAAGTATGCAGAATCATCGAGATCGCTCGTTTCGAGCTATTTAATGCGAGAAACAAGTTATCTGGTGTTTTCACCACTCCACAGTGCGATTGATATGCAGAACCAGCGATATCTTGGTTTTCTTGGGGTCTCAAGCTCAGATATGCATTTTCTGCGATAATCTTGGTGAGACTTTTGACCGAAGTATGCAGAATCATCGAGATCGAACTTTTCGAGCTATTTAATGCGAGAAACACGTTATCTGGTGTTTTTACCACTCCACAGTGCGTTTGATATGCAGAACCAGCGATATCCGGTTTTTCGTGGGGATTCAAGCTGAGATATGCAATTCCTGCGATAATCTTGGTGAGACTTCTGTCCGAAGTATGCTTAATCATCGAGATCGTACTTTTCGAGCTATTTAATGCGAGAAACACGTTTTCTGGGGTTTTCACCACTCCACAGTTCGTTGGATATGCAGAACAGGAGATATCTTGGTTTTCGTGGGCTTTCTAGCAGAGATATGCATTTTCTGCGATAATCATAGTGAGACTTCTGTTAGAAGTATGCAGAATCATCGAGATCGCACTTTTCGAGCTATTTAATGCGAGAAACACGTTATCTGGTGTTTTCAGCACTCCACAGTGCGATTGATATGCAGAACCAGCGATATCCTGGTTTTCGTGGGGATTCAAGCTGAGATATGCAATTTCTGCGATAATCTTGGTGAGACCTCTGTCCGAAGTATGCAGAAACATCGAGATCGCTCTTTTCGACCTATTTAATGCGAGAAACACGTTATCTGGTGTTTTCAGCACTCCACAGTGCGTCTGATATGCAGAACCGGCGATGTTTGGTTTTCGTCGGGTTTCAAGTTGAGATAAGCATTTTCTACGATAATCTTGGTGAAACATCTGTCCGAAGTATGCTTAATCATCGAGATCGCTCGTTTGGACCTATTTAATGCGAGAAACACGTTATCTGGTGTTTTCACCACTCCACAGTGCGTTTGATATGCAGAACCAGCGAAATCTTGGTTTTCGTGGGGTTTCAAGCTGAGATATGCATTTTCTGCGATAATCTTGGTGAGACCTCTGTCCGAAGTATGCAGAAACATCGAGATCGCTCTTTTCGACCTATTTAATGCGAGAAACACGTTATCTGGTGTTTTCAGCACTCCACAGTGCGTTTGATATGCAGAACCGGCGATGTTTGGTTTTCGTCGGGTTTCAAGTTGAGATAAGCATTTTCTACGATAATCTTGGTGAAACATCTGTCCGAAGTATGCAGAAACATCAAGAGCGCTCCTTTCGAGCTATTTAATGCGAGAAACAAGTTTTCTGGGGTTTTCACCACACCACAGTTCGTTGGATGTGCAGAACCGGAGATATCTTGGTTTTCGTGGGGTTTCAAGCTGAGATATGCATTTTCTGCGATAATCTTGGTGAGACCTCTGTCCGAAGTATGCAGAAACATCGAGATCGCTGGTTTGGACCTATTTAAGGCGAGAAACACGTTATCTGGTCTTTTCGCCACTCCACAGTGCGTATGATATGCAGAACCGGCGATATCTTGGTTTTCGTGGGGTTTCAAGCTGAGATTTGCATTTTCTGCGATAATCTTGGTGAAACATCTGTCCGAAGTATGCAGAAACACCAAGAGCGCTCTTTTCGAGCTATTTAATGCGAGAAACAAGTTTTCTGGGGTTTTCACCACACCACAGTTCGTTGGATGTGCAGAACCGGAGATATCTTGGTTTTCGTGGGGTTTCAAGCTGAGATATGCATTTTCTGCGATAATCTTGGTGAGACCTCTGTCCGAAGTATGCAGAAACATCGAGATCGCTGGTTTGGACCTATTTAATGCGAGAAACACGTTATCTGGTGTTTTCGCCACTCCACAGTGCGTATGATATGCAGAACCGGCGATATCTTGGTTTTCGTGGGGTTTCAAGCTGAGATTTGCATTTTCTGCGATAATCTTGGTGAGACTTCTTTCCGAAGTATGCAGAAACATCGAGATCGCTCTTTTCAACCTATTTAATGCGGGAAACACGTTATCTAGTGTTTTCACCACTCCACAGAGCGTTTGATATGCAGAACCGGCGATGTCTGGTTTTCGTTGGGTTTCAAGTTGAGATAAGCATTTTCTACGATAATCTTGGTGAAACATCTGTCCGAAGTATGCAGAAACATCAAGAGCGCTCCTTTCGAGCTATTTAATGCGAGAAACAAGTTTTCTGGGGTTTTCACCACACCACAGTTCGTTGGATGTGCAGAACCGGAGATATCTTGGTTTTCGTGGGGTTTCAAGCTGAGATATGCATTTTCTGCGATAATCTTGGTGAGACCTCTGTCCGAAGTATGCAGATACATCGAGATCGCTGGTTTGGACCTATTTAATGCGAGAAACACGTTATCTGGTGTTTTCGCCACTCCACAGTGCGTATGATATGCAGAACCGGCGATATCTTGGTTTTCGTGGGGTTTCAAGCTGAGATTTGCATTTTCTGCGATAATCTTGGTGAAACATCTGTCCGAAGTATGCAGAAACACCAAGAGCGCTCTTTTCGAGCTATTTAATGCGAGAAACAAGTTTTCTGGGGTTTTCACCACACCACAGTTCGTTGGATGTGCAGAACCGGAGATATCTTGGTTTTCGTGGGGTTTCAAGCTGAGATATGCATTTTCTGCGATAATCTTGGTGAGACCTCTGTCCGAAGTATGCAGAAACATCGAGATCGCTGGTTTGGACCTATTTAATGCGAGAAACACGTTATCTGGTGTTTTCGCCACTCCACAGTGCGTATGATATGCAGAACCGGCGATATCTTGGTTTTCGTGGGGTTTCAAGCTGAGATTTGCATTTTCTGCGATAATCTTAGTGAGACTTCTTTCCGAAGTATGCAGAAACATCGAGATCGCTCTTTTCAACCTATTTAATGCGGGAAACACGTTATCTGGTGTTTTCACCACTCCACAGAGCGTTTGATATGCAGCACCAGCGATATCTTGGTTTTCGTGGGGTTTCAAGCTGAGATGTGCATTTTCTACGATAATCTTGGTGAAACATCTCTCCGAAGTATGCAGAAACGTCAAGAGCGCTCTCTTCGAGCTATTTAATGCGAGAAACACGTTTTCTGGGGTATTCACCACACCACAGTTCGTTGGATGTGCAGAACCGGAGATATCTTGGTTTTTGTGGGGTTTCAAGCTGAGATGTGCATTTTCTACGATAATCTTGGTGAAACATCTGTCCGAAGTATGCAGAAACATCAAGAGCGCTCTTTTCGAGCTATTTAATGCGAGAAACACGTTTTCTGGGGATTTCACCACACCACAGTTCGTTGGATGTGCTGAACCGGAGATATCTTGGTTTTCGTGGGGTTTCAAGCTGAGATATGCATTTTCTGCGATAATCTTGGTGAGACCTCTGTCCGAAGTATGCAGAAACATCGAGATCGCTGGTTTGGACCTATTTAATGCGAGAAACACGTTATCTGGTGTTTTCGCCACTCCACAGTGCGTATGATATGCAGAACCGGCGATATCTTGGTTTTCGTGGGGTTTCAAGCTGAGATTTGCATTTTCTGCGATAATCTTGGTGAGACTTCTGTCCGAAGTATGCAGAATCATCGAGATCGCTCTTTTTGAGCTATTTAATGCGAGAAACAAGTTAATTGGTGTTTTCACCACTCCACAGTGCGTTTGATATGCAGAACCAGCGATATCTTGGTTTTCGTGGGGTTTCAAGCTCAGATATGCATTTTCTGCGATAATCTTGGTGAGACTTCTGTCCGAAGTATGCAGAATCATCGAGATCGCACTTTTCGAGCTATTTAATGCGAGATACACGTTATCTGGTGTTTTCACCACTCCACAGTGCGTTTGATATGCAGAACCGGCGATATCTTGGTTTTTGTGGGGTTTCAAGCTGAGATATGCATTTTTTACGATAATCTTGGTGAGACCTCTGCCCGAAGGATGCAGAAACATCGAGATCGCTCTTTTCAACCTATTTAATGCGGGAAACACGTTATCTGGTGTTTTCACCACTCCACAGAGCGTTTGATATGCAGCACCAGCGATATCTTGGTTTTCGTGGGGTTTCAAGCTGAGATGTGCATTTTTTACGATAATCTTGGTGAGACTTCTGTCCGAAGTATGCAGAATCATCGAGATCGCTCGTTTCGAGCTATTTAATGCGAGAAACTCGTTTTCTGGGGCTTTCACCACTCCACAGTTCGTTGGATATGCAGAACCGGAGATATCTTGGTTATCGTGGGGTTTCAAGCTGAGATATGCATTTTCTGCGATAATCTTGGTGAGACTTCTGTCCGAAGTATGCAGAATCATCGATCACTCTTTTTGAGCTATTTAATGCGAGAAACAAGTTATCTGGTGTTTTCACCACTCCACAGTGCGTTTGATATGCAGAACCAGCGATATCTTGGTTTTCGTGGGGTTTCAAGCTGAGATATGCAATTTCTGCGATAATCTTGGTGAGACTTCTGTCCGTAGTATGCTTAATCATCAAGATCGCTCTATTCGAGCTATTTAATGCGAGAAACACGTTATCTGGTGTTTTCAGCACTCCACAGTGCGTTTGATATGCATAACCAGCGATATCCTGGTTTTCGTGGGGATTCAAGCTGAGATATGCATTTTCTACGATAATCTTGGTGAAACATCTCTCCGAAGTATGCAGAAACGTCAAGAGCGCTCTTTTCGAGCTATTTAATGCGAGAAACACGTTTTCTGGGGTATTCACCACACCACAGTTCGTTGGATGTGCAGAACGGGAGATATCTTGGTTTTCGTGGGGTTTCAAGCTGAGATATGCATTTTCTGCGATAATCTTGGTGAAACCTCTGTCCGAAGTATGCAGAAACATCGAGATCGCTCTTTTCGACCTATTTAATGCGAGAAACACGTTATCTGGTGTTTTCACCACTCCACAGTGCGTTTGATATGCAGAACCAGCGAAATCTTGGTTTTCGTGGGGTTTCAAGCTGAGATATGCATTTTTTACGATAATCATGGTGAGACTTCTGTCCGAAGTATGCAGAATACTCGAGATCGCACTTTTCGAGCTATTTAATGCGAGAAACACGTTTTCTGGGGTTTTCACCACTCCACAGTTCGTTGGATATGCAGAACAGGAGATATCTTGGTTTTCGTGGGGTTTCTAGCAGAGATATGCATTTTCTGCGATAATCATAGTGAGACTTCTGTTAGAAGTATGCTTAATCATCGAGATCGCTCGTTTGGACCTATTTAATGCGAGAAACACGTTATCTGGTGTTTTCACCACTCCACAGTGCGTATGATATGCAGAACCGGCGATATCTTGGTTTTCGTGGGGTTTCAAGCTGAGATATGCATTATCTGCGATAATCTTGGTGAGACTTCTGTCCGAAGTATGCAGAATCATCGAGATCGCTCTTTTTGAGCTATTTAATGCGAGAAACAAGTTATCTGGTGTTTTCACCACTCCACAGTGCGTTTGATATGCAGAACCAGCGATATCTTGGTTTTCGTGGGGTTTCAAGCTCAGATATGCATTTTCTGCGATAATCTTGGTGAGACTTCTGTCCGAAGTATGCAGAATCATCGAGATCGCACTTTTCGAGCTATTTAATGCGAGAAACACGTTATCTGGTGTTTTCAGCACTCCACAGTGCGATTGATATGCAGAACCAGCGATATCCTGGTTTTCGTGGGGATTCAAGCTGAGATATGCAATTTCTGCGATAATCTTGGTGAGACTTCTGTCCGAAGTATGCTTAATCATCAAGATCGCTGTATTCGAGCTATTTAATGCGAGAAACACGTTATCTGGTGTTTTCAGCACTCCACAGTGCGTTTGATATGCAGAACCAGCGATATCCTGGTTTTCGTGGGGATTCAAGCTGAGATATGCAATTTCTGCGATAATCTTGGTGAGACTTCTGTCCGAAGTATGCTTAATCATCGAGATCGTACTGTTCGAGCTATTTAATGCGAGAAACACGTTTTCTGGGGTTTTCACCACTCCACAGTTCGTTGGATATGCAGAACAGGAGATATCTTGGTTTTCGTGGGGTTTCTAGCAGAGATATGCATTTTCTGCGATAATCATTGTGAGACTTCTGTTAGAAGTATGCAGAATCATCGAGATCGCTCGTTTGGACCTATTTAATGCGAGAAACACGTTATCTGTTGTTTTCACCACTCCACATTGCGTATGATATGCAGAACCGGCGATATCTTGGTTTTCGTGGGGTTTCAAGCTGAGATATGCATTATCTGCGATAATCTTGGTGAGACTTCTGTCCGAAGTGTGCAGAATCATCGAGATCGCTCTTTTTGAGCTATTTAATGCGCGAAACAAGTTATCTGGTGTTTTCACCACTCCACAGTGCGTTTGATATGCAGAACCGGCGATATCTTGGTTTTCGTGGGGTTTCAAGCTGAGATATGCATTATCTGCGATAATCTTGGTGAGACTTCTGTCCGAAGTGTGCAGAATCATCGAGATCGCTCTTTTTGAGCTATTTAATGCGCGAAACAAGTTATCTGGTGTTTTCACCACTCCACAGTGCGTTTGATATGCAGAACCAGCGATATCCTGGTTTTCGTGGGGATTCAAGCTGAGATATGCAATTTCTGCGATAATCTTGGTGAGACTTCTGTCCGAAGTATGCTTAATCATCGAGATCGTACTGTTCGAGCTATTTAATGTGAGAAACACGTTTTCTGGGGTTTTCACCACTCCACAGTTCGTTGGATATGCAGAACAGGAGATATGTTGGTTTTCGTGGGGTTTCTAGCAGAGATATGCAATTTCTGCGATAATCTTGGTGAGACTTCTGTCCGAAGTATGCTTAATCATCAAGATCGCTCTATTCGAGCTATTTAATGCGAGAAACACGTTATCTGGTGTTTTCAGCACTCCACAGTGCGTTTGATATGCAGAACCAGCGATATCCTGGTTTTCGTGGGGATTCAAGCTGAGATATGCAATTTCTGCGATAATCTTGGTGAGACTTCTGTCCGAAGTATGCTTAATCATCGAGATCGTACTGTTCGAGCTATTTAATGCGAGAAGCACGTTGTCTGGTGTTTTCACCACTCCACAGTTGGTTTGATATGCAGAACCGGCGATGTTTGGTTTTCGTCGGGTTTCAAGTTGAGATATGCATTTTCTACGATAAGCTTGGTGAAACATCTGTCCGAAGTATGCAGAAACATCAAGAGCGCTCTTTTCGAGCTATTTAATGCGAGAAACACGTTTTCTGGGGTTTTCACCACACCACAGTTCGTTGGATGTGCAGAACCAGCGATATCCTGGTTTTCGTGGGGATTCAAGCTGAGATATGCAATTTCTGCGATAATCTTGGTGAAACATCTCTCCGAAGTATGCAGAAACGTCAAGAGCGCTCTTTTCGAGCTATTTAATGCGAGAAACACGTTATCTGGTGTTTTCACCACTCCACAGTGCGTATGATATGCAGAACCGGCCATATCTTGGTTTTCGTGGGGTTTCAAGCTGAGATATGCATTATCTGCGATAATCTTGGTGAGACTTCTGTCCGAAGTATGCAGAATCATCGAGATCGCACTTTTCGAGCTATTTAATGCGAGAAACACGTTATCTGGTGTTTTCAGCACTCCACAGTGCGATTGATATGCAGAACCAGCGATATCCTGGTTTTCGTGGGGATTCAAGCTGAGATATGCAATTTCTGCGATAATCTTGGTGAGACTTCTGTCCGAAGTATGCTTAATCATCGAGATCGTACTGTTCGAGCTATTTAATGCGAGAAACACGTTTTCTGGGGTTTTCACCACTCCACAGTTCGTTGGATATGCAGAACAGGAGATATCTTGGTTTTCGTGGGGTTTCTAGCAGAGATATGCATTTTCTGCGATAATCATAGTGAGACTTCTGTTAGAAGTATGCAGAAGCATCGAGATCGCTCGTTTGGACCTATTTAATGCGAGAAACACGTTATCTGGTGTTTTCAGCACTCCACAGTGCGTTTGATATGCAGAACCAGCGATATCCTGGTTTTCGTGGGGATTCAAGCTGAGATATGCAATTTCTGCGATAATCTTGGTGAGACTTCTGTCCGAAGTATGCTTAATCATCGAGATCGTACTGTTCGAGCTATTTAATGCGAGAAACACGTTTTCTGGGGTTTTCACCACTCCACAGTTCGTTGGATATGCAGAACAGGAGATATCTTGGTTTTCGTGGGGTTTCAAGCTGAGATTTGCATTTTCTGCGATAATCTTGGTGAGACTTCTGTCCGAAGTATGCAGAAACATCGAGATCGCTGGTTTGGACCTATTTAATGCGAGAAACACGTTATCTGGTGTTTTCGCCACTCCACAGTGCGTATGATATGCAGAACCAGGCGATATCCTGGTTTTCGTGGGGTTTCAAGCTGAGATTTGCATTTTCTGCGATAATCTTGGTGAGACTTCTGTTGGAAGTATGCAGAATCATCGAGATCGCGCTTTTCGAGCTATTTAATGCGAGATACACGTAATCTGGTGTTTTCACCACTCCACAGTGCGTTTGATATGCAGAACCAGCGATATCCTGGTTTTCGTGGGGATTCAAGCTGAGATATGCAATTTCTGCGATAATCTTGGTGAGACTTCTGTCCGAAGTATGCTTAATCATCGAGATCGTACTGTTCGAGCTATTTAATGCGAGAAGCACGTTGTCTGGTGTTTTCACCACTCCACAGTTGGTTTGATATGCAGAACCGGCGATGTTTGGTTTTCGTCGGGTTTCAAGTTGAGATATGCATTTTCTACGATAAGCTTGGTGAAACATCTGTCCGAAGTATGCAGAAACATCAAGAGCGCTCTTTTCGAGCTATTTAATGCGAGAAACACGTTTTCTGGGGTTTTCACCACACCACAGTTCGTTGGATGTGCAGAACCAGCGATATCCTGGTTTTCGTGGGGATTCAAGCTGAGATATGCAATTTCTGCGATAATCTTGGTGAAACATCTCTCCGAAGTATGCAGAAACGTCAAGAGCGCTCTTTTCGAGCTATTTAATGCGAGAAACACGTTATCTGGTGTTTTCACCACTCCACAGTGCGTATGATATGCAGAACCGGCCATATCTTGGTTTTCGTGGGGTTTCAAGCTGAGATATGCATTATCTGCGATAATCTTGGTGAGACTTCTGTCCGAAGTATGCAGAATCATCGAGATCGCACTTTTCGAGCTATTTAATGCGAGAAACACGTTATCTGGTGTTTTCAGCACTCCACAGTGCGATTGATATGCAGAACCAGCGATATCCTGGTTTTCGTGGGGATTCAAGCTGAGATATGCAATTTCTGCGATAATCTTGGTGAGACTTCTGTCCGAAGTATGCTTAATCATCGAGATCGTACTGTTCGAGCTATTTAATGCGAGAAACACGTTTTCTGGGGTTTTCACCACTCCACAGTTCGTTGGATATGCAGAACAGGAGATATCTTGGTTTTCGTGGGGTTTCTAGCAGAGATATGCATTTTCTGCGATAATCATAGTGAGACTTCTGTTAGAAGTATGCAGAAGCATCGAGATCGCTCGTTTGGACCTATTTAATGCGAGAAACACGTTATCTGGTGTTTTCAGCACTCCACAGTGCGTTTGATATGCAGAACCAGCGATATCCTGGTTTTCGTGGGGATTCAAGCTGAGATATGCAATTTCTGCGATAATCTTGGTGAGACTTCTGTCCGAAGTATGCTTAATCATCGAGATCGTACTGTTCGAGCTATTTAATGCGAGAAACACGTTTTCTGGGGTTTTCACCACTCCACAGTTCGTTGGATATGCAGAACAGGAGATATCTTGGTTTTCGTGGGGTTTCAAGCTGAGATTTGCATTTTCTGCGATAATCTTGGTGAGACTTCTGTCCGAAGTATGCAGAAACATCGAGATCGCTGGTTTGGACCTATTTAATGCGAGAAACACGTTATCTGGTGTTTTCGCCACTCCACAGTGCGTATGATATGCAGAACCAGGCGATATCCTGGTTTTCGTGGGGTTTCAAGCTGAGATTTGCATTTTCTGCGATAATCTTGGTGAGACTTCTGTTGGAAGTATGCAGAATCATCGAGATCGCGCTTTTCGAGCTATTTAATGCGAGATACACGTAATCTGGTGTTTTCACCACTCCACAGTGCGTTTGATATGCAGAACCGGCGATATCTTGGTTTTTGTGGGGTTTCAAGCTGAGATATGCATTTTTTACGATAATCTTGGTGAGACCTCTGCCCGAAGTATGCAGAAACATCGAGATCGCTCTTTTCAACCTATTTAATGCGGGAAACACGTTATCTGGCGTTTTCACCACTCCACAGAGCGTTTGATATGCAGCACCAGCGATATCTTGGTTTTCGTCGGGTTTCAAGCTGAGATATGCATTTTCTACGATTATCTTGGCGAGACTTCTGTCCGAAGTATGCTGAATCATCTAGATCGCTCTTTTCGAGCTATTTAATGCGAGAAACACGCTATCTGGTGTTTTCGCCACTCCACAGTGCGTATGATATGCAGAACCGGCGATATCCTGGTTTTCGTGGGGTTTCAAGCTGAGATTTGCATTTTCTGCGATAATCTTGGTGAGACTTCTGTCCGAAGTATGCAGAATACTCGATATCGCACTTTTCGAGCTATGTAATGCGAGAAACACGTTATCTGGTGTTTTCAGCACTCCACAGTGCGTTTGATATGCAGAACCGGCGATGTTTGGTTTTCGTGGGGTTTCAAGTTGCGATATGCATTTTCTACGATAATCTTGGTGAAACATCTGTCCGAAGTATGCAGAAACTTCAAGAGCGCTCTTTTCGAGCTATTTAATGCGAGAAACACGTTTTCTGGGGTTTTCACCACACCACAGTTCGTTGGATGTGCAGCACCAGCGATATCTTGGTTTTCGTCGGGTTTCAAGCTGAGATATGCATTTTCTACGATTATCTTGGCGAGACTTCTGTCCGAAGTATGCTGAATCATCTAGATCGCTCTTTTCGAGCTATTTAATGCGAGAAACACGCTATCTGGTGTTTTCGCCACTCCACAGTGCGTATGATATGCAGAACCGGCGATATCCTGGTTTTCGTGGGGTTTCAAGCTGAGATTTGCATTTTCTGCGATAATCTTGGTGAGACTTCTGTCCGAAGTATGCAGAATACTCGATATCGCACTTTTCGAGCTATGTAATGCGAGAAACACGTTATCTGGTGTTTTCAGCACTCCACAGTGCGTTCGATATGCAGAACCGGCGATGTTTGGTTTTCGTCGGGTTTCAAGTTGCGATATGCATTTTCTACGATAATCTTGGTGAAACATCTGTCCGAAGTATGCAGAAACATCGAGATCGCTCGTTTCGAGCTATTTAATGCGAGAAACACGTTATCTGGTGTTTTCACCACTCCACAGTGCGTTTGATATGCAGAACAGTAGATATCTTGGTTTTCGTGGGGTTTCAAGCTGAGATATGCATTTTCTGCGATAATCTTGTTGAGACTTCTGTCCGAAGTATGCAGAATCATCGAGATCGCTCGTTTCGAACTATTTAATGCGAGAAACACGTTATATGGTGTTTTCACCACTCCACAGTGCGTTGGATATGCAGAACCGGAGATATTTTGGTTTTCGTCGGGTTTCAAGCTGGGATATGCATTTTCTACGATAAGCTTGGTGAAACATCTGTCCGAAGTATGCAGAAACATCGAGAGCGCTCTTTTCGAGCTATTTAATGCGAGAAACACGTTTTCTGGGGTTTTCACCACTCCACAGTGCGTTTGAAATGCAGAATAGTAGATATCTTGGTTTTCGTGGGGTTTCAAGCTGAGATATGCATTTTCTGCGATAATCTTCGTGAGACTTCTGTTAGAAGTGTGCAGAATCATCGAGATCCAGCTTTTCGAGCTATTTAATGCGAGAAACACGTTATGTGGAGTTTTCACCTCTCCACAGTTGGTTTGATATGCAGAGCCGGCGATATTTTGGTTTTCGTCGGGTGTCAAGCTGAGATATGCATTTTCTACGATAATCTGGGTGAAACATCTGTCCGAAGTATGCAGAAACATCGAGAGCCCTCTTTTCGAGCTGTTTAACGCGAGAAACTCGTTTTCTGGGGTTTTCACCACTCCACAGTTCGTTGGATATGCAGAACCGGAGATATCTTGGTTTTCGTGTGGTTTCAAGACGAGATATGCATTTCCTGCGATAATCTTGGCGAGACTTCTGTCCGAAGTATGCTGAATCATCTAGATCGCCCTTTTCGAGCTATTTAATGCGAGAAACACGCTATCTGGTGTTTTCGCCACTCCACAGTGCGTATGATATGCAGAACCGGCGATATCCTGGTTTTCGTGGGGTTTCAAGCTGAGATTTGCATTTTCTGCGATAATCTTGGTGAGACTTCTGTCCGAAGTATGCAGAATACTCGATATCGCACTTTTCGAGCTATGTAATGCGAGAAACACGTTATCTGGTGTTTTCAGCACTCCACAGTGCGTTTGATATGCAGAACCGGCGATGTTTGGTTTTCGTCGGGTTTCAAGCTGAGATATGCATTTTCTACGATTATCTTGGCGAGACTTCTGTCCGAAGTATGCTGAATCATCTAGATCGCTCTTTTCGAGCTATTTAATGCGAGAAACACGCTATCTGGTGTTTTCGCCACTCCACAGTGCGTATGATATGCAGAACCGGCGATATCCTGGTTTTCGTGGGGTTTCAAGCTGAGATTTGCATTTTCTGCGATAATCTTGGTGAGACTTCTGTCCGAAGTATGCAGAATACTCGATATCGCACTTTTCGAGCTATGTAATGCGAGAAACACGTTATCTGGTGTTTTCAGCACTCCACAGTGCGTTTGATATGCAGAACCGGCGATGTTTGGTTTTCGTCGGGTTTCAAGTTGCGATATGCATTTTCTACGATAATCTTGGTGAAACATCTGTCCGAAGTATGCAGAAACTTCAAGAGCGCTGTTTTCGAGCTATTTAATGCGAGAAACACGTTTTCTGGGGTTTTCACCACACCACAGTTCGTTGGATGTGCAGAACCGGAGATATCTTGGTTTTCGTGGGGTTTCAAGCTGAGATATGCATTTTCTGCGATAATCTTGGTGAGACCTCTGTCCGAAGTATGCAGAAACATCGAGATCGCTGGTTTGGACCTATTTAATGCGAGAAACACGTTATCTGGTGTTTTCGCCACTCCACAGTTCGTTGGATATGCAGAACAGTAGATATCTTGGTTTTCGTGGGGTTTCATGCAGAGATATACATTTTCTGCGATAATCTTGGTGAGACTTCTGTTGGAAGTATGCAGAATCATCGAGATCGCGCTTTTCGAGCTATTTAATGCGAGATACACGTAATCTGGTGTTTTCACCACTCCACAGTGCGTTTGATATGCAGAACCGGCGATATCTTGGTTTTTGTGGGGTTTCAAGCTGAGATATGCATTTTTTACGATAATCTTGGTGAGACCTCTGCCCGAAGTATGCAGAAACATCGAGAGCCCTCTTTTCGAGCTATTTAATGCGAGAAACACGTTATCTGGTGTTTTCAGCACTCCACAGTGCGTTTGATATGCAGAACCGGCGATGTTTGGTTTTCGTGGGGTTTCAAGTTGCGATATGCATTTTCTACGATAATCTTGGTGAAACATCTGTCCGAAGTATGCAGAAACTTCAAGAGCGCTCTTTTCGAGCTATTTAATGCGAGAAACACGTTTTCTGGGGTTTTCACCACACCACAGTTCGTTGGATGTGCAGCACCAGCGATATCTTGGTTTTCGTCGGGTTTCAAGCTGAGATATGCATTTTCTACGATTATCTTGGCGAGACTTCTGTCCGAAGTATGCTGAATCATCTAGATCGCTCTTTTCGAGCTATTTAATGCGAGAAACACGCTATCTGGTGTTTTCGCCACTCCACAGTGCGTATGATATGCAGAACCGGCGATATCCTGGTTTTCGTGGGGTTTCAAGCTGAGATTTGCATTTTCTGCGATAATCTTGGTGAGACTTCTGTCCGAAGTATGCAGAATACTCGATATCGCACTTTTCGAGCTATGTAATGCGAGAAACACGTTATCTGGTGTTTTCAGCACTCCACAGTGCGTTTGATATGCAGCACCAGCGATATCTTGGTTTTCGTCGGGTTTCAAGCTGAGAAATGCATTTTCTACGATTATCTTGGTGAAACATCTGTCCGAAGTATGCAGAAACATCGAGATCGCTCGTTCCGAGCTATTTAATGCGAGAAACACGTTATCTGGTGTTTTCAGCACTCCACAGTGCGTTTGATATGCAGAACCGGCGATGTTTGGTTTTCGTCGGGTTTCAAGTTGCGATATGCATTTTCTACGATAATCTTGGTGAAACATCTGTCCGAAGTATGCAGAAACTTCAAGAGCGCTCTTTTCGAGCTATTTAATGCGAGAAACACGTTTTCTGGGGTTTTCACCACACCACAGTTCGTTGGATGTGCAGAGCCGGCGATATTTTGGTTTTCGTCGGGTGTCAAGCTGAGATATGCATTTTCTACGATAATCTGGGTGAAACATCTGTCCGAAGTATGCAGAAACATCGAGAGCCCTCTTTTCGAGCTGTTTAATGCGAGAAACTCGTTTTCTGGGGTTTTCACCACTCCACAGTTCGTTGGATATGCAGAACCGGAGATATCTTGGTTTTCGTGTGGTTTCAAGACGAGATATGCATTTCCTGCGATAATCTTGGCGAGACTTCTGTCCGAAGTATGCTGAATCATCTAGATCGCTCTTTTCGAGCTATTTAATGCGAGAAACACGCTATCTGGTGTTTTCACCATTCCACAGTGCGTTTGATATGCAGAACCAGCGATATCTTGGATTTCGTGGGGTTTCAAGCTGAGATATGCATTTTCTGCGATAATATTGGTGAGACTTCAGTCAGAAGTATGCTGAAACGTCAAGAGCGCTCTTTTCGAGCTATTTAATGCGAGAAACACGTTATCTGGTGTTTTCACCACTCCACAGTGCGTATGATATGCAGAACCGGCGATATCTTGGTTTTCGTGGGGTTTCAGGCTGAGATATGCATTTTCTGCGATAATTTTGTTGAGACTTCTGTCCGAAGTATGCAGAATCATCGAGATCGCACTTTTCGAGCTATTTAATGCGAGAAACACGTTATCTGGTGTTTTCAGCACTCCACAGTGCGATTGATATGCAGAACCAGCGATATCCTGGTTTTCGTGGGGATTCAAGCTGAGATATGCAATTTCTGCGATAATCTTGGTGAGACTTCTGTCCGAAGTATGCTTAATCATCAAGATCGCTCTATTCGAGCTATTTAATGCGAGAAACACGTTATCTGGTGTTTTCACCACACCACAGTTCGTTGGATGTGCAGAACCGGAGATATCTTGGTTTTCGTGTGGTTTCAAGACGAGATATGCATTTCCTGCGATAATCTTGGCGAGACTTCTGTCCGAAGTATGCTGAATCATCTAGATCGCTCTTTTCGAGCCATTTAATGCGAGAAACACGCTATCTGGTGTTTTCACCATTCCACAGTGCGTTTGATATGCAGAACCAGCGATATCTTGGATTTCGTGGGGTTTCAAGCTCAGATATGCATTTTTTACGATAATCTTGGTGAGACCTCTGTCCGAAGTATGCAGAAACATCGAGATCGCTGGTTTGGACCTATTTAATGCGAGAAACACGTTATCTGGTGTTTTCGCCACTCCACAGTGCGTATGATATGCAGAACCAGGCGATATCCTGGTTTTCGTGGGGTTTCAAGCTGAGATTTGCATTTTCTGCGATAATCTTGGTGAGACTTCTGTTGGAAGTATGCAGAAACATCGAGATCGCTCTTTTCAACCTATTTAATGCGGGAAACACGTTATCTGGCGTTTTCACCACTCCACAGAGCGTTTGATATGCAGCACCAGCGATATCTTGGTTTTCGTCGGGTTTCAAGCTGAGATATGCATTTTCTACGATTATCTTGGTGAAACATCTGTCCGAAGTATGCAGAAACATCGAGATCGCTCGTTTCGAGCTATTTAATGCGAGAAACACGTTATCTGGTGTTTTCACCACTCCACAGTGCGTTTGATATGCAGAACCAGCGATGTTTGGTTTTCGTCGGGTTTCAAGTTGCGATATGCATTTTCTACGATAATCTTGGTGAAACATCTGTCCGAAGTATGCAGAAACATCAAGAGCGCTCTTTTCGAGCTATTTAATGCGAGAAACACGTTTTCTGGGGTTTTCACCACACCACAGTTCGTTGGATGTGCAGAACCGGAGATATCTTGGTTTTCGCGGGGTTTCAAGGTGAGATATGCATTTTCTGCTATAATCTTAGTGAGACCTCTGTCCGAAGTATGCAGAAACATCGAGATCGCTGGTTTGGACCTATTTAATGCGAGAAACACGTTATCTGGTGTTTTCGCCACTCCACAGTTCGTTGGATATGCAGCACCAGCGATATCTTGGTTTTCGTCGGGTTTCAAGCTGAGATATGCATTTTCTACGATTATCTTGGTGAAACATCTGTCCGAAGTATGCAGAATCATCGAGAGCCCTCTTTTCGAGCTGTTTAACGCGAGAAACTCGTTTTCTGGGGTTTTCACCACTCCACAGTTCGTTGGATATGCAGAACCGGAGATATCTTGGTTTTCGTGGGGTTTCAAGCTGAGATATGCATTTTCTGCGATAATCTTCGTGAGACTTCTGTTAGAAGTGTGCAGAATCATCGAGATCCAGCTTTTCGAGCTATTTAATGCGAGAAACACGTTATGTGGTGTTTTCACCTCTCCACAGTTGGTTTGATATGCAGAGCCGGCGATATTTTGGTTTTCGTCGGGTGTCAAGCTGAGATATGCATTTTCTACGATAATCTGGGTGAAACATCTGTCCGAAGTATGCAGAAACATCGAGAGCCCTCTTTTCGAGCTGTTTAACGCGAGAAACTCGTTTTCTGGGGTTTTCACCACTCCACAGTTCGTTGGATATGCAGAACCGGAGATATCTTGGTTTTCGTGTGGTTTCAAGCCGAGATATGCATTTCCTGCGATAATCTTGGCGAGACTTCTGTCCGAAGTATGCTGAATCATCTAGATCGCTCTTTTCGAGCTATTTAATGCGAGAAACACGCTATCTGGTGTTTTCGCCACTCCACAGTGCGTATGATATGCAGAACCGGCGATATCCTGGTTTTCGTGGGGTTTCAAGCTGAGATTTGCATTTTCTGCGATAATCTTGGTGAGACTTCTGTCCGAAGTATGCAGAATACTCGATATCGCACTTTTCGAGCTATGTAATGCGAGAAACACGTTATCTGGTGTTTTCAGCACTCCACAGTGCGTTTGATATGCAGAACCGGCGATGTTTGGTTTTCGTCGGGTTTCAAGTTGCGATATGCATTTTCTACGATAATCTTGAGGAAACATCTGTCCGAAGTATGCAGAAACTTCAAGAGCGCTCTTTTCGAGCTATTTAATGCGAGAAACACGTTTTCTGGGGTTTTCACCACACCACAGTTCGTTGGATGTGCAGAACCGGAGATATCTTGGTTTTCGTGGGGTTTCAAGCTGAGATATGCATTTTCTGCGATAATCTTGGTGAGACCTCTGCCCGAAGTATGCAGAAACATCGAGATCGCTGGTTTGGACCTATTTAATGCGGGAAACACGTTATCTGGCGTTTTCACCACTCCACAGAGCGTTTGATATGCAGCACCAGCGATATCTTGGTTTTCGTCGGGTTTCAAGCTGAGAAATGCATTTTCTACGATTATCTTGGTGAAACATGTGTCCGAAGTATGCAGAAACATCGAGATCGCTCGTTCCGAGCTATTTAATGCGAGAAACACGTTATCTGGTGTTTTCACCACTCCACAGTGCGTTTGATAAGCAGAACAGTAGATATCTTGGTTTTCGTGGGGTTTCAAGCTGAGATATGCATTTTCTGCGATAATCTTGTTGAGACTTCTGTCCGAAGTATGCAGAATCATCGAGATCGCTCGTTTCGAACTATTTAATGCGAGAAACACGTTATCTGGTGTTTTCACCACTCCACAGTGCGTTGGATATGCAGAACCGGAGATATTTTGGTTTTCGTCGGGTTTCAAGCTGGGATATGCATTTTCTACGATAAGCTTGGTGAAACATCTGTCCGAAGTATGCAGAAACATCGAGAGCGCTCTTTTCGAGCTATTTAATGCGAGAAACACGTTTTCTGGGGTTTTCACCACTCCACAGTGCGTTTGAAATGCAGAATAGTAGATATCTTGGTTTTCGTGGGGTTTCAAGCTGAGATATGCATTTTCTGCGATAATCTTCGTGAGACTTCTGTTAGAAGTATGCAGAATCATCGAGATCCAGCTTTTCTAGCTATTTAATGCGAGAAACACGTTATGTGGTGTTTTCACCTCTCCACAGTTGGTTTGATATGCAGAGCCGGCGATATTTTGGTTTTCGTCGGGTGTCAAGCTGAGATATGCATTTTCTACGATAATCTGGGTGAAACATCTGTCCGAAGTATGCAGAAACATCGAGAGCCCTCTTTTCGAGCTGTTTAATGCGAGAAACTCGTTTTCTGGGGTTTTCACCACTCCACAGTTCGTTGGATATGCAGAACCGGAGATATCTTGGTTTTCGTGTGGTTTCAAGACGAGATATGCATTTCCTGCGATAATCTTGGCGAGACTTCTGTCCGAAGTATGCTGAATCATCTAGATCGCTCTTTTCGAGCTATTTAATGCGAGAAACACGCTATCTGGTGTTTTCACCATTCCACAGTGCGTTTGATATGCAGAACCAGCGATATCTTGGATTTCGTGGGGTTTCAAGCTGAGATATGCATTTTCTGCGATAATATTGGTGAGACTTCAGTCAGAAGTATGCTGAATCATCGATATCGCTCTTTTCGAGCTAGTTCGTGCGAGAAACACGTTGTTTGGTGTTTTCACCACTCCACAGTGCGTTTGATATGCAGAACAGTAGATATCTTGGTTTTCGTGGGGTTTCAAGCCGAGATATGCATTTTCTGCGATAATCTTGTTGAGACTTCTGTCCGAAGAATGCAGGATCTTCGAGAACGCTCTTTTCGAGCTATTTAATGCGAGAAACACGTTATCTGGTGTTTTCACCACTCCACAGTTCGTTTGACATGCAGAACCGGAGATATCTTGGTTTCGGTCGGGTTTCATGCTGAGATATGCATTTTCTACGATAATCCTGGAGAGACTTCTGTCAGAAGTATGCAGAATCTTCGAGAACGCTCTTTTCGAGCTGCTTAACGCGCGAAACACGTTTTCTGGTGTTTTCACCACTCCACAGTTCGTTTGACATGCAGAACCGGAGATATCTTGGTTTCGGTCGGGTTTCATGCTGAGATATGCATTTTCTACGATAATCCTGGAGAGACTTCTGTCAGAAGTATGCAGAATCTTCGAGAACGCTCTTTTCGAGCTGCTTAACGCGCGAAACACGTTTTCTGGTGTTTTCACCACTCCACGGTACGTTTCATGTGCAGAACCGAGGATAACTCGGTTTTCATCGGGATTCAAGCTGAGATATGCATTTTCTACGATAATCCTGGTGAGAGTTCTGTCAGAAGTATGCAGGATCTTCGAGAACGCTCTTTTCGAGCTATTTAATGTGAGAAACACGTAATCTGGTGTTTTCACCACTCCACAGTGCGTTTGATATGCAGAACCGGCGATATCTTGGTTTTCGTGGGGTTTCAAGCTGAGATATGCATTTTCTGGGATAATCTTGGTGAGACTTCTGTCCGAAGTATGCTGAATCATCGAGATCGCTCTTTTCGAGCTAGTTAGTGCGAGAAACACGTTATCTGGTGTTTTCATCACTCCACAGTGCGTTTGATATAGAACAGTAGGTATCTTGGTTTTCGTGGGGTTTCAAGCCGAGATATGCATTTTCTGCGATAATCTTGTTGAGACTTCTGTCCGAAGAATGCAGGATCTTCGAGAACGCTCTTTTCGAGCTATTTAATGCGAGAAACACGTTATCTGGTGTTTTCACCACTCCACAGTTCGTTTGACATGCAGAACCGGAGATATCTTGGTTTCGGTCGGGTTTCATGCTGAGATATGCATTTTCTACGATAATCCTGGAGAGACTTCTGTCAGAAGTATGCAGAATCTTCGAGAACGCTCTTTTCGAGCTGCTTAACGCGCGAAACACGTTTTCTGGTGTTTTCACCACTCCACGGTACGTTTCATGTGCAGAACCGGAGATAACTCGGTTTTCATCGGGATTCAAGCTGAGATATGCATTTTCTACGATAATCCTGGTGAGAGTTCTGTCAGAAGTATGCAGGATCTTCGAGAACGCTCTTTTCGAGCTATTTAATGTGAGAAACACGTAATCTGGTGTTTTCACCACTCCACAGTGCGTATGATATGCAGAACCGGCGATATCTTGGTTTTCGTGGGGTTTCAAGGTGAGATATGCATTTTCTGCGATAATCTTGGTGAGACTTCTGTCCGAAGTATGCTGAAACATCGAGATCGCTCTTTTCGTGCTAGTTAATGCGAGAAAAAACTTATCCGGTGTTTTCACCACTCCACAGTGCGTTTGATATGCAGAACCGGCGATATCTTGGTTTTCGTGGGGTTTCAAGCTGAGATATGCATTTACTGCGACAATCTTGGTGAGACTTCTGTCCGAAGTATGCTGAATCATCGAGATCGCTCTTTTCGAGCTAGTTAGTGCGAGAAACACGTTATCTGGTGTTTTCACCACTCCACAGTGCGTTTGATATAGAACAGTAGATATCTTGGTTTTCGTGGAGTTTCAAGCCGAGATATGCATTTTCTGCGATAATCTTGTTGAGACTTCTGTCCGAAGTATGCAGAATCATCGAGATCGCTCGTTTCGAGCTACTTAATGCGAGAAACACGTTATCTGGTGTTATCACCACTCCACAGTGCGTTGGATATGCAGAACCGGCGATATTTTGGTTTTCGTCGGGTTTCAAGCTGTGATATCCATTTTCTACGATAGGCTTGGTGAAACATCTGTCCGAAGTATGCAGAAACATCGAGAGCACTCTTTTCGAGCTACTTAATGCGAGAAACACGCTTTCTGGGGTTTTCACCACTCCACAGTTCGTTGGATATGCAGAACAGTAGATATCTTGGTTTTCGTGGGGTTTCAAACAGAGATAAGCATTTTCTGCGATATTCTTCGTGAGACTTCTGTTAGAAGTATGCAGAATCATCGAGATCCAGCTTTTCGAGCTATTTAATGCGAGAAACACGTTATGTGGTGTTTTCACCTCTCCACAGTTGGTTTGATATGCAGAGCCGGCGATATTTTGGTTTTCGTCGGGTGTCAAGCTGAGATATGCATTTTCTACGATAATCTGGGTGAAACATCAGTCCGAAGTATGCAGAAACATCGAGAGCGCACTTTTCGAGCTATTTAATGCGAGAAACTCGTTTTCTGGGGTTTTCGACACTCCACAGTGCGTTTGATATGCAGAACAGTAGATATCTGGGTTTTCGTGGGGTTTCAAGCTGAGATATGCATTTTCTGCGATAATCTTGTTGAGACTTCTGTCCGAAGTATGCAGAATCATCGAGATCGCTCGTTTCGGGCTATCTAATGCGAGCAACACGTTATCTGGTGTTTTCACCACTCCACAGTGCGTTGGATATGCAGAACCGGAGATATTTTGGTTTTCGTCGGGTTTCAAGCTGAGACATGCATTTTCTACGATAAGCTTGGTGAAACATCTGTCCGAAGTATGCAGAAACATCGAGAGCTCTCTTTTCGAGCTATTTAATGCGAGAAACACGTTATCTGGTGTTTTCTCCACTCCACAGTGCGTTTGATATGCAGAACAGTAGATATCTTGGCTTTCCTGGGGTTTCAAGCTGAGATATGAATTTTCTGCGATAATCTTGTTGAGACTTCTGTCCGAAGTATGCAGAAACATCGAGAGCGCACTTTTCGAGCTATTTATTGCGAGAAACACGTTATCTGGTGTTTTCTCCACTCCACAGTGCGTTTGATATGCAGAACAGTAGATATCTTGGTTTTCGTGGGGTTTCAAACAGAGATATGCATTTTCTGCGATAATCTTCGTGAGACTTCTGTTAGAAGTATGCAGAATCATCGAGATCCAGCTTTTCGAGCTATTTAATGGGAGGAACAGGATATCTGGTGTCTTCACCACTCCACAGTTGGTTTGATATGCAGAACCGGCGATATTTTGGTTTTCGTCGGGTGTCAAGCTGAGATATGCATTTTCTACGATAATCTGGGTGAAACATCTGTCCGAAGTATGCAGAAACATCGAGAGCGCTCTTTTCGAGCTGTTTAATGCGAGAAACTCGTTTTCTGGGGTTTTCACCACTCCACAGTTCGTTGGATATGCAGAACCGGAGATATCTTGGTTTTCGTGTGGTTTCAAGCCGAGATATGCATTTCCTGCGATAATCTTGGCGAGACTTCTGTCCGAAGTATGCTGAATCATCTAGATCGCTCTTTTCGAGCTATTTAATGCGAGAAACACGTTATCTGGTGATTTCACCACTCCACAGTGCGTTTGATATGTAGAACCAGCGATATCTTGGTTGTCGTGGCATTTCAAGCTGAGATATGCATTTCCTGCGATAATCTTGGTGAGACTTCTGTCCGATGTATGCTGAATCATCGAGATCGCTCTTTTCGAGCTAGTTAGTGCGAGAAACACGTTATCTGGTGTTTTCACCACTCCACAGTGCGTTTGATATGCAGAACAGTAGATATCGGGGTTTTCGTGGGGTTTCAAGCTGAGATATGCATTTTCTGCGATAATCTTGTTGAGACTTCTGTCCGAAGTATGCAGAATCATCGAGATCGCTCGTTTCGGGCTATCTAATGCGAGCAACACGTTATCTGGTGTTTTCACCACTCCACAGTGCGTTGGATATGCAGAACCGGAGATATTTTGGTTTTCGTCGGGTTTCAAGCTGAGACATGCATTTTCTACGATAAGCTTGGTGAAACATCTGTCCGAAGTATGCAGAAACATCGAGAGCTCTCTTTTCGAGCTATTTAATGCGAGAAACACGTTATCTGGTGTTTTCTCCACTCCACAGTGCGTTTGATATGCAGAACAGTAGATATCTTGGCTTTCCTGGGGTTTCAAGCTGAGATATGAATTTTCTGCGATAATCTTGTTGAGACTTCTGTCCGAAGTATGCAGAAACATCGAGAGCGCACTTTTCGAGCTATTTATTGCGAGAAACACGTTATCTGGTGTTTTCTCCACTCCACAGTGAGTTTGATATGCAGAACAGTAGATATCTTGGTTTTCGTGGGGTTTCAAACAGAGATATGCATTTTCTGCGATAATCTTCGTGAGACTTCTGTTAGAAGTATGCAGAATCATCGAGATCCAGCTTTTCGAGCTATTTAATGCGAGGAACAGGATATCTGGTGTTTTCACCACTCCACAGTTGGTTTGATATGCAGAACCGGCAATATTTTGGTTTTCGTCGAGTGTCAAGCTGAGATATGCATTTTCTACGATAATCTGGGTGAAACATCTGTCCGAAGTATGCAGAAACATCGAGAGCGCTCTTTTCGAGCTGTTTAATGCGAGAAACTCGTTTTCTGGGGTTTTCACCACTCCACAGTTCGTTGGATATGCAGAACCGGAGATATCTTGGTTTTCGTGTGGTTTCAAGCCGAGATATGCATTTCCTGCGATAATCTTGGCGAGACTTCTGTCCGAAGTATGCTGAATCATCTAGATCGCTCTTTTCGAGCTATTTAATGCGAGAAACACGCTAACTGGTGTTTTCACCATTCCACAGTGCGTTTGATATGCAGAACCAGCGATATCTTGGATTTCGTGGGGTTTCAAGCTGAGATATGCATTTTCAGCGATAATATTGGTGAGACTTCAGTCAGAAGTATGCTGAATCATCGAGATCGCTCTTTTCGAGCTAGTTAGTGCGAGAAACACGTTGTCTGGTGTTTTCACCACTCCACAGTGCGTTTGATATGCAGAACAGTAGATATCTTGGTTTTCCTGGGGTTTCAAGCTGAGATATGCATTTTCTGCGATAATCTTGTTGAGACTTCTGTCCGAAGTATGCAGAATCATCGAGATCGCTCGTTTCGAGCTCTTAATGCGAGAAACACGTTATCTGGTGTTTTCACCACTCCACAGTGCGTTGGATATGCAGAACCGGCGATATTTTGGTTTTCGTCGGGTTTCAAGCTGAGATATGCATTTTCTACGATAAGCTTGGTGAAACATCTGTCCGAAGTATGCAGAAACATCGAGAGCGCTCTTTTCGAGCCATTTAATGCGAGAAACACGTTTCCTGGCGTTTTCACCACTCCACAGTTCGATGGATATGCTGAACAGTAGATATCTTGGTTTTGTGGGGTTTCAAGCAGAGATATGCATTTTCTGCGATAATCTTCGTGAGACTTCTGTTAGAAGTATGCAGAATCATCGAGATCCAGCTTTTCGAGCTATCTAATGCGAGGAACAGGATATCTGGTGTTTTCACCACTCCACAGTTGGTTTGATATGCAGAACCGGCGATATTTTGGTTTTCGTCGGGTGTCAAGCTGAGATATGCATTTTCTACGATAATCTGGGTGAAAGATCTGTCCGAAGTATGCACAAACATCGAGAGCGCTCTTTTCGAGCTGTTTAATGCGAGAAACTCGTTTTCTGGGGTTTTCACCACTCCACAGTTCGTTGGATATGCAGAACCGGAGATATCTTGGTTTTCGTGTGGTTTCAAGCCGAGATATGCATTTTCTGCGATAATCTTGTTGAGACTTCTGTCCGAAGTATGCAGAATCATCGAGATCGCTCGTTTCGAGCTCTTAATGCGAGAAACACGTTATCTGGTGTTTTCACCACTCCACAGTGCGTTGGATATGCAGAACCGGCGATATTTTGGTTTTCGTCGGGTTTCAAGCTGAGATATGCATTTTCTACGATAAGCTTGGTGAAACATCTGTCCGAAGTATGCAGAAACATCGAGAGCGCTCTTTTCGAGCCATTTAATGCGAGAAACACGTTTCCTGGCGTTTTCACCACTCCACAGTTCGATGGATATGCTGAACAGTAGATATCTTGGTTTTGTGGGGTTTCAAGCAGAGATATGCATTTTCTGCGATAATCATCGTGAGACTTCTGTTAGAAGTATGCAGAATCATCGAGATCCAGCTTTTCGAGCTATCTAATGGGAGGAACAGGATATCTGGTGTTTTCACCACTCCACAGTTGGTTTGATATGCAGAACCGGCGATATTTTGGTTTTCGTCGGGTGTCAAGCTGAGATATGCATTTTCTACGATAATCTGGGTGAAACATCTGTCCGAAGTATGCAGAAACATCGAGAGCGCACTTTTCGAGTAATTTAATGCGAGAAACTCGTTTTCTGGGGTTTTCGAAACTCCACAGTTCGTTGGATATGCAGAACCGGAGATGCCTTGGTTTTCGTGGGGTATCAAGCTGAGATATGCATTTCCTGCGATAATCTTGGTGAGACTTCTGTCCGAAGTATGCTGAATCATCTAGATCGCTCTTTTCGAGCTATTTAATGCGAGAAACACGTTATCTGCTGATTTCACCACTCCACAGTGCGTTTGATATGTAGAACCAGCGATATCTTGGTTTTCGTGGCATTTCAAGCTGAGATATGCATTTCCTGCGATAATCTTGGTGAGACTTCTGTCCGATGTATGCTGAATCATCGAGATCGCTCTTTTCGAGATAGTTAGTGCGAGAAACACGTTGTCTGGTGTTTTCACCACTCCACAGTGCGTTTGATATGCAGAACAGTAGATATCTTGGTTTTCCTGGGGTTTCAAGCTGAGATATGCATTTTCTGCGATAATCTTGTTGAGACTTCTGTCCGAAGTATGCAGAATCATCGAGATCGCTCGTTTCGAGCTCTTAATGCGAGAAACACGTTATCTGGTGTTTTCACCACTCCACAGTGCGTTGGATATGCAGAACCGGCGATATTTTGGTTTTCGTCGGGTTTCAAGCTGAGATATGCATTTTCTACGATAAGCTTGGTGAAACATCTGTCCGAAGTATGCAGAAACATCGAGAGCGCTCTTTTCGAGCCATTTAATGCGAGAAACACGTTTCCTGGCGTTTTCACCACTCCACAGTTCGATGGATATGCTGAACAGTAGATATCTTGGTTTTGTGGGGTTTCAAGCAGAGATATGCATTTTCTGCGATAATCATCGTGAGACTTCTGTTAGAAGTATGCAGAATCATCGAGATCCAGCTTTTCGAGCTATCTAATGGGAGGAACAGGATATCTGGTGTTTTCACCACTCCACAGTTGGTTTGATATGCAGAACCGGCGATATTTTGGTTTTCGTCGGGTGTCAAGCTGAGATATGCATTTTCTACGATAATCTGGGTGAAACATCTGTCCGAAGTATGCAGAAACATCGAGAGCGCACTTTTCGAGTAATTTAATGCGAGAAACTCGTTTTCTGGGGTTTTCGAAACTCCACAGTTCGTTGGATATGCAGAACCGGAGATGCCTTGGTTTTCGTGGGGTATCAAGCTGAGATATGCATTTCCTGCGATAATCTTGGTGAGACTTCTGTCCGAAGTATGCTGAATCATCTAGATCGCTCTTTTCGAGCTATTTAATGCGAGAAACACGTTATCTGCTGATTTCACCACTCCACAGTGCGTTTGATATGTAGAACCAGCGATATCTTGGTTTTCGTGGCATTTCAAGCTGAGATATGCATTTCCTGCGATAATCTTGGTGAGACTTCTGTCCGATGTATGCTGAATCATCGAGATCGCTCTTTTCGAGATAGTTAGTGCGAGAAACACGTTGTCTGGTGTTTTTACCACTCCACAGTGCGTTTGATATGCAGAACAGTAGATATCTTGGTTTTCCTGGGGTTTCAAGCTGAGATATGCATTTTCTGCGATAATCTTGTTGAGACTTCTGTCCGAAGTATGCAGAATCATCGAGATCGCTCGTTTCGAGCTCTTAATGCGAGAAACACGTTATCTGGTGTTTTCACCACTCCACAGTGCGTTGGATATGCAGAACCGGCGATATTTTGGTTTTCGTCGGGTTTCAAGCTGAGATATGCATTTTCTACGATAAGCTTGGTGAAACATCTGTCCGAAGTATGCAGAAACATCGAGAGCGCTCTTTTCGAGCCATTTAATGCGAGAAACACGTTTCCTGGCGTTTTCACCACTCCACAGTTCGATGGATATGCTGAACAGTAGATATCTTGGTTTTGTGGGGTTTCAAGCAGAGATATGCATTTTCTGCGATAATCATCGTGAGACTTCTGTTAGAAGTATGCAGAATCATCGAGATCCAGCTTTTCGAGCTATCTAATGCGAGGAACAGGATATCTGGTGTTTTCACCACTCCACAGTTGGTTTGATATGCAGAACCGGCGATATTTTGGTTTTCGTCGGGTGTCAAGCTGAGATATGCATTTTCTACGATAATCTGGGTGAAACATCTGTCCGAAGTATGCAGAAACATCGAGAGCGCACTTTTCGAGTAATTTAATGCGAGAAACTCGTTTTCTGGGGTTTTCGAAACTCCACAGTTCGTTGGATATGCAGAACCGGAGATGCCTTGGTTTTCGTGGGGTATCAAGCTGAGATATGCATTTCCTGCGATAATCTTGGTGAGACTTCTGTCCGAAGTATGCTGAATCATCTAGATCGCTCTTTTCGAGCTATTTAATGCGAGAAACACGTTATCTGCTGATTTCACCACTCCACAGTGCGTTTGATATGTAGAACCAGCGATATCTTGGTTTTCGTGGCATTTCAAGCTGAGATATGCATTTCCTGCGATAATCTTGGTGAGACTTCTGTCCGATGTATGCTGAATCATCGAGATCGCTCTTTTCGAGCTAGTTAGTGCGAGAAACACGTTATCTGATGTTTTCACCACTCCACAGTGCGTTTGATATGCAGAACAGTAGATATCTGGGTTTTCGTGGGGTTTCAAGCTGAGATATGCATTTTCTGCAATAATCTTGTTGAGACTTCTGTCGGAAGTATGCAGAATCATCGAGATCGCTCGTTTCGAGCTATTTAAAGCGAGAAACACGTTATCTGGTGTTTTCACCACTCCACAGTGCGTTGGATATGCAGAACCGGAGATATTTTGGTTTTCGTCGGGTTTCAAACTGAGATATGCATTTTCTACGATAAGCTTGGTGAAACATCTGTCCGAAGTATGCAGAAACATCGAGAGCGCTCTTTTCGAGCTATTTATTGCGAGAAACACGTTCTCTGGTGTTTTCACCACTCCACAGTTGGTTTGATATGCAGAACCGACGATATTTTGGTTTTCGTCGGGTTTCAAGCTGAGATATGCATTTTCTACGATAATCTTTGTGAACCATCTGTCCGAAGTATGCAGAATCATCTAGATCGCTCTTTTCGAGCTACTTAATGCAGGAAACACGTTTTCTGGTGTTTTCACCACTCCTCAGTACGTTTGACATGCAGAACCGGAGATATCTTGGTTTCGGTCGGGTTTCAAGCTGAGATGTGCATTTTCTACGATAATCCTGGTGAGACTTCTGTCAGAAGTATGCAGAATCTTCGAGAACGCTCTTTTCGAGATACTTAATGCGCGAAACACGTTTTCTGGTGTTTTCACCACTCCACGGTAGGTTTGATGTGCAGAGCCGGAGATAACTCGGTTTTCGTCGGGTTTCAAGCTGAGATATGCATTTTCTACGATAATCTTGGTGAGACTTCTGTCAGAAGTATGCAGAATCATCTAGATCGCTCTTTTCGAGCTACTTAATGCACGAAACACGTTTTCTTGTGTTTTCACCACTCCATAGTACGTTTGACATGCAGAACAGGAGATATCTTGGTTTTCGTGGGGTTTCAAGCAGATATATGCATTTTTTGCGATAATCTTGGTGAGACTTCTGTCCGAAGTATGCTGAATCATCGAGATCGCTCTGTTCTAGCTAGTTAGTGCGAGAAACACGTTATCTGGTGTTTTCACCACTCCACAGTGCGTTTGATATGTAGAACAGTAGATATCTTGGTTTTCGTGGGGTTTCAAGCTGAGATAAGCATTTTCTGCGATAATCTTGTTGAGACTTCTGTCCGAAGTATGCAGAATCATCGAGATCAGTCTTTTCGAGCTATTTAATGCGAGAAACACGTTCTCTGGTTGTTTTCACCACTCCACAGTGCGTTTGATATGCAGAACCGGCGATATCTTGATTTTCGTGGTGTTTCCAGCTGAGATATGCATTTTCTGCGATAATATTGGTGCGACTTCAGTCAGAAGTATGCAGAATCATCTAGATCGCTCTTTTCGAGCTACCTAATGCACGAAACACGTTTTGTGGTGTTTTCTCCACTCCACAGTACGTTTGACATGCAGAACCGGATATATCTTGGTTTCGGTCGGGTTTCAAACTGAGATATGCATTTTCTACGATAATCCTTGTGAGACTTCTGTCAGAAGTATGCAGAATCTTCGAGAACGCTCTTTTCCTGCTACCTAATGCGCGAAACACGTTTTCTGGTGTTTTCACCACTCCACGGTACGTTTGATGTGCAGAACCGGAGATAACTCGGTTTTCGTCGGGTTTCAAGCTGAGATATGCATTTTCTACGACAATCTTGGTGAGACTTATGTCAGAAGTATGCAGGATCTTCGAGAACGCTCTTTTCGAGCTACTTAATGCGAGAAACACGTTTTCTGGTGTTTTCACCACTCCACAGTGCATTTGATATGCAGAACCGGCGACATCTTGGTTTTCGTGGGGTTTCAAGCTGAGATATGCATTTTCTGCGATAATCTTGGTGAGACTTCTGTCCGAAGTATGCTTAGTCATCGATATCGCTCGTTTCGAGCTATTTAATGCGAGAAACACGTTATCTGGTGTTTTCACCACTCCACAGTGCGTATGATATGCAGAACCGGCGATATCTTGGTTTTCGTGGGGTTTCAAGCTGAGATATGCATTTTCTGCGATAATCTTGGTGAGACTTCTGTCCGAAGTATGCAGAATCATCGAGATCGCACTTTTCCAGCTATTTACTGCGAGAAACACGTTATTTGGTTGTTTTCACCACTCCACAGTGCGTTTGATATGCAGAACCGGCGACATCTTGATTTTCGTGCGGTTTCTAGCTGAGATATGCATTTTCTGCGATAATATTGGTGAGACTTCAGTCAGCAGTATGCAGAATCATCTAGATCGCTCGTTTCGAGCTATTTAATGCGAAAAGACAAGTTTTCTGGTGTTTTGACCACTCCACAGTGCGTTTGATATGTAGAGCCGCCGATAACTTGGTTTTCGTGGGATTTCCAGCTGAAATATGCATTTTCTGCGATAATCTTTGTGTTTCATCTATGAGAAGTATGCAGAATCATCCAGAACGCTCTTTTCGAGCTAGTTAATGCGAGTAACACGTTTTCTGGTGTTTTCACCACTCCACAGTGCGTCTGATATGCAGAACCGGCGATATCTTGGTTTTCGTGGGGTTTCCAGCTGAGATATGCATTTTCTGCGATAATATTGGTGAGTCTTCTGTCAGAAGTATGCAGAATCATCTAGATCGCTCTTTTCGAGCTACTTAATGCAGGAAACACGTTTTCTGGTGTTTTCACCACTCCTCAGTACGTTTGACATGCAGAACCGGAGATATCTTGGTTTCGGTCGGGTTTCAAGCTGAGATATGCATTTTCTACGATAATCCTGGTGAGACTTCTATCAGAAGTATGCAGAATCTTCGAGAACGCTCTTTTCGAGATACTTAATGCGCGAAACACGTTTTCTGATGTTTTCACCACTCCACGGTAGGTTTGATGTGCAGAGCCGGAGATAACTCGGTTTTCGTCGGGTTTCAAGCTGAGATATGCATTTTCTACGATAATCTTGGTGAGTCTTCTGTCAGAAGTATGCAGAATCATCTAGATCGCTCTTTTCGAGCTACTTAATGCACGAAACACGTTTTCTTGTGTTTTCACCACTCCATAGTACGTTTGACATGCAGAACAGGAGATATCTTGGTTTCGGCCGGGTTTCAAGCTGAGATATGCATTTTCTACGATAATCCTGGTGAGACTTCTGTCAGAAGTATGCAGAATCATCGAGATCAGTCTTTTCGAGCTATTTAATGCGAGAAACACGTTCTCTGGTTGTTTTCACCACTCCACAGTGCGTTTGATATGCAGAACCGGCGATATCTTGATTTTCGTGGTGTTTCCAGCTGAGATATGCATTTTCTGCGATAATATTGGTGCGACTTCAGTCAGAAGTATGCAGAATCATCGAGATCGCACTATTCGAGCTATTTAATGCGAGAAACACGTTATCTGGTGTTTTCACCATTCCACAGTGCGTTTGATATGCAGAACCGGCGACATCTTTGATTTCGTCGGGGTTCAAGCTGAGATATGCATGTTCTACGATAATCTTGGTGAGACTTCTGTCCGAAGTATGCTGAATCATCTAGATCGCTCTTTTCGAGCTATTTAATGCGAGAAACACGTTATCTGGTGTTTTCACCACTCCACAGTGCGTTTGACATGCAGAACCAGCGATATCTTGGTTTTCGTGGCATTTCAAGCTGAGATATGCATTTCCTGCGATAATCTTGGTGAGACTTCTATCCGAAGTATGCTGAATCATCGAGATCGCTCTGTTCTAGCTAGTTAGTGCGAGAAACACGTTATCTGGTGTTTTCACCACTCCACAGTGCGTTTGATATGCAGAACAGTAGATATCTTGGTTTTCGTGGGGTTTCAAGCTGAGATAAGCATTTTCTGCGATAATCTTGTTGAGACTTCTGTCCGAAGTATGCAGAATCATCGAGATCAGTCTTTTCGAGCTATTTAATGCGAGAAACACGTTCTCTGGTTGTTTTCACCACTCCACAGTGCGTTTGATATGCAGAACCGGCGATATCTTGATTTTCGTGGTGTTTCCAGCTGAGATATGCATTTTTTGCGATAATCTTGGTGAGACTTCTGTCCGAAGTAGGCTGAATCATCGAGATCGCTCTGTTCTAGCTAGTTAGTGCGAGAAACACGTTATCTGGTGTTTTCACCACTCCACAGTGCGTTTGATATGCAGAACAGTAGATATCTTGGTTTTCGTGGGGTTTCAAGCTGAGATATGCATTTTCTACGATAATCTTGGTGAGACTTCTGTCAGAAGTATGCAGAATCATCTAGATCGCTCTTTTCGAGCTACTTAATGCACGAAACACGTTTTCTTGTGTTTTCACCACTCCATAGTACGTTTGACATGCAGAACAGGAGATATCTTGGTTTTCGTGGGGTTTCAAGCAGATATATGCATTTTTTGCGATAATCTTGGTGAGACTTCTGTCCGAAGTATGCTGAATCATCGAGATCGCTCTGTTCTAGCTAGTTAGTGCGAGAAACACGTTATCTGGTGTTTTCACCACTCCACAGTGCGTTTGATATGTAGAACAGTAGATATCTTGGTTTTCGTGGGGTTTCAAGCTGAGATAAGCATTTTCTGCGATAATCTTGTTGAGACTTCTGTCCGAAGTATGCAGAATCATCGAGATCAGTCTTTTCGAGCTATTTAATGCGAGAAACACGTTCTCTGGTTGTTTTCACCACTCCACAGTGCGTTTGATATGCAGAACCGGCGATATCTTGATTTTCGTGGTGTTTCCAGCTGAGATATGCATTTTCTGCGATAATATTGGTGCGACTTCAGTCAGAAGTATGCAGAATCATCTAGATCGCTCTTTTCGAGCTACCTAATGCACGAAACACGTTTTGTGGTGTTTTCTCCACTCCACAGTACGTTTGACATGCAGAACCGGATATATCTTGGTTTCGGTCGGGTTTCAAACTGAGATATGCATTTTCTACGATAATCCTTGTGAGACTTCTGTCAGAAGTATGCAGAATCTTCGAGAACGCTCTTTTCCTGCTACCTAATGCGCGAAACACGTTTTCTGGTGTTTTCACCACTCCACGGTACGTTTGATGTGCAGAACCGGAGATAACTCGGTTTTCGTCGGGTTTCAAGCTGAGATATGCATTTTCTACGACAATCTTGGTGAGACTTCTGTCAGAAGTATGCAGGATCTTCGAGAACGCTCTTTTCGAGCTACTTAATGCGAGAAACACGTTTTCTGGTGTTTTCACCACTCCACAGTGCATTTGATATGCAGAACCGGCGACATCTTGGTTTTCGTGGGGTTTCAAGCTGAGATATGCATTTTCTGCGATAATCTTGGTGAGACTTCTGTCCGAAGTATGCTTAGTCATCGATATCGCTCGTTTCGAGCTATTTAATGCGAGAAACACGTTATCTGGTGTTTTCACCACTCCACAGTGCGTATGATATGCAGAACCGGCGATATCTTGGTTTTCGTGGGGTTTCAAGCTGAGATATGCATTTTCTGCGATAATCTTGGTGAGACTTCTGTCCGAAGTATGCAGAATCATCGAGATCGCACTTTTCCAGCTATTTACTGCGAGAAACACGTTATTTGGTTGTTTTCACCACTCCACAGTGCGTTTGATATGCAGAACCGGCGATATCTTGATTTTCGTGCGGTTTCTAGCTGAGATATGCATTTTCTGCGATAATATTGGTGAGACTTCAGTCAGCAGTATGCAGAATCATCTAGATCGCTCGTTTCGAGCTATTTAATGCGAAAAGACAAGTTTTCTGGTGTTTTGACCACTCCACAGTGCGTTTGATATGTAGAGCCGCCGATAACTTGGTTTTCGTGGGATTTCCAGCTGAAATATGCATTTTCTGCGATAATCTTTGTGTTTCATCTATGAGAAGTATGCGGAATCATCGGGAACGCTCTTTTCGGGCTAGTTAATGCGAGTAACACGTTTTCTGGTGTTTTCACCACTCCACAGTGCGTCTGATATGCAGAACCGGCGATATCTTGGTTTTCGTGGGGTTTCCAGCTGAGATATGCATTTTCTGCGATAATATTGGTGAGTCTTCTGTCAGAAGTATGCAGAATCATCTAGATCGCTCTTTTCGAGCTACTTAATGCAGGAAACACGTTTTCTGGTGTTTTCACCACTCCTCAGTACGTTTGACATGCAGAACCGGAGATATCTTGGTTTCGGTCGGGTTTCAAGCTGAGATATGCATTTTCTACGATAATCCTGGTGAGACTTCTATCAGAAGTATGCAGAATCTTCGAGAACGCTCTTTTCGAGATACTTAATGCGCGAAACACGTTTTCTGGTGTTTTCACCACTCCACGGTAGGTTTGATGTGCAGAGCCGGAGATAACTCGGTTTTCGTCGGGTTTCAAGCTGAGATATGCATTTTCTACGATAATCTTGGTGAGTCTTCTGTCAGAAGTATGCAGAATCATCTAGATCGCTCTTTTCGAGCTACTTAATGCACGAAACACGTTTTCTTGTGTTTTCACCACTCCATAGTACGTTTGACATGCAGAACAGGAGATATCTTGGTTTCGGCCGGGTTTCAAGCTGAGATATGCATTTTCTACGATAATCCTGGTGAGACTTCTGTCAGAAGTATGCAGAATCATCGAGATCAGTCTTTTCGAGCTATTTAATGCGAGAAACACGTTCTCTGGTTGTTTTCACCACTCCACAGTGCGTTTGATATGCAGAACCGGCGATATCTTGATTTTCGTGGTGTTTCCAGCTGAGATATGCATTTTCTGCGATAATATTGGTGCGACTTCAGTCAGAAGTATGCAGAATCATCGAGATCGCACTATTCGAGCTATTTAATGCGAGAAACACGTTATCTGGTGTTTTCACCATTCCACAGTGCGTTTGATATGCAGAACCGGCGACATCTTTGATTTCGTCGGGGTTCAAGCTGAGATATGCATGTTCTACGATAATCTTGGTGAGACTTCTGTCCGAAGTATGCTGAATCATCTAGATCGCTCTTTTCGAGCTATTTAATGCGAGAAACACGTTATCTGGTGTTTTCACCACTCCACAGTGCGTTTGACATGCAGAACCAGCGATATCTTGGTTTTCGTGGCATTTCAAGCTGAGATATGCATTTCCTGCGATAATCTTGGTGAGACTTCTATCCGAAGTATGCTGAATCATCGAGATCGCTCTGTTCTAGCTAGTTAGTGCGAGAAACACGTTATCTGGTGTTTTCACCACTCCACAGTGCGTTTGATATGCAGAACAGTAGATATCTTGGTTTTCGTGGGGTTTCAAGCTGAGATAAGCATTTTCTGCGATAATCTTGTTGAGACTTCTGTCCGAAGTATGCAGAATCATCGAGATCAGTCTTTTCGAGCTATTTAATGCGAGAAACACGTTCTCTGGTTGTTTTCACCACTCCACAGTGCGTTTGATATGCAGAACCGGCGATATCTTGATTTTCGTGGTGTTTCCAGCTGAGATATGCATTTTTTGCGATAATCTTGGTGAGACTTCTGTCCGAAGTAGGCTGAATCATCGAGATCGCTCTGTTCTAGCTAGTTAGTGCGAGAAACACGTTATCTGGTGTTTTCACCACTCCACAGTGCGTTTGATATGCAGAACAGTAGATATCTTGGTTTTCGTGGGGTTTCAAGCTGAGATATGCATTTTCTACGATAATCTTGGTGAGACTTCTGTCAGAAGTATGCAGAATCATCTAGATCGCTCTTTTCGAGCTACTTAATGCACGAAACACGTTTTCTTGTGTTTTCACCACTCCATAGTACGTTTGACATGCAGAACAGGAGATATCTTGGTTTTCGTGGGGTTTCAAGCAGATATATGCATTTTTTGCGATAATCTTGGTGAGACTTCTGTCCGAAGTATGCTGAATCATCGAGATCGCTATGTTCTAGCTAGTTAGTGCGAGAAACACGTTATCTGGTGTTTTCACCACTCCACAGTGCGTTTGATATGTAGAACAGTAGATATCTTGGTTTTCGTGGGGTTTCAAGCTGAGATAAGCATTTTCTGCGATAATCTTGTTGAGACTTCTGTCCGAAGTATGCAGAATCATCGAGATCAGTCTTTTCGAGCTATTTAATGCGAGAAACACGTTCTCTGGTTGTTTTCACCACTCCACAGTGCGTTTGATATGCAGAACCGGCGATATCTTGATTTTCGTGGTGTTTCCAGCTGAGATATGCATTTTCTGCGATAATATTGGTGCGACTTCAGTCAGAAGTATGCAGAATCATCTAGATCGCTCTTTTCGAGCTACCTAATGCACGAAACACGTTTTGTGGTGTTTTCTCCACTCCACAGTACGTTTGACATGCAGAACCGGATATATCTTGGTTTCGGTCGGGTTTCAAACTGAGATATGCATTTTCTACGATAATCCTTGTGAGACTTCTGTCAGAAGTATGCAGAATCTTCGAGAACGCTCTTTTCCTGCTACCTAATGCGCGAAACACGTTTTCTGGTGTTTTCACCACTCCACGGTACGTTTGATGTGCAGAACCGGAGATAACTCGGTTTTCGTCGGGTTTCAAGCTGAGATATGCATTTTCTACGACAATCTTGGTGAGACTTCTGTCAGAAGTATGCAGGATCTTCGAGAACGCTCTTTTCGAGCTACTTAATGCGAGAAACACGTTTTCTGGTGTTTTCACCACTCCACAGTGCATTTGATATGCAGAACCGGCGACATCTTGGTTTTCGTGGGGTTTCAAGCTGAGATATGCATTTTCTGCGATAATCTTGGTGAGACTTCTGTCCGAAGTATGCTTAGTCATCGATATCGCTCGTTTCGAGCTATTTAATGCGAGAAACACGTTATCTGGTGTTTTCACCACTCCACAGTGCGTATGATATGCAGAACCGGCGATATCTTGGTTTTCGTGGGGTTTCAAGCTGAGATATGCATTTTCTGCGATAATCTTGGTGAGACTTCTGTCCGAAGTATGCAGAATCATCGAGATCGCACTTTTCCAGCTATTTACTGCGAGAAACACGTTATTTGGTTGTTTTCACCACTCCACAGTGCGTTTGATATGCAGAACCGGCGATATCTTGATTTTCGTGCGGTTTCTAGCTGAGATATGCATTTTCTGCGATAATATTGGTGAGACTTCAGTCAGCAGTATGCAGAATCATCTAGATCGCTCGTTTCGAGCTATTTAATGCGAAAAGACAAGTTTTCTGGTGTTTTGACCACTCCACAGTGCGTTTGATATGTAGAGCCGCCGATAACTTGGTTTTCGTGGGATTTCCAGCTGAAATATGCATTTTCTGCGATAATCTTTGTGTTTCATCTATGAGAAGTATGCAGAATCATCCAGAACGCTCTTTTCGAGCTAGTTAATGCGAGTAACACGTTTTCTGGTGTTTTCACCACTCCACAGTGCGTCTGATATGCAGAACCGGCGATATCTTGGTTTTCGTGGGGTTTCCAGCTGAGATATGCATTTTCTGCGATAATATTGGTGAGTCTTCTGTCAGAAGTATGCAGAATCATCTAGATCGCTCTTTTCGAGCTACTTAATGCAGGAAACACGTTTTCTGGTGTTTTCACCACTCCTCAGTACGTTTGACATGCAGAACCGGAGATATCTTGGTTTCGGTCGGGTTTCAAGCTGAGATATGCATTTTCTACGATAATCCTGGTGAGACTTCTATCAGAAGTATGCAGAATCTTCGAGAACGCTCTTTTCGAGATACTTAATGCGCGAAACACGTTTTCTGGTGTTTTCACCACTCCACGGTAGGTTTGATGTGCAGAGCCGGAGATAACTCGGTTTTCGTCGGGTTTCAAGCTGAGATATGCATTTTCTACGATAATCTTGGTGAGTCTTCTGTCAGAAGTATGCAGAATCATCTAGATCGCTCTTTTCGAGCTACTTAATGCACGAAACACGTTCTCTGGTTGTTTTCACCACTCCACAGTGCGTTTGATATGCAGAACCGGCGATATCTTGATTTTCGTGGTGTTTCCAGCTGAGATATGCATTTTCTGCGATAATATTGGTGCGACTTCAGTCAGAAGTATGCAGAATCATCGAGATCGCACTATTCGAGCTATTTAATGCGAGAAACACGTTATCTGGTGTTTTCACCATTCCACAGTGCGTTTGATATGCAGAACCGGCGACATCTTTGATTTCGTCGGGGTTCAAGCTGAGATATGCATTTTCTACGATAATCTTAGTGAGACTTCTGTCCGAAGTATGCTGAATCATCTAGATCGCTCTTTTCGAGCTATTTAATGCGAGAAACACGTTATCTGGTGTTTTCACCACTCCACAGTGCGTTTGACATGCAGAACCAGCGATATCTTGGTTTTAGTGGCATTTCATGCTGAGATATGCATTTCCTGCGATAATCTTGGTGAGACTTCGGTCCGAAGTATGCTGAATCATCGAGATCGCTCTGTTCTAGCTAGTTAGTGCGAGAAACACGTTATCTGGTGTTTTCACCACTCCACAGTGCGTTTGATATGCAGAACAGTAGATATCTTGGTTTTCGTGGGGTTTCAAGCTGAGATAAGCATTTTCTGCGATAATCTTGTTGCGACTTCTGTCCGAAGTATGCAGAATCATCGAGATCAGTCTTTTCGAGCTATTTAATGCGAGAAACACGTTCTCTGGTTGTTTTCACCACTCCACAGTGCGTTTGATATGCAGAACCGGCGATATCTTGATTTTCGTGGTGTTTCCAGCTGAGATATGCATTTTCTGCGATAATATTGGTGCGACTTCAGTCAGAAGTATGCAGGATCTTCGAGAACGCTCTTTTCGAGCTACTTAATGCGAGAAACACGTTTTCTGGTGTTTTCACCACTCCACAGTGCGTTTGATATGCAGAACCGGCGACATCTTGGTTTTCGTGGGGTTTCAAGATGAGATATGCATTTTCTGCGATAATCTTGGTGAGACTTCTGTCCGAAGTATGCAGAATCATCGAGATCGCTCTTTTCGAGATATTTAATGCGAGAAACATGTTATCTGGTGTTTTCACCACTCCACAGTGCGTTTGATATGCAGTACCAGAGATATCTTGGTTTTCGTGGGGTTACAAGCTGAGATATGCATTTTTTACGATAATCTTGGTGAGACTTCTGTCCGAAGTATGCTTAGTCATCGATATCGCTCGTTTCGAGCTATTTAATGCGAAAAGACAAGTTTTCTGGTGTTTTGACCACTCCACAGTGCCTTTGATATGTAGAGCCGCCGATAACTTGGTTTTCGTGATGTTTCCAGCTGAAATATGCATTTTCTGCGATAATCTTGGTGAGTCTTCTGTCAGAAGTATGCAGGAACTTCGAGAACGCTCTTTTCGAGCTACTTAATGCGAGAAACACGTTTTCTGGGGTTTTCACCACTCCACAGTTCGTTGGATATGCAGAACAGTAGGTACCTTGGTTTTCGTGGGGTTTCAAGCAGATATATGCATTTTTTGCGATAATCTTGGTGAGACTTCTGTTAGAAGTATGCAGAATCATCGAGATCGCACTATTCGAGCTATTTAATGCGAGAAACACGTTATCTGGTGTTTTCACCATTCCACAGTGCGTTTGATATGCAGAACCGGCGACATCTTTGATTTCGTCGGGGTTCATGCTGAGATATGCATTTTCTACGATAATCTTAGTGAGACTTCTGTCCGAAGTATGCTGAATCATCTAGATCGCTCTTTTCGAGCTATTTAATGCGAGAAACACGTTATCTGGTGTTTTCACCACTCCACAGTGCGTTTGACATGCAGAACCAGCGATATCTTTGTTTTCGTGGCATTTCATGCTGAGATATGCATTTCCTGCGATAATCTTGGTGAGACTTCGGTCCGAAGTATGCTGAATCATCGAGATCGCTCTGTTCTAGCTAGTTAGTGCGAGAAACACGTTATCTGGTGTTTTCACCACTCCACAGTGCGTATGATATGCAGAACAGTAGATATCTTGGTATTCGTGGGGTTTCAAGCTGAGATAAGCATTTTTTACGATAATCTTGGTGAGACTTCTGTCCGAAGTATGCTTAGTCATCGATATCGCTCGTTTCGAGATATTTAATGCGAGAAACACGTTATCTGGTGTTTTCACCACTCCACAGTGCGTATGATATGCAGAACCGGCGATATCTTGGTTTTCGTGGGGTTTCAAGCTGAGATATGCATTTTCTGCGATAATCTTGGTGAGACTTCTGTCCGAAGTATGCAGAATCATCGAGATCGCACCTTTCGAGCAATTTAATGCGAGAAACACTTTATTTTGTTGTTTTCACCACTCCACAGTGCGTTTGATATGCAGAACCGGCGACATCTTGATTTACGTGCGGTTTCTAGCTGAGATATGCATTTTCTGCGATAATATTGGTGAGACTTCAGTCAGCAGCATGCAGAATCATCTAGATCGCTCGTTTCGAGCTATTTAATGCGAAAAGACCAGTTTTCTGGTGTTTTGACCACTCCACAGTGCCTTTGATATGTAGAGCCGCCGATAACTTGGTTTTCGTGGGGTTTCCAGCTGAAATATGCATTTTCTGCGATAATCTTGGTGAGTCTTCTGTCAGAAGTATGCAGAATCATCGAGATCGCTCTATTCGAGCTATTTAATGCGAGAAACACGTTATCTGGTGTTTTCATCACTCCACAGGGCGTTTGATATGCAGAACCGGCGATATCTTGGTTTTCGTGGGGTTTCCTGCTGAGATATGCATTTTCTGCGATAATCTTGGTGAGACTTTAGTCAGAAATATGCAGAATCATCTAGATCGCTCGTTTCGAGCTATTTAATGCGAAAAAACAAGTTTTCTGGTGTTTTGACCACTCCACAGTGCGTTTGATATGTAGAGCCGCCGATAACTTGGTTTTCGTGGGATTTCCAGCTGAAATATGCATTTTCTGCGATAACCTTTTTGTTTCATCTATGAGAAGTATGCCGAATGATCCAGAACGCTCTTTTCGAGCTAGTTAATGCGAGTAACACGTTTTCTGGTGTTTTCACCACTCCACAATGCGTCTGATATGCAGAACCGGCGATATCTTTGTTTTCGTGGGGTTTCCAGCTGAGATATGCATTTTTTACGATAATCTTGGTGAGACTTCTGTCCGAAGTATGCTTAGTCATCGATATCGCTCGTTTCGAGATATTTAATGCGAGAAACACGTTATCTGGTGTTTTCACCACTCCACAGTGCGTATGATATGCAGAACCGGCGATATCTTGGTTTTCGTGGGGTTTCAAGCTGAGATATGCATTTTCTGCGATAATCTTGGTGAGACTTCTGTCCGAAGTATGCAGAATCATCGAGATCGCACCTTTCGAGCAATTTAATGCGAGAAACACTTTATTTTGTTGTTTTCACCACTCCACAGTGCGTTTGATATGCAGAACCGGCGACATCTTGATTTTCGTGCGGTTTCTAGCTGAGATATGCATTTTCTGCGATAATATTGGTGAGACTTCAGTCAGCAGCATGCAGAATCATCTAGATCGCTCGTTTCGAGCTATTTAATGCGAAAAGACAAGTTTTCTGGTGTTTTGACCACTCCACAGTGCCTTTGATATGTAGAGCCGCCGATAACTTGGTTTTCGTGGGGTTTCCAGCTGAAATATGCATTTTCTGCGATAATCTTGGTGAGTCTTCTGTCAGAAGTATGCAGAATCATCGAGATCGCTCTATTCGAGCTATTTAATGCGAGAAACACGTTATCTGGTGTTTTCATCACTCCACAGGGCGTTTGATATGCAGAACCGGCGATATCTTGGTTTTCGTGGGGTTTCCTGCTGAGATATGCATTTTCTGCGATAATCTTGGTGAGACTTTAGTCAGAAATATGCAGAATCATCTAGATCGCTCGTTTCGAGCTATTTAATGCGAAAAAACAAGTTTTCTGGTGTTTTGACCACTCCACAGTGCGTTTGATATGTAGAGCCGCCGATAACTTGGTTTTCGTGGGATTTCCAGCTGAAATATGCATTTTCTGCGATAACCTTTTTGTTTCATCTATGAGAAGTATGCCGAATGATCCAGAACGCTCTTTTCGAGCTAGTTAATGCGAGTAACACGTTTTCTGGTGTTTTCACCACTCCACAGTGCGTCTGATATGCAGAACCGGCGATATCTTGGTTTTCGTGGGGTTTCCAGCTGAGATATGCATTTTCTGCGATAATATTGGTGAGTCTTCTGTCAGAAGTATGCAGAATCATCTAGATCGCTCTTTTCGAGCTATTTAATGCGAGAAACACGTTTTCTGGGGTTTTCACCACCCCACAGTGCGTTTGATATGCAGAACCGGCGACATCTTTGTTTTCGTCGGGTTTCAAGCTGAGATATGCATTTTCTGCGATAATATTGGTGAGACTTCAGTCAGAAGTATGCAGAATCCTCTAGATTGCTCGTTTCGAGCTATTTAATGCGAGAAACACGTTATCTGGTTGTTTTCGCCAATACACAGTGCGTTTGATATGCAGAACCGGCGACATCTTGATTTTCGTGAGGTTTCAAGCTGAGATATGCATTTTCTGCGATAATATTGGTGAGACTTCAGTCAGAAGTATGCAGAATCATCTAGATCGCTCTTTTCGAGCTAATAAATGCAAGAAACACGTTTTCTGGTGTTTTCACCACTCCACAGTACGTTTGACATGCAGAACCGGAGATATCTTGGTTTCGGTCGGGTTTCAAGCTGAGATATGCATTTTCTACGATAACCCTGGTGAGACTTCTGTCAGAAGTATGCAGAATCTTCGAGAACGCTCTTTTCGAGCTACTTAATGCGCGAAACACGTTTTCTGGTGTTTTCACCACTCCACGGTACGTTTGATGTGCAGAACCCGAGATAACTCGGTTTTCGTCGGGTTTCAAGCTGAGATATGCATTTTCTATGATAATCTTGGTGAGACTTCTGTCAGAAGTATGCAGGATCTTCGAGAACGCTCTTTTCGAGCTATTTAATGCGAGAAACACGTTATCTGGTGTTTTCACCACTCCACAGTGTGTTTGATATGCGGAAACTGCCATATCTTCGGTTTCATTGGGTTTCCAGATGAGATATGCATTTTCTACGATAATCTTGGATATTCTACTGTGAGAAGTTTGCAGAATCACAGAAATCGGTCTATTCGAGCTATTAAATGCGAGAAACACGTTATCTGGTTGTTTTCACCACTCCACAGTGAGTTTGATATGCAGAACCGGCGACATCTTGATATTCGTGATGTTTCTAGCTGAGATGTGCATTTTCTGCGATAATATTGGTGAGACTTCAGTCAGCAGTATGCAGAATCATCGAGAGCGCTCTTTTCGAGCTATTTAATGCGAGAAACTCGTTTTCTGGGGTTTTCACCACTCCACAGTTCGTTGGATATGCAGAACCGGAGATATCTTGGTTTTCGTGGGGTTTCAAGCTGAGATATGCATTTCCTGCGATAATCTTGGTGAGACTTCTCTCCGAAGTTTGCTGAATCATCGGGATGCTCTTTTCGAGCTATTTAATGCGAGAATCACGTTCTCTGGTGTTTTAACCACTCCACAGTGCGTGTGATATGGAGAACCGGCGATATCTTGGTTTTCGTAGGGTTTCCAGCTGAGATATGCATTTTCTGCGATAATCTTGGTGAGTCTTCTGTCAGAAGTATGCAGAATCATCTAGATTGCTCTTTTCGAGCTATTTAATGCGAGAAACACGTTATCTGGTGTTTTCACCACTCCACAGTACGTTTGATGTGCAGAACCGGCGACATCTTGGTTTTCGTCGGGTTTCAAGCTGAGATATGCATTTTCTGCGATAATATTGGTGAGACTTCAGTCAGAAGTATGCAGAATCATCGATATCGCTCTTTTCGAGCTATTTGATGCGAGAAACACGTTTTCTGGTGTTTTGACCACTCCACAGTGCGTTTGATATGTAGAGCCGCCGATAACTTGGTTTTCGTGGGGTTTCCAGCTGAAATATGCATTTTCTGCGATAATCTTGGTGTTTCATCTATGAGAAGTATGCAGAATCATCGAGAACGCTCTTTTCGAGTTAGTTAATGCGAGGAACACGTTTTCTGGTGTTTTCAACATTCCATAGTGCGTTTGATATGCAGAACCGGCGATATCTTGATTTTCGTGAGGTTTCTAGCTGAGATATGCATTTTCTGCGATAATATTGGTGAGACTTCAGTCAGAAGTATGCAGAATCATCTAGATCGCTCGTTTCGAGCTATTTAATGCGAGAAACACGTTTTCTGGTGTATTCACCACTCCACAGTACGTTAGACATGCAGAGCCGGAGATATCTTCTTTTCGGTCGGGTTTCAAGCTGAGATATGCATTTTCTACGATAATATTGGTGAGACCTCTGTCAGAAGTATGCAGAATCTTCGAGAACGCTCTTTTCGAGCTACTTAATGCGAGAAACACGTTTTCTGGTGTTTTGACCACTCCACAGTGCGTTTGATATGTAGAGCCGCCGATAACTTGGTTTTCGCGGGGTTTCCAGCTGAAATATGCATTTTCTGCGATAATCTTGGTGTTTCATCTATGAGAAGTATGCAGAATCATCGAGAACGCTCTTTTCGAGTTAGTTAATGCGAGGAACACGTTTTCTGGTGTTTTCAACATTCCATAGTGCGTTTGATATGCAGAACCGGCGACATCTTGATTTTCGTGAGGTTTCAAGCTGAGATATGCACTTTCTGCGATAATCTTGGTGAGTCTTCTGTCAGAAGTATGCAGAATCATCTAGACCGCTCTTTTCGAGCTATTTAATGCGAGTAACACGTTTTCTGGTGTTTTCAGCACCCCACAGTTTGTTTGATATGCAGAACCGGCGACATCTTGGTTTTCGTCGGGTTTCAAGCTGAGATATGCATTTTCTGCGATAATATTGGTGAGACTTCAGTCAGAAGTATGCAGAATCATCGACATCGCTCTTTTCGAGCTATTTGATGCGAGAAACACGTTTTCTGGTGTTTTGACCACTCCACAGTGCGTTTGATATGTAGAGCCGCCGATAACTAGGTTTTCGTGGGGTTTCCAGCTGAAATATGCATTTTCTGCGATAATCTTGGTGTTTCATCTATGAGAAGTATGCAGAATCATCGAGAACGCTCTTTTCGAGTTAGTTAATGCGAGAATCACTTTTTCTGGGGTTTACACCACTCCACATTTCGTTGGATATGCAGAACAGTAGATATCTTGGTTTTCGTGGGGTTTCAAGCAGAGATATGCATTTTCTGCGATAATCTTAGTGAGACTTCTGTCCGAAGTATGCAGAAACATCGAGAGCGCACTTTTCCAGCTATTTAATGCGAGAAACTCGTTTTCTGGGGTTTTCAACAGTCCACAGTTCGTTGGATATGCAGAACCGGAGATATCTTGGTTTTCGTGGGGTTTCAAGCTGAGATATGCATTTCCTGCGATAATCTTGGTGAGACTTCTGTCCGAAGTATGCTGAATCATCTAGATCGCTCTTTTCGAGCTATTTAATGCGAGAAACACGTTATCTGGTGTTTTCACCACTCCACAGTGCGTTTCATATGCAGAACCAGCGATATCTTGGTTTTCGTGGCATTTCAAGCTGAGGTATGCATTTCCTGCGATAATCTTGGTGAGACTTCTGTCCGATATATGCTGAATCATCGAGATCGCTCTTTTCGAGCAAGTTAGTGCGAGAAACACGTCATCTGGTGTTTTCACCGCTCCACAGTGCGTTTGATATGCAGAACACTAGATATCTGGGTTTTCGTGGGGTTTCAAGCTGAGATATGCATTTTCTGCGATAATCTTGTTGAGACTTCTGTCCGAAGTATGCAGAATCATCGAGATCGCTCGTTTCGAGCTATTTAATGCGAGAAACACGTTATCTGGTGTTTTCACCACTCCACAGTGCGTTGGAAATGCAGAACCGGAGATATTTTGGTTTTCGTCGGGTTTCAAGCTGAGATATACATTTTCTACGATAAGCTTCGTGAAACATCTGTCCGAAGTATGCAGAAACATCGAGAGCGCTCTTTTCGAGCTATTTATTGCGAGAAACACGTTCTCTGGTGTTTTCACCACTCCACAGTTGGTTTGATATGCAGAACCGACGATATTTTGGTTTTCGTCGGGTTTCAAGCTGAGATATGCATTTTCTACGATAATCTTGGTGAAACATCTGTCCGAAGTATGCAGAAACATCGAGAGCGCTCTTTTCGAGCTATTTAATGCGAGAAACACGTTATCTGGTGTTTTCACCACTCCACAGTGCGTTTGATATGCAGAACCGGCGACATCTTTGATTTCGTCGGGGTTCAAGTTGAGATATGCATTTTCTACGAGAATCTTGGTGAGACTTCTGTCGGAAGTATGCAGAATCATCGTGATCGGCCTTTTCGAGCTATTTTACGCGAGAAACACGTTCTCTGGTTGTTTTCACCACTCCACAGTGCGTTTGATATGCAGAACCTGCAACATCTTGATTTTCGTGAGGTTTCGAGCTGAGATATGCATTTTCTGCGATAATATTGGTGAGACATCAGTCAGAAGTATGCAGAATCATCTAGATCGCTCTTTTCGAGCTACTTAATGCAGGAAACACGTTTTCTGGTGCTTTCACCACTCCACGGCAGGTTTGATGTGCAGAACCGGAGATATCTTGGTTTGCGTGGGGTTTCAAGCAGAGATATGCATTTTCTGCGATAATCTTGGTGAGACTTCTGTTAGAAGTATGCAGAATCATCGAGATCGCACTTTTCGAGCTATTTAATGCGAGAAACACGTTATCTGGTGTTTTCACCACTCCACAGTGCGTTTGATATGCAGAACCGGCGATATCTTGGTTTTCGTGGGGTTTCAAGCTGAGATATGCATTTTCTACGATAATCGTGGTGAGACTTCTGTCCGAAGTATGGAGAATTATCGAGATCGCTCTATTCGAGCTATTTAATGCGAGAAACACGTTTTCTGGGGTTTTCACCACTCCACAGTTCGTTGGATATGCTGAATAGTAGATATCTTGATTTTCGTGGGGTTTCAAGCTGAGATATGCATTTTCTGCGATAATCTTGTTGAGACTTCTGTCTGAAGTATGCAGAAACATCGTGAGCGCTCTTTTCGAGCTATTTATTGCGAGAAACACGTTATCTGGTGTTTTCACCACTCCACAGTGCGTTTGATATGCAGAACCGGCGACATCTTTGATTTCGTCGGGGTTCAAGTTGAGATATGCATTTTCTACGATAATCTTGGTGGGTCTTTTGTCAGAGGTATGCAGAATCATCTAGATCGCTCTTTTCGAGCTACTTAATGCACGAAACACGTTTTCTTGTGTTTTCACCACTCCACAGTACGTTTGACATGCAGAACCGGAGATATCTTGGTTTCGGCCGGGTTTCAACCTGAGATATGCATTTTCTACGATAATCCTGGTGACACTTCTGTCAGAAGTATGCAGAATCTTCGAGAACGCTCTTTTCGAGATACTTAATGCGCGAAACTCGTTTTCTGGGGGTTTCACCACTCCACAGTTCGTTGGATATGCAGAACAGTAGATGTCTTGGTTTTCGTGGGGTTTCAAGCAGAGATATGCATTTTCTGCGATAATCTTAGTGAGACTTCTGTTAGAAGTATGCAGAATCATCGAGATCGCGCTTTTCGAACTATTTAATGAGAGAAACACGTTATCTGGTGTTTTCACAACTCCACAGTTGGTTTGATATGCAGAACCGGCGATATTTTGGTTTTCGTCGGGTTTCAAGCTGAGATATGCATTTTCTACGATAATCTTGGTGAAACATCTGTCCGAAGTATGCAGAAACATCGAGAGCGCTGTTTTCGTGCTATTTAATGCGAGAAACTCGTTTTCTGGTGTTTTCACCACTCCACAGTTCGTTGGATATGCAGAACCGGCGATATCTTGGTTTTCGTGGGGTTTCCAGCTGAGTTATGCATTTTCTGCGATAATCCTGGTGAGTCTTCTGTCAGAAGTATGCAGAATCATCCAGAACGCTCTTTTCGAGCTAGTTAATGCGAGTAACACGGTTTCTGGTGTTTTCACCACTCCACAGGGCGTTTGACATGCAGAACCGGAGATAACTTGGTTTTCGTGAGGTTTCAAGCTGAGTTATGCATTTTCTGCGATAATCCTGGTGAGTCTTCTGTCAGAAGTATGCAGAATCATCCAGAACGCTCTTTTCGAGCTAGTTAATGCGAGTAACACGGTTTCTGGTGTTTTCACCACTCCACAGGGCGTTTGACATGCAGAACCGGAGATATCTTGGTTTCGGTCGAGTTTCAAGCTGAGATATGCATTTTCTACGATAATATTGGTGAGACCTCCGTCAGAATTATGCAGAATCTTCGAGAGCGCTATGTTCGAGCTACTTAATGCGAGTAACACGTTTGCTGGTGTTTTCATCACTCCACAGGGCGTTTGATATGCAGAACCGGCGATATCTTGGTTTTCGTGGGGTTTCCTGCTGAGATATGCATTTTCTGCGATAATCTTGGTGAGACTTTAGTCAGAAATATGCAGAATCATCTAGATCGCTCGTTTCGAGCTATTTAATGCGAAAAAACAAGTTTTCTGGTGTTTTGACCACTCCACAGTGCGTTTGATATGTAGAGCCGCCGATAACTTGGTTTTCGTGGGATTTCCAGCTGAAATATGCATTTTCAGCGATAACCTTTTTGTTTCATCTATGAGAAGTATGCCGAATGATCCAGAACGCTCTTTTCGAGCTAGTTAATGCGAGTAACACGTTTTCTGGTGTTTTCACCACTCCACAGTGCGTCTGATATGCAGAACCGGCGATATCTTGGTTTTCGTGGGGTTTCCAGCTGAGATATGCATTTTCTGCGATAATATTGGTGAGTCTTCTGTCAGAAGTATGCAGAATCATCTAGATCGCTCTTTTCGAGCTATTTAATGCGAGAAACACGTTTTCTGGGGTTTTCACCACCCCACAGTGCGTTTGATATGCAGAACCGGCGACATCTTTGTTTTCGTCGGGTTTCAAGCTGAGATATGCATTTTCTGCGATAATATTGGTGAGACTTCAGTCAGAAGTATGCAGAATCCTCTAGATTGCTCGTTTCGAGCTATTTAATGCGAGAAACACGTTATCTGGTTGTTTTCGCCAATACACAGTGCGTTTGATATGCAGAACCGGCGACATCTTGATTTTCGTGAGGTTTCAAGCTGAGATATGCATTTTCTGCGATAATATTGGTGAGACTTCAGTCAGAAGTATGCAGAATCATCTAGATCGCTCTTTTCGAGCTAATAAATGCAAGAAACACGTTTTCTGGTGTTTTCACCACTCCACAGTACGTTTGACATGCAGAACCGGAGATATCTTGGTTTCGGTCGGGTTTCAAGCTGAGATATGCATTTTCTACGATAACCCTGGTGAGACTTCTGTCAGAAGTATGCAGAATCTTCGAGAACGCTCTTTTCGAGCTACTTAATGCGCGAAACACGTTTTCTGGTGTTTTCACCACTCCACGGTACGTTTGATGTGCAGAACCCGAGATAACTCGGTTTTCGTCGGGTTTCAAGCTGAGATATGCATTTTCTATGATAATCTTGGTGAGACTTCTGTCAGAAGTATGCAGGATCTTCGAGAACGCTCTTTTCGAGCTATTTAATGCGAGAAACACGTTATCTGGTGTTTTCACCACTCCACAGTGTGTTTGATATGCGGAAACTGCCATATCTTCGGTTTCATTGGGTTTCCAGATGAGATATGCATTTTCTACGATAATCTTGGATATTCTACTGTGAGAAGTTTGCAGAATCACAGAAATCGGTCTATTCGAGCTATTAAATGCGAGAAACACGTTATCTGGTTGTTTTCACCACTCCACAGTGAGTTTGATATGCAGAACCGGCGACATCTTGATATTCGTGATGTTTCTAGCTGAGATGTGCATTTTCTGCGATAATATTGGTGAGACTTCAGTCAGCAGTATGCAGAATCATCGAGAGCGCTCTTTTCGAGCTATTTAATGCGAGAAACTCGTTTTCTGGGGTTTTCACCACTCCACAGTTCGTTGGATATGCAGAACCGGAGATATCTTGGTTTTCGTGGGGTTTCAAGCTGAGATATGCATTTCCTGCGATAATCTTGGTGAGACTTCTCTCCGAAGTTTGCTGAATCATCGGGATGCTCTTTTCGAGCTATTTAATGCGAGAATCACGTTCTCTGGTGTTTTAACCACTCCACAGTGCGTGTGATATGGAGAACCGGCGATATCTTGGTTTTCGTAGGGTTTCCAGCTGAGATATGCATTTTCTGCGATAATCTTGGTGAGTCTTCTGTCAGAAGTATGCAGAATCATCTAGATTGCTCTTTTCGAGCTATTTAATGCGAGAAACACGTTATCTGGTGTTTTCACCACTCCACAGTACGTTTGATGTGCAGAACCGGCGACATCTTGGTTTTCGTCGGGTTTCAAGCTGAGATATGCATTTTCTGCGATAATATTGGTGAGACTTCAGTCAGAAGTATGCAGAATCATCGATATCGCTCTTTTCGAGCTATTTGATGCGAGAAACACGTTTTCTGGTGTTTTGACCACTCCACAGTGCGTTTGATATGTAGAGCCGCCGATAACTTGGTTTTCGTGGGGTTTCCAGCTGAAATATGCATTTTCTGCGATAATCTTGGTGTTTCATCTATGAGAAGTATGCAGAATCATCGAGAACGCTCTTTTCGAGTTAGTTAATGCGAGGAACACGTTTTCTGGTGTTTTCAACATTCCATAGTGCGTTTGATATGCAGAACCGGCGATATCTTGATTTTCGTGAGGTTTCTAGCTGAGATATGCATTTTCTGCGATAATATTGGTGAGACTTCAGTCAGAAGTATGCAGAATCATCTAGATCGCTCGTTTCGAGCTATTTAATGCGAGAAACACGTTTTCTGGTGTATTCACCACTCCACAGTACGTTAGACATGCAGAGCCGGAGATATCTTCTTTTCGGTCGGGTTTCAAGCTGAGATATGCATTTTCTACGATAATATTGGTGAGACCTCTGTCAGAAGTATGCAGAATCTTCGAGAACGCTCTTTTCGAGCTACTTAATGCGAGAAACACGTTTTCTGGTGTTTTGACCACTCCACAGTGCGTTTGATATGTAGAGCCGCCGATAACTTGGTTTTCGCGGGGTTTCCAGCTGAAATATGCATTTTCTGCGATAATCTTGGTGTTTCATCTATGAGAAGTATGCAGAATCATCGAGAACGCTCTTTTCGAGTTAGTTAATGCGAGGAACACGTTTTCTGGTGTTTTCAACATTCCATAGTGCGTTTGATATGCAGAACCGGCGACATCTTGATTTTCGTGAGGTTTCAAGCTGAGATATGCACTTTCTGCGATAATCTTGGTGAGTCTTCTGTCAGAAGTATGCAGAATCATCTAGACCGCTCTTTTCGAGCTATTTAATGCGAGTAACACGTTTTCTGGTGTTTTCAGCACCCCACAGTTTGTTTGATATGCAGAACCGGCGACATCTTGGTTTTCGTCGGGTTTCAAGCTGAGATATGCATTTTCTGCGATAATATTGGTGAGACTTCAGTCAGAAGTATGCAGAATCATCGACATCGCTCTTTTCGAGCTATTTGATGCGAGAAACACGTTTTCTGGTGTTTTGACCACTCCACAGTGCGTTTGATATGTAGAGCCGCCGATAACTAGGTTTTCGTGGGGTTTCCAGCTGAAATATGCATTTTCTGCGATAATCTTGGTGTTTCATCTATGAGAAGTATGCAGAATCATCGAGAACGCTCTTTTCGAGTTAGTTAATGCGAGAATCACTTTTTCTGGGGTTTACACCACTCCACATTTCGTTGGATATGCAGAACAGTAGATATCTTGGTTTTCGTGGGGTTTCAAGCAGAGATATGCATTTTCTGCGATAATCTTAGTGAGACTTCTGTCCGAAGTATGCAGAAACATCGAGAGCGCACTTTTCTAGCTATTTAATGCGAGAAACTCGTTTTCTGGGGTTTTCAACAGTCCACAGTTCGTTGGATATGCAGAACCGGAGATATCTTGGTTTTCGTGGGGTTTCAAGCTGAGATATGCATTTCCTGCGATAATCTTGGTGAGACTTCTGTCCGAAGTATGCTGAATCATCTAGATCGCTCTTTTCGAGCTATTTAATGCGAGAAACACGTTATCTGGTGTTTTCACCACTCCACAGTGCGTTTCATATGCAGAACCAGCGATATCTTGGTTTTCGTGGCATTTCAAGCTGAGGTATGCATTTCCTGCGATAATCTTGGTGAGACTTCTGTCCGATATATGCTGAATCATCGAGATCGCTCTTTTCGAGCAAGTTAGTGCGAGAAACACGTCATCTGGTGTTTTCACCGCTCCACAGTGCGTTTGATATGCAGAACACTAGATATCTGGGTTTTCGTGGGGTTTCAAGCTGAGATATGCATTTTCTGCGATAATCTTGTTGAGACTTCTGTCCGAAGTATGCAGAATCATCGAGATCGCTCGTTTCGAGCTATTTAATGCGAGAAACACGTTATCTGGTGTTTTCACCACTCCACAGTGCGTTGGAAATGCAGAACCGGAGATATTTTGGTTTTCGTCGGGTTTCAAGCTGAGATATACATTTTCTACGATAAGCTTCGTGAAACATCTGTCCGAAGTATGCAGAAACATCGAGAGCGCTCTTTTCGAGCTATTTATTGCGAGAAACACGTTCTCTGGTGTTTTCACCACTCCACAGTTGGTTTGATATGCAGAACCGACGATATTTTGGTTTTCGTCGGGTTTCAAGCTGAGATATGCATTTTCTACGATAATCTTGGTGAAACATCTGTCCGAAGTATGCAGAAACATCGAGAGCGCTCTTTTCGAGCTATTTAATGCGAGAAACACGTTATCTGGTGTTTTCACCACTCCACAGTGCGTTTGATATGCAGAACCGGCGACATCTTTGATTTCGTCGGGGTTCAAGTTGAGATATGCATTTTCTACGAGAATCTTGGTGAGACTTCTGTCGGAAGTATGCAGAATCATCGTGATCGGCCTTTTCGAGCTATTTTACGCGAGAAACACGTTCTCTGGTTGTTTTCACCACTCCACAGTGCGTTTGATATGCAGAACCGGCAACATCTTGATTTTCGTGAGGTTTCGAGCTGAGATATGCATTTTCTGCGATAATATTGGTGAGACATCAGTCAGAAGTATGCAGAATCATCTAGATCGCTCTTTTCGAGCTACTTAATGCAGGAAACACGTTTTCTGGTGCTTTCACCACTCCACGGCAGGTTTGATGTGCAGAACCGGAGATATCTTGGTTTGCGTGGGGTTTCAAGCAGAGATATGCATTTTCTGCGATAATCTTGGTGAGACTTCTGTTAGAAGTATGCAGAATCATCGAGATCGCACTTTTCGAGCTATTTAATGCGAGAAACACGTTATCTGGTGTTTTCACCACTCCACAGTGCGTTTGATATGCAGAACCGGCGATATCTTGGTTTTCGTGGGGTTTCAAGCTGAGATATGCATTTTCTACGATAATCGTGGTGAGACTTCTGTCCGAAGTATGGAGAATTATCGAGATCGCTCTATTCGAGCTATTTAATGCGAGAAACACGTTTTCTGAGGTTTTCACCACTCCACAGTTCGTTGGATATGCTGAACAGTAGATATCTTGATTTTCGTGGGGTTTCAAGCTGAGATATGCATTTTCTGCGATAATCTTGTTGAGACTTCTGTCTGAAGTATGCAGAAACATCGTGAGCGCTCTTTTCGAGCTATTTATTGCGAGAAACACGTTATCTGGTGTTTTCACCACTCCACAGTGCGTTTGATATGCAGAACCGGCGACATCTTTGATTTCGTCGGGGTTCAAGTTGAGATATGCATTTTCTACGATAATCTTGGTGGGTCTTTTGTCAGAGGTATGCAGAATCATCTAGATCGCTCTTTTCGAGCTACTTAATGCACGAAACACGTTTTCTTGTGTTTTCACCACTCCACAGTACGTTTGACATGCAGAACCGGAGATATCTTGGTTTCGGCCGGGTTTCAACCTGAGATATGCATTTTCTACGATAATCCTGGTGACACTTCTGTCAGAAGTATGCAGAATCTTCGAGAACGCTCTTTTCGAGATACTTAATGCGCGAAACTCGTTTTCTGGGGGTTTCACCACTCCACAGTTCGTTGGATATGCAGAACAGTAGATGTCTTGGTTTTCGTGGGGTTTCAAGCAGAGATATGCATTTTCTGCGATAATCTTAGTGAGACTTCTGTTAGAAGTATGCAGAATCATCGAGATCGCGCTTTTCGAACTATTTAATGAGAGAAACACGTTATCTGGTGTTTTCACAACTCCACAGTTGGTTTGATATGCAGAACCGGCGATATTTTGGTTTTCGTCGGGTTTCAAGCTGAGATATGCATTTTCTACGATAATCTTGGTGAAACATCTGTCCGAAGTATGCAGAAACATCGAGAGCGCTGTTTTCGTGCTATTTAATGCGAGAAACTCGTTTTCTGGTGTTTTCACCACTCCACAGTTCGTTGGATATGCAGAACCGGAGATATCTTGGTTTTCGTGGGGTTTCAAGCTGAGATATGCATTTTCTGCGATCATCTTTGTGAGTCTTCTGTCAGAAGCATGCAGAATCATCGAGATCATTCTATTTGAGCTATTTAATGCGAGAAACACGTTTTCTGTTGTTTTCAACACTCCACAGTGCGTTTGATGTGCAGAACCGGAGATAACTTGGTTTTCGTGAGGTTTCAAGCTGAGTTATGCATTTTCTGCGATAATCCTGGTGAGTCTTCTGTCAGAAGTATGCAGAATCATCCAGAACGCTCTTTTCGAGCTAGTTAATGCGAGTAACACGGTTTCTGGTGTTTTCACCACTCCACAGGGCGTTTGACATGCAGAACCGGAGATATCTTGGTTTCGGTCGAGTTTCAAGCTGAGATATGCATTTTCTACGATAATATTGGTGAGACCTCCGTCAGAATTATGCAGAATCTTCGAGAGCGCTATGTTCGAGCTACTTAATGCGAGTAACACGTTTGCTGGTGTTTTCACGACTCCACAGTATGTTTGATATGCAGAACCGGCGACATCTTGATTTTTGTGTGGTTTCAAGCTGAGATATGCATTTTCTGCGATAATCCTGGTGAGACTTCAGTCAGAAGTATGCAGAATCATCGATATCGCTCTTTTCGAGCTATTTAATGCGAGAAACCCGTTTTCTGGGGTTTTCACCACTCCACAGTTCGTTGGATATGCAGAACAGTAGATATCTTGGTTTTCGTGGGGTTTCAAGCAGTGATATGCATTTTCTGCGATAATCTTGGTGAGACTTCTGTTAGAAGTATGCAGAATCATCGAGATCGCACTTTTCGAGCTATTTAATGCGAGAAACACGTTATCTGGTGTTTTCACCACTCCACAGTTGGTTTGATATGCAGAACCGGCGATATTTTGGTTTTCGTCGGATTTCAAGCTGAGATATGCATTTTCTACGATAATCTTGGTGAAACATCTGTCCGAAGTATGCAGAAACATCGAGAGCGCTCTTTGCGAGCTATTTAATACGAGAAACTCGTTTTCTGGGGTTTTCACCACTCCACAGTTCGTTGGATATGCAGAACCGGAGATAACTTGGTTTTCGTGGGGTTTCAAGCTGAGATATGCATTTCCTGCGATAATCTTGGTGAGACTTCTATCCGAAGTATGCTGAATCATCGAGATCGCTCTTTTCGAGCTATTTAATGCGAGAAACACGTTCTCTGGTTGTTTTCACCACTCCACAGTGCGTCTGATATGCAGAACAGGCGATATCTTGATTTTCGTGGTGTTTCCAACTGAGATATGCATTTTGTGCGATAATATTGGTGGGTCTTTTGTCAGAAGTATGCAGAATCATCTAGATCGCTCTTTTCGAGCTACTTAATGCACGAAACACGTTTTCTGGAGTTTTCACCACTCCACAGTACGTTTGACATGCAGAACCGGAGATATCTTGGTTTCGGTCGGGTTTCAAGCTGAGATATGCATTTTCTACGATAATCTTGGTGAAACATCTGTCCGAAGTATGCAGAAACATCGAGAGCGCTCTTTTCGAGCTATTGAATGCGAGAAACTCGTTCTCTGGTTGTTTTCACCACTCCACAGTGCGTTTGATATGCAGACCCGGCGATATCTTGATTTTTGTGGTGGTTCCAACTGAGATATGCATTTTCTGCGATAACCTTGGTGGGTCTTTTGTCGGAAGTATGCAGAATCATCTTGATCGCTCTTTTCGAGCTACTTAATGCAGGAAACACGTTTTCTGGTGCTTTCACCACTCCACGGCAGGTTTGATGTGCAGAACCGGAGATAACTTGGTTTTCGTGGGGTTTCAAGCTGAGATATGCATTTCCTGCGATAATCTTGGTGTGACTTCTATCCGAAGTATGCTGAATCATCGAGATCGCTCTTTTCGAGATACTTAATGCGCGAAACTCGTTTTCTGGGGGTTTCACCACTCCACAGTTCGTTGGATATGCAGAACAGTAGATGTCTTGGTTTTCGTGGGGTTTCAAGCAGCGATATGCATTTTCTGCGATAATTTTAGTGAGACTTCTGTTAGAAGTATGCAGAATCATCGAGATCGCGCTTTTCGAACTATTTAATGCGAGAAACACGATATCTGGTGTTTTCACCACTCCACAGTTGGTTTGATATGCAGAACCGGCGATATTTTGGTTTTCGTCGGGTTTCAAGCTGAGATATGCATTTTCTACGATAATCTTGGTGAAACATCTGTCCGAAGTATGCAGAAACATCGAGAGCGCTGTTTTCGTGCTATTTAATGCGAGAAACTCGTTTTCTGGTGTTTTCACCACTCCACATTTCGTTGGATATGCAGAACAGTAGATATCTTGGTTTTCGTGGGGTTTCAAGCAGGGATATGCATTTTCTGCGATAATCTTAGTGAGACTTCTGTCCGAAGTATGCAGAAACATCGAGAGCGCACTTTTCCAGCTATTTAATGCGAGAAACTCGTTTTCTGGGGTTTTCAACAGTCCACAGTTCGTTGGATATGCAGAACCGGAGATATCTTGGTTTTCGTGGGGTTTCAAGCTGAGATATGCATTTCCTGCGATAATCTTGGTGAGACTTCTGTCCGAAGTATGCTGAATCATCTAGATCGCTCTTTTCGAGCTATTTAATGCGAGAAACACGTTATCTGGTGTTTTCACCACTCCACAGTGCGTTTCATATGCAGAACCAGCGATATCTTGGTTTTCGTGGCATTTCAAGCTGAGGTATGCATTTCCTGCGATAATCTTGGTGAGACTTCTGTCCGATATATGCTGAATCATCGAGATCGCTCTTTTCGAGCAAGTTAGTGCGAGAAACACGTCATCTGGTGTTTTCACCGCTCCACAGTGCGTTTGATATGCAGAACACTAGATATCTGGGTTTTCGTGGGGTTTCAAGCTGAGATATGCATTTTCTGCGATAATCTTGTTGAGACTTCTGTCCGAAGTATGCAGAAACATCGAGAGCGCTCTTTTCGAGCTATTTATTGCGAGAAACACGTTCTCTGGTGTTTTCACCACTCCACAGTTGGTTTGATATGCAGAACCGACGATATTTTGGTTTTCGTCGGGTTTCAAGCTGAGATATGCATTTTCTACGATAATCTTGGTGAAACATCTGTCCGAAGTATGCAGAAACATCGAGAGCGCTCTTTTCGAGCTATTTAATGCGAGAAACACGTTATCTGGTGTTTTCACCACTCCACAGTGCGTTTGATATGCAGAACCGGCGACATCTTTGATTTCGTCGGGGTTCAAGTTGAGATATGCATTTTCTACGAGAATCTTGGTGAGACTTCTGTCGGAAGTATGCAGAATCATCGTGATCGGCCTTTTCGAGCTATTTTACGCGAGAAACACGTTCTCTGGTTGTTTTCACCACTCCACAGTGCGTTTGATATGCAGAACCGGCAACATCTTGATTTTCGTGAGGTTTCGAGCTGAGATATGCATTTTCTGCGATAATATTGGTGAGACATCAGTCAGAAGTATGCAGAATCATCTAGATCGCTCTTTTCGAGCTACTTAATGCAGGAAACACGTTTTCTGGTGCTTTCACCACTCCACGGCAGGTTTGATGTGCAGAACCGGAGATATCTTGGTTTGCGTGGGGTTTCAAGCAGAGATATGCATTTTCTGCGATAATCTTGGTGAGACTTCTGTTAGAAGTATGCAGAATCATCGAGATCGCACTTTTCGAGCTATTTAATGCGAGAAACACGTTATCTGGTGTTTTCACCACTCCACAGTGCGTTTGATATGCAGAACCGGCGATATCTTGGTTTTCGTGGGGTTTCAAGCTGAGATATGCATTTTCTACGATAATCGTGGTGAGACTTCTGTCCGAAGTATGGAGAATTATCGAGATCGCTCTATTCGAGCTATTTAATGCGAGAAACACGTTTTCTGGGGTTTTCACCACTCCACAGTTCGTTGGATATGCTGAACAGTAGATATCTTGATTTTCGTGGGGTTTCAAGCTGAGATATGCATTTTCTGCGATAATCTTGTTGAGACTTCTGTCTGAAGTATGCAGAAACATCGTGAGCGCTCTTTTCGAGCTATTTATTGCGAGAAACACGTTATCTGGTGTTTTCACCACTCCACAGTGCGTTTGATATGCAGAACCGGCGACATCTTTGATTTCGTCGGGGTTCAAGTTGAGATATGCATTTTCTACGATAATCTTGGTGGGTCTTTTGTCAGAGGTATGCAGAATCATCTAGATCGCTCTTTTCGAGCTACTTAATGCACGAAACACGTTTTCTTGTGTTTTCACCACTCCACAGTACGTTTGACATGCAGAACCGGAGATATCTTGGTTTCGGCCGGGTTTCAACCTGAGATATGCATTTTCTACGATAATCCTGGTGACACTTCTGTCAGAAGTATGCAGAATCTTCGAGAACGCTCTTTTCGAGATACTTAATGCGCGAAACTCGTTTTCTGGGGGTTTCACCACTCCACAGTTCGTTGGATATGCAGAACAGTAGATGTCTTGGTTTTCGTGGGGTTTCAAGCAGAGATATGCATTTTCTGCGATAATCTTAGTGAGACTTCTGTTAGAAGTATGCAGAATCATCGAGATCGCGCTTTTCGAACTATTTAATGAGAGAAACACGTTATCTGGTGTTTTCACAACTCCACAGTTGGTTTGATATGCAGAACCGGCGATATTTTGGTTTTCGTCGGGTTTCAAGCTGAGATATGCATTTTCTACGATAATCTTGGTGAAACATCTGTCCGAAGTATGCAGAAACATCGAGAGCGCTGTTTTCGTGCTATTTAATGCGAGAAACTCGTTTTCTGGTGTTTTCACCACTCCACAGTTCGTTGGATATGCAGAACCGGAGATATCTTGGTTTTCGTGGGGTTTCAAGCTGAGATATGCATTTTCTGCGATCATCTTTGTGAGTCTTCTGTCAGAAGCATGCAGAATCATCGAGATCATTCTATTTGAGCTATTTAATGCGAGAAACACGTTTTCTGTTGTTTTCAACACTCCACAGTGCGTTTGATGTGCAGAACCGGAGATAACTTGGTTTTCGTGAGGTTTCAAGCTGAGTTATGCATTTTCTGCGATAATCCTGGTGAGTCTTCTGTCAGAAGTATGCAGAATCATCCAGAACGCTCTTTTCGAGCTAGTTAATGCGAGTAACACGGTTTCTGGTGTTTTCACCACTCCACAGGGCGTTTGACATGCAGAACCGGAGATATCTTGGTTTCGGTCGAGTTTCAAGCTGAGATATGCATTTTCTACGATAATATTGGTGAGACCTCCGTCAGAATTATGCAGAATCTTCGAGAGCGCTATGTTCGAGCTACTTAATGCGAGTAACACGTTTGCTGGTGTTTTCACGACTCCACAGTATGTTTGATATGCAGAACCGGCGACATCTTGATTTTTGTGTGGTTTCAAGCTGAGATATGCATTTTCTGCGATAATCCTGGTGAGACTTCAGTCAGAAGTATGCAGAATCATCGATATCGCTCTTTTCGAGCTATTTAATGCGAGAAACCCGTTTTCTGGGGTTTTCACCACTCCACAGTTCGTTGGATATGCAGAACAGTAGATATCTTGGTTTTCGTGGGGTTTCAAGCAGTGATATGCATTTTCTGCGATAATCTTGGTGAGACTTCTGTTAGAAGTATGCAGAATCATCGAGATCGCACTTTTCGAGCTATTTAATGCGAGAAACACGTTATCTGGTGTTTTCACCACTCCACAGTTGGTTTGATATGCAGAACCGGCGATATTTTGGTTTTCGTCGGATTTCAAGCTGAGATATGCATTTTCTACGATAATCTTGGTGAAACATCTGTCCGAAGTATGCAGAAACATCGAGAGCGCTCTTTGCGAGCTATTTAATACGAGAAACTCGTTTTCTGGGGTTTTCACCACTCCACAGTTCGTTGGATATGCAGAACCGGAGATAACTTGGTTTTCGTGGGGTTTCAAGCTGAGATATGCATTTCCTGCGATAATCTTGGTGAGACTTCTATCCGAAGTATGCTGAATCATCGAGATCGCTCTTTTCGAGCTATTTAATGCGAGAAACACGTTCTCTGGTTGTTTTCACCACTCCACAGTGCGTCTGATATGCAGAACAGGCGATATCTTGATTTTCGTGGTGTTTCCAACTGAGATATGCATTTTGTGCGATAATATTGGTGGGTCTTTTGTCAGAAGTATGCAGAATCATCTAGATCGCTCTTTTCGAGCTACTTAATGCACGAAACACGTTTTCTGGAGTTTTCACCACTCCACAGTACGTTTGACATGCAGAACCGGAGATATCTTGGTTTCGGTCGGGTTTCAAGCTAAGATATGCATTTTCTACGATAATCTTGGTGAAACATCTGTCCGAAGTATGCAGAAACATCGAGAGCGCTCTTTTCGAGCTATTGAATGCGAGAAACTCGTTCTCTGGTTGTTTTCACCACTCCACAGTGCGTTTGATATGCAGACCCGGCGATATCTTGATTTTTGTGGTGGTTCCAACTGAGATATGCATTTTCTGCGATAACCTTGGTGGGTCTTTTGTCGGAAGTATGCAGAATCATCTTGATCGCTCTTTTCGAGCTACTTAATGCAGGAAACACGTTTTCTGGTGCTTTCACCACTCCACGGCAGGTTTGATGTGCAGAACCGGAGATAACTTGGTTTTCGTGGGGTTTCAAGCTGAGATATGCATTTCCTGCGATAATCTTGGTGTGACTTCTATCCGAAGTATGCTGAATCATCGAGATCGCTCTTTTCGAGATACTTAATGCGCGAAACTCGTTTTCTGGGGGTTTCACCACTCCACAGTTCGTTGGATATGCAGAACAGTAGATGTCTTGGTTTTCGTGGGGTTTCAAGCAGCGATATGCATTTTCTGCGATAATTTTAGTGAGACTTCTGTTAGAAGTATGCAGAATCATCGAGATCGCGCTTTTCGAACTATTTAATGCGAGAAACACGATATCTGGTGTTTTCACCACTCCACAGTTGGTTTGATATGCAGAACCGGCGATATTTTGGTTTTCGTCGGGTTTCAAGCTGAGATATGCATTTTCTACGATAATCTTGGTGAAACATCTGTCCGAAGTATGCAGAAACATCGAGAGCGCTGTTTTCGTGCTATTTAATGCGAGAAACTCGTTTTCTGGTGTTTTCACCACTCCACAGTTCGTTGGATATGCAGAACCGGAGATATCTTGGTTTTCGTGGGGTTTCAAGCTGAGATATGCATTTTCTGCGATCATCTTTGTGAGTCTTCTGTCAGAAGCATGCAGAATCATCGAGATCATTCTATTCGAGCTATTTAATGCGAGAAACACGTTTTCTGTTGTTTTCACCACTCCACAGTGCGTTTGATGTGCAGATCCGGAGATAACTTGGTTTTCGTGAGGTTTCAAGCTGAGCTATGCATTTTCTGCGATAATCCTGGTGAGTCTTCTGTCAGAAGTATGCAGAATCATCCAGAACGCTCTTTTCGAGCTAGTTAATGCGAGTAACACGTTTTCTGGTGTTTTCACCACTCCACAGGGCGTTTGACATGCAGAACCGGAGATATCTTGGTTTCGGTCGAGTTTCAAGCTGAGATATGCATTTTCTACGATAATATTGGTGAGACCTCCGTCAGAATTATGCAGAATCTTCGAGAGCGCTATGTTCGAGCTACTTAATGCGAGTAACACGTTTGCTGGTGTTTTCACGACTCCACAGTACGTTTGATATGAGGAACCGGCGACATCTTGATTTTTGTGTGGTTTCAAGCTGAGATATGCATTTTCTGCGATAATCCTGGTGAGACTTCAGTCAGAAGTATGCAGAATCATCGATATCGCTCTTTTCGAGCTATTTAATGCGAGAAACCCGTTTTCTGGGGTTTTCACCACTCCACAGTTCGTTGGATATGCAGAACAGTAGATATCTTGGTTTTCGTGGGGTTTCAAGCAGTGATATGCATTTTCTGCGATAATCTTGGTGAGACTTCTGTTAGAAGTATGCAGAATCATCGAGATCGCACTTTTCGAGCTATTTAATGCGAGAAACACGTTATCTGGTGTTTTCACCACTCCACAGTTGGTTTGATATGCAGTACCGGCGATATTTTGGTTTTCGTCGGATTTCAAGCTGAGATATGCATTTTCTACGATAATCTTGGTGAAACATCTGTCCGAAGTATGCAGAAACATCGAGAGCGCTCTTTGCGAGCTATTTAATGCGAGAAACTCGTTTTCTGGGGTTTTCACCACTCCACAGTTCGTTGGATATGCAGAACCGGAGATAACTTGGTTTTCGTGGGGTTTCAAGCTGAGATATACATTTCCTGCGATAATCTTGGTGAGACTTCTATCCGAAGTATGCTGAATCATCGAGATCGCTCTTTTCGAGCTATTTAATGCGGGAAACACGTTCTCTGGTTGTTTTCACCACTCCACAGTGCGTCTGATATGCAGAACAGGCGATATCTTGATTTTCGTGGTGTTTCCAACTGAGATATGCATTTTGTGCGATAATCTTGGTGGGTCTTTTGTCAGAAGTATGCAGAATCATCTAGATCGCTCTTTTCGAGCTACTTAATGCACGAAACACGTTTTCTGGAGTTTTCACCACTCCACAGTACGTTTGACATGCAGAACCGGAGATATCTTGGTTGCGGTCGGGTTTCAAGCCGAGATATGCATTTTCTACGATAATCTTGGTGAAACATCTGTCCGAAGTATGCAGAAACATCGAGAGCGCTCTTTTCGAGCTATTGAATGCGAGAAACTCGTTCTCTGGTTGTTTTCACCACTCCACAGTGCGTTTGATATGCAGACCAGGCGATATCTTGATTTTTGTGGTGTTTCCAACTGAGATATGCATTTTCTGCGATAACCTTGGTGGGTCTTTTGTCGGAAGTATGCAGAATCATCTTGATCGCTCTTTTCGAGCTACTTAATGCAGGAAACACGTTTTCTGGTGCTTTCACCACTCCACGGCAGGTTTGATGTGCAGAACCGGAGATAACTCGGTTTTCGGCGGGTTTCAAGCTGAGATATGCATTTTCTACGATAATCTTGGTGAAACATCTGTCCGAAGTATGCAGAAACATCGAGATCGCTCTTTACGAGCTATTTAATGCGAGAAACACGTTCTCTGGTTGTTTTCACCACTCCACAGTGCGTTTGATATGCAGACCAGGCGATATCTTGATTTTCGTGGTGTTTCCAACTGAGATATGCATTTTCTGCGATAACCTTGGTGGGTCTTTTGTCGGAAGTATGCAGAATCATCTTGATCGCACTTTTCGAGCTACTTAATGCACGAAACACGTTTTCTGGTGTTTTCACCACTCCACGGTACGTTTGATGTGCAGAACCGGAGATAACCCGGTTTTCGTCGGGTTTCAAGCTGAGATATGCATTTTCTAGGATAATCTTGGTGATACTTCTGTCAGAAGTATGCAGGATCCTCGACAACGCTCTTTTCGAGCTATTTAATGCGAGAAACACGTTATCTGGGGTTTTCACCACTCCACAGTGCGTTTGATATGCAGAACAGGCGATATCTTGATATTCGTGGTGTTTCCAACTGAAATTTTCATTTTCTGCGAAAATCTTGGTGGGTCTTTTGTCAGAAGTATGCAGAATCTTCGAGAACGCTCTTTTCGAGCTACTTAATGCGCGAAACACGTTTTCTGGTGTTTTCACCACTCCAAGGTACGTTTGGTGTGCAGAACCGGAGATCACTCGGTTTTCGTCGGGTTTCAAGCTGAGATATGCATTTTTTACGATAATCTTGGTGAGACTTCTGTCAGAAGGATGCAGGATCTTCGAGAACGGTCTTTTCGTGCTATTTATTGCGAGAAACACGTTATCTGGTGTTTTCACCACTCCACAGTGCGTTTGATATGCAGAACCGGCGATATCTTGATTTTCGTGGTGTTTCCCGCTGAGATATGCATTTTCTGCGATAATCTTGGATATTCTTCTGTGAGAAGTATGCAGAATCACCGAAATCGCTGTTTTCGTGCTATTTAATGCGAAAAACACGTTTTCTGGTGTTTTCAGCACTTCACAGTGCGTTTGATGTGCAGAACCGGCGACATCTTGATTTTCGTGATGTTTCTAGCTGAGATATGCATTTTCTGCGATAATATTGGTGAGACTTCAGTCAGAAGTATGCAGAATCATCTAGATCGCTCGTTTCGAGCTATTTAATGCACGAAACACGTTTTCTGGTGTTTTCACCACTCCACAGTACGTTTGAAATGCAGAACCGGAGATATCTTGGTTTCGGTCGGGTTTCAAGCTGAGATATGCATTTTCTATGATAATCCTGGTGCGACTTCTGTCAGAAGTATGCAGAATCTTCGAGAACGCCCTTTTCGAGCTACTTAATGCGCGAAACACGTTTTCTGGTGTTTTCACCACTCCACGGTACGTTTGATGTGCAGAACCGGAGATAACCCGGTTTTCGTCGGGTTTCAAGCTGAGATATGCATTTTCTACGATAATCTTGGTGAGACTTCTGTGAGAAGTATGCAGGATCTTCGAGAACGCTCTTTTCGTGCTATTTAATGCGAAAAACACGTTTTCTGGTGTTTTCAGCACGTCACAGTGCGTTTGATATGCGGAAACTGCGATATCTTCGTTTTCGTGGGGTTTCCAGCTGAGACATGCATTTTCTGCGATAATCTTGGATATTCTTCTGTGAGAAGTATGGAGAATCACCGAAATCGCAGTTTTCGTGCTATTGAATGCGAAAAACACGTTTTATGGTGTTTTCAGCACTCCACAGTGCGTTTGATATGCCGAAACTGCGATATCTTCGATTTCGTGGGGTTTCCAGCTGAGACATGCATTTGCTAGGATAATCTTCGATATTCTTCTGTGAGAAGTTTGCAGAATCACAGAAATCGCTGCTTTCGTGCTATTTAATGCGAAAAACTCGTTTTCTGGTGTTTGCAGCACTCCACAGTGCGTTTGATATGCGGAAACTGCGATATCTTCGGTTTCATTGGGTTTCCAGATGAGATATGCATTTTCTACGATAATCTTGGATATTCTTGTGTGAGACGTTTGCAGAATCACAGAAATCGCTCTATTCGAGCTGTTTAATGCGAGAAACACGTTATCTGGTTGTTTTCACCACTCCACAGTGCGTTTGATGTGCAGAACCTGCGACATCTTGATTTTCGTGGGGTTTCCAGCTGATATATGCATTTTCTGCGATAATCTTGGTGTTTCATCTATCAGAAGTATGCAGAATCATCGAGAACGCTCTTTTCGAGCTAGCTAATGAGAGAAACACGTTTTCTGGTGTTTTCACCACTCCACAGTTCGTTTGATATGCAGAACAGTAGATATCTTGGTTTTCGTGGGGTTTCAAGCTGAGATATGCATTTTCTGCGATAAGCTTGGTGAAACATCTGTCCGAAGTATGCAGAACCATCGAGAGAGCTCTTTTCGGGCTATTTAATGCGAGAAACACGTTTTCTGGGGTTTTCACCACTCCACAGTTCGTTGGATATGCAGAACCGGAGATATCTTGGTTTTCATTGGGTTTCCAGATGAGATATGCACTTTCTGCGATAATCTTGGTGAGTCTTCTGTCAGAAGTATGCAGAATCATCTAGATCGCTCTTTTCGAGCTATTTAATGCGAGTAACACGTTTTCTGGTGTTTTCAGCACCCCACAGTTGGTTTGATATGCAGAACCGGCGACATCTTGGTTTTCGTCGGGTTTCAAGCTGAGATATGCATTTTCTGCGAAAATCTTGGTGTTTCATCTATGAGAAGTATGCAGAATCATCGAGAACGCTCTTTTCGAGTTAGTTAATGCGAGAAACACGTTTTCTGGTGTTTTCAACATTCCACAGTTCGTTGGATATGCAGAACCGGAGATATCTTGGTTTTCGTGGGGTTTCAAGCTGAGATATGCATTTTCTACGATAATCTTGGTGAAACATCTGTCCGAAGTATGCAGAAACATCGAGAGCGCTCTTTTCGAGCTATTTAATGCGAGAAACACGTTATCTGGTGTTTTCACCACTCCACAGTGCGTTTGATATGCAGAACCGGCGACATCTTTGATTTCGTCGGGGTTCAAGTTGAGATATGCATTTTCTACGGGAATCTTGGTGAGACTTCTGTCGGAAGTATGCAGAATCATCGTGATCGGCCTTTTCGAGCTAGTTAACGCTAGAAACACGTTCTCTGGTTGTTTTCACCACTCCACAGTGCGTTTGATATGCAGAACCGGCAACATCTTGATTTTCGTGAGGTTTCGAGCTGAGATATGCATTTTCTGCGATAATCTTAGTGAGACTTCTGTCCGAAGTATGCAGAAACATCGAGAGCGCACTTTTCGAGCTATTTAATGCGAGAAACACGTTTTCTGGTGTATTCACCACTCCACAGTACGTTAGACATGCAGAGCCGGAGATATCTTCTTTTCGGTCGGGTTTCAAGCTGAGATATGCATTTTCTACGATAATATTGGTGAGACCTCTGTCAGAAGTATGCAGAATCTTCGAGAACGCTCTTTTCGAGCTACTTAATGCGAGAAACACGTTTTCTGGCGTTTTGACCACTCCACAGTGCGTTTGATATGTAGAGCCGCCGATAACTTGGTTTTCGTGGGGTTTCCAGCTGAAATATGCATTTTCTGCGATAATCTTGGTGTTTCATCTATGCGAAGTATGCAGAATCATCGAGAACGCTCTTTTCGAGTTAGTTAATGCGAGAAACACGTTTTCTGGGGTTTACACCACTCCACAGTGCGTTGGATATGCAGAACAGTAGATATCTTGGTTTTCGTGGGGTTTCAAGCAGAGATATGCATTTTCTGCGATAATCTTAGTGAGACTTCTGTCCGAAGTATGCAGAAACATCGAGAGCGCACTTTTCGAGCTATTTAATGCGAGAAACTCGTTTTCTGGGGTTTTCAACACTCCACAGTTCGTTGGATATGCAGAACCGGAGATATCTTGGTTTTCGTGGGGTTTCAAGCTGAGATATGCATTTCCTGCGATAATCTTGGTGAGACTTCTGTCCGAAGTATGCTGAATCATCTAGATCGCTCTTTTCGAGCTATTTAATGCGAGAAACACGTTATCTGGTGTTTTCACCACTCCACAGTGCGTTTCATATGCAGAACCAGCGATATCTTGGTTTTCGTGGCATTTCAAGCTGAGGTATGCATTTCCTGCGATAATCTTGGTGAGACTTCTGTCCGATATATGCTGAATCATCGAGATCGCTCTTTTCGAGCAAATTAGTGCGAGAAACACGTCATCTGGTGTTTTCACCACTCCACAGTGCGTTTGATATGCAGAACACTAGATATCTGGGTTTTCGTGGGGTTTCAAGCTGAGATATGCATTTTCTGCGATAATCTTCTTGAGACTTCTGTCCGAAGTATGCAGAATCATCTAGATCGCTCGTTCCGAGCTATTTAATGCGAGAAACACGTTATCTGGTGTCTTCACCACTCCACAGTGCGTTGGAAATGCAGAACCGGAGATATTTTGGTTTTCGTCGGGTTTCAAGCTGAGATATGCATTTTCTACGATAAGCTTCGTGAAACATCTGTCCGAAGTATGCAGAAGCATCGTGATCGGCCTTTTCGAGCTATTTAACGCGAGAAACACGTTCTCTGGTTATTTTCACCACTCCACAGTGCGTTTGATATGCAGAACCGGCAACATCTTGATTTTCGAGAGGTTTCGAGCTGAGATATGCATTTTCTGCGATAATATTGGTGAGACATCAGTCAGAAGTATGCAGAATCATCTAGATCGCTCTTTTCGAGCTACTTAATGCAGGAAACACGTTTTCTGGTGCTTTCACCACTCCACGGCAGGTTTGATGTGCAGAACCGGAGATAACTCGGTTTTCGGCGGGTTTCAAGCTGAGATATGCATTTTCTACGATAATCCTGGTGAGACTTCTGTCAGAAGTATGCAGAATCTTCGAGAACGCTCTTTTCGAGATACTTAATGCGAGAAACACGTTTTCTGGTGTTTTGACCACTCACACAGTGCGTTTGATATGTAGAGCCGCCGATAACTTGGTTTTCGTCGGGTTTCAAGCTGAGATATGCATTTTCTACGATAAGCTTCGTGAAACATCTGTCCGAAGTATGCAGAAGCATCGAGAGCGCTCTTTTCGAGCTATTTATTGCGAGAAACACGTTCTCTGGTGTTTTCACCACTCCACAGTTGGTTTGATATGCAGAACCGACGATATTTTGGTTTTCGCCGGGTTTCAAGCTGAGATATGCATTTTCTACCATAATCTTGGTGAAACATCTGTCAGAAGTATGCAGAAACATCGAGAGCGCTCTTTTCGAGCTATTTAATGCGAGAAACACGTTATCTGGTGTTTTCACCACTCCACAGTGCGTTTGATATGCAGAACCGGCGACATCTTTGATTTCGTCGGGGTTCAAGTTGAGATATGCATTTTCTACGAGAATCTTGGTGAGACTTCTGTCGGAAGTATGCAGAATCATCGTGATCGGCCTTTTCGAGCTATTTAACGCGAGAAACACGTTCTCTGGTTGTTTTCACCACTCCACAGTGCGTTTGATATGCAGAACCGGCAACATCTTGATTTTCGTGAGGTTTCGAGCTGAGATATGCATTTTCTGCGATAATATTGGTGAGACATCAGTCCGAAGTATGCAGAATCATCTAGATCGCTCTTTTCGAGCTACTTAATGCAGGAAACACGTTTTCTGGTGCTTTCACCACTCCACGGCAGGTTTGATGTGCAGAACCGGAGATAACTCGGTTTTCGGCGGGTTTCAAGCTGAGATTTGCATTTTCTACGATAATCCTGGTGAGACTTCTGTCAGAAGTATGCAGAATCTTCGAGAACGCTCTTTTCGAGATACTTAATGCGCGAAACACGTTTTCTGGTGTTTTCACCACTCCACGGTACGTTTCATGTGCAGAACCGGAGATATATCGGTTTCGGTCGGGTTTCAACCTGAGATATGCATTTTCTACGATAATCCTGGTGAGACTTCTGTCAGAATTATGCAGAAACATCAAGAGCGCTCTTTTCGAGCTATTTAATGCGAGAAACACGTTTTCTGGGGTGTTCACCACTCCACAGTTCTTTGGATATGCAGAACAGGAGATACCTTGGTTTGCGTGGGGTTACAAGCAGATATATGCATTTTCTGCGATAATCTTGTTGAGACTTCTGTTAGAAGGATGCAGAAACATCGTGAGCGCTCTTTTCGAGCTATTTATTGCGAGAAACACGTTATCTGGTGTTTTCACTTCTCCACAGTGCGTTTGAAATGCAGAACCGGCGACATCTTTGATTTCGTCGGGGTTCAAGTTGAGATATGCATTTTCTACGATAATCTTGGTGGGTCTTTTGTCAGAGGTATGCAGAATCATCTAGATCGCTCTTTTCGAGCTACTTAATGCACGAAACACGTTTTCTTGTGTTTTCACCACTCCACAGTACGTTTGACATGCAGAACCGGAGATATCTTGGTTTCGGCCGGGTTTCAACCTGAGATATGCATTTTCTACGATAATCCTGGTGAGACTTCTGTCAGAAGTATGCAGAATCTTCGAGAACGCTCTTTTCGAGATTCTTAATGCGCGAAACTCGTTTTCTGGGGGTTTCACCACTCCACAGTTCGTTGGATATGCAGAACAGTAGATGTCTTGGTTTTCGTGGGGTTTCAAGCAGAGATATGCATTTTCTGCGATAATCTTAGTGAGACTTCTGTTAGAAGTATGCAGAATCATCGAGATCGCGCTTTTCGAACTATTTAATGCGACAAACACGTTATCTGGTGTTATCACCACTCCACAGTTGGTTTGATATGCAGAACCGGCGATATTTTGGTTTTCGTCGGGTTTCAAGCTGAGATATGCATTTTCTACGATAATCTTGGTGAAACATCTGTCCGAAGTATGCAGAAACATCGAGAGCGCTGTTTTCGTGCTATTTAATGCGAGAAACTCGTTTTCTGGGGTTTTCACCACTCCACAGTTCGTTGGATATGCAGAACCGGAGATATCCTGGTTTTCGTGGGGTTTCAAGCTGAGATATGCATTTTCTGCGATCATCTTTGTGAGTCTTCTGTCAGAAGCATGCAGAATCATCGAGATCATTCTATTCGAGCTATTTAATTCGAGAAACACGTTTTCTGTTGTTTTCATCACTCCACAGTGCGTTTGATGTGCAGAACCGGAGATAACTTGGTTTTCGTGAGGTTTCAAGCTGAGCTATGCATTTTCTGCGATAATCCTGGTGAGTCTTCTGTCAGAAGTATGCAGAATCATCCAGAACGCTCTTTTCGAGCTAGTTAATGCGAGTAACACGTTTTCTGGTGTTTTCACCACTCCACAGGGCGTTTGACATGCAGAACCCGAGATATCTTGGTTTCGGTCGAGTTTCAAGCTGAGATATGCATTTTCTACGATAATATTGGTGAGACCTCCGTCAGAATTATGCAGAATCTGCGAGAGCGCTATGTTCGAGCTACTTAATGCGAGTAACACGTTTGCTGGTGTTTTCACGACTCCACAGTACGTTTGATATGCAGAACCGGCGACATCTTGATTTTTGTGTGGTTTCAAGCTGAGATATGCATTTTCTGCGATAATCCTGGTGAGACTTCAGTCAGAAGTATGCAGAATCATCGATATCGCTCTTTTCGAGCTATTTAATGCGAGAAACCCGTTTTCTGGGGTTTTCACCACTCCACAGTTCGTTGGATATGCAGAACAGTAGATATCTTGGTTTTCGTGGGGTTTCAAGCAGTGATATGCATTTTCTGCGATAATCTTGGTGAGACTTCTTTTAGAAGTGTGCAGAATCATCGAGATCGCACTTTTCGAGCTATTTAATGCGAGAAACACGTTACCTGGTGTTTTCACCACTCCACAGTTGGTTTGATATGCAGAACCGGCGATATTTTGGTTTTCGTCGGATTTCAAGCTGAGATATGCATTTTCTACGATAATCTTGGTGAAACATCTGTCCGAAGTATACAGAAACATCGAGAGCGCTCTTTGCGAGCTATTTAATGCGAGAAACTCGTTTTCTGGGGTTTTCACCACTCCACAGTTCGTTGGATATGCAGAACCGGCGACATCTTTGATTTCGTCGGGGTTCAAGTTGAGATATGCATTTTCTACGAGAATCTTGGTGAGACTTCTGTCGGAAGTATGCAGAATCATCGTGATCGGCCTTTTCGAGCTATTTAACGCGAGAAACACGTTCTCTGGTTGTTTTCACCACTCCACAGTGCGTTTGATATGCAGAACCGGCAACATCTTGATTTTCGTGAGGTTTCGAGCTGAGATATGCATTTTCTGCGATAATATTGGTGAGACATCAGTCCGAAGTATGCAGAATCATCTAGATCGCTCTTTTCGAGCTACTTAATGCAGGAAACACGTTTTCTGGTGCTTTCACCACTCCACGGCAGGTTTGATGTGCAGAACCGGAGATAACTCGGTTTTCGGCGGGTTTCAAGCTGAGATATGCATTTTCTACGATAATCCTGGTGAGACTTCTGTCAGAAGTATGCAGAATCTTCGAGAACGCTCTTTTCGAGATACTTAATGCGCGAAACACGTTTTCTGGTGTTTTCACCACTCCACGGTACGTTTCATGTGCAGAACCGGAGATATATCGGTTTCGGTCGGGTTTCAACCTGAGATATGCATTTTCTACGATAATCCTGGTGAGACTTCTGTCAGAATTATGCAGAAACATCAAGAGCGCTCTTTTCGAGCTATTTAATGCGAGAAACACGTTTTCTGGGGTGTTCACCACTCCACAGTTCTTTGGATATGCAGAACAGGAGATACCTTGGTTTGCGTGGGGTTACAAGCAGATATATGCATTTTCTGCGATAATCTTGTTGAGACTTCTGTTAGAAGGATGCAGAAACATCGTGAGCGCTCTTTTCGAGCTATTTATTGCGAGAAACACGTTATCTGGTGTTTTCACTTCTCCACAGTGCGTTTGAAATGCAGAACCGGCGACATCTTTGATTTCGTCGGGGTTCAAGTTGAGATATGCATTTTCTACGATAATCTTGGTGGGTCTTTTGTCAGAGGTATGCAGAATCATCTAGATCGCTCTTTTCGAGCTACTTAATGCACGAAACACGTTTTCTTGTGTTTTCACCACTCCACAGTACGTTTGACATGCAGAACCGGAGATATCTTGGTTTCGGCCGGGTTTCAACCTGAGATATGCATTTTCTACGATAATCCTGGTGAGACTTCTGTCAGAAGTATGCAGAATCTTCGAGAACGCTCTTTTCGAGATTCTTAATGCGCGAAACTCGTTTTCTGGGGGTTTCACCACTCCACAGTTCGTTGGATATGCAGAACAGTAGATGTCTTGGTTTTCGTGGGGTTTCAAGCAGAGATATGCATTTTCTGCGATAATCTTAGTGAGACTTCTGTTAGAAGTATGCAGAATCATCGAGATCGCGCTTTTCGAACTATTTAATGCGAGAAACACGTTATCTGGTGTTATCACCACTCCACAGTTGGTTTGATATGCAGAACCGGCGATATTTTGGTTTTCGTCGGGTTTCAAGCTGAGATATGCATTTTCTACGATAATCTTGGTGAAACATCTGTCCGAAGTATGCAGAAACATCGAGAGCGCTGTTTTCGTGCTATTTAATGCGAGAAACTCGTTTTCTGGGGTTTTCACCACTCCACAGTTCGTTGGATATGCAGAACCGGAGATATCCTGGTTTTCGTGGGGTTTCAAGCTGAGATATGCATTTTCTGCGATCATCTTTGTGAGTCTTCTGTCAGAAGCATGCAGAATCATCGAGATCATTCTATTCGAGCTATTTAATTCGAGAAACACGTTTTCTGTTGTTTTCATCACTCCACAGTGCGTTTGATGTGCAGAACCGGAGATAACTTGGTTTTCGTGAGGTTTCAAGCTGAGCTATGCATTTTCTGCGATAATCCTGGTGAGTCTTCTGTCAGAAGTATGCAGAATCATCCAGAACGCTCTTTTCGAGCTAGTTAATGCGAGTAACACGTTTTCTGGTGTTTTCACCACTCCACAGGGCGTTTGACATGCAGAACCCGAGATATCTTGGTTTCGGTCGAGTTTCAAGCTGAGATATGCATTTTCTACGATAATATTGGTGAGACCTCCGTCAGAATTATGCAGAATCTGCGAGAGCGCTATGTTCGAGCTACTTAATGCGAGTAACACGTTTGCTGGTGTTTTCACGACTCCACAGTACGTTTGATATGCAGAACCGGCGACATCTTGATTTTTGTGTGGTTTCAAGCTGAGATATGCATTTTCTGCGATAATCCTGGTGAGACTTCAGTCAGAAGTATGCAGAATCATCGATATCGCTCTTTTCGAGCTATTTAATGCGAGAAACCCGTTTTCTGGGGTTTTCACCACTCCACAGTTCGTTGGATATGCAGAACAGTAGATATCTTGGTTTTCGTGGGGTTTCAAGCAGTGATATGCATTTTCTGCGATAATCTTGGTGAGACTTCTGTTAGAAGTATGCAGAATCATCGAGATCGCACTTTTCGAGCTATTTAATGCGAGAAACACGTTACCTGGTGTTTTCACCACGCCACAGTTGGTTTGATATGCAGAACCGGCGATATTTTGGTTTTCGTCGGATTTCAAGCTGAGATATGCATTTTCTACGATAATCTTGGTGAAACATCTGTCCGAAGTATACAGAAACATCGAGAGCGCTCTTTGCGAGCTATTTAATGCGAGAAACTCGTTTTCTGGGGTTTTCACCACTCCACAGTTCGTTGGATATGCAGAACCGGAGATAACTTGGTTTTCGTGGGGTTTCAAGCTGAGATATGCATTTCCTGCGATAATCTTGGTGAGACTTCTATCCGAAGTATGCTGAATCATCGAGATCGCTCTTTTCGAGCTATTTAATGCGAGAAACACGTTCTCTGGTTGTTTTCACCACTCCACAGTGCGTCTGATATGCAGAACAGGCGATATCTTGATTTTCGTGGTGTTTCCAGCTGAGATATGCATTTTGTGCGATAATCTTGGTGGGTCTTTTGTCAGAAGTATGCAGAATCATCTAGATCGCTCTTTTCGAGCTACTTAATGCACGAAACACGTTTTCTGGAGTTTTCACCACTCCACAGTACGTTTGACATGCAGAACCGGAGATATCTTGGTTTCGGTCGGGTTTCAAGCTGAGATATGCATTTTCTACGATAATCTTGGTGAAACATCTGTCCGAAGTATGCAGAAACATCGAGAGCGCTCTTTTCGAGCTATTGAATGCGAGAAACTCGTTTTCTGGGCTTTTCACCACTCCACAGTTCGTTGGATATGCAGAACCGGCGATATTTTGGTTTTCGTCGGGTTTCAAGCTGAGATATGCATTTTCTACGATAATCTTGGTGAAACATCTGTCCGAAGTATGCAGAAACATCGAGAGCGCTCTTTTCGAGCTATTGAATGCGAGAAACTCGTTTTCTGGGCTTTTCACCACTCCACAGTTCGTTGGATATGCAGAACCGGAGATATCTTGGTTTTCGTGGGGTTTCAAGCTGAGATATGCATTTCCTGCGATATTCTTGGTGAGACTTTTGTCTGAAGTATGCTGAATCATCGAGATCGCTCTTTTCGAGCTATTTAATGCGAGAAACACGTTCTCTGGTTGTTTTCACCACTCCACAGTGCGTCTGATATGCAGAACCGGCGATATCTTGATTTTCGTGGTGTTTCCCGCTGAGATATGCATTTTCTGCGATAATCTTGGATATTCTTCTGTAAGAAGTATGCAGAATCACCGAAATCGCTGTTTTCGTGCTATTTAATGCGAAAAACACGTTTTCTGGTGTTTTCAGCACTTCACAGTGCGTTTGATGTGCAGAACCGGCGACATCTTGATTTTCGTGATGTTTCTAGCTGAGATATGCATTTTCTGCGATAATATTGGTGAGACTTCAGTCAGAAGTATGCAGAATCATCTAGATCGCTCGTTTCGAGCTATTTAATGCACGAAACACGTTTTCTGGTGTTTTCACCACTCCACAGTACGTTTGAAATGCAGAACCGGAGATATCTTGGTTTCGGTCGGGTTTCAAGCTGAGATATGCATTTTCTATGATAATCCTGGTGAGACTTCTGTCAGAAGTATGCAGAATCTTCGAGAACGCCCTTTTCGAGCTACTTAATGCGCGAAACACGTTTTCTGGTGTTTTCACCACACCACGGTACGTTTGATGTGCAGAACCGGATATAACACGGTTTTCGTCGGGTTTCAAGCTGAGATATGCATTTTGTACGATAATCTTGGTGAGACTTCTGTGAGAAGTATGCAGGATCTTCGAGAACGCTCTTTTCGAGCTACTTGATGCGATAAACACGTTTTCTGGTGTTTTCACCACCCCACAGTGCGTTTGATATGCAGAACCGGCGACATCTTGGTTTTCGTGGGGTATCAAGCTGAGATATGCAGTTTCTGCGATAAGCTTGGTGAAACATCTGTCCGAAGTATGCAGAACCATCGAGAGAGCTCTTTTCGAGCTACTTAATGCGAGAAACACGTTTTCTGGTTTTTTCACCACTCCACAGTGCGTCTGAAATGCAGAACCGGCGATATCTTGGTTTTGGTGGGGTTTGTAGCTGAGATATGCATTTTCTGCGATAATCTTGGTGAGTCTTCTGTCAGAAGTATGCAGAATCATCTAGATCGCTCTTTTCGAGCTATTTAATGCGAGAAACACGTCTTTTTGCGTTTTCACCACCCCACAGTGCGTTTGATATGCAGAACCGGAGATATATTGGTTTCGGTCGGGTTTCAATCTGAGATATGCATTCTCTGCGATAATCTTGGTGATTCTTCTGTCAGAAGTATGCAGAATCATCTAGATCGCTCGTTTCGAGCTATTTAATGCGAAAAAACAAGTTTTCTGGTGTTTTCACCACTCCACTGTGCGTTTGATATGCAGAACCGGCGACATCTTGATTTTCGTGAGGTTTCTAGCTGAGATATGCATTTTCTGCGATAATATTGGTGAGACTTCAGTCAGAAGTATGCAGAATCATCTAGATCGCTCGTTTTGAGCTATTTAATGCGAAAATACAAGTTTTCTGGTGTTTTGACCTCTCCACAGTGCGTTTGGTATGTAGAGCCGCCGATAACTTGGTTTTGGTGGGGTTTCCAGCTGATATATGCATTTTCTGCGATAATCTTGGTGTTTCATCTATGAGAAGGATGCAGAATCATCCAGAACGCTCTTTTCGAGCTAGTTAATGCGAGTAACACGTATTCTGGTGTTTTCAACACCCCACAGTGCGTTTGATATGCAGAACCGGCGATGTCTTGGTTTTCGTGGGGTTTCCAGCTGAGATATGCATTTTCTGCGATTACCTGGTGAGACTTTAGTCAGAAGTATGCAGAATCACCTAGATCGCTCGTTTCGAGCTATATAATGCGAGAAACACGTTATCTGGTGTTTTCATCACTCCACAGGGCGTTTGATATGCAGAACCGGCGATATCTTGGTTTTCGTGGGGTTTCCAGCTGAGATATGCATTTTCTGCGATAATCTTGGTGAGACTGTAGTCAGAAGTATGCAGAATCATCTAGATCGCTCGTTTCGAGCTATTTAATGCGAAAAAACAAGTTTTCTGGTGTTTTCACCACTCCACTGTGCGTTTGATATGCAGAACCGGCGACATCTTGATTTTCGTGAGGTTTCTAGCTGAGATATGCATTTTCTGCGATAATATTGGTGAGACTTCAGTCAGAAGTATGCAGAATCATCTAGATCGCTCGTTTTGAGCTATTTAATGCGAAAATACAAGTTTTCTGGTGTTTTGACCACTCCACAGTGCGTTTGGTATGTAGAGCCGCCGATAACTTGGTTTTGGTGGGGTTTCCAGCTGATATATGCATTTTCTGCGATAATCTTGGTGTTTCATCTATGAGAAGGATGCAGAATCATCCAGAACGCTCTTTTCGAGCTATTGAATGCGAGAAACTCGTTTTCTGGGCTTTTCACCACTCCACAGTTCGTTGGATATGCAGAACCGGAGATATCTTGGTTTTCGTGGGGTTTCAAGCTGAGATATGCATTTCCTGCGATATTCTTGGTGAGACTTTTGTCTGAAGTATGCTGAATCATCGAGATCGCTCTTTTCGAGCTATTTAATGCGAGAAACACGTTCTCTGGTTGTTTTCACCACTCCACAGTGCGTCTGATATGCAGAACCGGCGATATCTTGATTTTCGTGGTGTTTCCCGCTGAGATATGCATTTTCTGCGATAATCTTGGATATTCTTCTGTAAGAAGTATGCAGAATCACCGAAATCGCTGTTTTCGTGCTATTTAATGCGAAAAACACGTTTTCTGGTGTTTTCAGCACTTCACAGTGCGTTTGATGTGCAGAACCGGCGACATCTTGATTTTCGTGATGTTTCTAGCTGAGATATGCATTTTCTGCGATAATATTGGTGAGACTTCAGTCAGAAGTATGCAGAATCATCTAGATCGCTCGTTTCGAGCTATTTAATGCACGAAACACGTTTTCTGGTGTTTTCACCACTCCACAGTACGTTTGAAATGCAGAACCGGAGATATCTTGGTTTCGGTCGGGTTTCAAGCTGAGATATGCATTTTCTATGATAATCCTGGTGAGACTTCTGTCAGAAGTATGCAGAATCTTCGAGAACGCCCTTTTCGAGCTACTTAATGCGCGAAACACGTTTTCTGGTGTTTTCACCACACCACGGTACGTTTGATGTGCAGAACCGGATATAACCCGGTTTTCGTCGGGTTTCAAGCTGAGATATGCATTTTGTACGATAATCTTGGTGAGACTTCTGTGAGAAGTATGCAGGATCTTCGAGAACGCTCTCTTCGTGCTATTTAATGCGAAAAACACGTTTTCTGGTGTTTTCAGCACGTCACAGTGCGTTTGATATGCGGAAACTGCGATATCTTCGTTTTCGTGGGGTTTCCAGCTGAGACATGCATTTTCTGCGATAATCTTGGATATTCTTCTGTGAGAAGTATGGAGAATCACCGAAATCGCAGTTTTCGTGCTATTGAATGCGAAAAACACGTTTTATGGTGTTTTCAGCACTCCACAGTGCGTTTGATATGCCGAAACTGCGATATCTTCGATTTCGTGGGGTTTCCAGCTGAGACATGCATTTTCTGCGATAAGCTTGGTGAAACATCTGTCCGAAGTATGCAGAACCATCGAGAGAGCTCTTTTCGGTCTATTTAATGCGAGAAACACGTTTTCTGGGGTTTTCACCACTCCACAGTTCGTTGGATATGCAGAACCGGAGATATCTTGGTTTTCGTGGGGTTTCAAGCTGAGATATGCATTTCCTGCGATAATCTTGGTGAGACTTCTGTCCGAAGTATGCAGAATCATCGAGATCGCGCTTTTCGAGCTATTTAATGCGAGAAACACGTTATCTGGTGTTTTCACCACTCCACAGTGCGTTTGATATGCAGAACCAACGATATCTTGGTTTTCGTGGGGTTTCAAGCTGAGATATGCATTTTCTGCGATAATCTTGGTGAGACTTCTGTCCGAAGTATGCAGGACCTTCGAGAACGCTCTTTTCGAGCTACTTGATGCGATAAACACGTTTTCTGGTGTTTGCAGCACTCCACAGTGCGTTTGATATGCGGAAACTGCGATATCTTCGGTTTCATTGGGTTTCCAGATGAGATATGCATTTTCTACGATAATCTTGGATATTCTTGTGCGAGACGTTTGCAGAATCACAGAAATCGCTCTATTCGAGCTGTTTAATGCGAGAAACACGTTATCTGGTTGTTTTCACCACTCCACAGTGCGTTTGATGTGCAGAACCGGCGACATCTTGATTTTCGTGGGGTTTCCAGCTGAAATATGCATTTTCTGCGATAATCTTGGTGTTTCATCTATCACAAGTATGCAGAATCATCGAGAACGCTCTTTTCAAGCTAGCTAATGAGAGAAACACGTTTTCTGGTGTTTTCACCACTCCACAGTGCGTTTGATATGCAGAACAGTAGATATCTTGGTTTTCGTGGGGTTTCAAGCAGAGATATGCATTTTCTGCGATAAGCTTGGTGACACATCTGTCCGAAGTATGCAGAACCATCGAGAGAGCTCTTTTCGGGCTATTTAATGCGAGAAACACGTTTTCTGGGGTTTTCACCACTCCACAGTTCGTTGGATATGCAGAAGCGGTGATATCTTGGTTTTCGTGGGGTTTCAAGCTGAGATATGCATTTCCTGCGATAATCTTGGTGAGACTTCTGTCCGAAGTATGCAGGACCTTCGAGAACGCTCTTTTCGAGCTACTTGATGCGATAAACACGTTTTCTGGTGTTTTCACCACCCCACAGTGCGTTTGATATGCAGAACCGGCGACATCTTGGTTTTCGTGGGGTTTCAAGCTGAGATATGCATTTTCTGCGATAATCTTGGTGAGACTTCTGTCCGAAGTATGCAGAATCATCGAGATCGCGCTTTTCGAGCTATTTAATGCGAGAAACACGTTATCTGGTGTTTTCACCACTCCACAGTTGGTTTGATATGCAGATACGGCGATACCTTGATTTTCGGGGTGTTTCAGGCTGAGATATGCATTTTCTACGATAATGTTGGTGAGACTTCTGTCAGAAGTATGCAGAATCTTCGAGAACACTCTTTTCGAGCTACTTAATGCGCGAAACACGTTTTCTGGTGTTTTCACCACTCCACGGTACGTTTGATGTGCAGAACCGGAGATAACTCGGTTTTCGTCGGGTTTCAAGCTGAGATATGCATTTTCTACGATAATCTTAGTGAGACTGCTGTCAGAAGTATGCAGGACCTTCGAGAACGCTCTTTTCGAGCTACTTGATGCGATAAACACGTTTTCTGGTGTTTTCACCACCCCACAGTGCGTTTGATATGCAGAACCGGCGACATCTTGGTTTTCGTGGGGTATCAAGCTGAGATATGCAGTTTCTGCGATAAGCTTGGTGAAACATCTGTCCGAAGTATGCAGAACCATCGAGAGAGCTCTTTTCGAGCTACTTAATGCGAGAAACACGTTTTCTGGTTTTTTCACCACTCCACAGTGCGTCTGAAATGCAGAACCGGCGATATCTTGGTTTTGGTGGGGTTTGTAGCTGAGATATGCATTTTCTGCGATAATCTTGGTGAGTCTTCTGTCAGAAGTATGCAGAATCATCCAGAACGCTCTTTTCGAGCTAGTTAATGCGAGTAACACGTTTTCTGGTGTTTTCAACACCCCACAGTGCGTTTGATATGCATAACCGGCGATATCTTGATTTTGGTGAGGTTTCAAGCTGAGATATGCATTTTCTGCGATTACCTGGTGAGACTTTAGTCAGAAGTATGCAGAATCACCTAGATCGCTCGTTTCGAGCTATATAATGCGAGAAACACGTTATCTGGTGTTTTCATCACTCCACAGGGCGTTTGATATGCAGAACCGGCGATATCTTGGTTTTCGTGGGGTTTCCAGCTGAGATATGCATTTTCTGCGATAATCTTGGTGAGACTGTAGTCAGAAGTATGCAGAATCATCTAGATCGCTCGTTTCGAGCTATTTAATGCGAAAAAACAAGTTTTCTGGTGTTTTCACCACTCCACTGTGCGTTTGATATGCAGAACCGGCGACATCTTGATTTTCGTGAGGTTTCTAGCTGAGATATGCATTTTCTGCGATAATATTGGTGAGACTTCAGTCAGAAGTATGCAGAATCATCTAGATCGCTCGTTTTGAGCTATTTAATGCGAAAATACAAGTTTTCTGGTGTTTTGACCACTCCACAGTGCGTTTGGTATGTAGAGCCGCCGATAACTTGGTTTTGGTGGGGTTTCCAGCTGATATATGCATTTTCTGCGATAATCTTGGTGTTTCATCTATGAGAAGGATGCAGAATCATCCAGAACGCTCTTTTCGAGCTAGTTAATGCGAATAACACGTTTTCTGGTGTTTTCAACACCCCACAGTGCGTTTGATATGCAGAACCGGCGATATCTTGGTTTTCGTGGGGTTTCCAGCTGAGATATGCATTTTCTGCGATAATCTTGGTGAGACTTTAGTCAGAAGTATGCAGAATCATCTAGATCGCTCTTTTCGAGCTACTTAATGCACGAAACACGTTTTCTGGTGTTTTCACCACTCCACAGTACGTTTGACATGCAGAACCGGCGATATCTTGGTTTCGGTCGGGTTTCAAGCTGAGATATGCATTTTCTACGATAATCTTGGTGAAACATGTGTCCGAAGTATGCAGAAACATCAAGAGCGCTCTTTTCGAGCTATTTAATGCGAGAAACTCGTTTTCTGGGGTTTTCACCACTCCACAGTTCGTTGGATATGCAGAACCGGAGATATCTTGGTTTTCGTGGGGTTTCAAGCTGAGATATGCACTTCCTGCGATAATGTTGGTGAGACTTCTGTCCGAAGTTTGCTGAATCATCGGGATCGCTCTTTTCGAGCTATTTAATGCGAGAAACACGTTCTCTGGTTGTTTTCACCACTCCACAGTGCGTTTGATATGCAGAACAGGCGATATCTTGATTTTCGTGGTGTTTCCAGCTGAGATATGCATTTTCTGCGATAAGCTTGGTGAAACATCTGTCCGAAGTATGCAGAAACATCGGGAGCGCCGTTTTCGAGCTATTTGATGCGAGAAACTCGTTTCCTGGGGTTTTCACCACTCCACAGTTCGTTGGATATGCAGAACCGGAGATATCCTGGTTTTCGTGGGGTTTCAAGCTGAGATATGCATTTCCTGCGATAATCTTGGTGAGACTTCTGTCCGAAGTAAGCAGAAACGTCGAGAGCGCTCTTTTCGAGCTACTTAATGCACAAAAAACGTTTTCTGGGGTTTTCACCACTCCACAGTAACTTTGACATGCAGAACCTGAGATATCTTGGTTTCGGTCGGGTTTCAAGCTGAGATATGCATTTTCTACGATAATCTTGGTGAAACATCTGTCCGAAGTGTGCAGAAACATCGAGAGCGCTCTTTTCGAGCTATTTAATGCGAGAAACTCGTTTTCTGGGGTTTTCACCACTCCACAGTGCGTTGGATATGGAGAACCGGAGATATTTTGGTTTTCGTCGGGTTTCAAGCTGAGATATGCATTTTCTACGATAAGCTTGGTGAAACATCTGTCCGAAGTATGCAGAAACGTCGAGAGCGCTCTTTTCGAGCTACTTAATGCACAAAAAACGTTTTCTGGGGTTTTCACCACTCCACAGTACGTTGGATATGCAGAACCGGAGATATTTTGGTTTTCGTCGGGTTTCAAGCTGAGATATGCATTTTCTACGATAAGCTTGGTGAAACTCCTGTCCGAAGTATGCAGAAACGTCGAGAGCGCTCTTTTCGAGCTATTTAATGCGAGAAACACGTTTTCTGGGGTTTTCACCACTCCACAGTTCCTTGGATATGCAGAACAGTAGATATCTTGGTTTTCGTGGGGTTTCAAGCAGAGATATGCATTTGCTGCGATAATCTTGGTGAGAGTTCTGTTAGAAGTATGCAGAATCATCGAGATCGCACTTTTCGAGCTATTTAATGCGAGAAACTCGTTTTCTGGGGTTTTCACCACTCCACAGTTCGTTGGATATGCAGAACCGGAGATATCTTGGTTTTCGTGGGGTTTCAAGCTGAGATATGCACTTCCTGCGATAATGTTGGTGAGACTTCTGTCCGAAGTTTGCTGAATCATCGGGATCGCTCTTTTCGAGCTATTTAATGCGAGAAACACGTTCTCTGGTGGTTTTCACCACTCCACATTGCGTTTGATATGCAGAACCGGCAACATCTTGATTTTCGTGAGGTTTCGAGCTGAGATATGCATTTTCTGCGATAATATTGGTGAGACCTCAGTCAGAAGTATGCAGAATCATCTAGATCGCTCTTTTCGAGCTACTTAATGCACGAAACACGTTTTCTGGTGTTTTCACCACTCCACAGTAACTTTGACATGCAGAACCGGCGATATCTTGGTTTCGGTCGGGTTTCAAGCTGAGATATGCATTTTCTACGATAATCTTGGTGAAACATCTGTCCGAAGTATGCAGAAACATCGAGAGCGCTCTTTTCGAGCTATTTGATGCGAGAAACTCGTTTTCTGGGATTTTCAGCACTCCACAGTTCGTTGGATATGCAGAACCGTAGATATTTTGGTTTTCGTCGGGTTTCAAGCCGAGATATGCAGTTTCTACGATAATCTTGGTGAAACATGTGTCCGAAGTATGCAGAAACATCAAGAGCGCTCTTTTCGAGCTATTTAATGCGAGAAACTCGTTTTCTGGGGTTTTCACCACTCCACAGTTCGTTGGATATGCAGAACCGGAGATATCTTGGTTTTCGTGTGGTTTCAAGCTGAGATATGCACTTCCTGCGATAATGTTGGTGAGACTTCTTTCCGAAGTTTGCTGAATCATCGGGATCGCTCTTTTCGAGCTATTTAATGCGAGAAACACGTTCTCTGGTTGTTTTCACCACTCCACAGTGCGTTTGATATGCAGAACAGGCGATATCTTGATTTTCGTGGTGTTTCCAGCTGAGATATGCATTTTCTGCGATAAGCTTGGTGAAACATCTGTCCGAAGTATGCAGAAACATCGAGAGCGCCGTTTTCGAGCTATTTGATGCGAGAAACTCGTTTCCTGGGGTTTTCACCACTCCACAGTTCGTTGGATATGCAGAACCGGAGATATCTTGGTTTTCGTGGGGTTTCAAGCTGAGATATGCACTTCCTGCGATAATGTTGGTGAGACTTCTGTCCGAAGTTTGCTGAATCATCGGGATCGCTCTTTTCGAGCTATTTAATGCGAGAAACACGTTCTCTGGTTGTTTGCACCTCTCCACAGTGCGTTTGATGTGCAGAACAGGCGATATCTTGATTTTCGTGGTGTTTCCAGCTGAGATATGCATTTTCTGCGATAATCTTGGTGGGTCTTTTGTCAGAAGTATGCAGAATCATCTAGATCGCTCTTTTCGAGCTACTTAATGCACGAAACACGTTTTCTGCTGTTTTCACCACTCCACAGTACGTTTGACATGCAGAACCGCAGATATCTTGGTTTCGGTCGGGTTTCAAGCTGAGATATGCATTTTCTACGATAATCTTGGTGAAACATCTGTCCGAAGTATGCAGAAACATCGAGAGCGCTCTTTTCGAGCTATTTAATGCGAGAAACTCGTTTTCTGGGGTTTTCACCACTCCACAGTGCGTTGGATATGGAGAACCGGAGATATTTTTGTTTTCGTCGGGTTTCAAGCTGAGATATGCATTTTCTACGATAAGCTTGGTGAAACTCCTGTCCGAAGTATGCAGAAACGTCGAGAGCGCTCTTTTCGAGCTATTTAATGCGAGAAACACGTTTTCTGGGGTTTTCACCACTCCACAGTTCCTTGGATATGCAGAACAGTAGATATCTTGGTTTTCGTGGGGTTTCAAGCAGAGATATGCATTTGCTGCGATAATCTTGGTGAGACTTCTGTTAGAAGTATGCAGAATCATCGAGATCGCACTTTTCGAGCTATTTAATGCGAGAAACTCGTTTTCTGGGGTTTTCACCACTCCACAGTTCGTTGGATATGCAGAACCGGAGATATCTTGGTTTTCGTGGGGTTTCAAGCTGAGATATGCACTTCCTGCGATAATGTTGGTGAGACTTCTGTCCGAAGTTTGCTGAATCATCGGGATCGCTCTTTTCGAGCTATTTAATGCGAGAAACACGTTCTCTGGTGGTTTTCACCATTCCACATTGCGTTTGATATGCAGAACCGGCAACATCTTGATTTTCGTGAGGTTTCGAGCTGAGATATGCATTTTCTGCGATAATATTGGTGAGACCTCAGTCAGAAGTATGCAGAATCATCTAGATCGCTCTTTTCGAGCTACTTAATGCTCGAAACACGTTTTCTGGTGTTTTCACCACTCCACAGAACGTTTGACATGCAGAACCGGAGATATCTTGGTTTCGGTCGGGTTGCAAGCTAAGATATGCTTTTCCTGCGATAATCTTGGTGAGACTTCTGTCCGAAGAATGCTGAATCATCGGGATCGCTCTTTTCGAGCTATTTAATGCGAGAAACACGTTCTCTGTTTGTTTGCACCTCTCCACAGTGCGTTTGATGTGCAGAACAGGCAATATCTTGATTTTCGTGGTGTTTCCAGCTGAGATATGCATTTTCTGCGATAATGTTGGTGGGTCTTTTGTCAGAAGTATGCAGAATCATCGAGATCGCTCGTTTCGAGCTATTTAATGCGAGAAAGACGTTATCTGGTATTTTCACCACTCCACAGTGCGTTGGATATGCAGAACCGGAGATATTTTGGTTTTCGTCGGGTTTCAAGCTGAGATATGCATTTTCTACGATAAGCTTGGTGAAACATCTGTCCGAAGTATGCAGAAACGTAGAGAGCGCTCTTTTCGAGCTATCTAATGCGAGAAACACGTTATCTGGTGTTTTCACCACTCCACAGTTGGTTTGATATGCAGAACCGGCGATATTTTGGTTTCGGTCGGGTTTCAAGCTGAGATATGCATTTCCTGCGATAATCCTGGTGAGACTTCTGTCCGAAGTATGCTGAATCATCGGGATCGCTCTTTTCGAGCTATTTAATGCGAGAAACACGTTCTCTGGTTGTTTTCACCACTCCACAGTGCGTTTGATATGCAGAACCGGCAACATCTTGAGTTTCGTGGTGTTTCCAGCTGAGATATGCATTTTCTGCGATAATCTTGGTGGGTCTTTTGTCAGAAGTATGCAGAATCATCTAGATCGCTCTTTTCGAGCTACTTAATGCACGAAACACGTTTTCTGGTGTTTTCACCACTCCACAGTACGTTTGACATGCAGAACCGGAGATATCTTGGTTTCGGTCGGGTTTCAAGCTGAGATATGCATTTTCTACGATAAGCTTGGTGAAACATCTGTCCGAAGTATGCAGAAACGTCGAGAGCGCTCTTTTCGAGCTACTTAATGCACGAAACACGTTTTCTGGTGTTTTCACCACTCCACAGTTCGTTGGATATGCAGAACCGGAGATATTTTGGTTTTCGTCGGGTTTCAAGCTGAGATATGCATTTTCTACGATAAGCTTGGTGAATCATCTGTCCGAAGTATGCAGGAACGTCGAGACCGCTCTTTTCGAGCTATTTAATGCGAGAAACACGTTTTCTGGGGTTTCCACCACTCCACAGTTCGTTGGATATGCAGAACCGGAGACATTTTGGTTTTCTTCGGGTTTCAAGCGGAGATATGCATTTTCTACGATAAGCTTGGTGAAACATCTGTCCGAAGTATGCAGAAACGTCGAGAGCGCTCTTTTCGAGCTAGTTAATGCGAGTAACACGTTTTCTGGTGTTTTCACCACCCCACAGTGCGTTTGATATGCAGAACCGGCGACATCTTGGCTTTAGTCGGGTTTCAAGCAGAGATATGCATTTTCTACGATAAGCTTGGTGAAACTCCTGTCCGAAGTATGCAGAAACGTCGAGAGCGCTCTTTTCGAGCTATTTAATGCGAGAAACACGTTTTCTGGGGTTTTCACCACTCCACAGTTCCTTGGATATGCAGAACAGTAGATATCTTGGTTTTCGTGGGGTTTCAAGCAGAGATATGCATTTGCTGCGATAATCTTGGTGAGACTTCTGTTAGAAGTATGCAGAATCATCTAGATCGCACTTTTCGAGCTATTTAATGCGAGAAACACCTTATCTGGTGTTTTCACCACTCCACAGTTGGTTTGATATGCAGAACCGGCGATATTTTGGTTTTCGTCGGGTTTCATGCCGAGATATGCAGTTTCTACGATAATCTTGGTGAAACATGTGTCCGAAGTATGCAGAAACATCAAGAGCGCTATTTTCGAGCTATTTAATGCGAGAAACTCGTTTTCTGGGGTTTTCACCACTCCACAGTTCGTTGGATATGCAGAACCGGAGATATCTTGGTTTTCGTGGGGTTTCAAGCTGAGATATGCACTTCCTGCGATAATGTTGGTGAGACGTCTGTCCGAAGTATGCAGAATCATCGAGATCGCTCGTTTCGAGCTATTTAATGCGAGAAAGACGTTATCTGGTGTTTTCACCACTCCACAGTGCGTTGGATATGCAGAACCGGCGATATTTTGGTTTTCGTCGGGTTTCAAGCTGAGATATGCATTTTCTACGATAAGCTTGGTGAAACATCTGTCCGAAGTATGCAGAAACGTCGAGAGCGCTCTTTTCCAGCTATTTAATGCGAGAAACACGTTTTCTGGGGTTTTCACCACTCCACAGTTCCTTGGATATGCAGAACAGTAGATATCTTGGTTTTCGTGGGGTTTCAAGCAGAGATATGCATTTGCTGCGATAATCTTGGTGAGACTTCTGTTAGAAGTATGCAGAATCATCTAGATCGCTCTTTTCGAGCTACTAAATGCTCGAAACACGTTTTCTAGTGTTTTCACCACTCCACAGTACGTTTGACATGCAGAACCGGAGATATCTTGGTTTCGGTCGGGTTGCAAGCTGAGATATGCATTTCCTGCGAAAATCTTGGTGAGACTTCTGTCCGAAGAATGCTGAATCATCGGGATCGCTCTTTTCGAGCTATTTAATGCGAGAAACACGTTCTCTGGTTGTTTTCACCACTCCACAGTACGTTTGACATGCAGAACCGGAGATATCTTGGTTTCGGTCGGGTTTCAAGCTGAGATATGCATTTTCTACGATAATCTTGGTGAAACATCTGTCCGAAGTATGCAGAAACATCGAGAGCGCCGTTTTCGAGCTATTTGATGCGAGAAACTCGTTTTATGGTGTTTTCACCACTCCACAGTTCGTTGGATATGCAGAACAGTACATATCTTGGTTTTAGTGGGGTTTAAGCTGAGATATGCATTTTCTGCGATAATCTTGTTGAGACTTCTGTCCGAAGTATGCAGAAACGTCGAGAGCGCTCTTTTCGAGCTATCTAATGCGAGAAACACGTTATCTGGTGTTTTCACCACTCCACAGTGCGTTTGATATGTAGAGCCGCCGATAACTTGGTTTTCGTCGGGTTTCAAGCTGAGATATGCATTTTCTGCGATAATATTGGTGAGACTTCAGTCAGAAGTATGCAGAATTATCCAGAACGCTCTTTTCGAGCTAGTTAATGCGAGTAACACGTTTTCTGGTGTTTTTAACACCCCACAGTGCGTTTGATATGCAGAACCGGAGATATCTTGGTTTCGGTCGGGTTTCAAGCTGAGATATGCATTTTCTGCGATAATCTTGGAGAGACTTCAGTCAGAAGTATGCAGAATAATCGAGATCGCCCTTTTCGAGCTACTTAATGCGAGAAACACGTTATCTGGTGTTATCATCACTCCACAGGGCGTTTGATATGCAGAACCGGCGATATCTTGGTTTTCGTGGGGTTTCCAGCTGAGATATGCATTTTCTGCGATAATCTTGGTGAGACTGTAGTCAGAAGTATGCAGAATCATCTAGATCTCTCGTTTCGAGCTATTTAATGCGAAAAAACAAGTTTTCTGGTGTTTTCACCACTCCACTGTGCGTTTGATATGCAGAACCGGCGACATTTTGGATTTCGTCGGGTTTCTAGCTGAGATATGCATTTTCTGCGGCGATCTTGGTGAGACTTCTGTCCGAAGTGTGCAGAATCATCGAGATCGCTCTTTTCGAGCTATTTAATGCGGGAAACACGTTATCTGGTGTTTTGACCACTCCACAGTGCGTTTGATATGTAGAGCCGCCGATAACATGGTTTTCGTGGGGTTTCCAGCTGATATATGCATTTTCTGCGATAATCTTGGTGTTTCATCTATGAGAAGGATGCAGAATCATCCAGGACGCTCTTTTCGAGCTAGTTAATGCGAGTAACACGTTTTCTGGTGTTTTCACCACCCCACAGTGCGTTTGATATGCAGAACCGGCGACATCTTGGCTTTAGTCGGGGTTCAAACTGAGACATGCATTTTTTGCGATAATCTTGGTGATTCTTCTGTCAGAAGTATGCGGACTCATCGAGAACGCACTTTTCGAGCTGTTTATTGCGAGAAACACGTTATCTGGTGTTTTCACCACTCCACAGTGCGTTTGATATGCAGAACCGGCGACATCTTGGCTTTCGTCGGGTATCAAGCTGAGATATGCATTTTCTACGATAATCTTGGTGAGACTTCTGTTAGAAGTATGCAGAATCTTCTAGATTGCACTTTTCGAGCTATTTAATGCGAGAAACACGTTTTCTGGTGTATTCACCACTCCACAGTACGCTTGACATGCAGAACCGGAGATATCTTTGTTTCGGTCGGGTTTCAAGCTGAGATATGCATTTTCTGCGATAATCTTGGTGAGACTTCAGTCAGAAGTATGCAGAATCATCTAGATCGCTCTTGTCGAGCTATTTAATGCAAAAAACAAGTTTCCTGGTGTTATCACCACTCGACAGTGCGTTTGATATGCAGAACCGGCGACATCTTGGCTGTCGTCGGGTATCAAGCTGAGATATGCATTTTCTCCGTTAATCTTGGCGAATCTTCTGTCAGAAGTATGCAGAATCTTCGAGAACTCTCTTTTCGAGCTGTTTAATGCGAGAAACACGTTATCTGTTGTTATCACCACTCCACAGTGCGTTTGATATGCAGAACCGGCGATATCTTGGTTTTCGTGGGGTTTCCAGCTGAGATGTGCATTTTCTGCGATAATCTTGGTGAGACTTTAGTCAGAAGTATCCAGAATCATCTAGATCGCTCGTTTTGAGCTATTTAATGCGAGAAACACGTTATCTGGTGTTTTCATCAATCCACAGGGCGTTTGATATGCAGAACCGGCGATATCTTGGTTATCGTGGGGTTTCCAGCTGAGATATGCATTTTCTGCGATAATCTTGGCGATTCTTCTGTCAGAAGTATGCAGAATCATCGAGAACGCTCTTTTCGAGGTGTTTAATGCGAGAAACACGTTATCTGTTGTTATCACCACTCCACAGTGCGTTTGATATGCAGAACCGGCGACATCTTGGATTTCGTCGGGATTCAATCTGAGATATGCATTTTCTGCGGCAATCTTGGTGAGACTTCTGTCCGAAGTATGCAGAATCATCGAGATCGCTCCTCTCGAGCTATTTAATGCGGGAAACACGTTATCTGGTGTTTCGACCACTCGACAGTGCGTTAGATATGCAGAGCTGCCGATAACTTGGTTTTCGTGGGGTTTCCAGCTGAAATATGCATTTTCTGCGATAATCTTGGTGAGACTTTAGTCAGAAGTATCCAGAATCATCTAGATCGCTCGTTTTGAGCTATTTAATGCGAGAAACACGTTATCTGGTGTTTTCATCACTCCACAGGGCGTTTGATATGCAGAACCGGCGATATCTTGGTTATCGTGGGGTTTCCAGCTGAGATATGCATTTTCTGCGATAATCTTGGCGATTCTTCTGTCAGAAGTATGCAGAATCATCGAAAACGCTCTTTTCGAGCTGTTTAATGCGAGAGACACGTTATCTGTTGTTATCACCACTCCACAGTGCGTTTGATATGCAGAACCGGCGACATCTTGGATTTCGTCGGGATTCAATCTGAGATATGCATTTTCTGCGGCAATCTTGGTGAGACTTCTGTCCGAAGTATGCAGAATCATCGAGATCGCTCCTTTCGAGCTATTTAATGCGGGAAACACGTTATCTGGTGTTTCGACCACTCGACAGTGCGTTAGATATGCAGAGCTGCCGATAACTTGGTTTTCGTGGGGTTTCCAGCTGAAATATGCATTTTCTGCGATAATCTTTGTGTTTCATCTATGAGAACTATGCAGAATCATCGAGAACGCTCTTTTCGAGCTCTTTAATGCGAGAAACACGTTATCTGGTTGTTTTCACTACTCCACAGTGCGTTTGATATGCAGAACCCGCGACATCTTGATTTTCGTGGGGTTTCCAGCTGAGATATGCATTTTCTGCGATAATCTTGGCGATTCTTCTGTCAGAAGTATGCAGAATCATCGAAAACGCTCTTTTCGAGCTGTTTAATGCGAGAAACACGTTATCTGTTGTTATCACCACTCCACAGTGCGTTTGATATGCAGAACCGGCGACATCTTGGATTTCGTCGGGATTCAATCTGAGATATGCATTTTCTGCGGCAATCTTGGTGAGACTTCTGTCCGAAGTATGCAGAATCATCGAGATCGCTCCTTTCGAGCTATTTAATGCGAAAAAACAAGTTTTCTAGTGTTTTGACCACTCCACAGTGCGTTTGATATGTAGAGCCTCCGATTACTTGGTTTTCGTGGGGATTCCAGCTAAAATATGCATTTTCTGCGATAATCTTGGGGAGTCTTCTGTCAGAAGTATGCAGAATCATCGAGATCGCTTTATTCGAGCTATTTAATGCGAGAAACAACGTTATCTGGTGTTTTCATCATTCCACAGGGCGCTTGATATGCAGAATCGGCGATATCTTGGTTTTCGTGGGGTTTCCAGCTGAGATATGCATTTTCTGCGATAATCTTGGTGAGAGTTTAGTCAGAAGTATGCAGAATCATCTAGATCGCTCGTTTCGAGCTATTTAATGCGAAAAAACAAGTTTTCTAGTGTTTTGACCACTCCACAGTGCGTTTGATATGTAGAGCCGCCGATAACTTGGTTTTCGTGGGGTTTCCAGCTGAAATATGCATTTTCTGCGATAATCTTGGTGTTTCATCTATGAGAAGAATGCAGAATCATCGAGAACGCTCTTTTCGAGCTACTTAATGCGAGAAACACGTTTTCTTGTGTTTTCGTCACTCCACAGTATGTTTGATGTGCAGAACCGGCGACATATTGATTTTCGTGAGGTTTCAAGCTGCGATATGCATTTTGTGCGGCAATCTTGGTGAGACTTCTGTCCGAAGTATGCAGAATCATCGATATCGCTCTGTTCGAGCTATTTAATGCGAGAAGCACGTTATCTGGTGGTTTGACAACTCCACAGTGCGTTTGATATGCAGAACCGGCGACATCTTGATTTTCGTGAGGTTTCAGGCTGAGATATGCATTTTCTGCGGCAATCTTGGTGAGACTTCTGTCCGAAGTATGCAGAATCATCTAGATCGCTCGTTCCGAGCTATTTAATGCGAAAAAACAAGTTTTCTGGTGTTTTGACCACTCCAACGGGCGTTAGATATGCAGAGCCGCCGATAAATTGGTTTTTGTGGGGTTTACAGATGAGATATTCATTTTCGGCGATAATCTTGATGTTTCATCTATGAGAAGCACGCAGAATCATCGAGGACGCTTTTTTCGAGCTACTTAAAGCGAGAAATACGTTTTCTAGTGTTTTCGCCACTCCACAGTACGTTTGATGTGCAGAACCGGAGATATCTTGGTTTTCGTGAGGTATCAAGCTGAGATATGCATTTTCTGCGGCAATCTTGGTGAGACTTCTGTCCGAAGTATGCAGAATCATTGATATCGCTCTTTTCGAGCTATTTAATGCGAGAAGCACGTTATCTGGTGTTTTGACAACTCCACAGTGCGTTTGATATGCAGAACCGCCGACATCTTGATTTTCGTGAGGTTTCAAGCTGAGATATGCATTTTCTGCTGCAATCTTGGTGAGACTTCTGTCCGAAGTATGCAGAATCATCGAGATCGCTCTTTTCGAGCTATTTAATGCGGCAAACACGTTATCTGTTGTTTTGCACACTCCACAGTGCGTTAGATATGCAGAGCCGCCGATAACTTGGTTTTCGTGGGGTTTCCAGCTGAGATATTCATTTTCGGCGATAATCTTGGTGTTTCATCTATGAGAAGTATGCAGAATCATCTAGATCGCTCTTTTCGAGCTATTTAATGCGAGTAACACGTTTTCTGGTGTTTTCACCACTCCACAGTACGTTTGATGTGCAGAACCGGAGATATCTTGGTTTTCGTGAGGGTTCAAGCTGAGATATGCATTTTCTGCAGCAATCTTGGTGAGACTTCTGTCCGAAGCATGCAGAATCATCGATATCGCTCTTTTCGAGATATATAATGCGAGAAGCACGTTATCTGGTGTTTTGACAACTCCACAGTGCGTTTGATATGCAGAACCGCCGACATCTTGATTTTCGTGAGGTTTCAAGCTGAGATATGCATTTTCTGCTGCAATCTTGGTGAGACTTCTGTCCGAAGTATGCAGAATCATCGAGATCGCTCTTTTCGAGCTATTTAATGCGGCAAACACGTTATCTGGTGTTTTGCACACTCCACAGTGCGTTGGATATGCAGAGCCGCCGATAAATTGGTTTTTGTGGGGTTTACAGATGAGATATTCAGTTTCGTCGATAATCTTGATGTTTCATCTATGAGAAGCATGCAGAAACATCGAGGACGCTCTTTTCGTGCTACGTAATGCGAGAAATACGTTGTCCGGTGTTTTCGCCACACCACAGTACGTTTGATGTGCAGAACCGGAGATATCTTGGTTTTCGTGAGGTTTCAAGCTGAGATATGCATTTTCTGCGGCAATCTTGGTGAGACTTCTGTCCGAAGTATGCAGAATCATCGATATCGCTCTTTTCGAGCTATTTAATGAGAGAAGCACGTTATCTGGTGTTTTGTCAACTCCACAGTGCGTTTGATATGCAGAACCGCCGACATCTTGATTTTCGTGAGGTTTCTAGCTGAGATATGCATTTTCTGCGGCAATCTTGGTGAGACTTCTGTCCGAAGTATGCAGAATCATCGAGATCGCTCTTTTCGAGCTATTTAATGCGGGAAACACGTTATCTGATTGTTTGCTAACTCCACAGTGCGTTAGATATGCAGAGCCGCCGATAACTTGGTTTTCGTGGGGTTTCCAGCTGAGATATTCATTTTCGGCGATAATCTTGGTGCTTCATCTATGAGAAGTATGCAGAATCATCTAGATCGCTCTTTCCGAGCTATTTAATACGAGTAACACGTTTTCTGGTGTTTTCACCACTCCACAGTGCGTTTGATATGCAGAACCGGCGACATCTTGATTTTCGTCGGGTTTCAAGCTGAGATATGCATTTTCAACGATAATCTTGGTGTGACATCTGTCAGAAGTATGCAGAATCATCGAGATCGCTCTTCTCGAGCTATTTAATGCGGGAAACACTTTATCTGGTGTTTTGACCACTCCACAGTGCGCTTGATATGTAGGGCCGCCGATAACTTGGTTTTCGTGGGGTTTCCAGCTGATATATGCATTTTCTGCGATAATCTTGGTGTTTCATCTATGAGAAGTATGCAGAATCATCGAGAACGCTCTTTTCGAGCTACTTAATGCGAGAAACACGTTTTCTGGTGTTTTCATCACTCCACAGTGCGTCTGATATGCAGAACCGGCGATATCTTGGTTTTCGTGGGGTTTCCAGCTGAGATATGCATTTTCTGCGATTATCTTGGTGAGTCTTCTGTCAGAAGTATGCAGAATCATCGAGATCGCTCTATTCGAGCTATTTAATGCGAGAAACACGTTATCTGGTTGTTTTCACCACTCCACAGTGCGTTTGAAATGCAGAACCGGCGACATCTTGATTTTCGTGGTGTTTCCAGATGAGATATGCATTTTCTGCGATAATCTTGGTGGGTCTTTTGTCAGAAGTATGCAGAATCATCTAGATCGCGCTTTTCGAGCTATTTAATGCGAGAAACACGTTATCTGGTGTTTTCACCACTCCACAGTGCGTTTGATATGCGGAAACTGCCATATCTTCGGTTTCATTGAGTTTCCAGATGAGATATGCATTTTCTACGATAATCTTGGATATTCTACTGTGAGAAGTTTGCAGAATCACAGAAATCGCTCTATTCGAGCTATTAAATGCGAGAAACACGTTATCTGGTTGTTTTCACAACTCCACAGTGCGTTTGATATGCAGAACCGGCGACATCTTGATATTCGTGATGATTCTAGCTGAGATATGCATTTACTGCGATATTATTGGTGAGACTTCAGTCAGAATTATGCAGAATCATCTAGATCGCTCGTTTCGAGCTATTTAATCCGGAAAAACAAGTTATCTGGTGTTTTGACCACTCCACAGTGCGTTTGATATGTAGAGCCGCCGATAACTTGGTTTTCGTGGGGTTTCCAGCTGAAATATGCATTTTCTGCGATAATCTTTGTGTTTCATCTATGAGAAATATGCAGAATCATCGAGAACGCTCTTTTCGAACTAGTTAATGCGAGAAACACGTTTTCTGGTGTTTTCATCACTCCACAGTGCGTCTGATATGCAGAACCGGCGATATCTTGGTTTTCGTGGGGTTTCCAGCTGAGATATGCATTTTCTGCGATAATCTTGGTGAGTCTTCTGTCAGAAGTATGCAGAATCATCGAGATCGCTCTATTCGAGCTATTTAATGCGAGAAACACGTTATCTGGTTGTTTTCACCACTCCACAGTGCGTTTGAAATGCAGAACCGGCGACATCTTGATTTTCGTGAGGTTTCAAGCTGAGATATGCATTTTCTGCGATAATCTTGGTGAGTCTTCTGTCAGAAGTATGCAGAATCATCGAGATCGCTCTATTCGAGCTATTCAATGCGAGAAACACGTTATCTGGTGTTTTCATCACTCCACAGGGCGTTTGATATGCAGAACCGGCGATATCTTGGTTTTCGTGGGGTTTCCAGCTGAGATATGCATTTTCTGCGATAATCTTGGTGAGACTTTAGTCAGAAGTATGCAGAATCATCTAGATCGCTCGTTTTGAGCTATTTAATGCGAGAAACACGTTATCTGGTGTTTTCATCACTCCACAGGGCGTTTGATATGCAGAACCGGCGATATCTTGGTTTTCGTGGGGTTTCCAGCTGAGATATGCATTTTCTGCGATAATCTTGGAGATTCTTCTGTCAGAAGTATGCAGAATCATCGAGAACGCTCTTTTCGAGCTGTTTAATGCGAGAAACACGTTATCTGTTGTTATCACCACTCCACAGTGCGTTTGATATGCAGAACCGGCGACATCTTGGATTTCGTCGGGATTCAATCTGAGAAATGCATTTTCTGCGGCAATCTTGTTGAGACTTCTGTCCGAAGTATACAGAATCATCGAGATCGCTCCTCTCGAGCTATTTAATGCGGGAAACACGTTATCTGGTGTTTTGACCACTCGACAGTGCGTTAGATATGCAGAGCCGCCGATAACTTGGTTTTCGTGGGGTTTCCAGCTGAAATATGCATTTTCTGCGATAATCTTTGTGTTTCATCTATGAGAAATATGCAGAATCATCGAGAACGCTCTTTTCGAGCTAGTTAATGCGAGAAACACGTTTTCTGGTGTTTTCATCACTCCACAGTGCGTCTGATATGCAGAACCGGCGATATCTTGGTTTTCGTGGGGTTTCCAGCTGAGATATGCATTTTCTGCGATAATCTTGGTGAGTGTTCTGTCAGAAGTATGCAGAATCATCGAGATCGCTCTATTCGAGCTATTTAATGCGAGAAACACGTTATCTGGTTGTTTTCACCACTCCACAGTGCGTTTGAAATGCAGAACCGGCGACATCTTGATTTTCGTGAGGTTTCAAGCTGAGATATGCATTTTCTGCGATAATCTTGGTGAGTCTTCTGTCAGAAGTATGCAGAATCATCGAGATCGCTCTATTCGATCTATTCAATGCGAGAAACACGTTATCTGGTGTTTTCATCACTCCACAGGGCGTTTGATATGCAGAACCGGCAATATCTTGGTTTTCGTGGGGTTTCCAGCTGAGATATGCATTTTCTGCGATAATCTTGGTGAGACTTTAGTCAGAAGTATGCACAATCATCTAGATCGCTCGTTTTGAGCTATTTAATGCGAGAAACACGTTATCTGGTGTTTTCATCACTCCACAGGGCGTTTGATATGCAGAACCGGCGATATCTTGGTTTTCGTGGGGTTTCCAGCTGAGATATGCATTTTCTGCGATAATCTTGGCGATTCTTCTGTCAGAAGTATGCAGAATCATCGAGATCGCTCTATTCGAGCTATTTAATGCGAGAAACACGTTATCTGGTTGTTTTCACCACTCCACAGTGCGTTTGAAATGCAGAACCGGCGACATCTTGATTTTCGTGAGGTTTCAAGCTGAGATATGCATTTTCTGCGATAATCTTGGTGAGTCTTCTGTCAGAAGTATGCAGAATCATCGAGATCGCTCTATTCGATCTATTCAATGCGAGAAACACGTTATCTGGTGTTTTCATCACTCCACAGTGCGTCTGATATGCAGAACCGGCGATATCTTGGTTTTCGTGGGGTTTCCAGCTGAGATATGCATTTTCTGCGATAATCTTGGTGAGTGTTCTGTCAGAAGTATGCAGAATCATCGAGATCGCTCTATTCGAGCTATTTAATGCGAGAAACACGTTATCTGGTTGTTTTCACCACTCCACAGTGCGTTTGAAATGCAGAACCGGCGACATCTTGGCTTTCGTCGGGTATCAAGCTGAGATATGCATTTTCTGCGATAATCTTTGTGTTTCATCTATGAGAACTATGCAGAATCATCGAGAACGCACTTTTCGAGCTCTTTAATGCGAGAAACACGTTATCTGGTGTTATCACCACTCCACAGTGCGTTTGATATGCAGAACCGGCGACATCTTGGCTTTCGTCGGGTATCAAGCTGAGATATGCATTTTCTACGATAATCTTGGTGAGTCTTCTGTCAGAAGTATGCAGAATCATCAAGATCGATCTATTCGAGCTATTTAATGCGAGAAACACGTTATCTGGTTGTTTTCACTACTCCACAGTGCGTTTGATATGCAGAACCCGCGACATCTTGATTTTCGTGAGGTTTCTAGCTGAGATATGCATTTTATGCGATAATCTTGGTGAGACTTTAGTCAGAAGTATGCAGAATCATCTAGATCGCTCGTTTTGAGCTATTTAATGCGAGAAACACGTTATCTGGTGTTTTCATCACTCCACAGGGCGTTTGATATGCAGAACCGGCGACATCTTGGCTTTCGTCGGGTATCAAGCTGAGATATGCATTTTCTGCGATAATCTTGGGGAGTCTTCTGTCAGAAGTATGCAGAATCATCGAGATCGCTTTATTCGAGCTATTTAATGCGAGAAACAACGTTATCTGGTGTTTTCATCATTCCACAGGGCGCTTGATATGCAGAATCGGCGATATCTTGGTTTTCGTGGGGTTTCCAGCTGAGATATGCATATTCTGCGATAATCTTGGTGAGTCTTCTGTCAGAAGTATGCAGAATCATCGAGATCGCTCTATTCGAGCTATTCAATGCGAGAAACACGTTATCTGGTGTTTTCATCACTCCACAGGGCGTTTGATATGCAGAACCGGCGATATCTTGGTTTTCGTGGGGTTTCCAGCTGAGATATGCATATTCTGCGATAATCTTGGTGAGTCTTCTGTCAGAAGTATGCAGAATCATCGAGATCGCTCTATTCGAGCTACTCAATGCGAGAAACACGTTATCTGGTGTTTTCATCACTCCACAGGGCGTTTGATATGCAGAACCGGCGATATCTTGGTTTTCGTGGGGTTTCCAGCTGAGATATGCATTTTCTGCGATAATCTTGGTGAGACTTTAGTCAGAAGTATGCAGAATCATCTAGATCGCTCGTTTTGAGCTATTTAATGCGAGAAACACGTTATCTGGTGTTTTCATCACTCCACAGGGCGTTTGATATGCAGAACCGGCGATATCTTGGTTTTCGTGGGGTTTCCAGCTGAGATATGCATTTTCTGCGATAATCTTGGCGATTCTTCTGTCAGAAGTATGCAGAATCATCGAGAACGCTCTTTTCGAGCTGTTTAATGCGAGAAACACGTTATCTGTTGTTATCACCACTCCACAGTGCGTTTGATATGCAGAACCGGCGACATCTTGGATTTCGTCGGGATTCAATCTGAGATATGCATTTTCTGCGGCAATCTTGTTGAGACTTCTGTCCGAAGTATGCAGAATCATCGAGATCGCTCCTCTCGAGCTATTTGATGCGGGAAACACGTTATCTGGTGTTTTGACCACTCGACAGTGCGTTAGATATGCAGAGCCGCCGATAACTTGGTTTTCGTGGGGTTTCCAGCTGAAATATGCATTTTCTGCGATAATCTTTGTGTTTCATCTATGAGAACTATGCAGAATCATCGAGAACGCTCTTTTCGAGCTGTTTAATGCGAGAAACACGTTATCTGTTGTTATCACCACTCCACAGTGCGTTTGATATGCAGAACCGGCGACATCTTGGCTTTCGTCGGGTATCAAGCTGAGATATGCATTTTCTACGATAATCTTGGTGAGTCTTCTGTCAGAAGTATGCAGAATCATCAAGATCGATCTATTCGAGCTATTTAATGCGAGAAACACGTTATCTGGTTGTTTTCACTACTCCACAGTGCGTTTGATATGCAGAACCCGCGACATCTTGATTTTCGTGAGGTTTCTAGCTGAGATATGCATTTTATGCGATAATATTGGTGAGACTTCAGTCAGAAGTATGCAGAATCATCGAGAACGCTCTTTTCGAGCTGTTTAATGCGAGAAACACGTTATCTGTTGTTATCACCACTCCACAGTGCGTTTGATATGCAGAACCGGCGACATCTTGGCTTTCGTCGGGATTCAATCTGAGATATGCATTTTCTGCGGCAATCTTGTTGAGACTTCTGTCCGAAGTATGCAGAAACATCGAGATCGCTCCTCTCGAGCTATTTGATGCGGGAAACACGTTATCTGGTGTTTTGACCACTCGACAGTGCGTTAGATATGCAGAGCCGCCGATAACTTGGTTTTCGTGGGGTTTCCAGCTGAAATATGCATTTTCTGCGATAATCTTTGTGTTTCATCTATGAGAACTATGCAGAATCATCGAGAACGCACTTTTCGAGCTCTTTAATGCGAGAAACACGTTATCTGGTGTTATCACCACTCCACAGTGCGTTTGATATGCAGAACCGGCGACATCTTGGCTTTCGTCGGGTATCAAGCTGAGATATGCATTTTCTACGATAATCTTGGTGAGTCTTCTGTCAGAAGTATGCAGAATCATCAAGATCGATCTATTCGAGCTATTTAATGCGAGAAACACGTTATCTGGTTGTTTTCACTACTCCACAGTGCGTTTGATATGCAGAACCCGCGACATCTTGATTTTCGTGAGGTTTCTAGCTGAGATATGCATTTTATGCGATAATATTGGTGAGACTTCAGTCAGAAGTATGCAGAATCATCTAGATCGCCCGTTTTGAGCTATTTAATGCGAGAAACACGTTATCTGGTGTTTTCATCACTCCACAGGGCGTTTGATATGCAGAACCGGCGATATCTTGGTTTTCGTGGGGTTTCCAGCTGAGATATGCATTTTCTGCGATAATCTTGGGGAGTCTTCTGTCAGAAGTATGCAGAATCATCGAGATCGCTTTATTCGAGCTATTTAATGCGAGAAACAACGTTGTCTGGTGTTTTCATCATTCCACAGGGCGCTTGATATGCAGAATCGGCGATATCTTGGTTTTCGTGGGGTTTCCAGCTGAGATATGCATATTCTGCGATAATCTAGGTGAGTCTTCTGTCAGAAGTATGCAGAATCATCGAGATCGCTCTATTCGAGCTATTCAATGCGAGAAACACGTTATCTGGTGTTTTCATCACTCCACAGGGCGTTTGATATGCAGAACCGGCGATATCTTGGTTTTCGTGGGGTTTCCAGCTGAGATATGCATATTCTGCGATAATCTTGGTGAGTCTTCTGTCAGAAGTATGCAGAATCATCGAGATCGCTCTATTCGAGCTATTCAATGCGAGAAACACGTTATCTGGTGTTTTCATCACTCCACAGGGCGTTTGATATGCAGAACCGGCGATATCTTGGTTTTCGTGGGGTTTCCAGCTGAGATATGCATTTTCTGCGATAATCTTGGTGAGACTTTAGTCAGAAGTATGCAGAATCATCTAGATCGCTCGTTTTGAGCTATTTAATGCGAGAAACACGTTATCTGGTGTTTTCATCACTCCACAGGGCGTTTGATATGCAGAACCGGCGATATCTTGGTTTTCGTGGGGTTTCCAGCTGAGATATGCATTTTCTGCGATAATCTTGGCGATTCTTCTGTCAGAAGTATGCAGAATCATCGAGAACGCTCTTTTCGAGCTGTTTAATGCGAGAAACACGTTATCTGTTGTTATCACCACTCCACAGTGCGTTTGATATGCAGAACCGGCGACATCTTGGATTTCGTCGGGATTCAATCTGAGATATGCATTTTCTGCGGCAATCTTGTTGAGACTTCTGTCCGAAGTATGCAGAATCATCGAGATCGCTCCTCTCGAGCTATTTGATGCGGGAAACACGTTATCTGGTGTTTTGACCACTCGACAGTGCGTTAGATATGCAGAGCCGCCGATAACTTGGTTTTCGTGGGGTTTCCAGCTGAAATATGCATTTTCTGCGATAATCTTTGTGTTTCATCTATGAGAACTATGCAGAATCATCGAGAACGCTCTTTTCGAGCTCTTTAATGCGAGAAACACGTTATCTGGTGTTATCACCACTCCACAGTGCGTTTGATATGCAGAACCGGCGACATCTTGGCTTTCGTCGGGTATCAAGCTGAGATATGCATTTTCTACGATAATCTTGGTGAGTCTTCTGTCAGAAGTATGCAGAATCATCAAGATCGATCTATTCGAGCTATTTAATGCGAGAAACACGTTATCTGGTTGTTTTCACTACTCCACAGTGCGTTTGATATGCAGAACCCGCGACATCTTGATTTTCGTGAGGTTTCTAGCTGAGATATGCATTTTATGCGATAATATTGGTGAGACTTCAGTCAGAAGTATGCAGAATCATCTAGATCGCCCGTTTCGAGCTATTTAATGCGAAAAAACAAGTTTTCTAGTGTTTTGACCACTCCACAGTGCGTTTGATATGTAGAGCCGCCGATAACTTGGTTTTCGTGGGGTTTCCAGCTGAAATATGCATTTTCTGCGATAATCTTGGTGTTTCATCTATGAGAAGAATGCAGAATCATCGAGAACGCTCTTTTCGAGCTACTTAATGCGAGAAACACGTTTTCTTGTGTTTTCGTCACTCCACAGTATGTTTGATGTGCAGAACCGGCGACATATTGATTTCCGTGAGGTTTCAAGCTGAGATATGCATTTTCGGCGATAATCTTGGTGTTTCATCTATGAGAAGTATGCAGAATCATCTAGATCGCTCTTTTCGAGCTATTTAATGCGAGTAACACGTTTTCTGGTGTTTTCACCACTCCACAGTACGTTTGATGTGCAGAACCGGAGATATCTTGGTTTTCGTGAGGTTTCAAGCTGAGATATGCATTTTCTGCAGCAATCTTGGTGAGACTTCTGTCCGAAGTATGCAGAATCATCGATATCGCTCTTTTCGAGATATATAATGCGAGAAGCACGTTATCTGGTGTTTTGACAACTCCACAGTGCGTTTGATATGCAGAACCGCCGACATCTTGATTTTCGTGAGGTTTCAAGCTGAGATATGCATTTTCTGCTGCAATCTTGGTGAGACTTCTGTCCGAAGTATGCAGAATCATCGAGATCGCTCTTTTCGAGCTATTTAATGCGGCAAACACGTTATCTGGTGTTTTGCACACTCCACAGTGCGTTGGATATGCAGAGCCGCCGATAAATTGGTTTTTGTGGGGTTTACAGATGAGATATTCAGTTTCGTCGATAATCTTGATGTTTCATCTATGAGAAGCATGCAGAAACATCGAGGACGCTCTTTTCGAGCTACGTAATGCGAGAAATACGTTGTCTGGTGTTTTCGCCACACCACAGTACGTTTGATCTGCAGAACCGGAGATATCTTGGTTTTCGTGAGGTTTCAAGCTGAGATATGCATTTTCTGCGGCAATCTTGGTGAGACTTCTGTCCGAAGTATGCAGAATCATCGATATCGCTCTTTTCGAGCTATTTAATGAGAGAAGCACGTTATCTGGTGTTTTGACAACTCCACAGTGCGTTTGATATGCAGAACCGCCGACATCTTGATTTTCGTGAGGTTTCAAGCTGAGATATGCATTTTCTGCGGCAATCTTGGTGAGACTTCTGTCCGAAGTATGCAGAATCATCGAGATCGCTCTTTTCGAGCTATTTAATGCGGGAAACACGTTATCTGGTGGTTTGCACACTCCACAGTGCGTTAGATATGCAGAGCCGCCGATAACTTGGTTTTCGTGGGATTTCCAGCTGAGATATTCATTTTCGGCGATAATCTTGGTGCTTCATCTATGAGAAGTATGCAGAATCATCTAGATCGCTCTTTTCGAGCTATTTAATGGGAGTAACGCGTTTTCTGGTGTTTTCACCACTCCACAGTACGTTTGATGTGCAGAACCGGAGATATCTTGGTTTTCGTGAGGTTTCAAGCTGAGATATGCATTTTGTGCAGCAATCTTGGTGAGACTTCTGTCCGAAGTATGCAGAATCATCGATATCGCTCTTTTCGAGCTATATAATGCGAGAAGCACGTTATCTGGTGTTTTGACAACTCCACAGTGCGTTTGATATGCAGAACCGCCGACATATTGATTTTCGTGAGGTTTCAAGCTGAGATATGCATTTTCTGCTGCAATCTTGGTGAGACTTCTGTCCGAAGTATGCAGAATCATCGAGATCGCTCTTTTCGAGCTATTTAATGCGGCAAACACGTTATCTGGTGTTTTGCACACTCCACAGTGCGTTAGATATGCAGAGCCGCCGATAAATTCGTTTTTGTGGGGTTTACAGATGAGATATTCAGTTTCGTCGATAATCTTGATATTTCATCTATGAGAAGCATGCAGAAACATCGAGGACGCTCTTTTCGAGCTACGTAATGCGAGAAATACGTTGTCCGGTGTTTTCGCCACACCACAGTACGTTTGATGAGCAGAACCGGAGATATCTTGGTTTTCGTGAGGTTTCAAGCTGAGATATGCATTTTCTGCGGCAATCTTGGTGAGACTTCTGTCCGAAGTATGCAGAATCATCGATATCGCTCTTTTCGAGCTATTTAATGAGAGAAGCACGTTATCTGGTGTTTTGTCAACTCCACAGTGCGTTTGATATGCAGAACCGCCGACATCTTGATTTTCGTGAGGTTTCAAGCTGAGATATGCATTTTCTGCGGCAATCTTGGTGAGACTTCTGTCCGAAGTATGCAGAATCATCGAGATCGCTCTTTTCGAGCTATTTAATGCGGGAAACACGTTATCTGATGGTTTGCTAACTCCACAGTGCGTTAGATATGCAGAGCCGCCGATAACTTGGTTTTCGTGGGGTTTCCAGCTGAGATATTCATTTTCGGCGATAATCTTGGTGCTTCATCTATGAGAAGTATGCAGAATCATCTAGATCGCTCTTTCCGAGCTATTTAATACGAGTAACACGTTTTCTGGTGTTTTCACCACTCCACAGTGCGTTTGATGTGCAGAACCGGCGACATCTTGATTTTCGTCGGGTTTCAAGCTGAGATATGCATTTTCAACGATAATCTTGGTGTGACATCTGTCAGAAGTATGCAGAATCATCGAGATCGCTCTTCTCGAGCTATTTAATGCGGGAAACACTTTATCTGGTGTTTTGACCACTCCACAGTGCGCTTGATATGTAGGGCCGCCGATAACTTGGTTTTCGTGGGGTTTCCAGCTGATATATGCATTTTCTGCGATAATCTTGGTGTTTCATCTATGAGAAGTATGCAGAATCATCGAGAACGCTCTTTTCGAGCTACTTAATGCGAGAAACACGTTTTCTGGTTTTTTCACCACTCCACAGTGCGTTTGATATGCAGAACAGGCGATATCTTGATTTTCGTGGTGTTTCCAGATGAGATATGCATTTACTGCGATAATATTGGTGAGACTTCAGTCAGAATTATGCAGAATCATCTAGATCGCACGTTTCGAGCTATTTAATCCGGAAAAACAAGTTATCTGGTGTTTTGACCACTCCACAGTGCGTTTGATATGTAGAGCCGCCGATAACTTGGTTTTCGTGGGGTTTCCAGCTGAAATATGCATTTTCTGCGATAATCTTTGTGTTTCATCTATGAGAAATATGCAGAATCATCGAGAACGCTCTTTTCGAGCTAGTTAATGCGAGAAACACGTTTTCTGGTGTTTTCATCACTCCACAGTGCGTCTGATATGCAGAACCGGCGATATCTTGGTTTTCGTGGGGTTTCCAGCTGAGATATGCATTTTCTGCGATAATCTTGGTGAGTCTTCTGTCAGAAGTATGCAGAATCATCGAGATCGCTCTATTCGAGCTATTTAATGCGAGAAACACGTTATCTGATTGTTTTCACCACTCCACAGTGCGTTTGAAATGCAGAACCGGCGACATCTTGATTTTCGTGAGGTTTCAAGCTGAGATATGCATTTTCTGCGATAATCTTGGTGAGTCTTCTGTCAGAAGTATGCAGAATCATCGAGATCGCTCTATTCGAGCTATTCAATGCGAGAAACACGTTATCTGGTGTTTTCATCACTCCACAGGGCGTTTGATATGCAGAACCGGCGATATCTTGGTTTTCGTGGGGTTTCCAGCTGAGATATGCATTTTCTGCGATAATCTTGGAGATTCTTCTGTCAGAAGTATGCAGAATCATCGAGAACGCTCTTTTCGAGCTGTTTAATGCGAGAAACACGTTATCTGTTGTTATCACCACTCCACAGTGCGTTTGATATGCAGAACCGGCGACATCTTGGATTTCGTCGGGATTCAATCTGAGATATGCATTTTCTGCGGCAATCTTGTTGAGACTTCTGTCCGAACTATGCAGAATCATCGAGATCGCTCCTCTCGAGCTATTTAATGCGGGAAACACGTTATCTGGTGTTTTGACCACTCGACAGTGCGTTAGATATGCAGAGCCGCCGATAACTTGGTTTTCGTGGGGTTTCCAGCTGAAATATGCATTTTCTGCGATAATCTTTGTGTTTCATCTATGAGAAATATGCAGAATCATCGAGAACGCTCTTTTCGAGCTAGTTAATGCGAGAAACACGTTTTCTGGTGTTTTCATCACTCCACAGTGCGTCTGATATGCAGAACCGGCGATATCTTGGTTTTCGTGGGGTTTCCAGCTGAGATATGCATTTTCTGCGATAATCTTGGTGAGTGTTCTGTCAGAAGTATGCAGAATCATCGAGATCGCTCTATTCGAGCTATTTAATGCGAGAAACACGTTATCTGGTTGTTTTCACCACTCCACAGTGCGTTTGAAATGCAGAACCGGCGACATCTTGATTTTCGTGAGGTTTCAAGCTGAGATATGCATTTTCTGCGATAATCTTGGTGAGTCTTCTGTCAGAAGTATGCAGAATCATCGAGATCGCTCTATTCGAGCTATTCAATGCGAGAAACACGTTATCTGGTGTTTTCATCACTCCACAGGGCGTTTGATATGCAGAACCGGCAATATCTTGGTTTTCGTGGGGTTTCCAGCTGAGATATGCATTTTCTGCGATAATCTTGGTGAGACTTTAGTCAGAAGTATGCAGAATCATCTAGATCGCTCGTTTTGAGCTATTTAATGCGAGAAACACGTTATCTGGTGTTTTCATCACTCCACAGGGCGTTTGATATGCAGAACCGGCGATATCTTGGTGTTCGTGGGGTTTCCAGCTGAGATATGCATTTTCTGCGATAATCTTGGCGATTCTTCTGTCAGAAGTATGCAGAATCATCGAGAACGCTCTTTTCGAGCTGTTTAATGCGAGAAACACGTTTTCTGGGGTTTTCACCACCCCACAGTGGGTTTGATATGCAGAACCGGCGACATCTTGGTTTTCGTCGGGTTACAAGCTGAGATATGCATTTTCTGCGATAATTTTGGTGAGACTTCTGTCAGAAGTATGCAGAATCATCTAGATCGCTCTATTCGAGCTATTTAATGCGAGAAACACGTTATCTGGTTGTTTTCACCACTCCACAGTGCGCTTGATATGCAGAACCGGCGACATCTTGATTTTCGTGCGGTTTCTAGCTGAGATATGCATTTTCTGCAATAATATTTGTGAGACTTCAGTCAGCAGTATGCAGAATCATCTAGATCGCTCGTTTCGAGCTGTTTAATGCGAAAAGACAAGTTTTCTGGTGTTTTGACCACTCCACAGTGCGTTTGATATGCAGAACCAGCGACATCTTGATTTTCGTGCGGTTTCTAGCTGAGATATACATTTTCTGCGATAATCTTGGTGAGTCTTCTGTCAGAAGAATGCAGAATCATCGAGATCGCTCTATTCGAGCTATTTAATGCGAGAAACGCGTTATCTGGTGTTTTCACCACTCCACAGTGCGTCTGATATGCAGAACCGGCGATATCTTGGTTTTCGTGGGGTTTCCAGCTGAGATATGCATTTTCTGCGATAATATTGGTGAGTCTTCTGTCAGAAGTATGCAGAATCATCTAGATCGCTCTTTTCGAGCTATTTCATGAGAGAAACACGTTTTCTGGGGTTTTCACCACCCCACAGTGGGTTTGATATGCAGAACCGGCGACATCTTGGTTTTCGTCGGGTTACAAGCTGAGATATGCATTTTCTGCGATAATTTTGGTGAGACTTCTGTCAGAAGTATGCAGAATCATCTAGATCGCTCTATTCGAGCTATTTATTGCGAGAAACACGTTATCTGGTTGTTTTCACCACTCCACAGTGCGCTTGATATGCAGAACCGGCGACATCTTGATTTTCGTGCGGTTTCTAGCTGAGATATGCATTTTCTGCGATAATCTTGGTGAGACTTCTGTCCGAAGTATGCAGAAACATCGAGATCGCTCGTTTCGAGCTATTTAATGCGAGAAACACGTTATCTGGTGTTTTCACCACTCCACAGTGCGTTTGATATGCAGAACCGGCGATATCTTTGTTTTCGTGGGGTTTCAAGATGAGATATGCATTTTCTGCGATAATCTGGGTGAGACTTCTGTCCGAAGTATGCTGAATCATCGAGATAGCTCTTTTCGAGGTAGTTAGTGCGAGAAACACGTTATCTGGTGTTTTCACCACTCCACAGTGCGCTTGATATGCAGAACAGTACATATCTTGGTTTTCGTGGGGTTTCAAGCTGAGATATGCATTTTCTGCGATAATCTTGTTGAGACTTCTGTCCGAAGTATGCAGAATCATCGAGATCGCTCGTTTCGAGCTATTTAATGCGAGAAACACGTTATCTGGTGTTTTCACCACTCCACAGTTGGTTTGATATGCAGAACCGGCGATATTTTAGTTTTCGTCGGGTTTCTAGCTGAGATGTGCATTTTCTACGATAATTTTGGTGAAACATGTGTCCGAAGTATGCAGAAACATCAAGAGCGCTCTTTTCGAGCTATTTAATGCGAGAAACTCGTTTTCTGGGGTTTTCACCACTCCACAGTTCGTTGGATATGCAGAACCGGAGATATCTTGGTTTTCGTGAGGTTTCAAGCTGAGATATGCACTTTCTGCGATAATCTTGGTGTTTCATCTATGAGAAGTATGCAGAATCATCGAGAACGCTCTTTGCGAGCTAGTTAATGCGAGAAACACGTTTTCTGGTGTTTTCAGCACACCACAGTGCGTCTGATATGCAGAACCGGCGATATCTTGATTTTCGTGGTGTTTCCAGATGAGATATGCATTTTCTGCGATAATATTGGTGAGACTTCTGTCCGAAGTATGCAGAATCATCGAGATCGCTCGTTTCGAGCTATTTAATGCGAGAAACACGTTATCTGGTGTTTTCACCACTCCACAGTGCGTTGGATATGCAGAACAGTAGATATCTTGGTTTTCGTGGGGTTTCAAGCAGAGCTATGCATTTTCTGCGATAATCTTGGTGAGACTTCTGTCCGAAGTATGCAGAATCATCGAGATCGCTCGTTTCGAGCTATTTAATGCGAGAAACACGTTATCTGGTGTTTTCACCACTCCACAGTGCGTTTGATATGCAGAACCGCCGATATCTTGATTTTCGTGGTGTTTCCAGCTGAGATATGCATTTTCTGCGATAATCTTGGTGAGTCATCTGTCAGAAGTATGCAGAATCATCTAGATCGCTCTTTTCGAGCTATTTAATGCGAGAAACACGTTTTCTGGTGTATTCACCACCCCACAGTGGGTTTGATATGCAGAACCGGCGACATCTTGGTTTTCGTGGGGTTTCCAGCTGAGATATGCATATTCTGCGATAATCTAGGTGAGTCTTCTGTCAGAAGTATGCAGAATCATCGAGATCGCTCTATTCGAGCTATTCAATGCGAGAAACACGTTATCTGGTGTTTTCATCACTCCACAGGGCGTTTGATATGCAGAACCGGCGACATCTTGGCTTTCGTCGGGTATCAAGCTGAGATATGCATTTTCTACGATAATCTTGGTGAGTCTTCTGTCAGAAGTATGCAGAATCATCAAGATCGATCTATTCGAGCTATTTAATGCGAGAAACACGTTATCTGGTTGTTTTCACTACTCCACAGTGCGTTTGATATGCAGAACCCGCGACATCTTGATTTTCGTGAGGTTTCTAGCTGAGATATGCATTTTATGCGATAATATTGGTGAGACTTCAGTCAGAAGTATGCAGAATCATCTAGATCGCCCGTTTTGAGCTATTTAATGCGAGAAACACGTTATCTGGTGTTTTCATCACTCCACAGGGCGCTTGATATGCAGAATCGGCGATATCTTGGTTTTCGTGGGGTTTCCAGCTGAGATATGCATATTCTGCGATAATCTAGGTGAGTCTTCTGTCAGAAGTATGCAGAATCATCGAGATCGCTCTATTCGAGCTATTCAATGCGAGAAACACGTTATCTGGTGTTTTCATCACTCCACAGGGCGTTTGATATGCAGAACCGGCGATATCTTGGTTTTCGTGGGGTTTCCAGCTGAGATATGCATATTCTGCGATAATCTTGGTGAGTCTTCTGTCAGAAGTATGCAGAATCATCGAGATCGCTCTATTCGAGCTATTCAATGCGAGAAACACGTTATCTGGTGTTTTCATCACTCCACAGGGCGTTTGATATGCAGAACCGGCGATATCTTGGTTTTCGTGGGGTTTCCAGCTGAGATATGCATTTTCTGCGATAATCTTGGTGAGACTTTAGTCAGAAGTATGCAGAATCATCTAGATCGCTCGTTTTGAGCTATTTAATGCGAGAAACACGTTATCTGGTGTTTTCATCACTCCACAGGGCGTTTGATATGCAGAACCGGCGATATCTTGGTTTTCGTGGGGTTTCCAGCTGAGATATGCATTTTCTGCGATAATCTTGGCGATTCTTCTGTCAGAAGTATGCAGAATCATCGAGAACGCTCTTTTCGAGCTGTTTAATGCGAGAAACACGTTATCTGTTGTTATCACCACTCCACAGTGCGTTTGATATGCAGAACCGGCGACATCTTGGATTTCGTCGGGATTCAATCTGAGATATGCATTTTCTGCGGCAATCTTGTTGAGACTTCTGTCCGAAGTATGCAGAATCATCGAGATCGCTCCTCTCGAGCTATTTGATGCGGGAAACACGTTATCTGGTGTTTTGACCACTCGACAGTGCGTTAGATATGCAGAGCCCCCGATAACTTGGTTTTCGTGGGGTTTCCAGCTGAAATATGCATTTTCTGCGATAATCTTTGTGTTTCATCTATGAGAACTATGCAGAATCATCGAGAACGCGCTTTTCGAGCTCTTTAATGCGAGAAACACGTTATCTGGTGTTATCACCACTCCACAGTGCGTTTGATATGCAGAACCGGCGACATCTTGGCTTTCGTCGGGTATCAAGCTGAGATATGCATTTTCTACGATAATCTTGGTGAGTCTTCGGTCAGAAGTATGCAGAATCATCAAGATCGATCTATTCGAGCTATTTAATGCGAGAAACACGTTATCTGGTTGTTTTCACTACTCCACAGTGCGTTTGATATGCAGAACCCGCGACATCTTGATTTTCGTGAGGTTTCTAGCTGAGATATGCATTTTATGCGATAATATTGGTGAGACTTCAGTCAGAAGTATGCAGAATCATCTAGATCGCCCGTTTCGAGCTATTTAATGCGAAAAAACAAGTTTTCTAGTGTTTTGACCACTCCACAGTGCGTTTGATATGTAGAGCCGCCGATAACTTGGTTTTCGTGGGGTTTCCAGCTGAAATATGCATTTTCTGCGATAATCTTGGTGTTTCATCTATGAGAAGAATGCAGAATCATCGAGAACGCTCTTTTCGAGCTACTTAATGCGAGAAACACGTTTTCTTGTGTTTTCGTCACTCCACAGTATGTTTGATGTGCAGAACCGGCGACATATTGATTTCCGTGAGGTTTCAAGCTGAGATATGCATTTTCTGCGGCAATCTTGGTGAGACTTCTGTCCGAAGTATGCAGAATCATCGATATCGCTCTGTTCGAGCTATTTAATGCGAGAAGCACGTTATCTGGTTGTTTTCACCACTCCATAGTGCGTTTGATATGCAAAACCGGCGAAATCTTGATTTTCGTGGTGTTTCCAGCTGAGATATGCATTTTCTGCGATAATCTTGGTGAGTCATCTGTCAGAAGTATCCAGAATCATCTAGATCGCTCTTTTCGAGCTACTTAATGCGAGAAACACGTTTTCTGGTGTTTTCACCACTCCACAGTACGTGTGATGTGCAGAACCGGAGATATCTTGGTTTTCGTGAGGTTTCAAGCTGAGATATGCACTTTCTGCGATAATCTTGGTGTTTCATCTATGAGAAGTATGCAGAATCATCGAGAACGCTCTTTTCGAGCTAGTTAATGCGAGAAACACGTTTTCTGGTGTTTTCAGCACTCCACAGTGCGTCTGATATGCAGAACCGACGATATCTTGATTTTCGTGGTGTTTCCAGCTGAGATATGCATTTTCTGCGATAATCTTGGTGAGACTTCAGTCAGAAGTATGCACAATCATCTAGATCGTTCGTTTCGAGCTATTTAATGCGAGGAACACGTTATCTGGTTGTTTTCACCACTCCATAGTGCTTTTGATATGCAGAACCGGCGACATCTTGATTTTCGTTAGGTTTCTAGCTGAGATATGCATTTTCTGCGATAATATTGGTGAGACTTCTGTCCGAAGTATGCAGAATCATCGATATCGCTCTTTTCGAGCTATTTAATGCGAGAAACACGTTATCTGGTGTATCGACCACTCCACAGTGCGTTTGATATGCAGAACCGGCGATATCTTGATTTTCGTGGTGTTTCCAGCTGAGATATGCATTTTCTGCGATAATCTTGGTGAGTCATCTGTCAGAAGTATCCAGAATCATCTAGATCGCTCTTTTCGAGCTATCTAATGCGAGAAACACGTTTTCTGGTGTATTCACCACTCCACTGTACGTTTGACGTGCAGAACCGGAGATATCTTGGTTTCGGTCGAGTTTCAAGCTGACATATGCATTTTCTACGATAATATTGGTGAGACCTCTGTCAGAAGTATGCAGAATCTTCGAGAACGCTCATTTCGAGCTACTTAATGCGAGAAACACGTTTTCTGGTGCTTTCACCACTCCACAGTATGTGTGATGTGCAGAACCGGAGATATATTGGTTTTCGTGAGGTTTCAAGCTGAGATATGCACTTTCTGCGATAATCTTGGTGTTTCATCTATGAGAAGTATGCAGAATGATCGAGAACGCTGTTTTCGAGCTACTAAATGCGAGAAACACGTTTTCTGGTGCTTTCACCACTCCACAGTATGTGTGATGTGCAGAACCGGAGATATATTGGTTTTCGTGAGGTTTCAAGCTGAGATATGCACTTTCTGCGATAATCTTGGTGTTTCATCTATGAGAAGTATGCAGAAAGATCGAGAACGCTGTTTTCGAGCTAGTTAATGCGAGAAACACGTTTTCTGGTGTTTTCAGCACTCCACAGTGCGTCTGATATGCAGAACCGGCGATATCTTGATTTTCGTGGTGTTTCCAGCTGAGATATGCATTTTCTGCGATAATCTTGGTGTTTCATCTATGAGAAGTATGCAGAATCATCGAGAACGCTCTTTTCGAGTTAGTTAATGCGAGAAACACGTTTTCTGCTGTTTTCAACATTCCACAGTGCGTCTGATATGCAGAACCGACGATATCTTGGTTTTCGTGGGGTTTCCAGCTGAGATATGCATTTTCTGCGATCATCTTGGTGAGTGTTCTGTCAGAAGTATGCAGAATCATCGAGATCGCTCTATTCGAGCTATTTAATGCGAGAAACACGTTTTCTGGTGTTTTCACCACCCCACAGTGCGTTTGATATGCAGAACCGGCGACATCGTGGTTTTCGTCGGGTTTCAAGCTGAGATATGCATTTTCTGCGATAATATTGGTGAGACTTCAGTCAGACGTATGCAGAATCACCTATATCGCTCGTTTCGAGATATTTAATGCGAGAAACACGTTATCTGGTTGTTTTCACCACTCCACATTGCGTTTGATATGCAGAACCGGCGTCGTCTTGATTTTCGTGAGGTTTCAAGCTCAGATATGAATTTTCTGCGATAATATTGGTGAGACTTCTGTCCGAAGTATGCAGAATCATCGATATCGCTCTTTTCGAGCTATTTAAGGTGAGAAACACGTTATCTGGTGTTTTGACCACTCCACGATGCGTCTCATATGCAGAACCGGCGATATATTGGTTATCGTCGGGTCTCAAGCTGAGATATGCATTTTCTACGATAAGATTGGTGAGACTTCTGTCAGAAGTATCCAGAATTATCGAGATCGCTCATTTCGAGCTAATTAATGCGAGAAACACGTTATCTGCTGTTTTCACCACTCCACAGTACGTTAGACATGCAGAACCGGAGATTTCTTCGTTTCGGTCGGGTTTCAAGCTGAGATATGCATTTTCTACGATAATATTGGTGAGACCTCTGTCAGAAGTATGCAGAATCTTCGAGAACGCTCTTTTCGAGCTAGTTAATGCGAGAAACAAGTTTTCTGGTGTTTTCAGCACTCCACAGTGCGTCTGATATGCAGAACCGACGATATCTTGATTTTCGTGGTGTTTCCAGCTGAGATATGCATTTTCTGCGATAATCTTGGTGAGACTTCAGTCAGAAGTATGCACAATCATCTAGATCGTTCGTTTCGAGCTATTTAATGCGAGAAACACGTTATCTGGTTGTTTTCACCACTCCATAGTGCTTTTGATATGCAGAACCGGCGACATCTTGATTTTCGTTAGGTTTCTAGCTGAGATATGCATTTTCTGCGATAATATTGGTGAGACTTCTGTCCGAAGTATGCAGAATCATCGATATCGCTCTTTTCGAGCTATTTAATGCGAGAAACACGTTATCTGGTGTATCGACCACTCCACAGTGCGTTTGATATGCAGAACCGGCGATATCTTGATTTTCGTGGTGTTTCCAGCTGAGATATGCATTTTCTGCGATAATCTTCGTGAGTCATCTGTCAGAAGTATCCAGAATCATCTAGATCGCTCTTTTCGAGCTATCTAATGCGAGAAACACGTTTTCTGGTGTATTCACCACTCCACTGTACGTTTGACGTGCAGAACCGGAGATATCTTGGTTTCGGTCGAGTTTCAAGCTGAGATATGCATTTTCTACGATAATATTGGTGAGACCTCTGTCAGAAGTATGCAGAATCTTCGAGAACGCTCATTTCGAGCTACTTAATGCGAGAAACACGTTTTCTGGTGCTTTCACCACTCCACAGTATGTGTGATGTGCAGAACCGGAGATATATTGGTTTTCGTGAGGTTTCAAGCTGAGATATGCACTTTCTGCGATAATCTTGGTGTTTCATCTATGAGAAGTATGCAGAAAGATCGAGAACGCTGTTTTCGAGCTAGTTAATGCGAGAAACACGTTTTCTGGTGTTTTCAGCACTCCACAGTGCGTCTGATATGCAGAACCGGCGATATCTTGATTTTCGTGGTGTTTCCAGCTGAGATATGCATTTTCTGCGATAATCTTGGTGTTTCATCTATGAGAAGTATGCAGAATCATCGAGAACGCTCTTTTCGAGTTAGTTAATGCGAGAAACACGTTTTCTGCTGTTTTCAACATTCCACAGTGCGTCTGATATGCAGAACCGACGATATCTTGGTTTTCGTGGGGTTTCCAGCTGAGATATGCATTTTCTGCGATAATATTGGTGAGACTTCAGTCAGACGTATGCAGAATCACCTATATCGCTCGTTTCGAGATATTTAATGCGAGAAACACGTTATCTGGTTGTTTTCACCACTCCACATTGCGTTTGATATGCAGAACCGGCGTCGTCTTGATTTTCGTGAGGTTTCAAGCTCAGATATGAATTTTCTGCGATAATATTGGTGAGACTTCTGTCCGAAGTATGCAGAATCATCGATATCGCTCTTTTCGAGCTATTTAAGGTGAGAAACACGTTATCTGGTGTTTTGACCACTCCACGATGCGTCTCATATGCAGAACCGGCGATATATTGGTTATCGTCGGGTCTCAAGCTGAGATATGCATTTTCTACGATAAGATTGGTGAGACTTCTGTCAGAAGTATCCAGAATTATCGAGATCGCTCATTTCGAGCTAATTAATGCGAGAAACACGTTATCTGCTGTTTTCACCACTCCACAGTGCGTTTGATATGCAGAACCGACGATATCTTGGTTGTCGTGGGGTTACAAGCTTAGATATGCATTTTCTGCTATAATCTTAGTGTTACTTCTGTGTGAGGTATGCCGAATCGCCGAGAACGCTGGATTTGTGGCATTTAATGCGAAAAAACACGTTTTCTGCTGTTTCCACCACTTCGAAGTGCGTTTGATATGCAGAAACGGCGATATCTTGGTTTTCGTCGGGTTTCAAGCTGAGATATGCATTTTCTGCGAAACTCTTGGTGTTTCTTCGGTGAGAAGTATGCAGAATCGCCGAGATCGCTGGTTTAGTGCCATTTAATGCGAGAAACACGTTATCTGGTGTTTTTACCACTTCGCAGTTCGTTTGGTATGTAGTACCGGCGATATATTGGATTTCGTCGGGTTTCCAGCTAAATATGCATTATCTGCGAAACTCTTGGTGTTTCTTCTGTGAGAAATATGCAGAATCGCCGAGATCGCTGGTTTAGTGCCATTTAATGCGAAAAAACCCGTTTTCTGGTGTTTTCACCACTCCACAGTGCGTTTGATATGCAGAACAGGCGATATCTTGATTTTCGTGGTGTTTCCAGCTGAGATATGCATTTTCTGCGATAATCTTGGTGGGTCTTTTGTCAGAAGTATGCAGAATCATCTAGATCGCACTTTTCGAGCTACTTAATGCACGAAACACGTTTTCTGGTGTTTTCACCACTCCACAGTACGTTTGACATGCAGAACCGGAGATATCTTGGTTTCGGTCGAGTTTCAAGCTGAGATATGCATTTTCTACGATAATATTGGTGATACCTCTGTCAGAAGTATGCAGAATCTTCGAGAACGCTCTTTTCGAGCTACTTAATGCGAGAAACACGTTTTCTGGTGCTTTCACCACTCCACAGTATGTGAGATGTGCAGAACCGGAGATATTTTGGTTTTCGTCGGGTTTCAAGCAGAGATATGCATTTCCTGCGATAATCTTGGTGAGACTTCTATCCGAAGTATGCTGAATCATCGAGATCGCTCTTTTCGAGCTACTTAATGCGAGAAACACGTTCTCTGGTTGTTTTCACCACTCCACAGTGCGTTTGATATGCAGAACAGGCGATATCTTGATTTTCGTGGTGTTTCTAGCTGAGATATGCATTTTGTGCGATAATCTTGGTGGGTCTTTTGTCAGAAGTATGCAGAATCATCTAGATCGCTCTTTTCGAGCTAGCTAATGCGAGAAACACGTTTTCTGGTGTTTTCACCACTCCACAGTGCGTTTGATATGCAGAACAGTAGATATCTTGGTTTTCGTGGGGTTTCAAGCTGAGATATGCATTTTCTGCGATAATCTTTTTGAGACTTCTGTCCGAAGTATGCAGAATCATCGAGATCGCTCGTTTCGCGCTACTTAATGCGAGAAACACGTTATCTGGTGTTTTGACCACTCCACTGAGCGTTTGATATGTAGAGCCGCCGATAACTTGGTTTTCATGGGGTTTCCAGCTGAAATATGCATTTTCCGCGATAATCTTGGTGTTTCATCTATGAGAAGTATGCAGAATCATCGAGAACGCTCGTTTCGAGCTACTTAATGCGAGAAACACGTTATCTGGTGTTTTCACCACTCCACAGTGCGTTTGATATGCAGAACCACCGATATCTTGGCTTTCGTGGGGTTTCAAGCTGAGATATGCATTTTTAACGATAATCTTGTTGAGACTTCTGTCCGAAGTATGAAGAATCATCGAGATCGCTCGTTTCGCGCTACTTAATGCGAGAAACACGTTATCTGGTGTTTTGACCACTCCACAGTGCGTTTGATATGTAGAGCCGCCGATAACTTGGTTTTCATGGGGTTTCCAGCTGAAATATGCATTTTCCGCGATAATCTTGGTGTTTCATCTATGAGAAGTATGCAGAATCATCTAGATCGCTCTTTTCGAGCTAGCTAATGCGAGAAACACGTTTTCTGGTGTTTTCACCACTCCACAGTGCGTTTGATATGCAGAACAGTAGATATCTTGGTTTTCGTGGGGTTTCAAGCTGAGATATGCATTTTCTGCGATAATCTTTTTGAGACTTCTGTCCGAAGTATGCAGAATCATCGAGATCGCTCGTTTCGCGCTACTTAATGCGAGAAAAACCTTATCCGGTGTTTTCACCACTCCACAGTGCGTTTGATATGCAGAACCAGCGATATCTTGGTTTTCGTGGGGTTTCAAGCTGACATATGCATTTTTTACGATAATTTTGGTGAGACATCTGTCCGAAGTATGCAGAAGCATCGAGATCGCTCGTTTCGAGCTATTTAATGCGAGAAACACGTTATCTGGTGTTTTCACCACTCCACAGTTGGTTTGATATGCAGAACAGGCGATATTTTGGTTTTCGTCGGGTTTCAAGCAGAGATATGCATTTTCTACGATAATCTTGGTGAGACATCTGTCCGAAGTATGCTGAATCATCGAAATCGCTCTTTTTGAGCTAGTTAGTGCGAGAAACACGTTATCTGGTGTTTTCACCACTCCACAGTGCGATTGATATGCAGAACAGTACATATCTTGGTTTTCGTGGGGTTTCAAGCTGAGATATGCATTTTTTACGATAATTTTGGTGAGACTTCTGTCCGAAGTATGCAGAAGCATCGAGATCGCTCGTTTCGAGCTATTTAATACGAGAAACACGTTATCTGGTGTTTTCACCACTCCACAGTTGGTTTGATATGCAGAACAGGCGATATTTTGGTTTTCGTCGGGTTTCAAGCAGAGATATGCATTTCCTGCGATAATCTTGGTGAGACTTCTATCCGAAGTATGCTGAATCATCGAGATCGCTCTTTTCGAGCTACTTAATGCGAGAAACACGTTCTCTGGTTGTTTTCACCACTCCACAGTGCGTTTGATATGCAGAACAGGCGATATCTTGATTTTCGTGGTGTTTCTAGCTGAGATATGCATTTTGTGCGATAATCTTGGTGGGTCTTTTGTCAGAAGTATGCAGAATCATCTAGATCGCTCTTTTCGAGCTAGCTAATGCGAGAAACACGTTTTCTGGTGTTTTCACCACTCCACAGTGCGTTTGATATGCAGAACAGTAGATATCTTGGTTTTCGTGGGGTTTCAAGCTGAGATATGCATTTTCTGCGATAATCTTTTTGAGACTTCTGTCCGAAGTATGCAGAATCATCGAGATCGCTCGTTTCGCGCTACTTAATGCGAGAAACACGTTATCTGGTGTTTTGACCACTCCACAGTGCGTTTGATATGTAGAGCCGCCGATAACTGGGTTTTCATGGGGTTTCCAGCTGAAATATGCATTTTCCGCGATAATCTTGGTGTTTCATCTATGAGAAGTATGCAGAATCATCGAGAACGCTCGTTTCGAGCTACTTAATGCGAGAAACACGTTATCTGGTGTTTTCACCACTCCACAGTGCGTTTGATATGCAGAACCACCGATATCTTGGCTTTCGTGGGGTTTCAAGCTGAGATATGCATTTTTAACGATAATCTTGTTGAGACTTCTGTCCGAAGTATGAAGAATCATCGAGATCGCTCTATTCGAGCTATTTAATGCGAGAAAAACCTTATCCGGTGTTTTCACCACTCCACAGTGCGTTTGATATGCAGAACCAGCGATATCTTGGTTTTCGTGGGGTTTCAAGCTGAGATATGCATTTTTTACGATAATTTTGGTGAGACTTCTGTCCGAAGTATGCAGAAGCATCGAGATCGCTCGTTTCGAGCTATTTAATGCGAGAAACACGTTATCTGGTGTTTTCACCACTCCACAGTTGGTTTGATATGCAGAACAGGCGATATTTTGGTTTTCGTCGGGTTTCAAGCAGAGATATGCATTTTCTACGATAATCTTGTTGAGACATCTGTCCGAAGTATGCTGAATCATCGAAATCGCTCTTTTTGAGCTAGTTAGTGCGAGAAACACGTTCTCTGGTTGTTTTCACCACTCCACAGTGCGTTTGATATGCAGAACAGGCGATATCTTGATTTTCGTGGTGTTTCTAGCTGAGATATGCATTTTGTGCGATAATCATGGTGGGTCTTTTGTCAGAAGTATGCAGAATCATCTAGATCGCTCTTTTCGAGCTACTTAATGCACGAAACACGTTTTCTGGTGTTTTCACCACCCCACAGTACGTTTGACATGCAGAACCGAAGATATCTCGGTTTCGGTCGGGTTTCAAGCTGAGATATGCATTTTCTACGATAATCCTGGTGAGACTTCTGTCAGAAGTATGCAGAATCTTCGAGAACGCTCTTTTCGAGCTACTTAATGCGCGAAACAGGTTTTCTGGTGTTTTCACCACTCCACGGTACGTTTGATGTGCAGAACCGGAGATAACTCGGTTTTCGTCGGGTTTTAAGCTAAGATATGCATTTTCTACGATAATCTTGGTGAGACTTCTGTCAGAAGTATGCAGGATATTCGAGAACGCTCTTTTCGAGCTATTTAATGCGTGAAACACGTTATCTGGGGTTTTCACCACTCCACAGTGCGTATGATATGCAGTACCAGCGATATCTTGGTTTTCGTGGGGTTTCAAGCTGAGATATGCATTTTTTACGATAATCTTGGTGAGACTTCTGTCCGATGTATGCAGAATCATCGAGATCGCTCTATTCGAGCTATTTAATGCGAGAAATACGTTCTCTGGTTGTTTTCACCACTCCACAGTGCGTCTGATATGCAGAACCGGCAACATCTTGATTTTCGTGAGGTTTCGAGCTGAGATATGAATTTTTTACGATAATTTTGGTGAGACTTCTGTCCGAAGTATGCAGAAGCATCGAGATCGCTCGTTTCGAGCTATTTAATGCGAGAAACACGTTATCTGGTGTTTTCACCACTCCACAGTTGGTTTGATATGCAGAACAGGCGATATTTTGGTTTTCGTCGGGTTTCAAGCAGAGATATGCATTTTCTACGATAATCTTGGTGAAACATCTGTCCGAAGTATGCTGAATCATCGAAATCGCTCTTTTTGAGCTAGTTAGTGCGAGAAACACGTTATCTGGTGTTTTCACCACTCCACAGTGCGCTTGATATGCTGAACAGTACATATCTTGGTTTTCGTGGGGTTTCAAGCTGAGATATGCATTTTCTGCGATAATCTTGTTGAGACTTCTGTCCGAAGTATGCAGAATCATCGAGATCGCTCGTTTCGAGCTAGTTAGTGCGAGAAACACGCTATCTGGTGTTTTCACCACTCCACAGTGCGTTTGATATGCAGAACAGTACATATCTTGGTTTTCGTGGGGTTTCAAGCTGAGATATGCATTTTTTACGATAATTTTGGTGAGACTTCTGTCCGAAGTATGCAGAAGCATCGAGATCACTCGTTTCGAGCTATCTAATGCGAGAAACACGTTATCTGGTGTTTTCACCACTCCACAGTGCGTTTGATATGCAGAACCGGCGATATCTTGGTTTTCGTGGGGTTTCAAGCTGAGATATGCATTTTCAGCGATAATATTGGTGCTTCATCTATGAGAAGTATGCAGAATCATCTAGATCGCTCTTTCCGAGCTATTTAATACGAGTAACACGTTTTCTGGTGTTTTCACCACTCCACAGTGCGTTTGATATGCAGAACCGGCGACATCTTGATTTTCGTCGGGTTTCAAGCTGAGATATGCATTTTCAACGATAATCTTGGTGTGACATCTGTCAGAAGTATGCAGAATCATCGAGATCGCTCTTCTCGAGCTATTTAATGCGGGAAACACTTTATCTGGTGTTTTGACCACTCCACAGTGCGCTTGATATGTAGGGCCGCCGATAACTTGGTTTTCGTGGGGTTTCCAGCTGATATATGCATTTTCTGCGATAATCTTGGTGTTTCATCTATGAGAAGTATGCAGAATCATCGAGAACGCTCGTTTCGAGCTACTTAATGCGAGAAACACGTTATCTGGTGTTTTCACCACTCCACAGTGCGTTTGATATGCAGAACCAGCGATATCTTGGCTTTCGTGGGGTTTCAAGCTGAGATATGCATTTTTTACGATAATCTTGTTGAGACTTCTGTCCGAAGTATGAAGAATCATCGAGATCGCTCTATTCGAGCTATTTAATGCGAGAAAAACCTTATCCGGTGTTTTCACCACTCCACAGTGCGTTTGATATGCAGAACCAGCGATATCTTGGTTTTCGTGGGGTTTCAAGCTGAGATATGCATTTTTTACGATAATTTTGGTGAGACTTCTGTCCGAAGTATGCAGAAGCATCGACATCGCTCGTTTCGAGCTATTTAATGCGAGAAACACGTTAACTGGTGTTTTCACCACTCCACAGTTGGTTTGATTTGCAGAACAGGCGATATTTTGGTTTTCGTCGGGTTTCAAGCAGAGATATGCATTTTCTACGATAATCTTGGAGAAACATCTGTCCGAAGTATGCTGAATCATCGTAATCGCTCTTTTCGAGCTAGTTAGTGCGAGAAACACGTTATCTGGTGTTTTCACCACTCCACAGTGCGTTTGATATGCTGAACAGTACATATCTTGGTTTTCGTGGGGTTTCAAGCTGAGATATGCATTTTCTGCGATAATCTTGTTGAGACTTCTGTCCGAAGTATGCAGAATCATCGACATCGCTCGTTTCGAGCTAGTTAGTGCGAGAAACACGTTATCTGGTGTTTTCACCACTCCACAGTGCGTTTGATATGCAGAACAGTACATATCTTGGTTTTCGTGGGGTTTCAAGCTGAGATATGCATTTTTTGCGATAATTTTGGTGAGACTTCTGTCCGAAGAATGCAGAAACATCGAGATCGCTCGTTTCGAGCTATTTAATGCGAGAAACACGTTATCTGGTGTTTTCACCACTCCACAGTGCGTTTGATATGCCGAAACTGCGATATCTTCGATTTCGTGGGGTTTCCAGCTGAGACATGCATTTTCTAAGATAATCTTGGATATTCTTCTGTGAGACGTTTGCAGAATCACAGAAATCGCACTATACGAGCTATTTAATGCGAGAAACACGTTATCTGGATGTTTTCACCACTCCACAGTGCGTTGGATGTGCAGAACCGGCGACATCTTGATTTTCGTGATGTTTCTAGCTGAGATATGCATTTTCTGCTATAATATTGGTGAGACTTCAGTCAGAAGTATGCAGGATCATCTAGATCGCTCGTTTCGAGCTATTTAATTCGAAAAAACAAGTTTTCTGGTGTTTTGACTACTCCACAATGCGTTTGTTATGCAGAGCCGCCTATAACTTGGTTTTCGTGGGGTTTCAAGCTGAGATATGCATTTTTTACGATAATTTTGGTGAGACTTCTGTCCGAAGTATGCAGAAGCATCGACATCGCTCGTTTCGAGCTATTTAATGCGAGAAACACGTTAACTGGTGTTTTCACCACTCCACAGTTGGTTTGATTTGCAGAACAGGCGATATTTTGGTTTTCGTCGGGTTTCAAGCAGAGATATGCATTTTCTACGATAATCTTGGAGAAACATCTGTCCGAAGTATGCTGAATCATCGTAATCGCTCTTTTCGAGCTAGTTAGTGCGAGAAACACGTTATCTGGTGTTTTCACCACTCCACAGTGCGTTTGATATGCTGAACAGTACATATCTTGGTTTTCGTGGGGTTTCAAGCTGAGATATGCATTTTCTGCGATAATCTTGTTGAGACTTCTGTCCGAAGTATGCAGAATCATCGACATCGCTCGTTTCGAGCTAGTTAGTGCGAGAAACACGTTATCTGGTGTTTTCACCACTCCACAGTGCGTTTGATATGCAGAACAGTACATATCTTGGTTTTCGTGGGGTTTCAAGCTGAGATATGCATTTTTTGCGATAATTTTGGTGAGACTTCTGTCCGAAGAATGCAGAAACATCGAGATCGCTCGTTTCGAGCTATTTAATGCGAGAAACACGTTATCTGGTGTTTTCACCACTCCACAGTGCGTTTGATATGCCGAAACTGCGATATCTTCGATTTCGTGGGGTTTCCAGCTGAGACATGCATTTTCTAAGATAATCTTGGATATTCTTCTGTGAGACGTTTGCAGAATCACAGAAATCGCACTATACGAGCTATTTAATGCGAGAAACACGTTATCTGGATGTTTTCACCACTCCACAGTGCGTTGGATGTGCAGAACCGGCGACATCTTGATTTTCGTGATGTTTCTAGCTGAGATATGCATTTTCTGCTATAATATTGGTGAGACTTCAGTCAGAAGTATGCAGGATCATCTAGATCGCTCGTTTCGAGCTATTTAATTCGAAAAAACAAGTTTTCTGGTGTTTTGACTACTCCACAATGCGTTTGTTATGCAGAGCCGCCTATAACTTGGTTTTCGTGGGGTTTCAAGCTGAGATATGCATTTTCTGCGATAATCTTTTTTAGACTTCTGTCCGAAGTGTGCAGAATCATCGAGATCGCTCGTTTCGAGATATTTACTGCGAGAAACAAGTCATCTGGTGTTTTCACCACTCCACAGTGCGTTGGATATGCAGAACCGGAGATATTTTGGTTTTCGTGGGGTTTCAAGCTGAGATATGCATTTTCTGCGATAATCTTGTTGAGACATCTGTCCGAAGTATGCAGAATCATCGAGATCGCTCGTTTCGAGCTATTTACTGCGAGAAACAAGTTATCTGGTGTTTTCACCACTCCACAGTGCGTTGGATATGCAGAACCGGAGATATTTTGGTTTTCGTCGGGTTTCAAGCTGAGATATGCATTTTCTACGATAATCTTTGTGAGACTTCTGTCCGAAGTATGCTGAATCATCGAGATCGCTCTTTTCGAGATAGTTAGTGCGAGAAACACGTTATCTGGTGTTTTCACCACTCCACAGTGCGTTTGATATGCAGAACTGTAGATATCTTGGTTTTCGTGGGGTTTCAAGCTGAGATATGCATTTTTTACGATAATCTTGGTGAGACTTCTGTCCGAAGTATGCTGAATCATCGAGATCGCTCTTTTCGAGATAGTTAGTGCGAGAAACACGTTATCTGGTGTTTTCATCACTCCACAGTGCGTTTGATATGCAGAACCAGCGATATCTGGGTTTTCGTGGGGTTTCAAGCTGAGATATGCTTTTTTTACGATAATCTTGGTGAGACTTCTGTCCGAAGTATGCTTAATCATCGAGATCGCTCTATTCGAGCTATTTAATGCGAGAAACACGTTATCTGGTGTTTTCACCACTCCACAGTGCGTTGGATATGCAGAACAGTAGATATCTTGGTTTTTGTGGGGTTTCATGCTGAGATATGCATTTTCTGCGATAATCTTGTTGAGACTTCTGTCCGAAGTATGCAGAATCATCGAGATCGCTCGTTTCGAGCTATTTACTGCGTGAAACACGTTATCTGGTGTTTTCACCACTCCACAGTGCATTGGATATGCAGAACCGGAGATATTTTGGTTTTCGTGGGGTTTCAAGCTGAGATATGCATTTTCTGCGATAATCTTGTTGAGACTTCTGTCCGAAGTATGAAGAATCATCGAGATCGCTCTAGTCGAGCTATTTAATGCGAGAAACACGTCTTCAGGTGTTTTCACCACTCCACAGTGCGTTTGATATGCTGAACACAGCGATATCTTGGTTTTCGTGGGGTTTCAAGCTGAGATATGCATTTTTTACGATAATCTTGGTGAGACTTCTCTCCGAAGTATGCAGAATCATCGAGATCGCTCGTTTCGAGCTATTTAATGCGAGAATCACGTTATCTGGTGTTTTCACCACTCCACAGTGCGTTTGATACGCAGAACCGGCGATATCTTGGTTTTCGTGGGGTTTCAAGCTGAGATATGCATTTTCTACGATAAGCTTGGTGAGACTTCTGTCCGAAGTATGCTGAAACATCGAGATCGCTCTTTTCGAGCTAGTTAATGCGAGAAAAACCTTATCCGGCGTTTTCACCACTCCACAGTGCGTTCGATATGCAGAACCAGCGATATCTTGGCTTTCGTAGGGTTTCAAGCTGAGATATGCATTTTCTACGATAATCATGGTGAGACTTCTGTCCGAAGTATGCTTAATCATCGAGATCGCTCTATTCGAGCTATTTAATGCGAGAAACACGTTATCTGGTGTTTTCAGCACTCCACAGTGCGTTTGATATGCAGAACCAGCGATATCTTGGTTTTCGTGGGGATTCAAGCTGAGATATGCAATTTCTGCGTTAATCTTGGTGAGACTTCTGTCGGAAGTATGCTTAATCATCGAGATCGCTCTATTCGAGCTATTTAATGCGAGAAACACGTTATCTGGTGTTTTCAGCACTCCACAGTGCGTTTGATATGCAGAACCAGCGATATCTTGGTTTTCGTGCGGTTTCTAGCAGAGATATGCATTTTCTGCGATGATCTTGTTGAGACTTCTGTCCGAAGTATGCTTAATCATCGAGATCGCTCTATTCGAGCTATTTAATGCGAGAAACACGTTATCTGGTGTTTTCAGCACTCCACAGTGCGTTTGATATGCAGAACCAGCGATATCTTGGTTTTCGTGGGGATTCAAGCTGAGATATGCAATTTCTGCGATAATCTTGGTGAGACATCTGTCGGAAGTATGCTTAATCATCGAGATCGCTCTATTCGAGCTATTTAATGCGAGAAACACGTTATCCGGCGTTTTCACCACTCCACAGTGCGTTCGATATGCAGAACCAGCGATATCTTGGCTTTCGTAGGGTTTCAAGCTGAGATATGCATTTTCAACGATAAGCTTGGTGAGACTTCTCTCCGAAGTATGCTGAAACATCGAGATCGCTCTTTTCGAGCTAGTTAATGGGAGAAAAACCTTATCCGGTGTTTTCACCACTCCACAGTGCGTTTGATATGCAGAACCAGCGATATCTTGGCTTTCGTTGGGTTTCAAGCTGAGATATGCATTTTTTACGATAATCTTGGTGAGACTTCTGTCCGAAGTATGAAGAATCATCGAGATCGCTCTATTCGAGCTATTTAATGCGAGAAACACGTTTTCTGTGGTGTTCACCACTCCACAGTGCGTTTGATATGCAGAACCGGAGATATTTTGGTTTTGGTCGGGTTTCAAGCTGAGATATGCATTTTCTACGATAAGCTTGGTGAGACTTCTGTCCGAAGTATGCTGAAACATCGAGATCGCTCTTTTCGTGCTAGTTAATGCGAGAAAAACCTTATCCGTCGTTTTCACCACTCCACAGTGCGTTCGATATGCAGAACCAGCGATATCTTGGCTTTCGTAGGGTTTCAAGCTGAGATATGCATTTTCTACGATAAGCTTGGTGAGACTTCTCTCCGAAGTATGCTGAAACATCGAGATCGCTCTTTTCGAGCTAGTTAATGGGAGAAAAACCTTATGCGGTGTTTTCACCACTCCACAGTGCGTTTGATATGCAGAACCAGCGATATCTTGGCTTTCGTGGGGTTTCAAGCTGAGATATGCATTTTTTACGATAATCTTGGTGAGACTTCTGTCCGAAGTATGAAGAATCATCAAGATCGCTCTATTCGAGCTATTTAATGCGAGAAACACGTTTTCTGGGGTGTTCACCACTCCACAGTGCGTTTGATATGCAGAACCAGCGATATCTGGGTATTCGTGGGGTTTCAAGCTGAGATATGCTTTTTTTACGATAATCTTGTTGAGACTTCTGTCCGAAGTATGCAGAATCATCGAGATCGCTCGTTTCGAGCTATTTACTGCGAGAAACACGTTATCTGGTGTTTTCACCACTCCACAGTGCGTTGGATATGCAGAACCGGAGATATCTTGGTTTTCGTGGGGTTTCAAGCTGAGATATGCATTTTTTACGATAATCTTGGTGAGACTTCTGTCCGAAGTATGCTGAATCATCGAGGTCGCTCTTTTCGAGATAGTTAGTGCGAGAAACACGTTATCTGGTGTTTTCATCACTCCACAGTGCGTTTGATATGCAGAACCAGCGATATCTGGGTTTTCGTGGGGTTTCAAGCTGAGATATGCTTTTTTTACGATAATCTTGGTGAGACTTCTGTCCGAAGTATGCTTAATCATCGAGATCGCTCTATTCGAGCTATTTAATGCGAGAAACACGTTATCTGGTGTTTTCACCACTCCACAGTGCGTTTGATATGCAGAACAGTAGATATCTTGGTTTTTGTGGGGTTTCAAGCTGAGATATGCATTTTCTGCGATAATCTTATTGAGACTTCTGTCCGAAGTATGCAGAATCATCGAGATCGCTCGTTTCGAGCTATTTACTGCGAGAAACACGTTATCTGGTGTTTTCACCACTCCACAGTGCGTTGGATATGCAGAACCGGAGATATTTTGGTTTTCGTGGGGTTTCAAGCTGAGATATGCATTTTCTGCGATAATCTTGTTGAGACATCTGTCCGAAGTATGCAGAATCATCGAGATCGCTCGTTTCGAGCTATTCAATGCGAGAAACACGTTATCTGGTGTTTTCACCACTCCACAGTGCGTTGGATATGCAGAACCGGAGATATTTTGGTTTTCGTCGGGTTTCAAGCTGAGATTTGCATTTTCTGCGATAATCTTGTTGAGACATCTGTCCGAAGTATGCAGAATCATCGAGATCGCTCTTTTCGACCTAGTTAATGCGAGAAAAACCTTATCTGGTGTTTTCGCCACTGCACAGTGCGTTTGATATGCAAAACAGTAGATATCTTGGTTTTCGTGGAGTTTCAAGCTGAGATATGCATTTTCTGCGATAATCTTGTTGAGACTTCTGTGCGAAGTTTGCAGAATCATCGAGATCGCTCGTTTCGAGATATTTAATATGAGAAACACGTTATCTGGTGTTTTCACCACTCCACAGTGCGTTGGATATGCAGAACCGGAGATATTTTGGTTTTGGTCGGGTTTCAAGCTGAGATATGCATTTTCTACGATAAGCTTGGTGAGACTTCTGTCCGAAGTATGCTGAAACATCGAGATCGCTCTTTTCGAGATAGTTAATGCGAGAAAAACCTTATCCGGCGTTTTCACCACTCCACAGTGCGTTCGATATGCAGAACCAGCGATATCTTGGCTTTCGTAGGGTTTCAAGCTGAGATATGCATTTTCTACGATAAGCTTGGTGAGACTTCTCTCCGAAGTATGCTGAAACATCGAGATCGCTCTTTTCGAGCTAGTTAATGGGAGAAAAACCTTATCCGGTGTTTTCACCACTCCACAGTGCGTTTGATATGCAGAATCAGCGATATCTTGGCTTTCGTGGGGTTTCAAGCTGAGATATGCATTTTTTACGATAATCTTGGTGAGACTTCTGTCCGAAGTATGAAGAATCATCAAGATCGCTCTGTTCGAGCTATTTAATGCGAGAAACACGTTTTCTGGGGTGTTCACCACTCCACAGTGCGTTTGATATGCAGAACCAGCGATATCTGGGTATTCGTGGGGTTTCAAGCTGAGATATGCTTTTTTTACGATAATCTTGATGAGACTTCTGTCCGAAGTATGCAGAATCACCGAGATCGCTCGTTTCGAGCTAGTTAATATGAGAAAAAACTTATCCGGTATTTTCACCACTCCACAGTGCTTTTGAAATGCAGAACCAGCGATATCTTGGCTGTCGTGGGCTTTCAAGCTGAGATATGCATTTTTTACGATAATCTTGTTGAGACTTCTGTCCGAAGTATGAAGAATCATCGAGATTGCTCTATTCGAGCTATATAATGCGAGAAACACGTTTTCTGGGGTGTTCACCACTCCACAGTGCGTTTGATATGCAGAACCAGCGATATCTGGGTATTCGTGGGGTTTCAAGCTGAGATATGCTTTTTTTACGATAATCTTGATGAGACTTCTGTCCGAAGTATGCAGAATCATCGAGATCGCTCGTTTCGAGCTAGTTAATATGAGAAAAACCTTATCCGGTATTTTCACCACTCCACAGTGCTTTTGAAATGCAGAACCAGCGATATCTTGGCTTTCGTGGGGTTTCAAGCTGAGATATTCATTTTTTACGATAATCTTGATGAGACATCTGTCCGAAGTATGAAGAATCATCGAGATCGCTCTAGTCGAGCTATTTAATGCGAGAAACACGTCTTCAGGTGTTTTCACCACTCCACAGTGCGTTTGATATGCAGAACACAGCGATATCTTGGTTTTCGTGGGGTTTCAAGCTGAGATATGCATTTTTTACGATAATCTTGGTGAGACTTCTCTCCGAAGTATGCAGAATCATCGAGATCGCTCGTTTCGAGCTATTTAATGCGAGAATCACGTTATCTGGTGTTTTCACCACTCCACAGTGCGTTTGATACGCAGAACCGGCGATATCTTGGTTTTCGTGGGGTTTCAAGCTGAGATATGCATTTTCTACGATAAGCTTGGTGAGACTTCTGTCCGAAGTATGCTGAAACATCGAGATCGCTCTTTTCGAGCTAGTTAATGCGAGAAAAACCTTATCCGGCGTTTTCACCACTCCACAGTGCGTTCGATATGCAGAACCAGCGATATCTTGGCTTTCGTAGGGTTTCAAGCTGAGATATGCATTTTCTACGATAATCATGGTGAGACTTCTGTCCGAAGTATGCTTAATCATCGAGATCGCTCTATTCGAGCTATTTAATGCGAGAAACACGTTATCTGGTGTTTTCAGCACTCCACAGTGCGTTTGATATGCAGAACCAGCGATATCTTGGTTTTCGTGGGGATTCAAGCTGAGATATGCAATTTCTGCGTTAATCTTGGTGAGACTTCTGTCGGAAGTATGCTTAATCATCGAGATCGCTCTATTCGAGCTATTTAATGCGAGAAACACGTTATCTGGTGTTTTCAGCACTCCACAGTGCGTTTGATATGCAGAACCAGCGATATCTTGGTTTTCGTGCGGTTTCTAGCGGAGATATGCATTTTCTGCGATGATCTTGTTGAGACTTCTGTCCGAAGTATGCTTAATCATCGAGATCGCTCTATTCGAGCTATTTAATGCGAGAAACACGTTATCTGGTGTTTTCAGCACTCCACAGTGCGTTTGATATGCAGAACCAGCGATATCTTGGTTTTCGTGGGGATTCAAGCTGAGATATGCAATTTCTGCGATAATCTTGGTGAGACATCTGTCGGAAGTATGCTTAATCATCGAGATCGCTCTATTCGAGCTATTTAATGCGAGAAACACGTTATCCGGCGTTTTCACCACTCCACAGTGCGTTCGATATGCAGAACCAGCGATATCTTGGCTTTCGTAGGGTTTCAAGCTGAGATATGCATTTTCAACGATAAGCTTGGTGAGACTTCTCTCCGAAGTATGCTGAAACATCGAGATCGCTCTTTTCGAGCTAGTTAATGGGAGAAAAACCTTATCCGGTGTTTTCACCACTCCACAGTGCGTTTGATATGCAGAACCAGCGATATCTTGGCTTTCGTTGGGTTTCAAGCTGAGATATGCATTTTTTACGATAATCTTGGTGAGACTTCTGTCCGAAGTATGAAGAATCATCGAGATCGCTCTTTTCGAGCTAGTTAATGGGAGAAAAACCTTATGCGGTGTTTTCACCACTCCACAGTGCGTTTGATATGCAGAACCAGCGATATCTTGGCTTTCGTGGGGTTTCAAGCTGAGATATGCATTTTTTACGATAATCTTGGTGAGACTTCTGTCCGAAGTATGAAGAATCATCAAGATCGCTCTATTCGAGCTATTTAATGCGAGAAACACGTTTTCTGGGGTGTTCACCACTCCACAGTGCGTTTGATATGCAGAACCAGCGATATCTGGGTATTCGTGGGGTTTCAAGCTGAGATATGCTTTTTTTACGATAATCTTGTTGAGACTTCTGTCCGAAGTATGCAGAATCATCGAGATCGCTCGTTTCGAGCTATTTACTGCGAGAAACACGTTATCTGGTGTTTTCACCACTCCACAGTGCGTTGGATATGCAGAACCGGAGATATCTTGGTTTTCGTGGGGTTTCAAGCTGAGATATGCATTTTTTACGATAATCTTGGTGAGACTTCTGTCCGAAGTATGCTGAATCATCGAGGTCGCTCTTTTCGAGATAGTTAGTGCGAGAAACACGTTATCTGGTGTTTTCATCACTCCACAGTGCGTTTGATATGCAGAACCAGCGATATCTGGGTTTTCGTGGGGTTTCAAGCTGAGATATGCTTTTTTTACGATAATCTTGGTGAGACTTCTGTCCGAAGTATGCTTAATCATCGAGATCGCTCTATTCGAGCTATTTAATGCGAGAAACACGTTATCTGGTGTTTTCACCACTCCACAGTGCGTTTGATATGCAGAACAGTAGATATCTTGGTTTTTGTGGGGTTTCAAGCTGAGATATGCATTTTCTGCGATAATCTTATTGAGACTTCTGTCCGAAGTATGCAGAATCATCGAGATCGCTCGTTTCGAGCTATTTACTGCGAGAAACACGTTATCTGGTGTTTTCACCACTCCACAGTGCGTTGGATATGCAGAACCGGAGATATTTTGGTTTTCGTGGGGTTTCAAGCTGAGATATGCATTTTCTGCGATAATCTTGTTGAGACATCTGTCCGAAGTATGCAGAATCATCGAGATCGCTCGTTTCGAGCTATTCAATGCGAGAAACACGTTATCTGGTGTTTTCACCACTCCACAGTGCGTTGGATATGCAGAACCGGAGATATTTTGGTTTTCGTCGGGTTTCAAGCTGAGATATGCATTTTCTGCGATAATCTTGTTGAGACATCTGTCCGAAGTATGCAGAATCATCGAGATCGCTCTTTTCGACCTAGTTAATGCGAGAAAAACCTTATCTGGTGTTTTCGCCACTGCACAGTGCGTTTGATATGCAAAACAGTAGATATCTTGGTTTTCGTGGAGTTTCAAGCTGAGATATGCATTTTCTGCGATAATCTTGTTGAGACTTCTGTGCGAAGTTTGCAGAATCATCGAGATCGCTCGTTTCGAGATATTTAATATGAGAAACACGTTATCTGGTGTTTTCACCACTCCACAGTGCGTTGGATATGCAGAACCGGAGATATTTTGGTTTTGGTCGGGTTTCAAGCTGAGATATGCATTTTCTACGATAAGCTTGGTGAGACTTCTGTCCGAAGTATGCTGAAACATCGAGATCGCTCTTTTCGAGATAGTTAATGCGAGAAAAACCTTATCCGGCGTTTTCACCACTCCACAGTGCGTTCGATATGCAGAACCAGCGATATCTTGGCTTTCGTAGGGTTTCAAGCTGAGATATGCATTTTCTACGATAAGCTTGGTGAGACTTCTCTCCGAAGTATGCTGAAACATCGAGATCGCTCTTTTCGAGCTAGTTAATGGGAGAAAAACCTTATCCGGTGTTTTCACCACTCCACAGTGCGTTTGATATGCAGAATCAGCGATATCTTGGCTTTCGTGGGGTTTCAAGCTGAGATATGCATTTTTTACGATAATCTTGGTGAGACTTCTGTCCGAAGTATGAAGAATCATCAAGATCGCTCTGTTCGAGCTATTTAATGCGAGAAACACGTTTTCTGGGGTGTTCACCACTCCACAGTGCGTTTGATATGCAGAACCAGCGATATCTGGGTATTCGTGGGGTTTCAAGCTGAGATATGCTTTTTTTACGATAATCTTGATGAGACTTCTGTCCGAAGTATGCAGAATCACCGAGATCGCTCGTTTCGAGCTAGTTAATATGAGAAAAAACTTATCCGGTATTTTCACCACTCCACAGTGCTTTTGAAATGCAGAACCAGCGATATCTTGGCTGTCGTGGGCTTTCAAGCTGAGATATGCATTTTTTACGATAATCTTGTTGAGACTTCTGTCCGAAGTATGAAGAATCATCGAGATTGCTCTATTCGAGCTATATAATGCGAGAAACACGTTTTCTGGGGTGTTCACCACTCCACAGTGCGTTTGATATGCAGAACCAGCGATATCTGGGTATTCGTGGGGTTTCAAGCTGAGATATGCTTTTTTTACGATAATCTTGATGAGACTTCTGTCCGAAGTATGCAGAATCATCGAGATCGCTCGTTTCGAGCTAGTTAATATGAGAAAAACCTTATCCGGTATTTTCACCACTCCACAGTGCTTTTGAAATGCAGAACCAGCGATATCTTGGCTTTCGTGGGGTTTCAAGCTGAGATATTCATTTTTTACGATAATCTTGATGAGACATCTGTCCGAAGTATGAAGAATCATCGAGATCGCTCTAGTCGAGCTATTTAATGCGAGAAACACGTTATCTGGTGTTTTCAGCACTCCACAGTGCGTTTGATATGCAGAACCAGCGATATCTTGGTTTTCGTGGGGATTCAAGCTGAGATATGCAATTTCTGCGATAATCTTGGTGAGACATCTGTCGGAAGTATGCTTAATCATCGAGATCGCTCTATTCGAGCTATTTAATGCGAGAAACACGTTATCCGGCGTTTTCACCACTCCACAGTGCGTTCGATATGCAGAACCAGCGATATCTTGGCTTTCGTAGGGTTTCAAGCTGAGATATGCATTTTCTACGATAAGCTTGGTGAGACTTCTCTCCGAAGTATGCTGAAACATCGAGATCGCTCTTTTCGAGCTAGTTAATGGGAGAAAAACCTTATCCGGTGTTTTCACCACTCCACAGTGCGTTTGATATGCAGAACCAGCGATATCTTGGCTTTCGTTGGGTTTCAAGCTGAGATATGCATTTTTTACGATAATCTTGGTGAGACTTCTGTCCGAAGTATGAAGAATCATCGAGATCGCTCTATTCGAGCTATTTAATGCGAGAAACACGTTTTCTGTGGTGTTCACCACTCCACAGTGCGTTTGATATGCAGAACCGGAGATATTTTGGTTTTGGTCGGGTTTCAAGCTGAGATATGCATTTTCTACGATAAGCTTGGTGAGACTTCTGTCCGAAGTATGCTGAAACATCGAGATCGCTCTTTTCGAGCTAGTTAATGCGAGAAAAACCTTATCCGGCGTTTTCACCACTCCACAGTGCGTTCGATATGCAGAACCAGCGATATCTTGGCTTTCGTAGGGTTTCAAGCTGAGATATGCATTTTCTACGATAAGCTTGGTGAGACTTCTCTCCGAAGTATGCTGAAACATCGAGATCGCTCTTTTCGAGCTAGTTAATGGGAGAAAAACCTTATGCGGTGTTTTCACCACTCCACAGTGCGTTTGATATGCAGAACCAGCGATATCTTGGCTTTCGTGGGGTTTCAAGCTGAGATATGCATTTTTTACGATAATCTTGGTGAGACTTCTGTCCGAAGTATGAAGAATCATCAAGATCGCTCTATTCGAGCTATTTAATGCGAGAAACACGTTTTCTGGGGTGTTCACCACTCCACAGTGCGTTTGATATGCAGAACCAGCGATATCTGGGTATTCGTGGGGTTTCAAGCTGAGATATGCTTTTTTTACGATAATCTTGATGAGACTTCTGTCCGAAGTATGCAGAATCATCGAGATCGCTCGTTTAGAGCTAGTTAATATGAGAAAAACCTTATCCGGTATTTTCACCACTCCACAGTGCTTTTGAAATGCAGAACCAGCGATATCTTGGCTTTCGTGGGGTTTCAAGCTGAGATATGCATTTTTTACGATAATCTTGGTGAGACTTCTGTCCGAAGTATGAAGAATCATCGAGATCGCTCTATTCGAGCTATATAATGCGAGAAACACGTTTTCTGGGGTGTTCACCACTCCACAGTGCGTTTGATATGCAGAACCGGAGATATTTTGGTTTTGGTCGGGTTTCAAGCTGAGATATGCATTTTCTACGATAAGCTTGGTGAGACTTCTGTCCGAAGTATGCTGAAACATCGAGATCGCTCTTTTCGAGCTAGTTAATGCGAGAAAAACCTTATCCGGCGTTTTCACCACTCCACAGTGCGTTCGATATGCAGAACCAGCGATATCTTGGCTTTCGTAGGGTTTCAAGCTGAGATATGCATTTTCTACGATAAGCTTGGTGAGACTTCTCTCCGAAGTATGCTGAAACATCGAGATCGCTCTTTTCGAGCTAGTTAATGGGAGAAAAACCTTATGCGGTGTTTTCACCACTCCACAGTGCGTTTGATATGCAGAACCAGCGATATCTTGGCTTTCGTGGGGTTTCAAGCTGAGATATGCATTTTTTACGATAATCTTGGTGAGACTTCTGTCCGAAGTATGAAGAATCATCAAGATCGCTCTATTCGAGCTATTTAATGCGAGAAACACGTTTTCTGGGGTGTTCACCACTCCACAGTGCGTTTGATATGCAGAACCAGCGATATCTGGGTATTCGTGGGGTTTCAAGCTGAGATATGCTTTTTTTACGATAATCTTGATGAGACTTCTGTCCGAAGTATGCAGAATCATCGAGATCGCTCGTTTAGAGCTAGTTAATATGAGAAAAACCTTATCCGGTATTTTCACCACTCCACAGTGCTTTTGAAATGCAGAACCAGCGATATCTTGGCTTTCGTGGGGTTTCAAGCTGAGATAAGCATTTTTTACGATAATCTTGGTGAGACTTCTGTCCGAAGTATGAAGAATCATCGAGATCGCTCTATTCGAGCTATATAATGCGAGAAACACGTTTTCTGGGGTGTTCACCACTCCACAGTGCGTTTGATATGCAGAACCAGCGATATCTGGGTATTCGTGGTGTTTCAAGCTGAGATATGCTTTTTTTACGATAATCTTGATGAGACTTCTGTCCGAAGTATGCAGAATCATCGAGATCGCTCGTTTCGAGCTAGTTAATATGAGAAAAACCTTATCCGGTCTTTTCACCACTCCACAGTGCTTTTGAAATGCAGAACCAGCGATATCTTGGCTTTCGTGGTGTTTCAAGCTGAGATATGCATTTTTTACGATAATCTTGATGAGACTTCTGTCCGAAGTATGAAGAATCATCGAGATCGCTCTAGTCGAGCTATTTAATGCGAGAAACACGTCTTCTGGTGTTTTCACCACTCCACAGTGCGTTTGATATGCTGAACACAGCGATATCTTGGTTTTCGTGGGGTTTCAAGCTGAGATATGCATTTTTTACGATAATCTTGGTGAGACTTCTGTCCGAAGTATGCAGAATCATCGAGATCGCTCGTTTCGAGCTATTTAATGCGAGAATCACGTTATCTGGTGTTTTCACCACTCCACAGTGCGTTTGATACGCAGAACCGGCGATATCTTGGTTTTCGTGGGGTTTCAAGCTGAGATATGCATTTTCTACGATAAGCTTGGTGAGACTTCTGTCCGAAGTATGCTGAAACATCGAGATCGCTCTTTTCGAGCTAGTTAATGCGAGAAAAACCTTATCCGGCGTTTTCACCACTCCACAGTGCGTTCGATATGCAGAACCAGCGATATCTTGGCTTTCGTAGGGTTTCAAGCTGAGATATGCATTTTCTGCGATAATCTTGGTGAGACTTCTGTCCGAAGTGTGCAGAATCATCGAGATCGCACTTTTCGAGCTATTTAATGCGAGAAACACGTTTTCTGGGGTTTTCACCACACCACAGTTCGTTGGAAATGCAGAACAGGTGATATCTTGGTTTTCGAGGGGTTTCAAGCTGAGATATGCATTTTCTGCGATAATCTTGGTGAGACTTTTGTCCGAAGTATGCTGAATCATCGAGATCGCTCTTTTCGAGCTATTTAATGCGAGAAACTCGTTTTCTGGGGTTTTCACCACTCCACAGTTCGTTGGATATGCAGAACCGGAGATATCTTGGTTTTCGTGGGGTTTCAAGCTGAGATATGCATTTTCTACGATAATCTTGGTGAAACATCTGTCCGAAGTATGCAGAAACGTCGAGAGCGCTCTTTTCGAGCTATTTAATGCGAGAAACACGTTATCTGGTGTTTTCACCACTCCACAGTTGGTTTGATATGCAGAACCGGCGATATTTTGGTTTTCGTCGGGTTTCAAGCTGAGATATGCATTTTCTGCGATAATCTTGGTGAGACTTCTGTCCGAAGTATGCTGAATCATCGAGATCGTCCTTTTCGAGCTAGTTAGTGCGAGAAACACGTTATCTGGTGTTTTCACCACTCCACAGTGCGTTTGATATGCAGAACAGTAGATATCTTGGTTTTCGTGGGGTTTCAAGCTGAGATATGCATTTTCTGCGATAATCATGGTGAGACTTCTGTCCGAAGTACGCTTAATCATCGAGATCGCTCTATTCGAGCTATTTAATGCGAGAAACACGTTATCTGGTGTTTTCAGCACTCCACAGTGCGTTTGATATGCAGAACCAGCGATATCTTGGTTTTCGTGGGGATTCAAGCTGAGATATGCTATTTCTGCGATAATCTTGGTGAGACTTCTGTCGGAAGTATGCTTAATCATCGAGATCGCTCTATTCGATCTATTTAATGCGAGAAACACGTTATCTGGTGTTTTCAGCACTCCACAGTGCGTTTGATATGCAGAACCAGCGATATCTTGGTTTTCGTGGGATTTCTAGCAGAGATATGCATTTTCTGCGATAATCTTGGTGAGACTTCTGTCCGAAGTGTGCAGAATCATCGAGATCGCTCTTTTCGAGCTATTTAATGCGAGAAACACGTTATCTGGTGTTTTCACCGCTCCACAGTTGGTTTGATATGCAGAACCGGCGATATTTTGGTTTTCGTCGGGTTTCAAGCTGAGATATGCATTTTCTACGATAATCTTGGTGAAACATCATTCCGAAGTATGCAGAAACATCGAGAGCGCTCTTATCGAGCTATTTAATGCGAGAAACACGTTATCTGGTGTCTTCACCACTCCACAGTGCGTTTGATATGCAGAACAGTAGATATCTTGGTTTTCGTAGGGGTTCAAGCTGAGATATGCATTTTCTGCGATAATCTTGTTGAGACTTCTGTCCGAAGTATGCAGAATCATCGAGATCGCTCGTTTCGAGCTATTTAATGCGAGAAACACGTTATCTGGTGTTGTCACCACTCCACAGTTCTTTGGATATGCAGAGCAGGAGATATCTTGGTTTTCGTGGGGTTTCAAGCAGAGATATGCATTTTCTGCGATAATCTTGGTGAGACTTCTGTTAGAAGTATGCAGAATCATCGAGATCGCTCTATTCGAGCTATTTAATGCGAGAAACACGTTTTCTGGGGTTTTCACCATTCCACAGTGCGTTTGATATGCTGAACACAGCGATATCTTCGTTTTCGTGGGGTTTCAAGCTGAGATATGCATTTTTTACGATAATTTTGGTGAGACTTCTGTCCGAAGTATGCAGAATCATCGAGATCGCTCGTTTCGAGCTATTCAACGCGAGAAACACGTTATCTGGTGTTTTCACCACTCCACAGTGCGTTTGAAATGCAGAACCGGCGATATCTTGGTTTTCGTGGGGTTTCAAGCAGAGATATGCATTTTCTGCGATAATCTTGGTGAGACTTCTGTCCGAAATATGCTGAATCATCGAGATCGCTCTTTTCGAGCTAGTTAGTGCGAGAAACACGTTATCTGGTGTTTTCACCACTCCATAGTGCGTTTGATATGCAGAACAGTAGATATCTTGGTTTTCGTGGGGTTTCAAGCTGTGATATGCATTTTCTGCGTTAATCTTGTTGAGACTTCTGTCCGAAGTATGCAGAATCATCGAGATCGCTCGTTTCGAGCTATCCAATGCGAGAAACACGTTATCTGGTGTTTTCACCACTCCACAGTGCGTTGGATATGCAACACCAGCGACATCTTGGTTTTCGTGGGGTTTCAAGCTGAGATATGCATTTTCTGCGATAATCTTGGTGAGACTTCTGTCCGAAGCATGCTGAATCATCGAGATCGTCCTTTTCGAGCTAGTTAGTGCGAGAAACACGTTATCTGGTGTTTTCACCACTCCACAGTGCGTTTGATATGCAGAACCAGCGATATCTTGGCTTTCGTAGGGTTTCAAGCTGAGATATGCATTTTTTACGATAATCTTGGTGAGACTTCTGTCCGAAGTACGAAGAATCATCGAGATCGCACTAGTCGAGCTATTTAATGCGAGAAACACGTTTTCTGGGGTGTTCACCACTCCACAGTGCGTTTGATATTCTGAACACAGCGATATCTTGGTTTTCGTGGGGTTTCAAGCTGAGATATGCATTTTTTACGATAATTTTGGTGAGACTTCTGTCCGAAGTATGCAGAATCATCGAGATCGCTCGTTTCGAGCTATTTAATGCGAGAAACACGTTATCTGGTGTTTTCACCACTCCACAGTGCGTTTGATATGCAGAACCAGCGATATCTTGGCTTTCGTGGGCTTTCAAGCTGAGATATGCATTTTTTACGATAATCTTGATGAGACATCTGTCCGAAGTATGAAGAATCATCGAGATCGCTCTAGTCGAGCTATTTAATGCGAGAAACACGTCTTCAGGTGTTTTCACCAATCCACAGTGCGTTTGATATGCTGAACACAGCGATATCTTGGTTTTCGTGGGGTTTCAAGCTGAGATATGCATTTTTTACGATAATCTTGGTGAGACTTCTGTCCGAAGTATGCAGAATCATCGAGATCGCTCGTTTCGAGCTATTTAATGCGAGAATCACGTTATCTGGTGTTTTCACCACTCCACAGTGCGTTTGATACGCAGAACCGGCGATATCTTGGTTTTCGTGGGGTTTCAAGCTGAGATATGCATTTTCTACGATAAGCTTGGTGAGACTTCTGTCCGAAGTATGCTGAAACATCGAGATCGCTCTTTTCGAGCTAGTTAATGCGAGAAAAACCTTATCCGGCGTTTTCACCACTCCACAGTGCGTTCGATATGCAGAACCAGCGATATCTTGGCTTTCGTAGGGTTTCAAGCTGAGATATGCATTTTCTACGATAATCATGGTGAGACTTCTGTCCGAAGTATGCTTAATCATCGAGATCGCTCTATTCGAGCTATTTAATGCGAGAAACACGTTATCTGGTGTTTTCAGCACTCCACAGTGCGTTTGATATGCAGAACCAGCGATATCTTGGTTTTCGTGGGGATTCAAGCTGAGATATGCAATTTCTGCGTTAATCTTGGTGAGACTTCTGTCGGAAGTATGCTTAATCATCGAGATCGCTCTATTCGAGCTATTTAATGCGAGAAACACGTTATCTGGTGTTTTCAGCACTCCACAGTGCGTTTGATATGCAGAACCAGCGATATCTTGGTTTTCGTGCGGTTTCTAGCAGAGATATGCATTTTCTGCGATGATCTTGTTGAGACTTCTGTCCGAAGTATGCTTAATCATCGAGATCGCTCTATTCGAGCTATTTAATGCGAGAAACACGTTATCTGGTGTTTTCAGCACTCCACAGTGCGTTTGATATGCAGAACCAGCGATATCTTGGTTTTCGTGGGGATTCAAGCTGAGATATGCAATTTCTGCGATAATCTTGGTGAGACATCTGTCGGAAGTATGCTTAATCATCGAGATCGCTCTATTCGAGCTATTTAATGCGAGAAACACGTTATCCGGCGTTTTCACCACTCCACAGTGCGTTCGATATGCAGAACCAGCGATATCTTGGCTTTCGTAGGGTTTCAAGCTGAGATATGCATTTTCTACGATAAGCTTGGTGAGACTTCTCTCCGAAGTATGCTGAAACATCGAGATCGCTCTTTTCGAGCTAGTTAATGGGAGAAAAACCTTATCCGGTGTTTTCACCACTCCACAGTGCGTTTGATATGCAGAACCAGCGATATCTTGGCTTTCGTTGGGTTTCAAGCTGAGATATGCATTTTTTACGATAATCTTGGTGAGACTTCTGTCCGAAGTATGAAGAATCATCGAGATCGCTCTATTCGAGCTATTTAATGCGAGAAACACGTTTTCTGTGGTGTTCACCACTCCACAGTGCGTTTGATATGCAGAACCGGAGATATTTTGGTTTTGGTCGGGTTTCAAGCTGAGATATGCATTTTCTACGATAAGCTTGGTGAGACTTCTGTCCGAAGTATGCTGAAACATCGAGATCGCTCTTTTCGAGCTAGTTAATGCGAGAAAAACCTTATCCGGCGTTTTCACCACTCCACAGTGCGTTCGATATGCAGAACCAGCGATATCTTGGCTTTCGTAGGGTTTCAAGCTGAGATATGCATTTTCTACGATAAGCTTGGTGAGACTTCTCTCCGAAGTATGCTGAAACATCGAGATCGCTCTTTTCGAGCTAGTTAATGGGAGAAAAACCTTATGCGGTGTTTTCACCACTCCACAGTGAGTTTGATATGCAGAACCAGCGATATCTTGGCTTTCGTGGGGTTTCAAGCTGAGATATGCATTTTTTACGATAATCTTGGTGAGACTTCTGTCCGAAGTATGAAGAATCATCAAGATCGCTCTATTCGAGCTATTTAATGCGAGAAACACGTTTTCTGGGGTGTTCACCACTCCACAGTGCGTTTGATATGCAGAACCAGCGATATCTGGGTATTCGTGGGGTTTCAAGCTGAGATATGCTTTTTTTACGATAATCTTGATGAGACTTCTGTCCGAAGTATGCAGAATCATCGAGATCGCTCGTTTAGAGCTAGTTAATATGAGAAAAACCTTATCCGGTATTTTCACCACTCCACAGTGCTTTTGAAATGCAGAACCAGCGATATCTTGGCTTTCGTGGGGTTTCAAGCTGAGATATGCATTTTTTACGATAATCTTGGTGAGACTTCTGTCCGAAGTATGAAGAATCATCGAGATCGCTCTAGTCGAGCTATTTAATGCGAGAAACACGTCTTCTGGTGTTTTCACCACTCCACAGTGCGTTTGATATGCTGAACACAGCGATATCTTGGTTTTCGTGGGGTTTCAAGCTGAGATATGCATTTTTTACGATAATCTTGGTGAGACTTCTGTCCGAAGTATGCAGAATCATCGAGATCGCTCGTTTCGAGCTATTTAATGCGAGAATCACGTTATCTGGTGTTTTCACCACTCCACAGTGCGTTTGATACGCAGAACCGGCGATATCTTGGTTTTCGTGGGGTTTCAAGCTGAGATATGCATTTTCTACGATAAGCTTGGTGGGACTTCTGTCCGAAGTATGCTGAAACATCGAGATCGCTCTTTTCGAGCTAGTTAATGCGAGAAAAACCTTATCCGGCGTTTTCACCACTCCACAGTGCGTCCGATATGCAGAACCAGCGATATCTTGGCTTTCGTAGGGTTTCAAGCTGAGATATGCATTTTCTGCGATAATCTTGGTGAGACTTCTGTCCGAAGTGTGCAGAATCATCGAGATCGCACTTTTCGAGCTATTTAATGCGAGAAACACGTTTTCTGGGGTTTTCACCACACCACAGTTCGTTGGAAATGCAGAACCGGAGATATCTTGGTTTTCGTGGGGTTTCAAGCTGAGATATGCATTTTCTACGATAATCTTGGTGAAACATCTGTCCGAAGTATGCAGAAACGTCGAGAGCGCTCTTTTCGAGCTATTTAATGCGAGAAACACGTTATCTGGTGTTTTCACCACTCCACAGTTGGTTTGATATGCAGAACCGGCGATATTTTGGTTTTCGTCGGGTTTCAAGCTGAGATATGCATTTTCTGCGATAATCTTGGTGAGACTTCTGTCCGAAGTATGCTGAATCATCGAGATCGTCCTTTTCGAGCTAGTTAGTGCGAGAAACACGTTATCTGGTGTTTTCACCACTCCACAGTGCGTTTGATATGCAGAACAGTAGATATCTTGGTTTTCGTGGGGTTTCAAGCTGAGATATGCATTTTCTGCGATAATCATGGTGAGACTTCTGTCCGAAGTACGCTTAATCATCGAGATCGCTCTATTCGAGCTATTTAATGCGAGAAACACGTTATCTGGTGTTTTCAGCACTCCACAGTGCGTTTGATATGCAGAACCAGCGATATCTTGGTTTTCGTGGGGATTCAAGCTGAGATATGCTATTTCTGCGATAATCTTGGTGAGACTTCTGTCGGAAGTATGCTTAATCATCGAGATCGCTCTATTCGATCTATTTAATGCGAGAAACACGTTATCTGGTGTTTTCAGCACTCCACAGTGCGTTTGATATGCAGAACCAGCGATATCTTGGTTTTCGTGGGATTTCTAGCAGAGATATGCATTTTCTGCGATAATCTTGGTGAGACTTCTGTCCGAAGTGTGCAGAATCATCGAGATCGCTCTTTTCGAGCTATTTAATGCGAGAAACACGTTTTCTGGGGTTTTCACCACTCCACAGTTCGTTGGATATGCAGAACCGGCGATATTTTGGTTTTCGTCGGGTTTCAAGCTGAGATATGCATTTTCTGCGATAATCTTGGTGAGACTTCTGTTAGAAGTATGCAGAAACATCGAGAGCGCTCTTATCGAGCTATTTAATGCGAGAAACACGTTATCTGGTGTTTTCACCGCTCCACAGTTGGTTTGATATGCAGAACCGGCGATATTTTGGTTTTCGTCGGGTTTCAAGCTGAGATATGCATTTTCTACGATAATCTTGGTGAAACATCATTCCGAAGTATGCAGAAACATCGAGAGCGCTCTTATCGAGCTATTTAATGCGAGAAACACGTTATCTGGTGTCTTCACCACTCCACAGTGCGTTTGATATGCAGAACAGTAGATATCTTGGTTTTCGTAGGGGTTCAAGCTGAGATATGCATTTTCTGCGATAATCTTGTTGAGACTTCTGTCCGAAGTATGCAGAATCATCGAGATCGCTCGTTTCGAGCTATTTAATGCGAGAAACACGTTATCTGGTGTTGTCACCACTCCACAGTTCTTTGGATATGCAGAGCAGGAGATATCTTGGTTTTCGTGGGGTTTCAAGCAGAGATATGCATTTTCTGCGATAATCTTGGTGAGACTTCTGTTAGAAGTATGCAGAATCATCGAGATCGCTCTATTCGAGCTATTTAATGCGAGAAACACGTTTTCTGGGGTTTTCACCATTCCACAGTGCGTTTGATATGCTGAACACAGCGATATCTTCGTTTTCGTGGGGTTTCAAGCTGAGATATGCATTTTTTACGATAATTTTGGTGAGACTTCTGTCCGAAGTATGCAGAATCATCGAGATCGCTCGTTTCGAGATATTCAACGCGAGAAACACGTTATCTGGTGTTTTCACCACTCCACAGTGCGTTTGAAATGCAGAACCGGCGATATCTTGGTTTTCGTGGGGTTTCAAGCAGAGATATGCATTTTCTGCGATAATCTTGGTGAGACTTCTGTCCGAAATATGCTGAATCATCGAGATCGCTCTTTTCGAGCTAGTTAGTGCGAGAAACACGTTATCTGGTGTTTTCACCACTCCATAGTGCGTTTGATATGCAGAACAGTAGATATCTTGGTTTTCGTGGGGTTTCAAGCTGTGATATGCATTTTCTGCGTTAATCTTGTTGAGACTTCTGTCCGAAGTATGCAGAATCATCGAGATCGCTCGTTTCGAGCTATCCAATGCGAGAAACACGTTATCTGGTGTTTTCACCACTCCACAGTGCGTTGGATATGCAACACCAGCGACATCTTGGTTTTCGTGGGGTTTCAAGCTGAGATATGCATTTTCTGCGATAATCTTGGTGAGACTTCTGTCCGAAGCATGCTGAATCATCGAGATCGTCCTTTTCGAGCTAGTTAGTGCGAGAAACACGTTATCTGGTGTTTTCACCACTCCACAGTGCGTTTGATATGCAGAACCAGCGATATCTTGGCTTTCGTAGGGTTTCAAGCTGAGATATGCATTTTTTACGATAATCTTGGTGAGACTTCTGTCCGAAGTACGAAGAATCATCGAGATCGCACTAGTCGAGCTATTTAATGCGAGAAACACGTTTTCTGGGGTGTTCACCACTCCACAGTGCGTTTGATATTCTGAACACAGCGATATCTTGGTTTTCGTGGGGTTTCAAGCTGAGATATGCATTTTTTACGATAATTTTGGTGAGACTTCTGTCCGAAGTATGCAGAATCATCGAGATCGCTCGTTTCGAGCTATTTAATGCGAGAAACACGTTATCTGGTGTTTTCACCACTCCACAGTGCGTTTGATATGCAGAACCGGCGATATCTTGGTTTTCGTGGGTTTCAAGCTGAGATATGCATTTTCTGCGATAATCTTGGTGAGACTTCTGTCCGAAGGACGCAGGATCATCGAGATCGCTCTTTTCGAGCTAGTTAATGCGAGAAAAACCTTATCCGGTGTTTTCACCACTCCACAGTGCGTTCGATATGCAGAACCAGCGATATCTTGGCTTTCGTAGGGTTTCAAGCTGCGATATGCATTTTTTACGATAATCTTGGTGAGACTTCTGTCCGAAGGACGCAGGATCATCGAGATCGCTCTTTTCGAGCTAGTTAATGCGAGAAAAACCTTATCCGGTGTTTTCACCACTCCACAGTGCGTTTGATATGCAGAACCAGCGATATCTTGGTTTTCGTGGGGTTTCACGCTGAGATATGCATTTTTTACGATAATCTTGATGAGACTTCTGTCCGAAGTATGAAGAATCATCGAGATCGCTCTAGTCGAGCTATTTAATGCGAGAAACACGTCTTCTGGGGTTTTCACCACTCCAGAGTGCGTTTGATATGCTGAACACAGCGATATCTTGGTTTTCGTGGGGTTTCAAGCTGAGATATGCATTTTTTACGATAATTTTGGTAAGACTTCTGTCCGAAGTATGCAGAATCATCGAGATCGCTCGTTTCGAGCTATTTAATGCGAGAAACACGTTATCTGGTGTTTTCACCACTCCACAGTGCGTTTGATATGCAGAACCGGCGATATCTTGGTTTTCGTGGGTTTCAAGCTGAGATATGCATTTTCTGCGATAATCTTGGTGAGACTTCTGTCCGAAGCATGCTGAATCATCGAGATCGTCCTTTTCGAGCTAGTTAGTGCGAGAAACACGTTATCTGGTGTTTTCACCACTCCACAGTGCGTTTGATATGCAGAACCAGCGATATCTTGGCTTTCGTGGGGTTTCAAGCTGAGATATGCATTTTTTACGATAATCTTGGTGAGACTTCTGTCCGAAGTACGAAGAATCATCGAGATCGCACTAGTCGAGCTATTTAATGCGAGAAACACGTTTTCTGGGGTGTTCACCACTCCACAGTGCGTTTGATATTCTGAACACAGCGATATCTTGGTTTTCGTGGGGTTTCAAGCTGAGATATGCATTTTCTGCGATAATCTTGTTGAGACTTCTGTCCGAAGGACGCAGGATCATCGAGATCGCTCTTTTCGAGCTAGTTAATGCGAGAAAAACCTTATCCGGTGTTTTCACCACTCCACAGTGCGTTCGATATGCAGAACCAGCGATATCTTGGCTTTCGTAGGGTTTCAAGCTGCGATATGCATTTTTTACGATAATCTTGGTGAGACTTCTGTCCGAAGTATGAAGAATCATCGAGACCGCTCTATTCGAGCTATTTAATGCGAGAAACACGTTTTCTGGGGTGTTCACCACTCCACAGTGCGTTTGATATGCAGAACCGGCGATATCTTGGTTTTCGTGGATTTCAAGCTGAGATATGCATTTTCTGCGATAATCTTGGTGAGACTTCTGTCCGAAGCATGCTGAATCATCGAGATCGTCCTTTTCGAGCTAGTTAGTGCGAGAAACACGTTATCTGGTGTTTTCACCACTCCACAGTGCGTTTGATATGCAGAACCAGCGATATCTTGGCTTTCGTGGGGTTTCAAGCTGAGATATGCATTTTTTACGATAATCTTGGTGAGACTTCTGTCCGAAGTACGAAGAATCATCGAGATCGCACTAGTCGAGCTATTTAATGCGAGAAACACGTTTTCTGGGGTGTTCACCACTCCACAGTGCGTTTGATATTCTGAACACAGCGATATCTTGGTTTTCGTGGGGTTTCAAGCTGAGATATGCATTTTCTGCGATAATCTTGTTGAGACTTCTGTCCGAAGGACGCAGGATCATCGAGATCGCTCTTTTCGAGCTAGTTAATGCGAGAAAAACCTTATCCGGTGTTTTCACCACTCCACAGTGCGTTCGATATGCAGAACCAGCGATATCTTGGCTTTCGTAGGGTTTCAAGCTGCGATATGCATTTTTTACGATAATCTTGGTGAGACTTCTGTCCGAAGTATGAAGAATCATCGAGATCGCTCTAGTCGAGCTATTTAATGCGAGAAACACGTTTTCTGGTGTTTTCACCACTCCACAGTGCGTTTGATATGCTGAACACAGCGATATCTTGGTTTTCGTGGGGTTTCAAGCTGAGATATGCATTTTTTACGATAATCTTGGTGAGACTTCTGTCCGAAGTATGCAGAATCATCGAGATCGCTCGTTTCGAGCTATTTAATGCGAGAATCACGTTATCTGGTGTTTTCACCACTCCACAGTGCGTTTGATACGCAGAACCGGCGATATCTTGGTTTTCGTGGGGTTTCAAGCTGAGATATGCATTTTCTACGATAAGCTTGGTGAGACTTCTGTCCGAAGTATGCTGAAACATCGAGATCGCTCTTTTCGAGCTAGTTAATGCGAGAAAAACCTTATCCGGCGTTTTCACCACTCCACAGTGCGTTCGATATGCAGAACCAGCGATATCTTGGCTTTCGTAGGGTTTCAAGCTGAGATATGCATTTTCTACGATAATCATGGTGAGACTTCTGTCCGAAGTATGCTTAATCATCGAGATCGCTCTATTCGAGCTATTTAATGCGAGAAACACGTTATCTGGTGTTTTCAGCACTCCACAGTGCGTTTGATATGCAGAACCAGCGATATCTTGGTTTTCGTGGGGATTCAAGCTGAGATATGCAATTTCTGCGATAATCTTGGTGAGACTTCTGTCGGAAGTATGCTTAATCATCGAGATCGCTCTATTCGAGCTATTTAATGCGAGAAACACGTTATCTGGTGTTTTCAGCACTCCACAGTGCGTTTGATATGCAGAACCAGCGATATCTTGGTTTTCGTGGGGTTTCTAGCAGAGATATGCATTTCCTGCGATGATCTTGTTGAGACTTCTGTCCGAAGTATGCTTAATCATCGAGATCGCTCTATTCGAGCTATTTAATGCGAGAAACACGTTATCTGGTGTTTTCAGCACTCCACAGTGCGTTTGATATGCAGAACCAGCGATATCTTGGCTTTCGTAGGGTTTCAAGCTGAGATATGCATTTTCTACGATAAGCTTGGTGAGACTTTTCTCCGAAGTATGCTGAAACATCGAGATCGCTCTTTTCGAGCTAGTTAATGGGAGAAAAACCTTATCCGGTGTTTTCACCACTCCACAGTGCGTTTGATATGCAGAACCAGCGATATCTTGGCTTTCGTTGGGTTTCAAGCTGAGATATGCATTTTTTACGATAATCTTGGTGAGACTTCTGTCCGAAGTATGAAGAATCATCGAGATCGCTCTATTCGAGCTATTTAATGCGAGAAACACGTTTTCTGTGGTGTTCACCACTCCACAGTGCGTTTGATATGCAGAACCGGAGATATTTTGGTTTTGGTCGGGTTTCAAGCGTAGATATGCATTTTCTACGATAAGCTTGGTGAGACTTCTGTCCGAAGTATGCTGAAACATCGAGATCGCTCTTTTCGAGCTAGTTAATGCGAGAAAAACCTTATCCGGCGTTTTCACCACTCCACAGTGCGTTCGATATGCAGAACCAGCGATATCTTGGCTTTCGTAGGGTTTCAAGCTGAGATATGCATTTTCTACGATAAGCTTGGTGAGACTTCTCTCCGAAGTATGCTGAAACATCGAGATCGCTCTTTTCGAGCTAGTTAATGGGAGAAAAACCTTATCCGGTGTTTTCACCACTCCACAGTGCGTTTGATATGCAGAACCAGCGATATCTTGGCTTTCGTGGGGTTTCAAGCTGAGATATGCATTTTTTACGATAATCTTGGTGAGACTTCAGTCCGAAGTATGAAGAATCATCAAGATCGCTCTATTCGAGCTATTTAATGCGAGAAACACGTTTTCTGGGGTGTTCACCACTCCACAGTGCGTTTGATATGCAGAACCAGCGATATCTGGGTATTCGTGGGGTTTCAAGCTGAGATATGCTTTTTTTACGATAATCTTGATGAGACTTCTGTCCGAAGTATGCAGAATCATCGAGATCGCTCGTTTAGAGCTAGTTAATATGAGAAAAACCTTATCCGGTATTTTCACCACTCCACAGTGCTTTTGAAATGCAGAACCAGCGATATCTTGGCTTTCGTGGGGTTTCAAGCTGAGATATGCATTTTTTACGATAATCTTGGTGAGACTTCTGTCCGAAGTATGAAGAATCATTTCAGATCGCTCTATTCGAGCTATATAATGCGAGAAACACGTTTTCTGGGGTGTTCACCACTCCACAGTGCGTTTGATATGCAGATCCAGCGATATCTGGGTATTCGTGGGGTTTCAAGCTGAGATATGCTTTTTTTACGATAATCTTGATGAGACTTCTGTCCGAAGTATGCAGAATCATCGAGATCGCTCGTTTCGAGCTAGTTAATATGAGAAAAACCTTATCCGGTATTTTCACCACTCCACAGTGCTTTTGAAATGCAGAACCAGCGATATCTTGGCTTTCGTGGGGTTTCAAGCTGAGATATGCATTTTTTACGATAATCTTGATGAGACTTCTGTCCGAAGTATGAAGAATCATCGAGATCGCTCTAGTCGAGCTATTTAATGCGAGAAACACGTCTTCTGGTGTTTTCACCACTCCACAGTGCGTTTGATATGCTGAACACAGCGATATCTTGGTTTTCGTGGGGTTTCAAGCTGAGATATGCATTTTTTACGATAATCTTGGTGAGACTTCTGTCCGAAGTATGCAGAATCATCGAGATCGCTCGTTTCGAGCTATTTAATGCGAGAATCACGTTATCTGGTGTTTTCACCACTCCACAGTGCCTTTGATACGCAGAACCGGCGATATCTTGGTTTTCGTGGGGTTTCAAGCTGAGATATGCATTTTCTACGATAAGCTTGGTGAGACTTCTGTCCGAAGTATGCTGAAACATCGAGATCGCTCTTTTCGAGCTAGTTAATGCGAGAAAAACCTTATCCGGCGTTTTCACCACTCCACAGTGCGTTCGATATGCAGAACCAGCGATATCTTGGCTTTCGTAGGGTTTCAAGCTGAGAAATGCATTTTCTGCGATAATCTTGGTGAGACTTCTGTCCGAAGTGTGCAGAATCATCGAGATCGCACTTTTCGAGCTATTTAATGCGAGAAACACGTTTTCTGGGGTTTTCACCACACCACAGTTCGTTGGAAATGCAGAACAGGTGATATCTTGGTTTTCGAGGGGTTTCAAGCTGAGATATGCATTTTCTGCGATAATCTTGGTGAGACTTTTGTCCGAAGTATGCTGAATCATCGAGATCGATCTTTTCGAGCTATTTAATGCGAGAAACTCGTTTTCTGGGGTTTTCACCACTCCACAGTTCGTTGGATATGCAGAACCGGAGATATCTTGGTTTTCGTGGGGTTTCAAGCTGAGATATGCATTTTCTACGATAATCTTGGTGAAACATCTGTCCGAAGTATGCAGAAACGTCGAGAGCGCTCTTTTCGAGCTATTTAATGCGAGAAACACGTTATCTGGTGTTTTCACCACTCCACAGTTGGTTTGATATGCAGAACCGGCGATATTTTGGTTTTCGTCGGGTTTCAAGCTGAGATATGCATTTTCTGCGATAATCTTGGTGAGACTTCTGTCCGAAGTATGCTGAATCATCGAGATCGTCCTTTTCGAGCTAGTTAGTGCGAGAAACACGTTATCTGGTGTTTTCACCACTCCACAGTGCGTTTGATATGCAGAACAGTAGATACCTTGGTTTTCGTGGGGTTTCAAGCTGAGATATGCATTTTCTGCGATAATCATGGTGAGACTTCTGTCCGAAGTACGCTTAATCATCGAGATCGCTCTATTCGAGCTATTTAATGCGAGAAACACGTTATCTGGTGTTTTCAGCACTCCACAGTGCGTTTGATATGCAGAATCAGCGATATCTTGGTTTTCGTGGGGATTCAAGCTGAGATATGCTATTTCTGCGATAATCTTGGTGAGACTTCTGTCGGAAGTATGCTTAATCATCGAGATCGCTCTATTCGATCTATTTAATGCGAGAAACACGTTATCTGGTGTTTTCAGCACTCCACAGTGCGTTTGATATGCAGAACCAGCGATATCTTGGTTTTCGTGGGATTTCTAGCAGAGATATGCATTTTCTGCGATAATCTTGGTGAGACTTCTGTCCGAAGTGTGCAGAATCATCGAGATCGCTCTTTTCGAGCTATTTAATGCGAGAAACACGTTATCTGGTGTTTTCACCACTCGACAGTGCGTTGGATATGCAGAACCGGAGATATTTTGGTTCTCGTCGGGTTTCAAGCTGAGATATGCATTTTCTACGATAAGCTTGGTGAAACATCTGTCCGAAGTATGCAGAAACGTCGAGAGCGCTCTTTTCGAGCTATTTAATGCGAGAAACACGTTTTCTGGGGTTTTCACCACTCCACAGTTCGTTGGATATGCAGAACCGGCGATATTTTGGTTTTCGTCGGGTTTCAAGCTGAGATATGCATTTTCTGCGATAATCTTGGTGAGACTTCTGTTAGAAGTATGCAGAAACATCGAGAGCGCTCTTATCGAGCTATTTAATGCGAGAAACACGTTATCTGGTGTTTTCACCACTCCACAGTTGGTTTGATATGCAGAACCGGCGATATTTTGGTTTTCGTCGGGTTTCAAGCTGAGATATGCATTTTCTGCGATAATCTTGTTGAGACTTCTGTCCGAAGTATGCAGAATCATCGAGATCGCTCGTTTCGAGCTATTCAACGCGAGAAACACGTTATCTGGTGTTTTCACCACTCCACAGTGCGTTTGAAATGCAGAACCGGCGATATCTTGGTTTTCGTGGGGTTTCAAGCAGAGATATGCATTTTCTGCGATAATCTTGGTGAGACTTCTGTCCGAAATATGCTGAATCATCGAGATCGCTCTTTTCGAGCTAGTTAGTGCGAGAAACACGTTATCTGGTGTTTTCACCACTCCATAGTGCGTTTGGTATGCACAACAGTAGATATCTTGGTTTTCGTGGGGTTTCAAGCTGTGATATGCATTTTCTGCGTTAATCTTGTTGAGACTTCTGTCCGAAGTATGCAGAATCATCGAGATCGCTCGTTTCGAGCTATTCAATGCGAGAAACACGTTATCTGGTGTTTTCACCACTCCACAGTGCGTTGGATATGCAACACCAGCGACATCTTGGTTTTCGTGGGGTTTCAAGCTGAGATATGCATTTTCTGCGATAATCTTGGTGAGACTTCTGTCCGAAGTATGCTGAAACATCGAGATCGCTCTTTTCGAGCTATCTAATGCGAGAAAAACCTTATCCGGTATTTTCACCACTCCACAGTGCGTTTGATATGCAGAACCAGCGATATCTTGGTTTTCGTGGGGTTTCACGCTGAGATATGCATTTTTTACGATAATCTTGATGAGACTTCTGTCCGAAGTATGAAGAATCATCGAGATCGCTCTAGTCGAGCTATTTAATGCGAGAAACACGTCTTCTGGGGTTTTCACCACTCCACAGTGCGTTTGATATGCTGAACACAGCGATATCTTGGTTTTCGTGGGGTTTCAAGCTGAGATATGCATTTTTTACGATAATTTTGGTGAGACTTCTGTCCGAAGTATGCAGAATCATCGAGATCGCTCGTTTCGAGCTATTTAATGCGAGAAACACGTTATCTGGTGTTTTCACCACTCCACAGTGCGTTTGATATGCAGAACCGGCGATATCTTGGTTTTCGTGGGTTTCAAGCTGAGATATGCATTTTCTGCGATAATCTTGGTGAGACTTCTGTCCGAAGCATGCTGAATCATCGAGATCGTCCTTTTCGAGCTAGTTAGTGCGAGAAACACGTTATCTGGTGTTTTCACCACTCCACTGTGCGTTTGATATGCAGAACCAGCGATATCTTGGCTTTCGTGGGGTTTCAAGCTGAGATATGCATTTTTTACGATAATCTTGGTGAGACTTCTGTCCGAAGTACGAAGAATCATCGAGATCGCACTAGTCGAGCTATTTAATGCGAGAAACACGTTTTCTGGGGTGTTCACCACTCCACAGTGCGTTTGATATTCTGAACACAGCGATATCTTGGTTTTCGTGGGGTTTCAAGCTGAGATATGCATTTTCTGCGATAATCTTGTTGAGACTTCTGTCCGAAGGACGCAGGATCATCGAGATCGCTCTTTTCGAGCTAGTTAATGCGAGAAAAACCTTATCCGGTGTTTTCACCACTCCACAGTGCGTTTGATATGCAGAACCAGCGATATCTTGGTTTTCGTGGGGTTTCACGCTGAGATATGCATTTTTTACGATAATCTTGATGAGACTTCTGTCCGAAGTATGAAGAATCATCGAGATCGCTCTAGTCGAGCTATTTAATGCGAGAAACACGTCTTCTGGGGTTTTCACCACTCCACAGTGCGTTTGATATGCTGAACACAGCGATATCTTGGTTTTCGTGGGGTCTCAAGCTGAGATATGCATTTTTTACGATAATTTTGGTGAGACTTCTGTCCGAAGTATGCAGAATCATCGAGATCGCTCGTTTCGAGCTATTTAATGCGAGAAACACGTTATCTGGTGTTTTCACCACTCCACAGTGCGTTTGATATGCAGAACCGGCGATATCTTGGTTTTCGTGGGTTTCAAGCTGAGATATGCATTTTCTGCGATAATCTTGGTGAGACTTCTGTCCGAAGCATGCTGAATCATCGAGATCGTCCTTTTCGAGGTAGTTTGTGCGAGAAACACGTTATCTGGTGTTTTCACCACTCCACAGTGCGTTTGATATGCAGAACCAGCGATATCTTGGCTTTCGTGGGGTTTCAGGCTGAGATATGCATTTTTTACGATAATCTTGGTGAGACTTCTGTCCGAAGTACGAAGAATCATCGAGATCGCACTAGTCGAGCTATTTAATGCGAGAAACACGTTTTCTGGGGTGTTCACCACTCCACAGTGCGTTTGATATTCTGAACACAGCGATATCTTGGTTTTCGTGGGGTTTCAAGCTGAGATATGCATTTTCTGCGATAATCTTGTTGAGACTTCTGTCCGAAGGACGCAGGATCATCGAGATCGCTCTTTTCGAGCTAGTTAATGCGAGAAAAACCTTATCCGGTGTTTTCACCACTCCACAGTGCGTTCGATATGCAGAACCAGCGATATCTTGGCTTTCGTAGGGTTTCAAGCTGCGATATGCATTTTTTACGATAATCTTGGTGAGACTTCTGTCCGAAGTATGAAGAATCATCGAGATCGCTCTATTCGAGCTATTTAATGCGAGAAACACGTTTTCTGGGGTGTTCACCACTCCACAGTGCGTTTGATATGCAGAACCGGCGATATCTTGGTTTTCGTGGGTTTCAAGCTGAGATATGCATTTTCTGCGATAATCTTGGTGAGACTTCTGTCCGAAGCATGCTGAATCATCGAGATCGTCCTTTTCGAGCTAGTTAGTGCGAGAAACACGTTATCTGGTGTTTTCACCATACCACAGTGCGTTTGATATGCAGAACCAGCGATATCTTGGCTTTCGTGGGGTTTCAAGCTGAGATATGCATTTTTTACGATAATCTTGGTGAGACTTCTGTCCGAAGTACGAAGAATCATCGAGATCGCACTAGTCGAGCTATTTAATGCGAGAAACACGTTTTCTGGGGTGTTCACCACTCCACAGTGCGTTTGATATTCTGAACACAGCGATATCTTGGTTTTCGTGGGGTTTCAAGCTGAGATATGCATTTTCTGCGATAATCTTGTTGAGACTTCTGTCCGAAGGACGCAGGATCATCGAGATCGCTCTTTTCGAGCTAGTTAATGCGAGAAAAACCTTATCCGGTGTTTTCACCACTCCACAGTGCGTTCGATATGCAGAACCAGCGATATCTTGGCTTTCGTAGGGTTTCAAGCTGCGATATGCATTTTTTACGATAATCTTGGTGAGACTTCTGTCCGAAGTATGAAGAATCATCGAGATCGCTCTATTCGAGCTATTTAATGCGAGAAACACGTTTTCTGGGGTATTCACCACTCCACGGTGCGTTTGATATGCTGAACACAGCGATATCTTGGTTTTCGTGGGGTTTCAAGCTGAGATATGCATTTTCTGCGATAATCTTGTTGAGACTTCTGTCCGAAGTATGCAGAATCATCGAGATCGCTCTTTTCGAGCTAGTTAATGCGAGAAAAACCTTATCCGGCGTTTTCACCATTCCACAGTGCGTTCAATATGCAGAACCAGCGATATCTTGGCTTTCGTAGGGTTTCAAGCTGAGATATGCATTTTCTACGATAAGCTTGGTGAGACTTCTCTCCGAAGTATGCTAAAACATCGAGATCGCTCTTTTCGAGCTAGTTAATGCGAGAAAAACCTTATCCGGTGTTTTCACCACTCCACAGTGCGTTTGATATGCAGAACCAGCGATATCTTGGCTTTCGTGGGGTTTCAAGCTGAGATATGCATTTTTTACGATAATCTTGGTGAGACTTCTGTCCGAAGTATGAAGAATCATCGAGATCGCTCTATTCGAGCTATTTAATGCGAGAAACACGTTTTCTGGGGTGTTCACCACTCCACAGTGCGTTTGATATGCTGAACACAGCGATATCTTGGGTTTCGTGGGGGTTCAAGCTGAGATATGCATTTTCTGCGATAATCATGGTGAGACTTCTGTGCGAAGTATGCTTAATCATCGAGATCGCTCTATTCGAGCTATTTAATGCGAGAAACACGTTATCTGGTGTTTTCAGCACTCCACAGTGCGTTTGATATGCAGAACCAGCGATATCTTGGTTTTCGTGGGGTTTCAAGCTGAGATATGCATTTTCTGCGATAATCTTGGTGAGACTTCTGTCCGAAGTATGCTGAATCATCGAGATCGTCCTTTTCGAGCTAGTTAGTGTGAGAAACACGTTATCTGGTGTTTTCACCACCCCGCAGTGCGTTTGATATGCAGAACAGTAGATATCTTGGTTTTCGTGGGGTTTGAAGCTGAGATATGCATTTTTTACGATAATTGTGGTGAGACTTCTGTCCGAAGTATGCAGAATCATCGAGATCGCTCGTTTCGAGCTATTTAATGCGAGAAACACGTTATCTGGTGTTATCAGCACTCCACAGTGCGTTTGATATGCAGAACCAGCGATATCTTGGTTTTCGTGGGGATTCAAGCTGAGATATGCAATTTCTGCGATAATCTTGGTGAGACTTCAGTCGGAAGTATGCTTAATCATCGAGATCGCTCTATTCGAGCTATTTAATGCGAGAAACACGTTATCTGGTGTTTTCAGCACTCCACAGTGCGTTTTATATGCAGAACCGGCGATATCTTGATTTTCGTGGTGTTTCCAGCTGAGATATGCATTTTCTGCGATAATCTTTGTGAGTCTTCTGTCAGAAGTATGCAGAATCATCGAGATCCCTTTTTTCGAGCCATTTAATGCGGGAAACCCGTTTTCTGGTGTATTCACCACTCCACAGTACGTTTGATGTGCAGAACCGGAGATAACTTGGTTTTCGTGAGGTTTCAAGCTGAGATATGGATTTTCTGCGATAATCTTGGTGAGACTTCAGTCAGAAGTTTGCAGAATCATTTAGATCGCTCTTTTCGAGCTATTTAATGTGAAAAAACAAGTTTTCTGGTGTTTTCACCACTTCACAGTACGTTTGATGTGCAGAACCGGAGATAACTTGGTTTTCGTGAGGTTTCAAGCTGAGATATGCATTTTCTGCGATAATCTTGGTGAGACTTCAGTCAGAAGTATGCAGAATCATCTAGATCGCTCTTTTCAAGCTATTTAATGCGAAAAAAACAAGTTTTCTTGTGTATTTACCACTCCACAGTACGTTTGACATGCAGAACCGGCGAAATCTTGCTTTGCGTCGGTTTTCAAGCTGAGATATGAATTTTCTGCGATAATCTTGGTGAGACTTCAGTCAGAAGGATGCAGAATCATCGAGATCGCTCTTTTCGAGCTATTTAATGCGAGAAACACGTTTTCTGGTGTATTCACCACTCCACAGTACGTTTGACATGCAGAACCGGCGAAATCTTGCTTTTCGTGGGTTTTCAAGCTGAGATATGAATTTTCTGCGATAATATTGGTGAGACTTCAGTCAGACGTATGCAGAATCATCTAGATCGCTCGTTTCGAGCTATTTAATTCGAGAAACACGTTATCTGGTGTTTTTATCACTCCACAGTGCGTTTGATATGCAGAACCGGCGATATCTTGGTTTTCGTGGGGTTTCCAGCTAAGATATGCATTTTCTGCGATAATCTTGGTGAGACTTCTGTCAGAAGTATGCAGAATCATCGGGATCGCTCTTTTCGAGCTATTTAATGCGAGAGACACGTTATATGGTTGTTTTCACCACTCCACAGTGCGTTTGATATGCATAACCGACGATACCTTGATTTTCGTGGTGTTTCCAGCTGAGATATGCATTCTCTGCGATAATCTTGGTGAGTCTTCTGTCACAAGTATGCAGAATCATCTAGATCGCTCTTTTCGAGCTACTTAATGCGAGAAACACGATTTCTGGTGTATTCACCACTCCACAGTGCGTTTGATTTGCAGAACCGGCGACAGCTTGATTTTCGTGAGGTTTCAAGCTGAGATATGCATTTTCTACGATAATCTTGGTGAGACTTCTGTCCGAAGTGTGCAGAATAACTCGATCGCTCTTTTCGAGCTACTTAATGCACGAAACACGTTTTCTGGTGTTTTCACCACACCACAGTACGTTTGACATGCAGAACCGGCGAAATCTTGCTTTTCGTGGGTTTTCAAGCTGAGATATGAATTTTCTGCGATAATATTGGTGAGACTTCAGTCAGACGTATGCAGAATCATCTAGATCGCTCGTTTCGAGCTATTTAATGCGAGAAACACGTTATCTGGTGTTTTTATCACTCCACAGTGCGTTTGATGTGCAGAACATGCGACATCTTGATTTTCGTGGGGTTTCCAGCTGAGATATGCATTTTCTGCGATAATCTTGGTGAGACTTCTGTTAGAAGTATGCAGAATCATCGAGAGCGCTCTTTTCGAGCTACTTAATGCGCGGAACACGTTTTCTGGTGTTTTCACCACTCCACAGTGCGTTTGATATGCAAAACCGGCGAAATCTTGGTTTTCGTGGGGTTTCAAGCTGAGATATGCATTTTCTGCGATAATCTTTGTGAGACATCGGTTAGAAGTATGCAGAATCATCGATATCGCACTTTTCGAGCTATTTAATGCGAGAAACACGTTATCTGGTGTTTTCACCACTCCACAGTTGGTTTGATATGCAGAACCGGCGATATTTTGGTTTTCGTCGGGTTTCAAGCTGAGATATGCATTTTCTACGATAATTTTGGTGAAACATCTGTCCGAAGTATGCAGAAACATCGAGAGCGCTCTTTTCGAGCTATTTAATGCGAGAAACTCGTTTTCTGGGGTTTTCACCACTCCACAGTTCGTTGGATATGCAGAACCGGAGATATCTTGGTTTTCGTGGGGTTTCAAGCTGAGATATGCATTTCCTTTGATAATCTTGGTGAGACTCCTGTCCGAAATATGCTGAATCATCGAGATCGCTCTTTTCGAGCTATTTAATGCGAGAAACACGTTCTCTGGTTGTTTTCACCACTCCACAGTGCGTTTGATATGCAGAACAGGCGATATCTTGATTTTCGTGGTGTTTCCAGCTGAGATATGCATTTTCTGCGATAATCTTGGTTAGACTTCTGTTAGAAGTATGCAGAATCATCGAGAGCGCTCTTTTCGAGCTATTTAATGCGAGAAACTCGTTTTCTGGGGTTTTCACCACTCCACAGTTCGTTGGATATGCAGAACCGGAGATATCTTGGTTTTCGTGGGGTTTCAAGCTGAGATATGCATTTTCTGCGATAATCTTGGTGAGACTTCGGTTAGAAGTATGCAGAATCATCGATATCGCACTTTTCGAGCTATTTAATGCGAGAAACACGTTATCTGGTGTTTTCACCACTCCACAGTTGGTTTGATATGCAGAACCGGCGGTATTTTGGTTTTCGTCGGGTTTCAATCTGAGATATGCATTCTCTACGATAATTTTGGTGAAACATCTGTCCGAAGTATGCAGAAACATCGAGAGCGCTCTTTTCGAGCTATTTAATGCGAGAAACTCGTTTTCTGGGGTTTTCACGACTCCACAGTTCGTTGGATATGCAGAACCGGAGATATCTTGGTTTTCGTGGGGTTTCAAGCTGAGATATGCATTTCCTTTGATAATCTTGGTGAGACTCCTGTCCGAAATATGCTGAATCATCGAGATCGCTCTTTTCGAGCTATTTAATACGAGAAACACGTTCTCTGGTTGTTTTCACCACTCCACAGTGCGTTTGATATGCAGAACAGGCGATATCTTGATTTTCGTGGTGTTTACAGCTGAGATATGCATTGTCTGCGATAATCTTGTTGGGTCTTTTGTCAGAAGTATGCAGAATCAACTAGATCGCTCTTTTCGAGCTACTTAATGCACGAAACACGTTTTCTGGTGTTTTCACCACTCCACAGTACGTTTGATGTGCAGAACCGGAGATAACTTGGTTTTCGCGGGGTTTCCAGCTGAAATATGCATTTTCTGCGATCATCTTGGTGAGACTTCTGTCAGAAGTATGCAGAATCATCGGGATCGCTCTTTTCGAGCTATTTAATGCGAGAAACACGTTTTCTGGTGTATTCACCACTCCACAGTACGATTGACATGCAGAACCGGAGATATCATGGTTTCGGTCGGGTTTCAAGCTGAGATATGCATTTTCTACGATAATCTTGGTGAGACTTCTGTCACAAGTATGCAGAATCTTCGAGAACGCTCTTTTCGAGCTACTTTATGCGAGAAACACGTTTTCTGGTATTTTCACCACTCCACAGTACGTTTGATGTGCAGGACCGGAGATAACTTGGTTTTCGTGAGGTTTCAAGCTGAGATATGCATTTTCTACGATAAGCTTGGTGAGACTTCTGTCACAAGTATGCAGAATCTTCGAGAACGCTCTTTTAGAGCTACTTAATACGAGAAACACGTTTTCTGGTGTTTTCACCACTCCACAGTACGATTGATGTGCAGAACCGGAGATAACTTGGTTTTCGTGAGGTTTCAAGCTGAGATATGCATTTTCTACGATAATCTTGGAGAGATTTCAGTCACAAGTTTGCAGAATCATCTAGATCGCTCGTTTCGAACTATTTAATGCGAAAAAACAAGTTTTCTGGTGTTTTGACCACTCCACAGTGCGTTTGATATGTAGAGCCGCCGATAACTTGGTTTTCGTGGGGTTTCCAGATGAAATATGCATTTTCTGCGATAATCTTGGTGTTTCATCTATGAGAAGTATGCAGAATCTTCGAGAACGCTCTTTTCGAGCTACTTAATACGAGAAACACGTTTTCTGGTGTATTCACCACCCCACAGTACGTTTGACATGCAGAACCGGCGACATCTTGTCTTTCGTCGGGTATCAACCTGAGATATGCATTTTCTACGATAATCTTGGTGAGACGTCTGTCAGAAGTATGCAGATTCATCGGGATTGCTCTTTTCGAGCTATTTAATGCGACAAACACGTTATCTGGTTGTTTTCACGACTCCACACTGCGTTTGATATGCAGAACCGGCGATATCTTGATTTTCGTTGTGTTTCCAGCTGAGATATGCATTTTCTGCGATAATCTTAGTGAGTCTTCTGTCAGAAGTATGCAGAATCATCGAGCTCCCTCTTTGCGTGCTATTTAATGCGAGAAACACGTTATATGGTGTTTTCACCACTCCACAGTGCGTTTGATATGCAGAACCGGCGACATCTTGGATTTCGTCGGGTTTCAAGCTGAGATATGCATTTTCTACGATAATCTTGATGAGACTTCTGTCAGAATTATGCAGAATCTTCGAGATCGCTCTTTTCGAGCTAATTAATGCGAGAAACACGATTTCCGGTGTTTTCACCACTCCACAGTGCGTTTGATACGCAGAACCGGCGACATCTTGGATTTCGTCGGGGTTCAAACTGAGATATGCATTTTCTGCGATAATCTTGGTGAGTCTTCTGTCAGAAGTATGCAGAATCATCGAGATCCCTCTTTGCGAGCTATTTAATGCGAGAAACACGTTATCTGGTGTTTTCACCTCTCCACAGTACGTTTGATGTGCAGAACCGGAGATAACTTGGTTTTCGTGAGGTTTCAAGCTGAGATATGCATTTTCTGCGATAATCTTGGTGAGACTTCAGTCAGAAGTATGCAGAATCATCTAGACCGCTCTTTTCAAGCTATTTAATGCGAAAAAACGAGTTTTCTGTTGTATTCACCACTCCACAGTACGTTTGACATGCAGAACCGGCGAAATCTTGCTTTGCGTGGGTTTTCAGGCTGAGATATGAATTTTCAGCGATAATCTTGGTGAGACTTCAGTCAGAAGTATGCAGAATCATCGAGATCGCTCTTTTCGAGCTATTTAATGCGAGAAGCACGTTTTCTGGTGTATTCACCACTCCACAGTTCGTTGGATATGCAGAACCGGCGATATTTTGGTTTTCGTCGGGTTTCAAGCTGAGATATGCATTTTCTACGATAATTTTGGTGAAACATCTGTCCGAAGTATGCAGAACCATCGAGAGCGCTCTTTTCGAGCTATTTAATGCGAGAAACTCGTTTTCTGGGGTTTTCAACACTCCACAGTTCGTTGGATATGCAGAACCGGAGATATATTGGTTTTCGTGGGGTTTCAAGCTGAGATATGCATTTCCTTTGATACTCTTGGTGAGACTCCTGTCCGAAATATGCTGAATCATCGAGATCGCTCTTTTCGAGCTATTTAATGCGAGAAACACGTTCTCTGGTTGTTTTCACCACTCCACAGTGCGTTTGATATGCAGAACAGGCGATATCTTGATTTTCGTGGTGTTGCCAGCTGAGATATGCATTTTCTGCGATAATCTTGGTGGGTCTTTTGTCAGAAGTATGCAGAATCAACTAGATCGCTCTTTTCGAGCTACTTAATGCACGAAACACGTTTTCTGGAGTTTACACCACTCCACAGTACGTTTGACATACAGAACCGGAGATATCTTGGTTTCGGTCGGGTTTCAAGCTGAGATATGCATTTTCTACGATAATCTTGGTGAAACATCTGTCCGAAGTATGCAGAAACATCGAGAGCGCTCTTTTCGAGCTATTTAATGCGAGAAACTCGTTTTCTGGGGTTTCCACCACTCCACAGTTCGTTGGATATGCAGAACCGGCGAAATCTTGCTTTTCGTGGGTTTTCAAGCTGAGATATGAATTTTCTGCGATAATATTGGTGAGACTTCAGTCAGACGTATGCAGAATCATCTAGATCGCTCGTTTCGAGCTATTTAATGCGAGAAACACGTTATCTGGTGTTTTTATCACTCCACAGTGCGTTTGATATGCAGATCCGGCGATATCTTGGTTTTCGTGGGGTTTCCAGCTAAGATATGCATTTTCTGCGATAATCTTGGTGAGACTTCTGTCAGAAGTATGCAGAATCATCGGGATCGCTCTTTTCGAGCTATTTAATGCGAGAGACACGTTATATGGTTGTTTTCACCACTCCACAGTGCGTTTGATATGCATAACCGACGATACCTTGATTTTCGTGGTGTTTCCAGCTGAGATATGCATTCTCTGCGATAATCTTGGTGAGTCTTCTGTCACAAGTATGCAGAATCATCTAGATCGCTCTTTTCGAGCTACTTAATGCGAGAAACACGATTTCTGGTGTATTCACCACTCCACAGTGCGTTTGATTTGCAGAACCGGCGACAGCTTGATTTTCGTGAGGTTTCAAGCTGAGATATGCATTTTCTACGATAATCTTGGTGAGACTTCTGTCCGAAGTGTGCAGAATAACTCGATCGCTCTTTTCGAGCTACTTAATGCACGAAACACGTTTTCTGGTGTTTTCACCACACCACAGTACGTTTGACATGCAGAACCGGCGAAATCTTGCTTTTAGTGGGTTTTCAAGCTGAGATATGAATTTTCTGCGATAATATTGGTGAGACTTCAGTCAGACGTATGCAGAATCATCTAGATCGCTCGTTTCGAGCTATTTAATGCGAGAAACACGTTATCTGGTGTTTTTATCACTCCACAGTGCGTTTGATGTGCAGAACATGCGATATCTTGATTTTCGTGGGGTTTCCAGCTGAGATATGCATTTTCTGCGATAATCTTGGTGAGACTTCTGTTAGAAGTATGCAGAATCATCGAGAGCGCTCTTTTCGAGCTACTTAATGCGCGAAACACGTTTTCTGGTGTTTTCACCACTCCACAGTGCGTTTGATATGCAAAACCGGCGAAATCTTGGTTTTCGTGGGGTTTCAAGCTGAGATATGCATTTTCTGCGATAATCTTTGTGAGACATCGGTTAGAAGTATGCAGAATCATCGATATCGCACTTTTCGAGCTATTTAATGCGAGAAACACGTTATCTGGTGTTTTCACCACTCCACAGTTGGTTTGATATGCAGAACCGGCGATATTTTGGTTTTCGTCGGGTTTCAAGCTGAGATATGCATTTTCTACGATAATTTTGGTGAAACATCTGTCCGAAGTATGCACAAACATCGAGAGCGCTCTTTTCGAGCTATTTAATGCGAGAAACTCGTTTTCTGGGGTTTTCACCACTCCACAGTTCGTTGGATATGCAGAACCGGAGATATCTTGGTTTTCGTGGGGTTTCAAGCTGAGATATGCATTTCCTTTGATAATCTTGGTGAGACTCCTGTCCGAAATATGCTGAATCATCGAGATCGCTCTTTTCGAGCTATTTAATGCGAGAAACACGTTCTCTGGTTGTTTTCACCACTCCACAGTGCGTTTGATATGCAGAACAGGCGATATCTTGATTTTCGTGGTGTTTCCAGCTGAGATATGCATTTTCTGCGATAATCTTGGTTAGACTTCTGTTAGAAGTATGCAGAATCATCGAGAGCGCTCTTTTCGAGCTATTTAATGCGAGAAACTCGTTTTCTGGGGTTTTCACCACTCCACAGTTCGTTGGATATGCAGAACCGGAGATATCTTGGTTTTCGTGGGGTTTCAAGCTGAGATATGCATTTTCTGCGATAATCTTGGTGAGACTTCGGTTAGAAGTATGCAGAATCATCGATATCGCACTTTTCGAGCTATTTAATGCGAGAAACACGTTATCTGGTGTTTTCACCACTCCACAGTTGGTTTCTTATGCAGAACCGGCGGTATTTTGGTTTTCGTCGGGTTTCAATCTGAGATATGCATTCTCTACGATAATTTTGGTGAAACATCTGTCCGAAGTATGCAGAAACATCGAGAGCGCTCTTTTCGAGCTATTTAATGCGAGAAACTCGTTTTCTGGGGTTTTCACCACTCCACAGTTCGTTGGATATGCAGAACCGGAGATATCTTGGTTTTCGTGGGGTTTCAAGCTGAGATATGCATTTCCTTTGATAATCTTGGTGAGACTCCTGTCCGAAATATGCTGAATCATCGAGATCGCTCTTTTCGAGCTATTTAATACGAGAAACACGTTCTCTGGTTGTTTTCACCACTCCACAGTGCGTTTGATATGCAGAACAGGCGATATCTTGATTTTCGTGGTGTTTACAGCTGAGATATGCATTTTCTGCGATAATCTTGTTGGGTCTTTTGTCAGAAGTATGCAGAATCAACTAGATCGCTCTTTTCGAGCTACTTAATGCACGAAACACGTTCTCTGGTGTTTTCACCACTCCACAGTACGTTTGATGTGCAGAACCGGAGATAACTTGGTTTTCGCGGGGTTTCCAGCTGAAATATGCATTTTCTACGATCATCTTGGTGAGACTTCTGTCAGAAGTATGCAGAATCATCGGGATCGCTCTTTTCGAGCTATTTAATGCGAGAAACACGTTTTCTGGTGTATTCACCACTCCACAGTACGATTGACATGCAGAACCGGAGATATCATGGTTTCGGTCGGGTTTCAAGCTGAGATATGCATTTTCTACGATAATCTTGGTGAGACTTCTGTCACAAGTATGCAGAATCTTCGAGAACGCTCTTTTCGAGCTACTTTATGCGAGAAACACGTTTTCTGGTGTTTTCACCACTCCACAGTACGTTTGATGTGCAGGACCGGAGATAACTTGGTTTTCGTGAGGTTTCAAGCTGAGATATGCATTTTCTACGATAAGCTTGGTGAGACTTCTGTCACAAGTATGCAGAATCTTCGAGAACGCTCTTTTAGAGCTACTTAATACGAGAAACACGTTTTCTGGTGTTTTCACCACTCCACAGTACGATTGATGTGCAGAACCGGAGATAACTTGGTTTTCGTGAGGTTTCAAGCTGAGATATGCATTTCCTACGATAATCTTGGAGAGATTTCAGTCACAAGTTTGCAGAATCATCTAGATCGCTCGTTTCGAACTATTTAATGCGAAAAAACAAGTTTTCTGGTGTTTTGACCACTCCACAGTGCGTTTGATATGTAGAGCCGCCGATAACTTGGTTTTCGTGGGGTTTCCAGATGAAATATGCATTTTCTGCGATAATCTTGGTGTTTCATCTATGAGAAGTATGCAGAATCTTCGAGAACGCTCTTTTCGAGCTACTTAATACGAGAAACACGTTTTCTGGTGTATTCACCACCCCACAGTACGTTTGACATGCAGAACCGGCGACATCTTGTCTTTCGTCGGGTATCAACCTGAGATATGCATTTTCTACGATAATCTTGGTGAGACGTCTGTCAGAAGTATGCAGATTCATCGGGATTGCTCTTTTCGAGCTATTTAATGCGACAAACACGTTATCTGGTTGTTTTCACGACTCCACACTGCGTTTGATATGCAGAACCGGCGATATCTTGATTTTCGTTGTGTTTCCAGCTGAGATATGCATTTTCTGCGATAATCTTAGTGAGTCTTCTGTCAGAAGTATGCAGAATCATCGAGCTCCCTCTTTGCGTGCTATTTAATGCGAGAAACACGTTATATGGTGTTTTCACCACTCCACAGTGCGTTTGATATGCAGAACCGGCGACATCTTGGATTTCGTCGGGTTTCAAGCTGAGATATGCATTTTCTACGATAATCTTGGTGAGACTTCTGTCAGAATTATGCAGAATCTTCGAGATCGCTCTTTTCGAGCTAATTAATGCGAGAAACACGATTTCCGGTGTTTTCACCACTCCACAGTGCGTTTGATACGCAGAACCGGCGACATCTTGGATTTCGTCGGGGTTCAAACTGAGATATGCATTTTCTGCGATAATCTTGGTGAGTCTTCTGTCAGAAGTATGCAGAATCATCGAGATCCCAATTTGCGAGCTATTTAATGCGAGAAACACGTTATCTGGTGTTTTCACCTCTCCACAGTACGTTTGATGTGCAGAACCGGAGATAACTTGGTTTTCGTGAGGTTTCAAGCTGAGATATGCATTTTCTGCGATAATCTTGGTGAGACTTCAGTCAGAAGTATGCAGAATCATCTAGATCGCTCTTTTCAAGCTATTTAATGCGAAAAAACGAGTTTTCTGTTGTATTCACCACTCCACAGTACGTTTGACATGCAGAACCGGCGAAATCTTGCTTTGCGTGGGTTTTCAGGCTGAGATATGAATTTTCAGCGATAATCTTGGTGAGACTTCAGTCAGAAGTATGCAGAATCATCGAGATCGCTCTTTTCGAGCTATTTAATGCGAGAAGCACGTTTTCTGGTGTATTCACCACTCCACAGTTCGTTGGATATGCAGAACCGGCGATATTTTGGTTTTCGTCGGGTTTCAAGCTGAGATATGCATTTTCTACGATAATTTTGGTGAAACATCTGTCCGAAGTATGCAGAACCATCGAGAGCGCTCTTTTCGAGCTATTTAATGCGAGAAACTCGTTTTCTGGGGTTTTCAACACTCCACAGTTCGTTGGATATGCAGAACCGGAGATATATTGGTTTTCGTGGGGTTTCAAGCTGAGATATGCATTTCCTTTGATACTCTTGGTGAGACTCCTGTCCGAAATATGCTGAATCATCGAGATCGCTCTTTTCGAGCTATTTAATGCGAGAAACACGTTATCTTGTGTTTTCACCACTCCACAGTACGTTTGATGTGCAGAACTGGAGATAACTTGGTTTTCGTGAGGTTTCAAGATGAGATATGCATTTTCTACGATAATCTTGGTGAGACTTCTGTCACAAGTATGCAGAATCTTCGAGAACGCTCTTTTCGAGCTACTTAATGCGAGAAACACGTTTTCTGGTGTTTTCACCACTTCACAGTACGTTTGATGTGCAGAACCGGAGATAACTTGGTTTTCGTGAGGTTTCAAGCTGAGATATGCATTTTCTGCGATAATCTTGGTGAGACTTCAGTCAGAAGTATGCAGAATCATCTAGATCGCTCTTTTCAAGCTATTTAATGCGAAAAAAACAAGTTTTCTTGTGTATTTACCACTCCACAGTACGTTTGACATGCAGAACCGGCGAAATCTTGCTTTGCGTGGGTTTTCAAGCTGAGATATGAATTTTCTGCGATAATCTTGGTGAGACTTCAGTCAGAAGGATGCAGAATCATCGAGATCGCTCTTTTCGAGCTATTTAATGCGAGAAACACGTTTTCTGGTGTATTCACCACTCCACAGTACGTTTGACATGCAGAACCGGCGAAATCTTGCTTTTCGTGGGTTTTCAAGCTGAGATATGATTTTTCGGCGATAATATTGGTGAGACTTCAGTCAGACGTATGCAGAATCATCTAGATCGCTCTTTTCGAGCTATTTAATGCGAGAAACTCGTTTTCTGGGGTTTCCACCACTCCACAGTTCGTTGGATATGCAGAACCGGAGATATCTTGGTTTTCGTGGGGTTTCAAGATGAGATATGCATTTCCTGCGATAATCTTGGTGAGACTTCTGTCACAAGTATGCAGAATCTTCGAGAACGCTCTTTTCGAGCTACTTAATGCGAGAAACACGATTTCTGGTGTATTCACCACTCCACAGTGCGTTTGATATGCATAACCGACGATATCTTGATTTTCGTGGTGTTTCCAGCTGAGGTATGCATTCTGTGCGATAATCTTGGTGAGTCTTCTGTCACAAGTATGCAGAATCATCTAGATCGCTCGTTTCGAGCTATTTAATGCGAGAAACACGTTATCTGGTTGTTTTCACCACTAGACAGTGCGTTCGATTTGCAGAACCGGCGACAGCTTGATTTTCGTGAGGTTTCAAGCTGAGATATGCATTTTCTGCGATAATCTTGGTGAGACTTCTGTCCGAAGTATGCAGAATAACTCGATCGCTCTTTTCGAGCTACTTAATGCACGAAACACGTTTTCTGGTGTTTTCACCACACCACAGTACGTTTGACATGCAGAACCGGCGAAATCTTGCTTTTCGTGGGTTTTCAAGCTGAGATATGAATTTTCTGCGATAATATTGGTGAGACATCAGTCAGACGTATGCAGAATCATCTAGATCGCTCGTTTCGAGCTATTTAATGCGAGAAACACGTTATCTGGTGTTTTTATCACTCCACAGTGCGTTTGATGTGCAGAACATGCGATATCTTGATTTTCGTGGTGTTGCCAGCTGAGATATGCATTTTCTGCGATAATCTTGGTGGGTCTTTTGTCAGAAGTATGCAGAATCAACTAGATCGCTCTTTTCGAGCTACTTAATGCACGAAACACGTTTTCTGGAGTTTACACCACTCCACAGTACGTTTGACATACAGAACCGGAGATATCCTGGTTTTCGTGGGGTTTCAAGATGAGATATGCATTTCCTGCGATAATCTTGGTGAGACTTCTGTCACAAGTATGCAGAATCTTCGAGAACGCTCTTTTCGAGCTACTTAATGCGAGAAACGCGTTTTCTGGTGTTTTCACCACTCCACAGTACGTTTGATGTGCAGAACCGGAGATAACTTGGTTTTCGCGGGGTTTCCAGCTGAAATATGCATTTTCTGCGATCATCTTGGTGAGACTTCTGTCAGAATTATGCAGAATCTTCGAGATCGCTCTTTGCGAGCTATTTAATGCGAGAAACACGTTATCTGGTGTTTTCACCACTCCACAGTACGTTTGATGTGCAGAACCGGAGATAACTTGGTTTTCGTGAGGTTTCAAGCTGAGATATGCATTTTCTGCGATAATCTTGGTGAGACTTCATTCAGAAGTATGCAGAATCATCTAGATTGCTCTTTTCGAGATATTTAATGCGAGAAGCACGTTTTCTGGTGTATTCACCACTCCACAGTACGTTTGACATGCAGAACCGGCGAAATCTTGCTTTTCGTGGGTTTTCAAGCTGAGATATGAATTTTCTGCGATACTCTTGGTGAGACTTCTGTCAGAAGTATGCAGAATCTTCGAGAACGCTCTTTGCGAGCTATTAAATGCGAGAAACACGTTATCTGGTGTTTTCACCACTCCACAGTACGTTTGATGTGCAGAACCGGAGATAACTTGGTTTTCGTGTGGTTCAAGCTGAGATATGCATTTTCTGCGATAATCTTGGTGAGTCTTCTGTCAGAAGTATGCAGAATCATCGAGATCCCTCTTTGCGAGCTATTTAATGCGAGAAACACGTTGTCTGGTGTTTTCACCACTCCACAGTACGTTTGATGTGCAGAACCGGAGATAACTTGGTTTTCGTGAGGTTTCAAGCTGAGATATGCATTTTCTGCGATAATCTTGGTGAGACTTCAGTCAGAAGTATGCAGAACCATCTAGATCGTTCTTTTCGAGCTATTTAATGCGAGAAGCACGTTTTATGGTGTATTCACCACTCCACAGTACGTTTGACATGCAGAACCGGCGAAATCTTGCTTTTCGTGGGTTTTCAAGCTGAGATATGAATTTTCTGCGATACTCTTGGTGAGACTTCTGTCAGAAGTATGCAGAATCTTCGAGAACGCTCTTTTCGAGCTGCTTAATGCGAGAATCACGTTTTCTGGTGTTTTCACCACTCCACAGTACGTTTGATGTGCAGAACCGGAGATAACTTGGTGTTCGTGATGGTTCAAGCTGAGATATGGATTTTCTGCGATAATCTTGGTGAGACTTTAGTCAGAAGTATGCAGAATCATCTAGATCGCTCTATTCGAGCTATCTAATGCGAAAAAACAAGATTTCTGGTGTTTTCAACATTCCACAGTGCGCTTGATGTGCAGAACCGGCGATATCTTGATTTTCGCGGTGTTTGCAGCTGAGAAATGCATTTTCTACGATAATCATGGTGAGACTTCTGTCAGACGTATGCAGAATCATCTAGATCGCTCTTTTCAAGCTATTTAATGCGAAAAAACAAGTTTTCTGTTGTATTCACCACTCCACAGTACGTTTGACATGCAGAACCGGCGAAATCTTGCTTTGCGTGGGTTTTCAGGCTGAGATATGAATTTTCTGCGATAATCTTGGTGAGACTTCAGTCAGAAGTATGCAGAATCATCGAGAGCGCTCTTTTCGAGCGATTTAATGCGAGAAACTCGTTTTCTGGGGTTTTCACCACTCCACAGTTCGTTGGATATGCAGAACCGGAGATATCTTGGTTTTCGTGGGGTTTCAAGCTGAGATATGCATTTTCTGCGATAATCTTGGTGAGACTTCGGTTAGAAGTATGCAGAATCATCGATATCGCACTTTTCGAGCTATTTAATGCGAGAAACACGTTATCTGGTGTTTTCACCACTCCACAGTTGGTTTGATATGCAGAACCGGCGGTATTTTGGTTTTCGTCGGGTTTCAATCTGAGATATGCATTTTCTACGATAATTTTGGTGAAACATCTGTCCGAAGTATGCAGAAACATCGAGAGCGCTCTTTTCGAGCTATTTAATGCGAGAAACTCGTTTTCTGGGGTTTTCACGACACCACAGTTCGTTGGATATGCAGAACCGGAGATATCTTGGTTTTCGTGGGGTTTCAAGCTGAGATATGCATTTCCTTTGATAATCTTGGTGAGACTCCTGTCCGAAATATGCTGAATCATCGAGATCGCTCTTTTCGAGCTATTTAATACGAGAAACACGTTCTCTGGTTGTTTTCACCACTCCACAGTGCGTTTGATATGCATAACCGACGATATCTTGATTTTCGTGGTGTTTCCAGCTGAGGTATGCATTCTCTGCGATAATCTTGGTGAGTCTTCTGTCACAAGTATGCAGAATCATCTAGATCGCTCGTTTCGAGCTATTTAATGCGAGAAACACGTTATCTGGTTGTTTTCACCACTAGACAGTGCGTTTGATTTGCAGAACCGGAGATATCTTGGTTTTCGTGGGGTTTCAAGCTGAGATATGCATTTTCTGCGATAATCTTGGTGAGACTTCGGTTAGAAGTATGCAGAATCATCGATATCGCACTTTTCGAGCTATTTAATGCGAGAAACACGTTATCTGGTGTTTTCACCACTCCACAGTTGGTTTGATATGCAGAACCGGCGGTATTTTGGTTTTCGTCGGGTTTCAATCTGAGATATGCATTTTCTACGATAATTTTGGTGAAACATCTGTCCGAAGTATGCAGAAACATCGAGAGCGCTCTTTTCGAGCTATTTAATGCGAGAAACTCGTTTTCTGGGGTTTTCACGACACCACAGTTCGTTGGATATGCAGAACCGGAGATATCTTGGTTTTCGTGGGGTTTCAAGCTGAGATATGCATTTCCTTTGATAATCTTGGTGAGACTCCTGTCCGAAATATGCTGAATCATCGAGATCGCTCTTTTCGAGCTATTTAATACGAGAAACACGTTCTCTGGTTGTTTTCACCACTCCACAGTGCGTTTGATATGCAGAACAGGCGATATCTTGATTTTCGTGGTGTTTACAGCTGAGATATGCATTTTCTGCGATAATCTTGGTGGGTCTTTTGTCAGAAGTATGCAGAATCAACTAGATCGCTCTTTTCGAGCTACTTAATGCACGAAACACGTTTTCTGGTGTTTTCACCACTCCACAGTACGTTTGACATACAGAACCGGAGATATCTCGGTTTCGGTCGGGTTTCAAGCTGAGATATGCATTTTCTACGATTATCTTGGTGAAACATCTGTCCGAAGTATGCAGAATCTTCGAGAACGCTCTTTTCGAGCTACTTAATGCGAGAAACACGTTTTCTGGTGTTTTCACCACTCCACAGTTCGTTGGATATGCAGAACCGGAGATAACTTGGTTTTCGCGGGGTTTCCAGCTGAAATATGCATTTTCTGCGATCATCTTGGTGAGACTTCTGTCAGAAGTATGCAGAATCATCTAGATCGCTCTTTTCGAGCTATTTAATGCGAGAAACACGTTTTCTGGTGTATTCACCACTCCACAGTACGTTTGATGTGCAGAACCGGAGATAACTTGGTTTTCGTGAGGTTTCAAGCTGAGATATGGATTTTCAGCGATAATCTTGGTGAGACTTCAGTCAGAAGTATGCAGAATCATCTAGATCGCTCTTTTCGAGCTATTTAATGCGAAAAAACAAGTTTTCTGGTGTTTTCAACAATCCACAATGCGTTTTATATGCAGAACCGGCGATATATTGATTTTCGTGGTGTTTCCAGCTGAGATATGCATTTTCTGCGATAATCTTAGTGAGTCTTCTGTCAGAAGTATGCAGAATCATCGAGCTCCCTCTTTGCGTGCTACTTAATGCGAGAAACACGTTATATGGTGTTTTCACCACTCCACAGTGCGTTTGATATGCAGAACCGGAGATAACTTGGTTTTCGTGGGGTTTCAAGCTGAGATATGCATTTTCTGCGATAATCTTGGTGAGACTTCGGTTAGAAGTATGCAGAATCATCGATATCGCACTTTTCGAGCTATTTAATGCGAGAAACACGTTATCTGGTGTTTTCACCACTCCACAGTTGGTTTGATATGCAGAACCGGCGGTATTTTGGTTTTCGTCGGGTTTCAATCTGAGATATGCATTTTCTACGATAATTTTGGTGAAACATCTGTCCGAAGTATGCAGAAACATCGAGAGCGCTCTTTTCGAGCTATTTAATGCGAGAAACTCGTTTTCTGGGGTTTTCACGACACCACAGTTCGTTGGATATGCAGAACCGGAGATATCTTGGTTTTCGTGGGGTTTCAAGCTGAGATATGCATTTCCTTTGATAATCTTGGTGAGACTCCTGTCCGAAATATGCTGAATCATCGAGATCGCTCTTTTCGAGCTATTTAATACGAGAAACACGTTCTCTGGTTGTTTTCACCACTCCACAGTGCGTTTGATATGCATAACCGACGATATCTTGATTTTCGTGGTGTTTCCAGCTGAGGTATGCATTCTCTGCGATAATCTTGGTGAGTCTTCTGTCACAAGTATGCAGAATCATCTAGATCGCTCGTTTCGAGCTATTTAATGCGAGAAACACGTTATCTGGTTGTTTTCACCACTAGACAGTGCGTTTGATTTGCAGAACCGGAGATATCTTGGTTTTCGTGGGGTTTCAAGCTGAGATATGCATTTTCTGCGATAATCTTGGTGAGACTTCGGTTAGAAGTATGCAGAATCATCGATATCGCACTTTTCGAGCTATTTAATGCGAGAAACACGTTATCTGGTGTTTTCACCACTCCACAGTTGGTTTGATATGCAGAACCGGCGGTATTTTGGTTTTCGTCGGGTTTCAATCTGAGATATGCATTTTCTACGATAATTTTGGTGAAACATCTGTCCGAAGTATGCAGAAACATCGAGAGCGCTCTTTTCGAGCTATTTAATGCGAGAAACTCGTTTTCTGGGGTTTTCACGACACCACAGTTCGTTGGATATGCAGAACCGGAGATATCTTGGTTTTCGTGGGGTTTCAAGCTGAGATATGCATTTCCTTTGATAATCTTGGTGAGACTCCTGTCCGAAATATGCTGAATCATCGAGATCGCTCTTTTCGAGCTATTTAATACGAGAAACACGTTCTCTGGTTGTTTTCACCACTCCACAGTGCGTTTGATATGCAGAACAGGCGATATCTTGATTTTCGTGGTGTTTACAGCTGAGATATGCATTTTCTGCGATAATCTTGGTGGGTCTTTTGTCAGAAGTATGCAGAATCAACTAGATCGCTCTTTTCGAGCTACTTAATGCACGAAACACGTTTTCTGGTGTTTTCACCACTCCACAGTACGTTTGACATACAGAACCGGAGATATCTCGGTTTCGGTCGGGTTTCAAGCTGAGATATGCATTTTCTACGATTATCTTGGTGAAACATCTGTCCGAAGTATGCAGAATCTTCGAGAACGCTCTTTTCGAGCTACTTAATGCGAGAAACACGTTTTCTGGTGTTTTCACCACTCCACAGTTCGTTGGATATGCAGAACCGGAGATAACTTGGTTTTCGCGGGGTTTCCAGCTGAAATATGCATTTTCTGCGATCATCTTGGTGAGACTTCTGTCAGAAGTATGCAGAATCATCTAGATCGCTCTTTTCGAGCTATTTAATGCGAGAAACACGTTTTCTGGTGTATTCACCACTCCACAGTACGTTTGATGTGCAGAACCGGAGATAACTTGGTTTTCGTGAGGTTTCAAGCTGAGATATGGATTTTCAGCGATAATCTTGGTGAGACTTCAGTCAGAAGTATGCAGAATCATCTAGATCGCTCTTTTCGAGCTATTTAATGCGAAAAAACAAGTTTTCTGGTGTTTTCAACAATCCACAATGCGTTTTATATGCAGAACCGGCGATATATTGATTTTCGTGGTGTTTCCAGCTGAGATATGCATTTTCTGCGATAATCTTAGTGAGTCTTCTGTCAGAAGTATGCAGAATCATCGAGCTCCCTCTTTGCGTGCTACTTAATGCGAGAAACACGTTATATGGTGTTTTCACCACTCCACAGTGCGTTTGATATGCAGAACCGGCGACATCTTGGATTTCGTCGGGTTTCAAGCTGAGATATGCATTTTCTACGATAATCTTGGTGAGACTTCTGTCAGAATTATGCAGAATCTTCGAGATCGCTCTTTTCGAGCTAATTAATGCGAGAAACACGATTTCGGGTGTTTTCACCACTCCACAGTGCGTTTGATACGCAGTACCGGCGACATCTTGGATTTCGTCGGGGTTCAAACTGAGATATGCATTTTCTGCGATAATCTTGGTGAGTCTTCTGTCAGAAGTATGCAGAATCATCGAAATCCCTCTTTGCGAGCTATTTAATGCGAGAAACACGTTATCTGGTGTTTTCACCTCTCCACAGTACGTTTGATGTGCAGAACCGGCGAAATCTTGCTTTTCGTGGGTTTTCAAGCTGAGATATGAATTTTCTGCGATAATATTGGTGAGACTTCAGTCAGACGTATGCAGAATCATCTAGATCGCTCGTTTCGAGCTATTTAATGCGAGAAACACGTTATCTGGTGTTTTTATCACTCCACAGGGCGTTTGATATGCAGAACCGGCGATATCTTGGTTTTCGTGGGGTTTCCAGCTAAGATATGCATTTTCTGCGATAATCTTGGTGAGACTTCTGTCAGAAGTATGCAGAATCATCGGGATCGCTCTTTTCGAGCTATTTAATGCGAGAGACACGTTATATGGTTGTTTTCACCACTCCACAGTGCGTTTGATATGCATAACCGACGATATCTTGATTTTCGTGGTGTTTCCAGCTGAGATATGCATTCTCTGCGATAATCTTGGTGAGTCTTCTGTCACAAGTATGCAGAATCATCTAGATCGCTATTTTCGAGCTATTTAATGCGAGAAACACGATTTCTGGTGTATTCACCACTCCACAGTGCGTTTGATATGCATAACCGACGATATCTTGATTTTCGTGGTGTTTCCAGCTGAGGTATGCATTCTCTGCGATAATCTTGGTGAGTCTTCTGTCACAAGTATGCAGAATCATCTAGATCGCTCGTTTCGAGCTATTTAATGCGAGAAACACGTTATCTGGTTGTTTTCACCACTAGACAGTGCGTTTGATTTGCAGAACCGGCGACAGCTTGATTTTCGTGAGGTTTCAAGCTGAGATATGCATTTTCTGCGATAATCTTGGTGAGACTTCTGTCCGAAGTATGCAGAATAACTCGATCGCTCTTTTCGAGCTACTTAATGCACGAAACACGTTTTCTGGTGTTTTCACCACACCACAGTACGTTTGACATGCAGAACCGGCGAAATCTTGCTTTTCGTGGGTTTTCAAGCTGAGATATGAATTTTCTGCGATAATATTGGTGAGACTTCAGTCAGACGTATGCAGAATCATCTAGATCGCTCGTTTCGAGCTATTTAATGCGAGAAACACGTTATCTGGTGTTTTTATCACTCCACAGTGCGTTTGATGTGCAGAACATGCGATATATTGATTTTCGTGGGGTTTCCAGCTGAGATATGCATTTTCTGCGATAATCTTGGTGAGACTTCTGTTAGAAGTATGCAGAATCATCGAGAGCGCTCTTTTCGAGCTACTTAATGCGCGAAACACGTTTTCTGGTGTTTTCACCACTCCACAGTGCGTTTGATATGCAAAACCGGCGAAATCTTGGTTTTCGTGGGGTTTCAAGCTGACATATGCATTTTCTGCGATAATCTTTGTGAGACATCGGTTAGAAGTATGCAGAATCATCGATATCGCACTTTTCGAGCTATTTAATGCGAGAAACACGTTATCTGGTGTTTTCACCACTCCACAGTGCGTTTGATATGTAGAGCCGCCGATAACTTGGTTTTCGTGGGGTTTCCAGATGAAATATGCATTTTCTGCGATAATCTTGGTGTTTCATCTATGAGAAGTATGCAGAATCTTCGAGAACGCTCTTTTCGAGCTACTTAATACGAGAAACACGTTTTCTGGTGTATTCACCACCCCACAGTACGTTTGACATGCAGAACCGGTGACATCTTGTCTTTCGTCGGGTATCAACCTGAGATATGCATTTTCTACGGTAATCTTGGTGAGACGTCTGTCAGAAGTATGCAGATTCATCGGGATTGCTCTTTTCGAGCTATTTAATGCGACAAACACGTTATCTGGTTGTTTTCACGACTCCACACTGCGTTTGATATGCAGAACCGGCGATATCTTGATTTTCGTTGTGTTTGCAGCTGAGATATGCATTTTCTACGATAACCATGGTGAGTCTTCTGTCAGAAGTATGCAGAATCATCTAGATCGCTCTTTTCGAGCTATTTAATGCGAGAAACACGTTTTCTGGTGTATTCACCACTCCACAGTACGTTTGATGTGCAGAACCGGAGATAACTTGGTTTTCGTGAGGTTTCAAGCTGAGATATGGATTTTCAGCGATAATCTTGGTGAGACTTCAGTCAGAAGTATGCAGAATCATCTAGATCGCTCTTTTCGAGCTATTTAATGCGAAAAAACAAGTTTTCTGGTGTTTTCAACAATCCACAGTGCGTTTTATATGCAGAACCGGCGATATATTGATTTTCGTGGTGTTTCCAGCTGAGATATGCATTTTCTGCGATAATCTTAGTGAGTCTTCTGTCAGAAGTATGCAGAATCATCGAGCTCCCTCTTTGCGTGCTATTTAATGCGAGAAACACGTTATATGGTGTTTTCACCACTCCACAGTGCGTTTGATATGCAGAACCGGCGACATCTTGGATTTCGTCGGGTTTCAAGCAGAGATATGCATTTTCTACGATAATCTTGGTGAGACTTCTGTCAGAATTATGCAGAATCTTCGAAATCGCTCTTTTCGAGCTAATTAATGCGAGAAACACGATTTCAGGTGTTTTCACCACTCCACAGTGCGTTTGATACGCAGAACCGGCGACATCCTGGATTTCGTCGGGGTTCAAACTGAGATATGCATTTTCTGCGATAATCTTGGTGAGTCTTCTGTCAGAAGTATGCAGAATCATCGAGATCCCTCTTTGCGAGCTATTTAATGCGAGAAACACGTTCTCTGGTTGTTTTCACCACTCCACAGTGCGTTTGATATGCAGAACAGGCGATATCTTGATTTTCGTGGTGTTGCCAGCAGAGATATGCATTTTCTGCGATAATCTTGGTGGGTCTTTTGTCAGAAGTATGCAGAATCAACTAGATCGCTCTTTTCGAGCTACTTAATGCACGAAACACGTTTTCTGGAGTTTACACCACTCCACAGTACGTTTGACATACAGAACCGGAGATATCTTGGTTTCGGTCGGGTTTCAAGCTGAGATATGCATTTTCTACGATAATCTTGGTGAAACATCTGTCCGAAGTATGCAGAAACATCGAGAGCGCTCTTTTCGAGCTATTTAATGCGAGAAACTCGTTTTCTGGGGTTTCCACCACTCCACAGTTCGTTGGATATGCAGAACCGGAGATATCTTGGTTTTCGTAGGGTTTCAAGCTGAGATATGCATTTCCTTTGATACTCTTGGTGAGACTCCTGTCCGAAATATGCTGAATCATCGAGATCGCTCTTTTCGAGCTATTTAATGCGAGAAACACGTTCTCTGGTTGTTTTCACCACTCCACAGTGCGTTTGATATGCAGAACAGGCGATATCTTGATTTTCGTGGTGTTGCCAGCTGAGATATGCATTTTCTGCGATAATCTTGGTGGGTCTTTTGTCAGAAGTATGCAGAATCAACTAGATCGCTCTTTTCGAGCTACTTAATGCACGAAACACGTTTTCTGGAGTTTACACCACTCCACAGTACGTTTGACATACAGAACCGGAGATATCTTGGTTTCGGTCGGGTTTCAAGCTGAGATATGCATTTTCTACGATAATCTTGGTGAAACATCTGTCCGAAGTATGCAGAAACATCGAGAGCGCTCTTTTCGAGCTATTTAATGCGAGAAACTCGTTTTCTGGGGTTTCCACCACTCCACAGTTCGTTGGATATGCAGAACCGGAGATATCTTGGTTTTCGTGGGGTTTCAAGATGAGATATGCATTTCCTGCGATAATCTTGGTGAGACTTCTGTCACAAGTATGCAGAATCTTCGAGAACGCTCTTTTCGAGCTACTTAATGCGAGAAACACGTTTTCTGGTGTTTTCACCACTCCACAGTACGTTTGATGTGCAGAACCGGAGATAACTTGGTTTTCGCGGGGTTTCCAGCTGAAATATGCATTTTCTGCGATCATCTTGGTGAGACTTCTGTCAGAATTATGCAGAATCTTCGAGATCGCTCTTTGCGAGCTATTTAATGCGAGAAACACGTTATCTGGTGTTTTCACCACTCCACAGTACGTTTGATGTGCAGAACCGGAGATAACTTGGTTTTCGTGAGGTTTCAAGCTGAGATATGCATTTTCTGCGATAATCTTGGTGAGACTTCAGTCAGAAGTATGCAGAATCATCTAGATTGCTCTTTTCGAGATATTTAATGCGAGAAGCACGTTTTCTGGTGTATTCACCACTCCACAGTACGTTTGACATGCAGAACCGGCGAAATCTTGCTTTGCGTGGGTTTTCAGGCTGAGATATGAATTTTCTGCGATAATCTTGGTGAGACTTCAGTCAGAAGTATGCAGAATCATCGAGAGCGCTCTTTTCGAGCGACTTAATGCGAGAAACTCGTTTTCTGGGGTTTTCACCACTCCACAGTTCGTTGGATATGCAGAACCGGAGATATCTTGGTTTTCGTGGGGTTTCAAGCTGAGATATGCATTTTCTGCGATAATCTTGGTGAGACTTCGGTTAGAAGTATGCAGAATCATCGATATCGCACTTTTCGAGCTATTTAATGCGAGAAACACGTTATCTGGTGTTTTCACCACTCCACAGTTGGTTTGATATGCAGAACCGGCGGTATATTGGTTTTCGTCGGGTTTCAATCTGAGATATGCATTTTCTACGATAATTTTGGTGAAACATCTGTCCGAAGTATGCAGAAACATCGAGAGCGCTCTTTTCGAGCTATTTAATGCGAGAAACTCGTTTTCTGGGGTTTTCACCACTCCACAGTTCGTTGGATATGCAGAACCGGAGATATCTTGGTTTTCGTGGGGTTTCAAGCTGAGATATGCATTTCCTTTGATAATCTTGGTGAGACTCCTGTCCGAAATATGCTGAATCATTGAGATCGCTCTTTTCGAGCTATTTAATGCGAGAAACACGTTCTCTGGTTGTTTTCACCACTCCACAGTGCGTTTGATATGCAGAACCGGCGACATCTTGGATTTCGTCGGGTTTCAAGCAGAGATATGCATTTTCTACGATAATCTTGGTGAGACTTCTGTCAGAATTATGCAGAATCTTCGAAATCGCTCTTTTCGAGCTAATTAATGCGAGAAACACGATTTCAGGTGTTTTCACCACTCCACAGTGCGTTTGATACGCAGAACCGGCGACATCCTGGATTTCGTCGGGGTTCAAACTGAGATATGCATTTTCTGCGATAATCTTGGTGAGTCTTCTGTCAGAAGTATGCAGAATCATCGAGATCCCTCTTTGCGAGCTATTTAATGCGAGAAACACGTTCTCTGGTTGTTTTCACCACTCCACAGTGCGTTTGATATGCAGAACAGGCGATATCTTGATTTTCGTGGTGTTGCCAGCAGAGATATGCATTTTCTGCGATAATCTTGGTGGGTCTTTTGTCAGAAGTATGCAGAATCAACTAGATCGCTCTTTTCGAGCTACTTAATGCACGAAACACGTTTTCTGGAGTTTACACCACTCCACAGTACGTTTGACATACAGAACCGGAGATATCTTGGTTTCGGTCGGGTTTCAAGCTGAGATATGCATTTTCTACGATAATCTTGGTGAAACATCTGTCCGAAGTATGCAGAAACATCGAGAGCGCTCTTTTCGAGCTATTTAATGCGAGAAACTCGTTTTCTGGGGTTTCCACCACTCCACAGTTCGTTGGATATGCAGAACCGGAGATATCTTGGTTTTCGTGGGGTTTCAAGCTGAGATATGCATTTCCTTTGATACTCTTGGTGAGACTCCTGTCCGAAATATGCTGAATCATCGAGATCGCTCTTTTCGAGCTATTTAATGCGTGAAACACGTTCTCTGGTTGTTTTCACCACTCCACAGTGCGTTTGATATGCAGAACAGGCGATATCTTGATTTTCGTGGTGTTGCCAGCTGAGATATGCATTTTCTGCGATAATCTTGGTGGGTCTTTTGTCAGAAGTATGCAGAATCAACTAGATCGCTCTTTTCGAGCTACTTAATGCACGAAACACGTTTTCTGGAGTTTACACCACTCCACAGTACGTTTGACATACAGAACCGGAGATATCTTGGTTTCGGTCGGGTTTCAAGCTGAGATATGCATTTTCTACGATAATCTTGGTGAAACATCTGTCCGAAGTATGCAGAAACATCGAGAGCGCTCTTTTCGAGCTATTTAATGCGAGAAACTCGTTTTCTGGGGTTTCCACCACTCCACAGTTCGTTGGATATGCAGAACCGGAGATATCTTGGTTTTCGTGGGGTTTCAAGATGAGATAGGCATTTCCTGCGATAATCTTGGTGAGACTTCTGTCACAAGTATGCAGAATCTTCGAGAACGCTCTTTTCGAGCTACTTAATGCGAGAAACACGTTTTCTGGTGTTTTCACCACTCCACAGTACGTTTGATGTGCAGAACCGGAGATAACTAGGTTTTCGCGGGGTTTCCAGCTGAAATATGCATTTTCTGCGATCATCTTGGTGAGACTTCTGTCAGAATTATGCAGAATCTTCGAGATCGCTCTTTGCGAGCTATTTAATGCGAGAAACACGTTATCTGGTGTTTTCACCACTCCACAGTACGTTTGATGTGCAGAACCGGAGATAACTTGGTTTTCGTGAGGTTTCAAGCTGAGATATGCATTTTCTGCGATAATCTTGGTGAGACTTCAGTCAGAAGTATGCAGAATCATCTAGATTGCTCTTTTCGAGATATTTAATGCGAGAAGCACGTTTTCTGGTGTATTCACCACTCCACAGTACGTTTGACATGCAGAACCGGCGAAATCTTGCTTTGCGTGGGTTTTCAGGCTGAGATATGAATTTTCTGCGATAATCTTGGTGAGACTTCAGTCAGAAGTATGCAGAATCATCGAGAGCGCTCTTTTCGAGCGACTTAATGCGAGAAACTCGTTTTCTGGGGTTTTCACCACTCCACAGTTCGTTGGATATGCAGAACCGGAGATATCTTGGTTTTCGTGGGGTTTCAAGCTGAGATATGCATTTTCTGCGATAATCTTGGTGAGACTTCGGTTAGAAGTATGCAGAATCATCGATATCGCACTTTTCGAGCTATTTAATGCGAGAAACACGTTATCTGGTGTTTTCACCACTCCACAGTTGGTTTGATATGCAGAACCGGCGGTATATTGGTTTTCGTCGGGTTTCAATCTGAGATATGCATTTTCTACGATAATTTTGGTGAAACATCTGTCCGAAGTATGCAGAAACATCGAGAGCGCTCTTTTCGAGCTATTTAATGCGAGAAACTCGTTTTCTGGGGTTTTCACCACTCCACAGTTCGTTGGATATGCAGAACCGGAGATATCTTGGTTTTCGTGGGGTTTCAAGCTGAGATATGCATTTCCTTTGATAATCTTGGTGAGACTCCTGTCCGAAATATGCTGAATCATTGAGATCGCTCTTTTCGAGCTATTTAATGCGAGAAACACGTTCTCTGGTTGTTTTCACCACTCCACAGTGCGTTTGATATGCAGAACAGGCGATATCTTGATTTTCGTGGTGTTTCCAGCTGAGATATGCATTTTCTGCGATAATCTTGGTGGGTCTTTTGTCAGAAGTATGCAGAATCAACTAGATCGCTCTTTTCGAGCTACTTAATGCACGAAACACGTTTTCTGGAGTTTACACCACTCCACAGTACGTTTGACATACAGAACTGGAGATATCTTGGTTTTGGTCGGGTTTCAAGCTGAGATATGCATTTTCTACGATAATCTTGGTGAAACATCTGTCCGAAGTATGCAGAAACATCGAGAGCGCTCTTTTCGAGCTATTTAATGCGAGAAACTCGTTTTCTGGGGTTTCCACCACTCCACAGTTCGTTGGATATGCAGAACCGGAGATATCTTGGTTTTCGTGGGGTTTCAAGATGAGATATGCATTTCCTGCGATAATCTTGGTGAGACTTCTGTCACAAGTATGCAGAATCTTCGAGAACGCTCTTTTCGAGCTACTTAATGCGAGAAACACGTTTTATGGTGTTTTCACCACTCCACAGTACGTTTGATGTGCAGAACCGGAGATAACTTGGTTTTCGCGGGGTTTCCAGCTGAAATATGCATTTTCTGCGATCATCTTGGTGAGACTTCTGTCAGAATTATGCAGAATCTTCGAGATCGCTCTTTTCGAGCTAATTAATGCGAGAAACACGATTTCGGGTGTTTTCACCACTCCACAGTGCGTTTGATGTGCAGAACATGCGATATCTTGATTTTCGTGGTGTTTCCAGCTGAGATATGCATTTTCTGCGATAATCTTGGTGAGACTTCTGTTAGAAGTATGCAGAATCATCGAGAGCGCTCTTTTCGAGCTACTTAATGCGCGAAACACGTTTTCTGGTGTTTTCACCACTCCACAGTGCGTTTGATATGCAAAACCGGCGATATCTTGGTTTTCGTGGGGTTTCAAGCTGAGATATGCATTTTCTGCGATAATCTTGGTGAGACTTCGGTTAGAAGTGTGCAGAATCATCGAAATCGCACTTTTCGAGCTATTTAATGCGAGAAACACGTTATCTGGTGTTTTCACCACTCCACAGTTGGTTTGATATGCAGAACCGGCGATATTTTGGTTTTCGTCGGGTTTCAAGCTGAGATATGCATTTTCTACGATAATTTTGGTGAAACATCTGTCCGAAGTATGCAGAAACATCGAGAGCGCTCTTTTCGAGCTATTTAATGCGAGAAACTCGTTTTCTGGGGTTTTCACCACTCCACAGTTCGTTGGATATGCAGAACCGGAGATATCTTGGCTTTCGTGGGGTTTCAAGCTGAGATATGCATTTCCTTTGATAATCTTGGTGAGACACCTGTCCGAAATATGCTGAATCATCGAGATCGCTCTTTTCGAGCTATTTAATGCGAGAAACACGTTCTCTGGTTGTTTTCACCACTCCACAGTGCGTTTGATGTGCAGAACATGCGATATCTTGATTTTCGTGGTGTTTCCAGCTGAGATATGCATTTTCTGCGATAATCTTGGTGAGACTTCTGTTAGAAGTATGCAGAATCATCGAGAGCGCTCTTTTCGAGCTACTTAATGCGCGAAACACGTTTTATGGTGTTTTCACCACTCCACAGTGCGTTTGATATGCAAAACCGGCGATATCTTGGTTTTCGTGGGGTTTCAAGCTGAGATATGCATTTTCTGCGATAATCTTGGTGAGACTTCGGTTAGAAGTGTGCAGAATCATCGAAATCGCACTTTTCGAGCTATTTAATGCGAGAAACACGTTCTCTGGTTGTTTTCACCACTCCACAGTGCGTTTGATATGCAGAACAGGCGATATCTTGATTTTCGTGGTGTTGCCAGCTGAGATATGCATTTTCTGCGATAATCTTGGTGGGTCTTTTGTCAGAAGTATGCAGAATCAACTAGATCGCTCTTTTCGAGCTACTTAATGCACGAAACACGTTTTCTGGAGTTTACACCACTCCACAGTACGTTTGACATACAGAACCGGAGATATCTTGGTTTCGGTCGGGTTTCAAGCTGAGATATGCATTTTCTACGATAATCTTGGTGAATCATCTGTCCGAAGTATGCAGAAACATCGAGAGCGCTCTTTTCGAGCTATTTAATGCGAGAAACTCGTTTTCTGGGGTTTCCACCACTCCACAGTTCGTTGGATATGCAGAACCGGAGATATCTTGGTTTTCGTGGGGTTTCAAGCTGAGATATGCATTTCCTTTGATACTCTTGGTGAGACTCCTGTCCGAAATATGCTGAATCATCTAGATCGCTCTTTTCGAGCTATTTAATGCGAGAAACATGTTCTCTGGTTGTTTTCACCACTCCACAGTGCGTTTGATATGCAGAACAGGCGATATCTTGATTTTCGTGGTGTTGCCACCTGAGATATGCATTTTCTGCGATAATCTTGGTGGGTCTTTTGTCAGAAGTATGCAGAATCAACTAGATCGCTCTTTTCGAGCTACTTAATGCACGAAACACGTTTTCTGGAGTTTACACCACTCCACAGTACGTTTGACATACAGAACCGGAGATATCTTGGTTTCGGTCGGGTTTCAAGCTGAGATATGCATTTTCTACGATAATCTTGGTGAAACATCTGTCCGAAGTATGCAGAAACATCGAGAGCGCTCTTTTCGAGCTATTTAATGCGAGAAACTCGTTTTCTGGGGTTTCCACCACTCCACAGTTCGTTGGATATGCAGAACCGGAGATATCTTGGTTTTCGTGGGGTTTCAAGATGAGATATGCATTTCCTGCGATAATCTTGGTGAGACTTCTGTCACAAGTATGCAGAATCTTCGAGAACGCTCTTTTCGAGCTACTTAATGCGAGAAACACGTTTTCTGGTGTTTTCACCACTCCACAGTACGTTTGATGTGCAGAACCGGAGATAACTTGGTTTTCGCGGGGTTTCCAGCTGAAATATGCATTTTCTGCGATCATCTTGGTGAGACTTCTGTCAGAATTATGCAGAATCTTCGAGATCGCTCTTTGCGAGCTATTTAATGCGAGAAACACGTTATCTGGTGTTTTCACCACTCCACAGTACGTTTGATGTGCAGAACCGGAGATAACTTGGTTTTCGTGAGGTTTCAAGCTGAGATATGCATTTTCTGCGATAATCTTGGTGAGACTTCATTCAGAAGTATGCAGAATCATCTAGATTGCTCTTTTCGAGATATTTAATGCGAGAAGCACGTTTTCTGGTGTATTCACCACTCCACAGTACGTTTGACATGCAGAACCGGCGAAATCTTGCTTTTCGTGGGTTTTCAAGCTGAGATATGAATTTTCTGCGATACTCTTGGTGAGACTTCTGTCAGAAGTATGCAGAATCTTCGAGAACGCTCTTTGCGAGCTATTAAATGCGAGAAACACGTTATCTGGTGTTTTCACCACTCCACAGTACGTTTGATGTGCAGAACCGGAGATAACTTGGTTTTCGTGAGGTTCAAGCTGAGATATGCATTTTCTGCGATAATCTTGGTGAGTCTTCTGTCAGAAGTATGCAGAATCATCGGGATCCCTCTTTGCGAGCTATTTAATGCTAGAAACACGTTATCTGGTGTTTTCACCACTCCACAGTACGTTTGATGTGCAGAACCGGAGATAACTTGGTTTTCGTGAGGTTTCAAGCTGAGATATGCATTTTCTGCGAAAATCTTGGTGAGACTTCAGTCAGAAGTATGCAGAACCATCTAGATCGTTCTTTTCGAGCTATTTAATGCGAGAAGCACGTTTTCTGGTGTAGTCACCACTCCACAGTACGTTTGACATGCAGAACCGGCGAAATCTTGCTTTTCGTGGGTTTTCAAGCTGAGATATGAATTTTCTGCGATACTCTTGGTGAGACTTCTGTCAGAAGTATGCAGAATCTTCGAGAACGCTCTTTTCGAGCTGCTTAATGCGAGAATCACGTTTTCTGGTGTTTTCACCACTCCACAGTACGTTTGATGTGCAGAACCGGAGATAACTTGGTGTTCGTGATGGTTCAAGCTGAGATATGGATTTTCTGCGATAATCTTGGTGAGACTTTAGTCAGAAGTATGCAGAATCATCTAGATCGCTCTATTCGAGCTATCTAATGCGAAAAAACAAGATTTCTGGTGTTTTCAACATTCCACAGTGCGCTTGATGTGCAGAACCGGCGATATCTTGATTTTCGCGGTGTTTGCAGCTGAGAAATGCATTTTCTACGATAATCATGGTGAGACTTCTGTCAGACGTATGCAGAATCATCTAGATCGCTCTTTTCAAGCTATTTAATGCGAAAAAACAAGTTTTCTGTTGTATTCACCACTCCACAGTACGTTTGACATGCAGAACCGGCGAAATCTTGCTTTGCGTGGGTTTTCAGGCTGAGATATGAATTTTCTGCGATAATCTTGGTGAGACTTCAGTCAGAAGTATGCAGAATCATCGAGAGCGCTCTTTTCGAGCGATTTAATGCGAGAAACTCGTTTTCTGGGGTTTTCACCACTCCACAGTTCGTTGGATATGCAGAACCGGAGATATCTTGGTTTTCGTGGGGTTTCAAGCTGAGATATGCATTTTCTGCGATAATCTTGGTGACACTTCGGTTAGAAGTATGCAGAATCATCGATATCGCACTTTTCGAGCTATTTAATGCGAGAAACACGTTATCTGGTGTTTTCACCACTCCACAGTTGGTTTGATATGCAGAACCGGCGGTATTTTGGTTTTCGTCGGGTTTCAATCTGAGATATGCATTTTCTACGATAATTTTGGTGAAACATCTGTCCGAAGTATGCAGAAACATCGAGAGCGCTCTTTTCGAGCTATTTAATGCGAGAAACTCGTTTTCTGGGGTTTTCACCACTCCACAGTTCGTTGGATATGCAGAACCGGAGATATCTTGATTTTCGTGGTGTTTCCAGCTGAGATATGCATTTTCTGCGATAATCTTGGTGGGTCTTTTGTCAGAAGTATGCAGAATCAACTAGATCGCTCTTTTCGAGCTACTTAATGCACGAAACACGTTTTCTGGAGTTTACACCACTCCACAGTACGTTTGACATACAGAACCGGAGATATCTTGGTTTCGGTCGGGTTTCAAGCTGAGATATGCATTTTCTGCGATAATCTTGGTGAGACTTCAGTCAGAAGTATGCAGAATCATCTAGATCGCTCTTTTCAAGCTATTTAATGCGAAAAAAACAAGTTTTCTTGTGTATTTACCACTCCACAGTACGTTTGACATGCAGAACCGGCGAAATCTTGCTTTGCGTGGGTTTTCAAGCTGAGATATGAATTTTCTGCGATAATCTTGGTGAGACTTCAGTCAGAAGGATGCAGAATCATCGAGATCGCTCTTCTCGAGCTATTTAATGCGAGAAACACGTTTTCTGGTGTATTCACCACTCCACAGTACGTTTGACATGCAGAACCGGCGAAATCTTGCTTTTCGTGGGTTTTCAAGCTGAGATATGAATTTTCTGCGATAATATTGGTGAGACTTCAGTCAGACGTATGCAGAATCATCTAGATCGCTCGTTTCGAGCTATTTAATGCGAGAAACACGTTATCTGGTGTTTTTATCACTCCACAGGGCGTTTGATATGCAGAACCGGCGATATCTTGGTTTTCGTGGGGTTTCCCGCTAAGATATGCATTTTCTGCGATAATCTTGGTGAGACTTCTGTCAGAAGTATGCAGAATCATCGGGATCGCTCTTTTCGAGCTATTTAATGCGAGAGACACGTTATATGGTTGTTTTCACCACTCCACAGTGCGTTTGATATGCATAACCGACGATACCTTGATTTTCGTGGTGTTTCCAGCTGAGATATGCATTCTCAGCGATAATCTTGGTGAGTCTTCTGTCACAAGTATGCAGAATCATCTAGATCGCTCTTTTCGAGCTATTTAATGCGAGAAACACGATTTCTGGTGTATTCACCACTCCACAGTGCGTTTGATATGCATAACCGACGATATCTTGATTTTCGTGGTGTTTCCAGCTGAGGTATGCATTCTCTGCGATAATCTTGGTGAGTCTTCTGTCACAAGTATGCAGAATCATCTAGATCGCTCGTTTCGAGCTATTTAATGCGAGAAACACGTTATCTGGTTGTTTTCACCACTAGACAGTGCGTTTGATTTGCAGAACCGGCGACAGCTTGATTTTCGTGAGGTTTCAAGCTGAGATATGCATTTTCTGCGATAATCTTGGTGAGACTTCTGTCCGAAGTATGCAGAATAACTCGATCGCTCTTTTCGAGCTACTTAATGCACGAAACACGTTTTCTGGTGTTTTCACCACACCACAGTACGTTTGACATGCAGAACCGGCGAAATCTTGCTTTTCGTGGGTTTTCAAGCTGAGATATGAATTTTCTGCGATAATATTGGTGAGACTTCAGTCAGACGTATGCAGAATCATCTAGATCGCTCGTTTCGAGCTATTTAATGCGAGAAACACGTTATCTGGTGTTTTTATCACTCCACAGTGCGTTTGATGTGCAGAACATGCGATATCTTGATTTTCGTGGGGTTTCCAGCTGAGATATGCATTTTCTGCGATAATCTTGGTGAGACTTCTGTTAGAAGTATGCAGAATCATCGAGAGCGCTCTTTTCGAGCTACTTAATGCGCGAAACACGTTTTCTGGTGTTTTCACCACTCCACAGTGCGTTTGATATGCAAAACCGGCGAAATCTTGGTTTTCGTGGGGTTTCAAGCTGAGATATGCATTTTCTGCGATAATCTTTGTGAGACATCGGTTAGAAGTATGCAGAATCATCGATATCGCACTTTTCGAGCTATTTAATGCGAGAAACACGTTATCTGGTGTTTTCACCACTCCACAGTTGGTTTGATATGCAGAACCGGCGATATTTTGGTTTTCGTCGGGTTTCAAGCTGAGATATGCATTTTCTACGATAATTTTGGTGAAACATCTGTCCGAAGTATGCAGAAACTTCGAGAGCGCTCTTTTCGAGCTATTTAATGCGAGAAACTCGTTTTCTGGGGTTTTCACCACTCCACAGTTCGTTGGATATGCAGAACCGGAGATATCTTGGTTTTCGTGGGGTTTCAAGCTGAGATATGCATTTCCTTTGATAATCTTGGTGAGACTCCTGTCCGAAATATGCTGAATCATCGAGATCGCTCTTTTCGAGCTATTTAATGCGAGAAACACGTTCTCTGGTTGTTTTCACCACTCCACAGTGCGTTTGATATGCAGAACAGGCGATATCTTGATTTTCGTGGTGTTTCCAGCTGAGATATGCATTTTCTGCGATAATCTTGGTTAGACTTCTGTTAGAAGTATGCAGAATCATCGAGAGCGCTCTTTTCGAGCTATTTAATGCGAGAAACTCGTTTTCTGGGGTTTTCACCACTCCACAGTTCGTTGGATATGCAGAACCGGAGATATCTTGGTTTTCGTGGGGTTTCAAGCTGAGATATGCATTTTCTGCGATAATCTTGGTGAGACTTCGGTTAGAAGTATGCAGAATCATCGATATCGCACTTTTCGAGCTATTTAATGCGAGAAACACGTTATCTGGTGTTTTCACCACTCCACAGTTGGTTTGATATGCAGAACCGGCGGTATTTTGGTTTTCGTCGGGTTTCAATCTGAGATATGCATTTTCTACGATAATTTTGGTGAAACATCTGTCCGAAGTATGCAGAAACATCGAGAGCGCTCTTTTCGAGCTATTTAATGCGAGAAACTCGTTTTCTGGGGTTTTCACGACACCACAGTTCGTTGGATATGCAGAACCGGAGATATCTTGGTTTTCGTGGGGTTTCAAGCTGAGATATGCATTTACTTTGATAATCTTGGTGAGACTCCTGTCCGAAATATGCTGAATCATCGAGATCGCTCTTTTCGAGCTATTTAATACGAGAAACACGTTCTCTGGTTGTTTTCACCACTCCACAGTGCGTTTGATATGCAGAACAGGCGATATCTTGATTTTCGTGGTGTTTACAGCTGAGATATGCATTTTCTGCGATAATCTTGGTGGGTCTTTTGTCAGAAGTATGCAGAATCAACTAGATCGCTCTTTTCGAGCTACTTAATGCACGAAACACGTTTTCTGGTGTTTTCACCACTCCACAGTACGTTTGACATACAGAACCGGAGATATCTCGGTTTCGGTCGGGTTTCAAGCTGAGATATGCATTTTCTACGATTATCTTGGTGAAACATCTGTCCGAAGTATGCAGAAACATCTAGATCGCTCTTTTCGAGCTATTTAATGCGAAAAAACAAGTTTTCTGGTGTTTTCAACAATCCACAATGCGTTTTATATGCAGAACCGGCGATATATTGATTTTCGTGGTGTTTCCAGCTGAGATATGCATTTTCTGCGATAATCTTAGTGAGTCTTCTGTCAGAAGTATGCAGAATCATCGAGCTCCCTCTTTGCGTGCTATTTAATGCGAGAAACACGTTATATGGTGTTTTCACCACTCCACAGTGCGTTTGATATGCAGAACCGGCGACATCTTGGATTTCGTCGGGTTTCAAGCTGAGATATGCATTTTCTACGATAATCTTGGTGAGACTTCTGTCAGAATTATGCAGAATCTTCGAGATCGCTCTTTTCGAGCTAATTAATGCGAGAAACACGATTTCGGGTGTTTTCACCACTCCACAGTGCGTTTGATACGCAGAACCGGCGACATCTTGGATTTCGTCGGGGTTCAAACTGAGATATGCATTTTCTGCGATAATCTTGGTGAGTCTTCTGTCAGAAGTATGCAGAATCATCGAGATCCCTCTTTGCGAGATATTTAATGCGAGAAACACGTTATCTGGTGTTTTCACCTCTCCACAGTACGTTTGATGTGCAGAACCGGAGATAACTTGGTTTTCGTGAGGTTTCAAGCTGAGATATGCATTTTCTGCGATAATCTTGGTGAGACTTCAGTCAGAAGTATGCAGAATCATCTAGATCGCTCTTTTCAAGCTATTTAATGCGAAAAAACGAGTTTTCTGTTGTATTCACCACTCCACAGTACGTTTGACATGCAGAACCGGCGAAATCTTGCTTTGCGTGGGTTTTCAGGCTGAGATATGAATTTTCTGCGATAATCTTGGTGAGACTTCAGTCAGAAGGATGCAGAATCATCGAGATCGCTCTTTTCGAGCTATTTAATGCGAGAAACACGTTTTCTGGTGTATTCACCACTCCACAGTACGTTTGACATGCAGAACCGGCGAAATCTTGCTTTTCGTGGGTTTTCAAGCTGAGATATGAATTTTCTGCGATAATATTGGTGAGACTTCAGTCAGACGTATGCAGAATCATCTAGATCGCTCGTTTCGAGCTATTTAATGCGAGAAACACGTTATCTGGTGTTTTTATCACTCCACAGGGCGTTTGATATGCAGAACCGGCGATATCTTGGTTTTCGTGGGGTTTCCAGCTAAGATATGCATTTTCTGCGATAATCTTGGTGAGACTTCTGTCAGAAGTATGCAGAATCATCGGGATCGCTCTTTTCGAGCTATTTAATGCGAGAGACACGTTATATGGTTGTTTTCACCACTCCACAGTGCGTTTGATATGCATAACCGACGATATCTTGATTTTCGTGGTGTTTCCAGCTGAGATATGCATTCTCTGCGATAATCTTGGTGAGTCTTCTGTCACAAGTATGCAGAATCATCTAGATCGCTATTTTCGAGCTATTTAATGCGAGAAACACGATTTCTGGTGTATTCACCACACCACAGTGCGTTTGATATGCATAACCGACGATATCTTGATTTTCGTGGTGTTTCCAGCTGAGGTATGCATTCTCTGCGATAATCTTGGTGAGTCTTCTGTCACAAGTATGCAGAATCATCTAGATCGCTCGTTTCGAGCTATTTAATGCGAGAAACACGTTATCTGGTTGTTTTCACCACTAGACAGTGCGTTTGATTTGCAGAACCGGCGACAGCTTGATTTTCGTGAGGTTTCAAGCTGAGATATGCATTTTCTGCGATAATCTTGGTGAGACTTCTGTCCGAAGTATGCAGAATAACTCGATCGCTCTTTTCGAGCTACTTAATGCACGAAACACGTTTTCTGGTGTTTTCACCACACCACAGTACGTTTGACATGCAGAACCGGCGAAATCTTGCTTTTCGTGGGTTTTCAAGCTGAGATATGAATTTTCTGCGATAATATTGGTGAGACTTCAGTCAGACGTATGCAGAATCATCTAGATCGCTCGTTTCGAGCTATTTAATGCGAGAAACACGTTATCTGGTGTTTTTATCACTCCACAGTGCGTTTGATGTGCAGAACATGCGATATCTTGATTTTCGTGGGGTTTCCAGCTGAGATATGCATTTTCTGCGATAATCTTGGTGAGACTTCTGTTAGAAGTATGCAGAATCATCGAGAGCGCTCTTTTCGAGCTACTTAATGCGCGAAACACGTTTTCTGGTGTTTTCACCACTCCACAGTGCGTTTGATATGCAAAACCGGCGAAATCTTGGTTTTCGTGGGGTTTCAAGCTGAGATATGCATTTTCTACGATAACCATGGTGAGTCTTCTGTCAGAAGTATGCAGAATCATCTAGATCGCTCTTTTCGAGCTATTTAATGCGAGAAACACGTTTTCTGGTGTATTCACCACTCCACAGTACGTTTGATGTGCAGAACCGGAGATAACTTGGTTTTCGTGAGGTTTCAAGCTGAGATATGGATTTTCAGCGATAATCTTGGTGAGACTTCAGTCAGAAGTATGCAGAATCATCTAGATCGCTCTTTTCGAGCTATTTAATGCGAAAAAACAAGTTTTCTGGTGTTTTCAACAATCCACAGTGCGTTTTATATGCAGAACCGGCGATATATTGATTTTCGTGGTGTTTCCAGCTGAGATATGCATTTTCTGCGATAATCTTAGTGAGTCTTCTGTCAGAAGTATGCAGAATCATCGAGCTCCCTCTTTGCGTGCTATTTAATGCGAGAAACACGTTATATGGTGTTTTCACCACTCCACAGTGCGTTTGATATGCAGAACCGGCGACATCTTGGATTTCGTCGGGTTTCAAGCTGAGATATGCATTTTCTACGATAATCTTGGTGAGACTTCTGTCAGAATTATGCAGAATCTTCGAAATCGCTCTTTTCGAGCTAATTAATGCGAGAAACACGATTTCGGGTGTTTTCACCACTCCACAGTGCGTTTGATACGCAGAACCGGCGACATCCTGGATTTCGTCGGGGTTCAAACTGAGATATGCATTTTCTGCGATAATCTTGGTGAGTCTTCTGTCAGAAGTATGCAGAATCATCGAGATCCCTCTTTGCGAGCTATTTAATGCGAGAAACACGTTCTCTGGTTGTTTTCACCACTCCACAGTGCGTTTGATATGCAGAACAGGCGATATCTTGATTTTCGTGGTGTTGCCAGCAGAGATATGCATTTTCTGCGATAATCTTGGTGGGTCTTTTGTCAGAAGTATGCAGAATCAACTAGATCGCTCTTTTCGAGCTACTTAATGCACGAAACACGTTTTCTGGAGTTTACACCACTCCACAGTACGTTTGACATACAGAACCGGAGATATCTTGGTTTCGGTCGGGTTTCAAGCTGAGATATGCATTTTCTACGATAATCTTGGTGAAACATCTGTCCGAAGTATGCAGAAACATCGAGAGCGCTCTTTTCGAGCTATTTAATGCGAGAAACTCGTTTTCTGGGGTTTCCACCACTCCACAGTTCGTTGGATATGCAGAACCGGAGATATCTTGGTTTTCGTGGGGTTTCAAGATGAGATATGCATTTCCGGCGATAATCTTGGTGAGACTTCTGTCACAAGTATGCAGAATCTTCGAGAACGCTCTTTTCGAGCTACTTAATGCGAGAAACACGTTTTATGGTGTTTTCACCACTCCACAGTGCGTTTGATGTGCAGAACATGCGATATCTTGATTTTCGTGGTGTTTCCAGCTGAGCTATGCATTTTCTGCGATAATCTTGGTGAGACTTATGTTAGAAGTATGCAGAATCATCGAGCTCCCTCTTTGCGTGCTATTTAATGCGAGAAACACGTTATATGGTGTTTTCACCACTCCACAGTGCGTTTGATATGCAGAACCGGCGACATCTTGGATTTCGTCGGGTTTCAAGCTGAGATATGCATTTTCTACGATAATCTTGGTGAGACTTCTGTCAGAATTATGCAGAATCTTCGAAATCGCTCTTTTCGAGCTAATTAATGCGAGAAACACGATTTCGGGTGTTTTCACCACTCCACAGTGCGTTTGATGTGCAGAACATGCGATATCTTGATTTTCGTGGTGTTTCCAGCTGAGCTATGCATTTTCTGCGATAATCTTGGTGAGACTTCTGTTAGAAGTATGCAGAATCATCGAGAGCGCTCTTTTCGAGCCACTTAATGCGCGAAACACGTTTTCTGGTGTTTTCACCACTCCACAGTGCGTTTGATATGCAAAACCGGCGATATCTTGGTTTTCGTGGGGTTTCAAGCTGAGATATGCATTTTCTGCGATAATCTTGGTGAGACGTCGGTTAGAAGTGTGCAGAATCATCGAAATCGCACTTTTCGAGCTATTTAATGCGAGAAACACGTTATCTGGTGTTTTCACCACTCCACAGTTGGTTTGATATGCAGAACCGGCGATATTTTGGTTTTCGTCGGGTTTCAAGCTGAGATATGCATTTTCTACGATAATTTTGGTGAAACATCTGTCCGAAGTATGCAGAAACATCGAGAGCGCTCTTTTCGAGCTATTTAATGCGAGAAACTCGTTTTCTGGGGTTTTCACCACTCCACAGTTCGTTGGATATGCAGAACCGGAGATATCTTGGCTTTCGTGGGGTTTCAAGCTGAGATATGCATTTCCTTTGATAATCTTGGTGAGACACCTGTCCGAAATATGCTGAATCATCGAGATCGCTCTTTTCGAGCTATTTAATGCGAGAAACACGTTCTCTGGTTGCTTTCACCACTCCACAGTGCGTTTGATGTGCAGAACATGCGATATCTTGATTTTCGTGGTGTTTCCAGCTGAGATATGCATTTTCTGCGATAATCTTGGTGAGACTTCTGTTAGAAGTATGCAGAATCATCGAGAGCGCTCTTTTCGAGCTACTTAATGCGCGAAACACGTTTTCTGGTGTTTTCACCACTCCACAGTGCGTTTGATATGCAAAACCGGCGATATCTTGGTTTTCTGGGGTTTCAAGCTGAGATATGCATTTTCTGCGATAATCTTGGTGAGACTTCGGTTAGAAGTGTGCAGAATCATCGAAATCGCACTATTCGAGCTATTTAATGCGAGAAACACGTTATCTGGTGTTTTCACCACTCCACAGTTGGTTTGATATGCAGAACCGGCGATATTTTGGTTTTCGTCGGGTTTCAAGCTGAGATATGCATTTTCTACGATAATTTTGGTGAAACATCTGTCCGAAGTATGCAGAAACATCGAGAGCGCTCTTTTCGAGCTATTTAATGCGAGAAACTCGTTTTCTGGGGTTTTCACCACTCCACAGTTCGTTGGATATGCAGAACCGGAGATATCTTGGCTTTCGTGGGGTTTCAAGCTGAGAGATGCATTTCCTTTGATAATCTTGGTGAGACTCCTGTCCGAAATATGCTGAATCATCGAGATCGCTCTTTTCGAGATATTTAATGCGAGAAACACGTTCTCTGGTTGTTTTCACCACACCACAGTGCGTTTGATATGCAGAACATGCGATATCTTGATTTTCGTGGTGTTTCCAGCTGAGATATGCATTTTCTGCGATAATCTTGGTGAGACTTCTGTTAGAAGTATGCAGAATCATCGAGAGCGCTCTTTTCGAGCTATTTAATGCGAGAAACTCGTTTTCTTGGGTTTTCACCACTCCACAGTACGTTTGATGTGCAGAACCGGAGATAACTTGTTTTTCGCGGGGTTTCCAGCTGAAATATGCATTTTCTGCGATCATCTTGGTGAGACTTCTGTCAGAAGTATGCAGAATCATCGGGATCGATCTTTTCGAGCTATTTAATGCGAGAAACACGTTTTCTGGTGTATTCACCACTCCACAGTACGATTGACATGCAGAACCGGAGATATCATGGTTTCGGTCGGGTTTCAAGCTGAGATATGCATTTTCTACGATAATCTTGGTGAGACGTCTGTCAGAAGTATGCAGATTCATCGGGATCGCACTTTTCGAGCTATTTAATGCGACAAACACGTTATCTGGTTGTTTTCACGACTCCACACTGCGTTTGATATGCAGTACCGGCAACGTCTTGATTTTCGTGAGGTTTCAAGCTGAGATATGCATTTTCTGCGATAATCTTGGTGAGACTTCGGTTAGAAGTATGCAGAATCATCGATATCGCACTTTTCGAGCTATTTAATGCGAGAAACACGTTATCTGGTGTTTTCACCACTCCACAGTTGGTTTGATATGCAGAACCGGCGGTATTTTGGTTTTCGTCGGGTTTCAATCTGAGATATGCATTTTCTACGATAATTTTGGTGAAACATCTGTCCGAAGTATGCAGAAACATCGAGAGCGCTCTTTTCGACCTATTTAATGCGAGAAACTCGTTTTCTGGGGTTTTCACCACTCCACAGTTCGTTGGATATGCAGAACCGGAGATATCTTCGTTTTCGTGGGGTTTCAAGCTGAGATATGCATTTCCTTTGATAATCTTGGTGAGACTCCTGTCCGAAATATGCTGAATCATCGAGATCGCTCTTTTCGAGCTAATTAATGCGAGAAACTCGTTTTCTGGGGTTTCCACCACTCCACAGTTCGTTGGATATGCAGAACCGGAGATATCTTGGTTTTCGTGGGGTTTCAAGATGAGATATGCATTTCCTGCGATAATCTTGGTGAGACTTCTGTCACAAGTATGCAGAACCTTCGAGAACGCTCTTTTCGAGCTACTTAATGCGAGAAACACGTTTTCTGGTGTTTTCACCACTCCGCAGTACGTTTGATGTGCAGAACCGGAGATAACTTGGTTTTCGCGGGGTTTCCAGCTGAAATATGCATTTTCTGCGATCATCTTGGTGAGACTTCAGTCAGAAGTATGCAGAATCATCTAGATTGCTCTTTTCGAGCTATTTAATGCGAGAAGCACGTTTTCTGGTGTATTCACCACTCCACAGTACGTTTGACATGCAGAACCGGCGAAATCTTGCTTTTCGTGGGTTTTCAAGCTGAGATATGAATTTTCTGCGATACTCTTGGTGAGACTTCTGTCAGAAGTATGCAGAATCTTCGAGAACGCTCTTTGCGAGCTATTTAATGCGAGAAACACGTTATCTGGTGTTTTCACCACTCCACAGTACGTTTGATGTGCAGAACCGGAGATAACTTGGTTTTCGTGAGGTTCAAGCTGAGATATGCATTTTCTGCGATAATCTTGGTGAGTCTTCTGTCAGAAGTATGCAGAATCATCGAGATCCCTCTTTGCGAGCTATTTAATGCGAGAAACACGTTATCTGGTGTTTTCACCACTCCACAGTACGTTTGATGTGCAGAACCGGAGATAACTTGGTTTTCGTGAGGTTTCAAGCTGAGATATGCATTTTCTGCGATAATCTCGGTGAGACTTCAGTCAGAAGTATGCAGAACCATCTAGATCGTTCTTTTCGAGCTATTTAATGCGAGAAGCACGTTTTCTGGTGTATTCACCACTCCACAGTACGTTTGACATGCAGAACCGGCGAAATCTTGCTTTTCGTGGGGTTTCAAGCTGAGATATGCATTTCCTTTGATAATCTTGGTGAGACTCCTGTCCGAAATATGCTGAATCATCGAGATCGCTCTTTTCGAGCTAATTAATGCGAGAAACTCGTTTTCTGGGGTTTCCACCACTCCACAGTTCGTTGGATATGCAGAACCGGAGATATCTTGGTTTTCGTGGGGTTTCAAGATGAGATATGCATTTCCTGCGATAATCTTGGTGAGACTTCTGTCACAAGTATGCAGAATCTTCGAGAACGCTCTTTTCGAGCTACTTAATGCGAGAAACACGTTTTCTGGTGTTTTCACCACTCCACAGTACGTTTGATGTGCAGAACCGTTGATAACTTGGTTTTCGCGGGGTTTCCAGCTGAAATATGCATTTTCTGCGATCATCTTGGTGAGACTTCTGTCAGAATTATGCAGAATCTTCGAGATCGCTCTTTGCGAGCTATTTAATGCGAGAAACACGTTATCTGGTGTTTTCACCACTCCACAGTACGTTTGATGTGCAGAACCGGAGATAACTTGGTTTTCGTGAGGTTTCAAGCTGAGATATGCATTTTCTGCGATAATCTTGGTGAGACTTCAGTCAGAAGTATGCAGAATCATCTAGATTGCTCTTTTCGAGCTATTTAATGCGAGAAGCACGTTTTCTGGTGTATTCACCACTCCACAGTACGTTTGACATGCAGAACCGGCGAAATCTTGCTTTTCGTGGGTTTTCAAGCTGAGATATGAATTTTCTGCGATACTCTTGGTGAGACTTTTGTCAGAAGTATGCAGAATCTTCGAGAACGCTCTTTGCGAGCTATTTAATGCGAGAAACACGTTATCTGGTGTTTTCACCACTCCACAGTACGTTTGATGTGCAGAACCGGAGATAACTTGGTTTTCGTGAGGTTCAAGCTGAGATATGCATTTTCTGCGATAATCTTGGTGAGTCTTCTGTCAGAAGTATGCAGAATCATCGAGATCCCTCTTTGCGAGCTATTTAATGCGAGAAACACGTTATCTGGTGTTTTCACCACTCCACAGTACGTTTGATGTGCAGAACCGGAGATAACTTGGTTTTCGTGAGGTTTCAAGCTGAGATATGCATTTTCTGCGATACTCTTGGTGAGACTTCAGTCAGAAGTATGCAGAACCATCTAGATCGTTCTTTTCGAGCTATTTAATGCGAGAAGCACGTTTTCTGGTGTATTCACCACTCCACAGTACGTTTGACATGCAGAACCGGCGAAATCTTGCTTTTCGTGGGTTTTCAAGCTGAGATATGAATTTTCTGCGATACTCTTGGTGAGACTTCTGTCAGAAGTATGCAGAATCTTCGAGAACGCTCTTTTCGAGCTGCTTAATGCGAGAATCACGTTTTCTGGTGTTTTCACCACTCCACAGTACGTTTGATGTGCAGAACCGGAGATAACTTGGTGTTCGTGATGGTTCAAGCTGAGATATGGATTTTCTGCGATAATCTTGGTGAGACTTTAGTCAGAAGTATGCAGAATCATCTAGATCGCTCCATTCGAGCTATCTAATGCGAAAAAACAAGATTTCTGGTGTTTTCAACATTCCACAGTGCGCTTGATGTGCAGAACCGGCGATATCTTGATTTTCGTGGGGTTTCAAGATGAGATATGCATTTCCTGCGATAATCTTGGTGAGACTTCAGTCACAAGTATGCAGAATCTTCGAGAACGCTCTTTTCGAGCTACTTAATGCGAGAAACACGTTTTCTGGTGTTTTCACCACTCCACAGTACGTTTGATGTGCAGAACCGGAGATAACTTGGTTTTCGCGGGGTTTCCAGCTGAAATATGCATTTTCTGCGATCATCTTGGTGAGACTTCTGTCAGAATTATGCAGAATCTTCGAGATCGCTCTTTTCGAGCTAATTAATGCGAGAAACACGATTTCGGGTGTTTTCACCACTCCACAGTGCGTTTGATACGCAGAACCGGCGACATCTTGGATTTCGTCGGGGTTCAAACTGAGATATGCATTTTCTGCGATAATCTTGGTGAGTCTTCTGTCAGAAGTATGCAGAATCATCGAGAGCGCTCTTTTCGAGCGATTTAATGCGAGAAACTCGTTTTCTGGGGTTTTCACCACTCCACAGTTCGTTGGATATGCAGAACCGGAGATATCTTGGTTTTCGTGGGGTTTCAAGATGAGATATGCATTTCCTGCGATAATCTTGGTGAGACTTCTGTCACAAGTATGCAGAATCTTCGAGAACGCTCTTTTCGAGCTACTTAATGCGAGAAACACGTTTTCTGGTGTTTTCACCACTCCACAGTACGTTTGATGTGCAGAACCGGAGATAACTTGGTTTTCGCGGGGTTTCCAGCTGAAATATGCATTTTCTGCGATCATCTTGGTGAGACTTCTGTCAGAATTATGCAGAATCTTCGAGATCGCTCTTTTCGAGCTAATTAATGCGAGAATCACGATTTCGGGTGTTTTCAACACTCCACAGTGCGTTTGATACGCAGAACCGGCGACATCTTGGATTTCGTCGGGGTTCAAACTGAGATATGCATTTTCTGCGATAATCTTGGTGAGTCTTCTGTCAGAAGTATGCAGAATCATCGAGAGCGCTCTTTTCGAGCGATTTAATGCGAGAAACTCGTTTTCTGGGGTTTTCACCACTCCACAGTTCGTTGGATATGCAGAACCGGAGATATCTTGGTTTTCGTGGGGTTTCAAGATGAGATATGCATTTCCTGCGATAATCTTGGTGAGACTTCTGTCACAAGTATGCAGAATCTTCGAGAACGCTCTTTTCGAGCTACTTAATGCGAGAAACACGTTTTCTGGTGTTTTCACCACTCCACAGTACGTTTGATGTGCAGAACCGGAGATAACTTGGTTTTCGCGGGGTTTCCAGCTGAAATATGCATTTTCTGCGATCATCTTGGTGAGACTTCTGTCAGAATTATGCAGAATCTTCGAGATCGCTCTTTTCGAGCTAATTAATGCGAGAAACACGATTTCGGGTGTTTTCACCACACCACAGTGCGTTTGATACGCAGAACCGGCGACATCTTGGATTTCGTCGGGGTTCAAACTGAGATATGCATTTTCTGCGATAATCTTGGTGAGTCTTCTGTCAGAAGTATGCAGAATCATCGAGATCCCTCTTTGCGAGCTATTTAATGCGAGAAACACGATTTCTGGTGTATTCACCACTCCACAGAACGTTTGACATGCAGAACCGGAGATAGCTTGGTTTCGGTCGGGTTTCAAGCTGAGATATGCATTTTCTACGATAATCTTGGTGAAACATCTGTCCGAAGTATGCTGAAACATCGAGAGCGCTCTTTTCGAGCTATTTAATGCGAGAAACACGTTCTCTGGTTGTTTTCACCACTCCACAGTGCGTTTGATGTGCAGAACATGCGATATCTTGATTTTCGTGGTGTTTCCAGCTGAGATATGCATTTTCTGCGATAATCTTGGTGAGACTTCTGTTAGAAGTATGCAGAATCATCGAGAGCGCTCTTTTCGAGCTACTTAATGCGCGAAACACGTTTTCTGGTGTTTTCACCACTCCACAGTGCGTTTGATATGCAAAACCGGCGATATCTTGGTTTTCGTGGGGTTTCAAGCTGAGATATGCATTTTCTGCGATAATCTTGGTGAGACTTCGGTTAGAAGTATGCAGAATCATCGAAATCGCACTTTTCGAGCTATTTAATGCGAGAAACACGTTATCTGGTGTTTTCACCACTCCACAGTTGGTTTGATATGCAGAACCGGCGATATTTTGGTTTTCGTCGGGTTTCAAGCTGAGATATGCATTTTCTACGATAATTTTGGTGAAAGATCTGTCCGAAGTATGCAGAAACATCGAGAGCGCTCTTTTCGAGCTATTTAATGCGAGAAACTCGTTTTCTGGGGTTTTCACCACTCCACAGTTCGTTGGATATGCAGAACCGGAGATATCTTGGCTTTCGTGGGGTTTCAAGCTGAGATATGCATTTCCATTGATAATCTTGGTGAGACTCCTGTCCGAAATATGCTGAATCATCGAGATCGCTCTTTTCGAGATATTTAATGCGAGAAACACGTTCTCTGGTTGTTTTCACCACTCCACAGTGCGTTTGATATGCAGAACATGCGATATCTTGATTTTCGTGGTGTTTCCAGCTGAGATATGCATTTTCTGCGATAATCTTGGTGAGACTTCTGTTAGAAGTATGCAGAATCATCGAGAGCGCTCTTTTCGAGCTATTTAATGCGAGAAACTCGTTTTCTGGGGTTTTCACCACTCCACAGTACGTTTGGTGTGCAGAACCGGAGATAACTTGGTTTTCGCGGGGTTTCCAGCTGAAATATGCATTTTCTGCGATCATCTTGGTGAGACTTCTGTCTGACGTATGCAGAATCATCGGGATCGCTCTTTTCGAGCTATTTAATGCGAGAAACACGTTTTCTGGTGTATTCACCACTCCACAGTACGATTGACATGCAGAACCGGAGATATCATGGTTTCGGTCGGGTTTCAAGCTGAGATATGCATTTTCTACGATAATCTTGGTGAGACTTCTGTCACAAGTATGCAGAATCTTCGAGAACGCTCTTTTCGAGCTACTTAATGCGAGAAACACGTTTTCTGGTGTTTTCACCACTCCACAGTACGTTTGATGTGCAGAACCGGAGATAACTTGGTTTTCGTGAGGTTTCAAGCTGAGATATGCATTTTCTACGATAAGCTTGGTGAGACTTCTGTCACAAGTATGCAGAATCTTCGAGAACGCTCTTTTCGAGCTACTTAATACGAGAAACACGTTTTCTGGTGTTTTCACCACTCCACAGTACGATTGATGTGCAGAACCGAAGATAACTTGGTTTTCGTGAGGTTTCAAGCTGAGATATGCATTTTCTACGATAATCTTGGAGAGATTTCAGTCACAAGTTTGCAGAATCATCTAGATCGCTCGTTTCGAACTATTTAATGCGAAAAAACAAGTTTTCTGGTGTTTTGACCACTCCACAGTGCGTTTGATATGTAGAGCCGCCGATAACTTGGATTTCGTGGGGTTTCCAGATGAAATATGCATTTTCTGCGATAATCTTGGTGTTTCATCTATGAGAAGTATGCAGAATCTTCGAGAACGCTCTTTTCGAGCTACTTAATACGAGAAACACGTTTTCTGGTGTATTCACCACCCCACAGTACGTTTGACATGCAGAACCGGCGACATCTTGTCTTTCGTCGGGTATCAACCTGAGATATGCATTTTCTACGATAATCTTGGTGAGACGTCTGTCAGAAGTATGCAGATTCATCGGGATCGCACTTTTCGAGCTATTTAATGCGACAAACACGTTATCTGGTTGTTTTCACGACTCCACACTGCGTTTGATATGCAGTACCGGCAACGTCTTGATTTTCGTGAGGTTTCAAGCTGAGATATGCATTTTCTGCGATAATCTTGGTGAGACTTCGGTTAGAAGTATGCAGAATCATCGATATCGCACTTTTCGAGATATTTAATGCGAGAAACACGTTATCTGGTGTTTTCACCACTCCACAGTTGGTTTGATATGCAGAACCGGCGGTATTTTGGTTTTCGTCGGGTTTCAATCTCAGATATGCATTTTCTACGATAATTTTGGTGAAACATCTGTCCGAAGTATGCAGAAACATCGAGAGCGCTCTTTTCGAGCTATTTAATGCGAGAAACTCGTTTTCTGGGGTTTTCACCACTCCACAGTTCGTTGGATATGCAGAACCGGAGATATCTTGGTTTTCGTGGGGTTTCAAGCTGAGATATGCATTTCCTTTGATAATCTTGGTGAGACTCCTGTCCGAAATATGCTGAATCATCGAGATCGCTCTTTTCGAGCTATTTAATGCGAGAAACACGTTCTCTGGTTGTTTTCACCACTCCACAGTGCGTTTGATATGCAGAACAGGCGATATCTTGATTTTCGTGGTGTTTCCAGCTGAGATATGCATTTTCTACGACAATCTTGGTGAGACTTCTGTCACAAGTATGCAGAATCTTCGAGAACGCTCTTTTCGAGCTACTTAATGCGAGAAACACGTTTTCTGGTGTTTTCACCACTCCACAGTACGTTTGATGTGCAGAACCGGAGATAACTTGGTTTTCGCGGGGTTTCCAGCTGAAATATGCATTTTCTGCGATCATGTTGGTGAGACTTCTGTCAGAAGTATGCAGAATCATCGGGATCGCTCTTTTCGAGCTATTTAATGCGAGAAACACGTTTTCTGGTGTATTCACCACTCCACAGTACGATTGACATGCAGAACCGGAGATATCATGGTTTCGGTCGGGTTTCAAGCTGAGATATGCATTTTCTACGATAATCTTGGTGAGACTTCTGTCACAAGTATGCAGAATCTTCGAGAACGCTCTTTTCGAGCTACTTAATGCGAGAAACACGTTTTCTGGTGTTTTCACCACTCCACAGTACGTTTGATGTGCAGAACCGGAGATAACTTGGTTTTCGTGAGGTTTCAAGCTGAGATATGCATTTTCTACGATAATCTTGGAGAGATTTCAGTCACAAGTTTGCAGAATCATCTAGATCGCTCGTTTCGAACTATTTAATGCGAAAAAACAAGTTTTCTGGTGTTTTGACCACTCCGCAGTGCGTTTGATATGTAGAGCCGCCGATAACTTGGATTTCGTGGGGTTTCCAGATGAAATGTGCATTTTCTGCGATAATCTTGGTGTTTCATCTATGAGAAGTATGCAGAATTTTCGAGAACGCTCTTTTCGAGCTACTTAATACGAGAAACACGTTTTCTGGTGTATTCACCACCCCACAGTACGTTTGACATGCAGAACCGGCGACATCTTGTCTTTCGTCGGGTATCAACCTGAGATATGCATTTTCTACGATAATCTTGGTGAGACGTCTGTCAGAAGTATGCAGATTCATCGGGATCGCACTTTTCGAGCTATTTAATGCGACAAACACGTTATCTGGTTGTTTTCACGACTCCACACTGCGTTTGATATGCAGTACCGGCAACGTCTTGATATTCGTGAGGTTTCAAGCTGAGATATGCATTTTCTGCGATAATATTGGTGAGACTTCAGTCAGAAGTATGCAGAATCATCTAGATCGCTCGTTTCGAGCTATTTAATGCGAAAAAACAAGTTTTCTGGTGTTTTCAACATTCCACAGTGCGTTCGATATGCAGAACCGGCGATATCTTGTTTTTCGTTGTGTTTGCAGCTGAGATATGCATTTTCTACGATAACCATGGTGAGTCTTCTGTCAGAAGTATGCAGAAACATCTAGATCGCTCTTTTCGAGCTATTTAATGCGAGAAACACGTTTTCTGGTGTATTCACCACTCCACAGTACGTTTGATGTGCAGAACCGGAGATAACTTGGTTTTCGTGAGGTTTCAAGCTGAGATATGGATTTTCAGCGATAATCTTGGTAAGACTTCAGTCAGAAGTATGCAGAATCATCTAGATCGCTCTTTTCGAGCTATTTAATGCGAAAAAACAAGTTTTCTGGTGTTTTCACCACTCCACAGTGCGTTTGATATGCAGAACCGGCGACATCTTGGATTTCGTCGGGTTTCAAGCTGAGATGTGCATTTTCTACGATAATCTTGGTGAGACTTCTGTCAGAATTATGCAGAATCTTCGAGATCGCTCTTTTCGAGCTAATTAATGCGAGAAACACGATTTCGGGTGTTTTCACCACTCCACAGTGCGTTTGATACGCAGAACCGGCGACATCTTGGATTTCGTCGGGGTTCAAACTGAGATATGCATTTTCTGCGATAATCTTGGTGAGTCTTCTGTCAGAAGTATGCAGAATCATCGAGATCCCTCTTTGCGAGCTATTTAATGCGAGAAACACGTTATCTGGTGTTTTCACCACTCCACAGTACGTTTGATGTGCAGAACCGGAGATAACTTGGTTTTCGTGAGGTTTCAAGCTGAGATATGCATTTTCTGCGATAATCTTGGTGAGACTTCAGTCAGAAGTATGCAGAATCATCTAGATCGCTCTTTTCAAGCTATTTAATGCGAAAAAACAAGTTTTCTGTTGTATTCGCCACTCCACAGTACGTTTGACATGCAGAACCGGCGAAATCTTGCTTTGCGTGGGTTTTCAGGCTGAGATATGAATTTTCTGCGATAATCTTGGTGAGACTTCAGTCAGAAGTATGCAGAATCATCGAGATCGCTCTTTTCGAGCTATTTAATGCGAGAAACACGTTTTATGGTGTTTTCACCACTCCACAGTACGTTTGATGTGCAGAACCGGAGATAACTTGGTTTTCGCGGGGTTTCCAGCTGAAATATGCATTTTCTGCGATCATCTTGGTGAGACTTCTGTCAGAATTATGCAGAATCTTCGAGATCGCTCTTTTCGAGCTAATTAATGCGAGAAACACGATTTCGGGTGTTTTCACCACTCCACAGTGCGTTTGATGTGCAGAACATGCGATATCTTGATTTTCGTGGTGTTTCCAGCTGAGATATGCATTTTCTGCGATAATCTTGGTGAGACTTCTGTTAGAAGTATGCAGAATCATCGAGAGCGCTCTTTTCGAGCCACTTAATGCGCGAAACACGTTTTCTGGTGTTTTCACCACTCCACAGTGCGTTTGATATGCAAAACCGGCGATATCTTGGTTTTCGTGGGGTTTCAAGCTGAGATATGCATTTTCTGCGATAATCTTGGTGAGACTTCGGTTAGAAGTGTGCAGAATCATCGAAATCGCACTTTTCGAGCTATTTAATGCGAGAAACACGTTATCTGGTGTTTTCACCACTCCACAGTTGGTTTGATATCCAGAACCGGCGATATTTTGGTTTTCGTCGGGTTTCAAGCTGAGATATGCATTTTCTACGATAATTTTGGTGAAACATCTGTCCGAAGTATGCAGAAACATCGAGAGCGCTCTTTTCGAGCTATTTAATGCGAGAAACTCGTTTTCTGGGGTTTTCACCACTCCACAGTTCGTTGGATATGCAGAACCGGAGATATCTTGGCTTTCGTGGGGTTTCAAGCTGAGATATGCATTTCCTTTGATAATCTTGGTGAGACACCTGTCCGAAATATGCTGAATCATCGAGATCGCTCTTTTCGAGCTATTTAATGCGAGAAACACGTTCTCTGGTTGTTTTCACCACTCCACAGTGCGTTTGATGTGCAGAACATGCGATATCTTGATTTTCGTGGTGTTTCCAGCTGAGATATGCATTTTCTGCGATAATCTTGGTGAGACTTCTGTTAGAAGTATGCAGAATCATCGAGAGCGCTCTTTTCGAGCTATTTAATGCGAGAAACTCGTTTTCTGGGGTTTTCACCACTCCACAGTACGTTTGATGTGCAGAACCGGAGATAACTTGTTTTTCGCGGGGTTTCCAGCTGAAATATGCATTTTCTGCGATCATCTTGGTGAGACTTCTGTCAGAAGTATGCAGAATCATCGGGATCGCTCTTTTCGAGCTATTTAATGCGAGAAACACGTTTTCTGGTGTATTCACCACTCCACAGTACGATTGACATGCAGAACCGGAGATATCATGGTTTCGGTCGGGTTTCAAGCTGAGATATGCATTTTCTACGATAATCTTGGTGAGACTTCCGTCACAAGTATGCAGAATCTTCGAGAACGCTCTTTTCGAGCTACTTAATTCGAGAAACACGTTTTCTGGTGTTTTCACCACTCCACAGTACGTTTGATGTGCAGAACCGGAGATAACTTGGTTTTCGTGAGGTTTCAAGCTGAGATATGCATTTTCTACGATAAGCTTGGTGAGACTTCTGTCACAAGTATGCAGAATCTTCGAGAACGCTCTTTTCGAGCTACTTAATACGAGAAACACGTTTTCTGGTGTTTTCACCACTCCACAGTACGATTGATGTGCAGAACCGAAGATAACTTGGTTTTCGTGAGGTTTCAAGCTGAGATATGCATTTTCTACGATAATCTTGGTGAGACTTCTGTCACAAGTATGCAGAATCTTCGAGAACGCTCTTTTCGAGCTACTTAATACGAGAAACACGTTTTCTGGTGTATTCACCACCCCACAGTACGTTTGACATGCAGAACCGGCGACATCTTGTCTTTCGTCGGGTATCAACCTGAGATATGCATTTTCTACGATAATCTTGGTGAGACGTCTGTCAGAAGTATGCAGATTCATCGGGATCGCACTTTTCGAGCTATTTAATGCGACAAACACGTTATCTGGTTGTTTTCACGACTCCACACTGCGTTTGATATGCAGTACCGGCAACGTTTTGATTTTCGTGAGGTTTCAAGCTGAGATATGCATTTTCTGCGATAATCTTGGTGAGACATCGGTTAGAAGTATGCAGAATCATCGATATCGCACTTTTCGAGCTATTTAATGCGAGAAACACGTTATCTGGTGTTTTCACCACTCCACAGTTGGTTTGATATGCAGAACCGGCGGTATTTTGGTTTTCGTCGGGTTTCAATCTGAGATATGCATTTTCTACGATAATTTTGGTGAAACATCTGTCCGAAGTATGCAGAAACATCGAGACCGCTCTTTTCGACCTATTTAATGCGAGAAACTCGTTTTCTGGGGTTTTCACCACTCCACAGTTCGTTGGATATGCAGAACCGGAGATATCTTGGCTTTCGTGGGGTTTCAAGCTGAGATATGCATTTCCTTTGATAATCTTGGTGAGACACCTGTCCGAAATATGCTGAATCATCGAGATCGCTCTTTTCGAGCTATTTAATGCGAGAAACACGTTCTCTGGTTGTTTTCACCACTCCACAGTGCGTTTGATGTGCAGAACATGCGATATCTTGATTTTCGTGGTGTTTCCAGCTGAGATATGCATTTTCTGCGATAATCTTGGTGAGACTTCTGTTAGAAGTATGCAGAATCATCGAGAGCGCTCTTTTCGAGCTATTTAATGCGAGAAACTCGTTTTCTGGGGTTTTCACCACTCCACAGTACGTTTGATGTGCAGAACCGGAGATAACTTGTTTTTCGCGGGGTTTCCAGCTGAAATATGCATTTTCTGCGATCATCTTGGTGAGACTTCTGTCAGAAGTATGCAGAATCATCGGGATCGCTCTTTTCGAGCTATTTAATGCGAGAAACACGTTTTCTGGTGTATTCACCACTCCACAGTACGATTGACATGCAGAACCGGAGATATCATGGTTTCGGTCGGGTTTCAAGCTGAGATATGCATTTTCTACGATAATCTTGGTGAGACTTCCGTCACAAGTATGCAGAATCTTCGAGAACGCTCTTTTCGAGCTACTTAATACGAGAAACACGTTTTCTGGTGTTTTCACCACTCCACAGTACGATTGATGTGCAGAACCGAAGATAACTTGGTTTTCGTGAGGTTTCAAGCTGAGATATGCATTTTCTACGATAATCTTGGTGAGACTTCTGTCACAAGTATGCAGAATCTTCGAGAACGCTCTTTTCGAGCTACTTAATACGAGAAACACGTTTTCTGGTGTATTCACCACCCCACAGTACGTTTGACATGCAGAACCGGCGACATCTTGTCTTTCGTCGGGTATCAACCTGAGATATGCTTTTTCTACGATAATCTTGGTGAGACGTCTGTCAGAAGTATGCAGATTCATCGGGATCGCACTTTTCGAGCTATTTAATGCGACAAACACGTTATCTGGTTGTTTTCACGACTCCACACTGCGTTTGATATGCAGTACCGGCAACGTCTTGATTTTCGTGAGGTTTCAAGCTGAGATATGCATTTTCTGCGATAATCTTGGTGAGACTTCGGTTAGAAGTATGCAGAATCATAGATATCGCACTTTTCGAGCTATTTAATGCGAGAAACACGTTATCTGGTGTTTTCACCACTCCACAGTTGGTTTGATATGCAGAACCGGCGGTATTTTGGTTTTCGTCGGGTTTCAATCTGAGATATGCATTTTCTACGATAATTTTGGTGAAACATCTGTCCGAAGTATGCAGAAACATCGAGAGCGCTCTTTTCGACCTATTTAATGCGAGAAACTCGTTTTCTGGGGTTTTCACCACTCCACAGTTCGTTGGATATGCAGAACCGGAGATATCTTGGTTTTCGTGGGGTTTCAAGCTGAGATATGCATTTCCTTTGATAATCTTGGTGAGACTCCTGTCCGAAATATGCTGAATCATCGAGATCGCTCTTTTCGAGCTAATTAATGCGAGAAACTCGTTTTCTGGGGTTTCCACCACTCCACAGTACGTTTGATGTGCAGAACCGGAGATAACTTGGTGTTCGTGATGGTTCAAGCTGAGAGATGGATTTTCTGCGATAATCTTGGTGAGACTTTAGTCAGAAGTATGCAGAATCATCTAGATCGCTCCATTCGAGCTATCTAATGCGAAAAAACAAGATTTCTGGTGTTTTCAACATTCCGCAGTGCGCTTGATGTGCAGAACCGGCGATATCTTGATTTTCGCGGTGTTTGCAGCTGAGAAATGCATTTTCTACGATAATCATGGTGAGACTTCTGTCAGAATTATGCAGAATCTTCGAGATCGCTCTTTTCGAGCTAATTAATGCGAGAAACACGATTTCGGGTGTTTTCACCACTCCACAGTGCGTTTGATACGCAGAACCGGCGACATCTTGGATTTCGTCGGGGTTCAAACTGAGATATGCATTTTCTGCCATAATCTTGGTGAGTCTTCTGTCAGAAGTATGCAGAATCATCGAGAGCGCTCTTTTCGAGCGATTTAATGCGAGAAACTCGTTTTCTGGGGTTTTCACCACTCCACAGTTCGTTGGATATGCAGAACCGGAGATATCTTGGTTTTCGTGGGGTTTCAAGATGAGATATGCATTTCCTGCGATAATCTTGGTGAGACTTCTGTCACAAGTATGCAGAATCTTCGAGAACGCTCTTTTCGAGCTACTTAATGCGAGAAACACGTTTTCTGGTGTTTTCACCACTCCACAGTACGTTTGATGTGCAGAACCGGAGATAACTTGGTTTTCGCGGGGTTTCCAGCTGAAATATGCATTTTCTGCGATCATCTTGGTGAGACTTCTGTCAGAATTATGCAGAATCTTCGAGATCGCTCTTTTCGAGCTAATTAATGCGAGAAACACGATTTCGGGTGTTTTCACCACTCCACAGTGCGTTTGATACGCAGAACCGGCGACATCTTGGATTTCGTCGGGGTTCAAACTGAGATATGCATTTTCTGCGATAATCTTGGTGAGTCTTCTGTCAGAAGTATGCAGAATCATCGAGATCCCTCTTTGCGAGCTATTTAATGCGAGAAACACGATTTCTGGTGTATTCACCACTCCACAGAACGTTTGACATGCAGAACCGGAGATATCTTGGTTTCGGTCGGGTTTCAAGCTGAGATATGCATTTTCTACGATAATCTTGGTGAAACATCTGTCCGAAGTATGCTGAAACATCGAGAGCGCTCTTTTCGAGCTATTTAATGCGAGAATCTCGTTTTCTGGGGTTTTCACCACTCCACAGTTCGTTGGATATGCAGAACCGGAGATATTTTGGTTTTCGTGGGGTTTCAAGCTGAGATATGCATTTCCTTTGATAATCTTGGTGAGACTCCTGTCCGAAATATGCTGAATCATCGAGATCGCTCTTTTCGAGCTATTTAATGCGAGAAACACGTTCTCTGGTTGTTTTCACCACTCCACAGTGCGTTTGATGTGCAGAACATGCGATATCTTGATTTTCGTGGTGTTTCCAGCTGAGATATGCATTTTCTGCGATAATCTTGGTGAGACTTCTGTTAGAAGTATGCAGAATCATCGAGAGCGCTCTTTTCGAGCTACTTAATGCGCGAAACACGTTTTCTGGTGTTTTCACCACTCCACAGTGCGTTTGATATGCAAAACCGGCGATATCTTGGTTTTCGTGGGGTTTCAAGCTGAGATATGCATTTTCTGCGATAATCTTGGTGAGACTTCGGTTAGAAGTATGCAGAATCATCGAAATCGCACTTTTCGAGCTATTTAATGCGAGAAACACGTTATCTGGTGTTTTCACCACTCCACAGTTGGTTTGATATGCAGAACCGGCGATATTTTGGTTTTCGTCGGGTTTCAAGCTGAGATATGCATTTTCTACGATAATTTTGGTGAAACATCTGTCCGAAGTATGCAGAAACATCGAGAGCGCTCTTTTCGAGCTATTTAATGCGAGAAACTCGTTTTCTGGGGTTTTCACCACTCCACAGTTCGTTGGATATGCAGAACCGGAGATATCTTGGCTTTCGTGGGGTTTCAAGCTGAGATATGCATTTCCATTGATAATCTTGGTGAGACTCCTGTCCGAAATATGCTGAATCATCGAGATCGCTCTTTTCGAGATATTTAATGCGAGAAACACGTTCTCTGGTTGTTTTCACCACTCCACAGTGCGTTTGATATGCAGAACATGCGATATCTTGATTTTCGTGGTGTTTCCAGCTGAGATATGCATTTTCTGCGATAATCTTGGTGAGACTTCTGTTAGAAGTATGCAGAATCATCGAGAGCGCTCTTTTCGAGCTATTTAATGCGAGAAACTCGTTTTCTGGGGTTTTCACCACTCCACAGTACGTTTGATGTGCAGAACCGGAGATAACTTGGTTTTCGCGGGGTTTCCAGCTGAAATATGCATTTTCTGCGATCATCTTGGTGAGACTTCTGTCTGACGTATGCAGAATCATCGGGATCGCTCTTTTCGAGCTATTTAATGCGAGAAACACGTTTTCTGGTGTATTTACCACTCCACAGTACGATTGACATGCAGAACCGGAGATATCATGGTTTCGGTCGGGTTTCAAGCTGAGATATGCATTTTCTACGATAATCTTGGTGAGACTTCTGTCACAAGTATGCAGAATCTTCGAGAACGCTCTTTTCGAGCTACTTAATGCGAGAAACACGTTTTCTGGTGTTTTCACCACTCCACAGTACGTTTGATGTGCAGAACCGGAGATAACTTGGTTTTCGTGAGGTTTCAAGCTGAGATATGCATTTTCTACGATAAGCTTGGTGAGACTTCTGTCACAAGTATGCAGAATCTTCGAGAACGCTCTTTTCGAGCTACTTAATACGAGAAACACGTTTTCTGGTGTTTTCACCACTCCACAGTACGATTGATGTGCAGAACCGAAGATAACTTGGTTTTCGTGAGGTTTCAAGCTGAGATATGCATTTTCTACGATAATCTTGGAGAGATTTCAGTCACAAGTTTGCAGAATCATCTAGATCGCTCGTTTCGAACTATTTAATGCGAAAAAACAAGTTTTCTGGTGTTTTGACCACTCCACAGTGCGTTTGATATGTAGAGCCGCCGATAACTTGGATTTCGTGGGGTTTCCAGATGAAATATGCATTTTCTGCGATAATCTTGGTGTTTCATCTATGAGAAGTATGCAGAATCTTCGAGAACGCTCTTTTCGAGCTACTTAATACGAGAAACACGTTTTCTGGTGTATTCACCACCCCACAGTACGTTTGACATGCAGAACCGGCGACATCTTGTCTTTCGTCGGGTATCAACCTGAGATATGCATTTTCTACGATAATCTTGGTGAGACGTCTGTCAGAAGTATGCAGATTCATCGGTATCGCACTTTTCGAGCTATTTAATGCGACAAACACGTTATCTGGTTGTTTTCACGACTCCACACTGCGTTTGATATGCAGTACCGGCAACGTCTTGATTTTCGTGAGGTTTCAAGCTGAGATATGCATTTTCTGCGATAATCTTGGTGAGACTTCGGTTAGAAGTATGCAGAATCATCGATATCGCACTTTTCGAGATATTTAATGCAAGAAACACGTTATCTGGTGTTTTCACCACTCCACAGTTGGTTTGATATGCAGAACCGGCGGTATTTTGGTTTTCGTCGGGTTTCAATCTCAGATATGCATTTTCTACGATAATTTTGGTGAAACATCTGTCCGAAGTATGCAGAAACATCGAGAGCGCTCTTTTCGAGCTATTTAATGCGAGAAACTCGTTTTCTGGGGTTTTCACCACTCCACAGTTCGTTGGATATGCAGAACCGGAGATATCTTGGTTTTCGTGGGGTTTCAAGCTGAGATATGCATTTCCTTTGATAATCTTGGTGAGACTCCTGTCCGAAATATGCTGAATCATCGAGATCGCTCTTTTCGAGCTACTTAATGCGAGAAACACGTTTTCTGGTGTTTTCACCACTCCACAGTACGTTTGATGTGCAGAACCGGAGATAACTTGGTTTTCGCGGGGTTTCCAGCTGAAATATGCATTTTCTGCGATCATCTTGGTGAGACTTCTGTCAGAATTATGCAGAATCTTCGAGATCGCTCTTTTCGAGCTAATTAATGCGAGAAACACGATTTCGGGTGTTTTCACCACTCCACAGTGCGTTTGATACGCAGAACCGGCGACATCTTGGATTTCGTCGGGGTTCAAACTGAGATATGCATTTTCTGCGATAATCTTGGTGAGTCTTCTGTCAGAAGTATGCAGAATCATCGAGATCCCTCTTTGCGAGCTATTTAATGCGAGAAACACGATTTCTGGTGTATTCACCACTCCACAGAACGTTTGACATGCAGAACCGGAGATATCTTGGTTTCGGTCGGGTTTCAAGCTGAGATATGCATTTTCTACGATAATCTTGGTGAAACATCTGTCCGAAGTATGCTGAAACATCGAGAGCGCTCTTTTCGAGCTATTTAATGCGAGAATCTCGTTTTCTGGGGTTTTCACCACTCCACAGTTCGTTGGATATGCAGAACCGGAGATATTTTGGTTTTCGTGGGGTTTCAAGCTGAGATATGCATTTCCTTTGATAATCTTGGTGAGACTCCTGTCCGAAATATGCTGAATCATCGAGATCGCTCTTTTCGAGCTATTTAATGCGAGAAACACGTTCTCTGGTTGTTTTCACCACTCCACAGTGCGTTTGATGTGCAGAACATGCGATATCTTGATTTTCGTGGTGTTTCCAGCTGAGATATGCATTTTCTGCGATAATCTTGGTGAGACTTCTGTTAGAAGTATGCAGAATCATCGAGAGCGCTCTTTTCGAGCTACTTAATGCGCGAAACACGTTTTCTGGTGTTTTCACCACTCCACAGTGCGTTTGATATGCAAAACCGGCGATATCTTGGTTTTCGTGGGGTTTCAAGCTGAGATATGCATTTTCTGCGATAATCTTGGTGAGACTTCGGTTAGAAGTATGCAGAATCATCGAAATCGCACTTTTCGAGCTATTTAATGCGAGAAACACGTTTTCTGGTGTTTTCACCACTCCACAGTTGGTTTGATATGCAGAACCGGCGATATTTTGGTTTTCGTCGGGTTTCAAGCTGAGATATGCATTTTCTACGATAATTTTGGTGAAACATCTGTCCGAAGTATGCAGAAACATCGAGAGCGCTCTTTTCGAGCTATTTAATGCGAGAAACTCGTTTTCTGGGGTTTTCACCACTCCACAGTTCGTTGGATATGCAGAACCGGAGATATCTTGGCTTTCGTGGGGTTTCAAGCTGAGATATGCATTTCCATTGATAATCTTGGTGAGACTCCTGTCCGAAATATGCTGAATCATCGAGATCGCTCTTTTCGAGATATTTAATGCGAGAAACACGTTCTCTGGTTGTTTTCACCACTCCACAGTGCGTTTGATATGCAGAACATGCGATATCTTGATTTTCGTGGTGTTTCCAGCTGAGATATGCATTTTCTGCGATAATCTTGGTGAGACTTCTGTTAGAAGTATGCAGAATCATCGAGAGCGCTCTTTTCGAGCTATTTAATGCGATAAACTCGTTTTCTGGGGTTTTCACCACTCCACAGTACGTTTGATGTGCAGAACCGGAGATAACTTGGTTTTCGCGGGGTTTCCAGCTGAAATATGCATTTTCTGCGATCATCTTGGTGAGACTTCTGTCTGACGTATGCAGAATCATCGGGATCGCTCTTTTCGAGCTATTTAATGCGAGAAACACGTTTTCTGGTGTATTTACCACTCCACAGTACGATTGACATGCAGAACCGGAGATATCATGGTTTCGGTCGGGTTTCAAGCTGAGATATGCATTTTCTACGATAATCTTGGTGAGACTTCTGTCACAAGTATGCAGAATCTTCGAGAACGCTCTTTTCGAGCTACTTAATGCGAGAAACACGTTTTCTGGTGTTTTCACCACTCCACAGTACGTTTGATGTGCAGAACCGGAGATAACTTGGTTTTCGTGAGGTTTCAAGCTGAGATATGCATTTTCTACGATAAGCTTGGTGAGACTTCTGTCACAAGTATGCAGAATCTTCGAGAACGCTCTTTTCGAGCTACTTAATACGAGAAACACGTTTTCTGGTGTTTTCACCACTCCACAGTACGATTGATGTGCAGAACCGAAGATAACTTGGTTTTCGTGAGGTTTCAAGCTGAGATATGCATTTTCTACGATAATCTTGGAGAGATTTCAGTCACAAGTTTGCAGAATCATCTAGATCGCTCGTTTCGAACTATTTAATGCGAAAAAACAAGTTTTCTGGTGTTTTGACCACTCCACAGTGCGTTTGATATGTAGAGCCGCCGATAACTTGGATTTCGTGGGGTTTCCAGATGAAATATGCATTTTCTGCGATAATCTTGGTGTTTCATCTATGAGAAGTATGCAGAATCTTCGAGAACGCTCTTTTCGAGCTACTTAATACGAGAAACACGTTTTCTGGTGTATTCACCACCCCACAGTACGTTTGACATGCAGAACCGGCGACATCTTGTCTTTCGTCGGGTATCAACCTGAGATATGCATTTTCTACGATAATCTTGGTGAGACGTCTGTCAGAAGTATGCAGATTCATCGGGATCGCACTTTTCGAGCTATTTAATGCGACAAACACGTTATCTGGTTGTTTTCACGACTCCACACTGCGTTTGATATGCAGTACCGGCAACGTCTTGATTTTCGTGAGGATTCAAGCTGAGATATGCATTTTCTGCGATAATCTTGGTGAGACTTCGGTTAGAAGTATGCAGAATCATCGATATCGCACTTTTCGAGATATTTAATGCGAGAAACACGTTATCTGGTGTTTTCACCACTCCACAGTTGGTTTGATATGCAGAACCGGCGGTATTTTGGTTTTCGTCGGGTTTCAATCTCAGATATGCATTTTCTACGATAATTTTGGTGAAACATCTGTCCGAAGTATGCAGAAACATCGAGAGCGCTCTTTTCGAGCTATTTAATGCGAGAAACTCGTTTTCTGGGGTTTTCACCACTCCACAGTTCGTTGGATATGCAGAACCGGAGATATCTTGGTTTTCGTGGGGTTTCAAGCTGAGATATGCATTTCCTTTGATAATCTTGGTGAGACTCCTGTCCGAAATATGCTGAATCATCGAGATCGCTCTTTTCGAGCTATTTAATGCGAGAAACACGTTCTCTGGTTGTTTTCACCACTCCACAGTGCGTTTGATATGCAGAACAGGCGATATCTTGATTTTCGTGGTGTTTCCAGCTGAGATATGCATTTTCTACGATAATCTTGGTGTTTCATCTATGAGAAGTATGCAGAATCTTCGAGAACGCTCTTTTCGAGCTACTTAATGCGAGAAACACGTTTTCTGGTGTTTTCACCACTCCACAGTACGTTTGATGTGCAGAACCGGAGATAACTTGGTTTTCGCGGGGTTTCCAGCTGAAATATGCATTTTCTGCGATCATGTTGGTGAGACTTCTGTCAGAAGTATGCAGAATCATCGGGATCGCTCTTTTCGAGCTATTTAATGCGAGAAACACGTTTTCTGGTGTATTCACCACTCCACAGTACGATTGACATGCAGAACCGGAGATATCATGGTTTCGGTCGGGTTTCAAGCTGAGATATACATTTTCTACGATAATCTTGGTGAGACTTCTGTCACAAGTATGCAGAATCTTCGAGAACGCTCTTTTCGAGCTACTTAATGCGAGAAACACGTTTTCTGGTGTTTTCACCACTCCACAGTACGTTTGATGTGCAGAACCGGAGATAACTTGGTTTTCGTGAGGTTTCAAGCTGAGATATGCATTTTCTACGATAATCTTGGAGAGATTTCAGTCACAAGTTTGCAGAATCATCTAGATCGCTCGTTTCGAACTATTTAATGCGAAAAAACAAGTTTTCTGGTGTTTTGACCACTCCACAGTGCGTTTGATATGTAGAGCCGCCGATAACTTGGATTTCGTGGGGTTTCCAGATGAAATATGCATTTTCTGCGATAATCTTGGTGTTTCATCTATGAGAAGTATGCATAATTTTCGAGAACGCTCTTTTCGAGCTACTTAATACGAGAAACACGTTTTCTGGTGTATTCACCACCCCACAGTACGTTTGACATGCAGAACCGGCGACATCTTGTCTTTCGTCGGGTATCAGCCTGAGATATGCATTTTCTACGATAATCTTGGTGAGACGTCTGTCAGAAGTATGCAGATTCATCGGGATCGCACTTTTCGAGCTATTTAATGCGATAAACACGTTATCTGGTTGTTTTCACGACTCCACACTGCGTTTGATATGCAGTACCGGCAACGTCTTGATATTCGTGAGGTTTCAAGCTGAGATATGCATTTTCTGCGATAATATTGGTGAGACTTCAGTCAGAAGTATGCAGAATCATCTAGATCGCTCGTTTCGAGCTATTTAATGCGAAAAAACAAGTTTTCTGGTGTTTTCAACATTCCACAGTGCGTTCGATATGCAGAACCGGCGATATCTTGATTTTCGTTGTGTTTGCAGCTGAGATATGCATTTTCTACGATAACCATGGTGAGTCTTCTGTCAGAAGTATGCAGAAACATCTAGATCGCTCTTTTCGAGCTATTTAATGCGAGAAACACGTTTTCTGGTGTATTCACCACTCCACAGTACGTTTGATGTGCAGAACCGGAGATAACTTGGTTTTCGTGAGGTTTCAAGCTGAGATATGGATTTTCAGCGATAATCTTGGTGAGACTTCAGTCAGAAGTATGCAGAATCATCTAGATCGCTCTTTTCGAGCTATTTAATGCGAAAAAACAAGTTTTCTGGTGTTTTCAACAATCCACAGTGCGTTTTATATGCAGAACCGGCGATATATTGATTTTCGTGGTGTTTCCAGCTGAGATATGCATTTTCTGCGATAATCTTAGTGAGTCTTCTGTCAGAAGTATGCAGAATCATCGAGCTCCCTCTTTGCGTGCTATTTAATGCGAGAAACACGTTATATGGTGTTTTCACCACTCCACAGTGCGTTTGATATGCAGAACCGGCGACATCTTGGATTTCGTCGGGTTTCAAGCTGAGATGTGCATTTTCTACGATAATCTTGGTGAGACTTCTGTCAGAATTATGCAGAATCTTCGAGATCGCTCTTTTCGAGCTAATTAATGCGAGAAACACGATTTCGGGTGTTTTCACCACTCCACAGTGCGTTTGATACGCAGAACCGGCGACATCTTGGATTTCGTCGGGGTTCAAACTGAGATATGCATTTTCTGCGATAATCTTGGTGAGTCTTCTGTCAGAAGTATGCAGAATCATCGAGATCCCTCTTTGCGAGCTATTTAATGCGAGAAACACGTTATCTGGTGTTTTCACCACTCCACAGTACGTTTGATGTGCAGAACCGGAGATAACTTGGTTTTCGTGAGGTTTCAAGCTGAGATATGCATTTTCTGCGATAATCTTGGTGAGACTTCAGTCAGAAGTATGCAGAATCATCTAGATCGCTCTTTTCAAGCTATTTAATGCGAAAAAACAAGTTTTCTGTTGTATTCGCCACTCCACAGTACGTTTGACATGCAGAACCGGCGAAATCTTGCTTTGCGTGGGTTTTCAGGCTGAGATATGAATTTTCTGCGATAATCTTGGTGAGACTTCAGTCAGAAGTATGCAGAATCATCGAGATCGCTCTTTTCGAGCTATTTAATGCGAGAAGCACGTTTTCTGGTGTATTCACCACTCCACAGTACGTTTGACATGCAGAACCGGCGAAATCTTGCTTTTCGTGGGTTTTCAAGCTGAGATATGAATTTTCTGCGATACTCTTGGTGAGACTTCTGTCAGAAGTATGCAGAATCTTCGAGAACGCTCTTTTCGAGCTGCTTAATGCGAGAATCACGTTTTCTGGTGTTTTCACCACTCCACAGTACGTTTGATGTGCAGAACCGGAGATAACTTGGTGTTCGTGATGGTTCAAGCTGAGATATGGATTTTCTGCGATAATCTTGGTGAGACTTTAGTCAGAAGTATGCAGAATCATCTAGATCGCTCTATTCGAGCTATTTAATGCGATAAAACAAGTTTTCTGGTGTTTTCCAGATTCCACAGTGCGTTTTATATGCAGAACCGGCGATATCTTGATTTTCGTGGTGTGTCCAGCTGAGATATGCATTTTCGGCGATAATCTTGGTGTGTCTTCTGTCAGAGGTATGCAGAATCATTGAGATCCCTCTTTTCGAGCTATTTAATGCGAGAAACACGTTTTCTGGTGTATTCACCACTCCACACTACGTCTGACGTGCAGAACCGGCGAAATCTTGCTTTTCGTGGGTTTTCAAGCTGAGATATGAATTCTCTGCGATAATCTTGGTGAGACTTCTGTCAGAAGAATGCAGAATCTTCGAGAACGCTCTTTTCGAGCTACTTAATACGAGAAACACGTTTTCTGGTGTATTCACCACCCCACAGTACGTTTGACATGCAGAACCGGCGACATCTTGTCTTTCGTCGGGTATCAACCTGAGATATGCATTTTCTACGATAATCTTGGTGAGACGTCTGTCAGAAGTATGCAGATTCATCGGGATCGCACTTTTCGAGCTATTTAATGCGACAAACACGTTATCTGGTTGTTTTCACGACTCCACACTGCGTTTGATATGCAGTACCGGCAACGTCTTGATTTTCGTGAGGTTTCAAGCTGAGATATGCATTTTCTGCGATAATATTGGTGAGACTTCAGTCAGAAGTATGCAGAATCATCTAGATCGCTCGTTTCGAGCTATTTAATGCGAAAAAACAAGTTTTCTGGTGTTTTCAACATTCCACAGTGCGTTCGATATGCAGAACCGGCGATATCTTGATTTTCGTTGTGTTTGCAGCTGAGATATGCATTTTCTACGATAACCATGGTGAGTCTTCTGTCAGAAGTATGCAGAAACATCTAGATCGCTCTTTTCGAGCTATTTAATGCGAGAAACACGTTTTCTGGTGTATTCACCACTCCACAGTACGTTTGATGTGCAGAACCGGAGATAACTTGGTTTTCGTGAGGTTTCAAGCTGAGATATGGATTTTCAGCGATAATCTTGGTGAGACTTCAGTCAGAAGTATGCAGAATCATCTAGATCGCTCTTTCCGAGCTATTTAATGCGAAAAAACAAGTTTTCTGGTGTTTTCACCACTCCACAGTGCGTTTGATATGCAGAACCGGCGACATCTTGGATTTCGTCGGGTTTCAAGCTGAGATGTGCATTTTCTACGATAATCTTGGTGAGACTTCTGTCAGAATTATGCAGAATCTTCGATATCGCTCTTTTCGAGCTAATTAATGCGAGAAACACGATTTCGGGTGTTTTCACCACTCCACAGTGCGTTTGATACGCAGAACCGGCGACATCTTGGATTTCGCCGGGGTTCAAACTGAGATATGCATTTTCTGCGATAATCTTGGTGAGTCTTCTGTCAGAAGTATGCAGAATCATCGAGATCCCTCTTTGCGAGCTATTTAATGCGAGAAACACGTTATCTGGTGTTTTCACCACTCCACAGTACGTTTGACATGCAGAACCGGCGAAATCTTGCTTCTCGTGGGTTTTCAAGCTGAGATATGAATTCTCTGCGATAATCTTGGTGAGACTTCAGTCAGAAGTATGCAGAATCATCGAGATCGCTCTTTTCGAGCTATTTAATGCGAGAAGCACGTTTTCTGGTGTATTCACCACTCCACAGTACGTTTGACATGCAGAACCGGCGAAATCTTGCTTTTCGTGGGTTTTCAAGCTGAGATATGAATTTTCTGCGATACTCTTGGTGAGACTTCAGTCAGAAGTATGCAGAATCATCTAGATCGCTCTTTTCAAGCTATTTAATGCGAAAAAACAAGTTTTCTGTTGTATTCGCCACTCCACAGTACGTTTGACATGCAGAACCGGCGAAATCTTGCTTTGCGTGGGTTTTCAAGCTGAGATATGAATTTTCTGCGATAATCTTGGTGAGACTTCTGTCAGAAGAATGCAGAATCATCGAGATCCCTCTTTGCGAGCTATTTAATGCGAGAAACACGTTATCTGGTGTTTTCACCACTCCACAGTACGTTTGATGTGCAGAACCGGAGATAACTTGATGTTCGTGAGGTTTCAAGCTGAGATATGGATTTTCTGCGATAATCTTGGTGAGACTTTAGTCAGAAGTATGCAGAATCATCTTGATCGCTCTTTTCGAGCTAGTTAATGCGAGAAACACGTTTTCTGGTGTTTTTACCACTCCACAGTACGTTTCACATGCAGAACCGGCGAAATCTTGCTTTTCGTGGGTTTTCAAGCTGAGATATGAATTTTCTGCGATAATCTTGTTGAGACTTCAGTCAGAAGTATGTAGAATCATCGAGATCGCTCTTTTCGAGCTATTTAATGCGAGAAACACGTTTTCTGGTGTATTCAACACTCCACAGTACGTTTGATGTGCAGAACCGGAGATAACTTGGTTTTCGTGAGGTTTCAAGATGAGATATGAATTTTCTGCGATACTCTTGGTGAGACTTCTGTCACAAGGATTGCAGAATCTTCGAGAACGCTCTTTTCGAGCTACTTAATGCGATAAAACAAGTTGTCTTGTCTTTTCCAGATTCCACAGTGCGTTTTATATGCAGAACCGGCGATATCTTGATTTTCGTGGTGTTTCCAGCTGAGATATGCATTTTTGGCGATAATCTTGGTGTGTCTTCTGTCAGAGGTATGCAGAATCATCGAGATCCCTCTTTTCGAGCTAGTTAATGCGAGAAACACGTTTTCTGGTGTATTCACCACTCCACAGTACGTTTCACATGCAGAACCGGCGAAATCTTGCTTTTCGTGGGTTTTCAAGCTGAGATATGAGTTTTCTGCGATAATCTTGTTGAGACTTCAGTCAGAAGTATGCAGAATCATCGAGATCGCTCTTTTCGAGCTATTTAATGCGAGAAACACGTTTTCTGGTGTATTCAACACTCCACAGTACGTTTGATGTGCAGAACCGGAGATAACTTGGTTTTCGTGAGGTTTCATGATGAGATATGCATTTTCTACGATAATCTTGGTGAGACTTCTGTCACAAGTATGCAGAATCTTCGAGAACGCTCTATTCGAGCTACTTAATGCGTGAAACACGTTTTCTGGTGTTTTCACCACTCCACAGTACGTTTCACATGCAGAACCGGCGAAATCTTGCTTTTCGTGGGTTTTCAAGCTGAGATATGAATTTTCTGCGATAATCTTGTTGAGACTTCAGTCAGAAGTATGCAGAATCATCGAGATCGCTCTTTTCGAGCTATTTAATGCGAGAAACACGTTTTCTGGTGTATTCAACACTCCACAGTACGTTTGATGTGCAGAACCGGAGATAACTTGGTTTTCGTGAGGTTTCATGATGAGATATGCATTTTCTACGATAATCTTGGTGAGACTTCTGTCACAAGTATGCAGAATTTTCGAGAACGCTCTATTCGAGCTACTTAATGCGTGAAACACGTTTTCTGGTGTTTTCACCACTCCACAGTACGTTTGATGTGCAGAACCGGAGATAACTTGGTTTTCGTGAGGTTTCAAGCTGAGATATGCATTTTCTGCGATAATCTTGGTGAGACTTCTGTCAGAAGTATGCAGAATCATCGGGATCGCTCTTTTCGAGCTATTTAATGCGAAAAAACAAGTTTTCTGGTGTTTTCACCACTCCACAGTGCGTTTGATATGTAGAGCCGCCGATAACTTGGTTTTCGTGGGGATTCCAGCTGAAATAAGCATTTTCTACGATAATCTTGGTGAGACTTCTGTCACAAGTATGCAGAATCTTCGAGAACGCTCTTTTCGAGCTACTTAATGCGAGAAACACGTTTTCTGGTGTTTTCACCACTGCACAGTACGTTTGATGTGCAGAACCGGAGATAACTTGGTTTTCGTGAGGTTTCAAGCTGAGATATGCATTTTCTGCGATTATCTTGGTGAGACTTCTGTCAGAACTATGCAGAATCATCGGGATCGATCTTTTCGAGCTATTTAATGCGAGAAACACGTTATCTGGTTGATTTCACCACTCCACAGTGCGTTTGATTTGCAGAACTGGCGACATCTTGATTTTCGTGAGGTTTCAAGCTGAGATATGCATTTTCTGCGATAATATTGGTGAGACTTCAGTCAGAAGTATGCAGAATCATCTAGATCGCACGTTCCGAGCTTCTTACTGCGACAAATCAAGTTTTCTGGTGTTTCCAACATTCCACAGTGCGTTTGATATGCAGAACCGGCGATATCTTGATTTTCGTGGTGTTGCCAGCTGAGATATGCATTTTCTGCGATAATCTTGGTGATTCTTCTGTCAGAAGTATGCAGAATCATCTAGATCTCTCGTTTCGAGCTATTTAATGCGAAAAAACAAGTTTTCTGATGTTTTCACCACTCCACAGTACGTCTAACATGCAGAACCGGCGACATCTTGATTTTCGTGAGATTTCAAGCTGAGATATGCATTTTCTGTATAATATTGGTGAGACTTCAGTCAGAAGTATGCAGAATCATCTAGATCGCTCGTTTCGAGCTATCTAATGCGAAAAAACAAGATTTCTGGTGTTTTCAACATTCCACAGTGCGTTTGATATGCAGAACCGGCGATATCTTGATTTTCGTGGTGTTTCCAGCTGAGATATGCATTCTCTGCGATAATCTTGGTGAGTCTTCTGTCACAAGTATGCAGAATCATCTAGATCGCTGTTTTCGAGCTATTTAATGCGAGAAACACGTTTTCTGGTGTATTCACCACTCCACAGTACGTTTGACATGCAGAACCGGAGATATCATGGTTTCGGTCGTGTTTCAAGCTGAGATATGCATTTTCTACGATAATCTCGGTGAGACTTCTGTCACAAGTATGCAGAATCTTCGAGAACGCTCTTTTCGAGCTACTTAATGCGAAAAACACGTTTTCTGGTGTTTTCACCACTCCACAGTACGTTTGATGTGCAGAACCGGAGATAACTTCGTTTTCGTGAGGTTTCAAGCTGAGATATGCATTTTCTGCGATAATCTTGGTGAGACTTCTGTCAGAAGTATGCAGAATCATCGGGATCGCTCTTTTCGAGCTATTTAATGCGAGAAACACGTTTTCTGGTGTTTTCATCACTCCACAGGGCGTTTGATATGCAGAACCGGCGATATCTTGGTTTTCGTGGGGTTTCCAGCTGAGATATGCATTTTCTGCGATAATATTGGTGATACTTCAGTCAGAAGTCTGCAGAATCATCTAGATCGCTCTTTTCAAGCTATTTAATGCGAAAAAACAAGTTTTCTGGTGTATTTACCACTCCACAGTACGTTTGACATGCAGAACCGGCGAAATCTTGCTTTGCGTGGGTTTTCAAGCTGAGATATGAATTTTCTGCGCTAATCTTGGTGAGACTTCTGTCAGAAGTATGCAGAATCATCGAGATCCCTCTTTGCGAGCGATTTAATGCGAGAAACACGTTATCTGAGGTTTCAACCACTCCACAGTACGTTTGATGTGCAGAACCGGAGATAACTTGGTTTTCGTGAGGTTTCAAGATGAGATATGCATTTTCTACGATAATCTCGGTGAGACTTCTTTCACAAGTATGCAGAATCTTCGAGAACGCTCTTTTCGTGCTACTTAATGCGAGAAACACGTTTTCTGGTGTTTTCACCACTTCACAGTACGTTTGATGTGCAGAACCGGAGATAACTTGGTTTTCGTGAGGTTTCAAGCTGAGATATGCATTTTCTGCGATAATCTTGGTGAGACTTCAGTCAGAAGTATGCAGAATCATCTAGATCGCTCTTTTCAAGCTATTTAATGCGAAAAAACAAGTTTTCTGGTGTATTTACCACTCCACAGTACGTTTGACATGCAGAACCGGCGAAATCTTGCTTTGCGTGGGTTTTCAAGCTGAGATATGAATTTTCTGCGATAATCTTGGTGAGACTTCAGTCAGAAGTATGCAGAATCATCGAGATCGCTCTTTTCGAGCTATTTAATGCGAGAAACACGTTTTCTGGTGTATTCACCACTCCACAGTACGTTTGACATGCAGAACCGGCGAAATCTTGCTTTTCGTGGGTTTTCAAGCTGAGATATGAATTTTCTGCGATACTCTTGGTGAGACTTCTGTCAGAAGTATGCAGAATCTTCGAGAACGCTCTTTTCGAGCTACTTCATGCGAGAAACAAGTTTTCTGGTGTTTTCACCACTCCACAGTACGTTTGATGTGCAGAACCGGAGATAACTTGGTTTTCGTGAGGTTTCAAGCTGAGATATGCATTTTCTGCGATAATCTTGGTGAGACTTCAGTCAGAAGTATGCAGAATCATCTAGATCGCACTTTTCAAGCTATTTAATGCGAAAAAACAAGTTTTCTGGTGTATTCACCACTCCACAGTACGTTTGACATGCAGAACCGGCGATATCTTGCTTTGCGTGGGTTTTCAAGCTGAGATATGAATTTTCTGCGATAATCTTGGTGAGACTTCAGTCAGAAGTATGCAGAATCATCTAGATCGCTCTTTTCAAGCTATTTAATGCGAAAAAACAAGTTTTCTGGTGTATTTACCACTCCACAGTACGTTTGACATGCAGAACCGGCGAAATCTTGCTTTGCGTGGGTTTTCAAGCTGAGATATGAATTTTCTGCGATAATCTTGGTGAGACTTCAGTCAGAAGTATGCAGAATCATCGAGATCGCTCTTTTCGAGCTATTTAATGCGAGAAACACGTTTTCTGGTGTATTCACCACTCCACAGTACGTTTGACATGCAGAACCGGCGAAATCTTGCTTTTCGTGGGTTTTCAAGCTGAGATATGAATTTTCTGCGATACTCTTGGTGAGACTTCTGTCAGAAGTATGTAGAATCTTCGAGAACGCTCTTTTCGAGCTACTTCATGCGAGAAACAAGTTTTCTGGTGTTTTCACCACTCCACAGTTCGTTTGATGTGCAGAACCGAAGATAACTTGGTTTTCGTGAGGTTTCAAGCTGAGATTTGCATTTTCTGCGATAATCTTGGTGAGACTTCAGTCAGAAGTATGCAGAATCATCTAGATCGCTCTTTTCAAGCTATTTAATGCGACAAAACAAGTTTTCTGGTGTATTCACCACTCCACAGTACGTTTGACATGCAGAACCGGCGAAATCTTGCTTTGCGTGGGTTTTCAAGCTGAGATATGAATTTTCTGCGCTAATCTTGGTGAGACTTCTGTCAGAAGTATGCAGAATCATCGAGATCCCTCTTTGCGAGCTATTTAATGCGAGAAACACGTTATCTGGTGTTTTCACCACTCCACAGTACGTTTGACATGCAGAACCGGAGATATCTTGGTTTCGGTCGGTTTTCAAGCTGAGATATGCATTTTCTACGATAATCTTGATGAGACTTCTGTCACAAGTATGCAGAATCTTCGAGAATGCTCTTTTCGAGCTACTTAATGCGAGAAACACGTTTTCTGGTGTTTTCACCACTCCACAGTACGTTTGATGTGCAGAACCGGAGATAACTTGGTTTTCGTGAGGTTTCAAGCTGAGCTATGCATTTTCTGCGATAATCTTGGTGAGACTTCAGTCAGAAGTATGCAGAATCATCTAGATCGCTCTTTTCAAGCTATTTAATGCGAAAAAACAAGTTTTCTGGTGTATTCCCCACTCCACAGTACGTTTGACATGCAGAACCGGCGAAATCTTGCTTTGCGTGGGTTTTCAAGCTGAGATATGAATTTTCTGCGATAATCTTGGTGAGACTTCTGTCAGAAGTATGCAGAATCATCGAGATCCCTCTTTGCGAGCGATTTAATGCGAGAAACACGTTATCTGGTGTTTTCACCACTCCACAGTACGTTTGATGTGCAGAACCGGAGATAACTTGGTTTTCGTGAGGTTTCAAGATGAGATATGCATTTTCTACGATAATCTTGGTGAGACTTCTGTCACAAGTATGCAGAATCTTCGAGAACGCTCTTTTCGTGCTACTTAATGCGAGAAACACGTTTTCTGGTGTTTTCACCACTTCACAGTACGTTTGATGTGCAGAACCGGAGATGACTTGGTTTTCGTGAGGTTTCAAGCTGAGATATGCATTTTCTGCGATAATCTTGGTGAGACTTCAGTCAGAAGTATGCAGAATCATCTAGATCGCTCTTTTCAAGCTATTTAATGCGAAAAAACAAGTTTTCTGGTGTATTTACCACTCCACAGTACGTTTGACATGCAGAACCGGCGAAATCTTGCTTTGCGTGGGTTTTCAAGCTGAGATATGAATTTTCTGCGATAATCTTGGTGAGACTTCAGTCAGAAGTATGCAGAATGATCGAGATCGCTCTTTTCGAGCTATTTAATGCGAGAAACACGTTTTCTGGTGTATTCACCACTCCACAGTACGTTTGACATGCACAACCGGCGAAATCTTGCTTTTCGTGGGTTTTCAAGCTGAGATATGAATTTTCTGCGATACTCTTGGTGAGACTTCTGTCAGAAGTATGCAGAATCTTCGAGAACGCTCTTTTCGAGCTACTTCATGCGAGAAACAAGTTTTCTGGTGTTTTCACCACTCCACAGTACGTTTGATGTGCAGAACCGGAGATAACTTGGTTTTCGTGAGGTTTCAAGCTGAGATATGCATTTTCTGCGATAATCTTGGTGAGACTTCAGTCAGAAGTATGCAGAATCATCTAGATCGCACTTTTCAAGCTATTTAATGCGAAAAAACAAGTTTTCTGGTGTATTCACCACTCCACAGTACGTTTGACATGCAGAACCGGCGAAATCTTGCTTTGCGTGGGTTTTCAAGCTGAGATATGAATTTTCTGCGATAATCTTGGTGAGACTTCAGTCAGAAGTATGCAGAATCATCTAGATCGCTCTTTTCAAGCTATTTAATGCGAAAAAACAAGTTTTCTGGTGTATTTACCACTCCACAGTACGTTTGACATGCAGAACCGGCGAAATCTTGCTTTGCGTGGGTTTTCAAGCTGAGATATGAATTTTCTGCGATAATCTTGGTGAGACTTCAGTCAGAAGTATGCAGAATCATCGAGATCGCTCTTTTCGAGCTATTTAATGCGAGAAACACGTTTTCTGGTGTATTCACCACTCCACAGTACGTTTGACATGCAGAACCGGCGAAATCTTGCTTTTCGTGGGTTTTCAAGCTGAGATATGAATTTTCTGCGATACTCTTGGTGAGACTTCTGTCAGAAGTATGCAGAATCTTCGAGAACGCTCTTTTCGAGCTACTTCATGCGAGAAACAAGTTTTCTGGTGTATTCACCACTCCACAGTACGTTTGATGTGCAGAACCGGAGATAACTTGGTTTTCGTGAGGTTTCAAGCTGAGATATGCATTTTCTGCGATAATCTTGGTGAGACTTCAGTCAGAAGTATGCAGAATCATCTAGATCGCACTTTTCAAGCTATTTAATGCGAAAAAACAAGTTTTCTGGTGTATTCACCACTCCACAGTACGTTTGACATGCAGAACCGGCGAAATCTTGCTTTGCGTGGGTTTTCAAGCTGAGATATGAATTTTCTGCGATAATCTTGGTGAGACTTCAGTCAGAAGTATGCAGAATCATCTAGATCGCTCTTTTCAAGCTATTTAATGCGAAAAAACAAGTTTTCTGGTGTATTTACCACTCCACAGTACGTTTGACATGCAGAACCGGCGAAATCTTGCTTTGCGTGGGTTTTCAAGCTGAGATATGAATTTTCTGCGATAATCTTGGTGAGACTTCAGTCAGAAGTATGCAGAATCATCGAGATCGCTCTTTTGGAGCTATTTAATGCGAGAAACACGTTTTCTGGTGTATTCACCACTCCACAGTACGTTTGACATGCAGAACCGGAGATAACTTGGTTTTCGTGAGGTTTCAAGATGAGATATGCATTTTCTACGATAATCTTGGTGAGACTTCTGTCACAAGTATGCAGAATCTTCGAGAACGCTCTTTTTGAGCTACTTAATGCGAGAAACACGTTTTCTGGTGTTTTCACCACCTCACAGTACGATTGATATGCAGAACCGGAGATAACTTGGTTTTCGTGAGGTTTCAAGCTGAGATATGCATTTTCTGCGATAATCTTGGTGAGACTTCAGTCAGAAGTATGCAGAATCATCTAGATCGCTCTTTTCAAGCTATTTAATGCGAAAAAACAAGTTTTCTGGTGTATTTACCACTCCACAGTACGTTTGACATGCAGAACCGGCGAAATCTTGCTTTGCGCGGGTTTTCAAGCTGAGATATGAATTTTCTGCGATAATCTTGGTGAGACTTCAGTCAGAAGTATGCAGCATCATCGAGATCCCTCTTTTCGAGCTGTTTAATGCGAGAAACACGTTTTCTGGTGTATTCACCACTCCACAGTACGTTTGACATGCAGAACCGGCGAAATCTTGCTTTTCGTGGGTTTTCAAGCTGAGATATGAATTTTCTGCGATACTCTTGGTGAAACTTCTGTCAGAAGTATGCAGAATCTTCGAGAACGCTCTTTTCGAGCTGCTTAATGCGAGAATCAGGTTTTCTGGTGTTTTCACCACTCCACAGTACTTTTGATGTGCAGAACCGGAGATAACTTGGGGTTCGTGAGGTTTCAAGCTGAGATATAGATTTTCTGCGATAATCTTGGTGAGACTTTAGTCAGAAGTATGCAGAATCATCTAGATCGCTCTTTTCGAGCTATTTAATGCGATAAATCAAGCTTTCTGGTGTTTTCCAGATTCCACAGTGCGTTTTATATGCAGAACCGGCGATATCTTGATTTTCGTGGTGTTTCCAGCTGAGATATGCATTTTCGGCGATAATCTTGGAGTGTCTTCTGTCAGAGGTATGCAGAATCATCGAGATCCCTCTTTTCGAGCTATTTAATGCGAGAAACACGTTTTCTGGTGTATTCACCACTCCACAGTACGTTTGACATGCAGAACCGGCGAAATCTTGCTTTTCGTGGGTTTTCAAGCTGAGATATGAATTTTCTGCGATAATCTTGGTGAGACTTCAGTCAGAAGTATGCAGAATCATCGAGATCGCTCTTTTCGAGCTATTTAATGCGAGAAACACGTTTTCTGGTGTATTCACCACTCCACAGTACGTTTGATATGCAGAACCGACGAAATCTTGGCTTTTGTCGGGTATCAAGCTGAGATATGCATTTTCTACGATAATCTTGGTGAGACTTCTGTCAGAAGTATGCAGAACCATCGGGATCGCTCTTTTCGAGCTATTTAATGCGAGAAACACGTTATCTAGTTGTTTTCACCACTCCACAGTACGTTTGACATGCAGAACCGGAGATATCTTGGTTTCGGTCGGGTTTCAAGCTGAGATATGCATTTTCTACGATAATCTTGGTGAGACTTCTGTCACAAGTATGCAGAATCTTCGAGAACGCACTTTTCGAGCTACTTAATGCGAGAAACACGTTTTCTGGTGTTTTCACCACTCCACAGTACGTTTGATGTGCAGAACCGGAGATAACTTGGTTTTCGTGAGGTTTCAAGCTGAGATATGCATTTTCTGCGATAATCTTGGTGAGACTTCAGTCAGAAGTATGCAGAATCATCTAGATCGCTCTTTTCAAGCTCTTTAATGCGAAAAAACAAGTTTTCTGGTGTATTCACCACTCCACAGTACGTTTGACATGCAGAACCGGCGAAATCTTGCTTTGCGTGGGTTTTCAAGCTGAGATATGAATTTTCTGCGATAATCTTGGTGAGACTTCTGTCAGAAGTATGCAGAATCATCGAGATCACTCTTTGCGAGCTATTTAATGCGAGAAACACGTTATCTGGTGTTTTCACCACTCCACAGTACGTTTGATGTGCAGAACCGGAGATAACTTGGTGTTCGTGAGGTTTCAAGCTGAGATATGGATTTTCTGCGATAATCTTGGTGAGACTTTAGTCAGAAGTATGCAAAATCATCTAGATCGCTCTTTTCGAGCTAGTTAATGCGATAAAACAAGTTTTCTGGTGTTTTCCAGATTCCACAGTGCGTTTTATATGCAGAACCGGCGATATCTTGATTTTCGTGGTGTTTCCAGCTGAGATATGCATTTTCGGCGATAATCTTGGTGAGACTTCAGTCAGAAGTATGCAGAATCATCGAGATCGCTCTTTTCGAGCTATTTAATGCGAGAAACACGCTTTCTGGTGTTTTCACCACTCCACAGTACGTTTGATATGCAGAACCGACGAAATCTTGGCTTTTCTCGGGTATCAAGCTGAGATATGCATTTTCTACGATAATCTTGGTGAGACTTCTGTCAGAAGTATGCAGAACCATCGGGATCGCTCTTTTCGAGCTATTTAATGCGAGAAACACGTTATCTAGTTGTTTTCACCACTCCACAGTACGTTTGACATGCAGAACCGGAGATATCTTGGTTTCGGTCGGGTTTCAAGCTGAGGTATGCATTTTCTACGATAATCTTGGTGAGACTTCTGTCACAAGTATGCAGAATCTTCGAGAACGCTCTTTTCGAGCTACTTAATGCGAGAAACACGTTTTCTGGTGTATTTACCACTCCACAGTACGTTTGACATGCAGAACCGGCGAAATCTTGCTTTGCGTGGGTTTTCAAGCTGAGATATGAATTTTCTGCGATAATCATGGTGAGACTTCAGTCAGAAGTATGCAGAATCATCGAGATCGCTCTTTTCGAGCTACTTCATGCGAGAAACAAGTTTTCTGGTGTTTTCACCACTCCACAGTACGTTTGATGTGCAGTACCGGAGATAACTTGGTTTTCGTGAGGTTTCAAGCTGAGATATGCATTTTCTACGATAATCTTGGTGAGACTTCTGTCACAAGTATGCAGAATCTTCGAGAACGCTCTTTTTGAGCTACTTAATGCGAGAAACACGTTTTCTGGTGTTTTCACCACCTCACAGTACGATTGATATGCAGAACCGGAGATAACTTGGTTTTCGTGAGGTTTCAAGCTGAGATATGCATTTTCTGCGATAATCTTGGTGAGACTTCAGTCAGAAGTATGCAGAATCATCTAGATCGCTCTTTTCAAGCTATTTAATGCGAAAAAACAAGTTTTCTGGTGTATTTACCACTCCACAGTACGTTTGACATGCAGAACCGGCGAAATCTTGCTTTGCGCGGGTTTTCAAGCTGAGATATGAATTTTCTGCGATAATCTTGGTGAGACTTCTGTCAGAAGTATGCAGAATCATCGAGATCCCTCTTTGCGAGCTATTTAATGCGAGAAACACGTTTTCTGGTGTATTCACCACTCCACATTACGTTTGACATGCAGAACCGGCGAAATCTTGCTTTTCGTGGGTTTTCAAGCTGAGATATGAATTTTCTGCGATAATCTTGGTGAGACTTCTGTCACAAGTATGCAGAATCTTCGAGAACGCTCTTTTCGAGCTACTTAATGCGAGAAACACGTTTTCTAGTGTTTTCACCACTCCACAGTACGTTTGATGTGCAGAACCGGAGATAACTTGGTGTTCGTGAGGTTTCAAGCTGAGATATGGATTTTCTGCGATAATCTTGGTGAGACTTCAGTCAGAAGTATGCAGAATCATCTAGATCGCACTTTTCAAGCTATTTAATGCGAAAAAACAAGTTTTCTGGTGTATTCACCACTCCACAGTACGTTTGACATGCAGAACCGGCGAAATCTTGCTTTGCGTGGGTTTTCAAGCTGAGATATGAATTTTCTGCGATAATCTTGGTGAGACTTCTGTCAGAAGTATGCAGAATCATCGAGATCGCTCTTTTCAAGCTATTTAATGCGAAAAAACAAGTTTTCTGGTGTATTTACCACTCCACAGTACGTTTGACATGCAGAACCGGCGAAATCTTGCTTTGCGCGGGTTTTCAAGCTGAGATATGAATTTTCTGCGATAATCTTGGTGAGACTTCTGTCAGAAGTATGCAGAATCATCGAGATCCCTCTTTGCGAGCTATTTAATGCGAGAAACACGTTTTCTGGTGTATTCACCACTCCACAGTACGTTTGACATGCAGAACCGGCGAAATCTTGCTTTTCGTGGGTTTTCTAGCTGAGATATGAATTTTCTGCGATAATCTTGGTGAGACTTCATTCAGAAGAATGCAGAATCATCGAGATCGCTCTTTTCGAGCTATATAATGCGAGAAACACGTTTTCTGGTATATTCACCACTCCACAGTACGTTTGATGTGCAGTACCGGAGATAACTTGGTTTTCGTGAGGTTTCAAGCTGAGATATGCATTTTCTACGATAATCTTGGTGAGACTTCTGTCACAAGTATGCAGAATCTTCGAGAACGCTCTTTTTGAGCTACTTAATGCGAGAAACACGTTTTCTGGTGTTTTCACCACCTCACAGTACGATTGATATGCAGAACCGGAGATAACTTGGTTTTCGTGAGGTTTCAAGCTGAGATATGCATTTTCTGCGATAATCTTGGTGAGACTTCAGTCAGAAGTATGCAGAATCATCTAGATCGCTCTTTTCAAGCTATTTAATGCGAAAAAACAAGTTTTCTGGTGTATTTACCACTCCACAGTACGTTTGACATGCAGAACCGGCGAAATCTTGCTTTGCGCGGGTTTTCAAGCTGAGATATGAATTTTCTGCGATAATCTTGGTGAGACTTCTGTCAGAAGTATGCAGAATCATCGAGATCCCTCTTTGCGAGCTATTTAATGCGAGAAACACGTTTTCTGGTGTATTCACCACTCCACAGTACGTTTGACATGCAGAACCGGCGAAATCTTGTTTTTCGTGGGTTTTCAAGCTGAGATATGAATTTTCTGCGATAATCTTGGTGAGACTTCATTCAGAAGAATGCAGAATCATCGAGATCGCTCTTTTCGAGCTATATAATGCGAGAAACACGTTTTCTGGTATATTCACCACTCCACAGTACGTTTGATGTGCAGTACCGGAGATAACTTGGTTTTCGTGAGGTTTCAAGCTGAGATATGCATTTTCTACGATAATCTTGGTGAGAATTCTGTCACAAGTATGCAGAATCTTCGAGAACGCTCTTTTTGAGCTACTTAATGCGAGAAACACGTTTTCTGGTGTTTTCACCACCTCACAGTACGATTGATATGCAGAACCGGAGATAACTTGGTGTTCGTGAGGTTTCAAGCTGAGATATAGATTTTCTGCGATGATCTTGGTGAGACTTTAGTCAGAAGTATGCAGAATCATCTAGATCGCTCTTTTCGAGATATTTAATGCGATAAATCAAGCTTTCTGGTGTTTTCCAGATTCCACAGTGCGTTTTATATGCAGAACCGGCGATATCTTGATTTTCGTGGTGTTTCCAGCTGAGATATGCATTTTCGGCGATAATCTTGGAGTGTCTTCTGTCAGAGGTATGCAGAATCATCGAGATCCCTCTTTTCGAGCTATTTAATGCGAGAAACACGTTTTCTGGTGTATTCACCACTCCACAGTACGTTTGACATGCAGAACCGGCGAAATCTTGCTTTTCGTGGGTTTTCAAGCTGAGATATGAATTTTCTGCGATAATCTTGGTGAGACTTCAGTCAGAAGTATGCAGAATCATCGAGATCGCTCTTTTCGAGCTATTTAATGCGAGAAACACGTTTTCTGGTGTATTCACCACTCCACAGTACGTTTGATATGCAGAACCGACGAAATCTTGGCTTTTGTCGGGTATCAAGCTGAGATATGCATTTTCTACGATAATCTTGGTGAGACTTCTGTCAGAAGTATGCAGAACCATCGGGATCGCTCTTTTCGAGCTTTTTAATGCGAGAAACACGTTATCTAGTTGTTTTCACCACTCCACAGTACGTTTGACATGCAGAACCGGAGATATCTTGGTTTCGGTCGGGTTTCAAGCTGAGATAAGCATTTTCTACGATAATCTTGGTGAGACTTCTGTCACAAGTATGCAGAATCTTCGAGAACGCTCTTTTCGAGCTACTTAATGCGAGAAACACGTTTTCTAGTGTTCTCACCACTCCACAGTACGTTTGATGTGCAGAACCGGAGATAACTTGGTTTTCGTGAGGTTTCAAGCTGAGATATGCATTTTCTGCGATAATCTTGCTGAGACTTCAGTCAGATGTATGCAGAATCATCTAGATCGCTCTTTTCAAGCTATTTAATGCGAAAAAACAAGTTTTCTGGTGTATTCACCACTCCACAGTACGTTTGACATGCAGAACCGGCGAAATCTTGCTTTGCGTGGGTTTTCAAGCTGAGATATGAATTTTCTGCGATAATCTTGGTGAGACTTCTGTCAGAAGTATGCAGAATCATCGAGATCCCTCTTTGCGAGCTATTTAATGCGAGGAACACGTTATCTGGTGTTTTCACCACTCCACAGTACGTTTGATGTGCAGAACCGGAGATAACTTGGTGTTCGTGAGGTTTCAAGCTGAGATATGGATTTTCTGCGATAATCTTGGTGAGACTTTAGTCAGAAGTATGCAGAATCATCTAGATCGCTCTTTTCGAGCTAGTTAATGCGATAAAACAAGTTTTCTGGTGTTTTCCAGATTCCACAGTGCGTTTTATATGCAGAACCGGCGATATCTTGATTTTCGTGGTGTTTCCAGCTGAGATATGCATTTTCGGCGATAATCTTGGTGTGTCTTCTGTCAGAGGTATGCAGAATCATCGAGATCCCTCTTTGCGAGCTATTTAATGCGAGAAACACGTTATCTGGTGTTTGCACCACTCCACAGTACGTTTGATGTGCAGAACCGGAGGATAACTTGGTTTTCGTGAGGTTTCAAGATGAGATATGCATATTCTACGATAATCTTGGTGAGACTTCTGTCACAAGTATGCAGAATCTTCGAGAACGCTCTTTTCGAGCTACTTAATGCGAGAAACACGTTTTCTGGTGTTTTCACCACTTCACAGTACGTTTGATGTGCAGAACCGGCGAAATCTTGCTTTGCTTGGGTTTTCTAGCTGAGATATGAATTTTCTGCGATAATCTTGGTGAGACTTCATTCAGAAGAATGCAGAATCATCGAGATCGCTCTTTTCGAGCTATATAATGCGAGAAACACGTTTTCTGGTATATTCACCACTCCACAGTACGTTTGACATGCAGAACCGGCGAAATCTTGCTTTTCGTGGGTTTTCAAGCTGAGATATGAATTTTCTGCGATACTCTTGGTGAGACTTCTGTCAGAAGTATGCAGAATCTTCGAGAACGCTCTTTTCGAGCTACTTAATGCGAGAAACACGTTTTCTGGTGTTTTCACCACTCCACAGTACGTTTGATGTGCAGAACCGGAGATAACTTGGTTTTCGTGAGGTTTCAAGCTGAGATATGCATTTTCTGCGATAATCTTGGTGAGACTTCAGTCAGAAGTATGCAGAATCATCTAGATCGCACTTTTCAAGCTATTTAATGCGAAAAAACAAGTTTTCTGGTGTATTCACCACTCCACAGTACGTTTGACATGCAGAACCGGCGAAATCTTGCTTTGCGTGGGTTTTCAAGCTGAGATATGAATTTTCTGCGATAATCTTGGTGAGACTTCTGTCAGAAGTATGCAGAATCATCGAGATCCTTCATTGCGAGCTATTTAATGCGAGAAACACGTTATCTGGTGTTTTCACCACTCCACAGTACGTTTGATGTGCAGAACTGGAGATAACTTGGTTTTCGTGAGGTTTCAAGATGAGATATGCATTTCCTACCATAATCTTGGTGAGACTTCCGTCACAAGTATGCAGAATCTTCGAGAACGCTCTTTTCGAGCTACTTAATGCAAGAAACACGTTTTCTGGTGTTTTCACCACCTCACAGTACGATTGATATGCAGAACCGGAGATAACTTGGTTTTCGTGAGGTTTCAAGCTGAGATATGCATTTTCTGCGATAATCTTGGTGAGACTTCAGTCAGAAGTATGCAGAATCATCTAGATCGCTCTTTTCAAGCTATTTAATGCGAAAAAACAAGTTTTCTGGTGTATTTACCACTCCACAGTACGTTTGACATGCAGAACCGGCGAAATCTTGCTTTGCGCGGGTTTTCAAGCTGAGATATGAATTTTCTGCGATAATCTTGGTGAGACTTCAATCAGAAGTATGCAGAATCATCGAGATCGCTCTTTTCGAGCTATTTAATGCGAGAAACACGTTTTCTGGTGTATTCACCACTCCACAGTACGTTTGACATGCAGAACCGGCGAAATCTTGCTTTGCGCGGGTTTTCAAGCTGAGATATGAATTTTCTGCGATAATCTTGGTGAGACTTCAGTCAGAAGTATGCAGAATCATCGAGATCGCTCTTTTCGAGCTATTTAATGCGAGAAACACGTTTTCTGGTGTATTCACCACTCCACAGTACGTTTGATATGCAGAACCGACGAAATCTTGGCTTTCGTCGGGTATCAAGCTGAGATATGCATTTTCTACGATAATCTTGGTGAGACTTCTGTCAGAAGTATGCAGAACCATCGGGATCGCTCTTTTCGAGCTATTTAATGCGAGAAACACGTTATCTGGTTGTTTTCACCACTCCACAGTACGTTTGACATGCAGAACCGGAGATATCTTGGTTTCGGTCGGGTTTCAAGCTGAGATATGCATTTTCTACGATAATCTTGGTGAGACTTCTGTCACAAGTATGCAGAATCTTCGAGAACGCTCTTTTCGAGCTACTTAATGCGAGAAACACGTTTTCTGGTGTTTTCACCACTCCACAGTACGTTTGATGTGCAGAACCGGAGGTAACTTGTTTTTCGTGAGGTTTCAAGCTGAGATATGCATTTTCTGCGATAATCTTGCTGAGACTTCAGTCAGATGTATGCAGCATCATCTAGATCGCTCTTTTCAAGCTATTTAATGCGAAAAAACAAGTTTTCTGGTGTATTCACCACTCCACAGTACGTTTGACATGCAGAACCGGCGAAATCTTGCTTTGCGTGGGTTTTCATGCTGAGATATGAATTTCCTGCGATAATCTTGGTGAGACTTCTGTCAGAAGTATGCAGAATCATCGAGATCCCTCTTTGCGAGCTATTTAATGCGAGAAACACGTTATCTGGTGTTTTCACCACTCCACAGTACGTTTGATGTGCAGTACCGGAGATAACTTGGTGTTCGTGAGGTTTCAAGCTGAGATATGGATTTTCTGCGATAATCTTGGTGAGACTTTAGTCAGAAGTATGCAGAATCATCTAGATCGCTCTTTTCGAGCTAGTTAATGCGATAAAACAAGTTTTCTGGTGTTTTCCAGATTCCACAGTGCGTTTTATATGCAGAACCGGCGATATCTTGATTTACGTGGTGTTTCCAGCTGAGATATGCATTTTCGGCGATAATCTTGGTGTGTCTTCTGTCAGAGGTATGCAGAATCATCGAGATCCCTCTTTGCGAGCTATTTAATGCGAGAAACACGTTATCTGGTGTTTTCACCACTCCACAGTACGTTTGATGTGCAGAACCGGAGGATCACTTGGTTTTCGTGAGGTTTCAAGATGAGATATGCATTTTCTACGATAATCTTGGTGAGACTTCTGTCACAAGAATGCAGAATCTTCGAGAACGCTCTTTTCGAGCTACTTAATGCGAGAAACAAGTTTTCTGGTGTTTTCACCACTTCACAGTACGTTTGATGTGCAGAACCGGCGAAATCTTGCTTTGCGTGGGTTTTCAAGCTGAGATATGAATTTTCTGCGATAATCTTGGTGAGACTTCAGTCAGAAGTATGCAGAATCATCGAGATCGCTCTTTTCGAGCTATTTAATGCGAGAAACACGTTTTCTGGTGTATTCACCACTCCACAGTACGTTTGACATGCAGAACCGGCGAAATCTTGCTTTTCGTGGGTTTTCAAGCTGAGATATGAATTTTCTGCGATACTCTTGGTGAGACTTCTGTCAGAAGTATGCAGAATCTTCGAGAACGCTCTTTGCGAGCTACTTAATGCGAGAAACACGTTTTCTGGTGTTTTCACCACTCCACAGTACGTTTGATGTGCAGAACCGGAGATAACTTGGTTTTCGTGAGGTTTCAAGCTGAGATATGCATTTTCTGCGATAATCTTGGTGAGACTTCAGTCAGAAGTACGCAGAATCATCTAGATCGCACTTTTCAAGCTATTTAATGCGAAAAAACAAGTTTTCTGGTGTATTCACCACTCCACAGTACGTTTGACATGCAGAACCGGCGAAATATTGCTTTGCGTGGGTTTTCAAGCTGAGATATGAATTTTCTGCGATAATCTTGGTGAGACTTCTGTCAGAAGTATGCAGAATCATCGAGATCCCTCATTGCGAGCTATTTAATGCGAGAAACACGTTATCTGGTTTTTTCACCACTCCACAGTAAGTTTGATGTGCAGAACCGGAGATAACTTGGTTTTCGTGAGGTTTCAAGCTGAGATATGCATTTTCTGCGATACTCTTGGTGAGACATCTGTCAGAAGTATGCAGAATCTTCGAGAACGCTCTTTTCGAGCTACTTAATGCGAGAAACACGTTTTCTGGTGTTTTCACCACTCCACAGTACGTTTGATGTGCAGAACCGGAGATAACTTGGTTTTCGTGAGGTTTCAAGCTGAGATATGCATTTTCTGCGATAATCTTGGTGAGACTTCAGTCAGAAGTATGCAGAATCATCGAGATCGCTCTTTTCGAGCTATATAATGCGAGAAACACGTTTTCTGGTATATTCTCCACTCCACAGTACGTTTGACATGCAGAACCGGCGAAATCTTGCTTTTCGTGGGTTTTCAAGCTGAGATATGAATTTTCTGCGATACTCTTGGTGAGACTTCTGTCAGAAGTATGCAGAATCTTCGAGAACGCTCTTTTCGAGCTACTTAATGCGAGAAACACGTTTTCTGGTGTTTTCACCACTCCACAGTACGTTTGATGTGCAGAACCGGAGATAACTTGGTTTTCGTGAGGTTTCAAGCTGAGATATGCATTTTCTGCGATAATCTTGGTGAGACTTCAGTCAGAAGTATGCAGAATCATCTAGATCGCACTTTTCAAGCTATTTAATGCGAAAAAACAAGTTTTCTGGTGTATTCACCACTCCACAGTACGTTTGACATGCAGAACCGGCGAAATCTTGCTTTGCGTGGGTTTTCAAGCTGAGATATGAATTTTCTGCGATAATCTTGGTGAGACTTCTGTCAGAAGTATGCAGAATCATCGAGATCCTTCATTGCGAGCTATTTAATGCGAGAAACACGTTATCTGGTGTTTTCACCACTCCACAGTACGTTTGATGTGCAGAACTGGAGATAACTTGGTTTTCGTGAGGTTTCAAGATGAGATATGCATTTCCTACCATAATCTTGGTGAGACTTCCGTCACAAGTATGCAGAATCTTCGAGAACGCTCTTTTCGAGCTACTTAATGCAAGAAACACGTTTTCTGGTGTTTTCACCACCTCACAGTACGATTGATATGCAGAACCGGAGATAACTTGGTTTTCGTGAGGTTTCAAGCTGAGATATGCATTTTCTGCGATAATCTTGGTGAGACTTCAGTCAGAAGTATGCAGAATCATCTAGATCGCTCTTTTCAAGCTATTTAATGCGAAAAAACAAGTTTTCTGGTGTATTTACCACTCCACAGTACGTTTGACATGCAGAACCGGCGAAATCTTGCTTTGCGCGGGTTTTCAAGCTGAGATATGAATTTTCTGCGATAATCTTGGTGAGACTTCAATCAGAAGTATGCAGAATCATCGAGATCGCTCTTTTCGAGCTATTTAATGCGAGAAACACGTTTTCTGGTGTATTCACCACTCCACAGTACGTTTGACATGCAGAACCGGCGAAATCTTGCTTTGCGCGGGTTTTCAAGCTGAGATATGAATTTTCTGCGATAATCTTGGTGAGACTTCAGTCAGAAGTATGCAGAATCATCGAGATCGCTCTTTTCGAGCTATTTAATGCGAGAAACACGTTTTCTGGTGTATTCACCACTCCACAGTACGTTTGATATGCAGAACCGACGAAATCTTGGCTTTCGTCGGGTATCAAGCTGAGATATGCATTTTCTACGATAATCTTGGTGAGACTTCTGTCAGAAGTATGCAGAACCATCGGGATCGCTCTTTTCGAGCTATTTAATGCGAGAAACACGTTATCTGGTTGTTTTCACCACTCCACAGTACGTTTGACATGCAGAACCGGAGATATCTTGGTTTCGGTCGGGTTTCAAGCTGAGATATGCATTTTCTACGATAATCTTGGTGAGACTTCTGTGACAAGTATGCAGAATCTTCGAGAACGCTCTTTTCGAGCTACTTAATGCGAGAAACACGTTTTCTGGTGTTTTCACCACTCCACAGTACGTTTGATGTGCAGAACCGGAGGTAACTTGTTTTTCGTGAGGTTTCAAGCTGAGATATGCATTTTCTGCGATAATCTTGCTGAGACTTCAGTCAGATGTATGCAGAATCATCTAGATCGCTCTTTTCAAGCTATTTAATGCGAAAAAACAAGTTTTCTGGTGTATTCACCACTCCACAGTACGTTTGACATGCAGAACCGGCGAAATCTTGCTTTGCGTGGGTTTTCATGCTGAGATATGAATTTCCTGCGATAATCTTGGTGAGACTTCTGTCAGAAGTATGCAGAATCATCGAGATCCCTCTTTGCGAGCTATTTAATGCGAGAAACACGTTATCTGGTGTTTTCACCACTCCACAGTACGTTTGATGTGCAGTACCGGAGATAACTTGGTGTTCGTGAGGTTTCAAGCTGAGATATGGATTTTCTGCGATAATCTTGGTGAGACTTTAGTCAGAAGTATGCAGAATCATCTAGATCGCTCTTTTCGAGCTAGTTAATGCGATAAAACAAGTTTTCTGGTGTTTTCCAGATTCCACAGTGCGTTTTATATGCAGAACCGGCGATATCTTGATTTACGTGGTGTTTCCAGCTGAGATATGCATTTTCGGCGATAATCTTGGTGTGTCTTCTGTCAGAGGTATGCAGAATCATCGAGATCCCTCTTTGCGAGCTATTTAATGCGAGAAACACGTTATCTGGTGTTTTCACCACTCCACAGTACGTTTGATGTGCAGAACCGGAGGATCACTTGGTTTTCGTGAGGTTTCAAGATGAGATATGCATTTTCTACGATAATCTTGGTGAGACTTCTGTCACAAGAATGCAGAATCTTCGAGAACGCTCTTTTCGAGCTACTTAATGCGAGAAACAAGTTTTCTGGTGTTTTCACCACTTCACAGTACGTTTGATGTGCAGAACCGGCGAAATCTTGCTTTGCGTGGGTTTTCAAGCTGAGATATGAATTTTCTGCGATAATCTTGGTGAGACTTCAGTCAGAAGTATGCAGAATCATCGAGATCGCTCTTTTCGAGCTATTTAATGCGAGAAACACGTTTTCTGGTGTATTCACCACTCCACAGTACGTTTGACATGCAGAACCGGCGAAATCTTGCTTTTCGTGGGTTTTCAAGCTGAGATATGAATTTTCTGCGATACTCTTGGTGAGACTTCTGTCAGAAGTATGCAGAATCTTCGAGAACGCTCTTTGCGAGCTACTTAATGCGAGAAACACGTTTTCTGGTGTTTTCACCACTCCACAGTACGTTTGATGTGCAGAACCGGAGATAACTTGGTTTTCGTGAGGTTTCAAGCTGAGATATGCATTTTCTGCGATAATCTTGGTGAGACTTCAGTCAGAAGTACGCAGAATCATCTAGATCGCACTTTTCAAGCTATTTAATGCGAAAAAACAAGTTTTCTGGTGTATTCACCACTCCACAGTACGTTTGACATGCAGAACCGGCGAAATATTGCTTTGCGTGGGTTTTCAAGCTGAGATATGAATTTTCTGCGATAATCTTGGTGAGACTTCTGTCAGAAGTATGCAGAATCATCGAGATCCCTCATTGCGAGCTATTTAATGCGAGAAACACGTTATCTGGTTTTTTCACCACTCCACAGTAAGTTTGATGTGCAGAACCGGAGATAACTTGGTTTTCGTGAGGTTTCAAGCTGAGATATGCATTTTCTGCGATACTCTTGGTGAGACTTCTGTCAGAAGTATGCAGAATCTTCGAGAACGCTCTTTTCGAGCTACTTAATGCGAGAAACACGTTTTCTGGTGTTTTCACCACTCCACAGTACGTTTGATGTGCAGAACCGGAGATAACTTGGTTTTCGTGAGGTTTCAAGCTGAGATATGCATTTTCTGCGATAATCTTGGTGAGACTTCTGTCAGAAGTATGCAGAATCTTCGAGAACGCTCTTTTCGAGCTGCTTAATGCGAGAATCACGTTTTCTGGTGTTTTCACCACTCCACAGTACGTTTGATGTGCAGAACCGGAGATAACTTGGTGTTCGTGAGGTTTCAAGCTGAGATATGGATTTTCTGCGATAATCTTGGTGAGACTTCTGTCACAAGTATGCAGAATCTTCGAGAACGCTCTTTTCGAGCTACTTATTGCGAGAAACACGTTTTCTGGTGATTTCACCACTTCACAGTACGTTTGATGTGCAGAACCGGCGAAATCTTGCTTTGCGTGGGTTTTCAAGCTGAGATATGAATTTTCTGCGATAATCTTGGTGAGACTTCAGTCAGAAGTATGCAGAATCATCGAGATCGCTCTTTTCGAGCTATTTAATGCGAGAAACACGTTTTCTGGTGTATTCACCACTCCACAGTACGTTTGACATGCAGAACCGGCGAAATCTTGCTTTTCGTGGGTTTTCAAGCTGAGATATGAATTTTCTGCGATACTCTTGGTGAGACTTCTGTCAGAAGTATGCAGAATCTTCGAGAACGCTCTTTTCGAGCTACTTAATGCGAGAAACACGTTTTCTGGTGTATTCACCACTCCACAGTACGTTTGATGTGCAGAACCGGAGATAACTTGGTTTTCGTGAGGTTTCAAGCTGAGATATGCATTTTCTGCGATAATCTTGGTGAGACTTCTGTCAGAAGTATGCAGAATCATCTAGATCGCTCTTTTCGGGCTAGTTAATGCGATAAAACAAGTTTTCTGGTGTTTTCCAGATTCCACAGTGCGTTTTATATGCAGAACCGGCGATATCTTGATTTTCGTGGTGTTTCCAGCTGAGATATGCATTTTCGGCGATAATCTTGGTGTGTCTTCTGTCAGAGGTATGCAGAATCATCGAGATCGCTCTTTTCGAGCTATTTAATGCGAGAAACACGTTTTCTGGTGTATTCACCACTCCACAGTACGTTTGATATGCAGAACCGACGAAATCTTGGCTTTCGTCGGGTATCAAGCTGAGATATGCATTTTCTACGATAATCTTGGTGAGACTTCTGTCAGAAGTATGCAGAACCATCGGGATCGCTCTTTTCGAGCTATTTAATGCGAAAAAAACAAGTTTTCTGGTGTATTCACCACTCCACAGTACGTTTGATATGCAGAACCGACGAAATCTTGGCTTTCGTCGGGTATCAAGCTGAGATATGCATTTTCTACGATAATCTTGGTGAGACTTCTGTCAGAAGTATGCAGAACCATCGGGATCGCTCTTTTCGAGCTATTTAATGCGAGAAACACGTTATCTGGTTGTTTTCACCACTCCACAGTACGTTTGACATGCAGAACCGGAGATATCTTGGTTTCGGTCGGGTTTCAAGCTGAGATATGCATTTTCTACGATAATCTTGGTGAGACTTCTGTCACAAGTATGCAGAATCTTCGAGAACGCTCTTTTCGAGCTACTTAATGCGAGAAACACGTTTTCTGGTGTTTTCACCACTCCACAGTACGTTTGATGTGCAGAACCGGAGATAACTTGGTTTTCGTGAGGTTTCAAGCTGAGATATGCATTTTCTGCGATAATCTTGCTGAGACTTCAGTCAGAAGTATGCAGAATCATCTAGATCGCTCTTTTCAAGCTATTTAATGCGAAAAAACAAGTTTTCTGGTGTATTCACCACTCCACAGTACGTTTGACATGCAGAACCGGCGAAATCTTGCTTTGCGTGGGTTTTCAAGCTGAGATATGAATTTTCTGCGATAATCTTGGTGAGACTTCTGTCAGAAGTATGCAGAATCATCGAGATCCCTCTTTGCGAGCTATTTAATGCGAGAAACACGTTATCTGGTGTTTTCACCACTCCACAGTACGTTTGATGTGCAGAACCGGAGATAACTTGGTTTTCGTGAGGTTGCAAGATGAGATATGCATTTTCTACGATAATCTTTGTGAGACTTCTGTCACAAGTATGCAGAATCTTCGAGAACGCTCTTTTCGAGCTACTTATTGCGAGAAACACGTTTTCTGGTGTTTTCACCACTTCACAGTACGTTTGATGTGCAGAACCGGCGAAATCTTGCTTTGCGTGGGTTTTCAAGCTGAGATATGAATTTTCTGCGATAATCTTGGTGAGACTTCTGTCAGAAGTATGCAGAATCATCGAGATCCCTCTTTGCGAGCTATTTAATGCGAGAAACACGTTATCTGATGTTTTCACCACTCCACAGTACGTTTGATGTGCAGAACCGGAGATAACTTGGTGTTCGTGAGGTTTCAAGCTGAGATATGTATTTTCTGCGATAATCTTGGTGAGACTTTAGTCAGAAGTATGCAGAATCATCTAGATCGCCCTTTTCGAGCTAGTTAATGCGATAAAACAAGTTTTCTGGTGTTTTCCAGATTCCACAGTACGTTTTATATGCAGAACCGGCGATATCTTGATTTTCGTGGTGTTTCCAGCTGAGATATGCATTTTCTACGATAATCTTGGTGAGACTTCTGTCACAAGTATGCAGAATCTTCGAGAACGCTCTTTTCGAGCTACTTATTGCGAGAAACACGTTTTCTGGTGTTTTCACCACTTCACAGTACGTTTGATGTGCAGAACCGGCGAAATCTTGCTTTGCGTGGGTTTTCAAGCTGAGATATGAATTTTCTGCTATAATCTTGGTGAGACTTCAGTCAGAAGTATGCAGAATCATCGAGATCGCTCTTTTCGAGCTATTTAATGCGAGAAACACGTTTTCTGGTGTATTCACCACTCCACAGTACGTTTGACATGCAGAACCGGCGAAATCTTGCTTTTCGTGGGTTTTCAAGCTGAGATATGAATTTTCTGCGATACTCTTGGTGAGACTTCTGTCAGAAGTATGCAGAATCTTCGAGAACGCTCTTTTCGAGCTACTTAATGCGAGAAACACGTTTTCTGGTGTTTTCACCACTCCACAGTACGTTTGATGTGCAGAACCGGAGATAACTTGGTTTTCGTGAGGTTTCAAGCTGAGATATGCATTTTCTGCGATAATCTTGGTGAGACTTCTGTCAGAAGTATGCAGAATCTTCGAGAACGCTCTTTTCGAGCTGCTTAATGCGAGAATCACGTTTTCTGGTGTTTTCACCACTCCACAGTACGTTTGATGTGCAGAACCGGAGATAACTTGGTGTTCGTGAGGTTTCAAGCTGAGATATGGATTTTCTGCGATAATCTTGGTGAGACTTTAGTCAGAAGTATGCAGAATCATCTAGATCGCTCTTTTCGAGCTAGTTAATGCGATAAAACAAGTTTTCTGGTGTTTTCCAGATTCCACAGTGCGTTTTATAGGCAGAACCGGCGATATCTTGATTTTCGTGGTGTTTCCAGCTGAGATATGCATTTTCGGCGATAATCTTGGTGTGTCTTCTGTCAGAGGTATGCAGAATCATCGAGATCCCTCTTTGCGAGCTATTTAATGCGAGAAACACGTTATCTGGTGTTTTCACCACTCCACAGTACGTTTGATGTGCAGAACCGGAGATAACTTGGTTTTCGTGAGGTTTCAAGATGAGATATGCATTTTCTACGATAATCTTGGTGAGACTTCTGTCACAAGTATGCAGAATCTTCGTGAACGCTCTTTTCGAGCTACTTAATGCGAGAAACACGTTTTCTGGTGTTTTCACCACTTCACAGTACGTTTGATGTGCAGAACCGGAGATAACTTGGTTTTCGTGAGGTTTCAAGCTGAGATATGCATTTTCTTCGATAATCTTGGTGAGACTTCAGTCAGAAGTATGCAGAATCATCTAGATCACTGTTTTCAAGCTATTTAATGCGAAAAAAACAAGTTTTCTGGTGTATTTACCACTCCACAGTACGTTTGACATGCAGAACCGGCGAAATCTTGCTTTGCGTGGGTTTTCAAGCTGAGATATGAATTTTCTGCGATAATCTTGGTGAGACTTCAGTCAGAAGTATGCAGAATCATCGAGATCGCTCTTTTCGAGCTATTTAATGCGAGAAACACGTTTTCTGGTGTATTCACCACTCCACAGTACGTTTGATATGCAGAACCGACGAAATCCTGGCTTTCGTCGGGTATCAAGCTGAGATATGCATTTTCTACGATAATCTTGGTGAGACTTCTGTCAGAAGTATGCAGAACCATCGGGATCGCTCTTTTCGAGCTATTTAATGCGAGAAACACGTTATCTGGTTGTTTTCACCACTCCACAGTACGTTTGACATGCAGAACCGGAGATATCTTGGTTTCGGTCGGGTTTCAAGCTGAGATATGCATTTTCTACGATAATCTTTGTGAGACTTCTGTCACAAGTATGCAGAATCTTCGAGAACGCTCTTTTCGAGCTACTTATTGCGAGAAACACGTTTTCTGGTGTTTTCACCACTTCACAGTACGTTTGATGTGCAGAACCGGCGAAATCTTGCTTTGCGTGGGTTTTCAAGCTGAGATATGAATTTTCTGCGATAATCTTGGTGAGACTTCTGTCAGAAGTATGCAGAATCATCGAGATCCCTCTTTGCGAGCTATTTAATGCAAGAAACACGTTATCTGATGTTTTCACCACTCCACAGTACGTTTGATGTGCAGAACCGGAGATAACTTGGTGTTCGTGAGGTTTCAAGCTGAGATATGTATTTTCTGCGATAATCTTGGTGAGACTTTAGTCAGAAGTATGCAGAATCATCTAGATCGCCCTTTTCGAGCTAGTTAATGCGATAAAACAAGTTTTCTGGTGTTTTCCAGATTCCACAGTGCGTTTTATATGCAGAACCGGCGATATCTTGATTTTCGTGGTGTTTCCAGCTGAGATATGCATTTTCTACGATAATCTTGGTGAGACTTCTGTCACAAGTATGCAGAATCTTCGAGAACGCTCTTTTCGAGCTACTTATTGCGAGAAACACGTTTTCTGGTGTTTTCACCACTTCACAGTACGTTTGATGTGCAGAACCGGCGAAATCTTGCTTTGCGTGGGTTTTCAAGCTGAGATATGAATTTTCTGCGATAATCTTGGTGAGACTTCTGTCAGAAGTATGCAGAATCATCGAGATCCCTCTTTGCGAGCTATTTAATGCAAGAAACACGTTATCTGATGTTTTCACCACTCCACAGTACGTTTGATGTGCAGAACCGGAGATAACTTGGTGTTCGTGAGGTTTCAAGCTGAGATATGTATTTTCTGCGATAATCTTGGTGAGACTTCAGTCAGAAGTATGCAGAATCATCGAGATCGCTCTTTTCGAGCTATTTAATGCGAGAAACACGTTTTCTGGTGTATTCACCACTCCACAGTACGTTTGACATGCAGAACCGGCGAAATCTTGCTTTTCGTGGGTTTTCAAGCTGAGATATGAATTTTCTGCGATACTCTTGGTGAGACTTCTGTCAGAAGTATGCAGAATCTTCGAGAACGCTCTTTTCGAGCTACTTAATGCGAGAAACACGTTTTCTGGTGTTTTCACCACTCCACAGTACGTTTGATGTGCAGAACCGGAGATAACTTGGTTTTCGTGAGGTTTCAAGCTGAGATATGCATTTTCTGCGATAATCTTGGTGAGACTTCTGTCAGAAGTATGCAGAATCTTCGAGAACGCTCTTTTCGAGCTGCTTAATGCGAGAATCACGTTTTCTGGTGTTTTCACCACTCCACAGTACGTTTGATGTGCAGAACCGGAGATAACTTGGTGTTCGTGAGGTTTCAAGCTGAGATATGGATTTTCTGCGATAATCTTGGTGAGACTTTAGTCAGAAGTATGCAGAATCATCTAGATCGCCCTTTTCGAGCTAGTTAATGCGATAAAACAAGTTTTCTGGTGTTTTCCAGATTCCACAGTGCGTTTTATAGGCAGAACCGGCGATATCTTGATTTTCGTGGTGTTTCCAGCTGAGATATGCATTTTCGGCGATAATCTTGGTGTGTCTTCTGTCAGAGGTATGCAGAATCATCGAGATCCCTCTTTGCGAGCTATTTAATGCGAGAAACACGTTATCTGGTGTTTTCACCACTCCACAGTACGTTTGATGTGCAGAACCGGAGATAACTTGGTTTTCGTGAGGTTTCAAGATGAGATATGCATTTTCTACGATAATCTTGGTGAGACTTCTGTCACAAGTATGCAGAATCTTCGTGAACGCTCTTTTCGAGCTACTTAATGCGAGAAACACGTTTTCTGGTGTTTTCACCACTTCACAGTACGTTTGATGTGCAGAACCGGAGATAACTTGGTTTTCGTGAGGTTTCAAGCTGAGATATGCATTTTCTTCGATAATCCTGGTGAGACTTCAGTCAGAAGTACGCAGAATCATCTAGATCACTGTTTTCAAGCTATTTAATGCGAAAAAAACAAGTTTTCTGGTGTATTTACCACTCCACAGTACGTTTGACATGCAGAACCGGCGAAATCTTGCTTTGCGTGGGTTTTCAAGCTGAGATATGAATTTTCTGCGATAATCTTGGTGAGACTTCAGTCAGAAGTATGCAGAATCATCGAGATCGCTCTTTTCGAGCTATTTAATGCGAGAAACACGTTTTCTGGTGTATTCACCACTCCACAGTACGTTTGATATGCAGAACCGACGAAATCTTGGCTTTCGTCGGGTATCAAGCTGAGATATGCATTTTCTACGATAATCTTGGTGAGACTTCTGTCAGAAGTATGCAGAACCATCGGGATCGCTCTTTTCGAGCTATTTAATGCGAGAAACACGTTATCTGGTTGTTTTCACCACTCCACAGTACGTTTGACATGCAGAACCGGAGATATCTTGGTTTCGGTCGGGTTTCAAGCTGAGATATGCATTTTCTACGATAATCTTGGTGAGACTTCTGTCAGAAGTATGCAGAACCATCGGGATCGCTCTTTTCGAGCTATTTAATGCGAGAAACACGTTATCTGGTTGTTTTCACCACTCCACAGTACGTTTGATGTGCAGAACCGGAGATAACTTGGTTTTCGTGAGGTTTCAAGATGAGATATGCATTTTCTACGATAATCTTGGTGAGACTTCTGTCACAAGTATGCAGAATCTTCGAGAACGCTCTTTTCGAGCTACTTATTGCGAGAAACACGTTTTCTGGTGTTTTCACCACTTCACAGTACGTTTGATGTGCAGAACCGGCGAAATCTTGCTTTGCGTGGGTTTTCAAGCTGAGATATGAATTTTCTGCGATAATCTTGGTGAGACTTCAGTCAGAAGTATGCAGAATCATCGAGATCGCTCTTTTCGAGCTATTTAATGCGAGAAACACGTTTTCTGGTGTATTCACCACTCCACAGTACGTTTGACATGCAGAACCGGCGAAATCTTGCTTTTCGTGGGTTTTCAAGCTGAGATATGAATTTTCTGCGATACTCTTGGTGAGACTTCTGTCAGAAGTATGCAGAATCTTCGAGAACGCTCTTTTCGAGCTACTTAATGCGAGAAACACGTTTTCTGGTGTTTTCACCACTCCACAGTACGTTTGATGTGCAGAACCGGAGATAACTTGGTTTTCGTGAGGTTTCAAGCTGAGATATGCATTTTCTGCGATAATCTTGGTGAGACTTCTGTCAGAAGTATGCAGAATCTTCGAGAACGCTCTTTTCGAGCTGCTTAATGCGAGAATCACGTTTTCTGGTGTTTTCACCACTCCACAGTACGTTTGATGTGCAGAACCGGAGATAACTTGGTGTTCGTGAGGTTTCAAGCTGAGATATGGATTTTCTGCGATAATCTTGGTGAGACTTCTGTCACAAGTATGCAGAATCTTCGAGAACGCTCTTTTCGAGCTACTTATTGCGAGAAACACGTTTTCTGGTGTTTTCACCACTTCACAGTACGTTTGATGTGCAGAACCGGCGAAATCTTGCTTTGCGTGGGTTTTCAAGCTGAGATATGAATTTTCTGCGATAATCTTGGTGAGACTTCAGTCAGAAGTATGCAGAATCATCGAGATCGCTCTTTTCGAGCTATTTAATGCGAGAAACACGTTTTCTGGTGTATTCACCACTCCACAGTACGTTTGACATGCAGAACCGGCGAAATCTTGCTTTGCGTGGGTTTTCAAGCTGAGATATGAATTTTCTGCGATAATCTTGGTGAGACTTCTGTCAGAAGTATGCAGAATCATCGAGATCCCTCTTTGCGAGCTATTTAATGCGAGAAACACGTTATCTGATGTTTTCACCACTCCACAGTACGTTTGATGTGCAGAACCGGAGATAACTTGGTGTTCGTGAGGTTTCAAGCTGAGATATGGATTTTCTGCGATAATCTTGGTGAGACTTTAGTCAGAAGTATGCAGAATCATCTAGATCGCTCTTTTCGAGCTAGTTAATGCGATAAAACAAGTTTTCTGGTGTTTTCCAGATTCCACAGTGCGTTTTATATGCAGAACCGGCGATATCTTGATTTTCGTGGTGTTTCCAGCTGAGATATGCATTTTCGGCGATAATCTTGGTGTGTCTTCTGTCAGAGGTATGCAGAATCATCGAGATCCCTCTTTGCGAGCTATTTAATGCGAGAAACACGTTTTCTGGTGTTTTCACCACTCCACAGTACGTTTGATGTGCAGAACCGGAGATAACTTGGTTTTCGTGAGGTTTCAAGCTGAGATATGCATTTTCTGCGATAATCTTGGTGAGACTTCTGTCAGAAGTATCCAGAATCTTCGAGAACGCTCTTTTCGAGCTAGTTAATGCGATAAAACAAGTTTTCTGGTGTTTTCCAGATTCCACAGTGCGTTTTATATGCAGAACCGGCGATATCTTGATTTTCGTCGTGTTTCCAGCTGAGATATGCATTTTCGGCGATAATCTTGGTGTGTCTTCTGTCAGAGGTATGCAGAATCATCGAGATCCCTCTTTGCGAGCTATTTAATGCGAGAAACACGTTATCTGGTGTTTTCACCACTCCACAGTACGTTTGATGTGCAGAACCGGAGATAACTTGGTTATCGTGAGGTTTCAAGCTGAGATATGCATTTTCTGCGATAATCTTGGTGAGACTTCTGTCAGAAGTATGCAGAATCTTCGAGAACGCTCTTTTCGAGCTGCTTAATGCGAGAATCACGTTTTCTGGTGTTTTCACCACTCCACAGTACGTTTGATGTGCAGAACCGGAGATAACTTGGTGTTCGTGAGGTTTCAAGCTGAGATATGGATTTTCTGCGATAATCTTGGTGAGACTTTAGTCAGAAGTATGCAGAATCATCTAGATCGCTCTTTTCGAGCTAGTTAATGCGATAAAACAAGTTTTCTGGTGTTTTCCAGATTCCACAGTGCGTTTTATAGGCAGAACCGGCGATATCTTGATTTTCGTGGTGTTTCCAGCTGAGATATGCATTTTCGGCGATAATCTTGGTGTGTCTTCTGTCAGAGGTATGCAGAATCATCGAGATCACTCTTTGCGAGCTATTTAATGCGAGAAACACGTTATCTGGTGTTTTCACCACTCCACAGTACGTTTGATGTGCAGAACCGGAGATAACTTGGTTTTCGTGAGGTTTCAAGATGAGATATGCATTTTCTACGATAATCTTGGTGAGACTTCTGTCACAAGTATGCAGAATCTTCGTGAACGCTCTTTTCGAGCTGCTTAATGCGAGAAACACGTTTTCTGGTGTTTTCACCACTTCACAGTACGTTTGATGTGCAGAACCGGAGATAACTTGGTTTTCGTGAGGTTTCAAGCTGAGATATGCATTTTCTTCGATAATCTTGGTGAGACTTCAGTCAGAAGTATGCAGAATCATCTAGATCACTGTTTTCAAGCTATTTAATGCGAAAAAAACAAGTTTTCTGGTGTATTTACCACTCCACAGTACGTTTGACATGCAGAACCGGCGAAATCTTGCTTTGCGTGGGTTTTCAAGCTGAGATATGAATTTTCTGCGTTAATCTTGGTGAGACTTCAGTCAGAAGTATGCAGAATCATCGAGATCGCTCTTTTCGAGCTATTTAATGCGAGAAACACGTTTTCTGGTGTATTCACCACTCCACAGTACGTTTGATATGCAGAACCGACGAAATCTTGGCTTTCGTCGGGTATCAAGCTGAGATATGCATTTTCTACGATAATCTTGGTGAGACTTCTGTCAGAAGTATGCAGAACCATCGGGATCGCTCTTTTCGAGCTATTTAATGCGAGAAACACGTTATCTGGTTGTTTTCACCACTCCACAGTACGTTTGACATGCAGAACCGGAGATATCTTGGTTTCGGTCGGGTTTCAAGCTGAGATATGCATTTTCTACGATAATCTTGGTGACACTTCTGTCACAAGTATGCAGAATCTTCGAGAACGCTCTTTTCGAGCTACTTAATGCGAGAAACACGTTTTCTGGTGTTTTCACCACTCCACAGTACGTTTGATGTGCAGAACCGGAGATAACTTGGTTTTCGTGAGGTTTCAAGCTGAGATATGCATTTTCTGCGATAATCTTGCTGAGACTTCAGTCAGAAGTATGCAGAATCATCTAGATCGCTCTTTTCAAGCTATTTAATGCGAAAAAACAAGTTTTCTGGTGTATTCACCACTCCACAGTACGTTTGACATGCAGAACCGGCGAAATCTTGCTTTGCGTGGGTTTTCAAGCTGAGATATGAATTTTCTGCGATAATCTTGGTGAGACTTCTGTCAGAAGTATGCAGAATCATCGAGATCCCACTTTGCGAGCTATTTAATGCGTGAAACACGTTATCTGATGTTTTCACCACTCCACAGTACGTTTGATGTGCAGAACCGGAGATAACTTGGTGTTCGTGAGGTTTCAAGCTGAGATATGGATTTTCTGCGATAATCTTGGTGAGACTTTAGTCAGAAGTATGCAGAATCATCTAGATCGCTCTTTTCGAGCTAGTTAATGCGATAAAACAAGTTTTCTGGTGTTTTCCAGATTCCACAGTGCGTTTTATATGCAGAACCGGCGATATCTTGATTTTCGTGGTGTTTCCAGCTGAGATATGCATTTTCGGCGATAATCTTGGTGTGTCTTCTGTGAGAGGTATGCAGAATCATCGAGATCCCTCTTTGCGAGCTATTTAATGCGAGAAACACGTTATCTGGTGTTTTCACCACTCCACAGTACGTTTGACATGCAGAACCGGCGAAATCTTGCTTTTCGTGGGTTTTCAAGCTGAGATATGAATTTTCTGCGATACTCTTGGTGAGACTTCTGTCAGAAGTATGCAGAATCTTCGAGAACGCTCTTTTCGAGCTACTTAATGCGAGAAACACGTTTTCTGGTGTTTTCACCACTCCACAGTACGTTTGATGTGCAGAACCGGCGAAATCTTGCTTTGCGTGGGTTTTCAAGCTGAGATATGAATTTTCTGCGATAATCTTGGTGAGACTTCAGTCAGAAGTATGCAGAATCATCGAGATCGCTCTTTTCGAGCTATTTAATGCGAGAAACACGTTTTCTGGTGTATTCACCACTCCACAGTACGTTTGACATGCAGAACCGGCGAAATCTTGCTTTTCGTGGGTTTTCAAGCTGAGATATGAATTTTCTGCGATACTCTTGGTGAGACTTCTGTCAGAAGTATGCAGAATCTTCGAGAACGCTCTTTTCGAGCTACTTAATGCGAGAAACACGTTTTCTGGTGTTTTCACCACTCCACAGTACGTTTGATGTGCAGAACCGGAGATAACTTGGTTTTCGTGAGGTTTCAAGCTGAGATATGCATTTTCTGCGATAATCTTGGTGACACTTCTGTCACAAGTATGCAGAATCTTCGAGAACGCTCTTTTCGAGCTACTTAATGCGAGAAACACGTTTTCTGGTGTTTTCACCACTCCACAGTACGTTTGATGTGCAGAACCGGAGATAACTTGGTTTTCGTGAGGTTTCAAGCTGAGATATGCATTTTCTGCGATAATCTTGCTGAGACTTCAGTCAGAAGTATGCAGAATCATCTAGATCGCTCTTTTCAAGCTATTTAATGCGAAAAAACAAGTTTTCTGGTGTATTCACCACTCCACAGTACGTTTGACATGCAGAACCGGCGAAATCTTGCTTTGCGTGGGTTTTCAAGCTGAGATATGAATTTTCTGCGATAATCTTGGTGAGACTTCTGTCAGAAGTATGCAGAATCATCGAGATCCCACTTTGCGAGCTATTTAATGCGTGAAACACGTTATCTGATGTTTTCACCACTCCACAGTACGTTTGATGTGCAGAACCGGAGATAACTTGGTGTTCGTGAGGTTTCAAGCTGAGATATGGATTTTCTGCGATAATCTTGGTGAGACTTTAGTCAGAAGTATGCAGAATCATCTAGATCGCTCTTTTCGAGCTAGTTAATGCGATAAAACAAGTTTTCTGGTGTTTTCCAGATTCCACAGTGCGTTTTATATGCAGAACCGGCGATATCTTGATTTTCGTGGTGTTTCCAGCTGAGATATGCATTTTCGGCGATAATCTTGGTGTGTCTTCTGTGAGAGGTATGCAGAATCATCGAGATCCCTCTTTGCGAGCTATTTAATGCGAGAAACACGTTATCTGGTGTTTTCACCACTCCACAGTACGTTTGACATGCAGAACCGGCGAAATCTTGCTTTTCGTGGGTTTTCAAGCTGAGATATGAATTTTCTGCGATACTCTTGGTGAGACTTCTGTCAGAAGTATGCAGAATCTTCGAGAACGCTCTTTTCGAGCTACTTAATGCGAGAAACACGTTTTCTGGTGTTTTCACCACTCCACAGTACGTTTGATGTGCAGAACCGGCGAAATCTTGCTTTGCGTGGGTTTTCAAGCTGAGATATGAATTTTCTGCGATAATCTTGGTGAGACTTCAGTCAGAAGTATGCAGAATCATCGAGATCGCTCTTTTCGAGCTATTTAATGCGAGAAACACGTTTTCTGGTGTATTCACCACTCCACAGTACGTTTGACATGCAGAACCGGCGAAATCTTGCTTTTCGTGGGTTTTCAAGCTGAGATATGAATTTTCTGCGATACTCTTGGTGAGACTTCTGTCAGAAGTATGCAGAATCTTCGAGAACGCTCTTTTCGAGCTACTTAATGCGAGAAACACGTTTTCGGGTGTTTTCACCACTCCACAGTACGTTTGATGTGCAGAACCGGAGATAACTTGGTTTTCGTGAGGTTTCAAGCTGAGATATGCATTTTCTGCGATAATCTTGGTGAGACTTCTGTCAGAAGTATGCAGAATCTTCGAGAACGCTCTTTTCGAGCTGCTTAATGCGAGAATCACGTTTTCTGGTGTTTTCACCACTCCACAGTACGTTTGATGTGCAGAACCGGAGATAACTTGGTGTTCGTGAGGTTTCAAGCTGAGATATGGATTTTCTGCGATAATGTTGGTGAGACTTTAGTCAGAAGTATGCAGAATCATCTAGATCGCTCTTTTCGAGCTAGTTAATGCGATAAAACAAGTTTTCTGGTGTTTTCCAGATTCCACAGTGCGTTTTATAGGCAGAACCGGCGATATCTTGATTTTCGTGGTGTTTCCAGCTGAGATATGCATTTTCGGCGATAATCTTGGTGTGTCTTCTGTCAGAGGTATGCAGAATCATCGAGATCCCTCTTTGCGAGCTATTTAATGCGAGAAACACGTTATCTGGTGTTTTCACCACTCCACAGTACGTTTGATGTGCAGAACCGGAGATAACTTGGTTTTCGTGAGGTTTCAAGATGAGATATGCATTTTCTACGATAATCTTGGTGAGACTTCTGTCACAAGTATGCAGAATCTTCGTGAACGCCCTTTTCGAGCTACTTAATGCGAGAAACACGTTTTCTGGTGTTTTCACCACTTCACAGTACGTTTGATGTGCAGAACCGGAGATAACTTGGTTTTCGTGAGGTTTCAAGCTGAGATATGCATTTTCTTCGATAATCTTGGTGAGACTTCAGTCAGAAGTATGCAGAATCATCTAGATCACTGTTTTCAAGCTATTTAATGCGAAAAAAACAAGTTTTCTGGTGTATTTACCACTCCACAGTACGTTTGACATGCAGAACCGGCGAAATCTTGCTTTGCGTGGGTTTTCAAGCTGAGATATGAATTTTCTGCGATAATCTTGGTGAGACTTCAGTCAGAAGTATGCAGAATCATCGAGATCGCTCTTTTCGAGCTATTTAGTGCGAGAAACACGTTTTCTGGTGTATTCACCACTCCACAGTACGTTTGATATGCAGAACCGACGAAATCTTGGCTTTCGTCGGGTATCAAGCTGAGATATGCATTTTCTACGATAATCTTGGTGAGACTTCTGTCAGAAGTATGCAGAACCATCGGGATCGCTCTTTTCGAGCTATTTAATGCGAGAAACACGTTATCTGGTTGTTTTCACCACTCCACAGTACGTTTGACATGCAGAACCGGAGATATCTTGGTTTCGGTCGGGTTTCAAGCTGAGATATGCATTTTCTACGATAATCTTGGTGAGACTTCTGTCACAAGTATGCAGAATCTTCGAGAACGCTCTTTTCGAGCTACTTAATGCGAGAAACACGTTTTCTGGTGTATTCACCACTCCACAGTACGTTTGACATGCAGAACCGGCGAAATCTTGCTTTTCGTGGGTTTTCAAGTTGAGATATGAATTTTCTGCGATAATCTTGGTGAGACTTCTGTCACAAGTATGCAGAATCTTCGAGAACGCTCTTTTCGAGCTACTTATTGCGAGAAACACGTTTTCTGGTGTTTTCACCACTTCACAGTACGTTTGATGTGCAGAACCGGCGAAATCTTGCTTTGCGTGGGTTTTCAAGATGAGATATGAATTTTCTGCGATAATCTTGGGGAGACTTCTGTCCGAAGTATGCAGAATAACTCGATCGCTCTTTTCGAGCTACGTAATGCACGAAACACGTTTTCTGGTGTTTTCACCACTCCACAGTACGTTTGACATGCAGAACCGGAGATATCTTGGTTTCGGTCGGGTTTCAAGCTGAGACATGCATTTTCTACGATAATCTTGGTGAAACATCTGTCCGAAGTATGCAGAATCATCTAGATCGCACTTTTCGAGCTATTTAATGCGAGAAACTCGTTTTCTGGTGTATTCACCACTCCACAGTACGTTTGACATGCAGAACCGGAGATATCATGGTTTCGGTCGGGTTTCAAGCTGAGATATGCATTTTCTACGATAATCTTGGTGAGACTTCTGTCCGAAGTATGCTGTATCATCCAGATCGCTCTTTTCGAGCTAGTTAGTGCGAGAAACACGTTATCTGGTGTTTTCACCACTCCACAGTGCGTTTGATATGCAGAACAGTAGATATCTTGGATTTCGTGGGATTTCAAGCAGAGATATGCATTTTCTGCGATAATCTTGGTGTTTCATCTATGAGAAGTATGCAGAATCATCGAGAACGCTCTTTTCGAGTTAGTTAATGCGAGAAACACATTTTCTGGTGTTTTCAACATTCCACAGTGCGTCTGATATGCAGAACCGACGATATCTTGGATTTCGTGGTGTTTCCAGCAGAGATATGCATTTTCTGCGATAATCTTGGTGAGTCTTCTGTCAGAAGTATGCAGAATCATCGAGATAGCTCTATTCGAGCAATTTAATTCGAGAAACTCGTTATCTGGTGTTTTTATCACTCCACAGGGCGTTTGATATGCAGAACCGGCGATATCTTGGTTTTCGTGGGGTTTCCAGCTGAGATATGCATTTTCTGCGATAATCTTGGTAAGACTTCAGTCAGAAGTATGCAGGATCATCTAGATCGTTCGTTTCGAGCTATTTAATGCGAAAAAACAAGTTTTCTGGTGTTTTGACCACTCCACAGTGCGTTTGATATGTAGAGCCGCCGATAACTTGGTTTTCGTGGGTTTTCCAGCTGAAATAAGCATTTTCTACGATAATCTTGGTGAGACTTCTGTCACAAGTATGCAGAATCTTCGAGAACGCTCTTTTCGAGCTACTTAATGCGAGAAACACGTTTTCTGGTGTTTTCACCACTGCACAGTACGTTTGATGTGCGGAACCGGAGATAACTTGGTTTTCGTGAGGTTTCAAGCTGAGATATGCATTTTCTGCGATAATCTTGGTGAGACTTCTGTCACAAGTATGCAGAATCTTCGAGAACGCTCTTTTCGAGCTACTTATTGCGAGAAACACGTTTTCTGGTGTTTTCACCACTTCACAGTACGTTTGATGTGCAGAACCGGCGAAATCTTGCTTTGCGTGGGTTTTCAAGATGAGATATGAATTTTCTGCGATAATCTTGGTGAGACTTCAGTCAGAAGTATGCAGAATCATCGAGATCGCTCTTTTCGAGCTATTTAATGCGAGAAACACGTTTTCTGGTGTATTCACCACTCCACAGTACGTTTGACATGCAGAACCGGCGAAATCTTGCTTTTCGTGGGTTTTCAAGCTGAGATATGAATTTTCTGCGGTACTCTTGGTGAGACTTCTGTCAGAAGTATGCAGAATCTTCGAGAACGCTCTTTTCGAGCTACTTAATGCGAGAAACACGTTTTCTGGTGTTTTCACCACTCCACAGTACGTTTGATGTGCAGAACCGGAGATAACTTGGTTTTCGTGAGGTTTCAAGATGAGATATGAATTTTCTGCGATACTCTTGGTGAGACTTCTGTCACAAGTATGCAGAATCTTCGAGAACGCTCTTTTCGAGCTACTTAATGAGATAAAACAAGTTTTCTTGTGTTTTCCAGATTCCACAGTGCGTTTTATATGCAGAACCGGCGATATCTTGATTTTCGTGGTGTTTCCAGCTGAGATATGCAATTTTGGCGATAATCTTGGTGTGTCTTCTGTCAGAGGTGTGCAGAATCATCGAGATCCCTCTTTTCGAGATATATAATGCGAGAAACACGTTTTCTGGTGTATTCACCACTCCACAGTACGTTTGACATGCAGAACCGGCGAAATCTTGCTTTTCGTGGGTTTTCAAGCTGAGATATGAATTTTCTGCGATAATCTTGGTGAGACTTCAGTCAGAAGTATGCAGAATCATCGAGATCGCTCTTTTCGAGCTATTTAATGCGAGAAACACGTTTTCTGGTGTATTCAACACTCCACAGTACGTTTGATGTGCAGAACCGGAGATAACTTGGTTTTCGTGAGGTTTCATGATGAGATATGCATTTTCTACGATAATCTTGGTGAGACTTCTGTCGCAAGTATGCCGAATCTTCGAGAACGCTCTATTCGAGCTACTTAATGCGAGAAACACGTTTTCTGGTGTTTTCACCACTCCACAGTACGTTTGATGTGCAGAACCGGAGATAACTTGGTTTCCGTGAGGTTTCAAGCTGAGATATGCATTTTCTGCGATAATCTTGGTGAGACTTCGGTCAGAAGTATGCAGAATCATCGGGATCGCTCTTTTCGAGCTATTTAATGCGAGAAACACGTTTTCTGGTGTTTTCATCACTCCACAGGGCGTTTGATATGCAGAACCGGCGATATCTTGGTTTTCGTGGGGTTTCCAGCTGAGATATGCATTTTCTGCGATAATATTGGTGATACTTCAGTCAGAAGTATGCAGAATCATCTCGATCGCTCGTTTCTAGCTATTTAATGCGAGAAACACGTTGCCTGGTTGTTTTCACCACTCCACAGTACGTTTGACATGCAGAACCGGAGATATCTTGGTTTCGGTCGTGTTTCAAGCTGAGATATGCATTTTCTACGATAATCTTGGTGAGACTTCTGTCACAAGTATGCAGAATCTTCGAGAACGCTCTTTTCGAGCTACTTAATGCGAGAAACACGTTTTCTGGTGTATTCACCACTCCACAGTACGTTTGACATGCAGAACCGGCGAAATCTTGCTTTTCGTGGGTTTTCAAGTTGAGATATGAATTTTCTGCGATAATCTTGGTGAGACTTCTGTCACAAGTATGCAGAATCTTCGAGAACGCTCTTTTCGAGCTACTTATTGCGAGAAACACGTTTTCTGGTGTTTTCACCACTTCACAGTACGTTTGATGTGCAGAACCGGCGAAATCTTGCTTTGCGTGGGTTTTCAAGATGAGATATGAATTTTCTGCGATAATCTTGGGGAGACTTCTGTCCGAAGTATGCAGAATAACTCGATCGCTCTTTTCGAGCTACGTAATGCACGAAACACGTTTTCTGGTGTTTTCACCACTCCACAGTACGTTTGACATGCAGAACCGGAGATATCTTGGTTTCGGTCGGGTTTCAAGCTGAGACATGCATTTTCTACGATAATCTTGGTGAAACATCTGTCCGAAGTATGCAGAATCATCTAGATCGCACTTTTCGAGCTATTTAATGCGAGAAACTCGTTTTCTGGTGTATTCACCACTCCACAGTACGTTTGACATGCAGAACCGGAGATATCATGGTTTCGGTCGGGTTTCAAGCTGAGATATGCATTTTCTACGATAATCTTGGTGAGACTTCTGTCCGAAGTATGCTGTATCATCCAGATCGCTCTTTTCGAGCTAGTTAGTGCGAGAAACACGTTATCTGGTGTTTTCACCACTCCACAGTGCGTTTGATATGCAGAACAGTAGATATCTTGGATTTCGTGGGATTTCAAGCAGAGATATGCATTTTCTGCGATAATCTTGGTGTTTCATCTATGAGAAGTATGCAGAATCATCGAGAACGCTCTTTTCGAGTTAGTTAATGCGAGAAACACATTTTCTGGTGTTTTCAACATTCCACAGTGCGTCTGATATGCAGAACCGACGATATCTTGGATTTCGTGGTGTTTCCAGCAGAGATATGCATTTTCTGCGATAATCTTGGTGAGTCTTCTGTCAGAAGTATGCAGAATCATCGAGATAGCTCTATTCGAGCAATTTAATGCGAGAAACTCGTTATCTGGTGTTTTTATCACTCCACAGGGCGTTTGATATGCAGAACCGGCGATATCTTGGTTTTCGTGGGGTTTCCAGCTGAGATATGCATTTTCTGCGATAATCTTGGTAAGACTTCAGTCAGAAGTATGCAGGATCATCTAGATCGTTCGTTTCGAGCTATTTAATGCGAAAAAACAAGTTTTCTGGTGTTTTGACCACTCCACAGTGCGTTTGATATGTAGAGCCGCCGATAACTTGGTTTTCGTGGGTTTTCCAGCTGAAATAAGCATTTTCTACGATAATCTTGGTGAGACTTCTGTCACAAGTATGCAGAATCTTCGAGAACGCTCTTTTCGAGCTACTTAATGCGAGAAACACGTTTTCTGGTGTTTTCACCACTGCACAGTACGTTTGATGTGCGGAACCGGAGATAACTTGGTTTTCGTGAGGTTTCAAGCTGAGATATGCATTTTCTGCGATAATCTTCGTGAGACTTCTGTCACAAGTATGCAGAATCTTCGAGAACGCTCTTTTCGAGCTACTTATTGCGAGAAACACGTTTTCTGGTGTTTTCACCACTTCACAGTACGTTTGATGTGCAGAACCGGCGAAATCTTGCTTTGCGTGGGTTTTCAAGATGAGATATGAATTTTCTGCGATAATCTTGGTGAGACTTCAGTCAGAAGTATGCAGAATCATCGAGATCGCTCTTTTCGAGCTATTTAATGCGAGAAACACGTTTTCTGGTGTATTCACCACTCCACAGTACGTTTGACATGCAGAACCGGCGAAATCTTGCTTTTCGTGGGTTTTCAAGCTGAGATATGAATTTTCTGCGGTACTCTTGGTGAGACTTCTGTCAGAAGTATGCAGAATCTTCGAGAACGCTCTTTTCGAGCTACTTAATGCGAGAAACACGTTTTCTGGTGTTTTCACCACTCCACAGTACGTTTGATGTGCAGAACCGGAGATAACTTGGTTTTCGTGAGGTTTCAAGATGAGATATGAATTTTCTGCGATACTCTTGGTGAGACTTCTGTCACAAGTATGCAGAATCTTCGAGAACGCTCTTTTCGAGCTACTTAATGAGATAAAACAAGTTTTCTTGTGTTTTCCAGATTCCACAGTGCGTTTTATATGCAGAACCGGCGATATCTTGATTTTCGTGGTGTTTCCAGCTGAGATATGCAATTTTGGCGATAATCTTGGTGTGTCTTCTGTCAGAGGTGTGCAGAATCATCGAGATCCCTCTTTTCGAGATATATAATGCGAGAAACACGTTTTCTGGTGTATTCACCACTCCACAGTACGTTTGACATGCAGAACCGGCGAAATCTTGCTTTTCGTGGGTTTTCAAGCTGAGATATGAATTTTCTGCGATAATCTTGGTGAGACTTCAGTCAGAAGTATGCAGAATCATCGAGATCGCTCTTTTCGAGCTATTTAATGCGAGAAACACGTTTTCTGGTGTATTCAACACTCCACAGTACGTTTGATGTGCAGAACCGGAGATAACTTGGTTTTCGTGAGGTTTCATGATGAGATATGCATTTTCTACGATAATCTTGGTGAGACTTCTGTCGCAAGTATGCCGAATCTTCGAGAACGCTCTATTCGAGCTACTTAATGCGAGAAACACGTTTTCTGGTGTTTTCACCACTCCACAGTACGTTTGATGTGCAGAACCGGAGATAACTTGGTTTCCGTGAGGTTTCAAGCTGAGATATGCATTTTCTGCGATAATCTTGGTGAGACTTCGGTCAGAAGTATGCAGAATCATCGGGATCGCTCTTTTCGAGCTATTTAATGCGAGAAACACGTTTTCTGGTGTTTTCATCACTCCACAGGGCGTTTGATATGCAGAACCGGCGATATCTTGGTTTTCGTGGGGTTTCCAGCTGAGATATGCATTTTCTGCGATAATATTGGTGATACTTCAGTCAGAAGTATGCAGAATCATCTCGATCGCTCGTTTCTAGCTATTTAATGCGAGAAACACGTTGCCTGGTTGTTTTCACCACTCCACAGTACGTTTGACATGCAGAACCGGAGATATCTTGGTTTCGGTCGTGTTTCAAGCTGAGATATGCATTTTCTACGATAATCTTGGTGAGACTTCTGTCACAAGTATGCAGAATCTTCGAGAACGCTCTTTTCGAGCTACTTAATGCGAGAAACACGTTTTCTGGTGTTTTCACCACTCCACAGTACGTCTAACATGCAGAACCGGCGACATCTTGATTTTCGTGAGAATTCAAGCTGGGATATGCATTTTCTGTATAATATTGGTGAGACTTCAGTCAGAAGTAGGCAGAATCATCTAGATCGCTCGTTTCGAGCTATCGAATGCGAAAAAACAATATTTCTGGTGTTTTCAACATTCCACAGTGCGTTTGATAGGCAGAACCGGCGATATCTTGATTTTCGTGGTGTTTGCAGCTGAGAAATGCATTTTCTACGATAATCATGGTGAGACTTCTGTCAGAAGTATGCAGAATCATCGGGATCGCACTTTTCGAGCTATTTAATGCGAGAGACACGTTATATGGTTGTTTTCACCACTCCACAGTGCGTTTGATATGCATAACCGGCGATATCTTGATTTTCGTGGTGTTTCCAGCTAAGATATGCATTCTCTGCGATAATCTTGGTGAGTCTTCTGTCACAAGTATGCAGAATCATCTAGATCGCTCTTTTCGAGCTACTTAATGCACGAAACACGTTTTCTGGTGTTTTCACCACTCCACAGTACGTTTGACATGCAGAACCGGAGATATCTTGGTTTCGGTCGGGTTTCAAGCTAAGATATGCTATTTGTAGGATAATCTTGGTGAAACATCTGTCCGAAGTATGCAGAAACATCGGGATCGCTCTTTTCGAGCTATTTAATGCGAGAAACACGTTATATGGCTGTTTTCACCACTCCACAGTGCGTTTGATTTGCAGAACCGGCGACATCTTGATTTTCGTGAGGTTTCAAGCTGAGATATGCATTTTCTGCGATAATCTTGGGGAGACTTCTGTCCGAAGTATGCAGAATAACTCGATCGCTCTTTTCGAGCTACGTAATGCACGAAACACGTTTTCTGGTGTTTTCACCACTCCACAGTACGTTTGACATGCAGAACCGGAGATATCTTGGTTTCGGTCGGGTTTCAAGCTGAGACATGCATTTTCTACGATAATCTTGGTGAAACATCTGTCCGAAGTATGCAGAATCATCTAGATCGCACTTTTCGAGCTATTTAATGCGAGAAACACGTTTTCTGGTGTATTCACCACTCCACAGTACGTTTAAATGCAGAACCGGAGATATCATGGTTTCGGTCGGGTTTCAAGCTGAGATATGCATTTTCTACGATAATCTTGGTGAGACTTCTGTCCGAAGTATGCTGTATCATCCAGATCGCTCTTTTCGAGCTAGTTAGTGCGAGAAACACGTTATCTGGTGTTTTCACCACTCCACAGTGCGTTTGATATGCAGAACAGTAGATATCTTGGATTTCGTGGGATTTCAAGCAGAGATATGCATTTTCTGCGATAATCTTGGTGTTTCATCTATGAGAAGTATGCAGAATCATCGAGAACGCTCTTTTCGAGTTAGTTAATGCGAGAAACACATTTTCTGGTGTTTTCAACATTCCACAGTGCGTCTGATATGCAGAACCGACGATATCTTGGATTTCGTGGTGTTTCCAGCAGAGATATGCATTTTCTGCGATAATCTTGGTGAGTCTTCTGTCAGAAGTATGCAGAATCTTCGAGAACGCTCTTTTCGAGCTACTTAATGCGAGAAACACGTTTTCTGGTGTTTTCACCACTGCACAGTACGTTTGATGTGCGGAACCGGAGATAACTTGGTTTTCGTGAGGTTTCAAGCTGAGATATGCATTTTCTGCGCTTATCTTGGTGAGACTTCTGTCAGAACTATGCAGAATCATCGGGATCGCTCTTTTCGAGCTATTTAATGCGAGAAACACGTTATCTGGTTGTTTTCACCACTCCACAGTGCGTTTGATTTGCAGAACTGGCGACATCTTGATTTTCGTGAGGTTTCAAGCTGAGATATGCATTTTCTGCGATAATATTGGTGAGACTTCAGTCAGAAGTATGCAGAATCATCTAGATCGCTCGTTTCGAGCTTCTTACTGCGACAAATCAAGTTTTCTGGTGTTTCCAACATTCCACAGTGCGTTTGATATGCATAACCGGCGATATCTTGATTTTCGTGGTGTTTCCAGCTGAGATATGCATTCTCTGCGATAATCTTGGTGAGTCTTCTGTCACAAGTATGGAGAATCATCTAGATCGCTCTTTTCGAGCTATTTAATGCGAGAAACACGTTTTCTGGTGTATTCACCACTCCACAGTACGTTTGACATGCAGAACCGGAGATATCATGGTTTCGGTCGGGTTTCAAGCTGAGATATGCATTTTCTACGATAATCTTGGTGAGACTTCTGTCACAAGTATGCAGAATCATCGGGATCGCTCTTTTCGAGCTACTTAATGCGAGAAACACGTTTTCTGGTGTTTTCACCACTGCACAGTACGTTTGATGTGCGGAACCGGAGATAACTTGGTTTTCGTGAGGTTTCAAGCTGAGATATGCATTTTCTGCGATAATCTTGGTGAGACTTCAGTCAGAAGTATGCAGGATCATCTAGATCGTTCGTTTCGAGCTATTTAATGCGAAAAAACAAGTTTTCTGGTGTTTTCACCACTCCACAGTGCGTTTGATTTGCAGAACTGGCGACATCTTGGTTTTCGTGGGGTTTCAAGGCGAGATATGCATTTTTTACGTTAATTTTGGTGAGACTTCTGTCCGAAGTATGCAGAATCATCGAGATCGCTCGTTTCGAGCTATTTAATGCGAGAAACACGTTATCTGGTGTTTTCACCACTCCACAGTGCGTTTGATATGCAGAACCGGCGATATCTTGGTTTTCGTGCGGTTTCAAGCAGAGATATGCATTTTCTGCGATAATCTTGGTGAGACTTCAGTCAGAAGTATGCAGAATCATCTAGATCGTTCGTTTCGAGCTATTTAATGCGAAAAAACAAGTTTTCTGGTGTTTTGACCACTCCACAGTGCGTTTGATATGTAGAGCCGCCGATAACTTGGTTGTCGTGGGGTTTCCAGCTGAAATAAGCATTTTCTACGATAATCTTGGAGAAACTTCTGTCAGAAGTATGCAGAATCATCTAGATCGCTCGTTTCGAGCTTCTTACTGCGACAAATCAAGTTTTCTGGTGTTTCCAACATTCCACAGTGCGTTTAATATGCATAACCGGCGATATCTTGATTTTCGTGGTGTTTCCAGCTGAGATATGCATTCTCTGCGATAATCTTGGTGAGTCTTCTGTCACAAGTATGCAGAATCATCTAGATCGCTCTTTTCGAGCTATTTAATGCGAGAAACAGGTTTTCTGGTGTATTCACCACTCCACAGTACGTTTGACGTGCAGAACCGGAGATATCTTGGTTTCGGTCGGGTTTCAAGCTGAGATATGCATTTTCTACGATAATCTTGGTGAAACATCTGTCACAAGTATGCAGAATCATCGGGATCGCTCTTTTCTAGCTATTTAACGCGAGAAACACGTTATCTGGCTGTTTTCACCACTCCACAGTGCGTTTGATTTGCAGAACCGGCGACATCTTGATTTTCGTGGTGTTTCCAGCTGAGATATGCATTCTCTGCGATAATCTTGGTGAGTCTTCTGTCACAAGTATGCAGAATCATCTAGATCGCTCTTCTCGAGCTATTTAATGCGAGAAACACGTTTTCTGGTGTATTCACCACTCCACAGTACGTTTGACATGCAGAACCGGAGATATCATGGTTTCGGTCGGGTTTCAAGCTGAGATATGCATTTTCTACGATAATCTTGGTGAGACTTCTGTCACAAGTATGCAGAATCATCGGGATCGCTCTTTTCGAGCTATTTAATGCGAGAAACACGTTATATGGCTGTTTTCACCACTCCACAGTGCGTTTGATTTGCAGAACCGGCGACATCTTGATTTTCGTGAGGTTTCAAGCTGAGATATGCATTTTCTGCGATAATCTTGGGGAGACTTCTGTCCGAAGTATGCAGAATAACTCGATCGCTCTTTTCGAGCTACGTAATGCACGAAACACGTTTTCTGGTGCTTTCACCACTCCACAGTACGTTTGACATGCAGAACCGGAGATATCTTGGTTTCGGACGGGTTTCAAGCTGAGACATGCATTTTCTACGATAATCTTGGTGAAACATCTGTCCGAAGTATGCAGAATCATCTAGATCGCTCTTTTCGAGCTATTTAATGCGAGAAACACGTTTTCTGGTGTATTCACCACTCCACAGTACGTTTGACATGCAGAACCGGAGATATCATGGTTTCGGTCGGGTTTCAAGCTGAGATATGCATTTTCTACGATAATCTTGGTGAGACTTCTGTCCGAAGTATGCTGTATCATCGAGATCGCTCTTTTCGAGCTAGTTAGTGCGAGAAACACGTTATCTGGTGTTTTCACCACTCCACAGTGCGTTTGATATGCAGAACAGTAGATATCTTGGATTTCGTGGGATTTCAAGCAGAGATATGCATTTTCTGCGATAATCTTGGTGTTTCATCTATGAGAAGTATGCAGAATCATCAAGAACGCTCTTTTCGAGTTAGTTAATGCGAGAAACACATTTTCTGGTGTTTTCAACATTCCACAGTGCGTCTGATATGCAGAACCGACGATATCTTGGATTTCGTGGTGTTTCCAGCAGAGATATGCATTTTCTGCGATAATCTTGGTGAGTCTTCTGTCAGAAGTATGCAGAATCATCCAGATAGCTCTATTCGAGCAATTTAATGCGATAAACTCGTTATCTGGTGTTTTTATCACTCCACAGGGCGTTTGATATGCAGAACCGGCGATATCTTGGTTTTCGTGGGGTTTCCAGCTGAGATATGCATTTTCTGCGATAATCTTGGTGAGACTTCAGTCAGAAGTATGCAGGATCATCTAGATCGTTCGTTTCGAGCTATTTAATGCGAAAAAACAAGTTTTCTGGTGTTTTGACCACTCCACAGTGCGTTTGATATGTAGAGCCGCCGATAACTTGGTTTTCGTGGGTTTTCCAGCTGAAATAAGCATTTTCTACGATAATCTTGGTGAGACTTCTGTCACAAGTATGCAGAATCATCGGGATCGCTCTTTTCTAGCTATTTAACGCGAGAAACACGTTATCTGGCTGTTTTCACCACTCCACAGTGCGTTTGATTTGCAGAACCGGCGACATCTTGATTTTCGTGAGGTTTCAAGCTGAGATATGCATTTTCTGCGATAATCTTGGTGAGACTTCTGTCCGAAGTATGCAGAATCATCGAGATCGCTCGTTTCGAGCTATTTAATGCGAGAAACACGTTATCTGGTGTTTTCACCACTCGACAGTGCGTTGGATATGCAGAACCGGAGATATTTTGGTTTTCGTGGGTTTCCAGCTGAAATAAGCATTTTCTACGATAATCTTGGAGAAACTTCTGTCACAAGTATACAGAATCTTCGAGAACGCTCTTTTCGAGCTACTTAATGCGAGAAACACGTTTTCTGGTGTTTTCACCACTGCACAGTACGTTTGATGTGCGGAACCGGAGATAACTTGGTTTTCGTGAGGTTTCAAGCTGAGATATGCATTTTCTGCGATAATCTTGGTGAGACTTCAGTCAGAAGTATGCAGGATCATCTAGATCGTTCGTTTCGAGCTATTTAATGCGAAAAAACAAGTTTTCTGGTGTTTTGACCACTCCACAGTGCGTTTGATATGTAGAGCCGCCGATAACTTGGTTTTCGTGGGTTTTCCAGCTGAAATAAGCATTTTCTACGATAATCTTGGTGAGACTTCTGTCACAAGTATGCAGAATCATCGGGATCGCTCTTTTCTAGCTATTTAACGCGAGAAACACGTTATCTGGCTGTTTTCACCACTCCACAGTGCGTTTGATTTGCAGAACCGGCGACATCTTGATTTTCGTGAGGGGTCAAGCTGAGATATGCATTTTCTGCGATAATCTTGGTGAGACTTCTGTCCGAAGTATGCAGAATAACTCGATCGCTCTTTTCGAGCTACGTAATGCACGAAACACGTTTTCTGGTGTTTTCACCACTCCACAGTACGTTTGACATGCAGAACCGGAGATATCTTGGTTTCGGTCGGGTTTCAAGCTGAGATATGCATTTTCTACGATAATCTTGGTGAAACATCTGTCCGAAGTATGCAGAAACATCGAGAGCGCTCTTTTCGAGCTATGTAATGCGAGAATCTCGTTTTCTGGGGTTTTCACCACTCCACAGATCGTTGGATATGCAGAACCGGAGATATCTTGGTTTTCGTGGGGTTTCAAGCTGAGATATGCATTTCCTTTGATAATCTTGGTGAGACCCCTGTCCGAAATATGCTGAATCATCGAGATCGCTCTTTTCGAGCTATTTAATGCGAGAAGCACGTTTTCTGGGGTTTTCACCACTCCGCAGTGCGTTTGATATGCTGAACACAGCGATATCTTGGTTTTCGTGGGGTTTCAAGCCGAGATATGCATTTTTTACGTTAATTTTGGTGAGACTTCTGTCCGAAGTATGCAGAATCATCGAGATCGCTCGTTTCGAGCTATTTAATGCGAGAAACACGTTATCTGGTGTTTTCACCACTCCACAGTGTGTTTGATATGCAGAACCGGCGATATCTTGGTTTTCGTGCGGTTTCAAGCAGAGATATGCATTTTCTGCGATAATCTTGGTGAGACTTCAGTCAGAAGTATGCAGAATCATCGAGATCGCTCGTTTCGAGCTATTTAATGCGAGAAACACGTTATCTGGTGTTTTCACCACTCGACAGTGCGTTGGATATGCAGAACCGGAGATATTTTGGTTTTCGTGGGGTTTCAAGCTGAGATATGCATTTTCTGCGATTATCTTGGTGAGACTTCTGTCAGAACTATGCAGAATCATCGAGATCGCTCGTTTCGAGCTATTTAATGCGAGAAACACGTTATCTGGTGTTTTCACCACTCGACAGTGCGTTGGATATGCAGAACCGGAGATATTTTGGTTTTCGTGGGGTTTCAAGCTGAGATATGCATTTTCTGCGATAATATTGGTGAGACTTCAGTCAGAAGTATGCAGAATCATCTAGATCGCTCGTTTCGAGCTTCTTACTGCGACAAATCAAGTTTTCTGGTGTTTCCAACATTCCACAGTGCGTTTAATATGCATAACCGGCGATATCTTGATTTTCGTGGTGTTTCCAGCTGAGATATGCATTCTCTGCGATAATCTTGGTGAGTCTTCTGTCACAAGTATGCAGAATCATCTAGATCGCTCTTTTCGAGCTATTTAATGCGAGAAACACGTTTTCTGGTGTATTCACCACTCCACAGTACGTTTGACATGCAGAACCGGAGATATCATGGTTTCGGTCGGGTTTCAAGCTGAGATATGCATTTTCTACGATAATCTTGGTGAGACTTCTGTCACAAGTATGCAGAATCATCGGGATCGCTCTTTTCGAGCTATTTAATGCGACAAATCAAGTTATCTGGTGTTTCCAACATTCCACAGTGCGTTTGATATGCAGAACAGTAGATATCTTGGTTTTCGTGGGATTTCAAGCAGAGATATGCATTTTCTGCGATAATCTTGGTGTTTCATCTATGAGAAGTATGCAGAATCATCCAGAACGCTCTTTTCGAGTTAGTTAATGCGAGAAACACATTTTCTGGTGTTTTCAACATTCCACAGTGCGTCTGATATGCAGAACCGACGATATCTTGGTTTTCGTGGTGTTTCCAGCAGAGATATGCATTTTCTGCGATAATCTTGGTGAGTCTTCTGTCAGAAGTATGCAGAATCATCGAGATCGCTCTATTCGAGCTATTTAATACGAGAAACTCGTTATCTGGTGTTTTTATCACTCCACAGGGCGTATGATATGCAGAACCGGCGATATCTTGGTTTTCGTGGGGTTTCCAGCTGAGATATGCATTTTCAGCGATAATCTTGGTGAGACTTCAGTCAGAAGTATGCAGAATCATCTAGATCGCTCGTTTCGAGCTTCTTCCTGCGACAAATCAAGTTTTCTGGTGTTTCCAACATTCCACAGTGCGTTTGATATGCATAACCGGCGATATCTTGATTTTCGTGGTGTTTCCAGCTGAGATATGCATTCTCTGCGATGATCTTGGTGAGTCTTCTGTCACAAGTATGCAGAAACATCTAGATCGCTCTTTTCGAGCTATTTAATGCGAGAAACACGTTTTCTGGTGTATTCACCACTCCACAGTACGTTTGACATGCAGAACCGGAGATATCATGGTTTCGGTCGGGTTTCAAGCTGAGATATGCATTTTCTACGATAATCTTGGTGAGACTTCTGTCACAAGTATGCAGAATCATCGGGATCGCACTTTTCGAGCTATTTAATGCGAGAAACACGTTATCTGGTTGTTTTCACCACTCCACAGTGTGTTTGATTTGCAGAACCGGCGACATCTTGATTTTCGTGAGGTTTCAAGCTGAGATATGCATTTTCTGCGATAATCTTGGTGAGACTTCTGTCCGAAGTATGCAGAATAACTCGATCGCTGTTTTCGAGCTACGTAATGCACGAAACACGTTTTCTGGTGTTTTCACCACTCCACAGTACGTTTGACATGCAGAACCGGAGATATCTTGGTTTCGGTCGGGTTTCAAGCTGAGATATGCATTTTCTACGATAATCTTGGTGAAACATCTGTCCGAAGTATGCAGAAACATCGAGAGCGCTCTTTTCGAGCTATTTAATGCGAGAATCTCGTTTTCTGGGGTTTTCACCACTCCACAGTTCGTTGTATATGCAGAACCGGAGATATCTTGGTTTTCGTGGGGTTTCAATCTGAGATATGCATTTTCTACGATAATTTTGGTGAAACATCTGTCCGAAGTATGCAGAAACATCGAGAGCGCTCTTTTCGAGCTATTTAATGCGAGAAACTCGTTTTCTGGGTTTTTCACCACTCCACAGTTCGTTGGATATGCAGAACCGGAGATATCTTGGTTTTCGTGGGGTTTCAAGCTGAGATATGCATTTCCTTTGATAATCTTGGTGAGACTCCTCTCCGAAATATGCTGAATCATCGAGATCGCTCTTTTCGAGCTATTTAAGGCGAGAAACAGGCTCTCTGGTTGTTTTCACCACTCCACAGTGCGTTGATATGCAGAACCGGAGATATTTTGGTTTTCGTCGGGTTTCATGATGAGATATGTATTTTCTACGATAAGCTTGGTAAAACATCTGTCCGAAGTATGCAGAAAGCTCGAGAGCGCTATTTTCTAGCTATTTAATGCGAGAAACACGTTTTCTGGGGTTTTCACCACTCCACAGTTCGTTGGATATGCAGAACAGTAGATATCTTGGTTTTGTGGGGTTTCAAGCAGAGATATGCATTTTCTGCGATAATCTTCGTGAGACTTCTGTCCGAAGTATGCTAACACATCGAGATCGCTCTTTTCGAGCTAGTTAATGCGAGAAAAACCTTATCCGGTGTTTTCACCACTCCACAGTGCGTTTGATATGCAGAACCAGGGATATCTTGGCTTTCGTGGGGTTTCAAGCTGAGATATGCATTTTCTGCGATAATCTTGTTGAGACTTCTCTCCGAAGTATGCTGAATCATCTAGATCGCTCTTTTCGAGCTATTTAATGCGAGAAACACGTTATCTTGTGTTTTCACCACTCCACAGTGCGTTTGATATGCAGAACCAGCGATATCTTGGTTTTCGTGGGGTTTCAAGCTGAGATATGCATTTTCTGCGATAATATTGGTGAGACTTCAGTCAGAAGTATGCTGAATCATCGAGATCGCTCTTTTCGAGCTAGTTAGTGCGAGAAACACGTTATCTGGTGTTTTCACCACTCCACAGTGCGTTTGATATGCAGAACAGCAGATATCTTGGTTTTCGTGGGGTTTCAAGCTGAGATATGCATTTTCTGCGATAATCTTTTTGAGACTTCTGTCCGAAGTATGCTTAATTATCGAGATCGCTCGTTTCGAGCTATTCAATGCGGGAAACACGTTATCTGGTGTTTTCACCACTCCACAGTGCGTGTGATATGCAGAACCGGCGATATCTTGGTTTTCGTGGGGTTTCAAGCTGAGATATGCATTTTCTGCGATAATCTTGGTGAGACTTCTGTCCGAAGTATGCTAACACATCGAGATCGCTCTTTTCGAGCTAGTTAATGCGAGAAAAACCTTATCCGGTGTTTTCACCACTCCACAGTGCGTTTGATATGCAGAACCAGCGATATCTTGGCTTTCGTGGGGTTTCAAGCTGAGATATGCATTTTCTGCGATAAGCTTGCTGAAACATCTGTCCGAAGTATGCAGAAAGCTCGAGAGCGCTATTTTCTAGCTATTTAATGCGAGAAACACGTTTTCTGGGGTTTTCACCACTCCACAGTTCGTTGGATATGCAGAACAGTAGATATCTTGGTTTTGTGGGGTTTCAAGCAGAGATATGCATTTTCTGCGATAATCTTCGTGAGACTTCTGTCTGAAGTATGCTAACACATCGAGATCGCTCTTTTCGAGCTAGTTAATGCGAGAAAAACCTTATCCGGTATTTTCACCACTCCACAGTGCGTTTGATATGCAGAACCAGCGATATCTTGGTTTTCGTGGGGTTTCAAGCTGCGATATGCATTTTCTGCGATAATATTGGTGAGACTTCAGTCAGAAGTATGCTGAATCATCGAGATCGCTCTTTTCGAGCTAGTTAGTGCGAGAAACACGTTATCTGGGGTTTTCACCACTCCACAGTGCGTTCGATATGCAGAACAGTAGATATCTTGGTTTTCGTGGGGTTTCAAGCTGAGATATGCATTTTCTGCGATAATCTGGTTGAGACTTCTGTCCGAAGTATGCTTAATTATCGAGATCGCTCGTTTCGAGCTATTTAATGCGGGAAACACGTTATCTGGTGTTTTCACCACTCCACAGTGCGTGTGATATGCAGAACCGGCGATATCTTGGATTTCGTGGGGTTACAAGCTGAGATATGCATTTTCTGCGATAATCTTGGTGAGACTTCTGTCCGAAGTATGCTAACACATCGAGATCGCTCTTTTCGAGCTAGTTAATGCGAGAAAAACCTTATCCGGTGTTTTGACCACTCCACAGTGCGTTTGATATGCAGAACCAGCGATATCTTGGCTTTCGTGGGGTTTCAAGCTGAGATATGCATTCTCTGCGATAATCTTGTTGAGACTTCTGTCCGAAGTATGCTTAATTATCGAGATCGCTCGTTTCGAGCTATTCAATGCGAGAAACACGTTATCTGGTGTTTTCACCACTCCACAGTGCGTGTGATATGCAGAACCGGAGATATTTTGGTTTTCGTCGGGTTTCATGCTGAGATATGTATTTTCTACGATAAGCTTGCTGAAACATCTGTCCGAAGTATGCAGAAAGCTCGAGAGCGCTATTTTCTAGCTATTTAATGCGAGAAACACGTTTTCTGGGGTTTTCACCACTCCACAGTTCGTTGGATATGCAGAACAGTAGATATCTTGGTTTTGTGGGGTTTCAAGCAGAGATATGCATTTTCTGCGATAATCTTCGTGAGACTTCTGTTAGAAGTGTGCTGAATCATATAGATCGCTTTTTTCGAGCTATTTAATGCGAGAAACACGTTATCTTGTGTTTTCACCACTCCACAGTGCGTTTGATATGCAGAACCAGCGATATCTTGGTTTTCGTGGGGTTTCAAGCTGAGATATGCATTTTCTGCGATAATCTTGTTGAGACTTCTGTCCGAAGTATGCTTAATTATCGAGATCGCTCGTTTCGAGCTATTCAATGCGAGAAACACGTTATCTGGTGTTTTCACCACTCCACAGTGCGTGTGATATGCAGAACCGGCGATATCTTGGTTTTCGTGGGGTTTCAAGCTGAGATATGCATTTTCTGCGATAATCTTGGTCAGACTTCTGTCCGAAGTATGCTAAAACATCGAGATCGCTCTTTTCGAGCTAGTTAATGCGAGAAAAACCTTATCCGGTGTTTTCACCACTCCACAGTGCGTGTGATATGCAGAACCGGCGATATCTTGGTTTTCGTGGGGTTTCAAGCTGAGATATGCATTTTCTGCGATAATCTTGGTCAGACTTCTGTCCGAAGTATGCTAAAACATCGAGATCGCTCTTATCGTGCTAGTTAATGCGAGAAAAACCTTATCCGGTGTTTTCACCACTCCACAGTGCGTTTGATATGCAGAACCGGCGATATTTTGGTTTTCGACGGGTTTCAAGCTGAGATATGTATTTTCAACGATAAGCTTGGTGAAACATCTGTCCGAAGCATGCAGAAAGCTCGAGAGCGCTCTTTTCGAGCTGTTTAATGCGAGAAACACGTTATCTGGTGTTTTCACCACTCCACAGTGCGTTTGATATGCAGAACAGTAGATATCTTGGTTTTCGTGGCATTTCAAGCTGAGATATGCATTTCCTGCGATAATCTTGGTGAAACATCTGTCCGAAGTATGCAGAAACATCGAGAGCGCTCTTTTCGAGCTATTAAATGCGAGAAACACGTTATCTGGTGTTTTCACCACTCCACAGTGCGTTTGATATGCAGAACAGTAGATATCTTGGTTTTCGTGGGGTTTCAAGCTGAGATATGCATTTTCTGCGATAATCTTGGTCAGACTTCTGTCCGAAGTATGCTAAAACATCGAGATCGCTCTTATCGTGCTAGTTAATGCGAGAAAAACCTTATCCGGTGTTTTCACCACTCCACAGTGCGTTTGATATGCAGAACCGGCGATATTTTGGTTTTCGACGGGTTTCAAGCTGAGATATGCATTCTCTGCGATAATCTTGTTGAGACTTCTGTCCGAAGTATGCTTAATTATCGAGATCGCTCGTTTCGAGCTATTCAATGCGAGAAACACGTTATCTGGTGTTTTCACCACTCCACAGTGCGTTTGATATGCAGAACAGTAGATATCTTGGTTTTCGTGGCATTTCAAGCTGAGATATGCATTTCCTGCGATAATCTTGGTGAAACATCTGTCCGAAGTATGCAGAAACATCGAGAGCGCTCTTTTCGAGCTATTTAATGCGAGAAACACGTTATCTGGTGTTTTCACCACTCCACAGTGCGTTTGATATGCAGAACAGTAGATATCTTGGTTTTCGTGGGGTTTCAAGCTGAGATATGCATTTTCTGCGATAATCTTGTTGAGACTTCTGTCCGAAGTATGCAGAAACATCGAGAGCGCTCTTTTCGAGCTATTTATTGCGAGAAACACGTTTTCTGGTGTTTTCACCACTCCAGAGTGCGTTGGATATGCAGAACCAGCGATATCTTGGCTTTCATGGGGTTTCAAGCTGAGATATGCATTTTTTACGATAATCTTGGTGAGACTTCTGTCAGAAGTATGCAGGATCTTCGAGAACGCTCTTTTCGAGCTACTTAATATGAGAAACACGTTTTCTGGTGTTTTCACCCCTCCACAGTGCGTTTGATATGCAGAACCGGCGACATCTTGGTTTTCGTCGGGTTTCAACTTGATATATGCATTTTCTACGATAATCTTGGTGAAACATCTGTCCGAAGTATGCAGAAACATCGAGAGCGCTCTTTTCGAGCTATTTAATGCGAGAATCTCGTTTTCTGGGGTTTTCACCACTCCACAGTTCGTTGGATATGCAGAACCGGAGATATCTTGGTTTTCGTGGGGTTTCAATCTGAGATATGCATTTTCTACGATAATTTTGGTGAAACATCTGTCCGAAGTATGCAGAAACATCGAGAGCGCTCTTTTCGAGCTATTTAATGCGAGAAACTCGTTTTCTGGGTTTTTCACCACTCCACAGTTCGTTGGATATGCAGAACCGGAGATATCTTGGTTTTCGTGGGGTTTCAAGCTGAGATATGCATTTCCTTTGATAATCTTGGTGAGACTCCTCTCCGAAATATGCTGAATCATCGAGATCGCTCTTTTCGAGCTATTTAAGGCGAGAAACAGGCTCTCTGGTTGTTTTCACCACTCCACAGTGCGTTGATATGCAGAACAGGCGATATCTTGATTTTCGTGGTGTTTCCAGCTGAGATATGCATTTTCTGCGATAATCTTGGTGAGACTTCTGTTAGAAGTATGCAGAATCATCGAGAGCGCTCTTTTCGAGCTATTTAATGCGAGAAACTCGTTTTCTGGGGTTTTCACCACTCCACAGTTCGTTGGATATGCAGAACCGGAGATATCTTGGTTTTCGTGGGGTTTCAAGCTGAGATATGCATTTTCTGCGATAATCTTGGTGAGACTTCTGTCCGAAGTATGCTGAAACATCGAGATCGCTCTTTTCGAGCTAGTTAATGCGAGAAAAACCTTATCCGGTGTTTTCACCACTCCACAGTGCGTTTGATATGCAAAACCGGCGATATCTTGGTTTTCGTGGGGTTTCAAGCTGAGATATGCATTTTCTGCGATAATCTTGGTGAGACTTCTGTTAGAAGTATGCAGAAACATCGAGAGCGCTCTTTTCGAGCTATTTAATGCGAGAAACACGTTTTCTGGGGGTTTCACCACTCCACAGTTCGTTGGATATGCAGAACAGTAGATATCTTGGTTTTCGTGGGGTTTCAAGCTGAGATATGCATTTTCTACGATAATCCTGGTGAGACTTCTGTCAGAATTATGCAGAATCTTCGAGAACGCTCATTTCGAGCTACTTAATGCGCGAAACACGTTTTCTGGTGTTTTCACCACTCCACAGTGCGTTTGATATGCGGTACCAGCGATATCTTGGTGTTCGTGGGGTTTCAAGCTGAGATATGCATTTTCTACGATAATCCTGGTGAGACTTCTGTCAGAAGTATGCAGAATCTTCGAGAACGCTCTTTTCGAGCTACTTAATGCGCGAAACACGTTTTCTGGTGTTTTGGCCACTCCACGGTACGTTTAATGTGCAGAACTGGAGATAACTCGGTTTTCGTCGGGTTTCAAGCTGAGATATGCATTTTCTACGATAATCTTGGTGAGACTTCTATCCGAAGTATGAAGAATCATCGAGATCGCTCTATTCGAGCTATTTAATGCGAGAAGCACGTTTTCTGGGGTTTTCACCACTCCGCAGTGCGTTTGATATGCTGAACACAGCGATATCTTGGTTTTCGTGGGGTTTCAAGCCGAGATATGCATTTTCTGCGATAATCTTGGTGAGACTTCTGTCCGAAGGATGCTGTATCATCGAGATCGCTCTTTTCGAGCTAGTTAGTGCTAGAAACACGTTATCTGGTGTTTTCACCACTCCACAGTGCGTTTGATATGCAGAACCGGCGATATCTTTGTTTTCGTGCGGTTTCAAGCAGAGATATGCATTTTCTGCGATAATCTTGGTGAGACTTCTGTCCGAAGTATGCAGAATCATCGAGATCGCTCGTTTCGAGTTATTTAATGCGAGAAACACGTTATCTGGTGTTTTCACCACTCCACAGTGCATTGGATATGCAGAACCGGAGATATTTTGGTTTTCGTCGGGTTTCAAGCTGAGAAATGCATTTTCTACGATAAGCTTGGTGAAACATCTGTCCGAAGTATGCAGAAACGTCGAGAGCGCTCTTTTCGAGCTATTTAATGCGAGAAACACGTTTTCTGGGGTTTTCACCACTCAACAGTTCGTTGGATATGCAGAACAGTAGATATCTTGGTTTTCGTGGGGTTTCAAGCTGAGATATGCATTTTTTATGATAATCTTGGTGACACTTCTGTCCGACGTATGCAGAATCATCGAGATCGCTCTATTCGAGCTATTTAATGCGAGAAACACGTTCTCTGGTTGTTTTCACCACTCCACAGTGCGTTTGATATGCAGAACCGGCAACATCATGATTTTCGTGAGGTTTCGAGCTGAGATATGCATTTTCTGCGATAATATTGGTGAGACTTCAGTCAGAATTATGCAGAATCATCTAGATCGCTCTTTTCGAGCTACTTAATGCACGAAACACGTTTTCTGGTGTTTTCAAAACTCCAAAGTACGTCTGACATGCAGGACCGGAGATATTTTGGTTTCGGTCGGGTTTCATGCTGAGATATGCATTTTCTACGATAATCCTGGTGAGACTTCTGGAAGAAGTATGCAGAATCTTCAAGAACGCTCTTTTCGAGCTACTTAATGCGCGAAACACGTTTTCTGGTGTTTTCACCACTCCACGGTTACGTTTGATGTGCAGAACCGGAGATGACTCGGTTTTCGTCGGGTTTCAAGCTGAGATATGCATTTTCTGCGATACTCTTGGTGAGACTTCTGTCAGAAGTATGCAGAATCATCGAGAGCGCTCTTTTCGAGCTATTTAATGCGAGAAACACGTTTTCTGGGGTTTCACCACTCCACAGTTCGTTGGATATGCAGAACAGTAGTTATCTTGGTTTTCGTGGGGTTTCAAGCAGAGATATGCATTTCCTGCGATAACCTTGGCGAGAATTCTGTCCGAAGTATGCTGAATCATCTAGATCGCTCTTCTCGAGCTATTTAATGCGAGAAACACGCTATCTGGTGTTTTCACCACTCCACAGTGCGTTTGATATGCAGAACCAACGATATCTTGGCTTTCGTGGGGTTTCAAGCTGAGATATGCATTTTCTGCGATAATCTTGTTGAGACTTCTGTCCGAAGTATGCTGAATCATCTAGATCGCTCTTTTCGAGCTATTTAATGCGAGAAACACGCTATCTGGTGTTTTCACCACTCCACAGTGCGTTTGATATGCAGAAACAGCGATATCTTGGTTTTCGTGGGGTTTCAAGCTGAGATATGCATTTTCTGCGATAATATTGGTGAGACTTCAGTCAGAAGTATGAAGAATCATCGAGATCGCTCTATTCGAGCTATTTAATGCGAGAAACACGTTCTCTGGGGTTTTCACCACTCCACAGTGCGTTTGATATGCTGAACACAGCTATATCTTGGTTTTCGTGGGGTTTCAATCTGAGATATGCATTTTTTACGATAATTTTGGTGAGACTTCTGTCCGAAGTATGCAGAATCATCGAGATCGCTCGTTTCGAGCTATTTAATGCGAGAAACACGTTATCTGGTGTTTTCACTACTCCACAGTGCGTTGGATATGCAGAACCGGAGATATTTTGGTTTTCGTCGGGTTTCATGATGAGATATGTATTTTCTACGATAAGCTTGGTGAAACATCTGTCCGAAGTATGCAGAAAGCTCGAGAGCGCTATTTTCTAGCTATTTAATGCGAGAAACACGTTTTCTGGTGTTTTCACCACTCCACAGTGCGTGTGATATGCAGAACCGGCGATATCTTGGTTTTCGTGGGGTTTCAAGCTGAGATATGCATTTTCTGCGATAATCTTGGTCAGACTTCTGTCCGAAGTATGCTAAAACATCGAGATCGCTCTTTTCGAGCTAGTTAATGCGAGACAAACCTTATCCGGTGTTTTCACCACTCCACAGTGCGTGTGATATGCAGAACCGGCGATATCTTGGTTTTCGTGGGGTTTCAAGCTGAGATATGCATTTTCTGCGATAATCTTGGTCAGACTTCTGTCCGAAGTATGCTAAAACATCGAGATCGCTCTTATCGTGCTAGTTAATGCGAGAAAAACCTTATCCGGTGTTTTCACCACTCCACAGTGCGTTTGATATGCAGAACCGGCGATATTTTGGTTTTCGACGGGTTTCAAGCTGAGATATGTATTTTCAACGATAAGCTTGGTGAAACATCTGTCCGAAGCATGCAGAAAGCTCGAGAGCGCTCTTTTCGAGCTGTTTAATGCGAGAAACACGTTATCTGGTGTTTTCACCACTCCACAGTGCGTTTGATATGCAGAACAGTAGATATCTTGGTTTTCGTGGCATTTCAAGCTGAGATATGCATTTCCTGCGATAATCTTGGTGAGACTTCTGTCCGATGTATGCTGAATCATCGAGATCGCTCTTTTCGAGCTAGTTAGTGCGAGAAACACGTTATCTGGTGTTTTCACCACTCCACAGTGCGTTTGATATGCAGAACCGACGATATTTTGGTTTTCGTCGGGTTTCAAGTTGATATATGCATTTTCTACGATAATCTTGGTGAAACATCTGTCCGAAGTATGCAGAAACATCGAGAGCGCTCTTTTCGAGCTATTTAATGCGAGAAACACGTTATCTGGTGTTTTCACCACTCCACAGTGCGTTTGATATGCAGAACAGTAGATATCTTGGTTTTCGTGGGGTTTCAAGCTGAGATATGCATTTTCTGCGATAATCTTGTTGAGACTTCTGTCCGAAGTATGCAGAAACATCGAGAGCGCTCTTTTCGAGCTATTTATTGCGAGAAACACGTTTTCTGGTGTTTTCACCACTCCAGAGTGCGTTGGATATGCAGAACCAGCGATATCTTGGCTTTCATGGGGTTTCAAGCTGAGATATGCATTTTTTACGATAATCTTGGTGAGACTTCTGTCAGAAGTATGCAGGATCTTCGAGAACGCTCTTTTCGAGCTACTTAATATGAGAAACACGTTTTCTGGTGTTTTCACCCCTCCACAGTGCGTTTGATATGCAGAACCGGCGACATCTTGGTTTTCGTCGGGTTTCAACTTGATATATGCATTTTCTACGATAATCTTGGTGAAACATCTGTCCGAAGTATGCAGAAACATCGAGAGCGCTCTTTTCGAGCTATTTAATGCGAGAATCTCGTTTTCTGGGGTTTTCACCACTCCACAGTTCGTTGGATATGCAGAACCGGAGATATCTTGGTTTTCGTGGGGTTTCAATCTGAGATATGCATTTTCTACGATAATTTTGGTGAAACATCTGTCCGAAGTATGCAGAAACATCGAGAGTGCTCTTTTCGAGCTATTTAATGCGAGAATCTCGTTTTCTGGGTTTTTCACCACTCCACAGTTCGTTGGATATGCAGAACCGGAGATATCTTGGTTTTCGTGGGGTTTCAAGCTGAGATATGCATTTCCTTTGATAATCTTGGTGAGACTCCTCTCCGAAATATGCTGAATCATCTAGATCGCTCTTTTCGAGCTACTTAATGCACGAAACACGTTTTCTGGTGTTTTCAAAACTCCAAAGTACGTCTGACATGCAGGACCGGAGATATTTTGGTTTCGGTCGGGTTTCATGCTGAGATATGCATTTTCTACGATAATCCTGGTGAGACTTCTGGAAGAAGTATGCAGAATCTTCAAGAACGCTCTTTTCGAGCTACTTAATGCGCGAAACACGTTTTCTGGTGTTTTCACCACTCCACGGTTACGTTTGATGTGCAGAACCGGAGATGACTCGGTTTTCGTCGGGTTTCAAGCTGAGATATGCATTTTCTGCGATACTCTTGGTGAGACTTCTGTCAGAAGTATGCAGAATCATCGAGAGCGCTCTTTTCGAGCTATTTAATGCGAGAAACACGTTTTCTGGGGTTTCACCACTCCACAGTTCGTTGGATATGCAGAACAGTAGTTATCTTGGTTTTCGTGGGGTTTCAAGCAGAGATATGCATTTTCTGCGATAATCTTCGTGAGACTTCTGTTAGAAGTATGCAGAATCATCGAGATCCAGCTTCTCGAGCTATTTAATGCGAGGAACACGTTATCTGGTGTTTTCACCACTCCACAGTTGGTTTGATATGCAAAACCGGCGATATTTTGGTTTTCGTCGGGTGTCAAGCTGAGATATGCATGTTCTACGATAATCTGGGTGTAACATCTGTCCGAAGTATGCAGAAACATCGAGAGCGCTCTTTTCGAGCTATTTAATGCGAGAAACTCGTTTTCTGGGGTTTTCACCATTCCACAGTTCTTTGGATATGCAGAACCGGAGATATCTTGGTTTTCGTGTGGTTTCAAGCTGAGATATGCATTTCCTGCGATAACCTTGGCGAGAATTCTGTCCGAAGTATGCTGAATCATCTAGATCGCTCTTCTCGAGCTATTTAATGCGAGAAACACGCTATCTGGTGTTTTCACCACTCCACAGTGCGTTTGATATGCAGAACCAACGATATCTTGGCTTTCGTGGGGTTTCAAGCTGAGATATGCATTTTCTGCGATAATCTTGTTGAGACTTCTGTCCGAAGTATGCTGAATCATCTAGATCGCTCTTTTCGAGCTATTTAATGCGAGAAACACGTTATCTTGTGTTTTCACCACTCCACAGTGCGTTTGATATGCAGAACCAGCGATATCTTGGTTTTCGTGGGGTTTCAAGCTGAGATATGCATTTTCTGCGATAATATTGGTGAGACTTCAGTCAGAAGTATGCTGAATCATCGAGATCGCTCTTTTCGAGCTAGTTAATGCGAGAAAAACCTTATCCGGTGTTTTCACCACTCCACAGTGCGTTTGATATGCAGAACCAGCGATATCTTGGCTTTCGTGGGGTTTCAAGCTGAGATATGCATTTTCTGCGATAATCTTGTTGAGACTTCTGTCCGAAGTATGCTGAATCATCTAGATCGCTCTTTTCGAGCTATTTAATGCGAGAAACACGTTATCTTGTGTTTTCACCACTCCACAGTGCGTGTGATATGCAGAACCGGCGATATCTTGGTTTTTGTGGGGTTTCAAGCTGAGATATTCATTTTCTGCGATAATCTTGGTGAGACTTCTGTCCGAAGTATGCTAACACATCGAGATCGCTCTTTTCGAGCTAGTTAATGCGAGAAAAACCTTATCCGGTGTTTTCACCACTCCACAGTGCGTTTGATATGCAGAACCAGCGATATCTTGGCTTTCGTGGGGTTTCAAGCTGAGATATGCATTTTCTGCGATAAGCTTGCTGAAACATCTGTCCGAAGTATGCAGAAAGCTCGAGTGCGCTATTTTCTAGCTATTTAATGCGAGAAACACGTTTTCTGGGGTTTTCACCACTCCACAGTTCGTTGGATATGCAGAACAGTAGATATCTTGGTTTTGTGGGGTTTCAAGCAGAGATATGCATTTTCTGCGATAATCTTCGTGAGACTTCTGTCCGAAGTATGCTAACACATCGAGATCGCTCTTTTCGAGCTAGTTAATGCGAGAAAAACCTTATCCGGTATTTTCACCACTCCACAGTGCGTTTGATATGCAGAACAGTAGATATCTTGGTTTTCGTGGGGTTTCAAGCTGAGATATGCATTTTCTGCGATAATCTGGTTGAGACTTCTGTCCGAAGTATGCTTAATTATCGAGATCGCTCGTTTCGAGCTATTTAATGCGGGAAACACGTTATCTGGTGTTTTCACCACTCCACAGTGCGTGTGATATGCAGAACCGGCGATATCTTGGATTTCGTGGGGTTACAAGCTGAGATATGCATTTTCTGCGATAATCTTGGTGAGACTTCTGTCCGAAGTATGCTAACACATCGAGATCGCTCTTTTCGAGCTAGTTAATGCGAGAAAAACCTTATCCGGTGTTTTGACCACTCCACAGTGCGTTTGATATGCAGAACCAGCGATATCTTGGCTTTCGTGGGGTTTCAAGCTGAGATATGCATTTTCTGCGATAATCTTGTTGAGACTTCTGTCTGAAGTATGCTTAATTATCGAGATCGCTCGTTTCGAGCTATTCAATGCGAGAAACACGTTATCTGGTGTTTTCACCACTCCACAGTGCGTGTGATATGCAGAACCGGAGATATTTTGGTTTTCGTCGGGTTTCATGCTGAGATATGTATTTTCTACGATAAGCTTGCTGAAACATCTGTCCGAAGTATGCAGAAAGCTCGAGAGCGCTATTTTCTAGCTATTTAATGCGAGAAACACGTTTTCTGGGGTTTTCACCACTCCACAGTTCGTTGGATATGCAGAACAGTAGATATCTTGGTTTTGTGGGGTTTCAAGCAGAGATATGCATTTTCTGCGATAATCTTCGTGAGACTTCTGTTAGAAGTGTGCTGAATCATATAGATCGCTTTTTTCGAGCTATTTAATGCGAGAAACACGTTATCTTGTGTTTTCACCACTCCACAGTGCGTTTGATATGCAGAACCAGCGATATCTTGGTTTTCGTGGGGTTTCAAGCTGAGATATGCATTTTCTGCGATAATCTTGTTGAGACTTCTGTCCGAAGTATGCTTAATTATCGAGATCGCTCGTTTCGAGCTATTTAATACGGGGAACACGTTATCTGGTGTTTTCACCACTCCACAGTGCGTGTGATATGCAGAACCGGCGATATCTTGGTTTTCGTGGGGTTTCAAGCTGAGATATGCATTTTCTGCGATAATCTTGTTGAGACTTCTGTCCGAAGTATGCTTAATTATCGAGATCGCTCGTTTCGAGCTATTCAATGCGAGAAACACGTTATCTGGTGTTTTCACCACTCCACAGTGCGTGTGATATGCAGAACCGGCGATATCTTGGTTTTCGTGGGGTTTCAAGCTGAGATATGCATTTTCTGCGATAATCTTGGTCAGACTTCTGTCCGAAGTATGCTAAAACATCGAGATCGCTCTTTTCGAGCTAGTTAATGCGAGAAAAACCTTATCCGGTGTTTTCACCACTCCACAGTGCGTGTGATATGCAGAACCGGCGATATCTTGGTTTTCGTGGGGTTTCAAGCTGAGATATGCATTTTCTGCGATAATCTTGGTCAGACTTCTGTCCGAAGTATGCTAAAACATCGAGATCGCTCTTTTCGAGCTAGTTAATGCGAGAAAAACCTTATCCGGTGTTTTCACCACTCCACAGTGCGTTTGATATGCAGAACCGGCGATATTTTGGTTTTCGACGGGTTTCAAGCTGAGATATGTATTTTCAACGATAAGCTTGGTGAAACATCTGTCCGAAGCATGCAGAAAGCTCGAGAGCGCTCTTTTCGAGCTGTTTAATGCGAGAAACACGTTATCTGGTGTTTTCACCACTCCACAGTGCGTTTGATATGCAGAACAGTAGATATCTTGGTTTTCGTGGCATTTCAAGCTGAGATATGCATTTCCTGCGATAATCTTGGTGAGACTTCTGTCCGATGTATGCTGAATCATCGAGATCGCTCTTTTCGAGCTAGTTAGTGCGAGAAACACGTTATCTGGTGTTTTCACCACTCCACAGTGCGTTTGATATGCAGAACCGACGATATTTTGGTTTTCGTCGGGTTTCAAGTTGATATATGCATTTTCTACGATAATCTTGGTGAAACATCTGTCCGAAGTATGCAGAAACATCGAGAGCGCTCTTTTCGAGCTATTTAATGCGAGAAACACGTTATCTGGTGTTTTCACCACTCCACAGTGCGTTTGATATGCAGAACAGTAGATATCTTGGTTTTCGTGGGGTTTCAAGCTGAGATATGCATTTTCTGCGATAATCTTGTTGAGACTTCTGTCCGAAGTATGCAGAAACATCGAGAGCGCTCTTTTCGAGCTATTTATTGCGAGAAACACGTTTTCTGGTGTTTTCACCACTCCAGAGTGCGTTGGATATGCAGAACCAGCGATATCTTGGCTTTCATGGGGTTTCAAGCTGAGATATGCATTTTTTACGATAATCTTGGTGAGACTTCTGTCAGAAGTATGCAGGATCTTCGAGAACGCTCTTTTCGAGCTACTTAATATGAGAAACACGTTTTCTGGTGTTTTCACCCCTCCACAGTGCGTTTGATATGCAGAACCGGCGACATCTTGGTTTTCGTCGGGTTTCAACTGATATATGCATTTTCTACGATAATCTTGGTGAGACTTCTGTCCGAAGTATGCAGAACCATCGAGATCCCACTTTTCGAGCTATTTAATGCGAGAAACACGTTATCTGGTGTTTTCACCACTCCAGAGTGCGTTTGATATGCAGAACCGGCGACATCTTGGTTTTCGTGGGGTTTCAAGCTGAGATATGCATTTTCTGCGATTATCTTGGTGAGACTTCTGTCCGAAGTATGCAGAATCATCGAGATTGCTGTTTTCGAGCTATTTAATGCCAGAAACACGTTATCTGGTGTTTTCACCACTCCACAGTGCGTTTGATATGCAGTACCAGCGACATTTTGGTTTTCGTGGGGTTTCAAGCTGAGATATGCATTTTCTGCGATAATCTTGGTGAGACTTCTGTCCGAAGTATGCAGAATCATCGAGATCGCTCGTTTCGAGCTATTTAATGCGAGAAACACGTTATCTGGTGTTTTCACCACTCCAGAGTGCGTTGGATATGCAGAACCAGCGATATCTTGGCTTTCGTGGAGTTTCAAGCTGAGATATGCATTTTGTACGATAATCTTGGTGAGACTTCTGTCCGAAGTATGCAGAAACATCGTGAGCGCTCTTTTCGAGCTAGTTAGTGCGAAAAACACGTTATCTGGTGTTTTCACCACTCCACAGTGCGTTTGATATGCAGAACAGTAGATATCTTGGTTTTCGTGGGGTTTCAAGCTGAGATATGCATTTTCTGCGATAATCTTGTTGAGACTTCAGTCCGAAGTATGCAGAATCATCGAGATCGCTCTTTTCGAGCTATTTAATGCGCGAAACACGTTCTCTGGTTCTTTTCACCACTCCACAGTGCGTTTGATATGCAGAACCGGCGATATCTTGATTTTCGTGGTGTTTCCAGCTGAGATATGCATTTTCTGCGATAATATTGGTGAGACTTCTGTCAGAAGTATGCAGAATCATCTAGATCGCTCTTTTCGAGCTATCTAATGCACGAAACACGTTTTCTGGTGTTTTCACCACTCTACAGTACGTTTGACATGCAGAACCGGAGATATCTTGGTTTCGGTTGGGTTTCAAGCTGAGATATGCATTTTCTGCGATAATCTTGGTGAGACTTCTGTCCGAAGTATGCTGAATCATCTAGATCGCTCTTTTCGAGCTATTTAATGCGAGAAACACGCTATCTGGTGTTTTCACCACTCCACAGTGCGTTTGATATGCAGAACCAGCGACATCTTGGTTTTCGTGGGCTTTCAAGCTGAGATATGTATTTTCTGCGATAATCTTGGTGAGACTTCTGTCCGAAGTATGCTGAATCATCGAGATCGCTCTTTTCGTGCTAGCTAGTGCGAGAAACACGTTATCTGGTGTTTTCACCACTCCACATTTGGTTTGATATGCAGAACCGGCGATATTTTGGTTTTCGTGAGGTTTCAAGCTGAGATATGCATTTCCTGCGATAATCTTGGAGAGACTTCTGTCCGAAGTATGCTGAATCATCTAGATCGCTCTTTTCGAGCTATTTAATGCGAGAAACACGCTATCTGGTGTTTTCACCACTCCACAGTGCGTTTGATATGCAGAACCAGCGATATCTTGGCTTTCGTGGGGTTTCAAGCTGAGATATGCATTTTCTGCGATAATCTTGTTGAGACTTCTGTCCGAAGTATGCTGAATCATCTAGATCGCTCTTTTCGAGCTATTTAATGCGAGAAACACGCTATCTGGTGTTTTCACCACTCCACAGTGCGTTTGATATGCAGAACCAGCGATATCTTGGTTTTCGTGGGGTTTCAAGCTGAGATATGCATTTTCTGCGATAATATTGGTGAGACTTCAGTCAGAAGTATGAAGAATCATCGAGATCGCTCTATTCGAGCTATTTAATGCGAGAAACACGTTCTCTGGGGTTTTCACCACTCCACAGTGCGTTTGATATGCTGAACACAGCTATATCTTGGTTTTCGTGGGGTTTCAATCTGAGATATGCATTTTTTACGATAATTTTGGTGAGACCTCTGTCCGAAGTATGCAGAATCATCGAGATCGCTCGTTTCGAGCTATTTAATGCGAGAAACACGTTATCTGGTGTTTTCACCACTCCACAGTGCGTTGGATATGCAGAACCGGAGATATTTTGGTTTTCGTCGGGTTTCATGATGATATATGTATTTTCTACGATAAGCTTGGTGAAACATCTGTCCGAAGTATGCAGAAAGCTCGAGAGCGCTATTTTCTAGCTATTTAATGCGAGAAACACGTTTTCTGGGGTTTTCACCACTCCACAGTTCGTTGGATATGCAGAACAGTAGATATCTTGGTTTTGTGGGGTTTCAAGCAGAGATATGCATTTTCTGCGATAATCTTCGTGAGACTTCTGTCCGAAGTATGCTAACACATCGAGATCGTTCTTTTCGAGCTAGTTAATGCGAGAAAAACCTTATCCGGTGTTTTCACCACTCCACAGTGCGTTTGATATGCAGAACCAGCGATATCTTGGCTTTCGTGGGGTTTCAAGCTGAGATATGCATTTTCTGCGATAATCTTGTTGAGACTTCTGTCCGAAGTATGCTGAATCATCTAGATCGCTCTTTTCGAGCTATTTAATGCGAGAAACACGTTATCTTGTGTTTTCACCACTCCACAGTGCGTTTGATATGCAGAACCAGCGATATCTTGGTTTTCGTTGGGTTTCAAGCTGAGATATGCATTTTCTGCGATAATATTGGTGAGACTTCAGTCAGAAGTATGCTGAATCATCGAGATCGCTCTTTTCGAGCTAGTTAGTGCGAGAAACACGTTATCTGGTGTTTTCACCACTCCACAGTGCGTTTGATATGCAGAACAGTAGATATCTTGGTTTTCGTGGGGTTTCAACCTGAGATATGCATTTTCTGCGATAATCTTGTTGAGACTTCTGTCCGAAGTATGCTGAATCATCTAGATCGCTCTTTTCGAGCTATTTAATGCGAGAAACACGTTATCTTGTGTTTTCACCACTCCACAGTGCGTTTGATATGCAGAACCAGCGATATCTTGGTTTTCGTTGGGTTTCAAGCTGAGATATGCATTTTCTGCGATAATATTGGTGAGACTTCAGTCAGAAGTATGCTGAATCATCGAGATCGCTATTTTCTAGCTATTTAATGCGAGAAACACGTTTTCTGGGGTTTTCACCACTCCACAGTTCGTTGGATATGCAGAACAGTAGATATCTTGGTTTTGTGGGGTTTCAAGCAGAGATATGCATTTTCTGCGATAATCTTCGTGAGACTTCTGTTAGAAGTGTGCTGAATCATATAGATCGCTTTTTTCGAGCTATTTAATGCGAGAAACACGTTATCTTGTGTTTTCACCACTCCACAGTGCGTTTGATATGCAGAACCAGCGATATCTTGGTTTTCGTGGGGTTTCAAGCTGAGATATGCATTTTCTGCGATAATCTTGTTGAGACTTCTGTCCGAAGTATGCTTAATTATCGAGATCGCTCGTTTCGAGCTATTCAATGCGAGAAACACGTTATCTGGTGTTTTCACCACTCCACAGTGCGTGTGATATGCAGAACCGGAGATATTTTGGTTTTCGTCGGGTTTCATGCTGAGATATGTATTTTCTACGATAAGCTTGCTGAAACATCTGTCCGAAGTATGCAGAAAGCTCGAGAGCGCTATTTTCGAGCTATTTAATGCGAGAAACACGTTTTCTGGGGTTTTCACCACTCCACAGTGCGTTTGATATGCAGAACCAGCGATATCTTGGCTTTCGTGGGGTTTCAAGCTGAGATATGCATTTTCTGCGATAATCTTGTTGAGACTTCTGCCCGAAGTATGCTTAATTATCGAGATCGCTCTTTTCGAGCTAGTTAATGCGAGAAAAACCTTATCCGGTGTTTTCACCACTCCACAGTGCGTTTGATATGCAGAACCAGCGATATCTTGGCTTTCGTGGGGTTTCAAGCTGAGATATGCATTTTCTGCGATAATCTTGTTGAGACTTCTGTCCGAAGTATGCTGAATCATCTAAATCGCTCTTTTCGAGCTATTTAATGCGAGAAACACGTTATCTTGTGTTTTCACCACTCCACAGTGCGTTTGATATGCAGAACCAGCGATATCTTGGTTTTCGTGGGGTTTCAAGCTGAGATATGCATTTTCTGCGATAATATTGGTGAGACTTCAGTCAGAAGTATGCTGAATCATCGAGATCGCTCTTTTCGAGCTAGTTAGTGCGAGAAACACGTTATCTGGTGTTTTCACCACTCCACAGTGCGTTTGATATGCAGAACAGTAGATATCTTGGTTTTCGTGGGGTTTCAAGCTGAGATATGCATTTTCTGCGATAATCTTGTTGAGACTTCTGTCCGAAGTATGCTTAATTATCGAGATCGCTCGTTTCGAGCTATTCAATGCGGGAAACACGTTATCTGGTGTTTTCACCACTCCACAGTGCGTGTGATATGCAGAACCGGCGATATCTTGGTTTTCGTGGGGTTTCAAGCTGAGATATGCATTTTCTGCGATAATCTTGGTGAGACTTCTGTCCGAAGTATGCTTAATTATCGAGATCGCTCGTTTCGAGCTATTCAATGCGAGAAACACGTTATCTGGTGTTTTCACCACTCCACAGTGCGTGTGATATGCAGAACCGGAGATATTTTGGTTTTCGTCGGGTTTCATGCTGAGATATGTATTTTCTACGATAAGCTTGCTGAAACATCTGTCCGAAGTATGCAGAAAGCTCGAGAGCGCTATTTTCTAGCTATTTAATGCGAGAAACACGTTTTCTGGGGTTTTCACCATCCACAGTTCGTTGGATATGCAGAACAGTAGATATCTTGGTTTTGTGGGGTTTCAAGCAGAGATATGCATTTTCTGCGATAATCTTCGTGAGACTTCTGTTAGAAGTGTGCTGAATCATATAGATCGCTTTTTTCGAGCTATTTAATGCGAGAAACACGTTATATTGTGTTTTCACCACTCCACAGTGCGTTTGATATGCAGAACCAGCGATATCTTGGTGTTCGTGGGGTTTCAAGCTGAGATATGCATTTTCTGCGATAATCTTGTTGAGACTTCTGTCCGAAGTATGCTTAATTATCGAGATCGCTCGTTTCGAGCTATTTAATGCGGGAAACACGTTATCTGGTGTTTTCACCACTCCACAGTGCGTGTGATATGCAGAACCGGCGATATCTTGGTTTTCGTGGGGTTTCAAGCTGAGATATGCATTTTCTGCGATAATCTTGTTGAGACTTCTGTCCGAAGTATGCTTAATTATCGAGATCGCTCGTTTCGAGCTATTCAATGCGAGAAACACGTTATCTGGTGTTTTCACAACTCCACAGTGCGTGTGATATGCAGAACCGGCGATATCTTGGTTTTCGTGGGGTTTCAAGCTGAGATATGCATTTTCTGCGATAATCTTGGTCAGACTTCTGTCCGAAGTATGCTAAAACATCGAGATCGCTCTTTTCGAGCTAGTTAATGCGAGAAAAACCTTATCCGGTGTTTTCACCACTCCACAGTGCGTGTGATATGCAGAACCGGCGATATCTTGGTTTTCGTGGGGTTTCAAGCTGAGATATGCATTTTCTGCGATAATCTTGGTCAGACTTCTGTCCGAAGTATGCTAAAACATCGAGATCGCTCTTTTCGAGCTAGTTACTGCGAGAAAAACCTTATCCGGTGTTTTCACCACTCCACAGTGCGTTTGATATGCAGAACCAGCGATATCTTGGTTTTCGTGGCATTTCAAGCTGAGATATGCATTTCCTGCGATAATCTTGGTGAGACTTCTGTCCGATGTATGCTGAATCATCGAGATCGCTCTTTTCGAGCTAGTTAGTGCGAGAAACACGTTATCTGGTGTTTTCACCACACCACAGTGCGTTTGATATGCAGAACCGACGATATTTTGGTTTTCGTGGGGTTTCAAGCTGAGATATGCATTTTCTACGATAATCTTGGAGAGACTTCTGTCAGAAGTATGCAGGATCTTCGAGAACGCTCTTTTCGAGCTACTTAATATGAGAAACACGTTTTCTGGTGTTTTCACCACTCCACAGTGCGTTTGATATGCAGAACCCGCGACATCTTGGTTTTCGTGGGGTTTCAAGCTGAGATATGCATTTTCTGCGATTATCTTGGTGAGACTTCTGTCCGAAGTATGCAGAATCATCGAGATTGCTGTTTTCGAGCTATTTAATGCCAGAAACACGTTATCTGGTGTTTTCACCACTCCACAGTGCGTTTGATATGCAGTACCAGCGACATCTTGGTTTTCGTGGGGTTTCAAGCTGAGATATGCATTTTCTGCGATAATCTTGGTGAGACTTCTGTCCGAAGTATGCAGAATCATCGAGATCGCTCGTTTCGAGCTATTTAATGCGAGAAACACGTTATCTGGTGTTTTCACCACTCCAGAGTGCGTTGGATATGCAGAACCAGCGATATCTTGGCTTTCGTGGAGTTTCAAGCTGAGATATGCATTTTGTACGATAATCTTGGTGAGACTTCTGTCCGAAGTATGCAGAAACATCGTGAGCGCTCTTTTCGAGCTAGTTAGTGCGAAAAACACGTTATCTGGTGTTTTCACCACTCCACAGTGCGTTTGATATGCAGAACAGTAGATATCTTGGTTTTCGTGGGGTTTCAAGCTGAGATATGCATTTTCTGCGATAATCTTGTTGAGACTTCAGTCCGAAGTATGCAGAATCATCGAGATCGCTCTTTTCGAGCTATTTAATGCGCGAAACACGTTCTCTGGTTCTTTTCACCACTCCACAGTGCGTTTGATATGCAGAACCGGCGATATCTTGATTTTCGTGGTGTTTCCAGCTGAGATATGCATTTTCTGCGATAATATTGGTGAGACTTCTGTCAGAAGTATGCAGAATCATCTAGATCGCTCTTTTCGAGCTATCTAATGCACGAAACACGTTTTCTGGTGTTTTCACCACTCCACAGTACGTTTGACATGCAGAACCGGAGATATCTTGGTTTCGGTTGGGTTTCAAGCTGAGATATGCATTTTCTACGATAATCCTGGTGAGACTTCTGTCAGAAGTATGCAGAATCTTCGAGAACGCTCTTTTCGAGCTACTTAATGCGCCAAACACGTTTTCTGGTGTTTTCACCACTCCACGGTACGTTTCATGTGCAGAACCGGAGATAACTCGGTTTTCGTCAGGTTTCAAGCTGAGATATGCATTTTCTACGACAATCTTGGTGAGACTTCTGTCAGAAGTATGCAGGATCATCGAGAACGCTCTTTTCGAGCTACTTAATGCGTGAAACACGTTTTCTGGTGTTTTCACCACTCCACAGTGCGTTTGATATGCAGAACCGGCGACATCTTGGTTTTCGTGGGGTTTCAAGCTGAGATATGTATTTTCTGCGATAATCTTGGTGAGACTTCTGTCCGAAGTATGCTGAATCATCGAGATCGCTCTTTTCGTGCTAGCTAGTGCGAGAAACACGTTATCTGGTGTTTTCACCACTCCACATTTGGTTTGATATGCAGAACCGGCGATATTTTGGTTTTCGTGAGGTTTCAAGCTGAGATATGCATTTCCTGCGATAATATTGGAGAGACTTCTGTCCGAAGTATGCTGAATCATCTAGATCGCTCTTTTCGAGCTATTTAATGCGAGAAACACGCTATCTGGTGTTTTCACCACTCCACAGTGCGTTTGATATGCAGAACCAGCGATATCTTGGCTTTCGTGGGGTTTCAAGCTGAGATATGCATTTTCTGCGATAATCTTGTTGAGACTTCTGTCCGAAGTATGCTGAATCATCTAGATCGCTCTTTTCGAGCTATTTAATGCGAGAAACACGCTATCTGGTGTTTTCACCACTCCACAGTGCGTTTGATATGCAGAACCAGCGATATCTTGGTTTTCGTGGGGTTTCAAGCTGAGATATGCATTTTCTGCGATAATATTGGTGAGACTTCAGTCAGAAGTATGAAGAATCATCGAGATCGCTCTATTCGAGCTATTTAATGCGAGAAACACGTTCTCTGGGGTTTTCACCACTCCACAGTGCGTTTGATATGCTGAACACAGCTATATCTTGGTTTTCGTGGGGTTTCAATCTGAGATATGCATTTTTTACGATAATTTGGTGAGACCTCTGTCCGAAGTATGCAGAATCATCGAGATCGCTCGTTTCGAGCTATTTAATGCGAGAAACACGTTATCTGGTGTTTTCACCACTCCACAGTGCGTTGGATATGCAGAACCGGAGATATTTTGGTTTTCGTCAGGTTTCATGATGATATATGTATTTTCTACGATAAGCTTGGTGAAACATCTGTCCGAAGTATGCAGAAAGCTCGAGAGCGCTATTTTCTAGCTATTTAATGCGAGAAACACGTTTTCTGGGGTTTTCACCACTCCACAGTTCGTTGGATATGCAGAACAGTAGATATCTTGGTTTTGTGGGGTTTCAAGCAGAGATATGCATTTTCTGCGATAATCTTCGTGAGACTTCTGTCCGAAGTATGCTAACACATCGAGATCGTTCTTTTCGAGCTAGTTAATGCGAGAAAAACCTTATCCGGTGTTTTCACCACTCCACAGTGCGTTTGATATGCAGAACCAGCGATATCTTGGCTTTCGTGGGGTTTCAAGCTGAGATATGCATTTTCTGCGATAATCTTGTTGAGACTTCTGTCCGAAGTATGCTGAATCATCTAGATCGCTCTTTTCGAGCTATTTAATGCGAGAAACACGTTATCTTGTGTTTTCACCACTCCACAGTGCGTTTGATATGCAGAACCAGCGATATCTTGGTTTTCGTTGGGTTTCAAGCTGAGATATGCATTTTCTGCGATAATATTGGTGAGACTTCAGTCAGAAGTATGCTGAATCATCGAGATCGCTCTTTTCGAGCTAGTTAGTGCGAGAAACACGTTATCTGGTGTTTTCACCACTCCACAGTGCGTTTGATATGCAGAACAGTAGATATCTTGGTTTTCGTGGGGTTTCAACCTGAGATATGCATTTTCTGCGATAATCTTGTTGAGACTTCTGTCTGAAGTATGCTTAATTATCGAGATCGCTCGTTTCGAGCTATTCAATGCGGGAAACACGTTATCTGGTGTTTTCACCACTCCACAGTGCGTGTGATATGCAGAACCGGCGATATCTTGGTTTTCGTGGGGTTTCAAGCTGAGATATGCATTCTCTGCGATAGTCTTGGTGAGACTTCTGTCCGAAGTATGCTAACACATCGAGATCGCTCTTTTCGAGCTAGTTAATGCGAGAAAAACCTTAGCCGGTGTTTTCACCACTCCACAGTGCGTTTGATATGCAGAACCAGCGATATCTTGGCTTTCGTGGGGTTTCAAGCTGAGATATGCATTTTCTGCGATAATCTTGTTGAGACTTCTGCCCGAAGTATGCTTAATTATCGAGATCGCTCGTTTCGAGCTATTCAATGCGAGAAACACGTTATCTGGTGTTTTCACCACTCCACAGTGCGTGTGATATGCAGAACCGGAGATATTTTGGTTTTCGTCGGGTTTCATGCTGAGATATGTATTTTCTACGATAAGCTTGCTGAAACATCTGTCCGAAGTATGCAGAAAGCTCGAGAGCGCTATTTTCGAGCTATTTAATGCGAGAAACACGTTTTCTGGGGTTTTCACCACTCCACAGTGCGTTTGATATGCAGAACCAGCGATATCTTGGCTTTCGTGGGGTTTCAAGCTGAGATATGCATTTTCTGCGATAATCTTGTTGAGACTTCTGTCCGAAGTATGCTTAATTATCGAGATCGCTCGTTTCGAGCTATTCAATGCGGGAAACACGTTATCTGGTGTTTTCACCACTCCACAGTGCGTGTGATATGCAGAACCGGCGATATCTTGGTTTTCGTGGGGTTTCAAGCTGAGATATGCATTCTCTGCGATAGTCTTGGTGAGACTTCTGTCCGAAGTATGCTAACACATCGAGATCGCTCTTTTCGAGCTAGTTAATGCGAGAAAAACCTTATCCGGTGTTTTCACCACTCCACAGTGCGTTTGATATGCAGAACCAGCGATATCTTGGCTTTCGTGGGGTTTCAAGCTGAGATATGCATTTTCTGCGATAATCTTGTTGAGACTTCTGTCCGAAGTATGCTGAATCATCTAGATCGCTCTTTTCGAGCTATTTAATGCGAGAAACACGTTATCTTGTGTTTTCACCACTCCACAGTGCGTTTGATATGCAGAACCAGCGATATCTTGGTTTTCGTGGGGTTTCAAGCTGAGATATGCATTTTCTGCGATAATATTGGTGAGACTTCAGTCAGAAGTATGCTTAATTATCGAGATCGCTCGTTTCGAGCTATTTAATGCGGGAAACACGTTATCTGGTGTTTTCACCACTCCACAGTGCGTGTGATATGCAGAACCGGCGATATCTTGGTTTTCGTGGGGTTTCAAGCTGAGATATGCATTTTCTGCGATAATCTTGTTGAGACTTCTGTCCGAAGTATGCTTAATTATCGAGATCGCTCGTTTCGAGCTATTCAATGCGAGAAACACGTTATCTGGTGTTTTCACAACTCCACAGTGCGTGTGATATGCAGAACCGGCGATATCTTGGTTTTCGTGGGGTTTCAAGCTGAGATATGCATTTTCTGCGATAATCTTGGTCAGACTTCTGTCCGAAGTATGCTAAAACATCGAGATCGCTCTTTTCGAGCTAGTTAATGCGAGAAAAACCTTATCCGGTGTTTTCACCACTCCACAGTGCGTGTGATATGCAGAACCGGCGATATCTTGGTTTTCGTGGGGTTTCAAGCTGAGATATGCATTTTCTGCGATAATCTTGGTCAGACTTCTGTCCGAAGTATGCTAAAACATCGAGATCGCTCTTTTCGAGCTAGTTACTGCGAGAAAAACCTTATCCGGTGTTTTCACCACTCCACAGTGCGTTTGATATGCAGAACCAGCGATATCTTGGTTTTCGTGGCATTTCAAGCTGAGATATGCATTTCCTGCGATAATCTTGGTGAGACTTCTGTCCGATGTATGCTGAATCATCGAGATCGCTCTTTTCGAGCTAGTTAGTGCGAGAAACACGTTATCTGGTGTTTTCACCACTCCACAGTGCGTTTGATATGCAGAACCGACGATATTTTGGTTTTCGTGGGGTTTCAAGCTGAGATATGCATTTTCTACGATAATCTTGGAGAGACTTCTGTCAGAAGTATGCAGGATCTTCGAGAACGCTCTTTTCGAGCTACTTAATATGAGAAACACGTTTTCTGGTGTTTTCACCACTCCACAGTGCGTTTGATATGCAGAACCCGCGACATCTTGGTTTTCGTGGGGTTTCAAGCTGAGATATGCATTTTCTGCGATTATCTTGGTGAGACTTCTGTCCGAAGTATGCAGAATCATCGAGATTGCTGTTTTCGAGCTATTTAATGCCAGAAACACGTTATCTGGTGTTTTCACCACTCCACAGTGCGTTTGATATGCAGTACCAGCGACATCTTGGTTTTCGTGGGGTTTCAAGCTGAGATATGCATTTTCTGCGATAATCTTGGTGAGACTTCTGTCCGAAGTATGCAGAATCATCGAGATCGCTCGTTTCGAGCTATTTAATGCGAGAAACACGTTATCTGGTGTTTTCACCACTCCAGAGTGCGTTGGATATGCAGAACCAGCGATATCTTGGCTTTCGTGGAGTTTCAAGCTGAGATATGCATTTTGTACGATAATCTTGGTGAGACTTCTGTCCGAAGTATGCAGAAACATCGTGAGCGCTCTTTTCGAGCTAGTTAGTGCGAAAAACACGTTATCTGGTGTTTTCACCACTCCACAGTGCGTTTGATATGCAGAACAGTAGATATCTTGGTTTTCGTGGGGTTTCAAGCTGAGATATGCATTTTCTGCGATAATCTTGTTGAGACTTCAGTCCGAAGTATGCAGAATCATCGAGATCGCTCTTTTCGAGCTATTTAATGCGCGAAACACGTTTTCTGGTGTTTTCACCACTCCACAGTACGTTTGACATGCAGAACCGGAGATATCTTGGTTTCGGTTGGGTTTCAAGCTGAGATATGCATTTTCTACGATAATCCTGGTGAGACTTCTGTCAGAAGTATGCAGAATCTTCGAGAACGCTCTTTTCGAGCTACTTAATGCGCCAAACACGTTTTCTGGTGTTTTCACCACTCCACGGTACGTTTCATGTGCAGAACCGGAGATAACTCGGTTTTCGTCAGGTTTCAAGCTGAGATATGCATTTTCTACGACAATCTTGGTGAGACTTCTGTCAGAAGTATGCAGGATCATCGAGAACGCTCTTTTCGAGCTACTTAATGCGTGAAACACGTTTTCTGGTGTTTTCACCACTCCACAGTGCGTTTGATATGCAGAACCGGCGACATCTTGGTTTTCGTGGGGTTTCAAGCTGAGATATGTATTTTCTGCGATAATCTTGGTGAGACTTCTGTCCGAAGTATGCTGAATCATCGAGATCGCTCTTTTCGTGCTAGCTAGTGCGAGAAACACGTTATCTGGTGTTTTCACCACTCCACATTTGGTTTGATATGCAGAACCGGCGATATTTTGGTTTTCGTGAGGTTTCAAGCTGAGATATGCATTTCCTGCGATAATATTGGAGAGACTTCTGTCCGAAGTATGCTGAATCATCTAGATCGCTCTTTTCGAGCTATTTAATGCGAGAAACACGCTATCTGGTGTTTTCACCACTCCACAGTGCGTTTGATATGCAGAACCAGCGATATCTTGGCTTTCGTGGGGTTTCAAGCTGAGATATGCATTTTCTGCGATAATCTTGTTGAGACTTCTGTCCGAAGTATGCTGAATCATCTAGATCGCTCTTTTCGAGCTATTTAATGCGAGAAACACGCTATCTGGTGTTTTCACCACTCCACAGTGCGTTTGATATGCAGAACCAGCGATATCTTGGTTTTCGTGGGGTTTCAAGCTGAGATATGCATTTTCTGCGATAATATTGGTGAGACTTCAGTCAGAAGTATGAAGAATCATCGAGATCGCTCTATTCGAGCTATTTAATGCGAGAAACACGTTCTCTGGGGTTTTCACCACTCCACAGTGCGTTTGATATGCTGAACACAGCTATATCTTGGTTTTCGTGGGGTTTCAATCTGAGATATGCATTTTTTACGATAATTTTGGTGAGACCTCTGTCCGAAGTATGCAGAATCATCGAGATCGCTCGTTTCGAGCTATTTAATGCGAGAAACACGTTATCTGGTGTTTTCACCACTCCACAGTGCGTTGGATATGCAGAACCGGAGATATTTTGGTTTTCGTCAGGTTTCATGATGATATATGTATTTTCTACGATAAGCTTGGTGAAACATCTGTCCGAAGTATGCAGAAAGCTCGAGAGCGCTATTTTCTAGCTATTTAATGCGAGAAACACGTTTTCTGGGGTTTTCACCACTCCACAGTTCGTTGGATATGCAGAACAGTAGATATCTTGGTTTTGTGGGGTTTCAAGCAGAGATATGCATTTTCTGCGATAATCTTCGTGAGACTTCTGTCCGAAGTATGCTAACACATCGAGATCGTTCTTTTCGAGCTAGTTAATGCGAGAAAAACCTTATCCGGTGTTTTCACCACTCCACAGTGCGTTTGATATGCAGAACCAGCGATATCTTGGCTTTCGTGGGGTTTCAAGCTGAGATATGCATTTTCTGCGATAATCTTGTTGAGACTTCTGTCCGAAGTATGCTGAATGATCTAGATCGCTCTTTTCGAGCTATTTAATGCGAGAAACACGTTATCTTGTGTTTTCACCACTCCACAGTGCGTTTGATATGCAGAACCAGCGATATCTTGGTTTTCGTTGGGTTTCAAGCTGAGATATGCATTTTCTGCGATAATATTGGTGAGACTTCAGTCAGAAGTATGCTGAATCATCGAGATCGCTCTTTTCGAGCTAGTTAGTGCGAGAAACACGTTATCTGGTGTTTTCACCACTCCACAGTGCGTTTGATATGCAGAACAGTAGATATCTTGGTTTTCGTGGGGTTTCAACCTGAGATATGCATTTTCTGCGATAATCTTGTTGAGACTTCTGTCTGAAGTATGCTTAATTATCGAGATCGCTCGTTTCGAGCTATTCAATGCGGGAAACACGTTATCTGGTGTTTTCACCACTCCACAGTGCGTGTGATATGCAGAACCGGCGATATCTTGGTTTTCGTGGGGTTTCAAGCTGAGATATGCATTCTCTGCGATAGTCTTGGTGAGACTTCTGTCCGAAGTATGCTAACACATCGAGATCGCTCTTTTCGAGCTAGTTAATGCGAGAAAAACCTTAGCCGGTGTTTTCACCACTCCACAGTGCGTTTGATATGCAGAACCAGCGATATCTTGGCTTTCGTGGGGTTTCAAGCTGAGATATGCATTTTCTGCGATAATCTTGTTGAGACTTCTGCCCGAAGTATGCTTAATTATCGAGATCGCTCGTTTCGAGCTATTCAATGCGAGAAACACGTTATCTGGTGTTTTCACCACTCCACAGTGCGTGTGATATGCAGAACCGGAGATATTTTGGTTTTCGTCGGGTTTCATGCTGAGATATGTATTTTCTACGATAAGCTTGCTGAAACATCTGTCCGAAGTATGCAGAAAGCTCGAGAGCGCTATTTTCGAGCTATTTAATGCGAGAAACACGTTTTCTGGGGTTTTCACCACTCCACAGTGCGTTTGATATGCAGAACCAGCGATATCTTGGCTTTCGTGGGGTTTCAAGCTGAGATATGCATTTTCTGCGATAATCTTGTTGAGACTTCTGTCCGAAGTATGCTTAATTATCGAGATCGCTCGTTTCGAGCTATTCAATGCGGGAAACACGTTATCTGGTGTTTTCACCACTCCACAGTGCGTGTGATATGCAGAACCGGCGATATCTTGGTTTTCGTGGGGTTTCAAGCTGAGATATGCATTCTCTGCGATAGTCTTGGTGAGACTTCTGTCCGAAGTATGCTAACACATCGAGATCGCTCTTTTCGAGCTAGTTAATGCGAGAAAAACCTTATCCGGTGTTTTCACCACTCCACAGTGCGTTTGATATGCAGAACCAGCGATATCTTGGCTTTCGTGGGGTTTCAAGCTGAGATATGCATTTTCTGCGATAATCTTGTTGAGACTTCTGTCCGAAGTATGCTGAATCATCTAGATCGCTCTTTTCGAGCTATTTAATGCGAGAAACACGTTATCTTGTGTTTTCACCACTCCACAGTGCGTTTGATATGCAGAACCAGCGATATCTTGGTTTTCGTGGGGTTTCAAGCTGAGATATGCATTTTCTGCGATAATATTGGTGAGACTTCAGTCAGAAGTATGCTGAATCATCGAGATCGCTCTTTTCGAGCTAGTTAGTGCGAGAAACACGTTATCTGGTGTTTTCACCACTCCACAGTGCGTTTGATATGCAGAACAGTAGATATCTTGGTTTTCGTGGGGTTTCAAGCTGAGATATGCATTTTCTGCGATAATCTTGTTGAGACTTCTGTCCGAAGTATGCTTAATTATCGAGATCGCTCGTTTCGAGCTATTCAATGCGGGAAACACGTTATCTGGTGTTTTCACCACTCCACAGTGCGTGTGATATGCAGAACCGGCGATATCTTGGTTTTCGTGGGGTTTCAAGCTGAGATATGCATTTTCTGCGATAATCTTGGTGAGACTTCTGTCCGAAGTATGCTAACACATCGAGATCGCTCTTTTCGAGCTAGGTAATGCGAGAAAAACCTTATCCGCTGTTTTCACCACTCCACAGTGCGTTTGATATGCAGAACCAGCGATATCTTGGCTTTCGTGGGGTTTCAAGCTGAGATATGCATTTTCTGCGATAAGCTTGCTGAAACATCTGTCCGAAGTATGCAGAAAGCTCGAGAGCGCTATTTTCTAGCTATTTAATGCGAGAAACACGTTTTCTGGGGTTTTCACCACTCCACAGTTCGTTGGATATGCAGAACAGTAGATATCTTGGTTTTGTGGGGTTTCAAGCAGAGATATGCATTTTCTGCGATAATCTTCGTGAGACTTCTGTCCGAAGTATGCTAACACATCGAGATCGCTCTTTTCGAGCTAGTTAATGCGAGAAAAACCTTATCCGGTATTTTCACCACTCCACAGTGCGTTTGATATGCAGAACCAGCGATATCTTGGTTTTCGTGGGGTTTCAAGCTGCGATATGCATTTTCTGCGATAATATTGGTGAGACTTCAGTCAGAAGTATGCTGAATCATCGAGTTCGCTCTTTTCGAGCTAGTTAGTGCGAGAAACACGTTATCTGGGGTTTTCACTACTCCACAGTGCGTTTGATATGCAGAACAGTAGATATCTTGGTTTTCGTGGGGTTTCAAGCTGAGATATGCATTTTCTGCGATAATCTTGTTGAGACTTCTGTCCGAAGTATGCTTAATTATCGAGTTCGCTCGTTTCGAGCTATTTAATGCGGGAAACACGTTATATGGTGTTTTCACCACTCCACAGTGCGTGTGATACGCAGAACCGGCGATATCTTGGATTTCGTGGGGTTACAAGCTGAGATATGCATTTTCTGCGATAATCTTGGTGAGACTTCTGTCCGAAGTATGCTAACACATCGAGATCGCTCTTTTCGAGCTAGTTAATGCGAGAAAAACCTTATCCGGTGTTTTCACCACTCCACAGTGCGTTTGATATGCAGAACCAGCGATATCTTGGCTTTCGTGGGGTTTCAAGCTGAGATATGCATTTTCTGCGATAATCTTGTTGAGACTTCTGTCCGAAGTATGCTTAATTATCGAGATCGCTCGTTTCGAGCTATTCAATGCGAGAAACACGTTATCTGGTGTTTTCACCACTCCACAGTGCGTGTGATATGCAGAACCGGAGATATTTTGGTTTTCGTCGGGTTTCATGCTGAGATATGTATTTTCTACGATAAGCTTGCTGAAACATCTGTCCGAAGTATGCAGAAAGCTCGAGAGCGCTATTTTCTAGCTATTTAATGCGAGAAACACGTTTTCTGGGGTTTTCACCACTCCACAGTTCGTTGGATATGCAGAACAGTAGATATCTTGGTTTTGTGGGGTTTCAAGCAGAGATATGCATTTTCTGCGATAATCTTCGTGAGACTTCTGTTAGAAGTGTGCTGAATCATATAGATCGCTTTTTTCGAGCTATTTAATGCGAGAAACACGTTATCTTGTGTTTTCACCACTCCACAGTGCGTTTGATATGCAGAACCAGCGATATCTTGGTTTTCGTGGGGTTTCAAGCTGAGATATGCATTTTCTGCGATAATCTTGTTGAGACTTCTGTCCGAAGTATGCTTAATTATCGAGATCGCTCGTTTCGAGCTATTTAATGCGGGAAACACGTTATCTGGTGTTTTCACCACTCCACAGTGCGTGTGATATGCAGAACCGGCGATATCTTGGTTTTCGTGGGGTTTCAAGCTGAGATATGCATTTTCTGCGATAATCTTGTTGAGACTTCTGTCCGAAGTATGCTTAATTATCGAGATCGCTCGTTTCGAGCTATTCAATGCGAGAAACACGTTATCTGGTGTTTTCACCACTCCACAGTGCGTGTGATATGCAGAACCGGCGATATCTTGGTTTTCGTGGGGTTTCAAGCTGAGATATGCATTTTCTGCGATAATCTTGGTCAGACTTCTGTCCGAAGTATGCTAAAACATCGAGATCGCTCTTTTCGAGCTAGTTAATGCGAGAAAAACCTTATCCGGTGTTTTCACCACTCCACAGTGCGTGTGATATGCAGAACCGGCGATATCTTGGTTTTCGTGGGGTTTCAAGCTGAGATATGCATTTTCTGCGATAATCTTGGTGAGACTTCTGTCCGAAGTATGCTAAAACATCGAGATCGCTCTTTTCGAGCTAGTTAATGCGAGAAAAACCTTATCCGCTGTTTTCACCACTCCACAGTGCGTTTGATATGCAGAACCGGCGATATTTTGGTTTTCGACGGGTTTCAAGCTGAGATATGCATTTTCTACGATAATCCTGGTGAGACTTCTGTCAGAAGTATGCAGAATCTTCGAGAACGCTCTTTTCGAGCTACTTAATGCGCCAAACACGTTTTCTGGTGTTTTCACCACTCCACGGTACGTTTCATGTGCAGAACCGGAGATAACTCGGTTTTCGTCAGGTTTCAAGCTGAGATATGCATTTTCTACGACAATCTTGGTGAGACTTCTGTCAGAAGTATGCAGGATCATCGAGAACGCTCTTTTCGAGCTACTTAATGCGTGAAACACGTTTTCTGGTGTTTTCACCACTCCACAGTGCGTTTGATATGCAGAACCGGCGACATCTTGGTTTTCGTGGGGTTTCAAGCTGAGATATGTATTTTCTGCGATAATCTTGGTGAGACTTCTGTCCGAAGTATGCTGAATCATCGAGATCGCTCTTTTCGTGCTAGCTAGTGCGAGAAACACGTTATCTGGTGTTTTCACCACTCCACATTTGGTTTGATATGCAGAACCGGCGATATTTTGGTTTTCGTGAGGTTTCAAGCTGAGATATGCATTTCCTGCGATAATATTGGAGAGACTTCTGTCCGAAGTATGCTGAATCATCTAGATCGCTCTTTTCGAGCTATTTAATGCGAGAAACACGCTATCTGGTGTTTTCACCACTCCACAGTGCGTTTGATATGCAGAACCAGCGATATCTTGGCTTTCGTGGGGTTTCAAGCTGAGATATGCATTTTCTGCGATAATCTTGTTGAGACTTCTGTCCGAAGTATGCTGAATCATCTAGATCGCTCTTTTCGAGCTATTTAATGCGAGAAACACGCTATCTGGTGTTTTCACCACTCCACAGTGCGTTTGATATGCAGAACCAGCGATATCTTGGTTTTCGTGGGGTTTCAAGCTGAGATATGCATTTTCTGCGATAATATTGGTGAGACTTCAGTCAGAAGTATGAAGAATCATCGAGATCGCTCTATTCGAGCTATTTAATGCGAGAAACACGTTCTCTGGGGTTTTCACCACTCCACAGTGCGTTTGATATGCTGAACACAGCTATATCTTGGTTTTCGTGGGGTTTCAATCTGAGATATGCATTTTTTACGATAATTTTGGTGAGACCTCTGTCCGAAGTATGCAGAATCATCGAGATCGCTCGTTTCGAGCTATTTAATGCGAGAAACACGTTATCTGGTGTTTTCACCACTCCACAGTGCGTTGGATATGCAGAACCGGAGATATTTTGGTTTTCGTCAGGTTTCATGATGATATATGTATTTTCTACGATAAGCTTGGTGAAACATCTGTCCGAAGTATGCAGAAAGCTCGAGAGCGCTATTTTCTAGCTATTTATTGCGAGAAACACGTTTTCTGGGGTTTTCACCACTCCACAGTTCGTTGGATATGCAGAACAGTAGATATCTTGGTTTTGTGGGGTTTCAAGCAGAGATATGCATTTTCTGCGATAATCTTCGTGAGACTTCTGTCCGAAGTATGCTAACACATCGAGATCGTTCTTTTCGAGCTAGTTAATGCGAGAAAAACCTTATCCGGTGTTTTCACCACTCCACAGTGCGTTTGATATGCAGAACCAGCGATATCTTGGCTTTCGTGGGGTTTCAAGCTGAGATATGCATTTTCTGCGATAATCTTGTTGAGACTTCTGTCCGAAGTATGCTGAATGATCTAGATCGCTCTTTTCGAGCTATTTAATGCGAGAAACACGTTATCTTGTGTTTTCACCACTCCACAGTGCGTTTGATATGCAGAACCAGCGATATCTTGGTTTTCGTTGGGTTTCAAGCTGAGATATGCATTTTCTGCGATAATATTGGTGAGACTTCAGTCAGAAGTATGCTGAATCATCGAGATCGCTCTTTTCGAGCTAGTTAGTGCGAGAAACACGTTATCTGGTGTTTTCACCACTCCACAGTGCGTTTGATATGCAGAACAGTAGATATCTTGGTTTTCGTGGGGTTTCAACCTGAGATATGCATTTTCTGCGATAATCTTGTTGAGACTTCTGTCTGAAGTATGCTTAATTATCGAGATCGCTCGTTTCGAGCTATTCAATGCGGGAAACACGTTATCTGGTGTTTTCACCACTCCACAGTGCGTGTGATATGCAGAACCGGCGATATCTTGGTTTTCGTGGGGTTTCAAGCTGAGATATGCATTCTCTGCGATAGTCTTGGTGAGACTTCTGTCCGAAGTATGCTAACACATCGAGATCGCTCTTTTCGAGCTAGTTAATGCGAGAAAAACCTTAGCCGGTGTTTTCACCACTCCACAGTGCGTTTGATATGCAGAACCAGCGATATCTTGGCTTTCGTGGGGTTTCAAGCTGAGATATGCATTTTCTGCGATAATCTTGTTGAGACTTCTGCCCGAAGTATGCTTAATTATCGAGATCGCTCGTTTCGAGCTATTCAATGCGAGAAACACGTTATCTGGTGTTTTCACCACTCCACAGTGCGTGTGATATGCAGAACCGGAGATATTTTGGTTTTCGTCGGGTTTCATGCTGAGATATGTATTTTCTACGATAAGCTTGCTGAAACATCTGTCCGAAGTATGCAGAAAGCTCGAGAGCGCTATTTTCGAGCTATTTAATGCGAGAAACACGTTTTCTGGGGTTTTCACCACTCCACAGTGCGTTTGATATGCAGAACCAGCGATATCTTGGCTTTCGTGGGGTTTCAAGCTGAGATATGCATTTTCTGCGATAATCTTGTTGAGACTTCTGTCCGAAGTATGCTTAATTATCGAGATCGCTCGTTTCGAGCTATTCAATGCGGGAAACACGTTATCTGGTGTTTTCACCACTCCACAGTGCGTGTGATATGCAGAACCGGCGATATCTTGGTTTTCGTGGGGTTTCAAGCTGAGATATGCATTCTCTGCGATAGTCTTGGTGAGACTTCTGTCCGAAGTATGCTAACACATCGAGATCGCTCTTTTCGAGCTAGTTAATGCGAGAAAAACCTTATCCGGTGTTTTCACCACTCCACAGTGCGTTTGATATGCAGAACCAGCGATATCTTGGCTTTCGTGGGGTTTCAAGCTGAGATATGCATTTTCTGCGATAATCTTGTTGAGACTTCTGTCCGAAGTATGCTGAATCATCTAGATCGCTCTTTTCGAGCTATTTAATGCGAGAAACACATTATCTTGTGTTTTCACCACTCCACAGTGCGTTTGATATGCAGAACCAGCGATATCTTGGTTTTCGTGGGGTTTCAAGCTGAGATATGCATTTTCTGCGATAATATTGGTGAGACTTCAGTCAGAAGTATGCTGAATCATCGAGATCGCTCTTTTCGAGCTAGTTAGTGCGAGAAACACGTTATCTGGTGTTTTCACCACTCCACAGTGCGTTTGATATGCAGAACAGTAGATATCTTGGTTTTCGTGGGGTTTCAAGCTGAGATATGCATTTTCTGCGATAATCTTGTTGAGACTTCTGTCCGAAGTATGCTTAAATATCGAGATCGCTCGTTTCGAGCTATTCAATGCGGGAAACACGTTATCTGGTGTTTTCACCACTCCACAGTGCGTGTGATATGCAGAACCGGCGATATCTTGGTTTTCGTGGGGTTTCAAGCTGAGATATGCATTTTCTGCGATAATCTTGGTGAGACTTCTGTCCGAAGTATGCTAACACATCGAGATCGCTCTTTTCGAGCTAGGTAATGCGAGAAAAACCTTATCCGCTGTTTTCACCACTCCACAGTGCGTTTGATATGCAGAACCAGCGATATCTTGGCTTTCGTGGGGTTTCAAGCTGAGATATGCATTTTCTGCGATAAGCTTGCTGAAACATCTGTCCGAAGTATGCAGAAAGCTCGAGAGCGCTATTTTCTAGCTATTTAATGCGAGAAACACGTTTTCTGGGGTTTTCACCACTCCACAGTTCGTTGGATATGCAGAACAGTAGATATCTTGGTTTTGTGGGGTTTCAAGCAGAGATATGCATTTTCTGCGATAATCTTCGTGAGACTTCTGTCCGAAGTATGCTAACACATCGAGATCGCTCTTTTCGAGCTAGTTAATGCGAGAAAAACCTTATCCGGTATTTTCACCACTCCACAGTGCGTTTGATATGCAGAACCAGCGATATCTTGGTTTTCGTGGGGTTTCAAGCTGCGATATGCATTTTCTGCGATAATATTGGTGAGACTTCAGTCAGAAGTATGCTGAATCATCGAGTTCGCTCTTTTCGAGCTAGTTAGTGCGAGAAACACGTTATCTGGGGTTTTCACTACTCCACAGTGCGTTTGATATGCAGAACAGTAGATATCTTGGTTTTCGTGGGGTTTCAAGCTGAGATATGCATTTTCTGCGATAATCTTGTTGAGACTTCTGTCCGAAGTATGCTTAATTATCGAGTTCGCTCGTTTCGAGCTATTTAATGCGGGAAACACGTTATCTGGTGTTTTCACCACTCCACAGTGCGTGTGATACGCAGAACCGGCGATATCTTGGATTTCGTGGGGTTACAAGCTGAGATATGCATTTTCTGCGATAATCTTGGTGAGACTTCTGTCCGAAGTATGCTAACACATCGAGATCGCTCTTTTCGAGCTAGTTAATGCGAGAAAAACCTTATCCGGTGTTTTCACCACTCCACAGTGCGTTTGATATGCAGAACCAGCGATATCTTGGCTTTCGTGGGGTTTCAAGCTGAGATATGCATTTTCTGCGATAATCTTGTTGAGACTTCTGTCCGAAGTATGCTTAATTATCGAGATCGCTCGTTTCGAGCTATTCAATGCGAGAAACACGTTATCTGGTGTTTTCACCACTCCACAGTGCGTGTGATATGCAGAACCGGAGATATTTTGGTTTTCGTCGGGTTTCATGCTGAGATATGTATTTTCTACGATAAGCTTGCTGAAACATCTGTCCGAAGTATGCAGAAAGCTCGAGAGCGCTATTTTCTAGCTATTTAATGCGAGAAACACGTTTTCTGGGGTTTTCACCACTCCACAGTTCGTTGGATATGCAGAACAGTAGATATCTTGGTTTTGTGGGGTTTCAAGCAGAGATATGCATTTTCTGCGATAATCTTCGTGAGACTTCTGTTAGAAGTGTGCTGAATCATATAGATCGCTTTTTTCGAGCTATTTAATGCGAGAAACACGTTATCTTGTGTTTTCACCACTCCACAGTGCGTTTGATATGCAGAACCAGCGATATCTTGGTTTTCGTGGGGTTTCAAGCTGAGATATGCATTTTCTGCGATAATCTTGTTGAGACTTCTGTCCGAAGTATGCTTAATTATCGAGATCGCTCGTTTCGAGCTATTTAATGCGGGAAACACGTTATCTGGTGTTTTCACCACTCCACAGTGCGTGTGATATGCAGAACCGGCGATATCTTGGTTTTCGTGGGGTTTCAAGCTGAGATATGCATTTTCTGCGATAATCTTGTTGAGACTTCTGTCCGAAGTATGCTTAATTATCGAGATCGCTCGTTTCGAGCTATTCAATGCGAGAAACACGTTATCTGGTGTTTTCACCACTCCACAGTGCGTGTGATATGCAGAACCGGCGATATCTTGGTTTTCGTGGGGTTTCAAGCTGAGATATGCATTTTCTGCGATAATCTTGGTCAGACTTCTGTCCGAAGTATGCTAAAACATCGAGATCGCTCTTTTCGAGCTAGTTAATGCGAGAAAAACCTTATCCGGTGTTTTCACCACTCCACAGTGCGTGTGATATGCAGAACCGGCGATATCTTGGTTTTCGTGGGGTTTCAAGCTGAGATATGCATTTTCTGCGATAATCTTGGTGAGACTTCTGTCCGAAGTATGCTAAAACATCGAGATCGCTCTTTTCGAGCTAGTTAATGCGAGAAAAACCTTATCCGCTGTTTTCACCACTCCACAGTGCGTTTGATATGCAGAACCGGCGATATTTTGGTTTTCGACGGGTTTCAAGCTGAGATATGTATTTTCAACGATAAGCTTGGTGAAACATCTGTCCGAAGCATGCAGAAAGCTCGAGAGCGCTCTTTTCGAGCTATTTAATGCGAGAAACACGTTATCTGGTGTTTTCACCACTCCACAGTGCGTTTGATATGCAGAACAGTAGATATCTTGGTTTTCGTGGGGTTTCAAGCTGAGATATGCATTTCCTGCGATAATCTTGGTGAGACTTCTGTCCGATGTATGCTGAATCATCGAGATCGCTCTTTTCGAGCTAGTTAGTGCGAGAAACACGTTTTCTGGTGTTTTCACCACTCCAGAGTGCGTTGGATATGCAGAACCAGCGATATTTTGGTTTTCGTCGGGTTTCAAGTTGATATATGCATTTTCTACGATAATCATGGTGAAACATCTGTCCGAAGTATGCAGAAACATCGAGAGCGCTCTTTTCGAGCTATTTAATGCGAGAAACACGTTATCTGGTGTTTTCACCACTCCACAGTGCGTTTGATATGCAGAACAGTAGATATCTTGGTTTTCGTGGGGTTTCAAGCTGAGATATGCATTTTCTGCGATAATCTTGTTGAGACTTCTGTCCGAAGTATGCAGAAACATCGAGAGCGCTCTTTTCGAGCTATTTATTGCGAGAAACACGTTTTCTGGTGTTTTCACCACTCCAGAGTGCGTTGGATATGCAGAACCAGCGATATCTTGGCTTTCATGGGGTTTCAAGCTGAGATATGCATTTTTTACGATAATCTTGGTGAGACTTCTGTCAGAAGTATGCAGGATCTTCGAGAACGCTCTTTTCGAGCTACTTAATATGAGAAACACGTTTTCTGGTGTTTTCACCCCTCCACAGTGCGTTTGATATGCAGAACCGGCGACATCTTGGTTTTCGTCGGGTTTCAACTTGATATATGCATTTTCTACGATAATCTTGGTGAGACTTCTGTCCGAAGTATGCAGAACTATCGAGATCCCACTTTTCGAGCTATTTAATGCGAGAAACACGTTATCTGGTGTTTTCACCACTCCAGAGTGCGTTTGATATGCAGAACCGGCGATATCTTGGTTTTCGTGGGGTTTCAAGCTGAGATATGCATTTTCTACGATAATCTTGGAGAGACTTCTGTCAGAAGTATGCAGGATCTTCGAGAACGCTCTTTTCGAGCTACTTAATATGAGAAACACGTTTTCTGGTGTTTTCACCACTCCACAGTGCGTTTGATATGCAGAACCGGCGACATCTTGGTTTTCGTGGGGTTTCAAGCTGAGATATGCATTTTCTGCGATTATCTTGGTGAGACTTCTGTCCGAAGTATGCAGAATCATCGAGATTGCTCTTTTCGAGCTATTTAATGCGAGAAACACGTTATCTTGTGTTTTCACCACTCCACAGTGCGTTTGATATGCAGAACCAGCGATATCTTGGCTTTCGTGGGGTTTCAAGCTGAGATATGCATTTTCTGCGATAATCTTGTTGAGACTTCTGTCCGAAGTATGCTAACACATCGAGATCGTTCTTTTCGAGCTAGTTAATGCGAGAAAAACCTTATCCGGTGTTTTCACCACTCCACAGTGCGTTTGATATGCAGAACCAGCGATATCTTGGCTTTCGTGGGGTTTCAAGCTGAGATATGCATTTTCTGCGATAATCTTGTTGAGACTTCTGTCCGAAGTATGCTGAATCATCTAGATCGCTCTTTTCGAGCTATTTAATGCGAGAAACACGTTATCTTGTGTTTTCACCACTCCACAGTGCGTTTGATATGCAGAACCAGCGATATCTTGGTTTTCGTTGGGTTTCAAGCTGAGATATGCATTTTCTGCGATAATATTGGTGAGACTTCAGTCAGAAGTATGCTGAATCATCGAGATCGCTCTTTTCGAGCTAGTTAGTGCGAGAAACACGTTATCTGGTGTTTTCACCACTCCACAGTGCGTTTGATATGCAGAACAGTAGATATCTTGGTTTTCGTGGGGTTTCAACCTGAGATATGCATTTTCTGCGATAATCTTGTTGAGACTTCTGTCTGAAGTATGCTTAATTATCGAGATCGCTCGTTTCGAGCTATTCAATGCGGGAAACACGTTATCTGGTGTTTTCACCACTCCACAGTGCGTGTGATATGCAGAACCGGCGATATCTTGGTTTTCGTGGGGTTTCAAGCTGAGATATGCATTCTCTGCGATAGTCTTGGTGAGACTTCTGTCCGAAGTATGCTAACACATCGAGATCGCTCTTTTCGAGCTAGTTAATGCGAGAAAAACCTTATCCGGTGTTTTCACCACTCCACAGTGCGTTTGATATGCAGAACCAGCGATATCTTGGCTTTCGTGGGGTTTCAAGCTGAGATATGCATTTTCTGCGATAATCTTGTTGAGACTTCTGCCCGAAGTATGCTTAATTATCGAGATCGCTCGTTTCGAGCTATTCAATGCGAGAAACACGTTATCTGGTGTTTTCACCACTCCACAGTGCGTGTGATATGCAGAACCGGAGATATTTTGGTTTTCGTCGGGTTTCATGCTGAGATATGTATTTTCTACGATAAGCTTGCTGAAACATCTGTCCGAAGTATGCAGAAAGCTCGAGAGCGCTATTTTCGAGCTATTCAATGCGAGAAACACGTTATCTGGTGTTTTCACCACTCCACAGTGCGTTTGATATGCAGAACCGGCGACATCTTGGTTTTCGTGGGGTTTCAAGCTGAGATATGTATTTTCTGCGATAATCTTGGTGAGACTTCTGTCCGAAGTATGCTAACACATCGAGATCGCTCTTTTCGAGCTAGTTAATGCGAGAAAAACCTTATCCGGTGTTTTCACCACTCCACAGTGCGTTTGATATGCAGAACCAGCGATATCTTGGCTTTCGTGGGGTTTCAAGCTGAGATATGCATTTTCTGCGATAATCTTGTTGAGACTTCTGCCCGAAGTATGCTTAATTATCGAGATCGCTCGTTTCGAGCTATTCAATGCGAGAAACACGTTATCTGGTGTTTTCACCACTCCACAGTGCGTGTGATATGCAGAACCGGAGATATTTTGGTTTTCGTCGGGTTTCATGCTGAGATATGTATTTTCTACGATAAGCTTGCTGAAACATCTGTCCGAAGTATGCAGAAAGCTCGAGAGCGCTATTTTCGAGCTATTCAATGCGAGAAACACGTTATCTGGTGTTTTCACCACTCCACAGTGCGTTTGATATGCAGAACCGGCGACATCTTGGTTTTCGTGGGGTTTCAAGCTGAGATATGTATTTTCTGCGATAATCTTGGTGAGACTTCTGTCCGAAGTATGCTATCACATCGAGATCGCTCTTTTCGAGCTAGGTAATGCGAGAAAAACCTTATCCGCTGTTTTCACCACTCCACAGTGCGTTTGATATGCAGAACCAGCGATATCTTGGCTTTCGTGGGGTTTCAAGCTGAGATATGCATTTTCTGCGATAAGCTTGCTGAAACATCTGTCCGAAGTATGCAGAAAGCTCGAGAGCGCTATTTTCTAGCTATTTAATGCGAGAAACACGTTTTCTGGGGTTTTCACCACTCCACAGTTCGTTGGATATGCAGAACAGTAGATATCTTGGTTTTGTGGGGTTTCAAGCAGAGATATGCATTTTCTGCGATAATCTTCGTGAGACTTCTGTCCGAAGTATGCTAACACATCGAGATCGCTCTTTTCGAGCTAGTTAATGCGAGAAAAACCTTATCCGGTATTTTCACCACTCCACAGTGCGTTTGATATGCAGAACCAGCGATATCTTGGTTTTCGTGGGGTTTCAAGCTGCGATATGCATTTTCTGCGATAATATTGGTGAGACTTCAGTCAGAAGTATGCTGAATCATCGAGTTCGCTCTTTTCGAGCTAGTTAGTGCGAGAAACACGTTATCTGGGGTTTTCACTACTCCACAGTGCGTTTGATATGCAGAACAGTAGATATCTTGGTTTTCGTGGGGTTTCAAGCTGAGATATGCATTTTCTGCGATAATCTTGTTGAGACTTCTGTCCGAAGTATGCTTAATTATCGAGATCGCTCGTTTCGAGCTATTTAATGCGGGAAACACGTTATCTGGTGTTTTCACCACTCCACAGTGCGTGTGATATGCAGAACCGGCGATATCTTGGATTTCGTGGGGTTACAAGCTGAGATATGCATTTTCTGCGATAATCTTGGTGAGACTTCTGTCCGAAGTATGCTAACACATCGAGATCGCTCTTTTCGAGCTAGTTAATGCGAGAAAAACCTTATCCGGTGTTTTCACCACTCCACAGTGCGTTTGATATGCAGAACCAGCGATATCTTGGCTTTCGTGGGGTTTCAAGCTGAGATATGCATTTTCTGCGATAATCTTGTTGAGACTTGTGTCCGAAGTATGCTTAATTATCGAGATCGCTCGTTTCGAGCTATTCAATGCGAGAAACACGTTATCTGGTGTTTTCACCACTCCACAGTGCGTGTGATATGCAGAACCGGAGATATTTTGGTTTTCGTCGGGTTTCATGCTGAGATATGTATTTTCTACGATAAGCTTGCTGAAACATCTGTCCGAAGTATGCAGAAAGCTCGAGAGCGCTATTTTCTAGCTATTTAATGCGAGAAACACGTTTTCTGGGGTTTTCACCACTCCACAGTTCGTTGGATATGCAGAACAGTAGATATCTTGGTTTTGTGGGGTTTCAAGCAGAGATATGCATTTTCTGCGATAATCTTCGTGAGACTTCTGTCCGAAGTATGCTAACACATCGAGATCGTTCTTTTCGAGCTAGTTAATGCGAGAAAAACCTTATACGGTGTTTTCACCACTCCACAGTGCGTTTGATATGCAGAACCAGCGATATCTTGGCTTTCGTGGGGTTTCAAGCTGAGATATGCATTTTCTGCGATAATCTTGTTGAGACTTCTGTCCGAAGTATGCTGAATCATCTAGATCGCTCTTTTCGAGCTATTTAATGCGAGAAACACGTTATCTTGTGTTTTCACCACTCCACAGTGCGTTTGATATGCAGAACCAGCGATATCTTGGTTTTCGTTGGGTTTCAAGCTGAGATATGCATTTTCTGCGATAATATTGGTGAGACTTCAGTCAGAAGTATGCTGAATCATCGAGATCGCTCTTTTCGAGCTAGTTAGTGCGAGAAACACGTTATCTGGTGTTTTCACCACTCCACAGTGCGTTTGATATGCAGAACAGTAGATATCTTGGTTTTCGTGGGGTTTCAACCTGAAATATGCATTTTCTGCGATAATCTTGTTGAGACTTCTGTCTGAAGTATGCTTAATTATCGAGATCGCTCGTTTCGAGCTATTCAATGCGGGAAACACGTTATCTGGTGTTTTCACCACTCCACAGTGCGTGTGATATGCAGAATCGGCGATATCTTGGTTTTCGTGGGGTTTCAAGCTGAGATATGCATTCTCTGCGATAGTTTTGGTGAGACTTCTGTCCGAAGTATGCTAACACATCGAGATCGCTCTTTTCGAGCTAGTTAATGCGAGAAAAACCTTATCCGGTGTTTTCACCACTCCACAGTGCGTTTGATATGCAGAACCAGCGATATCTTGGCTTTCGTGGGGTTTCAGGCTGAGATATGCATTTTCTGCGATAATCTTGTTGAGACTTCTGCCCGAAGTATGCTTAATTATCGAGATCGCTCGTTTCGAGCTATTCAATGCGAGAAACACGTTATCTGGTGTTTTCACCACTCCACAGTGCGTGTGATATGCAGAACCGGAGATATTTTGGTTTTCGTCGGGTTTCATGCTGAGATATGTATTTTCTACGATAAGCTTGCTGAAACATCTGTCCGAAGTATGCAGAAAGCTCGAGAGCGCTATTTTCGAGCTATTTAATGCGAGAAACACGTTTTCTGGGGTTTTCACCACTCCACAGTTCGTTGGATATGCAGAACAGTAGATATCTTGGTTTTGGGGGGTTTCAAGCAGAGATATGCATTTTCTGCGATAATCTTCGTGAGACTTCTGTTAGAAGTGTGCAGAATCATCGAGATCCAGCTTTTCGAGCTACTTAATGCGAGGAACACGTTATCTGGTGTTTTCACCACTCCACAGTTGGTTTGATATGCAGAACCGGCGATATTTTGGTTTTCGTCGGGTGTCAAGCTGAGATATGCATGTTCTACGATAATCTGGGTGAAACATCTGTCCGAAGTATGCAGAAACATCGAGAGCGCTCTTTTCGAGCTATTTAATGCGAGAAACTCGTTTTCTGGGATTTTCACCACTCCACAGTTCGTTGGATATGCAGAACCGGAGATATCTTGGTTTTCGTGTGGTTTCAAGCTGAGATATGCATTTCCTGCGATAATCTTGGTGAGACTTCTGTCCGAAGTATGCTGAATCATATAGATCGCTTTTTTCGAGCTATTTAATGCGAGAAACACGTTATCTTGTGTTTTCACCACTCCACAGTGCGTTTGATATGCAGAACCAGCGATATCTTGGTTTTCGTGGGGTTTCAAGCTGAGATATGCATTTTCTGCGATAATATTGGTTAGGCTTCAGTCAGAAGTATGCTGAATCATCGAGATCGCTCTTTTGAAGCTAGTTAGTGCGAGAAACACGTTATCTGGTGTTTTCACCACTCCACAGTGCGTGTGATATGCAGAACCGGCGATATCTTGGTTTTCGTGGGGTTTCAAGCTGAGATATGCATTTTCTGCGATAATCTTGGTGAGACTTCTGTCCGAAGTATGCTAACACATCGAGATCGCTCTTTTCGAGCTAGTTAATGCGAGAAAAACCTTATCCGGTGTTTTCACCACTCCACAGTGCGTTTGATATGCAGAACCAGCGATATCTTGGCTTTCGTGGGGTTTCAAGCTGGGATATGCATTTTCTGCGATAATCTTGTTGAGACTTCTGTCCGAAGTATGCTTAATTATCGAGATCGCTCGTTTCGAGCTATTCAATGCCAGAAACATGTTATCTGGTGTTTTCACCACTCCACAGTGCGTGTGATATGCAGAACCGGCGATATCTTGGTTTTCGTGGGGTTTCAAGCTGAGATATGCATTTTCTGCGATAATCTTGGTCAGACTTCTGTCCGAAGTATGCTAAAACATCGAGATCGCTCTTTTCGAGCTAGTTAATGCGAGAAAAACCTTATCCGGTGTTTTCACCACTCCACAGTGCGTGTGATATGCAGAACCGGCGATATCTTGGTTTTCGTGGGGTTTCAAGCTGAGATATGCATTTTCTGCGATAATCTTGGTCAGACTTCTGTCCGAAGTATGCTAAAACATCGAGATCGCTCTTTTCGAGCTAGTTAATGCGAGAAAAACCTTATCCGGTGTTTTCACCACTCCACAGTGCGTTTGATATGCAGAACCGGCGATATTTTGGTTTTCGACGGGTTTCAAGCTGAGATATGTATTTTCAACGATAAGCTTGGTGAAACATCTGTCCGAAGCATGCAGAAAGCTCGAGAGCGCTCTTTTCGAGCTATTTAATGCGAGAAACACGTTTTCTGGAGTTTTCACCACTCCACAGTTCGTTGGATATGCAGAACAGTAGATATCTTGGTTTTGTGGGGTTTCAAGCAGAGATATGCATTTTCTGCGATAATCTTCGTGAGACTTCTGTTAGAAGTATGCAGAATCATCGAGATCGCACTTTTCGAGCTATTTAATGCGAGAAACACGTTATCTGGTGTTTTCACCACTGCACAGTGCGTTTGATATGCAGAACCAGCGATATCTTGGTTTTCGTGGCATTTCAAGCTGGGATATGCATTTCCTGCGACAATCTTGGTGAGACTTCTGTCCGATGTATGCTGAATCATCGAGATCGCTCTTTTCGAGCTAGTTAGTGCGAGAAACACGTTATCTGGTGTTTTCACCACTCCACAGTGCGTTTGATATGCAGAACAGTAGTTATCTGGGTTTTCGTGGGGTTTCAAGCTGAGATATGCATTTTCTGCGATAATCTTGTTGAGACTTCTGTCCGAAGTATGCAGAATCATCGAGATCGCTCGTTTCGAGCTGTTTAATGCGAGAAACCACGTTATCTGGTGTTTTCACCACTCCACAGTGCGTTGGATATGCAGAACCGGAGATATTTTGGTTTTCGTCGGGTTTCAAGCTGAGATATGCATTTTCGAAGATAAGCTTGGTGAAACATCTGTCCGAAGTATGCAGAAACATCGAGAGCGCTCTTTTGGAGCTATTTATTGCGAGAAACACGTTCTCTGGTGTTTTCACCACTCCACAGTTGGTTTGATATGCAGAACCGACGATATTTTGGTTTTCGTCGGGTTTCAAGTTGAAATATGCATTTTCTACGATAATCTTGGTGAAACATCTGTCCGAAGTATGCAGAAACATCGAGAGCGCTCTTTTCGAGCTATTTAATGCGAGAAACACGTTATCTGGTGTTTTCACCACTCCACAGTGCGTTTGATATGCAGAACAGTAGATATCTTGGTTTTCGTGGGGTTTCAAGCGGAGATATGCATTTTCTGCGATAATCTTGTTGAGACTTCTGTCCGAAGTATGCAGAAACATCGAGAGCGCTCTTTTCGAGCTATTTATTGCGAGAAACACGTTTTCTGGTGTTTTCACCACTCCAGAGTGCGTTGGATATGCAGAACCAGCGATATCTTGGCTTTCATGGGGTTTCAAGCTGAGATATGCATTTTTTACGATAATCTTGGTGAGACTTCTGTCCGAAGAATGCTTAATCATCGAGTACGCTCGTTTCGAGCTATTTAATGCGAGAAACACGTTATCTGGTGTTTTCACCACTCCACAGTGCGTTTGATATGCAGAACAGGCGATATCTTGGTTTTTGTGGGGTTTCAAGCTGAGATATGCATTTTCAACGATAATCTTGGAGAGACTTCTGTCAGAAGTATGCAGGATCTTGGAGAACGCTCTTTTCGAGCTACTTAATATGAGTAACACGTTTTCTGGTGTTTTCACCCCTCCACAGTGCGTTTGATATGCAGAACCGGCGACATCTTGGTTTTCGTGGGGTTTCAAGCAGAGATATGCATTTTCTGCGATAATCTTGTTGAGACTTCTGTCCGAAGTATGCAGAAACATCGAGAGCGCTCTTTTCGAGCTATTTATTGCGAGAAACACGTTTTCTGGTGTTTTCACCACTCCAGAGTGCGTTGGATATGCAGAACCAGCGATATCTTGGCTTTCATGGGGTTTCAAGCTGAGATATGCATTTTCTACGATAATCTTGGGGAGACTTCTGTCAGAAGTATGCAGGATCTTCGAGAACGCTCTTTTCGAGCTACTTAATATGAGAAACACGTTTTCTTGTGTTTTCACCACTCCACAGTGCGTTTGATATGCAGAACCGGCGACATCTTGGTTTTCGTGGGGTTTCAAGCTGAGATATGCATTTTCTGCGATTATCTTGGTGAGACTTCTGTCCGAAGTATGCAGAATCATCGAGATTGCTCTTTTCGAGCTATTTAATGCGTGAAACACGTTAACTGGTGTTTTCACCACTCGGCAGTGCGTTGGATATGCAGAACCGGAGATATTTTGGTTTTCGTGTGGTTTCAAGCTGAGATATGCATTTTTTACGATAATCTTGATGAGACTTCTGTCCGAAGAATGCAGAATCATCGAGATCGCTCGTTTCGAGCTATTCAATGCGAGAAACACGTTATCTGGTGTTTTCACCACTCCACAGTGCGTTTGATATGCAGAACCGGCGATATCTTGGTTTTCGTGGGGTTTCAAGCAGAGATATGCATTTTCTGCGATAATCTTGGTGAGACTTCTGTCCGAAGTATGCTGAATCATCGAGATCGCTCTTTTCGAGCTAGTTAGTGCGAGAAACACGTTATCTGGTGTTTTCACCACTCCACAGTGCGTTTGATATGCAGAACCAGCGATATCTTGGTTTTCGTGTGGTTTCAAGCTGAGATATGCATTTCCTGCGATAATCTTGGTGAGACTTCTGTCCGAAGTATGCTGAATCATATAGATCGCTTTTTTCGAGCTATTTAATGCGAGAAACACGTTATCTTGTGTTTTCACCACTCCACAGTGCGTTTGATATGCAGAACCAGCGATATCTTGGTTTTCGTGGGGTTTCAAGCTGAGATATGCATTTTCTGCGATAATATTGGTTAGGCTTCAGTCAGAAGTATGCTGAATCATCGAGATCGCTCTTTTGAAGCTAGTTAGTGCGAGAAACACGTTATCTGGTGTTTTCACCACTCCACAGTGCGTGTGATATGCAGAACCGGCGATATCTTGGTTTTCGTGGGGTTTCAAGCTGAGATATGCATTTTCTGCGATAATCTTGGTGAGACTTCTGTCCGAAGTATGCTAACACATCGAGATCGCTCTTTTCGAGCTAGTTAATGCGAGAAAAACCTTATCCGGTGTTTTCACCACTCCACAGTGCGTTTGCTATGCAGAACCAGCGATATCTTGGCTTTCGTGGGGTTTCAAGCTGGGATAAGCATTTTCTGCGATAATCTTGTTGAGACTTCTGTCCGAAGTATGCTTAATTATCGAGATCGCTCGTTTCGAGCTATTCAATGCCAGAAACACGTTATCTGGTGTTTTCACCACTCCACAGTGCGTGTGATATGCAGAACCGGCGATATCTTGGTTTTCGTGGGGTTTCAAGCTGAGATATGCATTTTCTGCGATAATCTTGGTCAGACTTCTGTCCGAAGTATGCTAAAACATCGAGATCGCTCTTTTCGAGCTAGTTAATGCGAGAAAAACCTTATCCGGTGTTTTCACCACTCCACAGTGCGTGTGATATGCAGAACCGGCGATATCTTGGTTTTCGTGGGGTTTCAAGCTGAGATATGCATTTTCTGCGATAATCTTGGTCAGACTTCTGTCCGAAGTATGCTAAAACATCGAGATCGCTCTTTTCGAGCTAGTTAATGCGAGAAAAACCTTATCCGGTGTTTTCACCACTCCACAGTGCGTTTGATATGCAGAACCGGCGATATTTTGGTTTTCGACGGGTTTCAAGCTGAGATATGTATTTTCAACGATAAGCTTGGTGAAACATCTGTCCGAAGCATGCAGAAAGCTCGAGAGCGCTCTTTTCGAGCTATTTAATGCGAGAAACACGTTTTCTGGAGTTTTCACCACTCCACAGTTCGTTGGATATGCAGAACAGTAGATATCTTGGTTTTGTGGGGTTTCAAGCAGAGATATGCATTTTCTGCGATAATCTTCGTGAGACTTCTGTTAGAAGTATGCAGAATCATCGAGATCGCACTTTTCGAGCTATTTAATGCGAGAAACACGTTATCTGGTGTTTTCACCACTGCACAGTGCGTTTGATATGCAGAACCAGCGATATCTTGGTTTTCGTGGCATTTCAAGCTGGGATATGCATTTCCTGCGACAATCTTGGTGAGACTTCTGTCCGATGTATGCTGAATCATCGAGATCGCTCTTTTCGAGCTAGTTAGTGCGAGAAACACGTTATCTGGTGTTTTCACCACTCCACAGTGCGTTTGATATGCAGAACAGTAGTTATCTGGGTTTTCGTGGGGTTTCAAGCTGAGATATGCATTTTCTGCGATAATCTTGTTGAGACTTCTGTCCGAAGTATGCAGAATCATCGAGATCGCTCGTTTCGAGCTGTTTAATGCGAGAAACCACGTTATCTGGTGTTTTCACCACTCCACAGTGCGTTGGATATGCAGAACCGGAGATATTTTGGTTTTCGTCGGGTTTCAAGCTGAGATATGCATTTTCGAAGATAAGCTTGGTGAAACATCTGTCCGAAGTATGCAGAAACATCGAGAGCGCTCTTTTGGAGCTATTTATTGCGAGAAACACGTTCTCTGGTGTTTTCACCACTCCACAGTTGGTTTGATATGCAGAACCGACGATATTTTGGTTTTCGTCGGGTTTCAAGTTGAAATATGCATTTTCTACGATAATCTTGGTGAAACATCTGTCCGAAGTATGCAGAAACATCGAGAGCGCTCTTTTCGAGCTATTTAATGCGAGAAACACGTTATCTGGTGTTTTCACCACTCCACAGTGCGTTTGATATGCAGAACAGTAGATATCTTGGTTTTCGTGGGGTTTCAAGCTGAGATATGCATTTTCTGCGATAATCTTGTTGAGACTTCTGTCCGAAGTATGCAGAAACATCGAGAGCGCTCTTTTCGAGCTATTTATTGCGAGAAACACGTTTTCTGGTGTTTTCACCACTCCAGAGTGCGTTGGATATGCAGAACCAGCGATATCTTGGCTTTCATGGGGTTTCAAGCTGAGATATGCATTTTTTACGATAATCTTGGTGAGACTTCTGTCCGAAGAATGCTTAATCATCGAGTACGCTCGTTTCGAGCTATTTAATGCGAGAAACACGTTATCTGGTGTTTTCACCACTCCACAGTGCGTTTGATATGCAGAACAGGCGATATCTTGGTTTTTGTGGGGTTTCAAGCTGAGATATGCATTTTCAACGATAATCTTGGAGAGACTTCTGTCAGAAGTATGCAGGATCTTCGAGAACGCTCTTTTCGAGCTACTTAATATGAGTAACACGTTTTCTGGTGTTTTCACCCCTCCACAGTGCGTTTGATATGCAGAACCGGCGACATCTTGGTTTTCGTGGGGTTTCAAGCAGAGATATGCATTTTCTGCGATAATCTTGTTGAGACTTCTGTCCGAAGTATGCAGAAACATCGAGAGCGCTCTTTTCGAGCTATTTATTGCGAGAAACACGTTTTCTGGTGTTTTCACCACTCCAGAGTGCGTTGGATATGCAGAACCAGCGATATCTTGGCTTTCATGGGGTTTCAAGCTGAGATATGCATTTTCTACGATAATCTTGGGGAGACTTCTGTCAGAAGTATGCAGGATCTTCGAGAACGCTCTTTTCGAGCTACTTAATATGAGAAACACGTTTTCTTGTGTTTTCACCACTCCACAGTGCGTTTGATATGCAGAACCGGCGACATCTTGGTTTTCGTGGGGTTTCAAGCTGAGATATGCGTTTTCTGCGATTATCTTGGTGAGACTTCTGTCCGAAGTATGCAGAATCATCGAGATTGCTCTTTTCGAGCTATTTAATGCGTGAAACACGTTAACTGGTGTTTTCACCACTCGGCAGTGCGTTGGATATGCAGAACCGGAGATATTTTGGTTTTCGTGGGGTTTCAAGCTGAGATATGCATTTTTTACGATAATCTTGATGAGACTTCTGTCCGAAGAATGCAGAATCATCGAGATCGCTCGTTTCGAGCTATTCAATGCGAGAAACACGTTATCTGGTGTTTTCACCACTCCACAGTGCGTTTGATATGCAGAACCGGCGATATCTTGGTTTTCGTGGGGTTTCAAGCAGAGATATGCATTTTCTGCGATAATCTTGGTGAGACTTCTGTCCGAAGTATGCTGAATCATCGAGATCGCTCTTTTCGAGCTAGTTAGTGCGAGAAACACGTTTTCTGCTGTTTTCACCACTCCACAGTATGTTTGACATGCAGAACCGGAGATATCTTGGTTTCGGTCGGGTATCAAGCTGAGATATGCATTTTCTACGATAATCCTGGTGAAACATCTGTCCGAAGTATGCAGAAACATCGAGAGCGCTCTTTTCGTGCAATTTAATGCGAGAAACACGTTATCTGGTGTTTTCACCACTCCACAGTGCGTTTGATATGCAGAACAGTAGATATCTTGGTTTTCGTGGGGTTTCAAGCTGAGATATGCATTTTCTGCGATAATCTTGTTGAGACTTCTGTCCGAAGTATGCTGAAACATCGAGAGCGCTCTTTTCGAGCTATTTATTGCGAGAAACACGTTTTCTGGTGTTTTCACCACTCCAGAGTGCGTTGGATATGCAGAACCAGCGATATCTTGGCTTTCATGGGGTTTCAAGCTGAGATATGCATTTTTTACGATAACCTTGGTGAGACTTCTGTCCGAAGAATGCTTAATCATCGAAATCGCTCGTTTCGAGCTATTTAATGCGAGAAACACGTTATCTGGTGTTTTCACCACTCCACAGTGCGTTTGATATGCAGAACAGGCGATATCTTGGTTTTCGTGTGGTTTCAAGCTGAGATATGCTTTTTCTTCGATAATCTTGGTGAGAGTTCTGTCCGAAGTATGCTGAATCATCGAGATCGCTCTTTTCGAGCTAGTTAGTGCGAGAAACACGTTATCTGGTGTTTTCACCACTCCACAGTGCGTTTGATATGCAGAACCAGCGATATCTGGGTTTTCGTGGGGTTTCAAGCTGAGATATGCATTTTTTACGATAATCTTGATGAGACTTCTGTCCGAAGTATGCAGAATCATCGAGATCGCTCGTTTCGAGCTAGTTAGTGCGAGAAACACGTTTTCTGCTGTTTTCACCACTCCACAGTATGTTTGACATGCAGAACCGGAGATATCTTGGTTTCGGTCGGGTATCAAGCTGAGATATGCATTTTCTACGATAATCCTGGTGAAACATCAGTCCGAAGTATGCAGAAACATCGAGAGCGCTCTTTTCGTGCAATTTAATGCGAGAAACACGTTATCTGGTGTTTTCACCACTCCACAGTGCGTTTGATATGCAGAACAGTAGATATCTTGGTTTTCGTGGGGTTTCAAGCTGAGATATGCATTTTCTGCGATAATCTTGTTGAGACTTCTGTCCGAAGTATGCAGAAACATCGAGAGCGCTCTTTTCGAGCTATTTATTGCGAGAAACACGTTTTCTGGTGTTTTCACCACTCCAGAGTGCGTTGGATATGCAGAACCAGCGATATCTTGGCTTTCATGGGGTTTCAAGCTGAGATATGCATTTTTTACGATAACCTTGGTGAGACTTCTGTCCGAAGAATGCTTAATCATCGAAATCGCTCGTTTCGAGCTATTTAATGCGAGAAACACGTTATCTGGTGTTTTCACCACTCCACAGTGCGTTTGATATGCAGAACAGGCGATATCTTGGTTTTCGTGTGGTTTCAAGCTGAGATATGCTTTTTCTTCGATAATCTTGGTGAGAGTTCTGTCCGAAGTATGCTGAATCATCGAGATCGCTCTTTTCGAGCTAGTTAGTGCGAGAAACACGTTATCTGGTGTTTTCACCACTCCACAGTGCGTTTGATATGCAGAACCAGCGATATCTGGGTTTTCGTGGGGTTTCAAGCTGAGATATGCATTTTTTACGATAATCTTGATGAGACTTCTGTCCGAAGTATGCAGAATCATCGAGATCGCTCGTTTCGAGCTATTCAATGCGAGAAACACGTTATCTGGTGTTTTCACCACTCCACAGTGCGTTTGATATGCAGAACCGGCGATATCTTGGTTTTCGTGGGGTTTCAAGCAGAGATATGCATTTTCTGCGATAATCTTGGTGAGAGTTCTGTCCGAAGTATGCTGAATCATCGAGATCGCTCTTTTCGAGCTAGTTAGTGCGAGAAACACGTTATCTGGTGTTTTCACCACTCCACAGTGCGTTTGATATGCAGAACAGTAGATATCTTGGTTTTCGTGGGGTTTCAAGCTGAGATATGCATTTTCTGCGAAAATCTTGTTGAGACTTCTGTCCGAAGTATGCAGAAACATCGAGAGCGCTCTTTTCGAGCTATTTATTGCGAGAAACACGTTTTCTGGTGTTTTCACCACTCCAGAGTGCGTTGGATATGCAGAACCAGCGATATCTTGGCTTTCATGGTGTTTCAAGCTGAGATATGCATTTTTTACGATAACCTTGGTGAGACTTCTGTCCGAAGTATGCTGAATCATCGAGATCGCTCTTTTCGAGCTAGTTAGTGCGAGAAACACGTTATCTGGTGTTTTCACCACTCCACAGTGCGTTTGATATGCAGAACCAGCGATATCTGGGTTTTCGTGGGGTTTCAAGCTGAGATATGCATTTTTTACGATAATCTTGATGAGACTTCTGTCCGAAGTATGCAGAATCATCGAGATCGCTCGTTTCGAGCTATTCAATGCGAGAAACACGTTATCTGGTGTTTTCACCACTCCACAGTGCGTTTGATATGCAGAACCGGCGATATCTTGGTTTTCGTGGGGTTGCAAGCAGAGATATGCATTTTCTGCGATAATCTTGGTGAGACTTCTGTCCGAAATATGCTGAATCATCGAGATCGCTCTTTTCGAGCTAGTTAGTGCGAGAAACACGTTATCTGGTGTTTTCACCACTCCACAGTGCGTTTGATATGCAGAACAGTAGATATCTTGGTTTTCGTGGGGTTTCAAGCTGAGATATGCATTTTCTGCGATAATCTTGGTGAGACTTCTGTCCGAAGTATGCTGAATCATCGAGATCGCTCTTTTCGAGCTAGTTAGTGCGAGAAACACGTTATCTGGTGTTTTCACCACTCCACAGTGCGTTTGATATGCAGAACCAGCGATATCTGGGTTTTCGTGGGGTTTCAAGCTGAGATATGCATTTTCTGCGATAATCTTCGTGAGACTTCTGTTAGAAGTATGCAGAATCATCGAGATCGCACTTTTCGAGCTATTTAATGCGAGAAACACGTTATCTGGTGTTTTCACCACTGCACAGTGCGTTTGATATGCAGAACCAGCGATATCTTGGTTTTCGTGGCATTTCAAGCTGGGATATGCATTTCCTGCAACAATCTTGGTGAGACTTCTGTCCGATGTATGCTGAATCATCGAGATCGCTCTTTTCGAGCTAATTAGTGCGAGAAACACGTTATCTGGTGTTTTCACCACTCCACAGTGCGTTTGATATGCAGAACAGTAGTTATCTGGGTTTTCGTGGGGTTTCAAGCTGAGATATGCATTTTCTGCGATAATCTTGTTGAGACTTCTGTCCGAAGTATGCAGAATCATCGAGATCGCTCGTTTCGAGCTGTTTAATGCGAGAAACCACGTTATCTGGTGTTTTCACCACTCCACAGTGCGTTGGATATGCAGAACCGGAGATATTTTGGTTTTCGTCGGGTTTCAAGCTGAGATATGCATTTTCGAAGATAAGCTTGGTGAAACATCTGTCCGAAGTATGCAGAAACATCGAGAGCGCTCTTTTGGAGCTATTTATTGCGAGAAACACGTTCTCTGGTGTTTTCACCACTCCACAGTTGGTTTGATATGCAGAACCGACGATATTTTGGTTTTCGTCGGGTTTCAAGTTGAAATATGCATTTTCTACGATAATCTTGGTGAAACATCTGTCCGAAGTATGCAGAAACATCGAGAGCGCTCTTTTCGAGCTATTTATTGCGAGAAACACGTTTTCTGGTGTTTTCACCACTCCAGAGTGCGTTGGATATGCAGAACCAGCGATATCTTGGCTTTCATGGGGTTTCAAGCTGAGATATGCATTTTTTACGATAATCTTGGTGAGACTTCTGTCCGAAGAATGCTTAATCATCGAGATCGCTCGTTTCGAGCTATTTAATGCGAGAAACACGTTATCTGGTGTTTTCACCACTCCACAGTGCGTTTGATATGCAGAACAGGCGATATCTTGGTTTTTGTGGGGTTTCAAGCTGAGATATGCATTTTCAACGATAATCTTGGAGAGACTTCTGTCAGAAGTATGCAGGATCTTCGAGAACGCTCTTTTCGAGCTACTTAATATGAGTAACACGTTTTCTGGTGTTTTCACCACTCCACAGTGCGTTTGATATGCAGAACCGGCGACATCTTGGTTTTCTTGGGGTTTCAAGCTGAGATATGCATTTTCTGCGATTATCTTTGTGAGACTTCTGTCCGAAGTATGCAGAATCATCGAGATTGCTCTTTTCGAGCTATTTAATGCGTGAAACACGTTAACTGGTGTTTTCACCACTCGGCAGTGCGTTGGATATGCAGAACCGGCGACATCTTGGTTTTCGTGGGGTTTCAAGCTGAGATATGCATTTTCTGCGATTATCTTGGTGAGACTTCTGTCCGAAGTATGCAGAACCATCGAGATCGCACTTTTGGAGCTATTTAATATGAGAAACACGTTTTCTTGTGTTTTCACCACTCCACAGTGCGTTTGATATGCAGAACCGGCGACATCTTGGTTTTCGTGGGGTTTCAAGCTGAGATATGCATTTTCTGCGATTATCTTGGTGAGACTTCTGTCCGAAGTATGCAGAATCATCGAGATTGCTCTTTTGGAGCTATTTAATGCGTGAAACACGTTAACTGGTGTTTTCACCACTCGGCAGTGCGTTGGATATGCAGAACCGGAGATATTTTGGTTTTCGTGGGGTTTCAAGCTGAGATATGCATTTTTTACGATAATCTTGATGAGACTTCTGTCCGAAGAATGCAGAATCATCGAGATCGCTCGTTTCGAGCTATTCAATGCGAGAAACACGTTATCTGGTGTTTTCACCACTCCACAGTGCGTTTGATATGCAGAACCGGCGATATCTTGGTTTTCGTGGGGTTTCAAGCAGAGATATGCATTTTCTGCGATAATCTTGGTGAGACTTCTGTCCGAAGTATGCTGAATCATCGAGATCGCTCTTTTCGAGCTAGTTAGTGCGAGAAACACGTTTTCTGCTGTTTTCACCACTCCACAGTATGTTTGACATGCAGAACCGGAGATATCTTGGTTTCGGTCGGGTATCAAGCTGAGATATGCATTTTCTACGATAATCCTGGTGAAACATCTGTCCAAAGTATGCAGAAACATCGAGAGCGCTCTTTTCGTGCAATTTAATGCGAGAAACACGTTATCTGGTGTTTTCACCACTCCACAGAGCGTTTGATATGCAGAACAGTAGATATCTTGGTTTTCGTGGGGTTTCAAGCTGAGATATGCATTTTCTGCGATAATCTTGTTGAGACTTCTGTCCGAAGTATTCAGAAACATCGAGAGCGCTCTTTTCGAGCTATTTATTGCGAGAAACACGTTTTCTGGTGTTTTCACCACTCCAGAGTGCGTTGGATATGCAGAACCAGCGATATCTTGGCTTTCATGGGGTTTCAAGCTGAGATATGCATTTTTTACGATAACCTTGGTGAGACTTCTGTCCGAAGAATGCTTAATCATCGAAATCGCTCGTTTCGAGCTATTTAATGCGAGAAACACGTTATCTGGTGTTTTCACCACTCCACAGTGCGTTTGATATGCAGAACAGGAGATATCTTGGTTTTCGTGTGGTTTCAAGCTGAGATATGCTTTTTCTTCGATAATCTTGGTGAGAGTTCTGTCCGAAGTATGCTGAATCATCGAGATCGCTCTTTTCGAGCTAGTTAGTGCGAGAAACACGTTATCTGGTGTTTTCACCACTCCACAGTGCGTTTGATATGCAGAACCAGCGATATCTGGGTTTTCGTGGGGTTTCAAGCTGAGATATGCATTTTTTACGATAATCTTGATGAGACTTCTGTCCGAAGTATGCAGAATCATCGAGATCGCTCGTTTCGAGCTATTCAATGCGAGAAACACGTTATCTGGTGTTTTCACCACTCCACAGTGCGTTTGATATGCAGAACCGGCGATATCTTGGTTTTCGTGGGGTTTCAAGCAGAGATATGCATTTTCTGCGATAATCTTGGTGAGACTTCTGTCCGAAGTATGCTGAATCATCGAGATCGCTCTTTTCGAGCTAGTTAGTGCGAGAAACACGTTATCTGGTGTTTTCACCACTCCACAGTGCGTTTGATATGCAGAACCAGCGATATCTGGGTTTTCGTGGGGTTTCAAGCTGAGATATGCATTTTCTGCGATAATCTTCGTGAGACTTCTGTTAGAAGTATGCAGAATCATCGAGATCGCACTTTTCGAGCTATTTAATGCGAGAAACACGTTATCTGGTGTTTTCACCACTGCACAGTGCGTTTGATATGCAGAACCAGCGATATCTTGGTTTTCGTGGCATTTCAAGCTGGGATATGCATTTCCTGCGACAATCTTGGTGAGACTTCTGTCCGATGTATGCTGAATCATCGAGATCGCTCTTTTCGAGCTAGTTAGTGCGAGAAACACGTTATCTGGTGTTTTCACCACTCCACAGTGCGTTTGATATGCAGAACAGTAGTTATCTGGGTTTTCGTGGGGTTTCAAGCTGAGATATGCATTTTCTGCGATAATCTTGTTGAGACTTCTGTCCGAAGTATGCAGAATCATCGAGATCGCTCGTTTCGAGCTGTTTAATGCGAGAAACCACGTTATCTGGTGTTTTCACCACTCCACAGTGCGTTGGATATGCAGAACCGGAGATATTTTGGTTTTCGTCGGGTTTCAAGCTGAGATATGCATTTTCGAAGATAAGCTTGGTGAAACATCTGTCCGAAGTATGCAGAAACATCGAGAGCGCTCTTTTGGAGCTATTTATTGCGAGAAACACGTTCTCTGGTGTTTTCACCACTCCACAGTTGGTTTGATATGCAGAACCGACGATATTTTGGTTTTCGTCGGGTTTCAAGTTGAAATATGCATTTTCTACGATAATCTTGGTGAAACATCTGTCCGAAGTATGCAGAAACATCGAGAGCGCTCTTTTCGAGCTATTTAATGCGAGAAACACGTTATCTGGTGTTTTCACCACTCCACAGTGCGTTTGGTATGCAGAACAGTAGATATCTTGGTTTTCGTGGGGTTTCAAGCTGAGATATGCATTTTCTGCGATAATGTTGTTGAGACTTCTGTCCGAAGTATGCAGAATCATCGAGAGCGCTCTTTTCGAGCTATTTATTGCGAGAAACACGTTTTCTGGTGTTTTCACCACTCCAGAGTGCGTTGGATATGCAGAACCAGCGATATCTTGGCTTTCATGGGGTTTCAAGCTGAGATATGCATTTTTTACGATAATCTTGGTGAGACTTCTGTCCGAAGAATGCTTAATCATCGAGATCGCTCGTTTCGAGCTATTTAATGCGAGAAACACGTTATCTGGTGTTTTCACCACTCCACAGTGCGTTTGATATGCAGAACAGGCGATATCTTGGTTTTTGTGGGGTTTCAAGCTGAGATATGCATTTTCAACGATAATCTTGGAGAGACTTCTGTCAGAAGTATGCAGGATCTTCGAGAACGCTCTTTTCGAGCTACTTAATATGAGTAACACGTTTTCTGGTGTTTTCACCACTCCACAGTGCGTTTGATATGCAGAACCGGCGACATCTTGGTTTTCGTGGGGTTTCAAGCTGAGATATGCATTTTCTGCGATTATCTTGGTGAGACTTCTGTCCGAAGTATGCAGAATCATCGAGATTGCTCTTTTCGAGCTATTTAATGCGTGAAACACGTTAACTGGTGTTTTCACCACTCGGCAGTGCGTTGGATATGCAGAACCGGCGACATCTTGGTTTTCGTGGGGTTTCAAGCTGAGATATGCATTTTCTGCGATTATCTTGGTGAGACTTCTGTCCGAAGTATGCAGAACCATCGAGATCGCACTTTTGGAGCTATTTAATATGAGAAACACGTTTTCTTGTGTTTTCACCACTCCACAGTGCGTTTGATATGCAGAACCGGCGACATCTTGGTTTTCGTGGGGTTTCAAGCTGAGATATGCATTTTCTGCGATTATCTTGGTGAGACTTCTGTCCGAAGTATGCAGAATCATCGAGATTGCTCTTTTCGAGCTATTTAATGCGTGAAACACGTTAACTGGTGTTTTCACCACTCGGCAGTGCGTTGGATATGCAGAACCGGAGATATTTTGGTTTTCGTGGGGTTTCAAGCTGAGATATGCATTTTTTACGATAATCTTGATGAGACTTCTGTCCGAAGAATGCAGAATCATCGAGATCGCTCGTTTCGAGCTATTCAATGCGAGAAACACGTTATCTGGTGTTTTCACCACTCCACAGTGCGTTTGATATGCAGAACCGGCGATATCTTGGTTTTCGTGGGGTTTCAAGCAGAGATATGCATTTTCTGCGATAATCTTGGTGAGACTTCTGTCCGAAGTATGCTGAATCATCGAGATCGCTCTTTTCGAGCTAGTTAGTGCGAGAAACACGTTTTCTGCTGTTTTCACCACTCCACAGTATGTTTGACATGCAGAACCGGAGATATCTTGGTTTCGGTCGGGTATCAAGCTGAGATATGCATTTTCTACGATAATCCTGGTGAAACATCTGTCCGAAGTATGCAGAAACATCGAGAGCGCTCTTTTCGTGCAATTTAATGCGAGAAACACGTTATCTGGTGTTTTCACCACTCCACAGTGCGTTTGATATGCAGAACAGTAGATATCTTGGTTTTCGTGGGGTTTCAAGCTGAGATATGCATTTTCTGCGATAATCTTGTTGAGACTTCTGTCCGAAGTATGCAGAAACATCGAGAGCGCTCTTTTCGAGCTATTTATTGCGAGAAACACGTTTTCTGGTGTTTTCACCACTCCAGAGTGCGTTGGATATGCAGAACCAGCGATATCTTGGCTTTCATGTGGTTTCAAGCTGAGATATGCATTTTTTACGATAACCTTGGTGAGACTTCTGTCCGAAGAATGCTTAATCATCGAAATCGCTCGTTTCGAGCTATTTAATGCGAGAAACACGTTATCTGGTGTTTTCACCACTCCACAGTGCGTTTGATATGCAGAACAGGCGATATCTTGGTTTTCGTGTGGTTTCAAGCTGAGATATGCTTTTTCTTCGATAATCTTGGTGAGAGTTCTGTCCGAAGTATGCTGAATCATCGAGATCGCTCTTTTCGAGCTAGTTAGTGCGAGAAACACGTTATCTGGTGTTTTCACCAATCCACAGTGCGTTTGATATGCAGAACCAGCGATATCTGGGTTTTCGTGGGGTTTCAAGCTGAGATATGCATTTTTTACGATAATCTTGATGAGACTTCTGTCCGAAGTATGCAGAATCATCGAGATCGCTCGTTTCGAGCTATTCAATGCGAGAAACACGTTATCTGGTGTTTTCACCACTCCACAGTGCGTTTGATATGCAGAACCGGCGATATCTTGGTTTTCGTGGGGTTTCAAGCAGAGATATGCATTTTCTGCGATAATCTTGGTGAGACTTCTGTCCGAAGTATGCTGAATCATCGAGATCGCTCTTTTCGAGCTAGTTAGTGCGAGAAACACGTTATCTGGTGTTTTCACCACTCCACAGTGCGTTTGATATGCAGAACAGTAGATATCTTGGTTTTCGTGGGGTTTCAAGCTGAGATATGCATTTTCTGCGAAAATCTTGTTGAGACTTCTGTCCGAAGTATGCAGAAACATCGAGAGCGCTCTTTTCGAGCTATTTATTGCGAGAAACACGTTTTCTGGTGTTTTCACCACTCCAGAGTGCGTTGGATATGCAGAACCAGCGATATCTTGGCTTTCATGGGGTTTCAAGCTGAGATATGCATTTTTTACGATAACCTTGGTGAGACTTCTGTCCGAAGAATGCTTAATCATCGAAATCGCTCGTTTCGAGCTATTTAATGCGAGAAACACGTTATCTGGTGTTTTCACCACTCCACAGTGCGTTTGATATGCAGAACAGGCGATATCTTGGTTTTCGTGTGGTTTCAAGCTGAGATATGCTTTTTCTGCGATAATCTTGGTGAGAGTTCTGTCCGAAGTATGCTGAATCATCGAGATCGCTCTTTTCGAGCTAGTTAGTGCGAGAAACACGTTATCTGGTGTTTTCACCACTCCACAGTGCGTTTGATATGCAGAACCAGCGATATCTGGGTTTTCGTGGGGTTTCAAGCTGAGATATGCATTTTTTACGATAATCTTGATGAGACTTCTGTCCGAAGTATGCAGAATCATCGAGATCGCTCGTTTCGAGCTATTCAATGCGAGAAACACGTTATCTGGTGTTTTCACCACTCCACAGTGCGTTTGATATGCAGAACCGGCGATATCTTGGTTTTCGTGGGGTTGCAAGCAGAGATATGCATTTTCTGCGATAATCTTGGTGAGACTTCTGTCCGAAATATGCTGAATCATCGAGATCGCTCTTTTCGAGCTAGTTAGTGCGAGAAACACGTTATCTGGTGTTTTCACCACTCCACAGTGCGTTTGATATGCAGAACAGTAGATATCTTGGTTTTCGTGGGGTTTCAAGCTGAGATATGCATTTTCTGCGATAATCTTGGTGAGACTTCTGTCCGAAGTATGCTGAATCATCGAGATCGCTCTTTTCGAGCTAGTTAGTGCGAGAAACACGTTATCTGGTGTTTTCACCACTCCACAGTGCGTTTGATATGCAGAACCAGCGATATCTGGGTTTTCGTGGGGTTTCAAGCTGAGATATGCATTTTTTACGATAATCTTGATGAGACTTCTGTCCGAAGTATGCAGAATCATCGAGATCGCTCGTTTCGAGCTATTCAATGCGAGAAACACGTTATCTGGTGTTTTCACCACTCCACAGTGCGTTTGATATGCAGAACCGGCGATATCTTGGTTTTCGTGGGGTTTCAAGCAGAGATATGCATTTTCTGCGATAATCTTGGTGAGACTTCTGTCCGAAGTATGCTGAATCATCGAGATCGCTCTTTTCGAGCTAGTTAGTGCGAGAAACACGTTATCTGGTGTTTTCACCACTCCACAGTGCGTTTGATAAGCAGAACAGTAGATATCTTGGTTTTCGTGTGGTTTTAAGCTGAGATATGCATTTTCTGCGATAATCTTGGTGAGACTTCTGTCCGAAGTATGCTGAATCATCGAGATCGCTCTTTTCGAGCTAGTTAGTGCGAGAAACACGTTATCTGGTGTTTTCACCACTCCACAGTGCGTTTGATATGCAGAACCAGCGATATCTGGGTTTTCGTGGGGTTTCAAGATGAGATATGCATTTTTTACGATAATCTTGATGAGACTTCTGTCCGAAGTATGCAGAATCATCGAGATCGCTCGTTTCGAGCTATTCAATGCGAGAAACAAGTTATCTGGTGTTTTCACCGCTCCACAGTGCGTTTGATGTGCAGAACCGGCGATATCTTGGTTTTCGTGGGGTTTCAAGCTGAGATATGCATTTTCTGCGATAATCTTGGTGAGACTTCTGTCCGAAGTATGCTGAATCATCGAGATCGCCCTTTTCGAGCTAGTTAGTGCGAGAAACACGTTATCTGGTGTTTTCACCACTCCACAGTGCGTTTGATATGCAGACCCAGCGATATCTGGGTTTTCGTTGGGTTTCAAGCTGAGATATGCATTTTTTACGATAATCTTGATGAAACTTCTGTCCGAAGTATGCAGAATCATCGAGATCGCTCGTTTCGAGCTATTCAATGCGAGAAACACGTTATCTGGTGTTTTCACCACTCCACAGTGCGTTTGATATGCAGGACCGGCGATATCTTGGTTTTCGTGGGGTTTCAAGCAGAGATATGCATTTTCTGCGATAATCTTGGTGAGACTTCTGTCCGAAGTATGCTGAATCATCGAGATCGCTCTTTTCGAGCTAGTTAGTGCGAGAAACACGTTATCTGGTGTTTTCACCACTCCACAGTGCGTTTGATAAGCAGAACAGTAGATATCTTGGTTTTCGTGTGGTTTTAAGCTGAGATATGCATTTTCTGCGATAATCTTGGTGAGACTTCTGTCCGAAGTATGCTGAATCATGGAGATCGCTCTTTTCGAGCTAGTTAGTGCGAGAAACACGTTATCTGGTGTTTTCACCACTCCACAGTGCGTTTGATATGCAGAACCAGCGATATCTGGGTTTTCGTGGGGTTTCAAGATGAGATATGCATTTTTTACGATAATCTTGATGAGACTTCTGTCCGAAGTATGCAGAATCATCGAGATCGCTCGTTTCGAGCTATTCAATGCGAGAAACAAGTTATCTGGTGTTTTCACCGCTCCACAGTGCGTTTGATGTGCAGAACCGGCGATATCTTGGTTTTCGTGGGGTTTCAAGCTGAGATATGCATTTTCTGCGATAATCTTGGTGAGACTTCTGTCCGAAGTATGCTGAATCATCGAGATCGCCCTTTTCGAGCTAGTTAGTGCGAGAAACACGTTATCTGGTGTTTTCACCACTCCACAGTGCGTTTGATATGCAGAACCAGCGATATCTGGGTTTTCGTGGGGTTTCAAGCTGAGATATGCATTTTTTACGATAATCTTGATGAGACTTCTGTCCGAAGTATGCAGAATCATCGAGATCGCTCGTTTCGAGCTATTCAATGCGAGAAACAAGTTATCTGGTGTTTTCACCGCTCCACAGTGCGTTTGATATGCAGAACCGGCGATATCTTGGTTTTCGTGGGGTTTCAAGCTGAGATATGCATTTTCTGCGATAATCTTGGTGAGACTTCTGTCCGAAGTATGCTGAATCATCGAGATCGCTCTTTTCGAGCTAATTAGTGCGAGAAACACGTTACCTGGTGTTTTCACCACTCCACAGTGCGTTTGATATGCAGAACCGGCGATATCTTGGTTTTCGTGGGGTTTCAAGCAGAGATATGCATTTTCTGCGATAATCTTGGTGAGACTTCTGTCCGAAGTATGCTGAATCATCGAGATCGCTCTTTTCGAGCTAGTTAGTGCGAGAAACACGTTATCTGGTGTTTTCACCACTCCACAGTGCGTTTGATATGCAGAACCAGCGATATCTGGGTTTTCGTGGGGTTTCAAGCTGAGATATGCATTTTCTGCGATAATCTTGGTGAGACTTCTGTCCGAAGTATGCTGAATCATCGAGATCGCTCTTTTCGAGCTAGTTAGTGCGAGAAACACGTTATCTGGTGTTTTCACCACTCCACAGTGCGTTTGATATGCAGAACAGTAGATATCTTGGTTTTCGTGTGGTTTCAAGCTGAGATATGCATTTTCTGCGATAATCTTGGTGAGACTTCTGTCCGAAGTATGCTGAATCAGCGAGATCGCTCTTTTCGAGCTAGTTAGTGCGAGAAACACGTTATCTGGTGTTTTCACCACTCCACAGTGCGTTTGATATGCAGAACCAGCGATATCTGGGTTTTCGTGGGGTTTCAAGCTGAGATATGCATTTTTTACGATAATCTTGATTAGACTTCTGTCCGAAGTATGCAGAATCATCGAGATCGCTCGTTTCGAGCTATTCAATGCGAGAAACAAGTTATGTGGTGTTTTCACCGCTCCACAGTGCGTTTGATATGCAGAACCGGCGATATCTTGGTTTTCGTGGGGTTTCAAGCTGAGATATGCATTTTCTGCGATAATCTTGGTGAGACTTCTGTCCGAAGTATGCTGAATCATCGAGATCGCTCTTTTCGAGCTAGTTAGTGCGAGAAACACGTTATCTGGTGTTTTCACCACTCCACAGTGCGTTTGATATGCAGAACCGGCGATATTTTGGTTTTCGTCGGGTTTCAAGCTGAGATATGCATTTTTTACGATCATTTTGGTGAGACTTCTGCCCGAAGTATGAAGAATCATCGAGATCGCTCTATTCGAGCTATTTAATGCGAGGAACCCGTTTTCTGGGGTTTTCACCACTCCACAGTTGGTTTGATATGCAGAACCGGCGATATTTTGGTTTTCGTCGGGTTTCAAGCTGAGATATGCATTTTCTACGATAATCTTGGTGAGACTTCTGTCCGAAGTATGCAGAAACATCGAGAGCGCTCTTTTCGAGCTATTTAATGCGAGAAACACGTTATCTGGTGTTTTCACCACTCCACAGTGCGTTTGTTATGCAGAACAGTAGATATCGTGGTTTTCGTGGGGTTTCAAGCTGAGATATGCATTTCCTGCGATAATCTTGTTGAGACTTCTGTCCGAAGTATGCAGAATCATCGAGATCGCTCGTTGCGAGCTATTTAATGCGAGAAACACGTTATCTGGTGTTTTCACCACTCCACAGTTGGTTTGATATGCAGAACCGGCGATATCTTGGTTTTCCTGGGGTTTCAAGCTGAGATATGCATTTTCTGCGATAATCTTTGTGAGACTTCTGTCCGAAGTATGCTGAAACATCGAGATCGCTCTTTTCGAGCTAGTTAATGCGAGAAAAACCTTATCCGGTGTTTTCACCACTCCATAGTGCGTTTGATATGCAGAACCAGCGATATCTTGGCTTTCGTGGGGTTTCAAGCTGAGATATGCATTTTTTACGATAATCTTGGTGAGACTTCTGTCCGAAGTATGAAGAATCATCGAGATCGCTCTATTCGAGCTATTTAATGCGAGGAACACGTTTTCTGGGGTTTTCACCACTCCACAGTGCGTTTGATATGCAGAACAGTAGATATCTTGGTTTTCGTGGGGTTTCAAGCTGAGATATGCATTTTCTGCGATTATCTTGTTGAGACTTCTGTCCGAAGTATGCAGAATCATCGAGATCGCACTTTTCGAGCTATTTAATGCGAGAAACACGTTATCTGGTGTTTTCACCATTCCACAGTTGGTTTGATATGCAGAACCGGCGATATCTTGGTTTTCCTGGGGTTTCAAGCTGAGATATGCATTTTCTGCGATAATCTTGGTGAGACCTCTGTCCGAAGTATGCTGAAACATCGAGATCGCTCTTTTCGAGCTAGTTAATGCGAGAAAAACCTTATCCGGTGTTTTCAGCTCTCCACAGTGCGTTTGATATGCAGAACCAGCGATATCTTGGCATTCGTGGGGTTTCAAGCTGAGATATGCATTTTTTACGATAATCTTGGTGAGACTTCTGTCCGAAGTATGAAGAATCATCGAGATCGCTCTATTCGAGCTACTTAATGCGAGGAACACGTTTCCTGGGGTTTTCATCACTCCACAGTGCGTTTGATATGCAGAACAGTAGATATCTTGGTTTTCGTGGGGTTTCAATCTGAGATATGCATTTTCTGCGATAATCTTGGTGAAACATCTGTCCGAAGTATGCAGAAACGTCTAGAGCGCTCTTTTCGAGCTATTTAATGCGAGAAACACGTTTTCTGGGGTTTTCACCACTCCACAGTGCGTTTGATATGCAGAACCAGCGATATCTGGGTTTTCGTGGGGTTTCAAGATGAGATATGCATTTTTTACGATAATCTTGATGAGACTTCTGTCCGAAGTATGCAGAATCATCGAGATCGCTCGTTTCGAGCTATTCAATGCGAGAAACAAGTTATCTGGTGTTTTCACCGCTCCACAGTGCGTTTGATGTGCAGAACCGGCGATATCTTGGTTTTCGTGGGGTTTCAAGCTGAGATATGCATTTTCTGCGATAATCTTGGTGAGACTTCTGTCCGAAGTATGCTGAATCATCGAGATCGCCCTTTTCGAGCTAGTTAGTGCGAGAAACACGTTATCTGGTGTTTTCACCACTCCACAGTGCGTTTGATATGCAGAACCAGCGATATCTGGGTTTTCGTTGGGTTTCAAGCTGAGATATGCATTTTTTACGATAATCTTGATGAGACTTCTGTCCGAAGTATGCAGAATCATCGAGATCGCTCGTTTCGAGCTATTCAATGCGAGAAACACGTTATCTGGTGTTTTCACCACTCCACAGTGCGTTTGATATGCAGGACCGGCGATATCTTGGTTTTCGTGGGGTTTCAAGCAGAGATATGCATTTTCTGCGATAATCTTGGTGAGACTTCTGTCCGAAGTATGCTGAATCATCGAGATCGCTCTTTTCGAGCTAGTTAGTGCGAGAAACACGTTATCTGGTGTTTTCACCACTCCACAGTGCGTTTGATAAGCAGAACAGTAGATATCTTGGTTTTCGTGTGGTTTTAAGCTGAGATATGCATTTTCTGCGATAATCTTGGTGAGACTTCTGTCCGAAGTATGCTGAATCATCGAGATCGCTCTTTTCGAGCTAGTTAGTGCGAGAAACACGTTATCTGGTGTTTTCACCACTCCACAGTGCGTTTGATATGCAGAACCAGCGATATCTGGGTTTTCGTGGGGTTTCAAGATGAGATATGCATTTTTTACGATAATCTTGATGAGACTTCTGTCCGAAGTATGCAGAATCATCGAGATCGCTCGTTTCGAGCTATTCAATGCGAGAAACAAGTTATCTGGTGTTTTCACCGCTCCACAGTGCGTTTGATGTGCAGAACCGGCGATATCTTGGTTTTCGTGGGGTTTCAAGCTGAGATATGCATTTTCTGCGATAATCTTGGTGAGACTTCTGTCCGAAGTATGCTGAATCATCGAGATCGCCCTTTTCGAGCTAGTTAGTGCGAGAAACACGTTATCTGGTGTTTTCACCACTCCACAGTGCGTTTGATATGCAGAACCAGCGATATCTGGGTTTTCGTGGGGTTTCAAGCTGAGATATGCATTTTTTACGATAATCTTGATGAGACTTCTGTCCGAAGTATGCAGAATCATCGAGATCGCTCGTTTCGAGCTATTCAATGCGAGAAACAAGTTATCTGGTGTTTTCACCGCTCCACAGTGCGTTTGATATGCAGAACCGGCGATATCTTGGTTTTCGTGGGGTTTCAAGCTGAGATATGCATTTTCTGCGATAATCTTGGTGAGACTTCTGTCCGAAGTATGCTGAATCATCGAGATCGCTCTTTTCGAGCTAATTAGTGCGAGAAACACGTTACCTGGTGTTTTCACCACTCCACAGTGCGTTTGATATGCAGAACCGGCGATATCTTGGTTTTCGTGGGGTTTCAAGCAGAGATATGCATTTTCTGCGATAATCTTGGTGAGACTTCTGTCCGAAGTATGCTGAATCATCGAGATCGCTCTTTTCGAGCTAGTTAGTGCGAGAAACACGTTATCTGGTGTTTTCACCACTCCACAGTGCGTTTGATATGCAGAACCAGCGATATCTGGGTTTTCGTGGGGTTTCAAGCTGAGATATGCATTTTCTGCGATAATCTTGGTGAGACTTCTGTCCGAAGTATGCTGAATCATCGAGATCGCTCTTTTCGAGCTAGTTAGTGCGAGAAACACGTTATCTGGTGTTTTCACCACTCCACAGTGCGTTTGATATGCAGAACAGTAGATATCTTGGTTTTCGTGTGGTTTCAAGCTGAGATATGCATTTTCTGCGATAATCTTGGTGAGACTTCTGTCCGAAGTATGCTGAATCAGCGAGATCGCTCTTTTCGAGCTAGTTAGTGCGAGAAACACGTTATCTGGTGTTTTCACCACTCCACAGTGCGTTTGATATGCAGAACCAGCGATATCTGGGTTTTCGTGGGGTTTCAAGCTGAGATATGCATTTTTTACGATAATCATGATTAGACTTCTGTCCGAAGTATGCAGAATCATCGAGATCGCTCGTTTCGAGCTATTCAATGCGAGAAACAAGTTATGTGGTGTTTTCACCGCTCCACAGTGCGTTTGATATGCAGAACCGGCGATATCTTGGTTTTCGTGGGGTTTCAAGCTGAGATATGCATTTTCTGCGATTATCTTGGTGAGACTTCTGTCCGAAGTATGCTGAATCATCGAGATCGCTCTTTTCGAGCTAGTTAGTGCGAGAAACACGTTATCTGGTGTTTTCACCACTCCACAGTGCGTTTGATATGCAGAACCGGCGATATTTTGGTTTTCGTCGGGTTTCAAGCTGAGATATGCATTTTCTACGATAATCTTGGTGAGACTTCTGTCCGAAGTATGCAGAAACGTCGGGAGCGCTCTTTTCGAGCTATTTAATGCGAGAAACACGTTTTCTGGGGTTTTCACCACTCCACAGTGCGTTTGATATGCAGAACACAGCGATATCTTGGTTTTCGTGGGGTTTCAAGCTGAGATATGCATTTTTTACGATCATTTTGGTGAGACTTCTGCCCGAAGTATGAAGAATCATCGAGATCGCTCTATTCGAGCTATTTAATGCGAGGAACCCGTTTTCTGGGGTTTTCACCACTCCACAGTTGGTTTGATATGCAGAACCGGCGATATTTTGGTTTTCGTCGGGTTTCAAGCTGAGATATGCATTTTCTACGATAATCTTGGTGAGACTTCTGTCCGAAGTATGCAGAAACATCGAGAGCGCTCTTTTCGAGCTATTTAATGCGAGAAACACGTTATCTGGTGTTTTCACCACTCCACAGTGCGTTTGATATGCAGAACAGTAGATATCGTGGTTTTCGTGGGGTTTCAAGCTGAGATATGCATTTCCTGCGATTATCTTGGTGAGACTTCTGTCCGAAGTATGCAGAATCATCGAGATCGCTCGTTGCGAGCTATTTAATGCGAGAAACACGTTATCTGGTGTTTTCACCACTCCACAGTTGGTTTGATATGCAGAACCGGCGATATCTTGGTTTTCCTGGGGTTTCAAGCTGAGATATGCATTTTCTGCGATAATCTTTGTGAGACTTCTGTCCGAAGTATGCTGAAACATCGAGATCGCTCTTTTCGAGCTAGTTAATGCGAGAAAAACCTTATCCGGTGTTTTCACCACTCCATAGTGCGTTTGATATGCAGAACCAGCGATATCTTGGCTTTCGTGGGGTTTCAAGCTGAGATATGCATTTTTTACGATAATCTTGGTGAGACTTCTGTCCGAAGTATGAAGAATCATCGAGATCGCTCTATTCGAGCTATTTAATGCGAGGAACACGTTTTCTGGGGTTTTCACCACTCCACAGTGCGTTTGATATGCAGAACACAGCGATATCTTGGTTTTCGTGGGGTTTCAAGCTGAGATATGCATTTTTTACGATCATTTTGGTGAGACTTCTGCCCGAAGTATGAAGAATCATCGAGATCGCTCTATTCGAGCTATTTAATGCGAGGAACCCGTTTTCTGGGGTTTTCACCACTCCACAGTTGGTTTGATATGCAGAACCGGCGATATTTTGGTTTTCGTCGGGTTTCAAGCTGAGATATGCATTTTCTACGATAATCTTGGTGAGACTTCTGTCCGAAGTATGCAGAAACATCGAGAGCGCTCTTTTCGAGCTATTTAATGCGAGAAACACGTTATCTGGTGTTTTCACCACTCCACAGTGCGTTTGATATGCAGAACAGTAGATATCGTGGTTTTCGTGGGGTTTCAAGCTGAGATATGCATTTCCTGCGATTATCTTGGTGAGACTTCTGTCCGAAGTATGCAGAATCATCGAGATCGCTCGTTGCGAGCTATTTAATGCGAGAAACACGTTATCTGGTGTTTTCACCACTCCACAGTTGGTTTGATATGCAGAACCGGCGATATCTTGGTTTTCCTGGGGTTTCAAGCTGAGATATGCATTTTCTGCGATAATCTTTGTGAGACTTCTGTCCGAAGTATGCTGAAACATCGAGATCGCTCTTTTCGAGCTAGTTAATGCGAGAAAAACCATATCCGGTGTTTTCACCACTCCATAGTGCGTTTGATATGCAGAACCAGCGATATCTTGGCTTTCGTGGGGTTTCAAGCTGAGATATGCATTTTTTACGATAATCTTGGTGAGACTTCTGTCCGAAGTATGAAGAATCATCGAGATCGCTCTATTCGAGCTATTTAATGCGAGGAACACGTTTTCTGGGGTTTTCACCACTCCACAGTGCGTTTGATATGCAGAACAGTAGATATCTTGGTTTTCGTGGGGTTTCAAGCTGAGATATGCATTTTCTGCGATTATCTTGTTGAGACTTCTGTCCGAAGTATGCAGAATCATCGAGATCGCACTTTTCGAGCTATTTAATGCGAGAAACACGTTATCTGGTGTTTTCACCATTCCACAGTTGGTTTGATATGCAGAACCGGCGATATCTTGGTTTTCCTGGGGTTTCAAGCTGAGATATGCATTTTCTGCGATAATCTTGGTGAGACCTCTGTCCGAAGTATGCTGAAACATCGAGATCGCTCTTTTCGAGCTAGTTAATGCGAGAAAAACCTTATCCGGTGTTTTCAGCTCTCCACAGTGCGTTTGATATGCAGAACCAGCGATATCTTGGCATTCGTGGGGTTTCAAGCTGAGATATGCATTTTTTACGATAATCTTGGTGAGACTTCTGTCCGAAGTATGAAGAATCATCGAGATCGCTCTATTCGAGCTACTTAATGCGAGGAACACGTTTCCTGGGGTTTTCATCACTCCACAGTGCGTTTGATATGCAGAACAGTAGATATCTTGGTTTTCGTGGGGTTTCAATCTGAGATATGCATTTTCTGCGATAATCTTGGTGAAACATCTGTCCGAAGTATGCAGAAACGTCTAGAGCGCTCTTTTCGAGCTATTTAATGCGAGAAACACGTTTTCTGGGGTTTTCACCACTCCACAGTGCGTTGGATATGCAGACCCGGAGATATTTTGGTTTTCGTCGGGTTTCAAGCTGAGATATGCATTTTCTACGATAAGCTTGGTGAAACATCTGTCCGAAGTATGCAGAAACGTCGAGAGCGCTCTTTTCGAGCTGTTTAATGCGAGAAACACGTTTTCTGGGGTTTTCACCACTCCACAGTTCGTTGGATATGCAGAACCGGAGATATTTTGGTTTTCGTCGGGTTTCAAGCTGAGATATGCATTTTCTACGATAAGCTTGGTGAGACATCTGTCCGAAGTATGCAGAAACGTCGGGAGCGCTCTTCTCGAGCTATTTAATGCGAGAAACACGTTTTCTGGGGTTTTCACCACTCCACAGTTGGTTGGATATGCAGAACAGTAGATATCTTGGTTTCCGTGGGGTTACAAGCACAGATATGCAGTTTCTGCGATAATCTTGGTGAGACTTCTGTTAGAAGTATGCAGAATCATCGAGATCGCACTTTTCGAGCTATTTAATGCGAGAAACACGTTATCTGGTGTTTTCACCACTCCACAGTTGGTTTGATATGCAGAACCGGCGATATTTTGGTTTTCGTCGGGTTTCAAGCTGAGATATGCATTTTCTACGATAATCTTGGTGAAACATCTGTCCGAAGTATGCAGAAACATCGAGAGCGCTCTTTTCGAGCTATTTAATGCGAGAAACACGTTATCTGGTATTTTCACCACTCCACAGTGTGTTTGATATGCAGAACAGTAGATATCTTGGTTTTCGTGGGGTTTCAAGCTGAGATATGCATTTTCTGCGATAATCTTGTTGAGACTTCTGTCCGAAGTATGCAGAATCATCGAGATCGCTCGTTTCGAGCTATTTAATGCGAGAAACACGTTATCTGGTGTTTTCACCACTCCACGGTGCGTTGGATATTCAGAACCGGAGATATTTTGGTTTTCGTCGGGTTTCAAGCTGAGATATGCATTTTCTACGATAAGCTTGGTGAGACATCTGTCCGAAGTATGCAGAAACGTCGGGAGCGCTCTTCTCGAGCTATTTAATGCGAGAAACACGTTTTCTGGGGTTTTCACCACTCCACAGTTGGTTGGATATGCAGAACAGTAGATATCTAGGTTTTCGTGGGGTTTCAAGCAGAGATATGCATTTTCTGCGATAATCTTGGTGAGACTTCTGTTAGAAGTATGCAGAATCATCGAGATCGCACTTTTCGAGCTATGTAATGCGAGAAACACGTTATCTGGTGTTTTAATCACTCCACAGTGCGTTTGATATGCAGAACCGGCGACATCTTGGTTTTCGTGGGGTTTCAAGCTGAGATATGCATTTTCTGTGATCATCTTGGTGAGACATCTGTCCGAAGTATGCTTAATCATCGAGATAGCTCGTTTCGAGCTATTTAATGTGAGAAACACGTTATCTGGTGTTTTCACCACTCCACAGTTGGTTTGATATGCAGAACCGGCGATATTTTGGTTTTCGTCGGGTTTCAAGCTGAGATATGCATTTTCTACGATAATCTTGGTGAAACATCTGTCCGAAGTATGCAGAAACATCGAGAGCGCTCTTTTCGAGCTATTTAATGCGAGAAACACGTTATCTGGTGTTTTCACCACTCCACAGTGTGTTTGATATGCAGAACAGTAGATATCTTGGTTTTCGTGGGGTTTCAAGCTGAGATATGCATTTTCTACGATAATCTTGGTGAGACTTCTGTCCGAAGTATGCTTAATCATCGAGAACGCTCGTTTCGAGCTATTTAATGCGAGAAACACGATATCTAGTGTTTTCACCACTCCTCAGTGCGTATGATATGCAGAACCGGCGAAATCTTGGTTTTCGTGGGGTTTCAAGCTGAGATATGCATTTTCTGCGATAATCTTGGTGAGACTTCTGTCCGGAGTATGCTGAAACATCGAGATCGCTCTTTTCGAGCTAGTTAATGCGAGAAAAACCTTATCCGGTGTTTTCACCACTCCACAGTGCGTTTGATATGCAGAACCAGCGATATCTTGGCTTTCGTGGGGTTTCAAGCTGTGATATGCATGTTTTACGATAATCTTGGTGAGACTTCTGTCCGAAGTATGAAGAATCATCGAGATCGCTCTATTCGAGCTATTTAATGCGAGGAACACGTTTTCTGGGGTTTTCACCACTCCACAGTGCGTTTGATATGCAGAACACAGCGATATCTTGGTTTTCGTAGGGTTTCAAGCTGAGATATTCATTTTTTACGATAATTTTGGTGAGACTTCTGTCCGAAGTATGCAGAATCATCGAGATCGCTCGTTTCGAGCTAGTTAGTGCGAGAAACACGTTATCTGGTGTTTTCACCACTCCACAGTGCGTTTGATATGCAGAACAGTAGATATCTTGGTTTTCGTGGGGTTTCAAGCTGAGATATGCATTTTCTGCGATAATCTTGGTGAGACTTCTTTTAGAAGTATGCAGAATCATCAAGATCGCACTGTTCGAGCTATTTAATGCTAGAAAGACGTTATCTGGTGTTTTCACCACTTCACAGTTGGTTTGATATGCAGAACCGGCGATATTTTGGTTTTCGTCGGGTTTCAAGCTGAGATATGCATTTTGTACGATAAGCTTGGTGAGACATCTGTGCAAAGTATGCAGAAACATCGAGAGCGCTCTTTTCGAGCTATTTAATGGGAGAAACACGTTTTCTGGTGTTTTCACCACTCCGCAGTTCTTTGGATATGCAGAACAGGAGATATCTTGGTTTGCGTGGGGTTTCAAGCAGAGATATGCATTTTCTGCGATAATCTTGGTGAGACTTCTGTTAGAAGTATGCAGAATCATCGAGATCGCACTTTTCGAGCTATTTAATGCGAGAAACACGTTATCTGGTGTTTTCACCACTCCAGAGTGCGTTTGATATGCAGAACCGGCGATATCTTGGTTTTCGTGGGGTTTCAAGCTGAGATATGCATTTTCTACGATAATCTTGGTGAGACTTCTGTCAGAAGTATGCAGGATCTTCGAGAACGCACTTTTCGATCTATTTAATGCGAGAAACACGTTATCTGGTGTTTTCACCACTCCACAGTGCGTTTGATATGCAGAACAGTAGATATCTTGGTTTTCGTGGGGTTTCAAGCTGAGATATGCATTTTCCGCGATAATCTTGTTGAGACTTCTGTCCGAAGGATGCAGAATCATCGAGATCGCTCGTTTCGAGCTATTTAATTCGAGAAACACGTTATCCGGTGTTTTCACCACTCCACAGTGCGTTTGATATGCAGAACCAGCGATATATTGGCTTTCGTGGGGTTTCAAGCTGAAATATGCATTTTTTACGATAATCTTGTTGAGACTTCTGTCCGAAGTATGCAGAATCATCGAGATCGCACTTTTCGAGCTATTTAATGCGAGAAACACGTTATCTGGTGTTTTCACCACTCCACAGTTGGCTTGATGTGCAGAACCGGCGATATCTTGGTTTTCGTGGGGTTTCAAGTTGAGATATGCATTTTCTGCGATTATCTTGGTGAGACTTCTGTCCGAAGTATGCTGAAACATCGAGATCGCTCTTTTCCAGCTAGTGAATGCGAGAAACACGTAATCTGGGGTCTTCACCACTCCACAGTGCGTTTGATATGCAGAACAGTAGATATCTTGGTTTTCGTAGGGTTTCAAGCTGAGATATGCATTTTCTGCGATAATCTGGTTGAGACTTCTGTCCGAAGTATGCAGAATCATCGAGATCGCTCGTTTCGAGCTATTTAATGCGAGAAACATGTTATCTGGTGTTTTAACCACTCCACAGTGTGTTGGATATGCAGAACAGGAGATATCTTGCTTTTCGTGGGGTTTCAAGCTGAGATATGCATTTTCTGCGATAATCTTGGTGAGACTTCTGTCCGAAGTATGCAGAATCATCGAGATCGCTCTTTTCGAGCTATTAAATGCAAGAAACACGTTATCTGGTGTTTTCACCACTCCACAGTGCGTTTGATATGCAGTACCAGCGACATCTTGGTTTTCGTGGGGTTTCAAGCTGAGATATGCATTTTCTGCGATAATCTTGGTGAGACTTCTGTCCGAAGTATGCTGAAACATCGAGATCGCTCTTTTCGAGCTAGTTAATGCGAGAAACACGTTATCTGGTGTCTTCACCACTCCACAGTGCGTTTGATATGCAGAACAGGAGATATCTTGGTTTGCGTGGGGTTTCAAGCAGAGATATGCATTTTCTGCGATAATCTTGGTGAGACTTCTGTTAGAAGTATGCAGAATCATCGAGATCGCACTTTTCGAGGTATTTAATCCGAGAAACACGTTATCTGGTGTTTTCACCACTCCACAGTGCGTTTGATATGCAGAACCGGCGACATCTTGGTTTTCGTGGGGTTTCAAGCTGAGATATGCATTTTCTGTGATCATCTTGGTGAGACATCTGTCCGAAGTATGCTTAATCATCGAGATAGTTCGTTTCGAGCTATTTAATGTGAGAAACACGTTATCTGGTGTTTTCACCACTCCACAGTTGGTTTGATATGCAGAACCGGCGATATTTTGGTTTTCGTCGGGTTTCAAGCTGAGATATGCATTTTCTACGATAATCTTGGTGAAACATCTGTCCGAAGTATGCAGAAACATCGAGAGCGCTCTTTTCGAGCTATTTAATGCGAGAAACACGTTATCTGGTGTTTTCACCACTCCACAGTGTGTTTGATATGCAGAACAGTAGATATCTTGGTTTTCGTGGGGTTTCAAGCTGAGATATGCATTTTCTACGATAATCTTGGTGAGACTTCTGTCCGAAGTATGCTTAATCATCGAGAACGCTCGTTTCGAGCTATTTAATGCGAGAAACACGATATCTAGTGTTTTCACCACTCCTCAGTGCGTATGATATGCAGAACCGGCGAAATCTTGGTTTTCGTGGGGTTTCAAGCTGAGATATGCATTTTCTGCGATAATCTTGGTGAGACTTCTGTCCGGAGTATGCTGAAACATCGAGATCGCTCTTTTCGAGCTAGTTAATGCGAGAAAAACCTTATCCGGTGTTTTCACCACTCCACAGTGCGTTTGATATGCAGAACACAGCGATATCTTGGTTTTCGTAGGGTTTCAAGCTGAGATATTCATTTTTTACGATAATTTTGGTGAGACTTCTGTCCGAAGTATGCAGAATCATCGAGATCGCTCGTTTCGAGCTAGTTAGTGCGAGAAACACGTTATCTGGTGTTTTCACCACTCCACAGTGCGTTTGATATGCAGAACAGTAGATATCTTGGTTTTCGTGGGGTTTCAAGCTGAGATATGCATTTTCTGCGATAATCTTGGTGAGACTTCTTTTAGAAGTATGCAGAATCATCAAGATCGCACTGTTCGAGCTATTTAATGCTAGAAAGACGTTATCTGGTGTTTTCACCACTTCACAGTTGGTTTGATATGCAGAACCGGCGATATTTTGGTTTTCGTCGGGTTTCAAGCTGAGATATGCATTTTGTACGATAAGCTTGGTGAGACATCTGTGCAAAGTATGCAGAAACATCGAGAGCGCTCTTTTCGAGCTATTTAATGGGAGAAACACGTTTTCTGGTGTTTTCACCACTCCGCAGTTCTTTGGATATGCAGAACAGGAGATATCTTGGTTTGCGTGGGGTTTCAAGCAGAGATATGCATTTTCTGCGATAATCTTGGTGAGACTTCTGTTAGAAGTATGCAGAATCATCGAGATCGCACTTTTCGAGCTATTTAATGCGAGAAACACGTTATCTGGTGTTTTCACCACTCCAGAGTGCGTTTGATATGCAGAACCGGCGATATCTTGGTTTTCGTGGGGTTTCAAGCTGAGATATGCATTTTCTACGATAATCTTGGTGAGACTTCTGTCAGAAGTATGCAGGATCTTCGAGAACGCACTTTTCGATCTATTTAATGCGAGAAACACGTTATCTGGTGTTTTCACCACTCCACAGTGCGTTTGATATGCAGAACAGTAGATATCTTGGTTTTCGTGGGGTTTCAAGCTGAGATATGCATTTTCCGCGATAATCTTGTTGAGACTTCTGTCCGAAGGATGCAGAATCATCGAGATCGCTCGTTTCGAGCTATTTAATTCGAGAAACACGTTATCCGGTGTTTTCACCACTCCACAGTGCGTTTGATATGCAGAACCAGCGATATATTGGCTTTCGTGGGGTTTCAAGCTGAAATATGCATTTTTTACGATAATCTTGTTGAGACTTCTGTCCGAAGTATGCAGAATCATCGAGATCGCACTTTTCGAGCTATTTAATGCGAGAAACACGTTATCTGGTGTTTTCACCACTCCACAGTTGGCTTGATGTGCAGAACCGGCGATATCTTGGTTTTCGTGGGGTTTCAAGTTGAGATATGCATTTTCTGCGATTATCTTGGTGAGACTTCTGTCCGAAGTATGCTGAAACATCGAGATCGTTCTTTTCCAGCTAGTGAATGCGAGAAACACGTAATCTGGGGTCTTCACCACTCCACAGTGCGTTTGATATGCAGAACAGTAGATATCTTGGTTTTCGTAGGGTTTCAAGCTGAGATTTGCATTTTCTGCGATAATCTGGTTGAGACTTCTGTCCGAAGTATGCAGAATCATCGAGATCGCTCGTTTCGAGCTATTTAATGCGAGAAACATGTTATCTGGTGTTTTAACCACTCCACAGTGTGTTGGATATGCAGAACCGGAGATATCTTGCTTTTCGTGGGGTTTCAAGCTGAGATATGCATTTTCTGCGATAATCTTGGTGAGACTTCTGTCCGAAGTATGCAGAATCATCGAGATCGCTCTTTTCGAGCTATTAAATGCAAGAAACACGTTATCTGGTGTTTTCACCACTCCACAGTGCGTTTGATATGCAGTACCAGCGACATCTTGGTTTTCGTGGGGTTTCAAGCTGAGATATGCATTTTCTGCGATAATCTTGGTGAGACTTCTGTCCGAAGTATGCTGAAACATCGAGATCGCTCTTTTCGAGCTAGTTAATGCGAGAAACACGTTATCTGGTGTCTTCACCACTCCACAGTGCGTTTGATATGCAGAACAGGAGATATCTTGGTTTGCGTGGGGTTTCAAGCAGAGATATGCATTTTCTGCGATAATCTTGGTGAGACTTCTGTTAGAAGTATGCAGAATCATCGAGATCGCACTTTTCGAGGTATTTAATCCGAGAAACACGTTATCTGGTGTTTTCACCACTCCACAGTGCGTTTGATATGCAGAACCGGCGATATCTTGGTTTTCGTGGGGTTTCATGCTGAGATATGCATTTTCTACGATTATCTTGGTGAGACTTCTGTCCGAAGTATGCAGAATCATCGAGATCGCTCTTTTCGAGCTATATAATGCACGAAACACGTTATCATGTGTTTTCACCACTCCACAGTGCGCTTGATATGCAGTACCAGCGACAAGTTGTTTTTCGTGGAGTTTCAAGCTGAGATATGCATTTTCTGCGATAATCTTGGTGAGACTTCTGTCCGAAGTATGCAGAATCATCGAGATCGCTCGTTTCGAGCTATTTAATGCGAGAAACACGTTATCTGGTGTTTTCACCACTCGGCAGTGCGTTGGATATGCAGAACCGGAGATATTTTGGTTTTCGTGGGGTTTCAAGCTGAGATATGCATTTTTTACGATAATCTTGGTGAGACTTCTGTCCGAAGTATGCTTAATCATCGAGATCGCTCGTTTCGAGCTATTTAATGCGAGAAACACGTTATCTGGAGTTTTCACCACTCCACAGTGCGTTTGATATGCAGAACAGTAGATATCTTGGTTTTCGTGGGGTTTCAAGCTGAGATATGCATTTTCCGCGATAATCTTGTTGAGACTTCTGTCCGAAGTATGCAGAATCATCGAGATCGCTCTTTTCGAGCTATTAAATGCAAGAAACACGTTATCTGGTGTTTTCACCACTCCACAGTGCGTTTGATATGCAGTACCAGCGACATCTTGGTTTTCGTGGGGTTTCAAGCTGATATATGCATTTTCTGCGATAATCTTGGTGAGACTTCTGTCCGAAGTATGCAGAATCATCGAGATCGCTCGTTTCGAGCTATTTAATGCGAGAAACACGTTATCTGGTGTTTTCACCACTCGGCAGTGCGTTGGATATGCAGAACCGGAGATATTTTGGTTTTCGTGGGGTTTCAAGCTGAGATATGCATTTTCCGCGATAATCTTGTTGAGACTTCTGTCCGAAGTATGCAGAATCATCGAGATCGCTCTTTTCGAGCTATTAAATGCAAGAAACACGTTATCTGGTGTTTTCACCACTCCACAGTGCGTTTGATATGCAGTACCAGCGACATCTTGGTTTTCGTGGGGTTTCAAGCTGAGATATGCATTTTCTGCGTTAATCTTGGTGAGACTTCTGTCCGAAGTATGCTGAAACATCGAGATCGCTCTTTTCGAGCTAGTTAATGCGAGAAACACGTTATCTGGTGTCTTCACCACTCCACAGTGCGTTTGATATGCAGAACCGGCGATATCTTGGTTTTCGTGGGGTTTCAAGCTGTGATATGCATTTTCTACGATAATCTTGGTGAGACTTCTGTCAGAAGTATGCAGGATCTTCGAGAACGCACTTTTCGATCTATTTAATGCGAGAAACACGTTATCTGGTGTTTTAACCACTCCACAGTGTGTTGGATATGCAGAACCGGAGATATCTTGCTTTTCGTGGGGTTTCAAGCTGAGATATGCATTTTCTGCGATAATCTTGGTGGGACTTCTGTCCGAAGTATGCAGAATCATCGAGATCGCTCTTTTCGAGCTATTAAATGCAAGAAACACGTTATCTGGTGTTTTCACCACTCCACAGTGCGTTTGATATGCAGTACCAGCGACATCTTGGTTTTCGTGGGGTTTCAAGCTGAGATATGCATTTTCTGCGATAATCTTGGTGAGACTTCTGTCCGAAGTATGCTGAAACATCGAGATCGCTCTTTTCGAGCTAGTTAATGCGAGAAACACGTTATCTGGTATCTTCACCACTCCACAGTGCGTTTGATATGCAGAACAGGAGATATCTTGGTTTGCGTGGGGTTTCAAGCAGAGATATGCATTTTCTGCGATAATCTTGGTGAGACTTCTGTTAGAAGTATGCAGAATCATCGAGATCGCACTTTTCGAGGTATTTAATCCGAGAAACACGTTATCTGGTGTTTTCACCACTCCACAGTGCGTTTGATATGCAGAACCGGCGATATCTTGGTTTTCGTGGGGTTTCATGCTGAGATATGCATTTTCTACGATTATCTTGGTGAGACTTCTGTCCGAAGTATGCAGAATCATCGAGATCGCTCTTTTCGAGCTATATAATGCACGAAACACGTTATCATGTGTTTTCACCACTCCACAGTGCGCTTGATATGCAGTACCAGCGACAAGTTGTTTTTCGTGGAGTTTCAAGCTGAGATATGCATTTTCTGCGATAATCTTGGTGAGACTTCTGTCCGAAGTATGCAGAATCATCGAGATCGCTCGTTTCGAGCTATTTAATGCGAGAAACACGTTATCTGGTGTTTTCACCACTCGGCAGTGCGTTGGATATGCAGAACCGGAGATATTTTGGTTTTCGTGGGGTTTCAAGCTGAGATATGCATTTTTTACGATAATCTTGGTGAGACTTCTGTCCGAAGTATGCTTAATCATCGAGATCGCTCGTTTCGAGCTATTTAATGCGAGAAACACGTTATCTGGAGTTTTCACCACTCCACAGTGCGTTTGATATGCAGAACAGTAGATATCTTGGTTTTCGTGGGGTTTCAAGCTGAGATATGCATTTTCCGCGATAATCTTGTTGAGACTTCTGTCCGAAGTATGCAGAATCATCGAGATCGCTCTTTTCGAGCTATTAAATGCAAGAAACACGTTATCTGGTGTTTTCACCACTCCACAGTGCGTTTGATATGCAGTACCAGCGACATCTTGGTTTTCGTGGGGTTTCAAGCTGATATATGCATTTTCTGCGATAATCTTGGTGAGACTTCTGTCCGAAGTATGCAGAATCATCGAGATCGCTCGTTTCGAGCTATTTAATGCGAGAAACACGTTATCTGGTGTTTTCACCACTCGGCAGTGCGTTGGATATGCAGAACCGGAGATATTTTGGTTTTCGTGGGGTTTCAAGCTGAGATATGCATTTTCCGCGATAATCTTGTTGAGACTTCTGTCCGAAGTATGCAGAATCATCGAGATCGCTCTTTTCGAGCTATTAAATGCAAGAAACACGTTATCTGGTGTTTTCACCACTCCACAGTGCGTTTGATATGCAGTACCAGCGACATCTTGGTTTTCGTGGGGTTTCAAGCTGAGATATGCATTTTCTGCGTTAATCTTGGTGAGACTTCTGTCCGAAGTATGCTGAAACATCGAGATCGCTCTTTTCGAGCTAGTTAATGCGAGAAACACGTTATCTGGTGTCTTCACCACTCCACAGTGCGTTTGATATGCAGAACCGGCGATATCTTGGTTTTCGTGGGGTTTCAAGCTGTGATATGCATTTTCTACGATAATCTTGGTGAGACTTCTGTCAGAAGTATGCAGGATCTTCGAGAACGCACTTTTCGATCTATTTAATGCGAGAAACACGTTATCTGGTGTTTTAACCACTCCACAGTGTGTTGGATATGCAGAACCGGAGATATCTTGCTTTTCGTGGGGTTTCAAGCTGAGATATGCATTTTCTGCGATAATCTTGGTGGGACTTCTGTCCGAAGTATGCAGAATCATCGAGATCGCTCTTTTCGAGCTATTAAATGCAAGAAACACGTTATCTGGTGTTTTCACCACTCCACAGTGCGTTTGATATGCAGTACCAGCGACATCTTGGTTTTCGTGGGGTTTCAAGCTGAGATATGCATTTTCTGCGATAATCTTGGTGAGACTTCTGTCCGAAGTATGCTGAAACATCGAGATCGCTCTTTTCGAGCTAGTTAATGCGAGAAACACGTTATCTGGTATCTTCACCACTCCACAGTGCGTTTGATATGCAGAACAGGAGATATCTTGGTTTGCGTGGGGTTTCAAGCAGAGATATGCATTTTCTGCGATAATCTTGGTGAGACTTCTGTTAGAAGTATGCAGAATCATCGAGATCGCACTTTTCGAGGTATTTAATCCGAGAAACACGTTATCTGGTGTTTTCACCACTCCACAGTGCGTTTGATATGCAGAACCGGCGATATCTTGGTTTTCGTGGGGTTTCATGCTGAGATATGCATTTTCTACGATTATCTTGGTGAGACTTCTGTCCGAAGTATGCAGAATCATCGAGATCGCTCTTTTCGAGCTATATAATGCACGAAACACGTTATCATGTGTTTTCACCACTCCACAGTGCGCTTGATATGCAGTACCAGCGACAAGTTGTTTTTCGTGGAGTTTCAAGCTGAGATATGCATTTTCTGCGATAATCTTGGTGAGACTTCTGTCCGAAGTATGCAGAATCATCGAGATCGCTCGTTTCGAGCTATTTAATGCGAGAAACACGTTATCTGGTGTTTTCACCACTCGGCAGTGCGTTGGATATGCAGAACCGGAGATATTTTGGTTTTCGTGGGGTTTCAAGCTGAGATATGCATTTTTTACGATAATCTTGGTGAGACTTCTGTCCGAAGTATGCTTAATCATCGAGATCGCTCGTTTCGAGCTATTTAATGCGAGAAACACGTTATCTGGAGTTTTCACCACTCCACAGTGCGTTTGATATGCAGAACAGTAGATATCTTGGTTTTCGTGGGGTTTCAAGCTGAGATATGCATTTTCCGCGATAATCTTGTTGAGACTTCTGTCCGAAGTATGCAGAATCATCGAGATCGCTCTTTTCGAGCTATTAAATGCAAGAAACACGTTATCTGGTGTTTTCACCACTCCACAGTGCGTTTGATATGCAGTACCAGCGACATCTTGGTTTTCGTGGGGTTTCAAGCTGATATATGCATTTTCTGCGATAATCTTGGTGAGACTTCTGTCCGAAGTATGCAGAATCATCGAGATCGCTCGTTTCGAGCTATTTAATGCGAGAAACACGTTATCTGGTGTTTTCACCACTCGGCAGTGCGTTGGATATGCAGAACCGGAGATATTTTGGTTTTCGTGGGGTTTCAAGTTGAGATATGCATTTTCTGCGATTATCTTGGTGAGACTTCTGTCCGAAGTATGCTGAAACATCGAGATCGCTCTTTTCGAGCTACGGAAAGCGAGAAACACGTTATCTGGTGTCTTCACCACTCCACAGTGCGTTTGATATGCAGAACAGTAGATATCTTGGTTTTCGTAGGGGTTCAAGCTGAGATATGCATTTTCTGCGATATTCTGGTTGAGACTTCTGTCCGAAGTATGCAGAATCATCGAGATCGCTCGTTTCGAGCTATTTAATGCGAGAAACCTGTTATCTGGTGTTTTCACCACTCCACAGTTGGCTTGATATGCAGAACCGGCGATATCTTGGTTTTCGTGGGGTTTCAAGTTGAGATATGCATTTTCTGCGATTATCTTGGTGAGACTTCTGTCCGAAGTATGCTGAAACATCGAGATCGCTCTTTTCGAGCTACGGAAAGCGAGAAACACGTTATCTGGTGTCTTCACCACTCCACAGTGCGTTTGATATGCAGAACAGTAGATATCTTGGTTTTCGTAGGGTTTCAAGCTGAGATATGCATTTTCTGCGATATTCTGGTTGAGACTTCTGTCCGAAGTATGCAGAATCATCGAGATCGCTCGTTTCGAGCTATTTAATGCGAGAAACCTGTTATCTGGTGTTTTAACCACTCCACAGTGCGTTGGATATGCAGAACCGGAGATATCTTGCTTTTCGTGGGGTTTCAAGCTGAGATATGCATTTTCTACGATAATCTTGGTGAGACTTCTGTCAGAAGTATGCAGGATCTTCGAGAACGCACTTTTCGATCTATTTAATGCGAGAAACACGTTATCTGGTGTTTTAACCACTCCACAGTGTGTTGGATATGCAGAACCGGAGATATCTTGCTTTTCGTGGGGTTTCAAGCTGAGATATGCATTTTCTGCGATAATCTTGGTGGGACTTCTGTCCGAAGTATGCAGAATCATCGAGATCGCTCTTTTCGAGCTATTAAATGCAAGAAACACGTTATCTGGTGTTTTCACCACTCCACAGTGCGTTTGATATGCAGTACCAGCGACATCTTGGTTTTCGTGGGGTTTCAAGCTGAGATATGCATTTTCTGCGATAATCTTGGTGAGACTTCTGTCCGAAGTATGCTGAAACATCGAGATCGCTCTTTTCGAGCTAGTTAATGCGAGGAACACGTTATCTGGTATCTTCACCACTCCACAGTGCGTTTGATATGCAGAACAGGAGATATCTTGGTTTGCGTGGGGTTTCAAGCAGAGATATGCATTTTCTGCGATAATCTTGGTGAGACTTCTGTTAGAAGTATGCAGAATCATCGAGATCGCACTTTTCGAGGTATTTAATCCGAGAAACACGTTATCTGGTGTTTTCACCACTCCACAGTGCGTTTGATATGCAGAACCGGCGATATCTTGGTTTTCGTGGGGTTTCATGCTGAGATATGCATTTTCTACGATTATCTTGGTGAGACTTCTGTCCGAAGTATGCAGAATCATCGAGATCGCTCTTTTCGAGCTATATAATGCACGAAACACGTTATCATGTGTTTTCACCACTCCACAGTGCGCTTGATATGCAGTACCAGCGACAAGTTGTTTTTCGTGGAGTTTCAAGCTGAGATATGCATTTTCTGCGATAATCTTGGTGAGACTTCTGTCCGAAGTATGCAGAATCATCGAGATCGCTCGTTTCGAGCTATTTAATGCGAGAAACACGTTATCTGGTGTTTTCACCACTCGGCAGTGCGTTGGATATGCAGAACCGGAGATATTTTGGTTTTCGTGGGGTTTCAAGCTGAGATATGCATTTTTTACGATAATCTTGGTGAGACTTCTGTCCGAAGTATGCTTAATCATCCAGATCGCTCGTTTCGAGCTATTTAATGCGAGAAACACGTTATCTGGTGTTTTCACCACTCCACAGTGCGTTTGATATGCCGAACAGTAGATATATTGGTTTTCGTGGGGTTTCAAGCTGAGATATGCATTTTCCGCGATAATCTTGTTGAGACTTCTGTCCGAAGTATGCAGAATCATCGAGATCGCTCGTTTCGAGCTATTTAATGCGAGAAACACGTTATCCGGTGTTTTCACCACTCCACAGTGCGTTTGATATGCAGAACCAGCGATATCTTGGCTTTCGTGGGATTTCAAGCTGAGATATGCATTTTTTACGATAATCTTGTTGAGACTTCTGTCCGAAGTATGCAGAATCATCGAGATCGCACTTTTCGAGCTATTTAATGCGAGAAACACGTTATCTGGTGTTTTCACCACTCCACAGTTGGCTTGATATGCAGAACCGGCGATATCTTGGTTTTCGTGGGGTTTCAAGTTGAGATATGCATTTTCTGCGATTATCTTGGTGAGACTTCTGTCCGAAGTATGCTGAAACATCGAGATCGCTCTTTTCGAGCTACTGAAAGCGAGAAACACGTTATCTGGTGTCTTCACCACTCCACAGTGCGTTTGATATGCAGAACAGTAGATATCTTGGTTTTCGTAGGGTTTCAAGCTGAGATATGCATTTTCTGCGATATTCTGGTTGAGACTTCTGTCCGAAGTATGCAGAATCATCGAGATCGCTCGTTACGAGCTATTTAATGCGAGAAACCTGTTATCTGGTGTTTTAACCACTCCACAGTGCGTTGGATATGCAGAACCGGAGATATCTTGCTTTTCGTGGGGTTTCAAGCTGAGATATGCATTTTCTGCGATAATCTTGGTGAGACTTCTGTCCGAAGTATGCAGAATCATCGAGATCGCTCTTTTCGAGCTATTAAATGCAAGCAACACGTTATCTGGTGTTTTCACCACTCCACAGTGCGTTTGATATGCAGTACCAGCGACATCTTGGTTTTCGTGGGGTTTCAAGCTGATATATGCATTTTCTGCGATAATCTTGGTGAGACTTCTGTCCGAAGTATGCTGAATCATCGAGATCGCTCTTTTCGAGCTAGTTAGTGCGAGAAACACGTTATCTGGTGTTTTCACCACTCCACAGTGCGTTTGATATGCAGAACAGTAGATATCTTGGTTTTCGTGGGGTTTCAAGCAGAGATATGTATTTTCTGCGATAATCTTGTTGAGACTTCTGTCCGAAGTATGCAGGATCTTCGAGAACGCTCTTTTCGAGCTACTTAATGCGAGAAACAAGTTTTCTGGTGTTTTCACCACTCCACAGTGCGTTTGATATGCAGAACCGGCGATATCTTGGTTTTCGTGGGGTTTCAAGCAGAGATATGCATTTTCTGCGATAATCTTGGTGAGACTTCTGTCCGAAGTATGCTGAATCATCGAGATCGCTCTTTTCGAGCTAGTTAGTGCGAGAAACACGTTATCTGGTGTTTTCACCACTCCACAGTGCGTTTGATATGCAGAACCGGCGATATCTTGGTTTTCGTGGGGTTTCATGCAGAGATATGCATTTTCTGCGATAATCTTGGTGAGACTTCTGTCCGAAGTATGCTGAATCATCGAGATCGCTCTTTTCGAGCTAGTTAGTGCGAGAAACACGTTATCTGGTGTTTTCACCACTCCACAGTGCGTTTGATATGCAGAACAGTAGATATCTTGGTTTTCGTGGGGTTTCAAGCAGAGATATGTATTTTCTGCGATAATCTTGTTGAGACTTCTGTCCGAAGTATGCAGGATCTTCGAGAACGCTCTTTTCGAGCTACTTAATGCGAGAAACAAGTTTTCTGGTGTTTTCACCACTCCACAGTGCGTTTGATATGCAGAACCGGCGATATCTTGGTTTTCGTGGGGTTTCAAGCAGAGATATGCATTTTCTGCGATAATCTTGGTGAGACTTCTGTCCGAAGTATGCTGAATCATCGAGATCGCTCTTTTCGAGCTAGTTAGTGCGAGAAACACGTTATCTGGTGTTTTCACCACTCCACAGTGCGTTTGATAAGCAGAACAGTAGATATCTTGGTTTTCGTGGGGTTTCAAGCAGAGATATGTATTTTCTGCGATAATCTTGGTGAGACTTCTGTCCGAAGTGTGCAGGATCTTCGAGAACGCTCTTTTCGAGCTACTTAATGCGAGAAACAAGTTTTCTGGTGTTTTCACCACTCCACAGTGCGTTTGATATGCAGAACCGACGATATCTTGGTTTTCGTGGGGTTTCAAGCAGAGATATGCATTTTCTGCGATAATCTTGGTGAGACTTCTGTCCGAAGTATGCTGAATCATCGAGATCGCTCTTTTCGAGCTAGTTAGTGCGAGAAACACGTTATCTGGTGTTTTCACCACTCCACAGTGCGTTTGATATGCAGAACAGTAGATATCTTGGTTTTCGTGGGGTTTCAAGCAGAGATATGTATTTTCTGCGATAATCTTGTTGAGACTTCTGTCCGAAGTATGCAGGATCTTCGAGAACGCTCTTTTCGAGCTATTCAATGCGAGAAACACGTTATCTGGTGTTTTCACCACTCCACAGTGCGTTTGATATGCAGAACCGGCGATATCTTGGTTTTCGTGGGGTTTCAAGCAGAGATATGCATTTTCTGCGATAATCTTGGTGAGACTTCTGTCCGAAGTATGCTGAATCGTCGAGATCGCTCTTTTCGAGCTAGTTAGTGCGAGAAACACGTTATCTGGTGTTTTCACCACTCCACAGTGCGTTTGATATGCAGAACAGTAGATATCTTGGTTTTCGTGGGGTTTCAAGCTGAGATATGCATTTTTTACGATAATCTTGATGAGACTTCTGTCCGAAGAATGCAGAATCATCGAGATCGCTCGTTTCGAGCTATTCAATGCGAGAAACACGTTATCTGGTGTTTTCACCACTCCACAGTGCGTTTGATATGCTGAACACAGCGATATCTTGGTTTTCGTGGGGTTTCAAGTTGAGATATGCATTTTTTACGATAATTTTGGTGAGACTTCTGTCCGAAGTATGCAGAATCATCGAGATCAATCGTTTCGAGCTATTTAATGCGAGAAACACGTTATCTGGTGTTTTCGCCACTCCACAGTGCGTTTGATATGCAGAACAGTAGATGTCTTGGTTTTCGTGGGGTTTCAAGCTGAGATATGCATTTTTTACGATAATCTTGATGAGACTTCTGTCCGAAGAATGCAGAATCATCGAGATCGCTCGTTTCGAGCTATTCAATGCGAGAAACACGTTATCTGGTGTTTTCACCACTCCACAGTGCGTTTGATATGCTGAACACAGCGATATCTTGGTTTTCGTGGGGTTTCAAGCTGAGATATGCATTTTTTACGATAATTTTGGTGAGACTTCTGTCCGAAATATGCAGAATCATCGAGATCAATCGTTTCGAGCTATTTAATGCGAGAAACACGTTATCTGGTGTTTTCGCCACTCCACAGTGCGTTTGATATGCAGAACAGTAGATATCTTGGTTTTCGTGGGGTTTCAAGCTGAGATATGCATTTTTTACGATAATCTTGATGAGACTTCTGTCCGAAGAATGCAGAATCATCGAGATCGCTCGTTTCGAGCTATTCAATGCGAGAAACACGTTATCTGGTGTTTTCACCACTCCACAGTGCGTTTGATATGCTGAACACAGCGATATCTTGGTTTTCGTGGGGTTTCAAGCTGAGATATGCATTTTTTACGATAATTTTGGTGAGACTTCAGTCCGAAGTATGCAGAATCATCGAGATCGCTCGTTTCGAGCTATTCAATGCGAGAAACACGTTATCTGGTGTTTTCACCACTCCACAGTGCGTTTGATATGCTGAACACAGCGATATCTTGGTTTTCGTGGGGTTTCAAGCTGAGATATGCATTTTTTACGATAATTTTGGTGAGACTTCTGTCCGAAGTATGCAGAATCATCGAGATCAATCGTTTCGAGCTATTTAATGCGAGAAACACGTTATCTGGTGTTTTCGCCACTCCACAGTGCGTTTGATATGCAGAACAGTAGATATCTTGGTTTTCGTGGGGTTTCAAGCAGAGATATGTATTTTCTGCGATAATCTTGTTGAGACTTCTGTCCGAAGTATGCAGGATCTTCGAGAACGCTCTTTTCGAGCTACTTAATGCGAGAAACACGTTTTCTGGTGTTTTCACCACTCCACAGTGCGTTTGATATGCAGAACAGTAGATATCTTGGTTTTCGTGGGATTTCAAGCAGAGATATGTATTTTCTGCGATAATCTTGTTGAGACTTCTGTCCGAAGTATGCAGGATCTTCGAGAACGCTCTTTTCGAGCTATTCAATGCGAGAAACACGTTATCTGGTGTTTTCACCACTCCACAGTGCGTTTGATAAGCAGAACAGTAGATATCTTGGTTTTCGTGGGGTTTCAAGCAGAGATATGTATTTTCTGCGATAATCTTGTTGAGACTTCTGTCCGAAGTATGCAGGATCTTCGAGAACGCTCTTTTCGAGCTATTCATTGCGAGAAACACGTTATCTGGTGTTTTCACCACTCCACAGTGCGTTTGATATGCAGAACCGGCGATATCTTGGTTTTCGTGGGGTTTCAAGCAGAGATATGCATTTTCTGCGATAATCTTGGTGAGACTTCTGTCCGAAGTATGCTGAATCATCGAGATCGCTCTTTTCGAGCTAGTTAGTGCGAGAAACACGTTATCTGGTGTTTTCACCACTCCACAGTGCGTTTGATATGCAGAACAGTAGATATCTTGGTTTTCGTGGGGTTTCAAGCTGAGATATGCATTTTTTACGATAATCTTGATGAGACTTCTGTCCGAAGAATGCAGAATCATCGAGATCGCTCGTTTCGAGCTATTCAATGCGAGAAACACGTTATCTGGTGTTTTCACCACTCCACAGTGCGTTTGATATGCTGAACACAGCGATATCTTGGTTTTCGTGGGGTTTCAAGCTGAGATATGCATTTTTTACGATAATTTTGGTGAGACTTCTGTCCGAAATATGCAGAATCATCGAGATCAATCGTTTCGAGCTATTTAATGCGAGAAACACGTTATCTGGTGTTTTCGCCACTCCACAGTGCGTTTGATATGCAGAACAGTAGATATCTTGGTTTTCGTGGGGTTTCAAGCTGAGATATGCATTTTTTACGATAATCTTGATGAGACTTCTGTCCGAAGAATGCAGAATCATCGAGATCGCTCGTTTCGAGCTATTCAATGCGAGAAACACGTTATCTGGTGTTTTCACCACTCCACAGTGCGTTTCATATGCTGAACACAGCGATATCTTGGTTTTCGTGGGGTTTCAAGCTGAGATATGCATTTTTTACGATAATTTTGGTGAGACTTCTGTCCGAAGTATGCAGAATCATCGAGATCAATCGTTTCGAGCTATTTAATGCGAGAAACACGTTATCTGGTGTTTTCGCCACTCCACAGTGCGTTTGATATGCAGAACAGTAGATATCTTGGTTTTCGTGGGGTTTCAAGCAGAGATATGTCTTTTCTGCGATAATCTTGTTGAGACTTCTGTCCGAAGTATGCAGGATCTTCGAGAACGCTCTTTTCGAGCTACTTAATGCGAGAAACACGTTTTCTGGTGTTTTCACCACTCCACAGTGCGTTTGATATGCAGAACCAGCGATATCTTGGTTTTCGTGGGGTTTCAAGATGAGATATGCATTTTCTGCGATAATATTGGTGAGACTTCAGTCAGATGTATGCAGAATCATCTAGATCGCTCTTTTCGAGCTACTTAATGCACGAAACACGTTTTCTGGTGTTTTCACCACTCCACAGTATGTTTGACATGCAGAACCGGAGATATCTTGGTTTCGGTCGGGTATCAAGCTGAGATATGCATTTTCTACGATAATCCTGGTGAGACTTCTGTCAGAAGTATGCAGAATCTTCGAGAACGCTCTTTTCGAGCTACTTAATGCGCGAAAAACGTTTTCTGGTGTTTTCACCACTCCACGGTACGATTGATGTGCAGAACCGGAGATAACTCGGTTTTCGTCGGGTTTCAAGCTGAGATATGCGTTTTTTACGATAATCTTGATGAGACTTCTGTCCGAAGAATGCAGAATCATCGAGATCGCTCGTTTCGAGCTATTCAATGCGAGAAACACGTTATCTGGTGTTTTCACCACTCCACAGTGCGTTTGATATGCAGTACCATCGACATCTTGGTTTTCGTGGGGTTTCAAGCTGAGATATGCATTTTCTGCGATAATCTTGGTGAGACTTCTGTCCGAAGTATGCTGAATCATCGAGATCGCACTTTTCGAGCTAGTTAGTGCGAGAAACACGTTATCTGGTGTTTTCACCACTCCACAGTGCGTTTGATATGCTGAACACAGCGATATCTTGGTTTTCGTGGGGTTTCAAGCTGAGATATGCATTTTTTACGATAATTTTGGTGAGACTTCAGTCCGAAGTATGCAGAATCATCGAGATCAATCGTTTCGAGCTATTTAATGCGAGAAACACGTTATCTGGTGTTTTCACCACTCCACAGTGCGTTTGATATGCAGAACCGGCGATATCTTGGTTTTCGTGGGGTTTCAAGCTGAGATATGCATTTTCTGCGATAATCTTGGTGAGACTTCTGTCCGAAGTATGCTGAATCATCGAGATCGCTCTTTACGAGCTAGTTAGTGCGAGAAACACGTTATCTGGTGTTTTCACCACTCCACAGTGCGTTTGATATGCAGAACCAGCGATATCTGGGATTTCGTGGGGTTTCAAGCTGAGATATGCATTTTTTACGATAATCTTGATGAGACTTCTGTCCGAAGTATGCAGAATCATCGAGATCGCTCGTTTCGAGCTATTCAATGCGAGAAACACGTTATCTGGTGTTTTCACCACTCCACAGTGCGTTTGATATGCAGAACCGGCGATATCTTGGTTTTCGTGGGGTTTCAAGCAGAGATATGCATTTTTTACGATAATCCTGGTGAGACTTCTGTCAGAAGTATGCAGAATCTTCGAGAACGCTCTATTCGAGCTACTTAATGCGCGAAACACGTTTTCTGGTGTTTTCACCACTCCACGGTACGTTTGATGTGCAGAACCGGAGATAACTCGGTTTTCGTCGGGTTTCAAGCTGAGATATGCATTTTCTACGATAATCTTGGTGAGACTTCTGTCAGAAGTATGCAGGATCTTCGAGAACACTCTTTTCGAGCTATTTAATGCGAGAAACACGTTATCTGGTGTTTTCACCACTCCACAGTGCGTTTGATATGCAGTACCAGCGATATCTTGGTTTTCGTGGGGTTTCAAGCTGAGATATGCATTTTCTACGATAATCTTGGTGAAACATCTGTCCGAAGTATGCAGAAACATTGAGAGCGCTCTTTTCGAGCTATTTAATGCGAGATACTCGTTTTCTGGGGTTTTCACCACTCCACAGTTCGTTGGATAAGCAGAAACGGGGATATCTTGGTTTTCGTGGGGTTTCAAGATGAGATATGCATTTCCTGCGATAATCTTGGTGAGACTTCTGTCCGAAGTATGCTGAATCATCCAGATCACTCTTTTCGAGCTATTTAATGCGAGAAACACGTTCTCTGGTTGTTTTCACCACTCCACAGTGCGTTTGATATGCAGACCAGTCGATATCTTGATTTTCGTGGTGTTTCCAGCTGAGATATGCATTTTCTGCGATAATCTTGGTGGGTCTTTTGTCAGAAGTATGCAGAATCATATAGATCGCTCTTTTCGAGCTACTTAATGCACGAATCACGTTTTCTGGTGTTTTCACCACTACACAGTACGGTTGACATGCAGAACCGGAGATATCTTGGTTTTCGTCGGGTTTCAAGCTGAGATATGCAATTTCTGCGATAATCTTGTTGAGACTTCAGTCCGAAGTATGCAGGATCTTCGAGATCGCTCTTTTCGAGCTATTTAATGCGAGAAACACGTTCTCTGGTTGTTTTCATCAGTCCACAGTGCGTTTGATATGCAGAACCGGCGACATCTTTGATTTCGTCGGGGTTCAAGTTGAGATATGCATTTTCTACGATAATCTTGGTGGGTCTTTTGTCAGAAGTATGCAGAATCATCTAGATCGCTCTTTTCGTGCTACTTAATGCACGAAACACGTTTTCTTGTGTTTTCACCACTCCACAGTACGTTTGACATGCAGAACCGGAGATATCTTGGTTATCGGTCGGGTTTGAAGTTGAGATATGCATTTTCTACGATAATCCTGGTGAAACATCTGTCCGAAGTATGCAGAAAGATCGAGAGCGCTCTTTTCGAGCTATTTAATGCGAGATACTCGTTTTCTGGGGTTTTCACCACTCCACAGTTCGTTGGATAAGCAGAAACGGGGATATCTTGGTTTTCGTGGGGTTTCAAGATGAGATATGCATTTCCTGCGATAATCTTGGTGAGACTTCTGTCCGAAGTATGCTGAATCATCCAGATCACTCTTTTCGAGCTATTTAATGCGAGAAACACGTTCTCTGGTTGTTTTCACCACTCCACAGTGCGTTTGATATGCAGACCAGTCGATATCTTGATTTTCGTGGTGTTTCCAGCTGAGATATGCATTTTCTACGATAATCCTGGTGAGACTTCTGTCAGAAGTATGCAGAATCTTCGAGAACGCTCTTTTCGAGCTACTTAATGCGCGGAACACGTTTTCTGGTGTTTTCACCACTCCACGGTACGTTTGATGTCCAGAACCGGAGATAACTCGGTTTTCGTCGGGTTTCAAGCTGAGATATGCATTTTCTACGATAATCTTGGTGAAACATCTGTCCGAAGTATGCAGAAACATCGAGAGCGCTCTTCTCGAGCTATTTAATGCGAGAAACACGTTACCTGGTGTTTTCACCACTCCACAGTGCGTTTGATATGCAGAACAGTAGATATCTTGATTTTCGTGGTGTTTCCAGCTGAGATATGCATTTTCTACGATAATCCTGGTGAGACTTCTGTCAGAAGTATGCAGAATCTTCGAGAACGCTCTTTTCGAGCTACTTAATGCGCGGAACACGTTTTCTGGGGTTTTCACCACTCCACAGTTCGTTGGATATGCAGAACCGGGGATATCTTGGTTTTCGTCGGGTTTCAAGCTGAGATATGCATTTTCTACGGTAATCTTGGTGAGACTTCTGTTAGAAGTATGCAGGATCTTCGAGATCGCTCTTTTCGAGCTATTTAATGCGAGAAACTCGTTTTCCGGGGGTTTCACCACTCCACAGTTCGTTGGATATGCAGAACCGGGGATATCTTGGTTTTCGTGGGGTTTCAAGATGAGATATGCATTTCCTGCGATAATCTTGGTGAGACTTCTGTCCGAAGTATGCAGAATCATCGAGATCGCTCGTTTCGAGCTATTTAATGCGAGAAACATGTTATCTGGTGTTTTAACCACTCCACAGTGCGTTGGATATGCAGAACCGGAGATATCTTGCTTTTCGTGGGGTTTCAAGCTGAGATATGCATTTTCTGCGATAATCTTGTTGAGACTTCAGTCCGAAGTATGCAGAAACATCGAGAGTGCTCTTTTCGAGCTATTTATTGCGAGAAACACGTTATCTGGTGTTTTCACCACTCCACAGTGCGTTTGATATGCAGAATCGGCGACATCTTTGATTTCGTCGGGGTTCAAGTTGAGATATGCATTTTCTCCGATAATCCTGGTGAGACTTCTGTCAGAAGTATGCAGAATCTTCGAGAACGCTCTTTTCGAGATACTTAATGCGCGAAACACGTTTTCTGGTGTTTTCACCACTCCACGGTAGGTTTGATGTGCAGAACCGGAGATAACTCGGTTTTCGTCGGGTTTCAAGCTGAGATATGCATTTTCTACGATAATCTTGGTGAGACTTCTGTCAGAAGTATGCAGGATCTTCGAGAACGCTCTTTTCGAGCTATTTAATGCGGGAAACACGTTATCTGGTGTTTTCACCACTCCACAGTGTGTTTGATATGCAGAACCAGCTATATCCTGGTTTTCGTGGGGATTCAAGCTGACATATGCATTTTCTGCGATAATCTTGGTGGGTCTTTTGTCAGAAGTATGCAGTATCATCTAGATCGCTCTTTTCGAGCTACTTAATGCACGAAACACGTTTTCTGGTGTTTTCACCACTCCACAGTACGTTTGACATGCAGAACCGGAGATATCTTGGTTTCGGTCGGGTTTCAAGCTGAGATATGCATTTTCTACGATAATCCTGGTGAGACTTCTGTCAGAAGTATGCAGAATCTTGGAGAACGCTCTTTTCGAGCTACTTAATGCGCGAAACACGTTTTCTGGTGTTTTCACAACTCCACGGTACGTTTCATGTCCAGAACCGGAGATAACTCGGTTTTCGTCGGGTTTCAAGCTGAGATATGCATTTTCTACGATAATCTTGGTGAAACATCTGTCCGAAGTATGCAGAAACATCGAGAGCGCTCTTTTCGAGCTATTTAATGCGAGAAACTCGTTTTGTGGGGTTTTCACCACTCCACAGTTCGTTGGATATGCAGAACCGGGGATATCTTGGTTTTCGTCGGGTTTCAAGCTGAGATATGCATTTTCTACGGTAATCTTGGTGAGACTTCTGTTAGAAGTATGCAGGATCTTCGAGATCGCTCTTTTCGAGCTATTTAATGCGAGAAACTCGTTTTCTGGGGTTTTCACCACTCCACAGTTCGTTGGATATGCAGAACCGGGGATATCTTGGTTTTCGTGGGGTTTCAAGATGAGATATGCATTTCCTGCGATAATCTTGGTGAGACTTCTGTCCGAAGTATGCAGAATCATCGAGATCGCTCGTTTCGAGCTATTTAATGCGAGAAACATGTTATCTGGTGTTTTAACCACTCCACAGTGCGTTGGATATGCAGAACCGGAGATATCTTGCTTTTCGTGGGGTTTCAAGCTGAGATATGCATTTTCTGCGATAATCTTGGTGAGACTTCTGTCCGAAGTATGCAGAAACATCGAGAGCGCTCTTTTCGAGCTATTTATTGCGAGAAACACGTTCTCTGGTGTTTTCACCACTCCACAGTTGGTTTGATATGCAGAACCGACGTTATTTTGGTTTTCGTCGGGTTTCAAGCTGAGATATGCATTTTCTACGATAATCTTGGTGAAACATATGTCCGAAGTATGCAGAAACATCGAGAGCGCTCTTCTCGAGCTATTTAATTCGAGAACCACGTTATCTGGTGTTTTCACCACTCCACAGTGCGTTTGATATGCAGAACAGTAGATATCTTGGTTTTCGTGGGGTTTCAAGCTGAGATATGCATTTTCTGCGATAATCTTGTTGAGACTTTTGTCCGAAGTATGCAGAAACATCGAGAGCGCTCTTTTCGAGCTATTTATTGCGAGAAACACGTTATCTGGTGTTTTCACCACTCCACAGTGCGTTTGATATGCTGAATCGGCGACATCTTTGATTTCGTCGGGGTTCAAGTTGAGATATGCATTTTCTACGATAATCTTGGGGAAACATCTGTCCGAAGTATGCAGAAACATTGAGAGCGCTCTTTTCGAGCTATTTAATGCGAGAAACTCGTTTTCTGGGGTTTTCACCACTCCACAGTTCGTTGGATATGCAGAACCGGGGATATCTTGGTTTTCGTGGGGTTTCAAGATGAGATATACATTTCCTGCGATAATCTTGGTGAGACTTCTGTCCGAAGTATGCAGAATCATCGAGATCGCTCGTTTCGAGCTATTTAATGCGAGAAACATGTTATCTGGTGTTTTCACCACTCCACAGTGCGGTTGATATGCAGAACCGGCGACATCTTGGTTTTCGTGGGGTTCCAAGCTGAGATATGCATTGTCTGCGATAATCTTGGTGAGACTTCTGTCCGAAGTATGCAGAATCATCGAGATCGCTCGTTTCGAGCTATTTAATGCAAGAAACACGTTATCTGGTGTTTTCACCCCACCACAGTGCGTTTGATATGCAGTACTAGCGATATCTTGGTTTTCGTGGGGTTTCAAGCTGAGATATGCATTTTTTACGATAATCTTGGTGAGACTTCTGTCCGAAGTATGCTTAATCATCGAGATCGCTCGTTTCGAACTATTTAATGCGAGAAACAAGTTATCTGGTGTCTTCACCACTCCAAAGTGCGTTTGATATGCAGTACTAGCGATATCTTGGTTTTCGTGGGGTTTCAAGCTGAGATATGCATTTTTTACGATAATCTTGGTGAGACTTCTGTCCGAAGTATGCAGAATCATCGAGATCGCTCGTTTCGAGCTATTTAATGCGAGAAACACGTTATCTGGTGTTTTCACCACTCCACAGTGCGTTTGATATGCAGTACCAGCGACATCTTGGTTTTCGTGGGGTTTCAAGGTGAGATATGCATTTTCTGCGATAATCTTGGTGAGACTTCCGTCCGAAGTATGCTTAATCATCGAGATCGCTCGTTTCGAACTATTTAATGCGAGAAACACGTTATCTGGTGTTATCATCACTCCACAGTGTGTTTGATATGCAGAACCGGCGACATCTTGGTTTTCGTGGGGTTTCAAGCTGAGATATGCATTTTCTGCGATAATCTTGGTGAGACTTCTGTCCGAAGTATGCAGAATCATCGAGATCGCTCTTTTCGAGCTATTTAATGCAAGAAACACGTTATCTGGTGTTTTCACCAGTCCACAGTGCGTTTGATATGCAGTACCAGCGGCATCTTGGTTTTCGTGGGGTTTCAAGATGAGATATGCATTTTCTGCGATAATCTTGGTGAGACTTCTGTCCGAAGTATGCAGAATCATCGAGATCGCTCGTTTCGAGCTATTTAATGCGAGAAACACGTTATCTGGTGTTTTCACCACTCCACAGTGCGTTTGATATGCAGTACCAGCGACATCTTGGTTTTCGTGGGGTTTCAAGGTGAGATATGCATTTTCTGCGATAATCTTGGTGAGACTTCCGTCCGAAGTATGCAGAATCATCGAGATCGCTCGTTTCGAGCTATTTAATGCGAGAAACACGTTATCTGGTGTTTTCACCACTCCACAGTGCGTATGATATGCAGGATCGGCGATATCTTGGTTTTCGTGGGGTTTCAATCTGAGATATGCATTTTCTGCTATAATCTTGGTGAGACTTCTGTCCGAAGTATGCAGAATCATCGAGATCGCTCTTTTCGAGCTATTTAATGCAAGAAACACGTTATCTGGTGTTTTCACCAGTCCACAGTGCGTTTGATATGCAGTACCAGCGGCATCTTGGTTTTCGTGGGGTTTCAAGATGAGATATGCATTTTCTGCGATAATCTTGGTGAGACTTCTGTCCGAAGTATGCAGAATCATCGAGATCGCTCGTTTCGAGCTATTTAATGCGAGAAACACGTTATCTGGTGTTTTCACCACTCCACAGTGCGTTTGATATGCAGTACCAGCGACATCTTGGTTTTCGTGGGGTTTCAAGGTGAGATATGCATTTTCTGCGATAATCTTGGTGAGACTTCCGTCCGAAGTATGCAGAATCATCGAGATCGCTCGTTTCGAGCTATTTAATGCGAGAAACACGTTATCTGGTGTTTTCACCACTCCACAGTGCGTATGATATGCAGGATCGGCGATATCTTGGTTTTCGTGGGGTTTCAATCTGAGATATGCATTTTCTGCTATAATCTTGGTGAGACTTCTGTCCGAAGTATGCTTAATCATCGAGATCGCTCGTTTCGAACTATTTAATGCGAGAAACACGTTATCTGGTGTTATCACCACTCCTCAGTGCGTTTGATATGCAGAACCGGAGATAACTCGGTTTTCGTCGGGTTTCAAGCTGAGATATGCATTTTCTACGATAATCTTGGTGAGACTTCTGTCCGAAGTATGCAGAATCTTCGAGATCGCTCTTTTCGAGCTATTTAATGCGAGAAACACGTTTTCTGGGGTTTTCACCACTCCACTGTTCTTTGGATGTGCAGAACAGTAGATATCTTGGTTTTCGTGGGGTTTCAACCTGAGATATGCATTTTCTGCGATAATCTTGCTGAGACTTCTGTCCAAAGTATGCAGAATCATCGAGATCGCTCGTTTCGAGCTACTTAATGCGCGAAACACGTTTTCTGGTGTTTTCACAACTCCACGGTACGTTTCATGTCCAGAACCGGAGATAACTCGGTTTTCGTCGGGTTTCAAGCTGAGATATGCATTTTCTACGATAATCTTGGTGAAACATCTGTCCGAAGTATGCAGAAACATCGAGAGCGCTCTTTTCGAGCTATTTAATGCGAGAAACTCGTTTTCTGGGGTTTTCACCACTCCACAGTTCGTTGGATATGCAGAACCGGGGATATCTTGGTTTTCGTCGGGTTTCAAGCTGAGATATGCATTTTCTACGGTAATCTTGGTGAGACTTCTGTTAGAAGTATGCAGGATCTTCGAGAACGCTCTTTTCGAGCTATTTAATGCGAGAAACACGTTCTCTGGTTGTTTTCACCACTCCACAGTGCGTTTGATATACAGAACCGGCGACATCTTTGATTTCGTCGGGGTTCAAGTTGAGATATGCATTTTATACGATAATCTTGGTGGGTCTTTTGTCAGAAGTATGCAGAATCATCTAGATCGCTCTTTTCGAGCTACTTAATGCACGAAACACGTTTTCTTGTGTTTTCACCACTCCACAGTACGTTTGACATGCAGAACCGGAGATGTCTTGGTTATCGGTCGGGTTTCAAGCTGAGATATGCATTTTCTACGATAATCCTGGTGAAACATCTGTCCGAAGTATGCAGAAAGATCGAGAGCGCTCTTTTCGAGCTATTTATTGCGAGAAACACGTTCTCTGGTGTTTTCACCACTCCACAGTTGGTTTGATATGCAGAACCGACGTTATTTTGGTTTTCGTCGGGTTTCAAGCTGAGATATGCATTTTCTACGATAATCTTGGTGAAACATATGTCCGAAGTATGCAGAAACATCGAGAGCGCTCTTCTCGAGCTATTTAATTCGAGAACCACGTTATCTGGTGTTTTCACCACTCCACAGTGCGTTTGATATGCAGAACAGTAGATATCTTGGTTTTCGTGGGGTTTCAAGCTGAGATATGCATTTTCTGCGATAATCTTGGTGAGACTTCTGTCCGAAGTATGCAGAATCATCGAGATCGCTCGTTTCGAGCTATTTAATGCGAGAAACATGTTATCTGGTGTTTTAACCACTCCACAGTGCGTTGGATATGCAGAACCGGAGATATCTTGCTTTTCGTGGGGTTTCAAGCTGAGATATGCATTTTCTGCGATAATCTTGGTGAGACTTCTGTCCGAAGTATGCAGAAACATCGAGAGCGCTCTTATCGAGCTATTTATTGCGAGAAACACGTTATCTGGTGTTTTCACCACTCCACAGTGCGTTTGATATGCAGAATCGGCGACATCTTTGATTTCGTCGGGGATCAAGTTGAGATATGCATTTTCTACGATAATCTTGGTGGGTCTTTTGTCAGAAGTATGCAGAATCATCTAGATCGCTCTTTTCGAGCTACTTAATGCACGAAACACGTTTTCTTGTGTTTTCACCACTCCACAGTACGTTTGACATGCAGAACCGGAGATATCTTGGTTTCGGCCGGGTTTCAAGCTGAGATATGCATTTTCTACGATAATCCTGGTGAGACTTCTGTCAGAAGTATGCAGAATCTTCGAGAACGATCTTTTCGAGATACTTAATGCGCGAAACACGTTTTCTGGTGTTTTCACCACTCCACGGTACGTTTGATATGCAGAACCGGCGACATCTTTGATTTCGTCGGGGTTCAAGTTGAGATATGCATTTTCTAAGATAATCTTGGTGGGTCTTTTGTCAGAAGTATGCAGAATCATCTAGATCGCACTTTTCGAGCTATTTAATGCGAGAAGCACGTTATCTGGTGTTTTCACCACTCCACAGTGCGTTTGATATGCAGAACCGGCGACATCTTGGTTTTCGTGGGGTTCCAAGCTGAGATATGCATTGTCTGCGATAATCTTGGTGAGACTTCTGTCCGAAGTATGCAGAATCATCGAGATCGCTCGTTTCGAGCTATTTAATGCAAGAAACACGTTATCTGGTGTTTTCACCCCACCACAGTGCGTTTGATATGCAGTACTAGCGATATCTTGGTTTTCGTGGGGTTTCAAGCTGAGATATGCATTTTTTACGATAATCTTGGTGAGACTTCTGTCCGAAGTATGCTTAATCATCGAGATCGCTCGTTTCGAACTATTTAATGCGAGAAACAAGTTATCTGGTGTCTTCACCACTCCAAAGTGCGTTTGATATGCAGTACTAGCGATATCTTGGTTTTCGTGGGGTTTCAAGCTGAGATATGCATTTTTTACGATAATCTTGGTGAGACTTCTGTCCGAAGTATGCTTAATCATCGAGATCGCTCGTTTCGAACTATTTAATGCGAGAAACACGTTATCTGGTGTTATCACCACTCCTCAGTGCGTTTGATATGCAGAACCGGCGACATCTTGGTTTACGTGGGGTTTCAAGCTGAGATATGCATTTTCTGCGATAATCTTGGTGAGACTTCTGTCCGAAGTATGCTTAATCATCGAGATCGCTCGTTTCGAACTATTTAATGCGAGAAACACGTTATCTGGTGTTATCATCACTCCACAGTGTGTTTGATATGCAGAACCGGCGACATCTTGGTTTTCGTGGGGTTTCAAGCTGAGATATGCATTTTCTGCGATAATCTTGGTGAGACTTCTGTCCGAAGTATGCAGAATCATCGAGATCGCTCTTTTCGAGCTATTTAATGCAAGAAACACGTTATCTGGTGTTTTCACCAGTCCACAGTGCGTTTGATATGCAGTACCAGCGGCATCTTGGTTTTCGTGGGGTTTCAAGATGAGATATGCATTTTCTGCGATAATCTTGGTGAGACTTCTGTCCGAAGTATGCAGAATCATCGAGATCGCTCGTTTCGAGCTATTTAATGCGAGGAACACGTTATCTGGTGTTTTCACCACTCCACAGTGCGTTTGATATGCAGTACCAGCGACATCTTGGTTTTCGTGGGGTTTCAAGGTGAGATATGCATTTTCTGCGATAATCTTGGTGAGACTTCCGTCCGAAGTATGCAGAATCATCGAGATCGCTCGTTTCGAGCTATTTAATGCGAGAAACACGTTATCTGGTGTTTTCACCACTCCACAGTACGTATGATATGCAGGATCGGCGATATCTTGGTTTTCGTGGGGTTTCAATCTGAGATATGCATTTTCTGCTATAATCTTGGTGAGACTTCTGTCCGAAGTATGCAGAATCATCGAGATCGCTCTTTTCGAGCTATTTAATGCAAGAAACACGTTATCTGGTGTTTTCACCAGTCCACAGTGCGTTTGATATGCAGTACCAGCGGCATCTTGGTTTTCGTGGGGTTTCAAGATGAGATATGCATTTTCTGCGATAATCTTGGTGAGACTTCTGTCCGAAGTATGCAGAATCATCGAGATCGCTCGTTTCGAGCTATTTAATGCGAGAAACACGTTATCTGGTGTTTTCACCACTCCACAGTGCGTTTGATATGCAGTACCAGCGACATCTTGGTTTTCGTGGGGTTTCAAGGTGAGATATGCATTTTCTGCGATAATCTTGGTGAGACTTCCGTCCGAAGTATGCAGAATCATCGAGATCGCTCGTTTCGAGCTATTTAATGCGAGAAACACGTTATCTGGTGTTTTCACCACTCCACAGTGCGTATGATATGCAGGATCGGCGATATCTTGGTTTTCGTGGGGTTTCAATCTGAGATATGCATTTTCTGCTATAATCTTGGTGAGACTTCTGTCCGAAGTATGCTTAATCATCGAGATCGCTCGTTTCGAACTATTTAATGCGAGAAACACGTTATCTGGAGTTATCACCACTCCTCAGTGCGTTTGATATGCAGAACCGGAGATAACTCGGTTTTCGTCGGGTTTCAAGCTGAGATATGCATTTTCTACGATAATCTTGGTGAGACTTCTGTCCGAAGTATGCAGAATCTTCGAGATCGCTCTTTTCGAGCTATTTAATGCGAGAAACACGTTATCTGGTGTTTTCACCACTCCACAGTGCGTTTGATATGCAGTACCAGCGACATCTTGGTTTTCGTGGGGTTTCAAGCTGAGATATGCATTTTCTGCGATAATCTTGTTGAGACTTCTGTCCGAAGTATGCAGAATCATCGAGATTGCTCGTTTCGAGCTATTTAATGCGAGAAACACGTTTTCTGGGGTTTTCACCACTCCACAGTTCTTTGGATGTGCAGAACAGTAGATATCTTGGTTTTCGTGGGGTTTCAACCTGAGATATGCATTTTCTGCGATAATCTTGCTGAGACTTCTGTCCAAAGTATGCAGAATCATCGAGATCGCTCGATTCGAGCTACTTAATGCGCGAAACACGTTTTCTGGTGTTTTCACAACTCCACGGTACGTTTCATGTCCAGAACCGGAGATAACTCGGTTTTCGTCGGGTTTCAAGCTGAGATATGCATTTTCTACGATAATCTTGGTGAAACATCTGTCCGAAGTATGCAGAAACATCGAGAGCGCTCTTTTCGAGCTATTTATTGCGAGAAACTCGTTTTCTGGGGTTTTCACCACTCCACAGTTCGTTGGATATGCAGAACCGGGGATATCTTGGTTTTCGTCGGGTTTCAAGCTGAGATATGCATTTTCTACGGTAATCTTGGTGAGACTTCTGTTAGAAGTATGCAGGATCTTCGAGAACGCTCTTTTCGAGCTATTTAATGCGAGAAACACGTTCTCTGGTTGTTTTCACCACTCCACAGTGCGTTTGATATACAGAACCGGCGACATCTTTGATTTCGTCGGGGTTCAAGTTGAGATATGCATTTTCTACGATAATCTTGGTGGGTCTTTTGTCAGAAGTATGCAGAATCATCTAGATCGCTCTTTTCGAGCTACTTAATGCACGAAACACGTTTTCTTGTGTTTTCACCACTCCACAGTACGTTTGACATGCAGAACCGGAGATGTCTTGGTTATCGGTCGGGTTTCAAGCTGAGATATGCATTTTCTACGATAATCCTGGTGAAACATCTGTCCGAAGTATGCAGAAAGATCGAGAGCGCTCTTTTCGAGCTATTTATTGCGAGAAACACGTTCTCTGGTGTTTTCACCACTCCACAGTTGGTTTGATATGCAGAACCGACGTTATTTTGGTTTTCGTCGGGTTTCAAGCTGAGATATGCATTTTCTACGATAATCTTGGTGAAACATATGTCCGAAGTATGCAGAAACATCGAGAGCGCTCTTCTCGAGCTATTTAATTCGAGAACCACGTTATCTGGTGTTTTCACCACTCCACAGTGCGTTTGATATGCAGAACAGTAGATATCTTGGTTTTCGTGGGGTTTCAAGCTGAGATATGCATTTTCTGCGATAATCTTGTTGAGACTTTTGTCCGAAGTATGCAGAAACATCGAGAGCGCTCTTTTCGAGCTATTTATTGCGAGAAACACGTTATCTGGTGTTTTCACCACTCCACAGTGCGTTTGATATGCTGAATCGGCGACATCTTTGATTTCGTCGGGGTTCAAGTTGAGATATGCATTTTCTACGATAATCTTGGGGAAACATCTGTCCGAAGTATGCAGAAACATTGAGAGCGCTCTTTTCGAGCTATTTGATGCGAGAAACTCGTTTTCTGGGGTTTTCACCACTCCACAGTTCGTTGGATATGCAGAACCGGGGATATCTTGGTTTTCGTGGGGTTTCAAGATGAGATATGCATTTCCTGCGATAATCTTGGTGAGACTTCTGTCCGAAGTATGCAGAATCATCGAGATCGCTCGTTTCGAGCTATTTAATGCGAGAAACATGTTATCTGGTGTTTTAACCACTCCACAGTGCGTTGGATATGCAGAACCGGAGATATCTTGCTTTTCGTGGGGTTTCAAGCTGAGATATGCATTTTCTGCGATAATCTTGGTGAGACTTCTGTCCGAAGTATGCAGAAACATCGAGAGCGCTCTTATCGAGCTATTTATTGCGAGAAACACGTTATCTGGTGTTTTCACCACTCCACAGTGCGTTTGATATGCAGAATCGGCGACATCTTTGATTTCGTCGGGGATCAAGTTGAGATATGCATTTTCTACGATAATCTTGGGGAAACATCTGTCCGAAGTATGCAGAAACATTGAGAGCGCTCTTTTCGAGCTATTTAATGCGAGAAACTCGTTTTCTGGGGTTTTCACCACTCCACAGTTCGTTGGATATGCAGAACCGGGGATATCTTGGTTTTCGTGGGGTTTCAAGATGAGATATGCATTTCCTGCGATAATCTTGGTGAGACTTCTGTCCGAAGTATGCAGAATCATCGAGATCGCTCGTTTCGAGCTATTTAATGCGAGAAACATGTTATCTGGTGTTTTAACCACTCCACAGTACGTTTGACATGCAGAACCGGAGATATCTTGGTTTCGGCCGGGTTTCAAGCTGAGATATGCATTTTCTACGATAATCCTGGTGAGACTTCTGTCAGAAGTATGCAGAATCTTCGAGAACGATCTTTTCGAGATACTTAATGCGCGAAACACGTTTTCTGGTGTTTTCACCACTCCACGGTACGTTTGATATGCAGAATCGGCGACATCTTTGATTTCGTCGGGGTTCAAGTTGAGATATGCATTTTCTAAGATAATCTTGGTGGGTCTTTTGTCAGAAGTATGCAGAATCATCTAGATCGCACTTTTCGAGCTATTTAATGCGAGAAGCACGTTATCTGGTGTTTTCACCACTCCACAGTGCGTTTGATATGCAGAACCGGCGACATCTTGGTTTTCGTGGGGTTCCAAGCTGAGATATGCATTGTCTGCGATAATCTTGGTGAGACTTCTGTCCGAAGTATGCAGAATCATCGAGATCGCTCGTTTCGAGCTATTTAATGCAAGAAACACGTTATCTGGTGTTTTCACCCCACCACAGTGCGTTTGATATGCAGTACTAGCGATATCTTGGTTTTCGTGGGGTTTCAAGCTGAGATATGCATTTTTTACGATAATCTTGGTGAGACTTCTGTCCGAAGTATGCTTAATCATCGAGATCGCTCGTTTCGAACTATTTAATGCGAGAAACAAGTTATCTGGTGTCTTCACCACTCCAAAGTGCGTTTGATATGCAGTACTAGCGATATCTTGGTTTTCGTGGGGTTTCAAGCTGAGATATGCATTTTTTACGATAATCTTGGTGAGACTTCTGTCCGAAGTATGCTTAATCATCGAGATCGCTCGTTTCGAACTATTTAATGCGAGAAACACGTTATCTGGTGTTATCACCACTCCTCAGTGCGTTTGATATGCAGAACCGGCGACATCTTGGTTTTCGTGGGGTTTCAAGCTGAGATATGCATTTTCTGCGATAATCTTGGTGAGACTTCTGTCCGAAGTATGCTTAATCATCGAGATCGCTCGTTTCGAACTATTTAATGCGAGAAACACGTTATCTGGTGTTATCATCACTCCACAGTGTGTTTGATATGCAGAACCGGCGACATCTTGGTTTTCGTGGAGTTTCAAGCTGAGATATGCATTTTCTGCGATAATCTTGGTGAGACTTCTGTCCGAAGTATGCAGAATCATCGAGATCGCTCTTTTCGAGCTATTTAATGCAAGAAACACATAACTGGTGTTTTCACCAGTCCACAGTGCGTTTGATATGCAGTACCAGCGGCATCTTGGTTTTCGTGGGGTTTCAAGATGAGATATGCATTTTCTGCGATAATCTTGGTGAGACTTCTGTCCGAAGTATGCAGAATCATCGAGATCGCTCGTTTCGAGCTATTTAATGCGAGAAACACGTTATCTGGTGTTTTCACCACTCCACAGTGCGTTTGATATGCAGTACCAGCGACATCTTGGTTTTCGTGGGGTTTCAAGGTGAGATATGCATTTTCTGCGATAATCTTGGTGAGACTTCCGTCCGAAGTATGCAGAATCATCGAGATCGCTCGTTTCGAGCTATTTAATGCGAGAAACACGTTATCTGGTGTTTTCACCACTCCACAGTGCGTATGATATGCAGGATCGGCGATATCTTGGTTTTCGTGGGGTTTCAATCTGAGATATGCATTTTCTGCTATAATCTTGGTGAGGCTTCTGTCCGAAGTATGCTTAATCATCGAGATCGCTCGTTTCGAGCTATTTAATGCAAGAAACACGTTATCTGGTGTTTTCACCACTCCAAAGTGCGTTTGATACGCAGTACTAGCGATATCTTGGTTTTCGTGGGGTTTCAAGCTGAGATATGCATTTTTTACGATAATCTTGGTGAGACTTCTGTCCGAAGTATGCTTAATCATCGAGATCGCTCGTTTCGAACTATTTAATGCGAGAAACACGTTATCTGGTGTTATCACCACTCCACAGTGCGTTTGATATGCAGAACCGGCGACATCTTGGTTTTCGTGGGGTTTCAAGCTGAGATATGCATTTTCTGCGATAATCTTGGTGAGACTTCTGTCCGAAGTATGCTTAATCATCGAGATCGCTCGTTTCGAACTATTTAATGCGAGAAACACGTTATCTGGTGTTATCACCACTCCACAGTGCGTTTGAAATGCAGAAACGGCGACATCTTGGTTTTCGTGGGGTTTCAAGCTGAGAAATGCACTTTCTGCGATAATCTTGGTGAGACTTCTGTCCGAAGTATGCAGAATCATCGAGATCGCTCTTTTCGAGCTATTTAATGCAAGAAACACGTTATCTGGTGTTTTCACCAGTCCACAGTGCGTTTGATATGCAGTACCAGCGGCATCTTGGTTTTCGTGGGGTTTCAAGATGAGATATGCATTTTCTGCGATAATCTTGGTGAGACTTCTGTCCGAAGTATGCAGAATCATCGAGATCGCTCGTTTCGAGCTATTTAATGCGAGAAACACGTTATCTGGTGTTTTCACCACTTCACAGTGCGTATGATATGCAGAATCGGCGATATCTTGGTTTTCGTGGGGTTTCAACCTGAGATATGCATTTTCTGCGATAATCTTGGTGAGACTTCTGTCCGAAGTATCCTTAATCATCGAGATCGCTCGTTTCGAGCTGTTTAATGCAAGAAACACGTTATCTGGTGTTTTCACCACTCCAAAGTGCGTTTGATATGCAGTACTAGCGATATCTTGGTTTTCGTGGGGTTTCAAGCTGAGATATGCATTTTTTACGATAATCTTGGTGAGACTTCTGTCCGAAGTATGCTTAATCATCGAGATCGCTCGTTTCGAACTATTTAATGCGAGAAACACGTTATCTGGTGTTTTCACCACTCCACAGTGCGTTTGATATGCAGAATCGGCGATATCTTGGTTTACGTGGGGTTTCAAGCTGAGATATGCATTTTCTGCGATAATATTGGTGAGACTTCAGTCAGAAGTTTGCAGAATCATCTAGATCGCTCTCTTCGAGCTACTTAATGCACGAGACACGTTTTCTGGTGTTTTCACCACTCCACAGTACGTTTGACATGCAGAACCGGAGATATCTTGGTTTCGGTCGGGTTTCAAGCTGAGATATGCATTTTCTACGGTAATCTTGGTGAGACTTCTGTTAGAAGTATGCAGGATCTTCGAGAACGCTCTTTTCGAGCTATTTAATGCGAGAAACTCGTTCTCTGGTTGTTTTCACCACTCCACAGTGCGTTTGATATACAGAACCGGCGACATCTTTGATTTCGTCGGGGTTCAAGTTGAGATATGCATTTTCTACGATAATCTTGGTGGGTCTTTTGTCAGAAGTATGCAGAATCATCTAGATCGCTCTTTTCGAGCTACTTAATGCACGAAACACGTTTTCTTGTGTTTTCACCACTCCACAGTACGTTTGACATGCAGAACCGGAGATGTCTTGGTTATCGGTCGGGTTTCAAGCTGAGATATGCATTTTCTACGATAATCCTGGTGAAACATCTGTCCGAAGTATGCAGAAAGATCGAGAGCGCTCTTTTCGAGCTATTTATTGCGAGAAACACGTTCTCTGGTGTTTTCACCACTCCACAGTTGGTTTGATATGCAGAACAGTAGATATCTTGGTTTTCGTGGGGTTTCAAGCTGAGATATGCATTTTCTGCGATAATCTTGTTGAGACTTTTGTCCGAAGTATGCAGAAACATCGAGAGCGCTCTTTTCGAGCTATTTATTGCGAGAAACACGTTATCTGGTGTTTTCACCACTCCACAGTGCGTTTGATATGCAGAATCGGCGACATCTTTGATTTCGTCGGGGTTCAAGTTGAGATATGCATTTTCTACGATAATCTTGGGGAAACATCTGTCCGAAGTATGCAGAAACATTGAGAGCGCTCTTTTCGAGCTATTTAATGCGAGAAACTCGTTTTCTGGGGTTTTCACCACTCCACAGTTCGTTGGATATGCAGAACCGGGGATATCTTGGTTTTCGTGGGGTTTCAAGATGAGATATGCATTTCCTGCGATAATCTTGGTGAGACTTCTGTCCGAAGTATGCAGAATCATCGAGATCGCTCGTTTCGAGCTATTTAATGCGAGAAACATGTTATCTGGTGTTTTAACCACTCCACAGTGCGTTGGATATGCAGAACCGGAGATATCTTGCTTTTCGTGGGGTTTCAAGCTGAGATATGCATTTTCTGCGATAATCTTGGTGAGACTTCTGTCCGAAGTATGCAGAAACATCGAGAGCGCTCTTATCGAGCTATTTATTGCGAGAAACACGTTATCTGGTGTTTTCACCACTCCACAGTGCGTTTGATATGCAGAATCGGCGACATCTTTGATTTCGTCGGGGATCAAGTTGAGATATGCATTTTCTACGATAATCTTGGTGGGTCTTTTGTCAGAAGTATGCAGAATCATCTAGATCGCTCTTTTCGAGCTACTTAATGCACGAAACACGTTTTCTTGTGTTTTCACCACTCCACAGTACGTTTGACATGCAGAACCGGAGATATCTTGGTTTCGGCCGGGTTTCAAGCTGAGATATGCATTTTCTACGATAATCCTGGTGAGACTTCTGTCAGAAGTATGCAGAAACTTCGAGAACGATCTTTTCGAGATACTTAATGCGCGAAACACGTTTTCTGGTGTTTTCACCACTCCACGGTACGTTTGATATGCAGAACCGGCGACATCTTTGATTTCGTCGGGGTTCAAGTTGAGATATGCATTTTCTAAGATAATCTTGGTGGGTCTTTTGTCAGAAGTATGCAGAATCATCTAGATCGCACTTTTCGAGCTATTTAATGCGAGAAGCACGTTATCTGGTGTTTTCACCACTCCACAGTGCGTTTGATATGCAGAACCGGCGACATCTTGGTTTTCGTGGGGTTCCAAGCTGAGATATGCATTGTCTGCGATAATCTTGGTGAGACTTCTGTCCGAAGTATGCAGAATCATCGAGATCGCTCGTTTCGAGCTATTTAATGCAAGAAACACGTTATCTGGTGTTTTCACCCCACCACAGTGCGTTTGATATGCAGTACTAGCGATATCTTGGTTTTCGTGGGGTTTCAAGCTGAGATATGCATTTTTTACGATAATCTTGGTGAGACTTCTGTCCGAAGTATGCTTAATCATCGAGATCGCTCGTTTCGAACTATTTAATGCGAGAAACAAGTTATCTGGTGTCTTCACCACTCCAAAGTGCGTTTGATATGCAGTACTAGCGATATCTTGGTTTTCGTGGGGTTTCAAGCTGAGATATGCATTTTTTACGATAATCTTGGTGAGACTTCTGTCCGAAGTATGCTTAATCATCGAGATCGCTCGTTTCGAACTATTTAATGCGAGAAACACGTTATCTGGTGTTATCACCACTCCTCAGTGCGTTTGATATGCAGAACCGGCGACATCTTGGTTTTCGTGGGGTTTCAAGCTGAGATATGCATTTTCTGCGATAATCTTGGTGAGACTTCTGTCCGAAGTATGCTTAATCATCGAGATCGCTCGTTTCGAACTATTTAATGCGAGAAACACGTTATCTGGTGTTATCATCACTCCACAGTGTGTTTGATATGCAGAACCGGCGATATCTTGGTTTTCGTGGGGTTTCAAGCTGAGATATGCATTTTCTGCGATAATCTTGGTGAGACTTCTGTCCGAAGTATGCAGAATCATCGAGATCGCTCTTTTCGAGCTATTTAATGCAAGAAACACGTTATCTGGTGTTTTCACCAGTCCACAGTGCGTTTGATATGCAGTACCAGCGGCATCTTGGTTTTCGTGGGGTTTCAAGATGAGATATGCATTTTCTGCGATAATCTTGGTGAGACTTCTGTCCGAAGTATGCAGAATCATCGAGATCGCTCGTTTCGAGCTATTTAATGCGAGAAACACGTTATCTGGTGTTTTCACCACTCCACAGTGCGTTTGATATGCAGTACCAGCGACATCTTGGTTTTCGTGGGGTTTCAAGGTGAGATATGCATTTTCTGCGATAATCTTGGTGAGACTTCCGTCCGAAGTATGCAGAATCATCGAGATCGCTCGTTTCGAGCTATTTAATGCGAGAAACACGTTATCTGGTGTTTTCACCACTCCACAGTGCGTATGATATGCAGGATCGGCGATATCTTGGTTTTCGTGGGGTTTCAATCTGAGATATGCATTTTCTGCTATAATCTTGGTGAGACTTCTGTCCGAAGTATGCTTAATCATCGAGATCGCTCGTTTCGAACTATTTAATGCGAGAAACAAGTTATCTGGTGTCTTCACCACTCCAAAGTGCGTTTGATATGCAGTACTAGCGATATCTTGGTTTTCGTGGGGTTTCAAGCTGAGATATGCATTTTTTACGATAATCTTGGTGAGACTTCTGTCCGAAGTATGCTTAAGCATCGAGATCGCTCGTTTCGAACTATTTAATGCGAGAAACACGTTATCTGGTGTTATCACCACTCCTCAGTGCGTTTGATATGCAGAACCGGCGACATCTTGGTTTTCGTGGGGTTTCAAGCTGAGATATGCATTTTCTGCTATAATCTTGGTGAGACTTCTGTCCGAAGTATGCTTAATCATCGAGATCGCTCGTTTCGAACTATTTAATGCGAGAAACACGTTATCTGGTGTTATCATCACTCCACAGTGTGTTTGATATGCAGAACCGGCGATATCTTGGTTTTCGTGGGGTTTCAAGCTGAGATATGCATTTTCTGCGATAATCTTGGTGAGACTTCTGTCCGAAGTATGCAGAATCATCGAGATCGCTCTTTTCGAGCTATTTAATGCAAGAAACACGTTATCTGGTGTTTTCACCAGTCCACAGTGCGTTTGATATGCAGTACCAGCGGCATCTTGGTTTTCGTGGGGTTTCAAGATGAGATATGCATTTTCTGCGATAATCTTGGTGAGACTTCTGTCCGAAGTATGCAGAATCATCGAGATCGCTCGTTTCGAGCTATTTAATGCGAGAAACACGTTATCTGGTGTTTTCACCACTCCACAGTGCGTTTGATATGCAGTACCAGCGACATCTTGGTTTTCGTGGGGTTTCAAGGTGAGATATGCATTTTCTGCGATAATCTTGGTGAGACTTCCGTCCGAAGTATGCAGAATCATCGAGATCGCTCGTTTCGAGCTATTTAATGCGAGAAACACGTTATCTGGTGTTTTCACCACTCCACAGTGCGTATGATATGCAGGATCGGCGATATCTTGGTTTTCGTGGGGTTTCAATCTGAGATATGCATTTTCTTCTATAATCTTGGTGAGACTTCTGTCCGAAGTATGCTTAATCATCGAGATCGCTCGTTTCGAGCTATTTAATGCAAGAAACACGTTATCTGGTGTTTTCACCACTCCAAAGTGCGTTTGATATGCAGTACTAGCGATATCTTGGTTTTCGTGGGGTTTCAAGCTGAGATATGCATTTTTTACGATAATCTTGGTGAGACTTCTGTCCGAAGTATGCTTAATCATCGAGATCGCTCGTTTCGAACTATTTAATGCGAGAAACACGTTATCTGGTGTTATCACCACTCCACAGTGCGTTTGATATGCAGAACCGGCGACATCTTGGTTTTCGTGGGGTTTCAAGCTGAGATATGCATTTTCTGCGATAATCTTGGTGAGACTTCTGTCCGAAGTATGCTTAATCATCGAGATCGCTCGTTTCGAACTATTTAATGCGAGAAACACGTTATCTGGTGTTATCACCACTCCACAGTGCGTTTGAAATGCAGAAACGGCGACATCTTGGTTTTCGTGGGGTTTCAAGCTGAGAAATGCATTTTCTGCGATAATCTTGGTGAGACTTCTGTCCGAAGTATGCAGAATCATCGAGATCGCTCTTTTCGAGCTATTTAATGCAAGAAACACGTTATCTGGTGTTTTCACCAGTCCACAGTGCGTTTGATATGCAGTACCAGCGGCATCTTGGTTTTCGTGGGGTTTCAAGATGAGATATGCATTTTCTGCGATAATCTTGGTGAGACTTCTGTCCGAAGTATGCAGAATCATCGAGATCGCTCGTTTCGAGCTATTTAATGCGAGAAACACGTTATCTGGTGTTTTCACCACTTCACAGTGCGTATGATATGCAGAATCGGCGATATCTTGGTTTTCGTGGGGTTTCAACCTGAGATATGCATTTTCTGCGATAATCTTGGTGAGACTTCTGACCGAAGTATGCTTAATCATCGAGATCGCTCGTTTCGAGCTGTTTAATGCAAGAAACACGTTATCTGGTGTTTTCACCACTCCAAAGTGCGTTTGATATGCAGTACTAGCGATATCTTGGTTTTCGTGGGGTTTCAAGCTGAGATATGCATTTTTTACGATAATCTTGGTGAGACTTCTGTCCGAAGTATGCTTAATCATCGAGATCGCTCGTTTCGAACTATTTAATGCGAGAAACACGTTATCTGGTGTTTTCACCACTCCACAGTGCGTTTGATATGCAGAATCGGCGATATCTTGGTTTACGTGGGGTTTCAAGCTGAGATATGCATTTTCTGCGATAATATTGGTGAGACTTCAGTCAGAAGTTTGCAGAATCATCTAGATCGCTCTCTTCGAGCTACTTAATGCACGAGACACGTTTTCTGGTGTTTTCACCACTCCACAGTACGTTTGACATGCAGAACCGGAGATATCTTGGTTTCGGTCGGGTTTCAAGCTGAGATATGCATTTTCTGCGATAATCCTGGTGAGACTTCTGTCAGAATTATGCAGAATCTTCGAGAACGCTCTTTTCGAGCTACTTAATGCGCGAAACACGTTTTCTGGTGTTTTCACCTCTCCACGGTACGTTTGATGTGCAGAACCGGAGATATATCGGTTTTCGTCGGGTTTCAAGCTGAGATATGCATTTTCTACGATAATCTTGGTGAGACCTCTGTCAGAAGTATGCAGGATCTTCGAGAACGCTCTCTTTCGAGCTAATTAATGCGAGAAACACGTTATCTGGGGTTCTCACCACTCCACAGTGCGTTGGATATGCAGCACCGGAGATATTTTGGTTTTCGTCGGGTTTCAAGCTGAGATATGCATTTTCGACGATAAGCTTGGTGAAACATCTGTCCGAAGTATGAAGAAACATCGAGAGCGCTCTTTTCGAGTTATTTAATGCGAGAAACACGTTATCTGGTGTCTTCACCACTCCACAGTGCGTTTGATATGCAGAACAGTAGATATCTTGGTTTTCGTAGCGTTTCAAGCTGAGATATGCATTTTCTGCGATAATCTTGTTGAGACTTCTGTCCGAAGTATGCTGAATCATCGAGATCGCTCTTTTCGAGCTAGTTAATGCGAGAAACACGTTATCTGGTGTCTTCACCACTCCACAGTGCGTTTGATATGCAGAACCGGCGACATCTTGGTTTTCGTGGGGTTTCAAGTTGAGATATGCATTTTCTGCGATAATCTTGGTGAGACTTCTGTCCGAAGTATGCTGAAACATCGAGATCGCTGTTTTCGAGCTAGTTAATGCGAGAAACACGTTATCTGGTGTCTTCACCACTCCACAGTGCATTTGATATGCAGAACCGGCGACATCTTGGTTTTCGTGGGGTTTCAAGCTGAGATATGCATTTTCTGCGATAATCTTGGTGAGACTTCTGTCCGAAGTATGCTGAAACTTCGAGATCGCTGTTTTCGAGCTAGTTAATGCGAGAAACACGTTATCTGGTGTCTTCACCACTCCACAGTGCGTTTGATATGCAGAACCGGCGACATCTTGGTTTTCGTGGGGTTTCAAGCTGAGATATGCATTTTCTGCGATAATCTTGGTGAGACTTCTGTCCGAAGTATGCAGAATCATCGAGATCGCTCTTTTCGAGCTATTTAATGCAAGAAACACGTTATCCGGTGTTTTCACCACTCCACAGTGCGTTTGATATGCAGAACCAGCGATATCTTGGCTTTCGTGGGGTTTCAAGCTGAGATATGCATTTATTACGAGTATCTTGGTGAGACTTCTGTCCGAAGTATGCTCAATCATCGAGATCGCTCTTTTCGAGCTATTTAATGCGAGAAACACGTTATCTGGTGTTTTCACCACTCCACAGTGCGTTTGATATGCAGTACCAGCGACATCTTGGTTTTCGTGGGGTTTCAAGCTGAGATATGTATTTTCTGCGATAATCTTGGTGAGACTTCTGTCCGAAGTATGCTGAATCATCGAGATCGCTCTTTTCGAGCTAGTTAGTGCGAGAAACACGTTATCAGGTGTTTTCACCACTCCACAGTGCGTTAGATATGCAGAACAGTAGATATCTTGGTTTTCGTGGGGTTTCAAGCTGAGATATGCATTTTCTGCGATAATCTTGTTGAGACTTCTGTCCGAAGTATGCAGAATCATCGAGATCGCTCGTTTCGAGCTACTTAATGCGCGAAACACGTTTTCTGGTGTTTTCACCACTCCACGGTACGTTTGATGTGCAGAACCGGAGATAACTCGGTTTTCGTCGGGTTTCAAGCTGAGATATGCATTTTCTACGATAATCTTGGTGAGACTTCTGTCCGAAGTATGCAGAATCTTCGAGATCGCTCTTTTCGAGCTATTTAATGCGAGAAACACGTTATCTGGTGTTTTCACCACTCCACAGTGCGTTTGATATGCAGTACCAGCGACATCTTGGTTTTCGTGGGGTTTCAAGCTGAGATATGCATTTTCTGCGATATTCTTGGTGAGACTTCTGTCCGAAGTATGCTGAATCATCGAGATCGCTCTTTTCGAGCTAGTTAATGCGAGAAACACGTTATCTGGTGTTTTCACCACTCCACAGTGCTTTTGATATGCAGAACCAGCGATATCTGGGTATTGGTGGGGTTTCAAGCTGAGATATGCATTTTTTACGATAATCTTGATGAGACTTCTGTCCGAAGTATGCTGAATCATCGAGATCGCTCTTTTCGAGCTAGTTAGTGCGAGAAACACGTTATCTGGTGTTTTCACCACTCCACAGTGCGTTTGATATGCAGTACCAGCGACATCTTGGTTTTCGTGGGGTTTCAAGCTGAGATATGTATTTTCTGCGATAATCTTGGTGAGACTTCTGTCCGAAGTATGCTGAATCATCGAGATCGCTCTTTTCGAGCTAGTTAGTGCGAGAAACACGTTATCAGGTGTTTTCACCACTCCACAGTGCGTTTGATATGCAGAACCAGCGATATCTTGGCTTTCGTGGGGTTTCAAGCTGAGATATGCATTTATTACGAGTATCTTGGTGAGACTTCTGTCCGAAGTATGCTCAATCATCGAGATCGCTCTTTTCGAGCTATTTAATGCGAGAAACACGTTATCTGGTGTTTTCACCACTCCACAGTGCGTTTGATATGCAGTACCAGCGACATCTTGGTTTTCGTGGGGTTTCAAGCTGAGATATGTATTTTCTGCGATAATCTTGGTGAGACTTCTGTCCGAAGTATGCTGAATCATCGAGATCGCTCTTTTCGAGCTAGTTAGTGCGAGAAACACGTTATCAGGTGTTTTCACCACTCCACAGTGCGTTAGATATGCAGAACAGTAGATATCTTGGTTTTCGTGGGGTTTCAAGCTGAGATATGCATTTTCTGCGATAATCTTGTTGAGACTTCTGTCCGAAGTATGCAGAATCATCGAGATCGCTCGTTTCGAGCTACTTAATGCGCGAAACACGTTTTCTGGTGTTTTCACCACTCCACGGTACGTTTGATGTGCAGAACCGGAGATAACTCGGTTTTCGTCGGGTTTCAAGCTGAGATATGCATTTTCTACGATAATCTTGGTGAGACTTCTGTCCGAAGTATGCAGAATCTTCGAGATCGCTCTTTTCGAGCTATTTAATGCGAGAAACACGTTATCTGGTGTTTTCACCACTCCACAGTGCGTTTGATATGCAGTACCAGCGACATCTTGGTTTTCGTGGGGTTTCAAGCTGAGATATGCATTTTCTGCGATATTCTTGGTGAGACTTCTGTCCGAAGTATGCTGAATCATCGAGATCGCTCTTTTCGAGCTAGTTAATGCGAGAAACACGTTATCTGGTGTTTTCACCACTCCACAGTGCTTTTGATATGCAGAACCAGCGATATCTGGGTATTGGTGGGGTTTCAAGCTGAGATATGCATTTTTTACGATAATCTTGATGAGACTTCTGTCCGAAGTATGCTGAATCATCGAGATCGCTCTTTTCGAGCTAGTTAGTGCGAGAAACACGTTATCTGGTGTTTTCACCACTCCACAGTGCGTTAGATATGCAGAACAGTAGATATCTTGGTTTTCGTGGGGTTTCAATCTGATATATGCATTTTCTGCGATAATCTTGTTGAGACTTCTGGCCGAAGTATGCAGAATCATCGAGATCGCTCGTTTCGAGCTATTTAATGCGAGAAACACGTTATCTGGTGTTCTCACCACTCCACAGTGCGTTCGATATGCAGTACCAGCGACAGCTTGGTTTTCGTGGGGTTTCAAGCTGAGATATGCATTGTCTGCGATAATCTTGGTGAGACTTCTGTCCGAAGTATGCAGAATCATCGAGATCGCACGTTTCGAGCTATTTAATGCGAGAAACACGTTATCTGGTGTTTTCACCACTCCACAGTGCGTTGGATATGCAGTACCAGCGACATCTTTGTTTTCGTGGGGTTTGAAGCTGAGATATGCATTTTCTGCGATAATCTAGGTGAGACTTCTGTCCGAAGTATGCAGAAACATCGAGATCGCTCTTTTCGAGCTAGTTAATGCGAGAAAATCCTTATCTGGTGTTTTCACCACTCCACAGTGCGTTTGATATGCAGAACCAGCGATATCTTGGCTTTCGTGGGGTTTCAAGCTGAGATATGCATTTTTTACGATAATCTTGGTCAGACTTCTGTCCGAAGTATGAAGAATCATCGAGATCGCTCTATTCGAGCTATTTAATGCGAGGAACACGTTTTCTGGAGTTTTCACCACTCCACAGTGCGTTTGATATGCAGAACAGTAGATATCTTGGTTTTCGTGGGGTTTCAAGCTGAGATATGCATTTTCTGCGATAATCTTGTTGAGACTTCTGTCCGAAGTATGCAGAATCATCGAGATCGCACTTTTCGAGCTATTTAATGCGAGAAACACGTTATCTGGTGTTTTCACCACTCCACAGTTGGTTTGATATGCAGAACCGGCGATATCTTGGTTTTCGTGGGGTTTCAATCTGAGATATGCATTTTCTGCGATAATCTTGTTGAGACTTCTGTCCGAAGGATGCAGAATCATCGAGATCGCTCGTTTCGAGCTATTTAATGCAAGAAGCACGTTATCTGGTGTTTTCACCACTCCAAAGTGCGTTTGATATGCAGTACTAGCGATATCTTGGTTTTCGTGGGGTTTCAAGCTGAGATATGCATTTTTTACGATAATCTTGGTGAGACTTCTGTCCGAAGTATGCTTAATCATCGAGATCGCTCGTTTCGAACTATTTAATGCGAGAAACACGTTATCTGGTGTTTTCACCACTCCACAGTGCGTATGATATGCAGAATCGGCGATATCTTGGTTTTTGTGGGGTTTCAATCTGAGATATGCATATTTTACGATAATCTTGGTGAGACTTCTGTCCGAAGTATGCTTAATCATCGAGATCGCTCGTTTCGAGCTATCTAAGTCGAGAAACACGTTATCTGGCGTTTTCAGCACTCCACAGTTCGTTGGATATGCAGACCCGGAGATATCTTGGTTTTCGTGGGGTTTCAAGCTGAGATATGCATTTTCTGCGATAATCTTGTTGAGACTTCTGTCCGAAGTATGCAGAATCGTCGAGATCGCCCTTTTCGAGCTATTCAATGCGAGAAACACGTTATCTGGTGTTTTCACCACTCCACAGTGCGTTTGACATGCAGAACCGGCGATATTTTGGTTTTCGTCGGGTTTCAAGCTGGAGATATGCATTTTCTACGATAATCTTGGTGAAACATCTGTCCGAAGTATGCAGAAACATCGAGAGCGCTCTTTTCGAGCTATTTAATGCGAGAAACTCGTTTTCTGGTGTTTTCACCACTCCACAGTGCGTTTGATATGCAGTACCAGCGACATCTTGGTTTTCGTGGGGTTTCAAGCTGAGATATGCATTTTCTGCGATAATCTTGTTGAGACTTCTGTCCGAAGTATGCAGAATCGTCGAGATCGCTCGTTTCGAGCTATTTAATGCAAAAAACACGTTATCCGGTGTTTTCACCACTCCACAGTGCGATTGATATGCAGAACCAGCGATATCTTGGCTTTCGTGGGGTTTCAAGCTGAGATATGCATTTTTTACGATAATCATGTTGAGACTTCTGTCCGAAGTATGCAGAATCATCGAGATCGCACTTTTCGAGCTATTTAAAGCGAGAAACACGTTATCTGGTGTTTTCACCACTCCACAGTTGGTTTGATATGCAGAACCGGCGATACCTTAGTTTTCGTGGGGTTTCAAGTTGAGATATGCATTTTCTGCGATAATCTTGGTGTGACTTCTGTCCGAAGTATGCTGAAACATCGAGATCGCTGTTTTCGAGCTAGTTAATGCGAGAAACACGTTATCTGGTGTTTTCACCACTCCACAGTGCGTTTGATATGCAGAACCAGCGATATCTTGGCTTTCGTGGGGTTTCAAGCTGAGATATGCATTTTCTGCGATAATCTTGTTGAGACTTCTGTCCGAAGTATGCAGAATCATCGAGATCGCACTTTTCGAGCTATTTAATGCGAGAAACACGTTATCTGGTGTTTTCACCACTCCACAGTTGGTTTGATATGCAGAACCGGCGATATCTTGGTTTTCGTGGGGTTTCAATCTGAGATATGCATTTTCTGCGATAATCTTGTTGAGACTTCTGTCCGAAGTATGCAGAATCATCGAGATCGCTCGTTTCGAGCTATTTAATGCAAGAAGCACGTTATCTGGTGTTTTCACCACTCCAAAGTGCGTTTGATATGCAGTACTAGCGATATCTTGGTTTTCGTGGGGTTTCAAGCTGAGATATGCATTTTTTACGATAATCTTGGTGAGACTTCTGTCCGAAGTATGCTTAATCATCGAGATCGCTCGTTTCGAACTATTTAATGCGAGAAACACGTTATCTGGTGTTTTCACCACTCCACAGTGCGTATGATATGCAGAATCGGCGATATCTTGGTTTTTGTGGGGTTTCAATCTGAGATATGCATATTTTACGATAATCTTGGTGAGACTTCTGTCCGAAGTATGCTTAATCATCGAGATCGCTCGTTTCGAGCTATCTAAGTCGAGAAACACGTTATCTGGCGTTTTCAGCACTCCACAGTTCGTTGGATATGCAGACCCGGAGATATCTTGGTTTTCGTGGGGTTTCAAGCTGAGATATGCATTTTCTGCGATAATCTTGTTGAGACTTCTGTCCGAAGTATGCAGAATCGTCGAGATCGCCCTTTTCGAGCTATTCAATGCGAGAAACACGTTATCTGGTGTTTTCACCACTCCACAGTGCGTTTGACATGCAGAACCGGCGATATTTTGGTTTTCGTCGGGTTTCAAGCTGGAGATATGCATTTTCTACGATAATCTTGGTGAAACATCTGTCCGAAGTATGCAGAAACATCGAGAGCGCTCTTTTCGAGCTATTTAATTCGAGAAACTCGTTTTCTGGGGTTTTCACCACTCCACAGTTCGTTGGATATGCAGCCCCGGAGATATCTTGGTTTCGGTCGGGTTTCAAGCTGAGATATGCATTTTCTGCGATAATATTGGTGAGACGTCAGTCAGAAGTTTGCAGAATCATCTAGATCGCTCTTTTCGAGCTACTTAATGCACGAAACACGTTTTCTGGTGTTTTCACCACTCCACAGTACGTTTGACATGCAGAACCGGAGATATCTTGGTTTCGGTCGGGTTTCAAGCTGAGATATGCATTTTCTACGATAATCCTGGTGAGACTTCTGTCAGAATTATGCAGAATCATCGAGATCGCTCTTTTCGAGCTATTTAATGCAAGAAACACGTTATCTGGTGTTTTCACCACTCCACAGTGCGTTTGATATGCAGTACCAGCGACATCTTGGTTTTCGTGGGGTTTCAAGCTGAGATATGCATTTTCTGCGATAATCTTGTTGAGACTTCTGTCCGAAGTATGCAGAATCGTCGAGATCGCTCGTTTCGAGCTATTTAATGCAAAAAACACGTTATCCGGTGTTTTCACCACTCCACAGTGCGATTGATATGCAGAACCAGCGATATCTTGGCTTTCGTGGGGTTTCAAGCTGAGATATGCATTTTTTACGATAATCATGTTGAGACTTCTGTCCGAAGTATGCAGAATCATCGAGATCGCACTTTTCGAGCTATTTAAAGCGAGAAACACGTTATCTGGTGTTTTCACCACTCCACAGTTGGTTTGATATGCAGAACCGGCGATACCTTAGTTTTCGTGGGGTTTCAAGTTGAGATATGCATTTTCTGCGATAATCTTGGTGTGACTTCTGTCCGAAGTATGCTGAAACATCGAGATCGCTGTTTTCGAGCTAGTTAATGCGAGAAACACGTTATCTGGTGTTTTCACCACTCCACAGTGCGTTTGATATGCAGAACCAGCGATATCTTGGCTTTCGTGGGGTTTCAAGCTGAGATATGCATTTTCTGCGATAATCTTGTTGAGACTTCTGTCCGAAGTATGCAGAATCATCGAGGTCGCACTTTTCGAGTTATTTAATGCGAGAAACACGTTATCTGGTGTTTTCACCACTCCACAGTTGGTTTGATATGCAGAACCGGCGATATCTTGGTTTTCGTGGGGTTTCAATCTGAGATATGCATTTTCTGCGATAATCTTGTTGAGACTTCTGTCCGAAGTATGCAGAATCATCGAGATCGCACGTTTCGAGCTATTTAATGCGAGAAACACGTTATCTGGTGTATTCACCACTCCACAGTGCGTTGGATATGCAGTACCAGCGACATCTTGGTTTTCGTGGGGTTTCAAGCTGAGATATGCATTTTCTGCGATAATCTAGGTGAGACTTCTGTCCGAAGTATGCAGAAACATCGAGATCGCTCTTTTCGAGCTAGTTAATGCGTGAAAATCCTTATCTGGTGTTTTCCCCACTCCACAGTGCGTTTGATATGCAGAACCAGCGATATCTTGGCTTTCGTGGGGTTTCAAGCTGAGATATGCATTTTTTACGATAATCTTGGTCAGACTTCTGTCCGAAGTATGAAGAATCATCGAGATCGCTCTATTCGAGCTATTTAATGCGAGAAACACGTTATCTGGTGTTTTCACCACTCCACAGTTGGTTTGATATGCAGAACCGGCGATATCTTGGTTTTCGTGGGGTTTCAATCTGAGATATGCATTTTCTGCGATAATCTTGTTGAGACTTCTGTCCGAAGTATGCAGAATCATCGAGATCGCTCGTTTCGAGCTATTTAATGCAAGAAGCACGTTATCTGGTGTTTTCACCACTCCAAAGTGCGTTTGATATGCAGTACTAGCGATATCTTGGTTTTCGTGGGGTTTCAAGCTGAGATATGCATTTTTTACGATAATCTTGGTGAGACTTCTGTCCGAAGTATGCTTAATCATCGAGATCGCTCTTTTCGAGCTATTCAATGCGAGAAACACGTTATCTGGTGTTTTCACCACTCCACAGTGCGTTTGACATGCAGAACCGGCGATATTTTGGTTTTCGTCGGGTTTCAAGCTGGAGATATGCATTTTCTACGATAATCTTGGTGAAACATCTGTCCGAAGTATGCAGAAACATCGAGAGCGCTCTTTTCGAGCTATTTAATGCGAGAAACTCGTTTTCTGGGGTTTTCACCACTCCACAGTTCGTTGGATATGCAGACCCGGAGATATCTTGGTTTCGGTCGGGTTTCAAGCTGAGATATGCATTTTCTGCGATAATATTGGTGAGACGACAGTCAGAAGTTTGCAGAATCATCTAGATCGCTCTTTTCGAGCTACTTAATGCACGAAACACGTTTTCTGGTGTTTTCACCACTCCACAGTACGTTTGACATGCAGAACCGGAGATATCTTGGTTTCGGTCGGGTTTCAAGCTGAGATATGCATTTTCTACGATAATCCTGGTGAGACTTCTGTCAGAATTATGCAGAATCATCGAGATCGCACGTTTCGAGCTATTTAATGCGAGAAACACGTTATCTGGTGTATTCACCACTCCACAGTGCGTTGGATATGCAGTACCAGCGACATCTTGGTTTTCGTGGGGTTTCAAGCTGAGATATGCATTTTCTGCGATAATCTAGGTGAGACTTCTGTCCGAAGTATGCAGAAACATCGAGATCGCTCTTTTCGAGCTAGTTAATGCGAGAAAATCCTTATCTGGTGTTTTCACCACTCCACAGTGCGTTTGATATGCAGAACCAGCGATATCTTGGCTTTCGTGGGGTTTCAAGCTGAGATATGCATTTTTTACGATAATCTTGGTCAGACTTCTGTCCGAAGTATGAAGAATCATCGAGATCGCTCTATTCGAGCTATTTAATGCGAGAAACACGTTATCTGGTGTTTTCACCACTCCACAGTTGGTTTGATATGCAGAACCGGCGATATCTTGGTTTTCGTGGGGTTTCAATTTGAGATATGCATTTTCTGCGATAATCTTGTTGAGACTTCTGTCCGAAGTATGCAGAATCATCGAGATCGCTCGTTTCGAGCTATTTAATGCAAGAAGCACGTTATCTGGTGTTTTCACCACTCCAAAGTGCGTTTGATATGCAGTACTAGCGATATCTTGGTTTTCGTGGGGTTTCAAGTTGAGATATGCATTTTTTACGATAATCTTGGTGAGACTTTTGTCCGAAGTATGCTTAATCATCGAGATCGCTCGTTTCGAACTATTTAATGCGAGAAACACGTTATCTGGTGTTTTCACCACTCCACAGTGCGTATGATATGCAGAATCGGCGATATCTTGGTTTTTGTGGGGTTTCAATCTGAGATATGCATTTTTTACGATAATCTTGTTGAGACTTCTGTCCGAAGTATGCTTAATCATCGAGATCGCTCGTTTCGAGCTATCTAATGCGAGAAACACGTTATCTGGCGTTTTCACCACTCCACAGTTCGTTGGATATGCAGACCCGGAGATATCTTGGTTTTCCTGGGGTTTCAAGCTGAGATATGCATTTCCTGCGATAATCTTGGAGAGACTTCTGTCCGAAGTATGCTGAATCATCTAGATCGCTCTTTTCGAGCTATTCAATGCGAGAAACACGTTATCTGGTGTTTTCACCACTCCACAGTGCGTTTGACATGCAGAACCGGCGATATTTTGGTTTTCGTCGGGTTTCAAGCCGGAGATATGCATTTTCTACGATAATCTTGGTGAAACATCTGTCCGAAGTATGCAGAAACATCGAGAGCGCTCTTTTCGAGCTATTTAATGCGAGAAACTCGTTTTCTGGGGTTTTCACCACTCCACAGTTCGTTGGATATGCAGACCCGGAGATATCTTGGTTTCGGTCGGGTTTCAAGCTGAGATATGCATTTTCTGCGATAATATTGGTGAGACGACAGTCAGAAGTTTGCAGAATCATCTAGATCGCTCTTTTCGAGCTACTTAATGCACGAAACACGTTTTCTGGTGTTTTCACCACTCCACAGTACGTTTGACATGCAGAACCGGAGATATCTTGGTTTCGGTCGGGTTTCAAGCTGAGATATGCATTTTCTACGATAATCCTGGTGAGACTTCTGTCAGAATTATGCAGAATCATCGAGATCGCTCTTTTCGAGCTATTTAATGCAAGAAACACGTTATCTGGTGTTTTCACCACTCCACAGTGCGTTTGATATGCAGTACCAGCGACATCTTGGTTTTCGTGGGGTTTCAAGCTGAGATATGCATTTTCTGCGATAATCTTGTTGAGACTTCTGTCCGAAGTATGCAGATTCGTCGAGATCGCTCGTTTCGAGCTATTTAATGCGAAAAACACGTTATCCGGTGTTTTCACCACTCCACAGTGCGTTTGATATGCAGAACCAGCGATATCTTGGCTTTCGTGGGGTTTCAAGCTGAGATATGCATTTTTTACGATAATCATGTTGAGACTTCTGTCCGAAGTATGCAGAATCATCGAGATCGCACTTTTCGAGCTATTTAAAGCGAGAAACACGTTATCTGGTGTTTTCACCACTCCACAGTTGGTTTGATATGCAGAACCGGCGATACCTTAGTTTTCGTGGGGTTTCAAGTTGAGATATTCATTTTCTGCGATAATCTTGGTGAGACTTCTGTCCGAAGTATGCTGAAACATCGAGATCGCTGTTTTCGAGCTAGTTATTGCGAGAAACACGTTATCTGGTGTCTTCACCACTCCACAGTGCGTTTGATATGCAGAACCGGCGACATCTTGGTTTTCGTGGGGTTTCAAGCTGAGATATGCATTTTCTGCGATAATCTTGGTGAGACTTCTGTCCGAAGTATGCAGAATCATCGAGATCGCTCTTTTCGAGCTATTTAATGCAAGAAACACGTTATCTGGTGTTTTCACCACTCCACAGTGCGTTTGATATGCAGTACCAGCGACATCTTGGTTTTCGTGGGGTTTCAAGCTGAGATATGCATTTTCTGCGATAATCTTGGTGAGACTTCTGTCCGAAGTATGCTGAATCATCGAGATCGCTCTTTTCGAGCTAGTTAATGCGAGAAACACGTTATCTGGTGTCTTCACCACTCCACAGTGCGTTTGATATGCAGAACCGGCGACATCTTGGTTTTCGTGGGGTTTCAAGTTGAGATATGCATTTTCTGCGATAATCTTGGTGAGACTTCTGTCCGAAGTATGCTGAAACGTCGAGATCGCTGTTTTCGAGCTAGTTAATGCGAGAAACACGTTATCTGGTGTTTTCACCACTCCACAGTGCGTTTGATATGCAGAACCAGCGATATCTTGGCTTTCGTGGGGTTTCAAGCTGAGATATGCATTTTTTACGATAATCTTGGTGAGACTTCTGTCCGAAGTGTGAAGAATCATCGAGATCGCTCTATTCGAGCTATCTAATGCGAGGAACTAGTTTTCTGGGGTTTTCACCACTCCACAGTGCGTTTGATATGCAGAACAGTAGATATCTTGGTTTTCGTGGGGTTTCAAGCTGAGATATGCATTTTCTGCGATAATCTTGTTGAGACTTCTGTCCGAAGTATGCAGAATCATCGAGATCGCTCTTTTCGAGCTATTTAATGCAAGAAACACGTTATCTGGTGTTTTCACCACTCCACAGTGCGTTTGATATGCAGTACCAGCGACATCTTGGTTTTCGTGGGGTTTCAAGCTGAGATATGCATTTTCTGCGATAATCTTGGTGAGACTTCTGTCCGAAGTATGCTGAATCATCGAGATCGCTCTTTTCGAGCTAGTTAATGCGAGAAACACGTTATCTGGTGTCTTCACCACTCCACAGTGCGTTTGATATGCAGAACCGGCGACATCTTGGTTTTCGTGGGGTTTCAAGTTGAGATATGCATTTTCTGCGATAATCTTGGTGAGACTTCTGTCCGAAGTATGCTGAAACGTCGAGATCGCTGTTTTCGAGCTAGTTAATGCGAGAAACACGTTATCTGGTGTTTTCACCACTCCACAGTGCGTTTGATATGCAGAACCAGCGATATCTTGGCTTTCGTGGGGTTTCAAGCTGAGATATGCATTTTTTACGATAATCTTGGTGAGACTTCTGTCCGAAGTGTGAAGAATCATCGAGATCGCTCTATTCGAGCTATCTAATGCGAGGAACTAGTTTTCTGGGGTTTTCACCACTCCACAGTGCGTTTGATATGCAGAACAGTAGATATCTTGGTTTTCGTGGGGTTTCAAGCTGATATATGCATTTTCTGCGATAATCTTGTTGAGACTTCTGTCCGAAGTATGCAGAATCATCGAGGTCGCACTTTTCGAGTTATTTAATGCGAGAAACACGTTATCTGGTGTTTTCACCACTCCACAGTTGGTTTGATATGCAGAACCGGCGATATCTTGGTTTTCGTGGGGTTTCAATCTGAGATATGCATTTTCTGCGATAATCTTGTTGAGACTTCTGTCCAAAGTATGCAGAATCATCGAGATCGCACGTTTCGAGCTATTTAATGCGAGAAACACGTTATCTGGTGTATTCACCACTCCACAGTGCGTTGGATATGCAGTACCAGCGACATCTTGGTTTTCGTGGGGTTTCAAGCTGAGATATGCATTTTCGGCGATAATCTAGGTGAGACTTCTGTCCGAAGTATGCAGAAACATCGAGATCGCTCTTTTCGAGCTAGTTAATGCGAGAAAATCCTTATCTGGTGTTTTCACCACTCCACAGTGCGTTTGATATGCAGAACCAGCGATATCTTGGCTTTCGTGGGGTTTCAAGCTGAGATATGCATTTTTTACGATAATCTTGGTCAGACTTCTGTCCGAAGTATGAAGAATCATCGAGATCGCTCTATTCGAGCTATTTAATGCGAGAAACACGTTATCTGGTGTTTTCACCACTCCACAGTTGGTTTGATATGCAGAACCGGCGATATCTTGGTTTTCGTGGGGTTTCAATCTGAGATATGCATTTTCTGCGATAATCTTGTTGAGACTTCTGTCCGAAGTATGCAGAATCATCGAGATCGCTCGTTTCGAGCTATTTAATGCAAGAAGCACGTTATCTGGTGTTTTCACCACTCCAAAGTGCGTTTGATATGCAGTACTAGCGATATCTTGGTTTTCGTGGGGTTTCAAGCTGAGATATGCATTTTTTACGATAATCTTGGTGAGACTTCTGTCCGAAGTATGCTTAATCATCGAGATCGCTCGTTTCGAACTATTTAATGCGAGAAACACGTTATCTGGTGTTTTCACCACTCCACAGTGCGTATGATATGCAGAATCGGCGATATCTTGGTTTTTGTGGGGTTTCAATCTGAGATATGCATTTTTTACGATAATCTTGTTGAGACTTCTGTCCGAAGTATGCTTAATCATCGAGATCGCTCGTTTCGAGCTATCTAATGCGAGAAACACGTTATCTGGCGTTTTCACCACTCCACAGTTCGTTGGATATGCAGACCCGGAGATATCTTGGTTTTCGTGGGGTTTCAAGCTGAGATATGCATTTCCTGCGATAATCTTGGAGAGACTTCTGTCCGAAGTATGCTGAATCATCTAGATCGCTCTTTTCGAGCTATTCAATGCGAGAAACACGTTATCTGGTGTTTTCACCACTCCACAGTGCGTTTGACATGCAGAACCGGCGATATTTTGGTTTTCGTCGGGTTTCAAGCTGGAGATATGCATTTTCTACGATAATCTTGGTGAAACATCTGTCCGAAGTATGCAGAAACATCGAGAGCGCTCTTTTCGAGCTATTTAATGCGAGAAACTCGTTTTCTGGGGTTTTCACCACTCCACAGTTCGTTGGATATGCAGACGCGGAGATATCTTGGTTTCGGTCGGGTTTCAAGCTGAGATATGCATTTTCTGCGATAATATTGGTGAGACGTCAGTCAGAAGTTTGCAGAATCATCTAGATCGCTCTTTTCGAGCTACTTAATGCACGAAACACGTTTTCTGGTGTTTTCACCACTCCACAGTGCGTTTGATATGCAGAACCAGCGATATCTTGGCTTTCGTGGGGTTTCAAGCTGAGATATGCATTTTTTACGATAATCATGTTGAGACTTCTGTCCGAAGTATGCAGAATCATCGAGATCGCACTTTTCGAGCTATTTAAAGCGAGAAACACGTTATCTGGTGTTTTCACCACTCCACAGTGCGTTTGATATGCAGTACCAGCGACATCTTGGTTTTCGTGGGGTTTCAAGCTGAGATATGCATTTTCTGCGATAATCTTGTTGAGACTTCTGTCCGAAGTATGCAGAATCGTCGAGATCGCTCGTTTCGAGCTATTTAATGCGAAAAACACGTTATCCGGTGTTTTCACCACTCCACAGTGCGTTTGATATGCAGAACCAGCGATATCTTGGCTTTCGTGGGGTTTCAAGCTGAGATATGCATTTTTTACGATAATCATGTTGAGACTTCTGTCCGAAGTATGCAGAATCATCGAGATCGCAATTTTCGAGCTATTTAAAGCGAGAAACACGTTATCTGGTGTTTTCACCACTCCACAGTTGGTTTGATATGCAGAACCGGCGATACCTTAGTTTTCGTGGGGTTTCAAGTTGAGATATTCATTTTCTGCTATAATCTTGGTGAGACTTCTGTCCGAAGTATGCTGAAACATCGAGATCGCTGTTTTCGAGCTAGTTATTGCGAGAAACACGTTATCTGGTGTCTTCACCACTCCACAGTGCGTTTGATATGCAGAACCGGCGACATCTTGGTTTTCGTGGGGTTTCAAGCTGAGATATGCATTTTCTGCGATAATCTTGGTGAGACTTCTGTCCGAAGTATGCAGAATCATCGAGATCGCTCTTTTCGAGCTATTTAATGCAAGAAACACGTTATCTGGTGTTTTCACCACTCCACAGTCCGTTTGATATGCAGTACCAGCGACATCTTTGTTTTCGTGGGGTTTCAAGCTGAGATATGCATTTTCTGCGATAATCTTGGTGAGACTTCTGTCCGAAGTATGCTGAATCATCGAGATCGCTCTTTTCGAGCTAGTTAATGCGAGAAACACGTTATCTGGTGTCTTCACCACTCCACAGTGCGTTTGATATGCAGAACCGGCGACATCTTGGTTTTCGTGGGGTTTCAAGTTGAGATATGCATTTTCTGCGATAATCTTGGTGAGACTTCTGTCCGAAGTATGCTGAAACGTCGAGATCGCTGTTTTCGAGCTAGTTAATGCGAGAAACACGTTATCTGGTGTTTTCACCACTCCACAGTGCGTTTGATATGCAGAACCAACGATATCTTGGCTTTCGTGGGGTTTCAAGCTGAGATATGCATTTTTTACGATAATCTTGGTGAGACTTCTGTCCGAAGTGTGAAGAATCATCGAGATCGCTCTATTCGAGCTATCTAATGCGAGGAACTAGTTTTCTGGGGTTTTCACCACTCCACAGTGCGTTTGATATGCAGAACAGTAGATATCTTCGTTTTCGTGGGGTTTCAAGCTGAGATATGCATTTTCTGCGATAATCTTGTTGAGACTTCTGTCCGAAGTATGCAGAATCATCGAGGTCGCACTTTTCGAGTTATTTAATGCGAGAAACACGTTATCTGGTGTTTTCACCACTCCACAGTTGGTTTGATATGCAGAACCGGCGATATCTTGGTTTTCGTGGGGTTTCAATCTGAGATATGCATTTTCTGCGATAATCTTGTTGAGACTTCTGTCCGAAGTATGCAGAATCATCGAGATCGCTCGTTTCGAGCTATCTAATGCGAGAAACACGTTATCTGGCGTTTTCACCACTCCACAGTTCGTTGGATATGCAGACCCGGAGATATCTTGGTTTTCGTGGGGTTTCAAGCTGAGATATGCATTTCCTGCGATAATCTTGGAGAGACTTCTGTCCGAAGTATGCTGAATCATCTAGATCGCTCTTTTCGAGCTATTCAATGCGAGAAACACGTTATCTGGTGTTTTCACCACTCCACAGTGCGTTTGACATGCAGAACCGGCGATATTTTGGTTTTCGTCGGGTTTCAAGCTGGAGATATGCATTTTCTACGATAATCTTGGTGAAACATCTGTCCGAAGTATGCAGAAACATCGAGAGCGCTCTTTTCGAGCTATTTAATGCGAGAAACTCGTTTTCTGGGGTTTTCACCACTCCACAGTTCGTTGGATATGCAGACCCGGAGATATCTTGGTTTCGGTCGGGTTTCAAGCTGAGATATGCATTTTCTGCGATAATATTGGTGAGACGTCAGTCAGAAGTTTGCAGAATCATCTAGATCGCTCTTTTCGAGCTACTTAATGCACGAAACACGTTTTCTGGTGTTTTCACCACTCCACAGTGCGTTTGATATGCAGAACCAGCGATATCTTGGCTTTCGTGGGGTTTCAAGCTGAGATAGGCATTTTTTACGATAATCATGTTGAGACTTCTGTCCGAAGTATGCAGAATCATCGAGATCGCACTTTTCGAGCCATTTAAAGCGAGAAACACGTTATCTGGTGTTTTCACCACTCCACAGTGCGTTTGATATGCAGTACCAGCGACATCTTGGTTTTCGTGGGGTTTCAAGCTGAGATATGCATTTTCTGCGATAATCTTGTTGAGACTTCTGTCCGAAGTATGCAGAATCGTCGAGATCGCTCGTTTCGAGCTATTTAATGCGAAAAACACGTTATCCGGTGTTTTCACCACTCCACAGTGCGTTTGATATGCAGAACCAGCGATATCTTGGCTTTCGTGGGGTTTCAAGCTGAGATATGCATTTTTTACGATAATCATGTTGAGACTTCTGTCCGAAGTATGCAGAATCATCGAGATCGCACTTTTCGAGCTATTTAAAGCGAGAAACACGTTATCTGGTGTTTTCACCACTCCACAGTTGGTTTGATATGCAGAACCGGCGGCACCTTAGTTTTCGTGGGGTTTCAAGTTGAGATATTCATTTTCTGCGATAATCTTGGTGAGACTTCTGTCCGAAGTATGCTGAAACATCGAGATCGCTGTTTTCGAGCTAGTTATTGCGAGAAACACGTTATCTGGTGTCTTCACCACTCCACAGTGCGTTTGATATGCAGAACCGGCGACATCTTGGTTTTCGTGGAGTTTCAAGCTGAGATATGCATTTTCTGCGATAATCTTGGTGAGACTTCTGTCCGAAGTATGCAGAATCATCGAGATCGCTCTTTTCGAGCTATTTAATGCAAGAAACACGTTATCTGGTGTTTTCACCACTCCACAGTGCGTTTGATATGCAGTACCAGCGACATCTTGGTTTTGTGGGGTTTCAAGCTGAGATATGCATTTTCTGCGATAATCTTGGTGAGACTTCTGTCCGAAGTATGCTGAATCATCGAGATCGCTCTTTTCGAGCTAGTTAATGCGAGAAACACGTTATCTGGTGTCTTCACCACTCCACAGTGCGTTTGATATGCAGAACCGTCGACATCTTGGTTTTCGTGGGGTTTCAAGTTGAGATATGCATTTTCTGCGATTATCTTGGTGAGACTTCTGTCCGAAGTATGCTGAAACGTCGAGATCGCTGTTTTCGAGCTAGTTAATGCGAGAAACACGTTATCTGGTGTTTTCACCACTCCACAGTGCGTTTGATATGCAGAACCAGCGATATCTTGGCTTTCGTGGGGTTTCAAGCTGAGATATGCATTTTTTACGATAATCTTGGTGAGACTTCTGTCCGAAGTGTGAAGAATCATCGAGATCGCTCTATTCGAGCTATCTAATGCGAGGAACTAGTTTTCTGGGGTTTTCACCACTCCACAGTGCGTTTGATATGCAGAACAGTAGATATCTTGGTTTTCGTGGGGTTTCAAGCTGAGATATGCATTTTCTGCGATAATCTTGTTGAGACTTCTGTCCGAAGTATGCAGAATCATCGAGGTCGCACTTTTCGAGTTATTTAATGCGAGAAACACGTTATCTGGTGTTTTCACCACTCCACAGTTGGTTTGATATGCAGAACCGGCGATATCTTGGTTTTCGTGGGGTTTCAATCTGAGATATGCATTTTCTGCGATAATCTTGTTGAGACTTCTGTCCGAAGTATGCAGAATCATCGAGATCGCACGTTTCGAGCTATTTAATGCGAGAAACACGTTATCTGGTGTATTCACCACTCCACAGTGCGTTGGATATGCAGTACCAGCGACATCTTGGTTTTCGTGGGGTTTCAAGCTGAGATATGCATTTTCGGCGATAATCTAGGTGAGACTTCTGTCCGAAGTATGCAGAAACATCGAGATCGCTCTTTTCGAGCTAGTTAATGCGAGAAAATCCTTATCTGGTGTTTTCACCACTCCACAGTGCGTTTGATATGCAGAACCAGCGATATCTTGGCTTCCGTGGGGTTTCAAGCTGAGATATGCATTTTTTACGATAATCTTGGTCAGACTTCTGTCCGAAGTATGAAGAATCATCGAGATCGCTCTATTCGAGCTATTTAATGCGAGAAACACGTTATCTGGTGTTTTCACCACTCCACAGTTGGTTTGATATGCAGAACCGGCGATATCTTGGTTTTCGTGGGGTTTCAATCTGAGATATGCATTTTCTGCGATAATCTTGTTGAGACTTCTGTCCGAAGTATGCAGAATCATCGAGATCGCTCGTTTCGAGCTATTTAATGCAAGAAGCACGTTATCTGGTGTTTTCACCACTCCAAAGTGCGTTTGATATGCAGTACTAGCGATATCTTGGTTTTCGTGGGGTTTCAAGCTGAGATATGCATTTTTTACGATAATCTTGTTGAGACTTCTGTCCGAAGTATGCTTAATCATCGAGATCGCTCGTTTCGAGCTATCTAATGCGAGAAACACGTTATCTGGTGTTTTCACCTCTCCACAGTTCGTTGGATATGCAGACCCGGAGATATCTTGGTTTTCGTGGGGTTTCAAGCTGAGATATGCATTTCCTGCGATAATCTTGGAGAGACTTCTGTCCGAAGTATGCTGAATCATCTAGATCGCTCTTTTCGAGCTATTCAATGCGAGAAACACGTTATCTGGTGTTTTCACCACTCCACAGTGCGTTTGACATGCAGAACCGGCGATATTTTGGTTTTCGTCGGGTTTCAAGCTGGAGATATGCATTTTCTACGATAATCTTGGTGAAACATCTGTCCGAAGTATGCAGAAACATCGAGAGCGCTCTTTTCGAGCTATTTAATGCGAGAAACTCGTTTTCTGGGGTTTTCACCACTCCACAGTTCGTTGGATATGCAGACCCGGAGATATCTTGGTTTCGGTCGGGTTTCAAGCTGAGATATGCATTTTCTGCGATAATATTGGTGAGACGTCAGTCAGAAGTTTGCAGAATCATCTAGATCGCTCTTTTCGAGCTACTTAATGCACGAAACACGTTTTCTGGTGTTTTCACCACTCCACAGTAAGTTTGACATGCAGAACCGGAGATATCTTGGTTTCGGTCGGGTTTCAAGCTGAGATATGCATTTTCTACGATAATCCTGGTGAGACTTCTGTCAGAATTATGCAGAATCATCGAGATCGCTCTTTTCGAGCTATTTAATGCAAGAAACACGTTATCTGGTGTTTTCACCACTCCACAGTGCGTTTGATATGCAGTACCAGCGACATCTTGGTTTTCGTGGGGTTTCAAGCTGAGATATGCATTTTCTGCGATAATCTTGTTGAGACTTCTGTCCGAAGTATGCAGAATCGTCGAGATCGCTCGTTTCGAGCTATTTAATGCGAAAAACACGTTATCCGGTGTTTTCACCACTCCACAGTGCGTTTGATATGCTGAACCAGCGATATCTTGGCTTTCGCGGGGTTTCAAGCTGAGATATGCATTTTTTACTATAATCATGTTGAGACTTCTGTCCGAAGTATGCAGAATCATCGAGATCGCACTTTACGAACTATTTAAAGCGAGAAACACGTTATCTGGTGTTTTCACCACTCCACAGTTGGTTTGATATGCAGAACCGGCGATACCTTAGTTTTCGTGGGGTTTCAAGATGAGATATTCATTTTCTGCGATAATCTTGGTGAGACTTCTGTCCGAAGTATGCTGAAACATCGAGATCGCTGTTTTCGAGCTAGTTATTGCGAGAAACACGTTATCTGGTGTCTTCACCACTCCACAGTGCGTTTGATATGCAGAACCGGCGACATCTTGGTTTTCGTGGGGTTTCAAGCTGAGATATGCATTTTCTGCGATAATCTTGGTGAGACTTCTGTCCGAAGTATGCAGAATCATCGAGATCGCTCTTTTCGAGCTATTTAATGCAAGAAACACGTTATCTGGTGTTTTCAGCACTCCACAGTGCGTTTGATATGCAGTACCAGCGACATCTTGGTTTTCGTGGGGCTTCAAGCTGAGATATGCATTTTCTGCGATAATCTTGGTGAGACTTCTGTCCGAAGTATGCTGAATCATCGAGATCGCTCTTTTCGAGCTAGTTAATGCGAGAAACACGTTATCTGGTGTCTTCACCACTCCACAGTGCGTTTGATATGCAGAACCGGCGACATCTTGGTTTTCGTGGGGTTTCAAGTTGAGATATGCATTTTCTGCGATAATCTTGTTGAGACTTCTGTCCGAAGTATGCAGAATCATCGAGATCGCTCGTTTCGAGCTATTTGAGGCGAGAAACACGTTATCTGGTGTTTTCACCACTCCACAGTGCGTTGGATATGCAGAACCGGAGATATTTTCGTTTTCTTCGGGTTTCAAGCTGAGATATGCATTTTCTCCGATAAGCTTCGAGAAACATCTGTCCGAAGTAGGCAGAAACATCGAGAGTGCTCTTTTCGAGCTATTTATTGCGAGAAACACGTTCTCTGGTGTTTTCACCACTCCACAGTTGGTTTGATATGCAGAACCGACGATATTTTGGTTTTCGTCGGGTTTCAAGCTGAGATATGCATTTTCTACGATAATCTTGGTGAAACATCAGTCCGAAGTATGCAGAAACATCGAGAGCGCTCTTTTCGAGCTATTTAATGCGAGAAACACGTTATCTGGTGTTTTCAGCACTCCACAGTGCGTTTGATATGCAGAACCGGCGACATCTTTGATTTCGTCGGGGTTCAAGTTGAGATATGCATTTTCTACGAGAATCTTGGTGAGACTTCTGTCAGAAGTATGCAGAATCATCGTGATCGGCCTTTTCGAGCTATTTAACGCGAGAAACACGTTCTCTGGTTGTTTTCACCACTCCACAGTGCGTTTGATATGCAGAACCGGCAACATCTTGATTTTCGTGAGGTTTCGAGCTGAGATATGCATTTTCTGCGATAATATTGGTGAGACATCAGTCAGAAGTATGCAGAATCATCTAGATCGCTCTTTTCGAGCTACTTAATGCAGGAAACACGTTTTCTGGTGCTTTCACCACTCCACAGTGCGTTGGATATGCAGAACCGGAGATATTTTGGTTTTCTTCGGGTTTCAAGCTGAGATATGCATTTTCTACGATAAGCTTCGTGAAACATCTGTCCGAAGTAGGCAGAAACATCGAGAGCGCTCTTTTCGAGCTATTTATTGCGAGAAACACGTTCTCTGGTGTTTTCACCACTCCACTGTTATTTTGATATGCAGAACCGACGATATTTTGGTTTTCGTCGGGTTTCAAGCTGAGATATGCATTTTCTACGATAATCTTGGTGAAACATCTGTCCGAAGTATGCAGAAACGTCGAGAGCGCTCTTTTCGAGCTATTTAATGCGAGAATCACGTTTTCTGGGGTTTTCACCACTACACAGTTCGTTGGATATGCAGATCAGTAGATATCTTGGTTTTCGTGGGGTTTCAAGCAGAGATATGCATTTTCTGCGATAATCTTGGTGTAACTTCTGTTAGAAGTATGCAGAATCATCGAGATCGCACTTTTCGAGCCACTTAATGCGAGAAACACGTTATCTGGTGTATTCACCACTCCACAGTGCGTTTGATATGCAGAACCGGCGACATCTTTGATTTCGTCGGGGTTCAAGCTGAGATATGCATTTTCTACGATAATCTTGATGAGACTTCTGTCCGAAGTATGCTGAATCATCTAGATCGCTCTTTTCGAGCTATTTAATGCGAAAAACACGTTATCTGGTGTATTCACAACTCCATAGTGCGTTTGATATGCAGAACAGTAGATATCTTGGTTTTCGTGGGGTTTCAAGCTGAGATATGCATTTTCTGCGATAATCTTGTTGAGACTTCTGTCCGAAGTATGCAGAATCATCGAGATCGCTCGTTTCGAGCTATTTAATGCGCGAAACACGTTTTCTGGTGTTTCACCACTCCACCGTACGTTTGATGTGCAGAACCGGAGATAACTCGGTTTTCGTCGGGTTTCAAGCTGAGATATGCATTTTCTACGACAATCTTGGTGAGGCTTCTGTCAGAAGTATGCTGAATCATCGAGATCGCTCTTTTCGAGCTAGTTAATGCGAGAAACACGTTATCTGGTGTCTTCACCACTCCACAGTTGGTTTGATATGCAGAACCGGCGATATCTTGGTTTTCGTGGGGTTTCAATCTGAGATATGCATTTTCTGCGATAATCTTGTTGAGACTTCTGTCCGAAGTATGCAGAATCATCGAGATCGCTCGTTTCGAGCTATCTAATGCGAGAAACACGTTATCTGGCGTTTTCACCTCTCCACAGTTCGTTGGATATGCAGACCCGGAGATATCTTGGTTTTCGTGGGGTTTCAAGCTGAGATATGCATTTCCTGCGATAATCTTGGAGAGACTTCTGTCCGAAGTATGCTGAATCATCTAGATCGCTCTTTTCGAGCTATTCAATGCGAGAAACACGTTATCTGGTGTTTTCACCACTCCACAGTGCGTTTGACATGCAGAACCGGCGATATTTTGGTTTTCGTCGGGTTTCAAGCTGGAGATATGCATTTTCTACGATAATCTTGGTGAAACATCTGTCCGAAGTATGCAGAAACATCGAGAGCGCTCTTTTCGAGCTATTTAATGCGAGAAACTCGTTTTCTGGGGTTTTCACCACTCCACAGTTCGTTGGATATGCAGACCCGGAGATATCTTGGTTTCGGTCGGGTTTCAAGCTGAGATATGCATTTTCTGCGATAATATTGGTGAGACGTCAGTCAGAAGTTTGCAGAATCATCTAGATCGCTCTTTTCGAGCTACTTAATGCACGAAACACGTTTTCTGGTGTTTTCACCACTCCACAGTAAGTTTGACATGCAGAACCGGAGATATCTTGGTTTCGGTCGGGTTTCAAGCTGAGATATGCATTTTCTACGATAATCCTGGTGAGACTTCTGTCAGAATTATGCAGAATCATCGAGATCGCTCTTTTCGAGCTATTTAATGCAAGAAACACGTTATCTGGTGTTTTCACCACTCCACAGTGCGTTTGATATGCAGTACCAGCGACATCTTGGTTTTCGTGGGGTTTCAAGCTGAGATATGCATTTTCTGCGATAATCTTGTTGAGACTTCTGTCCGAAGTATGCAGAATCGTCGAGATCGCTCGTTTCGAGCTATTTAATGCGAAAAACACGTTATCCGGTGTTTTCACCACTCCACAGTGCGTTTGATATGCAGAACCAGCGATATCTTGGCTTTCGTGGGGTTTCAAGCTGAGATATGCATTTTTTACTATAATCATGTTGAGACTTCTGTCCGAAGTATGCAGAATCATCGAGATCGCACTTTACGAACTATTTAAAGCGAGAAACACGTTATCTGGTGTTTTCACCACTCCACAGTTGGTTTGATATGCAGAACCGGCGATACCTTAGTTTTCGTGGGGTTTCAAGTTGAGATATTCATTTTCTGCGATAATCTTGGTGAGACTTCTGTCCGAAGTATGCTGAAACATCGAGATCGCTGTTTTCGAGCTAGTTATTGCGAGAAACACGTTATCTGGTGTCTTCACCACTCCACAGTGCGTTTGATATGCAGAACCGGCGACATCTTGGTTTTCGTGGGGTTTCAAGCTGAGATATGCATTTTCTGCGATAATCTTGGTGAGACTTCTGTCCGAAGTATGCAGAATCATCGAGATCGCTCTTTTCGAGCTATTTAATGCAAGAAACACGTTATCTGGTGTTTTCACCACTCCACAGTGCGTTTGATATGCAGTACCAGCGACATCTTGGTTTTCGTGGGGCTTCAAGCTGAGATATGCATTTTCTGCGATAATCTTGGTGAGACTTCTGTCCGAAGTATGCTGAATCATCGAGATCGCTCTTTTCGAGCTAGTTAATGCGAGAAACACGTTATCTGGTGTCTTCACCACTCCACAGTGCGTTTGATATGCAGAACCGGCGACATCTTGGTTTTCGTGGGGTTTCAAGTTGAGATATGCATTTTCTGCGATAATCTTGTTGAGACTTCTGTCCGAAGTATGCAGAATCATCGAGATCGCTCGTTTCGAGCTATTTGAGGCGAGAAACACGTTATCTGGTGTTTTCACCACTCCACAGTGCGTTGGATATGCAGAACCGGCGACATCTTTGATTTCGTCGGGGTTCAAGTTGAGATATGCATTTTCTACGAGAATCTTGGTGAGACTTCTGTCAGAAGTATGCAGAATCATCGTGATCGGCCTTTTCGAGCTATTTAACGCGAGAAACACGTTCTCTGGTTGTTTTCACCACTCCACAGTGCGTTTGATATGCAGAACCGGCAACATCTTGATTTTCGTGAGGTTTCGAGCTGAGATATGCATTTTCTGCGATAATATTGGTGAGACATCAGTCAGAAGTATGCAGAATCATCTAGATCGCTCTTTTCGAGCTACTTAATGCAGGAAACACGTTTTCTGGTGCTTTCACCACTCCACAGTGCGTTGGATATGCAGAACCGGAGATATTTTGGTTTTCTTCGGGTTTCAAGCTGAGATATGCATTTTCTACGATAAGCTTCGTGAAACATCTGTCCGAAGTAGGCAGAAACATCGAGAGCGCTCTTTTCGAGCTATTTATTGCGAGAAACACGTTCTCTGGTGTTTTCACCACTCCACTGTTATTTTGATATGCAGAACCGACGATATTTTGGTTTTCGTCGGGTTTCAAGCTGAGATATGCATTTTCTACGATAATCTTGGTGAAACATCTGTCCGAAGTATGCAGAAACGTCGAGAGCGCTCTTTTCGAGCTATTTAATGCGAGAATCACGTTTTCTGGGGTTTTCACCACTACACAGTTCGTTGGATATGCAGATCAGTAGATATCTTGGTTTTCGTGGGGTTTCAAGCAGAGATATGCATTTTCTGCGATAATCTTGGTGTAACTTCTGTTAGAAGTATGCAGAATCATCGAGATCGCACTTTTCGAGCTACTTAATGCGAGAAACACGTTATCTGGTGTTTTCACCACACCACAGTTGGTTTGATATGCAGAACCGGCGATATTTTGGTTTTCGTCGGGTTTCAAGCTGAGATATGCATTTTCTACGATAATCTTGGTGAAACATCTGTCCGAAGTATGCAAAAACATCGAGAGCGCTCTTTTCGAGCTATTTAATCCGAGAAACTCGTTTTCTGGTGTTTTCACCACTCCACAGTGCGTTTGATATGCAGAACCAGCGACATCATTGATTTCGTCGGGGTTCAAGCTGAGATATGCATTTTCTACGATAATCTTGATGAGACTTCTGTCCGAAGTATGCTGAATCATCTAGATCGCTCTTTTCGAGCTATTTAATGCGAGAAACACGTTATCTGGTGTTTTCACCACTCCACAGTGCGTTTGACATGCAGAACCAGCGATATCTTGGTTTTCGTGGCATTTCAAGCTGAGATATGCATTTCCTGCGATAATCTTGGTGAGACTTCTGTAAGAAGTATGCTGAATCATCGAGATCGCTCTGTTCTAGCTAGTTAGTGCGAAAAACACGTTATCTGGTGTATTCACAACTCCATAGTGCGTTTGATATGCAGAACAGTAGATATCTTGGTTTTCGTGGGGTTTCAAGCTGAGATATGCATTTTCTGCGATAATCTTGTTGAGACTTCTGTCCGAAGTATGCAGAATCATCGAGATCGCTCGTTTCGAGCTATTTAATGCGCGAAACACGTTTTCTGGTGTTTCACCACTCCACGGTACGTTTGATGTGCAGAACCGGAGATAACTCGGTTTTCGTCGGGTTTCAAGCTGAGATATGCATTTTCTACGACAATCTTGGTGAGGCTTCTGTCAGAAGTATGCTGAATCATCGAGATCGCTCTTTTCGAGCTAGTTAATGCGAGAAACACGTTATCTGGTGTCTTCACCACTCCACAGTGCGTTTGATATGCAGAACCGGCGACATCTTGGTTTTCGTGGGGTTTCAAGTTGAGATATGCATTTTCTGCGATAATCTTGGTGAGACATCTGTCCGAAGTATGCTGAAACATCGAGATCGCAGTTTTCGAGCTAGTTAATGCGAGAAACACGTTATCTGGTGTCTTCACCACTCCACAGTGCGTTTGATATGCAGAACCGGCGTCATCTTGGTTTTCGTGGGGTTTCAAGTTGAGATATGCATTTTCTGCGATAATCTTGGTGAGACTTCTGTCCGAAGTATGCTGAATCATCGAGATCGCTCTTTTCGAGCTAGTTAATGCGAGAAACACGTTATCTGGTGTCTTCACCACTCCACAGTGCGTTTGATATGCAGAACCGGCGACATCTTGGTTTTCGTGGGGTTTCAAGTTGAGATATGCATTTTCTGCGATAATCTTGGTGAGACTTCTGTCCGAAGTATGCTGAATCATCGAGATCGCTCTTTTCGAGCTAGTTAATGCGAGAAACACGTTATCTGGTGTCTTCACCACTCCACAGTGCGTTTGATATGCAGAACCGGCGACATCTTGGTTTTCGTGGGGTTTCAAGTTGAGATATGCATTTTCAGCGATAATCTTGGTGAGTCTTCTGTCCGAAGTATGCTGAAACATCGAGATCGCTGTTTTCGAGCTAGTTAATGCGAGAAACACGTTATCTGGTGTCTTCACCACTCCACAGTGCGTTTGATATGCAGAACCGGCGACATCTTGGTTTTCGTGGGGTTTCAAGCTGAGATATGCATTTTCTGCGATAATCTTGGTGAGACTTCTGTCCGAAGTATGCAGAATCATCGAGATCGCTCTTTTCGAGCTATTTAATGCAAGAAACACGTTATCTGGTGTTTTCACCACTCCACAGTGCGTTTGATATGCAGTACCAGCGACATCTTGGTTTTCGTGGGGTTTCAAGCTGAGATATGCATTTTCTGCGATAATCTTGGTGAGACTTCTGTCCGAAGTATGCTGAAACTTCGAGATCGCTGTTTTCGAGCTAGTTAATGCGAGAAACACGTTATCTGGTGTCTTCACCACTCCACAGTGCGTTTGATATGCAGAACCGGCGACATCTTGGTTTTCATGGGGTTTCAAGCTGAGATATGCATTTTCTGCGATTATCTTGGTGAGACTTCTGTCCGAAGTATGCAGAATCATCGAGATCGCTCTTTTCGAGCTATTTAATGCAAGAAACACGTTATCCGGTGTTTTCACCACTCCACAGTGCGTTTGATATGCAGAACCAGCGATATCTTGGCTTTCGTGGGGTTTCAAGCTGAGATATGCATTTATTACGAGTATCTTGGTGAGACTTCTGTCCGAAGTATGCTGAATCATCGAGATCGCTCTTTTCGAGCTATTTAATGCGAGAAACACGTTATCTGGTGTTTTCACGACTCCACAGTGCGTTTGATATGCAGTACCAGCGACATCTTGGTTTTCGTGGGGTTTCAAGCTGAGATATGCATTTTCTGCGATAATCTTGGTGAGACTTCTGTCCGAAGTATGCTGAATCATCGAGATCGCTCTTTTCGAGCTAGTTAATGCGAGAAACACGTTATCTGGTGTTTTCACCACTCCACAGTGCTTTTGATATGCAGAACCAGCGATATCTGGGTATTCGTGGGGTTTCAAGCTGAGATATGCATTTTTTACGATAATCTTGATGAGACTTCTGACCGAAGTATGCTGAATCATCGAGATCGCTCTTTTCGAGCTAGTTAGTGCGAGAAACACGTTATCTGGTGTTTTCACCACTCCACAGTGCGTTAGATATGCAGAACAGTAGATATCTTGGTTTTCGTGGGGTTTCAATCTGAGATATGCATTTTCTGCGATAATCTTGTTGAGACTTCTGGCCGAAGCATGCAGAAACGTCGACAGCGCTCTTTTCGAGCTATTTAATGCGAGAAACACGTTATCTGGTGTTTTCACCACTCCACAGTGCTTTTGATATGCAGAACCAGCGACAGCTTGGTTTTCGTCGGGTTTCAAGCTGAGATATGCATTTTCTACGATAAGCTTGGTGAAACATCTGTCCGAAGTATGCAGAAACGTCGAGAGCGCTCTTTTCGAGCTATTTAATGCGAGAAACACGTTTTCTGGGGTTTTCACCACTCCACAGTTCGTTGGATATGCAGAACAGTAGATATCTTGGTTTTCGTGGGGTTTCATGCAGAGATATGCATTTTCTGCGATAATCTTGGTGAGACTTCTGTTAGAAGTATGCAGAATCATCGAGATCGCACTTTTCGAGCTATTTAATGCGAGAAACACGTTATCTGGTGTTTTCACCAATCCACAGTTGGTTTGATATGCAGAACCGGCGATATTTTGGTTTTCGGCGGGTTTCAAGCTGAGATATGCATTTTCTACGATAATCTTGGTGAAACATCTGTCCGAAGTATGCAGAAACATCGAGATCGCTCATTTCGAGCTATTTAATGCGAGAAACACGTTATCTGGTGTTTTCACCACTCCACAGTGCGTTTGATATGCAGAACCAGCGATATCTTGGCTTTCGTGGGGTTTCAAGCTGAGATATGCATTTTTTACGATAATCTTGGTGAGACTTCTGTCCGAAGTGCGAAGAATCATCGAGATCGCTCTATTCGAGCTATTTAGTGCGAGGAACTAGTTTTCTGGGGTTTTCACCACTCCACAGTGCGTTTGATATGCAGAAAAGTAGATATCTTGGTTTTCGTGGGGTTTCAAGCTGAGATATGCATTTTCTGCGATAATCTTGTTGAGACTTCTGTCCGAAGTATGCAGAATCATCGAGATCGCACTTTTCGAGCTATTTAATGCGAGAAACACGTTATCTGGTGTTTTCACCACTCCACAGTTGGTTTGATATGCAGAACCGGCGATATCTTGGTTTTCGTGGGGTTTCAATCTGAGATATGCATTTTCTGCGATAATCTTGTTGAGACTTCTGTCCGAAGTATGCAGAATCATCGAGATCGCACGTTTCGAGCTATTTAATGCGAGAAACACGTTATCTGGTGTTTTCACCACTCCACAGTGCGTTGGATATGCAGTACCAGCGACATCTTGGATTTCGTGGGGTTTCAAGCTGAGATATGCATTTTCTGCGATAATCTAGGTGAGACTTCTGTCCGAAGTATGCAGAAACATCGAGATCGCTCTTTTCGAGCTAGTTAATGCGAGAAAATCCTTATCTGGTGTTTTCACCACTCCACAGTGCGTTTGATATGCAGAACCAGCGATATCTTGGCTTTCGTGGGGTTTCAAGCTGAGATATGCATTTTTTACGATAATCTTGATCAGACTTCTGTCCGAAGTATGAAGAATCATCGAGATCGCACTATTCGAGCTATTTAATGCGAGGAACACGTTTTCTGGGGTTTTCACCACTCCACAGTGCGTTTGATATGCAGAACACTGCGATATCTTGGTTTTCGTGGGGTTTCAATCTGAGATATGCATTTTCTGCGATAATCTTGTTGAGACTTCTGTCCGAAGTATGCAGAATCATCGAGATCGCACGTTTCGAGCTATTTAATGCGAGAAACACGTTATCTGGTGTTTTCACCACTCCACAGTGCGTTGGATATGCAGTACCAGCGACATCTTGGTTTTCGTGGGGTTTCAAGCTGAGATATGCATTTTCTGCGATAATCTTGTTGAGACTTCTGTCCGAAGTATGCAGAATCATCGAGATCGCTCGTTTCGAGCTATTTAATGCGAGAAACACGTTATCTGGTGTTTTCACCACTCCACAGTGCGTTGGATATGCAGAACCGGAGATATTTTGGTTTTCGTCGGGTTTCAAGCTGAGATATGCATTTTCTACGATAAGCATGGTGAGACATCTGTCCGAAGTATGCAGAAACATCGAGATCGCTCTTTTCGAGCCATTTAATGCGAGAAACACGATTTCTGGGGTTTTCACCACTCCACAGTGCGTTTGATATGCAGAACCAGCGATAACTTGGCTTTCGTGGGGTTTTAAGCTGAGATATGCATTTTCTACGATAATCTTGGTGAGACGTCTGTCAGAAGTATGCAGGATCTTCGAGAACGCTCTTTTCGAACTATTTAATGCGAGAAACACCGAATCTGGTGTTTTCACCACTCCACAGTGCATATGATATGCAGAACCGGCGATATCTTGGTTTTCGTGGGGTTTCAAGCTGAGATATGCATTTTCTGCGATAATCTTGGTGAGACTTCTGTCCGAAGTATGCTGAATCATCGAGATCGCTCTTTTCGAGCTAGTTAGTGCGAGAAACTTGTTATCTGGTGTTTTCACCACTCCACAGTGCGTTTGATATGCAGAACAGTAGATATCTTGGTTTTCGTGGGGTTTCAAGCCGAGACATGCATTTTCTGCGATAATCTTGTTGAGACTTCTGTCCTAATAATGCAGAATCATCGAGATCGCTCGTTTCGAGCTACTTAATGCGAGAAACACGTTATCTGGTGTTTTCACCACTCCACAGTTGGTTTGATATGCAGAACCGACGATATTTTGGTTTTCGTCGGGTTTCAAGCTGAGATATGCATTTTCTACGATAATCTTGGTGAAACATCTGTCCGAAGTATGCAGAAACATCGAGAGCGCTCTTTTCGAGCTATTTAATGCGAGAAACACGTTATCTGGTGTTTTCACCACTCCACAGTGCGTTTCATATGCAGAACCGGCGACATCTTTGATTTCGTCGGGGTGCAAGTTGAGATATGCATTTTCTACGAGAATCTTGGTGAGACTTCTGTCAGAAGTATGCAGAATCATTGTGATCGGCCTTTTCGAGCTATTTAACGCGAGAAACACGTTCTCTGGTTGTTTTCACCACTCCACAGTGCGTTTGATATGCAGAACCGGCAACATCTTGATTTTCGTGAGGTTTCGAGCTGAGATATGCATTTTCTGCGATAATATTGGTGAGACATCAGTCAGAAGTATGCAGAATCATCTAGATCGCTCTTTTCGAGCTACTTAATGCAGGAAACACGTTTTCTGGTGCTTTCACCACTCCACAGTGCGTTGGATATGCAGAACCGGAGATATTTTGGTTTTCGTCGGGTTTCAAGCTGAGATATGCATTTTCTACGATAAGCTTCGTGACACATCTGTCCGAAGTAGGCAGAAACATCGAGAGCGCTCTTTACGAGCTATTTATTGCGAGAAACACGTTCTCTGGTGTTTTCACCACTCCACTGTTGGTTTGATATGCAGATCCGACGATATTTTGGTTTTCGTCGGGTTTCAAGCTGAGATATGCATTTTCTACGATAATCTTGGTGAAACATCTGTCCGAAGTATGCAGAAACATCGAGAGCGCTCTTTTCGAGCTATTTAATGCGAGAAACACGTTATCTGGTGTTTTCACCACTCCACAGTGCGTTTCATATGCAGAACCGGCGACATCTTTGATTTCGTCGGGGTGCAAGTTGAGATATGCATTTTCTACGAGAATCTTGGTGAGACTTCTGTCAGAAGTATGCAGAATCATTGTGATCGGTCTTTTCGAGCTATTTAACGCGAGAAACACGTTCTCTGGTTGTTTTCACCACTCCACAGTGCGTTTGATATGCAGAACCGGCAACATCTTGATTTTCGTGAGGTTTCGAGATGAGATATGCATTTTCTGCGATAATATTGGTGAGACATCAGTCAGAAGTATGCAGAGTCATCTAGATAGCTCTTTTCGAGCTACTTAATGCAGGAAACACGTTTTCTGGTGCTTTCACCACTCCACGGTAGGTTTGATGTGCAGAACCGGAGATAACTCGGTTTTCGTCGGGTTTCAAGCTGAGATATGCATTTTCTACGATAATCTTGGTGAGACTTCTGTCAGAAGTATGCAGGATCTTCGAGACGGTTTCTTTTCGAGCTACTTAATGCGAGAAACACGTTCTCTGGTGTTTTCACCACTCCACGGTACGTTTGATGTGCAGAACCGGAGATAACTCGGTTTTCGTCGGGTTTCAAGCTGAGATATGCATTTTCTACGATAAGCTTGGTGAGACATCTGTCAGAAGTATGCAGGATCTTCGAGATCGCTCTTTTCGAGCTACTTAATGCGAGAAACACGTTCTCTGGTGTTTTCACCACTCCACGGTACGTTTGATGTGCAGAACCGGAGATATCTTGGTTTCGGTCGGGTGTCAAGCTGAGATATGCATTTTCTACGATAATCCTGGTGAGACTTCTGTCAGAAGTATGCAGAATCTTCGAGAACGCTCTTTTCGAGATACTTAACGCGCGAAACACGTTTTCTGGTGCTTTCACCACTCCACGGTAGGTTTGATATGCAGAACCGGAGATAACTCGGTTTTCGTCGGGTTTCAAGCTGAGATATGCATTTTCTACGATAATCATGGTGAGACTTCTGTCAGAAGTATGCAGGATCTTCAAGATCGCTCTTTCGAGCTACTTAATGCGAGAAACACGTTCTCTGGTGTTTTCACCACTCCACGGTACGTTTGATGTGCAGAACCGGAGATAACTCGGTTTATGTCGGGTTTCAAGCTGAGACATGCATTTTCTACGATAAGCTTGGTGAAACATCTGTCCGAAGTATGCAGAAACGTCGAGAGCGCTCTTTTCGAGCTATTTAATGCGAGAATCACGTTTTCTGGGGTTTTCACCACTACACAGTTCGTTGGATATGCAGAACCAGCGATATCTTGGTTTTCGTGGCATTTCAAGCTGAGATATGCATTTCCTGCGATAATCTTGGTGAGACTTCTGTAAGAAGTATGCTGAATCATCGAGATCGCTCTGTTCTAGCTAGTTAGTGCGAAAAACACGTTATCAGGTGTATTCACAACTCCATAGTGCGTTTGATATGCAGAACAGTAGATATCTTGGTTTTCGTGGGGTTTCAAGCTGAGATATGCATTTTCTGCAATAATCTTGTTGAGACTTCTGTCCGAAGTATGCAGAATCATCGAGATCGCTCTTTTCGAGCTATTTAATGCGAGAAACAGGTTCTCTGCTTGTTTTCACCACTCCACGGTGCGTTTGATGTGCAGAACCGGAGATAACTCGGTTTTCGACGGGTTTCAAGCTGAGATATGCATTTTCTACGATAAGCTTGATGAGACATCTGTCAGAAGTATGCAGGATCTTCGAGATCGCTCTTTTCAAGCTACTTAATGCGCGAAACACGTTTGCTGGTGTTTTCACCACTCCACGGTACGTTTGATGTGCAGAACCGGAGATAACTCGGTTTTCGTCGGGTTTCAAGCTGAGATATGCATTTTCTGCGATAATCTTGTTGAGACTTCGGTCCGAAGTATGCTGAATCATCTAGATCGCTCTTTTCGAGATATTTAATGCGAGAAAGACGATATCTGGTGTTTTCACCACTGCAAAGTGCGTTTGATATGCAGAACCAGCGATATCTTGGTTTTCGTGGCATTTCAAGCTGAGATATGCATTTTTTACGATAATCTTGGTGAGACTTCTGTCCGAAGTATGCAGAATCATCGAGATCGCTCTATTCGAGCTATATAATGCGAGAAACTTGTTTTCTGGTGTTTTCACCAGTCCACAGTGCGTTTGATATGCAGAACCGGCGACATCTTTGATTTCGTCGGGGTTCAAGCAGAGATAAGCATTTTCTACGATAATCTTGGTGAGACTTCTGTCAGAAGTATGCAGGATCTTCGAGATCGCTCTTTTCGAGCTATTTAATGCGAGAAACACGTTATCTGGTGTTTTCACCACTCCACAGTGCGTTTGATATGCAGTACCAGCGATATCTTGGTTTTCGTGGGGTTTAAAGCTGAGATATGCATTTTTTACGATAATCTTGGTGAGACTTCTGTCCGAAGTATGCAGAATCATCGAGATCGCTCTGTTCTAGCTAGTTAGTGCGAAAAACACGTTATCTGGTGTATTCACAACTCCATAGTGCATTTGATATGCAGAACAGTAGATATCTTGGTTTTCGTGGGGTTTCAAGCTGAGATATGCATTTTCTGCAATAATCTTGTTGAGACTTCTGTCCGAAGTATGCAGAATCATCGAGATCGCTCTTTTCGAGCTATTTAATGCGAGAAACACGTTCTCTGCTTGTTTTCACCACTCCACGGTGCGTTTGATGTGCAGAACCGGAGATAACTCGGTTTTCGACGGGTTTCAAGCTGAGATATGCATTTTCTACGATAAGCTTGATGAGACATCTGTCAGAAGTATGCAGGATCTTCGAGATCGCTCTTTTCAAGCTACTTAATGCGCGAAACACGTTTTCTGGTGTTTTCACCACTCCACGGTACGTTTGATGTGCAGAACCGGAGATAACTCGGTTTTCGTCGGGTTTCAAGCTGAGATATGCATTTTCTGCGATAATCTTGTTGAGACTTCTGTCTGAAGTATGCAGAAACATCGAGAGCGCTCTTTTCCAGCTATTTATTGCGAGAAACACGATATCTGGTGTTTTCACCACTCCACAGTGCGTTTGATATGCAGAACCGGCGACATCTTTGATTTCGTCGGGGTTCAAGTTGAGATATGCATTTTCTACGATAATCTTGGTGGGTCTTCTGTCAGAAGTATGCAGAATCTTCGAGAACGCTCTTTTCGAGCTAGTTAATGCGAGAAACACGTTATCTGGTGTCTTCACCACTCCACAGTGCGTTTGATATGCAGAACCGGCGACATCTTGGTTTTCGTGGAGTTTCAAGTTGAGATATGCATTTTCTGCGATAATCTTGTTGAGACTTCTGTCCGAAGTATGCAGAATCATCGAGATCGCTCGTTTCGAGCTATTTAAGGCGAGAAACACGTTATCTGGTGTCTTCACCACTCCACAGTGCGTTTGATATGCAGAACCGGCGACATCTTGGTTTTCGTGGGGTTTCAAGTTGAGATATGCATTTTCTGCGATAATCTTGTTGAGACTTCTGTCCGAAGTATGCAGAATCATCGAGATCGCTCGTTTCGAGCTATTTAAGGCGAGAAACACGTTATCTGGTGTTTTCACCACTCCACAGTGCGTTGGATATGCAGAACCGGAGATATTTTGGTTTTCGTCGGGTTTCAAGCTGAGATATGCATTTTCTACGATAATCTTGGTGAAACATCTGTCCGAAGTATGCAGAAACATCGAGAGCGCTCTTTTCGAGCTATTTAATGCGAGAAACACGTTATCTGGTGTTTTCACCACTCCACAGTGCGTTTGATATGCAGTACCGGCGACATCTTTGATTTCGTCGGGGTTCAAGTTGAGATATGCATTTTCTACGAGAATCTTGGTGAGACTTCTGTCAGAAGTATGCAGAATCATCGTGATCGGCCTTTTCGAGCTATTTAACGCGAGAAACACGTTCTCTGGTTGTTTTCACCACTCCACAGTGCGTTTGATATGCAGAACCGGCAACATCTTGATTTTCGTGAGGTTTCGAGCTGAGATATGCATTTTCTGCGATAATATTGGTGAGACATCAGTCAGAAGTATGCAGAATCATCTAGATCGCTCTTTTCGAGCTAGTTAATGCAGGAAACACGTTTTCTGGTGCTTTCACCACTCCACAGTGCGTTGGATATGCAGAACCGGAGATATTTTGGTTTTCTTCGGGTTTCAAGCTGAGATATGCATTTTCTACGATAAGCTTCGTGAAACATCTGTCCGAAGTAGGCAGAAACATCGAGAGCGCTCTTTTCGAGCTATTTATTGCGAGAAACACGTTCTCTGGTGTTTTCACCACTCCACTGTTATTTTGATATGCAGAACCGTCGATATTTTGGTTTTCGTCGGGTTTCAAGCTGAGATATGCATTTTCTACGATAATCTTGGTGAAACATCTGTCCGAAGTATGCAGAAACATCGAGAGCGCTCTTTTCGAGCTATTTAATGCGAGAAACACGTTATCTGGTGTTTTCACCACTCCACAGTGCGTTTCATATGCAGAACCGGCGACATCTTTGATTTCGTCGGGGTGCAAGTTGAGATATGTATTTTCTACGAGAATCTTGGTGAGACTTCTGTCAGAAGTATGCAGAATCATTGTGATCGGCCTTTTCGAGCTATTTATCGCGAGAAACACGTTCTCTGGTTGTTTTCACCACTCTACAGTGCGTTTGATATGCAGAACCGGCAACATCTTGATTTTCGTGAGGTTTCGAGATGAGATATGCATTTTCTGCGATAATATTGGTGAGACATCAGTCAGACGTATGCAGAATCATCTAGATCGCTCTTTTCGAGCTACTTAATGCAGGAAACACGTTTTCTGGTGCTTTCACCACTCCACGGTAGGTTTGATGTGCAGAACCGGAGATAACTCGGTTTTCGTCGGGTTTCAAGCTGAGATATGCATTTTCTACGATAATCTTGGTGAGACTTCTGTCAGAAGTATGCAGGATCTTCGAGACGGTTTCTTTTCGAGCTATTTAATGCGAGAATCACGTTTTCTGGGGTTTTCACCACTCCACAGTTCGTTGGATATGCAGACCCGGAGATATCTTGGTTTCGGTCGGGTTTCAAGCTGAGATATGCATTTTCTGCGATAATATTGGTGAGACGTCAGTCAGAAGTTTGCAGAATCATCTAGATCGCTCTTTTCGAGCTACTTAATGCACGAAACACGTTTTCTGGTGTTTTCACCACTCCACAGTAAGTTTGACATGCAGAACCGGAGATATCTTGGTTTCGGTCGGGTTTCAAGCTGAGATATGCATTTTCTACGATAATCCTGGTGAGACTTCTGTCAGAATTATGCAGAATCATCGAGATCGCTCTTTTCGAGCTATTTAATGCAAGAAACACGTTATCTGGTGTTTTCACCACTCCACAGTGCGTTTGATATGCAGTACCAGCGACATCTTGGTTTTCGTGGGGTTTCAAGCTGTGATATGCATTTTCTGCGATAATCTTGTTGAGACTTCTGTCCGAAGTATGCAGAATCGTCGAGATCGCTCGTTTCGAGCTATTTAATGCGAAAAACACGTTATCCGGTGTTTTCACCACTCCACAGTGCGTTTGATATGCAGAACCAGCGATATCTTGGCTTTCGTGGGGTTTCAAGCTGAGATATGCATTTTTTACTATAATCATGTTGAGACTTCTGTCCGAAGTATGCAGAATCATCGAGATCGCACTTTACGAACTATTTAAAGCGAGAAACACGTTATCTGGTGTTTTCACCACTCCACAGTTGGTTTGATATGCAGAACCGGCGATACCTTAGTTTTCGTGGGGTTTCAAGTTGAGATATTCATTTTCTGCGATAATCTTGGTGAGACTTCTGTCCGAAGTATGCTGAAACATCGAGATCGCTGTTTTCGAGCTAGTTATTGCGAGAAACACGTTATCTGGTGTCTTCACCACTCCACAGTGCGTTTGATATGCAGAACCGGCGACATCTTGGTTTTCGTGGGGTTTCAAGCTGAGATATGCATTTTCTGCGATAATCTTGGTGAGACTTCTGTCCGAAGTATGCAGAATCATCGAGATCGCTCTTTTCGAGCTATTTAATGCAAGAAACACGTTATCTGGTGTTTTCACCACTCCACAGTGCGTTTGATATGCAGTACCAGCGACATCTTGGTTTTCGTGGGGCTTCAAGCTGAGATATGCATTTTCTGCGATAATCTTGGTGAGACTTCTGTCCGAAGTATGCTGAATCATCGAGATCGCTCTTTTCGAGCTAGTTAATGCGAGAAACACGTTATCTGGTGTCTTCACCACTCCACAGTGCGTTTGATATGCAGAACCGGCGACATCTTGGTTTTCGTGGGGTTTCAAGTTGAGATATGCATTTTCTGCGATAATCTTGTTGAGACTTCTGTCCGAAGTATGCAGAATCATCGAGATCGCTCGTTTCGAGCTATTTGAGGCGAGAAACACGTTATCTGGTGTTTTCACCACTCCACAGTGCGTTGGATATGCAGAACCGGCGACATCTTTGATTTCGTCGGGGTTCAAGTTGAGATATGCATTTTCTACGAGAATCTTGGTGAGACTTCTGTCAGAAGTATGCAGAATCATCGTGATCGGCCTTTTCGAGCTATTTAACGCGAGAAACACGTTCTCTGGTTGTTTTCACCACTCCACAGTGCGTTTGATATGCAGAACCGGCAACATCTTGATTTTCGTGAGGTTTCGAGCTGAGATATGCATTTTCTGCGATAATATTGGTGAGACATCAGTCAGAAGTATGCAGAATCATCTAGATCGCTCTTTTCGAGCTACTTAATGCAGGAAACACGTTTTCTGGTGCTTTCACCACTCCACAGTGCGTTGGATATGCAGAACCGGAGATATTTTGGTTTTCTTCGGGTTTCAAGCTGAGATATGCATTTTCTACGATAAGCTTCGTGAAACATCTGTCCGAAGTAGGCAGAAACATCGAGAGCGCTCTTTTCGAGCTATTTATTGCGAGAAACACGTTCTCTGGTGTTTTCACCACTCCACTGTTATTTTGATATGCAGAACCGACGATATTTTGGTTTTCGTCGGGTTTCAAGCTGAGATATGCATTTTCTACGATAATCTTGGTGAAACATCTGTCCGAAGTATGCAGAAACGTCGAGAGCGCTCTTTTCGAGCTATTTAATGCGAGAATCACGTTTTCTGGGGTTTTCACCACTACACAGTTCGTTGGATATGCAGATCAGTAGATATCTTGGTTTTCGTGGGGTTTCAAGCAGAGATATGCATTTTCTGCGATAATCTTGGTGTAACTTCTGTTAGAAGTATGCAGAATCATCGAGATCGCACTTTTCGAGCTACTTAATGCGAGAAACACGTTATCTGGTGTATTCACCACACCACAGTTGGTTTGATATGCAGAACCGGCGATATTTTGGTTTTCGTCGGGTTTCAAGCTGAGATATGCATTTTCTACGATAATCTTGGTGAAACATCTGTCCGAAGTATGCAAAAACATCGAGAGCGCTCTTTTCGAGCTATTTAATCCGAGAAACTCGTTTTCTGGTGTTTTCACCACTCCACAGTGCGTTTGATATGCAGAACCAGCGACATCATTGATTTCGTCGGGGTTCAAGCTGAGATATGCATTTTCTACGATAATCTTGATGAGACTTCTGTCCGAAGTATGCTGAATCATCTAGATCGCTCTTTTCGAGCTATTTAATGCGAGAAACACGTTATCTGGTGTTTTCACCACTCCACAGTGCGTTTGACATGCAGAACCAGCGATATCTTGGTTTTCGTGGCATTTCAAGCTGAGATATGCATTTCCTGCGATAATCTTGGTGAGACTTCTGTAAGAAGTATGCTGAATCATCGAGATCGCTCTGTTCTAGCTAGTTAGTGCGAAAAACACGTTATCTGGTGTATTCACAACTCCATAGTGCGTTTGATATGCAGAACAGTAGATATCTTGGTTTTCGTGGGGTTTCAAGCTGAGATATGCATTTTCTGCGATAATCTTGTTGAGACTTCTGTCCGAAGTATGCAGAATCATCGAGATCGCTCGTTTCGAGCTATTTAATGCGCGAAACACGTTTTCTGGTGTTTCACCACTCCACGGTACGTTTGATGTGCAGAACCGGAGATAACTCGGTTTTCGTCGGGTTTCAAGCTGAGATATGCATTTTCTACGACAATCTTGGTGAGGCTTCTGTCAGAAGTATGCTGAATCATCGAGATCGCTCTTTTCGAGCTAGTTAATGCGAGAAACACGTTATCTGGTGTCTTCACCACTCCACAGTGCGTTTGATATGCAGAACCGGCGACATCTTGGTTTTCGTGGGGTTTCAAGTTGAGATATGCATTTTCTGCGATAATCTTGGTGAGACATCTGTCCGAAGTATGCTGAAACATCGAGATCGCAGTTTTCGAGCTAGTTAATGCGAGAAACACGTTATCTGGTGTCTTCACCACTCCACAGTGCGTTTGATATGCAGAACCGGCGTCATCTTGGTTTTCGTGGGGTTTCAAGTTGAGATATGCATTTTCTGCGATAATCTTGGTGAGACTTCTGTCCGAAGTATGCTGAATCATCGAGATCGCTCTTTTCGAGCTAGTTAATGCGAGAAACACGTTATCTGGTGTCTTCACCACTCCACAGTGCGTTTGATATGCAGAACCGGCGACATCTTGGTTTTCGTGGGGTTTCAAGTTGAGATATGCATTTTCTGCGATAATCTTGGTGAGACTTCTGTCCGAAGTATGCTGAATCATCGAGATCGCTCTTTTCGAGCTAGTTAATGCGAGAAACACGTTATCTGGTGTCTTCACCACTCCACAGTGCGTTTGATATGCAGAACCGGCGACATCTTGGTTTTCGTGGGGTTTCAAGTTGAGATATGCATTTTCAGCGATAATCTTGGTGAGTCTTCTGTCCGAAGTATGCTGAAACATCGAGATCGCTGTTTTCGAGCTAGTTAATGCGAGAAACACGTTATCTGGTGTCTTCACCACTCCACAGTGCGTTTGATATGCAGAACCGGCGACATCTTGGTTTTCGTGGGGTTTCAAGCTGAGATATGCATTTTCTGCGATAATCTTGGTGAGACTTCTGTCCGAAGTATGCAGAATCATGGAGATCGCTCTTTTCGAGCTATTTAATGCAAGAAACACGTTATCTGGTGTTTTCACCACTCCACAGTGCGTTTGATATGCAGTACCAGCGACATCTTGGTTTTCGTGGGGTTTCAAGCTGAGATATGCATTTTCTGCGATAATCTTGGTGAGACTTCTGTCCGAAGTATGCTGAAACTTCGAGATCGCTGTTTTCGAGCTAGTTAATGCGAGAAACACGTTATCTGGTGTCTTCACCACTCCACAGTGCGTTTGATATGCAGAACCGGCGACATCTTGGTTTTCATGGGGTTTCAAGCTGAGATATGCATTTTCTGCGATAATCTTGGTGAGACTTCTGTCCGAAGTATGCAGAATCATCGAGATCGCTCTTTTCGAGCTATTTAATGCAAGAAACACGTTATCCGGTGTTTTCACCACTCCACAGTGCGTTTGATATGCAGAACCAGCGATATCTTGGCTTTCGTGGGGTTTCAAGCTGAGATATGCATTTATTACGAGTATCTTGGTGAGACTTCTGTCCGAAGTATGCTGAATCATCGAGATCGCTCTTTTCGAGCTATTTAATGCGAGAAACACGTTATCTGGTGTTTTCACGACTCCACAGTGCGTTTGATATGCAGTACCAGCGACATCTTGGTTTTCGTGGGGTTTCAAGCTGAGATATGCATTTTCTGCGATAATCTTGGTGAGACTTCTGTCCGAAGTATGCTGAATCATCGAGATCGCTCTTTTCGAGCTAGTTAATGCGAGAAACACGTTATCTGGTGTTTTCACCACTCCACAGTGCTTTTGATATGCAGAACCAGCGATATCTGGGTATTCGTGGGGTTTCAAGCTGAGATATGCATTTTTTACGATAATCTTGATGAGACTTCTGACCGAAGTATGCTGAATCATCGAGATCGCTCTTTTCGAGCTAGTTAGTGCGAGAAACACGTTATCTGGTGTTTTCACCACTCCACAGTGCGTTAGATATGCAGAACAGTAGATATCTTGGTTTTCGTGGGGTTTCAATCTGAGATATGCATTTTCTGCGATAATCTTGTTGAGACTTCTGGCCGAAGCATGCAGAAACGTCGACAGCGCTCTTTTCGAGCTATTTAATGCGAGAAACACGTTATCTGGTGTTTTCACCACTCCACAGTGCTTTTGATATGCAGAACCAGCGACAGCTTGGTTTTCGTCGGGTTTCAAGCTGAGATATGCATTTTCTACGATAAGCTTGGTGAAACATCTGTCCGAAGTATGCAGAAACGTCGAGAGCGCTCTTTTCGAGCTATTTAATGCGAGAAACACGTTTTCTGGGGTTTTCACCACTCCACAGTTCGTTGGATATGCAGAACAGTAGATATCTTGGTTTTCGTGGGGTTTCATGCAGAGATATGCATTTTCTGCGATAATCTTGGTGAGACTTCTGTTAGAAGTATGCAGAATCATCGAGATCGCACTTTTCGAGCTATTTAATGCGAGAAACACGTTATCTGGTGTTTTCACCAATCCACAGTTGGTTTGATATGCAGAACCGGCGATATTTTGGTTTTCGGCGGGTTTCAAGCTGAGATATGCATTTTCTACGATAATCTTGGTGAAACATCTGTCCGAAGTATGCAGAAACATCGAGATCGCTCATTTCGAGCTATTTAATGCGAGAAACACGTTATCTGGTGTTTTCACCACTCCACAGTGCGTTTGATATGCAGAACCAGCGATATCTTGGCTTTCGTGGGGTTTCAAGCTGAGATATGCATTTTTTACGATAATCTTGGTGAGACTTCTGTCCGAAGTGCGAAGAATCATCGAGATCGCTCTATTCGAGCTATTTAGTGCGAGGAACTAGTTTTCTGGGGTTTTCACCACTCCACAGTGCGTTTGATATGCAGAAAAGTAGATATCTTGGTTTTCGTGGGGTTTCAAGCTGAGATATGCATTTTCTGCGATAATCTTGTTGAGACTTCTGTCCGAAGTATGCAGAATCATCGAGATCGCACTTTTCGAGCTATTTAATGCGAGAAACACGTTATCTGGTGTTTTCACCACTCCACAGTTGGTTTGATATGCAGAACCGGCGATATCTTGGTTTTCGTGGGGTTTCAATCTGAGATATGCATTTTCTGCGATAATCTGGTTGAGACTTCTGTCCGAAGTATGCAGAATCATCGAGATCGCACGTTTCGAGCTATTTAATGCGAGAAACACGTTATCTGGTGTTTTCACCACTCCACAGTGCGTTGGATATGCAGTACCAGCGACATCTTGGTTTTCGTGGGGTTTCAAGCTGAGATATGCATTTTCTGCGATAATCTAGGTGAGACTTCTGTCCGAAGTATGCAGAAACATCGAGATCGCTCTTTTCGAGCTAGTTAATGCGAGAAAATCCTTATCTGGTGTTTTCACCACTCCACAGTGCGTTTGATATGCAGAACCAGCGATATCTTGGCTTTCGTGGGGTTTCAAGCTGAGATATGCATTTTTTACGATAATCTTGATCAGACTTCTGTCCGAAGTATGAAGAATCATCGAGATCGCACTATTCGAGCTATTTAATGCGAGGAACACGTTTTCTGGGGTTTTCACCACTCCACAGTGCGTTTGATATGCAGAACACTGCGATATCTTGGTTTTCGTGGGGTTTCAATCTGAGATATGCATTTTCTGCGATAATCTTGTTGAGACTTCTGTCCGAAGTATGCAGAATCATCGAGATCGCACGTTTCGAGCTATTTAATGCGAGAAACACGTTATCTGGTGTTTTCACCACTCCACAGTGCGTTGGATATGCAGTACCAGCGACATCTTGGTTTTCGTGGGGTTTCAAGCTGAGATATGCATTTTCTGCGATAATCTTGTTGAGACTTCTGTCCGAAGTATGCAGAATCATCGAGATCGCTCGTTTCGAGCTATTTAATGCGAGAAACACGTTATCTGGTGTTTTCACCACTCCACAGTGCGTTGGATATGCAGAACCGGAGATATTTTGGTTTTCGTCGGGTTTCAAGCTGAGATATGCATTTTCTACGATAAGCATGGTGAGACATCTGTCCGAAGTATGCAGAAACATCGAGATCGCTCTTTTCGAGCCATTTAATGCGAGAAACACGATTTCTGGGGTTTTCACCACTCCACAGTGCGTTTGATATGCAGAACCAGCGATAACTTGGCTTTCGTGGGGTTTTAAGCTGAGATATGCATTTTCTACGATAATCTTGGTGAGACGTCTGTCAGAAGTATGCAGGATCTTCGAGAACGCTCTTTTCGAACTATTTAATGCGAGAAACACCGAATCTGGTGTTTTCACCACTCCACAGTGCATATGATATGCAGAACCGGCGATATCTTGGTTTTCGTGGGGTTTCAAGCTGAGATATGCATTTTCTGCGATAATCTTGGTGAGACTTCTGTCCGAAGTATGCTGAATCATCGAGATCGCTCTTTTCGAGCTAGTTAGTGCGAGAAACTTGTTATCTGGTGTTTTCACCACTCCACAGTGCGTTTGATATGCAGAACAGTAGATATCTTGGTTTTCGTGGGGTTTCAAGCCGAGACATGCATTTTCTGCGATAATCTTGTTGAGACTTCTGTCCTAATAATGCAGAATCATCGAGATCGCTCGTTTCGAGCTACTTAATGCGAGAAACACGTTATCTGGTGTTTTCACCACTCCACAGTTGGTTTGATATGCAGAACCGACGATATTTTGGTTTTCGTCGGGTTTCAAGCTGAGATATGCATTTTCTACGATAATCTTGGTGAAACATCTGTCCGAAGTATGCAGAAACATCGAGAGCGCTCTTTTCGAGCTATTTAATGCGAGAAACACGTTATCTGGTGTTTTCACCACTCCACAGTGCGTTTCATATGCAGAACCGGCGACATCTTTGATTTCGTCGGGGTGCAAGTTGAGATATGCATTTTCTACGAGAATCTTGGTGAGACTTCTGTCAGAAGTATGCAGAATCATTGTGATCGGCCTTTTCGAGCTATTTAACGCGAGAAACACGTTCTCTGGTTGTTTTCACCACTCCACAGTGCGTTTGATATGCAGAACCGGCAACATCTTGATTTTCGTGAGGTTTCGAGCTGAGATATGCATTTTCTGCGATAATATTGGTGAGACATCAGTCAGAAGTATGCAGAATCATCTAGATCGCTCTTTTCGAGCTACTTAATGCAGGAAACACGTTTTCTGGTGCTTTCACCACTCCACAGTGCGTTGGATATGCAGAACCGGAGATATTTTGGTTTTCGTCGGGTTTCAAGCTGAGATATGCATTTTCTACGATAAGCTTCGTGACACATCTGTCCGAAGTAGGCAGAAACATCGAGAGCGCTCTTTACGAGCTATTTATTGCGAGAAACACGTTCTCTGGTGTTTTCACCACTCCACTGTTGGTTTGATATGCAGATCCGACGATATTTTGGTTTTCGTCGGGTTTCAAGCTGAGATATGCATTTTCTACGATAATCTTGGTGAAACATCTGTCCGAAGTATGCAGAAACATCGAGAGCGCTCTTTTCGAGCTATTTAATGCGAGAAACACGTTATCTGGTGTTTTCACCACTCCACAGTGCGTTTCATATGCAGAACCGGCGACATCTTTGATTTCGTCGGGGTGCAAGTTGAGATATGCATTTTCTACGAGAATCTTGGTGAGACTTCTGTCAGAAGTATGCAGAATCATTGTGATCGGTCTTTTCGAGCTATTTAACGCGAGAAACACGTTCTCTGGTTGTTTTCACCACTCCACAGTGCGTTTGATATGCAGAACCGGCAACATCTTGATTTTCGTGAGGTTTCGAGATGAGATATGCATTTTCTGCGATAATATTGGTGAGACATCAGTCAGAAGTATGCAGAGTCATCTAGATAGCTCTTTTCGAGCTACTTAATGCAGGAAACACGTTTTCTGGTGCTTTCACCACTCCACGGTAGGTTTGATGTGCAGAACCGGAGATAACTCGGTTTTCGTCGGGTTTCAAGCTGAGATATGCATTTTCTACGATAATCTTGGTGAGACTTCTGTCAGAAGTATGCAGGATCTTCGAGACGGTTTCTTTTCGAGCTACTTAATGCGAGAAACACGTTCTCTGGTGTTTTCACCACTCCACGGTACGTTTGATGTGCAGAACCGGAGATAACTCGGTTTTCGTCGGGTTTCAAGCTGAGATATGCATTTTCTACGATAAGCTTGGTGAGACATCTGTCAGAAGTATGCAGGATCTTCGAGATCGCTCTTTTCGAGCTACTTAATGCGAGAAACACGTTCTCTGGTGTTTTCACCACTCCACGGTACGTTTGATGTGCAGAACCGGAGATATCTTGGTTTCGGTCGGGTGTCAAGCTGAGATATGCATTTTCTACGATAATCCTGGTGAGACTTCTGTCAGAAGTATGCAGAATCTTCGAGAACGCTCTTTTCGAGATACTTAATGCGCGAAACACGTTTTCTGGTGCTTTCACCACTCCACGGTAGGTTTGATATGCAGAACCGGAGATAACTCGGTTTTCGTCGGGTTTCAAGCTGAGATATGCATTTTCTACGATAATCATGGTGAGACTTCTGTCAGAAGTATGCAGGATCTTCAAGATCGCTCTTTCGAGCTACTTAATGCGAGAAACACGTTCTCTGGTGTTTTCACCACTCCACGGTACGTTTGATGTGCAGAACCGGAGATAACTCGGTTTATGTCGGGTTTCAAGCTGAGACATGCATTTTCTACGATAAGCTTGGTGAAACATCTGTCCGAAGTATGCAGAAACGTCGAGAGCGCTCTTTTCGAGCTATTTAATGCGAGAATCACGTTTTCTGGGGTTTTCACCACTACACAGTTCGTTGGATATGCAGAACCAGCGATATCTTGGTTTTCGTGGCATTTCAAGCTGAGATATGCATTTCCTGCGATAATCTTGGTGAGACTTCTGTAAGAAGTATGCTGAATCATCGAGATCGCTCTGTTCTAGCTAGTTAGTGCGAAAAACACGTTATCAGGTGTATTCACAACTCCATAGTGCGTTTGATATGCAGAACAGTAGATATCTTGGTTTTCGTGGGGTTTCAAGCTGAGATATGCATTTTCTGCAATAATCTTGTTGAGACTTCTGTCCGAAGTATGCAGAATCATCGAGATCGCTCTTTTCGAGCTATTTAATGCGAGAAACAGGTTCTCTGCTTGTTTTCACCACTCCACGGTGCGTTTGATGTGCAGAACCGGAGATAACTCGGTTTTCGACGGGTTTCAAGCTGAGATATGCATTTTCTACGATAAGCTTGATGAGACATCTGTCAGAAGTATGCAGGATCTTCGAGATCGCTCTTTTCAAGCTACTTAATGCGCGAAACACGTTTGCTGGTGTTTTCACCACTCCACGGTACGTTTGATGTGCAGAACCGGAGATAACTCGGTTTTCGTCGGGTTTCAAGCTGAGATATGCATTTTCTGCGATAATCTTGTTGAGACTTCGGTCCGAAGTATGCTGAATCATCTAGATCGCTCTTTTCGAGATATTTAATGCGAGAAAGACGATATCTGGTGTTTTCACCACTGCAAAGTGCGTTTGATATGCAGAACCAGCGATATCTTGGTTTTCGTGGCATTTCAAGCTGAGATATGCATTTTTTACGATAATCTTGGTGAGACTTCTGTCCGAAGTATGCAGAATCATCGAGATCGCTCTATTCGAGCTATATAATGCGAGAAACTTGTTTTCTGGTGTTTTCACCAGTCCACAGTGCGTTTGATATGCAGAACCGGCGACATCTTTGATTTCGTCGGGGTTCAAGCAGAGATAAGCATTTTCTACAATAATCTTGGTGAGACTTCTGTCAGAAGTATGCAGGATCTTCGAGACCGCTCTTTTCGAGCTATTTAATGCGAGAAACACGTTATCTGGTGTTTTCACCACTCCACAGTGCGTTTGATATGCAGTACCAGCGATATCTTGGTTTTCGTGGGGTTTAAAGCTGAGATATGCATTTTTTACGATAATCTTGGTGAGACTTCTGTCCGAAGTATGCAGAATCATCGAGATCGCTCTGTTCTAGCTAGTTAGTGCGAAAAACACGTTATCTGGTGTATTCACAACTCCATAGTGCATTTGATATGCAGAACAGTAGATATCTTGGTTTTCGTGGGGTTTCAAGCTGAGATATGCATTTTCTGCAATAATCTTGTTGAGACTTCTGTCCGAAGTATGCAGAATCATCGAGATCGCTCTTTTCGAGCTATTTAATGCGAGAAACACGTTCTCTGCTTGTTTTCACCACTCCACGGTGCGTTTGATGTGCAGAACCGGAGATAACTCGGTTTTCGACGGGTTTCAAGCTGAGATATGCATTTTCTACGATAAGCTTGATGAGACATCTGTCAGAAGTATGCAGGATCTTCGAGATCGCTCTTTTCAAGCTACTTAATGCGCGAAACACGTTTTCTGGTGTTTTCACCACTCCACGGTACGTTTGATGTGCAGAACCGGAGATAACTCGGTTTTCGTCGGGTTTCAAGCTGAGATATGCATTTTCTGCGATAATCTTGTTGAGACTTCTGTCTGAAGTATGCAGAAACATCGAGAGCGCTCTTTTCCAGCTATTTATTGCGAGAAACACGATATCTGGTGTTTTCACCACTCCACAGTGCGTTTGATATGCAGAACCGGCGACATCTTTGATTTCGTCGGGGTTCAAGTTGAGATATGCATTTTCTACGATAATCTTGGTGGGTCTTCTGTCAGAAGTATGCAGAATCTTCGAGAACGCTCTTTTCGAGCTAGTTAATGCGAGAAACACGTTATCTGGTGTCTTCACCACTCCACAGTGCGTTTGATATGCAGAACCGGCGACATCTTGGTTTTCGTGGGGTTTCAAGTTGAGATATGCATTTTCTGCGATAATCTTGTTGAGACTTCTGTCCGAAGTATGCAGAATCATCGAGATCGCTCGTTTCGAGCTATTTAAGGCGAGAAACACGTTATCTGGTGTCTTCACCACTCCACAGTGCGTTTGATATGCAGAACCGGCGACATCTTGGTTTTCGTGGGGTTTCAAGTTGAGATATGCATTTTCTGCGATAATCTTGTTGAGACTTCTGTCCGAAGTATGCAGAATCATCGAGATCGCTCGTTTCGAGCTATTTAAGGCGAGAAACACGTTATCTGGTGTTTTCACCACTCCACAGTGCGTTGGATATGCAGAACCGGAGATATTTTGGTTTTCGTCGGGTTTCAAGCTGAGATATGCATTTTCTACGATAATCTTGGTGAAACATCTGTCCGAAGTATGCAGAAACATCGAGAGCGCTCTTTTCGAGCTATTTAATGCGAGAAACACGTTATCTGGTGTTTTCACCACTCCACAGTGCGTTTGATATGCAGTACCGGCGACATCTTTGATTTCGTCGGGGTTCAAGTTGAGATATGCATTTTCTACGAGAATCTTGGTGAGACTTCTGTCAGAAGTATGCAGAATCATCGTGATCGGCCTTTTCGAGCTATTTAACGCGAGAAACACGTTCTCTGGTTGTTTTCACCACTCCACAGTGCGTTTGATATGCAGAACCGGCAACATCTTGATTTTCGTGAGGTTTCGAGCTGAGATATGCATTTTCTGCGATAATATTGGTGAGACATCAGTCAGAAGTATGCAGAATCATCTAGATCGCTCTTTTCGAGCTAGTTAATGCAGGAAACACGTTTTCTGGTGCTTTCACCACTCCACAGTGCGTTGGATATGCAGAACCGGAGATATTTTGGTTTTCTTCGGGTTTCAAGCTGAGATATGCATTTTCTACGATAAGCTTCGTGAAACATCTGTCCGAAGTAGGCAGAAACATCGAGAGCGCTCTTTTCGAGCTATTTATTGCGAGAAACACGTTCTCTGGTGTTTTCACCACTCCACTGTTATTTTGATATGCAGAACCGACGATATTTTGGTTTTCGTCGGGTTTCAAGCTGAGATATGCATTTTCTACGATAATCTTGGTGAAACATCTGTCCGAAGTATGCAGAAACATCGAGAGCGCTCTTTTCGAGCTATTTAATGCGAGAAACACGTTATCTGGTGTTTTCACCACTCCACAGTGCGTTTCATATGCAGAACCGGCGACATCTTTGATTTCGTCGGGGTGCAAGTTGAGATATGCATTTTCTACGAGAATCTTGGTGAGACTTCTGTCAGAAGTATGCAGAATCATTGTGATCGGCCTTTTCGAGCTATTTATCGCGAGAAACACGTTCTCTGGTTGTTTTCACCACTCTACAGTGCGTTTGATATGCAGAACCGGCAACATCTTGATTTTCGTGAGGTTTCGAGATGAGATATGCATTTTCTGCGATAATATTGGTGAGACATCAGTCAGACGTATGCAGAATCATCTAGATCGCTCTTTTCGAGCTACTTAATGCAGGAAACACGTTTTCTGGTGCTTTCACCACTCCACGGTAGGTTTGATGTGCAGAACCGGAGATAACTCGGTTTTCGTCGGGTTTCAAGCTGAGATATGCATTTTCTACGATAATCTTGGTGAGACTTCTGTCAGAAGTATGCAGGATCTTCGAGACGGTTTCTTTTCGAGCTATTTAATGCGAGAATCACGTTTTCTGGGGTTTTCACCACTACACAGTTCGTTGGATATGCAGATCAGTAGATATCTTGGTTTTCGTGGGGTTTCAAGCAGAGATATGCATTTTCTGCGATAATCTTGGTGTAACTTCTGTTAGAAGTATGCAGAATCATCGAGATCGCACTTTTCGAGCTACTTAATGCGAGAAACACGTTATCTGGTGTATTCACCACACCACAGTTGGTTTGATATGCAGAACCGGCGATATTTTGGTTTTCGTCGGGTTTCAAGCTGAGATATGCATTTTCTACGATAATCTTGGTGAAACATCTGTCCGAAGTATGCAAAAACATCGAGAGCGCTCTTTTCGAGCTATTTAATCCGAGAAACTCGTTTTCTGGTGTTTTCACCACTCCACAGTGCGTTTGATATGCAGAACCGGCGACATCTTTGATTTCGTCGGGGTTCAAGCTGAGATATGCATTTTCTACGATAATCTTGATGAGACTTCTGTCCGAAGTATGCTGAATCATCGAGATTGCTCTGTTCTAGCTAGTTAGTGCGAAAAACACGTTATCTGGTGTATTCACAACTCCATAGTGCGTTTGATATGCAGAACAGTAGATATCTTGGTTTTCGTGGGGTTTCAAGCTGAGATATGCATTTTCTGCGATAATCTTGTTGAGACTTCTGTCCGAAGTATGCAGAATCATCGAGATCGCTCGTTTCGAGCTATTTAATGCGCGAAACACGTTTTTTGGTGTTTCACCACTCCACGGTACGTTTGATGTGCAGAACCGGAGATAACTCGGTTTTCGTCGGGTTTCAAGCTGAGATATGCATTTTCTACGACAATCTTGGTGAGGCTTCTGTCAGAAGTATGCTGAATCATCGAGATCGCTCTTTTCGAGCTAGTTAATGCGAGAAACACGTTATCTGGAGTCTTCACCACTCCACAGTGCGTTTGATATGCAGAACCGGCGACATCTTGGTTTTCGTGGGGTTTCAAGTTGAGATATGCATTTTCTGCGATAATCTTGGTGAGACTTCTGTCCGAAGTATGCTGAATCATCCAGATCGCTCTTTTCGAGCTAGTTAATGCGAGAAACACGTTATCTGGTGTCTTCACCACTCCACAGTGCGTTTGATATGCAGAACCGGCGACATCTTGGTTTTCGTGGGGTTTCAAGTTGAGATATGCATTTTCTGCGATAATCTTCGTGAGACATCTGTCCGAAGTATGCTGAAACATCGAGATCGCTGTTTTCGAGCTAGTTAATGCGAGAAACACGTTATCTGGTGTCTTCACCACTCCACAGTGCGTTTGATATGCAGAACCGGCGTCATCTTGGTTTTCGTGGGGTTTCAAGTTGAGATATGCATTTTCTGCGATAATCTTGGTGAGACTTCTGTCCGAAGTATGCTGAATCATCGAGATCGCTCTTTTCGAGCTAGTTAATGCGAGAAACACGTTATCTGGTGTCTTCACCACTCCACAGTGCGTTTGATATGCAGAACCGGCGACATCTTGGTTTTCGTGGGGTTTCAAGTTGAGATATGCATTTTCTGCGATAATCTTGGTGAGACTTCTGTCCGAAGTATGCTGAATCATCGAGATCGCTCTTTTCGAGCTAGTTAATGCGAGAAACACGTTATCTTTTGTCTTCACCACTCCACAGTGCGTTTGATATGCAGAACCGGCGACATCTTGGTTTTCGTGGGGTTTCAAGTTGAGATATGCATTTTCTGCGATAATCTTGGTGAGACTTCTGTCCGAAGTATGCTGAAACATCGAGATCGCTGTTTTCGAGCTAGTTAATGCGAGAAACACGTTATCTGGTGTCTTCACCACTCCACAGTGCGTTTGATATGCAGAACCGGCGACATCTTGGTTTTCGTGGGGTTTCAAGCTGAGATATGCATTTTCTGCGATAATCTTGGTGAGACTTCTGTCCGAAGTATGCAGAATCATCGAGATCGCTCTTTTCGAGCTATTTAATGCAAGAAACACGTTATCTGGTGTTTTCACCACTCCACAGTGCGTTTGATATGCAGTACCAGCGACATCTTGGTTTTCGTGGGGTTTCAAGCTGAGATATGCATTTTCTGCGATAATCTTGGTGAGACTTCTGTCCGAAGTATGCTGAATCATCGAGATCGCTCTTTTCGATCTAGTTAATGCGAGAAACACGTTATCTGGTGTCTTCACCACTCCACAGTGCGTTTGATATGCAGAACCGGCGACATCTTGGTTTACGTGGGGTTTCAAGTTGAGATATGCATTTTCTGCGATAATCTTGGTGAGACTTCTGTCCGAAGTATGCTGAAACATCGAGATCGCTGTTTTCGAGCTAGTTAATGCGAGAAACACGTTATCTGGTGTCTTCACCACTCCACAGTGCGTTTGATATGCAGAACCAGCGATATCTTGGCTTTCGTGGGGTTTCAAGCTGAGATATGCATTTATTACGAGTATCTTGGTGAGACTTCTGTCCGAAGTATGCTGAATCATCGAGATCGCTCTTTTCGAGCTATTTAATGCGAGAAACACGTTATCTGGTGTTTTCACCACTCCACAGTGCGTTTGATATGCAGTACCAGCGACATCTTGGTTTTCGTGGGGTTTCAAGCTGAGATATGCATTTTCTGCGATAATCTTGGTGAGACTTCTGTCCGAAGTATGCTGAATCATCGAGATCGCTCTTTTCGAGCTAGTTAATGCGAGAAACACGTTATCTGGTGTCTTCACCACTCCACAGTGCGTTTGATATGCAGAACCGGCGACATCTTGGTTTTCGTGGGGTTTCAAGTTGAGATATGCATTTTCTGCGATAATCTTGGTGAGACTTCTGTCCGAAGTATGCTGAAACATCCAGATCGCTGTTTTCGAGCTAGTTAATGCGAGAAACACGTTATCTGGAGTCTTCACCACTCCACAGTGCGTTTGATATGCAGAACCGGCGACATCTTGGTTTTCGTGGGGTTTCAAGTTGAGATATGCATTTTCTGCGATAATCTTGGTGAGACTTCTGTCCGAAGTATGCTGAATCATCCAGATCGCTCTTTTCGAGCTAGTTAATGCGAGAAACACGTTATCTGGTGTCTTCACCACTCCACAGTGCGTTTGATATGCAGAACCGGCGACATCTTGGTTTTCGTGGGGTTTCAAGTTGAGATATGCATTTTCTGCGATAATCTTGGTGAGACATCTGTCCGAAGTATGCTGAAACATCGAGATCGCTGTTTTCGAGCTAGTTAATGCGAGAAACACGTTATCTGGTGTCTTCACCACTCCACAGTGCGTTTGATATGCAGAACCGGCGTCATCTTGGTTTTCGTGGGGTTTCAAGTTGAGATATGCATTTTCTGCGATAATCTTGGTGAGACTTCTGTCCGAAGTATGCTGAATCATCGAGATCGCTCTTTTCGAGCTAGTTAATGCGAGAAACACGTTATCTGGTGTCTTCACCACTCCACAGTGCGTTTGATATGCAGAACCGGCGACATCTTGGTTTTCGTGGGGTTTCAAGTTCAGATATGCATTTTCTGCGATAATCTTGGTGAGACTTCTGTCCGAAGTATGCTGAATCATCGAGATCGCTCTTTTCGAGCTAGTTAATGCGAGAAACACGTTATCTTTTGTCTTCACCACTCCACAGTGCGTTTGATATGCAGAACCGGCGACATCTTGGTTTTCGTGGGGTTTCAAGTTGAGATATGCATTTTCTGCGATAATCTTGGTGAGACTTCTGTCCGAAGTATGCTGAAACATCGAGATCGCTGTTTTCGAGCTAGTTAATGCGAGAAACACGTTATCTGGTGTCTTCACCACTCCACAGTGCGTTTGATATGCAGAACCGGCGACATCTTGGTTTTCGTGGGGTTTCAAGCTGAGATATGCATTTTCTGCGATAATCTTGGTGAGACTTCTGTCCGAAGTATGCAGAATCATCGAGATCGCTCTTTTCGAGGTATTTAATGCAAGAAACACGTTATCTGGTGTTTTCACCACTCCACAGTGCGTTTGATATGCAGTACCAGCGACATCTTGGTTTTCGTGGGGTTTCAAGCTGAGATATGCATTTTCTGCGATAATCTTGGTGAGACTTCTGTCCGAAGTATGCTGAATCATCGAGATCGCTCTTTTCGAGCTAGTTAATGCGAGAAACACGTTATCTGGTGTCTTCACCACTCCACAGTGCGTTTGATATGCAGAACCGGCGACATCTTGGTTTTCGTGGGGTTTCAAGTTGAGATATGCATTTTCTGCGATAATCTTGGTGAGACTTCTGTCCGAAGTATGCTGAAACATCGAGATCGCTGTTTTCGAGCTAGTTAATGCGAGAAACACGTTATCTGGTGTCTTCACCACTCCACAGTGCGTTTGATATGCAGAACCGGCGTCATCTTGGTTTTCGTGGGGTTTCAAGTTGAGATATGCATTTTCTGCGATAATCTTGGTGAGACTTCTGTCCGAAGTATGCTGAATCATCGAGATCGCTCTTTTCGAGCTAGTTAATGCGAGAAACACGTTATCTGGTGTCTTCACCACTCCACAGTGCGTTTGATATGCAGAACCGGCGACATCTTGGTTTTCGTGGGGTTTCAAGTTGAGATATGCATTTTCTGCGATAATCTTGGTGAGACTTCTGTCCGAAGTATGCTGAATCATCGAGATCGCTCTTTTCGAGCTAGTTAATGCGAGAAACACGTTATCTTTTGTCTTCACCACTCCACAGTGCGTTTGATATGCAGAACCGGCGACATCTTGGTTTTCGTGGGGTTTCAAGTTGAGATATGCATTTTCTGCGATAATCTTGGTGAGACTTCTGTCCGAAGTATGCTGAAACATCGAGATCGCTGTTTTCGAGCTAGTTAATGCGAGAAACACGTTATCTGGTGTCTTCACCACTCCACAGTGCGTTTGATATGCAGAACCGGCGACATCTTGGTTTTCGTGGGGTTTCAAGCTGAGATATGCATTTTCTGCGATAATCTTGGTGAGACTTCTGTCCGAAGTATGCAGAATCATCGAGATCGCTCTTTTCGAGCTATTTAATGCAAGAAACACGTTATCTGGTGTTTTCACCACTCCACAGTGCGTTTGATATGCAGTACCAGCGACATCTTGGTTTTCGTGGGGTTTCAAGCTGAGATATGCATTTTCTGCGATAATCTTGGTGAGACTTCTGTCCGAAGTATGCTGAATCATCGAGATCGCTCTTTTCGAGCTAGTTAATGCGAGAAACACGTTATCTGGTGTCTTCACCACTCCACAGTGCGTTTGATATGCAGAACCGGCGACATCTTGGTTTTCGTGGGGTTTCAAGTTGAGATATGCATTTTCTGCGATAATCTTGGTGAGACTTCTGTCCGAAGTATGCTGAAACATCGAGATCGCTGTTTTCGAGCTAGTTAATGCGAGAAACACGTTATCTGGTGTCTTCACCACTCCACAGTGCGTTTGATATGCAGAACCGGCGACATCTTGGTTTTCGTGGGGTTTCAAGCTGAGATATGCATTTTCTGCGATAATCTTGGTGAGACTTCTGTCCGAAGTATGCTGAAACTTCGAGATCGCTGTTTTCGAGCTAGTTAATGCGAGAAACACGTTATCTGGTGTCTTCACCACTCCACAGTGCGTTTGATATGCAGAACCGGCGACATCTTGGTTTTCATGGGGTTTCAAGCTGAGATATGCATTTTCTGCGATAATCTTGGTGAGACTTCTGTCCGAAGTATGCAGAATCATCGAGATCGCTCTTTTCGAGCTATTTAATGCAAGAAACACGTTATCCGGTGTTTTCACCACTCCACAGTGCGTTTGATATGCAGAACCAGCGATATCTTGGCTTTCGTGGGGTTTCAAGCTGAGATATGCATTTATTACGAGTATCTTGGTGAGACTTCTGTCCGAAGTATGCTGAATCATCGAGATCGCTCTTTTCGAGCTATTTAATGCGAGAAACACGTTATCTGGTGTTTTCACCACTCCACAGTGCGTTTGATATGCAGTACCAGCGACATCTTGGTTTTCGTGGGGTTTCAAGCTGAGATATGCATTTTCTGCGATAATCTTGGTGAGACTTCTGTCCGAAGTATGCTGAATCATCGAGATCGCTCTTTTCGAGCTAGTTAATGCGAGAAACACGTTATCTGGTGTTTTCACCACTCCACAGTGCTTTTGATATGCAGAACCAGCGACAGCTTGGTTTTCGTGGGGTTTCAAGCTGAGATATGCAGTGTCTGCGATAATCTTGGTGAGACTTCTGTCCGAAGTATGCTGAAACATCGAGATCGCTCTTTTCGAGCTAGTTAATGTGAGAGAAACCTTATCCGGAATTTTCTCCACTCCACAGTGCGTTTGATATGCAGAACCAGCGATATCTTGGCTTTCGTGGGGTTTCAAGCTGAGATATGCATTTTTTACGATAATCTTGATGAGACTTCTGTCCGAAGTATGCTGAATCATCGAGATCGCTCTTTTCGAGCTAGTTAGTGCGAGAAACACGTTATCTGGTGTTTTCACCACTCCACAGTGCGTTAGATATGCAGAACAGTAGATATCTTGGTTTTCGTGGGGTTTCAATCTGAGATATGCATTTTCTGCGATAATCTTGTTGAGACTTCTGGCCGAAGCATGCAGAAACGTCGAGAGCGCTCTTTTCGAGCTATTTAATGCGAGAAACACGTTTTCTGGGGTTTTCACCACTCCACAGTTCGTTGGATATGCAGCACAGTAGATATCTTGGTTTTCGTGGGGTTTCATGCAGAGATATGCATTTTCTGCGATAATCTTGGTGAGACTTCTGTCCGAAGTATGCTGAATCATCGAGATCGCTCTTTTCGAGCTAGTTAATGCGAGAAACACGTTATCTGGTGTTTTCACCACTCCACAGTGCTTTTGATATGCAGAACCAGCGACAGCTTGGTTTTCGTGGGGTTTCAAGCTGAGATATGCAGTGTCTGCGATAATCTTGGTGAGACTTCTGTCCGAAGTATGCTGAAACATCGAGATCGCTCTTTTCGAGCTAGTTAATGTGAGAGAAACCTTATCCGGAATTTTCTCCACTCCACAGTGCGTTTGATATGCAGAACCAGCGATATCTTGGCTTTCGTGGGGATTCAAGCTGAGATATGCATTTTTTACGATAATCTTGGTGAGACTTCTGTCCGTAGTATGCTGAAACATCGAGATCGCTCTTTTCGAGCTATTTAATGCGAGAAACACGTTATCTGGTGTTTTCACCACTCCACAGTGCGTTGGATATGCAGAACCGGAGATATTTTGGTTTTCGTCGGGTTTCAAGCTGAGATATGCATTTTCTACGATAAGCTTGGTGAAACATCTGTCCGAAGTATGCAGAAACGTCGAGTGCGCTCTTTTCGAGCTATTTAATGCGAGAAACACGTTTTCTGGGGTTTTCACCACTCCACAGTTCGTTGGATATGCAGAACAGTAGATATCTTGGTTTTCGTGGGGTTTCATGCAGAGATATGCATTTTCTGCGATAATCTTGGTGAGACTTCTGTTAGAAGTATGCAGAATCATCGAGATCGCACTTTTCGAGCTATTTAATGCGAGAAACACGTTATCTGGTGTTTTCACCAATCCACAGTTGGTTTGATATGCAGAACCGGCGATATTTTGGTTTTCGGCGGGTTTCAAGCTGAGATATGCATTTTCTACGATAATCTTGGTGAAACATCTGTCCGAAGTATGCAGAAACATCGAGATCGCTCATTTCGAGCTATTTAATGCGAGAAACACGTTATCTGGTGTTTTCACCACTCCACAGTGCGTCTGATATGCAGAACCAGCGATATCTTGGCTTTCGTGGGGTTTCAAGCTGAGATATGCATTTTTTACGATAATCTTGGTGAGACTTCTGTCCGAAGTGCGAAGAATCATCGAGATCGCTCTATTCGAGCTATTTAATGCGAGGAACTAGTTTTCTGGGGTTTTCACCACTCCACAGTGCGTTTGATATGCAGAAAAGTAGATATCTTGGTTTTCGTGGGGTTTCAAGCTGAGATATGCATTTTCTGCGATAATCTTGTTGAGACTTCTGTCCGAAGTATGCAGAATCATCGAGATCGCACTTTTCGAGCTATTTAATGCGAGAAACACGTTATCTGGTGTTTTCACCACTCCACAGTTGGTTTGATATGCAGAACCGGCGATATCTTGGTTTTCGTGGGGTTTCAATCTGAGATATGCATTTTCTGCGATAATCTAGTTGAGACTTCTGTCCGAAGTATGCAGAATCATCGAGATCGCACGTTTCGAGCTATTTAATGCGAGAAACACGTTATCTGGTGTTTTCACCACTCCACAGTGCGTTGGATATGCAGTACCAGCGACATCTTGGTTTTCGTGGGGTTTCAAGCTGAGATATGCATTTTCTGCGATAATCTAAGTGAGACTTCTGTCCGAAGTATGCAGAAACATCGAGATCGCTCTTTTCGAGCTAGTTAATGCGAGAAAATCCTTATCTGGTGTTTTCACCACTCCACAGTGCGTTTGATATGCAGAACCAGCGATATCTTGGCTTTCGTGGGGTTTCAAGCTGAGATATGCATTTTTTACGATAATCTTGGTCAGACTTCTGTCCGAAGTATGAAGAATCATCGAGATCGCTCTATTCGAGCTATTTAATGCGAGGAACACGTTTTCTGGGGTTTTCACCACTCCACAGTGCGTTTGATATGCAGAACACTGCGATATCTTGGTTTTCGTGGGGTTTCAATCTGAGATATGCATTTTCTGCGATAATCTTGTTGAGACTTCTGTCCGAAGTATGCAGAATCATCGAGATCGCACGTTTCGAGCTATTTAATGAGAGAAACACGTTATCTGGTGTCTTCACCACTCCACAGTGCGTTTGATATGCAGAACCGGCGACATCTTGGTTTTCGTGGGGTTTCAAGTTGAGATATGCATTTTCTGCGATAATCTTGGTGAGACTTCTGTTCGAAGTATGCTGAAACATCGAGATCGCTGTTTTCGAGCTAGTTAATGCGAGAAACACGTTATCTGGTGTCTTCACCACTCCACAGTGCGTTTGATATGCAGAACCGGCGACATCTTGGTTTTCGTGGGGTTTCAAGCTGAGATATGCATTTTCTGCGATAATCTTGGTGAGACTTCTGTCCGAAGTATGCTGAAACTTCGAGATCGCTGTTTTCGAGCTAGTTAATGCGAGAAACACGTTATCTGGTGTCTTCACCACTCCACAGTGCGTTTGATATGCAGAACCGGCGACATCTTGGTTTTCATGGGGTTTCAAGCTGAGATATGCATTTTCTGCGATAATCTTGGTGAGACTTCTGTCCGAAGTATGCAGAATCATCGAGATCGCTCTTTTCGAGCTATTTAATGGAAGAAACACGTTATCCGGTGTTTTCACCACTCCACAGTGCGTTTGATATGCAGAACCAGCGATATCTTGGCTTTCGTGGGGTTTCAAGCTGAGATATGCATTTATTACGAGTATCTTGGTGAGACTTCTGTCCGAAGTATGCTGAATCATCGAGATCGCTCTTTTCGAGCTATTTAATGCGAGAAACACGTTATCTGGTGTTTTCACCACTCCACAGTGCGTTTGATATGCAGTACCAGCGACATCTTGGTTTTCGTGGGGTTTCAAGCTGAGATATGCATTTTCTGCGATAATCTTGGTGAGACTTCTGTCCGAAGTATGCTGAATCATCGAGATCGCTCTTTTCGAGCTAGTTAATGCGAGAAACACGTTATCTGGTGTTTTCACCACTCCACAGTGCTTTTGATATGCAGAACCAGCGATATCTGGGTATTCGTGGGGTTTCAAGCTGAGATATGCATTTTTTACGATAATCTTGATGAGACTTCTGTCCGAAGTATGCTGAATCATCGAGATCGCTCTTTTCGAGCTAGTTAGTGCGAGAAACACGTTATCTGGTGTTTTCACCACTCCACAGTGCGTTAGATATGCAGAACAGTAGATATCTTGGTTTTCGTGGGGTTTCAATCTGAGATATGCATTTTCTGCGATAATCTTGTTGACACTTCTGGCCGAAGCATGCAGAAACGTCGAGAGCGCTCTTTTCGAGCTATTTAATGCGAGAAACACGTTTTCTGGGGTTTTCACCATTCCACAGTGCGTTTGATATGCAGAACCAGCGATATCTTGGCTTTCGTGGGGTTTCAAGCTGAGATATGCATTTTTTACGATAATCTTGGTGAGACTTCTGTCCGAAGTGCGAAGAATCATCGAGATCGCTCTATTCGAGCTATTTAATGCGAGGAACTAGTTTTCTGGGGTTTTCACCACTCCACAGTGCGTTTGATATGCAGAAAAGTAGATATCTTGGTTTTCGTGGGGTTTCAAGCTGAGATATGCATTTTCTGCGATAATCTTGTTGAGACTTCTGTCCGAAGTATGCAGAATCATCGAGATCGCACTTTTCGAGCTATTTAATGCGAGAAACACGTTATCTGGTGTTTTCACCACTCCACAGTGCGTTGGATATGCAGTACCAGCGACATCTTGGTTTTCGTGGGGTTTCAAGCTGAGATATGCATTTTCTGCGATAATCTAGGTGAGACTTCTGTCCGAAGTATGCAGAAACATCGAGATCGCTCTTTTCGAGCTAGTTAATGCGAGAAAATCCTTATCTGGTGTTTTCACCACTCCACAGTGCGTTTGATATGCAGAACCAGCGATATCTTGGCTTTCGTGGGGTTTCAAGCTGAGATATGCATTTTTTACGATAATCTTGGTCAGACTTCTGTCCGAAGTATGAAGAATCATCGAGATCGCTCTATTCGAGCTATTTAATGCGAGGAACACGTTTTCTGGGGTTTTCACCACTCCACAGTGCGTTTGATATGCAGAACACTGCGATATCTTGGTTTTCGTGGGGTTTCAATCTGAGATATGCATTTTCTGCGATAATCTTGTTGAGACTTCTGTCCGAAGTATGCAGAATCATCGAGATCGCACGTTTCGAGCTATTTAATGCGAGAAACACGTTATCTGGTGTTTTCACCACTCCACAGTGCGTTGGATATGCAGTACCAGCGACATCTTGGTTTTCGTGGGGTTTCAAGCTGAGATATGCATTTTCTGCGATAATCTTGTTGAGACTTCTGTCCGAAGTATGCAGAATCATCGAGATCGCTCGTTTCGAGCTATTTAATGCGAGAAACACGTTATCTGGTGTTTTCACCACTCCACAGTGCGTTGGATATGCTGAACCGGAGATATTTTGGTTTTCGTCGGGTTTCAAGCTGAGATATGCATTTTCTACGATAAGCATGGTGAGACATCTGTCCGAAGTATGCAGAAACATCGAGAGCGCTCTTTTCGAGCCATTTAATGCGAGAAACACGTTTTCTGGGGTTTTCACCACTCCACAGTGAGTTTGATATGCAGAACCAGCGATAACTTGGCTTTCGTGGGGTTTTAAGCTGAGATATGCATTTTCTACGATAATCTTGGTGAGACGTCTGTCAGAAGTATGCAGGATCTTCGAGAACGCTCTTTTCGAACTATTTAATGCGAGAAACACCGAATCTGGTGTTTTCACCACTCCACAGTGCATATGATATGCAGAACCGGCGATATCTTGGTTTTCGTGGGGTTTCAAGCTGAGATATGCATTTTCTGCGATAATCTTGGCGAGACTTCTGTCCGAAGTATGCTGAATCATCGAGATCGCTCTTTTCGAGCTAGTTAGTGCGAGAAACTCGTTATCTGGTGTTTTCACCACTCCACAGTGCGTTTGATATGCAGAACAGTAGATATCTTGGTTTTCGTGGGGTTTCAAGCCGAGACATGCATTTTCTGCGATAATCTTGTTGAGACTTCTGTCCTAAGAATGCAGAATCATCGAGATCGCTCTTTTCGAGCTACTTAATGCGAGAAACACGTTTTCTGGTGTTTTCACCACTCCACAGTGCGTTTGATATGCAGAACCGGCGACATCTTTGATTTGGTCGGGGTTCAAGTTGAGATATGCATTTTCTACGATAATCTTGGTGGGTCTTCTGTCAGAAGTATGCAGAATCTTCGAGAACGCTCTTTTCGAGCTAGTTAATGCGCGAAACACGTCTTCTGGTGTTTCACCACTCCACGGTACGTTTGATGTGCAGAACCGGAGATAACTCGGTTTTCGTCGGTTTTCAAGCTGAGATATGCATTTTCTACGACAATCTTGGTGAGGCTTCTGTCAGAAGTATGCAGGAACTTCGAGAACGCTCTTTTCGAGCTACTTAATGCGAGAAACACGTTTTCTGGTGTTTTCACCACTCCACAGTGCGTTTGATATGCAGAACCGGCGACATCTTTGATTTGGTCGGGGTTCAAGTTGAGATATGCATTTTCTACGATAATCTTGGTGACACTTCTGTCAGAAGTATGCAGAATCGTCCAGAGCGCTCGTTGCGAGCTATTTAATGCGAGAAACACGTTTTCTGGGGTTTTCACCACTCCACAGTACGTTTGACATGCAGAACCGGACATATCTTTGTTTCGGTCGGGTTTCAAGCTGAGATATGCATTTTCTACGATAATCCTGGTGAGACTTCTGTCAGAAGTATGCAGAATCTTCGAGAACGCTCTTTTCGAGCTACTTAATGCGCGAAACACGTTTTCTGGTGTTTTCACCACTCCACGGTACGTTTGATGTGCTGAACCGGAGATAACTCGGTTTTCGTCGGGTTTCAAGCTGAGATATGCATTTTCTACGATAAGCTTGATGAGACATCTGTCAGAAGTATGCAGGATCTTCGAGATCGCTCTTTTCAAGCTACTTAATGCGCGAAACACGTTTTCTGGTGTTTTCACCACTCCACGGTACGTTTGATGTGCAGAACCGGAGATAACTCGGTTTTCGTCGGGGTTCAAGTTGAGATATGCATTTTCTACGATAATCTTGGTGACACTTCTGTCAGAAGTATGCAGAATCGTCCAGAGCGCTCGTTGCGAGCTATTTAATGCGAGAAACACGTTTTCTGGGGTTTTCACCACTCCACAGTACGTTTGACATGCAGAACCGGACATATCTTTGTTTCGGTCGGGTTTCAAGCTGAGATATGCATTTTCTACGATAATCCTGGTGAGACTTCTGTCAGAAGTATGCAGAATCTTCGAGAACGCTCTTTTCGAGCTACTTAATGCGCGAAACACGTTTTCTGGTGTTTTCACCACTCCACGGTACGTTTGATGTGCTGAACCGGAGATAACTCGGTTTTCGTCGGGTTTCAAGCTGAGATATGCATTTTCTACGATAAGCTTGATGAGACATCTGTCAGAAGTATGCAGGATCTTCGAGATCGCTCTTTTCAAGCTACTTAATGCGCGAAACACGTTTTCTGGTGTTTTCACCACTCCACGGTACGTTTGATGTGCAGAACCGGAGATAACTCGGTTTTCGTCGGGTTTCAAGATGAGATATGCATTTTCTGCGATAATCTTGTTGAGACTTCTGTCTGAAGTATGCAGAAACATCGAGAGCGCTCTTTTCGAGCTACTTATTGCGAGAAACACGATATCTGGTGTTTTCACCACTCCACAGTGCGTTTGATATGCAGAACCGGCGACATCTTTGATTTCGTCGGGGTTCAAGTTGAGATATGCATTTTCTACGATAATCTTGGTGGGTCTGCTGTCAGAAGTATGCAGAATCTTCGAGAACGCTCTTTTCGAGCTACTTAATGCGCGAAACACGTCTTCTGGTGTTTCACCACTCCACGGTACGTTTGATGTGCAGAACCGGAGATAACTCGGTTTTCGTCGGTTTTCAAGCTGAGATATGCATTTTCTACGACAATCTTGGTGAGGCTTCTGTCAGAAGTATGCAGGAACTTCGAGAACGCTCTTTTCGAGCTACTTAATGCGAGAAACACGTTTTCTGGTGTTTTCACCACTCCACAGTGCGTTTGATATGCAGAACCGGCGACATCTTTGATTTGGTCGGGGTTCAAGTTGAGATATGCATTTTCTACGATAATCTTGGTGACACTTCTGTCAGAAGTATGCAGAATCGTCCAGAGCGCTCGTTGCGAGCTATTTAATGCGAGAAACACGTTTTCTGGGGTTTTCACCACTCCACAGTACGTTTGACATGCAGAACCGGACATATCTTTGTTTCGGTCGGGTTTCAAGCTGAGATATGCATTTTCTACGATAATCCTGGTGAGACTTCTGTCAGAAGTATGCAGAATCTTCGAGAACGCTCTTTTCGAGCTACTTAATGCGCGAAACACGTTTTCTGGTGTTTTCACCACTCCACGGTACGTTTGATGTGCTGAACCGGAGATAACTCGGTTTTCGTCGGGTTTCAAGCTGAGATATGCATTTTCTACGATAATCCTGGTGAGACTTCTGTCAGAATTATGCAGAATCATCGTGATCGGCCTTTTCGAGCTATTTAAAGCGAGAAACACGTTCTCTGGTGTTTTCACCACTCCACAGTTGGTTTGATATGCAGAACCGGCGATATTTTGGTTTTCGTGGGGTTTCAAGCTGAGATATGCATTTTCTGCGATAATCTTGGTGAGACTTCTGTCCGAAGTATGCAGACTCATCTAGATCGCTCTTTTCGAGGTACTTAATGCGCGAATCACGTTTTCTGGTGTTTTCACCATTCCACGGTACGTTTGATGTGCAGAACCGGAGATAACTCGGTTTTCGACGGGTTTCAAGCTGAGATATGCATTTTCTACGATAAGCTTGGTGAAACATCTGTCCGAAGTATGCAGAATCGTCGAGAGCGCTCTTTTCGAGCTATTTAATGCGAGAAACACATTTTCTGGGGTTTTCACAACTCCACAGTACGTTTGACATGCAGAACCGTAGATATCTTGGTTTCGGTCGGGTTTCAAGCTGAGATATGCATTTTCTACGATAATCCTGATGAGACTTCCGTCAGAAGTATGCAGAATCTTCGAGAACGCTCTTTTCGAGCTACTTAATGCGCGAAACACGTTTTCTGGTGTTTTCACCACTCCACGGTACGTTTGATGTGCAGAACCGGAGATAACTCGGTTTTCGTCGGGTTTCAAGCTGAGATATGCATTTTCTACGACAATCTTGGTGAGGCTTCTGTCAGAAGTATGCAGGATCTTCGAGAACGCTCTTTTCGAGCTACTTAATGCGAGAAACACGTTTTCTGGAGTTTTCACCACTCCACAGTGCGTCTGATATGCAGAACCGGCGACATCTTGGTTTTCGTGGGGTTTCAAGCTGAGATATGTATTTTCTGCGATAATCTTGGTGAGTCTTCTGTCCGAAGTATGCTGAATCATCGAGATCGGTCTTTTCGAGCTAGCTAGTGCGAGAAACACGTTATCTGGTGTTTTCACCACTCCACAGTGCGTCTGATATGCAGAACAGTAGATACCTTGGTTTTTGTGGGGTTTCAAGCTGAGATATGCATTTTCTGCGATCATCTTGTTGAGACTTCTGTCCGATGTATGCAGAATCATCGAGATCGCTCGTTTCGAGCTACTGAATGCGAGAAACACGTTATCTGGTGTTTTCATCACTCCACAGTTGGTTTGATATGCAGAACCGGCGATATTTTGGTTTTCATCGGGTTTCAAGCTGAGATATGCATTTTCTACGATAATCTTGGTGAATCATCTGTCCGAAGTATGCAGAAACATCGAGAGCGCTGTTTTCGTGCTATTTAATGCGAGAAACTCGTTTTCTGGGGTTTTCACCACTCCACAGTACGTTGGATATGCAGAACCGGAGATATCTTGGTTTTCGTGGGGTTTCAAGCTGAGATATGCATTTTCTGCGATCATCTTTGTGAGTCTTCTGTCAGAAGTATGCAGAATCATCGAGATCATTCTATTCGAGCTATTTAATGCGAGAAACACGTTTTCTGGTGTTTTCACCACTCCACAGTGCGTTTGATGTGCAGAACCGGAGATAACTTGGTTTTCGTGAGGTTTCAAGCTGAGCTATGCATTTTCTGCGATAATCCTGGTGAGTCTTCTGTCAGAAGTATGCAGAATCATCCAGAACGCTCTTTTCGAGCTAGTTAATGTGAGTAACACGTTTTCTGGTGTTTTCAACACTCCACAGGGCGTTTGATATGTAGAGCCGCCGATAACTTGGTTTTCGTGGGGTTTCCAGCTGAAATATGCATTTTCTGCGATAATCTTGGTGTTTCATCTATGAGAAGTATGCAGAATCATCGAGAACGCTCTTTTCGAGCTAGTTAATGCGAGAAACACGTTTTCTGGTGTTTTCACCACTCCACAGTGCGTCTGATATGCAGAACCGGCGATATCTTGGTTTTCGTGGGGTTTCCAGCTGAGATATACATTTTCTGCGATAATCTGGGTGAGACTACAATCAGAAGTATGCAGAATCATCTACATCGCTCGGTTCGAGCTATTTAATGCGAGAAACACGTTCTCTGGTTGTTTTCTCCACTCCACAGTGCGTTTGATATGCAGTACCAGCGATATCTTGGTTTTCGTGGGGTTTCAAGCTGAGATATGCATCTTTTACGATAATCTTGGTGAGACTTCTGTCCGAAGTATGCTGAATCATCGAGATCGCTCTTTTCGAGCTATTTGTTGCGAGAAACACGTTCTCTGGTTGTTTTCACCACTCCACAGTGCGTTTGATATGCAGAACAGGCGATATCTTGATATTCGTGGTGTTTCCAACTGAGATATGCATTTTCTGCGATAATCTTGGTGGGTCTTTTGTCAGAAGTATGCAGAATCTTCGAGAACGCTCTTTTCGAGCTACTTAATGCGCGAAACATGTTTTCTGGTGTTTTCACCACTCCAAGGTACGTTTGGTGTGCAGAACCGGAGATCACTCGGTTTTCGTCGGGTTTCAAGCTGAGATATGCATTTTCTGCGATAATCTTGGATAATCTTCTGTGAGAAGTATGCAGAATCACCGAAATCGCTGTTTTCGTGCTATTTAATGCGAAAAACACGTTTTCTGGTGTTTTCAGCACTTCACAGTGCGTTTGATATGCGGAAACTGCGATATCTTCGTTTTCGTGGGGTTTCCAGCTGAGACATGCAGTTTCTGCGATAATCTTGGATATTCTTCTGTGAGAAGTATTGAGAATCACCGAAATCGCAGTTTTCGTGCTATTGAATGCGAACAACACGTTTTATGGTGTTTTCAGCACTCCACAGTGCGTTTGATATGCCGAAACTGCGATATCTTCGATTTCGTGGGGTTTCCAGCTGAGACATGCATTTTCTACGATAATCTTGGATATTCTTCTGTGAGAAGTTTGCAGAATCACAGAAATCGCTGCTTTCGTACTATTTAATGCGAAAAATTCGTTTTCTGGTTGTTTCAGCACTCCACAGTGCGTTTGGTATGCGGAAACTGCGATATCTTCGGTTTCATTGGGTTTCCAGATGAGATATGCATTTTCTACGATAATCTTGGATATTCTTGTGTGAGACGTTTGCAGAATCACAGAAATCGCTCTATTCGAGCTATTTAATGCGAGAAACACGTTATCTGGTTGTTTTCACCACTCCACAGTGCGTTTGATGTGCAGAACCGGCGATATCTTGGTTTTCGTGGGGTTTCATGCTGAGATATGCATTTTCTACGATTATCTTGGTGAGACTTCTGTCCGAAGTATGCAGAATCATCGAGATCGCTCTTTTCGAGCTATATAATGCACGAAACACGTTATCATGTGTTTTCACCACTCCACAGTGCGCTTGATATGCAGTACCAGCGACAAGTTGTTTTTCGTGGAGTTTCAAGCTGAGATATGCATTTTCTGCGATAATCTTGGTGAGACTTCTGTCCGAAGTATGCAGAATCTTCGAGAACGCCCTTTTCGAGCTACTTAATGCGCGAAACACGTTTTCTGGTGTTTTCACCACTCCACGGTACGTTTGATGTGCAGAACCGGAGATAACCCGGTTTTCGTCGGGTTTCAAGCTGAGATATGCATTTTCTACGATAATCTTGGTGAGACTTCTGTGAGAAGTATGCAGGATCTTCGAAAACGCTCTTTTCGTGCTATTTAATGCGAAAAACACGTTTTCTGGGGTTTTCAGCACGTCACAGTGCGTTTGATATGCGGAAACTGCGATATCTTCGTTTTCGTGGGGTTTCCAGCTGAGACATGCATTTTCTGCGATAATCTTGGATATTCTTCTGTGAGAAGTATGGAGAATCACCGGAATCGCAGTTTTCGTGCTATTGAATGCGAAAAACACGTTTTACGGTGTTTTCAGCACTCCACAGTGCGTTTGATATGCCGAAACTGCGATATCTTCGATTTCGTGGGGTTTCCAGCTGAGACATGCATTTGCTAGGATAATCTTGGATATTCTTCCGTGAGAAGTTTGCAGAATCACAGAAATCGCTGCTTTCGTGCGATTTAATGCGAAAAACTCGTTTTCTGGTGTTTGCAGCACTCCACAGTGCGTTTGATATGCGGAAACTGCGATATCTTCGGTTTCATTGGGTTTCCAGATGAGATATGCATTTTCTGCGATAATCTTGGTGTTTCATCTATCAGAAGTATGCAGAACCATCGAGAACGCTCTTTTCGAGCTGGCTAATGAGAGCAACACGTTTTCTGGTGTTTTCACCACTCCACAGTGCGTTTGATATGCAGAACAGTAGATATCTTGGTTTTCGTGGGGTTTCATGCTGAGATATGCATTTTCTGCGATAAGCTTGGTGAAACATCTGTCCGAAGTATGCAGTACCATCGAGAGAGCTCTTTTCGGGCTATTTAATGCGAGAAACAAGTTTTCTGGTGTTTTGACCACTCCAACGGGCGTTAGATATGCAGAGCCGCCGATAACTTGGTTTTTGTGGGGTTTACAGATGAGATATTCATTTTCGGCGATAATCTTGATGTTTCATCTATGAGAAGAACGCAGAATCATCGAGGACGCTTTTTTCGAGCTACTTAAAGCGAGAAATACGTTTTCTAGTGTTTTCGCCACTCCACAGTACGTTTGATGTGCAGAACCGGAGATATCTTGGTTTTCGTGAGGTATCAAGCTGAGATATGCATTTTCTGCGGCAATCTTGGTGAGACTTCTGTCCGAAGTATGCAGAATCATCGATATCGCTCTTTTCGAGCTATTTAATGAGAGAAGCACGTAATCTGGTGTTTGGACAACTCCACGGTGCGTTTGATATGCAGAACCGCCGACATCTTGATTTTCGTGAGGTTTCAAGCTGAGATATGCATTTTCTGCTGCAACCTTGGTGAGACTTCTGTCCGAAGTATGCAGAATCATCGAGATCGCTCTTTTCGAGCTATTTAATGCGGCAAACACGTTATCTGTTGTTTTGCACACTCCACAGTGCGTTAGATATGCAAAGCCGCCGATAACTTGGTTTTCGTGGGGTTTCCAGCTGAGATATTCATTTTCGGCGATAATCTTGGTGTTTCATCTATGAGAAGTATGCAGAATCATCTAGATCGCTCTTTTCGAGCTATTTAATGCGAGAAGCACGTTATCTGGTGTTTTGACAACTCGACAGTGCGTTTGGTATGCAGAACCGCCGACATCTTGATTTTCGTGAGGTTTCAAGCTGAGATATGCATTTTCTGCTGCAATCTTGGTGAGACTTCTGTCCGAAGTATGCAAAATCATCGAGATCGCTCTTTTCGAGCTATTTAATGCGGGAAACACGTTATCTGGTGTTTTGACCACTCCACAGTGCGTTTGATATGTAGAGCCGCCGATAACTTGGTGTTCGTGGGGTTTCCAGCTGAAATATGCATTTTCTGCGATAATCTTGGTGAGTCTTCTGTCAGAAGTATGCTGAATCATCGAGATCGCTCTATTCGAGCTATTTAATGCGAGAAACACGTTATCTGGTTGTTTTCACCACTCCACAGTGCGTTTGATATGCAGAACCGGCGACATCTTGATTATCGTGGGGTTTCAAGCTGAGATGTGCATGTTTTACGATAATCTTGGTGAGACTTCTGTCCGAAGTATGCAAAATCATCGAGATCGCTCTTTTCGAGCTATTTAATGCGGGAAACACGTTATCTGGTGTTTTGACCACTCCACAGTGCGTTTGATATGTAGAGCCGCCGATAACTTGGTGTTCGTGGGGTTTCCAGCTGAAATATGCATTTTCTGCGATTATCTTTGTGTTTCATCTAGGAGAGGTATGCAGAATCATCCAGAACGTTCTTTTCGAGCTAGTTAATGCGAGTAACACGTTCTCTGGTTTTTTCACCACTCCACAGTGCGTCTGATATGCAGAACCGGCGATATCTTGGGTTTCGTGGGGTTTCAAGCTGAGATGTGCATGTTTTACGATAATCTTGGTGAGACTTCTGTCCGAAGTATGCTTAATCATCGACATCGCTCTATACGAGCTATTTAATACGAGAAACACGTTATCTGGTGGTTTTACCACTCCACAGTGCGTATGATATGCAGAACCGACGATATCTTGGTTTTCGTGGGGTTTCAAGCTGAGATGTGCATGTTTTACGATAATCTTGGTGAGACTTCTGTCCGAAGTATGCTTAATCATCGACATCGCTCTATACGAGCTATTTAATACGAGAAACACGTTATCTGGTGTTATCACCACTCCACAGTGCGTTTGATATGCAGAACCGGCGATATCTTGGATTTCGTCGGGTTTCAAGCTGAGATATGCATTTTCTACGATAATCTTGGTGAGACTTCTGTCAGAAGTGTGCAGAATCTTCGAGATCGCTCTTTTCGAGCAACATAATGTGAGAAACACGTTATCTGGTGTTTTCACCACTCCACAGTGCGTTTGATATGCAGAACCGGCGACATCTTGGATTTCGTCGGGTATCAAGCTGAGAGATGCATTTTGTGCGATAATCTTGGTGAGACTTCTATCAGAAGTATGCAGAATCATCGAGATCCCTCTTTTCGAGCTCTTTAATGCGAGAAACACGTTATCTGGTGTTTTCACCACTCCACAGTGCGTTTGATATGCAGAACCGGCGACATCTTGGCTTTCATCGGGTATCAAGCTGAGATATGCATTTTCTGCGATAATCTTCGTGAGTCTTCTGTCAGAAGTATGCAGAATTATCGAGATTCCTCTTTTCGGGCTATTTAATGCGAGAAACACGTTATCTGGTGTTTTCACCACTCCACAGTGCGTTTGATATGCAGAACCGGCGACATCTTGGCTTTCGTCGGGTATCAAGCTGAGATATGCATTTTCTGCGATAATCTTGGTGAGTCTTCTGTCAGAAGGATGCAGAATCATCGAGATCCCTCTTTGCGAGCTATTTAGTGCGAGAAACACGTTATCTGGTGTTTTCACCACTCCACAGTGCGTTTGATATGCAGAACCTGCGACATCTTGGATTTCGTCGGGTTTCAAGCTGAGATATGCATTTTCTACGATAATCTTGGTGAGGCTTCTGTCAGAAGGATGCAGAGTCTTCGAGATCGCTCTTTTCGAGCTACTTAATTCGAGAAACACGATATCTGGTGTTTTCACCACTCCACAGTGCGTTTGACATGCAGAACCGGAGATATCTTGGTTTCCGTCTTGTTTCAAGTTGAGATATGCATTTTCTACGATAGTCTTGGTGAGACTTCTGTCAGAAGTATGCAGAATCATCGGGATCGCTCTTTTCGAACTATTTAATGCGAGAAACACGTTATATGGTTGTTTTCACCACTCCACAGTGCGTTTGATATGCAAAACCGGCGATAACTTGATTTTCGTGGTGTTTCCAGCTGAGATATGCATTCTCTGCAATAATCTTGGTGAGTCTTCTGTCAGAAGTATGCAGAATGATCTAGATCGCTCTTTTCGAGCTATTTAATGCGAAAAAACAAGTTTTCTGGTGTTTTCAACAATCCACAGTGCGTTTTATATGCAGAACCGGCGATATATTGATTTTCGTGGTGTTTCCAGCTGAGATATGCATTTTCTGCGATAATGATGGTGAGTCTTCTGTCAGAAGTATGCAGAATCTTCGAGATCCCTCTTTGCGAGCTATTTAGTGCGAGAAACACGTTATCTGGTGTTTTCACCACTCCACAGTGCGTTTGATATGCAGAACCTGCGACATCTTGGATTTCGTCGGGTTTCAAGCTGAGATATGCATTTTCTACGATAATCTTGGTGAGGCTTCTGTCAGAAGGATGCAGAATCATCTAGATCGCTCGTTTCGAGCTATTTAATGCGAGAAACACGTTATATGGTTGTTTTCACCACTCCACAGTGCGTTTGATATGCAAAACCGGCGATAACTTGATTTTCGTGGTGTTTCCAGCTGAGATATGCATTCTCTGCAATAATCTTGGTGAGTCTTCTGTCAGAAGTATGCAGAATGATCTAGATCGCTCTTTTCGAGCTATTTAATGCGAAAAAACAAGTTTTCTAGTGTTTTCAACAATCCACAGTGCGTTTTATATGCAGAACCGGCGATATATTGATTTTCGTGGTGTTTCCAGCTGAGATATGCATTTTCTGCGATAATGATGGTGAGTCTTCTGTCAGAAGTATGCAGAATCTTCGAGATCCCTCTTTGCGAGCTATTTAGTGCGAGAAACACGTTATCTGGTGTTTTCACCACTCCACAGTGCGTTTGATATGCAGAACCTGCCACATCTTGATTTTCGTGAGGTTTCAAACTGAGATATGGATTTTATGCGATAGTCTTGGTGAGACTTCTGTCAGAAGTATGCAGAATCATCGGGATCGCTCTTTTCGAACTATTTAATGCGAGAAACACGTTATATGGTTGTTTTCACCACTCCACAGTGCGTTTTATATGCAGAACCGGCGATATATTGATTTTCGTGGTGTTTCCAGCTGAGATATGCATTTTCTGCGATAATCTTGGATATTCTTCAGTGAGAAGTATGGAGAATCACCGAAATCGCAGTTTTCGTGCTATTGAATGCGAAAAACACGTTTTACGGTGTTTTCAGCACTCCACAGTGCGTTTGATATGCCGAAACTGCGATATCTTCGATTTCGTGGGGTTTCCAGCTGAGACATGCATTTGCTAGGATAATCTTGGATATTCTTCTGTGAGAAGTTTGCAGAATCACAGAAATCGCTGCTTTCGTGCTATTTAATGCGAAAAACTCGTTTTCTGGTGTTTGCAGCACTCCACAGTGCGTTTGATATGCGGAAACTGCGATATCTTCGGTTTCATTGGGTTTCCAGATGAGATATGCATTTTCTGCGATAATCTTGGTGTTTCATCTATCAGAAGTATGCAGAACCATCGAGAACGCTCTTTTCGAGCTAGCTAATGAGAGCAACACGTTTTCTGGTGTTTTCACCACTCCACAGTGCGTTTGATATGCAGAACAGTAGATATCTTGGTTTTCGTGGGGTTTCATGCTGAGATATGCATTTTCTGCGATAAGCTTGGTGAAACATCTGTCCGAAGTATGCAGAACCATCGAGAGAGCTCTTTTCGGGCTATTTAATGCGAGAAACAAGTTTTCTGGTGTTTTGACCACTCCAACGGGCGTTAGATATGCAGAGCCGCCGATAAATTGGTTTTTGTGGGGTTTACAGATGAGATATTCATTTTCGGCGATAATCTTGATGTTTCATCTATGAGAAGAACGCAGAATCATCGAGGACGCTTTTTTCGAGCTACTTAAAGCGAGAAATACGTTTTCTAGTGTTTTCGCCACTCCACAGTACGTTTGATGTGCAGAACCGGAGATATCTTGGTTTTCGTGAGGTATCAAGCTGAGATATGCATTTTCTGCGGCAATCTTGGTGAGACTTCTGTCCGAAGTATGCAGAATCATCGATATCGCCCTTTTCGAGCTATTTAATGCGAGAAGCACGTAATCTGGTGTTTTGACAACTCCACGGTGCGTTTGATATGCAGAACCGCCGACATCTTGATTTTCGTGAGGTTTCAAGCTGAGATATGCATTTTCTGCTGCAATCTTGGTGAGACTTCTGTCCGAAGTATGCAGAATCATCGAGATCGCTCTTTTCGAGCTATTTAATGCGGCAAACACGTTATCTGTTGTTTTGCACACTCCACAGTGCGTTAGATATGCAAAGCCGCCGATAACTTGGTTTTCGTGGGTTTTCCAGCTGAGATATTCATTTTCGGCGATAATCTTGGTGTTTCATCTATGAGAAGTATGCAGAATCATCTAGATCGCTCTTTTCGAGCTATTTAATGCGAGTAACACGTTTTCTGGTGTTTTCACCACTCCACAGTACGTTTGATGTGCAGAACCGGAGATATCTTGGTTTTCGTGAGGTTTCAAGCTGAGATATGCATTTTCTGCGGCAATCTTGGTGAGACTTCTGTCCGATGTATGCAGAATCATCGATATCGCTCTTTTCGAGCTATTTAATGCGAGAAGCACGTTATCTGGTGTTTTGACAACTCGACAGTGCGTTTGGTATGCAGAACCGCCGACATCTTGATTTTCGTGAGGTTTCAAGCTGAGATATGCATTTTCTGCGGCAATCTTGGTGAGACTTCTGTCCGAAGTATGCAAAATCATCGAGATCGCTCTTTTCGAGCTATTTAATGCGGGAAACACGTTATCTGGTGTTTTGACCACTCCACAGTGCGTTTGATATGTAGAGCCGCCGATGACTTGGTGTTCGTGGGGTTTCCAGCTGAAATATGCATTTTCTGCGATAATCATGGTGTGTCACCTATGAGAAGAATGCAGAATCATCGAGAACGCTGTTTTCGAGCTAGGTAATGCGAGAAACACGTTTTCTGGTGTTTTCACCATTCCACAATGCGTTTGATATGCAGAACGGGCGACATCTTGATTATCGTGAGCTTTCTAGCTGAGATATGCATTTTCTGCGATTATCTTTGTGTTTCATCTAGGAGAGGTATGCAGAATCATCCAGAACGTTCTTTTCGAGCTAGTTAATGCGAGTAACACGTTCTCTGGTTTTTTCACCACTCCACAGTGCGTCTGATATGCAGAACCGGCGATATCTTGGGTTTCGTGGGGTTTCAAGCTGAGATGTGCATGTTTTACGATAATCTTGGTGAGACTTCTGTCCGAAGTATGCTTAATCATCGACATCGCTCTATACGAGCTATTTAATACGAGAAACACGTTATCTGGTGGTTTTACCACTCCACAGTGCGTATGATATGCAGAACCGACGATATCTTGGTTTTCGTGGGGTTTCAAGCTGAGATGTGCATGTTTTACGATAATCTTGGTGAGACTTCTGTCCGAAGTATGCTTAATCATCGACATCGCTCTATACGAGCTATTTAATACGAGAAACACGTTATCTGGTGTTATCACCACTCCACAGTGCGTTTGATATGCAGAACCGGCGATATCTTGGATTTCGTCGGGTTTCAAGCTGAGATATGCATTTTCTACGATAATCTTGGTGAGACTTCTGTCAGAAGTGTGCAGAATCTTCGAGATCGCTCTTTTCGAGCAACATAATGTGAGAAACACGTTATCTGGTGTTTTCACCACTCCACAGTGCGTTTGATATGCAGAACCGGCGACATCTTGGATTTCGTCGGGTATCAAGCTGACAGATGCATTTTGTGCGATAATCTTGGTGAGACTTCTATCAGAAGTATGCAGAATCATCGAGATCCCTCTATTCGAGCTCTTTAATGCGAGAAACACGTTATCTGGTGTTTTCACCACTCCACAGTGCGTTTGATATGCAGAACCGGCGACATCTTGGCTTTCATCGGGTATCAAGCTGAGATATGCATTTTCTGCGATAATCTTCGTGAGTCTTCTGTCAGAAGTATGCAGAATTATCGAGATTCCTCTTTTCGGGCTATTTAATGCGAGAAACACGTTATCTGGTGTTTTCACCACTCCACAGTGCGTTTGATATGCAGAACCGGCGACATCTTGGCTTTCGTCGGGTATCAAGCTGAGATATGCATTTTCTGCGATAATCTTGGTGAGTCTTCTGTCAGAAGGATGCAGAATCATCGAGATCCCTCTTTTCGAGCGACTTAATGCGAGAAACACGTTATCTGGAGTTTTCACCACTCCACAGTGCGTTTGATATGCAGAACCGTCGACATCTTGGATTTCGTCGGGTTTCAAGCTGAGATATGCATTTTCTACGATTATCTTGGTGAGACTTCTGTCAGAAGGATGCAGAATCATCTAGATCTCTCTTTTCAAGCTATTTAATGCGAAAAAACAAGTTTTCTGGTGTTTTCAACATTCCACAGTGCGTTTTATATGCAGAACCGGCGACATCTTGGATTTCGTCGGGTTTCAAGCTGAGATATGCATTTTCTGCGATAATCTTGGTGAGTCTTCTGTCAGAAGTATGCAGAATCATCGAGATCCCTCTTTTCGAGCGACTTAATGCGAGAAAAACGTTATCTGGTGTTTTCACCACTCCACAGAGCGTTTGATGTGCAGAACCGGAGATAACTTGGATTTCGTGAGGTTTCAAGCTGAGATACGCATTTTCTGCGAAAATCTTGGTGAGACTTCTGTCAGAAGTATGCAGAATCATCTAGATCTCTCTTTTCAAGCTATTTAATGCGAAAAAACAAGTTTTCTGGTGTTTTCAACATTCCACAGTGCGTTTTATATGCAGAACCGGCGATATCTTGATTTTAGTGGTGTTTCCAGCTGAGATATGCATTTTCTGCGATAATCTTGGTGAGTCTTCCGTCAGAAGGAAGTAGAATCATCGAGATCCCTCTTTTCGAGCTATTTAATGCGAGAAACACGTTATCTGGTGTTTTCACCACTCCACAGTGCGTTTGATATGCAGAACCGGCGACATCTTGGATTTCGTCGGGTTTCAAGCTGAGATATGCATTTTCTACGATAATCTTGGTGAGGCTTCTGTCAGAAGGATGCAGAGTCTTCGAGATCGCTCTTTTCGAGCTACTTAATGCGAGAAACACGATATCTGGTGTTTTCACCACTCCACAGTGCGTTTGACATGCAGAACCGGAGATATCTTGGTTTCCGTCTTGTTTCAAGTTGAGATATGCATTTTCTACGATAGTCTTGGTGAGACTTCTGTCAGAAGTATGCAGAATCATCGGGATCGCTCTTTTCGAACTATTTAATGCGAGAAACACGTTATATGGTTGTTTTCACCACTCCACAGTGCGTTTGATATGCAAAACCGGCGATAACTTGATTTTCGTGGTGTTTCCAGCTGAGATATGCATTCTCTGCAATAATCTTGGTGAGTCTTCTGTCAGAAGTATGCAGAATGATCTAGATCGCTCTTTTCGAGCTATTTAATGCGAAAAAACAAGTTTTCTGGTGTTTTCAACAATCCACAGTGCGTTTTATATGCAGAACCGGCGATATATTGATTTTCGTGGTGTTTCCAGCTGAGATATGCATTTTCTGCGATAATGATGGTGAGTCTTCTGTCAGAAGTATGCAGAATCTTCGAGATCCCTCTTTTCGAGCTATTTAGTGCGAGAAACACGTTATCTGGTGTTTTCACCACTCCACAGTGCGTTTGATATGCAGAACCGGCGACATCTTGGATTTCGTCGGGTTTCAAGCTGAGATGTGCATTTTCTGCGATAATCTTGGTGAGTCTTCTGTCAGAAGTATGCAGAATCATCGAGATCCCTCTTTTCGAGCGACTTAATGCGAGAAAAACGTTATCTGGTGTTTTCACCACTCCACAGAGCGTTTGATGTGCAGAACCGGAGATAACTTGGTTTTCGTGAGGTTTCAAGCTGAGGTATGCATTTTCTGCGATAATCTTGGTGAGACTTCAGTCAGAAGTATGCCGAATCTACGTGAACGCTCTTTTCGAGCTACATAATGCGATAAACACGTTATCTGGTGTTTTCACCACTCCACAGTGCGTTTGATATGCAGAACAGGCGACATCTTGGATTTCGTCGGGGTTCAAGCTGAGATATGCATTTTCTGCAATAATCTTGGTGAGTCCTCTGTCAGAAGTATGCAGTAACATCGAGATCGCTCTTTTCGAGCTAGTTAATGCGAGAAACACGTTTTCTCGTGTTTTCACCACCCCACAGTGCGTTTGATATGCAGAACCGGCGACATGTTGGATTTCGTCGAGTTTCAAGTTGAGATATGCTTTTTCTGCGATAATATTGGTGTGACTTCAGTCAGAAGTATGCAGAAACATCTAGATCGCTCGTTTCGGGCTATTTAATGCGAAAAAACAAGTTTTCTGGTGTTTTCAACATTCCACAGTGCGTTTGATATGCAGAACCGGCGATATCTTGATTTTCGTGGTGTTTCCAGCAGAGATATGCATTTTCTGCGATAATCTTGGTGAGTCTTCTGTCAGCAGAATGCAGAATCATCTAGATCGCTCTTTTCGAGCTATTTAATGCCAGAAACACGTTTTCTGGTGTTTTGACCACTCCACAGTGCGTCTGATATTTAGAGCCGCCGATAACTTGTTTTCGTGGGGTTTCCAGCTGAGATATGCATTTTCTGCGATAAACTTGGTGAGTCTTCTGTCAGAAGTATGCAGAATCATCGAGATCGCTCTATTCGAGCTATTTGATGCGAGAAACGCGTTATCTGGAGTATTGACCACTCCACATTGCGCCTGATATGCAGAAGCGGCGATATCTTGGTTTTCGTGGGGTTTCCAGCCGAGATATGCATTTTCTGCGATAATCTTGGTGAGACTTCAGTCAGAAGTATGCAGAATCATCTAGATCGCTCTTTTCGAGCTATTTAATGCGAGAAACCCGTTTTCGGGTGTACTCACCACCCCACAGTACGTTTGACATGCAGAACCGGCGACATCTTGATTTTCGTGGTGTTTGCAGCTGAGATATGCATTTTGTACGATAACCATGGTGAGTCTTCTGTCAGAAGTATACAGATTCATCTAGATCGCTCTTTACGAGCTATTTAATGCGAAAAACACGTTTTCTGGTATATTCACCACCCCACAGTGCGTTTGACATGCAGAACCGGAGACATCTTGGTTTCCGTCGGGTTTCAAGTTGAGATATGCATTTTCTACGATAGTCTTGGTGAGACTTCTGTCAGAAGTATGCAGAATCATCGGGATCGCTATTTTCGAGCTACTTGATACGAGAAACACGTTTTCTGGTGTTTTCACCACTCCACAGTACGTTTGATGTGCAGAACCGGAGATAACTTGGTTTTCGTGAGGTTTCAAGCTGAGGTATGCATTTTCTGCGATAATCTTGCTGTGACTTCTGTCAGAAGTATGCAGAATCATCTAGATCGCTCGTTTCGAGCTACTTGATACGAGAAACACGTTTTCTGGTGTTTTCACCACTCCACAGTACGTTTGATGTGCAGAACCGGAGATAACTTGGTTTTCGTGAGGTTTCAAGCTGAGGTATGCATTTTCTGCGATAATCTTGCTGAGACTTCTGTCAGAAGTATGCAGAATCATCTACATCGCTCTTTTCGAGCTATTTAATGCCAGAAACACGTTTTCTGGTGTTTTGACCACTCCACAGTGCGTCTGATATTTAGAGCCGCCGATAACTTGTTTTCGTGGGGTTTCCAGCTGAGATATGCATTTTCTGCGATATACTTGGTGAGTCTTCTGTCAGAAGTATGCAGAATCATCGAGATCGCTCTATTCGAGCTATTTGATGCGAGAAACACGTTATCTGGTGTATTGACCACTCCACATTGCGCCTGATATGCAGAAGCGGCGATATCTTGGTTTTCGTGGGGTTTCAAGCTCAGATATGCATTTTCTGCGATAATCTTGGTGAGACGTCTGTCCGAAGTATGCAGAATTATCGGGATCGCACTTTTCGAGCTATTTAATGCGAGAAACACGTTATCTGGTGTTTTCACCACTCCACAGTGCGTTTGATATGCAGAACCGGCGACATCTTGGATTTCGTCGGGTTTCAAGCTGAGATATGCATTTTCTACGATAATCTTGGTGAGGCTTCTGTCAGAAGGATGCAGAATCTTCGAGAACGCTCTTTTCGAGCTACTTGATACGAGAAACACGTTTTCTGGTGTTTTCACCACTCCACAGTGCGTCTGATATGCAGAACCGACGATATCTTGGTTTTCGTGGTGTTTCCAGCTGAGATATGCATTTTCTGCTATAATCTTGGTGAGTCTTCTGTCCGAATTATGTAGAATCATCTAGATCGCTCTTTTCGAGCTATTTAATGCGTGAAACGCGTTTTCTGGTGTATTCACCACTCCACAGTACGTTTGACCTGAGGAAACGTAGATATCTTGGTTTCGGTCGGGTTTCAAGCTGAGATATGCATTTTCTGCGATAATCTTGGTGAGTCTTCAGTCCGAATTATGTAGAATCATCTAGATTGCTCTTTTCGAGCTATTTAATGCGAGAAACACGTTATCTGGTGTTTTCACCACTCCACAGTGCGGTTGATATGCAGAACCGGCGATATCTTGGTTTTTGTGGGGTTTCAAGCTGAGGTATGCATTTTCTGCGATAATCTTGCTGAGACTTCTGTCAGAAGTATGCAGAATCATCTAGATCGCTCGTTTCGAGCTACTTGATACGAGAAACACGTTTTCTGGTGTTTTCACCACTTCACAGTACGTTTGCTGTGCAGAACCGGAGATAACTTGGTTTTCGTGAGGTTTCAAGCTGAGGTATGCATTTTCTGCGATAATCTTGGTATTTCATCTATGAGAAGTATGCAGAATCATCGAGAACACTCTTTTCGAGTTAGTTAATGCGAGAAACACGGTTTCTGGTGTATTCACCACTCCACAGTACGTTTGACATGCAGAACCGGCGATATCATGGTTTCGGTCGGGTTTCAAGATGAGATATGCATTTTCTACGATAATCTTGGTGAGACTTCGGTCACAAGTATGCAGAATCTTCGAGAACGCTCCTTTCGAGCTACTTGATACGAGAAACACGTTTTCTGGTGTTATCACCACTCCACAGTACGTTTGATGTGCAGAACCGGAGATAACTTGGTTTTCGTGAGGTTTCAAGCTGAGGTATGCATTTTCTGCGATAATCTTGCTGTGACTTCTGTCAGAAGTATGCAGAATCATCTAGATCGCTCGTTTCGAGCTACTTGATACGAAAAACACGTTTTCTGGTGTTTTCACCACTCCACAGTACGTTTGATGTGCAGAACCGGAGATAACTTGGTTTTCGTGAGGTTTCAAGCTGAGGTATGCATTTTCTGCGATAATCTTGCTGAGACTTCTGTCAGAAGTATGCAGAATCATCTACATCGCTCTTTTCGAGCTATTTAATACCAGAAACACGTTTTCTGGTGTTTTCACCACTCCACAGTGCGTTTGATATGCAGAACCGGCGACATCTTGATTTTCGTGAGGTTTCAAGCTGAGATATGGATTTTATGCGATAATCTTGGTGAGACTTCAGTCAGAAGTATGCCGAATCTTCGTGAACGCTCTTTTCGAGCTACATAATGCGATAAACACGTTATCTGGTGTTTTCACCACTCCACAGTGCGTTTGATATGCAGAACCGGCGACATCTTGGATTTCGTCGGGGTTCAAGCTGAGATATGCATTTTCTGCAATAATCTTGGTGAGTCCTCTGTCAGAAGTATGCAGTAACATCGAGATCGCTCTTTTCGAGCTAGTTAATGCGAGAAACACGTTTTCTCGTGTTTTCACCACCACACAGTGCGTTTGATATGCAGAACCGGCGACAAGTTGGATTTCGTCGAGTTTCAAGTTGAGATATGCTTTTTCTGCGATAATATTCGTGTGACTTCAGTCAGAAGTATGCAGAAACATCTAGATCGCTCGTTTCGGGCTATTTAATGCGAAAAAACAAGTTTTCTGGTGTTTTCAACATTCCACAGTGCGTTTGATATGCAGAACCGGCGATATCTTGATTTTCGTGGTGTTTCCAGCAGAGATATGCATTTTCTGCGATAATCTTGGTGAGTCTTCTGTCAGCAGAATGCAGAATCATCCAGATCGCTCTTTTCGAGCTATTTAATGCCAGAAACACGTTTTCTGGTGTTTTGACCACTCCACAGTGCGTCTGATATTTAGAGCCGCCGATAACTTGTTTTCGTGGGGTTTCCAGCTGAGATATGCATTTTCTGCGATAAACTTGGTGAGTCTTCTGTCAGAAGTATGCAGAATCATCGAGATCGCTCTATTCGAGCTATTTGATGCGAGAAACACGTTATCTGGTGTATTGACCACTCCACATTGCGCCTGATATGCAGAAGCGGCGATATCTTGGTTTTCGTGGGGTTTCCAGCCGAGATATGCATTTTCTGCGATAATCTTGGTGAGACTTCAGTCAGAAGTATGCAGAATCATCTAGATCGCTCTTTTCGAGCTATTTAATGCGAGAAACCCGTTTTCGGGTGTACTCACCACCCCACAGTACGTTTGACATGCAGAACAGGCGACATCTTGATTTTCGTGGTGTTTCCAGCAGAGATATGCATTTTCTGCGATAATCTTGGTGAGTCTTCTGTCAGCAGAATGCAGAATCATCTAGATCGCTCTTTTCGAGCTATTTAATGCCAGAAACACGTTTTCTGGTGTTCTGACCACTCCACAGTGCGTCTGATATTTAGAGCCGCCGATAACTTGTTTTCGTGGGGTTTCCAGCTGAGATATGCATTTTCTGCGATAAACTTGGTGAGTCTTCTGTCAGAAGTATGCAGAATCATCGAGATCGCTCTATTCGAGCTATTTGATGCGAGAAACACGTTATCTGGTGTATTGACCACTCCACATTGCGCCTGATATGCAGAAGCGGCGATATCTTGGTTTTCGTGGGGTTTCCAGCCGTGATATGCATTTTCTGCGATAATCTTGGTGAGACTTCAGTCAGAAGTATGCAGAATCATCTAGATCGCTCTTTTCGAGCTATTTAATGCGAGAAACCCGTTTTCGGGTGTACTCACCACTCCACAGTACGTTTGACATGCAGAACCGGCGACATCTTGATTTTCGTGGTGTTTGCAGCTGAGATATGCATTGTGTACGATAACCATGGTCAGTCTTCTGTCAGAAGTATACAGAATCATCTAGATCGCTCTTTACGAGCTATTTAATGCGAAAAACACGTTTTCTGGTATATTCACCACCCCACAGTGCGTTTGACATGCAGAACCGGAGACATCTTGGTTTCCGTCGGGTTTCAAGTTGAGATATGCATTTTCTACGATAGTCTTGGTGAGACTTCTGTCAGAAGTATGCAGAATCATCGGGATCGCACTTTTCGAGCTACTTGATACGAGAAACACGTTTTCTGGTGTTTTCAACACTCCACAGTACGTTTGATGTGCAGAACCGGAGATAACTTGGTTTTCGTGAGGTTTCAAGCTGAGGTATGCATTTTCTGCGATAATCTTGCTGTGACTTCTGTCAGAAGTATGCAGAATCATCTAGATCGCTCGTTTCGAGCTACTTGATACGAGAAACACGTTTTCTGGTGTTTTCACCACTCCACAGTACGTTTGATGTGCAGAACAGGAGTTAACTTGGTTTTCGTGAGGTTTCAAGCTGAGGTATGCATTTTCTGCGATAATCTTGCTGAGACTTCTGTCAGAAGTATGCAGAATCATCTACATCGCTCTTTTCGAGCTATTTAATGCCAGAAACACGTTTTCTGGTGTTTTGACCACTCCACAGTGCGTCTGATATTTAGAGCCGCCGATAACTCGTTTTCGTGGGGTTTCCAGCTGAGATATGCATTTTCTGCGATATACTTGGTGAGTCTTCTGTCAGAAGTATGCGGAATCATCGAGATCGCTCTATTCGAGCTATTTGATGCGAGAAACACGTTATCTGGTGTATTGACCACTCCACATTGCGCCTGATATGCAGAAGCGGCGATATCTTGGTTTTCGTGGGGTTTCCAGCCGAGATATGCATTTTCTGCGATAATCTTGGTGAGACTTCTGTCAGAAGTATACAGAATCATCTAGATCGCTCTTTACGAGCTATTTAATGCGAGAAACACGTTATATGGTTGTTTTCACCACTCCACAGTGCGTTTGATATGCAGAACCGGCGATATCATGGATTCGGTCGGGTTTCAAGCTGAGAAATGCATTTTCTACGATAATCTTGGTGAGACTTCTGTCACAAGTATGCAAAATCTTCGAGAACGCTCCTTTCGAGCTACTTGATACGAGAAACACGTTTTCTGGTGTTTTCACCACTCCACAGTACGTTTGATGTGCAGAACCGGAGATAACTTGGTTTTCGTGAGGTTTCAAGCTGAGGTATGCATTTTCTGCGATAATCTTGCTGAGACTTCTGTCAGAAGTATGCAGAATCATCTAGATCGCTCGTTTCGAGCTACTTGATACGAGAAACACGTTTTCTGGTGTTTTCACCACTACACAGTGCGTCTGATATGCAGAATCGGAGATATCATGGTTTCGGTCGGGTTTCAAGCTGAGATATGCGTTTTCTACGATAATCTTGGTGAGACTTCTGTCACAAGTATGCAGTAACATCGAGATCGCTCTTTTCGAGCTACTTGATACGAGAAACACGTTTTCTGGTGTTTTCACCACTCCACAGTACGTTTGATGTGCAGAACCGGAGATAACTTGGTTTTCGTGAGGTTTCAAGCTGAGGTATGCATTTTCTGCGATAATCTTGCTGAGACTTCTGTCAGAAGTATGCAGAATCATCTAGATCGCTCGTTTTGAGCTACTTGATACGAGAAACACGTTTTCTGGTGTTTTCACCACTTCACAGTACGTTTGATGTGCAGAACCGGAGATAACTTGGTTTTCGTGAGGTTTCAAGCTGAGGTATGCATTTTCTGCGATAATCTTGGTGTTTCATCTATGAGAAGTATGCGGAATCATCGAGAACACTCTTTTCGTGTTAGTTAATGCGAGAAGCACGTTGTCTGGTTGTTTTCACGACTCCACAGTGCGTTTGATATGCAGATCCGGCGACATGTTGATTTTCGTGAGGTTTCAAGCTGAGATATGGATTTTCTGCGATAATCTTGGTGAGACTTCAGTCAGAAGTATGCAGAATCATCTAGATCGCTCGTTTCGAGCTATTTAATGCGAAAAAACAAGTTTTCTGGAGTTTTCAACATTCCACAGTGCGTTTGATATGCAGAACCGGCGATATCTTGATTTTCGTGGTGTTTCCAGCTGAGATATGCATTTTCTGCGATAATCTTGGTGAGTCTTCTGTCAGAATTATGTAGAATCATCTAGATCGCTCTTTTCGAGCTATTTAATGCGAAAAAACAAGTTTTCTGGTGTTTTCAACAATCCACAGTGCGTTTTATATGCAGAACCGGCGATATATTGATTTTCGTGGTGTTTCCAGCTGAGATATGCATTTTCTGCGATAATGATGGTGAGTCTTCTGTCAGAAGTATGCAGAATCTTCGAGATACCTCTTTGCGAGCTATTTAGTGCGAGAAACACGTTATCTGGTGTTTTCACCACTCCACAGTGCGTTTGATATGCAGAACCTGCGACATCTTGGATTTCGTCGGGTTTCAAGCTGAGATATGTATTTTCTACGATAATCTTGGTGAGACTTCTGTCAGAAGTATGCAGAATCATCGAGATCGCTCTTTTCGAGCTACTTAATGCGAGAAACAGGATTTCGGGTGTTTTCACCACTCCACAGTGCGTTTGATATGCAGAACCGGAGATATCTTGGTTTCGGTCGGGTTTCAAGCTGAGATATGCATTTTCTACGATAATCTTGGTGAGACTTCAGTCAGAAGTATGCAGAATCTTCGAGAACGCTCTTTTCGAGCTACATAATGCGAGAAACACGCTATCTGGTGTTTTCTCCACACCACAGTGCGTTTGATATGCAGAACCGGCGATATCTTGGCTTACGTCGGGTATCAAGCTGAGATATGCATTTTCAACGATAATCTTGGTGAGACTTCTGTCAGAAGTATGCAGAATCATCGGGATCGCTCTTTTCGAGCTATTTAATGCGAGAAGCACGTTGTCTGGTTGTTTTCACGACTCCACAGTGCGTTTGATATGCAGAACCGGCGACATCTTGATTTTCGTGAGGTTTCAAGCTGAGATATGGATTTTCTGCGATAATCTTGGTGAGACTTCAGTCAGAAGTATGCAGAATCATCTAGATCGCTCGTTTCGAGCTATTTAATGCGAAAAAACAAGTTTTCTGGTGTTTTCAACATTCCACAGTGCGTTTGATATGCAGAACCGGCAATATCTTGATTTTCGTGGTGTTTCCAGCTGAGATATGCATTTTCTGCGATAATCTTGGTGAGTCTTCTGTCAGAATTATGTAGAATCATCTAGATCGCTCTTTTCGAGCTATTTAATGCGAGAAACGCGTTTTCTGGTGTATTCACCACTCCACAGTACGTTTGACCTGAGGAACCGTAGATATCTTGGTTTCGGTCGGGTTTCAAGCTGAGATATGCATTTTCTACGATAATCTTGGTGAGACTTCTGTCAGAAGTATGCCGAATCTTCGTGAACGCTCTTTTCGAGCTACATAATGCGATAAACTCGTTATCTGGTGTTTTCACCACTCCACAGTACGTTTGATGTGCAGAACCGGAGATAACTTGGTTTTCGTGAGGTTTCAAGCTGAGGTATGCATTTTCTGCGATAATCTTGGTGCGACTTCTGTCAGAAGTATGCAGAGTCATCGGGATCGCTCTTTTCGAGCTATTGAATGCGATAAACACGTTATATGGTTGTTTTCACCACTCCACAGTGCGTTTGATGTGCAGAACCGGAGATAACTTGGTTTTCGTGAGATTTCAAGCTGAGATATGCATTTTCTACGATAATCTTGGTGAGACTTCTGTCACAAGTATGCAGAATCTTCGAGAACGCTCTTTTCGAGCTATTTAATGCGAGAAACACGTTATCTGGTGTTTTCACCACTCCACAGTGCGTTTGATATGCAGAACCGGCGATATCTTGGTTTTTGTGGGAATTCAAGCTGAGGTATGCATTTTCTGCGATAATCTTGCTGAGACTTCTGTCAGAAGTATGCAGAATCATCTAGATCGCTCGTTTCGAGCTACTTGATACGAGAAACACGTTTTCTGGTGTTTTCACCACTTCACAGTACGATTGCTGTGCAGAACCGGAGATAACTTGGTTTTCGTGAGGTTTCAAGCTGAGGTATGCATTTTCTGCGATAATCTTGGTATTTCATCTATGAGAAGTATGCAGAATCTTCGAGAACGCTCCTTTCGAGCTACTTGATACGAGAAACACGTTTTCTGGTGTTTTCACCACTCCACAGTACGTTTGATGTGCAGAACCGGAGATAACTTGGTTTTCGTGAGGTTTCAAGCTGAGGTATGCATTTTCTGCGATAATCTTGGTGAGACATCAGTCAGAAGTATGCACAATCATCTAGATCGCTCGTTTCGAGCTATTTAATTCGAGAAACACGTTATCTGGTATTTTCACCACTCCACAGTGCGTTTGATACGCAGAACCGGCGACATCTTGATTTTCGTGTGGTTTCAAGCTGAGATATGGATTTTATGCGATAATCTTGGTGAGACTTCAGTCAGAAGTATGCCGAATATTCGTGAACGCTCTTTTCGAGCTTCATAATGCGATAAACTCGTTATCTGGTGTTTTCACCACTCCACAGTGCGTTTGATATGCAGAACCGGCGACATCTTGGATTTCGTCGGGGTTCAAACTGAGATAAGCATTTTCTACTATAATCTTGGTGAGACTTCGGTCAGAAGTATACAGAGTCATCTAGATCGCTCTTTACGAGCTATTTAATGCGAAAAACACGTTTTCTGGTATATTCACCACCCCACAGTGCGTTTGACATGCAGAACCGGAGACATCTTGGTTTCCGTCGGGTTTCAAGTTGAGATATGCATTTTCTACGATAGTCTTGGTGAGACTTCTGTCAGAAGTATGCAGAATCATCGGGATCGATCTTTTCGAGCTACTTGATACGAGAAACACGTTTTCTGGTGTTTTCACCACTCCACAGTACGTTTGATGTGCAGAACCGGAGATAACTTGGTTTTCGTGAGGTTTCAAGCTGAGGTATGCATTTTCTGCGATAATCTTGGTGCGACTTCTGTCAGAAGTATGCAGAGTCATCGGGATCGCTCTTTTCGAGCTATTGAATGCGATAAACACGTTATATGGTTGTTTTCACCACTCCACAGTGCGTTTGATGTGCAGAACCGGAGATAACTTGGTTTTCGTGAGATTTCAAGCTGAGATATGCATTTTCTACGATAATCTTGGTGAGACTTCTGTCACAAGTATGCAGAATCTTCGAGAACGCTCTTTTCGAGCTACTGAATGCGAGAAACACGTTTTCTGGTGTTTTCACCACTCCACAATACGTTTGATGTGCAGAACCGGAGATAACTTGGTTTTCGTGAGGTTTCAAGCTGAGATATGCATTTTCTGCGATAATCTTGGTGAGACTTCAGTCAGAAGTATGCAGAATCATCTGGATCGCACGTTTCGAGCTATTTAATGCGAGAAACACGTTGTCTGGTTGTTTTCACCACTCCACAGTGCGTTTGATATGCAGAACCGGCGCCATCTTGATTTTCGTGAGGTTTCAAGCTGAGATATGAATTTTCTGCGATAATCTTGGTGTGACTTCAGTCAGAAGTATGCAGAATCATCGAGATCGCTCCTTTCGAGCTATTTAATGCGAGAAACATGTTATATGGTTGTTTTCACCACTCCACAGTGCGTTTGATATGCATAACCGGCGATATCTTGATTTTCGTGGTGTTTCCAGCTGAGATATGCATTTTCTGCGATAATCTTGGTGAGTCTTCTGTCAGCAGTATGCAGAATCATCGAGATCGCTCTTTTCGAGCTATTTAATGCGAAAAAACAAGTTTTCTGGTGTTTTCAACATTCCACAGTGCGTTTGATATGCAGAACCGGCGATATCATGGATTCGGTCGGGTTTCAAGCTGAGAAATGCATTTTCTACGATAATCTTGGTGAGACTTCTGTCACAAGTATGCAAAATCTTCGAGAACGCTCCTTTCGAGCTACTTGATACGAGAAACACGTTTTCTGGTGTTTTCACCACTCCACAGTACGTTTGATGTGCAGAACCGGAGATAACTTGGTTTTCGTGGGGTTTCCAGCTGAGATATGCATTTTCTGCGATATACTTGGTGAGTCTTCTGTCAGAAGTATGCGGAATCATCGAGATCGCTCTATTCGAGCTATTTGATGCGAGAAACACGTTATCTGGTGTATTGACCACTCCACATTGCGCCTGATATGCAGAAGCGGCGATATCTTGGTTTTCGTGGGGTTTCCAGCCGAGATATGCATTTTCTGCGATAATCTTGGTGAGACTTCTGTCAGAAGTATACAGAATCATCTAGATCGCTCTTTACGAGCTATTTAATGCGAGAAACACGTTATATGGTTGTTTTCACCACTCCACAGTGCGTTTGATATGCAGAACCGGCGATATCATGGATTCGGTCGGGTTTCAAGCTGAGAAATGCATTTTCTACGATAATCTTGGTGAGACTTCTGTCACAAGTATGCAAAATCTTCGAGAACGCTCCTTTCGAGCTACTTGATACGAGAAACACGTTTTCTGGTGTTTTCACCACTCCACAGTACGTTTGATGTGCAGAACCGGAGATAACTTGGTTTTCGTGAGGTTTCAAGCTGAGGTATGCATTTTCTGCGATAATCTTGCTGAGACTTCTGTCAGAAGTATGCAGAATCATCTAGATCGCTCGTTTCGAGCTACTTGATACGAGAAACACGTTTTCTGGTGTTTTCACCACTACACAGTGCGTCTGATATGCAGAATCGGAGATATCATGGTTTCGGTCGGGTTTCAAGCTGAGATATGCGTTTTCTACGATAATCTTGGTGAGACTTCTGTCACAAGTATGCAGTAACATCGAGATCGCTCTTTTCGAGCTACTTGATACGAGAAACACGTTTTCTGGTGTTTTCACCACTCCACAGTACGTTTGATGTGCAGAACCGGAGATAACTTGGTTTTCGTGAGGTTTCAAGCTGAGGTATGCATTTTCTGCGATAATCTTGCTGAGACTTCTGTCAGAAGTATGCAGAATCATCTAGATCGCTCGTTTTGAGCTACTTGATACGAGAAACACGTTTTCTGGTGTTTTCACCACTTCACAGTACGTTTGATGTGCAGAACCGGAGATAACTTGGTTTTCGTGAGGTTTCAAGCTGAGGTATGCATTTTCTGCGATAATCTTGGTGTTTCATCTATGAGAAGTATGCGGAATCATCGAGAACACTCTTTTCGTGTTAGTTAATGCGAGAAGCACGTTGTCTGGTTGTTTTCACGACTCCACAGTGCGTTTGATATGCAGATCCGGCGACATCTTGATTTTCGTGAGGTTTCAAGCTGAGATATGGATTTTCTGCGATAATCTTGGTGAGACTTCAGTCAGAAGTATGCAGAATCATCTAGATCGCTCGTTTCGAGCTATTTAATGCGAAAAAACAAGTTTTCTGGAGTTTTCAACATTCCACAGTGCGTTTGATATGCAGAACCGGCGATATCTTGATTTTCGTGGTGTTTCCAGCTGAGATATGCATTTTCTGCGATAATCTTGGTGAGTCTTCTGTCAGAATTATGTAGAATCATCTAGATCGCTCTTTTCGAGCTATTTAATGCGAAAAAACAAGTTTTCTGGTGTTTTCAACAATCCACAGTGCGTTTTATATGCAGAACCGGCGATATATTGATTTTCGTGGTGTTTCCAGCTGAGATATGCATTTTCTGCGATAATGATGGTGAGTCTTCTGTCAGAAGTATGCAGAATCTTCGAGATACCTCTTTGCGAGCTATTTAGTGCGAGAAACACGTTATCTGGTGTTTTCACCACTCCACAGTGCGTTTGATATGCAGAACCTGCGACATCTTGGATTTCGTCGGGTTTCAAGCTGAGATATGTATTTTCTACGATAATCTTGGTGAGACTTCTGTCAGAAGTATGCAGAATCATCGAGATCGCTCTTTTCGAGCTACTTAATGCGAGAAACAGGATTTCGGGTGTTTTCACCACTCCACAGTGCGTTTGATATGCAGAACCGGAGATATCTTGGTTTCGGTCGGGTTTCAAGCTGAGATATGCATTTTCTACGATAATCTTGGTGAGACTTCAGTCAGAAGTATGCAGAATCTTCGAGAACGCTCTTTTCGAGCTACATAATGCGAGAAACACGCTATCTGGTGTTTTCTCCACACCACAGTGCGTTTGATATGCAGAACCGGCGATATCTTGGCTTACGTCGGGTATCAAGCTGAGATATGCATTTTCAACGATAATCTTGGTGAGACTTCTGTCAGAAGTATGCAGAATCATCGGGATCGCTCTTTTCGAGCTATTTAATGCGAGAAGCACGTTGTCTGGTTGTTTTCACGACTCCACAGTGCGTTTGATATGCAGAACCGGCGACATCTTGATTTTCGTGAGGTTTCAAGCTGAGATATGGATTTTCTGCGATAATCTTGGTGAGACTTCAGTCAGAAGTATGCAGAATCATCTAGATCGCTCGTTTCGAGCTATTTAATGCGAAAAAACAAGTTTTCTGGTGTTTTCAACATTCCACAGTGCGTTTGATATGCAGAACCGGCAATATCTTGATTTTCGTGGTGTTTCCAGCTGAGATATGCATTTTCTGCGATAATCTTGGTGAGTCTTCTGTCAGAATTATGTAGAATCATCTAGATCGCTCTTTTCGAGCTATTTAATGCGAGAAACGCGTTTTCTGGTGTATTCACCACTCCACAGTACGTTTGACCTGAGGAACCGTAGATATCTTGGTTTCGGTCGGGTTTCAAGCTGAGATATGCATTTTCTACGATAATCTTGGTGAGACTTCTGTCAGAAGTATGCCGAATCTTCGTGAACGCTCTTTTCGAGCTACATAATGCGATAAACTCGTTATCTGGTGTTTTCACCACTCCACAGTACGTTTGATGTGCAGAACCGGAGATAACTTGGTTTTCGTGAGGTTTCAAGCTGAGGTATGCATTTTCTGCGATAATCTTGGTGCGACTTCTGTCAGAAGTATGCAGAGTCATCGGGATCGCTCTTTTCGAGCTATTGAATGCGATAAACACGTTATATGGTTGTTTTCACCACTCCACAGTGCGTTTGATGTGCAGAACCGGAGATAACTTGGTTTTCGTGAGATTTCAAGCTGAGATATGCATTTTCTACGATAATCTTGGTGAGACTTCTGTCACAAGTATGCAGAATCTTCGAGAACGCCCTTTTCGAACTATTTAATGCGAGAAACACGTTATCTGGTGTTTTCACCACTCCACAGTGCGTTTGATATGCAGAACCGGCGATATCTTGGTTTTTGTGGGAATTCAAGCTGAGGTATGCATTTTCTGCGATAATCTTGCTGAGACTTCTGTCAGAAGTATGCAGAATCATCTAGATCGCTCGTTTCGAGCTACTTGATACGAGAAACACGTTTTCTGGTGTTTTCACCACTTCACAGTACGATTGCTGTGCAGAACCGGAGATAACTTGGTTTTCGTGAGGTTTCAAGCTGAGGTATGCATTTTCTGCGATAATCTTGGTATTTCATCTATGAGAAGTATGCAGAATCTTCGAGAACGCTCCTTTCGAGCTACTTGATACGAGAAACACGTTTTCTGGTGTTTTCACCACTCCACAGTACGTTTGATGTGCAGAACCGGAGATAACTTGGTTTTCGTGAGGTTTCAAGCTGAGGTATGCATTTTCTGCGATAATCTTGGTGAGACATCAGTCAGAAGTATGCACAATCATCTAGATCGCTCGTTTCGAGCTATTTAATTCGAGAAACACGTTATCTGGTATTTTCACCACTCCACAGTGCGTTTGATACGCAGAACCGGCGACATCTTGATTTTCGTGTGGTTTCAAGCTGAGATATGGATTTTATGCGATAATCTTGGTGAGACTTCAGTCAGAAGTATGCCGAATATTCGTGAACGCTCTTTTCGAGCTTCATAATGCGATAAACTCGTTATCTGGTGTTTTCACCACTCCACAGTGCGTTTGATATGCAGAACCGGCGACATCTTGGATTTCGTCGGGGTTCAAACTGAGATAAGCATTTTCTACTATAATCTTGGTGAGACTTCGGTCAGAAGTATACAGAGTCATCTAGATCGCTCTTTACGAGCTATTTAATGCGAAAAACACGTTTTCTGGTATATTCACCACCCCACAGTGCGTTTGACATGCAGAACCGGAGACATCTTGGTTTCCGTCGGGTTTCAAGTTGAGATATGCATTTTCTACGATAGTCTTGGTGAGACTTCTGTCAGAAGTATGCAGAATCATCGGGATCGATCTTTTCGAGCTACTTGATACGAGAAACACGTTTTCTGGTGTTTTCACCACTCCACAGTACGTTTGATGTGCAGAACCGGAGATAACTTGGTTTTCGTGAGGTTTCAAGCTGAGGTATGCATTTTCTGCGATAATCTTGGTGCGACTTCTGTCAGAAGTATGCAGAGTCATCGGGATCGCTCTTTTCGAGCTATTGAATGCGATAAACACGTTATATGGTTGTTTTCACCACTCCACAGTGCGTTTGATGTGCAGAACCGGAGATAACTTGGTTTTCGTGAGATTTCAAGCTGAGATATGCATTTTCTACGATAATCTTGGTGAGACTTCTGTCACAAGTATGCAGAATCTTCGAGAACGCTCTTTTCGAGCTACTGAATGCGAGAAACACGTTTTCTGGTGTTTTCACCACTCCACAATACGTTTGATGTGCAGAACCGGAGATAACTTGGTTTTCGTGAGGTTTCAAGCTGAGATATGCATTTTCTGCGATAATCTTGGTGAGACTTCAGTCAGAAGTATGCAGAATCATCTGGATCGCACGTTTCGAGCTATTTAATGCGAGAAACACGTTGTCTGGTTGTTTTCACCACTCCACAGTGCGTTTGATATGCAGAACCGGCGCCATCTTGATTTTCGTGAGGTTTCAAGCTGAGATATGAATTTTCTGCGATAATCTTGGTGTGACTTCAGTCAGAAGTATGCAGAATCATCGAGATCGCTCCTTTCGAGCTATTTAATGCGAGAAACATGTTATATGGTTGTTTTCACCACTCCACAGTGCGTTTGATATGCATAACCGGCGATATCTTGATTTTCGTGGTGTTTCCAGCTGAGATATGCATTTTCTGCGATAATCTTGGTGAGTCTTCTGTCAGCAGTATGCAGAATCATCGAGATCGCTCTTTTCGAGCTATTTAATGCGAAAAAACAAGTTTTCTGGTGTTTTCAACATTCCACAGTGCGTTTGATATGCAGAACCGGCGCCATCTTGATTTTCGTGAGGTTTCAAGCTGAGATATGAATTTTCTGCGATAATCTTGGTGTGACTTCAGTCAGAAGTATGCAGAATCATCGAGATCGCTCCTTTCGAGCTATTTAATGCGAGAAACATGTTATATGGTTGTTTTCACCACTCCACAGTGCGTTTGATATGCATAACCGGCGATATCTTGATTTTCGTGGTGTTTCCAGCTGAGATATGCATTTTCTGCGATAATCTTGGTGAGTCTTCTGTCAGCAGTATGCAGAATCTTCGAGAACGCTCTTTTCGAGCTACTTAATGCGAGAAACACGTTTTCTGGTGTTTTCACCACTCCACAACACGTTTGATGTGTAGAACCGGCGATAACTTGGTTTTCCTGAGGTTTCAAGCTGAGATATGCATTTTCTGCGATAATCTTGGTGAGACTTCAGTCAGAAGTATGCAGAATCATCTGGATCGCTCGTTTCGAGCTATTTAATGCGACAAACACGTTGTCTGGTTGTTTTCACCACTCCACAGTGTGTTTGATATGCAGAACCGGCGCCATCTTGATTTTCGTGAGGTTTCAAGCTGAGATATGAATTTTCTGCGATAATCTTGGTGAGACTTCAGTCAGAAGTATGCAGAATCATCGAGATCGCTCCTTTCGAGCTATTTAATGCGAGAAACATGTTATATGGTTGTTTTCACCACTCCACAGTGCGTTTGATATGCATAACCGGCGATATCTTGATTTTCGTGGTGCTTCCAGCTGAGATATGCATTCTCTGCGATAATCGAGGTGAGTCTTCTGTCAGAAGTATGCAGAATCATCTAGATCGCTCTTTACGAGCTATTTAATGCGAGAAACACGTTTTCTGGTATATTCACCACCTCACAGTACGTTTGACATGCAGAACCGGAGATAGCTTGGTTTCGGTCGGGTTTCAAGCAGAGAGATGCATTTTCTACGATAGTCTTGGTGAGACTTCTGTCAGAAGTATGCAGAACCATCGGGATCGCTCTTTCGAGCTATTTAATGCGAGAAACACGTTTTCTGGTGTTTTCACCACCCCACAGTGCGTTTGATATGCAGAACCGGCGACATCTTGGTTTTCGTGAGGTTTCAAGCTGAGATATGGATTTTCTGCGATAATCTTGGTGAGACTTCAGTCAGAAGTATGCAGAATCATCTAGATCGCTCGTTTCGAGCTATTTAATGCGAAAAAACAAGTTTTCTGGTGTTTTCAACATTCCACAGTGCGTTTGATATGCAGAACCGGCGATATCTTGATTTTCGTGGTGTTTCCAGCTGAGATATGCATTTTCTGCGATAATCTTGGTGAGTCTTCTGTCAGAAGTATGCAGAATCATCTAGATCGCTCGTTTCGAGCTACTTGATACGAGAAACACGTTTTCTGGTGTTTTCACCACTTCACAGTACGATTGCTGTGCAGAACCGGAGATAACTTGGTTTTCGTCGGGTATCAAGCTGAGATATGCATTTTCAACGATAATCTTGGTGAGACTTCTGTCAGAAGTATGCAGAATCATCGAGATCGCTCTTTTCGAGCTACTTAATGCGAGAAACAGGATTTCGGGTGTTTTCACCACTCCACAGTGCGTTTGATATGCAGAACCGGAGATATCTTGGTTTCGGTCGGGTTTCAAGCTGAGATATGCATTTTCTACGATAATCTTGGTGAGACTTCAGTCAGAAGTATGCAGAATCTTCGAGAACGCTCTTTTCGAGCTACATAATGCGAGAAACACGCTATCTGGTGTTTTCTCCACACCACAGTGCGTTTGATATGCAGAACCGGCGATATCTTGGCTTACGTCGGGTATCAAGCTGAGATATGCATTTTCAACGATAATCTTGGTGAGACTTCTGTCAGAAGTATGCAGAATCATCGGGATCGCTCTTTTCGAGCTATTTAATGCGAGAAGCACGTTGTCTGGTTGTTTTCACGACTCCACAGTGCGTTTGATATGCAGAACCGGCGACATCTTGATTTTCGTGAGGTTTCAAGCTGAGATATGGATTTTCTGCGATAATCTTGGTGAGACTTCAGTCAGAAGTATGCAGAATCATCTAGATCGCTCGTTTCGAGCTATTTAATGCGAAAAAACAAGTTTTCTGGTGTTTTCAACATTCCACAGTGCGTTTGATATGCAGAACCGGCAATATCTTGATTTTCGTGGTGTTTCCAGCTGAGATATGCATTTTCTGCGATAATCTTGGTGAGTCTTCTGTCAGAATTATGTAGAATCATCTAGATCGCTCTTTTCGAGCTATTTAATGCGAGAAACGCGTTTTCTGGTGTATTCACCACTCCACAGTACGTTTGACCTGAGGAACCGTAGATATCTTGGTTTCGGTCGGGTTTCAAGCTGAGATATGCATTTTCTACGATAATCTTGGTGAGACTTCTGTCAGAAGTATGCCGAATCTTCGTGAACGCTCTTTTCGAGCTACATAATGCGATAAACTCGTTATCTGGTGTTTTCACCACTCCACAGTACGTTTGATGTGCAGAACCGGAGATAACTTGGTTTTCGTGAGGTTTCAAGCTGAGGTATGCATTTTCTGCGATAATCTTGGTGCGACTTCTGTCAGAAGTATGCAGAGTCATCGGGATCGCTCTTTTCGAGCTATTGAATGCGATAAACACGTTATATGGTTGTTTTCACCACTCCACAGTGCGTTTGATGTGCAGAACCGGAGATAACTTGGTTTTCGTGAGATTTCAAGCTGAGATATGCATTTTCTACGATAATCTTGGTGAGACTTCTGTCACAAGTATGCAGAATCTTCGAGAACGCTCTTTTCGAGCTATTTAATGCGAGAAACACGTTATCTGGTGTTTTCACCACTCCACAGTGCGTTTGATATGCAGAACCGGCGATATCTTGGTTTTTGTGGGAATTCAAGCTGAGGTATGCATTTTCTGCGATAATCTTGCTGAGACTTCTGTCAGAAGTATGCAGAATCATCTAGATCGCTCGTTTCGAGCTACTTGATACGAGAAACACGTTTTCTGGTGTTTTCACCACTTCACAGTACGATTGCTGTGCAGAACCGGAGATAACTTGGTTTTCGTGAGGTTTCAAGCTGAGGTATGCATTTTCTGCGATAATCTTGGTATTTCATCTATGAGAAGTATGCAGAATCTTCGAGAACGCTCCTTTCGAGCTACTTGATACGAGAAACACGTTTTCTGGTGTTTTCACCACTCCACAGTACGTTTGATGTGCAGAACCGGAGATAACTTGGTTTTCGTGAGGTTTCAAGCTGAGGTATGCATTTTCTGCGATAATCTTGGTGAGACATCAGTCAGAAGTATGCACAATCATCTAGATCGCTCGTTTCGAGCTATTTAATTCGAGAAACACGTTATCTGGTATTTTCACCACTCCACAGTGCGTTTGATACGCAGAACCGGCGACATCTTGATTTTCGTGTGGTTTCAAGCTGAGATATGGATTTTATGCGATAATCTTGGTGAGACTTCAGTCAGAAGTATGCCGAATATTCGTGAACGCTCTTTTCGAGCTTCATAATGCGATAAACTCGTTATCTGGTGTTTTCACCACTCCACAGTGCGTTTGATATGCAGAACCGGCGACATCTTGGATTTCGTCGGGGTTCAAACTGAGATAAGCATTTTCTACTATAATCTTGGTGAGACTTCGGTCAGAAGTATACAGAGTCATCTAGATCGCTCTTTACGAGCTATTTAATGCGAAAAACACGTTTTCTGGTATATTCACCACCCCACAGTGCGTTTGACATGCAGAACCGGAGACATCTTGGTTTCCGTCGGGTTTCAAGTTGAGATATGCATTTTCTACGATAGTCTTGGTGAGACTTCTGTCAGAAGTATGCAGAATCATCGGGATCGATCTTTTCGAGCTACTTGATACGAGAAACACGTTTTCTGGTGTTTTCACCACTCCACAGTACGTTTGATGTGCAGAACCGGAGATAACTTGGTTTTCGTGAGGTTTCAAGCTGAGGTATGCATTTTCTGCGATAATCTTGGTGCGACTTCTGTCAGAAGTATGCAGAGTCATCGGGATCGCTCTTTTCGAGCTATTGAATGCGATAAACACGTTATATGGTTGTTTTCACCACTCCACAGTGCGTTTGATGTGCAGAACCGGAGATAACTTGGTTTTCGTGAGATTTCAAGCTGAGATATGCATTTTCTACGATAATCTTGGTGAGACTTCTGTCACAAGTATGCAGAATCTTCGAGAACGCTCTTTTCGAGCTACTGAATGCGAGAAACACGTTTTCTGGTGTTTTCACCACTCCACAATACGTTTGATGTGCAGAACCGGAGATAACTTGGTTTTCGTGAGGTTTCAAGCTGAGATATGCATTTTCTGCGATAATCTTGGTGAGACTTCAGTCAGAAGTATGCAGAATCATCTGGATCGCACGTTTCGAGCTATTTAATGCGAGAAACACGTTGTCTGGTTGTTTTCACCACTCCACAGTGCGTTTGATATGCAGAACCGGCGCCATCTTGATTTTCGTGAGGTTTCAAGCTGAGATATGAATTTTCTGCGATAATCTTGGTGTGACTTCAGTCAGAAGTATGCAGAATCATCGAGATCGCTCCTTTCGAGCTATTTAATGCGAGAAACATGTTATATGGTTGTTTTCACCACTCCACAGTGCGTTTGATATGCATAACCGGCGATATCTTGATTTTCGTGGTGTTTCCAGCTGAGATATGCATTTTCTGCGATAATCTTGGTGAGTCTTCTGTCAGCAGTATGCAGAATCATCGAGATCGCTCTTTTCGAGCTATTTAATGCGAAAAAACAAGTTTTCTGGTGTTTTCAACATTCCACAGTGCGTTTGATATGCAGAACCGGCGCCATCTTGATTTTCGTGAGGTTTCAAGCTGAGATATGAATTTTCTGCGATAATCTTGGTGTGACTTCAGTCAGAAGTATGCAGAATCATCGAGATCGCTCCTTTCGAGCTATTTAATGCGAGAAACATGTTATATGGTTGTTTTCACCACTCCACAGTGCGTTTGATATGCATAACCGGCGATATCTTGATTTTCGTGGTGTTTCCAGCTGAGATATGCATTTTCTGCGATAATCTTGGTGAGTCTTCTGTCAGCAGTATGCAGAATCTTCGAGAACGCTCTTTTCGAGCTACTTAATGCGAGAAACACGTTTTCTGGTGTTTTCACCACTCCACAACACGTTTGATGTGTAGAACCGGCGATAACTTGGTTTTCCTGAGGTTTCAAGCTGAGATATGCATTTTCTGCGATAATCTTGGTGAGACTTCAGTCAGAAGTATGCAGAATCATCTGGATCGCTCGTTTCGAGCTATTTAATGCGACAAACACGTTGTCTGGTTGTTTTCACCACTCCACAGTGTGTTTGATATGCAGAACCGGCGCCATCTTGATTTTCGTGAGGTTTCAAGCTGAGATATGAATTTTCTGCGATAATCTTGGTGAGACTTCAGTCAGAAGTATGCAGAATCATCGAGATCGCTCCTTTCGAGCTATTTAATGCGAGAAACATGTTATATGGTTGTTTTCACCACTCCACAGTGCGTTTGATATGCATAACCGGCGATATCTTGATTTTCGTGGTGCTTCCAGCTGAGATATGCATTCTCTGCGATAATCGAGGTGAGTCTTCTGTCAGAAGTATGCAGAATCATCTAGATCGCTCTTTACGAGCTATTTAATGCGAGAAACACGTTTTCTGGTATATTCACCACCCCACAGTACGTTTGACATGCAGAACCGGAGATAGCTTGGTTTCGGTCGGGTTTCAAGCAGAGAGATGCATTTTCTACGATAGTCTTGGTGAGACTTCTGTCAGAAGTATGCAGAACCATCGGGATCGCTCTTTCGAGCTATTTAATGCGAGAAACACGTTTTCTGGTGTTTTCACCACCCCACAGTGCGTTTGATATGCAGAACCGGCGACATCTTGGTTTTCGTGAGGTTTCAAGCTGAGATATGGATTTTCTGCGATAATCTTGGTGAGACTTCAGTCAGAAGTATGCAGAATCATCTAGATCGCTCGTTTCGAGCTATTTAATGCGAAAAAACAAGTTTTCTGGTGTTTTCAACATTCCACAGTGCGTTTGATATGCAGAACCGGCGATATCTTGATTTTCGTGGTGTTTCCAGCTGAGATATGCATTTTCTGCGATAATCTTGGTGAGTCTTCTGTCAGAAGTATGCAGAATCATCTAGATCGCTCGTTTCGAGCTACTTGATACGAGAAACACGTTTTCTGGTGTTTTCACCACTTCACAGTACGATTGCTGTGCAGAACCGGAGATAACTTGGTTTTCGTGAGGTTTCAAGCTGAGGTATGCATTTTCTGCGATAATCTTGGTATTTCATCTATGAGAAGTATGCAGAATCTTCGAGAACGCTCCTTTCGAGCTACTTGATACGAGAAACACGTTTTCTGGTGTTTTCACCACTCCACAGTACGTTTGATGTGCAGAACCGGAGATAACTTGGTTTTCGTGAGGTTTCAAGCTGAGGTATGCATTTTCTGCGATAATCTTGGTGAGACATCAGTCAGAAGTATGCAGAATCATCTAGATCGCTCGTTTCGAGCTATTTAATTCGAGAAACACGTTATCTGGTATTTTCACCACTCCACAGTGCGTTTGATATGCAGAACCGGCGACATCTTGATTTTCGTGTGGTTTCAAGCTGAGATATGGATTTTATGCGATAATCTTGGTGAGACTTCAGTCAGAAGTATGCCGAATATTCGTGAACGCTCTTTTCGAGCTACATAATGCGATAAACACGTTATCTGGTGTTTTCACCACTCCACAGTGCGTTTGATATGCAGAACCGGCGACATCTTGGATTTCGTCGGGGTTCAAGCTGAGATATGCATTTTCTGCAATAATCTTGGTGAGTCCTCTGTCAGAAGTATGCAGTAACATCGAGATCGCTCTTTTCGAGCTAGTTAATGCGAGAAACACGTTTTCTCGTGTTTTCACCACCCCACAGTGCGTTTGATATGCAGAACCGGCGACATGTTGGATTTCGTCGAGTTTCAAGTTGAGATATGCTTTTTCTGCGATAATATTGGTGTGACTTCAGTCAGAAGTATGCAGAAACATCTAGATCGCTCGTTTCGGGCTATTTAATGCGAAAAAACAAGTTTTCTGGTGTTTTCAACATTCCACAGTGCGTTTGATATGCAGAACCGGCGATATCTTGATTTTCGTGGTGTTTCCAGCAGAGATATGCATTTTCTGCGATAATCTTGGTGAGTCTTCTGTCAGAAGTATGCAGAATCATCGAGATCGCTCTATTCGAGCTATTTGATGCGAGAAACACGTTATCTGGTGTATTGACCACTCCACATTGCGCCTGATATGCAGAAGCGGCGATATCTTGGTTTTCGTGGGGTTTCCAGCCGAGATATGCATTTTCTGCGATAATCTTGGTGAGACTTCAGTCAGAAGTATGCAGAATCATCTAGATCGCTCTTTTCGAGCTATTTAATGCGAGAAACCCGTTTTCGGGTGTACTCACCACCCCACAGTACGTTTGACATGCAGAACCGGCGACATCTTGATTTTCGTGGTGTTTGCAGCTGAGATATGCATTTTGTACGATAACCATGGTGAGTCTTTTGTCAGAAGTATACAGAATCATCTAGATCGCTCTTTACGAGCTATTTAATGCGAAAAACACGTTTTCTGGTATATTCACCACCCCACAGTGCGTTTGACATGCAGAACCGGAGACATCTTGGTTTCCGTCGGGTTTCAAGTTGAGATATGCATTTTCTACGATAGTCTTGGTGAGACTTCTGTCAGAAGTATGCAGAATCATCGGGATCGATCTTTTCGAGCTACTTGATACGAGAAACACGTTTTCTGGTGTTTTCACCACTCCACAGTACGTTTGATGTGCAGAACCGGAGATAACTTGGTTTTCGTGAGGTTTCAAGCTGAGGTATGCATTTTCTGCGATAATCTTGGTGCGACTTCTGTCAGAAGTATGCAGAGTCATCGGGATCGCTCTTTTCGAGCTATTGAATGCGATAAACACGTTATATGGTTGTTTTCACCACTCCACAGTGCGTTTGATGTGCAGAACCGGAGATAACTTGGTTTTCGTGAGATTTCAAGCTGAGATATGCATTTTCTACGATAATCTTGGTGAGACTTCTGTCACAAGTATGCAGAATCTTCGAGAACGCTCTTTTCGAGCTACTGAATGCGAGAAACACGTTTTCTGGTGTTTTCACCACTCCACAATACGTTTGATGTGCAGAACCGGAGATAACTTGGTTTTCGTGAGGTTTCAAGCTGAGATATGCATTTTCTGCGATAATCTTGGTGAGACTTCAGTCAGAAGTATGCAGAATCATCTGGATCGCACGTTTCGAGCTATTTAATGCGAGAAACACGTTGTCTGGTTGTTTTCACCACTCCACAGTGCGTTTGATATGCAGAACCGGCGCCATCTTGATTTTCGTGAGGTTTCAAGCTGAGATATGAATTTTCTGCGATAATCTTGGTGAGACTTCAGTCAGAAGTATGCAGAATCATCGAGATCGCTCCTTTCGAGCTATTTAATGCGAGAAACATGTTATATGGTTGTTTTCACCACTCCACAGTGCGTTTGATATGCATAACCGGCGATATCTTGATTTTCGTGGTGTTTCCAGCTGAGATATGCATTTTCTGCGATAATCTTGGTGAGTCTTCTGTCAGCAGTATGCAGAATCATCGAGATCGCTCTTTTCGAGCTATTTAATGCGAAAAAACAAGTTTTCTGGTGTTTTCAACATTCCACAGTGCGTTTGATATGCAGAACCGGCGATACCTTGATTTTCGTGGTGTTTCCAGCTGAGATATGCATTTTCTGCGATAATCTTGGTGAGTCTTCTGTCAGCAGTATGCAGAATCTTCGAGAACGCTCTTTTCGAGCTACTTAATGCGAGAAACACGTTTTCTGGTGTTTTCACCACTCCACAACACGTTTGATGTGTAGAACCGGCGATAACTTGGTTTTCCTGAGGTTTCAAGCTGAGATATGCATTTTCTGCGATAATCTTGGTGAGACTTCAGTCAGAAGTATGCAGAATCATCTGGATCGCTCGTTTCGAGCTATTTAATGCGACAAACACGTTGTCTGGTTGTTTTCACCACTCCACAGTGTGTTTGATATGCAGAACCGGCGCCATCTTGATTTTCGTGAGGTTTCAAGCTGAGATATGAATTTTCTGCGATAATCTTGGTGAGACTTCAGTCAGAAGTATGCAGAATCATCGAGATCGCTCCTTTCGAGCTATTTAATGCGAGAAACATGTTATATGGTTGTTTTCACCACTCCACAGTGCGTTTGATATGCATAACCGGCGATATCTTGATTTTCGTGGTGCTTCCAGCTGAGATATGCATTCTCTGCGATAATCGAGGTGAGTCTTCTGTCAGAAGTATGCAGAATCATCTAGATCGCTCTTTACGAGCTATTTAATGCGAGAAACACGTTTTCTGGTATATTCACCACCCCACAGTACGTTTGACATGCAGAACCGGAGATAGCTTGGTTTCGGTCGGGTTTCAAGCAGAGAGATGCATTTTCTACGATAGTCTTGGTGAGACCTCTGTCAGAAGTATGCAGAACCATCGGGATCGCTCTTTCGAGCTATTTAATGCGAGAAACACGTTTTCTGGTGTTTTCACCACCCCACAGTGCGTTTGATATGCAGAACCGGCGACATCTTGGTTTTCGTCGGGTTTCAAGCTGAGATATGCATTTTCTGCGATAGTATTGGTGATACTTCAGTCAGAAGTATGCAGAATCATCTAGATCGCTCGTTTCGAGCTATTTAATGCCAGAAACACGTTTTCTGGTGTATTGTCCACTCCACTGTGCGTTTGATATGCAGAACCGGCGACATCTTGATTTTCGTGGTGTTTGCAGCTGAGATATGCATTTTCTACGATAACCATGGTGAGTCATCTGTCAAAAGTATGCAGAATCATGTAGATCGCTCTTTACGAGCTAGTTAATGCGAAAAACACGTTTTCTGGTGTATTCACCACACCACAGTACGTTTGACATGCAGAACCGGAGAAATCTTGGTTTCAGTCGGGTTTCAAGCTGAGATATGCATTTTCTACGATAGTCTTGGTGAGACTTCTGTCAGAAGTATGCAGAATCATCGGGATCGCTCTTTTCGAGCTATTTAATGCGAGAAACACGTTATATGGTGGTTTTCACCACTCCACAGTGCGTTTGATATGCATAACCGGCGATATCTTGATTTTCATGAGGGTTCAAGCTGAGATATGCATTTCCTACGATAATCTTGGTGAGACTTCTGTCAGAAGTATGCAGAATCTTCGAGATCGCTCTTTTCGAGCTACTTAATGCGAGAAACACGTTTTCTGGTGTATTCACCACCCCACAGTACGTTTGACATGCAGAACCGGAGATATCTTGGTTTCGGACGGGTTTCAAGCTGAGATATGCATTTTCTACGATAGTCTTGGTGAGACTTCTGTCAGAAGTATGCAGAATCATCGGGATCGTTCTTTTCGAGCTATTTAATGCGAGAAACACGTTATATGGTGGTTTTCACCACTCCACAGTGCGTTTAATATGCATAACCGGCGATATCTTGATTTTCGTGAGGTTTCAAGCTGAGATATGGATTTTCTGCGATAATCTTGGTGAGACTTCAGTTAGAAGTATGCAGAATCATCTAGATCTCTCGTTTCGAGCTATTTAATGCGAGAAACACGTTTTCGGGTGTATTCACCACCCCACAGTACGTTTGACATGCAGAACCGGCGACATCTTGATTTTCGTGGTGTTTGCAGCTGAGATATGCATTTTCTACGATAACCATGGTGAGTCTGCAGTCAGAAGTATGCAGAATCATCTAGATCGCTCTTTTGGAGCTATTTAATGCGAAAAAACAAGTTTGCTGGCGTTTTCAACAATCCACAGTGCGTTGTATATGCTGAACCGGCGATATATTGACTTTCGTGGTGTTTCCAGCTGAGATATGCATTTTCTGCGATAATGATGGTGAGTCTTCTGTCAGAAGTATGCAGAATCATCTAGATCGCTCGTTTCGAGCTATTTAATGCGAGAAACACGTTTTCTGGTGTATTCACCACTCCACAGTACGTTTGACATGCAGAACCGGAGATATCTTGCTTTCGGTTGGGTTTCAAGCTGAGATATGCATTTTCTACGATAATCTTGGTGAGACTTCTGTCACAAGTATGCAGAATATTCGAGAACGCTCTTTTCGAGCTACATAATGCGAAAAACACGTTATCTGGTGTTTTCACCACTCCACAGTGCGTTTGATATGCAGAACCGGCGACATCTTGGATTTCGTCGGGGTTCAAACTGAGATATGCATTTTCTACTATAATCTTGGTGAGACTTCGGTCAGAAGTATGCAGAATCATCGAGATCTCTCTTTTCGAGCTATTTAATGCGAGAAACACGTTTTCTGGTGTATTCACCACTCCACAGTACGTTTGACATGCAGAACTGGCGAAATCTTGCTTTTCGTGGGTTTTCAAGCTGAGATATGAATTTTCTGCGATACTCTTGGTGAGACTTCCGTCAGAAGTATGCAGAATCTTCGAGAACGCTCTTTTCGGGCTGCTTAATGTGAGAAACACGTTTTCTGGTGTTTTCACCACTCCACAGTACGTTTGACGTGCAGAACCGGAGATAACTTGGTGTTCGTAAGGTTTCAAACTGAGATATGGATTTTCTGCGATAATCTTCGTGAAACTTCAGTCAGAAGTATGCAAAATCATCTAGATCGCTCTTTTCGATCTATTTAATGCGAAAAAACAAGTTTTTTGGTGTTTTCAAGATTCCACAGTGCGTTTTATATGCAGAACCGGCGTTATCTTGATTTTCGTGGTGTTTCCAGCTGAGATATGCATGTTCTGCGATAATCTTGGTGAGACTTCTGTCACAAGTATGCAGAATCGTCGAGAACGCTCTTTTCGAGCTACTTAATGCGAGAAACACGTTTTCTGGTGTTTTCACCACTCCACAGTACGTTTGATGTGCAGAACCGGAGATAACTTGGTTTTCGTGAGGTTTCAAGCTGAGATATGCATTTTCGGCGATAATCTTGGTGAGTCTTCTGCCAGAAGTATGCAGAATCATCAAGATCCCTCTAAGCGAGCTATTTAATGCGAGAAACACGTTATCTGGTGTTATCACCAATCCACAGTGCGTTTGATATGCAGAACCGGCGATATCTTGGATTTCGTCGGGTTTCAAGCTGAGATATGCATTTTCTACGATAATCTTGGTGAGACTTCTGTCAGAAGTATGCAGAATCATCTAGATGGCACTTGTCGAGCTATTTAATGCAAAAAAACAAGTTTCCTGGTGTTTTCAAAATTCCACAGTGCGTTTGATATTCAGAACAGGCGATATCTTGATTTTCGTGAGGTTTCCAGCTGAGATATGCATTTTCTGCGATAATCTTGGTGAGTCTTCTCTCAGAAGTATGCAGAATCATCTAGATCGCTCTTTTCGAGCTTTTTAATGCGAGAAACACGTTTTCTGCTGTATTCACCACTCCACAGTACGTTTGACATGCAGAACCGGCGACATCTTGGATTTCGTCGGGTATCAAGCTGAGAGATGCATTTTGTGCGATAATCTTGGTGAGACTTCTATCAGAAGTATGCAGAATCATCGAGATCCCTTTTTTCGAGCTCTTTAATGCGAGAAACACGTTATCTGGTGTTTTCACCACTCCACAGTGCGTTTGATATGCAGAACCGGCGACATCTTGGCTTTCATCGGGTATCAAGCTGAGATATGCATTTTCTGCGATAATCTTCGTGAGTCTTCTGTCAGAAGTAATCAGAATTATCGAGATTCCTCTTTTCGGGCTATTTAATGCGAGAAACACGTTATCTGGTGTTTTCACCACTCCACAGTGCGTTTGATATGCAGAACCGGCGACATCTTGGCTTTCGTCGGGTATCAAGCTGAGATATGCATTTTCTACGATAATCTTGGTGAGACTTCTGTCAGAAGTATGCAGAATCATCTAGATCGCTCTTTTCGAGAAACTTAATGCGAGAAACACGTTATCTGGTGTTTTCACCACTCCACAGTGCGTTTGACATGCAGAACCGGAAATATCTTGGTGTCGGTCGGGTTTCAAGTTGAGATATGCATTTTCTGCGATAATCTTGGTGAGTCTTCTGTCAGAAGTATGCAGAATCATCTAGATCGCTCTTTTCGAGAAACTTAATGCGAGAAACACGTTATCTGGTGTTTTCACCACTCCACAGTGCGTTTGATATGCAGAACCGGCGACATCTTGGATTGCGTCGGGGTTCAAGCTGAGATATGCATTTTCTACGATAATCTTGGTGAGACTTCTGTCAGAAGTATGCAGAATCTTCGAGAACGCTCTTTTCGAGCTACGTAAAGCGAGAAACAGGCTATCTGGATGTTTTCACCACTCCACAGTGCGTTTGATATGCAGAACCGGCGTCATCCTGATTTTCGTGAGGTTTCAAGGTGGGATATGCATTTTTTGCGATAATAGTGGTGGGACTTCAGTCAGAAGTATGCAGAATCATCTAGATCGCACGTTTCGAGCTACTTAATGCGAGAAACACGTGTCTGGTGTATTCACCACTCCACAGAACGTTTTATGTGCAGAACCGGCGACATCTTGATTTTCGTGAGGTTTCAAGCTGAGATATGCATTTTCTGCGAAAATCTTGGTGAGGCTTCTGTCAGAAGGATGCAGAGTCTTCGAGATCGCTCTTTTCGAGCTACTTAATGCGAGAAACACGATATCTGGTGTTTTCACCACTCCACAGTGCGTTTGATATGCAGAACCGGCGATATCTTGATTGTAGTGGTGTTTCCAGCTGAGATATGCATTTTCTGCGATAATCTTGGTGAGTCTTCTGTCAGAAGTATGCAAAATCATCGAGATCCCTCTTTTCGAGCTATTTAATGCGAGAAACACGTTATCTGGTGTTTTCACCACTCCACAGTGCGTTTGATATGCAGAACCGGCGACATCTTGGATTTCGTCGGGTTTCAAGCTGAGATATGCATTTTCTGCGATAATATTGGTGAGTCTTCTGTCAGAAGTATGCAGAATCATCGAGATATCTCTTTTCGAGCGACTTAATGCGAGAAAAACGTTATCTGGTGTTTTCACCACTCCACAGAGCGTTTGATGTGCAGAACCGGAGATAACTTGGTTTTCGTGAGGTTTCAAGCTGAGATATGCATTTTCTGCAAAAATCTTGGTGAGACTTCTGTCAGAAGGATGCAGAGTCTTCGAGATCGCTCTTTTCGAGCTACTTAATGCGAGAAACACGATATCTGGTGTTTTCACCACTCCACAGTGCGTTTGATATGCAGAACCGGCGATATCTTGATTGTAGTGGTGTTTCCAGCTGAGATAAGCATTTTCTACGATAATCTTGGTGAGACTTCTGTCAGAAGTATGCAGAATCTTCGAGAACGCTCTTTTCGAGCTACGTAAAGCGAGAAACAGGCTATCTGGATGTTTTCACCACTCCACAGTGCGTTTGATATGCAGAACCGGCGTCATCCTGATTTTCGTGAGGTTTCAAGGTGGGATATGCATTTTTTGCGATAATAGTGGTGGGACTTCAGTCAGAAGTATGCAGAATCATCTAGATCGCACGTTTCGAGCTACTTAATGCGAGAAACACGTGTCTGGTGTATTCACCACTCCACAGAACGTTTTATGTGCAGAACCGGCGACATCTTGATTTTCGTGAGGTTTCAAGCTGAGATATGCATTTTCTGCGAAAATCTTGGTGAGGCTTCTGTCAGAAGGATGCAGAGTCTTCGAGATCGCTCTTTTCGAGCTACTTAATGCGAGAAACACGATATCTGGTGTTTTCACCACTCCACAGTGCGTTTGATATGCAGAACCGGCGATATCTTGATTGTAGTGGTGTTTCCAGCTGAGATATGCATTTTCTGCGATAATCTTGGTGAGACTTCTGTCAGAAGTATGCAGAATCATCGGGATCGCTCTTTTCGAGCTATTTAATGCGAGAAACACGTTATATGGTGGTTTTCACCACTCCACAGTGCGTTTGATATGCATAACCGGCGATATCTTGATTTTCATGAGGGTTCAAGCTGAGATATGCATTTTCTACGATAATCTTGGTGAGTCTTCTGTCAGAAGTATGCAGAATCATCTAGATCGCTCGTTTCGAGCTATTTAATGCGAGAAACACGTTTTCTGTTGTATTCACCACTCCACAATACGTTTGACATGCAGAACCGGAGATATCTTGCTTTCGGTCGGGTTTCAAGCTGAGATATGCATTTTCTACGATAATCTTGGTGAGACTTCTGTCAGAAGTATGCAGAATCTTCGAGAACGCTCTTTTCGAGCTATTTAATGCGAGAAACACGTTTTCTGGTGTATTCACCACTCCACAGTGCGTTTGATATGCAGAACCGGCGACATCTTGGATTTCGTCGGGGTTCAAACTGAGATATGCATTTTCTACTATAATCTTGGTGAGACTTCGGTCAGAAGTATGCAGAATCATCGAGATCTCTCTTTTCGAGCTATTTAATGCGAGAAACACGTTTTCTGGTGTATTCACCACTCCACAGTACGTTTGACATGCAGAACTGGCGAAATCTTGCTTTTCGTGGGTTTTCTAGCTGAGATCTGAATTTTCTGCGATAATCTTGGTGCGACTTCAGTCAGAAGTATGCAGAATCATCGAGATCGCTCCTTTCGAGCTATTTAATGCGAGACACACGTTTTCTGGTGTATTCACCACTCCACAGTACGTTTGACATGCAGAACCTGCGAAATCTTGCTTTTCGTGGGTTTTCAAGCTGAGATATGAATTTTCAGCGATACTCTTGGTGAGACTTCCGTCAGAAGTATGCAGAATCTTCGAGAACGCTCTTTTCGGGCTGCTTAATGTGAGAAACACGTTTTCTGGTGTTTTCACCACTCCACAGTACGTTTGATGTGCAGAACCGGAGATAACTTGGTGTTCGTGAGGTTTCAAGCTGAGATATGGATTTTCTGCGATAATCTTCGTGAAACTTCAGTCAGAAGTATGCAAAATCATCTAGATCGCTCTTTTCGAGCTATTTAATGCGAAAAAACAAGTTTTCTGGTGTTTTCAAGATTCCACAGTGCGTTTTATATGCAGAACCGGCGTTATCTAGATTTTCGTGGTGTTTCCAGCTGAGATATGCATGTTCTGCGATAATCTTGGTGAGACTTCTGTCACAAGTATGCAGAATCGTCGAGAACGCTCTTTTCGAGCTACTTAATGCGAGAAACACGATTTCGGGTGTTTTCACAACTCCAAAGTGCGTTTGATATGCAGAACCGGCGATATCTTGGCTTTCGTCGGGTATCAAGCTGAGATATGCATTTTCTACGATAATCTTGGTGAGACTTCTGTCAGAAGTATGCAGAATCATCTAGATCGCTCTTTACGAGCTATTTAATGCGAGAAACACGTTCTCTGGTGTATTCACCACTCGACAGTACGTTTGACATGCAGAACCTGCGAAATCTTGCTTTTCGTGGGTTTTCAAGCTGAGATATGCATTTTCTGATATAATCTTGGTGAGACTTCTGTCAGAAGTATGCAGAATCATCGGGATCGCTCTTTTCGAGCTATATAATGCGAGAAACATGTTATCTGGTTTTTTCACCACTCCACAGTGCGTTTGATTTGCAGAACCGGCGACATCTTGATTTTCGTGAGGTTTCAAGCTGAGATATGCATTTTCTGCGATAGTATTGGTGAGACTTCAGTCAGAAGGATGCAGAATCATATAGATCGCTCGATTCGAGCTACTTACTGCGACAAAACAAGTTTTCTGGTGTTTCCAACATTCCACAGTGCGTTTTATATGCAGAACCGGCGATGTGTTGATTTTCGTGGTGATTCCAGCTGAGATATGCATTTTCGGCGATAATCTTGGTGAGTCTTCTGCCAGAAGTATGCAGAATCATCAAGATCCCTCTAAGCGAGCTATTTAATGCGAGAAAAACGTTATCTGGTTGTTTTCACCACTCCACAGTGCGTTTGATTTGCAGAACCGGCGACATCTTGATTTTCGTGAGGTTTCAAGCTGAGATATGCATTTTCTGCGATAATATTGGTGAGACTTCAGTCAGAAGTATGCAGAATCATCTAGATCGCTCGTTTCGAGCTACTTACTGCGAGAAACACGTTTTCTGGTGTATTCACCACTCCACAGTATGTTTGACATGCAGAACCTGCGAAATCTTGCTTTTCGTGGGTTTTCAAGCTGAGATATGAATTTTCTGCGATACTCTTGGTGATACTTCCGTCAGAAGTATGCAGAATCATCTAGATCGCTCTTTTCGAGCTATTTAATGCGAGAAACCCGTTTTCGGGTGCATTCACCACCCCACAGTACGTTTGACATGCAGAACCGGCGACGTCTTGATTTTCGTGGTGTTTGCAGCTGAGATATGCATTTTCTACGATAACCAGAATCATCTAGATCGCTCTTTTGGAGCTATTTAATGCGAGAAGCATGTTGTCTGGTTGTTTTCACGACTCCACAGTGCGTTTGATATGCAGTACCAGCGACATCTTGGTTTTCGTGGGGTTTCAAGCTGAGATATGCATTTTCTGCGATAATCTTGTTGAGACTTCTGTTAGAAGTATGCAGAATCATCGAGATCGCACGTTTCGAGCTATTTAATGCGAGAAACACGTTATCTGGTGTTTTCACCACTCCACAGTTGGTTTGATATGCAGAACCGGAGATATTTTGGTTTTCGTCGGGTTTCTAGCTGAGATATGCATTTTCTACGATAAGCTTGGTGAAACATCTGTCCGAAGTATGCAGAAACGTCGAGAGCGCTCTTTTCGAGCTATTTAATGCGAGAAACACGTTTTCTGGGGTTTTCACCACTCCACAGTTCTTTGGATATGCAGAACAGTAGATATCTTGGTTTTCGTGGGGTTTCAAGCTGAGATATGCATTTTCTGCGATAATCTTGGTGAGACTTCTGTCAGAAGTATGCAGAATCATCGGGATCGCTCTTTTCGAGCTATTGAATGCGAGAAACACGTTATATGGTGGTTTTCACCACTCCACAGTGCGTTTGATATGCATAACCGGCGATATCTTGATTTTCATGAGGGTTCAAGCTGAGATATGCATTTTCTACGATAATCTTGGTGAGACTTCTGTCAGAAGTATGCAGAAACTTCGAGATCGCTCTTTTCGAGCTACTTAATGCGAGAAACACGTTTTCTGGTGTATTCACCACCCCACAGTACGTTTGACATGCAGAACCGGAGATATCTTGGTTTCGGTCGGGTTTCAAGCTGAGATATGCATTTTCTACGATAGTCTTGGTGAGACTTCTGTCAGAAGTATGCAGAATCATCGGGATCGCTCTTTTCGAGCTATTTAATGCGAGAAACACGTTATATGGTGGTTTTCACCACTCCACAGTGCGTTTGATATGCATAACCGGCGATATCTTGATTTTCGTGAGGTTTCAAGCTGAGATATGGATTTTCTGCGATAATCTTGGTGAGACTTCAGTTAGAAGTATGCAGAATCATCTAGATCGCTCGTTTCGAGCTATTTAATGCGAGAAACACGTTTTCGGGTGTATTCACCACACCACAGTACGTTTGACATGCAGAACCGGCGACATCTTGATTTTCGTGGTGTTTGCAGCTGAGATATGCATTTTCTACGATAACCATGGTGAGACTTCTGTCAGAAGTATGCAGAATCATCTAGATCGCTCTTTTGGAGCTATTTAATGCGAAAAAACAAGTTTGCTGGCGTTTTCAACAATCCACAGTGCGTTGTATATGCAGAACCGGCGATACATTGACTTTCGTGGTGTTTCCAGCTGAGATATGCATTTTCTGCGATAATGATGGTGAGTCTTCTGTCAGAAGTATGCAGAATCATCTAGATCGCTCGTTTCGAGCTATTTAATGCGAGAAACACGTTTTCTGTTGTATTCACCACTCCACAATACGTTTGACATGCAGAACCGGAGATATCTTGCTTTCGGTCGGGTTTCAAGCTGAGATATGCATTTTCTACGATAATCTTGGTGAGACTTCTGTCAGAAGTATGCAGAATCTTCGAGAACGCTCTTTTCGAGCTACATAATGCGAAAAACACGTTATCTGGTGTTTTCACCACTCCACAGTGCGTTTGATATGCAGAACCGGCGACATCTTGGATTTCGTCGGGGTTCAAACTGAGATATGCATTTTCTACTATAATCTTGGTGAGACTTCGGTCAGAAGTATGCAGAATCATCGAGATCTCTCTTTTCGAGCTATTTAATGCGAGAAACACGTTTTCTGGTGTATTCACCACTCCACAGTACGTTTGACATGCAGTACTGGCGAAATCTTGCTTTTCGTGGGTTTTCTAGCTGAGATCTGAATTTTCTGCGATAATCTTGGTGCGACTTCAGTCAGAAGTATGCAGAATCATCGAGATCGCTCCTTTCGAGCTATTTAATGCGAGACACACGTTTTCTGGTGTATTCACCACTCCACAGTACGTTTGACATGCAGAACCTGCGAAATCTTGCTTTTCGTGGGTTTTCAAGCTGAGATATGAATTTTCTGCGATACTCTTGGTGAGACTTCCGTCAGAAGTATGCAGAATCTTCGAGAACGCTCTTTTCGGGCTGCTTAATGTGAGAAACACGTTTTCTGGTGATTTCACCACTCCACAGTACGTTTGATGTGCAGAACCGGAGATAACTTGGTGTTCGTGAGGTTTCAAGCTGAGATATGGATTTTCTGCGATAATCTTCGTGAAACTTCAGTCAGAAGTATGCAAAATCATCTAGATCGCTCTTTTCGAGCTATTTAATGCGAAAAAACAAGTTTTCTGGTGTTTTCAAGATTCCACAGTGCGTTTTATATGCAGAACCGGCGTTATCTTGATTTTCGTGGTGTTTCCAGCTGAGATATGCATGTTCTGCGATAATCTTGGTGAGACTTCTGTCACAAGTATGCAGAATCGTCGAGAACGCTCTTTTCGAGCTACTTAATGCGAGAAACACGATTTCGGGTGTTTTCACAACTCCAAAGTGCGTTTGATATGCAGAACCGGCGATATCTTGGCTTTCGTCGGGTATCAAGCTGAGATATGCATTTTCTACGATAATCGTGGTGAGACTTCTGTCAGAAGTATGCAGAATCATCTAGATCGCTCTTTACGAGCTATTTAATGCGAGAAACACGTTCTCTGGTGTATTCACCACTCGACAGTACGTTTGACATGCAGAACCTGCGAAATCTTGCTTTTCGTGGGTTTTCAAGCTGAGATATGCATTTTCTGATATAATCTTGGTGAGACTTCTGTCAGAAGTATGCAGAATCATCGGGATCGCTCTTTTCGAGCTATATAATGCGAGAAACATGTTATCTGGTTTTTTCACCACTCCACAGTGCGTTAGATATGCAGCACCGACGACATCTTGGCTTTCGTCGGGTATCAAGCTGAGATATGCATTTTCTACGATAATCTTGGTGAGACTTCTGTCACAAGTATGCAAAATCATCTAGATCGATCTTTTCGAGCTATTTAATGCGAAAAAACAAGTTTTCTGGTGTTTTCAAGATTCCACAGTGCGTTTGATTTGCAGAACCGGCGACATCTTGATTTTCGTGAGGTTTCAAGCTGAGATATGCATTTTCTGCGATAGTATTGGTGAGACTTCAGTCAGAAGGATGCAGAATCATATAGATCGCTCGATTCGAGCTACTTACTGCGACAAAACAAGTTTTCTGGTGTTTCCAACATTCCACAGTGCGTTTTATATGCAGAACCGGCGATGTGTTGATTTTCGTGGTGATTCCAGCTGAGATATGCATTTTCGGCGATAATCTTGGTGAGTCTTCTGCCAGAAGTATGCAGAATCATCAAGATCCCTCTAAGCGAGCTATTTAATGCGAGAAACACGTTATCTGGTGTTTTCACCACTCCACAGTGCGTTAGATATGCAGCACCGACGACATCTTGGCTTTCGTCGGGTATCAAGCTGAGATATGCATTTTCTACGATAATGTTGGTGAGACTTCTGTCACAAGGATGCAGAATCTTCGAGAACGCTCGTTTCGAGCTACTTAATGCGAGAAACTCGTTATCTGGTTGTTTTCACCACTCCACAGTGCGTTTGATTTGCAGAACCGGCGACATCTTGATTTTCGTGAGGTTTCAAGCTGAGATATGCATTTTCTGCGATAATATTGGTGAGACTTCAGTCAGAAGGATGCAGAATCATATAGATCGCTCGATTCGAGCTACTTACTGCGACAAAACAAGTTTTCTGGTGTTTCCAACATTCCACAGTGCGTTTTATATGCAGAACCGGCGATGTGTTGATTTTCGTGGTGATTCCAGCTGAGATATGCATTTTCGGCGATAATCTTGGTGAGTCTTCTGCCAGAAGTATGCAGAATCATCAAGATCCCTCTAAGCGAGCTATTTTATGCGAGAAACACGTTATCTGGTGTTTTCACCACTCCACAGTGCGTTAGATATGCAGCACCGACGACATCTTGGCTTTCGTCGGGTATCAAGCTGAGATATGCATTTTCTACGATAATCTTGGTGAGACTTCTGTCACAAATATGCAGAATCTTCGAAAACGCTCTTTTCGAGCTACTTAATGCGAGAAACACGTTTTCTGGTGTTATCACCACTCCACAGTACGTTTGATGTGCAGAACCGGAGATAACTTGGTTTTCGTGAGGTTTCAAGTTGAGATATGCATTTTCTGCGATAATCTTGGTCAGACTTCTGTCAGAAGTATGCAGAATCATCGGGATCTCCCTTTTCGAGCTATTTAATGCGAGAAAAACGTTATCTGGTTGTTTTCACCACTCCACAGTGCGTTTGATTTGCAGAACCGGCGACATCTTGATTTTCGTGAGGTTTCAAGCTGAGATATGCATTTTCTGCGATAATATTGGTGAGACTTCAGTCAGAAGTATGCAGAATCATCTAGATCGCTCGTTTCGAGCTACTTACTGCGAGAAACACGTTTTCTGGTGTATTCACCACTCCACAGTATGTTTGACATGCAGAACCTGCGAAATCTTGCTTTTCGTGGGTTTTCAAGCTGAGATATGAATTTTCTGCGATACTCTTGGTGATACTTCCGTCAGAAGTATGCAGAATCATCTAGATCGCTCTTTTCGAGCTATTTAATTCGAGAAACCCGTTTTCGGGTGCATTCACCACCCCACAGTACGTTTGACATGCAGAACCGGCGACGTCTTGATTTTCGTGGTGTTTGCAGCTGAGATATGCATTTTCTACGATAACCAGAATCATCTAGATCGCTCTTTTGGAGCTATTTAATGCGAGAAGCATGTTGTCTGGTTGTCTTCACGACTCCACAGTGCGTTTGATATGCAGTACCAGCGACATCTTGGTTTTCGTGGGGTTTCAAGCTGAGATATGCATTTTCTGCGATAATCTTGTTGAGACTTCTGTTAGAAGTATGCAGAATCATCGAGATCGCACGTTTCGAGCTATTTAATGCGAGAAACACGTTATCTGGTGTTTTCACCACTCCACAGTTGGTTTGATATGCAGAACCGGAGATATTTTGGTTTTCGTCGGGTTTCAAGCTGAGATATGCATTTTCTACGATAAGCTTGGTGAAACATCTGTCCGAAGTATGCAGAAACGTCGAGAGCGCTCTTTTCGAGCTATTTAATGCGAGAAACACGTTTTCTGGGGTTTTCACCACTCCACAGTTCTTTGGATATGCAGAACAGTAGATATCTTGGTTTTCGTGGGGTTTCAAGCTGAGATATGCATTTTCTGCGATAATCTTGTTGAGACTTCAGTCCGAAGTATGCAGAATCATCGAGATCGCTCGTTTCGAGCTATTTAATGCGAGAAACACGTTATCTGGTGTTTTCACCACTCCACAGTGCGTTGGATATGCAGAACCGGAGATATTTTGGTTTTCGTCGGGATTCAAGCTGAGATATGCATTTTCTGCGATAATCTTGGTGAAACATCTGTCCGAAGCATGCTGAATCATCGAGATCGCTCTTTTCGAGCTAGTTAGTGCGAGAAACACGTTATCTGGTGTTTTCACCACTCCACAGTGCGTTGGATATGCAGAGCAGTAGATATCTTGGTTTTCATGGGGTTTCAAGCAGAGATATGCATTTTCTGCGATAATCTTGGTGAGACTTCTGTTAGAAGTATGCAGAATCATCGAGATCGCACTTTTCGAGCTATTTAATGCGACAAACACGTTATCTGGTGTTTTCACCACTCCACAGTTGGTTTGATATGCAGAATCGGCGACATTTTGGTTTTCGTCGGGTTTCAAGCTGAGATATGCATTTTCTACGATAATCTTGGTGAAACATCTGTCCGAAGTATGCTGAATCATCGAGATCGCTCTTTTCGAGCTAGTTAGTGCGAGAAACACGTTATCTGGTTTTTTCACCACTCCACAGTGCGTTTGATATGCAGAACAATAGATATCTTGGTTTTCGTGGGGTTTCAATCTGAGATATGCATTTTCTGCGATAATCTTGGTGAGACTTCTGTTAGAAGTATGCAGAATCATCGAGATCGCACTTTTCGAGCTATTTAATGCGACAAACACGTTATCTGGTGTTTTCACCACTCCACAGTTGGTTTGATATGCAGAATCGGCGATATTTTGGTTTTCGTCGGGTTTCAAGCTGAGATATGCATTTTCGACGATAATCTTGGTAAAACATCTGTCCGAAGTATGCAGAAACATCGAAAGCGCTCTTTTCGAGCTATTTAATGCGAGAAACACGTTATCTGGTGTTTTCACCACTCCACAGTGCGTTTGATATGCAGAACCGGCGACATCTTGGATTTCGTCGGGTTTCAAGCTGAGATATGCATTTTCTGCGATAATATTGGTGAGTCTTCTGTCAGAAGTATGCAGAATCATCGAGATATCTCTTTTCGAGCGACTTAATGCGAGAAAAACGTTATCTGGTGTTTTCACCACTCCACAGAGCGTTTGATGTGCAGAACCGGAGATAACTTGGTTTTCGTGAGGTTTCAAGCTGAGATATGCATTTTCTGCGAAAATCTTGGTGAGACTTCTGTCAGAAGGATGCAGAGTCTTCGAGATTGCTCTTTTCGAGCTACTTAATGCGAGAAACACGATATCTGGTGTTTTCACCACTCCACAGTGCGTTTGATATGCAGAACCGGCGATATCTTGATTGTAGTGGTGTTTCCAGCTGAGATATGCATTTTCTGCGATAATCTTGGTGAGACTTCTGTCAGAAGTATGCAGAATCATCGGGATCGCTCTTTTCGAGCTATTTAATGCGAGAAACACGTTATATGGTGGTTTTCACCACTCCACAGTGCGTTTAATATGCATAACCGGCGATATCTTGATTTTCATGAGGGTTCAAGCTGAGATATGCATTTTCTACGATAATCTTGGTGAGACTTCTGTCAGAAGTATGCAGAAACTTCGAGATCGCTCTTTTCGAGCTACTTAATGCGAGAAACACGTTTTCTGGTGTATTCACGACCCCACAGTACGTTTGACATGTAGAACCGGAGATATCTTGGTTTCGGTCGGGTTTCAAGCTGAGATATGCATTTTCTACGATAGTCTTGGTGAGACTTCTGTCAGAAGTATGCAGAATCATCGGGATCGCTCTTTTCGAGCTATTTAATGCGAGAAACACGTTATATGGTGGTTTTCACCACTCCACAGTGCGTTTGATATGCATAACCGGCGATATCTTGATTTTCGAGAGGTTTCAAGCTGAGATATGGATTTTCTGCGATAATCTTGGTGAGACTTCAGTTAGAAGTATGCAGAATCATCTAGATCGCTCGTTTCGAGCTATTTAATGCGAGAAACACGTTTTCGGGTGTATTCACCACCCCACAGTACGTTTGACATGCAGAACCGGCGACATCTTGATTTTCGTGGTGTTTGCAGCTGAGATATGCATTTTCTACGATAACCATGGTGAGTCTTCTGTCAGAAGTATGCAGAATCATCTAGATCGCTCTTTTGGAGCTATTTAATGCGAAAAAACAAGTTTGCTGGCGTTTTCAACAATCCACAGTGCGTTGTATATGCAGAACCGGCGATACATTGACTTTCGTGGTGTTTCCAGCTGAGATATGCATTCTCTGCGATAATGATGGTGAGTCTTCTGTCAGAAGTATGCAGAATCATCTAGATCGCTCGTTTCGAGCTATTTAATGCGAGAAACACGTTTTCTGTTGTATTCACCACTCCACAATACGTTTGACATGCAGAACCGGCGATATCTTGGCTTTCGTCGGGTTTCAAGCTGAGATATGCATTTTCTACGATAATGTTGGTGAGACTTCTGTCACAAGGATGCAGAATCTTCGAGAACGCTCGTTTCGAGCTACTTAATGCGAGAAACACGTTATCTGGTTGTTTTCACCACTCCACAGTGCGTTTGATTTGCAGAACCGGCGACATCTTGATTTTCGTGAGGTTTCAAGCTGAGATATGCATTTTCTGCGATAATATTGGTGAGACTTCAGTCAGAAGGATGCAGAATCATATAGATCGCTCGATTCGAGCTACTTACTGCGACAAAACAAGTTTTCTGGTGTTTCCAACATTCCACAGTGCGTTTTATATTCAGAACCGGCGATGTGTTGATTTTCGTGGTGATTCCAGCTGAGATATGCATTTTCGGCGATAATCTTGGTGAGTCTTCTGCCAGAAGTATGCAGAATCATCAAGATCCCTCTAAGCGAGCTATTTAATGCGAAAAACACGTTATCTGGTGTTTTCACCACTCCACAGTGCGTTAGATATGCAGCACCGACGACATCTTGGCTTTCGTCGGGTATCAAGCTGAGATATGCATTTTCTACGATAAGCTTGGTGAAACATCTGTCCGAAGTATGCAGAAACGTCGAGAGCGCTCTTTTCGAGCTATTTAATGCGAGAAACACGTTTTCTGGGGTTTTCACCACTTTACAGTTCGTTGTATATGCAGAACAGTAGATATCTTGGTTTTCGTGGGGTTTCAAGCAGAGATATGCATTTTCTGCGATAATCTTGGTGAAACATCTGTCCGAAGTATGCTGAATCATCGAGATCGCTCGTTTCGAGCTATTTAATGCGAGAAACACGTTATCTGGTGTTTTCACCACTCCACAGTGCGTTGGATATGCAGAACCGGAGATATTTTGGTTTTCGTCGGGTTTCAAGCTGAGATATGCATTTTCTACGATAAGCTTGGTGAAACATCTGTCCGAAGTATGCAGAAACGTCGAGATCGCTCTTTTCGAGCTAGTTAGTGCGAGAAACACGTTATCTGGTGTTTTCACCACTCCACAGTTGGTTTGATATGCAGAATCGGCGATATTTTGGTTTTCGTCGGGTTTCAAGCTGAGATATGCATTTTCTGCGATAATCTTGGTGAGACTTCTGTCCGAAGTATGCTGAATCATCGATATCGCCCTTTTCGAGCTAGTTAGTGCGAGAAACACGTTATCTGGTGATTTCACCACTCCACCCTGCGTTTGATATGCAGAACAGTAGATATCCTAGTTTTCGTGGGGTTTCAAGTTGAGATATGCATTTTTTACGTTATTCTTGATGAGACTTCTGTCCGAAGTATGCAGAATCATCGAGATCGCTCGTTTCGAGCTATTCAATGCGGGAAACACGTTATCTGGTGTTTTCACCACTCCACAGTGCGTTTGATATGCAGAACCGGCGATATCTTGGTTTTCGTGGGGTTTCAAGCAGAGATATGCATTTTCTGCGATAATCTTGGTGAGACATCTGTCCGAAGTATACAGAAACGTCGGGAGCGCTCTTTTCGAGCTATATAATGCGAGAAACACGTTTTCTGGGGTTTTCACCACTCCACAGTTCGTTGGATATGCAGAACAGTAGATATCTTGGTTTTCGTGGGGTTTCAAGCAGAGATATGCATTTTCTGCGTTAATCTTGGTGAGACTTCTGTTAGAAGTATGCAGAATCATCGAGATCGCACTTTTCGAGCTACTTACTGCGACAAAACAAGTTTTCTGGTGTTTCCAACATTCCACAGTGCGTTTTATATGCAGAACCGGCGATGTGTTGATTTTCGTGGTGGTTCCAGCTGAGATATGCATTTTCTGCGATAATCTTGGTGAGTCTCCTGTCAGAAGTATGCAGAATCATCGAGATCCCTCTAAGCGAGCTATTTAATGCGAGAAACACGTTATCTGGTGTTTTCACCACTCCACAGTGCGTTTGATATGCAGAACCTGCGAAATCTTGCTTTTCGTGGGTTTTCAAGCTGAGATATGAATTTTCTGCGATACTCTTGGTGATACTTCCGTCAGAAGTATGCAGAATCATCTAGATCGCTCTTTTCGAGCTATTTAATTCGAGAAACCCGTTTTCGGGTGCATTCACCACCCCACAGTACGTTTGACATGCAGAACCGGCGACGTCTTGATTTTCGTGGTGTTTGCAGCTGAGATATGCATTTTCTACGATAACCAGAATCATCTAGATCGCTCTTTTGGAGCTATTTAATGCGAGAAGCATGTTGTCTGGTTGTCTTCACGACTCCACAGTGCGTTTGATATGCAGTACCAGCGACATCTTGGTTTTCGTGGGGTTTCAAGCTGAGATATGCATTTTCTGCGATAATCTTGTTGAGACTTCTGTTAGAAGTATGCAGAATCATCGAGATCGCACGTTTCGAGCTATTTAATGCGAGAAACACGTTATCTGGTGTTTTCACCACTCCACAGTTGGTTTGATATGCAGAACCGGAGATATTTTGGTTTTCGTCGGGTTTCAAGCTGAGATATGCATTTTCTACGATAAGCTTGGTGAAACATCTGTCCGAAGTATGCAGAAACGTCGAGAGCGCTCTTTTCGAGCTATTTAATGCGAGAAACACGTTTTCTGGGGTTTTCACCACTCCACAGTTCTTTGGATATGCAGAACAGTAGATATCTTGGTTTTCGTGGGGTTTCAAGCTGAGATATGCATTTTCTGCGATAATCTTGTTGAGACTTCAGTCCGAAGTATGCAGAATCATCGAGATCGCTCGTTTCCAGCTATTTAATGCGAGAAACACGTTATCTGGTGTTTTCACCACTCCACAGTGCGTTGGATATGCAGAACCGGAGATATTTTGGTTTTCGTCGGGATTCAAGCTGAGATATGCATTTTCTGCGATAATCTTGGTGAAACATCTGTCCGAAGCATGCTGAATCATCGAGATCGCTCTTTTCGAGCTAGTTAGTGCGAGAAACACGTTATCTGGTGTTTTCACCACTCCACAGTGCGTTGGATATGCAGAGCAGTAGATATCTTGGTTTTCATGGGGTTTCAAGCAGAGATATGCATTTTCTGCGATAATCTTGGTGAGACTTCTGTTAGAAGTATGCAGAATCATCGAGATCGCACTTTTCGAGCTATTTAATGCGACAAACACGTTATCTGGTGTTTTCACCACTCCACAGTTGGTTTGATATGCAGAATCGGCGACATTTTGGTTTTCGTCGGGTTTCAAGCTGAGATATGCATTTTCTACGATAATCTTGGTGAAACATCTGTCCGAAGTATGCTGAATCATCGAGATCGCTCTTTTCGAGCTAGTTAGTGCGAGAAACACGTTATCTGGTTTTTTCACCACTCCACAGTGCGTTTGATATGCAGAACAATAGATATCTTGGTTTTCGTGGGGTTTCAATCTGAGATATGCATTTTCTGCGATAATCTTGGTGAGACTTCTGTTAGAAGTATGCAGAATCATCGAGATCGCACTTTTCGAGCTATTTAATGCGACAAACACGTTATCTGGTGTTTTCACCACTCCACAGTTGGTTTGATATGCAGAATCGGCGATATTTTGGTTTTCGTCGGGTTTCAAGCTGAGATATGCATTTTCGACGATAATCTTGGTAAAACATCTGTCCGAAGTATGCAGAAACATCGAAAGCGCTCTTTTCGAGCTATTTAATGCGAGAAACACGTTATCTGGTGTTTTCACCACTCCACAGTGCGTTTGATATGCAGAACCGGCGACATCTTGGATTTCGTCGGGTTTCAAGCTGAGATATGCATTTTCTGCGATAATATTGGTGAGTCTTCTGTCAGAAGGATGCAGAGTCTTCGAGATTGCTCTTTTCGAGCTACATAATGCGAGAAACACGATATCTGGTGTTTTCACCACTCCACAGTGCGTTTGATATGCAGAACCGGCGATATCTTGATTGTAGTGGTGTTTCCAGCTGAGATATGCATTTTCTGCGATAATCTTGGTGAGACTTCTGTCAGAAGTATGCAGAATCATCGGGATCGCTCTTTTCGAGCTATTTAATGCGAGAAACACGTTATATGGTGGTTTTCACCACTCCACAGTGCGTTTAATATGCATAACCGGCGATATCTTGATTTTCATGAGGGTTCAAGCTGAGATATGCATTTTCTACGATAATCTTGGTGAGACTTCTGTCAGAAGTATGCAGAAACTTCGAGATCGCTCTTTTCGAGCTACTTAATGCGAGAAACACGTTTTCTGGTGTATTCACGACCCCACAGTACGTTTGACATGTAGAACCGGAGATATCTTGGTTTCGGTCGGGTTTCAAGCTGAGATATGCATTTTCTACGATAGTCTTGGTGAGACTTCTGTCAGAAGTATGCAGAATCATCGGGATCGCTCTTTTCGAGCTATTTAATGCGAGAAACACGTTATATGGTGGTTTTCACCACTCCACAGTGCGTTTGATATGCATAACCGGCGATATCTTGATTTTCGAGAGGTTTCAAGCTGAGATATGGATTTTCTGCGATAATCTTGGTGAGACTTCAGTTAGAAGTATGCAGAATCATCTAGATCGCTCGTTTCGAGCTATTTAATGCGAGAAACACGTTTTCGGGTGTATTCACCACCCCACAGTACGTTTGACATGCAGAACCGGCGACATCTTGATTTTCGTGGTGTTTGCAGCTGAGATATGCATTTTCTACGATAACCATGGTGAGTCTTCTGTCAGAAGTATGCAGAATCATCTAGATCGCTCTTTTGGAGCTATTTAATGCGAAAAAACAAGTTTGCTGGCGTTTTCAACAATCCACAGTGCGTTGTATATGCAGAACCGGCGATACATTGACTTTCGTGGTGTTTCCAGCTGAGATATGCATTCTCTGCGATAATGATGGTGAGTCTTCTGTCAGAAGTATGCAGAATCATCTAGATCGCTCGTTTCGAGCTATTTAATGCGAGAAACACGTTTTCTGTTGTATTCACCACTCCACAATACGTTTGACATGCAGAACCGGCGATATCTTGGCTTTCGTCGGGTTTCAAGCTGAGATATGCATTTTCTACGATAATGTTGGTGAGACTTCTGTCACAAGGATGCAGAATCTTCGAGAACGCTCGTTTCGAGCTACTTAATGCGAGAAACACGTTATCTGGTTGTTTTCACCACTCCACAGTGCGTTTGATTTGCAGAACCGGCGACATCTTGATTTTCGTGAGGTTTCAAGCTGAGATATGCATTTTCTGCGATAATATTGGTGAGACTTCAGTCAGAAGGATGCAGAATCATATAGATCGCTCGATTCGAGCTACTTACTGCGACAAAACAAGTTTTCTGGTGTTTCCAACATTCCACAGTGCGTTTTATATTCAGAACCGGCGATGTGTTGATTTTCGTGGTGATTCCAGCTGAGATATGCATTTTCGGCGATAATCTTGGTGAGTCTTCTGCCAGAAGTATGCAGAATCATCAAGATCCCTCTAAGCGAGCTATTTAATGCGAAAAACACGTTATCTGGTGTTTTCACCACTCCACAGTGCGTTAGATATGCAGCACCGACGACATCTTGGCTTTCGTCGGGTATCAAGCTGAGATATGCATTTTCTACGATAAGCTTGGTGAAACATCTGTCCGAAGTATGCAGAAACGTCGAGAGCGCTCTTTTCGAGCTATTTAATGCGAGAAACACGTTTTCTGGGGTTTTCACCACTTTACAGTTCGTTGTATATGCAGAACAGTAGATATCTTGGTTTTCGTGGGGTTTCAAGCAGAGATATGCATTTTCTGCGATAATCTTGGTGAAACATCTGTCCGAAGTATGCTGAATCATCGAGATCGCTCGTTTCGAGCTATTTAATGCGAGAAACACGTTATCTGGTGTTTTCACCACTCCACAGTGCGTTGGATATGCAGAACCGGAGATATTTTGGTTTTCGTCGGGTTTCAAGCTGAGATATGCATTTTCTACGATAAGCTTGGTGAAACATCTGTCCGAAGTATGCAGAAACGTCGAGATCGCTCTTTTCGAGCTAGTTAGTGCGAGAAACACGTTATCTGGTGTTTTCACCACTCCACAGTTGGTTTGATATGCAGAATCGGCGATATTTTGGTTTTCGTCGGGTTTCAAGCTGAGATATGCATTTTCTGCGATAATCTTGGTGAGACTTCTGTCCGAAGTATGCTGAATCATCGATATCGCCCTTTTCGAGCTAGTTAGTGCGAGAAACACGTTATCTGGTGATTTCACCACTCCACCCTGCGTTTGATATGCAGAACAGTAGATATCCTAGTTTTCGTGGGGTTTCAAGTTGAGATATGCATTTTTTACGTTATTCTTGATGAGACTTCTGTCCGAAGTATGCAGAATCATCGAGATCGCTCGTTTCGAGCTATTCAATGCGGGAAACACGTTATCTGGTGTTTTCACCACTCCACAGTGCGTTTGATATGCAGAACCGGCGATATCTTGGTTTTCGTGGGGTTTCAAGCAGAGATATGCATTTTCTGCGATAATCTTGGTGAGACATCTGTCCGAAGTATACAGAAACGTCGGGAGCGCTCTTTTCGAGCTATATAATGCGAGAAACACGTTTTCTGGGGTTTTCACCACTCCACAGTTCGTTGGATATGCAGAACAGTAGATATCTTGGTTTTCGTGGGGTTTCAAGCAGAGATATGCATTTTCTGCGTTAATCTTGGTGAGACTTCTGTTAGAAGTATGCAGAATCATCGAGATCGCACTTTTCGAGCTACTTACTGCGACAAAACAAGTTTTCTGGTGTTTCCAACATTCCACAGTGCGTTTTATATGCAGAACCGGCGATGTGTTGATTTTCGTGGTGGTTCCAGCTGAGATATGCATTTTCTGCGATAATCTTGGTGAGTCTCCTGTCAGAAGTATGCAGAATCATCGAGATCCCTCTAAGCGAGCTATTTAATGCGAGAAACACGTTATCTGGTGTTTTCACCACTCCACAGTGCGTTTGATATGCAGCACCGACGACATCTTGGCTTTCGTCGGGTATCAAGCTGAGATATGCATTTTCTGCGATAATATTGGTGAGACTTCAGTCAGAAGTATGCAGAATCATCTAGATCGCTCGTTTCGAGCTACTTACTGCGAGAAACACGTTTTCTGGTGTATTCACCACTCCACAGTACGTTTGACATGCAGAACCTGCGAAATCTTGCTTTCGTCGGGTATCAAGCTGAGATATGCATTTTCAACGATCATCTTGGTGAGACTTCTGTCAGAAGTATGCAGAATCATCGGGATCGCTCTTTTCGAGCTATTTAATGCGAGAAGCACGTTGTCTGGCTGTTTTCACGACTCCACAGTGCGTTTGATATGCAGAACCGCGGACATCTTGATTTTCGTGAGGTTTCAAGCAGAGATATGGATTTTCTGCGATAATCTTGGTGAGACTTCAGTCAGAAGTATGCAGAATCACCTAGTTCGCTCGTTTCGAGCTATTTAATGCGAGAAACACGTTTTCTGGTGTATTCACCACTCCACAGTACGTTTGACATGCAGAACCGGAGATATCATGGTTTCGGTCGGTTTCACGCTGAGATATGCATTTTCTACGATAATCTTGGTGAGACTTCTGTCAGAAGTATGCAGAATCTTCGAGAACGCTCTTTTCGAGCTACATAATGCGAAAAACACGTTATCTGGTGTTTTCACCACTCCACAGTGCGTTTGATATGCAGAACCGGCGACATCTTGGATTTCGTCGGGGTTCAAACTGAGATATGCATTTTCTACTATAATCTTGGTGAGTCTTCTGTCAGAAGTATGCAGAATCATCTAGATCGCTCTTTACGAGCTATTTAATGCGAGAAACACGTTCTCTGGTGTATTCACCACTCCACAGTACGTTTGACATGCAGAACCTGCGAAATCTTGCTTTTCGTGGGTTTTCAAGCTGAGATATGAATTTTCTGCGATACTCTTGGTGAGACTTCCGTCAGAAGTATGCAGAATCTTCGAGAACGCTCTTTTCGGGCTGCTTAATGTGAGAAACACGTTTTCTGGTGTTTTCACCACTCCACGGTACGTTTGATGTGCAGAACCGGAGATAACTCGGGTTTCGTCGGGTTTCAAGCTGAGATATGCATTTTCTACGATAATCTTGGTGAGACTTCTGTCAGAAGTATGCTGAATCATCGATATCGCTCTTTTCGAGCTAGTTAGTGCGAGAAACACGTTATCTGGTGTTTTCACCACTCCACAGTGCGTTTGATATGCAGAACCGGCGATATCTTGGTTTTCGTGGGGTTTCAAGCAGAGATATGCATTTTCTGCGATAATCTTGGTGAGACGTCTGTCCGAAGTATGCAGAAACATCGAGATCGCTCGTTTCGAGCTATTTAATTCGAGAAACACGTTATCTGGTGTTTTCACCACTCCACAGTGCGTTGGATATGCAGAACAGTAGATATCTTGGTTTTCGTGGGGTTTCAAGCTGAGATATGCATTTTCTGCGATAATCTTGTTGAGACTTCAGTCCGAAGTATGCAGAAACATCGAGATCGCTCGTTTCGAGCTATTTAATTCGAGAAACACGTTATCTGGTGTTTTCACCACTCCACAGTGCGTTGGATATGCAGAACCGGAGATATTTTGGTTTTTGTCGGGTTTCAAGCTGAGATATGCATTTTCTACGATAAGCTTGGTGAAACATCTGTCCGAAGTATGCAGAAACGTCGAGAACGCTCTTTTCGAGCTATTTAATACGAGAAACACGATTTCTGGGGTTTTCACCACTCCACAGTTCGTTGGATATGCAGAACAGTAGATATCTTGGTTTTCGTGGGGTTTCAAGCAGAGATATGCATTTTCTGCGTTAATCTTGGTGAGACTTCTGTTAGAAGTATGCAGAATCATCGAGATCCCACTTTTCGAGCTACTTACTGCGACAAAACAAGTTTTCTGGTGTTTCCAACATTCCACAGTGCGTTTTATATGCAGAACCGGCGATGTGTTGATTTTCGTGGTGGTTCCAGCTGAGATATGCATTTTCTGCGATAATCTTGGTGAGACTTCTGTCCGAAGTATGCTGAATCATCGATATCGCTCTTTTCGAGCTAGTTAGTGCGAGAAACACGTTATCTGGTGATTTCACCACTCCACAGTGCGTTTGATATGCAGAACAGTAGATATCTTGGTTTTCGTGGGGTTTCAAGTTGAGATATGCATTTTTTACGATAATCTTGATGAGACTTCTGTCCGAAGTATGCAGAATCATCGAGATCGCTCGTTTCGAGCTATTCAATGCGAGAAACACGTTATCTGGTGTTTTCACCACTCCACAGTGCGTTTGATATGCAGAACCGGCGATATCTTGATTTTCGTGAGGTTTCAAGCAGAGATATGGATTTTCTGCGATAATCTTGGTGAGACTTCAGTCAGAAGTATGCAGAATCACCTAGATCGCTCGTATCGAGCTATTTAATGCGAGAAACACGTTTTCTGGTGTATTCACCACTCCACAGTACGTTTGACATGCAGAACCGGAGATATCATGGTTTCGGTCGGGTTTCAAGCTGAGATATGCATTTTCTACGATAATCTTGGTGAGACTTCTGTCAGAAGTATGCAGAAACATCGAGATCGCTCGTTTCGAGCTATTTAATTCGAGAAACACGATTTCTGGGGTTTTCACCACTCCACAGTTCGTTGGATATGCAGAACAGTAGATATCTTGGTTTTCGTGGGGTTTCAAGCAGAGATATGCATTTTCTGCGTTAATCTTGGTGAGACTTCTGTTAGAAGTATGCAGAATCATCGAGATCGCACTTTTCGAGCTATTTAATGCGAGAAACACGTTCTCTGGTGTATTCACCACTCCACAGTACGTTTGACATGCAGAACCTGCGAAATCTTGCTTTCGTCGGGTATCAAGCTGAGATATGCATTTTCAACGATAATCTTGGTGAGACTTCTGTCAGAAGTATGCAGAATCATCGGCATCGCTATTTTCGAGCTATTTAATGCGAGAAGCACGTTGTCTGGCTGTTTTCACGACTCCACAGTGCGTTTGATATGCAGAACCGCGGACATCTTGATTTTCGTGAGGTTTCAAGCAGAGATATGGATTTTCTGCGATAATCTTGGTGAGACTTCTGTTAGAAGTATGCAGAATCATCGAGATCGCACTTTTCGAGCTATTTAATGCGACAAACACGTTATCTGGTGTTTTCACCACTCCACAGTTGGTTTGATATGCAGAATCGGCGATATTTTGGTTTTCGTCGGGTTTCAAGCTGAGATATGCATTTTCGACGATAATCTTGGTAAAACATCTGTCCGAAGTATGCAGAAACATCGAAAGCGCTCTTTTCGAGCTATTTAATGCCAGAAACACGTTATCTGGTGTTTTCACCACTCCACAGTGCGTTTGATATGCAGAACAGTAGATATCTTGGTTTTCGTGGGGTTTCAAGCTGAGATATGCATTTTCTGCGATAATCTTGTTGAGACTTCAGTCCGAAGTATGCAGAATCATCGAGATCGCTCGTTTCGAGCTATTTAATGCGAGAAACACGTTATCTGGTGTTTTCACCACTCCACAGTGCGTTGGATATGCAGAACCGGAGATATTTTGGTTTTCGTCGGGTTGCAAGCTGAGATATGCATTTTCTACGATAAGCTTGGTGAAACATCTGTCCGAAGTATGCAGAAACGTCGAGAGCGCTCTTTTCGAGCTATTTAATGCGAGAAACACGTTTTCTGGGGTTTTCACCACTTTACAGTTCGTTGTATATGCAGAACAGTAGATATCTTGGTTTTCGTGGGGTTTCAAGCAGAGATATGCATTTTCTGCGATAATCTTGGTGAAACATCTGTTCGAAGTATGCAGAAACGTCGAGAGCGCTCTTTTCGAGCTATTTAATGCGAGAAACACGTTTTCTGGGGTTTTCACCACTTTACAGTTCGTTGTATATGCAGAACAGTAGATATCTTGGTTTTCGTGGGGTTTCAAGCAGAGATATGCATTTTCTACTATAATCTTGGTGAGTCTTCTGTCAGAAGTATGCAGAATCATCTAGATCGCTCTTTACGAGCTATTTAATGCGAGAAACACGTTCTCTGGTGTATTCACCACTCCACAGTACGTTTGACATGCAGAACCTGCGAAATCTTGCTTTCGTCGGGTATCAAGCTGAGATATGCATTTTCAACGATAATCTTGGTGAGACTTCTGTCAGAAGTATGCAGAATCATCGGGATCGCTCTTTTCGAGCTATTTAATGCGAGAATCACGTTGTCTGGTTGTTTTCACGACTCCACAGTGCGTTTGATATGCAGAACCGGCGACATCTTGGATTTCGTCGGGGTTCAAACTAAAATATGCATTTTCTACTATAATCTTGGTGAGTCTTCTGTCAGAAGTATGCAGAATCATCTAGATCGCTCTTTACGAGCTATTTAATGCGAGAAACACGTTCTCTGGTGTATTCACCACTCCACAGTACGTTTGACATGCAGAACCTGCGAAATCTTGCTTTCGTCGGGTATCAAGCTGAGATATGCATTTTCAACGATAATCTTGGTGAGACTTCTGTCAGAAGTATGCAGAATCTTCGAGATCGCTCTTTTCGAGCTATTTAATGCGAGAAACACGTTATCTGGTGTTTTCACCACTCCACAGTTGGTTTGATATGCAGAATCGGCGATATTTTGGTTTTCGTCGGGTTTCAAGCTGAGATATGCATTTTCTGCGATAATCTTGGTGAGACTTCTGTCCGAAGTATGCTGAATCATCGATATCGCCCTTTTCGAGCTAGTTAGTGCGAGAAACACGTTATCTGGTGATTTCACCACTCCACCCTGCGTTTGATATGCAGAACAGTAGATATCTTAGTTTTCGTGGGGTTTCAAGTTGAGATATGCATTTTTTACGTTAATCTTGATGAGACTTCTGTCCGAAGTATGCAGAATCATCGAGATCGCTCGTTTCGAGCTATTCAATGCGGGAAACACGTTATCTGGTGTTTTCACCACTCCACAGTGCGTTTGATATGCAGAACCGGCGATATCTTGGTTTTCGTGGGGTTTCAAGCAGAGATATGCATTTTCTGCGATAATCTTGGTGAGACATCTGTCCGAAGTATACAGAAACGTCGGGAGCGCTCTTTTCGAGCTATATAATGCGAGAAACACGTTTTCTGGGGGTTTCACCACTCCACAGTTCGTTGGATATGCAGAACAGTAGATATCTTGGTTTTCGTGGGGTTTCAAGCAGAGATATGCATTTTCTGCGTTAATCTTGGTGAGACTTCTGTTAGAAGTATGCAGAATCATCGAGATCGCACTTTTCGAGCTACTTACTGCGACAAAACCAGTTTTCTGGTGTTTCCAACATTCCACAGTGCGTTTTATATGCAGAACCGGCGATGTGTTGATTTTCGTGGTGGTTCCAGCTGAGATATGCATTTTCTGCGATAATCTTGGTGAGTCTCCTGTCAGAAGTATGCAGAATCATCGAGATCCCTCTAAGCGAGCTATTTAATGCGAGAAACACGTTATCTGGTGTTTTCACCACTCCACAGTGCGTTTGATATGCAGCACCGACGACATCTTGGCTTTCGTCGGGTATCAAGCTGAGATATGCATTTTCTGCGATAATATTGGTGAGACTTCAGTCAGAAGTATGCAGAATCATCTAGATCGCTCGTTTCGAGCTACTTACTGCGAGAAACACGTTTTCTGGTGTATTCACCACTCCACAGTACGTTTGACATGCAGAACCTGCGAAATCTTGCTTTCGTCGGGTATCAAGCTGAGATATGCATTTTCAACGATCATCTTGGTGAGACTTCTGTCAGAAGTATGCAGAATCATCGGGATCGCTCTTTTCGAGCTATTTAATGCGAGAAGCACGTTGTCTGGCTGTTTTCACGACTCCACAGTGCGTTTGATATGCAGAACCGCGGACATCTTGATTTTCGTGAGGTTTCAAGCAGAGATATGGATTTTCTGCGATAATCTTGGTGAGACTTCAGTCAGAAGTATGCAGAATCACCTAGTTCGCTCGTTTCGAGCTATTTAATGCGAGAAACACGTTTTCTGGTGTATTCACCACTCCACAGTACGTTTGACATGCAGAACCGGAGATATCATGGTTTCGGTCGGTTTCAAGCTGAGATATGCATTTTCTACGATAATCTTGGTGAGACTTCTGTCAGAAGTATGCAGAATCTTCGAGAACGCTCTTTTCGAGCTACATAATGCGAAAAACACGTTATCTGGTGTTTTCACCACTCCACAGTGCGTTTGATATGCAGAACCGGCGACATCTTGGATTTCTTCGGGGTTCAAACTGAGATATGCATTTTCTACTATAATCTTGGTGAGTCTTCTGTCAGAAGTATGCAGAATCATCTAGATCGCTCTTTACGAGCTATTTAATGCGAGAAACACGTTCTCTGGTGTATTCACCACTCCACAGTACGTTTGACATGCAGAACCTGCGAAATCTTGCTTTTCGTGGGTTTTCAAGCTGAGATATGAATTTTCTGCGATACTCTTGGTGAGACTTCCGTCAGAAGTATGCAGAATCTTCGAGAACGCTCTTTTCGGGCTGCTTAATGTGAGAAACACGTTTTCTGGTGTTTTCACCACTCCACGGTACGTTTGATGTGCAGAACCGGAGATAACTCGGGTTTCGTCGGGTTTCAAGCTGAGATATGCATTTTCTACGATAATCTTGGTGAGACTTCTGTCAGAAGTATGCTGAATCATCGATATCGCTCTTTTCGAGCTAGTTAGTGCGAGAAACACGTTATCTGGTGTTTTCACCACTCCACAGTGCGTTTGATATGCAGAACCGGCGATATCTTGGTTTTCGTGGGGTTTCAAGCAGAGATATGCATTTTCTGCGATAATCTTGGTGAGACGTCTGTCCGAAGTATACAGAAACGTCGGGAGCGCTCTGTTCGAGCTATATAATGCGAGAAACACGTTATCTGGTGTTTTCACCACTCCACAGTTGGTTTGATATGCAGAATCGGCGATATTTTGGTTTTCGTCGGGTTTCAAGCTGAGATATGCATTTTCTGCGATAATCTTGGTGAGACTTCTGTCCGAAGTATGCTGAATCATCGATATCGCCCTTTTCGAGCTAGTTAGTGCGAGAAACACGTTATCTGGTGATTTCACCACTCCACCCTGCGTTTGATATGCAGAACAGTAGATATCTTAGTTTTCGTGGGGTTTCAAGTTGAGATATGCATTTTTTACGTTAATCTTGCTGAGACTTCTGTCCGAAGTATGCAGAATCATCGAGATCGCTCGTTTCGAGCTATTCAATGCGGGAAACACGTTATCTGGTGTTTTCACCACTCCACAGTGCGTTTGATATGCAGAACCGGCGATATCTTGGTTTTCGTGGGGTTTCAAGCAGAGATATGCATTTTCTGCGATAATCTTGGTGAGACATCTGTCCGAAGTATACAGAAACGTCGGGAGCGCTCTTTTCGAGCTATATAATGCGAGAAACACGTTTTCTGGGGGTTTCACCACTCCACAGTTCGTTGGATATGCAGAACAGTAGATATCTTGGTTTTCGTGGGGTTTCAAGCAGAGATATGCATTTTCTGCGTTAATCTTGGTGAGACTTCTGTTAGAAGTATGCAGAATCATCGAGATCGCACTTTTCGAGCTACTTACTGCGACAAAACCAGTTTTCTGGTGTTTCCAACATTCCACAGTGCGTTTTATATGCAGAACCGGCGATGTGTTGATTTTCGTGGTGGTTCCAGCTGAGATATGCATTTTCTGCGATAATCTTGGTGAGTCTCCTGTCAGAAGTATGCAGAATCATCGAGATCCCTCTAAGCGAGCTATTTAATGCGAGAAACACGTTATCTGGTGTTTTCACCACTCCACAGTGCGTTTGATATGCAGCACCGACGACATCTTGGCTTTCGTCGGGTATCAAGCTGAGATATGCATTTTCTGCGATAATATTGGTGAGACTTCAGTCAGAAGTATGCAGAATCATCTAGATCGCTCGTTTCGAGCTACTTACTGCGAGAAACACGTTTTCTGGTGTATTCACCACTCCACAGTACGTTTGACATGCAGAACCTGCGAAATCTTGCTTTCGTCGGGTATCAAGCTGAGATATGCATTTTCAACGATCATCTTGGTGAGACTTCTGTCAGAAGTATGCAGAATCATCGGGATCGCTCTTTTCGAGCTATTTAATGCGAGAAGCACGTTGTCTGGCTGTTTTCACGACTCCACAGTGCGTTTGATATGCAGAACCGCGGACATCTTGATTTTCGTGAGGTTTCAAGCAGAGATATGGATTTTCTGCGATAATCTTGGTGAGACTTCAGTCAGAAGTATGCAGAATCACCTAGTTCGCTCGTTTCGAGCTATTTAATGCGAGAAACACGTTTTCTGGTGTATTCACCACTCCACAGTACGTTTGACATGCAGAACCGGAGATATCATGGTTTCGGTCGGTTTCAAGCTGAGATATGCATTTTCTACGATAATCTTGGTGAGACTTCTGTCAGAAGTATGCAGAATCTTCGAGAACGCTCTTTTCGAGCTACATAATGCGAAAAACACGTTATCTGGTGTTTTCACCACTCCACAGTGCGTTTGATATGCAGAACCGGCGACATCTTGGATTTCGTCGGGGTTCAAACTGAGATATGCATTTTCTACTATAATCTTGGTGAGTCTTCTGTCAGAAGTATGCAGAATCATCTAGATCGCTCTTTACGAGCTATTTAATGCGAGAAACACGTTCTCTGGTGTATTCACCACTCCACAGTACGTTTGACATGCAGAACCTGCGAAATCTTGCTTTTCGTGGGTTTTCAAGCTGAGATATGAATTTTCTGCGATACTCTTGGTGAGACTTCCGTCAGAAGTATGCAGAATCTTCGAGAACGCTCTTTTCGGGCTGCTTAATGTGAGAAACACGTTTTCTGGTGTTTTCACCACTCCACGGTACGTTTGATGTGCAGAACCGGAGATAACTCGGGTTTCGTCGGGTTTCAAGCTGAGATATGCATTTTCTACGATAATCTTGGTGAGACTTCTGTCAGAAGTATGCTGAATCATCGATATCGCTCTTTTCGAGCTACTTACTGCGACAAAACAAGTTTTCTGGTGTTTCCAACATTCCACAGTGCGTTTTATATGCAGAACCGGCGATGTGTTGATTTTCGTGGTGGTTCCAGCTGAGATATGCATTTTCTGCGATAATCTTGGTGAGACTTCTGTCCGAAGTATGCTGAATCATCGATATCGCTCTTTTCGAGCTAGTTAGTGCGAGAAACACGTTATCTGGTGATTTCACCACTCCACAGTGCGTTTGATATGCAGAACAGTAGATATCTTGGTTTTCGTGGGGTTTCAAGTTGAGATATGCATTTTTTACGATAATCTTGATGAGACTTCTGTCCGAAGTATGCAGAATCATCGAGATCGCTCGTTTCGAGCTATTCAATGCGAGAAACACGTTATCTGGTGCTTTCACCACTCCACAGTGCGTTTGATATGCAGAACCGGCGATATCTTGATTTTCGTGAGGTTTCAAGCAGAGATATGGATTTTCTGCGATAATCTTGGTGAGACTTCAGTCAGAAGTATGCAGAATCACCTAGATCGCTCGTATCGAGCTATTTAATGCGAGAAACACGTTTTCTGGTGTATTCACCACTCCACAGTACGTTTGACATGCAGAACCGGAGATATCATGGTTTCGGTCGGGTTTCAAGCTGAGATATGCATTTTCTACGATAATCTTGGTGAAACTTCTGTCAGAAGTATGCAGAAACATCGAGATCGCTCGTTTCGAGCTATTTAATTCGAGAAACACGATTTCTGGGGTTTTCACCACTCCACAGTTCGTTGGATATGCAGAACAGTAGATATCTTGGTTTTCGTGGGGTTTCAAGCAGAGATATGCATTTTCTGCGTTAATCTTGGTGAGACTTCTGTTAGAAGTATGCAGAATCATCGAGATCGCACTTTTCGAGCTATTTAATGCGAGAAACACGTTCTCTGGTGTATTCACCACTCCACAGTACGTTTGACATGCAGAACCTGCGAAATCTTGCTTTTCGTGGGTTTTCAAGCTGAGATATGAATTTTCTGCGATACTCTTGGTGAGACTTCAGTCAGAAGTATGCAGAATCACCTAGATCGCTCGTATCGAGCTATTTAATGCGAGAAACACGTTTTCTGGTGTATTCACCACTCCACAGTACGTTTGACATGCAGAACCGGAGATATTTTGGTTTTCGTCGGGTTTCGAGCTGAGATATGCATTTTCTACGATAAGCTTTGTGAAACATCTGTCCGAAGTATGCAGAAACGTCGAGAGCGCTCTTTTCGAGCTACTTACTGCGACAAAACAAGTTTTCTGGTGTTTCCAACATTCCACAGTGCGTTTTATATGCAGAACCGGCGATGTGTTGATTTTCTTGGTGGTTCCAGCTGAGATATGCATTTTCTGCGATAATCTTGGTGAGACTTCTGTCCGAAGTATGGTGAATCATCGATATCGCTCTTTTCGAGCTAGTTAGTGCGAGAAACACGTTATCTGGTGATTTCACCACTCCACAGTGCGTTTGATATGCAGAACATTAGATATCTTGGTTTTCGTGGGGTTTCAAGTTGAGATATGCATTTTTTACGATAATCTTGGTGAGACTTCTGTCAGAAGTATGCAGAATCTTCGAGAACGCTCTTTTCGAGCTACATAATGCGAAAAACACGTTATCTGGTGTTTTCACCACTCCACAGTGCGTTTGATATGCAGAACCGGCGACATCTTGGATTTCGTCGGGGTTCAAACTGAGATATGCATTTTCTACTATAATATTGGTGAGACTTCAGTCAGAAGTATGCAGAATCATCTAGATCGCTCGTTTCGAGCTATTTAATGCGAGAAACACGTTTTCTGGTGTATTCACCACTCCACAGTACGTTTGACATGCAGAACCGGAGATATCATGGTTTCGGTCGGTTCCAAGCTGAGATATGCATTTTCTACGATAATCTTGGTGAGACTTCTGTCAGAAGTATGCAGAATATTCGAGAACGCTCTTTTCGAGCTACATAATGCGAAAAACACGTTATCTGGTGTTTTCACCACTCCACAGTGCGTTTGATATGCAGAACCGGCGACATCTTGGATTTCGTCGGGGTTCAAACTGAGATATGCATTTTCTACTATAATCTTGGTGAGTCTTCTGTCAGAAGTATGCAGAATCATCTAGATCGCTCTTTACGAGCTATTTAATGCGAGAAACACGTTCTCTGGTGTATTCACCACTCCACAGTACGTTTGACATGCAGAACCTGCGAAATCTTGCTTTTCGTGGGTTTTCAAGCTGAGATATGAATTTTCTGCGATACTCTTGGTGAGACTTCCGTAAGAAGTATGCAGAATCTTCGAGAACGCTCTTTTCGGGCTGCTTAATGTGAGAAACACGTTTTCTGGTGTTTTCACCACTCCACGGTACGTTTGATGTGCAGAACCGGAGATAACTCGGGTTTCGTCGGGTTTCAAGCTGAGATATGCATTTTCTACGATAATCTTGGTGAGACTTCTGTCCGAAGTATGCTGAATCATCGATATCGCTCTTTTCGAGCTAGTTAGTGCGAGAAACACGTTACCTGGTGTTTTCACCACTCCACAGTGCGTTTGATATGCAGAACCGGCGATATCTTGGTTTTCGTGGGGTTTCAAGCAGAGATATGCATTTTCTGCGATAATCTTGGTGAGACATCTGTCCGAAGTATACAGAAACGTCGGGAGCGCTCTGTTCGAGCTATATAATGCGAGAAACACGTTTTCTGGGGTTTTCACCACTCCACAGTTCGTTGGATATGCAGAACCGGCGATATCTTGGTTTTCGTGGGGTTTCAAGCAGAGATATGCATTTTCTGCGATAATCTTGGTGAGACATCTGTCCGAAGTATACAGAAACGTCGGGAGCGCTCTTTTCGAGCTATATAATGCGAGAAACACGTTTTCGGGGGTTTTCACCACTCCACAGTTCGTTGGATATGCAGAACAGTAGATATCTTGGTTTTCGTGGGGTTTCAAGCTGAGATATGCATTTTCTGCGATAATCTTGTTGAGACTTCAGTCCGAAGTATGCAGAAACATCGAGATCGCTCGTTTCGAGCTATTTAATGCGAGAAACACGTTATCTGGTGTTTTCACCACTCCACAGTGCGTTGGATATGCAGAACCGGAGATATTTTGGTTTTCGTCGGGTTTCAAGCTGAGATATGCATTTTCTACGATAAGCTTTGTGAAACATCTGTCCGAAGTATGCAGAAACGTCGAGAGCGCTCTTTTCGAGCTACTTACTGCGACAAAACAAGTTTTCTGGTGTTTCCAACATTCCACAGTGCGTTTTATATGCAGAACCGGCGATGTGTTGATTTTCTTGGTGGTTCCAGCTGAGATATGCATTTCCTGCGATAATCTTGGTGAGACTTCTGTCCGAAGTATGGTGAATCATCGATATCGCTCTTTTCGAGCTAGTTAGTGCGAGAAACACGTTATCTGGTGATTTCACCACTCCAGAGTGCGTTTGATATGCAGAACATTAGATATCTGGGTTTTCGTGGGGTTTCAAGTTGAGATATGCATTTTTTACGATAATCTTGGTGAGACTTCTGTCAGAAGTATGCAGAATCTTCGAGAACGCTCTTTTCGAGCTACATAATGCGAAAAACACGTTATCTGGTGTTTTCACCACTCCACAGTGCGTTTGATATGCAGAACCGGCGACATCTAGGATTTCGTCGGGGTTCAAACTGAGATATGCATTTTCTACTATAATCTTGGTGAGTCTTCTGTCAGAAGTATGCAGAATCATCTAGATCGCTCTTTACGAGCTATTTAATGCGAGAAACACGTTCTCTGGTGTATTCACCACTCCACAGTACGTTTGACATGCAGAACCTGCGAAATCTTGCTTTTCGTGGGTTTTCAAGCTGAGATATGAATTTTCTGCGATACTCTTGGTGAGACTTCCGTAAGAAGTATGCAGAATCTTCGAGAACGCTCTTTTCGGGCTGCTTAATGTGAGAAACACGTTTTCTGGTGTTTTCACCACTCCACGGTACGTTTGATGTGCAGAACCGGAGATAACTCGGGTTTCGTCGGGTTTCAAGCTGAGATATGCATTTTCTACGATAATCTTGGTGAGACTTCTGTCAGAAGTATGCAGAATCTTCGAGATCGCTCTTTTCGAGCTATTTAATGCGAGAAACACGTTATCAGGTGCTTTCACCACTCCACAGTGCGTTTGATATGCAGTACCAGCGACATCTTTGTTTTCGTGGGGTTTCAAGCTGAGATATGCATTTTCTGCGATAATCTTGGTGAGACTTCTGTCCGAAGTATGCTGAATCATCGATATCGCTCTTTTCGAGCTAGTTAGTGCGAGAAACACGTTATCTGGTGTTTTCACCACTCCACAGTGCGTTTGATATGCAGAACCGGCGATATCTTGGTTTTCGTGGGGTTTCAAGCAGAGATATGCATTTTCTGCGATAATCTTGGTGAGACGTCTGTCCGAAGTATACAGAAACGTCGGGAGCGCTCTGTTCGAGCTATATAATGCGAGAAACACGTTTTCTGGGGTTTTCACCACTCCACAGTTCGTTGGATATGCAGAACCGGCGATATCTTGATTTTCGTGGGGTTTCAAGCAGAGATATGCATTTTCTGCGATAATCTTGGTGAGACATCTGTCCGAAGTATACAGAAACGTCGGGAGCGCTCTTTTCGAGCTATTTAATACGAGAAACACGATTTCTGGGGTTTTCACCACTCCACAGTTCGTTGGATATGCAGAACAGTAGATATCTTGGTTTTCGTGGGGTTTCAAGCAGAGATATGCATTTTCTGCATTAATCTTGGTGAGACTTCTGTTAGAAGTATGCAGAATCATCGAGATCGCACTTTTCGAGCTACTTACTGCGACAAAACAAGTTTTCTGGTGTTTCCAACATTCCACAGTGCGTTTTATATGCAGAACCGGCGATGTGTTGATTTTCGTGGTGGTTCCAGCTGAGATATGCATTTTCTGCGATAATCTTGGTGAGACTTCTGTCCGAAGTATGCTGAATCATCGATATCGCTCTTTTCGAGCTAGTTAGTGCGAGAAACACGTTATCTGGTGATTTCACCACTCCACAGTGCGTTTGATATGCAGAACAGTAGATATCTTGGTTTTCGTGGGGTTTCAAGTTGAGATATGCATTTTTTACGATAATCTTGATGAGACTTCTGTCCGAAGTATGCAGAATCATCGAGATCGCTCGTTTCGAGCTATTCAATGCGAGAAACACGTTATCTGGTGTTTTCACCACTCCACAGTGCGTTTGATATGCAGAACCGGCGATATCTTGATTTTCGTGAGGTTTCAAGCGGAGATATGGATTTTCTGCGATAATCTTGGTGAGACTTCAGTCAGAAGTATGCAGAATCACCTAGATCGCTCGTATCGAGCTATTTAATGCGAGAAACACGTTTTCTGGTGTATTCACCACTCCACAGTACGTTTGACATGCAGAACCGGAGATATCATGGTTTCGGTCGGGTTTCAAGCTGAGATATGCATTTTCTACGATAATCTTGGTGAGACTTCTGTCAGAAGTATGCAGAAACATCGAGATCGCTCGTTTCGAGCTATTTAATTCGAGAAACACGATTTCTGGGGTTTTCACCACTTCACAGTTCGTTGGATATGCAGAACAGTAGATATCTTGGTTTTCGTGGGGTTTCAAGCAGAGATATGCATTTTCTGCGTTAATCTTGGTGAGACTTCTGTTAGAAGTATGCAGAATCATCGAGATCGCACTTTTCGAGCTATCTAATGCGAGAAACACGTTCTCTGGTGTATTCACCACTCCACAGTACGTTTGACATGCAGAACCTGCGAAATCTTGCTTTTCGTGGGTTTTCAAGCTGAGATATGAATTTTCTGCGATACTCTTGGTGAGACTTCCGTCAGAAGTATGCAGAATCTTCGAGAACGCTCTTTTCGGGCTGCTTAATGTGAGAAACACGTTTTCTGGTGTTTTCACCACTCCACGGTACGTTTGATGTGCAGAACCGGAGATAACTCGGTTTTCGTCGGGTTTCAAGCTGAGATATGCATTTTCTACGATAATCTTGGTGAGACTTCTGTCAGAAGTATGCAGAATCTTCGAGATCGCTCTTTTCGAGCTATTTAATGCGAGAAACACGTTATCAGGTGCTTTCACCACTCCACAGTGCGTTTGATATGCAGTACCAGCGACATCTTGGTTTTCGTGGGGTTTCAAGCTGAGATATGCATTTTCTGCGATAATCTTGGTGAGACTTCTGTCCGAAGTATGGTGAATCATCGATATCGCTCTTTTCGAGCTAGTTAGTGCGAGAAACACGTTATCTGGTGATTTTACCACTCCACAGTGCGTTTGATATGCAGAACATTAGATATCTTGGTTTTCGTGGGGTTTCAAGTTGAGATATGCATTTTTTACGATAATCTTGATGAGACTTCTGTCCGAAGTATGCAGAATCATCGAGATCGCTCGTTTCGAGCTATTCAATGCGAGAAACACGTTATCTGGTGTTTTCACCACTCCACAGTGCGTTTGATATGCAGAACCGGCGATATCTTGGTTTTCGTGGGGATTCAAGCAGAGATATGCATTTTCTGCGATAATCTTGGTGAGACATCTGTCCGAAGTATACAGAAACGTCGGGAGCGCTCTTTCGAGCTATATAATGCGAGAAACACGTTTTCTGGGGTTTTCACCACTCCACAGTTCGTTGGATATGCAGAACAGTAGATATCTTGGTTTTCGTGGGGTTTCAAGCAGAGATATGCATTTTCTGCGTTAATCTTGGTGAGACTTCTGTTAGAAGTATGCAGAATCATCGAGATCGCACTTTTCGAGCTACTTACTGCGACAAAACAAGTTTTCTGGTGTTTCCAACATTCCACAGTGCGTTTTATATGCAGAACCGGCGATGTGTTGATTTTCGTGGTGGTTCCAGCTGAGATATGCATTTTCTGCGATAATCTTGGTGAGTCTTCTGTCAGAAGTATGCAGAATCATCGAGATCCCTCTAAGCGAGCTATTTAATGCGAGAAACACGTTATCTGGTGTTTTCACCACTCCACAGTGCGTTTGATATGCAGCACCGACGACATCTTGGCTTTCGTCGGGTATCAAGCTGAGATATGCATTTTCTGCGATAATATTGGTGAGACTTCAGTCAGAAGTATGCAGAATCATCTAGATCGCTCGTTTCGAGCTACTTACTGCGAGAAACACGTTTTCTGGTGTATTCACCACTCCACAGTACGTTTGACATGCAGAACCTGCGAAATCTTGCTTTCGTCGGGTATCAAGCTGAGATATGCATTTTCAACGATAATCTTGGTGAGACTTCTGTCAGAAGTATGCAGAATCATCGGGATCGCTATTTTCGAGCTATTTAATGCGAGAAGCACGTTGTCTGGCTGTTTTCACGACTCCACAGTGCGTTTGATATGCAGAACCGCGGACATCTTGATTTTCGTGAGGTTTCAAGCAGAGATATGGATTTTCTGCGATAATCTTGGTGAGACTTCAGTCAGAAGTATGCAGAATCAACTAGATCGCTTGTTTCGAGCTATTTAATGCGAGAAACACGTTTTCTGGTGTATTCACCACTCCACAGTACGTTTGACATGCAGAACCGGAGATATCATGGTTTCGGTCGGGTTTCAAGCTGAGATATGCATTTTCTGCGATAATCTTGGTGAGACTTCTGTCCGAAGTATGGTGAATCATCGATATCGCTCTTTTCGAGCTAGTTAGTGCGAGAAACACGTTATCTGGTGATTTCACCACTCCACAGTGCGTTTGATATGCAGAACATTAGATATCTTGGTTTTCGTGGGGTTTCAAGTTGAGATATGCATTTTTTACGATAATCTTGATGAGACTTCTGTCCGAAGTATGCAGAATCATCGAGATCGCTCGTTTCGAGCTATTCAATGCGAGAAACACGTTATCTGGTGTTTTCACCACTCCACAGTGCGTTTGATATGCAGAACCGGCGATATCTTGGTTTTCGTGGGGTTTCAAGCAGAGATATGCATTTTCTGCGATAATCTTGTTGAGACATCAGTCCGAAGTATACAGAAACGTCGGGAGCGCTCTTTCGAGCTATATAATGCGAGAAACACGTTTTCTGGGGTTTTCACCACTCCACAGTTCGTTGGATATGCAGAACAGTAGATATCTTGGTTTTCGTGGGGTTTCAAGCAGAGATATGCATTTTCTGCGTTAATCTTGGTGAGACTTCTGTTAGAAGTATGCAGAATCATCGAGATCGCACTTTTCGAGCTACTTACTGCGACAAAACAAGTTTTCTGGTGTTTCCAACATTCCACAGTGCGTTTTATATGCAGAACCGGCGATGTGTTGATTTTCGTGGTGGTTCCAGCTGAGATATGCATTTTCTGCGATAATCTTGGTGAGTCTTCTGTCAGAAGTATGCAGAATCATCGAGATCCCTCTAAGCGAGCTATTTAATGCGAGAAACACGTTATCTGGTGTTTTCACCACTCCACAGTGCGTTTGATATGCAGCACCGACGACATCTTGGCTTTCGTCGGGTATCAAGCTGAGATATGCATTTTCTGCGATAATATTGGTGAGACTTCAGTCAGAAGTATGCAGAATCATCTAGATCGCTCGTTTCGAGCTACTTACTGCGAGAAACACGTTTTCTGGTGTATTCACCACTCCACAGTACGTTTGACATGCAGAACCTGCGAAATCTTGCTTTCGTCGGGTATCAAGCTGAGATATGCATTTTCAACGATAATCTTGGTGAGACTTCTGTCAGAAGTATGCAGAATCATCGGGATCGCTATTTTCGAGCTATTTAATGCGAGAAGCACGTTGTCTGGCTGTTTTCACGACTCCACAGTGCGTTTGATATGCAGAACCGCGGACATCTTGATTTTCGTGAGGTTTCAAGCAGAGATATGGATTTTCTGCGATAATCTTGGTGAGACTTCAGTCAGAAGTATGCAGAATCAACTAGATCGCTTGTTTCGAGCTATTTAATGCGAGAAACACGTTTTCTGGTGTATTCACCACTCCACAGTACGTTTGACATGCAGAACCGGAGATATCATGGTTTCGGTCGGGTTTCAAGCTGAGATATGCATTTTCTGCGATAATCTTGGTGAGACTTCTGTCCGAAGTATGGTGAATCATCGATATCGCTCTTTTCGAGCTAGTTAGTGCGAGAAACACGTTATCTGGTGATTTCACCACTCCACAGTGCGTTTGATATGCAGAACATTAGATATCTTGGTTTTCGTGGGGTTTCAAGTTGAGATATGCATTTTTTACGATAATCTTGATGAGACTTCTGTCCGAAGTATGCAGAATCATCGAGATCGCTCGTTTCGAGCTATTCAATGCGAGAAACACGTTATCTGGTGTTTTCACCACTCCACAGTGCGTTTGATATGCAGAACCGGCGATATCTTGGTTTTCGTGGGGTTTCAAGCAGAGATATGCATTTTCTGCGATAATCTTGTTGAGACATCAGTCCGAAGTATACAGAAACGTCGGGAGCGCTCTTTCGAGCTATATAATGCGAGAAACACGTTTTCTGGGGTTTTCACCACTCCACAGTTCGTTGGATATGCAGAACAGTAGATATCTTGGTTTTCGTGGGGTTTCAAGCAGAGATATGCATTTTCTGCGTTAATCTTGGTGAGACTTCTGTTAGAAGTATGCAGAATCATCGAGATCGCACTTTTCGAGCTACTTACTGCGACAAAACAAGTTTTCTGGTGTTTCCAACATTCCACAGTGCGTTTTATATGCAGAACCGGCGATGTGTTGATTTTCGTGGTGGTTCCAGCTGAGATATGCATTTTCTGCGATAATCTTGGTGAGACTTCAGTCAGAAGTATGCAGAATCATCTAGATCGCTCGTTTCGAGCTACTTACTGCGAGAAACACGTTTTCTGGTGTATTCACCACTCCACAGTACGTTTGACATGCAGAACCTGCGAAATCTTGCTTTCGTCGGGTATCAAGCTGAGATATGCATTGTCAACGATAATCTTGGTGAGACTTCTGTCAGAAGTATGCAGAATCATCGGGATCGCTATTTTCGAGCTATTTAATGCGAGAAGCACGTTGTCTGGCTGTTTTCACGACTCCACAGTGCGTTTGATATGCAGAACCGCGGACATCTTGATTTTCGTGAGGTTTCAAGCAGAGATATGGATTTTCTGCGATAATCTTGGTGAGACTTCAGTCAGAAGTATGCAGAATCAACTAGATCGCTTGTTTCGAGCTATTTAATGCGAGAAACACGTTTTCTGGTGTATTCACCACTCCACAGTACGTTTGACATGCAGAACCGGAGATATCATGGTTTCGGTCGGGTTTCAAGCTGAGATATGCATTTTCTACGATAATCTTGGTGAGACTTCTGTCAGAAGTATGCAGAATCTTCGAGAACGCTCTTTTCGAGCTACATAATGCGAAAAACACGTTATCTGGAGTTTTCACCAGTCCACAGTGTGTTTGATATGCAGAACCGGCGACATCTTGGATTTCGTCGGTGTTCAAACTGAGATATGCATTTTCTACTATAATCTTGGTGAGTCTTCTGTCAGAAGTATGCAGAATCATCTAGATCGCTCTTTACGAGCTATTTAATGCGAGAAACACGTTCTCTGGTGTATTCACCACTCCACAGTACGTTTGACATGCAGAACCTGCGAAATCTTGCTTTTCGTGGGTTTTCAAGCTGAGATATGAATTTCCTGCGATGCTCTTGGTGAGACTTCCGTCAGAAGTATGCAGAATCTTCGAGAACGCTCTTTTCGGGCTGCTTAATGTGAGAAACACGTTTTCTGGTGTTTTCACCACTCCACGGTACGTTTGATGTGCAGAACCGGAGATAACTCGGTTTTCGTCGGGTTTCAAGCTGAGATATGCATTTTCTACGATAATCTTGGTGAGACTTCTGTCAGAAGTATGCAGAATCTTCGAGATCGCTCTTTTCGAGCTATTTAATGCGAGAAACACGTTATCAGGTGCTTTCACCACTCCACAGTGCGTTTGATATGCAGTACCAGCGACATCTTGGTTTTCGTGGGGTTTCAAGCTGAGATATGCATTTTCTGCGATAATCTTGGTGAGACTTCTGTCCGAAGTATGCTGAATCATCGATATCGCTCTTTTCGAGCTAGTTAGTGTGAGAAACACGTTATCTGGTGTTTTCACCACTCCACAGTGCGTTTGATATGCAGAACCGGCGATATCTTGGTTTTCGTGGGGTTTCAAGCAGAGATATGCATTTTCTGCGATAATCTTGGTGAGACATCTGTCCGAAGTATACAGAAACGTCGGGAGCGCTCTGTTCGAGCTATATAATGCGAGAAACACGTTTTCTGGGGTTTTCACCACTCCACAGTTCGTTGGATATGCAGAAGCGGCGATATCTTGGTTTTCGTGGGGTTTCAAGCAGAGATATGCATTTTCTGCGATAATCTTGGTGAGACATCTGTCCGAAGTATACAGAAACGTCGGGAGCGCTCTTTTCGAGCTATATAATGCGAGAAACACGTTTTCGGGGGTTTTCACCACTCCACAGTTCGTTGGATATGCAGAACAGTAGATATCTTGGTTTTCGTGGGGTTTCAAGCTGAGATATGCATTTTCTGCGATAATCTTGTTGAGACTTCAGTCCGAAGTATGCAGAAACATCGAGATCGCTCGTTTCGAGCTATTTAATGCGAGAAACACGTTATCTGGTGTTTTCACCACTCCACAGTGCGTTGGATATGCAGAACCGGAGATATTTTGGTTTTCGTCGTGTTTCAAGCTGAGATATGCATTTTCTACGATAAGCTTTGTGAAACATCAGTCCGAAGTATGCAGAAACGTCGAGAGCGCTCTTTTCGAGCTACTTACTGCGACAAAACAAGTTTTCTGGTGTTTCCAACATTCCACAGTGCGTTTTATATGCAGAACCGGCGATGTGTTGATTTTCGTGGTGGTTCCAGCTGAGATATGCATTTTCTGCGATAATCTTGGTGAGACTTCTGTCCGAAGTATGGTGAATCATCGATATCGCTCTTTTCGAGCTAGTTAGTGCGAGAAACACGTTATCTGGTGATTTCACCACTCCACAGTGCGTTTGATATGCAGAACATTAGATATCTTGGTTTTCGTGGGGTTTCAAGTTGAGATATGCATTTTTTACGATAATCTTGATGAGACTTCTGTCCGAAGTATGCAGAATCATCGAGATCGCTCGTTTCGAGCTATTCAATGCGAGAAACACGTTATCTGGTGTTTTCACCACTCCACAGTGCGTTTGATATGCAGAACCGGCGATATCTTGGTTTTCGTGGGGTTTCAAGCAGAGATATGCATTTTCTGCGATAATCTTGGTGAGACATCTGTCCGAAGTATACAGAAACGTCGGGAGCGCTCTTTTCGAGCTATATAATGCGAGAAACACGTTTTCTGGGGTTTTCACCACTCCACAGTTCGTTGGATATGCAGAACAGTAGATATCTTGGTTTTCGTGGGGTTTCAAGCAGAGATATGCATTTTCTGCGTTAATCTTGGTGAGACTTCTGTTAGAAGTATGCAGAATCATCGAGATCGCACTTTTCGAGCTACTTACTGCGACAAAACAAGTTTTCTGGTGTTTCCAACATTCCACAGTGCGTTTTATATGCAGAACCGGCGATGTGTTGATTTTCGTGGTGGTTCCAGCTGAGATATGCATTTTCTGCGATAATCTTGGTGAGTCTTCTGTCAGAAGTATGCAGAATCATCGAGATCCCTCTAAGCGAGCTATTTAATGCGAGAAACACGTTATCTGGTGTTTTCACCACTCCACAGTGCGTTTGATATGCAGAACCGCGGACATCTTGATTTTCGTGAGGTTTCAAGCAGAGATATGGATTTTCTGCGATAATCTTGGTGAGACTTCAGTCAGAAGTATGCAGAATCACCTAGATCGCTTGTTTCGAGCTATTTAATGCGAGAAACACGTTTTCTGGTGTATTCACCACTCCACAGTACGTTTGACATGCAGAACCGGAGATATCATGGTTTCGGTCGGGTTTCAAGCTGAGATATGCATTTTCTACAATAATCTTGGTGAGACTTCTGTCAGAAGTATGCAGAATCACCTAGATCGCTTGTTTCGAGCTATTTAATGCGAGAAACACGTTTTCTGGTGTATTCACCACTCCACAGTACGTTTGACATGCAGAACCGGAGATAACTCGGTTTTCGTCGGGTTTCAAGCTGAGATATGCATTTTCTACGATAATCTTGGTGAGACTTCTGTCAGAAGTATGCAGAATCTTCGAGATCGCTCTTTTCGAGCTATTTCATGCGAGAAACACGTTATCAGGTGCTTTCACCACTCCACAGTGCGTTTGATATGCAGTACCAGCGACATCTTGGTTTTCGTGGGGTTTCAAGCTGAGATATGCATTTTCTGCGATAATCTTGGTGAGACTTCTGTCCGAAGTATGCTGAATCATCGATAACGCTCTTTTCGAGCTAGTTAGTGCGAGAAACACGTTATCTGGTGTTTTCACCACTCCACAGTGCGTTTGATATGCAGAACCGGCGATATCTTGGTTTTCGTGGGGTTTCAAGCAGAGATATGCATTTTCTGCGATAATCTTGGTGAGACATCTGTCCGAAGTATACAGAAACGTCGGGAGCGCTCTGTTCGAGCTATATAATGCGAGAAACACGTTTTCTGGGGTTTTCACCACTCCACAGTTCGTTGGATATGCAGAACCTGCGATATCTTGGTTTTCGTGGGGTTTCAAGCAGAGATATGCATTTTCTGCGATAATCTTGGTGAGACATCTGTCCGAAGTATACAGAAACGACGGGAGCGCTCTTTTCGAGCTATATAATGCGAGAAACACGTTTTCGGGGGTTTTCACCACTCCACAGTTCGTTGGATATGCAGAACAGTAGATATCTTGGTTTTCGGGGGGTTTCAAGCTGAGATATGCATTTTCTGCGATAATCTTGTTGAGACTTCAGTCCGAAGTATGCAGAAACATCGAGATCGCTCGTTTCGAGCTATTTAATGCGAGAAACACGTTATCTGGTGTTTTCACCACTCCACAGTGCGTTGGATATGCAGAACCGGAGATATTTTGGTTTTCGTCGGGTTTCAAGCTGAGATATGCATTTTCTACGATAAGCTTTGTGAAACATCTGTCCGAAGTATGCAGAAACGTCGAGAGCGCTCTTTTCGAGCTACTTACTGCGACAAAACAAGTTTTCTGGTGTTTCCAACATTCCACAGTGCGTTTTATATGCAGAACCGGCGATGTGTTGATTTTCGTGGTGGATCCAGCTGAGATATGCATTTTCTGCGATAATCTTGGTGAGACTTCTGTCCGAAGTATGGTGAATCATCGATATCGCTCTTTTCGAGCTAGTTAGTGCGAGAAACACGTTATCTGGTGATTTCACCACTCCACAGTGCGTTTGATATGCAGAACCGGCGATATCTTGGTTTTCGTGGGGTTTCAAGCAGAGATATGCATTTTCTGCGATAATCTTGGTGAGACATCTGTCCGAAGTATACAGAAACGTCGGGAGCGCTCTTTTCGAGCTATATAATGCGAGAAACACGTTTTCTGGGGTTTTCACCACTCCACAGTTCGTTGGATATGCAGAACAGTAGATATCTTGGTTTTCGTGGGGTTTCAAGCAGAGATATGCATTTTCTGCGTTAATCTTGGTGAGACTTCTGTTAGAAGTATGCAGAATCATCGAGATCGCACTTTTCGAGCTACTTACTGCGACAAAACAAGTTTTCTGGTGTTTCCAACATTCCACAGTGCGTTTTATATGCAGAACCGGCGATGTGTTGATTTTCGTGGTGGTTCCAGCTGAGATATGCATTTTCTGCGATAATCTTGGTGAGTCTTCTGTCAGAAGTATGCAGAATCATCGAGATCCCTCTAAGCGAGCTATTTAATGCGAGAAACACGTTATCTGGTGTTTTCACCACTCCACAGTGCGTTTGATATGCAGCACCGACGACATCTTGGCTTTCGTCGGGTATCAAGCTGAGATATGCATTTTCTGCGATAATATTGGTGAGACTTCAGTCAGAAGTATGCAGAATCATCTAGATCGCTCGTTTCGAGCTACTTACTGCGAGAAACACGTTTTCTGGTGTATTTACCACTCCACAGTACGTTTGACATGCAGAACCTGCGAAATCTTGCTTTCGTCGGGTATCAAGCTGAGATATGCATTTTCAACGATAATCTTGGTGAGACTTCTGTCAGAAGTATGCAGAATCATCGGGATCGCTATTTTCGAGCTATTTAATGCGAGAAGCACGTTGTCTGGCTGTTTTCACGACTCCACAGTGCGTTTGATATGCAGAACCGCGGACATCTTGATTTTCGTGAGGTTTCAAGCAGAGATATGGATTTTCTGCGATAATCTTGGTGAGACTTCAGTCAGAAGTATGCAGAATCACCTAGATCGCTTGTTTCGAGCTATTTAATGCGAGAAACACGTTTTCTGGTGTATTCACCACTCCACAGTACGTTTGACATGCAGAACCGGAGATATCATGGTTTCGGTCGGGTTTCAAGCTGAGATATGCATTTTCTACGATAATCTTGGTGAGACTTCTGTCAGAAGTATGCAGAATCTTCGAGAACGCTCTTTTCGAGCTACATAATGCGAAAAACACGTTATCTGGTGTTTTCACCACTCCACAGTGCGTTTGATATGCAGAACCGGCGACATCTTGGATTTCGTCGGGGTTCAAACTGAGATATGCATTTTCTACTATAATCTTGGTGAGTCTTCTGTCAGAAGTATGCAGAATCATCTAGATCGCTCTTTACGAGCTATTTAATGCGAGAAACACGTTCTCTGGTGTATTCACCACTCCACAGTACGTTTGACATGCAGAACCTGCGAAATCTTGCTTTTCGTGGGTTTTCAAGCTGAGATATGAATTTTCTGCGATACTCTTGGTGAGACTTCCGTCAGAAGTATGCAGAATCTTCGAGAACGCTCTTTTCGGGCTGCTTAATGTGAGAAACACGTTTTCTGGTGTTTTCACCACTCCACGGTACGTTTGATGTGCAGAACCGGAGATAACTCGGTTTTCGTCGGGTTTCAAGCTGAGATATGCATTTTCTACGATAATCTTGGTGAGACTTCTGTCAGAAGTATGCAGAATCTTCGAGATCGCTCTTTTCGAGCTATTTAATGCGAGAAACACGTTATCAGGTGCTTTCACCACTCCACAGTGCGTTTGATATGCAGTACCAGCGACATCTTGGTTTTCGTGGGGTTTCAAGCTGAGATATGCATTTTCTGCGATAATCTTGGTGAGACTTCTGTCCGAAGTATGCTGAATCATCGATATCGCTCTTTTCGAGCTAGTTAGTGCGAGAAACACGTTATCTGGTGTTTTCATCACTCCACAGTGCGTTTGATATGCATAACCGGCGATATCTTGGTTTTCGTGGGGTTTCAAGCAGAGATATGCATTTTCTGCGATAATCTTGGTGAGACATCTGTCCGAAGTATACAGAAACGTCGCGAGCGCTCTGTTCGAGCTATATAATGCGAGAAACACGTTTTCTGGGGTTTTCACCACTCCACAGTTCGTTGGATATGCAGAACCGGCGATATCTTGGTTTTCGTGGGGTTTCAAGCAGAGATATGCATTTTCTGCGATAATCTTGGTGAGACATCTGTCCGAAGTATACAGAAACGTCGGGAGCGCTCTTTTCGAGCTATATAATGCGAGAAACACGTTTTCTGGGGTTTTCACCACTCCACAGTTCGTTGGATATGCAGAACAGTAGATATCTTGGTTTTCGTGGGGTTTCAAGCTGAGATATGCATTTTCTGCGATAATCTTGTTGAGACTTCAGTCCGAAGTATGCAGAAACATCGAGATCGCTCGTTTCGAGCTATTTAATGCGAGAAACACGTTATCTGGTGTTTTCACCACTCCACAGTGCGTTGGATATGCAGAACCGGAGATATTTTGGTTTTCGTCGGGTTTCAAGCTGAGATATGCATTTTCTACGATAAGCTTTGTGAAACATCTGTCCGAAGTATGCAGAAACGTCGAGAGCGCTCTTTTCGAGCTATTTAATGCGAGAAACACGTTTTCTGGGGTTATCACCACTCCACAGTTCGTTGGATATGCAGAACAGTAGATACCTTGGTTCTCGTGGGGTTTCAAGCAGAGATATGCATTTTCTGCGTTAATCTTGGTGAGACTTCTGTTAGAAGTATGCAGAATCATCGAGATCGCACTTTTCGAGCTACTTACTGCGACAAAACAAGTTTTCTGGTGTTTCCAACATTCCACAGTGCGTTTTATATGCAGAACCGGCGATGTGTTGATTTTCGTGGTGGTTCCAGCTGAGATATGCATTTTCTGCGATAATCTTGGTGAGTCTTCTGTCAGAAGTATGCAGAATCATCGAGATCCCTCTAAGCGAGCTATTTAATGCGAGAAACACGTTATCTGGTGTTTTCACCACTCCACAGTTCGTTGGATATGCAGAACAGTAGATATCTTGGTTTTCGTGGGGTTTCAAGCAGAGATATGCATTTTCTGCGTTAATCTTGGTGAGACTTCTGTTAGAAGTATGCAGAATCATCGAGATCGCACTTTTCGAGCTACTTACTGCGACAAAACAAGTTTTCTGGTGTTTCCAACATTCCACAGTGCGTTTTATATGCAGAACCGGCGATGTGTTGATTTTCGTGGTGGTTCCAGCTGAGATATGCATTTTCTGCGATAATCTTGGTGAGTCTTCTGTCAGAAGTATGCAGAATCATCGAGATCCCTCTAAGCGAGCTATTTAATGCGAGAAACACGTTATCTGGTGTTTTCACCACTCCACAGTGCGTTTGATATGCAGCACCGACGACATCTTGGCTTTCGTCGGGTATCAAGCTGAGATATGCATTTTCTGCGATAATATTGGTGAGACTTCAGTCAGAAGTATGCAGAATCATCTAGATCGCTCGTTTCGAGCTACTTACTGCGAGAAACACGTTTTCTGGTGCATTCACCACTCCACAGTACGTTTGACATGCAGAACCTGCGAAATCTTGCTTTCGTCGGGTATCAAGCTGAGATATGCATTTTCAACGATAATCTTGGTGAGACTTCTGTCAGAAGTATGCAGAATCATTGGGATCGCTCTTTTCGAGCTATTTAATGCGAGAAGCACGTTGTCTGGTTGTTTTCACGACTCCACAGTGCGTTTGATATGCAGAACCGCGGACATCTTGACTTTCGTGAGGTTTCAAGCAGAGATATGGATTTTCTGCGATAATCTTGGTGAGACTTCAGTCAGAAGTATGCAGAATCACCTAGATCGCTCGTTTCGAGCTATTTAATGCGAGAAACACGTTTTCTGGTGTATTCACCACTCCACAGTACGTTTGACATGCAGAACCGGAGATATCTTGGTTTCGGTCGGGTTTCAAGCTGAGATATGCATTTTCTACGATAATCTTGGTGAGACTTCTGTCAGAAGTATGCAGAATCTTCGAGAACGCTCTTTTCGAGCTACATAATGCGAAAAACACGTTATCTGGTGTTTTCACCACTCCACTGTGCGTTTGATATGCAGAACCGGCGACATCTTGGATTTCGTCGGGGTTCAAACTGAGATATGCATTTTCTACTATAATCTTGGTGAGTCTTCTGTCAGAAGTATGCAGAATCATCTAGATCGCTCTTTACGTGCTATTTAATGCGAGAAACACGTTCTCTGGTGTATTCACCACTCCACAGTACGTTTGACATGCAGAACCTGCTAAATCTTGCTTTTCGTGGGTTTTCAAGCTGAGATATGAATTTTCTGCGATACTCTTGGTGAGACTTCCGTCAGAAGTATGCAGAATCTTCGAGAACGCTCTTTTCGGGCTGCTTAATGTGAGAAACACGTTTTCTGGTGTTTTCACCACTCCACGGTACGTTTGATGTGCAGAACCGGAGATAACTCGGTTTTCGTCGGGTTTCAAGCTGAGATATGCATTTTCTACGATAATCTTGGTGAGACTTCTGTCAGAAGTATGCAGAATCTTCGAGATCGCTCTTTTCGAGCTATTTAATGCGAGAAACACGTTATCAGGTGCTTTCACCACTCCACAGTGCGTTTGATATGCAGTACCAGCGACATCTTGGTTTTCGTGGGGTTTCAAGCTGAGATATGCATTTTCTGCGATAATCTTGGTGAGACTTCTGTCCGAAGTATGCTGAATCATCGATATCGCTCTTTTCGAGCTAGTTAGTGCGAGAAACACGTTATCTGGTGTTTTCACCACTCCACAGTGCGTTTGATATGCAGAACAGTAGATATCTTGGTTTTCGTGGGGTTTCAAGCAGAGATATGCATTTTCTGCGATAATCTTGGTGAGACTTCTGTTAGAAGTATGCAGAATCATCGAGTTCGCACTTTTCGAGCTATTTAATGCGAGAAACACGTTATCTGGTGCTTTCACCACTCCACAGTACGTTTGACATGCAGAACCTGCTAAATCTTGCTTTTCGTGGGTTTTCAAGCTGAGATATGAATTTTCTGCGATACTCTTGGTGAGACTTCCGTCAGAAGTATGCAGAATCTTCGAGAACGCTCTTTTCGGGCTGCTTAATGTGAGAAACACGTTTTCTGGTGATTTCACCACTCCACAGTGCGTTTGATATGCAGAACAGTAGATATCTTGGTTTTCGTGGGGTTTCAAGTTGAGATATGCATTTTTTACGATAATCTTGATGAGACTGCTGTCCGAAGTATGCAGAATCATCGAGACCGCTCGTTTCGAGCTATTCAATGCGAGAAACACGTTATCTGGTGTTTTCACCACTCCACAGTGCGTTTGATATGCAGAATCGGCGATATTTTGGTTTTCGTCGGGTTTCAAGCTGAGATATGCATTTTCTACGATAATCTTGGTGATACATCTGTCCGAAGTATGCAGAAACATCGAAAGCGCTCTTTTCGAGCTATTTAATGCGAGAAACACGTTATCTGGTGTTTTCACCACTCCACAGTGCGTTTGATATGCAGAACAGTAGATATCTTGGTTTTCGTGGGGTTTCAAGCAGAGATATGCATTTTCTGCGATAATCTTGGTGAGACTTCTGTTAGAAGTATGCAGAATCATCGAGTTCGCACTTTTCGAGCTATTTAATGCGAGAAACACGTTATCTGGTGCTTTCACCACTCCACAGTTGGTTTGATATGCAGAATCGGCGATATTTTGGTTTTCGTCGGGTTTCAAGCTGAGATATGCATTTTCTACGATAATCTTGGTGAAACATCTGTCCGAAGTATGCAGAAACATCGAAAGCGCTCTTTTCGAGCTATTTAATGCGAGAAACACGTTATCTGGTGTTTTCACCACTCCACAGTGCGTTTGATATGCAGAACAGTAGATATCTTGGTTTTCGTGGGGTTTCAAGCTGAGATATGCATTTTCTGCGATAATCTTGTTGAGACTTCAGTCCGAAGTATGCAGAATCATCGAGATCGCTCGTTTCGAGCTATTTAATGCGAGAAACACGTTATCTGGTGTTTTCACCACTCCACAGTGCGTTGGATATGCAGAACCGGAGATATTTTGGTTTTCGCCGGGTTTCAAGCTGAGATATGCATTTTCTACGATAAGCTTGGTGAAACATCTGTCCGAAGTATGCAGAAACGTCGACAGCGCTCTTTTCGAGCTATTTAATGCGAGAAACACGTTTTCTGGGGTTTTCACAACTCCACAGTTCGTTGGATATGCAGAACAGTAGATATCTTGGTTTTCGTGGGGTTTCAAGCAGAGATATGCATTTTCTGCGTTAATCTTGGTGTGACTTCTGTTAGAAGTATGCAGAATCATCGAGATCGCACTTTTCGAGCTATTTAATGCGAGAAACACGTTATCTGGTGTTTTCACCACTCCACAGTGCGTTGGATATGCAGAACCGGAGATATTTTGGTTTTCGTCGGGTTTCAAGCTGAGATATGCATTTTCTACGATAAGCTTGGTGAGACATCTGTCCGAAGTATGCAGAAACGTCGGGAGCGCTCTTTTCGAGCTATATAATGCGAGAAACACGTTTTCTGGGGTTTGCACCACTCCACTGTTCGTTGGATATGCAGAACAGTAGATATCTTGGTTTTCGTGGGGATTCAAGCAGAGATATGCATTTTCTGCGATAATCATGGTGAGACTTCTGTTAGAAGTATGCAGAATCATCGAGATCGCACTTTTCGAGCTATTTAATGCGAGAAACACGTTATCTGGTGTTTTCACCACTCCACAGTTGGTTTGATATGCAGAATCGGCGATATTTTGGTTTTCGCCGGGTTTCAAGCTGAGATATGCATTTTCTGCGATAATCTTGGTGAGACTTCTGTCCGAAGTATGCTGAATCATCGATATCGCTCTTTTCGAGCTAGTTAGTGCGAGAAACACGTTATCTGGTGATTTCACCACTCCACAGTGCGTTTGATATGCAGAACAGTAGATATCTTGGTTTTCGTGGGGTTTCAAGTTGAGATATGCATTTTTTACGATAATCTTGATGAGACTGCTGTCCGATGTATGCAGAATCATCGAGATCGCTCGTTTCGAGCTATTCAATGCGAGAAACACGTTATCTGGTGTTTTCACCACTCCACAGTGCGTTTGATATGCAGAACCGGCGATATCTTGGTTTTCGTGGGGTTTCAAGCAGAGATATGCATTTCCTGCGATAATCTTGGTGAGACATCTGTCCGAAGTATACAGAAACGTCGGGAGCGCTCTTTTCGAGCTATATAATGCGAGAAACACGTTTTCTGGGGTTTTCACCACTCCACAGTTCGTTGGATATGCAGAACAGTAGATATCTTGGTTTTCGTGGGGTTTCAAGCAGAGATATGCATTTTCTGCGATAATCTTGGTGAGACTTCTGTTAGAAGTATGCAGAATCATCGAGATCGCACTTTTCGAGCTGTTTAATGCGAGAAACACGTTATCTGGTGTTTTCACCACTCCACAGTTGGTTTGATATGCAGAATCGGCGATATTTTGGTTTTCGTCGGGTTTCAAGCTGAGATATGCATTTTCTACGATAATCTTGGTGATACATCTGTCCGAAGTATGCAGAAACATCGAAAGCGCTCTTTTCGAGCTATTTAATGCGAGAAACACGTTATCTGGTGTTTTCACCACTCCACAGTGCGTTTGATATGCAGAACAGTAGATATCTTGGTTTTCGTGGGGTTTCAAGCAGAGATATGCATTTTCTGCGATAATCTTGGTGAGACTTCTGTTAGAAGTATGCAGAATCATCGAGTTCGCACTTTTCGAGCTATTTAATGCGAGAAACACGTTATCTGGTGCTTTCACCACTCCACAGTTGGTTTGATATGCAGAATCGGCGATATTTTGGTTTTCGTCGGGTTTCAAGCTGAGATATGCATTTTCTACGATAATCTTGGTGAAACATCTGTCCGAAGTATGCAGAAACATCGAAAGCGCTCTTTTCGAGCTATTTAATGCGAGAAACACGTTATCTGGTGTTTTCACCACTCCACAGTGCGTTTGATATGCAGAACAGTAGATATCTTGGTTTTCGTGGGGTTTCAAGCTGAGATATGCATTTTCTGCGATAATCTTGTTGAGACTTCAGTCCGAAGTATGCAGAATCATCGAGATCGCTCGTTTCGAGCTATTTAATGCGAGAAACACGTTATCTGGTGTTTTCACCACTCCACAGTGCGTTGGATATGCAGAACCGGAGATATTTTGGTTTTCGCCGGGTTTCAAGCTGAGATATGCATTTTCTACGATAAGCTTGGTGAAACATCTGTCCGAAGTATGCAGAAACGTCGAGAGCGCTCTTTTCGAGCTATTTAATGCGAGAAACACGTTTTCTGGGGTTTTCACAACTCCACAGTTCGTTGGATATGCAGAACAGTAGATATCTTGGTTTTCGTGGGGTTTCAAGCAGAGATATGCATTTTCTGCGTTAATCTTGGTGTGACATCTGTTAGAAGTATGCAGAATCATCGAGATCGCACTTTTCGAGCTATTTAATGCGAGAAACACGTTATCTGGTGTTTTCACCACTCCACAGTGCATTGGATATGCAGAACCGGAGATATTTTGGTTTTCGTCGGGTTTCAAGCTGAGATATGCATTTTCTACGATAAGCTTGGTGAGACATCTGTCCGAAGTATGCAGAAACGTCGGGAGCGCTCTTTTCGAGCTATATAATGCGAGAAACACGTTTTCTGGGGTTTGCACCACTCCACAGTTCGTTGGATATGCAGAACAGTAGATATCTTGGTTTTCGTGGGGTTTCAAGCAGAGATATGCGTTTTCTGCGATAATCTTGGTGAGACTTCTGTTAGAAGTATGCAGAATCATCGAGATCGCACTTTTCGAGCTATTTAATGCGAGAAACACGTTATCTGGTGTTTTCACCACTCCACAGTTGGTTTGATATGCAGAATCGGCGATATTTTGGTTTTCGTCGGGTTTCAAGCTGAGATATGCATTTTCTACGATAATCTTGGTGAAACATCTGTCCGAAGTATGCAGAAACATCGAAAGCGCTCTTTTCGAGCTATTTAATGCGAGAAACACGTTATCTGGTGTTTTCACAACTCCACAGTGCGTTTGATATGCAGAACAGTAGATATCTTGGTTTTCGTGGGGTTTCAAGCTGAGATATGCATTTTCTGCGATAATCTTGTTGAGACTTCAGTCCGAAGTATGCAGAATCATCGAGATCGCTCGTTTCGAGCAATTTAATGCGAGAAACACGTTATCTGGTGTTTTCACCACTCCACAGTGCGTTGGATATGCAGAACCGGAGATATTTTGGTTTTCGTCGGGTTTCAAGCTGAGATATGCATTCTTTACGATCATCTTGGTGAGACTTCTGTCAGAAGTATGCTTAATCATCGAGATCGTTCGTTTCGACCTATTTAATGCGAGAAACACGTTATCTGGTGTTTTCACCACTCCACAGTTCGTTGGATATGCAGAACAGGAGATATCTTGGTTTTCGTGGGGTTTCAAGCAGAGATATGCATTATCTGCGTTAATCTTGGTGAGACTTCTGTTAGAAGGATGCAGAATCATCGAGATCGCTCGTTTCGAGCTATTTAATGCGAGAAACACGTTATCTGGTGTTTTCACCACTCCACAGTGCGTTGGATATGCAGAACCGGAGATATTTTGGTTTTCGTCGGGTTTCAAGCTGAGATATGCATTTTCTACGATAAGCTTGGTGAGACATCTGTCCGAAGTATGCAGAAACATCGAGAGCGCTCTTTTCGAGCCATTTAATGCGAGAAACACGTTTTCTGGGGTTTTCACCACTCCACAGTTCTTTGGATATGCAGAACAGGAGATATCTTGGTTTGCGTGGGGTTTCAAGCAGAGATATGCATTTTCTGCGTTAATCTTGGTGAGACTTCTGTTAGAAGTATGCAGAATCATCGAGATCGCACTTTTCGAGCTATTTAATGCGAGAAACACGTTATCTGGTGTTTTCAGCACTCCACAGTGCGTTTGATATGTAGAACCAGCGATATCTGGGTTTTCGTGGGGTTTCAAGCTGAGATATGCATTTTTTACGATAATCTTGGTGAGACTTCTGTCAGAAGTATGCTTAATCATCGAGATCGCTCGTTTCGACCTATTTAATGCGAGAAACACGTTATCTGGTGTTTTCACCACTCCACAGTTCGTTGGATATGCAGAACAGGAGATATCTTGGTTTTCGTGGGGTTTCAAGCTGAGATATGCATTATCTGCGTTAATCTTGGTGAGACTTCTGTTAGAAGTATGCAGAATCATCGAGATCGCTCGTTTCGAGCTATTTAATGCGAGAAACACGTTATCTGGTGTTTTCACCACTCCACAGTGCGTTGGATATGCAGAACCGGAGATATTTTGGTTTTCGTCGGGTTTCAAGCTGAGATATGCATTTTCTACGATAAGCTTGGTGAGACATCTGTCCGAAGTATGCAGAAACATCGAGAGCGCTCTTTTCGAGCCATTTAATGCGAGAAACACGTTTTCTGGGGTTTTCACCACTCCACAGTTCTTTGGATATGCAGAACAGGAGATATCTTGGTTTGCGTGGGGTTTCAAGCAGAGATATGCATTTTCTGCGTTAATCTTGGTGAGACTTCTGTTAGAAGTATGCAGAATCATCGAGATCGCACTTTTCGAGCTATTTAATGCGAGAAACACGTTATCTGGTGTTTTCACCACTCCACAGTTCGTTGGATATGCAGAACAGGAGATATCTTGGTTTTCGTGGGGTTTCAAGCTGAGATATGCATTTTCTACGATAAGCTGGGTGAGACATCTGTCCAAAGTATGCAGAAACGTCGGGAGCGCTCTTTTCGAGCTATATAATGCGAGAAACACGTTGTCTGGGGTTTGCACCACTCCACAGTGCGTTGGATATGCAGAACCGGAGATATTTTGGTTTACGTCGGGTTTCAAGCTGAGATATGCATTATCTGCGTTAATCTTGGTGAGACTTCTGTTAGAAGTATGCAGAATCATCGAGATCGCTCGTATCGAGCTATTTAATGCGAGAAACACGTTATCTGGTGTTTTCACCACTCCACAGTTGGTTTGATATGCAGAATCGGCGATATTTTGGTTTTCGTCGAGTTTCAAGCTGAGATATGCATTTTCTACGATAATCTTGGTGAAACATCTGTCCGAAGTATGCTGAATCATCGAGATCGCTCTTTTCGAGCTAGTTAGTGCGAGAAACACGTTATCTGGTGTTTTCACCACTCCACAGTGCGTTTGATATGCAGAACAGTAGATATCTTGGTTTTCGTGGGGTTTCAATCTGAGATATGCATTTTCTGCGATAATCTTGGTGAAACATCTGTCCGAAGTATGCAGAATCATCGAGATCGCACTTTTCGAGCTGTTTAATGCGAGAAACACGTTATCTGGTGTTTTCACCACTCCACAGTTGGTTTGATATGCAGAATCGGCGATATTTTGGTTTTCGTCGGGTTTCAAGCTGAGATATGCATTTTCTACGATAATCTTGGTGAAACATCTGTCCGAAGTATGCTGAATCATCGAGATCGCGCTTTTCGAGCTAGTTAGTGCGAGAAACACGTTATCTGGTGTTTTCAGCACTCCACAGTGCGTTTGATATGTAGAACCAGCGATATCTGGGTTTTCGTGGGGTTTCAAGCTGAGATATGCATTTTCTACGATAATCTTGGTGAAACATCTGTCCGAAGTATGCTGAATCATCGAGATCGCTCTTTTCGAGCTAGTTAGTGCGAGAAACACGTTATCTGGTGTTTTCACCACTCCACAGTGCGTTTGATATGCAGAACAGTAGATATCTTGGTTTTCGTGGGGTTTCAAGCAGAGATATGCATTTTCTGCGATAATCTTGGTGAGACTTCTGTTAGAAGTATGCAGAATCATCGAGATCGCACTTTTCGAGCTATTTAATGCGAGAAACACGTTATCTGGTGTTTTCACCACTCCACAGTTCGTTGGATATGTAGAACAGGAGATATCTTGGTTTTCGTGGGGTTTCAAGCAGAGATATGCATTATCTGCGTTAATCTTGGTGAGACTTCTGTTAGAAGTATGCAGAATCATCGAGATCGCACTTTTCGAGCTATTTAATGCGAGAAACACGTTTTCTGGGGGTTTCACCACTCCACAGTTCTTTGGATATGCAGAACAGGAGATATCTTGGTTTGCGTGGGGTTTCAAGCAGAGATATGCATTTTCTGCGTTAATCTTGGTGAGACTTCTGTTAGAAGTATGCAGAATCATCGAGATCGCACTTTTCGAGCTATTTAATGCGAGAAACACGTTATCTGGTGTTTTTACCACTCCACAGTTCGTTGGATATGTAGAACAGGAGATATCTTGGTTTTCGTGGGGTTTCAAGCAGAGATATGCATTATCTGCGTTAATCTTGGTGAGACTTCTGTTAGAAGTATGCAGAATCATCGAGATCGCACTTTTCGAGCTATTTAATGCGAGAAACACGTTTTCTGGGGGTTTCACCACTCCACAGTTCTTTGGATATGCAGAACAGGAGATATCTTGGTTTGCGTGGGGTTTCAAGCAGAGATATGCATTTTCTGCGTTAATCTTGGTGAGACTTCTGTCAGAAGTATGCTTAATCATCGAGATCGTTCGTTTCGACCTATTTAATGCGAGAAACACGTTATCTGGTGTTTTCACCACTCCACAGTTCGTTGGATATGCAGAACAGGAGATATCTTGGTTTTCGTGGGGTTTCAAGCAGAGATATGCATTATCTGCGTTAATCTTGGTGAGACTTCTGTTAGAAGAATGCAGAATCATCGAGATCGCTCGTTTCGAGCTATTTAATGCGAGAAACACGTTATCTGGTGTTTTCACCACTCCACAGTGCGTTGGATATGCAGAACCGCAGATATTTTGGTTTTCGTCGGGTTTCAAGCTGAGATATGCATTTTCTACGATAAGCTTGGTGAGACATCTGTCCGAAGTATGCAGAAACATCGAGAGCGCTCTTTTCGAGCCATTTAATGCGAGAAACACGTTTTCTGGGGTTTTCACCACTCCACAGTTCTTTGGATATGCAGAACAGGAGATATCTTGGTTTGCGTGGGGTTTCAAGCAGAGATATGCATTTTCTGCGTTAACCTTGGTGAGACTTCTGTTAGAAGTATGCAGAATCATCGAGATCGCACTTTTCGAGCTATTTAATGCGAGAAACACGTTATCTGGTGTTTTCAGCACTCCACAGTGCGTTTGATATGTAGAACCAGCGATATCTGGGTTTTCGTGGGGTTTCAAGCTGAGATATGCATTTTTTACGATAATCTTGGTGAGACTTCTGTCAGAAGTATGCTTAATCATCGAGATCGCTCGTTTCGACCTATTTAATGCGAGAAACACGTTATCTGGTGTTTTCACCACTCCACAGTTCGTTGGATATGCAGAACAGGAGATATCTTGGTTTTCGTGGGGTTTCAAGCTGAGATATGCATTATCTGCGTTAATCTTGGTGAGACTTCTGTTAGAAGTATGCAGAATCATCGAGATCGCTCGTTTCGAGCTATTTAATGCGAGAAACACGTTATCTGGTGTTTTCACCACTCCACAGTGCGTTGGATATGCAGAACCGGAGATATTTTGGTTTTCGTCGGGTTTCAAGCTGAGATATGCATTTTCTACGATAAGCTTGGTGAGACATCTGTCCGAAGTATGCAGAAACATCGAGAGCGCTCTTTTCGAGCCATTTAATGCGAGAAACACGTTTTCTGGGGTGTTCACCACTCCACAGTTCTTTGGATATGCAGAACAGGAGATATCTTGGTTTGCGTGGGGTTTCAAGCAGAGATATGCATTTTCTGCGTTAATCTTGGTGAGACTTCTGTTAGATGTATGCAGAATCATCGAGATCGCACTTTTCGAGCTATTTATTGCGAGAAACACGTTATCTGGTGTTTTCACCACTCCACAGTTCGTTGGATATGCAGAACAGGAGATATCTTGGTTTTCGTGGGGTTTCAAGCTGAGATATGCATTTTCTACGATAAGCTGGGTGAGACATCTGTCCAAAGTATGCAGAAACGTCGGGAGCGCTCTTTTCGAGCTATATAATGCGAGAAACACGTTGTCTGGGGTTTGCACCACTCCACAGTGCGTTGGATATGCAGAACCGGATATATTTTGGTTTACGTCGGGTTTCAAGCTGAGATATGCATTATCTGCGTTAATCTTGGTGAGACTTCTGTTAGAAGTATGCAGAATCATCGAGATCGCTCGTTTCGAGCTATTTAATGCGAGAAACACGTTATCTGGTGTTTTCACCACTCCACAGTTGGTTTGATATGCAGAATCGGCGATATTTTGGTTTTCGTCGGGTTTCAAGCTGAGATATGCATTTTCTACGATAATCTTGGTGAAACATCTGTCCGAAGTATGCTGAATCATCGAGATCGCTCTTTTCGAGCTAGTTAGTGCGAGAAACACGTTATCTGGTGTTTTCACCACTCCACAGTGCGTTTGATATGCAGAACAGTAGATATCTTGGTTTTCGTGGGGTTTCAATCTGAGATATGCATTTTCTGCGATAATCTTGGTGAAACATCTGTCCGAAGTATGCAGAATCATCGAGATCGCACTTTTCGAGCTGTTTAATGCGAGAAACACGTTATCTGGTGTTTTCACCACTCCACAGTTGGTTTGATATGCAGAATCGGCGATATTTTGGTTTTCGTCGGGTTTCAAGCTGAGATATGCATTTTCTACGATAATCTTGGTGAAACATCTGTCCGAAGTATGCTGAATCATCGAGATCGCGCTTTTCGAGCTAGTTAGTGCGAGAAACACGTTATCTGGTGTTTTCAGCACTCCACAGTGTGTTTGATATGTAGAACCAGCGATATCTGGGTTTTCGTGGGGTTTCAAGCTGAGATATGCATTTTCTACGATAATCTTGGTGAAACATCTGTCCGAAGTATGCTGAATCATCGAGATCGCTCTTTTCGAGCTAGTTAGTGCGAGAAACACGTTATCTGGTGTTTTCACCACTCCACAGTGCGTTTGATATGCAGAACAGTAGATATCTTGGTTTTCGTGGGGTTTCAAGCAGAGATATGCATTTTCTGCGATAATCTTGGTGAGACTTCTGTTAGAAGTATGCAGAATCATCGAGATCGCACTTTTCGAGCTATTTAATGCGAGAAACACGTTATCTGGTGTTTTCACCACTCCACAGTTCGTTGGATATGTAGAACAGGAGATATCTTGGTTTTCGTGGGGTTTCAAGCAGAGATATGCATTATCTGCGTTAATCTTGGTGAGACTTCTGTTAGAAGTATGCAGAATCATCGAGATCGCACTTTTCGAGCTATTTAATGCGAGAAACACGTTTTCTGGGGGTTTCACCACTCCACAGTTCTTTGGATATGCAGAACAGGAGATATCTTGGTTTGCGTGGGGTTTCAAGCAGAGATATGCATTTTCTGCGTTAATCTTGGTGAGACTTCTGTTAGAAGTATGCAGAATCATCGAGATCGCACTTTTCGAGCTATTTAATGCGAGAAACACGTTATCTGGTGTTTTTACCACTCCACAGTTCGTTGGATATGTAGAACAGGAGATATCTTGGTTTTCGTGGGGTTTCAAGCAGAGATATGCATTATCTGCGTTAATCTTGGTGAGACTTCTGTTAGAAGTATGCAGAATCATCGAGATCGCACTTTTCGAGCTATTTAATGCGAGAAACACGTTATCTGGTGTTTTCACCACTCCACAGTTGGTTTGATATGCAGAATCGGCGATATTTTGGTTTTCGTGGGGTTTCAAGCTGAGATATGCATTCTTTACGATAATCTTGGTGAGACTTCTGTCACAAGTATGCTTAATCATCGAGATCGCTCGTTTCGACCTATTTAATGTGAGAAACACGTTATCTGGTGTTTTCACCACTCCACAGTTCGTTGGATATGCAGAACAGGAGATATCTTGGTTTTCGTGGGGTTTCAAGCTGAGATATGCATTATCTGCGTTAATCTTGGTGAGACTTCTGTTAGAAGTATGCAGAATCATCGAGATCGCTCGTTTCGAGCTATTTAATGCGAGAAACACGTTATCTGGTGTTTTCACCACTCCACAGTGCGTTGGATATGCAGAACCGGAGATATTTTGGTTTTCGTCGGGTTTCAAGCTGAGATATGCATTTTCTACGATAAGCTTGGTGAGACATCTGTCCGAAGTATGCAGAAACATCGAGAGCGCTCTTTTCGAGCCATTTAATGCGAGAAACACGTTTTCTGGGGTTTTCACCACTCCACAGTTCTTTGGATATGCAGAACAGGAGATATCTTGGTTTGCGTGGGGTTTCAAGCAGAGATATGCATTTTCTGCGTTAATCTTGGTGAGACTTCTGTTAGAAGTATCCAGAATCATCGAGATCGCACTTTTCGAGCTATTTAATGCGAGAAACACGTTATCTGGTGTTTTCAGCACTCCACAGTGCGTTTGATATGTAGAACCAGCGATATCTGGGTATTCGTGGGGTTTCAAGCTGAGATATGCATTTTTTACGATAATCTTTGTGAGACTTCTATCAGAAGTATGCTTAATCATCGAGATCGCTCGTTTCGACCTATTTAATGCGAGAAACACGTTATCTGGTGTTTTCACCACTCCACAGTTCGTTAGATATGCAGAACAGGAGATATCTTGGTTTTCGTGGGGTTTCAAGCTGAGATATGCATTTTCTGCGATAATCTTGTTGAGACTTCAGTCCGAAGTATGCAGAATCATCGAGATCGCACTTTTCGAGCTATTTAAAGCGAGAAACACGTTTTCTGGGGGTTTCACCACTCCACAGTTCTTTGGATATGCAGAACAGGAGATATCTTGGTTTGCGTGGGGTTTCAAGCAGAGATATGCATTTTCTGCGTTAATCTTGGTGAGACTTCTGTTAGAAGTATGCAGAATCATCGAGATCGCACTTTTCGAGCTATTTAATGCGAGAAACACGTTATCTGGTGTTTTCAGCACTCCACAGTGCGTTTGATATGTAGATCCAGCGATATCTGGGTTTTCGTGGGGTTTCAAGCTGAGATATGCATTCTTTACGATAATCTTGGTGAGACTTCTGTCAGAAGTATGCTTAATCATCGAGATCGCTCGTTTCGACCTATTTAATGCGAGAAACACGTTATCTGGTGTTTTCACCACTCCACAGTTCGTTGGATATGCAGAACAGGAGATACCTTGGTTTTCGTGGGGTTTCAAGCAGAGATATGCATTTTCTGCGTTAATCTTGGTGAGACTTCTGTTAGAAGTATGCAGAATCATCGAGATCGCACTTTTCGAGCTATTTAATGCGAGAAACACGTTATCTGGTGTTTTCAGCACTCCACAGTGCGTTTGATATGTAGAACCAGCGATATCTGGGTTTTCGTGGGGTTTCAAGCTGAGATATGCATTTTTTACGATAATCTTGGTGAGACTTCTGTCAGAAGTATGCTTAATCATCGAGATCGCTCGTTTCGACCTATTTAATGCGAGAAACACGTTATCTGGTGTTTTCACCACTCCACAGTTCGTTGGATATGCAGAACAGGAGATATATTGGTTTTCGTGGGGTTTCAAGCTGAGATATGCATTATCTGCGTTAATCTTGGTGAGACATCTGTTAGAAGTATGCAGAATCATCGAGATCGATCGTTTCGAGCTATTTAATGCGAGAAACACGTTACCTGGTGTTTTCACCACTCCACAGTGCGTTGGATATGCAGAACCGGAGATATTTTGGTTTTCGTCGGGTTTCAAGCTGAGATATGCATTTTCTACGATAAGATTGGTGAGACATCTGTCCGAAGTATGCAGAAACATCGAGAGCGCTCTTTTCGAGCTATATAATGCGATAAACACGTTGTCTGGGGTTTGCACCACTCCACAGTGCGTTGGATATGCAGAACCGGAGATATTTTGGTTTTCGTCGGGTTTCAAGCTAAGATATGCATTTTCTACGATAAGCTTGGTGAGACATCTGTCCGAAGTATGCTGAATCATCGAGATCGCTCTTTTCGAGCTAGTTAGTGCGAGAAACACGTTATCTGGTGTTTTCACCACTCCACAGTGCGTTTGATATGTAGATCCAGCGATATCTGGGTTTTCGTGGGGTTTCAAGCTGAGATATGCATTCTTTACGATAATCTTGGTGAGACTTCTGTCAGAAGTATGCTTAATCATCGAGATCGCTCGTTTCGACCTATTTAATGCGAGAAACACGTTATCTGGTGTTTTCACCACTCCACAGTTCGTTGGATATGCAGAGCAGGAGATATCTTGGTTTTCGTGGGGTTTCAAGCTGAGATATGCATTATCTGCGTTAATCTTGGTGAGACTTCTGTTAGAAGTATGCAGAATCATCGATATCGCTCGTTTCGAGCTATTTAATGCGAGAAACACGTTATCTGGTGTTTTCACCACTCCACAGTGCGTTGGATATGCAGAACCGGAGATATTTTGGTTTTCGTCGGGTTTCAAGCTGAGATATGCATTTTCTACGATAAGCTTGGTGAGACATCTGTCAGAAGTATGCTTAATCATCGAGATCGCTCGTTTCGACCTATTTAATGCGAGAAACACGTTTTCTGGGGTTTTCACCACTCCACAGTTCTTTGGATATGCAGAACAAGAGATATCTTGGTTTGCGTGGGGTTTCAAGCAGAGATATGCATTTTCTGCGTTAATCTTGGTGAGACTTCTGTTAGAAGTATGCAGAATCATCGAGATCGCACTTTTCGAGCTATTTAATGCGAGAAACACGTTATCTGGTGTTTTCAGCACTCCACAGTGCGTTTGATATGTAGAACCAGCGATACCTGGGTTTTCGTGGGGTTTCAAGCTGAGATATGCATTTTTTACGATAATCTTGGTGAGACTTCTGTCAGAAGTATGCTTAATCATCGAGATCGCTCGTTTCGACCTATTTAATGCGAGAAACACGTTATCTGGTGTTTTCACCACTCCACAGTTCGTTGGATATGCAGAACAGGAGATATCTTGGTTTTCGTGGGGTTTCAAGCAGAGATATGCATTTTCTGCGTTAATCTTGGTGAGAATTCTGTTAGAAGTATGCAGAATCATCGAGATCGCACTTTTCGAGCTATTTAATGCGAGAAACACGTTATCTGGTGTTTTCACCACTCCACAGTGCGTTTGATATGCAGAACCGGCGATATCTTGGTTTTTGTGGGGTTTCAAGCTGAGTTATGCATTTTTTACGATAATCTTGGTGAGACTTCTGTCCGAAGTATGCTTTATCATCGAGATCGCTCTATTCGAGCTATTTAATTCGAGAAACACGTTATCTGGTGTTTTCAGCACTCCACAGTGCGTTTGATATGCAGAATCAGCGATATCCTGGTTTTCGTGGGGATTCAAGCTGAGATATGCAATTTCTGCGATAATCTTGGTGAGACTTCTGTCCGAAGTATGCAGAATCATCGAGATCGCACTTTTCGAGCTATTTAATGCGAGAAACACGTTATCTGGTGTTTTCAGCACTCCGCAGTGCGTTTGATATGTAGAACCAGCGATATCTGGGTTTTCGTGGGGTTTCAAGCTGAGATATGCATTCTTTACGATAATCTTGGTGAGACTTCTGTCAGAAGTATGCTTAATCATCGAGATCGCTCGTTTCGACCTATTTAATGCGAGAAACACGTTATCTGGTGTTTTCACCACTCCACAGTGCGTTGGATATGCAGAACCGGAGATATTTAGGTTTTCGTCGGGTTTCAAGCTGAGATATGCATTTTCTACGATAAGCTTGGTGAGACATCTGTCCGAAGTATGCAGAAACATCGAGAGCGCTCTTTTCGAGCCATTTAATGCGAGAAACACGTTTTCTGGGGTTTTCACCACTCCACAGTTCTTTGGAAATGCAGAACAGGAGATATCTTGGTTTGCGTGGGGTTTCAAGCAGAGATATGAATTTTCTGCGTTAATCTTGGTGAGACTTCTGTTAGAAGTATGCAGAATCATCGAGATCGCACTTTTCGTGCTATTTAATGCGAGAAACACGTTATCTGGTGTTTTCAGCACTCCACAGTGCGTTCGATATGCAGAACCGGATATATTTAGGTTTTCGTCGGGTTTCAAGCTGAGATTTGCATTTTCTACGATAAGCTTGGTGAGACATCTGTCCGAAGTATGCAGAAACATCGAGAGCGCTCTTTTCGAGCCATTTAATGCGAGAAACACGTTTTCTGGGGTTTTCACCACTCCACAGTTCTTTGGAAATGCAGAACAGGAGATATCTTGGTTTGCGTGGGGTTTCAAGCAGAGATATGCATTTTCTGCGTTAATCTTGGTGAGACTTCTGTTAGAAGTATGCAGAATCATCGAGATCGCTCGTTTCGAGCTATTTAATGCGAGAAACACGTTATCTGGTGTTTTCACCACTCCACAGTTCTTTGGATATGCAGAACAGGAGATATCTTGGTTTGCGTGGGGTTTCAAGCAGAGATATGCATTTTCTGCGATAATCTTGGTGAGACTTCTGTTAGAAGTATGCAGAATCATCGAGATCGCTCTTTTTGAGCTAGTTAGTGCGAGAAACACGTTATCTGGTGTTTTCACCACTCCACAGTGCGTTTGATATGCAGAACAGGAGATATCTTGGTTTGCGTGGGGTTTCAAGCAGAGATATGCATTTTCTGCGATAATCTTGGTGAGACTTCTGTCCGAAGTATGCAGAATCATCGCGATCGCTCGTTTCGAGCTATTTAATGCGAGAAACACGTTATCTGGTGTTTTCACCACTCCACAGTGCGTTTGATATGCAGAACCGGCGATATCTTGGTTTTTGTGGGGTTTCAAGCTGAGTTATGCATTTTTTACGATAATCTTGGTGAGACTTCTGTCCGAAGTATGCTTTATCATCGAGATCGCTCTAATCGAGCTATTTAATGCGAGAAACACGTTATCTGGTGTTTTCAGCACTCCACAGTGCGTTTGATATGCAGAATCAGCGATATCCTGGTTTTCGTGGGGATTCAAGATGAGATATGCAATTTCTGCGATAATCTTGGTGAGACTTCTGTCCGAAGTATGCAGAATCATCGAGATCGCTCTTTTCGAGCTAGTTAGTGCGAGAAACACGTTATCTGGTGTTTTCACCACTCCACAGTGCGTTTGATATGCAGAACAGTAGATATCTTGGTTTTCGTGGGGTTTCAAGCAGAGATATGCATTTTCTGCGATAATCTTGGTGAGACTTCTGTTAGAAGTATGCAGAATCATCGAGATCGCTCGTTTCGAGCTATTTAATGCGAGAAACACGTTATCTGGTGTTTTCACCACTCCACAGTGCGTTGGATATGCAGAACCGGAGATATTTTGGTTTTCGTCGGGTTTCAAGCTGAGATATGCATTTTCTACGTTAAGCTTGGTGAGACATCTGTCCGAAGTATGCAGAAACATCGAGAGCGCTCTTTTCGAGCCATTTAATGAGAGAAACACGTTTTCTGGGGTTTTCACCACTCCACAGTTCTTTGGATATGCAGAACAGGAGATATCTTGGTTTGCGTGGGGTTTCAAGCAGAGATATGCATTTTCTGCGTTAATCTTGGTGAGACTTCTGTCCGAAGTATGCTTTATCATCGAGATCGCTCTATTCGAGCTATTTAATGCGAGAAACACGTTATCTGGTGTTTTCAGCACTCCACAGTGCGTTTGATATGCAGAATCAGCGATATTTTGGTTTTCGTCGGGTTTCTAGCTAAGATATGCATTTTCTACGATAAGCTTGGTGAGACATCTGTCCGAAGTATGCTGAATCATCGAGATCGCTCTTTTCGAGCTAGTTAGTGCGAGAAACACGTTATCTGGTGTTTTCACCACTCCACAGTGCGTTTGATATGCAGAACAGTTGATATCTTGGTTTTCGTGGGGTTTCAATCTGAGATATGCATTTTCTGCGATAATCTTGGTGAAACATCTGTCCGAAGTATGCAGAATCATCGAGATCGCACTTTTCGAGCTGTTTAATGCGAGAAACACGTTATCTGGTGTTTTCACCACTCCACAGTTGGTTTGATATGCAGAATCGGCGATATTTTGGTTTTCGTCGGGTTTCAAGCTGAGATATGCATTTTCTACGATAATCTTGGTGAAACATCTGTCCGAAGTATGCTGAATCATCGAGATCGCTCTTTTCGAGCTAGTTAGTGCGAGAAACACGTTATCTGGTGTTTTCAGCACTCCACAGTGCGTTTGATATGTAGAACCAGCGATATCTGGGTTTTCGTGGGGTTTCAAGCTGAGATATGCATTTTTTACGATAATCTTGGTGAGACTTCTATCAGAAGTATGCTTAATCATCGAGATCGCTCGTTTCGACCTATTTAATGCGAGAAACACGTTATCTGGTGTTTTCACCACTCCACAGTTCGTTGGATATGCAGAACAGGAGATATCTTGGTTTTCGTGGGGTTTCAAGCTGAGATATGCATTTTCTACGATAATCTTGGTGAAACATCTGTCCGAAGTATGCAGAATCATCGAGATCGCTCGTTTCGAGCTATTTAATGCGAGAAACACGTTATCTGGTGTTTTCACCACTCCACAGTGCGTTGGATATGCAGAACCGGAGATATTTTGGTTTTCGTCGGGTTTCAAGCTAAGATATACATTTTCTACGATAAGCTTGGTGAGACATCTGTCCGAAGTATGCAAAAACATCGAGAGCGCTCTTTTCGAGCCATTTAATGCGTGAAACACGTTTTCTGGGGTTTTCACCACTCCACAGTTCTTTGGATATGCAGAACAGGAGATATCTTGGTTTGCGTGGGGTTTCAAGCAGAGATATGCATTTTCTGCGTTAATCTTGGTGAGACTTCTGTCAGAAGTATGCTTAATCATCGAGATCGCTCGTTTCGAGCTATTTAATGCGAGAAACACGTTATCTGGTGTTTTCACCACTCCACAGTGCGTTTGATATGCAGAACCGGCGATATCTTGGTTTTTGTGGGGTTTCAAGCTGAGTTATGCATTTTTTACGATAATCTTGGTGAGACTTCTGTCCGAAGTATGCTTTATCATCGAGATCGCTCTATTCGAGCTATTTAATTCGTGAAACACGTTATCTGGTGTTTTCAGCACTCCACAGTGCGTTTGATATGCAGAATCAGCGATATCCTGGTTTTCGTGGGGATTCAAGCTGAGATATGCAATTTCTGCGATAATCTTGGTGAGACTTCTGTCCGAAGTATGCAGAATCATCGAGATCGCACTTTTCGAGCTATTTAATGCGAGAAACACGTTATCTGGTGTTTTCAGCACTCCACAGTGCGTTTGATATGTAGAACCAGCGATATCTGGGTTTTCGTGGGGTTTCAAGCTGAGATATGCATTCTTTACGATAATCTTGGTGAGACTTCTGTCAGAAGTATGCTTAATCATCGAGATCGCTCGTTTCGACCTATTTAATGCGAGAAACACGTTATCTGGTGTTTTCACCACTCCACAGTGCGTTGGATATGCAGAACCGGAGATATTTAGGTTTTCGTCGGGTTTCAAGCTGAGATATGCATTTTCTACGATAAGCTTGGTGAGACATCTGTCCGAAGTATGCAGAAACATCGAGAGCGCTCTTTTCGAGCCATTTAATGCGAGAAACACGTTTTCTGGGGTTTTCACCACTCCACAGTTCTTTGGAAATGCAGAACAGGAGATATCTTGGTTTGCGTGGGGTTTCAAGCAGAGATATGAATTTTCTGCGTTAATCTTGGTGAGACTTCTGTTAGAAGTATGCAGAATCATCGAGATCGCACTTTTCGTGCTATTTAATGCGAGAAACACGTTATCTGGTGTTTTCAGCACTCCACAGTGCGTTCGATATGCAGAACCGGATATATTTAGGTTTTCGTCGGGTTTCAAGCTGAGATTTGCATTTTCTACGATAAGCTTGGTGAGACATCTGTCCGAAGTATGCAGAAACATCGAGAGCGCTCTTTTCGAGCCATTTAATGCGAGAAACACGTTTTCTGGGGTTTTCACCACTCCACAGTTCTTTGGAAATGCAGAACAGGAGATATCTTGGTTTGCGTGGGGTTTCAAGCAGAGATATGCATTTTCTGCGTTAATCTTGGTGAGACTTCTGTTAGAAGTATGCAGAATCATCGAGATCGCTCGTTTCGAGCTATTTAATGCGAGAAACACGTTATCTGGTGTTTTCACCACTCCACAGTTCTTTGGATATGCAGAACAGGAGATATCTTGGTTTGCGTGGGGTTTCAAGCAGAGATATGCATTTTCTGCGATAATCTTGGTGAGACTTCTGTTAGAAGTATGCAGAATCATCGAGATCGCTCTTTTTGAGCTAGTTAGTGCGAGAAACACGTTATCTGGTGTTTTCACCACTCCACAGTGCGTTTGATATGCAGAACAGGAGATATCTTGGTTTGCGTGGGGTTTCAAGCAGAGATATGCATTTTCTGCGATAATCTTGGTGAGACTTCTGTCCGAAGTATGCAGAATCATCGCGATCGCTCGTTTCGAGCTATTTAATGCGAGAAACACGTTATCTGGTGTTTTCACCACTCCACAGTGCGTTTGATATGCAGAACCGGCGATATCTTGGTTTTTGTGGGGTTTCAAGCTGAGTTATGCATTTTTTACGATAATCTTGGTGAGACTTCTGTCCGAAGTATGCTTTATCATCGAGATCGCTCTAATCGAGCTATTTAATGCGAGAAACACGTTATCTGGTGTTTTCAGCACTCCACAGTGCGTTTGATATGCAGAATCAGCGATATCCTGGTTTTCGTGGGGATTCAAGATGAGATATGCAATTTCTGCGATAATCTTGGTGAGACTTCTGTCCGAAGTATGCAGAATCATCGAGATCGCTCTTTTCGAGCTAGTTAGTGCGAGAAACACGTTATCTGGTGTTTTCACCACTCCACAGTGCGTTTGATATGCAGAACAGTAGATATCTTGGTTTTCGTGGGGTTTCAAGCAGAGATATGCATTTTCTGCGATAATCTTGGTGAGACTTCTGTTAGAAGTATGCAGAATCATCGAGATCGCTCGTTTCGAGCTATTTAATGCGAGAAACACGTTATCTGGTGTTTTCACCACTCCACAGTGCGTTGGATATGCAGAACCGGAGATATTTTGGTTTTCGTCGGGTTTCAAGCTGAGATATGCATTTTCTACGTTAAGCTTGGTGAGACATCTGTCCGAAGTATGCAGAAACATCGAGAGCGCTCTTTTCGAGCCATTTAATGAGAGAAACACGTTTTCTGGGGTTTTCACCACTCCACAGTTCTTTGGATATGCAGAACAGGAGATATCTTGGTTTGCGTGGGGTTTCAAGCAGAGATATGCATTTTCTGCGTTAATCTTGGTGAGACTTCTGTCCGAAGTATGCTTTATCATCGAGATCGCTCTATTCGAGCTATTTAATGCGAGAAACACGTTATCTGGTGTTTTCAGCACTCCACAGTGCGTTTGATATGCAGAATCAGCGATATTTTGGTTTTCGTCGGGTTTCTAGCTAAGATATGCATTTTCTACGATAAGCTTGGTGAGACATCTGTCCGAAGTATGCTGAATCATCGAGATCGCTCTTTTCGAGCTAGTTAGTGCGAGAAACACGTTATCTGGTGTTTTCACCACTCCACAGTGCGTTTGATATGCAGAACAGTAGATATCTTGGTTTTCGTGGGGTTTCAATCTGAGATATGCATTTTCTGCGATAATCTTGGTGAAACATCTGTCCGAAGTATGCAGAATCATCGAGATCGCACTTTTCGAGCTGTTTAATGCGAGAAACACGTTATCTGGTGTTTTCACCACTCCACAGTTGGTTTGATATGCAGAATCGGCGATATTTTGGTTTTCGTCGGGTTTCAAGCTGAGATATGCATTTTCTACGATAATCTTGGTGAAACATCTGTCCGAAGTATGCTGAATCATCGAGATCGCTCTTTTCGAGCTAGTTAGTGCGAGAAACACGTTATCTGGTGTTTTCAGCACTCCACAGTGCGTTTGATATGTAGAACCAGCGATATCTGGGTTTTCGTGGGGTTTCAAGCTGAGATATGCATTTTTTACGATAATCTTGGTGAGACTTCTATCAGAAGTATGCTTAATCATCGAGATCGCTCGTTTCGACCTATTTAATGCGAGAAACACGTTATCTGGTGTTTTCACCACTCCACAGTTCGTTGGATATGCAGAACAGGAGATATCTTGGTTTTCGTGGGGTTTCAAGCTGAGATATGCATTTTCTACGATAAGCTTGGTGAGACATCTGTCCGAAGTATGCAGAAACGTCGGGAGCGCTCTTTTCGAGCTATATAATGCGAGAAACACGTTGTCTGGGGTTTGCACCACTCCACAGTGCGTTGGATATGCAGAACCGGAGATATTTTGGTTTTCGTCGGGTTTCAAGCTAAGATATGCATTTTCTACGATAAGCTTGGTGAGACATCTGTCCGAAGTATGCTGAATCATCGAGATCGCTCTTTTCGAGCTAGTTAGTGCGAGAAACACGTTATCTGGTGTTTTCACCACTCCACAGTGCGTTTGATATGCAGAACAGTAGATATCTTGGTTTTCGTGGGGTTTCAATCTGAGATATGCATTTTCTGCGATAATCTTGGTGAAACATCTGTCCGAAGTATGCAGAATCATCGAGATCGCACTTTTCGAGCTGTTTAATGCGAGAAACACGTTATCTGGTGTTTTCACCACTCCACAGTTGGTTTGATATGCAGAATCGGCGATATTTTGGTTTTCGTCGGGTTTCAAGCTGAGATATGCATTTTCTACGATAATCTTGGTGAAACATCTGTCCGAAGTATGCTGAATCATCGAGATCGCTCTTTTCGAGCTAGTTAGTGCGAGAAACACGTTATCTGGTGTTTTCACCACTCCACAGTGCGTTTGATATGCAGAACATTAGATATCTTGGTTTTCGTGGGGTTTCAAGCAGAGATATGCATTTTCTGCGATAATCTTGGTGAGACTTCTGTTAGAAGTATGCAGAATCATCGAGATCGCACTTTTCGAGCTATTTAATGCGAGAAACACGTTATCTGGTGTTTTCAGCACTCCAGAGTGCGTTTGATATGAAGAACCAGCGTTATCTGGGTTTTCGTGGGGTTTCAAGCTGAGATATGCATTTTCTACGATAATCTTGGTGAAACATCTGTCCGAAGTATGCAGAATCATCGAGATCGCTCGTTTCGAGCTATTTAATGCGAGAAACACGTTATCTGGTGTTTTCACCACTCCACAGTGCGTTGGATATGCAGAACCGGAGATATTTTGGTTTTCGTCGGGTTTCAAGCTAAGATATACATTTTCTACGATAAGCTTGGTGAGACATCTGTCCGAAGTATGCAAAAACATCGAGAGCGCTCTTTTCGAGCCATTTAATGCGTGAAACACGTTTTCTGGGGTTTTCACCACTCCACAGTTCTTTGGATATGCAGAACAGGAGATATCTTGGTTTGCGTGGGGTTTCAAGCAGAGATATGCATTTTCTGCTTTAATCTTGGTGAGACTTCTGTCAGAAGTATGCTTAATCATCGAGATCGCTCGTTTCGACCTATTTAATGCGAGAAACACGTTATCTGGTGTTTTCACCACTCCACAGTTCGTTGGATATGCAGAACAGGAGATATCTTGGTTTTCGTGGGGTTTCAAGCAGAGATATGCATTTTCTGCGTTAATCTTGGTGAGAATTCTGTTAGAAGTATGCAGAATCATCGAGATCGCACTTTTCGAGCTATTTATTGCGAGAAACACGTTTTCTGGGGTTTTCACCACTCCACAGTTCTTTGGACATGCAGAACAGGAGATATCTTGGTTTGCGTGGGGTTTCAAGCAGAGATATGCATTTTCTGCGTTAATCTTGGTGAGACTTCTGTTAGAAGTATGCAGAATCATCGAGATCGCACTTTTCGAGCTATTTAATGCGAGAAACACGTTATCTGGTGTTTTCAGCACTCCACAGTGCGTTTGATATGTAGAACCAGCGTTGTCTGGGTTTTCGTGGGGTTTCAAGCTGAGATATGCATTTTTTACGATAATCTTGGTGAGACTTCTGTTAGAAGTACGCAGAATCATCGTGATCGCACTTTTCGAGCTATTTTATGCGAGAAACGCGTTATCTGGTGTTTTGACCACTCCACAGTGCGTATGATATGCAGAACCGACGATATCTTGGTTTTCGTGGGGTTTCAAGCTCAGATATGCATTTTCTGCGATAATCTTGGTGAGACTTCTGTCCGAAGTATGCAGAATCATCGCGATCGCTCGTTTCGAGCTATTTAATGCGAGAAACACGTTATCTGGTGTTTTCACCACTCCACAGTGCGTTTGATATGCAGAACCGGCGATATCTTGGTTTTTGTGGGGTTTCAAGTTGAGTTATGCATTTTTTACGATAATCTTGGTGAGACTTCTGTCCGAAGTATGCTTTATTATCGAGATCGCTCTATTCGAGCTATTTAATGCGAGAAACACGTTATCTGGTGTTTTCAGCACTCCACAGTGCGTTTGATATGCAGAACCGGAGATATCTTGGTTTCGGTCGGGTTCCAAGCTGAGATATGCATTTTCCACGATAATCCTGGTGAGACTTCTGTCAGAAGTATGCAGAATCTTCGAGAACGCTCTTTTCGAGCTACTTAATGCACGAAACACGTTATCTGGTGTTTTCACCACTCCACAGTTGGTTTGATATGCAGAACCGACGATATTTTGGTTTTCGTCGGGTTTCAGGCTAAGATATGCATTTTCTACGATAATCTAGGTGAAACATCTGTCCGAAGTATGCAGAAACATCGAGAGCGCTCTTTTCGAGCTATTTAATGCGAGATACACGTTTTCTGGGGTTTTCACCACTCCACAGTTCGTTGGATATGCAGAACCGGAGATATCTTGGTTTTCGTGGCGTTTCAAGCTGAGATACGCATTTCCTGTTATAATCTTGGTGAGACTTCTGTCCGAAGTATGCAGAATCATCGAGATCGCTCTTTTCGAGCTATTTAATGCGCGAAACACGTTATCTGGGGTTTTCACCACTCCACAGTTCGTTGGATATGCAGAACAGGAGATATTTTGGTTTTCGTGGGGTTTCTAGCAGAGATAAGCATTTTCTGCGATAATCATGGTGAGACTTCTGTTAGAAGTATGCAGAATCTTCGAGAACGCTCGTTTCGAGCTACTTAATACACGAAACCCGTTTTCTGGTGTTTTCACCACTCCACAGTACGTTTGACACGCAGAACCGGAAAATACCTTGGTTTTCGTGGCGTTTCAAGCTGAGATATGCATTTCCTGCGATAATCTTTGTGAGACTTCTGTCCGAAGTATTCTGAATCATCTAGATCGCACTTTTCGAGCTATTTAATGCGAGAAACACGTTATCTGGTGTTTTCACCACTCCACAGTGCGTTTGATATGCAGAACCAACCATATCTTGGTTTTCGTGGGGTTTCATGCTGAGACATGCATTTTTTACGATAATCTTGGTGAGACTTCTGTCCGAAGTATGCAGAATCATCGAGATCGCTCTATTCGAGCTATTTAATGCGACAAACACATTATCTGGTGTTTTCAGCACCCCACAGTGCGTTTGATATGCAGAACCAGCGATATCTTGGTTTTCGTGGGGTTTCAAGATGAGATATGCATTTTTTACGATAATCTTGGTGAGACTTTTGTCCGAAGTATGCTTAATCATCGAGATCGCTCGTTTCGAGCTATTTAATGCGAGAAACACGTTATCTGGTGTTTTCACCACTCCACAGTGCGTATGATATGCAGAACCGGCGATATCTTGGTTTTCGTGGGGTTTCAAGCTGAGATATGCATTTTCTAGGATAATCTTGGTGTGACTTCTGTTAGAAGTATGCAGAATCATCGAGATCGCACTTTTCGAGCTATTTAATGCGAGAAGCACGTTATCTGGTGTTTTCACCTCTCCACAGTTGGTTTGATATGCAGAACCGGCTATATTTTGGTTTTCGTCGGGTTTCAAGCTAAGATATGCATTTTCTACGAAAATCTTGGTGAAACATCTGTCCGAAGTATGCAGAAGCATCGAGAGCGCTTTTTTCGAGGTACTTAATGCACGAAACACGTTTTCTGGTGTTTTCACCACTCCACGGTACGTTTGACGTGCAGAACCGGAGATAACTCGGTTTTCGTGGTGTTTCCAGCTGAGATATGCATTTTCTGCGATAATCTTGGTGGGTCTTTTGTCAGAATTATGCAGAATCATCTAGATCGCTCTTTTCGAGCTACTTAATGCACGAAACACGTTTTCTGGTGTTTTCACCACTCCACAGTAAGTTTGACATGCAGAACCGGAGATATCACGGTTTCGGTCGGGTTTCAAGCTGAGATATGCATTTTCTACGATAATCCTGGTGAGACTTCTGTCAGAAGTATGCAGAATCTTCGAGAACGCTCTTTTCGAGCTACTTAATGCGCGAAACACGTTTTCTGGTGTTTTCACCAGTCCTCGGTACGTTTGATGTGCAGAACCGGAGATAACTCGGTTTTCGTCGGGTTTCAAGCTGAGATATGCATAATCTGCGATAATCATGGTGAGACTTCTGACCGAAGTATGCTGAATCATCGAGATCGCTCTTTTTGAGCTAGTTAGTGCGAGAAACACGTTATCTGGTGTTTTCACCACTCCACAGTGCGTTTGATATGCAGAACGGTAGATATCTTGGTTTTCGTGGGGTTTCAAGCTGAGATATGCATTTTCTGCGATAAGCTTGGTGAAACATCTGTCCGAAGTATGCAGAAACATCGAGAGCGCTCTTTTCGAGCTATTTAATGCGAGAAACACGTTTTCTGGGGTTTTCACAACTCCACAGTTCGTTGGATATGCAGAACCGGAGATATCTTGGTTTTCGTGGCGTTTCAAGCTGAGATACGCATTTCCTGTTATAATCTTGGTGAGACTTCTGTCCGAAGTATGCAGAATCATCGAGATCGCTCTTTTCGAGCTATTTAATGCGAGAATCACGTTATCTGGTGTTGTCACCACTCCACAGTGCGTTTGATATGCAGTACCAGCGATATCTTGGTTTTCGTGGGGTTTCATGCTGAGACATGCATTTTTTACGATAATCTTGGTGAGACTTCTGTCCGAAGTATGCAGAATCATCGAGATCGCTCTATTCGAGCTATTTAATGCGACAAACACATTATCTGGTGTTTTCAGCACCCCACAGTGCGTTTGATATGCAGAACCAGCGATATCTTGGTTTTCGTGGGGTTTCAAGCTGAGATATGCATTTTCTAGGATAATCTTGGTGTGACTTCTGTTAGAAGTATGCAGAATCATCGAGATCGCACTTTTCGAGCTATTTAATGCGAGAAGCACGTTATCTGGTGTTTTCACCATTCCACAGTGCGTATGATATGCAGAACCGGCTATATTTTGGTTTTCGTCGGGTTTCAAGCTAAGATATGCATTTTCTACGATAATCTTGGTGAAACATCTGTCCGAAGTATGCAGAAACATCGAGAGCGCTTTTTGCGAGCAACTTAATGCACGAAACACGTTTTCTGGTGTTTTCACCACTCCACGGTACGTTTGACGTGCAGAACCGGAGATAACTCGGTTTTCGTGGTGTTTCCAGCTGAGATATGCATTTTCTGCGATAATCATGGTGAGACTTCTGACCGAAGTATGCTGAATCATCGAGATCGCTCTTTTTGAGCTAGTTAGTGCGAGAAACACGTTATCTGGTGTTTTCACCACTCCACAGTGCGTTTGATATGCAGAACGGTAGATATCTTGGTTTTCGTGGGGTTTCAAGCTGAGATATGCATTTTCTGCGATAAGCTTGGTGAAACATCTGTCCGAAGTATGCAGAAACATCGAGAGCGCTCTTTTCGAGCTATTTAATGCGAGAAACACGTTTTCTGGGGTTTTCACAACTCCACAGTTCGTTGGATATGCAGAACCGGAGATATCTTGGTTTTCGTGGCGTTTCAAGCTGAGATACGCATTTCCTGTTATAATCTTGGTGAGACTTCTGTCCGAAGTATGCAGAATCATCGAGATCGCTCTTTTCGAGCTATTTAATGCGAGAATCACGTTATCTGGTGTTGTCACCACTCCACAGTGCGTTTGATATGCAGTACCAGCGATATCTTGGTTTTCGTGGGGTTTCATGCTGAGACATGCATTTTTTACGATAATCTTGGTGAGACTTCTGTCCGAAGTATGCAGAATCATCGAGATCGCTCTATTCGAGCTATTTAATGCGACAAACACATTATCTGGTGTTTTCAGCACCCCACAGTGCGTTTGATATGCAGAACCAGCGATATCTTGGTTTTCGTGGGGTTTCAAGCTGAGATATGCATTTTCTAGGATAATCTTGGTGTGACTTCTGTTAGAAGTATGCAGAATCATCGAGATCGCACTTTTCGAGCTATTTAATGCGAGAAGCACGTTATCTGGTGTTTTCACCATTCCACAGTGCGTATGATATGCAGAACCGGCTATATTTTGGTTTTCGTCGGGTTTCAAGCTAAGATATGCATTTTCTACGATAATCTTGGTGAAACATCTGTCCGAAGTATGCAGAAACATCGAGAGCGCTTTTTGCGAGCAACTTAATGCACGAAACACGTTTTCTGGTGTTTTCACCACTCCACGGTACGTTTGACGTGCAGAACCGGAGATAACTCGGTTTTCGTGGTGTTTCCAGCTGAGATATGCATTTTCTGCGATAATCTTGGTGGGTCTTTTGTCAGAATTATGCAGAATCATCTAGATCGCTCTTTTCGAGCTACTTAATGCACGAAACACGTTTTCTGGTGTTTTCACCACTCCACAGTAAGTTTGACATGCAGAACCGGAGATATCTTGGTTTCGGTCGGGTTTCAAGCTGAGATATGCATTTTCTACGATAATCCTGGTGAGACTTCTGTCAGAAGTATGCAGAATCTTCGAGAACGCTCTTTTCGAGCTACTTAATGCGCGAAACACGTTTTCTGGTGTTATCACCACTCCACGGTACGTTTGATGTGCAGAACCGGAGATACCTTGGTTTTCGTGGGGTTTCAAGCTGAGATATGCATTTCCTGCGATAATCTTGGTGAGACTCCTGTCCGAAATATGCTGAATCATCGAGATCGCTCTTTTCGAGCTACTTAATGCACGAAACACGTTTCCTGGTGTTTTCACCACTCCACAGTACGTTTGACATGCAGAACCGGAGATATCTTGGTTTCGGTCGGGTTCCAAGCTGAGATATGCATTTTCTACGATAATCCTGGTGAGACTTCTGTCAGAAGTATGCAGAATCTTCGAGAACGCTCTTTTCGAGCTACTTAATGCGCGAAACACGTTTTCTGGTGTTTTCACCACTCCTCGGTACGTTTGATGTGCAGAACCGGAGATAACACGGTTTTCGTCGGGTTTCAAGCTGAGATATGCATAATCTGCGATAATCATGGTGAGACTTCTGACCGAAGTATGCTGAATCATCGAGATCGCTCTTTCTGAGCTAGTTAGTGCGAGAAACACGTTATCTGGTGTTTTCACCACTCCACAGTGCGTTTGATATGCAGAACAGTAGATATCTTGGTTTTCGTGGGGTTTCAAGCTGAGATATGCATTTTCTGCGATAATCTTGTTGAGACTTCTGTCCGAAGTATGCAGAATCATCGAGATCGCTCGTTTCGAGCTACTTGATGCGAGAAACACGTTATCTGGTGTTTTCACCACTCCACAGTTGCGTTTGATATGCAGTACCAGCGATATCTTGGTTTTCGTGGGGTTTCAAGCTGAGATCTGCATTTCTTACGATACTCTTGGTGAGACTTCTGTCAGAAGTATGCAGGATCTTCGAGAACGCTCTTCTCGAGCTATTTAATGCGAGAAACACGTTCTCTGGTGTTTTCACCACTCCACAGTTGGTTTGATATGCAGAACCGACGATATTTTGGTTTTCGTCGGGTTTCAGGCTAAGATATGCATTTTCTACGATAATCTTGGTGAAACATCTGTCCGAAGTATGCAGAAACATCGAGAGCGCTCTTTTCGAGCTACTTAATGCACGAAACACGTTTTCTGGTGTTTTCACCACTCCACGGTACGTTTGATGTGCAGAACCGGAGATAACTCGGTTTTCGTGGTGTTTCCAGCTGAGATATGCATTTGCTGCGATAATCTTGGTGGGTCTTTTGTCAAAATTATGCAGAATCATCTAGTTCGCTCGTTTCGAGCTACTTAATGCACGAAACACGTTTTCTGATGTTTTCACCACTCCACAGTACGTTTGACATGCAGAACCGGAGATATCTTGGCTTCGGTCGGGTTTCAAGCTGAGATATGCATTTTCTACGGTAATCCTGGTGAGACTTCTGTCAGAAGTATGCAGAATCTTCGAGAACGCTCTTTTCGAGCTACTTAATGCGCGAAACACGTTTTCTGGTGTTTTCACCACTCCACGGTACGTTTGATGTGCAGAACCGGAGATAACTCGGTTTTCGTCGGGCTTCAAGCTGAGATATGCATTTTCTGCGATAATATTGGGGAGACTTCTGTTAGAAGTATGCAGAATTATCGAGATCGCACTTTTCGAGCCATTTAATGCGAGAAACACGTTATCTGGTGTTTTCACCATTCCACAGTTGGTTTGATATGCAGAACCGGCGATAATTTGGTTTTCGTCGGGTTTCAAGCTGAGATATGCATTTTCTGCGATAATCTTGGTGAGACTTCTGTCCGATGTATGCAGAATATTCGAGAACGCTCTTTTCGAGCTACTTAATGCGCGAAACACGTTTTCTGGTGTTTTCAGCACTCCACAGTGCGTTTGTTATGCAGAACCGGCGACATCTTGGTTTTCGTGGGGTTTCAAGCTGAGATATGCATTTTCCGTGATAATCTTGGTGAGACTTCTGTCCGAAGTATGCTTAATCATCGAGATAGCTCGTTTCGAGCTATTTAATGCGAGAAACACGTTATCTGGTGTTTTCACCACTCCACAGTGCGTATGATATGCAGAACCGGCGATATCTTGGTTTTCGTGGGGTTTCAAGCTGAGATATGCATTTTCTGCAATAATCTTGGTGAGACTTCTGTCCGAAGTATGCTGAAACATCGAGATCGCACTTTTCGAGCTAGCTAATGCGAGAAAAACCTTATCCGGTGTTTTCACCACTCCACAGTGCGTTTGATATGCAGAACCAGCGATACGTTGGCTTTCGTGGGGTTTCAAGCTGAGATATGCATATTTTACGATAATCTTGGTGAGACTTCTGTCCGAAGTATGCTTAATCATCGAGATCGCCCTTTTCGAGCCAGTTAGTGCGAGAAACACGTTATCTGGTGTTTTCACCACTCCACAGTGCGTTTGATATGCAGAACAGTAGATATCTTGGATTTCGTGGGGTTTCAATCTGAGATATGCATTTTCTGCGATAATCTTGGTGAAACATCTATCCGAAGTATGCAGAAACATCGAGAGCGCTCTTTTCGTGCTATTTAATGCGACAAACACGTTATCTGGTGTTTTCACCACTCCACAGTGCGTTGGATATGCGGAACAGTAGATATCTTGGTTTTCGTGGGGTTACAAGCTGAGATATGCATTTTCTGCGATAATCTTGGGGAGACTTCTGTTAGAAGTATGCAGAATTATCGAGATCGCACTTTTCGAGCCATTTAATGCGAGAAACACGTTATCTGGTGTTTTCACCATCCCACAGTTGGTTTGATATGCATAACCGGCGATAATTTGGTTTTCGTCGGGTTTCAAGCTGAGATATGCATTTTCTACGATAATCTTGGTGAAACATCTGTCCGAAGTATGCAGAAACATCGAGAGCGCTCTTTTCGAGCTATTTAATGCGATAAACACGTTATCTGGTGTTTTCACCACTCCACAGTGCGTTGGATATGCGGAACAGTAGATATCTTGGTTTTCGTGGGGTTACAAGCTGAGATATGCATTTTCTGCGATAATCTTGGTGAGACTTCTGTCCGATGTATGCAGAATATTCGAGAACGCTCTTTTCGAGCTACTTAATGCGCGAAACACGTTTTCTGGTGTTTTCAGCACTCCACAGTGCGTTTGTTATGCAGAACCGGCGACATCTTGGTTTTCGTGGGGTTTCAAGCTGAGATATGCATTTTCCGTGATAATCTTGGTGAGACTTCTGTCCGAAGTATGCTTAATCATCGAGATAGCTCGTTTCGAGCTATTTAATGCGAGAAACACGTTATCTGGTGTTTTCACCACTCCACAGTGCGTATGATATGCAGAACCGGCGATATCTTGGTTTTCGTGGGGTTTCAAGCTGAGATATGCATTTTCTGCAATAATCTTGGTGAGACTTCTGTCCGAAGTATGCTGAAACATCGAGATCGCACTTTTCGAGCTAGCTAATGCGAGAAAAACCTTATCCGGTGTTTTCACCACTCCACAGTGCGTTTGATATGCAGAACCAGCGATACGTTGGCTTTCGTGGGGTTTCAAGCTGAGATATGCATATTTTACGATAATCTTGGTGAGACTTCTGTCCGAAGTATGCTTAATCATCGAGATCGCCCTTTTCGAGCCAGTTAGTGCGAGAAACACGTTATCTGGTGTTTTCACCACTCCACAGTGCGTTTGATATGCAGAACAGTAGATATCTTGGATTTCGTGGGGTTTCCATCTGAGATATGCATTTTCTGCGATAATCTTGGTGAAACATCTATCCGAAGTATGCAGAAACATCGAGAGCGCTCTTTTCGTGCTATTTAATGCGAGAAACACGTTATCTGGTGTTTTCACCACTCCACAGTGCGTTGGATATGCGGAACAGTAGATATCTTGGTTTTCGTGGGGTTACAAGCTGAGATATGCATTTTCTGCGATAATCTTGGGGAGACTTCTGTTAGAAGTATGCAGAATTATCGAGATCGCACTTTTCGAGCTAGCTAATGCGAGAAAAACCTTATCCGGTGTTTTCACCACTCCACAGTGCGTTTGATATGCAGAACCAGCGATACGTTGGCTTTCGTGGGGTTTCAAGCTGAGATATGCATTTTTTACGATAATCTTGGTGAGTCTTCTGTCCGAAGTATGCTTAATCATCGAGATCGCCCTTTTCGAGCCAGTTAGTGCGAGAAACACGTTATCTGGTGTTTTCACCACTCCACAGTGCGTTTGATATGCAGAACAGTAGATATCTTGGTTTTCGTGGGGTTTCAAGCAGAGATATGCATTTTCTGCGATAATCTTGGTGAGACTTCTGTCCGAAGTATGCAGAATCATCGAGATCGCTCGTTTCGAGCTATTTAATGCGAGAAACACGTTATCTGGTGTTTTCACCACTCCACAGTGCGTTGGATATGCAGAACCGGAGATATTTTGGTTTTCGTCGGGTTTCAAGCTGAGATATGCATTTTCTACGATAAGCTTGGTGAGACATCTGTCCGGAGTATGCAGAAACATCGAGAGCGCTCTTTTCGAGCCATTTAATGCGAGAAACACGTTTGCTGGGGTTTTCATCACTCCACAGTTCTTTGGATATGCAGGACAGGAGATATCTTGGTTTGCGTGGGGTTTCAAGCAGAGATATGCATTTTCTGCGATAATCTTGGTGAGACTTCTGTTAGAAGTATGCAGAATCATCGAGATCGCACTTTTCGAGCTATTTAATGCGGGAAACACGTTATCTGGTGTTTTCACCACTCCACAGTGCGTTTGATATGCAGAACCGGCGATATCTTGGTTTTCGTGGGGTTTCAAGCTGAGATATGCATTTTCTGCGATAATCTTGGTGAGACTTCTGTCCGAAGTATACTTAATCATCGAGATCGCTCTATTCGAGCTATTTAATGCGAGAAACACGTTATCTGGTGTTTTCAGCACTGCACAGTGCGTTTGATATGCAGAACTAGCGATATCTTGGTTTTCGTGGAGATTCAAGCTGAGATATGCAATTTCTGCGATAATCTTGGTGAGACTTCTGTCCGAAGAATGCTTAATCATCGAGATCGCTCTTTTCGAGCTATTTAATGCGAGAAACACGTTATCTGGTGTTTTCACCACTCCACAGTGCGTATGATATGCAGAACCGGCAATGTTTGGTTTTCGTCGGGTTTCAAGCTGAGATATGCATTTTGTGCGATAATCATGGTGAGACTTCTGTTAGAAGTATGCAGAATCATCGAGATCGCACTTTTCGAGGTATTTAATGCTAGAAACACGTTATCTGGTGTTTTCAGCACTCCACAGTGCGTTTGATATGTAGAACCAGCGATATCTTGGTTTTCGTGGGGTTTCTAGCAGAGATATGCATTTTCTGCGATAATCTTGGTGTGACTTCTGTCCGAAGGATGCAGAAACATCAAGAGCGCTCTTTTCGAGCTATTTAATGCGAGAAACACGTTTTCTGGGGTTTTCACCACACCACAGTTCGTTGGATGTGCAGAACCGGAGATATCTTGGTTTTCGTGGGGTTTCAAGGTGAGATATGCATTTTCTGCGATAATCTTTGTGAGACCTCTGTCCAAAGTATGCAGAAACATCGAGATCGCTCTTTTCGAGCTAGCTAATGCGAGAAAAACGTTATCCGGTGTTTTCACCACTCCACAGTGCGTTTGATATGCAGAACAGTAGATATCTTGGTTTTCGTGGGGTTACAAGCTGAGATATGCATTTTCTGCGATAATCTTGGTGAGATTTCTGTCCGAAGTATGCAGCATCATCGAGATCGCTCGTTTCGAGCTATTTAATGCGAGAAACACGTTATCTGGTGTTTTCACCACTCCACAGTGCGTATGATATGCAGAACCGGCGATATCTTGGTTTTCGTGGGGTTTCAAGCTGAGATATGCATTTTCTGCAATAATCTTGGTGAGACTTCTGTCCGAAGTATGCTGAAACATCGAGATCGCACTTTTCGAGCTAGCTAATGCGAGAAAAACCTTATCCGGTGTTTTCACCACTCCACAGTGCGTTTGATATGCAGAACCAGCGATACGTTGGCTTTCGTGGGGTTTCAAGCTGAGATATGCATATTTTACGATAATCTTGGTGAGACTTCTGTCCGAAGTATGCTTAATCATCGAGATCGCCCTTTTCGAGCCAGTTAGTGCGAGAAACACGTTATCTGGTGTTTTCACCACTCCACAGTGCGTTTGATATGCAGAACAGTAGATATCTTGGATTTCGTGGGGTTTCAATCTGAGATATGCATTTTCTGCGATAATCTTGGTGAAACATCTATCCGAAGTATGCAGAAACATCGAGAGCGCTCTTTTCGTGCTATTTAATGCGAGAAACACGTTATCTGGTGTTTTCACCACTCCACAGTGCGTTGGATATGCGGAACAGTAGATATCTTGGTTTTCGTGGGGTTACAAGCTGAGATATGCATTTTCTGCGATAATCTTGGGGAGACTTCTGTTAGAAGTATGCAGAATTATCGAGATCGCACTTTTCGAGCTAGCTAATGCGAGAAAAACCTTATCCGGTGTTTTCACCACTCCACAGTGCGTTTGATATGCAGAACCAGCGATACGTTGGCTTTCGTGGGGTTTCAAGCTGAGATATGCATTTTTTACGATAATCTTGGTGAGTCTTCTGTCCGAAGTATGCTTAATCATCGAGATCGCCCTTTTCGAGCCAGTTAGTGCGAGAAACACGTTATCTGGTGTTTTCACCACTCCACAGTGCGTTTGATATGCAGAACAGTAGATATCTTGGTTTTCGTGGGGTTTCAAGCAGAGATATGCATTTTCTGCGATAATCTTGGTGAGACTTCTGTCCGAAGTATGCAGAATCATCGAGATCGCTCGTTTCGAGCTATTTAATGCGAGAAACACGTTATCTGGTGTTTTCACCACTCCACAGTGCGTTGGATATGCAGAACCGGAGATATTTTGGTTTTCGTCGGGTTTCAAGCTGAGATATGCATTTTCTACGATAAGCTTGGTGAGACATCTGTCCGGAGTATGCAGAAACATCGAGAGCGCTCTTTTCGAGCCATTTAATGCGAGAAACACGTTTGCTGGGGTTTTCATCACTCCACAGTTCTTTGGATATGCAGGACAGGAGATATCTTGGTTTGCGTGGGGTTTCAAGCAGAGATATGCATTTTCTGCGATAATCTTGGTGAGACTTCTGTTAGAAGTATGCAGAATCATCGAGATCGCACTTTTCGAGCTATTTAATGCGGGAAACACGTTATCTGGTGTTTTCACCACTCCACAGTGCGTTTGATATGCAGAACCGGCGATATCTTGGTTTTCGTGGGGTTTCAAGCTGAGATATGCATTTTCTGCGATAATCTTGGTGAGACTTCTGTCCGAAGTATACTTAATCATCGAGATCGCTCTATTCGAGCTATTTAATGCGAGAAACACGTTATCTGGTGTTTTCAGCACTGCACAGTGCGTTTGATATGCAGAACCAGCGATATCTTGGTTTTCGTGGAGATTCAAGCTGAGATATGCAATTTCTGCGATAATCTTGGTGAGACTTCTGTCCGAAGAATGCTTAATCATCGAGATCGCTCTTTTCGAGCTATTTAATGCGAGAAACACGTTATCTGGTGTTTTCACCACTCCACAGTGCGTTTGATATGTAGAACCAGCGATATCTTGGTTTTCGTGGGGTTTCTAGCAGAGATATGCATTTTCTGCGATAATCTTGGTGTGACTTCTGTCCGAAGGATGCAGAAACATCAAGAGCGCTCTTTTCGAGCTATTTAATGCGAGAAACACGTTTTCTGGGGTTTTCACCACACCACAGTTCGTTGGATGTGCAGAACCGGAGATATCTTGGTTTTCGTGGGGTTTCAAGGTGAGATATGCATTTTCTGCGATAATCTTTGTGAGACCTCTGTCCAAAGTATGCAGAAACATCGAGATCGCTCTTTTCGAGCTAGCTAATGCGAGAAAAACGTTATCCGGTGTTTTCACCACTCCACAGTGCGTTTGATATGCAGAACAGTAGATATCTTGGTTTTCGTGGGGTTACAAGCTGAGATATGCATTTTCTGCGATAATCTTGGTGAGATTTCTGTCCGAAGTATGCAGCATCATCGAGATCGCTCGTTTCGAGCTATTTAATGCGAGAAACACGTTATCTGGTGTTTTCAGCACTCCACAGTGCGTTTGATATGTAGAACCAGCGATATCTTGGTTTTCGTGGGGTTTCTAGCAGAGATATGCATTTTCTGCGATAATCTTGGTGTGACTTCTGTCCGAAGGATGCAGAAACATCAAGAGCGCTCTTTTCGAGCTATTTAATGCGAGAAACACGTTATCTGGTGTTTTCACCACTCCACAGTGCGTTGGATATGCGGAACAGTAGATATCTTGGTTTTCGTGGGGTTACAAGCTGAGATATGCATTTTCTGCGATAATCTTGGTGAGACTTCTGTCCGATGTATGCAGAATATTCGAGAACGCTCTTTTCGAGCTACTTAATGCGCGAAACACGTTTTCTGGTGTTTTCAGCACTCCACAGTGCGTTTGTTATGCAGAACCGGCGACATCTTGGTTTTCGTGGGGTTTCAAGCTGAGATATGCATTTTCCGTGATAATCTTGGTGAGACTTCTGTCCGAAGTATGCTTAATCATCGAGATAGCTCGTTTCGAGCTATTTAATGCGAGAAACACGTTATCTGGTGTTTTCACCACTCCACAGTGCGTATGATATGCAGAACCGGCGATATCTTGGTTTTCGTGGGGTTTCAAGCTGAGATATGCATTTTCTGCAATAATCTTGGTGAGACTTCTGTCCGAAGTATGCTGAAACATCGAGATCGCACTTTCCGAGCTAGCTAATGCGAGAAAAACCTTATCCGGTGTTTTCACCACTCCACAGTGCGTTTGATATGCAGAACCAGCGATACGTTGGCTTTCGTGGGGTTTCAAGCTGAGATATGCATATTTTACGATAATCTTGGTGAGACTTCTGTCCGAAGTATGCTTAATCATCGAGATCGCCCTTTTCGAGCCAGTTAGTGCGAGAAACACGTTATCTGGTGTTTTCACCACTCCACAGTGCGTTTGATATGCAGAACAGTAGATATCTTGGATTTCGTGGGGTTTCCATCTGAGATATGCATTTTCTGCGATAATCTTGGTGAAACATCTATCCGAAGTATGCAGAAACATCGAGAGCGCTCTTTTCGTGCTATTTAATGCGAGAAACACGTTATCTGGTGTTTTCACCACTCCACAGTGCGTTGGATATGCGGAACAGTAGATATCTTGGTTTTCGTGGGGTTACAAGCTGAGATATGCATTTTCTGCGATAATCTTGGGGAGACTTCTGTTAGAAGTATGCAGAATTATCGAGATCGCACTTTTCGAGCTAGCTAATGCGAGAAAAACCTTATCCGGTGTTTTCACCACTCCACAGTGCGTTTGATATGCAGAACCAGCGATACGTTGGCTTTCGTGGGGTTTCAAGCTGAGATATGCATTTTTTACGATAATCTTGGTGAGTCTTCTGTCCGAAGTATGCTTAATCATCGAGATCGCCCTTTTCGAGCCAGTTAGTGCGAGAAACACGTTATCTGGTGTTTTCACCACTCCACAGTGCGTTTGATATGCAGAACAGTAGATATCTTGGTTTTCGTGGGGTTTCAAGCAGAGATATGCATTTTCTGCGATAATCTTGGTGAGACTTCTGTCCGAAGTATGCAGAATCATCGAGATCGCTCGTTTCGAGCTATTTAATGCGAGAAACACGTTATCTGGTGTTTTCACCACTCCACAGTGCGTTGGATATGCAGAACCGGAGATATTTTGGTTTTCGTCGGGTTTCAAGCTGAGATATGCATTTTCTACGATAAGCTTGGTGAGACATCTGTCCGGAGTATGCAGAAACATCGAGAGCGCTCTTTTCGAGCCATTTAATGCGAGAAACACGTTTGCTGGGGTTTTCATCACTCCACAGTTCTTTGGATATGCAGGACAGGAGATATCTTGGTTTGCGTGGGGTTTCAAGCAGAGATATGCATTTTCTGCGATAATCTTGGTGAGACTTCTGTTAGAAGTATGCAGAATCATCGAGATCGCACTTTTCGAGCTATTTAATGCGGGAAACACGTTATCTGGTGTTTTCACCACTCCACAGTGCGTTTGATATGCAGAACCGGCGATATCTTGGTTTTCGTGGGGTTTCAAGCTGAGATATGCATTTTCTGCGATAATCTTGGTGAGACTTCTGTCCGAAGTATACTTAATCATCGAGATCGCTCTATTCGAGCTATTTAATGCGAGAAACACGTTATCTGGTGTTTTCAGCACTGCACAGTGCGTTTGATATGCAGAACCAGCGATATCTTGGTTTTCGTGGAGATTCAAGCTGAGATATGCAATTTCTGCGATAATCTTGGTGAGACTTCTGTCCGAAGAATGCTTAATCATCGAGATCGCTCTTTTCGAGCTATTTAATGCGAGAAACACGTTATCTGGTGTTTTCACCACTCCACAGTGCGTATGATATGCAGAACCGGCAATGTTTGGTTTTCGTCGGGTTTCAAGCTGAGATATGCATTTTGTGCGATAATCATGGTGAGACTTCTGTTAGAAGTATGCAGAATCATCGAGATCGCACTTTTCGAGGTATTTAATGCTAGAAACACGTTATCTGGTGTTTTCAGCACTCCACAGTGCGTTTGATATGTAGAACCAGCGATATCTTGGTTTTCGTGGGGTTTCTAGCAGAGATATGCATTTTCTGCGATAATCTTGGTGTGACTTCTGTCCGAAGGATGCAGAAACATCAAGAGCGCTCTTTTCGAGCTATTTAATGCGAGAAACACGTTTTCTGGGGTTTTCACCACACCACAGTTCGTTGGATGTGCAGAACCGGAGATATCTTGGTTTTCGTGGGGTTTCAAGGTGAGATATGCATTTTCTGCGATAATCTTTGTGAGACCTCTGTCCAAAGTATGCAGAAACATCGAGATCGCTCTTTTCGAGCTAGCTAATGCGAGAAAAACGTTATCCGGTGTTTTCACCACTCCACAGTGCGTTTGATATGCAGAACAGTAGATATCTTGGTTTTCGTGGGGTTACAAGCTGAGATATGCATTTTCTGCGATAATCTTGGTGAGATTTCTGTCCGAAGTATGCAGCATCATCGAGATCGCTCGTTTCGAGCTATTTAATGCGAGAAACACGTTATCTGGTGTTTTCACCACTCCACAGTGCGTATGATATGCAGAACCGGCGATATCTTGGTTTTCGTGGGGTTTCAAGCTGAGATATGCATTTTCTGCAATAATCTTGGTGAGACTTCTGTCCGAAGTATGCTGAAACATCGAGATCGCACTTTTCGAGCTAGCTAATGCGAGAAAAACCTTATCCGGTGTTTTCACCACTCCACAGTGCGTTTGATATGCAGAACCAGCGATACGTTGGCTTTCGTGGGGTTTCAAGCTGAGATATGCATATTTTACGATAATCTTGGTGAGACTTCTGTCCGAAGTATGCTTAATCATCGAGATCGCCCTTTTCGAGCCAGTTAGTGCGAGAAACACGTTATCTGGTGTTTTCACCACTCCACAGTGCGTTTGATATGCAGAACAGTAGATATCTTGGATTTCGTGGGGTTTCAATCTGAGATATGCATTTTCTGCGATAATCTTGGTGAAACATCTATCCGAAGTATGCAGAAACATCGAGAGCGCTCTTTTCGTGCTATTTAATGCGAGAAACACGTTATCTGGTGTTTTCACCACTCCACAGTGCGTTGGATATGCGGAACAGTAGATATCTTGGTTTTCGTGGGGTTACAAGCTGAGATATGCATTTTCTGCGATAATCTTGGGGAGACTTCTGTTAGAAGTATGCAGAATTATCGAGATCGCACTTTTCGAGCTAGCTAATGCGAGAAAAACCTTATCCGGTGTTTTCACCACTCCACAGTGCGTTTGATATGCAGAACCAGCGATACGTTGGCTTTCGTGGGGTTTCAAGCTGAGATATGCATTTTTTACGATAATCTTGGTGAGTCTTCTGTCCGAAGTATGCTTAATCATCGAGATCGCCCTTTTCGAGCCAGTTAGTGCGAGAAACACGTTATCTGGTGTTTTCACCACTCCACAGTGCGTTTGATATGCAGAACAGTAGATATCTTGGTTTTCGTGGGGTTTCAAGCAGAGATATGCATTTTCTGCGATAATCTTGGTGAGACTTCTGTCCGAAGTATGCAGAATCATCGAGATCGCTCGTTTCGAGCTATTTAATGCGAGAAACACGTTATCTGGTGTTTTCACCACTCCACAGTGCGTTGGATATGCAGAACCGGAGATATTTTGGTTTTCGTCGGGTTTCAAGCTGAGATATGCATTTTCTACGATAAGCTTGGTGAGACATCTGTCCGGAGTATGCAGAAACATCGAGAGCGCTCTTTTCGAGCCATTTAATGCGAGAAACACGTTTGCTGGGGTTTTCATCACTCCACAGTTCTTTGGATATGCAGGACAGGAGATATCTTGGTTTGCGTGGGGTTTCAAGCAGAGATATGCATTTTCTGCGATAATCTTGGTGAGACTTCTGTTAGAAGTATGCAGAATCATCGAGATCGCACTTTTCGAGCTATTTAATGCGGGAAACACGTTATCTGGTGTTTTCACCACTCCACAGTGCGTTTGATATGCAGAACCGGCGATATCTTGGTTTTCGTGGGGTTTCAAGCTGAGATATGCATTTTCTGCGATAATCTTGGTGAGACTTCTGTCCGAAGTATACTTAATCATCGAGATCGCTCTATTCGAGCTATTTAATGCGAGAAACACGTTATCTGGTGTTTTCAGCACTGCACAGTGCGTTTGATATGCAGAACCAGCGATATCTTGGTTTTCGTGGAGATTCAAGCTGAGATATGCAATTTCTGCGATAATCTTGGTGAGACTTCTGTCCGAAGAATGCTTAATCATCGAGATCGCTCTTTTCGAGCTATTTAATGCGAGAAACACGTTATCTGGTGTTTTCACCACTCCACAGTGCGTATGATATGCAGAACCGGCAATGTTTGGTTTTCGTCGGGTTTCAAGCTGAGATATGCATTTTGTGCGATAATCATGGTGAGACTTCTGTTAGAAGTATGCAGAATCATCGAGATCGCACTTTTCGAGGTATTTAATGCTAGAAACACGTTATCTGGTGTTTTCAGCACTCCACAGTGCGTTTGATATGTAGAACCAGCGATATCTTGGTTTTCGTGGGGTTTCTAGCAGAGATATGCATTTTCTGCGATAATCTTGGTGTGACTTCTGTCCGAAGGATGCAGAAACATCAAGAGCGCTCTTTTCGAGCTATTTAATGCGAGAAACACGTTTTCTGGGGTTTTCACCACACCACAGTTCGTTGGATGTGCAGAACCGGAGATATCTTGGTTTTCGTGGGGTTTCAAGGTGAGATATGCATTTTCTGCGATAATCTTTGTGAGACCTCTGTCCAAAGTATGCAGAAACATCGAGATCGCTCTTTTCGAGCTAGCTAATGCGAGAAAAACGTTATCCGGTGTTTTCACCACTCCACAGTGCGTTTGATATGCAGAACAGTAGATATCTTGGTTTTCGTGGGGTTACAAGCTGAGATATGCATTTTCTGCGATAATCTTGGTGAGATTTCTGTCCGAAGTATGCAGCATCATCGAGATCGCTCGTTTCGAGCTATTTAATGCGAGAAACACGTTATCTGGTGTTTTCACCACTCCACAGTGCGTATGATATGCAGAACCGGCGATATCTTGGTTTTCGTGGGGTTTCAAGCTGAGATATGCATTTTCTGCAATAATCTTGGTGAGACTTCTGTCCGAAGTATGCTGAAACATCGAGATCGCACTTTTCGAGCTAGCTAATGCGAGAAAAACCTTATCCGGTGTTTTCACCACTCCACAGTGCGTTTGATATGCAGAACCAGCGATACGTTGGCTTTCGTGGGGTTTCAAGCTGAGATATGCATATTTTACGATAATCTTGGTGAGACTTCTGTCCGAAGTATGCTTAATCATCGAGATCGCCCTTTTCGAGCCAGTTAGTGCGAGAAACACGTTATCTGGTGTTTTCACCACTCCACAGTGCGTTTGATATGCAGAACAGTAGATATCTTGGATTTCGTGGGGTTTCAATCTGAGATATGCATTTTCTGCGATAATCTTGGTGAAACATCTATCCGAAGTATGCAGAAACATCGAGAGCGCTCTTTTCGTGCTATTTAATGCGAGAAACACGTTATCTGGTGTTTTCACCACTCCACAGTGCGTTGGATATGCGGAACAGTAGATATCTTGGTTTTCGTGGGGTTACAAGCTGAGATATGCATTTTCTGCGATAATCTTGGGGAGACTTCTGTTAGAAGTATGCAGAATTATCGAGATCGCACTTTTCGAGCTAGCTAATGCGAGAAAAACCTTATCCGGTGTTTTCACCACTCCACAGTGCGTTTGATATGCAGAACCAGCGATACGTTGGCTTTCGTGGGGTTTCAAGCTGAGATATGCATTTTTTACGATAATCTTGGTGAGTCTTCTGTCCGAAGTATGCTTAATCATCGAGATCGCCCTTTTCGAGCCAGTTAGTGCGAGAAACACGTTATCTGGTGTTTTCACCACTCCACAGTGCGTTTGATATGCAGAACAGTAGATATCTTGGTTTTCGTGGGGTTTCAAGCAGAGATATGCATTTTCTGCGATAATCTTGGTGAGACTTCTGTCCGAAGTATGCAGAATCATCGAGATCGCTCGTTTCGAGCTATTTAATGCGAGAAACACGTTATCTGGTGTTTTCACCACTCCACAGTGCGTTGGATATGCAGAACCGGAGATATTTTGGTTTTCGTCGGGTTTCAAGCTGAGATATGCATTTTCTACGATAAGCTTGGTGAGACATCTGTCCGGAGTATGCAGAAACATCGAGAGCGCTCTTTTCGAGCCATTTAATGCGAGAAACACGTTTGCTGGGGTTTTCATCACTCCACAGTTCTTTGGATATGCAGGACAGGAGATATCTTGGTTTGCGTGGGGTTTCAAGCAGAGATATGCATTTTCTGCGATAATCTTGGTGAGACTTCTGTTAGAAGTATGCAGAATCATCGAGATCGCACTTTTCGAGCTATTTAATGCGGGAAACACGTTATCTGGTGTTTTCACCACTCCACAGTGCGTTTGATATGCAGAACCGGCGATATCTTGGTTTTCGTGGGGTTTCAAGCTGAGATATGCATTTTCTGCGATAATCTTGGTGAGACTTCTGTCCGAAGTATACTTAATCATCGAGATCGCTCTATTCGAGCTATTTAATGCGAGAAACACGTTATCTGGTGTTTTCAGCACTGCACAGTGCGTTTGATATGCAGAACCAGCGATATCTTGGTTTTCGTGGAGATTCAAGCTGAGATATGCAATTTCTGCGATAATCTTGGTGAGACTTCTGTCCGAAGAATGCTTAATCATCGAGATCGCTCTTTTCGAGCTATTTAATGCGAGAAACACGTTATCTGGTGTTTTCACCACTCCACAGTGCGTATGATATGCAGAACCGGCAATGTTTGGTTTTCGTCGGGTTTCAAGCTGAGATATGCATTTTGTGCGATAATCATGGTGAGACTTCTGTTAGAAGTATGCAGAATCATCGAGATCGCACTTTTCGAGGTATTTAATGCTAGAAACACGTTATCTGGTGTTTTCAGCACTCCACAGTGCGTTTGATATGTAGAACAAGCGATATCTTGGTTTTCGTGGGGTTTCTAGCAGAGATATGCATTTTCTGCGATAATCTTGGTGTGACTTCTGTCCGAAGGATGCAGAAACATCAAGAGCGCTCTTTTCGAGCTATTTAATGCGAGAAACACGTTTTCTGGGGTTTTCACCACACCACAGTTCGTTGGATGTGCAGAACCGGAGATATCTTGGTTTTCGTGGGGTTTCAAGGTGAGATATGCATTTTCTGCGATAATCTTTGTGAGACCTCTGTCCAAAGTATGCAGAAACATCGAGATCGCTCTTTTCGAGCTAGCTAATGCGAGAAAAACGTTATCCGGTGTTTTCACCACTCCACAGTGCGTTTGATATGCAGAACAGTAGATATCTTGGTTTTCGTGGGGTTACAAGCTGAGATATGCATTTTCTGCGATAATCTTGGTGAGATTTCTGTCCGAAGTATGCAGCATCATCGAGATCGCTCGTTTCGAGCTATTTAATGCGAGAAACACGTTATCTGGTGTTTTCACCACTCCACAGTGCGTATGATATGCAGAACCGGCGATATCTTGGTTTTCGTGGGGTTTCAAGCTGAGATATGCATTTTCTGCAATAATCTTGGTGAGACTTCTGTCCGAAGTATGCTGAAACATCGAGATCGCACTTTTCGAGCTAGCTAATGCGAGAAAAACCTTATCCGGTGTTTTCACCACTCCACAGTGCGTTTGATATGCAGAACCAGCGATACGTTGGCTTTCGTGGGGTTTCAAGCTGAGATATGCATATTTTACGATAATCTTGGTGAGACTTCTGTCCGAAGTATGCTTAATCATCGAGATCGCCCTTTTCGAGCCAGTTAGTGCGAGAAACACGTTATCTGGTGTTTTCACCACTCCACAGTGCGTTTGATATGCAGAACAGTAGATATCTTGGATTTCGTGGGGTTTCAATCTGAGATATGCATTTTCTGCGATAATCTTGGTGAAACATCTATCCGAAGTATGCAGAAACATCGAGAGCGCTCTTTTCGTGCTATTTAATGCGAGAAACACGTTATCTGGTGTTTTCACCACTCCACAGTGCGTTGGATATGCGGAACAGTAGATATCTTGGTTTTCGTGGGGTTACAAGCTGAGATATGCATTTTCTGCGATAATCTTGGGGAGACTTCTGTTAGAAGTATGCAGAATTATCGAGATCGCACTTTTCGAGCTAGCTAATGCGAGAAAAACCTTATCCGGTGTTTTCACCACTCCACAGTGCGTTTGATATGCAGAACCAGCGATACGTTGGCTTTCGTGGGGTTTCAAGCTGAGATATGCATTTTTTACGATAATCTTGGTGAGTCTTCTGTCCGAAGTATGCTTAATCATCGAGATCGCCCTTTTCGAGCCAGTTAGTGCGAGAAACACGTTATCTGGTGTTTTCACCACTCCACAGTGCGTTTGATATGCAGAACAGTAGATATCTTGGTTTTCGTGGGGTTTCAAGCAGAGATATGCATTTTCTGCGATAATCTTGGTGAGACTTCTGTCCGAAGTATGCAGAATCATCGAGATCGCTCGTTTCGAGCTATTTAATGCGAGAAACACGTTATCTGGTGTTTTCACCACTCCACAGTGCGTTGGATATGCAGAACCGGAGATATTTTGGTTTTCGTCGGGTTTCAAGCTGAGATATGCATTTTCTACGATAAGCTTGGTGAGACATCTGTCCGGAGTATGCAGAAACATCGAGAGCGCTCTTTTCGAGCCATTTAATGCGAGAAACACGTTTGCTGGGGTTTTCATCACTCCACAGTTCTTTGGATATGCAGGACAGGAGATATCTTGGTTTGCGTGGGGTTTCAAGCAGAGATATGCATTTTCTGCGATAATCTTGGTGAGACTTCTGTTAGAAGTATGCAGAATCATCGAGATCGCACTTTTCAGGCTATTTAATGCGGGAAACACGTTATCTGGTGTTTTCACCACTCCACAGTGCGTTTGATATGCAGAACCGGCGATATCTTGGTTTTCGTGGGGTTTCAAGCTGAGATATGCATTTTCTGCGATAATCTTGGTGAGACTTCTGTCCGAAGTATACTTAATCATCGAGATCGCTCTATTCGAGCTATTTAATGCGAGAAACACGTTATCTGGTGTTTTCAGCACTGCACAGTGCGTTTGATATGCAGAACCAGCGATATCTTGGTTTTCGTGGAGATTCAAGCTGAGATATGCAATTTCTGCGATAATCTTGGTGAGACTTCTGTCCGAAGAATGCTTAATCATCGAGATCGCTCTTTTCGAGCTATTTAATGCGAGAAACACGTTATCTGGTGTTTTCACCACTCCACAGTGCGTATGATATGCAGAACCGGCAATGTTTGGTTTTCGTCGGGTTTCAAGCTGAGATATGCATTTTGTGCGATAATCATGGTGAGACTTCTGTTAGAAGTATGCAGAATCATCGAGATCGCACTTTTCGAGGTATTTAATGCTAGAAACACGTTATCTGGTGTTTTCAGCACTCCACAGTGCGTTTGATATGTAGAACCAGCGATATCTTGGTTTTCGTGGGGTTTCTAGCAGAGATATGCATTTTCTGCGATAATCTTGGTATGAATTCTGTCCGAAGGATGCAGAAACATCAAGAGCGCTCTTTTCGAGCTATTTAATGCGAGAAACACGTTTTCTGGGGTTTTCACCACACCACAGTTCGTTGGATGTGCAGAACCGGAGATATTTTGGTTTTTGTGGGGTTTCAAGGTGAGATATGCATTTTCTGCGATAATCTTTGTGAGACCTCTGTCCAAAGTATGCAGAAACATCGAGATCGCTCTTTTCGAGCTAGCTAATGCGAGAAAAACGTTATCCGGTGTTTTCACCACTCCACAGTGCGTTTGATATGCAGAACAGTAGATATCTTGGTTTTCGTGGGGTTACAAGCTGAGATATGCATTTTCTGCGATAATCTTGGTGAGATTTCTGTCCGAAGTATGCAGCATCATCGAGATCGCACTTTTCGAGCTATTTAATGCGAGAAACACGTTATCTGGTGTTTTCGGCACTCCACAGAGCGTTTGATATACAGTACCAGCGATATCTTGGTTTTCGTGGGGTTTCAAGCTGAGATATGCATTTTCTACGATAATCTTGGTGAGACTTCTGTCAGAAGTATGCAGAATATTCGAGAACGCTCTTTTCGAGCTACTTAATGCGCGAAACACGTTTTCTGGTGTTTTCAGCACTCCACAGTGCGTTTGTTATGCAGAACCGGCGACATCTTGGTTTTCGTGGGGTTTCAAGCTGAGATATGCATTTTCCGTGATAATCTTGGTGAGACTTCTGTCCGAAGTATGCTTAATCATCGAGATAGCTCGTTTCGAGCTATTTAATGCGAGAAACACGTTATCTGGTGTTTTCACCACTCCACAGTGCGTATGATATGCAGAACCGGCGATATCTTGGTTTTCGTGGGGTTTCAAGCTGAGATATGCATTTTCTGCGATAATCTTGGTGAGACTTCTGTCCGAAGTATGCTGAAACATCGAGATCGCACTTTTCGAGCTAGCTAATGCGAGAAAAACCTTATCCGGTGTTTTCACCACTCCACAGTGCGTTTGATATGCAGAACCAGCGATACGTTGGCTTTCGTGGGGTTTCAAGCTGAGATATGCATTTTTTACGATAATCTTGGTGAGACTTCTGTCCGAAGTATGCTTAATCATCGAGATCGCCCTTTTCGAGCCGGTTAGTGCGAGAAACACGTTATCTGGTGTTTTCACCACTCCACAGTGCGTTTGATATGCAGAACATTAGATATCTTGGTTTTCGTGGGGTTTCAAGCAGAGATATGCATTTTCTGCGATAATCTTGGTGAGACTTCTGTCCGAAGTATGCAGAATCATCGAGATCGCTCGTTTCGAGCTATTTAATGCGAGAAACACGTTATCTGGTGTTTTCACCACTCCACAGTGCGTTGGATATGCAGAACCGGAGATATTTTGGTTTTCGTCGGGTTTCAAGCTGAGATATGCATTTTCTACGATAAGCTTGGTGAGACATCTGTCCGGAGTATGCAGAAACATCGAGAGCGCTCTTTTCGAGCCATTTAATGCGAGAAACACGTTTTCTGGGGTTTTCATCACTCCACAGTTCTTTGGATATGCAGGACAGGAGATATCTTGGTTTGCGTGGGGTTTCAAGCAGAGATATGCATTTTCTGCGATAATCTTGGTGAGACTTCTGTTAGAAGTATGCAGAATCATCGAGATCGCACTTTTCGAGCTATTTAATGCGGGAAACACGTTATCTGGTGTTTTCACCACTCCACAGTGCGTTTGATATGCAGAACCGGCGATATCTTGGTTTTCGTGGGGTTTCAAGCTGAGATATGCATTTTCTGCGATAATCTTGGTGAGACTTCTGTCCGAAGTATACTTAATCATCGAGATCGCTCTATTCGAGCTATTTAATGCGAGAAACACGTTATCTGGTGTTTTCAGCACTCCACAGTGCGTTTGATATGCAGAACCAGCGATATCTTGGTTTTCGTGGAGATTCAAGCTGAGATATGCAATTTCTGCGATAATCTTGGTGAGACTTCTGTCCGAAGAATGCTTAATCATCGAGATCGCTCTTTTCGAGCTATTTAATGCGAGAAACACGTTATCTGGTGTTTTCACCACTCCACAGTGCGTATGATATGCAGAACCGGCAATGTTTGGTTTTCGTCGGGTTTCAAGCTGAGATATGCATTTTCTGCGATAATCATGGTGAGACTTCTGTTAGAAGTATGCAGAATCATCGAGATCGCACTTTTCGAGGTATTTAATGCTAGAAACACGTTATCTGGTGTTTTCAGCACTCCACAGTGCGTTTGATATGTAGAACCAGCGATATCTTGGTTTTCGTGGGGTTTCTAGCAGAGATATGCATTTTCTGCGATAATCTTGGTGTGACTTCTGTCCGAAGGATGCAGAAACATCAAGAGCGCTCTTTTCGAGCTATTTAATGCGAGAAACACGTTTTCTGGGGTTTTCACCACACCACAGTTCGTTGGATGTGCAGAACCGGAGATATCTTGGTTTTCGTGGGGTTTCAAGGTGAGATATGCATTTTCTGCGATAATCTTTGTGAGACCTCTGTCCAAAGTATGCAGAAACATCGAGATCGCTCTTTTCGAGCTAGCTAATGCGAGAAAAACGTTATCCGGTGTTTTCACCACTCCACAGTGCGTTTGATATGCAGAACCGGAGATATTTTGGTTTTCGTCGGGTTTCAAGCTGAGATATGCATTTTCTACGATAAGCTTGGTGAGACATCTGTCCGAAGTATGCAGATTCATCTTGATCGCTCTTTTCGAGCTATTTAATGCGAGAAACACGTTTTCTGGTGTATTCACCACTCCACAGTACGTTAGACATGTAGAACCGGAGATATCTTCGTTTCGGTCGGGTTTCAAGCTGAGATATGCATTTTCTACGATAATATTGGTGAGACCTCTGTCAGAAGTATGTATAATCTTCGAGAACGCTCTTTTCGAGCTACTTAATGCGAGAAACACGTTTTCTGGTGTATTCACCACTCCACAGTACGTTAGACATGCAGAACCGGAGATATCTTCGTTTCGGTCGGGTTTGAAGCTGAGATATGCATTTTCTGCGATAATATTGGTGAGACTTCTGCCAGAAGTATGCAGATTCATCTTGATCGCTCTTTTCGAGCTACTTAATGCGAGAAACACGTTTTCTGGTGTATTCACCCCTCCACAGTACGTTAGACATGCAGAACCGGAGATATCTTCGTTTCGGTCGGGTTTCAAGCTGAGATATGCATTTTCTGCGATAATATTGGTGAGACTTCTGCCAGAAGTATGCAGATTCATCTTGATCGCTCTTTTCGAGCTATTTAATGCGAGAAACGCGTTTTCTGGTGTAATCACCACTCCACAGTACGTTAGACATGCAGAACCGGAGATATCTTCGTTTCGGTCGGGTTTCAAGCTGAGATATGCATTTTCTACGATAATATTGGTGAGACCTCTGTCAGAAGTATGTATAATCTTCGAGAACGCTCTTTTCGAGCTACTAAATGCGAGAAACACGTTTTCTGGTGTTTTCACCACCCCGCAGTGCGTTTGATATGCAGAACCGGCGACATCGTGGTTTTCGTCGGGCTTCAAGCTGAGATATGCATTTTCTGCGATAATATTGGTAAGACTTCAGTCAGAAGTATGCAGAATCATCTAGATCGCTCTTTTCGAGTTAGTTAATGCGAGAAACACGTTTTCTGGTGTTTTGACCGCTCCACAGTGCATTTGATATGTAGAGCCGCCGATAACTTGGTTTTCGTGGGGTTTCCAGCTGAAATATGCATTTTCTGCGATAATCTTGGTGTTTCATCTATGAGAAGTATGCAGAATCATCGGGAACGCTCTTTTCGAGCTAGTTAATGCGAGAAACACGTTTTCTTGTGTTTTCACCACTCCACAGTGCGTCTGATATGCGGAACCGGCGATATCTTGATTTTCGTGAGGTTTCAAGCTGAGATATGCATCTTCTGCGATAATATTGGTGAGACTTCTGCCAGAAGAATGCAGAATCATCTAGATCGCTCTTTTCGAGCTATTTAATGCGAGAAACACGTTTTCTGGTGCATTCACCACTCCACAGTACGTTAGACATGCGGAACCGGAGATATCTTCGTTTCGGTCGGGTTTCAAGCTGAGATATGCATTTTCTACGATAATATTGGTGAGACTTCCGCCAGAAGTATGCAGATTCATCTAGAACGCTCTTTTCGAGCTATTTAATGCGAGAAACACGTTTTCTGGTGTATTCACCACTCCACAGTACGTTAGACATGCGGAACCGGCGATATCTTGACTTTCGTGGTGTTTCCAGCTGAGATATGCATTTTCTGCGATAAGCTGGGTGAGTCTTCTGCCAGAAGTATGCACATTCGTCAAGATCGCTCTTTTCGAGCTATTTAATGCGAAAAAACCAGTTTTCTGGTGTTTTCAACATTTCACAGTGCGTTTGATGTGCAGAACAGGCGACATCTTGATTTTCGTGAGGTTTCAAGCTGAGATATGGTTTTCTGCGATAATATTGGTGAGACTTCTGCCAGAAGTATGCAGATTCATCTAGATCGCTCTTTTCGAGCTATTTAATGCGAGAAACACGTTTTCTGGTGTATTCACCACTCCACAGTACGTTAGACATGCGGAACCGGAGATATCTTCGTTTCGGTCGGGTTTCAAGCTGAGATATGCATTTTCTGCGATCATCTTGGTGAGTCTTCTGTCAGAAGTATGCAGAATCATCGAGATCGCTCTATTCGAGCTATTTAATGCGAGAAACACGTTTTCTGGTGTTTTCACCACCCCGCAGTGCGTTTGATATGCAGAACCGGCGACATCGTGGTTTTCGTCGGGCTTCAAGCTGAGATATGCATTTTCTGCGATAATATTGGTAAGACTTCAGTCAGAAGTATGCAGAATCATCTAGATCGCTCTTTTCGAGTTAGTTAATGCGAGAAACACGTTTTCTGGTGTTTTGACCGCTCCACAGTGCATTTGATATGTAGAGCCGCCGATAACTTGGTTTTCGTGGGGTTTCCAGCTGAAATATGCATTTTCTGCGATAATCTTGGTGTTTCATCTATGAGAAGTATGCAGAATCATCGGGAACGCTCTTTTCGAGCTAGTTAATGCGAGAAACACGTTTTCTTGTGTTTTCACCACTCCACAGTGCGTCTGATATGCGGAACCGGCGATATCTTGATTTTCGTGAGGTTTCAAGCTGAGATATGCATCTTCTGCGATAATATTGGTGAGACTTCTGCCAGAAGAATGCAGAATCATCTAGATCGCTCTTTTCGAGCTATTTAATGCGAGAAACACGTTTTCTGGTGCATTCACCACTCCACAGTACGTTAGACATGCGGAACCGGAGATATCTTCGTTTCGGTCGGGTTTCAAGCTGAGATATGCATTTTCTACGATAATATTGGTGAGACTTCCGCCAGAAGTATGCAGATTCATCTAGAACGCTCTTTTCGAGCTATTTAATGCGAGAAACACGTTTTCTGGTGTATTCACCACTCCACAGTACGTTAGACATGCGGAACCGGCGATATCTTGACTTTCGTGGTGTTTCCAGCTGAGATATGCATTTTCTGCGATAAGCTGGGTGAGTCTTCTGCCAGAAGTATGCACATTCGTCAAGATCGCTCTTTTCGAGCTATTTAATGCGAAAAAACCAGTTTTCTGGTGTTTTCAACATTTCACAGTGCGTTTGATGTGCAGAACAGGCGACATCTTGATTTTCGTGAGGTTTCAAGCTGAGATATGGTTTTCTGCGATAATATTGGTGAGACTTCTGCCAGAAGTATGCAGATTCATCTAGATCGCTCTTTTCGAGCTATTTAATGCGAGAAACACGTTTTCTGGTGTATTCACCACTCCACAGTACGTTAGACATGCGGAACCGGAGATATCTTCGTTTCGGTCGGGTTTCAAGCTGAGATATGCATTTTCTGCGATCATCTTGGTGAGTCTTCTGTCAGAAGTATGCAGAATCATCGAGATCGCTCTATTCGAGCTATTTAATGCGAGAAACACGTTTTCTGGTGTTTTCACCACCCCACAGTGAGTTTGATATGTAGAGCCGCCGATAACTTGGTTTTCGTGGGGTTTCCAGCTGAAATATGCATTTTCTGCGATAATCTTGGTGCTTCATCTATGAGAAGTATGCAGAAATATCGAGAACGCTCTTTTTGAGTTAGTTAATGCGAGAAACACGTTTTCTGGTGTTTTCAACATTCCACAGTGCGTCTGATATGCAGAACCGACGATATCTTTGTTTTCGTGGGGTTTCCAGCTGAGATGTGCATTTTCTGCGATCATCTTGGTGAGTCTTCTGTCAGAAGTATGCAGAATCGTCGAGATCGCTCTATTCGAGCTATTTAATGCGAGAAACACGTTTTCTGGTGTTTTCACCACTCCACGGTGTGTCTGAAATGCAGAACCGGCGATATCTTGGTTTTCGTGGGGTTTCCAGCTGAAATATGTATTTTCTGCGATAATCTTTGTGTTTGATCTATGAGAAGTATGCAGAATCTTCCAGAACGCTCTTTTCGAGCTAGTTAATGCGAGTATCACGTTTTCTGGTGTTTTCACCACCCCACAGTGCGTTGGATATGCAGAACCGGAGATATTTTGGTTTTCGTCGGGTTTCAACCGGAGATATGCATTTTCTGCGATAATCTTGGTGAGACTTCTGTCCGAAGTATGCAGAATCATCGAGATCGCTCGTTTCGAGCTATTTAATGCAAGAAACTCGTTTTCTGGTGTTTTCACCACTCCACAGTTCGTTGGATATGCAGAACCGGAGATATCTTGGTTTTCGTGGGGTTTCCAGCTGAGATATGCATTTTCTGCGATAATCTAGGTGAGCCTTCTGTCCGAAGTATGCAGAATCATCGAGATCGCTCGTTTCGAGCTATTTAATGCGAGAAACACGTAATCTGGTGTTTTCACCACTCCACAGTGCGTATGATATGCAGAACCAGCGATATCCGGTTTTTCGTGGGGATTCAAGCTGAGATATGCAATTCCTGCGATAATCTTGGTGAGACTTCAGTCAGAAGTATGCAGAATCATCTAGATCGCTCGTTTCGAGCTATTTAATGCGAAAAAACAAGTTTTCTGGTGTTTTCAACATTCCACAGTGCGTTTGATATGCAGAACCGGCGATATCTTGATTTTGGTGGTGTTTCCAGCTGAGATATGCATTTTCTGCGATAAGCTTGGTGAGTCTTCTGCCAGAAGTATGCAGAATCTTCGAGAACGCTCTGTTCGAGCTACTTAATGCGAGAAACACGTTTTCTGGTGATTTCACCACTCCACAGTACGTTTGATGTGCAGAACCAGAGACATCTTGGTTTTCGTGAGGTTTCAAGCTGAGATATGGATTTTCTACGGTAATATTGGTGAGACCTCTGTCAGAAGTATGCAGAATCTACGAGAACGCTCTTTTCGAGCTACTTAATGCGAGAAACACGTATTCTGGTGTTTTCAACACTCCACAGTGCGTTTGATATGTAGAGCCGCCGCTAACTTGGTTTTCGTGGTGTTTCCAGCTGATATATGCATCTTCTGCGATAATCTTGGTGAGACTTCAGTCAGAAGTATGCAGAATCATCTAGATCGCTCGTTTCGAGCTATTTAATGCGAAAAAACAAGTTTTCTGGTGTTTTCAACATTCCACAGTGCGTTTGATATGCAGAACCGGCGATATCTTGATTTTGGTGGTGTTTCCAGCTGAGATATGCATTTTCTGCGATAAGCTTGGTGAGTCTTCTGCCAGAAGTATGCAGAATCTTCGAGAACGCTCTTTTCGAGCTACTTAATGCGAGAAACACGTTTTCTGGTGATTTCACCACTCCACAGTACGTTTTATGTGCAGAACCGGAGATATCTTGGTTTTCGTGAGGTTTCAAGCTGAGGTATGCATTTTCTGCGATAATCTTGGTGAGACTTCAGTCAGAAGTATGAAGAATCATCTAGATCGCACTTTTCGAGCTATTTAATGCGAAAAATCCAGTTTTCTGGTGTTTTCAACATTCCACAGTGCGTTTGATATGTAGAGCCGTCGATAACTTCGTTTTCGTGGGATTTCCAGTTGAAATATGCATTTTCTGCGATAATCTTGGTGAGACTTCAGTCAGAAGTATGCAGAATCATCTAGATCGCTCTTTTCGAGCTATTTGATGCGAAAAAACCAGTTTTCTGGTGTTTTCAACATTCCACAGTGCGTTTGATATGCAGAACTGGCGACATCTTGATTTTCGTGAGGTTTCAAGCTGAGATATGCATTTTCTGCGATAATATTGGTGGGACTTCTGCCAGAAGTATGCAGATTCATCTAGATCGCTCTTTCCGAGCTATTTAATGCGAGAAACACGTTTTCTGGTGTATTCACCACTCCACAGTACGTTAGACATGCAGAACCGGACATATCTTCGTTTCGGTCGGGTTTCAAGCTGAGATATGCATTTTCTACGATAATATTGGTGAGACCTCTGTCAGAAGTATGCAGAATCTTCGAGAACGCTCTTTTCGAGCTACTTAATGCGATAAACACGTTTTCTGGTGTATTCACCACTCCACAGTACGTTAGACATGCAGAACCGGAGATATCTTCGTTTCGGTCGGGTTTCAAGCTGAGATATGAATTTTCTACGATAATATTGGTGAGACCTCTGTCAGAAGTATGCAGAATCTTCGAGAACGCTCTTTTCGAGCTACTTAATGCGAGAAACACGTTTTCTGGTGATTTCACCACTCCACAGTACGTTTGATGTGGAGAACCGGAGATATCTTGGTTTTCGTGAGGTTTCAAGCTGAGATATGCATTTTCTACGATAATCTTGGTGAGACTTCAGTCAGAAGTATGCATAATCATCTAGATCGCTCTTTTGGAGCTATTTAATGCGAAAAAACCAGTTTTCTGGTGTTTTCAACATTCCACAGTGCGTTTGATATGCAGAACCGGCGACATCGTGGTTTTCGTCGGGTTTCAAGCTGAGATATGCATTTTCTGCGATAAAATTGGTGAGACTTCTGTCCGAAGTATGCAGAATCATCTAGATCGCTCGTTTCGAGCTAGTTAATGCGAGAAACACGTTTCCTGGTGTTTTCACCACTCCACAGTACGTCTGATATGCAGAACCGGCGATATCTTGGTTTTCGTGGGGTTTCCAGCTGAAATATGTATTTTCTGCGATAATCTTTGTGTTTGATCTATGAGAAGTATGCAGAATCTTCCAGAACGCTCTTTTCGAGCTAGTTAATGCGAGTATCACGTTTTCTGGTGTTTTCACCACCCCACAGTGCGTAGGATATGCAGAACCGGAGATATTTTGGTTTTCGTCGGGTTTCAAGCGGAGATATGCATTTTCTGCGATAATCTTGGTGAGACTTCTGTCCGAAGAATGCAGAATCATCGAGATCGCTCGTTTCGAGCTATTTAATATAAGAAACTCGTTTTCTGGTGTTTTCACCATTCCACAGTTCGTTGGATATGCAGAACCGGAGATATCTTGGTTTTCGTGGGGTTTCCAGCTGAGATATGCATTTTCTGCGATAATCTAGGTGAGCCTTCTGTCCGAAGTATGCAGAATCATCGAGATCGCTCTTTTTGAGCTATTTAATGCGAGAAACAAGTTATCCGGTGTTTTCACCACTCCACAGTGCGTTTGATATGCAGAACCAGCGATATCTTGGTTTTCGTGGGGTTTCCAGCTGAAATATGTATTTTCTGCGATAATCTTTGTGTTTGATCTATGAGAAGTATGCAGAATCTTCCAGAACGCTCTTTTCGAGCTAGTTAATGCGAGTAACACGTTTTCTGGTGTTTTCACCACTCCACAGTGCGTATGATATGCAGAACCGGCGATATCTTGGTTTTCGTGGGGTTTCCAGCTGAAATATGTATTTTCTGCGATAATCTTTGTGTTTGATCTATGAGAAGTATGCAGAATCTTCCAGAACGCTCTTTTCGAGCTAGTTAATGCGAGTATCACGTTTTCTGGTGTTTTCACCACCCCACAGTGCGTTGGATATGCAGAACCGGAGATATTTTGGTTTTCGTCGGGTTTCAAGCGAAGATATGCATTTTCTGCGATAATCTTGGTGAGACTTCTGTCCGAAGAATGCAGAATCATCGAGATCGCTCGTTTCGAGCTATTTAATGCAAGAAACTCGTTTTCTGGTGTTTTCACCACTCCACAGTTCGCTGGATATGCAGAACCGGAGATATCTTGGTTTTCGTGGGGTTTCAAGCTGAGATATGCATTTTCTGCGATAATATTGGTGAGACTTCTGTCCGAAGTATGCAGAATCATCTAGATCGCTCTTTTCGACCTATTTAATGCGAGAAACACGTTATCTGGTGTTTTCACCGCTCCGCAGAGCGTTTGATATGCAGAACCAGCGATATCTTGGTTTTCGTGGGGTTTCAAGCTGAGATATGCATTTTTTACGATAATCTTGGTGAGACTTCTGACCGAAGTATGCAGAATCATCTAGATCGCTCGTTTCGAGCTATTTAATGCGAAAAAACAAGTTTTCTGGTGTTTTCAACATTCCACAGTGCGTTTGATATGCAGAACCGGCGATATCTTGGTTTTCGTGGGGTTTCCAGCTGAGATATGCATTTTCAGCGATCATCTTGGTGATTCTTCTGTCAGAAGTATGCAGAATCGTCGAGATCGCTCTATTCGAGCTATTTAATGCGCGAAACACGTTTTCTGGTGTTTTCACCACCCCACAGTGCGTTTGATATGCAGAACCGGCGACATCGTGGTTTTCGTCGGGTTTCAAGCTGAGATATGCATTTTCTGCGATAATATTGGTGAGACTTCTGTCCGAAGTATGCAGAATCATCTAGATCGCTCTTTTCGACCTATTTAATGCGAGAAACACGTTATCTGGTGTTTTCACCGCTCCGCAGAGCGTTTGATATGCAGAACCAGCGATATCTTGGTTTTCGTGGGGTTTCAAGCTGAGATATGCATTTTTTACGATAATCTTGGTGAGACTTCTGTCCGAAGTATGCAGAATCATCGAGATCGCTCGTTTCGAGCTATTTAATGCGAGAAACAAGTTATCTGGTGTTTTCACCACTCCACAGTGCGATTGATATGCAGAACCAGCGATATCTTGGTTTTCTTGGGGTCTCAAGCTCAGATATGCATTTTCTGCGATAATCTTGGTGAGACTTCTGACCGAAGTATGCAGAATCATCGAGATCGAACTTTTCGAGCTATTTAATGCGAGAAACACGTTATCTGGTGTTTTTACCACTCCACAGTGCGTTTGATATGCAGAACCAGCGATATCCGGTTTTTCGTGGGGATTCAAGCTGAGATATGCAATTCCTGCGATAATCTTGGTGAGACTTCTGTCCGAAGTATGCTTAATCATCGAGATCGTACTTTTCGAGCTATTTAATGCGAGAAACACGTTTTCTGGGGTTTTCACCACTCCACAGTTCGTTGGATATGCAGAACAGGAGATATCTTGGTTTTCGTGGGCTTTCTAGCAGAGATATGCATTTTCTGCGATAATCATAGTGAGACTTCTGTTAGAAGAATGCAGAATCATCGAGATCGCACTTTTCGAGCTATTTAATGCGAGAAACACGTTATCTGGTGTTTTCAGCACTCCACAGTGCGATTGATATGCAGAACCAGCGATATCCTGGTTTTCGTGGGGATTCAAGCTGAGATATGCAATTTCTACGATAATCTTGGTGAAACATCTCTCCGAAGTATGCAGAAACGTCAAGAGCGCTCTTTTCGAGCTATTTAATGCGAGAAACACGTTTTCTGGGTTTTTCACCACACCACAGTTCGTTGGATGTGCAGAACCGGAGATATCTTGGTTTTCGTGGGGTTTCAAGCTGAGATATGCATTTTCTGCGATAATCTTGGTGAGACCTCTGTCCGAAGTATGCAGAAACATCGAGATCGCTCTTTTCGACCTATTTAATGCGAGAAACACGTTATCTGGTGTTTTCACCACTCCACAGTGCGTTTGATATGCAGAACCAGCGAAATCTTGGTTTTCGTGGGGTTTCAAGCTGAGATTTGCATTTTCTGCGATAATCTTGGTGAAACATCTGTCCGAAGTATGCAGAAACACCAAGAGCGCTCTTTTCGAGCTATTTAATGCGAGAAACAAGTTTTCTGGGGTTTTCACCACACCACAGTTCGTTGGATGGGCAGAACCGGAGATATCTTGGTTTTCGTGGGGTTTCAAGCTGAGATATGCATTTTCTGCGATAATCTTGGTGAGACCTCTGTCCGATGTATGCAGAAACATCGAGATCGCTGGTTTGGACCTATTTAATGCGAGAAACACGTTATCTGGTGTTTTCGCCACTCCACAGTGCGTGTGATATGCAGAACCGGCGATATCTTGGTTTTCGTGGGGTTTCAAGCTGAGATTTGCATTTTCTGCGATAATCTTGGTGAAACATCTGTCCGAAGTATGCAGAAACACCAAGAGCGCTCTTTTCGAGCTATTTAATGCGAGAAACAAGTTTTCTGGGGTTTTCACCACACCACAGTTCGTTGGATGGGCAGAACCGGAGATATCTTGGTTTTCGTGGGGTTTCAAGCTGAGATATGCATTTTCTGCGATAATCTTGGTGAGACCTCTGTCCGAAGTATGCAGAAACAACGAGATCGCTGGTTTGGACCTATTTAATGCGAGAAACACGTTATCTGGTGTATTCGCCACTCCACAGTGCGTATGATATGCAGAACCGGCGATATCTTGGTTTTCGTGGGGTTTCAAGCTGAGATTTGCATTTTCTGCGATAATCTTGGTGAGACTTCTTTCCGAAGTATGCAGAAACATCGAGATCGCTCTTTTCAACCTATTTAATGCGAGAAACACGTTATCTGGTGTTTTCGCCACTCCACAGTGCGTGTGATATGCAGAACCCGCGATATCTTGGTTTTCGTGGGGTTTCAAGCTGAGATTTGCATTTTCTGCGATAATCTTGGTGAAACATCTGTCCGAAGTATGCAGAAACGTCAAGAGCGCTCTTTTCGAGCTATTTAATGCGAGAAACACGTTTTCTGGGGTATTCACCACACCACAGTTCGTTGGATGTGCAGAACCGGAGATATCTTGGTTTTTGTGGGGTTTCAAGCTGAGATGTGCATTTTCTACGATAATCTTGGTGAAACATCTGTCCGAAGTATGCAGAAACATCAAGAGCGCTCTTTTCGAGCTATTTAGTGCGAGAAACACGTTTTCTGGGGTTTTCACCACACCACAGTTCGTTGGATGTGCAGAACCGGAGATATCTTGGTTTTCGTGGGGTTTCAAGCTGAGATATGCATTTTCTGCGATAATCTTGGTGAGACCTCTGTCCGAAGTATGCAGAAACATCGAGATCGCTGGTTTGGACCTATTTAATGCGAGAAACACGTTATCTGGTGTTTTCGCCACTCCACAGTGCGTATGATATGCAGAACCGGCGATATCTTGGTTTTCGTGGGGTTTCAAGCTGAGATTTGCATTTTCTGCGATAATCTTGGTGAGACTTCTGTCCGAAGTATGCAGAATCATCGAGATCGCTCTTTTTGAGCTATTTAATGCGAGAAACAAGTTATCTGGTGTTTTCACCACTCCACAGTGCGTTTGATATGCAGAACCAGCGATATCTTGGTTTTCGTGGGGTTTCAAACTCAGATATGCATTTTCTGCGATAATCTTGGTGAGACTTCTGTCCGAAGTATGCAGAATCATCGAGATCGCACTTTTCGAGCTATTTAATGCGAGATACACGTTATCTGGTGTTTTCACCACTCCACAGTGCGTTTGATATGCAGAACCGGCGATATCTTGGTTTTTGTGGGGTTTCAAGCTGAGATATGCATTTTTTACGATAATCTTGGTGAGACCTCTGCCCGAAGTATGCAGAAACATCGAGATCGCTCTTTTCAACCTATTTAATGCGGGAAACACGTTATCTGGTGTTTTCACCACTCCACAGAGCGTTTGATATGCAGCACCAACGATATCTTGGTTTTCGTGGGGTTTCAAGCTGAGATGTGCATTTTTTACGATAATCTTGGTGAGACTTCTGTCCGAAGTATGCAGAACCATCGAGATCGCTCGTTTCGAGCTATTTAATGCGAGAAACTCGTTTTCTGGGGCTTTCACCACTCCACAGTTCGTTGGATATGCAGAACCAGAGATATCTTGGTTATCGTGGGGTTTCAAGCTGAGATATGCATTTTCTGCGATAATCTTGGTGAGACTTCTGTCCGAAGTATGCAGAATCATCGATCACTCTTTTTGAGCTATTTAATGCGAGAAACAAGTTATCCGGTGTTTTCACCACTCCACAGTGCGTTTGATATGCAGAACCAGCGATATCTTGGTTTTTGGGGGGTTTCAAGCTCAGATATGCATTTTCTGCGATAATCTTGGTGAGACTTCTGACCGAAGTATGCAGAATCATCGATTTCGCACTTTTCGAGCTATTTAATGCGAGAAACACGTTATCTGGTGTTTTCACCACTCCACAGTGTGTTTGATATGCAGAACCGGCGATATCTTGGTTTTTGTGGGGTTTCAAGCTGAGATATGCATTTTTTACGATAATCTTGGTGAGACCTCTGCCCGAAGTATGCAGAAACATCGAGATCGCTCTTTTCAACCTATTTAAGGCGGGAAACACGTTATCTGGTGTTTTCACCACTCCACAGAGCGTTTGATATGCAGCACCAGCGATATCTTGGTTTTCGTGGGGTTGCAAGCTGAGATGTGCATTTTTTACGATAATCTTGGTGAGACTTCTGTCCGAAGTATGCAGAAACATCGAGATCGCTCGTTTCGAGCTATTTAATGCGAGAAACTCGTTTTCTGGGGCTTTCACCACTCCACAGTTCGTTGGATATGCAGAACCGGAGATATCTTGGTTATCGTGGGGTTTCAAGCTGAGATATGCATTTTCTGCGATAATCTTGGTGAGACTTCTGTCCGAAGTGTGCAGAATCATCGAGATCGCTCTTTCTGAGCTATTTAATGCGAGAAACAAGTTATCTGGTGTTTTCACCACTCCACAGTGCGTTTGATATGCAGAACCAGCGATATCTTGGTTTTCGTGGGGTTTCAAGCTGAGATATGCAATTTCTGCGATAATCTTGGTGAGACTTCTGTCCGTAGTATGCTTAATCATCAAGATCGCTCTATTCGAGCTATTTAATGCGAGAAACACGTTATCTGGTGTTTTCAGCACTCCACAGTGCGTTTGATATGCATAACCAGCGATATCCTGGTTTTCGTGGGGATTCAAGCTGAGATATGCATTTTCTACGATAATCTTGGTGAAACATCTCTCCGAAGTATGCAGAAACGTCAAGAGCGCTCTTTTCGAGCTATTTAATGCGAGAAACACGTTTTCTGGGGTATTCACCACACCACAGTTCGTTGGATGTGCAGAACGGGAGATATCTTGGTTTTCGTGGTGTTTCAAGCTGAGATATGCATTTTCTGCGATAATCTTGGTGAAACCTCTGTCCGAAGTATGCAGAAACATCGAGATCGCTCTTTTCGACCTATTTAATGCGAGAAACACGTTATCTGGTGTTTTCACCACTCCACAGTGCGTTTGATATGCAGAACCAGCGAAATCTTGGTTTTCGTGGGGTTTCAAGCTGAGATATGCATTTTTTACGATAATCATGGTGAGACTTCTGTCCGAAGTATGCAGAATACTCGAGATCGCACTTTTCGAGCTATTTAATGCGAGAAACACGTTTTCTGGGGTTTTCACCACTCCACAGTTCGTTGGATATGCAGAACAGGAGATATCTTGGTTTTCGTGGGGTTTCTAGCAGAGATATGCATTTTTTGCGATAATCATAGTGAGACTTCTGTTAGAAGTATGCTTAATCATCGAGATCGCTCGTTTGGACCTATTTAATGCGAGAAACACGTTATCTGGTGTTTTCACCACTCCACAGTGCGTATGATATGCAGAACCGGCGATATCTTGGTTTTCGTGGGGTTTCAAGCTGAGATATGCATTATCTGCGATAATCTTGGTGAGACTTCTGTCCGAAGTATGCAGAATCATCGAGATCGCTCTTTTTGAGCTATTTAATGCGAGAAACAAGTTATCTGGTGTTTTCACCACTCCACAGTGCGTTTGATATGCAGAACCAGCGATATCTTGGTTTTCGTGGGGTTTCAAGCTCAGATATGCATTTTCTGCGATAATCTTGGTGAGACTTCTGTCCGAAGTATGCAGAATCATCGAGATCGCACTTTTCGAGCTATTTAATGCGAGAAACACGTTATCTGGTGTTTTCAGCACTCCACAGTGCGATTGATATGCAGAACCAGCGAAATCTTGGTTTTCGTGAGGTTTCAAGCTGAGATATGCAATTTCTGCGATAATCTTGGTGAGACTTCTGTCCGAAGTATGCTTAATCATCGAGATCGTACTGTTCGAGCTATTTAATGCGAGAAACACGTTTTCTGGGGTTTTCACCACTCCACAGTTCGTTGGATATGCAGAACAGGAGATATCTTGGTTTTCGTGGGGTTTCTAGCAGAGATATGCATTTTCTGCGATAATCATAGTGAGACTTCTGTTAGAAGTATGCAGAATCATCGAGATCGCTCATTTGGACCTATTTAATGCGAGAAACACGTTATCTGGTGTTTTCACCACTCCACAGTGCGTATGATATGCAGAACCGGCGATATCTTGGTTTTCGTGGGGTTTCAATCTGAGATATGCATTATCTGCGATAATCTTGGTGAGACTTCTGTCCGAAGTATGCTTAATCATCAAGATCGCTCTATTCGAGCTATTTAATGCGAGAAACACGTTATCTGGTGTTTTCAGCACTCCACAGTGCGTTTGATATGCAGAACCAGCGATATCCTGGTTTTCGTGGGGATTCAAGCTGAGATATGCAATTTCTGCGATAATCTTGGTGAGACTTCTGTCCGAAGTATGCAGAATCATCGAGATCGCTCTTTTTGAGCTATTTAATGCGAGAAACAAGTTATCCGGTGTTTTCACCACTCCACAGTGCGTTTGATATGCAGAACCAGCGATATCTTGGTTTTCGTGGGGTTTCCAGCTGAAATATGTATTTTCTGCGATAATCTTTGTGTTTGATCTATGAGAAGTATGCAGAATCTTCCAGAACGCTCTTTTTGAGCTAGTTAATGCGAGTAACACGTTTTCTGGTGTTTTCACCACTCCACAGTGCGTATGATATGCAGAACCGGCGATATCTTGGTTTTCGTGGGGTTTCCAGCTGAAATATGTATTTTCTGCGATAATCTTTGTGTTTGATCTATGAGAAGTATGCAGAATCTTCCAGAACGCTCTTTTCGAGCTAGTTAATGCGAGTATCACGTTTTCTGGTGTTTTCACCACCCCACAGTGCGTTGGATATGCAGAACCGGAGATATTTTGGTTTTCGTCGGGTTTCAAGCGGAGATATGCATTTTCTGCGATAATCTTGGTGAGACTTCTGTCCGAAGAATGCAGAATCATCGAGATCGCTCGTTTCGAGCTATTTAATGCAAGAAACTCGTTTTCTGGTGTTTTCACCACTCCACAGTTCGCTGGATATGCAGAACCGGAGATATCTTGGTTTTCGTGGGGTTTCCAGCTGAGATATGCATTTTCTGCGATAATCTAGGTGAGCCTTCTGTCCGAAGTATGCAGAATCATCGAGATCGCTCTTTTTGAGCTATTTAATGCGAGAAACAAGTTATCCGGTGTTTTCACCACTCCACAGTGCGTTTGATATGCAGAACCAGCGATATCTTGGTTTTCGTGGGGTTTCAAGCTCAGATATGCATTTTCTGCGATAATCTTGGTGATACTTCTGTCCGAAGTATGCAGAATCATCGAGATCGCACTTTTCGAGCTATTTAATGCGAGAAACACGTTATCTGGTGCTTTCACCACTCCACAGTGCGTTTGATATGCAGAACCGGCGATATCTTGGTTTTTGTGGGGTTTCAAGCTAAGATATGAATTTTTTACGATATTCTTGGTGAGACCTCTGTCCGAAGTATGCAGAAACATCGAGATCGCTCTTTTCGACCTATTTAATGCGAGAGACACGTTATCTGGTGTTTTCACCACTCCACAGAGCGTTTGATATGCAGAACCAGCGATATCTTGGTTTTCGTGGGGTTACAAGCTCAGATATGCATTTTCTGCGATAATCTTGGTGAGACTTCTGACCGAAGTATGCAGAATCATCTAGATCGCTCGTTTCGAGCTATTTAATGCGAAAAAACAAGTTTTCTGGTGTTTTCAACATTCCACAGTGCGTTTGATATGCAGAACCGGCGATATCTTGGTTTTCGTGGGGTTTCCAGCTGAGATATGCATTTTCAGCGATCATCTTGGTGATTCTTCTGTCAGAAGTATGCAGAATCGTCGAGATCGCTCTATTCGAGCTATTTAATGCGCGAAACACGTTTTCTGGTGTTTTCACCACCCCACAGTGCGTTTGATATGCAGAACCGGCGACATCGTGGTTTTCGTCGGGTTTCAAGCTGAGATATGCATTTTCTGCGATAATATTGGTGAGACTTCTGTCCGAAGTATGCAGAATCATCTAGATCGCTCTTTTCGACCTATTTAATGCGAGAAACACGTTATCTGGTGTTTTCACCGCTCCGCAGAGCGTTTGATATGCAGAACCAGCGATATCTTGGTTTTCGTGGGGTTTCAAGCTGAGATATGCATTTTTTACGATAATCTTGGTGAGACTTCTGTCCGAAGTATGCAGAATCATCGAGATCGCTCGTTTCGAGCTATTTAATGCGAGAAACAAGTTATCTGGTGTTTTCACCACTCCACAGTGCGATTGATATGCAGAACCAGCGATATCTTGGTTTTCTTGGGGTCTCAAGCTCAGATATGCATTTTCTGCGATAATCTTGGTGAGACTTCTGACCGAAGTATGCAGAATCATCGAGATCGAACTTTTCGAGCTATTTAATGCGAGAAACACGTTATCTGGTGTTTTTACCACTCCACAGTGCGTTTGATATGCAGAACCAGCGATATCCGGTTTTTCGTGGGGATTCAAGCTGAGATATGCAATTCCTGCGATAATCTTGGTGAGACTTCTGTCCGAAGTATGCTTAATCATCGAGATCGTACTTTTCGAGCTATTTAATGCGAGAAACACGTTTTCTGGGGTTTTCACCACTCCACAGTTCGTTGGATATGCAGAACAGGAGATATCTTGGTTTTCGTGGGCTTTCTAGCAGAGATATGCATTTTCTGCGATAATCATAATGAGACTTCTGTTAGAAGAATGCAGAATCATCGAGATCGCACTTTTCGAGCTATTTAATGCGAGAAACACGTTATCTGGTGTTTTCAGCACTCCACAGTGCGATTGATATGCAGAACCAGCGATATCCTGGTTTTCGTGGGGATTCAAGCTGAGATATGCAATTTCTACGATAATCTTGGTGAAACATCTCTCCGAAGTATGCAGAAACGTCAAGAGCGCTCTTTTCGAGCTATTTAATGCGAGAAACACGTTTTCTGGGTTTTTCACCACACCACAGTTCCTTGGATGTGCAGAACCGGAGATATCTTGGTTTTCGTGGGGTTTCAAGCTGAGATATGCATTTTCTGCGATAATCTTGGTGAGACCTCTGTCCGAAGTATGCAGAAACATCGAGATCGCTCTTTTCGACCTATTTAATGCGAGAAACACGTTATCTGGTGTTTTCACCACTCCACAGTGCGTTTGATATGCAGAACCAGCGAAATCTTGGTTTTCGTGGGGTTTCAAGCTGAGATTTGCATTTTCTGCGATAATCTTGGTGAAACATCTGTCCGAAGTATGCAGAAACACCAAGAGCGCTCTTTTCGAGCTATTTAATGCGAGAAAGAAGTTTTCTGGGGTTTTCACCACACCACAGTTCGTTGGATGGGCAGAACCGGAGATATCTTGGTTTTCGTGGGGTTTCAAGCTGAGATATGCATTTTCTGCGATAATCTTGGTGAGACCTCTGTCCGATGTATGCAGAAACATCGAGATCGCTGGTTTGGACCTATTTAATGCGAGAAACACGTTATCTGGTGTTTTCGCCACTCCACAGTGCGTGTGATATGCAGAACCGGCGATATCTTGGTTTTCGTGGGGTTTCAAGCTGAGATTTGCATTTTCTGCGATAATCTTGGTGAAACATCTGTCCGAAGTATGCAGAAACACCAAGAGCGCTCTTTTCGAGCTATTTAATGCGAGAAACAAGTTTTCTGGGGTTTTCACCACACCACAGTTCGTTGGATGGGCAGAACCGGAGATATCTTGGTTTTCGTGGGGTTTCAAGCTGAGATATGCATTTTCTGCGATAATCTTGGTGAGACCTCTGTCCGAAGTATGCAGAAACAACGAGATCGCTGGTTTGGACCTATTTAATGCGAGAAACACGTTATCTGGTGTTTTCGCCACTCCACAGTGCGTATGATATGCAGAACCGGCGATATCTTGGTTTTCGTGGGGTTTCAAGCTGAGATTTGCATTTTCTGCGATAATCTTGGTGAGACTTCTTTCCGAAGTATGCAGAAACATCGAGATCGCTCTTTTCAACCTATTTAATGCGAGAAACACGTTATCTGGTGTTTTCGCCACTCCACAGTGCGTGTGATATGCAGAACCGGCGATATCTTGGTTTTCGTGGGGTTTCAAGCTGAGATGTGCATTTTCTACGATAATCTTGGTGAAACATCTGTCCGAAGTATGCAGAAACTTCAAGAGCGCTCTTTTCGAGCTATTTAGTGCGAGAAACACGTTTTCTGGGGTTTTCACCACACCACAGTTCGTTGGATGGGCAGAACCGGAGATATCTTGGTTTTCGTGGGGTTTCAAGCTGAGATATGCATTTTCTGCGATAATCTTGGTGAGACCTCTGTCCGATGTATGCAGAAACATCGAGATCGCTGGTTTGGACCTATTTAATGCGAGAAACACGTTATCTGGTGTTTTCGCCACTCCACAGTGCGTGTGATATGCAGAACCGGCGATATCTTGGTTTTCGTGGGGTTTCAAGCTGAGATTTGCATTTTCTGCGATAATCTTGGTGAAACATCTGTCCGAAGTATGCAGAAACACCAAGAGCGCTCTTTTCGAGCTATTTAATGCGAGAAACAAGTTTTCTGGGGTTTTCACCACACCACAGTTCGTTGGATGGGCAGAACCGGAGATATCTTGGTTTTCGTGGGGTTTCAAGCTGAGATATGCATTTTCTGCGATAATCTTGGTGAGACCTCTGTCCGAAGTATGCAGAAACAACGAGATCGCTGGTTTGGACCTATTTAATGCGAGAAACACGTTATCTGGTGTTTTCGCCACTCCACAGTGCGTATGATATGCAGAACCGGCGATATCTTGGTTTTCGTGGGGTTTCAAGCTGAGATTTGCATTTTCTGCGATAATCTTGGTGAGACTTCTTTCCGAAGTATGCAGAAACATCGAGATCGCTCTTTTCAACCTATTTAATGCGAGAAACACGTTATCTGGTGTTTTCGCCACTCCACAGTGCGTGTGATATGCAGAACCGGCGATATCTTGGTTTTCGTGGGGTTTCAAGCTGAGATGTGCATTTTCTACGATAATCTTGGTGAAACATCTGTCCGAAGTATGCAGAAACTTCAAGAGCGCTCTTTTCGAGCTATTTAGTGCGAGAAACACGTTTTCTGGGGTTTTCACCACACCACAGTTCGTTGGATGTGCAGAACCGGAGATATCTTGGTTTTCGTGGGGTTTCAAGCTGAGATATGCATTTTCTGCGATAATCTTGGTGAGACCTCTGTCCGAAGTATGCAGAAACATCGAGATCGCTGGTTTGGACCTATTTAATGCGAGAAACACGTTATCTGGTGTTTTCGCCACTCCACAGTGCGTATGATATGCAGAACCGGCGATATCTTGGTTTTCGTGGGGTTTCAAGCTGAGATTTGCATTTTCTGCGATAATCTTGGTGAGACTTCTGTCCGAAGTATGCAGAATCATCGAGATCGCTCTTTTTGAGCTATTTAATGCGAGAAACAAGTTATCTGGTGTTTTCACCACTCCACAGTGCGTTTGATATGCAGAACCAGCGATATCTTGGTTTTCGTGGGGTTTCAAACTCAGATATGCATTTTCTGCGATAATCTTGGTGAGACTTCTGTCCGAAGTATGCAGAATCATCGAGATCGCACTTTTCGAGCTATTTAATGCGAGATACACGTTATCTGGTGTTTTCACCACTCCACAGTGCGTTTGATATGCAGAACCGGCGATATCTTGGTTTTTGTGGGGTTTCAAGCTGAGATATGCATTTTTTACGATAATCTTGGTGAGACCTCTGCCCGAAGTATGCAGAAACATCGAGATCGCTCTTTTCAACCTATTTAATGCGGGAAACACGTTATCTGGTGTTTTCACCACTCCACAGAGCGTTTGATATGCAGCACCAGCGATATCTTGGTTTTCGTGGGGTTTCAAGCTGAGATGTGCATTTTTTACGATAATCTTGGTGAGACTTCTGTCCGAAGTATGCAGAATCATCGAGATCGCTCGTTTCGAGCTATTTAATGCGAGAAACTCGTTTTCTGGGGCTTTCACCACTCCACAGTTCGTTGGATATGCAGAACCAGAGATATCTTGGTTATCGTGGGGTTTCAAGCTGAGATATGCATTTTCTGCGATAATCTTGGTGAGACTTCTGTCCGAAGTATGCAGAATCATCGATCACTCTTTTTGAGCTATTTAATGCGAGAAACAAGTTATCCGGTGTTTTCACCATTCCACAGTGCGTTTGATATGCAGAACCAGCGATATCTTGGTTTTTGGGGGGTTTCAAGCTCAGATATGCATTTTCTGCGATAATCTTGGTGAGACTTCTGACCGAAGTATGCAGAATCATCGAGATCGCACTTTTCGAGCTATTTAATGCGAGAAACACGTTATCTGGTGTTTTCACCACTCCACAGTGCGTTTGATATGCAGAACCGGCGATATCTTGGTTTTTGTGGGGTTTCAAGCTGAGATTTGCATTTTCTGCGATAATCTTGGTGAAACATCTGTCCGAAGTATGCAGAAACGTCAAGAGCGCTCTTTTCGAGCTATTTAATGCGAGAAACACGTTTTCTGGGGTATTCACCACACCACAGTTCGTTGGATGTGCAGAACCGGAGATATCTTGGTTTTTGTGGGGTTTCAAGCTGAGATGTGCATTTTCTACGATAATCTTGGTGAAACATCTGTCCGAAGTATGCAGAAACATCAAGAGCGCTCTTTTCGAGCTATTTAGTGCGAGAAACACGTTTTCTGGGGTTTTCACCACACCACAGTTCGTTGGATGTGCAGAACCGGAGATATCTTGGTTTTCGTGGGGTTTCAAGCTGAGATATGCATTTTCTGCGATAATCTTGGTGAGACCTCTGTCCGAAGTATGCAGAAACATCGAGATCGCTGGTTTGGACCTATTTAATGCGAGAAACACGTTATCTGGTGTTTTCGCCACTCCACAGTGCGTATGATATGCAGAACCGGCGATATCTTGGTTTTCGTGGGGTTTCAAGCTGAGATTTGCATTTTCTGCGATAATCTTGGTGAGACTTCTGTCCGAAGTATGCAGAATCATCGAGATCGCTCTTTTTGAGCTATTTAATGCGAGAAACAAGTTATCTGGTGTTTTCACCACTCCACAGTGCGTTTGATATGCAGAACCAGCGATATCTTGGTTTTCGTGGGGTTTCAAACTCAGATATGCATTTTCTGCGATAATCTTGGTGAGACTTCTGTCCGAAGTATGCAGAATCATCGAGATCGCACTTTTCGAGCTATTTAATGCGAGATACACGTTATCTGGTGTTTTCACCACTCCACAGTGCGTTTGATATGCAGAACCGGCGATATCTTGGTTTTTGTGGGGTTTCAAGCTGAGATATGCATTTTTTACGATAATCTTGGTGAGACCTCTGCCCGAAGTATGCAGAAACATCGAGATCGCTCTTTTCAACCTATTTAATGCGGGAAACACGTTATCTGGTGTTTTCACCACTCCACAGAGCGTTTGATATGCAGCACCAGCGATATCTTGGTTTTCGTGGGGTTTCAAGCTGAGATGTGCATTTTTTACGATAATCTTGGTGAGACTTCTGTCCGAAGTATGCAGAATCATCGAGATCGCTCGTTTCGAACTATTTAATGCGAGAAACACGTTATCTGGTGTTTTCACCACTCCACAGTGCGTTGGATATGCAGAACCTGAGATATTTTGGTTTTCGTCGGGTTTCATGCTGGGATATGCATTTTCTACGATAAGCTTGGTGAAACATCTGTCCGAAGTATGCAGAAACATCGAGAGCGCTCTTTTCGAGCTTTTTAATGCGAGAAACACGTTTTCTGGGGTTTTCACCACTCCACAGTGCGTTTGAAATGCAGAATAGTAGATATCTTGGTTTTCGTGGGGTTTCAAGCTGAGATATGCATTTTCTGCGATAATCTTCGTGAGACTTCTGTTAGAAGTATGCAGAATCATCGAGATCCAGCTTTTCGAGCTATTTAATGCGAGAAACACGTTATGTGGTGTTTTCACCTCTCCACAGTTGGTTTGATATGCAGAGCCGGCGATATTTTGGTTTTCGTCGGGTGTCAAGCTGAGATATGCATTTTCTACGATAATCTGGGTGAAACATCTGTCCGAAGTATGCAGAAACATCGAGAGCCCTCTTTTCGAGCTGTTTAATGCGAGAAACTCGTTTTCTGGGGTTTTCACCACTCCACAGTTCGTTGGATATGCAGAACCGGAGATATCTTGGTTTTCGTGTGGTTTCAAGACGAGATATGCATTTCCTGCGATAATCTTGTTGAGACTTCTGTCCGAAGTATGCAGAATCATCGAGATCGCTCGTTTCGAGCTTCTTAATGCGAGAAACTCGATTTCTGGGGTTTTCACCACTCCACAGTGCGTTTGATATAGAACAGTAGATATCTTGGTTTTCGTGAGGTTTCAAGCCGAGATATGCATTTTCTGCGATAATCTTGTTGAGACTTCTGTCCGAAGAATGCAGGATCTTCGAGAACGCTCTTTTCGAGCTATTTAATGCGAGAAACACGTTATCTGGTGTTTTCACCACTCCACAGTTCGTTTGACATGCAGAACCGGAGATATCTTGGTTTCGGTCGGGTTTCATGCTGAGATATGCATTTTCTACGATAATCCTGGAGAGACTTCTGTCAGAAGTATGCAGAATCTTCGAGAACGCTCTTTTCGAGCTGCTTAACGCGCGAAACACGTTTTCTGGTGTTTTCACCACTCCACGGTACGTTTCATGTGCAGAACCGGAGATAACTCGGTTTTAATCGGGATTCAAGCTGAGATATGCATTTTCTACGATAATCCTGGTGAGAGTTCTGTCAGAAGTATGCAGGATCTTCGAGAACGCTCTTTTCGAGCTATTTAATGTGAGAAACACGTAATCTGGTGTTTTCACCACTCCACAGTGCGTATGATATGCAGAACCGGCGATATCTTGGTTTTCGTGGGGTTTCAAGGTGAGATATGCATTTTCTGCGATAATCTTGGTGAGACTTCTGTCCGAAGTATGCTGAAACATCGAGATCGCTCTTTTCGTGCTAGTTAATGCGAGAAAAGCTTATCCGGTGTTTTCACCACTCCACAGTGCGTTTGATATGCAGAACCGGCGATATCTTGGTTTTCGTGGGGTTTCAAGCTGAGATATGCATTTACTGCGACAATCTTGGTGAGACTTCTGTCCGAAGTATGCTGAATCATCGAGATCGCTCTTTTCGAGCTAGTTAGTGCGAGAAACACGTTATCTGGTGTTTTCACCACTCCACAGTGCGTTTGATATAGAACAGTAGATATCTTGGTTTTCGTGGGGTTTCAAGCCGAGATATGCATTTTCTGCGATAATCTTGTTGAGACTTCTGTCCGAAGTATGCAGAATCATCGAGATCGCTCTTTTCGTGCTAGTTAATGCGAGAAAAGCTTATCCGGTGTTTTCACCACTCCACAGTGCGTTTGATATGCAGAACCGGCGATATCTTGGTTTTCGTGGGGTTTCAAGCTGAGATATGCATTTACTGCGACAATCTTGGTGAGACTTCTGTCCGAAGTATGCTGAATCATCGAGATCGCTCTTTTCGAGCTATTTAATGCGAGAAACACGCTTTCTGGGGTTTTCACCACTCCACAGTTCGTTGGATATGCAGAACAGTAGATATCTTGGTTTTCGTGGTGTTTCAAACAGAGATAAGCATTTTCTGCGATAATCTTCGTGAGACTTCTGTTAGAAGTATGCAGAATCATCGAGATCCAGCTTTTCGAGCTATTTAATGCGAGAAACACGTTATGTGGTGTTTTCACCTCTCCACAGTTGGTTTGATATGCAGAGCCGGCGATATTTTGGTTTTCGTCGGGTGTCAAGCTGAGATATGCATTTTCTACGATAATCTGGGTGAAACATCTGTCCGAAGTATGCAGAAACATCGAGAGCCCTCTTTTCGAGCTGTTTAATGCGAGAAACTCGTTTTCTGGGGTTTTCACCACTCCACAGTTCGTTGGATATGCAGAACCGGAGATATCTTGGTTTTCGTGTGGTTTCAAGACGAGATATGCACTTCCTGCGATAATCTTGGCGAGACTTCTGTCCGAAGTATGCTGAATCATCTAGATCGCTCTTTTCGCGCTATTTAATGCGAGAAACACGCTATCTGGTGTTTTCACCATTCCACAGTGCGTTTGATATGCAGAACCAGAGATATCTTGGATTTCGTGGAGTTTCAAGCTGAGATATGCATTTTCTGCGATAATATTGGTGAGACTTCAGTCAGAAGTATGCTGAATCATCGAGATCGCTCTTTTCGAGCTAGTTAGTGCGAGAAACACGTTGTTTGGTGTTTTCACCACTCCACAGTGCGTTTGATATGAAGAACAGTAGATATCTTGGTTTTCGTGGGGTTTCAAGCTGAGATATGCATTTTCTGCGATAATCTTGTTGAGACGTCTGTCCGAAGTATGCAGAATCATCGAGATCGCTCGTTTCGAGCTTCTTAATGCGAGAAACACGTTATCTGGTGTTTTCACCACTCCACAGTGCGTTGGATATGCAGAACCGGCGATATTTTGGTTTTCGTCGGGTTTCAAGCTGAGATATGCATTTTCTACGATAAGCTTTGTGAAACATCTGTCCGAAGTATGCAGAAACATCGGGAGCGCTCTTTTCGAGCCATTTAATGCGAGAAACACGTTTTCTGGGGTTTTCACCACTCCACAGTTCGTTGGATATGCAGAACAGTAGATATCTTGGTTTTGTGGGGTTTCAAGCAGAGATATGCATTTTCTGCGATAATCTTCGTGAGGCTTCTGTTAGAAGTATGCAGATTCATCGAAATCGCGCTTTTCGAGCTATTTAATGCGAGAAACACGTTATCTGGTGTTTTCACCACTCCACAGTTGGTTTGATATGCAGAACCTGCGATATTTTGGTTTTCGTCGGGTGTCAAGCTGAGATATGCATTTTCTACGATAATCTTGGTGAAACATCTGTCCGAAGTATGCAGAAACATCGAGAGCGCACTTTTCGAGCTATTTAATGCGAGAAACTCGTTTTCTGGGGTTTTCACCACTCCACAGTTCGTTGGATATGCAGAACCGGAGATATGTTGGTTTTCGTTTGGGTTCAAGACGAGATGTGCATTTCCTGCGATAATCTTGGCGAGACTTCTGTCCGAAGTATGCTTAATCATCTAGATCGCTCTTTTCGAGCTATTTAATGCGAGAAACACGCTATCTGGTGTTTTCACCATTCCACAGTGCGTTTGATATGCAGAACCAGCGATATCTTGGATTTCGTGGGGTTTCAAGCTGAGATATGCATTTCCTGCGATAATCTTGGTGAGACTTCTGTCCGAAGTATGCTGAATCATCTAGATCGCTCTTTTCGAGCTATTTAATGCGAGAAACACGTTATCTGGTGATTTCACCACTCCACAGTGCGTTTGATATGCAGAACAGTAGATATCTGGGTTTTCGTGGGGTTTCAAGCTGAGATATGCATTTCCTGCGATAATCTTGGTGAGACTTCTGTCCGATGTATGCTGAATCATCGAGATCGCTCTTTTCGAGCTAGTTAGTGCGAGAAACACGTTATCTGGTGTTTTCACCACTCCACAGTGCGTTTGATATGCAGAACAGTAGATATCTGGGTTTTCGTGGGGTTTCAAGATGAGATATGCATTTTCTGCGATAATCTTGTTGAGACTTCTGTCCGAAGTATGCAGAATCATCGAGATCGCTCGTTTCGGGCTATCTAATGCGAGCAACACGTTCTCTGGTGTTTTCACCACTCCACAGTGCGTTGGATATGCAGAACCGGAGATGTTTTGGTTTTCGTCGGGTTTCAAGCTGAGCCATGCATTTTCTACGATAAGCTTGGTGAAACATCTGTCCGAAGTATGCAGAAACATCGAGAGCGCTCTTTTCGAGCTATTTATTGCGAGAAACACGTTCTCTGGTGTTTTCACCACTCCACAGTGCGTTTGATATGCAGAACAGTAGATATCTTGGTTTTCCTGGGGTTTCAAGCTGAGATATGCATTTTCTGCGATAATCTTGGTGAGACTTCTGTTAGAAGTATGCAGAATCATCGAAATCGCGCTTTTCGAGCTATTTAATGCGAGAAACACGTTATCTGGTGTTTTCACCACTCCACAGTTGGTTTGATATGCAGAACCGGCGATATTTTGGTTTTCTTCGCGTGTCAAGCTGAGATATGCATTTTCTACGATAATCTTGGTGAAACATCTGTCCGAAGTATGCAGAAAAATCGAGAGCGCACTTTTCGATCTATTTAATGCGAGAAACTCGTTTTCTGGGGTTTTCACCACTCCACAGTTCGTTGGATTTGCAGAACCGGAGATATCTTGGTTTTCGTGTGGTTTCAAGCCGAGATATGCATTTCCTGCGATAACCATGGCGAGACTTCTGTCCGAAGTATGCAGAATCATCGAGATCGCTCGTTTCGAGCTCTTAATGCGAGAAACACGTTATCTGGTGTTTTCACCACTCCACAGTGCGTTGGATATGCAGAACCGGCGATATTTTGGTTTTCGTCGGGTTTCAAGCTGAGATATGCATTTTCTACGATAAGCTTGGTGAAACATCTGTCCGAAGTATGCAGAAACATCGAGAGCGCTCTTTTCGAGCCATTTAATGCGAGAAACACGTTTCCTGGCGTTTTCACCACTCCACAGTTCGATGGATATGCTGAACAGTAGATATCTTGGTTTTGTGGGGTTTCAAGCAGAGATATGCATTTTCTGCGATAATCTTGGTGAGACTTCTGTTAGAAGTATGCAGAATCATCGAAATCGCGCTTTTCGAGCTATTTAATGCGAGAAACACGTTATCTGGTGTTTTCACCACTCCACAGTTGGTTTGATATGCAGAACCGGCGATATTTTGGTTTTCTTCGCGTGTCAAGCTGAGATATGCATTTTCTACGATAATCTTGGTGAAACATCTGTCCGAAGTATGCAGAAACATCGAGAGCGCACTTTTCGATCTATTTAATGCGAGAAACTCGTTTTCTGGGGTTTTCACCACTCCACAGTTCGTTGGATTTGCAGAACCGGAGATATCTTGGTTTTCGTGTGGTTTCAAGCCGAGATATGCATTTCCTGCGATAATCTTGGCGAGAATTGTGTCCGAAGTATGCTGAATCATCTAGATCGCTCTTTTCGAGCTATTTAATGCGAGAAACACGCTATCTGGTGTTTTCACCATTCCACAGTGCGTTTGATATGCAGAACCAGCGATATCTTGGATTTCGTGGGGTTTCAAGCTGAGATATGCATTTTCTGCTATAATATTGGTGAGACTTCAGTCAGAAGTATGCTGAATCATCGAGATCGCTCTTTTCGAGCTAGTTAGTGCGAGAAACACGTTGTCTGGTGTTTTCACCACTCCGCAGTGCGTTTGATATGCAGAACTGTAGATATCTTGGTTTTCGTGGGGTTTCAAGCTGAGATATGCATTTTCTGCGATAATCTTGTTGAGACTTCTGTCCGAGTATGCAGAATCATTGAGATCGCTCGTTTCGAGCTACTTAATGCGAGAATCACGTTATCTGGTGTTTTCACCACTCCACAGTGCGTTGGATATGCAGAACCGGCGATATTTTGGTTTTTGTCGGGTTTCAAGCTGAGATATGCATTTTCTACGATAAACTTGGTGAAACATCTGTCCGAAGTATGCAGAAACATCGAGAGCGCTCTTTTCGAGCTATTTAATGCGAGAAACACGTTTTCTGGGGTTTTCACCACTCCACAGTTCGTTGGATATGCAGAACCGGAGATATCTTGGTTTTCGTGTGGTTTCAAGCCGAGATATGCATTTCCTGCGATAATCTTGGCGAGACTTCTGTCCGAAGTATGCTGAATCATCTAGATCGCTCTTTTCGAGCTATTTAATGCGAGAAACACGCTATCTGGTGTTTTCACCATTCCACAGTGCGTTTGATATGCAGAACCAGCGATATCTTGGATTTCGTGGGGTTTCAAGCTGAGATATGCATTTTCTGCGATAATATTGGTGAGACTTCAGTCAGAAGTATGCTGAATCATCGAGATCGCTCTTTTCGAGCTAGTTAGTGCGAGAAACACGTTGTCTGGTGTTTTCACCACTCCACAGTGCGTTTGATATGCAGAACAGTAGATATCTTGGTTTTCCTGGGGTTTCAAGCTGAGATATGCATTTTCTGCGATAATCTTGTTGAGACTTCTGTCCGAAGTATGCAGAAACATTGAGAGCGCACTTTTCGAGCTATTTATTGCGAGAAACACGTTATCTGGTGTTTTCTCAACTCCACAGTGCGTTTGATATGCAGAACAGTAGATATCTTGGTTTTCGTGGGGTTTCAAACAGAGATATGCATTTTCTGCGATAATCTTCGTGAGACTTCTGTTAGAAGTATGCAGAATCATCGAGATCCAGCTTTTCGAGCTATTTAATGCGAGGAACAGGATATCTGGTGTTTTCACCACTCCACAGTTGGTTTGATATGCAGAACCGGCGATATTTTGGTTTTCGTCGGGTGTCAAGCTGAGATATGCATTTTCTACGATAATCTGGGTGAAACATCTGTCCGAAGTATGCAGAAACATCGAGAGCGCTCTTTTCGAGCTGTTTAATGCGAGAAACTCGTTTTCTGGGGTTTTCACCACTCCACAGTTCGTTGGATATGCAGAACCGGAGATATCTTGGTTTTCGTGTGGTTTCAAGCCGAGATATGCATTTCCTGCGATAACCATGGCGAGACTTCTGTCCGAAGTATGCTGAATCATCTAGATCGCTCTTTTCGAGCTATTTAATGCGAGAAACATGCTATCTGGTGTTTTCACCATTCCACAGTTCGTTGGATATGCAGAACAGTAGATATCTTGGTTTTCATGGGGTTTCAAGCAGAGATATGCATTTTCTGCGATAATCTTCGTGAGACTTATGTTAGAAGTATGCAGAATCATCGAGAGCGCGCTTTTCGAGCTATTTAATGCGAGAAACACGTTATCTGGTGTTTTTACCACTCCACAGTGCGTTGGATATGCAGAACCGGAGATATTTTGGTTTTCGTCGGGTTTCAAGCTGAGATATGCATTTTCTGCGATAATATTGGTGAGACTTCAGTCAGAAGTATGCTGAATCATCGAGATCGCTCTTTTCGAGCTAGTTAGTGCGAGAAACACGTTGTCTGGTGTTTTCACCACTCCACAGTGCGTTTGATATGCAGAACAGTAGATATCTTGGTTTTCCTGGGGTTTCAAGCTGAGATATGCATTTTCTGCGATAATCTTGGTGAGACTTCTGTCCGAAGTATGCTAAAACATCGAGATCGCTCTTTTCGAGCTAGTTAATGCGAGAAAAACCTTACCCGGTGTTTTCGCCACTCCACAGTGCGTTTGATATGCAGAACCTGCGATATCTTGGCTTTCGTGGGGTTTCAACCTGAGATATGCATTTTTTACGATAATCGTGCTGAGACTTCTGTCCGAAGTATGAAGAATTATCAAGATCGCTCTATTCGAGCTTTTTAATGCGAGAAACACGTTTTCAGGGGGTTTTCACCACTCCACAGTTGGTTTGATATGCAGAACCGGCGATATTTTGGTTTTCGTCGGGCTTCAAGCTGAGATATGCATTTTCTACGATAATCTTGGTGAAACACCAGTCCGAAATATGCAGAAACATCGAGAGCGCACTTTTCGAGTAATTTAATGCGAGAAACTCGTTTTCTGGGGTTTTCGAAACTCCACAGTTCGTTGGATATGCAGAACCGGAGATGCCTTGGTTTTCGTGGGGTATCAAGCTGAGATATGCATTTCCTGCGATAATCTTGGTGAGACTTCTGTCCGAAGTATGCTGAATCATCTAGATCGCTCTTTTCGAGCTATTTAATGCGAGAAACACGTTATCTGCTGATTTCACCACTCCACAGTGCGTTTGATATGTAGAACCAGCGATATCTTGGTTTTCGTGGCATTTCAAGCTGAGATATGCATTTTCTGCAATAATCTTGTTGAGACTTCTGTCGGAAGTATGCAGAATCATCGAGATCGCTCGTTTCGAGCTATTTAAAGCGAGAAACACGTTATCTGGTGTTTTCACCACTCCACAGTGCGTTGGATATGCAGAACCGGAGATATTTTGGTTTTCGTCGGGTTTCAAACTGAGATATGCATTTTCTACGATAAGCTTGGTGAAACATCTGTCCGAAGTATGCAGAAACATCGAGAGCGCTCTTTTCGAGCTATTTATTGCGAGAAACACGTTCTCTGGTGTTTTCACCACTCCACAGTTGGTTTGATATGCAGAACCGACGATATTTTGGTTTTCGTCGGGTTTCAAGCTGAGATATGCATTTTCTACGATAATCTTTGTGAACCATCTGTCCGAAGTATGCAGAAACATCGAGAGCGCTCTTTTCGAGCTATTTAATGCGAGAAACACGTTATCTGGTGTTTTCTCCACTCCACAGTGCGTTTGATATGCAGAACGGGCGACATCTTTGATTTCGTCGGGGTTCAAGTTGAAATATGCATTTTCTACGATAATCTTGATGAGACTTCTGTCAGAAGTATGCAGAATCATCGTGATCGGCCTTTTCGAGCTATATAACGCGAGAAACACGTTCTCTGGTTGTTTTCACCACTCCACAGTGCGTTTGATATGCAGAACCGGCGACATCTTGATTTTCGTGCGGTTTCTAGCTGAGATATGCATTTTCTGCGATAATATTGGTGAGACTTCAGTCAGCAGCATGCAGAATCATCGAGATCGCTCTATTCGAGCTATTTAATGCGAGAAACACGTTATCTGGTGTTTTCATCACTCCACAGGGCGTTTGATATGCAGAACCGGCGATATCTTGGTTTTCGTGGGGTTTCCTGCTGAGATATGCATTTTCTGCGATAATCTTGGTGAGACTTTAGTCAGAAATATGCAGAATCATCTAGATCGCTCGTTTCGAGCTATTTAATGCGAAAAAACAAGTTTTCTGGTGTTTTGACCACTCCACAGTGCGTTTGATATGTAGAGCCGCCGATAACTTGGTTTTCGTGGGATTTCCAGCTGAAATATGCATTTTCTGCGATAACCTTTTTGTTTCATCTATGAGAAGTATGCCGAATGATCCAGAACGCTCTTTTCGAGCTAGTTAATGCGAGTAACACGTTTTCTGGTGTTTTCACCACTCCACAGTCCGTCTGATATGCAGAACCGGCGATATCTTGGTTTTCGTGGGGTTTCCAGCTGAGATATGCATTTTCTGCGATAATATTGGTGAGTCTTCTGTCAGAAGTATGCAGAATCATCTAGATCGCTCTTTTCGAGCTATTTAATGCGAGAAACACGTTTTCTGGGGTTTTCACCACCCCACAGTGCGTTTGATATGCAGAACCGGCGACATCTTGGTTTTCGTCGGGTTTCAAGCTGAGATATGCATTTTCTGCGATAATATTGGTGAGACTTCAGTCAGAAGTATGCAGAATCATCTAGATCGCTCGTTTCGAGCTATTTAATGCGAGAAACACGTTATCTGGTTGTGTTCGCCAATCCACAGTGCGTTTGATATGCAGAACCGGCGACATCTTGATTTTCGTGAGGTTTCAAGCTGAGATATGCATTTTCTGCGATAATATTGGTGAGACTTCAGTCAGAAGTATGCAGAATCATCTAGATCGCTCTTTTCGAGCTACTAAATGCAAGAAACACGTTTTCTGGTGTTTTCACCACTCCACAGTGCGTTTGACATGCAGAACCGGAGATATCTTGGTTTCGGTCGGGTTTCAAGCTGAGATATGCATTTTCTACGATAACCCTGGTGAGACTTCTGTCAGAAGTATGCAGAATCTTCGAGAACGCTCTTTTCGAGCTACTTAATGCGCGAAACACGTTTTCTGGTGTTTTCACCACTCCACGGTACGTTTGATGTGCAGAACCCGAGATAACTCGGTTTTCGTCGGGTTTCAAGCTGAGATATGCATTTTCTATGATAATCTTGGTGAGACTTCTGTCAGAAGTATGCAGGATCTTCGAGAACGCTCTTTTCGAGCTATTTAATGCGAGAAACACGTTATCTGGTGTTTTCACCACTCCACAGTGTGTTTGATATGCGGAAACTGCCATATCTTCGGTTTCATTGGGTTTCCAGATGAGATATGCATTTTCTACGATAATCTTGGATATTCTACTGTGAGGAGTTTGCAGAATCCCAGAAATCGGTCTATTCGAGCTATTAAATGCGAGAAACACGTTATCTGGTTGTTTTCACCACTCCACAGTGCGTTTGATATGCAGAACCGGCGACATCTTGATATTCGTGATGTTTCTAGCTGAGATATGCATTTTCTGCGATAATATTGGTGAGAATTCAGTCAGCAGTATGCAGAATGATCTAGATCGCTCGTTTCGAGCTATTTAATGCGAAAAAACAAGTTTTCTGGTGTTTTCACCACTCCACGGTGCGTCTGATATGCAGAACCGGCGATATCTTGGTTTTCGTGGGGTTTCAAGCTGAGATATGCATTTTCTGCGATAATCTTTTTGAGACTTCTGTCCGAAGTATGCAGAATCATCGAGAGCGCTCTTTTCGAGCTATTTAATGCGAGAAACTCGTTTTCTGGGGTTTTCACCACTCCACAGTTCGTTGGATATGGAGAACCGGAGATATCTTGGTTTCGTGGGGTTTCAAGCTGAGATATGCATTTCCTGCGATAATCTTGGTGAGACTTCTCTCCGAAGTTTGCTGAATCATCTAGATCGCTCGTTTCGAGCTATTTAATGCGACTAAACAAGTTTTCTGGTGTTTTGACCACTCCACAGTGCGTTTGATATGTAGAGCCGCCGATAACTTGGTTTTCGTGGGGTTTCCAGCTGAAATATGCATTTTCTGCGATAATCTTGGTGTTTCATCTATGAGAAGTATGCAGAATCATCGAGAACGCTCTTTTCGAGTTAGTTAATGCGAGGAACACGTTTTCTGGTGTTTTCAACATTCCATAGTGCGTTTGATATGCAGAACCGGCGACATCTTGATTTTCGTGAGGTTTCTAGCTGAGATATGCATTTTCTGCGATAATATTGGTGAGACTTCAGTCAGAAGTATGCAGAATCATCTAGATCGCTCGTTTCGAGCTATTTAATGCGAGAAACACGTTTTCTGGTGTATTCACCACTCCACAGTATGTTAGACATGCAGAGCCGGAGATATCTTCTTTTCGGTCGGGTTTCAAGCTGAGATATGCATTTTCTACGATAATATTGGTGAGACCTCTGTCAGAAGTATGCAGAATCTTCGAGAACGCTCTTTTCGAGCTACTTAATGCGAGAAACACGTTTTCTGGTGTTTTGACCACTCCACAGTGCGTTTGATATGTAGAGCCGCCGATAACTTGGTTTTCGTGGGGTTTCCAGCTGAAATATGCATTTTCTGCGATAATCTTGGTGTTTCATCTATGAGAAGTATGCAGAATCATCGAGAACGCTCTTTTCGCGTTAGTTAATGCGAGAATCACTTTTTCTGGGGTATACACCACTCCACAGTTCGTTGGATATGCAGAACAGTAGATATCTTGGTTTTCGTGGGGTTTCAAGCAGAGATATGCATTTTCTGCGATAATCTTAGTAAGACTTCTGTCCGAAGTATGCAGAAACATCGAGAGCGCACTTTTCCAGCTATTTAATGCGAGAAACTCGTTTTCTGGGGTTTTCAACAGTCCACAGTTCATTGGATATGCAGAACCGGAGATATCTTGGTTTTCGTGGGGTTTCAAGCTGAGATATGCATTTCCTGCGATAATCTTGGTGAGACTTCTGTCTGAAGTATGCTGAATGATCTAGATCGCTCTTTTCGAGCTATTTAATGCGAGAAACACGTTATCTGGTGTTTTCACCACTCCACAGTGCGTTTCATATGCAGAACCAGCGATATCTTGGTTTTCGTGGCATTTCAAGCTGAGGTATGCATTTCCTGCGATAATCTTGGTGAGGCTTCTGTCCGATATATGCTGAATCATCGAGATCGCTCTTTTCGAGCAAGTTAGTGCGAGAAACACGTCATCTGGTGTTTTCACCACTCCACAGTGCGTTTGATATGCAGAACACTAGATATCTGGGTTTTCGTGGGGTTTCAAGCTGAGATATGCATTTTCTGCGATAATCTTGTTGAGACTTCTGTCCGAAGTATGCAGAAACATCGAGAGCGCACTTTTCCAGCTATTTAATGCGAGAAACTCGTTTTCTGGGGTTTTCAACAGTCCACAGTTCGTTGGATATGCAGAACCGGAGATATCTTGGTTTTCGTGGGGTTTCAAGCTGAGATATGCATTTCCTGCGATAATCTTGGTGAGACTTCTGTCTGAAGTATGCTGAATCATCTAGATCGCTCTTTTCGAGCTATTTAATGCGAGAAACACGTTATCTGGTGTTTTCACCACTCCACAGTGCGTTTGATATGCAGAACCGGCAACATCTTGATTTTCGTGAGGTTTCGAGCTGAGATATGCATTTTCTGCGATAATATTGGTGAGACATCAGTCAGAAGTATGCAGAATCATCTAGATCGCTCTTTTCGAGCTACATAATGCAGGAAACACGTTTTCTGGTGCTTTCACCACTCCACGGCAGGTTTGATGTGCAGAACCGGAGATAACTCGGTTTTCGGCGGGTTTCAAGCTGAGATATGCATTTTCTACGATAATCCTGGTGAGACTTCTGTCAGAAGTATGCAGAATCTTCGAGAACGCTCATTTCGAGATACTTAATGCGCGAAACACGTTTTCTGGTGTTTTCACCACTCCACGGTACGTTTCATGTGCAGAACCGGAGATATATCGGTTTCGGTCGGGTTTCAACCTGAGATATGCATTTTCTACGATAATCCTGGTGAGACTTCTGTCAGAATTATGCAGAAACATCAAGAGCGCTCTTTTCGAGCTATTTAATGCGAGAAACACGTCTTCTGGGGTTTTCACCACTCCACAGTTCTTTGGATATGCAGAACAGGAGATATCTTGGTTTGCGTGGGGTTTCAAGCAGAGATATGCATTTTCTGCGATAATCTTGGTGAGACTTCTGTTAGAAGTATGCAGAATCATCGAGATCGCACTTTTCGAGCTATTTAATGCGAGAAACACGTTATCTGGGGTTTTCACCACTCCACAGTTCGTTGGATATGCTGAACAGTAGATATCTTGATTTTCGTGGGGTTTCAAGCTGAGATATGCATTTTCTGCGATAATCTTGTTGAGACTTCTGTCTGAAGTATGCAGAAACATCGTGAGCGCTCTTTTCGAGCTATTTATTGCGAGAAACACGTTATCTGGTGTTTTCACCACTCCACAGTGCGTTTGATATGCAGAACCGGCGACATCTTTGATTTCGTCGGGGTTCAAGTTGAGATATGCATTTTCTACGATAATCTTGGTGGGTCTTTTGTCAGAGGTATGCAGAATCATCTAGATCGCTCTTTTCGAGCTACTTAATGCTCGAAACACGTTTTCTTGTGTTTTCACCACTCCACAGTACGTTTGACATGCAGAACCGGAGATATCTTGGTTTCGGCCGGGTTTCAACCTGAGATATGCATTTTCTACGATAATCCTGGTGAGACTTCTGTCAGAAGTATGCAGAATCTTCGAGAACGCCCTTTTCGAGATACTTAATGCGCGAAACTCGTTTTCTGGGGGTTTCACCACTCCACAGTTCGTTGGATATGCAGAACAGTAGATGTCTTGGTTTTCGTGGGGTTTCAAGCAGAGATATGCATTTTCTGCGATAATCTTAGTGAGACTTCTGTTAGAAGTATGCAGAATCATCGAGATCGCGCTTTTCGAACTATTTAATGCGAGAAACACGTTATCTGGTGTTTTCACCACTCCACAGTTGGTTTGATATGCAGAACCGGCGATATTTTGGTTTTCGTCGGGTTTCAAGCTGAGATATGCATTTTCTACGATAATCTTGGTGAAACATCTGTCCGAAGTATGCAGAAACATCGAGAGCGCTGTTTTCGTGCTATTTAATGCGAGAAACTCGTTTTCTGGTGTTTTCACCACTCCACAGTTCGTTGGATATGCAGAACCGGAGATATCTTGGTTTTCGTGGGGTTTCAAGCTGAGATATGCATTTTCTGCGATCATCTTTGTGAGTCTTCTGTCAGAAGCATGCAGAATCATCGAGATCATTCTATTCGAGCTATTTAATGCGAGAAACACGTTTTCTGTTGTTTTCACCACTCCACAGTGCGTTTGATGTGCAGAACCGGAGCTAACTTGGTTTTCGTGAGGTTTCAAGCTGAGTTATGCATTTTCTGCGATAATCCTGGTGAGTCTTCGGTCAGAAGTATGCAGAATCATCCAGAACGCTCTTTTCGAGCTAGTTAATGCGAGTAACACGTTTTCTGGTGTTTTCACCACTCCACAGGGCGTTTGACATGCAGAACCGGAGATATCTTGGTTTCGGTCGAGTTTCAAGCTGAGATATGCATTTTCTACGATAATATTGGTGAGACCTCCGTCAGAATTATGCAGAATCTTCGAGAGCGCTATGTTCGAGCTACTTAATGCGAGTAACACGTTTGCTGGTGTTTTCACGACTCCACAGTACGTTTGATATGCAGAACCGGCGACATCTTGATTTTTGTGTGGTTTCAAGCTGAGATATGCATTTTCTGCGATAATCCTGGTGAGACTTCAGTCAGAAGTATGCAGAATCATCGATATCGCTCTTTTCGAGCTATTTAATGCGAGAAACCCGTTTTCTGGTGTTTTCACCACTCCACAGTTGGTTTGATATGCAGAACCGGCGATATTTTGGTTTTCGTCGGATTTCAAGCTGAGATATGCATTTTCTACGATAATCTTGGTGAAACATCTGTCCGAAGTATGCAGAAACATCGAGAGCGCTCTTTGCGAGCTATTTAATGCGAGAAACTCGTTTTCTGGGGTTTTCACCACTCCACAGTTCGTTGGATATGCAGAACCGGAGATAACTTGGTTTTCGTGGGGTTTCCAACTGAGATATGCATTTTGTGCGATAATCTTGGTGGGTCTTTTGTCAGAAGTATGCAGAATCATCTAGATCGCTCTTTTCGAGCTACTTAATGCACGAAACACGTTTTCTGGAGTTTTCACCACTCCACAGTACGTTTGACATGCAGAACCGGAGATATCTTGGTTTCGGTCGGGTTTCAAGCTGAGATATGCATTTTCTACGATAATCTTGGTGAAACATCTGTCCGAAGTATGCAGAAACATCGAGAGCGCTCTTTTCGAGCTATTGAATGCGAGAAACTCGTTCTCTGGTTGTTTTCACCACTCCACAGTGCGTTTGATATGCAGACCAGGCGATATCTTGATTTTTGTGGTGTTTCCAACTGAGATATGCATTTTCTGCGATAACCTTGGTGGGTCTTTTGTCGGAAGTATGCAGAATCATCTTGATCGCTCTTTTCGAGCTACTTAATGCAGGAAACACGTTTTCTGGTGCTTTCACCACTCCACGGCAGGTTTGATGTGCAGAACCGGAGATAACTTGGTTTTCGTGGGGTTTCAAGCTGAGATATGCATTTCCTGCGATAATCTTGGTGAGACTTCTATCCGAAGTATGCTGAATCATCGAGATCGCTCTTTTCGAGATACTTAATGCGCGAAACTCGTTTTCTGGGGGTTTCACCACTCCACAGTTCGTTGGATATGCAGAACAGTAGATGTCTTGGTTTTCGTGGGGTTTCAAGCAGAGATATGCATTTTCTGCGATAATCTTAGTGAGACTTCTGTTAGAAGTATGCAGAATCGTCGAGATCGCGCTTTTCGAACTATTTAATGCGAGAAACACGATATCTGGTGTTTTCACCACTCCACAGTTGGTTTGATATGCAGAACCGGCGATATTTTGGTTTTCGTCGGATTTCAAGCTGAGATATGCATTTTCTACGATAATCTTGGTGAAACATCTGTCCGAAGTATGCAGAAACATCGAGAGCGCTCTTTGCGAGCTATTTAATGCGAGAAACTCGTTTTCTGGGGTTTTCACCACTCCACAGTTCGTTGGATATGCAGAACCGGAGATAACTTGGTTTTCGTGGGGTTTCCAACTGAGATATGCATTTTGTGCGATAATCTTGGTGGGTCTTTTGTCAGAAGTATGCAGAATCATCTAGATCGCTCTTTTCGAGCTACTTAATGCACGAAACACGTTTTCTGGAGTTTTCACCACTCCACAGTACGTTTGACATGCAGAACCGGAGATATCTTGGTTTCGGTCGGGTTTCAAGCTGAGATATGCATTTTCTACGATAATCTTGGTGAAACATCTGTCCGAAGTATGCAGAAACATCGAGAGCGCTCTTTTCGAGCTATTGAATGCGAGAAACTCGTTCTCTGGTTGTTTTCACCACTCCACAGTGCGTTTGATATGCAGACCAGGCGATATCTTGATTTTTGTGGTGTTTCCAACTGAGATATGCATTTTCTGCGATAACCTTGGTGGGTCTTTTGTCGGAAGTATGCAGAATCATCTTGATCGCTCTTTTCGAGCTACTTAATGCAGGAAACACGTTTTCTGGTGCTTTCACCACTCCACGGCAGGTTTGATGTGCAGAACCGGAGATAACTTGGTTTTCGTGGGGTTTCAAGCTGAGATATGCATTTCCTGCGATAATCTTGGTGAGACTTCTATCCGAAGTATGCTGAATCATCGAGATCGCTCTTTTCGAGATACTTAATGCGCGAAACTCGTTTTCTGGGGGTTTCACCACTCCACAGTTCGTTGGATATGCAGAACAGTAGATGTCTTGGTTTTCGTGGGGTTTCAAGCAGAGATATGCATTTTCTGCGATAATCTTAGTGAGACTTCTGTTAGAAGTATGCAGAATCGTCGAGATCGCGCTTTTCGAACTATTTAATGCGAGAAACACGATATCTGGTGTTTTCACCACTCCACAGTTGGTTTGATATGCAGAACCGGCGATATTTTGGTTTTCGTCGGGTTTCAAGCTGAGATATGCATTTTCTACGATAATCTTGGTGAAACATCTGTCCGAAGTATGCAGAAACATCGAGAGCGCTGTTTTCGTGCTATTTAATGCGAGAAACTCGTTTTCTGGTGTTTTCACCACTCCACAGTTCGTTGGATATGCAGAACCGGAGATTTCTTGGTTTTCGTGGGGTTTCAAGCTGAGATATGCATTTTCTGCGATCATCTTTGTGAGTCTTCTGTCAGAAGCATGCAGAATCATCGAGATCATTCTATTCGAGCTATTTAATGCGAGAAACACGTTTTCTGTTGTTTTCACCACTCCACAGTGCGTTTGATGTGCAGATCCGGAGATAACTTGGTTTTCGTGAGGTTTCAATCTGAGCTATGCATTTTCTGCGATAATCCTGGTGAGTCTTCTGTCAGAAGTATGCAGAATCATCCAGAACGCTCTTTTCGAGCTAGTTAATGCGAGTAACACGTTTTCTGGTGTTTTCACCACTCCACAGGGCGTTTGACATGCAGAACCGGAGATATCTTGGTTTCGGTCGAGTTTCAAGCTGAGATATGCATTTTCTACGATAATATTGGTGAGACCTCCGTCAGAATTATGCAGAATCTTCGAGAGCGCTATGTTCGAGCTACTTAATGCGAGTAACACGTTTGCTGGTGTTTTCACGACTCCACAGTACGTTTGAAATGCAGAACCGGCGACATCTTGATTTTTGTGTGGTTTCAAGCTGAGATATGCATTTTCTGCGATAATCCTGGTGAGACTTCAGTCAGAAGTATGCAGAATCATCGATATCGCTCTTTTCGAGCTATTTAATGCGAGAAACCCGTTTTCTGGGGTTTTCACCACTCCACAGTTCGTTGGATATGCAGAACAGTAGATATCTTGATTTTCGTGGTGTTTCCAACTGAGATATGCATTTTGTGCGATAATCTTGGTGGGTCTTTTGTCAGAAGTATGCAGAATCATCTAGATCGCTCTTTTCGAGCTACTTAATGCACGAAACACGTTTTCTGGAGTTTTCACCACTCCACAGTACGTTTGACATGCAGAACCGGAGATATCTTGGTTTCGGTCGGGTTTCAAGCTGAGATATGCATTTTCTACGATAATCTTGGTGAAACATCTGTCCGAAGTATGCAGAAACATCGAGAGCGCTCTTTTCGATCTATTGAATGCGAGAAACTCGTTCTCTGGTTGTTTTCACCACTCCACAGTGCGTTTGATATGCAGACCAGGCGATATCTTGATTTTTGTGGTGTTTCCAACTGAGATATGCATTTTCTGCGATAACCTTGGTGGGTCTTTAGTCGGAAGTATGCAGAATCATCTTGATCGCTCTTTTCGAGCTACTTAATGCAGGAAACACGTTTTCTGGTGCTTTCACCACTCCACGGCAGGTTTGATGTGCAGAACCGGAGATAACTCGGTTTTCGGCGGGTTTCAAGCTGAGATATGCATTTTCTACGATAATCCTGGTGAGACTTCTGTCAGAAGTATGCAGAATCTTCGAGAACGCTCATTTCGAGATACTTAATGCGCGAAACACGTTTTCTGGTGTTTTCACCACTCCACGGTACGTTTCATGTGCAGAACCGGAGATATATCGGTTTCGGTCGGGTTTCAACCTGAGATATGCATTTTCTACGATAATCCTGGTGAGACTTCTGTCAGAATTATGCAGAAACATCAAGAGCGCTCTTTTCGAGCTATTTAATGCGAGAAACACGTTTTCTGGGGTTTTCACCACTCCACAGTTCTTTGGATATGCAGAACAGGAGATATCTTGGTTTGCGTGGGGTTTCAAGCAGAGATATGCATTTTCTGCGATAATCTTGGTCAGACTTCTGTTAGAAGTATGCAGAATCATCGAGATCGCACTTTTCGAGCTATTTAATGCGAGAAACACGTTATCTGGTGTTTTCACCACTCCACAGTGCGTTTGATATGCAGAACCGGCGATATCTTGGTTTTCGTGGGGTTTCAAGCTGAGATATGCATTTTCTACGATAATCGTGGTGAGACTTCTGTCCGAAGTATGGAGAATTATCGAGATCGCTCTATTCGAGCTATTTAATGCGAGAAACACGTTTTCTGGGGTTTTCACCACTCCACAGTTCGTTGGATATGCTGAACAGTAGATATCTTGATTTTCGTGGGGTTTCAAGCTGAGATATGCATTTTCTGCGATAATCTTGTTGAGAGTTCTGTCTGAAGGATGCAGAAACATCGTGAGCGCTCTTTTCGAGCTATTTATTGCGAGAAACACGTTATCTGGTGTTTTCACCACTCCAAAGTGCGTTTGATATGCAGAACCGGCGACATCTTTGATTTCGTCGGGGTTCAAGTTGAGATATGCATTTTCTACGATAATCTTGGTGGGTCTTTTGTCAGAGGTATGCAGAATCATCTAGATCGCTCTTTTCGAGCTACTTAATGCACGAAACACGTTTTCTTGTGTTTTCACCACTCCACAGTACGTTTGACATGCAGAACCGGAGATATCTTGGTTTCGGCCGGGTTTCAACCTGAGATATGCATTTTCTACGATAATCCTGGTGAGACTTCTGTCAGAAGTATGCAGAATCTTCGAGAACGCTCTTTTCGAGATACTTAATGCGAGAAACACGTTATCTGGTGTTTTCACCACTCCACAGTGCGTTTGATATGCAGAACCGGCGATATTTTGGTTTTCGTCGGGTTTCAAGCTGAGATATGCATTTTCTACGATAATCTTGGTGAAACATCTGTCCGAAGTATGCAGAAACATCGAGATCGCTCTTTTCGAGCTATTTAATGCGAGAAACACGTTCTCTGGTTGTTTTCACCACTCCACAGTGCGTTTGATATGCAGACCAGGCGATATCTTGATTTTCGTGGTGTTTCCAACTGAGATATGCATTTTCTGCGATAACCTTGGTGGGTCTTTTGTCGGAAGTATGCAGAATCATCTTGATCGCTCTTTTCGAGCTACTTAATGCACGAAACACGTTTTCTGGTGTTTTCACCACTCCACGGTACGTTTGATGTGCAGAACCGGAGATAACCCGGTTTTCGTCGGGTTTCAAGCTGAGATATGCATTTTCTAGGATAATCTTGGTGATACTTCTGTCAGAAGTATGCAGGATCCTCGAGAACGCTCTTTTCGAGCTATTTAATGCGAGAAACACGTTATCTGGGGTTTTCACCACTCCACAGTGCGTTTGATATGCAGAACAGGCGATATCTTGATATTCGTGGTGTTTCCAACTGAAATTTTCATTTTCTGCGATAATCTTGGTGGGTCTTTTGTCAGAAGTATGCAGAATCTTCGAGAACGCTCTTTTCGAGCTACTTAATGCGCGAAACACGTTTTCTGGTGTTTTCACCACTCCAAGGTACGTTTGGTGTGCAGAACCGGAGATCACTCGGTTTTCGTCGGGTTTCAAGCTGAGATATGCATTTTTTACGATAATCTTGGTGAGACTTCTGTCAGAAGGATGCAGGATCTTCGAGAACGCTCTTTTCGTGCTATTTATTGCGAGAAACACGTTATCTGGTGTTTTCACCACTCCACAGTGCGTTTGATATGCAGAACCGGCGATATCTTGATTTTCGTGGTGTTTCCAACTGAGATATGCATTTTGTGCGATAATCTTGGTGGGTCTTTTGTCAGAAGTATGCAGAATCATCTAGATCGCTCTTTTCGAGCTACTTAATGCACGAAACACGTTTTCTGGAGTTTTCACCACTCCACAGTACGTTTGACATGCAGAACCGGAGATATCTTGGTTTCGGTCGGGTTTCAAGCTGAGATATGCATTTTCTACGATAATCTTGGTGAAACATCTGTCCGAAGTATGCAGAAACATCGAGAGCGCTCTTTTCGAGCTATTGAATGCGAGAAACTCGTTCTCTGGTTGTTTTCACCACTCCACAGTGCGTTTGATATGCAGACCAGGCGATATCTTGATTTTTGTGGTGTTTCCAACTGAGATATGCATTTTCTGCGATAACCTTGGTGGGTCTTTTGTCGGAAGTATGCAGAATCATCTTGATCGCTCTTTTCGAGCTACTTAATGCAGGAAACACGTTTTCTGGTGCTTTCACCACTCCACGGCAGGTTTGATGTGCAGAACCGGAGATAACTCGGTTTTCGGCGGGTTTCAAGCTGAGATATGCATTTTCTACGATAATCCTGGTGAGACTTCTGTCAGAAGTATGCAGAATCTTCGAGAACGCTCATTTCGAGATACTTAATGCGCGAAACACGTTTTCTGGTGTTTTCACCACTCCACGGTACGTTTCATGTGCAGAACCGGAGATATATCGGTTTCGGTCGGGTTTCAACCTGAGATATGCATTTTCTGAGATAATCTTGGTCAGACTTCTGTTAGAAGTATGCAGAATCATCGAGATCGCACTTTTCGAGCTATTTAATGCGAGAAACACGTTATCTGGTGTTTTCACCACTCCACAGTGCGTTTGATATGCAGAACCGGCGATATCTTGGTTTTCGTGGGGTTTCAAGCTGAGATATGCATTTTCTACGATAATCGTGGTGAGACTTCTGTCCGAAGTATGGAGAATTATCGAGATCGCTCTATTCGAGCTATTTAATGCGAGAAACACGTTTTCTGGGGTTTTCACCACTCCACAGTTCGTTGGATATGCTGAACAGTAGATATCTTGATTTTCGTGGGGTTTCAAGCTGAGATATGCATTTTCTGCGATAATCTTGTTGAGACTTCTGTCTGAAGTATGCAGAAACATCGTGAGCGCTCTTTTCGAGCTATTTATTGCGAGAAACACGTTATCTGGTGTTTTCACCACTCCACAGTGCGTTTGATATGCAGAACCGGCGACATCTTTGATTTCGTCGGGGTTCAAGTTGAGATATGCATTTTCTACGATAATCTTGGTGGGTCTTTTGTCAGAGGTATGCAGAATCATCTAGATCGCTCTTTTCGAGCTACTTAATGCACGAAACACGTTTTCTTGTGTTTTCACCACTCCACAGTACGTTTGACATGCAGAACCGGAGATATCTTGGTTTCGGCCGGGTTTCAACCTGAGATATGCATTTTCTACGATAATCCTGGTGAGACTTCTGTCAGAAGTATGCAGAATCTTCGAGAACGCTCTTTTCGAGATACTTAATGCGCGAAACTCGTTTTCTGGGGGTTTCACCACTCCACAGTTCGTTGGATATGCAGAACAGTAGATGTCTTGGTTTTCGCGGGGTTTCAAGCAGAGATATGCATTTTCTGCGGTAATCTTAGTGAGACTTCTGTTAGAAGTATGCAGAATCATCGAGATCGCGCTTTTCGAACTATTTAATGCGAGAAACACGTTATCTGGTGTTTTCACCACTCCACAGTTGGTTTGATATGCAGAACCGGCGATATTTTGGTTTTCGTCGGGTTTCAAGCTGAGATATGCATTTTCTACGATAATCTTGGTGAAACATCTGTCCGAAGTATGCAGAAACATCGAGATCGCTCTTTTCGAGCTATTTAATGCGAGAAACACGTTCTCTGGTTGTTTTCACCACTCCACAGTGCGTTTGATATGCAGACCAGGCGATATCTTGATTTTCGTGGTGTTTCCAACTGAGATATGCATTTTCTGCGATAACCTTGGTGGGTCTTTTGTCGGAAGTATGCAGAATCATCTTGATCGCTCTTTTCGAGCTACTTAATGCACGAAACACGTTTTCTGGTGTTTTCACCACTCCACGGTACGTTTGATGTGCAGAACCGGAGATAACCCGGTTTTCGTCGGGTTTCAAGCTGAGATATGCATTTTCTAGGATAATCTTGGTGATACTTCTGTCAGAAGTATGCAGGATCCTCGAGAACGCTCTTTTCGAGCTATTTAATGCGAGAAACACGTTATCTGGGGTTTTCACCACTCCACAGTGCGTTTGATATGCAGAACAGGCGATATCTTGATATTCGTGGTGTTTCCAACTGAAATTTTCATTTTCTGCGATAATCTTGTTGAGACTTCTGTCTGAAGTATGCAGAAACATCGTGAGCGCTCTTTTCGAGCTATTTATTGCGAGAAACACGTTATCTGGTGTTTTCACCACTCCACAGTGCGTTTGATATGCAGAACCGGCGACATCTTTGATTTCGTCGGGGTTCAAGTTGAGATATGCATTTTCTACGATAATCTTGGTGGGTCTTTTGTCAGAGGTATGCAGAATCATCTAGATCGCTCTTTTCGAGCTACTTAATGCACGAAACACGTTTTCTGGTGTTTTCACCACTCCACGGTACGTTTGATGTGCAGAACCGGAGATAACCCGGTTTTCGTCGGGTTTCAAGCTGAGATATGCATTTTCTAGGATAATCTTGGTGATACTTCTGTCAGAAGTATGCAGGATCCTCGAGAACGCTCTTTTCGAGCTATTTAATGCGAGAAACACGTTATCTGGGGTTTTCACCACTCCACAGTGCGTTTGATATGCAGAACAGGCGATATCTTGATATTCGTGGTGTTTCCAACTGAAATTTTCATTTTCTGCGATAATCTTGGTGGGTCTTTTGTCAGAAGTATGCAGAATCTTCGAGAACGCTCTTTTCGAGCTACTTAATGCGCGAAACACGTTTTCTGGTGGTTTCACCACTCCAAGGTACGTTTGGTGTGCAGAACCGGAGATCACTCGGTTTTCGTCGGGTTTCAAGCTGAGATATGCATTTTTTACGATAATCTTGGTGAGACTTCTGTCAGAAGGATGCAGGATCTTCGAGAACGCTCTTTTCGTGCTATTTATTGCGAGAAACACGTTATCTGGTGTTTTCACCACTCCACAGTGCGTTTGATATGCAGAACCGGCGATATCTTGATTTTCGTTGTGTTTCCAACTGAGATATGCATTTTGTGCGATAATCTTAGTGAGACTTCTGTCCGAAGTATGCAGAAACATCGAGAGCGCACTTTTCGAGCTATTTAATGCGAGAAACACGTTTTCTGGTGTATTCACCACTCGACAGTACGTTAGACATGCAGAGCCGGAGATATCTTCTTTTCGGTCGGGTTTCAAGCTGAGATATGCATTTTCTACGATAATATTGGTGAGACCTCTGTCAGAAGTATGCAGAATCTTCGAGAACGCTCTTTTCGAGCTACTTAATGCGAGAAACACGTTTTCTGGTGTTTTGACCACTCCACAGTGCGTTTGATATGTAGAGCCGCCGATAACTTGGTTTTCGTGGGGTTTCCAGCTGAAATATGCATTTTCTGCGATAATCTTGGTGTTTCATCTATGAGAAGTATGCAGAATCATCGAGAACGCTCTTTTCGAGTTAGTTAATGCGAGAAACACGTTTTCTGGGGTTCACACCACTCCACAGTTCGTTGGATATGCAGAACAGTAGATATCTTGGTTTTCGTGGGGTTTCAAGCAGAGATATGCATTTTCTGCGATAATCTTAGTGAGACTTCTGTCCGAAGTATGCAGAAACATCGAGAGCGCACTTTTCGAGCTATTTAATGCGAGAAACTCGTTTTCTGGGGTTTTCAACACTCCACAGTTCGTTGGATATGCAGAACCGGAGATATCTTGGTTTTCGTGGGGTTTCAAGCTGAGATATGCATTTCCTGCGTTAATCTTGGTGAGACTTCTGTCCGAAGTATGCTGAATCATCTAGATCGCTCTTTTCGAGCTATTTAATGCGAGAAACACGTTATCTGGTGTTTTCACCACTCCACAGTGCGTTTCATATGCAGAACCAGCGATATCTTGGTTTTCGTGGCATTTCAAGCTGAGGTATGCATTTCCTGCGATAATCTTAGTGAGACTTCTGTCCGATATATGCTGAATCATCGAGATCGCTCTTTTCGAGCAAATTAGTGCGAGAAACACGTCATCTGGTGTTTTCACCACTCCACAGTGCGTTTGATATGCAGAACACTAGATATCTGGGTTTTCGTGGGGTTTCAAGCTGAGATATGCATTTTCTGCGATAATCTTGTTGAGACTTCTGTCCGAAGTATGCAGAATCAGCGAGATCGCTCGTTTCGAGCTATTTAATGCGAGAAACACGATATCTGGTGTTTTCACCACTCCACAGTGCGTTGGAAATGCAGAACCGGAGATATTTTGGTTTTCGTCGGGTTTCAAGCTGAGATATGCATTTTCTACGATAAGCTTCGTGAAACATCTGTCCGAAGTATGCAGAAGCATCGAGAGCGCTCTTTTCGAGCTATTTATTGCGAGAAACACGTTCTCTGGTGTTTTAACCACTCCACAGTTGGTTTGATATGCAGAACCGACGATATTTTGGTTTTCGTCGGGTTTCAAGCTGAGATATGCATTTTCTACGATAATCTTGGTGAAACATCTGTCCGAAGTATGCAGAAACATCGAGAGCGCTCTTTGCGAGCTATTTAATGCGAGAAACACGTTATCTGGTGTTTTCACCACTCCACAGTGCGTTTGATATGCAGAACCGGCGACATCTTTGATTTCGTCGGGGTTCAAGTTGAGATATGCATTTTCTACGGGAATCTTGGAGAGACTTCTGTCGGAAGTATGCAGAATCATCGTGATCGGCCTTTTCGAGCTATTTAATGCGAGAAACACGTTTTCTGGTGTATTCACCACTCCACAGTACGTTAGACATGCAGAGCCGGAGATATCTTCTTTTCGGTCGGGTTTCAAGCTGAGATATGCATTTTCTACGATAATATTGGTGAGACCTCTGTCAGAAGTATGCAGAATCTTCGAGAACGCTCTTTTCGAGCTACTTAATGCGAGAAACACGTTTTCTGGTGTTTTGACCACTCCACAGTTGGTTTGATATGCAGAACCGACGATATTTTGGTTTTCGTCGGGTTTCAAGCTGAGATATGCATTTTCTACGATAATCTTGGTGAAACATCTGTCCGAAGTATGCAGAATCATCGTGATCGGCCTTTTCGAGCTATTTAACGCGAGAAACACGTTCTCTGGTTGTTTTCACCACTCCACAGTGCGTTTGATATGCAGAACCGGCAACATCTTGATTTTCGTGAGGTTTCGAGCTGAGATATGCATTTTCTGCGATAATCTTAGTGAGACTTCTGTCCGAAGTATGCAGAAACATCGAGAGCGCACTTTTCGAGCTATTTAATGCGACAAACACGTTTTCTGGTGTATTCACCACTCCACAGTACGTTAGACATGCAGAGCCGGAGATATCGTCTTTTCGGTCGGGTTTCAAGCTGAGATATGAATTTTCTACGATAATATTGGTGAGACCTCTGTCAGAAGTATGCAGAATCTTCGAGAACGCTCTTTTCGAGCTACTTAATGCGAGAAACACGTTTTCTGGTGTTTTGACCACTCCACAGTGCGTTTGATATGTAGAGCCGCCGATAACTTGGTTTTCGTGGGGTTTCCAGCTGAAATATGCATTTTCTGCGATAATCTTGGTGTTTCATCTATGAGAAGTATGCAGAATCATCGGGAACGCTCTTTTCGAGTTAGTTAATGCGAGAAACACGTTTTCTGGGGTTTACACCACTCCACAGTTCGTTGGATATGCAGAACAGTAGATATCTTGGTTTTCGTGGGGTTTCAAGCTGAGATATGCATTTTCTACGATAATCCTGGTGAGACTTCTGTCAGAAGTATGCAGAATCTTCGAGAACGCTCTTTTCGAGATACTTAATGCGAGAAACACGTTATCTGGTGTTTTCACCACTCCACAGTGCGTTTCATGTGCAGAACCGGAGATATATCGGTTTCGGTCGGGTTTCAACCTGAGATATGCATTTTCTACGATAATCCTGGTGAGACTTCTGTCAGAATTATGCAGAAACATCAAGAGCGCTCTTTTCGAGCTATTTAATGCGAGAAACACGTTTTCTGGGGTGTTCACCACTCCACAGTTCTTTGGATATGCAGAACAGGAGATACCTTGGTTTGCGTGGGGTTACAAGCAGAGATATGCATTTTCTGCGATAATCTTGTTGAGACTTCTGTTAGAAGTATGCAGAATCATCGAGATCGCACTTTTCGAGCTATTTAATGCGAGAAACACGTTATCTGGTGTTTTCACCACTCCACAGTGCGTTTGATATGCAGAACCGGCGATATCTTGGTTTTCGTGGGGTTTCAAGCTGAGATATGCATTTTCTACGATAATCGTGGTGAGACTTCTGTCCGAAGTATGGAGAATTATCGAGATCGCTCTATTCGAGCTATTTAATGCGAGAAACACGTTTTCTGGGGTTTACACCACTCCACAGTTCGTTGGATATGCTGAACAGTAGATATCTTGATTTTCGTGGGGTTTCAAGCTGAGATATGCATTTTCTGCGATAATCTTGTTGAGACTTTTGTCTGAAGTATGCAGAAACATCGTGAGCGCTCTTTTCGAGCTATTTATTGTGAGAAACACGTTATCTGGTGTTTTCACCTCTCCACAGTGCGTTTGAAATGCAGAACCGGCGACATCTTTGATTTCGTCGGGGTTCAAGTTGAGATATGCATTTTCTACGATAATCTTGGTGGGTCTTTTGTCAGAGGTATGCAGAATCATCTAGATCGCTCTTTTCGAGCTACTTAATGCACGAAACACGTTTTCTTGTGTTTTCACCACTCCACAGTACGTTTGACATGCAGAACCGGAGATATCTTGGTTTCGGCCGGGTTTCAACCTGAGATATGCATTTTCTACGATAATCCTGGTGAGACTTCTGTCAGAAGTATGCAGAATCTTCGAGAACGCTCTTTTCGAGATACTTAATGCGCGAAACTCGTTTTCTGGGGGTTTCACCACTCCACAGTTCGTTGGATATGCAGAACAGTAGATGTCTTGGTTTTCGTGGGGTTTCAAGCAGAGATATGCATTTTCTGCGATAATCTTAGTGAGACTTCTGTTAGAAGTATGCAGAATCATCGAGATCGCGCTTTTCGAACTATTTAATGCGAGAAACACGTTATCTGGTGTTTTCACCACTACACAGTTGGTTTGATATGCAGAACCGGCGATATTTTGGTTTTCGTCGGGTTTCAAGCTGAGATATGCATTTTCTACGATAATCTTGGTGAAACATCTGTCCGAAGTATGCAGAAACATCGAGAGCGCTGTTTTCGTGCTATTTAATGCGAGAAACTCGTTTTCTGGGGTTTTCACCACTCCACAGTTCGTTGGATATGCAGAACCGGAGATATCTTGGTTTTCGTGGGGTTTCAAGCTGAGATATGCATTTTCTGCGATCATCTTTGTGAGTCTTCTGTCAGAAGCATGCAGAATCATCGAGATCGGCCTTTTCGAGCTATTTAATGCGAGAAACACGTTTTCTGGTGTATTCACCACTCCACAGTACGTTAGACATGCAGAGCCGGAGATATCTTCTTTTCGGTCGGGTTTCAAGCTGAAATATGCATTTTCTACGATAATATTGGTGAGACCTCTGTCAGAAGTATGCAGAATCTTCGAGAACGCTCTTTTCGAGCTACTTAATGCGAGAAACACGTTTTCTGGTGTTTTGACCACTCCACAGTGCGTTTGATATGTAGAGCCGCCGATAACTTGGTTTTCGTGGGGTTTCCAGCTGAAATATGCATTTTCTGCGATAATCTTGGTGTTTCATCTATGAGAAGTATGCAGAATCATCGAGAACGCTCTTTTCGAGTTAGTTAATGCGAGAAACACGTTTTCTGGGGTTCACACCACTCCACAGTTCGTTGGATATGCAGAACCGGAGATATCTTGGTTTTCGTGGGGTTTCAAGCTGAGATATGCATTTCCTGCGTTAATCTTGGTGAGACTTCTGTCCGAAGTATGCTGAATCATCTAGATCGCTCTTTTCGAGCTATTTAATGCGAGAAACACGTCATCTGGTGTTTTCACCACTCCACAGTGCGTTTGATATGCAGAACACTAGATATCTGGGTTTTCGTGGGGTTTCAAGCTGAGATATGCATTTTCTGCGATAATCTTGTTGAGACTTCTGTCCGAAGTATGCAGAATCATCGATATCGCTCGTTTCGAGCTATTTAATGCGAGAAACACGTTATCTGGTGTTTTCACCACTCCACAGTGCGTTGGAAATGCAGAACCGGAGATATTTTGGTTTTCGTCGGGTTTCAAGCTGAGATATGCATTTTCTACGATAAGCTTCGTGAAACATCTGTCCGAAGTATGCAGAAGCATCGAGAGCGCTCTTTACGAGCTATTTATTGCGACAAACACGTTCTCTGGTGTTTTCACCACTCCACAGTTGGTTTGATATGCAGAACCGACGATATTTTGGTTTTCGTCGGGTTTCAAGCTGAGATATGCATTTTCTACGATAATCTTGGTGAAACATCTGTCCGAAGTATGCAGAATCATCGTGATCGGCCTTTTCGAGCTATTTAACGCGAGAAACACGTTCTCTGGTTGTTTTCACCACTCCACAGTGCGTTTGATATGCAGAACCGGCAACATCTTGATTTTCGTGAGGTTTCGAGCTGAGATATGCATTTTCTGCGATAATCTTAGTGAGACTTCTGTCCGAAGTGTGCAGAAACATCGAGAGCGCACTTTTCGAGCTATTTAATGCGAGAAACACGTTTTCTGGTGTATTCACCACTCCACAGTACGTTAGACATGCAGAGCCGGAGATATCTTCTTTTCGGTCGGGTTTCAAGCTGAGATATGAATTTTCGACGATAATATTGGTGAGACCTCTGTCAGAAGTATGCAGAATCTTCGAGAACGCTCTTTTCGAGCTACTTAATGCGAGAAACACGTTTTCTGGTGTTTTGACCACTCCACAGTGCGTTTGATATGTAGAGCCGCCGATAACTTGGTTTTCGTGGGGTTTCCAGCTGAAATATGCATTTTCTGCGATAATCTTGGTGTTTCATCTATGAGAAGTATGCAGAATCATCGAGAACGCTCTTTTCGAGTTAGTTAATGCGAGAAACACGTTTTCTGGGGTTTACACCACTCCACAGTTCGTTGGATATGCAGAACAGTAGATATCTTGGTTTTCGTGGGGTTTCAAGCTGAGATATGCATTTTCTACGATAATCCTGGTGAGACTTCTGTCAGAAGTATGCAGAATCTTCGAGAACGCTCTTTTCGAGATACTTAATGCGAGAAACACGTTTTCTGGTGTTTTGACCACTCACACAGTGCGTTTGATATGTAGAGCCGCCGATAACTTGGTTTTCGTCGGGTTTCAAGCTGAGATATGCATTTTCTACGATAAGCTTCGTGAAACATCTGTCCGAAGTATGCAGAAGCATCGAGAGCGCTCTTTTCGAGATACTTAATGCGAGAAACACGTTATCTGGTATTTTCACCACTCCACAGTGCGTTTGATATGCAGAACCGGCGACATCTTTGATTTCGTCGGGGTTCAAGTTGAGATATGCATTTTCTACGAGAATCTTGGTGAGACTTCTGTCGGAAGTATGCAGAATCATCGTGATCGGCCTTTTCGAGCTATTTAACGCGAGAAACACGTTCTCTGGTTGTTTTCACCACTCCACAGTGCGTTTGATATGCAGAACCGGCAACATCTTGATTTTCGTGAGGTTTCGAGCTGAGATATGCATTTTCTGCGATAATATTGGTGAGACATCAGTCAGAAGTATGCAGAATCATCTAGATCGCTCTTTTCGAGCTACTTAATGCAGGAAACACGTTTTCTGGTGCTTTCACCACTCCACGGCAGGTTTGATGTGCAGAACCGGAGATAACTCGGTTTTCGGCGGGTTTCAAGCTGAGATATGCATTTTCTACGATAATCCTGGTGAGACTTCTGTCAGAAGTATGCAGAATCTTCGAGAACGCTCTTTTCGAGATACTTAATGCGCGAAACACGTTTTCTGGTGTTTTCACCACTCCACGGTACGTTTCATGTGCAGAACCGGAGATATATCGGTTTCGGTCGGGTTTCAACCTGAGATATGCATTTTCTACGATAATCCTGGTGAGACTTCTGTCAGAATTATGCAGAAACATCAAGAGCGCTCTTTTCGAGCTATTTAATGCGAGAAACACGTTTTCTGGGGTGTTCACCACTCCACAGTTCTTTGGATATGCAGAACAGGAGATACCTTGGTTTGCGTGGGGTTACAAGCAGAGATATGCATTTTCTGCGATAATCTTGTTGAGACTTCTGTTAGAAGTATGCAGAATCATCGAGATCGCACTTTTCGAGCTATTTAATGCGAGAAACACGTTATCTGGTGTTTTCACCACTCCACAGTGCGTTTGATATGTAGAACCGGCGATATCTTGGTTTTCGTGGGGTTTCAAGCTGAGATATGCATTTTCTACGATAATCGTGGTGAGACTTCTGTCCGAAGTATGGAGAATTATCGAGATCGCTCTATTCGAGCTATTTAAAGCGAGAAACACGTTTTCTGGGGTTTTCACCACTCCACAGTTCGTTGGATATGCTGAACAGTAGATATCTTGATTTTCGTGGGGTTTCAAGCTGAGATATGCATTTTCTGCGATAATCTTGTTGAGACTTTTGTCTGAAGTATGCAGAAACATCGTGAGCGCTCTTTTCGAGCTATTTATTGCGAGAAACACGTTATCTGGTGTTTTCACCTCTCCACAGTGCGTTTGAAATGCAGAACCGGCGACATCTTTGATTTCGTCGGGGTTCAAGTTGAGATATGCATTTTCTACGATAATCTTGGTGGGTCTTTTGTCAGAGGTATGCAGAATCATATAGATCGCTCTTTTCGAGCAACTTAATGCACGAAACACGTTTTCTTGTGTTTTCACCACTCCACAGTACGTTTGACATGCAGAACCGGAGATATCTTGGTTTCGGCCGGGTTTCAACCTGAGATATGCATTTTCTACGATAATCCTGGTGAGACTTCTGTCAGAAGTATGCAGAATCTTCGAGAACGCTCTTTTCGAGATACTTAATGCGCGAAACTCGTTTTCTGGGGGTTTCACCACTCCACAGTTCGTTGGATATGCAGAACAGAAGATGTCTTGGTTTTCGTGGGGTTTCAAGCAGAGATATGCATTATCTGCAATAATCTTAGTGAGACTTCTGTTAGAAGTATGCAGAATCATCGAGATCGCGCTTTTCGAACTATTTAATGCGAGAAACACGTTATCTGGTGTTTTCACCACTCCACAGTTGGTTTGATATGCAGAACCGGCGATATTTTGGTTTTCGTCGGGTTTCAAGCTGAGATATGCATTTTCTACGATAATCTTGGTGAAACATCTGTCCGAAGTATGCAGAAACATCGAGAGCGCTGTTTTCGTGCTATTTAATGCGAGAAACTCGTTTTCTGGGGTTTTCACCACTCCACAGTTCGTTGGATATGCAGAACCGGAGATATCTTGGTTTTCGTGGGGTTTCAAGCTGAGATATGCATTTTCTGCGATCATCTTTGTGAGTCTTCTGTCAGAAGCATGCAGAATCATCCAGAACGCTCTTTTCGAGCTAGTTAATGCGAGTAACACGTTTTCTGGTGTTTTCACCACTCCACAGGGCGTTTGACATGCAGAACCCGAGATATCTTGGTTTCGGTCGAGTTTCAAGCTGAGATATGCATTTTCTACGATAATATTGGTGAGACCTCCGTCAGAATTATGCAGAATCTTCGAGAGCGCTATGTTCGAGCTACTTAATGCGAGTAACACGTTTGCTGGTGTTTTCACGACTCCACAGTACGTTTGATATGCAGAACCGGCGACATCTTGATTTTTGTGTGGTTTCAAGCTGAGATATGCATTTTCTGCGATAATCCTGGTGAGACTTCTGTTAGAAGTATGCAGAATCATCGAGATCGCACTTTTCGAGCTATTTAATGCGAGAAACACGTTATCTGATGTTTTCACCACTCCACAGTTGGTTTGATATGCAGAACCGGCGATATTTTGGTTTTCGTCGGATTTCAAGCTGAGATATGCATTTTCTACGATAATCTTGGTGAAACATCTGTCCGAAGTATGCAGAAACATCGAGAGCGCTCTTTGCGAGCTATTTAATGCGAGAAACTCGTTTTCTGGGGTTTTCACCACTCCACAGTTCGTTGGATATGCAGAACCGGAGATAACTTGGTTTTCGTGGGGTTTCAAGCTGAGATATGCATTTCCTGCGATAATCTTAGTGAGACTTCTATCCGAAGTATGCTGAATCATCGAGATCGCTCTTTTCGAGCTATTTATTGCGAGAAACACGTTATCTGGTGTTTTCACCACTCCAAAGTGCGTTTGATATGCAGAACCGGCGACATCTTTGATTTCGTCGGGGTTCAAGTTGAGATATGCATTTTCTACGATAATCTTGGTGGGTCTTTTGTCAGAGGTATGCAGAATCATCTAGATCGCTCTTTTCGAGCTACTTAATGCACGAAACACGTTTTCTTGTGTTTTCACCACTCCACAGTACGTTTGACATGCAGAACCGGAGATATCTTGGTTTCGGCCGGGTTTCAACCTGAGATATGCATTTTCTACGATAATCCTGGTGAGACTTCTGTCAGAAGTATGCAGAATCTTCGAGAACGCTCTTTTCGAGATACTTAATGCGAGAAACACGTTATCTGGTGTTTTCACCACTCCACAGTGCGTTTGATATGCAGAACCGGCGATATTTTGGTTTTCGTCGGGTTTCAAGCTGAGATATGCATTTTCTACGATAATCTTGGTGAAACATCTGTCCGAAGTATGCAGAAACATCGAGATCGCTCTTTTCGAGCTATTTAATGCGAGAAACACGTTCTCTGGTTGTTTTCACCACTCCACAGTGCGTTTGATATGCAGACCAGGCGATATCTTGATTTTCGTGGTGTTTCCAACTGAGATATGCATTTTCTGCGATAACCTTGGTGGGTCTTTTGTCGGAAGTATGCAGAATCATCTTGATCGCTCTTTTCGAGCTACTTAATGCACGAAACACGTTTTCTGGTGTTTTCACCACTCCACGGTACGTTTGATGTGCAGAACCGGAGATAACCCGGTTTTCGTCGGGTTTCAAGCTGAGATATGCATTTTCTAGGATAATCTTGGTGATACTTCTGTCAGAAGTATGCAGGATCCTCGAGAACGCTCTTTTCGAGCTATTTAATGCGAGAAACACGTTATCTGGGGTTTTCACCACTCCACAGTGCGTTTGATATGCAGAACAGGCGATATCTTGATATTCGTGGTGTTTCCAACTGAAATTTTCATTTTCTGCGATAATCTTGGTGGGTCTTTTGTCAGAAGTATGCAGAATCTTCGAGAACGCTCTTTTCGAGCTACTTAATGCGCGAAACACGTTTTCTGGTGTTTTCACCACTCCAAGGTACGTTTGGTGTGCAGAACCGGAGATCACTCGGTTTTCGTCGGGTTTCAAGCTGAGATATGCATTTTTTACGATAATCTTGGTGAGACTTCTGTCAGAAGGATGCAGGATCTTCGAGAACGCTCTTTTCGTGCTATTTATTGCGAGAAACACGTTATCTGGTGTTTTCACCACTCCACAGTGCGTTTGATATGCAGAACCGGCGATATCTTGATTTTCGTGGTGTTTCCAACTGAGATATGCATTTTGTGCGATAATCTTGGTGGGTCTTTTGTCAGAAGTATGCAGAATCATCTAGATCGCTCTTTTCGAGCTACTTAATGCACGAAACACGTTTTCTGGAGTTTTCACCACTCCACAGTACGTTTGACATGCAGAACCGGAGATATCTTGGTTTCGGTCGGGTTTCAAGCTGAGATATGCATTTTCTACGATAATCTTGGTGAAACATCTGTCCGAAGTATGCAGAAACATCGAGAGCGCTCTTTTCGAGCTATTGAATGCGAGAAACTCGTTCTCTGGTTGTTTTCACCACTCCACAGTGCGTTTGATATGCAGACCAGGCGATATCTTGATTTTTGTGGTGTTTCCAACTGAGATATGCATTTTCTGCGATAACCTTGGTGGGTCTTTTGTCGGAAGTATGCAGAATCATCTTGATCGCTCTTTTCGAGCTACTTAATGCAGGAAACACGTTTTCTGGTGCTTTCACCACTCCACGGCAGGTTTGATGTGCAGAACCGGAGATAACTCGGTTTTCGGCGGGTTTCAAGCTGAGATATGCATTTTCTACGATAATCCTGGTGAGACTTCTGTCAGAAGTATGCAGAATCTTCGAGAACGCTCATTTCGAGATACTTAATGCGCGAAACACGTTTTCTGGTGTTTTCACCACTCCACGGTACGTTTCATGTGCAGAACCGGAGATATATCGGTTTCGGTCGGGTTTCAACCTGAGATATGCATTTTCTGAGATAATCTTGGTCAGACTTCTGTTAGAAGTATGCAGAATCATCGAGATCGCACTTTTCGAGCTATTTAATGCGAGAAACACGTTATCTGGTGTTTTCACCACTCCACAGTGCGTTTGATATGCAGAACCGGCGATATCTTGGTTTTCGTGGGGTTTCAAGCTGAGATATGCATTTTCTACGATAATCGTGGTGAGACTTCTGTCCGAAGTATGGAGAATTATCGAGATCGCTCTATTCGAGCTATTTAATGCGAGAAACACGTTTTCTGGGGTTTTCACCACTCCACAGTTCGTTGGATATGCTGAACAGTAGATATCTTGATTTTCGTGGGGTTTCAAGCTGAGATATGCATTTTCTGCGATAATCTTGTTGAGACTTCTGTCTGAAGTATGCAGAAACATCGTGAGCGCTCTTTTCGAGCTATTTATTGCGAGAAACACGTTATCTGGTGTTTTCACCACTCCACAGTGCGTTTGATATGCAGAACCGGCGACATCTTTGATTTCGTCGGGGTTCAAGTTGAGATATGCATTTTCTACGATAATCTTGGTGGGTCTTTTGTCAGAGGTATGCAGAATCATCTAGATCGCTCTTTTCGAGCTACTTAATGCACGAAACACGTTTTCTTGTGTTTTCACCACTCCACAGTACGTTTGACATGCAGAACCGGAGATATCTTGGTTTCGGCCGGGTTTCAACCTGAGATATGCATTTTCTACGATAATCCTGGTGAGACTTCTGTCAGAAGTATGCAGAATCTTCGAGAACGCTCTTTTCGAGATACTTAATGCGCGAAACTCGTTTTCTGGGGGTTTCACCACTCCACAGTTCGTTGGATATGCAGAACAGGCGATATCTTGATATTCGTGGTGTTTCCAACTGAAATTTTCATTTTCTGCGATAATCTTGTTGAGACTTCTGTCTGAAGTATGCAGAAACATCGTGAGCGCTCTTTTCGAGCTATTTATTGCGAGAAACACGTTATCTGGTGTTTTCACCACTCCACGGTACGTTTCATGTGCAGAACCGGAGATATATCGGTTTCGGTCGGGTTTCAACCTGAGATATGCATTTTCTGAGATAATCTTGGTCAGACTTCTGTTAGAAGTATGCAGAATCATCGAGATCGCACTTTTCGAGCTATTTAATGCGAGAAACACGTTATCTGGTGTTTTCACCACTCCACAGTGCGTTTGATATGCAGAACCGGCGATATCTTGGTTTTCGTGGGGTTTCAAGCTGAGATATGCATTTTCTACGATAATCTTGGTGAAACATCTGTCCGAAGTATGCAGAAACATCGAGATCGCTCTTTTCGAGCTATTTAATGCGAGAAACACGTTCTCTGGTTGTTTTCACCACTCCACAGTGCGTTTGATATGCAGACCAGGCGATATCTTGATTTTCGTGGTGTTTCCAACTGAGATATGCATTTTCTGCGATAACCTTGGTGGGTCTTTTGTCGGAAGTATGCAGAAACATCGTGAGCGCTCTTTTCAAGCTATTTGTTGCGAGAAACACGTTATCTGGTGTTTTCACCACTCCACAGTGCGTTTGATATGCAGAACCGGCGACATCTTTGATTTCGTCGGGGTTCAAGTTGAGATATGCATTTTCTACGATAATCTTGGTGGGTCTTTTGTCAGAGGTATGCAGAATCATCTAGATCGCTCTTTTCGAGCTACTTAATGCACGAAACACGTTTTCTGGTGTTTTCACCACTCCACGGTACGTTTGATGTGCAGAACCGGAGATAACCCGGTTTTCGTCGGGTTTCAAGCTGAGATATGCATTTTCTAGGATAATCTTGGTGATACTTCTGTCAGAAGTATGCAGGATCCTCGAGAACGCTCTTTTCGAGCTATTTAATGCGAGAAACACGTTATCTGGGGTTTTCACCACTCCACAGTGCGTTTGATATGCAGAACAGGCGATATCTTGATATTCGTGGTGTTTCCAACTGAAATTTTCATTTTCTGCGATAATCTTGTTGAGACTTCTGTCTGAAGTATGCAGAAACATCGTGAGCGCTCTTTTCGAGCTATTTATTGCGAGAAACACGTTATCTGGTGTTTTCACCACTCCACAGTGCGTTTGATATGCAGAACCGGCGACATCTTTGATTTCGTCGGGGTTCAAGTTGAGATATGCATTTTCTACGATAATCTTGGTGGGTCTTTTGTCAGAGGTATGCAGAATCATCTAGATCGCTCTTTTCGAGCTACTTAATGCACGAAACACGTTTTCTGGTGTTTTCACCACTCCACGGTACGTTTGATGTGCAGAACCGGAGATAACCCGGTTTTCGTCGGGTTTCAAGCTGAGATATGCATTTTCTAGGATAATCTTGGTGATACTTCTGTCAGAAGTATGCAGGATCCTCGAGAACGCTCTTTTCGAGCTATTTAATGCGAGAAACACGTTATCTGGGGTTTTCACCACTCCACAGTGCGTTTGATATGCAGAACAGGCGATATCTTGATATTCGTGGTGTTTCCAACTGAAATTTTCATTTTCTGCGATAATCTTGGTGGGTCTTTTGTCAGAAGTATGCAGAATCTTCGAGAACGCTCTTTTCGAGCTACTTAATGCGCGAAACACGTTTTCTGGTGGTTTCACCACTCCAAGGTACGTTTGGTGTGCAGAACCGGAGATCACTCGGTTTTCGTCGGGTTTCAAGCTGAGATATGCATTTTCTACGATAATCTTGGTGAAACATCTGTCCGAAGTATGCAGAATCATCGTGATCGGCCTTTTCGAGCTATTTAACGCGAGAAACACGTTCTCTGGTTGTTTTCACCACTCCACAGTGCGTTTGATATGCAGAACCGGCAACATCTTGATTTTCGTGAGGTTTCGAGCTGAGATATGCATTTTCTGCGATAATCTTAGTGAGACTTCTGTCCGAAGTATGCAGAAACATCGAGAGCGCACTTTTCGAGCTATTTAATGCGAGAAACACGTTTTCTGGTGTATTCACCACTCCACAGTACGTTAGACATGCAGAGCCGGAGATATCTTCTTTTCGGTCGGGTTTCAAGCTGAGATATGAATTTTCTACGATAATATTGGTGAGACCTCTGTCAGAAGTATGCAGAATCTTCGAGAACGCTCTTTTCGAGCTACTTAATGCGAGAAACACGTTTTCTGGTGTTTTGACCACTCCACAGTGCGTTTGATATGTAGAGCCGCCGATAACTTGGTTTTCGTGGGGTTTCCAGCTGAAATATGCATTTTCTGCGATAATCTTGGTGTTTCATCTATGAGAAGTATGCAGAATCATCGAGAACGCTCTTTTCGAGTTAGTTAATGCGAGAAACACGTTTTCTGGGGTTTACACCACTCCACAGTTCGTTGGATATGCAGAACAGTAGATATCTTGGTTTTCGTGGGGTTTCAAGCTGAGATATGCATTTTCTACGATAATCCTGGTGAGACTTCTGTCAGAAGTATGCAGAATCTTCGAGAACGCTCTTTTCGAGATACTTAATGCGAGAAACACGTTATCTGGTGTTTTCACCACTCCACAGTGCGTTTCATGTGCAGAACCGGAGATATATCGGTTTCGGTCGGGTTTCAACCTGAGATATGCATTTTCTACGATAATCCTGGTGAGACTTCTGTCAGAATTATGCAGAAACATCAAGAGCGCTCTTTTCGAGCTATTTAATGCGAGAAACACGTTTTCTGGGGTGTTCACCACTCCACAGTTCTTTGGATATGCAGAACAGGAGATACCTTGGTTTGCGTGGGGTTACAAGCAGAGATATGCATTTTCTGCGATAATCTTGTTGAGACTTCTGTTAGAAGTATGCAGAATCATCGAGATCGCACTTTTCGAGCTATTTAATGCGAGAAACACGTTATCTGGTGTTTTCACCACTCCACAGTGCGTTTGATATGCAGAACCGGCGATATCTTGGTTTTCGTGGGGTTTCAAGCTGAGATATGCATTTTCTACGATAATCGTGGTGAGACTTCTGTCCGAAGTATGGAGAATTATCGAGATCGCTCTATTCGAGCTATTTAATGCGAGAAACACGTTTTCTGGGGTTTTCACCACTCCACAGTTCGTTGGATATGCTGAACAGTAGATATCTTGATTTTCGTGGGGTTTCAAGCTGAGATATGCATTTTCTGCGATAATCTTGTTGAGACTTTTGTCTGAAGTATGCAGAAACATCGTGAGCGCTCTTTTCGAGCTATTTATTGTGAGAAACACGTTATCTGGTGTTTTCACCTCTCCACAGTGCGTTTGAAATGCAGAACCGGCGACATCTTTGATTTCGTCGGGGTTCAAGTTGAGATATGCATTTTCTACGATAATCCTGGTGGGTCTTTTGTCAGAGGTATGCAGAATCATCTAGATCGCTCTTTTCGAGCTACTTAATGCACGAAACACGTTTTCTTGTGTTTTCACCACTCCACAGTACGTTTGACATGCAGAACCGGAGATATCTTGGTTTCGGCCGGGTTTCAACCTGAGATATGCATTTTCTACGATAATCCTGGTGAGACTTCTGTCAGAAGTATGCAGAATCTTCGAGAACGCTCTTTTCGAGATACTTAATGCGCGAAACTCGTTTTCTGGGGGTTTCACCACTCCACAGTTCGTTGGATATGCAGAACAGTAGATGTCTTGGTTTTCGTGGGGTTTCAAGCAGAGATATGCATTTTCTGCGATAATCTTAGTGAGACTTCTGTTAGAAGTATGCAGAATCATCGAGATCGCGCTTTTCGAACTATTTAATGCGAGAAACACGTTATCTGGTGTTTTCACCACTACACAGTTGGTTTGATATGCAGAACCGGCGATATTTTGGTTTTCGTCGGGTTTCAAGCTGAGATATGCATTTTCTACGATAATCTTGGTGAAACATCTGTCCGAAGTATGCAGAAACATCGAGAGCGCTGTTTTCGTGCTATTTAATGCGAGAAACTCGTTTTCTGGGGTTTTCACCACTCCACAGTTCGTTGGATATGCAGAACCGGAGATATCTTGGTTTTCGTGGGGTTTCAAGCTGAGATATGCATTTTCTGCGATCATCTTTGTGAGTCTTCTGTCAGAAGCATGCAGAATCATCGAGATCGGCCTTTTCGAGCTATTTAATGCGAGAAACACGTTTTCTGGTGTATTCACCACTCCACAGTACGTTAGACATGCAGAGCCGGAGATATCTTCTTTTCGGTCGGGTTTCAAGCTGAGATATGCATTTTCTACGATAATATTGGTGAGACCTCTGTCAGAAGTATGCAGAATCTTCGAGAACGCTCTTTTCGAGCTACTTAATGCGAGAAACACGTTTTCTGGTGTTTTGACCACTCCACAGTGCGTTTGATATGTAGAGCCGCCGATAACTTGGTTTTCGTGGGGTTTCCAGCTGAAATATGCATTTTCTGCGATAATCTTGGTGTTTCATCTATGAGAAGTATGCAGAATCATCGAGAACGCTCTTTTCGAGTTAGTTAATGCGAGAAACACGTTTTCTGGGGTTCACACCACTCCACAGTTCGTTGGATATGCAGAACCGGATATATCTTGGTTTTCGTGGGGTTTCAAGCTGAGATATGCATTTCCTGCGTTAATCTTGGTGAGACTTCTGTCCGAAGTATGCTGAATCATCTAGATCGCTCTTTTCGAGCTATTTAATGCGAGAAACACGTCATCTGGTGTTTTCACCACTCCACAGTGCGTTTGATATGCAGAACACTAGATATCTGGGTTTTCGTGGGGTTTCAAGCTGAGATATGCATTTTCTGCGATAATCTTGTTGAGACTTCTGTCCGAAGTATGCAGAATCATCGATATCGCTCGTTTCGAGCTATTTAATGCGAGAAACACGTTATCTGGTGTTTTCACCACTCCACAGTGCGTTGGAAATGCAGAACCGGAGATATTTTGGTTTTCGTCGGGTTTCAAGCTGAGATATGCATTTTCTACGATAAGCTTCGTGAAACATCTGTCCGAAGTATGCAGAAGCATCGAGAGCGCTCTTTACGAGCTATTTATTGCGAGAAACACGTTCTCTGGTGTTTTCACCACTCCACAGTTGGTTTGATATGCAGAACCGACGATATTTTGGTTTTCGTCGGGTTTCAAGCTGAGATATGCATTTTCTACGATAATCTTGGTGAAACATCTGTCCGAAGTATGCAGAATCATCGTGATCGGCCTTTTCGAGCTATTTAACGCGAGAAACACGTTCTCTGGTTGTTTTCACCACTCCACAGTGCGTTTGATATGCAGAACCGGCAACATCTTGATTTTCGTGAGGTTTCGAGCTGAGATATGCATTTTCTGCGATAATCTTAGTGAGACTTCTGTCCGAAGTGTGCAGAAACATCGAGAGCGCACTTTTCGAGCTATTTAATGCGAGAAACACGTTTTCTGGTGTATTCACCACTCCACAGTACGTTAGACATGCAGAGCCGGAGATATCTTCTTTTCGGTCGGGTTTCAAGCTGAGATATGAATTTTCGACGATAATATTGGTGAGACCTCTGTCAGAAGTATGCAGAATCTTCGAGAACGCTCTTTTCGAGCTACTTAATGCGAGAAACACGTTTTCTGGTGTTTTGACCACTCCACAGTGCGTTTGATATGTAGAGCCGCCGATAACTTGGTTTTCGTGGGGTTTCCAGCTGAAATATGCATTTTCTGCGATAATCTTGGTGTTTCATCTATGAGAAGTATGCAGAATCATCGAGAACGCTCTTTTCGAGTTAGTTAATGCGAGAAACACGTTTTCTGGGGTTTACACCACTCCACAGTTCGTTGGATATGCAGAACAGTAGATATCTTGGTTTTCGTGGGGTTTCAAGCTGAGATATGCATTTTCTACGATAATCCTGGTGAGACTTCTGTCAGAAGTATGCAGAATCTTCGAGAACGCTCTTTTCGAGATACTTAATGCGAGAAACACGTTTTCTGGTGTTTTGACCACTCACACAGTGCGTTTGATATGTAGAGCCGCCGATAACTTGGTTTTCGTCGGGTTTCAAGCTGAGATATGCATTTTCTACGATAAGCTTCGTGAAACATCTGTCCGAAGTATGCAGAAGCATCGAGAGCGCTCTTTTCGAGATACTTAATGCGAGAAACACGTTATCTGGTATTTTCACCACTCCACAGTGCGTTTGATATGCAGAACCGGCGACATCTTTGATTTCGTCGGGGTTCAAGTTGAGATATGCATTTTCTACGAGAATCTTGGTGAGACTTCTGTCGGAAGTATGCAGAATCATCGTGATCGGCCTTTTCGAGCTATTTAACGCGAGAAACACGTTCTCTGGTTGTTTTCACCACTCCACAGTGCGTTTGATATGCAGAACCGGCAACATCTTGATTTTCGTGAGGTTTCGAGCTGAGATATGCATTTTCTGCGATAATATTGGTGAGACATCAGTCAGAAGTATGCAGAATCATCTAGATCGCTCTTTTCGAGCTACTTAATGCAGGAAACACGTTTTCTGGTGCTTTCACCACTCCACGGCAGGTTTGATGTGCAGAACCGGAGATAACTCGGTTTTCGGCGGGTTTCAAGCTGAGATATGCATTTTCTACGATAATCCTGGTGAGACTTCTGTCAGAAGTATGCAGAATCTTCGAGAACGCTCTTTTCGAGATACTTAATGCGCGAAACACGTTTTCTGGTGTTTTCACCACTCCACGGTACGTTTCATGTGCAGAACCGGAGATATATCGGTTTCGGTCGGGTTTCAACCTGAGATATGCATTTTCTACGATAATCCTGGTGAGACTTCTGTCAGAATTATGCAGAAACATCAAGAGCGCTCTTTTCGAGCTATTTAATGCGAGAAACACGTTTTCTGGGGTGTTCACCACTCCACAGTTCTTTGGATATGCAGAACAGGAGATACCTTGGTTTGCGTGGGGTTACAAGCAGAGATATGCATTTTCTGCGATAATCTTGTTGAGACTTCTGTTAGAAGTATGCAGAATCATCGAGATCGCACTTTTCGAGCTATTTAATGCGAGAAACACGTTATCTGGTGTTTTCACCACTCCACAGTGCGTTTGATATGTAGAACCGGCGATATCTTGGTTTTCGTGGGGTTTCAAGCTGAGATATGCATTTTCTACGATAATCGTGGTGAGACTTCTGTCCGAAGTATGGAGAATTATCGAGATCGCTCTATTCGAGCTATTTAAAGCGAGAAACACGTTTTCTGGGGTTTTCACCACTCCACAGTTCGTTGGATATGCTGAACAGTAGATATCTTGATTTTCGTGGGGTTTCAAGCTGAGATATGCATTTTCTGCGATAATCTTGTTGAGACTTTTGTCTGAAGTATGCAGAAACATCGTGAGCGCTCTTTTCGAGCTATTTATTGCGAGAAACACGTTATCTGGTGTTTTCACCTCTCCACAGTGCGTTTGAAATGCAGAACCGGCGACATCTTTGATTTCGTCGGGGTTCAAGTTGAGATATGCATTTTCTACGATAATCTTGGTGGGTCTTTTGTCAGAGGTATGCAGAATCATATAGATCGCTCTTTTCGAGCTACTTAATGCACGAAACACGTTTTCTTGTGTTTTCACCACTCCACAGTACGTTTGACATGCAGAACCGGAGATATCTTGGTTTCGGCCGGGTTTCAACCTGAGATATGCATTTTCTACGATAATCCTGGTGAGACTTCTGTCAGAAGTATGCAGAATCTTCGAGAACGCTCTTTTCGAGATACTTAATGCGCGAAACTCGTTTTCTGGGGGTTTCACCACTCCACAGTTCGTTGGATATGCAGAACAGAAGATGTCTTGGTTTTCGTGGGGTTTCAAGCAGAGATATGCATTATCTGCAATAATCTTAGTGAGACTTCTGTTAGAAGTATGCAGAATCATCGAGATCGCGCTTTTCGAACTATTTAATGCGAGAAACACGTTATCTGGTGTTTTCACCACTCCACAGTTGGTTTGATATGCAGAACCGGCGATATTTTGGTTTTCGTCGGGTTTCAAGCTGAGATATGCATTTTCTACGATAATCTTGGTGAAACATCTGTCCGAAGTATGCAGAAACATCGAGAGCGCTGTTTTCGTGCTATTTAATGCGAGAAACTCGTTTTCTGGGGTTTTCACCACTCCACAGTTCGTTGGATATGCAGAACCGGAGATATCTTGGTTTTCGTGGGGTTTCAAGCTGAGATATGCATTTTCTGCGATCATCTTTGTGAGTCTTCTGTCAGAAGCATGCAGAATCATCGAGATCATTCTATTCGAGCTATTTAATTCGAGAAACACGTTTTCTGTTGTTTTCATCACTCCACAGTGCGTTTGATGTGCAGAACCGGAGATAACTTGGTTTTCGTGAGGTTTCAAGCTGAGCTATGCATTTTCTGCGATAATCCTGGTGAGTCTTCTGTCAGAAGTATGCAGAATCATCCAGAACGCTCTTTTCGAGCTAGTTAATGCGAGTAACACGTTTTCTGGTGTTTTCACCACTCCACAGGGCGTTTGACATGCAGAACCCGAGATATCTTGGTTTCGGTCGAGTTTCAAGCTGAGATATGCATTTTCTACGATAATATTGGTGAGACCTCCGTCAGAATTATGCAGAATCTTCGAGAGCGCTATGTTCGAGCTACTTAATGCGAGTAACACGTTTGCTGGTGTTTTCACGACTCCACAGTACGTTTGATATGCAGAACCGGCGACATCTTGATTTTTGTGTGGTTTCAAGCTGAGATATGCATTTTCTGCGATAATCCTGGTGAGACTTCTGTTAGAAGTATGCAGAATCATCGAGATCGCACTTTTCGAGCTATTTAATGCGAGAAACACGTTATCTGATGTTTTCACCACTCCACAGTTGGTTTGATATGCAGAACCGGCGATATTTTGGTTTTCGTCGGATTTCAAGCTGAGATATGCATTTTCTACGATAATCTTGGTGAAACATCTGTCCGAAGTATGCAGAAACATCGAGAGCGCTCTTTGCGAGCTATTTAATGCGAGAAACTCGTTTTCTGGGGTTTTCACCACTCCACAGTTCGTTGGATATGCAGAACCGGAGATAACTTGGTTTTCGTGGGGTTTCAAGCTGAGATATGCATTTCCTGCGATAATCTTAGTGAGACTTCTATCCGAAGTATGCTGAATCATCGAGATCGCTCTTTTCGAGCTATTTAATGCGAGAAACACGTTCTCTGGTTGTTTTCACCACTCCACAGTGCGTCTGATATGCAGAACAGGCGATATCTTGATTTTCGTGGTGTTTCCAGCTGAGATATGCATTTTGTGCGATAATCTTGGTGGGTCTTTTGTCAGAAGTATGCAGAATCATCTAGATCGCTCTTTTCGAGCTACTTAATGCACGAAACACGTTTTCTGGAGTTTTCACCACTCCACAGTACGTTTGACATGCAGAACCGGAGATATCTTGGTTTCGGTCGGGTTTCAAGCTGAGATATGCATTTTCTACGATAATCTTGGTGAAACATCTGTCCGAAGTATGCAGAAACATCGAGAGCGCTGTTTTCGTGCTATTTAATGCGAGAAACTCGTTTTCTGGGGTTTTCACCACTCCACAGTTCGTTGGATATGCAGAACCGGAGATAACTTGGTTTTCGTGAGGTTTCAAGCTGAGCTATGCATTTTCTGCGATAATCCTGGTGAGTCTTCTGTCAGAAGTATGCAGAAACATCGAGAGCGCTGTTTTCGTGCTATTTAATGCGAGAAACTCGTTTTCTGGGGTTTTCACCACTCCACAGTTCGTTGGATATGCAGAACCGGAGATAACTTGGTTTTCGTGAGGTTTCAAGCTGAGCTATGCATTTTCTGCGATAATCCTGGTGAGTCTTCTGTCAGAAGTATGCAGAATCATCCAGAACGCTCTTTTCGAGCTAGTTAATGCGAGTAACACGTTTTCTGGTGTTTTCACCACTCCACAGGGCGTTTGACATGCAGAACCCGAGATATCTTGGTTTCGGTCGAGTTTCAAGCTGAGATATGCATTTTCTACGATAATATTGGTGAGACCTCCGTCAGAATTATGCAGAATCTTCGAAAGCGCTATGTTCGAGCTACTTAATGCGAGTAACACGTTTGCTGGTGTTTTCACGACTCCACAGTACGTTTGATATGCAGAACCGGCGACATCTTGATTTTTGTGTGGTTTCAAGCTGAGATATGCATTTTCTGCGATAATCCTGGTGAGACTTCAGTCAGAAGTATGCAGAATCATCGATATCGCTCTTTTCGAGCTATTTAATGCGAGAAACCCGTTTTCTGGGGTTTTCACCACTCCACAGTTCGTTGGATATGCAGAACAGTAGATATCTTGGTTTTCGTGGGGTTTCAAGCAGTGATATGCATTTTCTGCGATAATCTTGGTGAGACTTCTGTTAGAAGTATGCAGAATCATCGAGATCGCACTTTTCGAGCTATTTAATGCGAGAAACACGTTATCTGGTGTTTTCACCACTCCACAGTTGGTTTGATATGCAGAACCGGCGATATTTTGGTTTTCGTCGGATTTCAAGCTGAGATATGCATTTTCTACGATAATCTTGGTGAAACATCTGTCCGAAGTATGCAGAAACATCGAGAGCGCTCTTTGCGAGCTATTTAATGCGAGAAACTCGTTTTCTGGGGTTTTCACCACTCCACAGTTCGTTGGATATGCAGAACCGGAGATAACTTGGTTTTCGTGGGGTTTCAAGCTGAGATATGCATTTCCTGCGATAATCTTGCTGAGACTTCTATCCGAAGTATGCTGAATCATCGAGATCGCTCTTTTCGAGCTATTTAATGCGAGAAACACGTTCTCTGGTTGTTTTCACCACTCCACAGTGCGTTTGATATGCAGACAAGGCGATATCTTGATTTTCGTGGTGTTTCCAACTGAGATATGCATTTTCTGCGATAACCTTGGTGGGTCTTTTGTCGGAAGTATGCAGAATCATCTTGATCGCTCTTTTCGAGCTACTTAATGCACGAAACACTTTTTCTGGTGTTTTCATCACTCCACAGTACGTTTGACATGCAGAACCGGAGATATCTTGGTTTCGGTCGGGTTTCAAGCTGAGATATGCATTTTCTACGATAATCCTGGGGAGACTTCTGTCAGAAGTATGCAGAATCTTCGAGAACGCTCTTTTCGAGCTACTTAATGCGCGAAACACGTTTTCTGGTGTTTTCACCACTCCAAGGTACGTTTGGTGTGCAGAACCGGAGATCACTCGGTTTTCGTCGGGTTTCAAGCTGAGATATGCATTTTTTACGATAATCTTGGTGAGACTTCTGTCAGAAGGATGCATGATCTTCGAGAACGCACTTTTCGTGCTATTTATTGCGAGAAACACGTTATCTGGTGTTTTCACCACTCCACAGTGCGTTTGATATGCAGAACCGGCGATATCTTGATTTTCGTGGTGTTTCCCGCTGAGATATGCATTTTCTGCGATAATCTTGGATATTCTTCTGTGAGAAGTATGCAGAATCACCGAAATCGCTGTTTTCGTGCTATTTAATGCGAAAAACACGTTTTCTGGTGTTTTCAGCACTTCACAGTGCGTTTGATGTGCAGAACCGGCGACATCTTTGATTTCGTCGGGGTTCAAGTTGAGATATGCATTTTCTACGAGAATCTTGGTGAGACTTCTGTCGGAAGTATGCAGAATCATCGTGATCCGCCTTTTCGAGCTATTTAACGCGAGAAACACGTTCTCTGATTGTTTTCACCACTCCACAGTGCGTTTGATATGCAGAACCGGCAACATCTTGATTTTCGTGAGGTTTCGAGCTGAGATATGCATTTTCTGCGATAATATTGGTGAGACATCAGTCAGAAGTATGCAGAATCATCTAGATCGCTCTTTTCGAGCTACTTAATGCAGGAAACACGTTTTCTGGTGCTTTCACCACTCCACGGCAGGTTTGATGTGCAGAACCGGAGATAACTCGGTTTTCGGCGGGTTTCAAGCTGAGATATGCATTTTCTACGATAATCCTGGTGAGACTTCTGTCAGAAGTATGCAGAATCTTCGAGAACGCTCTTTTCGAGATACTTAATGCGCGAAACACGTTTTCTGGTGTTTTCACCACTCCACGGTACGTTTCATGTGCAGAACCGGAGATATATCGGTTTCGGTCGGGTTTCAACCTGAGATATGCATTTTCTACGATAATCCTGGTGAGACTTCTGTCAGAATTATGCAGAAACATCAAGAGCGCTCTTTTCGAGCTATTTAATGCGAGAAACACGTTTTCTGGGGTGTTCACCACTCCACAGTTCTTTGGATATGCAGAACAGGAGATACCTTGGTTTGCGTGGGGTTACAAGCAGAGATATGCATTTTCTGCGATAATCTTGTTGAGACTTCTGTTAGAAGTATGCAGAATCATCGAGATCGCACTTTTCGAGCTATTTAATGCGAGAAACACGTTATCTGGTGTTTTCACCACTCCACAGTGCGTTTGATATGTAGAACCGGCGATATCTTGGTTTTCGTGGGGTTTCAAGCTGAGATATGCATTTTCTACGATAATCGTGGTGAGACTTCTGTCCGAAGTATGGAGAATAATCGAGATCGCTCTATTCGAGCTATTTAAAGCGAGAAACACGTTTTCTGGGGTTTTCACCACTCCACAGTTCGTTGGATATGCTGAACAGTAGATATCTTGATTTTCGTGGGGTTTCAAGCTGAGATATGCATTTTCTGCGATAATCTTGTTGAGACTTTTGTCTGAAGTATGCAGAAACATCGTGAGCGCTCTTTTCGAGCTATTTATTGCGAGAAACACGTTATCTGGTGTTTTCACCTCTCCACAGTGCGTTTGAAATACAGAACCGGCGACATCTTTGATTTCGTCGGGGTTCAAGTTGAGATATGCATTTTCTACGATAATCTTGGTGGGTCTTTTGTCAGAGGTATGCAGAATCATATAGATCGCTCTTTTCGAGCTACTTAATGCACGAAACACGTTTTCTTGTGTTTTCACCACTCCACAGTACGTTTGACATGCAGAACCGGAGATATCTTGGTTTCGGCCGGGTTTCAACCTGAGATATGCATTTTCTACGATAATCCTGGTGAGACTTCTGTCAGAAGTATGCAGAATCTTCGAGAACGCTCTTTTCGAGATACTTAATGCGCGAAACTCGTTTTCTGGGGGTTTCACCACTCCACAGTTCGTTGGATATGCAGAACAGAAGATGTCTTGGTTTTCGTGGGGTTTCAAGCAGAGATATGCATTATCTGCAATAATCTTAGTGAGACTTCTGTTAGAAGTATGCAGAATCATCGAGTTCGCGCTTTTCGAACTATTTAATGCGAGAAACACGTTATCTGGTGTTTTCACCACTCCACAGTTGGTTTGATATGCAGAACCGGCGATATTTTGGTTTTCGTCGGGTTTCAAGCTGAGATATGCATTTTCTACGATAATCTTGGTGAAACATCTGTCCGAAGTATGCAGAAACATCGAGAGCGCTGTTTTCGTGCTATTTAATGCGAGAAACTCGTTTTCTGGGGTTTTCACCACTCCACAGTTCGTTGGATATGCAGAACCGGAGATATCTTGGTTTTCGTGGGGTTTCAAGCTGAGATATGCATTTTCTGCGATCATCTTTGTGAGTCTTCTGTCAGAAGCATGCAGAATCATCGAGATCATTCTATTCGAGCTATTTAATTCGAGAAACACGTTTTCTGTTGTTTTCATCACTCCACAGTGCGTTTGATGTGCAGAACCGGAGATAACTTGGTTTTCGTGAGGTTTCAAGCTGAGCTATGCATTTTCTGCGATAATCCTGGTGAGTCTTCTGTCAGAAGTATGCAGAATCATCCAGAACGCTCTTTTCGAGCTAGTTAATGCGAGTAACACGTTTTCTGGTGTTTTCACCACTCCACAGGGCGTTTGACATGCAGAACCCGAGATATCTTGGTTTCGGTCGAGTTTCAAGCTGAGATATGCATTTTCTACGATAATATTGGTGAGACCTCCGTCAGAATTATGCAGAATCTTCGAGAGCGCTATGTTCGAGCTACTTAATGCGAGTAACACGTTTGCTGGTGTTTTCACGACTCCACAGTACGTTTGATATGCAGAACCGGCGACATCTTGATTTTTGTGTGGTTTCAAGCTGAGATATGCATTTTCTGCGATAATCCTGGTGAGACTTCTGTTAGAAGTATGCAGAATCATCGAGATCGCACTTTTCGAGCTATTTAATGCGAGAAACACGTTATCTGATGTTTTCACCACTCCACAGTTGGTTTGATATGCAGAACCGGCGATATTTTGGTTTTCGTCGGATTTCAAGCTGAGATATGCATTTTCTACGATAATCTTGGTGAAACATCTGTCCGAAGTATGCAGAAACATCGAGAGCGCTCTTTGCGAGCTATTTAATGCGAGAAACTCGTTTTCTGGGGTTTTCACCACTCCACAGTTCGTTGGATATGCAGAACCGGAGATAACTTGGTTTTCGTGGGGTTTCAAGCTGAGATATGCATTTCCTGCGATAATCTTAGTGAGACTTCTATCCGAAGTATGCTGAATCATCGAGATCGCTCTTTTCGAGCTATTTAATGCGAGAAACACGTTCTCTGGTTGTTTTCACCACTCCACAGTGCGTCTGATATGCAGAACAGGCGATATCTTGATTTTCGTGGTGTTTCCAGCTGAGATATGCATTTTGTGCGATAATCTTGGTGGGTCTTTTGTCAGAAGTATGCAGAATCATCTAGATCGCTCTTTTAGCGCTACTTAATGCACGAAACACGTTTTCTGGAGTTTTCACCACTCCACAGTACGTTTGACATGCAGAACCGGAGATATCTTGGTTTCGGTCGGGTTTCAAGCTGAGATATGCATTTTCTACGATAATCTTGGTGAAACATCTGTCCGAAGTATGCAGAAACATCGAGAGCGCTGTTTTCGTGCTATTTAATGCGAGAAACTCGTTTTCTGGGGTTTTCACCACTCCACAGTTCGTTGGATATGCAGAACCGGAGATAACTTGGTTTTCGTGAGGTTTCAAGCTGAGCTATTCATTTTCTGCGATAATCCTGGTGAGTCTTCTGTCAGAAGTATGCAGAATCATCCAGAACGCTCTTTTCGAGCTAGTTAATGCGAGTAACACGTTTTCTGGTGTTTTCACCACTCCACAGGGCGTTTGACATGCAGAACCCGAGATATCTTGGTTTCGGTCGAGTTTCAAGCTGAGATATGCATTTTCTACGATAATATTGGTGAGACCTCCGTCAGAATTATGCAGAATCTTCGAGAGCGCTATGTTCGAGCTACTTAATGCGAGTAACACGTTTGCTGGTGTTTTCACGACTCCACAGTACGTTTGATATGCAGAACCGGCGACATCTTGATTTTTGTGTGGTTTCAAGCTGAGATATGCATTTTCTGCGATAATCCTGGTGAGACTTCAGTCAGAAGTATGCAGAATCATCGATATCGCTCTTTTCGAGCTATTTAATGCGAGAAACCCGTTTTCTGGGGTTTTCACCACTCCACAGTTCGTTGGATATGCAGAACAGTAGATATCTTGGTTTTCGTGGGGTTTCAAGCAGTGATATGCATTTTCTGCGATAATCTTGGTGAGACTTCTGTTAGAAGTATGCAGAATCATCGAGATCGCACTTTTCGAGCTATTTAATGCGAGAAACACGTTATGTGGTGTTTTCACCACTCCACAGTTGGTTTGATATGCAGAACCGGCGATATTTTGGTTTTCGTCGGATTTCAAGCTGAGATATGCATTTTCTACGATAATCTTGGTGAAACATCTGTCCGAAGTATGCAGAAACATCGAGAGCGCTCTTTGCGAGCTATTTAATGCGAGAAACTCGTTTTCTGGGGTTTTCACCACTCCACAGTTCGTTGGATATGCAGAACCGGAGATAACTTGGTTTTCGTGGGGTTTCAAGCTGAGATATGCATTTCCTGCGATAATCTTGGTGAGACTTCTATCCGAAGTATGCTGAATCATCGAGATCGCTCTTTTCGAGCTATTTAATGCGAGAAACACGTTCTCTGGTTGTTTTCACCACTCCACAGTGCGTTTGATATGCAGACAAGGCGATATCTTGATTTTCGTGGTGTTTCCAACTGAGATATGCATTTTCTGCGATAACCTTGGTGGGTCTTTTGTCGGAAGTATGCAGAATCATCTTGATCGCTCTTTTCGAGCTACTTAATGCACGAAACACTTTTTCTGGTGTTTTCATCACTCCACAGTACGTTTGACATGCAGAACCGGAGATATCTTGGTTTCGGTCGGGTTTCAAGCTGAGATATGCATTTTCTACGATAATCCTGGGGAGACTTCTGTCAGAAGTATGCAGAATTTTCGAGAACGCTCTTTTCGAGCTACTTAATGCGCGAAACACGTTTTCTGGTGTTTTCACCACTCCAAGGTACGTTTGGTGTGCAGAACCGGAGATCACTCGGTTTTCGTCGGGTTTCAAGCTGAGATATGCATTTTTTACGATAATCTTGGTGAGACTTCTGTCAGAAGGATGCATGATCTTCGAGAACGCACTTTTCGTGCTATTTATTGCGAGAAACACGTTATCTGGTGTTTTCACCACTCCACAGTGCGTTTGATATGCAGAACCGGCGATATCTTGATTTTCGTGGTGTTTCCCGCTGAGATATGCATTTTCTGCGATAATCTTGGATATTCTTCTGTGAGAAGTATGCAGAATCACCGAAATCGCTGTTTTCGTGCTATTTAATGCGAAAAACACGTTTTCTGGTGTTTTCAGCACTTCACAGTGCGTTTGATGTGCAGAACCGGCGACATCTTGATTTTCGTGATGTTTCTAGCTGAGATATGCATTTTCTGCGATAATATTGGTGAGACTTCAGTCAGAAGTATGCAGAATCATCTAGATCGCTCGTTTCGAGCTATTTAAAGCACGAAACACGTTTTCTGGTGTTTTCACCACTCCACAGTACGTTTGAAATGCAGAACCGGAGATATCTTGGTTTCGGTCGGGTTTCAAGCTGAGATATGCATTTTCTATGATAATCCTGGTGAGACTTCTGTCAGAAGTATGCAGAATCTTCGAGAACGCCCTTTTCGAGCTACTTAATGCGCGAAACACGTTTTCTGGTGTTTTCACCACTCCACGGTACGTTTGATGTGCAGAACCGGATATAACCCGGTTTTCGTCGGGTTTCAAGCTGAGATATGCATTTTGTACGATAATCTTGGTGAGACTTCTGTGAGAAGTATGCAGGATCTTCGAGAACGCTCTCTTCGTGCTATTTAATGCGAAAAACACGTTTTCTGGTGTTTTCAGCACGTCACAGTGCGTTTGATATGCGGAAACTGCGATATCTTCGTTTTCGTGGGGTTTCCAGCTGAGACATGCATTTTCTGCGATAATCTTGGATATTCTTCTGTGAGAAGTATGGAGAATCACCGAAATCGCAGTTTTCGTGCTATTGAATGCGAAAAACACGTTTTATGGTGTTTTCAGCACTCCACAGTGCGTTTGATATGCCGAAACTGCGATATCTTCGATTTCGTGGGGTTTCCAGCTGAGACATGCATTTTCTGCGATAATCTTGGATATTCTTCTGTGAGAAGTATGGAGAATCACCGAAATCGCAGTTTTCGTGCTATTGAATGCGAAAAACACGTTTTCTGGTGTTTTCACCACTCCACAGTGCGTTTGATATGCAGAACAGTAGATATCTTGGTTTTCGTGGCGTTTCAAGCTGAGATATGCATTTTCTGCGATAAGCTTGGTGAAACATCTGTCCGAAGTATGCAGAACCATCGAGAGAGCTCTTTTCGGGCTATTTAATGCGAGAAACACGTTTTCTGGGGTTTTCACCACTCCACAGTTCGTTGGATATGCAGAACCGGAGATATCTTGGTTTTCGTGGGGTTTCAAGCTGAGATATGCATTTCCTGCGATAATCTTGGTGAGACTTCTGTCCGAAGTATGCAGAATCATCGAGATCGCGCTTTTCGAGCTATTTAATGCGAGAAACACGTTATCTGGTGTTTTCACCACTCCACAGTTGGTTTAATATGCAGATACGGCGATACCTTGATTTTCGGGGTGTTTCAGGCTGAGATATGCATTTTCTACGATAATGTTGGTGAGACTTCTGTCAGAAGTATGCAGAATCTTCGAGAACGCTCTTTTCGAGCTACTTAATGCGCGAAACACGTTTTCTGGTGTTTTCACCACTCCACGGTACGTTTGATGTGCAGAACCGGAGATAACTCGGTTTTCGTCGGGTTTCAAGCTGAGATATGCATTTTCTACGATAATCTTAGTGAGACTGCTGTCAGAAGTATGCAGGACCTTCGAGAACGCTCTTTTCGAGCTACTTGATGCGATAAACACGTTTTCTGGTGTTTGCAGCACTCCACAGTGCGTTTGATATGCGGAAACTGCGATATCTTCGGTTTCATTGGGTTTCCAGATGAGATATGCATTTTCTACGATAATCTTGGATATTCTTGTGCGAGACGTTTGCAGAATCACAGAAATCGCTCTATTCGAGCTGTTTAATGCAAGAAACACGTTATCGGGTTGTTTTCACCACTCCACAGTGCGTTTGATGTGCAGAACCGGCGACATCTTGATTTTCGTGGGGTTTCCAGCTGAAATATGCATTTTCTGCGATAATCTTGGTGTTTCATCTATCACAAGTATGCAGAATCATCGAGAACGCTGTTTTCGAGCTAGCTAGTGAGAGAAACACGTTTTCTGGTGTTTTCACCACTCCACAGTGCGTTTGATATGCATAACAGTAGATATCTTGGTTTTCGTGGGGTTTCAAGATGAGATATGCATTTTCTGCGATAAGCTTGGTGAAACATCTGTCCGAAGTATGCAGAACCATCGAGAGAGCTCTTTTCGGGCTATTTAATGCGAGAAACACGTTTTCTGGGGTTTTCACCACTCCACAGTTCGTTGGATATGCAGAACCGGTGATATCTTGGTTTTCGTGGGGTTTCAAGCTGAGATATGCATTTCCTGCGATAATCTTGGTGAGACTTCTGTCCGAAGTATGCTGAATCATCTAGATCGCTCTTTTCGAGCTATTTAATGCGAGAAACACGTTATCTGGTGTTTTCACCACTCCACAGTGCGTTTGATTTGCAGAACCAACGATATCTTGGTTTTCGTGGGGTTTCAAGCTGAGATATGCATTTTCTGCGATAATCTTGGTTAGACTTCTGTCCGAAGTATGCAGAATCATCGAGATCGCGCTTTTCGAGCTATTTAATGCGAGAAACACGTTATCTGGTGTTTTCACCACTCCACAGTTGGTTTGATATGCAGATACGGCGATACCTTGATTTTCGGGGTGTTTCAGGCTGAGATATGCATTTTCTACGATAATGTTGGTGAGACTTCTGTCAGAAGTATGCAGAATCTTCGAGAACGCTCTTTTCGAGCTACTTAATGCGCGAAACACGTTTTCTGGTGTTTTCACCACTCCACGGTACGTCTGATGTGCAGAACCGGAGATAACTCGGTTTTCGTCGGGTTTCAAGCTGAGATATGCATTTTCTACGATAATCTTAGTGAGACTGCTGTCAGAAGTATGCAGGACCTTCGAGAACGCTCTTTTCGAGCTACTTGATGCGATAAACACGTTTTCTGGTGTTTTCACCACCCCACAGTGCGTTTGATATGCAGAACCGGCGACATCTTGGTTTTCGTGGGGTATCAAGCTGAGATATGCAGTTTCTGCGATAAGCTTGGTGAAACATCTGTCCGAAGTATGCAGAACCATCGAGAGAGCTCTTTTCGAGCTATTTAATGCGACAAACACGTTATCTGGTGTTTTCAGCACCCCACAGTATGTTTGATATGCAGAACAGTAGATATCTTGGTTTTCGTGGGGTTTCAAGCTGAGATATGCATTTTCTGCGATAAGCTTGGTGAAACATCTGTCCGAAGTATGCAGAACCATCGAGAGAGCTCTTTTCGAGCTACTTAATGCGAGAAACACGTTTTCTGGTTTTTTCACCACTCCACAGTGCGTCTGAAATGCAGAACCGGCGATATCTTGGTTTTGGTGGGGTTTGTAGCTGAGATATGCATTTTCTGCGATAATCTTGGTGAGTCTTCTGTCAGAAGTATGCAGAATCATCTAGGTCGCTCTTTTCGAGCTATTTAATGCGAGAAACACGTCTTTTTGCGTTTTCACCACCCCACAGTGCGTTTGATATGCAGAACCGGAGATATATTGGTTTCGGTCGGGTTTCAAGCTGAGATATGCATTCTCTGCGATAATCTTGGTGATTCTTCTGTCAGAAGTATGCAGAATCATCTAGATCGCTCGTTTCGAGCTATTTAATGCGAAAAAACAAGTTTTCTGGTGTTTTCACCACTCCACTGTGCGTTTGATATGCAGAACCGGCGACATCTTGATTTTCGTGGTGTTTCCAGCTGAGATATGCATTTTGTGCGATAATCTTGGTGGGTCTTTTGTCAGAAGTATGCAGAATCATCTAGATCGCTCTTTTCGAGCTACCTAATGCACGAAACACGTTTTCTGGTGTTTTCACCACTCCACAGTACGTTTGACATACAGAACCGTCGATATCTTGGTTTCGGTCGGGTTTCAAGCTGAGATATGCATTTTCTACGATAATCTTGGTGAAACATCTGTCCGAAGTGTGCAGAAACATCGAGAGCGCTCTTTTCGAGCTATTTAATGCGAGAAACTCGTTTTCTGGGGTTTGCACCACTCCACAGTGCGTTGGATATGGAGAACCGGAGATATTTTGGTTTTCGTCGGGTTTCAAGCTGAGATATGCATTTTCTACGATAAGCTTGGTGAAACTCCTGTCCGAAGTATGCAGAAACGTCGAGAGCGCTCTTTTCGAGCTATTTAATGCGAGAAACACGTTTTCTGGTGTTTTCACCACTCCACAGTACGTTTGACATGCAGAACTGCAGATATCTTGGTTTCGGTCGGGTTTCAAGCTGAGATATGCATTTTCTACGATAATCTTGGTGAAACATCTGTCCGAAGTATGCAGAAACATCGAGAGCGCCGTTTTCGAGCAATTTGATGCGAGAAACTCGTTTTCTGGGGTTTTCACCACTCCACAGTTCGTTGGATATGCAGAACAGTACATATCTTGGTTTTCGTGGGGTTTAAGCTGAGATATGCATTTTCTGCGATAATCTTGTTGAGACTTATGTCCGAAGTATGCAGAATCATCGAGATCGCTCGATTCGAGCTATTTAATGGGAGAAAGACGTTATCTGGTGTTTTCACCACTCCACAGTGCGTTGGATATGCAGAACCGGAGATATTTTGGTTTTCGTCGGGTTTCAAGCTGAGATATGCATTTTCTACGATAAGCTTGGTGAAACATCTGTCCGAAGTATGCAGAAACGTCGAGAGCGCTCTTTTCGAGCTATCTAATGCGAGAAACACGTTATCTGGTGTTTTCACCACTCCACAGTTGGTTTGATATGCAGAACCGGCGATATTTTGGTTTTCGACGGGTTTCAAGCTGAGATATGCATTTTCTATGATAATCTTGGGAAACATCTGTCCGAAGTATGCAGAAACATCGAGAGCGCTCTTTTCGAGCTATTTAATGCGAGAAACTTGTTTTCTGGGGTTTTCACCACTCCACAGTTCGTTGGATATGCAGAACCGGAGATATCCTGGTTTTCGTGGGGTTTCAAGCTGAGATATGCATTTCCTGCGATAATCTTGGTGAGACTTCTGTCCGAAGTATGCTGAATCATCGGGATCGCGCTTTTCGAGCTATTTAATGCGAGAAACACGTTCTGTGTTTGTTTTCACCACTCCACTGTGCGTTTGATGTGCAGAACAGGCGATATCTTGATTTTCGTGGTGTTTCCAGCTGAGATATGCATTTTGTGCGATAATCTTGGTGGGTCTTTTGTCAGAAGTATGCAGAATCATCTAGATCGCTCTTTTCGAGCTACCTAATGCACGAAACACGTTTTCTGGTGTTTTCACCACTCCACAGTACGTTTGACATACAGAACCGGAGATATCTTGGTTTCGGTCGGGTTTCAAGCTGAGATATGCATTTTCTACGATAATCTTGGTGAAACATCTGTCCGAAGTATGCAGAAACATCGAGAGCGCCGTTTTCGAGCTATTTGATGCGAGAAACTCGTTTTCTGGGGTTTTCACCACTCCACAGTTCGTTGGATATGCAGAACAGTACATATCTTGGTTTTCGTGGGGTTTAAGCTGAGATATGCATTTTCTGCGATAATCTTGTTGAGACTTATGTCCGAAGTATGCAGAATCATCGAGATCGCTCGATTCGAGCTATTTAATGGGAGAAAGACGTTATCTGGTGTTTTCACCACTCCACAGTGCGTTGGATATGCAGAACCGGAGATATTTTTGTTTTCGTCGGGTTTCAAGCTGAGATATGCATTTTCTACGATAAGCTTGGTGAAACTCCTGTCCGAAGTATGCAGAAACGTCGAGAGCGCTCTTTTCGAGCTATTTAATGCGAGAAACACGTTTTCTGGGGTTTTCACCACTCCACAGTTCCTTGGATATGCAGAACAGTAGATATCTTGGTTTTCGTGGGGTTTCAAGCAGAGATATGCATTTGCTGCGATAATCTTGGTGAGACTTCTGTTAGAAGTATGCAGAATCATCGAGATCGCTCTTTTCGAGCTATTTAATGCGAGAAACTCGTTTTCTGGGGTTTTCACCACTCCACAGTTCGTTGGATATGCAGAACCGGAGATATCTTGGTTTTCGTGGGGTTTCAAGCTGAGATATGCACTTCCTGCGATAATGTTGGTGAGACTTCTGTCCGAAGTTTGCTGAATCATCGGGATCGCTCTTTTCGAGCTATTTAATGCGAGAAACACGTTCTCTGGTGGTTTTCACCACTCCACATTGCGTTTGATATGCAGAACCGGCAACATCTTGATTTTCGTGAGGTTTCGAGCTGAGATATGCATTTTCTGCGATAATATTGGTGAGACCTCAGTCAGAAGTATGCAGAATCATCTCGATCGCTCTTTTCGAGCTACTTAATGCTCGAAACACGTTTTCTGGTGTTTTCACCACTCCACAGAACGTTTGACATGCAGAACGGGAGATATCTTGGTTTCGGTCGGGTTGCAAGCTAAGATATGCTTTTCCTGCGATAATCTTGGTGAGACTTCTGTCCGAAGAATGCTGAATCATCGGGATCGCTCTTTTCGAGCTATTTAATGCGAGAAACACGTTCTCTGGTTGTTTGCACCTCTCCACAGTGCGTTTGATGTGCAGAACAGGCAATATCTTGATTTTCGTGGTGTTTCCAGCTGAGATATGCATTTTCTGCGATAATCTTGGTGGGTCTTTTGTCAGAAGTATGCAGAATCATCGAGATCGCTCGTTTCGAGCTATTTAATGCGAGAAACACGTTATCTGGTATTTTCACCACTCCACAGTGCGTTGGATATGCAGAACCGGAGATATTTTGGTTTTCGTCGGGTTTCAAGCTGAGATATGCATTTTCTACGATAAGCTTGGTGAAACATCTGTCCGAAGTATGCAGAAACGTCGAGAGCGCTCTTTTCGAGCTATCTAATGCGAGAAACACGTTATCTGGTGTTTTCACCACTCCACAGTTGGTTTGATATGCAGAACCGGCGATATTTTGGTTTCGGTCGGGTTTCAAGCTGAGATATGCATTTCCTGCGATAATCCTGGTGAGACTTCTGTCCGAAGTATGCTGAATCATCGGGATCGCTCTTTTCGAGCTATTTAATGCGAGAAACACGTTCTCTGGTTGTTTGCACCTCTCCACAGTGCGTTTGATGTGCAGAACAGGCAATATCTTGATTTTCGTGGTGTTTCCAGCTGAGATATGCATTTTCTGCGATAATCTTGGTGGGTCTTTTGTCAGAAGTATGCAGAATCATCGAGATCGCTCGTTTCGAGCTATTTAATGCGAGAAACACGTTATCTGGTATTTTCACCACTCCACAGTGCGTTGGATATGCAGAACCGGAGATATTTTGGTTTTCGTCGGGTTTCAAGCTGAGATATGCATTTTCTACGATAAGCTTGGTGAAACATCTGTCCGAAGTATGCAGAAACGTCGAGAGCGCTCTTTTCGAGCTATCTAATGCGAGAAACACGTTATCTGGTGTTTTCACCACTCCACAGTTGGTTTGATATGCAGAACCGGCGATATTTTGGTTTCGGTCGGGTTTCAAGCTGAGATATGCATTTCCTGCGATAATCCTGGTGAGACTTCTGTCCGAAGTATGCTGAATCATCGGGATCGCTCTTTTCGAGCTATTTAATGCGAGAAACACGTTCTCTGGTTGTTTTCACCACTCCACAGTGCGTTTGATATGCAGAACCGGCAACATCTTGAGTTTCGTGGTGTTTCCAGCTGAGATATGCATTTTCTGCGATAATCTTGGTGGGTCTTTTGTCAGAAGTATGCAGAATCATCTAGATCGCTCTTTTCGAGCTACTTAATGCACGAAACACGTTTTCTGGTGTTTTCACCACTCCACAGTACGTTTGACATGCAGAACCGGAGATATCTTGGTTTCGGTCGGGTTTCAAGCTGAGATATGCATTTTCTACGATAATCTTGGTGAAACATCTGTCCGAAGTATGCAGAAACATCGAGAGCGCTCTTTTCGAGCTATTTAATGCGAGAAACTCGTTTTCTGGGGTTTTCACCACTCCACAGTGCGTTGGATATGGAGAACCGGAGATATTTTGGTTTTCGTCGGGTTTCAAGTTGAGATATGCATTTTCTACGATAAGCTTGGTGAAACATCTGTCCGAAGTATGCAGAAACGTCGAGAGCGCTCTTTTCGAGCTACTTAATGCACGAAACACGTTTTCTGGTGTTTTCACCACTCCACAGTTCGTTGGATATGCAGAACCGGAGATATTTTGGTTTTCGTCGGGTTTCAAGCTGAGATATGCATTTTCTACGATAAGCTTGGTGAAACATCTGTCCGAAGTATGCAGGAACGTCGAGAGCGCTCTTTTCGAGCTATTTAATGCGAGAAACACGTTTTCTGGGGTTTTCACCACTCCACAGTTCGTTGGATATGCAGAACCGGAGACATTTTGGTTTTCGTCGGGTTTCAAGCGGAGATATGCATTTTCTACGATAAGCTTGGTGAAACATCTGTCCGAAGTATGCAGAAACGTCGAGAGCGCTCTTTTCGAGCTACTTAATGCACGAAACACGTTTTCTGGTGTTTTCACCACTCCACAGTTCGTTGGATATGCAGAACCGGAGATATTTTGGTTTTCGTCGGGTTTCAAGCTGAGATATGCATTTTGTACGATAAGCTTGGTGAAACTCCTGTCCGAAGTATGCAGAAACGTCGAGAGCGCTCTTTTCGAGCTATTTAATGCGAGAAACACGTTTTCTGGGGTTTTCACCACTCCACAGTTCCTTGGATATGCAGAACAGTAGATATCTTGGTTTTCGTGGGGTTTCAAGCAGAGATATGCATTTGCTGCGATAATCTTGGTGAGACTTCTGTTAGAAGTATGCAGAATCATCGAGATCGCACTTTTCGAGCTATTTAATGCGAGAAACACGTTATCTGGTGTTTTCACCACTCCACAGTTGGTTTGATATGCAGAACCGGCGATATTTTGGTTTTCGTCGGGTTTCATGCCGAGATATGCAGTTTCTACGATAATCTTGGTGAAACATGTGTCCGAAGTATGCAGAAACATCAAGAGCGCTATTTTCGAGCTATTTAATGCGAGAAACTCGTTTTCTGGGGTTTTCACCACTCCACAGTTCGTTGGATATGCAGAACCGGAGATATCTTGGTTTTCGTGGGGTTTCAAGCTGAGATATGCACTTCCTGCGATAATGTTGGTGAGACGTCTGTCCGAAGTATGCAGAATCATCGAGATCGCTCGTTTCGAGCTATTTAATGCGAGAAAGACGTTATCTGGTGTTTTCACCACTCCACAGTGCGTTGGATATGCAGAACCGGAGATATTTTGGTTTTCGTCGGGTTTCAAGCTGAGATATGCATTTTCTACGATAAGCTTGGTGAAACATCTGTCCGAAGTATGCAGAAACATCGAGAGCGCTCTTTTCGAGCTATTTCATGGGAGAAACTCGTTTTCTGGGGTTTTCACCACTCCACAGATCGTTGGATATGCAGAACCGGAGATATTTTGGTTTTCGTCGGGTTTCAAGCTGAGATATGCATTTTCTATGATAAGCTTGGTGAAACATCTGTCCGAAGTATGCAGAAACTTCGAGAGCGCTCTTTTCGAGCTACTTAATGCACGAAACACGTTTTCTGGTGTTTTCACCACTCCACAGTTCGTTGGATATGCAGAACCGGAGATATTTTGGTTTTCGTCGGGTTTCAAGCTGAGATATGCATTTTCTACGATAAGCTTGGTGAAACTCCTGTCCGAAGTATGCAGAAACGTCGAGAGCGCTCTTTTCGAGCTATTTAATGCGAGAAACACGTTTTCTGGGGTTTTCACCACTCCACAGTTCCTTGGATATGCAGAACAGTAGATATCTTGGTTTTCGTGGGGTTTCAAGCAGAGATATGCATTTGCTGCGATAATCTTGGTGAGACTTCTGTTAGAAGTATGCAGAATCATCTAGATCGCTCTTTTCGAGCTACTAAATGCTCGAAACACGTTTTCTGGTGTTTTCACCACTCCACAGTACGTTTGACATGCAGAACCGGAGATATCTTGGTTTCGGTCGGGTTGCAAGCTGAGATATGCATTTCCTGCGAAAATCTTGGTGAGACTTCTGTCCGAAGAATGCTGAATCATCGGGATCGCTCTTTTCGAGCTATTTAATGCGAGAAACACGTTCTCTGGTTGTTTGCACCTCTCCACAGTGCGTTTGATGTGCAGAACAGGCAATATCTTGATTTTCGTGGTGTTTCAAGCTGAGATATGCACTTCCTGCGATAATGTTGGTGAGACGTCTGTCCGAAGTATGCAGAATCATCGAGATCGCTCGTTTCGAGCTATTTAATGCGAGAAAGACGTTATCTGGTGTTTTCACCACTCCACAGTGCGTTGGATATGCAGAACCGGAGATATTTTGGTTTTCGTCGGGTTTCAAGCTGAGATATGCATTTTCTACGATAAGCTTGGTGAAACATCTGTCCGAAGTATGCAGAAACATCGAGAGCGCTCTTTTCGAGCTATTTCATGGGAGAAACTCGTTTTCTGGGGTTTTCACCACTCCACAGATCGTTGGATATGCAGAACCGGAGATATTTTGGTTTTCGTCGGGTTTCAAGCTGAGATATGCATTTTCTATGATAAGCTTGGTGAAACATCTGTCCGAAGTATGCAGAAACTTCGAGAGCGCTCTTTTCGAGCTACTTAATGCACGAAACACGTTTTCTGGTGTTTTCACCACTCCACAGTTCGTTGGATATGCAGAACCGGAGATATTTTGGTTTTCGTCGGGTTTCAAGCTGAGATATGCATTTTCTACGATAAGCTTGGTGAAACTCCTGTCCGAAGTATGCAGAAACGTCGAGAGCGCTCTTTTCGAGCTATTTGATGCGAGAAACTCGTTTTATGGTGTTTTCACCACTCCACAGTTCGTTGGATATGCAGAACAGTACATATCTTGGTTTTAGTGGGGTTTAAGCTGAGATATGCATTTTCTGCGATAATCTTGTTGAGACTTCTGTCCGAAGTATGCAGAAACGTCGAGAGCGCTCTTTTCGAGCTATCTAATGCGAGAAACACGTTATCTGGTGTTTTCACCACTCCACAGTGCGTTTGATATGTAGAGCCACCGATAACTTGGTTTTCGTCGGGTTTCAAGCTGAGATATGCATTTTCTGCGATAATATTGGTGAGACTTCAGTCAGAAGTATGCAGAATCATCTAGATCGCTCTTGTCGAGCTATTTAATGCAAAAAACAAGTTTCCTGGTGTTATCACCACTCGACAGTGCGTTTGATATGCAGAACCGGCGACATCTTGGCTGTCGTCGGGTATCAAGCTGAGATATGCATTTTCTGCGACAATCTTTGTGTTTCATCTATGAGAAGGATGCAGAATCATCCAGAACGCTCTTTTCGAGCTAGTTAATGCGAGGAACACGTTTTCTGGTGTTTTCACCACCCCACAGTGCGTTTGATATGCAGAACCGGCGACATCTTGGTTTTCGTGGGGTTTCCAGCCGAGATATGCATTTTCTGCGATAATCTTGGTGAGTCTTCTGTCAGAAGTATGCAGAATCATCGAGATCGCAATTTTCGAGCTTCTTAATGCGAGAAACACGTTATCTGGTGTTTTCGCCACTCCACAGTGCGTTTGACATGCAGAACCGAAGATATCTTGGTTTCGGTCGGGTTTCAAGCTGAGACATGCATTTTCTCCGTTAATCTTGGCGATTCTTCTGTCAGAAGTATGCAGAATCTTCGAGAACGCTCTTTTCGAGCTGTTTAATGCGAGAAACACGTTATCTGTTGTTATCACCACTCCACAGTGCGTTTGATATGCAGAACCGGCGACATCTTGATTTTCGTGAGGTTTCAAGCTGAGATATGCATTTTCTGCGATAATCTTGGTGAGTCTTCTGTCAGAAGTATGCAGTATCATCGAGATCGCTCTATTCGAGCTATTCAATGCGAGAAACACGTTATCTGGTGATTTCATCACTCCACAGGGCGTTTGATATGCAGAACCGGCGATATCTTGGTTTTCGTGGGGTTTCCAGCTGAGATATGCATTTTCTGCGATAATCTTGGTGAGACTTTAGTCAGAAGTATCCAGAACCATCTAGATCGCTCGTTTTGAGCTATTTAATGCGAGAAACACGTTATCTGGTGTTTTCATCACTCCACAGGGCGTTTGATATGCAGAACCGGCGATATCTTGGTTATCGTGGGGTTTCCAGCTGAGATATGCATTTTCTGCGATAATCTTGGCGATTCTTCTGTCAGAAGTATGCAGAATCATCGAGAACGCTCTTTTCGAGCTGTTTAATGCGAGAAACACGTTATCTGTTGTTATCACCACTCCACAGTGCGTTTGATATGCAGAACCGGCGACATCTTGGATTTCGTCGGGATTCAATCTGAGATATGCATTTTCTGCGGCAATCTTGGTGAGACTTCTGTCCGAAGTATGCAGAATCATCGAGATCGCTCCTCTCGAGCTATTTAATGCGGGAAACACGTTATCTGGTGTTTCGACCACTCGACAGTGCGTTAGATATGCAGAGCTGCCGATAACTTGGTTTTCGTGCGGTTTCCAGCTGAAATATGCATTTTCTGCGATAATCTTTGTGTTTCATCTATGAGAACTATGCAGAATCATCGAGAACGCTCTTTTCGAGCTCTTTAATGCGAGAAACACGTTACCTGGTGTTATCACCACTCCACAGTGCGTTTGATATGCAGAACCGGCGACATCTTGGCTTTCGTCGGGTATCAAGCTGAGATATGCGTTTTCTACGATAATCTTTGTGAGTCTTCTGACAGAAGTATGCAGAATCATCGAGATCGATCTATTCGAGCTATTTAATGCGAGAAACACGTTATCTGGTTGTTTTCACTACTCCACAGTGCGTTTGATATGCAGAACCCGCGACATCTTGATTTTCGTGAGGTTTCTAGCTGAGATATGCATTTTATGCGATAATATTGGTGAGACTTCAGTCACAAGTATGCAGAATCATCTAGATCGCTCGTTTCGAGCTATTTAATGCGAAAAAACAAGTTTTCTATTGTTTTGACCACTCCACAGTGCGTTTGATATGTAGAGCCTCCGATTACTTGGTTTTCGTGGGGTTTCCAGCTAAAATATGCATTTTCTGCGATAATCTTGGGGAGTCTTCTGTCAGAAGTATGCAGAATCATCGAGATCGCTTTATTCGAGCAATTTAATGCGAGAAACAACGTTATCTGGTGTTTTCATCATTCCACAGGGCGCTTGATATGCAGAATCGGCGATATCTTGGTTTTCGTGGGGTTTCCAGCTGAGATATGCATTTTCTGCGATAATTTTGGTGTTTCATCTATGAGAAGAATGCAGAATCATCGAGAACGCTCTTTTCGAGCTACTTAATGCGAGAAACACGTTTTCTTGTGTTTTCGTCACTCCACAGTATGTTTGATGTGCAGAACCGGCGACATATTGATTTTCGTGAGGTTTCAAGATGAGATATGCATTTTGTGCGGCAATCTTGGTGAGACTTCTGTCCGAAGTATGCAGAATCATCGATATCGCTCTGTTCGAGCTATTTAATGCGAGAAGCACGTTATCTGGTGGTTTGACAACTCCACAGTGCGTTTGATATGCAGAACCGGCGACATCTTGATTTTCGTGAGGTTTCAGGCTGAGATATGCATTTTCTGCGGCAATCTTGGTGAGACTTCTGTCCGAAGTATGCAGAATCATCTAGATCGCTCGTTCCGAGCTATTTAATGCGAAAAAACAAGTTTTCTGGTGTTTTGACCACTCCAACGGGCGTTAGATATGCAGAGCCGCCGATAAATTGGTTTTTGTGGGGTTTACAGATGAGATATTCATTTTCGGCGATAATCTTGATGTTTCATCTATGAGAAGCACGCAGAATCATCGAGGACGCTTTTTTCGAGCTACTTAAAGCGAGAAATACGTTTTCTAGTGTTTTCGCCACTCCACAGTACGTTTGATGTGCAGAACCGGAGATATCTTGGTTTTCGTGAGGTATCAAGCTGAGATATGCATTTTCTGCGGCAATCTTGGTGAGACTTCTGTCCGAAGTATGCAGAATCATCGATATCGCTCTTTTCGAGCTATTTAATGCGAGAAGCACGTTATCTGGTGTTTTGACAACTCCACAGTGCGTTTGATATGCAGAACCGCCGACATCTTGATTTTCGTGAGGTTTCAAGCTGAGATATGCATTTTCTGCTGCAATCTTGGTGAGACTTCTGTCCGAAGTATGCAGAATCATCGAGATCGCTCTTTTCGAGCTATTTAATGCGGCAAACACGTTATCTGTTGTTTTGCACACTCCACAGTGCGTTAGATATGCAGAGCCACCGATAACTTGGTTTTCGTGGGGTTTCCAGCTGAGATATTCATTTTCGGCGATAATCTTGGTGTTTCATCTATGAGAAGTATGCAGAATCATCTAGATCGCTCTTTTCGAGCTATTTAATGCGAGTAACACGTTTTCTGGTGTTTTCACCACTCCACAGTACGTTTGATGTGCAGAACCGGAGATATCTTGGTTTTCGTGAGGTTTCAAGCTGAGATATGCATTTTCTGCAGCAATCTTGGTGAGACTTCTGTCCGAAGTATGCAGAATCATCGATATCGCTCTTTTCGAGCTATATAATGCGAGAAGCACGTTATCTGGTGTTTTGACAACTCCACAGTGCGTTTGATATGCAGAACCGCCGACATCTTGATTTTCGTGAGGTTTCAAGCTGAGATATGCATTTTCTGCTGCAATCTTGGTGAGACTTCTGTCCGAAGTATGCAGAATCATCGAGATCGCTCTTTTCGAGCTATTTAATGCGGCAAACACGTTATCTGGTGTTTTGCACACTCCACAGTGCGTTGGATATGCAGAGCCGCCGATAAATTGGTTTTTGTGGGGTTTACAGATGAGATATTCAGTTTCGTCGATAATCTTGATGTTTCATCTATGAGAAGCATGCAGAAACATCGAGGACGCTCTTTTCGAGCTACGTAATGCGAGAAATACGTTGTCTGGTGTTTTCGCCACACCACAGTACGTTTGATCTGCAGAACCGGAGATATCTTGGTTTTCGTGAGGTTTCAAGCTGAGATATGCATTTTCTGCGGCAATCTTGGTGAGACTTCTGTCCGAAGTATGCAGAATCATCGAAATCGCTCTTTTCGAGCTATTTAATGAGAGAAGCACCTTATCTGGTGTTTTGACAACTCCACAGTGCGTTTGATATGCAGAACCGCCGACATCTTGATTTTCGTGAGGTTTCAAGCTGAGATATGCATTTTCTGCGGCAATCTTGGTGAGACTTCTGTCCGAAGTATGCAGAATCATCGAGATCGCTCTTTTCGAGCTATTTAATGCGGGAAACACGTTATCTGGTGGTTTGGACACTCCACAGTGCGTTAGATATGCAGAGCCGCCGATAACTTGGTTTTCGTGGGATTTCCAGCTGAGATATTCATTTTCGGCGATAATCTTGGTGCTTCATCTATGAGAAGTATGCAGAATCATCTAGATCGCTCTTTTCGAGCTATTTAATGCGAGTAACACGTTTTCTGGTGTTTTCACCACTCCACAGTACGTTTGATGTGCAGAACCGGAGATATCTTGGTTTTCGTGAGGTTTCAAGCTGAGATATGCATTTTCTGCAGCAATCTTGGTGAGACTTCTGTCCGAAGTATGCAGAATCATCGATATCGCTCTTTTCGAGCTATATAATGCGAGAAGCACGTTATCTGGTGTTTTGACAACTCCACAGTGCGTTTGATATGCAGAACCGCCGACATCTCGATTTTCGTGAGGTTTCAAGCTGAGATATGCATTTTCTGCTGCAATCTTGGTGAGACTTCTGTCCGAAGTATGCAGAATCATCGAGATCGCTCTTTTCGAGCTATTTAATGCGGCAAACACGTTATCTGGTGTTTTGCACACTCCACAGTGCGTTAGATATGCAGAGCCGCCGATAAATTGGTTTTTGTGGGGTTTACAGATGAGATATTCAGTTTCGTCGATAATCTTGATATTTCATCTATGAGAAGCATGCAGAAACATCGAGGACGCTCTTTTCGAGCTACGTAATGCGAGAAATACGTTGCCCGGTGTTTTCACCACACCACAGTACGTTTGATGTGCAGAACCGGAGAGATCTTGGTTTTCGTGAGGTTTCAAGCTGAGATATGCATTTTCTGCGGCAATCTTGGTGGGACTTCTGTCCGAAGTATGCAGAATCATCGATATCGCTCTGTTCGAGCTATTTAATGCGAGAAGCACGTTATCTGGTGGTTTGACAACTCCACAGTGCGTTTGATATGCAGAACCGGCGACATCTTGATTTTCGTGAGGTTTCAGGCTGAGATATGCATTTTCTGCGGCAATCTTGGTGAGACTTCTGTCCGAAGTATGCAGAATCATCTAGATCGCTCGTTCCGAGCTATTTAATGCGAAAAAACAAGTTTTCTGGTGTTTTGACCACTCCAACGGGCGTTAGATATGCAGAGCCGCCGATAAATTGGTTTTTGTGGGGTTTACAGATGAGATATTCATTTTCGGCGATAATCTTGATGTTTCATCTATGAGAAGCACGCAGAATCATCGAGGACGCTTTTTTCGAGCTACTTAAAGCGAGAAATACGTTTTCTAGTGTTTTCGCCACTCCACAGTACGTTTGATGTGCAGAACCGGCGATATCTTGGTTTTCGTGAGGTATCAAGCTGAGATATGCATTTTCTGCGGCAATCTTGGTGAGACTTCTGTCCGAAGTATGCAGAATCATCGATATCGCTCTTTTCGAGCTATTTAATGCGAGAAGCACGTTATCTGGTGTTTTGACAACTCCACAGTGCGTTTGATATGCAGAACCGCCGACATCTTGATTTTCGTGAGGTTTCAAGCTGAGATATGCATTTTCTGCTGCAATCTTGGTGAGACTTCTGTCCGAAGTATGCAGAATCATCGAGATCGCTCTTTTCGAGCTATTTAATGCGGCAAACACGTTATCTGTTGTTTTGCACACTCCACAGTGCGTTAGATATGCAGAGCCACCGATAACTTGGTTTTCGTGGGGTTTCCAGCTGAGATATTCATTTTCGGCGATAATCTTGGTGTTTCATCTATGAGAAGTATGCAGAATCATCTAGATCGCTCTTTTCGAGCTATTTAATGCGAGTAACACGTTTTCTGGTGTTTTCACCACTCCACAGTACGTTTGATGTGCAGAACCGGAGATATCTTGGTTTTCGTGAGGTTTCAAGCTGAGATATGCATTTTCTGCAGCAATCTTGGTGAGACTTCTGTCCGAAGTATGCAGAATCATCGATATCGCTCTTTTCGAGCTATATAATGCGAGAAGCACGTTATCTGGTGTTTTGACAACTCCACAGTGCGTTTGATATGCAGAACCGCCGACATCTTGATTTTCGTGAGGTTTCAAGCTGAGATATGCATTTTCTGCTGCAATCTTGGTGAGACTTCTGTCCGAAGTATGCAGAATCATCGAGATCGCTCTTTTCGAGCTATTTAATGCGGCAAACACGTTATCTGGTGTTTTGCACACTCCACAGTGCGTTGGATATGCAGAGCCGCCGATAAATTGGTTTTTGTGGGGTTTACAGATGAGATATTCAGTTTCGTCGATAATCTTGATGTTTCATCTATGAGAAGCATGCAGAAACATCGAGGACGCTCTTTTCGAGCTACGTAATGCGAGAAATACGTTGTCTGGTGTTTTCGCCACACCACAGTACGTTTGATCTGCAGAACCGGAGATATCTTGGTTTTCGTGAGGTTTCAAGCTGAGATATGCATTTTCTGCGGCAATCTTGGTGAGACTTCTGTCCGAAGTATGCAGAATCATCGATATCGCTCTTTTCGAGCTATTTAATGAGAGAAGCACCTTATCTGGTGTTTTGACAACTCCACAGTGCGTTTGATATGCAGAACCGCCGACATCTTGATTTTCGTGAGGTTTCAAGCTGAGATATGCATTTTCTGCGGCAATCTTGGTGAGACTTCTGTCCGAAGTATGCAGAATCATCGAGATCGCTCTTTTCGAGCTATTTAATGCGGGAAACACGTTATCTGGTGGTTTGCACACTCCACAGTGCGTTAGATATGCAGAGCCGCCGATAACTTGGTTTTCGTGGGATTTCCAGCTGAGATATTCATTTTCGGCGATAATCTTGGTGCTTCATCTATGAGAAGTATGCAGAATCATCTAGATCGCTCTTTTCGAGCTATTTAATGCGAGTAACACGTTTTCTGGTGTTTTCACCACTCCACAGTACGTTTGATGTGCAGAACCGGAGATATCTTGGTTTTCGTGAGGTTTCAAGCTGAGATATGCATTTTCTGCAGCAATCTTGGTGAGACTTCTGTCCGAAGTATGCAGAATCATCGATATCGCTCTTTTCGAGCTATATAATGCGAGAAGCACGTTATCTGGTGTTTTGACAACTCCACAGTGCGTTTGATATGCAGAACCGCCGACATCTCGATTTTCGTGAGGTTTCAAGCTGAGATATGCATTTTCTGCTGCAATCTTGGTGAGACTTCTGTCCGAAGTATGCAGAATCATCGAGATCGCTCTTTTCGAGCTATTTAATGCGGCAAACACGTTATCTGGTGTTTTGCACACTCCACAGTGCGTTAGATATGCAGAGCCGCCGATAAATTGGTTTTTGTGGGGTTTACAGATGAGATATTCAGTTTCGTCGATAATCTTGATATTTCATCTATGAGAAGCATGCAGAAACATCGAGGACGCTCTTTTCGAGCTACGTAATGCGAGAAATACGTTGCCCGGTGTTTTCGCCACACCACAGTACGTTTGATGTGCAGAACCGGAGAGATCTTGGTTTTCGTGAGGTTTCAAGCTGAGATATGCATTTTCTGCGGCAATCTTGGTGAGACTTCTGTCCGAAGTATGCAGAATCATCGATATCGCTCTTTTCGAGCTATTTAATGAGAGAAGCACGTTATCTGGTGTTTTGTCAACTCCACAGTGCGTTTGATATGCAGAACCGCCGACATCTTGATTTTCGTGAGGTTTCAAGCTGAGATATGCATTTTCTGCGGCAATCTTGGTGAGACTTCTGTCCGAAGTATGCAGAATCATCGAGATCGCTCTTTTCGAGCTATTTAATGCGGGAAACACGTTATCTGATGGTTTGCACACTCCACAGTGCGTTAGATATGCAGAGCCGCCGATAACTTGGTTTTCGTGGGGTTTCCAGCTGAGATATTCATTTTCGGCGATAATCTTGGTGCTTCATCTATGAGAAGTATGCAGAATCATCTAGATCGCTCTTTCCGAGCTATTTAATACGAGTAACACGTTTTCTGGTGTTTTCACCACTCCACAGTGCGTTTGATATGCAGAACCGGCGACATCTTGATTTTCGTCGGGTTTCAAGCTGAGATATGCATTTTCAACGATAATCTTGGTGTGACATCTGTCAGAAGTATGCAGAATCATCGAGATCGCTCTTCTCGAGCTATTTAATGCGGGAAACACTTTATCTGGTGTTTTGACCACTCCACAGTGCGCTTGATATGTAGGGCCGCCGATAACTTGGTTTTCGTGGGGTTTCCAGCTGATATATGCATTTTCTGCGATAATCTTGGTGTTTCATCTATGAGAAGTATGCAGAATCATCGAGAACGCTCTTTTCGAGCTACTTAATGCGAGAAACACGTTTTCTGGTTTTTTCACCACTCCACAGTGCGTTTGATATGCAGAACAGGCGATATCTTGATTTTCGTGGTGTTTCCAGATGAGATATGCATTTTCTGCGATAATCTTGGTGGGTCTTTTGTCAGAAGTATGCAGAATCATCTAGATCGCGCTTTTCGAGCTATTTAATGCGAGAAACACGTTATCTGGTGTTTTCACCACTCCACAGTGCGTTTGATATGCGGAAACTGCCATATCTTCGGTTTCATTGGGTTTCCAGATGAGATATGCATTTTCTACGATAATCTTGGATATTCTACTGTGAGAAGTTTGCAGAATCACAGAAATCGCTCTATTCGAGCTATTAAATGCGAGAAACACGTTATCTGGTTGTTTTCGCAACTCCACAGTGCGTTTGATATGCAGAACCGGCGACATCTTGATATTCGTGATGTTTCTAGCTGAGATATGCATTTACTGCGATAATATTGGTGAGACTTCAGTCAGAATTATGCAGAATCATCTAGATCGCTCGTTTCGAGCTATTTAATCCGAAAAAACAAGTTATCTGGTGTTTTGACCACTCCACAGTGCGTTTGATATGTAGAGCCGCCGATAACTTGGTTTTCGTGGGGTTTCCAGCTGAAATATGCATTTTCTGCGATAATCTTTGTGTTTCATCTATGAGAAATATGCAGAATCATCGAGAACGCTCTTTTCGAGCTAGTTAATGCGAGAAACACGTTTTCTGGTGTTTTCATCACTCCACAGTGCGTCTGATATGCAGAACCGGCGATATCTTGGTTTTCGTGGGGTTTCCAGCTGAGATATGCATTTTCTGCGATAATCTTGGTGAGTCTTCTGTCAGAAGTATGCAGAATCATCGAGATCGCTCTATTCGAGCTATTTAATGCGAGAAACACGTTATCTGGTTGTTTTCACCACTCCACAGTGCGTTTGAAATGCAGAACCGGCGACATCTTGATTTTCGTGAGGTTTCAAGCTGAGATATGCATTTTCTGCGATAATCTTGGTGAGTCTTCTGTCAGAAGTATGCAGAATCATCGAGATCGCTCTATTCGAGCTATTCAATGCGAGAAACACGTTATCTGGTGTTTTCATCACTCCACAGGGCGTTTGATATGCAGAACCGGCGATATCTTGGTTTTCGTGGGGTTTCCAGCTGAGATATGCATTTTCTGCGATAATCTTGGTGAGACTTTAGTCAGAAGTATGCAGAATCATCTAGATCGCTCGTTTTGAGCTATTTAATGCGAGAAACACGTTATCTGGTGTTTTCATCACTCCACAGGGCGTTTGATATGCAGAACCGGCGATATCTTGGTTTTCGTGGGGTTTCCAGCTGAGATATGCATTTTCTGCGATAATCTTGGCGATTCTTCTGTCAGAAGTATGCAGAATCATCGAGAACGCTCTTTTCGAGCTGTTTAATGCGAGAAACACGTTATCTGTTGTTATCACCACTCCACAGTGCGTTTGATATGCAGAACCGGCGACATCTTGGATTTCGTCGGGATTCAATCTGAGATATGCATTTTCTGCGGCAATCTTGTTGAGACTTCTGTCCGAAGTATGCAGAATCATCGAGATCGCTCCTCTCGAGCTATTTAATGCGGGAAACACGTTATCTGGTGTTTTGACCACTCGACAGTGCGTTAGATATGCAGAGCCGCCGATAACTTGGTTTTCGTGGGGTTTCCAGCTGAAATATGCATTTTCTGCGATAATCTTTGTGTTTCATCTATGAGAAATATGCAGAATCATCGAGAACGCTCTTTTCGAGCTAGTTAATGCGAGAAACACGTTTTCTGGTGTTTTCATCACTCCACAGTGCGTCTGATATGCAGAACCGGCGATATCTTGGTTTTCGTGGGGTTTCCAGCTGAGATATGCATTTTCTGCGATAATCTTGGTGAGTGTTCTGTCAGAAGTATGCAGAATCATCGAGATCGCTCTATTCGAGCTATTTAATGCGAGAAACACGTTATCTGGTTGTTTTCACCACTCCACAGTGCGTTTGAAATGCAGAACCGGCGACATCTTGATTTTCGTGAGGTTTCAAGCTGAGATATGCATTTTCTGCGATAATCTTGGTGAGTCTTCTGTCAGAAGTATGCAGAATCATCTAGATCGCTCTATTCGAGCTATTCAATGCGAGAAACACGTTATCTGGTGTTTTCATCACTCCACAGGGCGTTTGATATGCAGAACCGGCGATATCTTGGTTATCGTGGGGTTTCCAGCTGAGATATGCATTTTCTGCGATAATCTTGGTGAGACTTTAGTCAGAAGTATGCAGAATCATCTAGATCGCTCGTTTTGAGCTATTTAATGCGAGAAACACGTTATCTGGTGTTTTCATCACTCCACAGGGCGTTTGATATGCAGAACCGGCGATATCTTGGTTTTCGTGGGGTTTCCAGCTGAGATATGCATTTTCTGCGATAATCTTGGCGATTCTTCTGTCAGAAGTATGCAGAATCATCGAGAACACTCTTTTCGAGCTGTTTAATGCGAGAAACACGTTATCTGTTGTTATCACCACTCCACAGTGCGTTTGATATGCAGAACCGGCGACATCTTGGATTTCGTCGGGATTCAATCTGAGATATGCATTTTCTGCGGCAATCTTGTTGAGACTTCTGTCCGAAGAATGCAGAATCATCGAGATCGCTCCTCTCGAGCTATTTGATGCGGGAAACACGTTATCTGGTGTTTTGACCACTCGACAGTGCGTTAGATATGCAGAGCCGCCGATAACTTGGTTTTCGTGGGGTTTCCAGCTGAAATATGCATTTTCTGCGATAATCTTTGTGTTTCATCTATGAGAACTATGCAGAATCATCGAGAACGCTCTTTTCGAGCTCTTTAATGCGAGAAACACGTTATCTGGTGTTATCACCACTCCACAGTGCGTTTGATATGCAGAACCGGCGACATCTTGGCTTTCGTCGGGTATCAAGCTGAGATATGCATTTTCTACGATAATCTTGGTGAGTCTTCTGTCAGAAGTATGCAGAATCATCAAGATCGATCTATTCGAGCTATTTAATGCGAGAAACACGTTATCTGGTTGTTTTCACTACTCCACAGTGCGTTTGATATGCAGAACCCGCGACATCTTGATTTTCGTGAGGTTTCTAGCTGAGATATGCATTTTTGCGATAATATTGGTGAGACTTCAGTCAGAAGTATGCAGAATCATCTAGATCGCCCGTTTCGAGCTATTTAATGCGAAAAAACAAGTTTTCTAGTGTTTTGACCACTCCACAGTGCGTTTGATATGTAGAGCCGCCGATAACTTGGTTTTCGTGGGGTTTCCAGCTAAAATATGCATTTTCTGCGATAATCTTGGGGAGTCTTCTGTCAGAAGTATGCAGAATCATCGAGATCGCTTTATTCGAGCTATTTAATGCGAGAAACAACGTTATCTGGTGTTTTCATCATTCCACAGGGCGCTTGATATGCAGAATCGGCGATATCTTGGTTTTCGTGGGGTTTCCAGCTGAGATATGCATATTCTGCGATAATCTTGGTGAGTCTTCTGTCAGAAGTATGCAGAATCATCGAGATCGCTCTATTCGAGCTATTCAATGCGAGAAACACGTTATCTGGTGTTTTCATCACTCCACAGGGCGTTTGATATGCAGAACCGGCGATATCTTGGTTTTCGTGGGGTTTCCAGCTGAGATATGCATATTCTGCGATAATCTTGGTGAGTCTTCTGTCAGAAGTATGCAGAATCATCGAGATCGCTCTATTCGAGCTATTCAATGCGAGAAACACGTTATCTGGTGTTTTCATCACTCCACAGGGCGTTTGATATGCAGAACCGGCGATATCTTGGTTTTCGTGGGGTTTCCAGCTGAGATATGCATTTTCTGCGATAATCTTGGTGAGACTTTAGTCAGAAGTATGCAGAATCATCTAGATCGCTCGTTTTGAGCTATTTAATGCGAGAAACACGTTATCTGGTGTTTTCATCACTCCACAGGGCGTTTGATATGCAGAACCGGCGATATCTTGGTTTTCGTGGGGTTTCCAGCTGAGATATGCATTTTCTGCCATAATCTTGGCGATTCTTCTGTCAGAAGTATGCAGAATCATCGAGAACGCTCTTTTCGAGCTGTTTAATGCGAGAAACACGTTATCTGTTGTTATCACCACTCCACAGTGCGTTTGATATGCAGAACCGGCGACATCTTGGATTTCGTCGGGATTCAATCTGAGATATGCATTTTCTGCGGCAATCTTGTTGAGACTTCTGTCCGAAGTATGCAGAATCATCGAGATCGCTCTATTCGAGCTATTCGATGCGAGAAACACGTTATCTGGTGTTTTCACCACTCCACAGTGCGTCTGATATGCAGAACCGGCGATATCTTGGTTTTCGTGGGGTTTCCAGCTGAGATATGCATTTTCTGCGATAATATTGGTGAGTCTTCTGTCAGAAGTATGCAGAATCATCGAGAACGCTCTTTTCGAGCTGTTTAATTCGAAAAAACAAGTTTTCTGGTGTTTTCAACATTCCACAGTGCGTTTGATATGCAGAACCGGCGACATCTTGATTTTCGTGCGGTTTCTAGCTGAGATATGCATTTTCTGCAATAATATTTGTGAGTCTTCTGTCAGAAGTATGCAGAATCATCGAGATCGCTCTATTCGAGCTATTCAATGCGAGAAACACGTTATCTGGTGTTTTCACCACTCCACAGTGCGTCTGATATGCAGAACCGGCGATATCTTGGTTTTCGTGGGGTTTCCAGCTGAGATATGCATTTTCTGCGATAATCTTGGTGAGTCTTCTGTCAGAAGTATGCAGAATCATCGAGATCGCTCTATTCGAGCTATTTAATGCGAGAAACACGTTATCTGGTTGTTTTCACCACTCCACAGTGCGTTTGAAATGCAGAACCGGCGACATCTTGATTTTCGTGAGGTTTCAAGCTGAGATATGCATTTTCTGCGATAATCTTGGTGAGTCTTCTGTCAGAAGTATGCAGAATCATCGAGATCGCTCTATTCGAGCTATTCAATGCGAGAAACACGTTATCTGGTGTTTTCATCACTCCACAGGGCGTTTGATATGCAGAACCGGCGATATCTTGGTTTTCGTGGGGTTTCCAGCTGAGATATGCATTTTCTGCGATAATCTTGGTGAGACTTTAGTCAGAAGTATGCAGAATCATCTAGATCGCTCGTTTTGAGCTATTTAATGCGAGAAACACGTTATCTGGTGTTTTCATCACTCCACAGGGCGTTTGATATGCAGAACCGGCGATATCTTGGTTTTCGTGGGGTTTCCAGCTGAGATATGCATTTTCTGCGATAATCTTGGCGATTCTTCTGTCAGAAGTATGCAGAATCATCGAGAACGCTCTTTTCGAGCTGTTTAATGCGAGAAACACGTTATCTGTTGTTATCACCACTCCACAGTGCGTTTGATATGCAGAACCGGCGACATCTTGGATTTCGTCGGGATTCAATCTGAGATATGCATTTTCTGCGGCAATCTTGTTGAGACTTCTGTCCGAAGTATGCAGAATCATCGAGATCGCTCCTCTCGAGCTATTTAATGCGGGAAACACGTTATCTGGTGTTTTGACCACTCGACAGTGCGTTAGATATGCAGAGCCGCCGATAACTTGGTTTTCGTGGGGTTTCCAGCTGAAATATGCATTTTCTGCGATAATCTTTGTGTTTCATCTATGAGAAATATGCAGAATCATCGAGAACGCTCTTTTCGAGCTAGTTAATGCGAGAAACACGTTTTCTGGTGTTTTCATCACTCCACAGTGCGTCTGATATGCAGAACCGGCGATATCTTGGTTTTCGTGGGGTTTCCAGCTAAGATATGCATTTTCTGCGATAATCTTGGTGAGTGTTCTGTCAGAAGTATGCAGAATCATCGAGATCGCTCTATTCGAGCTATTTAATGCGAGAAACACGTTATCTGGTTGTTTTCACCACTCCACAGTGCGTTTGAAATGCAGAACCGGCGACATCTTGATTTTCGTGAGGTTTCAAGCTGAGATATGCATTTTCTGCGATAATCTTGGTGAGTCTTCTGTCAGAAGTATGCAGAATCATCTAGATCGCTCTATTCGAGCTATTCAATGCGAGAAACACGTTATCTGGTGTTTTCATCACTCCACAGGGCGTTTGATATGCAGAACCGGCGATATCTTGGTTATCGTGGGGTTTCCAGCTGAGATATGCATTTTCTGCGATAATCTTGGTGAGACTTTAGTCAGAAGTATGCAGAATCATCTAGATCGCTCGTTTTGAGCTATTTAATGCGAGAAACACGTTATCTGGTGTTTTCATCACTCCACAGGGCGTTTGATATGCAGAACCGGCGATATCTTGGTTTTCGTGGGGTTTCCAGCTGAGATATGCATTTTCTGCGATAATCTTGGCGATTCTTCTGTCAGAAGTATGCAGAATCATCGAGAACGCTCTTTTCGAGCTGTTTAATGCGAGAAACACGTTATCTGTTGTTATCACCACTCCACAGTGCGTTTGATATGCAGAACCGGCGACATCTTGGATTTCGTCGGGATTCAATCTGAGATATGCATTTTCTGCGGCAATCTTGTTGAGACTTCTGTCCGAAGAATGCAGAATCATCGAGATCGCTCCTCTCGAGCTATTTGATGCGGGAAACACGTTATCTGGTGTTTTGACCACTCGACAGTGCGTTAGATATGCAGAGCCGCCGATAACTTGGTTTTCGTGGGGTTTCCAGCTGAAATATGCATTTTCTGCGATAATCTTTGTGTTTCATCTATGAGAACTATGCAGAATCATCGAGAACGCTCTTTTCGAGCTCTTTAATGCGAGAAACACGTTATCTGGTGTTATCACCACTCCACAGTGCGTTTGATATGCAGAACCGGCGACATCTTGGCTTTCGTCGGGTATCAAGCTGAGATATGCATTTTCTACGATAATCTTGGTGAGTCTTCTGTCAGAAGTATGCAGAATCATCAAGATCGATCTATTCGAGCTATTTAATGCGAGAAACACGTTATCTGGTTGTTTTCACTACTCCACAGTGCGTTTGATATGCAGAACCCGCGACATCTTGATTTTCGTGAGGTTTCTAGCTGAGATATGCATTTTATGCGATAATATTGGTGAGACTTCAGTCAGAAGTATGCAGAATCATCTAGATCGCCCGTTTCGAGCTATTTAATGCGAAAAAACAAGTTTTCTAGTGTTTTGACCACTCCACAGTGCGTTTGATATGTAGAGCCGCCGATAACTTGGTTTTCGTGGGGTTTCCAGCTACAATATGCATTTTCTGCGATAATCTTGGGGAGTCTTCTGTCAGAAGTATGCAGAATCATCGAGATCGCTTTATTCGAGCTATTTAATGCGAGAAACAACGTTATCTGGTGTTTTCATCATTCCACAGGGCGCTTGATATGCAGAATCGGCGATATCTTGGTTTTCGTGGGGTTTCCAGCTGAGATATGCATATTCTGCGATAATCTTGGTGAGTCTTCTGTCAGAAGTATGCAGAATCATCGAGATCGCTCTATTCGAGCTATTCAATGCGAGAAACACGTTATCTGGTGTTTTCATCACTCCACAGGGCGTTTGATATGCAGAACCGGCGATATCTTGGTTTTCGTGGGGTTTCCAGCTGAGATATGCATATTCTGCGATAATCTTGGTGAGTCCTCTGTCAGAAGTATGCAGAATCATCGAGATCGCTCTATTCGAGCTATTCAATGCGAGAAACACGTTATCTGGTGTTTTCATCACTCCACAGGGCGTTTGATATGCAGAACCGGCGATATCTTGGTTTTCGTGGGGTTTCCAGCTGAGATATGCATTTTCTGCGATAATCTTGGTGAGACTTTAGTCAGAAGTATGCAGAATCATCTAGATCGCTCGTTTTGAGCTATTTAATGCGAGAAACACGTTATCTGGTGTTTTCATCACTCCACAGGGCGTTTGATATGCAGAACCGGCGATATCTTGGTTTTCGTGGGGTTTCCAGCTGAGATATGCATTTTCTGCCATAATCTTGGCGATTCTTCTGTCAGAAGTATGCAGAATCATCGAGAACGCTCTTTTCGAGCTGTTTAATGCGAGAAACACGTTATCTGTTGTTATCACCACTCCACAGTGCGTTTGATATGCAGAACCGGCGACATCTTGGATTTCGTCGGGATTCAATCTGAGATATGCATTTTCTGCGGCAATCTTGTTGAGACTTCTGTCCGAAGTATGCAGAATCATCGAGATCGCTCTATTCGAGCTATTCAATGCGAGAAACACGTTATCTGGTGTTTTCACCACTCCACAGTGCGTCTGATATGCAGAACCGGCGATATCTTGGTTTTCGTGGGGTTTCCAGCTGAGATATGCATTTTCTGCGATAATATTGGTGAGTCTTCTGTCAGAAGTATGCAGAATCATCGAGAACGCTCTTTTCGAGCTGTTTAATTCGAAAAAACAAGTTTTCTGGTGTTTTCAACATTCCACAGTGCGTTTGATATGCAGAACCGGCGACATCTTGATTTTCGTGCGGTTTCTAGCTGAGATATGCATTTTCTGCAATAATATTTGTGAGACTTCAGTCAGCAGTATGCAGAATCATCTAGATCGCTCGTTTCGAGCTGTTTAATGCGAAAAGACAAGTTTTCTGGTGTTTTGACCACTCCACAGTGCGTTTGATATGCAGAACCGGCGACATCTTGATTTTCGTGCGGTTTCTAGCTGAGATATACATTTTCTGCGATAATCTTGGTGAGTCTTCTGTCAGAAGAATGCAGAATCATCGAGATCGCTCTATTCGAGCTATTTAATGCGAGAAACGCGATATCTGGTGTTTTCACCACTCCACAGTGCGTCTGATATGCAGAACCGACGATATCTTGGTTTTCGTGGGGTTTCCAGCTGAGATATGCATTTTCTGCGATAATATTGGTGAGTCTTCTGTCAGAAGTATGCAGAATCATCTAGATCGCTCTTTTCGAGCTATTTCATGAGAGAAACACGTTTTCTGGGGTTTTCACCACCCCACAGTGGGTTTGATATGCAGAACCGGCGACATCTTGGTTTTCGTCGGGTTACAAGCTGAGATATGCATTTTCTGCGATAATTTTGGTGAGACTTCTGTCAGAAGTATGCAGAATCATCTAGATCGCTCTATTCGAGCTATTTATTGCGAGAAACACATTATCTGGTTGTTTTCAACACTCCACAGTGCGCTTGATATGCAGAACCGGCGACATCTTGATTTTCGTGCGGTTTCTAGCTGAGATATGCATTTTCTGCGATAATCTTGGTGAGTCTTCTGTCAGAAGTATGCAGAATCATCGAGATCGCTCTATTCGAGCTATTTAATGCGAGAAAGACGTTATCTGGTTGTTTTCAACACTCTACAGTGCGTTTGATATGCAGAACCGGCGATATCTTGGTTTTCGTGGGGTTTCCAGCTGAGATATGCATTTTCTGCGATAATCTTGGTGAGTCTTCTGTCAGAAGTATGCAGAATCATCGAGATCGCTCTATTCGAGCTATTTAATGCGAGAAACACGTTATCTGGTTGTTTTCACCACTCCACAGTGCGTTTGATATGCAGAACCGGCGACATCTTGATTTTCGTGCGGTTTCTAGCTGAGATATGCATTTTCTGCGATAATATTGGTGAGTCTTCTGTCAGAAGTATGCAGAATCATCGAGATCGCTCTATTCGAGCTATTTAATGCGAGAAACACGTTATCTGGTTGTTTTCACCACTCCACAGTGCGTTGGATATGCAGAACAGTAGATATCTTGGTTTTCGTGGGGTTTCAAGCAGAGCTATGCATTTTCTGCGATAATCTTGGTGAGACTTCTGTCCGAAGTATGCAGAAACATCGAGATCGCTCGTTTCGAGCTATTTAATGCGAGAAACACGTTATCTGGTGTTTTCACCACTCCACAGTGCGTTTCATATGCAGAACCGGCGATATCTTTGTTTTCGTGGGGTTTCAAGATGAGATATGCATTTTCTGCGATAATCTGGGTGAGACTTCTGTCCGAAGTATGCTGAATCATCGAGATCGCTCTTTTCGAGCTATTTAATGCGAGAAACACGTTATCTGGTGTTTTCACCACTCCACAGTTGGTTTGATATGCAGAACCGGCGATATTTTAGTTTTCGTCGGGTTTCTAGCTGAGATGTGCATTTTCTACGATAATTTTGGTGAAACATGTGTCCGAAGTATGCAGAAACATCAAGAGCGCTCTTTTCGAGCTATTTAATGCGAGAAACTCGTTTTCTGGGGTTTTCTCCACTCCACAGTTCGTTGGATATGCAGAACCGGAGATATCTTGGTTTTCGTGAGGTTTCAAGCTGAGATATGCACTTTCTGCGATAATCTTGGTGTTTCATCTATGAGAAGTATGCAGAATCATCGAGAACGCTCTTTTCGAGCTAGTTAATGCGAGAAACACGTTTTCTGGTGTTTTCAGCACACCACAGTGCGTTTGATATGCAGAACCGGCGTCATCTTGATTTTCGTGAGGTTTCAAGCTGAGATATGCATTTTCTGCGATAATATTGGTGAGACTTCTGGCCGAAGTATGCAGAATTATAGATATCGCCCTTTTCGTGCTATTTAATGCGAGAAACACGTTATCTGGTGTATTGACCACTCCACAGTGCGTTTGATATGCAGAACCGGAGATATCTTGGATTCGGTCGAGTTTCAAGCTGAGATATGCATTTTCTACGATAATATTGATGAGACCTCTGTCAGAAGTATGCAGAATCTTCGAGAACGCTCTTTTCGAGCTACTAAATGCGAGAAACACGTTTTCTGGTGTTTTCACCACTCCACAGTACGTGTGATGTGCAGAACCGGAGATATCTTGGTTTTCGTGAGGTTTCAAGCTGAGATATGCACTTTCTGCGATAATCTTGGTGTTTCATCTATGAGAAGTATGCAGAATCATCGAGAACGCTCTTTTCGAGCTAGTTAATGCGAGAAACACGTTTTCTGGTGTTTTCAGCACTCCACAGTGCGTCTGATATGCAGAACCGGCGATATCTTGATTTTCGTGGTGTTTCCAGCTGAGATATGCATTTTCTGCGATAATCTTGGTGAGACTTCAGTCAGAAATATGCACAATCATCTAGATCGTTCGTTTCGAGCTATTTAATGCGAGAAACACGTTATCTGGTTGTTTTCACCACTCCATAGTGCGTTCGATATGCAGAACCGGCGACATCTTGATTTTCGTGAGGTTTCTAGCTGAGATATGCATTTTCTGCGATAATATTGGTGAGACTTCTGTCCGAAGTATGCAGAATCATCGATATCGCTCTTTTCGAGCTATTTAATGCCAGAAACACGTTATCTGTTGTATCGACCACTCCACAGTGCGTTTGATATGCAGAACCGGCGATATCTTGATTTTCGTGCGGTTTCTAGCTGAGATATGCATTTTCTGCGATAATATTGGTGAGACTTCTGTCCGAAGTATGCAGAATCATCGAGATGGCTCGTTTCGAGCTATTTAATGCGAGAAACACGTTATCTGGTTGTTTTCACTACTCCACAGTGCGTTTGATATGCAGAACCCGCGACATCTTGATTTTCGTGAGGTTTCTAGCTGAGATATGCATTTTATGCGATAATATTGGTGAGACTTCAGTCAGAAGTATGCAGAATCATCTAGATCGCCCGTTTCGAGCTATTTAATGCGAAAAAACAAGTTTTCTAGTGTTTTGACCACTCCACAGTGCGTTTGATATGTAGAGCCGCCGATAACTTGGTTTTCGTGGGGTTTCCAGCTAAAATATGCATTTTCTGCGATAATCTTGGGGAGTCTTCAGTCAGAAGTATGCAGAATCATCGAGATCGCTTTATTCGAGCTATTTAATGCGAGAAACAACGTTATCTGGTGTTTTCATCATTCCACAGGGCGCTTGATATGCAGAATCGGCGATATCTTGGTTTTCGTGGGGTTTCCAGCTGAGATATGCATATTCTGCGATAATCTTGGTGAGTCTTCTGTCAGAAGTATGCAGAATCATCGAGATCGCTCTATTCGAGCTATTCAATGCGAGAAACACGTTATCTGGTGTTTTCATCACTCCACAGGGCGTTTGATATGCAGAACCGGCGATATCTTGGTTTTCGTGGGGTTTCCAGCTGAGATATGCATATTCTGCGATAATCTTGGTGAGTCTTCTGTCAGAAGTATGCAGAATCATCGAGATCGCTCTATTCGAGCTATTCAATGCGAGAAACACGTTATCTGGTGTTTTCATCACTCCACAGGGCGTTTGATATGCAGAACCGGCGATATCTTGGTTTTCGTGGGGTTTCCAGCTGAGATATGCATTTTCTGCGATAATCTTGGTGAGACTTTAGTCAGAAGTATGCAGAATCATCTAGATCGCTCGTTTTGAGCTATTTAATGCGAGAAAGACGTTATCTGGTTGTTTTCACCACTCTACAGTGCGTTTGATATGCAGAACCGGCGATATCTTGGTTTTCGTGGGGTTTCCAGCTGAGATATGCATTTTCTGCGATAATCTTGGTGAGTCTTCTGTCAGAAGTATGCAGAATCATCGAGATCGCTCTATTCGAGCTATTCAATGCGAGAAACACGTTATCTGGTTGTTTTCACCACTCCACAGTGCGTGTGATGTGCAGAACCGGAGATATCTTGGTTTTCGTGAGGTTTCAAGCTGAGATATGCACTTTCTGCGATAATCTTGGTGTTTCATCTATGAGAAGTATGCAGAATCATCGAGAACGCTCTTTTCGAGCTAGTTAATGCGAGAAACACGTTTTCTTGTGTTTTCAGCACTCCACAGTGCGTCTGATATGTAGAACCGGCGATATCTTGATTTTCGTGGTGTTTCCAGCTGAGATATGCATTTTCTGCGATAATCTTGGTGAGACTTCAGTCAGAAATATGCACAATCATCTAGATCGTTCGTTTCGAGCTATTTAATGCGAGAAACACGTTATCTGGTTGTTTACACCACTCCATAGTGCGTTCGATATGCAGAACCGGCGACATCTTGATTTTCGTGAGGTTTCTAGCTGAGATATGCATTTTCTGCGATAATATTGGTGAGACTTCTGTCCGAAGTATGCAGAATCATCGATATCGCTCTTTTCGAGCTATTTAATGCCAGAAACACGTTATCTGTTGTATCGACCACTCCACAGTGCGTTTGATATGCAGAACCGGCGATATCTTGATTTTCGTGCGGTTTCTAGCTGAGATATGCATTTTCTGCGATAATCTTGGTGAGTCTTCTGTCAGAAGTATGCAGAATCATCGAGATCGCTCTATTCGAGCTATTTAATGCGAGAAACACGTTATCTGGTGTTTTCGCCACTCCACAGTGCGTCTGATATGCAGAACCGGCGATATCTTGGTTTTCGTGGGGTTTCAAGCTGAGATATGCATTTTCTGCGATAATATTGGTGAGACTTCTGTCCGAAGTATGCAGAATCATCGAGATCGCTCGTTTCGAGCTATTTAATGCGAGAAACACGTTATCTGGTGTTTTCACCACTCCACAGTGCGTTGGATATGCAGAACAGTAGATATCTTGGTTTTCGTGGGGTTACAACCTGAGATATGCATTTTCTGCGATAATTTTGGTGAGACTTCTGTCAGAAGTATGCAGAATCATCTAGATCGCTCTATTCGAGCTATTTAATGCCAGAAACACGTTATCTGGTTGTTTTCACCACTCCACAGTGCGCTTGATATGCAGAACCGGCGACATCTTGATTTTCGTGCGGTTTCTAGCTGAGATATGCATTTTCTGCGATAATCTTGGTGAGTCTTCTGTCAGAAGTATGCAGAATCATCGAGGTCGCTCTATTCGAGCTATTTAATGCGAGAAAGACGTTATCTGGTTGTTTTCACCACTCTACAGTGCGTTTGATATGCAGAACCGGCGATATCTTGGTTTTCGTGGGGTTTCCAGCTGAGATATGCATTTTCTGCGATAATCTTGGTGAGTCTTCTGTCAGAAGTATGCAGAATCATCGAGATCGCTCTATTCGAGCTATTCAATGCGAGAAACACGTTATCTGGTTGTTTTCACCACTCCACAGTGCGTTTGATATGCAGAACCGGCGACATCTTGATTTTCGTGCGGTTTCTAGCTGAGATATGCATTTTCTGCGATAATATTGGTGAGTCTTCTGTCAGAAGTATGCAGAATCATCGAGATCGCTCTATTCGAGCTATTTAATGCGAGAAACACGTTATCTGGTGTTTTCACCACTCCACAGTGCGTCTGATATGCAGAACCGGCGATATCTTGGTTTTCGTGGGGTTTCCAGCTGAGATATGCAATTTCTGCGATAATATTGGAGAGTCTTCTGTCAGAAGTGTGCAGAATCATCTAGATCGCTCTTTTCGAGCTATTTAATTCGAAAAAACAAGTTTTCTGGTGTTTTCAACATTCCACAGTGCGTTTGATATGCAGAATCGGCGACATCGTGGTTTTCGTCGGGTTTCAAGCTGAGATATGCATTTTCTGCGATAATATTGGTGAGACTTCTGTCCGAAGTATGCAGAATCATCGAGATCGCTCGTTTCGAGCTATTTAATGCGAGAAACAAGTTTTCTGGTGTTTTCAGCACTCCACAGTGCGTCTGATATGCAGAACCGCCGACATCTTGATTTTCGTTAGGTTTCTAGCTGAGATATGCATTTTCTGCGATAATATTGGTGAGACTTCTGTCCGAAGTATGCAGAATCATCGATATCGCTCTTTTCGAGCTATTTAATGCGAGAAACACGTTTTCTGGTGTTTTCACCACTCCACAGTACGTTTGACATGCAGAACCGGAGATATCTTGGTTTCGGTCGAGTTTCAAGCTGTAATATGCATTTTCTACGATAATATTGGTGATACCTCTGTCAGAAGTATGCAGAATCTTCGAGAACGCTCTTTTCGAGCTACTTAATGCGAGAAACACGTTTTCTGGTGCTTTCACCACTCCACAGTATGTGAGATGTGCAGAACCGGAGATATCTTGGTTTTCGTGAGGTTTCAAGCTGAGATATGCACTTTCTGCGATAATCTTGGTGTTTCATCTATGAGAAGTATGCAGAATCATCGAGAACGCTCTTTTCGAGCTAGTTAATGCGAGAAACACGTTTTCTGGTGTTTTCAGCACTCCACAGTGCGTCTGATATGCAGAACCGGCGACATCGTGGTTTTCGTCGGGTTTCAAGCTGAGATATGCATTTTCTGCGATAATATTGGTGAGACTTCAGTCAGAAGTATGCAGAATCACCTAGATCGCTCGTTTCGAGCTATTTAATGCGAGAAACACGTTATCTGGTTGTTTTCACCACTCCACAGTGCGTTTGATATGCAGAACCGGCGTCATCATGATTTTCGTGAGGTTTCAAGCTCAGATATGCATTTTCTGCGATAATATTGGTGAGACTTCTGTCCGAAGTATGCAGAATCATCGATATCGCTCATTTCGAGCTAATTAATGCGAGAAACACGTTATCTGCGGTTTTCACCACTCCACAGTGCGTTTGATATGCAGAACCGACGATATCTTGGTTGTCGTGGGGTTACAATCTTAGATATGCATTTTCTGCTATAATCTTAGTGTTACTTCTGTGTGAGGTATGCAGAATCGCCGAGAACGCTGGATTAGTGGCATTTAATGCGAAATAACACGTTTTCTGCTGTTTCCACCACTTCGAAGTGCGTTTGATATGCAGAAACGGCGATATCTTGGTTTTCGTCGGGTTTCAAGCTGAGATATGCATATTCTGCGAAACTCTTGGTGTTTCTTCGGTGAGAAGTATGCAGAATGGCCGAGAACGCTGGTTTAGTGCCATTTAATGCGCGAAACACGTTATCTGGTGTTTCTACCACTTCGCAGTGCGTTTGGTATGTAGAACCGGCGATATATTGGCTTTCGTCGGGTTTCCAGCTGGATATGCATTTTCTGCGAAACTCTTGGTGTTTCTTCTGTGAGAAATATGCAGAATCGCCGAGATCGCTGGTTTAGTGCCATTTAATGCGAAAAAACCCGTTTTCTGGTGTTTTCACCACTCCACAGTACGTTTGACATGCAGAACCGGAGATATCTTGGTTTCGGACGGGTTTCAAGCTGAGATATGCATTTTCTACGATAATCCTGGTGAGACTTCTGTCCGAAGTATGCAGAATCTTCGAGAACGCTCTTTTCGAGCTACTTAATGCGCGAAACACGTTTTCTGGTGTTTTCACCACTCCACGGTACGTTTGATGTGCAGAACCGGAGATAACTCGGTTTTCGTCGGGTTTCAAGCTGAGATATGCATTTTCTACGATAATCTTGGAGAGACTTCTATCAGAAGTATGCAGGATCTCCGAGAACGCTCTTTTCGTGCTATTTAATGCGAGAAACACGTTATCTGGTGTTTTCACCACTCCACAGTGCGTTTGATATGCAGAACCGGCGACATCATGATTTTCGTGATGTTTCTAGCTGAGATATGCATTTTCTGCGATAATCTTTTTGAGACTTCTGTCCGAAGTATGCAGAATCATCGAGATCGCTCGTTTCGCGCTACTTAATGCGAGAAACACGTTATCTGGTGTTTTCACCACTCCACAGTGCGTTGACTATGCAGATCCGGAGATATTTTGGTTTTCGTCGGGTTTCAAGCTGAGATATGCATTTTCTACGATAAGCTTGGTGAGACTTCTGTCAGAAGTATGCAGGATCTTCGAGAACGCTCTTTTCGTGCTATTTAATGCGAGAAAAACGTTATCTGGTGTTTTGACCACTCCACAGTGCGTTTGATATGTAGAGCCGCCGATAACTTGGTTTTCATGGGGTTTCCAGCTGAAATATGCATTTTCTGCGATAATCTTGGTGTTTCATCTATGAGAAGTATGCAGAATCATCGAGAACGCTCGTTTCGAGCTACTTAATGCGAGAAACACGTTATCTGGTGTTTTCGCCACTCCACAGTGCGTTTGATATGCAGAACCAGCGATATCTTGGCTTTCGTGGGGTTTCAAGCTGAGATATGCATTTTTTACGATAATCTTGTTGAGACTTCTGTCCGAAGTATGAAGGATCATCGAGATCGCTCTATTCGAGCTATTTAATGCGAGAAAAACCTTATCCGGTGTTTTCACCATTCCACAGTGCGTTTGATATGCAGAACCAGCGATATCTTGGTATTCGTGGGGTTTCAAGCTGAGATATGCATTTTTTACGATAATTTTGGTGACACTTCTGTCCGAAGTATGCAGAAGCATCGAGATCGCTCGTTTCGAGCTAGTTAGTGCGAGAAACACGTTATCTGGTGTTTTCACCACTCCACAGTGCGTTTGATATGCAGAAGAGTACATATCTTGGATTTCGTGGGGTTTCAAGCTGAGATATGCATTTTTTACGATAATTTTGGTGACACTTCCGTCCGAAGTATGCAGAAGCACCGAGATCGCTCGTTTCGAGCTAGTTAGTGCGAGAAACACGTTATCTGGTGTTTTCACCACTCCACAGTGCGTTTGATATGCAGAACAGTACATATCTTGGTTTTCGTGGGGTTTCAAGCTGAGATATGCATTTTTTACGATAATTTTGGTGACACTTCTGTCCAAAGTATGCAGAAGCATCGAGATCGCTCGTTTCGAGCTATTTAATGCGAGAATCACGTTATCTGGTGTTTTCACCACTCCACAGTGCGTTTGATATGCAGAACCGGCGATATCTTGGTTTTTGTGGGGTTTCAAGCTGAGATATGCATTTTCTGCGATAATCTTGTTGAGACTTCTGTCCGAAGTATGCAGAAAGGTCGAGAGCGCTCTTTTCGAGCTATTTAATGCTAGAAACCCGTTTTCTGGGGTTTTCACCACTCCACAGTTTGTTGGATATGCAGAACAGTAGATATCTTGGTTTTCGTGGGGTTTCAAGCAGAAATATGCATTTTCTGCGATAATCTTGGTGAGACTTCTGTTAGAAGTCTGCAGAATCATCGAGATCGCACTTTTCGAGCTATTTAATGCGAGAAACACGTTATCTGGTGTTTTCACAACTCCACAGTTGGTGTGATATGCAGAACCGGCGATATTTTGGTTTTCGTCGGGTTTCAAGCTGAGATATGCATTTTCTACGATAATCTTGGTGAAACATCTGTCCGAAGTATGCAGAAACATCGAGATCGCTCTATTCGAGCTATTTAATGCGAGAAAAACCTTATCCGGTGTTTTCACCACTCCACAGTGCGTTTGATATGCAGAACCACCGATATCTTGGCTTTCGTGGGGTTTCAAGCTGAGATATGCATTTTTAACGATAATCTTGTTGAGACTTCTGTCCGAAGTATGAAGAATCATCGAGATCGCTCTATTCGAGCTATTTAATGCGAGAAAAACCTTATCCGGTGTTTTCACCACTCCACAGTGCGTTTGATATGCAGAACCAGCGATATCTTGGTTTTCGTGGGGTTTCAAGCTGAGATATGCATTTTTTACGATAATTTTGGTGACACTTCTGTCCGAAGTATGCAGAAGCATCGAGATCGCTCGTTTCGAGCTAGTTAGTGCGAGAAACACGTTATCTGGTGTTTTCACCACTCCACAGTGCGTTTGATATGCAGAAGAGTACATATCTTGGATTTCGTGGGGTTTCAAGCTGAGATATGCATTTTTTACGATAATTTTGGTGACACTTCCGTCCGAAGTATGCAGAAGCACCGAGATCGCTCGTTTCGAGCTAGTTAGTGCGAGAAACACGTTATCTGGTGTTTTCACCACTCCACAGTGCGTTTGATATGCAGAACAGTACATATCTTGGTTTTCGTGGGGTTTCAAGCTGAGATATGCATTTTTTACGATAATTTTGGTGACACTTCTGTCCAAAGTATGCAGAAGCATCGAGATCGCTCGTTTCGAGCTATTTAATGCGAGAATCACGTTATCTGGTGTTTTCACCACTCCACAGTGCGTTTGATATGCAGAACCGGCGATATCTTGGTTTTCGTGGGGTTTCAAGCTGAGATATGCATTTTCTGCGATAATCTTGTTGAGACTTCTGTCCGAAGTATGCAGAAAGGTCGAGAGCGCTCTTTTCGAGCTATTTAATGCTAGAAACCCGTTTTCTGGGGTTTTCACCACTCCACAGTTTGTTGGATATGCAGAACAGTAGATATCTTGGTTTTCGTGGGGTTTCAAGCAGAAATATGCATTTTCTGCGATAATCTTGGTGAGACTTCTGTTAGAAGTCTGCAGAATCATCGAGATCGCACTTTTCGAGCTATTTAATGCGAGAAACACGTTATCTGGTGTTTTCACAACTCCACAGTTGGTGTGATATGCAGAACCGGCGATATTTTGGTTTTCGTCGGGTTTCAAGCTGAGATATGCATTTTCTACGATAATCTTGGTGAAACATCTGTCCGAAGTATGCAGAAACATCGAGATCGCTCTATTCGAGCTATTTAATGCGAGAAAAACCTTATCCGGTGTTTTCACCACTCCACAGTGCGTTTGATATGCAGAACCACCGATATCTTGGCTTTCGTGGGGTTTCAAGCTGAGATATGCATTTTTAACGATAATCTTGTTGAGACTTCTGTCCGAAGTATGAAGAATCATCGAGATCGCTCTATTCGAGCTATTTAATGCGAGAAAAACCTTATCCGGTGTTTTCACCACTCCACAGTGCGTTTGATATGCAGAACCAGCGATATCTTGGTTTTCGTGGGGTTTCAAGCTGAGATATGCATTTTTTACGATAATTTTGGTGAGACTTCTGTCCGAAGTATGCAGAAGCATCGAGATCGCTCGTTTCGAGCTATTTAATGCGAGAAACACGTTATCTGGTGTTTTCACCACTCCACAGTTGGTTTGATATGCAGAACAGGCGATATTTTGGTTTTCGTCGGGTTTCAAGCAGAGATATGCATTTCCTGCGATAATCTTGGTGAGACTTCTATCCGAAGTATGCTGAATCATCGAGATCGCTCTTTTCGAGCTACTTAATGCGAGAAACACGTTCTCTGGTTGTTTTCACCACTCCACAGTGCGTTTGATATGCAGAACAGGCGATATCTTGATTTTCGTGGTGTTTCTAGCTGAGATATGCATTTTCTGCGATAATCTTGGTGGGTCTTTTGTCAGAAGTATGCAGAATCATCTAGATCGCTCTTTTCGAGCTACTTAATGCACGAAACACGTTTTCTGGTGTTTTCACCACTCCACAGTACGTTTGACATGCAGAACCGGAGATATCTCGGTTTCGGTCGGGTTTCAAGCTGAGATATGCATTTTCTACGATAATCCTGGTGAGACTTCTGTCAGAAGTATGCCGAATCTTCGAGAACGCTCGTTTCGCGCTACTTAATGCGAGAAACACGTTATCTGGTGTTGTGACCACTCCACAGTGCGTTTGATATGTAGAGCCGCCGATAACTGGGTTTTCATGGGGTTTCCAGCTGAAATATGCATTTTCCGCGATAATCTTGGTGTTTCATCTATGAGAAGTATGCAGAATCATCGAGAACGCTCGTTTCGAGCTACTTAATGCGAGAAACACGTTATCTGGTGTTTTCACCACTCCACAGTGCGTTTGATATGCAGAACCACCGATATCTTGGCTTTCGTGGGGTTTCAAGCTGAGATATGCATTTTTAACGATAATCTTGTAGAGACTTCTGTCCGAAGTATGAAGAATCATCGAGATCGCTCTATTCGAGCTATTTAATGCGAGAAAAACCTTATCCGGTGTTTTCACCACTCCACAGTGCGTTTGATATGCAGAACCAGCGATATCTTGGTTTTCGTGGGGTTTCAAGCTGAGATATGCATTTTTTACGATAATTTTGGTGAGACTTCTGTCCGAAGTATGCAGAAGCATCGAGATCGCTCGTTTCGAGCTATTTAATGCGAGAAACACGTTATCTGGTGTTTTCACCACTCCACAGTGCGTTTGATATGCAGAACCAGCGATATCTTGGTTTTCGTGGGGTTTCAAGCTGAGATATGCATTTTCTGCGATAATCTTGTTGAGACTTCTGTCCGAAGTATGCAGAATCATCGAGATCGCTCGTTTCGAGCTAGTTAGTGCGAGAAACACGTTATCTGGTGTTTTCACCACTCCACAGTGCGTTTGATATGCAGAACAGTACATATCTTGGTTTTCGTGGGGTTTCAAGCTGAGATATGCATTTTTTGCGATAATTTTGGTGAGACTTCTGTCCGAAGTATGCAGAAGCATCGAGATCTCTCGTTTCGAGCTATTTAATGCGAGAAACACGTTATCTGGTGTTTTCACCACTCCACAGTGCGTTTGATATGCCGAAACTGCGATATCTTCGATTTCGTGGGGTTTCCAGCTGAGACATGCATTTTCTACGATAATCTTGGATATTCTTCTGTGAGACGTTTGCAGAATCACAGAAATCGCACTATTCGAGCTATTTAATGCGAGAAACACGTTATCTGGATGTTTTCACCACTCCACAGTGCGTTGGATGTGCAGAACCGGCGACATCTTGATTTTCGTGATGTTTCTAGCTGAGATATGCATTTTCTGCTATAATATTGGTGAGACTTCAGTCAGAAGTATGCAGGATCATCTAGATCGCTCGTTTCGAGCTATTTAATTCGAAAAAACAAGTTTTCTGGTGTTTTGCCTACTCCACAATGCGTTTGATATGCAGAGCCGCCTATAACTTGGTTTTCGTGGGGTTTCAAGCTGAGATATGCATTTTCTGCGATAATCTTTTTTAGACTTCTGTTCGAAGTATGCAGAATCATCGAGATCGCTCGTTTCGAGCTACTTAATGCGAGAAACACGTTATCTGGTGATTTCACCACTCCACAGTGCGTTGGATATGCAGAACCGGAGATATTTTGGTTTTCGTCGGGTTTCAAGCTGAAATATGCATTTTCTGCGATAATCTTGGTGGTTCATCTATGAGAAGTATGCAGAATCATCGAGAACGCTCTTTTCGTGCTATTTAATTCGAGAAACACGTTATCTGGTGTTTTCACCACTCCACAGTGCGTATGATATGCAGAACCGGCGACATCATGATTTTCGTGATGTTTCTAGCTGAGATATGCATTTTCTGCGATAATCTTTTTGAGACTTCTGTCCGAAGTATGCAGAATCATCGAGATCGCTCGTTTCGCGCTACTTAATGCGAGAAACACGTTATCTGGTGTTTTCACCACTCCACAGTGCGTTGACTATGCAGATCCGGAGATATTTTGGTTTTCGTCGGGTTTCAAGCTGAGATATGCATTTTCTACGATAAGCTTGGTGAGACTTCTGTCAGAAGTATGCAGGATCTTCGAGAACGCTCTTTTCGTGCTATTTAATGCGAGAAAAACGTTATCTGGTGTTTTGACCACTCCACAGTGCGTTTGATATGTAGAGCCGCCGATAACTTGGTTTTCATGGGGTTTCCAGCTGAAATATGCATTTTCTGCGATAATCTTGGTGTTTCATCTATGAGAAGTATGCAGAATCATCGAGAACGCTCGTTTCGAGCTACTTAATGCGAGAAACACGTTATCTGGTGTTTTCGCCACTCCACAGTGCGTTTGATATGCAGAACCAGCGATATCTTGGCTTTCGTGGGGTTTCAAGCTGAGATATGCATTTTTTACGATAATCTTGTTGAGACTTCTGTCCGAAGTATGAAGAATCATCGAGATCGCTCTATTCGAGCTATTTAATGCGAGAAAAACCTTATCCGGTGTTTTCACCATTCCACAGTGCGTTTGATATGCAGAACCAGCGATATCTTGGTATTCGTGGGGTTTCAAGCTGAGATATGCATTTTTTACGATAATTTTGGTGACACTTCTGTCCGAAGTATGCAGAAGCATCGAGATCGCTCGTTTCGAGCTAGTTAGTGCGAGAAACACGTTATCTGGTGTTTTCACCACTCCACAGTGCGTTTGATATGCAGAAGAGTACATATCTTGGATTTCGTGGGGTTTCAAGCTGAGATATGCATTTTTTACGATAATTTTGGTGACACTTCCGTCCGAAGTATGCAGAAGCACCGAGATCGCTCGTTTCGAGCTAGTTAGTGCGAGAAACACGTTATCTGGTGTTTTCACCACTCCACAGTGCGTTTGATATGCAGAACAGTACATATCTTGGTTTTCGTGGGGTTTCAAGCTGAGATATGCATTTTTTACGATAATTTTGGTGACACTTCTGTCCAAAGTATGCAGAAGCATCGAGATCGCTCGTTTCGAGCTATTTAATGCGAGAATCACGTTATCTGGTGTTTTCACCACTCCACAGTGCGTTTGATATGCAGAACCGGCGATATCTTGGTTTTCGTGGGGTTTCAAGCTGAGATATGCATTTTCTGCGATAATCTTGTTGAGACTTCTGTCCGAAGTATGCAGAAAGGTCGAGAGCGCTCTTTTCGAGCTATTTAATGCTAGAAACCCGTTTTCTGGGGTTTTCACCACTCCACAGTTTGTTGGATATGCAGAACAGTAGATATCTTGGTTTTCGTGGGGTTTCAAGCAGAGATATGCATTTTCTGCGATAATCTTGGTGAGACTTCTGTTAGAAGTCTGCAGAATCATCGAGATCGCACTTTTCGAGCTATTTAATGCGAGAAACACGTTATCTGGTGTTTTCACAACTCCACAGTTGGTGTGATATGCAGAACCGGCGATATTTTGGTTTTCGTCGGGTTTCCAGCTGAAATATGCATTTTCTGCGATAATCTTGGTGTTTCATCTATGAGAAGTATGCAGAATCATCAAGAACGCTCGTTTCGAGCTACTTAATGCGAGAAACACGTTATCTGGTGTTTTCGCCACTCCACAGTGCGTTTGATATGCAGAACCAGCGATATCTTGGCTTTCGTGGGGTTTCAAGCTGAGATATGCATTTTTTACGATAATCTTGTTGAGACTTCTGTCCGAAGTATGAAGAATCATCGAGATCGCTCTTTTCGAGCTATTTAATGCGAGAAAAACCTTATCCGGTGTTTTCACCACTCCACAGTGCGTTTGATATGCAGAACCAGCGATATCTTGGTTTTCGTGGGGTTTCAAGCTGAGATATGCATTTTTTACGATAATTTTGGTGACACTTCTGTCCGAAGTATGCAGAAGCATCGAGATCGCTCGTTTCGAGCTAGTTAGTGCGAGAAACACGTTATCTGGTGTTTTCGCCACTCCACAGTGCGTTTGATATGCAGAACCAGCGATATCTTGGCTTTCGTGGGGTTTCAAGCTGAGATATGCATTTTTTACGATAATCTTGTTGAGACTTCTGTCCGAAGTATGAAGAATCATCGAGATCGCTCTTTTCGAGCTATTTAATGCGAGAAACACGTTATCTGGGGTTTTCACCACTCCACAGTGCGTTTGATATGCAGTACCAGCGATATCTTGGTTTTCGTGGGGTTTCAAGCTGAGATATGCATTTTTTACGATAATCTTGGTGAGACTTCTGTCCGAAGTATGCAGAATCATCGAGATCGCTCTATTCGAGCTATTTAATGCGAGAAACACGTTGTCTGGTTGTTTTCACCACTCCACAGTGCGTTTGATATGCAGAACCGGCAACGTCTTGATTTTCGTGAGGTTTCGATCTGAGATATGCATTTTCTGCGATAATATTGGTGAGACTTCAGTCAGAAGTATGCAGAATCATCTAGATCGCTCTTTTCGAGCTACTTAATGCACGAAACACATTTTCTGGTGTTTTCAACACTCCACAGTACGTTTGAAATGCAGAACCGGAGATATCTTGGTTTCGGTCGGGTTTCAAGCTGAGATATGCATTTTCTACGATAACCCTGGTGAGGCTTCTGTCAGAAGTATGCAGAATCTTCGAGAACGCTCTTTTCGAGCTACTTAATGCGCGAAACACGTTTTCTGGTGTTTTCACCACTCCACGGTACGTTTGGTGTGCAGAACTGGAGATAACTCGGTTTTCGTCGGGTTTCAAGCTGAGATATGCTTTTTCTACGATAATCTTGGTGAGACTTCTGTCAGAAGTATGCAGGATCTACGAGAACGCTCTTTTCGAGCTACTTAATGCGCGAAACACGTTTTCCGGTGTTTTCACCACTCCATGGTAGGTTTGGTGTGCAGAACCGGAGATAACTCGGTTTTCGTCGGGTTTCAAGCTGAGATATGCATTTTCTACGATAATCTTGGTGAGACTTCTGTCCGATGTTTGCAGAATCATCGAGGTCGCTCTATTCGAGCTATTTAATGCGAGAAACACGTTCTGTGGTTGTTTTCACCACTCCACAGTGCGTTTGATATGCAGTACCAGCGATATCTTGGTTTTTGTGGGGTTTCAAGCTGAGATATGCATTTTTTACGGTAATCTTGGTGAGACTTCTGTCCGAAGTATGCAGAATCATCGAGATCGCTCTATTCGAGCTATTTAATGCGAGAAACACGTTCTCTGGTGTTTTCACCACTCCACAGTACGTTTGACATGCAGAACCGGAGATATCTTGGTTTCGGTCGGGTTTCAAGCTGAGATATGCATTTTCTACGATAACCCTGGTGAGACATCTGTCAGAAGTATGCAGAATCTTCGAGAACGCTCTTTTCGAGCTACTTAATGCGGGAAACACGTTTTCTGGTGTTTTCACCACTCCACGGTACGTTTGATGTGCTGAACCGGAGATAACTCGGTTTTCGTCGGGTTTCAAGCTGAGATATGCATTTTCTACGATAATCTTGGTGAGACTTCTGTCAGAAGTATACAGGATCTTCGAGAACGCTCTTTTCGTGCTATTTAATGCGAGAAACACTTTATCTGGTGTTTTCACCACTCCACAGTGCGTTTGATATGCAGAACCGGCGACATCTTGATTTTCGTGATGTTTCTAGCTGAGATATGCATTTTCTGCGATAATATTGGTGTTTCATCTATGAGAAGTATGCAGAATCATCGAGAACGCTCTTTTCGAGCTAGCTAATGCGAGAAACACGTTTTCTGGTGTTTTCACCACTCCACAGTGCGTTTGATATGCAGAACAGTAGATATATTGGTTTTCGTGGGGTTTCAAGCTGAGATATGCATTTTCTGCGATAATCTTTTTGAGACTTCTGTCCGAAGTATGCAGAATCATCGAGATCGCTCGTTTCGCGCTACTTAATGCGAGAAACACGTTATCTGGTGTTTTGACCACTCCACAGTGCGTTTGATATGTAGAGCCGCCGATAACTTGGTTTTCATGGGGTTTCCAGCTGAAATATGCATTTTCCGCGATAATCTTGGTGTTTCATCTATGAGAAGTATGCAGAATCATCGAGAACGCTCGTTTCGAGCTACTTAATGCGAGAAACACGTTATCTGGTGTTTTCACCACTCCACAGTGCGTTTGATATGCAGAACCACCGATATCTTGGCTTTCGTGGGGTTTCAAGCTGAGATATGCATTTTTAACGATAATCTTGTTGAGACTTCTGTCCGAAGTATGAAGAATCATCGAGATCGCTCTATTCGAGCTATTTAATGCGAGAAAAACCTTATCCGGTGTTTTCACCACTCCACAGTGCGTTTGATATGCAGAACCAGCGATATCTTGGTTTTCGTGGGGTTTCAAGCTGAGATATGCATTTTTTACGATAATTTTGGTGAGACTTCTGTCCGAAGTATGCAGAAGCATCGAGATCGCTCGTTTCGAGCTATTTAATGCGAGAAACACGTTATCTGGTGTTTTCACCACTCCACAGTTGGTTTCATATGCAGAACAGGCGATATTTTGGTTTTCTTCGGGTTTCAAGCAGAGATATGCATTTTCTACGATAATCTTGGTGAGACATCTGTCCGAAGTATGCTGAATCATCGAAATCGCTCTTTTTGAGCTGGTTAGTGCGAGAAACACGTTATCTGGTGTTTTCACCACTCCACAGTGCGATTGATATGCAGAACAGTACATATCTTGGTTTTCGTGGGGTTTCAAGCTGAGATATGCATTTTTTACGATAATTTTGGTGAGACTTCTGTCCGAAGTATGCAGAAGCATCTAGATCGTTCTTTTCGAGCTATTTAATGCGAGAAACACGTTTTCTGGTGTATTCACCACCCCACAGTACGTTTGACATGCAGAACCGGAGATATCTTGGTTTCGTACGGGTTTCAAGCTGAGATATGCATTTTCTACGATAATCTTGGTGAGACTTCTGTCAGTAGTATGCAGAATCATCGGGATCGCTCTTCTCAAGCTATTTAATGGGAGAAACACGTTATATGGTTGTTTTCACCACTCCACAGTGCGTTTGATATGCAGAACAGGCGATATCCTGATTTTCGTGGTGTTTCTAGCTGAGATATGCATTTTGTGCGATAATCTTGGTGGGTCTTTTGTCCGAAGTATGCTGAATCATCGAAATCGCTCTTTTTGAGCTGGTTAGTGCGAGAAACACGTTATCTGGTGTTTTCACCACTCCACAGTGCGATTGATATGCAGAACAGTACATATCTTGGTTTTCGTGGGGTTTCAAGCTGAGATATGCATTTTTTACGATAATTTTGGTGAGACTTCTGTCCGAAGTATGCAGAAGCATCGAGATCGCTCGTTTCGAGCTATTTAATGCGAGAAACACGTTATCTGGTGTTTTCACCACTCCACAGTTGGTTTGATATGCAGAACAGGCGATATTTTGGTTTTCGTCGGGTTTCAAGCAGAGATATGCATTTCCTGCGATAATCTTGGTGAGACTTCTATCCGAAGTATGCTGAATCATCGAGATCGCTCTTTTCGAGCTACTTAATGCGAGAAACACGTTCTCTGGTTGTTTTCACCACTCCACAGTGCGTTTGATATGCAGAACAGGCGATATCCTGATTTTCGTGGTGTTTCTAGCTGAGATATGCATTTTGTGCGATAATCTTGGTGGGTCTTTTGTCAGAAGTATGCAGAATCATCTAGATCGCTCTTTTCGAGCTAGCTAATGCGAGAAACACGTTTTCTGGTGTTTTCACCACTCCACAGTGCGTTTGATATGCAGAACAGTAGATATCTTGGTTTTCGTGGGGTTTCAAGCTGAGATATGCATTTTCTGCGATAATCTTTTTGAGACTTCTGTCCGAAGTATGCAGAATCATCGAGATCGCTCGTTTCGCGCTACTTAATGCGAGAAACACGTTATCTGGTGTTTTGACCACTCCACAGTGCGTTTGATATGTAGAGCCGCCGATAACTGGGTTTTCATGGGGTTTCCAGCTGAAATATGCATTTTCCGCGATAATCTTGGTGTTTCATCTATGAGAAGTATGCAGAATCATCGAGAACGCTCGTTTCGAGCTACTTAATGCGAGAAACACGTTATCTGGTGTTTTCACCACTCCACAGTGCGTTTGATATGCAGAACCACCGATATCTTGGCTTTCGTGGGGTTTCAAGCTGAGATATGCATTTTTAACGATAATCTTGTTGAGACTTCTGTCCGAAGTATGAAGAATCATCGAGATCGCTCTATTCGAGCTATTTAATGCGAGAAAAACCTTATCCGGTGTTTTCACCACTCCACAGTGCGTTTGATATGCAGAACCAGCGATATCTTGGTTTTCGTGGGGTTTCAAGCTGAGATATGCATTTTTTACGATAATTTTGGTGAGACTTCTGTCCGAAGTATGCAGAAGCATCGAGATCGCTCGTTTCGAGCTATTTAATGCGAGAAACACGTTATCTGGTGTTTTCACCACTCCACAGTTGGTTTGATATGCAGAACAGGCGATATTTTGGTTTTCGTCGGGTTTCAAGCAGAGATATGCATTTCCTGCGATAATCTTGGTGAGACTTCTATCCGAAGTATGCTGAATCATCGAGATCGCTCTTTTCGAGCTACTTAATGCGAGAAACACGTTCTCTGGTTGTTTTCACCACTCCACAGTGCGTTTGATATGCAGAACAGGCGATATCTTGATTTTCGTGGTGTTTCTAGCTGAGATATGCATTTTCTGCGATAATCTTGGTGGGTCTTTTGTCAGAAGTATGCAGAATCATCTAGATCGCTCTTTTCGAGCTACTTAATGCACGAAACACGTTTTCTGGTGTTTTCACCACTCCACAGTACGTTTGACATGCAGAACCGGAGATATCTCGGTTTCGGTCGGGTTTCAAGCTGAGATATGCATTTTCTACGATAATCCTGGTGAGACTTCTGTCAGAAGTATGCCGAATCTTCGAGAACGCTCGTTTCGCGCTACTTAATGCGAGAAACACGTTATCTGGTGTTGTGACCACTCCACAGTGCGTTTGATATGTAGAGCCGCCGATAACTGGGTTTTCATGGGGTTTCCAGCTGAAATATGCATTTTCCGCGATAATCTTGGTGTTTCATCTATGAGAAGTATGCAGAATCATCGAGAACGCTCGTTTCGAGCTACTTAATGCGAGAAACACGTTATCTGGTGTTTTCACCACTCCACAGTGCGTTTGATATGCAGAACCACCGATATCTTGGCTTTCGTGGGGTTTCAAGCTGAGATATGCATTTTTAACGATAATCTTGTTGAGACTTCTGTCCGAAGTATGAAGAATCATCGAGATCGCTCTATTCGAGCTATTTAATGCGAGAAAAACCTTATCCGGTGTTTTCACCACTCCACAGTGCGTTTGATATGCAGAACCAGCGATATCTTGGTTTTCGTGGGGTTTCAAGCTGAGATATGCATTTTTTACGATAATTTTGGTGAGACTTCTGTCCGAAGTATGCAGAAGCATCGAGATCGCTCGTTTCGAGCTATTTAATGCGAGAAACACGTTATCTGGTGTTTTCACCACTCCACAGTGCGTTTGATATGCAGAACCAGCGATATCTTGGTTTTCGTGGGGTTTCAAGCTGAGATATGCATTTTCTGCGATAATCTTGTTGAGACTTCTGTCCGAAGTATGCAGAATCATCGAGATCGCTCGTTTCGAGCTAGTTAGTGCGAGAAACACGTTATCTGGTGTTTTCACCACTCCACAGTGCGTTTGATATGCAGAACAGTACATATCTTGGTTTTCGTGGGGTTTCAAGCTGAGATATGCATTTTTTGCGATAATTTTGGTGAGACTTCTGTCCGAAGTATGCAGAAGCATCGAGATCTCTCGTTTCGAGCTATTTAATGCGAGAAACACGTTATCTGGTGTTTTCACCACTCCACAGTGCGTTTGATATGCCGAAACTGCGATATCTTCGATTTCGTGGGGTTTCCAGCTGAGACATGCATTTTCTACGATAATCTTGGATATTCTTCTGTGAGACGTTTGCAGAATCACAGAAATCGCACTATTCGAGCTATTTAATGCGAGAAACACGTTATCTGGATGTTTTCACCACTCCACAGTGCGTTGGATGTGCAGAACCGGCGACATCTTGATTTTCGTGATGTTTCTAGCTGAGATATGCATTTTCTGCTATAATATTGGTGAGACTTCAGTCAGAAGTATGCAGGATCATCTAGATCGCTCGTTTCGAGCTATTTAATTCGAAAAAACAAGTTTTCTGGTGTTTTGCCTACTCCACAATGCGTTTGATATGCAGAGCCGCCTATAACTTGGTTTTCGTGGGGTTTCAAGCTGAGATATGCATTTTCTGCGATAATCTTTTTTAGACTTCTGTTCGAAGTATGCAGAATCATCGAGATCGCTCGTTTCGAGCTACTTAATGCGAGAAACACGTTATCTGGTGATTTCACCACTCCACAGTGCGTTGGATATGCAGAACCGGAGATATTTTGGTTTTCGTCGGGTTTCAAGCTGAAATATGCATTTTCTGCGATAATCTTGGTGGTTCATCTATGAGAAGTATGCAGAATCATCGAGAACGCTCTTTTCGAGCTAGCTAATGCGAGAAACACGTTTTCTGGTGTTTTCACCACTCCACAGTGCGTTTGATATGCAGAACAGTAGATATCTTGGTTTTCGTGGGGTTTCAAGCTGAGATATGCATTTTCTGCGATAAGCTTGGTGAAACATCTGTCCGAAGTATGCAGAACCATCGAGAGAGCTCCTTTCGAGCTATTTAATGCGAGAAACACGTTTTCTGGGGTTTTCACCACTCCACAGTTCGTTGGATATGCAGAACCGGAGATATCTTGGTTTTCGTGGGGTTTCAAGCTGAGATATGCATTTCCTGCGATAATCTTGGTGAGACTTCTGTACGAAGTATGCTGAATCATCTAGATCGCTGTTTTCGAGCTATTTAATGCGAGAATCACGTTATCTGGTGTTTTCATCACTCCACAGTGCGTTTGATATGCAGAACCGGCGATATCTTGGTTTTCGTGGGGTTTCAAGCTGAGATATGCATTTTCTGCGATAATCTTGGTGAGACTTCTGTCCGAAGTATGCTGAATCATCGAGATCGTGTTTTTCGAGCTAGTTAGTGCGAGAAACACGTTATCTGGTGTTTTCACCACACCACAGTGCGTTTGATATGCAGAACAATGGATATCTTGGTTTTCGTGGGGTTTCAAGCTGAGATATGCATTTTCTGCGATAATCATGGTGAGACTTCTGTCCGAAGTATGCTTAATCATCGAGATCGCTCTATTCGAGCTATTTAATGCGAGAAACACGTTATCTGGTGTTTTCAGCACTCCACAGTGCGTTTGATATGCAGAACCAGCGATATCTTGGTTTTCGTGGGGATTCAAGCTGAGATATGCAATTTCTGCGATAATCTTGGTGAGACTTCTGTCGAAAGTATGCTTAATCACCGAGATCGCTCTATTCGAGCTATTTAATGCGAGAAACACGTTATCTGGTGTTTTCAGCACTCCACAGTGCGTTTGATATGCAGAACCAGCGATATCTTGGTTTTCGTGGGGTTTCTAGCAGAGATATGCATTTTCTGCGATGATCTTGGTGAGACTTCTGTCCGAAGTATGCAGAATCATCGATATCGCTCGTTTCGAGCTATTTATTGCGAGAAACACGTTATCTGGTGTTTTCACCACTCCACAGTGCGTTGGATATGCAGAACCGGAGATATTTTGGTTTTCGTGGGGTTTCAAGCTGAGATATGCATTTTCTGCGATAATCTTGTTGAGACATCTGTCCGAAGTATGCAGAATCATCGAGATCGCTCGTTTCGAGCTATTCAATGCGAGAAACACGTTATCTGGTGTTTTCACCACTCCACAGTGCGTGGGATATGCAGAACCGGAGAGATTTTGGTTTTCGTCGGGTTTCAAGCTGAGATATGCATTTTCTACGATAAGCTTGGTGAGACTTCTGTCCGAAGTATGCTGAAACTTCGAGATCGCTCTTTTCGAGCTAGTTAATGCGAGAAAAACCTTATCCGGTGTTTTCACCACTCCACAGTGCGTTCGATATGCAGAACCAGTGATATCTTGGCTTTCGTGGGGTTTCAAGCTGAGATATGCATTTTCTGCGATTATCTTGTTGAGACATCTGTCCGAAGTATGCAGAATCATCGAGATCGCTGGTTTCGAGCTATTCGATGCGAGAAACACGTTATCTGGTGTTTTCACCACTCCACAGTGCGTTGGATATGCAGAACCGGAGATATTTTGGTTTTCGTCGGGTTTCAAGCTGAGATATGCATTTTCTACGATAAGCTTGGTGAGACTTTTGTCCGAAGTATGCTTAATCATCGAGATCGCTCTATTCGAGCTATTTAATGCGAGAAACACGTTATCTGGTGTTTGCAGCACTCCACAGTGCGTTTGATATGCAGAACCAGCGATATCTTGGTTTTCGTGGGGATTCAAGCTGAGATATGCAATTTCTGCGATAATCTTGGTGAGACTTCTGTCGGAAGTATGCTTAATCATCGAGATCGCTCTATTCGAGCTATTTAATGCGAGAAACACGTTATCTGGTGTTTTCACCACTCCACAGTGCGTTTGATATGCAGAACCAGCGATATCTTGGTTTTCGTGGGGATTCAAGCTGAGATATGCATTTTCTGCGATGATCTTGGTGAGACTTCTGTCCGAAGTATGCTTAATCATCGAGATCGCTCTATTCGAGCTATTTAATGCGAGAAACACGTTATCTGGTGTTTTCACCACTCCACAGTGCGTTGGATATGCAGAACAGTAGATATCTTGGTTTTTGTGGGGTTTCAAGCTGAGATATGCATTTTCTGCGATAATCTTGTTGAGACTTCTGTCCGAAGTATGCTGAATCATCGAGATCGCTCTTTTCGAGATAGTTAGTGCGAGAAACACGTTATCTGGTGTTTTCACCACTCCACAGTGCGTTTGATATGCAGAACAGTAGATATCTTGGTTTTCGTGGGGTTTCAAGCTGAGATATGCATTTTTTACGATAATCTTGGTGAGACTTCTGTCCGAAGTATGCTGAATCATCGAGACCGCTCTTTTCGAGATAGTTAGTGCGAGAAACACGTTATCTGGTGTTTTCATCACTCCACAGTGCGTTTGATATGCAGAACCAGCGATATCTGGGTTTTCGTGGGGTTTCAAGCTGAGATATGCTTTTTTTACGATAATCTTGGTGAGACTTCTGTCCGAAGTATGCTTAATCATCGAGATCGCTCTATTCGAGCTATTTAATGCGAGAAACACGTTATCTGGTGTTTTCACCACTCCACAGTGCGTTGGATATGCAGAACAGTAGATATCTTGGTTTTTGTGGGGTTTCAAGCTGAGATATGCATTTTCTGCGATAATCTTGTTGAGACTTCTGTCCGAAGTATGCAGAATCATCGAGATCGCTCGTTTCGAGCTATTTACTGCGAGAAACACGTTATCTGGTGATTTCACCACTCCACAGTGCGTTGGATATGCAGAACCGGAGATATTTTGGTTTTTGTCGGGTTTCAAGCTGAAATATGCATTTTCTGCGATAATCTTGGTGGTTCATCTATGAGAAGTATGCAGAATCATCGAGAGAGCTCCTTTCGAGCTATTTAATGCGAGAAACACGTTTTCTGGGGTTTTCACCACTCCACAGTTCGTTGGATATGCAGAACCGGAGATATCTTGGTTTTCGTGGGGTTTCAAGCTGAGATATGCATTTCCTGCGATAATCTTGGTGAGACTTCTGTAAGAAGTATGCTGAATCATCTAGATCGCTGTTTTCGAGCTATTTAATGCGAGAATCACGTTATCTGGTGTTTTCACCACTCCACAGTGCGTTTGATATGCAGAACCGGCGATATCTTGGTTTTCGTGGGGTTTCAAGCTGAGATATGCATTTTCTGCGATAATCTTGGTGAGACTTCTGTCCGAAGTATGCTGAAACATCGAGATCGCTCTTTTCGAGCTAGTTAATGCGAGAAACACGTTATCTGGTGTTTTCACCACTCCACAGTGCGTTGGATATGCAGAACAGTAGATATCTTGGTTTTCGTGGGGTTTCAAGCTGAGATATGCATTTTCTGCGATAAGCTTGGTGAAACATCTGTCCGAAGTATGCAGAACCATCGAGAGAGCTCCTTTCGAGCTATTTAATGCGAGAAACACGTTTTCTGGGGTTTTCACCACTCCACAGTTCGTTGGATATGCAGAACCGGAGATATCTTGGTTTTCGTGGGGTTTCAAGCTGAGATATGCATTTCCTGCGATAATCTTGGTGAGACTTCTGTAAGAAGTATGCTGAATCATCTAGATCGCTGTTTTCGAGCTATTTAATGCGAGAATCACGTTATCTGGTGTTTTCATCACTCCACAGTGCGTTTGATATGCAGAACCAGCGATATCTGGGTTTTCGTGGGGTTTCAAGCTGAGATATGCTTTTTTTACGATAATCTTGGTGAGACTTCTGTCCGAAGTATGCTTAATCATCGAGATCGCTCTATTCGAGCTATTTAATGCGAGAAACACGTTATCTGGTGTTTTCACCACTCCACAGTGCGTTGGATATGCAGAACAGTAGATATCTTGGTTTTCGTGGGGTTTCAAGCTGAGATATGCATTTTCTGCGATAAGCTTGGTGAAACATCTGTCCGAAGTATGCAGAACCATCGAGAGAGCTCCTTTCGAGCTATTTAATGCGAGAAACACGTTTTCTGGGGTTTTCACCACTCCACAGTTCGTTGGATATGCAGAACCGGAGATATCTTGGTTTTCGTGGGGTTTCAAGCTGAGATATGCATTTCCTGCGATAATCTTGGTGAGACTTCTGTAAGAAGTATGCTGAATCATCTAGATCGCTGTTTTCGAGCTATTTAATGCGAGAATCACGTTATCTGGTGTTTTCACCACTCCACAGTGCGTTTGATATGCAGAACCGGCGATATCTTGGTTTTCGTGGGGTTTCAAGCTGAGATATGCATTTTCTGCGATAATCTTGGTGAGACTTCTGTCCGAAGTATGCTGAAACATCGAGATCGCTCTTTTCGAGCTAGTTAATGCGAGAAAAACCTTATCCGGCGTTTTCACCACTCCACAGTGCGTTCGATATGCAGAACCAGCGATATCTTGGCTTTCGTAGGGTTTCAAGCTGAGATATGCATTTTCTACGATAAGCTTGGTGAGACTTCTCTCCGAAGTATGCTGAAACATCGAGATCGCTCTTTTCGAGCTAGTTAATGGGAGAAAAAACTTATCCGGCGTTTTCACCACTCCACAGTGCGTTTGATATGCAGAACCAGCGATATCTTGGCTTTCGTGGTGTTTCAAGCTGAGATATGCATTTTTTACGATAATCTTGGTGAGACTTCTGTCCGAAGTATGAAGAATCATCGAGATCGCTCTATTCGAGCTATTTAATGCGAGAAACACGTTATCTGGTGTTTTCACCACACCACAGTGCGTTTGATATGCAGAACAATAGATATCTTGGTTTTCGTGGGGTTTCAAGCTGAGATATGCATTTTCTGCGATAATCATGGTGAGACTTCTGTCCGAAGTATGCTTAATCATCGAGATCGCTCTATTCGAGCTATTTAATGCGAGAAACACGTTATCTGGTGTTTTCAGCACTCCACAGTGCGTTTGATATGCAGAACCAGCGATATCTTGGCTTTCGTGGTGTTTCAAGCTGAGATATGCATTTTTTACGATAATCTTGGTGAGACTTCTGTCCGAAGTATGAAGAATCATCGAGATCGCTCTATTCGAGCTATTTAATGCGAGAAACACGTTATCTGGTGTTTTCACCACACCACAGTGCGTTTGATATGCAGAACAATAGATATCTTGGTTTTCGTGGGGTTTCAAGCTGAGATATGCATTTTCTGCGATAATCATGGTGAGACTTCTGTCCGAAGTATGCTTAATCATCGAGATCGCTCTATTCGAGCTATTTAATGCGAGAAACACGTTATCTGGTGTTTTCAGCACTCCACAGTGCGTTTGAAATGCAGAACCAGCGATATCTTGGCTTTCGTGGGGTTTCAAGCTGAGATATGCATTTTTTACGATAATCTTGATGAGACTTCTGTCCGAAGTATGAAGAATCATCGAGATCGCTCTAGTCGAGCTATTTAATGCGAGAAACACGTCTTCTGGGGTTTTCACCACTCCACAGTGCGTTTGATATGCTGAACACAGCGATATCTTGGTTTTCGTGGGGTTTCAAGCTGAGATATGCATTTTTTACGATAATCTTGGTGAGACTTCTGTCCGAAGTATGCAGAATCATCGAGATCGCTCGTTTCGAGCTATTTAATGCGAGAATCACGTTATCTGGTGTTTTCACCACTCCACAGTGCGTTTGATATGCAGAACCGGCGATATCTTGGTTTTCGTGGGGTTTCAAGCTGAGATATGCATTTTCTGCGATAATCTTGGTGAGACTTCTGTCCGAAGTATGCTGAATTATCGAGATCGTCCTTTTCGAGCTAGTTAGTGCGAGAAACACGTTATCTGGTGTTTTCACCACTCCACAGTGCGTTGGATATGCAGAACCGGAGATATTTTGGTTTTGGTCGGGTTTCAAGCTGAGATATGCATTTTCTACGATAAGCTTGGTGAGACTTCTGTCCGAAGTATGCTGAAACATCGAGATCGCTCTTTTCGAGCTAGTTAATGCGAGAAAAACCTTATCCGGCGTTTTCACCACTCCACAGTGCGTTCGATATGCAGAACCAGCGATATCTTGGCTTTCGTAGCGTTTCAAGCTGAGATATGCATTTTCTACGATAAGCTTGGTGAGACTTCTCTCCGAAGTATGCTGAAACATCGAGATCGCTCTTTTCGAGCTAGTTAATGGGAGAAAAAACTTATCCGGCGTTTTCACCACTCCACAGTGCGTTTGATATGCAGAACCAGCGATATCTTGGCTTTCGTGGTGTTTCAAGCTGAGATATGCATTTTTTACGATAATCTTGGTGAGACTTCTGTCCGAAGTATGAAGAATCATCGAGATCGCTCTATTCGAGCTATTTAATGCGAGAAACACGTTATCTGGTGTTTTCACCACACCACAGTGCGTTTGATATGCAGAACAATAGATATCTTGGTTTTCGTGGGGTTTCAAGCTGAGATATGCATTTTCTGCGATAATCATGATGAGACTTCTGTCCGAAGTATGCTTAATCATCGAGATCGCTCTATTCGAGCTATTTAATGCGAGAAACACGTTATCTGGTGTTTTCAGCACTCCACAGTGCGTTTGATATGCAGAACCTGCGATATCTTGGCTTTCGTGGGGTTTCAAGCTGAGATATGCATTTTTTACGATAATCTTGGTGAGACTTCTGACCGAAGTATGCAGAATCATCGAGATCGCTCGTTTCGAGCTATTTAATGCGAGAATCACGTTATCTGGTGTTTTCACCACACCAGAGTGTGTTTGATATGCAGAACAATAGATATCTTGGTTTTCGTGGGGTTTCAAGCTGAGATATGCATTTTCTGCGATAATCATGGTGAGACTTCTGTCCGAAGTATGCTTAATCATCGAGATCGCTCTATTCGAGCTATTTAATGCGAGAAACACGTTATCTGGTGTTTTCAGCACTCCACAGTGCGTTTGATATGCAGAACCAGCGATATCTTGGCTTTCGTGGGGTTTCAAGCTGAGATATGCATTTTTTACGATAATCTTGGTGAGACTTCTGTCCGAAGTATGAAGAATCATCGAGATCGCTCTATTCGAGCTATTTAATGCGAGAAACACGTTATCTGGTGTTTTCACCACTCCACAGTGCGTTGGATATGCAGAACCGGAGATATTTTGGTTTTCGTGGGGTTTCAAGCTGAGATATGCATTTTCTGCGATAATCTTGTTGAGACATCTGTCCGAAGTATGCAGAATCATCGAGATCGCTCGTTTCGAGCTATTCAATGCGAGAAACACGTTTTCTGTGGTGTTCACCACTCCACAGTGCGTTTGATATGCAGAACCGGCGATATCTTGGTTTTCGTGGGGTTTCAAGCAGAGATATGCATTTTCTGCGATAATCTTGGTGAGACTTCTGTCCGAAGTATGCTGAAACTTCGAGATCGCTCTTTTCGAGCTAGTTAATGCGAGAAAAACCTTATCCGGTGTTTTCACCACTCCACAGTGCGTTCGATATGCAGAACCAGCGATATCTTGGCTTTCGTGGGGTTTCAAGCTGAGATATGCATTTTTTACGATAATCTTGGTGAGACTTCTGACCGAAGTATGCAGAATCATCGAGATCGCTCGTTTCGAGCTATTTAATGCGAGAATCACGTTATCTGGTGTTTTCACCACACCACAGTGCGTTTGATATGCAGAACAATAGATATCTTGGTTTTCGTGGGGTTTCAAGCTGAGATATGCATTTTCTGCGATAATCATGGTGAGACTTCTGTCCGAAGTATGCTTAATCATCGAGATCGCTCTATTCGAGCTATTTAATGCAAGAAACACGTTATCTGGTGTTTTCAGCACTCCACAGTGCGTTTGATATGCAGAACCAGCGATATCTTGGTTTTCGTGGGGCTTCAAGCTGAGATATGCAATTTCTGCGATAATCTTGGTGAGACTTCTGTCGGAAGTATGCTTAATCATCGAGATCGCTCTATTCGAGCTATTTATTGCGAGAAACACGTTATCTGGTGTTTTCAGCACTCCACAGTGCGTTTGATATGCAGAACCAGCGATATCTTGGTTTTCTAGCAGAGATATGCATTTTCTGCGATAATCTTGGTGAGACTTCTGTCCGAAGTATGCTGAAACATCGAGATCGCTCTTTTCGAGCTAGTTAATGCGAGAAAAACCTTATCCGGCGTTTTCACCACTCCACAGTGCGTTCGATATGCAGAACCAGCGATATCTTGGCTTTCGTAGGGTTTCAAGCTGAGATATGCATTTTCTACGATAAGCTTGGTGAGACTTCTCTCCGAAGTATGCTGAAACATCGAGATCGCTCTTTTCGAGCTAGTTAATGGGAGAAAAACCTTATCCGGTGTTTTCACCACTCCACAGTGCGTTTGATATGCAGAACCAGCGATATCTTGGCTTTCGTGGGGTTTCAAGCTGAGATATTCATTTTTTACGATAATCTTTGGTGAGACTTCTGTCCGAAGTATGATGAATCATCGAGAGCGCTCTATTCGAGCTATTTAATGCGAGAAACACGTTTTCTGGGGTGTTCACCACTCCACAGTGCGTTTGATATGCAGAACCAGCGATATCTGGGTTTTCGTGGGGTTTCAAGCTGAGATATGCATTTTCTGCGATAATCATGGTGAGACTTCTGTCCGAAGTATGCTTAATCATCAGATCGCTCTATTCGAGCTATTTAATGCGAGAAACACGTTATCTGGTGTTTTCAGCACTCCACAGTGCGTTTGATATGCAGAACCAGCGATATCTTGGCTTTCGTGGGGTATCAAGCTGAGATATGCATTTTTTACGATAATCTTGGTGAGACTTCTGTCCGAAGTATGAAGAATCATCGAGATCGCTCTATTCGAGCTATTTAATGCGAGAAACACGTTTTCTGGGGTGTTCACCACTCCACAGTGCGTTTGATATGCAGAACCGGCGATATCTTGGTTTTCGTGGGGTTTCAAGCAGAGATATGCATTTTCTGCGATAATCTTGATGAGACATCTGTCCGAAGTATGCAGAATCATCGAGATCGCTCGTTTCGAGCTATTCAATGCGAGAAACACGTTATCTGGTGTTTTCACCACTCCACAGTGCGTTGGATATGCAGAACCGGAGATATTTTGGTTTTCGTCGGGTTTCAAGCTGAGATATGCATTTTCGACGATAAGCTTGGTGAGACTTCTGTCCGAAGTATGCTGAAACTTCGAGATCGCTCTTTTCGAGCTAGTTAATGCGAGAAAAACCTTATCTGGTGTTTTCAGCACTCCACAGTGCGTTTGATATGCAGAACCAGCGATATCTTGGTTTTCGTGGGGATTCAAGCTGAGATATGCAATTTCTGCGATAATCTTGGTGAGACTTCTGTCGGAAGTATGCTTAATCATCGAGAGCGCTCTATTCGAGCTATTTAATGCGAGAAACACGTTATCTGGTGTTTTCAGCACTCCACAGTGCGTTTGATATGCAGAACCAGCGATATCTTGGTTTTCGTGGGGTTTCTAGCAGAGATATGCATTTTCTGCGATGATCTTGGTGAGACTTCTGTCCGAAGTATGCTTAATCATCGAGATCGCTCTATTCGGGCTATTTAATGCGAGAAACACGTTATCTGGTGTTTTCACCACTCCACAGTGCGTTTGATATGCAGAACAGTAGATATCTTGGTTTTCGTGGGGTTTCAAGCTGAGATATGCATTTTTTACGATAATCTTGGTGTGACTTCTGTCCGAAGTATGAAGAATCATCGAGATCGCTCTATTCGAGCTATTTAATGCGAGAAACACGTTATCTGGTGTTTTCACCACTCCACAGTGCGTTGGATATGCAGAACCGGAGATATTTTGGTTTTCGTGGGGTTTCAAGCTGAGATATGCATTTTCTGCGATAATCTTGATGAGACATCTGTCCGAAGTATGCAGAATCATCGAGATCGCTCGTTTCGAGCTATTCAATGCGAGAAACACGTTATCTGGTGTTTTCACCACTCCACAGTGCGTTGGATATGCAGAACCGGAGATATTTTGGTTTTCGTCGGGTTTCAAGCTGAGATATGCATTTTCGACGATAAGCTTGGTGAGACTTCTGTCCGAAGTATGCTGACACTTCGAGATCGCTCTTTTCGAGCTAGTTAATGCGAGAAAAACCTTATCTGGTGTTTTCGCCACTGCACAGTGCGTTTGATATGCAAAACAGTAGATATCTTGGTTTTCGTGGGGTTTCAAGCTGAGATATGCATTTTCTGCGATAATCTTGTTGAGACTTCTGTGCGAAGTTTGCAGAATCATCGAGATCACTCGTTTCGAGATATTTAATGCGAGAAACACGTTATCTGGTGTTTTCACCACTCCACAGTGCGTTGGATATGCAGAACCGGAGATATTTTGGTTTTGGTCGGGTTTCAAGCTGAGATATGCATTTTCTACGATAAGCTTGGTGAGAATTCTGTCCGAAGTATGCTGAAACATCGAGATCGCTCTTTTCGAGCTAGTTAATGCGAGAAAAACCTTATCCGGCGTTTTCACCACTCCACAGTGCGTTCGATATGCAGAACGCGCGATATCTTGGTTTTCGTGGGGTTTCAAGCAGAGATATGCATTTTCTGCGATAATCTTGGTGAGACTTCTGTCCGAAGTCTGCTGAAACTTCGAGATCGCTCTTTTCGAGCTAGTTAATGCGAGAAAAACCTTTTCCGGTGTTTTCACCACTCCGCAGTGCGTTCGATATGCAGAACCAGCGATATCTTGGCTTTCGTGGGGTTTCAAGCTGAGATATGCATTTTTTACGATAATCTTTGTGAGACTTCCGTCCGAAGTATGCAGAATCATCGAGATCGCTCGTTTCGAGCTATTTAATGCGAGAATCACGTTATCTGGTGTTTTCACCACACCACAGTGCGTTTGATATGCAGAACAATAGATATCTTGGTTTTCGTGGGGTTTCAAGCTGAGATATGCATTTTCTGCGATAATCATGGTGAGACTTCTGTCCGAAGTATGCTTAATCATCGAGATCGCTCTATTCGAGCTATTTAATGCGAGAAACACGTTATCTGGTGTTTTCAGCACTCCACAGTGCGTTTGATATGCAGAACCAGCGATATCTTGGTTTTCGTGGGGTTTCAAGCTGAGATATGCAATTTCTGCGATAATCTTGGTGAGACTTCTGTCGGAAGTATGCTTAATCATCGAGATCGCTCTATTCGAGCTATTTTATGCGAGAAACACGGTATCTGGTGTTTTCAGCACTCCACAGTGCGTTTGATATGCAGAACCAGCGATATCTTGGTTTTCGTGGGGTTTCAAGCTGAGATATGCATTTTCTGCGATAATCTTGTTGAGACATCTGTCCGAAGTATGCAGAATCATCGAGATCGCTCGTTTCGAGCTATTCAATGCGAGAAACACGTTTTCTGTGGTGTTCACCACTCCACAGTGCGTTTGATATGCAGAACCGGCGATATCTTGGTTTTCGTGGGGTTTCAAGCAGAGATATGCATTTTCTGCGATAATCTTGGTGAGACTTCTGTCCGAAGTATGCTGAAACTTCGAGATCGCTCTTTTCGAGCTAGTTAATGCGAGAAAAACCTTATCCGGTGTTTTCACCACTCCACAGTGCGTTCGATATGCAGAACCAGCGATATCTTGGCTTTCGTGGGGTTTCAAGCTGAGATATGCATTTTTTACGATAATCTTGGTGAGACTTCTGACCGAAGTATGCAGAATCATCGAGATCGCTCGTTTCGAGCTATTTAATGCGAGAATCACGTTATCTGGTGTTTTCACCACACCACAGTGCGTTTGATATGCAGAACAATAGATATCTTGGTTTTCGTGGGGTTTCAAGCTGAGATATGCATTTTCTGCGATAATCATGGTGAGACTTCTGTCCGAAGTATGCTTAATCATCGAGATCGCTCTATTCGAGCTATTTAATGCGAGAAACACGTTATCTGGTGTTTTCAGCACTCCACAGTGCGTTTGATATGCAGAACCAGCGATATCTTGGTTTTCGTGGGGCTTCAAGCTGAGATATGCAATTTCTGCGATAATCTTGGTGAGACTTCTGTCGGAAGTATGCTTAATCATCGAGATCGCTCTATTCGAGCTATTTATTGCGAGAAACACGTTATCTGGTGTTTTCAGCACTCCACAGTGCGTTTGATATGCAGAACCAGCGATATCTTGGTTTTCGTGGGGTTTCTAGCAGAGATATGCATTTTCTGCGATAATCTTGGTGAGACTTCTGTCCGAAGTATGCTGAAACATCGAGATCGCTCTTTTCGAGCTAGTTAATGCGAGAAAAACCTTATCCGGCGTTTTCACCACTCCACAGTGCGTTCGATATGCAGAACCAGCGATATCTTGGCTTTCGTAGGGTTTCAAGCTGAGATATGCATTTTCTACGATAAGCTTGGTGAGACTTCTCTCCGAAGTATGCTGAAACATCGAGATCGCTCTTTTCGAGCTAGTTAATGGGAGAAAAACCTTATCCGGTGTTTTCACCACTCCACAGTGCGTTTGATATGCAGAACCAGCGATATCTTGGCTTTCGTGGGGTTTCAAGCTGAGATATGCATTTTTTACGATAATCTTTGGTGAGACTTCTGTCCGAAGTATGATGAATCATCGAGAGCGCTCTATTCGAGCTATTTAATGCGAGAAACACGTTTTCTGGGGTGTTCACCACTCCACAGTGCGTTTGATATGCAGAACCAGCGATATCTGGGTTTTCGTGGGGTTTCAAGCTGAGATATGCATTTTCTGCGATAATCATGGTGAGACTTCTGTCCGAAGTATGCTTAATCATCGAGATCGCTCTATTCGAGCTATTTAATGCGAGAAACACGTTATCTGGTGTTTTCAGCACTCCACAGTGCGTTTGATATGCAGAACCAGCGATATCTTGGCTTTCGTGGGGTATCAAGCTGAGATATGCATTTTTTACGATAATCTTGGTGAGACTTCTGTCCGAAGTATGAAGAATCATCGAGATCGCTCTATTCGAGCTATTTAATGCGAGAAACACGTTTTCTGGGGTGTTCACCACTCCACAGTGCGTTTGATATGCAGAACCGGCGATATCTTGGTTTTCGTGGGGATTCAAGCTGAGATATGCAATTTCTGCGATAATCTTGGTGAGACTTCTGTCGGAAGTATGCTTAATCATCGAGAGCGCTCTATTCGAGCTATTTAATGCGAGAAACACGTTATCTGGTGTTTTCAGCACTCCACAGTGCGTTTGATATGCAGAACCAGCGATATCTTGGTTTTCGTGGGGTTTCTAGCAGAGATATGCATTTTCTGCGATGATCTTGGTGAGACTTCTGTCCGAAGTATGCTTAATCATCGAGATCGCTCTATTCGGGCTATTTAATGCGAGAAACACGTTATCTGGTGTTTTCACCACTCCACAGTGCGTTTGATATGCAGAACAGTAGATATCTTGGTTTTCGTGGGGTTTCAAGCTGAGATATGCATTTTTTACGATAATCTTGGTGAGACTTCTGTCCGAAGTATGAAGAATCATCGAGATCGCTCTATTCGAGCTATTAAATGCGAGAAACACGTTATCTGGTGTTTTCACCACTCCACAGTGCGTTGGATATGCAGAACCGGAGATATTTTGGTTTTCGTGGGGTTTCAAGCTGAGATATGCATTTTCTGCGATAATCTTGTTGAGACTTCTGTGCGAAGTTTGCAGAATCATCGAGATCGCTCGTTTCGAGATATTTAATGCGAGAAACACGTTATCTGGTGTTTTCACCACTCCACAGTGCGTTGGATATGCAGAACCGGAGATATTTTGGTTTTGGTCGGGTTTCAAGCTGAGATATGCATTTTCTACGATAAGCTTGGTGAGAATTCTGTCCGAAGTATGCTGAAACATCGAGATCGCTCTTTTCGAGCTAGTTAATGCGAGAAAAACCTTATCCGGCGTTTTCACCACTCCACAGTGCGTTCGATATGCAGAACGCGCGATATCTTGGTTTTCGTGGGGTTTCAAGCAGAGATATGCATTTTCTGCGATAATCTTGGTGAGACTTCTGTCCGAAGTCTGCTGAAACTTCGAGATCGCTCTTTTCGAGCTAGTTAATGCGAGAAAAACCTTTTCCGGTGTTTTCACCACTCCACAGTGCGTTCGATATGCAGAACCAGCGATATCTTGGCTTTCGTGGGGTTTCAAGCTGAGATATGCATTTTTTACGATAATCTTTGTGAGACTTCCGTCCGAAGTATGCAGAATCATCGAGATCGCTCGTTTCGAGCTATTTAATGCGAGAATCACGTTATCTGGTGTTTTCACCACACCACAGTGCGTTTGATATGCAGAACAATAGATATCTTGGTTTTCGTGGGGTTTCAAGCTGAGATATGCATTTTCTGCGATAATCATGGTGAGACTTCTGTCCGAAGTATGCTTAATCATCGAGATCGCTCTATTCGAGCTATTTAATGCGAGAAACACGTTATCTGGTGTTTTCAGCACTCCACAGTGCGTTTGATATGCAGAACCAGCGATATCTTGGTTTTCGTGGGGTTTCAAGCTGAGATATGCAATTTCTGCGATAATCTTGGTGAGACTTCTGTCGGAAGTATGCTTAATCATCGAGATCGCTCTATTCGAGCTATTTTATGCGAGAAACACGTTATCTGGTGTTTTCAGCACTCCACAGTGCGTTTGAAATGCAGAACCAGCGATATCTTGGTTTTCGTGGGGTTTCTAGCAGAGATATGCATTTTGTGCGATGATCTTGGTGAGACTTCTGTCCGAAGTGTGCAGAATCATCGAGATCGCTCTTTTCGAGCTATTTAATGCGAGAAACACGTTTTCTGGGGTTTTCACCACACCACAGTTCGTTGGATATGCAGAACAGGTGATATCTTGGTTTTCTAGTGGTTTCAAGCTGAGATATGCATTTTCTGCGATAATCTTGGTGAGACTTTTGTCCGAAGTATGCTGAATCATCGAGATCGCTCTTTTCGAGCTAGCTAGTGCGAGAAACACGTTATCTGGTGTTTTCACCACTCCACAGTGCGTTTGATATGCAGAATAGTAGATACCTTGGTTTTCGTGGGGTTTCAAGCTGAGATATGCATTTTCTGAGATAATCTTGTTGAGACTTCTGTCCGAAGTATGCAGAATCATCGAGATCGCTCGTTTCGAGCTACTGAATGCGAGAAACACGTTATCTGGTGTTTTCACCTCTCCACAGTGCGTTGGATATGCAGAACCGGTGATATTTTGGTTTTCGTCGGGTTTCAAGCTGAGATCTGCATTTTCTACGATAAGCTTGGTAAAACATCTGTCCGAAGTATGCAGAAACATCCAGAGCGCTCTTTTCGAGCTATTTAATGCGAGAAACACGTTTTCTGGGAGTTTCACCACTCCACAGCTCGTTGGATATGCAGAACAGTAGATATCTTGGTTTTCGTGGGGTTTCAAGCAGAGATATGCATTTTCTGCGATAATCTTGGTGAGACTTCTGTTAGAAGTATGCAGAATCATCGAGATCGCTCTATTCGAGCTGTTTAATGCGAGAAACACGTTATCTGGTGTTTTCACCACTCCACAGTGCGTTTGAAATGCAGAACCGGCGATATCTTGGTTTTCGTGGGGTTTCAAGCAGAGATATGCATTTTCTGCGATAATCTGGGTGAGACTTCTGTCCGAAATATGCTGAATCATCGAGATCGCTCTTTTCGAGCTAGTTAGTGCGAGAAACACGTTATCTGGTGTTTTCACCACTCCATAGTGCGTTTGATATGCAGAACAGTAGATATCTTGGTTTTCGTGGGGTTTCAAGCTGAGATATGCATTTTCTGCCTTAATCTTGTTGAGACTTCTGTCCGAAGTATGCTGAAACATCGAGATCGCTCTTTTCGAGCTAGCTAATGCGAGAAAAACCTTATCCGGTATTTTCACCACTCCACAGTGCGTTTGATATGCAGAACCAGCGATATCTTGGTTTTCGTGGGGTTTCAAGCTGAGATATGCATTTTCTACGATAAGCTTGGTGAGAATTCTGTCCGAAGTATGCTGAATCATCGAGATCGCTCTTTTCGAGCTAGCTAGTGCGAGAAACACGTTATCTGGTGTTTTCACCACTCCACAGTGCGTTTGATATGCAGAATAGTAGATACCTTGGTTTTCGTGGGGTTTCAAGCTGAGATATGCATTTTCTGAGATAATCTTGTTGAGAATTCTGTCCGAAGTATGCAGAATCATCGAGATCGCTCGTTTCGAGCTACTGAATGCGAGAAACACGTTATCTGGTGTTTTCACCTCTCCACAGTGCGTTGGATATGCAGAACCGGTGATATTTTGGTTTTCGTCGGGTTTCAAGCTGAGATCTGCATTTTCTACGATAAGCTTGGTAAAACATCTGTCCGAAGTATGCAGAAACATCCAGAGCGCTCTTTTCGAGCTATTTAATGCGAGAAACACGTTTTCTGGGAGTTTCACCACTCCACAGCTCGTTGGATATGCAGAACAGTAGATATCTTGGTTTTCGTGGGGTTTCAAGCAGAGATATGCATTTTCTGCGATAATCTTGGTGAGACTTCTGTTAGAAGTATGCAGAATCATCGAGATCGCTCTATTCGAGCTATTTAATGCGAGAAACACGTTTTCTGGGGTTTTCACCATTCCACAGTGCGTTTGATATGCTGAACACAGCGATATCTTGGTTTTCGTGGGGTTTCAAGCTGAGATATGCATTTTTTACGATAATTTTTTTGAGACTTCTGTCCGAAGTATGCAGAATCATCGAGATCGCTCGTTTCGAGCTATTCAACGCGAGAAACACGTTATCTGGTGTTTTCACCACTCCACAGTGCGTTTGAAATGCAGAACCGGCGATATCTTGGTTTTCGTGGGGTTTCAAGCAGAGATATGCATTTTCTGCGATAATCTGGGTGAGACTTCTGTCCGAAATATGCTGAATCATCGAGATCGCTCTTTTCGAGCTAGTTAGTGCGAGAAACACGTTATCTGGTGTTTTCACCACTCCATAGTGCGTTTGATATGCAGAACAGTAGATATCTTGGTTTTCGTGGGGTTTCAAGCTGAGATATGCATTTTCTGCGTTAATCTTGTTGAGACTTCTGTCCGAAGTATGCTGAAACATCGAGATCGCTCTTTTCGAGCTAGCTATTGCGAGAAAAACCTTATCCGGTATTTTCACCACTCCACAGTGCGTTTGATATGCAGAACCAGCGATATCTTGGTTTTCGTGGGGTTTCAAGCTGAGATATGCATTTTCTACGATAAGCTTGGTGAGAATTCTGTCCGAAGTATGCTGAATCATCGAGATCGCTCTTTTCGAGCTAGCTAGTGCGAGAAACACGTTATCTGGTGTTTTCACCACTCCACAGTGCGTTTGATATGCAGAATAGTAGATACCTTGGTTTTCGTGGGGTTTCAAGCTGAGATATGCATTTTCTGAGATAATCTTGTTGAGAATTCTGTCCGAAGTATGCAGAATCATCGAGATCGCTCGTTTCGAGCTACTGAATGCGAGAAACACGTTATCTGGTGTTTTCACCTCTCCACAGTGCGTTGGATATGCAGAACCGGTGATATTTTGGTTTTCGTCGGGTTTCAAGCTGAGATCTGCATTTTCTACGATAAGCTTGGTAAAACATCTGTCCGAAGTATGCAGAAACATCCAGAGCGCTCTTTTCGAGCTATTTAATGCGAGAAACACGTTTTCTGGGAGTTTCACCACTCCACAGCTCGTTGGATATGCAGAACAGTAGATATCTTGGTTTTCGTGGGGTTTCAAGCAGAGATATGCATTTTCTGCGATAATCTTGGTGAGACTTCTGTTAGAAGTATGCAGAATCATCGAGATCGCTCTATTCGAGCTATTTAATGCGAGAAACACGTTTTCTGGGGTTTTCACCATTCCACAGTGCGTTTGATATGCTGAACACAGCGATATCTTGGTTTTCGTGGGGTTTCAAGCTGAGATATGCATTTTTTACGATAATTTTTTTGAGACTTCTGTCCGAAGTATGCAGAATCATCGAGATCGCTCGTTTCGAGCTATTCAACGCGAGAAACACGTTATCTGGTGTTTTCACCACTCCACAGTGCGTTTGAAATGCAGAACCGGCGATATCTTGGTTTTCGTGGGGTTTCAAGCAGAGATATGCATTTTCTGCGATAATCTGGGTGAGACTTCTGTCCGAAATATGCTGAATCATCGAGATCGCTCTTTTCGAGCTAGTTAGTGCGAGAAACACGTTATCTGGTGTTTTCACCACTCCATAGTGCGTTTGATATGCAGAACAGTAGATATCTTGGTTTTCGTGGGGTTTCAAGCTGAGATATGCATTTTCTGCGTTAATCTTGTTGAGACTTCTGTCCGAAGTATGCAGAATCATCGAGATCGCTCGTTTCGAGCTATTCAATTCGAGAAACACGTTATCTGGTGTTTTCACCACTCCACAGTTCGTTGGATATGCATCACCAGCGACATCTTGGTTTTCGTGGGGTTTCAAGCTGAGATATGCATTTTCTGCGATAATCTTGGTGAGACTTCTGTCCGAAGTATGCTGAAACATCGAGATCGCTCTTTTCGAGCTAGTTAATGCGAGAAAAACCTTATCCGGCGTTTTCACAACTCCACAGTGCGTTCGATATGCAGAACCGGCGATATCTTGGTTTTCGTGGGGTTTCAAGCAGAGATATGCATTTTCTGCGATAATCTTGGTGAGACTTCTGTCCGAAGTCTGCTGAAACTTCGAGATCGCTCTTTTCGACCTAGTTAATGCGAGAAAAACCTTATCCGGCGTTTTCACCACTCCACAGTGCGTTCGATATGCAGAACCGGCGATATCTTGGTTTTCGTGGGGTTTCAAGCAGAGATATGCATTTTCTGCGATAATCTTGGTGAGACTTCTGTCCGAAGTCTGCTGAAACTTCGAGATCGCTCTTTTCGAGCTAGTTAATGCGAGAAAAACCTTATCCGGTGTTTTCACAACTCCACAGTGCGTTCGATATGCAGAACCAGCGATATCTTGGCTTTCGTGGGGTTTCAAGCTGAGATATGCATTTTTTACGATAATCTTGGTGAGACTTCTGTCCGAAGTATGCAGAATCATCGAGATCGCTCGTTTCGAGCTATTTAATGCGAGAATCACGTTATCTGGTGTTTTCACCACACCACAGTGCGTTTGATATGCAGAACAATAGATATCTTGGTTTTCGTGGGGTTTCAAGCTGAGATATGCATTTTCTGCGATAATAATGGTGAGACTTCTGTCCGAAGTATGCTTAATCATCGAGATCGCTCTATTCGAGCTATTTAATGCGAGAAACACGTTATCTGGTGTTTTCAGCACTCCACAGTGCGTTTGATATGCTGAACACAGCGATATCTTGGTTTTCGTGGGGTTTCAAGCTGAGATATGCATTTTTTACGATAATTTTGGTGAGACTTCTGTCCGAAGTATGCAGAATCATAGAGATCGCTCGTTTCGAGCTATTCAACGCGAGAAACACGTTATCTGGTGTTTTCACCACTCCACAGTGCGTTTGAAATGCAGAACCGGCGATATCTTGGTTTTCGTGGGGTTTCAAGCAGAGATATGCATTTTCTGCGATAATCTTGGTGAGACTTCTGTCCGAAATATGCTGAATCATCGAGATCGCTCTTTTCGAGCTAGTTAGTGCGAGAAACACGTTATCTGGTGTTTTCACCACTCCATAGTGCGTTTGATATGCAGAACAGTAGATATCTTGGTTTTCGTAGGGTTTCAAGCTGAGATATGCATTTTCTGCGATAATCTTGGTGAGACTTCTGTCCGAAGTATGCTGAAACATCGAGATCGCTCTTTTCGAGCTAGCGAATGCGAGAACAACCTTATCCGGTATTTTCACCACTCCACAGTGCGTTTGATATGCAGAACCAGCGATATCTTGGTTTTCGTGGGGTTTCAAGCTGAGATATGCATTTTTTACGATAATCTTGATGAGACTTCTGTCCGAAGTATGAAGAATCATCGAGATCGCTCTAGCCGAGCTAGTTAATGCGAGAAAAACCTTATCCGGTGTTTTCACCACTCCACAGTGCGTTTGATATGCAACACCAGCGACATCTTGGTTTTCGTGGGGTTTCAAGCTGAGGTATGCAGTTTCTGCGATAATCTTGGTGAGACTTCTGTCCGAAGTATGCTGAAACATCGAGATCGCTCTTTTCGAGCTAGTTAATGCGAGAAAAACCTTATCCGGCGTTTTCACCACTCCACAGTGCGTTCGATATGCAGAACCGGCGATATCTTGGTTTTCGTGGGGTTTCAAGCAGAGATATGCATTTTCTGCGATAATCTTGGTGAGACTTCTGTCCGAAGTCTGCTGAAACTTCGAGATCGCTCTTTTCGAGCTAGTTAATGCGAGAAAAACCTTATCCGGTGCTTTCACAACTCCACAGTGCGTTCGATATGCAGAACCAGCGATATCTTGGCTTTCGTGGGGTTTCAAGCTGAGATATGCATTTTTTACGATAATCTTGGTGAGACTTCTGTCCGAAGTATGCAGAATCATCGAGATCGCTCGTTTCGAGCTATTTAATGCGAGAATCACGTTATCTGGTGTTTTCACCACACCACAGTGCGTTTGATATGCAGAACAATAGATATCTTGGTTTTCGTGGGGTTTCAAGCTGAGATATGCATTTTCTGCGATAATAATGGTGAGACTTCTGTCCGAAGTATGCTTAATCATCGAGATCGCTCTATTCGAGCTATTTAATGCGAGAAACACGTTATCTGGTGTTTTCAGCACTCCACAGTGCGTTTGATATGCTGAACACAGCGATATCTTGGTTTTCGTGGGGTTTCAAGCTGAGATATGCATTTTTTACGATAATTTTGGTGAGACTTCTGTCCGAAGTATGCAGAATCATAGAGATCGCTCGTTTCGAGCTATTCAACGCGAGAAACACGTTATCTGGTGTTTTCACCACTCCACAGTGCGTTTGAAATGCAGAACCGGCGATATCTTGGTTTTCGTGGGGTTTCAAGCAGAGATATGCATTTTCTGCGATAATCTTGGTGAGACTTCTGTCCGAAATATGCTGAATCATCGAGATCGCTCTTTTCGAGCTAGTTAGTGCGAGAAACACGTTATCTGGTGTTTTCACCACTCCATAGTGCGTTTGATATGCAGAACAGTAGATATCTTGGTTTTCGTAGGGTTTCAAGCTGAGATATGCATTTTCTGCGATAATCTTGGTGAGACTTCTGTCCGAAGTATGCTGAAACATCGAGATCGCTCTTTTCGAGCTAGCGAATGCGAGAACAACCTTATCCGGTATTTTCACCACTCCACAGTGCGTTTGATATGCAGAACCAGCGATATCTTGGTTTTCGTGGGGTTTCAAGCTGAGATATGCATTTTTTACGATAATCTTGATGAGACTTCTGTCCGAAGTATGAAGAATCATCGAGATCGCTCTAGTCGAGCTAGTTAATGCGAGAAAAACCTTATCCGGTGTTTTCACCACTCCACAGTGCGTTTGATATGCAACACCAGCGACATCTTGGTTTTCGTGGGGTTTCAAGCTGAGGTATGCAGTTTCTGCGATAATCTTGGTGAGACTTCTGTCCGAAGTATGCTGAAACATCGAGATCGCTCTTTTCGAGCTAGTTAATGCGAGAAAAACCTTATCCGGCGTTTTCACCATTCCACAGTGCGTTCGATATGCAGAACCAGCGATATCTTGGCTTTCGTAGGGTTTCAAGCTGAGATATGCATTTTCTACGATAAGCTTGGTGAGACTTCTCTCCGAAGTATGCTAAAACATCGAGATCGCTCTTTTCGAGCTAGTTAATGCGAGAAAAACCTTATCCGGTGTTTTCACCACTCCACAGTGCGTTTGATATGCAGAACCAGCGATATCTTGGCTTTCGTGGGGTTTCAAGCTGATAATATGCATTTTTTACGATAATCTTGGTGAGACTTCTGTCCGAAGTATGCTGAATCATGGAGATCGTCCTTTTCGAGCTAGTTAGTGCGAGAAACACGTTATTTGTTGTTTTCACAACACCACAGTGCGTTTGATATGCAGAACAGTAGATATCTTGGTTTTCGTGGGGTTTCAAGCTGAGATATGCATTTTCTGCGATAATCTTGGTGAGACTTCTGTCCGAAGTATGCTGAATCATCGAGATCGTCCTTTTCGAGCTAGTTAGTGCGAGAAACACGTTATCTGGTGTTTTCACCACCCCACAGTGCGTTTGATATGCAGAACAGTAGATATCTTGGTTTTCGTGGGGTTTCAAGCTGAGATATGCATTTTTTACGATAATTTTGGTGAGACTTCTGTCCGAAGTATGCAGAAACATCGAGATCGCTCGTTTCGAGCTATTTAATGCGAGAAACACGTTATCTGGTGTTTTCAGCACTCCACAGTGCGTTTGATATGCAGAACCAGCGATATCTTGGTTTTCGTGGGATTTCTAGCAGAGATATGCATTTTCTGCGATAATCTTGGTGAGACTTCTGTCCGAAGTATGCAGAATCATCGAGATCGCTCTTGTCGAGCTATTTAATGCGAGAAACACGTATTCTGGTGTTTTCACCACTCCACAGTGCGTTTGATATGCAGAACAGTAGATATCTTGGTTTTCGTGGGGTTTCAAGCTGAGATATGCATTTTCTACGATAAGCTTGGTGAAACATCTGTCCGAAGTATGCAGAAACGTCGAGAGCGCTCTTTTCGAGCTATTTAATGCGAGAAACACGTTATCTGGTGTTTTCACCACTCCACAGTGCGTTTGAAATGCAGTACCGGCGATATCTTGGTTTTCGTGGGGTTTCAAGCAGAGATATGCATTTTCTGCGATAATCTTGGTGAGACTTCTGTCCGAAATATGCTGAATCATCGAGATCGCTCTTTTCGAGCTAGTTAGTGCGAGAAACACGTTATCTGGTGTTTTCACCACTCCATAGTGCGTTTGATATGCAGAACAGTAGATATCTTGGTTTTCGTAGGGTTTCAAGCTGAGATATGCATTTTCTGCGATAATCTTGGTGAGACTTCTGTCCGAAGTATGCTGAAACATCGAGATCGCTCTTTTCGAGCTAGCGAATGCGAGAACAACCTTATCCGGTATTTTCACCACTCCACAGTGCGTTTGATATGCAGAACCAGCGATATCTTGGTTTTCGTGGGGTTTCAAGCTGAGATATGCATTTTTTACGATAATCTTGATGAGACTTCTGTCCGAAGTATGAAGAATCATCGAGATCGCTCTAGCCGAGCTAGTTAATGCGAGAAAAACCTTATCCGGTGTTTTCACCACTCCACAGTGCGTTTGATATGCAACACCAGCGACATCTTGGTTTTCGTGGGGTTTCAAGCTGAGGTATGCAGTTTCTGCGATAATCTTGGTGAGACTTCTGTCCGAAGTATGCTGAAACATCGAGATCGCTCTTTTCGAGCTAGTTAATGCGAGAAAAACCTTATCCGGCGTTTTCACCACTCCACAGTGCGTTCGATATGCAGAACCGGCGATATCTTGGTTTTCGTGGGGTTTCAAGCAGAGATATGCATTTTCTGCGATAATCTTGGTGAGACTTCTGTCCGAAGTCTGCTGAAACTTCGAGATCGCTCTTTTCGAGCTAGTTAATGCGAGAAAAACCTTATCCGGTGTTTTCACAACTCCACAGTGCGTTCGATATGCAGAACCAGCGATATCTTGGCTTTCGTGGGGTTTCAAGCTGAGATATGCATTTTTTACGATAATCTTGGTGAGACTTCTGTCCGAAGTATGCAGAATCATCGAGATCGCTCGTTTCGAGCTATTTAATGCGAGAATCACGTTATCTGGTGTTTTCACCACACCACAGTGCGTTTGATATGCAGAACAATAGATATCTTGGTTTTCGTGGGGTTTCAAGCTGAGATATGCATTTTCTGCGATAATAATGGTGAGACTTCTGTCCGAAGTATGCTTAATCATCGAGATCGCTCTATTCGAGCTATTTAATGCGAGAAACACGTTATCTGGTGTTTTCAGCACTCCACAGTGCGTTTGATATGCTGAACACAGCGATATCTTGGTTTTCGTGGGGTTTCAAGCTGAGATATGCATTTTTTACCATAATTTTGGTGAGACTTCTGTCCGAAGTATGCAGAATCATAGAGATCGCTCGTTTCGAGCTATTCAACGCGAGAAACACGTTATCTGGTGTTTTCACCACTCCACAGTGCGTTTGAAATGCAGAACCGGCGATATCTTGGTTTTCGTGGGGTTTCAAGCAGAGATATGCATTTTCTGCGATAATCTTGGTGAGACTTCTGTCCGAAATATGCTGAATCATCGAGATCGCTCTTTTCGAGCTAGTTAGTGCGAGAAACACGTTATCTGGTGTTTTCACCACTCCATAGTGCGTTTGATATGCAGAACAGTAGATATCTTGGTTTTCGTAGGGTTTCAAGCTGAGATATGCATTTTCTGCGATAATCTTGGTGAGACTTCTGTCCGAAGTATGCTGAAACATCGAGATCGCTCTTTTCGAGCTAGCGAATGCGAGAACAACCTTATCCGGTATTTTCACCACTCCACAGTGCGTTTGATATGCAGAACCAGCGATATCTTGGTTTTCGTGGGGTTTCAAGCTGAGATATGCATTTTTTACGATAATCTTGATGAGACTTCTGTCCGAAGTATGAAGAATCATCGAGATCGCTCTGGTCGAGCTAGTTAATGCGAGAAAAACCTTATCCGGTGTTTTCACCACTCCACAGTGCGTTTGATATGCAACACCAGCGACATCTTGGTTTTCGTGGGGTTTCAAGCTGAGGTATGCAGTTTCTGCGATAATCTTGGTGAGACTTCTGTCCGAAGTATGCTGAAACATCGAGATCGCTCTTTTCGAGCTAGTTAATGCGAGAAAAACCTTATCCGGCGTTTTCACCATTCCACAGTGCGTTCGATATGCAGAACCAGCGATATCTTGGCTTTCGTAGGGTTTCAAGCTGAGATATGCATTTTCTACGATAAGCTTGGTGAGACTTCTCTCCGAAGTATGCTAAAACATCGAGATCGCTCTTTTCGAGCTAGTTAATGCGAGAAAAACCTTATCCGGTGTTTTCACCACTCCACAGTGCGTTTGATATGCAGAACCAGCGATATCTTGGCTTTCGTGGGGTTTCAAGCTGATAATATGCATTTTTTACGATAATCTTGGTGAGACTTCTGTCCGAAGTATGCTGAATCATGGAGATCGTCCTTTTCGAGCTAGTTAGTGCGAGAAACACGTTATTTGTTGTTTTCACAACACCACAGTGCGTTTGATATGCAGAACAGTAGATATCTTGGTTTTCGTGGGGTTTCAAGCTGAGATATGCATTTTCTGCGATAATCTTGGTGAGACTTCTGTCCGAAGTGTGCAGAATCATCGAGATCGCACTTTTCGAGCTATTTAATGCGAGAAACACGTTTTCTGGGGTTTTCACCACACCACAGTTCGTTGGAAATGCATAACAGGTGATATCTTGGTTTTCGAGGGGTTTCAAGCTGAGATATGCATTTTCTGCGATAATCTTGGTGAGACTTCTGTCCGAAGTATGCTGAATCATCGAGATCGTCCTTTTCGAGCTAGTTAGTGCGAGAAACACGTTATCTGGTGTTTTCACCACCCCACAGTGCGTTTGATATGCAGAACAGTAGATATCTTGGTTTTCGTGGGGTTTCAAGCTGAGATATGCATTTTTTACGATAATTTTGGTGAGACTTCTGTCCGAAGTATGCAGAAACATCGAGATCGCTCGTTTCGAGCTATTTAATGCGAGAAACACGTTATCTGGTGTTTTCAGCACTCCACAGTGCGTTTGATATGCAGAACCAGCGATATCTTGGTTTTCGTGGGATTTCTAGCAGAGATATGCATTTTCTGCGATAATCTTGGTGAGACTTCTGTCCGAAGTATGCAGAATCATCGAGATCGCTCTTGTCGAGCTATTTAATGCGAGAAACACGTATTCTGGTGTTTTCACCACTCCACAGTGCGTTTGATATGCAGAACAGTAGATATCTTGGTTTTCGTGGGGTTTCAAGCTGAGATATGCATTTTCTACGATAAGCTTGGTGAAACATCTGTCCGAAGTATGCAGAAACGTCGAGAGCGCTCTTTTCGAGCTATTTAATGCGAGAAACACGTTATCTGGTGTTTTCACCACTCCACAGTGCGTTTGAAATGCAGTACCGGCGATATCTTGGTTTTCGTGGGGTTTCAAGCAGAGATATGCATTTTCTGCGATAATCTTGGTGAGACTTCTGTCCGAAATATGCTGAATCATCGAGATCGCTCTTTTCGAGCTAGTTAGTGCGAGAAACACGTTATCTGGTGTTTTCACCACTCCATAGTGCGTTTGATATGCAGAACAGTAGATATCTTGGTTTTCGTAGGGTTTCAAGCTGAGATATGCATTTTCTGCGATAATCTTGGTGAGACTTCTGTCCGAAGTATGCTGAAACATCGAGATCGCTCTTTTCGAGCTAGCGAATGCGAGAACAACCTTATCCGGTATTTTCACCACTCCACAGTGCGTTTGATATGCAGAACCAGCGATATCTTGGTTTTCGTGGGGTTTCAAGCTGAGATATGCATTTTTTACGATAATCTTGATGAGACTTCTGTCCGAAGTATGAAGAATCACCGAGATCGCTCTAGTCGAGCTAGTTAATGCGAGAAAAACCTTATCCGGTGTTTTCACCACTCCACAGTGCGTTTGATATGCAACACCAGCGACATCTTGGTTTTCGTGGGGTTTCAAGCTGAGATATGCAGTTTCTGCGATAATCTTGGTGAGACTTCTGTCCGAAGTATGCTGAAACATCGAGATCGCTCTTTTCGAGCTAGTTAATGCGAGAAAAACCTTATCCGGCGTTTTCACCACTCCACAGTGCGTTTGATATGCAGAACCAGCGATATCTTGGTTTTCGTGGGGTTTCAAGCTGAGATATGCATTTTCTACGATAAGCTTGGTGAGAATTCTGTCCGAAGTATGCTGAATCATCGAGATCGCTCTTTTCGAGCTAGCTAGTGCGAGAAACACGTTATCTGGTGTTTTCACCACTCCACAGTGCGTTTGATATGCAGAATAGTAGATACCTTGGTTTTCGTGGGGTTTCAAGCTGAGATATGCATTTTCTGAGATAATCTTGTTGAGAATTCTGTCCGAAGTATGCAGAATCATCGAGATCGCTCGTTTCGAGCTACTGAATGCGAGAAACACGTTATCTGGTGTTTTCACCTCTCCACAGTGCGTTGGATATGCAGAACCGGTGATATTTTGGTTTTCGTCGGGTTTCAAGCTGAGATCTGCATTTTCTACGATAAGCTTGGTAAAACATCTGTCCGAAGTATGCAGAAACATCCAGAGCGCTCTTTTCGAGCTATTTAATGCGAGAAACACGTTTTCTGGGAGTTTCACCACTCCACAGCTCGTTGGATATGCAGAACAGTAGATATCTTGGTTTTCGTGGGGTTTCAAGCAGAGATATGCATTTTCTGCGATAATCTTGGTGAGACTTCTGTTAGAAGTATGCAGAATCATCGAGATCGCTCTATTCGAGCTATTTAATGCGAGAAACACGTTTTCTGGGGTTTTCACCATTCCACAGTGCGTTTGATATGCTGAACACAGCGATATCTTGGTTTTCGTGGGGTTTCAAGCTGAGATATGCATTTTTTACGATAATTTTTTTGAGACTTCTGTCCGAAGTATGCAGAATCATCGAGATCGCTCGTTTCGAGCTATTCAACGCGAGAAACACGTTATCTGGTGTTTTCACCACTCCACAGTGCGTTTGAAATGCAGAACCGGCGATATCTTGGTTTTCGTGGGGTTTCAAGCAGAGATATGCATTTTCTGCGATAATCTGGGTGAGACTTCTGTCCGAAATATGCTGAATCATCGAGATCGCTCTTTTCGAGCTAGTTAGTGCGAGAAACACGTTATCTGGTGTTTTCACCACTCCATAGTGCGTTTGATATGCAGAACAGTAGATATCTTGGTTTTCGTGGGGTTTCAAGCTGAGATATGCATTTTCTGCGTTAATCTTGTTGAGACTTCTGTCCGAAGTATGCAGAATCATCGAGATCGCTCGTTTCGAGCTATTCAATTCGAGAAACACGTTATCTGGTGTTTTCACCACTCCACAGTTCGTTGGATATGCATCACCAGCGACATCTTGGTTTTCGTGGGGTTTCAAGCTGAGATATGCATTTTCTGCGATAATCTTGGTGAGACTTCTGTCCGAAGTATGCTGAAACATCGAGATCGCTCTTTTCGAGCTAGTTAATGCGAGAAAAACCTTATCCGGCGTTTTCACCACTCCACAGTGCGTTCGATATGCAGAACCGGCGATATCTTGGTTTTCGTGGGGTTTCAAGCAGAGATATGCATTTTCTGCGATAATCTTGGTGAGACTTCTGTCCGAAGTCTGCTGAAACTTCGAGATCGCTCTTTTCGACCTAGTTAATGCGAGAAAAACCTTATCCGGCGTTTTCACCACTCCACAGTGCGTTTGATATGCTGAACACAGCGATATCTTGGTTTTCGTGGGGTTTCAAGCTGAGATATGCATTTTTTACGATAATTTTGGTGAGACTTCTGTCCGAAGTATGCAGAATCATAGAGATCGCTCGTTTCGAGCTATTCAACGCGAGAAACACGTTATCTGGTGTTTTCACCACTCCACAGTGCGTTTGAAATGCAGAACCGGCGATATCTTGGTTTTCGTGGGGTTTCAAGCAGAGATATGCATTTTCTGCGATAATCTTGGTGAGACTTCTGTCCGAAATATGCTGAATCATCGAGATCGCTCTTTTCGAGCTAGTTAGTGCGAGAAACACGTTATCTGGTGTTTTCACCACTCCATAGTGCGTTTGATATGCAGAACAGTAGATATCTTGGTTTTCGTAGGGTTTCAAGCTGAGATATGCATTTTCTGCGATAATCTTGGTGAGACTTCTGTCCGAAGTATGCTGAAACATCGAGATCGCTCTTTTCGAGCTAGCGAATGCGAGAACAACCTTATCCGGTATTTTCACCACTCCACAGTGCGTTTGATATGCAGAACCAGCGATATCTTGGTTTTCGTGGGGTTTCAAGCTGAGATATGCATTTTTTACGATAATCTTGATGAGACTTCTGTCCGAAGTATGAAGAATCATCGAGATCGCTCTATTCGAGCTATTTAATGCGCGAAACACGTTATCTGGTGTTTTCAGCACTCCACAGTGCGTTTGATATGCAGAACCAGCGATATCTTGGTTTTCGTGGGGTTTCTAGCAGAGATATGCATTTTCTGCGATAATCTTGGTGAGACTTCTGTCCGAAGTGTGCAGAATCATCGAGATCGCACTTTTCGAGCTATTTAATGCGAGAAACACGTTTTCTGGGGTTTTCACCACACCACAGTTCGTTGGAAATGCAGAACAGGTGATATCTTGGTTTTCGAGGGGTTTCAAGCTGAGATATGCATTTTCTGCGATAATCTTGGTGAGACTTTTGTCCGAAGTATGCTGAATCATCGAGATCGCTCTTTTCGAGCTATTTAATGCGAGAAACTCGTTTTCTGGGGTTTTCACCACTCCACAGTTCGTTGGATATGCAGAACCGGAGATATCTTGGTTTTCGTGGGGTTTCAAGCTGAGATATGCATTTTCTGCGATAATCTTGGTGAGACTTCTGTCCGAAGTATGCTGAATCATCGAGATCGTCCTTTTCGAGCTAGTTAGTGCGAGAAACACGTTATCTGGTGTTTTCACCACCCCACAGTGCGTTTGATATGCAGAACAGTAGATATCTTGGTTTTCGTGGGGTTTCAAGCTGAGATATGCATTTTTTACGATAATTTTGGTGAGACTTCTGTCCGAAGTATGCAGAAACATCGAGATCGCTCGTTCCGAGCTATTTAATGCGAGAAACACGTTATCTGGTGTTTTCAGCACTCCACAGTGCGTTTGATATGCAGAACCAGCGATATCTTGGTTTTCGTGGGATTTCTAGCAGAGATATGCATTTTCTGCGATAATCTTGGTGAGACTTCTGTCCGAAGTATGCAGAATCATCGAGATCGCTCTTTTCGAGCTATTTAATGCGAGAAACACGTATTCTGGTGTTTTCACCACTCCACAGTGCGTTTGATATGCAGAACAGTAGATATCTTGGTTTTCGTGGGGTTTCAAGCTGAGATATGCGTTTTCTACGATAAGCTTGGTGAAACATCTGTCCGAAGTATGCAGAAACGTCGAGAGCGCTCTTTTCGAGCTATTTAATGCGAGAAACACGTTATCTGGTGTTTTCACCACTCCACAGTTGGTTTGATATGCAGAACCGGCGATATTTTGGTTTTCGTCGGGTTTCAAGCTGAGATATGCATTTTCTGCGATAATCTTGGTGAGACTTCTGTCCGAAGTATGCTGAATCATCGAGATCGTCCTTTTCGAGCTAGTTAGTGCGAGAAACACGTTATCTGGTGTTTTCACCACTCCACAGTGCGTTTGATATGCAGAACAGTAGATATCTTGGTTTTCGTGGGGTTTCAAGCTGAGATATGCATTTTCTGCGATAATCATGGTGAGACTTCTGTCCGAAGTACGCTTAATCATCGAGATCGCTCTATTCGAGCTATTTAATGCGAGAAACACGTTATCTGGTGTTTTCAGCACTACACAGTGCGTTTGATATGCAGAACCAGCGATATCTTGGTTTTCGTGGGGATTCAAGCTGAGATATGCTATTTCTGCGATAATCTTGGTGAGACTTCTGTCGGAAGTATGCTTAATCATCGAGATCGCTCTATTCGAGCTATTTAATGCGAGAAACACGTTACCTGGTGTTTTCAGCACTCCACAGTGCGTTTGATATGCAGAACCAGCGATATCTTGGTTTTCGTGGGATTTCTAGCAGAGATATGCATTTTCTGCGATAATCTTGGTGAGACTTCTGTCCGAAGTGTGCAGAATCATCGAGATCGCTCTTTTCGAGCTATTTAATGCGAGAAACACGTTATCTGGTGTTTTCACCACTCCACAGTGCGTTGGATATGCAGAACCGGAGATATTTTGGTTTTCGTCGGGTTTCAAGCTGAGATATGCATTTTCTACGATAAGCTTGGTGAAACATCTGTCCGAAATATGCAGAAACGTCGAGAGCGCTCTTTTCGAGCTATTTAATGCGAGAAACACGTTTTCTGGGGTTTTCACCACTCCACAGTTCGTTGGATATGCAGAACCGGCGATATTTTGGTTTTCGTGGGGTTTCAAGCTGAGATATGCATTTTCTGCGATAATAATGGTGAGACTTCTGTCCGAAGTATGCTTAATCATCGAGATCGCTCTATTCGAGCTATTTAATGCGAGAAACACGTTATCTGGTGTTTTCAGCACTCCACAGTGCGTTTGATATGCTGAACACAGCGATATCTTGGTTTTCGTGGGGTTTCAAGCTGAGATATGCATTTTTTACGATAATTTTGGTGAGACTTCTGTCCGAAGTATGCAGAATCATAGAGATCGCTCGTTTCGAGCTATTCAACGCGAGAAACACGTTATCTGGTGTTTTCACCACTCCACAGTGCGTTTGAAATGCAGAACCGGCGATATCTTGGTTTTCGTGGGGTTTCAAGCAGAGATATGCATTTTCTGCGATAATCTTGGTGAGACTTCTGTCCGAAATATGCTGAATCATCGAGATCGCTCTTTTCGAGCTAGTTAGTGCGAGAAACACGTTATCTGGTGTTTTCACCACTCCATAGTGCGTTTGATATGCAGAACAGTAGATATCTTGGTTTTCGTAGGGTTTCAAGCTGAGATATGCATTTTCTGCGATAATCTTGGTGAGACTTCTGTCCGAAGTATGCTGAAACATCGAGATCGCTCTTTTCGAGCTAGCGAATGCGAGAACAACCTTATCCGGTATTTTCACCACTCCACAGTGCGTTTGATATGCAGAACCAGCGATATCTTGGTTTTCGTGGGGTTTCAAGCTGAGATATGCATTTTTTACGATAATCTTGATGAGACTTCTGTCCGAAGTATGAAGAATCATCGAGATCGCTCTAGTCGAGCTAGTTAATGCGAGAAAAACCTTATCCGGTGTTTTCACCACTCCACAGTGCGTTTGATATGCAACACCAGCGACATCTTGGTTTTCGTGGGGTTTCAAGCTGAGGTATGCAGTTTCTGCGATAATCTTGGTGAGACTTCTGTCCGAAGTATGCTGAAACATCGAGATCGCTCTTTTCGAGCTAGTTAATGCGAGAAAAACCTTATCCGGCGTTTTCACCATTCCACAGTGCGTTCGATATGCAGAACCAGCGATATCTTGGCTTTCGTAGGGTTTCAAGCTGAGATATGCATTTTCTACGATAGGCTTGGTGAGACTTCTCTCCGAAGTATGCTAAAACATCGAGATCGCTCTTTTCGAGCTAGTTAATGCGAGAAAAACCCTATCCGGTGTTTTCACCACTCCACAGTGCGTTTGATATGCAGAACCAGCGATATCTTGGCTTTCGTGGGGTTTCAAGCTGAGATATGCATTTTTTACGATAATCTTGGTGAGACTTCTGTCCGAAGTATGAAGAATCATCGAGATCGCTCTATTCGAGCTATTTAATGCGAGAAACACGTTTTCTGGGGTGTTCACCACTCCACAGTGCGTTTGATATGCTGAACACAGCGATATCTTGGGTATCGTGGGGGTTCAAGCTGAGATATGCATTTTCTGCGATAATCTTGTTGAGACTTCTGTCCGATGTATGCAGAATCATCGAGATCGCTCTTTTCGAGCTAGTTAATGCGAGAAAAACCTTATCCGGCGTTTTCACCACTCCACAGTGCGTTCGATATGCAGAACCAGCGATATCTTGGCTTTCGTAGGGTTTCAAGCTGAGATATGCATTTTTTACGATAATCTTGGTGAGACTTCTGTCCGAAGTATGCTGAATCATGGAGATCGTCCTTTTCGAGCTAGTTAGTGCGAGAAACACGTTATTTGTTGTTTTCACAACACCACAGTGCGTTTGATATGCAGAACAGTAGATATCTTGGTTTTCGTGGGGTTTCAAGCTGAGATATGCATTTTCTGCGATAATCTTGGTGAGACTTCTGTCCGAAGTGTGCAGAATCATCGAGATCGCACTTTTCGAGCTATTTAATGCGAGAAACACGTTTTCTGGGGTTTTCACCACACCACAGTTCGTTGGAAATGCAGAACAGGTGATATCTTGGTTTTCGAGGGGTTTCAAGCTGAGATATGCATTTTCTGCGATAATCTTGGTGAGACTTCTGTCCGAAGTATGCTGAATCATCGAGATCGTCCTTTTCGAGCTAGTTAGTGCGAGAAACACGTTATCTGGTGTTTTCACCACCCCACAGTGCGTTTGATATGCAGAACAGTAGATATCTTGGTTTTCGTGGGGTTTCAAGCTGAGATATGCATTTTTTACGATAATTTTGGTGAGACTTCTGTCCGAAGTATGCAGAAACATCGAGATCGCTCGTTTCGAGCTATTTAATGCGAGAAACACGTTATCTGGTGTTTTCAGCACTCCACAGTGCGTTTGATATGCAGAACCAGCGATATCTTGGTTTTCGTGGGATTTCTAGCAGAGATATGCATTTTCTGCGATAATCTTGGTGAGACTTCTGTCCGAAGTATGCAGAATCATCGAGATCGCTCTTTTCGAGCTATTTAATGCGAGAAACACGTATTCTGGTGTTTTCACCACTCCACAGTGCGTTTGATATGCAGAACAGTAGATATCTTGGTTTTCGTGGGGTTTCAAGCTGAGAGATGCATTTTCTACGATAAGCTTGGTGAAACATCTGTCCGAAGTATGCAGAAACGTCGAGAGCGCTCTTTTCGAGCTATTTAATGCGAGAAACACGTTATCTGGTGTTTTCACCACTCCACAGTGCGTTTGAAATGCAGAACCGGCGATATCTTGGTTTTCGTGGGGTTTCAAGCAGAGATATGCATTTTCTGCGATAATCTTGGTGAGACTTCTGTCCGAAATATGCTGAATCATCGAGATCGCTCTTTTCGAGCTAGTTAGTGCGAGAAACACGTTATCTGGTGTTTTCACCACTCCATAGTGCGTTTGATATGCAGAACAGTAGATATCTTGGTTTTCGTAGGGTTTCAAGCTGAGATATGCATTTTCTGCGATAATCTTGGTGAGACTTCTGTCCGAAGTATGCTGAAACATCGAGATCGCTCTTTTCGAGCTAGCGAATGCGAGAACAACCTTATCCGGTATTTTCACCACTCCACAGTGCGTTTGATATGCAGAACCAGCGATATCTTGGTTTTCGTGGGGTTTCAAGCTGAGATATGCATTTTTTACGATAATCTTGATGAGACTTCTGTCCGAAGTATGAAGAATCATCGAGATCGCTCTAGTCGAGCTAGTTAATGCGAGAAAAACCTTATCCGGTGTTTTCACCACTCCACAGTGCGTTTGATATGCAACACCAGCGACATCTTGGTTTTCGTGGGGTTTCAAGCTGAGATATGCAGTTTCTGCGATAATCTTGGTGAGACTTCTGTCCGAAGTATGCTGAAACATCGAGATCGCTCTTTTCGAGCTAGTTAATGCGAGAAAAACCTTATCCGGCGTTTTCACCATTCCACAGTGCGTTCGATATGCAGAACCAGCGATATCTTGGCTTTCGTAGGGTTTCAAGCTGAGATATGCATTTTCTACGATAAGCTTGGTGAGACTTCTCTCCGAAGTATGCTAAAACATCGAGATCGCTCTTTTCGAGCTAGTTAATGCGAGAAAAACCTTATCCGGTGTTTTCACCACTCCACAGTGCGTTTGATATGCAGAACCAGCGATATCTTGGCTTTCGTGGGGTTTCAAGCTGAGATATGCATTTTTTACGATAATCTTGGTGAGACTTCTGTCCGAAGTATGAAGAATCATCGAGATCGCTCTATTCGAGCTATTTAATGCGAGAAACACGTTTTCTGGGGTGTTCACCACTCCACAGTGCGTTTGATATGCTGAACACAGCGACATCTTGGGTATCGTGGGGGTTCAAGCTGAGATATGCATTTTCTGCGATAATCTTGTTGAGACTTATGTCCGATGTATGCAGAATCATCGAGATCGCTCTTTTCGAGCTAGTTAATGCGAGAAAAACCTTATCCGGCGTTTTCACCACTCCACAGTGCGTTCGATATGCAGAACCAGCGATATCTTGGCTTTCGTAGGGTTTCAAGCTGAGATATGCATTTTTTACGATAATCTTGGTGAGACTTCTGTCCGAAGTATGCTGAATCATGGAGATCGTCCTTTTCGAGCTAGTTAGTGCGAGAAACACGTTATTTGTTGTTTTCACAACACCACAGTGCGTTTGATATGCAGAACAGTAGATATCTTGGTTTTCGTGGTGTTTCAAGCTGAGATATGCATTTTCTGCGATAATCATGGTGAGACTTCTGTCCGAAGTATGCTTAATCATCGAGATCGCTCTATTCGAGCTATTTAATGCGCGAAACACGTTATCTGGTGTTTTCAGCACTCCACAGTGCGTTTGATATGCAGAACCAGCGATATCTTGGTTTTCGTGGGGTTACTAGCAGAGATATGCATTTTCTGCGATAATCTTGGTGAGACTTCTGTCCGAAGTGTGCAGAATCATCGAGATCGCACTTTTCGAGCTATTTAATGCGAGAAACACGTTTTCTGGGGTTTTCACCACACCACAGTTCGTTGGAAATGCAGAACAGGTGATATCTTGGTTTTCGAGGGGTTTCAAGCTGAGATATGCATTTTCTGCGATAATCTTGGTGAGACTTCTGTCCGAAGTATGCTGAATCATCGAGATCGTCCTTTTCGAGCTAGTTAGTGCGAGAAACACGTTATCTGGTGTTTTCACCACCCCACAGTGCGTTTGATATGCAGAACAGTAGATATCTTGGTTTTCGTGGGGTTTCAAGCTGAGATATGCATTTTTTACGATAATTTTGGTGAGACTTCTGTCCGAAGTATGCAGAAACATCGAGATCGCTCGTTCCGAGCTATTTAATGCGAGAAACACGTTACCTGGTGTTTTCAGCACTCCACAGTGCGTTTGATATGCAGAACCAGCGATATCTTGGTTTTCGTGGGATTTCTAGCAGAGATATGCATTTTCTGCGATAATCTTGGTGAGACTTCTGTCCGAAGTGTGCAGAATCATCGAGATCGCTCTTTTCGAGCTATTTAATGCGAGAAACACGTTATCTGGTGTTTTCACCACTCCACAGTGCGTTGGATATGCAGAACCGGAGATATTTTGGTTTTCGTCGGGTTTCAAGCTGAGATATGCATTTTCTACGATAAGCTTGGTGAAACATCTGTCCGAAGTATGCAGAAACGTCGAGAGCGCTCTTTTCGGGCTATTTAATGCGAGAAACACGTTTTCTGGGGTTTTCACCACTCCACAGTTCGTTGGATATGCAGAACCGGCGATATTTTGGTTTTCGACGGGTTTCAAGCTGAGATGTGCATTTTCTGCGATAATCTTGGTGAGACTTCTGTTAGAAGTATGCAGAATCATCGAGATCGCTCTATTCGAGCTATTTAATGCGAGAAACACGTTTTCTGGGGTTTTCACCATTCCACAGTGCGTTTGATATGCTGAACACAGCGATATCTTCGTTTTCGTGGGGTTTCAAGCTGAGATATGCATTTTTTACGATAATTTTGGTGAGACTTCTGTCCGAAGTATGCAGAATCATCGAGATCGCTCGTTTCGAGCTATTCAACGCGAGAAACACGTTATCTGGTGTTTTCACCACTCCACAGTGCGTTTGAAATGCAGAACCGGCGATATCTTGGTTTTCGTGGGGTTTCAAGCAGAGATATGCATTTTCTGCGATAATCTTGGTGAGACTTCTGTCCGAAATATGCTGAATCATCGAGATCGCTCTTTTCGAGCTAGTTAGTGCGAGAAACACGTTATCTGGTGTTTTCACCACTCCATAGTGCGTTTGATATGCAGAACAGTAGATATCTTGGTTTTCGTGGGGTTTCAAGCTGTGATATGCATTTTCTGCGTTAATCTTGTTGAGACTTCTGTCCGAAGTATGCAGAATCATCGAGATCGCTCGTTTCGAGCTATTCAATGCGAGAAACACGTTATCTGGTGTTTTCACCACTCCACAGTGCGTTGGATATGCAACACCAGCGTCATCTTGGTTTTCGTGGGGTTTCAAGCTGAGATATGCATTTTCTGCGATAATCTTGGTGAGACTTCTGTCCGAAGTATGCTGAAACTTCGAGATCGCTCTTTTCGAGCTAGCTAATGCGAGAAAAACCTTATCCGGTATTTTCACCACTCCACAGTGCGTTTGATATGCAGAACCAGCGATATCTTGGTTTTCGTGGGGTTTCACGCTGAGATATGCATTTTTTACGATAATCTTGATGAGTCTTCTGTCCGAAGTATGAAGAATCATCGAGATCGCTCTAGTCGAGCTATTTAATGCGAGAAACACGTCTTCTGGGGTTTTCACCACTCCACAGTGCGTTTGATATGCTGAACACAGCGATATCTTGGTTTTCGTGGGGTTTCAAGCTGAGATATGCATTTTTTACGATAATTTTGGTGAGACTTCTGTCCGAAGTATGCAGAATCATCGAGATCGCTCGGTTCGAGCTATTTAATGCGAGAAACACGTTATCTGGTGTTTTCACCACTCCACAGTGCGTTTGATATGCAGAACCGGCGATATCTTGGTTTTCGTGGGTTTCAAGCTGAGATATGCATTTTCTGCGATAATCTTGGTGAGACTTCTGTCCGAAGCATGCTGAATCATCGAGATCGTCCTTTTCGAGCTAGTTAATGCGAGAAAAACCTTATCCGGTGTTTTCACCACTCCACAGTGCGTTCGATATGCAGAACCAGCGATATCTTGGCTTTCGTAGGGTTTCAAGCTGCGATATGCATTTTTTACGATAATCTTGGTGAGACTTCTGTCCGAAGTATGAAGAATCATCGAGATCGCTCTATTCGAGCTATTTAATGCGAGAAACACGTTTTCTGGGGTGTTCACCACTCCACGGTGCGTTTGATATGCTGAACACAGCGATATCTTGGTTTTCGTGGGGTTTCAAGCTGAGATATGCATTTTCTGCGATAATCTTGTTGAGACTTCTGTCCGAAGGACGCAGGATCATCGAGATCGCTCTTTTCGAGCTAGTTAAGGCGAGAAAAACCTTATCCGGTGTTTTCACCACTCCACAGTGCGTTCGATATGCAGAACCAGCGATATCTTGGCTTTCGTAGGGTTTCAAGCTGCGATATGCATTTTTTACGATAATCTTGGTGAGACTTCTGTCCGAAGTATGAAGAATCATCGAGATCGCTCTATTCGATCTATTTAATGCGAGAAACACGTTTTCTGGGGTGTTCACCACTCCACGGTGCGTTTGATATGCTGAACACAGCGATATCTTGGTTTTCGTGGGGTTTCAAGCTGAGATATGCATTTTCTGCGATAATCTTGTTGAGACTTCTGTCCGAAGTATGCAGAATCATCGAGATCGCTCTTTTCGAGCTAGTTAATGCGAGAAAAACCTTATCCGGCGTTTTCACCATTCCACAGTGCGTTCGATATGCAGAACCAGCGATATCTTGGCTTTCGTAGGGTTTCAAGCTGAGATATGCATTTTCTACGATAAGCTTGGTGAGCCTTCTCTCCGAAGTATGCTAAAACATCGAGATCGCTCTTTTCGAGCTAGTTAATGCGAGAAAAACCTTATCCGGTGTTTTCACCACTCCACAGTGCGTTTGATATGCAGAACCAGCGATATCTTGGCTTTCGTGGGGTTTCAAGCTGAGATATGCATTTTTTACGATAATCTTGGTGAGACTTCTGTCCGAAGTATGAAGAATCATCGAGATCGCTCTATTCGAGCTATTTAATGCGAGAAACACGTTTTCTGGTGTGTTCACCACTCCACAGTGCGTTTGATATGCTGAACACAGCGATATCTTGGGTTTCGTGGGGGTTCAAGCTGAGATATGCATTTTCTGCGATAATCTTGTTGAGACTACTGTCCGAAGTATGCAGAATCATCGAGATCGCTCTTTTCGAGCTAGTTAATGCGAGAAACACGTTATTTGGTGTTTTCACCACACCACAGTGCGTTTGATGTGCAGAACAGTAGATATCTTGGTTTTCGTGGGGTTTCAAGCTGAGATATGCATTTTCTGCGATAATCATGGTGAGACTTCTGTGCGAAGTATGCTTAATCATCGAGATCGCTCTATTCGAGCTATTTAATGCGAGAAACACGTTATCTGGTGTATTCAGCACTCCACAGTGCGTTTGATATGCAGAACCAGCGATATCTTGGTTTTCGTGGGGTTTCAAGCTGAGATATGCATTTTCTGCGATAATCTTGGTGAGACTTCTGTCCGAAGTATGCTGAATCATCGAGATCGTCCTTTTCGAGCTAGTTAGTGCGAGAAACACGTTATCTGGTGTTTTCACCACCCCACAGTGCGTTTGATATGCAGAACAGTAGATATCTTGGTTTTCGTGGGGTTTCAAGCTGAGATATGCATTTTTTACGATAATTTTGGTGAGACTTCTGTCCGAAGTATGCAGAATCATCGAGATCGCTCGTTTCGAGCTATTTAATGCGAGAAACACGTTATCGGGTGTTATCAGCACTCCACAGTGCGTTTGATATGCAGAACCAGCGATATCTTGGTTTTCGTGGGGATTCAAGCTGAGATATGCAATTTCTGCGATAATCTTGGTGAGACTTCAGTCGGAAGTATGCTTAATCATCGAGATCGCTCTATTCGAGCTATTTAATGCGAGAAACACGTTATCTGGTGTTTTCAGCACTCCACAGTGCGTTTTATATGCAGAACCGGCGATATCTTGATTTTCGTGGTGTTTCCAGCTGAGATATGCATTTTCTGCGATAATCTTTGTGAGTCTTCTGTCAGAAGTATGCAGAATCATCGAGATCCCTTTTTTCGAGCCATTTAATGCGGGAAACCCGTTTTCTGGTGTATTCACCACTCCACAGTACGTTTGATGTGCAGAACCGGAGATAACTTGGTTTTCGTGAGGTTTCAAGCTGAGATATGGATTTTCTGCGATAATCTTGGTGAGACTTCAGTCAGAAGTTTGCAGAATCATTTAGATCGCTCTTTTCGAGCTATTTAATGTGAAAAAACAAGTTTTCTGGTGTTTTCAACATTCCACAGTGCGTTTTATATGCAGAACCGGCGATATCTTGATTTTCGTGGTGTTTCCAGCTGAGATATGCATTTTCAACGATAATCTTGGGGAGACATCTGTCAGAAGTATGCAGAATCATCGGGATCGCTCTTTTCGAGATTAAATGCGAGAAACACGTTATCTGGCGTTTTCACCACTCCACAGTGCGTTTGATATGCAGAACCGGCAATATCTTGATTTTCGTGGTGTTTGCAGCTGAGATATGCATTTTCTACGATAACCATGGTGAGACTTCTGTCAGAAGTATGCAGAATCATCTAGATCGTTCTTTTCGAGCTATTTAATGCGAGAAACACGTTTTCTGGTGTATTCACCACCCCACAGTACGTTTGACATGCAGAACCGGAGATATCTTGGTTTCGTACGGGTTTCAAGCTGAGATATGCATTTTCTACGATAATCTTGGTGAGACTTCTGTCAGTAGTATGCAGAATCATCGGGATCGCTCTTTTCAAGCTATTTAATGGGAGAAACACGTTATATGGTTGTTTTCACCACTCCACAGTGCGTTTGATATGAATAACCGGCGATATCTTGATTTTCGTTGTGTTTCCAGCTGAGATATGCATTCTCTGCGATAATCTTGGTGAGTCTTCTGTCAGAAGTATGCAGAATCATCTAGATCGCTCTTTTCGAGCTATTTAATGCGAGAAACACGTTTTCTGGTGTATTCACCACTCCACAGTACGTTTGATGTGCAGTACCGGAGATAGCTTGCTTTTCGTGAGGTTTCAAGCTGAGATATGCATTTTTTGCGATAATATTGGTGAGACTTCAGTCAGAAGTATGCAGTATTATCTAGATCGCTCGTTTCGAGCTACTTAATGCGAGAAACACGTTTTCTGGTGTTTTCACCACTCCACAGAACGTTTTATGTGCAAAACCGGCGACATCTTGGATTTCGTCGGGTTTCAAGCTGAGATATGCATTTTCTGCGATTATCTTGGTGAGACTTCAGTCCGAAGTATGCAGAATCATCTAGATCGCTCTTTTCGAGCTATTTAATGCGAGAAACACGTTATCTGGTGTTTTCACGACTCCACAGTGCGTTTGATATGCAGAACCGGCGACATCTTGATATTAGTAAGGTTTCAAGCTGAAATATGAATTTTCTGCAATAATCATGGTGAGACTTCAGTCAGAAGTATGCAGAATCATCTAGATCGCTCGTTTCGAGCTATTTAATGCGAAAAAACAAGTTTTCTGGTTTTTCACCACTCCACAGTGCGTTTGATATGCAGAACCGGCGACATCTTGGATGTCGGCGGGGTTCAAGCTGAGATATGCAGTTTCTACGATAATCTTGGTGAGACTTCTGTCGGAAGTATGCAGAATCATCGGGATCGCTCTTTTCGAGCTATTTAATGCGAGAAACACGTTATCTGGTTGTTTTCACCACTCCACAGTGCGTTTGATGCGCAGAACCGGCGACATCTTGATTTTCGTGAGGTTTCAAGGTGAGATATGCATTTTTTGCGATAATATTGGTGAGACTTCAGTCAGAAGTATGCAGTCTTATCTAGATCGCTCGTTTCGAGCCATTTAATGCGGGAAACACGTTTTCTGGTGTATTCACCACTCCACAGTACGTTTGATGTGCAGAACCGGAGATAACTCGGTTTTCGTGAGGTTTCAAGCTGAGATATGGATTTTCTGCGATAATCTTGGTGAGACTTCAGTCAGAAGTTTGCAGAATCATTTAGATCGCTCTTTTCGAGCTATTTAATGTGAAAAAACAAGTTTTCTGGTGCTTTCAACATACCACAGTGCGTTTTATATGCAGAACCGGCGATATCTTGATTTTCGTGGTGTTTCCAGCTGAGATGTGCATTTTCAACGATAATCTTGGTGAGACTTCTGTCAGAAGTATGCAGAATCATCGGGATCGCTCTTTTCGAGCTATTTAATGCGAAAAAACAAGTTTTTTGGCTTTTCACCACTCCACAGTGCGTTTGATATGCAGAACCGGCGACATCTTGGATGTCGGCGGGGTTCAAGCTGAGATATGCACTTTCTACTATAATCTTGGTGAGACTACTGTCAGAAGTATGCAGAATCATCTAGATCGCTCTTTTCGAGCTATTTAATGCGAGAAACACGTTTTCTGGTGTATTCACCACTCCACAGTACGTTTGACATGCAGAACCGGAGATATCTTGGTTTCGGACGGTTTCAAGCTGAGATATGCATTTTCTACTATAATCTTGGTGAGACTACTGTCAGAAGTATGCAGAATCATCTAGATCGCTCTTTTCGAGCTATTTAATGCGAGAAACACGTTTTCTGGTGTATTCACCACTCCACAGTACGTTTGATGTGCAGTACCGGAGATAGCTTGGTTTTCGTGAGGTTTCAAGCTGAGATATGCATTTTTTGCGATAATATTGGTGAGACTTCAGTCAGAAGTATGCAGTATTATCTAGATCGCTCGTTTCGAGCTACTTAATGCGAGAAACACGTTTTCTGGTGTTTTCACCACTCCACAGTGCGTTTGATATGCAGAACCGCCGATATCTTGATTTTCGTGGTGTTTGCAGCTGAGATATGCATTTTCTACGATAACCATGGTGAGTCTTCTGTCAGAAGTATGCAGAATCATCTAGATAGCTCTTTTCGAGCTATTTAATGCGAGAAACACGTTATCTGGTGTTTTCACCACTCCACAGTGCGTTTGATATGCAGAACCGGCGACATCTTGATATTAGTAAGGTTTCAAGCTGAAATATGAATTTTCTGCAATAATCATGGTGAGACTTCAGTCAGAAGTATGCAGAATCATCTAGATCGCTCGTTTCGAGCTATTTAATGCGAAAAAACAAGTTTTTTGGCTTTTCACCACTCCACAGTGCGTTTGATATGCAGAACCGGCGACATCTTGGATGTCGGCGGGGTTCAAGCTGAGATATGCACTTTCTACTATAATCTTGGTGAGACTACTGTCAGAAGTATGCAGAATCATCTAGATCGCTCTTTTCGAGCTATTTAATGCGAGAAACACGTTTTCTGGTGTATTCACCACTCCACAGTACGTTTGACATGCAGAACCGGAGATATCTTGGTTTCGGACGGTTTCAAGCTGAGATATGCATTTTCTACTATAATCTTGGTGAGACTACTGTCAGAAGTATGCAGAATCATCTAGATCGCTCTTTTCGAGCTATTTAATGCGAGAAACACGTTTTCTGGTGTATTCACCACTCCACAGTACGTTTGACATGCAGAACCGGAGATATCTTGGTTTCGGTCGGTTTCAAGCTGAGATATGCATTTTCTACGATAATCTTGGTGAGACGTCTTTCAGAAGTATGCAGAATCATCGGGACCGCTCTTTTCGAGCTATTTAATGCGAGAAACACGTTTTCTGGTGTATTCACCACTCCACAGTGCGTTTGGCATGCAGAACCGGAGATATCTTGGTTTCGGTCGGGTTTCAAGCTGAGATATGCATTTTCTACGATAATCTTGGTGAGACGTCTGTCAGAAGTGTGCAGAATCATCGGGATCGCTCTTTTCGTGCTATTTAATGTGAGAAACACGTTATCTGGTGTTTTCACCACTCCACAGTGCGTTTGATATGCAGAACCGGCGACATCTTGGAGTTCGTCGGGTTTCAAGCTGAGATATGCATTTTCTACGATAATCTTGGTGAGACTTCTGTCAGAAGTATGCAGAATCTTCGAGAACGCTCTTTTCGAGCTACATAATGCGAGAAACACGTTATCTGGTGTTTTCAACATTCCACAGTGCGTTTGATATGCAGAACCGGCGATATCTTGATTTTCGTGGTGTTTCCAGCTGAGATATGCATTTTCTGCGATAATCTTGGTGAGTCTTCTGTCAGAAGTATGCAGAATCATCGAGATCCCTTTTTTCGAGCTATTTCATGCGAGAAACACGTTATCTGGTGTTTTCACCACTCCACAGTGCGTTTGATATACAGAACCGGCGACATCTTGGATTTCGTCGGGTTTCAAGCTGAGATATGCATTTTCTACGATAATCTTGGTGAGACTTCTGTCAGAAGTATGCAGAATCTTCGAGATCGCTCTTTTCGAGCTACTTATTGCGAGAAACACGATATCTTGTGTTTTCACCACTCCACAGTGCGTTTGATATGCAGAACCGGCGACATCTTGGATTTCGTCGGTGTTCATACTGAGATATGCATTTTCTACGATAATCTTGGTGAGACTTCTGTCAGAAGTATGCAGAATCATCGAGATCTTTCTTTTCTAGCTATTTAATGCGAGAAACACGTTTTCTGGTGTAATCACCACTCCACAGTACGTTTGACATGCAGAACCGGCGAAATCTTGCTTTTCGTGGGTTTTCAAGCTGAGATATGAATTTTCTGCGACACTCTTGGTGAGACTTCTGTCAGAAGTATGCAGAATCTTCGAGAAAGCTCTTTTCGAGCTGCGTAATGCGAGAAACACGTTTTCTGGTGTTTTCACCACTCCACAGTACGTTTGATGTGCAGAACCGGCGACATCTTGGCTTTCGTCGGGTATCAAGCTGAGATATGCATTTTCTACAATAATCTTGGTGAGACTTCAGTCTGAAGTATGCAGAATCATCTAGATCGCGCTTTTCCAGCTACATAATGCGAGAAACACGTTATCTGGTGTTTTCAACATTCCACAGTGCGTTTTATATGCAGAACCGGCGATATCTTGATTTTCGTGGTGTTTCCAGCTGAGATATGCATTTCCTGCGATAATCTTGGTGAGTCTTTTGTCAGAAGGATGCAGAATCATCGAGATCCCTTTTTTCGAGCTATTTAATGCGAGAAACACGTTATCTGGTGTTTTCACCACTCCACAGTGCGTTTGATATGCAGAACCGGCGACATCTTGGATTTCGTCGGGTTTCAAGCTGAGATATGCATTTTCTGCGATTATCTTGGTGAGACTTCAGTCCGAAGTATGCAGAATCATCTAGATCGCTCTTTTCGAGCTATTTAATGCGAGAAACACGTTATCTGGTGTTTTCACGACTCCACAGTGCGTTTGATATGCAGAACCGGCGACATCTTGATATTAGTAAGGTTTCAAGCTGAAATATGAATTTTCTGCAATAATCATGGTGAGACTTCAGTCAGAAGTATGCAGAATCATCTAGATCGCTCGTTTCGAGCTATTTAATGCGAAAAAACAAGTTTTCTGGTTTTTCACCACTCCACAGTGCGTTTGATATGCAGAACCGGCGACATCTTGGATGTCGGCGGGGTTCAAGCTGAGATATGCAGTTTCTACGATAATCTTGGTGAGACTTCTGTCGGAAGTATGCAGAATCATCGGGATCGCTCTTTTCGAGCTATTTAATGCGAGAAACACGTTATCTGGTTGTTTTCACCACTCCACAGTGCGTTTGATGCGCAGAACCGGCGACATCTTGATTTTCGTGAGGTTTCAAGGTGAGATATGCATTTTTTGCGATAATATTGGTGAGACTTCAGTCAGAAGTATGCAGTATTATCTAGATCGCTCGTTTCGAGCCATTTAATGCGGGAAACACGTTTTCTGGTGTATTCACCACTCCACAGTACGTTTGATGTGCAGAACCGGAGATAACTCGGTTTTCGTGAGGTTTCAAGCTGAGATATGGATTTTCTGCGATAATCTTGGTGAGACTTCAGTCAGAAGTTTGCAGAATCATTTAGATCGCTCTTTTCGAGCTATTTAATGTGAAAAAACAAGTTTTCTGGTGCTTTCAACATACCACAGTGCGTTTTATATGCAGAACCGGCGATATCTTGATTTTCGTGGTGTTTCCAGCTGAGATGTGCATTTTCAACGATAATCTTGGTGAGACTTCTGTCAGAAGTATGCAGAATCATCGGGATCGCTCTTTTCGAGCTATTTAATGCGAAAAAACAAGTTTTTTGGCTTTTCACCACTCCACAGTGCGTTTGATATGCAGAACCGGCGACATCTTGGATGTCGGCGGGGTTCAAGCTGAGATATGCACTTTCTACTATAATCTTGGTGAGACTACTGTCAGAAGTATGCAGAATCATCTAGATCGCTCTTTTCGAGCTATTTAATGCGAGAAACACGTTTTCTGGTGTATTCACCACTCCACAGTACGTTTGACATGCAGAACCGGAGATATCTTGGTTTCGGACGGTTTCAAGCTGAGATATGCATTTTCTACTATAATCTTGGTGAGACTACTGTCAGAAGTATGCAGAATCATCTAGATCGCTCTTTTCGAGCTATTTAATGCGAGAAACACGTTTTCTGGTGTATTCACCACTCCACAGTACGTTTGATGTGCAGTACCGGAGATAGCTTGGTTTTCGTGAGGTTTCAAGCTGAGATATGCATTTTTTGCGATAATATTGGTGAGACTTCAGTCAGAAGTATGCAGTATTATCTAGATCGCTCGTTTCGAGCTACTTAATGCGAGAAACACGTTTTCTGGTGTTTTCACCACTCCACAGTGCGTTTGATATGCAGAACCGCCGATATCTTGATTTTCGTGGTGTTTGCAGCTGAGATATGCATTTTCTACGATAACCATGGTGAGTCTTCTGTCAGAAGTATGCAGAATCATCTAGATAGCTCTTTTCGAGCTATTTAATGCGAGAAACACGTTATCTGGTGTTTTCACCACTCCACAGTGCGTTTGATATGCAGAACCGGCGACATCTTGATATTAGTAAGGTTTCAAGCTGAAATATGAATTTTCTGCAATAATCATGGTGAGACTTCAGTCAGAAGTATGCAGAATCATCTAGATCGCTCGTTTCGAGCTATTTAATGCGAAAAAACAAGTTTTTTGGCTTTTCACCACTCCACAGTGCGTTTGATATGCAGAACCGGCGACATCTTGGATGTCGGCGGGGTTCAAGCTGAGATATGCACTTTCTACTATAATCTTGGTGAGACTACTGTCAGAAGTATGCAGAATCATCTAGATCGCTCTTTTCGAGCTATTTAATGCGAGAAACACGTTTTCTGGTGTATTCACCACTCCACAGTACGTTTGTCATGCAGAACCGGAGATATCTTGGTTTCGGACGGTTTCAAGCTGAGATATGCATTTTCTACTATAATCTTGGTGAGACTACTGTCAGAAGTATGCAGAATCATCTAGATCGCTCTTTTCGAGCTATTTAATGCGAGAAACACGTTTTCTGGTGTATTCACCACTCCACAGTACGTTTGACATGCAGAACCGGAGATATCTTGGTTTCGGTCGGTTTCAAGCTGAGATATGCATTTTCTACGATAATCTTGGTGAGACGTCTTTCAGAAGTATGCAGAATCATCGGGACCGCTCTTTTCGAGCTATTTAATGCGAGAAACACGTTTTCTGGTGTATTCACCACTCCACAGTGCGTTTGGCATGCAGAACCGGAGATATCTTGGTTTCGGTCGGGTTTCAAGCTGAGATATGCATTTTCTACGATAATCTTGGTGAGACGTCTGTCAGAAGTGTGCAGAATCATCGGGATCGCTCTTTTCGTGCTATTTAATGTGAGAAACACGTTATCTGGTGTTTTCACCACTCCACAGTGCGTTTGATATGCAGAACCGGCGACATCTTGGATGTCGGCGGGGTTCAAGCTGAGATATGCACTTTCTACGATAATCTTGGTGAGACTTCTGTCAGAAGTATGCAGAATCATCGGGATCGCCCTTTTCGAGCTATTTAATGCGAGAAACACGTTATCTGGTGTTTTCAGCACTCCACAGTGCGTTTGATATGCAGAACCGGCGACATCTTGGAGTTCGTCGGGTTTCAAGCTGAGATATGCATTTTCTACGATAATCTTGGTGAGACTTCTGTCAGAAGTATGCAGAATCTTCGAGAACGCTCTTTTCGAGCTACATAATGCGAGAAACACGTTATCTGGTGTTTTCAACATTCCACAGTGCGTTTGATATGCAGAACCGGCGATATCTTGATTTTCGTGGTGTTTCCAGCTGAGATATGCATTTTCTGCGATAATCTTGGTGAGTCTTCTGTCAGAAGTATGCAGAATCATCGAGATCCCTTTTTTCGAGCTATTTCATGCGAGAAACACGTTATCTGGTGTTTTCACCACTCCACAGTGCGTTTGATATACAGAACCGGCGACATCTTGGATTTCGTCGGGTTTCAAGCTGAGATATGCATTTTCTACGATAATCTTGGTGAGACTTCTGTCAGAAGTATGCAGAATCTTCGAGATCGCTCTTTTCGAGCTACTTATTGCGAGAAACACGATATCTTGTGTTTTCACCACTCCACAGTGCGTTTGATATGCAGAACCGGCGACATCTTGGATTTCGTCGGGGTTCATACTGAGATATGCATTTTCTACGATAATCTTGGTGAGACTTCTGTCAGAAGTATGCAGAATCATCGAGATCTTTCTTTTCTAGCTATTTAATGCGAGAAACACGTTTTCTGGTGTATTCACCACTCCACAGTACGTTTGACATGCAGAACCGGCGAAATCTTGCTTTTCGTGGGTTTTCAAGCTGAGATATGAATTTTCTGCGACACTCTTGGTGAGACTTCTGTCAGAAGTATGCAGAATCTTCGAGAAAGCTCTTTTCGAGCTGCGTAATGCGAGAAACACGTTTTCTGGTGTTTTCACCACTCCACAGTACGTTTGATGTGCAGAACCGGCGACATCTTGGCTTTCGTCGGGTATCAAGCTGAGATATGCATTTTCTACAATAATCTTGGTGAGACTTCAGTCTGAAGTATGCAGAATCATCTAGATCGCGCTTTTCCAGCTACATAATGCGAGAAACACGTTATCTGGTGTTTTCAACATTCCACAGTGCGTTTTATATGCAGAACCGGCGATATCTTGATTTTCGTGGTGTTTCCAGCTGAGATATGCATTTCCTGCGATAATCTTGGTGAGTCTTTTGTCAGAAGGATGCAGAATCATCGAGATCCCTTTTTTCGAGCTATTTAATGCGAGAAACACGTTATCTGGTGTTTTCACCACTCCACAGTGCGTTTGATATGCAGAACCGGCGACATCTTGGATTTCGTCGGGTTTCAAGCTGAGATATGCATTTTCTGCGATTATCTTGGTGAGACTTCAGTCCGAAGTATGCAGAATCATCTAGATCGCTCTTTTCGAGCTATTTAATGCGAGAAACACGTTATCTGGTGTTTTCACGACTCCACAGTGCGTTTGATATGCAGAACCGGCGACATCTTGATATTAGTAAGGTTTCAAGCTGAAATATGAATTTTCTGCAATAATCATGGTGAGACTTCAGTCAGAAGTATGCAGAATCATCTAGATCGCTCGTTTCGAGCTATTTAATGCGAAAAAACAAGTTTTCTGGTTTTTCACCACTCCACAGTGCGTTTCATATGCAGAACCGGCGACATCTTGGATGTCGGCGGGGTTCAAGCTGAGATATGCAGTTTCTACGATAATCTTGGTGAGACTTCTGTCGGAAGTATGCAGAATCATCGGGATCGCTCTTTTCGAGCTATTTAATGCGAGAAACACGTTATCTGGTTGTTTTCACCACTCCACAGTGCGTTTGATGCGCAGAACCGGCGACATCTTGATTTTCGTGAGGTTTCAAGGTGAGATATGCATTTTTTGCGATAATATTGGTGAGACTTCAGTCAGAAGTATGCAGTATTATCTAGATCGCTCGTTTCGAGCCATTTAATGCGGGAAACACGTTTTCTGGTGTATTCACCACTCCACAGTACGTTTGATGTGCAGAACCGGAGATAACTCGGTTTTCGTGAGGTTTCAAGCTGAGATATGGATTTTCTGCGATAATCTTGGTGAGACTTCAGTCAGAAGTTTGCAGAATCATTTAGATCGCTCTTTTCGAGCTATTTAATGCGAGAAACACGTTATCTGGTGTTTTCACCATTGCACAGTGCGTTTGATATGCAGAACCGGCGACATCTTGGCTTTCTTCGGGTATCAAGCTGAGATATGCATTTTCTACGATAATCTTGGTGAGACGTCTGTTAGAAGTATGCAGAATCATCGGGATCGCTCTTTTCGTGCTACTTAATGCGAGGAACACGTTATCTGGTGTTTTCACCACTCCACAGTGCGTTTGATATACAGAACCGGCGACATCTTGGATTTCGTCGGGTTTCAAGCTGAGATATGCATTTTCTACGATAATCTTGGTGAGATGTCCGTCAGAAGTATGCAGAATCATCGGGATCGCTCTTTTCGAGCTATTTAATGCCAGAATCACGTTATCTGGTGTTTTCACCACTCCACAGTGCGTTTGATATGCAGAACCGGCGACATCTTGGCTTTCTTCGGGTATCAAGCTGAGATATGCATTTTCTACGATAATCTTGGTGAGACTTCTCTCAGATGTATGCAGAATCATCGAGATCCCTCTTTGCGAGCTATTTAATGCGAAAAAACAAATTTTCTGGTGTTTTCAACATTCCACAGTGCGTTTGATATGCAGAACCGGCGACATCTTGATTTTCGTGGTGTTTCCAGCTGAGATATGCATTTTCTGCGATAATCTTGGTGAGTCTCCTGTCAGAAGTATGCAGAATCATCGAGATCCCTTTTTTCGAGCTATTTAATGCGAGAAACACGTTATCTGTTGTTTTCACCACTCCACAGTGCGTTTGATATACAGAACCGGCGACATCTTGGATTTCGTCGGGTTTCAAGCTGAGATATGCATTTTCTACGGTAATATTGGTGAGACTTCTGTCACAAGTATGCAGAATCTTCGAGAACGCTCTTTTCGAGCTACTTAATGCGAGAAACACGTTTTCTGGTGTTTTCACCACTCCACAGTACGTTTCATGTGCAGAACCGGAGATAACTTGGTTTTCGTGAGGTTTCAAGCTGAGATATGCATTTTCTGCGATAATCTTGGTGAGACTTCAGTCAGAAGTATGCAGAATCATCTAGATCGCTCTTTTCAAGCTATTTAATGCGAAAAAACAAGTTTTCTGGTGTATTCACCACTCCACAGTACGTTTGACATGCAGAACCGGCGAAATCTTGCTTTGCGTGGGTTTTCAAGCTGAGATATGAATTTTCTGCGATAATCTTGGTGAGACTTCTGTCAGAAGTATGCAGAATGATCGAGATCCCTCTTTGCGAGCTATTTAATGCGAGAAACACGTTTTCTGGTGTATTCACCACTCCACAGTACGTTTGACATGCAGAACCGGCGAAATCTTGCTTTTCGTGGGTTTTCAAGCTGAGATATGAATTTTCTGCGATAATCTTGGTGGGACTTCAGTCAGAAGTATGCAGAATCATCTAGATCGCTCTTTTCAAGCTATTTAATGCGAAAAAAACAAGTTTTCTGGTGTATTTACCACTCCACAGTACGTTTGACATGCAGAACCGGCGAAATCTTGCTTTGCGTGGGTTTTCAAGCTGAGATATGAATTTTCTGCGATTATCTTGGTGAGACTTCTGTCAGAAGTATGCAGAATCATCGAGATCCCACATTGCGAGCTATTTAATGCGAGAAACACGTTATCTGGTTGTTTTCACCACTCCACAGTACGTTTGACATGCAGAACCGGAGATATCTTGGTTTCGGTCGGGTTTCAAGCTGAGATATGCATTTTCTGCGATAATCTTGGTGAGACTTCAGTCAGAAGTATGCAGAATCATCTAGATCGCTCTTTTCAAGCTATTTAATGCGAAAAAAACAAGTTTTCTTGTGTATTTACCACTCCACAGTACGTTTGACATGCAGAACCGGCGAAATCTTGCTTTTCGTGGGTTTTCAAGCTGAGATATGAATTTTCTGCGATAATCTTGGTGAGACTTCAGTCAGAAGTATGCAGAATCATCTAGATCGCTCTTTTCAAGCTATTTAATGCGAGAAACACGTTATCTTGTGTTTTCACCACTCCACAATACGTTTGATGTGCAGAACTGGAGCTAACTTGGTTTTCGTGAGGTTTCAAGATGAGATATGCATTTTCTACGATAATCTTGGTGAGACTTCTGTCACAAGTATGCAGAATCTTCGAGAACGCTCTTTTCGAGCTACTTAATGCGAGAAACACGTTTTCTGGTGTTTTCACCACTTCACAGTACGTTTGATGTGCAGAACCGGAGATAACTTGGTTTTCGTGAGGTTTCTAGCTGAGATATGCATTTTCTGCGATAATCTTGGTGAGACTTCAGTCAGAAGTATGCAGAATCATCTAGATCGCTCTTTTCAAGCTATTTAATGCGAAAAAAACAAGTTTTCTTGTGTATTTACCACTCCACAGTACGTTTGACATGCAGAACCGGCGAAATCTTGCTTTGCGTGGGTTTTCAAGCTGAGATATGAATTTTCTGCGATAATCTTGGTGAGACTTCAGTCAGAAGGATGCAGAATCATCGAGATCGCTCTTTTCGAGCTATTTAATGCGAGAAACACGTTTTCTGGTGTATTCACCACTCCACAGTACGTTTGACATGCAGAACCGGCGAAATCTTGCTTTTCGTGGGTTTTCAAGCTGAGATATGAATTTTCTGCGATAATATTGGTGAGACTTCAGTCAGACGTATGCAGAATCATCTAGATCGCTCGTTTCGAGCTATTTAATGCGAGAAACACGTTATCTGGTGTTTTTATCACTCCACAGGGCGTTTGATATGCAGAACCGGCGATATCTTGGTTTTCGTGGGGTTTCCAGCTAAGATATGCATTTTCTGCGATAATCTTGGTGAGACTTCTGTCAGAAGTATGCAGAATCATCGGGATCGCTCTTTTCGAGCTATTTAATGCGGGAGACACGTTATATGGTTGTTTTCACCACTCCACAGTGCGTTTGATATGCATAACCGACGATACCTTGATTTTCGTGGTGTTTCCAGCTGAGATATGCATTCTCTGCGATAATCTTGGTGAGTCTTCTGTCACAAGTATGCAGAATCATCTAGATCGCTCTTTTCGAGCTATTTAATGCGAGAAACACGATTTATGGTGTATTCACCACTCCACAGTGCGTTTGATATGCATAACCGACGATATATTGATTTTCGTGGTGTTTCCAGCTGAGGTATGCATTCTCTGCGATAATCTTGGTGACTCTTCTGTCACAAGTATGCAGATTCATCTAGATCGCTCGTTTCGAGCTATTTAATGCGAGAAACACGTTATCTGGTTGTTTTCACCACTCCACAGTGCGTTTGATATGCAGAACAGGCGATATCTTGATTTTCGTGGTGTTGCCAGCTGAGATATGCATTTTCTGCGATAATCTTGGTGGGTCTTTTGTCAGAAGTATGCAGAATCAACTAGATCGCTCTTTTCGAGCTACTTAATGCACGAAACACGTTTTCTGGAGTTTACACCACTCCACAGTACGTTTGACATACAGAACCGGAGATATCTTGGTTTCGGTCGGGTTTCAAGCTGAGATATGCATTTTCTACGATAATCTTGGTGAAACATCTGTCCGAAGTATGCAGAAACATCGAGAGCGCTCTTTTCGAGCTATTTAATGCGAGAAACTCGTTTTCTGGGGTTTCCACCACTCCACAGTTCGTTGGATATGCAGAACCGGAGATATCTTGGTTTTCGTGGGGTTTCAAGATGAGATTGGATTTCCTGCGATAATCTTGGTGAGACTTCTGTCACAAGTATGCAGAATCTTCGAGAACGCTCTTTTCGAGCTACTTAATGCGAGAAACACGTTTTCTGGTGTTTTCACCACTCCACAGTACGTTTGATGTGCAGAACCGGAGATAACTTGGTTTTCGCGGGGTTTCCAGCTGAAATATGATTTTCTGCGATCATCTTGGTGAGTCTTCTGTCAGAAGTATGCAGAATCATCGAGATCCCTCTTACGGAGCTATTTAATGCGAGAAACACGTTATCTGGTGTTTTCACCACTCCACAGTACGTTTGATGTGCAGAACCGGAGATAACTTGGTTTTCGTGAGGTTTCAAGCTGAGATATGCATTTTCTGCGATAATCTTGGTGAGACTTCAGTCAGAAGTATGCAGAACCATCTAGATCGTTCTTTTCGAGCTATTTAATGCGAGAAGCACGTTTTCTGGTGTATTCACCACTCGACAGTACGTTTGACATGCAGAACCGGCGAAATCTTGCTTTTCGTGGGTTTTCAAGCTGAGATATGAATTTTCTGCGATAATATTGGTGAGACTTCAGTCAGACGTATGCAGAATCATCTAGATCGCTCGTTTCGAGCTATTTAATGCGAGAAACACGTTATCTGGTGTTTTTATCACTCCACAGGGCGTTTGATATGCAGAACCGGCGATATCTTGGTTTTCGTGGGGTTTCCAGCTAAGATATGCATTTTCTGCGATAATCTTGGTGAGACTTCTGTCAGAAGTATGCAGAATCATCGGGATCGCTCTTTTCGAGCTATTTAATGCGAGAGACACGTTATATGGTTGTTTTGACCACTCCACAGTGCGTTTGATATGCATAACCGACGATATCTTGATTTTCGTGGTGTTTCCAGCTGAGATATGCATTCTCTGCGATAATCTTGGTGAGTCTTCTGTCACAAGTATGCAGAATCATCTAGATCGCTATTTTCGAGCTATTTAATGCGAGAAACACGATTTCTGGTGTATTCACCACTCCACAGTGCGTTTGATATGCATAACCGACGATATCTTGATTTTCGTGGTGTTTCCAGCTGAGGTATGCATTCTCTGCGATAATCTTGGTGAGTCTTCTGTCACAAGTATGCAGAATCATCTAGATCGCTCGTTTCGAGCTATTTAATGCGAGAAACACGTTATCTGGTTGTTTTCACCACTAGACAGTGCGTTTGATTTGCAGAACCGGCGACAGCTTGATTTTCGTGAGGTTTCAAGCTGAGATATGCATTTTCTGCGATAATCTTGGTGAGACTTCTGTCCGAAGTATGCAGAATAACTCGATCGCTCTTTTCGAGCTACTTAATGCACGAAACACGTTTTCTGGTGTATTCACCACTCCACAGTTCGTTGGATATGCAGAACCGGCGATATTTTGGTTTTCGTCGGGTTTCAAGCTGAGATATGCATTTTCTACGATAATTTTGGTGAAACATCTGTCCGAAGTATGCAGAACCATCGAGAGCGCTCTTTTCGAGCTATTTAATGCGAGAAACTCGTTTTCTGGGGTTTTCAACACTCCACAGTTCGTTGGATATGCAGAACCGGAGATATCTTGGTTTTCGTGGGGTTTCAAGCTGAGATATGCATTTCCTTTGATACTCTTGGTGAGACTCCTGTCCGAAATATGCTGAATCATCGAGATCGCTCTTTTCGAGCTATTTAATGCGAGAAACACGTTCTCTGGTTGTTTTCACCACTCCACAGTGCGTTTGATATGCAGAACAGGCGATATCTTGATTTTCGTGGTGTTGCCAGCTGAGATATGCACTTTCTGCGATAATCTTGGTGGGTCTTTTGTCAGAAGTATGCAGAATCAACTAGATCGCTCTTTTCGAGCTACTTAATGCACGAAACACGTTTTCTGGAGTTTACACCACTCCACAGTACGTTTGACATACAGAACCGGAGATATCTTGGTTTCGGTCGGGTTTCAAGCTGAGATATACATTTTCTACGATAATCTTGGTGAAACATCTGTCCGAAGTATGCAGAAACATCGAGAGCGCTCTTTTCGAGCTATTTAATGCGAGAAACTCGTTTTCTGGGGTTTCCACCACTCCACAGTTCGTTGGATATGCAGAACCGGAGATATCTTGGTTTTCGTGGGGTTTCAAGATGAGATATGGATTTCCTGCGATAATCTTGGTGAGACTTCTGTCACAAGTATGCAGAATCTTCGAGAACGCTCTTTTCGAGCTACTTAATGCGAGAAACACGTTTTCTGGTGTTTTCACCACTCCACAGTACGTTTGATGTGCAGAACCGGAGATAACTTGGTTTTCGCGGGGTTTCCAGCTGAAATATGCATTTTCTGCGATCATCTTGGTGAGACTTCTGTCAGAATTATGCAGAATCTTCGAGATCGCTCTTTGCGAGCTATTTAATGCGAGAAACACGTTATCTGGTGTTTTCACCACTCCACAGTACGTTTGATGTGCAGAACCGGAGATAACTTGGTTTTCGTGAGGTTTCAAGCTGAGATATGCATTTTCTGCGATAATCTTGGTGAGACTTCAGTCAGAAGTATGCAGAATCATCTAGATTGCTCTTTTCGAGATATTTAATGCGAGAAGCACGTTTTCTGGTGTATTCACCACTCCACAGTACGTTTGACATGCAGAACCGGCGAAATCTTGCTTTTCGTGGGTTTTCAAGCTGAGATATGAATTTTCTGCGATACTCTTGGTGAGACTTCTGTCAGAAGTATGCAGAATCTTCGAGAACGCTCTTTGCGAGCTATTTAATGCGAGAAACACGTTATCTGGTGTTTTCACCACTCCACAGTACGTTTGATGTGCAGAACCGGAGATAACTTGGTTTTCGTGAGGTTCAAGCTGAGATATGCATTTTCTGCGATAATCTTGGTGAGTCTTCTGTCAGAAGTATGCAGAATCATCGAGATCCCTCTTTGCGAGCTATTTAATGCGAGAAACACGTTATCTGGTGTTTTCACCACTCCACATTACGTTTGATGTGCAGAACCGGCGATATCTTGATTTTCGCGGTGTTTGCAGCTGAGAAATGCATTTTCTACGATAATCATGGTGAGACTTCTGTCAGAAGTATGCAGAATCTTCGAGAACGCTCTTTTCGAGCTGCTTAATGCGAGAATCACGTTTTCTGGTGTTTTCACCACTCCACAGTACGTTTGATGTGCAGAACCGGAGATAACTTGGTGTTCGTGATGGTTCAAGCTGAGATATGGATTTTCTGCGATAATCTTGGTGAGACTTTAGTCAGAAGTATGCAGAATCATCTAGATCGCTCTATTCGAGCTATCTAATGCGAAAAAACAAGATTTCTGGTGTTTTCAACATTCCACAGTGCGCTTGATGTGCAGAACCGGCGATATCTTGATTTTCGCGGTGTTTGCAGCTGAGAAATGCATTTTCTACGATAATCATGGTGAGACTTCTGTCAGACGTATGCAGAATCATCTAGATCGCTCTTTCCAAGCTATTTAATGCGAAAAAACAAGTTTTCTGTTGTATTCACCACTCCACAGTACGTTTGACATGCAGAACCGGCGAAATCTTGCTTTGCGTGGGTTTTCAAGCTGAGATATGAATTTTCTGCGATAATCTTGGTGAGACTTCAGTCAGAAGGATGCAGAATCATCGAGATCGCTCTTTTCGAGCTATTTAATGCGAGAAACACGTTATATGGTTGTTTTCACCACTCCACAGTGCGTTTGATATGCATAACCGACGATATCTTGATTTTCGTGGTGTTTCCAGCTGAGATATGCATTCTCTGCGATAATCTTGGTGAGTCTTCTGTCACAAGTATGCAGAATCATCTAGATCGCTATTTTCGAGCTATTTAATGCGAGAAACACGATTTCTGGTGTATTCACCACTCCACAGTGCGTTTGATATGCATAACCGACGATATCTTGATTTTCGTGGTGTTTCCAGCTGATGTATGCATTCTCTGCGATAATCTTGGTGAGTCTTCTGTCACAAGTATGCAGAATCATCTAGATCGCTCGTTTCGAGCTATTTAATGCGAGAAACACGTTATCTGGTTGTTTTCACCACTAGACAGTGCGTTTGATTTGCAGAACCGGCGACAGCTTGATTTTCGTGAGGTTTCAAGCTGAGATATGCATTTTCTGCGATAATCTTGGTGAGACTTCTGTCCGAAGTATGCAGAATAACTCGATCGCTCTTTTCGAGCTACTTAATGCACGAAACACGTTTTCTGGTGTTTTCACCACACCACAGTACGTTTGACATGCAGAACCGGCGAAATCATGCTTTTCGTGGGTTTTCAAGCTGAGATATGAATTTTCTGCGATAATATTGGTGAGACTTCAGTCAGACGTATGCAGAATCATCTAGATCGCTCGTTTCGAGCTATTTAATGCGAGAAACACGTTATCTGGTGTTTTTATCACTCCACAGTGCGTTTGATGTGCAGAACATGCGATATCTTGATTTTCGTGGGGTTTCCAGCTGAGATATGCATTTTCTGCGATAATCTTGGTGAGACTTGTGTTAGAAGTATGCAGAATCATCGAGAGCGCTCTTTTCGAGCTACTTAATGCGCGAAACACGTTTTCTGGTGTTTTCACCACTCCACAGTGCGTTTGATATGCAAAACCGGCGAAATCTTGGTTTTCGTGGGGTTTCAAGCTGAGATATGCATTTTCTGCGATAATTTTTGTGAGACATCGGTTAGAAGTATGCAGAATCATCGATATCGCACTTTTCGAGCTATTTAATGCGAGAAACACGTTATCTGGTGTTTTCACCACTCCACAGTTGGTTTGATATGCAGAACCGGCGATATTTTGGTTTTCGTCGGGTTTCAAGCTGAGATATGCATTTTCTACGATAATTTTGGTGAAACATCTGTCCGAAGTATGCAGAAACATCGAGAGCGCTCTTTTCGAGCAATTTAATGCGAGAAACTCGTTTTCTGGGGTTTTCACCACTCCACAGTTCGTTGGATATGCAGAACCGGAGATATCTTGGTTTTCGTGGGGTTTCAAGCTGAGATATGCATTTCCTTTGATTATCTTGGTGAGACTCCTGTCCGAAATATGCTGAATCATCGAGATCGCTCTTTTCGAGCTATTTAATGCGAGAAACACGTTCTCTGGTTGTTTTCACCACTCCACAGTGCGTTTGATATGCAGAACAGGCGATATCTTGATTTTCGTGGTGTTTCCAGCTGAGATATGCATTTTCTGCGATAATCTTGGTTAGACTTCTGTTAGAAGTATGCAGAATCATCGAGAGCGCTCTTTTCGAGCTATTTAATGCGAGAAACTCGTTTTCTGGGGTTTTCTCCACTCCACAGTTCGTTGGATATGCAGAACCGGAGATATCTTGGTTTTCGTGGGGTTTCAAGCTGAGATATGCATTTTCTGCGATAATCTTGGTGAGACTTCGGTTAGAAGTATGCAGAATCATCGATATCGCACTTTTCGAGCTATTTAATGCGAGAAACACGTTCTCTGGTTGTTTTCACCACTCCACAGTGCGTTTGATATGCAGAACAGGCGATATCTTGATTTTCGTGGTGTTTCCAGCTGAGATATGCATTTTCTGCGATAATCTTGGTTAGACTTCTGTTAGAAGTATGCAGAATCATCGAGAGCGCTCTTTTCGAGCTATTTAATGCGAGAAACTCGTTTTCTGGGGTTTTCTCCACTCCACAGTTCGTTGGATATGCAGAACCGGAGATATCTTGGTTTTCGTGGGGTTTCAAGCTGAGATATGCATTTTCTGCGATAATCTTGGTGAGACTTCGGTTAGAAGTATGCAGAATCATCGATATCGCACTTTTCGAGCTATTTAATGCGAGAAACACGTTATCTGGTGTTTTCACCACTCCACAGTTGGTTTGATATGCAGAACCGGCGGTATTTTGGTTTTCGTCGGGTTTCAATCTGAGATATGCATTTTCTACGATAATTTTGGTGAAACATCTGTCCGAAGTATGCAGAAACATCGAGAGCGCTCTTTTCGAGCTATTTAATGCGAGAAACTCGTTTTCTGGGATTTTCACGACTCCACAGTTCGTTGGATATGCAGAACCGGAGATTTCTTGGTTTTCGTGGGGTTTCAAGCTGAGATATGCATTTCCTTTGATAATCTTGGTGAGACTCCTGTCCGAAATATGCTGAATCATCGAGATCGCTCTTTTCGAGCTATTTAATGCGAGAAACACGTTCTCTGGTTGTTTTTACCACTCCACAGTGCGTTTGATATGCATAACAGGCGATATCTTGATTTTCGTGGTGTTTCCAGCTGAGATATGCATTTTCTGCGATAATCTTGGTGGGTCTTTTGTCAGAAGTATGCAGAATCAACTGGATCGCTCTTTTCGAGCTACTTAATGCACGAAACACGTTTTCTGGTGTTTTCACCACTCCACAGTACGTTTGACATACAGAACCGGAGATATCTCGGTTTCGGTCGGGTTTCAAGCTGAGATATGCATTTTCTACGATTATCTTGGTGAAACATCTGTCCGAAGTATGCAGAAACATCGAGAGCGCTCTTTTCGTGCTATTTAATGCGAGAAACTCGTTTTCTGGTGTTTTCACCACTCCACAGTACGTTTGATGTGCAGAACCGGAGATAACTTGGTTTTCGCGGGGTTTCCAGCTGAAATATGCATTTTCTGCGATAATCTTGGTGTTTCATCTATGAGAAGTATGCAGAATCTTCGAGAACGCTCTTTTCGAGCTACTTAATACGAGAAACACGTTTTCTGGTGTATTCACCACCCCACAGTACGTTTGACATGCAGAACCGGCGACATCTTGTCTTTCGTCGGGTATCAACCTGAGATATGCATTTTCTACGATAATCTTGGTGAGACGTCTGTCAGAAGTATGCAGAATCTTCGAGAACGCTCTTTTCGAGCTACTTAATGCGAGAAACACGTTTTCTGGTGTTTTCACCACTCTACAGTACGTTTGATGTGCAGAACCGGAGATAACTTGGTGTTCGTGATGGTTCAAGCTGAGATATGGATTTTCTGCGATAATCTTGGTGAGACTTTAGTCAGAAGTATGCAGAATCATCTAGATCGCTCTATTCGAGCTATCTAATGCGAAAAAACAAGATTTCTGGTGTTTTCAACATTCCACAGTGCGCTTGATGTGCAGAACCGGCGATATCTTGATTTTCGCGGTGTTTGCAGCTGAGAAATGCATTTTCTACGATAATCATGGTGAGACTTCTGTCAGACGTATGCAGAATCATCTAGATCGCTCTTTTCAAGCTATTTAATGCGAAAAAACAAGTTTTCTGTTGTATTCACCACTCCACAGTACGTTTGACATGCAGAACCGGCGAAATCTTGCTTTGCGTGGGTTTTCAAGCTGAGATATGAATTTTCTGCGTAATCTTGGTGAGACTTCAGTCAGAAGGATGCAGAATCATCGAGATCGCTCTTTTCGAGCTATTTAATGCGAGAAACACGTTATATGGTTGTTTTCACCACTCCACAGTGCGTTTGATATGCATAACCGACGATATCTTGATTTTCGTGGTGTTTCCAGCTGAGATATGCATTCTCTGCGATAATCTTGGTGAGTCTTCTGTCACAAGGATGCAGAATCATCTAGATCGCTATTTTCGAGCTATTTAATGCGAGAAACACGATTTCTGGTGTATTCACCACTCCACAGTGCGTTTGATATGCATAACCGACGATATCTTGATTTTCGTGGTGTTTCCAGCTGATGTATGCATTCTCTGCGATAATCTTGGTGAGTCTTCTGTCACAAGTATGCAGAATCATCTAGATCGCTCGTTTCGAGCTATTTAATGCGAGAAACACGTTATCTGGTTGTTTTCACCACTAGACAGTGCGTTTGATTTGCAGAACCGGCGACAGCTTGATTTTCGTGAGGTTTCAAGCTGAGATATGCATTTTCTGCGATAATCTTGGTGAGACTTCTGTCCGAAGTATGCAGAATAACTCGATCGCTCTTTTCGAGCTACTTAATGCACGAAACACGTTTTCTGGTGTTTTCACCACACCACAGTACGTTTGACATGCAGAACCGGCGAAATCATGCTTTTCGTGGGTTTTCAAGCTGAGATATGAATTTTCTGCGATAATATTGGTGAGACTTCAGTCAGACGTATGCAGAATCATCTAGATCGCTCGTTTCGAGCTATTTAATGCGAGAAACACGTTATCTGGTGTTTTTATCACTCCACAGTGCGTTTGATGTGCAGAACATGCGATATCTTGATTTTCGTGGGGTTTCCAGCTGAGATATGCATTTTCTGCGATAATCTTGGTGAGACTTGTGTTAGAAGTATGCAGAATCATCGAGAGCGCTCTTTTCGAGCTACTTAATGCGCGAAACACGTTTTCTGGTGTTTTCACCACTCCACAGTGCGTTTGATATGCAAAACCGGCGAAATCTTGGTTTTCGTGGGGTTTCAAGCTGAGATATGCATTTTCTGCGATAATTTTTGTGAGACATCGGTTAGAAGTATGCAGAATCATCGATATCGCACTTTTCGAGCTATTTAATGCGAGAAACACGTTATCTGGTGTTTTCGCCACTCCACAGTTGGTTTGATATGCAGAACCGGCGATATTTTGGTTTTCGTCGGGTTTCAAGCTGAGATATGCATTTTCTACGATAATTTTGGTGAAACATCTGTCCGAAGTATGCAGAAACATCGAGAGCGCTCTTTTCGAGCAATTTAATGCGAGAAACTCGTTTTCTGGGGTTTTCACCACTCCACAGTTCGTTGGATATGCAGAACCGGAGATATCTTGGTTTTCGTGGGGTTTCAAGCTGAGATATGCATTTCCTTTGATTATCTTGGTGAGACTCCTGTCCGAAATATGCTGAATCATCGAGATCGCTCTTTTCGAGCTATTTAATGCGAGAAACACGTTCTCTGGTTGTTTTCACCACTCCACAGTGCGTTTGATATGCAGAACAGGCGATATCTTGATTTTCGTGGTGTTTCCAGCTGAGATATGCATTTTCTGCGATAATCTTGGTTAGACTTCTGTTAGAAGTATGCAGAATCATCGAGAGCGCTCTTTTCGAGCTATTTAATGCGAGAAACTCGTTTTCTGGGGTTTTCTCCACTCCACAGTTCGTTGGATATGCAGAACCGGAGATATCTTGGTTTTCGTGGGGTTTCAAGCTGAGATATGCATTTTCTGCGATAATCTTGGTGAGACTTCGGTTAGAAGTATGCAGAATCATCGATATCGCACTTTTCGAGCTATTTAATGCGAGAAACACGTTCTCTGGTTGTTTTCACCACTCCACAGTGCGTTTGATATGCAGAACAGGCGATATCTTGATTTTCGTGGTGTTTCCAGCTGAGATATGCATTTTCTGCGATAATCTTGGTTAGACTTCTGTTAGAAGTATGCAGAATCATCGAGAGCGCTCTTTTCGAGCTATTTAATGCGAGAAACTCGTTTTCTGGGGTTTTCTCCACTCCACAGTTCGTTGGATATGCAGAACCGGAGATATCTTGGTTTTCGTGGGGTTTCAAGCTGAGATATGCATTTTCTGCGATAATCTTGGTGAGACTTCTGTCAGAAGTATGCAGAATCATCGGGATCGCTCTTTTCGAGCAATTTAATGCGAGAAACACGTTTTCTGGTGTATTCGCCACTCCACAGTACGATTGACATGCAGAACCGGAGATATCATGGTTTCGGTCGGGTTTCAAGCTGAGATATGCATTTTCTACGATAATCTTGGTGAGACTTCTGTCACAAGTATGCAGAATCTTCGAGAACGCTCTTTTCGAGCTACTTAATGCGAGAAACACGTTTTCTGGTGTTTTCACCACTCTACAGTACGTTTGATGTGCAGGACCGGAGATAACTTGGTTTTCGTGAGGTTTCAAGCTGAGATATGCATTTTCTACGATAATCTTGGAGAGATTTCAGTCACAAGTTTGCAGAATCATCTAGATCGCTCGTTTCGAACTATTTAATGCGAAAAAACAAGTTTTCTGGTGTTTTGACCACTCCACAGTGCGTTTGATATGTAGAGCCGCCGATAACTTGGTTTTCGTGGGGTTTCCAGATGAAATATGCATTTTCTGCGATAATCTTGGTGTTTCATCTATGAGAAGTATGCAGAATCTTCGAGAACGCTCTTTTCGAGCTACTTAATACGAGAAACACGTTTTCTGGTGTATTCACCACCCCACAGTACGTTTGACATGCAGAACCGGCGACATCTTGTCTTTCGTCGGGTATCAACCTGAGATATGCATTTTCTACGATAATCTTGGTGAGACGTCTGTCAGAAGTATGCAGAATCTTCGAGAACGCTCTTTTCGAGCTACTTAATGCGAGAAACACGTTTTCTGGTGTTTTCACCACTCTACAGTACGTTTGATGTGCAGAACCGGAGATAACTTGGTGTTCGTGATGGTTCAAGCTGAGATATGGATTTTCTGCGATAATCTTGGTGAGACTTTAGTCAGAAGTATGCAGAATCATCTAGATCGCTCTATTCGAGCTATCTAATGCGAAAAAACAAGATTTCTGGTGTTTTCAACATTCCACAGTGCGCTTGATGTGCAGAACCGGCGATATCTTGATTTTCGCGGTGTTTGCAGCTGAGAAATGCATTTTCTACGATAATCATGGTGAGACTTCTGTCAGACGTATGCAGAATCATCTAGATCGCTCTTTTCAAGCTATTTAATGCGAAAAAACAAGTTTTCTGTTGTATTCACCACTCCACAGTACGTTTGACATGCAGAACCGGCGAAATCTTGCTTTGCGTGGGTTTTCAAGCTGAGATATGAATTTTCTGCGATAATCTTGGTGAGACTTCAGTCAGAAGGATGCAGAATCATCGAGATCGCTCTTTTCGAGCTATTTAATGCGAGAAACACGTTATATGGTTGTTTTCACCACTCCACAGTGCGTTTGATATGCATAACCGACGATATCTTGATTTTCGTGGTGTTTCCAGCTGAGATATGCATTCTCTGCGATAATCTTGGTGAGTCTTCTGTCACAAGTATGCAGAATCATCTAGATCGCTATTTTCGAGCTATTTAATGCGAGAAACACGATTTCTGGTGTATTCACCACTCCACAGTGCGTTTGATATGCATAACCGACGATATCTTGATTTTCGTGGTGTTTCCAGCTGATGTATGCATTCTCTGCGATAATCTTGGTGAGTCTTCTGTCACAAGTATGCAGAATCATCTAGATCGCTCGTTTCGAGCTATTTAATGCGAGAAACACGTTATCTGGTTGTTTTCACCACTAGACAGTGCGTTTGATTTGCAGAACCGGCGACAGCTTGATTTTCGTGAGGTTTCAAGCTGAGATATGCATTTTCTGCGATAATCTTGGTGAGACTTCTGTCCGAAGTATGCAGAATAACTCGATCGCTCTTTTCGAGCTACTTAATGCACGAAACACGTTTTCTGGTGTTTTCACCACACCACAGTACGTTTGACATGCAGAACCGGCGAAATCATGCTTTTCGTGGGTTTTCAAGCTGAGATATGAATTTTCTGCGATAATATTGGTGAGACTTCAGTCAGACGTATGCAGAATCATCTAGATCGCTCGTTTCGAGCTATTTAATGCGAGAAACACGTTATCTGGTGTTTTTATCACTCCACAGTGCGTTTGATGTGCAGAACATGCGATATCTTGATTTTCGTGGGGTTTCCAGCTGAGATATGCATTTTCTGCGATAATCTTGGTGAGACTTGTGTTAGAAGTATGCAGAATCATCGAGAGCGCTCTTTTCGAGCTACTTAATGCGCGAAACACGTTTTCTGGTGTTTTCACCACTCCACAGTGCGTTTGATATGCAAAACCGGCGAAATCTTGGTTTTCGTGGGGTTTCAAGCTGAGATATGCATTTTCTGCGATAATTTTTGTGAGACATCGGTTAGAAGTATGCAGAATCATCGATATCGCACTTTTCGAGCTATTTAATGCGAGAAACACGTTATCTGGTGTTTTCGCCACTCCACAGTTGGTTTGATATGCAGAACCGGCGATATTTTGGTTTTCGTCGGGTTTCAAGCTGAGATATGCATTTTCTACGATAATTTTGGTGAAACATCTGTCCGAAGTATGCAGAAACATCGAGAGCGCTGTTTTCGAGCAATTTAATGCGAGAAACTCGTTTTCTGGGGTTTTCACCACTCCACAGTTCGTTGGATATGCAGAACCGGAGATATCTTGGTTTTCGTGGGGTTTCAAGCTGAGATATGCATTTCCTTTGATTATCTTGGTGAGACTCCTGTCCGAAATATGCTGAATCATCGAGATCGCTCTTTTCGAGCTATTTAATGCGAGAAACACGTTCTCTGGTTGTTTTCACCACTCCACAGTGCGTTTGATATGCAGAACAGGCGATATCTTGATTTTCGTGGTGTTTCCAGCTGAGATATGCATTTTCTGCGATAATCTTGGTTAGACTTCTGTTAGAAGTATGCAGAATCATCGAGAGCGCTCTTTTCGAGCTATTTAATGCGAGAAACTCGTTTTCTGGGGTTTTCTCCACTCCACAGTTCGTTGGATATGCAGAACCGGAGATATCTTGGTTTTCGTGGGGTTTCAAGCTGAGATATGCATTTTCTGCGATAATCTTGGTGAGACTTCGGTTAGAAGTATGCAGAATCATCGATATCGCACTTTTCGAGCTATTTAATGCGAGAAACACGTTCTCTGGTTGTTTTCACCACTCCACAGTGCGTTTGATATGCAGAACAGGCGATATCTTGATTTTCGTGGTGTTTCCAGCTGAGATATGCATTTTCTGCGATAATCTTGGTTAGACTTCTGTTAGAAGTATGCAGAATCATCGAGAGCGCTCTTTTCGAGCTATTTAATGCGAGAAACTCGTTTTCTGGGGTTTTCTCCACTCCACAGTTCGTTGGATATGCAGAACCGGAGATATCTTGGTTTTCGTGGGGTTTCAAGCTGAGATATGCATTTTCTGCGATAATCTTGGTGAGACTTCGGTTAGAAGTATGCAGAATCATCGATATCGCACTTTTCGAGCTATTTAATGCGAGAAACACGTTATCTGGTGTTTTCACCACTCCACAGTTGGTTTGATATGCAGAACCGGCGGTATTTTGGTTTTCGTCGGGTTTCAATCTGAGATATGCATTTTCTACGATAATTTTGGTGAAACATCTGTCCGAAGTATGCAGAAACATCGAGAGCGCTCTTTTCGAGCTATTTAATGCGAGAAACTCGTTTTCTGGGATTTTCACGACTCCACAGTTCGTTGGATATGCAGAACCGGAGATTTCTTGGTTTTCGTGGGGTTTCAAGCTGAGATATGCATTTCCTTTGATAATCTTGGTGAGACTCCTGTCCGAAATATGCTGAATCATCGAGATCGCTCTTTTCGAGCTATTTAATGCGAGAAACACGTTCTCTGGTTGTTTTCACCACTCCACAGTGCGTTTGATATGCATAACAGGCGATATCTTGATTTTCGTGGTGTTTCCAGCTGAGATATGCATTTTCTGCGATAATCTTGGTGGGTCTTTTGTCAGAAGTATGCAGAATCAACTGGATCGCTCTTTTCGAGCTACTTAATGCACGAAACACGTTTTCTGGTGTTTTCACCACTCCACAGTACGTTTGACATACAGAACCGGAGATATCTCGGTTTCGGTCGGGTTTCAAGCTGAGATATGCATTTTCTACGATTATCTTGGTGAAACATCTGTCCGAAGTATGCAGAAACATCGAGAGCGCTCTTTTCGTGCTATTTAATGCGAGAAACTCGTTTTCTGGGGTTTCCACCACTCCACAGTTCGTTGGATATGCAGAACCGGAGATATCTTGGTTTTCGTGGGGTTTCAAGATGAGATATGCATTTCCTGCGATAATCTTGGTGAGACTTCTGTCACAAGTATGCAGAATCTTCGAGAACGCTCTTTTCGAGCTACTTAATGCGAGAAACACGTTTTCTGGTGTTTTCACCACTCCACAGTACGTTTGATGTGCAGAACCGGAGATAACTTGGTTTTCGCGGGGTTTCCAGCTGAAATATGCATTTTCTGCGATCATCTTGGTGAGACTTCTGTCAGAAGTATGCAGAATCATCGGGATCGCTCTTTTCGAGCAATTTAATGCGAGAAACACGTTTTCTGGTGTATTCACCACTCCACAGTACGATTGACATGCAGAACCGGAGATATCATGGTTTCGGTCGGGTTTCAAGCTGAGATATGCATTTTCTACGATAATCTTGGTGAGACTTCTGTCACAAGTATGCAGAATCTTCGAGAACGCTCTTTTCGAGCTACTTAATGCGAGAAACACGTTTTCTGGTGTTTTCACCACTCTACAGTACGTTTGATGTGCAGGACCGGAGATAACTTGGTTTTCGTGAGGTTTCAAGCTGAGATATGCATTTTCTACGATAATCTTGGAGAGATTTCAGTCACAAGTTTGCAGAATCATCTAGATCGCTCGTTTCGAACTATTTAATGCGAAAAAACAAGTTTTCTGGTGTTTTGACCACTCCACAGTGCGTTTGATATGTAGAGCCGCCGATAACTTGGTTTTCGTGGGGTTTCCAGATGAAATATGCATTTTCTGCGATAATCTTGGTGTTTCATCTATGAGAAGTAGCAGAATCTTCGAGAACGCTCTTTTCGAGCTACTTAATACGAGAAACACGTTTTCTGGTGTATTCACCACCCCACAGTACGTTTGACATGCAGAACCGGCGACATCTTGTCTTTCGTCGGGTATCAACCTGAGATATGCATTTTCTACGATAATCTTGGTGAGACGTCTGTCAGAAGTATGCAGATTCATCGGGATTGCTCTTTTCGAGCTATTTAATGCGACAAACACGTTATCTGGTTGTTTTCACGACTCCACACTGCGTTTGATATGCAGAACCGGCGATATCTTGATTTTCGTGGTGTTTCCAGCTGAGATATGCATTTTCTACGATAACCATGGTGAGTCTTCTGTCAGAAGTATGCAGAATCATCTAGATCTCTCTTTTCGAGCTATTTAATGCGAAAAAACAAGTTTTCTGGTGTTTTCAACAATCCACAGTGCGTTTTATATGCAGAACCGGCGATATATTGATTTTCGTGGTGTTTCCAGCTGAGATATGCATTTTCTGCGATAATCTTAGTGAGTCTTCTGTCAGAAGTATGCAGAATCATCGAGCTCCCTCTTTGCGTGCTACTTAATGCGAGAAACACGTTATATGGTGTTTTCACCACTCCACAGTGCGTTTGATATGCAGAACCGGCGACATCTTGGATTTCGTCGGGTTTCAAGCTGAGATATGCATTTTCTACGATAATCTTGGTGAGACTTCTGTCAGAATTATGCAGAATCTTCGAAATCGCTCTTTTCGAGCTAATTAATGCGAGAAACACGATTTCGGGTGTTTTCACCACTCCACAGTGCGTTTGATACGCAGAACCGGCGACATCTTGGATTTCGTCGGGGTTCAAACTGAGATATGCATTTTCTGCGATAATCTTGGTGAGTCTTCTGTCAGAAGTATGCAGAATCATCGAGATCCCTCTTTGCGAGCTATTTAATGCGAGAAACACGTTCTCTGGTTGTTTTCACCACTCCACAGTGCGTTTGATATGCAGAACAGGCGATATCTTGATTTTCGTGGTGTTGCCAGCTGAGATATGCATTTTCTGCGATAATCTTGGTGGGTCTTTTGTCAGAAGTATGCAGAATCAACTAGATCGCTCTTTTCGAGCTACTTAATGCACGAAACACGTTTTCTGGAGTTTACACCACTCCACAGTACGTTTGACATACAGAACCGGAGATATCTTGGTTTCGGTCGGGTTTCTAGCTGAGATATGCATTTTCTACGATAATCTTGGTGAAACATCTGTCCGAAGTATGCAGAAACATCGAGAGCGCTCTTTTCGAGCTATTTAATGCGAGAAACTCGTTTTCTGGGGTTTCCACCACTCCACAGTTCGTTGGATATGCAGAACCGGAGATATCTTGGTTTTCGTGGGGTTTCAAGCTGAGATATGCATTTCCTTTGATACTCTTGGTGAGACTCCTGTCCGAAGTATGCTGAAACATCGAGAGCGCTCTTTTCGAGCTATTTAATGCGAGAATCTCGTTTTCTGGGGTTTTCACCACTCCACAGTTCTTTGGATATGCAGAACCGGAGATATTTTGGTTTTCGTGGGGTTTCAAGCTGAGATATGCATTTCCTTTGATAATCTTGGTGAGACTCCTGTCCGAAATATGCTGAATCATCGAGATCGCTCTTTTCGAGCTATTTAATGCGAGAAACACGTTCTCTGGTTGTTTTCACCACTCCACAGTGCGTTTGATATGCAGAACAGGCGATATCTTGATTTTCGTGGTGTTGCCAGCTGAGATATGCATTTTCTGCGATAATCTTGGTGGGTCTTTTGTCAGAAGTATGCAGAATCAACTAGATCGCTCTTTTCGAGCTACTTAATGCACGAAGCACGTTTTCTGGAGTTTACACCACTCCACAGTACGTTTGACATACAGAACCGGAGATATCTTGGTTTCGGTCGGGTTTCAAGCTGAGATATGCATTTTCTACGATAGTCTTGGTGAAACATCTGTCCGAAGTATGCAGAAACATCGAGAGCGCTCTTTTCGAGCTATTTAATGCGAGAAACTCGTTTTCTGGGGTTTCCACCACTCCACAGTTCGTTGGATATGCAGAACCGGAGATATCTTGGTTTTCGTGGGGTTTCAAGATGAGATATGCATTTCCTGCGATAATCTTGGTGAGACTTCTGTGACAAGTATGCAGAATCTTCGAGAACGCTCTTTTCGAGCTACTTAATGCGAGAAACACGTTATCTGGTGTTTTCACCACTCCACAGTACGTTTGATGTGCAGAACCGGAGATAACTTGGTTTTCGTGAGGTTTCAAGCTGAGATATGCATCTTCTGCGATAATCCTGGTGAGACTTCAGTCAGAAGTATGCAGAATCATCTAGATTGCTCTTTTCGAGATATTTAATGCGAGAAGCACGTTTTCTGGTGTATTCACCACTCCACAGTACGTTTGACATGCAGAACCGGCGAAATCTTGCTTTTCGTGGGTTTTCAAGCTGAGATATGAATTTTCTGCGATACTCTTGGTGAGACTTCTGTCAGAAGTATGCAGAATCTTCGAGAACGCTCTTTGCGAGCTATTTAATGCGAGAAACACGTTATCTGGTGTTTTCACCACTCCACAGTACGTTTGATGTGCAGAACCGGAGATAACTTGGTTTTCGTGAGGTTCAAGCTGAGATATGCATTTTCTGCGATAATCTTGGTGAGTCTTCTGTCAGAAGTATGCAGAATCATCGAGATCCCTCTTTGCGAGCTATTTAATGCGAGAAACACGTTATCTGGTGTTTTCACCACTCCACAGTACGTTTGATGTGCAGAACCGGAGATAACTTGGTTTTCGTGAGGTTTCAAGCTGAGATATGCATTTTCTGCGATAATCTTTGTGAGACTTCAGTCAGAAGTATGCAGAACCATCTAGATCGTTCTTTTCGAGCTATTTAATGCGAGAAGCACGTTTTCTGGCGTATTCACCACTCCACAGTACGTTTGACATGCAGAACCGGCGAAATCTTGCTTTTCGTGGGTTTTCAAGCTGAGATATGAATTTTCTGCGATACTCTTGGTGAGACTTCTGTCAGAAGTATGCAGAATCTTCGAGAACGCTCTTTTCGAGCTGCTTAATGCGAGAATCACGTTTTCTGGTGTTTTCACCACTCCACAGTACGTTTGATATGCAGAACCGGAGATAACTTGGTTTTCGTGGGGTTTCAAGCTGAGATATGCATTTTCTGCGATAATCTTGGTGAGACTTCGGTTAGAAGTATGCAGAATCATCGATATCGCACTTTTCGAGCTATCTAATGCGAAAAAACAAGATTTCTGGTGTTTTCAACATTCCACAGTGCGCTTGATGTGCAGAACCGGCGATATCTTGATTTTCGCCGTGTTTGCAGCTGAGAAATGCATTTTCTACGATAATCATGGTGAGACTTCTGTCAGACGTATGCAGAATCATCTAGATCGCTCTTTTCAAGCTATTTAATGCGAAAAAACAAGTTTTCTGTTGTATTCACCACTCCACAGTACGTTTGACATGCAGAACCGGCGAAATCTTGCTTTGCGTGGGTTTTCAGGCTGAGATATGAATTTTCTGCGATAATCTTGGTGAGACTTCAGTCAGAAGTATGCAGAATCATCGAGAGCGCTCTTTTCGAGCGATTTAATGCGAGAAACTCGTTTTCTGGGGTTTTCACCACTCCACAGTTCGTTGGATATGCAGAACCGGAGATATCTTGGTTTTCGTGGGGTTTCAATGTGAGATATGCATTTTCTGCGATAATCTTGGTTAGACTTCGGTTAGAAGTATGCAGAATCATCGATATCGCACTTTTCGAGCTATTTAATGCGAGAAACACGTTATCTGGTGTTTTCACCACTCCACAGTTGGTTTGATATGCAGAACCGGCGGTATTTTGGTTTTCGTCGGGTTTCAATCTGAGATATGCATTCTCTACGATAATTTTGGTGAAACATCTGTCCGAAGTACGCAGAAACATCGAGAGCGCTCTTTTCGAGCTATTTAATGCGAGAAACTCGTTTTCTGGGGTTTTCACCACTCCACAGTTCGTTGGATATGCAGAACCGGAGATATCTTGGTTTTCGTGGGGTTTCAAGCTGAGATATGCATTTCCTTTGATAATCTTGGTGAGACTCCTGTCCGAAATATGCTGAATCATTGAGATCGCTCTTTTCGAGCTATTTAATGCGAGAAACACGTTCTCTGGTTGTTTTCACCACTCCACAGTGCGTTTGATATGCAGAACAGGCGATATCTTGATTTTCGTGGTGTTTCCAGCTGAGATATGCATTTTCTGCGATAATCTTGGTGGGTCTTTTGTCAGAAGTATGCAGAATCAACTAGATCGCTCTTTTCGAGCTACTTAATGCACGAAACACGTTTTCTGGAGTTTACACCACTCCACAGTACGTTTGACGTACAGAACCGGAGATATCTTGGTTTCGGTCGGGTTTCAAGCTGAGATATGCATTTTCTACGATAATCTTGGTGAAACATCTGTCCGAAGTATGCAGAAACATCGAGAGCGCTCTTTTCGAGCTATTTAATGCGAGAAACTCGTTTTCTGGGGTTTCCACCACTCCACAGTTCGTTGGATATGCAGAACCGGAGATATCTTGGTTTTCGTGGGGTTTCAAGCTGAGATATGCATTTCCTTTGATAATCTTGGTGAGACTCCTGTCCGAAATATGCTGAATCATCGAGATCGCTCTTTTCGAGCTATTTAATGCGAGAAACATGTTCTCTGGTTGTTTTCACCACTCCACAGTGCGTTTGATGTGCAGAACATGCGATATCTTGATTTTCGTGGTGTTTCCAGCTGAGATATGCATTTTCTGCGATAATCTTGGTGAGACTTCTGTTAGAAGTATGCAGAATCATCGAGAGCGCTCTTTTCGAGCTACTTAATGCGCGAAACACGTTTTCTGGTGTTTTCACCACTCCACAGTGCGTTTGATATGCAAAACCGGCGATATCTTGGTTTTCGTGGGGTTTCAAGCTGAGATATGCATTTTCTGCGATAATCTTGGTGAGACTTCGGTTAGAAGTGTGCAGAATCATCGAAATCGCACTTTTCGAGCTATTTAATGCGAGAAACACGTTATCTGGTGTTTTCACCACTCCACAGTTGGTTTGATATGCAGAACCGGCGATATTTTGGTTTTCGTAGGGTTTCAAGCTGAGATATGCATTTTCTACGATAATCTTGGTGAAACATCTGTCCGAAGTATGCAGAAACATCGAGAGCGCTCTTTTCGAGCTATTTAATGCGAGAAACTCGTTTTCTGGGGTTTCTACCACTCCACAGTTCGTTGGATATGCAGAACCGGAGATATCTTGGTTTTCGTGGGGTTTCCAGCTGAAATATGCATTTTCTGCGATCATCTTGGTGAGACTTCTGTCAGAATTATGCAGAATCTTCGAGATCGCTCTTTTCGAGCTAATTAATGCGAGAAACACGATTTCGGGTGTTTTCACCACTCCACAGTGCGTTTGATACGCAGAACCGGCGACATCTTGGATTTCGTCGGGGTTCAAACTGAGATATGCATTTTCTGCGATAATCTTGGTGAGTCTTCTGTCAGAAGTATGCAGAATCATCGAGATCCCTCTTTGCGAGCTATTTAATGCGAGAAACACGATTTCTGGTGTATTCACCACTCCACAGAACGTTTGACATGCAGAACCGGAGATATCTTGGTTTCGGTCGGGTTTCAATCTGAGATATGCATTTTCTACGATAATCTTGGTGAAACATCTGTCCGAAGTATGCTGAAACATCGAGAGCGCTCTTTTCGAGCTATTTAATGCGAGAATCTCGTTTTCTGGGGTTTTCACCACTCCACAGTTCGTTGGATATGCAGAACCGGAGATATCTTGGCTTTCGTGGGGTTTCAAGCTGAGATATGCATTTCCTTTGATAATCTTGGTGAGACTCCCGTCCGAAATATGCTGAATCATCGAGATCGCTCTTTTCGAGATATTTAATGCGAGAAACACGTTCTCTGGTTGTTTTCACCACTCCACAGTGCGTTTGATATGCAGAACATGCGATATCTTGATTTTCGTGGTGTTTCCAGCTGAGATATGCATTTTCTGCGATAATCTTGGTGAGACTTCTGTTAGAAGTATGCAGAATCATCGAGAGCGCTCTTTTCGAGCTATTTAATGCGAGAAACTCGTTTTCTGGGGTTTTCACCACTCCACAGTACGTTTGATGTGCAGAACCGGAGATAACTTGGTTTTCGCGGGGTTTCCAGCTGAAATATGCATTTTCTGCGATCATCTTGGTGAGACTTCTGTCAGAAGTATGCAGAATCATCGGGATCGCTCTTTTCGAGCTATTTAATGCGAGAAACACGTTTTCTGGTGTATTCACCACTCCACAGTACGATTGACATGCAGAACCGGAGATATCATGGTTTCGGTCGGGTTTCAAGCTGAGATATGCATTTTCTACGATAATCGTGGTGAGACTTCTGTCACAAGTATGCAGAATCTTCGAGAACGCTCTTTTCGAGCTACTTAATGCGAGAAACACGTTTTCTGGTGTTTTCACCACTCCACAGTACGTTTGATGTGCAGAACCGGAGATAACTTGGTTTTCGTGAGGTTTCAAGCTGAGATATGCATTTTCTACGATAAGCTTGGTGAGACTTCTGTCACAAGTATGCAGAATCTTCGAGAACGCTCTTTTCGAGCTACTTAATACGAGAAACACGTTTTCTGGTGTTTTCACCACTCCACAGTACGATTGATGTGCAGAACCGAAGATAACTTGGTTTTCGTGAGGTTTCAAGCTGAGATATGCATTTTCTACGATAATCTTGGAGAGATTTCAGTCACAAGTTTGCAGAATCATCTAGATCGCTCGTTTCGAACTATTTAATGCGAAAAAACAAGTTTTCTGGTGTTTTGACCACTCCACAGTGCGTTTGATATGTAGATCCGCCGATAACTTGGATTTCGTGGGGTTTCCAGATGAAATATGCATTTTCTGCGATAATCTTGGTGTTTCATCTATGAGAAGTATGCAGAATCTTCGAGAACGCTCTTTTCGAGCTACTTAATACGAGAAACACGTTTTCTGGTGTATTCACCACCCCACAGTACGTTTGACATGCAGAACCGGCGACATCTTGTCTTTCGTCGGGTATCAACCTGAGATATGCATTTTCTACGATAATCTTGGTGAGACGTCTGTCAGAAGTATGCAGATTCATCGGGATCGCACTTTTCGAGCTATTTAATGCGACAAACACGTTATCTGGTTGTTTTCACGACTCCACACTGCGTTTGATATGCAGTACCGGCAACGTCTTGATTTTCGTGAGGTTTCAAGCTGAGATATGCATTTTCTGCGATAATCTTGGTGAGACTTCGGTTAGAAGTATGCAGAATCATCGATATCGCACTTTTCGAGCTATTTAATGCGAGAAACACGTTATCTGGTGTTTTCACCACTCCACAGTTGGTTTGATATGCAGAACCGGCGGTATTTTGGTTTTCGTCGGGTTTCAATCTGAGATATGCATTTTCTACGATAATTTTGGTGAAACATCTGTCCGAAGTATGCAGAAACATCGAGAGCGCTCTTTTCGAGCTATTTAATGCGAGAAACTCGTTTTCTGGGGTTTTCACCACTCCACAGTTCGTTGGATATGCAGAACCGGAGATATCTTGGTTTTCGTGGGGTTTCAAGCTGAGATATGCATTTCATTTGATAATCTTGGTGAGACTCCTGTCCGAAATATGCTGAATCATCGAGATCGCTCTTTTCGAGCTAATTAATGCGAGAAACTCGTTTTCTGGGGTTTCCACCACTCCACAGTTCGTTGGATATGCAGAACCGGAGATATCTTGGTTTTCGTGGGGTTTCAAGATGAGATATGCATTTCCTGCGATAATCTTGGTGAGACTTCTGTCACAAGTATGCAGAATCTTCGAGAACGCTCTTTTCGAGCTACTTAATGCGAGAAACACGTTTTCTGGTGTTTTCACCACTCCACAGTACGTTTGATGTGCAGAACCGGAGATAACTTGGTTTTCGCGGGGTTTCCAGCTGAAATATGCATTTTCTGCGATCATCTTGGTGAGACTTCTGTCAGAATTATGCAGAATCTTCGAGATCGCTCTTTGCGAGCTATTTAATGCGAGAAACACGTTATCTGGTGTTTTCACCACTCCACAGTACGTTTGATGTGCAGAACCGGAGATAACTTGGTTTTCGTGAGGTTTCAAGCTGAGATATGCATTTTCTGCGATAATCTTGGTGAGACTTCAGTCAGAAGTATGCAGAATCATCTAGATTGCTCTTTTCGAGCTATTTAATGCGAGAAGCACGTTTTCTGGTGTATTCACCACTCCACAGTACGTTTGACATGCAGAACCGGCGAAATCTTGTTTTCGTGGGTTTTCAAGCTGAGATATGAATTTTCTGCGATACTCTTGGTGAGACTTCTGTCAGAAGTATGCAGAATCTTCGAGAACGCTCTTTGCGAGCTATTTAATGCGAGAAACACGTTATCTGGTGTTTTCACCACTCCACAGTACGTTTGATGTGCAGAACCGGAGATAACTTGGTTTTCGTGAGGTTCAAGCTGAGATATGCATTTTCTGCGATAATCTTGGTGAGTCTTCTGTCAGAAGTATGCAGAATCATCGAGATCCCTCTTTGCGAGCTATTTAATGCGAGAAACACGTTATCTGGTGTTTTCACCACTCCACAGTACGTTTGATGTGCAGAACCGGAGATAACTTGGTTTTCGTGAGGTTTCAAGCTGAGATATGCATTTTCTGCGATAATCTTGGTGAGACTTCAGTCAGAAGTATGCAGAACCATCTAGATCGTTCTTTTCGAGCTATTTAATGCGAGAAGCACGTTTTCTGGTGTATTCACCACTCCACAGTACGTTTGACATGCAGAACCGGCGAAATCTTGCTTTTCGTGGGTTTTCAAGCTGAGATATGAATTTTATGCGATACTCTTGGTGAGACTTCTGTCAGAAGTATGCAGAATCTTCGAGAACGCTCTTTTCGAGCTGCTTAATGCGAGAATCACGTTTTCTGGTGTTTTCACCACTCCACAGTACGTTTGATGTGCAGAACCGGAGATAACTTGGTGTTCGTGATGGTTCAAGCTGAGATATGGATTTTCTGCGATAATCTTGGTGAGACTTTAGTCAGAAGTATGCAGAATCATCTAGATCGCTCTATTCGAGCTATCTAATGCGAAAAAACAAGATTTCTGGTGTTTTCAACATTCCACAGTGCGCTTGATGTGCAGAACCGGCGATATCTTGATTTTCGCGGTGTTTGCAGCTGAGAAATGCATTTTCTACGATAATCATGGTGAGACTTCTGTCAGACGTATGCAGAATCATCCAGATCGTTCTTTTCAAGCTATTTAATGCGAAAAAACAAGTTTTCTGTTGTATTCACCACTCCACAGTACGTTTGACATGCAGAACCGGCGAAATCTTGCTTTGCGTGGGTTTTCAGGCTGAGATATGAATTTTCTGCGATAATCTTGGTGAGACTTCAGTCAGAAGTATGCAGAATCATCGAGAGCGCTCTTTTCGAGCGATTTAATGCGAGAAACTCGTTTTCTGGGGTTTTCACCACTCCACAGTTCGTTGGATATGCAGAACCGGAGATATCTTGGTTTTCGTGGGGTTTCAAGCTGAGATATGCATTTTCTGCGATAATCTTGGTGAGACTTCGGTTAGAAGTATGCAGAATCATCGATATCGCACTTTTCGAGCTATTTAATGCGAGAAACACGTTATCTGGTGTTTTCACCACTCCACAGTTGGTTTGATATGCAGAACCGGCGGTATTTTGGTTTTCGTCGGGTTTCAATCTGAGATATGCATTTTCTACGATAATTTTGGTGAAACATCTGTCCGAAGTATGCAGAAACATCGAGAGCGCTCTTTTCGAGCTATTTAATGCGAGAAACTCGTTTTCTGGGGTTTCCACCACTCCACAGTTCGTTGGATATGCAGAACCGGAGATATCTTGGTTTTCGTGGGGTTTCAAGATGAGATATGCATTTCCTGCGATATTCTTGGTGAGACTTCTGTCACAAGTATGCAGAATCTTCGAGAACGCTCTTTTCGAGCTACTTAATGCGAGAAACACGTTTTCTGGTGTTTTCACCACTCCACAGTACGTTTGATGTGCAGAACCGGAGATAACTTGGTTTTCGCGGGGTTTCCAGCTGAAATATGCATTTTCTGCGATCATCTTGGTGAGACTTCTGTCAGAATTATGCAGAATCTTCGAGATCGCTCTTTTCGAGCTAATTAATGCGAGAAACACGATTTCGGGTGTTTTCACCACTCCACAGTGCTTTTGATACGCAGAACCGGCGACATCTTGGATTTCGTCGGGGTTCAAACTGAGATATGCATTTTCTGCGATAATCTTGGTGAGACTTCGGTTAGAAGTATGCAGAATCATCGAAATGGCACTTTTCGAGCTATTTAATGCGAGAAACACGTTATCTGGTGTTTTCACCACTCCACAGTTGGTTTGATATGCAGAACCGGCGATATTTTGGTTTTCGTCGGGTTTCAAGCTGAGATATGCATTTTCTGCGATAATCTTGGTGAGACTCCTGTCCGAAATATGCTGAATCATCGAGATCGCTCTTTTCGAGCTATTTAATGCGAGAAACACGTTCTCTGGTTGTTTTCACCACTCCACAGTGCGTTTGATGTGCAGAACATGCGATATCTTGATTTTCGTGGTGTTTCCAGCTGAGATATGCATTTTCTGCGATAATCTTGGTGAGACTTCTGTTAGAAGTATGCAGAATCATCGAGAGCGCTCTTTTCGAGCTACTTAATGCGCGAAACACGTTTTCTGGTGTTTTCACCACTCCACAGTGCGTTTGATATGCAAAACCGGCGATATCTTGGTTTTCGTGGGGTTTCAAGCTGAGATATGCATTTTCTGCGATAATCTTGGTGAGACTTCGGTTAGAAGTATGCAGAATCATCGAAATGGCACTTTTCGAGCTATTTAATGCGAGAAACACGTTATCTGGTGTTTTCACCACTCCACAGTTGGTTTGATATGCAGAACCGGCGATATTTTGGTTTTCGTCGGGTTTCAAGCTGAGATATGCATTTTCTACGATAATTTTGGTGAAACATCTGTCCGAAGTATGCAGAAACATCGAGAGCGCTCTTTTCGAGCTATTTAATGCGAGAAACACGTTTTCTGGTGTTTTCACCACTCCACAGTACGATTGATGTGCAGAACCGGAGATAACTTGGTTTTCGCGGGGTTTCCAGCTGAGATATGCATTTTCTGCGATAATCTTGGTGAGACTTCTGTTAGAAGTATGCAGAATCATCGAGAGCGCTCTTTTCGAGCTATTTAATGCGAGAAACTCGTTTTCTGGGGTTTTCACCACTCCACAGTACGTTTGATGTGCAGAACCGGAGATAACTTGGTTTTCGCGGGGTTTCCAGCTGAAATATGCATTTTCTGCGATCATCTTGGTGAGACTTCTGTCAGAAGTATGCAGAATCATCGGGATCGCTCTTTTCGAGCTATTTAATGCGAGAAACACGTTTTCTGGTGTATTCACCACTCCACAGTACGATTGACATGCAGAACCGGAGATATCATGGTTTCGGTCGGGTTTCAAGCTGAGATATGCATTTTCTACGATAATCTTGGTGAGACTTCTGTCACAAGTATGCAGAATCTTCGAGAACGCTCTTTTCGAGCTACTTAATGCGAGAAACACGTTTTCTGGTGTTTTCACCACTCCACAGTACGTTTGATGTGCAGAACCGGAGATAACTTGGTTTTCGTGAGGTTTCAAGCTGAGATATGCATTTTCTACGATAAGCTTGGTGAGACTTCTGTCACAAGTATGCAGAATCTTCGAGAACGCTCTTTTCGAGCTACTTAATACGAGAAACACGTTTTCTGGTGTTTTCACCACTCCACAGTACGATTGATGTGCAGAACCGAAGATAACTTGGTTTTCGTGAGGTTTCAAGCTGAGATATGCATTTTCTACGATAATCTTGGAGAGATTTCAGTCACAAGTTTGCAGAATCATCTAGATCGCTCGTTTCGAACTATTTAATGCGAAAAAACAAGTTTTCTGGTGTTTTGACCACTCCACAGTGCGTTTGATATGTAGAGCCGCCGATAACTTGGATTTCGTGGAGTTTCCAGATGAAATATGCATTTTCTGCGATAATCTTGGTGTTTCATCTATGAGAAGTATGCAGAATCTTCGAGAACGCTCTTTTCGAGCTACTTAATACGAGAAACACGTTTTCTGGTGTATTCACCACCCCACAGTACGTTTGACATGCAGAACCGGCGACATCTTGTCTTTCGTCGGGTATCAACCTGAGACATGCATTTTCTACGATAATCTTGGTGAGACGTCTGTCAGAAGTATGCAGATTCATCGGGATCGCACTTTTCGAGCTATTTAATGCGACAAACACGTTATTTGGTTGTTTTCACGACTCCACACTGCGTTTGATATGCAGTACCGGCAACGTCTTGATTTTCGTGAGGTTTCAAGCTGAGATATGCATTTTCTGCGATAATCTTGGTGAGACTTCGGTTAGAAGTATGCAGAATCATCGATATCGCACTTTTCGAGCTATTTAATGCGAGAAACACGTTATCTGGTGTTTTCACCACTCCACAGTTGGTTTGATATGCAGAACCGGCGGTATTTTGGTTTTCGTCGGGTTTCAATCTGAGATATGCATTTTCTACGATAATTTTGGTGAAACATCTGTCCGAAGTATGCAGAAACATCGAGAGCGCTCTTTTCGAGCTATTTAATGCGAGAAACTCGTTTTCTGGGGTTTTCACCACTCCACAGTTCGTTGGATATGCAGAACCGGAGATATCTTGGTTTTCGTGGGGTTTCAAGCTGAGATATGCATTTCCTTTGATAATCTTGGTGAGACTCCTGTCCGAAATATCCTGAATCATCGAGATCGCTCTTTTCGAGCTATTTAATGCGAGAAACACGTTCTCTGGTTGTTTTCACCACTCCACAGTGCGTTTGATATGCAGAACAGGCGATATCTTGATTTTCGTGGTGTTTCCAGCTGAGATATGCATTTTCTGCGATCATCTTGGTGAGACTTCTGTCAGAAGTATGCAGAATCATCGATATCGCACTTTTCGAGCTATTTAATGCGAGAAACACGTTTTCTGGTGTTTTCACCACTCCACAGTACGTTTGATGTGCAGAACCGGAGATAACTTGGTTTTCGTGAGGTTTCAAGCTGAGATATGCATTTTCTACGATAAGCTTGGTGAGACTTCTGTCACAAGTATGCAGAATCTTCGAGAACGCTCTTTTCGAGCTACTTAATACGAGAAACACGTTTTCTGGTGTTTTCACCACTCCACAGTACGATTGATGTGCAGAACCGAAGATAACTTGGTTTTCGTGAGGTTTCAAGCTGAGATATGCATTTTCTACGATAATCTTGGAGAGATTTCAGTCACAAGTTTGCAGAATCATCTAGATCGCTCGTTTCGAACTATTTAATGCGAAAAAACAAGTTTTCTGGTGTTTTGACCACTCCACAGTGCGTTTGATATGTAGAGCCGCCGATAACTTGGATTTCGTGGGGTTTCCAGATGAAATATGCATTTTCTGCGATAATCTTGGTGTTTCATCTATGAGAAGTATGCAGAATCTTCGAGAACGCTCTTTTCGAGCTACTTAATACGAGAAACACGTTTTCTGGTGTATTCACCACCCCACAGTACGTTTGACATGCAGAACCGGCGACATCTTGTCTTTCGTCGGGTATCAACCTGAGACATGCATTTTCTACGATAATCTTGGTGAGACGTCTGTCAGAAGTATGCAGATTCATCGGGATCGCACTTTTCGAGCTATTTAATGCGACAAACACGTTATTTGGTTGTTTTCACGACTCCACACTGCGTTTGATATGCAGTACCGGCAACGTCTTGATTTTCGTGAGGTTTCAAGCTGAGATATGCATTTTCTGCGATAATCTTGGTGAGACTTCGGTTAGAAGTATGCAGAATCATCGATATCGCACTTTTCGAGCTATTTAATGCGAGAAACACGTTTTCTGGTGTTTTCACCACTCCACAGTACGTTTGATGTGCAGAACCGGAGATAACTTGGTTTTGGTGAGGTTTCAAGCTGAGATATGCATTTTCTGCGATAATCTTAGTGAGTCTTCTGTCAGAAGTATGCAGAATCATCGAGCTCCCTCTTTGCGTGCAATTTAATGCGAGAAACACGTTATATGGTGTTTTCACCACTCCACAGTGCGTTTGATATGCAGAACCGGCGACATCTTGGATTTCGTCGGGTTTCAAGCTGAGATGTGCATTTTCTACGATAATCTTGGTGAGACTTCTGTCAGAATTATGCAGAATCTTCGAGATCGCTCTTTTCGAGCTAATTAATGCGAGAAACACGATTTCGGGTGTTTTCACCACTCCACAGTGCGTTTGATACGCAGAACCGGCGACATCTTGGATTTCGTCGGGGTTCAAACTGAGATATGCATTTTCTGCGATAATCTTGGTGAGTCTTCTGTCAGAAGTATGCAGAATCATCGAGATCCCTCTTTGCGAGCTATTTAATGCGAGAAACACGTTATCTGGTGTTTTCACCACTCCACAGTACGTTTGATGTGCAGAACCGTAGATAACTTGGTTTTCGTGAGGTTTCAAGCTGAGATATGCATTTTCTTGCGATAATCTTGGTGAGACTTCAGTCAGAAGTATGCAGAATCATCTAGATCGCTCTTTTCAAGCTATTTAATGCGAAAAAACAAGTTTTCTGTTGTATTCACCACTCCACAGTACGTTTGACATGCAGAACCGGCGAAATCTTGCTTTGCGTGGGTTTTCAGGCTGAGATATGAATTATCTGCGATAATCTTGGTGAGACTTCAGTCAGAAGTATGCAGAATCATCGAGTTCGCTCTTTTCGAGCTATTTAATGCGAGAAGCACGTTTTCTGGTGTATTCACCACTCCACAGTACGTTTGACATGCAGAACCGGCGAAATCTTGCTTTTCGTGGGTTTTCAAGCTGAGATATGAATTTTCTGCGATACTCTTGGTGAGACTTCTGTCAGAAGTATGCAGAATCTTCGAGAACGCTCTTTTCGAGCTGCTTAATGCGAGAATCACGTTTTCTGGTCTTTTCACCACTCCACAGTACGTTTGATGTGCAGAACCGGAGATAACTTGGTGTTCGTGATGGTTCAAGCTGAGATATGGATTTTCTGCGATAATCTTGGTGAGACTTTAGTCAGAAGTATGCAGAATCTTCGAGAACGCTCTTTTCGAGCTACTTAATACGAGAAACACGTTTTCTGGTGTATTCACCACCCCACAGTACGTTTGACATGCAGAACCGGCGACATCTTGTCTTTCGTCGGGTATCAACCTGCGATATGCATTTTCTACGATAATCTTGGTGAGACTTCTGTCAGAATTATGCAGAATCTTCGAGATCGCTCTTTTCGAGCTAATTAATGCGAGAAACACGATTTCGGGTGTTTTCACCACTCCACAGTGCGTTTGATACGCAGAACCGGCGACATCTTGGATTTCGTCGGGGTTCAAACTGAGATATGCATTTTCTGCGATAATCTTGGTGAGACTTCAGTCAGAAGTATGCAGAATCATCTAGATCGCTCTATTCGAGCTATTTAATGCGATAAAACAAGTTTTCTGGTGTTTTCCAGATTCCACAGTGCGTTTTATATGCAGAACCGGCGATATCTTGATTTTCGTGGTGTGTCCAGCTGAGATATGCATTTTCGGCGATAATCTTGGTGTGTCTTCTGTCAGAGGTATGCAGAATCATTGAGATCCCTCTTTTCGAGCTATTTAATGCGAGAAACACGTTTTCTGGTGTATTCACCACTCCACACTACGTCTGACGTGCAGAACCGGCGAAATCTTGCTTTTCGTTGGTTTTCAAGCTGAGATATGAATTCTCTGCGATAATCTTGGTGAGACTTCTGTCAGAAGAATGCAGAATCTTCGAGAACGCTCTTTTCGAGCTACTTAATACGAGAAACACGTTTTCTGGTGTATTCACCACCCCACAGTACGTTTGACATGCAGAACCGGCGACATCTTGTCTTTCGTCGGGTATCAACCTGCGATATGCATTTTCTACGATAATCTTGGTGAGACGTCTGTCAGAAGTATGCAGATTCATCGGGATCGCACTTTTCGAGCTATTTAATGCGACAAACACGTTATCTGGTTGTTTTCACGACTCCACACTGCGTTTGATATGCAGGAGCGGCAACGTCTTGATTTTCGTGAGGTTTCAAGCTGAGATATGCATTTTCTGCGATAATATTGGTGAGACTTCAGTCAGAAGTATGCAGAATCATCTAGATCGCTCGTTTCGAGCTATTTAATGCGAAAAAACAAGTTGTCTGGTGTTTTCAACATTCCACAGTGCGTTCGATATGCAGAACCGGCGATATCTTGATTTTCGTTGTGTTTGCAGCTGAGATATGCATTTTCTACGATAACCATGGTGAGTCTTCTGTCAGAAGTATGCAGAAACATCTAGATCGCTCTTTTCGAGCTATTTAATGCGAGAAACACGTTTTCTGGTGTATTCACCACTCCACAGTACGTTTGATGTGCAGAACCGGAGATAACTTGGTTTTCGTGAGGTTTCAAGCTGAGATATGGATTTTCAGCGATAATCTTGGTGAGACTTCAGTCAGAAGTATGCAGAATCATCGAGCTCCCTCTTTGCGTGCTATTTAATGCGAGAAACACGTTATATGGTGCTTTCACCACTCCACAGTGCGTTTGATATGCAGAACCGGCGACATCTTGGATTTCGTCGGGTTTCATGCTGAGATGTGCATTTTCTACGATAATCTTGGTGAGACTTCTGTCAGAATTATGCAGAATCTTCGAGATCGCTCTTTTCGAGCTAATTAATGCTAGAAACACGATTTCGGGTGTTTTCACCACTCCACAGTGCGTTTGATACGCAGAACCGGCGACATCTTGGATTTCGTCGGGGTTCAAACTGAGATATGCATTTTCTGCGATAATCTTGGTGAGTCTTCTGTCAGAAGTATGCAGAATCATCGAGATCCCTCTTTGCGAGCTATTTAATGCGAGAAACACGTTATCTGGTGTTTTCACCACTCCACAGTACGTTTGATGTGCAGAACCGGAGATAACTTGGTTTTCGTGAGGTTTCAAGCTGAGATATGCATTTTCTGCGATAATCTTGGTGAGACTTCAGTCAGAAGTATGCAGAATCATCTAGGTCGCTCTTTTCAAGCTATTTAATGCGAAAAAACAAGTTTTCTGTTGTATTCGCCACTCCACAGTACGTTTGACATGCAGAACCGGCGAAATCTTGCTTTGCGTGGGTTTTCAGGCTGAGATATGAATTTTCTGCGATAATCTTGGTGAGACTTCAGTCAGAAGTATGCAGAATCATCGAGATCGCTCTTTTCGAGCTATTTAATGCGAGAAGCACGTTTTCTGGTGTATTCACCACTCCACAGTACGTTTGACATGCAGAACCGGCGAAATCTTGCTTTTCGTGGGTTTTCAAGCTGAGATATGAATTTTCTGCGATACTCTTGGTGAGACTTCTGTCAGAAGTATGCAGAATCTTCGAGAACGCTCTTTTCGAGCTGCTTAATGCGAGAATCACGTTTTCTGGTGTTTTCACCACTCCACAGTACGTTTGATGTGCAGAACCGGAGATAACTTGGTGTTCGTGATGGTTCAAGCTGAGATATGGATTTTCTGCGATAATCTTGGTGAGACTTTAGTCAGAAGTATGCAGAATCATCTAGATCGCTCTATTCGAGCTATTTAATGCGATAAAACAAGTTTTCTGGTGTTTTCCAGATTCCACAGTGCGTTTTATATGCAGAACCGGCGATATCTTGATTTTCGTGGTGTGTCCAGCTGAGATATGCATTTTCGGCGATAATCTTGGTGTGTCTTCTGTCAGAGGTATGCAGAATCATTGAGATCCCTCTTTTCGAGCTATTTAATGCGAGAAACACGTTTTCTGGTGTATTCACCACTCCACACTACGTCTGACGTGCAGAACCGGCGAAATCTTGCTTTTCGTGGGTTTTCAAGCTGAGATATGAATTCTCTGCGATAATCTTGGTGAGACTTCTGTCAGAAGTATGCAGAATCTTCGAGAACGCTCTTTTCGAGCTGCTTAATGCGAGAATCACGTTTTCTGGTGTTTTCACCACTCCACAGTACGTTTGATGTGCAGAACCGGAGATAACTTGGTGTTCGTGAGGTTTCAAGCTGAGATATGGATTTTCAGCGATAATCTTGGTGAGACTTCAGTCAGAAGTATGCAGAATCATCTAGACCGCTCTTTTCGAGCTATTTAATGCGAAAAAACAAGTTTTCTGGTGTTTTCAACAATCCACAGTGCGTTTTATGTGCAGAACCGGCGATATATTGATTTTCGTGGTGTGTCCAGCTGAGATATGAATTTTCTGCGATAATCTTGGTGAGACTTCTGTCAGAAGTATGCAGAATCATCGAGATCCCTCTTTTCGAGCTATTTAATGCGAGAAACACGTTTTCTGGTGTATTCGCCACTCCACAGTACGTTTCACATGCAGAACCGGCGAAATCTTGCTGTGCGTGGGTTTTCACGCTGAGATATGAGTTTTCTGCGATAATCTTGTTGAGACTTCAGTCAGAAGTATGCAGAATCATCGAGATCGCTCTTTTCGAGCTATTTAATGCGAGAAACACGTTTTCTGGTGTATTCAACACTCCACAGTACGTTTGATGTGCAGAACCGGAGATAACTTGGTTTTCGTGAGGTTTCATGATGAGATATGCATTTTCTACGATAATCTTGGTGAGCCTTTAGTCAGAAGTATGCAGAATCTTCGAGAACGCTCTTTTCGAGCTACTTAATGCGAGAAACACGTTATCTGGTGTTTTCACCACTCCACAGTACGTTTGACATGCAGAACCGGAGATATCTTGGTTTCGGTCGGTTTTCAAGCTGAGATATGCATTTTCTACGATAATCTTGGTGAGACTTCTGTCACAAGTATGCAGAATCTTCGAGAACGCTCTTTTCGAGCTGCTTAATGCGAGAAACACGTTTTCTGGTGTTTTCACCACTCCACAGTACGTTTGATGTGCAGAACCGGAGTTAACTTGGTTTTCGTGAGGTTTCAAGCTGAGATAAGCATTTTCTGCGATAATCTTGGTAAGACTTCAGTCAGAAGTATGCAGAACCATCGAGATCGCTCTTTTCGAGCTATTTAATGCGAGAAACACGTTTTCTGGTGTATTAACCACTCCACAGTACGTTTGACATGCAGAACCGGCGAAATCTTGCTTTTCGTGGGTTTTCAAGCTGAGATATGAATTTTCTGCGATACTCTTGGTGAGACTTCTGTCAGAAGTGTGCAGAATCTTCGAGAACGCTCTTTACGGGCTACTTAATGCGAGAATCACATTTTCTGGTGTTTTCACCACTCCACAGTACGTTTGATGTGCAGAACCGGAGATAACTTGGTTTTCGTGAGGTTTCAAGCTGAGATATGCATTTTCTGCGATAATCTTGGTGAGACTTCAGTCAGAAGTATGCAGAATCATCTAGATCGCTCTTTTCAAGCTATTTAATGCGAAAAAACAAGTTTTCTGGTGTATTCACCACTCCACAGTACGTTTGACATGCATAACCGGCGAAATCTTGCTTTGCGTGGGTTTTCAAGCTGAGATATGAATTTTCTGCGATAATCTTGGTGAGACTTCTGTCAGAAGTATGCAGAATCATCGAGATCCCTCATTGCGAGCTATTTAATGCGAGAAACACGTTATCTGGTTGTTTTCACCACTCCACAGTACGTTTGACATGCAGAACCGGAGATATCCTGGTTTCGGTCGGGTTTCAAGCTGAGATATGCATTTTCTACGATAATCTTGGTGAGACTTCTGTCACAAGTATGCAGAATCTTCGAGAACGCTCTTTTCGAGCTACTTAATGCGAGAAACACGTTTTCTGGTGTTTTCACCACTCCACAGTACGTTTGATGTGCAGAACCGGAGATAACTTGGTTTTCGTGAGGTTTCAAGCTGAGATATGCATTTTCTGCGATAATCTTGCTGAGACTTCAGTCAGAAGTATGCAGAATCATCTAGATCGCTCTTTTCAAGCTATTTAATGCGAAAAAACAAGTTTTCTGGTGTATTCACCACTCCACAGTACGTTTGACATGCAGAACCGGCGAAATCTTGCTTTGCGTGGGTTTTCAAGCTGAGATATGAATTTTCTGCGATAATCTTGGTGAGACTTCTGTCAGAAGAATGCAGAATCATCGAGATCCCTCTTTGCGAGCTATTTAATGCGAGAAACACGTTATCTGGTGTTTTCACCACTCCACAGTACGTTTGATGTGCAGAACCGGAGATAACTTGGTGTTCGTGAGGTTTCAAGCTGAGATATGGATTTTCTGCGATAATCTTGGTGAGACATTAGTCAGAAGTATGCAGAATCATCTTGATCGCTCTTTTCGAGCTAGTTAATGCGAGAAACACGTTTTCTGGTGTTTTTACCACTCCACAGTACGTTTGATGTGCAGAACCGGAGATAACTTGGTTTTCGTGAGGTTTCAAGCTGAGATATGCATTTTCTGCGATAATCTTGGTGAGACTTCAGTCAGAAGTATGCAGATTCATCTAGATCGCTCTTTTCAAGCTATTTAATGCGAAAAAACAAGTTCTCTGGTGTATTCACCACTCCACAGTACGTTTGACATGCAGAACCGGCGAAATCTTGCTTTGCGTGGGTTTTCAAGCTGAGATATGAATTTTCTGCGATAATCTTGGTGAGACTTCTGTCAGAAGTATGCAGAATCATCGAGATCCCTCTTTGCGAGCTATTTAATGCAAGAAACACGTTATCTGGTGTTTTCACCACTCCACAGTACGTTTGACATGCAGAACCGGAGATATCTTGGTTTCGGTCGGTTTTCAAGCTGAGATATGCATTTTCTACGATAATCTTGGTGAGACTTCTGTCACAAGTATGCAGAATCTTCGAGAACGCTCTTTTCGAGCTGCTTAATGCGAGAAACACGTTTTCTGGTGTTTTCACCACTCCACAGTACGTTTGATGTGCAGAACCGGAGATAACTTGGTTTTCGTGAGGTTTCAAGCTGAGATAAGCATTTTCTGCGATAATCTTGGTAAGACTTCAGTCAGAAGTATGCAGAACCATCGAGATCGCTCTTTTCGAGCTATTTAATGCGAGAAACACGTTTTCTGGTGTATTCACCACTCCACAGTACGTTTGACATGCAGAACCGGCGAAATCTTGCTTTTCGTGGGTTTTCAAGCTGAGATATGAATTTTCTGCGATACTCTTGGTGAGACTTCTGTCAGAAGTATGCAGAATCTTCGAGAACGCTCTTTTCGAGCTACTTAATGCGAGAAACACGTTTTCTGGTGTTTTCACCACTCCACAGTACGTTTGATGTGCAGAACCGGAGATAACTTGGTTTTCGTGAGGTTTCAAGCTGAGATATGCATTTTCTGCGATAATCTTGGTGAGACTTCAGTCAGAAGTATGCAGAATCATCTAGATCGCTCTTTTCAAGCTATTTAATGCGAAAAAACAAGTTTTCTGGTGTATTCACCACTCCACAGTACGTTTGACATGCATAACCGGCGAAATCTTGCTTTGCGTGGGTTTTCAAGCTGAGATATGAATTTTCTGCGATAATCTTGGTGAGACTTCTGTCAGAAGTATGCAGAATCATCGAGATCCCTCATTGCGAGCTATTTAATGCGAGAAACACGTTATCTGGTTGTTTTCACCACTCCACAGTACGTTTGACATGCAGAACCGGAGATATCCTGGTTTCGGTCGGGTTTCAAGCTGAGATATGCATTTTCTACGATAATCTTGGTGAGACTTCTGTCACAAGTATGCAGAATCTTCGAGAACGCTCTTTTCGAGCTACTTAATGCGAGAAACACGTTTTCTGGTGTTTTCACCACTCCACAGTACGTTTGATGTGCAGAACCGGAGATAACTTGGTTTTCGTGAGGTTTCAAGCTGAGATATGCATTTTCTGCGATAATCTTGCTGAGACTTCAGTCAGAAGTATGCAGAATCATCTAGATCGCACTTTTCAAGCTATTTAATGCGAAAAAACAAGTTTTCTGGTGTATTCACCACTCCACAGTACGTTTGACATGCAGAACCGGCGAAATCTTGCTTTGCGTGGGTTTTCAAGCTGAGATATGAATTTTCTGCGATAATCTTGGTGAGACTTCTGTCAGAAGAATGCAGAATCATCGAGATCCCTCTTTGCGAGCTATTTAATGCGAGAAACACGTTATCTGGTGTTTTCACCTCTCCACAGTACGTTTGATGTGCAGAACCGGAGATAACTTGGTGTTCGTGAGGTTTCAAGCTGAGATATGGATTTCCTGCGATAATCTTGGTGAGACTTTAGTCAGAAGTATGCAGAATCATCTTGATCGCTCTTTTCGAGCTAGTTAATGCGATAAAACAAGTTTTCTGGTGTTTTCCAGATTCCACAGTGCGTTTTATATACAGAACCTGCGATATCTTGATTTTCGTGGTGTTTCCAGCTGAGATATGCATTTTCGGCGATAATCTTGGTGTGTCTTCTGTCAGAGGTATGCAGAATCATCGAGATCCCTCTTTTCGAGCTATTTAATGCGAGAAACACGTTTTCTGGTGTATTCACAACTCCACAGTACGTTTGACATGCTGAACCGGCGAAATCTTGCTTTTCGTGGGTTTTCAAGCTGAGATATGAATTTTCTGCGATACTCTTGGTGAGACTTCTGTCAGAAGTATGCAGAATCTTCGAGAACGCTCTTTTCGAGCTATTTAATGCGAGAAACACGTTTTCTGGTGTATTCACCACTCCACAGTACGTCTGATATGCAGAACCGACGAAATCTTGGCTTTCGTCGGGTATCAAGCTGAGATATGCATTTTCTACGATAATCTTGGTGAGACTTCTGTCAGAAGTATGCAGAATCATCGGGATCGCTCTTTTCGAGCTATTTAATGCGAGAAACACGTTATCTGGTGTTTTCACCACTCCACAGTACGTTTGACATGCAGAACCGGAGATATCTTGGTTTCGGTCGGTTTTCAAGCTGAGATATGCATTTTCTACGATAATCTTGGTGAGACTTCTGTCACAAGTATGCATCATATTCGAGAACGCTCTTTTCGAGCTACATAATGCGAGAAACACGTTTTCTGGTGTTTTCACCACTCCACAGTACGTTTGATGTGCAGAACCGGAGATACCTTGGTTTTCGTGAGGTTTCTAGCTGCGATATGCATTTTCTGCGATAATCTTGGTGAGACTTCAGTCAGAAGTATGCAGAATCATCTAGATCGCTCTTTTCAAGCTATTTAATGCGAAAAAACAAGTTTTCTGGTGTATTCACCACTCCACAGTACGTTTGACATGCAGAACCGGCGAAATCTTGCTTTGCGTGGGTTTTCAAGCTGAGATATGAATTTTCTGCGATAATCTTGGTGAGACTTCAGTCAGAAGTATGCAGAATCATCGAGATCGCTCTGTTCGAGCTATTTAATGCGAGAAACCCGTTTTCTGGTGTATTCACCACTCCACATTACGTTTGACATGCAGAACCGGCGAAATCTTGCTTTTCGTGGGTTTTCAAGCTGAGATATGAATTTTCTGCGATACTCTTGTTGAGACTTCTGTCAGAAGTATGCAGAATCTTTGAGAACACTCTTTTCGAGCTGCTTAATGCGAGAATCACGTTTTCTGGTGTTTTCACCACTCCGCAGTACTTCTGATGTGCAGAACCGGAGATAACTTGGTGTTTGTGAGGTTTCAAGCTGAGATGTGGATTTTCTGCCATAATCTTGGTGAGACTTTAGTCAGAAGTATGCAGAATCATCTAGATCGCTCTTTTCGAGCTATTTAATGCGATAAATCAAGTTTTCTGGTGTTTTCCAGATTCCACAGTGCGTTTTGTATGCAGAACCGGCGATATCTTGATTTTCGTGGTGCTTCCAGCTGAGATATGCATTTTCGGCGATAATCTTGGTGTGTCTTCTGTCAGAGGTATGCAGAATCATCGAGATCCCTCTTTTCGAGCTATTTAATGCGAGAAACACGTTTTCTGGTGTATTCACCACTCCACAGTACGTTTGACATGCAGAACCGGCGAAATCTTGCTTTTCATGGGTTTTCAAGCTGAGATATGAATTTTCTGCGATAATCTTGGTGAGACTTCAGTCGGAAGTATGCAGAATCATCGAGATCGCTCTTTTCGAGCTAGTTAATGCGATAAAACAAGTTTTCTGGTGTTTTCCAGATTCCACAGTACGTTTGACATGCAGAACCGGCGAAATCTTGCTTTTCGTGGGTTTTCAAGCTGAGATATGAATTTTCTACGATAATCTTGGTGCGACTTCAGTCAGAAGTATGCAGAATCATCGAGATCGCTCTTTTCGAGCTATTTAATGCGAGAAAGACGTTTTCTGGTGTATTCACCACTCCACAGTACTTTTGATATGCAGAACCGACGAAATCTTGGCTTTCGTCGGGTATCAAGCTGAGATATGCATTTTCTACGATAATCTTGGTGAGACTTCTGTCAGAAGTATGCAGAATCATCGAGATCCCTCTTTGCGAGCTATTTAATGCGAGAAACACGTTATCTGGTGTTTTCACCACTCCACAGTACGTTTGATGTGCAGAACCGGAGATAACTTGGTGTTTGTGAGGTTTCAAGCTGAGATATGGATTTTCTGCGATAATCTTGGTGAGACTTCAGTCGGAAGTATGCAGAATCATCGAGATCGCTCTTTTCGAGCTAGTTAATGCGATAAAACAAGTTTTCTGGTGTTTTCCAGATTCCACAGTACGTTTGACATGCAGAACCGGCGAAATCTTGCTTTTCGTGGGTTTTCAAGCTGAGATATGAATTTTCTACGATAATCTTGGTGTGTCTTCTGTCAGAGGTATGCAGAATCCTCGAGATCCCTCATTTCGAGCTATTTAATGCGAGAAACACGTTTTCTGGTGTATTCACCACTCCACAGTACGTTTGATATGCAGAACCGACGAAATCTTGGCTTTCGTCGGGTATCAAGCTGAGATATGCATTTTCTACGATAATCTTGGTGAGACTTCTGACAGAAGAATGCAGAATCATCGGGATCGCTCTTTTCGAGCTATTTAATGCGAGAAACACGTTATCTGGTGTTTTCACCACTCCACAGTACGTTTGACATGCAGAACCGGCGAAATCTTGCTGTGCGTGGGTTTTCACGCTGAGATATGAGTTTTCTGCGATAATCTTGTTGAGACTTCAGTCAGAAGTATGCAGAATCATCGAGATCGCTCTTTTCGAGCTATTTAATGCGTGAAACACGTTTTCTGGTGTTTTCACCACTCCACAGTACGTTTCACATGCAGAACCGGCGAAATCTTGCTGTGCGTGGGTTTTCACGCTGAGATATGAGTTTTCTGCGATAATCTTGTTGAGACTTCAGTCAGAAGTATGCAGAATCATCGAGATCGCTCTTTTCGAGCTATTTAATGCGAGAAACACGTTTTCTGGTGTATTCAACACTCCACAGTACGTTTGATGTGCAGAACCGGAGATAACTTGGTTTTCGTGAGGTTTCATGATGAGATATGCATTTTCTACGATAATCTTGGTGAGCCTTTAGTCAGAAGTATGCAGAATCTTCGAGAACGCTCTTTTCGAGCTACTTAATGCGAGAAACACGTTATCTGGTGTTTTCACCACTCCACAGTACGTTTGACATGCAGAACCGGAGATATCTTGGTTTCGGTCGGTTTTCAAGCTGAGATATGCATTTTCTACGATAATCTTGGTGAGACTTCTGTCACAAGTATGCAGAATCTTCGAGAACGCTCTTTTCGAGCTGCTTAATGCGAGAAACACGTTTTCTGGTGTTTTCACCACTCCACAGTACGTTTGATGTGCAGAACCGGAGATAACTTGGTTTTCGTGAGGTTTCAAGCTGAGATAAGCATTTTCTGCGATAATCTTGGTAAGACTTCAGTCAGAAGTATGCAGAACCATCGAGATCGCTCTTTTCGAGCTATTTAATGCGAGAAACACGTTTTCTGGTGTATTAACCACTCCACAGTACGTTTGACATGCAGAACCGGCGAAATCTTGCTTTTCGTGGGTTTTCAAGCTGAGATATGAATTTTCTGCGATACTCTTGGTGAGACTTCTGTCAGAAGTGTGCAGAATCTTCGAGAACGCTCTTTACGAGCTACTTAATGCGAGAAACACGTTTTCTGGTGTTTTCACCACTCCACAGTACGTTTGATGTGCAGAACCGGAGATAACTTGGTTTTCGTGAGGTTTCAAGCTGAGATATGCATTTTCTGCGATAATCTTGGTGAGACTTCAGTCAGAAGTATGCAGAATCATCTAGATCGCTCTTTTCAAGCTATTTAATGCGAAAAAACGAGTTTTCTGGTGTATTCACCACTCCACAGTACGTTTGACATGCATAACCGGCGAAATCTTGCTTTGCGTGGGTTTTCAAGCTGAGATATGAATTTTCTGCGATAATCTTGGTGAGACTTCTGTCAGAAGTATGCAGAATCATCGAGATCCCTCATTGCGAGCTATTTAATGCGAGAAACACGTTATCTGGTTGTTTTCACCACTCCACAGTACGTTTGACATGCAGAACCGGAGATATCCTGGTTTCGGTCGGGTTTCAAGCTGAGATATGCATTTTCTACGATAATCTTGGTGAGACTTCTGTCACAAGTATGCAGAATCTTCGAGAACGCTCTTTTCGAGCTACTTAATGCGAGAAACACGTTTTCTGGTGTTTTCACCACTCCACAGTGCGTTTGATGTGCAGAACCGGAGATAACTTGGTTTTCGTGAGGTTTCAAGCTGAGATATGCATTTTCTGCGATAATCTTGCTGAGACTTCAGTCAGAAGTATGCAGAATCATCTAGATCGCTCTTTTCAAGCTATTTAATGCGAAAAAACAAGTTTTCTGGTGTATTCACCACTCCACAGTACGTTTGACATGCAGAACCGGCGAAATCTTGCTTTGCGTGGGTTTTCAAGCTGAGATATGAATTTTCTGCGATAATCTTGGTGAGACTTCTGTCAGAAGAATGCAGAATCATCGAGATCCCTCTTTGCGAGCTATTTAATGCGAGAAACACGTTATCTGGTGTTTTCACCACTCCACAGTACGTTTGATGTGCAGAACCGGAGATAACTTGGTGTTCGTGAGGTTTCAAGCTGAGATATGGATTTTCTGCGATAATCTTGGTGAGACATTAGTCAGAAGTATGCAGAATCATCTTGATCGCTCTTTTCGAGCTAGTTAATGCGAGAAACACGTTTTCTGGTGTTTTTACCACTCCACAGTACGTTTGATGTGCAGAACCGGAGATAACTTGGTTTTCGTGAGGTTTCAAGCTGAGATATGCATTTTCTGCGATAATCTTGGTGAGACTTCAGTCAGAAGTATGCAGATTCATCTAGATCGCTCTTTTCAAGCTATTTAATGCGAAAAAACAAGTTCTCTGGTGTATTCACCACTCCACAGTACGTTTGACATGCAGAACCGGCGAAATCTTGCTTTGCGTGGGTTTTCAAGCTGAGATATGAATTTTCTGCGATAATCTTGGTGAGACTTCTGTCAGAAGTATGCAGAATCATCGAGATCCCTCTTTGCGAGCTATTTAATGCAAGAAACACGTTATCTGGTGTTTTCACCACTCCACAGTACGTTTGACATGCAGAACCGGAGATATCTTGGTTTCGGTCGGTTTTCAAGCTGAGATATGCATTTTCTACGATAATCTTGGTGAGACTTCTGTCACAAGTATGCAGAATCTTCGAGAACGCTCTTTTCGAGCTGCTTAATGCGAGAAACACGTTTTCTGGTGTTTTCACCACTCCACAGTACGTTTGATGTGCAGAACCGGAGATAACTTGGTTTTCGTGAGGTTTCAAGCTGAGATAAGCATTTTCTGCGATAATCTTGGTAAGACTTCAGTCAGAAGTATGCAGAACCATCGAGATCGCTCTTTTCGAGCTATTTAATGCGAGAAACACGTTTTCTGGTGTATTCACCACTCCACAGTACGTTTGACATGCAGAACCGGCGAAATCTTGCTTTTCGTGGGTTTTCAAGCTGAGATATGAATTTTCTGCGATACTCTTGGTGAGACTTCTGTCAGAAGTATGCAGAATCTTCGAGAACGCTCTTTTCGAGCTACTTAATGCGAGAAACACGTTTTCTGGTGTTTTCACCACTCCACAGTACGTTTGATGTGCAGAACCGGAGATAACTTGGTTTTCGTGAGGTTTCAAGCTGAGATATGCATTTTCTGCGATAATCTTGGTGAGACTTCAGTCAGAAGTATGCAGAATCATCTAGATCGCTCTTTTCAAGCTATTTAATGCGAAAAAACAAGTTTTCTGGTGTATTCACCACTCCACAGTACGTTTGACATGCATAACCGGCGAAATCTTGCTTTGCGTGGGTTTTCAAGCTGAGATATGAATTTTCTGCGATAATCTTGGTGAGACTTCTGTCAGAAGTATGCAGAATCATCGAGATCCCTCACTGCGAGCTATTTAATGCGAGAAACACGTTATCTGGTTGTTTTCACCACTCCACAGTACGTTTGACATGCAGAACCGGAGATATCCTGGTTTCGGTCGGGTTTCAAGCTGAGATATGCATTTTCTACGATAATCTTGGTGAGACTTCTGTCACAAGTATGCAGAATCTTCGAGAACGCTCTTTTCGAGCTACTTAATGCGAGAAACACGTTTTCTGGTGTTTTCACCACTCCACAGTACGTTTGATGTGCAGAACCGGAGATAACTTGGTTTTCGTGAGGTTTCATGATGAGATATGCATTTTCTACGATAATCTTGGTGAGCCTTTAGTCAGAAGTATGCAGAATCTTCGAGAACGCTCTTTTCGAGCTACTTAATGCGAGAAACACGTTATCTGGTGTTTTCAACACTCCACAGTACGTTTGATGTGCAGAACCGGAGATAACTTGGTTTTCGTGAGGTTTCATGATGAGATATGCATTTTCTACGATAATCTTGGTGAGCCTTTAGTCAGAAGTATGCAGAATCTTCGAGAACGCTCTTTTCGAGCTACTTAATGCGAGAAACACGTTATCTGGTGTTTTCACCACTCCACAGTACGTTTGACATGCAGAACCGGAGATATCTTGGTTTCGGTCGGTTTTCAAGCTGAGATATGCATTTTCTACGATAATCTTGGTGAGACTTCTGTCACAAGTATGCAGAATCTTCGAGAACGCTCTTTTCGAGCTGCTTAATGCGAGAAACACGTTTTCTGGTGTTTTCACCACTCCACAGTACGTTTGATGTGCAGAACCGGAGTTAACTTGGTTTTCGTGAGGTTTCAAGCTGAGATAAGCATTTTCTGCGATAATCTTGGTAAGACTTCAGTCAGAAGTATGCAGAACCATCGAGATCGCTCTTTTCGAGCTATTTAATGCGAGAAACACGTTTTCTGGTGTATTAACCACTCCACAGTACGTTTGACATGCAGAACCGGCGAAATCTTGCTTTTCGTGGGTTTTCAAGCTGAGATATGAATTTTCTGCGATACTCTTGGTGAGACTTCTGTCAGAAGTGTGCAGAATCTTCGAGAACGCTCTTTACGGGCTACTTAATGCGAGAATCACGTTTTCTGGTGTTTTCACCACTCCACAGTACGTTTGATGTGCAGAACCGGAGATAACTTGGTTTTCGTGAGGTTTCAAGCTGAGATATGCATTTTCTGCGATAATCTTGGTGAGACTTCAGTCAGAAGTATGCAGAATCATCTAGATCGCTCTTTTCAAGCTATTTAATGCGAAAAAACAAGTTTTCTGGTGTATTCACCACTCCACAGTACGTTTGACATGCATAACCGGAGATATCCTGGTTTCGGTCGGGTTTCAAGCTGAGATATGCATTTTCTACGATAATCTTGGTGAGACTTCTGTCACAAGTATGCAGAATCATCTAGATCGCTCGTTTCGAGCTATTTAATGCGAAAAAACAAGTTGTCTGGTGTTTTCAACATTCCACAGTACGTTTGATGTGCAGAACCGGAGATAACTTGGTTTTCGTGAGGTTTCAAGCTGAGATATGGATTTTCAGCGATAATCTTGGTGAGACTTCAGTCAGAAGTATGCAGAATCATCGAGCTCCCTCTTTGCGTGCTATTTAATGCGAGAAACACGTTATATGGTGCTTTCACCACTCCACAGTGCGTTTGATATGCAGAACCGGCGACATCTTGGATTTCGTCGGGTTTCATGCTGAGATGTGCATTTTCTACGATAATCTTGGTGAGACTTCTGTCAGAATTATGCAGAATCTTCGAGATCGCTCTTTTCGAGCTAATTAATGCTAGAAACACGATTTCGGGTGTTTTCACCACTCCACAGTGCGTTTGATACGCAGAACCGGCGACATCTTGGATTTCGTCGGGGTTCAAACTGAGATATGCATTTTCTGCGATAATCTTGGTGAGTCTTCTGTCAGAAGTATGCAGAATCATCGAGATCCCTCTTTGCGAGCTATTTAATGCGAGAAACACGTTATCTGGTGTTTTCACCACTCCACAGTACGTTTGATGTGCAGAACCGGAGATAACTTGGTTTTCGTGAGGTTTCAAGCTGAGATATGCATTTTCTGCGATAATCTTGGTGAGACTTCAGTCAGAAGTATGCAGAATCATCTAGGTCGCTCTTTTCAAGCTATTTAATGCGAAAAAACAAGTTTTCTGTTGTATTCGCCACTCCACAGTACGTTTGACATGCAGAACCGGCGAAATCTTGCTTTGCGTGGGTTTTCAGGCTGAGATATGAATTTTCTGCGATAATCTTGGTGAGACTTCAGTCAGAAGTATGCAGAATCATCGAGATCGCTCTTTTCGAGCTATTTAATGCGAGAAGCACGTTTTCTGGTGTATTCACCACTCCACAGTACGTTTGACATGCAGAACCGGCGAAATCTTGCTTTTCGTGGGTTTTCAAGCTGAGATATGAATTTTCTGCGATACTCTTGGTGAGACTTCTGTCAGAAGTATGCAGAATCTTCGAGAACGCTCTTTTCGAGCTGCTTAATGCGAGAATCACGTTTTCTGGTGTTTTCACCACTCCACAGTACGTTTGATGTGCAGAACCGGAGATAACTTGGTGTTCGTGATGGTTCAAGCTGAGATATGGATTTTCTGCGATAATCTTGGTGAGACTTTAGTCAGAAGTATGCAGAATCATCTAGATCGCTCTATTCGAGCTATTTAATGCGATAAAACAAGTTTTCTGGTGTTTTCCAGATTCCACAGTGCGTTTTATATGCAGAACCGGCGATATCTTGATTTTCGTGGTGTGTCCAGCTGAGATATGCATTTTCGGCGATAATCTTGGTGTGTCTTCTGTCAGAGGTATGCAGAATCATTGAGATCCCTCTTTTCGAGCTATTTAATGCGAGAAACACGTTTTCTGGTGTATTCACCACTCCACACTACGTCTGACGTGCAGAACCGGCGAAATCTTGCTTTTCGTGGGTTTTCAAGCTGAGATATGAATTCTCTGCGATAATCTTGGTGAGACTTCTGTCAGAAGTATGCAGAATCTTCGAGAACGCTCTTTTCGAGCTGCTTAATGCGAGAATCACGTTTTCTGGTGTTTTCACCACTCCACAGTACGTTTGATGTGCAGAACCGGAGATAACATGGTGTTCGTGAGGTTTCAAGCTGAGATATGGATTTTCAGCGATAATCTTGGTGAGACTTCAGTCAGAAGTATGCAGAATCATCTAGACCGCTCTTTTCGAGCTATTTAATGCGAAAAAACAAGTTTTCTGGTGTTTTCAACAATCCACAGTGCGTTTTATGTGCAGAACCGGCGATATATTGATTTTCGTGGTGTGTCCAGCTGAGATATGAATTTTCTGCGATAATCTTGGTGAGACTTCTGTCAGAAGTATGCAGAATCATCGAGATCCCTCTTTTCGAGCTATTTAATGCGAGAAACACGTTTTCTGGTGTATTCGCCACTCCACAGTACGTTTGACATGCAGAACCGGCGAAATCTTGCTTTTCGTGGGTTTTCAAGCTGAGATATGAATTTTCTGCGATACTCTTGGTGAGACTTCTGTCAGAAGTATGCAGAATCTTCGAGAACGCTCTTTTCGAGCTGCTTAATGCAAAAAATCACGTTTTCTAGTGTTTTCACCACTCCACAGTACGTTTGATGTGCAGAACCGGAGATAACTTGGTGTTCGTGAGGTTTCAAGCTGAGATATGGATTTTCTGCGATAATCTTGGTGAGCCTTTAGTCAGAAGTATGCAGAATCTTCGAGAACGCTCTTTTCGAGCTACTTAATGCGAGAAACACGTTATCTGGTGTTTTCACCACTCCACAGTACGTTTGACATGCAGAACCGGAGATATCTTGGTTTCGGTCGGTTTTCAAGCTGAGATATGCATTTTCTACGATAATCTTGGTGAGACTTCTGTCACAAGTATGCAGAATCTTCGAGAACGCTCTTTTCGAGCTGCTTAATGCGAGAAACACGTTTTCTGGTGTTTTCACCACTCCACAGTACGTTTGATGTGCAGAACCGGAGTTAACTTGGTTTTCGTGAGGTTTCAAGCTGAGATAAGCATTTTCTGCGATAATCTTGGTAAGACTTCAGTCAGAAGTATGCAGAACCATCGAGATCGCTCTTTTCGAGCTATTTAATGCGAGAAACACGTTTTCTGGTGTATTAACCACTCCACAGTACGTTTGACATGCAGAACCGGCGAAATCTTGCTTTTCGTGGGTTTTCAAGCTGAGATATGAATTTTCTGCGATACTCTTGGTGAGACTTCTGTCAGAAGTGTGCAGAATCTTCGAGAACGCTCTTTACGGGCTACTTAATGCGAGAATCACGTTTTCTGGTGTTTTCACCACTCCACAGTACGTTTGATGTGCAGAACCGGAGATAACTTGGTTTTCGTGAGGTTTCAAGCTGAGATATGCATTTTCTGCGATAATCTTGGTGAGACTTCAGTCAGAAGTATGCAGAATCATCTAGATCGCTCTTTTCAAGCTATTTAATGCGAAAAAACAAGTTTTCTGGTGTATTCACCACTCCACAGTACGTTTGACATGCATAACCGGCGAAATCTTGCTTTGCGTGGGTTTTCAAGCTGAGATATGAATTTTCTGCGATAATCTTGGTGAGACTTCTGTCAGAAGTATGCAGAATCATCGAGATCCCTCATTGCGAGCTATTTAATGCGAGAAACACGTTATCTGGTTGTTTTCACCACTCCACAGTACGTTTGACATGCAGAACCGGAGATATCCTGGTTTCGGTCGGGTTTCAAGCTGAGATATGCATTTTCTACGATAATCTTGGTGAGACTTCTGTCACAAGTATGCAGAATCTTCGAGAACGCTCTTTTCGAGCTACTTAATGCGAGAAACACGTTTTCTGGTGTTTTCACCACTCCACAGTACGTTTGATGTGCAGAACCGGAGATAACTTGGTTTTCGTGAGGTTTCAAGCTGAGATATGCATTTTCTGCGATAATCTTGCTGAGACTTCAGTCAGAAGTATGCAGAATCATCTAGATCGCTCTTTTCAAGCTATTTAATGCGAAAAAACAAGTTTTCTGGTGTATTCACCACTCCACAGTACGTTTGACATGCAGAACCGGCGAAATCTTGCTTTGCGTGGGTTTTCAAGCTGAGATATGAATTTTCTGCGATAATCTTGGTGAGACTTCTGTCAGAAGAATGCAGAATCATCGAGATCCCTCTTTGCGAGCTATTTAATGCGAGAAACACGTTATCTGGTGTTTTCACCACTCCACAGTACGTTTGATGTGCAGAACCGGAGATAACTTGGTGTTCGTGAGGTTTCAAGCTGAGATATGGATTTTCTGCGATAATCTTGGTGAGACATTAGTCAGAAGTATGCAGAATCATCTTGATCGCTCTTTTCGAGCTAGTTAATGCGAGAAACACGTTTTCTGGTGTTTTTACCACTCCACAGTACGTTTGATGTGCAGAACCGGAGATAACTTGGTTTTCGTGAGGTTTCAAGCTGAGATATGCATTTTCTGCGATAATCTTGGTGAGACTTCAGTCAGAAGTATGCAGATTCATCTAGATCGCTCTTTTCAAGCTATTTAATGCGAAAAAACAAGTTCTCTGGTGTATTCACCACTCCACAGTACGTTTGACATGCAGAACCGGCGAAATCTTGCTTTGCGTGGGTTTTCAAGCTGAGATATGAATTTTCTGCGATAATCTTGGTGAGACTTCTGTCAGAAGTATGCAGAATCATCGAGATCCCTCTTTGCGAGCTATTTAATGCAAGAAACACGTTATCTGGTGTTTTCACCACTCCACAGTACGTTTGACATGCAGAACCGGAGATATCTTGGTTTCGGTCGGTTTTCAAGCTGAGATATGCATTTTCTACGATAATCTTGGTGAGACTTCTGTCACAAGTATGCAGAATCTTCGAGAACGCTCTTTTCGAGCTGCTTAATGCGAGAAACACGTTTTCTGGTGTTTTCACCACTCCACAGTACGTTTGATGTGCAGAACCGGAGATAACTTGGTTTTCGTGAGGTTTCAAGCTGAGATAAGCATTTTCTGCGATAATCTTGGTAAGACTTCAGTCAGAAGTATGCAGAACCATCGAGATCGCTCTTTTCGAGCTATTTAATGCGAGAAACACGTTTTCTGGTGTATTCACCACTCCACAGTACGTTTGACATGCAGAACCGGCGAAATCTTGCTTTTCGTGGGTTTTCAAGCTGAGATATGAATTTTCTGCGATACTCTTGGTGAGACTTCTGTCAGAAGTATGCAGAATCTTCGAGAACGCTCTTTTCGAGCTACTTAATGCGAGAAACACGTTTTCTGGTGTTTTCACCACTCCACAGTACGTTTGATGTGCAGAACCGGAGATAACTTGGTTTTCGTGAGGTTTCAAGCTGAGATATGCATTTTCTGCGATAATCTTGGTGAGACTTCAGTCAGAAGTATGCAGAATCATCTAGATCGCTCTTTTCAAGCTATTTAATGCGAAAAAACAAGTTTTCTGGTGTATTCACCACTCCACAGTACGTTTGACATGCATAACCGGCGAAATCTTGCTTTGCGTGGGTTTTCAAGCTGAGATATGAATTTTCTGCGATAATCTTGGTGAGACTTCTGTCAGAAGTATGCAGAATCATCGAGATCCCTCATTGCGAGCTATTTAATGCGAGAAACACGTTATCTGGTTGTTTTCACCACTCCACAGTACGTTTGACATGCAGAACCGGAGATATCCTGGTTTCGGTCGGGTTTCAAGCTGAGATATGCATTTTCTACGATAATCTTGGTGAGACTTCTGTCACAAGTATGCAGAATCTTCGAGAACGCTCTTTTCGAGCTACTTAATGCGAGAAACACGTTTTCTGGTGTTTTCACCACTCCACAGTACGTTTGATGTGCAGAACCGGAGATAACTTGGTTTTCGTGAGGTTTCAAGCTGAGATATGCATTTTCTGCGATAATCTTGCTGAGACTTCAGTCAGAAGTATGCAGAATCATCTAGATCGCACTTTTCAAGCTATTTAATGCGAAAAAACAAGTTTTCTGGTGTATTCACCACTCCACAGTACGTTTGACATGCAGAACCGGCGAAATCTTGCTTTGCGTGGGTTTTCAAGCTGAGATATGAATTTTCTGCGATAATCTTGGTGAGACTTCTGTCAGAAGAATGCAGAATCATCGAGATCCCTCTTTGCGAGCTATTTAATGCGAGAAACACGTTATCTGGTGTTTTCACCTCTCCACAGTACGTTTGATGTGCAGAACCGGAGATAACTTGGTGTTCGTGAGGTTTCAAGCTGAGATATGGATTTCCTGCGATAATCTTGGTGAGACTTTAGTCAGAAGTATGCAGAATCATCTTGATCGCTCTTTTCGAGCTAGTTAATGCGATAAAACAAGTTTTCTGGTGTTTTCCAGATTCCACAGTGCGTTTTATATACAGAACCTGCGATATCTTGATTTTCGTGGTGTTTCCAGCTGAGATATGCATTTTCGGCGATAATCTTGGTGTGTCTTCTGTCAGAGGTATGCAGAATCATCGAGATCCCTCTTTTCGAGCTATTTAATGCGAGAAACACGTTTTCTGGTGTATTCACAACTCCACAGTACGTTTGACATGCAGAACCGGCGAAATCTTGCTTTTCGTGGGTTTTCAAGCTGAGATATGAATTTTCTGCGATACTCTTGGTGAGACTTCTGTCAGAAGTATGCAGAATCTTCGAGAACGCTCTTTTCGAGCTATTTAATGCGAGAAACACGTTTTCTGGTGTATTCACCACTCCACAGTACGTCTGATATGCAGAACCGACGAAATCTTGGCTTTCGTCGGGTATCAAGCTGAGATATGCATTTTCTACGATAATCTTGGTGAGACTTCTGTCAGAAGTATGCAGAATCATCGGGATCGCACTTTTCGAGCTATTTAATGCGAGAAACACGTTATCTGGTGTTTTCACCACTCCACAGTACGTTTGACATGCAGAACCGGAGATATCTTGGTTTCGGTCGGTTTTCAAGCTGAGATATGCATTTTCTACGATAATCTTGGTGAGACTTCTGTCACAAGTATGCATCATATTCGAGAACGCTCTTTTCGAGCTACATAATGCGAGAAACACGTTTTCTGGTGTTTTCACCACTCCACAGTACGTTTGATGTGCAGAACCGGAGATACCTTGGTTTTCGTGAGGTTTCTAGCTGCGATATGCATTTTCTGCGATAATCTTGGTGAGACTTCAGTCAGAAGTATGCAGAATCATCTAGATCGCTCTTTTCAAGCTATTTAATGCGAAAAAACAAGTTTTCTGGTGTATTCACCACTCCACAGTACGTTTGACATGCAGAACCGGCGAAATCTTGCTTTGCGTGGGTTTTCAAGCTGAGATATGAATTTTCTGCGATAATCTTGGTGAGACTTCAGTCAGAAGTATGCAGAATCATCGAGATCGCTCTGTTCGAGCTATTTAATGCGAGAAACCCGTTTTCTGGTGTATTCACCACTCCACATTACGTTTGACATGCAGAACCGGCGAAATCTTGCTTTTCGTGGGTTTTCAAGCTGAGATATGAATTTTCTGCGATACTCTTGTTGAGACTTCTGTCAGAAGTATGCAGAATCTTTGAGAACACTCTTTTCGAGCTGCTTAATGCGAGAATCACGTTTTCTGGTGTTTTCACCACTCCGCAGTACTTCTGATGTGCAGAACCGGAGATAACTTGGTGTTTGTGAGGTTTCAAGCTGAGATGTGGATTTTCTGCCATAATCTTGGTGAGACTTTAGTCAGAAGTATGCAGAATCATCTAGATCGCTCTTTTCGAGCTATTTAATGCGATAAATCAAGTTTTCTGGTGTTTTCCAGATTCCACAGTGCGTTTTGTATGCAGAACCGGCGATATCTTGATTTTCGTGGTGCTTCCAGCTGAGATATGCATTTTCGGCGATAATCTTGGTGTGTCTTCTGTCAGAGGTATGCAGAATCATCGAGATCCCTCTTTTCGAGCTATTTAATGCGAGAAACACGTTTTCTGGTGTATTCACCACTCCACAGTACGTTTGACATGCAGAACCGGCGAAATCTTGCTTTTCATGGGTTTTCAAGCTGAGATATGAATTTTCTGCGATAATCTTGGTGAGACTTCAGTCGGAAGTATGCAGAATCATCGAGATCGCTCTTTTCGAGCTAGTTAATGCGATAAAACAAGTTTTCTGGTGTTTTCCAGATTCCACAGTACGTTTGACATGCAGAACCGGCGAAATCTTGCTTTTCGTGGGTTTTCAAGCTGAGATATGAATTTTCTACGATAATCTTGGTGCGACTTCAGTCAGAAGTATGCAGAATCATCGAGATCGCTCTTTTCGAGCTATTTAATGCGAGAAAGACGTTTTCTGGTGTATTCACCACTCCACAGTACTTTTGATATGCAGAACCGACGAAATCTTGGCTTTCGTCGGGTATCAAGCTGAGATATGCATTTTCTACGATAATCTTGGTGAGACTTCTGTCAGAAGTATGCAGAATCATCGAGATCCCTCTTTGCGAGCTATTTAATGCGAGAAACACGTTATCTGGTGTTTTCACCACTCCACAGTACGTTTGATGTGCAGAACCGGAGATAACTTGGTGTTTGTGAGGTTTCAAGCTGAGATATGGATTTTCTGCGATAATCTTGGTGAGACTTCAGTCGGAAGTATGCAGAATCATCGAGATCGCTCTTTTCGAGCTAGTTAATGCGATAAAACAAGTTTTCTGGTGTTTTCCAGATTCCACAGTACGTTTGACATGCAGAACCGGCGAAATCTTGCTTTTCGTGGGTTTTCAAGCTGAGATATGAATTTTCTACGATAATCTTGGTGTGTCTTCTGTCAGAGGTATGCAGAATCCTCGAGATCCCTCTTTTCGAGCTATTTAATGCGAGAAACACGTTTTCTGGTGTATTCACCACTCCACAGTACGTTTGATATGCAGAACCGACGAAATCTTGGCTTTCGTCGGGTATCAAGCTGAGATATGCATTTTCTACGATAATCTTGGTGAGACTTCTGACAGAAGAATGCAGAATCATCGGGATCGCTCTTTTCGAGCTATTTAATGCGAGAAACACGTTATCTGGTGTTTTCACCACTCCACAGTACGTTTGACATGCAGAACCGGCGAAATCTTGCTGTGCGTGGGTTTTCACGCTGAGATATGAGTTTTCTGCGATAATCTTGTTGAGACTTCAGTCAGAAGTATGCAGAATCATCGAGATCGCTCTTTTCGAGCTATTTAATGCGTGAAACACGTTTTCTGGTGTTTTCACCACTCCACAGTACGTTTCACATGCAGAACCGGCGAAATCTTGCTGTGCGTGGGTTTTCACGCTGAGATATGAGTTTTCTGCGATAATCTTGTTGAGACTTCAGTCAGAAGTATGCAGAATCATCGAGATCGCTCTTTTCGAGCTATTTAATGCGAGAAACACGTTTTCTGGTGTATTCAACACTCCACAGTACGTTTGATGTGCAGAACCGGAGATAACTTGGTTTTCGTGAGGTTTCATGATGAGATATGCATTTTCTACGATAATCTTGGTGAGCCTTTAGTCAGAAGTATGCAGAATCTTCGAGAACGCTCTTTTCGAGCTACTTAATGCGAGAAACACGTTATCTGGTGTTTTCACCACTCCACAGTACGTTTGACATGCAGAACCGGAGATATCTTGGTTTCGGTCGGTTTTCAAGCTGAGATATGCATTTTCTACGATAATCTTGGTGAGACTTCTGTCACAAGTATGCAGAATCTTCGAGAACGCTCTTTTCGAGCTGCTTAATGCGAGAAACACGTTTTCTGGTGTTTTCACCACTCCACAGTACGTTTGATGTGCAGAACCGGAGATAACTTGGTTTTCGTGAGGTTTCAAGCTGAGATAAGCATTTTCTGCGATAATCTTGGTAAGACTTCAGTCAGAAGTATGCAGAACCATCGAGATCGCTCTTTTCGAGCTATTTAATGCGAGAAACACGTTTTCTGGTGTATTAACCACTCCACAGTACGTTTGACATGCAGAACCGGCGAAATCTTGCTTTTCGTGGGTTTTCAAGCTGAGATATGAATTTTCTGCGATACTCTTGGTGAGACTTCTGTCAGAAGTGTGCAGAATCTTCGAGAACGCTCTTTACGAGCTACTTAATGCGAGAAACACGTTTTCTGGTGTTTTCACCACTCCACAGTACGTTTGATGTGCAGAACCGGAGATAACTTGGTTTTCGTGAGGTTTCAAGCTGAGATATGCATTTTCTGCGATAATCTTGGTGAGACTTCAGTCAGAAGTATGCAGAATCATCTAGATCGCTCTTTTCAAGCTATTTAATGCGAAAAAACGAGTTTTCTGGTGTATTCACCACTCCACAGTACGTTTGACATGCATAACCGGCGAAATCTTGCTTTGCGTGGGTTTTCAAGCTGAGATATGAATTTTCTGCGATAATCTTGGTGAGACTTCTGTCAGAAGTATGCAGAATCATCGAGATCCCTCATTGCGAGCTATTTAATGCGAGAAACACGTTATCTGGTTGTTTTCACCACTCCACAGTACGTTTGACATGCAGAACCGGAGATATCCTGGTTTCGGTCGGGTTTCAAGCTGAGATATGCATTTTCTACGATAATCTTGGTGAGACTTCTGTCACAAGTATGCAGAATCTTCGAGAACGCTCTTTTCGAGCTACTTAATGCGAGAAACACGTTTTCTGGTGTTTTCACCACTCCACAGTGCGTTTGATGTGCAGAACCGGAGATAACTTGGTTTTCGTGAGGTTTCAAGCTGAGATATGCATTTTCTGCGATAATCTTGCTGAGACTTCAGTCAGAAGTATGCAGAATCATCTAGATCGCTCTTTTCAAGCTATTTAATGCGAAAAAACAAGTTTTCTGGTGTATTCACCACTCCACAGTACGTTTGACATGCAGAACCGGCGAAATCTTGCTTTGCGTGGGTTTTCAAGCTGAGATATGAATTTTCTGCGATAATCTTGGTGAGACTTCTGTCAGAAGAATGCAGAATCATCGAGATCCCTCTTTGCGAGCTATTTAATGCGAGAAACACGTTATCTGGTGTTTTCACCACTCCACAGTACGTTTGATGTGCAGAACCGGAGATAACTTGGTGTTCGTGAGGTTTCAAGCTGAGATATGGATTTTCTGCGATAATCTTGGTGAGACATTAGTCAGAAGTATGCAGAATCATCTTGATCGCTCTTTTCGAGCTAGTTAATGCGAGAAACACGTTTTCTGGTGTTTTTACCACTCCACAGTACGTTTGATGTGCAGAACCGGAGATAACTTGGTTTTCGTGAGGTTTCAAGCTGAGATATGCATTTTCTGCGATAATCTTGGTGAGACTTCAGTCAGAAGTATGCAGATTCATCTAGATCGCTCTTTTCAAGCTATTTAATGCGAAAAAACAAGTTCTCTGGTGTATTCACCACTCCACAGTACGTTTGACATGCAGAACCGGCGAAATCTTGCTTTGCGTGGGTTTTCAAGCTGAGATATGAATTTTCTGCGATAATCTTGGTGAGACTTCTGTCAGAAGTATGCAGAATCATCGAGATCCCTCTTTGCGAGCTATTTAATGCAAGAAACACGTTATCTGGTGTTTTCACCACTCCACAGTACGTTTGACATGCAGAACCGGAGATATCTTGGTTTCGGTCGGTTTTCAAGCTGAGATATGCATTTTCTACGATAATCTTGGTGAGACTTCTGTCACAAGTATGCAGAATCTTCGAGAACGCTCTTTTCGAGCTGCTTAATGCGAGAAACACGTTTTCTGGTGTTTTCACCACTCCACAGTACGTTTGATGTGCAGAACCGGAGATAACTTGGTTTTCGTGAGGTTTCAAGCTGAGATAAGCATTTTCTGCGATAATCTTGGTAAGACTTCAGTCAGAAGTATGCAGAACCATCGAGATCGCTCTTTTCGAGCTATTTAATGCGAGAAACACGTTTTCTGGTGTATTCACCACTCCACAGTACGTTTGACATGCAGAACCGGCGAAATCTTGCTTTTCGTGGGTTTTCAAGCTGAGATATGAATTTTCTGCGATACTCTTGGTGAGACTTCTGTCAGAAGTATGCAGAATCTTCGAGAACGCTCTTTTCGAGCTACTTAATGCGAGAAACACGTTTTCTGGTGTTTTCACCACTCCACAGTACGTTTGATGTGCAGAACCGGAGATAACTTGGTTTTCGTGAGGTTTCAAGCTGAGATATGCATTTTCTGCGATAATCTTGGTGAGACTTCAGTCAGAAGTATGCAGAATCATCTAGATCGCTCTTTTCAAGCTATTTAATGCGAAAAAACAAGTTTTCTGGTGTATTCACCACTCCACAGTACGTTTGACATGCATAACCGGCGAAATCTTGCTTTGCGTGGGTTTTCAAGCTGAGATATGAATTTTCTGCGATAATCTTGGTGAGACTTCTGTCAGAAGTATGCAGAATCATCGAGATCCCTCATTGCGAGCTATTTAATGCGAGAAACACGTTATCTGGTTGTTTTCACCACTCCACAGTACGTTTGACATGCAGAACCGGAGATATCCTGGTTTCGGTCGGGTTTCAAGCTGAGATATGCATTTTCTACGATAATCTTGGTGAGACTTCTGTCACAAGTATGCAGAATCTTCGAGAACGCTCTTTTCGAGCTACTTAATGCGAGAAACACGTTTTCTGGTGTTTTCACCACTCCACAGTACGTTTGATGTGCAGAACCGGAGATAACTTGGTTTTCGTGAGGTTTCAAGCTGAGATATGCATTTTCTGCGATAATCTTGCTGAGACTTCAGTCAGAAGTATGCAGAATCATCTAAATCGCACTTTTCAAGCTATTTAATGCGAAAAAACAAGTTTTCTGGTGTATTAACCACTCCACAGTACGTTTGACATGCAGAACCGGCGAAATTTTGCTTTGCGTGGGTTTTCAAGCTGAGATATGAATTTTCTGCGATAATCTTGGTGAGACTTCTGTCAGAAGAATGCAGAATCATCGAGATCCCTCTTTGCGAGCTATTTAATGCGAGAAACACGTTATCTGGTGTTTTCACCTCTCCACAGTACGTTTGATGTGCAGAACCGGAGATAACTTGGTGTTCGTGAGGTTTCAAGCTGAGATATGGATTTCCTGCGATAATCTTGGTGAGACTTTAGTCAGAAGTATGCAGAATCATCTTGATCGCTCTTTTCGAGCTAGTTAATGCGATAAAACAAGTTTTCTGGTGTTTTCCAGATTCCACAGTGCGTTTTATATACAGAACCTGCGATATCTTGATTTTCGTGGTGTTTCCAGCTGAGATATGCATTTTCGGCGATAATCTTGGTGTGTCTTCTGTCAGAGGTATGCAGAATCATCGAGATCCCTCTTTTCGAGCTATTTAATGCGAGAAACACGTTTTCTGGTGTATTCACAACTCCACAGTACGTTTGACATGCAGAACCGGCGAAATCTTGCTTTTCGTGGGTTTTCAAGCTGAGATATGAATTTTCTGCGATACTCTTGGTGAGACTTCTGTCAGAAGTATGCAGAATCTTCGAGAACGCTCTTTTCGAGCTATTTAATGCGAGAAACACGTTTTCTGGTGTATTCACCACTCCACAGTACGTCTGATATGCAGAACCGACGAAATCTTGGCTTTCGTCGGGTATCAAGCTGAGATATGCATTTTCTACGATAATCTTGGTGAGACTTCTGTCAGAAGTATGCAGAATCATCGGGATCGCTCTTTTCGAGCTATTTAATGCGAGAAACACGTTATCTGGTGTTTTCACCACTCCACAGTACGTTTGACATGCAGAACCGGAGATATCTTGGTTTCGGTCGGTTTTCAAGCTGAGATATGCATTTTCTACGATAATCTTGGTGAGACTTCTGTCACAAGTATGCAGAATATTCGAGAACGCTCTTTTCGAGCTACATAATGCGAGAAACACGTTTTCTGGTGTTTTCACCACTCCACAGTACGTTTGATGTGCAGAACCGGAGATACCTTGGTTTTCGTGAGGTTTCAAGCTGCGATATGCATTTTCTGCGATAATCTTGGTGAGACTTCAGTCAGAAGTATGCAGAATCATCTAGATCGCTCTTTTCAAGCTATTTAATGCGAAAAAACAAGTTTTCTGGTGTATTCACCACTCCACAGTACGTTTGACATGCAGAACCGGCGAAATCTTGCTTTGCGTGTGTTTTCAAGCTGAGATATGAATTTTCTGCGATAATCTTGGTGAGACTTCAGTCAGAAGTATGCAGAATCATCGAGATCGCTCTGTTCGAGCTATTTAATGCGAGAAACACGTTTTCTGGTGTATTCACCACTCCACAGTACGTTTGACATGCAGAACCGGCGAAATCTTGCTTTTCGTGGGTTTTCAAGCTGAGATATGAATTTTCTGCGATACTCTTGTTGAGACTTCTGTCAGAAGTATTCAGAATCTTTGAGAACACTCTTTTCGAGCTGCTTAATGCGAGAATCACGTTTTCTGGTGTTTTCACCACTCCGCAGTACTTCTGATGTGCAGAACCGGAGATAACTTGGTGTTTGTGAGGTTTCAAGCTGAGATGTGGATTTTCTGCCATAATCTTGGTGAGACTTTAGTCAGAAGTATGCAGAATCATCTAGATCGCTCTTTTCGAGCTATTTAATGCGATAAATCAAGTTTTCTGGTGTTTTCCAGATTCCACAGTGCGTTTTGTATGCAGAACCGGCGATATCTTGATTTTCGTGGTGCTTCCAGCTGAGATATGCATTTTCGGCGATAATCTTGGTGTGTCTTCTGTCAGAGGTATGCAGAATCATCGAGATCCCTCTTTTCGAGCTATTTAATGCGAGAAACACGTTTTCTGGTGTATTCACCACTCCACAGTACGTTTGACATGCAGAACCGGCGAAATCTTGCTTTTCGTGGGTTTTCAAGCTGAGATATGAATTTTCTGCGATAATCTTGGTGAGACTTCAGTCGGAAGTATGCAGAATCATCGAGATCGCTCTTTTCGAGCTAGTTAATGCGATAAAACAAGTTTTCTGGTGTTTTCCAGATTCCACAGTACGTTTGACATGCAGAACCGGCGAAATCTTGCTTTTCGTGGGTTTTCAAGCTGAGATATGAATTTTCTACGATAATCTTGGTGCGACTTCAGTCAGAAGTATGCAGAATCATCGAGATCGCTCTTTTCGAGCTATTTAATGCGAGAAAGACGTTTTCTGGTGTATTCACCACTCCACAGTACTTTTGATATGCAGAACCGACGAAATCTTGGCTTTCGTCGGGTATCAAGCTGAGATATGCATTTTCTACGATAATCTTGGTGAGACTTCTGTCAGAAGTATGCAGAATCATCGAGATCCCTCTTTGCGAGCTATTTAATGCGAGAAACACGTTATCTGGTGTTTTCACCACTCCACAGTACGTTTGATGTGCAGAACCGGAGATAACTTGGTGTTTGTGAGGTTTCAAGCTGAGATATGGATTTTCTGCGATAATCTTGGTGAGACTTCAGTCGGAAGTATGCAGAATCATCGAGATCGCTCTTTTCGAGCTAGTTAATGCGATAAAACAAGTTTTCTGGTGTTTCCAGATTCCACAGTACGTTTGACATGCAGAACCGGCGAAATCTTGCTTTTCGTGGGTTTTCAAGCTGAGATATGAATTTTCTACGATAATCTTGGTGTGTCTTCTGTCAGAGGTATGCAGAATCCTCGAGATCCCTCTTTTCGAGCTATTTAATGCGAGAAACACGTTTTCTGGTGTATTCACCACTCCACAGTACGTTTGATATGCAGAACCGACGAAATCTTGGCTTTCGTCGGGTATCAAGCTGAGATATGCATTTTCTACGATAATCTTGGTGAGACTTCTGACAGAAGAATGCAGAATCATCGGGATCGCTCTTTTCGAGCTATTTAATGCGAGAAACACGTTATCTGGTGTTTTCACCACTCCACGGTACGTTTGACATGCAGAACCGGCGATATCTTGGTTTCGGTCGGTTTTCAAGCTGAGATATGCATTTTCTACGATAATCTTGGTGAGACTTCTGTCACAAGTATGCAGAATCTTCGAGAACGCTCTTTTCGAGCTACTTAATGCGAGAAACACGTTTTCTGGTGTTTTCATCACTCCACAGTACGTTTGACATGCAGAACCGGCGAAATCTTGCTGTGCGTGGGTTTTCACGCTGAGATATGAGTTTTCTGCGATAATCTTGTTGAGATTTCAGTCAGAAGTATGCAGAATCATCGAGATCGCTCTTTTCGAGCTATTTAATGCGAGAAACACGTTTTCTGGTGTATTCAACACTCCACAGTACGTTTGATGTGCAGAACCGGAGATAACTTGGTTTTCGTGAGGTTTCATGATGAGATATGCATTTTCTACGATAATCTTGGTGAGACTTCTGTCACAAGTATGCAGAATCTTCGAGAACGCTCTATTCGAGCTACTTAATGCGTGAAACACGTTTTCTGGTGTTTTCACCACTCCACAGTACGTTTCACATGCAGAACCGGCGAAATCTTGCTTTTCGTGGGTTTTCAAGCTGAGATATGAATTTTCTGCGATAATCTTGTTGAGACTACAGTCAGAAGTATGCAGAATCATCTAGATCGCTCTTTTCGAGCTATTTAATGCGAGAAACACGTTTTGCTGGTGTATTCAACACTCCACAGTACGTTTGATGTGCAGAACCGGAGATAACTTGGTTTTCGTGAGGTTTCATGATGAGATATGCATTTTCTACGATAATCTTGGTGACACTTCTGTCACAAGTATGCAGAATCTTCGAGAACGCTCTATTCGAGCTACTTAATGCGTGAAACACGTTTTCTGGTGTTTTCACCACTCCACAGTACGTTTGATGTGCAGAACCGGAGATAACTTGGTTTTCGTGAGGTTTCAAGCTGAGATATGCATTTTCTGCGATAATCTTGGTGAGACTTCTGTCAGAAGTATGCAGAATCATCGGGATCGCTCTTTTCGAGCTATTTAATGCGAGAAACACGTTTTCTGGTGGTTTCATCACTCCACAGGGCGTTTGATATGCAGAAGCGGCGATATCTTGGTTTTCGTGGGGTTTCCAGCTGAGATATGCATTTTCTGCGATAATATTGGTGATACTTCAATCAGAAGTATGCAGAATCATCTAGATCGCTCGTTTCTAGCTATTTAATGCGAGAAACACGTTGTCTGGTTGTTTTCACCACTCCACAGTACGTTTGACATGCAGATCCGGAGATATCTTGGTTTCGGTCGTGTTTCAAGCTGAGATATGCATTTTCTACGATAATCTTGGAGAGACTTCTGTCACAAGTATGCAGAATCTTCGAGAACGCTCTTTTCGAGCTACTTAATGCGAGAAACACGTTTTCTGGTGTTTTCACCACTCCACAGTACGTTTGATGTGCAGAACCGGAGATAACTTGGTTTGCGTGAGGTTTCAAGCTGAGATATGCATTTTCTGCGATAATCTTGGTGAGACTTCTGTCAGAAGTATGCAGAATCATCAGGATCGCTCTTTTCGAGCTATTTACGGCGAGAAACACGTTTTCTGGTGTTTTCATCACTCCACAGGGCGTTTGATATGCTGAACAGGCGATATCTTGGTTTTCGTGGGGATTCCAGCTGAAATAAGCATTTTCTACGATAATCTTTGTGAGACTTCTGTCACAAGTATGCAGAATCTTCGAGAACGCTCTTTTCGAGCTACTTAATGCGAGAAACACGTTTTCTGGTGTTTTCACCACTGCACAGTACGTTTGATGTGCAGAACCGGAGATAACTTGGTTTTCGTGAGGTTTCAAGCTGAGATATGCATTTTCTGCGATTATCTTGGTGAGACTTCTGTCAGAACTATGCAGAATCATCGGGATCGATCTTTTCGAGCTATTTAATGCGAGAAACACGTTATCTGGTTGATTTCACCACTCCACAGTGCGTTTGATTTGCAGAACTGGCGACATCTTGATTTTCGTGAGGTTTCAAGCTGAGATATGCATTTTCTGCGATAATATTGGTGAGACTTCAGTCAGAAGTATGCAGAATCATCTCGATCGCTCGTTTCGAGCTTCTTACTGCGACAAATCAAGTTTTCTGGTGTTTCCAACATTCCACAGTGCGTTTGATATGCAGAACCGGCGATATCTTGATTTTCGTGGTGTTGCCAGCTGAGATATGCATTTTCTGCGATAATATTGGTGATACTTCAGTCAGAAGTATGCAGAATCATCTAGATCGCTGGTTTCGAGCTATTTAATGCGAAAATCCAAGTTTTCTGGTGTTTTCAACATTCCACAGTGCGTTCGATATGCAGAACCGGCGATATCTTGATTTTCGTGTGTTCTCAAGCTGAGATATGAATTTTCTGCGATAATCTTGGTGAGACTTCTGGCAGAAGTATGCAGAATCATCGAGATCCCTCTTTGCGAGCTATTTAATGCGAGAAACACGTTATCTGGTGTTTTCACCACTCCACAGTACGTTTGATGTGCAGAACCGGAGATAACTTGGTGTTCGTGAGGTTTCAAGCTGAGATATGGATTTTCTGCGATAATCTTGGTGAGACTTTATTCAGAAGTATGCGGAATCATCTAGATCGCTCTTTTCAAGCTATTTAAAGCGATAAAACAAGTTTTCTGGTGTTTTCCAGATTCCACAGTGCGTTTTATATGCCGAACCGGCGATATCTTGATTTTCGTGGTGTTTCCAGCTGAGATATGCATTTTCGGAGATAATCTTGGTGCGTCTTCTGTCAGAGGTATGCAGAATCATCGAGATCCCTCTTTTCGAGCTATTTAATGCGAGAAACACGTTTTCTGGTGTATTCCCAACTCCACAGTACGTTTGACATGCAGAACCGGCGAAATCTTGCTTTTCGTGGGTTTTCAAGCTGAGATATGAATTTTCTGCGATACGCTTGGTGAGACTTCTGTCGCAAGTATGCAGAATCTTCGAGAACGCTCTTTTCGAGCTACTTAATGCGAGAAACACGTTTTCTGGTGTTTTCACCACTCCACAGTTCGTTTGATGTGCAGAACCGAAGATAACTTGGTTTTCGTGAGGTTTCAAGCTGAGATTTGCATTTTCTGCGATAATCTTGGTGAGACTTCAGTCAGAAGTATGCAGAATCATCTAGATCGCTCTTTTCAAGCTATTTAATGCGAAAAAACACGTTTTCTGGTGTTTTCACCACTCCACAGTACGTTTGATGTGCAGAACCGGAGATAACTTGGTTTTCGTGAGGTTTCAAGCTGAGATATGCATTTTCTGCGATAATCTTGGTGAGACTTCTGTCAGAAGTATGCAGAATCATCGGGATCGCTCTTTTCGAGCTATTTAATGCGAGAAACACGTTTTCTGGTGTTTTCATCACTCCACAGGGCGTTTGATATGCAGAACCGGAGATATCTTGGCTTCGGTCGGGTTTCAAGCTGAGATATGCATTTTCTACGCTAATCCTGGTGAGACTTCTGTCAGAACTATGCAGAATCATCGGGATCGATCTTTTCGAGCTATTTAATGCGAGAAACACGTTATCTGGTTGATTTCACCACTCCACAGTGCGTTTGATTTGCAGAACTGGCGACATCTTGATTTTCGTGAGGTTTCAAGCTTAGATATGCATTTTCTGCGATAATATTGGTGAGACTTCAGTCAGAAGTATGCAGAATCATCTAGATCGCTCGTTTCGAGCTTCTTACTGCGACAAATCAAGTTTTCTGGTGTTTCCAACATTCCACAGTGCGTTTGATATGCAGAACCGGCGATATCTTGATTTTCGTGGTGTTGCCAGCTGAGATATGCATTTTCTGAGATAATCTTGGTGAGTCTTCTGTCAGAAGTATGCAGAATCATCTAGAGCTCTCGTTTCGAGCTATTTAATGCGAAAAAACAAGTTTTCTGATGTTTTCACCACTCCACAGTACGTCTAACATGCAGAACCGTTGACATCTTGATTTTCGTGAGATTTCAAGCTGAGATATGCATTTTCTGTATAATATTGGTGAGACTTCAGTCAGAAGTATGCAGAATCATCTAGATCGCTCGTTTCGAGCTATCTAATGCGAAAAAACAAGATTTCTGGTGTTTTCAACATTCCACAGTGCGTTTGATATGCAGAACCGGCGATATCTTGATTTTAGTGGTGTTTGCAGCTGAGAAATGCATTTTCTACGATAATCATGGTGAGACTTCTGTCAGAAGTATGCAGAATCATCGGGATCGCTCTTTTCGAGCTATTTAATGCGAGAGACACGTTATATGGTTGTTTTCACCACTCCACAGTGCGTTTGATATGCATAACCGGCTATATCTTGATTTTCGTGGTGTTTCCAGCTGAGATATGCATTCTCTGCGATAATCTTGGTGAGTCTTCTGTCACAAGTATGCAGAATCATCTAGATGGCTGTTTTCGAGCTACTTAATGCGAAAAACACGTTTTCTGGTGTTTTCACCACTCCACAGTACGTTTGATGTGCAGAACCGGAGATAACTTGGTTTTCGTGAGGTTTCAAGCTGAGATATGCATTTTCTGCGATAATCTTGGTGAGACTTATGTCAGAAGTATGCAGAATCATCGGGATCGCTCTTTTCGAGCTATTTAATGCGAGAAACACGTTTTCTGGTGTTTTCATCACTCCACAGGGCGTTTGATATGCAGAACCGGCGATATCTTGGTTTTCGTGGGGTTTCCAGCTGAGATATGCATTTTCTGCGATAATATTGGTGATACTTCAGTCAGAAGTATGCAGAATCATCTAGATCGCTCGTTTCTAGCTATTTAATGCGAGATACACGTTTTCTGGTTGTTTTCACCACTCCCCAGTGCGTGTGATATGCAGAACCGGCGATATCTTTGTTTTCGTGGGGTTTCCAGCTGAGATATGCATTTTCTGCGATAATCTTGGTGTTTCATCTATGAGAAGTATGCAGAATCATCGAGAACTCTCTTTTCGAGCTATTTAATGCGAAAAAACATGTTTTCTGGTGTTTTCACCACTCCACAGTGCGTTTGATATGTAGAGCCGCCGATAACTTGGTTTTCGTGGGGTTTCCAGCTGAAATGCATTTTCTGCGATAATCTTGGTGTTTCATCTATGAGAAGTATGCAGAATCATCGAAAACGCTCTTTTCGAGTTAGTTAATGCGAGAAACACATTTTCTGGTGTTTTCAACATTCCACAGTGCGTCTGATATGCAGAACCGACGATATCTTGGTTTTCGTGGTGTTTCCAGCAGAGATATGCATTTTCTGCGATAATCTTGGTGAGTCTTCAGTCAGAAGTATGCAGAATCATCGAGATCGCTCTATTCGAGCTATTTAATGCGAGAAACACGTTATCTGGTGTTTTTATCACTCCACAGGGCGTTTGATATGCAGAACCGGCGATATCTTGGTTTTCGTGGGGTTTCCAGCTGAGATATGCATTTTCTGCGATAATCTTGGTGAGACTTCAGTCAGAAGTATGCTGAATCATCTAGATCGTTCGTTTCGAGCTATTTAATGCGAAAAAACAAGTTTTCTGGTGTTTTGACCACTCCACAGTGCGTTTGATATGTAGAGCCGCCGATAACTTGGTTTTCGTGGGGTTTCAAGCTGAAATAAGCATTTTCTACGATAATCTTGGTGAGACTTCTGTCACAAGTATGCAGAATCTTCGAGAACGCTCTTTTCGAGCTACTTAATGCGAGAAACACGTTTTCTGGTGTATTCACCACTCCACAGTACGTTTGACATGCAGAACCGGAGATATCATGGTTTCGGTCGGGTTTCAAGCTGAGATATGCATTTTCTGCGATAACCATGGTGAGTTTTCTGTCAGAAGTATGCAGAATCATCTAGATCACCTCTTTTCGAGCTATTTAATGCGAGAAACACGTTATGTGGTTGTTTTCACCACTCCACAGTACGTTTGACATGCAGAACCGGAGATATCTTGGTTTCGGTCGGGTTTCAAGCTGAGATATGCATTTTCAGCGATAATATTGGTGAGACTTCAGTCAGAAGTATGCAGAATCATCTAGATCGCTGGTTTCGAGCTATTTAATGCGAAAATCCAAGTTTTCTGGTGTTTTCAACATTCCACAGTGCGTTCGATATGCAGAACCGGCGATATCTTGATTTTCGTGGTGTTTGCAGCTGAGATATGCATTTTCTACGATAACCATGGTGAGTCTTCTGTCAGAAGTATGCAGAATCATCTAGATCACCTCTTTTCGAGCTATTTAATGCGAGAAACACGTTATCTGGTGTTTTCACCACTCCACAGTACGTTTGATGTGCAGAACCCGAGATAACTTGGTTTTCGTGAAGTTTCAAGCTGAGATATGCATTTTCTGCGATAATCTTGCTGAGACTTCAGTCAGAAGTATGCAGAATCATCTAGATCGCTCTTTTCAAGCTATTTAATGCGAAAAAACCAGTTTTCTGGTGTATCCACCACTCCACAGTACGTTTGACATGCAGAACCGGCGAAATCTTGCTTTGCGTGTGTTTTCAAGCTGAGATATGAATTTTCTGCGATAATCTTGGTGAGACTTCTGGCAGAAGTATGCAGAATCATCGAGATCCCTCTTTGCGAGCTATTTAATGCGATAAAACAAGTTTTCTGGTGTTTTCCAGATTCCACAGTGCGTTTTATATGCCGAACCGGCGATATCTTGATTTTCGTGGTGTTTCCAGCTGAGATATGCATTTTCGGAGATAATCTTGGTGCGTCTTCTGTCAGAGGTATGCAGAATCATCGAGATCCCTCTTTTCGAGCTATTTAATGCGAGAAACACGTTTTCTGGTGTATTCCCAACTCCACAGTACGTTTGACATGCAGAACCGGCGAAATCTTGCTTTTCGTGGGTTTTCAAGCTGAGATATGAATTTTCTGCGATACGCTTGGTGAGACTTCTGTCGCAAGTATGCAGAATCTTCGAGAACGCTCTTTTCGAGCTACTTAATGCGAGAAACACGTTTTCTGGTGTTTTCACCACTCCACAGTTCGTTTGATGTGCAGAACCGAAGATAACTTGGTTTTCGTGAGGTTTCAAGCTGAGATTTGCATTTTCTGCGATAATCTTGGTGAGACTTCAGTCAGAAGTATGCAGAATCATCTAGATCGCTCTTTTCAAGCTATTTAATGCGAAAAAACAAGTTTTCTGCTGTATTCACCACTCCACAGTACGTTTGACATGCAGAACCGGCGAAATCTTGCTTTGCGTGGGTTTTCTAGCTGAGATATGAATTTTCTGCGATAATCTTGGTGAGACTTCTGTCAGAAGTATGCAGAATCATCGAGATCCCTCTTTGCGAGCTATTTAATGCGAGAAACACGTTATCTGGTGTTTTCACCACTCCACAGTACGTTTGACATGCAGAACCGGAGATATCTTGGTTTCGGTCGGTTTTCAAGCTGAGATATGCATTTTCTACGATAATCTTGATGAGACTTCTGTCACAAGTATGTAGAATCTTCGAGAACGCTCTTTTCGAGCTACTTAATGCGAGAAACACGTTTTCTGGTGTTTTCACCACTCCACAGTACGTTTGATGTGCAGAACCGGAGATAACTTGGTTTTCGTGAGGTTTCAAGCTGAGCTATGCATTTTCTGCGATAATCTTGGTGAGACTTCAGTCAGAAGTATGCAGAATCATCTAGATCGCTCTTTTCAAGCTATTTAATGCGAAAAAACAAGTTTTCTGGTGTATTCCCCACTCCACAGTACGTTTGACATGCAGAACCGGCGAAATCTTGCTTTGCGTGGGTTTTCAAGCTGAGATATGAATTTTCTGCGATAATCTTGGTGAGACTTCTGTCAGAAGTATGCAGAATCATCGAGATCCCTCATTGCGAGCTATTTAATGCGAGAAACACGTTATCTGGTGTTTTCACCACTCCACAGTACGTTTGATGTGCAGAACCGGAGATAACTTGGTTTTCGTGAGGTTTCAAGATGAGATATGCATTTTCTACGATAATCTTGGTGAGACTTCTGTCACAAGTATGCAGAATCTTCGAGAACGCTCTTTTTGAGCTACTTAATGCGAGAAACACGTTTTCTGGTGTTTTCACCACCTCACAGTACGATTGATATGCAGAACCGGAGATAACTTGGTTTTCGTGAGGTTTCAAGCTGAGATATGCATTTTCTGCGATAATCTTGGTGAGACTTCAGTCAGAAGTATGCAGAATCATCTAGATCGCTCTTTTCAAGCTATTTAATGCGAAAAAACAAGTTTTCTGGTGTATTTACCACTCCACAGTACGTTTGACATGCAGAACCGGCGAAATCTTGCTTTGCGCGGGTTTTCAAGCTGAGATATGAATTTTCTGCGATAATCTTGGTGAGACTTCAGTCAGAAGTATGCAGAATCATCGAGATCCCTCTTTTCGAGCTGTTTAATGCGAGAAACACGTTTTCTGGTGTATTCACCACTCCACAGTACGGTTGACATGCAGAACCGGCGAAATCTTGCTTTTCGTGGGTTTTCAAGCTGAGATATGAATTTTCTGCGATACTCTTGGTGAGACTTCTGTCAGAAGTATGCAGAATCTTCGAGAACGCTCTTTTCGAGCTGCTTAATGCGAGAATCAGGTTTTCTGGTGTTTTCACCACTCCACAGTACTTTTGATGTGCAGAACCGGAGATAACTTGGTGTTCGTGAGGTTTCAAGCTGAGATATAGATTTTCTGCGATAATCTTGGTGAGACTTTAGTCAGAAGTATGCAGAATCATCTAGATCGCTCTTTTCGAGCTATTTAATGCGATAAATCAAGCTTTCTGGTGTTTTCCAGATTCCACAGTGCGTTTTATATGCAGAACCGGCGATATCTTGATTTTCGTGGTGTTTCCAGCTGAGATATGCATTTTCGGCGATAATCTTGGAGTGTCTTCTGTCAGAGGTATGCAGAATCATCGAGATCCCTCTTTTCGAGCTATTTAATGCGAGAAACACGTTTTCTGGTGTATTCACCACTCCACAGTACGTTTGACATGCAGAACCGGCGAAATCTTGCTTTTCGTGGGTTTTCAAGCTGAGATATGAATTTTCTGCGATAATCTTGGTGAGACTTCAGTCAGAAGTATGCAGAATCATCGAGATCGCTCTTTTCGAGCTATTTAATGCGAGAAACACGTTTTCTGGTGTATTCACCACTCCACGGTACGTTTGATATGCAGAACCGACGAAATCTTGGCTTTTGTCGGGTATCAAGCTGAGATATGCATTTTCTACGATAATCTTGGTGAGACTTCTGTCAGAAGTATGCAGAACCATCGGGATCGCTCTTTTCGAGCTATTTAATGCGAGAAACACGTTATCTAGTTGTTTTCACCACTCCACAGTACGTTTGACATGCAGAACCGGAGATATCTTGGTTTCGGTCGGGTTTCAAGCTGAGATATGCATTTTCTACGATAATCTTGGTGAGACTTCTGTCACAAGTATGCAGAATCTTCGAGAACGCTCTTTTCGAGCTACTTAATGCGAGAAACACGTTTTCTGGTGTTTTCACCACTCCACAGTACGTTTGATGTGCAGAACCGGAGATAACTTGGTTTTCGTGAGGTTTCAAGCTGAGATATGCATTTTCTGCGATAATCTTGCTGAGACTTCAGTCAGATGTATGCAGAATCATCTAGATCGCTCTTTTCAAGCTATTTAATGCGAAAAAACACGTTTTCTGGTGTTTTCACCACTCCACAGTTCGTTTGATGTGCAGAACCGGAGATAACTTGGTTTTCGTGAGGTTTCAAGCTGAGATATGCATTTTCTGCGATAATCTTGGTGAGACTTCTGTCAGAAGTATGCAGAATCATCTAGATCGCTCGTTTCTAGCTATTTAATGCGAGATACACGTTTTCTGGTTGTTTTCACCACTCCCCAGTGCGTGTGATATGCAGAACCGGCGATATCTTTGTTTTCGTGGGGTTTCCAGCTGAGATATGCATTTTCTGCGATAATCTTGGTGTTTCATCTATGAGAAGTATGCAGAATCATCGAGAACTCTCTTTTCGAGCTATTTAATGCGAAAAAACATGTTTTCTGGTGTTTTCACCACTCCACAGTGCGTTTGATATGTAGAGCCGCCGATAACTTGGTTTTCGTGGGGTTTCCAGCTGAAATGCATTTTCTGCGATAATCTTGGTGTTTCATCTATGAGAAGTATGCAGAATCATCGAGAACGCTCTTTTCGAGTTAGTTAATGCGAGAAACACATTTTCTGGTGTTTTCAACATTCCACAGTGCGTCTGATATGCAGAACCGACGATATCTTGGTTTTCGTGGTGTTTCCAGCAGAGATATGCATTTTCTGCGATAATCTTGGTGAGTCTTCAGTCAGAAGTATGCAGAATCATCGAGATCGCTCTATTCGAGCTATTTAATGCGAGAAACACGTTATCTGCTGTTTTTATCACTCCACAGGGCGTTTGATATGCAGAACCGGCGATATCTTGGTTTTCGTGGGGTTTCCAGCTGAGATATGCATTTTCTGCGATAATCTTGGTGAGACTTCAGTCAGAAGTATGCTGAATCATCTAGATCGTTCGTTTCGAGCTATTTAATGCGAAAAATCAAGTTTTCTGGTGTTTTGACCACTCCACAGTGCGTTTGATATGTAGAGCCGCCGATAACTTGGTTTTCGTGGGGTTTCAAGCTGAAATAAGCATTTTCTACGATAATCTTGGTGAGACTTCTGTCACAAGTATGCAGAATCTTCGAGAACGCTCTTTTCGAGCTACTTAATGCGAGAAACACGTTTTCTGGTGTATTCACCACTCCACAGTACGTTTGACATGCAGAACCGGAGATATCATGGTTTCGGTCGGGTTTCAAGCTGAGATATGCATTTTCTACGATAATCTTGGTTAGACTTCTGTCACAAGTATGCAGAATCATCGGGATCGCTCTTTTCGAGCTATTTAATGCGAGAAACACGTTATCTGGTTGTTTTCACCACTCCACAGTGCGTTTGATTTGCAGAATCGGCGACATCTTGATTTTCGTGAGGTTTCAAGCTGAGATATGCATTTTCTGCGATAACCATGGTGAGTTTTCTGTCAGAAGTATGCAGAATCATCTAGATCACCTCTTTTCGAGCTATTTAATGCGAGAAACACGTTATGTGGTTGTTTTCACCACTCCACAGTACGTTTGACATGCAGAACCGGAGATATCTTGGTTTCGGTCGGGTTTCAAGCTGAGATATGCATTTTCAGCGATAATATTGGTGAGACTTCAGTCAGAAGTATGCAGAATCATCTAGATCGCTGGTTTCGAGCTATTTAATGCGAAAATCCAAGTTTTCTGGTGTTTTCAACATTCCACAGTGCGTTCGATATGCAGAACCGGCGATATCTTGATTTTCGTGGTGTTTGCAGCTGAGATATGCATTTTCTACGATAACCATGGTGAGTCTTCTGTCAGAAGTATGCAGAATCATCTAGATCACCTCTTTTCGAGCTGTTTAATGCGAGAAACACGTTTTATGGTGTATTCACCACTCCACAGTACGGTTGACATGCAGAACCGGCGAAATCTTGCTTTTCGTGGGTTTTCAAGCTGAGATATGAATTTTCTGCGATACTCTTGGTGAGACTTCTGTCAGAAGTATGCAGAATCTTCGAGAACGCTCTTTTCGAGCTGCTTAATGCGAGAATCAGGTTTTCTGGTGTTTTCACCACTCCACAGTACTTTTGATGTGCAGAACCGGAGATAACTTGGTGTTCGTGAGGTTTCAAGCTGAGATATAGATTTTCTGCGATAATCTTGGTGAGACTTTAGTCAGATGTATGCAGAATCATCTAGATCGCTCTTTTCGAGCTATTTAATGCGATAAATCAAGCTTTCTGGTGTTTTCCAGATTCCACAGTGCGTTTTATATGCAGAACCGGCGATATCTTGATTTTCGTGGTGTTTCCAGCTGAGATATGCATTTTCGGCGATAATCTTGGAGTGTCTTCTGTCAGAGGTATGCAGAATCATCGAGATCCCTCTTTTCGAGCTATTTAATGCGAGAAACACGTTTTCTGGTGTATTCACCACTCCACAGTACGTTTGACATGCAGAACCGGCGAAATCTTGCTTTTCGTGGGTTGTCAAGCTGAGATATGAATTTTCTGCGATAATCTTGGTGAGACTTCAGTCAGAAGTATGCAGAATCATCGAGATCGCTCTTTTCGAGCTATTTAATGCGAGAAACACGTTTTCTGGTGTATTCACCACTCCACGGTACGTTTGATATGCAGAACCGACGAAATCTTGGCTTTTGTCGGGTATCAAGCTGAGATATGCATTTTCTACGATAATCTTGGTGAGACTTCTGTCAGAAGTATGCAGAACCATCGGGATCGCTCTTTTCGAGCTATTTAATGCGAGAAACACGTTATCTAGTTGTTTTCACCACTCCACAGTACGTTTGACATGCAGAACCGGAGATATCTTGGTTTTCGTGAGGTTTCAAGCTGAGATTTGCATTTTCTGCGATAATCTTGGTGAGACTTCAGTCAGAAGTATGCAGAATCATCGAGAACGCTCTTTTCGAGCTACTTAATGCGAGAAACACGTTTTCTGGTGTTTTCACCACTCCACAGTACGTTTGATGTGCAGAACCGGAGATAACTTGGTTTTCGTGAGGTTTCAAGCTGAGATATGCATTTTCTGCGATAATCTTGCTGAGACTTCAGTCAGATGTATGCAGAATCATCTAGATCGCTCTTTTCAAGCTATTTAATGCGAAAAAACACGTTTTCTGGTGTTTTCACCACTCCACAGTTCGTTTGATGTGCAGAACCGAAGATAACTTGGTTTTCGTGAGGTTTCAAGCTGAGATTTTCATTTTCTGCGATAATCTTGGTGAGACTTCAGTCAGAAGTATGCAGAATCATCTAGATCGCTCTTTTCAAGCTATTTAATGCGAAAAAACACGTTTTCTGGTGTTTTCACCACTCCACAGTACGTTTGATGTGCAGAACCGGAGATAACTTGGTTTTCGTGAGGTTTCAAGCTGAGATATGCATTTTCTGCGATAATCTTGGTGAGACTTCTGTCAGAAGTATGCAGAATCATCGGGATCGCTCTTTTCGAGCTATTTAATGCGAGAAACACGTTTTCTGGTGTTTTCATCACTCCACAGGGCGTTTGATATGCAGAACCGGCGATATCTTGGTTTTCGTGGGGTTTCCAGCTGAGATATGCATTTTCTGCGATAATATTGGTGATACTTCAGTCACAAGTATGCAGAATCATCTAGATCGCTCGTTTCTAGCTATTTAATGCGAGATACACGTTTTCTGGTTGTTTTCACCACTCCCCAGTGCGTGTGATATGCAGAACCGGCGATATCTTTGTTTTCGTGGGGTTTCCAGCTGAGATATGCATTTTCTGCGATAATCTTGGTGTTTCATCTATGAGAAGTATGCAGAATCATCGAGAACTCTCTTTTCGAGCTATTTAATGCGAAAAAACATGTTTTCTGGTGTTTTCACCACTCCACAGTGCGTTTGATATGTAGAGCCGCCGATAACTTGGTTTTCGTGGGGTTTCCAGCTGAAATGCATTTTCTGCGATAATCTTGGTGTTTCATCTATGAGAAGTATGCAGAATCATCGAGAACGCTCTTTTCGAGTTAGTTAATGCGAGAAACACATTTTCTGGTGTTTTCAACATTCCACAGTGCGTCTGATATGCTGAACCGACGATATCTTGGTTTTCGTGGTGTTTCCAGCAGAGATATGCATTTTCTGCGATAATCTTGGTGAGTCTTCAGTCAGAAGTATGCAGAATCATCGAGATCGCTCTATTCGAGCTATTTAATGCGAGAAACACGTTATCTGGTGTTTTTATCACTCCACAGGGCGTTTGATATGCAGAACCGGCGATATCTTGGTTTTCGTGGGGTTTCCAGCTGAGATATGCATTTTCTGCGATAATCTTGGTGAGACTTCAGTCAGAAGTATGCTGAATCATCTAGATCGTTCGTTTCGAGCTATTTAATGCGAAAAATCAAGTTTTCTGGTGTTTTGACCACTCCACAGTGCGTTTGATATGTAGAGCCGCCGATAACTTGGTTTTCGTGGGGTTTCAAGCTGAAATAAGCATTTTCTACGATAATCTTGGTGAGACTTCTGTCACAAGTATGCAGAATCTTCGAGAACGCTCTTTTCGAGCTACTTAATGCGAGAAACACGTTTTCTGGTGTATTCACCACTCCACAGTACGTTTGACATGCAGAACCGGAGATATCATGGTTTCGGTCGGGTTTCAAGCTGAGATATGCATTTTCTACGATAATCTTGGTTAGACTTCTGTCACAAGTATGCAGAATCATCGGGATCGCTCTTTTCGAGCTATTTAATGCGAGAAACACGTTATCTGGTTGTTTTCACCACTCCACAGTGCGTTTGATTTGCAGAATCGGCGACATCTTGATTTTCGTGAGGTTTCAAGCTGAGATATGCATTTTCTGCGATAACCATGGTGAGTTTTCTGTCAGAAGTATGCAGAATCATCTAGATCACCTCTTTTCGAGCTATTTAATGCGAGAAACACGTTATGTGGTTGTTTTCACCACTCCACAGTACGTTTGACATGCAGAACCGACGATATCTTGGTTTCGGTCGGGTTTCAAGCTGAGATATGCATTTTCAGCGATAATATTGGTGAGACTTCAGTCAGAAGTATGCAGAATCATCTAGATCGCTGGTTTCGAGCTATTTAATGCGAAAATCCAAGTTTTCTGGTGTTTTCAACATTCCACAGTGCGTTCGAATTGCAGAACCGGCGATATCTTGATTTTCGTGGTGTTTGCAGCTGAGATATGCATTTTCTACGATAACCATGGTGAGTCTTCTGTCAGAAGTATGCAGAATCATCTAGATCACCTCTTTTCGAGCTGTTTAATGCGAGAAACACGTTTTCTGGTGTATTCACCACTCCACAGTACGGTTGACATGCAGAACCGGCGAAATCTTGCTTTTCGTGGGTTTTCAAGCTGAGATATGAATTTTCTGCGATACTCTTGGTGAGACTTCTGTCAGAAGTATGCAGAATCTTCGAGAACGCTCTTTTCGAGCTGCTTAATGCGAGAATCAGGTTTTCTGGTGTTTTCACCACTCCACAGTACTTTTGATGTGCAGAACCGGAGATAACTTGGTGTTCGTGAGGTTTCAAGCTGAGATATAGATTTTCTGCGATAATCTTGGTGAGACTTTAGTCAGATGTATGCAGAATCATCTAGATCGCTCTTTTCGAGCTATTTAATGCGATAAATCAAGCTTTCTGGTGTTTTCCAGATTCCACAGTGCGTTTTATATGCAGAACCGGCGATATCTTGATTTTCGTGGTGTTTCCAGCTGAGATATGCATTTTCGGCGATAATCTTGGAGTGTCTTCTGTCAGAGGTATGCAGAATCATCGAGATCCCTCTTTTCGAGCTATTTAATGCGAGAAACACGTTTTCTGGTGTATTCACCACTCCACAGTACGTTTGACATGCAGAACCGGCGAAATCTTGCTTTTCGTGGGTTGTCAAGCTGAGATATGAATTTTCTGCGATAATCTTGGTGAGACTTCAGTCAGAAGTATGCAGAATCATCGAGATCGCTCTTTTCGAGCTATTTAATGCGAGAAACACGTTTTCTGGTGTATTCACCACTCCACGGTACGTTTGATATGCAGAACCGACGAAATCTTGGCTTTTGTCGGGTATCAAGCTGAGATATGCATTTTCTACGATAATCTTGGTGAGACTTCTGTCAGAAGTATGCAGAACCATCGGGATCGCTCTTTTCGAGCTATTTAATGCGAGAAACACGTTATCTAGTTGTTTTCACCACTCCACAGTACGTTTGACATGCAGAACCGGAGATATCTTGGTTTTCGTGAGGTTTCAAGCTGAGATTTGCATTTTCTGCGATAATCTTGGTGAGACTTCAGTCAGAAGTATGCAGAATCATCGAGAACGCTCTTTTCGAGCTACTTAATGCGAGAAACACGTTTTCTGGTGTTTTCACCACTCCACAGTACGTTTGATGTGCAGAACCGGAGATAACTTGGTTTTCGTGAGGTTTCAAGCTGAGATATGCATTTTCTGCGATAATCTTGCTGAGACTTCAGTCAGATGTATGCAGAATCATCTAGATCGCTCTTTTCAAGCTATTTAATGCGAAAAAACACGTTTTCTGGTGTTTTCACCACTCCACAGTTCGTTTGATGTGCAGAACCGAAGATAACTTGGTTTTCGTGAGGTTTCAAGCTGAGATTTGCATTTTCTGCGATAATCTTGGTGAGACTTCAGTCAGAAGTATGCAGAATCATCTAGATCGCTCTTTTCAAGCTATTTAATGCGAAAAAACACGTTTTCTGGTGTTTTCACCACTCCACAGTACGTTTGATGTGCAGAACCGGAGATAACTTGGTTTTCGTGAGGTTTCAAGCTGAGATATGCATTTTCTGCGATAATCTTGGTGAGACTTCTGTCAGAAGTATGCAGAATCATCGGGATCGCTCTTTTCGAGCTATTTAATGCGAGAAACACGTTTTCTGGTGTTTTCATCACTCCACAGGGCGTTTGATATGCAGAACCGGCGATATCTTGGTTTTCGTGGGGTTTCCAGCTGAGATATGCATTTTCTGCGATAATATTGGTGATACTTCAGTCACAAGTATGCAGAATCATCTAGATCGCTCGTTTCTAGCTATTTAATGCGAGATACACGTTTTCTGGTTGTTTTCACCACTCCCCAGTGCGTGTGATATGCAGAACCGGCGATATCTTTGTTTTCGTGGGGTTTCCAGCTGAGATATGCATTTTCTGCGATAATCTTGGTGTTTCATCTATGAGAAGTATGCAGAATCATCGAGAACTCTCTTTTCGAGCTATTTAATGCGAAAAAACATGTTTTCTGGTGTTTTCACCACTCCACAGTGCGTTTGATATGTAGAGCCGCCGATAACTTGGTTTTCGTGGGGTTTCCAGCTGAAATGCATTTTCTGCGATAATCTTGGTGTTTCATCTATGAGAAGTATGCAGAATCATCGAGAACGCTCTTTTCGAGTTAGTTAATGCGAGAAACACATTTTCTGGTGTTTTCAACATTCCACAGTGCGTCTGATATGCAGAACCGACGATATCTTGGTTTTCGTGGTGTTTCCAGCAGAGATATGCATTTTCTGCGATAATCTTGGTGAGTCTTCAGTCAGAAGTATGCAGAATCATCGAGATCGCTCTATTCGAGCTATTTAATGCGAGAAACACGTTATCTGGTGTTTTTATCACTCCACAGGGCGTTTGATATGCAGAACCGGCGATATCTTGGTTTTCGTGGGGTTTCCAGCTGAGATATGCATTTTCTGCGATAATCTTGGTGAGACTTCAGTCAGAAGTATGCTGAATCATCTAGATCGTTCGTTTCGAGCTATTTAATGCGAAAAAACAAGTTTTCTGGTGTTTTGACCACTCCACAGTGCGTTTGATATGTAGAGCCGCCGATAACTTGGTTTTCGTGGGGTTTCAAGCTGAAATAAGCATTTTCTACGATAATCTTGGTGAGACTTCTGTCACAAGTATGCAGAATCTTCGAGAACGCTCTTTTCGAGCTACTTAATGCGAGAAACACGTTTTCTGGTGTATTCACCACTCCACAGTACGTTTGACATGCAGAACCGGAGATATCATGGTTTCGGTCGGGTTTCAAGCTGAGATATGCATTTTCTACGATAATCTTGGTTAGACTTCTGTCACAAGTATGCAGAATCATCGGGATCGCTCTTTTCGAGCTATTTAATGCGAGAAACACGTTATCTGGTTGTTTTCACCACTCCACAGTGCGTTTGATTTGCAGAATCGGCGACATCTTGATTTTCGTGAGGTTTCAAGCTGAGATATGCATTTTCTGCGATAACCATGGTGAGTTTTCTGTCAGAAGTATGCAGAATCATCTAGATCACCTCTTTTCGAGCTATTTAATGCGAGAAACACGTTATGTGGTTGTTTTCACCACTCCACAGTACGTTTGACATGCGGAACCGGAGATATCTTGGTTTCGGTCGGGTTTCAAGCTGAGATATGCATTTTCAGCGATAATATTGGTGAGACTTCAGTCAGAAGTATGCAGAATCACCTAGATCGCTGGTTTCGAGCTATTTAATGCGAAAATCCAAGTTTTCTGGTGTTTTCAACATTCCACAGTGCGTTCGATATGCAGAACCGGCGATATCTTGATTTTCGTGGTGTTTGCAGCTGAGATATGCATTTTCTACGATAACCATGGTGAGTCTTCTGTCAGAAGTATGCAGAATCATCTAGATCACCTCTTTTCGAGCTATTTAATGCGAGAAACACGTTATGTGGTGTTTTCACCACTCCACAGTACGTTTGATGTGCAGAACCCGAGATAACTTGGTTTTCGTGAGGTTTCAAGCTGAGCTATGCATTTTCTGCGATAATCTTGGTGAGACTTCAGTCAGAAGTATGCAGAATCATCTAGATCGCTCTTTTCAAGCTATTTAATGCGAAAAAACAAGTTTTCTGGTGTATTCCCCACTCCACAGTACGTTTGACATGCAGAACCGGCGAAATCTTGCTTTGCGTGGGTTTTCAAGCTGAGATATGAATTTTCTGCGATAATCTTGGTGAGACTTCTGTCAGAAGTATGCAGAATCATCGAGATCCCTCATTGCGAGCTATTTAATGCGAGAAACACGTTATCTGGTGTTTTCACCACTCCACAGTACGTTTGATGTGCAGAACAGGAGATAACTTGGTTTTCGTGAGGTTTCAAGATGAGATATATGCATTTTCTACGATAATCTTGGTGAGACTTCTGTCTCAAGTATGCAGAATCTTCGAGAACGCTCTTTTTGAGCTACTTAATGCGAGAAACACGTTTTCTGGTGTTTTCACCACCTCACAGTACGATTGATATGCAGAACCGGAGATAACTTGGTTTTCGTGAGGTTTCATGCTGAGATATGCATTTTCTGCGATAATCTTGGTGAGACTTCAGTCAGAAGTATGCAGAATCATCTAGATCGCTCTTTTCAAGCTATTTAATGCGAAAAAACAAGTTTTCTGGTGTATTTACCACTCCACAGTACGTTTGACATGCAGAACCGGCGAAATCTTGCTTTGCGCGGGTTTTCAAGCTGAGATATGAATTTTCTGCGATAATCTTGGTGAGACTTCAGTCAGAAGTATGCAGAATCATCGAGATCGCACTTTTCGAGTTATTTAATGCGAGAAACACGTTATCTGGTGTTTTCACCACTCCACAGTGCGTTTGATATGCAGAACCGGCGAAATCTTGCTTTTCGTGGGTTTTCAAGCTGAGATATGAATTTTCTGCGATACTCTTGGTGAGACTTCTGTCAGAAGTATGCAGAATCTTCGAGAACGCTCTTTTCGAGCTGCTTAATGCGAGAATCAGGTTTTCTGGTGTTTTCACCACTCCACAGTACTTTTGATGTGCAGAACCGGAGATAACTTGGTGTTCGTGAGGTTTCAAGCTGAGATATAGATTTTCTGCGATAATCTTGGTGAGACTTTAGTCAGAAGTATGCAGAATCATCTAGATCGCTCTTTTCGAGCTATTTAATGCGATAAATCAAGCTTTCTGGTGTTTTCCAGATTCCACAGTGCGTTTTATATGCAGAACCGGCGATATCTTGATTTTCGTGGTGTTTCCAGCTGAGATATGCATTTTCGGCGATAATCTTGGAGTGTCTTCTGTCAGAGGTATGCAGAATCATCGAGATCCCTCTTTTCGAGCTATTTAATGCGAGAAACACGTTTTCTGGTGTATTCACCACTCCACAGTACGTTTGACATGCAGAACCGGCGAAATCTTGCTTTTCGTGGGTTTTCAAGCTGAGATATGAATTTTCTGCGATAATCTTGGTGAGACTTCAGTCAGAAGTATGCAGAATCATCGAGATCGCTCTTTTCGAGCTATTTAATGCGAGAAACACGTTTTCTGGTGTATTCACCACTCCACGGTACGTTTGATATTCAGAACCGACGAAATCTTGGCTTTTGTCGGGTATCAAGCTGAGATATGCATTTTCTACGATAATCTTGGTGAGACTTCTGTCAGAAGTATGCAGAACCATCGGGATCGCTCTTTTCGAGCAATTTAATGCGAGAAACACGTTATCTAGTTGTTTTCACCACTCCACAGTACGTTTGACATGCAGAACCGGCGAAATCTTGCTTTGCGTGGGTTTTCAAGCTGAGATATGAATTTTCTGCGATAATCTTGGTGAGACTTCAGTCAGAAGTATGCAGAATCATCTAGATCGCACTTTTCAAGCTATTTAATGCGAAAAAACAAGTTTTCTGGTGTATTCACCACTCCACAGTACGTTTGACATGCAGAACCGGCGAAATCTTGCTTTGCGTGGGTTTTCAAGCTGAGATATGAATTTTCTGCGATAATCTTGGTGAGACTTCTGTCAGAAGTATGCAGAAACATCGAGATCCCTCATTGCGAGCTATTTAATGCGAGAAACACGTTATCTGGTATTTTCACCACTCCACAGTACGTTTGATGTGCAGAACCGGAGATAACTTGGTTTTCGTGAGGTTTCAAGATGAGATATGCATTTTCTACGATAATCTTGGTGAGACTTCTGTCACAAGTATGCAGAATCTTCGAGAACGCTCTTTTTGAGCTACTTAATACGAGAAACACGTTTTCTGGTGTTTTCACCACCTCACAGTACGATTGATATGCAGCACCGGAGATAACTTGGTTTCCGTGAGGTTTCAAGCTGAGATATGCATTTTCTGCGATAATCTTGGTGAGACTTCAGTCAGAAGTATGCAGAATCATCTAGATCGATCTTTTCAAGCTATTTAATGCGAAAAAACAAGTTTTCTGGTGGTTTTACCACTCCACAGTACGTTTGACATGCAGAACCGGCGAAATCTTGCTTTGCGCGGGTTTTCAAGCTGAGATATGAATTTTCTGCGATAATCTTGGTGAGACTTCTGTCAGAAGTATGCAGAATCATCGAGATCCCTCTTTTTGAGCTACTTAATGCGAGAAACACGTTTTCTGGTGTTTTCACCACCTCACAGTACGATTGATATGCAGAACCGGAGATAACTTGGTGTTCGTGAGGTTTCAAGCTGAGATATAGAGTTTCTGCGATAATCTTGGTGAGACTTTAGTCAGAAGTATGCAGAATCATCTAGATCGCTCTTTTCGAGATATTTAATGCGATAAATCAAGCTTTCTGGTGTTTTCCAGATTCCACAGTGCGTTTTATATGCAGAACCAGCGATATCTTGATTTTCGTGGTGTTTCCAGCTGAGATATGCATTTTCGGCGATAATCTTGGAGTGTCTTCTGTCAGAGGTATGCAGAATCATCGAGATCCCTCTTTTCGAGCTATTTAATGCGAGAAACACGTTTTCTGGTGTATTCACCACTCCACAGTACGTTTGACATGCAGAACCGGCGAAATCTTGCTTTTCGTGGGTTTTCAAGCTGAGATATGAATTTTCTGCGATAATCTTGGTGAGACTTCAGTCAGAAGTATGCAGAATCATCGAGATCGCTCTTTTCGAGCTATTTAATGCGAGAAACACGTTTTCTGGTGTATTCACCACTCCACAGTACGTTTGATATGCAGAACCGACGAAATCTTGGCTTTTGTCGGGTATCAAGCTGAGATATGCATTTTCTACGATAATCTTGGTGAGACTTCTGTCAGAAGTATGCAGAACCATCGGGATCGCTCTTTTCGAGCTATTTAATGCGAGAAACACGTTATCTAGTTGTTTTCACCACTCCACAGTACGTTTGACATGCAGAACCGGAGATATCTTGGTTTCGGTCGGGTTTCAAGCTGAGATATGCATTTTCTACGATAATCTTGGTGAGACTTCTGTCACAAGTATGCAGAATCTTCGAGAACGCTCTTTTCGAGCTACTTAATGCGAGAAACACGTTTTCTGGTGTTTTCACCACTCCACAGTACGTTTGATGTGCAGAACCGGAGATAACTTGGTTTTCGTGAGGTTTCAAGCTGACATATGCATTTTCTGCGATAATCTTGCTGAGACTTCAGTCAGATGTATGCAGAATCATCTAGATCGCTCTTTTCAAGCTATTTAATGCGAAAAAACAAGTTTTCTGGTGTATTCACCACTCCACAGTACGTTTGACATGCAGAACCGGCGAAATCTTGCTTTGCGTGGGTTTTCAAGCTGAGATATGAATTTTCTGCGATAATCTTGGTGAGACTTCTGTCAGAAGTATGCAGAATCATCGAGATCCCTCTTTGCGAGCTATTTAATGCGAGGAACACGTTATCTGGTGTTTTCACCACTCCACAGTACGTTTGATGTGCAGAACCGGAGATAACTTGGTGTTCGTGAGGTTTCAAGCTGAGATATGGATTTTCTGCGATAATCTTGGTGAGACTTTAGTCAGAAGTATGCAGAATCATCTAGATCGCTCTTTTCGAGCTAGTTAATGCGATAAAACAAGTTTTCTGGTGTTTTCCAGATTCCACAGTGCGTTTTATATGCAGAACCGGCGATATCTTGATTTTCGTGGTGTTTCCAGCTGAGATATGCATTTTCGGCGATAATCTTGGTGTGTCTTCTGTCAGAGGTACGCAGAATCATCGAGATCCCTCTTTGCGAGCTATTTAATGCGAGAAACACGTTATCTGGTGTTTTCACCACTCCACAGTACGTTTGATGTGCAGAACCGGAGATAACTTGGTTTTCGTGAGGTTTCAAGCTGAGATATGCATTTTCTGCGATAATCTTGGTGAGACTTCAGTCAGAAGTATGCAGAATCATCTAGATCGCACTTTTCAAGCTATTTAATGCGAAAAAACAAGTTTTCTGGTGTATTCACCTCTCCACAGTACGTTTGACATGCAGAACCGGCGAAATCTTGCTTTGCGTGGGTTTTCAAGCTGAGATATGAATTTTCTGCGATAATCTTGGTGAGACTTCAGTCAGAAGTATGCAGAATCATCGAGATCGCTCGTTTCGAGCTATTTTATGCGAGAAACACGTTTTCTGGTGTATTCACCACTCCACAGTACGTTTGACATGCAGAACCGGCGAAATCTTGCTTTTCGTGGGTTTTCAAGCTGAGATATGAATTTTCTGCGATACTCTTGGTGAGACTTCTGTCAGAAGTATGTAGAATCTTCGAGAACGCTCTTTTCGAGCTACTTCATGCGAGAAACAAGTTTTCTGGTGTTTTCACCACTCCACAGTACGTTTGATGTGCTGAACCGGAGATAACTTGGTTTTCGTGAGGTTTCAAGCTGAGATATGCATTTTCTGCGATAATCTTGGTGAGACTTCAGTCAGAAGTATGCAGAATCATCTAGATCGCACTTTTCAAGCTATTTAATGCGAAAAAACAAGTTTTCTGGTGTATTCACCACTCCACAGTACGTTTGACATGCAGAACCGGCGAAATCTTGCTTTGCGTGGGTTTTCAAGCTGAGATATGAATTTTCTGCGATAATCTTGGTGAGACTTCTGTCAGAAGTATGCAGAAACATCGAGATCCCTCATTGCGAGCTATTTAATGCGAGAAACACGTTATCTGGTGTTTTCACCACTCCACAGTACGTTTGATGTGCAGAACCGGAGATAACTTGGTTTTCGTGAGGTTTCAAGATGAGATATGCATTTTCTACGATAATCTTGGTGAGACTTCTGTCACAAGTATGCAGAATCTTCGAGAACGCTCTTTTTGAGCTACTTAATACGAGAAACACGTTTTCTGGTGTTTTCACCACCTCACAGTACGATTGATATGCAGAACCGGAGATAACTTGGTTTTAGTGAGGTTTCAAGCTGAGATATGCATTTTCTGCGATAATCTTGGTGAGACTTCAGTCAGAAGTATGCAGAATCATCTAGATCGCTGTTTTCAAGCTATTTAATGCGAAAAAACAAGTTTTCTGGTGTATTTACCACTCCACAGTACGTTTGACATGCAGAACCGGCGAAATCTTGCTTTGCGCGGGTTTTCAAGCTGAGATATGAATTTTCTGCGATAATCTTGGTGAGACTTCTGTCAGAAGTATGCAGAATCATCGAGATCCCTCTTTGCGAGCTATTTAATGCGAGAAACACGTTTTCTGGTGTATTCACCACTCCACAGTACGTTTGACATGCAGAACCGGCGAAATCTTGCTTTTCGTGGGTTTTCAAGCTGAGATATGAATTTTCTGCGATAATCTTGGTGAGACTTCTGTCACAAGTATGCAGAATCTTCGAGAACGCTCTTTTTGAGCTACTTAATGCGAGAAACACGTTTTCTGGTGTTTTCACCACCTCACAGTACGATTGATATGCAGAACCGGAGATAACTTGGTGTTCGTGAGGTTTCAAGCTGAGATATAGAGTTTCTGCGATAATCTTGGTGAGACTTCAGTCAGAAGTATGCAGAATCATCGGGATCGCTCTTTTCGAGCTATTTAATGCGAGAAACACGTTATCTAGTTGTTTTCACCACTCCACAGTACGTTTGACATGCAGAACCGGAGATATCTTGGTTTCGGTCGGGTTTCAAGCTGAGATATGCATTTTCTACGATAATCTTGGTGAGACTTCTGTCACAAGTATGCAGAATCTTCGAGAACGCTCTTTTCGAGCTACTTAATGCGAGAAACACGTTTTCTGGTGTTTTCACCACTCCACAGTACGTTTGATGTGCAGAACCGGAGATAACTTGGTTTTCGTGAGGTTTCAAGCTGACATATGCATTTTCTGCGATAATCTTGCTGAGACTTCAGTCAGATGTATGCAGAATCATCTAGATCGCTCTTTTCAAGCTATTTAATGCGAAAAAACAAGTTTTCTGGTGTATTCACCACTCCACAGTACGTTTGACATGCAGAACCGGCGAAATCTTGCTTTGCGTGGGTTTTCAAGCTGAGATATGAATTTTCTGCGATAATCTTTTTGAGACTTCTGTCAGAAGTATGCAGAATCATCGAGATCCCTCTTTGCGAGCTATTTAATGCGAGGAACACGTTATCTGGTGTTTTCACCACTCCACAGTACGTTTGATGTGCAGAACCGGAGATAACTTGGTGTTCGTGAGGTTTCAAGCTGAGATATGGATTTTCTGCGATAATCTTGGTGAGACTTTAGTCAGAAGTATGCAGAATCATCTAGATCGCTCTTTTCGAGCTAGTTAATGCGATAAAACAAGTTTTCTGGTGTTTTCCAGATTCCACAGTGCGTTTTATATGCAGAACCGGCGATATCTTGATTTTCGTGGTGTTTCCAGCTGAGATATGCATTTTCGGCGATAATCTTGGTGTGTCTTCTGTCAGAGGTATGCAGAATCATCGAGATCCCTCTTTGCGAGCTATTTAATGCGAGAAACACGTTATCTGGTGTTTTCACCACTCCACAGTACGTTTGATGTGCAGAACCGGAGGATAACTTGGTTTTCGTGAGGTTTCAAGATGAGATATGCATTTTCTACGATAATCTTGGTGAGACTTCTGTCACAAGTATGCAGAATCTTCGAGAACGCTCTTTTCGAGCTACTTAATGCGAGAAACACGTTTTCTGGTGTTTTCACCACTTCACAGTACGTTTGATGTGCAGAACCGGCGAAATCTTGCTTTGCTTGGGTTTTCTAGCTGAGATATGAATTTTCTGCGATAATCTTGGTGAGACTTCAGTCAGAAGAATGCAGAATCATCGACATCGCTCTTTTCGAGCTATTTAATGCGAGAAACACGTTTTCTGGTGTATTCACCACTCCACAGTACGTTTGACATGCAAAACCCGCGAAATCTTGCTTTTCGTGGGTTTTCAAGCTGAGATATGAATTTTCTGCGATACTCTTGGTGAGACTTCTGTCAGAAGTATGCAGAATCTTCGAGAACGCTCTTTTCGAGCTACTTAATGCGAGAAACACGTTTTCTGGTGTTTTCACCACTCCACAGTACGTTTGATGTGCAGAACCGGAGATAACTTGGTTTTCGTGAGGTTTCAAGCTGAGATATGCATTTTCTGCGATAATCTTGGTGAGACTTCAGTCAGAAGTATGCAGAATCATCTAGATCGCACTTTTCAAGCTATTTAATGCGAAAAAACAAGTTTTCTGGTGTATTCACCACTCCACAGTACGTTTGACATGCAGAACCGGCGAAATCTTGCTTTGCGTGGGTTTTCAAGCTGAGATATGAATTTTCTGCGATAATCTTGGTGAGACTTCAGTCAGAAGTATGCAGAATCATCGAGATCGCTCTTTTCGAGCTATTTAATGCGAGAAACACGTTTTCTGGTGTATTCACCACTCCACAGTACGTTTGACATGCAGAACCGGAGATATCTTGGTTTCGGTCGGGTTTCAAGCTGAGATATGCATTTTCTACGATAATCTTGGTGAGACTTCAGTCAGAAGTACGCAGAATCATCTAGATCGCACTTTTCAAGCTATTTAATTGCGAAAAAACAAGTTTTCTGGTGTATTCACCACTCCACAGTACGTTTGACATGCAGAACCGGCGAAATCTTGCTTTGCGTGGGTTTTCATGCTGAGATATGAATTTCCTGCGATAATCTTGGTGAGACTTCTGTCAGAAGTATGCAGAATCATCGAGATCCCTCTTTGCGAGCTATTTAATGCGAGAAACACGTTATCTGGTGTTTTCACCACTCCACAGTACGTTTGATGTGCAGTACCGGAGATAACTTGGTGTTCGTGAGGTTTGAAGCTGAGATATGGATTTTCTTCGATAATCTTGGTGAGACTTTAGTCAGAAGTATGCAGAATCATCTAGATCGCTCTTTTCGAGCTAGTTAATGCGATAAAACAAGTTTTCTGGTGTTTTCCAGATTCCACAGTGCGTTTTATATGCAGAACCGGCGATATCTTGATTTACGTGGTGTTTCCAGCTGAGATATGCATTTTCGGCGATAATCTTGGTGTGTCTTCTGTCAGAGGTATGCAGAATCATCGAGATCCCTCTTTGCGAGCTATTTAATGCGAGAAACACGTTATCTGGTGTTTTCACCACTCCACAGTACGTTTGATGTGCAGAACCGGAGGATCACTTGGTTTTCGTGAGGTTTCAAGATGAGATATGCATTTTCTACGATAATCTTGGTGAGACTTCTGTCACAAGAATGCAGAATCTTCGAGAACGCTCTTTTCGAGCTACTTAATGCGAGAAACACGTTTTCTGGTGTTTTCACCACTCCACAGTACGTTTGATGTGCAGAACCGGAGATAACTTGGTTTTCGTGAGGTTTCAAGCTAAGATATGCATTTTCTGCGATAATCTTGGTGAGACTTCAGTCAGAAGTACGCAGAATCATCTAGATCGCACTTTTCAAGCTATTTAATTGCGAAAAAACAAGTTTTCTGGTGTATTCACCACTCCACAGTACGTTTGACATGCAGAACCGGCGAAATCTTGCTTTGCGTGGGTTTTCAAGCTGAGATAAGAATTTTCTGCGATAATCTTGGTGAGACTTCTGTCAGAAGTATGCAGAATCATCGAGATCCCTCATTGCGAGCTATTTAATGCGAGAAACACGTTATCTGGTGTTTTCACCACTCCACAGTAAGTTTGATGTGCAGAACCGGAGATAACTTGGTTTTCGTGAGGTTTCAAGATGAGATATGCATTTTCTACGATAATCTTGGTGAGACTTCTGTCACAAGTATGCAGAATCTTCGAGAACGCTCTTTTCGAGCTACTTAATGCGAGAAACACGTTTTCTGGTGTTTTCACCACCTCACAGTACGATTGATATGCAGAACCGCAGATAACTTGGTTTTCGTGAGGTTTCAAGCTGAGATATGCATTTTCTGCGATAATCTTGGTGAGACTTCAGTCAGAAGTATGCAGAATCTTCGAGAACGCTCTTTTCGAGCTGCTTAATGCGAGAATCACGTTTTCTGGTGTTTTCACCACTCCACAGTACTTTTGATGTGCAGAACCGGAGATAACTTGGTGTTCGTGAGGTTTCAAGCTGAGATATGGATTTTCTGCGATAATCTTGGTGAGACTTTAGTCAGAAGTATGCAGAATCATCTAGATCGCTCTTTTCGAGCTATTTAATGCGATAAATCAAGCTTTCTGGTGTTTTCCAGATTCCACAGTGCGTTTTATATGCAGAACCGGCGATATCTTGATTTTCGTGGTGTTTCCAGCTGAGATATGCATTTTCGGCGATAATCTTGGTGTGTCTTCTGTCAGAGGTATGCAGAATCATCGAGATCCCTCTTTTCGAGCAATTTAATGCGAGAAACACGTTTTCTGGTGTATTCACCACTCCTCAGTACGTTTGACATGCAGAACCGGCGAAATCTTGCTTTTCGTGGGTTTTCAAGCTGAGATATGAATTTTCTGCGATAATCTTGGTGAGAATTCAGTCAGAAGTATGCAGAATCATCGAGATCGCTCTTTTCGAGCTATTTAATGCGAGAAACACGTTTTCTGGTGTATTCACCACTCCACAGTACGTTTGATGTGCAGAACCGGAGATAACTTGGTTTTCGTGAGGTTTCAAGATGAGATATGCATTTTCTACGATAATCTTGGTGAGACTTCTGTCACAAGTATGCAGAATCTTCGAGAACGCTCTTTTCGAGCTACTTATTGCGAGCAACACGTTTTCTGGTGTTTTCACCACTTCACAGTACGTTTGATGTGCAGAACCGGCGAAATCTTGCTTTGCGTGGGTTTTCAAGCTGAGATATGAATTTTCTGCGATAATCTTGGTGAGACTTCAGTCAGAAGTATGCAGAATCATCGAGAACGCTCTTTACGAGCTACTTAATGCGAGAAACACGTTTTCTGGTGTTTTCACCACTCCACAGTACGTTTGATGTGCAGAACCGGAGATAACTTGGTTTTCGTGAGGTTTCAAGCTGAGATATGCATTTTCTGCGATAATCTTGCTGAGACTTCAGTCAGAAGTATGCAGAATCATCTAGATCGCTCTTTTCAAGCTATTTAATGCGAAAAAACAAGTTTTCTGGTGTATTCACCACTCCACAGTACGTTTGACATGCAGAACCGGCGAAATCTTGCTTTGCGTGGGTTTTCAAGCTGAGATATGAATTTTCTGCGATAATCTTGGTGAGACTTCTGTCAGAAGTATGCAGAATCATCGAGATCCCTCTTTGCGAGCTATTTAATGCGAGGAACACGTTATCTGATGTTTTCACCACTCCACAGTACGTTTGATGTGCAGAACCGGAGATAACTTGGTGTTCGTGAGGTTTCAAGCTGAGATATGGATTTTCTGCGATAATCTTGGTGAGACTTCTGTCACAAGTATGCAGAATCTTCGAGAACGCTCTTTTTGAGCTACTTAATGCGAGAAACACGTTTTCTGGTGTTTTCACCACCTCACAGTACGATTGATATGCAGAACCGGAGATAACTTGGTGTTCGTGAGGTTTCAAGCTGAGATATAGAGTTTCTGCGATAATCTTGGTGAGACTTTAGTCAGAAGTATGCAGAATCATCTAGATCGCTCTTTTCGAGATATTTAATGCGATAAATCAAGCTTTCTGGTGTTTTCCAGATTCCACAGTGCGTTTTATATGCAGAACCGGCGATATCTTGATTTTCGTGGTGTTTCCAGCTGCGATATGCATTTTCGGCGATAATCTTGGAGTGTCTTCTGTCAGAGGTATGCAGAATCATCGAGATCCCTCTTTTCGAGCTATTTAATGCGAGAAACACGTTTTCTGGTGTATTCACCACTCCACAGTACGTTTGACATGCAGAACCGGCGAAATCTTGCTTTTCGTGGGTTTTCAAGCTGAGATATGAATTTTCTGCGATAATCTTGGTGAGACTTCAGTCAGAAGTATGCAGAATCATCGAGATCGCTCTTTTCGAGCTATTTAATGCGAGAAACACGTTTTCTGGTGTATTCACCACTCCACAGTACGTTTGACATGCAGAACCGGAGATATCTTGGTTTCGGTCGGGTTTCAAGCTGAGATATGCATTTTCTACGATAATCTTGGTGAGACTTCTGTCACAAGTATGCAGAATCTTCGAGAACGCTCTTTTCGAGCTACTTAATGCGAGAAACACGTTTTCTGGTGTTTTCACCACTCCACAGTACGTTTGATGTGCAGAACCGGAGATAACTTGGTTTTCGTGAGGTTTCAAGCTGAAATATGCATTTTCTGCGATAATCTTGCTGAGACTTCAGTCAGATGTATACAGAATCATCTAGATCGCTCTTTTCAAGCTATTTAATGCGAAAAAACAAGTTTTCTGGTGTATTCACCACTCCACAGTACGTTTGACATGCAGAACCGGCGAAATCTTGCTTTGCGTGGGTTTTAAAGCTGAGATATGAATTTTCTGCGATAATCTTGGTGAGACTTCTGTCAGAAGTATGCAGAATCATCGAGATCCCTCTTTGCGAGCTATTTAATGCGAGGAACACGTTATCTGGTGTTTTCACCACTCCACAGTACGTTTGATGTGCAGAACCGGAGATAACTTGGTGTTCGTGAGGTTTCAAGCTGAGATATGGATTTTCTGCGATAATCTTGGTGAGACTTTAGTCAGAAGTATGCAGAATCATCTAGATCGCTCTTTTCGAGCTAGTTAATGCGATAAAACAAGTTTTCTGGTGTTTTCCAGATTCCACAGTGCGTTTTATATGCAGAACCGGCGATATCTTGATTTTCGTGGTGTTTCCAGCTGAGATATGCATTTTCGGCGATAATCTTGGTGTGTCTTCTGTCAGAGGTATGCAGAATCATCGAGATCCCTCTTTGCGAGCTATTTAATGCGAGAAACACGTTATCTGGTGTTTTCACCACTCCACAGTACGTTTGATGTGCAGAACCGGAGGATAACTTGGTTTTCGTGAGGTTTCAAGATGAGATATGCATTTTCTACGATAATCTTGGTGAGACTTCTGTCACAAGTATGCAGAATCTTCGAGAACGCTCTTTTCGAGCTACTTAATGCGAGAAACACGTTTTCTGGTGTTTTCACCACTTCACAGTACGTTTGATGTGCAGAACCGGCGAAATCTTGCTTTGCTTGGGTTTTCTAGCTGAGATATGCATTTTCTACGATAATCTTGGTGAGACTTCTGTCAGAAGTATGCAGGAACTTCGAGAACGCTCTTTTCCAGCTATTTAATGCGAGAAACACGTTATCTGGTGTTTTCACCACTCCACAGTGCGTTTTATATGCAGAACCGGCGATATCTTGATTTTCGTGGTGTTTCCAGCTGAGATATGCATTTTCGGCGATAATCTTGGTGTGTCTTCTGTCAGAGGTATGCAGAATCATCGAGATCGCTCTTTTCGAGCTATTCAATGCGAGAAACACGTTTTCTGGTGTATTCACCACTCCACAGTACGTTTGATATGCAGAACCGACGAAATCTTGGCTTTCGTCGGGTATCAAGCTGAGATATGCATTTTCTACGATAATCTTGGTGACACTTCTGTCAGAAGTATGCAGAACCATCGGGATCGCTCTTTTCGAGCTATTTAATGCGAGAAACACGTTATCTGGTTGTTTTCACCACTCCACAGTACGTTTGACATGCAGAACCGGAGATATCTTGGTTTCGGTCGGGTTTCAAGCTGAGATATGCATTTTCTACGATAATCTTGGTGAGACTTCTGTCACAAGTATGCAGAATCTTCGAGAACGCTCTTTTCCAGCTACTTAATGCGAGAAACACGTTTTCTGGTGTTTTCACCACTCCACAGTACGTTTGATGTGCAGTACCGGAGATAACTTGGTGTTCGTGAGGTTTGAAGCTGAGATATGGATTTTCTTCGATAATCTTGGTGAGACTTTAGTCAGAAGTATGCAGAATCATCTAGATCGCTCTTTTCGAGCTAGTTAATGCGATAAAACAAGTTTTCTGGTGTTTTCCAGATTCCACAGTGCGTTTTATATGCAGAACCGGCGATATCTTGATTTACGTGGTGTTTCCAGCTGAGATATGCATTTTCGGCGATAATCTTGGTGTGTCTTCTGTCAGAGGTATGCAGAATCATCGAGATCCCTCTTTGCGAGCTATTTAATGCGAGAAACACGTTATCTGGTGTTTTCACCACTCCACAGTACGTTTGATGTGCAGAACCGGAGGATCACTTGGTTTTCGTGAGGTTTCAAGATGAGATATGCATTTTCTACGATAATCTTGGTGAGACTTCTGTCACAAGAATGCAGAATCTTCGAGAACGCTCTTTTCGAGCTACTTAATGCGAGAAACACGTTTTCTGGTGTTTTCACCACTCCACAGTACGTTTGATGTGCAGAACCGGAGATAACTTGGTTTTCGTGAGGTTTCAAGCTAAGATATGCATTTTCTGCGATAATCTTGGTGAGACTTCAGTCAGAAGTACGCAGAATCATCTAGATCGCACTTTTCAAGCTATTTAATTGCGAAAAAACAAGTTTTCTGGTGTATTCACCACTCCACAGTACGTTTGACATGCAGAACCGGCGAAATCTTGCTTTGCGTGGGTTTTCAAGCTGAGATAAGAATTTTCTGCGATAATCTTGGTGAGACTTCTGTCAGAAGTATGCAGAATCATCGAGATCCCTCATTGCGAGCTATTTAATGCGAGAAACACGTTATCTGGTGTTTTCACCACTCCACAGTAAGTTTGATGTGCAGAACCGGAGATAACTTGGTTTTCGTGAGGTTTCAAGATGAGATATGCATTTTCTACGATAATCTTGGTGAGACTTCTGTCACAAGTATGCAGAATCTTCGAGAACGCTCTTTTCGAGCTACTTAATGCGAGAAACACGTTTTCTGGTGTTTTCACCACCTCACAGTACGATTGATATGCAGAACCGCAGATAACTTGGTTTTCGTGAGGTTTCAAGCTGAGATATGCATTTTCTGCGATAATCTTGGTGAGACTTCAGTCAGAAGTATGCAGAATCTTCGAGAACGCTCTTTTCGAGCTGCTTAATGCGAGAATCACGTTTTCTGGTGTTTTCACCACTCCACAGTACTTTTGATGTGCAGAACCGGAGATAACTTGGTGTTCGTGAGGTTTCAAGCTGAGATATGGATTTTCTGCGATAATCTTGGTGAGACTTTAGTCAGAAGTATGCAGAATCATCTAGATCGCTCTTTTCGAGCTATTTAATGCGATAAATCAAGCTTTCTGGTGTTTTCCAGATTCCACAGTGCGTTTTATATGCAGAACCGGCGATATCTTGATTTTCGTGGTGTTTCCAGCTGAGATATGCATTTTCGGCGATAATCTTGGTGTGTCTTCTGTCAGAGGTATGCAGAATCATCGAGATCCCTCTTTTCGAGCAATTTAATGCGAGAAACACGTTTTCTGGTGTATTCACCACTCCTCAGTACGTTTGACATGCAGAACCGGCGAAATCTTGCTTTTCGTGGGTTTTCAAGCTGAGATATGAATTTTCTGCGATAATCTTGGTGAGAATTCAGTCAGAAGTATGCAGAATCATCGAGATCGCTCTTTTCGAGCTATTTAATGCGAGAAACACGTTTTCTGGTGTATTCACCACTCCACAGTACGTTTGATGTGCAGAACCGGAGATAACTTGGTTTTCGTGAGGTTTCAAGATGAGATATGCATTTTCTACGATAATCTTGGTGAGACTTCTGTCACAAGTATGCAGAATCTTCGAGAACGCTCTTTTCGAGCTACTTATTGCGAGCAACACGTTTTCTGGTGTTTTCACCACTTCACAGTACGTTTGATGTGCAGAACCGGCGAAATCTTGCTTTGCGTGGGTTTTCAAGCTGAGATATGAATTTTCTGCGATAATCTTGGTGAGACTTCAGTCAGAAGTATGCAGAATCATCGAGAACGCTCTTTACGAGCTACTTAATGCGAGAAACACGTTTTCTGGTGTTTTCACCACTCCACAGTACGTTTGATGTGCAGAACCGGAGATAACTTGGTTTTCGTGAGGTTTCAAGCTGAGATATGCATTTTCTGCGATAATCTTGCTGAGACTTCAGTCAGAAGTATGCAGAATCATCTAGATCGCTCTTTTCAAGCTATTTAATGCGAAAAAACAAGTTTTCTGGTGTATTCACCACTCCACAGTACGTTTGACATGCAGAACCGGCGAAATCTTGCTTTGCGTGGGTTTTCAAGCTGAGATATGAATTTTCTGCGATAATCTTGGTGAGACTTCTGTCAGAAGTATGCAGAATCATCGAGATCCCTCTTTGCGAGCTATTTAATGCGAGGAACACGTTATCTGATGTTTTCACCACTCCACAGTACGTTTGATGTGCAGAACCGGAGATAACTTGGTGTTCGTGAGGTTTCAAGCTGAGATATGGATTTTCTGCGATAATCTTGGTGAGACTTCTGTCACAAGTATGCAGAATCTTCGAGAACGCTCTTTTTGAGCTACTTAATGCGAGAAACACGTTTTCTGGTGTTTTCACCACCTCACAGTACGATTGATATGCAGAACCGGAGATAACTTGGTGTTCGTGAGGTTTCAAGCTGAGATATAGAGTTTCTGCGATAATCTTGGTGAGACTTTAGTCAGAAGTATGCAGAATCATCTAGATCGCTCTTTTCGAGATATTTAATGCGATAAATCAAGCTTTCTGGTGTTTTCCAGATTCCACAGTGCGTTTTATATGCAGAACCGGCGATATCTTGATTTTCGTGGTGTTTCCAGCTGCGATATGCATTTTCGGCGATAATCTTGGAGTGTCTTCTGTCAGAGGTATGCAGAATCATCGAGATCCCTCTTTTCGAGCTATTTAATGCGAGAAACACGTTTTCTGGTGTATTCACCACTCCACAGTACGTTTGACATGCAGAACCGGCGAAATCTTGCTTTTCGTGGGTTTTCAAGCTGAGATATGAATTTTCTGCGATAATCTTGGTGAGACTTCAGTCAGAAGTATGCAGAATCATCGAGATCGCTCTTTTCGAGCTATTTAATGCGAGAAACACGTTTTCTGGTGTATTCACCACTCCACAGTACGTTTGACATGCAGAACCGGAGATATCTTGGTTTCGGTCGGGTTTCAAGCTGAGATATGCATTTTCTACGATAATCTTGGTGAGACTTCTGTCACAAGTATGCAGAATCTTCGAGAACGCTCTTTTCGAGCTACTTAATGCGAGAAACACGTTTTCTGGTGTTTTCACCACTCCACAGTACGTTTGATGTGCAGAACCGGAGATAACTTGGTTTTCGTGAGGTTTCAAGCTGAAATATGCATTTTCTGCGATAATCTTGCTGAGACTTCAGTCAGATGTATGCAGAATCATCTAGATCGCTCTTTTCAAGCTATTTAATGCGAAAAAACAAGTTTTCTGGTGTATTCACCACTCCACAGTACGTTTGACATGCAGAACCGGCGAAATCTTGCTTTGCGTGGGTTTTAAAGCTGAGATATGAATTTTCTGCGATAATCTTGGTGAGACTTCTGTCAGAAGTATGCAGAATCATCGAGATCCCTCTTTGCGAGCTATTTAATGCGAGGAACACGTTATCTGGTGTTTTCACCACTCCACAGTACGTTTGATGTGCAGAACCGGAGATAACTTGGTGTTCGTGAGGTTTCAAGCTGAGATATGGATTTTCTGCGATAATCTTGGTGAGACTTTAGTCAGAAGTATGCAGAATCATCTAGATCGCTCTTTTCGAGCTAGTTAATGCGATAAAACAAGTTTTCTGGTGTTTTCCAGATTCCACAGTGCGTTTTATATGCAGAACCGGCGATATCTTGATTTTCGTGGTGTTTCCAGCTGAGATATGCATTTTCGGCGATAATCTTGGTGTGTCTTCTGTCAGAGGTATGCAGAATCATCGAGATCCCTCTTTGCGAGCTATTTAATGCGAGAAACACGTTATCTGGTGTTTTCACCACTCCACAGTACGTTTGATGTGCAGAACCGGAGGATAACTTGGTTTTCGTGAGGTTTCAAGATGAGATATGCATTTTCTACGATAATCTTGGTGAGACTTCTGTCACAAGTATGCAGAATCTTCGAGAACGCTCTTTTCGAGCTACTTAATGCGAGAAACACGTTTTCTGGTGTTTTCACCACTTCACAGTACGTTTGATGTGCAGAACCGGCGAAATCTTGCTTTGCTTGGGTTTTCTAGCTGAGATATGCATTTTCTACGATAATCTTGGTGAGACTTCTGTCAGAAGTATGCAGGAACTTCGAGAACGCTCTTTTCCAGCTATTTAATGCGAGAAACACGTTATCTGGTGTTTTCACCACTCCACAGTGCGTTTTATATGCAGAACCGGCGATATCTTGATTTTCGTGGTGTTTCCAGCTGAGATATGCATTTTCGGCGATAATCTTGGTGTGTCTTCTGTCAGAGGTATGCAGAATCATCGAGATCGCTCTTTTCGAGCTATTCAATGCGAGAAACACGTTTTCTGGTGTATTCACCACTCCACAGTACGTTTGATATGCAGAACCGACGAAATCTTGGCTTTCGTCGGGTATCAAGCTGAGATATGCATTTTCTACGATAATCTTGGTGACACTTCTGTCAGAAGTATGCAGAACCATCGGGATCGCTCTTTTCGAGCTATTTAATGCGAGAAACACGTTATCTGGTTGTTTTCACCACTCCACAGTACGTTTGACATGCAGAACCGGAGATATCTTGGTTTCGGTCGGGTTTCAAGCTGAGATATGCATTTTCTACGATAATCTTGGTGAGACTTCTGTCACAAGTATGCAGAATCTTCGAGAACGCTCTTTTCCAGCTACTTAATGCGAGAAACACGTTTTCTGGTGTTTTCACCACTCCACAGTACGTTTGATGTGCAGAACCGGAGATAACTTGGTTTTCGTGAGGTTTCAAGCTGAGATATGCATTTTCTGCGATAATCTTGCTGAGACTTCAGTCAGAAGTATGCAGAATCATCTAGATCGCTCTTTTCAAGCTATTTAATGCGAAAAAACAAGTTTTCTGGTGTATTCACCACTCCACAGTACGTTTGACATGCAGAACCGGCGAAATCTTGCTTTGCGTGGGTTTTCAAGCTGAGATATGAATTTTCTGCGATAATCTTGGTGAGACTTCTGTCAGAAGTATGCAGAATCATCGAGATCCCTCTTTGCGAGCTATTTAATGCGAGGAACACGTTATCTGATGTTTTCACCACTCCACAGTACGTTTGATGTGCAGAACTGGAGATAACTTGGTGTTCGTGAGGTTTCAAGCTGAGATATGGATTTTCTGCGATAATCTTGGTGAGACTTCTGTCACAAGTATGCAGAATCTTCGAGAACGCTCTTTTTGAGCTACTTAATGCGAGAAACACGTTTTCTGGTGTTTTCACCACCTCACAGTACGATTGATATGCAGAACCGGAGATAACTTGGTGTTCGTGAGGTTTCAAGCTGAGATATAGAGTTTCTGCGATAATCTTGGTGAGACTTTAGTCAGAAGTATGCAGAATCATCTAGATCGCTCTTTTCGAGATATTTAATGCGATAAATCAAGCTTTCTGGTGTTTTCCAGATTCCACAGTGCGTTTTATATGCAGAACCGGCGATATCTTGATTTTCGTGGTGTTTCCAGCTGAGATATGCATTTTCGGCGATAATCTTGGAGTGTCTTCTGTCAGAGGTATGCAGAATCATCGAGATCCCTCTTTTCGAGCTATTTAATGCGAGAAACACGTTTTCTGGTGTATTCACCACTCCACAGTACGTTTGACATGCAGAACCGGCGAAATCTTGCTTTTCGTGGGTTTTCAAGCTGAGATATGAATTTTCTGCGATAATCTTGGTGAGACTTCAGTCAGAAGTATGCAGAATCATCGAGATCGCTCTTTTCGAGCTATATAATGCGAGAAACACGTTTTCTGGTGTATTCACCACTCCACAGTACGTTTGACATGCAGAACCGGAGATATCTTGGTTTCGGTCGGGTTTCAAGCTGAGATATGCATTTTCTACGATAATCTTGGTGAGACTTCTGTCACAAGTATGCAGAATCTTCGAGAACGCTCTTTTCGAGCTACTTAATGCGAGAAACACGTTTTCTGGTGTTTTCACCACTCCACAGTACGTTTGATGTGCAGAACCGGAGATAACTTGGTTTTCGTGAGGTTTCAAGCTGAGATATGCATTTTCTGCGATAATCTTGCTGAGACTTCAGTCAGATGTATGCAGAATCATCTAGATCGCTCTTTTCAAGCTATTTAATGCGAAAAAACAAGTTTTCTGGTGTATTCACCACTCCACAGTACGTTTGACATGCAGAACCGGCGAAATCTTGCTTTGCGTGGGTTTTCAAGCTGAGATATGAATTTTCTGCGATAATCTTGGTGAGACTTCTGTCAGAAGTATGCAGAATCATCGAGATCCCTCTTTGCGAGCTATTTAATGCGAGGAACACGTTATCTGGTGTTTTCAACACTCCACAGTACGTTTGATGTGCAGAACCGGAGATAACTTGGTTTTCGTGAGGTTTCAAGCTGAGATATGGATTTTCTGCGATAATCTTGGTGAGACTTTAGTCAGAAGTATGCAGAATCATCTAGATCGCTCTTTTCGAGCTAGTTAATGCGATAAAACAAGTTTTCTGGTGTTTTCCAGATTCCACAGTGCGTTTTATATGCAGAACCGGCGATATCTTGATTTTCGTGGTGTTTCCAGCTGAGATATGCATTTTCGGCGATAATCTTGGTGTGTCTTCTGTCAGAGGTATGCAGAATCATCGAGATCCCTCTTTGCGAGCTATTTAATGCGAGAAACACGTTATCTGGTGTTTTCACCACTCCACAGTACGTTTGATGTGCAGAACCGGAGGATAACTTGGTTTTCGTGAGGTTTCAAGATGAGATATGCATTTTCTACGATAATCTTGGTGAGACTTCTGTCACAAGTATGCAGAATCTTCGAGAACGCTCTTTTCGAGCTACTTAATGCGAGAAACACGTTTTCTGGTGTTTTCACCACTTCACAGTACGTTTGATGTGCAGAACCGGCGAAATCTTGCTTTGCTTGGGTTTTCTAGCTGAGATATGAATTTTCTGCGATAACCATGGTGAGACTTCAGTCAGAAGAATGCAGAATCATCGAGATCGCTCTTTTCGAGATATTTAATGCGAGAAACACGTTTTCTGGTGTATTCACCACTCCACAGTACGTTTGACATGCAGAACCGGCGAAATCTTGCTTTTCGTGGGTTTTCAAGCTGAGATATGAATTTTCTGCGATACTCTTGGTGAGACTTCTGTCAGAAGTATGCAGAATCTTCGAGAACGCTCTTTTCGAGCTACTTAATGCGAGAAACACGTTTTCTGGTGTTTTCACCACTCCACAGTACGTTTGATGTGCAGAACCGGAGATAACTTGGTTTTCGTGAGGTTTCAAGCTGAGATATGCATTTTCTGCGATAATCTTGGTGAGACTTCAGTCAGAAGTATGCAGAATCATCTAGATCGCACTTTTCAAGCTATTTAATGCGAAAAAACAAGTTTTCTGGTGTATTCACCACTCCACAGTACGTTTGACATGCAGAACCGGCGAAATCTTGCTTTGCGTGGGTTTTCAAGCTGAGATATGAATTTTCTGCGATAATCTTGGTGAGACTTCTGTCAGAAGTATGCAGAATCATCGAGATCCCTCATTGCGAGCTATTTAATGCGAGAAACACGTTATCTGGTGTTTTCACCACTCCACAGTACGTTTGATGTGCAGAACCGGAGATAACTTGGTTTTCGTGAGGTTTCAAGATGAGATATGCATTTTCTGCGATAATCTTGGTGAGACTTCAGTCAGAAGTACGCAGAATCATCTAGATCGCACTTTTCAAGCTATTTAATTGCGAAAAAACAAGTTTTCTGGTATATTCACCACTCCACAGTACGTTTGACATGCAGAACCGGCGAAATCTTGCTTTGCGTGGGTTTTCATGCTGAGATATGAATTTCCTGCTATAATCTTGGTGAGACTTCTGTCAGAAGTATGCAGAATCATCGAGATCCCTCTTTGCGAGCTATTTAATGCGAGAAACACGTTATCTGGTGTTTTCACCACTCCACAGTACGTTTGATGTGCAGTACCGGAGATAACTTGGTGTTCGTGAGGTTTCAAGCTGAGATATGGATTTTCTTCGATAATCTTGGTGAGACTTTAGTCAGAAGTATGCAGAATCATCTAGATCGCTCTTTTCGAGCTAGTGAATGCGATAAAACAAGTTTTCTGGTGTTTTCCAGATTCCACAGTGCGTTTTATATGCAGAACCGGCGATAACTTGATTTACGTGGTGTTTCCAGCTGAGATATGCATTTTCGGCGATAATCTTGGTGTGTCTTCTGTCAGAGGTATGCAGTATCATCGAGATCCCTCTTTGCGAGCTATTTAATGCGAGAAACACGTTTTCTGGTGTTTTCACCACTTCACAGTACGTTTGATGTGCAGAACCGGCGAAATCTTGCTTTGCGTGGGTTTTCAAGCTGAGATATGAATTTTCTGCGATAATCTTGGTGAGACTTCAGTCAGAAGTATGCAGAATCATCGAGATCGCTCTTTTCGAGCTATTTAATGCGAGAAACACGTTTTCTGGTGTATTCACCACTCCACAGTACGTTTGACATGCAGAACCGGCGAAATCTTGCTTTTCGTGGGTTTTCAAGCTGAGATATGAATTTTCTGCGATACTCTTGGTGAGACTTCTGTCAGAAGTATGCAGAATCTTCGAGAACGCTCTTTTCGAGCTACTTAATGCGAGAAACACGTTTTCTGGTGTTTTCACCACTCCACAGTACGTTTGATGTGCAGAACCGGAGATAACTTGGTTTTCGTGAGGTTTCAAGCTGAGATATGCATTTTCTGCGATAATCTTGGTGAGACTTCAGTCAGAAGTACGCAGAATCATCTAGATCGCACTTTTCAAGCTATTTAATTGCGAAAAAACAAGTTTTCTGGTGTATTCACCACTCCACAGTACGTTTGACATGCAGAACCGGCGAAATCTTGCTTTGCGTGGGTTTTCAAGCTGAGATATGAATTTTCTGCGATAATCTTGGTGAGACTTCTGTCAGAAGTATGCAGAATCATCGAGATCCCTCATTGCGAGCTATTTAATGCGAGAAACACGTTATCTGGTGTTTTCACCACTCCACAGTAAGTTTGATGTGCAGAACCGGAGATAACTTGGTTTTCGTGAGGTTTCAAGATGAGATATGCATTTTCTACGATAATCTTGGTGAGACTTCTGTCACAAGTATGCAGAATCTTCGAGAACGCTCTTTTCGAGCTACTTAATGCGAGAAACACGTTTTCTGGTGTTTTCACCACCTCACAGTACGATTGATATGCAGAACCGCAGATAACTTGGTTTTCGTGAGGTTTCAAGCTGAGATATGCATTTTCTGCGATAATCTTGGTGAGACTTCAGTCAGAAGTATGCAGAATCTTCGAGAACGCTCTTTTCGAGCTGCTTAATGCGAGAATCACGTTTTCTGGTGTTTTCACCACTCCACAGTACTTTTGATGTGCAGAACCGGAGATAACTTGGTGTTCGTGAGGTTTCAAGCTGAGATATGGATTTTCTGCGATAATCTTGGTGAGACTTTAGTCAGAAGTATGTAGAATCATCTAGATCGCTCTTTTCGAGCTATTTAATGCGATAAATCAAGCTTTCTGGTGTTTTCCAGATTCCACAGTGCGTTTTATATGCAGAACCGGCGATATCTTGATTTTCGTGGTGTTTCCAGCTGAGATATGCATTTTCGGCGATAATCTTGGTGTGTCTTCTGTCAGAGGTATGCAGAATCATTGAGATCCCTCTTTTCGAGCAATTTAATGCGAGAAACACGTTTTCTGGTGTATTCACCACTCCACAGTACGTTTGACATGCAGAACCGGCGAAATCTTGCTTTTCGTGGGTTTTCAAGCTGAGATATGAATTTTCTGCGATAATCTTGGTGAGACTTCAGTCAGAAGTATGCAGAATCATCGAGATCGCTCTTTTCGAGCTATTTAATGCGAGAAACACGTTTTCTGGTGTATTCACCACTCCACAGTACGTTTGATATGCAGAAGTGACGAAATCTTGGCTTTCGTCGGGTATCAAGCTGAGATATGCATTTTCTACGATAATCTTGGTGAGACTTCTGTCAGAAGTATGCAGAACCATCGGGATCGCTCTTTTCGAGCTATTTAATGCGAGAAACACGTTATCTGGTTGTTTTCACCACTCCACAGTACGTTTGATGTGCAGAACCGGAGATAACTTGGTTTTCGTGAGGTTTCAAGATGAGATATGCATTTTCTACGATAATCTTGGTGAGACTTCTGTCACAAGTATGCAGAATCTTCGAGAACGCTCTTTTCGAGCTACTTATTGCGAGAAACACGTTTTCTGGTGTTTTCACCACTTCACAGTACGTTTGATGTGCAGAACCGGCGAAATCTTGCTTTGCGTGGGTTTTCAATCTGAGATATGAATTTTCTGCGATAATCTTGGTGAGACTTCAGTCAGAAGTATGCAGAATCATCGAGAACGCTCTTTACGAGCTACTTAATGCGAGAAACACGTTTTCTGGTGTTTTCACCACTCCACAGTACGTTTGATGTGCAGAACCGGAGATAACTTGGTTTTCGTGAGGTTTCAAGCTGAGATATGCATTTTCTGCGATAATCTTGGTGAGACTTCTGTCAGAAGTATGCAGAATCTTCGAGAACGCTCTTTTCGAGCTGCTTAATGCGAGAATCACGTTTTCTGGTGTTGTCACCACTCCACAGTACGTTTGATGTGCAGAACCGGAGATAACTTGGTGTTCGTGAGGTTTCAAGCTGAGATATGCATTTTCTTCGATAATCTTGGTGAGACTTCTGTCACAAGTATGCAGAATCTTCGAGAACGCTCTTTTAGAGCTACTTATTGCGAGAAACACGTTTTCTGGTGTTTTCACCACTTCACAGTACGTTTGATGTGCAGAACCGGCGAAATCTTGCTTTGCGTGGGTTTTCAAGCTGAGATATGAATTTTCTGCGATAATCTTGGTGAGACTTCAGTCAGAAGTATGCAGAATCATCGAGATCGCTCTTTTCGAGCTATTTAATGCGAGAAACACGTTTTCTGGTGTATTCACCACTCCACAGTACGTTTGACATGCAGAACCGGCGAAATCTTGCTTTTCGTGGGTTTTCAAGCTGAGATATGAATTTTCTGCGATACTCTTGGTGAGACTTCTGTCAGAAGTATGCAGAATCTTCGAGAACGCTCTTTTCGAGCTACTTAATGCGAGAAACACGTTTTCTGGTGTTTTCACCACTCCACAGTACGTTTGATGTGCAGAACCGGAGATAACTTGGTTTTCGTGAGGTTTCAAGCTGAGATATGCATTTTCTGCGATAATCTTGGTGAGACTTCTGTCAGAAGTATGCAGAATCTTCGAGAACGCTCTTTTCGAGCTGCTTAATGCGAGAATCACGTTTTCTGGTGTTTTCACCACTCCACAGTACGTTTGATGTGCAGAACCGGAGATAACTTGGTGTTCGTGAGGTTTCAAGCTGAGATATGGATTTTCTGCGATAATCTTGGTGAGACTTTAGTCAGAAGTATGCAGAATCATCTAGATCGCTCTTTTCGAGCTAGTTAATGCGATAAAACAAGTTTTCTGGTGTTTTCCAGATTCCACAGTGCGTGTTATAGGCAGAACCGGCGATATCTTGATTTTCGTGGTGTTTCCAGCTGAGATATGCATTTTCGGCGATAATCTTGGTGTGTCTTCTGTCAGAGGTATGCAGAATCATCGAGATCCCTCTTTGCGAGCTATTTAATGCGAGAAACACGTTATCTGGTGTTTTCACCACTCCACAGTACGTTTGATGTGCAGAACCGGAGATAACTTGGTTTTCGTGAGGTTTCAAGATGAGATATGCATTTTCTACGATAATCTTGGTGAGACTTCTGTCACAAGTATGCAGAATCTTCGAGAACGCTCTTTTCGAGCTACTTAATGCGAGAAACACGTTTTCTGGTGTTTTCACCACTTCACAGTACGTTTGATGTGCAGAACCGGAGATAACTTGGTTTTCGTGAGGTTTCAAGCTGAGATATGCATTTTCTTCGATAATCTTGGTGAGACTTCAGTCAGAAGTATGCAGAATCATCTAGATCACTGTTTGCAAGCTATTTAATGCGAAAAAAACAAGTTTTCTGGTGTATTTACCACTCCACAGTACGTTTGACATGCAGAACCGGCGAAATCTTGCTTTGCGTGGGTTTTCAAGCTGAGATATGAATTTTCTGCGATAATCTTGGTGAGACTTCAGTCAGAAGTATGCAGAATCATCGAGATCGCTCTTCTCGAGCTATTTAATGCGAGAAACACGTTTTCTGGCGTATTCACCACTCCACAGTACGTTTGACATGCAGAACCGGCGAAATCTTGCTTTTCGTGGGTTTTCAAGCTGAGATATGAATTTTTTGCGATACTCTTGGTGAGACTTCTGTCAGAAGTATGCAGAAACTTCGAGAACGCTCTTTTCGAGCTGCTTAATGCGAGAATCACGTTTTCTGGTGTTTTCACCACTCCACAGTACGTTTGATGTGCAGAACCGGAGATAACTTGGTGTTCGTGAGGTTTCAAGCTGAGATATGGATTTTCTGCGATAATCTTGGTGAGACTTTAGTCAGAAGTATGCAGAATCATCTAGACCGCTCTTTTCGATCTATTTAATGCGATAAAACAAGTATTCTGGTGTTTTCCAAATTCCACAGTGCGTTTTATATGCAGACCCGGCGAAATCTTGCTTTGCGTGGGTTTTCAATCTGAGATATGAATTTTCTGCGATAATCTTGGTGAGACTTCTGTCAGAAGTATGCAGAATCATCGAGATCCCTCTTTTCGAGCTAGTTAATGCGATAAAACAAGTTTTCTGGTGTTTTCCAGGTTCCACAGTGCGTTTTATATGCAGAACCGGCGATATCTTGATTTTCGTGGTGTTTCCAGCTGAGATATGCATTTTTGGCGGTAATCTTGGTGTGTCTTCTGTCAGAGGTATGCAGAATCATCGAGATCCCTCTTTGCGAGCTATTTAATGCGAGAAACACGTTATCTGGTGTTTTCACCACTCCACAGTATGTTTGATATGCAGAACCGGAGATAACTTGGTTTTCGTGAGGTTTCAAGCTGAGATATGCATTTTCTGCGATAATCTTGGTGAGACTTCTGTCAGAAGTATGCAGAATCTTCGAGAACGCTCTTTTCGAGCTGCTTAATGCGAGAATCGCGTTTTCTGGTGTTTTCACCACTCCACAGTACGTTTGATGTGCAGAACCGGAGATAACTTGGTGTTCGTGAGGTTTCAAGCTGAGATATGGATTTTCTGCGATAATCTTGGTGAGACTTTAGTCAGAAGTATGCAGAATCATCTAGATCGCTCTTTTCGAGCTAGTTAATGCGATAAAACAAGTTTTCTGGTGTTTTCCAGATTCCACAGTGCGTTTTATAGGCAGAACCGGCGATATCTTGATTTTCGTGGTGTTTCCAGCTGAGATATGCATTTTCGGCGATAATCTTGGTGTGTCTTCTGTCAGAGGTATGCAGAATCATCGAGATCCCTCTTTGCGAGCTATTTAATGCGAGAAACACGTTATCTGGTGTTTTCACCACTCCACAGTACGTTTGATGTGCAGAACCGGAGATAACTTGGTTTTCGTGAGGTTTCAAGATGAGATATGCATTTTCTACGATAATCTTGGTGAGACTTCTGTCACAAGTATGCAGAATCTTCGTGAACGCTCTTTTCGAGCTACTTAATGCGAGAAACACGTTTTCTGGTGTTTTCACCACTTCACAGTACGTTTGATGTGCAGAACCGGAGATAACTTGGTTTTCGTGAGGTTTCAAGCTGAGATATGCATTTTCTTCGATAATCTTGGTGAGACTTCAGTCAGAAGTATGCAGAATCATCTAGATCACTGTTTTCAAGCTATTTAATGCGAAAAAAACAAGTTATCTGGTGTATTTACCACTCCACAGTACGTTTGACATGCAGAACCGGCGAAATCTTGCTTTGCGTGGGTTTTCAAGCTGAGATATGAATTTTCTGCGATAATCTTGGTGAGACTTCAGTCAGAAGTATGCAGAATCATCGAGATCGCTCTTTTCGAGCTATTTAATGCGAGAAACACGTTTTCTGGTGTATTCACCACTCCACAGTACGTTTGATATGCAGAACCGACGAAATCTTGGCTTTCGTCGGGTATCAAGCTGAGATATGCATTTTCTACGATAATCTTGGTGAGACTTCAGTCAGAAGTATGCAGAACCATCGGGATCGCTCTTTTCGAGCTATTTAATGCGAGAAACACGTTATCTGGTTGTTTTCACCACTCCACAGTACGTTTGACATGCAGAACCGGAGATATCTTGGTTTCGGTCGGGTTTCAAGCTGAGATATGCATTTTCTACGATAATCTTGGTGAGACTTCTGTCACAAGTATGCAGAATCTTCGAGAACGCTCTTTTCGAGCTACTTAATGCGAGAAACACGTTTTCTGGTGTATTCACCACTCCACAGTACGTTTGACATGCAGAACCGGCGAAATCTTGCTTTTCGTGGGTTTTCAAGCTGAGATATGAATTTTCTGCGATAATCTTGGAGAGACTTCAGTCAGAAGTATGCAGAATCATCGAGATCGCTCTTTTCGAGCGATTTAATGCGAGAAACACGTTTTCTGGTGTATTCACCACTCCACAGTACGTTTGATATGCAGAACCGACGAAATCTTGGCTTTCGTCGGGTATCAAGCTGAGATATGCATTTTCTACGATAATCTTGGTGAGACTTCTGTCAGAAGTATGCAGAACCATCGGGATCGCTCTTTTCGAGCTATTTAATGCGAGAAACACGTTATCTGGTGTATTCACCACTCCACAGTACGTTTGACATGCAGAACCGGCGAAATCTTGCTTTGCGTGGGTTTTCAAGCTGAGATATGAATTTTCTGCGATAATCTTGGTGAGACTTCAGTCAGAAGTATGCAGAATCATCGAGATCGCTCTTTTCGAGCTATTTAATGCGAGAAACACGTTTTCTGGCGTATTCACCACTCCACAGTACGTTTGACATGCAGAACCGGCGAAATCTTGCTTTTCGTGGGTTTTCAAGCTGAGATATGAATTTTTTGCGATACTCTTGGTGAGACTTCTGTCAGAAGTATGCAGAATCTTCGAGAACGCTCTTTTCGAGCTGCTTAATGCGAGAATCACGTTTTCTGGTGTTTTCACCACTCCACAGTACGTTTGATGTGCAGAACCGGAGATAACTTGGTGTTCGTGAGGTTTCAAGCTGAGATATGGATTTTCTGCGATAATCTTGGTGAGACTTTAGTCAGAAGTATGCAGAATCATCTAGATCGCTCTTTTCGATCTATTTAATGCGATAAAACAAGTATTCTGGTGTTTTCCAAATTCCACAGTGCGTTTTATATGCAGACCCGGCGAAATCTTGCTTTGGGTGGGTTTTCAATCTGAGATATGAATTTTCTGCGATAATCTTGGTGAGACTTCTGTCAGAAGTATGCAGAACCATCGGGATCGCTCTTTTCGAGCTATTTAATGCGAGAAACACGTTATCTGGTTGTTTTCACCACTCCACAGTACGTTTGATGTGCAGAACCGGAGATAACTTGGTTTTCGTGAGGTTTCAAGATGAGATATGCATTTTCTACGATAATCTTGGTGAGACTTCTGTCACAAGTATGCAGAATCTTCGAGAACGCTCTTTTCGAGCTACTTATTGCGAGAAACACGTTTTCTGGTGTTTTCACCACTTCACAGTACGTTTGATGTGCAGAACCGGCGAAATCTTGCTTTGCGTGGGTTTTCAATCTGAGATATGAATTTTCTGCGATAATCTTGGTGAGACTTCAGTCAGAAGTATGCAGAATCATCGAGAACGCTCTTTACGAGCTACTTAATGCGAGAAACACGTTTTCTGGTGTTTTCACCACTCCACAGTACGTTTGATGTGCAGAACCGGAGATAACTTGGTTTTCGTGAGGTTTCAAGCTGAGATATGCATTTTCTGCGATAATCTTGGTGAGACTTCTGTCAGAAGTATGCAGAATCTTCGAGAACGCTCTTTTCGAGCTGCTTAATGCGAGAATCACGTTTTCTGGTGTTGTCACCACTCCACAGTACGTTTGATGTGCAGAACCGGAGATAACTTGGTGTTCGTGAGGTTTCAAGCTGAGATATGCATTTTCTTCGATAATCTTGGTGAGACTTCTGTCACAAGTATGCAGAATCTTCGAGAACGCTCTTTTAGAGCTACTTATTGCGAGAAACACGTTTTCTGGTGTTTTCACCACTTCACAGTACGTTTGATGTGCAGAACCGGCGAAATCTTGCTTTGCGTGGGTTTTCAAGCTGAGATATGAATTTTCTGCGATAATCTTGGTGAGACTTCAGTCAGAAGTATGCAGAATCATCGAGATCGCTCTTTTCGAGCTATTTAATGCGAGAAACACGTTTTCTGGTGTATTCACCACTCCACAGTACGTTTGACATGCAGAACCGGCGAAATCTTGCTTTTCGTGGGTTTTCAAGCTGAGATATGAATTTTCTGCGATACTCTTGGTGAGACTTCTGTCAGAAGTATGCAGAATCTTCGAGAACGCTCTTTTCGAGCTACTTAATGCGAGAAACACGTTTTCTGGTGTTTTCACCACTCCACAGTACGTTTGATGTGCAGAACCGGAGATAACTTGGTTTTCGTGAGGTTTCAAGCTGAGATATGCATTTTCTGCGATAATCTTGGTGAGACTTCTGTCAGAAGTATGCAGAATCTTCGAGAACGCTCTTTTCGAGCTGCTTAATGCGAGAATCACGTTTTCTGGTGTTTTCACCACTCCACAGTACGTTTGATGTGCAGAACCGGAGATAACTTGGTGTTCGTGAGGTTTCAAGCTGAGATATGGATTTTCTGCGATAATCTTGGTGAGACTTTAGTCAGAAGTATGCAGAATCATCTAGATCGCTCTTTTCGAGCTAGTTAATGCGATAAAACAAGTTTTCTGGTGTTTTCCAGATTCCACAGTGCGTGTTATAGGCAGAACCGGCGATATCTTGATTTTCGTGGTGTTTCCAGCTGAGATATGCATTTTCGGCGATAATCTTGGTGTGTCTTCTGTCAGAGGTATGCAGAATCATCGAGATCCCTCTTTGCGAGCTATTTAATGCGAGAAACACGTTATCTGGTGTTTTCACCACTCCACAGTACGTTTGATGTGCAGAACCGGAGATAACTTGGTTTTCGTGAGGTTTCAAGATGAGATATGCATTTTCTACGATAATCTTGGTGAGACTTCTGTCACAAGTATGCAGAATCTTCGAGAACGCTCTTTTCGAGCTACTTAATGCGAGAAACACGTTTTCTGGTGTTTTCACCACTTCACAGTACGTTTGATGTGCAGAACCGGAGATAACTTGGTTTTCGTGAGGTTTCAAGCTGAGATATGCATTTTCTTCGATAATCTTGGTGAGACTTCAGTCAGAAGTATGCAGAATCATCTAGATCACTGTTTGCAAGCTATTTAATGCGAAAAAAACAAGTTTTCTGGTGTATTTACCACTCCACAGTACGTTTGACATGCAGAACCGGCGAAATCTTGCTTTGCGTGGGTTTTCAAGCTGAGATATGAATTTTCTGCGATAATCTTGGTGAGACTTCAGTCAGAAGTATGCAGAATCATCGAGATCGCTCTTCTCGAGCTATTTAATGCGAGAAACACGTTTTCTGGCGTATTCACCACTCCACAGTACGTTTGACATGCAGAACCGGCGAAATCTTGCTTTTCGTGGGTTTTCAAGCTGAGATATGAATTTTTTGCGATACTCTTGGTGAGACTTCTGTCAGAAGTATGCAGAAACTTCGAGAACGCTCTTTTCGAGCTGCTTAATGCGAGAATCACGTTTTCTGGTGTTTTCACCACTCCACAGTACGTTTGATGTGCAGAACCGGAGATAACTTGGTGTTCGTGAGGTTTCAAGCTGAGATATGGATTTTCTGCGATAATCTTGGTGAGACTTTAGTCAGAAGTATGCAGAATCATCTAGACCGCTCTTTTCGATCTATTTAATGCGATAAAACAAGTATTCTGGTGTTTTCCAAATTCCACAGTGCGTTTTATATGCAGACCCGGCGAAATCTTGCTTTGCGTGGGTTTTCAATCTGAGATATGAATTTTCTGCGATAATCTTGGTGAGACTTCTGTCAGAAGTATGCAGAATCATCGAGATCCCTCTTTTCGAGCTAGTTAATGCGATAAAACAAGTTTTCTGGTGTTTTCCAGGTTCCACAGTGCGTTTTATATGCAGAACCGGCGATATCTTGATTTTCGTGGTGTTTCCAGCTGAGATATGCATTTTTGGCGGTAATCTTGGTGTGTCTTCTGTCAGAGGTATGCAGAATCATCGAGATCCCTCTTTGCGAGCTATTTAATGCGAGAAACACGTTATCTGGTGTTTTCACCACTCCACAGTATGTTTGATATGCAGAACCGGAGATAACTTGGTTTTCGTGAGGTTTCAAGCTGAGATATGCATTTTCTGCGATAATCTTGGTGAGACTTCTGTCAGAAGTATGCAGAATCTTCGAGAACGCTCTTTTCGAGCTGCTTAATGCGAGAATCGCGTTTTCTGGTGTTTTCACCACTCCACAGTACGTTTGATGTGCAGAACCGGAGATAACTTGGTGTTCGTGAGGTTTCAAGCTGAGATATGGATTTTCTGCGATAATCTTGGTGAGACTTTAGTCAGAAGTATGCAGAATCATCTAGATCGCTCTTTTCGAGCTAGTTAATGCGATAAAACAAGTTTTCTGGTGTTTTCCAGATTCCACAGTGCGTTTTATAGGCAGAACCGGCGATATCTTGATTTTCGTGGTGTTTCCAGCTGAGATATGCATTTTCGGCGATAATCTTGGTGTGTCTTCTGTCAGAGGTATGCAGAATCATCGAGATCCCTCTTTGCGAGCTATTTAATGCGAGAAACACGTTATCTGGTGTTTTCACCACTCCACAGTACGTTTGATGTGCAGAACCGGAGATAACTTGGTTTTCGTGAGGTTTCAAGATGAGATATGCATTTTCTACGATAATCTTGGTGAGACTTCTGTCACAAGTATGCAGAATCTTCGTGAACGCTCTTTTCGAGCTACTTAATGCGAGAAACACGTTTTCTGGTGTTTTCACCACTTCACAGTACGTTTGATGTGCAGAACCGGAGATAACTTGGTTTTCGTGAGGTTTCAAGCTGAGATATGCATTTTCTTCGATAATCTTGGTGAGACTTCAGTCAGAAGTATGCAGAATCATCTAGATCACTGTTTTCAAGCTATTTAATGCGAAAAAAACAAGTTATCTGGTGTATTTACCACTCCACAGTACGTTTGACATGCAGAACCGGCGAAATCTTGCTTTGCGTGGGTTTTCAAGCTGAGATATGAATTTTCTGCGATAATCTTGGTGAGACTTCAGTCAGAAGTATGCAGAATCATCGAGATCGCTCTTTTCGAGCTATTTAATGCGAGAAACACGTTTTCTGGTGTATTCACCACTCCACAGTACGTTTGATATGCAGAACCGACGAAATCTTGGCTTTCGTCGGGTATCAAGCTGAGATATGCATTTTCTACGATAATCTTGGTGAGACTTCAGTCAGAAGTATGCAGAACCATCGGGATCGCTCTTTTCGAGCTATTTAATGCGAGAAACACGTTATCTGGTTGTTTTCACCACTCCACAGTACGTTTGACATGCAGAACCGGAGATATCTTGGTTTCGGTCGGGTTTCAAGCTGAGATATGCATTTTCTACGATAATCTTGGTGAGACTTCTGTCACAAGTATGCAGAATCTTCGAGAACGCTCTTTTCGAGCTACTTAATGCGAGAAACACGTTTTCTGGTGTATTCACCACTCCACAGTACGTTTGACATGCAGAACCGGCGAAATCTTGCTTTTCGTGGGTTTTCAAGCTGAGATATGAATTTTCTGCGATAATCTTGGAGAGACTTCAGTCAGAAGTATGCAGAATCATCGAGATCGCTCTTTTCGAGCTATTTAATGCGAGAAACACGTTTTCTGGTGTATTCACCACTCCACAGTACGTTTGATATGCAGAACCGACGAAATCTTGGCTTTCGTCGGGTATCAAGCTGAGATATGCATTTTCTACGATAATCTTGGTGAGACTTCTGTCAGAAGTATGCAGAACCATCGGGATCGCTCTTTTCGAGCTATTTAATGCGAGAAACACGTTATCTGGTGTATTCACCACTCCACAGTACGTTTGACATGCAGAACCGGCGAAATCTTGCTTTGCGTGGGTTTTCAAGCTGAGATATGAATTTTCTGCGATAATCTTGGTGAGACTTCAGTCAGAAGTATGCAGAATCATCGAGATCGCTCTTTTCGAGCTATTTAATGCGAGAAACACGTTTTCTGGCGTATTCACCACTCCACAGTACGTTTGACATGCAGAACCGGCGAAATCTTGCTTTTCGTGGGTTTTCAAGCTGAGATATGAATTTTTTGCGATACTCTTGGTGAGACTTCTGTCAGAAGTATGCAGAATCTTCGAGAACGCTCTTTTCGAGCTGCTTAATGCGAGAATCACGTTTTCTGGTGTTTTCACCACTCCACAGTACGTTTGATGTGCAGAACCGGAGATAACTTGGTGTTCGTGAGGTTTCAAGCTGAGATATGGATTTTCTGCGATAATCTTGGTGAGACTTTAGTCAGAAGTATGCAGAATCATCTAGATCGCTCTTTTCGATCTATTTAATGCGATAAAACAAGTATTCTGGTGTTTTCCAAATTCCACAGTGCGTTTTATATGCAGACCCGGCGAAATCTTGCTTTGGGTGGGTTTTCAATCTGAGATATGAATTTTCTGCGATAATCTTGGTGAGACTTCTGTCAGAAGTATGCAGAATCATCGAGATCCCTCTTTTCGAGCTAGTTAATGCGATAAAACAAGTTTTCTGGTGTTTTCCAGATTCCACAGTGCGTTTTATATGCAGAACCGGCGATATTTTGATTTTCGTGGTGTTTCCAGCTGAGATATGCATTTTTGGCGGTAATCTTGGTGTGTCTTCTGTCAGAGGTATGCAGAATCATCGAGATCCCTCTTTGCGAGCTATTTAATGCGAGAAACACGTTATCTGGTGTTTTCACCACTCCACAGTATGTTTGATATGCAGAACCGGAGATAACTTGGTTTTCGTGAGGTTTCAAGATGAGATATGCATTTTCTACGATAATCTTGGTGAGACTTCTGTCACAAGTATGCAGAATCTTCGAGAACGCTCTTTTCGAGCTACTTAATGCGAGAAACACGTTTTCTGGTGTTTTCACCACTCCACAGTACGTTTGATGTGCAGAACCGGAGATAACTTGGTGTTCGTGAGGTTTCAAGATGAGATATGGATTTTCTGCGATAATCTTGGTGAGACTTTAGTCAGAAGTATGCAGATTCATCTAGATCGCTCTTTTCGAGCTATTTAATGCGATAAAACAAGTTTTCTGGTGTTTTCCAAATTCCACAGTGCGTTTTATATGCAGAACCGGCGATATCTTAATTTTTGTGGTGTTTCCAGCTGAGATATGCATTTTCGGCGATAATCTTGATGTGTCCTCCGTCAGAGGTATGCAGAATCATCGAGATCCCTCTTTTCGAGCTATTTAATGCGAGAAACACGTTTTCTGGTGTATTCACCACTCCACAGTACGTTTGACATGCAGAACCGGCGAAATCTTGCTTTGCGTGGGTTTTCAACCTGAGATATGAATTTTCTGCGATAATCTTGGTGAGACTTCTGTCAGAAGTATGCAGAATCATCGAGATCCCTCTTTGCGAGCTATTTAATGCGAGAAACACGTTATCTGGTGTTTTCACCACTCCACAGTACGTTTGATGTGCAGAACCGGCGATATTTTGGTTTTCTTCGGGTTTCAAGCTGAGATATGCATTTTCTACGATAATCCTGGTGAGACTTCTGTCAGAATTATGCAGAATCTTCGAGAACGCTCATTTCGAGCAACTTAATGCGCGAAACACGTTTTCTGGGGTTTTCACCACTCCACAGTGCGTTTGATATGCAGTACCAACGATATCTTGGTGTTCGTGGGGTTTCAAGCTGAGATATGCATTTTCTACGATAATCCTGGTGAGACTTCTGTCAGAAGTATGCAGAATCTTCGAGAACGCTCTTTTCGAGCTACTTAATGCGCGAAATACGTTTTCTGGTGTTTTGGCCACTCCACGGTACGTTTAATGTGCAGAACTGGAGATAACTCGGTTTTCGTCGGGTTTCAAGTTGAGAAATGCATTTTCTACGATAATCTTGGTGAGACTTCTGTCCGAAGTATGAAGAATCATCGAGATCGCTCTATTCGAGCTATTTAATGCGAGAAGCACGTTTTCTGGCGTTTTCACCACTCCGCAGTGCGTTTGATATGCTGAACACAGGGATATCTTGGTTTTCGTGGGGTTTCAAGCCGAGATATGCATTTTTTACGTTAATTTTGGTGAGACTTCTGTCCGAAGTATGCAGAATCATCGAGATCGCTCGTTTCGAGCTATTTAATGCGAGAAACACGTTATCTGGTGTTTTCACAACTCCACAGTACGTCTAACATGCAGAACCGGCGACATCTTGATTTTCGTGAGATTTCAAGCTGAGATATGCATTTTCTGTATAATATTGGTGAGACTTCAGTCAGAAGTATGCAGAATCATCTAGATCGCTCGTTTCGAGCTTCTTACTGCGACAAATCAAGTTTTCTGGTGTTTCCAACATTCCACAGTGCGTTTGATATGCATAACCGGCGATATCTTGATTTTCGTGGTGTTTCCAGCTGAGATATGCATTCTCTGCGATAATCTTGGTGAGTCTTCTGTCACAAGCATGCAGAATCATCTAGATCGCTCTTCTCGAGCTATTTAATGCGAGAAACACGTTTTCTGGTGTATTCACCACTCCACAGTACGTTTGACATGCAGAACCGGAGATATCATGGTTTCGGTCGGGTTTCAAGCTGAGATATGCATTTTCTACGATAATCTTGGTGAGACTTCTGTCACAAGTATGCAGAATCATCGGGATCGCTCTTTTCGAGCTATTTAATGCGAGAAACACGTTATCTGGTTGTTTTCACCACTCCACAGTGCGTTTGATTTGCAGAACCGGCGACATCTTGATTTTCGTGACGTTTCAAGCTGAGATATGCATTTTCTGCGATAATCTTGGTGAGACTTCTGTCCGAAGTATGCAGAATAACTCGATCGCTCTTTTCGAGCTACGTAATGCACGAAACACGTTTTCTGGTGTTTTCACCACTCCACAGTACGTTTGACATGCAGAACCGGAGATATCTTGGTTTCGGTCGGGTTTCAAGCTGAGATATGCATTTTCTACGATAATCTTGGTGAAACATCTGTCCGAAGTATGCAGAATCATCGAGATCGCTCTTTTCGAGCTAGTTAGTGCGAGAAACACGTTATCTGGTTGTATTCACCACTCCACAGTGCGTTTGATTTGCAGAACTGGCGACATCTTGATTTTCGTGAGGTTTCAAGCTGAGATATGCATTTTCTGCGATAATATTGGTGAGACTTCAGTCAGAAGTATGCAGAATCATCTAGATCACTGTTTTCAAGCTATTTAATGCGAAAAAAACAAGTTATCTGGTGTATTTACCACTCCACAGTACGTTTGACATGCAGAACCGGCGAAATCTTGCTTTGCGTGGGTTTTCAAGCTGAGATATGAATTTTCTGCGATAATCTTGGTGAGACTTCAGTCAGAAGTATGCAGAATCATCGAGATCGCTCTTTTCGAGCTATTTAATGCGAGAAACACGTTTTCTGGTGTATTCACCACTCCACAGTACGTTTGATATGCAGAACCGACGAAATCTTGGCTTTCGTCGGGTATCAAGCTGAGATATGCATTTTCTACGATAATCTTGGTGAGACTTCAGTCAGAAGTATGCAGAACCATCGGGATCGCTCTTTTCGAGCTATTTAATGCGAGAAACACGTTATCTGGTTGTTTTCACCACTCCACAGTACGTTTGACATGCAGAACCGGAGATATCTTGGTTTCGGTCGGGTTTCAAGCTGAGATATGCATTTTCTACGATAATCTTGGTGAGACTTCTGTCACAAGTATGCAGAATCTTCGAGAACGCTCTTTTCGAGCTACTTAATGCGAGAAACACGTTTTCTGGTGTATTCACCACTCCACAGTACGTTTGACATGCAGAACCGGCGAAATCTTGCTTTTCGTGGGTTTTCAAGCTGAGATATGAATTTTCTGCGATAATCTTGGAGAGACTTCAGTCAGAAGTATGCAGAATCATCGAGATCGCTCTTTTCGAGCTATTTAATGCGAGAAACACGTTTTCTGGTGTATTCACCACTCCACAGTACGTTTGATATGCAGAACCGACGAAATCTTGGCTTTCGTCGGGTATCAAGCTGAGATATGCATTTTCTACGATAATCTTGGTGAGACTTCTGTCAGAAGTATGCAGAACCATCGGGATCGCTCTTTTCGAGCTATTTAATGCGAGAAACACGTTATCTGGTGTATTCACCACTCCACAGTACGTTTGACATGCAGAACCGGCGAAATCTTGCTTTGCGTGGGTTTTCAAGCTGAGATATGAATTTTCTGCGATAATCTTGGTGAGACTTCAGTCAGAAGTATGCAGAATCATCGAGATCGCTCTTTTCGAGCTATTTAATGCGAGAAACACGTTTTCTGGCGTATTCACCACTCCACAGTACGTTTGACATGCAGAACCGGCGAAATCTTGCTTTTCGTGGGTTTTCAAGCTGAGATATGAATTTTTTGCGATACTCTTGGTGAGACTTCTGTCAGAAGTATGCAGAATCTTCGAGAACGCTCTTTTCGAGCTGCTTAATGCGAGAATCACGTTTTCTGGTGTTTTCACCACTCCACAGTACGTTTGATGTGCAGAACCGGAGATAACTTGGTGTTCGTGAGGTTTCAAGCTGAGATATGGATTTTCTGCGATAATCTTGGTGAGACTTTAGTCAGAAGTATGCAGAATCATCTAGATCGCTCTTTTCGATCTATTTAATGCGATAAAACAAGTATTCTGGTGTTTTCCAAATTCCACAGTGCGTTTTATATGCAGACCCGGCGAAATCTTGCTTTGGGTGGGTTTTCAATCTGAGATATGAATTTTCTGCGATAATCTTGGTGAGACTTCTGTCAGAAGTATGCAGAATCATCGAGATCCCTCTTTTCGAGCTAGTTAATGCGATAAAACAAGTTTTCTGGTGTTTTCCAGATTCCACAGTGCGTTTTATATGCAGAACCGGCGATATTTTGATTTTCGTGGTGTTTCCAGCTGAGATATGCATTTTTGGCGGTAATCTTGGTGTGTCTTCTGTCAGAGGTATGCAGAATCATCGAGATCCCTCTTTGCGAGCTATTTAATGCGAGAAACACGTTATCTGGTGTTTTCACCACTCCACAGTATGTTTGATATGCAGAACCGGAGATAACTTGGTTTTCGTGAGGTTTCAAGATGAGATATGCATTTTCTACGATAATCTTGGTGAGACTTCTGTCACAAGTATGCAGAATCTTCGAGAACGCTCTTTTCGAGCTACTTAATGCGAGAAACACGTTTTCTGGTGTTTTCACCACTCCACAGTACGTTTGATGTGCAGAACCGGAGATAACTTGGTGTTCGTGAGGTTTCAAGATGAGATATGGATTTTCTGCGATAATCTTGGTGAGACTTTAGTCAGAAGTATGCAGATTCATCTAGATCGCTCTTTTCGAGCTATTTAATGCGATAAAACAAGTTTTCTGGTGTTTTCCAAATTCCACAGTGCGTTTTATATGCAGAACCGGCGATATCTTAATTTTTGTGGTGTTTCCAGCTGAGATATGCATTTTCGGCGATAATCTTGATGTGTCCTCCGTCAGAGGTATGCAGAATCATCGAGATCCCTCTTTTCGAGCTATTTAATGCGAGAAACACGTTTTCTGGTGTATTCACCACTCCACAGTACGTTTGACATGCAGAACCGGCGAAATCTTGCTTTGCGTGGGTTTTCAACCTGAGATATGAATTTTCTGCGATAATCTTGGTGAGACTTCTGTCAGAAGTATGCAGAATCATCGAGATCCCTCTTTGCGAGCTATTTAATGCGAGAAACACGTTATCTGGTGTTTTCACCACTCCACAGTACGTTTGATGTGCAGAACCGGCGATATTTTGGTTTTCTTCGGGTTTCAAGCTGAGATATGCATTTTCTACGATAATCCTGGTGAGACTTCTGTCAGAATTATGCAGAATCTTCGAGAACGCTCATTTCGAGCAACTTAATGCGCGAAACACGTTTTCTGGGGTTTTCACCACTCCACAGTGCGTTTGATATGCAGTACCAACGATATCTTGGTGTTCGTGGGGTTTCAAGCTGAGATATGCATTTTCTACGATAATCCTGGTGAGACTTCTGTCAGAAGTATGCAGAATCTTCGAGAACGCTCTTTTCGAGCTACTTAATGCGCGAAATACGTTTTCTGGTGTTTTGGCCACTCCACGGTACGTTTAATGTGCAGAACTGGAGATAACTCGGTTTTCGTCGGGTTTCAAGTTGAGAAATGCATTTTCTACGATAATCTTGGTGAGACTTCTGTCCGAAGTATGAAGAATCATCGAGATCGCTCTATTCGAGCTATTTAATGCGAGAAGCACGTTTTCTGGCGTTTTCACCACTCCGCAGTGCGTTTGATATGCTGAACACAGGGATATCTTGGTTTTCGTGGGGTTTCAAGCCGAGATATGCATTTTTTACGTTAATTTTGGTGAGACTTCTGTCCGAAGTATGCAGAATCATCGAGATCGCTCGTTTCGAGCTATTTAATGCGAGAAACACGTTATCTGGTGTTTTCACAACTCCACAGTACGTCTAACATGCAGAACCGGCGACATCTTGATTTTCGTGAGATTTCAAGCTGAGATATGCATTTTCTGTATAATATTGGTGAGACTTCAGTCAGAAGTATGCAGAATCATCTAGATCGCTCGTTTCGAGCTTCTTACTGCGACAAATCAAGTTTTCTGGTGTTTCCAACATTCCACAGTGCGTTTGATATGCATAACCGGCGATATCTTGATTTTCGTGGTGTTTCCAGCTGAGATATGCATTCTCTGCGATAATCTTGGTGAGTCTTCTGTCACAAGCATGCAGAATCATCTAGATCGCTCTTCTCGAGCTATTTAATGCGAGAAACACGTTTTCTGGTGTATTCACCACTCCACAGTACGTTTGACATGCAGAACCGGAGATATCATGGTTTCGGTCGGGTTTCAAGCTGAGATATGCATTTTCTACGATAATCTTGGTGAGACTTCTGTCACAAGTATGCAGAATCATCGGGATCGCTCTTTTCGAGCTATTTAATGCGAGAAACACGTTATCTGGTTGTTTTCACCACTCCACAGTGCGTTTGATTTGCAGAACCGGCGACATCTTGATTTTCGTGACGTTTCAAGCTGAGATATGCATTTTCTGCGATAATCTTGGTGAGACTTCTGTCCGAAGTATGCAGAATAACTCGATCGCTCTTTTCGAGCTACGTAATGCACGAAACACGTTTTCTGGTGTTTTCACCACTCCACAGTACGTTTGACATGCAGAACCGGAGATATCTTGGTTTCGGTCGGGTTTCAAGCTGAGACATGCATTTTCTACGATAATCTTGGTGAAACATCTGTCCGAAGTATGCAGAATCATCTAGATCGCTCTTTTCGAGCTATTTAATGCGAGAAACACGTTTTCTGGTGTATTCACCACTCCACAGTACGTTTGACATGCAGAACCGGAGATATCATGGTTTCGGTCGGGTTTCAAGCTGAGATATGCATTTTCTACGATAATCTTGGTGAGACTTCTGTCCGAAGTATACTGTATCATCGAGATCGCTCTTTTCGAGCTAGTTAGTGCGAGAAACACGTTATCTGGTGTTTTCACCACTCCACAGTGCGTTTGATATGCAGAACAGTAGATATCTTGGATTTCGTGGGATTTCAAGCAGAGATATGCATTTTCTGCGATAATCTTGGTGTTTCATCTATGAGAAGTATGCAGAATCATCGAGAACGCTCTTTTCGAGTTAGTTAATGCGAGAAACACATTTTCTGGTGTTTTCAACATTCCACAGTGCGTCTGATATGCAGAACCGACGATATCTTGGATTTCGTGGTGTTTCCAGCAGAGATATGCATTTTCTGCGATAATCTTGGTGAGTCTTCTGTCAGAAGTATGCAGAATCATCGAGATAGCTCTATTCGAGCAATTTAATGCGAGAAACTCGTTATCTGGTGTTTTTATCACTGCACAGTACGTTTGATGTGCGGAACCGGAGATAACTTGGTTTTCGTGAGGTTTCAAGCTGAGATATGCATATTCTGCGATTATCTTGGTGAGACTTCTGTCAGAACTATGCAGAATCATCGGGATCGCTCTTTTCGAGCTATTTAATGCGAGAAACACGTTATCTGGTTGTTTTCACCACTCCACAGTGCGTTTGATTTGCAGAACTGGCGACATCTTGAGCTTCGTGAGGTTTCAAGCTGAGATATGCATTTTCTGCGATAATATTGGTGAGACTTCAGTCAGAAGTATGCAGAATCATCTAGATCGCTCGTTTCGAGCTTCTTACTGCGACAAATCAAGTTTTCTGGTGTTTCCAACATTCCACAGTGCGTTTGATATGCATAACCGGCGATATCTTGATTTTCGTGGTGTTTCCAGCTGAGATATGCATTCTCTGCGATAATCTTGGTGAGTCTTCTGTCACAAGTATGCAGAATCATCTAGATCGCTCTTTTCGAGCTATTTAATGCGAGAAACACGTTTTCTGGTGTATTCACCACTCCACAGTACGTTTGACATGCAGAACCGGAGATATCATGGTTTCGGTCGGGTTTCAAGCTGAGATATGCATTTTCTACGATAATCTTGGTGAGACTTCTGTCACAAGTATGCAGAATCATCGGGATCGCTCTTTTCTAGCTATTTAACGCGAGAAACACGTTATCTGGCTGTTTTCACCACTCCACAGTGCGTTTGATTTGCAGAACCGGCGACATCTTGATTTTCGTGAGGTTTCAAGCTGAGATATGCATTTTCTGCGATAATCTTGGTGAGACTTCTGTCCGAAGTATGCAGAATAACTCGATCGCTCTTTTCGAGCTACGTAATGCACGAAACACGTTTTCTGGTGTTTTCACCACTCCACAGTACGTTTGACATGCAGAACCGGAGATATCTTGGTTTCGGTCGGGTTTCAAGCTGAGATATGCATTTTCTACGATAATCTTGGTGAAACATCTGTCCGAAGTATGCAGAATCATCGAGATCGCTCTTTTCGAGCTATTTAATGCGAGAAGCACGTTTTCTGGGGTTTTCACCACTCCGCAGTGCGTTTGATATGCTGAACACAGCGATATCTTGGTTTTCGTGGGGTTTCAAGCCGAGATATGCATTTTTTACGTTAATTTTGGTGAGACTTCTGTCCGAAGTATGCAGAATCATCGAGATCGCTCGTTTCGAGCTATTTAATGCGAAAAAACAAGTTTTCTGGTGTTTTGACCACTCCACAGTGCGTTTGATATGTAGAGCCGCCGATAACTTGGTTTTCGTGGGGTTTCCAGCTGAAATAAGCATTTTCTACGATAATCTTGGTGAGACTTCTGTCACAAGTATACAGAATCTTCGAGAACGCTCTTTTCGAGCTACTTAATGCGAGAAACACGTTTTCTGGTGTTTTCACCACTGCACAGTACGTTTGATGTGCGGAACCGGAGATAACTTGGTTTTCGTGAGGTTTCAAGCTGAGATATGCATTTTCTGCGATTATCTTGGTGAGACTTCTGTCAGAACAATGCAGAATCATCGAGATCGCTCGTTTCGAGCTATTTAATGCGAGAAACACGTTATCTGGTGTTTTCACCACTCGACAGTGCGTTGGATATGCAGAACCGGAGATATTTTGGTTTTCGTGGGGTTTCAAGCTGAGATATGCATTTTCTGCGATAATATTGGTGAGACTTCAGTCAGAAGTATGCAGAATCATCTAGATCGCTCGTTTCGAGCTTCTTACTGCGACAAATCAAGTTTTCTGGTGTTTCCAACATTCCACAGTGCGTTTAATATGCATAACCGGCGATATCTTGATTTTCGTGGTGTTTCCAGCTGAGATATGCATTCTCTGCGATAATCTTGGTGAGTCTTCTGTCACAAGTATGCAGAATCATCTAGATCGCTCTTTTCGAGCTATTTAATGCGAGAAACACGTTTTCTGGTGTATTCACCACTCCACAGTACGTTTGACATGCAGAACCGGAGATATCATGGTTTCGGTCGGGTTTCAAGTTGAGATATGCATTTTCTACGATAATCTTGGTGAGACTTCTGTCACAAGTATGCAGAATCATCGGGATCGCTCTTTTCGTGCTATTTAATGCGAGAAACACGTTATCTGGTTGTTTTCACCACTCCACAGTGCGTTTGATTTGCAGAACCGGCGACATCTTGATTTTCGTGAGGTTTCAAGCTGAGATATGCATTTTCTGCGATCATCTTGGTGAGACTTCCGTCCGAAGTATGCAGAATAACTCGATCGCTCTTTTCGAGCTAGTTAGTGCGAGAAACACGTTATCTGGTGTTTTCACCACTCCACAGTGCGTTTGATATGCAGAACAGTAGAAATCTTGGTTTTCGTGGGATTTCAAGCAGAGATATGCATTTTCTGCGATAATCTTGGTGAGACTTCTGTCCGAAGTATGCAGAATCATCGAGATCGCTCGTTTCGAGCTATTTAATGCGAGAAACACGTTATCTGGTGTTTTCACCACTCCACAGTGCGTTTGATATGCAGAACCGGCGATATCTTGGTTTTCGTGCGGTTTCAAGCAGAGATATGCATTTTCTGCGATAATCTTGGTGAGACTTCTGTCCGAAGTATGCTGTATCATCGAGATCGCTCTTTTCGAGCTAGTTAGTGCGAGAAACACGTTATCTGGTGTTTTCACCACTCCACAGTGCGTTTGATATGCAGAACAGTAGATATCTTGGTTTTCGTAGGATTTCAAGCAGAGATATGCATTTTCTGCGATAATCTTGGTGTTTCATCTATGAGAAGTATGCAGAATCATCGAGAACGCTCTTTTCGAGTTAGTTAATGCAAGAAACACATTTTCTGGTGTTTTCAACATTCCACAGTGCGTCTGATATGCAGAACCGACGATATCTTGGTTTTCGTGGTGTTTCCAGCAGAGATATGCATTTTCTGCGATAATCTTGGTGAGTCTTCTGTCAGAAGTATGCAGAATCATCGAGATCGCTCTATTCGAGCTATTTAATGCGAGAAACTCGTTATCTGGTGTTTTTATCACTCCACAGGGCGTATGATATGCAGAACCGGCGATATCTTGGTTTTCGTGGGGTTTCCAGCTGAGATATGCATTTTCAGCGATAATCCTGGTGAGACTTCAGTCAGAAGTATGCAGAATCATCTAGATCGTTCGTTTCGAGCTATTTAATGCGAAAAAACAAGTTTTCTGGTGTTTTGACCACTCCACAGTGCGTTTGATATGTAGAGCCGCCGATAACTTGGTTTTCGTGGGGTTTCCAGCTGAAATAAGCATTTTCAACGATAATCTTGGTGAGACTTCTGTCACAAGTATGCAGAATCTTCGAGAACGCTCTTTTCGAGCTACTTAATGCGAGAAACACGTTTTCTGGTGTTTTCACCACTGCACAGTACGTTTGATGTGCGGAACCGGAGATAACTTGGTTTTCGTGAGGTTTCAAGCTGAGATATGCATTTTCTGCGATTATGTTGGTGAGACTTCTGTCAGAACTATGCAGAATCATCGGGATCGCTCTTTTCGAGCTATTTAATGCGAGAAACACGTTATCTGGTTGTTTTCACCACACCACAGTGCGTTTGATTTGCAGAACTGGCGACATCTTGATTTTCGTGAGGTTTCAAGCTGAGATAAGCATTTTCTGCGATAATATTGGTGAGACTTCAGTCAGAAGTATGCAGAATCATCTAGATCGCTCGTTTCGAGCTTCTTCCTGCGACAAATCAAGTTTTCTGGTGTTTCCAACATTCCACAGTGCGTTTGATATGCATAACCGGCGATATCTTGATTTTCGTGGTGTTTCCAGCTGAGATATGCATTCTCTGCGATGATCTTGGTGAGTCTTCTGTCACAAGTATGCAGAATCATCTAGATCGCTCTTTTCGAGCTATTTAATGCGAGAAACACGTTTTCTGGTGTATTCACCACTCCACAGTTCGTTTGACATGCAGAACCGGAGATATCATGGTTTCGGTCGGGTTTCAAGCTGAGATATACATTTTCTACGATAATCTTGGTGAGACTTCTGTCACAAGTATGCAGAATCATCGGGATCGCTCTTTTCGAGCTATTTAATGCGAGAAACACGTTATCTGGTTGTTTTCACCACTCCACAGTGCGTTTGATTTGCAGAACCGGCGACATCTTGATTTTCGTGAGGTTTCAAGCTGAGATATGCATTTTCGGCGACAATCTTGGTGAGACTTCTGTCCGAAGTATGCAGAATAACTCGATCGCTCTTTTCGAGCTACGTAATGCACGAAACACGTTTTCTGGTGTTTTCACCACTCCACAGTACGTTTGACATGCAGAACCGGAGATATCTTGGTTTCGGTCGGGTTTCAAGCTGAGATATGCATTTTCTACGATAATCTTGGTGAAACATCTGTCCGAAGTATGCAGAAACATCGAGAGCGCTCTTTTCGAGCTATTTAATGCGAGAATCTCGTTTTCTGAGGTTTTCACCACTCCACAGTTCGTTGGATATGCAGAACCGGAGATATCTTGGTTTTCGTGGGGTTTCATGCTGAGATATGCATTTCCTTTGATAATCTTGGTGAGACTCCTGTCCGAAATATGCTGAATCATCGAGATCGCTCTTTTCGAGCTATTTAATGCGAGAAGCACGTTTTCTGGGGTTTTCACCACTCCGCAGTGCGTTTGATATGCTGAACACAGCGATATCTAGGTTTTCGTGGGGTTTCAAGCCGAGATATGCATGTTTTACGTTAATTTTGGTGAGACTTCTGTCCGAAGTATGCAGAATCATCGAGATCGCTCGTTTCGAGCTATTTAATGCGAGAAACACGTTATCTGGTGTTTTCACCACTCCACAGTGCGTTTGATATGCAGAACCGGCGATATCTTGGTTTTCGTGCGGTTTCAAGCAGAGATATGCATTTTCTGCGATAATCATGGTGAGACTTCTGTCCGAAGTATGCTGTATCATCGAGATCGCTCTTTTCGAGCTAGTTAGTGCGAGAAACACGTTATCTGGTGTTTTCACCACTCCACAGTGCGTTTGATATGCAGAACAGTAGATATCTTGGTTTTCGTGGGATTTCAAGCAGAGATATGCATTTTCTGCGATAATCTTGGTGTTTCATCTATGAGAAGTATGCAGAATCATCGAGAACGCTCTTTTCGAGTTAGTTAATGCGAGAAACACATTTTCTGGTGTTTTCAACATTCCACAGTGCGTCTGATATGCAGAACCGACGATATCTTGGTTTTCGTGGGATTTCAAGCAGAGATATGCATTTTCTGCGATAATCTTGGTGTTTCATCTATGAGAAGTATGCAGAATCATCGAGAACGCTCTTTTCGAGCTATTTAATGCGAGAAACTCGTTATCTGGTTGTTTTCACCACTCCACAGTGCGTTTGATTTGCAGAACTGGCGACATCTAGATTTTCGTGAGGTTTCAAGCTGAGATATGCATTTTCTGCGATAATACTGGTGAGACTTCAGTCAGAAGTATGCAGAATCATCTAGATCGCTGTTTTCGAGCTATTTAATGCGAGAAACACGTTTTCTGGTGTATTCACCACTCCACAGTACGTTTGACATGCAGAACCGGAGATATCATGGTTTCGGTCGGGTTTCAAGCTGAGATATGCATTTTCTACGATAATCTTGGTGAGACTTCTGTCACAAGTATGCAGAATCATCGGGATCGCACTTTTCGAGCTATTTAATGCGCGAAACACGTTTTCTGGGGTTTTCACCACTCCACAGTGCGTTTGATATGCAGTACCAACGATATCTTGGTGTTCGTGGGGTTTCAAGCTGAGATATGCATTTTCTACGATAATCCTGGTGAGACTTCTGTCAGAAGTATGCAGAATCTTCGAGAACGCTCTTTTCGAGCTACTTAATGCGCGAAATACGTTTTCTGGTGTTTTGGCCACTCCACGGTACGTTTAATGTGCAGAACTGGAGATAACTCGGTTTTCGTCGGGTTTCAAGTTGAGAAATGCATTTTCTACGATAATCTTGGTGAGACTTCTGTCCGAAGTATGAAGAATCATCGAGATCGCTCTATTCGAGCTATTTAATGCGAGAAGCACGTTTTCTGGCGTTTTCACCACTCCGCAGTGCGTTTGATATGCTGAACACAGGGATATCTTGGTTTTCGTGGGGTTTCAAGCCGAGATATGCATTTTTTACGTTAATTTTGGTGAGACTTCTGTCCGAAGTATGCAGAATCATCGAGATCGCTCGTTTCGAGCTATTTAATGCGAGAAACACGTTATCTGGTGTTTTCACAACTCCACAGTACGTCTAACATGCAGAACCGGCGACATCTTGATTTTCGTGAGGTTTCAAGCTGAGATATGCATTTTCTGCGATAATATTGGTGAGACTTCAGTCAGAAGTATGCAGAATCATCTAGATCGCTCGTTTCGAGCTTCTTACTGCGACAAATCAAGTTTTCTGGTGTTTCCAACATTCCACAGTGCGTTTGATATGCATAACCGGCGATATCTTGATTTTCGTGGTGTTTCCAGCTGAGATATGCATTCTCTGCGATAATCTTGGTGAGTCTTCTGTCACAAGCATGCAGAATCATCTAGATCGCTCTTTTCGAGCTATTTAATGCGAGAAACACGTTTTCTGGTGTATTCACCACTCCACAGTACGTTTGACATGCAGAACCGGAGATATCATGGTTTCGGTCGGGTTTCAAGCTGAGATATGCATTTTCTACGATAATCTTGGTGAGACTTCTGTCACAAGTATGCAGAATCATCGGGATCGCTCTATTCGAGCTATTTAATGCGAGAAACACGTTATGTGGCTGTTTTCAGCACTCCACAGTGCGTTTGATTTGCAGAACCGGCGACATCTTGATTTTCGTGAGGTTTCAAGCTGAGATATGCATTTTCTGCGATAATCTTGGTGAGACTTCTGTCCGAAGTATGCAGAATAACTCGATCGCTCTTTTCGAGCTACGTAATGCACGAAACACGTTTTCTGGTGTTTTCACCACTCCACAGTACGTTTGACATGCAGAACCGGAGATATCTTGGTTTCGGTCGGGTTTCAAGCTGAGACATGCATTTTCTACGATAATCTTGGTGAAACATCTGTCCGAAGTATGCAGAATCATCTAGATCGCTCTTTTCGAGCTATTTAATGCGAGAAACACGTTTTCTGGTGTATTCACCACTCCACAGTACGTTTGACATGCAGAACCGGAGATATCATGGTTTCGGTCGGGTTTCAAGCTGAGATATGCATTTTCTACGATAATCTTGGTGAGACTTCTGTCCGAAGTATACTGTATCATCGAGATCGCTCTTTTCGAGCTAGTTAGTGCGAGAAACACGTTATCTGGTGTTTTCACCACTCCACAGTGCGTTTGATATGCAGAACAGTAGATATCTTGGATTTCGTGGGATTTCAAGCAGAGATATGCATTTTCTGCGATAATCTTGGTGTTTCATCTATGAGAAGTATGCAGAATCATCGAGAACGCTCTTTTCGAGTTAGTTAATGCGAGAAACACATTTTCTGGTGTTTTCAACATTCCACAGTGCGTCTGATATGCAGAACCGACGATATCTTGGATTTCGTGGTGTTTCCAGCAGAGATATGCATTTTCTGCGATAATCTTGGTGAGTCTTCTGTCAGAAGTATGCAGAATCATCGAGATAGCTCTATTCGAGCAATTTAATGCGAGAAACTCGTTATCTGGTGTTTTTATCACTGCACAGTACGTTTGATGTGCGGAACCGGAGATAACTTGGTTTTCGTGAGGTTTCAAGCTGAGATATGCATATTCTGCGATTATCTTGGTGAGACTTCTGTCAGAACTATGCAGAATCATCGGGATCGCTCTTTTCGAGCTATTTAATGCGAGAAACACGTTATCTGGTTGTTTTCACCACTCCACAGTGCGTTTGATTTGCAGAACTGGCGACATCTTGATCTTCGTGAGGTTTCAAGCTGAGATATGCATTTTCTGCGATAATATTGGTGAGACTTCAGTCAGAAGTATGCAGAATCATCTAGATCGCTCGTTTCGAGCTTCTTACTGCGACAAATCAAGTTTTCTGGTGTTTCCAACATTCCACAGTGCGTTTGATATGCATAACCGGCGATATCTTGATTTTCGTGGTGTTTCCAGCTGAGATATGCATTCTCTGCGATAATCTTGGTGAGTCTTCTGTCACAAGTATGCAGAATCATCTAGATCGCTCTTTTCGAGCTATTTAATGCGAGAAACACGTTTTCTGGTGTATTCACCACTCCACAGTACGTTTGACATGCAGAACCGGAGATATCATGGTTTCGGTCGGGTTTCAAGCTGAGATATGCATTTTCTACGATAATCTTGGTGAGACTTCTGTCACAAGTATGCAGAATCATCGGGATCGCTCTTTTCTAGCTATTTAACGCGAGAAACACGTTATCTGGCTGTTTTCACCACTCCACAGTGCGTTTGATTTGCAGAACCGGCGACATCTTGATTTTCGTGAGGTTTCAAGCTGAGATATGCATTTTCTGCGATAATCTTGGTGAGACTTCTGTCCGAAGTATGCAGAATAACTCGATCGCTCTTTTCGAGCTACGTAATGCACGAAACACGTTTTCTGGTGTTTTCACCACTCCACAGTACGTTTGACATGCAGAACCGGAGATATCTTGGTTTCGGTCGGGTTTCAAGCTGAGATATGCATTTTCTACGATAATCTTGGTGAAACATCTGTCCGAAGTATGCAGAATCATCGAGATCGCTCTTTTCGAGCTATTTAATGCGAGAAGCACGTTTTCTGGGGTTTTCACCACTCCGCAGTGCGTTTGATATGCTGAACACAGCGATATCTTGGTTTTCGTGGGGTTTCAAGCCGAGATATGCATTTTTTACGTTAATTTTGGTGAGACTTCTGTCCGAAGTATGCAGAATCATCGAGATCGCTCGTTTCGAGCTATTTAATGCGAAAAAACAAGTTTTCTGGTGTTTTGACCACTCCACAGTGCGTTTGATATGTAGAGCCGCCGATAACTTGGTTTTCGTGGGGTTTCCAGCTGAAATAAGCATTTTCTACGATAATCTTGGTGAGACTTCTGTCACAAGTATACAGAATCTTCGAGAACGCTCTTTTCGAGCTACTTAATGCGAGAAACACGTTTTCTGGTGTTTTCACCACTGCACAGTACGTTTGATGTGCGGAACCGGAGATAACTTGGTTTTCGTGAGGTTTCAAGCTGAGATATGCATTTTCTGCGATTATCTTGGTGAGACTTCTGTCAGAACAATGCAGAATCATCGAGATCGCTCGTTTCGAGCTATTTAATGCGAGAAACACGTTATCTGGTGTTTTCACCACTCGACAGTGCGTTGGATATGCAGAACCGGAGATATTTTGGTTTTCGTGGGGTTTCAAGCTGAGATATGCATTTTCTGCGATAATATTGGTGAGACTTCAGTCAGAAGTATGCAGAATCATCTAGATCGCTCGTTTCGAGCTTCTTACTGCGACAAATCAAGTTTTCTGGTGTTTCCAACATTCCACAGTGCGTTTAATATGCATAACCGGCGATATCTTGATTTTCGTGGTGTTTCCAGCTGAGATATGCATTCTCTGCGATAATCTTGGTGAGTCTTCTGTCACAAGTATGCAGAATCATCTAGATCGCTCTTTTCGAGCTATTTAATGCGAGAAACACGTTTTCTGGTGTATTCACCACTCCACAGTACGTTTGACATGCAGAACCGGAGATATCATGGTTTCGGTCGGGTTTCAAGTTGAGATATGCATTTTCTACGATAATCTTGGTGAGACTTCTGTCACAAGTATGCAGAATCATCGGGATCGCTCTTTTCGTGCTATTTAATGCGAGAAACACGTTATCTGGTTGTTTTCACCACTCCACAGTGCGTTTGATTTGCAGAACCGGCGACATCTTGATTTTCGTGAGGTTTCAAGCTGAGATATGCATTTTCTGCGATCATCTTGGTGAGACTTCCGTCCGAAGTATGCAGAATAACTCGATCGCTCTTTTCGAGCTAGTTAGTGCGAGAAACACGTTATCTGGTGTTTTCACCACTCCACAGTGCGTTTGATATGCAGAACAGTAGAAATCTTGGTTTTCGTGGGATTTCAAGCAGAGATATGCATTTTCTGCGATAATCTTGGTGAGACTTCTGTCCGAAGTATGCAGAATCATCGAGATCGCTCGTTTCGAGCTATTTAATGCGAGAAACACGTTATCTGGTGTTTTCACCACTCCACAGTGCGTTTGATATGCAGAACCGGCGATATCTTGGTTTTCGTGCGGTTTCAAGCAGAGATATGCATTTTCTGCGATAATCTTGGTGAGACTTCTGTCCGAAGTATGCTGTATCATCGAGATCGCTCTTTTCGAGCTAGTTAGTGCGAGAAACACGTTATCTGGTGTTTTCACCACTCCACAGTGCGTTTGATATGCAGAACAGTAGATATCTTGGTTTTCGTAGGATTTCAAGCAGAGATATGCATTTTCTGCGATAATCTTGGTGTTTCATCTATGAGAAGTATGCAGAATCATCGAGAACGCTCTTTTCGAGTTAGTTAATGCAAGAAACACATTTTCTGGTGTTTTCAACATTCCACAGTGCGTCTGATATGCAGAACCGACGATATCTTGGTTTTCGTGGTGTTTCCAGCAGAGATATGCATTTTCTGCGATAATCTTGGTGAGTCTTCTGTCAGAAGTATGCAGAATCATCGAGATCGCTCTATTCGAGCTATTTAATGCGAGAAACTCGTTATCTGGTGTTTTTATCACTCCACAGGGCGTATGATATGCAGAACCGGCGATATCTTGGTTTTCGTGGGGTTTCCAGCTGAGATATGCATTTTCAGCGATAATCCTGGTGAGACTTCAGTCAGAAGTATGCAGAATCATCTAGATCGTTCGTTTCGAGCTATTTAATGCGAAAAAACAAGTTTTCTGGTGTTTTGACCACTCCACAGTGCGTTTGATATGTAGAGCCGCCGATAACTTGGTTTTCGTGGGGTTTCCAGCTGAAATAAGCATTTTCAACGATAATCTTGGTGAGACTTCTGTCACAAGTATGCAGAATCTTCGAGAACGCTCTTTTCGAGCTACTTAATGCGAGAAACACGTTTTCTGGTGTTTTCACCACTGCACAGTACGTTTGATGTGCGGAACCGGAGATAACTTGGTTTTCGTGAGGTTTCAAGCTGAGATATGCATTTTCTGCGATTATGTTGGTGAGACTTCTGCCAGAACTATGCAGAATCATCGGGATCGCTCTTTTCGAGCTATTTAATGCGAGAAACACGTTATCTGGTTGTTTTCACCACACCACAGTGCGTTTGATTTGCAGAACTGGCGACATCTTGATTTTCGTGAGGTTTCAAGCTGAGATAAGCATTTTCTGCGATAATATTGGTGAGACTTCAGTCAGAAGTATGCAGAATCATCTAGATCGCTCGTTTCGAGCTTCTTCCTGCGACAAATCAAGTTTTCTGGTGTTTCCAACATTCCACAGTGCGTTTGATATGCATAACCGGCGATATCTTGATTTTCGTGGTGTTTCCAGCTGAGATATGCATTCTCTGCGATGATCTTGGTGAGTCTTCTGTCACAAGTATGCAGAATCATCTAGATCGCTCTTTTCGAGCTATTTAATGCGAGAAACACGTTTTCTGGTGTATTCACCACTCCACAGTTCGTTTGACATGCAGAACCGGAGATATCATGGTTTCGGTCGGGTTTCAAGCTGAGATATACATTTTCTACGATAATCTTGGTGAGACTTCTGTCACAAGTATGCAGAATCATCGGGATCGCTCTTTTCGAGCTATTTAATGCGAGAAACACGTTATCTGGTTGTTTTCACCACTCCACAGTGCGTTTGATTTGCAGAACCGGCGACATCTTGATTTTCGTGAGGTTTCAAGCTGAGATATGCATTTTCGGCGACAATCTTGGTGAGACTTCTGTCCGAAGTATGCAGAATAACTCGATCGCTCTTTTCGAGCTACGTAATGCACGAAACACGTTTTCTGGTGTTTTCACCACTCCACAGTACGTTTGACATGCAGAACCGGAGATATCTTGGTTTCGGTCGGGTTTCAAGCTGAGATATGCATTTTCTACGATAATCTTGGTGAAACATCTGTCCGAAGTATGCAGAAACATCGAGAGCGCTCTTTTCGAGCTATTTAATGCGAGAATCTCGTTTTCTGAGGTTTTCACCACTCCACAGTTCGTTGGATATGCAGAACCGGAGATATCTTGGTTTTCGTGGGGTTTCATGCTGAGATATGCATTTCCTTTGATAATCTTGGTGAGACTCCTGTCCGAAATATGCTGAATCATCGAGATCGCTCTTTTCGAGCTATTTAATGCGAGAAGCACGTTTTCTGGGGTTTTCACCACTCCGCAGTGCGTTTGATATGCTGAACACAGCGATATCTAGGTTTTCGTGGGGTTTCAAGCCGAGATATGCATGTTTTACGTTAATTTTGGTGAGACTTCTGTCCGAAGTATGCAGAATCATCGAGATCGCTCGTTTCGAGCTATTTAATGCGAGAAACACGTTATCTGGTGTTTTCACCACTCCACAGTGCGTTTGATATGCAGAACCGGCGATATCTTGGTTTTCGTGCGGTTTCAAGCAGAGATATGCATTTTCTGCGATAATCATGGTGAGACTTCTGTCCGAAGTATGCTGTATCATCGAGATCGCTCTTTTCGAGCTAGTTAGTGCGAGAAACACGTTATCTGGTGTTTTCACCACTCCACAGTGCGTTTGATATGCAGAACAGTAGATATCTTGGTTTTCGTGGGATTTCAAGCAGAGATATGCATTTTCTGCGATAATCTTGGTGTTTCATCTATGAGAAGTATGCAGAATCATCGAGAACGCTCTTTTCGAGTTAGTTAATGCGAGAAACACATTTTCTGGTGTTTTCAACATTCCACAGTGCGTCTGATATGCAGAACCGACGATATCTTGGTTTTCGTGGGATTTCAAGCAGAGATATGCATTTTCTGCGATAATCTTGGTGTTTCATCTATGAGAAGTATGCAGAATCATCGAGAACGCTCTTTTCGAGCTATTTAATGCGAGAAACTCGTTATCTGGTTGTTTTCACCACTCCACAGTGCGTTTGATTTGCAGAACTGGCGACATCTAGATTTTCGTGAGGTTTCAAGCTGAGATATGCATTTTCTGCGATAATACTGGTGAGACTTCAGTCAGAAGTATGCAGAATCATCTAGATCGCTGTTTTCGAGCTATTTAATGCGAGAAACACGTTTTCTGGTGTATTCACCACTCCACAGTACGTTTGACATGCAGAACCGGAGATATCATGGTTTCGGTCGGGTTTCAAGCTGAGATATGCATTTTCTACGATAATCTTGGTGAGACTTCTGTCACAAGTATGCAGAATCATCGGGATCGCACTTTTCGAGCTATTTAATGCGAGAAACACGTTATCTGGTTGTTTTCACCACTCCACAGAGCGTTTGATTTGCAGAACCGGCGACATCTTGATTTTCGTGAGGTTTCAAGCTGAGATATGCATTTTCTGCGATAATCTTGGTGAGACTTCTGTCCGAAGTATGCAGAATAACTCGATCGCTGTTTTCGAGCTACGTAATGCACGAAACACGTTTTCTGGTGTTTTCACCACTCCACAGTACGTTTGACATGCAGAACCGGAGATATCTTGGTTTCGGTCGGGTTTCAAGCTGAGATATGCATTTTCTACGATAATCTTGGTGAAACATCTGTCCGAAGTATGCAGAAACATCGAGAGCACTCTTTTCGAGCTATTTAATGCGAGAATCTCGTTTTCTGGGGTTTTCACCACTCCACAGTTCGTTGGATATGCAGAACCGGAGATATCTTGGTTTTCGTGGGGTTTCAATCTGAGATATGCATTTTCTACGATAATTTTGGTGAAACATCTGTCCGAAGTATGCAGAAACATCGAGAGCGCTCTTTTCGAGCTATTTAATGCGAGAAACTCGTTTTCTGGGGTTTTCACCACTCCACAGTTCGTTGGATATGCAGAACCGGAGATATCTTGGTTTTCGTGGGGTTTCAAGCTGAGATATGCATTTTCTGCGATAATCTTGGTGAGACTTCTGTCCGAAGTATGCTGAAACATCGAGATCGCTCTTTTCGAGCTAGTTAATGCGAGAAAAACCTTATCCGGTGTTTTCACCACTCCACAGTGCGTTTGATATGCAGAACCGGCGATATCTTGGTTTTCGTGCGGTTTCAAGCAGAGATATGCATTTTCTGCGATAATCTTGGTGAGACTTCTGTCCGAAGTATGCTGTATCATCGAGATCGCTCTTTTCGAGCTAGTTAGTGCGAGAAACACGTTATCTGGTGTTTTCACCACTCCACAGTGCGTTTGATATGCAGAACAGTAGATGTCTTGGTTTTCGTAGGATTTCAAGCAGAGATATGCATTTTCTGCGATAATCTTGGTGTTTCATCTATGAGAAGTATGCAGAATCATCGAGAACGCTCTTTTCGAGTTAGTTAATGCAAGAAACACATTTTCTGGTGTTTTCAACATTCCACAGTGCGTCTGATATGTAGAACCGACGATATCTTGGTTTTCGTGGTGTTTCCAGCAGAGATATGCATTTTCTGCGATAATCTTGGTGAGTCTTCTGTCAGAAGTATGCAGAATCATCGAGATCGCTCGTTTCGAGCTATTTAATGCGAGAAACACGTTATCTGGTGTTTTCACCACTCGACAGTGCGTTGGATATGCAGAACCGGAGATATTTTGGTTTTCGTGGGGTTTCAAGCTGAGATATGCATTTTCTGCGATAATATTGGTGAGACTTCAGTCAGAAGTATGCAGAATCATCTAGATCGCTCGTTTCGAGCTTCTTACTGCGACAAATCAAGTTTTCTGGTGTTTCCAACATTCCACAGTGCGTTTAATATGCATAACCGGCGATATCTTGATTTTCGTGGTGTTTCCAGCTGAGATATGCATTCTCTGCGATAATCTTGGTGAGTCTTCTGTCACAAGTATGCAGAATCATCTAGATCGCTCTTTTCGAGCTATTTAATGCGAGAAACACGTTTTCTGGTGTATTCACCACTCCACAGTACGTTTGACATGCAGAACCGGAGATATCATGGTTTCGGTCGGGTTTCAAGTTGAGATATGCATTTTCTACGATAATCTTGGTGAGACTTCTGTCACAAGTATGCAGAATCATCGGGATCGCTCTTTTCGTGCTATTTAATGCGAGAAACACGTTATCTGGTTGTTTTCACCACTCCACAGTGCGTTTGATTTGCAGAACCGGCGACATCTTGATTTTCGTGAGGTTTCAAGCTGAGATATGCATTTTCTGCGATCATCTTGGTGAGACTTCCGTCCGAAGTATGCAGAATAACTCGATCGCTCTTTTCGAGCTAGTTAGTGCGAGAAACACGTTATCTGGTGTTTTCACCACTCCACAGTGCGTTTGATATGCAGAACAGTAGAAATCTTGGTTTTCGTGGGATTTCAAGCAGAGATATGCATTTTCTGCGATAATCTTGGTGAGACTTCTGTCCGAAGTATGCAGAATCATCGAGATCGCTCGTTTCGAGCTATTTAATGCGAGAAACACGTTATCTGGTGTTTTCACCACTCCACAGTGCGTTTGATATGCAGAACCGGCGATATCTTGGTTTTCGTGCGGTTTCAAGCAGAGATATGCATTTTCTGCGATAATCTTGGTGAGACTTCTGTCCGAAGTATGCTGTATCATCGAGATCGCTCTTTTCGAGCTAGTTAGTGCGAGAAACACGCTATCTGGTGTTTTCACCACTCCACAGTGCGTTTGATATGCAGAACAGTAGATATCTTGGTTTTCGTAGGATTTCAAGCAGAGATATGCATTTTCTGCGATAATCTTGGTGTTTCATCTATGAGAAGTATGCAGAATCATCGAGAACGCTCTTTTCGAGTTAGTTAATGCAAGAAACACATTTTCTGGTGTTTTCAACATTCCACAGTGCGTCTGATATGCAGAACCGACGATATCTTGGTTTTCGTGGTGTTTCCAGCAGAGATATGCATTTTCTGCGATAATCTTGGTGAGTCTTCTGTCAGAAGTATGCAGAATCATCGAGATCGCTCTATTCGAGCTATTTAATGCGAGAAACTCGTTATCTGGTGTTTTTATCACTCCACAGGGCGTATGATATGCAGAACCGGCGATATCTTGGTTTTCGTGGGGTTTCCAGCTGAGATATGCATTTTCAGCGATAATCCTGGTGAGACTTCAGTCAGAAGTATGCAGAATCATCTAGATCGTTCGTTTCGAGCTATTTAATGCGAAAAAACAAGTTTTCTGGTGTTTTGACCACTCCACAGTGCGTTTGATATGTAGAGCCGCCGATAACTTGGTTTTCGTGGGGTTTCCAGCTGAAATAAGCATTTTCAACGATAATCTTGGTGAGACTTCTGTCACAAGTATGCAGAATCTTCGAGAACGCTCTTTTCGAGCTACTTAATGCGAGAAACACGTTTTCTGGTGTTTTCACCACTGCACAGTACGTTTGATGTGCGGAACCGGAGATAACTTGGTTTTCGTGAGGTTTCAAGCTGAGATATGCATTTTCTGCGATTATGTTGGTGAGACTTCTGTCAGAACTATGCAGAATCATCGGGATCGCTCTTTTCGAGCTATTTAATGCGAGAAACACGTTATCTGGTTGTTTTCACCACACCACAGTGCGTTTGATTTGCAGAACTGGCGACATCTTGATTTTCGTGAGGTTTCAAGCTGAGATAAGCATTTTCTGCGATAATATTGGTGAGACTTCAGTCAGAAGTATGCAGAATCATCTAGATCGCTCGTTTCGAGCTTCTTCCTGCGACAAATCAAGTTTTCTGGTGTTTCCAACATTCCACAGTGCGTTTGATATGCATAACCGGCGATATCTTGATTTTCGTGGTGTTTCCAGCTGAGATATGCATTCTCTGCGATGATCTTGGTGAGTCTTCTGTCACAAGTATGCAGAATCATCTAGATCGCTCTTTTCGAGCTATTTAATGCGAGAAACACGTTTTCTGGTGTATTCACCACTCCACAGTTCGTTTGACATGCAGAACCGGAGATATCATGGTTTCGGTCGGGTTTCAAGCTGAGATATACATTTTCTACGATAATCTTGGTGAGACTTCTGTCACAAGTATGCAGAATCATCGGGATCGCTCTTTTCGAGCTATTTAATGCGAGAAACACGTTATCTGGTTGTTTTCACCACTCCACAGTGCGTTTGATTTGCAGAACCGGCGACATCTTGATTTTCGTGAGGTTTCAAGCTGAGATATGCATTTTCGGCGACAATCTTGGTGAGACTTCTGTCCGAAGTATGCAGAATAACTCGATCGCTCTTTTCGAGCTACGTAATGCACGAAACACGTTTTCTGGTGTTTTCACCACTCCACAGTACGTTTGACATGCAGAACCGGAGATATCTTGGTTTTCGTGGGGTTTCAAGCAGAGATATGCATTTTCTGCGATAATCTTGGTGTTTCATCTATGAGAAGTATGCAGAATCATCGAGAACGCTCTTTTCGAGTTAGTTAATGCGAGAAACACATTTTCTGGTGTTTTCAACATTCCACAGTGCGTCTGATATGCAGAACCGACGATATCTTGGTTTTCGTGGGATTTCAAGCAGAGATATGCATTTTCTGCGATAATCTTGGTGAAACATCTGTCCGAAGTATGCAGAAACATCGAGAGCGCTCTTTTCGAGCTATTTAATGCGAGAATCTCGTTTTCTGAGGTTTTCACCACTCCACAGTTCGTTGGATATGCAGAACCGGAGATATCTTGGTTTTCGTGGGGTTTCATGCTGAGATATGCATTTCCTTTGATAATCTTGGTGAGACTCCTGTCCGAAATATGCTGAATCATCGAGATCGCTCTTTTCGAGCTATTTAATGCGAGAAGCACGTTTTCTGGGGTTTTCACCACTCCGCAGTGCGTTTGATATGCTGAACACAGCGATATCTAGGTTTTCGTGGGGTTTCAAGCCGAGATATGCATGTTTTACGTTAATTTTGGTGAGACTTCTGTCCGAAGTATGCAGAATCATCGAGATCGCTCGTTTCGAGCTATTTAATGCGAGAAACACGTTATCTGGTGTTTTCACCACTCCACAGTGCGTTTGATATGCAGAACCGGCGATATCTTGGTTTTCGTGCGGTTTCAAGCAGAGATATGCATTTTCTGCGATAATCATGGTGAGACTTCTGTCCGAAGTATGCTGTATCATCGAGATCGCTCTTTTCGAGCTAGTTAGTGCGAGAAACACGTTATCTGGTGTTTTCACCACTCCACAGTGCGTTTGATATGCAGAACAGTAGATATCTTGGTTTTCGTGGGATTTCAAGCAGAGATATGCATTTTCTGCGATAATCTTGGTGTTTCATCTATGAGAAGTATGCAGAATCATCGAGAACGCTCTTTTCGAGTTAGTTAATGCGAGAAACACATTTTCTGGTGTTTTCAACATTCCACAGTGCGTCTGATATGCAGAACCGACGATATCTTGGTTTTCGTGGGATTTCAAGCAGAGATATGCATTTTCTGCGATAATCTTGGTGTTTCATCTATGAGAAGTATGCAGAATCATCGAGAACGCTCTTTTCGAGCTATTTAATGCGAGAAACTCGTTATCTGGTTGTTTTCACCACTCCACAGTGCGTTTGATTTGCAGAACTGGCGACATCTAGATTTTCGTGAGGTTTCAAGCTGAGATATGCATTTTCTGCGATAATACTGGTGAGACTTCAGTCAGAAGTATGCAGAATCATCTAGATCGCTGTTTTCGAGCTATTTAATGCGAGAAACACGTTTTCTGGTGTATTCACCACTCCACAGTACGTTTGACATGCAGAACCGGAGATATCATGGTTTCGGTCGGGTTTCAAGCTGAGATATGCATTTTCTACGATAATCTTGGTGAGACTTCTGTCACAAGTATGCAGAATCATCGGGATCGCACTTTTCGAGCTATTTAATGCGAGAAACACGTTATCTGGTTGTTTTCACCACTCCACAGTGCGTTTGATTTGCAGAACCGGCGACATCTTGATTTTCGTGAGGTTTCAAGCTGAGATATGCATTTTCTGCGATAATCTTGGTGAGACTTCTGTCCGAAGTATGCAGAATAACTCGATCGCTGTTTTCGAGCTACGTAATGCACGAAACACGTTTTCTGGTGTTTTCACCACTCCACAGTACGTTTGACATGCAGAACCGGAGATATCTTGGTTTCGGTCGGGTTTCAAGCTGAGATATGCATTTTCTACGATAATCTTGGTGAAACATCTGTCCGAAGTATGCAGAAACATCGAGAGCACTCTTTTCGAGCTATTTAATGCGAGAATCTCGTTTTCTGGGGTTTTCACCACTCCACAGTTCGTTGGATATGCAGAACCGGAGATATCTTGGTTTTCGTGGGGTTTCAATCTGAGATATGCATTTTCTACGATAATTTTGGTGAAACATCTGTCCGAAGTATGCAGAAACATCGAGAGCGCTCTTTTCGAGCTATTTAATGCGAGAAACTCGTTTTCTGGGGTTTTCACCACTCCACAGTTCGTTGGATATGCAGAACCGGAGATATCTTGGTTTTCGTGGGGTTTCAAGCTGAGATATGCATTTTCTGCGATAATCTTGGTGAGACTTCTGTCCGAAGTATGCTGAAACATCGAGATCGCTCTTTTCGAGCTAGTTAATGCGAGAAAAACCTTATCCGGTGTTTTCACCACTCCACAGTGCGTTTGATATGCAGAACCGGCGATATCTTGGTTTTCGTGCGGTTTCAAGCAGAGATATGCATTTTCTGCGATAATCTTGGTGAGACTTCTGTCCGAAGTATGCTGTATCATCGAGATCGCTCTTTTCTAGCTAGTTAGTGCGAGAAACACGTTATCTGGTGTTTTCACCACTCCACAGTGCGTTTGATATGCAGAACAGTAGATGTCTTGGTTTTCGTAGGATTTCAAGCAGAGATATGCATTTTCTGCGATAATCTTGGTGTTTCATCTATGAGAAGTATGCAGAATCATCGAGAACGCTCTTTTCGAGTTAGTTAATGCAAGAAACACATTTTCTGGTGTTTTCAACATTCCACAGTGCGTCTGATATGTAGAACCGACGATATCTTGGTTTTCGTGGTGTTTCCAGCAGAGATATGCATTTTCTGCGATAATCTTGGTGAGTCTTCTGTCAGAAGTATGCAGAATCATCGAGATCGCTCTATTCGAGCTATTTAATGCGAGAAACTCGTTATCTGGTGTTTTTATCACTCCACAGGGCGTATGATATGCAGAACCGGCGATATCTTGGTTTTCGTGGGGTTTCCAGCTGAGATATGCATTTTCAGCGATAATCCTGGTGAGACTTCAGTCAGAAGTATGCAGAATCATCTAGATCGTTCGTTTCGAGCTATTTAATGCGAAAAAACAAGTTTTCTGGTGTTTTGACCACTCCACAGTGCGTTTGATATGTAGAGCCGCCGATAACTTGGTTTTCGTGGGGTTTCCAGCTGAAATAAGCATTTTCAACGATAATCTTGGTGAGACTTCTGTCACAAGTATGCAGAATCTTCGAGAACGCTCTTTTCGAGCTACTTAATGCGAGAAACACGTTTTCTGGTGTTTTCACCACTGCACAGTACGTTTGATGTGCGGAACCGGAGATAACTTGGTTTTCGTGAGGTTTCAAGCTGAGATATGCATTTTCTGCGATTATCTTGGTGAGACTTCTGTCAGAACTATGCAGAATCATCGGGATCGCTCTTTTCGAGCTATTTAATGCGAGAAACACGTTATCTGGTTGTTTTCACCACACCACAGTGCGTTTGATTTGCAGAACTGGCGACATCTTGATTTTCGTGAGGTTTCAAGCTGAGATATGCATTTTCTGCGATAATATTGGTGAGACTTCAGTCAGAAGTATGCAGAATCATCTAGATCGCTCGTTTCGAGCTTCTTCCTGCGACAAATCAAGTTTTCTGGTGTTTCCAACATTCCACAGTGCGTTTGATATGCATAACCGGCGATATCTTGATTTTCGTGGTGTTTCCAGCTGAGATATGCATTCTCTGCGATGATCTTGGTGAGTCTTCTGTCACAAGTATGCAGAATCATCTAGATCGCTCTTTTCGAGCTATTTAATGCGAGAAACACGTTTTCTGGTGTATTCACCACTCCACAGTTCGTTTGACATGCAGAACCGGAGATATCATGGTTTCGGTCGGGTTTCAAGCTGAGATATACATTTTCTACGATAATCTTGGTGAGACTTCTGTCACAAGTATGCAGAATCATCGGGATCGCTCTTTTCGAGCTATTTAATGCGAGAAACACGTTATCTGGTTGTTTTCACCACTCCACAGTGCGTTTGATTTGCAGAACCGGCGACATCTTGATTTTCGTGAGGTTTCAAGCTGAGATATGCATTTTCGGCGACAATCTTGGTGAGACTTCTGTCCGAAGTATGCAGAATAACTCGATCGCTCTTTTCGAGCTACGTAATGCACGAAACACGTTTTCTGGTGTTTTCACCACTCCACAGTACGTTTGACATGCAGAACCGGAGATATCTTGGTTTCGGTCGGGTTTCAAGCTGAGATATGCATTTTCTACGATAATCTTGGTGAAACATCTGTCCGAAGTATGCAGAAACATCGAGAGCGCTCTTTTCGAGCTATTTAATGCGAGAATCTCGTTTTCTGAGGTTTTCACCACTCCACAGTTCGTTGGATATGCAGAACCGGAGATATCTTGGTTTTCGTGGGGTTTCATGCTGAGATATGCATTTCCTTTGATAATCTTGGTGAGACTCCTGTCCGAAATATGCTGAATCATCGAGATCGCTCTTTTCGAGCTATTTAATGCGAGAAGCACGTTTTCTGGGGTTTTCACCACTCCGCAGTGCGTTTGATATGCTGAACACAGCGATATCTAGGTTTTCGTGGGGTTTCAAGCCGAGATATGCATGTTTTACGTTAATTTTGGTGAGACTTCTGTCCGAAGTATGCTGTATCATCGAGATCGCTCTTTTCGAGCTAGTTAGTGCGAGAAACACGTTATCTGGTGTTTTCACCACTCCACAGTGCGTTTGAAATGCAGAACAGTAGATATCTTGGTTTTCGTGGGATTTCAAGCAGAGATATGCATTTTCTGCGATAATCTTGGTGTTTCATCTATGAGAAGTATGCAGAATCATCGAGAACGCTCTTTTCGAGTTAGTTAATGCGAGAAACACATTTTCTGGTGTTTTCAACATTCCACAGTGCGTCTGATATGCAGAACCGACGATATCTTGGTTTTCGTGGGATTTCAAGCAGAGATATGCATTTTCTGCGATAATCTTGGTGTTTCATCTATGAGAAGTATGCAGAATCATCGAGAACGCTCTTTTCGAGCTATTTAATGCGAGAAACTCGTTATCTGGTTGTTTTCACCACTCCACAGTGCGTTTGATTTGCAGAACTGGCGACATCTAGATTTTCGTGAGGTTTCAAGCTGAGATATGCATTTTCTGCGATAATACTGGTGAGACTTCAGTCAGAAGTATGCAGAATCATCTAGATCGCTCTTTTCGAGCTATTTAATGCGAGAAACACGTTTTCTGGTGTATTCACCACTCCACAGTACGTTTGACATGCAGAACCGGAGATATCATGGTTTCGGTCGGGTTTCAAGCTGAGATATGCATTTTCTACGATAATCTTGGTGAGACTTCTGTCACAAGTATGCAGAATCATCGGGATCGCACTTTTCGAGCTATTTAATGCGAGAAACACGTTATCTGGTTGTTTTCACCACTCCACAGTGCGTTTGATTTGCAGAACCGGCGACATCTTGATTTTCGTGAGGTTTCAAGCTGAGATATGCATTTTCTGCGATAATCTTGGTGAGACTTCTGTCCGAAGTATGCAGAATAACTCGATCGCTGTTTTCGAGCTATTTAATGCGAGAAACACGTTATCTGGTTGTTTTCACCACTCCACAGTACGTTTGACATGCAGAACCGGAGATATCTTGGTTTCGGTCGGGTTTCAAGCTGAGATATGCATTTTCTACGATAATCTTGGTGAAACATCTGTCCGAAGTATGCAGAAACATCGAGAGCACTCTTTTCGAGCTATTTAATGCGAGAATCTCGTTTTCTGGGGTTTTCACCACTCCACAGTTCGTTGGATATGCAGAACCGGAGATATCTTGGTTTTCGTGGGGTTTCAATCTGAGATATGCATTTTCTACGATAATTTTGGTGAAACATCTGTCCGAAGTATGCAGAAACATCGAGAGCGCTCTTTTCGAGCTATTTAATGCGAGAAACTCGTTTTCTGGGGTTTTCACCACTCCACAGTTCGTTGGATATGCAGAACCGGAGATATCTTGGTTTTCGTGGGGTTTCAAGCTGAGATATGCATTTTCTGCGATAATCTTGGTGAGACTTCTGTCCGAAGTATGCTGAAACATCGAGATCGCTCTTTTCGAGCTAGTTAATGCGAGAAAAACCTTATCCGGTGTTTTCACCACTCCACAGTGCGTTTGATATGCAAAACCGGCGATATCTTGGTTTTCGTGGGGTTTCAAGCTGAGATATGCATTTTCTGCGATAATCTTGGTGAGACTTCTGTTAGAAGTATGCAGAAACATCGAGAGCGCTCTTTTCGAGCTATTTAATGCGAGAAACACGTTTTCTGGGGGTTTCACCACTCCACAGTTCGTTGGATATGCAGAACAATAGATATCTTGGTTTTCGTGGGGTTTCAAGCTGAGATATGCATTTTCTACGATAATCCTGGTGAGACTTCTGTCAGAATTATGCAGAATCTTCGAGAACGCTCATTTCGAGCTACTTAATGCGCGAAACACGTTTTCTGGTGTTTTCACCACTCCACAGTGCGTTTGATATGCGGTACCAGCGATATCTTGGTGTTCGTGGGGTTTCAAGCTGAGATATGCATTTTCTACGATAATCCTGGTGAGACTTCTGTCAGAAGTATGCAGAATCTTCGAGAACGCTCTTTTCGAGCTACTTAATGCGCGAAACACGTTTTCTGGTGTTTTGGCCACTCCACGGTACGTTTAATGTGCAGAACTGGAGATAACTCGGTTTTCGTCGGGTTTCAAGCTGAGATATGCATTTTCTGCGATAATCTTGGTGAGACTTCTGTCCGAAGTATGAAGAATCATCGAGATCGCTCTATTCGAGCTATTTAATGCGAGAAGCACGTTTTCTGGGGTTTTCACCACTCCGCAGTGCGTTTGATATGCTGAACACAGCGATATCTTGGTTTTCGTGGGGTTTCAAGCCGAGATATGCATTTTCTGCGATAATCTTGGTGAGACTTCTGTCCGAAGGATGCTGTATCATCGAGATCGCTCTTTTCGAGCTAGTTAGTGCTAGAAACACGTTATCTGGTGTTTTCACCACTCCACAGTGCGTTTGATATGCAGAACCGGCGATATCTTGGTTTTCGTGCGGTTTCAAGCAGAGATATGCATTTTCTGCGATAATCTTGGTGAGACTTCTGTCCGAAGTATGCAGAATCATCGAGATCGCTCGTTTCGAGCTATTTAATGCGAGAAACACGTTATCTGGTGTTTTCACCACTCCACAGTGCATTGGATATGCAGAACCGGAGATATTTTGGTTTTCGTCGGGTTTCAAGCTGAGAAATGCATTTTCTACGATAAGCTTGGTGAAACATCTGTCCGAAGTATGCAGAAACGTCGAGAGCGCTCTTTTCGAGCTATTTAATGCGAGAAACACGTTTTCTGGGGTTTTCACCACTCAACAGTTCGTTGGATATGCAGAACAGTAGATATCTTGGTTTTCGTGGGGTTTCAAGCTGAGATATGCATTTTTTATGATAATCTTGGTGACACTTCTGTCCGACGTATGCAGAATCATCGAGATCGCTCTATTCGAGCTATTTAATGCGAGAAACACGTTCTCTGGTTGTTTTCACCACTCCACAGTGCGTTTGATATGCAGAACCGGCAACATCATGATTTTCGTGAGGTTTCGAGCTGAGATATGCATTTTCTGCGATAATATTGGTGAGACTTCAGTCAGAATTATGCAGAATCATCTAGATCGCTCTTTTCGAGCTACTTAATGCACGAAACACGTTTTCTGGTGTTTTCAAAACTCCACAGTACGTCTGATATGCAGAACCGGAGATATTTTGGTTTCGGTCGGGTTTCATGCTGAGATATGCATTTTCTACGATAATCCTGGTGAGACTTCTGGAAGAAGTATGCAGAATCTTCAAGAACGCTCTTTTCGAGCTACTTAATGCGCGAAACACGTTTTCTGGTGTTTCACCACTCCACGGTACGTTTGATGTGCAGAACCGGAGATGACTCGGTTTTCGTCGGGTTTCAAGCTGAGATATGCATTTTCTGCGATAATCTTGGTGAGACTTCTGTCAGAAGTATGCAGAATCATCGAGAGCGCTCTTTTCGAGCTATTTAATGCGAGAAACACGTTTTCTGGGGTTTCACCACTCCACAGTTCGTTGGATATGCAGAACAGTAGTTATCTTGGTTTTCGTGGGGTTTCAAGCAGAGATATGCATTTTCTGCGATAATCTTCGTGAGACTTCTGTTAGAAGTATGCAGAATCATCGAGATCCAGCTTGTCGAGCTATTTAATGCGAGGAACACGTTATCTGGTGTTTTCACCACTCCACATTTGGTTTGATATGCAGAACCGGCGATATTTTGGTTTTCGTCGGGTGTCAAGCTGAGATATGCATGTTCTACGATAATCTGGGTGTAACATCTGTCCGAAGTATGCAGAAACATCGAGAGCGCTCTTTTCGAGCTATTTAATGCGAGAAACTCGTTTTCTGGGGTTTTCACCACTCCACAGTTCGTTGGATATGCAGAACCGGAGATATCTTGGTTTTCGTGTGGTTTCAAGCTGAGATATGCATTTCCTGCGATAACCTTGGCGAGAATTCTGTCCGAAGTATGCTGAATCATCTAGATCGCTCTTCTCGAGCTATTTAATGCGAGAAACACGCTATCTGGTGTTTTCACCACTCCACAGTGCGTTTGATATGCAGAACCAGCGATATCTTGGCTTTCGTGGGGTTTCAAGCTGAGATATGCATTTTCTGCGATAATCTTGTTGAGACTTCTGTCCGAAGTATGCTGAATCATCTAGATCGCTCTTTTCGAGCTATTTAATGCGAGAAACACGCTATCTGGTGTTTTCACCACTCCACAGTGCGTTTGATATGCAGAACCAGCGATATCTTGGTTTTCGTGGGGTTTCAAGCTGAGATATGCATTTTCTGCGATAATATTGGTGAGACTTCAGTCAGAAGTATGAAGAATCATCGAGATCGCTCTATCCGAGCTATTTAATGCGAGAAACACGTTCTCTGGGGTTTTCACCACTCCACAGTGCGTTTGATATGCTGAACACAGCTATATCTTGGTTTTCGTGGGGTTTCAATCTGAGATATGCATTTTTTACGATAATTTTGGTGAGACTTCTGTCCGAAGTATGCAGAATCATCGAGATCGCTCGTTTCGAGCTATTTAATGCGAGAAACACGTTATCTGGTGTTTTCACCACTCCACAGTGCGTTGGATATGCAGAACCGGAGATATTTTGGTTTTCGTCGGGTTTCATGATGAGATATGTATTTTCTACGATAAGCTTGGTGAAACATCTGTCCGAAGTATGCAGAAAGCTCGAGAGCGCTATTTTCTAGCTATTTAATGCGAGAAACACGTTTTCTGGGGTTTTCACCACTCCACAGTTCGTTGGATATGCAGAACAGTAGATATCTTGGTTTTCGTGGGGTTTCAAGCTGAGATATGCATTTTCTGCGATAGTCTTGGTGAGACTTCTGTCCGAAGTATGCTAACACATCGAGATCGCTCTTTTCGAGCTAGTTAATGCGAGAAAAACCTTATCCGGTGTTTCCACCACTCCACAGTGCGTTTGATATGCAGAACCAGCGATATCTTGGCTTTCGTGGGGTTTCAAGCTGAGATATGCATTTTCTGCGATAATCTTGTTGAGACTTCTGTCCGAAGTATGCTGAATCATCTAGATCGCTCTTTTCGAGCTATTTAATGCGAGAAACACGTTATCTTGTGTTTTCACCACTCCACAGTGCGTTTGAAATGCAGAACCAGCGATATCTCGGTTTTCGTGGGGTTTCAAGCTGAGATATGCATTTTCTGCGATAATATTGGTGAGACTTCAGTCAGAAGTATGCTGAATCATCGAGATCGCTCTTTTCGAGCTAGTTAGTGCGAGAAACACGTTATCTGGTGTTTTCACCACTCCACAGTGCGTTTGATATGCAGAACAGTAGATATCTTGGTTTTCGTGGGGTTTCAAGCTGAGATATGCATTTTCTGCGATAATCTTGTTGAGACTTCTGTCCGAAGTATGCTTAATTATCGAGATCGCTCGTTTCGAGCTATTCAATGCGGGAAACACGTTATCTGGTGTTTTCACCACTCCACAGTGCGTGTGATATGCAGAACCGGCGATATCTTGGTTTTCGTGGGGTTTCAAGCTGAGATATGCATTTTCTGCGATAATCTTGGTGAGACTTCTGTCCGAAGTATGCTAACACATCGAGATCGCTCTTTTCGAGCTAGTTAATGCGAGAAAAACCTTATCCGGTGTTTTCACCACTCCACAGTGCGTTTGATATGCAGAACCAGCGATATCTTGGCTTTCGTGGGGTTTCAAGCTGAGATATGCATTTTCTGCGATAAGCTTGCTGAAACATCTGTACGAAGTATGCAGAAAGCTCGAGAGCGCTATTTTCTAGCTATTTAATGCGAGAAACACGTTTTCTGGGGTTTTCACCACTCCACAGTTCGTTGGATATGCAGAACAGTAGATATCTTGGTTTTGTGGGGTTTCAAGCAGAGATATGCATTTTCTGCGATAATCTTCGTGAGACTTCTGTCCGAAGTATGCTAACACATCGAGATCGCTCTTTTCGAGCTAGTTAATGCGAGAAAAACCTTATCCGGTGTTTTCACCACTCCACAGTGCGTTTGATATGCAGAACCAGCGATATCTTGGTTTTCGTGGGGTTTCAAGCTGAGATATGCATTTTCTGCGATAATATTGGTGAGACTTCAGTCAGAAGTATGCTGAATCATCGAGATCGCTCTTTTCGAGCTAGTTAGTGCGAGAAACACGTTATCTGGTGTTTTCACCACTCCACAGTGCGTTTGATATGCAGAACAGTAGATATCTTGGTTTTCGTGGGGTTTCAAGCTGAGATATGCATTTTCTGCGATAATCTTGTTGAGACTTCTGTCCGAAGTATGCTTAATTATCGAGATCGCTCGTTTCGAGCTATTTAATGCGGGAAACACGTTATGTGGTGTTTTCACCACTCCACAGTGCGTGTGATATGCAGAACCGGCGATATCTTGGGTTTCGTGGGGTTACAAGCTGAGATATGCATTTTCTGCGATAATCTTGGTCAGACTTCTGTCCGAAGTATGCTAAAACATCGAGATCGCTCTTTTCGAGCTAGTTAATGCGAGAAAAACCTTATCCGGTGTTTTCACCACTCCACAGTGCGTTTGATATGCAGAACCGGCGATATTTTGGTTTTCGACGGGTTTCAAGCTGAGATATGTATTTTCAACGATAAGCTTGGTGAAACATCTGTCCGAAGCATGCAGAAAGCTCGAGAGCGCTCTTTTCGAGCTATTTAATGCGAGAAACACGTTATCTGGTGTTTTCACCACTCCACAGTGCGTTTGATATGCAGAACAGTAGATATCTTGGTTTTCGTGGGGTTTCAAGCTGAGATATGCATTTTCTGCGATAATCTTGGTGAGACTTCTGTCCGAAGAATGCTAACACATCGAGATCGCTCTTTTCGAGCTATTTAATGCGAGAAACACGTTATCTGGTGTTTTCACCACTCCACAGTGCGTTTGATATGCAGAACAGTAGATATCTTGGTTTTCGTGGGGTTTCAAGCTGAGATATGCATTTTCTGCGATAATCTTGTTGAGACTTCTGTCCGAAGTATGCAGAAACATCGAGAGCGCTCTTTTCGAGCTATTTATTGCGAGAAACACGTTTTCTGGTGTTTTCACCACTCCAGAGTGCGTTGGATATGCAGAACCAGCGATATCTTGGCTTTCATGGGGTTTCAAGCTGAGATATGCATCTTTTACGATAATCTTGGTGAGACTTCTGTCAGAAGTATGCAGGATCTTCGAGAACGCTCTTTTCGAGCTACTTAATATGAGAAACACGTTTTCTGGTGTTTTCACCCCTCCACAGTGCGTTTGATATGCAGAACCGGCGACATCTTGGTTTTCGTCGGGTTTCAAGTTGATATATGCATTTTCTACGATAATCTTGGTGAGACTTCTGTCCGAAGTATGCAGAACCATCGAGATCGCACTTTTCGAGCTATTTAATGCGAGAAACACGTTATCTGGTGTTTTCACCACTCCAGAGTGCGTTTGATATGCAGAACCGGCGATATCTTGGTTTTCGTGGGGTTTCAAGCTGAGATATGCATTTTCTACGATAATCTTGGAGAGACTTCTGTCAGAAGTATGCAGAAACATCGTGAGCGCTCTTTTCGAGCTAGTTAGTGCGAAAAACACGTTATCTGGTGTTTTCACCACTCCACAGTGCGTTTGATATGCAGAACAGTAGATATCTTGGTTTTCGTGGGGTTTCCAGCTGAGTTATGCATTTTCTGCGATAATCTTGTTGAGACTTCAGTCCGAAGTATGCAGAATCATCGAGATCGCTTTTTTCGAGCTATTTAATGCGCGAAACACGTTCTCTGGTTCTTTTCACCACTCCACAGTGCGTTTGATATGCAGAACCGGCGATATCTTGATTTTCGTGGTGTTTCCAGCTGAGATATGCATTTTCTGCGATAATATTGGTGAGACTTCTGTCAGAAGTATGCAGAATCATCTAGATCGCTCTTTTCGAGCTATCTAATGCACGAAACACGTTTTCTGGTGTTTTCACCACTCCACAGTACGTTTGACATGCAGAACAGTAGATATCTTGGTTTTCGTGGGGTTTCAACCTGAGATAAGCATTTTCTGCGATAATCTTGTTGAGACTTCTGTCTGAAGAATGCTTAATTATCGAGATCGCTCGTTTCGAGCTATTCAATGCGGGAAACACGTTATCTGGTGTTTTCACCACTCCACAGTGCGTGTGATATGCAGAACAGTAGATATCTTGGTTTTCGTGGGGTTTCAAGCTGAGATATGCATTTTCTGCGATAATCTTGTTGAGACTTCTGTCCGAAGTATGCAGAAACATCGAGAGCGCTCTTTTCGAGCTATTTATTGCGAGAAACACGTTTTCTGGTGTTTTCACCACTCCAGAGTGCGTTGGATATGCAGAACCAGCGATATCTTGGCTTTCATGGGGTTTCAAGCTGAGATATGCATCTTTTACGATAATCTTGGTGAGACTTCTGTCAGAAGTATGCAGGATCTTCGAGAACGCTCTTTTCGAGCTACTTAATATGAGAAACACGTTTTCTGGTGTTTTCACCACTCCACAATGCGTTTGATATGCAGAACCGGCGACATCTTGGTTTTCGTGGGGTTTCAAGCTGAGATATGCATTTTCTGCGATTATCTTGGTGAGACTTCTGTCCGAAGTATGCAGAATCATCGAGATCGCTCGTTTCGAGCTAGTTAATGCGAGAAACACGTTATCTGGTGTTTTCACCACTCCAGAGTGCGTTGGATATGCAGAACCAGCGATATCTTGGCTTTCGTGGAGTTTCAAGCTGAGATATGCATTTTGTACGATAATCTTGGTGAGACTTCTGTCCGAAGTATGCAGAAACATCGTGAGCGCTCTTTTCGAGCTAGTTAGTGCGAAAAACACGTTATCTGGTGTTTTCACCACTCCACAGTGCGTTTGATATGCAGAACAGTAGATATCTTGGTTTTCGTGGGGTTTCCAGCTGAGTTATGCATTTTCTGCGATAATCTTGTTGAGACTTCAGTCCGAAGTATGCAGAATCATCGAGATCGCTTTTTTCGAGCTATTTAATGCGCGAAACACGTTCTCTGGTTCTTTTCACCACTCCACAGTGCGTTTGATATGCAGAACCGGCGATATCTTGATTTTCGTGGTGTTTCCAGCTGAGATATGCATTTTCTGCGATAATATTGGTGAGACTTCTGTCAGAAGTATGCAGAATCATCTAGATCGCTCTTTTCGAGCTATCTAATGCACGAAACACGTTTTCTGGTGTTTTCACCACTCCACAGTACGTTTGACATGCAGAACAGTAGATATCTTGGTTTTCGTGGGGTTTCAACCTGAGATAAGCATTTTCTGCGATAATCTTGTTGAGACTTCTGTCCGAAGAATGCTAACACATCGAGATCGCTCTTTTCGAGCTATTTAATGCGAGAAACACGTTATCTGGTGTTTTCACCACTCCACAGTGCGTTTGATATGCAGAACAGTAGATATCTTGGTTTTCGTGGGGTTTCAAGCTGAGATATGCATTTTCTGCGATAATCTTGTTGAGACTTCTGTCCGAAGTATGCAGAAACATCGAGAGCGCTCTTTTCGAGCTATTTATTGCGAGAAACACGTTTTCTGGTGTTTTCACCACTCCAGAGTGCGTTGGATATGCAGAACCAGCGATATCTTGGCTTTCATGGGGTTTCAAGCTGAGATATGCATCTTTTACGATAATCTTGGTGAGACTTCTGTCAGAAGTATGCAGGATCTTCGAGAACGCTCTTTTCGAGCTACTTAATATGAGAAACACGTTTTCTGGTGTTTTCACCACTCCACAATGCGTTTGATATGCAGAACCGGCGACATCTTGGTTTTCGTGGGGTTTCAAGCTGAGATATGCATTTTCTGCGATTATCTTGGTGAGACTTCTGTCCGAAGTATGCAGAATCATCGAGATCGCTCGTTTCGAGCTAGTTAATGCGAGAAACACGTTATCTGGTGTTTTCACCACTCCAGAGTGCGTTGGATATGCAGAACCAGCGATATCTTGGCTTTCGTGGAGTTTCAAGCTGAGATATGCATTTTGTACGATAATCTTGGTGAGACTTCTGTCCGAAGTATGCAGAAACATCGTGAGCGCTCTTTTCGAGCTAGTTAGTGCGAAAAACACGTTATCTGGTGTTTTCACCACTCCACAGTGCGTTTGATATGCAGAACAGTAGATATCTTGGTTTTCGTGGGGTTTCCAGCTGAGTTATGCATTTTCTGCGATAATCTTGTTGAGACTTCAGTCCGAAGTATGCAGAATCATCGAGATCGCTTTTTTCGAGCTATTTAATGCGCGAAACACGTTCTCTGGTTCTTTTCACCACTCCACAGTGCGTTTGATATGCAGAACCGGCGATATCTTGATTTTCGTGGTGTTTCCAGCTGAGATATGCATTTTCTGCGATAATATTGGTGAGACTTCTGTCAGAAGTATGCAGAATCATCTAGATCGCTCTTTTCGAGCTATCTAATGCACGAAACACGTTTTCTGGTGTTTTCACCACTCCACAGTACGTTTGACATGCAGAACCGGAGATATCTTGGTTTCGGTTGGGTTTCAAGCTGAGATATGCATTTTCTACGATAAGCCTGGTGAGACTTCTGTCAGAAGTATGCAGAATCTTCGAGAACGCTCTTTTCGAGCTACTTAATGCGCCAAACACGTTTTCTGGTGTTTTCACCACTCCACGGTACGTTTCATGTGCAGAACCGGAGATAACTCGGTTTTCGTCAGGTTTCAAGCTGAGATATGCATTTTCTACGACAATCTTGGTGAGACTTCTGTCAGAAGTATGCAGGATCATCGAGAACGCTCTTTTCGAGCTATTTAATGCGAGAAACACGCTATCTGGTGTTTTCACCACTCCACAGTGCGTTTGATATGCAGAACCAGCGATATCTTGGCTTTCGTGGGGTTTCAAGCTGAGTTATGCATTTTCTGCGATAATCTTGTTGAGACTTCTGTCCGAAGTATGCTGAATCATCTAGATCGCTCTTTTCGAGCTATTTAATGCGAGAAACACGTTATCTTGTGTTTTCACCACTCCACAGTGCGTTTGATATGCAGAACCAGCGATATCTTGGTTTTCGTTGGGTTTCAAGCTGAGATATGCATTTTCTGCGATAATATTGGTGAGACTTCAGTCAGAAGTATGCTGAATCATCGAGATCGCTCTTTTCCAGCTAGTTAGTGCGAGAAACACGTTATCTGGTGTTTTCACCACTCCACAGTGCGTTTGATATGCAGAACAGTAGATATCTTGGTTTTCGTGGGGTTTCAACCTGAGATAAGCATTTTCTGCGATAATCTTGTTGAGACTTCTGTCTGAAGAATGCTTAATTATCGAGATCGCTCGTTTCGAGCTATTCAATGCGGGAAACACGTTATCTGGTGTTTTCACCACTCCACAGTGCGTGTGATATGCAGAACCGGCGATATCTTGGTTTTCGTGGGGTTTCAAGCTGAGATATGCATTTTCTGCGATAGTCTTGGTGAGACTTCTGTCCGAAGTATGCTAACACATCGAGATCGCTCTTTTCGAGCTAGTTAATGCGAGAAAAACCTTATCCGGTGTTTTCACCACTCCACAGTGCGTTTGATATGCAGAACCAGCGATATCTTGGCTTTCGTGGGGTTTCAAGCTGAGATATGCATTTTCTGCGATAATCTTGTTGAGACTTCTGCCCGAAGTATGCTTAATTATCGAGATCGCTCGTTTCGAGCTATTCAATGCGAGAAACACGTTATCTGGTGTTTTCACCACTCCACAGTTGGTTTGATATGCAGAACCGGCGATATTTTGGTTTTCGTCGGGTGTCAAGCTGAGATATGCATGTTCTACGATAATCTGGGTGAAACATCTGTCCGAAGTATGCAGAAACATCGAGAGCGCTCTTTTCGAGCTATTTAATGCGAGAAACACGTTATCAGGTGTTTTCACCACTCCACAGTGCGTTTGATATGCAGAACAGTAGATATCTTGGTTTTCGTGGGGTTTCAAGCTGAGATATGCATTTTCTGCGATAATCTTGTTGAGACTTCTGTCCGAAGTATGCAGAAACATCGAGAGCGCTCTTTTCGAGCTATTTATTGCGAGAAACACGTTTTCTGGTGTTTTCACCACTGCACAGTGCGTTTGATATGCAGAACCAGCGATATCTTGGTTTTCGTGGCATTTCAAGCTGAGAATTGCATTTCCTGCGACAATCTTGGTGAGACTTCTGTCCGATGTATGCTGAATCATCGAGATCGCTCTTTTCGAGCTAGTTAGTGCGAGAAACACGTTATCTGGTGTTTTCACCACTCCACAGTGCGTTTGATATGCAGAACAGTAGTTATCTGGGTTTTCGTGGGGTTTCAAGCTGAGATATGCATTTTCTGCGATAATCTTGTTGAGACTTCTGTCCGAAGTATGCAGAATCATCGAGATCGCTCGTTTCGAGCTGTTTAATGCGAGAAACCACGTTATCTGGTGTTTTCACCACTCCACAGTGCGTTGGATATGCAGAACCGGAGATATTTTGGTTTTCGTCGGGTTTCAAGCTTAGATATGCATTTTCTAAGATAAGCTTGGTGAAACATCTGTGCGAAGTATGCAGAAACATCGAGAGCGCTCTTTTGGAGCTATTTATTGCGAGAAACACGTTCTCTGGTGTTTTCACCACTCCAGAGTTGGTTTGATATGCAGAACCGACGATATTTTGGTTTTCGTCGGGTTTCAAGTTGAAATATGCATTTTCTACGATAATCTTGGTGAAACATCTGTCCGAAGTATGCAGAAACATCGAGAGCGCTCTTTTCGAGCTATTTAATGCGAGAAACACGTTATCTGGTGTTTTCACCACTCCACAGTGCGTTTGATATGCAGAACCGGCGATATCTTGATTTTCGTGGTATTTCCAGCTGAGATATGCATTTTCTGCGATAATATTGGTGAGACTTCTGTCAGAAGTATGCAGAATCATCTAGATCGCTCTTTTCGAGCTATCTAATGCACGAAACACGTTTTCTGGTGTTTTCACCACTCCACAGTACGTTTGACATGCAGAACCGGAGATATCTTGGTTTCGGTTGGGTTTCAAGCTGAGATATGCATTTTCTACGATAATCCTGGTGAGACTTCTGTCAGAAGTATGCAGAATCTTCGAGAACGCTCTTTTCGAGCTACTTAATGCGCCAAACACGTTTTCTGGTGTTTTCACCACTCCACGGTACGTTTCATGTGCAGAACCGGAGATAACTCGGTTTTCGTCAGGTTTCAAGCTGAGATATGCATTTTCTACGACAATCTTGGTGAGACTTCTGTCAGAAGTATGCAGGATCATCGAGAACGCTCTTTTCGAGCTATTTAATGCGTGAAACACGCTATCTGGTGTTTTCACCACTCCACAGTGCGTTTGATATGCAGAACCAGCGATATCTTGGCTTTCGTGGGGTTTCAAGCTGAGATATGCATTTTCTGCGATAATCTTGTTGAGACTTCTGTCCGAAGTATGCTGAATCATCTAGATCGCTCTTTTCGAGCTATTTAATGCGAGAAACACGTTATCTTGTGTTTTCACCACTCCACAGTGCGTTTGATATGCAGAACCAGCGATATCTTGGTTTTCGTTGGGTTTCAAGCTGAGATATGCATTTTCTGCGATAATATTGGTGAGACTTCAGTCAGAAGTATGCTGAATCATCGAGATCGCTCTTTTCCAGCTAGTTAGTGCGAGAAACACGTTATCTGGTGTTATCACCACTCCACAGTGCGTTTGATATGCAGAACAGTAGATATCTTGGTTTTCGTGGGGTTTCAACCTGAGATATGCATTTTCTGCGATAATCTTGTTGAGACTTCTGTCTGAAGAATGCTTAATTATCGAGATCGCTCGTTTCGAGCTATTCAATGCGGGAAACACGTTATCTGGTGTTTTCACCACTCCACAGTGCGTGTGATATGCAGAACCGGCGATATCTTGGTTTTCGTGGGGTTTCAAGCTGAGATATGCATTTTCTGCGATAGTCTTGGTGAGACTTCTGTCCGAAGTATGCTAACACATCGAGATCGCTCTTTTCGAGCTAGTTAATGCGAGAAAAACCTTATCCGGTGTTTTCACCACTCCACAGTGCGTTTGATATGCAGAACCAGCGATATCTTGGCTTTCGTGGGGTTTCAATCTGAGATATGCATTTTCTGCGATAATCTTGTTGAGACTTCTGTCCGAAGTATGCAGAAACATCGAGAGCGCTCTTTTCGAGCTATTTATTGCGAGAAACACGTTTTCTGGTGTTTTCACCACTGCACAGTGCGTTTGATATGCAGAACCAGCGATATCTTGGTTTTCGTGGCATTTCAAGCTGAGAATTGCATTTCCTGCGACAAGCTTGGTGAGACTTCTGTCCGATGTATGCTGAATCATCGAGATCGCTCTTTTCGAGCTAGTTAGTGCGAGAAACACGTTATCTGGTGTTTTCACCACTCCACAGTGCGTTTGATATGCAGGACAGTAGTTATCTGGGTTTTCGTGGGGTTTCAAGCTGAGATATGCATTTTCTGCGATAATCTTGTTGAGACGTCTGTCCGAAGTATGCAGAATCATCGAGATCGCTCGTTTCGAGCTGTTTAATGCGAGAAACCACGTTATCTGGTGTTTTCACCACTCCACAGTGCGTTGGATATGCAGAACCGGAGATATTTTGGTTTTCGTCGGGTTTCAAGCTGAGATATGCATTTTCTAAGATAAGCTTGGTGAAACATCTGTCCGAAGTATGCAGACACATCGAGAGCGCTCTTTTGGAGCTATTTATTGCGAGAAACACGTTCTCTGGTGTTTTCACCACTCCACAGTTGGTTTGATATGCAGAACCGACGATATCTTGGTTTTCGTCGGGTTTCAAGTTGAAATATGCATTTTCTACGATAATCTTGGTGAAACATCTGTCCGAAGTATGCAGAAACATCGAGAGCGCTCTTTTCGAGCTATTTAATGCGAGAAACACGTTATCTGGTGTTTTCACCACTCCACAGTGCGTTTGATATGCAGAACAGTAGATATCTTGGTTTTCGTGGGGTTTCAAGCTGAGATATGCATTTTCTGCGATAATCTTGTTGAGACTTCTGTCCGAAGTATGCAGAAACATCGAGAGCGCTCTTTTCGAGCTATTTATTGCGAGAAACACGTTTTCTGGTGTTTTCACCACTCCAGAGTGCGTTGGATATGCAGAACCAGCGATATCTTGGCTTTCATGGGGTTTCAAGCTGAGATATGCATTTTTTACGATAATCTTGGTGAGACTTCTGTCCGAAGAATGCTTAATCATCGAGATCGCTCGTTTCGAGCTATTTAATGCGAGAAACACGTTATCTGGTGTTTTCACCACTCCACAGTGCGTTTGATATGCAGAACAGGCGATATCTTGGTTTTTGTGGGGTTTCAAGCTGAGATATGCATTTTCTACGATAATCTTGGAGAGACTTCTGTCAGAAGTATGCAGGATCTTCGAGAACGCTCTTTTCGAGCTACTTAATATGAGAAACACGTTTTCTGGTGTTTTCACCCCTCCACAGTGCGTTTGATATGCAGAACCGGCGACATCTTGGTTTTCGTGGGGTTTCAAGCTGAGATATGCATTTTCTGCGATTATCTTGGTGAGACATCTGTCCGAAGTATGCAGAACCATCGAGATCGCACTTTTGGAGCTATTTAATGCGAGAAACACGTTATCTGGTGTTTTCACCACTCCAGAGTACGTTTGATATGCAGAACCGGCGATATCTTGGTTTTCGTGGGGTTTCAAGCTGAGATATGCATTTTCTACGATAATCTTGGAGAGACTTCTGTCAGAAGTATGCAGGATCTTCGAGAACGCTCTTTTCGAGCTACTTAATATGAGAAACACGTTTTCTGGTGTTTTCACCACTCCACAGTGCGTTTGATATGCAGAACCGGCGACATCTTGGTTTTCGTGGGGTTTCAAGCTGAGATATGCATTTTCTGCGATTATCTTGGTGAGACTTCTGTCCGAAGTATGCAGAATCATCGAGATTGCTCTTTTCGAGCTATTTAATGCGTGAAACACGTTAACTGGTGTTTTCACCACTCGGCAGTGCGTTGGATATGCAGAACCGGAGATATTTTGGTTTTCGTGGGGTTTCAAGCTGAGATATGCATTTTTTACGATAATCTTGATGAGACTTCTGTCCGAAGAATGCAGAATCATCGAGATCGCTCGTTTCGGGCTATTCAATGCGAGAAACACGTTATCTGGTGTTTTCACCACTCCACAGTGCGTTTGATATGCAGAACCGGCGATATCTTGGTTTTCGTGGGGTTTCAAGCAGAGATATGCATTTTCTGCGATAATCTTGGTGAGACTTCTGTCCGAAGTATGCTGAATCATCGAGATCGCTCTTTTCGAGCTAGTTAGTGCGAGAAACACGTTTTCTGGTGTTTTCACCACTCCACAGTATGTTTGACATGCAGAACCGGAGATATCTTGGTTTCGGTCGGGTATCAAGCTGAGATATGCATTTTCTACGATAATCCTGGTGAGACTTCTGTCTGAAGTATGCAGAATCTTCGAGAACGCTCTTTTCGAGCTACATAATGCGCGAAACACGTTTTCTGGTGTTTTCACCACTCCACGGTACGTTTGATGTGCAGAACCGGAGATAACTCGGTTTTCGTCGGGTTTCAAGCTGAGATATGCATTTTCTACGATAATCTTGGTGAGACTTCTGTCAGAAGTATGCAGAATCTTCGAGATCGCTCTTTTCGAGCTATTAAATGCGAGAACCACGTTATCTGGTGTTTTCACCACTCCACAGTGCGTTTGATATGCAGTACCAACGACATCTTGGTTTTTGTGGGTTTTCAAGCTGAGATATGCATTTTCTGCGATAATCTTGGTGAGACTTCTGTCCGAAGTATGCTGAATCATCGAGATCGCACTTTTCGAGCTAGTTAGTGCGAGAAACACGTTATCTGGTGTTTTCACCACTCCACAGTGCGTTTGATATGCAGAACAGTAGATATCTTGGTTTTCGTGGGCTTTCAAGCTGAGATATGCATTTTCTGCGATAATCTTGTTGAGACTTCTGTCCGAAGTATGCAGAACCATCGAGATCGCTCGTTTCGAGCTATTTAATGCGAGAAACACGTTTTCTGGGGTTTTCACCACTCCACAGTGCGTTTGATATGCTGAACACAGCGATATCTTGGTTTTCGTGGGGTTTCAAGCTGAGATGTGCATTTTTTACGATAATTTTGGTGAGACTTCTGTCCGAAGTATGCAGAATCATCGAGATCAATCGTTTCGAGCTATTTAATGCGAGAAACACGTTATCTGGTGTTTTCACCACTCCACAGTGCGTTTGATATGCAGAACCGGCGATATCTTGGTTTTCGTGTGGTTTCAAGCTGAGATATGCTTTTTCTGCGATAATCTTGGTGAGAGTTCTGTCCGAAGTATGCTGAATCATCGAGATCGCTCTTTTCGAGCTAGTTAGTGCGAGAAACACGTTATCTGGTGTTTTCACCACTCCACAGTGCGTTTGATATGCAGAACCAGCGATATCTTGGTTTTCGTGGCATTTCAAGCTGAGAATTGCATTTCCTGCGAGAAGCTTGGTGAGACTTCTGTCCGATGTATGCTGAATCATCGAGATCGCTCTTTTCGAGCTAGTTAGTGCGAGAAACACGTTATCTGGTGTTTTCACCACTCCACAGTGCGTTTGATATGCAGGACAGTAGTTATCTGGGTTTTCGTGGGGTTTCAAGCTGAGATATGCATTTTCTGCGATAATCTTGTTGAGACGTCTGTCCGAAGTATGCAGAATCATCGAGATCGCTCGTTTCGAGCTGTTTAATGCGAGAAACCCCGTTATCTGGTGTTTTCACCACTCCACAGTGCGTTGGATATGCAGAACCGGAGATATTTTGGTTTTCGTCGGGTTTCAAGCTGAGATATGCATTTTCTAAGATAAGCTTGGTGAAACATCTGTCCGAAGTATGCAGAAACATCGAGAGCGCTCTTTTGGAGCTATTTATTGCGAGAAACACGTTCTCTGGTGTTTTCACCACTCCACAGTTGGTTTGATATGCAGAACCGACGATATTTTGGTTTTCGTCGGGTTTCAAGTTGAAATATGCATTTTCTACGATAATCTTGGTGAAACATCTGTCCGAAGTATGCAGAAACATCGAGAGCGCTCTTTTCGAGCTATTTAATGCGAGAAACACGTTATCTGGTGTTTTCACCACTCCACAGTGCGTTTGATATGCAGAACAGTAGATATCTTGGTTTTCGTGGGGTTTCAAGCTGAGATATGCATTTTCTGCGATAATCTTGTTGAGACTTCTGTCCGAAGTATGCAGAAACATCGAGAGCGCTCTTTTCGAGCTATTTATTGCGAGAAACACGTTTTCTGGTGTTTTCACCACTCCAGAGTGCGTTGGATATGCAGAACCAGCGATATCTTGGCTTTCATGGGGTTTCAAGCTGAGATATGCATTTTTTACGATAATCTTGGTGAGACTTCTGTCCGAAGAATGCTTAATCATCGAGATCGCTCGTTTCGAGCTATTTAATGCGAGAAACACGTTATCTGGTGTTTTCACCACTCCACAGTGCGTTTGATATGCAGAACAGGCGATATCTTGGTTTTTGTGGGGTTTCAAGCTGAGATATGCATTTTCTACGATAATCTTGGAGAGACTTCTGTCAGAAGTATGCAGGATCTTCGAGAACGCTCTTTTCGAGCTACTTAATATGAGAAACACGTTTTCTGGTGTTTTCACCCCTCCACAGTGCGTTTGATATGCAGAACCGGCGACATCTTGGTTTTCGTGGGGTTTCAAGCTGAGATATGCATTTTCTGCGATTATCTTGGTGAGACATCTGTCCGAAGTATGCAGAACCATCGAGATCGCACTTTTGGAGCTATTTAATGCGAGAAACACGTTATCTGGTGTTTTCACCACTCCAGAGTACGTTTGATATGCAGAACCGGCGATATCTTGGTTTTCGTGGGGTTTCAAGCTGAGATATGCATTTTCTACGATAATCTTGGAGAGACTTCTGTCAGAAGTATGCAGGATCTTCGAGAACGCTCTTTTCGAGCTACTTAATATGAAAAACACGTTTTCTGGTGTTTTCACCACTCCACAGTGCGTTTGATATGCAGAACCGGCGACATCTTGGTTTTCGTGGGGTTTCAAGCTGAGATATGCATTTTCTGCGATTATCTTGGTGAGACTTCTGTCCGAAGTATGCAGAATCATCGAGATTGCTCTTTTCGAGCTATTTAATGCGTGAAACACGTTAACTGGTGTTTTCACCACTCGGCAGTGCGTTGGATATGCAGAACCGGAGATATTTTGGTTTTCGTGGGGTTTCAAGCTGAGATATGCATTTTTTACGATAATCTTGATGAGACTTCTGTCCGAAGAATGCAGAATCATCGAGATCGCTCGTTTCGAGCTATTCAATGCGAGAAACACGTTATCTGGTGTTTTCACCACTCCACAGTGCGTTTGATATGCAGAACCGGCGATATCTTGGTTTTCGTGGGGTTTCAAGCAGAGATATGCATTTTCTGCGATAATCTTGGTGAGACTTCTGTCCGAAGTATGCTGAATCATCGAGATCGCTCTTTTCGAGCTAGTTAGTGCGAGAAACACGTTTTCTGGTGTTTTCACCACTCCACAGTATGTTTGACATGCAGAACCGGAGATATCTTGGTTTCGGTCGGGTATCAAGCTGAGATATGCATTTTCTACGATAATCCTGGTGAGACTTCTGTCTGAAGTATGCAGAATCTTCGAGAACGCTCTTTTCGAGCTACATAATGCGCGAAACACGTTTTCTGGTGTTTTCACCACTCCACGGTACGTTTGATGTGCAGAACCGGAGATAACTCGGTTTTCGTCGGGTTTCAAGCTGAGATATGCATTTTCTACGATAATCTTGGTGAGACTTCTGTCAGAAGTATGCAGAATCTTCGAGATCGCTCTTTTCGAGCTATTAAATGCGAGAACCACGTTATCTGGTGTTTTCACCACTCCACAGTGCGTTTGATATGCAGTACCAACGACATCTTGGTTTTTGTGGGTTTTCAAGCTGAGATATGCATTTTCTGCGATAATCTTGGTGAGACTTCTGTCCGAAGTATGCTGAATCATCGAGATCGCACTTTTCGAGCTAGTTAGTGCGAGAAACACGTTATCTGGTGTTTTCACCACTCCACAGTGCGTTTGATATGCAGAACAGTAGATATCTTGGTTTTCGTGGGCTTTCAAGCTGAGATATGCATTTTCTGCGATAATCTTGTTGAGACTTCTGTCCGAAGTATGCAGAACCATCGAGATCGCTCGTTTCGAGCTATTTAATGCGAGAAACACGTTTTCTGGGGTTTTCACCACTCCACAGTGCGTTTGATATGCTGAACACAGCGATATCTTGGTTTTCGTGGGGTTTCAAGCTGAGATGTGCATTTTTTACGATAATTTTGGTGAGACTTCTGTCCGAAGTATGCAGAATCATCGAGATCAATCGTTTCGAGCTATTAAATGCGAGAAACACGTTATCTGGTGTTTTCACCACTCCACAGTGCGTTTGATATGCAGAACCGGCGATATCTTGGTTTTCGTGTGGTTTCAAGCTGAGATATGCTTTTTCTGCGATAATCTTGGTGAGAGTTCTGTCCGAAGTATGCTGAATCATCGAGATCGCTCTTTTCGAGCTAGTTAGTGCGAGAAACACGTTATCTGGTGTTTTCACCACTCCACAGTGCGTTTGATATGCAGAAACAGCGATATCTGGGTTTTCGTGGGGTTTCAAGCTGAGATATGCATTTTTTACGATAATCTTGATGAGACTTCTGTCCGAAGTATGCAGAATCATCGAGATCGCTCGTTTCGAGCTATTCAATGCGAGAAACACGTTATCTGGTGTTTTCACCACTCCACAGTGCGTTTGATATGCAGAACCGGCGATATCTTGGTTTTCGTGGGGTTTCAAGCAGAGATATGCATTTTCTGCGATAATCTTGGTGAGACTTCTGTCCGAAGTATGCTGATTCATCGAGATCGCTCTTTTCGAGCTAGTTAGTGCAAGAAACACGTTATCTGGTGTTTTCACCACTCCACAGTGCGTTTGACATGCAGAACAGTAGATATCTTGGTTTTCGTGGGGTTTCAAGCTGAGATATGCATTTTCTGCGATAATCTTGGTGAGACTTCTGTCCGAAGTATGCTGAATCATCGAGATCGCTCTTTTCGAGCTAGTTAGTGCGAGAAACACGTTATCTGGTGTGTTCACCACTCCACAGTGCGTTTGATATGCAGAACCAGCGATATCTGGGTTTTCGTGGGGTTTCAAGCTGAGATATGCATTTTTTACGATAATCTTGATGAGACTTCTGTCCGAAGTATGCAGAATCATCGAGATCGCTCGTTTCGAGCTATTCAATGCGAGAAACACGTTATCTGGTGTTTTCACCACTCCACAGTGCGTTTGATATGCAGAACCGGCGATATCTTGGTTTTCGTGGGGTTTCAAGCAGAGATATGCATTTTCTGCGATAATCTTGTTGAGACTTCTGTCCGAAGTATGCAGAACCATCGAGATCGCTCGTTTCGAGCTATTTAATGCGAGAAACACGTTTTCTGGGGTTTTCACCACTCCACAGTGCGTTTGATATGCTGAACACAGCGATATCTTGGTTTTCGTGGGGTTTCAAGCTGAGATGTGCATTTTTTACGATAATTTTGGTGAGACTTCTGTCCGAAGTATGCAGAATCATCGAGATCAATCGTTTCGAGCTATTTAATGCGAGAAACACGTTATCTGGTGTTTTCACCACTCCACAGTGCGTTTGATATGCAGAACCGGCGATATCTTGGTTTTCGTGGGGTTTCAAGCTGAGATATGCATTTTCTGCGATAATCTTGTTGAGACTTCTGTCCGAAGTATGCAGAATCATCGAGATCGCTCGTTTCGAGCTGTTTAATGCGAGAAACCACGTTATCTGGTGTTTTCACCACTCCACAGTGCGTTGGATATGCAGAACCGGAGATATTTTGGTTTTCGTCGGGTTTCAAGCTGAGATATGCATTATCTAAGATAAGCTTGGTGAAACATCTGTCCGAAGTATGCAGAAACATCGAGAGCGCTCTTTTGGAGCTATTTATTGCGAGAAACACGTTCTCTGGTGTTTTCACCACTCCACAGTTGGTTTGATATGCAGAACCGACGATATTTTGGTGTTCGTCGGGTTTCAAGTTGAAATATGCATTTTCTACGATAATCTTGGTGAAACATCTGTGCGAAGTATGCAGAAACATCGAGAGCGCTCTTTTCGAGCTATTTAATGCGAGAAACACGTTATCTGGTGTTTTCACCACTCCACAGTGCGTTTGATATGCAGAACAGTAGATATCTTGGTTTTCGTGGGGTTTCAAGCTGAGATATGCATTTTCTGCGATAATCTTGTTGAGACTTCTGTCCGAAGTATGCAGAAACATCGAGTGCGCTCTTTTCGAGCTATTTATTGAGAGAAACACGTTTTCTGGTGTTTTCACCACTCCAGAGTGCGTTGGATATGCAAAACCAGCGATATCTTGGCTTTCATGGGGTTTCAAGCTGAGATATGCATTTTTTACGATAATCTTGGTGAGACTTCTGTCCGAAGAATGCTTAATCATCGAGATCGCTCGTTTCGAGCTATTTAATGCGAGAAACACGTTATCTGGTGTTTTCACCACTCCACAGTGCGTTTGATATGCAGAACAGGCGATATCTTGGTTTTCGTGTGGTTTCAAGCTGAGATATGCTTTTTCTGCGATAATCTTGGTGAGAGTTCTGTCCGAAGTATGCTGAATCATCGAGATCGCTCTTTTCGAGCTAGTTAGTGCGAGAAACACGTTATCTGGTGTTTTCCCCACTCCACAGTGCGTTTGATATGCAGAACAGTGGATATCTTGGTTTTCGTGGGGTTTCAAGCTGAGATATGCATTTTCTGCGATAATCTTGGTGAGACTTCTGTCCGAAGTATGCTGAATCATCGAGATCGCTCTTTTCGAGCTAGTTAGTGCGAGAAACATGTTATCTGGTGTTTTCACCACTCCACAGTGTGTTTGATATGCAGAACCAGCGATATCTGGGTTTTCGTGGGGTTTCAAGCTGAGATATGCATTTTTTACGATAATCTTGATGAGACTTCTGTCCGAAGTATGCAGAATCATCGAGATCGCTCGTTTCGAGCTATTCAATGCGAGAAACACGTTATCTGGTGTTTTCACCACTCCACAGTGCGTTTGATATGCAGAACCGGCGATATCTTGGTTTTCGTGGGGTTTCAAGCAGAGATATGCATTTTCTGCGATAATCTTGGTGAGACTTCTGTCCGAAGTATGCTGAATCATCGAGATCGCTCTTTTCGAGCTAGTTAGTGCGAGAAACACGTTATCTGGTGTTTTCACAACTCCACAGTGCGTTTGATATGCAGAACCGGCGATATCTTGGTTTTCGTGGGGTTTCAAGCTGAGATATGCATTTTCTGCGATAATCTTGTTGAGACTTCTGTCCGAAGTATGCAGAATCATCGAGATCGCTCGTTTCGAGCTGTTTAATGCGAGAAACCACGTTATCTGGTGTTTTCACCACTCCACAGTGCGTTGGATATGCAGAACCGGAGATATTTTGGTTTTCGTCGGGTTTCAAGCTGAGATATGCATTTTCTAAGATAAGCTTGTTGAGACTTCTGTCCGAAGTATGCTGAATCATCTAGATCGCTCTTTTCGAGCTATTTAATGCGAGAAACACGTTATCTGGTGTTTTCACCACTGCACAGTGCGTTTGATACGCAGAACCGGCGATATCTTGGTTTTCGTGGGGTTTCAAGCTGAGATATGCATTTTCTACGATAATCTTGGTGAGACTTCTGTCAGAAGTATGCAGGATCTTCGAGAACGCACTTTTCGATCTATTTAACGCGAGAAACACGTTATCTGGTGTTTTCACCACTCGACAGTGCGTTTGATATGCAGAACCGGCGATATCTTGGTTTTCGTGGGGTTTCAAGCTGAGATATGCATTTTCTACGATAATCTTGGTGAGACTTCTGTCCGAAGTATGCTGAATCATCTAGATCGCTCTTTTCGAGCTATTTAATGCGAGAAACACGTTATCTGGTGTTTTCACCACTGCACAGTGCGTTTGATACGCAGAACCGGCGATATCTTGGTTTTCGTGGGGTTTCAAGCTGAGATATGCATTTTCTACGATAATCTTGGTGAGACTTCTGTCAGAAGTATGCAGGATCTTCGAGAACGCACTTTTCGATCTATTTAACGCGAGAAACACGTTATCTGGTGTTTTCACCACTCGACAGTGCGTTGGATATGCAGAACCGGAGATATTTTGGTTTTCGTGGGGTTTCAAGCTGAGATATGCATTTTTTACGATAATCTTGGTGAGACTTCTGTCCGAAGTATGCTTAATCATCGAGATCGCTCGTTTCGAGTTATTTAATGCGAGAAACACGTTATCTGGTGTTTTCACCACTCCACAGTTGGTTTGATATGCAGAACCTGCGATATCTAGGTTTTCGTGGGGTTTCAAGTTGAGATATGCATTTTCTGCGATAATCTTGGTGAGACTTCTGTCCGAAGTATGCTGAAACATCGAGATCGCTCTTTTCGAGCTAGTTAATGCGAGAAACACGTTATCTGGTGTCTTCACCACTCCACAGTGCGTTTGATATGCAGAACCGGCGATATCTTGGTTTTCGTGGGGTTTCAAGCTGAGATATGCATTTTCTACGATAATCTTTTTGAGACTTCTGTCAGAAGTATGCAGGATCTTCGAGAACGCACTTTTCGATCTATTTAATGCGAGAAACACGTTATCTGGTGTTTTCACCACTCCACAGTGCGTTTGATATGCAGAACAGTAGATATCTTGGTTTTCGTTGGGTTTCAAGCTGAGATATGCATTTTCCGCGATAATCTTGTTGAGACTTCTGTCCGAAGGATGCAGAATCATCGAGATCGCTCGTTTCGAGCTATTTAATTCGAGAAACACGATATCCGGTGTTTTCACCACTCCACAGTTGGCTTGATATGCAGAACCGGCGATATCTTGGTTTTCGTGGGGTTTCAAGTTGAGATATGCATTTTCTGCGATTATCTTGGTGAGACTTCTGTCCGAAGTATGCTGAAACATCGAGATCGCTCTTTTCCAGCTAGTGAATGCGAGAAACACGTAATCTGGTGTCTTCACCACTCCACAGTGCGTTTGATATGCAGAACAGTAGATATCTTGGTTTTCGTGGGGTTTCAAGCAGAGATATGTATTTTCTGCGATAATCTTGTTGAGACTTCTGTCCGAAGTATGCAGTATCTTCGAGAACGCTCTTTTCGAGCTACTTAATGCGAGAAACAAGTTTTCTGGTGTTTTCACCACTCCACAGTGCGTTTGATATGCAGAACCGGCGATATCTTGGTTTTCGTGGGGTTTCAAGCTGAGATATGCATTTTCTACGATAATCTTGGTGAGACTTCTGTCCGAAGTATGCTGAATCATCTAGATCGCTCTTTTCGAGCTATTTAATGCGAGAAACACGTTATCTGGTGTTTTCACCACTGCACAGTGCGTTTGATACGCAGAACCGGCGATATCTTGGTTTTCGTGGGGTTTCAAGCTGAGATATGCATTTTCTACGATAATCTTGGTGAGACTTCTGTCAGAAGTATGCAGGATCTTCGAGAACGCACTTTTCGATCTATTTAATGCGAGAAACACGTTATCTGGTGTTTTCACCACTCGACAGTGCGTTGGATATGCAGAACCGGAGATATTTTGGTTTTCGTGGGGTTTCAAGCTGAGATATGCATTTTTTACGATAATCTTGGTGAGACTTCTGTCCGAAGTATGCTTAATCATCGAGATCGCTCGTTTCGAGTTATTTAATGCGAGAAACACGTTATCTGGTGTTTTCACCACTCCACAGTTGGTTTGATATGCAGAACCTGCGATATCTAGGTTTTCGTGGGGTTTCAAGTTGAGATATGCATTTTCTGCGATAATCTTGGTGAGACTTCTGTCCGAAGTATGCTGAAACATCGAGATCGCTCTTTTCGAGCTAGTTAATGCGAGAAACACGTTATCTGGTGTCTTCACCACTCCACAGTGCGTTTGATATGCAGAACCGGCGATATCTTGGTTTTCGTGGGGTTTCAAGCTGAGATATGCATTTTCTACGATAATCTTTTTGAGACTTCTGTCAGAAGTATGCAGGATCTTCGAGAACGCACTTTTCGATCTATTTAATGCGAGAAACACGTTATCTGGTGTTTTCACCACTCCACAGTGCGTTTGATATGCAGAACAGTAGATATCTTGGTTTTCGTTGGGTTTCAAGCTGAGATATGCATTTTCCGCGATAATCTTGTTGAGACTTCTGTCCGAAGGATGCAGAATCATCGAGATCGCTCGTTTCGAGCTATTTAATTCGAGAAACACGTTATCCGGTGTTTTCACCACTCCACAGTTGGCTTGATATGCAGAACCGGCGATATCTTGGTTTTCGTGGGGTTTCAAGTTGAGATATGCATTTTCTGCGATTATCTTGGTGAGACTTCTGTCCGAAGTATGCTGAAACATCGAGATCGCTCTTTTCCAGCTAGTGAATGCGAGAAACACGTAATCTGGTGTCTTCACCACTCCACAGTGCGTTTGATATGCAGAACAGTAGATATCTTGGTTTGCGTGGGGTGTCAAGCAGAGATATGCATTTTCTGCGATAATCTTGGTGAGACTTATGTTAGAAGTATGCAGAATCATCGAGATCGCACTTTTCGAGGTATTTAATCCGAGAAACACGTTATCTGGTGTTTTCACCACTCCACAGTGCGTATGATATGCAGAACCGGCGATATCTTGGTTTTCGTGGGGTTTCATGCTGAGATATGCATTTTCTACGATTATCATGGTGAGACTTCTGTCCGAAGTATGCAGAATCATCGAGATCGCTCTTTTCGAGCTATATAATGCACAAAACACGTTATCATGTGTTTTCACCACTCCACAGTGCGCTTGATATGCAGTACCAGCGACAAGTTGTTTTTCGTGGAGTTTCAAGCTGAGATATGCATTTTCTGCGATAATCTTGGTGAGACTTCTGTCCGAAGTATGCAGAATCATCGAGATCGCTCGTTTCGAGCTATTTAATGCAAGAAACACGTTATCTGGTGTTTTCACCACTCGGCAGTGCGTTGGATATGCAGAACCGGAGATATTTTGGTTTTCGTGGGGTTTCAAGCTGAGATATGCATTTTCCGCGATAATCTTGTTGAGACTTCTGTCCGAAGTATGCAGAATCACCGAGATCGCTCGTTTCGAGCTATTTAATGCGAGAAACACGTTATCCGGTGTTTTCACCACTCCACAGTGCGTTTGATATGCAGAACCAGCGATATCTTGGCTTTCGTGGGGTTTCAAGCTGAGATATGCATTTTTTACGATAATCTTGTTGAGACTTCTGTCCGAAGTATGCAGAATCATCGAGATCGCACTTTTCGAGCTATTTAATGCGAGAAACACGTTATCTGGTGTTTTCACCACTCCACAGTTGGCTTGATATGCAGAACCGGCGATATCTTGGTTTTCGTGGGGTTTCAAGTTGAGATATGCATTTTCTGCGATTATCTTGGTGAGACTTCTGTCCGAAGTATGCTGAAACATCGAGATCGCTCTTTTCGAGCTACTGAAAGCGAGAAACACGTTATCTGGTGTCTTCACCACTCCACAGTGCGTTTGATATGCAGAACAGTAGATATCTTGGTTTTCGTAGGGTTTCAAGCTGAGATATGCATTTTCTGCGATAATCTGGTTGAGACTTCTGTCCGAAGTATGCAGAATCATCGAGATCGCTCGTTTCGAGCTATTTAATGCGAGAAACCTGTTATCTGGTGTTTTAACCACTCCACAGTGCGTTGGATATGCAGAACCGGAGATATCTTGCTTTTCGTGGGGTTTCAAGCTGAGATATGCATTTTCTGCGATAATCTTGGTGAGACTTCTGTCCGAAGTATGCAGAATCATCGAGATCGCTCTTTTCGAGCTATTAAATGCAAGAAACACGTTATCTGGTGTTTTCACCACTCCACAGTGCGTTTGATATGCAGTACCAGCGACATCTTGGTTTTCGTGGGGTTTCAAGCTGATATATGCATTTTCTGCGATAATCTTGGTGAGACTTCTGTCCGAAGTATGCAGAATCATCGAGATCGCTCGTTTCGAGCTATTTAATGCGAGAAACACCTTATCTAGTGTTTTCACCACTCCACAGTGCGTTGGATATGCAGAACCGGAGATATTTTGGTTTTCGTCGGGTTCCAAGCTGAGATATGCATTTTTTACGATAATCTTGGTGAGACTTCTGTCCGAAGTATGCTTAATCATCGAGATCGCTCGTTTCGAACTATTTAATGCGAGAAACACGTTATCTGGTGTTTTCACCACTCCACAGTGCGTTTGATATGCTGAACACAGCGATATCTTGGTTTTCGTGGGGTTTCAAGCTGAGATATGCATTTTTTACGATAATTTTGGTGAGACTTCTGTCCGAAGTATGCAGAATCATCGAGATCAATCGTTTCGAGCTATTCAATGCGAGAAACACGTTATCTGGTGTTTTCACCACTCCACAGTGCGTTTGATATGCAGAAGCGGCGATATCTTGGTTTTCGTGGGGTTTCAAGCTGAGATATGCATTTTTTACGATAATCTTGATGAGACTTCTGTCCGAAGAATGCAGAATCATCGAGATCGCTCATTTCGAGCTATTCAATGCGAGAAACACGTTATCTGGTGTTTTCACTACTCTACAGTGCGTTTGATATGCAGAACCGGCGATATCTTCGTTTTCGTTGGGTTTCATGCAGAGATATGCATTTTCTGCGATAATCTTGGTGAGACTTCTGTCCGAAGTATGCTGAATCATCGAGATCGCTCTTTTCGAGCTAGTTAGTGCGAGAAACACGTTATCTGGTGTTTTCACCACTCCACAGTGCGTTTGATATGCAGAACAGTAGATATCTTGGATTTCGTGGGGTTTCAAGCAGAGATATGTATTTTCTGCGATAATCTTGTTGAGACTTCTGTCCGAAGTATGCAGGATCTTCGAGAACGCTCTTTTCGAGCTACTTAATGCGAGAAACAAGTTTTCTGGTGTTTTCACCACTCCACAGTGCGTTTGATATGTAGAACCGGCGATATCTTGGTTTTCGTGGGGTTTCAAGCAGAGATATGCATTTTCTGCGATAATCTTGGTGAGACTTCTGTCCGAAGTATGCTGAATCATCGAGATCGCTCTTTTCGAGCTAGTTAGTGCGAGAAACACGTTATCTGGTGTTTTCACCACTCCACAGTGCGTTTGATATGCAGAACCGGCGATATCTTGGTTTTCGTGGGGTTTCATGCAGAGATATGCATTTTCTGCGATAATCTTGGTGAGACTTCTGTCCGAAGTATGCTGAATCATCGAGATCGCTCTTTTCGAGCTAGTTAGTGCGAGGAACACGTTATCTGGTGTTTTCACCACACCACAGTGCGTTTGATATGCAGAACAGTAGATATCTTGGTTTTCGTGGGGTTTCAAGCAGAGATATGTATTTTCTGCGATAATCTTGTTGAGACTTCTGTCCGAAGTATGCAGGATCTTCGAGAACGCTCTTTTCGAGCTACTTAATGCGAGAAACAAGTTTTCTGGTGTTTTCACCACTCCACAGTGCGTTTGATATGCAGAACCGGCGATATCTTGGTTTTCGTGGGGTTTCAAGCAGAGATATGCATTTTCTGCGATAATCTTGGTGAGACTTCTGTCCGAAGTATGCTGAATCATCGAGATCGCTCTTTTCGAGCTAGTTAGTGCGAGAAACACGTTATCTGGTGTTTTCACCACTCCACAGTGCGTTTGATAAGCAGAACAGTAGATATCTTGGTTTTCGTGGGGTTTCAAGCAGAGATATGTATTTTCTGCGATAATCTTGGTGAGACTTCTGTCCGAAGTGTGCAGGATCTTCGAGAACGCTCTTTTCGAGCTACTTAATGCGAGAAACAAGTTTTCTGGTGTTTTCACCACTCCACAGTGCGTTTGATATGCAGAACCGACGATATCTTGGTTTTCGTGGGGTTTCAAGCTGAGATATGCATTTTCTACGATAATAATGGTGAGACTTCTGTCCGAAGTATGCTGAATCATCTAGATCGCTCTTTTCGAGCTATTTAATGCGAGAAACACGTTATCTGGTGTTTTCACCACTGCACAGTGCGTTTGATACGCAGAACCGGCGATATCTTGGTTTTCGTGGGGTTTCAAGCTGAGATATGCATTTTCTACGATAATCTTGGTGAGACTTCTGTCAGAAGTATGCAGGATCTTCGAGAACGCACTTTTCGATCTATTTAATGCGAGAAACACGTTATCTGGTGTTTTCACCACTCGACAGTGCGTTGGATATGCAGAACCGGAGATATTTTGGTTTTCGTGGGGTTTCAAGCTGAGATATGCATTTTTTACGATAATCTTGGTGAGACTTCTGTCCGAAGTATGCTTAATCATCGAGATCGCTCGTTTCGAGTTATTTAATGCGAGAAACACGTTATCTGGTGTTTTCACCACTCCACAGTTGGTTTGATATGCAGAACCTGCGATATCTAGGTTTTCGTGGGGTTTCAAGTTGAGATATGCATTTTCTGCGATAATCTTGGTGAGACTTCTGTCCGAAGTATGCTGAAACATCGAGATCGCTCTTTTCGAGCTAGTTAATGCGAGAAACACGTTATCTGGTGTCTTCACCACTCCACAGTGCGTTTGATATGCAGAACCGGCGATATCTTGGTTTTCGTGGGGTTTCAAGCTGAGATATGCATTTTCTACGATAATCTTTTTGAGACTTCTGTCAGAAGTATGCAGGATCTTCGAGAACGCACTTTTCGATCTATTTAATGCGAGAAACACGTTATCTGGTGTTTTCACCACTCCACAGTGCGTTTGATATGCAGAACAGTAGATATCTTGGTTTTCGTTGGGTTTCAAGCTGAGATATGCATTTTCCGCGATAATCTTGTTGAGACTTCTGTCCGAAGGATGCAGAATCATCGAGATCGCTCGTTTCGAGCTATTTAATTCGAGAAACACGTTATCCGGTGTTTTCACCACTCCACAGTTGGCTTGATATGCAGAACCGGCGATATCTTGGTTTTCGTGGGGTTTCAAGTTGAGATATGCATTTTCTGCGATTATCTTGGTGAGACTTCTGTCCGAAGTATGCTGAAACATCGAGATCGCTCTTTTCGAGCTACTGAAAGCGAGAAACACGTTATCTGGTGTCTTCACCACTCCTCAGTGCGTTTGATATGCAGAACAGTAGATATCTTGGTTTTCGTAGGGTTTCAAGCTGAGATATGCATTTTCTGCGATAATCTGGTTGAGACTTCTGTCCGAAGTATGCAGAATCATCGAGATCGCTCGTTTCGAGCTATTTAATGCGAGAAACCTGTTATCTGGTGTTTTAACCACTCCACAGTGCGTTGGATATGCAGAACCGGAGATATCTTGCTTTTCGTGGGGTTTCAAGCTGAGATATGCATTTTCTGCGATAATCTTGGTGAGACTTCTGTCCGAAGTATGCAGAATCATCGAGATCGCTCTTTTCGAGCTATTAAATGCAAGAAACACGTTATCTGGTGTTTTCACCACTCCACAGTGCGTTTGATATGCAGTACCAGCGACATCTTGGTTTTCGTGGGGTTTCAAGCTGATATATGCATTTTCTGCGATAATCTTGGTGAGACTTCTGTCCGAAGTATGCAGAATCATCGAGATCGCTCGTTTCGAGCTATTTAATGCGAGAAACACCTTATCTAGTGTTTTCACCACTCCACAGTGCGTTGGATATGCAGAACCGGAGATATTTTGGTTTTCGTCGGGTTCCAAGCTGAGATATGCATTTTTTACGATAATCTTGGTGAGACTTCTGTCCGAAGTATGCTTAATCATCGAGATCGCTCGTTTCGAACTATTTAATTCGAGAAACACGTTATCTGGTGTTTTCACCACTCCACAGTGCGTATGATACGCAGAATCGGCGATATCTTGGCTTTCGTGGGGTTTCAAGCTGAGATATGCATTTATTACGATAATCTTGGTGAGACTTCTGTCCGAAGTATGCTGAATCATCGAGATCGCTCGTTTCGAGCTATTCAATGCGAGAAACACGTTATCTGGTGTTTTCACCACTCCACAGTGCGTTTGATATGCTGAACACAGCGATATCTTGGTTTTCGTGGGGTTTCAAGCTGAGATATGCATTTTTTACGATAATTTTGGTGAGACTTCTGTCCGAAGTATGCAGAATCATCGAGATCAATCGTTTCGAGCTATTCAATGCGAGAAACACGTTATCTGGTGTTTTCACCACTCCACAGTGCGTTTGATATGCAGAAGCGGGGATATCTTGGTTTTCGTGGGGTTTCAAGCTGAGATATGCATTTTTTACGATAATCTTGATGAGACTTCTGTCCGAAGAATGCAGAATCATCGAGATCGCTCATTTCGAGCTATTCAATGCGAGAAACACGTTATCTGGTGTTTTCACTACTCTACAGTGCGTTTGATATGCAGAACCGGCGATATCTTGGTTTTCGTTGGGTTTCATGCAGAGATATGCATTTTCTGCGATAATCTTGGTGAGACTTCTGTCCGAAGTATGCTGAATCATCGAGATCGCTCTTTTCGAGCTAGTTAGTGCGAGAAACAAGTTTTCTGGTGTTTTCACCACTCCACAGTGCGTTTGATATGCAGAACCGGCGATATCTTGGTTTTCGTGGGGTTTCAAGCAGAGATATGCATTTTCTGCGATAATCTTGGTGAGACTTCTGTCCGAAGTATGCTGAATCATCGAGATCGCTCTTTTCGAGCTAGTTAGTGCGAGAAACACGTTATCTGGTGTTTTCACCACTCCACAGTGCGTTTGATAAGCAGAACAGTAGATATCTTGGTTTTCGTGGGGTTTCAAGCAGAGATATGTATTTTCTGCGATAATCTTGGTGAGACTTCTGTCCGAAGTGTGCAGGATCTTCGAGAACGCTCTTTTCGAGCTACTTAATGCGAGAAACAAGTTTTCTGGTGTTTTCACCACTCCACAGTGCGTTTGATATGCAGAACCGGCGATATCTTGGTTTTCGTGGGGTTTGAAGCTGAGATATCCATTTTCTGCGATAATCTTGGTGAGACTTCTGTCCGAAGTATGCTGAATCATCGCGATCGCTCTTTTCGAGCTAGTTAGTGCGAGAAACACGTTATCTGGTGTTTTCACCACTCCACAGTGCGTTTGATAAGCAGAACAGTAGATATCTTGGTTTTCGTGGGGTTTCAAGCAGAGATATGTATTTTCTGCGATAATCTTGTTGAGACTTCTGTCCGAAGTATGCAGGATCTTCGAGAACGCTCTTTTCGAGCTATTCAATGCGAGAAACACGTTATCTGGTGTTTTCACCACTCCACAGTGCGTTTGATATGCAGAACCGGCGATATCTTGGTTTTCGTGGGGTTTCAAGCTGAGATATGCATTTTTTACGATAATCTTGGTGAGACTTCTGTCCGAAGTATGCTTAATCATAGAGATCGCTCGTTTCGAGTTATTTAATGCGAGAAACACGTTATCTGGTGTTTTCACCACTCCACAGTTGGTTTGATATGCAGAACCTGCGATATCTAGGTTTTCGTGGGGTTTCAAGTTGAGATATGCATTTTCTGCGATAATCTTGGTGAGACTTCTGTCCGAAGTATGCTGAAACATCGAGATCGCTCTTTTCGAGCTAGTTAATGCGAGAAACACGTTATCTGGTGTCTTCACCACTCCACAGTGCGTTTGATATGCAGAACCGGCGATATCTTGGTTTTCGTGGGGTTTCAAGCTGAGATATGCATTTTCTACGATAATCTTTTTGAGACTTCTGTCAGAAGTATGCTTAATCATCGAGATCGCTCGTTTCGAGCTATTTAATTCGAGAAACACGTTATCCGGTGTTTTCACCACTCCACAGTGCGTTTGATATGCAGAACCAGCGATATATTGGCTTTCGTGGGGTTTCAAGCTGAAATATGCATTTTTTACGATAATCTTGTTGAGAGTTCTGTCCGAAGTATGCAGAATCATCGAGATCGCACTTTTCGAGCTATTTAATGCGAGAAACACGTTATCTGGTGTTTTCACCACTCCACAGTGCGCTTGATATGCAGTACCAGCGACAAGTTGTTTTTCGTGGAGTTTCAAGCTGAGATATGCATTTTCTGTGATAATCTTGGTGAGACTTCTGTCCGAAGTATGCAGAATCATCGAGATCGCTCGTTTCGAGCTATTTAATGCGAGAAACACGTTATCTGGTGTTTTCACCACTCGGCAGTGCGTTGGATATGCAGGACCGGTGATATTTTGGTTTTCGTGGGGTTTCAAGCTGAGATATGCATTTTTTACGATAATCTTGGTGAGACTTCTGTCCGAAGTATGCTTAATCATCGAGATCGCTCGTTTCGAGCTATTTAATGCGAGAAACACGTTATCTGGTGTTTTCACCACTCCACAGTGCGTTTGATATGCAGAACAGTAGATATCTTGCTTTTCGTGGGGTTTCAAGCTGAGATATGCATTTTCCGCGATAATCTTGTTGAGACTTCTGTCCGAAGTATGCAGAATCATCGAGATCGCTCGTTTCGAGCTATTTAATGCGAGAAACACGTTATCCGGTGTTTTCACCACTCCACAGTGCGTTTGATATGCAGAACCAGCGATATCTTGGCTTTCGTGGGGTTTCAAGCTGAGATATGCATTTTTTACGATAATCTTGTTGAGACTTCTGTCCGAAGTATGCAGAATCATCGAGATCGCACTTTTCGAGCTATTTAATGCGAGAAACACGTTATCTGGTGTTTTCACCACTCCACAGTTGGCTTGATATGCAGAACCGGCGATATCTTGGTTTTCGTGGGGTTTCAAGTTGAGATATGCATTTTCTGCGATTATCTTGGTGAGACTTCTGTCCGAAGTATGCTGAAACATCGAGATCGCTCTTTTCGAGCTACTGAAAGCGAGAAACACGTTATCTGGTGTCTTCACCACTCCACAGTGCGTTTGATATGCAGAACAGTAGATATCTTGGTTTTCGTAGGGTTTCAAGCTGAGATATGCATTTTCTGCGATAATCTGGTTGAGACTTCTGTCCGAAGTATGCAGAATCATCGAGATCGCTCGTTTCGAGCTATTTAATGCGAGAAACCTGTTATCTGGTGTTTTAACCACTCCACAGTGCGTTGGATATGCAGAACCGGAGATATCTTGCTTTTCGTGGGGTTTCAAGCTGAGATATGCATTTTCTGCGATAATCTTGGTGAGACTTCTGTCCGAAGTATGCAGAATCATCGAGATCGCTCTTTTCGAGCTATTAAATGCAAGAAACACGTTATCTGGTGTTTTCACCACTCCACAGTGCGTTTGATATGCAGTACCAGCGACATCTTGGTTTTCGTGGGGTTTCAAGCTGATATATGCATTTTCTGCGATAATCTTGGTGAGACTTCTTTCCGAAGTATGCAGAATCATCGAGATCGCTCGTTTCGAGCTATTTAATGCGAGAAACACCTTATCTAGTGTTTTCACCACTCCACAGTGCGTTGGATATGCAGAACCGGAGATATTTTGGTTTTCGTCGGGTTCCAAGCTGAGATATGCATTTTTTACGATAATCTTGGTGAGACTTCTGTCCGAAGTATGCTTAATCATCGAGATCGCTCGTTTCGAACTATTTAATTCGAGAAACACGTTATCTGGTGTTTTCACCACTCCACAGTGCGTATGATACGCAGAATCGGCGATATCTTGGCTTTCGTGGGGTTTCAAGCTGAGATATGCATTTATTACGATAATCTTGGTGAGACTTCTGTCCGAAGTATGCTGAATCATCGAGATCGCTCGTTTCGAGCTATTCAATGCGAGAAACACGTTATCTGGTGTTTTCACCACTCCACAGTGCGTTTGATATGCTGAACACAGCGATATCTTGGTTTTCGTGGGGTTTCAAGCTGAGATATGCATTTTTTACGATAATTTTGGTGAGACTTCTGTCCGAAGTATGCAGAATCATCGAGATCAATCGTTTCGAGCTATTTAATGCGAGAAACACGTTATCTGGTGTTTTCACCACTCCACAGTGCGTTTGATATGCAGAAGCGGCGATATCTTGGTTTTCGTGGGGTTTCAAGCTGAGATATGCATTTTTTACGATAATCTTGATGAGACTTCTGTCCGAAGAATGCAGAATCATCGAGATCGCTCGTTTCGAGCTATTCAATGCGAGAAACACGTTATCTGGTGTTTTCACCACTCTACAGTGCGTTTGATATGCAGAACCGGCGATATCGTGGTTTTCGTGGGGTTTCATGCAGAGATATGCATTTTCTGCGATAATCTTGGTGAGACTTCTGTCCGAAGTATGCTGAATCATCGAGATCGCTCTTTTCGAGCTAGTTAGTGCGAGAAACACGTTATCTGGTGTTTTCACCACTCCACAGTGCGTTTGATATGCAGAACAGTAGATATCTTGGTTTTCGTGGGGTTTCAAGCAGAGATATGTATTTTCTGCGATAATCTTGTTGAGACTTCTGTCCGAAGTATGCAGGATCTTCGAGAACGCTCTTTTCGAGCTACTTAATGCGAGAAACAAGTTTTCTGGTGTTTTCACCACTCCACAGTGCGTTTGATATGCAGAACCGGCGATATCTTGGTTTTCGTGGGGTTTCAAGCAGAGATATGCATTTTCTGCGATAATCTTGGTGAGACTTCTGTCCGAAGTATGCTGAATCATCGAGATCGCTCTTTTCGAGCTAGTTAGTGCGAGAAACACGTTATCTGGTGTTTTCACCACTCCACAGTGCGTTTGATATGCAGAACCGGCGATATCTTGGTTTTCGTGGGGTTTCATGCAGAGATATGCATTTTCTGCGATAATCTTGGTGAGACTTCTGTCCGAAGTATGCTGAATCATCGAGATCGCTCTTTTCGAGCTAGTTAGTGCGAGGAACACGTTATCTGGTGTTTTCACCACTCCACAGTGCGTTTGATATGCAGAACAGTAGATATCTTGGTTTTCGTGGGGTTTCAAGCAGAGATATGTATTTTCTGCGATAATCTTGTTGAGACTTCTGTCCGAAGTATGCAGGATCTTCGAGAACGCTCTTTTCGAGCTACTTAATGCGAGAAACAAGTTTTCTGGTGTTTTCACCACTCCACAGTGCGTTTGATATGCAGAACCGGCGATATCTTGGTTTTCGTGGGGTTTCAAGCAGAGATATGCATTTTCTGCGATAATCTTGGTGAGACTTCTGTCCGAAGTATGCTGAATCATCGAGATCGCTCTTTTCGAGCTAGTTAGTGCGAGAAACACGTTATCTGGTGTTTTCACCACTCCACAGTGCGTTTGATAAGCAGAACAGTAGATATCTTGGTTTTCGTGGGGTTTCAAGCAGAGATATGTATTTTCTGCGATAATCTTGGTGAGACTTCTGTCCGAAGTGTGCAGGATCTTCGAGAACGCTCTTTTCGAGCTACTTAATGCGAGAAACAAGTTTTCTGGTGTTTTCACCACTCCACAGTGCGTTTGATATGCAGAACCGACGATATCTTGGTTTTCGTGGGGTTTCAAGCAGAGATATGCATTTTCTGCGATAATCTTGGTGAGACTTCTGTCCGAAGTATGCTGAATCATCGAGATCGCTCTTTTCGAGCTAGTTAGTGCGAGAAACACGTTATCTGGTGTTTTCACCACTCCACAGTGCGTTTGATATGCAGAACCGGCGATATCTTGGTTTTCGTGGGGTTTCATGCAGAGATATGCATTTTCTGCGATAATCTTGGTGAGACTTCTGTCCGAAGTATGCTGAATCATCGAGATCGCTCTTTTCGAGCTAGTTAGTGCGAGAAACACGTTATCTGGTGTTTTCACCACTCCACAGTGCGTTTGATATGCAGAACAGTAGATATCTTTGTTTTCGTGGGGTTTCAAGCAGAGATATGTATTTTCTGCGATAATCTTGTTGAGACTTCTGTCAGAAGTATGCAGGATCTTCGAGAACGCTCTTTTCGAGCTACTTAATGCGAGAAACAAGTTTTCTGGTGTTTTCACCACTCCACAGTGCGTTTGATATGCAGAACCGGCGATATCTTGGTTTTCGTGGGGTTTCAAGCAGAGATATCCATTTTCTGCGATAATCTTGGTGAGACTTCTGTCCGAAGTATGCTGAATCATCGAGATCGCTCTTTTCGAGCTAGTTAGTGCGAGAAACACGTTATCTGGTGTTTTCACCACTCCACAGTGCGTTTGATAAGCAGAACAGTAGATATCTTGGTTTTCGTGGGGTTTCAAGCAGAGATATGCATTTTCTGCGATAATCTTGTTGAGACTTCTGTCCGAAGTATGCAGGATCTTCGAGAACGCTCTTTTCGAGCTATTCAATGCGAGAAACACGTTATCTGGTGTTTTCACCACTCCACAGTGCGTTTGATATGCAGAACCGGCGATATCTTGGTTTTCGTGGGGTTTCAAGCAGAGATATGCATTTTCTGCGATAATCTTGGTGAGACTTCTGTCCGAAGTATGCTGAATCATCGAGATCGCTCTTTTCGAGCTAGTTAGTGCGAGAAACACGTTATCTGGTGTTTTCACCACTCCACAGTGCGTTTGATATGCAGAACAGTAGATATCTTGGTTTTCGTGGGGTTTCAAGCTGAGATATGCATTTTTTACGATAATCTTGATGAGACTTCTGTCCGAAGAATGCAGAATCATCGAGATCGCTCGTTTCGAGCTATTCAATGCGAGAAACACGTTATCTGGTGTTTTCACCACTCCACAGTGCGTTTGATATGCTGAACACAGCGATATCTTGGTTTTCGTGGGGTTTCAAGCTGAGATATGCATTTTTTACGATAATTTTGGTGAGACTTCTGTCCGAAGTATGCAGAATCATCGAGATCAATCGTTTCGAGCTATTTAATGCGAGAAACACGTTATCTGGTGTTTTCGCCACTCCACAGTGCGTTTGATATGCAGAACAGTAGATATCTTGGTTTTCGTGGGGTTTCAAGCAGAGATATGTATTTTCTGCGATAATCTTGTTGAGACTTCTGTCCGAAGTATGCAGGATCTTCGAGAACGCTCTTTTCGAGCTACTTAATGCGAGAAACACGTTTTCTGGTGTTTTCACCACTCCACAGTGCGTTTGATATGCAGAACCAGCGATATCTTGGCTTTCGTGGGGTTTCAAGCTGAGATATGCACTTATTACGATAATCTTGGTGAGACTTCTGTCCGAAGTATGCTGAATCATCGAGATCGCTCGTTTCGAGCTATTCAATGCGAGAAACACGTTATCTGGTGTTTTCACCACTCCACAGTGCGTTTGATATGCTGAACACAGCGATATCTTGGTTTTCGTGGGGTTTCAAGCTGAGATATGCATTTTTTACGATAATTTTGGTGAGACTTCTGTCCGAAGTATGCAGAATCATCGAGATCAATCGTTTCGAGCTATTTAATGCGAGAAACACGTTATCTGGTGTTTTCACCACTCCACAGTGCGTTTGATATGCAGAAGCGGCGATATCTTGGTTTTCGTGGGGTTTCAAGCTGAGATATGCATTTTTTACGATAATCTTGATGAGACTTCTGTCCGAAGAATGCAGAATCATCGAGATCGCTCGTTTCGAGCTATTCAATGCGAGAAACACGTTATCTGGTGTTTTCACCACTCTACAGTGCGTTTGATATGCAGAACCGGCGATATCGTGGTTTTCGTGGGGTTTCATGCAGAGATATGCATTTTCTGCGATAATCTTGGTGAGACTTCTGTCCGAAGTATGCTGAATCATCGAGATCGCTCTTTTCGAGCTAGTTAGTGCGAGAAACACGTTATCTGGTGTTTTCACCACTCCACAGTGCGTTTGATATGCAGAACAGTAGATATCTTGGTTTTCGTGGGGTTTCAAGCAGAGATATGTATTTTCTGCGATAATCTTGTTGAGACTTCTGTCCGAAGTATGCAGGATCTTCGAGAACGCTCTTTTCGAGCTACTTAATGCGAGAAACAAGTTTTCTGGTGTTTTCACCACTCCACAGTGCGTTTGATATGCAGAACCGGCGATATCGTGGTTTTCGTGGGGTTTCAAGCAGAGATATGCATTTTCTGCGATAATCTTGGTGAGACTTCTGTCCGAAGTATGCTGAATCATCGAGATCGCTCTTTTCGAGCTAGTTAGTGCGAGAAACACGTTATCTGGTGTTTTCACCACTCCACAGTGCGTTTGATATGCAGAACCGGCGATATCTTGGTTTTCGTGGGGTTTCATGCAGAGATATGCATTTTCTGCGATAATCTTGGTGAGACTTCTGTCCGAAGTATGCTGAATCATCGAGATCGCTCTTTTCGAGCTAGTTAGTGCGAGAAACACGTTATCTGGTGTTTTCACCACTCCACAGTGCGTTTGATATGCAGAACAGTAGATATCTTTGTTTTCGTGGGGTTTCAAGCAGAGATATGTATTTTCTGCGATAATCTTGTTGAGACTTCTGTCAGAAGTATGCAGGATCTTCGAGAACGCTCTTTTCGAGCTACTTAATGCGAGAAACAAGTTTTCTGGTGTTTTCACCACTCCACAGTGCGTTTGATATGCAGAACCGGCGATATCTTGGTTTTCGTGGGGTTTCAAGCAGAGATATCCATTTTCTGCGATAATCTTGGTGAGACTTCTGTCCGAAGTATGCTGAATCATCGAGATCGCTCTTTTCGAGCTAGTTAGTGCGAGAAACACGTTATCTGGTGTTTTCACCACTCCACAGTGCGTTTGATAAGCAGAACAGTAGATATCTTGGTTTTCGTGGGGTTTCAAGCAGAGATATGCATTTTCTGCGATAATCTTGTTGAGACTTCTGTCCGAAGTATGCAGGATCTTCGAGAACGCTCTTTTCGAGCTATTCAATGCGAGAAACACGTTATCTGGTGTTTTCACCACTCCACAGTGCGTTTGATATGCAGAACCGGCGATATCTTGGTTTTCGTGGGGTTTCAAGCAGAGATATGCATTTTCTGCGATAATCTTGGTGAGACTTCTGTCCGAAGTATGCTGAATCATCGAGATCGCTCTTTTCGAGCTAGTTAGTGCGAGAAACACGTTATCTGGTGTTTTCACCACTCCACAGTGCGTTTGATATGCAGAACAGTAGATATCTTGGTTTTCGTGGGGTTTCAAGCAGAGATATGTATTTTCTGCGATAATCTTGTTGAGACTTCTGTCCGAAGTATGCAGGATCTTCGAGAACGCTCTTTTCGAGCTACTTAATGCGAGAAACAAGTTTTCTGGTGTTTTCACCACTCCACAGTGCGTTTGATATGCTGAACACAGCGATATCTTGGTTTTCGTGGGGTTTCAAGCTGAGATATGCATTTTTTACGATAATTTTGGTGAGACTTCTGTCCGAAGTATGCAGAATCATCGAGATCAATCGTTTCGAGCTATTTAATGCGAGAAACACGTTATCTGGTGTTTTCGCCACTCCACAGTGCGTTTGATATGCAGAACAGTAGATATCTTGGTTTTCGTGGGGTTTCAAGCAGAGATATGTATTTTCTGCGATAATCTTGTTGAGACTTCTGTCCGAAGTATGCAGGATCTTCGAGAACGCTCTTTTCGAGCTACTTAATGCGAGAAACACGTTTTCTGGTGTTTTCACCACTCCACAGTGCGTTTGATATGCAGAACCAGCGATATCTTGGTTTTCGTGGGGTTTCAAGATGAGATATGCATTTTCTGCGATAAGATTGGTGAGACTTCAGTCAGATGTATGCAGAATCATCTAGATCGCTCTTTTCGAGCTACTTAATGCACGAAACACGTTTTCTGGTGTTTTCACCACTCCACAGTATGTTTGACATGCAGAACCGGAGATATCTTGGTTTCGGTCGGGTATCAAGCTGAGATATGCATTTTCTACGATAATCCTGGTGAGACTTCTGTCAGAAGTATGCAGAATCTTCGAGAACGCTCTTTTCGAGCTACTTAATGCGCGAAAAACGTTTTCTGGTGTTTTCACCACTCCACGGTACGATTGATGTGCAGAACCGGAGATAACTCGGTTTTCGTCGGGTTTCAAGCTGAGATATGCGTTTTTTACGATAATCTTGATGAGACTTCTGTCCGAAGAATGCAGAATCATCGAGATCGCTCGTTTCGAGCTATTCAATGCGAGAAACACGTTATCTGGTGTTTTCACCACTCCACAGTGCGTTTGATATGCAGTACGATCGACATCTTGGTTTTCGTGGGGTTTCAAGCTGAGATACGCATTTTCTGCGATAATCTTGGTGAGACTTCTGTCCGAAGTATGCTGAATCATCGAGATCGCACTTTTCGAGCTAGTTAGTGCGAGAAACACGTTATCTGGTGTTTTCACCACTCCACAGTGCGTTTGATATGCAGAACAGTAGATATCTTGGTTTTCGTGGGGTTTCAAGCTGAGATATGTATTTTCTGCGATAATCTTGTTGAGACTTCTGTCCGAAGTATGCAGGATCTTCGAGAACGCTCTTTTCGAGCTACTTAATGCGAGAAACACGTTTTCTGGTGTTTTCACCACTCTACAGTGCGTTTGATATGCAGAACCAGCGATATCTTGGTTTTCGTGGGGTTTCAAGCTGAGATATGCATTTTCTGCGATAATCTTGTTGAGACATCTGTCCGAAGTATGCAGAACCATCGAGATCGCTCGTTTCGAGCTATTTAATGCGAGAAACACGTTTTCTGGGGTTTTCACCACTCCACAGTGCGTTTGATATGCTGAACACAGCGATATCTTGGTTTTCGTGGGGTTTCAAGCTGAGATATGCATTTTTTACGATAATTTTGGTGTGACTTCAGTCCGAAGTATGCAGAATCATCGAGATCAATCGTTTCGAGCTATTTAATGCGAGAAACACGTTATCTGGTGTTTTCACCACTCCACAGTGCGTTTGATATGCAGAACCGGCGATATCTTGGTTTTCGTGGGGTTTCAAGCTGAGATATGCATTTTCTGCGATAATCTTGGTGAGACTTCTGTCCGAAGTATGCTGAATCATCGAGATCGCTCTTTACGAGCTAGTTAGTGCGAGAAACACGTTATCTGGTGTTTTCACCACTCCACAGTGCGTTTGATATGCAGAACCAGCGATATCTGGGTTTTCGTGGGGTTTCAAGCTGAGATATGCATTTTTTACGATAATCTTGTTGAGACTTCTGTCCGAAGTATGCAGGATCTTCGAGAACGCTCTTTTCGAGCTACTTAATGCGAGAAACACGTTTTCTGGTGTTTTCACCACTCCACAGTGCGTTTGATATGCAGAACCAGCGGTATCTTGGTTTTCGTGGGGTTTCAAGATGAGATATGCATTTTCTGCGATAATATTGGTGAGACTTCAGTCAGATGTATGCAGAATCATCTAGATCGCTCTTTTCGAGCTACTTAATGCGCGAAAAACGTTTTCTGGTGTTTTCACCACTCCACGGTACGATTGATGTGCAGAACCGGAGATAACTCGGTTTTCGTCGGGTTTCAAGCTGAGATATGCGTTTTTTACGATAATCTTGATGAGACTTCTGTCCGAAGAATGCAGAATCATCGAGATCGCTCGTTTCGAGCTATTCAATGCGAGAAACACGTTATCTGGTGTTTTCACCACTCCACAGTGCGTTTGATATGCAGTACCATCGACATCTTGGTTTTCGTGGGGTTTCAAGCTGAGATATGCATTTTCTGCGATAATCTTGGTGAGACTTCTGTCCGAAGTATGCTGAATCATCGAGATCGCACTTTTCGAGCTAGTTAGTGCGAGAAACACGTTATCAGGTGTTTTCACCACTCCACAGTGCGTTTGATATGCAGAACAGTAGATATCTTGGTTTTCGTGGGGTTTCAAGCTGAGATATGCATTTTCTGCGATAATCTTGTTGAGACATCTGTCCGAAGTATGCAGAACCATCGAGATCGCTCGTTTCGAGCTATTTAATGCGAGAAACGCGTTTTCTGGGGTTTTCACCACTCCACAGTGCGTTTGATATGCTGAACACAGCGATATCTTGGTTTTCGTGGGGTTTCAAGCTGAGATATGCATTTTTTACGATAATTTTGGTGAGACTTCAGTCCGAAGTATGCAGAATCATCGAGATCAATCGTTTCGAGCTATTTAATGCGAGAAACACGTTATCTGGTGTTTTCACCACTCCACAGTGCGTTTGATATGCAGAACCGGCGATATCTTGGTTTTCGTGGGCTTTCAAGCTGAGATATGCATTTTCTGCGATAATCTTGGTGAGACTTCTGTCCGAAGTATGCTGAATCATCGAGATCGCTCTTTACGAGCTAGTTAGTGCGAGAAACACGTTATCTGGTGTTTTCACCACTCCACAGTGCGTTTGATATGCAGAACCAGCGATATCTGGGTTTTCGTGGGGTTTCAAGCTGAGATATGCATTTTTTACGATAATCTTGATGAGACTTCTGTCCGAAGTATGCAGAATCATCGAGATCGCTCGTTTCGAGCTATTCAATGCGAGAAACACGTTATCTGGTGTTTTCACCACTCCACAGTGCGTTTGATATGCAGAACCGGCGATATCTTGGTTTTCGTGGGGTTTCAAGCAGAGATATGCATTTTCTGCGATAATCTTGGTGAGACTTCTGTCCGAAGTATGCTGAATCATCGAGATCGCTCTTTTCGAGCTAGTTAGTGCGAGAAACACGTTATCTGGTGTTTTCACCACTCCACAGTGCGTTTGATATGCAGAACAGTAGATATCTTGGTTTTCGTGGGGTTTCAAGCTGAGATATGCATTTTCTGCGATAATCTTGGTGAGACTTCTGTCCGAAGTATGCTGAATCATCGAGATCGCTCTTTTCGAGCTAGTTAGTGCGAGAAACACGTTATCTGGTGTTTTCACCACTCCACAGTGCGTTTGATATGCAGAACAGTAGATATCTTGGTTTTCGTGGGGTTTCAAGCAGAGATATGTATTTTCTGCGATAATCTTGTTGAGACTTCTGTCCGAAGTATGCAGGATCTTCGAGAACGCTCTTTTCGAGCTACTTAATGCGAGAAACACGTTTTCTGGTGTTTTCACCACTCCACAGTATGTTTGACATGCAGAACCGGAGATATCTTGGTTTCGGTCGGGTATCAAGCTGAGATATGCATTTTCTACGATAATCCTGGTGAGACTTCTGTCAGAAGTATGCAGAATTTTCGAGAACGCTCTTTTCGAGCTACTTAATGCGAGAAACACGTTTTCTGGTGTTTTCACCACTCTACAGTGCGTTTGATATGCAGAACCAGCGATATCTTGGTTATCGTGGGGTTTCAAGCTGAGATATGCATTTTCTGCGATAATCTTGTTGAGACTTCTGTCCGAAGTATGCAGAACCATCGAGATCGCTCGTTTCGAGCTATTTAATGCGAGAAACACGTTTTCTGGGGTTTTCACCACTCCACAGTGCGTTTGATATGCTGAACACAGCGATATCTTGGTTTTCGTGGGGTTTCAAGCTGAGATGTGCATTTTTTACGATAATTTTGGTGAGACTTCTGTCCGAAGTATGCAGAATCATCGAGATCAATCGTTTCGAGCTATTTAATGCGAGAAACACGTTATCTGGTGTTTTCACCACTCCACAGTGCGTTTGATATGCAGAACCGGCGATATCTTGGTTTTCGTGTGGTTTCAAGCTGAGATATGCTTTTTCTGCGATAATCTTGGTGAGACTTCTGTCCGAAGTATGCTGAATCATCGAGATCGCTCTTTTCGAGCTAGTTAGTGCGAGAAACACGTTGTCTGGTGTTTTCACCACTCCACCGTGCGTTTGATATGCAGAAACAGCGATATCTGGGTTTTCGTGGGGTTTCAAGCTGAGATATGCATTTTTTACGATAATCTTGATGAGACTTCTGTCCGAAGTATGCAGAATCATCGAGATCGCTCGTTTCGAGCTATTCAATGCGAGAAACACGTTATCTGGTGTTTTCACCACTCCACAGTGCGTTTGATATGCAGAACCGGCGATATCTTGGTTTTCGTGGGGTTTCAAGCAGAGATATGCATTTTCTGCGATAATCTTGGTGAGACTTCTGTCCGAAGTATGCTGAATCATCGAGATCGCTCTTTTCGAGCTAGTTAGTGCGAGAAACACGTTATCTGGTGTTTTCACCACTCCACAGTGCGTTTGATATGCAGAACAGTAGATATCTTGGTTTTCGTGGGGTTTCAAGCTGAGATATGCATTTTCTGCGATAATCTTGGTGAGACTTCTGTCCGAAGTATGCTGAATCATCGAGATCGCTCTTTTCGAGCTAGTTAGTGCGAGAAACACGTTATCTGGTGTTTTCACCACTCCACAGTGCGTTTGATATGCAGAACCAGCGATATCTGGGTTTTCGTGGGGTTTCAAGCTGAGATATGCATTTTTTACGATAATCTTGATGAGACTTCTGTCCGAAGTATGCAGAATCATCCAGATCGCTCGTTTCGAGCTATTCAATGCGAGAAACACGTTATCTGGTGTTTTCACCACTCCACAGTGCGTTTGATATGCAGAACCGGCGATATCTTGGTTTTCGTGGGGTTTCAAGCAGAGATATGCATTTTCTGCGATAATCTTGGTGAGACTTCTGTCCGAAGTATGCTGAATCATCGAGATCGCTCTTTTCGAGCTAGTTAGTGCGAGAAACGCGTTATCTGGTGTTTTCACCACTCCACAGTGCGTTTGATATGCAGATCAGTAGATATCTTGGTTTTCGTGGGGTTTCAAGCTGAGATATGCATTTTCTGCGATAATCTTGGTGAGACTTCTGTCCGAAGTATGCTGAATCATCGAGATCGCTCTTTTCGAGCTAGTTAGTGCGAGAAACACGTTATCTGGTGTTTTCACCACTCCACAGTGCGTTTGATATGCAGAACCGGCGATATCTTGGTTTTCGTGGGGTTTCAAGCTGTGATATGCATTTTCTGCGATAATCTTGGTGAGACTTCTGTCCGAAGTATGCTGAATCATCGAGATCGCCCTTTTCGAGCTAGTTAGTGCGAGAAACACGTTATCTGGTGTTTTCACCACTCCACAGTGCGTTTGATATGCTGAACCAGCGATATCTGGGTTTTCGTGGGGTTTCAAGCTGAGATATGCATTTTTTACGATAATCTTGATGAGACTTCTGTCCGAAGTATGCAGAATCATCGAGATCGCTCGTTTCGAGCTATTCAATGCGAGAAACAAGTTATCTGGTGTTTTCACCGCTCCACAGTGCGTTTGATATGCAGAACCGGCGATATCTTGGTTTTCGTGGGGTTTCAAGCTGAGATATGCATTTTCTGCGATAATCTTGGTGAGACTTCTGTCCGAAGTATGCTGAATCATCGAGATCGCTCTTTTCGAGCTAGTTAGTGCGAGAAACACGTTATCTGGTGTTTTCACCACTCCACAGTGCGTTTGATATGCAGAACCAGCGATATCTGGGTTTTCGTGGGGTTTCAAGCTGAGATATGCATTTTCTGCGATAATCTTGGTGAGACTTCTGTCCGAAGTATGCTGAATCATCGAGATCGCTCTTTTCGAGCTAGTTAGTGCGAGAATCACGTTATCTGGTGTTTTCACCACTCCACAGTGCGTTTGATATGCAGAACAGTAGATATCTTGGTTTTCGTGGGGTTTCAAGCTGAGATATGCATTTTCTGCGATAATCTTGGTGAGACTTCTGTCCGAAGTATGCTGAATCATCGAGATCGCTCTTTTCGAGCTAGTTAGTGCGAGAAACACGTTATCTGGTGTTTTCACCACTCCACAGTGCGTTTCATATGCAGAACCAGCGATATCTGGGTTTTCGTGGGGTTTCAAGCTGAGATATGCATTTTCTGCGATAATCTTGGTGAGACTTCTGTCCGAAGTATGCTGAATCATCGAGATCGCTCTTTTCGAGCTAGTTAGTGCGACAAGCACGTTATCTGGTGTTTTCACCACTCCACAGTGCGTTTGATATGCAGAACCAGCGATATCTGGGTTTTCGTGGGGTTTCAAGCTGAGATATGCATTTTTTACGATAATCTTGATGAGACTTCTGTCCGAAGTATGCAGAATCATCGAGATCGCTCGTTTCGAGCTATTCAATGCGAGAAACAAGTTATCTGGTGTTTTCACCACTCCACAGTGCGTTGGATATGCAGAACCGGCGATATTTTGGTTTTCGTCGGGTTTCAAGCTGAGATATGCATTTTCTACGATAAGCTTGGTGAAACATCTGTCCGAAGTATGCAGAAACGTCGAGAGCGCTCCTTTCGAGCTATTTAATGCGAGAAACACGTTATCTGGTTGTTTTCACCACTCCACAGTTCGTTGGATATGCAGAACAGTAGATATCTTGGTTTTCGTGGGGTTTCAAGCAGAGATATGCATTTTCTGCGTTAATCTTGGTGAGACTTCTGTTAGAAGTATGCAGAATCATCGAGATCGCACTTTTCGAGCTATTTAATGCGAGACAAACGTTATCTGATGTTTTCACCACTCCACAGTTGGTATGATATGCAGAACCGGCGATATTTTGGTTTTCGTCGGGTTTCAAGCTGAGATATGCATTTTCTACTATAAGCTTGGTGAAACATCTGTCCGAAGTATGCAGAAACGTAGGGAGCGCTATATTGGATCTATTTAATGCGAGGAACACGTTTTCTGGGGTTTTCACCACTCCACAGTGCGTTTGATATGCCGAACAGGAGATATCTTGGTTTTGGTGGGGTTTCAAGCTGAGATATGCATTTTCTGCGATAATCTTGTTGAGACTTCTGTCCGAAGTATGCAGAATCATCGAGATCGCTCTTTTCGAGCTAGTTAGTGCGAGAAACACGTTTTCTGGGGTTTTCACCACTCCACAGTTCGTTGGATATGCAGAACAGTAGATATCTTGGTTTCCGTGGGGTTTCAAGCACAGATATGCATTTTCTGCGATAATCTTGGTGAGACTTCTGTTAGAAGTATGCAGAATCATCGAGATTGCACTTTTCGAGCTATTTAATGCGAGAAACACGTTATCTGGTGTTTTAATCACTCCACAGTGCGTTTGATATGCAGAACCGGCGACATCTTGGTTTTCGTGGGGTTTCAAGCTGAGATATGCATTTTCTGCGATAATCTTGGTGAGACTTCTGTCCGAAATATGCTGAAACATCGAGATCGCACTTTTCGAGCTAGCTAATGCGAGAAAAACCTTATCCGGTGTTTTCACCACTCCACAGTGCGTTTGATATGCAGAACCAGCGATATCTTGGCTTTCGTGGGGTTTCAAGCTGAGATATGCATTTTTTACGATAATCTTGGTGAGACTTCTGGCCGAAGTATGCTGAATCATCGAGATCGCACTTTTCGAGCTATTTAATGCGAAAAACACGTTATCTGGTGTTTTCACCACTCCACAGTGCGTTTGATATGCAGAACCGGCGATATCTTGGTTTTTGTGGGGTTTCAAGCTGAGATATGCATTTTTTACGATATTCTTGGTGCGACTTCTGTCCGAAGTATGCTTAATCATCGAGATCGCTCTATTCGAGCTATTTAATGCGAGAAACACGTTATCTGGTGTTTTCAGCACTCCACAGTGCGTTTGATATGCAGAACCAGCGATATCTTGGTTTTCGTGGGGATTCAAGCTGAGATATGCAATTTCTGCGATAATCTTGGTGAGACTTCTGTCCGAAGTATGCTTAATCATCGAGTTCGCTCGTTTCGAGCTATTTAATGCGAGAAACACGTTATCTGGTGTTTTCACCACTCCACAGTGCGTTTGATATGCAGAACAGTAGATATCTTGGTTTTCGTGGGGTTTCAAGCTGAGATATGCATTTTCTGCGATAATCTGGTTGAGACTTCTGTCCGAGGTATGCAGAATCATCGAGATCGCTCGTTTCGAGCTATTTAATGCGAGAAACACGTTATCCGGTGTTTTCACCACTCCACAGTGCGTTTGATATGCAGAACCAGCGATATCTTGGCTTTCGTGGGGTTCCAAGCTGAGATATTAATTTTTTACGATAATCTTGTTGAGACTTCTGTCCGAAGTATGCAGAATCATCGAGATCGCACTTTTCGAGCTATTTAATGCGAGAAACACGTTATCTGGTGTTTTCACCACTCCACAGTGCGTTGGATATGCAGAACCGGAGATATTTTGGTTTTCGTCGGGTTTCAAGCTGAGATATGCAGTTTGTACGATAAGCTTGGTGAGACATCTGTCCGAAGCGTGCAGAAACATCGAGAGCGCTCTTTTCGAGCTATTTGATGCGAGAAACACGTTTTCTGGGGTTTTCACCACTCCACAGTTCTTTGGATATGCAGAACAGGAGATATCTTGGTTTGCGAGGGGTTTCAAGCAGAGATATGCATTTTCTGCGATAATCTTGGTGAGACTTCTGTTAGAAGTATGCAGAATCATCGAGATCGCACTTTTCGAGCTATTTAATGCGAGAAACACGTTATCTGGTGTTTTCACCACTCCACAGTGCGTTTGATATGCAGAACCGGCGATATCTTGGTTTTCGTGGGGTTTCAAGCTGAGATATGCATTTTCTACGATAATCTTGGTGAGACTTCTGTCCGAAGTATGAAGAATCATCGAGATCGCTATATTGGATCTATTTAATGCGAGAAACACGTTATCTGGTGTCTTCACCACTCCACAGTGCGTTTGATATGCAGAACAGTAGATATCTTGGTTTTCGTAAGGTTTCAAGCTCAGATATGCATTTTTTGCGATAATCTTGTTGAGACTTCTGTCCGAAGTATGCAGAATCATCGAGATCGCTCGTTTCGAGCTATTTAATGCGAGAAACACGTTATCTGGTGTTTTCACCACTCCACAGTGCGTTGGATATGCAGAACCGGAGATATTTTGGTTTTCGTCGGGTTTCAAGCTGAGATATGCATTTTCTGCGATAATCTTGGTGAGACTTCTGTTAGAAGTATGCAGAATCATCGAGATCGCACTTTTCGAGCTATTTAATGCGAGAAACACGTTATCTGGTGTTTTCACCACTTCACAGTTGGTTTGATATGCAGAACCGGCGATATTTTGGTTTGCGTCGGGTTTCAAGCTGAGATATGCATTTTCTACGATAGTCTTGGTGAGACTTCTGTCCGAAGTATGAAGAATCATCGCGATCGCTCTATTCGAGCTATTTAATGCGAGAAACACGTTTTCTGCGGTTTTCACCACTCCACAGTGCGTTTGATATGCAGAACAGTAGATATCTTGGTTTTCGTGGGGTTTCAATCTGAGATATGCATTTTCTGCGATAATCTTGGTGAAACATCTGTCCGAAGTATGCAGAAACGTCTAGAGCGCTCTTTTCGAGCTATTTAATGCGAGAAACACGTTATCTGGTGTCTTCACCACTCCACAGTGCGTTGGATATGCAGAACCGGAGATATCTTGGTTTCGGTCGGGTATAAAGCTGAGATATGCATTTTCTACGATAATCCTGGTGAGACTTCTGTCAGAAGTATGCAGAATCTTCGAGAACGCTCTTTTCGAGCTACTTATTGCGCGAAACACGTTTTCTGGTGTTTTCACCACTCCACGGTACGTTTGATGTGCAGAACCGGAGATATCTTTGTTTTCCTGGGGTTTCAAGCTGAGATATGCATTTTCTGCCATAATCTTGGTGAGACTTCTGTCCGAAGTATGCTGAAACATCGAGATCGCTCTTTTCGAGCTAGATAATGCGAGAAAAACCTTATCCGGTGTTTTCACCACTCCACAGTGCGTTTGATATGCAGAATCAGCGATATCTTGGCTTTCGTGGGGTTTCAAGCTGAGATATGCATTTTTTACGATAATCTTGGTGAGACTTCTGTCCGAAGTATGAAGAATCATCGAGATCGCTCTATTCGAGCTATTTAATGCGAGGAACACGTTTTGGGGGGTTTTCACAACTCCACAGTGCGTTTGATATGCCGAACAGTAGATATCTTGGTTTTCGTGGGGTTTCAAGCTGAGATATGCATTTTCTGCGATAATCTTGTTGAGACTTCTGTCCGAAGTATGCAGAAGCATGGAGATCGCACTTTTCGAGCTATTTAATGCGAGAAACACGTTATCTGGTGTTTTCACCACTCCACAGTTGGTTTGCTATGCAGAACCGGCGATATCTTTGTTTTCCTGGGGTTTCAAGCTGAGATATGCATTTTCTGCGATAATCTTGGTGAGACTTCCGTCCGAAGTATGCTGAAACATCGAGATCGCTCTTTTCGAGCTAGTTAATGCGAGAAAAACCTTATCCGGTGTTTTCACCACTCCACAGTGCGCTTGATATGCAGAACCAGCGATATCTTGGCTTTCGTGGGGTTTCAAGCTGAGATATGCATTTTTTACGATAATCTTGGTGAGACTTCTGTCCGAAGTATGAAGAATCATCGAGATCGCTCTATTCGAGCTATTTAATGCGACGAACACGTTTTCTGGGGTTTTCACCACTCCACAGTGCGTTTGATATGCAGAACACAGCGATATCTTGGTTTTCGTGGGGTTTCAAGCTGAGATATGCATTTTCTGCGATAATCTTGGTGAGACTTCTGTTAGAAGTATGCAGAATCATCGAGATCGCACTTTTCGAGCTATTTAATGCGAGAAACACGTTATCTGGTGTTTTCACCACTCCACAGTGCGTTTGATATGCAGAACCGGCGATATCTTGGTTTTCGTGGGGTTTCAAGCTGAGATATGCATTTTCTACGATAATCTTGGTGAGACTTCTGTCAGAAGTATGCAGGATCTTCGAGAACGCTCTTTTCGAGCTACTTAATATGAGAAACACGTTTTCTGGTGTTTTCACCACTCCACAGTGCATTTGATATGCAGAATAGTAGATATCTTGGTTTTCGTGGGGTTTCAAGTTGAGATATGCATTTTCTACGATAATCTTGGTGAGACTTCTGTCCGAAGTATGCTGAAACATCGAGATCGCTCTTTTCGAGCTAGTTAATGCGAGAAAAACCTTATCCGGTGTTTTCACCACTCCACAGTGCGTTTGATATGCAGAACCAGCGATATCTTGGCTTTCGTGGGGTTTCAAGCTGAGATATGCATTTTTTACGATAATCTTGGTGAGACTTCTGTCGGAAGTATGCTTAATCATCGAGATCGCTCGTTTCGAGCTATCTAATGCGAGAAACACGTTATCTGGTGTTTTCACCACTCCACAGTGCGTTGGATATGCAGAACCGGAGATATTTTGGTTTTCGTCGGGTTTCAAGCTGAGATATGCATTTTCTACGATAATCTTGGTGAAACATCTGTCCGAAGTATGCAGAAACATCGAGAGCGCTCTTTTCGAGCCTTTTAATGCGAGAAACACGTTATCTGGTGTTTTCACCACTCCACAGTGCATTTGATTTGCAGAATAGTAGATATCTTGGTTTTCGTGGGGTTTCAAGCTGAGATATACATTTTCTGCGATAATCTTGTTGAGACTTGTGTCCGAAGTATGCAGAATCATCGAGACCGCTCGTTTCGAGCTATTTAATGCGAGAAACACGTTATCTGGTGTCTTCACCACTCCACAGTGCGTTGGATATGCAGAACCGGAGATATTTTGGTTTTCGTCGGGTTTCAAGCTCAGATATGCATTTTCTACGATAAGCTTGGTGAAACATCTGACCGAAGTATGCAGAAACATCGAGAGCGCTCTTTTCGAGCTATTTAATGCACGAAACACGTATTCTGGTGTTTTCACCACTCCACAGTATGTTTGACATGCAGAACCGGAGATATCTTGGTTTCGGTCGGGTATAAAGCTGAGATATGCATTTTCTACGATAATCCTGGTGAGACTTCTGTCAGAAGTATGCAGAATCTTCGAGAACGCTCTTTTCGAGCTACTTATTGCGCGAAACACGTTTTCTGGTGTTTTCACCACTCCACGGTACGTTTGATGTGCAGAACCGGAGATATCTTTGTTTTCCTGGGGTTTCAAGCTGAGATATGCATTTTCTGCCATAATCTTGGTGAGACTTCTGTCCGAAGTATGCTGAAACATCGAGATCGCTCTTTTCGAGCTAGTTAATGCGAGAAAAACCTTATCCGGTGTTTTCACCACTCCACAGTGCGTTGGATGTGCAGAACCGGAGATATCTTGGTTTTCGTGGGGTTTCAAGCTGAGATATGCAATTTCTGCGATAATCTTGGTGAGACTTCTGTCCGAAGTATGCTTAATCATCGAGATCGCTCGTTTCGAGCTATTTAATGCGAGAAACGCGTTATCTGGTGTTTTCACCACTCCACAGTGCGTTTGATATGCAGAACCGGCGATATCCTGGTTTTCGTGGGGATTCAAGCTGAGATATGCAATTTCTGCGATAATCTTGTTGAGACTTCTGTCCGAAGTATGCTTAATCATCGAGATCGTACTTTTCGAGCTATTTAATGCGAGAAACACGTTTTCTGGGGTTTTCACACCTCCACAGTTCGTTGGATATGCAGAACAGGAGATATCTTGGTTTTCGTAGGGTTTCTAGCAGAGACATGCATTTTCTGCGATAATCATGGTGAGACTTCAGTTAGAAGTATGCTTAATTATCGAGATCGCTCGTTTCGAGCTATTTAATGCGAGAAACACGTTATCTGGTGTATTCACCACTCCACAGTGCGTATGATATGCAGAACCGGCGATATCTTGGTTTTCGTGGTGTTTCAAGCTGAGATATGCATTATCTGCGATAATCTTGGTGAGACTTCTGTCCGAAGTGTGCAGAATCATCGAGATCGCTCGTTTCGAGCTATTTAATGCGAGAAACACGTTATCTGGTGTTTTCACCACTCCACAGTGCGTATGATATGCAGAACCGACGATATCTTGGTTTTCGTGTTGTTTCAAGCTCAGATATGCATTTTCTGCGATAATCTTGGTGAGACTTCTGTCCGAAGTATGCTGAATCATCGACATGGCTCCATTCGAGCTATTTAATGCGAGAAACAAGTTATCTGGTGATTTCACCACTCCACAGTGCGTTTGATATGCAGAACCAGCGATATCTTGGTTTTCGTGGGGTTTCAAGCTCAGATATGCATTTTCTGCGATAATCTTGGTGAGACTTCTGTCCGAAGTATGCAGAGTCATCGAGATCGTACTTTTCGAGCTATTTAATGCGAGAAACACGTTTTCTGGGGTTATCACCACTCCACAGTTCGTTGGATATGCAGAACAGGAGATATCTTGGTTTTCGTGGGTTTTCTAGCAGAGATATGCATTTTCTGCGATAATCATGGTGAGACTTCTGTTAGAAGTATGCAGAATCATCGAGATCGCTCTTTTCGACATATTTAATGCGAGCAAACACGTTATCTGGTGTTTTCACCACGCCACAGTGCGTTTGATATGCAGAACCGGCAATGTTTGGTTTTCGTCGGGTTTCAAGCTGAGATATGCATTTTCTGCGATAATCATGGTGAGACTTCTGTCCGAAGTATGCAGAATCATCAAGATCGCACTTTTCGAGCTATTTAATGCGAGAAACACGTTATCTGGTGTTTTCACCACTCCACAGTGCGTTTGATATGCAGAACCGGCGATATCTTGGTTTTTGTGGGGTTTCAAGCTGAGATGTGCATTTTTTACGATAATCTTGGTGAGACTTCTGTCCGAAGTATGCTTAATCATCGAGATCGCTCTATTCGAGCTATTTAATGGGAGAAACACGTTATCTGGTGTTTTCACCACTCCACAGTGCGTTTGATATGCAGAACCGGCGATATCTTGGTTTTTGTGGGGTTTCAAGCTGAGATGTGCATTTTTTACGATAATCTTGGTGAGACTTCTGTCCGAAGTATGCTTAATCATCGAGATCGTACTTTTCGAGCTATTTAATGCGAGAAACACGTTTTCTGGGGTTTTCACACCTCCACAGTCCGTTGGATATGCAGAACAGGAGATATCTTGGTTTTCGTGGGGTTTGTAGCAGATACATGCATTTTCTGCGATAATCATGGTGAGACTTCAGTTAGAAGTATGCTTAATCATCGAGATCGCTCTTTTCTAGCTAGTTAATGCGAGAAAAACCTTATCCGGTGTTTTCACCACTCCACAGTGCGTTTGCTATGCAGAACCAGCGATATCTTGGCTTTCGTGGGGTTTCAAGCTGAGATATGCATTTTTTACGATAATCTTGGTGAGACTTCTGTCCGAAGTATGAAGAATCATCGAGATCGCTCTATTCGAGCTATTTAATGCGAGGAACACGTTTTCTGGGGTTTTCACCACTCCACAGTGCGTTTGATATGCAGAACACAGCGATATCTTGGTTTTCGTGGGGTTTCAAGCTGAGATATGCATTTTTTACGATAATTTTGGTGAGACTTCTGTCCGAAGTATGCAGAATCATCGAGATCGCTCGTTTCGAGCTATTTAATGCGAGAAACACGTTATCTGGTGTTTTCACCACTCCACAGTTGGTTTGATATGCAGAACCGGCGATATCTTAGTTTTCCTGGGGTTTCAAGCTGAGATATGCATTTTCTGCGATAATCTTTGTGAGACTTCTGTCCGAAGAATGCTGAAACATCGAGATCGCTCTTTTCGAGCAAGTTAATGCGAGAAAAACCTTATCCGGTGTTTTCACCACTCCACAGTGCTTTTGATATGCAGAACCTGCGATATCTTGGCTTTCGTGGGGTTTCAAGCTGAGATATGCATTTTTTACGATAATCTTGGTGAGACTTCTGTCCGAAGTATGAAGAATCATCGAGATCGCTCTATTCGAGCTATTTAATGCGAGGAACACGTTTTCTGGGGTTTTCACCACTCCACAGTGCGTTTGATGTGCAGAACACAGCGATATATTGGTTTTCGTGGGGTTTCAAGCTGAGATATGCATTTTTTACGATAATTTTGGTGAGACTTCTGTCCGAAGTATGCAGAATCATCGAGATCGCTCGTTTCGAGCTATTTAATGCGAGAAACACGTTATCTGGTGTTTTCACCACTCCACAGTTGGTTTGATATGCAGAACCGGCGATATCTTAGTTTTCCTGGGGTTTCAAGCTGAGATATGCATTTTCAGCGATAATCTTTGTGAGACTTCTGTCCAAAGAATGCTGAAACATCGAGATCGCTCTTTTCGAGCAAGTTAATGCGAGAAAAACCTTATCCGGTGTTTTCAGCACTCCACAGTGCATTTGATATGTAGAACCAGCGATATCTGGGTTTTCGTGGGGTTTCAAGCTGAGATATGCATTTTTTGCGATAATCTTGGTGAGACTTCTGTCCGAAGTATGCTTAATCATCGAGATCGCTCGTTTCGACCTATTTAATGCGAGAAACACGTTTTCTGGGGTTTTCACCACACCACAGTTCGTTGGATGTGCAGAACCGGTTGATATCTTGGTTTTCGTGGGGTTTCAAGCTGAGATATGCATTTTCTGCGATAATCTTGGTGAGACTTCTGTCCGAAGCATGCAGAATCATCGAGATCGCTCTTTTCGAGCTATTTAATGCGAGAAACAAGTTATCTGGTGTTTTCACCACTCCACAGTACGTTTGATATGCAGAACCAACGATATCTTGGTTTTCGTGGGGTTTCAAGCTGAGATATGCATTTTCTGCGATAATCATGGTGAGACTTCTGTCCGAAGTATGCAGAATCATCGAGATCGCACTTTTCGAGTTATTTAATGCGAGAAACACGTTATCTGGTGTTTTCACCACTCCACAGTGCGTTTGATATGCAGAACCGGCGATATCTTGGTTTTTGTGGGGTTTCAAGCTGAGATGTGCATTTTTTACGATAATCTTGGTGAGACTTCTGTCCGAAGTATGCTTAATCATGGAGATCGCTCTATTCGAGCTATTTAATGCGAGAAACACGTTATCTGGTGTTTTCAGTACTCCACAGTGCGTTTGATATGCAGAACCAGAGATATCCTGGTTTTCGTGGGGATTCAAGCTGAGATATGCAATTTCTGCGATAATCTTGGTGAGACTTCTGTCCGAAGTATGCTTAATCATCGAGATCGCTCGTTTCGAGCTATTTAATGCGAGAAACGCGTTATCTGGTGTTTTCACCACTCCACAGTGCGTTTGATATGCAGAACCGGCGATATCCTGGTTTTCGTGGGGATTCAAGCTGAGATATGCAATTTCTGCGATAATCTTGTTGAGACTTCTGTCCGAAGTATGCTTAATCATCGAGATCGTACTTTTCGAGCTATTTAATGCGAGAAACACGTTTTCTGGGGTTTTCACACCTCCACAGTTCGTTGGATATGCAGAACAGGAGATATCTTGGTTTTCGTAGGGTTCCTAGCAGAGACATGCATTTTCTGCGATAATCATGGTGAGACTTCAGTTAGAAGTATGCTTAATTATCGAGATCGCTCGTTTCGAGCTATTTAATGCGAGAAACACGTTATCTGGTGTATTCACCACTCCACAGTGCGTATGATATGCAGAACCGGCGATATCTTGGTTTTCGTGGTGTTTCAAGCTGAGATATGCATTATCTGCGATAATCTTGGTGAGACTTCTGTCCGAAGTGTGCAGAATCATCGAGATCGCTCGTTTCGAGCTATTTAATGCGAGAAACACGTTATCTGGTGTTTTCACCACTCCACAGTGCGTATGATATGCAGAACCGACGATATCTTGGTTTTCGTGTTGTTTCAAGCTCAGATATGCATTTTCTGCGATAATCTTGGTGAGACTTCTGTCCGAAGTATGCTGAATCATCGACATGGCTCCATTCGAGCTATTTAATGCGAGAAACACGTTATCTGGTGTTTTCAGCACTCCACAGTGCGTTTGATATGCAGAACCAGCGATATCTTGGTTTTCGTGGGGATTCAAGCTGAGATATGCAATTTCTGCGATAATCTTGGAGAGACTTCTGTCCGAAGTATGCTTAATCATCGAGATCGCACTTTTCGAGCTATTTAATGCGAGAAACACGTTATCTGGTGTTTTCACCACTCCACAGTGCGTCTGATATGCAGAACCGGCGATATCTTGGTTTTTGTGGGGTTTCAAGCTGTGTTATGCATTTTTTACGATAATCTTGGTGAGACTTCTGTCCGAAGTATGCTTTATCATCGAGATCGCTCTATTCGAGCTATTTAATGCGAGAAACACGTTTTCTGGTGTTTTCACCATGCCACAGTGCGTTTGATATGCCGAACAGTAGATATCTTGGTTTTCGTGGGGTTTCAAGCTGAGATATGCATTTTCAGCGATAAGCTTGGTGAAACATCTGTCCGAAGTATGCTGAAACATCGAGATCGCTCTTTTCGAGCTAGTTAATGCGAGAAAAACCTTATCCGGTGTTTTCACCACTCCACAGTGCGTTTGATATGCAGAACCAGCGATATCTTGGCTTTCGTGGGGTTTCAAGCTGAGATATGCATTTTTTACGATAATCTTGGTGAGACTTCTGTCGGAAGTATGCTTAATCATCGAGATCGCTCGTTTCGAGCTATCTAATGCGAGAAACACGTTATCTGGTGTTTTCACCACTCCACAGTGCGTTGGATATGCAGAACCGGAGATATTTTGGTTTTCGTCGGGTTTCAAGCTGAGATATGCATTTTCTACGATAATCTTGGTGAAACATCTGTCCGAAGTATGCTTAATCATCGAGATCGCTCGTTTCGAGCTATTTAATGCGAGAAACGCGTTATCTGGGGTTTTCACCACTCCACAGTTCGTTGGATATGCAGAACCGGAGATATTTTGGTTTTCGTCGGGTTTCAAGCTGAGATATGCATTTTCTACGATAAGCTTGGTGAGACATCTGTCCGAAGTATGCAGAAACGTCGGGAGCGCTCTTTTCGAGCTATTTAATGCGAGAAACACGTTTTCTGGGGTTTTCACCACTCCACAGTTCGTTGGATATGCAGAACAGTAGATATCTTGGTTTCCGTGGGGTTTCAAGCACAGATATGCATTTTCTGCGATAATCTTGGAGAGACTTCTGTTAGAAGTATGCAGAATCATCGAGATCGCACTTTTCGAGCTATTTAATGCGAGAAACACGTTATCTGGTGTTTTCACCACTTCACAGTTGGTTTGATATGCAGAACCGGCGATATCTTGGTTTGCGAGGGGTTTCAAGCAGAGATATGCATTTTCTACGATAATCTTGGTGAGACTTCTGTCAGAAGTATGCAGGATCTTCGAGAACGCTCTTTTCGAGCTACTTAATATGAGAAACACGTTTTCTGGTGTTTTCACCACTCCACAGTGCATTTGATATGCAGAATAGTAGATATCTTGGTTTTCGTGGGGTTTCAAGTTGAGATAAGCATTTTCTGCGATAATCTTGGTGAGACTTCTGTCCGAAGTATGCTGAAACATCGAGATCGCTCTTTTCGAGCTAGTTAGTGCGAGAAACACGTTATCTGGTGTTTTCACCACTCCACAGTGCGTTGGATATGCAGAACCGGAGATATTTTGGTTTTCGTCGGGTTTCAAGCTGAGATATGCATTTTCTACGATAATCTTGGTGAAACATCTGTCCGAAGTATGCAGAAACATCGAGAGCGCTCTTTTCGAGCCTTTTAATGCGAGAAACACGTTATCTGGTGTTTTCGCCACTCCACAGTGCATTTGATTTGCAGAATAGTAGATATCTTGGTTTTCGTGGGGTTTCAAGCTGAGATATACATTTTCTGCGATAATCTTGTTGAGACTTGTGTCCGAAGTATGCAGAATCATCGAGACCGCTCCTTTCGAGCTATTTAATGCGAGAAACACGTTATCTGGTGTCTTCACCACTCCACAGTGCGTTGGATATGCAGAACCGGCGATATCCTGGTTTTCGTGGGGATTCAAGCTGAGATATGCAATTTCTGCGATAATCTTGTTGAGACTTCTGTCCGAAGTATGCTTAATCATCGAGATCGTACTTTTCGAGCTATTTAATGCGAGAAACACGTTTTCTGGGGTTTTCACACCTCCACAGTTCGTTGGATATGCAGAACAGGAGATATCTTGGTTTTCGTAGGGTTTCTAGCAGAGACATGCATTTTCTGCGATAATCATGGTGAGACTTCAGTTAGAAGTATGCTTAATTATCGAGATCGCTCGTTTCGAGCTATTTAATGCGAGAAACACGTTATCTGGTGTATTCACCACTCCACAGTGCGTATGATATGCAGAACCGGCGATATCTTGGTTTTCGTGGTGTTTCAAGCTGAGATATGCATTATCTGCGATAATCTTGGTGAGACTTCTGTCCGAAGTGTGCAGAATCATCGAGATCGCTCGTTTCGAGCTATTTAATGCGAGAAACACGTTATCTGGTGTTTTCACCACTCCACAGTGCGTATGATATGCAGAACCGACGATATCTTGGTTTTCGTGTTGTTTCAAGCTCAGATATGCATTTTCTGCGATAATCTTGGTGAGACTTCTGTCCGAAGTATGCTGAATCATCGACATGGCTCCATTCGAGCTATTTAATGCGAGAAACACGTTATCTGGTGTTTTCAGCACTCCACAGTGCGTTTGATATGCAGAACCAGCGATATCTTGGTTTTCGTGGGGATTCAAGCTGAGATATGCAATTTCTGCGATAATCTTGGAGAGACTTCTGTCCGAAGTATGCTTAATCATCGAGATCGCACTTTTCGAGCTATTTAATGCGAGAAACACGTTATCTGGTGTTTTCACCACTCCACAGTGCGTCTGATATGCAGAACCGGCGATATCTTGGTTTTTGTGGGGTTTCAAGCTGTGTTATGCATTTTTTACGATAATCTTGGTGAGACTTCTGTCCGAAGTATGCTTTATCATCGAGATCGCTCTATTCGAGCTATTTAATGCGAGAAACACGTTTTCTGGTGTTTTCACCATGCCACAGTGCGTTTGATATGCCGAACAGTAGATATCTTGGTTTTCGTGGGGTTTCAAGCTGAGATATGCATTTTCAGCGATAAGCTTGGTGAAACATCTGTCCGAAGTATGCTGAAACATCGAGATCGCTCTTTTCGAGCTAGTTAATGCGAGAAAAACCTTATCCGGTGTTTTCACCACTCCACAGTGCGTTTGATATGCAGAACCAGCGATATCTTGGCTTTCGTGGGGTTTCAAGCTGAGATATGCATTTTTTACGATAATCTTGGTGAGACTTCTGTCGGAAGTATGCTTAATCATCGAGATCGCTCGTTTCGAGCTATCTAATGCGAGAAACACGTTATCTGGTGTTTTCACCACTCCACAGTGCGTTGGATATGCAGAACCGGAGATATTTTGGTTTTCGTCGGGTTTCAAGCTGAGATATGCATTTTCTACGATAATCTTGGTGAAACATCTGTCCGAAGTATGCTTAATCATCGAGATCGCTCGTTTCGAGCTATTTAATGCGAGAAACGCGTTATCTGGGGTTTTCACCACTCCACAGTTCGTTGGATATGCAGAACCGGAGATATTTTGGTTTTCGTCGGGTTTCAAGCTGAGATATGCATTTTCTACGATAAGCTTGGTGAGACATCTGTCCGAAGTATGCAGAAACGTCGGGAGCGCTCTTTTCGAGCTATTTAATGCGAGAAACACGTTTTCTGGGGTTTTCACCACTCCACAGTTCGTTGGATATGCAGAACAGTAGATATCTTGGTTTCCGTGGGGTTTCAAGCACAGATATGCATTTTCTGCGATAATCTTGGAGAGACTTCTGTTAGAAGTATGCAGAATCATCGAGATCGCACTTTTCGAGCTATTTAATGCGAGAAACACGTTATCTGGTGTTTTCACCACTTCACAGTTGGTTTGATATGCAGAACCGGCGATATCTTGGTTTGCGAGGGGTTTCAAGCAGAGATATGCATTTTCTACGATAATCTTGGTGAGACTTCTGTCAGAAGTATGCAGGATCTTCGAGAACGCTCTTTTCGAGCTACTTAATATGAGAAACACGTTTTCTGGTGTTTTCACCACTCCACAGTGCATTTGATATGCAGAATAGTAGATATCTTGGTTTTCGTGGGGTTTCAAGTTGAGATAAGCATTTTCTGCGATAATCTTGGTGAGACTTCTGTCCGAAGTATGCTGAAACATCGAGATCGCTCTTTTCGAGCTAGTTAGTGCGAGAAACACGTTATCTGGTGTTTTCACCACTCCACAGTGCGTTGGATATGCAGAACCGGAGATATTTTGGTTTTCGTCGGGTTTCAAGCTGAGATATGCATTTTCTACGATAATCTTGGTGAAACATCTGTCCGAAGTATGCAGAAACATCGAGAGCGCTCTTTTCGAGCCTTTTAATGCGAGAAACACGTTATCTGGTGTTTTCGCCACTCCACAGTGCATTTGATTTGCAGAATAGTAGATATCTTGGTTTTCGTGGGGTTTCAAGCTGAGATATACATTTTCTGCGATAATCTTGTTGAGACTTGTGTCCGAAGTATGCAGAATCATCGAGACCGCTCCTTTCGAGCTATTTAATGCGAGAAACACGTTATCTGGTGTCTTCACCACTCCACAGTGCGTTGGATATGCAGAACCGGAGATATTTTGGTTTTCGTCGGGTTTCAAGCTCAGATATGCATTTTCTACGATAAGCTTGGTGAAACATCTGACCGAAGTATGCAGAAACATCGAGAGCGCTCTTTTCGAGCTATTTAATGCACGAAACACGTATTCTGGTGTTTTCACCACTCCACAGTATGTTTGACATGCAGAACCGGAGATATCTTGGTTTCGGTCGGGTATAAAGCTGAGATATGCATTTTCTACGATAATCCTGGTGAGACTTCTGTCAGAAGTATGCAGAATCTTCGAGAACGCTCTTTTCGAGCTACTTATTGCGCGAAACACGTTTTCTGGTGTTTTCACCACTCCACGGTACGTTTGATGTGCAGAGCCGGAGATATCTTTGTTTTCCTGGGGTTTCAAGCTGAGATATGCATTTTCTGCCATAATCTTGGTGAGACTTCTGTCCGAAGTATGCTGAAACATCGAGATCGCTCTTTTCGAGCTAGTTAATGCGAGAAAAACCTTATCCGGTGTTTTCACCACTCCACAGTGCGTTTGATATGCAGAATCAGCGATATCTTGGCTTTCGTGGGGTTTCAAGCTGAGATATGCATTTTTTACGATAATGTTGGTGAGACTTCTGTCCGAAGTATGAAGAATCATCGAGATCGCTCTATTCGAGCTATTTAATGCGAGGAACACGTTTTCTGGGGTTTTCACCACTCCACAGTGCGTTTGATATGCAGAACACTAGATATCTTGGTTTTCGTGGGGTTTCAAGCTGAGATATGCATTTTCTGCGATAATCTTGTTGAGACTTCTGTCCGAAGTATGCAGAATCATGGAGATCGCACTTTTCGAGCTATTTAATGCGAGAAACACGTTATCTGGTGTTTTCACCACTCCACAGTTGGTTTGCTATGCAGAACCGGCGATATCTTTGTTTTCCTGGGGTTTCAAGCTGAGATATGCATTTTCTGCGATAATCTTGGTGAGACTTCTGTCCGAAGTATGCTGAAACATCGAGATCGCTCTTTTCGAGCTAGTTAATGCGAGAAAAACCTTATCCGGTGTTTTCACCACTCCACAGTGCGTTTGATATGCAGAACCAGCGATATCTTGGCTTTCGTGGGGTTTCAAGCTGAGATATGCATTTTTTACGATAATCTTGGTGAGACTTCTGTCCGAAGTATGAAGAATCATCGAGATCGCTCTATTCGAGCTATTTAATGCGACGAACACGTTTTCTGGGGTTTTCACCACTCCACAGTGCGTTTGATATGCAGAACACAGCGATATCTTGGTTTTCGTGGGGTTTCAAGCTGAGATATGCATTTTCTGCGATAATCTTTGTGAGACTTCTGTCCGAAGAATGCTGAAACATCGAGATCGCTCCTTTCGAGCAAGTTAATGCGAGAAAAACCTTATCCGGAGTTTTCACCACTCCACAGTGCTTTTGATATGCAGAACCTGCGATATCTTGGCTTTCGTGGGGTTTCAAGCTGAGATATGCATTTTTTACGATAATCTTGGTGAGACTTCTGTCCGAAGTATGAAGAATCATCGAGATCGCTCTATTCGAGCTATTTAATGCGAGGAACACGTTTTCTGGGGTTTTCACCACTCCACAGTGCGTTTGATGTGCAGAACACAGCGATATATTGGTTTTCGTGGGGTTTCAAGCTGAGAAATGCATTTTTTACGATAATTGTGGTGAGACTTCCGTCCGAAGTATGCAGAATCATCGAGATCGCTCGTTTCGAGCTATTTAATGCGAGAAACACGTTATCTGGTGTTTTCACCACTCCACAGTTGGTTTGATATGTAGAACCAGCGATATCTGGGTTTTCGTGGGGTTTCAAGCTGAGATATGCATTTTTTACGATAATCTTGGTGAGACTTCTGTCCGAAATATGCTTAATCATCGAGATCGCTCGTTTCGACCTATTTAATGCGAGAAACACGTTTTCTGGGGTTTTCACCACACCACAGTTCGTTGGATGTGCAGAACCGGAGATATCTTGGTTTTCGTGGGGTTTCAAGCTGAGATATGCATTTTCTGCGATAATCTTTGTGAGACCTCTGTCAGAAGTATGCAGAAACATCGAGATCGCTCTTTTCGACCTATTTATTGCGAGAAACACGTTATCTGGTGTTTTCACCACTCCACAGTGCGTTTGATATGCAGAACCTGCGATATCTTGGTTTTCGTGGGGTTTCAAGCTGAGATATGCATTTTCTGCGATACTCTTGGTGAGACTTCTGTCCGAAGTATGCAGAATCATCGAGATCGCTCTTTTCGAGCTATTTAATGCGAGAAACAAGTTATCTGGTGTTTTCACCACTCCACAGTGCGTTTGATATGCAGATCCAACGATATCTTGGTTTTCGTGGGGTTTCAAGCTGAGATATGCATTTTCTGCGATAATCTTGGTGAGACTTCTGTCCGAAGTATGCTTAATCATCGAGATCGCTCTATTCGAGCTATTTAATGCGAGAAACAAGTTATCTGGTGATTTCACCACTCGACAGTGCGTTTGATATGCAGAACCAGCGATATCTTGGTTTTCGTGGGGTTTCAAGATCAGATATGCATTTTCTGCGATTATCTTGGTGAGACTTCTGTCCGAAGTATGCAGAATCATCGAGATCGCTCTTTCCGAGCAATTTAATGCGAGAAACAAGTTATCTGGTGTTTTCACCACTCCACAGTGCGTTTGATATGCAGAACCAGCGATATCTTGGTTTTCGTGGGGTTTCAAGCTGAGATATGCATTTTCTGCGATAATCTTGGTGAGACTTCTATTAGAAGTATGCAGAATCATCGAGATCGCTCTTTTCGACATATTTAATGCGAGCAAACACGTTATCTGGTGTTTCCACCACGCCACAGTGCGTTTGATATGCAGAACCGGCATTGTTTGGTTTTCGTCGGGTTTCAAGCTGAGATATGCATTTTCTGCGATAATCATGGTGAGACTTCTGTCCGAAGTATGCAGAATCATCGAGATCGCACTTTTCGAGCTATTTAATGCGAGAAACACGTTATCTGGTGTTTTCACCACTCCACAGTGCGTTTGATATGCAGAACCGGCGATATCTTGGTTTTTGTGGGGTTTCAAGCTGAGATATGCATTTTTTACGATAATCTTGGTGAGACTTCTTGATTAAGTATGCTTAATCTTCGAGATCGCTCTATTCGAGCTATTTAATGCGAGAAACAAGTTATCTGGTGATTTCACCACTCGACAGTGCGTTTGATATGCAGAAACAGCGATATCTTGGTTTTCGTGGGGTTTCCAGATCAGATATGCATTTTCTGCGATAATCTTGGTGAGACTTCTGTCCGAAGTATGCTTAATCATCGAGATCGCTCGTTTCGAGCTATTTAATGTGAGAAACACGTTCCCTGGTGTTTTCACCACTCCACAGTTCGTTGGATATGCAGAACCGGAGATATCTTGGTTTTCGTGGGGTTTCAAGCTGAGATATGCATTTTCTGCGATAATCTTGGTGAGACTTCTGTCCGAAGTATGCAGAATCATCGAGATCGCTCTTTTCGAGCTATTTAATGCGAGAAACAAGTTATCTGGTGTTTTCACAAATCCACAGTGCGTTTGATATGCAGAACCAGCGATATCTTGGTTTTCGTGGGGTTTCAAGCTGAGATATGCATTTTCTGCGATAATCTTGGTGAGACTTCTATTAGAAGTATGCAGAATCATCGAGATCGCTCTTTTCGACATATTTAATGCGAGCAAACACGTTATCTGGTGTTTCCACCACGCCACAGTGCGTTTGATATGCAGAACCGGCAATGTTTGGTTTTCGTCGGGTTTCAAGCTGAGATATGCATTTTCTGCGATAATCATGGTGAGACTTCTGTCCGAAGTATGCAGAGTCATCGAGATCGTACTTTTCGAGCTATTTAATGCGAGAAACACGTTTTCTGGGGTTTTCACCACTCCACAGTTCGTTGGATATGTAGAACAGGAGATATCTTGATTTTCGTGGGGTTTCTAGCAGAGATATGCATTTTCTGCGATAATCATGGTGAGACTTCTGTTAGAAGTATGCAGAATCATCGAGATCGCTCTTTTCGAGCTATTTAATGCGAGAAACTCGTTTTCTGGGGTTTTCACCACTCCACAGTTCGTTGGATATGCAGAACCGGAGATATCTTGGTTTTCGTGGGGTTTCAAGCTGAGGTATGCATTTTCTGCGATAATCTTGGTGAGACTTCTGTCCGAAGTATGCAGAATCATCGAGATCGCTCTTTTCGAGCTATTTAATGCGAGAAACACGTTATCTGGTGTTTTCACCACTCCACAGTGCGTTTGATATGCAGCACAGTAGATATCCTGGTTTTCGTGGGGTTTCAAGCTGAGATTTGCATTCTCTGCGATAATCTTGTTGAGACTTCTGTCCGAAGTATGCTTAATCATCGAGATCGCTCTATTCGAGCTATTTAATGCTAGAAACAAGTTATCTGGTGATTTCACCACTCGACAGTGCGTTTGATATGCAGAACCAGCGATATCTTGGTTTTTGTGGGGTTTCAAGCTGAGATATGCATTTTTTACGATAATCTTGGAGAGACTTCTGTCCGAAGTATGCTTAATCATCGAGATCGCTCTATTCGAGCTATTTAATGCGAGAAACAAATTATCTGGTGATTTCACCACTCGACAGTTCGTTGGATATGCAGAACCGGAGATATCTTGGTTTTCGTGGGGTTTCAAGCTGAGATATGCATTTTCTGCGATAATCTTGGTGAGACTTCAGTCCGAAGTATGCAGAATCATCGAGATCGCTCTTTTCGAGCTATTTAATGCGAGAAATAAGTTATCTGGTGTTTTCACCACTCCACAGTGCGTTTGATATGCAGAACCAGCGATATCTTGGTTTTCGTGGGGTTTCAAGCTGAGATATGCATTTTCTGCGATAATCTTGGTGAGACTTCTGTTAGAAGTATGCAGAATCATCGAGATCGCTCTTTTCGACATATTTAATGCGAGCAAACACGTTATCTGGTGTTTTCACCACGCCAAAGTGCGTTTGATATGCAGAACCGGCAATGTTTGGTTTTCGTCGGGTTTCAAGCTGAGATATGCATTTTCTGCGATAATCTTGGTGAGACTTCTGTCCGAAGTATGCAGAGTCATCGAGATCGTACTTTTCGAGCTATTTAATGCGAGAAACACGTTTTCTGGGGTTTTCACCACTCCACAGTTCGTTGGATATGTAGAACAGGAGATATCTTGATTTTCGTGGGGTTTCTAGCAGAGATATGCATTTTCTGCGATAATCATGGTGAGACTTCTGTCCGAAGTATGCAGAGTCATCGAGATCGTACTTTTCGAGCTATTTAATGCGAGAAACACGTTTTCTGGGGTTTTCACCACTCCACAGTTCGTTGGATATGTAGAACAGGAGATATCTTGATTTTCGTGGGGTTTCTAGCAGAGATATGCATTTTCTGCGATAATCATGGTGAGACTTCTGTTAGAAGTATGCAGAATCATCGAGATCGCTCTTTTCGAGCTATTTAATGCGAGAAACTCGTTTTCTGGGGTTTTCACCACTCCACAGTTCGTTGGATATGCAGAACCGGAGATATCTTGGTTTTCGTGGGGTTTCAAGCTGAGGTATGCATTTTCTGCGATAATCTTGGTGAGACTTCTGTCCGAAGTATGCAGAATCATCGAGATCGCTCTTTTCGAGCTATTTAATGCGAGAAACACGTTATCTGGTGTTTTCACCACTCCACAGTGCGTTTGATATGCAGCACAGTAGATATCCTGGTTTTCGTGGGGTTTCAAGCTGAGATTTGCATTCTCTGCGATAATCTTGTTGAGACTTCTGTCCGAAGTATGCTTAATCATCGAGATCGCTCTATTCGAGCTATTTAATGCTAGAAACAAGTTATCTGGTGTTTTCACCACTCCACAGTGCGTTTGATATGCAGAACCGGCGATATCTTGGTTTTTGTGGGGTTTCAAGCTGAGATATGCATTTTTTACGATAATCTTGGTGAGACTTCTTGATTAAGTATGCTTAATCTTCGAGATCGCTCTATTCGAGCTATTTAATGCGAGAAACAAGTTATCTGGTGATTTCACCACTCGACAGTGCGTTTGATATGCAGAAACAGCGATATCTTGGTTTTCGTGGGGTTTCAAGATCAGATATGCATTTTCTGCGATAATCTTGGTGAGACTTCTGTCCGAAGTATGCTTAATCATCGAGATCGCTCGTTTCGAGCTATTTAATGTGAGAAACACGTTCCCTGGTGTTTTCACCACTCCACAGTTCGTTGGATATGCAGAACCGGAGATATCTTGGTTTTCGTGGGGTTTCAAGCTGAGATATGCATTTTCTGCGATAATCTTGGTGAGACTTCTGTCCGAAGTATGCAGAATCATCGAGATCGCTCTTTTCGAGCTATTTAATGCGAGAAACAAGTTATCTGGTGTTTTCACAAATCCACAGTGCGTTTGATATGCAGAACCAGCGATATCTTGGTTTTCGTGGGGTTTCAAGCTGAGATATGCATTTTCTGCGATAATCTTGGTGAGACTTCTGTTAGAAGTATGCAGAATCATCGAGATCGCTGTTTTCGACATATTTAATGCGAGCAAACACGTTATCTGGTGTTTTCACCACGCCACAGTGCGTTTGATATGCAGAACCGGCAATGTTTGGTTTTCGTCGGGTTTCAAGCTGAGATATGCATTTTCTGCGATAATCATGGTGAGACTTCTGTCCGAAGTATGCAGAGTCATCGAGATCGTACTTTTCGAGCTATTTAATGCGAGAAACACGTTTTCTGGGGTTTTCACCACTCCACAGTTCGTTGGATATGTAGAACAGGAGATATCTTGATTTTCGTGGGGTTTCTAGCAGAGATATGCATTTTCTGCGATAATCATGGTGAGACTTCTGTTAGAAGTATGCAGAATCATCGAGATCGCTCTTTTCGAGCTATTTAATGCGAGAAACTCGTTTTCTGGGGTTTTCACCACTCCACAGTTCGTTGGATATGCAGAACCGGAGATATCTTGGTTTTCGTGGGGTTTCAAGCTGAGGTATGCATTTTCTGCGATAATCTTGGTGAGACTTCTGTCCGAAGTATGCAGAATCATCGAGATCGCTCTTTTCGAGCTATTTAATGCGAGAAACACGTTATCTGGTGTTTTCACCACTCCACAGTGCGTTTGATATGCAGCACAGTAGATATCCTGGTTTTCGTGGGGTTTCAAGCTGAGATTTGCATTCTCTGCGATAATCTTGTTGAGACTTCTGTCCGAAGTATGCTTAATCATCGAGATCGCTCTATTCGAGCTATTTAATGCTAGAAACAAGTTATCTGGTGATTTCACCACTCGACAGTGCGTTTGATATGCAGAACCAGCGATATCTTGGTTTTTGTGGGGTTTCAAGCTGAGATATGCATTTTTTACGATAATCTTGGAGAGACTTCTGTCCGAAGTATGCTTAATCATCGAGATCGCTCTATTCGAGCTATTTAATGCGAGAAACAAATTATCTGGTGATTTCACCACTCGACAGTTCGTTGGATATGCAGAACCGGAGATATCTTGGTTTTCGTGGGGTTTCAAGCTGAGATATGCATTTTCTGCGATAATCTTGGTGAGACTTCAGTCCGAAGTATGCAGAATCATCGAGATCGCTCTTTTCGAGCTATTTAATGCGAGAAATAAGTTATCTGGTGTTTTCACCACTCCACAGTGCGTTTGATATGCAGAACCAGCGATATCTTGGTTTTCGTGGGGTTTCAAGCTGAGATATGCATTTTCTGCGATAATCTTGGTGAGACTTCTGTTAGAAGTATGCAGAATCATCGAGATCGCTCTTTTCGACATATTTAATGCGAGCAAACACGTTATCTGGTGTTTTCACCACGCCAAAGTGCGTTTGATATGCAGAACCGGCAATGTTTGGTTTTCGTCGGGTTTCAAGCTGAGATATGCATTTTCTGCGATAATCTTGGTGAGACTTCTGTCCGAAGTATGCAGAATCATCGAGATCGCTTTTTTCGAGCTATTTAATGCGAGAAACACGTTATCTGGTGTTTTCACCACTCCACAGTGCGTTTGATATGCAGAACCGGCGATATCTTGGTTTTTGTGGGGTTTCAAGCTGAGATATGCATTTTTTACGATAATCTTGGTGTGACTTCTGTCCGAAGTATGCTTAATCATCGAGATCGCTCTATTCGAGCTATTTAATGCGAGAAACAAGTTATCTGGTGATTTCACCACTCGACAGTGCGTTTGATATGCAGAACCAGCGATATCTTGGTTTTCGTGGGGTTTCAAGATCAGATATGCATTTTCTGCGATAATCTTGGTGAGACATCTGTCCGAAGTATGCAGAGTCATCGAGATCGTACTTTTCGAGCTATTTAATGCGAGAAACACGTTTTCTGGGGTTTTCACCACTCCACAGTTCGTTGGATATGCAGAACCGGCGATATTTTGGTTTTCGTCGGGTTTCAAGATGAGATATGCATTTTCTACGATAATCTTGGTGAAACATCTGTCCGAAGTATGCAGAAACATCGAGAGCGCTCTTTTCGAGCTATTTATAGCGAGAAACACGTTATCTGGTGTTTTCACCACTCCACAGTGCGTTTGATATGCAGCACAGTAGATATCCTGGTTTTCGTGGGGTTTCAAGCTGAGATTTGCATTCTCTGCGATAATCTTGTTGAGACTTCTGTCCGAAGTATGCTGAATCATCGAGATTGCTCTATTCGAGCTATTTAATGCGAGAAACAAGTTATCTGGTGATTTCACCAGTCGACAGTGCGTTTGATATGCAGAACCAGCGATATCTTGGTTTTTGTGGGGTTTCAAGCTGAGATATGCATTTTCTGCGATAATCATGGTGAGACTTCTGTCCGAAGTATGCAGAATCATCGAGATCGCACTTTTCGAGCTATTTAATGCGAGAAACACGTTATCTGGTGTTTTCACCACTCCACAGTGCGTTTGATATGCAGAACCGGCGATATCTTGGTTTTTGTGGGGTTTCAAGCTGAGATATGCATTTTTTACGATAATCTTGGTGAGACTTCTGTTAGAAGTATGCTTAACCATCGAGATCGCTCGTTTCGAGCTATTTAATGCGAGAAACACGTTATCTGGAATTTTCACCACTCCACAGTGCGTTTGATATGCAGAACCGGCGATATCTTGGTTTTCGTGGGGTTTCAAGCTGAGATATGCATTATCTGCGATAATCTTGGTGAGACTTCTGTCCGAAGTGTGCAGAATCATCGAGATCGCTCGTTTCGAGCTATTTATTGCGAGAAACACGTTATCTGGTGTTTTCACCACTCCACAGTGCGTATGATATGCAGAACCGACGTAATCTTGGTTTTCGTGGGGTTTCAAGCTCAGATATGCATTTTCTGCGATAATCTTGGTGAGACTTCTGTCCGAAGTATGCTTAATCATCGAGATCGCTCTATTCGAGCTATTTAATGCGAGAAACACGTTATCTGGTGTTTTCAGCACTCCACAGTGCGTTTGATATGCAGAACCAGCGATATCTTGGTTTTCGTGGGGATTCAAGCTGAGATATGCAATTTCTGCGATAATCTTGGTGAGACATCTGTCCGAAGTATGCAGAGTCATCGAGATCGTACTTTTCGAGCTATTTAATGCGAGAAACACGTTTTCTGGGGTTTTCACCACTCCACAGTTCGTTGGATATGCAGAACCGGCGATATTTTGGTTTTCGTCGGGTTTCAAGCTGAGATATGCATTTTCTACGATAATCTTGGTGAAACATCTGTCCGAAGTATGCAGAAACATCGAGAGCGCTCTTTTCGAGCTATTTATAGCGAGAAACACGTTATCTGGTGTTTTCACCACTCCACAGTGCGTTTGATATGCAGCACAGTAGATATCCTGGTTTTCGTGGGGTTTCAAGCTGAGATTTGCATTCTCTGCGATAATCTTGTTGAGACTTCTGTCCGAAGTATGCTTAATCATCGAGATCGCTCTATTCGAGCTATTTAATGCTAGAAACAAGTTATCTGGTGATTTCACCACTCGACAGTGCGTTTGATATGCAGAACCAGCGATATCTTGGTTTTTGTGGGGTTTCAAGCTGAGATATGCATTTTTTACGATAATCTTGGAGAGACTTCTGTCCGAAGTATGCTTAATCATCGAGATCGCTCTATTCGAGCTATTTAATGCGAGAAACAAATTATCTGGTGATTTCACCACTCGACAGTTCGTTGGATATGCAGAACCGGAGATATCTTGGTTTTCGTGGGGTTTCAAGCTGAGATATGCATTTTCTGCGATAATCTTGGTGAGACTTCAGTCCGAAGTATGCAGAATCATCGAGATCGCTCTTTTCGAGCTATTTAATGCGAGAAATAAGTTATCTGGTGTTTTCACCACTCCACAGTGCGTTTGATATGCAGAACCAGCGATATCTTGGTTTTCGTGGGGTTTCAAGCTGAGATATGCATTTTCTGCGATAATCTTGGTGAGACTTCTGTTAGAAGTATGCAGAATCATCGAGATCGCTCTTTTCGACATATTTAATGCGAGCAAACACGTTATCTGGTGTTTTCACCACGCCACAGTGCGTTTGATATGCAGAACCGGCAATGTTTGGTTTTCGTCGGGTTTCAAGCTGAGATATGCATTTTTTACGATAATCTTGGTGAGACTTCTGTCCGAAGTATGCTTAATCATCGAGATCGCTCTATTCGAGCTATTTAATGCGAGAAACAAGTTATCTGGTGATTTCACCACTCGACAGTGCGTTTGATATGCAGAACCAGCGATATCTTGGTTTTCGTGGGGTTTCAAGATCAGATATGCATTTTCTGCGATAATCTTGGTGAGACATCTGTCCGAAGTATGCAGAGTCATCGAGTTCGTACTTTTCGAGCTATTTAATGCGAGAAACACGTTTTCTGGGGTTTTCACCACTCCACAGTTCGTTGGATATGCAGAACCGGCGATATTTTGGTTTTCGTCGGGTTTCAAGCTGAGATATGCATTTTCTACGATAATCTTGGTGAAACATCTGTCCGAAGTATGCAGAAACATCGAGAGCGCTCTTTTCGAGCTATTTATAGCGAGAAACACGTTATCTGGTGTTTTCACCACTCCACAGTGCGTTTGATATGCAGCACAGTAGATATCCTGGTTTTCGTGGGGTTTCAAGCTGAGATTTGCATTCTCTGCGATGATCTTGTTGAGACTTCTGTCCGAAGTATGCTGAATCATCGAGATCGCTCTATTCGAGCTATTTAATGCGAGGAACAAGTTATCTGGTGATTTCACCAGTCGACAGTGCGTTTGATATGCAGAACCAGCGATATCTTGGTTTTTGTGGGGTTTCAAGCTGAGATATGCATTTTTTACGATAATCTTGGTGAGACTTCTGTCCGAAGTATGCTTAATCATCGAGATCGCTCTATTCGAGCTATTTAATGCGAGAAACAAGTTATCTGGTGATTTCACCACTCGACAGTGCGTTTGATATGCAGAACCAGCGATATCTTGGTTTTCGTGGGGTTTCAAGCTGAGATATGCATTTTCTGCGATAATCATGGTGAGACTTCTGTCCGAAGTATGCAGAATCATCGAGATCGCACTTTTCGAGCTATTTATTGCGAGAAACACGTTATCTGGTGTTTTCACCACTCCACAGTGCGTATGATATGCAGAACCGACGTAATATTGGTTTTCGTGGGGTTTCAAGCTCAGATATGCATTTTCTGCGATAATCTTGGTGAGACTTCTGTCCGAAGTATGCTTAATCATCGAGATCGCTCTATTCGAGCTATTTAATGCGAGAAACACGTTATCTGGTGTTTTCAGCACTCCACAGTGCGTTTGATATGCAGAACCACCGATATCTTGGTTTTCGTGGGGATTCAAGCTGAGATATGCAATTTCTGCGATAATCTTGGTGAGACTTCTGTCCGAAGTATGCTTAATCATCGAGATCGCTCTATTCGAGCTATTTAATGCGAGAAACAAGTTATCTGGTGATTTCACCACTCGACAGTGCGTTTGATATGCAGAACCAGCGATATCTTGGTTTTCGTGGGATTTCAAGATCAGATATGCATTTTCTGCGATAATCTTGGTGAGACATCTGTCCGAAGTATGCAGAGTCATCGAGATCGTACTTTTCGAGCTATTTAATGCGAGAAACACGTTTTCTGGGGTTTTCACCACTCCACAGTTCGTTGGATATGCAGAACCGGCGATATTTTGGTTTTCGTCGGGTTTCAAGCTGAGATATGCATTTTCTACGATAATCTTGGTGAAACATCTGTTCGAAGTATGCAGAAACATCGAGAGCGCTCTTTTCGAGCTATTTATAGCGAGAAACACGTTATCTGGTGTTTTCACCACTCCACAGTGCGTTTGATATGCAGCACAGTAGATATCCTGGTTTTCGTGGGGTTTCAAGCTGAGATATGCATTTTCTGCGATAATCTTGGTGAGACTTCTGTCCGAAGTATGCAGAATCATCGAGATCGCTCTTTTCGAGCTATTTAATGCGAGAAACAAGTTATCTGGTGTTTTCACCACTCCACAGTGCGTTTGATATGCAGAACCAGCGATATCTTGGTTTTCGTGGGGTTTCAAGCTGAGATATGCATTTTCAGCGATAATCTTGGTGAGACTTCTGTTAGAAGTATGCAGATTCATCGAGATCGCTCTTTTCGACATATTTAATGCGAGCAAACACGTTATCTGGTGTTTTCACCACGCCACAGTGCGTTTGATATGCAGAACCGGCAATGTTTGGTTTTCGTCGGGTTTCAAGCTGAGATATGCATTTTCTGCGATAATCATGGTGAGACTTCTGTCCGAAGTATGCAGAATCATCGAGATCGCACTTTTCGAGCTATTTAATGCGAGAAACACGTTATCTGGTGTTTTCACCACTCCACAGTGCGTTTGATATGCAGAACCGGCGATATCTTGGTTTTTGTGGGGTTTCAAGCTGAGATATGCATTTTTTACGATAATCTTGGTGAGACTTCTGTCCGAAGTATGCTTAATCATCGAGATCGCTCTATTCGAGCTATTTAATGCGAGAAACAAGTTATCTGGTGTTTTCAGCACTCCACAGTGCGTTTGATATGCAGAACCAGCGATGTCTTGGTTTTCGTGGGGATTCAAGCTGAGATATGCAATTTCTGCGATAATCTTGGTGAGACTTCTGTCCGAAGTATGCTTAATCATCGAGATCGCTCTATTCGAGCTATTTAATGCGAGAAACAAGTTATGTGGTGATTTCACCACTCGACAGTGCGTTTGATATGCAGAACCAGCGATATCTTGGTTTTCGTGGGGTTTCAAGATCAGATATGCATTTTCTGCGATAATCTTGGTGAGACATCTGTCCGAAGTATGCAGAGTCATCGAGATCGTACTTTTCGAGCTATTTAATGCGAGAAACACGTTTTCTGGGGTTTTCACCACTCCACAGTTCGTTGGATATGCAGAACCGTCGATATTTTGGTTTTCGTCGGGTTTCAAGCTGAGATATGCATTTTCTACGATAATCTTGGTGAAACATCTGTCCGAAGTATGCAGAAACATCGAGAGCGCTCTTTTCGAGCTATTTATAGCGAGAAACACGTTATCTGGTGTTTTCACCACTCCACAGTGCGTTTGATATGCAGCACAGTAGATATCCTGGTTTTCGTGGGGTTTCAAGCTGAGATTTGCATTCTCTGCGATAATCTTGTTGAGACTTCTGTCCGAAGTATGCTCAATCATCGAGATCGCTCTATTCGAGCTATTTAATGCTAGAAACAAGTTATCTGGTGATTTCACCACTCGACAGTGCGTTTGATATGCAGAACCAGCGATATCTTGGTTTTTGTGGGGTTTCAAGCTGAGATATGCATTTTTTACGATAATCTTGGTGAGACTTCTGTCCGAAGTATGCTTAATCATCGAGATCGCTCTATTCGAGCTATTTAATGCGAGAAACAAGTTATCTGGTGATTTCACCACTCGACAGTGCGTTTGATATGCAGAACCAGCGATATCTTGGTTTTAGTGGGGTTTCAAGCTGAGATATGCATTTTTTACGATAATCTTGGAGAGACTTCTGTCCGAAGTATGCTTAATCATCGAGATCGCTCTATTCGAGCTATTTAATGCGAGAAACAAGTTATCTGGTGATTTCACCACTCGACAGTGCGTTTGATATGCAGAACCAGCGATATCTTGGTTTTCGTGGGGTTTCAAGATCAGATATGCATTTTCTGCGATAATCTTGGTGAGACATCTGTCCGAAGTATGCAGAGTCATCGAGATCGTACTTTTCGAGCTATTTAATGCGAGAAACACGTTTTCTGGGGTTTTCACCACTCCACAGTTCGTTGGATATGCAGAACCGGCGATATTTTGGTTTTCGTCGGGTTTCAAGCTGAGATATGCATTTTCTACGATAATCTTGGTGAAACATCTGTTCGAAGTATGCAGAAACATCGAGAGCGCTCTTTTCGAGCTATTTATAGCGAGAAACACGTTATCTGGTGTTTTCACCACTCCACAGTGCGTTTGATATGCAGCACAGTAGATATCCTGGTTTTCGTGGGGTTTCAAGCTGAGATATGCATTTTCTGCGATAATCTTGGTGAGACTTCTGTCCGAAGTATGCAGAATCATCGAGATCGCTCTTTTCGAGCTATTTAATGCGAGAAACACGTTATCTGGTGTTTTCACCACTCCACAGTGCGTTTGATATGCAGAACCGGCGATATCTTGGTTTTTGTGGGGTTTCAAGCTGAGATATGCATTTTTTACGATAATCTTGGTGTGACTTCTGTCCGAAGTATGCTTAATCATCGAGATCGCTCTATTCGAGCTATTTAATGCGAGAAACAAGTTATCTGGTGATTTCACCACTCGACAGTGCGTTTGATATGCAGAACCAGCGATATCTTGGTTTTCGTGGGGTTTCAAGATCAGATATGCATTTTCTGCGATAATCTTGGTGAGACATCTGTCCGAAGTATGCAGAGTCATCGAGATCGTACTTTTCGAGCTATTTAATGCGAGAAACACGTTTTCTGGGGTTTTCACCACTCCACAGTTCGTTGGATATGCAGAACCGGCGATATTTTGGTTTTCGTCGGGTTTCAAGCTGAGATATGCATTTTCTACGATAATCTTGGTGAAACATCTGTCCGAAGTATGCAGAAACATCGAGAGCGCTCTTTTCGAGCTATTTATAGCGAGAAACACGTTATCTGGTGTTTTCACCACTCCACAGTGCGTTTGATATGCAGCACAGTAGATATCCTGGTTTTCGTGGGGTTTCAAGCTGAGATTTGCATTCTCTGCGATAATCTTGTTGAGACTTCTGTCCGAAGTATGCTGAATCATCGAGATTGCTCTATTCGAGCTATTTAATGCGAGAAACAAGTTATCTGGTGATTTCACCAGTCGACAGTGCGTTTGATATGCAGAACCAGCGATATCTTGGTTTTTGTGGGGTTTCAAGCTGAGATATGCATTTTCTGCGATAATCATGGTGAGACTTCTGTCCGAAGTATGCAGAATCATCGAGATCGCACTTTTCGAGCTATTTAATGCGAGAAACACGTTATCTGGTGTTTTCACCACTCCACAGTGCGTTTGATATGCAGAACCGGCGATATCTTGGATTTTGTGGGGTTTCAAGCTGAGATATGCATTTTTTACGATAATCTTGGTGAGACTTCTGTTAGAAGTATGCTTAACCATCGAGATCGCTCGTTTCGAGCTATTTAATGCGAGAAACACGTTATCTGGAATTTTCACCACTCCACAGTGCGTTTGATATGCAGAACCGGCGATATCTTGGTTTTCGTGGGGTTTCAAGCTGAGATATGCATTATCTGCGATAATCTTGGTGAGACTTCTGTCCGAAGTGTGCAGAATCATCGAGATCGCTCGTTTCGAGCTATTTATTGCGAGAAACACGTTATCTGGTGTTTTCACCACTCCACAGTGCGTATGATATGCAGAACCGACGTAATCTTGGTTTTCGTGGGGTTTCAAGCTCAGATATGCATTTTCTGCGATAATCTTGGTGAGACTTCTGTCCGAAGTATGCTTAATCATCGAGATCGCTCTATTCGAGCTATTTAATGCGAGAAACACGTTATCTGGTGTTTTCAGCACTCCACAGTGCGTTTGATATGCAGAACCAGCGATATCTTGGTTTTCGTGGGGATTCAAGCTGAGATATGCAATTTCTGCGATAATCTTGGTGAGACATCTGTCCGATGTATGCAGAGTCATCGAGATCGTACTTTTCGAGCTATTTAATGCGAGAAACACGTTTTCTGGGGTTTTCACCACTCCACAGTTCGTTGGATATGCAGAACCGGCGATATTTTGGTTTTCGTCGGGTTTCAAGCTGAGATATGCATTTTCTACGATAATCTTGGTGAAACATCTGTCCGAAGTATGCAGAAACATCGAGAGCGCTCTTTTCGAGCTATTTATAGCGAGAAACACGTTATCTGGTGTTTTCACCACTCCACAGTGCGTTTGATATGCAGCACAGTAGATATCCTGGTTTTCGTGGGGTTTCAAGCTGAGATTTGCATTCTCTGCGATAATCTTGTTGAGACTTCTGTCCGAAGTATGCTTAATCATCGAGATCGCTCTATTCGAGCTATTTAATGCTAGAAACAAGTTATCTGGTGATTTCACCACTCGACAGTGCGTTTGATATGCAGAACCAGCGATATCTTGGTTTTTGTGGGGTTTCAAGCTGAGATATGCATTTTTTACGATAATCTTGGAGAGACTTCTGTCCGAAGTATGCTTAATCATCGAGATCGCTCTATTCGAGCTATTTAATGCGAGAAACAAATTATCTGGTGATTTCACCACTCGACAGTTCGTTGGATATGCAGAACCGGAGATATCTTGGTTTTCGTGGGGTTTCAAGCTGAGATATGCATTTTCTGCGATAATCTTGGTGAGACTTCAGTCCGAAGTATGCAGAATCATCGAGATCGCTCTTTTCGAGCTATTTAATGCGAGAAATAAGTTATCTGGTGTTTTCACCACTCCACAGTGCGTTTGATATGCAGAACCAGCGATATCTTGGTTTTCGTGGGGTTTCAAGCTGAGATATGCATTTTCTGCGATAATCTTGGTGAGACTTCTGTTAGAAGTATGCAGAATCATCGAGATCGCTCTTTTCGACATATTTAATGCGAGCAAACACGTTATCTGGTGTTTTCACCACGCCACAGTGCGTTTGATATGCAGAACCGGCAATGTTTGGTTTTCGTCGGGTTTCAAGCTGAGATATGCATTTTCTGCGATAATCATGGTGAGACTTCTGTCCGAAGTATGCAGAATCATCGAGATCGCACTTTTCGAGCTATTTAATGCGAGAAACACGTTATCTGGTGTTTTCACCACTCCACAGTGCGTTTGATATGCAGAACCGGCGATATCTTGGTTTTTGTGGGGTTTCAAGCTGAGATATGCATTTTTTACGATAATCTTGGTGAGACTTCTGTCCGAAGTATGCTTAATCATCGAGATCGCTCTATTCGAGCTATTTAATGCGAGAAACAAGTTATCTGGTGATTTCACCACTCGACAGTGCGTTTGATATGCAGAACCAGCGATATCTTGGTTTTCGTGGGGTTTCAAGATCAGATATGCATTTTCTGCGATAATCTTGGTGAGACATCTGTCCGAAGTATGCAGAGTCATCGAGATCGTACTTTTCGAGCTATTTAATGCGAGAAACACGTTTTCTGGGGTTTTCACCACTCCACAGTTCGTTGGATATGCAGAACCGGCGATATTTTGGTTTTCGTCGGGTTTCAAGCTGAGATATGCATTTTCTACGATAATCTTGGTGAAACATCTGTCCGAAGTATGCAGAAACATCGAGAGCGCTCTTTTCGAGCTATTTATAGCGAGAAACACGTTATCTGGTGTTTTCACCACTCCACAGTGCGTTTGATATGCAGCACAGTAGATATCCTGGTTTTCGTGGGGTTTCAAGCTGAGATTTGCATTCTCTGCGATGATCTTGTTGAGACTTCTGTCCGAAGTATGCTGAATCATCGAGATCGCTCTATTCGAGCTATTTAATGCGAGAAACAAGTTATCTGGTGATTTCACCAGTCGACAGTGCGTTTGATATGCAGAACCAGCGATATCTTGGTTTTTGTGGGGTTTCAAGCTGAGATATGCATTTTTTACGATAATCTTGGTGAGACTTCTGTCCGAAGTATGCTTAATCATCGAGATCGCTCTATTCGAGCTATTTAATGCGAGAAACAAGTTATCTGGTGATTTCACCACTCGACAGTGCGTTTGATATGCAGAACCAGCGATATCTTGGTTTTCGTGGGGTTTCAAGCTGAGATATGCATTTTCTGCGATAATCATGGTGAGACTTCTGTCCGAAGTATGCAGAATCATCGAGATCGCACTTTTCGAGCTATTTATTGCGAGAAACACGTTATCTGGTGTTTTCACCACTCCACAGTGCGTATGATATGCAGAACCGACGTAATATTGGTTTTCGTGGGGTTTCAAGCTCAGATATGCATTTTCTGCGATAATCTTGGTGAGACTTCTGTCCGAAGTATGCTTAATCATCGAGATCGCTCTATTCGAGCTATTTAATGCGAGAAACACGTTATCTGGTGTTTTCAGCACTCCACAGTGCGTTTGATATGCAGAACCACCGATATCTTGGTTTTCGTGGGGATTCAAGCTGAGATATGCAATTTCTGCGATAATCTTGGTGAGACTTCTGTCCGAAGTATGCTTAATCATCGAGATCGCTCTATTCGAGCTATTTAATGCGAGAAACAAGTTATCTGGTGATTTCACCACTCGACAGTGCGTTTGATATGCAGAACCAGCGATATCTTGGTTTTCGTGGGATTTCAAGATCAGATATGCATTTTCTGCGATAATCTTGGTGAGACATCTGTCCGAAGTATGCAGAGTCATCGAGATCGTACTTTTCGAGCTATTTAATGCGAGAAACACGTTTTCTGGGGTTTTCACCACTCCACAGTTCGTTGGATATGCAGAACCGGCGATATTTTGGTTTTCGTCGGGTTTCAAGCTGAGATATGCATTTTCTACGATAATCTTGGTGAAACATCTGTTCGAAGTATGCAGAAACATCGAGAGCGCTCTTTTCGAGCTATTTATAGCGAGAAACACGTTATCTGGTGTTTTCACCACTCCACAGTGCGTTTGATATGCAGCACAGTAGATATCCTGGTTTTCGTGGGGTTTCAAGCTGAGATATGCATTTTCTGCGATAATCTTGGTGAGACTTCTGTCCGAAGTATGCAGAATCATCGAGATCGCTCTTTTCGAGCTATTTAATGCGAGAAACAAGTTATCTGGTGTTTTCACCACTCCACAGTGCGTTTGATATGCAGAACCAGCGATATCTTGGTTTTCGTGGGGTTTCAAGCTGAGATATGCATTTTCAGCGATAATCTTGGTGAGACTTCTGTTAGAAGTATGCAGATTCATCGAGATCGCTCTTTTCGACATATTTAATGCGAGCAAACACGTTATCTGGTGTTTTCACCACGCCACAGTGCGTTTGATATGCAGAACCGGCAATGTTTGGTTTTCGTCGGGTTTCAAGCTGAGATATGCATTTTCTGCGATAATCATGGTGAGACTTCTGTCCGAAGTATGCTTAATCATCGAGATCGCTCTATTCGAGCTATTTAATGCGAGAAACAAGTTATCTGGTGTTTTCAGCACTCCACAGTGCGTTTGATATGCAGAACCAGCGATGTCTTGGTTTTCGTGGGGATTCAAGCTGAGATATGCAATTTCTGCGATAATCTTGGTGAGACTTCTGTCCGAAGTATGCTTAATCATCGAGATCGCTCTATTCGAGCTATTTAATGCGAGAAACAAGTTATCTGGTGATTTCACCACTCGACAGTGCGTTTGATATGCAGAACCAGCGATATCTTGGTTTTCGTGGGGTTTCAAGATCAGATATGCATTTTCTGCGATAATCTTGGTGAGACATCTGTCCGAAGTATGCAGAGTCATCGAGATCGTACTTTTCGAGCTATTTAATGCGAGAAACACGTTTTCTGGGGTTTTCACCACTCCACAGTTCGTTGGATATGCAGAACCGGCGATATTTTGGTTTTCGTCGGGTTTCAAGCTGAGATATGCATTTTCTACGATAATCTTGGTGAAACATCTGTCCGAAGTATGCAGAAACATCGAGAGCGCTCTTTTCGAGCTATTTATAGCGAGAAACACGTTATCTGGTGTTTTCACCACTCCACAGTGCGTTTGATATGCAGCACAGTAGATATCCTGGTTTTCGTGGGGTTTCAAGCTGAGATTTGCATTCTCTGCGATAATCTTGTTGAGACTTCTGTCCGAAGTATGCTTAATCATCGAGATCGCTCTATTCGAGCTATTTAATGCTAGAAACAAGTTATCTGGTGATTTCACCACTCGACAGTGCGTTTGATATGCAGAACCAGCGATATCTTGGTTTTTGTGGGGTTTCAAGCTGAGATATGCATTTTTTACGATAATCTTGGAGAGACTTCTGTCCGAAGTATGCTTAATCATCGAGATCGCTCTATTCGAGCTATTTAATGCGAGAAACAAGTTATCTGGTGATTTCACCACTCGACAGTGCGTTTGATATGCAGAACCAGCGATATCTTGGTTTTCGTGGGGTTTCAAGCTGAGATATGCATTTGCTGCGATAATCATGGTGAGACTTCTGTCCGAAGTATGCAGAATCATCGAGATCGCACTTTTCGAGCTATTTAATGCGAGAAACACGTTATCTGGTGTTTTCACCACTCCACAGTGGGTTCGATATGCAGAACCGACGTAATCTTGGTTTTCGTGGGGTTTCAAGCTCAGATATGCATTTTCTGCGATAATCTTGGTGAGACTTCTGTCCGAAGTATGCTTAATCATCGAGATCGCTCTATTCGAGCTATTTAATGCGAGAAACACGTTATCTGGTCTTTTCAGCACTCCACAGTGCGTTTGATATGCAGAACCAGCGATTTCTTGGTTTTCGTGGGGATTCAAGCTGAGATATGCAATTTCTGCGATAATCTTGGTGAGACTTCTGTCCGAAGTATGCTTAATCATCGAGATCGCTCGTTTCGAGCTATTTAATGTGAGAAACACGTTTCCTGGTGTTTTCACCACTCCGCAGTTCGTTGGATATGCAGAACCGGAGATATCTTGGTTTTCGTGGGGTTTCAAGCTGAGATATGCATTTTCTGCGATAATCTTGGTGAGACTTCAGTCCGAAGTATGCAGAATCATCGAGATCGCTCTTTTCGAGCTATTTCATGCGAGAAATAGGTTATCTGGTGTTTTCACCACTCCACAGTGCGTTTGATATGCAGAACCAGCGATATCTTGGTTTTCGTGGGGTTTCAAGCTGAGATATGCATTTTCTGCGATAATCTTGGTGAGACTTCTGTTAGAAGTATGCAGAATCATCGAGATCGCTCTTTTCGACATATTTAATGCGAGCAAACACGTTATCTGGTGTTTTCACCACGCCACAGTGCGTTTGATATGCAGAACCGGCAATGTTTGGTTTTCGTCGGGTTTCAAGCTGAGATATGCATTTTCTGCGATAATCATGGTGAGACTTCTGTCCGAAGTATGCAGTATCATCGAGATCGCACTTTTCGAGCTATTTAATGCGAGAAACACGTTATCTGGTGTTTTCACCACTCCACAGTGCGTTTGATATGCAGAACCGGCGATATCTTGGTTTTTGTGGGGTTTCAAGCTGAGATATGCATTTTTTACGATAATCTTGGTGAGACTTCTGTCCGAAGTATGCTTAATCATCGAGATCGCTCTATTCGAGCTATTTAATGCGAGAAACAAGTTATCTGGTGTTTTCACCACTCCACAGTTGGTTTGATATGCAGAACCGGCGATATTTTGGTTTTCGTCGGGTTTCAAGCTGAGATATGCATTTTCTACGATAATCTTGGTGAAACATCTGTCCGAAGTATGCAGAAACATCGAGAGCGCTCTTTTCGAGCTATTTAATGCGAGAAACACGTTATCTGGTGTTTTCACCACTCCACAGTGCGTTTGATATGCAGAACCGGCGATATATTGGTTTTCGTCGGGTTTCAAGCTGAGATATGCATTTTCTACAATAATCTTGGTGAAACATCTGTCCGAAGTATGCAGCATCATCGAGATCGCTCGTTTCGAGCTATTTAATGCGAGAAACACGTTATCTGGTGTTTTCACCACTCCACGGTACGTTTGATGTGCAGAACCGGAGATAACTCGGTTTTCGTCGGGTTTCAAGCTGAGACATGCATTTTCTACGATAATCTTGGTGAGGCTTCTGTCAGAAGTATGCAGGATCTTCGAGATCGCTCTTTTCGAGCTATTTAATGCGAGAAACACGTTCTCTGGTTGTTTTCACCACTCCACAGTGCGTTTGATATGCAGAACCGGCGACATCTTTGATTTCGTCGGGGTTCAAGTTGAGATATGCATTTTCTACGATAATCTTGGTGCCTCTTTTGTCAGAAGTATGCAGAATCATCTAGATCGCTCTTTTCGAGCTATTTAATGCGAGAAACACGTTATCTGGTGTTTTCACCACTCCACAGTGCGTTTGATATGCAGAACCGGCGACATCTTTGATTTCGTCGGGGTTCAAGTTGAGATATGCATTTTCTACGATAATCTTGGTGAGACTTCTGTCAGAAGTATGCAGAATCATCGTGATCGGCCTTTTCGAGCTATTTAACGCGATAAACACGTTCTCTGGTTGTTTTCACCACACCACAGTGCGTTTGATATGCAGAACCGGCAACATCTTGATTTTCGTGAGGTTTCGAGCTGAGATATGCATTTTCTGCGATAATATTGGTGAGACTTCAGTCAGAAGTATGCAGAATCATCTAGATCGCTCTTTTCGAGCTACTTAATGCGCGAAACACGTTTTCTGGTGTTTTCACCACTCCACGGTACGTTTGATGTGCAAAACCGGCGATATTTTGGTTTTCGTCGGGTTTCAAGCTGAGATATGCATTTTCCACGATAATCTTGGTGAAACATCTGTCTGAAGTATGCAGAAACATCGAGAGCGCTCTTTTCGAGCTATTTAATGCGAGAAACTCGTTTTCTGGTGCTTTCACCTCTCCACAGTTGGTTTGATGTGCAGAACCGGCGATATTTTGGTTTTCGTCGGGTTTCAAGCTGAGATATGCATTTTCTACGATAATCTTGGTGAAACATCTGTCTGAAGTATGCAGAAACATCGAGAGCGCTCTTTTCGAGCTATTTATAGCGAGAAACACGTTATCTGGTGTTTTCACCACTCCACAGTGCGTTTGATATGCAGCACAGTAGATATCCTGGTTTTCGTGGGGTTTCAAGCTGAGATTCGCATTCTCTGCGATAATCTTGTTGAGACTTCTGTAAGAAGTATGCTTAATCATCGAGATCGCTCTATTCGAGCTATTTAATGCGAGAAACACGTTATCTGGTGTTTTCACCACTCCACAGTGCGTTTGATATGCAGAACCGGCGATATCTTGGTTTTCGTAGGGTTTCAAGCTGAGATATGCATTATCTGCGATAATCTTGGTGAGACTTGTGTCCGAAGTGTGCAGAATCATCGAGATCGCTCGTTTCGAGCTATTTATTGCGAGAAACACGTTATCTGGTGTTTTCACCACTCCACAGTGCGTATGATATGCAGAACCGACGTAATCTTGGTTTTCGTGGGGTTTCAAGCTCAGATATGCATTTTCTGCGATAATCTTGGTGAGACTTCTGTCCGAAGTATGCTTAATCATCGAGATCGCTCTATTCGAGCTATTTAATGCGAGAAACAAGTTATCTGGTGTTTTCAGCACTCCACAGTGCGTTTGATATGCAGAACCAGCGATATCTTGGTTTTCGTGGGGTTTCAAGCTGAGATATGCATTTTCTGCGATAATCTTGGTGAGACTTCTGTTAGAAGTATGCAGAATCATCGAGATCGCTCTTTTCGACATATTTAATGCGAGCAAACACGTTATCTGGTGTTTTCACCACGCCACAGTGCGTTTGATATGCAGAACCGGCAATGTTTGGTTTTCGTCGGGTTTCAAGCTGAGATATGCATTTTCTGCGATAATCATGGTGAGACTTCTGTCCGAAGTATGCAGAATCATCGAGATCGCACTTTTCGAGCTATTTAATGCGAGAAACACGTTATCTGGTGTTTTCACCACTCCACAGTGCGTTTGATATGCAGAACCGGCGATATCTTGGTTTTCGTGGGGTTTCAAGATCAGATATGCATTTTCTGCGATAATCTTGGTGAGACATCTGTCCGAAGTATGCAGAGTCATCGAGATCGTACTTTTCGAGCTATTTAATGCGAGAAACACGTTTTCTGGGGTTTTCACCACTCCACAGTTCGTTTGATATGCAGCACAGTAGATATCCTGGTTTTCGTGGGGTTTCAAGCTGAGATTTGCATTCTCTGCGATAATCTTGTTGAGACTTCTGTCCGAAGTATGCTTAATCATCGAGATCGCTCTATTCGAGCTATTTAATGCGAGAAACAAGTTATCTGGTGATTTCACCAGTCGACAGTGCGTTTGATATGCAGAACCAGCGATATCTTGGTTTTTGTGGGGTTTCAAGCTGAGATATGCATTTTTTACGATAATCTTGGTGAGACTTCTGTCCGAAGTATGCTTAATCATCGAGATCGCTCTATTCGAGCTATTTAATGCGAGAAACAAGTTATCTGGTTATTTTACCACTCGACAGTGCGTTTGATATGCAGAACCAGCGATATCTTGGTTTTCGTGGGGTTTCAAGCTGAGATATGCATTTTCTGCGATAATCATGGTGAGACTTCTGTCCGAAGTATGCAGAATCATCGAGATCGCACTTTTCGAGCTATTTATTGCGAGAAACACGTTATCTGGTGTTTTCACCACTCCACAGTGCGTATGATATGCAGAACCGACGTAATCTTGGTTTTCGTGGGGTTTCAAGCTCAGATATGCATTTTCTGCGATAATCTTGGTGAGACTTCTGTCCGAAGTATGCTTAATCATCGAGATCGCTCTATTCGAGCTATTTAATGCCAGAAACACGTTATCTGGTGTTTTCAGCACTCCACAGTGCGTTTGATATGCAGAACCAGCGATATCTTGGTTTTCGTGGGGATTCAAGCTGAGATATGCAATGTCTGCGATAATCTTGGTGAGACTTCTGTCCGAAGTATGCTTAATCATCGAGATCGCTCTATTCGAGCTATTTAATGCGAGAAACAAGTTATCAGGTGATTTCACCACTCGACAGTTGGTTTGATATGCAGAACCGGCGATATTTTGGTTTTCGTGGGGTTTCAAGCTGAGATTAGCATTCTCTGCGATAATCTTGTTGAGACTTCTGTCCGAAGTATGCTTAATCATCGAGATCGCTCTATTCGAGCTATTTAATGCTAGAAACAAGTTATCTGGTGATTTCACCACTCGACAGTGCGTTTGATATGCAGAACCAGCGATATCTTGGTTTTTGTGGGGTTTCAAGCTGAGATATGCATTTTTTACGATAATCTTGGAGAGACTTCTGTCCGAAGTATGCTTAATCATAGAGATCGCTCTATTCGAGAAATTTAATGCGAGAAACAAGTTATCTGGTGATTTCACCACTCGACAGTGCGTTAGATATGCAGAACCAGCGATATCTTGGTTTTCGTGGGGTTTCAAGCTGAGATATGCATTTGCTGCGATAATCATGGTGAGACTTCTGTCCGAAGTATGCAGAATCATCGAGATCGCACTTTTCGAGCTATTTAATGCGAGAAACACGTTATCTGGTGTTTTCACCACTCCACAGTGCGTTAGATATGCAGAACCGGCGATATCTTGGTTTTTGTGGGGTTTCAAGCTGAGATATGCATTTTTTACGATAATCTTGGTGAGACTTCTGTCCGAAGTATGCTTAATCATCGAGATCGCTCTATTCGAGCTATTTAATGCGAGAATCAAGTTATCTGGTGATTTCACCACTCCACAGTGCGTTTGATATGCAGAACCAGCGATATCTTGGTTTTCGTGGGGTTTCTAGCAGAGATATGCATTTTTGCGATAATAATGGTGAGACTTCTGTTAGAAGTATGCTTAACCATCGAGATCGCTCGTTTCGAGCTATTTAATGCGAGAAACACGTTATCTGGAATTTTCACCACTCCACAGTGCGTTTGATATGCAGAACCGGCGATATCTTGGTTTTCGTGGGGTTTCAAGCTGAGATATGCATTATCTGCGATAATCTTGGTGAGACTTCTGTCCGAAGTGTGCAGAATCATCGAGATCGCTCGTTTCGAGCTATTTATTGCGAGAAACACGTTATCTGGTGTTTTCACCACTCCACAGTGCGTATGATATGCAGAACCGACGTAATCTTGGTTTTCGTGGGGTTTCAAGCTCAGATATGCATTTTCTGCGATAATCTTGGTGAGACTTCTGTCCGAAGTATGCTTAATCATCGAGATCGCTCTATTCGAGCTATTTAATGCGAGAAACACGTTATCTGGTGTTTTCAGCACTCCACAGTGCGTTTGATATGCAGAACCGACGTAATCTTGGTTTTCGTGGGGTTTCAAGCTCAGATATGCATTTTCTGCGATAATCTTGGTGAGACTTCTGTCCGAAGTATGCTTAATCATCGAGATCGCTCTATTCGAGCTATTTAATGCGAGAAACAAGTTATCTGGTGTTTTCAGCACTCCACAGTGCGTTTGATATGCAGAACTAGCGATATCTTGGTTTTCGTGGGGTTTCAAGCTGAGATATGCATTTTCTGCGATAATCTTGGTGAAACATCTGTCTGAAGTATGCAGAAACATCGAGAGCGCTCTTTTCGAGCTATTTATAGCGAGAAACACGTTATCTGGTGTTTTCACCACTCCACAGTGCGTTTGATATGCAGCACAGTAGATATCCTGGTTTTCGTGGGGTTTCAAGCTGAGATTCGCATTCTCTGCGATAATCTTGTTGAGACTTCTGTAAGAAGTATGCTTAATCATCGAGATCGCTCTATTCGAGCTATTTAATGCGAGAAACACGTTATCTGGTGTTTTCACCACTCCACAGTGCGTTTGATATGCAGAACCGGCGATATCTTGGTTTTCGTAGGGTTTCAAGCTGAGATATGCATTATCTGCGATAATCTTGGTGAGACTTGTGTCCGAAGTGTGCAGAATCATCGAGATCGCTCGTTTCGAGCTATTTATTGCGAGAAACACGTTATCTGGTGTTTTCACCACTCCACAGTGCGTATGATATGCAGAACCGACGTAATCTTGGTTTTCGTGGGGTTTCAAGCTCAGATATGCATTTTCTGCGATAATCTTGGTGAGACTTCTGTCCGAAGTATGCTTAATCATCGAGATCGCTCTATTCGAGCTATTTAATGCGAGAAACAAGTTATCTGGTGTTTTCAGCACTCCACAGTGCGTTTGATATGCAGAACCAGCGATATCTTGGTTTTCGTGGGGTTTCAAGCTGAGATATGCATTTTCTGCGATAATCATGGTGAGACTTCTGTTAGAAGTATGCAGAATCATCGAGATCGCTCTTTTCGACATATTTAATGCGAGCAAACACGTTATCTGGTGTTTTCACCACGCCACAGTGCGTTTGATATGCAGAACCGGCAATGTTTGGTTTTCGTCGGGTTTCAAGCTGAGATATGCATTTTCTGCGATAATCATGGTGAGACTTCTGTCCGAAGTATGCAGAATCATCGAGATCGCACTTTTCGAGCTATTTAATGCGAGAAACACGTTATCTGGTGTTTTCACCACTCCACAGTGCGTTTGATATGCAGAACCGGCGATATCTTGGTTTTCGTGGGGTTTCAAGATCAGATATGCATTTTCTGCGATAATCTTGGTGAGACATCGGTCCGAAGTATGCAGAGTCATCGAGATCGTACTTTTCGAGCTATTTAATGCGAGAAACACGTTTTCTGGGGTTTTCACCACTCCACAGTTCGTTTGATATGCAGCACAGTAGATATCCTGGTTTTCGTGGGGTTTCAAGCTGAGATTTGCATTCTCTGCGATAATCTTGTTGAGACTTCTGTCCGAAGTATGCTTAATCATCGAGATCGCTCTATTCGAGCTATTTAATGCGAGAAACAAGTTATCTGGTGATTTCACCAGTCGACAGTGCGTTTGATATGCAGAACCAGCGATATCTTGGTTTTTGTGGGGTTTCAAGCTGAGATATGCATTTTTTACGATAATCTTGGTGAGACTTCTGTCCGAAGTATGCTTAATCATCGAGATCGCTCTATTCGAGCTATTTAATGCGAGAAACAAGTTATCTGGTTATTTTACCACTCGACAGTGCGTTTGATATGCAGAACCAGCGATATCTTGGTTTTCGTGGGGTTTCAAGCTGAGATATGCATTTTCTGCGATAATCATGGTGAGACTTCTGTCCGAAGTATGCAGAATCATCGAGATCGCACTTTTCGAGCTATTTATTGCGAGAAACACGTTATCTGGTGTTTTCACCACTCCACAGTGCGTATGATATGCAGAACCGACGTAATCTTGGGTTTCGTGGGGTTTCAAGCTCAGATATGCATTTTCTGCGATAATCTTGGTGAGACTTCTGTCCGAAGTATGCTTAATCATCGAGATCGCTCTATTCGAGCTATTTAATGCGAGAAACACGTTATCTGGTGTTTTCAGCACTCCACAGTGCGTTTGATATGCAGAACCAGCGATATCTTGGTTTTCGTGGGGATTCAAGCTGAGATATGCAATGTCTGCGATAATCTTGGTGAGACTTCTGTCCGAAGTATGCTTAATCATCGAGATCGCTCTATTCGAGCTATTTAATGCGAGAAACAAGTTATCTGGTGATTTCACCACTCGACAGTGCGTTTGATATGCAGAACCAGCGATATCTTGGTTTTCGTGGGGTTTCAAGATCAGATATGCATTTTGTGCGATAATCTTGGTGAGACATCTGTCCGAAGTATGCAGAGTCATCGAGATCGCACTTTTCGAGCTATTTAATGCGAGAAACACGTTTTCTGGGGTTTTCACCACTCCACAGTTCGTTGGATATGCAGAACCGGCGATATTTTGGTTTTCGTGGGGTTTCAAGCTGAGATTTGCATTCTCTGCGATAATCTTGTTGAGACTTCTGTCCGAAGTATGCTTAATCATCGAGATCGCTCTATTCGAGCTATTTAATGCTAGAAACAAGTTATCTGGTGATTTCACCACTCGACAGTGCGTTTGATATGCAGAACCAGCGATATCTTGGTTTTTGTGGGGTTTCAAGCTGAGATATGCATTTTTTACGATAATCTTGGAGAGACTTCTGTCCGAAGTATGCTTAATCATAGAGATCGCTCTATTCGAGCTATTTAATGCGAGAAACAAGTTATCTGGTGATTTCACCACTCGACAGTGCGTTGGATATGCAGAACCAGCGATATCTTGGTTTTCGTGGGGTTTCTAGCAGAGATATGCATTTTTGCGATAATAATGGTGAGACTTCTGTTAGAAGTATGCTTAACCATCGAGATCGCTCGTTTCGAGCTATTTAATGCGAGAAACACGTTATCTGGAATTTTCACCACTCCACAGTGCGTTTGATATGCAGAACCGGCGATATCTTGGTTTTCGTGGGGTTTCAAGCTGAGATATGCATTATCTGCGATAATCTTGGTGAGACTTCTGTCCGAAGTGTGCAGAATCATCGAGATCGCTCGTTTCGAGCTATTTATTGCGAGAAACACGTTATCTGGTGTTTTCACCACTCCACAGTGCGTATGATATGCAGAACCGACGTAATCTTGGTTTTCGTGGGGTTTCAAGCTCAGATATGCATTTTCTGCGATAATCTTGGTGAGACTTCTGTCCGAAGTATGCTTAATCATCGAGATCGCTCTATTCGAGCTATTTAATGCGAGAAACACGTTATCTGGTGTTTTCAGCACTCCACAGTGCGTTTGATATGCAGAACCAGCGATATCTTGGTTTTCGTGGGGATTCAAGCTGAGATATGCAATGTCTGCGATAATCTTGGTGAGACTTCTGTCCGAAGTATGCTTAATCATCGAGATCGCTCTATTCGAGCTATTTAATGCGAGAAACAAGTTATCTGGTGATTTCACCACTCGACAGTGCGTTTGATATGCAGAACCAGCGATATCTTGGTTTTCGTGGGGTTTCAAGATCAGATATGCATTTTCTGCGATAATCTTGGTGAGACATCTGTCCGAAGTATGCAGAGTCATCGAGATCGTACTTTTCGAGCTATTTAATGCGAGAAACACGTTTTCTGGGGTTTTCACCACTCCACAGTTCGTTGGATATGCAGAACCGGCGATATTTTGGTTTTCTTCGGGTTTCAAGCTGAGATATGCATTTTCTACGATAATCTTGGTGAAACATCTGTCCGAAGTATGCAGAAACATCGAGAGCGCTCTTTTCGAGCTATTTATAGCGAGAAACACGTTATCTGGTGTTTTCACCACTCCACAGTGCGTTTGATATGCAGCACAGTAGATATCCTGGTTTTCGTGGGGTTTCAAGCTGAGATTTGCATTCTCTGCGATAATCTTGTTGAGACTTCTGTCCGAAGTATGCTTAATCATCGAGATCGCTCTATTCGAGCTATTTAATGCTAGAAACAAGTTATCTGGTGATTTCACCACTCGACAGTGCGGTTGATATGCAGAACCAGCGATATCTTGGTTATTGTGGGGTTTCAAGCTGAGATATGCATTTTCTGCGATAATCCTGGTGAGACTTCTGTCCGAAGTATGCAGAATCATCGAGATCGCTCTTTTCGAGCTATTTAATGCGAGAAACAAGTTATCTGGTGTTTTCACCACTCCACAGTGCGTTTGATATGCAGAACCAGCGATATCTTGGTTTTCGTGGGGTTTCAAGCTGAGATATGCATTTTCTGCGATAATCTTGGTGAGACTTCTGTTAGAAGTATGCAGAATCATCGAGATCGCTCTTTTCGACATATTTAATGCGAGCAAACACGTTATCTGGTGTTTTCACCACGCCACAGTGCGTTTGATATGCAGAACCGGCAATGTTTGGTTTTCGTCGGGTTTCATGCTGAGATATGCATTTTCTGCGATAATCATGGTGAGACTTCTGTCCTAAGTATGCAGAATCATCGAGATCGCACTTTTCGAGCTATTTAATGCGAGAAACACGTTATCTGGTGTTTTCACCACTCCACAGTGCGTTTGATATGCAGAACCGGCGATATCTTGGTTTTTGTGGGGTTTCAAGCTGAGATATGCATTTTTTACGATAATCTTGGTGAGACTTCTGTCCGAAGTATGCTTAATCATCGAGATCGCTCTATTCGAGCTATTTAATGCGAGAAACAAGTTATCTGGTGATTTCACCACTCGACAGTGCGTTTGATATGCAGAACCAGCGATATCTTGGTTTTCGTGGGGTTTCAAGATCAGATATGCATTTTCTGCGATAATCTTGGTGAGACTTCTGTCCGAAGTATGCAGAGTCATCGAGATCGTACTTTTCGAGCTATTTAATGCGAGAAACACGTTTTCTGGGGTTTTCACCACTCCACAGTTCGTTGGATATGCAGAACAGGAGATATCTTGGTTTTCGTGGGGTTTCTAGCAGAGATATGCATTTTCTGCGATAATCATGGTGAGACTTCTGTTAGAAGTATGCAGAATCATCGAGATCGCTCTTTTCGACATACTTAATGCGAGCAAACACGTTATCTGGTGTTTTCACCACTCCACAGTTGGTTTGATATGCAGAACCGGCGATATTTTGGTTTTCGTCGGGTTTCAAGCTGAGACATGCATTTTCTACGATAATCTTGGTGAGACTTCTGTCAGAAGTATGCAGGATCTTCGAGATCGCTCTTTTCGAGCTACTTAATGCGAGAAACACGTTCTCTGGTTGTTTTCACCACTCCACAGTGCGTTTGATATGCAGAACCGGCGACATCTTTGATTTCGTCGGGGTTCAAGTTGAGATATGCATTTTCTACGATAATCTTGGTGAGACTTCTGTCAGAAGTATGCAGAATCATCGTGATCGGCCTTTTCGAGCTATTTAACGCGATAAACACGTTCTCTGGTTGTTTTCACCACACCACAGTGCGTTTGATATGCAGAACCGGCAACATCTTGATTTTCGTGAGGTTTCGAGCTGAGATATGCATTTTCTGCGATAATATTGGTGAGACTTCAGTCAGAAGTATGCAGAATCATCTAGATCGCTCTTTTCGAGCTACTTAATGCGCGAAACACGTTTTCTGGTGTTTTCAACACTCCACGGTACGTTTGATGTGCAGAACCGGCGATATTTTGGTTTTGGTCGGGTTTCAAGCTGAGATATGCATTTTCCACGATAATCTTGGTGAAACATCTGTCTGAAGTATGCAGAAACATCGAGAGCGCTCTTTTCGAGCTATTTAATGCGAGAAACTCGTTTTCTGGTGCTTTCACCACTCCACAGTTGGTTTGATGTGCAGAACCGGCGATATTTTGGTTTTCGTCGGGTTTCAAGCTGAGATATGCATTTTCTACGATAATCTTGGTGAAACATCTGTCCGAAGTATGCAGAAACATCGAGAGCGCTCTTTTCGAGCTATTTAATGCGAGAAACTCGTTTTCTGGTGTTTTCACCACTCCACAGTGCGTTTGATATGCAGTACCAGCGATATCTTGGTTTTCGTGGGGTTTCATGCTGAGATATGCATTTTTTACGAAAATCTTGGTGAGACTTCAGTCCGAAGTATGCTTAATCATCGAGATCGCTCTATTCGAGCTATTTAATGCGAGAAACAAGTTATCTGGTGATTTCACCACTCCACAGTGCGTTTGATATGCAGAACCAGCGATATCTTGGTTTTCGTGGGCTTTCTAGCAGAGATATGCATTTTCTGCGATAATCATGGTGAGACTTCTGTTAGAAGTATGCAGAAACATCGAGAGCGCTCTTTTCGAGCTATTTAATGCGAGAAACTCGTTTTCTGGTGCTTTCACCACTCCACAGTTGGTTTGATGTGCAGAACCGGCGATATTTTGGTTTTCGTCGGGTTTCAAGCTGAGATATGCATTTTCTACGATAATCTTGGTGAAACATCTGTCCGAAGTATGCAGAAACATCGAGAGCGCTCTTTTCGAGCTATTTAATGCGAGAAACTCGTTTTCTGGTGTTTTCACCACTCCACAGTGCGTTTGATATGCAGTACCAGCGATATCTTGGTTTTCGTGGGGTTTCATGCTGAGATATGCATTTTCTGCGATAATCATGGTGAGACTTCTGTTAGAAGTATGCTTAACCATCGAGATCGCTCGTTTCGAGCTATTTAATGCGAGAAACACGTTATCTGGTGTTTTCACCACTCCGCAGTGCGTATGATATGCAGAACCGACGTAATCTTGGTTTTCGTGGGGTTTCAAGCTCAGATATGCATTTTCTGCGATAATCTTGGTGAGACTTCTGTCCGAAGTATGCTTAATCATCGAGATCGCTCTATTCGAGCTATTTAATGCGAGAAACACGTTATCTGGTGTTTTCACCACTCCACAGTGCGTTTGATATGCAGTACCAGCGATATCTTGGTTTTCGTGGGGTTTCATGCTGAGATATGCATTTTTTACGAAAATCTTGGTGAGACTTCTGTCCGAAGTATGCTTAATCATCGAGATCGCTCTATTCGAGCTATTTAATGCGAGAAACAAGTTATCTGGTGATTTCACCGCTCCACAGTGCGTTTGATATGCAGAACCAGCGATATCTTGGTTTTCGTGGGGTTTCTAGCAGAGATATGCATTTTCTGCGATAATCATGGTGAGACTTCTGTTAGAAGTATGCTTAACCATCGAGATCGCTCGTTTCGAGCTATTTAATGCGAGAAACACGTTATCTGGTGTTTTCACCACTCCACAGTGCGTATGATATGCAGAACCGACGTAATCTTGGTTTTCGTGGGGTTTCAAGCTCAGATATGCATTTTCTGCGATAATCTTGGTGAGACTTCTGTCCGAAGTATGCTTAATCATCGAGATCGCTCTATTCGAGCTATTTAATGCGAGAAACACGTTATCTGGTGTTTTCAGCACTCCGCAGTGAGTTTGATATGCAGAACCAGCGATATCTTGGTTTTCGTGGGGATTCAAGCTGAGATATGCAATTTCTGCGATAATCTTGGTGAGACTTCTGTCCGAAGTATGCTTAATCATCGAGATCGCTCGTTTCGAGCTATTTAATGTGAGAAACACGTTTCCTGGTGTTTTCACCACTCCACAGTTCGTTGGATATGCAGAACCGGAGATATCTTGGTTTTCGTGGGGTTTCAAGCTGAGATATGCATTTTCTGCGATAATCTTGGTGAGACTTCTGTCCGAAGTATGCAGAATCATCGAGATCGCTCTTTTCGAGCTATTTAATGCGAGAAACAAGTTATCTGGTGTTTTCACCACTCCACAGTGCGTTTGATGTGCAGAACCGGCGATATTTTGGTTTTCGTCGGGTTTCAAGCTGAGATATGCATTTTCTACGATAATCTTGGTGAAACATCTGTCCGAAGTATGCAGAAACATCGAGAGCGCTCTTTTCGAGCTATTTAATGCGAGAAACTCGTTTTCTGGTGTTTTCACCACTCCACAGTGCGTTTGATATGCAGTACCAGCGATATCTTGGTTTTCGTGGGGTTTCATGCTGAGATATGCATTTTTTACGAAAATCTTGGTGAGACTTCAGTCCGAAGTATGCTTAATCATCGAGATCGCTCTATTCGAGCTATTTAATGCGAGAAACAAGTTATCTGGTGATTTCACCACTCCACAGTGCGTTTGATATGCAGAACCAGCGATATCTTGGTTTTCGTGGGCTTTCTAGCAGAGATATGCATTTTCTGCGATAATCATGGTGAGACTTCTGTTAGAAGTATGCAGAAACATCGAGAGCGCTCTTTTCGAGCTATTTAATGCGAGAAACTCGTTTTCTGGTGCTTTCACCACTCCACAGTTGGTTTGATGTGCAGAACCGGCGATATTTTGGTTTTCGTCGGGTTTCAAGCTGAGATATGCATTTTCTACGATAATCTTGGTGAAACATCTGTCCGAAGTATGCAGAAACATCGAGAGCGCTCTTTTCGAGCTATTTAATGCGAGAAACTCGTTTTCTGGTGTTTTCACCACTCCACAGTGCGTTTGATATGCAGTACCAGCGATATCTTGGTTTTCGTGGGGTTTCATGCTGAGATATGCATTTTCTGCGATAATCATGGTGAGACTTCTGTTAGAAGTATGCTTAACCATCGAGATCGCTCGTTTCGAGCTATTTAATGCGAGAAACACGTTATCTGGTGTTTTCACCACTCCGCAGTGCGTATGATATGCAGAACCGACGTAATCTTGGTTTTCGTGGGGTTTCAAGCTCAGATATGCATTTTCTGCGATAATCTTGGTGAGACTTCTGTCCGAAGTATGCTTAATCATCGAGATCGCTCTATTCGAGCTATTTAATGCGAGAAACACGTTATCTGGTGTTTTCACCACTCCACAGTGCGTTTGATATGCAGTACCAGCGATATCTTGGTTTTCGTGGGGTTTCATGCTGAGATATGCATTTTTTACGAAAATCTTGGTGAGACTTCTGTCCGAAGTATGCTTAATCATCGAGATCGCTCTATTCGAGCTATTTAATGCGAGAAACAAGTTATCTGGTGATTTCACCGCTCCACAGTGCGTTTGATATGCAGAACCAGCGATATCTTGGTTTTCGTGGGGTTTCTAGCAGAGATATGCATTTTCTGCGATAATCATGGTGAGACTTCTGTTAGAAGTATGCTTAACCATCGAGATCGCTCGTTTCGAGCTATTTAATGCGAGAAACACGTTATCTGGTGTTTTCACCACTCCACAGTGCGTATGATATGCAGAACCGACGTAATCTTGGTTTTCGTGGGGTTTCAAGCTCAGATATGCATTTTCTGCGATAATCTTGGTGAGACTTCTGTCCGAAGTATGCTTAATCATCGAGATCGCTCTATTCGAGCTATTTAATGCGAGAAACACGTTATCTGGTGTTTTCAGCACTCCGCAGTGCGTTTGATATGCAGAACCAGCGATATCTTGGTTTTCGTGGGGATTCAAGCTGAGATATGCAATTTCTGCGATAATCTTGGTGAGACTTCTGTCCGAAGTATGCTTAATCATCGAGATCGCTCGTTTCGAGCTATTTAATGTGAGAAACACGTTTCCTGGTGTTTTCACCACTCCACAGTTCGTTGGATATGCAGAACCGGAGATATCTTGGTTTTCGTGGGGTTTCAAGCTGAGATATGCATTTTCTGCGATAATCTTGGTGAGACTTCTGTCCGAAGTATGCAGAATCATCGAGATCGCTCTTTTCGAGCTATTTAATGCGAGAAACAAGTTATCTGGTGTTTTCACCACTCCACAGTGCGTTTGATATGCAGAACCAGCGATATCTTGGTTTTCGTGGGGTTTCAAGCTGAGATATGCATTTTCTGCGATAATCTTGGTGAGACTTCTGTTAGAAGTATGCAGAATCATCGAGATCGCTCTTTTCGACATATTTAATGCGAGCAAACACGTTATCTGGTGTTTTCACCACGCCACAGTGCGTTTGATATGCAGAACCGGCAATGTTTGGTTTTCGTCGGGTTTCAAGCTGAGATATGCATTTTCTGCGATAATCATGGTGAGACTTCTGTCCGAAGTATGCAGAATCATCGAGATCGCACTTTTCGAGCTATTTAATGCGAGAAACACGTTATCTGGTGTTTTCACCACTCCACAGTGCGTTTGATATGCAGAACCGGCGATATCTTGGTTTTTGTGGGGTTTCAAGCTGAGATATGCATTTTTTACGATAATCTTGGTGAGACTTCTGTCCGAAGTATGCTTAATCATCGAGATCGCTCTATTCGAGCTATTTAATGCGAGAAACAAGTTATCTGGTGATTTCACCACTCGACAGTGCGTTTGATATGCAGAACCAGCGATATCTTTGTTTTCGTGGGGTTTCAAGATCAGATATGCATTTTCTGCGATAATCTTGGTGAGACTTCTGTCCGAAGTATGCAGAGTCATCCAGATCGTACTTTTCGAGCTATTTAATGCGAGAAACACGTTTTCTGGGGTTTTCACAACTCCACAGTTCGTTGGATATGCAGAACCGGCGATACTTTGGTTTTCGTCGGGTTTCAAGCTGAGATATGCATTTTCTACGATAATCTTGGTGAAACATCTGTCCGAAGTATGCAGAAACATCGAGAGCGCTCTTTTCGAGCTATTTATAGCGAGAAACACGTTATCTGGTGTTTTCACCACTCCACAGTGCGTTTGATATGCAGCACAGTAGATATCCTGGTTTTCGTGGGGTTTCAAGCTGAGATTTGCATTCTCTGCGATAATCTTGTTGAGACTTCTGTCCGAAGTATGCTTAATCATCGAGATCGCTCTAATCGAGCTATTTAATGCGAGAAACAAGTTATCTGGTGATTTCACCACTCGACAGTGCGTTTGATATGCAGAACCAGCGATATCTTGGTTTTTGTGGGGTTTCAAGCTGAGATATGCATTTTTTACGATAATCTTGGTGAGACTTCTGTCCGAAGTATGCTTAATCATCGAGATCGCTCTATTCGAGCTATTTAATGCGAGAAACAAGTTATCTGGTGATTTCACCACTCGACAGTGCGTTTGATATGCAGAAACAGCGATATCTTGGTTTTCGTGGGGTTTCAAGCTGAGATATGCATTTTCTGCGATAATCATGGTGAGACTTCTGTCCGAAGTAAGCAGAATCATCGAGATCGCACTTTTCGAGCTATTTAATGCGAGAAACACGTTATCTGGTGTTTTCACCACTCCACAGTGCGTTTGATATGCAGAACCGGCGATATCTTGGTTTTTGTGGGGTTTCAAGCTGAGATATGCATTTTTTACGATAATCTTGGTGAGACTTCTGTCCGAAGTATGCTTAATCATCGAGATCGCTCTATTCGAGCTATTTAATGCGAGAAACAAGTTATCTGGTGATTTCACCACTCCACAGCGCGTTTGATATGCAGAACCAGCGATATCTTGGTTTTCGTGGGGTTTCTAGCAGAGATATGCATTTTTGCGATAATCATGGTGAGACTTCTGTTAGAAGTATGCTTAACCATCGAGATCGCTCGTTTCGAGCTATTTAATGCGAGAAACACGTTATCTGGAATTTTCACCACTCCACAGTGCGTTTGATATGCAGAACCGGCGATATCTTGGTTTTCGTGGGGTTTCAAGCTGAGATATGCATTATCTGCGATAATCTTGGTGAGACTTCTGTCCGAAGTGTGCAGAATCATCGAGATCGCTCGTTTCGAGCTATTTATTGCGAGAAACACGTTATCTGGTGTTTTCACCACTCCACAGTGCGTATGATATGCAGAACCGACGTAATCTTGGTTTTCGTGGGGTTTCAAGCTCAGATATGCATTTTCTGCGATAATCTTGGTGAGACTTCTGTCCGAAGTATGCTTAATCATCGAGATCGCTCTATTCGAGCTATTTAATGCGAGAAACACGTTATCTGGTGTTTTCAGCACTCCACAGTGCGTTTGATATGCAGAACCAGCGATATCTTGGTTTTCGTGGGGATTCAAGCTGAGATATGCAATTTCTGCGATAATCTTGGTGAGACTTCTGTCTGAAGTATGCTTAATCATCGAGATCGCTCGTTTCGAGCTATTTAATGTGAGAAACACGTTTCCTGGTGTTTTCACCACTCCACAGTTCGTTGGATATGCAGAACCGGAGATATCTTGGTTTTCGTGGGGTTTCAAGCTGAGATATGCATTTTCTGCGATAATCTTGGTGAGACTTCTGTCCGAAGTATGCAGAATCATCGAGATCGCTCTTTTCGAGCTATTTAATGCGAGAAACAAGTTATCTGGTGTTTTCACCACTCCACAGTGCGTTTGATATGCAGAACCAGCGATATCTTGGTTTTCGTGGGGTTTCAAGCTGAGATATGCATTTTCTGCGATAATCTTGGTGAGACTTCTGTTAGAAGTATGCAGAATCATCGAGATCGCTCTTTTCGACATATTTAATGCGAGCGAACACGTTATCTGGTGTTTTCACCACGCCACAGTGCGTTTGATATGCAGAACCGGCAATGTTTGGTTTTCGTCGGGTTTCAAGCTGAGATATGCATTTTCTGCGATAATCATGGTGAGACTTCTGTCCGAAGTATGCAGAATCATCGAGATCGCACTTTTCGAGCTATTTAATGCGAGAAACACGTTATCTGGTGTTTTCACCGCTCCACAGTGCGTTTGATATGCAGAACCGGCGATATCTTGGTTTTCGTGGGGTTTCAAGATCAGATATGCATTTTCTGCGATAATCTTGGTGAGACTTCTGTCCGAAGTATGCAGAGTCATCGAGATCGTACTTTTCGAGCTATTTAATGCGAGAAACACGTTTTCTGGGGTTTTCACCACTCCACAGTTCGTTGGATATGCAGAACAGGAGATATCTTGGTTTTCGTGGGGTTTCTAGCAGAGATATGCATTTTCTGCGATAATCATGGTGAGACTTCTGTTAGAAGTATGCAGAATCATCGAGATCGCTCTTTTCGACATACTTAATGCGAGCAAACACGTTATCTGGTGTTTTCACCACTCCACGGTACGTTTGATGTGCAGAACCAGAGATAACTTGGTTTTCGTCGGGTTTCAAGCTGAGACATGCATTTTCTACGATAATCTTGGTGAGACTTCTGTCAGAAGTATGCAGGATCTTCGAGATCGCTCTTTTCGAGCTATTTAATGCGAGAAACACGTTCTCTGGTTGTTTTCACCACTCCACAGTGCGTTTGATGTGCAGAACCTGCGACATCTTTGATTTCGTCGGGGTTCAAGTTGAGATATGCATTTTCTACGATAATCTTGGTGCCTCTTTTGTCAGAAGTATGCAGAATCATCGTGATCGGCCTTTTCGAGCTATTTAACGCGATAAACACGTTCTCTGGTTGTTTTCACCACACCACAGTGCGTTTGATATGCAGAACCGGCAACATCTTGATTTTCGTGAGGTTTCGAGCTGAGATATGCATTTTCTGCGATAATATTTGTGAGACTTCAGTCAGAAGTATGCAGAATCATCTAGATCGCTCTTTTCGAGCTACTTAATGCGCGAAACACGTTTTCTGGTGTTTTCACCACTCCACGGTACGTTTGATATGCAGAACCAGCGATATCTTGGTTTTCGTGGGGATTCAAGCTGAGATATGCAATTTCTGCGATAATCTTGGTGAGACTTCTGTCCGAAGTATGCTTAATCATCGAGATCGCTCGTTTCGAGCTATTTAATGTGAGAAACACGTTTCCTGGTGTTTTCACCACTCCACAGTTCGTTGGATATGCAGAACCGGAGATATCTTGGTTTTCGTGGGGTTTCAAGCTGAGATATGCATTTTCTGCGATAATCTTGGTGAGACTTCTGTCCGAAGTATGCAGAATCATCGAGATCGCTCTTTTCGAGCTATTTAATGCGAGAAACAAGTTATCTGGTGTTTTCACCACTCCACAGTGCGTTTGATATGCAGAACCAGCGATATCTTGGTTTTCGTGGGGTTTCAAGCTGAGATATGCATTTTCTGCGATAATCTTGGTGAGACTTCTGTTAGAAGTATGCAGAATCATCGAGATCGCTCTTTTCGACATATTTAATGCGAGCAAACACGTTATCTGGTGTTTTCACCACGCCACAGTGCGTTTGATATGCAGAACCGGCAATGTTTGGTTTTCGTCGGGTTTCAAGCTGAGATATGCATTTTCTGCGATAATCATGGTGAGACTTCTGTCCGAAGTATGCAGAATCATCGAGATCGCACTTTTCGAGCTATTTAATGCGAGAAACACGTTATCTGGTGTTTTCACCACTCCACAGTGCGTTTGATATGCAGAACCGGCGATATCTTGGTTTTTGTGGGGTTTCAAGCTGAGATATGCATTTTTTACGATAATCTTGGTGAGACTTCTGTCCGAAGTATGCTTAATCATCGAGATCGCTCTATTCGAGCTATTTAATGCGAGAAACAAGTTATCTGGTGATTTCACCACTCGACAGTGCGTTTGATATGCAGAACCAGCGATATCTTTGTTTTCGTGGGGTTTCAAGATCAGATATGCATTTTCTGCGATAATCTTGGTGAGACTTCTGTCCGAAGTATGCAGAGTCATCCAGATCGTACTTTTCGAGCTATTTAATGCGAGAAACACGTTTTCTGGGGTTTTCACAACTCCACAGTTCGTTGGATATGCAGAACCGGCGATACTTTGGTTTTCGTCGGGTTTCAAGCTGAGATATGCATTTTCTACGATAATCTTGGTGAAACATCTGTCCGAAGTATGCAGAAACATCGAGAGCGCTCTTTTCGAGCTATTTATAGCGAGAAACACGTTATCTGGTGTTTTCACCACTCCACAGTGCGTTTGATATGCAGCACAGTAGATATCCTGGTTTTCGTGGGGTTTCAAGCTGAGATTTGCATTCTCTGCGATAATCTTGTTGAGACTTCTGTCCGAAGTATGCTTAATCATCGAGATCGCTCTAATCGAGCTATTTAATGCGAGAAACAAGTTATCTGGTGATTTCACCACTCGACAGTGCGTTTGATATGCAGAACCAGCGATATCTTGGTTTTTGTGGGGTTTCAAGCTGAGATATGCATTTTTTACGATAATCTTGGTGAGACTTCTGTCCGAAGTATGCTTAATCATCGAGATCGCTCTATTCGAGCTATTTAATGCGAGAAACAAGTTATCTGGTGATTTCACCACTCGACAGTGCGTTTGATATGCAGAAACAGCGATATCTTGGTTTTCGTGGGGTTTCAAGCTGAGATATGCATTTTCTGCGATAATCATGGTGAGACTTCTGTCCGAAGTAAGCAGAATCATCGAGATCGCACTTTTCGAGCTATTTAATGCGAGAAACACGTTATCTGGTGTTTTCACCACTCCACAGTGCGTTTGATATGCAGAACCGGCGATATCTTGGTTTTTGTGGGGTTTCAAGCTGAGATATGCATTTTTTACGATAATCTTGGTGAGACTTCTGTCCGAAGTATGCTTAATCATCGAGATCGCTCTATTCGAGCTATTTAATGCGAGAAACAAGTTATCTGGTGATTTCACCACTCCACAGCGCGTTTGATATGCAGAACCAGCGATATCTTGGTTTTCGTGGGGTTTCTAGCAGAGATATGCATTTTTGCGATAATCATGGTGAGACTTCTGTTAGAAGTATGCTTAACCATCGAGATCGCTCGTTTCGAGCTATTTAATGCGAGAAACACGTTATCTGGAATTTTCACCACTCCACAGTGCGTTTGATATGCAGAACCGGCGATATCTTGGTTTTCGTGGGGTTTCAAGCTGAGATATGCATTATCTGCGATAATCTTGGTGAGACTTCTGTCCGAAGTGTGCAGAATCATCGAGATCGCTCGTTTCGAGCTATTTATTGCGAGAAACACGTTATCTGGTGTTTTCACCACTCCACAGTGCGTATGATATGCAGAACCGACGTAATTTTGGTTTTCGTGGGGTTTCAAGCTCAGATATGCATTTTCTGCGATAATCTTGGTGAGACTTCTGTCCGAAGTATGCTTAATCATCGAGATCGCTCTATTCGAGCTATTTAATGCGAGAAACACGTTATCTGGTGTTTTCAGCACTCCACAGTGCGTTTGATATGCAGAACCAGCGATATCTTGGTTTTCGTGGGGATTCAAGCTGAGATATGCAATTTCTGCGATAATCTTGGTGAGACTTCTGTCTGAAGTATGCTTAATCATCGAGATCGCTCGTTTCGAGCTATTTAATGTGAGAAACACGTTTCCTGGTGTTTTCACCACTCCACAGTTCGTTGGATATGCAGAACCGGAGATATCTTGGTTTTCGTGGGGTTTCAAGCTGAGATATGCATTTTCTGCGATAATCTTGGTGAGACTTCTGTCCGAAGTATGCAGAATCATCGAGATCGCTCTTTTCGAGCTATTTAATGCGAGAAACAAGTTATCTGGTGTTTTCACCACTCCACAGTGCGTTTGATATGCAGAACGAGCGATATCTTGGTTTTCGTGGGGTTTCAAGCTGAGATATGCATTTTCTGCGATAATCTTGGTGAGACTTCTGTTAGAAGTATGCAGAATCATCGAGATCGCTCTTTTCGACATATTTAATGCGAGCGAACACGTTATCTGGTGTTTTCACCACGCCACAGTGCGTTTGATATGCAGAACCGGCAATGTTTGGTTTTCGTCGGGTTTCAAGCTGAGATATGCATTTTCTGCGATAATCATGGTGAGACTTCTGTCCGAAGTATGCAGAATCATCGAGATCGCACTTTTCGAGCTATTTAATGCGAGAAACACGTTATCTGGTGTTTTCACCGCTCCACAGTGCGTTTGATATGCAGAACCGGCGATATCTTGGTTTTCGTGGGGTTTCAAGATCAGATATGCATTTTCTGCGATAATCTTGGTGAGACTTCTGTCCGAAGTATGCAGAGTCATCGAGATCGTACTTTTCGAGCTATTTAATGCGAGAAACACGTTTTCTGGGGTTTTCACCACTCCACAGTTCGTTGGATATGCAGAACAGGAGATATCTTGGTTTTCGTGGGGTTTCTAGCAGAGATATGCATTTTCTGCGATAATCATGGTGAGACTTCTGTTAGAAGTATGCAGAATCATCGAGATCGCTCTTTTCGACATACTTAATGCGAGCAAACACGTTATCTGGTGTTTTCACCACTCCACGGTACGTTTGATGTGCAGAACCAGAGATAACTTGGTTTTCGTCGGGTTTCAAGCTGAGACATGCATTTTCTACGATAATCTTGGTGAGACTTCTGTCAGAAGTATGCAGGATCTTCGAGATCGCTCTTTTCGAGCTATTTAATGCGAGAAACACGTTCTCTGGTTGTTTTCACCACTCCACAGTGCGTTTGATGTGCAGAACCTGCGACATCTTTGATTTCGTCGGGGTTCAAGTTGAGATATGCATTTTCTACGATAATCTTGGTGCCTCTTTTGTCAGAAGTATGCAGAATCATCGTGATCGGCCTTTTCGAGCTATTTAACGCGATAAACACGTTCTCTGGTTGTTTTCACCACACCACAGTGCGTTTGATATGCAGAACCGGCAACATCTTGATTTTCGTGAGGTTTCGAGCTGAGATATGCATTTTCTGCGATAATATTTGTGAGACTTCAGTCAGAAGTATGCAGAATCATCTAGATCGCACTTTTCGAGCTACTTAATGCGCGAAACACGTTTTCTGGTGTTTTCACCACTCCACGGTACGTTTGATGTGCAGAACCGGCGATATTTTGGTTTTCGTCGGGTTTCAAGCTGAGATATGCATTTTCCACGATAATCTTGGTGAAACATCTGTCGGAAGTATGCAGAAACATCGAGAGCGCTCTTTTCGAGCTATTTAATGCGAGAAACTCGTTTTCTGGTGCTTTCACCACTCCACTGTTGGTTTGATGTGCAGAAACGGCGATATTTTGGTTTTCGTCGGGTTTCAAGCTGAGATATGCATTTTCTACGATAATCTTGGTGAAACATCTGTCCGAAGTATGCAGAAACATCGAGAGCGCTCTGTTCGAGCTATTTAATGCGAGAAACTCGTTTTCTGGTGCTTTCACCACTCCACAGTGCCTTTGATATGCAGAACCGGCGACATCTTTGATTTCGTCGGGGTTCAAGCTGAGATATGCATTTTCTACGATAATCTTGGTGAGACTTCTCTCCGAAGTATGCTGAATCATCGAGATCGCTCTTTTCTAGTTAGTTAGTGCGAGAAACACGTTATCTGGTGTTTTCACCACTCCACAGTGCGTTTGATATGCAGAACAGTAGATATCTTGGTTTTCGTGGGGTTTCAAGCTGAGATATGCATTTTCTGCGATAATCTTGTTGAGACTTCTGTCCGAAGTATGCAGAATCATCGAGATGGCTCTTTTCGAGCTATTTAATGCGAGAAACACGTTCTCTGGTTGTTTTCACCACTCCACAGTGCGTTTGATGTGCAGAACCTGCGATATCATGATTTTCGTGGTGTTTCCAGCTGGGATATGCATTTTCTGCGATAATCTTGGTGAGACTTCTGTCAGAAGTATGCAGGATCTTCGAGAACGCTCTTTTCGAGCTACTTAATGCGAGAAACACGTTTTCTGGTGTTTTCACCGCTCCACAGTGCGTTTGATATGCAGAACCGGCGACATCTTGGTTTTCGTGGGGTTTCAAGCTGAGATATGCATTTTCTGCGATAATCTTGGTGAGACTTCTGTCCGAAGTATGCAGATTCTTCTAGATCGCTCTTTTCGAGCTATTTAATGCGAGAAACACGTTATCTGGTGTTTTCACCACTCCACAGTGCGTTTGATATGCAGAACCAGCGATATCTTGGTTTTCGTGGGGTATCAAGCTGAGATATGCATTTTCTGCGATAATATTGGTGAGACTTCAGTCAGAAGCGTGCAGAATCATCTAGATCGCTCTTTTCGAGCTACTTAATGCACGAAACACGTTTTCTGGTGTTTTCACCACACCACAGTACGTTTGACATGCAGAACCGGAGATATCTTGGTTTCGGTCGGGTTTCAAGCTGAGATATGCATTTTCTACGATAATCCTGGTGAGACTTCTGTCAGAAGTATGCAGAATCTTCGAGAACGCTCTTTTCGATCTACTTAATGCGCGAAACACGTTTTCTGGTGTTTTCACCACTCCACGGTACGTTTGATGTGCAGAACCGGAGATAACTCGGTTTTCGTGGGGTTTCAAGCTGAGATATGCATTTTTTACGATAATCTTGGTGAGACTTCTGTCCGAAGGATGCAGAATCATCGAGAGCGCTCTTTTCGAGCTATTTAATGCGAGAAACACGTTATCTGGTGTTTTTACCACTCCACAGTGCGTTGGATATGCAGAACCGGAGATATTTTGGTTTTCGTCGGGTTTCAAGCTGAGATATGCATTTTCTACGATAAGCTTGGTGAAACATCTGTCCGAAGGATGCAGAAACGTCGAGAGCGCTCTTTTCGAGCTATTTAATGCGAGAAACATGTTTTCTGGGGTTTTCACCACTCCACAGTTCGTTGGATATGCAGAACAGTAGATATCTTGGTTTACGTGGGGTTTCAAGCGGAGATATACATTTTCTGCGATAATCTTGGTGAGACTTCTGTTAGAAGTATGCAGAATCATCGAGTTCGCACTTTTCGAGCTGTTTAATGCGATAAACACGTTATCTGGTGTTTTTACCACTCCACAGTTGGTATGATATGCAGAACCGGCGATATATTGGTTTTCGTCGGGTTTCAAGCTGAGATATGCATTTTCTACGATAATCTTGGTGAGACTTCTGTCAGAAGTATGCAGGATCTTCGAGATCGATCTTTTCGAGCTACTTAATGCGAGAAACACGTTTTCTGGGGTTTTCACCACTCCACAGTTCGTTGGATATGCAGAACAGTAGATATCTTGGTTTTCGTGGGGTTTCAAGCAGAGATATGCATTTTCTGCGATAATCTTGGTGAAACATCTGTCCGAAGTATGCAGAAACGTCGAGAGCGCTCTTTTCGAGCTATTTAATGCGAGAAACTCGTTTTCTGGTACTTTCACCACTCCACAGTTGGTTTGATGTGCAGAACCGGCGATATTTTGGTTTTCGTCGGGTTTCAAGCTGAGATATGCATTTTCTACGATAATCTTGGTGAAACATCTGTCCGAAGTATGCAGAAACATCGAGAGCGCTCTTTTCGAGCTATTTAATGCGAGAAACTCGTTTTCTGGTGTTTTCACCACACCACATTGCGTTTGATATGCTGACCCGGCGACATGTTTGATTTCGTCGGGGTTCAATCTGAGATATGCATTTTCTACGATAATCTTGGTGAGACTTCTGTCCGAAGTATGCTGAATCATCGAGATCGCTCTTTTCTAGTTAGTTAGTGCGAGAAACACGTTATCTGGTGTTTTCACCACTCCACAGGGCGATTGATATGCAGAACACTAGATATCTTGGTTTTCGTGGGGTTTCAAGCTGAGATATGCATTTTCTGCGATAATCTTGTTGAGACTTCTGTCCGAAGTATGCTGAATCATCGATATCGCTCTTTTCGAGCTATTTAATGCGAGAAACACGTTCTCTGGTTGTTTTCACCACTCCACAGTGCGTTTGATGTGCAGAACCTGCGATATCATGCTTTTCGTGGTGTTTCCAGCTGGGATATGCATTTTCTACGACAATCTTGGTGAGACTTCTGTCAGAAGTATGCAGGATCTTCGAGAACGCTCTTTCCGAGCTACTTAATGCGAGAAACACGTTTTCTGGTGTTTTCACCACTCCACAGTGCGTTTGATATGCAGAACCGGAGATATCTTGGTTTCGGTCGGGTTTCAAGCTGAGATATGCATTTTCTACGATAATCTTGGTGAGACTTCTGTCCGAAGTATGCTGAATCATCGATATCGCTCTTTTCTAGTTAGTTAGTGCGAGAAACACGTTATCTGGTGTTTTCACCACTCCACAGTGCGATTGATATGCAGAACCGGAGATATCTTGGTTTCGGTCGGGTTTCAAGCTGAGATATGCATTTTCTACGAGAATCCTGGTGAGACTTCTGTCAGAAGTATGCAGAATCTTCGAGAACGCTCTTTTCGAGCTACTTAATGCGCGAAACACGTTTTCTGGTGTTTTACCACTCCACGGTACGTTTGATGTGCAGAACCGGAGATAACTCGGTTTTCGTGGGGTTTCAAGCTGAGATATGCATTTTTTACGATAATCTTGGTGAGACTTCTGTCCGAAGGATGCAGAATCATCGAGAGCGCTCTTTTCGAGCTATTTAATGCGAGAAACACGTTATCTGGTGTTTTTACCACTCCACAGTGCGTTTGATATGCAGAACCAGCGATATCTTGGTTTTCGTGGGGTATCAAGCTGAGATATGCATTTTCTGCGATAATATTGGTGAGACTTCAGTCAGAAGCGTGCAGAATCATCTAGATCGCTCTTTTCGAGCTACTTAATGCACGAAACACGTTTTCTGGTGTTTTCACCACACCACAGTACGTTTGACATGCAGAACCGGAGATATCTTGGTTTCGGTCGGGTTTCAAGCTGAGATATGCATTTTCTACGATAATCCTGGTGAGACTTCTGTCAGAAGTATGCAGAATCTTCGAGAACGCTCTTTTCGATCTACTTAATGCGCGAAACACGTTTTCTGGTGTTTTCACCACTCCACGGTACGTTTGATGTGCAGAACCGGAGATAACTCGGTTTTCGTGGGGTTTCAAGCTGAGATATACATTTTTTACGATAATCTTGGTGAGACTTCTGTCCGAAGGATGCAGAATCATCGAGAGCGCTCTTTTCGAGCTATTTAATGCGAGAAACATGTTATCTGGTGTTTTTACCACTCCACAGTGCGTTGGATATGCAGAACCGGAGATATTTTGGTTATCGTCGGGTTTCAAGCTGAGATATGCATTTTCTACGATAAGCTTGGTGAAACATCTGTCCGAAGGATGCAGAAACGTCGAGAGCGCTCTTTTCGAGCTATTTAATGCGAGAAACACGTTTTCTGGGGTTTTCACCACTCCACAGTTCGTTGGATATGCAGAACAGTAGATATCTTGGTTTACGTGGGGTTTCAAGCGGAGATATACATTTTCTGCGATAATCTTGGTGAGACTTCTGTTAGAAGTATGCAGAATCATCGAGATCGCACTTTTCGAGCTATTTAATGCGAGAAACACGTTATCTGGTGTTTTCACCACTCCACAGTGCGTTTGATATGCAGAACCGACGTAATCTTGGTTTTCGTGGGGTTTCAAGCTCAGATATGCATTTTCTGCGATAATCTTGGTGAGACTTCTGTCCGAAGTATGCTTAATCATCGAGATCGCTCTATTCGAGCTATTTAATGCGAGAAACACGTTATCTGGTCTTTTCAGCACTCCACAGTGCGTTTGATATGCAGAACCAGCGATTTCTTGGTTTTCGTGGGGATTCAAGCTGAGATATGCAATTTCTGCGATAATCTTGGTGAGACTTCTGTCCGAAGTATGCTTAATCATCGAGATCGCTCGTTTCGAGCTATTTAATGTGAGAAACACGTTTCCTGGTGTTTTCACCACTCCGCAGTTCGTTGGATATGCAGAACCGGAGATATCTTGGTTTTCGTGGGGTTTCAAGCTGAGATATGCATTTTCTGCGATAATCTTGGTGAGACTTCAGTCCGAAGTATGCAGAATCATCGAGATCGCTCTTTTCGAGCTATTTAATGCGAGAAATAGGTTATCTGGTGTTTTCACCACTCCACAGTGCGTTTGATATGCAGAACCAGCGATATCTTGGTTTTCGTGGGGTTTCAAGCTGAGATATGCATTTTCTGCGATAATCTTGGTGAGACTTCTGTTAGAAGTATGCAGAATCATCGAGATCGCTCTTTTCGACATATTTAATGCGAGCAAACACGTTATCTGGTGTTTTCACCACGCCACAGTGCGTTTGATATGCAGAACCGGCAATGTTTGGTTTTCGTCGGGTTTCAAGCTGAGATATGCATTTTCTGCGATAATCATGGTGAGACTTCTGTCCGAAGTATGCAGTATCATCGAGATCGCACTTTTCGAGCTATTTAATGCGAGAAACACGTTATCTGGTGTTTTCACCACTCCACAGTGCGTTTGATATGCAGAACCGGCGATATCTTGGTTTTTGTGGGGTTTCAAGCTGAGATATGCATTTTTTACCATAATCTTGGTGAGACTTCTGTCCGAAGTATGCTTAATCATCGAGATCGCTCTATTCGAGCTATTTAATGCGAGAAACAAGTTATCTGGTGATTTCACCACTCGACAGTGCGTTTGATATGCAGAACCAGCGATATCTTGGTTTTCGTGGGGTTTCAAGATCAGATATGCATTTTCTGCGATAATCTTGGTGAGACTTCTGTCCGAAGTATGCAGAGTCATCGAGATCGTACTTTTCGAGCTATTCAATGCGAGAAACACGTTTTCTGGGGTTTTCACCACTCCACAGTTCGTTGGATATGCAGAACAGGAGATATCTTGGTTTTCGTGGGGTTTCTAGCAGAGATATGCATTTTCTGCGATAATCATGGTGAGACTTCTGTTAGAAGTATGCAGAATCATCGAGATCGCTCTTTTCGACATACTTAATGCGAGCAAACACGTTATCTGGTGTTTTCACCACTCCACAGTTGGTTTGATATGCAGAACCGGCGATATTTTGGTTTTCGTCGGGTTTCAAGCTGAGATATGCATTTTCTACGATAATCTTGGTGAAACATCTGTCCGAAGTATGCAGAAACATCGAGAGCGCTCTTTTCGAGCTATTTAATGCGAGAAACACGTTATCTGGTGTTTTCACCACTCCACAGTGCGTTTGATATGCAGAACCGGCGATATATTGGTTTTCGTCGGGTTTCAAGCTGAGATATGCATTTTCTACAATAATCTTGGTGAAACATCTGTCCGAAGTATGCAGCATCATCGAGATCGCTCGTTTCGAGCTATTTAATGCGAGAAACACGTTATCTGGTGTTTTCACCACTCCACGGTACGTTTGATGTGCAGAACCGGAGATAACTCGGTTTTCGTCGGGTTTCAAGCTGAGACATGCATTTTCTACGATAATCTTGGTGAGACTTCTGTCAGAAGTATGCAGGATCTTCGAGATCGCTCTTTTCGAGCTATTTAATGCGAGAAACACGTTCTCTGGTTGTTTTCACCACTCCACAGTGCGTTTGATATGCAGAACCGGCGACATCTTTGATTTCGTCGGGGTTCAAGTTGAGATATGCATTTTCTGCGATAATCTTGGTGCCTCTTTTGTCAGAAGTATGCAGAATCATCTAGATCGCTCTTTTCGAGCTATTTAATGCGAGAAACACGTTATCTGGTGTTTTCACCACTCCACAGTGCGTTTGATATGCAGAACCGGCGACATCTTTGATTTCGTCGGGGTTCAAGTTGAGATATGCATTTTCTACGATAATCTTGGTGAGACTTCTGTCAGAAGTATGCAGAATCATCGTGATCGGCCTTTTCGAGCTATTTAACGCGATAAACACGTTCTCTGGTTGTTTTCACCACACCACAGTGCGTTTGATATGCAGAACCGGCAACATCTTGATTTTCGTGAGGTTTCGAGCTGAGATATGCATTTTCTGCGATAATCTTGGTGAGACTTCTGTCCGAAGTATGCTTAATCATCGAGATCGCTCTATTCGAGCTATTTAATGCGAGAAACACGTTATCTGGTCTTTTCAGCACTCCACAGTGCGTTTGATATGCAGAACCAGCGATTTCTTGGTTTTCGTGGGGATTCAAGCTGAGATATGCAATTTCTGCGATAATCTTGGTGAGACTTCTGTCCGAAGTATGCTTAATCATCGAGATCGCTCGTTTCGAGCTATTTAATGTGAGAAACACGTTTCCTGGTGTTTTCACCACTCCGCAGTTCGTTGGATATGCAGAACCGGAGATATCTTGGTTTTCGTGGGGTTTCAAGCTGAGATATGCATTTTCTGCGATAATCTTGGTGAGACTTCAGTCCGAAGTATGCAGAATCATCGAGATCGCTCTTTTCGAGCTATTTAATGCGAGAAATAGGTTATCTGGTGTTTTCACCACTCCACAGTGCGTTTGATATGCAGAACCAGCGATATCTTGGTTTTCGTGGGGTTTCAAGCTGAGATATGCATTTTCTGCGATAATCTTGGTGAGACTTCTGTTAGAAGTATGCAGAATCATCGAGATCGCTCTTTTCGACATATTTAATGCGAGCAAACACGTTATCTGGTGTTTTCACCACGCCACAGTGCGTTTGATATGCAGAACCGGCAATGTTTGGTTTTCGTCGGGTTTCAAGCTGAGATATGCATTTTCTGCGATAATCATGGTGAGACTTCTGTCCGAAGTATGCAGTATCATCGAGATCGCACTTTTCGAGCTATTTAATGCGAGAAACACGTTATCTGGTGTTTTCACCACTCCACAGTGCGTTTGATATGCAGAACCGGCGATATCTTGGTTTTTGTGGGGTTTCAAGCTGAGATATGCATTTTTTACGATAATCTTGGTGAGACTTCTGTCCGAAGTATGCTTAATCATCGAGATCGCTCTATTCGAGCTATTTAATGCGAGAAACAAGTTATCTGGTGATTTCACCACTCGACAGTGCGTTTGATATGCAGAACCAGCGATATCTTGGTTTTCGTGGGGTTTCAAGATCAGATATGCATTTTCTGCGATAATCTTGGTGAGACTTCTGTCCGAAGTATGCAGAGTCATCGAGATCGTACTTTTCGAGCTATTCAATGCGAGAAACACGTTTTCTGGGGTTTTCACCACTCCACAGTTCGTTGGATATGCAGAACAGGAGATATCTTGGTTTTCGTGGGGTTTCTAGCAGAGATATGCATTTTCTGCGATAATCATGGTGAGACTTCTGTTAGAAGTATGCAGAATCATCGAGATCGCTCTTTTCGACATACTTAATGCGAGCAAACACGTTATCTGGTGTTTTCACCACTCCACAGTTGGTTTGATATGCAGAACCGGCGATATTTTGGTTTTCGTCGGGTTTCAAGCTGAGATATGCATTTTCTACGATAATCTTGGTGAAACATCTGTCCGAAGTATGCAGAAACATCGAGAGCGCTCTTTTCGAGCTATTTAATGCGAGAAACACGTTATCTGGTGTTTTCACCACTCCACAGTGCGTTTGATATGCAGAACCGGCGATATATTGGTTTTCGTCGGGTTTCAAGCTGAGATATGCATTTTCTACAATAATCTTGGTGAAACATCTGTCCGAAGTATGCAGCATCATCGAGATCGCTCGTTTCGAGCTATTTAATGCGAGAAACACGTTATCTGGTGTTTTCACCACTCCACGGTACGTTTGATGTGCAGAACCGGAGATAACTCGGTTTTCGTCGGGTTTCAAGCTGAGACATGCATTTTCTACGATAATCTTGGTGAGACTTCTGTCAGAAGTATGCAGGATCTTCGAGATCGCTCTTTTCGAGCTATTTAATGCGAGAAACACGTTCTCTGGTTGTTTTCACCACTCCACAGTGCGTTTGATATGCAGAACCGGCGACATCTTTGATTTCGTCGGGGTTCAAGTTGAGATATGCATTTTCTACGATAATCTTGGTGCCTCTTTTGTCAGAAGTATGCAGAATCATCTAGATCGCTCTTTTCGAGCTATTTAATGCGAGAAACACGTTATCTGGTGTTTTCACCACTCCACAGTGCGTTTGATATGCAGAACCGGCGACATCTTTGATTTCGTCGGGGTTCAAGTTGAGATATGCATTTTCTACGATAATCTTGGTGAGACTTCTGTCAGAAGTATGCAGAATCATCGTGATCGGCCTTTTCGAGCTATTTAACGCGATAAACACGTTCTCTGGTTGTTTTCACCACACCACAGTGCGTTTGATATGCAGAACCGGCAACATCTTGATTTTCGTGAGGTTTCGAGCTGAGATATGCATTTTCTGCGATAATATTGGTGAGACTTCAGTCAGAAGTATGCAGAATCATCTAGATCGCTCTTTTCGAGCTACTTAATGCGCGAAACACGTTTTCTGGTGTTTTCACCACTCCACGGTACGTTTGATGTGCAGAACCGGCGATATTTTGGTTTTCGTCGGGTTTCAAGCTGAGATATGCATTTTCCACGATAATCTTGGTGAAACATCTGTCTGAAGTATGCAGAAACATCGAGAGCGCTCTTTTCGAGCTATTTAATGCGAGAATCTCGTTTTCTGGTGCTTTCACCACTCCACAGTTGGTTTGATGTGCAGAACCGGCGATATTTTGGTTTTCGTCGGGTTTCAAGCTGAGATATGCATTTTCTACGATAATCTTGGTGCCTCTTTTGTCAGAAGTATGCAGAATCATCTAGATCGCTCTTTTCGAGCTATTTAATGCGCGAAACACGTTTTCTGGTGTTTTCACCACTCCACGGTACGTTTGATGTGCAGAACCGGCGATATTTTGGTTTTCGTCGGGTTTCAAGCTGAGATATGCATTTTCCACGATAATCTTGGTGAAACATCTGTCTGAAGTATGCAGAAACATCGAGAGCGCTCTTTTCGAGCTATTTAATGCGAGAATCTCGTTTTCTGGTGCTTTCACCACTCCACAGTTGGTTTGATGTGCAGAACCGGCGATATTTTGGTTTTCGTCGGGTTTCAAGCTGAGATATGCATTTTCTACGATAATCTTGGTGAAACATCTGTCTGAAGTATGCAGAAACATCGAGAGCGCTCTTTTCGAGCTATTTATAGCGAGAAACACGTTATCTGGTGTTTTCACCACTCCACAGTGCGTTTGATATGCAGCACAGTAGATATCCTGGTTTTCGTGGGGTTTCAAGCTGAGATTTGCATTCTCTGCGATAATCTTGTTGAGACTTCTGTAAGAAGTATGCTTAATCATCGAGATCGCTCTATTCGAGCTATTTAATGCGAGAAACACGTTATCTGGTGTTTTCACCACTCCACAGTGCGTTTGATATGCAGAACCGGCGATATCTTGGTTTTCGTAGGGTTTCAAGCTGAGATATGCATTATCTGCGATAATCTTGGTGAGACTTGTGTCCGAAGTGTGCAGAATCATCGAGATCGCTCGTTTCGAGCTATTTATTGCGAGAAACACGTTATCTGGTGTTTTCACCACTCCACAGTGCGTATGATATGCAGAACCGACGTAATCTTGGTTTTCGTGGGGTTTCAAGCTCAGATATGCATTTTCTGCGATAATCTTGGTGAGACTTCTGTCCGAAGTATGCTTAATCATCGAGATCGCTCTATTCGAGCTATTTAATGCGAGAAACAAGTTATCTGGTGTTTTCAGCACTCCACAGTGCGTTTGATATGCAGAACCAGCGATATCTTGGTTTTCGTGGGGTTTCAAGCTGAGATATGCATTTTCTGCGATAATCTTGGTGAGACTTCTGTTAGAAGTATGCAGAATCATCGAGATCGCTCTTTTCGACATATTTAATGCGAGCAAACACGTTATCTGGTGTTTTCACCACGCCGCAGTGCGTTTGATATGCAGAACCGGCAATGTTTGGTTTTCGTCGGGTTTCAAGCTGAGATATGCATTTTCTGCGATAATCATGGTGAGACTTCTGTCCGAAGTATGCAGAATCATCGAGATCGCACTTTTCGAGCTATTTAATGCGAGAAACACGTTATCTGGTGTTTTCACCACTCCACAGTGCGTTTGATATGCAGAACCGGCGATATATTGGTTTTCGTCGGGTTTCAAGCTGAGATATGCATTTTCTACAATAATCTTGGTGAAACATCTGTCCGAAGTATGCAGCATCATCGAGATCGCTCGTTTCGAGCTATTTAATGCGAGAAACACGTTATCTGGTGTTTTCACCACTCCACGGTACGTTTGATGTGCAGAACCGGAGATAACTCGGTTTTCGTCGGGTTTCAAGCTGAGACATGCATTTTCTACGATAATCTTGGTGAGACTTCTGTCAGAAGTATGCAGGATCTTCGAGATCGCTCTTTTCGAGCTATTTAATGCGAGAAACACGTTCTCTGGTTGTTTTCACCACTCCACAGTGCGTTTGATATGCAGAACCGGCGACATCTTTGATTTCGTCGGGGTTCAAGTTGAGATATGCATTTTCTACGATAATCTTGGTGCCTCTTTTGTCAGAAGTATGCAGAATCATCTAGATCGCTCTTTTCGAGCTATTTAATGCGAGAAACACGTTATCTGGTGTTTTCACCACTCCACAGTGCGTTTGATATGCAGAACCGGCGACATCTTTGATTTCGTCGGGGTTCAAGTTGAGATATGCATTTTCTACGATAATCTTGGTGAGACTTCTGTCAGAAGTATGCAGAATCATCGTGATCGGCCTTTTCGAGCTATTTAACGCGATAAACACGTTCTCTGGTTGTTTTCACCACACCACAGTGCGTTTGATATGCAGAACCGGCAACATCTTGATTTTCGTGAGGTTTCGAGCTGAGATATGCATTTTCTGCGATAATATTGGTGAGACTTCAGTCAGAAGTATGCAGAATCATCTAGATCGCTCTTTTCGAGCTACTTAATGCGCGAAACACGTTTTCTGGTGTTTTCACCACTCCACGGTACGTTTGATGTGCAGAACCGGCGATATTTTGGTTTTCGTCGGGTTTCAAGCTGAGATATGCATTTTCCACGATAATCTTGGTGAAACATCTGTCTGAAGTATGCAGAAACATCGAGAGCGCTCTTTTCGAGCTATTTAATGCGAGAATCTCGTTTTCTGGTGCTTTCACCACTCCACAGTTGGTTTGATGTGCAGAACCGGCGATATTTTGGTTTTCGTCGGGTTTCAAGCTGAGATATGCATTTTCTACGATAATCTTGGTGAAACATCTGTCTGAAGTATGCAGAAACATCGAGAGCGCTCTTTTCGAGCTATTTATAGCGAGAAACACGTTATCTGGTGTTTTCACCACTCCACAGTGCGTTTGATATGCAGCACAGTAGATATCCTGGTTTTCGTGGGGTTTCAAGCTGAGATTTGCATTCTCTGCGATAATCTTGTTGAGACTTCTGTAAGAAGTATGCTTAATCATCGAGATCGCTCTATTCGAGCTATTTAATGCGAGAAACACGTTATCTGGTGTTTTCACCACTCCACAGTGCGTTTGATATGCAGAACCGGCGATATCTTGGTTTTCGTAGGGTTTCAAGCTGAGATATGCATTATCTGTGATAATCTTGGTGAGACTTGTGTCCGAAGTGTGCAGAATCATCGAGATCGCTCGTTTCGAGCTATTTATTGCGAGAAACACGTTATCTGGTGTTTTCACCACTCCACAGTGCGTATGATATGCAGAACCGACGTAATCTTGGTTTTCGTGGGGTTTCAAGCTCAGATATGCATTTTCTGCGATAATCTTGGTGAGACTTCTGTCCGAAGTATGCTTAATCATCGAGATCGCTCTATTCGAGCTATTTAATGCGAGAAACAAGTTATCTGGTGTTTTCAGCACTCCACAGTGCGTTTGATATGCAGAACCAGCGATATCTTGGTTTTCGTGGGGTTTCAAGCTGAGATATGCATTTTCTGCGATAATCTTGGTGAGACTTCTGTTAGAAGTATGCAGAATCATCGAGATCGCTCTTTTCGACATATTTAATGCGAGCAAACACGTTATCTGGTGTTTTCACCACGCCGCAGTGCGTTTGATATGCAGAACCGGCAATGTTTGGTTTTCGTCGGGTTTCAAGCTGAGATATGCATTTTCTGCGATAATCATGGTGAGACTTCTGTCCGAAGTATGCTTAATCATCGAGATCGCTCTATTCGAGCTATTTAATGCGAGAAACAAGTTATCTGGTGTTTTCAGCACTCCACAGTGCGTTTGATATGCAGAACCAGCGATATCTTGGTTTTCGTGGGGTTTCAAGCTGAGATATGCATTTTCTGCGATAATCTTGGTGAGACTTCTGTTAGAAGTATGCAGAATCATCGAGATCGCTCTTTTCGACATATTTAATGCGAGCAAACACGTTATCTGGTGTTTTCACCACTCCACAGTGCGTTTGATATGCAGCACAGTAGATATCCTGGTTTTCGTGGGGTTTCAAGCTGAGATTTGCATTCTCTGCGATAATCTTGTTGAGACTTCTGTCCGAAGTATGCTTAATCATCGAGATCGCTCTATTCGAGCTATTTAATGCGAGAAACAAGTTATCTGGTGATTTCACCAGTCGACAGTGCGTTTGATATGCAGAACCAGCGATATCTTGGTTTTTGTGGGGTTTCAAGCTGAGATATGCATTTTTTACGATAATCTTGGTGAGACTTCTGTCCGAAGTATGCTTAATCATCGAGATCGCTCTATTCGAGCTATTTAATGCGAGAAACAAGTTATCTGGTTATTTCACCACTCGACAGTGCGTTTGATATGCAGAACCAGCGATATCTTGGTTTTCGTGGGGTTTCAAGATCAGATATGCATTTTCTGCGATAATCTTGGTGAGACATCTGTCCGAAGTATGCAGAATCATCGAGATCGCACTTTTCGAGCTATTTAATGCGAGAAACACGTTATCTGGTGTTTTCAGCACTCCACAGTGCGTTTGATATGCAGAACCAGCGATATCTTGGTTTTCGTGGGGATTCAAGCTGAGATATGCAATGTCTGCGATAATCTTGGTGAGACTTCTGTCCGAAGTATGCTTAATCATCGAGATCGCTCTATTCGAGCTATTTAATGCGAGAAACAAGTTATCTGGTGATTTCACCACTCGACAGTGCGTTTGATATGCAGAACCAGCGATATCTTGGTTTTCGTCGGGTTTCAAGATCAGATATGCATTTTCTGCGATAATCTTGGTGAGACATCTGTCCGAAGTATGCAGAGTCATCGAGATCGTACTTTTCGAGCTATTTAATGCGAGAAACACGTTTTCTGGGGTTTTCACCACTCCACAGTTCGTTGGATATGCAGAACCGGCGATATTTTGGTTTTCTTCGGGTTTCAAGCTGAGATATGCATTTTCTACGATAATCTTGGTGAAACATCTGTCCGAAGTATGCAGAAACATCGAGAGCGCTCTTTTCGAGCTATTTATAGCGAGAAACACGTTATCTGGTGTTTTCACCACTCCACAGTGCGTTTGATATGCAGCACAGTAGATATCCTGGTTTTCGTGGGGTTTCAAGCTGAGATTTGCATTCTCTGCGATAATCTTGTTGAGACTTCTGTCCGAAGTATGCTTAATCATCGAGATCGCTCTATTCGAGCTATTTAATGCTAGAAACAAGTTATCTGGTGATTTCACCACTCGACAGTGCGTTTGATATGCAGAACCAGCGATATCTTGGTTTTTGTGGGGTTTCAAGCTGAGATATGCATTTTTTACGATAATCTTGGAGAGACTTCTGTCCGAAGTATGCTTAATCATAGAGATCGCTCTATTCGAGCTATTTAATGCGAGAAACAAGTTATCTGGTGATTTCACCACTCGACAGTGCGTTAGATATGCAGAACCAGCGATATCTTGGTTTTCGTGGGGTTTCAAGCTGAGATATGCATTTGCTGCGATAATCATGGTGAGACTTCTGTCCGAAGTATGCAGAATCATCGAGATCGCACTTTTCGAGCTATTTAATGCGAGAAACACGTTATCTGGTGTTTTCAGCACTCCACAGTGCGTTTGATATGCAGAACCAGCGATATCTTGGTTTTCGTGGGGATTCAAGCTGAGATATGCAATGTCTGCGATAATCTTGGTGAGACTTCTGTCCGAAGTATGCTTAATCATCGAGATCGCTCTATTCGAGCTATTTAATGCGAGAAACAAGTTATCTGGTGATTTCACCACTCGACAGTGCGTTTGATATGCAGAACCAGCGATATCTTGGTTTTCGTGGGGTTTCAAGATCAGATATGCATTTTCTGCGATAATCTTGGTGAGACATCTGTCCGAAGTATGCAGAGTCATCGAGATCGTACTTTTCGAGCTATTTAATGCGAGAAACACGTTTTCTGGGGTTTTCACCACTCCACAGTTCGTTGGATATGCAGAACCGGCGATATTTTGGTTTTCTTCGGGTTTCAAGCTGAGATATGCATTTTCTACGATAATCTTGGTGAAACATCTGTCCGAAGTATGCAGAAACATCGAGAGCGCTCTTTTCGAGCTATTTATAGCGAGAAACACGTTATCTGGTGTTTTCACCACTCCACAGTGCGTTTGATATGCAGCACAGTAGATATCCTGGTTTTCGTGGGGTTTCAAGCTGAGATTTGCATTCTCTGCGATAATCTTGTTGAGACTTCTGTCCGAAGTATGCTTAATCATCGAGATCGCTCTATTCGAGCTATTTAATGCTAGAAACAAGTTATCTGGTGATTTCACCACTCGACAGTGCGTTTGATATGCAGAACCAGCGATATCTTGGTTTTTGTGGGGTTTCAAGCTGAGATATGCATTTTTTACGATAATCTTGGAGAGACTTCTGTCCGAAGTATGCTTAATCATAGAGATCGCTCTATTCGAGCTATTTAATGCGAGAAACAAGTTATCTGGTGATTTCACCACTCGACAGTGCGTTAGATATGCAGAACCAGCGATATCTTGGTTTTCGTGGGGTTTCAAGCTGAGATATGCATTTGCTGCGATCATCATGGTGAGACTTCTGTCCGAAGTATGCAGAATCATCGAGATCGCACTTTTCGAGCTATTTAATGCGAGAAACACGTTATCTGGTGTTTTCACCACTCCACAGTGCGTTAGATATGCACAACCGGCGATATCTTGGTTTTTGTGGGGTTTCAAGCTGAGATATGCATTTTTTACGATAATCTTGGTGAGACTTCTGTCCGAAGTATGCTTAATCATCGAGATCGCTCTATTCGAGCTATTTAATGCGAGAATCAAGTTATCTGGTGATTTCACCACTCCACAGTGCGTTTGATATGCAGAACCAGCGATATCTTGGTTTTCGTGGGGTTTCTAGCAGAGATATGCATTTTTGCGATAATCATGGTGAGACTTCTGTTAGAAGTATGCTTAACCATCGAGATCGCTCGTTTCGAGCTATTTAATGCGAGAAACACGTTATCTGGAATTTTCACCACTCCACAGTGCGTTTGATATGCAGAACCGGCGATATCTTGGTTTTCGTGGGGTTTCAAGCTGAGATATGCATTATCTGCGATAATCTTGGTGAGACTTCTGTCCGAAGTGTGCAGAATCATCGAGATCGCTCGTTTCGAGCTATTTATTGCGAGAAACACGTTATCTGGTGTTTTCACCACTCCACAGTGCGTATGATATGCAGAACCGACGTAATCTTGGTTTTCGTGTGGTTTCAAGCTCAGATATGCATTTTCTGGGATAATCTTGGTGAGACTTCTGTCCGAAGTATGCTTAATCATCGAGATCGCTCTATTCGAGCTATTTAATGCGAGAAACACGTTATCTGGTGTTTTCAGCACTCCACAGTGCGTTTGATATGCAGAACCAGCGATATCTTGGTTTTCGTGGGGATTCAAGCTGAGATATGCAATGTCTGCGATAATCTTGGTGAGACTTCTGTCCGAAGTATGCTTAATCATCGAGATCGCTCTATTCGAGCTATTTAATGCGAGAAACAAGTTATCTGGTGATTTCACCACTCGACAGTGCGTTTGATATGCAGAACCAGCGATATCTTGGTTTTCGTGGGGTTTCAAGATCAGATATGCATTTTCTGCGATAATCTTGGTGAGACATCTGTCCGAAGTATGCAGAGTCATCGAGATCGTACTTTTCGAGCTATTTAATTCGAGAAACACGTTTTCTGGGGTTTTCACCACTCCACAGTTCGTTGGATATGCAGAACCGGCGATATTTTGGTTTTCTTCGGGTTTCAAGCTGAGATATGCATTTTCTACGATAATCTTGGTGAAACATCTGTCCGAAGTATGCAGAAACATCGAGAGCGCTCTTTTCGAGCTATTTATAGCGAGAAACACGTTATCTGGTGTTTTCACCACTCCACAGTGCGTTTGATATGCAGCACAGTAGATATCCCGGTTTTCGTGGGGTTTCAAGCTGAGATTTGCATTCTCTGCGATAATCTTGTTGAGACTTCTGTCCGAAGTATGCTTAATCATCGAGATCGCTCTATTCGAGCTATTTAATGCTAGAAACAAGTTATCTGGTGATTTCACCACTCGACAGTGCGTTTGATATGCAGAACCAGCGATATCTTGGTTTTTGTGGGGTTTCAAGCTGAGATATGCATTTTTTACGATAATCTTGGAGAGACTTCTGTCCGAAGTATGCTTAATCATCGAGATCGCTCTATTCGAGCTATTTAATGCGAGAATCAAGTTATCTGGTGATTTCACCACTCCACAGTGCGTTTGATATGCAGAACCAGCGATATCTTGGTTTTCGTGGGGTTTCTAGCAGAGATATGCATTTTTGCGATAATCATGGTGAGACTTCTGTTAGAAGTATGCTTAACCATCGAGATCGCTCGTTTCGAGCTATTTAATGCGAGAAACACGTTATCTGGAATTTTCACCACTCCACAGTGCGTTTGATATGCAGGACCGGCGATATCTTGGTTTTCGTGGGGTTTCAAGCTGAGATATGCATTATCTGCGATAATCTTGGTGAGACTTCTGTCCGAAGTGTGCAGAATCATCGATATCGCTCGTTTCGAGCTATTTATTGCGAGGAACACGTTATCTGGTGTTTTCACCACTCCACAGTGCGTATGATATGCAGAACCGACGTAATCTTGGTTTTCGTGGGGTTTCAAGCTCAGATATGCATTTTCTGCGATAATCTTGGTGAGACTTCTGTCCGAAGTATGCTTAATCATCGAGATCGCTCTATTCGAGCTATTTAATGCGAGAAACACGTTATCTGGTGTTTTCAGCACTCCACAGTGCGTTTGATATGCAGAACCAGCGATTTCTTGGTTTTCGTGGGGATTCAAGCTGAGATATGCAATTTCTGCGATAATCTTGGTGAGACTTCTGTCCGAAGTATGCTTAATCATCGAGATCGCTCGTTTCGAGCTATTTAATGTGACAAACACGTTTCCTGGTGTTTTCACCACTCCACAGTTCGTTGGATATGCAGAACCGGAGATATCTTGGTTTTCGTGGGGTTTCAAGCTGAGATATGCATTTTCTGCGATAATCCTGGTGAGACTTCTGTCCGAAGTATGCAGAATCATCGAGATCGCTCTTTTCGAGCTATTTAATGCGAGAAACAAGTTATCTGGTGTTTTCACCACTCCACAGTGCGTTTGATATGCAGAACCAGCGATATCTTGGTTTTCGTGGGGTTTCAAGCTGAGATATGCATTTTCTGCGATAATCTTGGTGAGACTTCTGTTAGAAGTATGCAGAATCATCGAGATCGCTCTTTTCGACATATTTAATGCGAGCAAACACGTTATCTGGTGTTTTCACCACGCCACAGTGCGTTTGATATGCAGAACCGGCAATGTTTGGTTTTCGTCGGGTTTCAAGCTGAGATATGCATTTTCTGCGATAATCATGGTGAGACTTCTGTCCTAAGTATGCAGAATCATCGAGATCGCACTTTTCGAGCTATTTAATGCGAGAAACACGTTATCTGGTGTTTTCACCACTCCACAGTGCGTTTGATAAGCAGAACCGGCGATATCTTGGTTTTTGTGGGGTTTCAAGCTGAGATATGCATTTTTTACGATAATCTTGGTGAGACTTCTGTCCGAAGTATGCTTAATCATCGAGATCGCTCTATTCGAGCTATTTAATGCGAGAAACAAGTTATCTGGTGATTTCACCACTCGACAGTGCGTTTGATATGCAGAACCAGCGATATCTTGGTTTTCGTGGGGTTTCAAGATCAGATATGCATTTTCTGCGATAATCTTGGTGAGACTTCTGTCCGAAGTATGCAGAGTCATCGAGATCGTACTTTTCGAGCTATTTAATGCGAGAAACACGTTTTCTGGGGTTTTCACCACTCCACAGTTCGTTGGATATGCAGAACAGGAGATATCTTGGTTTTCGTGGGGTTTCTAGCAGAGATATGCATTTTCTGCGATAATCATGGTGAGACTTCTGTTAGAAGTATGCAGAATCATCGAGATCGCTCTTTTCGACATACTTAATGCGAGCAAACACGTTATCTGGTGTTTTCACCACTCCACAGTTGGTTTGATATGCAGAACCGGCGATATTTTGGTTTTCGTCGGGTTTCAAGCTGAGACATGCATTTTCTACGATAATCTTGGTGAGACTTCTGTCAGAAGTATGCAGGATCTTCGAGATCGCTCTTTTCGAGCTACTTAATGCGAGAAACACGTTCTCTGGTTGTTTTCACCACTCCACAGTGCGTTTGATATGCAGAACCGGCGACATCTTTGATTTCGTCGGGGTTCAAGTTGAGATATGCATTTTCTACGATAATCTTGGTGAGACTTCTGTCAGAAGTATGCAGAATCATCGTGATCGGCCTTTTCGAGCTATTTAACGCGATAAACACGTTCTCTGGTTGTTTTCACCACACCACAGTGCGTTTGATATGCAGAACCGGCAACATCTTGATTTTCGTGAGGTTTCGAGCTGAGATATGCATTTTCTGCGATAATATTGGTGAGACTTCAGTCAGAAGTATGCAGAATCATCTAGATCGCTCTTTTCGAGCTACTTAATGCGCGAAACACGTTTTCTGGTGTTTTCACCACTCCACGGTACGTTTGATGTGCAGAACCGGCGATATTTTGGTTTTGGTCGGGTTTCAAGCTGAGATATGCATTTTCCACGATAATCTTGGTGAAACATCTGTCTGAAGTATGCAGAAACATCGAGAGCGCTCTTTTCGAGCTATTTAATGCGAGAAACTCGTTTTCTGGTGTTTTCACCACTCCACAGTGCGTTTGATATGCAGTACCAGCGATATCTTGGTTTTCGTGGGGTTTCATGCTGAGATATGCATTTTTTACGAAAATCTTGGTGAGACTTCAGTCCGAAGTATGCTTAATCATCGAGATCGCTCTATTCGAGCTATTTAATGCGAGAAACAAGTTATCTGGTGATTTCACCACTCCACAGTGCGTTTGATATGCAGAACCAGCGATATCTTGGTTTTCGTGGGGTTTCTAGCAGAGATATGCATTTTCTGCGATAATCATGGTGAGACTTCTGTTAGAAGTATGCAGAAACATCGAGAGCGCTCTTTTCGAGCTATTTAATGCGAGAAACTCGTTTTCTGGTGCTTTCACCACTCCACAGTTGGTTTGATGTGCAGAACCGGCGATATTTTGGTTTTCGTCGGGTTTCAAGCTGAGATATGCATTTTCTACGATAATCTTGGTGAAACATCTGTCCGAAGTATGCAGAAACATCGAGAGCGCTCTTTTCGAGCTATTTAATGCGAGAAACTCGTTTTCTGGTGTTTTCACCACTCCACAGTGCGTTTGATATGCAGTACCAGCGATATCTTGGTTTTCGTGGGGTTTCATGCTGAGATATGCATTTTCTGCGATAATCATGGTGAGACTTCTGTTAGAAGTATGCTTAACCATCGAGATCGCTCGTTTCGAGCTATTTAATGCGAGAAACACGTTATCTGGTGTTTTCACCACTCCGCAGTGCGTATGATATGCAGAACCGACGTAATCTTGGTTTTCGTGGGGTTTCAAGCTCAGATATGCATTTTCTGCGATAATCTTGGTGAGACTTCTGTCCGAAGTATGCTTAATCATCGAGATCGCTCTATTCGAGCTATTTAATGCGAGAAACACGTTATCTGGTGTTTTCACCACTCCACAGTGCGTTTGATATGCAGTACCAGCGATATCTTGGTTTTCGTGGGGTTTCATGCTGAGATATGCATTTTTTACGAAAATCTTGGTGAGACTTCTGTCCGAAGTATGCTTAATCATCGAGATCGCTCTATTCGAGCTATTTAATGCGAGAAACAAGTTATCTGGTGATTTCACCGCTCCACAGTGCGTTTGATATGCAGAACCAGCGATATCTTGGTTTTCGTGGGGTTTCTAGCAGAGATATGCATTTTCTGCGATAATCATGGTGAGACTTCTGTTAGAAGTATGCTTAACCATCGAGATCGCTCGTTTCGAGCTATTTAATGCGAGAAACACGTTATCTGGTGTTTTCACCACTCCACAGTGCGTATGATATGCAGAACCGACGTAATCTTGGTTTTCGTGGGGTTTCAAGCTCAGATATGCATTTTCTGCTATAATCTTGGTGAGACTTCTGTCCGAAGTATGCTTAATCATCGAGATCGCTCTATTCGAGCTATTTAATGCGAGAAACACGTTATCTGGTGTTTTCAGCACTCCGCAGTGCGTTTGATATGCAGAACCAGCGATATCTTGGTTTTCGTGGGGATTCAAGCTGAGATATGCATTTTCTGCGATAATCTTGGTGAGACTTCTGTCCGAAGTATGCAGAATCATCGAGATCGCTCTTTTCGAGCTATTTAATGCGAGAAACAAGTTATCTGGTGTTTTCACCACTCCACAGTGCGTTTGATATGCAGAACCAGCGACATCTTGGTTTTCGTGGGGTTTCAAGCTGAGATATGCATTTTCTGCGATAATCTTGGTGAGACTTCTGTTAGAAGTATGCAGAATCATCGAGATCGCTCTTTTCGACATATTTAATGCGAGCAAACACGTTATCTGGTGTTTTCACCACGCCACAGTGCGTTTGATATGCAGAACCGGCAATGTTTGGTTTTCGTCGGGTTTCAAGCTGAGATATGCATTTTCTGCGATAATCATGGTGAGACTTCTGTCCGAAGTATGCAGAATCATCGAGATCGCACTTTTCGAGCTATTTAATGCGAGAAACACGTTATCTGGTGTTTTCACCACTCCACAGTGCGTTTGATATGCAGAACCGGCGATATCTTGGTTTTTGTGGGGTTTCAAGCTGAGATATGCATTTTTTACGATAATCTTGGTGAGACTTCTGTCCGAAGTATGCTTAATCATCGAGATCGCTCTATTCGAGCTATTTAATGCGAGCAAACACGTTATCTGGTGTTTTCACCACGCCACAGTGCGTTTGATATGCAGAACCGGCAATGTTTGGTTTTCGTCGGGTTTCAAGCTGAGATATGCATTTTCTGCGATAATCATGGTGAGACTTCTGTCCGAAGTATGCAGAAACATCGAGAGCGCTCTTTTCGAGCTATTTAATGCGAGAAACTCGTTTTCTGGTGTTTTCACCACTCCACAGTGCGTTTGATATGCAGTACCAGCGATATCTTGGTTTTCGTGGGGTTTCATGCTGAGATATGCATTTTCTGCGATAATCATGGTGAGACTTCTGTTAGAAGTATGCTTAACCATCGAGATCGCTCGTTTCGAGCTATTTAATGCGAGAAACACGTTATCTGGTGTTTTCACCACTCCGCAGTGCGTATGATATGCAGAACCGACGTAATCTTGGTTTTCGTGGGGTTTCAAGCTCAGATATGCATTTTCTGCGATAATCTTGGTGAGACTTCTGTCCGAAGTATGCTTAATCATCGAGATCGCTCTATTCGAGCTATTTAATGCGAGAAACACGTTATCTGGTGTTTTCACCACTCCACAGTGCGTTTGATATGCAGTACCAGCGATATCTTGGTTTTCGTGGGGTTTCATGCTGAGATATGCATTTTTTACGAAAATCTTGGTGAGACTTCTGTCCGAAGTATGCTTAATCATCGAGATCGCTCTATTCGAGCTATTTAATGCGAGAAACAAGTTATCTGGTGATTTCACCGCTCCACAGTGCGTTTGATATGCAGAACCAGCGATATCTTGGTTTTCGTGGGGTTTCTAGCAGAGATATGCATTTTCTGCGATAATCATGGTGAGACTTCTGTTAGAAGTATGCTTAACCATCGAGATCGCTCGTTTCGAGCTATTTAATGCGAGAAACACGTTATCTGGTGTTTTCACCACTCCACAGTGCGTATGATATGCAGAACCGACGTAATCTTGGTTTTCGTGGGGTTTCAAGCTCAGATATGCATTTTCTGCTATAATCTTGGTGAGACTTCTGTCCGAAGTATGCTTAATCATCGAGATCGCTCTATTCGAGCTATTTAATGCGAGAAACACGTTATCTGGTGTTTTCAGCACTCCGCAGTGCGTTTGATATGCAGAACCAGCGATATCTTGGTTTTCGTGGGGATTCAAGCTGAGATATGCAATTTCTGCGATAATCTTGGTGAGACTTCTGTCCGAAGTATGCTTAATCATCGAGATCGCTCGTTTCGAGCTATTTAATGTGAGAAACACGTTTCCTGGTGTTTTCACCACTCCACAGTTCGTTGGATATGCAGAACCGGAGATATCTTGGTTTTCGTGGGGTTTCAAGCTGAGATATGCATTTTCTGCGATAATCTTGGTGAGACTTCTGTCCGAAGTATGCAGAATCATCGAGATCGCTCTTTTCGAGCTATTTAATGCGAGAAACAAGTTATCTGGTGTTTTCACCACTCCACAGTGCGTTTGATATGCAGAACCAGCGACATCTTGGTTTTCGTGGGGTTTCAAGCTGAGATATGCATTTTCTGCGATAATCTTGGTGAGACTTCTGTTAGAAGTATGCAGAATCATCGAGATCGCTCTTTTCGACATATTTAATGCGAGCAAACACGTTATCTGGTGTTTTCACCACGCCACAGTGCGTTTGATATGCAGAACCGGCAATGTTTGGTTTTCGTCGGGTTTCAAGCTGAGATATGCATTTTCTGCGATAATCATGGTGAGACTTCTGTCCGAAGTATGCAGAATCATCGAGATCGCACTTTTCGAGCTATTTAATGCGAGAAACACGTTATCTGGTGTTTTCACCACTCCACAGTGCGTTTGATATGCAGAACCGGCGATATCTTGGTTTTTGTGGGGTTTCAAGCTGAGATATGCATTTTTTACGATAATCTTGGTGAGACTTCTGTCCGAAGTATGCTTAATCATCGAGATCGCTCTATTCGAGCTATTTAATGCGAGAAACAAGTTATCTGGTGATTTCACCACTCCACAGTGCGTTTGATATGCAGAACCAGCGATATCTTGGTTTTCGTGGGGTTTCTAGCAGAGATATGCATTTTTGCGATAATCTTGGTGAGACTTCTGTCTGAAGTATGCTTAATCATCGAGATCGCTCGTTTCGAGCTATTTAATGTGAGAAACACGTTTCCTGGTGTATTCACCACTCCACAGTTCGTTGGATATGCAGAACCGGAGATATCTTGGTTTTCGTGGGGTTTCTAGCAGAGATATGCATTTTCTGCGATAATCATGGTGAGACTTCTGTTAGAAGTATGCAGAATCATCGAGATCGCTCTTTTCGACATACTTAATGCGAGCAAACACGTTATCTGGTGTTTTCACCACTCCACAGTTGGTTTGATATGCAGAACCGGCGATATTTTGGTTTTCGTCGGGTTTTTTGAAGCTGAGATATGCATTTTCTACGATAATCTTGGTGAAACATCTGTCCGAAGTATGCAGAAACATCGAGAGCGCTCTTTTCGAGCTATTTAATGCGAGAAACACGTTATCTGGTGTTTTCACCACTCCACGGTACGTTTGATGTGCCGAACCGGAGATAACTTGGTTTTCGTCGGGTTTCAAGCTGAGACATGCATTTTCTACGATAATCTTGGTGAGACTTCTGTCAGAAGTATGCAGGATCTTCGAGATCGCTCTTTTCGAGCTATTTAATGCGAGAAACACGTTCTCTGGTTGTTTTCACCACTCCACAGTGCGTTTGATGTGCAGAACCTGCGACATCTTGGTTTTCGTCGGGGTTCAAGTTGAGATATGCATTTTCTACGATAATCTTGGTGCCTCTTTTGTCAGAAGTATGCAGAATCATCGTGATCGGCCTTTTCGAGCTATTTAACGCGATAAACACGTTCTCTGGTTGTTTTCACCACACCACAGTGCGTTTGATATGCAGAACCGGCAACATCTTGATTTTCGTGAGGTTTCGAGCTGAGATATGCATTTTCTGCGATAATATTTGTGAGACTTCAGTCAGAAGTATGCAGAATCATCTAGATCGCTCTTTTCGAGCTACTTAATGCGCGAAACACGTTTTCTGGTGTTTTCACCACTCCACGGTACGTTTGATGTGCAGAACCGGCGATATTTTGGTTTTCGTCGGGTTTCAAGCTGGGATATGCATTTTCCACGATAATCTTGGTGAAACATCTGTCGGAAGTATGCAGAAACATCGAGAGCGCTCTTTTTGAGCTATTTAATGCGAGAAACTCGTTTTCTGGTGCTTTCACCACTCCACAGTTGGTTTGATGTGCAGAAACGGCGATATTTTGGTTTTCGTCGGGTTTCAAGCTGAGATATGCATTTTCTACGATAATCTTGGTGAAACATCTGTCCGAAGTATGCAGAAACATCGAGAGCGCTCTGTTCGAGCTATTTAATGCGAGAAACTCGTTTTCTGGTGCTTTCACCACTCCACAGTGCCTTTGATATGCAGAACCGGCGACATCTTTGATTTCGTCGGGGTTCAAGCTGAGATATGCATTTTCTACGATAATCTTGGTGAGACTTCTCTCCGAAGTATGCTGAATCATCGAGATCGCTCTTTTCTAGTTAGTTAGTGCGAGAAACACGTTATCTGGTGTTTTCACCACTCCACAGTGCGTTTGATATGCAGAACAGTAGATATCTTGGTTTTCGTGGGGTTTCAAGCTGAGATATGCATTTTCTGCGATAATCTTGTTGAGACTTCTGTCCGAAGTATGCAGAATCATCGAGATGGCTCTTTTCGAGCTATTTAATGCGAGAAACACGTTCTCTGGTTGTTTTCACCACTCCACAGTGCGTTTGATGTGCAGAACCTGCGATATCATGATTTTCGTGGTGTTTCCAGCTGGGATATGCATTTTCTGCGATAATCTTGGTGAGACTTCTGTCAGAAGTATGCAGGATCTTCGAGAACGCTCTTTTCGAGCTACTTAATGCGAGAAACACGTTTTCTGGTGTTTTCACCGCTCCACAGTGCGTTTGATATGCAGAACCGGCGACATCTTGGTTTTCGTGGGGTTTCAAGCTGAGATATGCATTTTCTGCGATAATCTTGGTGAGACTTCTGTCCGAAGTATGCAGATTCTTCTAGATCGCTCTTTTCGAGCTATTTAATGCGAGAAACACGTTATCTGGTGTTTTCACCACTCCACAGTGCGTTTGATATGCAGAACCAGCGATATCTTGGTTTTCGTGGGGTATCAAGCTGAGATATGCATTTTCTGCGATAATATTGGTGAGACTTCAGTCAGAAGCGTGCAGAATCATCTAGATCGCTCTTTTCGAGCTACTTAATGCACGAAACACGTTTTCTGGTGTTTTCACCACACCACAGTACGTTTGACATGCAGAACCGGAGATATCTTGGTTTCGGTCGGGTTTCAAGCTGAGATATGCATTTTCTACGATAATCCTGGTGAGACTTCTGTCAGAAGTATGCAGAATCTTCGGGAACGCTCTTTTCGATCTACTTAATGCGCGAAACACGTTTTCTGGTGTTTTCACCACTCCACGGTACGTTTGATGTGCAGAACCGGAGATAACTCGGTTTTCGTGGGGTTTCAAGCTGAGATATGCATTTTTTACGATAATCTTGGTGAGACTTCTGTCCGAAGGATGCAGAATCATCGAGAGCGCTCTTTTCGAGCTATTTAATGCGAGAAACACGTTATCTGGTGTTTTTACCACTCCACAGTGCGTTGGATATGCAGAACCGGAGATATTTTGGTTTTCGTCGGGTTTCAAGCTGAGATATGCATTTTCTACGATAAGCTTGGTGAAACATCTGTCCGAAGGATGCAGAAACGTCGAGAGCGCTCTTTTCGAGCTATTTAATGCGAGAAACACGTTTTCTGGGGTTTTCACCACTCCACAGTTCGTTGGATATGCAGAACAGTAGATATCTTGGTTTACGTGGGGTTTCAAGCGGAGATATACATTTTCTGCGATAATCTTGGTGAGACTTCTGTTAGAAGTATGCAGAATCATCGAGATCGCACTTTTCGAGCTGTTTAATGCGATAAACACGTTATCTGGTGTTTTTACCACTCCACAGTTGGTATGATATGCAGAACCGGCGATATATTGGTTTTCTTCGGGTTTCAAGCTGAGATATGCATTTTCTACGATAATCTTGGTGAAACATCTATCCGAAGTATGCAGAATCATCGGGATCGCTCGTTTCGAGCTATTTAATGCGAGAAACACGTTATCTGGTGTTTTCACCACTCCACGGTACGTTTGATGTGCAGAACCGGAGATAACTCGGTTTTCGTCGGGTTTCATGCTGAGATATGCATTTTCTACGATAATCTTGGTGAGACTTCTGTCAGAAGTATGCAGGATCTTCGAGATCGATCTTTTCGAGCTACTTAATGCGAGAAACACGTTTTCTGGGGTTTTCACCACTCCACAGTTCGTTGGATATGCAGAACAGTAGATATCTTGGTTTTCGTGGGGTTTCAAGCAGAGATATGCATTTTCTGCGATAATCTTGGTGAAACATCTGTCCGAAGTATGCAGAAATATCGAGAGCGCTCTTTTCGAGCTATTTAATGCGAGAAACTCGTTTTCTGGTGTTTTCACCACACCACATTGCGTTTGATATGCTGACCCGGCGACATGTTTGATTTCGTCGGGGTTCAATCTGAGATATGCATTTTCTACGATAATCTTGGTGAGACTTCTGTCCGAAGTATGCTGAATCATCGAGATCGCTCTTTTCTAGTTAGTTAGTGCGAGAAACACGTTATCTGGTGTTTTCACCACTCCACAGGGCGATTGATATGCAGAACACTAGATATCTTGGTTTTCGTGGGGTTTCAAGCTGAGATATGCATTTTCTGCGATAATCTTGTTGAGACTTCTGTCCGAAGTATGCTGAATCATCGATATCGCTCTTTTCGAGCTATTTAATGCGAGAAACACGTTCTCTGGTTGTTTTCACCACTCCACAGTGCGTTTGATGTGCAGAACCTGCGATATCATGCTTTTCGTGGTGTTTCCAGCTGGGATATGCATTTTCTACGACAATCTTGGTGAGACTTCTGTCAGAAGTATGCAGGATCTTCGAGAACGCTCTTTCCGAGCTACTTAATGCGAGAAACACGTTTTCTGGTGTTTTCACCACTCCACAGTGCGTTTGATATGCAGAACCGGAGATATCTTGGTTTCGGTCGGGTTTCAAGCTGAGATATGCATTTTCTACGATAATCTTGGTGAGACTTCTGTCCGAAGTATGCTGAATCATCGATATCGCTCTTTTCTAGTTAGTTAGTGCGAGAAACACGTTATCTGGTGTTTTCACCACTCCACAGTGCGATTGATATGCAGAACCGGAGATATCTTGGTTTCGGTCGGGTTTCAAGCTGAGATATGCATTTTCTACGAGAATCCTGGTGAGACTTCTGTCAGAAGTATGCAGAATCTTCGAGAACGCTCTTTTCGAGCTACTTAATGCGCGAAACACGTTTTCTGGTGTTTTACCACTCCACGGTACGTTTGATGTGCAGTACCGGAGATAACTCGGTTTTCGTGGGGTTTCAAGCTGAGATATGCATTTTTTACGATAATCTTGGTGAGACTTCTGTCCGAAGGATGCAGAATCATCGAGAGCGCTCTTTTCGAGCTATTTAATGCGAGAAACACGTTATCTGGTGTTTTTACCACTCCACAGTGCGTTTGATATGCAGAACCAGCGATATCTTGGTTTTCGTGGGGTATCAAGCTGAGATATGCATTTTCTGCGATAATATTGGTGAGACTTCAGTCAGAAGCGTGCAGAATCATCTAGATCGCTCTTTTCGAGCTACTTAATGCACGAAACACGTTTTCTGGTGTTTTCACCACACCACAGTACGTTTGACATGCAGAACCGGAGATATCTTGGTTTCGGTCGGGTTTCAAGCTGAGATATGCATTTTCTACGATAATCCTGGTGAGACTTCTGTCAGAAGTATGCAGAATCTTCGAGAACGCTCTTTTCGATCTACTTAATGCGCGAAACACGTTTTCTGGTGTTTTCACCACTCCACGGTACGTTTGATGTGCAGAACCGGAGATAACTCGGTTTTCGTGGGGTTTCAAGCTGAGATATGCATTTTTTACGATAATCTTGGTGAGACTTCTGTCCGAAGGATGCAGAATCATCGAGAGCGCTCTTTTCGAGCTATTTAATGCGAGAAACACGTTATCTGGTGTTTTTACCACTCCACAGTGCGTTGGATATGCAGAACCGGAGATATTTTGGTTTTCGTCGGGTTTCAAGCTGAGATATGCATTTTCTACGATAAGCTTGGTGAAACATCTGTCCGAAGGATGCAGAAACGTCGAGAGCGCTCTTTTCGAGCTATTTAATGCGAGAAACACGTTTTCTGGGGTTTTCACCACTCCACAGTTCGTTGGATATGCAGAACAGTAGATATCTTGGTTTACGTGGGGTTTCAAGCGGAGATATACATTTTCTGCGATAATCTTGGTGAGACTTCTGTTAGAAGTATGCAGAATCATCGAGATCGCACTTTTCGAGCTGTTTAATGCGATAAACACGTTATCTGGTGTTTTTACCACTCCACAGTTGGTATGATATGCAGAACCGGCGATATATTGGTTTTCGTCGGGTTTCAAGCTGAGATATGCATTTTCTACGATAATCTTGGTGAAACATCTATCCGAAGTATGCAGAATCATCGGGATCGCTCGTTTCGAGCTATTTAATGCGAGAAACACGTTATCTGGTGTTTTCACCACTCCACGGTACGTTTGATGTGCAGAACCGGAGATAACTCGGTTTTCGTCGGGTTTCATGCTGAGATATGCATTTTCTACGATAATCTTGGTGAGACTTCTGTCAGAAGTATGCAGGATCTTCGAGATCGATCTTTTCGAGCTACTTAATGCGAGAAACACGTTTTCTGGGGTTTTCACCACTCCACAGTTCGTTGGATATGCAGAACAGTAGATATCTTGGTTTTCGTGGGGTTTCAAGCAGAGATATGCATTTTCTGCGATAATCTTGGTGAAACATCTGTCCGAAGTATGCAGAAACGTCGAGAGCGCTCTTTTCGAGCTATTTAATGCGAGAAACTCGTTTTCTGGTACTTTCACCACTCCACAGTTGGTTTGATGTGCAGAACCGGCGATATTTTGGTTTTCGTCGGGTTTCAAGCTGAGATATGCATTTTCTACGATAGTCTTGGTGAAACATCTGTCCGAAGTATGCAGAAACATCGAGAGCGCTCTTTTCGAGCTATTTAATGCGAGAAACTCGTTTTCTGGTGTTTTCACCACACCACATTGCGTTTGATATGCTGACCCGGCGACATGTTTGATTTCGTCGGGGTTCAATCTGAGATATGCATTTTCTACGATAATCTTGGTGAGACTTCTGTCCGAAGTATGCTGAATCATCGAGATCGCTCTTTTCTAGTTAGTTAGTGCGAGAAACACGTTATCTGGTGTTTTCACCACTCCACAGGGCGATTGATATGCAGAACACTAGATATCTTGGTTTTCGTGGGGTTTCAAGCTGAGATATGCATTTTCTGCGATAATCTTGTTGAGACTTCTGTCCGAAGTATGCTGAATCATCGATATCGCTCTTTTCGAGCTATTTAATGCGAGAAACACGTTCTCTGGTTGTTTTCACCACTCCACAGAGCGTTTGATGTGCAGAACCTGCGATATCATGCTTTTCGTGGTGTTTCCAGCTGGGATATGCATTTTCTACGACAATCTTGGTGAGACTTCTGTCAGAAGTATGCAGGATCTTCGAGAACGCTCTTTCCGAGCTACTTAATGCGAGAAACACGTTTTCTGGTGTTTTCACCACTCCACAGTGCGTTTGATATGCAGAACCGGAGATATCTTGGTTTCGGTCGGGTTTCAAGCTGAGATATGCATTTTCTACGATAATCTTGGTGAGACTTCTGTCCGAAGTATGCTGAATCATCGATATCGCTCTTTTCTAGTTAGTTAGTGCGAGAAACACGTTATCTGGTGTTTTCACCACTCCACAGTGCGATTGATATGCAGAACCGGAGATATCTTGGTTTCGGTCGGGTTTCAAGCTGAGATATGCATTTTCTACGAGAATCCTGGTGAGACTTCTGTCAGAAGTATGCAGAATCTTCGAGAACGCTCTTTTCGAGCTACTTAATGCGCGAAACACGTTTTCTGGTGTTTTACCACTCCACGGTACGTTTGATGTGCAGAACCGGAGATAACTCGGTTTTCGTCGGGTTTCAAGCTGAGATATGCATTTTCTACGACAATCTTGGTGAGACTTCTGTCAGAAGTATGCAGGATCTTCGAGAACGCTCTTTTCGAGCTACTTAATGCGAGAAACACGTTTTCTGGTGTTTTCACCACGTCACAGTGCGTTTGATATGCAGAACCGGCGACATCTTGGTTTTCGTGGGGTTTCAAGCTGAGATATGCATTTTCTGCGATAATCTTGGTGAGACTTCTGTCCGAAGTATGCAGAATCATCTAGATCGCTCTTTTCGAGCTATTTAATGCGAGAAACACGTTATCTGGTGTTTTCACCACTCCACAGTGCGTTTGATATGCAGAACCAGCGATATCTTGGTTTTCGTGGGGTTTTAAGCTAGGATATGCATTTTCTGCGATAATATTGGTGAGACTTCAGTCAGAAGTGTGCAGAATCATCTAGATCGCTCTTTTCGAGCTACTTAATGCACGAAACACGTTTTCTGGTGTTTTCGCCACACCACAGTACGTTTGACATGCAGAACCGGAGATATCTTGGTTTCGGTCGGGTTTCAAGCTGAGATATGCATTTTCTACGATAATCCTGGTGAGACTTCTGTCAGAAGTATGCAGAATCTTCGAGAACGCTCTTTTCGATCTACTTAATGCGCGAAACACGTTTTCTGTTGTTTTCACCACTCCACGGTACGTTTGATGTGCAGAACCGGCGACATGTTTGATTTCGTCGGGGTTCAATCTGAGATATGCATTTTCTACGATAATCGTGGTGAGACTTCTGTCCGAAGTATGCTGAATCATCGAGATCGCTCTTTTCTAGTTAGTTAGTGCGAGAAACACGTTATCTGGTGTTTTCAGCACTCCACAGTGCGTTTGATATGCAGAACCAGCGATATCTTGGCTTTCGTTGGGTTTCAAGCTGAGATATGCATTTTCTACGATAATCTAGGTGAAACATCTGTCCGAAGTATGCAGAAACATCGAGAGCGCTCTTTTCAGGCTATTTAATGCGAGAAACACGTTATCTGGTGTTTTCACCACTCCACAGTGCGTTTGATATGCAGAACAGTAGATATCTTGGTTTTCGTGGGGTTTCAAGATGAGATATGCATTTTCTGAGATAATCTTGTTGAGACTTCTGTCCGAAGTATGCAGAATCATCGAGAGCGCTCTTTTCGAGCTATTTAATGCGAGAAACACGTTATCTGGTGTTTTCACCACTCCACAGTGCGTTTGATATGCAGAACAGTAGATATCTTGGTTTTCGTGGGGTTTCAAGCTGAGATATGCATTTTCTGCGATAATCTTGTTGAGACTTCTGTCCGAAGTATGCAGAATCATCGAGAGCGCTCTTTTCGAGCTATTTAATGCAAGAAACACGTTATCTGGTGTTTTTACCACTCCACAGTGCGTTTGATATGCAGAACCGGAGATATTTTGGTTTTCGTCGGGTTTCAAGCTGAGATATGCAATTTCTACGATAATCTTGGTGAGACTTCAGTTAGAAGTATGCAGAATCATCGAGATCGCACTTTTCGAGCTGTTTAATGCGAGAAACACGTTATCTGGTGTTTTCACCACTCCACAGTTGGTTTGATATGCAGAACCGGCGATATATTGGTTTTCGTCGGGTTTCAAGCTGAGATATGCATTTTCTACGATAATCTTGGTGAAACATCTGTCCGAAGTATGCAGAATCATCGAGATCGCTCGTTTCGAGTTATTTAATACGAGAAACACGTTCTCTGGTTGTTTTCACCACTCCACAGTGCGTTTGATATGCAGAACCGGCGACATCTTTGATTTCGTCGGGGTTCAAGTTGAGATATGCATTTTCTACGATAATCTTGGTGAGACTTCTGTCAGAAGTATGCAGGATCTTCGAGATCGCTCTTTTCGAGCAATTTAATGCGAGAAACACGTTTTCTGGTGTTTTCACCACTCCACAGTTGGTTTGATGTGCAGAACCGGCGATATTTTTGTTGTCGTCGGGTTTCAAGCTGAGATATGCATTTTCTACGATAAGCTTGGTGAAACATCTGTCCGAAGTATGCAGAAACGTCGAGAGCGCTCTTTTCGAGCTACTTAATGCGAGAAACACGTTTTCTGGGGTTTTCACCACTCCACAGTTCGTTGGATATGCAGAACAGTAGATATCTTGGTTTTCGTGGGGTTTCAAGCTGAGATATGCATTTTCTGCGATAATCTTGTTGAGACTTCTGTCCGAAGTATGCAGAATCATCGAGAGCGCTCTTTTCGAGCTATTTAATGCGAGAAACACGTTTTCTGTTGTTTTCACCACTCCACGGTACGTTTGATGTGCAGAACCGGCGACATGTTTGATTTCGTCGGGGTTCAATCTGAGATATGCATTTTCTACGATAATCGTGGTGAGACTTCTGTCCGAAGTATGCTGAATCATCGAGATCGCTCTTTTCGATCTACTTAATGCGCGAAACACGTTTTCTGTTGTTTTCACCACTCCACGGTACGTTTGATGTGCAGAACCGGCGACATGTTTGATTTCGTCGGGGTTCAATCTGAGATATGCATTTTCTACGATAATCGTGGTGAGACTTCTGTCCGAAGTATGCTGAATCACCGAGATCGCTCTTTTCTAGTTAGTTAGTGCGAGAAACACGTTATCTGGTGTTTTCAGCACTCCACAGTGCGTTTGATATGCAGAACCAGCGATATCTTGGCTTTCGTTGGGTTTCAAGCTGAGATATGCATTTTCTACGATAATCTAGGTGAAACATCTGTCCAAAGTATGCAGAAACATCGAGAGCGCTCTTTTCAGGCTATTTAATGCGAGAAACACGTTATCTGGTGTTTTCACCACTCCACAGTGCGTTTGATATGCAGAACAGTAGATATCTTGGTTTTCGTGGGGTTTCAAGCTGAGATATGCATTTTCTGCGATAATCTTGTTGAGACTTCTGTCCGAAGTATGCAGAATCATCGAGAGCGCTCTTTTCGAGCTATTTAATGCCAGAAACACGTTATCTGGTGTTTTTACCACTCCACAGTGCGTTTGATATGCAGAACCGGAGATATTTTGGTTTTCGTCGGGTTTCAAGCTGAGATATGCATTTTCTACGATAAGCTTGGTGAAACATCTGTCCGAAGTATGCAGAAACGTCGAGAGCGCTCTTTTCGAGCTATTTAATGCGAGAAACACGTTTTCTGGGGTTTTCACCACTCCACAGTTCGTTGGATATGCAGAACAGTAGATATCTTGGTTTACGTGTGGTTTCAAGCAGAGATATGCATTTTCTGGGATAATCTTGGTGAGACTTCAGTTAGAAGTATGCAGAATCATCGAGATCGCACTTTTCGAGCTGTTTAATGCGAGAAACACGTTATCTGGTGTTTTCACCACTCCACAGTTGGTTTGATATGCAGAACCGGCGATATATTGGTTTTCGTCGGGTTTCAAGCTGAGATATGCATTTTCTACGATAATCTTGGTGAAACATCTGTCCGAAGTATGCAGAATCATCGAGATCGCTCGTTTCGAGCTATTTAATACGAGAAACACGTTCTCTGGTTGTTTTCACCACTCCACAGTGCGTTTGATATGCAGAACCGGCGACATCTTTGATTTCGTCGGGGTTCAAGTTGAGATATGCATTTTCTACGATAATCTTGGTGAGACTTCTGTCAGAAGTATGCAGGATCTTCGAGATCGCTCTTTTCGAGCAATTTAATGCGAGAAACACGTTTTCTGGTGTTTTCACCACTCCACAGTTGGTTTGATGTGCAGAACCGGCGATATTTTTGTTGTCGTCGGGTTTCAAGCTGAGATAAGCATTTTCTACGATAAGCTTGGTGAAACATCTGTCCGAAGTATGCAGAAACGTCGAGAGCGCTCTTTTCGAGCTATTTAATGCGAGAAAAACGTTTTCTGGGGTTTTCACCACTCCACAGTTCGTTGGATATGCAGAACAGTAGATATCTTGGTTTTCGTGGGGCTTCAAGCTGAGATATGCATTTTCTGCGATAATCTTGTTGAGACTTCTGTCCGAAGTATGCAGAATCATCGAGAGCGCTCTTTTCGAGCTATTTAATGCGAGAAACACGTTATCTGGTGTTTTTACCACTCCACAGTGCGTTTGATATGCAGAACCGGAGATATTTTGGTTTTCGTCGGGTTTCAAGCTGAGATATGCATTTTCTACGATAAGCTTGGTGAAACATCTGTCCGAAGTATGCAGAAACGTCGAGAGCGCTCTTTTCGAGCTATTTAATGCGAGAAACACGTTTTCTGGGGTTTTCACCACTCCACAGTTCGTTGGATATGCAGAACAGTAGATATCTTGGTTTACGTGTGGTTTCAAGCAGAGATATGCATTTTCTGGGATAATCTTGGTGAGACTTCAGTTAGAAGTATGCAGAATCATCGAGATCGCACTTTTCGAGCTGTTTAATGCGAGAAACACGTTATCTGGTGTTTTCACCACTCCACAGTTGGTTTGATATGCAGAACCGGCGATATATTGGTTTTCGTCGGGTTTCAAGTTGAGATATGCATTTTCTACGATAATCTTGGTGAGACTTCTGTCAGAAGTATGCAGGATCTTCGAGATCGCTCTTTTCGAGCTATTTAATGCGAGAAACACGTTTTCTGGGGTTTTCACCACTCCACAGTTCGTTGGATATGCAGAACAGTAGATATCTTGGTTTTCGTGGGGTTTCAAGCTGAGATATGCATTTTCTGCGATAATCTTGTTGAGACTTCTGTCCGAAGTATGCAGAATCATCGAGAGCGCTCTTTTCGAGCTATTTAATGCGAGAAACACGTTATCTGGTGTTTTTACCACTCCACAGTGCGTTTGATATGCAGAACCGGAGATATTTTGGTTTTCGTCGGGTTTCAAGCTGAGATATGCATTTTCTACGATAATCTTGGTGGGTCTTTTGTCAGAAGTATGCAGAATCATCTAGATCGCTCTTTTCGAGCTATTTAATGCGAGAAACACGTTATCTGGTTGTTTTCACCACACCACAGTGCGTTTGATATGCAGAACCGGCAACATCTTGATTTTCGTGAGGTTTCGAGCTGAGATATGCATTTTCTGCGATAATATTGGTGAGACTTCAGTCAGAAGTATGCAGAATCATCTAGATCGCTCTTTTCGAGCTACTTAATGCGCGAAACACGTTTTCTGGTGTTTTCACCACTCCACAGTTGGTTTGATGTGCAGAACCGGCGATATTTTTGTTGTCGTCGGGTTTCAAGCTGAGATATGCATTTTCTACGATAAGCTTGGTGAAACATCTGTCCGAAGTATGCAGAAACGTCGAGAGCGCTCTTTTCGAGCTACTTAATGCGAGAAACACGTTTTCTGGTGTTTTCACCACATCACATTGCGTTTGATATGCAGACCCGGCGACATGTTTGATTTCGTCGGGGTTCAATCTGAGATATGCATTTTCTACGATAATCTTGGTGAGACTTCTGTCCGAAGTATGCTAAATCATCGAGATCGCTCTTTTCTAGTTAGTTAGTGCGAGAAACACGTTATCTGGTGTTTTCACCACTCCACAGTGCGATTGATATGCAGAACCGGAGATATCTTGGTTTCGGTCGGGTTTCAAGCTGAGATATGCATTTTCTACGAGAATCCTGGTGAGACTTCTGTCAGAAGTATGCAGAATCTTCGAGAACGCTCTTTTCGATCTACTTAATGCGCGAAACACGTTTTCTGTTGTTTTCACCACTCCACGGTACGTTTGATGTGCAGAACCGGCGACATGTTTGATTTCGTCGGGGTTCAATCTGAGATATGCATTTTCTACGATAATCTTGGTGAGACTTCTGTCCGAAGTATGCTGAATCATCGAGATCGCTCTTTTCTAGTTAGTTAGTGCGAGAAACACGTTATCTGGTGTTTTCAGCACTCCACAGTGCGTTTGATATGCAGAACCAGCGATATCTTGGCTTTCGTTGGGTTTCAAGCTGAGATATGCATTTTCTACGATAATCTAGGTGAAACATCTGTCCGAAGTATGCAGAAACATCGAGAGCGGTCTTTTCAGGCTATTTAATGCGAGAAACACGTTATCTGGTGTTTTCACCACTCCACAGTGCGTTTGATATGCAGAACAGTAGATATCTTGGTTTTCGTGGGGTTTCAAGCTGAGATATGCATTTTCTGCGATAATCTTGTTGAGACTTCTGTCCGAAGTATGCAGAATCATCGATAGCGCTCTCTTCGAGCTATTTAATGCGAGAAACACGTTATCTGGTGTTTTTACCACTCCACAGTGCGTTTGATATGCAGAACCGGAGATATTTTGGTTTTCGTCGGGTTTCAAGCTGAGATATGCATTTTCTACGATAAGCTTGGTGAAACATCTGTCCGAAGTATGCAGAAACGTCGAGAGCGCTCTTTTCGAGCTATTTAATGCGAGAAACACGTTTTCTGGGGTTTTCACCACTCCACAGTTCGTTGGATATGCAGAACAGTAGATATCTTGGTTTTCGTGGGGTTTCAAGCTGAGATATGCATTTTCTGCGATAATCTTGTTGAGACTTCTGTCCGAAGTATGCAGAAACGTCGAGAGCGCTCTTTTCGAGCTATTTAATGCGAGAAACACGTTTTCTGTTGTTTTCACCACTCCACGGTACGTTTGATATGCAGAACCGGCGACATCTTTGATTTCGTCGGGGTTCAAGTTGAGATATGCATTTTCTACGATAACCTTGGTGGGTCTTTTGTCAGAAGTATGCAGAATCATCTAGATCGCTCTTTTCGAGCTATTTAATGCGAGAAACACGTTATCTGGTGTTATCACCACTCCACGGTACGTTTGATGTGCAGAACCGGAGATAACTCGGTTTTCGTCGGGTTTCAAGCTGAGATATGCATTTTCTACGATAATCTTGGTGAGACTTCTGCCAGAAGTATGCAGAATCATCGAGATCGCTCGTTTCGAACTATTTAATGCGAGAAACACGTTCTCTGGTTGTTTTCACCACTCCACGGTACGTTTGATGTGCAGAACCGGAGATAACTCGGTTTTCGTCGGGTTTCAAGCTGAGATATGCATTTTCTACGATAATCTTGGTGAGACTTCTGTCCGAAGTATGCTGAATCATCGAGATCGCTCTTTTCGAGCTAGTTAGTGCGAGAAACACGTTATCTGGTGTTTTCACCACTCCACAGTGCGTTTGATATGCAGAACAGTAGATATCTTGGTTTTCGTGGGGTTTCAAGCTGAGATATGCATTTTCTGCGATAATCTTGTTGAGAGTTCTGTCCGAAGCATGCAGAATCATCGAGATCGCTCGTTTCGAGCTACTGAATGCGAGAAACACGTTATCTGGTGGTTTCGCCACTCCACAGTGCGTTGGATATGCAGAACCGGCGATATCTTGGTTTTCGTGCGGTTTCAAGCTGAGATATGCATTTTCTGCGATAATCTTGGTGAGACTTCTGTCCGAAGTATTCTGTATCATCGAGATCGCACTTTTCGAGCTGTTTAATGCGAGAAACACGTTATCTGGTGTTTTCACCACTCCACAGTTGGTTTGATATGCAGAACCGGCGATATATTGGTTTTCGTCGGGTTTCAAGCTGAGATATGCATTTTCTACGATAATCTTGGTGAGACTTCTGTCAGAAGTATGCAGGATCTTCGAGATCGCTCTTTTCGAGCTATTTAATGCGAGAAACACGTTCTCTGGTTGTTTTCACCACTCCACAGTGCGTTTGATATGCAGAACCGGCGACATCTTTGATTTCGTCGGGGTTCAAGTTGAGATATGCATTTTCTACGATAATCTTGGTGGGTCTTTTGTCAGAAGTATGCAGAATCATCTAGATCGCTCTTTTCGAGCTATTTAATGCGAGAAACACGTTATCTGGTGTTTTGACCACTCCACAGTGCGTTTGATATGCAGAACCGCCGACATCTTTGATTTCGTCGGGGTTCAAGTTGAGATATGCATTTTCTACGATAATCTTGGTGAGACTTCTGTCAGAAGTATGCAGAATCATCGTGATCGGCTTTTTCGAGCTATTTAACGCGAGAAACACGTTCTCTGGTTGTTTTCACCACTCCACAGTGCGTTTGATATGCAGAACCAGCAACATCTTGATTTTCGTGATGTTTCGAGCTGAGATATGCATTTTCTGCGATAATGTTGGTGAGACTTCTGTCCGAAGTATGCTTAATTATCGAGATCGCTCGTTTCGAGCTATTTAATGCGAGAAACACGTTATCTGGTGTTTTCACCACTCCACAGTTCGTTTGATATGCAGAACAGTAGATATCTTGGTTTCCGTGGGGTTTCAAGCAGAGATATGCATTTTCTGCGATAATCTTGGTGAGACTTCTGTCCGAAGTATGCTGAATCATCGAGATCGCTCTTTTCGAGCTAGTTAGAGCGAGAAACACGTTATCTGGTGTTTTCACCACTCCACAGTGCGTTTGATATGCAGAACAGTAGATATCTTGGTTTTCGTGGGGTTTCAAGCTGAGATATGCATTTTCTGCGATAATCTTGTTGAGAGTTCTGTCCGAAGCATGCAGAATCATCGAGATCGCTCGTTTCGAGCTACTGAATGCGAGAAACACGTTATCTGGTGGTTTCGCCACTCCACAGTGCGTTGGATATGCAGAACCGGCGATATCTTGGTTTTCGTGCGGTTTCAAGCTGAGATATGCATTTTCTGCGATAATCTTGGTGAGACTTCTGTCCGAAGTATGCTGTATCATCGAGATCGCTCTTTTCGAGCTAGTTAGTGCGAGAAACACGTTATCTGGTGTTTTCACCACTCCACAGTGCGTTTGATATGCAGAACAGTAGATATCTTGGTTTTCGTGGGGTTTCAAGCAGAGATATGCATTTTCTGCGATAATCTTGGTGAGACTTCTGTCCGAAGTATGCTGTATCATCGAGATCGCTCTTTTCGAGCTAGTTAGTGCGAGAAACACGTTATGTGGTGTTTTCACCACTCCACAGTGCGTTTGATATGCAGAACCAGCAACATCTTGATTTTCGTGATGTTTCGAGCTGAGATATGCATTTTCTGCGATAATGTTGGTGAGACTTCTGTCCGAAGTATGCTTAATTATCGAGATCGCTCGTTTCGAGCTATTTAATGCGAGAAACACGTTATCTGGTGTTTTCACCACTCCACAGTTCTTTGGATATGCAGAGCAGGAGATATCTTGGTTTGCGTGGGGTTTCACGCAGAGATATGCATTTTCTGCGATAATCTTGGTGAGACTTCTGTTAGAAGTATGCAGAAACGTCGAGAGCGCTCTTTTCGAGCTATTTAATGCGAGAAACACGTTTTCTGGGGTTTTCACCACTCCACAGTTCGTTGGATATGCAGAACAGTAGATATCTTGGTTTTCGTGGGGTTTCAAGCAGAGATATGCATTTTCTGCGATAATCTTGGTGAGACTTCTGTCCGAAGTATGCAGAATCATCGAGATCGCACTTTTCGAGCTATTTAATACGAGAAACACGTTAGCTGGTGTTTTCACCACTCCACAGTGCGTTTGATATGCAGTACCAGCGATATCTTGGTTTCGTGGGGTTTCAAGCTGAGATATGCATTTTCTGCGATAATCTTGGTGGGACTTCTGTCCGAAGTATGCAGAATCATCGAGATCGCTCTTTTCGAGCTACTTAATGCGAGAAACACGTTATGTGGTGTTTTCACCACTCCACAGTGCGTTTGATATGCAGTACCAGCGATATCTTGGTTTTCGTGGGGTTTCAAGCTGAGATATGCATTTTCAGCGATAATCTTCATGATTCTGCTGTTACAAGTGTGCAGAATCGCCGAAATCGCTGTTTTCGTACTATTGAATGCGAAAAACACGTTTTCTGGTGTTTTCAGCACGCCACAGAGCGTTTGACATGCGGAAACTGCAATATCTACGGTATCGTTGGGTTTCCAGCTGAGATATGCATTTTCAGTGATAATCTTCATGATTCTGCTGTTACAAGTGTGCAGAATCACCGAAATCGCTGTTTTCGTGCTATTGAATGCGAAAAACACGTTTTCTGGTGTTTTCAGCACTCCACAGTGCGTTTGATATGCGGAAACTGCGATATCTTCGGTATCGTTGTTGTTTCCAGCTGAGATATGCATTTTCTACGATAATCATCGACTTTCTTCTGTGACAAGTGTGCAGAATAACCGAAATCGCTGTTTTCGTGCTATTGAATGCGAAAAACACGTTTTCTGGTGTTTTCAGCACGCCACAGAGCGTTTGACATGCGGAAACTGCGATATCTTCGGTATCGTTGGGTTTCCAGCTGAGATATGCATTTTCAGTGATAATCTTCATGATTCTGCTGTTACAAGTGTGCAGAATCACCGAAGTCGCTGTTTTCGTGCTATTGAGTGCGAAAAACACGTTTTCTGGTGTTTTCAGCACTCCACAGTGCGTTTGATATGCGGAAACTGCCATATCTTCGGTATCGTTGTTGTTTCCAGCTGAGATATGCATTATCAGTGATAATCTTCATGATTCTGCTGTTACAAGTGTGCAGAATCACCGAAATCGCTGTTTTCGTGCTATTGGATGCGAAAAACACGTTTTCTGGTGTTTTCAGCACTCCACAGTGCGTTTGATATGCGGAAACTGCGATATCTTCGGTATCGTTGTTGTTTCCAGCTGAGATATGCATTTTCTACGATAATCTTCGAGTTTCTTCTGTGACAAGTGTGCAGAATCACCGAAATCGCTGTTTTCGTGCTATTGAATGCGAAAAACACGTTTTCTGGTGTTTTCAGCACTCCACAGTGCGTTTGATATGCGGAAACTGCCATATCTTCGGTATCGTTGATGTTTCCAGCTGAGATATGCATTTTCAGTGATAATCTTCATGATTCTGCTGTTACAAGTGTGCAGAATCACCGAAATCGCTGTTTTCGTGCTTTTGAATGCGACAAACACGTTTTCTGGTGTTTTCAGCACTCCACAGTGCGTTTGATATGCGGAAACTGCCATATCTTCGGTATCGTTAATGTTTCCAGCTGAGATATGCATTTTCAGTGATAATCTTCATGATTCTGCTGTTACAAGTGTGCAGAATCACCGAAATCGCTGTTTTCGTGCTATTGAATGCGAAAAACAAGTTTTCTGGTGTTTTCAGCACGCCACAGAGCGTTTGACATGCGGAAACTGCGATATCTTCGGTATCGTTGTTGTTTCCAGCTGAGATATGCATTTTCAGTGATAATCTTCATGATTCTGCTGTTACAAGTGTGCAGAATCTCCGAAATCGCTGTTTTCGTGCTATTGAATGCGAAAAACACGTTTTCTGGTGTTTTCAGCACTCCACAGTGCGTTTGATATGCAGAAACAGCCATATCTTCGGTATCGTTGTTGTTTCCAGCTGAGATATGCATTATGAGTGATAATCTTCATGATTCTGCTGTTACAAGTGTGCAGAATCACCGAAATCGCTGTTTTCGTGCTATTGAATGCGAAAAACACGTTTTCTGGTGTTTTCAGCACTCCACAGTGCGTTTGATATGCGGAAACTGCGATATCTTCGGTATCGTTGGGTTTCCAGCTGAGATATGCATTTTCAGCGATAACCTTCATGATTCTGCTGTTACAAGTGTGCAGAATCGCCGAAATCGCTGTTTTCGTACTATTGAATGCGAAAAACACGTTTTCTGGTGTTTTCAGCACGCCACAGAGCATTTGACATGCGGAAACTGCAATATCTTCGGTAGCGTTGGGTTTCCAGCTGAGATATGCATTTTCAGTGATAATCTTCATGATTCTGCTGTTACAAGTGTGCAGAATCACCGAAATCGCTGTTTTCGTGCTATTGAATGCGAAAAACACGTTTTCTGGTGTTTTCAGCACTCCACAGTGCGTTTGATATGCGGAAACTGCGATATCTTCGGTATCGCTGTTGTTTCCAGCTGAGATATGCATTTTCTACGATAATCATCGACTTTCTTCTGTTACAAGTGTGCAGAATAACCGAAATCGCTGTTTTCGTGCTATTGAATGCGAAAAACACGTTTTCAGGTGTTTTCAGCACTCCACAGTGCGTTTGATATGCGGAAACTGCGATATCTTCGGTATCATTGTTGTTTCCAGCTGAGATATGCATTTTCAGTGATAATCATCATGATTCTGCTGTTACAAGTGTGCAGAATCACCGAAATCGCTGTTTTCGTGCTATTGGATGCGAAAAACACGTTTTCTGGTGTTTTCAGCACTCCACAGTGCGTTTGATGTGCGGAAACTGCGATATCTTCGGTATCGTTGTTGTTTCCAGCTGAGATATGCATTTTCTACGATAATCTTCGAGTTTCTTCTGTGACAAGTGTGCAGAATCACCGAAATCGCTGTTTTCGTGCTATTGAATGCGACAAACACGTTTTCTGGTGTTTTCAGCACTCCACAGTGCGTTTGATATGCGGAAACTGCCATATCTTCGGTATCGTTGATGTTTCCAGCTGAGATATGCATTTTCAGTGATAATCTTCATGATTCTGCTGTTAGAAGTGTGCAGAATCTCCGCAATCGCTGTTTTCGTGCTATTGAATGCGAAAAACACGTTTTCTGGTGTTTTCAGCACTCCACAGTGCGTTTGATATGCAGAACCGGCGACATCTTGGTTTTCGTGGGGTTTCAAGCTGAGATATGCATTTCCTGCGATAATCTTGTTGAGACTTCTGTCCGAAGTATGCAGAATCATCGAGATGGCTCTTTTCGAGCTATTTAATGCGAGAAACACGTTCTCTGGTTGTTTTCACCACTCCACAGTGCGTTTGATGTGCAGAACCTGCGATATCATGATTTTCGTGGTGTTTCCAGCTGGGATATGCATTTTCTGCGATAATCTTGGTGAGACTTCTGTCAGAAGTATGCAGGATCTTCGAGAACGCTCTTTTCGAGCTACTTAATGCGAGAAACACGTTTTCTGGTGTTTTCACCACTCCACAGTGCGTTTGATATGCAGAACCGGCGACATCTTGGTTTTCGTGGGGTTTCAAGCTGAGATATGCATTTTCTGCGATAATCTTGGTGAGACTTCTGTCCGAAGTATGCAGATTCTTCTAGATCGCTCTTTTCGAGCTATTTAATGCGAGAAACACGTTATCTGGTGTTTTCACCACTCCACAGTGCGTTTGATATGCAGAACCAGCGATATCTTGGTTTTCGTGGGGTATCAAGCTGAGATATGCATTTTCTGCGATAATATTGGTGAGACTTCAGTCAGAAGCGTGCAGAATCATCTAGGTCGCTCTTTTCGAGCTACTTAATGCACGAAACACGTTTTCTGGTGTTTTCACCACACCACAGTACGTTTGACATGCAGAACCGGAGATATCTTGGTTTCGGTCGGGTTTCAAGCTGAGATATGCATTTTCTACGATAATCCTGGTGAGACTTCTGTCAGAAGTATGCAGAATCTTCGAGAACGCTCTTTTCGATCTACTTAATGCGCGAAACACGTTTTCTGGTGTTTTCACCACTCCACGGTACGTTTGATGTGCAGAACCGGAGATAACTCGGTTTTCGTGGGGTTTCAAGCTGAGATATGCATTTTTTACGATAATCTTGGTGAGACTTCTGTCCGAAGGATGCAGAATCATCGAGAGCGCTCTTTTCGAGCTATTTAATGCGAGAAACACGTTATCTGGTGTTTTTACCACTCCACAGTGCGTTGGATATGCAGAACCGGAGATATTTTGGTTTTCGTCGGGTTTCAAGCTGAGATATGCATTTTCTACGATAAGCTTGGTGAAACATCTGTCCGAAGGATGCAGAAACGTCGAGAGCGCTCTTTTCGAGCTATTTAATGCGAGAAACACGTTTTCTGGGGTTTTCACCACTCCACAGTTCGTTGGATATGCAGAACAGTAGATATCTTGGTTTACGTGGGGTTTCAAGCGGAGATATACATTTTCTGCGATAATCATGGTGAGACTTCTGTTAGAAGTATGCAGAATCATCGAGATCGCACTTTTCGAGCTGTTTAATGCGATAAACACGTTATCTGGTGTTTTTACCACTCCACAGTTGGTATGATATGCAGAACCGGCGATATATTGGTTTTCGTCGGGTTTCAAGCTGAGATATGCATTTTCTACGATAATCTTGGTGAAACATCTATCCGAAGTATGCAGAATCATCGGGATCGCTCGTTTCGAGCTATTTAATGCGAGAAACTCGTTTTCTGGTACTTTCACCACTCCACAGTTGGTTTGATGTGCAGAACCGGCGATATTTTGGTTTTCGTCGGGTTTCAAGCTGAGATATGCATTTTCTACGATAATCTTGGTGAAACATCTGTCCGAAGTATGCAGAAACATCGAGAGCGCTCTTTTCGAGCTATTTAATGCGAGAAACACGTTATCTGGTGTTTTTACCACTCCACAGTGCGTTGGATATGCAGAACCGGAGATATTTTGGTTTTCGTCGGGTTTCAAGCTGAGATATGCATTTTCTACGATAAGCTTGGTGAAACATCTGTCCGAAGGATGCAGAAACGTCGAGAGCGCTCTTTTCGAGCTATTTAATGCGAGAAACACGTTTTCTGGGGTTTTCACCACTCCACAGTTCGTTGGATATGCAGAACAGTAGATATCTTGGTTTTCGTAGGGTTTCATGCTGAGATATGCATTTTCTACGATAATCTTCGTGAGACTTCTGTCAGAAGTATGCAGGATCTTCGAGATCGATCTTTTCGAGCTACTTAATGCGAGAAACACGTTTTCTGGGGTTTTCACCACTCCACAGTTCGTTGGATATGCAGAACAGTAGATATCTTGGTTTTCGTGGGGTTTCAAGCAGAGATATGCATTTTCTGCGATAATCTTGGTGAAACATCTGTCCGATGTATGCAGAAACGTCGAGAGCGCTCTTTTCGAGCTATTTAATGCGAGAAACTCGTTTTCTGGTACTTTCACCACTCCACAGTTGGTTTGATGTGCAGAACCGGCGATATTTTGGTTTTCGTCGGGTTTCAAGCTGAGATATGCATTTTCTACGATAATCTTGGTGAAACATCTGTCCGAAGTATGCAGAAACATCGAGAGCGCTCTTTTCGAGCTACTTAATGCGAGAAACTCGTTTTCTGGTGTTTTCACCACACCACATTGCGTTTGATATGCTGACCCGGCGACATGTTTGATTTCGTCGGGGTTCAATCTGAGATATGCATTTTCTACGATAATCTTGGTGAGACTTCTGTCCGAAGTATGCTGAATCATCGAGATCGCTCTTTTCTAGTTAGTTAGTGCGAGAAACACGTTATCTGGTGTTTTCACCACTCCACAGGGCGATTGATATGCAGAACACTAGATATCTTGGTTTTCGTGGGGTTTCAAGCTGAGATATGCATTTTCTGCGATAATCTTGTTGAGACTTCTGTCCGAAGTATGCTGAATCATCGATATCGCTCTTTTCGAGCTATTTAATGCGAGAAACACGTTCTCTGGTTGTTTTCACCACTCCACAGTGCGTTTGATGTGCAGAACCTGCGATATCATGCTTTTCGTGGTGTTTCCAGCTGGGATATGCATTTTCTACGACAATCTTGGTGAGACTTCTGTCAGAAGTATGCAGGATCTTCGAGAACGCTCTTTCCGAGCTACTTAATGCGAGAAACACGTTTTCTGGTGTTTTCACCACTCCACAGTGCGTTTGATATGCAGAACCGGAGATATCTTGGTTTCGGTCGGGTTTCAAGCTGAGATATGCATTTTCTACGATAATCTTGGTGAGACTTCTGTCCGAAGTATGCTGAATCATCGATATCGCTCTTTTCTAGTTAGTTAGTGCGAGAAACACGTTATCTGGTGCTTTCACCACTCCACAGTGCGATTGATATGCAGAACCGGAGATATCTTGGTTTCGGTCGGGTTTCAAGCTGAGATATGCATTTTCTACGAGAATCCTGGTGAGACTTCTGTCAGAAGTATGCAGAATCTTCGAGAACGCTCTTTTCGAGCTACTTAATGCGCGAAACACGTTTTCTGGTGTTTTACCACTCCACGGTACGTTTGATGTGCAGAACCGGAGATAACTCGGTTTTCGTCGGGTTTCAAGCTGAGATATGCATTTTCTACGACAATCTTGGTGAGACTTCTGTCAGAAGTATGCAGGATCTTCGAGAACGCTCTTTTCGAGCTACTTAATGCGAGAAACACGTTTTCTGGTGTTTTCACCACTCCACAGTGCGTTTGATATGCAGAACCGGCGACATCTTGGTTTTCGTGAGGTTTCAAGCTGAGATATGCATTTTCTGCGATAATCTTGGTGAGACTTCTGTCCGAAGTATGCAGAATCATCTAGATCGCTCTTTTCGAGCTATTTAATGCGAGAAACACGTTATCTGGTGTTTTCACCACTCCACAGTGCGTTTGATATGCAGAACCAGCGATATCTTGGTTTTCGTGGGGTTTCAAGCTAGGATATGCATTTTCTGCGATAATATTGGTGAGACTTCAGTCAGAAGTGTGCAGAATCATCTAGATCGCTCTTTTCGAGCTACTTAATGCACGAAACACGTTTTCTGGTGTTTTCGCCACACCACAGTACGTTTGACATGCAGAACCGGAGATATCTTGGTTTCGGTCGGGTTTCAAGCTGAGATATGCATTTTCTACGATAATCCTGGTGAGACTTCTGTCAGAAGTATGCAGAATCTTCGAGAACGCTCTTTTCGATCTACTTAATGCGCGAAACACGTTTTCTGTTGTTTTCACCACTCCACGGTACGTTTGATGTGCAGAACCGGCGACATGTTTGATTTCGTCGGGGTTCAATCTGAGATATGCATTTTCTACGATAATCGTGGTGAGACTTCTGTCCGAAGTATGCTGAATCATCGAGATCGCTCTTTTCTAGTTAGTTAGTGCGAGAAACACGTTATCTGGTGTTTTCAGCACTCCACAGTGCGTTTGATATGCAGAACCAGCGATATCTTGGCTTTCGTTGGGTTTCAAGCTGAGATATGCATTTTCTACGATAATCTAGGTGAAACATCTGTCCGAAGTATGCAGAAACATCGAGAGCGCTCTTTTCAGGCTATTTAATGCGAGAAACACGTTATCTGGTGTTTTCACCACTCCACAGTGCGTTTGATATGCAGAACAGTAGATATCTTGGTTTTCGTGGGGTTTCAAGCTGAGATATGCATTTTCTGCGATAATCTTGTTGAGACTTCTGTCCGAAGTATGCAGAATCATCGAGAGCGCTCTTTTCGAGCTATTTAATGCGAGAAACACGTTATCTGGTGTTTTCACCACTCCACAGTGCGTTTGATATGCAGAACAGTAGATATCTTGGTTTTCGTGGGGTTTCAAGCTGAGATATGCATTTTCTGCGATAATCTTGTTGAGACTTCTGTCCGAAGTATGCAGAATCATCGAGAGCGCTCTTTTCGAGCTATTTAATGCAAGAAACACGTTATCTGGTGTTTTTACCACTCCACAGTGCGTTTGATATGCAGAACCGGCGACATCTTTGATTTCGTCGGGGTTCAAGTTGAGATATGCATTTTCTACGATAATCTTGGTGAGACTTCTGTCAGAAGTATGCAGGATCTTCGAGATCGCTCTTTTCGAGCAATTTAATGCGAGAAACACGTTTTCTGGTGTTTTCACCACTCCACAGTTGGTTTGATGTGCAGAACCGGCGATATTTTTGTTGTCGTCGGGTTTCAAGCTGAGATATGCATTTTCTACGATAAGCTTGGTGAAACATCTGTCCGAAGTATGCAGAAACGTCGAGAGCGCTCTTTTCGAGCTACTTAATGCGAGAAACACGTTTTCTGGGGTTTTCACCACTCCACAGTTCGTTGGATATGCAGAACAGTAGATATCTTGGTTTTCGTGGGGTTTCAAGCTGAGATATGCATTTTCTGCGATAATCTTGTTGAGACTTCTGTCCGAAGTATGCAGAATCATCGAGAGCGCTCTTTTCGAGCTATTTAATGCGAGAAACACGTTATCTGGTGTTTTTACCACTCCACAGTGCGTTTGATAACCAGAATCGGAGATGTTTTGGTTTTCGTCGGGTTTCAAGCTGAGATATGCATTTTCTACGATAAGCTTGGTGAAACATCTGTCCGAAGTATGCAGAAACGTCGAGAGCGCTCTTTTCGATCTACTTAATGCGCGAAACACGTTTTCTGTTGTTTTCACCACTCCACGGTACGTTTGATGTGCAGAACCGGCGACATGTTTGATTTCGTCGGGGTTCAATCTGAGATATGCATTTTCTACGATAATCGTGGTGAGACTTGTGTCCGAAGTATGCTGAATCATCGAGATCGCTCTTTTCTAGTTAGTTAGTGCGAGAAACACGTTATCTGGTGTTTTCAGCACTCCGCAGTGCGTTTGATATGCAGAACCAGCGATATCTTGGCTTTCGTTGGGTTTCAAGCTGAGATATGCATTTTCTACGATAATATAGGTGAAACATCTGTCCGAAGTATGCAGAAACATCGAGAGCGCTCTTTTCAGGCTATTTAATGCGAGAAACACGTTATCTGGTGTTTTCACCACTCCACAGTGCGTTTGATATGCAGAACAGTAGATATCTTGGTTTTCGTGGGGTTTCAAGCTGAGATATGCATTTTCTGCGATAATCTTGTTGAGACTTCTGTCCGAAGTATGCAGAATCATCGAGAGCGCTCTTTTCGAGCTATTTAATGCGAGAAACACGTTATCTGGTGTTTTTACCACTCCACAGTGCGTTTGATATGTAGAACCGGAGATATTATGGTTTTCGTCGGGTTTCAAGCTGAGATATGCATTTTCTACGATAAGCTTGGTGAAACATCTGTCCGAAGTATGCAGAAACGTCGAGAGCGCTCTGTTCGAGCTATTTAATGCGAGAAACACGTTTTCTGGGGTTTTCACCACTCCACAGTTCGTTGGATATGCAGAACAGTAGATATCTTGGTTTACGTGTGGTTTCAAGCAGAGATATGCATTTTCTGGGATAATCTTGGTGAGACTTCAGTTAGAAGTATGCAGAATCATCGAGATCGCTCTTTTCTAGTTAGTTAGTGCGAGAAACTTGTTTTCTGGTGTTTTCACCACACCACATTGCGTTTGATATGCAGACCCGGCGACATGTTTGATTTCGTCGGGGTTCAATCTGAGATATGCATTTTCTACGATAATCTTGGTGAAACATCTGTCCGAAGTATGCAGAAACATCGAGAGCGCTCTTTTCGAGCTATTTAATGCGAGAAACTCGTTTTCTGGTGTTTTCACCACACCACATTGCGTTTGATATGCAGACCCGGCGACATGTTTGATTTCGTCGGGGTTCAATCTGAGATATGCATTTTCTACGATAATCTTGGTGAGACTTCTGTCCGAAGTATGCTGAATCATCGAGAGCGCTCTTTTCGAGCTATTTAATGCGAGAAACTCGTTTTCTGGTGTTTTCACCACACCACATTGCGTTTGATATGCAGAACCGGCAACATCTTGATTTTCGTGAGGTTTCGAGCTGAGATATGCATTTTCTGCGATAATATTGGTGAGACTTCAGTCAGAAGTATGCAGAATCATCTAGATCGCTCTTTTCGAGCTACTTAATGCGCGAAACACGTTTTCTGGTGTTTTCACCACTCCACAGTTGGTTTGATGTGCAGAACCTGCGATATTTTTGTTGTCGTCGGGTTTCAAGCTGAGATATGCATTTTCTACGATAATCTTGGTGAGACTTCTGTCCGAAGTATGCTGAATCATCGAGATCGCTCTTTTCTAGTTAGTTAGTGCGAGAAACTCGTTTTCTGGTGTTTTCACCACACCACATTGCGTTTGATATGCAGACCCGGCGACATGTTTGATTTCGTCGGGGTTCAATCTGAGATATGCATTTTCTACGATAATCTTGGTGAAACATCTGTCCGAAGTATGCAGAAACATCGAGAGCGCTCTTTTCGAGCTATTTAATGCGAGAAACTCGTTTTCTGGTGTTTTCACCACACCACATTGCGTTTGATATGCAGACCCGGCGACATGTTTGATTTCGTCGGGGTTCAATCTGAGATATGCATTTTCTACGATAATCTTGGTGAGACTTCTGTCCGAAGTATGCTGAATCATCGAGATCGCTCTTTTCTAGTTAGTTAGTGCGAGAAACACGTTATCTGGTGTTTTCACCACTCCACAGTGCGATTGATATGCAGAACACTAGATATCTTGGTTTTCGTGGGGTTTCAAGCTGAGATATGCATTTTCTGCGATAATCTTGTTGAGACTTCTGTCCGAAGTATGCAGAATCATCGAGATGGCTCTTTTCGAGCTATTTAATGCGAGAAACACGTTCTCTGGTTGTTTGCACCACTCCACAGTGCGTTTGATGTGCAGAACCTGCGATATCATGATTTTCGTGGTGTTTCCAGCTGGGATATGCATTTTCTACGACAATCTTGTTGAGACTTCTGTCAGAAGTATGCAGTATCTTCGAGAACGCTCTTTCCGAGCTACTTAATGCGAGAAACACGTTTTCTGGTGTTTTCACCACTCCACAGGGCGTTTGATATGCAGAACCGGCGACATCTTGGTTTTCGTGGGGTTTCAAGCTGAGATATGCATTTTCTGCGATAATCTTGGTGAAACATCTGTCCGAAGTATGCAGAAACATCGAGAGCGATCTTTTCGAGCTATTTAATGCGAGAAACTCGTTTTCTGGTGTTTTCACCACACCACATTGCGTTTGATATGCAGACCCGGCGACATGTTTGATTTCGTCGGGGTTCAATCTGAGATATGCATTTTCTACGATAATCTTGGTGAGACTTCTGTCCGAAGTATGCTAAATCATCGAGATCGCTCTTTTCTAGTTAGTTAGTGCGAGAAACACGTTATCTGGTGTTTTCACCACTCCACAGTGCGATTGATATGCAGAACCGGAGATATCTTGGTTTCGGTCGGGTTTCAAGCTGAGATATGCATTTTCTACGAGAATCCTGGTGAGACTTCTGTCAGAAGTATGCAGAATCTTCGAGAACGCTCTTTTCGAGCTACTTAATGCGCGAAACACGTTTTCTGGTGTTTTCACCACACCACAGAACGTTTGACATGCAGAACCGGAGATATCTTGGTTTCGGTCGGGTTTCAAGCTGAGATATGCATTTTCTACGATAATCCTGGTGAGACTTCTGTCAGAAGTATGCAGAATCTTCGAGAACGCTCTTTTCGATCTACTTAATGCGCGAAACACGTTTTCTGTTGTTTTCACCACTCCACGGTACGTTTGATGTGCAGAACCGGCGACATGTTTGATTTCGTCGGGGTTCAATCTGAGATATGCATTTTCTATGATAATCTTGGTGAGACTTCTGTCCGAAGTATGCTGAATCATCGAGATCGCTCTTTTCTAGTTAGTTAGTGCGAGAAACACGTTATCTGGTGTTTTCAGCACTCCACAGTGCGTTTGATATGCAGAACCAGCGATATCTTGGCTTTCGTTGAGTTTCAAGCTGAGATATGCATTTTCTACGATAATCTAGGTGAAACATCTGTCCGAAGTATGCAGAAACATCGAGAGCGGTCTTTTCAGGCTATTTAATGCGAGAAACACGTTATCTGGTGTTTTCACCACTCCACAGTGCGGTTGATATGCAGAACAGTAGATATCTTGGTTTTCGTGGGGTTTCAAGCTGAGATATGCATTTTCTGCGATAATCTTGTTGAGACTTCTGTCCGAAGTATGCAGAATCATCGAGATGGCTCTTTTCGAGCTATTTAATGCGAGAAACACGTTCTCTGGTTGTTTTCACCACTCCACAGTGCGTTTGATGTGCAGAACCTGCGATATCATGATTTTCGTGGTGTTTCCAGCTGGGATATGCATTTTCTACGACAATCTTGTTGAGACTTCTGTCAGAAGTATGCAGTATCTTCGAGAACGCTCTTTCCGAGCTACTTAATGCGAGAAACACGTTTTCTGGTGTTTTCACCACTCCACAGGGCGTTTGATATGCAGAACCGGCGACATCTTGGTTTTCGTGGGGTTTCAAGCTGAGATATGCATTTTCTGCGATAATCTTGGTGAAACATCTGTCCGAAGTATGCAGAAACATCGAGAGCGATCTTTTCGAGCTATTTAATGCGAGAAACTCGTTTTCTGGTGTTTTCACCACACCACATTGCGTTTGATATGCAGACCCGGCGACATGTTTGATTTCGTCGGGGTTCAATCTGAGATATGCATTTTCTACGATAATCTTGGTGAGACTTCTGTCCGAAGTATGCTAAATCATCGAGATCGCTCTTTTCTAGTTAGTTAGTGCGAGAAACACGTTATCTGGTGTTTTCACCACTCCACAGTGCGATTGATATGCAGAACCGGAGATATCTTGGTTTCGGTCGGGTTTCAAGCTGAGATATGCATTTTCTACGAGAATCCTGGTGAGACTTCTGTCAGAAGTATGCAGAATCTTCGAGAACGCTCTTTTCGAGCTACTTAATGCGCGAAACACGTTTTCTGGTGTTTTCACCACACCACAGAACGTTTGACATGCAGAACCGGAGATATCTTGGTTTCGGTCGGGTTTCAAGCTGAGATATGCATTTTCTACGATAATCCTGGTGAGACTTCTGTCAGAAGTATGCAGAATCTTCGAGAACGCTCTTTTCGATCTACTTAATGCGCGAAACACGTTTTCTGTTGTTTTCACCACTCCACGGTACGTTTGATGTGCAGAACCGGCGACATGTTTGATTTCGTCGGGGTTCAATCTGAGATATGCATTTTCTACGATAATCTTGGTGAGACTTCTGTCCGAAGTATGCTGAATCATCGAGATCGCTCTTTTCTAGTTAGTTAGTGCGAGAAACACGTTATCTGGTGTTTTCAGCACTCCACAGTGCGTTTGATATGCAGAACCAGCGATATCTTGGCTTTCGTTGGGTTTCAAGCTGAGATATGCATTTTCTACGATAATCTAGGTGAAACATCTGTCCGAAGTATGCAGAAACATCGAGAGCGGTCTTTTCAGGCTATTTAATGCGAGAAACACGTTATCTGGTGTTTTCACCACTCCACAGTGCGTTTGATATGCAGAACAGTAGATATCTTGGTTTTCGTGGGGTTTCAAGCTGAGATATGCATTTTCTGCGATAATCTTGTTGAGACTTCTGTCCGAAGTATGCAGAATCATCGAGAGCGCTCTCTTCGAGCTATTTAATGCGAGAAACACGTTATCTGGTGTTTTTACCACTCCACAGTGCGTTTGATATGCAGAACCGGAGATATTTTGGTTTTCGTCGGGTTTCAAGCTGAGATATGCATTTTCTACGATAAGCTTGGTGAAACATCTGTCCGAAGTATGCAGAAACGTCGAGAGCGCTCTTTTCGAGCTATTTAATGCGAGAAACACGTTTTCTGGGGTTTTCACCACTCCACAGATCGTTGGATATGCAGAACAGTAGATATCTTGGTTTACGTGTGGTTTCAAGCAGAGATATGCATTTTCTGGGATAATCTTGGTGAGACTTCTGTTAGAAGTATGCAGAATCATCGAGATCGCACTTTTCGAGCTGTTTAATGCGAGAAACACGTTATCTGGTGTTTTCACCACTCCACAGTTGGTTTGATATGCAGAACCGGCGATATATTGGTTTTCGTCGGGTTTCAAGCTGAGATATGCATTTTCTACGATAATCTTGGTGAGACTTCTGTCAGAAGTATGCAGGATCTTCGAGATCGCTCTTTTCGAGCAATTTAATGCGAGAAACACGTTCTCTGGTTGTTTTCACCACTCCACAGTACGTTTGATATGCAGAACCGGCGACATCTTTGATTTCGTCGGGGTTCAAGTTGAGATATGCATTTTCTACGATAATCTTGGTGGGTCTTTTGTCAGAAGTATGCAGAATCATCTAGATCGCTCTTTTCGAGCTATTTAATGCGAGAAACACGTTATCTGGTGTTATCACCACTCCACGGTACGTTTGATGTGCAGAACCGGAGATAACTCGGTTTTCGTGGGGTTTCAAGCTGAGATATGCATTTTCTGCGATAATCTTGTTGAGACTTCTGTCCGAAGTATGCAGAATCATCGAGATGGCTCTTTTCGAGCTATTTAATGCGAGAAACACGTTCTCTGGTTGTTTTCACCACTCCACGGTACGTTTGATGTGCAGAACCGGAGATAACTCGGTTTTCGTCGGGTTTCAAGCTGAGATATGCATTTTCTACGATAATCTTGGTGAGACTTCTGCCAGAAGTATGCAGGATCTTCGAGATCGCTCTTTTCGAGCTATTTAATGCGAGAAACACGTTCTCTGGTTGTTTTCACCACTCCACAGTGCGTTTGATATGCAGAACCGGCGACATCTTTGATTTCGTCGGGGTTCAAGTTGAGATATGCATTTTCTACGATAATCTTGGTGAGACTTCTGTCAGAAGTATGCAGAATCTTCGAGAACGCTCTTTTCGATCTACTTAATGCGCGAAACACGTTTTCTGGTGTTTTGACCACTCCACAGTGCGTTTGATGTGCAGAACCGGCGATATTTTTGTTGTCGTCGGGTTTCAAGCTGAGATATGCATTTTCTACGATAAGCTTGGTGAAACATCTGTCCGAAGTATGCAGAAACGTCGAGAGCGCTCTTTTCGAGCTATTTAATGCGAGAAACTCGTTTTCTGGTGTTTTCACCACACCACATTTCGTTTGATATGCAGACCCGGCGACATGTTTGATTTCGTCGGGGTTCAATCTGAGATATGCATTTTCTACGATAATCTTGGTGAGACTTCTGTCCGAAGTATGCTGAATCATCGAGATCGCTCTTTTCTAGTTAGTTAGTGCGAGAAACACGTTATCTGGTGTTTTCACCACTCCACAGTGCGATTGATATGCAGAACACTAGATATCTTGGTTTTCGTGGGGTTTCAAGCTGAGATATGCATTTTCTGCGATAATCTTGTTGAGACTTCTGTCCGAAGTATGCAGAATCATCGAGATGGCTCTTTTCGAGCTATTTAATGCGAGAAACACGTTCTCTGGTTGTTTTCACCACTCCACAGTGCGTTTGATGTGCAGAACCTGCGATATCATGATTTTCGTGGTGTTTCCAGCTGGGATATGCATTTTCTACGACAATCTTGGTGAGACTTCTGTCAGAAGTATGCAGTATCTTCGAGAACGCTCTTTCCGAGCTACTTAATGCGAGAAACACGTTTTCTGGTGTTTTCACCACTCCACAGGGCGTTTGATATGCAGAACCGGCGACATCTTGGTTTTCGTGGGGTTTCAAGCTGAGATATGCATTTTCTGCGATAATCTTGGTGAAACATCTGTCCGAAGTATGCAGAAACATCGAGAGCGATCTTTTCGAGCTATTTAATGCGAGAAACTCGTTTTCTGGTGTTTTCACCACACCACATTGCGTTTGATATGCAGACCCGGCGACATGTTTGATTTCGTCGGGGTTCAATCTGAGATATGCATTTTCTACGATAATCTTGGTGAGACTTCTGTCCGAAGTATGCTAAATCATCGAGATCGCTCTTTTCTAGTTAGTTAGTGCGAGAAACACGTTATCTGGTGTTTTCACCACTCCACAGTGCGATTGATATGCAGAACCGGAGATATCTTGGTTTCGGTCGGGTTTCAAGCTGAGATATGCATTTTCTACGAGAATCCTGGTGAGACTTCTGTCAGAAGTATGCAGAATCTTCGAGAACGCTCTTTTCGAGCTACTTAATGCGCGAAACACGTTTTCTGGTGTTTTCACCACACCACTGAACTTTTGACATGCAGAACCGGAGATATCTTGGTTTCGGTCGGGTTTCAAGCTGAGATATGCATTTTCTACGATAATCCTGGTGAGACTTCTGTCAGAAGTATGCAGAATCTTCGAGAACGCTCTTTTCGATCTACTTAATGCGCGAAACACGTTTTCTGTTGTTTTCACCACTCCACGGTACGTTTGATGTGCAGAACCGGCGACATGTTTGATTTCGTCGGGGTTCAATCTGAGATATGCATTTTCTACGATAATCTTGGTGAGACTTCTGTCCGAAGTATGCTGAATCATCGAGATCGCTCTTTTCTAGTTAGTTAGTGCGAGAAACACGTTATCTGGTGTTTTCAGCACTCCACAGTGCGTTTGATATGCAGAACCAGCGATATCTTGGCTTTCGTTGGGTTTCAAGCTGAGATATGCATTTTCTACGATAATCTAGGTGAAACATCTGTCCGAAGTATGCAGAAACATCGAGAGCGGTCTTTTCAGGCTATTTAATGCGAGAAACACGTTATCTGGTGTTTTCACCACTCCACAGTGCGTTTGATATGCAGAACAGTAGATATCTTGGTTTTCGTGGGGTTTCAAGCTGAGATATGCATTTTCTGCGATAATCTTGTTGAGACTTCTGTCCGAAGTATGCAGAATCATCGAGAGCGCTCTCTTCGAGCTATTTAATGCGAGAAACACGTTATCTGGTGTTTTTACCACTCCACAGTGCGTTTGATATGCAGAACCGGAGATATTTTGGTTTTCGTCGGGTTTCAAGCTGAGATATGCATTTTCTGCGATAAGCTTGGTGAAACATCTGTCCGAAGTATGCAGAAACGTCGAGAGCGCTCTTTTCGAGCTATTTAATGCGAGAAACACGTTTTCTGGGGTTTTCACCACTCCACAGATCGTTGGATATGCAGAACAGTAGATATCTTGGTTTATGTGTGGTTTCAAGCAGAGATATGCATTTTCTGGGATAATCTTGGTGAGACTTCTGTTAGAAGTATGCAGAATCATCGAGATCGCACTTTTCGAGCTGTTTAATGCGAGAAACACGTTATCTGGTGTTTTCACCACTCCACAGTTGGTTTGATATGCAGAACCGGCGATATATTGGTTTTCGTCGGGTTTCAAGCTGAGATATGCATTTTCTACGATAATCTTGGTGAGACTTCTGTCAGAAGTATGCAGGATCTTCGAGATCGCTCTTTTCGAGCAATTTAATGCGAGAAACACGTTCTCTGGTTGTTTTCACCACTCCACAGTACGTTTGATATGCAGAACCGGCGACATCTTTGATTTCGTCGGGGTTCAAGTTGAGATATGCATTTTCTACGATAATCTTGGTGGGTCTTTTGTCAGAAGTATGCAGAATCATCTAGATCGCTCTTTTCGAGCTATTTAATGCGAGAAACACGTTATCTGGTGTTATCACCACTCCACCGTACGTTTGATGTGCAGAACCGGAGATAACTCGGTTTTCGTCGGGTTTCAAGCTGAGATATGCATTTTCTACGATAATCTTGGTGAGACTTCTGCCAGAAGTATGCAGAATCATCGAGATCGCTCGTTTCGAGCTATTTAATGCGAGAAACACGTTCTCTGGTTGTTTTCACCACTCCACGGTACGTTTGATGTGCAGAACCGGAGATAACTCGGTTTTCGTCGGGTTTCAAGCTGAGATATGCATTTTCTACGATAATCTTGGTGAGACTTCTGCCAGAAGTATGCAGGATCTTCGAGATCGCTCTTTTCGAGCTATTTAATGCGAGAAACGCGTTCTCTGGTTGTTTTCACCACTCCACAGTGCGTTTGATATGCAGAACCGGCGACATCTTTGATTTCGTCGGGGTTCAAGTTGAGATATGCATTTTCTACGATAATCTTGGTGGGTCTTTTGTCAGAAGTATGCAGAATCATCTAGATCGCTCTTTTCGAGCTATTTAATGCGAGAAACACGTTATCTGGTGTTTTGACCACTCCACAGTGCGTTTGATGTGCAGAACCGGAGATAACTCGGTTTTTGTCGGGTTTCAAGTTGAGATATGCATTTTCTACGATAATCTTGGTGAGACTTCTGTCAGAAGTATGCAGAATCATCGTGATCGGATTTTTCGAGCTATTTAACGCGAGAAACACGTTCTCTGGTTGTTTTCACCACTCCACAGTGCGTTTGATATGCAGAACCAGCAACATCTTGATTTTCGTGATGTTTCGAGCTGAGATATGCATTTTCTGCGATAATGTTGGTGAGACTTCTGTCCGAAGTATGCTTAATTATCGAGATCGCTCGTTTCGAGCTATTTAATGCGAGAAACACGTTATCTGGTGTTTTCACCACTCCACAGTTCGTTTGATATGCAGAACAGTAGATATCTTGGTTTCCGTGGGGTTTCAAGCAGAGATATGCATTTTCTGCGATAATCTTGGTGAGACTTCTGTCCGAAGTATGCTGAATCATCGAGATCGCTCTTTTCTAGTTAGTTAGTGCGAGAAACACGTTATCTGGTGTTTTCACCACTCCACAGTGCGATTGATATGCAGAACACTAGATATCTTGGTTTTCGTGGGGTTTCAAGCTGAGATATGCATTTTCTGCGATAATCTTGTTGAGACTTCTGTCCGAAGTATGCAGAATCATCGAGATGGCTCTTTTCGAGCTATTTAATGCGAGAAACACGTTCTCTGGTTGTTTTCACCACTCCACAGTGCGTTTGATGTGCAGAACCTGCGATATCATGATTTTCGTGGTGTTTCCAGCTGGGATATGCATTTTCTACGACAATCTTGGTGAGACTTCTGTCAGAAGTATGCAGTATCTTCGAGAACGCTCTTTCCGAGCTACTTAATGCGAGAAACACGTTTTCTGGTGTTTTCACCACTCCACAGGGCGTTTGATATGCAGAACCGGCGACATCTTGGTTTTCGTGGGGTTTCAAGCTGAGATATGCATTTTCTGCGATAATCTTGGTGAAACATCTGTCCGAAGTATGCAGAAACATCGAGAGCGATCTTTTCGAGCTATTTAATGCGAGAAACTCGTTTTCTGGTGTTTTCACCACACCACATTGCGTTTGATATGCAGACCCGGCGACATGTTTGATTTCGTCGGGGTTCAATCTGAGATATGCATTTTCTACGATAATCTTGGTGAGACTTCTGTCCGAAGTATGCTAAATCATCGAGATCGCTCTTTTCTAGTTAGTTAGTGCGAGAAACACGTTATCTGGTGTTTTCACCACTCCACAGTGCGATTGATATGCAGAACCGGAGATATCTTGGTTTCGGTCGGGTTTCAAGCTGAGATATGCATTTTCTACGAGAATCCTGGTGAGACTTCTGTCAGAAGTATGCAGAATCTTCGAGAACGCTCTTTTCGAGCTACTTAATGCGCGAAACACGTTTTCTGGTGTTTTCACCACACCACTGAACTTTTGACATGCAGAACCGGAGATATCTTGGTTTCGGTCGGGTTTCAAGCTGAGATATGCATTTTCTACGATAATCCTGGTGAGACTTCTGTCAGAAGTATGCAGAATCTTCGAGAACGCTCTTTTCGATCTACTTAATGCGCGAAACACGTTTTCTGTTGTTTTCACCACTCCACGGTACGTTTGATGTGCAGAACCGGCGACATGTTTGATTTCGTCGGGGTTCAATCTGAGATATGCATTTTCTACGATAATCTTGGTGAGACTTCTGTCCGAAGTATGCTGAATCATCGAGATCGCTCTTTTCTAGTTAGTTAGTGCGAGAAACACGTTATCTGGTGTTTTCAGCACTCCACAGTGCGTTTGATATGCAGAACCAGCGATATCTTGGCTTTCGTTGGGTTTCAAGCTGAGATATGCATTTTCTACGATAATCTAGGTGAAACATCTGTCCGAAGTATGCAGAAACATCGAGAGCGGTCTCTTCAGGCTATTTAATGCGAGAAACACGTTATCTGGTGTTTTCACCACTCCACAGTGCGTTTGATATGCAGAACAGTAGATATCTTGGTTTTCGTGGGGTTTCAAGCTGAGATATGCATTTTCTGCGATAATCTTGTTGAGACTTCTGTCCGAAGTATGCAGAATCATCGAGAGCGCTCTCTTCGAGCTATTTAATGCGAGAAACACGTTATCTGGTGTTTTTACCACTCCACAGTGCGTTTGATATGCAGAACCGGAGATATTTTGGTTTTCGTCGGGTTTCAAGCTGAGATATGCATTTTCTGCGATAAGCTTGGTGAAACATCTGTCCGAAGTATGCAGAAACGTCGAGAGCGCTCTTTTCGAGCTATTTAATGCGAGAAACACGTTTTCTGGGGTTTTCACCACTCCACAGATCGTTGGATATGCAGAACAGTAGATATCTTGGTTTATGTGTGGTTTCAAGCAGAGATATGCATTTTCTGGGATAATCTTGGTGAGACTTCTGTTAGAAGTATGCAGAATCATCGAGATCGCACTTTTCGAGCTGTTTAATGCGAGAAACACGTTATCTGGTGTTTTCACCACTCCACAGTTGGTTTGATATGCAGAACCGGCGATATATTGGTTTTCGTCGGGTTTCAAGCTGAGATATGCATTTTCTACGATAATCTTGGTGAGACTTCTGTCAGAAGTATGCAGGATCTTCGAGATCGCTCTTTTCGAGCAATTTAATGCGAGAAACACGTTCTCTGGTTGTTTTCACCACTCCACAGTACGATTGATATGCAGAACCGGCGACATCTTTGATTTCGTCGGGGTTCAAGTTGAGATATGCATTTTCTACGATAATCTTGGTGGGTCTTTTGTCAGAAGTATGCAGAATCATCTAGATCGCTCTTTTCGAGCTATTTAATGCGAGAAACACGTTATCTGGTGTTATCACCACTCCACCGTACGTTTGATGTGCAGAACCGGAGATAACTCGGTTTTCGTCGGGTTTCAAGCTGAGATATGCATTTTCTACGATAATCTTGGTGAGACTTCTGCCAGAAGTATGCAGAATCATCGAGATCGCTCGTTTCGAGCTATTTAATGCGAGAAACACGTTCTCTGGTTGTTTTCACCACTCCACGGTACGTTTGATGTGCAGAACCGGAGATAACTCGGTTTTCGTCGGGTTTCAAGCTGAGATATGCATTTTCTACGATAATCTTGGTGAGACTTCTGCCAGAAGTATGCAGGATCTTCGAGATCGCTCTTTTCGAGCTATTTAATGCGAGAAACGCGTTCTCTGGTTGTTTTCACCACTCCACAGTGCGTTTGATATGCAGAACCGGCGACATCTTTGATTTCGTCGGGGTTCAAGTTGAGATATGCATTTTCTACGATAATCTTGGTGGGTCTTTTGTCAGAAGTATGCAGAATCATCTAGATCGCTCTTTTCGAGCTATTTAATGCGAGAAACACGTTATCTGGTGTTTTGACCACTCCACAGTGCGTTTGATGTGCAGAACCGGAGATAACTCGGTTTTTGTCGGGTTTCAAGTTGAGATATGCATTTTCTACGATAATCTTGGTGAGACTTCTGTCAGAAGTATGCAGAATCATCGTGATCGGATTTTTCGAGCTATTTAACGCGAGAAACACGTTCTCTGGTTGTTTTCACCACTCCACAGTGCGTTTGATATGCAGAACCAGCAACATCTTGATTTTCGTGATGTTTCGAGCTGAGATATGCATTTTCTGCGATAATGTTGGTGAGACTTCTGTCCGAAGTATGCTTAATTATCGAGATCGCTCGTTTCGAGCTATTTAATGCGAGAAACACGTTATCTGGTGTTTTCACCACTCCACAGTTCGTTTGATATGCAGAACAGTAGATATCTTGGTTTCCGTGGGGTTTCAAGCAGAGATATGCATTTTCTGCGATAATCTTGGTGAGACTTCTGTCCGAAGTATGCTGAATCATCGAGATCGCTCTTTTCGAGCTAGTTAGTGCGAGAAACACGTTATCTGGTGTTTTCACCACTCCACAGTGCGTTTGATATGCAGAACAGTAGATATCTTGGTTTTCGTGGGGTTTCAAGCTGAGATATGCATTTTCTGCGATAATCTTGTTGAGAGTTCTGTCCGAAGCATGCAGAATCATCGAGATCGCTCGTTTCGAGCTACTGAATGCGAGAAACACGTTATCTGGTGGTTTCGCCACTCCACAGTGCGTTGGATATGCAGAACCGGCGATATCTTGGTTTTCGTGCGGTTTCAAGCTGAGATATGCATTTTCTGCGATAATCTTGGTGAGACTTCTGTCCGAAGTATGCTGTATCATCGAGATCGCTCTTCTCGAGCTAGTTAGTGCGAGAAACACGTTATCTGGTGTTTTCACCACTCCACAGTGCGTTTGATATGCAGAACAGTAGATATCTTGGTTTTCGTGGGGTTTCAAGCAGAGATATGCATTTTCTGCGATAATCTTGGTGAGACTTCTGTCCGAAGTATGCTGTATCATCGAGATCGCTCTTTTCGAGCTAGTTAGTTCGAGAAACACGTTATCTGGTGTTTTCACCACTCCGCAGTGCGTTTGATATGCAGAACAGTAGATATCTTGGTTTTCGTCGGGTTTCAAGCTGAGATATGCATTTTCTACGATAATCTTGGTGAAACATCTGTCCGAAGTATGCAGAAACATCGAGAGCGCTCTTATCGAGCTATTTAATGCGAGAAACACGTTATCTGGTGTCTTCACCACTCCACAGTGCGTTTGTTATGCAGAACAGTAGATATCTTGGTTTTCGTAGGGTTTCAAGCTGAGATATGCATTTTCTGCGATAATCTTGTTGAGACTTCTGTCCGAAGTATGCAGAATCATCGAGATCGCTCGTTTCGAGCTATTTAATGCGAGAAACACGTTATCTGGTGTTTTCACCACTCCACAGTTCTTTGGATATGCAGAGCAGGAGATATCTTGGTTTGCGTGGGGTTTCACGCAGAGATATGCATTTTCTGCGATAATCTTGGTGAGACTTCTGTTAGAAGTATGCAGAAACGTCGAGAGCGCTCTTTTCGAGCTATTTAATGCGAGAAACACGTTTTCTGGGGTTTTCACCACTCCACAGTTCGTTGGATATGCAGAACAGTAGATATCTTGGTTTTCGTGGGGTTTCAAGCAGAGATATGCATTTTCTGCGATAATCTTGGTGAGACTTCTGTCCGAAGTATGCAGAAACATCGAGATCGCACTTTTCGAGCTATTTAATACGAGAAACACGTTAGCTGGTGTTTTCACCACTCCACAGTGCGTTTGATATGCAGTACCAGCGATATCTTGGTTTCGTGGGGTTTCAAGCTGAGATATGCATTTTCTGCGATAATCTTGGTGAGACTTCTGTCCGAAGTATGCTGAATCATCGAGATCGCTCTTTTCGAGCTAGTTAGTGCGAGAAACACGTTATCTGGTGTTTTCACCACTCCACAGTGCGCTTGATATGAAGAACAGTAGATATCTTGGTTTTCGTGGGGTTTCAAGCAGAGATATGCATTTTCTGCGATAATCTTGTTGAGACTTCTGTCCGAAGTATGCAGAATCATCGAGATCGCTCTTTTCGAGCTACTTAATGCGAGAAACACGTTATGTGGTGTTTTCACCACTCCACAGTGCGTTTGATATGCAGTACCAGCGATATCTTGGTTTTCGTGGGGTTTCAAGCTGAGATATGCATTTTCAGCGATAATCTTCATGATTCTGCTGTTACAAGTGTGCAGAATCGCCGAAATCGCTGTTTTCGTACTATTGAATGCGAAAAACACGTTTTCTGGTGTTTTCAGCACGCCACAGAGCGTTTGACATGCGGAAACTGCAATATCTACGGTATCGTTGGGTTTCCAGCTGAGATATGCATTTTCAGTGATAATCTTCATGATTCTGCTGTTACAAGTGTGCAGAATCACCGAAATCGCTGTTTTCGTGCTATTGAATGCGAAAAACACGTTTTCTGGTGTTTTCAGCACTCCACAGTGCGTTTGATATGCGGAAACTGCGATATCTTCGGTATCGTTGTTGTTTCCAGCTGAGATATGCATTTTCTACGATAATCATCGACTTTGTTCTGTGACAAGTGTGCAGAATAACCGAAATCGCTGTTTTCGTGCTATTGAATGCGAAAAACACGTTTTCTGGTGTTTTCAGCACGCCACAGAGCGTTTGACATGCGGAAACTGCGATATCTTCGGTATCGTTGGGTTTCCAGCTGAGATATGCATTTTCAGTGATAATCTTCATGATTCTGCTGTTACAAGTGTGCAGAATCACCGAAATCGCTGTTTTCGTGCTATTGAGTGCGAAAAACACGTTTTCTGGTGTTTTCAGCACTCCACAGTGCGTTTGATATGCGGAAACTGCCATATCTTCGGTATCGTTGTTGTTTCCAGCTGAGATATGCATTATCAGTGATAATCTTCATGATTCTGCTGTTACAAGTGTACAGAATCACCGAAATCGCTGTTTTCGTGCTATTGAATGCGAAAAACACGTTTTCAGGAGTTTTCAGCACTCCACAGTGCGTTTGATATGCGGAAACTGCGATATCTTCGGTATCGTTGGGTTTCCAGCTGAGATATGCATTTTCAGCGATAAGCTTCATGATTCGGCTGTTACAAGTGTGCAGAATCGCCGAAATCGCTGTTTTCGTACTATTGAATGCGAAAAACACGTTTTCTGGTGTTTTCAGCACGCCACAGAGCGTTTGACATGCGGAAACTGCAATATCTTCGGTATCGTTGGGTTTCCAGCTGAGATATGCATTTTCAGTGATAATCTTCATGATTCTGCTGTTACAAGTGTGCAGAATCACCGAAATCGCTGTTTTCGTGCTATTGGATGCGAAAAACACGTTTTCTGGTGTTTTCAGCACTCCACAGTGCGTTTGATGTGCGGAAACTGCGATATCTTCGGTATCGTTGTTGTTTCCAGCTGAGATATGCATTTTCTACGATAATCTTCGAGTTTCTTCTGTGACAAGTGTGCAGAATCACCGAAATCGCTGTTTTCGTGCTATTGAATGCGACAAACACGTTTTCTGGTGTTCTCAGCACTCCACAGTGCGTTTGATATGCGCAAACTGCCATATCTTCGGTATCGTTAATGTTTCCAGCTGAGATATGCATTTTCAGTGATAATCTTCATGATTCTGCTGTTACAAGTGTGCAGAATCTCCGAAATCGCTGTTTTCGTGCTATTGAATGCGAAAAACACGTTTTCTGGTGTTTTCAGCACTCCACAGTGCGTCTGATATGCGGAAACAGCCATATATTCGGTATCGTTGTTGTTTCCAGCTGAGATATGCATCATCAGTGATAATCTTCATGATTCTGCTGTTACAAGTGTGCAGAATCACCGAAATCGCTGTTTTCGTGCTATTGAATGCGAAAAACACGTTTTCTGGTGTTTTCAGCACTCCACAGTGCGTTTGATATGCGGAAACTGCCATATCTTCAGTATCGTTGATGTTTCCAGCTGAGATATGCATTTCCAGTGAGAATCTTCATGATTCTGCTGTTACAAATGTTCAGAATCACCGAAATCGCTGTTTTCGTGCTTTTGAATGCGAAAAACACGTTTTCTGGTGTTTTCAGCAGTCCACAGTGCGTTTGATATGCGGAAACAGCCATATATTCGGTATCGTTGTTGTTTCCAGCTGAGATATGCATCATCAGTGATAATCTTCATGATTCTGCTGTTACAAGTGTGCAGAATCACCGAAATCGCTGTTTTCGTGCTATTGAATGCGAAAAACACGTTTTCTGGTGTTTTCAGCACTCCACAGTGCGTTTGATATGCGGAAACTGCGATATCTTCGGTATCGTTGGGTTTCCAGCTGAGATATGCATTTTCAGCGATAATCTTAATGATTCTGCTGTTACAAGTGTGCAGAATCTCCGAAATCGCTGTTTTCGTGCTATTGAATGCGAAAAACACGTTTTCTGTTGTTTTCAGCACACCACAGAGCGTTTGACATGCGGAAACTGCGATATCTTCGGTATCGTTGGGTTTCCAGCTGAGATATGCATTTTCAGTGATAATCTTCATGATTCTGCTGTTACAAGTGTGCAGAATCACCGAAATCGCTGTTTTCGTGCTATTGAATGCGAAAAACACGTTTTCTGGTGATTCCAGCACTCCACAGTGCGTTTGATATGCGGAAACTGCCATATCTTCGGTATCGTTGATGTTTCCAGCTGAGATATGCATTTTCTGCGATAATCTTCGAGTTTCTTCTGTGAAAAGTGTGCAGAATCACCGAAATCGCTGTTTTCGTGCTATTGAATGCGAAAAACACGTTTTCTGGTGTTTTCAGCACGCCACAGAGCGTTAGACATGCGGAAACTGCGATATCTTCGGTATCGTTGTTGTTTCCAGCTGAGATATGCATTTTCAGTGATAATCTTCATGATTCTGCTGTTGCAAGTGTGCAGAATCTCCGAAATCGCTGTTTTCGTGCTATTGAATGCGAAAAACACGTTTTCTGGTGTTTTCAGCACTCCACAGTGCGTTTGACATGCGGAAACTGCGATATCTTCGGTATCGTTGTTGTTTCCAGCTGAGATATGCATTATCAGTGATAATCTTCATGATTCTGCTGTTACAAGTGTACAGAATCACCGAAATCGCTGTTTTCGTGCTATTGAAAGCGAAAAACACGTTTTCTGGTGTTTTCAGCACTCCACAGTGCGTTTGATATGCGGAAACTGCGATATCTTCGGTATCGTTGGGTTTCCAGCTGAGATATGCATTTTCAGCGATAATCTTCATGATTCTGCTGTTACAAGTGTGCAGAATCACCGAAATCGCTGTTTTCGTGCTATTGAATGCGAAAAACACGTTTTCTGGTGTTTTCAGCACTCCACAGTGCGTTTGATATGCGGAAACTGCGATATCTTCGGTATCGTTGGGTTTCCAGCTGAGATATGCATTTTCTACGATAATCATCGACTTTCTTCTGTGACAAGTGTGCAGAATAACCGAAATCGCTGTTTTCGTGCTATTGAATGCGAAAAACACGTTTTCAGAAGTTTTCAGCACGCCACAGAGCGTTTGACATGCGGAAACTGCGATATCTTCGGTATCGTTGTTGTTTCTAGCTGAGATATGCATTTTCAGTGATAATCTTCATGATTCTGCTGTTACAAGTGTGCAGAATCTCCGAAATCGCTGTTTTCGTGCTATTGAATGCGAAAAACACGTTTTCTGGTGTTTTCAGCACTCCACAGTGCGTTTGATATGCAGAAACAGCCATATCTTCGGTATCGTTGTTGTTTCCAGCTGAGATATGCATTATGAGTGATAATCTTCATGATTCTGCAGTTACAAGTGTGCAGAATCACCGAAATCGCTGTTTTCGTGCTATTGAATGCGAAAAACACGTTTTCTGGTGTTTTCAGCACTCCACAGTGCGTTTGATATGCGGAAGCTGCGATATGTTCGGTATCGCTGTTGTTTCCAGCTGAGATATGCATTTTCAGTGATAATCTTCATGATTCTGCTGTTACAAGTGTGCAGAATCACCGAAATCGCTGTTTTCGTGCTATTGGATGCGAAAAACACGTTTTCTGGTGTTTTCAGCACTCCACAGTGCGTTTGATATGCGGAAACTGCGATATCTTCGGTATCGTTGTTGTTTCCAGCTGAGATATGCATTATCAGTGATAATCTTCATGATTCTGCTGTTACAAGTGTACAGAATCACCGAAATCGCTGTTTTCGTGCTATTGAAAGCGAAAAACACGTTTTCTGGTGTTTTCAGCACTCCACAGTGCGTTTGATATGCGGAAACTGCGATATCTTCGGTATCGTTGGGTTTCCAGCTGAGATATGCATTTTCTGCGATAATCTTCGAGTTTCTTCTGTGAAAAGTGTGCAGAATCACCGAAATCGCTGTTTTCGTGCTATTGAATGCGAAAAACACGTTTTCTGGTGTTTTCAGCACGCCACAGAGCGTTAGACATGCGGAAACTGCGATATCTTCGGTATCGTTGTTGTTTCCAGCTGAGATATGCATTTTCAGTGATAATCTTCATGATTCTGCTGTTGCAAGTGTGCAGAATCTCCGAAATCGCTGTTTTCGTGCTATTGAATGCGAAAAACACGTTTTCTGGTGTTTTCAGCACTCCACAGTGCGTTTGACATGCGGAAACTGCGATATCTTCGGTATCGTTGTTGTTTCCAGCTGAGATATGCATTATCAGTGATAATCTTCATGATTCTGCTGTTACAAGTGTACAGAATCACCGAAATCGCTGTTTTCGTGCTATTGAAAGCGAAAAACACGTTTTCTGGTGTTTTCAGCACTCCACAGTGCGTTTGATATGCGGAAACTGCGATATCTTCGGTATCGTTGGGTTTCCAGCTGAGATATGCATTTTCAGCGATAATCTTCATGATTCTGCTGTTACAAGTGTGCAGAATCACCGAAATCGCTGTTTTCGTGCTATTGAATGCGAAAAACACGTTTTCTGGTGTTTTCAGCACTCCACAGTGCGTTTGATATGCGGAAACTGCGATATCTTCGGTATCGTTGGGTTTCCAGCTGAGATATGCATTTTCTACGATAATCATCGACTTTCTTCTGTGACAAGTGTGCAGAATAACCGAAATCGCTGTTTTCGTGCTATTGAATGCGAAAAACACGTTTTCAGGAGTTTTCAGCACGCCACAGAGCGTTTGACATGCGGAAACTGCGATATCTTCGGTATCGTTGTTGTTTCTAGCTGAGATATGCATTTTCAGTGATAATCTTCATGATTCTGCTGTTACAAGTGTGCAGAATCTCCGAAATCGCTGTTTTCGTGCTATTGAATGCGAAAAACACGTTTTCTGGTGTTTTCAGCACTCCACAGTGCGTTTGATATGCAGAAACAGCCATATCTTCGGTATCGTTGTTGTTTCCAGCTGAGATATGCATTATGAGTGATAATCTTCATGATTCTGCAGTTACAAGTGTGCAGAATCACCGAAATCGCTGTTTTCGTGGTATTGAATGCGAAAAACACGTTTTCTGGTGTTTTCAGCACTCCACAGTGCGTTTGATATGCGGAAGCTGCGATATGTTCGGTATCGCTGTTGTTTCCAGCTGAGATATGCATTTTCAGTGATAATCTTCATGATTCTGCTGTTACAAGTGTGCAGAATCACCGAAATCGCTGTTTTCGTGCTATTGGATGCGAAAAACACGTTTTCTGGTGTTTTCAGCACTCCACAGTGCGTTTGATATGCGGAAACTGCGATATCTTCGGTATCGTTGTTGTTTCCAGCTGAGATATGCATTTTCTTCGATAATCTTCGAGTTTCTTCTGTGACAAGTGTGCAGAATCACCGAAATCGCTGTTTTCGTGCTATTGAATGCGACAAACACGTTATCTGGTGTTTTCAGCACTCCACAGTGCGTTTGATATGCGGAAACTGCCGTATCCTCGGTATCGTTAATGTTTCCAGCTGAGATATGCATTTTCAGTGATAATCTTCATGATTCTGCTGTTACAAGTGTGCAGAATCACCGAAATCGCTGTTTTCGTGCTTTAGAATGCGAAAAACAAGTTTTCTGGTGTTTTCAGCACGCCACAGAGCGATTGACATGCGGAAACTGCGATATCGTCGGTATCGTTGTTGTTTCCAGCTGAGATATGCATTTTCAGTGATAATCTTCATGATTCTGCTGTTACAAGTGTGCAGAATCTCCGAAATCGCTGTTTTCGTGCTATTGAATGCGAAAAACACGTTTTCTGGTGTTTTCAGCACTCCACAGTGCGTTTGATATGCGGAAACAGCCATATCTTCGGTATCGTTGTTGTTTCCAGCTGAGATATGCATTATCAGTGATAATCTTCATGATTCTGCTGTTACAAGTGTGCAGAATCACAGAAATCGCTGTTTTCGTGCTATTGAATGCGAAAAACACGTTTTCTGGTGTTTTCAGCACTCCACAGTGCGTTTGATATGCGGAAACTGCGACATCTTCGGTATCGTTGGGTTTCCAGCTGAGATATGCATTTTCAGCGATAATCTTCATGATTCTGCTGTTACAAGTGTGCAGAATCACCGAAATCGCTGTTTTCGTGCTATTGAATGCGAAAAACACGTTTTCTGGTGTTTTCAGCACACCACAGAGCGTTTGACATGCGGAAACTGCGATATCTTCGGTATCGTTGGGTTTCCAGCTGAGATATGCATTTTCAGTGATGATCTTCATGATTCTGCTGTTACAAGTGTGCAGAATCACCGAAATCGCTGTTTTCGTGCTATTGAATATCAAACGCACTGTGGAGTGCTGAAAACACCAGAAAACGTGTTTTTCGCGTTCAATAGCACGAAAATAGCGATTTCTGTGATTCTGCACACTTGTAACAAAAGAATCATGAAGATTATCACTGAAAATGCATATCTCAGCTGGAAACTTCAACGATACCGCAGATATGGCAGTTTCCGCATTTCAAACGCACTGTGGAGTGCTGAAAACACCAGAAAACGTGTTTTCCGCATTCAATAGCACGAAAACAGCGATTTCGGTGATTCTGCACACTTGTAACAGCAGAATCATGAAGATTATCACTGAAAATGCATATCTCAGATGGAAACAACAACGATACCGAAGATATCGCTGCTTCCGCACATCAAACGTTCTGTGGCGTGCTGAAAACACCAGAAAACGTGTTTTTCGCATTCTAAAGCACGAAAACAGCGATTTCGGTGATTCTGCACATTTGTAACAGCAGAATCATGAAGATTATCACTGAAAATGCATATCTCAGCTGGAAACAACAACGATACCGAAGATATCGCAGCTTCCGCACATCAAACGTTCTGTGGCGTGCTGAAAACACCAGAAAACGTGTTTTTCGCATTCAAAAGCACGAAAACAGCGATTTCGGTGATTCTGCACATGTGTAGCAGCAGAATCACGAAGATTATCACTGAAACTGCATATCTCAGCTGGAAACAACAACGATACCGAAGATATCGCAGCTTCCGCATATCAAACGCACTGTGGAGCGCTGAAAACACCAGAAAACGTGTTTTTCGCATTCAATAGCACGAAAACAGCGATTTCGGTGATTCTGCACACTTGTAACAAAAGAATCATGAAGATTATCACTGCAAATGCATATCTCAGCTGGAAACAACAACTATACCGAAGATATCGCAGTTTCCGCATGTCAGACGTTCTGTGGCGTGCTGAAAACACCAGAAAACGTGTTTTTCGCATTCAAAAGCACGAAAACAGCGATTTCGGTGATTCTGCACATGTGTAACAGCAGAATCATGAAGATTATCACTGAAAATGCATATCTCAGCTGGAAACAACAGCGATACCGAAGATATCGCAGCTTCCGCATATCAAACGCACTGTGGAGTGCTGAAAACACCAGAAAACGTGTTTTTCGCATCCAATAGCACGAAAACAGCGATTTCGGTGATTCTGCACACTTGTAACAGCAGAATCATGAAGATTATCACTGAAAATGCATATCTCAGCTGGAAACAACAACGATACTGAAGATATGGCAGTTTCCGCATATCAAACGCACTCTGGAGTGCTGAAAACACCAGAAAACTTGTTTTTCGCATTCAATAGCACGAAAATAGCGATTTCGGTGATTGTGCACACTTGTAGCAGCAGAATCATGAAGATTATCACTGAAAATGCATATCTCAGCTGGAAACAACAACGATACCGAAGATATCGCAGTTTCCGCATGTCAGACGTTCTGTGGCGTGCTGAATACACCGGAAAACGTGTTTTTAATATTCAAAAGCACGAAAACAGCGATTTCGGTGATTCTGCACATTTGTAACAGCAGAATCATGAAGATTATCACTGAAAATGCATATCTCAGCTGGAAACAACAACGATACCGAAGATATCGCAGCTTCCGCATATCAAACGCACTGTGGAGTGCAGAAAACACCAGAAAACGTGTTTTTCGCATTCAATAGCACGAAAACAGCGATTTCGGTGATTCTACACACTTGTAACAGCAGAATCATGAAGATTATCACTGAAAATGCATATCTCAGCTGGAAACAACAACGATACCGAAGATAGCGCTGTTTCCGCATAACAAACGCACTGTGGAGTGCTGAAAACACCAGAAAACGTGTTTTTCGCATTCAATAGCACGAAAACAGCGATTTCGGTGATTCTGCACACTTGTAACAGCAGAATCATGAAGATTATCACTGAAAATGCATATCTCAGATGGAAACAACAACGATACTGAAGATATGGCAGTTTCCGCATATCAAACGCACTCTGGAGTGCTGAAAACACCAGAAAACGTGTATTTCGCATTCAATAGCACGAAAACAGCGATTTCGGTGATTCTACACACTTGTAACAGCAGAATCATGAAGATTATCTCTGAAAATGCATATCTCAGCTGGAAACAACAACGATACCGAAGATATCGCAGTTTCCGCATATCAAACGCACTGTGGAGTGTTGAAAACACCAGAAAACGTGTTTTACGCATTCAAAAGCACGATAACAGCGGTTTCGGTGATTCTGCACACTTGTAGCAGCAGAATCATGAAGAGTATCACTGAAAATGCATATCTCAGCTGGAAACAACAACGATACCGAAGATATCGCAGCTTCTGCTTATCAAACGTTCTGTGGCGTGCTGAAAACACCAGAAAACGTGTTTTTCGCATTCAAAAGCACGAAAACAGCGATTTCGGTGATTCTGCACATGTGTAACAGCAGAATCATGAAGATTATCACTGAAAATGCATATCTCAGCTGGAAACAACAGCGATACCGAAGATATCGCAGCTTCCGCATATCAAACGCACTGTGGAGTGCTGAAAACACCAGAAAACGTGTTTTTCGCATTCAATAGCACGAAAACAGCGATTTCGGTGATTCTGCACACTTGTAACAGCAGAATCATGAAGATTATCACTGAAAATGCATATCTCAGCTGGAAACAACAACGATACTGAAGATATGGCAGTTTCCGCATATCAAACGCACTCTGGAGTGCTGAAAACACCAGAAAACGTGTTTTTCGCATCCAATAGCACGAAAACAGCGATTTCGGTGATTCTGCACACTTGTAACAGCAGAATCATGAAGATTATCACTGAAAATGCATATCTCAGCTGGAAACAACAACGATACTGAAGATATGGCAGTTTCCGCATATCAAACGCACTCTGGAGTGCTGAAAACACCAGAAAACGTGTTTTTCGCATTCAATAGCACGAAAATAGCGATTGCGGTGATTGTGCACACTTGTAGCAGCAGAATCATGAAGATTATCACTGAAAATGCATATCTCAGCTGGAAACAACAACGATACCGAAGATATCGCAGTTTCCGCATGTCAGACGTTCTGTGGCGTGCTGAATACACCGGAAAACGTGTTTTTAATATTCAAAAGCACGAAAACAGCGATTTCGGTGATTCTGCACATTTGTAACAGCAGAATCATGAAGATTATCACTGAAAATGCATATCTCAGCTGGAAACAACAACGATACCGAAGATATCGCAGCTTCCGCATATCAAACGCACTGTGGAGTGCAGAAAACACCAGAAAACGTGTTTTTCGCATTCAATAGCACGAAAACAGCGATTTTGGTGATTCTACACACTTGTAACAGCAGAATCATGAAGATTATCACTGAAAATGCATATCTCAGCTGGAAACAACAACGATACCGAAGATAGCGCTGTTTCCGCATAACAAACGCACTGTGGAGTGCTGAAAACACCAGAAAACGTGTTTTTCGCATTCAATAGCACGAAAACAGCGATTTCGGTGATTCTGCACACTTGTAACAGCAGAATCATGAAGATTATCACTGAAAATGCATATCTCAGCTGGAAACAACAACGATACTGAAGATATGGCAGTTTCCGCATATCAAACGCACTCTGGAGTGCTGAAAACACCAGAAAACGTGTTTTTCGCATCCAATAGCACGAAAACAGCGATTTCGGTGATTCTGCACACTTGTAACAGCAGAATCATGAAGATTATCACTGAAAATGCATATCTCAGCTGGAAACAACAACGATACCGAAGATATCGCAGTTTCCGCATGTCAAACGTTCTGTGGCGTGCTGAATACGCCAGAAAACGTGTTTTTCATATTCAAAAGCACGAAAACAGCGATTTCGGTGATTCTGCACATTTGTAACAGCAGAATCATGAAGATTATCACTGAAAATGCATATCTCAGCTGGAAACAACAACGATACCGAAGATATCGCAGCCTCCGCATATCAAACGCACTGTGGAGTGCAGAAAACACCTGAAAACGGGTTTTTCGCATTCAATAGCACGAAAACAGCGATTTATGTGATTCTGCACACTTGTAACAGCAGAATCATGAAGATTATCACTGAAAATCCATATCTCAGCTGGAAACAACAACGATACTGAAGATATGGCAGTTTCCGCATATCAAACGCACTCTGGAGAGCTGAAAACACCAGAAAACGTGTTTTTCGCATCCAATAGCACGAAAACAGCGATTTCGGTGATTCTGCACACTTGTAACAGCAGAATCATGAAGATTATCACTGAAAATGCATATCTCAGCTGGAAACAACAACGATACTGAAGATATGGCAGTTTCCGCATATCAAACGCACTCTGGAGTGCTGAAATCACCAGAAAACGTGTTTTTCGCATCCAATAGCACGAAAACAGCGATTTCGGTGATTCTGCACACTTGTAACAGCAGAATCATGAAGATTATCACTGAAAATGCATATCTCAGCTGGAAACAACAACGATACCGAAGATATCGCTTTTTCCGCATAACAAACGCACTGTGGAGTGCTGAAAACACCAGAAAACGTGTTTTTCGCATTCAATAGCACGAAAATAGCGATTTCAGTGATTCTGCACACTTGTAGCAGCAGAATCATGAAGATTATCACTGAAAATGCATATCTCAGCTGGAAACAACAACGATACCGAAGATATCGCAGTTTCCGCATGTCAAACGTTCTGTGGCGTGCTGAATACACCAGAAAACGTGTTTTTCATATTCAAAAGCACGAAAACAGCGATTTCGGTGATTCTGCACATTTGTAACAGCAGAATCATGAAGATTATCACTGAAAATGCATATCTCAGCTGGAAACAACAACGATACCGAAGATATCGCAGCTTCCGCATATCAAACGCACTGTGGAGTGCAGAAAACACCAGAAAACGTGTATTTCGCATTCAATAGCACGAAAACAGCGATTTCGGTGATTCTACACACTTGTAACAGCAGAATCATGAAGATTATCTCTGAAAATGCATATCTCAGCTGGAAACAACAACGATACCGAAGATATCGCAGTTTCCGCATATCAAACGCACTGTGGAGTGTTGAAAACACCAGAAAACGTGTTTTACGCATTCAAAAGCACGATAACAGCGGTTTCGGTGATTCTGCACACTTGTAGCAGCAGAATCATGAAGAGTATCACTGAAAATGCATATCTCAGCTGGAAACAACAACGATACCGAAGATATCGCAGCTTCTGCTTATCAAACGTTCTGTGGCGTGCTGAAAACACCAGAAAACGTGTTTTTCGCATTCAAAACCACGAAAACAGCGATTTCGGTGATTCTGCACACTTGTATCAGCAGAATCATGAATATTATCACTGAAAATGCATATCTCAGCTGGAAACAACAACGATACCGAAGATATCGCTGTTTCCGCATAACAAACGCACTGTGGAGTGCTGAAAACACCAGAAAACGTGTTTTTCGCATTCAATAGCACGAAAACAGCGATTTCGGTGATTCTGCACACTTGTAACAGCAGAATCATGAAGATGATCACTGAAAATGCATATCTCAGCTGGTAACAACAACGATACCGAATATATGGCAGTTTCCGCATGTCAAACGTTCTGTGGCGTGCTGAAAACACCAGAAAACGTGTTTTTCGCATTCAATAGCACGAAAACAGCGATTTCGGTGATTCTGCACACTTGTAACAGCAGAATCATGAAGATTATCACTGCAAATGCATATCTCAGCTGGAAGCAACAACGATACCGAAGATATCGCAGTTTCCGCATGTCAAATGTTCTGTGCCGTGCTGAAAACACCAGAAAACGTGTTTTTCGCATTCAAAAGCACGAAAACAGCGATTTCGGTGATTCTGCACACTTGTAACACCAGAATCATGAAGATTATCACTGAAAATGCATATCTCAGCTGGAAACAACAACGATACCGAAGATATCGCAGCTTCCGCATATCAAACGTTCTGTGGCGTGCTGAAAACACCAGAAAACGTGTTTTTCGCATTCAAAAGCACGAAAACAGCGATTTCGGTGATTCTGCACACTTGTAACAGCAGAATCATGAAGATTATCACTGAAAATGCATATCTCAGCTGGAAGCCACAACGATACCGAAGATATCGCAGCTTCCGCATATCAAACGCACTGTGGAGTGCTGAAAACACCAGAAAACGTGTTTTTCGCATCCAATAGCACGAAAACAGCGATTTCGGTGATTCTGCACACTTGTAACAGCAGAATCATGAAGATTATCACTGAAAATGCGTATCTCAGCTGGAAACAACAACGATACCGAAGATATCGCTGTTTCCGCATAACAAACGCACTGTGGAGTGCTGAAAACACCAGAAAACGTGTTTTTCGCATTCAATAGCACGAAAACAGCGATTTCGGTGATTCTGCACACTTGTAACAGCAGAATCATGAAGATGATCACTGAAAATGCATATCTCAGCTGGTAACAACAACGATACCGAATATATGGCAGTTTCCGCATGTCAAACGTTCTGTGGCGTGCTGAAAACACCAGAAAACGTGTTTTTCGCATTCAATAGCACGAAAACAGCGATTTCGGTGATTCTGCACACTTGTAACAGCAGAATCATGAAGATTATCACTGCAAATGCATATCTCAGCTGGAAGCAACAACGATACCGAAGATATCGCAGTTTCCGCATGTCAAATGTTCTGTGCCGTGCTGAAAACACCAGAAAACGTGTTTTTCATATTCAAAAGCACGAAACCTGCGATTTCGGTGATTCTGCACATTTGTAACAGCAGAATCATGAAGATTATCACTGAAAATGCATATCTCAGCTGGAAACAACAACGATACCGAAGATATCGCAGCTTCCGCATATCAAACGTTCTGTGGCGTGCTGAAAACACCAGAAAACGTGTTTTTCGCATTCAAAAGCACGAAAACAGCGATTTCGGTGATTCTGCACACTTGTAACAGCAGAATCATGAAGATTATCACTGAAAATGCATATCTCAGCTGGAAGCCACAACGATACCGAAGATATCGCAGCTTCCGCATATCAAACGCACTGTGGAGTGCTGAAAACACCAGAAAACGTGTTTTTCGCATCCAATAGCACGAAAACAGCGATTTCGGTGATTCTGCACACTTGTAACAGCAGAATCATGAAGATTATCACTGAAAATGCGTATCTCAGCTGGAAACAACAACGATACCGAAGATATCGCTGTTTCCGCATAACAAACGCACTGTGGAGTGCTGAAAACACCAGAAAACGTGTTTTTCGCATTCAATAGCACGAAAACAGCGATTTCGGTGATTCTGCACACTTGTAACAGCAGAATCATGAAGATGATCACTGAAAATGCATATCTCAGCTGGTAACAACAACGATACCGAATATATGGCAGTTTCCGCATGTCAAACGTTCTGTGGCGTGCTGAAAACACCAGAAAACGTGTTTTTCGCATTCAATAGCACGAAAACAGCGATTTCGGTGATTCTGCACACTTGTAACAGCAGAATCATGAAGATTATCACTGCAAATGCATATCTCAGCTGGAAGCAACAACGATACCGAAGATATCGCAGTTTCCGCATGTCAAATGTTCTGTGCCGTGCTGAAAACACCAGAAAACGTGTTTTTCATATTCAAAAGCACGAAACCTGCGATTTCGGTGATTCTGCACATTTGTAACAGCAGAATCATGAAGATTATCACTGAAAATGCATATCTCAGCTGGAAACAACAACGATACCGAAGATATGGCAGTTTCCGCATATCAAACGCACTGTGGAGTGCAGAAAACACCAGAAAACGTGTTTTTCGCATTCAAAAGCACGAAAACAGCGTTTACGGTGATTCTGCACACTTGTAACAGCAGAATCATGATGATTATCACTGAAAATGCATATCTCAGCTGGAAACAACAACGATACCGAAGATATCGCAGCTTCCGCATATCAAACGTTCTGTGGCGTGCTGAAAACACCAGAAAACGTGTTTTTCGCATTCAAAAGCACGAAAACAGCGTTTTCGGTGATTCTGCACACTTGTAACAGCAGAATCATGAAGATTATCACTGCAAATGCATATCTCAGCTGGAAACAACAACGATACCGAAGATATCGCTGCTTCCGCATATCAAACGCACTGTGGAGTGCAGAAAACACCAGAAAACGTGTTTTTCGCATTCAAAAGCACGAAAACAGCGTTTTCGGTGATTCTGCACACTTGTAACAGCAGAATCATGAAGATGATCACTGAAAATGCATATCTCAGCTGGATACAACAACGATACCGAAGATATCGCAGCTTCCGCATATCAAACGTTCTGTGGCGTGCTGAAAACACCAGAAAACGTGTTTTTCGCATTCAAAAGCACGAAAACAGCGATTTCGGTGATTCTGCACACTTGTAACACCAGAATCATGAAGATTATCACTGAAAATGCATATCTCAGCTGGAAACAACAACGATACCGAAGATATCGCAGCTTCCGCATATCAAACGTTCTGTTGCGTGCTGAAAACACCAGAAAACGTGTTTTTCGCATTCAAAAGCACGAAAACAGCGATTTCGGTGATTCTGCACACTTGTAACACCAGAATCATGAAGATTATCACTGAAAATGCATATCTCAGCTGGAAACAACAACGATACCGAAGATATCGCAGCTTCCGCATATCAAACGCACTGTGGAGTGCAGAAAACACCAGAAAACGTGTTTTTCGCATTCAAAAGCACGAAAACAGCGTTTTCGGTGATTCTGCACACTTGTAACAGCAGAATCATGAAGATGATCACTGAAAATGGATATCTCAGCTGGAAACAACAACGATACCGAAGATATCGCAGCTTCCGCATATCAAACGTTCTGTGGCGTGCTGAAAACACCAGAAAACGTGTTTTTCGCATTCAAAAGCACGAAAACAGCGATTTCGGTGATTCTGCACACTTGTAACACCAGAATCATGAAGATTATCACTGAAAATGCATATCTCAGCTGGAAACAACAACGATACCGAAGATATCGCAGCTTCCGCATATCAAACGTTCTGTAGCGTGCTGAAAACACCAGAAAACGTGTTTTTCGCATTCAAAAGCACGAAAACAGCGATTTCGGTGATTCTGCACACTTGTAACACCAGAATCATGAAGATTATCACTGAAAATGCATATCTCAGCTGGAAACAACAACGATACCGAAGATATCGCTGCTTCCGCATATCAAACGTTCTGTGGCGTGCTGAAAACACCAGAAAACGTGTTTTTCGCATTCAAAAGCACGAAAACAGCGATTTCGGTGATTCTGCACACTTGTAACACCAGAATCATGAAGATTATCACTGAAAATGCATATCTCAGCTGGAAACAACAACGATACCGAAGATATCGCTGCTTCCGCATATCAAACGTTCTGTGGCGTGCTGAAAACACCAGAAAACGTGTTTTTCGCATTCAAAAGCACGAAAACAGCGATTTCGGTGATTCTGCACACTTGTAACACCAGAATCATGAAGATTATCACTGAAAATGCATATCTCAGCTGGAAACAACAACGATACCGAAGATATCGCTGCTTCCGCATATCAAACGTTCTGTGGCGTGCTGAAAACACCAGAAAACGTGTTTTTCGCATTCAAAAGCACGAAAACAGCGATTTCGGTGATTCTGCACACTTGTAACAGCAGAATCATGAAGATGATCACTGAAAATGCATATCTCAGCTGGATACAACAACGATACCGAAGATATCGCAGCTTCCGCATATCAAACGTTCTGTGGCGTGCTGAAAACACCAGAAAACGTGTTTTTCGCATTCAAAAGCACGAAAACAGCGATTTCGGTGATTCTGCACACTTGTAACACCAGAATCATGAAGATTATCACTGAAAATGCATATCTCAGCTGGAAACAACAACGATACCGAAGATATCGCAGCTTCCGCATATCAAACGTTCTGTGGCGTGCTGAAAACACCAGAAAACGTGTTTTTCGCATTCAAAAGCACGAAAACAGCGATTTCGGTGATTCTGCACACTTGTAACACCAGAATCATGAAGATTATCACTGAAAATGCATATCTCAGCTGGAAACAACAACGATACCGAAGATAACGCAGCTTCCGCATATCAAACGCACTGTGGAGTGCAGAAAACACCAGAAAACGTGTTTTTCGCATTCAAAAGCACGAAAACAGCGTTTTCGGTGATTCTGCACACTTGTAACAGCAGAATCATGAAGATGATCACTGAAAATGCATATCTCAGCTGGAAACAACAACGATACCGAAGATATCGCAGCTTCCGCATATCAAACGTTCTGTGGCGTGCTGAAAACACCAGAAAACGTGTTTTTCGCATTCAAAAGCACGAAAACAGCGATTTCGGTGATTCTGCACACTTGTAACACCAGAATCATGAAGATTATCACTGAAAATGCATATCTCAGCTGGAAACAACAACGATACCGAAGATATCGCAGCTTCCGCATATCAAACGTTCTGTGGCGTGCTGAAAACACCAGAAAACGTGTTTTTCGCATTCAAAAGCACGAAAACAGCGATTTCGGTGATTCTGCACACTTGTAACACCAGAATCATGAAGATTATCACTGAAAATGCATATCTCAGCTGGAAACAACAACGATACCGAAGATATCGCTGCTTCCGCATATCAAACGTTCTGTGGCGTTCTGAAAACACCAGAAAACGTGTTTTTCGCATTCAAAAGCACGAAAACAGCGATTTCGGTGATTCTGCACACTTGTAACACCAGAATCATGAAGATTATCACTGAAAATGCATATCTCAGCTGGAAACAACAACGATACCGAAGATATCGCTGCTTCCGCATATCAAACGTTCTGTGGCGTGCTGAAAACACCAGAAAACGTGTTTTTCGCATTCAAAAGCACGAAAACAGCGATTTCGGTGATTCTGCAAACTTGTAACACCAGAATCATGAAGATTATCACTGAAAATGCATATCTCAGCTGGAAACAACAACGATACCGAAGATATCGCAGCTTCCGCATATCAAACGTTCTGTGGCGTGCTGAAAACACCAGAAAACGTGTTTTTCGCATTCAAAAGCACGAAAACAGCGATTTCGGTGATTCTGCACACTTGTAACACCAGAATCATGAAGATTATCACTGAAAATGCATATCTCAGCTGGAAACAACAACGATACCGAAGATATCGCTGCTTCCGCATATCAAACGTTCTGTGGCGTGCTGAAAACACCAGAAAACGTGTTTTTCGCATTCAAAAGCACGAAAACAGCGATTTCGGTGATTCTGCACACTTGTAACACCAGAATCATGAAGATTATCACTGAAAATGCATATCTCAGCTGGAAACAACAACGATACCGAAGATATCGCTGCTTCCGCATATCAAACGTTCTGTGGCGTGCTGAAAACACCAGAAAACGTGTTTTTCGCATTCAAAAGCACGAAAACAGCGATTTCGGTGATTCTGCACACTTGTAACACCAGAATCATGAAGATTATCACTGAAAATGCATATCTCAGCTGGAAACAACAACGATACCGAAGATATCGCTGCTTCCGCAATATCAAACGTTCTGTGGCGTGCTGAAAACACCAGAAAACGTGTTTTTCGCATTCAAAAGCACGAAAACAGCGATTTCGGTGATTCTGCACACTTGTAACAGCAGAATCATGAAGATGATCGCTGAAAATGCATATCTCAGCTGGATACAACAACGATACCGAAGATATCGCAGCTTCCGCATATCAAACGTTCTGTGGCGTGCTGAAAACACCAGAAAACGTGTTTTTCGCATTCAAAAGCACGAAAACAGCGATTTCGGTGATTCTGCACACTTGTAACACCAGAATCATGAAGATTATCACTGAAAATGCATATCTCAGCTGGAAACAACAACGATACCGAAGATATTGCAGCTTCCGCATATCAAACGTTCTGTGGCGTGCTGAAAACACCAGAAAACGTGTTTTTCGCATTCAAAAGCACGAAAACAGCGATTTCGGTGATTCTGCACACTTGTAACACCAGAATCATGAAGATTATCACTGAAAATGCATATCTCAGCTGGAAACAACAACGATACCGAAGATATCGCAGCTTCCGCATATCAAACGCACTGTGGAGTGCAGAAAACACCAGAAAACGTGTTTTTCGCATTCAAAAGCACGAAAACAGCGTTTTCGGTGATTCTGCACACTTGTAACAGCAGAATCATGAAGATGATCACTGAAAATGCATATCTCAGCTGGAAACAACAACGATACCGAAGATATCGCAGCTTCCGCATATCAAACGTTCTGTGGCGTGCTGAAAACACCAGAAAACGTGTTTTTCGCATTCAAAAGCACGAAAACAGCGATTTCGGTGATTCTGCACACTTGTAACACCAGAATCATGAAGATTATCACTCAAAATGCATATCTCAGCTGGAAACAACAACGATACCGAAGATATCGCAGCTTCCGCATATCAAACGTTCTGTGGCGTGCTGAAAACACCAGAAAACGTGTTTTTCGCATTCAAAAGCACGAAAACAGCGATTTCGGTGATTCTGCACACTTGTAACACCAGAATCATGAAGATTATCACTGAAAATGCATATCTCAGCTGGAAACAACAACGATACCGAAGATATCGCTGCTTCCGCATATCAAACGTTCTGTGGCGTGCTGAAAACACCAGAAAACGTGTTTTTCGCATTCAAAAGCACGAAAACAGCGATTTCGGTGATTCTGCACACTTATAACACCAGAATCATGAAGATTATCACTGCAAATGCATATCTCAGCTGGAAACAACAACGATACCGAAGATATCGCTGCTTCCGCATATCAAACGTTCTGTGGCGTGCTGAAAACACCAGAAAACGTGTTTTTCGCATTCAAAAGCACGAAAACAGCGATTTCGGTGATTCTGCACACTTGTAACACCAGAAACATGAAGATTATCACTGAAAATGCATATCTCAGCTGGAAACAACAACGATACCGAAGATATCGCAGCTTCCGCATATCAAACGTTCTGTGGCGTGCTGAAAACACCAGAAAACGTGTTTTTCGCATTCAATAGCACGAAAACAGCGATTTCTGTGATTCTGCACACTTGTCCCAGAAGAAACTCGAAGATTATCGTAGAAAATGCATATCTCAGCTGGAAACAGCAACGATACCGAAGATATCGCAGTTTCCGCATATCAAACGCACTGTGGAGTGCTGAAAACACCAGAAAACGTGTTTTTCGCATTCAAAAGCACGAAAACAGCGGTTTCGGTGATTCTGCACACTTGTAACCGCAGAATCATGAAGATTATCACTGCAAATGCATATCTCAGCTGGAAACAACAACGATACCGAAGATATCGCTGCTTCCGCATATCAAACGTTCTGTGGCGTGCTGAAAACACCAGAAAACGTGTTTTTCGCATTCAAAAGCACGAAAACAGCGGTTTCGGTGATTCTGCACACTTGTAACCGCAGAATCATGAAGATTATCACTGCAAATGCATATCTCAGCTGGAAACAACAACGATACCGAAGATATCGCTGCTTCCGCATATCAAACGTTCTGTGGCGTGCTGAAAACACCAGAAAACGTGTTTTTGCATTCAAAAGCACGAAAACAGCGATTTCGGTGATTCTGCAAATTGGTAACAGCAGAATCATGATGATTATCACTGAAAATGCATATCTCAGCTGGAAACAACAACGATACCGAAGATATCGCAGCTTCCGCATATCAAACGTTCTGTGGCGTGCTGAAAACTCCAGAAAACGTGTTTTTCGCATTCAAAAGCACGAAAACAGCGTTTTCGGTGATTCTGCACACTTGTAACACCAGAATCATGAAGATTATCACTGAAAATGCATATCTCAGCTGGAAACAACAACGATACCGAAGATATCGCAGCTTCCGCATATCAAACGTTCTGTGGCGTGCTGAAAACACCAGAAAACGTGTTTTTCGCATTCAAAAGCACGAAAACAGCGATTTCGGTGATTCTGCACATGTGTAACAGCAGAATCATGAAGATTATCACTGAAAATGCATATCTCAGCTGGAAACAACAACGATACCGAAGATATCGCAGCTTCCGCATATCAAACGCACTGTGGAGTGCTGAAAACACCAGAAAACGTGTTTTTCGCATTCAATAGCACGAAAACAGCGATTCCGGTGATTCTGCACGCTTGTAACAGCAGAATCATGAAGATTATCACTGAAAATGCATATCTCAGCTGGAAACAACAACGATACCGAAGATATGGCAGTTTCCGCATGTCAAACGTTCTGTGGCGTGCTGAAAACACCAGAAAACGTGTTTTTCGCATTCAATAGCACGAAAAACAGCGATTTCGGTGATTCTGCACACTTGTAACAGCAGAATCATGAAGATTATCACTGCAAATGCATATCTCAGCTGGAAACAACAACGATACCGAAGATATCGCTGCTTCCGCATATCAAACGTTCAGTGGCGTGCTGAAAACACCAGAAAACGTGTTTTTCGCATTCAAAAGCACGAAAACAGCGATTTCGGTGATTCTGAACATGTGTAACTGCAGAATCATGAAGATTATCACTGAAAATGCATATCTCAGCTGGAAACAACAACGATACCGAAGATACCGCAGCTTCCGCAAATCAAACGTTCTGTGGCGTGCTGAAAACACCAGAAAACGTGTTTTTCGCATTCAAAAGCACGAAAACAGCGATTTCGGTGATTCTGCACACTTGTAACGGCAGAATCATGAAGATTATCACTGAAAATGCATATCTCAGCTGGAAACAACAACGATACCGAAGATATGGCAGTTTCCGCATATCAAACGCACTGTGGAGTGCTGAAAACACCAGAAAACGTGTTTTTCGCATCCAATAGCACGAAAACAGCGATTTCGGTGATTCTGCACACTTGTAACAGCAGAATCATGAAGATTATCACTGAAAATGCATATCTCAGCTGGAAACAACAACGATACCGAAGATATCGCAGTTTCCGCATAACAAACGCACTGTGGAGTGCTGAAAACACCAGAAAACGTGTTTTTCGCATTCAATAGCACGAAAAAAGCGATTTCGGTGATTCTGCACACTTGTAGCAGCAGAATCATGAAGATTATCACTGAAAATGCATATCTCAGCTGGAAACAACAACGATACCGAAGATATCGCAGTTTCCGCATGTCAAACGTTCTGTGGCGTGCTGAATACACCAGAAAACGTGTTTTTCATATTCAAAAGCACGAAAACAGCGATTTCGGTGATTCTGCACATTTGTAACAGCAGAATCATGAAGATTATCACTGAAAATGCATATCTCAGCTGGAAACAACAACGATACCGAAGATATCGCAGCTTCCGCATATCAAACGCACTGTGGAGTGCAGAAAACACCAGAAAACGTGTTTTTCGCATTCAAAAGCACGAAAACAGCGTTTTCGGTGATTCTGCACACTTGTAACAGCAGAATCATGAAGATGATCACTGAAAATGCATATCTCAGCTGGATACAACAACGATACCGAAGATATCGCAGCTTCCGCATATCAAACGTTCTGTGGCGTGCTGAAAACTCCAGAAAACGTGTTTTTCGCATTCAAAAGCACGAAAACAGCGATACCGGTGATTCTGCACACTTGTAACACCAGAATCATGAAGATTATCACTGAAAATGCATATCTCAGCTGGAAACAAAAACGATACCGAAGATATCGCAGCTTCCGCATATCAAACGTTCTGTGGCGTGCTGTAAACACCAGAAAACGTGTTTTTCGCATTCAAAAGCACGAAAACAGCGATTTCGGTGATTCTGCACACTTGTAACACCAGAATCATGAAGATTATCACTGAAAATGCATATCTCAGCTGGAAACAACAACGATACCGAAGATATCGCAGCTTCCGCATATCAAACGCACTGTGGAGTGCAGAAAACACCAGAAAACGTGTTTTTCGCATTCAAAAGCACGAAAACAGTGTTTACGGTGATTCTGCACACTTGTAACAGCAGAATCATGAAGATGATCACTGAAAATGCATATCTCAGCTCGAAACAACAACGATACCGAAGATATCGCAGCTTCCGCATATCAAACGTTCTGTGGCGTGCTGAAAACACCAGAAAACGTGTTTTACGCATTCAAAAGCACGAAAACAGCGATTTCGGTGATTCTGCACACTTGTAACACCAGAATCATGAAGATTATCACTGAAAATGCATATCTCAGCTGGAAACAACAACGATACCGAAGATATCGCAGCTTCCGCATATCAAACGTTCTGTGGCGTGCTGAAAACACAAGAAAACGTGTTTTTCGCATTCAAAAGCACGAAAACAGCGATTTCGGTGATTCTGCACACTTGTAACACCAGAATCATGAAGATTATCACTGAAAATGCATATCTCAGCTGGAAACAACAACGATACCGAAGATATCGCTGCTTCCGCATATCAAACGTCTGTGGCGTGCTGAAAACACCAGAAAACGTGTTTTTCGCATTCAAAAGCACGAAAACAGCGATTTCGGTGATTCTGCACACTTGTAACACCAGAATCATGAAGATTATCACTGCAAATGCATATCTCAGCTGGAAACAACAACGATACCGAAGATATCGCTGCTTCCGCATATCAAACGTTCTGTGGCGTGCTGAAAACACCAGAAAACGTGTTTTTCGCATTCAAAAGCACGAAAACAGCGATTTCGGTGATTCTGCACACTTGTAACACCAGAATCATGAAGATTATCACTGAAAATGCATATCTCAGCTGGAAACAACAACGATACCGAAGATATCGCTGCTTCCGCATATCAAACGTTCTGTGGCGTGCTGAAAACACCAGAAAACGTGTTTTTCGCATTCAAAAGCACGAAAACAGCGATTTCGGTGATTCTGCACACTTGTAACCGCAGAATCATGAAGATTATCACTGCAAATGCATATCTCAGCAGGAAACAACAACGATACCGAAGATATCGCTGCTTCCGCATATCAAACGTTCTGTGGCGTGCTGAAAACACCAGAAAACGTGTTTTTCGCATTCAAAAGCACGAAAACAGCGATTTCGGTGATTCTGCAAATTGGTAACAGCAGAATCATGAAGATTATCACTGCAAATGCATATCTCAGCTGGAAACAACAACGATACCGAATATATGGCAGTTTCCGCATGTCAAACGTTCTGTGGCGTGCTGAAAACACCAGAAAACGTGTTTTTCGCATTCAATAGCACGAAAACAGCGATTTCGGTGATTCTGCACACTTGTAACAGCCGAATCATGAAGATTATCACTGCAAATGCATATCTCAGCTGGAAACAACAACGATACCGAAGATATCGCTGCTTCCGCATATCAAACGTTCTGTGGCGTGCTGAAAACACCAGAAAACGTGTTTTTCGCATTAAATAGCACGAAAACAGCGATTTCGGTGATTCTGCACACTTGTAACAGCAGAATCATGAAGATGATCACTGAAAATGCATATCTCAGCTGGAAACAACAACGATACCGAAGATATGGCAGTTTCCGCATATTAAACGCACTGTGGAGTGCTGAAAACACCAGAAAACGTGTTTTTCGCATTAAATAGCACGAAAACAGCGATTTCGGTGATTCTGCACACTTGTAACAGCAGAATCATGAAGATGATCACTGAAAATGCATATCTCAGCTGGAAACAACAACGATACCGAATATATGGCAGTCTCCGCATGTCAAACGTTCTGTGGCGTGCTGAAAACACCAGAAAACGTGTTTTTCGCATTCAATAGCACGAAAACAGCGATTTCGGTGATTCTGCACACTTGTAACAGCCGAATCATGAAGATTATCACTGCAAATGCATATCTCAGCTGGAAACAACAACGATACCGAAGATATCGCTGTTTCCGCATAACAAACGCACTGTGGAGTGCTGAAAACACCAGAAAACGTGTTTTTCGCATTCAATAGCACGAAAAAAGCGATTTCGGTGATTCTGCACACTTGTAGCAGCAGAATCATGAAGATTATCACTGCAAATGCATATCTCAGCTGGAAGCAACAACGATACCGAAGATATCGCAGTTTCCGCATGTCAAATGTTCTGTGCCGTGCTGAAAACACCAGGAAACGTGTTTTTCATATTCAAAAGCACGAAACCTGCGATTTCGGTGATTCTGCACATTTGTAACAGCAGAATCATGAAGATTATCACTGAAAATGCATATCTCAGCTGGAAACAACAACGATACCGAAGATATGGCAGTTTCCGCATATCAAACGCACTGTGGAGTGCAGAAAACACCAGAAAACGTGTTTTTCGCATTCAAAAGCACGAAAACAGCGTTTTCGGTGATTCTGCACACTTGTAACAGCAGAATCATGATGATTATCACTGAAAATGCATATCTCAGCTGGAAACAACAACGATACCGAAGATATCGCAGCTTCCGCATATCAAACGTTCTGTGGCGTGCTGAAAACACCAGAAAACGTGTTTTTCGCATTCAATAGCACGAAAACAGCGATTTCGGTGATTCTGCACGCTTGTAACAGCAGAATCATGAAGATTATCACTGAAATTGCATATCTCAGCTGGAAACAACGACGATACCGAAGATATCGCAGCTTCCGCATATCAAACGCACTGTGGAGTGCAGAAAACACCAGAAAACGTGTTTTTCGCATTCAAAAGCACGAAAACAGCGTTTTCGGTGATTCTGCACACTTGTAACAGCAGAATCATGAAGATTATCACTGAAAATGCATATCTCAGCTGGAAACTACAACGATACCGAAGATATCGCAGCTTCCGCATATCAAACGCACTGTGGAGTGCTGAAAACACCAGAAAACGTGTTTTTCGCATTCAAAAGCACGAAAACAGCGATTTCGGTGATTCTGCACACTTGTAACAGCAGAATCATGTAGATTATCACTGAAAATGCATATCTCAGCTGGAAGCAACAACGATACCGAAGATATCGCAGCTTCCGCATATCAAACGCACTGTGGAGTGCTGAAAACACCAGAAAACGTGTTTTTCGCATCCAATAGCACGAAAACAGCGATTTCGGTGATTCTGCACACCTGTAACAGCAGAATCATGAAGATTATCACTGAAAATGCGTATCTCAGCTGGAAACGACAACGATACCGAAGATATCGCTGCTTCCGCATAACAAACGCACTGTGGAGTGCTGAAAACACCAGAAAACGTGTTTTTCGCATTCAATAGCACGAAAACAGCGATTTCGGTGATTCTGCACACCTGTAACAGCAGAATCATGAAGATTATCACTGAAAATGCGTATCTCAGCTGGAAACAACAACGATACCGAAGATATCGCTGCTTCCGCATATCAAACGTTCTGTGGCGTGCTGAAAACACCAGAAAACGTGTTTTTCGCATTCAAAAGCACGAAAACAGCGATTTCGGTGATTCTGCACACTTGTAACACCAGAATCATGAAGATTATCACTGCAAATGCATATCTCAGCTGGAAACAACAACGATACCGAAGATATCGCTGCTTCCGCATATCAAACGATCTGTGGCGTGCTGAAAACACCAGAAAACGTGTTTTTCGCATTCAAAAGCACGAAAACAGCGATTTCGGTGATTCTGCACACTTGTAACACCAGAATCATGAAGATTATCACTGAAAATGCATATCTCAGCTGGAAACAACAACGATACCGAAGATATCGCTGCTTCCGCATATCAAACGTTCTGTGGCGTGCTGAAAACACCAGAAAACGTGTTTTTCGCATTCAAAAGCACGAAAACAGCGATTTCGGTGATTCTGCACACTTGTAACCGCAGAATCATGAAGATTATCACTGCAAATGCATATCTCAGCAGGAAACAACAACGATACCGAAGATATCGCTGCTTCCGCATATCAAACGTTCTGTGGCGTGCTGAAAACACCAGAAAACGTGTTTTTCGCATTCAAAAGCACGAAAACAGCGATTTCGGTGATTCTGCAAATTGGTAACAGCAGAATCATGAAGATTATCACTGAAAATGCATATCTCAGCTGGAAACAACAACGATACCGAAGATATCGCAGCTTCCGCAAATCAAACGTTCTGTGGCGTGCTGAAAACACCAGAAAACGTGTTTTTCGCATTCAAAAGCACGAAAACAGCGATTTCGGTGATTCTGCACATGTGTAACTGCAGAATCATGAAGATTATCACTGAAAATGCATATCTCAGCTGGAAACTACAACGATACCGAAGATATCGCAGCTTCCGCATATCAAACGCACTGTGGAGTGCTGAAAACACCAGAAAACGTGTTTTTCGCATTCAATAGCGCGAAAACAGCGATTTCGGTGATTCTGCACACTTGTAACAGCAGAATCATGAAGATGATCACTGAAAATGCATATCTCAGCTGGAAACAACAACGATACCGAATATATGGCAGTTTCCGCATGTCAAACGTTCTGTGGCGTGCTGAAAACACCAGAAAACGTGTTTTTCGCATTCAATAGCACGAAAACAGCGATTTCGGTGATTCTGCACACTTGTAACAGCCGAATCATGAAGATTATCACTGCAAATGCATATCTCAGCTGGAAACAACAACGATACCGAAGATATCGCTGCTTCCGCATATCAAACGTTCTGTGGCGTGCTGAAAACACCAGAAAACGTGTTTTTCGCATTCAAAAGCACGAAAACAGCGATTTCGGTGATTATGCAAATTGGTAACAGCAGAATCATGAAGATTATCACTGAAAATGCATATCTCAGCTGGAAACAACAACGATACCGAAGATATCGCAGCTTCCGCAAATCAAACGTTCTGTGGCGTGCTGAAAACACCAGAAAACGTGTTTTTCGCATTCAAAAGCACGAAAACAGCGATCTCGGTGATTCTGCACACTTGTAACAGCAGAATCATGAAGATGATCACTGAAAATGCATATCTCAGCTGGAAACAACAACGATACCGAAGATATGGCAGTTTCCGCATATTAAACGCACTGTGGAGTGCTGAAAACACCAGAAAACGTGTTTTTCGCATTAAATAGCACGAAAACAGCGATTTCGGTGATTCTGCACACTTGTAACAGCAGAATCATGAAGATGATCACTGAAAATGCATATCTCAGCTGGAAACAACAACGATACCGAATATATGGCAGTCTCCGCATGTCAAACGTTCTGTGGCGTGCTGAAAACACCAGAAAACGTGTTTTTCGCATTCAATAGCACGAAAACAGCGATTTCGGTGATTCTGCACACTTGTAACAGCCGAATCATGAAGATTATCACTGCAAATGCATATCTCAGCTGGAAACAACAACGATACCGAAGATATCGCTGTTTCCGCATAACAAACGCACTGTGGAGTGCTGAAAACACCAGAAAACGTGTTTTTCGCATTCAATAGCACGAAAAAAGCGATTTCGGTGATTCTGCACACTTGTAGCAGCAGAATCATGAAGATTATCACTGCAAATGCATATCTCAGCTGGAAGCAACAACGATACCGAAGATATCGCAGTTTCCGCATGTCAAATGTTCTGTGCCGTGCTGAAAACACCAGGAAACGTGTTTTTCATATTCAAAAGCACGAAACCTGCGATTTCGGTGATTCTGCACATTTGTAACAGCAGAATCATGAAGATTATCACTGAAAATGCATATCTCAGCTGGAAACAACAACGATACCGAAGATATGGCAGTTTCCGCATATCAAACGCACTGTGGAGTGCAGAAAACACCAGAAAACGTGTTTTTCGCATTCAAAAGCACGAAAACAGCGTTTTCGGTGATTCTGCACACTTGTAACAGCAGAATCATGATGATTATCACTGAAAATGCATATCTCAGCTGGAAACAACAACGATACCGAAGATATCGCAGCTTCCGCATATCAAACGTTCTGTGGCGTGTTGAAAACACCAGAAAACGTGTTTTTCGCATTCAATAGCACGAAAACAGCGATTTCGATGATTCTGCACGCTTGTAACAGCAGAATCATGAAGATTATCACTGAAATTGCATATCTCAGCTGGAAACAACGACGATACCGAAGATATCGCAGCTTCCGCATATCAAACGCACTGTGGAGTGCAGAAAACACCAGAAAACGTGTTTTTCGCATTCAAAAGCACGAAAACAGCGTTTTCGGTGATTCTGCACACTTGTAACAGCAGAATCATGAAGATTATCACTGAAAATGCATATCTCAGCTGGAAACTACAACGATACCGAAGATATCGCAGCTTCCGCATATCAAACGCACTGTGGAGTGCTGAAAACATCAGAAAACGTGTTTTTCGCATTCAAAAGCACGAAAACAGCGATTTCGGTGATTCTGCACACTTGTAACAGCAGAATCATGTAGATTATCACTGAAAATGCATATCTCAGCTGGAAGCAACAACGATACCGAAGATATCGCAGCTTCCGCATATCAAACGCACTGTGGAGTGCTGAAAACACCAGAAAACGTGTTTTTCGCATCCAATAGCACGAAAACAGCGATTTCGGTGATTCTGCACACCTGTAACAGCAGAATCATGAAGATTATCACTGAAAATGCGTATCTCAGCTGGAAACGACAACGATACCGAAGATATCGCTGCTTCCGCATAACAAACGCACTGTGGAGTGCTGAAAACACCAGAAAACGTGTTTTTCGCATTCAATAGCACGAAAACAGCGATTTCGGTGATTCTGCACACTTGTAACAGCAGAATCATGATGATTATCACTGAAAATGCATATCTCAGCTGGAAACAACAACGATACCGAAGATATCGCAGCTTCCGCATATCAAACGTTCTGTGGCGTGCTGAAAACACCAGTAAACGTGTTTTTCGCATTCAATAGCACGAAAACAGCGATTTCGGTGATTCTGCACGCTTGTAACAGCAGAATCATGAAGATTATCACTGAAATTGCATATCTCAGCTGGAAACAACGACGATACCGAAGATATCGCAGCTTCCGCATATCAAACGCACTGTGGAGTGCAGAAAACACCAGAAAACGTGTTTTTCGCATTCAAAAGCACGAAAACAGCGTTTTCGGTGATTCTGCACACTTGTAACAGCAGAATCATGAAGATTATCACTGAAAATGCATATCTCAGCTGGAAACTACAACGATACCGAAGATATCGCAGCTTCCGCATATCAAACGCACTGTGGAGTGCTGAAAACACCAGAAAACGTGTTTTTCGCATTCAAAAGCACGAAAACAGCGATTTCGGTGATTCTGCACACTTGTAACAGCAGAATCATGAAGATTATCACTGAAAATGCATATCTCAGCTGGAAGCAACAACGATACCGAAGATATCGCAGCTTCCGCATATCAAACGCACTGTGGAGTGCTGAAAACACCAGAAAACGTGTTTTTCGCATCCAATAGCACGAAAACAGCGATTTCGGTGATTCTGCACACCTGTAACAGCAGAATCATGAAGATTATCACTGAAAATGCGTATCTCAGCTGGAAACAACAACGATACCGAAGATATCGCTGTTTCCGCATAACAAACGCACTGTGGAGTGCTGAAAACACCAGAAAACGTGTTTTTCGCTTTCAATAGCACGAAAACAGCGATTTCGGTGATTCTGCACACTTGTAACAGCAGAATCATGAAGATGATCACTGAAAATGCATATCTCAGCTGGAAACAACAACGATACCGAATATATGGCAGTTTCCGCATGTCAAACGTTGTGTGGCGTGCTGAAATCACCAGAAAACGTGTTTTTCGCATTCAATAGCACGAAAACAGCGATTTCGGTGATTCTGCACACTTGTAACAGCAGAATCATGGAGATTATCACTGAAAATGCATATCTCTGCTGGAAGCAACAACGATACCGAAGATATCGCTGCTTCCGCATATCAAACGTTCTGCGGCGTGCTGAAAACACCAGAAAACGTGTTTTTCGCATTCAAAAGCACAAAAACAGCGATTTCGGTGATTCTGCAAATTGGTAACAGCTGAATCATGAAGATTATCACTGAAATCGCATATCTCAGCTGGAAACAACAACGATACCGAAGATATCGCAGCTTCCGCAAATCAAACGTTCTGTGGCGTGCTGAAAACACCAGAAAACGTGTTTTTCGCATTCAAAAGCACGAAAACAGCGATTTCGGTGATTCTGCACATGTGTAACTGCAGAATCATGAAGATTATCACTGAAAATGCATATCTCTGCTGGAAACAACAACGATACCGAAGATATGGCAGTTTCCGCATATCAAACGCACTGTGGAGTGCTGAAAACACCAGAAAACGTGTTTTTCGCATCCAGTAGCACGAAAACAGCGATTTCGGTGATTCTGCACACTTGTAACAGCAGAATCATGAAGATTATCATTGAAAATGCATATCTCAGCTGGAAACAACAACGATACCGAAGATATCGCTGTTTCCGCATAACAAACGCACTGTGGAGTGCTGAAAACACCAGAAAACGTGTTTTTCGCATCCAATAGCACGAAAAAAGCGATTTCGGTGATTCTGCACACTTGTAGCAGCAGAATCATGAAGATTATCACTGCAAATGCATATCTCAGCTGGAAGCAACAACGATACCGAAGATATCGCAGTTTCCGCATGTCAAATGTTCAGTGCCGTGCTGAAAACACCAGAAAACGTGTTTTTCATATTCAAAAGCACGAAACCTGCGATTTCGGTGATTCTGCACATTTGTAACAGCAGAATCATGAAGATTATCACTGAAAATGCATATCTCAGCTGGAAACAACAACGATACCGAAGATATGGCAGTTTCCGCATATCAAACGCACTGTGGAGTGCAGAAAACACCAGAAAACGTGTTTTTCGCATTCAAAAGCACGAAAACAGCGTTTTCGGTGATTCTGCACACTTGTAACAGCAGAATCATGATGATTATCACTGAAAATGCATATCTCAGCTGGAAACAACAACGATACCGAAGATATCGCAGCTTCCGCATATCAAACGTTCTGTGGCGTGCTGAAAACACCAGAAAACGTGTTTTTCGCATTCAATAGCACGAAAACAGCGATTTCGGTGATTCTGCACGCTTGTAACAGCAGAATCATGAAGATTATCACTGAAATTGCATATCTCAGCTGGAAACAACGACGATACCGAAGATATCGCAGCTTCCGCATATCAAACGCACTGTGGAGTGCAGAAAACACCAGAAAACATGTTTTTCGCATTCAAAAGCACGAAAACAGCGTTTTCGGTGATTCTGCACACTTGTAACAGCAGAATCATGAAGATTATCACTGAAAGTGCATATCTCAGCTGGAAACTACAACGATACCGAAGATATCGCAGCTTCCGCATATCAAACGCACTGTGGAGTGCTGAAAACACCAGAAAACGTGTTTTTCGCATTCAAAAGCACGAAAACAGCGATTTCGGTGATTCTGCACACTTGTAACAGCAGAATCATGTAGATTATCACTGAAAATGCATATCTCAGCTGGAAGCAACAACGATACCGAAGATATCGCAGCTTCCGCATATCAAACGCACTGTGGAGTGCTGAAAACACCAGAAAACGTGTTTTTCGCATCCAATAGCACGAAAACAGCGATTTCGGTGATTCTGCACACCTGTAACAGCAGAATCATGAAGATTATCACTGAAAATGCGTATCTCAGCTGGAAACAACAACGATACCGAAGATATCGCTGTTTCCGCATAACAAACGCACTGTGGAGTGCTGAAAACACCAGAAAACGTGTTTTTCGCATTCAATAGCACGAAAACAGCGATTTCGGTGATTCTGCACACTTGTAACAGCAGAATCATGATGATTATCACTGAAAATGCATATCTCAGCTGGAAACAACAACGATACCGAAGATATCGCAGCTTCCGCATATCAAACGTTCTGTGGCGTGCTGAAAACACCAGTAAACGTGTTTTTCGCATTCAATAGCACGAAAACAGCGATTTCGGTGATTCTGCACGCTTGTAACAGCAGAATCATGAAGATTATCACTGAAATTGCATATCTCAGCTGGAAACAACGACGATACCGAAGATATCGCAGCTTCCGCATATCAAACGCACTGTGGAGTGCAGAAAACACCAGAAAACGTGTTTTTCGCATTCAAAAGCACGAAAACAGCGTTTTCGGTGATTCTGCACACTTGTAACAGCAGAATCATGAAGATTATCACTGAAAATGCATATCTCAGCTGGAAACTACAACGATACCGAAGATATCGCAGCTTCCGCATATCAAACGCACTGTGGAGTGCTGAAAACACCAGAAAACGTGTTTTTCGCATTCAAAAGCACGAAAACAGCGATTTCGGTGATTCTGCACACTTGTAACAGCAGAATCATGAAGATTATCATTGAAAATGCATATCTCAGCTGGAAACAACAACGATACCGAAGATATCGCTGTTTCCGCATAACAAACGCACTGTGGAGTGCTGAAAACACCAGAAAACGTGTTTTTCGCATCCAATAGCACGAAAAAAGCGATTTCGGTGATTCTGCACACTTGTAGCAGCAGAATCATGAAGATTATCACTGCAAATGCATATCTCAGCTGGAAGCAACAACGATACCGAAGATATCGCAGTTTCCGCATGTCAAATGTTCTGTGCCGTGCTGAAAACACCAGAAAACGTGTTTTTCGCATTCAAAAGCACGAAAACAGCGATTTCGGTGATTCTGCAAATTGGTAACAGCAGAATCATGAAGATTATCACTGAAAATGCATATCTCAGCTGGAAACAACAACGATACCGAAGATATCGCTGCTTCCGCATATCAAACGTTCTGTGGCGTGCTGAAAACACCAGAAAACGTGTTTTTCGCATTCAAAAGCACGAAAACAGCGATTTCGGTGATTCTGCAAATTGGTAACAGCAGAATCATGAAGATTATCACTGAAAATGCATATCTCAGCTGGAAACAACAACGATACCGAAGATATCGCAGCTTCCGCAAATCAAACGTTCTGTGGCGTGCTGAAAACACCAGAAAACGTGTTTTTCGCATTCAAAAGCACGAAAACAGCGATTTCGGTGATTCTGCACACTTGTAACAGCAGAATCATGAAGATTATCACTGAAAATGCATATCTCAGCTGGAAGCAACAACGATACCGAAGATATCGCAGCTTCCGCATATCAAACGCACTGTGGAGTGCTGAAAACACCAGAAAACGTGTTTTTCGCATCCAATAGCACGAAAACAGCGATTTCGGTGATTCTGCACACCTGTAACAGCAGAATCATGAAGATTATCACTGAAAATGCGTATCTCAGCTGGAAACAACAACGATACCGAAGATATCGCTGTTTCCGCATAACAAACGCACTGTGGAGTGCTGAAAACACCAGAAAACGTGTTTTTCGCATTCAATAGCACGAAAACAGCGATTTCGGTGATTCTGCACACTTGTAACAGCAGAATCATGATGATTATCACTGAAAATGCATATCTCAGCTGGAAACAACAACGATACCGAAGATATCGCAGCTTCCGCATATCAAACGTTCTGTGGCGTGCTGAAAACACCAGAAAACGTGTTTTTCGCATTCAATAGCACGAAAACAGCGATTTCGGTGATTCTGCACGCTTGTAACAGCAGAATCATGAAGATTATCACTGAAAATGCATATCTCAGCTGGAAACTACAACGAGACCGAAGATATCGCAGCTTCCGCATATCAAACGCACTGTGGAGTGCAGAAAACACCAGAAAACGTGTTTTTCGCATTCAAAAGCACGAAAACAGCGATTTCGGTGATTCTGCACACTTGTAACAGCAGAATCATGAAGATTATCACTGAAAATGCATATCTCAGCTGGAAGCAACAACGATACCGAAGATATCGCAGCTTCCGCATATCAAACGCACTGTGGAGTGCTGAAAACACCAGAAAACGTGTTTTTCGCATCCAATAGCACGAAAACACCGATTTCGGTGATTCTGCACACCTGTAACAGCAGAATCATGAAGATTATCACTGAAAATGCGTATCTCAGCTGGAAACAACAACGATACCGAAGATATCGCTGTTTCCGCATAACAAACGCACTGTGGAGTGCTGAAAACACCAGAAAACGTGTTTTTCGCATTCAATAGCACGAAAACAGCGATTTCGGTGATTCTGCACACTTGTAACAGCAGAATCATGAAGATGATCACTGAAAATGCATATCTCAGCTGGAAACAACAACGATACCGAATATATGGCAGTTTCCGCATGTCAAACGTTCTGTGGCGTGCTGAAATCACCAGAAAACGTGTTTTTCGCATTCAATAGCTCGAAAACAGCGATTTCGGTGATTCTGCACACTTGTAACAGCAGAATCATGGAGATTATCACTGAAAATGCATATCTCTGCTGGAAGCAACAACGATACCGAAGATATCGCTGCTTCCGCATATCAAACGTTCTGTGGCGTGCTGAAAACACCTGAAAACGTGTTTTTCGCATTCAAAAGCACGAAAACAGCGATTTCGGTGATTCTGCAAATTGGTAACAGCAGAATCATGAAGATTATCACTGAAAATGCATATCTCTGCTGGAAACAACAACGATACCGAAGATATGGCAGTTTCCGCATATCAAACGCACTGTGGAGTGCTGAAAACACCAGAAAACGTGTTTTTCGCATCCAGTAGCACGAAAACAGCGATTTCGGTGATTCTGCACACTTGTTACAGCAGAATCATGAAGATTATCATTGAAAATGCATATCTCAGCTGGAAACAACAACGATACCGAAGATATCGCTGTTTCCGCATAACAAACGCACTGTGGAGTGCTGAAAACACCAGAAAACGTGTTTTTCGCATCCAATAGCACGAAAAAAGCGATTTCGGTGATTCTGCACACTTGTAGCAGCAGAATCATGAAGATTATCACTGCAAATGCATATCTCAGCTGGAAGCAACAACGATACCGAAGATATCGCAGTTTCCGCATGTCAAATGTTCTGTGCCGTGCTGAAAACACCAGAAAACGTGTTTTTCATATTCAAAAGCACGAAACCTGCGATTTCGGTGATTCTGCACATTTGTAACAGCAGAATCATGAAGATTATCACTGAAAATGCATATCTCAGCTGGAAACAACAACGATACCGAAGATATGGCAGTTTCCGCATATCAAACGCACTGTGGAGTGCAGAAAACACCAGAAAACGTGTTTTTCGCATTCAAAAGCACGAAAACAGCGTTTTCGGTGATTCTGCACACTTGTAACAGCAGAATCATGATGATTATCACTGAAAATGCATATCTCAGCTGGAAACAACAACGATACCGAAGATATCGCAGCTTCCGCATATCAAACGTTCTGTGGCGTGCTGAAAACACCAGAAAACGTGTTTTTCGCATTCAATAGCACGAAAACAGCGATTTCGGTGATTCTGCACGCTTGTAACAGCAGAATCATGAAGATTATCACTGAAATTGCATATCTCAGCTGGAAACAACGACGATACCGAAGATATCGCAGCTTCCGCATATCAAACGCACTGTGGAGTGCAGAAAACACCAGAAAACATGTTTTTCGCATTCAAAAGCACGAAAACAGCGTTTTCGGTGATTCTGCACACTTGTAACAGCAGAATCATGAAGATTATCACTGAAAATGCATATCTCAGCTGGAAACTACAACGATACCGAAGATATCGCAGCTTCCGCATATCAAACGCACTGTGGAGTGCTGAAAACACCAGAAAACGTGTTTTTCGCATTCAAAAGCACGAAAACAGCGATTTCGGTGATTCTGCACACTTGTAACAGCAGAATCATGTAGATTATCACTGAAAATGCATATCTCAGCTGGAAGCAACAACGATACCGAAGATATCGCAGCTTCCGCATATCAAACGCACTGTGGAGTGCTGAAAACACCAGAAAACGTGTTTTTCGCATCCAATAGCACGAAAACAGCGATTTCGGTGATTCTGCACACCTGTAACAGCAGAATCATGAAGATTATCACTGAAAATGCGTATCTCAGCTGGAAACAACAACGATACCGAAGATATCGCTGTTTCCGCATAACAAACGCACTGTGGAGTGCTGAAAACACCAGAAAACGTGTTTTTCGCATTCAATAGCACGAAAACAGCGATTTCGGTGATTCTGCACACTTGTAACAGCAGAATCATGATGATTATCACTGAAAATGCATATCTCAGCTGGAAACAACAACGATACCGAAGATATCGCAGCTTCCGCATATCAAACGTTCTGTGGCGTGCTGAAAACACCAGTAAACGTGTTTTTCGCATTCAATAGCACGAAAACAGCGATTTCGGTGATTCTGCACGCTTGTAACAGCAGAATCATGAAGATTATCACTGAAATTGCATATCTCAGCTGGAAACAACGACGATACCGAAGATATCGCAGCTTCCGCATATCAAACGCACTGTGGAGTGCAGAAAACACCAGAAAACGCGTTTTTCGCATTCAAAAGCACGAAAACAGCGTTTTCGGTGATTCTGCACACTTGTAACAGCAGAATCATGAAGATTATCACTGAAAATGCATATCTCAGCTGGAAACTACAACGATACCGAAGATATCGCAGCTTCCGCATATCAAACGCACTGTGGAGTGCTGAAAACACCAGAAAACGTGTTTTTCGCATTCAAAAGCACGAAAACAGCGATTTCGGTGATTCTGCACACTTGTAACAGCAGAATCATGAAGATTATCATTGAAAATGCATATCTCAGCTGGAAACAACAACGATACCGAAGATATCGCTGTTTCCGCATAACAAACGCACTGTGGAGTGCTGAAAACACCAGAAAACGTGTTTTTCGCATCCAATAGCACGAAAAAAGCGATTTCGGTGATTCTGCACACTTGTAGCAGCAGAATCATGAAGATTATCACTGCAAATGCATATCTCAGCTGGAAGCAACAACGATACCGAAGATATCGCAGTTTCCGCATGTCAAATGTTCTGTGCCGTGCTGAAAACACCAGAAAACGTGTTTTTCGCATTCAAAAGCACGAAAACAGCGATTTCGGTGATTCTGCAAATTGGTAACAGCAGAATCATGAAGATTATCACTGAAAATGCATATCTCAGCTGGAAACAACAACGATACCGAAGATATCGCTGCTTCCGCATATCAAACGTTCTGTGGCGTGCTGAAAACACCAGAAAACGTGTTTTTCGCATTCAAAAGCACGAAAACAGCGATTTCGGTGATTCTGCAAATTGGTAACAGCAGAATCATGAAGATTATCACTGAAAATGCATATCTCAGCTGGAAACAACAACGATACCGAAGATATCGCAGCTTCCGCAAATCAAACGTTCTGTGGCGTGCTGAAAACACCAGAAAACGTGTTTTTCGCATTCAAAAGCACGAAAACAGCGATTTCGGTGATTCTGCACACTTGTAACAGCAGAATCATGAAGATTATCACTGAAAATGCATATCTCAGCTGGAAGCAACAACGATACCGAAGATATCGCAGCTTCCGCATATCAAACGCACTGTGGAGTGCTGAAAACACCAGAAAACGTGTTTTTCGCATCCAATAGCACGAAAACAGCGATTTCGGTGATTCTGCACACCTGTAACAGCAGAATCATGAAGATTATCATTGAAAATGCATATCTCAGCTGGAAACAACAACGATACCGAAGATATCGCTGTTTCCGCATAACAAACGCACTGTGGAGTGCTGAAAACACCAGAAAACGTGTTTTTCGCATCCAATAGCACGAAAAAAGCGATTTCGGTGATTCTGCACACTTGTAGCAGCAGAATCATGAAGATTATCACTGCAAATGCATATCTCAGCTGGAAGCAACAACGATACCGAAGATATCGCAGTTTCCGCATGTCAAATGTTCTGTGCCGTGCTGAAAACACCAGAAAACGTGTTTTTCATATTCAAAAGCACGAAACCTGCGATTTCGGTGATTCTGCACATTTGTAACAGCAGAATCATGAAGATTATCACTGAAAATGCATATCTCAGCTGGAAACAACAACGATACCGAAGATATGGCAGTTTCCGCATATCAAACGCACTGTGGAGTGCAGAAAACACCAGAAAACGTGTTTTTCGCATTCAAAAGCACGAAAACAGCGTTTTCGGTGATTCTGCACACTTGTAACAGCAGAATCATGATGATTATCACTGAAAATGCATATCTCAGCTGGAAACAACAACGATACCGAAGATATCGCAGCTTCCGCATATCAAACGTTCTGTGGCGTGCTGAAAACACCAGAAAACGTGTTTTTCGCATTCAATAGCACGAAAACAGCGATTTCGGTGATTCTGCACGCTTGTAACAGCAGAATCATGAAGATTATCACTGAAATTGCATATCTCAGCTGGAAACAACGACGATACCGAAGATATCGCAGCTTCCGCATATCAAACGCACTGTGGAGTGCAGAAAACACCAGAAAACATGTTTTTCGCATTCAAAAGCACGAAAACAGCGTTTTCGGTGATTCTGCACACTTGTAACAGCAGAATCATGAAGATTATCACTGAAAATGCATATCTCAGCTGGAAACTACAACGATACCGAAGATATCGCAGCTTCCGCATATCAAACGCACTGTGGAGTGCTGAAAACACCAGAAAACGTGTTTTTCGCATTCAAAAGCACGAAAACAGCGATTTCGGTGATTCTGCACACTTGTAACAGCAGAATCATGTAGATTATCACTGAAAATGCATATCTCAGCTGGAAGCAACAACGATACCGAAGATATCGCAGCTTCCGCATATCAAACGCACTGTGGAGTGCTGAAAACACCAGAAAACGTGTTTTTCGCATCCAATAGCACGAAAACAGCGATTTCGGTGATTCTGCACACCTGTAACAGCAGAATCATGAAGATTATCACTGAAAATGCGTATCTCAGCTGGAAACAACAACGATACCGAAGATATCGCTGTTTCCGCATAACAAACGCACTGTGGAGTGCTGAAAACACCAGAAAACGTGTTTTTCGCATTCAATAGCACGAAAACAGCGATTTCGGTGATTCTGCACACTTGTAACAGCAGAATCATGATGATTATCACTGAAAATGCATATCTCAGCTGGAAACAACAACGATACCGAAGATATCGCAGCTTCCGCATATCAAACGTTCTGTGGCGTGCTGAAAACACCAGTAAACGTGTTTTTCGCATTCAATAGCACGAAAACAGCGATTTCGGTGATTCTGCACGCTTGTAACAGCAGAATCATGAAGATTATCACTGAAATTGCATATCTCAGCTGGAAACAACGACGATACCGAAGATATCGCAGCTTCCGCATATCAAACGCACTGTGGAGTGCAGAAAACACCAGAAAACGTGTTTTTCGCATTCAAAAGCACGAAAACAGCGTTTTCGGTGATTCTGCACACTTGTAACAGCAGAATCATGAAGATTATCACTGAAAATGCATATCTCAGCTGGAAACTACAACGATACCGAAGATATCGCAGCTTCCGCATATCAAACGCACTGTGGAGTGCTGAAAACACCAGAAAACGTGTTTTTCGCATTCAAAAGCACGAAAACAGCGATTTCGGTGATTCTGCACACTTGTAACAGCAGAATCATGAAGATTATCATTGAAAATGCATATCTCAGCTGGAAACAACAACGATACCGAAGATATCGCTGTTTCCGCATAACAAACGCACTGTGGAGTGCTGAAAACACCAGAAAACGTGTTTTTCGCATCCAATAGCACGAAAAAAGCGATTTCGGTGATTCTGCACACTTGTAGCAGCAGAATCATGAAGATTATCACTGCAAATGCATATCTCAGCTGGAAGCAACAACGATACCGAAGATATCGCAGTTTCCGCATGTCAAATGTTCTGTGCCGTGCTGAAAACACCAGAAAACGTGTTTTTCGCATTCAAAAGCACGAAAACAGCGATTTCGGTGATTCTGCAAATTGGTAACAGCAGAATCATGAAGATTATCACTGAAAATGCATATCTCAGCTGGAAACAACAACGATACCGAAGATATCGCTGCTTCCGCATATCAAACGTTCTGTGGCGTGCTGAAAACACCAGAAAACGTGTTTTTCGCATTCAAAAGCACGAAAACAGCGATTTCGGTGATTCTGCAAATTGGTAACAGCAGAATCATGAAGATTATCACTGAAAATGCATATCTCAGCTGGAAACAACAACGATACCGAAGATATCGCAGCTTCCGCAAATCAACCGTTCTGTGGCGTGCTGAAAACACCAGAAAACGTGTTTTTCGCATTCAAAAGCACGAAAACAGCGATTTCGGTGATTCTGCACACTTGTAACAGCAGAATCATGAAGATTATCACTGAAAATGCATATCTCAGCTGGAAGCAACAACGATACCGAAGATATCGCAGCTTCCGCATATCAAACGCACTGTGGAGTGCTGAAAACACCAGAAAACGTGTTTTTCGCATCCAATAGCACGAAAACAGCGATTTCGGTGATTCTGCACACCTGTAACAGCAGAATCATGAAGATTATCACTGAAAATGCGTATCTCAGCTGGAAACAACAACGATACCGAAGATATCGCTGTTTCCGCATAACAAACGCACTGTGGAGTGCTGAAAACACCAGAAAACGTGTTTTTCGCATTCAATAGCACGAAAACAGCGATTTCTGTGTTTCTGCACACTTGTAACAGCAGAATCATGATGATTATCACTGAAAATGCATATCTCAGCTGGAAACAACAACGATACCGAAGATATCGCAGCTTCCGCATATCAAACGTTCTGTGGCGTGCTGAAAACACCAGAAAACGTGTTTTTCGCATTCAATAGCACGAAAACAGCGATTTCGGTGATTCTGCACGCTTGTAACAGCAGAATCATGAAGATTATCACTGAAAATGCATATCTCAGCTGGAAACTACAACGAGACCGAAGATATCGCAGCTTCCGCATATCAAACGCACTGTGGAGTGCAGAAAACACCAGAAAACGTGTTTTTCGCATTCAAAAGCACGAAAACAGCGATTTCGGTGATTCTGCACACTTGTAACAGCAGAATCATGAAGATTATCACTGAAAATGCATATCTCAGCTGGAAGCAACAACGATACCGAAGATATCGCAGCTTCCGCATATCAAACGCACTGTGGAGTGCTGAAAACACCAGAAAACGTGTTTTTCGCATCCAATAGCACGAAAACAGCGATTTCGGTGATTCTGCACACCTGTAACAGCAGAATCATGAAGATTATCACTGAAAATGCGTATCTCAGCTGGAAACAACAACGATACCGAAGATATCGCTGTTTCCGCATAACAAACGCACTGTGGAGTGCTGAAAACACCAGAAAACGTGTTTTTCGCATTCAATAGCACGAAAACAGCGATTTCGGTGATTCTGCACACTTGTAACAGCAGAATCATGAAGATGATCACTGAAAATGCATATCTCAGCTGGAAACAACAACGATACCGAATATATGGCAGTTTCCGCATGTCAAACGTTCTGTGGCGTGCTGAAATCACCAGAAAACGTGTTTTTCGCATTCAATAGCTCGAAAACAGCGATTTCGGTGATTCTGCACACTTGTAACAGCAGAATCATGGAGATTATCACTGAAAATGCATATCTCTGCTGGAAGCAACAACGATACCGAAGATATCGCTGCTTCCGCATATCAAACGTTCTGTGGCGTGCTGAAAACACCTGAAAACGTGTTTTTCGCATTCAAAAGCACGAAAACAGCGATTTCGGTGATTCTGCAAATTGGTAACAGCAGAATCATGAAGATTATCACTGAAAATGCATATCTCAGCTGGAAACAACAACGATACCGAAGATATCGCAGCTTCCGCAAATCAAACGTTCTGTGGCGTGCTGAAAACACCAGAAAACGTGTTTTTCGCATTCAAAAGCACGAAAACAGCGATTTCGGTGATTCTGCACATGTGTAACTGCAGAATCATGAAGATTATCACTGAAAATGCATATCTCTGCTGGAAACAACAACGATACCGAAGATATGGCAGTTTCCGCATATCAAACGCACTGTGGAGTGCTGAAAACACCAGAAAACGTGTTTTTCGCATCCAGTAGCACGAAAACAGCGATTTCGGTGATTCTGCACACTTGTAACAGCAGAATCATGAAGATTATCACTGAAAATGCATATCTCAGCTGGAAACAACAACGATACCGAAGATATCGCTGTTTCCGCATAACAAACGCACTGTGGAGTGCTGAAAACACCAGAAAACGTGTTTTTCGCATCCAATAGCACGAAAACAGCGATTTCGGTGATTCTGCACACTTGTAACAGCAGAATCATGAAGATTATCACTGCAAATGCATATCTCAGCTGGAAACAACAACGATACCGAAGATATCGCTGCTTCCGCATATCAAACGTTCTGTGGCGTGCTGAAAACACCAGAAAACGTGTTTTTCGCATTCAAAAGCACGAAAACAGCGATTTCGGTGATTCTGCAAATTGGTAACAGCAGAATCATGAAGATTATCACTGAAAATGCATATCTCAGCTGGAAACAACAACGATACCGAAGATATCGCAGCTTCCGCAAATCAAACGTTCTGTGGCGTGCTGAAAACACCAGAAAACGTGTTTTTCGCATTCAAAAGCACGAAAACAGCGATTTCGGTGATTCTGCACACTTGTAACAGCAGAATCATGAAGATTATCACTGAAAATGCATATCTCAGCTGGAAGCAACAACGATACCGAAGATATCGCAGCTTCCGCATATCAAACGCACTGTGGAGTGCTGAAAACACCAGAAAACGTGTTTTTCGCATCCAATAGCACGAAAACAGCGATTTCGGTGATTCTGCACACCTGTAACAGCAGAATCATGAAGATTATCACTGAAAATGCGTATCTCAGCTGGAAACAACAACGATACCGAAGATATCGCTGTTTCCGCATAACAAACGCACTGTGGAGTGCTGAAAACACCAGAAAACGTGTTTTTCGCATCCAATAGCACGAAAACAGCGATTTCGGTGATTCTGCACACCTGTAACAGCAGAATCATGAAGATTATCACTGAAAATGCGTATCTCAGCTGGAAACAACAACGATACCGAAGATATCGCTGTTTCCGCATAACAAACGCACTGTGGAGTGCTGAAAACACCAGAAAACGTGTTTTTCGCATTCAATAGCACGAAAACAGCGATTTCGGTGATTCTGCACACTTGTAACAGCAGAATCATGATGATTATCACTGAAAATGCATATCTCAGCTGGAAACAACAACGATACCGAAGATATCGCAGCTTCCGCATATCAAACGTTCTGTGGCGTGCTGAAAACACCAGAAAACGTGTTTTTCGCATTCAATAGCACGAAAACAGCGATTTCGGTGATTCTGCACGCTTGTAACAGCAGAATCATGAAGATTATCACTGAAAATGCATATCTCAGCTGGAAACTACAACGAGACCGAAGATATCGCAGCTTCCGCATATCAAACGCACTGTGGAGTGCAGAAAACACCAGAAAACGTGTTTTTCGCATTCAAAAGCACGAAAACAGCGATTTCGGTGATTCTGCACACTTGTAACAGCAGAATCATGAAGATTATCACTGAAAATGCATATCTCAGCTGGAAGCAACAACGATACCGAAGATATCGCAGCTTCCGCATATCAAACGCACTGTGGAGTGCTGAAAACACCAGAAAACGTGTTTTTCGCATCCAATAGCACGAAAACAGCGATGTCGGTGATTCTGCACACCTGTAACAGCAGAATCATGAAGATTATCACTGAAAATGCGTATCTCAGCTGGAAACAACAACGATACCGAAGATATCGCTGTTTCCGCATAACAAACGCACTGTGGAGTGCTGAAAACACCAGAAAACGTGTTTTTCGCATTCAATAGCACGAAAACAGCGATTTCGGTGATTCTGCACACTTGTAACAGCAGAATCATGAAGATGATCACTGAAAATGCATATCTCAGCTGGAAACAACAACGATACCGAATATATGGCAGTTTCCGCATGTCAAACGTTCTGTGGCGTGCTGAAATCACCAGAAAACGTGTTTTTCGCATTCAATAGCTCGAAAACAGCGATTTCGGTGATTCTGCACACTTGTAACAGCAGAATCATGGAGATTATCACTGAAAATGCATATCTCTGCTGGAAGCAACAACGATACCGAAGATATCGCTGCTTCCGCATATCAAACGTTCTGTGGCGTGCTGAAAACACCTGAAAACGTGTTTTTCGCATTCAAAAGCACGAAAACAGCGATTTCGGTGATTCTGCAAATTGGTAACAGCAGAATCATGAAGATTATCACTGAAAATGCATATCTCAGCTGGAAACAACAACGATACCGAAGATATCGCAGCTTCCGCAAATCAAACGTTCTGTGGCGTGCTGAAAACACCAGAAAACGTGTTTTTCGCATTCAAAAGCACGAAAACAGCGATTTCGGTGATTCTGCACATGTGTAACTGCAGAATCATGAAGATTATCACTGAAAATGCATATCTCTGCTGGAAACAACAACGATACCGAAGATATGGCAGTTTCCGCATATCAAACGCACTGTGGAGTGCTGAAAACACCAGAAAACGTGTTTTTCGCATCCAGTAGCACGAAAACAGCGATTTCGGTGATTCTGCACACTTGTAACAGCAGAATCATGAAGATTATCACTGAAAATGCATATCTCAGCTGGAAACAACAACGATACCGAAGATATCGCTGTTTCCGCATAACAAACGCACTGTGGAGTGCTGAAAACACCAGAAAACGTGTTTTTCGCATCCAATAGCACGAAAACAGCGATTTCGGTGATTCTGCACACTTGTAACAGCAGAATCATGAAGATTATCACTGCAAATGCATATCTCAGCTGGAAACAACAACGATACCGAAGATATCGCTGCTTCCGCATATCAAACGTTCTGTGGCGTGCTGAAAACACCAGAAAACGTGTTTTTCGCATTCAAAAGCACGAAAACAGCGATTTCGGTGATTCTGCAAATTGGTAACAGCAGAATCATGAAGATTATCACTGAAAATGCATATCTCAGCTGGAAACAACAACGATACCGAAGATATCGCAGCTTCCGCAAATCAAACGTTCTGTGGCGTGCTGAAAACACCAGAAAACGTGTTTTTCGCATTCAAAAGCACGAAAACAGCGATTTCGGTGATTCTGCACACTTGTAACAGCAGAATCATGAAGATTATCACTGAAAATGCATATCTCAGCTGGAAGCAACAACGATACCGAAGATATCGCAGCTTCCGCATATCAAACGCACTGTGGAGTGCTGAAAACACCAGAAAACGTGTTTTTCGCATCCAATAGCACGAAAACAGCGATTTCGGTGATTCTGCACACCTGTAACAGCAGAATCATGAAGATTATCACTGAAAATGCGTATCTCAGCTGGAAACAACAACGATACCGAAGATATCGCTGTTTCCGCATAACAAACGCACTGTGGAGTGCTGAAAACACCAGAAAACGTGTTTTTCGCATCCAATAGCACGAAAACAGCGATTTCGGTGATTCTGCACACTTGTAACAGCAGAATCATGAAGATTATCACTGCAAATGCATATCTCAGCTGGAAACAACAACGATACCGAAGATATCGCTGCTTCCGCATATCAAACGTTCTGTGGCGTGCTGAAAACACCAGAAAACGTGTTTTTCGCATTCAAAAGCACGAAAACAGCGATTTCGGTGATTCTGCAAATTGGTAACAGCAGAATCATGAAGATTATCACTGAAAATGCATATCTCAGCTGGAAACAACAACGATACCGAAGATATCGCAGCTTCCGCAAATCAAACGTTCTGTGGCGTGCTGAAAACACCAGAAAACGTGTTTTTCGCATTCAAAAGCACGAAAACAGCGATTTCGGTGATTCTGCACACTTGTAACAGCAGAATCATGAAGATTATCACTGAAAATGCATATCTCAGCTGGAAGCAACAACGATACCGAAGATATCGCAGCTTCCGCATATCAAACGCACTGTGGAGTGCTGAAAACACCAGAAAACGTGTTTTTCGCATCCAATAGCACGAAAACAGCGATTTCGGTGATTCTGCACACCTGTAACAGCAGAATCATGAAGATTATCACTGAAAATGCGTATCTCAGCTGGAAACAACAACGATACCGAAGATATCGCTGTTTCCGCATAACAAACGCACTGTGGAGTGCTGAAAACACCAGAAAACGTGTTTTTCGCATCCAATAGCACGAAAACAGCGATTTCGGTGATTCTGCACACCTGTAACAGCAGAATCATGAAGATTATCACTGAAAATGCGTATCTCAGCTGGAAACAACAACGATACCGAAGATATCGCTGTTTCCGCATAACAAACGCACTGTGGAGTGCTGAAAACACCAGAAAACGTGTTTTTCGCATTCAATAGCACGAAAACAGCGATTTCGGTGATTCTGCACACTTGTAACAGCAGAATCATGATGATTATCACTGAAAATGCATATCTCAGCTGGAAACAACAACGATACCGAAGATATCGCAGCTTCCGCATATCAAACGTTCTGTGGCGTGCTGAAAACACCAGAAAACGTGTTTTTCGCATTCAATAGCACGAAAACAGCGATTTCGGTGATTCTGCACGCTTGTAACAGCAGAATCATGAAGATTATCACTGAAAATGCATATCTCAGCTGGAAACTACAACGAGACCGAAGATATCGCAGCTTCCGCATATCAAACGCACTGTGGAGTGCAGAAAACACCAGAAAACGTGTTTTTCGCATTCAAAAGCACGAAAACAGCGATTTCGGTGATTCTGCACACTTGTAACAGCAGAATCATGAAGATTATCACTGAAAATGCATATCTCAGCTGGAAGCAACAACGATACCGAAGATATCGCAGCTTCCGCATATCAAACGCACTGTGGAGTGCTGAAAACACCAGAAAACGTGTTTTTCGCATCCAATAGCACGAAAACAGCGATTTCGGTGATTCTGCACACCTGTAACAGCAGAATCATGAAGATTATCACTGAAAATGCGTATCTCAGCTGGAAACAACAACGATACCGAAGATATCGCTGTTTCCGCATAACAAACGCACTGTGGAGTGCTGAAAACACCAGAAAACGTGTTTTTCGCATTCAATAGCACGAAAACAGCGATTTCGGTGATTCTGCACACTTGTAACAGCAGAATCATGAAGATGATCACTGAAAATGCATATCTCAGCTGGAAACAACAACGATACCGAATATATGGCAGTTTCCGCATGTCAAACGTTCTGTGGCGTGCTGAAATCACCAGAAAACGTGTTTTTCGCATTCAATAGCTCGAAAACAGCGATTTCGGTGATTCTGCACACTTGTAACAGCAGAATCATGGAGATTATCACTGAAAATGCATATCTCTGCTGGAAGCAACAACGATACCGAAGATATCGCTGCTTCCGCATATCAAACGTTCTGTGGCGTGCTGAAAACACCTGAAAACGTGTTTTTCGCATTCAAAAGCACGAAAACAGCGATTTCGGTGATTCTGCAAATTGGTAACAGCAGAATCATGAAGATTATCACTGAAAATGCATATCTCAGCTGGAAACAACAACGATACCGAAGATATCGCAGCTTCCGCAAATCAAACGTTCTGTGGCGTGCTGAAAACACCAGAAAACGTGTTTTTCGCATTCAAAAGCACGAAAACAGCGATTTCGGTGATTCTGCACATGTGTAACTGCAGAATCATGAAGATTATCACTGAAAATGCATATCTCTGCTGGAAACAACAACGATACCGAAGATATGGCAGTTTCCGCATATCAAACGCACTGTGGAGTGCTGAAAACACCAGAAAACGTGTTTTTCGCATCCAGTAGCACGAAAACAGCGATTTCGGTGATTCTGCACACTTGTAACAGCAGAATCATGAAGATTATCACTGAAAATGCATATCTCAGCTGGAAACAACAACGATACCGAAGATATCGCTGTTTCCGCATAACAAACGCACTGTGGAGTGCTGAAAACACCAGAAAACGTGTTTTTCGCATCCAATAGCACGAAAACAGCGATTTCGGTGATTCTGCACACTTGTAACAGCAGAATCATGAAGATTATCACTGCAAATGCATATCTCAGCTGGAAACAACAACGATACCGAAGATATCGCTGCTTCCGCATATCAAACGTTCTGTGGCGTGCTGAAAACACCAGAAAACGTGTTTTTCGCATTCAAAAGCACGAAAACAGCGATTTCGGTGATTCTGCAAATTGGTAACAGCAGAATCATGAAGATTATCACTGAAAATGCATATCTCAGCTGGAAACAACAACGATACCGAAGATATCGCAGCTTCCGCAAATCAAACGTTCTGTGGCGTGCTGAAAACACCAGAAAACGTGTTTTTCGCATTCAAAAGCACGAAAACAGCGATTTCGGTGATTCTGCACACTTGTAACAGCAGAATCATGAAGATTATCACTGAAAATGCATATCTCAGCTGGAAGCAACAACGATACCGAAGATATCGCAGCTTCCGCATATCAAACGCACTGTGGAGTGCTGAAAACACCAGAAAACGTGTTTTTCGCATCCAATAGCACGAAAACAGCGATTTCGGTGATTCTGCACACCTGTAACAGCAGAATCATGAAGATTATCACTGAAAATGCGTATCTCAGCTGGAAACAACAACGATACCGAAGATATCGCTGTTTCCGCATAACAAACGCACTGTGGAGTGCTGAAAACACCAGAAAACGTGTTTTTCGCATCCAATAGCACGAAAACAGCGATTTCGGTGATTCTGCACACCTGTAACAGCAGAATCATGAAGATTATCACTGAAAATGCGTATCTCAGCTGGAAACAACAACGATACCGAAGATATCGCTGTTTCCGCATAACAAACGCACTGTGGAGTGCTGAAAACACCAGAAAACGTGTTTTTCGCATTCAATAGCACGAAAACAGCGATTTCGGTGATTCTGCACACTTGTAACAGCAGAATCATGAAGATGATCACTGAAAATGCATATCTCAGCTGGAAACAACAACGATACCGAATATATGGCAGTTTCCGCATGTCAAACGTTCTGTGGCGTGCTGAAATCACCAGAAAACGTGTTTTTCGCATTCAATAGCTCGAAAACAGCGATTTCGGTGATTCTGCACACTTGTAACAGCAGAATCATGGAGATTATCACTGAAAATGCATATCTCTGCTGGAAGCAACAACGATACCGAAGATATCGCTGCTTCCGCATATCAAACGTTCTGTGGCGTGCTGAAAACACCTGAAAACGTGTTTTTCGCATTCAAAAGCACGAAAACAGCGATTTCGGTGATTCTGCAAATTGGTAACAGCAGAATCATGAAGATTATCACTGAAAATGCATATCTCAGCTGGAAACAACAACGATACCGAAGATATCGCAGCTTCCGCAAATCAAACGTTCTGTGGCGTGCTGAAAACACCAGAAAACGTGTTTTTCGCATTCAAAAGCACGAAAACAGCGATTTCGGTGATTCTGCACATGTGTAACTGCAGAATCATGAAGATTATCACTGAAAATGCATATCTCTGCTGGAAACAACAACGATACCGAAGATATGGCAGTTTCCGCATATCAAACGCACTGTGGAGTGCTGAAAACACCAGAAAACGTGTTTTTCGCATCCAGTAGCACGAAAACAGCGATTTCGGTGATTCTGCACACTTGTAACAGCAGAATCATGAAGATTATCACTGAAAATGCATATCTCAGCTGGAAACAACAACGATACCGAAGATATCGCTGTTTCCGCATAACAAACGCACTGTGGAGTGCTGAAAACACCAGAAAACGTGTTTTTCGCATCCAATAGCACGAAAACAGCGATTTCGGTGATTCTGCACACTTGTAACAGCAGAATCATGAAGATTATCACTGCAAATGCATATCTCAGCTGGAAACAACAACGATACCGAAGATATCGCTGCTTCCGCATATCAAACGTTCTGTGGCGTGCTGAAAACACCAGAAAACGTGTTTTTCGCATTCAAAAGCACGAAAACAGCGATTTCGGTGATTCTGCAAATTGGTAACAGCAGAATCATGAAGATTATCACTGAAAATGCATATCTCAGCTGGAAACAACAACGATACCGAAGATATCGCAGCTTCCGCAAATCAAACGTTCTGTGGCGTGCTGAAAACACCAGAAAACGTGTTTTTCGCATTCAAAAGCACGAAAACAGCGATTTCGGTGATTCTGCACACTTGTAACAGCAGAATCATGAAGATTATCACTGAAAATGCATATCTCAGCTGGAAGCAACAACGATACCGAAGATATCGCAGCTTCCGCATATCAAACGCACTGTGGAGTGCTGAAAACACCAGAAAACGTGTTTTTCGCATCCAATAGCACGAAAACAGCGATTTCGGTGATTCTGCACACCTGTAACAGCAGAATCATGAAGATTATCACTGAAAATGCGTATCTCAGCTGGAAACAACAACGATACCGAAGATATCGCTGTTTCCGCATAACAAACGCACTGTGGAGTGCTGAAAACACCAGAAAACGTGTTTTTCGCATTCAATAGCACGAAAACAGCGATTTCGGTGATTCTGCACACTTGTAACAGCAGAATCATGATGATTATCACTGAAAATGCATATCTCAGCTGGAAACAACAACGATACCGAAGATATCGCAGCTTCCGCATATCAAACGTTCTGTGGCGTGCTGAAAACACCAGAAAACGTGTTTTTCGCATTCAATAGCACGAAAACAGCGATTTCGGTGATTCTGCACGCTTGTAACAGCAGAATCATGAAGATTATCACTGAAAATGCATATCTCAGCTGGAAACTACAACGAGACCGAAGATATCGCAGCTTCCGCATATCAAACGCACTGTGGAGTGCTGAAAACACCAGAAAACGTGTTTTTCGCATTCAAAAGCACGAAAACAGCGATTTCGGTGATTCTGCACACTTGTAACAGCAGAATCATGAAGATTATCACTGAAAATGCATATCTCAGCTGGAAGCAACAACGATACCGAAGATATCGCAGCTTCCGCATATCAAACGCACTGTGGAGTGCTGAAAACACCAGAAAACGTGTTTTTCGCATCCAATAGCACGAAAACAGCGATTTCGGTGATTCTGCACACCTGTAACAGCAGAATCATGAAGATTATCACTGAAAATGCGTATCTCAGCTGGAAACAACAACGATACCGAAGATATCGCTGTTTCCGCATAACAAACGCACTGTGGAGTGCTGAAAACACCAGAAAACGTGTTTTTCGCATTCAATAGCACGAAAACAGCGATTTCGGTGATTCTGCACACTTGTAACAGCAGAATCATGATGATTATCACTGAAAATGCATATCTCAGCTGGAAACAACAACGATACCGAAGATATCGCAGCTTCCGCATATCAAACGTTCTGTGGCGTGCTGAAAACACCAGAAAACGTGTTTTTCGCATTCAATAGCACGAAAACAGCGATTTCGGTGATTCTGCACGCTTGTAACAGCAGAATCATGAAGATTATCACTGAAAATGCATATCTCAGCTGGAAGCAACAACGATACCGAAGATATCGCAGCTTCCGCATATCAAACGCACTGTGGAGTGCTGAAAACACCAGAAAACGTGTTTTTCGCATTCAATAGCACGAAAACAGCGATTACGGTGATTCTGCACATTTGTAACAGCAGAATCATGAAGATTATCACTGAAAATGCATATCTCAGCTGTAAACAACAACGATACCGAAGATATGGCAGTTTCCGCATATCAAACGCTCTGTGGAGTGCTGAAAACACCAGAAAACGTGTTTTTCGCATTCAATAGCACAAAAACAGCGATTTCGGTGATTCTGCACACTTGTAACAGCAGAATCATGAAGATTATCACTGCAAATGCATATCTCAGCTGGAAACAACAACGATACCGAAGATATCGCTGCTTCCGCATATCAAACGTTCTGTGGCGTGCTGAAAACACCAGAAAACGTGTTTTTCGCATTCAAAAGCACGAAAACAGCGATTTCGGTGATTCTGCAAATTGGTAACAGCAGAATCATGAAGATTATCACTGAAAATGCATATCTCAGCTGGAAACAACAACGATACCGAAGATATCGCAGCTTCCGCAAATCAAACGTTCTGTGGCGTGCTGAAAACACCAGAAAACGTGTTTTTCGCATTCAAAAGCACGAAAACAGCGTTTTCGGTGATTCTGCACACTTGTAACAGCAGAATCATGAAGATTATCACTGAAAATGCGTATCTCAGCTGGAAACAACAACGATACCGAAGATATCGCTGTTTCCGCATAACAAACGCACTGTGGAGTGCTGAAAACACCAGAAAACGTGTTTTTCGCATTCAATAGCACGAAAACAGCGATTTCGGTGATTCTGCACACTTGTAACAGCAGAATCATGGAGATTATCACTGAAAATGCATATCTCTGCTGGAAGCAACAACGATACCGAAGATATCGCAGTTTCCGCATGTCAAATGTTCTGTGCCGTGCTGAAAACACCAGAAAACGTGTTTTTCATATTCAAAAGCACGAAACCAGCGATTTCGGTGATTCTGCACATTTGTAGCAGCAGAATCATGAAGATTATCACTGAAAATGCATATCTCAGCTGGAAACAACAACGATACCGAAGATATCGCAGCTTCCGCAAATCAAACGTTCTGTGGCGTGCTGAAAACACCAGAAAACGTGTTTTTCGCATTCAAAAGCACGAAAACAGCGATTTCGGTGATTCTGCACATGTGTAACTGCAGAATCATGAAGATTATCACTGAAAATGCATATCTCTGCTGGAAACAACAACGATACCGAAGATATGGCAGTTTCCGCATATCAAACGCACTGTGGAGTGCTGAAAACACCAGAAAACGTGTTTTTCGCATCCAGTAGCACGAAAACAGCGATTTCGGTGATTCTGCACACTTGTAACAGCAGAATCATGAAGATTATCACTGAAAATGCATATCTCAGCTGGAAACAACAACGATACCGAAGATATCGCTGTTTCCGCATAACAAACGCACTGTGGAGTGCTGAAAAAACCAGAAAACGTGTTTTTCGCATTCAATAGCACGAAAAAAGCGATTTCGGTGATTCTGCACATTTGTAGCAGCAGAATCATGAAGATTATCACTGAAAATGCATATCTCAGCAGGAAACAACAACGATACCGAAGATATCGCAGCTTCCGCATATCAAACGTTCTGTGGCGTGCTGAAAACACCAGAAAACGTGTTTTTCGCATTCAAAAGCACGAAAACAGCGATTTCGGTGATTCTGCACATGTGTAACAGCAGAATCATGAAGATTATCACTGAAAATGCATATCTGTAACGTCGGCCATACCGACGACTCCCTACCTTACCCTCTATTCTGCACGATCACTACATTACCATTTACCTATAATCAATAAGCACGCATATATCCGTAGTCGCTAAGCTAATAACCTTAAGCACCAACCACAGCTATCTCATCCCTCGACTCAATTCCTAGAACGCACCGTCAGCTAGTTCCATCCCAATCCTCCAACTCCTATCTTCCTTCAATTACCCAGAGTCAGCAATCCCACGCTAGCTCGCGCTATCTCTCTCGTGGTATGCAGAGTCAGCAGTCCCACGCTAGCTCGCGTTATCTCTCCCGGGGTATGCAGAGTCAGCAGTCCCACGCGCGCTTATCCTTACCATTACCACACCCCTCACCCATATCCGACTACTATAAAGATAGCTCCGCAACGCCCAGTCAGGGCAGTTCCACTCCGGAGCTCCCGGGGTACACATCGCGTAGGAAGTTCCACTCCGGAGCTCCCGGGGTACACATCACGTAGCAGTTCCACTCCGGAACTCCCGGAGTACACATCGGGTTTCTATATCGTTACTATTTCCAAGTATTGCTATTTCCAAGTGTTACTATTTCATTGTATTCCTATATCTTATATTATATTATTATTTCCATATTCAATTGTATTCTATATCTTATATAACCTACATCGTGAAGTATATTAAAGTGATTATTAATATTACAATTCCATATTTAATTCTTATAACCCATTATCAAAGTGCGCGATTCACATACCAACCGCTACGCTATTATCATCTATCCTGCAGCAACGAGGAGATACAGTGCAGTGCCATCGTGAGATTGAGGTAAGCCATTACGACATTTTTATCAATAGCCGAGAGTCCCCGTTAGACGCAGACGCACGAGCTGCGTGAACGTTAAAGAACGGCATTTTAGTGCGCGATCCTCGACATTTGCCAATCCGCGCAGTCTGGGACGTGACATATCTCAGCTGGAAACAACAACGATACCGAAGATATCGCAGCTTCCGCATATCAAACGCACTGTGGAGTGCTGAAAACACCAGAAAACGTGTTTTTCGCATTCAATAGCACGAAAACAGCGATTTCGGTGATTCTGCACACTTGTAACAGCAGAATCATGAAGATTATCACTGCAAATGCATATCTCAGCTGGAAGCAACAACGATACCGAAGATATCGCAGTTTCCGCATGTCAAATGTTCTGTGCCGTGCTGAAAACACCAGAAAACGTGTTTTTCGCATTCAAAAGCACGAAAACAGCGATATCGGTGATTCTGCACACTTGTAACAGCAGAATCATGAAGATTATCACTGAAAATGCATATCTCAGCTGGAAGCAACAATGATACCGAAGATATCGCAGTTTCCGCATGTCAAATGTTCTGTGCCGTGCTGAAAACACCAGAAAACGTGTTTTTCATATTCAAAAGCACGAAACCAGCGATTTCGGTGATTCTGCACATTTGTAACAGCAGAATCATGAAGATTATCACTGAAAATGCATATCTCAGCTGGAAACAACAACGATACCGAAGATATGGCAGTTTCCGCATATCAAACGCTCTGTGGAGTGCTGAAAACACCAGAAAACGTGTTTTTCGCATTCAATAGCACGAAAACAGCGATTTCGGTGATTCTGCACATGAGTAACAGCAGAATCATGAAGATTATCACTGAAAATGCATTTCTCAGCTGGAAACAACAACGATACCGAAGATATCGCAGCTTCCGCATATCAAACGCACTGTGGAGTGCTGAAAACGCCAGAAAACGTGTTTTTCGCATCCAATAGCACGAAAACAGCGATTTCGGTGATTCTGCACGCTTGTAACAGCAGAATCATGAAGATTATCACTGAAAATGCATATCTCAGCTGGAAACAACAACGATACCGAAGATATCGCTGTTTCCGCATAACAAACGCACTGTGGAGTGCTGAAAACACCAGAAAACGTGTTTTTCGCATTCAATAGCACGAAAAAAGCGATTTCGGTGATTCTGCACACTTGTAGCAGCAGAATCATGAAGATTATCACTGAAAATGCATATCTCAGCTGGAAACAACAACGATACTGAAGATATCGCAGTTTCCGCATGTCAAACGTTCTGTGGCGTGCTGAATACACCAGAAAACGTGTTTTTCATATTCAAAAGCACGAAAACAGCGATTTCGGTGATTCTGCACACTTGTAACACCAGAATCATGAAGATTATCACTGAAAATGCATTTCTCAGCTGGAAACAACAACGATACCGAAGATATCGCAGCTTCCGCATATCAAACGTTCTGTGGCATGCTGAAAACACCAGAAAACGTGTTTTTCGCATTCAAAAGCACGAAAACAGCGATTTCGGTGATTCTGCACATGAGTAACAGCAGAATCATGAAGATTATCACTGAAAATGCATTTCTCAGCTGGAAACAACAACGATACCGAAGATATCGCAGCTTCCGCATATCAAACGCACTGTGGAGTGCTGAAAACACCAGAAAACGTGTTTTTCGCATTCAATAGCACGAAAACGGCGATTTCGGTGATTCTGCACACTTGTAACAGCAGAATCATGAAGATTATCACTGCAAATGCATATCTCAGCTGGAAACAACAACGATACCGAAGATATCGCTGTTTCCGCATAACAAACGCACTGTGGAGTGCTGAAAACACCAGAAAACGTGTTTTTCGCATTCAATAGCACGAAAAAAGCGATTTCGGTGATTCTGCACACTTGTAGCAGCAGAATCATGAAGATTATCACTGAAAATGCATATCTCAGCTGGAAACAACAACGATACTGAAGATATCGCAGTTTCCGCATGTCAAACGTTCTGTGGCGTGCTGAATACACCAGAAAACGTGTTTTTCATATTCAAAAGCACGAAAACAGCGATTTCGGTGATTCTGCACACTTGTAACACCAGAATCATGAAGATTATCACTGAAAATGCATTTCTCAGCTGGAAACAACAACGATACCGAAGATATCGCAGCTTCCGCATATCAAACGTTCTGTGGCATGCTGAAAACACCAGAAAACGTGTTTTTCGCATTCAAAAGCACGAAAACAGCGATTTCGGTGATTCTTCACATGAGTAACAGCAGAATCATGAAGATTATCACTGAAAATGCATTTCTCAGCTGGAAACAACAACGATACCGAAGATATCGCAGCTTCCGCATATCAAACGCACTGTGGAGTGCTGAAAACACCAGAAAACGTGTTTTTCGCATTCAATAGCACGAAAACGGCGGTTTCGGTGATTCTGCACACTTGTAACAGCAGAATCATGAAGATTATCACTGCAAATGCATATCTCAGCTGGAAACAACAACGATACCGAAGATATCGCTGCTTCCGCATATCAAACGTTCTGTGGCGTGCTGAAAACACCAGAAAACGTGTTTTTCGCATTCAAAAGCACGAAAACAGCGATTTCGGTGATTCTGCACATTGGTAACAGCAGAATCATGAAGATTATCACTGAAAATGCATATCTCAGCTGGAAACAACAACGATACCGAAGATATCGCAGCTTCCGCAAATCAAACGTTCTGTGGCGTGCTGAAAACACCAGAAAACGTGTTTTTCGCATTCAAAAGCACGAAAACAGCGATTTCGGTGATTCTGCACACTTGTAGCAGCAGAATCATGAAGATTATCACTGAAAATGCATATCTCAGCTGGAAACAACAACGATACCGAAGATATCGCTGTTTCCGCATAAAAAACGCACTGTGGAGTGCTGAAAACACCAGAAAACGTGTTTTTCGCATTCAATAGCACGAAAATAGCGATTTCGGTGATTCTGCACACTTGTAGCAGCAGAATCATGAAGATTATCACTGAAAATGCATATCTCAGCTGGAAACAACAACGATACCGAAGATATCGCAGCTTCCGCATATCAAACGTTCTGTGGCATGCTGAAAACACCAGAAAACGTGTTTTCCGCATTCAATAGCACGAAAACAGCGATTTCGGTGATTCTGCACACTTGTAGCAGCAGAATCATGAAGATTATCACTGAAAATGCATATCTCAGCTGGAAACAACAACGACACCGAAGATATGGCAGTTTCCGCATATGAAACGTACTGTGGAGTGCTGAAAACACCAGAAAACACGTTTTTCGCATTCAATAGCACGAAAACAGCGATTTCTGTGATTCTGCACACTTGTCCCAGAAGAAACTCGAAGATTATCGTAGAAAATGCATATCTCAGCTGGAAACAACAACGATACCGAAGATATGGCAGTTTCCGCATATCAAACGCACTGTGGAGTGCTGAAAACACCAGAAAACGTGTTTTCCGCATTCAATAGCACGAAAACAGCGATTTCGGTGATTCTGCACACTTGTAACAGCAGAATCATGAAGATTATCACTGAAAATGCATATCTCAGCTGGAAACAACAACGATACCGAAGATATCGCAGCTTCCGCAAATCAAACGTTCTGTGGCGTGCTGAAAACACCAGAAAACGTGTTTTTCGCATTCAAAAGCACGAAAACAGCGATTTCGGTGATTCTGCACATTTGTAACAGCAGAATCATGAAGATTATCAATGAAAATGCATATCTCAGCTGGAAACAACAACGATACCGAAGATATGGCAGTTTCCGCATACCAAACGCTCTGTGGAGTGCTGAAAACACCAGAAAACGTGTTTTTCGCATTCAATAGCACGAAAACAGCGATTCCGGTGATTCTGCACATTTGTAACAGCAGAATCATGAAGATTATCACTGAAAATGCATATCTCAGCTGGAAACAACAACGATACCGAAGATATGGCAGTTTCCGCATATCAAACGCACTGTGGAGTGCTGAAAACACCAGAAAACGTGTTTTTCGCATTCAATAGCACGAAAACAGCGATTTCGGTGATTCTGCACACTTTTAACAGCAGAATCATGAAGATGATCACTGAAAATGCATATCTCAGCTGGAAACAACAACGATACCGAATACATGGCAGTTTCCGCATGTCAAACGTTCTGTGGCGTGCTGAAAACACCAGAAAACGTGTTTTTCGCATTCAATAGCACGAAAACAGCGATTTCGGTGATTCTGCACACTTGTAACAGCAGAATCATGAAGATTATCACTGCAAATGCATATCTCAGCTGGAAACAACAACGATACCGAAGATATCGCTGCTTCCGCATATCAAACGTTCTGTGGCGTGCTGAAAACACCAGAAAACGTGTTTTTCGCATTTCAAAAGCACGAAAACAGCGATTTCGGTGATTCTGCAAATTGGTAACAGCAGAATCATGAAGATTATCACTGAAAACGCATATCTCAGCTGGAAACAACAACGATACCGAAGATATCGCAGCTTCCGCAAATCAAACGTTCTGTGGCGTGCTGAAAACACCAGAAAACGTGTTTTTCGCATTCAATAGCACGAAAATAGCGATTTCGGTGATTCTGCACACTTGTAGCAGCAGAATCATGAAGATTATCACTGAAAATGCATATCTCAGCTGGAAACAACAACGATACCGAAGATATCGCAGTTTCCGCATGTCAAACGTTCTGTGGCGTGCTGAATACACCAGAAAACGTGTTTTTCATATTCAAAAGCACGAAAACAGCGATTTCGGTGATTCTGCACACTTGTAACAGCACAATCATGAAGATTATCACTGAAAATGCATATCTCAGCTGGAAACTTCAACGATACCGCAGATATGGCAGTTTCCGCATTTCAAACGCACTGTGGAGTGCTGAAAACACCAGAAAACGTGTTTTTCGCATTCAAAAGCACGAAATCAGCGTTTTCGGTGATTCTGCACATGTGTAACAGCAGAATCATGAAGATTATCACTGAAAATGCATATCTCAGCTGGAAGCAACAACGATACCGAAGATATCGCAGTTTCCGCATGTCAAACGTTCTGTGGCGTGCTGAATACACCAGAAAACGTGTTTTTCGCATTCAATAGCACGAAAATAGCGATTTCGGTGATTCTGCACACTTGTAGCAGCAGAATCATGAAGATTATCTCTGCAAATGCATATCTCAGCTGGAAACAACAACGATACCGAAGATATCGCTGCTTCCGCATATCAAACGTTCTGTGGCGTGCTGAAAACACGAGAAAACGTGTTTTCCGCATTCAATAGCACGAAAACAGCGATTTCGGTGATTCTGCACACTTGTAACAGCAGAATCATGAAGATTATCACTGAAAATGCATATCTCAGCTGGAAACAACAACGATACCGAAGATATCGCTGTTTCCGCATAACAAACGCACTGTGGAGTGCTGAAAACACCAGAAAACGTGTTTTTCATATTCAAAAGCACGAAAACAGCGATTTCGGTGATTCTGCACATTTGTAACAGCAGAATCATGAAGATTATCACTGCAAATGCATATCTCAGCTGGAAACAACAACGATACCGAAGAAATCGCTGCTTCCGCATATCAAACGTTCTGTGGCGTGCTGAAAACACCAGAAAACGTGTTTTTCGCATTCAAAAGCACGAAAACAGCGAGTTCGGTGATTCTGCACATTGGTAACAGCAGAATCATGAAGATTATCACTGAAAATGCATATCTCAGCTGGAAACAACAACGATACCGAAGATATCGCAGCTTCCGCATATCAAACGCACTGTGGAGTGCTGAAAACGCCAGAAAACGTGTTTTTCGCATCCAATAGCACGAAAACAGCGATTTCGGTGATTCTGCACACTTGTAACAGCAGAATCATGAAGATTATCACTGAAAATGCATATCTCAGCTGGAAACAACAACGATACCGAAGATATGGCAGTTTCCGCATATCAAACGCACTGTGGAGTGCAGAAAACACCAGAAAACGTGTTTTTCGCATTCAAAAGCACGAAATCAGCGTTTTCGGTGATTCCGCACACTTGTAACAGCAGAATCATGAAGATTATCACTGCAAATGCATATCTCAGCTGGAAACAACAACGATACCGAAGATATCGCTGCTTCCGCATATCAAACGTTCTGTGGCGTGCTGAAAACACCAGAAAACGTGTTTTTCGCATTCAAAAGCACGAAAACAGCGATTTCGGTGATTCTGCACATTGGTAACAGCAGAATCATGAAGATTATCACTGAAAATGCATATCTCAGCTGGAAACAACAACGATACCGAAGATATCGCAGCTTCCGCATATCAAACGCACTGTGGAGTGCTGAAAACACCAGAAAACGTGTTTTTCGCATTTAATAGCACGAACACAGCGATTTCGGTGATTCTGCACACTTGTAACAGCAGAATCATGAAGATTATCACTGAAAATGCATATCTCAGCTGGAAACAACAACGATACCGAAGATATGGCAGTTTCCGCATATCAAACGCACTGTGGAGTGCAGAAAACACCAGAAAACGTGTTTTTCGCATTCAAAAGCACGAAATCAGCGTTTTCGGTGATTCTGAACACTTGTAACAGCAGAATCATGAAGATTATCACTGAAAATGCATATCTCAGCTGGAAACAACAACGATACCGAAGATATCGCAGCTTCCGCATATCAAACGTTCTGTGGCGTGCTGAAAACACCAGAAAACGTGTTTTTCGCATTCAAAAGCACGAAAACAGCGATTTCGGTGATTCTGCACACTTGTAACAGCAGAATCATGAAGATTATCACTGAAAATGCATATCTCAGCTGGAAGCAACAACGATACCGAAGATATCGCAGTTTCCGCATGTCAAATGTTCTGTGCCGTGCTGAAAACACCAGAAAACGTGTTTTTCATATTCAAAAGCACGAAACCAGCGATTTCGGTGATTCTGCACATTTGTAACAGCAGAATCATGAAGATTATCAATGAAAATGCATATCTCAGCTGGAAACAACAACGATACCGAAGATATGGCAGTTTCCGCATACCAAACGCTCTGTGGAGTGCTGAAAACACCAGAAAACGTGTTTTTCATATTCAAAAGCACGAAACCAGCGATTTCGGTGATTCTGCACATTTGTAACAGCAGAATCATGAAGATTATCAATGAAGATGCATATCTCAGCTGGAAACAACAACGATACCGAAGATATGGCAGTTTCCGCATACCAAACGCTCTGTGGAGTGCTGAAAACACCAGAAAACGTGTTTTTCGCATTCAAAAGCACGAAAACAGCGATTTCGGTGATTCTGCACACTTGTAACAGCAGAATCATGAAGATTATCACTGAAAATGCATATCTCAGCTGGAAGCAACAACGATACCGAAGATATCGCAGTTTCCGCATGTCAAATGTTCTGTGCCGTGCTGAAAACACCAGAAAACGTGTTTTTCATATTCAAAAGCACGAAACCAGCGATTTCGGTGATTCTGCACATTTGTAACAGCAGAATCATGAAGATTATCAATGAAAATGCATATCTCAGCTGGAAACAACAACGATACCGAAGATATGGCAGTTTCCGCATACCAAACGCTCTGTGGAGTGCTGAAAACACCAGAAAACGTGTTTTTCATATTCAAAAGCACGAAACCAGCGATTTCGGTGATTCTGCACATTTGTAACAGCAGAATCATGAAGATTATCAATGAAGATGCATATCTCAGCTGGAAACAACAACGATACCGAAGATATGGCAGTTTCCGCATACCAAACGCTCTGTGGAGTGCTGAAAACACCAGAAAACGTGTTTTTCGCATTCAATAGCACGAAAACAGCGATTTCGGTGATTCTGCACATTTGTAACAGCAGAATCATGAAGATTATCACTGAAAATGCATATCTCAGCTGGAAACAACAACGATACTGAAGATATGGCAGTTTCCGCATATCAAACGCACTCTGGAGTGCTGAAAACACCAGAAAACGTGTTTTTCGCATTCAATAGCACGAAAATAGCGATTTCGGTGATTCTGCACACTTGTAACAGCAGAATCATGAAGATTATCACTGAAAATGCATATCTCAGCTGGAAACAACAACGATACCGAAGATATCGCAGTTTCCGCATGTCAAACGTTCTGTGGCGTGCTGAATACACCAGAAAACGTGTTTTTCATATCCAATAGCACGAAAACAGCGATTTCGGTGATTCTGCACACTTGTAACAGCAGAATCATGAAGATTATCACTGAAAATGCATATCTCAGCTGGAAAAAACAACGATACCGAAGATATCGCTGTTTCCGCATAACAAACGCACTGTGGAGTGCTGAAAACACCAGAAAACGTGTTTTTCGCATTCAATAGCACGAAAATAGCGATTTCGGTGATTCTGCACACTTGTACCAGCAGAATCATGAAGATTATCACTGAAAATGCATATCTCAGCTGGAAACAACAACGATACCGAAGATATCGCAGCTTCCGCAATTCAAACGTTCTGTGGTGTGCTGAAAACACCAGAAAACGTGTTTTTCGCATTCAAAAGCACGAAAACAGCGATTTCGGTGATTCTGCACATGTGTAACAGCAGAATCATGAAGATTATCACTGAAAATGCATATCTCAGCTGGAAACAACAGCGATACCGAAGATATCGCAGCTTCCGCATATCAAACGCACTGTGGAGTGCTGAAAACACCAGAAAACGTGTTTTTCGCATTCAATAGCACGAAAATAGCGATTTCGGTGATTCTGCACACTTGTAGCAGCAGAATCATGAAGATTATCACTGAAAATGCATATCTCAGCTGGAAACAACAACGATACCGAAGATATCGCAGTTTCCGCATGTCAAACGTTCTGTGGCGTGCTGAATACACCAGAAAACGTGTTTTTCATATTCAAAAGCACGAAAACAGCGATTTCGGTGATTCTGCACATTTGTAACAGCAGAATCATGAAGATTATCACTGAAAATGCATATCTCAGCTGGAAACAACAACGATACCGAAGATATCGCAGCTTCCGCATATCAAACGCACTGTGGAGTGCAGAAAACACCAGAAAACGTGTTTTTCGCATTCAATAGCACGAAAACAGCGATTTCGGTGATTCTACACACTTGTAACAGCAGAATCATGAAGATTATCACTGAAAATGCATATCTCAGCTGGAAACAACAACGATACCGAAGATATCGCAGCTTCCGCAAATCAAACGTTCTGTGGCGTGCTGAAAACACCAGAAAACGTGTTTTTCGCATTCAAAAGCACGAAAACAGCGATTTCGGTGATTCTGCACATGTGTAACAGCAGAATCATGAAGATAATCACTGAAAATGCATATCTCAGCTGGAAACAACAGCGATACCGAAGATATCGCAGCTTCCGCATATCAAACGCACTGTGGAGTGCTGAAAACACCAGAAAACGTGTTTTTCGCATTCCATAGCACGAAAACAGCGATTTCGGTGATTCTGCACACTTGTAACAGCAGAATCATGAAGATTATCACTGAAAATGCATATCTCAGCTGGAAACAACAACGATACTGAAGATATGGCAGTTTCCGCATATCAAACGCACTCTGGAGTGCTGAAAACACCAGAAAACGTGTTTTTCGCATTCAATAGCACGAAAATAGCGATTTCGGTGATTCTGCACACTTGTAGCAGCAGAATCCTGAAGATTATCACTGAAAATGCATATCTCAGCTGGAAACAACAACGATACCGAAGATATCGCAGCTCCCGCAAATCAAACGTTCTGTGGCGTGCTGAAAACACCAGAAAACGTGTTTTTCGCATTCAAAAGCACGAAAACAGCGATTTCGGTGATTCTGCACATGTGTAACAGCAGAATCATGAAGATTATCACTGAAAATGCATATCTCAGCTGGAAACAACAGCGATACCGAAGATATCGAAGCTTCCGCATATCAAACGCACTGTGGAGTGCTGAAAACACCAGAAAACGTGTTTTTCGCATTCAATAGCACGAAAACAGCGATTTTGGTCATTCTACACACTTGTAGCAGCAGAATCATGAAGATTATCACAGAAAATGCATATCTCAGCTGGAAACAACAACGATACCGAAGATATCGCAGCTTCCGCAAATCAAACGTTCTGTGGCGTGCTGAAAACACCAGAAAACGTGTTTTTCGCATTCAAAAGCACGAAAACAGCGATTTCGGTGATTCTGCACATGTGTAACAGCAGAATCATGAAGATAATCACTGAAAATGCATATCTCAGCTGGAAACAACAGCGATACCGAAGATATCGCAGCTTCCGCATATCAAACGCACTGTGGAGTGCTGAAAACACCAGAAAACGTGTTTTTCGCATTCAATAGCACGAAAACAGCGATTTCGGTGATTCTGCACACTTGTAACAGCAGAATCATGAAGATTATCACTGAAAATGCATATCTCAGCTGGAAACAACAACGATACCGAAGATATCGCTGCTTCCGCATACCAAACGTTCTGTGCCGTGCTGAAAACACCAGAAAATGTGTTTTTCGCATTCAAAAGCACGAAAACAGCGATTTCGGTGATTCTGCACATCGGTAACAGCAGAATCATGAAGATTATCACTGAAAATGCATATCTCAGCTGGAAACAACAACGATACCGAAGATATCGCAGCTTCCGCAAATCAAACGTTCTGTGGCGTGCTGAAAACACCAGAAAACGTGTTTTTCGCATTCAAAAGCACGAAAACAGCGATTTCGGTGATTCTGCAGATTGGTAACAGCAGAATCATGAAGATTATCACTGAAAATGCATATCTCAGCTGGAAACAACAACGATACCGAAGATATCGCTGTTTCCGCATAACAAACGCACTGTGGAGTGCTGAAAACACCAGAAAACGTGTTTTTCATATTCAAAAGCACGAAAACAGCGATTTCGGTGATTCTGCACATTTGTAACAGCAGAATCATGAAGATTATCACTGAAAATGCATATCTCAGCTGGAAACAACAACGATACCGAAGATATGGCAGTTTCCGCATATGAAACGCACTGTGGAGTGCTGAAAACACCAGAAAACGTGTTTTTCGCATTCAAAAGCACGAAAACAGCGATTTCGGTGATTCTGCACATTGGTAACAGCAGAATCATGAAGATTATCACTGAAAATGCATATCTCAGCTGGAAACAACAACGATACCGAAGATATCGCTGTTTCCGCATAACAAACGCACTGTGGAGTGCTGAAAACACCAGAAAACGTGTTTTTCGCATTCAAAAGCACGAAAACAGCGATTTCGGTGATTCTGCACATGTGTAACAGCAGAATCATGAAGATAATCACTGAAAATGCATATCTCAGCTGGAAACAACAGCGATACCGAAGATATCGCAGTTTCCGCATATCAAACGCACTGTGGAGTGCTGAAAACACCAGAAAACGTGTTTTTCGCATTCAATAGCACGAAAACAGCGATTTCGGTGATTCTGCACACTTGTAACAGCAGAATCATGAAGATTATCACTGAAAATGCATATCTCAGCTGGAAACAACAACGATACTGACGATATGGCAGTTTCCGCATATCAAACGCACTCTGGAGTGCTGAAAACACCAGAAAACGTGTTTTTCGCATTCAATAGCACGAAAATAGCGATTTCGGTGATTCTGCACACTTGTAGCAGCAGAATCATGAAGATTATCACTGAAAATTCATATCTCAGCTGGAAACAACAACGATACCGAAGATATCGCAGCTCCCGCAAATCAAACGTTCTGTGGCGTGCTGAAAACACCAGAAAACGTGTTTTTCGCATTCAAAAGCACGAAAACAGCGATTTCGGTGATTCTGCACATCGGTAACAGCAGAATCATGAAGATTATCACTGAAAATGCATATCTCAGCTGGAAACAACAACGATACCGAAGATATCGCAGCTTCCGCAAATCAAACGTTCTGTGGCGTGCTGAAAACACCAGAAAACGTGTTTTTCGCATTCAAAAGCACGAAAACAGCGATTTCGGTGATTCTGCACATTGGTAACAGCAGAATCATGAAGATTATCACTGAAAATGCATATCTCAGCTGGAAACAACAACGATACCGAAGATATCGCTGTTTCCGCATAACAAACGCACTGTGGAGTGCTGAAAACACCAGAAAACGTGTTTTTCGCATTCAAAAGCACGAAAACAGCGATTTCGGTGATTCTGCACATGTGTAACAGCAGAATCATGAAGATAATCACTGAAAATGCATATCTCAGCTGGAAACAACAGCGATACCGAAGATATCGCAGTTTCCGCATATCAAACGCACTGTGGAGTGCTGAAAACACCAGAAAACGTGTTTTTCGCATTCAATAGCACGAAAACAGCGATTTCGGTGATTCTGCACACTTGTAACAGCAGAATCATGAAGATTATCACTGAAAATGCATATCTCAGCTGGAAACAACAACGATACTGAAGATATGGCAGTTTCCGCATATCAAACGCACTCTGGAGTGCTGAAAACACCAGAAAACGTGTTTTTCGCATTCAATAGCACGAAAATAGCGATTTCGGTGATTCTGCACACTTGTAGCAGCAGAATCATGAAGATTATCACTGAAAATTCATATCTCAGCTGGAAACAACAACGATACCGAAGATATCGCAGCTCCCGCAAATCAAACGTTCTGTGGCGTGCTGAAAACACCAGAAAACGTGTTTTTCGCATTCAAAAGCACGAAAACAGCGATTTCGGTGATTCTGCACATGTGTAACAGCAGAATCATGAAGATTATCACTGAAAATGCATATCTCAGCTGGAAACAACAGCGATACCGAAGATATCGAAGCTTCCGCATATCAAACGCACTGTGGAGTGCTGAAAACACCAGAAAACGTGTTTTTCGCATTCAATAGCACGAAAACAGCGATTTTGGTCATTCTACACACTTGTAACAGCAGAATCATGAAGATTATCACTGAAAATGCATATCTCAGCTGGAAACAACAACGATACCGAAGATATCGCAGCTTCCGCAAATCAAACGTTCTGTGGCGTGCTGAAAACACCAGAAAACGTGTTTTTCGCATTCAAAAGCACGAAAACAGCGATTTCGGTGATTCTGCACATTGGTAACAGCAGAATCATGAAGATTATCACTGAAAATGCATATCTCAGCTGGAAACAACAACGATACCGAAGATATCGCAGCTTCCGCATATCAAACGCACTGTGGAGTGCAGAAAACACCAGAAAACGTGTTTTTCATATTCAAAAGCACGAAAACAGCGATTTCGGTGATTCTACACACTTGTAACAGCAGAATCATGAAGATTATCACTGAAAATGCATATCTCAGCTGGAAACAACAACGATACCGAAGATATCGCAGCTTCCGCAAATCAAACGTTCTGTGGCGTGCTGAAAACACCAGAAAACGTGTTTTTCGCATTCAAAAGCACGAAAACAGCGATTTCGGTGATTCTGCAAATTGGTAACAGCAGAATCATGAAGATTATCACTGAAAATGCATATCTCAGCTGGAAACAACAGCGATACCGAAGATATCGCAGCTTCCGCATATCAAACGCACTGTGGAGTGCTGAAAACACCAGAAAACGTGTTTTTCGCATTCAATAGCACGAAAACAGCGATTTCGGTGATTCTGCACACTTGTAACAGCAGAATCATGAAGATTATCACTGAAAATGCATATCTCAGCTGGAAACAACAACGATACTGAAGATATGGCAGTTTCCGCATGTCAAACGTTCTGTGGCGTGCTGAATACACCAGAAAACGAGTTTTTCATATTCAAAAGCACGAAAACAGCGATTTCGGTGATTCTGCACATTTGTAACAGCAGAATCATGAAGATTATCACTGAAAATGCATATCTCAGCTGGAAACAACAACGATACCGAAGATATCGCAGCTTCCGCATATCAAACGCACTGTGGAGTGCAGAAAACACCAGAAAACGTGTTTTTCGCATTCAATAGCACGAAAACAGCGATTTCGGTGATTCTACACACTTGTAACAGCAGAATCATGAAGATTATCACTGAAAATGCATATCTCAGCTGGAAACAACAACGATACCGAAGATATCGCAGCTTCCGCAAATTAAACGTTCTGTGGCGTGCTGAAAACACCAGAAAACGTGTTTTTCGCATCCAATAGCACGAAAACAGCGATTTCGGTGATTCTGCACACTTGTAACAGCAGAATCATGAAGATTATCACTGAAAATGCATATCTCAGCTGGAAACAACAACGATACCGAAGTTATCGCTGTTTCCGCATAACAAACGCACTGTGGAGTGCTGAAAACACCAGAAAACGTGTTTTTCGCATTCAATAGCACGAAAATAGCGATTTCGGTGATTCTGCACACTTGTAGCAGCAGAATCATGAAGATTATCACTGAAAATGCATATCTCAGCTGGAAACAACAACGATACCGAAGATATCGCAGTTTCCGCATGTCAAACGTTCTGTGGCGTGCTGAATACACCAGAAAACGTGTTTTTCATATTCAAAAGCACGAAAACAGCGATTTCGGTGATTCTGCACATTTGTAACAGCAGAATCATGAAGATTATCACTGAAAATGCATATCTCAGCTGGAAACAACAACGATACCGAAGATATCGCTGTTTCCGCATAACAAACGCACTCTGGAGTGCTGAAAACACCAGAAAACGTGTTTTTCGCATTCAATAGCACGAAAATAGCGATTTCGGTGATTCTGCACACTTGTAGCAGCAGAATCATGAAGATTATCACTGAAAATGCATATCTCAGCTGGAAACAACAACGATACCGAAGATATCGCAGCTTCCGCATATCAAACGCACTGTGGAGTGCAGAAAACACCAGAAAACGTGTTTTTCGCATTCAATAGCACGAAAACAGCGATTTCGGTGATTCTACACACTTGTAACAGCAGAATCATGAAGATTATCACTGAAAATGCATATCTCAGCTGGAAACAACAACGATACCGAAGATATCGCAGCTTCCGCATATCAAACGCACTGTGGAGTGCAGAAAACACCAGAAAACGTGTTTTTCGCATTCAATAGCACGAAAACAGCGATTTCGGTGATTCTACACACTTGTAACAGCAGAATCATGAAGATTATCACTGAAAATGCATATCTCAGCTGGAAACAACAACGATACCGAAGATATCGCAGCTTCCGCAAATTAAACGTTCTGTGGCGTGCTGAAAACACCAGAAAACGTGTTTTTCGCATCCAATAGCACGAAAACAGCGATTTCGGTGATTCTGCACACTTGTAACAGCAGAATCATGAAGATTATCACTGAAAATGCATATCTCAGCTGGAAACAACAACGATACCGAAGTTATCGCTGTTTCCGCATAACAAACGCACTGTGGAGTGCTGAAAACACCAGAAAACGTGTTTTTCGCATTCAATAGCACGAAAATAGCGATTTCGGTGATTCTGCACACTTGTAGCAGCAGAATCATGAAGATTATCACTGAAAATGCATATCTCAGCTGGAAACAACAACGATACCGAAGATATCGCAGTTTCCGCATGTCAAACGTTCTGTGGCGTGCTGAATACACCAGAAAACGTGTTTTTCATATTCAAAAGCACGAAAACAGCGATTTCGGTGATTCTGCACATTTGTAACAGCAGAATCATGAAGATTATCACTGAAAATGCATATCTCAGCTGGAAACAACAACGATACCGAAGATATCGCTGTTTCCGCATAACAAACGCACTCTGGAGTGCTGAAAACACCAGAAAACGTGTTTTTCGCATTCAATAGCACGAAAATAGCGATTTCGGTGATTCTGCACACTTGTAGCAGCAGAATCATGAAGATTATCACTGAAAATGCATATCTCAGCTGGAAACAACAACGATACCGAAGATATCGCAGTTTCCGCATGTCAAACGTACTGTGGCGTGCTGAATACACCAGAAAACGTGTTTTTCATATTCAAAAGCACGAAAACAGCGATTTCGGTGATTCTGCACATTTGTAACAGCAGAATCATGAAGATTATCACTGAAAATGCATATCTCAGCTGGAAACAACAACGATACCGAAGATATCGCAGCTTCCGCATATCAAACGCACTGTGGAGTGCAGAAAACACCAGAAAACGTGTTTTTCGCATTCAATAGCACGAAAACAGCGATTTCGGTGATTCTACACACTTGTAACAGCAGAATCATGAAGATTATCACTGAAAATGCATATCTCAGCTGGAAACAACAACGATACCGAAGATATCGCAGCTTCCGCAAATCAAACGTTCTGTGGCGTGCTGAAAACACCAGAAAACGTGTTCTTCGCATTCAAAAGCACGAAAACAGCGATTTCGGTGATTCTGCACATGTGTAACAGCAGAATCATGAAGATTATCACTGAAAATGCATATCTCAGCTGGAAACAACAGCGATACCGAAGATATCGCAGCTTCCGCATATCAAACGCACTGTGGAGTGCTGAAAACACCAGAAAACGTGTTTTTCGCATTCAATTGCACGAAAACAGCGATTTCGGTGATTCTGCACACTTGTAACAGCAGAATCATGAAGATGATCACTGAAAATGCATATCTCAGCTGGAAACAACAACGATACCGAAGATATCGCAGTTTCCGCATGTCTAACGTTCTGTGGCGTGCTGAAAACACCAGAAAACGTGTTTTTCGCATTCAATAGCACGAAAACAGCGATTTCGGTGATTCTGCACGCTTGTAACAGCAGAATCATGAAGATTATCACTGAAAATGCATATCTCAGCTGGAAACAACAACGATACCGAAGATATCGCTGTTTCCGCATAACAATCGCACTGTGGAGTGCTGAGAACACCAGAAAACGTGTTTTTCGCATTCAATAGCACGAAAACAGCGATTTCGGTGATTCTGCACACTTGTAACAGCAGAATCATGAAGATGATCACTGAAAATGCATATCTCAGCTGGAAACAACAACGATACCGAAGATATCGCAGTTTCCGCATGTCTAACGTTCTCTGGCGTGCTGAAAACACCAGAAAACGTGTTTTTCGCATTCAATAGCACGAAAACAGCGATTTCGGTGATTCTGCACGCTTGTAACAGCAGAATCATGAAGATTATCACTGAAAATGCATATCTCAGCTGGAAACAACAACGATACCGAAGATATCGCAGCTTCCACATATCAAACGCACTGTGGAGTGCAGAAAACACCAGAAAACGTGTTTTTCGCATTCAATAGCACGAAAACAGCGATTTCGGTGATTCTACACACTTGTAACAGCAGAATCATGAAGATTATCACTGAAAATGCATATCTCAGCTGGGAACAACAACGATACCGAAGATATCGCAGTTTCCGCATATCAAACGCACTGTGGAGTGCTGAAAACACCAGAAAACGTGTTTTTCACATTCAAAAGCACGAAAACAGCAGTTTCGGTGATTCTGCACACTTGTAACAGCAGAATCATGAAGATTATCACTGAAAATGCATATCTCAGCTGGAAACAACAACGATACCGAAGATATCGCAGCTTCTGCATATCAAACGTTCTGTGGCGTTCTGAAAACACCAGAAAACGTGTTTTTCGCATTCAAAAGCACGAAAACAGCGATTTCGGTGATTCTGCACACTTGTATCAGCATAATCATGAAGATTATCACTGAAAATGCATATCTCAGCTGGAAACAACAACGATACCGAAGATATCGCAGCTTCCGCATATCAAACGTTCTGTGGCGTGCTGAAAACACCAGAAAACGTGTTTTTCGCATTCAAAAGCACGAAAACAGCGATTTCGGTGATTCTGCACACTTGTAACAGCAGAATCATGAAGATGATCACTGAAAATGCATATCTCAGCTGGAAACAACAACGATACCGAAGATATCGCAGTTTCCGCATGTCTAACGTTCTGTGGCGTGCTGAAAACACCAGAAAACGTGTTTTTCGCATCCAATAGCACGAAAACAGCGATTTCGGTGATTCTGCACACTTGTAACAGCAGAATCATGAAGATTATCACTGAAAATGCATATCTCAGCTGGAAACAACAACGATACCGAAGTTATCGCTGTTTCCGCATAACAAACGCACTATGGAGTGCTGAAAACACCAGAAACCGTGTTTTTCGCATTCAATAGCACGAAAATAGCGATTTCGGTGATTCTGCACACTTGTAGCAGCAGAATCATGAAGATTATCACTGAAAATGCATATCTCAGCTGGAAACAACAACGATACCGAAGATATCGCAGTTTCCGCATGTCAAACGTTCTGTGGCGTGCTGAATACACCAGAAAACGTGTTTTTCATATTCAAAAGCACGAAAACAGCGATTTCGGTGATTCTGCACATTTGTAACAGCAGAATCATGAAGATTATCACTGAAAATGCATATCTCAGCTGGAAACAACAACGATACCGAAGATATCGCTGTTTCCGCATAACAAACGCACTGTGGAGTGCTGAAAACACCAGAAAACGTGTTTTTCGCATTCAATAGCACGAAAATAGCGATTTCGGTGATTCTGCACACTTGTAACAGCAGAATCATGAAGATTATCACTGAAAATGCATATCTCAGCTGGAAACAACAACGATAGCGAAGATATCGCAGCTTCCGCAAATCAAACGTTCTGTGGCGTGCTGAAAACACCAGATAACGTGTTCTTCGCATTCAAAAGCACGAAAACAGCGATTTCGGTGATTCTGCACATGTGTAACAGCAGAATCATGAAGATTATCACTGAAAATGCATATCTCAGCTGGAAACAACAGCGATACCGAAGATATCGCAGCTTCCGCATATCAAACGCACTGTGGAGTGCTGAAAACACCAGAAAACGTGTTTTTCGCATTCAATAGCACGAAAACAGCGATTTCGGTGATTCTGCACACTTGTAACAGCAGAATCATGCAGATTACCACTGAAAATGCATATCTCAGCTGGAAACAACAACGATACCGAAGATGTCGCAGTTTCCGCATGTCAAACGCTCTGTGGCGTGCTGAAAACACCAGAAAACGTGTTTTTCGCATTCAATAGCACGAAAACAGCGATTTCGGTGATTCTGCACACTTGTAACAGCAGAATCATGAAGATTATCACTGAAAATGCATATCTCAGCTGGAAACAACAACGATACCGAAGATATGGCAGTTTCCGCTAATCAAACGCTCTGTGGAGTGCTGAAAACACCAGAAAACGTGTTTTTCGCAATCAATAGCACGAAAACAGCGATTTCGGTGATTCTGCACACTTGTAACAGCAGAATCATGAAGATTATCACTGAAAATGCATGTCTCAGCTGAAAACAACAACGATACCGAAGATATCGCAGTTTCCGCATGTCAAACGCTCTGTGGCGTGCTGAAAACACCAGAAAACGTGTTTTTCGCATTCAATAGAACGAAAACAGCGATTTCGGTGATTCTGCACACTTGTAACAGCAGAATCATGCAGATTATCACTGAAAATGCATATCTCAGCTGGCAACAACAACGATACCGAAGATACGGCAGTTTCCGCATATCAAACGCACTGTGGAGTGCTGAAAACACCAGAAAACGTGTTCTTCGCATTCAATAGCACGAAAACAGCGATTTCGGTGATCCTGCACACTTGTAACAGCAGAATCATGAAGATTATCACTGAAAATGCATATCTCGGCTGGAAACAACAACGATACTGGAAGATATCGCAGTTTCCGCATATCAAACGCACTGTGGAGTGCTGAAAACACCAGAAAACGTGTTTTTCACATTCAATAGCACGAAAACAGCAATTTCGGTGATTCTGCACAGTTATAACAGCAGAATCATGAAGATTTACACTGAAAATGCATATCTCAGCTGGCAACAACAACGATACCGAAGATATGGCAGTTTCCGCATACCAAACGCACTGTGGAGTGCTGAAAACACTAGAAAACGTGTTTTTCGCATTCAATAGCTCGAACACAGCGATTTCGGTGATTCTGCACACTTGTAACAGCAGAATCATGAAGATTATCACTGAAAATGCATATCTCAGCTGGAAACAACAACGATACCGAAGGTATCGCAGCTTCCGCATATCATACGCACTGTGGAGTGCTGAAAACACCAGAAAACGTGTTTTTCACATTCAATAGCACGAAAACAGCGATTTCGGTGATTCTGCACACTTGTAACAGCAGAATCATGAAGATTGTCACTGAAAATGCATATCTCAGCTGGCAACAACAACGACACCGAAGATACGGCAGCTTCCGCATATCAAACGCACTGTGGCGTGCTGAAAACACCAGAAAACGTGTTCTTCGCATTCAATAGCACGAAAACAGCGATTTCGGTGATCCTGCACACTTGTAACAGCAGAATCATGAAGATTATCACTGAAAATGCATATCTCAGCTGGAAACAACAACGATACCGAAGATATCGCAGCTTCCGCATATCATACGCACTGTGGAGTGCTGAAAACACCAGAAAACGTGTTTTTCACATTCAATAGCACGAAAACAGCGATTTCGGTGATTCTGCACACTTGTAACAGCAGAATCATGAAGATTGTCACTGAAAATGCATATCTCAGCTGGCAACAACAACGACACCGAAGATACGGCAGTTTCCGCATATCAAACGCACTGTGGAGTGCTGAAAACACCAGAAAACGTGTTCTTCGCATTCAATAGCACGAAAACAGCGATTTCGGTGATCCTGCACACTTGTAACAGCAGAATCATGAAGATTATCACTGAAAATGCATATCTCAGCTGGAAACAACAACGATACTGGAAGATATCGCAGTTTCCGCATATCAAACGCACTGTGGCGTGCTGAAAACACCAGAAAACGTGTTTTTCGCATTCAATAGCACGAAAACAGCGATTTCGGTGATTCTGCACACTTGTAACAGCAGAATCATGAAGATTATCACTGAAAATGCATATCTCAGCTGGAAACAATAACGATACCGAAGATATCGCAGTTTCCGCATGTCAAACGTTCTGTGGCGTGCTGAAAACACCAGAAAACGTGTTTTTCACATTCAATAGCACGAAAACAGCGATTTCGGTGATTCTGCACACTTGTAACAGCAGAATCATGAAGATTGTCACTGAAAATGCATATCTCAGCTGGAAACAACAACGATACCGAAGATATCGCAGCTTCCGCATATCAAACGCACTGTGGCGTGCTGAAAACACCAGAAAACGTGTTTTTCGCATTCAATAGCACGAAAACAGCGATTTCGGTGATTCTGCACACTTGTAACAGCAGAATCATGAAGATTGTCACTGAAAATGCATATCTCAGCTGGCAACAACAACGATACCGAAGATACGGCAGTTTCCGCATATCAAACGCACTGTGGAGTGCTGAAAGCACCAGAAAACGTGTTCTTCGCATTCAATAGCACGAAAACAGCGATTTCGGTGATCCTGCACACTTGTAACAGCAGAATCATGAAGATTATCACTGAAAATGCATATCTCAGCTGGAAAGAACAACGATACCGAAGATATGGCAGTTTCCGCATATCAAACGCACTGTGGAGTGCCGAAAACACTAGAAAACGTGTTTTTCGCATTCATTAGCACGAAAACAGCGATTTCGGTGATTCTGCACACTTGTAACAGCAGAATCATGAAGATTATCACTGAAAATGCATATCTCAGCTGGCAACAACAACGATACCGAAGATATGGCAGTTTCCGCATATCAAACGCACTGTGGCGTGCTGAAAACACCAGAAAACGTGTTTTCGCATTCAATAGCACGAAAACAGCGATTTCGGTGATTCTGCACATTTGTATCAGCAGAATCATGAACATTATCACTGAAAATGCATATCTCAGCTGGAAACAACAACGATACTGGAAGATATCGCAGTTTCCGCATATCAAACGCACTGTGGAGAGCTGAAAACACCAGAAAACGTGTTTTTCACATTCAATAGCACGAAAACAGCGATTTCGGTGATTCTGCACATTTGTAACAGCAGAATCATGAACATTATCACTGAAAATGCATATCTCAGCTGGAAACAACAACGATACCGAAGATATCGCAGCTTCCGCATATCAAACGCACTGTGGCGTGCTGAAAACACCAGAAAACGTGTTTTTCACCTTCAATAGCACGAAAACAGCGATTTCGGTGATTCTGCACACTTGTAACAGCAGAATCATGCAGATTATCACTGAAAATGTATATCTCAGCTAGCAACAACAACGATACCGAAGATACGGCAGTTTCCGCATATCAAACGCACTGTGGAGTGCTGAAAACACCAGAAAACGTGTTCTTCGCATTCAATAGCACGAAAACAGCGATTTCGGTGATCCTGCACACTTGTAACAGCAGAATCATGAAGATTATCACTGAAAATGCATATCTCGGCTGGAAACAACAACGATACTGGAAGATATCGCAGTTTCCGCATATCATACGCACTGTGGAGTGCTGAAAACACCAGAAAACGTGTTTTTCACATTCAATAGCACGAAAACAGCGATTTCGGTGATTCTGCACACTTGTAACAGCAGAATCATGAAGATTGTCACTGAAAATGCATATCTCAGCTGGCAACAACAACGACACCGAAGATACGGCAGTTTCCGCATATCAAACGCACTGTGGAGTGCTGAAAACACCAGGAAACGTGTTCTTCGCATTCAATAGCACGAAAACAGCGATTTCGGTGATCCTGCACACTTGTAACAGCAGAATCATGAAGATTATCACTGAAAATGCATATCTCAGCTGGAAACAACAACGATACTGGAAGATATCGCAGTTTCCGCATATCAAACGCACTGTGGCGTGCTGAAAACACCAGAAAACGTGTTTTTCGCATTCAATAGCACGAAAACAGCGATTTCGGTGATTCTGCACACTTGTAACAGCAGAATCATGAAGATTATCACTGAAAATGCATATCTCAGCTGGAAACAATAACGATACCGAAGATATCGCAGTTTCCGCATGTCAAACGTTCTGTGGCGTGCTGAAAACACCAGAAAACGTGTTTTTCACATTCAATAGCACGAAAACAGCGATTTCGGTGATTCTGCACACTTGTAACAGCAGAATCATGAAGATTGTCACTGAAAATGCATATCTCAGCTGGAAACAACAACGATACCGAAGATATCGCAGCTTCCGCATATCAAACGCACTGTGGCGTGCTGAAAACACCAGAAAACGTGTTTTTCGCATTCAATAGCACGAAAACAGCGATTTCGGTGATTCTGCACACTTGTAACAGCAGAATCATGAAGATTGTCACTGAAAATGCATATCTCAGCTGGCAACAACAACGATACCGAAGATACGGCAGTTTCCGCATATCAAACGCACTGTGGAGTGCTGAAAGCACCAGAAAACGTGTTCTTCGCATTCAATAGCACGAAAACAGCGATTTCGGTGATCCTGCACACTTGTAACAGCAGAATCATGAAGATTATCACTGAAAATGCATATCTCAGCTGGAAAGAACAACGATACCGAAGATATGGCAGTTTCCGCATACCAAACGCACTGTGGAGTGCTGAAAACACTAGAAAACGTGTTTTTCGCATTCAATAGCTCGAACACAGCGATTTCGGTGATTCTGCACACTTGTAACAGCAGAATCATGAAGATTATCACTGAAAATGCATATCTCAGCTGGAAACAACAACGATACCGAAGGTATCGCAGCTTCCGCATATCAAACGCACTGTGGCGTGCTGAAAACACCAGAAAACGTGTTTTTCGCATTCAATAGCACGAAAACAGCGATTTCGGTGATTCTGCACACTTGTAACAGCAGAATCATGAAGATTATCACTGAAAATGCATATCTCAGCTGGAAACAATAACGATACCGAAGATATCGCAGTTTCCGCATGTCAAACGTTCTGTGGCGTGCTGAAAACACCAGAAAACGTGTTTTTCACATTCAATAGCACGAAAACAGCGATTTCGGTGATTCTGCACACTTGTAACAGCAGAATCATGAAGATTGTCACTGAAAATGCATATCTCAGCTGGAAACAACAACGATACCGACGATACGGCAGTTTCCGCATATCAAACGCACTGTGGAGTGCTTAAAACACCAGAAAACGTGTTCTTCGCATTCAATAGCACGAAAACAGCGATTTCGGTGATGCTGCACACTTGTAACAGCAGAATCATGAAGATTATCACTGAAAATGCATATCTCAGCTGGAAACAATAACGATACCGAAGATATCGCAGCTTCCGCATATCAAACGCACTGTGGCGTGCTGAAAACACCAGAAAACGTGTTCTTCGCATTCAATAGCACGAAAACAGCGATTTCGGTGATCCTGCACACTTGTAACAGCAGAAGCATGAAGATTATCACTGAAAATGCATATCTCAGCTGGAAACAACAACGATACCGAAGATATCGCAGCTTCCGCATATCATACGCACTGTGGAGTGCTGAAAACACCAGAAAACGTGTTTTTCACATTCAATAGCACGAAAACAGCGATTTCGGTGATTCTGCACACTTGTAACAGCAGAATCATGAAGATTGTCACTGAAAATGCATATCTCAGCTGGCAACAACAACGACACCGAAGATACGGCAGTTTCCGCATATCAAACGCACTGTGGAGTGCTGAAAACACCAGGAAACGTGTTCTTCGCATTCAATAGCACGAAAACAGCGATTTCGGTGATCCTGCACACTTGTAACAGCAGAATCATGAAGATTATCACTGAAAATGCATATCTCAGCTGGAAACAACAACGATACTGGAAGATATCGCAGTTTCCGCATATCAAACGCACTGTGGAGAGCTGAAAACACCAGAAAACGTGTTTTTCACATTCAATAGGACGAAAACAGCGATTTCGGTGATTCTGCACATTTGTAACAGCAGAATCATGAACATTATCACTGAAAATGCATATCTCAGCTGGAAACAACAACGATACCGAAGATATCGCAGCTTCCGCATATCAAACGCACTGTGGCGTGCTGAAAACACCAGAAAACGTGTTTTTCACCTTCAATAGCACGAAAACAGCGATTTCGGTGATTCTGCACACTTGTGACAGCAGAATCATGCAGATTATCACTGAAAATGCATATCTCAGCTGGCAACAACAACGATACCGAAGATACGGCAGTTTCCGCATATCAAACGCACTGTGGAGTGCTGAAAACACCAGAAAACGTGTTCTTCGCATTCAATAGCACGAAAACAGCGATTTCGGTGATCCTGCACACTTGTAACAGCAGAATCATGAAGATTATCACTGAAAATGCATATCTCGGCTGGAAACAACAACGATACTGGAAGATATCGCAGTTTCCGCATATCAAACGCACTGTGGAGTGCTGAAAACACCAGAAAACGTGTTTTTCGCATTCAATAGCACGAAAACAGCGATTTCGGTGATTCTGCACACTTGTAACAGCAGAATCATGAAGATTATCACTGAAAATGCATATCTCAGCTGGAAACCCAACGATACCGAAGATATCGCAGCTTCCGCATGTCAAACTCTCTGTGGCGTGCTGAAAACACCAGAAAACGTGTTTTTCGCATTCAGTAGCACGAAAACAGCGATTTCGGTGATTCTGCACACATGTAACAGCAGAATGATGAAGATTATCACTGAAAATGCATATCTCAGCTGGAAACAACAACGACACCGAAGATATCGCAGTTTCCGCATGTCAAACGCTCTGTGGAGTGCTGAAAACACCAGAAAACGTGTTTTTCGCATTCAATAGCACGAAAAGAGCGATTTCTGTGATTCTGCACACTTGTCACAGCAGAATCATGAAGATTATCTCTGAAAATGCATATCTCAGCTGGAAACCCAACGACACCGAAGATATCGCAGTTTCCGCATGTCAAACGCTCTGTGGAGTGCTGAAAACACCAGAAAACGTGTTTTTCGCATTCAATAGCACGAAAAGAGCGATTTCTGTGATTCTGCACACTTGTCACAGCAGAATCATGAAGATTATCACTGAAAATGCATGTCTCAGCTGAAAACAACAACGATACCGAAGATATCGCAGTTTCCGCATGTCAAACGCTCTGTGGCGTGCTGAAAACACCAGAAAACGTGTTTTTCGCATTCAATAGAACGAAAACAGCAATTTCGGTGATTCTGCACACTTGTCACAGAAGTAACTCGAAGATTATCGTAGAAAATGCATATCTCCGCTGGAAACAACAACGATACCCAAGATATCGCAGTTTCCGCATATCAAACGCACTGTGGAGTGCTGAAAACACCAGAAAACGTGTTTTTCGCATTCAGTAGCACGAAAACAGCGATTTCGGTGATTCTGCACACTTGTCACAGCAGAATCATGAAGATTATCACTGAAAATGCATGTCTCAGCTGAAAACAACAACGATACCGAAGATATCGCAGTTTCCGCATGTCAAACGCTCTGTGGCGTGCTGAAAACACCAGAAAACGTGTTTTTCGCATTCAATAGAACGAAAACAGCAATTTCGGTGATTCTGCACACTTGTAACAGCAGAATCATGAAGATTATCACTGAAAATGCATATCTCAGCTGGAAACAACAACGATACCGAAGATATGGCAGGTTCCGCATGTCAAACGCTCTGTGGCGTGCTGAAAACACCAGAAAACGTGTTTTTCGCATTCAAAAGCACGAAAACAGCGATTTCGGTGATTCTGCACACTTGTAACAGCAGAATCATGAAGATTATCACTGAAAATGCATATCTCAGCTGCAAACCCCACGAAGACGAAGATATCCCTGTCTCCGCACATCAAAGGCACTGTCGGGTGCTGAAAACACTAGAAAACGTGTTTTTCGCATTCAATAGCACGAAAACAGCGATTTCGGTGATCCTGCACACTTGTAACAGCAGAATCATGTAGATTATCACTGAAAATGCATATCTCAGCTGGAAACCCAACGACACCGAAGATATCGCAGTTTCCGCATGTCAAACGCTCTGTGGAGTGCTGAAAACACCAGAAAACGTGTTTTTCGCATTCAATAGCACGAAAAGAGCGATTTCTGTGATTCTGCACACTTGTCACAGAAGGAACTCGAAGATTATCGTAGAAAATGCATATCTCACCTGGAAACAACAACGATACCGAAGATATCGCAGTTTCCGCATATCAAGCGCACTGTGGAGTGCTGAAAACACCAGAAAACGTGTTTTTCGCATTCAATAGCACTAAAACAGCGATTTCGGTGATCCTGCACACTTGTAACAGCAGAATCATGTAGATTATCACTGAAAATGCATATCTCAGCTGGATACCCAACGACACCGAAGATATCGCAGTTTCCGCATGTCAAACGCTCTGTGGAGTGCTGAAAACACCAGAAAACGTGTTTTTCGCATTCAATAGCACGAAAAGAGCGATTTCTGTGATTCTGCACACTTGTCACTGAAGAAGCTCGAAGATTATCACTGAAAATGCATATCTCAGCTGGAAACAACAACGATACCGAAGATATCGCAGTTTCCGCATGTCAAACGCTCTGTGGCGTGCTGAAATCACCAGAAAACGTGTTTTTCGCATTCAGTAGCACGAAAACAGCGATTTCGGTGATTCTGCACACTTGTCACAGAAGAAACTCGAAGATTATCGTAGAAAATGCATATCTCAGCTGGAAACAACAACAATACCGAAGATATCGCAGTTTCCGCATGTCAAACGCTCTGTGGCGTGCTGAAAACACCAGAAAACGTGTTTATCGCATTCAAAAGCACGAAAACCGCGATTTCGGTGATTCTGCACATTTGTAACAGCAGAATCATGAAGATTATCACTGAAAATGCATATCTCAGCTGGAAACAACAACGATACCGAAGATATCGCAGTTTCCGCATATCAAACGCACTGTGGAGTGCTGAAATCACCAGAAGACGTGTTTTTCGCATTCAATAGCACGAAAACAGCGATTTCGGTGATTCTGCACACTTGTAACTGAAGAAACTCGAAGATTATCGTAGAAAATGCATATCTCAGCTGGAAACAACAACGATACCGAAGATATCGCAGTTTCCGCATATCAAACGCACTGTGGAGTGCTGAAAACACCAGAAAACGTGTTTTTCGCATTCAATACCACGAAAACAGCGATTTCGGTGATTCTGCACACTTGTCACAGAAGTAACTCGAAGATTATCGTAGAAAATGCATATCTCCGCTGGAAACAACAACGATACCGAAGATATCGCAGTTTCCGCATATCAAACGCACTGTGGAGTGCTGAAAACATCAGAAAACGTGTTTTTCGCATTCAAAAGCACGAAAACAGCGATTTCGGTGATTCTGCACACTTGTAACAGCAGAATCATGAAGATTATCACTGAAAATGCATATCTCAGCTGGAAACAACAACGATACCGAAGATATCGCAGTTTCCGCATGTCAAACGCTCTGTGGCGTGCTGAAAACACCAGAAAACGTGTTTTTCTCATTCAATAGCACGAAAAAAGCGATTTCGGTGATTCTGCACACTTGTAACAGCAGAATCATGAAGATTATCACTGAAAATGCATATCCCAGCTGGAAACCCAACGATACCGAAGATATCGCAGTTTCCGCATATCAAACGCACTGTGGAGTGCTGAAAACACCAGAAAACGTGTTTTTCACATTCAGTAGCACGAAAACAGCGATTTCGGTGATTCTGCACACTTGTAACAGCAGAATCATGAAGATTATCACTGAAAATGCATATCCCAGCTGGAAACCCAACGATACCGAAGATATCGCAGTTTCCGCATATCAAACGCACTGTGGAGTGCTGAAAACACCAGAAAACGTGTTTTTCACATCCAGTAGCACGAAAACAGCGATTTCGGTGATACTGCACACTTGTAACAGCAGAATCATGCAGATTACCACTGAAAATGCAAATCTCAGCTGGAAACAACAACGATACCGAAGATATCGCAGTTTCCGCATGTCAAACGCTCTGTGGCGTGCTGAAAACACCAGAAAACGTGTTTTTCTCATTCAATAGCACGAAAAAAGCGATTTCGGTGATTCTGCACACTTGTAACAGCAGAATCATGAAGATTATCACTGAAAATGCATATCTCAGCTGGAAACAACAACGATACCGAAGATATCGCAGTTTCCGCATGTCAAACGCTCTGTGGCGTGCTGAAAACACCAGAAAACGTGTTTTTCTCATTCAATAGCACGAAAAAAGCGATTTCGGTGATTCTGCACACTTGTAACAGCAGAATCATGAAGATTATCACTGAAAATGCATATCCCAGCTGGAAACCCAACGATACCGAAGATATCGCAGTTTCCGCATATCAAACGCACTGTGGAGTGCTGAAAACACCAGAAAACGTGTTTTTCACATTCAGTAGCACGAAAACAGCGATTTCGGTGATACTGCACACTTGTAACAGCAGAATCATGCAGATTACCACTGAAAATGCAAATCTCAGCTGGAAACAACAACGATACCGAAGATATCGCAGTTTCCGCATGTCAAACGCTCTGTGGCGTGCTGAAAACACCAGAAAACGTGTTTTTCTCATTCAATAGCACGAAAAAAGCGATTTCGGTGATTCTGCACACTTGTAACAGCAGAATCATGAAGATTATCACTGAAAATGCATATCTCAGCTGGAAACCCCACGAAAACGAAGATATCCCTGTTTCCGCACATCGAAAGCACTGTCGGGTGCTGAAAACAACAGAAAACGTGTTTTTCGCATTCAATAGCACGAAAACAGCGATTTCGGTGATTCTGCACACTTGTAACAGCAGAATCATGAAGATTATCACTGAAAATGCATATCTCAGCTGGAAACAACAACGATACCGAAGATATCGCAGTTTCCGCATGTCAAACGCTCTGTGGCGTGCTGAAAACACCAGAAAACGTGTTTTTCTCATTCAATAGCACGAAAAAAGCGATTTCGGTGATTCTGCACACTTGTAACAGCAGAATCATGAAGATTATCACTGAAAATGCATATCCCAGCTGGAAACCCAACGATACCGAAGATATCGCAGTTTCCGCATATCAAACGCACTGTGGAGTGCTGAAAACACCAGAAAACGTGTTTTTCACATTCAGTAGCACGAAAACAGCGATTTCGGTGATACTGCACACTTGTAACAGCAGAATCATGCAGATTACCACTGAAAATGCAAATCTCAGCTGGAAACAACAACGATACCGAAGATATCGCAGTTTCCGCATGTCAAACGCTCTGTGGCGTGCTGAAAACACCAGATAACGTGTTTTTCGCATTCAATAGCACTAAAACAGCGATTTCGGTGATTCTGCACACTTGTAACAGCAGAATCATGAAGATTATCACTGAAAATGCATATCTCAGCTGGAAACCCCACGAAAACGAAGATATCCCTGTTTCCGCACATCAAAAGCACTGTCGGGTGCTGAAAACAACAGAAAACGTGTTTTTCGCATTCAATAGCACGAAAACAGCGATTTCGGTGATTCTGCACACTTGTAACAGCAGAATCATGAAGATTATCACTGAAAATGCATATCTCAGCTGGAAACAACAACGATACCGAAGATATCGCAGTTTCCGCATGTCAAACGCTCTGTGGCGTGCTGAAAACACCAGAAAACGTGTTTTTCTCATTCAATAGCACGAAAAAAGCGATTTCGGTGATTCTGCACACTTGTAACAGCAGAATCATGAAGATTATCACTGAAAATGCATATCCCAGCTGGAAACCCAACGATACCGAAGATATCGCAGTTTCCGCATATCAAACGCACTGTGGAGTGCTGAAAACACCAGAAAACGTGTTTTTCACATTCAGTAGCACGAAAACAGCGATTTCGGTGATACTGCACACTTGTAACAGCAGAATCATGCAGATTACCACTGAAAATGCAAATCTCAGCTGGAAACAACAACGATACCGAAGATATCGCAGTTTCCGCATGTCAAACGCTCTGTGGCGTGCTGAAAACACCAGATAACGTGTTTTTCGCATTCAACAGCACTAAAACAGCGATTTCGGTGATTCTGCACACTTGTAACAGCAGAATCATGAAGATTATCACTGAAAATGCATATCTCAGCTGGAAACAACAACGATACCGAAGATATGGCAGTTTCCGCAAATCAAACGCACTGTGGTGTGCTGAAAACACCAGAAAACGTGTTTTTCGCAATCAATAGCACGAAAACAGCGATTTCGGTGATTCTGCACACTTGTAACAGCAGAATCATGAAGATTATCACTGAAAATGCATATCTCACCTGGAAACAACAACGATACCGAAGATATCGCAGTTTCCGCATATCAAGCGCACTGTGGAGTGCTGAAAACACCAGAAAACGTGTTTTTCGCATTCAGTAGCACGAAAACAGCGATTTCGGCGATTCTGCACACTTGTAACAGCAGAATCATGAAGATTATCACTGAAAATGCATATCTCAGCTGGAATCCCAACGATACCGAAGATATCGCAGTTTCCGCATATCTAACGCACTGTGGAGTGCTGAAAACACCAGAAAACGTGTTTTTCGCATTCAATAGCAGAAAACAGCGATTTCGCTGATTCTGCACACTTGTTACAGCAGAATCATGAAGATTATCACTGAAAATGCATATCTCAGCTGGAAACCCCACGAAAACGAAGATATCCCTTTTTCCGCACACAAAAGCACTGTCGGGTGCTGAAAACACCAGAAAACGTGTTTTTCGCATTCAATAGCACGAAAAGAGCGATTTCTGTGATTCTGCACACTTGTCACAGAAGGAACTCGAAGATTATCACTGAAAATGCATATCTCAGCTGGAATCCCAACGATACCGAAGATATCGCAGTTTCCGCATATCTAACGCACTGTGGCGTGCTGAAAACACCAGAAAACGTGTTTTTCGCATTCAATAGCAGAAAACAGCGATTTCGGTGATTCTGCACACTTGTAACAGCAGAATCATGAAGATTATCACTGAAAATGCATATCTCAGCTGGAAACCCAACGATACCGAAGATATCGCAGTTTCCGCATGTCAAACGCTCTGTGGAGTGCTGAAAACACCTGAAAACGTGTTTTTCGCATTCAATAGCACGAAAAGAGCGATTTCTGTGATTCTGCACACTTGTCACAGAAGGAACCCGAAGATTATCACTGAAAATGCATATCTCAGCTGGAAACCCAACGATACCGAAGATATCGCAGTTTCCGCATATCAAGCGCACTGTGGAGTGCTGAAAACACCAGAAAACGTGTTTTTCGCATTCAATAGCACTAAAACAGCGATTTCGGTGTTTCTGCACACTTGTAACTACAGAATCATGGAGATTATCACTGAAAATGCATATCTCAGCTGGAAACCCAACGATACCGAAGATATCGCAGTTTCCGCATGTCAAACGCTCTGTGGAGTGCTGAAAACACCAGAAAACGTGTTTTTCGCATTCAATAGCACGAAAAGAGCGATTTCTGTGATTCTGCACACTTGTCACTGAAGAAGCTCGAAGATTATCACTGAAAATGCATATCTCAGCTGGAAACAACAACGATACCGAAGATATCGCAGTTTCCGCATGTCAAACGCTCTGTGGAGTGCTGAAAACACCTGAAAACGTGTTTTTCGCATTCAATAGCACGAAAAGAGCGATTTCTGTGATTCTGCACACTTGTCACAGAAGGAACTCGAAGATTATCACTGAAAATGCATATCTCAGCTGGAAACCCAACGATACCGAAGATATGGCAGTTTCCGCAAATCAAACGCACTGTGGTGTGCTGAAAACACCAGAAAACGTGTTTTTCGCAATCAATAGCACGAAAACAGCGATTTCGGTGATTCTGCACACTCGTAACAGCAGAATCATGAAGATTATCACTGAAAATGCATATCTCAGCTGGAAACAACAACGATACCGAAGATATCGCAGTTTCCGCATATCAAACGCACTGTGGAGTGCTGAAATCACCAGAAAACGTGATTTTCGCATTCAATAGCACGAAAACAGCGATTTCGGTGATTCTGCACACTTGTCACTGAAGAAGCTCGAAGATTATCACTGAAAATGCATATCTCAGCTGGAAACAACAACGATACCGAAGATATCGCAGTTTCCGCATGTCAAACGCTCTGTGGCGTGCTGAAATCACCAGAAAACGTGTTTTTCGCATTCAGTAGCACGAAAACAGCGATTTCGGTGATTCTGCACACTTGTCACAGAAGAAACTCGAAGATTATCGTAGAAAATGCATATCTCAGCTGGAAACAACAACAATACCGAAGATATCGCAGTTTCCGCATGTCAAACGCTCTGTGGCGTGCTGAAAACACCAGAAAACGTGTTTATCGCATTCAAAAGCACGAAAACCGCGATTTCGGTGATTCTGCACATTTGTAACAGCAGAATCATGAAGATTATCACTGAAAATGCATATCTCAGCTGGAAACAACAACGATACCGAAGATATCGCAGTTTCCGCATATCAAACGCACTGTGGAGTGCTGAAATCACCAGAAGACGTGTTTTTCGCATTCAATAGCACGAAAACAGCGATTTCGGTGATTCTGCACACTTGTAACTGAAGAAACTCGAAGATTATCGTAGAAAATGCATATCTCAGCTGGAAACAACAACGATACCGAAGATATCGCAGTTTCCGCATATCAAACGCACTGTGGAGTGCTGAAAACACCAGAAAACGTGTTTTTCGCATTCAATACCACGAAAACAGCGATTTCGGTGATTCTGCACACTTGTCACAGAAGTAACTCGAAGATTATCGTAGAAAATGCATATCTCCGCTGGAAACAACAACGATACCGAAGATATCGCAGTTTCCGCATATCAAACGCACTGTGGAGTGCTGAAAACATCAGAAAACGTGTTTTTCGCATTCAAAAGCACGAAAACAGCGATTTCGGTTATTCTGCACACTTGTAACAGCAGAATCATGAAGATTATCACTGAAAATGCATATCTCAGCTGGAAACCCCACGAAAACGAAGATATCCCTGTTTCCGCACATCAAAAGCACTGTCGGGTGCTGAAAACAACAGAAAACGTGTTTTTCGCATTCAATAGCACGAAAACAGCGATTTCGGTGATTCTGCACACTTGTAACAGCAGAATCATGAAGATTATCACTGAAAATGCATATCTCAGCTGGAAACAACAACGATACCGAAGATATCGCAGTTTCCGCATGTCAAACGCTGTGTGGCGTGCTGAAAACACCAGAAAACGTGTTTTTCTCATTCAATAGCACGAAAAAAGCGATTTCGGTGATTCTGCACACTTGTAACAGCAGAATCATGAAGATTATCACTGAAAATGCATATCCCAGCTGGAAACCCAACGATACCGAAGATATCGCAGTTTCCGCATATCAAACGCACTGTGGAGTGCTGAAAACACCAGAAAACGTGTTTTTCACATTCAGTAGCACGAAAACAGCGATTTCGGTGATACTGCACACTTGTAACAGCAGAATCATGCAGATTACCACTGAAAATGCATATCTCAGCTGGAAACAACAACGATACCGAAGATATCGCAGTTTCCGCATGTCAAACGCTCTGTGGCGTGCTGAAAACACCAGAAAACGTGTTTTTCGCATTCAATAGCACGAAAACAGCGATTTCGGTGATTCTGCACACTTGTAACAGCAGAATCATGAAGATTATCACTGAAAATGCATATCTCACCTGGAAACAACAACGATACCGAAGATATCGCAGTTTCCGCATATCAAGCGCACTGTGGAGTGCTGAAAACACCAGAAAACGTGTTTTTCGCATTCAGTAGCACGAAAACAGCGATTTCGGCGATTCTGCACACTTGTAACAGCAGAATCATGAAGATTATCACTGAAAATGCATATCTCAGCTGGAATCCCAACGATACCGAAGATATCGCAGTTTCCGCATATCTAACGCACTGTGGAGTGCTGAAAACACCAGAAAACGTGTTTTTCGCATTCAATAGCAGAAAACAGCGATTTCGGTGATTCTGCACACTTGTAACAGCAGAATCATGAAGATTATCACTGAAAATGCATATCTCAGCTGGAAACCCAACGATACCGAAGATATGGCATTTTCCGCATATCAAACGCACTGTGGAGTGCTGAAAACACCAGAAAACGTGTTTTTCGCATTCAATAGCACGAAAACAGCGATTACGGTGATTCTGCACACTTGTGACAGCAGAATCATGAAGATTATCACTCAAAATGCATATCTCAGCTGGAAACAACAACGATACCGAAGATATCGCAGTTTCCGCATGTCAAACGCTCTGTGGCGTGCTGAAAACACCTGAAAACGTGTTTTTCGCATTCAAAAGCACGAAAACAGCGATTTCGGTGATGCTGCACACTTGTAACAGCAGAATCATGAAGATTATCACTGAAAATGCATATCTCAGCTGGAAACAACAACGATACCGAAGATATCGCAGTTTCCGCATGTCAAACGCTCTGTGGCGTGCTGAAAACACCTGAAAACGTGTTTTTCGCATTCAAAAGCACGAAAACAGCGATTTCGGTGACTCTGCACACTTGTAACAGCAGAATCATGAAGAGTATCACTGAAAATGCATATCTCAGCTGGAAACAACAACGATACCGAAGATATCGCAGTTTCCGCATATCAAACGCACTGTGGACTGCTGAAAACTCCAGAAAACGTGTTTGTCGCATTCAAAAGCACGAAAACAGCGATTTCGGTGATTCTGCACACTTGTAACAGCAGAATCATGAAGATTATCACTGAAAATGCATATCTCAGCTGGAAACAACAACGATACCGAAGATATCGCAGTTTCTGCATGTCAAACGCTCTGTGGCGTGCTGAAAACACCTGAAAACGTGTTTGTCGCATTCAAAAGCACGAAAACAGCGATTTCGGTGATTCTGCACACTTGTGACAGCAGAATCATGAAGATTATCACTCAAAATGCATCTCTCAGCTGGAAACAACAACGATACCGAAGATATCGCAGTTTCCGCATATCAAACGCACTGTGGAGTGCTGAAAACACCAGAAAACGTGTTTTTCATATTCAAGTGCACGAAAACAGCGATTTCGGTGTTTCTGCACACTTGTAACAGCAGAATCATGGAGATTATCACTGAAAATGCATATCTCAGCTGGAAACCCCACGAAAACGAAGATATCCCTGTCTCCGCACATCAAAGGAACTGTCGGGTGCTGAAAACACTAGAAAACGCGTTTTTCGCATTCAATAGCACGAAAACAGCGATTTCGGTGATCCTGCACACTTGTAACAGCAGAATCATGAAGATTATCACTGAAAATGCATATCTCAGCTGGAAACCCAACGATACCGAAGATATCGCAGTTTCCGCATGTCAAACGCTCTGTGGAGTGCTGAAAACACCTGAAAACGTGTTTTTCGCATTCAATAGCACGAAAAGAGCGATTTCTGTGATTCTGCACACTTGTCACAGAAGGAACTCGAAGATTATCGTAGAAAATGCATATCTCACCTGGAAACAACAACGATACCGAAGATATCGCAGCTTCCGCATATCAAGCGCACTGTGGAGTGCTGAAAACACCAGAAAACGTGTTTTTCGCATTCAATAGCACTAAAACAGCGATTTCGGTTATTCTGGGCACTTGTAACAGCAGAATCATTAAGATTATCACTGAAAATGCATATCTCAGCTGGAAACAACAACGATACCGAAGATATCGCAGTTTCCGCATATCAAACGCACTGTGGAGTGCTGAAATACCAGAAAACGTGTTTTTCGCATTCAATAGCACGAAAACAGCGATTTCGGTGATTCTGCACACTTGTCACAGAAGAAACTCGAAGATTATCGTAGAAAATGCATATCTCACCTGGAAACATCAACGATACCGAAGATATCGCAGTTTCCGCATGTCAAACGCTCTGTGGCGTGCTGAAAACACCAGAAAACGTGTTTTTCGCATTCAAAAGCACGAAAACAGCGATTTCGGTGATTCTGCACACTTGTAACAGCAGAATTATGAAGATTATCACTGAAAATGCATATCTCAGCTGGAAACAACAACGATACCGAAGATATCGCAGTTTCCGCATATCAAACGCACTGTGGAGTGCTGAAATCACCAGAAAACGTGTTTTTCGCATTCAATAGCACGAAAACAGCGAGTTCGGTGATCCTGTGTAACGTCGGCCATACCGACGACTCCCTACCTTACCCTCTATTCTGCACGATCACTACATTACCATTTACCTATAATCAATAAGCACGCATATATCCGTAGTCGCTAAGCTAATAACCTTAAGCACCAACCACAGCTATCTCATCCCTCGACTCAATTCCTAGAACGTCAGCACCGTTCCTAGCACCGTCAGCTTGTTCCATCCCAATCCTCCAACTCCTATCTTCCTTCAATTACCCAGAGTCAGCAATCCCACGCTAGCTCGCGCTTTCTCTCTCGAGGTATGCGGAGTCAGCAGTCCCACGCTAGCTCGCGCTATCTCTGTCGAGGTATGCGGAGTCAGCAGTCCCACGCTCGCTCGCACTATCTCTCCCGAGGTATGCAGAGTCAGCAGTCCCACGCTCGCTTATCCTTACCATTACCACACCCCTCATCCATATCCGACTACTATAAAGATAGCTCCGCAACGCCCAGTCAAAGAAGTTCCACTCCGGAGCTCCCGGGGTACACATCACGTGGGCAGTTCCACTCCGGAACTCCCGGAGTACACATCACGTTTCTATATCGTTACTATTTCCAAGTATTGCTATTTCCAAGTGTTACTATTTCATTGTATTCCTATATCTTATATTATATTATTATTTCCATATTCAATTGTATTCTATATCTTATATAACCTACATCGTGATGTATATTAAAGTGATTATTAATATTACAATTCCATATTTAATTCTTATAACCCATTATCAAAGTGCGCGATTCACACACCAACCGCTACGCTATTATCATCTATCCTGCAGCAACGAGGAGATACAGTGCAGTGCCATCGTGAGATTGAGGTAAGCCATTACGACATTTTTATCAATAACCGAGAGTCCCCGTTAGACGCAGACGCACGAGCTGCGTGAACGTTAAAGAACGGCATTTTAGTGCGCGATCCTCGACATTTGCCAATCCGCGCAGTCTGGGACGTGACAATTTTGGTGACTGCGGTGGGATTGTTGTTCACTCTCGCGTTGTAAATTGTCGTGATCCTCAATTCGCGATAATCTACAACTTCCAGTCCATATTCCCAACAATTTTTTTTTTTTTATTAATTACGCTCTTCCCGAATCTACTTCGTTCGCTCGCGCTGTAAGATAGCGCCACGAATCGACCAGAAGCTGGAAGATATTAGTCGACGTTATTTGCAAGGCTTAAATTTTTCTGCCCGATTAGACAAGTGCGCTTCCAACAGCGAACGTCGTGCAAATAGATGGAGGCACGCAGTAATATTGCTGTGACACCTGACAAGCTGCACGGAGTCAAGAAGGTAGTTATTTAATGCTTTCAATAGTACGTCTTATCTCTTGCTACATCACATAATATTACAACGAATTTAAAACTCAGTCACGCCGACGTCGGGGCCGTCGTGGTGGGCAGAAGGTTCAGCTACGGAGGATTGCCGCTATCGAGAGGGAAACAGGAGAACTCCAAGCGCAGGAGATTGCGCTAGAAACCTCCATCCCGGTTAGCGCAGGATGCAGGGCAGAACCCGAGGTCATCACGATCGACGATTCCGACGACGATACGATCGCGATCCCAATTCATCCACCACCTATTGAGATCGTCGATACCGACTCCGCATTGAAAGTCCGACACCATTACGTTATCCCTGACGAAGTTCTGGCTTCCTTCGTAAGGAACTTCGCACACGACACACCCGAAACTGTGCCACACGATATCGCGCAGTGGTGTAGTTTTATTTATTTAACGCAATAAAATTCTCAATTTTCTATCTCTGTCACAATTTGTCTTTCCCCTACTGCTCTTAATACACCGTAAACATGGAAACCCGTTCCAAGAAACCGACGGAACACCGTGCCGCGTTGACAGAAACCGAACTCATCGAATTCCAACGGCAACTCCGCGAAAAAGAGAAATCTCTTCACGAAACCGCGGCACGTATAGAAGACGAGCGATCCGCGCTCGCGGAAGCCCGCGCATCCCAAAATTCCGACACGTTTACCGCGCAATTGATCAACGAGCTGGCCGCAATCCGACGCGAGATGGAAGATATTAAACAAGCGAAACCGCGACTATTCGAAGTCGCAGAGTCTCCCCACATTGACACTTCGACGCGACCAGTAATCAACGATTTGGTAACGGAGAATGGAGCCATCTCGACATATTCCCTCCGCGAAGCCGTAGAAACTGTCCCATCATTCGACGGATCCAATATTTCCGTGTTTCAATTCATCCGCGCTTGCAAACGCGCGAAGGATCTCGTCTCTCCGCACGCCGAAGGCACCCTCGCTCGTCTAATAATTAATTGGCTGAAAGGACGCGCGTACCTAGCCATCGAGGACGAGGCGTGCAATAACATCAGGGATCTTTGCGATATTATGCGCGTTACATTCGGTCCGCAGAAGAACGTCGACCAGTATCGCGGTGCGCTAGCCAGCACATACCAGCTCCCGGACGAGCACATTATCGATTATATCAGTCGGATCAAGGATCTGAAATCCGCGATAATAGACTGCGAACGCAGCTCCAGGCACGTCGACCTGGCGGAAATTGACGAATTCGCACTCCGCTGCTTCTCGGACGGCCTAATCCCAGAAATCAGGCTTCAGCTGATCGCCAGCCAACCAATATCGCTAACGGAAGCATTCGCTAAATCGCGCGAACTTCATCGCCGCCTGGAACTCGACCGCGAACGAAGCCGTTCCGCCCTTAAAACCGCGTACGCGGCAAAACTCGCACAACGGAACTACGACGCGGATATTCCACGGCAACGTGCCGCACCGACGCCTCGCGCGTCGACGTTCAAAACTTGCGCGTATTGCAAGAACATCGGCCACAGTATCGACGAATGCCGAAAGCGGCAATACAATAACTCGTTGCGCGAGCGCTATGCAGAACCCCGTCGCGCGGACGAAAGGGACCGTCGTACACCGGCCCCTCGCGATACATACGTTCGGCGCGACGATCAAAGAATTAGAGATACCCGCGTCGATCGACCAGTCCGTTTCCAAAATAGTCAGGGAAACGGACAAGGCCTCTCGCCTCGCCGCGAGAGCAGGCGAGAGGCGAGCCACGCAAGGGTACACACGATAACGCCAGCGGCAGGAAGCGATACCGAATCGCAACAGTAAGGTTAAAAACCAATTGTTTCGTACCACATGTAAACATTGGCTCGGAAGACTTCACTTCCAATTCCGCACGTCTGATGGTGGACACCGGGTCCGAGCCAAATCTTATCAAATTTTGAGCCTTGAAACCTCACCTCCCTATAAACGCAGCCGAAGCGCTAGCAATATCCGGTATCACGGACGGCCAAGTAAAAACGTACGGCTCGGTTAACGTACAAGTTCATGCACGCAAAATACCGTTTCAAGTGGTCCCGGATGACTTTCCTATTAACACCGAAGGAATCCTGGGGAGTCAATTCTGCAACCGCGGCGTTGACATATTATATTCCCAGAACTGTCTTGTCTGGGAAAACATCAAAATTCCATTCTCGAACACTCCAAATATTACAATACCGCCACGTACCAGTAAATGTATCGCCGTGAACGTACGAAATAAACACCCGCTCGTGGGAGTACTCCCCCGCATCAATGTTGCACCGGGTGTCTATTTAGGCGACGCGCTAGTTTCCAATCGCCGCGGAAAAGTATACACGCGCGTGTTTAATACTACGAATCGCCGGGTCGAAATTCCAACGCCCTTGGCCGAGTTGGAAGAAATAGAATCGACCGGTCGCGATAAACCAAGAATGCACGTGCGCACATACCGGGACGCTGTTGCAATGGGATGCAAAGTAGCCCCGCGATCCCGCGCGTCTCGGGTTACCAGCCGCGATACCGCGGACTCGAGACCCGAGAATACTGCGCCGCATTCCAACGCTATCTCGCCAACTGCTAACTCAGCACGAGATAGCAGATATCAAAACGTTCGCACGCCACGCGATTCAACGGAATGCGCCGAGCGTAGCAACATTACTAATACTACTAAATCTACCAACCCTACTAAATCTACTAGTGCTACCAAGTCTACTAAATCCACTGAATCTTCTACATCTACTAAATCCACTGAATCTCCCAAACGTACTAGATCCACTGAATCTTCCATATCTACCAAATCCACTGAATCTTCTACATCTACTAAATCCTCTGAATCCCTCCCGGAGCCTCGTGGCAGAAAGGACACACCACACACACAGTCCGGATCCGACAACGGGAATCCAGCAGCGTTACCCTGTGAGTCGGATGATCGTGGCCACTGTTCAGGTCGACACACTGTATTTACCGCCAAACAAACACCGCCTCGCTCAGAACGTGTAAAAAATTTGTTGCGCCTCGATCACCTGAACAGCGAGGAGTATTCCGCCGTTGAAGCATTAATAGGTGCGAATCACGACCTGTTCTTCCTTCCCGGTGACCGGTTGGGTAAAACAACAATAATCGAACATAAAATTCCTACAATTAGCAATCAACCAATTCACGTGAAGCAATATCGCTACCCTCCAATACACCGCGAAGAGATCACGAGACAGGTCGCTGATCTATTAGAGAACGACATCATCCAACCCTCCACATCGCCTTATAACTCGCCTCTGTGGGTGGTCCCGAAAAAATCCGACTCACAAGGAAACAAACGTTGGAGGATGGTTATCGATTATCGATCACTAAACGAAAACTCGGTTGCTGATGCCTACCCGCTTCCAAACATTACAGAGATTCTTGATCAGCTGGGTAGTGCCAAGTACTTTAGTACCTTCGATTTAGCCAACGGGTTTCATCAGATTGGACTCTCTGAGCAAGACGCCGCGAAAACGGCATTTTCGACACCGTACGGGCATTATCAGTTTAAAAGGATGCCCTTTGGGCTTCGGAACGCGCCATCGACGTTCCAGCGTTTAATGGACTCGGTCTTGTCTGGTTTGCAGGGGAACGAAATGTTTGTCTATTTAGACGATATAGTTATATATGCGAGCTCCTTAACAGAGCACAATATAAAATTTAATAAACTAGCCGAACGTCTACGAAAAGCCAATCTTTCCCTTCAGCCAGACAAATGCGAGTTCCTCCGAAAGGAAGTAGCATATTTGGGGCACGTAATAGGACGCGACGGCGTGAAACCAGATCCGAAAAATGTAAAAGCGGTCAAGGACTTCCCTGTTCCTAGAAACGCAAAGAACATTAAGCAATTCCTCGGCCTGGCGGGCTATTATCGCCGCTTCATTCCGAAATTTTCAAACATCGCGAAACCATTAACGGCACTTTTGAAGAAAGACGCCAAATTTGAATGGAAGCAGGAACAGGAAAGGGCCTTCGCGAACCTTAGAGATATGTTGTGCACCGAACCAATCCTACAGTATCCGGATTTCGCGAAACAATTTATCGTCACTACCGATGCCTCTGGTTACGCCGTGGGCGCAGTCCTCAGTCAGGGGAACATCGGCAAAGACCTGCCAATCGCATACGCGTCTCGCCTTTTGAATTCCGCGGAACAAAACTACGCTACCATAGAGAAGGAGTGCTTAGCGATCATGTATGCAGTACAGTATTTCCGCCCATACCTGTACGGACGTGAGTTTCTTTTAGTGACAGATCACAGACCCTTGGTGTGGATGCATAGCGTCAAGGATCCTTCCTCACGTTTAGTAAGGTGGCGCCTTAAATTAGCTGAGTTCGAGTATAAAATAGTGTACAAGGAAGGGAAAACGAACATGAACGCAGACGCTCTAAGCCGAAATCCAGTTCAAATCCTACCTCTCGCTGTGGATAGCGACTCTACGGACGACGATGCTTTTTTCGTTCGACCAGCTGCTCGCCGGCAAAGGCGAACTCCGACAGACACGGTTGCTACTCCCACCGCTCCTACTCCCCCACTATTAGACACAGCACGCACATCTCCCGCCCCAATGGACAGTAGTCCCATAGATCGACCCCCGATCTCTCCATACTACTACTCAAGCGATTCACCTATACAATCTCCTACCGCTACAGACCTTCCGTCCCACTCCTCACATCCCCGCGAATCGGATGACGATACCGACAGCACTTCCGACGAACAAATCTTCATAGCCGACAATCAACCCTTTGTACAGAGACACCGTTTGATAACTGAAACGCGCGACAGATTCGACATGAGGAAAGACAACACAATGTACTTTATTACGATGGACGGAGAACCAATTGGTGACTCAGCAAAACAATTCATGGAAACATACAATATCGGGAAACAACCCGGGATAATACTAAACCGCGCGAGGGTAAAATCATTCAACAGCACGAAATACGCCATAGCAATTCCAGTCAAACATGACACACGAGAATCCGTGACCAAAGAAAATTTAATTGAAGCCTTGAAGTCATTGTCGGACGTGGTATCAGAACTAGAGTTGAAAACGGTCAGTATCGCGAAAACAGCAATCGACGACATCCCCTGGCCCATCATAAGAGACCTTATAATCGAAATTTTCTACAACAAACACGTGAAATTTGTCGTTTGCCAGGGCCTCACGCGAGTTCCCCTCCCGGAAGAGCGGGAAGGCATACTTTCAGAATATCATGCATCCGCATTTGCTGGCCACAAAGGCGTGAACAAAACGTATTCACGAATCCGCGAAAAATACTACTGGAGTACTATGAAAAGCGATATTCAAAAATTCATCCAGAATTGTGAAAGTTGCCAAATCCAGAAACTCACTCGACAGAAAACCAGACAACCCATGATACTAACAGACACACCAGGAACAGCCTTCGACAAGATATCAATGGACATAGTCGGACCACTCCCCACCACCGCTAACAATTTCTGATATATCCTAACTATCCAGGACCTACTAACCAAGTATTCCATCGCCGCACCCCTCCGTCAAGCTTCGGCAATAGATGTAGCCGATGCGTTCATCGCGAATTTTATTTGTAAGCACGGAGCTCCTAAGGCGCTAATAACGGACCAGGGATCACACTTTCTAAACGGCCTCTTTAAAACAATAGCTAAACGTTTCAAAATCTCGCACTATAAAGCAACCGCTTTTCATCCACAATCCAACGGGTCCATAGAGAGGTCCCATCATGTATTGGCGGAATACCTGAAACATTTTGTTAACAAAACTCAGGAATGGGACGCATGGCTCCCTATGGCAATGTTTTCCTACAATACTAGCGTCCACGAAGGCACTCAATATACACCTCACGAACTTGTATATGGTAAATTGGCGAGAACCCCGTCCAGCGATGCGTCGCCGCTGGATCTGGCGGATGAGTCGTATTCTGCGTACCTCAGAGAGCTCAATCTCAGAATTTACGAAACACAGACGCAAGCGAAGGAAAATCTTATCCAAGCGAAGCAGAAGTACAAGCGTTACTACGACCGCAAACTGAAACCCGTAAACTTTAGCGTTGGCGACAAAGTGTTCCTACTGAAGGAACCTCGCAAGGGCAAATTCGATGCGCAGTACACCGGCCCTTACGAAATCTCTGATCTATTGGACAACCACAATGTTAAAATAAGAATTAAGAATAAGTTCCGAGTAGTCCATACCAATAAACTGAAAATGTGTAAATACGCGAAATGACGGTACGACGTGCAGAATAGAGAAGTGCGTAATTCCCCCACCAAATACAAAGACATCGAACCCCCACCTATGCGCAAAGACGTTATCAGCTCGCATCCAACAGGAAAGGGACGTAGAGAAAGAGCACCAACCTTGAGGGTCTCAATCGCAAAACAACATGTGCTACGGAAAGGTCAGCAGCGCCAACCATTCCCGGAACTCAACACGGCTGGAACAAATACTGTCGACCATAGCAACCACCTTCTGCAAACAAACACACCACTACGTGGACCTGCGGGATCAACCACTCTGCAAAGGCTGCGCGAAATCGTCAAACTCCACGGGAGAATTGTTCGCAATACACATAGCCACCCAAGACGGAAGAAAATTACTCTGCACAATCTGTACACAAGCACTTTCCGTCATCGGAAGGGCTGCAGATTGCGAACACTGCCTGCAGGAAGCCGTAAACGCAGTGATACAATTCCACGCTCCCAATCCCAGCAACGCGGCATCTCGTACCACCCGGACTGGGCCAGCCATGCGCTAACAATGGCGACAAAGAGAGACAGAGTCTTCAGAACCAAGCAACCAATGGCATTAACACAGTTTCCATTATGTCATAGGTTGGCGTTTATTCACTCCCATCACGCACCAACTCAGAAGGAAAGCGATCGACTCCAAAAACACCATTCACATAGCAAGATGTGTTTCGGGAAGATCGACAGCACTACCAGCTCCGAGAACACGAAGTTGTTAGACCAAATTTTAAAGCTGATCTCAACCACTTACTGCAAGAAGACACGCCATCATGTGGGCTTGCAGAACCAACCCCTCTGTGACAACTGCGCCACCCCATCGAACTCAAAGGGAAAGCTATTCGAACTCCACGCAGCTTCGGAGGACGGAGCGAAAGAACGCTGCACGACATGCCAGGAATCACTTTCCATCACCAGAAGGGCTGCAAACTGTGAGGACTGCATGCGGGAGCTAGTGGAGGCAATAACAAACAGCCTCAACCCAGTCGTTGACCTGGAAAACCCCAGGAACACTGCCGTGTGTCGACAGTTCACGTTCTACGCAAACATGGATAACGACTTCTTCTGCGAAGTCTGTGCACAAACCATGGAAGGCGAACATCTGGAGTACTTCGGGGGACACAGCTTCGCGTTGTCAGGGCAAAACCAGTTATGCGACAACTGCCCAACGCAGATAGTATACATACAACCAGCAGTAAACTGCGAATCCTGCACCTTCGAACTGGAGCAGTACATTTCCGAGGGACAGGAAAGGGAGGCGGAAACAGAGCAAGCACAACACACGCCTCAAGAAACCACCAACGTTGACAATCCTCGCGAATCAGCGATTTGCCAACGTTATGCCTTTTTCTCGAACATCGACGAGGAATACTACTGCCTGATCTGCGCTATGGCCAAAGACGACGACGACCTCGAGTTCTATGAAGGCCACAACTTCCTTTTCACTGGTAGCAACCAAACATGCGACACCTGCACAACACTTATCATCCAGACACAACCAGCCAGAGACTGCGAGACATGCTCTAGAAGCCTGGAAGACTACCTGCGCGCGGAAGAACAAGAGCAGGAACAAGAACAAGCCCCACACCAGCCAACACCTGAAGAAACATAGGCCCTACCTTCAACGGAGATCTTGGCATGGCCAAGATTCCTCTTAAAAGGGGGGAGGTGTAACGTCGGCCATACCGACGACTCCCTACCTTACCCTCTATTCTGCACGATCACTACATTACCATTTACCTATAATCAATAAGCACGCATATATCCGTAGTCGCTAAGCTAATAACCTTAAGCACCAACCACAGCTATCTCATCCCTCGACTCAATTCCTAGAACGCACCGTCAGCTTGTTCCATCCCAATCCTCCAACTCCTATCTTCCTTCAATTACCCAGAGTCAGCAATCCCACACTAGCTCGCGCTATCTCTCTCGAGGTATGCGGAGTCAGCAGTCCCACGCTAGATCGCGCTATCTCTCTCGAGGTATGCGGAGTCAGCAGTCCCACGCTAGCTCGCGCTATCTCTCTCGAGGTATGCGGAGTCAGCAATCCCACGCTCGCTCGCACTATCTCTCCAGAGGTATGCAGAGTCAGCAGTCCCACGCTCGCTTATCCTTACCATTACCACACCCCTCACCCATATCCGACTACTATAAAGATAGCTCCGCAACGCCCAGTCGAGGCAGTTCCACTCCGGAACTCCTGGAGTACACATCGCGTTTCTATATCGTTACTATTTCCAAGTATTGCTATTTCCAAGTGTTACTATTTCATTGTATTCCTATATCTTATATTATATTATTATTTCCATATTCAATTGTATTCTATATCTTATATAACCTACATCGTGAAGTATATTAAAGTGATTATTAATATTACAATTCCATATTTAATTCTTATAACCCATTATCAAAGTGCGCGATTCACATACCAAACGCTACACTATTATCATCTATCCTGCAGCAACGAGGAGATACAGTGCAGTGCCATCGTGAGATTGAGGTAAGCCATTACGACATTTTTATCAATAACCGAGAGTCCCCGTTAGACGCAGACGCACGAGCTGCGTGAACGTTAAAGAACGGCATTTTAGTGCGCGATCCTCGACATTTGCCAATCCGCGCAGTCTGGGACGTGACACCTGCACACTTGTAACAGCAGAATCATGATGATTATCACTGAAAATGCATATCTCAGCTGGAAACCCAACGATACCGAAGATATCGCAGTTTCCGCATGTCAAACGCTCTGTGGAGTGCTGAAAACACCAGAAAACGTGTTTTTCGCATTCAATAGCACGAAAAGAGCGATTTCTGTGATTCTGCACACTTGTCACAGAAGAAACTCGGAGATTATCGTAGAAAATGCATATCTCCGCTGGAAACAACAACGATACCCAAGATATCGCAGTTTCCGCATATCAAACGCACTGTGGAGTGCTGAAAACACCAGAAATCGTGTTTTTCGCATTCAATAGCACGAAAACAGCGATTTCGGTGATTCTGCACACTTGTAACAGCAGAATCATGAGGATTATCACTGAAAATGCATATCCCAGCTGGAAACCCAACGATACCGAAGATATCGCAGTTTCCGCATATCAAACGCACTGTGGAGTGCTGAAAACACCAGAAAACGTGTTTTTCGCATTCAGTAGCACGAAAACAGCGATTTCGGTGATTCTGCACAGTTATAACAGCAGAATCATGAAGATTTACACTGAAAATGCATATCTCAGCTGGCAACAACAACGATACCGAAGATATGGCAGTTTCCGCATACCAAACGCACTGTGGAGTGCTGAAAACACTAGAAAACGTGTTTTTCGCATTCAATAGCTCGAACACAGCGATTTCGGTGATTCTGCACACTTGTAACAGCAGAATCATGAAGATTATCACTGAAAATGCATATCTCAGCTGGAAACAACAACGATACCGAAGGTATCGCAGCTTCCGCATATCAAACGCACTGTGGCGTGCTGAAAACACCAGAAAACGTGTTTTTCGCATTCAATAGCACGAAAACAGCGATTTCGGTGATTCTGCACACTTGTAACAGCAGAATCATGAAGATTATCACTGAAAATGCATATCTCAGCTGGAAACAATAACGATACCGAAGATATCGCAGTTTCCGCATGTCAAACGTTCTGTGGCGTGCTGAAAACACCAGAAAACGTGTTTTTCACATTCAATAGCACGAAAACAGCGATTTCGGTGATTCTGCACACTTGTAACAGCAGAATCATGAAGATTGTCACTGAAAATGCATATCTCAGCTGGAAACAACAACGATACCGAAGATACGGCAGTTTCCGCATATCAAACGCACTGTGGAGTGCTTAAAACACCAGAAAACGTGTTCTTCGCATTCAATAGCACGAAAACAGCGATTTCGGTGATGCTGCACACTTGTAACAGCAGAATCATGAAGATTATCACTGAAAATGCATATCTCAGCTGGAAACAATAACGATACCGAAGATATCGCAGCTTCCGCATATCAAACGCACTGTGGCGTGCTGAAAACACCAGAAAACGTGTTCTTCGCATTCAATAGCACGAAAACAGCGATTTCGGTGATCCTGCACACTTGTAACAGCAGAAGCATGAAGATTATCACTGAAAATGCATATCTCAGCTGGAAACAACAACGATACCGAAGATATCGCAGCTTCCGCATATCATACGCACTGTGGAGTGCTGAAAACACCAGAAAACGTGTTTTTCACATTCAATAGCACGAAAACAGCGATTTCGGTGATTCTGCACACTTGTAACAGCAGAATCATGAAGATTGTCACTGAAAATGCATATCTCAGCTGGCAACAACAACGACACCGAAGATACGGCAGTTTCCGCATATCAAACGCACTGTGGAGTGCTGAAAACACCAGGAAACGTGTTCTTCGCATTCAATAGCACGAAAACAGCGATTTCGGTGATCCTGCACACTTGTAACAGCAGAATCATGAAGATTATCACTGAAAATGCATATCTCAGCTGGAAACAACAACGATACTGGAAGATATCGCAGTTTCCGCATATCAAACGCACTGTGGAGAGCTGAAAACACCAGAAAACGTGTTTTTCACATTCAATAGGACGAAAACAGCGATTTCGGTGATTCTGCACATTTGTAACAGCAGAATCATGAACATTATCACTGAAAATGCATATCTCAGCTGGAAACAACAACGATACCGAAGATATCGCAGCTTCCGCATATCAAACGCACTGTGGCGTGCTGAAAACACCAGAAAACGTGTTTTTCACCTTCAATAGCACGAAAACAGCGATTTCGGTGATTCTGCACACTTGTAACAGCAGAATCATGCAGATTATCACTGAAAATGCATATCTCAGCTGGCAACAACAACGATACCGAAGATACGGCAGTTTCCGCATATCAAACGCACTGTGGAGTGCTGAAAACACCAGAAAACGTGTTCTTCGCATTCAATAGCACGAAAACAGCGATTTCGGTGATCCTGCACACTTGTAACAGCAGAATCATGAAGATTATCACTGAAAATGCATATCTCGGCTGGAAACAACAACGATACTGGAAGATATCGCAGTTTCCGCATATCAAACGCACTGTGGAGTGCTGAAAACACCAGAAAACGTGTTTTTCGCATTCAATAGCACGAAAACAGCGATTTCGGTGATTCTGCACACTTGTAACAGCAGAATCATGAAGATTATCACTGAAAATGCATATCTCAGCTGGAAACCCAACGATACCGAAGATATCGCAGCTTCCGCATGTCAAACTCTCTGTGGCGTGCTGAAAACACCAGAAAACGTGTTTTTCGCATTCAGTAGCACGAAAACAGCGATTTCGGTGATTCTGCACACATGTAACAGCAGAATGATGAAGATTATCACTGAAAATGCATATCTCAGCTGGAAACAACAACGACACCGAAGATATCGCAGTTTCCGCATGTCAAACGCTCTGTGGAGTGCTGAAAACACCAGAAAACGTGTTTTTCGCATTCAATAGCACGAAAAGAGCGATTTCTGTGATTCTGCACACTTGTCACAGCAGAATCATGAAGATTATCTCTGAAAATGCATATCTCAGCTGGAAACCCAACGACACCGAAGATATCGCAGTTTCCGCATGTCAAACGCTCTGTGGAGTGCTGAAAACACCAGAAAACGTGTTTTTCGCATTCAATAGCACGAAAAGAGCGATTTCTGTGATTCTGCACACTTGTCACAGCAGAATCATGAAGATTATCACTGAAAATGCATGTCTCAGCTGAAAACAACAACGATACCGAAGATATCGCAGTTTCCGCATGTCAAACGCTCTGTGGCGTGCTGAAAACACCAGAAAACGTGTTTTTCGCATTCAATAGAACGAAAACAGCAATTTCGGTGATTCTGCACACTTGTCACAGAAGTAACTCGAAGATTATCGTAGAAAATGCATATCTCCGCTGGAAACAACAACGATACCCAAGATATCGCAGTTTCCGCATATCAAACGCACTGTGGAGTGCTGAAAACACCAGAAAACGTGTTTTTCGCATTCAGTAGCACGAAAACAGCGATTTCGGTGATTCTGCACACTTGTAACAGCAGAATCATGAAGATTATCACTGAAAATGCATATCTCACGTGGAAACCCCACGAAAACGAAGATATCCCTTTCTCCGCACATCAAAGGCACTGTCGGGTGCTGAAAACACTAGAAAACGTGTTTTTCGCATTCAATAGCACGAAAACAGCGATTTCGGTGATCCTGCACACTTGTAACAGCAGAATCATGAAGATTATCACTGAAAATGCATGTCTCAGCTGGAAACCCCACGAAGACGAAGATATCCCTGTCTCCGCACATCAAAGGCACTGTCGGGTGCTGAAAACATTAGAAAACGTGTTTTTCGCATTCAATACCACGAAAACAGCGATTTCGGTGATTCTGCACACTTGTAACAGCAGAATCATGAAGATTATCGTAGAAAATGCATAACTCACCTGGAAACAACAACGATACCGAAGATATCGCAGTTTCCGCATATCAAACGCTCTGTGGCGTGCTGAAAACACCAGAAAACGTGTTTTTCGCATTCAAAAGAACGAAAACAGCGATTTCGGTGATTCTGCACACTTGTAACAGCAGAATCATGAAGATTATCACTGAAAATGCATATCTCAGCTGGAAACAACAACGATACCGAAGATATCGCAGTTTCCGCATATGAAACGCACTGCGGAGTGCTGAAATCACCAGAAAACGTGTTTTTCGCATTCAATAGCACGAAAACAGCGATTTCGGTGATTCTGCACACTTGTAACAGCAGAATCATGAAGATTATCACTGAAAATGCATATCTCACGTGGAAACCCCACGAAAACGAAGATATCCCTTTCTCCGCACATCAAAGGCACTGTCGGGTGCTGAAAACACTAGAAAACGTGTTTTTCGCATTCAATAGCACGAAAACAGCGATTTCGGTGATCCTGCACACTTGTAACAGCAGAATCATGAAGATTATCACTGAAAATGCATGTCTCAGCTGGAAACCCCACGAAGACGAAGATATCCCTGTCTCCGCACATCAAAGGCACTGTCGGGTGCTGAAAACATTAGAAAACGTGTTTTTCGCATTCATTACCACGAAAACAGCGATTTCGGTGATTCTGCACACTTGTAACAGCAGAATCATGAAGATTATCACTGAAAATGCATGTCTCAGCTGGAAACAACAACGATACCGAAGATATGGCAGTTTCCGCATATCTAACGCACTGTGAAGTGCTGAAAACACCAGAAAACGTGTTTTTCGCAATCAATAGCACGAAAACAGCGATTTCGGTGATACTGCACACTTGTCACAGAAGTAACTCGAAGATTATCGTAGAAAATGCATATCTCCGCTGGAAACAACAACGATACCCAAGATATCGCAGTTTCCGCATATCAAACGCACTGTGGAGTGCTGAAAACACCAGAAAACGTGTTTTTCGCATTCAGTAGCACGAAAACAGCGATTTCGGTGATTCTGCACACTTGTCACAGCAGAATCATGAAGATTATCACTGAAAATGCATGTCTCAGCTGAAAACAACAACGATACCGAAGATATCGCAGTTTCCGCATGTCAAACGCTCTGTGGCGTGCTGAAAACACCAGAAAACGTGTTTTTCGCATTCAATAGAACGAAAACAGCAATTTCGGTGATTCTGCACACTTGTAACAGCAGAATCATGAAGATTATCACTGAAAATGCATATCTCAGCTGGAAACAACAACGATACCGAAGATATGGCAGGTTCCGCATGTCAAACGCTCTGTGGCGTGCTGAAAACACCAGAAAACGTGTTTTTCGCATTCAAAAGCACGAAAACAGCGATTTTGGGGTTTCTGCACACTTGTAACAGCAGAATCATGAAGATTATCACTGAAAATGCATATCTCAGCTGGAAACAACAACGATACCGAAGATATGGCAGTTTCCGCATATCAAACGCACTGTGGAGTGCTGAAAACACCAGAAAACGTGTTTTTCGCATTCAATAGCACGAAAACAGCGATTTCGGTGATTCTGCACACTTGTAACAGCAGAATCATGAAGATTATCACTGAAAATGCATATCTCAGCTGGAAACAACAACGATACCGAAGATATCGCAGTTTCCGCATATCAAACGCACTGCGGAGTGCTGAAATCACCAGAAAACGTGTTTTTCGCATTCAATAGCACGAAAACAGCGATTTCGGTGATTCTGCACACTTGTAACAGCAGAATCATGAAGATTATCACTGAAAATGCATATCTCACGTGGAAACCCCACGAAAACGAAGATATCCCTTTCTCCGCACATCAAAGGCACTGTCGGGTGCTGAAAACACTAGAAAACGTGTTTTTCGCATTCAATAGCACGAAAACAGCGATTTCGGTGATCCTGCACACTTGTAACAGCAGAATCATGAAGATTATCACTAAAATGCATGTCTCAGCTGGAAACCCCACGAAGACGAAGATATCCCTGTCTCCGCACATCAAAGGCACTGTCGGGTGCTGAAAACATTAGAAAACGTGTTTTTCGCATTCAATAGCACGAAAAGAGCGATTTCTGTGATTCTGCACACTTGTCACAGAAGGAACTCGAAGATTATCGTAGAAAATGCATATCTCACCTGGAAACAACAACGATACCGAAGATATCGCAGTTTCCGCATATCAAGCGCACTGTGGAGTGCTGAAAACACCAGAAAACGTGTTTTTCGCATTCAATAGCACGAAAACAGCGATTTCGGTGATTCTGCACACTTGTAAGAGCAGAATCATGAAGATTATCACTGAAAATGCATATCTCACGTGGAAACCCCACGAAAACGAAGATATCCCTTTCTCCGCACATCAAAGGCACTGTCGGGTGCTGAAAACGCTAGAAAACGTGTTTTTCGCATTCAATAGCACGAAAACAGCGATTTCGGTGATCCTGCACACTTGTAACAGCAGAATCATGAAGATTATCACTAAAATGCTTGTCTCAGCTGGAAACCCCACGAAGACGAAGATATCCCTGTCTCCGCACATCAAAGGCACTGTCGGGTGCTGAAAACATTAGAAAACGTGTTTTTCGCATTCAATACCACGAAAACAGCGATTTCGGTGATTCTGCACACTTGTAACAGCAGAATCATGAAGATTATCACTGAAAATGCATGTCTCAGCTGGAAACAACAACGATACCGAAGATATGGCAGTTTCCGCATATCTAACGCACTGTGAAGTGCTGAAAACACCAGAAAACGTGTTTTTCGCAATCAATAGCACGAAAACAGCGATTTCGGTGATTCTGCACACTTGTCACAGAAGTAACTCGAAGATTATCGTAGAAAATGCATATCTCCGCTGGAAACAACAACGATACCCAAGATATCGCAGTTTCCGCATATCAAACGCACTGTGGAGTGCTGAAAACACCAGAAAACGTGTTTTTCGCATTCAGTAGCACGAAAACAGCGATTTCGGTGATTCTGCACACTTGTCACAGCAGAATCATGAAGATTATCACTGAAAATGCATATCTCACGTGGAAACCCCACGAAAACGAAGATATCCCTTTCTCCGCACATCAAAGGCACTGTCGGGTGCTGAAAACGCTAGAAAACGTGTTTTTCGCATTCAATAGCACGAAAACAGCGATTTCGGTGATCCTGCACACTTGTAACAGCAGAATCATGAAGATTATCACTAAAATGCTTGTCTCAGCTGGAAACCCCACGAAAACGAAGATATCCCTTTCTCCGCACATCAAAGGCACTGTCGGGTGCTGAAAACGCTAGAAAACGTGTTTTTCGCATTCAATAGCACGAAAACAGCGATTTCGGTGATCCTGCACACTTGTAACAGCAGAATCATGAAGATTATCACTAAAATGCTTGTCTCAGCTGGAAACCCCACGAAGACGAAGATATCCCTGTCTCCGCACATCAAAGGCACTGTCGGGTGCTGAAAACATTAGAAAACGTGTTTTTCGCATTCAATAGAACGAAAACAGCAATTTCGGTGATTCTGCACACTTGTAACAGCAGAATCATGAAGATTATCACTGAAAATGCATATCTCAGCTGGAAACAACAACGATACCGAAGATATGGCAGGTTCCGCATGTCAAACGCTCTGTGGCGTGCTGAAAACACCAGAAAACGTGTTTTTCGCATTCAAAAGCACGAAAACAGCGATTTCGGTGATTCTGCACACTTGTAACAGCAGAATCATGAAGATTATCACTGAAAATGCATATCTCAGCTGCAAACCCCACGAAGACGAAGATATCCCTGTCTCCGCACATCAAAGGCACTGTCGGGTGCTGAAAACACTAGAAAACGTGTTTTTCGCATTCAATAGCACGAAAACAGCGATTTCGGTGATCCTGCACACTTGTAACAGCAGAATCATGTAGATTATCACTGAAAATGCATATCTCAGCTGGAAACCCAACGACACCGAAGATATCGCAGTTTCCGCATGTCAAACGCTCTGTGGAGTGCTGAAAACACCAGAAAACGTGTTTTTCGCATTCAATAGCACGAAAAGAGCGATTTCTGTGATTCTGCACACTTGTCACAGAAGGAACTCGAAGATTATCGTAGAAAATGCATATCTCACCTGGAAACAACAACGATACCGAAGATATCGCAGTTTCCGCATATCAAGCGCACTGTGGAGTGCTGAAAACACCAGAAAACGTGTTTTTCGCATTCAATAGCACTAAAACAGCGATTTCGGTGATCCTGCACACTTGTAACAGCAGAATCATGTAGATTATCACTGAAAATGCATATCTCAGCTGGAAACCCAACGACACCGAAGATATCGCAGTTTCCGCATGTCAAACGCTCTGTGGAGTGCTGAAAACACCAGAAAACGTGTTTTTCGCATTCAATAGCACGAAAAGAGCGATTTCTGTGATTCTGCACACTTGTCACTGAAGAAGCTCGAAGATTATCACTGAAAATGCATATCTCAGCTGGAAACAACAACGATACCGAAGATATCGCAGTTTCCGCATGTCAAACGCTCTGTGGCGTGCTGAAATCACCAGAAAACGTGTTTTTCGCATTCAGTAGCACGAAAACAGCGATTTCGGTGATTCTGCACACTTGTCACAGAAGAAACTCGAAGATTATCGTAGAAAATGCATATCTCAGCTGGAAACAACAACAATACCGAAGATATCGCAGTTTCCGCATGTCAAACGCTCTGTGGCGTGCTGAAAACACCAGAAAACGTGTTTATCGCATTCAAAAGCACGAAAACCGCGATTTCGGTGATTCTGCACATTTGTAACAGCAGAATCATGAAGATTATCACTGAAAATGCATATCTCAGCTGGAAACAACAACGATACCGAAGATATCGCAGTTTCCGCATATCAAACGCACTGTGGAGTGCTGAAATCACCAGAAGACGTGTTTTTCGCATTCAATAGCACGAAAACAGCGATTTCGGTGATTCTGCACACTTGTAACTGAAGAAACTCGAAGATTATCGTAGAAAATGCATATCTCAGCTGGAAACAACAACGATACCGAAGATATCGCAGTTTCCGCATATCAAACGCACTGTGGAGTGCTGAAAACACCAGAAAACGTGTTTTTCGCATTCAATACCACGAAAACAGCGATTTCGGTGATTCTGCACACTTGTCACAGAAGTAACTCGAAGATTATCGTAGAAAATGCATATCTCCGCTGGAAACAACAACGATACCGAAGATATCGCAGTTTCCGCATATCAAACGCACTGTGGAGTGCTGAAAACATCAGAAAACGTGTTTTTCGCATTCAAAAGCACGAAAACAGCGATTTCGGTGATTCTGCACACTTGTAACAGCAGAATCATGAAGATTATCACTGAAAATGCATATCTCAGCTGGAAACAACAACGATACCGAAGATATCGCAGTTTCCGCATGTCAAACGCTCTGTGGCGTGCTGAAAACACCAGAAAACGTGTTTTTCTCATTCAATAGCACGAAAAAAGCGATTTCGGTGATTCTGCACACTTGTAACAGCAGAATCATGAAGATTATCACTGAAAATGCATATCCCAGCTGGAAACCCAACGATACCGAAGATATCGCAGTTTCCGCATATCAAACGCACTGTGGAGTGCTGAAAACACCAGAAAACGTGTTTTTCACATTCAGTAGCACGAAAACAGCGATTTCGGTGATTCTGCACACTTGTAACAGCAGAATCATGAAGATTATCACTGAAAATGCATATCCCAGCTGGAAACCCAACGATACCGAAGATATCGCAGTTTCCGCATATCAAACGCACTGTGGAGTGCTGAAAACACCAGAAAACGTGTTTTTCACATTCAGTAGCACGAAAACAGCGATTTCGGTGATACTGCACACTTGTAACAGCAGAATCATGCAGATTACCACTGAAAATGCAAATCTCAGCTGGAAACAACAACGATACCGAAGATATCGCAGTTTCCGCATGTCAAACGCTCTGTGGCGTGCTGAAAACACCAGAAAACGTGTTTTTCTCATTCAATAGCACGAAAAAAGCGATTTCGGTGATTCTGCACACTTGTAACAGCAGAATCATGAAGATTATCACTGAAAATGCATATCTCAGCTGGAAACAACAACGATACCGAAGATATCGCAGTTTCCGCATGTCAAACGCTCTGTGGCGTGCTGAAAACACCAGAAAACGTGTTTTTCTCATTCAATAGCACGAAAAAAGCGATTTCGGTGATTCTGCACACTTGTAACAGCAGAATCATGAAGATTATCACTGAAAATGCATATCCCAGCTGGAAACCCAACGATACCGAAGATATCGCAGTTTCCGCATATCAAACGCACTGTGGAGTGCTGAAAACACCAGAAAACGTGTTTTTCACATTCAGTAGCACGAAAACAGCGATTTCGGTGATACTGCACACTTGTAACAGCAGAATCATGCAGATTACCACTGAAAATGCAAATCTCAGCTGGAAACAACAACGATACCGAAGATATCGCAGTTTCCGCATGTCAAACGCTCTGTGGCGTGCTGAAAACACCAGAAAACGTGTTTTTCTCATTCAATAGCACGAAAAAAGCGATTTCGGTGATTCTGCACACTTGTAACAGCAGAATCATGAAGATTATCACTGAAAATGCATATCTCAGCTGGAAACCCCACGAAAACGAAGATATCCCTGTTTCCGCACATCGAAAGCACTGTCGGGTGCTGAAAACAACAGAAAACGTGTTTTTCGCATTCAATAGCACGAAAACAGCGATTTCGGTGATTCTGCACACTTGTAACAGCAGAATCATGAAGATTATCACTGAAAATGCATATCTCAGCTGGAAACAACAACGATACCGAAGATATCGCAGTTTCCGCATGTCAAACGCTCTGTGGCGTGCTGAAAACACCAGAAAACGTGTTTTTCTCATTCAATAGCACGAAAAAAGCGATTTCGGTGATTCTGCACACTTGTAACAGCAGAATCATGAAGATTATCACTGAAAATGCATATCCCAGCTGGAAACCCAACGATACCGAAGATATCGCAGTTTCCGCATATCAAACGCACTGTGGAGTGCTGAAAACACCAGAAAACGTGTTTTTCACATTCAGTAGCACGAAAACAGCGATTTCGGTGATACTGCACACTTGTAACAGCAGAATCATGCAGATTACCACTGAAAATGCAAATCTCAGCTGGAAACAACAACGATACCGAAGATATCGCAGTTTCCGCATGTCAAACGCTCTGTGGCGTGCTGAAAACACCAGATAACGTGTTTTTCGCATTCAATAGCACTAAAACAGCGATTTCGGTGATTCTGCACACTTGTAACAGCAGAATCATGAAGATTATCACTGAAAATGCATATCTCAGCTGGAAACCCCACGAAAACGAAGATATCCCTGTTTCCGCACATCAAAAGCACTGTCGGGTGCTGAAAACAACAGAAAACGTGTTTTTCGCATTCAATAGCACGAAAACAGCGATTTCGGTGATTCTGCACACTTGTAACAGCAGAATCATGAAGATTATCACTGAAAATGCATATCTCAGCTGGAAACAACAACGATACCGAAGATATCGCAGTTTCCGCATGTCAAACGCTCTGTGGCGTGCTGAAAACACCAGAAAACGTGTTTTTCTCATTCAATAGCACGAAAAAAGCGATTTCGGTGATTCTGCACACTTGTAACTGCAGAATCATGAAGATTATCACTGAAAATGCATATCCCAGCTGGAAACCCAACGATACCGAAGATATCGCAGTTTCCGCATATCAAACGCACTGTGGAGTGCTGAAAACACCAGAAAACGTGTTTTTCACATTCAGTAGCACGAAAACAGCGATTTCGGTGATACTGCACACTTGTAACAGCAGAATCATGCAGATTACCACTGAAAATGCAAATCTCAGCTGGAAACAACAACGATACCGAAGATATCGCAGTTTCCGCATGTCAAACGCTCTGTGGCGTGCTGAAAACACCAGATAACGTGTTTTTCGCATTCAACAGCACTAAAACAGCGATTTCGGTGATTCTGCACACTTGTAACAGCAGAATCATGAAGATTATCACTGAAAATGCATATCTCAGCTGGAAACAACAACGATACCGAAGATATGGCAGTTTCCGCAAATCAAACGCACTGTGGTGTGCTGAAAACACCAGAAAACGTGTTTTTCGCAATCAATAGCACGAAAACAGCGATTTCGGTGATTCTGCACACTTGTAACAGCAGAATCATGAAGATTATCACTGAAAATGCATATCTCACCTGGAAACAACAACGATACCGAAGATATCGCAGTTTCCGCATATCAAGCGCACTGTGGAGTGCTGAAAACACCAGAAAACGTGTTTTTCGCATTCAGTAGCACGAAAACAGCGACTTCGGCGATTCTGCACACTTGTAACAGCAGAATCATGAAGATTATCACTGAAAATGCATATCTCAGCTGGAATCCCAACGATACCGAAGATATCGCAGTTTCCGCATATCTAACGCACTGTGGAGTGCTGAAAACACCAGAAAACGTGTTTTTCGCATTCAATAGCAGAAAACAGCGATTTCGGTGATTCTGCACACTTGTTACAGCAGAATCATGAAGATTATCACTGAAAATGCATATCTCAGCTGGAAACCCCACGAAAACGAAGATATCCCTTTTTCCGCACACAAAAGCACTGTCGGGTGCTGAAAACACCAGAAAACGTGTTTTTCGCATTCAATAGCACGAAAAGAGCGATTTCTGTGATTCTGCACACTTGTCACAGAAGGAACTCGAAGATTATCACTGAAAATGCATATCTCAGCTGGAATCCCAACGATACCGAAGATATCGCAGTTTCCGCATATCTAACGCACTGTGGAGTGCTGAAAACACCAGAAAACGTGTTTTTCGCATTCAATAGCAGAAAACAGCGATTTCGGTGATTCTGCACACTTGTAACAGCAGAATCATGAAGATTATCACTGAAAATGCATATCTCAGCTGGAAACCCAACGATACCGAAGATATCGCAGTTTCCGCATGTCAAACGCTCTGTGGAGTGCTGAAAACACCTGAAACCGTGTTTTTCGCATTCAATAGCACGAAAAGAGCGATTTCTGTGATTCTGCACACTTGTCACAGAAGGAACTCGAAGATTATCACTGAAAATGCATATCTCAGCTGGAAACCCAACGATACCGAAGATATCGCAGTTTCCGCATATCAAGCGCACTGTGGAGTGCTGAAAACACCAGAAAACGTGTTTTTCGCATTCAATAGCACTAAAACAGCGATTTCGGTGTTTCTGCACACTTGTAACTACAGAATCATGGAGATTATCACTGAAAATGCATATCTCAGCTGGAAACCCAACGATACCGAAGATATCGCAGTTTCCGCATGTCAAACGCTCTGTGGAGTGCTGAAAACACCAGAAAACGTGTTTTTCGCATTCAATAGCACGAAAAGAGCGATTTCTGTGATTCTGCACACTTGTCACTGAAGAAGCTCGAAGATTATCACTGAAAATGCATATCTCAGCTGGAAACAACAACGATACCGAAGATATCGCAGTTTCCGCATGTCAAACGCTCTGTGGAGTGCTGAAAACACCTGAAAACGTGTTTTTCGCATTCAATAGCACGAAAAGAGCGATTTCTGTGATTCTGCACACTTGTCACAGAAGGAACTCGAAGATTATCACTGAAAATGCATATCTCAGCTGGAAACCCAACGATACCGAAGATATGGCAGTTTCCGCAAATCAAACGCACTGTGGTGTGCTGAAAACACCAGAAAACGTGTTTTTCGCAATCAATAGCACGAAAACAGCGATTTCGGTGATTCTGCACACTCGTAACAGCAGAATCATGAAGATTATCACTGAAAATGCATATCTCAGCTGGAAACAACAACGATACCGAAGATATCGCAGTTTCCGCATATCAAACGCACTGTGGAGTGCTGAAATCACCAGAAAACGTGATTTTCGCATTCAATAGCACGAAAACAGCGATTTCGGTGATTCTGCACACTTGTCACTGAAGAAGCTCGAAGATTATCACTGAAAATGCATATCTCAGCTGGAAACAACAACGATACCGAAGATATCGCAGTTTCCGCATGTCAAACGCTCTGTGGCGTGCTGAAATCACCAGAAAACGTGTTTTTCGCATTCAGTAGCACGAAAACAGCGATTTCGGTGATTCTGCACACTTGTCACAGAAGAAACTCGAAGATTATCGTAGAAAATGCATATCTCAGCTGGAAACAACAACAATACCGAAGATATCGCAGTTTCCGCATGTCAAACGCTCTGTGGCGTGCTGAAAACACCAGAAAACGTGTTTATCGCATTCAAAAGCACGAAAACCGCGATTTCGGTGATTCTGCACATTTGTAACAGCAGAATCATGAAGATTATCACTGAAAATGCATATCTCAGCTGGAAACAACAACGATACCGAAGATATCGCAGTTTCCGCATATCAAACGCACTGTGGAGTGCTGAAATCACCAGAAGACGTGTTTTTCGCATTCAATAGCACGAAAACAGCGATTTCGGTGATTCTGCACACTTGTAACTGAAGAAACTCGAAGATTATCGTAGAAAATGCATATCTCAGCTGGAAACAACAACGATACCGAAGATATCGCAGTTTCCGCATATCAAACGCACTGTGGAGTGCTGAAAACACCAGAAAACGTGTTTTTCGCATTCAATACCACGAAAACAGCGATTTCGGTGATTCTGCACACTTGTCACAGAAGTAACTCGAAGATTATCGTAGAAAATGCATATCTCCGCTGGAAACAACAACGATACCGAAGATATCGCAGTTTCCGCATATCAAACGCACTGTGGAGTGCTGAAAACATCAGAAAACGTGTTTTTCGCATTCAAAAGCACGAAAACAGCGATTTCGGTTATTCTGCACACTTGTAACAGCAGAATCATGAAGATTATCACTGAAAATGCATATCTCAGCTGGAAACCCCACGAAAACGAAGATATCCCTGTTTCCGCACATCAAAAGCACTGTCGGGTGCTGAAAACAACAGAAAACGTGTTTTTCGCATTCAATAGCACGAAAACAGCGATTTCGGTGATTCTGCACACTTGTAACAGCAGAATCATGAAGATTATCACTGAAAATGCATATCTCAGCTGGAAACAACAACGATACCGAAGATATCGCAGTTTCCGCATGTCAAACGCTGTGTGGCGTGCTGAAAACACCAGAAAACGTGTTTTTCTCATTCAATAGCACGAAAAAAGCGATTTCGGTGATTCTGCACACTTGTAACAGCAGAATCATGAAGATTATCACTGAAAATGCATATCCCAGCTGGAAACCCAACGATACCGAAGATATCGCAGTTTCCGCATATCAAACGCACTGTGGAGTGCTGAAAACACCAGAAAACGTGTTTTTCACATTCAGTAGCACGAAAACAGCGATTTCGGTGATACTGCACACTTGTAACAGCAGAATCATGCAGATTACCACTGAAAATGCATATCTCAGCTGGAAACAACAACGATACCGAAGATATCGCAGTTTCCGCATGTCAAACGCTCTGTGGCGTGCTGAAAACACCAGAAAACGTGTTTTTCGCATTCAATAGCACGAAAACAGCGATTTCGGTGATTCTGCACACTTGTAACAGCAGAATCATGAAGATTATCACTGAAAATGCATATCTCACCTGGAAACAACAACGATACCGAAGATATCGCAGTTTCCGCATATCAAGCGCACTGTGGAGTGCTGAAAACACCAGAAAACGTGTTTTTCGCATTCAGTAGCACGAAAACAGCGATTTCGGCGATTCTGCACACTTGTAACAGCAGAATCATGAAGATTATCACTGAAAATGCATATCTCAGCTGGAATCCCAACGATACCGAAGATATGGCATTTTCCGCATATCAAACGCACTGTGGAGTGCTGAAAACACCAGAAAACGTGTTTTTCGCATTCAATAGCACGAAAACAGCGATTACGGTGATTCTGCACACTTGTGACAGCAGAATCATGAAGATTATCACTCAAAATGCATATCTCAGCTGGAAACAACAACGATACCGAAGATATCGCAGTTTCCGCATGTCAAACGCTCTGTGGCGTGCTGAAAACACCTGAAAACGTGTTTTTCGCATTCAAAAGCACGAAAACAGCGATTTCGGTGATGCTGCACACTTGTAACAGCAGAATCATGAAGATTATCACTGAAAATGCATATCTCAGCTGGAAACAACAACGATACCGAAGATATCGCAGTTTCCGCATGTCAAACGCTCTGTGGCGTGCTGAAAACACCTGAAAACGTGTTTTTCGCATTCAAAAGCACGAAAACAGCGATTTCGGTGACTCTGCACACTTGTAACAGCAGAATCATGAAGAGTATCACTGAAAATGCATATCTCAGCTGGAAACAACAACGATACCGAAGATATCGCAGTTTCCGCATATCAAACGCACTGTGGACTGCTGAAAACTCCAGAAAACGTGTTTGTCGCATTCAAAAGCACGAAAACAGCGATTTCGGTGATTCTGCACACTTGTAACAGCAGAATCATGAAGATTATCACTGAAAATGCATATCTCAGCTGGAAACAACAACGATACCGAAGATATCGCAGTTTCTGCATGTCAAACGCTCTGTGGCGTGCTGAAAACACCTGAAAACGTGTTTGTCGCATTCAAAAGCACGAAAACAGCGATTTCGGTGATTCTGCACACTTGTGACAGCAGAATCATGAAGATTATCACTCAAAATGCATCTCTCAGCTGGAAACAACAACGATACCGAAGATATCGCAGTTTCCGCATATCAAACGCACTGTGGAGTGCTGAAAACACCAGAAAACGTGTTTTTCATATTCAAGTGCACGAAAACAGCGATTTCGGTGTTTCTGCACACTTGTAACAGCAGAATCATGGAGATTATCACTGAAAATGCATATCTCAGCTGGAAACCCCACGAAAACGAAGATATCCCTGTCTCCGCACATCAAAGGAACTGTCGGGTGCTGAAAACACTAGAAAACGCGTTTTTCGCATTCAATAGCACGAAAACAGCGATTTCGGTGATCCTGCACACTTGTAACAGCAGAATCATGAAGATTATCACTGAAAATGCATATCTCAGCTGGAAACCCAACGATACCGAAGATATCGCAGTTTCCGCATGTCAAACGCTCTGTGGAGTGCTGAAAACACCTGAAAACGTGTTTTTCGCATTCAATAGCACGAAAAGAGCGATTTCTGTGATTCTGCACACTTGTCACAGAAGGAACTCGAAGATTATCGTAGAAATTGCATATCTCACCTGGAAACAACAACGATACCGAAGATATCGCAGCTTCCGCATATCAAGCGCACTGTGGAGTGCTGAAAACACCAGAAAACGTGTTTTTCGCATTCAATAGCACTAAAACAGCGATTTCGGTTATTCTGGGCACTTGTAACAGCAGAATCATTAAGATTATCACTGAAAATGCATATCTCAGCTGGAAACAACAACGATACCGAAGATATCGCAGTTTCCGCATATCAAACGCACTGTGGAGTGCTGAAATACCAGAAAACGTGTTTTTCGCATTCAATAGCACGAAAACAGCGATTTCGGTGATTCTGCACACTTGTCACAGAAGAAACTCGAAGATTATCGTAGAAAATGCATATCTCACCTGGAAACATCAACGATACCGAAGATATCGCAGTTTCCGCATGTCAAACGCTCTGTGGCGTGCTGAAAACACCAGAAAACGTGTTTTTCGCATTCAAAAGCACGAAAACAGCGATTTCGGTGATTCTGCACACTTGTAACAGCAGAATTATGAAGATTATCACTGAAAATGCATATCTCAGCTGGAAACAACAACGATACCGAAGATATCGCAGTTTCCGCATATCAAACGCACTGTGGAGTGCTGAAATCACCAGAAAACGTGTTTTTCGCATTCAATAGCACGAAAACAGCGAGTTCGGTGATCCTGTGTAACGTCGGCCATACCGACGACTCCCTACCTTACCCTCTATTCTGCACGATCACTACATTACCATTTACCTATAATCAATAAGCACGCATATATCCGTAGTCGCTAAGCTAATAACCTTAAGCACCAACCACAGCTATCTCATCCCTCGACTCAATTCCTAGAACGTCAGCACCGTTCCTAGCACCGTCAGCTTGTTCCATCCCAATCCTCCAACTCCTATCTTCCTTCAATTACCCAGAGTCAGCAATCCCACGCTAGCTCGCGCTTTCTCTCTCGAGGTATGCGGAGTCAGCAGTCCCACGCTAGCTCGCGCTATCTCTGTCGAGGTATGCGGAGTCAGCAGTCCCACGCTCGCTCGCACTATCTCTCCCGAGGTATGCAGAGTCAGCAGTCCCACGCTCGCTTATCCTTACCATTACCACACCCCTCATCCATATCCGACTACTATAAAGATAGCTCCGCAACGCCCAGTCAAAGAAGTTCCACTCCGGAGCTCCCGGGGTACACATCACGTGGGCAGTTCCACTCCGGAACTCCCGGAGTACACATCACGTTTCTATATCGTTACTATTTCCAAGTATTGCTATTTCCAAGTGTTACTATTTCATTGTATTCCTATATCTTATATTATATTATTATTTCCATATTCAATTGTATTCTATATCTTATATAACCTACATCGTGATGTATATTAAAGTGATTATTAATATTACAATTCCATATTTAATTCTTATAACCCATTATCAAAGTGCGCGATTCACACACCAACCGCTACGCTATTATCATCTATCCTGCAGCAACGAGGAGATACAGTGCAGTGCCATCGTGAGATTGAGGTAAGCCATTACGACATTTTTATCAATAACCGAGAGTCCCCGTTAGACGCAGACGCACGAGCTGCGTGAACGTTAAAGAACGGCATTTTAGTGCGCGATCCTCGACATTTGCCAATCCGCGCAGTCTGGGACGTGACAATTTTGGTGACTGCGGTGGGATTGTTGTTCACTCTCGCGTTGTAAATTGTCGTGATCCTCAATTCGCGATAATCTACAACTTCCAGTCCATATTCCCAACAATTTTTTTTTTTTTATTAATTACGCTCTTCCCGAATCTACTTCGTTCGCTCGCGCTGTAAGATAGCGCCACGAATCGACCAGAAGCTGGAAGATATTAGTCGACGTTATTTGCAAGGCTTAAATTTTTCTGCCCGATTAGACAAGTGCGCTTCCAACAGCGAACGTCGTGCAAATAGATGGAGGCACGCAGTAATATTGCTGTGACACCTGACAAGCTGCACGGAGTCAAGAAGGTAGTTATTTAATGCTTTCAATAGTACGTCTTATCTCTTGCTACATCACATAATATTACAACGAATTTAAAACTCAGTCACGCCGACGTCGGGGCCGTCGTGGTGGGCAGAAGGTTCAGCTACGGAGGATTGCCGCTATCGAGAGGGAAACAGGAGAACTCCAAGCGCAGGAGATTGCGCTAGAAACCTCCATCCCGGTTAGCGCAGGATGCAGGGCAGAACCCGAGGTCATCACGATCGACGATTCCGACGACGATACGATCGCGATCCCAATTCATCCACCACCTATTGAGATCGTCGATACCGACTCCGCATTGAAAGTCCGACACCATTACGTTATCCCTGACGAAGTTCTGGCTTCCTTCGTAAGGAACTTCGCACACGACACACCCGAAACTGTGCCACACGATATCGCGCAGTGGTGTAGTTTTATTTATTTAACGCAATAAAATTCTCAATTTTCTATCTCTGTCACAATTTGTCTTTCCCCTACTGCTCTTAATACACCGTAAACATGGAAACCCGTTCCAAGAAACCGACGGAACACCGTGCCGCGTTGACAGAAACCGAACTCATCGAATTCCAACGGCAACTCCGCGAAAAAGAGAAATCTCTTCACGAAACCGCGGCACGTATAGAAGACGAGCGATCCGCGCTCGCGGAAGCCCGCGCATCCCAAAATTCCGACACGTTTACCGCGCAATTGATCAACGAGCTGGCCGCAATCCGACGCGAGATGGAAGATATTAAACAAGCGAAACCGCGACTATTCGAAGTCGCAGAGTCTCCCCACATTGACACTTCGACGCGACCAGTAATCAACGATTTGGTAACGGAGAATGGAGCCATCTCGACATATTCCCTCCGCGAAGCCGTAGAAACTGTCCCATCATTCGACGGATCCAATATTTCCGTGTTTCAATTCATCCGCGCTTGCAAACGCGCGAAGGATCTCGTCTCTCCGCACGCCGAAGGCACCCTCGCTCGTCTAATAATTAATTGGCTGAAAGGACGCGCGTACCTAGCCATCGAGGACGAGGCGTGCAATAACATCAGGGATCTTTGCGATATTATGCGCGTTACATTCGGTCCGCAGAAGAACGTCGACCAGTATCGCGGTGCGCTAGCCAGCACATACCAGCTCCCGGACGAGCACATTATCGATTATATCAGTCGGATCAAGGATCTGAAATCCGCGATAATAGACTGCGAACGCAGCTCCAGGCACGTCGACCTGGCGGAAATTGACGAATTCGCACTCCGCTGCTTCTCGGACGGCCTAATCCCAGAAATCAGGCTTCAGCTGATCGCCAGCCAACCAATATCGCTAACGGAAGCATTCGCTAAATCGCGCGAACTTCATCGCCGCCTGGAACTCGACCGCGAACGAAGCCGTTCCGCCCTTAAAACCGCGTACGCGGCAAAACTCGCACAACGGAACTACGACGCGGATATTCCACGGCAACGTGCCGCACCGACGCCTCGCGCGTCGACGTTCAAAACTTGCGCGTATTGCAAGAACATCGGCCACAGTATCGACGAATGCCGAAAGCGGCAATACAATAACTCGTTGCGCGAGCGCTATGCAGAACCCCGTCGCGCGGACGAAAGGGACCGTCGTACACCGGCCCCTCGCGATACATACGTTCGGCGCGACGATCAAAGAATTAGAGATACCCGCGTCGATCGACCAGTCCGTTTCCAAAATAGTCAGGGAAACGGACAAGGCCTCTCGCCTCGCCGCGAGAGCAGGCGAGAGGCGAGCCACGCAAGGGTACACACGATAACGCCAGCGGCAGGAAGCGATACCGAATCGCAACAGTAAGGTTAAAAACCAATTGTTTCGTACCACATGTAAACATTGGCTCGGAAGACTTCACTTCCAATTCCGCACGTCTGATGGTGGACACCGGGTCCGAGCCAAATCTTATCAAATTTTGAGCCTTGAAACCTCACCTCCCTATAAACGCAGCCGAAGCGCTAGCAATATCCGGTATCACGGACGGCCAAGTAAAAACGTACGGCTCGGTTAACGTACAAGTTCATGCACGCAAAATACCGTTTCAAGTGGTCCCGGATGACTTTCCTATTAACACCGAAGGAATCCTGGGGAGTCAATTCTGCAACCGCGGCGTTGACATATTATATTCCCAGAACTGTCTTGTCTGGGAAAACATCAAAATTCCATTCTCGAACACTCCAAATATTACAATACCGCCACGTACCAGTAAATGTATCGCCGTGAACGTACGAAATAAACACCCGCTCGTGGGAGTACTCCCCCGCATCAATGTTGCACCGGGTGTCTATTTAGGCGACGCGCTAGTTTCCAATCGCCGCGGAAAAGTATACACGCGCGTGTTTAATACTACGAATCGCCGGGTCGAAATTCCAACGCCCTTGGCCGAGTTGGAAGAAATAGAATCGACCGGTCGCGATAAACCAAGAATGCACGTGCGCACATACCGGGACGCTGTTGCAATGGGATGCAAAGTAGCCCCGCGATCCCGCGCGTCTCGGGTTACCAGCCGCGATACCGCGGACTCGAGACCCGAGAATACTGCGCCGCATTCCAACGCTATCTCGCCAACTGCTAACTCAGCACGAGATAGCAGATATCAAAACGTTCGCACGCCACGCGATTCAACGGAATGCGCCGAGCGTAGCAACATTACTAATACTACTAAATCTACCAACCCTACTAAATCTACTAGTGCTACCAAGTCTACTAAATCCACTGAATCTTCTACATCTACTAAATCCACTGAATCTCCCAAACGTACTAGATCCACTGAATCTTCCATATCTACCAAATCCACTGAATCTTCTACATCTACTAAATCCTCTGAATCCCTCCCGGAGCCTCGTGGCAGAAAGGACACACCACACACACAGTCCGGATCCGACAACGGGAATCCAGCAGCGTTACCCTGTGAGTCGGATGATCGTGGCCACTGTTCAGGTCGACACACTGTATTTACCGCCAAACAAACACCGCCTCGCTCAGAACGTGTAAAAAATTTGTTGCGCCTCGATCACCTGAACAGCGAGGAGTATTCCGCCGTTGAAGCATTAATAGGTGCGAATCACGACCTGTTCTTCCTTCCCGGTGACCGGTTGGGTAAAACAACAATAATCGAACATAAAATTCCTACAATTAGCAATCAACCAATTCACGTGAAGCAATATCGCTACCCTCCAATACACCGCGAAGAGATCACGAGACAGGTCGCTGATCTATTAGAGAACGACATCATCCAACCCTCCACATCGCCTTATAACTCGCCTCTGTGGGTGGTCCCGAAAAAATCCGACTCACAAGGAAACAAACGTTGGAGGATGGTTATCGATTATCGATCACTAAACGAAAACTCGGTTGCTGATGCCTACCCGCTTCCAAACATTACAGAGATTCTTGATCAGCTGGGTAGTGCCAAGTACTTTAGTACCTTCGATTTAGCCAACGGGTTTCATCAGATTGGACTCTCTGAGCAAGACGCCGCGAAAACGGCATTTTCGACACCGTACGGGCATTATCAGTTTAAAAGGATGCCCTTTGGGCTTCGGAACGCGCCATCGACGTTCCAGCGTTTAATGGACTCGGTCTTGTCTGGTTTGCAGGGGAACGAAATGTTTGTCTATTTAGACGATATAGTTATATATGCGAGCTCCTTAACAGAGCACAATATAAAATTTAATAAACTAGCCGAACGTCTACGAAAAGCCAATCTTTCCCTTCAGCCAGACAAATGCGAGTTCCTCCGAAAGGAAGTAGCATATTTGGGGCACGTAATAGGACGCGACGGCGTGAAACCAGATCCGAAAAATGTAAAAGCGGTCAAGGACTTCCCTGTTCCTAGAAACGCAAAGAACATTAAGCAATTCCTCGGCCTGGCGGGCTATTATCGCCGCTTCATTCCGAAATTTTCAAACATCGCGAAACCATTAACGGCACTTTTGAAGAAAGACGCCAAATTTGAATGGAAGCAGGAACAGGAAAGGGCCTTCGCGAACCTTAGAGATATGTTGTGCACCGAACCAATCCTACAGTATCCGGATTTCGCGAAACAATTTATCGTCACTACCGATGCCTCTGGTTACGCCGTGGGCGCAGTCCTCAGTCAGGGGAACATCGGCAAAGACCTGCCAATCGCATACGCGTCTCGCCTTTTGAATTCCGCGGAACAAAACTACGCTACCATAGAGAAGGAGTGCTTAGCGATCATGTATGCAGTACAGTATTTCCGCCCATACCTGTACGGACGTGAGTTTCTTTTAGTGACAGATCACAGACCCTTGGTGTGGATGCATAGCGTCAAGGATCCTTCCTCACGTTTAGTAAGGTGGCGCCTTAAATTAGCTGAGTTCGAGTATAAAATAGTGTACAAGGAAGGGAAAACGAACATGAACGCAGACGCTCTAAGCCGAAATCCAGTTCAAATCCTACCTCTCGCTGTGGATAGCGACTCTACGGACGACGATGCTTTTTTCGTTCGACCAGCTGCTCGCCGGCAAAGGCGAACTCCGACAGACACGGTTGCTACTCCCACCGCTCCTACTCCCCCACTATTAGACACAGCACGCACATCTCCCGCCCCAATGGACAGTAGTCCCATAGATCGACCCCCGATCTCTCCATACTACTACTCAAGCGATTCACCTATACAATCTCCTACCGCTACAGACCTTCCGTCCCACTCCTCACATCCCCGCGAATCGGATGACGATACCGACAGCACTTCCGACGAACAAATCTTCATAGCCGACAATCAACCCTTTGTACAGAGACACCGTTTGATAACTGAAACGCGCGACAGATTCGACATGAGGAAAGACAACACAATGTACTTTATTACGATGGACGGAGAACCAATTGGTGACTCAGCAAAACAATTCATGGAAACATACAATATCGGGAAACAACCCGGGATAATACTAAACCGCGCGAGGGTAAAATCATTCAACAGCACGAAATACGCCATAGCAATTCCAGTCAAACATGACACACGAGAATCCGTGACCAAAGAAAATTTAATTGAAGCCTTGAAGTCATTGTCGGACGTGGTATCAGAACTAGAGTTGAAAACGGTCAGTATCGCGAAAACAGCAATCGACGACATCCCCTGGCCCATCATAAGAGACCTTATAATCGAAATTTTCTACAACAAACACGTGAAATTTGTCGTTTGCCAGGGCCTCACGCGAGTTCCCCTCCCGGAAGAGCGGGAAGGCATACTTTCAGAATATCATGCATCCGCATTTGCTGGCCACAAAGGCGTGAACAAAACGTATTCACGAATCCGCGAAAAATACTACTGGAGTACTATGAAAAGCGATATTCAAAAATTCATCCAGAATTGTGAAAGTTGCCAAATCCAGAAACTCACTCGACAGAAAACCAGACAACCCATGATACTAACAGACACACCAGGAACAGCCTTCGACAAGATATCAATGGACATAGTCGGACCACTCCCCACCACCGCTAACAATTTCTGATATATCCTAACTATCCAGGACCTACTAACCAAGTATTCCATCGCCGCACCCCTCCGTCAAGCTTCGGCAATAGATGTAGCCGATGCGTTCATCGCGAATTTTATTTGTAAGCACGGAGCTCCTAAGGCGCTAATAACGGACCAGGGATCACACTTTCTAAACGGCCTCTTTAAAACAATAGCTAAACGTTTCAAAATCTCGCACTATAAAGCAACCGCTTTTCATCCACAATCCAACGGGTCCATAGAGAGGTCCCATCATGTATTGGCGGAATACCTGAAACATTTTGTTAACAAAACTCAGGAATGGGACGCATGGCTCCCTATGGCAATGTTTTCCTACAATACTAGCGTCCACGAAGGCACTCAATATACACCTCACGAACTTGTATATGGTAAATTGGCGAGAACCCCGTCCAGCGATGCGTCGCCGCTGGATCTGGCGGATGAGTCGTATTCTGCGTACCTCAGAGAGCTCAATCTCAGAATTTACGAAACACAGACGCAAGCGAAGGAAAATCTTATCCAAGCGAAGCAGAAGTACAAGCGTTACTACGACCGCAAACTGAAACCCGTAAACTTTAGCGTTGGCGACAAAGTGTTCCTACTGAAGGAACCTCGCAAGGGCAAATTCGATGCGCAGTACACCGGCCCTTACGAAATCTCTGATCTATTGGACAACCACAATGTTAAAATAAGAATTAAGAATAAGTTCCGAGTAGTCCATACCAATAAACTGAAAATGTGTAAATACGCGAAATGACGGTACGACGTGCAGAATAGAGAAGTGCGTAATTCCCCCACCAAATACAAAGACATCGAACCCCCACCTATGCGCAAAGACGTTATCAGCTCGCATCCAACAGGAAAGGGACGTAGAGAAAGAGCACCAACCTTGAGGGTCTCAATCGCAAAACAACATGTGCTACGGAAAGGTCAGCAGCGCCAACCATTCCCGGAACTCAACACGGCTGGAACAAATACTGTCGACCATAGCAACCACCTTCTGCAAACAAACACACCACTACGTGGACCTGCGGGATCAACCACTCTGCAAAGGCTGCGCGAAATCGTCAAACTCCACGGGAGAATTGTTCGCAATACACATAGCCACCCAAGACGGAAGAAAATTACTCTGCACAATCTGTACACAAGCACTTTCCGTCATCGGAAGGGCTGCAGATTGCGAACACTGCCTGCAGGAAGCCGTAAACGCAGTGATACAATTCCACGCTCCCAATCCCAGCAACGCGGCATCTCGTACCACCCGGACTGGGCCAGCCATGCGCTAACAATGGCGACAAAGAGAGACAGAGTCTTCAGAACCAAGCAACCAATGGCATTAACACAGTTTCCATTATGTCATAGGTTGGCGTTTATTCACTCCCATCACGCACCAACTCAGAAGGAAAGCGATCGACTCCAAAAACACCATTCACATAGCAAGATGTGTTTCGGGAAGATCGACAGCACTACCAGCTCCGAGAACACGAAGTTGTTAGACCAAATTTTAAAGCTGATCTCAACCACTTACTGCAAGAAGACACGCCATCATGTGGGCTTGCAGAACCAACCCCTCTGTGACAACTGCGCCACCCCATCGAACTCAAAGGGAAAGCTATTCGAACTCCACGCAGCTTCGGAGGACGGAGCGAAAGAACGCTGCACGACATGCCAGGAATCACTTTCCATCACCAGAAGGGCTGCAAACTGTGAGGACTGCATGCGGGAGCTAGTGGAGGCAATAACAAACAGCCTCAACCCAGTCGTTGACCTGGAAAACCCCAGGAACACTGCCGTGTGTCGACAGTTCACGTTCTACGCAAACATGGATAACGACTTCTTCTGCGAAGTCTGTGCACAAACCATGGAAGGCGAACATCTGGAGTACTTCGGGGGACACAGCTTCGCGTTGTCAGGGCAAAACCAGTTATGCGACAACTGCCCAACGCAGATAGTATACATACAACCAGCAGTAAACTGCGAATCCTGCACCTTCGAACTGGAGCAGTACATTTCCGAGGGACAGGAAAGGGAGGCGGAAACAGAGCAAGCACAACACACGCCTCAAGAAACCACCAACGTTGACAATCCTCGCGAATCAGCGATTTGCCAACGTTATGCCTTTTTCTCGAACATCGACGAGGAATACTACTGCCTGATCTGCGCTATGGCCAAAGACGACGACGACCTCGAGTTCTATGAAGGCCACAACTTCCTTTTCACTGGTAGCAACCAAACATGCGACACCTGCACAACACTTATCATCCAGACACAACCAGCCAGAGACTGCGAGACATGCTCTAGAAGCCTGGAAGACTACCTGCGCGCGGAAGAACAAGAGCAGGAACAAGAACAAGCCCCACACCAGCCAACACCTGAAGAAACATAGGCCCTACCTTCAACGGAGATCTTGGCATGGCCAAGATTCCTCTTAAAAGGGGGGAGGTGTAACGTCGGCCATACCGACGACTCCCTACCTTACCCTCTATTCTGCACGATCACTACATTACCATTTACCTATAATCAATAAGCACGCATATATCCGTAGTCGCTAAGCTAATAACCTTAAGCACCAACCACAGCTATCTCATCCCTCGACTCAATTCCTAGAACGCACCGTCAGCTTGTTCCATCCCAATCCTCCAACTCCTATCTTCCTTCAATTACCCAGAGTCAGCAATCCCACACTAGCTCGCGCTATCTCTCTCGAGGTATGCGGAGTCAGCAGTCCCACGCTAGATCGCGCTATCTCTCTCGAGGTATGCGGAGTCAGCAGTCCCACGCTAGCTCGCGCTATCTCTCTCGAGGTATGCGGAGTCAGCAATCCCACGCTCGCTCGCACTATCTCTCCAGAGGTATGCAGAGTCAGCAGTCCCACGCTCGCTTATCCTTACCATTACCACACCCCTCACCCATATCCGACTACTATAAAGATAGCTCCGCAACGCCCAGTCGAGGCAGTTCCACTCCGGAACTCCTGGAGTACACATCGCGTTTCTATATCGTTACTATTTCCAAGTATTGCTATTTCCAAGTGTTACTATTTCATTGTATTCCTATATCTTATATTATATTATTATTTCCATATTCAATTGTATTCTATATCTTATATAACCTACATCGTGAAGTATATTAAAGTGATTATTAATATTACAATTCCATATTTAATTCTTATAACCCATTATCAAAGTGCGCGATTCACATACCAAACGCTACACTATTATCATCTATCCTGCAGCAACGAGGAGATACAGTGCAGTGCCATCGTGAGATTGAGGTAAGCCATTACGACATTTTTATCAATAACCGAGAGTCCCCGTTAGACGCAGACGCACGAGCTGCGTGAACGTTAAAGAACGGCATTTTAGTGCGCGATCCTCGACATTTGCCAATCCGCGCAGTCTGGGACGTGACACCTGCACACTTGTAACAGCAGAATCATGATGATTATCACTGAAAATGCATATCTCAGCTGGAAACCCAACGATACCGAAGATATCGCAGTTTCCGCATGTCAAACGCTCTGTGGAGTGCTGAAAACACCAGAAAACGTGTTTTTCGCATTCAATAGCACGAAAAGAGCGATTTCTGTGATTCTGCACACTTGTCACAGAAGAAACTCGGAGATTATCGTAGAAAATGCATATCTCCGCTGGAAACAACAACGATACCCAAGATATCGCAGTTTCCGCATATCAAACGCACTGTGGAGTGCTGAAAACACCAGAAATCGTGTTTTTCGCATTCAATAGCACGAAAACAGCGATTTCGGTGATTCTGCACACTTGTAACAGCAGAATCATGAGGATTATCACTGAAAATGCATATCCCAGCTGGAAACCCAACGATACCGAAGATATCGCAGTTTCCGCATATCAAACGCACTGTGGAGTGCTGAAAACACCAGAAAACGTGTTTTTCGCATTCAGTAGCACGAAAACAGCGATTTCGGTGATTCTGCACACTTGTAACAGCAGAATCATGAAGATTATCACTGAAAATGCATATCTCAGCTGGAAACAACAACCATACCGAAGATATGGCAGTTTCCGCAAATCAACCGCTCTGTGGAGTGCTGAAAACACCAGAAAACGTGTTTTTCGCAATCAATAGCACGAAAACAGCGATTTCGGTGATTCTGCACACTTGTAACAGCAGAATCATGAAGATTATCACTGAAAATGCATATCTCAGCTGGAAACAACAACCATACCGAAGATATGGCAGTTTCCGCAAATCAACCGCTCTGTGGAGTGCTGAAAAAACCAGAAAACGTGTTTTTCGCAATCAATAGCACGAAAACAACGATTTCGGTGATTCTGCACACTTGTCACAGAAGTAACTCGAAGATTATCGTAGAAAATGCATATCTCCGCTGGAAACAACAACGATACCCAAGATATCGCAGTTTCCGCATATCAATCGCACTGTGGAGTGCTGAAAACACCCGAAAACGTGTTTTTCGCATTCAGTAGCACGAAAACAGCGATTTCGGTGATTCTGCACACTTGTCACAGCAGAATCATGAAGATTATCACTGAAAATGCATGTCTCAGCTGAAAACAACAACGATACCGAAGATATCGCAGTTTCCGCATGTCAAACGCTCTGTGGCGTGCTGAAAACACCAGAAAACGTGTTTTTCGCATTCAATAGAACGAAAACAGCAATTTCGGTGATTCTGCACACTTGTAACAGCAGAATCATGAAGATTATCACTGAAAATGCATATCTCAGCTGGAAACAACAACGATACCGAAGATATCGCAGGTTCCGCATGTCAAACGCTCTGTGGCGTGCTGAAAACACCAGAAAACGTGTTTTTCGCATTCAAAAGCACGAAAACAGCGATTTTGGGGTTTCTGCACACTTGTAACAGCAGAATCATGAAGATTATCACTGAAAATGCATATCTCAGCTGGAAACAACAACGATACCGAAGATATGGCAGTTTCCGCATATCAAACGCACTGTGGAGTGCTGAAAACACCAGAAAACGTGTTTTTCGCATTCAATAGCACGAAAACAGCGATTTCGGTGATTCTGCACACTTGTAACAGCAGAATCATGAAGATTATCACTGAAAATGCATATCTCAGCTGGAAACCCCACGAAGACGAAGATATCCCTGTCTCCGCACATCAAAGGCACTGTCGGGTGCTGAAAACACTAGAAAACGTGTTTTTCGCATTCAATAGCACGAAAACAGCGATTTCGGTGATCCTGCACACTTGTAACAGCAGAATCATGAAGATTATCACTGAAAATGCATATCTCAGCTGGAAACCCAACGACACCGAAGATATCGCAGTTTCCGCATGTCAAACGCTCTGTGGAGTGCTGAAAACACCAGAAAACGTGTTTTTCGCATTCAATAGCACGAAAAGAGCGATTTCTGTGATTCTGCACACTTGTCACAGAAGGAACTCGAAGATTATCGTAGAAAATGCATATCTCACCTGGAAACAACAACGATACCGAAGATATCGCAGTTTCCGCATATCAAGCGCACTGTGGAGTGCTGAAAACACCAGAAAACGTGTTTTTCGCATTCAATAGCACTAAAACAGCGATTTCGGTTATTCTGGGCACTTGTAACAGCAGAATCATGAAGATTATCACTGAAAATGCATATCTCAGCTGGAAAACCAACGACACCGAAGATATCGCAGTTTCCGCATGTCAAACGCTCAGTGGAGTGCTGAAAACACCAGAAAACGTGTTTTTCGCATTCAATAGCACGAAAAGAGCGATTTCTGTGATTCTGCACACTTGTCACAGAAGGAACTCGAAGATTATCGCAGAAAATGCATATCTCACCTGGAAACAACAACGATACCGAAGATATCGCAGTTTCCGCATGTCAAACGCTCTGTGGCGTGCTGAAAACACCAGAAAACGTGTTTTTCGCATTCAAAAGAACGAAAACAGCGATTTCGGTGATTCTGCACACTTGTAACAGCAGAATCATGAAGATTATCACTGAAAATGCATATCTCCGCTGGAAACAACAACGATACCCAAGATATCGCAGTTTCCGCATATCAAACGCACTGTGGAGTGCTGAAAACACCAGAAATCGTGTTTTTCGCATTCAATAGCACGAAAACAGCGATTTCGGTGATTCTGCACACTTGTAACAGCAGAATCATGAGGATTATCACTGAAAATGCATATCCCAGCTGGAAACCCAACGATACCGAAGATATCGCAGTTTCCGCATATCAAACGCACTGTGGAGTGCTGAAAACACCAGAAAACGTGTTTTTCGCATTCAGTAGCACGAAAACAGCGATTTCGGTGATTCTGCACACTTGTAACAGCAGAATCATGAAGATTATCACTGAAAATGCATATCTCAGCTGGAAACAACAACCATACCGAAGATATGGCAGTTTCCGCAAATCAACCGCTCTGTGGAGTGCTGAAAACACCAGAAAACGTGTTTTTCGCAATCAATAGCACGAAAACAGCGATTTCGGTGATTCTGCACACTTGTAACAGCAGAATCATGAAGATTATCACTGAAAATGCATATCTCAGCTGGAAACAACAACCATACCGAAGATATGGCAGTTTCCGCAAATCAACCGCTCTGTGGAGTGCTGAAAAAACCAGAAAACGTGTTTTTCGCAATCAATAGCACGAAAACAACGATTTCGGTGATTCTGCACACTTGTCACAGAAGTAACTCGAAGATTATCGTAGAAAATGCATATCTCCGCTGGAAACAACAACGATACCCAAGATATCGCAGTTTCCGCATATCAATCGCACTGTGGAGTGCTGAAAACACCCGAAAACGTGTTTTTCGCATTCAGTAGCACGAAAACAGCGATTTCGGTGATTCTGCACACTTGTCACAGCAGAATCATGAAGATTATCACTGAAAATGCATGTCTCAGCTGAAAACAACAACGATACCGAAGATATCGCAGTTTCCGCATGTCAAACGCTCTGTGGCGTGCTGAAAACACCAGAAAACGTGTTTTTCGCATTCAATAGAACGAAGACAGCAATTTCGGTGATTCTGCACACTTGTAACAGCAGAATCATGAAGATTATCACTGAAAATGCATATCTCAGCTGGAAACAACAACGATACCGAAGATATCGCAGGTTCCGCATGTCAAACGCTCTGTGGCGTGCTGAAAACACCAGAAAACGTGTTTTTCGCATTCAAAAGCACGAAAACAGCGATTTTGGGGTTTCTGCACACTTGTAACAGCAGAATCATGAAGATTATCACTGAAAATGCATATCTCAGCTGGAAACAACAACGATACCGAAGATATGGCAGTTTCCGCATATCAAACGCACTGTGGAGTGCTGAAAACACCAGAAAACGTGTTTTTCGCATTCAATAGCACGAAAACAGCGATTTCGGTGATTCTGCACACTTGTAACAGCAGAATCATGAAGATAATCACTGAAAATGCATGTCTCAGCTGGAAACAACAACGATACCGAAGATATGACAGTTTCCGCATATCTAACGCACTGTGAAGTGCTGAAAACACCAGAAAACGTGTTTTTCGCAATCAATAGCACGAAAACAGCGATTTCGGTGATTCTGCACACTTGTCACAGAAATAACTCGAAGATTATCGTAGAAAATGCATATCTCCGCTGGAAACAACAACGATACCCAAGATATCGCAGTTTCCGCATATCAAACGCACTGTGGAGTGCTGAAAACACCAGAAAACGTGTTTTTCGCATTCAATAGCACTAAAACAGCGATTTCGGTTATTCTGGGCACTTGTAACAGCAGAATCTTGAAGATTATCACTGAAAATGCATGTCTCAGCTGGAAACAACAACGATACCGAAGATATGGCAGTTTCCGCAAATCAAACGCTCTGTGGAGTGCTGAAAACACCTGAAAACGTGTTTTTCGAAATCAATAGCACGAAAACAGCGATTTCGGTGATTCTGCACACTTGTAACAGCAGAATCATGAAGATTATCACTGAAAATGCATATCTCAGCTGGAAACCCCACGAAGACGAAGATATCCCTGTCTCCGCACATCAAAGGCACTGTCGGGTGCTGAAAACACTAGAAAACGTGTTTTTCGCATTCAATAGCACGAAAACAGCGATTTCGGTGATCCTGCACACTTGTAACAGCAGAATCATGAAGATTATCACTGAAAATGCATATCTCAGCTGGAAACCCAACGACACCGAAGATATCGCAGTTTCCGCATGTCAAACGCTCTGTGGAGTGCTGAAAACACCAGAAAACGTGTTTTTCGCATTCAATAGCACGAAAAGAGCGATTTCTGTGATTCTGCACACTTGTCACAGAAGGAACTCGAAGATTATCGTAGAAAATGCATATCTCACCTGGAAACAACAACGATACCGAAGATATCGCAGTTTCCGCATATCAAGCGCACTGTGGAGTGCTGAAAACACCAGAAAACGTGTTTTTCGCATTCAATAGCACTAAAACAGCGATTTCGGTTATTCTGGGCACTTGTAACAGCAGAATCTTGAAGATTATCACTGAAAATGCATGTCTCAGCTGGAAACAACAACGATACCGAAGATATGGCAGTTTCCGCAAATCAAACGCTCTGTGGAGTGCTGAAAACACCTGAAAACGTGTTTTTCGAAATCAATAGCACGAAAACAGCGATTTCGGTGATTCTGCACACTTGTAACAGCAGAATCATGAAGATTATCACTGAAAATGCATATCCCAGCTGGAAACCCAACGATACCGAAGATATCGCAGTTTCCGCATATCAAACGCACTGTGGAGTGCTGAAAACACCAGAAAACGTGTTTTTCGCATTCAGTAGCACGAAAACAGCGATTTCGGTGATTCTGCACACTTGTAACAGCAGAATCATGAAGATTATCACTGAAAATGCATATCTCAGCTGGAAACAACAACGATACCGAAGATATCGCAGTTTCCGCATATCAAACGCACTGCGGAGTGCTGAAATCACCAGAAAACGTGTTTTTCGCATTCAATAGCACGAAAACAGCGATTTCGGTGATTCTACACACTTGTAACAGCAGAATCATGAAGATTATCACTGAAAATGCATATCTCACGTGGAAACCCCACGAAAACGAAGATATCCCTTTCTCCGCACATCAAAGGCACTGTCGGGTGCTGAAAACACTAGAAAACGTGTTTTTCGCATTCAATAGCACGAAAACAGCGATTTCGGTGATCCTGCACACTTGTAACAGCAGAATCATGAAGATTATCACTGAAAATGCATATCTCAGCTGGAAACCCAACGATACCGAAGATATCGCAGTTTCCGCATGTCAAACGCTCTGTGGCGTGCTGAAAACACCAGAAAACGTGTTTTTCGCATTCAAAAGAACGAAAACAGCGATTTCGGTGATTCTGCACACTTGTAACAGCAGAATCATGAAGATTATCACTGAAAATGCATATCTCAGCTGGAAACCCAACGACACCGAAGATATCGCAGTTTCCGCATGTCAAACGCTCTGTGGAGTGCTGAAAACACCAGAAAACGTGTTTTTCGCATTCAATAGCACGAAAAGAGCGATTTCTGTGATTCTGCACACTTGTCACAGAAGGAACTCGAATATTATCGTAGAAAATGCACATCTCACCTGGAAACAACAACGATACCGAAGATATCGCAGTTTCCGCAAGTCAAACGCTCTGTGGCGTGCTGAAAACACCAGAAAACGCGTTTTTCGCATTCAAAAGAACGAAAACAGCGATTTCGGTGATTCTGCACACTTGTAACAGCAGAATCATGAAGATTATCACTGAAAATGCATATCTCAGCTGGAAACAACAACGATACCGAAGATATCGCAGTTTCCGCATATCAAACGCACTGCGGAGTGCTGAAATCACCAGAAAACGTGTTTTCCGCATTCAATAGCACTAAAACAGCGATTTCGGTTATTCTGGGCACTTGTAACAACAGAATCTTGAAGATTATCACTGAAAATGCATATCTCAGCTGGAAAACCAACGACACCGAAGATATCGCAGTTTCCGCATGTCAAACGCTCAGTGGAGTGCTGAAAACACCAGAAAACGTGTTTTTCGCATTCAATAGCACGAAAAGAGCGATTTCTGTGATTCTGCACACTTGTCACAGAAGGAACTCGAAGATTATCGTAGAAAATGCACATCTCACCTGGAAACAACAACGATACCGAAGATATCGCAGTTTCCGCATGTCAAACGCTCTGTGGCGTGCTGAAAACACCAGAAAACGTGTTTTTCGCATTCAAAAGAACGAAAACAGCGATTTCGGTGATTCTGCACACTTGTAACAGCAGAATCATGAAGATTATCACTGAAAATGCATATCTCAGCTGGAAACAACAACAATACCGAAGATATCGCAGTTTCCGCATATCAAACGCACTGCGGAGTGCTGAAATCACCAGAAAACGTGTTTTTCGCATTCAAAAGAACGAAAACAGCGATTTCGGTGATTCTGCACACTTGTAACAGCAGAATCATGAAGATTATCACTGAAAATGCATATCTCACGTGGAAACCCCACGAAAACGAAGATATCCCTTTCTCCGCACATCAAAGGCACTGTCGGGTGCTGAAAACACTAGAAAACGTGTTTTTCGCATTCAATAGCACGAAAACAGCGATTTCGGTGATCCTGCACACTTGTAACAGCAGAATCATGAAGATTATCACTGAAAATGCGTATCCCAGCTGGAAACCCAACGATACCGAAGATATCGCAGTTTCCGCATATCAAACGCACTGTGGAGTGCTGAAAACACCAGAAAACGTGTTTTTCGCATTCAGTAGCACGAAAACAGCGATTTCGGTGATTCTGCACACTTGTAACAGCAGAATCATGAAGATTATCACTGAAAATGCATATCTCAGCTGGAAACAACAACGATACCGAAGATATGGCAGTTTCCGCAAATCAAACGCTCTGTGGAGTGCTGAAAACACCTGAAAACGTGTTTTTCGCATTCAATAGCACGAAAACAGCGATTTCGGTGATTCTGCACACTTGTCACAGAAGAAACTCGAAGATGATCGTAGAAAATGCATATCTCAGCTGGAAACAACAACGATACCGAAAATATCGCAGTTTGCGCATATCAAACGCACGGTGGAGTGCTGAAAACACCAGAAAACGTGTTTTTCGCATTCAATAGCACGAAAACAGCGATTTCGGTGATTCTGCACACTTGTCACAGAAGTAACTCGAAGATTATCGTACAAAATGCATATCTCCGCTGGAAACAACAACGATACCCAAGATATCGCAGTTTCCGCATATCAAACGCACTGTGGAGAGCTGAAAACACCAGAAAACGTGTTTTTCGCATTCAGTAGCACGAAAACAGCGATTTCGGTGATTCTGCACACTTGTAACAGCAGAATCATGAAGATTATCACTGAAAATGCATGTCTCAGCTGGAAACAACAACGATACCGAAGATATGGCAGTTTCCGCAAATCAAACGCTCTGTGGAGTGCTGAAAACACCTGAAAACGTGTTTTTCGCAATCAATAGCACGAAAACAGAGATTTCGGTGATTCTGCACCCTTGTAACAGCAGAATCATGAAGATTATCACTGAAAATGCATATCCCAGCTGGAAACCCAACGATACCGAAGATATCGCAGTTTCCGCATATCAAACGCACTGTGGAGTGCTGAAAACACCAGAAAACGTGTTTTTCGCATTCAGTAGCACGAAAACAGCGATTTCGGTGATCCTGCACACTTGTAACAGCAGAATCATGAAGATTATCACTGAAAATGCATATCTCAGCTGGAAACCCAACGATACCGAAGATATCGCAGTTTCCGCATGTCAAACGCTCTGTGGCGTGCTGAAAACACCAGAAAACGTGTTTTTCGCATTCAAAAGAACGAAAACAGCGATTTCGGTGATTCTGCACACTTGTAACAGCAGAATCATGAAGATTATCACTGAAAATGCATATCTCAGCTGGAAACCCAACGACACCGAAGATATCGCAGTTTCCGCATGTCAAACGCTCTGTGGAGTGCTGAAAACACCAGAAAACGTGTTTTTCGCATTCAATAGCACGAAAAGAGCGATTTCTGTGATTCTGCACACTTGTCACAGAAGGAACTCGAAGATTATCGTAGAAAATGCATATCTCTCCTGGAAACAACAACGATACCGAAGATATCGCAGTTTCCGCATATCAAGCGCACTGTGGAGTGCTGAAAACACCAGAAAACGTGTTTTTCGCATTCAATAGCACTAAAACAGCGATTTCGGTTATTCTGGGCACTTGTAACAACAGAATCTTGAAGATTATCACTGAAAATGCATATCTCAGCTGGAAAACCAACGACACCGAAGATATCGCAGTTTCCGCACATCAAAGGCACTGTCGGGTGCTGAAAACACTAGAAAACGTGTTTTTCGCATTCAATAGCACGAAAACAGCGATTTCGGTGATCCTGCACACTTGTAACAGCAGAATCATGAAGATTATAACTGAAAATGCATATCTCAGCTGGAAACCCAACGATACCGAAGATATCGCAGTTTCCGCATGTCAAACGCTCTGTGGCGTGCTGAAAACACCAGAAAACGTGTTTTTCGCATTCAAAAGAACGAAAACAGCGATTTCGGTGATTCTGCACACTTGTAACAGCAGAATCATGAAGATTATCACTGAAAATGCATATCTCAGCTGGAAACCCAACGACACCGAAGATATCGCAGTTTCCGCATGTCAAACGCTCTGTGGAGTGCTGAAAACACCAGAAAACGTGTTTTTCGCATTCAATAGCACGAAAAGAGCGATTTCTGTGATTCTGCACACTTGTCACAGAAGGAACTCGAAGATTATCGTGGAAAATGCATATCTCACCTGGAAACAACAACGATACCGAAGATATCGCAGTTTCCGCATATCAAGCGCACTGTGGAGTGCTGAAAACACCAGAAAACGTGTTTTTCGCATTCAATAGCACTAAAACAGCGATTTCGGTTATTCTGGGCACTTGTAACAACAGAATCTTGAAGATTATCACTGAAAATGCATATCTCAGCTGGAAAACCAACGACACCGAAGATATCGCAGTTTCCGCACGTCAAACGCTCAGTGGAGTGCTGAAAACACCAGAAAACGTGTTTTTCGCATTCAATAGCACGAAAAGAGCGATTTCTGTGATTCTGCACACTTGTCACAGAAGGAACTCGAATATTATCGTAGAAAATGCACATCTCACCTGGAAACAACAACGATACCGAAGATATCGCAGTTTCCGCAAGTCAAACGCTCTGTGGCGTGCTGAAAACACCAGAAAACGCGTTTTTCGCATTCAAAAGAACGAAAACAGCGATTTCGGTGATTCTGCACACTTGTAACAGCAGAATCATGAAGATTATCACTGAAAATGCATATCTCAGCTGGAAACAACAACGATACCGAAGATATCGCAGTTTCCGCATATCAAACGCACTGCGGAGTGCTGAAATCACCAGAAAACGTGTTTTCCGCATTCAATAGCACTAAAACAGCGATTTCGGTTATTCTGGGCACTTGTAACAACAGAATCTTGAAGATTATCACTGAAAATGCATATCTCAGCTGGAAAACCAACGACACCGAAGATATCGCAGTTTCCGCATGTCAAACGCTCAGTGGAGTGCTGAAAACACCAGAAAACGTGTTTTTCGCATTCAATAGCACGAAAAGAGCGATTTCTGTGATTCTGCACACTTGTCACAGAAGGAACTCGAAGATTATCGTAGAAAATGCACATCTCACCTGGAAACAACAACGATACCGAAGATATCGCAGTTTCCGCATGTCAAACGCTCTGTGGCGTGCTGAAAACACCAGAAAACGTGTTTTTCGCATTCAAAAGAACGAAAACAGCGATTTCGGTGATTCTGCACACTTGTAACAGCAGAATCATGAAGATTATCACTGAAAATGCATATCTCAGCTGGAAACAACAACGATACCGAAGATATCGCAGTTTCCGCATATCAAACGCACTGCGGAGTGCTGAAATCACCAGAAAACGTGTTTTTCGCATTCAAAAGAACGAAAACAGCGATTTCGGTGATTCTGCACACTTGTAACAGCAGAATCATGAAGATTATCACTGAAAATGCATATCTCACGTGGAAACCCCACGAAAACGAAGATATCCCTTTCTCCGCACATCAAAGGCACTGTCGGGTGCTGAAAACACTAGAAAACGTGTTTTTCGCATTCAATAGCACGAAAACAGCGATTTCGGTGATCCTGCACACTTGTAACAGCAGAATCATGAAGATTATCACTGAAAATGCGTATCCCAGCTGGAAACCCAACGATACCGAAGATATCACAGTTTCCGCATATCAAACGCACTGTGGAGTGCTGAAAACACCAGAAAACGTGTTTTTCGCATTCAGTAGCACGAAAACAGCGATTTCGGTGATTCTGCACACTTGTAACAGCAGAATCATGAAGATTATCACTGAAAATGCATATCTCAGCTGGAAACAACAACGATACCGAAGATATGGCAGTTTCCGCAAATCAAACGCTCTGTGGAGTGCTGAAAACACCTGAAAACGTGTTTTTCGCATTCAATAGCACGAAAACAGCGATTTCGGTGATTCTGCACACTTGTCACAGAAGAAACTCGAAGATTATCGTAGAAAATGCATATCTCAGCTGGAAACAACAACGATACCGAAAATATCGCAGTTTGCGCATATCAAACGCACGGTGGAGTGCTGAAAACACCAGAAAACGTGTTTTTCGCATTCAATAGCACGAAAACAGCGATTTCGGTGATTCTGCACACTTGTCACAGAAGTAACTCGAAGATTATCGTACAAAATGCATATCTCCGCTGGAAACAACAACGATACCCAAGATATCGCAGTTTCCGCATATCAAACGCACTGTGGAGTGCTGAAAACACCAGAAAACGTGTTTTTCGCATTCAGTAGCACGAAAACAGCGATTTCGGTGATTCTGCACACTTGTAACAGCAGAATCATGAAGATTATCACTGAAAATGCATGTCTCAGCTGGAAACAACAACGATACCGAAGATATGGCAGTTTCCGCAAATCAAACGCTCTGTGGAGTGCTGAAAACACCTGAAAACGTGTTTTTCGCAATCAATAGCACGAAAACAGAGATTTCGGTGATTCTGCACACTTGTAACAGCAGAATCATGAAGATTATCACTGAAAATGCATATCCCAGCTGGAAACCCAACGATACCGAAGATATCGCAGTTTCCGCATATCAAACGCACTGTGGAGTGCTGAAAACACCAGAAAACGTGTTTTTCGCATTCAGTAGCACGAAAACAGCGATTTCGGTGATTCTGCACACTTGTAACAGCAGAATCATGAAGATTATCACTGAAAATGCATATCTCAGATGGAAACGACAACGATACCGAAGGTATCGCAGTTTCCGCAAATCAAACGCACTGTGGAGTCCTGAAAACACCAGAAAACGTGTTTTTCGCATTCAAAAGAACGAAAACAGCGATTTCGGTGATTCGGCACACTTGTAACAGCAGAATCATGAAGATTATCACTGAAAATGCATATCTCAGCTGGAAACCCAACGACACCGAAGATATCGCAGTTTCCGCATGTCAAACGCTCTGTGGAGTGCTGAAAACACCAGAAAACGTGTTTTTCGCATTCAATAGCACGAAAAGAGCGATTTCTGTGATTCTGCGCACTTGTGACAGAAGGAACTCGATGATTATCGTAGAAAATGCATATCTCACCTGGAAACAACAACGATACCGAAGATATCGCAGTTTCCGCATATCAAGCGCACTGTGGAGTGCTGAAAACACCAGAAAACGTGTTTTTCGCATTCAATAGCACTAAAACAGCGATTTCGGTTATTCTGGGCACTTGTAACAACAGAATCTTGAAGATTATCACTGAAAATGCATATCTCAGCTGGAAAACCAACGACACCGAAGATATCGCAGTTTCCGCATGTCAAACGCTCAGTGGAGTGCTGAAAACACCAGAAAACGTGTTTTTCGCATTCAATAGCACGAAAAGAGCGATTTCTGTGAGTCTGCACACTTGTCACAGAAGGAACTCGAAGATTATCGTAGAAAATGCACATCTCACCTGGAAACAACAACGATACCGAAGATATCGCAGTTTCCGCATGTCAAACGCTCTGTGACGTGCTGAAAACACCAGAAAACGTGTTTTTCGCATTCAAAAGAACGAAAACAGCGATTTCGGTGATTCTGCACACTTGTAACAGCAGAATCATGAAGATTATCACTGAAAATGCATATCTCAGCTGGAAACAACAACGATACCGAAGATATCGCAGTTTCCGCATATCAAACGCACTGCGGAGTGCTGAAATCAACAGAAAACGTGTTTTTCGCATTCAATAGCACGAAAACAGCGATTTCGGTGATTCTGCACACTTGTCACAGAAGTAACTCGAAGATTATCGTAGAAAATGCATATCTCCGCTGGAAACAACAACGATACCCAAGATATCGCAGTTTCCGCATATCAAACGCACTGTGGAGTGCTGAAAACACCAGAAAACGTGTTTTTCGCATTCAGTAGCACGAAAACAGCGATTTCGGTGATTCTGCACACTTGTAACAGCAGAATCATGAAGATTATCACTGAAAATGCATATCTCAGCTGGAAACAACAACGATACCGAAGATATGGCAGTTTCCGCAAATCAAACGCTCTGTGGAGTGCTGAAAACACCTGAAAACGTGTTTTTCGCATTCAATAGCACGAAAACAGCGATTTCGGTGATTCTGCACACTTGTCACAGAAGAAACTCGAAGATTATCGTAGAAAATGCATATCTCAGCTGGAAACAACAACGATACCGAAAATATCGCAGTTTCCGCATATCAAACGCACGGTGGAGTGCTGAAAACACCAGAAAACGTGTTTTTCGCATTCAATAGCACGAAAACAGCGATTTCGGTGATTCTGCACACTTGTCACAGAAGTAACTCGAAGATTATCGTAGAAAATGCATATCTCCGCTGGAAACAACAACGATACCCAAGATATCGCAGTTTCCGCATATCAAACGCACTGTGGAGTGCTGAAAACACCAGAAAACGTGTTTTTCGAATTCAGTAGCACGAAAACAGCGATTTCGGTGATTCTGCACACTTGTAACAGCAGAATCATGAAGATTATCACTGAAAATGCATGTCTCAGCTGGAAACAACAACGATACCGAAGATATGGCAGTTTCCGCAAATCAAACGCTCTGTGGAGTGCTGAAAACTCCTGAAAACGTGTTTTTCGCAATCAATAGCACGAAAACAGCGATTTCGGTGATTCTGCACACTTGTAACAGCAGAATCATGAAGATTATCACTGAAAATGCATATCCCAGCTGGAAACCCAACGATACCGAAGATATCGCAGTTTCCGCATATCAAACGCACTGTGGAGTGCTGAAAACACCAGAAAACGTGTTTTTCGCATTCAGTAGCACGAAAACAGCGATTTCGGTGATTCTGCACACTTGTAACAGCAGAATCATGAAGATTATCACTGAAAATGCATATCTCAGCTGGAAACGACAACGATACCGAAGATATGGCAGTTTCCGCATATCAAACGCACTGTGGAGTGCTGAAAACATCAGAAAACGTGTTTTTCGCATTCAAAAGCACGAAAACAGCGATTTCGGTGATTCTGCACACTTGTAACAGCAGAATCATGAAGATTATCACTGAAAATGCATATCTCAGCTGGAAACAACAACGATACCGAAGATATCGCAGTTTCCGCATATCAAACGCACTGCGGAGTGCTGAAATCACCAGAAAACGTGTTTTTCGCATTCAAAAGAACGAAAACAGCGATTTCGGTGATTCTGCACACTTGTAACAGCAGAATCATGAAGATTATCACTGAAAATGCATATCTCACGTGGAAACCCCACGAAAACGAAGATATCCCTTTCTCCGCACATCAAAGGCACTGTCGGGTGCTGAAAACACTAGAAAACGTGTTTTTCGCATTCAATAGCACGAAAACAGCGATTTCGGTGATCCTGCACACTTGTAACAGCAGAATCATGAAGATTATCACTGAAAATGCGTATCCCAGCTGGAAACCCAACGATACCGAAGATATCGCAGTTTCCGCATATCAAACGCACTGTGGAGTGCTGAAAACACCAGAAAACGTGTTTTTCGCATTCAGTAGCACGAAAACAGCGATTTCGGTGATTCTGCACACTTGTAACAGCAGAATCATGAAGATTATCACTGAAAATGCATATCTCAGCTGGAAACAACAACGATACCGAAGATATGGCAGTTTCCGCAAATCAAACGCTCTGTGGAGTGCTGAAAACACCTGAAAACGTGTTTTTCGCATTCAATAGCACGAAAACAGCGATTTCGGTGATTCTGCACACTTGTCACAGAAGAAACTCGAAGATTATCGTAGAAAATGCATATCTCAGCTGGAAACAACAACGATACCGAAAATATCGCAGTTTGCGCATATCAAACGCACGGTGGAGTGCTGAAAACACCAGAAAACGTGTTTTTCGCATTCAATAGCACGAAAACAGCGATTTCGGTGATTCTGCACACTTGTCACAGAAGTAACTCGAAGATTATCGTACAATATGCATATCTCCGCTGGAAACAACAACGATACCCAAGATATCGCAGTTTCCGCATATCAAACGCACTGTGGAGTGCTGAAAACACCAGAAAACGTGTTTTTCGCATTCAGTAGCACGAAAACAGCGATTTCGGTGATTCTGCACACTTGTAACAGCAGAATCATGAAGATTATCACTGAAAATGCATGTCTCAGCTGGAAACAACAACGATACCGAAGATATGGCAGTTTCCGCAAATCAAACGCTCTGTGGAGTGCTGAAAACACCTGAAAACGTGTTTTTCGCAATCAATAGCACGAAAACAGAGATTTCGGTGATTCTGCACACTTGTAACAGCAGAATCATGAAGATTATCACTGAAAATGCATATCCCAGCTGGAAACCCAACGATACCGAAGATATCGCAGTTTCCGCATATCAAACGCACTGTGGAGTGCTGAAAACACCAGAAAACGTGTTTTTCGCATTCAGTAGCACGAAAACAGCGATTTCGGTGATTCTGCACACTTGTAACAGCAGAATCATGAAGATTATCACTGAAAATGCATATCTCAGATGGAAACGACAACGATACCGAAGGTATCGCAGTTTCCGCAAATCAAACGCACTGTGGAGTGCTGAAAACACCAGAAAACGTGTTTTTCGCATTCAAAAGAACGAAAACAGCGATTTCGGTGATTCGGCACACTTGTAACAGCAGAATCATGAAGATTATCACTGAAAATGCATATCTCAGCTGGAAACCCAACGACACCGAAGATATCGCAGTTTCCGCATGTCAAACGCTCTGTGGAGTGCTGAAAACACCAGAAAACGTGTTTTTCGCATTCAATAGCACGAAAAGAGCGATTTCTGTGATTCTGCGCACTTGTCACAGAAGGAACTCGATGATTATCGTAGAAAATGCATATCTCACCTGGAAACAACAACGATACCGAAGATATCGCAGTTTCCGCATATCAAGCGCACTGTGGAGTGCTGAAAACACCAGAAAACGTGTTTTTCGCATTCAATAGCACGAAAAGAGCGATTTCTGTGATTCTGCACACTTGTCACAGAAGGAACTCGAAGATTATCGTAGAAAATGCACATCTCACCTGGAAACAACAACGATACCGAAGATATCGCAGTTTCCGCATGTCAAACGCTCTGTGGCGTGCTGAAAACACCAGAAAACGTGTTTTTCGCATTCAAAAGAACGAAAACAGCGATTTCGGTGATTCTGCACACTTGTAACAGCAGAATCATGAAGATTATCACTGAAAATGCATATCTCAGCTGGAAACAACAACGATACCGAAGATATCGCAGTTTCCGCATATCAAACGCACTGCGGAGTGCTGAAATCACCAGAAAACGTGTTTTTCGCATTCAATAGCACGAAAACAGCGATTTCGGTGATTCTGCACACTTGTCACAGAAGTAACTCGAAGATTATCGTAGAAAATGCATATCTCCGCTGGAAACAACAACGATACCCAAGATATCGCTGTTTCCGCATATCAAACGCACTGTGGAGTGCTGAAAACACCAGAAAACGTGTTTTTCGCATTCAGTAGCACGAAAACAGCGATTTCGGTGATTCTGCACACTTGTAACAGCAGAATCATGAAGATTATCACTGAAAATGCATATCTCAGCTGGAAACAACAACGATACCGAAGATATGGCAGTTTCCGCAAATCAAACGCTCTGTGGAGTGCTGAAAACACCTGAAAACGTGTTTTTCGCATTCAATAGCACGAAAACAGCGATTTCGGTGATTCTGCACACTTGTCACAGAAGAAACTCGAAGATTATCGTAGAAAATGCATATCTCAGCTGGAAACAACAACGATACCGAAAATATCGCAGTTTCCGCATATCAAACGCACGGTGGAGTGCTGAAAACACCAGAAAACGTGTTTTTCGAATTCAGTAGCACGAAAACAGCGATTTCGGTGATTCTGCACACTTGTAACAGCAGAATCATGAAGATTATCACTGAAAATGCATGTCTCAGCTGGAAACAACAACGATACCGAAGATATGGCAGTTTCCGCAAATCAAACGCTCTGTGGAGTGCTGAAAACTCCTGAAAACGTGTTTTTCGCATTCAATGGCACGAAAACAGCGATTTCGGTGATTCTGCACACTTGTAACAGCAGAATCATGAAGATTATCACTGAAAATGCATATCTCAGCTGGAAACAACAACGATACCGAAGATATGGCAGTTTCCGCAAATCAAACGCACTGTGGAGTGCTGAAAACACCAGAAAACGTGTTTTTCGAATTCAGTAGCACGAAAACAGCGATTTCGGTGATTCTGCACACTTGTAACAGCAGAATCATGAAGATTATCACTGAAAATGCATGTCTCAGCTGGAAACAACAACGATACCGAAGATATGGCAGTTTCCGCAAATCAAACGCTCTGTGGAGTGCTGAAAACTCCTGAAAACGTGTTTTTCGCAATCAATAGCACGAAAACAGCGATTTCGGTGATTCTGCACACTTGTAACAGCAGAATCATGAAGATTATCACTGAAAATGCATATCCCAGCTGGAAACCCAACGATACCGAAGATATCGCAGTTTCCGCATATCAAACGCACTGTGGAGTGCTGAAAACACCAGAAAACGTGTTTTTCGCATTCAGTAGCACGAAAACAGCGATTTCGGTGATTCTGCACACTTGTAACAGCAGAATCATGAAGATTATCACTGAAAATGCATATCTCAGCTGGAAACGACAACGATACCGAAGGTATCGCAGTTTCCGCAAATCAAACGCACTGTGGAGTGCTGATAACACCAGAAAACGTGTTTATCGCATTCAAAAGCACGAAAACAGCGATTTTGGTGTTTCTGCACACTTGTAACAGCAGAATCATGAAGATTATCACTGAAAATGCATATCTCAGCTGGAAACAACAACGATACCGAAGATATGGCAGTTTCCGCATATCAAACGCACTGTGGAGTGCTGAAAACACCAGAAAACGTGTTTTTCGCATTCAAAAGCACGAAAACAGCGATTTCGGTGATTCTGCACACTTGTCACAGAAGTAACTCGAAGATTATCGTAGAAAATGCATATCTCCACTGGAAACAACAACGATACCCAAGATATCGCAGTTTCCGCATATCAAACGCACTGTGGAGTGCTGAAAACACCAGAAAACGTGTTTTTCGCATTCAGTAGCACGAAAACAGCGATTTCGGTGATTCTGCACACTTGTAACAGCAGAATCATGAAGATTATCACTGAAAATGCATGTCTCAGCGGGAAACAACAACGATACCGAAGATATGGCAGTTTCCGCATATCTAACGCACTGTGAAGTGCTGAAAACACCAGAAAACGTGTTTTTCGCATTCAATAGCACGAAAACAGCGATTTCGGTGATTCTGCACACTTGTAACAGCAGAATCATGAAGATTATCACTGAAAAGGCATATCCCAGCTGGAAACAACAACGATACCGAAGATATGGCAGTTTCCGCTAATCAAACGCTCTGTGGAGTGCTGAAAACACCAGAAAACGTGTTTTTCGCAATCAATAGCACGAAAACAGCGATTTCGGTGATTCTGCACACTTGTAACAGCAGAATCATGAAGATTATCACTGAAAATGCATGTCTCAGCTGAAAACAACAACGATACCGAAGATATCGCAGTTTCCGCATGTCAAACGCTCTGTGGCGTGCTGAAAACACCAGAAAACGTGTTTTTCGCATTCAATAGAACGAAAACAGCGATTTCGGTGATTCTGCACACTTGTAACAGCAGAATCATGAAGATTATCACTGAAAATGCATATCTCAGCTGGAAACAACAACGATACCGAAGATATCGCAGGTTCCGCATGTCAAACGCTCTGTGGCGTGCTGAAAACACCAGAAAACGTGTTTTTCGCATTCAAAAGCACGAAAACAGCGGTTTCGGTGATTCTGCACACTTGTAACAGCAGAATCATGAAGATTATAACTGAAAATGCATATCTCAGCTGGAAACAACAACGATACCGAAGATATCGCAGTTTCCGCAAATCAAACGCACTGTGGAGTGCTGAAAACACCAGAAGACGTGTTTATCGCATTCAAAAGCACGAAAACAGCGATTTCGGTGATTCTGCACACTTGTAACAGCAGAATCATGAAGATTATCACTGAAAATGCATATCTCAGCTGGAAACAACAACGATACCGAAGATATCGCAGTTTCCGCATGTCAAACTATCTGTGGCGTGCTGAAAACACCAGAAAACGAGTTTTTCGCATTCAATAGCACGAAAACAGCGATTTCGGTGATTCTGCACACTTGTAACAGCAGAATCATGAAGATTATCACTGAAAATGCATATCTCAGCTGGAAACAACAACGATACCGAAGATATGGCAGTTTCCGCTAATCAAACGCTCTGTGGAGTGCTGAAAACACCAGAAAACGTGTTTTTCGCAATCAATAGCACGAAAACAGCGATTTCGGTGATTCTGCACACTTGTAACAGCAGAATCATGAAGATTATCACTGAAAATGCATGTCTCAGCTGAAAACAACAACGATACCGAAGATATCGCAGTTTCCGCATGTCAAACGCTCTGTGGCGTGCTGAAAACACCAGAAAACGTGTTTTTCGCATTCAATAGCACGAAAACAGCGATTTCGGTGATTCTGCACACTTGTCACAGAAGTAACTCGAAGATTATCGTAGAAAATGCATATCTCCGCTGGAAACAACAACGATACCCAAGATATCGCTGTTTCCGCATATCAAACGCACTGTGGAGTGCTGAAAACACCAGAAAACGTGTTTTTCGCATTCAGTAGCACGAAAACAGCGATTTCGGTGATTCTGCACACTTGTAACAGCAGAATCATGAAGATTATCACTGAAAATGCATATCTCAGCTGGAAACAACAACGATACCGAAGATATGGCAGTTTCCGCAAATCAAACGCTCTGTGGAGTGCTGAAAACACCTGAAAACGTGTTTTTCGCATTCAATAGCACGAAAACAGCGATTTCGGTGATTCTGCACACTTGTCACAGAAGAAACTCGAAGATTATCGTAGAAAATGCATATCTCAGCTGGAAACAACAACGATACCGAAAATATCGCAGTTTCCGCATATCAAACGCACGGTGGAGTGCTGAAAACACCAGAAAACGTGTTTTTCGAATTCAGTAGCACGAAAACAGCGATTTCGGTGATTCTGCACACTTGTAACAGCAGAATCATGAAGATTATCACTGAAAATGCATGTCTCAGCTGGAAACAACAACGATACCGAAGATATGGCAGTTTCCGCAAATCAAACGCTCTGTGGAGTGCTGAAAACTCCTGAAAACGTGTTTTTCGCATTCAATAGCACGAAAACAGCGATTTCGGTGATTCTGCACACTTGTAACAGCAGAATCATGAAGATTATCACTGAAAATGCATATCTCAGCTGGAAACAACAACGATACCGAAGATATGGCAGTTTCCGCAAATCAAACGCACTGTGGAGTGCTGAAAACACCAGAAAACGTGTTTTTCGAATTCAGTAGCACGAAAACAGCGATTTCGGTGATTCTGCACACTTGTAACAGCAGAATCATGAAGATTATCACTGAAAATGCATATCTCAGCTGGAAACAACAACGATACCGAAGATATGGCAGTTTCCGCAAATCAAACGCACTGTGGAGTGCTGAAAACACCAGAAAACGTGTTTTTCGCATTCAAAAGCACGAAAACAGCGATTTCGGTGATTCTGCACACTTGTCACAGAAGTAACTCGAAGATTATCGTAGAAAATGCATATCTCCACTGGAAACAACAACGATACCCAAGATATCGCAGTTTCCGCATATCAAACGCACTGTGGAGTGCTGAAAACACCAGAAAACGTGTTTTTCGCATTCAGTAGCACGAAAACAGCGATTTCGGTGATTCTGCACACTTGTAACAGCAGAATCATGAAGATTATCACTGAAAATGCATGTCTCAGCGGGAAACAACAACGATACCGAAGATATGGCAGTTTCCGCATATCTAACGCACTGTGAAGTGCTGAAAACACCAGAAAACGTGTTTTTCGCATTCAATAGCACGAAAACAGCGATTTCGGTGATTCTGCACACTTGTAACAGCAGAATCATGAAGATTATCACTGAAAATGCATATCCCAGCTGGAAACAACAACGATACCGAAGATATGGCAGTTTCCGCTAATCAAACGCTCTGTGGAGTGCTGAAAACACCAGAAAACGTGTTTTTCGCAATCAATAGCACGAAAACAGCGATTTCGGTGATTCTGCACACTTGTAACAGCAGAATCATGAAGATTATCACTGAAAATGCATGTCTCAGCTGAAAACAACAACGATACCGAAGATATCGCAGTTTCCGCATGTCAAACGCTCTGTGGCGTGCTGAAAACACCAGAAAACGTGTTTTTCGCATTCAATAGAACGAAAACAGCGATTTCGGTGATTCTGCACACTTGTAACAGCAGAATCATGAAGATTATCACTGAAAATGCATATCTCAGCTGGAAACAACAACGATACCGAAGATATCGCAGGTTCCGCATGTCAAACGCTCTGTGGCGTGCTGAAAACACCAGAAAACGTGTTTTTCGCATTCAAAACCACGAAAACAGCGGTTTCGGTGATTCTGCACACTTGTAACAGCAGAATCATGAAGATTATAACTGAAAATGCATATCTCAGCTGGAAACAACAACGATACCGAAGATATCGCAGTTTCCGCAAATCAAACGCACTGTGGAGTGCTGAAAACACCAGAAGACGTGTTTATCGCATTCAAAAGCACGAAAACAGCGATTTCGGTGATTCTGCACACTTGTAACAGCAGAATCATGAAGATTATCACTGAAAATGCATATCTCAGCTGGAAACAACAACGATACCGAAGATATCGCAGTTTCCGCATGTCAAACTATCTGTGGCGTGCTGAAAACACCAGAAAACGAGTTTTTCGTATTCAAAAGCACGAAAACAGCGATTTCGGTGATTCTGCACACTTGTAACAGCAGAATCATGAAGATTATCACTGAAAATGCATCTCTCAGCTGGAAACAACAACGATACCGAAGATATCGCAGTTTCCGCATATCAAACGCACTGTGGAGTGCTGAAAACACCAGAAAACGTGTTTTTCGCATTCAATAGCACGAAAACAGCGATTTCGGTGATTCTGCACACTTGTAACAGCAGAATCATGAAGATTATCACTGAAAATGCATATCTCAGCTGGAAACAACAACGATACCGAAGATATCGCAGTTTCCGCATGTCAAACGCTCTGTGGCGTGCTGAAAACACCAGAAAACGTGTTTTTCGCATTCAAAAGCACGAAAACAGCGATTTCGGTGATTCTGCACCCTTGTAACAGCAGAATCATGAAGATTATCACTGAAAATGCATATCTCAGCTAGAAACAACAACGATACCGAAGATATGGCAGTTTCCGCATATCAAACGCACTGTGGAGTGCTGAAAACACCAGAAAACGTGTTTTTCGCATTCAATAGCACGAAAACAGCGATTTCGGTGATTCTGCACACTTGTAACAGCAGAATCATGCAGATTACCACTGAAAATGCATATCTCAGCTGGAAACAACAACGATACCGAAGATATGGCAGTTTCCGCATATCAAACGCACTGTGGAGTGCTGAAAACACCAGAAAACGTGTTTTTCGCATTCAAAAGCACGAAAACAGCGATTTCGGTGTTTCTGCACACTCCTAACAGCAGAATCATGAAGATTATCACTGAAAATGCATATCTCAGCTGGAAACAACAACGATACCGAAGATATCGCAGTTTCCGCATGTCAAACGCTCTGTGGCGTGCTGAAAACACCAGAAAGCGTGTTTTTCGCATTCAATAGCACGAAAACAGCGATTTCGGTGATTCTGCACACTTGTAACAGCAGAATCATGAAGATTATAACTGAAAATGCATATCTCAGCTGGAAACAACAACGATACCGAAGATATCGCAGTTTCCGCAAATCAAACGCACTGTGGAGTGCTGAAAACACCAGAAAACGTGTTTATCGCATTCAAAAGCACGAAAACAGCGATTTTGGTGTTTCTGCACACTTGTAACAGCAGAATCATGAAGATTATCACTGAAAATGCATCTCTCAGCTGGAAACAACAACGATACCGAAGATATCGCAGTTTCCGCATATCAAACGCACTGTGGAGTGCTGAAAACACCAGAAAACGTGTTTTTCGCAATCAATAGCACGAAAACAGCGATTTCGGTGATTCTGCACACTTGTAACAGCAGAATCATGAAGATTATCACTGAAAATGCATGTCTCAGCTGAAAACAACAACGATACCGAAGATATCGCAGTTTCCGCATGTCAAACGCTCTGTGGCGTGCTGAAAACACCAGAAAACGTGTTTTTCGCATTCAATAGAACGAAAACAGCGATTTCGGTGATTCTGCACACTTGTAACAGCAGAATCATGAAGATTATCACTGAAAATGCATATCTCAGCTGGAAACAACAACGATACCGAAGATATCGCAGGTTCCGCATGTCAAACGCTCTGTGGCGTGCTGAAAACACCAGAAAACGTGTTTTTCGCATTCAAAAGCACGAAAACAGCGGTTTCGGTGATTCTGCACACTTGTAACAGCAGAATCATGAAGATTATAACTGAAAATGCATATCTCAGCTGGAAACAACAACGATACCGAAGATATCGCAGTTTCCGCAAATCAAACGCACTGTGGAGTGCTGAAAACACCAGAAAACGTGTTTATCGCATTCAAAAGCACGAAAACAGCGATTTTGGTGTTTCTGCACACTTGTAACAGCAGAATCATGAAGATTATCACTGAAAATGCATATCTCAGCTGGAAACAACAACGATACCGAAGATATGGCAGTTTCCGCATATCAAACGCACTGTGGAGTGCTGAAAACACCAGAAAACGTGTTTTTCGCATTCAATAGCACGAAAACAGCGATTTCGGTGATTCTGCACACTTGTAACAGCAGAATCATGAAGATTATCACTGAAAATGCATATCCCAGCTGGAAACCCAACGATACCGAAGATATCGCAGTTTCCGCATATCAAACTCACTGTGGAGTGCTGAAAACACCAGAAAACGTGTTTTTCGCATTCAGTAGCACGAAAACAGCGATTGCGGTGATTCTGCACACTTGTAACAGCAGAATCATGAAGATTATCACTGAAAATGCATATCTCAGCTGGAAACAACAACGATACCGAAGATATGGCAGTTTCCGCTAATCAAACGCTCTGTGGAGTGCTGAAAACACCAGAAAACGTGTTTTTCGCAATCAATAGCACGAAAACAGCGATTTTGGTGATTCTGCACACTTGTAACAGCAGAATCATGCAGATTACCACTGAAAATGCATATCTCAGCTGGAAACAACAACGATACCGAAGATATCGCAGTTTCCGCATGTCAAACGCTCTGTGGCGTGCTGAAAACACCAGAAAACGTGTTTTTCGCATTTAATAGCACGAAAACAGCGATTTCGGTGATTCTGCACACTTGTAACAGCAGAATCATGAAGATTATCACTGAAAATGCATATCTCAGCTGGAAACAACAACGATACCGAAGATATCGCAGTTTCCGCATGTCAAACTATCTGTGGCGTGCTGAAAACACCAGAAAACGAGTTTTTCGTATTCAAAAGCACGAAAACAGCGATTTCGGTGATTCTGCACACTTGTAACAGCAGAATCATGAAGATTATCACTGAAAATGCATCTCTCAGCTGGAAACAACAACGATACCGAAGATATCGCAGTTTCCGCATATCAAACGCACTGTGGAGTGCTGAAAACACCAGAAAACGTGTTTTTCGCATTCAATAGCACGAAAACAGCGATTTCGGTGATTCTGCACACTTGTAACAGCAGAATCATGAAGATTATCACTGAAAATGCATATCTCAGCTGGAAACAACAACGATACCGAAGATATCGCAGTTTCCGCATGTCAAACGCTCTGTGGCGTGCTGAAAACACCAGAAAACGTGTTTTTCGCATTCAAAAGCACGAAAACAGCGATTTCGGTGATTCTGCACCCTTGTAACAGCAGAATCATGAAGATTATCACTGAAAATGCATATCTCAGCTAGAAACAACAACGATACCGAAGATATGGCAGTTTCCGCATATCAAACGCACTGTGGAGAACTGAAAACACCAGAAAACGTGTTTTTCGCATTCAATAGCACGAAAACAGCGATTTCGGTGATTCTGCACACTTGTAACAGCAGAATCATGCAGATTACCACTGAAAATGCATATCTCAGCTGGAAACAACAACGATACCGAAGATGTCGCAGTTTCCGCATGTCAAACGCTCTGTGGCGTGCTGAAAACACCAGAAAACGTGTTTTTCGCATTCAATAGCACGAAAACAGCGATTTCGGTGATTCTGCACACTTGTAACAGCAGAATCATGAAGATTATCACTGAAAATGCATATCTCAGCTGGAAACAACAACGATACCGAAGATATGGCAGTTTCCGCTAATCAAACGCTCTGTGGAGTGCTGAAAACACCAGAAAACGTGTTTTTCGCAATCAATAGCACGAAAACAGCGATTTCGGTGATTCTGCACACTTGTAACAGCAGAATCATGAAGATTATCACTGAAAATGCATGTCTCAGCTGAAAACAACAACGATACCGAAGATATCGCAGTTTCCGCATGTCAAACGCTCTGTGGCGTGCTGAAAACACCAGAAAACGTGTTTTTCGCATTCAATAGAACGAAAACAGCGATTTCGGTGATTCTGCACACTTGTAACAGCAGAATCATGAAGATTATCACTGAAAATGCATCTCTCAGCTGGAAACAACAACGATACCGAAGATATCGCAGTTTCCGCATATCAAACGCACTGTGGAGTGCTGAAAACACCAGAAAACGTGTTTTTCGCATTCAAAAGCACGAAAACAGCGATTTCGGTGTTTCTGCACACTTGTAACAGCAGAATCATGAAGATTATCACTGAAAATGCATATCTCAGCTGGAAACAACAACGATACCGAAGATATGGCAGTTTCCGCATATCAAACGCACTGTGGAGTGCTGAAAACACCAGAAAACGTGTTTTTCGCATTCAAAAGCACGAAAACAGCGATTTCGGTGTTTCTGCACACTCCTAACAGCAGAATCATGAAGATTATTACTGAAAATGCATATCTCAGCTGGAAACAACAACGATACCGAAGATATCGCAGTTTCCGCATGTCAAACGCTCTGTGGCGTGCTGAAAACACCAGAAAGCGTGTTTTTCGCATTCAATAGCACGAAAACAGCGATTTCAGTGATTCTGCACACTTGTAGCAGCAGAATCATGAAGATTATCACTGAAAATGCATATCTCAGCTGGAAACATCAACGATACCGAAGATATAGCAGTTTCAGCATATCAAACGCACCGTGGAGTGCTGAAAACACCAGAAAACGTGTTTTTCGCATTCAAAAGCACGAAAACAGCGATTTCGGTGTTTCTGCACATTTCTAACAGCAGAATCATGAAGATTATCACTGAAAATGCATATCTCAGCTGGAAACAACAGCGATACCGAAGATATCGCAGTTTCCGCATGTCAAACGCTCTGTGGCGTGCTGAAAACACCAGAAAACGTGTTTTTCGCATTCAAAAGCACGAAAACAGCGATTTCGGTGATTCTGCACACTTGTAACAGCAGAATCATGAAGATTATCACTGAAAATGCATATCTCAGCTCGAAACAACAACGATACCGAAGATGTGGCAGTTTCCGCATATCAAACGCACTGTGGAGTGCTGAAATCACCAGAAAACGTGTTTTTCGCATTCAATAGCACGAAAACAGCGATTTCGGTGATTCTGCACACTTGTAACAGCAGAATCATGCAGATTACCACTGAAAATGCATATCTCAGCTGGAAACAACAACGATACCGAAGATATCGCAGTTTCCGCATGTCAAATGCTCTGTGGCGTGCTGAAAACACCAGAAAACGTGTTTTTCGCATTCAATAGCACGAAAACAGCGATTTCAGTGATTCTGCACACTTGTAACAGCAGAATCATGAAGATTATCACTGAAAATGCATATCTCAGCTGGAAACAACAACGATACCGAAGATATGGCAGTTTCCGCTAATCAAACGCTCTGTGGAGTGCTGCAAGCACCAGAAAACGTGTTTTTCGCAATCAATAGCACGAAAACAGCGATTTCGGTGAATCTGCACACTTGTAACAGCAGAATCATGAAGATTATCACTGAAGATGCATATCTCCGCTGGAAACAACAACGATACCGAAGATATCGCAGTTTCCGCATATCAAACGCATTGTGGAGTGCTGAAAACACCAGAAAACGTATTTTTCGCATTCAATAGCACGAAAACAGCGATTTCGGTGATTCTGCACACTTGTAACAGCAGAATCATGAAGATTATCACTGAAAATACATATCCCAGCTGGAAACCCAACGATACCGAAGATATCGCAGTTTCCGCATGTCAAACTATCTGTGGCGTGCTGAAAACACCAGAAAACGAGTTTTTCGCATCCAAAAGCACGAAAACAGCGATTTCGGTGATTCTGCACACTTGTAACAGCAGAATCATAAAGATTATCACTGAAAATGCATCTCTCAGCTGGAAACAACAACGATACCGAAGATATCGCAGTTTCCGCATATCAAACGCACTGTGGAGTGCTGAAAACACCAGAAAACGTGTTTTTCGCATTCAAAAGCACGAAAACAGCGATTTCGGTGTTTCTGCACGCTTGTAACAGCAGAATCATGAAGATTATCACTGAAAATGCATATCTCAGCTGGAAACAACAACGATACCGAAGATATGGCAGTTTCCGCACATCAAACGCAGTGTGGACTGCTGAAAACTCCAGAAAACGTGTTTGTCGCATTCAAAAGCACGAAAACAGCGATTTCGGTGATTCTGCACACTTGTAACAGCAGAATCATGCAGATTACCACTGAAAATGCATATCTCAGCTGGAAACAACAACGATACCGAAGATATCGCAGTTTCCGCATGTCAAATGCTCTGTGGCGTGCTGAAAACACCAGAAAACGTGTTTTTCGCATTCAATAGCACGAAAACAGCGATTTCGGTGATTCTGCACACTTGTAACAGCAGAATCATGAAGATTATCACTGAAAATGCATCTCTCAGCTGGAAACCACAACGATACCGAAGATATCGCAGTTTCCGCATATCAAGCGCACTGTGGAGTGCTGAAAACACCAGAAAACGTGTTTTTCGCATTCAATAGCACTAAAACAGCGATTTCGGTGTTTCTGCACACTTGTAACTGCAGATTCTTGGAGATTATCACTGAAAATGCATATCTCAGCTGGAAACCCAACGATACCGAAGATATCGCAGTTTCCGCATGTCAAACGCTGTGTGGAGTGCTGAAAACACCAGAAAACGTGTTTTTCGCATTCAATAGCTCTAAAACAGCGATTTCGGTTATTCTGGACACTTGTAACAGCAGAATCATGAAGATTATCACTGAAAATGCATATCTCAGCTGGAAACAACAACGATACCGAAGATATCGCAGTTTCCGCATATCAAACTCACTGTGGAGTGCTGAAATCACCAGAAAACGTGTTTTTCGCATTCAATAGCACGAAAACAGCGATTTCGGTGATACTGCACACTTGTAACAGCAGAATCATGCAGATTACCGCTGAAAATGCATATCCCAACTGGAAACCCAACGATACCGAAGATATGGCGGTTTCCGCATATCAAACGCACTGTGGAGTGCTGAAAACACCAGAAAACGTGTTTTTCGCATTCAATAGCACGAAAACAGCGATTTCGGTGATACTGCACACTTGTAACAGCAGAATCATGCAGATTACCGCTGAAAATGCATATCCCAACTGGAAACCCAACGATACCGAAGATATCGCAGTTTCCGCATATCAAACGCACTGTGGAGTGCTGAAAACACCAGAAAACGTGTTTTTCGCATTCAATAGCACGAAAACAGCGATCTCGGTGATTCTGAACACTTGTAACAGCAGAATCATGAAGATTATCACTGAAAATGCATATCCCAGCTGGAAACCCAACGATACCGAGGATATCGCAGTTTCCGCATATCAAACGCACTGTGGAGTGCTGAAAACACCAGAAAACGTGTTTTTCGCATTCAATAGCACGAAAACAGCGATTTCGGTGATTCTGCACACTTGTCACAGAAGAAACTCGAAGATTATCGTAGAAAATGCATATCTCAGCTGGAAACAACATCGATACCGAAGATATCGCAGTTTCCGCATGTCAAACGCTCTGTGGCGTGCTGAAAACACCAGAAATCGTGTTTTTCGCATTCAAAAGCACGAAAACAGCGATTTCGGTGATTCTGTACACTTGTAACAGCAGAATCATAAAGATGATCACTGAAAATGCATCTCTCAGCTGGAAACAACAACGATACCGAAGATATCCCTGTTTCCGCACATCAAAGGCACTGTCGGGTGCTGAAAACACTAGAAAACGTGTTTTTCGCATTCAATAGCACGAAAACAGCGATTTCGGTGATCCTGCACACTTGTAACAGCAGAATCATGAAGATTATCACTGGAAATGCATATCTCAGCTGGAAACCCAACGATACCGAAGATATCGCAGTTTCCGCATGTCAAACGCTCTGTGGCGTGCTGAAAACACCAGAAAACGTGTTTTGCGCATTCAAAAGCACGAAAACAGCGATTTCGGTTATTCTGGACACTTGTAACAGCAGAATCATGAAGATGATCACTGAAAATGCATATCTCAGCTGGAAACCCAACGATACCGAAGATATCGCAGTTTCCGCATGTCAAACGCTCTGTGGAGTGCTGAAAACACCAGAGAACGTGTTTTTCGCATTCAATAGCACGAAAAGAGCGATTTCTGTGATTCTGCACACTTGTCACAGAAGAAACTCGAAGATTATCGTAGAAAATGCATATCTCACCTGGAAACAACAACGATACCGAAGATATCGCAGTTTCCGCATATCAAGCGCACTGTGGAGTGCTGAAAACACCAGAAAACGTGTTTTTCGCATTCAATAGCACGAAAACAGCAATGTCGGTGATTCTGCACACTTGTCACAGAAGAATCATGAAGATTATCACTGAAAATGCATAACTCAGCTGGAAACCCAACGAAACCGAAGATATCGCAGTTTCCGCAAATCAAACGCACTGTGGAGTGCTGAAAACACCAGAAAACGTGTTTTTCGCAATCAATAGCACGAAAACAGCGATTTCGGTGATCCTGCACACTTGTAACAGCAGAATGATGAAGATTATCACTGAAAATGCATCTCTCACCTGGAAACAACAACGATACCGGAGATATCGCAGTTTCCGCATATCAAACGCACTGTGGAGTGCTGAAAACTCCAGAAAACGTGTTTTTCATATTCAAATGCACGAAAACAGCGATTTCGGTGTTTCTGCACACTTGTAACAGCAGAATCATGGAGATTATCACTGAAAATGCATATCTCAGCTGGAAACCCAACGATACCGAAGATATCGCAGTTTCCGCAAGTCAAACGCTCTGTGGAGTGCTGAAAACACCAGAAAACGTGGTTTTCGCATTCAATAGCACGAAAACAGCGATTTCGGTGATTCTGCACACTTGTAACAGCAGAATCATGAAGATTATCACTGAAAATGCATATCTGTCACGTCCCAGACTGCGCGGATTAGCAAATGTCGAGGATCGCGCACTAAAATGCCGTTCTTTAACGTTCACGCAGCTCGTGCGTCTGTGTCTAACGGGGACTCTCGGTTATTGATAAAAATGTCGTAATGGCTTACCTCAATCTCACGATGGCACTGCACTGTATCTCCTCGTTGCTGCAGGATAGATGATAATAGCGTAGCGGTTGGTGTGTGAATCGCGCACTTTGATAATGGGTTATAAGAATTAAATATGGAATTGTAATATTAATAATCACTTTAATATACTTCACGATGTAGGTTATATAAGATATAGAATACAATTGAATATGGAAATAATAATATAATATAAGATATAGGAATACAATGAAATAGTAACACTTGGAAATAGCAATACTTGGAAATAGTAACGATATAGAAACGCGATGTGTACTCCGGGAGCTCCGGAGTGGAACTTCCTACGCGATGTGTACCCCGGGAGCTCCAGAGTGGAACTTTTTACGTGATGTGTACCCCGGGAGCTCCGGAGTGGAACTTCCTACGCGATGTGTACCCCGGGAGCTCCAGAGTGGAACTTTTTACGTGATGTGTACCCCGGGAGCTCCGGAGTGGAACTTCCTACGCGATGTGTACCCCGGGAGCTCCAGAGTGGAACTTTTTACGTGATGTGTACCCCGGGAGCTCCGGAGTGGAACTTCTTTGACTGGGTGTTGCGGAGCTATCTTTATAGTAGTCGGATATGGATGAGGGGTGTGGTAATGGTAAGGATAAGCGAGCGTGGGACTGCTGACTCTGCATACCTCGGGAGAGATAGCGCGAGCGAGCGTGGGACTGCTGACTCTGCATACCTCGGGAGAGATAGCGCGAGCGAGCGTGGGACTGCTGACTCCGCATACCTCGGGAGAGATAGCGCGAGCGAGCGTGAGACTGCTGACTCCGCATACCTCGAGAGAGATAGCGCGAGCTAGCGTGGGATTGCTGACTCTGGGTAATTGAAGGAAGATAGGAGTTGGAGGATTGGGATGGAACAAGCTGACGGTGCGTTCTAGGAATTGAGTCGAGGGATGAGATAGCTGTGGTTGGTGCTTAAGGTTATTAGCTTAGCGACTACGGATATATGCGTGCTTATTGATTATAGGTAAATGGTAATGTAGTGATCGTGCAGAATAGAGGGTAAGGTAGGGAGTCGTCGGTATGGCCAACGTTACAATCTCAGCTGGAAACCCCATGAAAACGAAGATATCCCTGTTTCCGCACATCAAAGGCACTGTCGGGTGCTGAAAACACTAGAAAACGTGTTTTTCGCATTCAATAGCACGAAAACAGCGATTTCGGTGATGCTGCACACTTGTAACAGCAGAATCATGAAGATTATCACTGAAAATGCATATCTCAGCTGGAAACCCAACGATACCGAAGATATCGCAGTTTCCGCATGTCAAACGCTCTGTGGAGTGCTGAAAACACCAGAAAACGTGTTTTTCGTATTCAATAGCACGAAAAGAGCGATTTCTGTGATTCTGCACACTTGTCACAGAAGAAACTCGAAGATTATCGTAGAAAATGCATATCTCAACTGGAAACAACAACGATACCGAAGATATCGCAGTTTCCGCATATCAAGCGCTCTCTGGACTGCTGAAAATACCAGAAAACGTGTTTTTCGCATTCAATAGCACGAAAACAGCGATTTCGGTGATTCTGCACACTTGTAACAGCAGAATCATGAAGATTATCACTGAAAATGCATATCTCAGCTGGAAACAACAACGATACCGAAGATATCGCAGTTTCCGCATATCAAACGCACTGTGGAGTGCTGAAAACACCAGAAAACGTGTTTTTCGCATTCAAAAGCACGAAAACAGCGATTTCGGTGTTTCTGCACACTTGTAACAGCAGAATCATGAAGAATATCACTGAAAATGCATATCTCAGCTGGAAACAACAACGATACCGAAGATATGGCAGTTTCCGCATATCAAACGCACTGTGGAGTGCTGAAAACACCAGATAACGTGTTTTTCGCATTCAATAGCACGAAAACAGCGATTTCGGTGATTCTGCACACTTGTAACAGCAGAATCATGAAGATTATCACTGAAAATGCATATCTCAGCTGGAAACAACAACGATACCGAAGATATCGCAGTTTCCGCATATCAAACGCACTGTGGAGTGCTGAAAACACCAGAAAACGTGTTTTTCGCATTCAAAAGCACGGAAACAGCGACTTCGGTGTTTCTGCACACTTGTAACAGCAGAATCATGAAGATTATCACTGAAAATGCATATCTCAGCTGGAAACAACAACGATACCGAAGATATCGCAGTTTCCGCATGTCAAACGCTCTGTGGCGTGCTGAAAACACTAGAAAACGTGTTTTTCGCATTCAATAGCACGAAAACTGCGATTTCGGTGTTTCTGCACACTTGTAACAGCAGAATCATGAAGATTATCACTGAAAATGCATATCTCAGCTGGAAACAACAACGATACCGAAGATATCGCAGTTTCCGCATATCAAACGCACTGTGGAGTGCTGAAAACACCAGAAAACGTGTTTTTCGCATTCAATAGCACGAAAACAGCGATTTCGGTGATTCTGCACACTTGTAACAGCAGAATCATGAAGATTATCACTGAAAATGCATATCTCAGCTGGAAACAACATCGATACCGAAGATATCGCAGTTTCCGCATATCAAACGCACTGTGGAGTGCTGAAAACACCAGAAAACGTGTTTTTCGCATTCAAAAGCACGAAAACAGCGATTTCGGTTATTCTGCACACTTGTAACAGCAGAATCATGAAGATTATCACTGAAAATGCATATCTCAGCTGGAAACCCCACGAAAACGAAGATATCCCTGTTGCCGCACATCAAAAGCACTGTCGGGTGCTGAAAACACTAGAAAACGTGTTTTTCGCATTCAATAGCACGAAAACAGCGATTTCGGTGTTTCTGCACACTTGTAACTGCAGAATCATGGAGATTACCACTGAAAGTGCAAATCTCAGCTGGAAACCCAACGATACCGATGATATCGCAGTTTCCGCATGTCAAACGCTCTGTGGAGTGCTGAAAACACCAGAAAACGTGTTGTTCGCATTCAATAGCACGAAAACAGCGATTTCGGTGATTCTGCACACTTGTCACAGAAGTAACTCGAAGATTATCGTAGAAAATGCATATCTCAGCTGGAAACAACAACGATACCGAAGATATCGCAGTTTCCGCATATCAAGCGCACTGTGGAGTGCTGAAAACACCAGAAAACGTGTTTTTCGCATTCAATAGCACTAAAACAGCGATTTCGGTGATTCTGCACACTTGTAACAGCAGAATCATGAAGATTATCACTGAAAATGCATATCTCAGCTAGAAACCCCACGAAAACGAAGATATCCCTGTTTACGCACATCAAAGGCACTGTCGGGTGCTGAAAACACTAGAAAACGTGTTTTTCGCATTCAATAGCACGAAAACAGCGATTTCGGTGATCCTGCACACTTGTAACAGCAGAATCATGAAGATTATCACTGGAAATGCATATCTCAGCTGGAAACCCAACGATACCGAAGATATCGCAGTTTCCGCATGTCAAACGCTCTGTGGCGTGCTGAAAACACCAGAAAACGTGTTTTTCGCATTCAATAGCACGAAAACAGCGATTTCGGTGATTCTGCGCACTTGTCACAGAAGAAACTCGAAGATTATCGTAGAAAATGCATATCTCACCTGGAAACAACAACGCTACCGAAGATATCGCAGTTTCCGCATATCAAGCGCACTGTGGAGTGCTGAAAACACCAGAAAACGTGTTTTTCGCATGCAGTAGTACGAAAACAGCGTTTTCGGTGATTCTGCACACTTGTAACAGCAGAATCATGACGATTATCACTGAAAATGCATATCTCAGCTGGAAACAACAACGATACCGAAGATATGGCAGTTTCCGCAAATCAAACGCACTGTGGAGTGCTGAAAACACCAGAAAACGTGTTTTTCGCAATCAATAGCACGAAAACAGCGATTTCGGTGATTCTGCACACTTGTAACAGCAGAATCATGAAGATTATCACTGAAAATGCATATCTCAGCTGGAAACCCAACGATACCGAAGATATCGCAGTTTCCGCATGTCAAACGCTCTGTGGAGTGCTGAAAACACCAGAAAACGTGTTTTTCGCATTCAATAGCACTAAAACAGCGATTTCGGTTATTCTGGACACTTGTAACAGCAGAATCATGAAGATTATCACTGAAAATGCATATCTCAGCTGGAAACAACAACGATACCGAAGATATCGCAGTTTCCGCATATCAAACTCACTGTGGAGTGCTGAAATCACCAGAAAACGGGTTTTTCGCATTAAATAGCACGAAAACAGCGATTTCGGTGAATCTGCACACTTGTCACAGAAGAAACTCGAAGATTATCGTAGAAAATGCATATCTCACCTGGAAACAACAACGATACCGAAGATATCGCAGTTTCCGCATATCAAGCGCACCGTGGAGTGCTGAAAACACCAGAAAACGTGTTTTTCGCATTCAGTAGCACGAAAACAGCGATTTCGGTGATTCTGCACACTTGTAACAGCAGAATCATGAAGATTATCACTGAAAATGCATATCTCACCTGGAAACAACAACGATACCGAAGATATGGCAGTTTCCGCAAATCTAACGCACTGTGGAGTGCTGAAAACACCAGAAAACGCGTTTTTCGCAATCAATAGCACGAAAACAGCGATTTCGGTTATTCTGGACACTTGTAACAGCACAATCATTAAGATTATCACTGAAAATGCATATCTCAGCTGGAAACAACAACGATACCGAAGATATCGCAGTTTCCGCATATCAAACGCACTGTGGAGTGCTGAAAACACCAGAAAACGTGTTTTTCGCATTCAATACCACGAAAACAGCGATTTCGGTGATTCTGCACACTTGTAACAGCAGAATCATGAAGATTATCACTGAAAATGCATATCTCAGCTGGAAACAACAACGATACCGAAGATATCGCAGTTTCCGCATGTCAAACGCTCTGTGGCGTGCTGAAAACACCAGAAAACGTGTTTTTCGCATTCAATAGCACGAAAACAGCGATTTCGGTGATTCTGCACACTTGTAACAGCAGAATCATGAAGATTATCACTGAAAATGCATATCTCAGCTGGAAACAACAACGATACCGAAGATATCGCAGTTTCCGCATGTCAAACGCTCTGTGGCGTGCTGAAAACACCAGAAAACGTTTTTTTCGCATTCAAAAGCACGAAAACAGCGATGTCGGTGATTCTGTACACTTGTAACAGCAGAATCATGAAGATGATCACTGAAAATGCATCTCTCAGCTGGAAACAACAACGATACCGAAGATATCGCAGTTTCCGCATATCAAACGCACTGTGGAGTGCTGAAAACACCAGAATACGTGTTTTTCGCATTCAAAAGCACGAAAACAGCGATTTCGGTGTTTCTGCACACTTGTAACAGCTGAATCATGGAGATTATCACTGAAAATGCATATCTCAGCTGGAAACCCAACGATACCGAAGATATCGCAGTTTCCGCATGTCAAACGCTCTGTGGAGTGCTGAAAACACCGGAAAACGTGGTTTTCGCATTCAATGGCACGAAAACAGCGATTTCGGTGATTCTGCACACTTGTAACAGCAGAATCATGAAGATTATCACTGGAAATGCATATCTCAGCTGGAAACCCAACGATACCGAAGATATCGCAGTTTCCGCATGTCAAACGCTCTGTGGCGTGCTGAAAACACCAGAAAACGTGTTTTTCGCATTCAATAGCACGAAAACAGCGATTTCGGTGATTCTGCACACTTGTCACAGAAGTAACTCGAAGATTATCGTAGAAAATGCATATCTCAGCTGGAAACAACAACGATACCGAAGATATCGCAGTTTCCGCATATCAAGCGCACTGTGGAGTGCTGAAAACACCAGAAAACGTGTTTTTCGCATTCAATAGCACTAAAACAGCTATTTCGGTGTTTCTGCACACTTGTAACTGCAGAAGCATGGAGATTATCACTGAAAATGCATATCTCAGCTGGAAACCAAACGATACCGAAGATATCGCAGTTTCCGCATATCAAGCGCACTGTGGAGTGCTGAAAACACCAGAAAACGTGTTTTTCGCATTCAATAGCACTAAAACAGCGATTTCGGTGTTTCTGCACACTTGTAACTACAGAATCATGGAGATTATCACTGAAAATGCATATCTCAGCTGGAAACCCAACGATACCGAAGATATCGCAGTTTCCGCATGTCAAACGCTCTGTGGAGTGCTGAAAACACCAGAAAACGTGTTTTTCGCATTCAATAGCACTAAAACAGCGATTTCGGTTATTCTGGACACTTGTAACAGCAGAATCATGAAGATTATCACTGAAAATGCATATCTCAGCTGGAAACAACAACGATACCGAAGATATCGCAGTTTCCGCATATCAAACTCACTGTGGAGTGCTGAAATCACCAGAAAACGGGTTTTTCGCATTCAATAGCACGAAAACAGCGATTTCGGTGAATCTGCACACTTGTCACAGAAGAAACTCGAAGATTATCGTAGAAAATGCATATCTCACCTGGAAACAACAACGATACCGAAGATATCGCAGTTTCCGCATATCAAGCGCACCGTGGAGTGCTGAAAACACCAGAAAACGTGTTTTTCGCATTCAGTAGCACGAAAACAGCGATTTCGGTGATTCTGCACACTTGTAACAGCAGAATCATGAAGATTATCACTGAAAATGCATATCTCACCTGGAAACAACAACGATACCGAAGATATGGCAGTTTCCGCAAATCTAACGCACTGTGGAGTGCTGAAAACACCAGAAAACGCGTTTTTCGCAATCAATAGCACGAAAACAGCGATTTCGGTTATTCTGGACACTTGTAACAGCACAATCATTAAGATTATCACTGAAAATGCATATCTCAGCTGGAAACAACAACGATACCGAAGATATCGCAGTTTCCGCATATCAAACGCACTGTGGAGTGCTGAAATCACCAGAAAACGTGTTTTTCGCATTCAATTGAATGAAAACAGCGATTTCGGTGATTCTGCACACTTGTCACAGAAGAAACTCGAAGATTATCGTAGAAAATGCATATCTCAGCTGGAAACAACAACGATACCGAAGATATCGCAGTTTCCGCATGTCAAACGCTCTGTGGCGTGCTGAAAACACCAGAAAACGTGTTTATCGCATTCAAAAGCACGAAAACCGCGATTTCGGTGGTTCTGCACATTTGTAACAGCAGAATCATGAAGATTATCACTGAAAATGCATATCTCAGCTGGAAACAACAACGATACCGAAGATATCGCAGTTTCCGCATATCAAACGCACTGTGGAGTGCTGAAAACACCAGAAAACGTGTTTTTCGCATTCAATACCACGAAAACAGCGATTTCGGTGATTCTGCACACTTGTAACAGCAGAATCATGAAGATTATCACTGAAAATGCATATCTCAGCTGGAAACAACAACGATACCGAAGATATCGCAGTTTCCGCATGTCAAACGCTCTGTGGCGTGCTGAAAACACCAGAAAACGTGTTTTTCGCATTCAATAGCACGAAAACAGCGATTTCGGTGATTCTGCACACTTGTAACAGCAGAATCATGAAGATTATCACTGAAAATGCATATCTCAGCTGGAAACAACAACGATACCGAAGATATCGCAGTTTCCGCATGTCAAACGCTCTGTGGCGTGCTGAAAACATCAGAAAACGTGTTTTTCGCATTCAATAGCACGAAAAGAGCGATTTCTGTGATTCTGCGCACTTGTCACAGAAGAAACTCGAAGATTATCGTAGAAAATGCATATCTCACCTGGAAACAACAACGATACCGAAGATATCGCAGTTTCCGCATATCAAGCGCACTGTGGAGTGCTGAAAACACCAGAAAACGTGTTTTTCGCATGCAGTAGCACGAAAACAGCGATTTCGGTGATTCTGCACACTTGTAACAGCAGAATCATGAAGATTATCACTGAAAATGCATATCTCAGCTGGAAACAACAAAGACACCGAAGATATCGCAGTTTCCGCATATCAAACGCACTGTGGAGTGCTGAAAACACCAGAATACGTGTTTTTCGCATTCAAAAGCACGAAAACAGCGATTTCGGTGTTTCTGCACACTTGTAACAGCTGAATCATGGAGATTATCACTGAAAATGCATATCTCAGCTGGAAACCCAACGATACCGAAGATATCGCAGTTTCCGCATGTCAAACGCTCTGTGGAGTGCTGAAAACACCGGAAAACGTGGTTTTCGCATTCAATGGCACGAAAACAGCGATTTCGGTGATTCTGCACACTTGTAACAGCAGAATCATGAAGATTATCACTGAAAATGCATATCTCAGCTGGAAACCCCACGAAAACGAAGATATCCCTGTTTCCGCACTTCAAAGGCACTGTCGGGTGCTGAAAACACTAGAAAACGTGTTTTTCGCATTCAATAGCACGGAAACAGCGATTTCGGTGATTCTGCACACTTGTCACAGAAGTAACTCGAAGATTATCGTAGAAAATGCATATCTCAGCTGGAAACAACAACGATACCGAAGATATCGCAGTTTCCGCATATCAAGCGCACTGTGGAGTGCTGAAAACACCAGAAAACGTGTTTTTCGCATTCAATAGCACTAAAACAGCTATTTCGGTGTTTCTGCACACTTGTAACTGCAGAAGCATGGAGATTATCACTGAAAATGCATATCTCAGCTGGAAACCAAACGATACCGAAGATATCGCAGTTTCCGCATATCAAGCGCACTGTGGAGTGCTGAAAACACCAGAAAACGTGTTTTTCGCATTCAATAGCACTAAAACAGCGATTTCGGTGTTTCTGCACACTTGTAACTACAGAATCATGGAGAATATCACTGAAAATGCATATCTCAGCTGGAAACCCAACGATACCGAAGATATCGCAGTTTCCGCATGTCAAACGCTCTGTGGAGTGCTGAAAACACCAGAAAACGTGTTTTTCGCATTCAATAGCACTAAAACAGCGATTTCGGTTATTCTGGACACTTGTAACAGCAGAATCATGAAGATTATCACTGAAAATGCATATCTCAGCTGGAAACAACAACGATACCGAAGATATCGCAGTTTCCGCATATCAAACTCACTGTGGAGTGCTGAAATCACCAGAAAACGGGTTTTTCGCATTCAATAGCACGAAAACAGCGATTTCGGTGAATCTGCACACTTGTCACAGAAGAAACTCGAAGATTATCGTAGAAAATGCATATCTCACCTGGAAACAACAACGATACCGAAGATATCGCAGTTTCCGCATATCAAGCGCACTGTGGAGTGCTGAAATCACCAGAAAACGTGTTTTTCGCATTCAGTAGCACGAAAACAGCGATTTCGGTGATTCTGCACACTTGTAACAGCAGAATCATGAAGATTATCACTGAAAATGCATATCTCACCTGGAAACAACAACGATACCGAAGATATGGCAGTTTCCGCAAATCAAACGCACTGTGGAGTGCTGAAAACACCAGAAAACGCGTTTTTCGCAATCAATAGCACGAAAACAGCGATTTCGGTTATTCTGGACACTTGTAACAGCACAATCATTAAGATTATCACTGAAAATGCATATCTCAGCTGGAAACAACAACGATACCGAAGATATCGCAGTTTCCGCATATCAAACGCACTGTGGAGTGCTGAAATCACCAGAAAACGTGTTTTTCGCATTCAATTGAATGAAAACAGCGATTTCGGTGATTCTGCACACTTGTCACAGAAGAAACTCGAAGATTATCGTAGAAAATGCATATCTCAGCTGGAAACAACAACGATACCGAAGATATCGCAGTTTCCGCATGTCAAACGCTCTGTGGCGTGCTGAAAACACCAGAAAACGTGTTTTTCGCATGCAGTAGCACGAAAACAGCGATTTCGGTGATTCTGCACACTTGTAACAGCAGAATCATGAAGATTATCACTGAAAATGCATATCTCAGCTGGAAACAACAACGATACCGAAGATATCGCAGTTTCCGCATATCAAACGCACTGTGGAGTGCTGAAATCACCAGAAAACGTGTTTTTCGCATTCAATAGCACGAAAACAGCGATTTCAGTGATTCTGCACACTTGTCACAGAAGAAACTCGAAGATTATCGTAGAAAATGCATATCTCAGCTGGAAACAACAGCGATACCGAAGATATCGCAGTTTCCGCATATCAAACGCACTGTGGAGTGCTGAAAACACCAGAAAACGTGTTTTTCGCATTCAATACCACGAAAACAGCGATTTCGGTGATTCTGCACACTTGTAACAGCAGAATCATGAAGATTATCACTGAAAATGCATATCTCAGCTGGAAACAACAACGATACCGAAGATATCGCAGTTTCCGCATGTCAAACGCTCTGTGGCGTGCTGAAAACACCAGAAAACGTGTTTTTCGCATTCAATAGCACGAAAACAGCGATTTCGGTGATTCTGCACACTTGTAACAGCAGAATCATGAAGATTATCACTGAAAATGCATATCTCAGCTGGAAACAACAAAGACACCGAAGATATCATAGTTTCCGCATATCAAACGCACTGTGGAGTGCTGAAAACACCAGAAAACGTGTTTTTCGCATTCAAAAGCACGGAAACAGCGACTTCGGTGTTTCTGCACACTTGTAACAGCAGAATCATGAAGATTATCATTGGAAATGCATATCTCAGCTGGAAACAACAACGATACCGAAGATATCGCAGTTTCCGCATGTCAAACGCTCTGTGGCGTGCTGAAAACACCAGAAAACGTGTTTTTCGCATTCAATAGCACGAAAACAGCGATTTCGGCGATTCTGCACACTTGTAACAGCAGAATCATGATGATTATCACTGAAAATGCATATCTCAGCTGGAAACAACAACGATACCGAAGATATCGCAGTTTCCGCATGTCAAACGCTCTGTGGCGTGCTGAAAACATCAGAAAACGTGTTTTTCGCATTCAATAGCACGAAAAGAGCGATTTCTGTGATTCTGCGCACTTGTCACAGAAGAAACTCGAAGATTATCGTAGAAAATGCATATCTCACCTGGAAACAACAACGATACCGAAGATATCGCAGTTTCCGCATATCAAGCGCACTGTGGAGTGCTGAAAACACCAGAAAACGTGTTTTTCGCATGCAGTAGCACGAAAACAGCGATTTCGGTGATTCTGCACACTTGTAACAGCAGAATCATGAAGATTATCACTGAAAATGCATATCTCAGCTGGAAACAACAACGATACCGAAGATATGGCAGTTTCCGCAAATCAAACGCACTGTGGAGTGCTGAAAACACCAGAAAACGTGTTTTTCGCAATCAATAGCACGAAAACAGCGATTTCGGTGATTCTGCACACTTGTAACAGCAGAATCATGCAGATTACCACTGAAAATGCATATCTCAGCTGGAAACAACAACGATACCGAAGATATCGCAGTTTCCGCATGCCAAACGCTCCGTGGCGTGCTGAAAACACCAGAAAACGTGTTTTTCGCATTCAATAGCACGAAAACAGCGATTTCGGTGATTCTGCACACTTGTAACAGCAGAATCATGAAGATTATCACTGAAAATGCATATCTCAGCTGGAAACAACAACGATACCGAAGATATCGCAGTTTCCGCATATCAAACGCACTGTGGAGTGCTGAAAACACCAGAAAACGTGTTTTTCGCATTCAAAAGCACGGAAACAGCGACTTCGGTGTTTCTGCACACTTGTAACAGCAGAATCATGAAGATTATCACTGGAAATGCATATCTCAGCTGGAAACCCAACGATACCGAAGATATCGCAGTTTCCGCATGTCAAACGCTCTGTGGCGTGCTGAAAACACCAGAAAACGTGTTTTTAGCATTCAATAGCACGAAAACAGCGATTTCGGTGATCCTGCACACTTGTAACAGCAGAATCATGAAGATTATCACTGGAAATGCATATCTCAGCTGGAAACCCAACGATACCGAAGATACCGCAGCTTCCGCATGTCAAACGCTCTGTGGCGTGCTGAAAACACCAGAAAACGTGTTTTTCGCATTCAAAAGCACGAAAACAGCGATTTCGGTGATTCTGTACACTTGTAACAGCAGAATCATGAAGATGATCACTGAAAATGCATCTCTCAGCTGGAAACAACAACGATACCGAAGATATCGCAGTTTCCGCATATCAAACGCACTGTGGAGTGCTGAAAACACCAGAAAACGTGTTTTTCGCATTCAAAAGCACGAAAACAGCGATTTCGGTGTTTCTGCACACTTGTAACAGCTGAATCATGGAGATTATCACTGAAAATGCATATCTCAGCTGGAAACCCAACGATACCGAAGATATCGCAGTTTCCGCATGTCAAACGCTCTGTGGAGTGCTGAAAACACCGGAAAACGTGGTTTTCGCATTCAATAGCACGAAAACAGCGATTTCGGTGATTCTGCACACTTGTAACAGCAGAATCATGAAGATTATCACTGAAAATGCATATCTCAGCTGGAAACCCCACGAAAACGAAGATATCCCTGTTTCCGCACATCAAAGGCACTGTCGGGTGCTGAAAACACTAGAAAACGTGTTTTTCGCATTCAATAGCACGAAAACAGCGATTTCGGTGATCCTGCACACTTGTAACAGCAGAATCATGAAGATTATCACTGGAAATGCATATCTCAGCTGGAAACCCAACGATACCGAAGATATCGCAGTTTCCGCATGTCAACCGCTCTGTGGCGTGCTGAAAACACCAGAAAACGTGGTTTTCGCATTCAAAAGCACGAAAACAGCGATTTCGGTTATTCTGGACACTTGTAACAGCAGAATCATGAAGATTATCACTGAAAATGCATATCTCAGCTGGAAACCCAACGATACCGAAGATATCGCAGTTTCCGCATGTCAAACGCTCTGTGGAGTGCTGAAAACACCAGAGAACGTGTTTTTCGCATTCAATAGCACGAAAAGAGCGATTTCTGTGATTCTGCACACTTGTCACAGAAGAAACACGAAGATTATCGTAGCAAATGCATATCTCACCTGGAAACAACAACGATACCGAAGATATCGCAGTTTCCGCATATCAAACTCACTGTGGAGTGCTGAAATCACCAGAAAACGTGTTTTTCGCATTCAATAGCACGAAAACAGCGATTTCGGTGATTCTGCACACTTGTCACAGAAGTAACTCGAAGATTATCGTAGAAAATGCATATCTCAGCTGGAAACAACAACGATACCGAAGATATCGCAGTTTCCGCATATCAAACGCACTGTGGAGTGCTGAAAACACCAGAGAACGTGTTTTTCGCATTCAATAGCACGAAAACAGCGATTTCGGTGGTTCTGCACACTTGTCACAGAAGTAACTCGAAGATTATCGTAGAAAATGCATATCTCAGCTGGAAACAACAACGATACCGAAGATATCGCAGTTTCCGCATGTCAAACGCTCTGTGGAGTGCTGAAAACACCAGAAAACGTGATTTTCGCAATCAGTAGCACTAAAACAGCAATTTCGGTTATTCGGGACACTTGTAACAATAGAATCATGAAGATTACCACTGAAAATGCATATCTCAGCTGGAAACAACAACGATACCGAAGATATCGCAGTTTCCGCATATCAAACTCACTGTGGAGTGCTGAAAACACTAGAAAACGTGTTTTTCGCATTCAATAGCACGAAAACAGCGATTTCGGTGATCCTGCACACTTGTAACAGCAGAATCATGAAGATTATCACTGGAAATGCATATCTCAGCTGGAAACCCAACGATACCGAAGATATCGCAGTTTCCGCATGTCAAACGCTCTGTGGCGTGCTGAAAACACCAGAAAACGTGTTTTTCGCATTCAAAAGCACGAAAACAGGGATTTCGGTTATTCTGGACACTTGTAACAGCAGAATCATGAAGATTATCACTGAAAATGCATATCTCAGCTGGAAACCCAACGATACCGAAGATATCGCAGTTTCCGCATGTAAAACGCTCTGTGGAGTGCTGAAAACACCAGAGAACGTGTTTTTCGCATTCAATAGCACGAAAAGAGCGATTTCTTTGATTCTGCACACTTGTCACAGAAGAAACTCGAAGATTATCGTAGCAAATGCATATCTCACCTGGAAACAACAACGATACCGAAGATATCGCAGTTTCCGCATATCAAACTCACTGTGGAGTGCTGAAATCACCAGAAAACGTGTTTTTCGCATTCAATAGCACGAAAACAGCGATTTCTGTGATTCTGCACACTTGTCACAGAAGAAACTCGAAGATTATCGTAGCAAATGCATATCTCATCTGGAAACAACAACGATACCGAAGATATCGCAGTTTCCGCATATCAAACTCACTGTGGAGTGCTGAAATCACCAGAAAACGTGTTTTTCGCAATCAATAGCACTAAAACAGCAATTTCGGTTATTCGGGACACTTGTAACAGCAGAATCATGAAGATTATCACTGAAAATGCATATCTCAGCTGGAAGCAACAACGATACCGAAGATATCGCAGTTTCCGCATATCAAACTCACTGTGGAGTGCTGAAATCACCAGAAAACGTGTTTTTCGCATTCAATAGCACGAAAACAGCGATTTCGGTGATTCTGCACACTTGTCACAGAAGTAACTCGAAGATTATCGTAGAAAATGCATATCTCAGCTGGAAACAACAACGATACCGAAGATATCGCAGTTTCCGCATGTCAAACGCTCTGTGGAGTGCTGAAAACACCAGAAAACGTGTTTTTCGCAATCAATAGCACTAAAACAGCGATTTCGGTTATTCTGGACACTTGTAACAGCAGAATCATGAAGATTATCACTGAAAATGCATATCTCAGCTGGAAACCCCACGAAAACGAAGATATCCCTGTTTCCGCACATCAAAGGCACTGTGGAGTGCTGAAAACACCAGAAAACGAGTTTTTCGCATTCAAAAGCACGAAAACAGCGATTTCGGTGTTTCTGCACACTTGTAACAGCAGAATCATGGAGATTATCACTGAAAATGCATATCTCAGCTGGAAACCCAACGATACCGAAGATATCGCAGTTTCCGCATGTAAAACGCTCTGTGGAGTGCTGAAAACACCAGAGAACGTGTTTTTCGCATTCAATAGCACGAAAAGAGCGATTTCTGTGATTCTGCACACTTGTCACAGAAGAAACTGGAAGATTATCGTAGCAAATGCATATCTCACCTGGAAACAACAACGATACCGAAGATATCGCAGTTTCCGCATATCAAACTCACTGTGGAGTGCTGAAATCACCAGAAAACGTGTTTTTCGCATTCAATAGCACGAAAACAGCGATTTCGGTGATTCTGCACACTTGTCACAGAAGTAACTCGAAGATTATCGTAGAAAATGCATATCTCAGCTGGAAACAACAACGATACCGAAGATATCGCAGTTTCCGCATGTCAAACGCTCTGTGGAGTGCTGAAAACACCAGAAAACGTGTTTTTCGCATTCAATAGCACGAAAACAGCGATTTCGGTGATCCTGCACACTTGTAACAGCAGAATCATGAAGATTATCACTGAAAATGCATATCTCAGCTGGAAACAACAACCATACCGAAGATATCGCAGTTTCCGCATATCAAACGCACTGTGGAGTGCTGAAAACACCAGAAAACGTGTTTTTCGCATTCAATAGCACGAAAACAGCGATTTCGGTGATTCTGCACACTTGTCACAGAAGTAACTCGAAGATTATCGTAGAAAATGCATATCTCAGCTGGAAACCCAACGATACCGAAGATATCGCAGTTTCCGCATATCAAACGCACTGTGGAGTGGTGAAAACACCAGAAAACGAGTTTTTCGCATTCAAAAGCACGAAAACAGCGATTTCGGTGTTTCTGCACACTTGTAACAGCAGAATCATGAAGATTATCTCTGAAAATGCATATCTCAGCTGGAAACAACAACGATACCGAAAATATCGCAGTTTCCGCATATCAAACGCACTGTGGAGTGCTGAAAACACCAGAAAACGTGTTTTTCGCATTCAATAGCACGAAAACAGCGATTTCGGTGTTTCTGCACACTTGTAACAGCAGAATCATGAAGATTATCACTGAAAATGCATATCTCAGCTGGAAACCACAACGATACCGAAGATATCGCAGCTTGCGCATATCAAACGCACTGTGGAGTGCTGAAAACACCAGAAAACGTGTTTTTCGCATTCAAAAGCACGAAAACAGCGATTTCGGTGATTCTGCACTCTTGTAACAGCAGAATCATGAAGATTATCTCTGAAAATGCATATCTCAGCTTGAAACAACAACGATACCGAAAATATCGCAGTTTCCGCATATCAAACGCACTGTGGAGTGCTGAAAACACCAGAAAACGTGTTTTTCGCATTCAATAGCACGAAAACAGCGATTTCGGTGATTCTGCACACTTGTCACAGAAGTAACTCGAAGATTATCGTAGAAAATGCATATCTCAGCTGGAAACCCAACGATACCGAAGATATCGCAGTTTCCGCATATCAAACGCACTGTGGAGTGGTGAAAACACCAGAAAACGAGTTTTTCGCATTCAAAAGCACGAAAACAGCGATTTCGGTGTTTCTGCACACTTGTAACAGCAGAATCATGGAGATTATCACTGAAAATGCATATCTCAGCTGGAAACCCAACGATACCGAAGATATCGCAGTTTCCGCATGTCAAACGCTCTGTGGAGTGCTGAAAACACCAGAGAACGTGTTTTTCGCATTCAATAGCACGAAAAGAGCGATTTCTTTGATTCTGCACACTTGTCACAGAAGAAACTCGAAGATTATCGTAGCAAATGCATATCTCACCTGGAAACAACAACGATACCGAAGATATCGCAGTTTCCGCATATCAAACTCACTGTGGAGTGCTGAAATCACCAGAAAACGTGTTTTTCGCATTCAATAGCACGAAAACAGCGATTTCTGTGATTCTGCACACTTGTCACAGAAGAAACTCGAAGATTATCGTAGCAAATGCATATCTCATCTGGAAACAACAACGATACCGAAGATATCGCAGTTTCCGCATATCAAACTCACTGTGGAGTGCTGAAATCACCAGAAAACGTGTTTTTCGCAATCAATAGCACTAAAACAGCAATTTCGGTTATTCGGGACACTTGTAACAGCAGAATCATGAAGATTATCACTGAAAATGCATATCTCAGCTGGAAGCAACAACGATACCGAAGATATCGCAGTTTCCGCATATCAAACTCACTGTGGAGTGCTGAAATCACCAGAAAACGTGTTTTTCGCATTCAATAGCACGAAAACAGCGATTTCGGTGATTCTGCACACTTGTCACAGAAGTAACTCGAAGATTATCGTAGAAAATGCATATCTCAGCTGGAAACCCAACGATACCGAAGATATCGCAGTTTCCGCATATCAAACGCACTGTGGAGTGGTGAAAACACCAGAAAACGAGTTTTTCGCATTCAAAAGCACGAAAACAGCGATTTCGGTGTTTCTGCACACTTGTAACAGCAGAATCATGAAGATTATCTCTGAAAATGCATATCTCAGCTGGAAACAACAACGATACCGAAAATATCGCAGTTTCCGCATATCAAACGCACTGTGGAGTGCTGAAAACACCAGAAAACGTGTTTTTCGCATTCAATAGCACGAAAACAGCGATTTCGGTGATTCTGCACACTTGTCACAGAAGTAACTCGAAGATTATCGTAGAAAATGCATATCTCAGCTGGAAACAACAACGATACCGAAGATATCGCAGTTTCCGCATGTCAAACGCTCTGTGGAGTGCTGAAAACACCAGAAAACGTGTTTTTCGCATTCAATAGCACGAAAACAGCGATTTCGGTGATCCTGCACACTTGTAACAGCAGAATCATGAAGATTATCACTGAAAATGCATATCTCAGCTGGAAACAACAACCATACCGAAGATATCGCAGTTTCCGCATATCAAACGCACTGTGGAGTGCTGAAAACACCAGAAAACGTGTTTTTCGCATTCAATAGCACGAAAACAGCGATTTCGGTGATTCTGCACACTTGTCACAGAAGTAACTCGAAGATTATCGTAGAAAATGCATATCTCAGCTGGAAACCCAACGATACCGAAGATATCGCAGTTTCCGCATATCAAACGCACTGTGGAGTGGTGAAAACACCAGAAAACGAGTTTTTCGCATTCAAAAGCACGAAAACAGCGATTTCGGTGTTTCTGCACACTTGTAACAGCAGAATCATGAAGATTATCTCTGAAAATGCATATCTCAGCTGGAAACAACAACGATACCGAAAATATCGCAGTTTCCGCATATCAAACGCACTGTGGAGTGCTGAAAACACCAGAAAACGTGTTTTTCGCATTCAATAGCACGAAAACAGCGATTTCGGTGTTTCTGCACACTTGTAACAGCAGAATCATGAAGATTATCACTGAAAATGCATATCTCAGCTGGAAACCACAACGATACCGAAGATATCGCAGCTTGCGCATATCAAACGCACTGTGGAGTGCTGAAAACACCAGAAAACGTGTTTTTCGCATTCAAAAGCACGAAAACAGCGATTTCGGTGATTCTGCACTCTTGTAACAGCAGAATCATGAAGATTATCTCTGAAAATGCATATCTCAGCTGGAAACAACAACGATACCGAAAATATCGCAGTTTCCGCATATCAAACGCTCTGTGGAGTGCTGAAAACACCAGAAAACTTGTTTTCTCGCATTCAATAGCACGAAAAGAGCGATTTCTGTGATTCTGCACACTTGTCACAGAAGAAGCTCGAAGATTATCGTAGAAAATGCATATCTCAGCTGGAAACCCAACGATACCGAAGATATCGCAGTTTCCGCATATCAAACGCACTGTGGAGTGGTGAAAACACCAGAAAACGAGTTTTTCGCATTCAAAAGCACGAAATCAGCGATTTCGGTGTTTCTGCACACTTGTAACAGCAGAATCATGGAGATTATCACTGAAAATGCATATCTCAGCTGGAAACCCAACGATACCGAAGATATCGCAGTTTCCGCATGTCAAACGCTCTGTGGAGTGCTGAAAACACCAGAAAACTTGTTTTCTCGCATTCAATAGCACGAAAAGAGCGATTTCTGTGATTCTGCACACTTGTCACAGAAGAAGCTCGAAGATTATCGTAGAAAATGCATATCTCACCTGGAAACAACAACGATACCGAAGATATCGCAGTTTCCGCATATCAAACGCACTGTGGAGTGGTGAAAACACCAGAAAACGAGTTTTTCGCATTCAAAAGCACGAAAACAGCGATTTCGGTGTTTCTGCACACTTGTAACAGCAGAATCATGAAGATTATCTCTGAAAATGCATATCTCAGCTGGAAACAACAACGATACCGAAAATATCGCAGTTTCCGCATATCAAACGCACTGTGGAGTGCTGAAAACACCAGAAAACGTGTTTTTCGCATTCAATAGCACGAAAACAGCGATTTCGGTGTTTCTGCACACTTGTAACAGCAGAATCATGAAGATTATCACTGAAAATGCATATCTCAGCTGGAAACCACAACGATACCGAAGATATCGCAGCTTGCGCATATCAAACGCACTGTGGAGTGCTGAAAACACCAGAAAACGTGTTTTTCGCATTCAAAAGCACGAAAACAGCGATTTCGGTGATTCTGCACTCTTGTAACAGCAGAATCATGAAGATTATCTCTGAAAATGCATATCTCAGCTGGAAACAACAACGATACCGAAAATATCGCAGTTTCCGCATATCAAACGCACTGTGGAGTGCTGAAAACACCAGAAAACGTGTTTTTCGCATTCAATAGCACGAAAACAGCGATTTCGGTGATTCTGCACACTTGTCACAGAAGTAACTCGAAGATTATCGTAGAAAATGCATATCTCAGCTGGAAACCCAACGATACCGAAGATATCGCAGTTTCCGCATATCAAACGCACTGTGGAGTGGTGAAAACACCAGAAAACGAGTTTTTCGCATTCAAAAGCACGAAAACAGCGATTTCGGTGTTTCTGCACACTTGTAACAGCAGAATCATGGAGATTATCACTGAAAATGCATATCTCAGCTGGAAACCCAACGATACCGAAGATATCGCAGTTTCCGCATGTCAAACGCTCTGTGGAGTGCTGAAAACACCAGAAAACTTGTTTTCTCGCATTCAATAGCACGAAAAGAGCGATTTCTGTGATTCTGCACACTTGTCACAGAAGAAGCTCGAAGATTATCGTAGAAAATGCATATCTCACCTGGAAACAACAACGATACCGAAGATATCGCAGTTTCCGCATGTCAAACGCTCTGTGGCGTGCTGAAAGCACCAGAAAACGTGTCTTCCGCAGTCAAAAGCACAAAAACAGCGATTTCGGTTATTCTGCACACTTGTCACAGAAGTAACTCGAAGATTATCGTAGAAAATGCATATCTCAGCTGGAAACCCAACGATACCGAAGATATCGCAGTTTCCGCATATCAAACGCACTGTGGAGTGCTGAAAACACCAGAAAACGAGTTTTTCGCATTCAAAAGCACGAAAACAGCGATTTCGGTGTTTCTGCACACTTGTAACAGCAGAATGATGAAGATTATCACTGAAAATGCATCTCTCACCTGGAAACAACAACGATACCGGAGATATCGCAGTTTCCGCATATCAAACGCACTGTGAAGTGCTGAAAACTCCAGAAAACGTGTTTTTCATATTCAAATGCACGAAAACAGCGATTTCGGTGTTTCTGCACACTTGTAACAGCAGAATCATGGAGATTATCACTGAAAATGCATATCTCAGCTGGAAACCCAACGATACCGAAGATATCGCAGTTTCCGCAAGTCAAACGCTCTGTGGAGTGCTGAAAACACCAGAAAACGTGGTTTTCGCATTCAATAGCACGAAAACAGCGATTTCGGTGATTCTGCACACTTGTAACAGCAGAATCATGAAGATTATCACTGAAAATGCATATCTGTCACGTCCCAGACTGCGCGGATTGGCAAATTTCGAGGATCGCGCACTAAAATGCCGTTCTTTATCGTTCACGCAGCTCGTGCGTCTGTGTCTAACGGGGACTCTCGATTATTGATAAAAATGTCGTAATGGCTTACCTCAATCTCACGATGGCACTGCACTGTATCTCCTCGTTGCTGCAGGATAGATGATAATAGCGTAGCGGTTGGTGTGTGAATCGCGCACTTTGATAATGGGTTATAAGAATTAAATATGGAATTGTAATATTAATAATCACTTTAATATACTTCACGATGTAGGTTATATAAGATATAGAATACAATTGAATATGGAAATAATAATATAATATAAGATATAGGAATACAATGAAATAGTAACACTTGGAAATAGCAATACTTGGAAATAGTAACGATATAGAAACGCGATGTGTACTCCGGGAGCTCCGGAGTGGAACTTCCTACGCGATGTGTACCCCGGGAGCTCCAGAGTGGAACTTTTTACGTGATGTGTACCCCGGGAGCTCCGGAGTGGAACTTCCTACGCGATGTGTACCCCGGGAGCTCCAGAGTGGAACTTTTTACGTGATGTGTACCCCGGCAGCTCCGGAGTGGAACTTCCTACGCGATGTGTACCCCGGGAGCTCCAGAGTGGAACTTTTTACGTGATGTGTACCCCGGGTGCTCCGGAGTGGAACTTCTTTGACTGGGTGTTGCGGAGCTATCTTTATAGTAGTCGGATATGGATGAGGGGTGTGGTAATGGTAAGGATAAGCGAGCGTGGGACTGCTGACTCTGCATACCTCGGGAGAGATAGCGCGAGCGAGCGTGGGACTGCTGACTCTGCATACCTCGGGAGAGATAGCGCGAGCTAGCGTGGGATTGCTGACTCTGGGTAATTGAAGGAAGATAGGAGTTGGAGGATTGGGATGGAACAAGCTGACGGTGCGTTCTAGGAATTGAGTCGAGGGATGAGATAGCTGTGGTTGGTGCTTAAGGTTATTAGCTTAGCGACTACGGATATATGCGTGCTTATTGATTATAGGTAAATGGTAATGTAGTGATCGTGCAGAATAGAGGGTAAGGTAGGGAGTCGTCGGTATGGCCAACGTTACAATCTCAGCTGGAAACCCCATGAAAACGAAGATATCCCTGTTTCCGCACATCAAAGGCACTGTCGGGTGCTGAAAACACTAGAAAACGTGTTTTTCGCATTCAATAGCACGAAAACAGCGATTTCGGTGATGCTGCACACTTGTAACAGCAGAATCATGAAGATTATCACTGAAAATGCATATCTCAGCTGGAAACCCAACGATACCGAAGATATCGCAGTTTCCGCATGTCAAACGCTCTGTGGAGTGCTGAAAACACCAGAAAACGTGTTTTTCGTATTCAATAGCACGAAAAGAGCGATTTCTGTGATTCTGCACACTTGTCACAGAAGAAACTCGAAGATTATCGTAGAAAATGCATATCTCAACTGGAAACAACAACGATACCGAAGATATCGCAGTTTCCGCATATCAAGCGCTCTCTGGACTGCTGAAAATACCAGAAAACGTGTTTTTCGCATTCAATAGCACGAAAACAGCGATTTCGGTGATTCTGCACACTTGTAACAGCAGAATCATGAAGATTATCACTGAAAATGCATATCTCAGCTGGAAACAACATCGATACCGAAGATATCGCAGTTTCCGCATATCAAACGCACTGTGGAGTGCTGAAAACACCAGAAAACGTGTTTTTCGCATTCAAAAGCACGAAAACAGCGATTTCGGTTATTCTGCACACTTGTAACAGCAGAATCATGAAGATTATCACTGAAAATGCATATCTCAGCTGGAAACCCCACGAAAACGAAGATATCCCTGTTGCCGCACATCAAAAGCACTGTCGGGTGCTGAAAACACTAGAAAACGTGTTTTTCGCATTCAATAGCACGAAAACAGCGATTTCGGTGTTTCTGCACACTTGTAACTGCAGAATCATGGAGATTACCACTGAAAGTGCAAATCTCAGCTGGAAACCCAACGATACCGATGATATCGCAGTTTCCGCATGTCAAACGCTCTGTGGAGTGCTGAAAACACCAGAAAACGTGTTGTTCGCATTCAATAGCACGAAAACAGCGATTTCGGTGATTCTGCACACTTGTCACAGAAGTAACTCGAAGATTATCGTAGAAAATGCATATCTCAGCTGGAAACAACAACGATACCGAAGATATCGCAGTTTCCGCATATCAAGCGCACTGTGGAGTGCTGAAAACACCAGAAAACGTGTTTTTCGCATTCAATAGCACTAAAACAGCGATTTCGGTGATTCTGCACACTTGTAACAGCAGAATCATGAAGATTATCACTGAAAATGCATATCTCAGCTAGAAACCCCACGAAAACGAAGATATCCCTGTTTACGCACATCAAAGGCACTGTCGGGTGCTGAAAACACTAGAAAACGTGTTTTTCGCATTCAATAGCACGAAAACAGCGATTTCGGTGATCCTGCACACTTGTAACAGCAGAATCATGAAGATTATCACTGGAAATGCATATCTCAGCTGGAAACCCAACGATACCGAAGATATCGCAGTTTCCGCATGTCAAACGCTCTGTGGCGTGCTGAAAACACCAGAAAACGTGTTTTTCGCATTCAATAGCACGAAAACAGCGATTTCGGTGATTCTGCGCACTTGTCACAGAAGAAACTCGAAGATTATCGTAGAAAATGCATATCTCACCTGGAAACAACAACGCTACCGAAGATATCGCAGTTTCCGCATATCAAGCGCACTGTGGAGTGCTGAAAACACCAGAAAACGTGTTTTTCGCATGCAGTAGTACGAAAACAGCGTTTTCGGTGATTCTGCACACTTGTAACAGCAGAATCATGAAGATTATCACTGAAAATGCATATCTCAGCTGGAAACAACAACGATACCGAAGATATGGCAGTTTCCGCAAATCAAACGCACTGTGGAGTGCTGAAAACACCAGAAAACGTGTTTTTCGCAATCAATAGCACGAAAACAGCGATTTCGGTGATTCTGCACACTTGTAACAGCAGAATCATGAAGATTATCACTGGAAATGCATATCTCAGCTGGAAACCCAACGATACCGAAGATATCGCAGTTTCCGCATGTCAAACGCTCTGTGGCGTGCTGAAAACACCAGAAAACGTGTTTTTCGCATTCAATAGCACGAAAACAGCGATTTCGGTGATTCTGCGCACTTGTCACAGAAGAAACTCGAAGATTATCGTAGAAAATGCATATCTCACCTGGAAACAACAACGCTACCGAAGATATCGCAGTTTCCGCATATCAAGCGCACTGTGGAGTGCTGAAAACACCAGAAAACGTGTTTTTCGCATGCAGTAGTACGAAAACAGCGTTTTCGGTGATTCTGCACACTTGTAACAGCAGAATCATGAAGATTATCACTGAAAATGCATATCTCAGCTGGAAACAACAACGATACCGAAGATATGGCAGTTTCCGCAAATCAAACGCACTGTGGAGTGCTGAAAACACCAGAAAACGTGTTTTTCGCAATCAATAGCACGAAAACAGCGATTTCGGTGATTCTGCACACTTGTAACAGCAGAATCATGAAGATTATCACTGAAAATGCATATCTCAGCTGGAAACAACAACGATACCGAAGATATCGCAGTTTCCGCATATCAAACGCACTGTGGAGTGCTGAAAACACCAGAAAACGTGTTTTTCGCATTCAATAGCACGAAAACAGCGATTTCGGTGATTCTGCACACTTGTAACAGCAGAATCATGAAGATTATCACTGAAAATGCATATCTCAGCTGGAAACAACATCGATACCGAAGATATCGCAGTTTCCACATGTCAAACGCTCTGTGGCGTGCTGAAAACACCAGAAAACGTGTTTTTCGCATTCAAAAGCACGAAAACAGCGATGTCGGTGATTCTGTACACTTGTAACAGCAGAATCATGAAGATGATCACTGAAAATGCATCTCTCAGCTGGAAACAACAACGATACCGAAGATATCGCAGTTTCCGCATATCAAACGCACTGTGGAGTGCTGAAAACACCAGAATACGTGTTTTTCGCATTCAAAAGCACGAAAACAGCGATTTCGGTGTTTCTGCACACTTGTAACAGCTGAATCATGGAGATTATCACTGAAAATGCATATCTCAGCTGGAAACCCAACGATACCGAAGATATCGCAGTTTCCGCATGTCAAACGCTCTGTGGAGTGCTGAAAACACCGGAAAACGTGGTTTTCGCATTCAATGGCACGAAAACAGCGATTTCGGTGATTCTGCACACTTGTAACAGCAGAATCATGAAGATTATCACTGGAAATGCATATCTCAGCTGGAAACCCAACGATACCGAAGATATCGCAGTTTCCGCATGTCAAACGCTCTGTGGCGTGCTGAAAACACCAGAAAACGTGTTTTTCGCATTCAATAGCACGAAAACAGCGATTTCGGTGATTCTGCACACTTGTCACAGAAGTAACTCGAAGATTATCGTAGAAAATGCATATCTCAGCTGGAAACAACAACGATACCGAAGATATCGCAGTTTCCGCATATCAAGCGCACTGTTAAGTGCTGAAAACACCAGAAAACGTGTTTTTCGCATTCAATAGCACTAAAACAGCTATTTCGGTGTTTCTGCACACTTGTAACTGCAGAAGCATGGAGATTATCACTGAAAATGCATATCTCAGCTGGAAACCAAACGATACCGAAGATATCGCAGTTTCCGCATATCAAGCGCACTGTGGAGTGCTGAAAACACCAGAAAACGTGTTTTTCGCATTCAATAGCACTAAAACAGCGATTTCGGTGTTTCTGCACACTTGTAACTACAGAATCATGGAGATTATCACTGAAAATGCATATCTCAGCTGGAAACCCAACGATACCGAAGATATCGCAGTTTCCGCATGTCAAACGCTCTGTGGAGTGCTGAAAACACCAGAAAACGTGTTTTTCGCATTCAATAGCACTAAAACAGCGATTTCGGTTATTCTGGACACTTGCAACAGCAGAATCATGAAGATTATCACTGAAAATGCATATCTCAGCTGGAAACAACAACGATACCGAAGATATCGCAGTTTCCGCATATCAAACTCACTGTGGAGTGCTGAAATCACCAGAAAACGGGTTTTTCGCATTCAATAGCACGAAAACAGCGATTTCGGTGAATCTGCACACTTGTCACAGAAGAAACTCGAAGATTATCGTAGAAAATGCATATCTCACCTGGAAACAACAACGATACCGAAGATATCGCAGTTTCCGCATATCAAGCGCACTGTGGAGTGCTGAAAACACCAGAAAACGTGTTTTTCGCATTCAGTAGCACGAAAACAGCGATTTCGGTGATTCTGCACACTTGTAACAGCAGAATCATGAAGATTATCACTGAAAATGCATATCTCACCTGGAAACAACAACGATACCGAAGATATGGCAGTTTCCGCAAATCTAACGCACTGTGGAGTGCTGAAAACACCAGAAAACGCGTTTTTCGCAATCAATAGCACGAAAACAGCGATTTCGGTTATTCTGGACACTTGTAACAGCACAATCATTAAGATTATCACTGAAAATGCATATCTCAGCTGGAAACCCAACGATACCGAAGATATCGCAGTTTCCGCATATCAAACGCACTGTGGAGTGCTGAAAACACCAGAAAACGTGTTTTTCGCATTCAGTAGCACGAAAACAGCGATTTCGGTGATTCTGCACACTTGTAACAGCAGAATCATGAAGATTATCACTGAAAATGCATGTCTCAGCTGGAAACAACAACGATACCGAAGATATCGCAGTTTCCGCAAATCAAACGCACTGTGGAGTGCTGAAATCACCAGAAAACGTGTTTTTCGCATTCAATTGAATGAAAACAGCGATTTCGGTGATTCTGCACACTTGTCACAGAAGAAACTCGAAGATTATCGTAGAAAATGCATATCTCAGCTGGAAACAACAACGATACCGAAGATATCGCAGTTTCCGCATGTCAAACGCTCTGTGGCGTGCTGAAAACACCAGAAAACGTGTTTATCGCATTCAAAAGCACGAAAACCGCGATTTCGGTGGTTCTGCACATTTGTAACAGCAGAATCATGAAGATTATCACTGAAAATGCATATCTCAGCTGGAAACAACAACGATACCGAAGATATCGCAGTTTCCGCATATCAAACGCACTGTGGAGTGCTGAAAACACCAGAAAACGTGTTTTTCGCATTCAATAGCACTAAAACAGCGATTTCGGTGTTTCTGCACACTTGTAACTACAGAATCATGGAGATTATCACTGAAAATGCATATCTCAGCTGGAAACCCAACGATACCGAAGATATCGCAGTTTCCGCATGTCAAACGCTCTGTGGAGTGCTGAAAACACCAGAAAACGTGTTTTTCGCATTCAGTAGCACGAAAACAGCGATTTCGGTGATTCTGCACACTTGTAACAGCAGAATCATGAAGATTATCACTGAAAATGCATATCTCACCTGGAAACAACAACGATACCGAAGATATGGCAGTTTCCGCAAATCTAACGCACTGTGGAGTGCTGAAAACACCAGAAAACGCGTTTTTCGCAATCAATAGCACGAAAACAGCGATTTCGGTTATTCTGGACACTTGTAACAGCACAATCATTAAGATTATCACTGAAAATGCATATCTCAGCTGGAAACAACAACGATACCGAAGATATCGCAGTTTCCGCATATCAAACGCACTGTGGAGTGCTGAAATCACCAGAAAACGTGTTTTTCGCATTCAATTGAATGAAAACAGCGATTTCGGTGATTCTGCACACTTGTCACAGAAGAAACTCGAAGATTATCGTAGAAAATGCATATCTCAGCTGGAAACAACAACGATACCGAAGATATCGCAGTTTCCGCATGTCAAACGCTCTGTGGCGTGCTGAAAACACCAGAAAACGTGTTTATCGCATTCAAAAGCACGAAAACCGCGATTTCGGTGGTTCTGCACATTTGTAACAGCAGAATCATGAAGATTATCACTGAAAATGCATATCTCAGCTGGATACAACAACGATACCGAAGATATCGCAGTTTCCGCAAATCAAACGCACTGTGGAGTGCTGAAAACACCAGAAAACGTGTTTTTCGCATTCAATACCACGAAAACAGCGATTTCGGTGATTCTGCACACTTGTAACAGCAGAATCATGAAGATTATCACTGAAAATGCATATCTCAGCTGGAAACAACAACGATACCGAAGATATCGCAGTTTCCGCATGTCAAACGCTCTGTGGCGTGCTGAAAACACCAGAAAACGTGTTTTTCGCATTCAATAGCACGAAAACAGCGATTTCGGTGATTCTGCACACTTGTAACAGCAGAATCATGAAGATTATCACTGAAAATGCATATCTCAGCTGGAAACAACAAAGACACCGAAGATATCGCAGTTTCCGCATATCAAACGCACTGTGGAGTGCTGAAAACACCAGAAAACGTGTTTTTCGCATTCAAAAGCACGGAAACAGCGACTTCGGTGTTTCTGCACACTTGTAACAGCAGAATCATGAAGATTATCATTGGAAATGCATATCTCAGCTGGAAACAACAACGATACCGAAGATATCGCAGTTTCCGCATGTCAAACGCTCTGTGGCGTGCTGAAAACACCAGAAAACGTGTTTTTCGCATTCTGTAGCACGAAAACAGCGATTTCGGCGATTCTGCACACTTGTAACAGCAGAATCATGAAGATTATCACTGAAAATGCATATCTCAGCTGGAAACAACAACGATACCGAAGATATCGCAGTTTCCGCATGTCAAACGCTCTGTGGCGTGCTGAAAACATCAGAAAACGTGTTTTTCGCATTCAATAGCACGAAAAGAGCGATTTCTGTGATTCTGCGCACTTGTCACAGAAGAAACTCGAAGATTATCGTAGAAAATGCATATCTCACCTGGAAACAACAACGATACCGAAGATATCGCAGTTTCCGCATATCAAGCGCACTGTGGAGTGCTGAAAACACCAGAAAACGTGTTTTTCGCATGCAGTAGCACGAAAACAGCGATTTCGGTGATTCTGCACACTTGTAACAGCAGAATCATGAAGATTATCACTGAAAATGCATATCTCAGCTGGAAACAACAAAGACACCGAAGATATCGCAGTTTCCGCATATCAAACGCACTGTGGAGTGCTGAAAACACCAGAATACGTGTTTTTCGCATTCAAAAGCACGAAAACAGCGATTTCGGTGTTTCTGCACACTTGTAACAGCTGAATCATGGAGATTATCACTGAAAATGCATATCTCAGCTGGAAACCCAACGATACCGAAGATATCGCAGTTTCCGCATGTCAAACGCTCTGTGGAGTGCTGAAAACACCGGAAAACGTGGTTTTCGCATTCAATGGCACGAAAACAGCGATTTCGGTGATTCTGCACACTTGTAACAGCAGAATCATGAAGATTATCACTGAAAATGCATATCTCAGCTGGAAACCCCACGAAAACGAAGATATCCCTGTTTTCGCACTTCAAAGGCACTGTCGGGTGCTGAAAACACTAGAAAACGTGTTTTTCGCATTCAATAGCACGAAAACAGCGATTTCGGTGATTCTGCACACTTGTCACAGAAGTAACTCGAAGATTATCGTAGAAAATGCATATCTCAGCTGGAAACAACAACGATACCGAAGATATCGCAGTTTCCGCATATCAAGCGCACTGTGGAGTGCTGAAAACACCAGAAAACGTGTTTTTCGCATTCAATAGCACTAAAACAGCTATTTCGGTGTTTCTGCACACTTGTAACTGCAGAAGCATGGAGATTATCACTGAAAATGCATATCTCAGCTGGAAACCAAACGATACCGAAGATATCGCAGTTTCCGCATATCAAGCGCACTGTGGAGTGCTGAAAACACCAGAAAACGTGTTTTTCGCATTCAATAGCACTAAAACAGCGATTTCGGTGTTTATGCACACTTGTAACTACAGAATCATGGAGAATATCACTGAAAATGCATATCTCAGCTGGAAACCCAACGATACCGAAGATATCGCAGCTTCCGCATGTCAAACGCTCTGTGGAGTGCTGAAAACACCAGAAAACGTGTTTTTCGCATTCAATAGCACTAAAACAGCGATTTCGGTTATTCTGGACACTTGTAACAGCAGAATCATGAAGATTATCACTGAAAATGCATATCTCAGCTGGAAACAACAACGATACCGAAGATATCGCAGTTTCCGCATATCAAACTCACTGTGGAGTGCTGAAATCACCAGAAAACGGGTTTTTCGCATTCAATAGCACGAAAACAGCGATTTCGGTGAATCTGCACACTTGTCACAGAAGAAACTCGAACATTATCGTAGAAAATGCATATCTCACCTGGAAACAACAACGATACCGAAGATATCGCAGTTTCCGCATATCAAGCGCACTGTGGAGTGCTGAAATCACCAGAAAACGTGTTTTTCGCATTCAGTAGCACGAAAACAGCGATTTCGGTGATTCTGCACACTTGTAACAGCAGAATCATGAAGATTATCACTGAAAATGCATATCTCACCTGGAAACAACAACGATACCGAAGATATGGCAGTTTCCGCAAATCAAACGCACTGTGGAGTGCTGAAAACACCAGAAAACGCGTTTTTCGCAATCAATAGCACGAAAACAGCGATTTCGGTTATTCTGGACACTTGTAACAGCACAATCATTAAGATTATCACTGAAAATGCATATCTCAGCTGGAAACAACAACGATACCGAAGATATCGCAGTTTCCGCATATCAAACGCACTGTGGAGTGCTGAAAACACCAGAAAACGTGTTTTTCGCATTCAATACCACGAGAACAGCGATTTCGGTGATTCTGCACACTTGTAACAGCAGAATCATGAAGATTATCACTGAAAATGCATATCTCAGCTGGAAACAACAAAGACACCGAAGATATCACAGTTTCCGCATGTCAAACGCTCTGTGGCGTGCTGAAAACACCAGAAAACGTGTTTTTCGCATGCAGTAGCACGAAAACAGCGATTTCGGTGATTCTGCACACTTGTAACAGCAGAATCATGAAGATTATCACTGAAAATGCATATCTCAGCTGGAAACAACAACGATACCGAAGATATCGCAGTTTCCGCATATCAAACGCACTGTGGAGTGCTGAAATCACCAGAAAACGTGTTTTTCGCATTCAATAGCACGAAAACAGCGATTTCAGTGATTCTGCACACTTGTCACAGAAGAAACTCGAAGATTATCGTAGAAAATGCATATCTCAGCTGGAAACAACAGCGATACCGAAGATATCGCAGTTTCCGCATATCAAACGCACTGTGGAGTGCTGAAAACACCAGAAAACGTGTTTTTCGCATTCAATACCACGAGAACAGCGATTTCGGTGATTCTGCACACTTGTAACAGCAGAATCATGAAGATTATCACTGAAAATGCATATCTCAGCTGGAAACAACAACGATACCGAAGATATCGCAGTTTCCGCAAGTCAAACGCTCTGTGGCGTGCTGAAAACACCAGAAAACGTGTTTTTCGCATTCAATAGCACGAAAACAGCGATTTCGGTGTTTCTGCACACTTGTAACAGCAGAATCATGAAGATTATCACTGAAAATGCATATCTCAGCTGGAAACAACAAAGACACCGAAGATATCACAGTTTCCGCATATCAAACGCACTGTGGAGTGCTGAAAACACCAGAAAACGTGTTTTTCGCATTCAAAAGCACGGAAACAGCGACTTCGGTGTTTCTGCACACTTGTAACAGCAGAATCATGAAGATTATCATTGGAAATGCATATCTCAGCTGGAAACAACAACGATACCGAAGATATCGCAGTTTCCGCATGTCAAACGCTCTGTGGCGTGCTGAAAACACCAGAAAACGTGTTTTTCGCATTCAATAGCACGAAAACAGCGATTTCGGCGATTCTGCACACTTGTAACAGCAGAATCATGATGATTATCACTGAAAATGCATATCTCAGCTGGAAACAACAACGATACCGAAGATATCGCAGTTTCCGCATGTCAAACGCTCTGTGGCGTGCTGAAAACATCAGAAAACGTGTTTTTCGCATTCAATAGCACGAAAAGAGCGATTTCTGTGATTCTGCGCACTTGTCACAGAAGAAACTCGAAGATTATCGTAGAAAATGCATATCTCACCTGGAAACAACAACGATACCGAAGATATCGCAGTTTCCGCATATCAAGCGCACTGTGGAGTGCTGAAAACACCAGAAAACGTGTTTTTCGCATGCAGTAGCACGAAAACAGCGATTTCGGTGATTCTGCACACTTGTAACAGCAGAATCATGAAGATTATCACTGAAAATGCATATCTCAGCTGGAAACAACAACGATACCGAAGATATGGCAGTTTCCGCAAATCAAACGCACTGTGGAGTGCTGAAAACACCAGAAAACGTGTTTTTCGCAATCAATAGCACGAAAACAGCGATTTCGGTGATTCTGCACACTTGTAACAGCAGAATCATGCAGATTACCACTGAAAATGCATATCTCAGCTGGATACAACAACGATACCGAAGATATCGCAGTTTCCGCATGTCAAACGCTCCGTGGCGTGCTGAAAACACCAGAAAACGTGTTTTTCGCATTCCATAGCACGAAAACAGCGATTTCGGTGATTCTGCACACTTGTAACAGCAGAATCATGAAGATTATCACTGAAAATGCATATCTCAGCTGGAAACAACAACGATACCGAAGATATCGCAGTTTCCGCATATCAAACGCACTGTGGAGTGCTGAAAACACCAGAAAACGTGTTTTTCGCATTCAAAAGCACGGAAACAGCGACTTCGGTGTTTCTGCACACTTGTAACATCAGAATCATGAAGATTATCACTGGAAATGCATATCTCAGCTGGAAACCCAACGATACCGAAGATATCGCAGTTTCCGCATGTCAAACGCTCTGTGGCGTGCTGAAAACACCAGAAAACGTGTTTTTCGCATTCAATAGCACGAAAACAGCGATTTCGGTGATCCTGCACACTTGTAACAGCAGAATCATGAAGGTTATCACTGGAAATGCATATCTCAGCTGGAAACCCAACGATACCGAAGATATCGCAGTTTCCGCATGTCAAACGCTCTGTGGCGTGCTGAAAACACCAGAAAACGTGTTTTTCGCATTCAAAAGCACGAAAACAGCGATTTCGGTGATTCTGTACACTTGTAACAGCAGAATCATGAAGATGATCACTGAAAATGCATCTCTCAGCTGGAAACAACAACGATACCGAAGATATCGCAGTTTCCGCATATCAAACGCACTGTGGAGTGCTGAAAACACCAGAAAACGTGTTTTTCGCATTCAAAAGCACGAAAACAGCGATTTCGGTGTTTCTGCACACTTGTAACAGCTGAATCATGGAGATTATCACTGAAAATGCATATCTCAGCTGGAAACCCAACGATACCGAAGATATCGCAGTTTCCGCATGTCAAACGCTCTGTGGAGTGCTGAAAACACCGGAAAACGTGGTTTTCGCATTCAATAGCACGAAAACAGCGATTTCGGTGATTCTGCACACTTGTAACAGCAGAATCATGAAGATTATCACTGAAAATGCATATCTCAGCTGGAAACCCCACGAAAACGAAGATATCCCTGTTTCCGCACATCAAAGGCACTGTCGGGTGCTGAAAACTCTAGAAAACGTGTTTTTCGCATTCAATAGCACGAAAACAGCGATTTCGGTGATCCTGCACACTTGTAACAGCAGAATCATGAAGATTATCACTGGAAATGCATATCTCAGCTGGAAACCCAACGATACCGAAGATATCGCAGTTTCCGCATGTCAACCGCTCTGTGGCGTGCTGAAAACACCAGAAAACGTGTTTTTCGCATTCAAAAGCACGAAAACAGCGATTTCGGTTATTCTGGACACTTGTAACAGCAGAATCATGAAGATTATCACTGAAAATGCATATCTCAGCTGGAAACCCAACGATACCGAAGATATCGCAGTTTCCGCATGTCAAACGCTCTGTGGAGTGCTGAAAACACCAGAGAACGTGTTTTTCGCATTCAATAGCACGAAAAGAGCGATTTCTGTGATTCTGCACACTTGTCACAGAAGAAACACGAAGATTATCGTAGCAAATGCATATCTCACCTGGAAACAACAACGATACCGAAGATATCGCAGTTTCCGCATATCAAACGCACTGTGGAGTGCTGAAAACACCAGAGAACGTGTTTTTCGCATTCAATAGCACGAAAACAGCGATTTCGGTGATTCTGCACACTTGTCACAGAAGTAACTCGAAGATTATCGTAGAAAATGCATATCTCAGCTGGAAACAACAACGATACCGAAGATATCGCAGTTTCCGCATGTCAAACGCTCTGCGGAGTGCTGAAAACACCAGAAAACGTGATTTTCGCAATCAGTAGCACTAAAACAGCAATTTCGGTTATTCGGGACACTTGTAACAATAGAATCATGAAGATTATCACTGAAAATGCATATCTCAGCTGGAAACAACAACGATACCGAAGATATCGCAGTTTCCGCATATCAAACTCACTGTGGAGTGCTGAAATCACCAGAAAACGTGTTTTTCGCATTCAATAGCACGAAAACAGCGATTTCGGTGATTCTGCACACTTGTCACAGAAGTAACTCGAAGATTATCGTAGAAAATGCATATCTCAGCTGGAAACAACAACGATACCGAAGATATCGCAGTTTCCGCATATCAAACGCACTGTGGAGTGCTGAAAACACCAGAGAACGTGTTTTTCGCATTCAATAGCACGAAAACAGCGATTTCGGTGATTCTGCACACTTGTCACAGAAGTAACTCGAAGATTATCGTAGAAAATGCATATCTCAGCTGGAAACAACAACGATACCGAAGATATCGCAGTTTCCGCATGTCAAACGCTCTGCGGAGTGCTGAAAACACCAGAAAACGTGATTTTCGCAATCAGTAGCACTAAAACAGCAATTTCGGTTATTCGGGACACTTGTAACAATAGAATCATGAAGATTATCACTGAAAATGCATATCTCAGCTGGAAACAACAACGATACCGAAGATATCGCAGTTTCCGCATATCAAACTCACTGTGGAGTGCTGAAATCACCAGAAAACGTGTTTTTCGCATTCAATAGCACGAAAACAGCGATTTCGGTGATTCTGCACACTTGTCACAGAAGTAACTCGAAGATTATCGTAGAAAATGCATATCTCAGCTGGAAACAACAACGATACCGAAGATATCGCAGTTTCCGCACATCAAAGGCACTGTCGGGTGCTGAAAACACTAGAAAACGTGTTTTTCGCATTCAATAGCACGAAAACAGCGATTTCGGTGATCCTGCACACTTGTAACAGCAGAATCATGAAGATTATCACTGGAAATGCATATCTCAGCTGGAAACCCAACGATACCGAAGATATCGCAGTTTCCGCATGTCAACCGCTCTGTGGCGTGCTGAAAACACCAGAAAACGTGTTTTTCGCATTCAATACCACGAAAACAGCGATTTCGGTGATTCTGCACACTTGTAACAGCAGAATCATGAAGATTATCACTGAAAATGCATATCTCAGCTGGAAACAACAAAGACACCGAAGATATCACAGTTTCCGCATAACAAACGCACTGTGGAGTGCTGAAAACACCAGAAAACGTGTTTTTCGCATTCAAAAGCACGGAAACAGCGACTTCGGTGTTTCTGCACACTTGTAACAGCAGAATCATGAAGATTATCATTGGAAATGCATATCTCAGCTGGAAACAACAACGATACCGAAGATATCGCAGTTTCCGCATGTCAAACGCTCTGTGGCGTGCTGAAAACACCAGAAAACGTGTTTTTCGCATTCAATAGCACGAAAACAGCGATTTCGGCGATTCTGCACACTTGTAACAGCAGAATCATGATGATTATCACTAAAAATGCATATCTCAGCTGGAAACAACAACGATACCGAAGATATCGCAGTTTCCGCATGTCAAACGCTCTGTGGCGTGCTGAAAACATCAGAAAACGTGTTTTTCGCATTCAATAGCACGAAAAGAGCGATTTCTGTGATTCTGCGCACTTGTCACAGAAGAAACTCGAAGATTATCGTAGAAAATGCATATCTCACCTGGAAACAACAACGATACCGAAGATATCGCAGTTTCCGCATATCAAGCGCACTGTGGAGTGCTGAAAACACCAGAAAACGTGTTTTTCGCATGCAGTAGCACGAAAACAGCGATTTCGGTGATTCTGCACACTTGTAACAGCAGAATCATGAAGATTATCACTGAAAATGCATATCTCAGCTGGAAACAACAACGATACCGAAGATATGGCAGTTTCCGCAAATCAAACGCACTGTGGAGTGCTGATAACACCAGAAAACGTGTTTTTCGCAATCAATAGCACGAAAACAGCGATTTCGGTGATTCTGCACACTTGTAACAGCAGAATCATGCAGATTACCACTGAAAATGCATATCTCAGCTGGAAACAACAACGATACCGAAGATATCGCAGTTTCCGCATGTCAAACGCTCCGTGGCGTGCTGAAAACACCAGAAAACGTGTTTTTCGCATTCAATAGCACGAAAACAGCGATTTCGGTGATTCTGCACACTTGTAACAGCAGAATCATGAAGATTATCACTGAAAATGCATATCTCAGCTGGAAACAACAACGATACCGAAGATATCGCAGTTTCCGCATATCAAACGCACTGTGGAGTGCTGAAAACACCAGAAAACGTGTTTTTCGCATTCAAAAGCACGGAAACAGCGACTTCGGTGTTTCTGCACACTTGTAACAGCAGAATCATGAAGATTATCACTGGAAATGCATATCTCAGCTGGAAACCCAACGATACCGAAGATATCGCAGTTTCCGCATGTCAAACGCTCTGTGGCGTGCTGAAAACACCAGAAAACGTGTTTTTCGCATTCAATAGCACGAAAACAGCGATTTCGGTGATCCTGCACACTTGTAACAGCAGAATCATGAAGATTATCACTGGAAATGCATATCTCAGCTGGAAACCCAACGATACCGAAGATATCGCAGTTTCCGCATGTCAAACGCTCTGTGGCGTGCTGAAAACACCAGAAAACGTGTTTTTCGCATTCAAAAGCACGAAAACAGCGATTTCGGTGATTCTGTACACTTGTAACAGCAGAATCATGAAGATGATCACTGAAAATGCATCTCTCAGCTGGAAACAACAACGATACCGAAGATATCGCAGTTTCCGCATATCAAACGCACTGTGGAGTGCTGAAAACACCAGAAAACGTGTTTTTCGCATTCAAAAGCACGAAAACAGCGATTTCGGTGTTTCTGCACACTTGTAACAGCTGAATCATGGAGATTATCACTGAAAATGCATATCTCAGCTGGAAACCCAACGATACCGAAGATATCGCAGTTTCCGCATGTCAAACGCTCTGTGGAGTGCTGAAAACACCGGAAAACGTGGTTTTCGCATTCAATAGCACGAAAACAGCGATTTCGGTGATTCTGCACACTTGTAACAGCAGAATCATGAAGATTATCACTGAAAATGCATATCTCAGCTGGAAACCCCACGAAAACGAAGATATCCCTGTTTCCGCACATCAAAGGCACTGTCGGGTGCTGAAAACACTAGAAAACGTGTTTTTCGCATTCAATAGCACGAAAACAGCGATTTCGGTGATCCTGCACACTTGTAACAGCAGAATCATGAAGATTATCACTGGAAATGCATATCTCAGCTGGAAACCCAACGATACCGAAGATATCGCAGTTTCCGCATGTCAACCGCTCTGTGGCGTGCTGAAAACACCAGAAAACGTGTTTTTCGCATTCAAAAGCACGAAAACAGCGATTTCGGTTATTCTGGACACTTGTAACAGCAGAATCATGAAGATTATCACTGAAAATGCATATCTCAGCTGGAAACCCAACGATACCGAAGATATCGCAGTTTCCGCATGTCAAACGCTCTGTGGAGTGCTGAAAACACCAGAGAACGTGTTTTTCGCATTCAATAGCACGAAAAGAGCGATTTCTGTGATTCTGCACACTTGTCACAGAAGAAACACGAAGATTATCGTAGCAAATGCATATCTCACCTGGAAACAACAACGATACCGAAGATATCGCAGTTTCCGCATATCAAACTCACTGTGGAGTGCTGAAATCACCAGAAAACGTGTTTTTCGCATTCAATAGCACGAAAACAGCGATTTCGGTGATTCTGCACACTTGTCACAGAAGTAACTCGAAGATTATCGTAGAAAATGCATATCTCAGCTGGAAACAACAACGATACCGAAGATATCGCAGTTTCCGCATATCAAACGCACTGTGGAGTGCTGAAAACACCAGAGAACGTGTTTTTCGCATTCAATAGCACGAAAACAGCGATTTCGGTGATTCTGCACACTTGTCACAGAAGTAACTCGAAGATTATCGTAGAAAATGCATATCTCAGCTGGAAACAACAACGATACCGAAGATATCGCAGTTTCCGCATGTCAAACGCTCTGTGGAGTGCTGAAAACACCAGAAAACGTGATTTTCGCAATCAGTAGCACTAAAACAGCAATTTCGGTTATTCGGGACACTTGTAACAATAGAATCATGAAGATTATCACTGAAAATGCATATCTCAGCTGGAAACAACAACGATACCGAAGATATCGCAGTTTCCGCATATCAAACGCACTGTGGAGTGCTGAAAACACCAGAAAACGTGTTTTTCGCATTCAAAAGCACGAAAACAGCGATTTCGGTGTTTCTGCACACTTGTAACCTCTGAATCATGGAGATTATCACTGAAAATGCATATCTCAGCTGGAAACCCAACGATACCGAAGATATCGCAGTTTCCGCATGTCAAACGCTCTGTGGAGTGCTGAAAACACCGGAAAACGTGGTTTTCGCATTCAATAGCACGAAAACAGCGATTTCGGTGATTCTGCACACTTGTAACAGCAGAATCATGAAGATTATCACTGAAAATGCATATCTCAGCTGGAAACCCCACGAAAACGAAGATATCCCTGTTTCCGCACATCAAAGGCACTGTCGGGTGCTGAAAACACTAGAAAACGTGTTTTTCGCATTCAATAGCACGAAAACAGCGATTTCGGTGATCCTGCACACTTGTAACAGCAGAATCATGAAGATTATCACTGGAAATGCATATCTCAGCTGGAAACCCAACGATACCGAAGATATCGCAGTTTCCGCATGTCAACCGCTCTGTGGCGTGCTGAAAACACCAGAAAACGTGTTTTTCGCATTCAAAAGCACGAAAACAGCGATTTCGGTTATTCTGGACACTTGTAACAGCAGAATCATGAAGATTATCACTGAAAATGCATATCTCAGCTGGAAACCCAACGATACCGAAGATATCGCAGTTTCCGCATGTCAAACGCTCTGTGGAGTGCTGAAAACACCAGAGAACGTGTTTTTCGCATTCAATAGCACGAAAAGAGCGATTTCTGTGATTCTGCACACTTGTCACAGAAGAAACACGAAGATTATCGTAGCAAATGCATATCTCACCTGGAAACAACAACGATACCGAAGATATCGCAGTTTCCGCATATCAAACTCACTGTGGAGTGCTGAAATCACCAGAAAACGTGTTTTTCGCATTCAATAGCACGAAAACAGCGATTTCGGTGATTCTGCACACTTGTCACAGAAGTAACTCGAAGATTATCGTAGAAAATGCATATCTCAGCTGGAAACAACAACGATACCGAAGATATCGCAGTTTCCGCATATCAAACGCACTGTGGAGTGCTGAAAACACCAGAGAACGTGTTTTTCGCATTCAATAGCACGAAAACAGCGATTTCGGTGATTCTGCACACTTGTCACAGAAGTAACTCGAAGATTATCGTAGAAAATGCATATCTCAGCTGGAAACAACAACGATACCGAAGATATCGCAGTTTCCGCATGTCAAACGCTCTGTGGAGTGCTGAAAACACCAGAAAACGTGATTTTCGCAATCAGTAGCACTAAAACAGCAATTTCGGTTATTCGGGACACTTGTAACAATAGAATCATGAAGATTATCACTGAAAATGCATATCTCAGCTGGAAACAACAACGATACCGAAGATATCGCAGTTTCCGCATATCAAACTCACTGTGGAGTGCTGAAATCACCAGAAAACGTGTTTTTCGCATTCAATAGCACGAAAACAGCGATTTCGGTGATCCTGCACACTTGTAACAGCAGAATCATGAAAATTATCACTGGAAATGCATATCTCAGCTGGAAACCCAACGATACCGAAGATATCGCAGTTTCCGCATGTCAAACGCTCTGTGGCGTGCTGAAAACACCAGAAAACGTGTTTTTCGCATTCAAAAGCACGAAAACAGGGATTTCGGTTATTCTGGACACTTGTAACAGCAGAATCATGAAGATTATCACTGAAAATGCATATCTCAGCTGGAAACCCAACGATACCGAAGATATCGCAGTTTCCGCATGTAAAACGCTCTGTGGAGTGCTGAAAACACCAGAGAACGTGTTTTTCGCATTCAATAGCACGAAAAGAGCGATTTCTTTGATTCTGCACACTTGTCACAGAAGAAACTCGAAGATTATCGTAGCAAATGCATATCTCACCTGGAAACAACAACGATACCGAAGATATCGCAGTTTCCGCATATCAAACTCACTGTGGAGTGCTGAAATCACCAGAAAACGTGTTTTTCGCATTCAATAGCACGAAAACAGCGATTTCTGTGATTCTGCACACTTGTCACAGAAGAAACTCGAAGATTATCGTAGCAAATGCATATCTCATATGGAAACAACAACGATACCGAAGATATCGCAGTTTCCGCATACCAAACTCACTGTGGAGTGCTGAAATCACCAGAAAACGTGTTTTTCGCAATCAATAGCACTAAAACAGCAATTTCGGTTATTCGGGACACTTGTAACAGCAGAATCATGAAGATTATCACTGAAAATGCATATCTCAGCTGGAAACAACAACGATACCGAAGATATCGCAGTTTCCGCATATCAAACTCACTGTGGAGTGCTGAAATCACCAGAAAACGTGTTTTTCGCATTCAATAGCACGAAAACAGCGATTTCGGTGATTCTGCACACTTGTCACAGAAGTAACTCGAAGATTATCGTAGAAAATGCATATCTCAGCTGGAAACAACAACGATACCGAAGATATCGCAGTTTCCGCATGTCAAACGCTCTGTGGAGTGCTGAAAACACCAGAAAACGTGTTTTTCGCAATCAATAGCACTAAAACAGCGATTTCGGTTATTCTGGACACTTGTAACAGCAGAATCATGAAGATTATCACTGAAAATGCATATCTCAGCTGGAAACCCCACGAAAACGAAGATATCCCTGTTTCCGCACATCAAAGGCACTGTGGAGTGCTGAAAACACCAGAAAACGAGTTTTTGGCATTCAAAAGCACGAAAACAGCGATTTCGGTGTTTCTGCACACTTGTAACAGCAGAATCATGGAGATTATCACTGAAAATGCATATCTCAGCTGGAAACCCAACGATACCGAAGATATCGCAGTTTCCGCATGTAAAACGCTCTGTGGAGTGCTGAAAACACCAGAGAACGTGTTTTTCGCATTCAATAGCACGAAAAGAGCGATTTCTGTGATTCTGCACACTTGTCACAGAAGAAACTGGAAGATTATCGTAGCAAATGCATATCTCACCTGGAAACAACAACGATACCGAAGATATCGCAGTTTCCGCATATCAAACTCACTGTGGAGTGCTGAAATCACCAGAAAACGTGTTTTTCGCATTCAATAGCACGAAAACAGCGATTTCGGTGATTCTGCACACTTGTCACAGAAGTAACTCGAAGATTATCGTAGAAAATGCATATCTCAGCTGGAAACAACAACGATACCGAAGATATCGCAGTTTCCGCATATCAAACGCACTGTGGAGTGCTGAAAACACCAGAAAACGTGTTTTTCGCATTCAAAAGCACGAAAACAGCGATTTCGGTGATTCTGCACACTTGTCACAGAAGTAACTCGAAGATTATCGTAGAAAATGCATATCTCAGCTGGAAACAACAACGATACCGAAGATATCGCAGTTTCCGCATGTCAAACGCTCTGTGGAGTGCTGAAAACACCAGAAAACGTGTTTTTCGCATTCAATAGCACGAAAACAGCGATTTCGGTGATCCTGCACACTTGTAACAGCAGAATCATGAAGATTATCACTGAAAATACATATCTCAGCTGGAAACAACAACCATACCGAAGATATCGCAGTTTCCGCATATCAAACGCACTGTGGAGTGCTGAAAACACCAGAAAACGTGTTTTTCGCATTCAATAGCACGAAAACAGCGATTTCGGTGATTCTGCACACTTGTCACAGAAGTAACTCGAAGATTATCGTAGAAAATGCATATCTCAGCTGGAAACCCAACGATACCGAAGATATCGCAGTTTCCGCATATCAAACGCACTGTGGAGTGGTGAAAACACCAGAAAACGAGTTTTTCGCATTCAAAAGCACGAAAACAGCGATTTCGGTGTTTCTGCACACTTGTAACAGCAGAATCATGGAGATTATCACTGAAAATGCATATCTCAGCTGGAAACCCAACGATACCGAAGATATCGCAGTTTCCGCATGTCAAACGCTCTGTGGAGTGCTGAAAACACTAGAAAACTTGTTTTCTCGCATTCAATAGCACGAAAAGAGCGATTTCTGTGATTCTGCACACTTGTCACAGAAGAAGCTCGAAGATTATCGTAGAAAATGCATATCTCACCTGGAAACAACAACGATACCGAAGATATCGCAGTTTCCGCATGTCAAACGCTCTGTGGCGTGCTGAAAGCACCAGAAAACGTGTCTTCCGCAGTCAAAAGCACAAAAACAGCGATTTCGGTTATTCTGCACACTTGTCACAGAAGTAACTCGAAGATTATCATAGAAAATGCATATCTCAGCTGGAAACAACAACGATACCGAAGATATCGCAGTTTCCGCATATCAAACGCACTGTGGAGTGCTGAAAACACCAGAGAACGTGTTTTTCGCATTCAATAGCACGAAAACAGCGATTTCGGTGATTCTGCACACTTGTCACAGAAGTAACTCGAAGATTATCGTAGAAAATGCATATCTCAGCTGGAAACCCAACGATACCGAAGATATCGCAGTTTCCGCATGTCAAACGCTCTGTGGCGTGCTGAAAACACCAGAAAACGTGTTTTTCGCATTCAAAAGCACGAAAACAGGGATTTCGGTTATTCTGGACACTTGTAACAGCAGAATCATGAAGATTATCACTGAAAATGCATATCTCAGCTGGAAACCCAACGATACCGAAGATATCGCAGTTTCCGCATGTAAAACGCTCTGTGGAGTGCTGAAAACACCAGAGAACGTGTTTTTCGCATTCAATAGCACGAAAAGAGCGATTTCTGTGATTCTGCACACTTGTCACAGAAGAAACTCGAAGATTATCGTAGCAAATGCATATCTCACCTGGAAACAACAACGATACCGAAGATATCGCAGTTTCCGCATATCAAACTCACTGTGGAGTGCTGAAATCACCAGAAAACGTGTTTTTCGCATTCAATAGCACGAAAACAGCGATTTCGGTGATTCTGCACACTTGTCACAGAAGTAACTCGAAGATTATCGTAGAAAATGCATATCTCAGCTGGAAACAACAACGATACCGAAGATATCGCAGTTTCCGCATATCAAACGCACTGTGGAGTGCTGAAAACACCAGAAAACGTGTTTTTCGCATTCAAAAGCACGAAAACAGCGATTTCGGTGATTCTGCACACTTGTCACAGAAGTAACTCGAAGATTATCGTAGAAAATGCATATCTCAGCTGGAAACAACAACGATACCGAAGATATCGCAGTTTCCGCATGTCAAACGCTCTGTGGAGTGCTGAAAACACCAGAAAACGTGTTTTTCGCATTCAATAGCACGAAAACAGCGATTTCGGTGATCCTGCACACTTGTAACAGCAGAATCATGAAGATTATCACTGAAAATGCATATCTCAGCTGGAAACAACAACCATACCGAAGATATCGCAGTTTCCGTATGTCAAACGCTCTGTGGCGTGCTGAAAACACCAGAAAACGTGTTTTTCGCATTCAAAAGCACGAAAACAGCGATTTCGGTGATTCTGCACACTTGTAACAGCAGAATCATGAAGATTATCACTGAAAATGCATATCTCAGCTGGAAACCACAACGATACCGAAGATATCGCAGCTTGCGCATATCAAACGCATTGTGGAGTGCTGAAAACACCAGAAAACGTGTTTTTCGCATTCAAAAGCACGAAAACAGCGATTTCGGTGATTCTGCACTCTTGTAACAGCAGAATCATGAAGATTATCTCTGAAAATGCATATCTCAGCTGGAAACAACAACGATACCGAAAATATCGCAGTTTCCGCATATCAAACGCACTGTGGAGTGCTGAAAACACCAGAAAACGTGTTTTTCGCATTCAATAGCACGAAAACAGCGATTTCGGTGATTCTGCACACTTGTCACAGAAGTAACTCGAAGATTATCGTAGAAAATGCATATCTCAGCTGGAAACCCAACGATACCGAAGATATCGCAGTTTCCGCATGTCAAACGCTCTGTGGAGTGCTGAAAACACCAGAAAACTTGTTTTTCGCATTCAATAGCACGAAAAGAGCGATTTCTGTGATTCTGCACACTTGTCACAGAAGAAGCTCGAAGATTATCGTAGAAAATGCATATCTCACCTGGAAACAACAACGATACCGAAGATATCGCAGTTTCCGCATGTCAAACGCTCTGTGGCGTGCTGAAAGCATCAGAAAACGTGTCATCCGCAGTCAAAAGCACAAAAACAGCGATTTCGGTTATTCTGCACACTTGTAACAGCAGAATCATGAAGATTATCACTGAAAATGCATATCTCAGCTGGAATCCCCACCAAAACGAAGATATCCCTGTTTCCGCACATCAAAAGCACTGTCGGGGGATGAAAACACTAGAAAACGTGTTTTACGCATTCAATAACACGAAAACAGCGATTTCGGTGATTCTGCACACTTGTTACAGCAGAATCATGAAGATTATCACTGAAAATGCATATCTCAGCTGGAAACCCAACGATACCGAAGATATCGCAGTTTCCGCTTATCAAACGCACTGTGGAGTGCTGAAAACACCAGAAAACGTGGTTTTCGCATTCAATAGCACGAAAACTGCGATTTCGGTGATTCTGCACACTAGTCACAGAAGAAACTCGAAGATTATAGTTGAAAATGCATATCTCAGCTGGAAAAAACAACGATACCGAAGATATCGCAGTTTCCGCATGTCAAACGCTCTGTGGCGTACTGAAAACACCAGAAAACGTGTTTTTCGCATTCAATAGCACGAAAACAGCGATTTCGGTGATTCAGCACACTTGTAACAGCAGAATCATGAAGATTATCACTGAAAATGCATACCTCAGCTGGAAACAACAACGATACCGAAGATATCGCAGTTTCCGCATGTCAAATGCTCTGTGTCGTGCTGAAAACATCTGAAAACGTGTTTTTCGCATTCAAAACCTCGAAAACAGCGATTTCGGTTATTCTGGACACTTGTAACAGCAGAATCATGAAGATTATCACTGAAAATGCATATCTCAGCTGGAAACCCAACGATACCGAAGATATCGCAGTTTCCGCATGTCAAACGCTCTGTGGCGTGCTGAAAACTCCAGAAAACGTGTTTTTCGCATTCAAAAGCACGAAAACAGCTATTTCGGTGATTCTGCACACTTGTAACAGCAGAAAAATGAAGATTATCACTGAAAATGCATATCTCAGCTGGAAACCCATCGATACCGAAGATATCGCAGTTTCCGCATGTCAAACGCTCTGTGGAGTGCTGAAAACACCAGAAAACGTGTTTTTCGCATTCAATAGCACGAAAAGAGCGATTTCTGTGATTCTGCACACTTGTCACAGAAGAAACTCGAAGATTATCGTAGAAAATGCATATCTCACCTGGAAACAACAACGATACCGAAGATATCGCAGTTTCGGCATGTCAAACGCACTGTGGCGTGCTGAAAACACCAGAAAACGTGTTTTTCGCATTCAATAGCACGATAACAGCGATTTCGGTGATTCTGCACACTTGTCACAGAAGAAACTCGAAGATTATCGTAGAAAATGCATATCTCAGCTGGAAACAACAACGATACCGAAGATATCGCAGTATCCGCATATCAAACGCACTGTGGAGTGCTGAAAACACCAGAAAACGTGTTTTTCGCATTCAATAGCACGAAAACAGCGATTTCGGTGATTCTGCACACTTGTAACAGCAGAATCATGAAGATTATCACTGAAAATGCATACCTCAGCTGGAAACAACAACGATACCGAAGATATCGCAGTTTCCGCTTATCAAACGCACTGTGGAGTGCTGAAAACACCAGAAAACGTGGTTTTCGCATTCAATAGCACGAAAACAGCGAGTTCGGTGATTCTGCATACTAGTCACAGAAGAAACTCGACGATTATCGTAGAAAATGCATATCTCAGCTGGAAACCCAACGATACCTAAGATATCGCAGTTTCCGCATATCAAACGCTCTGTGGCGTGCTGAAAACACCAGAAAACGTGTTTTTCGCATTCAAAAGCACGAAAACAGTGATTTCTGTGATTCTGCACACTTGTAACAGCAGACTCATGAAGATTATCACTGAAAATGCATATCTCAGCTGGAAAACCAACGATACCGAAGATATCGCAGTTTCCGCATGTCAAACGCACTGTGGAGTGCTGAAAACACCAGAAAACGTGTTTTTCGCATTCAATAGCACGAAAACAGCGATTTCGGTGATTCTGCACACTTGTCACAGAAGAAACTCGAGGATTATCGTAGAAAATGCATATCTCAGCTGGAAACAACAACGATACCGAAGATATCGCAGTTTCCGCATGTCAAACGCTCTGTGGCGTGCTGAAGACACCAGAAAACGTGTTTTTCTCATTCAAAAGCACGAAAACAGCGATTTCGGTTATTCGGGACACTTGTAACAATAGAATCATGAAGATTATCACTGAAAATGCATATCTCAGCTGGAAACAACAACGATACCGAAGATATCGCAGTTTCCGCATATCAAACTCACTGTGGAGTGCTGAAATCACCAGAAAACGTGTTTTTCGCATTCAATAGCACGAAAACAGCGATTTCGGTGATTCTGCACACTTGTCACAGAAGTAACTCGAAGATTATCGTAGAAAATGCATATCTCAGCTGGAAACAACAACGATACCGAAGATATCGCAGTTTCCGCACATCAAAGGCACTGTCGGGTGCTGAAAACACTAGAAAACGTGTTTTTCGCATTCAATAGCACGAAAACAGCGATTTCGGTGATCCTGCACACTTGTAACAGCAGAATCATGAAGATTATCACTGGAAATGCATATCTCAGCTGGAAACCCAACGATACCGAAGATATCGCAGTTTCCGCATGTCAAACGCTCTGTGGCGTGCTGAAAACACCAGAAAACGTGTTTTTCGCATTCAAAAGCACGAAAACAGGGATTTCGGTTATTCTGGACACTTGTAACAGCAGAATCATGAAGATTATCACTGAAAATGCATATCTCAGCTGGAAACCCAACGATACCGAAGATATCGCAGTTTCCGCATGTAAAACGCTCTGTGGAGTGCTGAAAACACCAGAAAACGTGTTTTTCGCATTCAAAAGCACGAAAACAGCGATTTCGGTGATTCTGCACACTTGTAACAGCAGAATCATGAAGATTATCACTGAAAATGCATATCTCAGCTGGAAACCACAACGATACCGAAGATATCGCAGTTTGCGCATATCAAACTCACTGTGGAGTGCTGAAATCACCAGAAAACGTGTTTTTCGCATTCAATAGCACGAAAAGAGCGATTTCTGTGATTCTGCACACTTGTCACAGAAGAAACTCGAAGATTATCGTAGAAAATGCATATCACACCTGGAAACAACAACGATACCGAAGATATCGCAGTTTGCGCATATCAAACGCACTGTGGAGTGCTGAAAACACCAGAAAACGTGTTTTTCGCATTCAAAAGCACGAAAACAGCGATTTCGGTGATTCTGCACACTTGTAACAGCAGAATCATGAAGATTATCTCTGAAAATGCATATCTCAGCTGGAAACAACAACGATACCGAAGATATCGCAGTTTCCGCATATCAAACGCACTGTGGAGTGCTGAAAACACCAGAAAACGTGTTTTTCGCATTCAATAGCACGAAAACAGCGATTTCGGTGATTCTGCACACTTGTCACAGAAGTAACTCGAAGATTATCGTAGAAAATGCATATCTCAGCTGGAAACCCAACGATACCGAAGATATCGCAGTTTCCGCATATCAAACGCACTGTGGAGTGCTGAAAACACCAGAAAACGTGTTTTTCGCCTTCAAAAGCACGAAAACAGCGATTTCGGTGTTTCTGCACACTTGTAACAGCAGAATCATGGAGATTATAGTTGAAAATGCATATCTCAGCTGGAAAAAACAACGATACCGAAGATATCGCAGTTTCCGCATATCAAACGCACTGTGGAGTGCTGAAAACACCAGAAAACGTGTTTTTCGCATTCAATAGCACGAAAACAGCGATTTCGGGGATTCTGCACACTTGTAACAGCAGAATCATGAAGATTATCACTGAAAATGCATATCTCAGCTGGAAACAACAACGATACCGAAGATATCGCAGTTTCCGCATGTCAAACGCTCTGTGTCGTGCTGAAAACACCAGAAAACGTGTTTTTCGCATTCAAAAGCACGAAAACAGCGATTTCGGTGATTCTGCACACTTGTCACAGAAGTAACTCGAAGATTATCGTAGAAAATGCATATCTCAGCTGGAAACAACAACGATACCGAAGATATCGCAGTTTCCGCATATCAAACGCACTGTGGAGTGCTGAAAACACCAGAAAACGTGTTTTTCGCATTCAAAAGCACGAAAACAGCGATTTCGGTGATTCTGCACACTTGTCACAGAAGTAACTCGAAGATTATCGTAGAAAATGCATATCTCAGCTGGAAACAACAACGATACCGAAGATATCGCAGTTTCCGCATGTCAAACGCTCTGTGGAGTGCTGAAAACACCAGAAAACGTGTTTTTCGCATTCAATAGCACGAAAACAGCGATTTCGGTGATCCTGCACACTTGTAACAGCAGAATCATGAAGATTATCACTGAAAATACATATCTCAGCTGGAAACAACAACCATACCGAAGATATCGCAGTTTCCGCATATCAAACGCACTGTGGAGTGCTGAAAACACCAGAAAACGTGTTTTTCGCATTCAATAGCACGAAAACAGCGATTTCGGTGATTCTGCACACTTGTCACAGAAGTAACTCGAAGATTATCGTAGAAAATGCATATCTCAGCTGGAAACCCAACGATACCGAAGATATCGCAGTTTCCGCATATCAAACGCACTGTGGAGTGGTGAAAACACCAGAAAACGAGTTTTTCGCATTCAAAAGCACGAAAACAGCGATTTCGGTGTTTCTGCACACTTGTAACAGCAGAATCATGAAGATTATCTCTGAAAATGCATATCTCAGCTGGAAACAACAACGATACCGAAAATATCGCAGGTTCCGCATATCAAACGCACTGTGGAGTGCTGAAAACACCAGAAAACGTGTTTTTCGCATTCAATAGCACGAAAACAGCGATTTCGGTGATTCTGCACACTTGTCACAGAAGTAACTCGAAGATTATCGTAGAAAATGCATATCTCAGCTGGAAACCCAACGATACCGAAGATATCGCAGTTTCCGCATATCAAACGCACTGTGGAGTGGTGAAAACACCAGAAAACGAGTTTATCGCATTCAAAAGCACGAAAACAGCGATTTCGGTGTTTCTGCACACTTGTAACAGCAGAATCATGGAGATTATCACTGAAAATGCATATCTCAGCTGGAAACCCAACGATACCGAAGATATCGCAGTTTCCGCATGTCAAACGCTCTGTGGAGTGCTGAAAACACTAGAAAACTTGTTTTCTCGCATTCAATAGCACGAAAAGAGCGATTTCTGTGATTCTGCACACTTGTCACAGAAGAAGCTCGAAGATTATCGTAGAAAATGCATATCTCACCTGGAAACAACAACGATACCGAAGATATCGCAGTTTCCGCATGTCAAACGCTCTGTGGCGTGCTGCAAGCACCAGAAAACGTGTCTTCCGCAGTCAAAAGCACAAAAACAGCGATTTCGGTTATTCTGCACACTTGTCACAGAAGTAACTCGAAGATTATCGTAGAAAATGCATATCTCAGCTGGAAACAACAACGATACCGAAGATATCGCAGTTTCCGCATATCAAACGCACTGTGGAGTGCTGAAAACACCAGAGAACGTGTTTTTCGCATTCAATAGCACGAAAACAGCGATTTCGGTGATTCTGCACACTTGTCACAGAAGTAACTCGAAGATTATCGTAGAAAATGCATATCTCAGCTGGAAACCCAACGATACCGAAGATATCGCAGTTTCCGCATGTCAAACGCTCTGTGGCGTGCTGAAAACACCAGAAAACGTGTTTTTCGCATTCAAAAGCACGAAAACAGGGATTTCGGTTATTCTGGACACTTGTAACAGCAGAATCATGAAGATTATCACTGAAAATGCATATCTCAGCTGGAAACCCAACGATACCGAAGATATCGCAGTTTCCGCATGTAAAACGCTCTGTGGAGTGCTGAAAACACCAGAGAACGTGTTTTTCGCATTCAATAGCACGAAAAGAGCGATTTCTGTGATTCTGCACACTTGTCACAGAAGAAACTCGAAGATTATCGTAGCAAATGCATATCTCACCTGGAAACAACAACGATACCGAAGATATCGCAGTTTCCGCATATCAAACTCACTGTGGAGTGCTGAAATCACCAGAAAACGTGTTTTTCGCATTCAATAGCACGAAAACAGCGATTTCGGTGATTCTGCACACTTGTCACAGAAGTAACTCGAAGATTATCGTAGAAAATGCATATCTCAGCTGGAAACAACAACGATACCGAAGATATCGCAGTTTCCGCATATCAAACGCACTGTGGAGTGCTGAAAACACCAGAAAACGTGTTTTTCGCATTCAAAAGCACGAAAACAGCGATTTCGGTGATTCTGCACACTTGTCACAGAAGTAACTCGAAGATTATCGTAGAAAATGCATATCTCAGCTGGAAACAACAACGATACCGAAGATATCGCAGTTTCCGCATGTCAAACGCTCTGTGGAGTGCTGAAAACACCAGAAAACGTGTTTTTCGCATTCAATAGCACGAAAACAGCGATTTCGGTGATCCTGCACACTTGTAACAGCAGAATCATGAAGATTATCACTGAAAATGCATATCTCAGCTGGAAACAACAACCATACCGAAGATATCGCAGTTTCCGTATGTCAAACGCTCTGTGGCGTGCTGAAAACACCAGAAAACGTGTTTTTCGCATTCAAAAGCACGAAAACAGCGATTTCGGTGATTCTGCACACTTGTAACAGCAGAATCATGAAGATTATCACTGAAAATGCATATCTCAGCTGGAAACCACAACGATACCGAAGATATCGCAGCTTGCGCATATCAAACGCATTGTGGAGTGCTGAAAACACCAGAAAACGTGTTTTTCGCATTCAAAAGCACGAAAACAGCGATTTCGGTGATTCTGCACTCTTGTAACAGCAGAATCATGAAGATTATCTCTGAAAATGCATATCTCAGCTGGAAACAACAACGATACCGAAAATATCGCAGTTTCCGCATATCAAACGCACTGTGGAGTGCTGAAAACACCAGAAAACGTGTTTTTCGCATTCAATAGCACGAAAACAGCGATTTCGGTGATTCTGCACACTTGTCACAGAAGTAACTCGAAGATTATCGTAGAAAATGCATATCTCAGCTGGAAACCCAACGATACCGAAGATATCGCAGTTTCCGCATGTCAAACGCTCTGTGGAGTGCTGAAAACACCAGAAAACTTGTTTTTCGCATTCAATAGCACGAAAAGAGCGATTTCTGTGATTCTGCACACTTGTCACAGAAGAAGCTCGAAGATTATCGTAGAAAATGCATATCTCACCTGGAAACAACAACGATACCGAAGATATCGCAGTTTCCGCATGTCAAACGCTCTGTGGCGTGCTGAAAGCATCAGAAAACGTGTCATCCGCAGTCAAAAGCACAAAAACAGCGATTTCGGTTATTCTGCACACTTGTAACAGCAGAATCATGAAGATTATCACTGAAAATGCATATCTCAGCTGGAATCCCCACCAAAACGAAGATATCCCTGTTTCCGCACATCAAAAGCACTGTCGGGGGCTGAAAACACTAGAAAACGTGTTTTACGCATTCAATAACACGAAAACAGCGATTTCGGTGATTCTGCACACTTGTTACAGCAGAATCATGAAGATTATCACTGAAAATGCATATCTCAGCTGGAAACCCAACGATACCGAAGATATCGCAGTTTCCGCTTATCAAACGCACTGTGGAGTGCTGAAAACACCAGAAAACGTGGTTTTCGCATTCAATAGCACGAAAACTGCGATTTCGGTGATTCTGCACACTAGTCACAGAAGAAACTCGAAGATTATAGTTGAAAATGCATATCTCAGCTGGAAAAAACAACGATACCGAAGATATCGCAGTTTCCGCATGTCAAACGCTCTGTGGCGTACTGAAAACACCAGAAAACGTGTTTTTCGCATTCAATAGCACGAAAACAGCGATTTCGGTGATTCAGCACACTTGTAACAGCAGAATCATGAAGATTATCACTGAAAATGCATACCTCAGCTGGAAACAACAACGATACCGAAGATATCGCAGTTTCCGCATGTCAAATGCTCTGTGTCGTGCTGAAAACATCTGAAAACGTGTTTTTCGCATTCAAAACCTCGAAAACAGCGATTTCGGTTATTCTGGACACTTGTAACAGCAGAATCATGAAGATTATCACTGAAAATGCATATCTCAGCTGGAAACCCAACGATACCGAAGATATCGCAGTTTCCGCATGTCAAACGCTCTGTGGCGTGCTGAAAACTCCAGAAAACGTGTTTTTCGCATTCAAAAGCACGAAAACAGCTATTTCGGTGATTCTGCACACTTGTAACAGCAGAAAAATGAAGATTATCACTGAAAATGCATATCTCAGCTGGAAACCCATCGATACCGAAGATATCGCAGTTTCCGCATGTCAAACGCTCTGTGGAGTGCTGAAAACACCAGAAAACGTGTTTTTCGCATTCAATAGCACGAAAAGAGCGATTTCTGTGATTCTGCACACTTGTCACAGAAGAAACTCGAAGATTATCGTAGAAAATGCATATCTCACCTGGAAACAACAACGATACCGAAGATATCGCAGTTTCGGCATGTCAAACGCACTGTGGCGTGCTGAAAACACCAGAAAACGTGTTTTTCGCATTCAATAGCACGATAACAGCGATTTCGGTGATTCTGCACACTTGTCACAGAAGCAACTCGAAGATTATCGTAGAAAATGCATATCTCAGCTGGAAACAACAACGATACCGAAGATATCGCAGTATCCGCATATCAAACGCACTGTGGAGTGCTGAAAACACCAGAAAACGTGTTTTTCGCATTCAATAGCACGAAAACAGCGATTTCGGTGATTCTGCACACTTGTAACAGCAGAATCATGAAGATTATCACTGAAAATGCATACCTCAGCTGGAAACAACAACGATACCGAAGATATCGCAGTTTCCGCTTATCAAACGCACTGTGGAGTGCTGAAAACACCAGAAAACGTGGTTTTCGCATTCAATAGCACGAAAACAGCGAGTTCGGTGATTCTGCATACTAGTCACAGAAGAAACTCGACGATTATCGTAGAAAATGCATATCTCAGCTGGAAACCCAACGATACCTAAGATATCGCAGTTTCCGCATATCAAACGCTCTGTGGCGTGCTGAAAACACCAGAAAACGTGTTTTTCGCATTCAAAAGCACGAAAACAGTGATTTCTGTGATTCTGCACACTTGTAACAGCAGACTCATGAAGATTATCACTGAAAATGCATATCTCAGCTGGAAAACCAACGATACCGAAGATATCGCAGTTTCCGCATGTCAAACGCACTGTGGAGTGCTGAAAACACCAGAAAACGTGTTTTTCGCATTCAATAGCACGAAAACAGCGATTTCGGTGATTCTGCACACTTGTCACAGAAGAAACTCGAGGATTATCGTAGAAAATGCATATCTCAGCTGGAAACAACAACGATACCGAAGATATCGCAGTTTCCGCATGTCAAACGCTCTGTGGCGTGCTGAAGACACCAGAAAACGTGTTTTTCTCATTCAAAAGCACGAAAACAGCGATTTCGGTTATTCGGGACACTTGTAACAATAGAATCATGAAGATTATCACTGAAAATGCATATCTCAGCTGGAAACAACAACGATACCGAAGATATCGCAGTTTCCGCATATCAAACTCACTGTGGAGTGCTGAAATCACCAGAAAACGTGTTTTTCGCATTCAATAGCACGAAAACAGCGATTTCGGTGATTCTGCACACTTGTCACAGAAGTAACTCGAAGATTATCGTAGAAAATGCATATCTCAGCTGGAAACAACAACGATACCGAAGATATCGCAGTTTCCGCACATCAAAGGCACTGTCGGGTGCTGAAAACACTAGAAAACGTGTTTTTCGCATTCAATAGCACGAAAACAGCGATTTCGGTGATCCTGCACACTTGTAACAGCAGAATCATGAAGATTATCACTGGAAATGCATATCTCAGCTGGAAACCCAACGATACCGAAGATATCGCAGTTTCCGCATGTCAAACGCTCTGTGGCGTGCTGAAAACACCAGAAAACGTGTTTTTCGCATTCAAAAGCACGAAAACAGGGATTTCGGTTATTCTGGACACTTGTAACAGCAGAATCATGAAGATTATCACTGAAAATGCATATCTCAGCTGGAAACCCAACGATACCGAAGATATCGCAGTTTCCGCATGTAAAACGCTCTGTGGAGTGCTGAAAACACCAGAAAACGTGTTTTTCGCATTCAAAAGCACGAAAACAGCGATTTCGGTGATTCTGCACACTTGTAACAGCAGAATCATGAAGATTATCACTGAAAATGCATATCTCAGCTGGAAACCACAACGATACCGAAGATATCGCAGTTTGCGCATATCAAACTCACTGTGGAGTGCTGAAATCACCAGAAAACGTGTTTTTCGCATTCAATAGCACGAAAAGAGCGATTTCTGTGATTCTGCACACTTGTCACAGAAGAAACTCGAAGATTATCGTAGAAAATGCATATCACACCTGGAAACAACAACGATACCGAAGATATCGCAGTTTGCGCATATCAAACGCACTGTGGAGTGCTGAAAACACCAGAAAACGTGTTTTTCGCATTCAAAAGCACGAAAACAGCGATTTCGGTGATTCTGCACACTTGTAACAGCAGAATCATGAAGATTATCTCTGAAAATGCATATCTCAGCTGGAAACAACAACGATACCGAAGATATCGCAGTTTCCGCATATCAAACGCACTGTGGAGTGCTGAAAACACCAGAAAACGTGTTTTTCGCATTCAATAGCACGAAAACAGCGATTTCGGTGATTCTGCACACTTGTCACAGAAGTAACTCGAAGATTATCGTAGAAAATGCATATCTCAGCTGGAAACCCAACGATACCGAAGATATCGCAGTTTCCGCATATCAAACGCACTGTGGAGTGCTGAAAACACCAGAAAACGTGTTTTTCGCCTTCAAAAGCACGAAAACAGCGATTTCGGTGTTTCTGCACACTTGTAACAGCAGAATCATGGAGATTATAGTTGAAAATGCATATCTCAGCTGGAAAAAACAACGATACCGAAGATATCGCAGTTTCCGCATATCAAACGCACTGTGGAGTGCTGAAAACACCAGAAAACGTGTTTTTCGCATTCAATAGCACGAAAACAGCGATTTCGGGGATTCTGCACACTTGTAACAGCAGAATCATGAAGATTATCACTGAAAATGCATATCTCAGCTGGAAACAACAACGATACCGAAGATATCGCAGTTTCCGCATGTCAAACGCTCTGTGTCGTGCTGAAAACACCAGAAAACGTGTTTTTCGCATTCAAAAGCACGAAAACAGCGATTTCGGTTATTCTGGACACTTGTAACAGCAGAATCATGAAGATTATCACTGAAAATGCATGTCTCAGCTGGAAACAACAACGATACCGTATATATCACAGTTTCCGCATATCAAACGCACTGTGGAGTGCTGAAAACACCAGAAAACGTGTTTTTCGCATTCAATAGCACGAAAACAGCGATTTCGGTGATTCTGCACACTTGTCACAGAAGAAACTCGAAGATTATCTTAGAAAATGCATATCTCAGCTGGAAACAACAACGATACCGAAGATATCGCAGTTTCCGCATATCAAACGCACTGTGGAGTGCTGAAAACACCAGAAAACGTGTTTTTCGCATTCAAAAGCACAAAAACAGGGATTTCGGTTATACTGCACACTTGTAACAGCAGAATCATGAAGATTATCACTGAAAATGCATATCTCAGCTCGAATCCCCACGAAAACGAAGATATCCCTGTTTCCGCACATCAAAAGCACTGTCGGGGCTGAAAACACTAGAAAACGTGTTTTTCGCATTCAATAGCACGAAAACAGCGATTTCGGTGATTCTGCACACTTGTTACAGCAGAATCATGAAGATTATCACTGAAAATGCATATCTCAGCTGGAAACCCAACGATACCGAAGATATCGCAGTTTCCGCATGTCAAACGCTCTGTGGCGTGCTGAAAACTCCAGAAAACGGGTTTTTCGCATTCAAAAGCACGAAAACAGCGATTTCGGTGATTCTGCACACTTGTAACAGCAGAATCATGAAGATTATCACTGAAAATGCATACCTCAGCTGGAAACAACAACGATACCGAAGATATCGCAGTTTCCGCTTATCAAACGCACTGTGGAGTGCTGAAAACACCAGAAAACGTGGTTTTCGCATTCAATAGCACGAAAACAGCGAGTTCGGTGATTCTGCATACTAGTCACAGAAGAAACTCGACGATTATCGTAGAAAATGCATATCTCAGCTGGAAACCCAACGATACCTAAGATATCGCAGTTTCCGCATATCAAACGCTCTGTGGCGTGCTGAAAACACCAGAAAACGTGTTTTTCGCATTCAAAAGCACGAAAACAGTGATTTCGGTGATTCTGCACACTTGTAACAGCAGACTCATGAAGATTATCACTGAAAATGCATATCTCAGCTGGAAAACCAACGATACCGAAGATATCGCAGTTTCCGCATGTCAAACGCACTGCGGAGTGCTGAAAACACCAGAAAACGTGTTTTTCGCATTCAATAGCACGAAAACAGCGATTTCGGTGATTCTGCACACTTGTCACAGAAGAAACTCGAGGATTATCGTAGAAAATGCATATCTCAGCTGGAAACAACAATGATACCGAAGATATCGCAGTTTCCGCATATCAAACGCACTGTGGAGTGCTGAAAACACCAGAAACGTGTGTTTCGCATTCAATAGCACGAAAACAGCGATTTCGGTGATTTTGCACACTTGTAACAGCAGAATCATGAAGATTATCACTGAAAATGCATATCTCAGCTGGAAACCGAACGATACCAAAGATATCGCAGTTTCCGCATGTCAAACGCTCTGTGGCGTGCTGAAAACACCAGAAAACGTGTTTTTCGCATTCAAAGCACGAAAACAGCGATTTCGGTGATTCTGCACACTTGTAACAGGAGAATCATGACGATTATCACTGGAAATGCATATCTCAGCTGGAAACCCAACGATACCGAAGATATCGCAGTTTCCGCATGTCAAACGCTCTGTGGCGTGCTGAAGACACCAGAAAACGTGTTTTTCTCATTCAAAAGCACGAAAACAGCGATTTCGGTGATTCTGCACACTTGTAACAGCAGAATCATGAAGAGGATCACTGAAAATGCATATCTCAGCTGGAAACCACAACGATACCGAAGATATCGCAGTTTGCGCATATCAAACTCACTGTGGAGTGCTGAAACCACCAGAAAACGTGTTTTTCGCATTCAATAGCACGAAAACAGCGATTTCGGTGATTCAGCACACTTGTAACAGCAGAATGATGAAGATTATCACTGAAAATGCATACCTCAGCTGGAAACAACAACGATACCGAAGATATCGCAGTTTCCGCATGTCAAATGCTCTGTGTCGTGCTGAAAACATCTGAAAACGTGTTTTTCGCATTCAAAACCTCGAAAACAGCGATTTCGGTTATTCTGGACACTTGTAACAGCAGAATCATGAAGATTATCGTAGAAAATGCATATCTCACCTGGAAACAACAACGATACCGAAGATATCGCAGTTTCGGCATGTCAAACGCACTGTGGCGTGCTGAAAACACCAGAAAACGTGTTTTTCGCATTCAATAGCACGATAACAGCGATTTCGGTGATTCTGCACACTTGTCACAGAAGAAACTCGAAGATTATCGTAGAAAATGCATATCTCAGCTGGAAACAACAACGATACCGAAGATATCGCAGTTTCCGCATATCAAACGCACTGTGGAGTGCTGAAAACACCAGAAAACGTGTTTTTCGCATTCAATAGCACGAAAACAGCGATTTCGGGGATTCTGCACACTTGTAACAGCAGAATCATGAAGATTATCACTGAAAATGCATATCTCAGCTGGAAACAACAACGATACCGAAGATATCGCAGTTTCCGCATGTCAAACGCTCTGTGTCGTGCTGAAAACACCAGAAAACGTGTTTTTCGCATTCAAAAGCACGAAAACAGCGATTTCGGTTATTCTGGACACTTGTAACAGCAGAATCATGAAGATTATCACTGAAAATGCATGTCTCAGCTGGAAACAACAACGATACCGTATATATCGCAGTTTCCGCATATCAAACGCACTGTGGAGTGCTGAAAACACCAGAAAACGTGTTTTTCGCATTCAATAGCACGAAAACAGCGATTTCGGTGATTCTGCACACTTGTCACAGAAGAAACTCGAAGATTATCTTAGAAAATGCATATCTCAGCTGGAAACAACAACGATACCGAAGATATCGCAGTTTCCGCATATCAAACGCACTGTGGAGTGCTGAAAACACCAGAAAACGTGTTTTTCACATTCAAAAGCACAAAAACAGGGATTTCGGTTATACTGCACACTTGTAACAGCAGAATCATGAAGATTATCACTGAAAATGCATATCTCAGCTCGAATCCCCACGAAAACGAAGATATCCCTGTTTCCGCACATCAAAAGCACTGTCGGGGGCTGAAAACACTAGAAAACGTGTTTTTCGCATTCAATAGCACGAAAACAGCGATTTCGGTGATTCTGCACACTTGTTACAGCAGAATCATGAAGATTATCACTGAAAATGCATATCTCAGCTGGAAAACCAACGATACCGAAGATATCGCAGTTTCCGCATGTCAAACGCACTGCGGAGTGCTGAAAACACCAGAAAACGTGTTTTTCGCATTCAATAGCACGAAAACAGCGATTTCGGTGATTCTGCACACTTGTCACAGAAGAAACTCGAGGATTATCGTAGAAAATGCATATCTCAGCTGGAAACAACAACGATACCGAAGATATCGCAGTTTCCGCATATCAAACGCACTGTGGAGTGCTGAAAACACCAGAAACGTGTGTTTCGCATTCAATAGCACGAAAACAGCGATTTCGGTGATTTTGCACACTTGTAACAGCAGAATCATGAAGATTATCACTGAAAATGCATATCTCAGCTGGAAACCGAACGATACCAAAGATATCGCAGTTTCCGCATGTCAAACGCTCTGTGGCGTGCTGAAAACACCAGAAAACGTGTTTTTCGCATTCAAAGCACGAAAACAGCGATTTCGGTGATTCTGCACACTTGTAACAGGAGAATCATGACGATTATCACTGAAAATGCATATCTCAGCTGGAAACCCAACGATACCGAAGATATCGCAGTTTCCGCATGTCAAACGCTCTGTGGCGTGCTGAAGACACCAGAAAACGTGTTTTTCTCATTCAAAAGCACGAAAACAGCGATTTCGGTGATTCTGCACACTTGTAACAGCAGAATCATGAAGAGGATCACTGAAAATGCATATCTCAGCTGGAAACCACAACGATACCGAAGATATCGCAGTTTGCGCATATCAAACTCACTGTGGAGTGCTGAAACCACCAGAAAACGTGTTTTTCGCATTCAATAGCACGAAAACAGCGATTTCGGTGATTCAGCACACTTGTAACAGCAGAATGATGAAGATTATCACTGAAAATGCATACCTCAGCTGGAAACAACAACGATACCGAAGATATCGCAGTTTCCGCATGTCAAATGCTCTGTGTCGTGCTGAAAACATCTGAAAACGTGTTTTTCGCATTCAAAACCTCGAAAACAGCGATTTCGGTTATTCTGGACACTTGTAACAGCAGAATCATGAAGATTATCGTAGAAAATGCATATCTCACCTGGAAACAACAACGATACCGAAGATATCGCAGTTTCGGCATGTCAAACGCACTGTGGCGTGCTGAAAACACCAGAAAACGTGTTTTTCGCATTCAATAGCACGATAACAGCGATTTCGGTGATTCTGCACACTTGTCACAGAAGAAACTCGAAGATTATCGTAGAAAATGCATATCTCAGCTGGAAACAACAACGATACCGAAGATATCGCAGTTTCCGCATATCAAACGCACTGTGGAGTGCTGAAAACACCAGAAAACGTGTTTTTCACATTCAAAAGCACAAAAACAGGGATTTCGGTTATACTGCACACTTGTAACAGCAGAATCATGAAGATTATCACTGAAAATGCATATCTCAGCTCGAATCCCCACGAAAACGAAGATATCCCTGTTTCCGCACATCAAAAGCACTGTCGGGGGCTGAAAACACTAGAAAACGTGTTTTTCGCATTCAATAGCACGAAAACAGCGATTTCGGTGATTCTGCACACTTGTTACAGCAGAATCATGAAGATTATCACTGAAAATGCATATCTCAGCTGGAAAACCAACGATACCGAAGATATCGCAGTTTCCGCATGTCAAACGCACTGCGGAGTGCTGAAAACACCAGAAAACGTGTTTTTCGCATTCAATAGCACGAAAACAGCGATTTCGGTGATTCTGCACACTTGTCACAGAAGAAACTCGAGGATTATCGTAGAAAATGCATATCTCAGCTGGAAACAACAACGATACCGAAGATATCGCAGTTTCCGCATATCAAACGCACTGTGGAGTGCTGAAAACACCAGAAACGTGTGTTTCGCATTCAATAGCACGAAAACAGCGATTTCGGTGATTTTGCACACTTGTAACAGCAGAATCATGAAGATTATCACTGAAAATGCATATCTCAGCTGGAAACCGAACGATACCAAAGATATCGCAGTTTCCGCATGTCAAACGCTCTGTGGCGTGCTGAAAACACCAGAAAACGTGTTTTTCGCATTCAAAGCACGAAAACAGCGATTTCGGTGATTCTGCACACTTGTAACAGGAGAATCATGACGATTATCACTGAAAATGCATATCTCAGCTGGAAACCCAACGATACCGAAGATATCGCAGTTTCCGCATGTCAAACGCTCTGTGGCGTGCTGAAGACACCAGAAAACGTGTTTTTCTCATTCAAAAGCACGAAAACAGCGATTTCGGTGATTCTGCACACTTGTAACAGCAGAATCATGAAGAGGATCACTGAAAATGCATATCTCAGCTGGAAACCACAACGATACCGAAGATATCGCAGTTTGCGCATATCAAACTCACTGTGGAGTGCTGAAACCACCAGAAAACGTGTTTTTCGCATTCAATAGCACGAAAACAGCGATTTCGGTGATTCAGCACACTTGTAACAGCAGAATGATGAAGATTATCACTGAAAATGCATACCTCAGCTGGAAACAACAACGATACCGAAGATATCGCAGTTTCCGCATGTCAAATGCTCTGTGTCGTGCTGAAAACATCTGAAAACGTGTTTTTCGCATTCAAAACCTCGAAAACAGCGATTTCGGTTATTCTGGACACTTGTAACAGCAGAATCATGAAGATTATCGTAGAAAATGCATATCTCACCTGGAAACAACAACGATACCGAAGATATCGCAGTTTCGGCATGTCAAACGCACTGTGGCGTGCTGAAAACACCAGAAAACGTGTTTTTCGCATTCAATAGCACGATAACAGCGATTTCGGTGATTCAGCACACTTGTAACAGCAGAATGATGAAGATTATCACTGAAAATGCATACCTCAGCTGGAAACAACAACGATACCGAAGATATCGCAGTTTCCGCATGTCAAATGCTCTGTGTCGTGCTGAAAACATCTGAAAACGTGTTTTTCGCATTCAAAACCTCGAAAACAGCGATTTCGGTTATTCTGGACACTTGTAACAGCAGAATCATGAAGATTATCGTAGAAAATGCATATCTCACCTGGAAACAACAACGATACCGAAGATATCGCAGTTTCGGCATGTCAAACGCACAGTGGCGTGCTGAAAACACCAGAAAACGTGTTTTTCGCATTCAATAGCACGATAACAGCGATTTCGGTGATTCTGCACACTTGTCACAGAAGAAACTCGAAGATTATCGTAGAAAATGCATATCTCAGCTGGAAACAACAACGATACCGAAGATATCGCAGTTTCCGCATATCAAACGCACTGTGGAGTGCTGAAAACACCAGAAAACGTGTTTTTCGCATTCAATAGCACGAAAACAGCGATTTCGGGGATTCTGCACACTTGTAACAGCAGAATCATGAAGATTATCACTGAAAATGCATATCTCAGCTGGAAACAACAACGATACCGAAGATATCGCAGTTTCCGCATGTCAAACGCTCTGTGTCGTGCTGAAAACACCAGAAAACGTGTTTTTCGCATTCAAAAGCACGAAAACAGCGATTTCGGTTATTCTGGACACTTGTAACAGCAGAATCATGAAGATTATCACTGAAAATGCATGTCTCAGCTGGAAACAACAACGATACCGTATATATCGCAGTTTCCGCATATCAAACGCACTGTGGAGTGTTGAAAACACCAGAAAACGTGTTTTTCGCATTCAATAGCACGAAAACAGCGATTTCGGTGATTCTGCACACTTGTCACAGAAGAAACTCGAGGATTATCGTAGAAAATGCATATCTCAGCTGGAAACAACAACGATACCGAAGATATCGCAGTTTCCGCATATCAAACGCACTGTGGAGTGCTGAAAACACCAGAAACGTGTGTTTCGCATTCAATAGCACGAAAACAGCGATTTCGGTGATTTTGCACACTTGTAACAGCAGAATCATGAAGATTATCACTGAAAATGCATATCTCAGCTGGAAACCGAACGATACCAAAGATATCGCAGTTTCCGCATGTCAAACGCTCTGTGGCGTGCTGAAAACACCAGAAAACGTGTTTTTCGCATTCAAAGCACGAAAACAGCGATTTCGGTGATTCTGCACACTTGTAACAGGAGAATCATGACGATTATCACTGAAAATGCATATCTCAGCTGGAAACCCAACGATACCGAAGATATCGCAGTTTCCGCATGTCAAACGCTCTGTGGCGTGCTGAAGACACCAGAAAACGTGTTTTTCTCATTCAAAAGCACGAAAACAGCGATTTCGGTGATTCTGCACACTTGTAACAGCAGAATCATGAAGAGGATCACTGAAAATGCATATCTCAGCTGGAAACCACAACGATACCGAAGATATCGCAGTTTGCGCATATCAAACTCACTGTGGAGTGCTGAAACCACCAGAAAACGTGTTTTTCGCATTCAATAGCACGAAAACAGCGATTTCGGTGATTCAGCACACTTGTAACAGCAGAATGATGAAGATTATCACTGAAAATGCATACCTCAGCTGGAAACAACAACGATACCGAAGATATCGCAGTTTCCGCATGTCAAATGCTCTGTGTCGTGCTGAAAACATCTGAAAACGTGTTTTTCGCATTCAAAACCTCGAAAACAGCGATTTCGGTTATTCTGGACACTTGTAACAGCAGAATCATGAAGATTATCGTAGAAAATGCATATCTCACCTGGAAACAACAACGATACCGAAGATATCGCAGTTTCGGCATGTCAAACGCACTGTGGCGTGCTGAAAACACCAGAAAACGTGTTTTTCGCATTCAATAGCACGATAACAGCGATTTCGGTGATTCTGCACACTTGTCACAGAAGAAACTCGAAGATTATCGTAGAAAATGCATATCTCAGCTGGAAACAACAACGATACCGAAGATATCGCAGTTTCCGCATATCAAACGCACTGTGGAGTGCTGAAAACACCAGAAAACGTGTTTTTCGCATTCAATAGCACGAAAACAGCGATTTCGGGGATTCTGCACACTTGTAACAGCAGAATCATGAAGATTATCACTGAAAATGCATATCTCAGCTGGAAACAACAACGATACCGAAGATATCGCAGTTTCCGCATGTCAAACGCTCTGTGTCGTGCTGAAAACACCAGAAAACGTGTTTTTCGCATTCAAAAGCACGAAAACAGCGATTTCGGTTATTCTGGACACTTGTAACAGCAGAATCATGAAGATTATCACTGAAAATGCATGTCTCAGCTGGAAACAACAACGATACCGTATATATCGCAGTTTCCGCATATCAAACGCACTGTGGAGTGCTGAAAACACCAGAAAACGTGTTTTTCGCATTCAATAGCACGAAAACAGCGATTTCGGTGATTCTGCACACTTGTCACAGAAGAAACTCGAAGATTATCTTAGAAAATGCATATCTCAGCTGGAAACAACAACGATACCGAAGATATCGCAGTTTCCGCATATCAAACGCACTGTGGAGTGCTGAAAACACCAGAAAACGTGTTTTTCACATTCAAAAGCACAAAAACAGGGATTTCGGTTATACTGCACACTTGTAACAGCAGAATCATGAAGATTATCACTGAAAATGCATATCTCAGCTCGAATCCCCACGAAAACGAAGATATCCCTGTTTCCGCACATCAAAAGCACTGTCGGGGGCTGAAAACACTAGAAAACGTGTTTTTCGCATTCAATAGCACGAAAACAGCGATTTCGGTGATTCTGCACACTTGTTACAGCAGAATCATGAAGATTATCACTGAAAATGCATATCTCAGCTGGAAACCCAACGATACCGAAGATATCGCAGTTTCCGCATGTCAAACGCTCTGTGGCGTGCTGAAAACTCCAGAAAACGGGTTTTTCGCATTCAAAAGCACGAAAACAGCGATTTCGGTGATTCTGCACACTTGTAACAGCAGAATCATGAAGATTATCACTGAAAATGCATACCTCAGCTGGAAACAACAACGATACCGAAGATATCGCAGTTTCCGCTTATCAAACGCACTGTGGAGTGCTGAAAACACCAGAAAACGTGGTTTTCGCATTCAATAGCACGAAAACAGCGAGTTCGGTGATTCTGCATACTAGTCACAGAAGAAACTCGACGATTATCGTAGAAAATGCATATCTCAGCTGGAAACCCAACGATACCTAAGATATCGCAGTTTCCGCATATCAAACGCTCTGTGGCGTGCTGAAAACACCAGAAAACGTGTTTTTCGCATTCAAAAGCACGAAAACAGTGATTTCGGTGATTCTGCACAATTGTAACAGCAGACTCATGAAGATTATCACTGAAAATGCATATCTCAGCTGGAAAACCAACGATACCGAAGATATCGCAGTTTCCGCATGTCAAACGCACTGTGGAGTGCTGAAAACACCAGAAAACGTGTTTTTCGCATTCAATAGAACGAAAACAGCGATTTCGGTGATTCTGCACACTTGTCACAGAAGAAACTCGAGGATTATCGTAGAAAATGCATATCTCAGCTGGAAACAACAACGATACCGAAGATATCGCAGTTTCCGCATATCAAACGCACTGTGGAGTGCTGAAAACACCAGAAACGTGTGTTTCGCATTCAATAGCACGAAAACAGCGATTTCGGTGATTTTGCACACTTGTAACAGCAGAATCATGAAGATTATCACTGAAAATGCATATCTCAGCTGGAAACCGAACGATACCAAAGATATCGCAGTTTCCGCATGTCAAACGCTCTGTGGCGTGCTGAAAACACCAGAAAACGTGTTTTTCGCATTCAAAGCACGAAAACAGCGATTTCGGTGATTCTGCACACTTGTAACAGGAGAATCATGACGATTATCACTGAAAATGCATATCTCAGCTGGAAACCCAACGATACCGAAGATATCGCAGTTTCCGCATGTCAAACGCTCTGTGGCGTGCTGAAGACACCAGAAAACGTGTTTTTCTCATTCAAAAGCACGAAAACAGCGATTTCGGTGATTCTGCACACTTGTAACAGCAGAATCATGAAGAGGATCACTGAAAATGCATATCTCAGCTGGAAACCCAACGATACCGAAGATATCGCAGTTTCCGCATGTCAAACGCTCTGTGGCGTGCTGAAAACACCAGAAAACGTGTTTTTCGCATTCAAAAGCACGAAAACAGCGATTTCGGTGATTCTGCACACTTGTAACAGCAGAATCATGAAGATTATCACTGAAAATGCATATCTCAGCTGGAAACCACAACGATACCGAAGATATCGCAGTTTGCGCATATCAAACTCACTGTGGAGTGCTGAAACCACCAGAAAACGTGTTTTTCGCATTCAATAGCACGAAAACAGCGATTTCGGTGATTCAGCACACTTGTAACAGCAGAATGATGAAGATTATCACTGAAAATGCATACCTCAGCTGGAAACAACAACGATACCGAAGATATCGCAGTTTCCGCATGTCAAATGCTCTGTGTCGTGCTGAAAACATCTGAAAACGTGTTTTTCGCATTCAAAACCTCGAAAACAGCGATTTCGGTTATTCTGGACACTTGTAACAGCAGAATCATGAAGATTATCACTGAAAATGCATATCTCAGCTGGAAACAACAACGATACCGAAGATATCGCAGTTTCCGCATATCAAACTCACTGTGGAGTGCTGAAATCACCAGAAAACGTGTTTTTCGCATTCAATAGCACGAAAACAGCGATTTCGGTGATTCTGCACACTTGTCACAGAAGTGACTCGAAGATTATCGTAGAAAATGCATATCTCAGCTGAAAACAACAACGATACCGAAGATATCGCAGTTTCCGCATATCAAACGCACTGTGGAGTGCTGAAAACACCAGAAAACGTGTTTTTCGCATTCAAAAGCACGAAAACAGCGATTTCGGTTATTCTGCACACTTGTAACAGCAGAATCATGAAGATTATCACTGAAAATGCATATCTCAGCTGGAAACAACAACGATACCGAAGATATCGCAGTTTCCGTATGTCAAACGTTCTGTGGCGTGCTGAAAACACCAGAAAACGTGTTTTTCGCATTCAAAAGCACGAAAACAGCGATTTCGGTGATTCTGCACACTTGTAACAGCAGAATCATGAAGATTATCACTGAAAATGCATATCTCAGCTGGAAACCACAACGATACCGAAGATATCGCAGTTTGCGCATATCAAACGCACTGTGGAGTGCTGAAAACACCAGAAAACGTGTTTTTCGCATTCAAAAGCACGAAAACAGCGATTTCGGTGATTCTGCACACTTGTAACAGCAGAATCATGGAGATTATCACTGAAAATGCATATCTCAGCTGGAAACCCAACGATACCGAAGATATCGCAGTTTCCGCATGTCAAACGCTCTGTGGAGTGCTGAAAACACCAGAAAACGTGTTTTTCGCATTCAATAGCACGAAAAGAGCGATTTCTGTGATTCTGCACACTTGTCACAGAAGTAACTCGAAGATTATCGTAGAAAATGCATATCTCAGCTGGAAACCCAACGATACCGAAGATATCGCAGTTTCCGCATATCAAACGCACTGTGGAGTGCTGAAAACACCAGAAAACGAGTTTTTCGCATTCAAAAGCACGAAAACAGCGATTTCGGTGTTTCTGCACACTTGTAACAGCAGAATCATGGAGATTATCACTGAAAATGCATATCTCAGCTGGAAACCCAACGATACCGAAGATATCGCAGTTTCCGCATATCAAACGCACTGTGGAGTGCTGAAAACACCAGAAAACGAGTTTTTCGCCTTCAAAAGCACGAAAACAGCGATTTCGGTGTTTCTGCACACTTGTAACAGCAGAATCATGGAGATTATCACTGAAAATGCATATCTCAGCTGGAAACCCAACGATACCGAAGATATCGCAGTTTCCGCATGTCAAACGCTCTGTGGAGTGCTGAAAACACCAGAAAACGTGTTTTTCGCATTCAATAGCACGAAAAGAGCGATTTCTGTGATTCTGCACACTTGTCACAGAAGAAGCTCGAAGATTATCGTAGAAAATGCATATCTCACCTGGAAACAACAACGATACCGAAGATATCGCAGTTTCCGCACATCAAAAGCACTGTCGGGGGCTGAAAACACTAGAAAACGTGTTTTTCGCATTCAATAACACGAAAACAGCGATTTCGGTGATTCTGCACACTTGTTACAGCAGAATCATGAAGATTATCACTGAAAATGCATATCTCAGCTGGAAACCCAACGATACCGAAGATATCGCAGTTTCCGCTTATCAAACGCACTGTGGAGTGCTGAAAACACCAGAAAACGTGGTTTTCGCATTCAATAGCACGAAAACTGCGATTTCGGTGATTCTGCACACTAGTCACTGAAGAAACTCGAAGATTATAGTTGAAAATGCATATCTCAGCTGGAAAAAACAACGATACCGAAGATATCGCAGTTTCCGCATGTTAAACGCTCTGTGGCGTGCTGAAAACACCAGAAAACGTGTTTTTCGCATTCAATAGCACGAAAACAGCGATTTCGGTGATTCTGCACACTTGTAACAGCAGAATCACGAAGATTATCACTGAAAATGCATATCTCAGCTGGAAACAACAACGATACCGAAGATATCGCAGTTTCCGCATGTCAAACGCTCTGTGGAGTGCTGAAAACACCAGAGAACGTGTTTTTCGCATTCAATAGCACGAAAAGAGCGATTTCTGTGATTCTGCACACTTGTAACAGCAGAATCATGAAGATTATCACTGAAAATGCATATCTCAGCTGGAAACCCAACGATACCGAAGATATCGCAGTTTCCGCATGTCAAACGCTCTGTGGCGTGCTGAAAACTCCAGAAAACGTGTTTTTCGCATTCAAAAGCACGAAAACAGCTATTTCGGTGATTCTGCACACTTGTAACAGCAGAATCATGAAGATTATCACTGAAAATGCATATTTCACCTGGAAACCCATCGATACCGAAGATATCGCAGTTTCCGCATGTCAAACCCTCTGTGGAGTGCTGAAAACACCAGAAAACGTGTTTTTCGCATTCAATAGCACGAAAAGAGCGATTTCTGTGATTCTGCACACTTGTCACAGAAGAAACTCGAAGATTATCGTAGAAAATGCATATCTCACCTGGAAACAACAACGATACCGAAGATATCGCAGTTTCGGCATGTCAAACGCACTGTGGCGTGCTGAAAACACCAGAAAACGTGTTTTTCGCATTCAATAGCACGAAAAGAGCGATTTCTGTGATTCTGCACACTTGTCACAGACGAAACTCGAAGATTATCGTAGCAAATGCATATCTCACCTGGAAACAACAACGATACCGAAGATATCGCAGTTTCCGCATATCAAACTCACTGTGGAATGCTGAAATCACCAGAAAACGTGTTTTTCGCATTCAATAGCACGAAAACAGCGATTTCGGTGATTCTGCACACTTGTCACAGAAGTAACTCGAAGATTATCGTAGAAAATGCATATCTCAGCTGGAAACAACAACGATACCGAAGATATCGCAGTTTCCGCATATCAAACGCACTGTGGAGTGCTGAAAACACCAGAGAACGTGTTTTTCGCATTCAATAGCACGAAAAGAGCGATTTCTGTGATTCTGCACACTTGTCACAGAAGAAACTCGAAGATTATCGTAGAAAATGCATATCTCACCTGGAAACAACAACGATACCGAAGATATCGCAGTTTCCGCATGTCAAACGCTCTGTGGAGTGCTGAAAACACCAGAAAACGTGTTTTTCGCAATCAATAGCACTAAAACAGCGATTTCGGTTATTCTGGACACTTGTAACAGCAGAATCATGAAGATTATCACTGAAAATGCATATCTCAGCTGGAAACAACAACGATACCGAAGATATCGCAGTTTCCGCATATCAAACTCACTGTGGAGTGCTGAAATCACCAGAAAACGTGTTTTTCGCATTCAATAGCACGAAAACAGCGATTTCGGTGATTCTGCACACTTGTCACAGAAGTAACTCGAAGATTATCGTAGAAAATGCATATCTCAGCTGGAAACAACAACGATACCGAAGATATCGCAGTTTCCGCATGTCAAACGCTCTGTGGCGTGCTGAAAACACTAGAAAACGTGTTTTTCGCATTCAATAGCACGAAAACAGCGATTTCGGTGATCCTGCACACTTGTAACAGCAGAATCATGAAGATTGTCACTGAAAATGCATATCTGAGCTGGAAACAACAACGATACCGAAGATATCGCAGTTTCCGTATGTCAAACGCTCTGTGGCGTGCTGAAAACACCAGAAAACGTGTTTTTCGCGTTCAAAAGCACGAAAACAGCGATTTCGGTGATTCTGCACACTTGTAACAGCAGAATCATGAAGATTATCACTGAAAATGCATATCTCAGCTGGAAACCACAACGATACCGAAGATATCGCAGTTTGCGCATATCAAACGCACTGTGGAGTGCTGAAAACACCAGAAAACGTGTTTTTCGCATTCAAAAGCACGAAAACAGCGATTTCGGTGATTCTGCACACTTGTTACAGCAGAATCATGAAGATTATCTCTGAAAATGCATATCTCAGCTGGAAACAACAACGATACCGAAGATATCGCAGTTTCCGCATATCAAACGCACTGTGGAGTGCTGAAAACACCAGAAAACGTGTTTTTCGCATTCAATAGCACGAAAACAGCGATTTCGGTGATTCTGCACACTTGTCAGAGAAGTACCTCGAAGATTATCGTAGAAAATGCATATCTCAGCTGGAAACCCAACGATACCGAAGATATCGCAGTTTCCGCATATCAAACGCACTGTGGAGTGCTGAAAACACCAGAAAACGAGTTTTTCGCATTCAAAAGCACAAAAACAGCGATTTCGGTGATTCTGCACACTTGTAACAGCAGAATCATGAAGATTATCACTGAAAATGCATATCTCAGCTGGAAACAACAACGATACCGAAGATATCGCAGTTTCCGCATGTCAAACGCTCTGTGTCGTGCTGAAAACACCAGAAAACGTGTTTTTCGCATTCAAAATCACGAAAACAGCGATTTCGGTTATTCTGGACACTTGTAACAGCAGAATCATGAAGATTATCACTGAAAATGCATATCTCAGCTGGAAACAACAACGCTACCGAAGATATCGCAGTTTCGGCATGTCAAACGCACTGTGGCGTGCTGAAAACACCAGAAAACGTGTTTTTCGCATTCAATAGCACGAAAACAGCGATTTCGGTGATTCTGCACACATGTCACAGAAGAAACTCGAAGATTATCGTAGAAAATGCATATCTCAGCTGGAAACAACAACGATACCGAAGATATCGCAGTTTCCGCATATCAAACGCACTGTGGAGTGCTGAAAACACCAGAAAACGTGTTTTTCGCATTCAATAGCACGAAAACAGCGATTTCGGTGATTCTGCACACTTGTAACAGCAGAATCATGAAGATTATCACTGAAAATGCATATCTCAGCTGGAAACAACAACGATACCGAAGATATCGCAGTTTCGGCATGTCAAACGCACTGTGGCGTGCTGAAAACACCAGAAAACGTGTTTTTCGCATTCAATAGCACGAAAACAGCGATTTCGGTGATTCTGCACACATGTCACAGAAGAAACTCGAAGATTATCGTAGAAAATGCATATCTCAGCTGGAAACAACAACGATACCGAAGATATCGCAGTTTCCGCATATCAAACGCACTGTGGAGTGCTGAAAACACCAGAAAACGTGTTTTTCGCATTCAATAGCACGAAAAGAGCGATTTCTGTGATTCTGAACACTTGTAACAGCAGAATCATGAAGATTATCACTGAAAATGCATATCTCAGCTGGAAACAACAACGATACCGAAGATATCGCAGTTTCCGCATATCAAACGCACTGTGGAGTGCTGAAAACACCAGAAGACGTGTTTTTCGCATTCAATATCACGAAAACAGCGATTTCGGTGATTCTGCACACTTGTAACAGCAGAATCATGAACATTATCACTGAGAATGCATATCTCAGCTGGAAACCGAACGATACCGAAGATATCGCAGTTTCCGCATGTCAAACGCTCTGTGGCGTGCTGAAAACACCAGAAAACGTGTTTTTCGCATTCAAAGCACGAAAACAGCGATTTCGGTGATTCTGCACACTTGTAACAGGAGAATCATGACGATTATCACTGAAAATGCATATCTCAGCTGGAAACCCAACGATACCGAAGATATCGCAGTTTCCGCATATCAAACGCTCTGTGGCGTGCTGAAAACACCAGACAACGTGTTTTTCGCATTCAAAAGCACGAAAACAGTGATTTCGGTGATTCTGCACACTTGTAACAGGAGAATCATGACGATTATCACTGAAAATGCATATCTCAGCTGGAAACCCAACGATACCGAAGATATCGCAGTTTCCGCATATCAAACGCTCTGTGGCGTGCTGAAAACACCAGAAAACGTGTTTTTCGCATTCAATAGCACGAAAACAGCGATTTTGGTGATTCTGCTCACTTGTCACAGAAAAAACTCGAAGATTATCGTAGAAAATGCGTATCTCAGCTGGAAACCCAACGATACCGAAGATATCGCAGTTTCCGCATGTCAAACGCTCTGTGGCGTGCTGAAAACACCGGAAAACGTGGTTTTCTCATTCAAAAGCACGCAAACAGCGATTTCGGTGATTCTGCACACTTGTAACAGCAGAATCATGAAGATTATCACTGAAAATGCATATCTCAGCTGGAAACCCAACGTTACCGAAGATATCGCAGTTTCCGCATGTCAAACGCTCTGTGGCGTGCTGAAAACACCAGAAAACGTGTTTTTCGCATTCAATAGCACGAAAACAGCGATTTCGGTGATTCTGCACACTTGTCACAGAAGAAACTCGAGGATTATCGTAGAAAATGCATATCTCAGCTGGAAAACCAAGGATACCGAAGATATCGCAGTTTCCGCATATCAAACGCACTGTGGAGTGCTGAAAACACCAGAAAACGTGTGTTTCGCATTCAATAGCACGAAAACAGCGATTTCGGTGATTCTGCACACTTGTAATAGCAGAATCATGAAGATTATCACTGAAAATGCATATCTCAGCTGGAAACAACAACGATACCGAAGATATCGCAGTTTCCGCATGTCAAACGCTCTGTGGCGTGCTGAAAACACCAGAAAACGTGTTTTTCGCATTCAAAAGCACGAAAACAGCGATTTCGGTAATTCTGCACACTTGTAACAGCAGAATCATGAAGATTATCACTGAAAATGCATATCTCAGCTGGAAACAACAACGATACCGAAGATATGGCAGTTTCCGCATATCAAAAGCACTGTGGAGTGCTGAAAACACCAGAAAAAGTGTTTTTCGCATTCAAAGCACGAAAACAGCGATTTCGGTGATTCTGCACACTTGTAACAGCAGAATCATGACGATTATCACTGAAAATGCATATCTCAGCTGGAAACCCAACGATACCGAAGATATCGCAGTTTCCGCATATCAAACGCTCTGTGGCGTGCTGAAAACACCAGAAAACGTGTTTTTCGCATTCAATAGCACGAAAACAGCGATTTCGGTGATTCTGCACACTTGTCACAGAAGAAACTCGCGGATTATCGTAGAAAATGCATATCTCAGCTGGAATCAACAACGATACCGAAGATATCGCAGTTTCCGCATATCAAACGCACTGTGGAGTGCTGAAAACACCAGAAAAAGTGTGTTTCGTATTCAATAGCACGAAAACAGCGATTTCGGTGATTCTGCACACTTCTAACAGCAGAATCATGACGATTATCACTGAAAATGCATATCTCAGCTGGAAACAACAACGATACCGAAGATATCGCAGTGTCCGCATGTCAAACGCTCTGTGGCGTGCTGAAAACACCAGAAAACGTGTTTTTCGCATTCAATAGCACGAAAACAGCGATTTCGGTGATTCTGAACACTTGTAACAGCAGAATCATGAAGATTATCACTGAAAATGCATATCTCAGCTGGAAACAACAACGATACCGAAGATATCGCAGTTTCCGCATGTCAAACGGTCTGTGGCGTGCTGAAAACCCAGAAAACGTGTTTTTCGCATTCAAAGCACGAAAACAGCGATTTCGGTGATTCTGCACACTTGTAACAGCAGAATCATGAAGATGATCACTGAAAATGCATATCTCAGCTGGAAACAACAACGATACCGAAGATATCGCAGTTTCCGCATGTCAAACGCTCTGTGGCGTGCTGAAAACACCAGAAAACGTGTTTTTCGCATTCAAAAGCACGAAAACAGCGATTTCGGTAATTCTGCACACTTGTAACAGCAGAATCATGAAGATTATCACTGAAAATGCATATCTCAGCTGGAAACAACAACGATACCGAAGATATGGCAGTTTCCGCATATCAAAAGCACTGTGGAGTGCTGAAAACACCAGAAAAAGTGTTTTTCGCATTCAAAGCACGAAAACAGCGATTTCGGTGATTCTGCACACTTGTAACAGCAGAATCATGACGATTATCACTGAAAATGCATATCTCAGCTGGAAACCCAACGATACCGAAGATATCGCAGTTTCCGCATATCAAACGCTCTGTGGCGTGCTGAAAACACCAGAAAACGTGTTTTTCGCATTCAATAGCACGAAAACAGCGATTTCGGTGATTCTGCACACTTGTCACAGAAGAAACTCGCGGATTATCGTAGAAAATGCATATCTCAGCTGGAATCAACAACGATACCGAAGATATCGCAGTTTCCGCATATCAAACGCACTGTGGAGTGCTGAAAACACCAGAAAAAGTGTGTTTCGTATTCGATAGCACGAAAACAGCGATTTCGGAGATTCTGCACACTTGTAACAGCAGAATCATGACGATTATCACTGAAAATGCATATCTCAGCTGGAAACAACAACGATACCGAAGATATCGCAGTTTCCGCATGTCAAACGCTCTGTGGCGTGCTGAAAACACCAGAAAACGTGTTTTTCGCATTCAATAGCACGGAAACAGCGATTTCGGTGATTCTGAACACTTGTAACAGCAGAATCATGAAGATTATCACTGAAAATGCATATCTCAGCTGGAAACAACAACGATACCGAAGATATCGCAGTTTCCGCATGTCAAACGGTCTGTGGCGTGCTGAAAACACCAGAAAACGTGTTTTTCTCATTCAAAGCACGAAAACAGCGATTTCGGTGATTCTGCACACTTGTAACAGCAGAATCATGCCGATTATCACTGAAAATGCATATCTCAGCTGGAAACCCAACGATACCGAAGATATCGCAGTTTCCGCATGTCAAACGCTCTGTGGCGTGCTGAAAACACCAGAAAACGTGTTTTTCTCATTCAAAAGCACGAAAACAGCGATTTCGGTGATTCTGCACACTTGTAACAGCAGAATCATGAAGATGATCACTGAAAATGCATATCTCAGCTGGAAACAACAACGATACCGAAGATATCGCAGTTTCCGCATGTCAAACGCTCTGTGGCGTGCTGAAAACACCAGAAAACGTGTTTTTCGCATTCAAAAGCACGAAAACAGCGATTTCGGTAATTCTGCACACTTGTAACAGCAGAATCATGAAGATTATCACTGAAAATGCATATCTCAGCTGGAAACAACAACGATACCGAAGATATGGCAGTTTCCGCATATCAAAAGCACTGTGGAGTGCTGAAAACACCAGAAAAAGTGTTTTTCGCATTCAAAGCACGAAAACAGCGATTTCGGTGATTCTGCACACTTGTAACAGCAGAATCATGACGATTATCACTGAAAATGCATATCTCAGCTGGAAACCCAACGATACCGAAGATATCGCAGTTTCCGCATATCAAACGCTCTGTGGCGTGCTGAAAACACCAGAAAACGTGTTTTTCGCATTCAATAGCACGAAAACAGCGATTTCGGTGATTCTGCACACTTGTCACAGAAGAAACTCGCGGATTATCGTAGAAAATGCATATCTCAGCTGGAATCAACAACGATACCGAAGATATCGCAGTTTCCGCATATCAAACGCACTGTGGAGTGCTGAAAACACCAGAAAAAGTGTGTTTCGTATTCGATAGCACGAAAACAGCGATTTCGGAGATTCTGCACACTTGTAACAGCAGAATCATGACGATTATCACTGAAAATGCATATCTCAGCTGGAAACAACAACGATACCGAAGATATCGCAGTTTCCGCATGTCAAACGCTCTGTGGCGTGCTGAAAACACCAGAAAACGTGTTTTTCGCATTCAATAGCACGGAAACAGCGATTTCGGTGATTCTGAACACTTGTAACAGCAGAATCATGAAGATTATCACTGAAAATGCATATCTCAGCTGGAAACAACAACGATACCGAAGATATCGCAGTTTCCGCATGTCAAACGGTCTGTGGCGTGCTGAAAACACCAGAAAACGTGTTTTTCTCATTCAAAGCACGAAAACAGCGATTTCGGTGATTCTGCACACTTGTAACAGCAGAATCATGCCGATTATCACTGAAAATGCATATCTCAGCTGGAAACCCAACGATACCGAAGATATCGCAGTTTCCGCATGTCAAACGCTCTGTGGCGTGCTGAAAACACCAGAAAACGTGTTTTTCTCATTCAAAAGCACGAAAACAGCGATTTCGGTGATTCTGCACACTTGTAACAGCAGAATCATGAAGATGATCACTGAAAATGCATATCTCAGCTGGAAACCCAACGATACCGAAGATATCGCAGATTCCGCATGTCAAACGCACTGTGGAGTGCTGAAAACAGCAGAAAACGTGTTTTTCGCATTCAATAGCACGAAAACAGCGATTTCGGTGATTCTGCACACTTGTCACAGAAGAAACTCGAAGATTATCGTAGAAAATGCATATCTCAGCTGGAAACCCAACGATACCTAAGATATCGCAGTTTCCGCATGTCAAACGCTCTGTGGCGTGCTGAAAACACCAGAAAACGTGTTTTTCGCATTCATTAGCACGAAAACAGCGATTTCGGTGATTCTGCACACTTGTAACAGCAGAATCATGAAGATTATCACTGAAAATGCATATCTCAGCTGGAAACAACAACGATACAGAAGATATCGCAGTTTCCGCATGTCAAACAGTCTGTGGCGTGCTGCAAACACCAGAAAACGTGTTTTTCGCATTCAATAGCACTAAAACAGCGATTTCGGTGATTCACCACACTTGTAACAGCAGAATCATGAAGATGATCACTGAAAATGCATATCTCAGCTGGAAACAACAACGATACCGAAGATATCGCAGTTTCCGCATGTCAAACGGTCTGTGGCGTGCTGAAAACACCAGAAAACGTGTTTTTCGCATTCAAAGCACGAAAACAGCGATTTCGGTGATTCTGCACACTTGTAACAGCAGAATCATGACGATTATCACTGAAAATGCATATCTCAGCTGGAAACCCAACGATACCGAAGATATCGCAGTTTCCGCATGTCAAACGCTCTGTGGCGTGCTGAAAACACCAGAAAACGTGTTTTTCTCTTTCAAAAGCACGAAAACAGCGATTTCGGTGATTCTGCACACTTGTCACAGAAGAAACTCGAGGATTATCGTAGAAAATGCATATCTCAGCTGGAAACAACAACGATACCGAAGATATCGCAGTTTCCGCATATCAAACGCACTGTGGAGTGCTGAAAACACCAGAAACGTGTGTTTCGCATTCAATAGCACGAAAACAGCGATTTCGGTGATTCTGCACACTATGTAACAGGAGAATCATGACGATTATCACTGAAAATGCATATCTCAGCTGGAAACCCAACGATACCGAAGATATCGCAGTTTCCGCATGTCAAACGCTCTGTGGCGTGCTGAAAACACCAGAAAACGTGTTTTTCGCATTCAATAGCACGAAAACAGCGATTCCGGTGATTCTGCACGCTTGTCACAGAAGAAACTCGAGGATTATCGTAGAAAATGCATATCTCAGCTGGAAACTACAACGATACCGAAGATATCGCAGTTTCCGCATATCAAACGCACTGTGGAGTGCTGAAAACACCAGAAAACGTGTGTTTCGCATTCAATAGCACGAAAACAGCGATTTCGGTGATTCTGCACACTTGTAATAGCAGAATCATGAAGATTATCACTGAAAATCCATATCTCAGCTGGAAACAACAACGATACCGAAGATATCGCAGTTTCCGCATGTCCAACGCTCTGTGGCGTGCTGAAAACACCAGAAAACGTGTTTTTCGCATTCAATAGCACGAAAACAGCGATTTCGGTGATTCTGAACACTTGTAACAGCAGAATCATGAAGATTATCACTGAAAATGCATATCTCAGCTGGAAACAACAACGATACCGAAGATATCGCAGTTTCCGCATATCAAACGCACTGTGGAGTGCTGAAAACACCAGAAAAAGTGTTTTTCGCATTCAAAAGCACGAAAACACCGATTTCGGTGTTTCTGCACACTTGTAACAGCAGAATCATGAAGATTATCACTGAAAATGCATATCTCAGCTGGAAACCCAACGATACCGAAGATATCGCAGTTTCCGCATGTCAAACGCTCTGTGGCGTGCTGAAAACACCAGAAAACGTGTTTTTCTCATTCAAAAGCACGAAAACAGCGATTTCGGTGATTCTGCACACTTGTCACAGAAGAAACTCGAAGATTATCGTAGAAAATGCATATCTCAGCTGGAAACCCAACGATACCGAAGATATCGCAGTTTCCGCATGTCAAACGCTCTGTGGCGTGCTGAAAACACCAGAAAACGTGTTTTTCGCATTCAATAGCACGCAAACAGCGATTTCGGTGATTCTGCACACATGTAACAGCAGAATCATGAAGATTATCACTGAAAATGCATATCTCAGCTGGAAACCCAACGATACCGAAGATATCGCAGTTTCCGCATATCAAACGCTCTGTGGCGTGCTGAATACACCAGAAAACGTGTTTTTCGCATTCAAAAGCACGAAAACAGTGATTTCGGTGATTCTGCACACTTGTAACAGCAGAATCATGAAGATTATCACTGAAAATGCATATCTCAGCTGGAAAACCAACGATACCGAAGATATCGCAGTTTCCGCATGTCAAACGCACTGTGGAGTGCTGAAAACACCAGAAAACGTGTTTTTCGCATTCAATAGCACGAAAACAGCGATTTCGGTGATTCTGAACACTTGTAACAGCAGAATCATGAAGATTATCACTGAAAATGCATATCTCAGCTGGAAACAACAACGATACCGAAGATATCGCAGTTTACGCATGTCAAACACTCTGTGGCGTGCTGAAAACACCAGAAAACGTGTTTTTCCCATTCAAAAGCACGAAAACAGCGATTTCGGTGATTCTTCACACTTGTAACAGCAGAATCATGAAGATTATCACTGAAAATGCATATCTCAGCTGGAAACAACAACCATACCGAAGATATGGCAGTTTCCGCATATCAAACGCCCTGTGGAGTGCTGAAAACACCAGAAGACGTGTTTTTCGAATTCAATATCACGAAAACAGCGATTTCGGTGATTCTGCACACTTGTAACAGCAGAATCATGAAGATTATCACTGAAAATGCATATCTCACCTGGAAACCCAACGATACCGAAGATATCGCAGTTTCCGCATGTCAAACGCTCTGTGGCGTGCTGAAAACACCAAAAAACGTGTTTTTCTCATTCAAAAGCACGAAAACAGCGATTTCGGTGATTCTGCACACTTGTAACAGCAGAATCATGAAGATGATCACTGAAAATGCATATCTCAGCTGGAAACCCAACGTTACCGAAGATATCGCAGTTTCCGCATGTCAAACGCTCTGTGGCGTGCTGAAAACACCAAAAAACGTGTTTTTCTCATTCAAAAGCACGAAAACAGCGATTTCGGTGATTCTGCACACTTGTAACAGCAGAATCATGAAGATGATCACTGAAAATGCATATCTCAGCTGGAAACCCAACGTTACCGAAGATATCGCAGTTTCCGCATGTCAAACGCTCTGTGGCGTGCTGAAAACACCAGAAAACGTGTTTTTCGCATTCAATAGCACGAAAACAGCGATTTCGGTGATTCTGCACACTTGTCACAGAAGAAACTCGAGGATTATCGTAGAAAATGCATATCTCAGCTGGAAAACCAAGGATACCGAAGATATCGCAGTTTCCGCATATCAAACGCACTGTGGAGTGCTGAAAACACCAGAAAACGTGTGTTTCGCATTCAATAGCACGAAAACAGCGATTTCGGTGATTCTGCACACTTGTAATAGCAGAATCATGAAGATTATCACTGAAAATGCATATCTCAGCTGGAAACAACAACGATACCGAAGATATCGCAGTTTCCGCATGTCAAACGCTCTGTGGCGTGCTGAAAACACCAGAAAACGTGTTTTTCGCATTCAAAAGCACGAAAACAGCGATTTCGGTAATTCTGCACACTTGTAACAGCAGAATCATGAAGATTATCACTGAAAATGCATATCTCAGCTGGAAACAACAACGATACCAAAGATATGGCAGTTTCCGCATATCAAAAGCACTGTGGAGTGCTGAAAACACCAGAAAAAGTGTTTTTCGTATTCAAAGCACGAAAACAGCGATTTCGGTGATTCTGCACACTTGTAACAGCAGAATCATGACGATTATCACTGAAAATGCATATCTCAGCTGGAAACCCAACGATACCGAAGATATCGCAGTTTCCGCATATCAAACGCTCTGTGGCGTGCTGAAAACACCAGAAAACGTGTTTTTCGCATTCAATAGCACGAAAACAGCGATTTCGGTGATTCTGCACACTTGTCACAGAAGAAACTCGCGGATTATCGTAGAAAATGCATATCTCAGCTGGAATCAACAACGATACCGAAGATATCGCAGTTTCCGCATATCAAACGCACTGTGGAGTGCTGAAAACACCAGAAAAAGTGTGTTTCGTATTCAATAGCACGAAAACAGTGATTTCGGTGATTCTGCACACGTGTAACAGCAGAATCATGACGATTATCACTGAAAATGCATATCTCAGCTGGAAACAACAACGATACCGAAGATATCGCAGTTTCCGCATGTCAAACGCTCTGTGGCGTGCTGAAAACACCAGAAGACGTGTTTTTCGCATTCAATATCACGAAAACAGCGATTTCGGTGATTCTGAACACTTGTAACAGCAGAATCATGAAGATTATCACTGAAAATGCATATCTCACCTGGAAACCCAACGATACCGAAGATATCGCAGTTTCCGCATGACAAACGCTCTGTGGCGTGCTGAAAACACCAGAAAACGTGTTTTTCGCATTCAATAGCACGAAAACAGCGATTTCGGTGATTCTGAACACTTGTAACAGCAGAATCATGAAGATTATCACTGAAAATGCATATCTCAGCTGGAAACCCAACGATACCGAAGATATCGCAGTTTCCGCATGTCAAACGCACTGTGGAGTGCTGAAAACACCAGAAAACGTGTTTTTCGCATTCAATAGCACGAAAACAGCGATTTTGGTGATTCTGCACACTTGTCACAGAAAGAACTCGAAGATTATCGTAGAAAATGCGTATCTCAGCTGGAAACCCAACGATACCGAAGATATCGCAGTTTCCGCATGTCAAACGCTCTGTGGCGTGCTGAAAACACCGGAAAACGTGTTTTTCTCATTCAATAGCACGAAAACAGCGATTTCGGTGATTCTGCACACTTGTAACAGCAGAATCATGAAGATGATCACTGAAAATGCATATCTCAGCTGGAAACCCAACGATACCGAAGATATCGCAGTTTCCGCATGTCAAACGCTCTGTGGCGTGCTGAAAACACCAGAAAACGTGTTTTTCGCATTCAATAGCACGAAAACAGCGATTTCGGTGATTCTGCACACTTGTCACAGAAGAAACTCGAAGATTATCGTAGAAAATGCATATCTCAGCTGGAAACCCAACGATACCTAAGATATCGCAGTTTCCGCATGTCAAACGCTCTGTGGCGTGCTGAAAACACCAGAAAACGTGTTTTTCGCATTCAATAGCACGAAAACAGCGATTTCGGTGATTCTGCACACTTGTAACAGCACAATCATGAAGATTATCACTGAAAATGCATATCTCAGCTGGAAACAACAACGATACCGAAGATATGGCAGTTTCCGCATATCAAAAGCACTGTGGAGTGCTGAAAACACCAGAAAAAGTGTTTTTCGCATTCAAAGCACGAAAACAGCGATTTCGGTGTTTCTGCACACTTGTAACAGCAGAATCATGACGATTATCACTGAAAATGCATATCTCAGCTGGAAACCCAACGATACCGAAGATATCGCAGTTTCCGCATATCAAACGCTCTGTGGCGTGCTGAAAACACCAGAAAACGTGTTTTTCGCATTCAATAGCACGAAAACAGCGATTTCGGTGATTCTGCACACTTGTCACAGAAGAAACTCGCGGATTATCGTAGAAAATGCATATCTCAGCTGGAATCAACAACGGTACCGAAGATATCGCAGTTTCCGCATATCAAACGCACTGTGGAGTGCTGAAAACACCAGAAAAAGTGTGTTTCGTATTCAATAGCACGAAAACAGTGATTTCGGTGATTCTGCACACTTGTAACAGCAGAATCATGACGATTATCACTGAAAATGCATATCTCAGCTGGAAACAACAACGATACCGAAGATATCGCAGTTTCCGCATGTCAAACGCTCTGTGGCGTGCTGAAAACACCAGAAAACGTGTTTTTCGCATTCAATAGCACGAAAACAGCGATTTCGGTGATTCTGAACACTTGTAACAGCAGAATCATGAAGATTATCACCGAAAATGCATATCTCAGCTGGAAACAACAACGATAACGAAGATATCGCAGTTTCCGCATGACAAACGCTCTGTGGCGTGCTGAAAACACCAGAAAACGTGTTTTTCGCATTCAATAGCACGAAAACAGCGATTTCGGTGATTCTGCACGCTTGTCACAGAAGAAACTCGAGGATTATCGTAGAAAATGCATATCTCAGCTGGAAACTACAACGATACCGAAGATATCGCAGTTTCCGCATATCAAACGCACTGTGGAGTGCTGAAAACACCAGAAAACGTGTGTTTCGCATTCAATAGCACGAAAACAGCGATTTCGGTGATTCTGCACACTTGTAATAGCAGAATCATGAAGATTATCACTGAAAATCCATATCTCAGCTGGAAACAACAACGATACCGAAGATATCGCAGTTTCCGCATGTCCAACGCTCTGTGGCGTGCTGAAAACACCAGAAAACGTGTTTTTCGCATTCAATAGCACGAAAACAGCGATTTCGGTGATTCTGAACACTTGTAACAGCAGAATCATGAAGATTATCACTGAAAATGCATATCTCAGCTGGAAACAACAACGATACCGAAGATATCGCAGTTTCCGCATATCAAACGCACTGTGGAGTGCTGAAAACACCAGAAATGTGTTTTTCGCATTCAAAAGCACGAAAACACCGATTTCGGTGTTTCTGCACACTTGTAACAGCAGAATCATGAAGATTATCACTGAAAATGCATATCTCAGCTGGAAACCCAACGATACCGAAGATATCGCAGTTTCCGCATGTCAAACGCTCTGTGGCGTGCTGAAAACACCAGAAAACGTGTTTTTCTCATTCAAAAGCGCGAAAACAGCGATTTCGGTGATTCTGCACACTTGTCACAGAAGAAACTCGAAGATTATCGTAAAAATGCATATCTCAGCTGGAAACCCAACGATACCGAAGATATCGCAGTTTCCGCATGTCAAACGCTCTGTGGCGTGCTGAAAACACCAGAAAACGTGTTTTTCGCATTCAATAGCACGCAAACAGCGATTTCGGTGATTCTGCACACATGTAACAGCAGAATCATGAAGATTATCACTGAAAATGCATATCTCAGCTGGAAACCCAACGATACCGAAGATATCGCAGTTTCCGCATATCAAACGCTCTGTGGCGTGCTGAAAACACCAGAAAACGTGTTTTTCGCATTCAATAGCACGAAAACAGCGATTTCGGTGATTCTGAACACTTGTAACAGCAGAATCATGAAGATTATCACTGAAAATGCATATCTCAGCTGGAAACAACAACGATACCGAAGATATCGCAGTTTACGCATGTCAAACACTCTGTGGCGTGCTGAAAACACCAGAAAACGTGTTTTTCCCATTCAAAAGCACGAAAACAGCGATTTCGGTGATTCTTCACACTTGTAACAGCAGAATCATGAAGATTATCACTGAAAATGCATATCTCAGCTGGAAACAACAACCATACTGAAGATATGGCAGTTTCCGCATATCAAACGCCCTGTGGAGTGCTGAAAACACCAGAAGACGTGTTTTTCGCATTCAATATCACGAAAACAGCGATTTCGGTGATTCTGCACACTTGTAACAGCAGAATCATGAAGATTATCACTGAAAATGCATATCTCACCTGGAAACCCCACGATACCGAAGATATCGCAGTTTCCGCATGTCAAACGCTCTGTGGCGTGCTGAAAACACCAAAAAACGTGTTTTTCTCATTCAAAAGCACGAAAACAGCGATTTCGGTGATTCTGCACACTTGTAACAGCAGAATCATGAAGATGATCACTGAAAATGCATATCTCAGCTGGAAACCCAACGATACCGAAGATATCGCAGTTTCCGCATGTCAAACGCACTGTGGAGTGCTGAAAACACCAGAAAACGTGTTTTTCGCATTCAATAGCACGAAAACAGCGATTTTGGTGATTCTGCACACTTGTCACAGAAAAAACTCGAAGATTATCGTAGAAAATGCGTATCTCAGCTGGAAACCCAACGATACCGAAGATATCGCAGTTTCCGCATGTCAAACGCTCTGTGGCGTGCTGAAAACACCGGAAAACGTGTTTTTCTCATTCAATAGCACGAAAACAGCGATTTCGGTGATTCTGCACACTTGTAACAGCAGAATCATGAAGATGATCACTGAAAATGCATATCTCAGCTGGAAACCCAACGATACCGAAGATATCGCAGTTTCCGCATGTCAAACGCTCTGTGGCGTGCTGAAAACACCAGAAAACGTGTTTTTCGCATTCAATAGCACGAAAACAGCGATTTCGGTGATTCTGCACACTTGTCACAGAAGAAACTCGAAGATTATCGTAGAAAATGCATATCTCAGCTGGAAACCCAACGATACCTAAGATATCGCAGTTTCCGCATGTCAAACGCTCTGTGGCGTGCTGAAAACACCAGAAAACGTGTTTTTCGCATTCAATAGCACGAAAACAGCGATTTCGGTGATTCTGCACACTTGTAATAGCAGAATCATGAAGATTATCACTGAAAATGCATATCTCAGCTGGAAACAACAACGATACCGAAGATATCGCAGTTTCCGCATGTCAAACGCTCTGTGGCGTGCTGAAAACACCAGAAAACGTGTTTTTCGCATTCAAAAGCACGAAAACAGCGATTTCGGTAATTCTGCACACTTGTAACAGCAGAATCATGAAGATTATCACTGAAAATGCATATCTCAGCTGGAAACAACAACGATACCGAAGATATGGCAGTTTCCGCATATCAAAAGCACTGTGGAGTGCTGAAAACACCAGAAAAAGTGTTTTTCGCATTCAAAGCACGAAAACAGCGATTTCGGTGTTTCTGCACACTTGTAACAGCAGAATCATGACGATTATCACTGAAAATGCATATCTCAGCTGGAAACCCAACGATACCGAAGATATCGCAGTTTCTGCATATCAAACGCTCTGTGGCGTGCTGAAAACACAAGAAAACGTGTTTTTCGCATTCAATAGCACGAAAACAGCGATTTCGGTGATTCTGCACACTTGTCACAGAAGAAACTCGCGGATTATCGTAGAAAATGCATATCTCAGCTGGAATCAACAACGGTACCGAAGATATCGCAGTTTCCGCATATCAAACGCACTGTGGAGTGCTGAAAACACCAGAAAAAGTGTGTTTCGTATTCAATAGCACGAAAACAGCGATTTCGGTGATTCTGCACACTTGTAACAGCAGAATCATGACGATTATCACTGAAAATGCATATCTCAGCTGGAAACAACAACGATACCGAAGATATCGCAGTTTCCGCATGTCAAACGCTCTGTGGCGTGCTGAAAACACCAGAAAACGTGTTTTTCGCATTCAATAGCACGAAAACAGCGATTTCGGTGATTCTGAACACTTGTAACAGCAGAATCATGAAGATTATCACTGAAAATGCATATCTCAGCTGGAAACAACAACGATACCGAAGATATCGCAGTTTCCGCATGTCAAACGGTCTGTGGCGTGCTGAAAACACCAGAAAACGTGTTTTTCGCATTCAAAGCACGAAAACAGCGATTTCGGTGATTCTGCACACTTGTAACAGCAGAATCATGACGATTATCACTGAAAATGCATATCTCAGCTGGAAACCCAACGATACCGAAGATATCGCAGTTTCCGCATGTCAAACGCTCTGTGGCGTGCTGAAAACACCAGAAAACGTGTTTTTCTCATTCAAAAGCACGAAAACAGCGATTTCGGTGATTCTGCACACTTGTAACAGCAGAATCATGAAGATGATCACTGAAAATGCATATCTCAGCTGGAAACCCAACGATACCGAAGATATCGCAGTTTCCGCATGTCAAACGCTCTGTGGCGTGCTGAAAACACCAGAAAACGTGTTTTTCGCATTCAATAGCACGAAAACAGCGATTTCGGTGATTCTGCACACTTGTCACAGAAGAAACTCGAAGATTATCGTAGAAAATGCATATCTCAGCTGGAAACCCAACGATACCTAAGATATCGCAGTTTCCGCATGTCAAACGCTCTGTGGCGTGCTGAAAACACCAGAAAACGTGTTTTTCGCATTCATTAGCACGAAAACAGCGATTTCGGTGATTCTGCACACTTGTAACAGCAGAATCATGAAGATTATCACTGAAAATGCATATCTCAGCTGGAAACAACAACGATACAGAAGATATCGCAGTTTCCGCATGTCAAACAGTCTGTGGCGTGCTGAAAACACCAGAAAACGTGTGTTTCGCATTCAAAAGCACGAAAACAGCGATTTCGGTAATTCTGCACACTTGTAACAGCAGAATCATGAAGATTATCACTGAAAATGCATATCTCAGCTGGAAACAACAACGATACCGAAGATATGGCAGTTTCCGCATATCAAAAGCACTGTGGAGTGCTGAAAACACCAGAAAAAGTGTTTTTCGCATTCAAAGCACGAAAACAGCGATTTCGGTGATTCTGCACACTTGTAACAGCAGAATCATGACGATTATCACTGAAAATGCATATCTCAGCTGGAAACCCAACGATACCGAAGATATCGCAGTTTCCGCATGTCAAACGGTCTGTGGCGTGCTGAAAACACCAGAAAACGTGTTTTTCGCATTCAAAGCACGAAAACAGCGATTTGTGTGATTCTGCACACTTGTAACAGCAGAATCATGACGATTATCACTGAAAATGCATATCTCAGCTGGAAACCCAACGATACCGAAGATATCGCAGTTTCCGCATGTCAAACGCTCTGTGGCGTGCTGAAAACACCAGAAAACGTGTTTTTCTCATTCAAAAGCACGAAAACAGCGATTTCGGTGATTCTGCACACTTGTAACAGCAGAATCATGAAGATGATCACTGAAAATGCATATCTCAGCTGGAAACCCAACGATACCGAAGATATCGCAGTTTCCGCATGTCAAACGCACTGTGGAGTGCTGAAAACAGCAGAAAACGTGTTTTTCGCATTCAATAGCACGAAAACAGCGATTTCGGTGATTCTGCACACTTGTCACAGAAGAAACTCGAAGATTATCGTAGAAAATGCATATCTCAGCTGGAAACAACAACGATTCCGAAGATATCGCAGTTTCCGCATATCAAACGCACTGTGGAGTGCTGAAAACACCAGAAAACGTGTGTTTCGCATTCAATAGCACGAAAACAGCGATTTCGGTGATTCTGCACACTTGTAACAGCAGAATCATGAAGATGATCACTGAAAATGCATATCTCAGCTGGAAACCCAACGATACCGAAGATATCGCAGTTTCCGCATGTCAAACGCTCTGTGGCGTGCTGAAAACACCAGAAAACGTGTTTTTCGCATTCATTAGCACGAAAACAGCGATTTCGGTGATTCTGCACACTTGTAACAGCAGAATCATGAAGATTATCACTGAAAATGCATATCTCAGCTGGAAACAACAACGATACAGAAGATATCGCAGTTTCCGCATGTCAAACAGTCTGTGGCGTGCTGAAAACACCAGAAAACGTGTGTTTCGCATTCAAAAGCACGAAAACAGCGATTTCGGTAATTCTGCACACTTGTAACAGCAGAATCATGAAGATTATCACTGAAAATGCATATCTCAGCTGGAAACAACAACGATACCGAAGATATGGCAGTTTCCGCATATCAAAAGCACTGTGGAGTGCTGAAAACACCAGAAAAAGTGTTTTTCGCATTCAAAGCACGAAAACAGCGATTTCGGTGATTCTGCACACTTGTAACAGCAGAATCATGACGATTATCACTGAAAATGCATATCTCAGCTGGAAACCCAACGATACCGAAGATATCGCAGTTTCCGCATGTCAAACGGTCTGTGGCGTGCTGAAAACACCAGAAAACGTGTTTTTCGCATTCAAAGCACGAAAACAGCGATTTGTGTGATTCTGCACACTTGTAACAGCAGAATCATGACGATTATCACTGAAAATGCATATCTCAGCTGGAAACCCAACGATACCGAAGATATCGCAGTTTCCGCATGTCAAACGCTCTGTGGCGTGCTGAAAACACCAGAAAACGTGTTTTTCTCATTCAAAAGCACGAAAACAGCGATTTCGGTGATTCTGCACACTTGTAACAGCAGAATCATGAAGATGATCACTGAAAATGCATATCTCAGCTGGAAACCCAACGATACCGAAGATATCGCAGTTTCCGCATGTCAAACGCACTGTGGAGTGCTGAAAACAGCAGAAAACGTGTTTTTCGCCTTCAATAGCACGAAAACAGCGATTTCGGTGATTCTGCACACTTGTCACAGAAGAAACTCGAAGATTATCGTAGAAAATGCATATCTCAGCTGGAAACAACAACGATTCCGAAGATATCGCAGTTTCCGCATATCAAACGCACTGTGGAGTGCTGAAAACACCAGAAAACGTGTGTTTCGCATTCAATAGCACGAAAACAGCGATTTCGGTGATTCTGCACACTTGTAACAGCAGAATCATGAAGATGATCACTGAAAATGCATATCTCAGCTGGAAACCCAACGATACCGAAGATATCGCAGTTTCCGCATGTCAAACGCTCTGTGGCGTGCTGAAAACACCAGAAAACGTGTTTTTCGCATTCAATAGCACGAAAACAGCGATTTCGGTGATTCTGCACACTTGTCACAGAAGAAACTCGAAGATTATCGTAGAAAATGCATATCTCAGCTGGAAACCCAACGATACCTAAGATATCGCAGTTTCCGCATGTCAAACGCTCTGTGGCGTGCTGAAAACACCAGAAAACGTGTTTTTCGCATTCATTAGCACGAAAACAGCGATTTCGGTGATTCTGCACACTTGTAACAGCAGAATCATGAAGATTATCACTGAAAATGCATATCTCAGCTGGAAACAACAACGATACAGAAGATATCGCAGTTTCCGCATGTCAAACAGTCTGTGGCGTGCTGCAAACACCAGAAAACGTGTTTTTCGCATTCAATAGCACTAAAACAGCGATTTCGGTGATTCACCACACTGGTAACAGCAGAATCATGAAGATGATCACTGAAAATGCATATCTCAGCTGGAAACAACAACGATACCGAAGATATCGCAGTTTCCGCATGTCAAACGCTCTGTGGCGTGCTGAAAACACCAGAAAACGTGTTTTTCGCATTCAATAGCACGAAAACAGCGATTTCGGTGATTCTGAACACTTGTAACAGCAGAATCATGAAGATTATCACTGAAAATGCATATCTCAGCTGGAAACAACAACGATACCGAAGATATCGCAGTTTCCGCATGTCAAACGGTCTTTGGCGTGCTGAAAACACCAGAAAACGTGTTTTTCGCATTCAAAGCACGAAAACAGCGATTTCGGTGATTCTGCACACTTGTAACAGCAGAATCATGACGATTATCACTGAAAATGCATATCTCAGCTGGAAACCCAACGATACCGAAGATATCGCAGTTTCCGCATGTCAAACGCTCTGTGGCGTGCTGAAAACACCAGAAAACGTGTTTTTCTCATTCAAAAGCACGAAAACAGCGATTTCGGTAATTCTGCACACTTGTAACAGCAGAATCATGAAGATTATCGTAGAAAATGCATATCTCAGCTGGAAACAACAACGATACCGAAGATATGGCAGTTTCCGCATATCAAAAGCACTGTGGAGTGCTGAAAACACCAGAAAAAGTGTTTTTCGCATTCAAAGCACGAAAACAGCGATTTCGGTGATTCTGCACACTTGTAACAGCAGAATCATGACGATTATCACTGAAAATGCATATCTCAGCTGGAAACCCAACGATACCGAAGATATCGCAGTTTCCGCATGTCAAACGGTCTGTGGCGTGCTGAAAACACCAGAAAACGTGTTTTTCGCATTCAAAGCACGAAAACAGCGATTTGTGTGATTCTGCACACTTGTAACAGCAGAATCATGACGATTATCACTGAAAATGCATATCTCAGCTGGAAACCCAACGATACCGAAGATATCGCAGTTTCCGCATGTCAAACGCTCTGTGGCGTGCTGAAAACACCAGAAAACGTGTTTTTCTCATTCAAAAGCACGAAAACAGCGATTTCGGTGATTCTGCACACTTGTAACAGCAGAATCATGAAGATGATCACTGAAAATGCATATCTCAGCTGGAAACCCAACGATACCGAAGATATCGCAGTTTCCGCATGTCAAACGCACTGTGGAGTGCTGAAAACAGCAGAAAACGTGTTTTTCGCATTCAATAGCACGAAAACAGCGATTTCGGTGATTCTGCACACTTGTCACAGAAGAAACTCGAAGATTATCGTAGAAAATGCATATCTCAGCTGGAAACAACAACGATTCCGAAGATATCGCAGTTTCCGCATATCAAACGCTCTGTGGCGTGCTGAAAACACCAGAAAACGTGTTTTTCGCATTCAATAGCACGAAAACAGCGATTTCGGTGATTCTGCACACTTGTAACAGCAGAATCATGACGATTATCACTGAAAATGCATATCTCAGCTGGAAACCCAACGATACCGAAGATATCGCAGTTTCCGCATGTCAAACGCTCTGTGGCGTGCTGAAAACACCAGAAAACGTGTTTTTCTCATTCAAAAGCACGAAAACAGCGATTTCGGTGATTCTGCACACTTGTAACAGCAGAATCATGAAGATGATCACTGAAAATGCATATCTCAGCTGGAAACCCAACGATACCGAAGATATCGCAGTTTCCGCATGTCAAACGCACTGTGGAGTGCTGAAAACACCAGAAAACGTGTGTTTCGCATTCAATAGAAAACAGCGATTTCGGTGATTCTGCACACTTGTAACAGCAGAATCATGAAGATGATCACTGAAAATGCATATCTCAGCTGGAAACCCAACGATACCGAAGATATCGCAGTTTCCGCATGTCAAACGCTCTGTGGCGTGCTGAAAACACCAGAAAACGTGTTTTTCGCATTCAATAGCACGAAAACAGCGATTTCGGTGATTCTGCACACTTGTCACAGAAGAAACTCGAAGATTATCGTAGAAAATGCATATCTCAGCTGGAAACCCAACGATACCTAAGATATCGCAGTTTCCGCATGTCAAACGCTCTGTGGCGTGCTGAAAACACCAGAAAACGTGTTTTTCGCATTCATTAGCACGAAAACAGCGATTTCGGTGATTCTGCACACTTGTAACAGCAGAATCATGAAGATTATCACTGAAAATGCATATCTCAGCTGGAAACAACAACGATACAGAAGATATCGCAGTTTCCGCATGTCAAACAGTCTGTGGCGTGCTGCAAACACCAGAAAACGTGTTTTTCGCATTCAATAGCACTAAAACAGCGATTTCGGTGATTCACCACACTTGTAACAGCAGAATCATGAAGATGATCACTGAAAATGCATATCTCAGCTGGAAACAACAACGATACCGAAGATATCGCAGTTTCCGCATGTCAAACGCTCTGTGGCGTGCTGAAAACACCAGAAAACGTGTTTTTCGCATTCAATAGCACGAAAACAGCGATTTCGGTGATTCTGAACACTTGTAACAGCAGAATCATGAAGATTATCACTGAAAATGCATATCTCAGCTGGAAACAACAACGATACCGAAGATATCGCAGTTTCCGCATGTCAAACGGTCTTTGGCGTGCTGAAAACACCAGAAAACGTGTTTTTCGCATTCAAAGCACGAAAACAGCGATTTCGGTGATTCTGCACACTTGTAACAGCAGAATCATGACGATTATCACTGAAAATGCATATCTCAGCTGGAAACCCAACGATACCGAAGATATCGCAGTTTCCGCATGTCAAACGCTCTGTGGCGTGCTGAAAACACCAGAAAACGTGTTTTTCTCATTCAAAAGCACGAAAACAGCGATTTCGGTAATTCTGCACACTTGTAACAGCAGAATCATGAAGATTATCACTGAAAATGCATATCTCAGCTGGAAACAACAACGATACCGAAGATATCGCAGTTTCCGCATGTCAAACGCTCTGTGGCGTGCTGAAAACACCAGAAAACGTGTGTTTCGCATTCAAAAGCACGAAAACAGCGATTTCGGTAATTCTGCACACTTGTAACAGCAGAATCATGAAGATTATCACTGAAAATGCATATCTCAGCTGGAAACAACAACGATACCGAAGATATGGCAGTTTCCGCATATCAAAAGCACTGTGGAGTGCTGAAAACACCAGAAAAAGTGTTTTTCGCATTCAAAGCACGAAAACAGCGATTTCGGTGATTCTGCACACTTGTAACAGCAGAATCATGACGATTATCACTGAAAATGCATATCTCAGCTGGAAACCCAACGATACCGAAGATATCGCAGTTTCCGCATGTCAAACGGTCTGTGGCGTGCTGAAAACACCAGAAAACGTGTTTTTCGCATTCAAAGCACGAAAACAGCGATTTGTGTGATTCTGCACACTTGTAACAGCAGAATCATGACGATTATCACTGAAAATGCATATCTCAGCTGGAAACCCAACGATACCGAAGATATCGCAGTTTCCGCATGTCAAACGCTCTGTGGCGTGCTGAAAACACCAGAAAACGTGTTTTTCTCATTCAAAAGCACGAAAACAGCGATTTCGGTGATTCTGCACACTTGTAACAGCAGAATCATGAAGATGATCACTGAAAATGCATATCTCAGCTGGAAACCCAACGATACCGAAGATATCGCAGTTTCCGCATGTCAAACGCACTGTGGAGTGCTGAAAACAGCAGAAAACGTGTTTTTCGCATTCAATAGCACGAAAACAGCGATTTCGGTGATTCTGCACACTTGTCACAGAAGAAACTCGAAGATTATCGTAGAAAATGCATATCTCAGCTGGAAACAACAACGATTCCGAAGATATCGCAGTTTCCGCATATCAAACGCTCTGTGGCGTGCTGAAAACACCAGAAAACGTGTTTTTCGCATTCAATAGCACGAAAACAGCGATTTCGGTGATTCTGCACACTTGTAACAGCAGAATCATGACGATTATCACTGAAAATGCATATCTCAGCTGGAAACCCAACGATACCGAAGATATCGCAGTTTCCGCATGTCAAACGCTCTGTGGCGTGCTGAAAACACCAGAAAACGTGTTTTTCTCATTCAAAAGCACGAAAACAGCGATTTCGGTGATTCTGCACACTTGTAACAGCAGAATCATGAAGATTATCACTGAAAATGCATATCTCAGCAGGAAACAACAACGATACCGAAGATATCGCAGTTTCCGAATATCAAACGCACTGTGGAGTGCTGAAAACACCAGAAAACGTGTTTTTCGCATTCAATAGCACGAAAACAGCGATTTCGGTGATTCTGCACACTTGTAACAGCAGAATCATGAAGATGATCACTGAAAATGCATATCTCAGCTGGAAACCCAACGATACCGAAGATATCGCAGTTTCCGCATGTCAAACGCTCTGTGGCGTGCTGAAAACACCAGAAAACGTGTTTTTCGCATTCAATAGCACGAAAACAGCGATTTCGGTGATTCTGCACACTTGTCACAGAAGAAACTCGAAGATTATCGTAGAAAATGCATATCTCAGCTGGAAACCCAACGATACCTAAGATATCGCAGTTTCCGCATGTCAAACGCTCTGTGGCGTGCTGAAAACACCAGAAAACGTGTTTTTCGCATTCATTAGCACGAAAACAGCGATTTCGGTGATTCTGCACACTTGTAACAGCAGAATCATGAAGATTATCACTGAAAATGCATATCTCAGCTGGAAACAACAACGATACAGAAGATATCGCAGTTTCCGCATGTCAAACAGTCTGTGGCGTGCTGCAAACACCAGAAAACGTGTTTTTCGCATTCAATAGCACTAAAACAGCGATTTCGGTGATTCACCACACTTGTAACAGCAGAATCATGAAGATGATCACTGAAAATGCATATCTCAGCTGGAAACAACAACGATACCGAAGATATCGCAGTTTCCGCATGTCAAACGCTCTGTGGCGTGCTGAAAACACCAGAAAACGTGTTTTTCGCATTCAATAGCACGAAAACAGCGATTTCGGTGATTCTGAACACTTGTAACAGCAGAATCATGAAGATTATCACTGAAAATGCATATCTCAGCTGGAAACAACAACGATACCGAAGATATCGCAGTTTCCGCATGTCAAACGGTCTTTGGCGTGCTGAAAACACCAGAAAACGTGTTTTTCGCATTCAAAGCACGAAAACAGCGATTTCGGTGATTCTGCACACTTGTAACAGCAGAATCATGACGATTATCACTGAAAATGCATATCTCAGCTGGAAACCCAACGATACCGAAGATATCGCAGTTTCCGCATGTCAAACGCTCTGTGGCGTGCTGAAAACACCAGAAAACGTGTTTTTCTCATTCAAAAGCACGAAAACAGCGATTTCGGTGATTCTGCACACTTGTAACAGCAGAATCATGAAGATGATCACTGAAAATGCATATCTCAGCTGGAAACCCAACGATACCGAAGATATCGCAGTTTCCGCATGTCAAACGCACTGTGGAGTGCTGAAAACAGCAGAAAACGTGTTTTTCGCATTCAATAGCACGAAAACAGCGATTTCGGTGATTCTGCACACTTGTCACAGAAGAAACTCGAAGATTATCGTAGAAAATGCATATCTCAGCTGGAAACAACAACGATTCCGAAGATATCGCAGTTTCCGCATATCAAACGCACTGTGGCGTGCTGAAAACACCAGAAAACGTGTTTTTCGCATTCATTAGCACGAAAACAGCGATTTCGGTGATTCTGCACACATGTAACAGCAGAATCATGAAGATTATCACTGAAAATGCATATCTCAGCTGGAAACAACAACGATACAGAAGATATCGCAGTTTCCGCATGTCAAACGCACTGTGGAGTGCTGAAAACAGCAGAAAACGTGTTTTTCGCATTCAATAGCACGAAAACAGCGATTTCGGTGATTCACCACACTTGTAACAGCAGAATCATGAAGATGATCACTGAAAATGCATATCTCAGCTGGAAACAACAACGATACCGAAGATATCGCAGTTTCCGCATGTCAAACGCACTGTGGAGTGCTGAAAACAGCAGAAAACGTGTTTTTCGCATTCAATAGCACGAAAACAGCGATTTCGGTGATTCTGCACACTTGTCGCAGAAGAAACTCGAAGATTATCGTAGAAAATGCATATCTCAGCTGGAAACAACAACGATTCCGAAGATATCGCAGTTTCCGCATATCAAACGCACTGTGGAGTGCTGAAAACACCAGAAAACGTGTGTTTCGCATTCAATAGCACGAAAACAGCGATTTCGGTGATTCTGCACACTTGTAACAGCAGAATCATGAAGATGATCACTGAAAATGCATATCTCAGCTGGAAACCCAACGATACCGAAGATATCGCAGTTTCCGCATGTCAAACGCTCTGTGGCGTGCTGAAAACACCAGAAAACGTGTTTTTCGCATTCAATAGTACGAAAACAGCGATTTCGGTGATTCTGCACACTTGTCACAGAAGAAACTCGAAGATTATCGTAGAAAATGCATATCTCAGCTGGAAACCCAACGATACCTAAGATATCGCAGTTTCCGCATGTCAAACGCTCTGTGGCGTGCTGAAAACACCAGAAAACGTGTTTTTCGCATTCATTAGCACGAAAACAGCGATTTCGGTGATTCTGCACACTTGTAACAGCAGAATCATGAAGATTATCACTGAAAATGCATATCTCAGCTGGAAACAACAACGATACAGAAGATATCGCAGTTTCCGCATGTCAAACAGTCTGTGGCGTGCTGCAAACACCAGAAAACGTGTTTTTCGCATTCAATAGCACTAAAACAGCGATTTCGGTGATTCACCACACTTGTAACAGCAGAATCATGAAGATGATCACTGAAAATGCATATCTCAGCTGGAAACAACAACGATACCGAAGATATGGCAGTTTCCGCATATCAAACGCACTGTGGAGAGCTGAAAACAGCAGAAAACGTGTTTTTCGCATTCAATAGCACGAAAACAGCGATATCGGTGATTCTGCTCACTTGTAACAGCAGAATCATGAAGATTATCACTGAAAATGCATATCTCAGCTGCAAACAACAACGATACCGAAGATATCACAGTTTCCGCATGTCAAACGCTCTGTGGCGTGCTGAAAACACCAGAAAACGTGTTTTTCGCACTCAATAGCTCGAAAACAGCGATTTCGGTGATTCTGCACACTTGTAACAGCAGAATCATGAAGATTATCACTGAAAATGCATATCTCAGCTGGAAACAAAAACGATACCGAAGATATCGCAGTTTCCGCATGTCAAACGCTCTGTGGTGTGCTGAAAACACCAGAAAACGTGTTTTTCGCATTCAATAGCACGAAAACAGCGATTTCGGTGATTGTGCACACTTGTAACAGCAGAATCATGAAGATAATCACTGAAAATGCATATCTCAGCTGGAAACAACAACGATACCGAAGATATCGCAGTTTCCGCATGTCAAACGCTCTGTGGCGTGCTGCAAACAACAGAAAACGTGTTTTTCGCATTCAATAGCACTAAAACAGCGATTTCGGTGATTCTGCACACTTGTAACAGCAGAATCATGAAGATTATCACTGAAAATGCATATCTCACCTGGAAACAACAACGATACCGAAGATATCGCAGTTTCCGCATGTCAAACGCTCTGTGGCGTGCTGAAAACACCAGAAAACGTGTTTTTCGCATTCAATAGCACGAAAACAGCGATTTCGGTGATTCTGCACACTTGTCACAGAAGAAACTCGAAGATTATCGTAGAAAATGCATATCTCAGCTGGAAACCCAACGATACCTAAGATATCGCAGTTTCCGCATGTCAAACGCTCTGTGGCGTGCTGAAAACACCAGAAAACGTGTTTTTCGCATTCATTAGCACGAAAACAGCGATTTCGGTGATTCTGCACACTTGTAACAGCAGAATCATGAAGATTATCACTGAAAATGCATATCTCAGCTGGAAACAACAACGATACAGAAGATATCGCAGTTTCCGCATGTCAAACAGTCTGTGGCGTGCTGCAAACACCAGAAAACGTGTTTTTCGCATTCAATAGCACTAAAACAGCGATTTCGGTGATTCACCACACTTGTAACAGCAGAATCATGAAGATGATCACTGAAAATGCATATCTCAGCTGGAAACAACAACGATACCGAAGATATCGCAGTTTCCGCATGTCAAACGCTCTGTGGCGTGCTGAAAACACCAGAAAACGTGTTTTTCGCATTCAATAGCACGAAAACAGCGATTTCGGTGATTCTGAATACTTGTAACAGCAGAATCATGAAGATTATCACTGAAAATGCATATCTCAGCTGGAAACAACAACGATACCGAAGATATCGCAGTTTCCGCATGTCAAACGGTCTTTGGCGTGCTGAAAACACCAGAAAACGTGTTTTTCGCATTCAAAGCACGAAAACAGCGATTTCGGTGATTCTGCACACTTGTAACAGCAGAATCATGACGATTATCACTGAAAATGCATATCTCAGCTGGAAACCCAACGATACCGAAGATATCGCAGTTTCCGCATGTCAAACGCTCTGTGGCGTGCTGAAAACACCAGAAAACGTGTTTTTCTCATTCAAAAGCACGAAAACAGCGATTTCGGTGATTCTGCACACTTGTAACAGCAGAATCATGAAGATGATCACTGAAAATGCATATCTCAGCTGGAAACCCAACGATACCGAAGATATCGCAGTTTCCGCATGTCAAACGCACTGTGGAGTGCTGAAAACAGCAGAAAACGTGTTTTTCGCATTCAATAGCACGAAAACAGCGATTTCGGTGATTCTGCACACTTGTCACAGAAGAAACTCGAAGATTATCGTAGAAAATGCATATCTCAGCTGGAAACAACAACGATTCCGAAGATATCGCAGTTTCCGCATATCAGACGCACTGTGGCGTGCTGAAAACACCAGAAAACGTGTTTTTCGCATTCATTAGCACGAAAACAGCGATTTCGGTGATTCTGCACACATGTAACAGCAGAATCATGAAGATTATCACTGAAAATGCATATCTCAGCTGGAAACAACAACGATACAGAAGATATCGCAGTTTCCGCATGTCAAACGCACTGTGGAGTGCTGAAAACAGCAGAAAACGTGTTTTTCGCATTCAATAGCACGAAAACAGCGATTTCGGTGATTCACCACACTTGTAACAGCAGAATCATGAAGATGATCACTGAAAATGCATATCTCAGCTGGAAACAACAACGATACCGAAGATATCGCAGTTTCCGCATGTCAAACGCACTGTGGAGTGCTGAAAACAGCAGAAAACGTGTTTTTCGCATTCAATAGCACGAAAACAGCGATTTCGGTGATTCTGCACACTTGTCGCAGAAGAAACTCGAAGATTATCGTAGAAAATGCATATCTCAGCTGGAAACAACAACGATTCCGAAGATATCGCAGTTTCCGCATATCAAACGCACTGTGGAGTGCTGAAAACACCAGAAAACGTGTGTTTCGCATTCAATAGCACGAAAACAGCGATTTCGGTGATTCTGCACACTTGTAACAGCAGAATCATGAAGATGATCACTGAAAATGCATATCTCAGCTGGAAACCCAACGATACCGAAGATATCGCAGTTTCCGCATGTCAAACGCTCTGTGGCGTGCTGAAAACACCAGAAAACGTGTTTTTCGCATTCAATAGTACGAAAACAGCGATTTCGGTGATTCTGCACACTTGTCACAGAAGAAACTCGAAGATTATCGTAGAAAATGCATATCTCAGCTGGAAACCCAACGATACCTAAGATATCGCAGTTTCCGCATGTCAAACGCTCTGTGGCGTGCTGAAAACACCAGAAAACGTGTTTTTCGCATTCATTAGCACGAAAACAGCGATTTCGGTGATTCTGCACACTTGTAACAGCAGAATCATGAAGATTATCACTGAAAATGCATATCTCAGCTGGAAACAACAACGATACAGAAGATATCGCAGTTTCCGCATGTCAAACAGTCTGTGGCGTGCTGCAAACACCAGAAAACGTGTTTTTCGCATTCAATAGCACTAAAACAGCGATTTCGGTGATTCACCACACTTGTAACAGCAGAATCATGAAGATGATCACTGAAAATGCATATCTCAGCTGGAAACAACAACGATACCGAAGATATGGCAGTTTCCGCATATCAAACGCACTGTGGAGAGCTGAAAACAGCAGAAAACGTGTTTTTCGCATTCAATAGCACGAAAACAGCGATATCGGTGATTCTGCTCACTTGTAACAGCAGAATCATGAAGATTATCACTGAAAATGCATATCTCAGCTGCAAACAACAACGATACCGAAGATATCACAGTTTCCGCATGTCAAACGCTCTGTGGCGTGCTGAAAACACCAGAAAACGTGTTTTTCGCACTCAATAGCTCGAAAACAGCGATTTCGGTGATTCTGCACACTTGTAACAGCAGAATCATGAAGATTATCACTGAAAATGCATATCTCAGCTGGAAACAAAAACGATACCGAAGATATCGCAGTTTCCGCATGTCAAACGCTCTGTGGTGTGCTGAAAACACCAGAAAACGTGTTTTTCGCATTCAATAGCACGAAAACAGCGATTTCGGTGATTGTGCACACTTGTAACAGCAGAATCATGAAGATAATCACTGAAAATGCATATCTCAGCTGGAAACAACAACGATACCGAAGATATCGCAGTTTCCGCATGTCAAACGCTCTGTGGCGTGCTGCAAACAACAGAAAACGTGTTTTTCGCATTCAATAGCACTAAAACAGCGATTTCGGTGATTCTGCACACTTGTAACAGCAGAATCATGAAGATTATCACTGAAAATGCATATCTCACCTGGAAACAACAACGATACCGAAGATATCGCAGTTTCCGCATGTCAAACGCTCTGTGGCGTGCTGAAAACACCAGAAAACGTGTTTTTCGCATTCAATAGCACGAAAACAGCGATTTCGGTGATTCTGCACACTTGTCACAGAAGAAACTCGAAGATTATCGTAGAAAATGCATATCTCAGCTGGAAACCCAACGATACCTAAGATATCGCAGTTTCCGCATGTCAAACGCTCTGTGGCGTGCTGAAAACACCAGAAAACGTGTTTTTCGCATTCATTAGCACGAAAACAGCGATTTCGGTGATTCTGCACACTTGTAACAGCAGAATCATGAAGATTATCACTGAAAATGCATATCTCAGCTGGAAACAACAACGATACAGAAGATATCGCAGTTTCCGCATGTCAAACAGTCTGTGGCGTGCTGCAAACACCAGAAAACGTGTTTTTCGCATTCAATAGCACTAAAACAGCGATTTCGGTGATTCACCACACTTGTAACAGCAGAATCATGAAGATGATCACTGAAAATGCATATCTCAGCTGGAAACAACAACGATACCGAAGATATCGCAGTTTCCGCATGTCAAACGCTCTGTGGCGTGCTGAAAACACCAGAAAACGTGTTTTTCGCATTCAATAGCACGAAAACAGCGATTTCGGTGATTCTGAACACTTGTAACAGCAGAATCATGAAGATTATCACTGAAAATGCATATCTCAGCTGGAAACAACAACGATACCGAAGATATCGCAGTTTCCGCATGTCAAACGGTCTTTGGCGTGCTGAAAACACCAGAAAACGTGTTTTTCGCATTCAAAGCACGAAAACAGCGATTTCGGTGATTCTGCACACTTGTAACAGCAGAATCATGACGATTATCACTGAAAATGCATATCTCAGCTGGAAACCCAACGATACCGAAGATATCGCAGTTTCCGCATGTCAAACGCTCTGTGGCGTGCTGAAAACACCAGAAAACGTGTTTTTCTCATTCAAAAGCACGAAAACAGCGATTTCGGTGATTCTGCACACTTGTAACAGCAGAATCATGAAGATGATCACTGAAAATGCATATCTCAGCTGGAAACCCAACGATACCGAAGATATCGCAGTTTCCGCATGTCAAACTCACTGTGGAGTGCTGAAAACAGCAGAAAACGTGTTTTTCGCATTCAATAGCACGAAAACAGCGATTTCGGTGATTCTGCACACTTGTCACAGAAGAAACTCGAAGATTATCGTAGAAAATGCATATCTCAGCTGGAAACAACAACGATTCCGAAGATATCGCAGTTTCCGCATATCAAACGCACTGTGGCGTGCTGAAAACACCAGAAAACGTGTTTTTCGCATTCATTAGCACGAAAACAGCGATTTCGGTGATTCTGCACACATGTAACAGCAGAATCATGAAGATTATCACTGAAAATGCATATCTCAGCTGGAAACAACAACGATACAGAAGATATCGCAGTTTCCGCATGTCAAACGCACTGTGGAGTGCTGAAAACAGCAGAAAACGTGTTTTTCGCATTCAATAGCACGAAAACAGCGATTTCGGTGATTCACCACACTTGTAACAGCAGAATCATGAAGATGATCACTGAAAATGCATATCTCAGCTGGAAACAACAACGATACCGAAGATATCGCAGTTTCCGCATGTCAAACGCACTGTGGAGTGCTGAAAACAGCAGAAAACGTGTTTTTCGCATTCAATAGCACGAAAACAGCGATTTCGGTGATTCTGCACACTTGTCGCAGAAGAAACTCGAAGATTATCGTAGAAAATGCATATCTCAGCTGGAAACAACAACGATTCCGAAGATATCGCAGTTTCCGCATATCAAACGCACTGTGGAGTGCTGAAAACACCAGAAAACGTGTGTTTCGCATTCAATAGCACGAAAACAGCGATTTCGGTGATTCTGCACACTTGTCACAGAAGAAACTCGAAGATTATCGTAGAAAATGCATATCTCAGCTGGAAACCCAACGATACCTAAGATATCGCAGTTTCCGCATGTCAAACGCTCTGTGGCGTGCAGAAAACACCAGAAAACGTGTTTTTCGCATTCATTAGCACGAAAACAGCGATTTCGGTGATTCTGCACACTTGTAACAGCAGAATCATGAAGATTATCACTGAAAATGCATATCTCAGCTGGAAACAACAACGATACCGAAGATATCGCAGTTTCCGCATGTCAAACGCTCTGTGGCGTGCTAAAAACACCAGAAAACGTGTTTTTCGCATTCAAAAGCACGAAAACAGCGATTTCGGTGTTTCTGCACACTTGTAACAGCAGAATCATGAAGATTATCACTGAAAATGCATATCTCACCTGGAAACAACAACGATACCGAAGATATGGCAGTTTCCGCATATCAAACGCACTGTGGAGTGCTGAAAACACCAGAAAACGTGTTTTTCGCAATCAATAGCACGAAAACAGCGATTTCGGTGATTGTGCACACTTGTAACAGCAGAATCATGAAGATGATCACTGAAAATGCATATCTCAGCTGGAAACAACAACGATACCGAAGATATGGCAGTTTCCGCATATCAAACGGTCTGTGGCGTGCTGCAAACACCAGAAAACGTGTTTTTCGCATTCAATAGCACTAAAACAGCGATTTCGGTGATTCTGCACACTTGTAACAGCAGAATCATGAAGATTATCACTGAAAATGCATATCTCAGCTGGAAACCCAACGATACCGAAGACATCGCAGTTTCCGCATGTCAAACGCTCTGTGGCGTGCTGAAAACACCAGAAAACGTGTTTTCCGCATTCAAAAGCACGAAAACAGCGATTTCGGTGATTCTGCTCACTTGTAACAGCAGAACCATGAAGATTATCACTGAAAATGCATATCTCAGCTGGAAACAACAACGATACCGAAGATATCGCAGTTTCCGCCTGTTAAACGCTCTGTGGAGTGCTGAAAACACCAGAAAACGTGTTTTTCGCATTCAATAGCTCGAAAAATGCGATCTAGATGATTCTGCATACTTCTGACAGAAGTCTCACCAAGATTATCGTAGAAAATGCATATCTCAGCTTGAACCCCGACGAAATCCATGATGTCGGCGGTTCTGCATATCAAACGCACTGTGGAGTGGTGAAAACAACCAGATAACGTGTTTCTCGAATTAAATAGCTCGAAAAGAGCGATCCCGATGATTCTGCATACTTCTGACAGAAGTCTCACCAAGGTTATCGTAGAAAATGCATATCTCAGCTTGAACCCCGACGAAATCGAAGATGTCGCCGGTTCTGCATATCAAACTCACTGTGGAGTGGTGAAAACACCGGATAACGTGTTTCTCGCATCAAGTAGCTCGAGAAGAGCGATCTCGATGGTTCTGCATAATTCTGACAGAAGTCTCACCAAGATTATCGTAGAAAATGCATATCTCAGCTTGAACCCCGGCGAAATCCATGATGTCGCCGGTTCTGCATATCAAACGCACTGTGGAGTGGTGAAAACACCAGATAACGTGTTTCTCGTATTAAATAGCACGAAAAGGGCGATCCCGATGATTCTGCATACTTCTGACAGAAGTCTCACCAAGATTATCGCAGAAAATGCATAACTCAGCTTGAAATCTCACGAAAACCAAGTTATCTCCGGTGCTGCACATCAAACGTACTGTGGAGTAGTGAAAACACCAGAAAACGTGTTTCTCGCATTAAGTAGCTCGAAAAGAGCGTTCTCGAAGATTCTGCATACTTCTGACAGAGGTCTCACCAAGATTATCGTAGAAAATGCATATCTCAGCTTGCACCCCGACGAAATCCATGATGTCGCCGGTTCTGCATATCAAACGCACTGTGGAGTGGTGAAAACACCAGATAACGTGTTTCACGCATTAAATAGCACGAAAATAGCGATCCCGATGATTCTGCATACTTCTGACAGAAGTCTCACCAAGATTATCGCAGAAAATGCATAACTCAGCTTGAAATCTCACGAAAACCAAGTTATCTCCGGTGCTGCACATCAAACGTACTGTGGAGTGGTGAAAACACCAGAAAACATGTTTCTCGCATTAAGTAGCTCGAAAGGAGCGTTCTCGAAGATTCTGCATACTTCTGACAGAAGACTCAGCATGATTATCGCAGAAACTGCATATTTCAGCTGGAAACACCACGAAATTCAAGATATCGCCGGTTCTGCATATCAAACGCACTGTGGGATGTTGAAAACACCAGAAAACTTGTTTTTTTCGCATTAAATAGCTCGAAAAGTGCGACCTAGATGATTCTGCATACTTCTGACTGAAGTCTCACCAAGATTATCGTAGAAAATGCATATCTCAGCTTGATACCCGACGAAAGCCAAGATGTCGCCCGTTCTGCATATCAAACGCACTGTGGAGTGGTGAAAACACCAGATAACGTGTTTCTCGCATTAAATAGCTCGAAGTGAGCGATCCCGATGATTCTGCATACTTCTGACAGAAGTCTCACCAAGATTATCGTAGAAAATGCATATCTCAGCTTGAACCCCGACGAAATCCAAGATGTCGCCTGTTCTGCATATCATACGCACTGTGGAGTGGTGAAAACACCAGATATCGTGTTTCTCGCATTAAGTAGCTCGAAAAGGGCGATATCGATGATTCTGCATACTTCGGACAGAAGTCTCACCAATATTATCGCAGAAAATGCATATCTCAGCTAGAAACCTCACGAAAATCAAGATGTCGCCGGTTCTGCATATCAAGCGCACTGTGGAGTGGTGAAAACACCAGAAAATGTGTTTCTCGCATTAATTAGCTCGAAACGAGCGATCTAGATGATTCTGCATACTTCTGACTGAAGTATCACCAATATTATCGCAGAAAATGCATATCTCAGCTTGAAACCCGACGAAAACCAAGATGTCGCCGGTTCTGCAAATCAAACATACTGTGGAGTGGTCAAAACACCAGAAAACGTGTTTCTCGCATTAATTAGCTCGAAACGAGCGATCTAGATGATTCTGCATACTTCTGACTGAAGTCTCATCAAGATTAACGCAGAAAATGCATGCGTCAGCTTGAAACTCCACGAAAATCAAGATATCGGCGGCTCTACATATCAAACGCACTGTGGAGTGGTCAAAACACCAGAAAACGTGTTACTCGCATTAACTAGCACAAAACGAGCGATCTAGGTGATTCTGCATACTTCTGACTGAAGTCTCACCAATATTATCGCAGAAAATGCATATCTCAGCTAGAAACCTCACGAAAATCAAGATGTCGCCGGTTCTGCATATCAAACGCACTGTGCAGTGGTGAAAACACCAGAAAACGTGTTTCTCGCATTAACCAGCTCAAAAAGAGTGTTCTCGATGATTCTGCATACTTCTGACAGTAGACTCACAAAGATTATCGCAGAAAATGCATATTTCAGGTGGAAACCCCACGTAAACCAAGTTATCGGCGGCTCTACATATCGAACGCACTGTGGAGTGGTCAAAACACCACAAAACCTGTTTTTCGCATTCACTGGCACGAAAACAGCGATTTCGGTGATTCTGCATACTTGTCACAGAAGAATCATGAGGATTATCGCAGAAAATGCATATCTCAGCTGGAAACCCCACGAATACCAAGATATCGCCGGTTCTGCATATCACACGCACTATGGAGTGGTCAAAACACCAGAAAACTTGTTTTTTCGCATTAAATAGCTCGAAACGAGCGATCTAGGTGATTCTGCATACTTCTGACAGAAGTCTCACCAATATTATCGCAGAAAATGCATATCTCAGCTTGAAACCCGACCGAAACCAAGATATCTCCGTTTCTGCATGTCAAACGTACTGTGGAGTGGTGAATACACCAGAAAACGTGTTTCTCGCATTAAATAGCTCGAAAAGAGCGATCTAGATGATTCTGCATACTTCTGACTGAAGTCTCACCAATATTATCGCAGAAAAAGCATGTCTCAGCTGGAAACCCGACGAAAACCAAGTTATCGGCGGCTCTACATATCAATCGCACTTTGGAGTGGTCAAAACACCAGAAAACTTGTTTTTTCGCATTAAATAGCTCGAAACGAGCGATCTAGATGATTCTGCTTACTTCTGACTGAAGTCTCACCAATATTATCGCAGAAACTGCATATCTCAGCTTGAATCCCGACCGAAACCAAGATATCTCCGTTTTTGCATGTCAAGCGTACTGTGGAGTGGTGAATACACCAGAAAACGTGTTTCTCGCAGTAAATAGCTCGAAAAGAGTGATCTAGACGATTCTGCATACTTCTGACTGAAGTATCACCAATATTATCGCAGAAAATGCATATCTCAGCTTGAAACCCGACGAAAACCAAGATGTCGCCGGTTCTGCATATCAAACGCCCTATGGAGTGATGAAAACACCAGATAACGTGTTTCTCGCATTAAATAGCTCGAATAGAGCGATCTCGATGATTCTGCATACTTCTGACAGAAGACTCACCAAGATTATCGCAGAAAATGCATATTTCAGCAGGAAACCCCACGAAAACAAAGTTATCGGCGGCTCTACATATGAAACGCACTACGGAGTGGTCAAAACACCAGAAAACTTGTTTCTCGCATTAAATAGCTCGAAAAGGGCGATATCGATGATTCTGCATACTTCGGACAGAAGTCTCACCAATATTATCGCAGAAAATGCATATCTCAGCTAGAAACCTCACGAAAATCAAGATGTCGCCGGTTCTGCATATCAAGCGCACTGTGGAGTGGTAAAAACAACCAGATAACGTGTATCTCGCATTAATTAGCTCGAAACGAGCGATCAAGATGATTCTGCATACTTCTGACTGAAGTATCACCAATATTATCGCAGAAAATGCATATCTCAGCTTGAAACCCGACGAAAACCAAGATGTCGCCGGTTTCGCATATCAAACACACTGTGGGGTGGTGAAAACAACAGAAAACGTGTTTCTCGCATTAAATAGATCGAAAAGAGCGATCTAGATGGTTCTGCATACTTCTGACAGAAGACTCACCAAGGTTATCGCAGAAAATGCATATCTCAACTGGAAACCCCACCAAAACCAAGATATCGCCGGTTCTGCAAATCAGACGCACTGTGGAGTGGTGAAAACACCAGAAAACTTGTTGTTTCGCATTAAATAGCTTGAAACGAGCGATCTAGATGATTCTGCATACTTCTGACAGAAGACTCACCAAGATTATCGCAGAAAATGCATATTTCAGCAGGAAACCCCACGAAAACAAAGTTATCGGCGGCTCTACATATGAAACGCACTACGGAGTGGTCAAAACACCAGAAAACTTGTTTCTCGCATTAAATAGCTCGAAAAGGGCGATATCGATGATTCTGCATACTTCGGACAGAAGTCTCACCAATATTATCGCAGAAAATGCATATCTCAGCTAGAAACCTCACGAAAATCAAGATGTCGCCGGTTCTGCATATCAAGCGCACTGTGGAGTGGTAAAAACAACCAGATAACGTGTATCTCGCATTAATTAGCTCGAAACGAGCGATCTAGATGATTCTGCATACTTCTGACTGAAGTATCACCAATATTATCGCAGAAAATGCATATCTCAGCTTGAAACCCGACGAAAACCAAGATGTCGCCGGTTCTGAATATCAAACACACTGTGGGGTGGTGAAAACAACAGAAAACGTGTTTCTCGCATTAAATAGATCGAAAAGAGCGATCTAGATGGTTCTGCATACTTCTGACAGAAGACTCACCAAGGTTATCGCAGAAAATGCATATCTCAACTGGAAACCCCACCAAAACCAAGATATCGCCGGTTCTGCAAATCAGACGCACTGTGGAGTGGTGAAAACACCAGAAAACTTGTTGTTTCGCATTAAATAGCTTGAAACGAGCGATCTAGATGATTCTGCATACTTCTGACTGAAGTCTCACCAATATTATCGCAGAAAATGCATATCTCAGCTAGAAACCTCACGAAAATCAAGATGTCGCCGGTTCTGCATATCAAGCGCACTGTGGAGTGGTGAAAACACCAGAAAACGTGTTTCTCGCATTAATTAGCTCGAAACGAGCGATCTAGATGATTCTGCATACTTCTGATTGAAGTATCACCAATATTATCGCAGAAAATGCATATCTCAGCTAGAAACCTCACGAAAATCAAGATGTCGCCGGTTCTGCATATCAAGCGCACTGTGGTGTGATGAAAACACCAGAAAACGTGTTTCTCGCATTAACCAGCTCAAAAAGAGTGTTCTCGATGATTCTGCATACTTCTGACAGTAGACTCACAAAGATTATCGCAGAAAATGCATATTTCAGGTGGAAACCCCACGTAAACCAAGTTATCGGCGGCTCTACATATCGAACGCACTGTGGAGTGGTCAAAACACCACAAAACCTGTTTTTCGCATTCACTGGCACGAAAACAGCGATTTCGGTGATTCTGCATACTTGTCACAGAAGAATCATGAGGATTATCGCAGAAAATGCATATCTCAGCTGGAAACCCCACGAATACCAAGATATCGCCGGTTCTGCATATCACACGCACTATGGAGTGGTCAAAACACCAGAAAACTTGTTTTTTCGCATTAAATAGCTCGAAACGAGCGATCTAGGTGATTCTGCATACTTCTGACAGAAGTCTCACCAATATTATCGCAGAAAATGCATATCTCAGCTTGAAACCCGACCGAAACCAAGATATCTCCGTTTCTGCATGTCAAACGTACTGTGGAGTGGTGAATACACCAGAAAACGTGTTTCTCGCATTAAATAGCTCGAAAAGATCGATCTAGATGATTCTGCATACTTCTGACTGAAGTCTCACCAATATTATCGCAGAAAAAGCATATCTCAGCTGGAAACCCGACGAAAACCAAGTTATCGGCGGCTCTACATATCAATCGCACTTTGGAGTGGTCAAAACACCAGAAAACTTGTTTTTTCGCATTAAATAGCTCGAAACGAGCGATCTAGATGATTCTGCATACTTCTGACAGAAGTCTCACCAAGATTATCGTAGAAAATTCATATCTCAGCTTGAACCCCGACGAAATCCAAGATGTCGCCTGTTCTGCATATCATACGCACTGTGGAGTGGTGAAAACACCAGATATCGTGTTTCTCGCATTAAGTAGCTCGAAAAGGGCGATATCGATGATTCTGCATACTTCGGACAGAAGTCTCACCAATATTATCGCAGAAAATGCATATCTCAGCTAGAAACCTCACGAAAATCAAGATGTCGCCGGTTCTGCATATCAAGCGCACTGTGGAGTGGTGAAAACACCAGAAAACGTGTTTCTCGCATTAATTAGCTCGAAACGAGCGATCTAGATGATTCTGCATACTTCTGACTGAAGTATCACCAATATTATCGCAGAAAATGCATATCTCAGCTTGAAACCCGACGAAAACCAAGATGTCGCCGGTTCTGCAAATCAAACATACTGTGGAGTGGTCAAAACACCAGAAAACGTGTTTCTCGCATTAATTAGCTCGAAACGAGCGATCTAGATGATTCTGCATACTTCTGACTGAAGTCTCATCAAGATTAACGCAGAAAATGCATGCGTCAGCTTGAAACTCCACGAAAATCAAGATATCGGCGGCTCTACATATCAAACGCACTGTGGAGTGGTCAAAACACCAGAAAACGTGTTACTCGCATTAACTAGCACAAAACGAGCGATCTAGGTGATTCTGCATACTTCTGACTGAAGTCTCACCAATATTATCGCAGAAAATGCATATCTCAGCTAGAAACCTCACGAAAATCAAGATGTCGCCGGTTCTGCATATCAAACGCACTGTGCAGTGGTGAAAACACCAGAAAACGTGTTTCTCGCATTAACCAGCTCAAAAAGAGTGTTCTCGATGATTCTGCATACTTCTGACAGTAGACTCACAAAGATTATCGCAGAAAATGCATATTTCAGGTGGAAACCCCACGTAAACCAAGTTATCGGCGGCTCTACATATCGAACGCACTGTGGAGTGGTCAAAACACCACAAAACCTGTTTTTCGCATTCACTGGCACGAAAACAGCGATTTCGGTGATTCTGCATACTTGTCACAGAAGAATCATGAGGATTATCGCAGAAAATGCATATCTCAGCTGGAAACCCCACGAATACCAAGATATCGCCGGTTCTGCATATCACACGCACTATGGAGTGGTCAAAACACCAGAAAACTTGTTTTTTCGCATTAAATAGCTCGAAACGAGCGATCTAGGTGATTCTGCATACTTCTGACAGAAGTCTCACCAATATTATCGCAGAAAATGCATATCTCAGCTTGAAACCCGACCGAAACCAAGATATCTCCGTTTCTGCATGTCAAACGTACTGTGGAGTGGTGAATACACCAGAAAACGTGTTTCTCGCATTAAATAGCTCGAAAAGATCGATCTAGATGATTCTGCATACTTCTGACTGAAGTCTCACCAATATTATCGCAGAAAAAGCATATCTCAGCTGGAAACCCGACGAAAACCAAGTTATCGGCGGCTCTACATATCAATCGCACTTTGGAGTGGTCAAAACACCAGAAAACTTGTTTTTTCGCATTAAATAGCTCGAAACGAGCGATCTAGATGATTCTGCATACTTCTGACAGAAGTCTCACCAAGATTATCGTAGAAAATTCATATCTCAGCTTGAACCCCGACGAAATCCAAGATGTCGCCTGTTCTGCATATCATACGCACTGTGGAGTGGTGAAAACACCAGATATCGTGTTTCTCGCATTAAGTAGCTCGAAAAGGGCGATATCGATGATTCTGCATACTTCGGACAGAAGTCTCACCAATATTATCGCAGAAAATGCATATCTCAGCTAGAAACCTCACGAAAATCAAGATGTCGCCGGTTCTGCATATCAAGCGCACTGTGGAGTGGTGAAAACACCAGAAAACGTGTTTCTCGCATTAATTAGCTCGAAACGAGCGATCTAGATGATTCTGCATACTTCTGACTGAAGTATCACCAATATTATCGCAGAAAATGCATATCTCAGCTTGAAACCCGACGAAAACCAAGATGTCGCCGGTTCTGCAAATCAAACATACTGTGGAGTGGTCAAAACACCAGAAAACGTGTTTCTCGCATTAATTAGCTCGAAACGAGCGATCTAGATGATTCTGCATACTTCTGACTGAAGTCTCATCAAGATTAACGCAGAAAATGCATGCGTCAGCTTGAAACTCCACGAAAATCAAGATATCGGCGGCTCTACATATCAAACGCACTGTGGAGTGGTCAAAACACCAGAAAACGTGTTACTCGCATTAACTAGCACAAAACGAGCGATCTAGGTGATTCTGCATACTTCTGACTGAAGTCTCACCAATATTATCGCAGAAAATGCATATCTCAGCTAGAAACCTCACGAAAATCAAGATGTCGCCGGTTCTGCATATCAAACGCACTGTGCAGTGGTGAAAACACCAGAAAACGTGTTTCTCGCATTAACCAGCTCAAAAAGAGTGTTCTCGATGATTCTGCATACTTCTGACAGTAGACTCACAAAGATTATCGCAGAAAATGCATATTTCAGGTGGAAACCCCACGTAAACCAAGTTATCGGCGGCTCTACATATCGAACGCACTGTGGAGTGGTCAAAACACCACAAAACCTGTTTTTCGCATTCACTGGCACGAAAACAGCGATTTCGGTGATTCTGCATACTTGTCACAGAAGAATCATGAGGATTATCGCAGAAAATGCATATCTCAGCTGGAAACCCCACGAATACCAAGATATCGCCGGTTCTGCATATCACACGCACTATGGAGTGGTCAAAACACCAGAAAACTTGTTTTTTCGCATTAAATAGCTCGAAACGAGCGATCTAGGTGATTCTGCATACTTCTGACAGAAGTCTCACCAATATTATCGCAGAAAATGCATATCTCAGCTTGAAACCCGACCGAAACCAAGATATCTCCGTTTCTGCATGTCAAACGTACTGTGGAGTGGTGAATACACCAGAAAACGTGTTTCTCGCATTAAATAGCTCGAAAAGAGCGATCTAGATGATTCTGCATACTTCTGACTGAAGTCTCACCAATATTATCGCAGAAAAAGCATATCTCAGCTGGAAACCCGACGAAAACCAAGTTATCGGCGGCTCTACATATCAATCGCACTTTGGAGTGGTCAAAACACCAGAAAACTTGTTTTTTCGCATTAAATAGCTCGAAACGAGCGATCTAGATGATTCTGCTTACTTCTGACTGAAGTCTCACCAATATTATCGCAGAAACTGCATATCTCAGCTTGAAACCCGACCGAAACCAAGATATCTCCGTTTTTGCATGTCAAGCGTACTGTGGAGTGGTGAATACACCAGAAAACGTGTTTCTCGCAGTAAATAGCTCGAAAAGAGTGATCTAGACGATTCTGCATACTTCTGACTGAAGTATCACCAATATTATCGCAGAAAATGCATATCTCAGCTTGAAACCCGACGAAAACCAAGATGTCGCCGGTTCTGCATATCAAACGCCCTATGGAGTGATGAAAACACCAGATAACGTGTTTCTCGCATTAAATAGCTCGAATAGAGCGATCTCGATGATTCTGCATACTTCTGACAGAAGACTCACCAAGATTATCGCAGAAAATGCATATTTCAGCAGGAAACCCCACGAAAACAAAGTTATCGGCGGCTCTACATATGAAACGCACTACGGAGTGGTCAAAACACCAGAAAACTTGTTTCTCGCATTAAATAGCTCGAAAAGGGCGATATCGATGATTCTGCATACTTCGGACAGAAGTCTCACCAATATTATCGCAGAAAATGCATATCTCAGCTAGAAACCTCACGAAAATCAAGATGTCGCCGGTTCTGCATATCAAGCGCACTGTGGAGTGGTAAAAACAACCTGATAACGTGTATCTCGCATTAATTAGCTCGAAACGAGCGATCAAGATGATTCTGCATACTTCTGACTGAAGTATCACCAATATTATCGCAGAAAATGCATATCTCAGCTTGAAACCCGACGAAAACCAAGATGTCGCCGGTTTCGCATATCAAACACACTGTGGGGTGGTGAAAACAACAGAAAACGTGTTTCTCGCATTAAATAGATCGAAAAGAGCGATCTAGATGGTTCTGCATACTTCTGACAGAAGACTCACCAAGGTTATCGCAGAAAATGCATATCTCAACTGGAAACCCCACCAAAACCAAGATATCGCCGGTTCTGCAAATCAGACGCACTGTGGAGTGGTGAAAACACCAGAAAACTTGTTGTTTCGCATTAAATAGCTTGAAACGAGCGATCTAGATGATTCTGCATACTTCTGACAGAAGACTCACCAAGATTATCGCAGAAAATGCATATTTCAGCAGGAAACCCCACGAAAACAAAGTTATCGGCGGCTCTACATATGAAACGCACTACGGAGTGGTCAAAACACCAGAAAACTTGTTTCTCGCATTAAATAGCTCGAAAAGGGCGATATCGATGATTCTGCATACTTCGGACAGAAGTCTCACCAATATTATCGCAGAAAATGCATATCTCAGCTAGAAACCTCACGAAAATCAAGATGTCGCCGGTTCTGCATATCAAGCGCACTGTGGAGTGGTAAAAACAACCAGATAACGTGTATCTCGCATTAATTAGCTCGAAACGAGCGATCTAGATGATTCTGCATACTTCTGACTGAAGTATCACCAATATTATCGCAGAAAATGCATATCTCAGCTTGAAACCCGACGAAAACCAAGATGTCGCCGGTTCTGAATATCAAACACACTGTGGGGTGGTGAAAACAACAGAAAACGTGTTTCTCGCATTAAATAGATCGAAAAGAGCGATCTAGATGGTTCTGCATACTTCTGACAGAAGACTCACCAAGGTTATCGCAGAAAATGCATATCTCAACTGGAAACCCCACCAAAACCAAGATATCGCCGGTTCTGCAAATCAGACGCACTGTGGAGTGGTGAAAACACCAGAAAACTTGTTGTTTCGCATTAAATAGCTTGAAACGAGCGATCTAGATGATTCTGCATACTTCTGACTGAAGTCTCACCAATATTATCGCAGAAAATGCATATCTCATCTAGAAACCTCACGAAAATCAAGATGTCGCCGGTTCTGCATATCAAGCGCACTGTGGAGTGGTGAAAACACCAGAAAACGTGTATCTCGCATTAATTAGCTCGAAACGAGCGATCTAGATGATTCTGCATACTTCGGACTGAAGTATCACCAATATTATCGCAGAAAATGCATATCTCAGCTTGAAACCCGACGAAAACCAAGATGTCGCCGGTTCTGCATATCAAACGCACTGTGGGGTGGTGAAAACAACAGAAAACGTGTTTCTCGCATTATATAGATCGAAAAGAGCGATCTAGATGGTTCTGCATACTTCTGACAGATGACTCACCAAGATCATCGTAGAAAATGCATATCTCATCTGGAAACTAAATCAAACCGAAGATATCGCAGTTTCCGCATACCAAACGCACTGCGAAGTGCTGAAAACACCAGAAAACGTGTTTTTCGCATTAAATAGCACGAAAACAGCGATTTCGGTGATTCTGCACACTTGTCACAGAAGAATCATGACGATTATCACTGAAAATGCATATCTCTGCGGGAAATACCACAAAAATCAAGATATCGCCGGTTCTGCATATCAAACGCACTGTGGAATGTTGAAAACACCAGAAAACTTGTTTCTTCGCATTAAATAGCTCGAAACGAGCGACCTAGACGATTCTGCATACTTCTGACTGAAGTCTCACCAGTACCATCGCAGAAAATGCATATCTCAGCTTGAAACCCGACCGAAACCAAGATATCTCCGTTTCTGCATGTCAAACGTACTGTGGAGTGGTGAATATACCAGAAAACGTGTTTCTCGCATTAAATAGCTCGAAAAGAGCGATCTAGATGATTCTGCATACTTCTGACTGAAGTCTCACCAATATTATCGCAGAAAATGCATATCTCAGCTTGAAACCCGACGAAAACCAAGATGTCGCCGGTTCTGCATATCAAACACACTGTGGGGTGGTGAAAACAACAGAAAACGTGTTTCTCGCATTAAATAGATCGAAAAGAGCGATCTAGATGGTTCTGCATACTTCTGACAGAAGACTCACCAAAGTTATCGCAGAAAATGCATATCTCAACTGGAAACCCCACCAAAACCAAGATATCGCCGGTTCTGCAAATCAGACGCACTGTGGAGTGGTGAAAACACCAGAAAACTTGTTGTTTCGCATTAAATAGCTTGAAACGAGCGATCTAGATGATTCTGCATACTTCTCACAGAAGAATATCCAAGATTATCGTAGAAAATGCATATTTCAGCAGGAAACCCGACGAAAACCAAGTTATCGGCGGCTCTACATATGAAACGCACTATGGAGTGGTCAAAACACCAGAAAACTTGTTTCTCGCATTAAATAGCTCGAAAAGGGCGATATCGATGATTCTGCATACTTCGGACAGAAGTCTCACCAATATTAACGCAGAAAATGCATATCTCAGCTAGAAACCTCACGAAAATCAAGATGTCGCCGGTTCTGCATATCAAGCGCACTGTGGAGTGGTAAAAACAACCAGATAACGTGTATCTCGCATTAATTAGCTCGAAACGAGCGATCTAGATGATTCTGCATACTTCGGACTGAAGTATCACCAATATTATCGCAGAAAATGCATATCTCAGCTTGCAACCCGACGAAAACCAAGATGTCGCCGGTTCTGCATATCAAACGCACTGTGGGGTGGTGAAAACAACAGAAAACGTGTTTCTCGCATTAAATAGATCGAAAAGAGCGATCTAGATGGTTCTGCATACTTCTGACAGATGACTCACCAAGGTTATCGCAGAAAATGCTTATCTCAACTGGAAACCCTACGAAAACCAAGATATCGCCGGTTCTGCAAATCAGACGCACTGTGGAGTGGTGAAAACACCAGAAAACTTGTTGTTTCGCATTAAATAGCTTGAAACGAGCGATCTAGATGATTCTGCATACTTCTGACTGAAGTCTCACCAATATTATCGCAGAAAATGCATATCTCAGCTAGAAACATCGCGAAAATCAAGATGTCGCCCGTTCTGCATATCAAACATACTGTGGAGTGGTGAAAACAACCAGATAACGTGTTTATCGCATTAAATAACTCGAATAGAGCGATTTTTGTGATTCTGCAAACTTCTCACAGAAGAATATCCAAGATTATCGTAGAAAATGCATATCTCATCTGGAAACTAAATCAAACCGAAGATATCGCAGTTTCCGCATATCAAACGCACTGCGAAGTGCTGAAAACACCAGAAAACGTGTTTTTCGCATTAAATAGCACGAAAACAGCGATTTCGGTGATTCTGCACACTTGCCACAGAAGAATCATGACGATTATCACTGAAAATGCATATCTCTGCGGGAAATACCACAAAAATCAAGATATCTCCGTTTCTGCATGTCAAGCGTACTGTGGAGTGGTGAATACACCAGAAAACGTGTTTCTCGCTGTAAATAGCTCGAAAAGAGCGATCTAGATGCTTCTGCATACTTCTGACAGAAGACTCACCAAGATTACCGCAGAAAATGCATATCTCAGCTGGAAACCCCACGAAAACCAAGTTATCGGCGGCTCTACATATCAAACGCACTGTGGAGTGGTGAAAACACCAGAAAACTTGTTGTTTCGCAATAAATAGCTTGAAACGAGCGATCTAGATGATTCTGCATACTTCTGACTGAAGTCTCAACAGTACTATCGCAGAAAATGCATATCTCAGCTTGAAACCCGACCGAAACCAAGATATCTCCGTTTCTGCATGTCAAACGTACTGTGGAGTGGTGAATACACCAGAAAACGTGTTTCTCGCATTAAATAGCTCGAAAAGAGCGATCTAGATGATTCTGCATACTTCTGACTGAAGTCTCACCAATATTATCGCAGAAAATGCATATCTCAGCTTGAAACCCGACCGAAACCAAGATATCTCCGTTTTTGCTTGTCAAGCGTACTGTGGAGTGGTGAATACACCAGAAAACGTGTTTCTCGCTGTAAATAGCTCGAAAAGAGCGATCTAGATGCTTCTGCATACTTCTGACAGAAGACTCACCAAGATTACCGCAGAAAATGCATATCTCAGCTGGAAACCCCACGAAAACCAAGTTATCGGCGGCTCTACATATCAAACGCACTGTGGAGTGGTCAAAACACCAGAAAACTTGTTTTTTCGCATTAAATAGCTCGAAACGGGCGATCTAGATGATTCTGCATACGTCTGACTATAGTCTCACCAAGATTATCGCAGAAAATGAATATCTCAGCTGGAAACCCCACGAAAACCAAGATATCGCCGGTTCTGCGTATCAAACGCCCTATGGAGTGATGAAAACACCAGATAACGTGTTTCTCGCATTAAATAGCTCGAATAGAGCGATCTCGATGATTCTGCATACTTCTGACAGAAGACTCACCAAGATTATCGCAGAAAATGCATATCTCAGCTGGAAACCCGACGAAAACCAAGTTATCGGCGGCTCTACATATCAAACGCACTTTGGAGTGGTCAAAACACCAGAAAACTTGTTTTTTCGCATTAAATAGCTCGAAACGAGCGATCTAGATGATTCTGCTTACTTCTGACTGAAGTCTCACCAATATTATCGCAGAAAATGCATATCTCAGCTTGAAACCCGACCGAAACCAAGATATCTCCGTTTTTGCTTGTCAAGCGTACTGTGGAGTGGTGAATACACCAGAAAACGTGTTTCTCGCTGTAAATAGCTCGAAAAGAGCGATCTAGATGCTTCTGCATACTTCTGACAGAAGACTCACCAAGATTACCGCAGAAAATGCATATCTCAGCTGGAAACCCCACGAAAACCAAGTTATCGGCGGCTCTACATATCAAACGCACTGTGGAGTGGTCAAAACACCAGAAAACTTGTTTTTTCGCATTAAATAGCTCGAAACGGGCGATCTAGATGATTCTGCATACGTCTGACTATAGTCTCACCAAGATTATCGCAGAAAATGAATATCTCAGCTGGAAACCCCACGAAAACCAAGATATCGCCGGTTCTGCGTATCAAACGCCCTATGGAGTGATGAAAACACCAGATAACGTGTTTCTCGCATTAAATAGCTCGAATAGAGCGATCTCGATGATTCTGCATACTTCTGACAGAAGACTCACCAAGATTATCGCAGAAAATGCATATCTCAGCTGGAAACCCGACGAAAACCAAGTTATCGGCGGCTCTACATATCAAACGCACTTTGGAGTGGTCAAAACACCACAAAACCTGTTTTTCGCATTCACTGGCACGAAAACAGCGATTTCGGTGATTCTGCATACTTGTCACAGAAGAATCATGAGGATTATCGCAGAAAATGCATATCTCAGCTGGAAACCCCACGAATACCAAGATATCGCCGGTTCTGCATATCACACGCACTATGGAGTGGTCAAAACACCAGAAAACTTGTTTTTTCGCATTAAATAGCTCGAAACGAGCGATCTAGGTGATTCTGCATACTTCTGACAGAAGTCTCACCAATATTATCGCAGAAAATGCATATCTCAGCTTGAAACCCGACCGAAACCAAGATATCTCCGTTTCTGCATGTCAAACGTACTGTGGAGGGGTGAATACACCAGAAAACGTGTTTCTCGCATTAAATAGTTCGAAAAGAGCGATCTAGATGCTTCTGCATACTTCTGACAGAAGACTCACCAAGATTACCGCAGAAAATGCATATCTCAGCTGGAAACCCGACGAAAACCAAGTTATCGGCGGCTCTACATATCAAACGCACTTTGGAGTGGTCAAAACACCAGAAAACTTGTTTTTTCGCATTAAATAGCTCGAAACGAGCGATCTAGATGATTCTGCTTACTTCTGACTGAAGTCTCACCAATATTATCGCAGAAAATGCATATCTCAGCTTGAAACCCGACCGAAACCACGATATCTCCGTTTTTGCATGTCAAGCGTACTGTGGAGTGGTGAATACACCAGAAAACGTGTTTCTCGCAGTAAATAGCTCGAAAAGAGCGATCTAGATGCTTCTGCATACTTCTGACAGAAGACTCACCAAGATTACCGCAGAAAATGCATATCTCAGCTGGAAAACACACGAAAACCAAGTTATCGGCGGCTCTACATATCAAACGCACTGTGGAGTGATGAAAACACCAGATAACGTGTTTCTCGCATTAAATAGCTCGAATAGAGCGATCTCGATGGTTCTGCATACTTCTGACAGAAGAATCACCAAGATTACCGCAGAAAATGCATATCTCAGCTGGAAAACCCACGAAAACCAAGTTATCGGCGGCTCTACATATCAAACGCACTGTGGAGTGATGAAAACACCAGATAACGTGTTTCTCGCATTAAATAGCTCGAATAGAGCGATCTCGATGATTCTGCATACTTCTGACAGAAGACTCACAAAGATAATCGCAGAAAATGCATATTTCAGCTGGAAACCCCACGTAAACCAAGTTATCGGCGGCTCTACATATCAATCGCACTGTGGAGTGGTCAAAACACCAGAAAACTTCTTTTTTCGCATTAAATAGCTCGAAACGAGCGATCTAGGTGATTCTGCATACTTCTGACAGAAGTCTCACCAATATTATCGCAGAAAATGCATATCTCAGCTTGAAACCTCAGGAACATCAAGATGTCGCCGGTTCTGCATCTCAAACGCACTGTGGAGTGGGGAAAACAACCAGATAACGTGTTTCTCGCATTAAATAGCTCGGAACGAGCGATCTAGGTGATTCTGCATACTTCTGACAGAAGTCTCACCAACATTATCGCAGAAAATGCATATTTCAGCAGGAAACCCCACGAAAACGAAGTTATCGGCGGATCTACATATGAAACGTACTATGGAGTGGGCAAAACACCAGAAAACTTGTTTTTCCGCATTAAATAGCTCAGTACGAGCGATCTAGATGATTCTGCATACTTCTGACTGATGTCTCACCAATATTATCGCAGAAAATGCATATCTCAGCTTGAAACCTCAGGAACATCAAGATGTCGCCGGTTCTGCATCTCAAACGCACTGTGGAGTGGTGAAAACAACCAGATAACGTGTTTCTCGCATTAAATAGCTCGAAACGAGCGATCTAGGTGATTCTGCATACTTCTGACAGAAGTCTCACCAAGATTATCGCAGAAAATGCATATTTCAGCAGGAAACCCCACGAAAACCAAGTTATCGGCGGATCTACATATGAAACGTACTATGGAGTGGGCAAAACACCAGAAAACTTGTTTTTTCGCATTAAATAGCTCGGTACGAGCGATCTAGATGATTCTGCATACTTCTGACTGATGTCTCACCAATATTATCGCAGAAAATGCATATCTCAGCTAGAAACCTCACGAAAATCAAGATGTCGCCGGTTCTGCATATCAAACGCACTGTGGAGTGATGAAAACACCAGATAACGTGTTTCTCGCATTAAATAGCTCGAATAGAGCGATCTCGATGATTCTGCATACTTCTGACAGAAGACTCACCAAGATTATCGCAGAAAATGCATATTTCAGCAGGAAACCCCACGAAAACCAAGTTATCGGCGGCTCTACATATGAAACGCACTATGGAGTGGTCAAAACACCAGAAAACTTGTTTTTTCGCGTTAAATAGCTCGGTACGAGCGATCTAGATGATTCTGCATACTTCTGACTGATGTCTCACCAATATTATCGCAGAAAATGCATATCTCAGCTTGAAACCTCAGGAACATCAAGATGTCGCCGGTTCTGCATCTCAAACGCACTGTGGAGTGGTGAAAACAATCAGATAACGTGTTTCTCGCATTAAATAGCTCGAAATGAGCGATCTAGGTGATTCTGCATACTTCTGACAGAAGTCTCACCAAGATTATCGCAGAAAATGCATATTTCAGCTGGAAACCCGACGAAAACCAAGTTATCGGCGGCTCTACATATCAAACGCACTTTGGAGTGGTCAAAACACCAGAAAACTTGTTTTTTCGCATTAAATAGCTCGAAACGAGCGATCTAGATGATTCTGCTTACTTCTGACTGAAGTCTCACCAATATTATCGCAGAAACTGCATATCTCAGCTTGAAACCCGACCGAAACCATGATATCTCCGCTTTTGCATGTCAAGCATACTGTGGAGTGGTGAATACACCAGAAAACGTGTTTCTCGCAGTAAATAGCTCGAAAAGAGCGAACTAGATGCTTCTGCATACTTCTGACAGAAGACTCACCAAGATTACCGCAGAATATGCATATCTCAGCTTGAAACCCGACCAAAACCAAGATGTCGCCGGTTCTGCATATCAAACGCACTGTTGGGTGGTGAAAACAACAGAAAACGTGTTTCTCGCATTAAATAGATCGAAAAGAGCGATCTAGATGGTTCTGCATACTTCTGACAGAAGACTCACCAAGGTTATCGCAGAAAATGCATATCTCAACTGGAAACCCCACGAAAACCAAGATATCGCCGGTTCTGCAATTCAGACGCACTGTGGAGTGGTGAAAACACCAGAAAACTTGTTGTTTCGCATTAAATAGCTTGAAACGAGCGATCTAGATGATTCTGCATACTTCTGACTGAAGTCTCACCAATATTATCGCAGAAAATGCATATCTCAGCTAGAAACATCGCGAAAATCAAGATATCTCCGTTTTTGCATGTCAAGCGTACTGTGGAGTGGTGAATACACCAGAAAACGTGTTTCTCGCAGTAAATAGCTCGAAAAGAGCGATCTAGATGCTTCTGCATACTTCTGACAGAAGACTCACCAAGATTACCGCAGAAAATGCATATCTCAGCTGGAAAACACACGAAAACCAAGTTATCGGCGGCTCTACATATCAAACGCACTGTGGAGTGATGAAAACACCAGATAACGTGTTTCTCGCATTAAATAGCTCGAATAGAGCGATCTCGATGGTTCTGCATACTTCTGACAGAAGAATCACCAAGATTACCGCAGAAAATGCATATCTCAGCTGGAAAACCCACGAAAACCAAGTTATCGGCGGCTCTACATATCAAACGCACTGTGGAGTGGTGAAAACAACCAGATAACGTGTTTCTCGCATTAAATAGCTGGAATAGAGCGATTTTTGTGATTCTGCAAACTTCTCACAGAAGAATATCCAAGATTATCGTAGAAAATGCATATCTCATCTGGAAACTAAATGAAACCGAAGATATCGCAGTTTCCGCATATCAAACGCACTGCGAAGTGCTGAAAACACCAGAAAACGTGTTTTTCGCATTAAATAGCACGAAAACAGCGATTTCGGTGATTCTGCACACTTGTCACAGATGAATCATGACGATTATCACTGAAAATGCATATCTCTGCGGGAAATACCACAAAAATCAAGATATCGCCGGTTCTGCATATCAAACGCACTGTGGAATGTTGAAAACACCAGAAAACTTGTTTCTTCGCATTAAATAGCTCGAAACGAGCGATCTAGACGATTCTGCATACTTCTGACTGAAGTCTCACCAATATTATCGCAGAAAATGCATATCTCAGCTTGAAACCCGACCGAAACCAAGATATCTCCGTTTCTGCATGTCAAACGTACTGTGGAGGGGTGAATACACCAGAAAACGTGTTTCTCGCATTAAATAGCTCGAAAAGAGCGATCTAGATGCTTCTGCATACTTCTGACAGAAGACTCACCAAGATTACCGCAGAAAATGCATATCTCAGCTGGAAACCCGACGAAAACCAAGTTATCGGCGGCTCTACATATCAAACGCACTTTGGAGTGGTCAAAACACCAGAAAACTTGTTTTTTCGCATTAAATAGCTCGAAACGAGCGATCTAGATGATTCTGCTTACTTCTGACTGAAGTCTCACCAATATTATCGCAGAAAATGCATATCTCAGCTTGAAACCCGACCGAAACCAAGATATCTCCGTTTTTGCATGTCAAGCGTACTGTGGAGTGGTGAATACACCAGAAAACGTGTTTCTCGCAGTAAATAGCTCGAAAAGAGCGATCTAGATGCTTCTGCATACTTCTGACAGAAGACTCACCAAGATTACCGCAGAAAATGCATATCTCAGCTGGAAAACACACGAAAACCAAGTTATCGGCGGCTCTACATATCAAACGCACTGTGGAGTGATGAAAACACCAGATAACGTGTTTCTCGCATTAAATAGCTCGAATAGAGCGATCTCGATGGTTCTGCATACTTCTGACAGAAGAATCACCAAGATTACCGCAGAAAATGCATATCTCAGCTGGAAAACCCACGAAAACCAAGTTATCGGCGGCTCTACATATCAAACGCACTGTGGAGTGATGAAAACACCAGATAACGTGTTTCTCGCATTAAATAGCTCGAATAGAGCGATCTCGATGATTCTGCATACTTCTGACAGAAGACTCACAAAGATAATCGCAGAAAATGCATATTTCAGCTGGAAACCCCACGTAAACCAAGTTATCGGCGGCTCTACATATCAATCGCACTGTGGAGTGGTCAAAACACCAGAAAACTTCTTTTTTCGCATTAAATAGCTCGAAACGAGCGATCTAGGTGATTCTGCATACTTCTGACTGATGTCTCACCAATATTATCGCAGAAAATGCATATTTCAGCTGGAAACCCCACGTAAACCAAGTTATCGGCGGCTCTACATATCAATCGCACTGTGGAGTGGTCAAAACACCAGAAAACTTCTTTTTTCGCATTAAATAGCTCGAAACGAGCGATCTAGGTGATTCTGCATACTTCTGACAGAAGTCTCACCAATATTATCGCAGAAAATGCATATCTCAGCTTGAAACCTCAGGAACATCAAGATGTCGCCGGTTCTGCATCTCAAACGCACTGTGGAGTGGTGAAAACAACCAGATAACGTGTTTCTCGCATTAAATAGCTCGAAACGAGCGATCTAGGTGATTCTGCATACTTCTGACAGAAGTCTCACCAAGATTATCGCAGAAAATGCATATTTCAGCAGGAAACCCCACGAAAACCAAGTTATCGGCGGATCTACATATGAAACGTACTATGGAGTAGGCAAAACACCAGAAAACTTGTTTTTTCGCATTAAATAGCTCGGTACGAGCGATCTAGATGATTCTGCATACTTCTGACTGATGTCTCACCAATATTATCGCAGAAAATGCATATCTCAGCTAGAAACCTCACGAAAATCAAGATGTCGCCGGTTCTGCATATCAAACGCACTGTGGAGTGATGAAAACACCAGATAACGTGTTTCTCGCATTAAATAGCTCGAATAGAGCGATATCGATGATTCTGCATACTTCTGACAGAAGACTCACCAAGATTATCGCAGAAAATGCATATTTCAGCAGGAAACCCCACGAAAACCAAGTTATCGGCGGCTCTACATATGAAACGCACTATGGAGTGGTCAAAACACCAGAAAACTTGTTTTTTCGCATTAAATAGCTCGGTACGAGCGAACTAGATGATTCTGCATACTTCTGACTGATGTCTCACCAATATTATCGCAGAAAATGCATATCTCTGCTAGAAACCTCACGAAAATCAAGATGTCGCCGGTTCTGCATATCAAACGCACTGTGGAGTGATGAAAACACCAGATAACGTGTTTCTCGCATTAAATAGCTCGAATAGAGCGATCTCGATGATTCTGCATACTTCTGACAGAAGACTCACCAAGATTATCGCAGAAAATGCATATTTCAGCAGGAATCCCCACGAAAACCAAGTTATCGGCGGCTCTACATATGAAACGCACTATGGAGTGGTCAAAACACCAGAAAACTTGTTTTTTCGCGTTAAATAGCTCGGTACGAGCGATCTAGATGATTCTGCTTACTTCTGACTGAAGTCTCACCAATATTATCGCAGAAACTGCATATCTCAGCTTGAAACCCGACCGAAACCATGATATCTCCGCTTTCGCATGTCAAGCGTACTGTGGAGTGGTGAATACACCAGAAAACGTGTTTCTCGCAGTAAATAGCTCGAAAAGAGCGATCTAGATGCTTCTGCATACTTCTGACAGAAGACTCACCAAGATTACCGCAGAATATGCATATCTCAGCTTGAAACCCGACCAAAACCAAGATGTCGCCGGTTCTGCATATCAAACGCACTGTTGGGTGGTGAAAACAACAGAAAACGTGTTTCTCGCATTAAATAGATCGAAAAGAGCGATCTAGATGGTTCTGCATACTTCTGACAGAAGACTCACCAAGGTTATCGCAGAAAATGCATATCTCAACTGGAAACCCCACGAAAACCAAGATATCGCCGGTTCTGCAATTCAGACGCACTGTGGAGTGGTGAAAACACCAGAAAACTTGTTGTTTCGCATTAAATAGCTTGAAACGAGCGATCTAGATGATTCTGCATACTTCTGACTGAAGTCTCACCAATATTATCGCAGAAAATGCATATCTCAGCTAGAAACATCGCGAAAATCAAGATGTCGCCCGTTCTGCATATCAAACATACTGTGGAGTGGTGAAAACAACCAGATAACGTGTTTCTCGCATTAAATAGCTGGAATAGAGCGATTTTTGTGATTCTGCAAACTTCTCACAGAAGAATATCCAAGATTATCGTAGAAAATGCATATCTCATCTGGAAACTAAATGAAACCGAAGATATCGCAGTTTCCGCATATCAAACGCACTGCGAAGTGCTGAAAACACCAGAAAACGTGTTTTTCGCATTAAATAGCACGAAAACAGCGATTTCGGTGATTCTGCACACTTGTCACAGATGAATCATGACGATTATCACTGAAAATGCATATCTCTGCGGGAAATACCACAAAAATCAAGATATCGCCGGTTCTGCATATCAAACGCACTGTGGAATGTTGAAAACACCAGAAAACTTGTTTCTTCGCATTAAATAGCTCGAAACGAGCGATCTAGACGATTCTGCATACTTCTGACTGAAGTCTCACCAATATTATCGCAGAAAATGCATATCTCAGCTTGATAGCCGACCGAAACCAAGATATCTCCGTTTCTGCATGTTAAACGTACTGTGGAGTGGTGAATACACCAGAAAACGTGTTTCTCGCATTAAATAGCTCGAAAAGAGCGATCTAGATGATTCTGCATACTTCTGACTGAAGTCTCACCAATATTATCGCAGAAAAAGCATATCTCAGCTGGAAACCCGACGAAAACCAAGTTATCGGCGGCTCTACATATCAAACGCACTTTGGAGTGGTCAAAACACCAGAAAACTTGTTTTTTCGCATTAAATAGCTCGAAACGAGCGATCTAGATGATTCTGCTTACTTCTGACTGAAGTCTCACCAATATTATCGCAGTAAATGCATATCTCAGCTTGAAACCCGACCGAAACCAAGATATCTCCGTTTTTGCATATCAAGCGTACTGTGGAGTGGTGAATACACCAGAAAACGTGTTTCTCCCAGTAAATAGCTCGAAAAGAGCGATCTAGATGCTTTTGCATACTTCTGACAGAAGACTCACCAAGATTACCGCAGAAAATGCATATCTCAGCTGGAAAACCCACGAAAACCAAGTTATCGGCGGCTCTACATATCAAACGCACTGTGGAGTGATGAAAACACCAGATAAAGTGTTTCTCGCATTAAATAGCTCGAGTAGAGCGATCTCGGTGATTCTGCATACTTCTGACAGAAGACTCACAAAGATAATCGCAGAAAATGCATATTTCAGCTGGAAACCCCACGTAAACCAAGTTATCGGCGGCTCTACATATGAAACGCACTATGGAGTGGTCAAAACACCAGAAAACTTGTTTTTTCGCGTTAAATAGCTCGGTACGAGCGATCTAGATGATTCTGCATACTTCTGACTGATGTCTCACCAATATTATCGCAGAAAATGCATATCTCAGCTTGAAACCCGACCGAAACCAAGATATCTCCGTTTCTGCATATCACACGCACTATGGAGTGGTCAAAACACCAGAAAACTTGTTTTTTCGCATTAAATAGCTCGAAACGAGCGATCTAGGTGATTCTGCATACTTCTGACAGAAGTCTCACCAATATTATCGCAGAAAATGCATATCTCAGCTAGAAACCTCACGAAAATCAAGATGTCGCCGGTTCTGCATATCAAACGCACTGTGGAGTGATGAAAACACCAGATAACGTGTTTCTCGCATTAAATAGCTCGAATAGAGCGATCTCGATGATTCTGCATACTTCTGACAGAAGACTCACCAAGATTATCGCAGAAAATGCATATTTCAGCAGGAAACCCCACGAAAACCAAGTTATCGGCGGCTCTACATATGAAACGCACTATGGAGTGGTCAAAACACCAGAAAACTTGTTTTTTCGCATTAAATAGCTCGGTACGAGCGAACTAGATGATTCTGCATACTTCTGACTGATGTCTCACCAATATTATCGCAGAAAATGCATATCTCTGCTAGAAACCTCACGAAAATCAAGATGTCGCCGGTTCTGCATATCAAACGCACTGTGGAGTGATGAAAACACCAGATAACGTGTTTCTCGCATTAAATAGCTCGAATAGAGCGATCTCGATGATTCTGCATACTTCTGACAGAAGACTCACCAAGATTATCGCAGAAAATGCATATTTCAGCAGGAAACCCCACGAAAACCAAGTTATCGGCGGCTCTACATATGAAACGCACTATGGAGTGGTCAAAACACCAGAAAACTTGTTTTTTCGCGTTAAATAGCTCGGTACGAGCGATCTAGATGATTCTGCTTACTTCTGACTGAAGTCTCACCAATATTATCGCAGAAACTGCATATCTCAGCTTGAAACCCGACCGAAACCATGATATCTCCGCTTTCGCATGTCAAGCGTACTGTGGAGTGGTGAATACACCAGAAAACGTGTTTCTCGCAGTAAATAGCTCGAAAAGAGCGATCTAGATGCTTCTGCATACTTCTGACAGAAGACTCACCAAGATTACCGCAGAATATGCATATCTCAGCTTGAAACCCGACCAAAACCAAGATGTCGCCGGTTCTGCATATCAAACGCACTGTTGGGTGGTGAAAACAACAGAAAACGTGTTTCTCGCATTAAATAGATCGAAAAGAGCGATCTAGATGGTTCTGCATACTTCTGACAGAAGACTCACCAAGGTTATCGCAGAAAATGCATATCTCAACTGGAAACCCCACGAAAACCAAGATATCGCCGGTTCTGCAATTCAGACGCACTGTGGAGTGGTGAAAACACCAGAAAACTTGTTGTTTCGCATTAAATAGCTTGAAACGAGCGATCTAGATGATTCTGCATACTTCTGACTGAAGTCTCACCAATATTATCGCAGAAAATGCATATCTCAGCTAGAAACATCGCGAAAATCAAGATGTCGCCCGTTCTGCATATCAAACATACTGTGGAGTGGTGAAAACAACCAGATAACGTGTTTCTCGCATTAAATAGCTGGAATAGAGCGATTTTTGTGATTCTGCAAACTTCTCACAGAAGAATATCCAAGATTATCGTAGAAAATGCATATCTCATCTGGAAACTAAATGAAACCGAAGATATCGCAGTTTCCGCATATCAAACGCACTGCGAAGTGCTGAAAACACCAGAAAACGTGTTTTTCGCATTAAATAGCACGAAAACAGCGATTTCGGTGATTCTGCACACTTGTCACAGATGAATCATGACGATTATCACTGAAAATGCATATCTCTGCGGGAAATACCACAAAAATCAAGATATCGCCGGTTCTGCATATCAAACGCACTGTGGAATGTTGAAAACACCAGAAAACTTGTTTCTTCGCATTAAATAGCTCGAAACGAGCGATCTAGACGATTCTGCATACTTCTGACTGAAGTCTCACCAATATTATCGCAGAAAATGCATATCTCAGCTTGATAGCCGACCGAAACCAAGATATCTCCGTTTCTGCATGTTAAACGTACTGTGGAGTGGTGAATACACCAGAAAACGTGTTTCTCGCATTAAATAGCTCGAAAAGAGCGATCTAGATGATTCTGCATACTTCTGACTGAAGTCTCACCAATATTATCGCAGAAAAAGCATATCTCAGCTGGAAACCCGACGAAAACCAAGTTATCGGCGGCTCTACATATCAAACGCACTTTGGAGTGGTCAAAACACCAGAAAACTTGTTTTTCGCATTAAATAGCTCGAAACGAGCGATCTAGATGATTCTGCTTACTTCTGACTGAAGTCTCACCAATATTATCGCAGTAAATGCATATCTCAGCTTGAAACCCGACCGAAACCAAGATATCTCCGTTTTTGCATATCAAGCGTACTGTGGAGTGGTGAATACACCAGAAAACGTGTTTCTCCCAGTAAATAGCTCGAAAAGAGCGATCTAGATGCTTTTGCATACTTCTGACAGAAGACTCACCAAGATTACCGCAGAAAATGCATATCTCAGCTGGAAAACCCACGAAAACCAAGTTATCGGCGGCTCTACATATCAAACGCACTGTGGAGTGATGAAAACACCAGATAACGTGTTTCTCGCATTAAATAGCTCGAGTAGAGCGATCTCGGTGATTCTGCATACTTCTGACAGAAGACTCACAAAGATAATCGCAGAAAATGCATATTTCAGCTGGAAACCCCACGTAAACCAAGTTATCGGCGGCTCTACATATGAAACGCACTATGGAGTGGTCAAAACACCAGAAAACTTGTTTTTTCGCGTTAAATAGCTCGGTACGAGCGATCTAGATGATTCTGCATACTTCTGACTGATGTCTCACCAATATTACCGCAGAAAATGCATATCTCAGCTTGAAACCCGACCGAAACCAAGATATCTCCGTTTCTGCATATCACACGCACTATGGAGTGGTCAAAACACCAGAAAACTTGTTTTTTCGCATTAAATAGCTCGAAACGAGCGATCTAGGTGATTCTGCATACTTCTGACAGAAGTCTCACCAATATTATCGCAGAAAATGCATATCTCAGCTTGAAACCTCAGGAACATCAAGATGTCGCCGGTTCTGCATCTCAAACGTACTGTGGAGTGGTGAAAACAACCAGATAACGTGTTTCTCGCATTAAATAGCTCGAAACGAGCGATCTAGGTGATTCTGCATACTTCTGACAGAAGACTCACCAAGATTATCGCAGAAAATGCATATTTCAGCAGGAAACCCCACGAAAACCAAGTTATCGGCGGCTCTACATATGAAACGCACTATGGAGTGGTCAAAACACCAGAAAACTTGTTTTTTCGCGTTAAATAGCTCGGTACGAGCGATCTAGATGATTCTGCATACTTCTGACTGATGTCTCACCAATATTATCGCAGAAAATGCATATCTCAGCTAGAAACCTCACGAAAATCAAGATGTCGCCGGTTCTGCATATCAAACGCACTGTGCAGTGGTGAAAACACCAGAAAACGTGTTTCTCGCATTAACCAGCTCAAAAAGAGCGTTCTCGATGATTCTGCATACTTCTCATAGATGAAACACAAAGATTATCGCAGAAAATGCATATTTCACCTGGAAAACCCACGAAAACCAAGCTATCGGCGGCTCTACATATCAAACGCACTGTGGAGTGCTGAAAACACCAGAAAACCTGTTTTTCGCATTCAATAGCACGAAAACAACGATTTCGGAGATTCTGCGTACTTGTCACAGAAGAATCATGAGGATTATCACAGAAAATGCATAACTCATCTGGAAACCCCACGGAAATCAAGATATCGCCGGTTCTGCATATCAAACGCCCAGTGGAGTGATGGAAACACCAGATAACGTGTTTCTCTCATTAAAACGCTCGAATAGAGCGATATCGATGATTCTGCATACTTCTGACAGTAGACTCACAAAGATTATCGCAGAAAATGCATATTTCAGGTGGAAACCCCACGTAAACCAAGTTATCGGCGGCTCTACATATCGAACGCACTGTGGAGTGGTCAAAACACCACAAAACCTGTTTTTCGCATTCACTGGCACGAAAATAGCGATTTCAGTGATTCTGCATACTTGTCACAGAAGAATCATGAGGATTATCGCAGAAAATGCATATCTCAGCTGGAAACCCCACGAATACCAAGATATCGACGGTTCTGCATATCACACGCACTATGGAGTGGTCAAAACACCAGAAAACTTGTTTTTTCGCATTAAATAGCTCGAATCGAGCGATCTAGGTGATTCTGCATACTTCTGACAGAAGTCTCACCAATATTATCGCAGAAAATGCGTATCTCAGCTGGAAACCCTACGAAAACCAAGATATCGGCGGCTCTACATATCAAACGCACTGTGGAGTGGTCAAAACACCAGAAAACTTGTTTTTTCGCATTAAATAGCTCGAAACGAGCGATCTAGATGATTCTGCATACTTCTGACTAAAGTCTCACCAAGATTATCGCAGAAAATGCATATCTCAGCTGGAAACCCCACGAAAACCAAGATATCGCCGGTTCTGCATATCAAACGCCCTGTGGAGTGATGCAAACACCAGATAACGTGTTTCTCGCATTAAATAGCTCGAATAGAGCGATCTCGATGATTCTGCATACTTCTGACAGAAGACTCACCAAGATTACCGCAGAAAATGCATATCTCAGCTTGAATCCTCACGAACATCAAGATGTCGCCGGGTCTGCATATCAAACGCACCGTGGAGTGGTGAAAACACCAGAAAACGTGTTACTCGCATCAACTAGCTCGAAAAGAGCGATCTAGATGCTTCTGCATACTTCTGACAGAAGACTCACCAAGATTACCGCAGAAAATGCATATCTCAGCTGGAAACATCACGAAAATCAAGATATCACCGGTTCTGCATATCAGACGCACTGTGGAGTGGTGAAAACACCAGAAAACGTGTTACTCGCATTAACTAGCTCGAAAAGAGCGTTCTGGATGATTCTGCATACTTCTCATAGATGAAACACAAAGATTATCGCAGAAAATGCATATTTCAGCTGGAAACCCCACGAAAACCAAGTTATCGGCGGCTCTACATATCAAATGCACTGTGGAGTGGTCAAAACACCAGAAAACTTGTTTTTTCGCACTAAATAGCTCGAAACGAGCGATCTCGATGATTCTGCATACTTCTGTCAGAAGACTCAGCAAGATTATCGCAGAAAATGCATATCTCAGCTTGAAACCCGACCGAAACCAAGATATCTCCGTTACTGCATGTCAAACGTACTGTGGAGTGGTGAATACACCAGAAAACGTGTTTCTCGCATTAAATAGCTCGAAAAGAGCGTTCTAGATGATTCTGCACACTTGTGACAGAAGAATCATGAAGATTATCACTGAAAATGCTTATCTCATCTGGAAACCCCACGAAAACCAAGAATTCGCCGGTTCTGCATATCAAACGCCATGTGGAGTGATGAAAACACCAGAAAACGTGTTACTCGCATTAACTAGCTCGAAAAGAGCGTTCTGGATGATTCTGCATACTTCTCATAGATGAAACACAAAGATTATCGCAGAAAATGCCTATCTCAGCTGGAAACATCACGAAAATCAAGATATCGCCGGTTCTGCATATCAGACGCACTGTGGAGTGGTGAAAACACCAGAAAACGTGTTACTCGCATTAACTAGCACAAAACGAGTGATCTAGGTGATTCTTCATACTTCTGACTGAAGTCTCACCAATACTATCGCAGAAAATGCATATCTCAGCTAGAAACCTCACGAAAATCGAGATGTCGCCGGTTCTGCATATCAAACGCACTGTGCAGTGGTGAAAACACCAGAAAACGTGTTTCTCGCATTAACCAGCTCAAAAATAGCGTTCTCGATGATTCTGCATACTTCTCATAGATGAAACACAAAGATGATCGCAGAAAATGCATATTTCAGCTGGAAACCCCACGAAAACCAAGCTATCGGCGGCTCTACATATCAAACGCACTGTGGAGTGCTGAAAACACCAGAAAACCTGTTTTTCGCTTTCAATAGCACGAAAACAGCGATTTCGGAGATTCTGCGTACTTGTCACAGAAGAATCATGAGGATTATCACAGAAAATGCATATCTCAGCTGGAAACCCCACGAAAACCAAGATATCGCCGGTTCTGCATATCAGACGCACTGTGAAGTGGTGAAAACACCAGAAAACGAGTTTCTCGCATTAACTAGCTCGAAAAGAGCGTTCTCGATGATTCTGCATACTTCTCATAGATGAAACACAAAGATTATCGCAGAAAATGCATATTTCAGCTGGAAACCCCACGAAAACCAAGTTATCGGCGGCTCTACATATCAAACGCACTGTGGAGTGGTCAAAACACCAGAAAACGTGTTTCTCGCATTAAATAGCTCGAAAAGAGCGATATCGATGATACTGCATACTTCGGACAGAAGTCTCACCAATATTATCGCAGAAAATGCTATCTCAGGTTGAAACCTCAGGAACATCAAGATGTCGCCGGTTCTGCATCTCAAACGCACTGTGGAGTGGTGAAAACACCACAAAACCTGTTTTTCGCATTCACTGGCACGAAAACAGCGATTTCGGTGATTCTGCATACTTGTCACAGAAGAAACATGAGGATTATCGCAGAAAATGCATATCTCAGCTGGAAACCCCACGAATACCAAGATATCGCCGGTTCTGCATATCACACGCACTATGGAGTGGTCAAAACACCAGAAAACTTGTTTTTTCGCATTAAATAGCTCGAAACGAGCGATCTAGGTGATTCTGCATACTTCTGACAGAAGTCTCACCAATATAATCGCAGAAAATGCGTATCTCAGCTTGAAACCTCAGGAACATCAAGATGTCGCCGGTTCTGCATCTCAACCGCACTGTGGAGTGGTGAAAACAATCAGATAACGTGTTTCTCGCATTAAATAGCTCGAAACGAGCGATCTAAGTGATTCTGCATACTTCTGACAGAAGTCTCACCAAGATTATCGCAGAAAATGCATATTTCAGCAGGAAACCCCACGAAAACCAGGTTATCGGCGGCTCTACATATGAAACGTACTATGGATTGGGCAAAACACCAGAAAACTTGTTTTTTCGCATTAAATAGCTCGAATAGAGCGATCTCGATGATTCTGCATACTTCTGACAGAAGACTCACCAAGATTATCGCAGAAAATGCATATTTCAGCAGGAAACCCCACGAAAACCAAGTTATCGGCGGCTCTACATATCAAATGCACTGTGGAGGGTTCAAAACACCAGAAAACTTGTTTTTTCGCATTAAATAGCTCGAAACGAGCGATCTCGATGATTCTGCATACTTCTGTCAGAAGACTCACCAAGATTATCGCAGAAAATGCATATCTCAGCTTGAAAGCCGACCGAAACCAAGATATCTCCGTTACTGCATGTCAAACGTACTGTGGAGTGGTGAATACACCAGAAAACGTGTTTCTCGCATTAAATAGCTCGAAAAGAGCGATCTAGATGATTCTGCATACTTCTGACAGAAGACTCACCAAGATTATCGCAGAAAATGCACATCTCAGCTGGAAACCCGACGAAAACCAAGATGTCGCCGGTTCTGCATATCAAACGCACTGTGGGGTGGTGAAAACACTAGAAAACGTGTTTCTCGCTTCAAATAGCTCGAAAAGAGCGATCTAGATGATTCTGCATACTTCTGACAGAGGACTCACCAAGATTATCGCAGAAAATGCATATCTCAGCTGGAAACCCCACGAAAACCAAGATATCGCCGGTTCTGCATATCAGACGCACTGTGGAGTGGTGAAAACACCAGAAAACGTGCTACTCGCATTAACTAGCTCGAAAAGAGCGTTCTGGATAATTCTGCATACGTCTCATATATGAAACACAATGATTATCGCAGAAAATGCATATTTCAGCTGGAAACCCCACGAAAACCAAGTTATCGGCGGCTCTACATATCAAACGCACTGTGGAGTGGTCAAAACACCAGACAACGTGCTGCTCGCATTAAATAGCTCGAAAAGAGCGATCTAGATGATTCTGCATACTTCTGACTAAAGTCTCACCCAGATTATCGCAGGAAATGCATATCTCAGCTTGAAACCCGACCGAAACGTAGATATCTCCGGTTCTGCATGTCTAACGTACTGTGGAGTGGTGAATACACCAGAAAACGTGTTTCTCGCATTAAATAGCTCGGAAAGAGCGATCTAGATGATTCTGCAAACTTCTGGCAGAAGACTCACCAAGCTTATCGCAGAAAATGCATATCTCAGCTAGAAACCTCACGAAAATCAAGATGTCGCCGGTTCTGCATATCAAACGCACTGTGGAGTGATGAAAGCACCAGATAACGTGTTTCTCGCATTAAATAGCTCGAATAGAGCGATCTCGATGATTCTGCATACTTCTGACAGAAGACTCACCAAGATTATCGCAGAAAATGCATATTTCAGCAGGAAACCCCACGAAAACCAAGTTATCGGCGGCTCTACATATGAAACGCACTATGGAGTGGTCAAAACACCAGAAAACTTGTTTTTTCGCATTAAATAGCTCGGTACGAGCGATCTAGATGATTCTGCATACTTCTGACTGATGTCTCACCAATATTATCGCACAAAATGCATCTCTCAGCTAGAAACCTCACGAAAATCAAGATGTCGCCGGTTCTGCATATCAAACGCACTGTGGAGTGATGAAAACACCAGATAACGTGTTTCTCGCATTAAATAGCTCGTATAGACTGATCTCGATGATTCTGCATACTTCTGACAGAAGACTCACCAAGATTATCGCAGAAAATGCATATTTCAGCAGGAAACCCCACGAAAACCAAGTTATCGGCGGCTCTACATATGAAACGCACTATGGAGTGGTCAAAACACCAGAAAACCTGTTTTTTCGCATTAAATAGCTCGGTACGAGCGATCTAGATGATTCTGCATACTTCTGACTGATGTCTCACCAATATTATCGCAGAAAATGCATATCTCAGCTGGAAACCTCACGAAAATCAAGATGTCGCCGGTTCTGCATATCAAACGCACTGTGGAGTGGTGAAAACACCAGAAAACGTGTTTCTCGCATTAACTAGCTCGAAAAGAGCGTTCTCGATGATTCTGCATACTTCTCATAGATGAAACACAAAGATTATCGCAGAAAATGCATATTTCAGCTGGAAACCCCACGAAAACCAAGTTATCGGCGGCTCTACATATCAAACGCACTGTGGAGTGGTCAAAACACCAGATAACGTGTTTCTCGCATTCAATAGCACGAAAACAGCGATTTCGGAGATTCTGCGTACTTGTCACAGAAGAATCATGAGGATTATCACAGAAAATGCATATCTCAGCTGGAAACTCCACGAAAACCAAGATATCGCCGGTTCTGCATATCAGACGCACCGTGGAGTGGTGAAAACACCAGAAAACGTGTTACTCGCATTAACTAGCTCGAAAAGAGCGTTCTGGATGATTCTGCATACTTCTCATAGATGAAAAACAAAGATTATCGCAGAAAATGCATATTTCAGCTGGAAACCCCACGAAAACCACGTTATCGGCGGCTCTACATATCAAATGCACTGTGGAGGGGTCAAAACACCAGAAAACTTGTTTTTTCGCATTAAATAGCTCGAAACGAGCGATCTCGATGATTCTGCATACTTCTGTCAGAAGACTCACCAAGATTATCGCAGAAAATGCATATCTCAGCTTGAAAGCCGACCGAAACCAAGATATCTCCGTTACTGCATGTCAAACGTACTGTGGAGTGGTGAATACACCAGAAAACGTGTTACTCGCATTAAATAGATCGAAAAGAGCGATATCGATGATTCTGCATGCTTCTGACTGAAGTCTCACCAATATTATCGCAGAAAATGCATATCTCAGCTAGAAACATAACGAAAATCAAGATGTCGCCGGTTCTGCATATCAAACGCACTGTGGAGAGGTGAAAACAACCAGATAACGTGTTTCTCGCATTAAATAGCTCGAAACGAGCGATCTAGGTGATTCTGCATACTTCTGACAGAAGACTCACCAAGATTACCGCAGAATATGCATATCTCAGCTTGAAACCCGACGAAAACCAAGATGTCGCCGGTTCTGCATATCAAACGCACTGTTGGGTGGTGAAAACAACAGAAAACGTGTTTCTCGCATTAAATAGATCGAAAAGAGCGATCTAGATGGTTCTGCATACTTCTGACAGAAGACTCACCAAGGTTATCGCAGAAAATGCATATCTCAACTGGAAACCCCACGAAAACCAAGATATCGCCGGTTCTGCAATTCAGACGCACTGTGGAGTGGTGAAAACACCAGAAAACTTGTTGTTTCGCATTAAATAGCTTGAAACGAGCGATCTAGATGATTCTGCATACTTCTGACTGAAGTCTCACCAATATTATCGCAGAAAATGCATATCTCAGCTAGAAACATCGCGAAAATCAAGATGTCGCCCGTTCTGCATATCAAACATACTGTGGAGTGGTGAAAACAACCAGATAACGTGTTTCTCGCATTAAATAGCTGGAATAGAGCGATTTTTGTGATTCTGCAAACTTCTCACAGAAGAATATCCAAGATTATCGTAGAAAATGCATATCTCATCTGGAAACTAAATGAAGCCGAAGATATCGCAGTTTCCGCATATCAAACGCACTGCGAAGTGCTGAAAACACCAGAAAACGTGTTTTTCGCATTAAATAGCACGAAAACAGCGATTTCGGTGATTCTGCACACTTGTCACAGATGAATCATGACGATTATCACTGAAAATGCATATCTCTGCGGGAAATACCACAAAAATCAAGATATCGCCGGTTCTGCATATCAAACGCACTGTGGAATGTTGACAACACCAGAAAACTTGTTTCTTCGCATTAAATAGCTCGAAACGAGCGATCTAGACGATTCTGCATACTTCTGACTGAAGTCTCACCAATATTATCGCAGAAAATGCATATCTCAGCTTGAAAGCCGACCGAAACCAAGATATCTCCGTTTCTGCATGTTAAACGTACTGTGGAGTGGTGAATACACCAGAAAACGTGTTTCTCGCATTAAATAGCTCGAAAAGAGCGATCTAGATGATTCTGCATACTTCTGACTGAAGTCTGACCAATATTATCGCAGAAAAAGCATATCTCAGCTGGAAACCCGACGAAAACCAAGTTATCGGCGGCTCTACATATCAAACGCACTTTGGAGTGGTCAAAACACCAGAAAACTTGTTTTTTCGCATTAAATAGCTCGAAACGAGCGATCTAGATGATTCTGCTTACTTCTGACTGAAGTCTCACCAATATTATCGCAGTAAATGCATATCTCAGCTTGAAACCCGACCGAAACAAAGATATCTCCGTTTATGCATATCAAGCGTACTGTGGAGTGGTGAATACACCAGAAAACGTGTTTCTCCCAGTAGATAGCTCGAAAAGAGCGATCTAGATGCTTTTGCATACTTCTGACAGAAGACTCACCAAGATTACCGCAGAAAATGCATATCTCAGCTGGAAAACCCACGAAAACCAAGTTATCGGCGGCTCTACATATCAAACGCACTGTGGAGTGATGAAAACACCAGATAACGTGTTTCTCGCATTAAATAGCTCGAATAGAGCGATCTCGATGATTCTGCATACTTCTGACAGAAGACTCACAAAGATAATCGCAGAAAATGCATATTTCAGCTGGAAACCCCACGTAAACCAAGTTATCGGCGGCTCTACATATCAATCGCACTGTGGAGTGGTCAAAACACCAGAAAACTTGTTTTTTCGCATTAAATAGCTCGAAACGAGCGATCTAGATGATTCTGCTTACTTCTGACTGAAGTCTCAGCAATATTATCGCAGAAAATGCATATCTCAGCTTGAAACCCGACCGAAACCAAGATATCTACGTTTCTGCATATCACACGCACTATGGAGTGGTCAAAACACCAGAAAACTTGTTTTTTCGCATTAAATAGCTCGAAACGAGCGATCTAGGTGATTCTGCATACTTCTGACAGAAGTCTCACCAATATTATCGCAGAAAATGCATATCTCAGCTTGAAACCTCAGGAACATCAAGATGTCGCCGGTTCTGCATCTCAAACGTACTGTGGAGTGGTGAAAACAACCAGATAACGTGTTTCTCGCATTAAATAGCTCGAAACGAGCGATCTAGGTGATTCTGCATACTTCTGACAGAAGACTCACCAAGATTACCGCAGAATATGCATATCTCAGCTTGAAACCCGACGAAAACCAAGATGTCGCCGGTTCTGCATATCAAACGCACTGTTGGGTGGTGAAAACAACAGAAAACGTGTTTCTCGCATTAAATAGATCGAAAAGAGCGATCTAGATGGTTCTGCATACTTCTGACAGAAGACTCACCAAGGTTATCGCAGAAAATGCATATCTCAACTGGAAACCCCACGAAAACCAAGATATCGCCGGTTCTGCAATTCAGACGCACTGTGGAGTGGTGAAAACACCAGAAAACTTGTTGTTTCGCATTAAATAGCTTGAAACGAGCGATCTAGATGATTCTGCATACTTCTGACTGAAGTCTCACCAATATTATCGCAGAAAATGCATATCTCAGCTAGAAACATCGCGAAAATCAAGATGTCGCCCGTTCTGCATATCAAACATACTGTGGAGTGGTGAAAACAACCAGATAACGTGTTTCTCGCATTAAATAGCTGGAATAGAGCGATTTTTGTGATTCTGCAAACTTCTCACAGAAGAATATCCAAGATTATCGTAGAAAATGCATATCTCATCTGGAAACTAAATGAAGCCGAAGATATCGCAGTTTCCGCATATCAAACGCACTGCGAAGTGCTGAAAACACCAGAAAACGTGTTTTTCGCATTAAATAGCACGAAAACAGCGATTTCGGTGATTCTGCACACTTGTCACAGATGAATCATGACGATTATCACTGAAAATGCATATCTCTGCGGGAAATACCACAAAAATCAAGATATCGCCGGTTCTGCATATCAAACGCACTGTGGAATGTTGACAACACCAGAAAACTTGTTTCTTCGCATTAAATAGCTCGAAACGAGCGATCTAGACGATTCTGCATACTTCTGACTGAAGTCTCACCAATATTATCGCAGAAAATGCATATCTCAGCTTGAAAGCCGACCGAAACCAAGATATCTCCGTTTCTGCATGTTAAACGTACTGTGGAGTGGTGAATACACCAGAAAACGTGTTTCTCGCATTAAATAGCTCGAAAAGAGCGATCTAGATGATTCTGCATACTTCTGACTGAAGTCTGACCAATATTATCGCAGAAAAAGCATATCTCAGCTGGAAACCCGACGAAAACCAAGTTATCGGCGGCTCTACATATCAAACGCACTTTGGAGTGGTCAAAACACCAGAAAACTTGTTTTTTCGCATTAAATAGCTCGAAACGAGCGATCTAGATGATTCTGCTTACTTCTGACTGAAGTCTCACCAATATTATCGCAGTAAATGCATATCTCAGCTTGAAACCCGACCGAAACAAAGATATCTCCGTTTATGCATATCAAGCGTACTGTGGAGTGGTGAATACACCAGAAAACGTGTTTCTCCCAGTAGATAGCTCGAAAAGAGCGATCTAGATGCTTTTGCATACTTCTGACAGAAGACTCACCAAGATTACCGCAGAAAATGCATATCTCAGCTGGAAAACCCACGAAAACCAAGTTATCGGCGGCTCTACATATCAAACGCACTGTGGAGTGATGAAAACACCAGATAACGTGTTTCTCGCATTAAATAGCTCGAATAGAGCGATCTCGATGATTCTGCATACTTCTGACAGAAGACTCACAAAGATAATCGCAGAAAATGCATATTTCAGCTGGAAACCCCACGTAAACCAAGTTATCGGCGGCTCTACATATCAATCGCACTGTGGAGTGGTCAAAACACCAGAAAACTTGTTTTTTCGCATTAAATAGCTCGAAACGAGCGATCTAGATGATTCTGCTTACTTCTGACTGAAGTCTCAGCAATATTATCGCAGAAAATGCATATCTCAGCTTGAAACCCGACCGAAACCAAGATATCTACGTTTCTGCATATCACACGCACTATGGAGTGGTCAAAACACCAGAAAACTTGTTTTTTCGCATTAAATAGCTCGAAACGAGCGATCTAGGTGATTCTGCATACTTCTGACAGAAGTCTCACCAATATTATCGCAGAAAATGCATATCTCAGCTTGAAACCTCAGGAACATCAAGATGTCGCCGGTTCTGCATCTCAAACGTACTGTGGAGTGGTGAAAACAACCAGATAACGTGTTTCTCGCATTAAATAGCTCGAAACGAGCGATCTAGGTGATTCTGCATACTTCTGACAGAAGACTCACCAAGATTATCGCAGAAAATGCATATTTCAGCAGGAAACCCCACGAAAACCAAGTTATCGGCGGCTCTACATATGAAACGCACTATGGAGTGGTCAAAACACCAGAAAACTTGTTTTTTCGCGTTAAATAGCTCGGTACGAGCGATCTAGATGATTCTGCATACTTCTGACTGATGTCTCACCAATATTATCGCAGAAAATTCATATCTCAGCTAGAAACCTCACGAAAATCGAGATGTCGCCGGTTCTGCATATCAGACGCACTGTGCAGTGGTGAAAACACCAGAAAACGTGTTTCTCGCATTAACCAGCTCAAAAAGAGCGTTCTCGATGATTCTGCATACTTCTCATAGATGAAACACAAAGATTATCGCAGAAAATGCATATTTCACCTGGAAACCCCACGAAAACCAAGCTATCTGCGGCTCTACATATCAAACGCACTGTGGAGTGCTGAAAACACCAGAAAACCTGTTTTTCGCATTCAATAGCACGAAAACAACGATTTCGGAGATTCTGCGTACTTGTCACAAAAGAATCATGAGGATTATCACAGAAAATGCATAACTCATCTGGAAACCCCACGGAAATCAAGATATCGCTGGTTCTGCATATCAAACGCCCTGTGGAGTGATGGAAACACCAGATAACGTGTTTCTCTCATTAAAAAGCTCGAATAGAGCGATCTCGATGATTCTGCATACTTCTGACAGTAGACTCACCAATATTATCGCAGAAAATGCATATCTCAGCTGGAAACCCCACGAAAACCAAGATATCGCCGGTTCTGCAATTCAGACGCACTGTGGAGTGGTGAAAACACCAGAAAACTTGTTGTTTCGCATTAAATAGCTTGAAACGAGCGATCTAGATGATTCTGCATACTTCTGACAGAAGACTCACCAAGATTACCGCAGAAAATGCATATCTCAGCTTGAATCCTCACGAACATCAAGATGTCGCCGGGTCTGCATATCAAACGCACCGTGGAGTGGTGAAAACACCAGAAAACGTGTTACTCGCATCAACTAGCTCGAAAAGAGCGATCTAGATGCTTCTGCATACTTCTGACAGAAGACTCACCAAGATTACCGCAGAAAATGCATATCTCAGCTGGAAACATTACGAAAATCAAGATATCGCCGGTTCTGCATATCAGACGCACTGTGGAGTGGTGAAAACACCAGAAAACGTGTTACTCGCATTAACTAGCACAAAACGAGTGATCTAGGTGATTCTGCATACTTCTGACTGAAGTCTCACCAATATTATCGCAGAAAATGCATATCTCAGCTAGAAACCTCACGAAAATCCCAGATGTCGCCGGTTCTGCATATCAAACGCACTGTGCAGTGGTGAAAACACCAGAAAACGTGTTTCTCGCATTAACCAGCTCAAAAAGAGCGTTCTCGATGATTCTGCATACTTCTCATAGATGAAACACAAAGATTATCGCAGAAAATGCATATTTCAGCTGGAAACCCCACGAAAACCAAGCTATCGGCGGCTCTACATATCAAACGCACTGTGGAGTGCTGAAAACACCAGAAAACCTGTTTTTCGCTTTCAATAGCACGAAAACAGCGATTTCGGAGATTCTGCGTACTTGTCACAGAAGAATCATGAGGATTATCACAGAAAATGCATATCTCAGCTGGAAATCCCACGAAAACCAAGATATCGCCGGTTCTGCATATCAGACGCACTGTGAAGTGGTGAAAACACCAGAAAACGAGTTTCTCGCATTAACTAGCTCGAAAAGAGCGTTCTCGATGATTCTGCATACTTCTCATAGATGAAACACAAAGATTATCGCAGAAAATGCATATTTCAGCTGGAAACCCCACGCAAACCAAGTTATCGGCGGCTCTACATATCAAACGCACTGTGGAGTGGTCAAAACACCAGATAACGTGTTTCTCGCATTAAATAGCTCGAAAAGAGCGATATCGATGATACTGCATACTTCGGACAGAAGTCTCACCAATATTATCACAGAAAATGCTATCTCAGCTTGAAACCTCAGGAACATCAAGATGTCGCCGGTTCTGCATCTCAAACGCACTGTGGAGTGGTGAAAACACCACAATACCTGTTTTTCGCATTCACTGGCACGAAAACAGCGATTTCGGTGATTCTGCATACTTGCCACAGAAGAAACATGAGGATTATCGCAGAAAATGCATATCTCAGCTGGAAACCCCACGAATACCAAGATATCGCCGGTTCTGCATATCACACGCACTATGGAGTGGTCAAAACACCAGAAAACTTGTTTTTTCGCATTAAATAGCTCGAAACGAGCGATCTAGTTGATTCTGCATACTTCTGACAGAAGTCTCACCAATATAATCGCAGAAACTGCGTATCTCAGCTTGAAACCTCAGGAACATCAAGATGTCGCCGGTTCTGCATCTCAACCGCACTGTGGAGTGGTGAAAACAACCAGATAACGTGTTTCTCGCATTAAATAGCTCGAAACGAGCGATCTAGGTGATTCTGCATACTTCTGACAGAAGTCTCACCAAGATTATCGCAGAAAATGCATATTTCAGCAGGAAACCCCACGAAAACCAGGTTATCGGCGGCTCTACATATGAAACGTACTATGGAGTGGGCAAAACACCAGAAAACTTGTTTTTTCGCATTAAATAGCTCGAATAGAGCGATCTCGATGATTCTGCATACTTCTGACAGAAGACTCACCATGATTATCGCAGAAAATGCATATTTCAGCAGGAAACCCCACGAAAACCAAGTTATCGGCGGCTCTACATATCAAATGTACTGTGGAGGGGTCAAAACACCAGAAAACTTGTTTTTTCGCATTAAATAGCTCGAAACGAGCGATCTCGATGATTCTGCATACTTCTGTCAGAAGACTCACCAAGATTATCGCAGAAAATGCATATCTCAGCTTGAAAGCCGATCGAAACCAAGATATCTCCGTTACTGCATGTCAAACGTACTGTGGAGTGGTGAATACACCAGAAAACGTGATTCTCGCATTAAATAGCTCGAAAAGAGCGATCTAGATGATTCTGCATACTTCTGACAGAAGACTCACCAAGATTATCGCAGAAAATGCACATCTCAGCTGGAAACCCGACGAAAACCAAGATGTCGCCGGTTCTGCATATCAAACGCACTGTGGGGTGGTGAAAACACTAGAAAACGTGTTTCTCGCTTCAAATAGCTCGAAAAGAGCGATCTAGATGATTCTGCATACTTCTGACAGAGGACTCACCAAGATTATCGCAGAAAATGCATATCTCAGCTGGAAACCCCACGAAAACCAAGATATCGCCGGTTCTGCATATCAGACGCACTGTGGAGTGGTGAAAACACCAGAAAACGTGTTACTCGCATTAACTAGCTCGAAAAGAGCGTTCTGGATAATTCTGCATACGTCTCATATATGAAACACAATGATTATCGCAGAAAATGCATATTTCAGCTGGAAACCCCACGAAAACCAAGTTATCGGCGGCTCTACATATCAAACGCACTGTGGAGTGGTCAAAACACCAGACAACGTGCTGCTCGCATTAAATAGCTCGAAAAGAGCGATCTAGATGATTCTGCATACTTCTGACTAAAGTCTCACCCAGATTATCGCAGGAAATGCATATCTCAGCTTGAAACCCGACCGAAACGTAGATATCTCCGGTTCTGCATGTCTAACGTACTGTGGAGTGGTGAATACACCAGAAAACGTGTTTCTCGCATTAAATAGCTCGGAAAGAGCGATCTAGATGATTCTGCAAACTTCTGGCAGAAGACTCACCAAGCTTATCGCAGAAAATGCATATTTCAGCAGGAAACCCCACGAAAACCAAGTTATCGGCGGCTCTACATATGAAACGCACTATGGAGTCGTCAAAACACCAGAAAACTTGTTTTTTCGCATTAAATAGCTCGGTACGAGCGATCTAGATGATTCTGCATACTTCTGACTGATGTCTCACCAATATTATCGAAGAAAATGCATATCTCAGCTAGAAACCTCACGAAAATCAAGATGTCGCCGGTTCTGCATATCAAACGCACTGTGGAGTGATGAAAACACCAGATAACGTGTTTCTCGCATTAAATAGCTCGTATAGACTGATCTCGATGATTCTGCATACTTCTGAAAGAAGACTCACCAAGATTATCGCAGAAAATGCATATTTCAGCAGGAAACCCCACGAAAACCAAGTTATCGGCGGCTCTACATATGAAACGCACTATGGAGTGGTCAAAACACCAGAAAACTTGTTTTTTCGCATTAAATAGCTCGGTACGAGCGATCTAGATGATTCTGCATACTTCTGACTGATGTCTCACCAATATTATCGCAGAAAATGCATATCTCAGCTAGAAACCTCACGAAAATCAAGATGTCGCCGGTTCTGCATATCAAACGCACTGTGGAGTGATGAAAACACCAGATAACGTGTTTCTCGCATTAAATAGCTCGTATAGACTGATCTCGATGATTCTGCATACTTCTGACAGAAGACTCACCAAGATTATCGCAGAAAATGCATATTTCAGCAGGAAACCCCACGAAAACCAAGTTATCGGCGGCTCTACATATGAAACGCACTATGGAGTGGTCAAAACACCAGAAAACTTGTTTTTTCGCATTAAATAGCTCGGTACGAGCGATCTAGATGATTCTGCATACTTCTGACTGATGTCTCACCAATATTATCGCAGAAAATGCATATCTCAGCTAGAAACCTCACGAATATCAAGATGTCGCCGGTTCTGCATATCAAACGCACTGTGGAGTGGTGAAAACACCAGAAAACGTGTTTCTCGCATTAACCAGCTCAAAAAGAGCGTTCTCGATGATTCTGCATACTTCTCATAGATGAAACACAAAGATTATCGCAGAAAATGCATATTTCAGCTGGAAACCCCACGAAAACCAAGCTATCGGCGGCTCTACATATCAAACGCACTGTCGAGTGCTGAAAACACCAGAAAACCTGTTTTTCGCATTCAATAGCACGAAAACAGCGATTTCGGAGATTCTGCGTACTTGTCACAGAAGAATCATGAGGATTATCACAGAAAATGCATATCTCAGCTGGAAACCCCACGAAAACCAACATATCGCCGGTTCTGCATATCAGACGCACTGTGAAGTGGTGAAAACACCGGAAAACGAGTTTCTCGCATTAACTAGCTCGAAAAGAGCGTTCTCGATGATTCTGCATACTTCTCATAGATGAAACACAAAGATTATCGCAGAAAATGCATATTTCAGCTGGAAACCCCACGAAAACCAAGTTATCGGCGGCTCTACATATCAAACGCACTGTGGAGTGGTCAAAACACCAGATAACGTGTTTCTCGCATTCAATAGCACGAAATAGCGATTTCGGAGATTCTGCGTACTTGTCACAGAAGAATCATGAGGATTATCACAGAAAATGCATATCTCAGCTGGAAACTCCACGAAAACCAAGATATCGCCGGTTCTGCATATCAGACGCACCGTGGAGTGGTGAAAACACCAGAAAACGTGTTACTCGCATTAACTAGCTCGAAAAGAGCGTTCTGGATGATTCTGCATACTTCTCATAGATGAAAAACAAAGATTATCGCAGAAAATGCATATTTCAGCTGGAAACCCCACGAAAACCACGTTATCGGCGGCTCTACATATCAAATGCACTGTGGAGTGGTAAAAACACCAGAAAACTTGTTTTTTCGCATTAAATAGCTCGAAACGAGCGATCTCGATGATTCTGCATACTTCTGTCAGAAGACTCACCAAGATTATCGGAGAAAATGCATATCTCAGCTTGAAACCCGACCGAAACCAAGATATCTCCGTTACTGCATGTCAAACGTACTGTGGAGTGGTGAATACACCAGAAAACGTGATTCTCGCATTAAATAGCTCGAAAAGAGCGATCTAGATGATTCTGCATACTTCTGACAGAAGACTCACCAAGATTATCGCAGAAAATGCACATCTCAGCTGGAAACCCGACGAAAACCAAGATGTCGCCGGTTCTGCATATCAAACGCACTGTGGGGTGGTGAAAACACCGGAAAACGTGTTTCTCGCTTCAAATAGCTCGAAGAGAGCGATCTAGATGATTCTGCATACTTCTGACAGAGGACTCACCAAGATTATCGCAGAAAATGCATATCTCCGCTGGAAACCCCACGAAAACCAAGATATCGCCGGTGCTGCATATCAGACGCACTGTGGAGTGGTGAAAGCACCAGAAAACGTGTTACTCGCATTAACTAGCTCGAAAAGACCGTTCTGGATAATTCTGCATACGTCTCATATATGAAACACAATGATTATCGCAGAAAATGCATATTTCAGTTGGAAACCCCACGAAAACCAAGATATCGGCGTCTCTACATATCAAACGCACTGTGGAGTGGTCAAAACACCAGATAACGTGTTTCCCGCAGTAAATAGCTCGAAACGAGCGATCTAGATGATTCTGCATACTTCTGACTGAAGTCTCACCAATATTATCGCAGAAAATGCATATCTCAGCTAGAAACCTCACGAAAATCAAGATGTCGCCGGTTCTGCATATCAAACGCACTGTGGAGTGATGGAAACACCAGATAACGTGTTTCTCGCATTAAATAGCTCGAATAGAGCGATCTCGATGATACTGCATACTTCTGACAGAGGACTCACCAAGATTATCGCAGAAAATGCATATTTCAGCAGGAAACCCCACGAAAACCAAGTTATCGGCGGCTATACATATCAAATGCACTGTGGAGTGGTCAAAACACCAGATAACGTGCTTCTCGCATTAAATAGCTCGAAAAGAGCGATTTCGATGATTCTGCATACTTCGGACAGAAGTCTCACCAAGATTGCCACAGAAAATGCATATCTCAGCTGGAAACCTCACGAAAACCAAGATATCTCCGGTTCTGCATGTCTCACGTACTGTGGAGTGGCGAAAACACCAGAAAACGTATTTCTCGCATTAAGTAGCTCGAAAAGAGCGTCCTCGATGGTTGTGCATGCTTCTGACAGAAGTCGCACCAGGATTATCGCAGAAAATGCATATTTCAGCTGTGAACACCACGAAAACCAAGTTATCGGCGGCTCTACATATCAAACGCACTGTGGAGTGTTCAAAACACCTGAAAACTTGTTTTTTCGCATTATATAGCTCGAAACGAGCGATCTAGATGATTCTGCATACTTCTGACAGAAGTCTCACCAATATTATCGCAGAAAATGCATATCTCAACTTGAAACCCGACGAAAACCAAGATTTCGCCATTTCTGCATATCAAACGCACTGTGGAGTGGTCAAAACACCAGACAACGTGTTTCTCGCATTAAGTAGCTCGAAAAGAGCGATATCGATGATTCTGCATGCTTCTGACTGAAGTCTCACCAATATTATCGCAGAAAATGCATATCTCAGCTAGAAACATAACGAAAATCAAGATGTCGCCGGTTCTGCATATCAAACGCACTGTGCAGTGGTGAAAACACCAGAAAACGTGTTTCTCGCATTAACCAGCTCAAAAAGAGCGTTCTCGATGATTCTGCATACTTCTCATAGATGAAACACAAAGAGTATCGCAGAAAATGCATATTTCAGCTGGAAACCCCACGAAAACCTAGCTATCGGCGGCTCTACATATCAAACGCACTGTGGAGTGCTGAAAACACCAGAAAACCTGTTTTTCTCATTCAATAGCACGAAAACAGCGATTTCGGAGATTCTGCGTACTTGTCACAGAAGAATCATGAGGATTATCACAGAAAATGCATAACTCATCTGGAAACCCCACGAAAATCAAGATATCGCCGGTTCTGCATATCAAACGCCCTGTGGAGTGATGGAAACACCAGATAACGTGTTTCTCTCATTAAAAAGCTCGAATTGAGCGATCTCGATGATTCTGCATACTTCTGACAGTAGACTCACAAAGATTATCGCAGAAAATGCATATTTCAGGTGGAAACCCCACGTAAACCAACTTATCGGCGGCTCTACATATCGAACGCACTGTGGAGTGGTCAAAACACCAGAAAACTTGTTTTTTCGCATTAAATAGCTCGAAACGAGCGATCTAGGTGATTCTGCATACTTCTGACAGAAGTCTCACCAATATTATCGCAGAAAATGCATATCTCGGCATGAAACCTCAGGAACATCAAGATGTCGCCGGTTCTGCATCTCAAACGCACTGTGGAGTGGTGAAAACAACCAGATAACGTGTTTCTCGCATTAAATAGCTCGAAACGAGCGATCTAGGTGATTCTGCATACTTCGGACAGAAGTCTCACCAAGATTGCCGCAGAAAATGCATATCTCAGCTGGAAACCTCACGAAAACCAAGATATCTCCGGTTCTGCATGTCTAACGTACTGTGGAGTGGCGAAAACACCAGAAAACGTATTTCTCGTATTAAGTAGCTCGAAAAGAGCGATCTAGATGATTCTGCATACTTCTGACAGAAGTCTCACCAATATTATCGCAGAAAATGCATATCTCAACTTGAACCCCGACGAAAACCAAGTTATCGGCGGCTCTACATATCAAACGCACTGTGGAGTGGTCAAAACACCAGATAACGTGCTTCTCGCATTAAATAGCTCGAAAATAGCGATTTCGATGATTCTGCATACTTCGGACAGAAGTCTCACCAAGATTGCCGCAGAAAATGCATATCTCAGCTGGAAACCTCACGAAAACCAAGATATCTCCGGTTCTGCATGTCTAACGTACTGTGGAGTGGCGAAAACACCAGAAAACGTATTTCTCGCATTAAGTAGCTCGAAAAGAGCGTCCTCGATGGTTGTGCATGCTTCTGACAGAAGTCGCACCAGGATTATCGCAGAAAATGCATATTTCAGCTGTGAACACCACGAAAACCAAGTTATCGGCGGCTCTACATATCAAACGCACTGTGGAGTGTTCAAAACACCTGAAAACTTGTTTTTTCGCATTATATAGCTCGAAACGAGCGATCTAGATGATTCTGCATACTTCTGACAGAAGTCTCACCAATATTATCGCAGAAAATGCATATCTCAACTTGAAACCCGACGAAAACCAAGATTTCGCCATTTCTGCATATCAAACGCACTGTGGAGTGGTCAAAACACCAGACAACGTGTTTCTCGAATTAAGTAGCTCGAAAAGAGCGATATCGATGATTCTGCATGCTTCTGACTGAAGTCTCACCAATATTATCGCAGAAAATGCATATCTCAGCTAGAAACATAACGAAAATCAAGATGTCGCCGGTTCTGCATATCAAACGCACTGTGGAGTGGTGAAAACAACCAGATAACGTGTTTCTCGCAATAAATAGCTCGAATAGAGCGATTTCTGTGATTCTGCACACTTCCCACAGAAGAATATCCAAGATTATCGTAGAAAATGCATGTCTCAGCTGGAAACCCCACGAAAACGAAGATATCGCAGTTTCGGCATATCAAACGCACTGTGGAGTGCTGAAAACACCATAAATCATGTTTTTCGCATTCAATAGCACGAAAACTGCGATTTCGGTGATTCTGCATTCTTCTCACAGAAGAATATCCAAGATTATCGAAGAAAATGCATGTCTCAGCTGGAAACCCCACGAAAACCAAGATATCGCCGGTTCTGCATATCAAACGCCCTGTGGAGTGATGAAAACACCAGAAAACGTGTTTTTCGCATTAAATAGCTCGAAAAGAGCGATCTAGATGATTCTGCATACTTCTGGCAGAAGACTCACCAAGCTTATCGCAGAAAATGCTTATCTCAGCTGGAAACCCCACGAAAACCAAGTTATCGGCGGCTCTACATATCAAACGCACTGTGGAGTGGTCAAAACACAAGAAAACTTGTTCTTTCGCATTAAATAGCTCGAATCGAACGATCTAGATGATTCTGCATACTTCTGACTGAAGTCTCACCAATATTATCGCAGAAAATGCATATCTCAGCTGGAAACCCCACGAAAACCATGTTATCGGCGGCTCTACATATCAAACGCACTGTGGAGTGTTCAAAACACCTGAAAACTTGTTTTTTCGCATTATATAGCTCGAAACGAGCGATCTAGATGATTGTGCAAACTTCTGACAGATTCTCACCAAGATTATCGTAGAAAATGCATATCACAGCTTGAAACCCGACCGTAACCAAGATATCTCCGGTTCTGCATGTCAAACGTACTGTGGAGTGGGGAATACACCAGAAAACGCGTTTCTCGCATTAAATAGCTCGAAAAGAGCGATCTCGATTATTCTGCATACTTCTGACAGAAGACTCGCCAAGATTATCGCAGAAAATGCATATCTCAGCTGGAAACCCCACGAAAACCAAGATATCGCAGGTTCTGCATATCAGACGCACTGTGGAGTGGTGAAAACAGCAGATAACGTGTTTCTCGCATTAAATAGCTCGAATAGAGCGATCTCGATGATTCTGCATACTTCTGACAGAAGACTCACCAAGATTATCGTAGAAAATGCATATCTCAGCTTGAAACCCGGCCGAAACCAAGATATCTCCGGTTCTGCATGTCAAACGTACTGTGGAGTGGTGAATACACCAGAAAACGTGTTTCTCGCATTAAATAGCTAGAAAAGAGCGATGTAGATGATTCTGCATACTTCTGTCAGAAGACTCACCAAGATTATCGCAGAAAATGCATATTTCAGCAGGAAACCCCACGAAAACCAAGTTATCGGCGGCTCTACATATCAATCGCACTGTGGAGTGGTCAAAACACCAGACAACGTGCTGCTCGCATTAAATAGCTCGAAAAGAGCGATCTAGATGATTCTGCATACTTCTGACTAAAGTCTCACCAAGATTATCACAGAAAATGCATATCTCAGCTGGAAACACCACGAAAATCAAGATATCGCCGGGTCTGCATATCAGACGCACTGTGGAGTAGTGAAAACACCAGAAAACGTGTTTCTCGCAGTAACTAGCACGAAAAGAGCGTTCTGGATGATTGTGCATACTTCTCATAGAAGAAACACAAAGATTATCGCAGAAAATGCATATTTCAGTTGGAAACCCCACGAAAACCAAGATATCGGCGTCTCTACATATCAAACGCACTGTGGAGTGGTCAAAACACCAGATAACGTGTTTCCCGCAGTAAATAGCTCGAAACGAGCGATCTAGATGATTCTGCATACTTCTGACTGAAGTCTCACCAATATTATCGCAGAAAATGCATATCTCAGCTAGAAACCTCACGAAAATCAAGATGTCGCCGGTTCTGCATATCAAACGCACTGTGGAGTGATGGAAACACCAGATAACGTGTTTCTCGCATTAAATAGCTCGAATAGAGCGATCTCGATGATACTGCATACTTCTGACAGAGGACTCACCAAGATTATCGCAGAAAATGCATATTTCAGCAGGAAACCCCACGAAAACCAAGTTATCGGCGGCTCTACATATCAAACGCACTGTGGAGTGGTCAAAACACCAGATAACGTGCTTCTCGCATTAAATAGCTCGAAAAGAGCGATTTCGATGATTCTGCATACTTCGGACAGAAGTCTCACCAAGATTGCCGCAGAAAATGCATATCTCAGCTGGAAACCTCACGAAAACCAAGATATCTCCGGTTCTGCATGTCTCACGTACTGTGGAGTGGCGAAAACACCAGAAAACGTATTTCTCGCATTAAGTAGCTCGAAAAGAGCGTCCTCGATGGTTGTGCATGCTTCTGACAGAAGTCGCACCAGGATTATCGCAGAAAATGCATATTTCAGCTGTGAACACCACGAAAACCAAGTTATCGGCGGCTCTACATATCAAACGCACTGTGGAGTGTTCAAAACACCTGAAAACTTGTTTTTTCGCATTATATAGCTCGAAACGAGCGATCTAGATGATTCTGCATACTTCTGACAGAAGTCTCACCAATATTATCGCAGAAAATGCATATCTCAACTTGAAACCCGACGAAAACCAAGATTTCGCCATTTCTGCATATCAAACGCACTGTGGAGTGGTCAAAACACCAGACAACGTGTTTCTCGCATTAAGTAGCTCGAAAAGAGCGATATCGATGATTCTGCATGCTTCTGACTGAAGTCTCACCAATATTATCGCAGAAAATGCATATCTCAGCTAGAAACATAACGAAAATCAAGATGTCGCCGGTTCTGCATATCAAACGCACTGTGCAGTGGTGAAAACACCAGAAAACGTGTTTCTCGCATTAACCAGCTCAAAAAGAGCGTTCTCGATGATTCTGCATACTTCTCATAGATGAAACACAAAGAGTATCGCAGAAAATGCATATTTCAGCTGGAAACCCCACGAAAACCTAGCTATCGGCGGCTCTACATATCAAACGCACTGTGGAGTGCTGAAAACACCAGAAAACCTGTTTTTCTCATTCAATAGCACGAAAACAGCGATTTCGGAGATTCTGCGTACTTGTCACAGAAGAATCATGAGGATTATCACAGAAAATGCATAACTCATCTGGAAACCCCACGAAAATCAAGATATCGCCGGTTCTGCATATCAAACGCCCCTGTGGAGTGATGGAAACACCAGATAACGTGTTTCTCTCATTAAAAAGCTCGAATTGAGCGATCTCGATGATTCTGCATACTTCTGACAGTAGACTCACAAAGATTATCGCAGAAAATGCATATTTCAGGTGGAAACCCCACGTAAACCAAGTTATCGGCGGCTCTACATATCGAACGCACTGTGGAGTGGTCAAAACACCAGAAAACTTGTTTTTTCGCATTAAATAGCTCGAAACGAGCGATCTAGGTGATTCTGCATACTTCTGACAGAAGTCTCACCAATATTATCGCAGAAAATGCATATCTCGGCATGAAACCTCAGGAACATCAAGATGTCGCCGGTTCTGCATCTCAAACGCACTGTGGAGTGGTGAAAACAACCAGATAACGTGTTTCTCGCATTAAATAGCTCGAAACGAGCGATCTAGGTGATTCTGCATACTTCGGACAGAAGTCTCACCAAGATTGCCGCAGAAAATGCATATCTCAGCTGGAAACCTCACGAAAACCAAGATATCTCCGGTTCTGCATGTCTAACGTACTGTGGAGTGGCGAAAACACCAGAAAACGTATTTCTCGCATTAAGTAGCTCGAAAAGAGCGTCCTCGATGGTTGTGCATGCTTCTGACAGAAGTCGCACCAGGATTATCGCAGGAAATGCATATTTCAGCTGTGAACACCACGAAAACCAAGTTATCGGCGGCTCTACATATCAAACGCACTGTGGAGTGTTCAAAACACCTGAAAACTTGTTTTTTCGCATTATATAGCTCGAAACGAGCGATCTAGATGATTCTGCATACTTCTGACAGAAGTCTCACCAATATTATCGCAGAAAATGCATATCTCAACTTGAAACCCGACGAAAACCAAGATTTCGCCGGTTCTGCATATCAAACGCACTGTGGAGTGGTGAAAACAACCAGATAACGTGTTTCTCGCATTAAATAGCTCGAAACGAGCGATCTAGATGATTCTGCATACTTCTGACAGATTCTCACCAAGATTATGGTAGAAAATGCATATCTCAGCTTGAAACCCCTCCGAAACCAAGATATCTCCGGTTCTGCATGTCAAACGTACTGTGGAGTGGGGAATACACCAGAATACGCGTTTCTCGCAATAAATAGCTCGAAACGAGCGATCTAGATGATTCTGCATACTTCTGACTGAAGTATCACCAATATTATCGCAGAAAATGCATATCTCAGCTTGAAACCTCGCGAAAATAAAGATGTCGCCGGTTCTGCACATCAAACGCACTGTGGAGTGGTTAATACAGCAGATAACGTGTTTCTCGCATTAAATAGCTCGAAAATAGCGTTCTCGATGAGTCTGCATACTTCTCATAGATGAAACACCAAGATTATCGAAGAAAGTGCATATTTCAGCTGGAAACCCCACGAAAACCAAGTTATCGGCGGCTCTACATATCAAACGCACTGTGGTGTGGTCAAAACACCAGATAACGTGCTCCTCGCATTATATAGCTCGAAAAGAGCGATATCGATGATTCTGCATACTTCGGACAGAAGTCTCACCAATATTATCGCAGAAAATGCATATCTCAGCTTGAAACCCGAAGAAATCCAAGATGTCGCCGGTTCTGCATATCAAACGCACTGTGGAGTGGTGAAAACAACCAGATAACGTGTTTCTCGCATTAAATAGCTCGAAACGAGCGATCTAGATGATTCTGCATACTTCTGACTGAAGTCTCACCAATACTATCGCTGAAAATGAATATCTCAGCTTGAAACCCGACGAAAACCAAGATGTCGCCGGTTCTGCATATCAAACGCACTGTGGGGTGGTGAAAACACCAGAAAACATGTTTCTCGCATTAACTAGCTCGAAAAGAGCGATCTCGATGATTCGGCATACTTCTCATAGATGAAACACCAAGATTATCGCAGAAAATGCATATTTCCGCTGGAAACCTCACGAAAACCAAGATGTCGCCGGTTCTGCATATCAAACGCACTGTGGGGTGGTGAAAACACCAGAAAAGGTGTTTCTCGCATTAACTAGCTCGAAAAGAGCGTTCTGGACGATTCTGCATACTTCAGACAGAAGTCTCACCAAGATTAGCGTGGAAAATGCATGTCTCAGCTTGAAACCCGGCGAAAACCAAGATATCGCCGGTTCTGCATATCAAACGCACTGTGGAGGGGTGAAAACACCAGAAAACGTGTTTCTCGCATTAACTAGCTCGAAAAGAGCGTTCTCGATGATTCTGCATACTTCTCATAGATGAAACACCAAGATTATCGCAGAAAGTGCATATTTCAGCTGGAAACCCCACGAAAACCAAGTTATCGGCGGCTCTACATATCAAACGCACTGTGGTGTGGTCAAAACACCAGATAACGTGCTCCTCGCATTATATAGCTCGAAAAGAGCGATATGGATGATTCTGCATACTTCGGACAGAAGTCTCACCAATATTATCGCAGAAAATGCATATCTCAGCTTGAAACCCGAAGAAATCCAAGATGTCGCCGGTTCTGCATATCAAACGCACTGTGGAGTGGTGAAAACAACCAGATAACGTGTTTCTCGCATTAAATAGCTCGAAACGAGCGATCTAGATGATTCTGCATACTTCTGACTGAAGTCTCACCAATACTATCGCTGAAAATGAATATCTCAGCTTGAAACCCGACGAAAACCAAGATGTCGCCGGTTCTGCATATCAAACGCACTGTGGGGTGGTGAAAACACCAGAAAACGTGTTTCTCGCATTAACTAGCTCGAAAAGAGCGATCTCGATGATTCGGCATACTTCTCATAGATGAAACACCAAGATTATCGCAGAAAATGCATATTTCCGCTGGAAACCTCACGAAAACCAAGATGTCGCCGGTTCTGCATATCAAACGCACTGTGGGGTGGTGAAAACACCAGAAAAGGTGTTTCTCGCATTAACTAGCTCGAAAAGAGCGTTCTGGACGATTCTGCATACTTCAGACAGAAGTCTCACCAAGATTAGCGTGGAAAATGCATGTCTCAGCTTGAAACCCGGCGAAAACCAAGATATCGCCGGTTCTGCATATCAAACGCACTGTGGAGGGGTGAAAACACCAGAAAACGTGTTTCTCGCATTAACTAGCTCGAAAAGAGCGTTCTCGATGATTCTGCATACTTCTCATAGATGAAACACCAAGATTATCGCAGAAAGTGCATATTTCAGCTGGAAACCCCACGAAAACCAAGTTATCGGCGGCTCTACATATCAAACGCACTGTGGTGTGGTCAAAACACCAGATAACGTGCTCCTCGCATTATATAGCTCGAAAAGAGCGATATGGATGATTCTGCATACTTCGGACAGAAGTCTCACCAATATTATCGCAGAAAATGCATATCTCAGCTTGAAACCCGAAGAAATCCAAGATGTCGCCGGTTCTGCATATCAAACGCACTGTGGAGTGGTGAAAACAACCAGATAACGTGTTTCTCGCATTAAATAGCTCGAAACGAGCGATCTAGATGATTCTGCATACTTCTGACTGAAGTCTCACCAATACTATCGCTGAAAATGAATATCTCAGCTTGAAACCCGACGAAAACCAAGATGTCGCCGGTTCTGCATATCAAACGCACTGTGGGGTGGTGAAAACACCAGAAAACGTGTTTCTCGCATTAACTAGCTCGAAAAGAGCGATCTCGATGATTCGGCATACTTCTCATAGATGAAACACCAAGATTATCGCAGAAAATGCATATTTCCGCTGGAAACCTCAGGAAAACCAAGATGTCGCCGGTTCTGCATATCAAACGCACTGTGGGGTGGTGAAAACACCAGAAAACGTGTTTTTTCGCATTAAGTAGCTCGAAAAGAGCGATCTCGATGATTCTGCATACTTCTGACAGATTCTCACCAAGATTATCGTAGAAAATGCATATCTCAGCTTGACACCCGACCGAAACCAAGATATCTCCGGTTCTGCATGTCAAACGTACTGAGGAGTGGGGAATACACCAGAATACGCGTTTCTCGCATTAAATAGCTCGAAAAGAACGATCTCGATTATTCTGCATACTTCTGACTGAAGTCTCACCAATATTATCGCAGAAAATGCATATCTCAGCTTGGTACCCGATGAAATCCAAGATGTCGCCGGTTCTGCATATGAAACGCACTGTGGAGCGGTGAAAACACCAGAAAACTTGTTTTTTCGCATTAAATAGCTCGAAAAGAGCAATCCCGATGATTCTGCATACTTCTGACTGAAGTCGCACCAATATTATCGCAGAAAATGCATATCTCAGCTTGCAACCTCACGAAAATCCAGATGTCGCCGGTTCTGCACATCAAACGTACTGTGGAGTGGTGAAAACACCAGAAAACGTGTTTCTCGCATTAAATAGATCGAAAAGAGCGATCTCGATGATTCTGCATACTTCTGACTGAAGTCTCACCAATATTATCGCAGAAAATGCATATCTCAGCTTGAAACCTCACGAAAATCAAGATGTCGCCGGTTCTGCATATCAAACGCACTGTGGAGTGGTGAAAACACCAGAAAACTTGTTTTTTCGCATTAAATAGCTCGAAACGAGCGATCTAGATGATTCTGCATACTTCTAACTGAAGTCTCACCAAGATTATCGCAGAAAATGCATATCTCAGCTTGAAACCTCACGAAAACCAAGATATCTCCGGTTCTGCACATCAAACGTACTGTGGAGTGGTGAAAACACCAGAAAAGGTGTTTCTCGCATTAAATAGCTCGAAACGAGCGATCTAGATGATTCTGCATACTTCTGACTGAAGTCTCACCAAGATTATCGCAGAAAATGCATATCTCAGCTTGAAACCCGACGAAAACGAAGATGTCGCCGGTTCTGCATATCAAACGACCTGTGGAGTGGTGAAAACACCAGATAACGTGTTTCTCGCATTAAATAGCTCGAATAGAGCGATTTCTGTGATTCTGCAGACTTCTCACAGAAATATATCCAAGATTATCGTAGAAAATGCATGTCTCAGCTGGATACCCCACGAAAACGAAGATATCGCAGTTTCGGCATATCAAACGCACTGTGGAGTGGTTAATACAGCAGATAACGTGTTTCTCGCATTAAATAGCTCGAAAAGAGCGTTCTCGATGAGTCTGCATACTTCTCATAGATGAAACACCAAGATTATCGAAGAAAGTGCATATTTCAGCTGGAAACCCCACGAAAACCAAGTTATCGGCGGCTCTACATATCAAACGCACTGTGGTGTGGTCAAAACACCAGATAACGTGCTCCTCGCATTATATAGCTCGAAAAGAGCGATATCGATGATTCTGCATACTTCGGACAGAAGTCTCACCAATATTATCGCAGAAAATGCATATCTCAGCTTGAAACCCGAAGAAATCCAAGATGTCGCCGGTTCTGCATATCAAACGCACTGTGGGGTGGTGAAAACACCAGAAAACATGTTTCTCGCATTAACTAGCTCGAAAAGAGCGATCTCGATGATTCGGCATACTTCTCATAGATGAAACACCAAGATTATCGCAGAAAATGCATATTTCCGCTGGAAACCTCAGGAAAACCAAGATGTCGCCGGTTCTGCATATCAAACGCACTGTGGGGTGGTGAAAACACCAGAAAACGTGTTTTTTCGCATTAAGTAGCTCGAAAAGAGCGATCTCGATGATTCTGCATACTTCTGACAGATTCTCACCAAGATTATCGTAGAAAATGCATATCTCAGCTTGAAACCCGACCGAAACCAAGATATCTCCGGTTCTGCATGTCAAACGTACTGAGGAGTGGGGAATACACCAGAATACGCGTTTCTCGCATTAAATAGCTCGAAAAGAACGATCTCGATTATTCTGCATACTTCTGACTGAAGTCTCACCAATATTATCGCAGAAAATGCATATCTCAGCTTGGTACCCGATGAAATCCAAGATGTCGCCGGTTCTGCATATGAAACGCACTGTGGAGCGGTGAAAACACCAGAAAACGTGTTTCTCGCATTAAATAGCTCGAAACGAGCGATCTAGATGATTCTGCATACTTCTGACTGAAGTCTCACCAAGATTATCGCAGAAAATGCATATCTCAGCTTGAAACCTCACGAAAACCAAGATATCTCCGGTTCTGCACATCAAGCGTACTGTGGAGTGGTGAAAACACCAGAAAACGTGTTTCTCGCATTAAATAGCTCGAAACGAGCGATCTAGATGATTCTGCATACTTCTGACTGAAGTCTCACCAAGATTATCGCAGAAAATGCATATCTCAGCTTGAAACCTCACGAAAACCAAGATATCTCCGGTTCTGCACATCAAACGTACTGTGGAGTGGTGAAAACACCAGAAAACGTGTTTCTCGCATTAAATAGATCGAAAAGAGCGATCTCGATGATTCTGCATACTTCTGACTGAAGTCTCACCAAGATTATCGCAGAAAATGCATATCTCAGCTTGAAACCCGACGAAAACGAAGATGTCGCCGGTTCTGCATATCAAACGACCTGTGGAGTGGTGAAAACACCAGATAACGTGTTTCTCGCATTAAATAGCTCGAATAGAGCGATTTCTGTGATTCTGCAGACTTCTCACAGAAATATATCCAAGATTATCGTAGAAAATGCATGTCTCAGCTGGATACCCCACGAAAACGAAGATATCGCAGTTTCGGCATATCAAACGCACTGTGGAGTGCTGAAAACACCATAAAACGTGTTTTTCGCATTCAATAGCACGAAAACTGCGATTTCGGTGATTCTGCATTCTTCTCAGAGAAGAATATCCAAGATTATCGAAGAAAATGCATGTCTCAGCTGGAAACCCCACGAAAACCAAGATATCGCCGGTTCTGCATATCAATCGCCCTGTGGAGTGATGAAAACACCAGAAAACGTGTTTTTCGCATTAAATAGCTCGAAAAGAGCGATCTAGATGATTCTGCATACTTCTGACAGAAGTGTCACCAAGATTATCGTTGAAAATGCATATCTCAGCTTGGTACCCGATGAAATCCAAGATGTCGCCGGTTCTGCATATGAAACGCACTGTGGAGCGGTGAAAACACCAGAAAACTTGTTTTTTCGCATTAAATAGCTCGAAAAGAGCAATCCCGATGATTCTGCATACTTCTGACTGAAGTCACACCAATATTATCGCAGAAAATGCATATCTCAGCTTGCAACCTCACGAAAATCCAGATGTCGCCGGTTCTGCATATCAAACGAACTGTGAAGTGCTGAAATCACCAGAAAACGTGTTTTTCGCATTAAATAGCACGAAAACAGCGATTTCGGTGATTCTGCATACTTCTCGCAGAAGGATATCCAAGCTTATCGTAGAAAATGCATGTCCCAGCTGGAAACCCCACGGAAACGAAGATATCGCTGTATCAGCGTATCAAAAGCACTGTCGAGTGCTGAAAACACCAGAAAACTGGTTTTTTCGCATTAAATACCTCGAAAAGAGCGACCTAGATGATTCTGCATACATCTGACTGAAGTCTCACCACGATTATCGCAGAAAATGCATATCTCAGCTTGAAACCTCACGAATACCAAGATATCTCCGGTTCTGCACATCAAGCGTACTGTGGAGTGGTCAAAACACCAGAAAACGTGTTTTTCGCATTAAATAGCTCGAAAAGGGCGATCTAGATGATTCTGCATACTTCTGACAGAAGTGTCACCAAGATTATCGTTGAAAATGCATATCTCAGCTTGGTACCCGATGAAATCCAAGATGTCGCCGGTTCTGCATATGAAACGCACTGTGGAGCGGTGAAAACACCAGAAAACTTGTTTTTTCGCATTAAATAGCTCGAAAAGAGCAATCCCGATGATTCTGCATACTTCTGACTGAAGTCACACCAATATTATCGCAGAAAATGCATATCTCAGCTTGCAACCTCTCGAAAATCCAGATGTCGCCGGTTCTGCATATCAAACGAACTGTGAAGTGCTGAAATCACCAGAAAACGTGTTTTTCGCATTAAATAGCACGAAAACAGCGATTTCGGTGATTCTGCATACTTCTCGCAGAAGGATATCCAAGCTTATCGTAGAAAATGCATGTCCCAGCTGGAAACCCCACGGAAACGAAGATATCGCTGTATCAGCGTATCAAAAGCACTGTCGAGTGCTGAAAACACCAGAAAACGTGTTTTTCGCATTAAAGAGAACAAAAACAGCGATTTCGGTGATTCTGCATACTTCTCACAGACGAATATCCAAGATTATCGCAAAAAATGCATGTCTCAGCTGGAAACCCCACGAAAACAAAGATATCGCAGTTTCCGCATATCAAACGCACTGTGAAGTGCTGAAAACACCAGATAGCGTGTTTCTCGCATTAAGTAGCTCGAAAAGAGCGTCCTCGATGATTCTGCATGCTTCTCATTGATGAAACATCAAGATTATCGCAGAAAATGCATACCTCAGGATGAAAACCGACGAAAACCAAGATTTCGCCATTTCTGCATATCAAACGCACAGTGGAGTGGTGAAAACACCAGATAGCGTGTTTCTCGCATTAAGTAGCTCGAACAGAGCGTCGTCGATGATTCTGCATGCTTCTCATAAATGAAACATCAAGATTATCGCGGAAAATGAATATCTCATCTGGAAACCCCACGAAAACCAAGTTATCGGCGGCTCTGCATATCTAACGCACTGTGGAGTGGTCAAAACACCAGATAACGTGTTTCCCGCATTAAATAGCTCGAAAAGAGCGATCTAGATGATTCTGCATACTTCTGACAGAAGTCTCACCAAGATTATCGTTGAAAATGCATATCTCAGCTTGATACCCGAAGAAATCCAAGATGTCGCCGGTTCTGCATATCAAACGCACTGTGGAGTGGTGAAAACACCAGAAAACATGTTTTTTCGCATTAAATAGCTCGAAAAGAGCGATCCCGATGATTCTGCATACTTCTGACTGAAGTCACACCAATATTATCGCAGAAAATGCATATCTCAGCTTGCAACCTCACGAAAATCCAGATGTCGCCGGTTCTGCATATCAAACGAACTGTGAAGTGCTGAAATCACCAGAAAACGTGTTTTTCGCATTAAATAGCACGAAAACAGCGATTTCGGTGATTCTGCATACTTCTCGCAGAAGGATATCCAAGCTAGGAAACCCCACGGAAACGAAGATATCGCTGTATCAGCGTATCAAAAGCACTGTCGAGTGCTGAAAACACCAGAAAACGTGTTTCTCGCATTAAAGAGCACAAAAACGGCGATTTCGGTGATTCTGCACACTTCTCACAGACGAATATCCAAGATTATCGCAAAAAATGCATGTCTCAGCTGGAAACCCCACGAAAACGAAGATATCGCAGTTTCCGCATATCAAACGCACTGTGAAGTGTTGAAAACACCAGATAGCGTGTTTCTCGCATTAAGTAGCTCGAAAAGAGCGTCCTCGATGATTCTGCATGCTTCTCATAGATGAAACATCAAGATTATCGCCGAAAATGAATATCTCATCTGGAAACCCCACGAAAACCAAGTTATCGGCGGCTCTACATATCAAACGCACTGTGGAGTGGTCAATACACCAGATAACGTGTTTTTCGCATTAAACAGCACCAAAACAGCGGTCTCGGAGATTCTGCACACTTGTCACAGAAGACTCATGAAGATTATCACTGAAAATGTATATCTCATCTGGAAACCCAACGAAACCGAAGATATCGCAGTTTCCGCATATCAAATGCACTGTGGAGTGCTGAAAACACCAGAAACGAGTTTTTCGCATTAAATAGCACGAAAACAGCGATTTCTGTGATTCTGCAAACTTCTCACAGAAGAATATCCAAGATTATCGTAGAAAATGCATATCTCATCTGGAAACCCAACGAAACCGAAGATATTGCAGTTTCCGCATGTCAAACGCACTGTGGAATGTCGAAAACAGCAGAAAACGTGTTTTTCACATTAAAGAGCACCAAAACAGCGGTCTCGGTGATTCTGCACACTTGTCAGAAGAATCCTGACGATTATCACTGAAAATGCATATTTCACCTGGAAACCCCACGTAAACCAAGTTATCGGCGGCTCTACATATCAAACGCACTGTGGAGTGGTCAAAACACCAGAAACCTTGTTTTTTCGCATTAAATGGCTCGAAACGAGCGATCTAGATGATTCTGCATACTTCTGACTGAAGTCTCACCAATATTAATGCAGAAAATGCATATCTCATCTTGAAACCCGACCGAAACCAAGATATCTCCGTTTCTGCATGTCAAATGTACTGTGGAGTGGTGAATACACCAGAAAACGTGTTTCTCGCATTAAATAACTCGAAAAGAGCGATCTAGATGATTCTGCAGACTTCTGACAGAAGACTCATAAAGATCATCACTCAAAATGCATATCTCATCTGGAAAACCAACGAAACCGAATATATTGCAGTTTCCGCATGTCAGACGCACTGTGGAGTGCTGAAAACACCACAAAACGTGTTTTTCGCATTCAATAGCACGAAACGAGCGATCTAGATGATTCTGCATACTTCCGACTGAAGTCTCACCAATATTATCGCAGAAAATGCATACCTCAGCTGGAAACCCGACGAAAACCAAGTTATCGCCGGTACTGCATATCAAACGCACTGTGGAATGTTGTAAACACCAGAAAACTTGTTTTTTCGCATCAAATAGCTCGAAAAGAGCGATCTAGATGATTCTGCATACTTCTGACTGAAGTCTCACCAAGATTATTGTAGAAAATGCATATCTCAGCTGGAAACACCACGAAAATCAAGATATCGCCGGTGCTGCATATAAAACGCACTGTGGAATGTTGAAAACACTAGAAAACTTGTTTTTTCGAATTAAATAGCTCGAAAAGAGCGATCTAGATGATTCTGCATACTTCTGACTGTAGTCTCACCAAGATTATCGCAGAAAATCCATATCTCAGCTTGAAACCTCACGAAAACCAAGTTATCTCCGGTTCTGCACATCAAACGTACTGTGGAGTGGTGAATACACCAGAAAACGTGTTTCTCGCATTAAATAGCTCGAAAGGAGCGATCTAGATGATTCTGCATACTTCTGACAGAAGACTCACCAAGATTATCGCAGAAAATGCATACCTCAGCTGGAAACCCCACGAAAACCAAGTTATCGGCGGCTCTACATATCAAACGCACTGTGGAGTGGTCAAAACACCACAAAACTCGTTTTTTCGCATTAAATAGCTCGAAAAGAGCGATCTAGATGATTCTGCATACTTCTGACTGAAGTCTCACCAAGATTATCGCAGAAAATGCATATCTCATCTTGAAACCTCCCGAAAACCAAGATATCTCCGGTTCTGCACATCAAACGTACTGTGGAGTGGTGAAAACACCAGAAAACGTGTTTCTCGCATTAAATAGCTCGAAACGAGCGATCTAGATGATTCTGCATACTTCTGACTGAAGTATCACCAATATTATCGCAGAAAATGCATATCTCAGATTGAAACCCGTCCGAAACCAAGATATCTCCGGTTCTGTATATCAAACGCACTGTGGGGTGGTGAAAACACCAGAAAAGGTGTTTCTCGCATTAACTAGCTCGAAAAGAGCGTTCTCGACGATTCTGCATACTTCTGACAGAAGTCTCACCAAGATTATCGTGAAAAATGCATATCTCAGCTGGAAACACCACGAAAATCAAGATATCGCCGGTTCTGCATATCAAACGCACTGAGGAATGTTGAAAACACCAGAAAACTGGTTTTCTCGCATTAAATCGCTCGAAACGATCGATCTAGATGATTCTGCATACTTCTGACTGAAGTCTCACCAGTATTATCGCAGAAAATGCATATCTCAGCTAGAAACCTCACGAAAACCAAGATGTCGCCGGTTCTGCATATCAAACGCACTGAGGAATGTTGAAAACACCAGAAAACTGGTTTTCTCGCATTAAATCGCTCGAAACGATCGATCTAGATGATTCTGCATACTTCTGACTGAAGTCTCACCAGTATTATCGCAGAAAATGCATGTCTCAGCTGGAAACCCCACGAAAACAAAGATATCGCAGTTTCCGCATATCAAACGCACTGTGAAGTGCTGAAAACACCAGATAGCGTGTTTCTCGCATTAAGTAGCTCGAAAAGAGCGTCCTCGATGATTCTGCATGCTTCTCATTGATGAAACATCAAGATTATCGCAGAAAATGCATACCTCAGGATGAAAACCGACGAAAACCAAGATTTCGCCATTTCTGCATATCAAACGCACAGTGGAGTGGTGAAAACACCAGATAGCGTGTTTCTCGCATTAAGTAGCTCGAACAGAGCGTCGTCGATGATTCTGCATGCTTCTCATAAATGAAACATCAAGATTATCGCGGAAAATGAATATCTCATCTGGAAACCCCACGAAAACCAAGTTATCGGCGGCTCTGCATATCTAACGCACTGTGGAGTGGTCAAAACACCAGATAACGTGTTTCCCGCATTAAATAGCTCGAAAAGAGCGATCTAGATGATTCTGCATACTTCTGACAGAAGTCTCACCAAGATTATCGTTGAAAATGCATATCTCAGCTTGATACCCGAAGAAATCCAAGATGTCGCCGGTTCTGCATATCAAACGCACTGTGGAGTGGTGAAAACACCAGAAAACATGTTTTTTCGCATTAAATAGCTCGAAAAGAGCGATCCCGATGATTCTGCATACTTCTGACTGAAGTCACACCAATATTATCGCAGAAAATGCATATCTCAGCTTGCAACCTCACGAAAATCCAGATGTCGCCGGTTCTGCATATCAAACGAACTGTGAAGTGCTGAAATCACCAGAAAACGTGTTTTTCGCATTAAATAGCACGAAAACAGCGATTTCGGTGATTCTGCATACTACTCGCAGAAGGATATCCAAGCTAGGAAACCCCACGGAAACGAAGATATCGCTGTATCAGCGTATCAAAAGCACTGTCGAGTGCTGAAAACACCAGAAAACGTGTTTCTCGCATTAAAGAGCACAAAAACGGCGATTTCGGTGATTCTGCACACTTCTCACAGACGAATATCCAAGATTATCGCAAAAAATGCATGTCTCAGCTGGAAACCCCACGAAAACGAAGATATCGCAGTTTCCGCATATCAAACGCACTGTGAAGTGTTGAAAACACCAGATAGCGTGTTTCTCGCATTAAGTAGCTCGAAAAGAGCGTCCTCGATGATTCTGCATGCTTCTCATAGATGAAACATCAAGATTATCGCCGAAAATGAATATCTCATCTGGAAACCCCACGAAAACCAAGTTATCGGCGGCTCTACATATCAAACGCACTGTGGAGTGGTCAATACACCAGATAACGTGTTTTTCGCATTAAACAGCACCAAAACAGCGGTCTCGGAGATTCTGCACACTTGTCACAGAAGACTCATGAAGATTATCACTGAAAATGTATATCTCATCTGGAAACCCAACGAAACCGAAGATATCGCAGTTTCCGCATATCAAACGCACTGTGGAGTGCTGAAAACACCAGAAACGAGTTTTTCGCATTAAATAGCACGAAAACAGCGATTTCTGTGATTCTGCAAACTTCTCACAGAAGAATATCCAAGATTATCGTAGAAAATGCATATCTCATCTGGAAACCCAACGAAACCGAAGATATTGCAGTTTCCGCATGTCAAACGCACTGTGGAATGTCGGAAACAGCAGAAAACGTGTTTTTCACATTAAAGAGCACCAAAACAGCGGTCTCAGTGATTCTGCACACTTGTCAGAAGAATCCTGACGATTATCACTGAAAATGCATATTTCACCTGGAAACCCCACGTAAACCAAGTTATCGGCGGCTCTACATATCAAACGCACTGTGGAGTGGTCAAAACACCAGAAACCTTGTTTTTTCGCATTAAATGGCTCGAAACGAGCGATCTAGATGATTCTGCATACTTCTGACTGAAGTCTCACCAATATTAATGCAGAAAATGCATATCTCATCTTGAAACCCGACCGAAACCAAGATATCTCCGTTTCTGCATGTCAAATGTACTGTGGAGTGGTGAATACACCAGAAAACGTGTTTTTCGCATTCAATAGCACGAAACGAGCGATCTAGATGATTCTGCATACTTCCGACTGAAGTCTCACCAGGATTATTGTAGAAAATGCATATCTCAGCTGGAAACACCACTAAAATCAAGATATCGCCGGTTCTGCATATAAAACGCACTGTGGAATGTTGAAAACACCAGAAAACTTGTTTTTTCGCATTAAATAGCTCGAGAAGAGCGATCTAGATGATTCTGCATACTACTGGCAGAAGACTCACCAAGATCATCGACGAAAATGCATATCTCAGGTTGAAATCTCACGAAAATAAAGATGTCGCCGGTTCTGCATATCAAACGCACTGGGGAATCGTGAAAACACCAGATAACGTGTTTCTCGCATTAAATAGCTCGAAAAGAGGGATCTCGATGATTCTGCATACTTCTGACAGATGACTCACCAAGATTATCGCAGAAAATGCATATCTCAGCTGGAAACACCACGAAAATCAAGATATCGCCGGTTCTGCATATAAAACGCACTGTGGAATGTTGAAAACACCAGAAAACTTGATTTTTCGCATTAAATAGCTCGAAAAGAGCGATCTAGATGATTCTGCATACTTCTGACTGAAGTCTCACCAAGATTATTGTAGAAAATGCATATCTCAGCTGGAAACACCACGAAAATCAAGATATCGCCGGTTCTGCATATAAAACGCACTGTGGAATGTTGAAAACACCAGAAAACTTGTTTTTTCGAATTAAATAGCTCGAAAAGAGCGATCTAGATGATTCTGCATACTTCTGACTGTAGTCTCACCAAGATTATCGCAGAAAATCCATATCTCAGCTTGAAACCTCACGAAAACCAAGTTATCTCCGGTTCTGCACGTCAAACGTACTGTGGAGTGGTGAATACACCAGAAAACGTGTTTCTCGCATTAAATAGCTCGAAAAGAGCGATCTAGATGATTCTGCATACTTCTGACAGAAGACTCACCAAGATTATCGCAGAAAATGCATACCTCAGCTGGAAACCCCACGAAAACCACGTTATCGGCGGCTCTACATATCAAACGCACTGTGGAGTGGTCAAAACACCACAAAACTCGTTTTTTCGCATTAAATAGCTCGAAAAGAGCGATCTAGATGATTCTGCATACTTCTGACTGAAGTCTCACCAAGATTATCGCAGAAAATCCATATCTCAGCTTGAAACATCACAAAAACCAAGTTATCTCCGGTTCTGCACATCAAACGTACTGTGGAGTGGTGAATACACCAGAAAACGTGTTTCTCGCATTAAACAGCTCGACAAGAGGGGTCTCGATGGTTCTGCATACTACTGACAGAAGTCTCACCAATATTATCGCAGAAAGGCATATCGCAGCTTGAAACCTCACGAAAATCAAGATGTTGTCGGTTCTGCATGTCAAACGTACTGTGGAGTGGTGAAAACAACCAGATAACGAGTTTATCGCATTAAATAGCTCGAAAAGAGGGGTCTCGATGATTCTGCATACTACTGACAGAAGACTCACCAAGATTATCGACGAAAATGGATATCTCAGGTTGTAATCTCACGAAATTAAAGATGTCGCCGTTTCTGCATATTAAACGAACTGTGGAATGTTGAAAACGCCAGAAAACTTGTTTTTTCGCATTAAATAGCTCGAAAAGAGCGATCTAGATGATTCTGCATACTTCTGACTGAAGTCTCACCAAGATTATCGCAGAAAATCCATATCTCAGCTTGAAACCTCACGAAAACCAAGTTATCTCCGGTTCTGCACATCAAACGTACTGTGGAGTGGTGAATACACCAGAAAACGCGTTTCTCGCATTAAATAGCTCGAAAAGAGCGATCTAGATGATTCTGCATACTTGTGACTGATGTCTCACCAGGATTATTGTAGAAAATGCATATCTCAGCTGGAAACACCACGAAAATCAAGATATCGCCGGTTCTGCATATAAAACGCACTATGGAATGTTGAAAACACCAGAAAACTTGTTTTTTCGCATTAAATAGCTCGAAAAGAGCGATCTAGATGATTCTGCATACTTCTGACTGAAGTCTCACCAAGATTATCGCAGAAAATCCATATCTCAGCTTGACACCTCACGAAAACCAAGTTATCTCCGGTTCTGCACATCAAACGTACTGTGGAGCGGTGAATACACCAGAAAACGCGTTTCTCGCATTAAATAGCTCGAAAAGAGCGATCTAGATGATTCTGCATACTTCTGACTGAAGTCTCACCCAGATTATTGTAGAAAATGCATATCTCAGCTGGAAACACCACGAAAATCAAGATATCGCCGGTTCTGCATATAAAACGCACTGTGGAATGTTGAAAACACCAGAAAACTTGTTTTTTCGCATTAAATAGCTCGAAAAGAGCGATCTAGATGATTCTGCATACTTCTGACTGAAGTCTCACCAATATTATCGCAGAAAGGCATATCGCAGCTTGAAACCTCACGAAAATCAAGATGTTGCCGGTTCTGCATGTCAAACGTACTGAGGAGTGGTGAAAACAACCAGATAACGAGTTTATCGCATTAAATAGCTCGAAAAGAGGGGTCTCGATGATTCTGCATACTACTGACAGCCGACTCACCAATATTATCGCAGATAGGCATATCGCAGCTTGAAACCTCACGAAAATGAAGATGTTGCCGGTTCTGCATGTCAAACGTACTGAGGAGTGGTGAAAACAACCAGATAACGAGTTTATCGCATTAAATAGCTCGAAAAGAGGGGTCTCGATGATTCTGCATACTACTGACAGCCGACTCACCAAGATTATCGACGAAATGGCATATCTCAGGTTGAAATCTCACGAAATTAAAGATGTCGCCGGTTCTGCATATAAAACGCACTGTGGAATGTTGAAAACACCAGAAAACTTGTTTTTTCGCATTAAATAGCTCGAAAAGAGCGATCTAGATGATTCTGCATACTTCTGACTGAAGTCTCACCAAGATTATCGCAGAAAATCCATATCTCAGCTTGAAACCTCACGAAAACCAAGTTATCTCCGGTTCTGCATATCAAACGTACTGTGAAGAGGTGAAAACGCCAGAAAACTTGTTTTTTCGCATTAAACAGCTCGAAAAGTGCGATCTAGATGATTCTGCATACTTCTGACTGAAGTCTCACAAAGATTATTGTAGAAAATGCATATCTCAGCTGGAAACACCACGAAAATCAAGATATCGCCGGTTCTGCATATAAAACGCACTGTGGAATGTTGCCAACACCAGAAAACTTGTTTTTTCGCATTAAATAGCTCGAAATGAGCGATCTAGATGATTCTGGATACTTCTGACTGAAGTATCACCAAGATAATCGAAGAAAATCCATATGTCAGCTTGAACCCTCACGAAAACCAAGTTATCTCCGGTTCTGCATATCAAACGTACTGTGAAGAGGTGAATACACCAGAAAACGTGTTTCTCGCATTAAATAGCTCTAAAAGAGCGATCTAGATGATTCTGCGTACTTCTGACTGATGTCTCACCAATATTATCGACGAAAATGCATATCTCAGGTTGAAATCTCACGAAAATAAAGATGTCGCCGGTTCTGCATATCAAACGCACTGTGGAATCGTGAAAACACCAGATAACGTGTTTCTCGCATTAAATAGCTCGAAAAGTGGGATCTCGATGATTCTGCATACTTCTGACAGATGACTCACCAAGATAATCGCAGAAAATGCATAACTCAGCTGGAAACACCACGAAAATCAAGATATCGCCGGTTCTGCATATAAAACGCACTGTGGAATGTTGAAAACACCAGAAAACTTGTTTTTTCGCATTAAATAGCTCGAAAAGAGCGATCTAGATGATTCTGCATACCTCTGACTGAAGTCTCACCAAGATTATTGTAGAAAATGCATATCTCAGCTGGAAACACCACGAAAATCAAGATATCGACGGTTCTGCATATAAAACGCACTGTGGAATGTTGAAAACACCAGAAACCTTGTTTTTTCGCATTAAATAGCTCGAAAAGAGCGATCTAGATGATTCTGCATACTTCTGACAGAAGACTCACCAAGATTATCGCAGAAAATGCATATCTCAGCAGGAAACCCCACGAAAACCAAGTTATCGGCGGCTCTACATATCAAACGCACTGTGGAGTGGTCAAAACACTAGAAAACTTGTTTTTTCGCATTAAATAGCTCGAACAGAGCGATCTAGATGATTCTGCATACTTCTGACTGAAGTCTCACCAAGATTATTGTAGAAAATGCACATCTCAGCTGGAAACACCACGAAAATCAAGATATCGCCGGTTCTGCATATAAAACGCACTGTGGAATGTTGAAAACACCAGAATACTTGTTTTTTCGAATTAAATAGCTCGAACAGAGCGATCTAGATGATTCTGCATACTTCTGACTGAAGTCTCACCAAGATTATTGTAGAAAATGCACATCTCAGCTGGAAACACCACGAAAATCAAGATATCGCCGGTTCTGCATATAAAACGCACTGTGGAATGTTGAAAACACCAGAAAACTTGTTTTTTCGCATTAAATAGCTCGAACAGAGCGATCTAGATGATTCTGCATACTTCTGACTGAAGTCTCACCAAGATTATTGTAGAAAATGCACATCTCAGCTGGAAACACCACGAAAATCAAGATATCGCCGGTTCTGCATATAAAACGCACTGTGGAATGTTGAAAACACCAGAATACTTGTTTTTTCGAATTAAATAGCTCGAAAATAGCGATCTAGATGATTCTGCATACTTCTGACTGAAGTCTCACCAAGATTATCGCAGAAAATGCATATCTCAGCAGGAAACACCACGAAAATCAAGATATCGCCGGTTCTGCATATAAAACGCACTGTGGAATGTTGAAAACACCAGAAAACTTGTTTTTTCGCATTAAATAGCTCGAACAGAGCGATCTAGATGATTCTGCATACTTCTGACTGAAGTCTCACCAAGATTATTGTAGAAAATGCACATCTCAGCTGGAAACACCACGAAAATCAAGATATCGCCGGTTCTGCATATAAAACGCACTGTGGAATGTTGAAAACACCAGAATACTTGTTTTTTCGAATTAGATAGCTCGAAAAGAGCGATCTAGATGATTCTGCATACTTCTGACTGAAGTCTCACCAAGATTATTGTAGAAAATGCATATCTCAGCTGGAAACACCACGAAAATCAAGATATCGCCGGTTCTGCATATAAAACGCACTGTGGAATGTTGAAAACACCAGAAAACTTGTTTTTTCGCATTAAATAGCTCGAACAGAGCGATCTAGATGATTCTGCATACTTCTGACTGAAGTCTCACCAAGATTATTGTAGAAAATGCACATCTCAGCTGGAAACACCACGAAAATCAAGATATCGCCGGTTCTGCATGTCAAACGTACTGTGGAGTGGTGAAAACAACCAGATAACGAGATTATCGCATTAAATAGCTCGAAAAGAGGGGTCTCGATGATTCTGCATACTACTGACAGCCGACTCACCAAGATTATCGACGAAAATGCATATCTCAGGTTGAAATCTCACGAAATTAAAGATGTCGCCGGTTCTGCATATGAAACGCACTGTGGAATGTTGAAAACACCAGAAAACTTGTTTTTTCGCATTAAATAGCTCGAAAAGAGCGATCTAGATGATTCTGCATACTTCTGACTGAAGTCTCACCAAGAATATCGCAGAAAATCCATATCTCAGCTTGAAACCTCACGAAAACCAAGTTATCTCCGGTTCTGCACATCAAACGTACTGTGGAGTGGTGAATACACCAGAAAACGCGTTTCTCGCATTAAATAGCTCGAACAGAGCGTTCTAGATGATTCTGCATACTTCTGACTGAAGTCTCACCAAGATTATTGTAGAAAATGCACATCTCAGCTGGAAACACCACGAAAATCAAGATATCGCCGGTTCTGCATATAAAACGCACTGTGGAATGTTGAAAACACCAGAATACTTGTTTTTTCGAATTAAATAGCTCGAAAAGAGCGATCTAGATGATTCTGCATACTTCTGACTGAAGTCTCACCAAGATTATTGTAGAAAATGCATATCTCAGCTGGAAACACCACGAAAATCAAGATATCGCCGGTTCTGCATATAAAACGCACTGTGGAATGTTGCCAACACCAGAAAACTTGTTTTTTCGCATTAGATAGCTCGAAATGAGCGATCTAGATGATTCTGGATACTTCTGACTGAAGTATCACCAAGATAATCGAAGAAAATCCATATGTCAGCTTGAACCCTCACGAAAACCAAGTTATCTCCGGTTCTGCATATCAAATGTACTGTGAAGAGGTGAATACACCAGAAAACGTGTTTCTCGCATTAAATAGTTCTAAAAGAGCGATCTAGATGATTCTGCGTACTTCTGACTGATGTCTCACCAATATTATCGACGAAAATGCATATCTCATCTGGAAACCCCACGAAAACCAAGTTATCGGCGGCTCTACATATCAAACGCACTGTGGAGTGGTCAAAACACCAGATAACGTGTTTTTCGCATTAAACAGCACCAAAACAGCGGTCTCGGAGATTCTGCACACTTGTCACAGAAGACTCATGAAGATTATCACTGAAAATGTATATCTCATCTGGAAACCCAACGAAACCGAAGATATCGCAGTTTCCGCATATCAAACGCACTGTGGAGTGCTGAAAACACCAGAAACGAGTTTTTCGCATTAAATAGCACGAAAACAGCGATTTCTGTGATTCTGCAAACTTCTCACAGAAGAATATCCAAGATTATCGTAGAAAATGCATATCTCATCTGGAAACCCAACGAAACCGAAGATATTGCAGTTTCCGCATGTCAAACGCACTGTGGAATGTCGGAAACAGCAGAAAACGTGTTTTTCACATTAAAGAGCACCAAAACAGCGGTCTCGGTGATTCTGCACACTTGTCAGAAGAATCCTGACGATTATCACTGAAAATGCATATTTCACCTGGAAACCCCACGTAAACCAAGTTATCGGCGGCTCTACATATCAAACGCACTGTGGAGTGGTCAAAACACCAGATAACGTGTTTCCCGCATTAAATAGCTCGAAAGGAGCGATCTAGATGATTCTGCATACTTCTGACTGAAGTCTCACCAATATTAATGCAGAAAATGCATATCTCATCTTGAAACCCGACCGAAACCAAGATATCTCCGTTTCTGCATGTCAAATGTACTGTGGAGTGGTGAATACACCAGAAAACGTGTTTCTCGCATTAAATAACTCGAAAAGAGCGATCTAGATGATTCTGCAGACTTCTGACAGAAGACTCATAAAGATCATCACTCAAAATGCATATCTCATCTGGAAAACCAACGAAACCGAATATATTGCAGTTTCCGCATGTCAGACGCACTGTGGAGTGCTGAAAACACCACAAAACGTGTTTTTCGCATTCAATAGCACGAAACGAGCGATCTAGATGATTCTGCATACTTCCGACTGAAGTCTCACCAATATTATCGCAGAAAATGCATACCTCAGCTGGAAACCCGACGAAAACCAAGTTATCGCCGGTACTGCATATCAAACGCACTGTGGAATGTTGTAAACACCAGAAAACTTGTTTTTTCGCATCAAATAGCTCGAAAAGAGCGATCTAGATGATTCTGCATACTTCTGACTGAAGTCTCACCAAGATTATTGTAGAAAATGCATATCTCAGCTGGAAACACCACGAAAATCAAGATATCGCCGGTGCTGCATATAAAACGCACTGTGGAATGTTGAAAACACTAGAAAACTTGTTTTTTCGAATTAAATAGCTCGAAAAGAGCGATCTAGATGATTCTGCATACTTCTGACTGTAGTCTCACCAAGATTATCGCAGAAAATCCATATCTCAGCTTGAAACCTCACGAAAACCAAGTTATCTCCGGTTCTGCACATCAAACGTACTGTGGAGTGGTGAATACACCAGAAAACGTGTTTCTCGCATTAAATAGCTCGAAAGGAGCGATCTAGATGATTCTGCATACTTCTGACAGAAGACTCACCAAGATTATCGCAGAAAATGCATACCTCAGCTGGAAACCCCACGAAAACCAAGTTATCGGCGGCTCTACATATCAAACGCACTGTGGAGTGGTCAAAACACCACAAAACTCGTTTTTTCGCATTAAATAGCTCGAAAAGAGCGATCTAGATGATTCTGCATACTTCTGACTGAAGTCTCACCAAGATTATCGCAGAAAATGCATATCTCATCTTGAAACCTCCCGAAAACCAAGATATCTCCGGTTCTGCACATCAAACGTACTGTGGAGTGGTGAAAACACCAGAAAACGTGTTTCTCGCATTAAATAGCTCGAAACGAGCGATCTAGATGATTCTGCATACTTCTGACTGAAGTATCACCAATATTATCGCAGAAAATGCATATCTCAGATTGAAACCCGTCCGAAACCAAGATATCTCCGGTTCTGTATATCAAACGCACTGTGGGGTGGTGAAAACACCAGAAAAGGTGTTTCTCGCATTAACTAGCTCGAAAAGAGCGTTCTCGACGATTCTGCATACTTCTGACAGAAGTCTCACCAAGATTATCGTGAAAAATGCATATCTCAGCTGGAAACACCACGAAAATCAAGATATCGCCGGTTCTGCATATCAAACGCACTGAGGAATGTTGAAAACACCAGAAAACTGGTTTTCTCGCATTAAATCGCTCGAAACGATCGATCTAGATGATTCTGCATACTTCTGACTGAAGTCTCACCAGTATTATCGCAGAAAATGCATATCTCAGCTAGAAACCTCACGAAAACCAAGATGTCGCCGGTTCTGCATATCAAACGCACTGAGGAATGTTGAAAACACCAGAAAACTGGTTTTCTCGCATTAAATCGCTCGAAACGATCGATCTAGATGATTCTGCATACTTCTGACTGAAGTCTCACCAGTATTATCGCAGAAAATGCATGTCTCAGCTGGAAACCCCACGAAAACAAAGATATCGCAGTTTCCGCATATCAAACGCACTGTGAAGTGCTGAAAACACCAGATAGCGTGTTTCTCGCATTAAGTAGCTCGAAAAGAGCGTCCTCGATGATTCTGCATGCTTCTCATTGATGAAACATCAAGATTATCGCAGAAAATGCATACCTCAGGATGAAAACCGACGAAAACCAAGATTTCGCCATTTCTGCATATCAAACGCACAGTGGAGTGGTGAAAACACCAGATAGCGTGTTTCTCGCATTAAGTAGCTCGAACAGAGCGTCGTCGATGATTCTGCATGCTTCTCATAAATGAAACATCAAGATTATCGCGGAAAATGAATATCTCATCTGGAAACCCCACGAAAACCAAGTTATCGGCGGCTCTGCATATCTAACGCACTGTGGAGTGGTCAAAACACCAGATAACGTGTTTCCCGCATTAAATAGCTCGAAAAGAGCGATCTAGATGATTCTGCATACTTCTGACAGAAGTCTCACCAAGATTATCGTTGAAAATGCATATCTCAGCTTGATACCCGAAGAAATCCAAGATGTCGCCGGTTCTGCATATCAAACGCACTGTGGAGTGGTGAAAACACCAGAAAACATGTTTTTTCGCATTAAATAGCTCGAAAAGAGCGATCCCGATGATTCTGCATACTTCTGACTGAAGTCACACCAATATTATCGCAGAAAATGCATATCTCAGCTTGCAACCTCACGAAAATCCAGATGTCGCCGGTTCTGCATATCAAACGAACTGTGAAGTGCTGAAATCACCAGAAAACGTGTTTTTCGCATTAAATAGCACGAAAACAGCGATTTCGGTGATTCTGCATACTACTCGCAGAAGGATATCCAAGCTAGGAAACCCCACGGAAACGAAGATATCGCTGTATCAGCGTATCAAAAGCACTGTCGAGTGCTGAAAACACCAGAAAACGTGTTTCTCGCATTAAAGAGCACAAAAACGGCGATTTCGGTGATTCTGCACACTTCTCACAGACGAATATCCAAGATTATCGCAAAAAATGCATGTCTCAGCTGGAAACCCCACGAAAACGAAGATATCGCAGTTTCCGCATATCAAACGCACTGTGAAGTGTTGAAAACACCAGATAGCGTGTTTCTCGCATTAAGTAGCTCGAAAAGAGCGTCCTCGATGATTCTGCATGCTTCTCATAGATGAAACATCAAGATTATCGCCGAAAATGAATATCTCATCTGGAAACCCCACGAAAACCAAGTTATCGGCGGCTCTACATATCAAACGCACTGTGGAGTGGTCAATACACCAGATAACGTGTTTTTCGCATTAAACAGCACCAAAACAGCGGTCTCGGAGATTCTGCACACTTGTCACAGAAGACTCATGAAGATTATCACTGAAAATGTATATCTCATCTGGAAACCCAACGAAACCGAAGATATCGCAGTTTCCGCATATCAAACGCACTGTGGAGTGCTGAAAACACCAGAAACGAGTTTTTCGCATTAAATAGCACGAAAACAGCGATTTCTGTGATTCTGCAAACTTCTCACAGAAGAATATCCAAGATTATCGTAGAAAATGCATATCTCATCTGGAAACCCAACGAAACCGAAGATATTGCAGTTTCCGCATGTCAAACGCACTGTGGAATGTCGGAAACAGCAGAAAACGTGTTTTTCACATTAAAGAGCACCAAAACAGCGGTCTCAGTGATTCTGCACACTTGTCAGAAGAATCCTGACGATTATCACTGAAAATGCATATTTCACCTGGAAACCCCACGTAAACCAAGTTATCGGCGGCTCTACATATCAAACGCACTGTGGAGTGGTCAAAACACCAGAAACCTTGTTTTTTCGCATTAAATGGCTCGAAACGAGCGATCTAGATGATTCTGCATACTTCTGACTGAAGTCTCACCAATATTAATGCAGAAAATGCATATCTCATCTTGAAACCCGACCGAAACCAAGATATCTCCGTTTCTGCATGTCAAATGTACTGTGGAGTGGTGAATACACCAGAAAACGTGTTTTTCGCATTCAATAGCACGAAACGAGCGATCTAGATGATTCTGCATACTTCCGACTGAAGTCTCACCAATATTATCGCAGAAAATCCATATCTCAGCTTGAAACCTCACGTAAACCAAGTTATCTCCGGTTCTGCACATCAATCGTACTGTGGAGTGGTGAATACATCAGAAAACGCGTTTCTCGCATTAAATAGCTCGAAAAGAGCGATCTAGATGATTGTGCATACTTCTGACTGAAGTCTCACCAGGATTATTGTAGAAAATGCATATCTCAGCTGGAAACACCACTAAAATCAAGATATCGCCGGTTCTGCATATAAAACGCACTGTGGAATGTTGAAAACACCAGAAAACTTGTTTTTTCGCATTAAATAGCTCGAGAAGAGCGATCTAGATGATTCTGCATACTACTGGCAGAAGACTCACCAAGATCATCGACGAAAATGCATATCTCAGGTTGAAATCTCACGAAAATAAAGATGTCGCCGGTTCTGCATATCAAACGCACTGGGGAATCGTGAAAACACCAGATAACGTGTTTCTCGCATTAAATAGCTCGAAAAGAGGGATCTCGATGATTCTGCATACTTCTGACAGATGACTCACCAAGATTATCGCAGAAAATGCATATCTCAGCTGGAAACACCACGAAAATCAAGATATCGCCGGTTCTGCATATAAAACGCACTGTGGAATGTTGAAAACACCAGAAAACTTGATTTTTCGCATTAAATAGCTCGAAAAGAGCGATCTAGATGATTCTGCATACTTCTGACTGAAGTCTCACCAAGATTATTGTAGAAAATGCATATCTCAGCTGGAAACACCACGAAAATCAAGATATCGCCGGTTCTGCATATAAAACGCACTGTGGAATGTTGAAAACACCAGAAAACTTGTTTTTTCGAATTAAATAGCTCGAAAAGAGCGATCTAGATGATTCTGCATACTTCTGACTGTAGTCTCACCAAGATTATCGCAGAAAATCCATATCTCAGCTTGAAACCTCACGAAAACCAAGTTATCTCCGGTTCTGCACGTCAAACGTACTGTGGAGTGGTGAATACACCAGAAAACGTGTTTCTCGCATTAAATAGCTCGAAAAGAGCGATCTAGATGATTCTGCATACTTCTGACAGAAGACTCACCAAGATTATCGCAGAAAATGCATACCTCAGCTGGAAACCCCACGAAAACCACGTTATCGGCGGCTCTACATATCAAACGCACTGTGGAGTGGTCAAAACACCACAAAACTCGTTTTTTCGCATTAAATAGCTCGAAAAGAGCGATCTAGATGATTCTGCATACTTCTGACTGAAGTCTCACCAAGATTATCGCAGAAAATCCATATCTCAGCTTGAAACATCACAAAAACCAAGTTATCTCCGGTTCTGCACATCAAACGTACTGTGGAGTGGTGAATACACCAGAAAACGTGTTTCTCGCATTAAACAGCTCGACAAGAGGGGTCTCGATGGTTCTGCATACTACTGACAGAAGTCTCACCAATATTATCGCAGAAAGGCATATCGCAGCTTGAAACCTCACGAAAATCAAGATGTTGTCGGTTCTGCATGTCAAACGTACTGTGGAGTGGTGAAAACAACCAGATAACGAGTTTATCGCATTAAATAGCTCGAAAAGAGGGGTCTCGATGATTCTGCATACTACTGACAGAAGACTCACCAAGATTATCGACGAAAATGGATATCTCAGGTTGTAATCTCACGAAATTAAAGATGTCGCCGTTTCTGCATATTAAACGAACTGTGGAATGTTGAAAACGCCAGAAAACTTGTTTTTTCGCATTAAATAGCTCGAAAAGAGCGATCTAGATGATTCTGCATACTTCTGACTGAAGTCTCACCAAGATTATCGCAGAAAATCCATATCTCAGCTTGAAACCTCACGAAAACCAAGTTATCTCCGGTTCTGCACATCAAACGTACTGTGGAGTGGTGAATACACCAGAAAACGCGTTTCTCGCATTAAATAGCTCGAAAAGAGCGATCTAGATGATTCTGCATACTTGTGACTGATGTCTCACCAGGATTATTGTAGAAAATGCATATCTCAGCTGGAAACACCACGAAAATCAAGATATCGCCGGTTCTGCATATAAAACGCACTATGGAATGTTGAAAACACCAGAAAACTTGTTTTTTCGCATTAAATAGCTCGAAAAGAGCGATCTAGATGATTCTGCATACTTCTGACTGAAGTCTCACCAAGATTATCGCAGAAAATCCATATCTCAGCTTGACACCTCACGAAAACCAAGTTATCTCCGGTTCTGCACATCAAACGTACTGTGGAGCGGTGAATACACCAGAAAACGCGTTTCTCGCATTAAATAGCTCGAAAAGAGCGATCTAGATGATTCTGCATACTTCTGACTGAAGTCTCACCCAGATTATTGTAGAAAATGCATATCTCAGCTGGAAACACCACGAAAATCAAGATATCGCCGGTTCTGCATATAAAACGCACTGTGGAATGTTGAAAACACCAGAAAACTTGTTTTTTCGCATTAAATAGCTCGAAAAGAGCGATCTAGATGATTCTGCATACTTCTGACTGAAGTCTCACCAATATTATCGCAGAAAGGCATATCGCAGCTTGAAACCTCACGAAAATCAAGATGTTGCCGGTTCTGCATGTCAAACGTACTGAGGAGTGGTGAAAACAACCAGATAACGAGTTTATCGCATTAAATAGCTCGAAAAGAGGGGTCTCGATGATTCTGCATACTACTGACAGCCGACTCACCAATATTATCGCAGATAGGCATATCGCAGCTTGAAACCTCACGAAAATGAAGATGTTGCCGGTTCTGCATGTCAAACGTACTGAGGAGTGGTGAAAACAACCAGATAACGAGTTTATCGCATTAAATAGCTCGAAAAGAGGGGTCTCGATGATTCTGCATACTACTGACAGCCGACTCACCAAGATTATCGACGAAATGGCATATCTCAGGTTGAAATCTCACGAAATTAAAGATGTCGCCGGTTCTGCATATAAAACGCACTGTGGAATGTTGAAAACACCAGAAAACTTGTTTTTTCGCATTAAATAGCTCGAAAAGAGCGATCTAGATGATTCTGCATACTTCTGACTGAAGTCTCACCAAGATTATCGCAGAAAATCCATATCTCAGCTTGAAACCTCACGAAAACCAAGTTATCTCCGGTTCTGCATATCAAACGTACTGTGAAGAGGTGAAAACGCCAGAAAACTTGTTTTTTCGCATTAAACAGCTCGAAAAGTGCGATCTAGATGATTCTGCATACTTCTGACTGAAGTCTCACAAAGATTATTGTAGAAAATGCATATCTCAGCTGGAAACACCACGAAAATCAAGATATCGCCGGTTCTGCATATAAAACGCACTGTGGAATGTTGCCAACACCAGAAAACTTGTTTTTTCGCATTAAATAGCTCGAAATGAGCGATCTAGATGATTCTGGATACTTCTGACTGAAGTATCACCAAGATAATCGAAGAAAATCCATATGTCAGCTTGAACCCTCACGAAAACCAAGTTATCTCCGGTTCTGCATATCAAACGTACTGTGAAGAGGTGAATACACCAGAAAACGTGTTTCTCGCATTAAATAGCTCTAAAAGAGCGATCTAGATGATTCTGCGTACTTCTGACTGATGTCTCACCAATATTATCGACGAAAATGCATATCTCAGGTTGAAATCTCACGAAAATAAAGATGTCGCCGGTTCTGCATATCAAACGCACTGTGGAATCGTGAAAACACCAGATAACGTGTTTCTCGCATTAAATAGCTCGAAAAGTGGGATCTCGATGATTCTGCATACTTCTGACAGATGACTCACCAAGATAATCGCAGAAAATGCATAACTCAGCTGGAAACACCACGAAAATCAAGATATCGCCGGTTCTGCATATAAAACGCACTGTGGAATGTTGAAAACACCAGAAAACTTGTTTTTTCGCATTAAATAGCTCGAAAAGAGCGATCTAGATGATTCTGCATACCTCTGACTGAAGTCTCACCAAGATTATTGTAGAAAATGCATATCTCAGCTGGAAACACCACGAAAATCAAGATATCGACGGTTCTGCATATAAAACGCACTGTGGAATGTTGAAAACACCAGAAACCTTGTTTTTTCGCATTAAATAGCTCGAAAAGAGCGATCTAGATGATTCTGCATACTTCTGACAGAAGACTCACCAAGATTATCGCAGAAAATGCATATCTCAGCAGGAAACCCCACGAAAACCAAGTTATCGGCGGCTCTACATATCAAACGCACTGTGGAGTGGTCAAAACACTAGAAAACTTGTTTTTTCGCATTAAATAGCTCGAACAGAGCGATCTAGATGATTCTGCATACTTCTGACTGAAGTCTCACCAAGATTATTGTAGAAAATGCACATCTCAGCTGGAAACACCACGAAAATCAAGATATCGCCGGTTCTGCATATAAAACGCACTGTGGAATGTTGAAAACACCAGAATACTTGTTTTTTCGAATTAAATAGCTCGAACAGAGCGATCTAGATGATTCTGCATACTTCTGACTGAAGTCTCACCAAGATTATTGTAGAAAATGCACATCTCAGCTGGAAACACCACGAAAATCAAGATATCGCCGGTTCTGCATATAAAACGCACTGTGGAATGTTGAAAACACCAGAAAACTTGTTTTTTCGCATTAAATAGCTCGAACAGAGCGATCTAGATGATTCTGCATACTTCTGACTGAAGTCTCACCAAGATTATTGTAGAAAATGCACATCTCAGCTGGAAACACCACGAAAATCAAGATATCGCCGGTTCTGCATATAAAACGCACTGTGGAATGTTGAAAACACCAGAATACTTGTTTTTTCGAATTAAATAGCTCGAAAATAGCGATCTAGATGATTCTGCATACTTCTGACTGAAGTCTCACCAAGATTATCGCAGAAAATGCATATCTCAGCAGGAAACACCACGAAAATCAAGATATCGCCGGTTCTGCATATAAAACGCACTGTGGAATGTTGAAAACACCAGAAAACTTGTTTTTTCGCATTAAATAGCTCGAACAGAGCGATCTAGATGATTCTGCATACTTCTGACTGAAGTCTCACCAAGATTATTGTAGAAAATGCACATCTCAGCTGGAAACACCACGAAAATCAAGATATCGCCGGTTCTGCATATAAAACGCACTGTGGAATGTTGAAAACACCAGAATACTTGTTTTTTCGAATTAGATAGCTCGAAAAGAGCGATCTAGATGATTCTGCATACTTCTGACTGAAGTCTCACCAAGATTATTGTAGAAAATGCATATCTCAGCTGGAAACACCACGAAAATCAAGATATCGCCGGTTCTGCATATAAAACGCACTGTGGAATGTTGAAAACACCAGAAAACTTGTTTTTTCGCATTAAATAGCTCGAACAGAGCGATCTAGATGATTCTGCATACTTCTGACTGAAGTCTCACCAAGATTATTGTAGAAAATGCACATCTCAGCTGGAAACACCACGAAAATCAAGATATCGCCGGTTCTGCATGTCAAACGTACTGTGGAGTGGTGAAAACAACCAGATAACGAGATTATCGCATTAAATAGCTCGAAAAGAGGGGTCTCGATGATTCTGCATACTACTGACAGCCGACTCACCAAGATTATCGACGAAAATGCATATCTCAGGTTGAAATCTCACGAAATTAAAGATGTCGCCGGTTCTGCATATGAAACGCACTGTGGAATGTTGAAAACACCAGAAAACTTGTTTTTTCGCATTAAATAGCTCGAAAAGAGCGATCTAGATGATTCTGCATACTTCTGACTGAAGTCTCACCAAGAATATCGCAGAAAATCCATATCTCAGCTTGAAACCTCACGAAAACCAAGTTATCTCCGGTTCTGCACATCAAACGTACTGTGGAGTGGTGAATACACCAGAAAACGCGTTTCTCGCATTAAATAGCTCGAACAGAGCGTTCTAGATGATTCTGCATACTTCTGACTGAAGTCTCACCAAGATTATTGTAGAAAATGCACATCTCAGCTGGAAACACCACGAAAATCAAGATATCGCCGGTTCTGCATATAAAACGCACTGTGGAATGTTGAAAACACCAGAATACTTGTTTTTTCGAATTAAATAGCTCGAAAAGAGCGATCTAGATGATTCTGCATACTTCTGACTGAAGTCTCACCAAGATTATTGTAGAAAATGCATATCTCAGCTGGAAACACCACGAAAATCAAGATATCGCCGGTTCTGCATATAAAACGCACTGTGGAATGTTGCCAACACCAGAAAACTTGTTTTTTCGCATTAGATAGCTCGAAATGAGCGATCTAGATGATTCTGGATACTTCTGACTGAAGTATCACCAAGATAATCGAAGAAAATCCATATGTCAGCTTGAACCCTCACGAAAACCAAGTTATCTCCGGTTCTGCATATCAAATGTACTGTGAAGAGGTGAATACACCAGAAAACGTGTTTCTCGCATTAAATAGTTCTAAAAGAGCGATCTAGATGATTCTGCGTACTTCTGACTGATGTCTCACCAATATTATCGACGAAAATGCATATCTCATCTGGAAACCCCACGAAAACCAAGTTATCGGCGGCTCTACATATCAAACGCACTGTGGAGTGGTCAAAACACCAGATAACGTGTTTTTCGCATTAAACAGCACCAAAACAGCGGTCTCGGAGATTCTGCACACTTGTCACAGAAGACTCATGAAGATTATCACTGAAAATGTATATCTCATCTGGAAACCCAACGAAACCGAAGATATCGCAGTTTCCGCATATCAAACGCACTGTGGAGTGCTGAAAACACCAGAAACGAGTTTTTCGCATTAAATAGCACGAAAACAGCGATTTCTGTGATTCTGCAAACTTCTCACAGAAGAATATCCAAGATTATCGTAGAAAATGCATATCTCATCTGGAAACCCAACGAAACCGAAGATATTGCAGTTTCCGCATGTCAAACGCACTGTGGAATGTCGGAAACAGCAGAAAACGTGTTTTTCACATTAAAGAGCACCAAAACAGCGGTCTCGGTGATTCTGCACACTTGTCAGAAGAATCCTGACGATTATCACTGAAAATGCATATTTCACCTGGAAACCCCACGTAAACCAAGTTATCGGCGGCTCTACATATCAAACGCACTGTGGAGTGGTCAAAACACCAGAAACCTTGTTTTTTCGCATTAAATGGCTCGAAACGAGCGATCTAGATGATTCTGCATACTTCTGACTGAAGTCTCACCAATATTAATGCAGAAAATGCATATCTCATCTTGAAACCCGACCGAAACCAAGATATCTCCGTTTCTGCATGTCAAATGTACTGTGGAGTGGTGAATACACCAGAAAACGTGTTTCTCGCATTAAATAGCTCGAAAAGAGCGATCTAGATGATTCTGCAGACTTTTGACAGAAGACTCATAAAGATCATCACTCAAAATGCATATCTCATCCGGAAACCCAACGAAACCGAATATATTGCAGTTTCCGCATGTCAGACGCTCTGTGGAGTGCTGAAAACACCTGAAAACTTGTTTTTTCGCATTAAATAGCTCGAAACGAGCGATCTAGATGATTCTGCATACTTCTGACTGAAGTCTGACCAAGATTATCGCAGAAAATCCATATCTCAGCTTGAAACCTCACGAACACCAAGTTATCTCCGGTTCTCCACATCAAACGTACTGTGGAGTGGTCAAACCACCTGAAAACTTGTTTTTTCGCATTAAATAGCTCGAAACGAGCGATCTAGATGATTCTGCATACTTCTGACTGAAGTCTCACCAATATTAATGCAGAAAATGCATATCTCATCTTGAAACCCGACCGAAACCAAGATATCTCCGTTTCTGCATGTCAAATGTACTGTGGAGTGGTGAATACACCAGAAAACGTGTTTTTCGCATTCAATAGCACGAAACGAGCGATCTAGATGATTCTGCATACTTCCGACTGAAGTCTCACCAATATTATCGCAGAAAATCCATATCTCAGCTTGAAACCTCACGTAAACCAAGTTATCTCCGGTTCTGCACATCAATCGTACTGTGGAGTGGTGAATACATCAGAAAACGCATTTCTCGCATTAAATAGCTCGAAAAGAGCGATCTAGATGATTGTGCATACTTCTGACTGAAGTCTCACCAGGATTATTGTAGAAAATGCATATCTCAGCTGGAAACACCACTAAAATCAAGATATCGCCGGTTCTGCATATAAAACGCACTGTGGAATGTTGAAAACACCAGAAAACTTGTTTTTTCGCATTAAATAGCTCGAGAAGAGCGATCTAGATGATTCTGCATACTACTGGCAGAAGACTCACCAAGATCATCGACGAAAATGCATATCTCAGGTTGAAATCTCACGAAAATAAAGATGTCGCCGGTTCTGCATATCAAACGCACTGTGGTATCGTGAAAACACCAGATAACGTGTTTCTCGCATTAAATAGCTCGAAAAGAGGGATCTCGATGATTCTGCATGCTTCTGACAGATGACTCACCAAGATTATCGCAGAAAATGCATATCTCAGCTGGAAACACCACGAAAATCAAGATATCGCCGGTTCTGCATATAAAACGCACTGTGGAATGTTGAAAACACCAGAAAACTTGTTTTTTCGCATTAAATAGCTCGAAAAGAGCGATCTAGATGATTCTGCATACTTCTGACTGAAGTCTCACCAAGATTATTGTAGAAAATGCATATCTCAGCTGGAAACACCACGAAAATCAAGATATCGCCGGTTCTGCATATAAAACGCACTGTGGAATGTTGAAAACACCAGAAAACTTGTTTTTTCGAATTAAATAGCTCGAAAAGAGCGATCTAGATGATTCTGCATACTTCTGACTGTAGTCTCACCAAGATTATCGCAGAAAATCCATATCTCAGCTTGAAACCTCACGAAAACCAAGTTATCTCCGGTTCTGCACGTCAAACGTACTGTGGAGTGGTGAATACACCAGAAAACGTGTTTCTCGCATTAAATAGCTCGAAAAGAGCGATCTAGATGATTCTGCATACTTCTGACAGAAGACTCACCAAGATTATCGCAGAAAATGCATACCTCAGCTGGAAACCCCACGAAAACCACGTTATCGGCGGCTCTACATATCAAACGCACTGTGGAGTGGTCAAAACACCACAAAACTCGTTTTTTCGCATTAAATAGCTCGAAAAGAGCGATCTAGATGATTCTGCATACTTCTGACTGAAGTCTCACCAAGATTATCGCAGAAAATCCATATCTCAGCTTGAAACATCACAAAAACCAAGTTATCTCCGGTTCTGCACATCAAACGTACTGTGGAGTGGAGAATACACCAGAAAACGTGTTTCTCGCATTAAACAGCTCGACAAGAGGGGTCTCGATGGTTCTGCATACTACTGACAGAAGTCTCACCAATATTATCGCAGAAAGGCATATCGCAGCTTGAAACCTCACGAAAATCAAGATGTTGTCGGTTCTGCATGTCAAACGTACTGTGGAGTGGTGAAAACAACCAGATAACGAGTTTATCGCATTAAATAGCTCGAAAAGAGGGGTCTCGATGATTCTGCATACTACTGACAGAAGACTCACCAAGATTATCGACGAAAATGGATATCTCAGGTTGTAATCTCACGAAATTAAAGATGTCGCCGTTTCTGCATATTAAACGAACTGTGGAATGTTGAAAACGCCAGAAAACTTGTTTTTTCGCATTAAATAGCTCGAAAAGAGCGATCTAGATGATTCTGCATACTTCTGACTGAAGTCTCACCAAGATTATCGCAGAAAATCCATATCTCAGCTTGAAACCTCACGAAAACCAAGTTATCTCCGGTTCTGCACATCAAACGTACTGTGGAGTGGTGAATACACCAGAAAACGCGTTTCTCGCATTAAATAGCTCGAAAAGAGCGATCTAGATGATTCTGCATACTTGTGACTGATGTCTCACCAGGATTATTGTAGAAAATGCATATCTCAGCTGGAAACACCACGAAAATCAAGATATCGCCGGTTCTGCATATAAAACGCACTATGGAATGTTGAAAACACCAGAAAACTTGTTTTTTCGCATTAAATAGCTCGAAAAGAGCGATCTAGATGATTCTGCATACTTCTGACTGAAGTCTCACCAAGATTATCGCAGAAAATCCATATCTCAGCTTGACACCTCACGAAAACCAAGTTATCTCCGGTTCTGCACATCAAACGTACTGTGGAGCGGTGAATACACCAGAAAACGCGTTTCTCGCATTAAATAGCTCGAAAAGAGCGATCTAGATGATTCTGCATACTTCTGACTGAAGTCTCACCCAGATTATTGTAGAAAATGCATATCTCAGCTGGAAACACCACGAAAATCAAGATATCGCCGGTTCTGCATATAAAACGCACTGTGGAATGTTGAAAACACCAGAAAACTTGTTTTTTCGCATTAAATAGCTCGAAAAGAGCGATCTAGATGATTCTGCATACTTCTGACTGAAGTCTCACCAATATTATCGCAGAAAGGCATATCGCAGCTTGAAACCTCACGAAAATCAAGATGTTGCCGGTTCTGCATGTCAAACGTACTGAGGAGTGGTGAAAACAACCAGATAACGAGTTTATCGCATTAAATAGCTCGAAAAGAGGGGTCTCGATGATTCTGCATACTACTGACTGCCGACTCACCAATATTATCGCAGATAGGCATATCGCAGCTTGAAACCTCACGAAAATGAAGATGTTGCCGGTTCTGCATGTCAAACGTACTGAGGAGTGGTGAAAACAACCAGATAACGAGTTTATCGCATTAAATAGCTCGAAAAGAGGGGTCTCGATGATTCTGCATACTACTGACAGCCGACTCACCAAGATTATCGACGAAAATGCATATCTCAGGTTGAAATCTCACGAAATTAAAGATGTCGCCGGTTCTGCATATAAAACGCACTGTGGAATGTTGAAAACACCAGAAAACTTGTTTTTTCGCATTAAATAGCTCGAAAAGAGCGATCTAGATGATTCTGCATACTTCTGACTGAAGTCTCACCAAGATTATCGCAGAAAATCCATATCTCAGCTTGAAACCTCACGAAAACCAAGTTATCTTCGGTTCTGCATATCAAACGTACTGTGAAGAGGTGAATACACCAGAAAACTTGTTTTTTCGCATTAAATAGCTCGAAAAGAGCGATCTAGATGATTCTGCATACTTCTGACAGAAGTCTCACCAAGATTATCGCAGAAAATCCATATCTCAGCTGGAAACCCCACGAAAACCAAGCTATCGGCGGCTCTACATATCAAACGCACTGTGGAGTGGACAAAACACCAGATAACGTGTTTTTTACATTAAAGAGCACCAAAACAGCGGTCTCGGTGATTCTGCACACTTGTCACAGAAGACTCATGAAGATTATCACTGAAAATGTATATCACATCTGGAAACCCAACGAAACCGAAGATATCGCAGTTTCCGCATATCAAACGCACTGTGGAGTGCTGAAGACACCAGAAAACTTGTTTTTTCGCATTAAACAGCTCGAAAAGTGCGATCTAGATGATTCTGCATACTTCTGACTGAAGTCTCACAAAGATTATTGTAGAAAATGCATATCTCAGCTGGAAACACCACGAAAATCAAGATATCGCCGGTTCTGCATATAAAACGCACTGTGGAATGTTGCCAACACCAGAAAACTTGTTTTTTCGCATTAAATAGCTCGAAATGAGCGATCTAGATGATTCTGGATACTTCTGACTGAAGTATCACCAAGATAATCGAAGAAAATCCATATGTCAGCTTGAACCCTCACGAAAACCAAGTTATCTCCGGTTCTGCATATCAAACGTACTGTGAAGAGGTGAATACACCAGAAAACGTGTTTCTCGCATTAAATAGCTCTAAAAGAGCGATCTAGATGATTCTGCGTACTTCTGACTGATGTCTCACCAATATTATCGACGAAAATGCATATCTCAGGTTGAAATCTCACGAAAATAAAGATGTCGCCGGTTCTGCATATCAAACGCACTGTGGAATCGTGAAAACACCAGATAACGTGTTTCTCGCATTAAATAGCTCGAAAAGTGGGATCTCGATGATTCTGCATACTTCTGACAGATGACTCACCAAGATAATCGCAGAAAATGCATAACTCAGCTGGAAACACCACGAAAATCAAGATATCGCCGGTTCTGCATTTAAAACGCACTGTGGAATGTTGAAAACACCAGAAAACTTGTTTTTTCGCATTAAATAGCTCGAAAAGAGCGATCTAGATGATTCTGCATACCTCTGACTGAAGTCTCACCAAGATTATTGTAGAAAATGCATATCTCAGCTGGAAACACCACGAAAATCAAGATATCGACGGTTCTGCATATAAAACGCACTGTGGAATGTTGAAAACACCAGAAACCTTGTTTTTTCGCATTAAATAGCTCGAAAAGAGCGATCTAGATGATTCTGCATACTTCTGACAGAAGACTCACCAAGATTATCGCAGAAAATGCATATCTCAGCAGGAAACCCCACGAAAACCAAGTTATCGGCGGCTCTACATATCAAACGCACTGTGGAGTGGTCAAAACACTAGAAAACTTGTTTTTTCGCATTAAATAGCTCGAACAGAGCGATCTAGATGATTCTGCATACTTCTGACTGAAGTCTCACCAATATTATTGTAGAAAATGCACATCTCAGCTGGAAACACCACGAAAATCAAGATATCGCCGGTTCTGCATATAAAACGCACTGTGGAATGTTGAAAACACCAGAATACTTGTTTTTTCGAATTAAATAGCTCGAAAAGAGCGATCTAGATGATTCTGCATACTTCTGACTGAAGTCTCACCAAGATTATTGTAGAAAATGCATATCTCAGCTGGAAACACCACGAAAATCAAGATATCGCCGGTTCTGCATATAAAACGCACTGTGGAATGTTGAAAACACCAGAAAGCTTGTTTTTTCGCATTAAATAGCTCGAACAGAGCGATCTAGATGATTCTGCATACTTCTGACTGAAGTCTCACCAAGATTATTGTAGAAAATGCACATCTCAGCTGGAAACACCACGAAAATCAAGATATCGCCGGTTCTGCATATAAAACGCACTGTGGAATGTTGAAAACACCAGAAAACTTGTTTTTTCGCATTAAATAGCTCGAACAGAGCGATCTAGATGATTCTGCATACTTCTGACTGAAGTCTCACCAAGATTATTGTAGAAAATGCACATCTCAGCTGGAAACACCACGAAAATCAAGATATCGCCGGTTCTGCATATAAAACGCACTGTGGAATGTTGAAAACACCAGAATACTTGTTTTTTCGAATTAAATAGCTCGAAAATAGCGATCTAGATGATTCTGCATACTTCTGACTGAAGTCTCACCAAGATTATCGCAGAAAATGCATATCTCAGCAGGAAACACCACGAAAATCAAGATATCGCCGGTTCTGCATATAAAACGCACTGTGGAATGTTGAAAACACCAGAAAACTTGTTTTTTCGCATTAAATAGCTCGAACAGAGCGATCTAGATGATTCTGCATACTTCTGACTGAAGTCTCACCAAGATTATTGTAGAAAATGCACATCTCAGCTGGAAACACCACGAAAATCAAGATATCGCCGGTTCTGCATATAAAACGCACTGTGGAATGTTGAAAACACCAGAATACTTGTTTTTTCGAATTAGATAGCTCGAAAAGAGCGATCTAGATGATTCTGCATACTTCTGACTGAAGTCTCACCAAGATTATTGTAGAAAATGCATATCTCAGCTGGAAACACCACGAAAATCAAGATATCGCCGGTTCTGCATATAAAACGCACTGTGGAATGTTGAAAACACCAGAAAACTTGTTTTTTCGCATTAAATAGCTCGAACAGAGCGATCTAGATGATTCTGCATACTTCTGACTGAAGTCTCACCAAGATTATTGTAGAAAATGCACATCTCAGCTGGAAACACCACGAAAATCAAGATATCGCCGGTTCTGCATGTCAAACGTACTGTGGAGTGGTGAAAACAACCAGATAACGAGATTATCGCATTAAATAGCTCGAAAAGAGGGGTCTCGATGATTCTGCATACTACTGACAGCCGACTCACCAAGATTATCGACGAAAATGCATATCTCAGGTTGAAATCTCACGAAATTAAAGATGTCGCCGGTTCTGCATATGAAACGCACTGTGGAATGTTGAAAACACCAGAAAACTTGTTTTTTCGCATTAAATAGCTCGAAAAGAGCGATCTAGATGATTCTGCATACTTCTGACTGAAGTCTCACCAAGAATATCGCAGAAAATCCATATCTCAGCTTGAAACCTCACGAAAACCAAGTTATCTCCGGTTCTGCACATCAAACGTACTGTGGAGTGGTGAATACACCAGAAAACGCGTTTCTCGCATTAAATAGCTCGAAAAGAGCGATCTAGATGATTCTGCATACTTCTGACAGAAGACTCACCAAGATTATCGCAGAAAATGCATACCTTAGCTGGAAACCCCACGAAAACCAAGTTATCGGCGGCTCTACATATCAAACGCACTGTGGAGTGGTCAAAACACCACAAAACTCGTTTTTTCGCATTAAATAGCTCGAAAAGAGCGATCTAGATGATTCTGCATACTTCTGACTGAAGTCTCACCAAGATTATTGTAGAAAATGCATATCTCAGCTGGAAACACCACGAAAATCAAGATATCGCCGGTTCTGCATATAAAACGCACTGTGGAATGTTGAAAACACCAGAAAGCTTGTTTTTTCGCATTAAATAGCTCGAACAGAGCGATCTAGATGATTCTGCATACTTCTGACTGAAGTCTCACCAAGATTATTGTAGAAAATGCACATCTCAGCTGGAAACACCACGAAAATCAAGATATCGCCGGTTCTGCATATAAAACGCACTGTGGAATGTTGAAAACACCAGAAAACTTGTTTTTTCGCATTAAATAGCTCGAACAGAGCGATCTAGATGATTCTGCATACTTCTGACTGAAGTCTCACCAAGATTATTGTAGAAAATGCACATCTCAGCTGGAAACACCACGAAAATCAAGATATCGCCGGTTCTGCATATAAAACGCACTGTGGAATGTTGAAAACACCAGAATACTTGTTTTTTCGAATTAAATAGCTCGAAAATAGCGATCTAGATGATTCTGCATACTTCTGACTGAAGTCTCACCAAGATTATCGCAGAAAATGCATATCTCAGCAGGAAACACCACGAAAATCAAGATATCGCCGGTTCTGCATATAAAACGCACTGTGGAATGTTGAAAACACCAGAAAACTTGTTTTTTCGCATTAAATAGCTCGAACAGAGCGATCTAGATGATTCTGCATACTTCTGACTGAAGTCTCACCAAGATTATTGTAGAAAATGCACATCTCAGCTGGAAACACCACGAAAATCAAGATATCGCCGGTTCTGCATATAAAACGCACTGTGGAATGTTGAAAACACCAGAATACTTGTTTTTTCGAATTAGATAGCTCGAAAAGAGCGATCTAGATGATTCTGCATACTTCTGACTGAAGTCTCACCAAGATTATTGTAGAAAATGCATATCTCAGCTGGAAACACCACGAAAATCAAGATATCGCCGGTTCTGCATATAAAACGCACTGTGGAATGTTGAAAACACCAGAAAACTTGTTTTTTCGCATTAAATAGCTCGAACAGAGCGATCTAGATGATTCTGCATACTTCTGACTGAAGTCTCACCAAGATTATTGTAGAAAATGCACATCTCAGCTGGAAACACCACGAAAATCAAGATATCGCCGGTTCTGCATGTCAAACGTACTGTGGAGTGGTGAAAACAACCAGATAACGAGATTATCGCATTAAATAGCTCGAAAAGAGGGGTCTCGATGATTCTGCATACTACTGACAGCCGACTCACCAAGATTATCGACGAAAATGCATATCTCAGGTTGAAATCTCACGAAATTAAAGATGTCGCCGGTTCTGCATATGAAACGCACTGTGGAATGTTGAAAACACCAGAAAACTTGTTTTTTCGCATTAAATAGCTCGAAAAGAGCGATCTAGATGATTCTGCATACTTCTGACTGAAGTCTCACCAAGAATATCGCAGAAAATCCATATCTCAGCTTGAAACCTCACGAAAACCAAGTTATCTCCGGTTCTGCACATCAAACGTACTGTGGAGTGGTGAATACACCAGAAAACGCGTTTCTCGCATTAAATAGCTCGAAAAGAGCGATCTAGATGATTCTGCATACTTCTGACAGAAGACTCACCAAGATTATCGCAGAAAATGCATACCTTAGCTGGAAACCCCACGAAAACCAAGTTATCGGCGGCTCTACATATCAAACGCACTGTGGAGTGGTCAAAACACCACAAAACTCGTTTTTTCGCATTAAATAGCTCGAAAAGAGCGATCTAGATGATTCTGCATACTTCTGACTGAAGTCTCACCAAGATTATCGCAGAAAATCCATATCTCAGCTTGAAACATCACAAAAACCAAGTTATCTCCGGTTCTGCACATCAAACGTACTGTGTAGTGGTGGATACACCAGAAAACGTGTTTCTCGCATTAAACTGCTCGACCAGAGGGGTCTCGATGGTTCTGCATACTACTGACAGAAGTCTCACCAATATTATCGCAGAAAGGCATATCGCAGCTTGAAACCTCACGAAAATCAAGATGTTGTCGGTTCTGCATGTCAAACGTACTGTGGAGTGGTGAAAACAACCAGATAACGAGTTTATCGCATTAAATAGCTCGAAAAGAGGGGTCTCGATGATTCTGCATACTACTGACAGAAGACTCACCAAGATTATCGACGAAAATGGATATCTCAGGTTGTAATCTCACGAAATTAAAGATGTCGCCGTTTCTGCATATAAAACGAACTGTGGAATGTTGAAAACGCCAGAAAACTTGTTTTTTCGCATTAAATAGCTCGAAAAGAGCGATCTAGATGATTCTGCATACTTCTGACTGAAGTCTCACCAAGATTATCGCAGAAAATCCATATCTCAGCTTGAAACCTCACGAAAACCAAGTTATCTCCGGTTCTGCACATCAAACGTACTGTGGAGTGGTGAATACACCAGAAAACGCGTTTCTCGCATTAAATAGCTCGAAAAGAGCGATCTAGATGATTCTGCATACTTGTGACTGATGTCTCACCAGGATTATTGTAGAAAATGCATATCTCAGCTGGAAACACCACGAAAATCAAGATATCGCCGGTTCTGCATATAAAACGCACTGTGGAATGTTGAAAACACCAGAAAACTTGTTTTTTCGCATAAAATAGCTCGAAAAGAGCGATCTAGATGATTCTGCATACTTCTGACAGAAGACTCACCAAGATTATCGCAGAAAATGCATATCTCAGCAGGAAACCCCACGAAAACCAAGTTATCGGCGGCTCTACATATCAAACGCACTGTGGAGTGGTCAAAACACTAGAAAACTTGTTTTTTCGCATTAAATAGCTCGAACAGAGCGATCTAGATGATTCTGCATACTTCTGACTGAAGTCTCACCAAGATTATTGTAGAAAATGCACATCTCAGCTGGAAGCCCCACGAAAACCAAGTTATCGCCGGTTCTGCATATAAAACGCACTGTGGAATGTTGAAAACACCAGAAAACTTGTTTTTTCGAATTAAATAGCTCGAAAAGAGCGATCTAGATGATTCTGCATACTTCTGGCAGAAGACTCACCAGGATTATTGTAGAAAATGCATATCTCAGCCTGAAACACCACGAAAATCAAGATATCGCCGGTTCTGTATATAAAACGCACTATGGAATGTTGAAAACACCAGAAAACTTGTTTTTTCGCATTAAATAGCTCGAAAAGAGCGATCTAGATGATTCTGCATACTTCTGACTGAAGTCTCACCAAGATTATCGCAGAAAATCCATATCTCAGGTTGAAATCTCACGAAATTAAAGATGTCGCCGGTTCTGCATATAAAACGCACTATGGAATGTTGAAAACACCAGAAAACTTGTTTTTTCGCATTAAATAGCTCGAAAAGAGCGATCTAGATGATTCTGCATACTTCTGACTGAAGTTTCACCAAGATTATCGCAGAAAATCCATATCTCAGCTTGAAACCTCACGAAAACCAATTTATCTCCGGTTCTGCACATCAAACGTACTGTGGAGTGGTGAATACACCAGAAAACGCGTTTCTCGCATTAAATAGCTCGAAAAGAGCGATCTAGATGATTCTGCATACTTCTGACAGAAGACTCACCAAGATTATCGCAGAAAATCCATATCTCAGCTGGAAACTCCACGAAAACCAAGTTATCGGCAACTCTACATATCAAACGCACTGTGGAGTGGTCAAAACACCAGAAAACTTGTTTTTCGCATTAAATAGCTCGAAAAGAGAGATCTAGATGATTCTGCATACTTCTGACTGAAGTCTCACCAATATTATCGCAGAAAGGCATATCGCAGCTTGAAACCTCACGAAAATCAAGATGTTGCCGGTTCTGCATGTCAAACGTACTGTGGAGTGGTGAAAACAACCAGATAACGAGTTTATCGCATTAAATAGCTCGAAAAGAGGGGTCTCGATGATTCTGCATACTACTGACAGAAGACTCACCAAGATTATCGACGAAAATGCATATCTCAGGTTGAAATCTCACGAAATTAAAGATGTCGCCGGTTCTGCATATAAAACGCACTGTGGAATGTTGAAAACACCAGAAAACTGGTTTTTTCGCATTAAATAGCTCGAAAAGAGCGATCTAGATGATTCTGCATACATCTGACTGAAGTCTCACCAAGATTATCGCAGAAAATCCATATCTCAGCTTGAAACCTCAAGAAAACCAAGTTATCTCCGGTTCTGCACATCAAACGTACTGTGGAGTGGTGAATACACCAGAAAACGCGTTTCTCGCATTAAATAGCTCGAAAAGAGCGATCTAGATGATTCGGCATCCTTCTGACTGAAGTCACACCAGGATTATTGTAGAAAATGCATATCTCAGCTGGAAACACCACGAAAATCGAGATATCGCCGGTTCTGCATATAAAACGCACTGTGGAATGTTGAAAAACACCAGAAAACTTGTTTTTTCGCATTAAATAGCTCGAAAAGAGCGATCTAGATGATTCTGCATACATCTGACTGAAGTCTCACCAAGATTATCGCAGAAAATCCATATCTCAGCTTGAAACCTCAAGAAAACCAAGTTATCTCCGGTTCTGCACATCAAACGTACTGTGGAGTGGTGAATACACCAGAAAACGTGTTTCTCGCATTAACTAGCTCGAAAAGAGCGATCTAGATGATTCTGCATACTTCTGACAGAAGACTCACCAAGATTATCGCAGAAAATGCATACCTCAGCTGGAAACCCCACGAAAACAAAGTTATCGGCGGCTCTACATATCAAACGCACTGTGGAGTGGTCAAAACACCACAAAACTCGTTTTTTCACATTAAATAGCTCGAAAAGAGCGATCTAGATGATTCTGCATACTTCTGACTGAAGTCTCACCAAGATTATCGCAGAAAATCCATATCTCAGCTTGAAACATCACGAAAACCAAGTTATCTCCGGTTCTGCACATCAAACGTACTGTGGAGCGGTGAATACACCAGAAAACGCGTTTCTCGCATTAAATAGCTCGAAAAGAGCGATCTAGATGATTCTGCATACTTCTGACTGAAGTCTCACCAAGATTATCGCAGAAAATCCATATCTCAGGTTGAAATCTCACGAAATTAAAGATGTCGCCGGTTCTGCATATAAAACGCACTATGGAATGTTGAAAACACCAGAAAACTTGTTTTTTCGCATTAAATAGCTCGAAAAGAGCGATCTAGATGATTCTGCATACTTCTGACTGAAGTTTCACCAAGATTATCGCAGAAAATCCATATCTCAGCTTGAAACCTCACGAAAACCAAGTTATCTCCGGTTTTGCACATCAAACGTACTGTGGAGTGGTGAATACACCAGAAAACGCGTTTCTCGCATTAAATAGCTCGAAAAGAGCGATCTAGATGATTCTGCATCCTTCTGACTGAAGTCACACCAGGATTATTGTAGAAAATGCATATCTCAGATGGAAACACCACGAAAATCAAGATATCGCCGGTTCTGCATATAAAACGCACTGTGGAATGTTGAAAAACACCAGAAATCTTGTTTTTTCGCATTAAATAGCTCGAAAAGTGCGATCTAGATGATTCTGCATACTTCTGACTGAAGTCTCACCAAGATTATCGCAGAAAATCCATATCTCAGCTTGAAACCTCACGAAAACCAAGTTATCGCCGGTTCTGCACATCAAACGTACTGTGGAGTGGTGAATACACCAGAAAACGTGTTTCTCGCATTAAATAGCTCGAAAAGAGCGATCTAGATGATTCTGCATACTTCTGACAGAAGACTCACCATCATTATCGCAGAAAATGCATATCTCAGCTGGAAACACCACGAAAATCAATATATCGCCGGTTCTTCATATAAAACGCACTGTGGATTGTTGAAAACACCAGCAAACTTGTTTTTTCGCATTAAATAGCTCGAAATGAGCGATCTAGATGATTCTGCATACTTCTGACTGAAGTCTCACCAAGATTATCGCAGAAAATCCATATCTCAGCTTGAAACCTCACGAAAACCAAGTTATCTCCGGTTCTGCACATCAAACGTACTGTGGAGTGGTGAATACACCAGAAAACGAGTTTATCGCATTAAATAGCTCGAAAAGAGCGATCTAGATGATTCTGCATACTTCTGACAGAAGACTCACCAAGATTATCGCAGAAAATCCATATCTCAGCTGGAAACTCCACGAAAACCAAGTTATCGGCAACTCTACATATCAAACGCACTGTGGAGTGGTCAAAACACCAGAAAACTTGTTTTTCGTATTAAATAGCTCGAAAAGAGAGATCTAGATGATTCTGCATACTTCTGACTGAAGTCTCACCAATATTATCGCAGAAAGGCATATCGCAGCTTGAAACCTCACGAAAATCAAGATGTTGCCGGTTCTGCATGTCAAACGTACTGTGGAGTGGTGAAAACAACCAGATAACGAGTTTATCGCATTAAATAGCTCGAAAAGAGGGGTCTCGATGATTCTGCATACTACTGACAGAAGACTCACCAAGATTATCGACGAAAATGCATATCTCAGGTTGAAATCTCATGAAATTAAAGATGTCGCCGGTTCTGCATATAAAACGCACTGTGGAATGTTGAAAACACCAGAAAACTGGTTTTTTCGCATTAAATAGCTCGAAAAGAGCGATCTAGATGATTCTGCATACTTCTGACTGAAGTCTCACCAAGATTATCGCAGAAAATCCATATCTCAGGTTGAAATCTCACGAAATTAAAGATGTCGCCGGTTCTGCATATAAAACGCACTATGGAATGTTGAAAACACCAGAAAACTTGTTTTTTCGCATTAAATAGCTCGAAAAGAGCGATCTAGATGATTCTGCATACTTCTGACAGAAGACTCACCATCATTATCGCAGAAAATGCATATCTCAGCTGGAAACACCACGAAAATCAATATATCGCCGGTTCTTCATATAAAACGCACTGTGGATTGTTGAAAACAACAGCAAACTTGTTTTTTCGCATTAAATAGCTCGAAATGAGCGATCTAGATGATTCTGCATACTTCTGACTGAAGTCTCACCAAGATTATCGCAGAAAATCCATATCTCAGCTTGAAACCTCACGAAAACCAAGTTATCTCCGGTTCTGCACATCAAACGTACTGTGGAGTGGTGAATACACCAGAAAACGAGTTTATCGCATTAAATAGCTCGAAAAGAGGGGTCTCGATGATTCTGCATACTACTGACAGAAGACTCACCAAGATTATCGACGAAAATGCATATCTCAGGTTGAAATCTCATGAAATTAAAGATGTCGCCGGTTCTGCATATAAAACGCACTGTGGAATGTTGAAAAACACCATAAAACTTGTTTTCTCGCATTAAATAGCTCGAAAAGAGCGATCTAGATGATTCTGCATCCTTCTGACTGAAGTCACACCAGGATTATTGTAGAAAATGCATATCTCAGCTGGAAACACCACGAAAATCAAGATATCGCCGGTTCTGCATATAAAACGCACTGTGGAATGTTGAAAAACACCATAAAACTTGTTTTTTCGCATTAAATAGCTCGAAAAGTGCGATCTAGATGATTCTGCATACTTCTGACAGAAGACTCACCATCATTATCGCAGAAAATGCATATCTCAGCTGGAAACACCACGAAAATCAATATATCGCCGGTTCTTCATATAAAACGCACTGTGGATTGTTGAAAACAACAGCAAACTTGTTTTTTCGCATTAAATAGCTCGAAATGAGCGATCTAGATGATTCTGCATACTTCTGACTGAAGTCTCACCAAGATTATCGCAGAAAATCCATATCTCAGCTTGAAACCTCACGAAAACCAAGTTATCTCCGGTTCTGCACATCAAACGTACTGTGGAGATGTGAATACACCAGAAAACGAGTTTATCGCATTAAATAGCTCGAAAAGAGCGATCTAGATGATTCTGCATACTTCTGACAGAAGACTCACCAAGATTATCGCAGAAAATCCATATCTCAGCTGGAAACTCCACGAAAACCAAGTTATCGGCAACTCTACATATCAAACGCACTGTGGAGTGGTCAAAACACCAGAAAACTTGTTTTTCGTATTAAATAGCTCGAAAAGAGAGATCTAGATGATTCTGCATACTTCTGACTGAAGTCTCACCAATATTATCGCAGAAAGGCATATCGCAGCTTGAAACCTCACGAAAATCAAGATGTTGCCGGTTCTGCATGTCAAACGTACTGTGGAGTGGTGAAAACAACCAGATAACGAGTTTATCGCATTAAATAGCTCGAAAAGAGGGGTCTCGATGATTCTGCATACTACTGACAGAAGACTCACCAAGATTATCGACGAAAATGCATATCTCAGGTTGAAATCTCACGAAATTAAAGATGTCGCCGGTTCTGCATATAAAACGCACTGTGGAATGTTGAAAACACCAGAAAACTGGTTTTTTCGCATTAAATAGCTCGAAAAGAGCGATCTAGATGATTCTGCATACTTCTGACTGAAGTCTCACCAAGATTATCGCAGCAAATCCATATCTCAGCTTGAAACATCACGAAAACCAAGTTATCTCCGGTTCTGCACATCAAACGTACTGTGGAGCGGTGAATACACCAGAAAACGCGTTTCTCGCATTAAATAGCTCGAAAAGAGCGATCTAGATGATTCTGCATCCTTCTGACTGAAGTCACACCAGGATTATTGTAGAAAATGCATATCTCAGCTGGAAACACCACGAAAATCAAGATATCGCCGGTTCTGCATATAAAACGCACTGTGGAATGTTGAAAAACACCAGAAAACTTGTTTTTTCGCATTAAATAGCTCGAAAAGTGCGATCTAGGTGATTCTGCATACTTCTGACTGAAGTCTCACCAAGATTATCGCAGAAAATCCATATCTCAGCTTGAAACCTCACGAAAACCAAGTTATCTCCGGTTCTGCACATCAAACGTACTGTGGAGTGGTGAATACACCAGAAAACGTGTTTCTCGCATTAAATAGCTCGAAAAGAGCGATCTAGATGATTCTGCATACTACTGACAGAAGACTCACCAAGATTATCGTCGAAAATGGATATCTCAGGTTGAAATCTCACGAAATTAAAGATGTCGCCGGTTCTGCATATAAAACGCACTGTGGAATGTTGAAAACACCAGAAAACTTGTTTTTTCGCATTAAATAGCTCGAAAAGAGCGATCTAGATGATTCTGCATACATCTGACTGAAGTCTCACCAAGACTATCGCAGAAAATCCATATCTCATGTTGAAATCTCACGAAATTAAAGGTGTCGCCGGTTCTGCATATAAAACGCACTATGGAATGTTGAAAACACCAGAAGACTTGTTTTTTCGCATTAAATAGCTCGAAAAGAGCGATCTAGATGATTCTGCATACTTCTGACTGAAGTTTCACCAAGATTATCGCAGAAAATCCATATCTCAGCTTGAAACCTCACGAAAACCAAGTTATCTCCGGTTCTGCACATCAAACGTACTGTGGAGTGGTGAATACACCAGAAAACGCGTTTCTCGCATTAAATAGCTCGAAAAGAGCGATCTAGATGATTCTGCATCCTTCTGACTGAAGTCACACCAGGATTATTGTAGAAAATGCATATCTCAGCTGGAAACACCACGAAAATCAAGATATCGCCGGTTCTGCATATAAAACGCACTGTGGAATGTTGAAAAACACCAGAAATCTTGTTTTTTCGCATTAAATAGCTCGAAAAGTGCGATCTAGATGATTCTGCATACTTCTGACTGAAGTCTCACCAAGATTATCGCAGAAAATCCATATCTCAGCTTGAAACCTCACGAAAACCAAGTTATCGCCGGTTCTGCACATCAAACGTACTGTGGAGTGGTGAATACACCAGAAAACGTGTTTCTCGCATTAAATAGCTCGAAAAGAGCGATCTAGATGATTCTGCATACTTCTGACAGAAGACTCACCATCATTATCGCAGAAAATGCATATCTCAGCTGGAAACACCACGAAAATCAATATATCGCCGGTTCTTCATATAAAACGCACTGTGGATTGTTGAAAACACCAGCAAACTTGTTTTTTCGCATTAAATAGCTCGAAATGAGCGATCTAGATGATTCTGCATACTTCTGACTGAAGTCTCACCAAGATTATCGCAGAAAATCCATATCTCAGCTTGAAACCTCACGAAAACCAAGTTATCTCCGGTTCTGCACATCAAACGTACTGTGGAGTGGTGAATACACCAGAAAACGAGTTTATCGCATTAAATACCTCGAAAAGAGGGGTCTCGATGATTCTGCATACTACTGACAGAAGACTCACCAAGATTATCGACGAAAATGCATATCTCAGGTTGAAATCTTTCGAAATAAAAGATGTCGCCGGTTCTGCATATAAAACTCACTGTGGAATGTTGAAAACACCAGAAAACTTGTTTTTTCGCATTAAATAGCTCGAAAAGAGCGATATAGATGATTCTGCATACTTCCGACTGAAGTCTCACCAAGATTATCGCAGAAAATCCATATCTCAGCTTGAAACCTCACGAAAACCAAGTTATCTCCGGTTCTGCACATCAAACGTACTGTGGAGTGGTGAATACACCAGAAAACGCGTTTCTCGCATTTAATAGCTCGAAAAGAGCGATCTAGATGATTCTGCATACTACTGACAGAAGACTCACCAAGATTATCGTCGAAAATGGATATCTCAGGTTGAAATCTCACGAAATTAAAGATGTCGCCGGTTCTGCATATAAAACGCACTGTGGAATGTTGAAAACACCAGAAAACTTGTTTTTTCGCATTAAATAGCTCGAAAAGAGCGATCTAGATGATTCTGCATACTTCTGACTGAAGTCTCACCAAGATTATCGCAGAAAATCCATATCTCAGGTTGAAATCTCACGAAATTAAAGATGTCGCCGGTTCTGCATATAAAACGCACTATGGAATGTTGAAAACACCAGAAAACTTGTTTTTTCGCATTAAATAGCTCGAAAAGAGCGATCTAAATGATTCTGCATACTTCTGACTGAAGTTTCACCAAGATTATCGCAGAAAATCCATATCTCAGCTTGAAACCTCACGAAAACCAAGTTATCTCCGGTTCTGCACATCAAACGTACTGTGGAGTGGTGAATACACCAGAAAACGCGTTTCTCGCATTAAATAGCTCGAAAAGAGCGATCTAGATGATTCTGCATCCTTCTGACTGAAGTCACACCAGGATTATTGTAGAAAATGCATATCACAGCTGGAAACACCACGAAAATCAAGATATCGCCGGTTCTGCATATAAAACGCACTGTGGAATGTTGAAAAACACCAGAAATCTTGTTTTTTCGCATTAAATAGCTCGAAAAGTGCGATCTAGATGATTCTGCATACTTCTGACTGAAGTCTCACCAAGATTATCGCAGAAAATCCATATCTCAGCTTGAAACCTCACGAAAACCAAGTTATCGCCGGTTCTGCACATCAAACGTACTGTGGAGTGGTGAATACACCAGAAAACGTGTTTCTCGCATTAAATAGCTCGAAAAGAGCGATCTACATGATTCTGCATACTTCTGACAGAAGACTCACCATCATTATCGCAGAAAATGCATATCTCAGCTGGAAACACCACGAAAATCAATATATCGCCGGTTCTTCATATAAAACGCACTGTGGATTGTTGAAAACACCAGCAAACTTGTTTTTTCGCATTAAATAGCTCGAAATGAGCGATCTAGATGATTCTGCATACTTCTGACTGAAGTCTCACCAAGATTATCGCAGAAAATCCATATCTCAGCTTGAAACCTCACGAAAACCAAGTTATCTCCGGTTCTGCACATCAAACGTACTGTGGAGTGGTGAATACACCAGAAAACGAGTTTATCGCATTAAATACCTCGAAAAGAGGGGTCTCGATGATTCTGCATACTACTGACAGAAGACTCACCAAGATTATCGACGAAAATGCATATCTCAGGTTGAAATCTTTCGAAATAAAAGATGTCGCCGGTTCTGCATATAAAACTCACTGTGGAATGTTGAAAACACCAGAAAACTTGTTTTTTCGCATTAAATAGCTCGAAAAGAGCGATATAGATGATTCTGCATACTTCTGACTGAAGTCTCACCAAGATTATCGCAGAAAATCCATATCTCAGCTTGAAACCTCACGAAAACCAAGTTATCTCGGGTTCTGCACATCAAACGTACTGTGGAGTGGTGAATACACCAGAAAACGTGTTTCTCGCATTAAATAGCCCGAAAAGAGCGATCTGGATGATTCTGCATACTTCTGACAGAAGACTCACCAAGATTATCGCAGAAAATCCATATCTCAGCTTGAAACATCACGAAAACCAAGTTATCTCCGGTTCTGCACATCAAACGTACTGTGGAGCGGTGAATACACCAGAAAACGCGTTTCTCGCATTAAATAGCTCGAAAAGAGCGATCTAGATGATTCTGCATACTTCTGACTGAAGTTTCACCAAGATTATCGCAGAAAATCCATATCTCAGCTTGAAACCTCACGAAAACCAAGTTATCTCCGGTTCTGCACATCAAACGTACTGTGGAGTGGTGAATACACCAGAAAACGCGTTTCTCGCATTTAATAGCTCGAAAAGAGCGATCTAGATGATTCTGCATACTACTGACAGAAGACTCACCAAGATTATCGTCGAAAATGGATATCTCAGGTTGAAATCTCACGAAATTAAAGATGTCGCCGGTTCTGCATATAAAACGCACTGTGGAATGTTGAAAACACCAGAAAACTTGTTTTTTCGCATTAAATAGCTCGAAAAGAGCGATCTAGATGATTCTGCATACTTCTGACTGAAGTCTCACCAAGATTATCGCAGAAAATCCATATCTCAGGTTGAAATCTCACGAAATTAAAGATGTCGCCGGTTCTGCATATAAAACGCACTATGGAATGTTGAAAACACCAGAAAACTTGTTTTTTCGCATTAAATAGCTCGAAAAGAGCGATCTAAATGATTCTGCATACTTCTGACTGAAGTTTCACCAAGATTATCGCAGAAAATCCATATCTCAGCTTGAAACCTCACGAAAACCAAGTTATCTCCGGTTCTGCACATCAAACGTACTGTGGAGTGGTGAATACACCAGAAAACGCGTTTCTCGCATTAAATAGCTCGAAAAGAGCGATCTAGATGATTCTGCATCCTTCTGACTGAAGTCACACCAGGATTATTGTAGAAAATGCATATCACAGCTGGAAACACCACGAAAATCAAGATATCGCCGGTTCTGCATATAAAACGCACTGTGGAATGTTGAAAAACACCATAAAACTTGTTTTTTCGCATTAAATAGCTCGAAAAGTGCGATCTAGATGATTCTGCATACTTCTGACTGAAGTCTCACCAAGATTATCGCAGAAAATCCATATCTCAGCTTGAAACCTCTCGAAAACCAAGTTATCTCCGGTTCTGCACATCAAACGTACTGTGGAGTGGTGAATACACCAGAAAACGTGTTTCTCGCATTTAATAGCTCGAAAAGAGCGATCTAGATGATTCTGCATACTTCTGACAGAAGACTCACCATCATTATCGCAGAAAATGCATATCTCAGCTGGAAACACCACGAAAATCAATATATCGCCGGTTCTTCATATAAAACGCACTGTGGATTGTTGAAAACACCAGCAAACTTGTTTTTTCGCATTAAATAGCTCGAAATGAGCGATCTAGATGATTCTGCATACTTCTGACTGAAGTCTCACCAAGATTATCGCAGAAAATCCATATCTCAGCTTGAAACCTCACGAAAACCAAGTTATCTCCTGTTCTGCACATCAAACGTACTGTGGAGTGGTGAATACACCAGAAAACGAGTTTATCGCATTAAATAGCTCGAAAAGAGCGATCTAGATGATTCTGCATACTTCTGACAGAAGACTCACCAAGATTATCGCAGAAAATCCATATCTCAGCTGGAAACTCCACGAAAACCAAGTTATCGGCAACTCTACATATCAAACGCACTGTGGAGTGGTCAAAACACCAGAAAACTTGTTTTTCGTATTAAATAGCTCGAAAAGAGAGATCTAGATGATTCTGCATACTTCTGACTGAAGTCTCACCAATATTATCGCAGAAAGGCATATCGCAGCTTGAAACCTCACGAAAATCAAGATGTTGCCGGTTCTGCATGTCAAACGTACTGTGGAGTGGTGAAAACAACCAGATAACGAGTTTATCGCATTAAATAGCTCGAAAAGAGGGGTCTCGATGATTCTGCATACTACTGACAGAAGACTCACCAAGATTATCGACGAAAATGCATATCTCAGGTTGAAATCTCACGAAATTAAAGATGTCGCCGGTTCTGCATATAAAACGCACTGTGGAATGTTGAAAACACCAGAAAACTGGTTTTTCGCATTAAATAGCTCGAAAAGAGCGATCTAGATGATTCTGCATACTTCTGACTGAAGTCTCACCAAGATTATCGCAGCAAATCCATATCTCAGCTTGAAACATCACGAAAACCAAGTTATCTCCGGTTCTGCACATCAAACGTACTGTGGAGCGGTGAATACACCAGAAAACGCGTTTCTCGCATTAAATAGCTCGAAAAGAGCGATCTAGATGATTCTGCATCCTTCTGACTGAAGTCACACCAGGATTATTGTAGAAAATGCATATCTCAGCTGGAAACACCACGAAAATCAAGATATCGCCGGTTCTGCATATAAAACGCACTGTGGAATGTTGAAAAACACCAGAAAACTTGTTTTTTCGCATTAAATAGCTCGAAAAGTGCGATCTAGGTGATTCTGCATACTTCTGACTGAAGTCTCACCAAGATTATCGCAGAAAATCCATATCTCAGCTTGAAACCTCACGAAAACCAAGTTATCTCCGGTTCTGCACATCAAACGTACTGTGGAGTGGTGAATACACCAGAAAACGTGTTTCTCGCATTAAATAGCTCGAAAAGAGCGATCTAGATGATTCTGCATACTACTGACAGAAGACTCACCAAGATTATCGTCGAAAATGGATATCTCAGGTTGAAATCTCACGAAATTAAAGATGTCGCCGGTTCTGCATATAAAACGCACTGTGGAATGTTGAAAACACCAGAAAACTTGTTTTTTCGCATTAAATAGCTCGAAAAGAGCGATCTAGATGATTCTGCATACATCTGACTGAAGTCTCACCAAGACTATCGCAGAAAATCCATATCTCATGTTGAAATCTCACGAAATTAAAGGTGTCGCCGGTTCTGCATATAAAACGCAATATGGAATGTTGAAAACACCAGAAGACTTGTTTTTTCGCATTAAATAGCTCGAAAAGAGCGATCTAGATGATTCTGCATACTTCTGACTGAAGTCTCACCAAGATTATCGCAGAAAATCCATATCTCAGCTTGAAACCTCACGAAAACCAAGTTATCTCCGGTTCTGCACATCAAACGTACTGTGGAGTGGTGAATACACCAGAAAACGCGTTTCTCGCATTAAATAGCTCGAAAAGAGCGATCTAGATGATTCTGCATCCTTCTGACTGAAGTCACACCAGGATTATTGTAGAAAATGCATATCTCAGCTGGAAACACCACGAAAATCAAGATATCGCCGGTTCTGCATATAAAACGCACTGTGGAATGTTGAAAAACACCACAAAACTCGTTTTCTCGCATTAAATAGCTCGAAAAGAGCGATCTAGATGATTCTGCATACTTCTGACTGAAGTCTCACCAAGATTATCGCAGAAAATCCATATCTCAGCTTGAAACATCACGAAAACCAAGTTATCTCCGGTTCTGCACATCAAACGTACTGTGGAGCGGTGAATACACCAGAAAACGCGTTTCTCGCATTAAATAGCTCGAAAAGAGCGATCTAGATGATTCTGCATACTTCTGACTGAAGTTTCACCAAGATTATCGCAGAAAATCCATATCTCAGCTTGAAACCTCACGAAAACCAAGTTATCTCCGGATCTGCACATCAAACGTACTGTGGAGTGGTGAATACACCAGAAAACGCGTTTCTCGCATTTAATAGCTCGAAAAGAGCGATCTAGATGATTCTGCATACTACTGACAGAAGACTCACCAAGATTATCGTCGAAAATGGATATCTCAGCTGGAAACACCACGAAAATCAATATATCGCCGGTTCTTCATATAAAACGCACTGTGGATTGTTGAAAACACCAGCAAACTTGTTTTTTCGCATTAAATAGCTCGAAATGAGCGATCTAGATGATTCTGCATACTTCTGACTGAAGTCTCACCAAGATTATCGCAGAAAATCCATATCTCAGCTTGAAACCTCACGAAAACCAAGTTATCTCCGGTTCTGCACATCAAACGTACTGTGGAGTGGTGACTACACCAGAAAACGCGTTTTTGCATTAAATAGCTCGAAAAGAGCGATCTAGATGATTCTGCATACTTCTGACTGAAGTCTCACCAGGATTATTGTAGAAAATGCATATCTCAGCATGAAACACCACGAAAATCAAGTTATCGCCGGTTCTGCATATAAAACGCACTATGGAATGTTGAAAACACGAGAAAACTTGTTTTTTCGCATTAAATAGCTCGAAAAGAGCGATCTAGATGATTCTGCATACTTCTGACTGATGTCTCACCAAGATTATCGCAGAAAATCCATATCTCAGGTTGAAATCTCACGAAATTAAAGATGTCGCCGGTTCTGCATATAAAACGCACTATGGAATGTTGAAAACACCAGAAAACTTGTTTTTTCGCATTAAATAGCTCGAAAAGAGCGATCTAGATGATTCTGCATACTTCTGACTGAAGTTTCACCAAGATTATCGCAGAAAATCCATATCTCAGCTTGAAACCTCACGAAAACCAAGTTATCTCCGGTTCTGCACATCAAACGTACTGTGGAGTGGTGAATACACCAGAAAACGCGTTTCTCGCATTAAATAGCTCGAAAAGAGCGATCTAGATGATTCTGCATACTTCTGACAGAAGACTCACCAAGATTATCGCAGAAAATCCATATCTCAGCTGGAAACTCCACGAAAACCAAGTTATCGGCAACTCTACATATCAAACGCACTGTGGAGTGGTCAAAACACCAGAAAACTTGTTTTTCGCATTAAATAGCTCGAAAAGAGAGATCTAGATGATTCTGCATACTTCTGACTGAAGTCTCACCAATATTATCGCAGAAAGGCATATCGCAGCTTGAAACCTCACGAAAATCAAGATGTTGCCGGTTCTGCATGTCAAACGTACTGTGGAGTGGTGAAAACAACCAGATAACGAGTTTATCGCATTAAATAGCTCGAAAAGAGGGGTCTCGATGATTCTGCATACTACTGACAGAAGACTCACCAAGATTATCGACGAAAATGCATATCTCAGGTTGAAATCTCACGAAATTAAAGATGTCGCCGGTTCTGCATATAAAACGCACTGTGGAATGTTGAAAACACCAGAAAACTGGTTTTTTTCGCATTAAATAGCTCGAAAAGAGCGATCTAGATGATTCTGCATACATCTGACTGAAGTCTCACCAAGATTATCGCAGAAAATCCATATCTCAGCTTGAAACCTCACGAAAACCAAGTTATCTCCGGTTCTGCACATCAAACGTACTGTGGAGTGGTGAATACACCAGAAAACGCGTTTCTCGCATTAAATAGCTCGAAAAGAGCGATCTAGATGATTCTGCATACTTCTGACAGAAGACTCACCAAGATTATCGCAGAAAATGCATACCTCAGCTGGAAACCCCACGAAAACCAAGTTATCGGCGGCTCTACATATCAAACGCACTGTGGAGTGGTCAAAACACCACAAAACTCGTTTTTTCGCATTAAATAGCTCGAAAAGAGCGATCTAGATGATTCTGCATACTTCTGACTGAAGTCTCATCAAGATTATCGCAGAAAATCCATATCTCAGCTTGAAACCTCACGAAAACCAAGTTATCTCCGGTTCTGCACATCAAACGTACTGTGGAGTGGTGAATACACCAGAAAACGTGTTTCTCGCATTAAATAGCTCGAAAAGAGCGATCTAGATGATTCTGCATACTTCTGACAGAAGACTCACCAAGATTATCGCAGAAAATGCATACCTCAGCTGGAAACCCCACGAAAACCAAGTTATCGGCGGCTCTACATATCAAACGCACTGTGGAGTGGTCAAAACACCACAAAACTCGTTTTTTCGCATTAAATAGCTCGAAAAGAGCGATCTAGATGATTCTGCATACTTCTGACTGAAGTCTCACCAAGATTATCGCAGAAAATCCATATCTCAGCTTGAAACCTCACGAAAACCAAGTTATCTCCGGTTCTGCACATCAAACGTACTGTGGAGTGGTGAATACACCAGAAAACGCGTTTCTCGCATTAAATAGCTCGAAAAGAGCGATCTAGATGATTCTGCATACTTGTGACTGATGTCTCACCAGGATTATTGTAGAAAATGCATATCTCAGCTGGAAACACCACGAAAATCAAGATATCGCCGGTTCTGCATATAAAACGCACTGTGGAATGTTGAAAACACCAGAAAACTTGTTTTTTCGCATTAAATAGCTCGTAAAGAGCGATCTAGATGATTCTGCATACTTCTGACAGAAGACTCACCAAGATTATCGCAGAAAATGCATATCTCAGCAGGAAACCCCACGAAAACCAAGTTATCGGCGGCTCTACATATCAAACGCACTGTGGAGTGGTCAAAACACTAGAAAACTTGTTTTTTCGCATTAAATAGCTCGAACAGAGCGATCTAGATGATTCTGCATACTTCTGACTGAAGTCTCACCAAGATTATTGTAGAAAATGCACATCTCAGCTGGAAACACCACGAAAATCAAGATATCGCCGGTTCTGCATATAAAACGCACTGTGGAATGTTGAAAACACCAGAATACTTGTTTTTTCGAATTAAATAGCTCGAAAAGAGCGATCTAGATGATTCTGCATACTTCTGACTGAAGTCTCACCAAGATTATTGTAGAAAATGCATATCTCAGCTGGAAACACCACGAAAATCAAGATATCGCCGGTTCTGCATATAAAACGCACTGTGGAATGTTGAAAACACCAGAAAACTTGTTTTTTCGAATTAAATAGCTCGAAAAGAGCGATCTAGATAATTCTGCATACTTCTGACTGAAGTCTCACCAAGATTATCGCAGAAAATCCATATCTCAGCTTGAAACCTCACGAAAACCAAGTTATCTCCGGTTCTGCACATCAAACGTTCTGTGGAGTGGTGAATACACCAGAAAACGTGTTTCTCGCATTAAACAGCTCGAAAAGAGGGGTCTCGATGGTTCTGCATACTACTGACAGAAGTCTCACCAATATTATCGCAGAAAGGCATATCGCAGCTTGAAACCTCACGAATATCAAGATGTTGCCGGTTCTGCATGTCAAACGTACTGTGGAGTGGTGAAAACAACCAGATAACGAGTTTATCGCATTAAATAGCTCGAAAAGAGGGGTCTCGATGATTCTGCATACTACTGACAGAAGACTCACCAAGATTATCGACGAAAATGCATATCTCAGCTTGAAACCTCATGAAAATCAAGATGTCGCCGGTTCTGCATATCAAACGCACTGTGGAGTGGTGAATACACCAGAAAACGTGTTTCTCGCATTAAATAGCTCGAAAAGAGCGATCTAGATGATTCTGCATACTTCTGACTGAAGTCTCACCAGGATTATTGTAGAAAATGCATATCTCAGCTGGAAACACCACGAAAATCAAGATATCGCCGGTTCTGCACATCAAACGTACTGTGGAGTGGTGTACACACCAGAAAACGCGTTTCTCGCATTAAATAGCTCGAAAAGAGCGATCTAGATGATTCTGCATACTTCTGACTGAAGTCTCACCAGGATTATTGTAGAAAATATATATCTCAGCTGGAAACACCACGAAAATCAAGATATCGCCGGTTCTGCATATAAAACGCACTGTGGAATGTTGAAAACACCAGAAAACTTGTTTTTTCGCATTAAATAGCTCGAAAATAGCGATCTCGATGATTCTGCATACTTTTGACAGAAGTCGCGCCAAGATTATCGCAGAAAATGCATATCTCAGCTTGAAACCCGACCGAAACCAATATACCTCCAGTTCTGCATATCAAACGCACTGTGGGATGGCGAAAACACCAGAAAACGTGTTTCTGGATTTAAATAGCTCGAAAAGAGCGATCTAGATGATTCTGCATACTTCTGACTGAAGTCTCACCAATATTATAGCAGAAAATGCATATCTCAGCTTGAAATCTCACGAAAATCAAGATGGCCGGTTCTGCATATAAAACGCACTGTGGAGTGGTGAAAACACCAGATAACGTGTTTCTCGCATTAAACAGCTCGAAAAGAGGGGTCTCGATGGTTCTGAATACTAGTGACAGAAGACTCACCAAGATTATCGAAGAAAATGCATATCTCAGGTTGAAATCTCACGAAAATCAAGAAGTCGCCTGTTCTGCATATCAAACGCACTGTGGAGTGGTGAAAACACCAGATAACGTGCTTCTCGCATTAAATAGCACGAAAAGAAGGGTCTCGATGATTCTGCATACTACTGACAGAAGACTCACCAAGATTATCGACGAAAATGCATATCTCAGGTTGAAATCTCACGAAAATAAAGATGTCGCCGGTTCTGCATATCACACGCACTGTGGAATCGTGAAAACACCAGATAACGTGTTTCTCGCATTAAATAGCTCGAAAAGAGGGATCTCGATGATTCTGCATACTTCTGACAGATGACTCACCAAGATTATCGCAGAAAATGCATATCTCAGCTGGAAACACCACGAAAATCAAGATGGCCGGTTCTGCATATAAAACGCACTGTGGAGTGGTGAAAACACCAGATAACGTGTTTCTCGCATTAAACAGCTCGAAAAGAGGGGTCTCGATGGTTCTGAATACTAGTGACAGAAGACTCACCAAGATTATCGAAGAAAATGCATATCTCAGGTTGAAATCTCACGAAAATCAAGAAGTCGCCTGTTCTGCATATCAAACGCACTGTGGAGTGGTGAAAACACCAGATAACGTGTTTCTCGCATTAAATAGCACGAAAAGAAGGGTCTCGATGATTCTGCATACTACTGACAGAAGACTCACCAAGATTATCGACGAAAATGCATATCTCAGGTTGAAATCTCACGAAAATAAAGATGTCGCCGGTTCTGCATATCACACGCACTGTGGAATCGTGAAAACACCAGATAACGTGTTTCTCGCATTAAATAGCTCGAAAAGAGGGATCTCGATGATTCTGCATACTTCTGACAGATGACTCACCAAGATTATCGCAGAAAATGCATATCTCAGCTGGAAACACCACGAAAATCAAGATATCGCCTGTTCTGCATATAAAACGCACTGTGGAATGTTGAAAACACCAGAAAACTTGTTTTTTCGCATTAAATAGCTCGAAAAGAGCGATCTAGATGATTCTGCATACTTCTGACTGAAGTCTCACCAATATTATCGCAGAAAATGCATATCTCAGCTAGAAACATCACGAAAATCAAGATGTCGCCGGTTCTGCATATCAAACGCACTGTGGAGTGGTGAAAACAACCAGATAACGTGTTGCTCGCATTAAATAGCTCGAAACGAGCGATCTAGATGATTCTGCATACATCTGACTGAAGTATCACCAAGATTATCGCACAAAATGCATATCTCAGCTTGAAACCCGACCGAAACCAAGATATCTCCGGTTCTGCATATCAAACGCACTGTGGGGTGGTGAAAACACCAGAAAACGTGTTTCTCGCATTAAATAGCTCGATACGAGCGATCTAGATGATTCTGCATACTTCTGACTGATGGCTCACCAATATTATCGCAGAAAATGCATATCTCAGCTAGAAACCTCACGAAAATCAAGATGTCGCCAGTTCTGCATATCATACGCACTGTGGAGTGGTGAAAACACCAGATAACGTGTTTCTCGCATTAAATAGCTCGAAAAGAGCGATCTCGATGATTCTGCATACCTCTGACAGAATTCTCACCAAGATTATCGCTGAAAATGAATATCTCAGCTTGAAACATCACGAAAACCAAGTTATCGGCAACTCTACATATCAAACGCACTGTGGAGTGGTCAAAACACCAGAAAACTTGTTTTTTCGCATTAAATAGCTCGAAAAGAGCGATCTAGATGATTCTGCATACTTCTGACTGTAGTCTCACCAAGATTATCGCAGAAAATCCATATCTCAGCTTGAAACCTCACGAAAACCAAGTTATCTCCGGTTCTGCACATCAAACGTACTGTGGAGTGGTGAATACACCAGAAAACGTGTTTCTCGCATTAAATAGCTCGATACGAGCGATCTAGATGATTCTGCATACTTCTGACTGAAGTCTCACCAATATTATCTCAGAAAGTCATATCGCAGCTTGAAACCTCACGAAAATCAAGATGTTGCCGGTTCTGCATGTCAAACGTACTGTGGAGTGGTGAAAACAACCAGATAACGAGTTTATCGCATTAAATAGCTCGAAAAGGGGGGTCTCGATGATTCTGCATACTACTGACAGAAGACTCACCAAGATTATCGACGAAAATGCATATCTCAGGTTGAAATCTCACGAAATTAAAGATGTCGCCGGTTCTGCATATAAAACGCACTGTGGAATGTTGAAAACACCAGAAAACTTGTTTTTTCGCATTAAATAGCTCGAAAAGAGCGATCTAGATGATTCTGCATACTTCTGACTGTAGTCTCACCAAGATTATCGCAGAAAATCCATATCTCAGCTTGAAACCTCACGAAAACCAAGTTATCTCCGGTTCTGCACATCAAACGTACTGTGGAGTGGTGAATACACCAGAAAACGTGTTTCTCGCATTAAATAGCTCGATACGAGCGATCTAGATGATTCTGCATACTTCTGACAGAAGACTCACCAAGATTATCGCACAAAATGCATATCTCAGCTTGAAACCCGACCGAAACCAAGATATCTCCGGTTCTGCATATCAAACGCACTGTGGGGTGGTGAAAACACCAGAAAACGTGTTTCTCGCATTAAATAGCTCGATACGAGCGATCTAGATGATTCTGCATACTTCTGACTGAAGTCTCACCAAGATTATCGCAGAAAATCCATATCTCAGCTTGAAACCTCACGAAAACCAAGTTATCTCCGGTTCTGCACATCAAACGTACTGTGGAGTGGTGAATACACCAGAAAACGCGTTTCTCGCATTAAATAGCTCGAAAAGAGCGATCTAGATGATTCTGCATACTTCTGACAGAAAACTCACCAAGATTATCGCAGAAAATGCATATCTCAGCTGGAAAACCCACGAAAACCAAGTTATCTCCGGTTCTGCACATCAAACGTACTGTGGAGTGGTGAAAACACCAGATAACGTGTTTCTCGCATTAAATAGCACGAAAAGAAGGGTCTCGATGATTCTGCATACTACTGACAGAAGACTCACCAAGATTATCGCAGAAAATGCATATCTCAGGTTGAAATCTCACGAAAATAAAGATGTCGCCGGTTCTGCATATCACACGCACTGTGGAATCGTGAAAACACCAGATAACGTGTTTCTCGCATTAAATAGCTCGAAAAGAGGGATCTCGATGATTCTGCATACTTCTGACAGATGACTCACCAAGATTATCGCAGAAAATGCATATCTCAGCTGGAAACACCACGAAAATCAAGATATCGCCTGTTCTGCATATAAAACGCACTGTGGAATGTTGAAAACACCAGAAAACTTGTTTTTTCGCATTAAATAGCTCGAAAAGAGCGATCTAGATGATTCTGCATACTTCTGACTGAAGTCTCACCATGATTATTGTAGAAAATGCATATCTCAGCTGGAAACACCACAAAAATCAAGATATCGCCGGTTCTGCAAATAAAACGCACTGTGGAATGTTGAAAACACCAGAAAACTTGTTTTTTCGAATTAAATAGCACGAAATGAGCGATCTAGATGATTCTGCATACTTCTGACTGTAGTCTCACCAAGATTATCGCAGAAAATCCATATCTCAGCTTGAAACCTCACGAAGACCAAGTTATCTCCGGTTCTGCACATCAACCGTACTGTGGAGTGGTGAATACACCAGAAAACGTGTTTCTGGCATTAAATACCTCGAAACGAGCGATCTAGATGATTCTGCATACTTCTGACTGAAGTCTCACCAATATTATCGCAGAAAATGCATATCTCAGCTAGAAACATCACGAAAATCAAGATGTCGCCGGTTCTGCATATCAAACGCACTGTGGAGTGGTGAAAACAACCAGATAACGTGTTGCTCGCATTAAATAGCTCGAAACGAGCGATCTAGATGATTCTGCATACATCTGACTGAAGTATCACCAATATTATCGCAGAAAATGCATATCTCAGCTTGAAACCCGACGAAAATCAAGATGTCGCCGGTTCTGCACATCAAACGCACTGTGGAGTGGTGAAAACAACCAGATAACGTGTTGCTCGCATTAAATAGCTCGAAACGAGCGATCTAGATGATTCTGCATACTTCTGACTGAAGTCTCACCAATATTATCGCAGAAAATGCATATCTCAGCTAGAAACATCACGAAAATCAAGATGTCGCCGGTTCTGCATATCAAACGCACTGTGGAGTGGTGAAAACAACCAGATAACGTGTTGCTCGTATTAAATAGCTCGAAACGAGCGATCTAGATGATTCTGCATACATCTGACTGAAGTATCACCAATATTATCGCAGAAAATGCATATCTCAGCTTGAAACCCGACGAAAACCAAGATGTCGCCGGTTCTGCATATCAAACGACCTGTGGAGTGGTGAAAACACCAGATAACGTGTTTCTCGCATTAAATAGCTCGAAACGAGCGATCTCGATGATTCTGCATACTTCTGACAGTAGTCTCATCAATATTATCGCAGAAAATGCATATCTCAGCTTGAAACCTCATGAAAATCAAGATGTCGCCGGTTCTGCATATCAAACGCACTGTGGAGTGGTGAATACACCAGAAAACGTGTTTCTCGCATTAAATAGCTCGAAAAGAGCGATCTAGATGATTCTGCATACTTCTGACAGAAGACTCACCAAGATTATCGCACAAAATGCATATCTCAGCTTGAAACCCGACCGAAACCAAGATATCTCCGGTTCTGCATATCAAACGCACTGTGGGGTGGTGAAAACACCAGAAAACGTGTTTCTCGCATTAAATAGCTCGATACGAGCGATCTAGATGATTCTGCATACTTCTGACTGAAGTCTCACCAGGATTATTGTAGAAAATGCATATCTCAGCTGGAAACACCACGAAAATCAAGATATCGCCGGTTCTGCATATAAAACGCACTGTGGAATGTTGAAAACACCAGAAAACTTGTTTTTTCGCATTAAATAGCTCGAAAAGAGCGATCTAGATGATTCTGCATACTTCTGACTGAAGTCTCACCAAGATTATCGCAGAAAATCCATATCTCAGCTTGAAACCTCACGAAAACCAAGTTATCTCCGGTTCTGCACATCAAACGTACTGTGGAGTGGTGAATACACCAGAAAACGCGTTTCTCGCATTAAATAGCTCGAAAAGAGCGATCTAGATGATTCTGCATACTTCTGACAGAAGACTCACCAAGATTATCGCAGAGAATGCATATCTCAGCTGGAATCCCCACGAAAACCAAGTTATCGGCGGCTCTACATATCAAACGCACTGTGGAGTGGTCAAAACACCAGAAAACTTGTTTTTTCGCATTAAATAGCTCGAAAAGAGCGATCTAGATGATTCTGCATACTTCTGACTGAAGTCTCACTAAGATTATCGCAGAAAATCCATATCTCAGCTTGAAACCTCACGAAAACCAAGTTATCTCCGGTTCTGCACATCAAACGTACTGTGGAGTGGTGAATACACCAGAAAACGCGTTTCTCGCATTAAATAGCTCGAAAAGAGCGATCTAGATGATTCTGCATACTTCTGACAGAAGACTCACCAAGATTATCGCACAAAATGCATATCTCAGCTTGAAACCCGACCGAAACCAAGATATCTCCGGTTCTGCATATCAAACGCACTGTGGGGTGGTGAAAACACCAGAAAACGTGTTTCTCGCATTAAATAGCTCGATACGAGCGATCTAGATGATTCTGCATACTTCTGACTGAAGTCTCACCAAGATTATCGCAGAAAATCCATATCTCAGCTTGAAACCTCACGAAAACCAAGTTATCTCCGGTTCTGCACATCAAACGTACTGTGGAGTGGTGAATACACCAGAAAACGCGTTTCTCGCATTAAATAGCTCGAAAAGAGCGATCTAGATGATTCTGCATACTTCTGACTGAAGTCTCACCAAGATTATTGTAGAAAATGCATATCTCAGCTGGAAACACCACGAAAATCAAGATATCGCCTGTTCTGCATATAAAACGCACTGTGGAATGTTGAAAACACCAGAAAACTTGTTTTTTCGCATTAAATAGCTCGAAAAGAGCGATCTAGATGATTCTGCATACTTCTGACAGAAAACTCACCAAGATTATCGCAGAAAATGCATATCTCAGCTGGAAACCACACGAAAACCAAGTTATCTCCGGTTCTGCACATCAAACGTACTGTGGAGTGGTGAATACACCAGAAAACGCGTTTCTCGCATTAAATAGCTCGAAAAGAGCGATCTAGATGATTCTGCATACTTCTGACTGAAGTCTCACCAGGATTATTGTAGAAAATGCATATCTCAGCTGGAAACACCACGAAAATCAAGATATCGCCTGTTCTGCATATAAAACGCACTGTGGAATGTTGAAAACACCAGAAAACTTGTTTTTTCGCATTAAATAGCTCGAAAAGAGCGATCTAGATGATTCTGCATACTTCTGACAGAAAACTCACCAAGATTATCGCAGAAAATGCATATCTCAGCTGGAAACCACACGAAAACCAAGTTATCTCCGGTTCTGCACATCAAACGTACTGTGGAGTGGTGAATACACCAGAAAACGCGTTTCTCGCATTAAATAGCTCGAAAAGAGCGTTCTCGAAGATGCTGCATACTTCTGACAGATTCTCACCAACATAATCGCAGAAAATGCATATCTCAGCTTGAAACCCGACGAAAACCAAGATGTCGCCGGTTCTGCATATCAAACGACCTGTGGAGTGGTGAAAACACCAGATAACGTGTTTCTCGCATTAAATAGCTCGAAAGGAGCGATCTCGATGATTCTGCATACTTCTGACAGTAGTCTCATCAATATTATCGCAGAAAATGCATATCTCAGCTTGAAACCTCATGAAAATCAAGATGTCGCCGGTACTGCATATCAAACGCACTGTGGAGTGGTGAATACACCAGAAAACGTGTTTCTCGCATTAAATAGCTCGAAAAGAGCGATCTAGATGATTCTGCATACTTCTGACAGAAGACTCACCAAGATTATCGCACAAAATGCATATCTCAGCTTGAAACCCGACCGAAACCAAGATATCTCCGGTTCTGCATATCAAACGCACTGTGGGGTGGTGAAAACACCAGAAAACGTGTTTCTCGCATTAAATAGCTCGATACGAGCGATCTAGATGATTCTGCATACTTCTGACTGATGTCTCACCAATATTATCGCAGAAAATGCATATCTCAGCTAGAAACCTCACGAAAATCAAGATGTCGCCAGTTCTGCATATCATACGCACTGTGGAGTGGTGAAAACACCAGATAACGTGTTTCTCGCATTAAATAGCTCGAAAAGAGCGATCTCGATGATTCTGCATACCTCTGACAGAATTCTCACCAAGATTATCGCTGAAAATGAATATCTCAGCTTGAAACATCACGAAAACCAAGTTATCGGCAACTCTACATATCAAACGCACTGTGGAGTGGTCAAAACACCAGAAAACTTGTTTTTTCGCATTAAATAGCTCGAAAAGAGCGATCTAGATGATTCTGCATACTTCTGACTGTAGTCTCACCAAGATTATCGCAGAAAATCCATATCTCAGCTTGAAACCTCACGAAAACCAAGTTATCTCCGGTTCTGCACATCAAACGTACTGTGGAGTGGTGAATACACCAGAAAACGTGTTTCTCGCATTAAATAGCTCGATACGAGCGATCTAGATGATTCTGCATACTTCTGACTGAAGTCTCACCAATATTATCGCAGAAAGTCATATCGCAGCTTGAAACCTCACGAAAATCAAGATGTTGCCGGTTCTGCATGTCAAACGTACTGTGGAGTGGTGAAAACAACCAGATAACGAGTTTATCGCATTAAATAGCTCGAAAAGGGGGGTCTCGATGATTCTGCATACTACTGACAGAAGACTCACCAAGATTATCGACGAAAATGCATATCTCAGGTTGAAATCTCACGAAATTAAAGATGTCGCCGGTTCTGCATATAAAACGCACTGTGGAATGTTGAAAACACCAGAAAACTTGTTTTTTCGCATTAAATAGCTCGAAAAGAGCGATCTAGATGATTCTGCATACTTCTGACTGTAGTCTCACCAAGATTATCGCAGAAAATCCATATCTCAGCTTGAAACCTCACGAAAACCAAGTTATCTCCTGTTCTGCACATCAAACGTACTGTGGAGTGGTGAATACACCAGAAAACGTGTTTCTCGCATTAAACAGCTCGAAAAGAGGGGTCTCGATGATTCTGCATACTACTGACAGAAGACTCACCAAGATTATCGACGAAAATGCATATCTCAGGTTGAAATCTCACGAAATTAAAGATGTCGCCGGTTCTGCATATAAAACGCACTGTGGAATGTTGAAAACACCAGAAAACTTGTTTTTTCGCATTAAATAGCTCGAAAAGAGCGATCTAGTTGATTCTGCATACTTCTGACTGAAGTCTCACCAAGATTATCGCAGAAAATCCATATCTCAGCTTGAAACCTCACGAAAACCAAGTTATCTCCGGTTCTGCACATCAAACGTACTGTGGAGTGGTGAATACACCAGAAAACGTGTTTCTCGCATTAAACAGCTCGAAAAGAGGGGTCTCGATGATTCTGCATACTACTGACAGAAGACTCACCAAGATTATCGACGAAAATGCATATCTCAGGTTGAAATCTCACGAAATTAAAGATGTCGCCGGTTCTGCATATAAAACGCACTGTGGAATGTTGAAAACACCAGAAAACTTGTTTTTTCGCATTAAATAGCTCGAAAAGAGCGATCTAGTTGATTCTGCATACTTCTGACTGAAGTCTCACCAAGATTATCGCAGAAAATCCATATCTCAGCTTGAAACCTCACGAAAACCAAGTTATCTCCGGTTCTGCACATCAAACGTACTGTGGAGTGGTGAATACACCAGAAAACGCGTTTCTCGCATTAAATAGCTCGAAAAGAGCGATCTAGATGATTCTGCATACTTCTGACAGAAGACTCACCAAGATTATCGCAGAAAATGCATATCTCAGCTTGAAACACGACGAAAACCAAGATGTCGCCGGTTCTGCATATCAAACGACCTGTGGAGTGGTGAAAACACCAGATAACGTGTTTCTCGCATTAAATAGCTCGAAACGAGCGATCTCGATGATTCTGCATACTTCTGACAGATTCTCACCAAGATTATCGTAGAAAATGCATATCTCAGCTTGAAACCCGATCGAAACCAAGATATCTCCGGTTCTGCATGTCAAGCGTACTGTGGAGTGGGGAATACACCAGAACACGCCTTTCTCGCATTAAATAGCTCGAAAAGAGCGATCTCGATTATTCTGCATACTTCTGACTGAAGTCTCACGAAGATTATCGCACAAAATGCATATCTCAGCTTGAAACCCGACCGAAACCAAGATATCTCCGGTTCTGCATATCAAACGCACTGTGGGGTGGTGAAAACACCAGATAACGTGTTTCTCGCATTAAATAGCTCGAAAAGAGCGATCTCGATGATTCTGCATACTTCTGACAGAATTCTCACCAAGATTATCGCTGAAAATGAATATCTCAGCTTGAAACATCACGAAAACCAAGTTATCGGCAACTCTACATATCAAACGCACTGTGGAGTGGTCAAAACACCAGAAAACTTGTTTTTTCGCATTAAATAGCTCGAAAAGAGCGATCTAGATGATTCTGCATACTTCTGACTGAAGTCTCACCAATATTATCGCAGAAAGGCATATCGCAGCTTGAAACCTCACGAAAATCAAGATGTTGCCGGTTCTGCATGTCAAACGTACTGTGGAGTGGTGAAAACAACCAGATAACGAGTTTATCGCATTAAATAGCTCGAAAAGAGGGGCTCGATGATTCTGCATACTACTGACAGAAGACTCACCAAGATTATCGACGAAAATGCATATCTCAGGTTGAAATCTCACGAAATTAAAGATGTCGCCGGTTCTGCATATAAAACGCACTGTGGAATGTTGAAAACACCAGATAACGTGTTTCTCGCATTAAATAGCTCGAAAAGAGCGATCTCGATGATTCTGCATACCTCTGACAGAATTCTCACCAAGATTATCGCTGAAAATGAATATCTCAGCTTGAAACATCACGAAAACCAAGTTATCGGCAACTCTACATATCAAACGCACTGTGGAGTGGTCAAAACACCAGAAAACGTGTTTCTCGCATTAAACAGCTCGAAAAGAGGGGTCTCGATGGTTCTGCATACTACTGACAGAAGTCTCACCAATATTATCGTAGAAAGGCATATCGCAGCTTGAAACCTCACGAAAATCAAGATGTTGCCGGTTCTGCATGTCAAACGTACTGTGGAGTGGTGAAAACAACCAGATAACGAGTTTATCGCATTAAATAGCTCGAAAAGAGGGGTCTCGATGATTCTGCATACTACTGACAGAAGACTCACCAAGATTATCGACGAAAATGCATATCTCAGGTTGAAATCTCACGAAATTAAAGATGTCGCCGGTTCTGCATATAAAACGCACTGTGGAATGTTGAAAACACCAGAAAACTTGTTTTTTCGCATTAAATAGCTCGAAAAGAGCGATCTAGATGATTCTGCATACTTCTGACTGAAGTCTCACCAAGATTATCGCAGAAAATCCATATCTCAGCTTGAAACCTCACGAAAACCAAGTTATCTCCGGTTCTGCACATCAAACGTACTGTGGAGTGGTGAATACACCAGAAAACGCGTTTCTCGCATTAAATAGCTCGAAAAGAGCGATCTAGATGATTCTGCATACTTCTGACAGAAGACTCACCAAGATTATCGCAGAGAATGCATATCTCAGCTGGCAACCCCACGAAAACCAAGTTATCGGCGGCTCTACATATCAAACGCACTGTGGAGTGGTCAAAACACCAGACAACTTGTTTTTTCGCATTAAATAGCTCGAAAAGAGCGATCTAGATGATTCTGCATACTTCTGACTGAAGTCTCACCAATATTATCGCAGAAAGGCATATCGCAGCTTGAAACCTCACGAAAATCAAGATGTTGCCGGTTCTGCATGTCAAATGTACTGTGGAGTGGTGAAAACAACCGGATAACGAGTTTATCGCATTAAATAGCTCGAAAAGAGGGGTCTTGATGATTCTGCATACTACTGACAGAAGACTCACCAAGATTATCGACGAAAATGCATATCTCAGGTTGAAATCTCACGAAATTAAAGATGTCGCCGGTTCTGCATATAAAACGCACTGTGGAATGTTTAAAAAACCAGAAAACTTGTTTTTTCGCATTAAATAGCTCGAAAAGAGCGATCTAGATGATTCTGCATACTTCTGACTGTAGTCTCACCAAGATTATCGCAGAAAATCCATATCTCAGCTTGAAACCTCACGAAAACCAAGTTATCTCCGGTTCTGCACATCAAACGTACTGTGGAGTGGTAAATACACCAGAAAACGTGTTTCTCGCATCAAACAGCTCGAAAAGAGGGGTCTCGATGGTTCTGCATACTACTGACAGAAGTCTCACCAATATTATCGCAGAAAGGCATATCGCAGCTTGAAACCTCACGAAAATCAAGATGTTGCCGGTTCTGCATGTCAAACGTACTGTGGAGTGGTGAAAACAACCAGATAACGAGTTTATCGCATTAAATAGCTCGAAAAGAGGGGTCTCGATGATTCTGCATACTACTGACAGAAGACTCACCAAGATTATCGACGAAAATGCATATCTCAGGTTGAAATCTCACGAAATTAAAGATGTCGCCGGTTCTGCATATAAAACGCACTGTGGAATGTTGAAAACACCAGAAAACTTGTTTTTTCGCATTAAATAGCTCGAAAAGTGCGATCTAGATGATTCTGCATACTTGTGACAGAAGTCTCACCAAGATTATCGTAGAAAATGCATATCTCAGCTTGAAAACCCGACCGAAGCCATGATATCTCCGGTTCTGCATGTCAAGCGTACTGTGGAGTGGTGAATACACCAGAAAACTTGGTTTTTCGCATTAAATAGCTCGAAAAGAGCGATCTAGATGATTCTGCATACTTCTGACTGAAGTCTCACCAGGATTATTGTAGAAAATGCATATCTCAGCTGGAAACACCACGAAAATCAAGATATCGCCGGTTCTGCATATAAAACGCACTGTGGAATGTTGAAAACACCAGAAAACTTGTTTTTTTGCATTAAATAGCTCGAAAAGAGCGATCTAGATGATTCTGCATACTTCTGACTGAAGTCTCACCAAGATTATCGCAGAAAATCCATATCTCAGCTTGAAACCTCACGAAAACCAAGTTATCTCCGGTTCTGCACATCAAACGTACTGTGGAGTGGTGAATACACCAGAAAACGTGTTTGTCGCATTAAACAGCTCGAAAAGAGCGATCTAGATGATTCTGCATACTTCTAACAGAAGACTCACCAAGATTATCGCAGAAAATGCATATCTCAGCTGGAAACCCCACGAAAACCAAGTTATCGGCGGCTCTACATATCAAACGCACTGTGGAGTGGTGAATACCCCAGAAAACGCGTTTCTCGCATTAAATAGCTCGAAAAGAGCGATCTAGATGATTCTGCATACTTCTGACTGAAGTCTCACCAAGATTATTGTAGAAAATGCATATCTCAGCTGGAAACACCACGAAAATCAAGATATCGCCGGTTCTACATATAAAACGCACTGTGGAATGTTGAAAACACCAGAAAACTTGTTTTTTCGCATTAAATAGCTCGAAAAGAGCGATCTAGATGATTCTGCATACTTCTGACAGAAGACTCACCAAGATTATCGCAGAAAATCCATATCTCAGCTGGAAACCCCACGAAAACCAAGTTATCGGCAACTCTACATATCAAACGCACTGTGGAGTGGTCAAAACACCAGAAAACTTGTTTTTTCGCATTAAATAGCTCGAAAAGAGCGATCTAGATGATTCTGCATACTTCTGACTGAAGTCTCACCAATATTATCGCAGAAAGGCATATCGCAGCTTGAAACATCACGAAAATCAAGATGTTGCCGGTTCTGCATGTCAAACGTACTGGAGTGGTGAAAACAACCAGATAACGAGTTTATCATATTAAATAGCTCGAAAAGAGGGGTCTCGATGATTCTGCATACAACTGACAGAAGACTCACCAAGATTATCGACGAAAATGCATATCACAGGTTGAAATCTCACGAAATTAAAGATGTCGCCGGTTCTGCATATAAAACGCACTGTGGAATGTTGAAAACACCAGAAAACTTGTTTTTTCGCATTAAATAGCTCGAAAAGTGCGATCTAGATGATTCTGCATACTTGTGACAGAAGTCTCACCAAGATTATCGTAGAAAATGCATATCTCAGCTTGAAAACCCGACCGAAGCCATGATATCTCCGGTTCTGCATGTCAAGCGTACTGTGGAGTGGTGAATGCACCAGAAAACTTGGTTTTTCGCATTAAATAGCTCGAAAAGAGCGATCTAGATGATTCTGCATACTTCTGACTGAAGTCTCACCAGGATTATTGTAGAAAATGCATATCTCAGCTGGAAACACCACGAAAATCAAGATATCGCCGGTTCTGCATATAAAACGCACTGTGGAATGTTGAAAACACCAGAAAACTTGTTTTTTCGCATTAAATAGCTCGAAAAGAGCGATCTAGATGATTCTGCATACTTCTGACTGAAGTCTCATCAATATTATCGCAGAAAATGCATATCTCAGCTTGAAACCTCATGAAAATCAAGATGTCGCCGGTTCTGCATATCAAACGCACTGTGGAGTGGTGAATACACCAGAAAACGTGTTTGTCGCATTAAACAGCTCGAAAAGAGCGATCTAGATGATTCTGCATACTTATAACAGAAGACTCACCAAGATTATCGCAGAAAATGCATATCTCAGCTGGAAACCCCACGAAAACCAAGTTATCGGCGGCTCTACATATCAAACGCACTGTGGAGTGGTCAAAACACCAGAAAACTTGTTTTTTCGCATTACATACCTCCAAAAGAGCGATATAGATGATTCTGCACACTTCTGACTGAAGTCTCACTAAGATTATCGCAGAAAATCCATATCTCAGCTTGAAACCTCACGAAAACCAAGTTATCTCCGGTTCTGCACATCAAACGTACTGTGGAGTGGTGAATACACCACTAAACTCGTTTCTCGCATTAAATAGCTCGAAAAGAGGGGTCTCGATGGTTCTGCATACTACTGACAGAAGTCTCACCAATATTATCGCAGAAAGGCATATCGCAGCATGAAACCTCACGAAAATCAAGATGTTGCCGGTTCTGCATGTCAAACGTACTGTGGAGTGGTGAAAACAACCAGATAACGAGTTGATCGCATTAAATAGCTCGAAAAGAGGGGTCTCGATGATTCTGCATACTACTGACAGAAGACTCACCAAGATTATCGACGAAAATGCATATCTCAGGTTGAAATCTCACGAAATTAAAGATTTCGCCGGTTCTGCATATAAAACGCACTGTGGAATGTTGAAAACACCAGAAAACTTGTTTTTTCGCATTAAATAGCTCGAAAAGTGCGATCTAGATGATTCTGCATACTTGTGACAGAAGTCTCACCAAGATTATCGTAGAAAATGCATATCTCAGCTTGAAAACCCGACCGAAGCCATGATATCTCCGGTTCTGCATGTCAAGCGTACTGTGGAGTGGTGAATACACCAGAAAACTTGGTTTTTCGCATTAAATAGCTCGAAAAGAGCGATCTAGATGATTCTGCATACTTCTGACTGAAGTCTCACCAAGATAATCGCAGAAAATCCATATCTCAGCTTGAAACCTCACGAAAACCAAGTTATCTCCGTTTCTGCACATCAAACGTACTGTGGAGTGGTGAATACACCAGAAAACGCATTTCTCGCATTAAATAGCTCGAAAAGAGCGATCTAGATGATTCTGCATACTTCTGACAGAAGACTCACCAAGATTATCGCAGAGAATGCATATCTCAGCTGGACACACCACGAAAACCAAGTTATCGGCGGCTCTACATATCAAACGCACTGTGGAGTGGTCAAAACACCAGACAACTTGTTTTTTCGCGTTAAATAGCTCGAAAAGAGCGATCTAGATGATTCTGCATACTTCTGACAGAAGACTCACCAAGATTATCGACGAAAATGCATATCTCAGGTTGAAATCTCACGAAATTAAAGATGTCGCCGGTTCTGCATATAAAACGCACTGTGGAATGTTGAAAACACCAGAAAACTTGTTTTTTCGCATTAAATAGCTCGAAAAGAGCGATCTAAATGATTCTGCATACTTCTGACTGAAGTCTCACCAAGATTATCGCAGAAAATCCATATCTCAGCTTGAACCCTCACGAAAACCAAGTTATCTCCGGTTCTGCACATCAAACGTACTGTGGAGTGGTGAATACACCAGAAAACGCGTTTCTCGCATTAAATAGCTCGAAAAGAGCGATCTAGATGATTCTGCATACTTCTGACTGAAGTCTCACCAGGATTATTGTAGAAAATGCATATCTCAGCTGGAAACACCACGAAAATCAAGATATCGCCGGTTCTGCATATAAAACGCACTGTGGAATGTTGAAAACACCAGAAAACTTGTTTTTTCGCTTTAAATAGCTCGAAAAGAGCGATCTAGATGATTCTGCATACTTCTGACTGAAGTCTCACCAAGATTATCGCAGAAAATCCATATCTCAGCTTGAAACCTCACGAAAACCAAGTTATCTCCGGTTCTGCACATCAAACGTACTGTGGAGTGGTGAATACACCAGAAAACGCGTTTCTCGCATTAAATAGCTCGAAAAGAGCGATCTAGATGATTCTGCATACTTCTGACAGAAGACTCACCAAGATTATCGCAGAGAATGCATATCTCAGCTGGAATCCCCACGAAAACCAAGTTATCGGCGGCTCTACATATCAAACGCACTGTGGAGTGGTCAAAACACCAGAAAACTTGTTTTTTCGCATTAAATAGCTCGAAAAGAGCGATCTAGATGATTCTGCATACTTCTGACTGAAGTCTCACTAAGATTATCGCAGAAAATCCATATCTCAGCTTGAAACCTCACGAAAACCAAGTTATCTCTGGTTCTGCACATCAAACGTACTGTGGAGTGGTGAATACCCCAGAAAACGCGTTTCTCGCATTAAATAGCTCGAAAAGAGCGATCTAGATGATTCTGCATACTTCTGACTGACGTCTCACCAAGATTATCGCAGAAAATCCATATCTCAGCTTGAACCCTCACGAAAACCAAGTTATCTCCGGTTCTGCACATCAAACGTACTGTGGAGTGGTGAATACACCAGAAAACGCGTTTCTCGCATTAAATAGCTCGAAAAGAGCGATCTAGATGATTCTGCATACTTCTGACTGAAGTCTCACCAGGATTATTGTAGAAAATGCATATCTCAGCTGGAAACACCACGAAAATCAAGATATCGCCGGTTCTGCATATAAAACGCACTGTGGAATGTTGAAAACACCAGAAAACTTGTTTTTTCGCTTTAAATAGCTCGAAAAGAGCGATCTAGATGATTCTGCATACTTCTGACTGAAGTCTCACCAAGATTATCGCAGAAAATCCATATCTCAGCTTGAAACCTCACGAAAACCAAGTTATCTCCGGTTCTGCACATCAAACGTACTGTGGAATGTTGAAAACACCAGAAAACTTGTTTTTTCGCATTAAATAGCTCGAAAAGAGCGATCTAGATGATTCTGCATACTTCTGACAGAAGACTCACCAAGATTATCGCAGAAAATCCATATCTCAGCTGGAAACCCCACGAAAACCAAGTTATCGGCAACTCTACATATCAAACGCACTGTGGAGTGGTCAAAACACCAGAAAACTTGTTTTTTCGCATTAAATAGCTCGAAAAGAGCGATCTAGATGATTCTGCATACTTCTGACTGAAGTCTCACCAATATTATCGCAGAAAGGCATATCGCAGCTTGAAACATCACGAAAATCAAGATGTTGCCGGTTCTGCATGTCAAACGTACTGGAGTGGTGAAAACAACCAGATAACGAGTTTATCATATTAAATAGCTCGAAAAGAGGGGTCTCGATGATTCTGCATACAACTGACAGAAGACTCACCAAGATTATCGACGAAAATGCATATCACAGGTTGAAATCTCACGAAATTAAAGATGTCGCCGGTTCTGCATATAAAACGCACTGTGGAATGTTGAAAACACCAGAAAAATTGTTTTTTCGCATTAAATAGCTCGAAAAGAGCGATCTAGATGATTCTGCATACTTCTGACTGAAGTCTCACCAGGATTATTGTAGAAAATGCATATCTCAGCTGGAAACACCACGAAAATCAAGATATCGCCGGTTCTGCATATAAAACGCACTGTGGAATGTTGAAAACACCAGAAAACTTGTTTTTTCGCATTAAATAGCTCGAAAAGAGCGATCTAGATGATTCTGCATACTTCTGACTGAAGTCTCACCAAGATTATCGCAGAAAATCCATATCTCAGCTTGAAACCTCACGAAAACCAAGTTATCTCCGGTTCTGCACATCAAACGTACTGTGGAGTGGTGAATACACCAGAAAACGTGTTTGTCGCATTAAACAGCTCGAAAAGAGCGATCTAGATGATTCTGCATACTTCTAACAGAAGACTCACCAAGATTATCGCAGAAAATGCATATCTCAGCTGGAAACCCCACGAAAACCAAGTTATCGGCGGCTCTACATATCAAACGCACTGTGGAGTGGTCAAAACACCAGAAAACTTGTTTTTTCGCATTAAATACCTCCAAAAGAGCGATCTAGATGATTCTGCACACTTCTGACTGAAGTCTCACTAAGATTATCGCAGAAAATCCATATCTCAGCTTGAAACCTCACGAAAACCAAGTTATCTCTGGTTCTGCACATCAAACGTACTGTGGAGTGGTGAATACCCCAGAAAACGCGTTTCTCGCATTAAATAGCTCGAAAAGAGCGATCTAGATGATTCTGCATACTTCTGACTGAAGTCTCACCAAGATTATTGTAGAAAATGCATATCTCAGCTGGAAACACCACGAAAATCAAGATATCGCCGGTTCTACATATAAAACGCACTGTGGAATGTTGAAAACACCAGAAAACTTGTTTTTTCGCATTAAATAGCTCGAAAAGAGCGATCTAGATGATTCTGCATACTTCTGACAGAAGACTCACCAAGATTATCGCAGAAAATCCATATCTCAGCTGGAAACCCCACGAAAACCAAGTTATCGGCAACTCTACATATCAAACGCACTGTGGAGTGGTCAAAACACCAGAAAACTTGTTTTTTCGCATTAAATAGCTCGAAAAGAGCGATCTAGATGATTCTGCATACTTCTGACTGAAGTCTCACCAATATTATCGCAGAAAGGCATATCGCAGCTTGAAACATCACGAAAATCAAGATGTTGCCGGTTCTGCATGTCAAACGTACTGGAGTGGTGAAAACAACCACATAACGAGTTTATCATATTAAATAGCTCGAAAAGAGGGGTCTCGATGATTCTGCATACAACTGACAGAAGACTCACCAAGATTATCGACGAAAATGCATATCACAGGTCGAAATCTCACGAAATTAAAGATGTCGCCGGTTCTGCATATAAAACGCACTGTGGAATGTTGAAAACACCAGAAAACTTGTTTTTTCGCATTAAATAGCTCGAAAAGAGCGATCTAGATGATTCTGCATACTTCTGACTGAAGTCTCACCAAGATTATCGCAGAAAATCCATATCTCAGCTTGAAACCTCACGAAAACCAAGTTATCTCCGGTTCTGCACATCAAACGTACTGTGGAGTGGTGAATACACCAGAAAACGTGTTTGTCGCATTAAATAGCTCGATACGAGCGATCTAGATGATTCTGCATACTTCTGACAGAAGACTCACCAAGATTATCGCACAAAATGCATATCTCAGCTTGAAACCCGACCGAAACCAAGATATCTCCGGTTCTGCATATCAAACGCACTGTGGGGTGGTGAAAACACCAGAAAACGTGTTTCTCGCATTAAATAGCTCGATACGAGCGATCTAGATGATTCTGCATACTTCTGACTGAAGTCTCACCAAGATTATCGCAGAAAATCCATATCTCAGCTTGAAACCTCACGAAAACCAAGTTATCTCCGGTTCTGCACATCAAACGTACTGTGGAGTGGTGAATACACCAGAAAACGCGTTTCTCGCATTAAATAGCTCGAAAAGAGCGATCTAGATGATTCTGCATACTTCTGACAGAAAACTCACCAAGATTATCGCAGAAAATGCATATCTCAGCTGGAAAACCCACGAAAACCAAGTTATCTCCGGTTCTGCACATCAAACGTACTGTGGAGTGGTGAAAACACCAGATAACGTGTTTCTCGCATTAAATAGCACGAAAAGAAGGGTCTCGATGATTCTGCATACTACTGACAGAAGACTCACCAAGATTATCGCAGAAAATGCATATCTCAGGTTGAAATCTCACGAAAATAAAGATGTCGCCGGTTCTGCATATCACACGCACTGTGGAATCGTGAAAACACCAGATAACGTGTTTCTCGCATTAAATAGCTCGAAAAGAGGGATCTCGATGATTCTGCATACTTCTGACAGATGACTCACCAAGATTATCGCAGAAAATGCATATCTCAGCTGGAAACACCACGAAAATCAAGATATCGCCTGTTCTGCATATAAAACGCACTGTGGAATGTTGAAAACACCAGAAAACTTGTTTTTTCGCATTAAATAGCTCGAAAAGAGCGATCTAGATGATTCTGCATACTTCTGACTGAAGTCTCACCATGATTATTGTAGAAAATGCATATCTCAGCTGGAAACACCACAAAAATCAAGATATCGCCGGTTCTGCAAATAAAACGCACTGTGGAATGTTGAAAACACCAGAAAACTTGTTTTTTCGAATTAAATAGCACGAAATGAGCGATCTAGATGATTCTGCATACTTCTGACTGTAGTCTCACCAAGATTATCGCAGAAAATCCATATCTCAGCTTGAAACCTCACGAAGACCAAGTTATCTCCGGTTCTGCACATCAACCGTACTGTGGAGTGGTGAATACACCAGAAAACGTGTTTCTGGCATTAAATACCTCGAAACGAGCGATCTAGATGATTCTGCATACTTCTGACTGAAGTCTCACCAATATTATCGCAGAAAATGCATATCTCAGCTAGAAACATCACGAAATTCAAGATGTCGCCGGTTCTGCATATCAAACGCACTGTGGAGTGGTGAAAACAACCAGATAACGTGTTGCTCGCATTAAATAGCTCGAAACGAGCGATCTAGATGATTCTGCATACATCTGACTGAAGTATCACCAATATTATCGCAGAAAATGCATATCTCAGCTTGAAACCCGACGAAAATCAAGATGTCGCCGGTTCTGCACATCAAACGCACTGTGGAGTGGTGAAAACAACCAGATAACGTGTTGCTCGCATTAAATAGCTCGAAACGAGCGATCTAGATGATTCTGCATACTTCTGACTGAAGTCTCACCAATATTATCGCAGAAAATGCATATCTCAGCTAGAAACATCACGAAAATCAAGATGTCGCCGGTTCTGCATATCAAACGCACTGTGGAGTGGTGAAAACAACCAGATAACGTGTTGCTCGTATTAAATAGCTCGAAACGAGCGATCTAGATGATTCTGCATACATCTGACTGAAGTATCACCAATATTATCGCAGAAAATGCATATCTCAGCTTGAAACCCGACGAAAACCAAGATGTCGCCGGTTCTGCATATCAAACGACCTGTGGAGTGGTGAAAACACCAGATAACGTGTTTCTCGCATTAAATAGCTCGAAACGAGCGATCTCGATGATTCTGCATACTTCTGACAGTAGTCTCATCAATATTATCGCAGAAAATGCATATCTCAGCTTGAAACCTCATGAAAATCAAGATGTCGCCGGTTCTGCATATCAAACGCACTGTGGAGTGGTGAATACACCAGAAAACGTGTTTCTCGCATTAAATAGCTCGAAAAGAGCGATCTAGATGATTCTGCATACTTCTGACAGAAGACTCACCAAGATTATCGCACAAAATGCATATCTCAGCTTGAAACCCGACCGAAACCAAGATATCTCCGGTTCTGCATATCAAACGCACTGTGGGGTGGTGAAAACACCAGAAAACGTGTTTCTCATATTAAATAGCTCGATACGAGCGATCTAGATGATTCTGCATACTTCTGACTGAAGTCTCACCAGGATTATTGTAGAAAATGCATATCTCAGCTGGAAACACCACGAAAATCAAGATATCGCCGGTTCTGCATATAAAACGCACTGTGGAATGTTGAAAACACCAGAAAACTTGTTTTTTCGCATTAAATAGCTCGAAAAGAGCGATCTAGATGATTCTGCATACTTCTGACTGAAGTCTCACCAAGATTATCGCAGAAAATCCATATCTCAGCTTGAAACCTCACGAAAACCAAGTTATCTCCGGTTCTGCACATCAAACGTACTGTGGAGTGGTGAATACACCAGAAAACGCGTTTCTCGCATTAAATAGCTCGAAAAGAGCGATCTAGATGATTCTGCATACTTCTGACAGAAGACTCACCAAGATTATCGCAGAGAATGCATATCTCAGCTGGAATCCCCACGAAAACCAAGTTATCGGCGGCTCTACATATCAAACGCACTGTGGAGTGGTCAAAACACCAGAAAACTTGTTTTTTCGCATTAAATAGCTCGAAAAGAGCGATCTAGATGATTCTGCATACTTCTGACTGAAGTCTCACTAAGATTATCGCAGAAAATCCATATCTCAGCTTGAAACCTCACGAAAACCAAGTTATCTCCGGTTCTGCACATCAAACGTACTGTGGAGTGGTGAATACACCAGAAAACGCGTTTCTCGCATTAAATAGCTCGAAAAGAGCGATCTAGATGATTCTGCATACTTCTGACAGAAGACTCACCAAGATTATCGCACAAAATGCATATCTCAGCTTGAAACCCGACCGAAACCAAGATATCTCCGGTTCTGCATATCAAACGCACTGTGGGGTGGTGAAAACACCAGAAAACGTGTTTCTCGCATTAAATAGCTCGATACGAGCGATCTAGATGATTCTGCATACTTCTGACTGAAGTCTCACCAAGATTATCGCAGAAAATCCATATCTCAGCTTGAAACCTCACGAAAACCAAGTTATCTCCGGTTCTGCACATCAAACGTACTGTGGAGTGGTGAATACACCAGAAAACGCGTTTCTCGCATTAAATAGCTCGAAAAGAGCGATCTAGATGATTCTGCATACTTCTGACTGAAGTCTCACCAAGATTATTGTAGAAAATGCATATCTCAGCTGGAAACACCACGAAAATCAAGATATCGCCTGTTCTGCATATAAAACGCACTGTGGAATGTTGAAAACACCAGAAAACTTGTTTTTTCGCATTAAATAGCTCGAAAAGAGCGATCTAGATGATTCTGCATACTTCTGACAGAAAACTCACCAAGATTATCGCAGAAAATGCATATCTCAGCTGGAAACCCCACGAAAACCAAGTTATCTCCGGTTCTGCACATCAAACGTACTGTGGAGTGGTGAATACACCAGAAAACGCGTTTCTCGCATTAAATAGCTCGAAAAGAGCGATCTAGATGATTCTGCATACTTCTGACTGAAGTCTCACCAGGATTATTGTAGAAAATGCATATCTCAGCTTGAAACCTCACGAAGACCAAGTTATCTCCGGTTCTGCACATCAACCGTACTGTGGAGTGGTGAATACACCAGAAAACGTGTTTCTGGCATTAAATACCTCGAAACGAGCGATCTAGATGATTCTGCATACTTCTGACTAAAGTCTCACCAATATTATCGCAGAAAATGCATATCTCAGCTAGAAACATCACGAAAATCAAGATGTCGCCGGTTCTGCATATCAAACGCACTGTGGAGTGGTGAAAACAACCAGATAACGTGTTGCTCGCATTAAATAGCTCGAAACGAGCGATCTAGATGATTCTGCATACATCTGACTGAAGTATCACCAATATTATCGCAGAAAATGCATATCTCAGCTTGAAACCCGACGAAAACCAAGATGTCGCCGGTTCTGCATATCAAACGACCTGTGGAGTGGTGAAAACACCAGATAACGTGTTTCTCGCATTAAATAGCTCGAAAGGAGCGATCTCGATGATTCTGCATACTTCTGACAGTAGTCTCATCAATATTATCGCAGAAAATGCATATCTCAGCTTGAAACCTCATGAAAATCAAGATGTCGCCGGTACTGCATATCAAACGCACTGTGGAGTGGTGAATACACCAGAAAACGTGTTTCTCGCATTAAATAGCTCGAAAAGAGCGATCTAGATGATTCTGCATACTTCTGACAGAAGACTCACCAAGATTATCGCACAAAATGCATATCTCAGCTTGAAACCCGACCGAAACCAAGATATCTCCGGTTCTGCATATCAAACGCACTGTGGGGTGGTGAAAACACCAGAAAACGTGTTTCTCGCATTAAATAGCTCGATACGAGCGATCTAGATGATTCTGCATACTTCTGACTGATGTCTCACCAATATTATCGCAGAAAATGCATATCTCAGCTAGAAACCTCACGAAAATCAAGATGTCGCCAGTTCTGCATATCATACGCACTGTGGAGTGGTGAAAACACCAGATAACGTGTTTCTCGCATTAAATAGCTCGAAAAGAGCGATCTCGATGATTCTGCATACCTCTGACAGAATTCTCACCAAGATTATCGCTGAAAATGAATATCTCAGCTTGAAACATCACGAAAACCAAGTTATCGGCAACTCTACATATCAAACGCACTGTGGAGTGGTCAAAACACCAGAAAACTTGTTTTTTCGCATTAAATAGCTCGAAAAGAGCGATCTAGATGATTCTGCATACTTCTGACTGTAGTCTCACCAAGATTATCGCAGAAAATCCATATCTCAGCTTGAAACCTCACGAAAACCAAGTTATCTCCGGTTCTGCACATCAAACGTACTGTGGAGTGGTGAATACACCAGAAAACGTGTTTCTCGCATTAAATAGCTCGATACGAGCGATCTAGATGATTCTGCATACTTCTGACTGAAGTCTCACCAATATTATCGCAGAAAGTCATATCGCAGCTTGAAACCTCACGAAAATCAAGATGTTGCCGGTTCTGCATGTCAAACGTACTGTGGAGTGGTGAAAACAACCAGATAACGAGTTTATCGCATTAAATAGCTCGAAAAGGGGGGTCTCGATGATTCTGCATACTACTGACAGAAGACTCACCAAGATTATCGACGAAAATGCATATCTCAGGTTGAAATCTCACGAAATTAAAGATGTCGCCGGTTCTGCATATAAAACGCACTGTGGAATGTTGAAAACACCAGAAAACTTGTTTTTTCGCATTAAATAGCTCGAAAAGAGCGATCTAGATGATTCTGCATACTTCTGACTGTAGTCTCACCAAGATTATCGCAGAAAATCCATATCTCAGCTTGAAACCTCACGAAAACCAAGTTATCTCCTGTTCTGCACATCAAACGTACTGTGGAGTGGTGAATACACCAGAAAACGTGTTTCTCGCATTAAACAGCTCGAAAAGAGGGGTCTCGATGATTCTGCATACTACTGACAGAAGACTCACCAAGATTATCGACGAAAATGCATATCTCAGGTTGAAATCTCACGAAATTAAAGATGTCGCCGGTTCTGCATATAAAACGCACTGTGGAATGTTGAAAACACCAGAAAACTTGTTTTTTCGCATTAAATAGCTCGAAAAGAGCGATCTAGTTGATTCTGCATACTTCTGACTGAAGTCTCACCAAGATTATCGCAGAAAATCCATATCTCAGCTTGAAACCTCACGAAAACCAAGTTATCTCCGGTTCTGCACATCAAACGTACTGTGGAGTGGTGAATACACCAGAAAACGTGTTTCTCGCATTAAACAGCTCGAAAAGAGGGGTCTCGATGATTCTGCATACTACTGACAGAAGACTCACCAAGATTATCGACGAAAATGCATATCTCAGGTTGAAATCTCACGAAATTAAAGATGTCGCCGGTTCTGCATATAAAACGCACTGTGGAATGTTGAAAACACCAGAAAACTTGTTTTTTCGCATTAAATAGCTCGAAAAGAGCGATCTAGTTGATTCTGCATACTTCTGACTGAAGTCTCACCAAGATTATCGCAGAAAATCCATATCTCAGCTTGAAACCTCACGAAAACCAAGTTATCTCCGGTTCTGCACATCAAACGTACTGTGGAGTGGTGAATACACCAGAAAACGCGTTTCTCGCATTAAATAGCTCGAAAAGAGCGATCTAGATGATTCTGCATACTTCTGACAGAAGACTCACCAAGATTATCGCAGAAAATGCATATCTCAGCTTGAAACACGACGAAAACCAAGATGTCGCCGGTTCTGCATATCAAACGACCTGTGGAGTGGTGAAAACACCAGATAACGTGTTTCTCGCATTAAATAGCTCGAAACGAGCGATCTCGATGATTCTGCATACTTCTGACAGATTCTCACCAAGATTATCGTAGAAAATGCATATCTCAGCTTGAAACCCGATCGAAACCAAGATATCTCCGGTTCTGCATGTCAAGCGTACTGTGGAGTGGGGAATACACCAGAACACGCCTTTCTCGCATTAAATAGCTCGAAAAGAGCGATCTCGATTATTCTGCATACTTCTGACTGAAGTCTCACGAAGATTATCGCACAAAATGCATATCTCAGCTTGAAACCCGACCGAAACCAAGATATCTCCGGTTCTGCATATCAAACGCACTGTGGGGTGGTGAAAACACCAGATAACGTGTTTCTCGCATTAAATAGCTCGAAAAGAGCGATCTCGATGATTCTGCATACTTCTGACAGAATTCTCACCAAGATTATCGCTGAAAATGAATATCTCAGCTTGAAACATCACGAAAACCAAGTTATCGGCAACTCTACATATCAAACGCACTGTGGAGTGGTCAAAACACCAGAAAACTTGTTTTTTCGCATTAAATAGCTCGAAAAGAGCGATCTAGATGATTCTGCATACTTCTGACTGAAGTCTCACCAATATTATCGCAGAAAGGCATATCGCAGCTTGAAACCTCACGAAAATCAAGATGTTGCCGGTTCTGCATGTCAAACGTACTGTGGAGTGGTGAAAACAACCAGATAACGAGTTTATCGCATTAAATAGCTCGAAAAGAGGGGCTCGATGATTCTGCATACTACTGACAGAAGACTCACCAAGATTATCGACGAAAATGCATATCTCAGGTTGAAATCTCACGAAATTAAAGATGTCGCCGGTTCTGCATATAAAACGCACTGTGGAATGTTGAAAACACCAGATAACGTGTTTCTCGCATTAAATAGCTCGAAAAGAGCGATCTCGATGATTCTGCATACCTCTGACAGAATTCTCACCAAGATTATCGCTGAAAATGAATATCTCAGCTTGAAACATCACGAAAACCAAGTTATCGGCAACTCTACATATCAAACGCACTGTGGAGTGGTCAAAACACCAGAAAACGTGTTTCTCGCATTAAACAGCTCGAAAAGAGGGGTCTCGATGGTTCTGCATACTACTGACAGAAGTCTCACCAATATTATCGTAGAAAGGCATATCGCAGCTTGAAACCTCACGAAAATCAAGATGTTGCCGGTTCTGCATGTCAAACGTACTGTGGAGTGGTGAAAACAACCAGATAACGAGTTTATCGCATTAAATAGCTCGAAAAGAGGGGTCTCGATGATTCTGCATACTACTGACAGAAGACTCACCAAGATTATCGACGAAAATGCATATCTCAGGTTGAAATCTCACGAAATTAAAGATGTCGCCGGTTCTGCATATAAAACGCACTGTGGAATGTTGAAAACACCAGAAAACTTGTTTTTTCGCATTAAATAGCTCGAAAAGAGCGATCTAGATGATTCTGCATACTTCTGACTGAAGTCTCACCAAGATTATCGCAGAAAATCCATATCTCAGCTTGAAACCTCACGAAAACCAAGTTATCTCCGGTTCTGCACATCAAACGTACTGTGGAGTGGTGAATACACCAGAAAACGCGTTTCTCGCATTAAATAGCTCGAAAAGAGCGATCTAGATGATTCTGCATACTTCTGACAGAAGACTCACCAAGATTATCGCAGAGAATGCATATCTCAGCTGGCAACCCCACGAAAACCAAGTTATCGGCGGCTCTACATATCAAACGCACTGTGGAGTGGTCAAAACACCAGACAACTTGTTTTTTCGCATTAAATAGCTCGAAAAGAGCGATCTAGATGATTCTGCATACTTCTGACTGAAGTCTCACCAATATTATCGCAGAAAGGCATATCGCAGCTTGAAACCTCACGAAAATCAAGATGTTGCCGGTTCTGCATGTCAAATGTACTGTGGAGTGGTGAAAACAACCGGATAACGAGTTTATCGCATTAAATAGCTCGAAAAGAGGGGTCTTGATGATTCTGCATACTACTGACAGAAGACTCACCAAGATTATCGACGAAAATGCATATCTCAGGTTGAAATCTCACGAAATTAAAGATGTCGCCGGTTCTGCATATAAAACGCACTGTGGAATGTTTAAAAAACCAGAAAACTTGTTTTTTCGCATTAAATAGCTCGAAAAGAGCGATCTAGATGATTCTGCATACTTCTGACTGTAGTCTCACCAAGATTATCGCAGAAAATCCATATCTCAGCTTGAAACCTCACGAAAACCAAGTTATCTCCGGTTCTGCACATCAAACGTACTGTGGAGTGGTAAATACACCAGAAAACGTGTTTCTCGCATCAAACAGCTCGAAAAGAGGGGTCTCGATGGTTCTGCATACTACTGACAGAAGTCTCACCAATATTATCGCAGAAAGGCATATCGCAGCTTGAAACCTCACGAAAATCAAGATGTTGCCGGTTCTGCATGTCAAACGTACTGTGGAGTGGTGAAAACAACCAGATAACGAGTTTATCGCATTAAATAGCTCGAAAAGAGGGGTCTCGATGATTCTGCATACTACTGACAGAAGACTCACCAAGATTATCGACGAAAATGCATATCTCAGGTTGAAATCTCACGAAATTAAAGATGTCGCCGGTTCTGCATATAAAACGCACTGTGGAATGTTGAAAACACCAGAAAACTTGTTTTTTCGCATTAAATAGCTCGAAAAGTGCGATCTAGATGATTCTGCATACTTGTGACAGAAGTCTCACCAAGATTATCGTAGAAAATGCATATCTCAGCTTGAAAACCCGACCGAAGCCATGATATCTCCGGTTCTGCATGTCAAGCGTACTGTGGAGTGGTGAATACACCAGAAAACTTGGTTTTTCGCATTAAATAGCTCGAAAAGAGCGATCTAGATGATTCTGCATACTTCTGACTGAAGTCTCACCAGGATTATTGTAGAAAATGCATATCTCAGCTGGAAACACCACGAAAATCAAGATATCGCCGGTTCTGCATATAAAACGCACTGTGGAATGTTGAAAACACCAGAAAACTTGTTTTTTTGCATTAAATAGCTCGAAAAGAGCGATCTAGATGATTCTGCATACTTCTGACTGAAGTCTCACCAAGATTATCGCAGAAAATCCATATCTCAGCTTGAAACCTCACGAAAACCAAGTTATCTCCGGTTCTGCACATCAAACGTACTGTGGAGTGGTGAATACACCAGAAAACGTGTTTGTCGCATTAAACAGCTCGAAAAGAGCGATCTAGATGATTCTGCATACTTCTAACAGAAGACTCACCAAGATTATCGCAGAAAATGCATATCTCAGCTGGAAACCCCACGAAAACCAAGTTATCGGCGGCTCTACATATCAAACGCACTGTGGAGTGGTGAATACCCCAGAAAACGCGTTTCTCGCATTAAATAGCTCGAAAAGAGCGATCTAGATGATTCTGCATACTTCTGACTGAAGTCTCACCAAGATTATTGTAGAAAATGCATATCTCAGCTGGAAACACCACGAAAATCAAGATATCGCCGGTTCTACATATAAAACGCACTGTGGAATGTTGAAAACACCAGAAAACTTGTTTTTTCGCATTAAATAGCTCGAAAAGAGCGATCTAGATGATTCTGCATACTTCTGACAGAAGACTCACCAAGATTATCGCAGAAAATCCATATCTCAGCTGGAAACCCCACGAAAACCAAGTTATCGGCAACTCTACATATCAAACGCACTGTGGAGTGGTCAAAACACCAGAAAACTTGTTTTTTCGCATTAAATAGCTCGAAAAGAGCGATCTAGATGATTCTGCATACTTCTGACTGAAGTCTCACCAATATTATCGCAGAAAGGCATATCGCAGCTTGAAACATCACGAAAATCAAGATGTTGCCGGTTCTGCATGTCAAACGTACTGGAGTGGTGAAAACAACCAGATAACGAGTTTATCATATTAAATAGCTCGAAAAGAGGGGTCTCGATGATTCTGCATACAACTGACAGAAGACTCACCAAGATTATCGACGAAAATGCATATCACAGGTTGAAATCTCACGAAATTAAAGATGTCGCCGGTTCTGCATATAAAACGCACTGTGGAATGTTGAAAACACCAGAAAACTTGTTTTTTCGCATTAAATAGCTCGAAAAGTGCGATCTAGATGATTCTGCATACTTGTGACAGAAGTCTCACCAAGATTATCGTAGAAAATGCATATCTCAGCTTGAAAACCCGACCGAAGCCATGATATCTCCGGTTCTGCATGTCAAGCGTACTGTGGAGTGGTGAATGCACCAGAAAACTTGGTTTTTCGCATTAAATAGCTCGAAAAGAGCGATCTAGATGATTCTGCATACTTCTGACTGAAGTCTCACCAGGATTATTGTAGAAAATGCATATCTCAGCTGGAAACACCACGAAAATCAAGATATCGCCGGTTCTGCATATAAAACGCACTGTGGAATGTTGAAAACACCAGAAAACTTGTTTTTTCGCATTAAATAGCTCGAAAAGAGCGATCTAGATGATTCTGCATACTTCTGACTGAAGTCTCATCAATATTATCGCAGAAAATGCATATCTCAGCTTGAAACCTCATGAAAATCAAGATGTCGCCGGTTCTGCATATCAAACGCACTGTGGAGTGGTGAATACACCAGAAAACGTGTTTGTCGCATTAAACAGCTCGAAAAGAGCGATCTAGATGATTCTGCATACTTATAACAGAAGACTCACCAAGATTATCGCAGAAAATGCATATCTCAGCTGGAAACCCCACGAAAACCAAGTTATCGGCGGCTCTACATATCAAACGCACTGTGGAGTGGTCAAAACACCAGAAAACTTGTTTTTTCGCATTACATACCTCCAAAAGAGCGATATAGATGATTCTGCACACTTCTGACTGAAGTCTCACTAAGATTATCGCAGAAAATCCATATCTCAGCTTGAAACCTCACGAAAACCAAGTTATCTCCGGTTCTGCACATCAAACGTACTGTGGAGTGGTGAATACACCACTAAACTCGTTTCTCGCATTAAATAGCTCGAAAAGAGGGGTCTCGATGGTTCTGCATACTACTGACAGAAGTCTCACCAATATTATCGCAGAAAGGCATATCGCAGCATGAAACCTCACGAAAATCAAGATGTTGCCGGTTCTGCATGTCAAACGTACTGTGGAGTGGTGAAAACAACCAGATAACGAGTTGATCGCATTAAATAGCTCGAAAAGAGGGGTCTCGATGATTCTGCATACTACTGACAGAAGACTCACCAAGATTATCGACGAAAATGCATATCTCAGGTTGAAATCTCACGAAATTAAAGATTTCGCCGGTTCTGCATATAAAACGCACTGTGGAATGTTGAAAACACCAGAAAACTTGTTTTTTCGCATTAAATAGCTCGAAAAGTGCGATCTAGATGATTCTGCATACTTGTGACAGAAGTCTCACCAAGATTATCGTAGAAAATGCATATCTCAGCTTGAAAACCCGACCGAAGCCATGATATCTCCGGTTCTGCATGTCAAGCGTACTGTGGAGTGGTGAATACACCAGAAAACTTGGTTTTTCGCATTAAATAGCTCGAAAAGAGCGATCTAGATGATTCTGCATACTTCTGACTGAAGTCTCACCAAGATAATCGCAGAAAATCCATATCTCAGCTTGAAACCTCACGAAAACCAAGTTATCTCCGTTTCTGCACATCAAACGTACTGTGGAGTGGTGAATACACCAGAAAACGCATTTCTCGCATTAAATAGCTCGAAAAGAGCGATCTAGATGATTCTGCATACTTCTGACAGAAGACTCACCAAGATTATCGCAGAGAATGCATATCTCAGCTGGACACACCACGAAAACCAAGTTATCGGCGGCTCTACATATCAAACGCACTGTGGAGTGGTCAAAACACCAGACAACTTGTTTTTTCGCGTTAAATAGCTCGAAAAGAGCGATCTAGATGATTCTGCATACTTCTGACAGAAGACTCACCAAGATTATCGACGAAAATGCATATCTCAGGTTGAAATCTCACGAAATTAAAGATGTCGCCGGTTCTGCATATAAAACGCACTGTGGAATGTTGAAAACACCAGAAAACTTGTTTTTTCGCATTAAATAGCTCGAAAAGAGCGATCTAAATGATTCTGCATACTTCTGACTGAAGTCTCACCAAGATTATCGCAGAAAATCCATATCTCAGCTTGAACCCTCACGAAAACCAAGTTATCTCCGGTTCTGCACATCAAACGTACTGTGGAGTGGTGAATACACCAGAAAACGCGTTTCTCGCATTAAATAGCTCGAAAAGAGCGATCTAGATGATTCTGCATACTTCTGACTGAAGTCTCACCAGGATTATTGTAGAAAATGCATATCTCAGCTGGAAACACCACGAAAATCAAGATATCGCCGGTTCTGCATATAAAACGCACTGTGGAATGTTGAAAACACCAGAAAACTTGTTTTTTCGCTTTAAATAGCTCGAAAAGAGCGATCTAGATGATTCTGCATACTTCTGACTGAAGTCTCACCAAGATTATCGCAGAAAATCCATATCTCAGCTTGAAACCTCACGAAAACCAAGTTATCTCCGGTTCTGCACATCAAACGTACTGTGGAGTGGTGAATACACCAGAAAACGCGTTTCTCGCATTAAATAGCTCGAAAAGAGCGATCTAGATGATTCTGCATACTTCTGACAGAAGACTCACCAAGATTATCGCAGAGAATGCATATCTCAGCTGGAATCCCCACGAAAACCAAGTTATCGGCGGCTCTACATATCAAACGCACTGTGGAGTGGTCAAAACACCAGAAAACTTGTTTTTTCGCATTAAATAGCTCGAAAAGAGCGATCTAGATGATTCTGCATACTTCTGACTGAAGTCTCACTAAGATTATCGCAGAAAATCCATATCTCAGCTTGAAACCTCACGAAAACCAAGTTATCTCTGGTTCTGCACATCAAACGTACTGTGGAGTGGTGAATACCCCAGAAAACGCGTTTCTCGCATTAAATAGCTCGAAAAGAGCGATCTAGATGATTCTGCATACTTCTGACTGACGTCTCACCAAGATTATTGTAGAAAATGCATATCTCAGCTGGAAACACCACGAAAATCAAGATATCGCCGGTTCTACATATAAAACGCACTGTGGAATGTTGAAAACACCAGAAAACTTGTTTTTTCGCATTAAATAGCTCGAAAAGAGCGATCTAGATGATTCTGCATACTTCTGACAGAAGACTCACCAAGATTATCGCAGAAAATCCATATCTCAGCTGGAAACCCCACGAAAACCAAGTTATCGGCAACTCTACATATCAAACGCACTGTGGAGTGGTCAAAACACCAGAAAACTTGTTTTTTCGCATTAAATAGCTCGAAAAGAGCGATCTAGATGATTCTGCATACTTCTGACTGAAGTCTCACCAATATTATCGCAGAAAGGCATATCGCAGCTTGAAACATCACGAAAATCAAGATGTTGCCGGTTCTGCATGTCAAACGTACTGGAGTGGTGAAAACAACCAGATAACGAGTTTATCATATTAAATAGCTCGAAAAGAGGGGTCTCGATGATTCTGCATACAACTGACAGAAGACTCACCAAGATTATCGACGAAAATGCATATCACAGGTTGAAATCTCACGAAATTAAAGATGTCGCCGGTTCTGCATATAAAACGCACTGTGGAATGTTGAAAACACCAGAAAACTTGTTTTTTCGCATTAAATAGCTCGAAAAGAGCGATCTAGATGATTCTGCATACTTCTGACTGAAGTCTCACCAGGATTATTGTAGAAAATGCATATCTCAGCTGGAAACACCACGAAAATCAAGATATCGCCGGTTCTGCATATAAAACGCACTGTGGAATGTTGAAAACACCAGAAAACTTGTTTTTTCGCATTAAATAGCTCGAAAAGAGCGATCTAGATGATTCTGCATACTTCTGACTGAAGTCTCACCAAGATTATCGCAGAAAATCCATATCTCAGCTTGAAACCTCACGAAAACCAAGTTATCTCCGGTTCTGCACATCAAACGTACTGTGGAGTGGTGAATACACCAGAAAACGTGTTTGTCGCATTAAACAGCTCGAAAAGAGCGATCTAGATGATTCTGCATACTTCTAACAGAAGACTCACCAAGATTATCGCAGAAAATGCATATCTCAGCTGGAAACCCCACGAAAACCAAGTTATCGGCGGCTCTACATATCAAACGCACTGTGGAGTGGTCAAAACACCAGAAAACTTGTTTTTTCGCATTAAATACCTCCAAAAGAGCGATCTAGATGATTCTGCACACTTCTGACTGAAGTCTCACTAAGATTATCGCAGAAAATCCATATCTCAGCTTGAAACCTCACGAAAACCAAGTTATCTCTGGTTCTGCACATCAAACGTACTGTGGAGTGGTGAATACCCCAGAAAACGCGTTTCTCGCATTAAATAGCTCGAAAAGAGCGATCTAGATGATTCTGCATACTTCTGACTGAAGTCTCACCAAGATTATTGTAGAAAATGCATATCTCAGCTGGAAACACCACGAAAATCAAGATATCGCCGGTTCTACATATAAAACGCACTGTGGAATGTTGAAAACACCAGAAAACTTGTTTTTTCGCATTAAATAGCTCGAAAAGAGCGATCTAGATGATTCTGCATACTTCTGACAGAAGACTCACCAAGATTATCGCAGAAAATCCATATCTCAGCTGGAAACCCCACGAAAACCAAGTTATCGGCAACTCTACATATCAAACGCACTGTGGAGTGGTCAAAACACCAGAAAACTTGTTTTTTCGCATTAAATAGCTCGAAAAGAGCGATCTAGATGATTCTGCATACTTCTGACTGAAGTCTCACCAATATTATCGCAGAAAGGCATATCGCAGCTTGAAACATCACGAAAATCAAGATGTTGCCGGTTCTGCATGTCAAACGTACTGGAGTGGTGAAAACAACCACATAATGAGTTTATCATATTAAATAGCTCGAAAAGAGGGGTCTCGATGATTCTGCATACAACTGACAGAAGACTCACCAAGATTATCGACGAAAATGCATATCACAGGTCGAAATCTCACGAAATTAAAGATGTCGCCGGTTCTGCATATAAAACGCACTGTGGAATGTTGAAAACACCAGAAAACTTGTTTTTTCGCATTAAATAGCTCGAAAAGAGCGATCTAGATGATTCTGCATACTTCTGACTGAAGTCTCACCAAGATTATCGCAGAAAATCCATATCTCAGCTTGAAACCTCACGAAAACCAAGTTATCTCCGGTTCTGCACATCAAACGTACTGTGGAGTGGTGAATACACCAGAAAACGTGTTTGTCGCATTAAACAGCTCGAAAAGAGCGATCTAGATGATTCTGCATACTTCTAACAGAAGACTCACCAAGATTATCGCAGAAAATGCATATCTCAGCTGGAAACCCCACGAAAACCAAGTTATCGGCGGCTCTACATATCAAACGCACTGTGGAGTGGTCAAAACACCAGAAAACTTGTTTTTTCGCATTAAATAGCTCGAAAAGACCGATCTAGATGATTCTGCATACTTCTGACTGAAGTCTCACCAAGATAATCGCAGAAAATCCATATCTCAGCTTGAAACCTCACGAAAACCAAGTTATCTCCGGTTCTGCACATCAAACGTACTGTGGAGTGGTGAATGCACCAGAAAACGCATTTCTCGCATTAAATAGCTCGAAAAGAGCGATCTAGATGATTCTGCATACTTCTGACAGAAGACTCACCAAGATTATCGCAGAGAATGCATATCTCAGCTGGACACACCACGAAAACCAAGTTATCGGCGGCTCTACATATCAAACGCACTGTGGAGTGGTCAAAACACCAGACAACTTGTTTTTTCGCGTTAAATAGCTCGAAAAGAGCGATCTAGATGATTCTGCATACTTCTGACTGAAGTCTCACCAAGATTATTGTAGAAAATGCATATCTCAGTTGGAAACACCACGAAAATCAAGATATCGCCGGTTCTGCATATAAAACGCACTGTGGAATGTTGAAAACACCAGAAAACTTGTTTTTTCGCATTAAATAGCTCGAAAAGAGCGATCTAAATGATTCTGCATACTTCTGACTGAAGTCTCACCAAGATTATCGCAGAAAATCCATATCACAGCTTGAAACCTCACGAAAACCAAGTTATCTCCGGTTCTGCACATCAAACGTACTGTGGAGTGGTGAATAGACCAGAAAACGCGTTTCTCGCATTAAATAGCTCGAAAAGAGCGATCTAGATGATTCTGCATACTTCTGACTGAAGTCTCACCAAGATTATCGCAGAAAATCCATATCTCAGCTGGAAACACAACGAAAATCAAGATATCGACGGTTCTGCATGTCAAACGTACTGGAGTGGTGAAAACAACCAGATAACGTGTTTATCGCATTAAATAGCTCGAGAAGAGGGGTCTCGATGATTCTGCATACTACTGACAGAAGACTCACCAAGATTATCGACGAAAATGCATATCACAGGTTGAAATCTCACGAAATTAAAGATGTCGCCGGTTCTGCATATAAAACGCACCGTGGAATGTTGAAAACACCAGAAAACTTGTTTTTTCGCATTAAATAGCTCGAAAAGAGCGATCTAAATGATTCTGCATACTTGTGACAGAAGTCTCACCAAGATTATCGTAGAAAATGCATATCTCAGCTTGAAAACCCGACCGAAGCCATGATATCTCCGGTTCTGCATGTCAAGCGTACTGTGGAGTGGTGAATACACCAGAAAACTTGGTTTTTCGCATTAAATAGCTCGAAAAGAGCGATCTAGATGATTCTGCATACTTCTGACTGAAGTCTCACCAAGATAATCGCAGAAAATCCATATCTCAGCTTGAAACCTCACGAAAACCAAGTTATCTCCGGTTCTGCACATCAAACGTACTGTGGAGTGGTGAATACACCAGAAAACGCATTTCTCGCATTAAATAGCTCGAAAAGAGCGATCTAGATGATTCTGCATACTTCTGACAGAAGACTCACCAAGATTATCGCAGAGAATGCATATCTCAGCTGGACACACCACGAAAACCAAGTTATCGGCGGCTCTACATATCAAACGCACTGTGGAGTGGTCAAAACACCAGACAACTTGTTTTTTCGCGTTAAATAGCTCGAAAAGAGCGATCTAGATGATTCTGCATACTTCTGACAGAAGACTCACCAAGATTATCGCAGAGAATGCATATCTCAGCTGGAATCCCCACGAAAACCAAGTTATCGGCGGCTCTACATATCAAACGCACTGTGGAGTGGTCAAAACACCAGAAAACTTGTTTTTTCGCATTAAATAGCTCGAAAAGAGCGATCTAGATGATTCTGCATACTTCTGACTGAAGTCTCACTAAGATTATCGCAGAAAATCCATATCTCAGCTTGAAACCTCACGAAAACCAAGTTATCTCTGGTTCTGCACATCAAACGTACTGTGGAGTGGTGAATACCCCAGAAAACGCGTTTCTCGCATTAAATAGCTCGAAAAGAGCGATCTAGATGATTCTGCATACTTCTGACTGACGTCTCACCAAGATTATTGTAGAAAATGCATATCTCAGCTGGAAACACCACGAAAATCAAGATATCGCCGGTTCTACATATAAAACGCACTGTGGAATGTTGAAAACACCAGAAAACTTGTTTTTTCGCATTAAATAGCTCGAAAAGAGCGATCTAGATGATTCTGCATACTTCTGACAGAAGACTCACCAAGATTATCGCAGAAAATCCATATCTCAGCTGGAAACCCCACGAAAACCAAGTTATCGGCAACTCTACATATCAAACGCACTGTGGAGTGGTCAAAACACCAGAAAACTTGTTTTTTCGCATTAAATAGCTCGAAAAGAGCGATCTAGATGATTCTGCATACTTCTGACTGAAGTCTCACCAATATTATCGCAGAAAGGCATATCGCAGCTTGAAACATCACGAAAATCAAGATGTTGCCGGTTCTGCATGTCAAACGTACTGGAGTGGTGAAAACAACCAGATAACGAGTTTATCATATTAAATAGCTCGAAAAGAGGGGTCTCGATGATTCTGCATACAACTGACAGAAGACTCACCAAGATTATCGACGAAAATGCATATCACAGGTTGAAATCTCACGAAATTAAAGATGTCGCCGGTTCTGCATATAAAACGCACTGTGGAATGTTGAAAACACCAGAAAACTTGTTTTTTCGCATTAAATAGCTCGAAAAGAGCGATCTAGATGATTCTGCATACTTCTGACTGAAGTCTCACCAGGATTATTGTAGAAAATGCATATCTCAGCTGGAAACACCACGAAAATCAAGATATCGCCGGTTCTGCATATAAAACGCACTGTGGAATGTTGAAAACACCAGAAAACTTGTTTTTTCGCATTAAATAGCTCGAAAAGAGCGATCTAGATGATTCTGCATACTTCTGACAGAAGACTCACCAAGATTATCGCAGAAAATCCATATCTCAGCTGGAAACCCCACGAAAACCAAGTTATCGGCAACTCTACATATCAAACGCACTGTGGAGTGGTCAAAACACCAGAAAACTTGTTTTTTCGCATTAAATAGCTCGAAAAGAGCGATCTAGATGATTCTGCATACTTCTGACTGAAGTCTCACCAATATTATCGCAGAAAGGCATATCGCAGCTTGAAACATCACGAAAATCAAGATGTTGCCGGTTCTGCATGTCAAACGTACTGGAGTGGTGAAAACAACCAGATAACGAGTTTATCATATTAAATAGCTCGAAAAGAGGGGTCTCGATGATTCTGCATACAACTGACAGAAGACTCACCAAGATTATCGACGAAAATGCATATCACAGGTTGAAATCTCACGAAATTAAAGATGTCGCCGGTTCTGCATATAAAACGCACTGTGGAATGTTGAAAACACCAGAAAACTTGTTTTTTCGCATTAAATAGCTCGAAAAGAGCGATCTAGATGATTCTGCATACTTCTGACAGAAGACTCACCAAGATTATCGCAGAGAATGCATATCTCAGCTGGAATCCCCACGAAAACCAAGTTATCGGCGGCTCTACATATCAAACGCACTGTGGAGTGGTCAAAACACCAGAAAACTTGTTTTTTCGCATTAAATAGCTCGAAAAGAGCGATCTAGATGATTCTGCATACTTCTGACTGAAGTCTCACTAAGATTATCGCAGAAAATCCATATCTCAGCTTGAAACCTCACGAAAACCAAGTTATCTCTGGTTCTGCACATCAAACGTACTGTGGAGTGGTGAATACCCCAGAAAACGCGTTTCTCGCATTAAATAGCTCGAAAAGAGCGATCTAGATGATTCTGCATACTTCTGACTGACGTCTCACCAAGATTATTGTAGAAAATGCATATCTCAGCTGGAAACACCACGAAAATCAAGATATCGCCGGTTCTACATATAAAACGCACTGTGGAATGTTGAAAACACCAGAAAACTTGTTTTTTCGCATTAAATAGCTCGAAAAGAGCGATCTAGATGATTCTGCATACTTCTGACTGAAGTCTCACCAGGATTATTGTAGAAAATGCATATCTCAGCTGGAAACACCACGAAAATCAAGATATCGCCGGTTCTGCATATAAAACGCACTGTGGAATGTTGAAAACACCAGAAAACTTGTTTTTTCGCATTAAATAGCTCGAAAAGAGCGATCTAGATGATTCTGCATACTTCTGACTGAAGTCTCACCAAGATTATCGCAGAAAATCCATATCTCAGCTTGAAACCTCACGAAAACCAAGTTATCTCCGGTTCTGCACATCAAACGTACTGTGGAGTGGTGAATACACCAGAAAACGTGTTTGTCGCATTAAACAGCTCGAAAAGAGCGATCTAGATGATTCTGCATACTTCTAACAGAAGACTCACCAAGATTATCGCAGAAAATGCATATCTCAGCTGGAAACCCCACGAAAACCAAGTTATCGGCGGCTCTACATATCAAACGCACTGTGGAGTGGTCAAAACACCAGAAAACTTGTTTTTTCGCATTAAATACCTCCAAAAGAGCGATCTAGATGATTCTGCACACTTCTGACTGAAGTCTCACTAAGATTATCGCAGAAAATCCATATCTCAGCTTGAAACCTCACGAAAACCAAGTTATCTCTGGTTCTGCACATCAAACGTACTGTGGAGTGGTGAATACCCCAGAAAACGCGTTTCTCGCATTAAATAGCTCGAAAAGAGCGATCTAGATGATTCTGCATACTTCTGACTGAAGTCTCACCAAGATTATTGTAGAAAATGCATATCTCAGCTGGAAACACCACGAAAATCAAGATATCGCCGGTTCTACATATAAAACGCACTGTGGAATGTTGAAAACACCAGAAAACTTGTTTTTTCGCATTAAATAGCTCGAAAAGAGCGATCTAGATGATTCTGCATACTTCTGACAGAAGACTCACCAAGATTATCGCAGAAAATCCATATCTCAGCTGGAAACCCCACGAAAACCAAGTTATCGGCAACTCTACATATCAAACGCACTGTGGAGTGGTCAAAACACCAGAAAACTTGTTTTTTCGCATTAAATAGCTCGAAAAGAGCGATCTAGATGATTCTGCATACTTCTGACTGAAGTCTCACCAATATTATCGCAGAAAGGCATATCGCAGCTTGAAACATCACGAAAATCAAGATGTTGCCGGTTCTGCATGTCAAACGTACTGGAGTGGTGAAAACAACCACATAACGAGTTTATCATATTAAATAGCTCGAAAAGAGGGGTCTCGATGATTCTGCATACAACTGACAGAAGACTCACCAAGATTATCGACGAAAATGCATATCACAGGTTGAAATCTCACGAAATCAAAGATGTCGCCGGTTCTGCATATAAAACGCACTGTGGAATGTTGAAAACACCAGAAAACTTGTTTTTTCGCATTAAATAGCTCGAAAAGAGCGATCTAGATGATTCTGCATACTTCTGACTGAAGTCTCACCAAGATTATCGCAGAAAATCCATATCTCAGCTTGAAACCTCACGAAAACCAAGTTATCTCCGGTTCTGCACATCAAACGTACTGTGGAGTGGTGAATAGACCAGAAAACGCGTTTCTCGCATTAAATAGCTCGAAAAGAGCGATCTAGATGATTCTGCATACTTCTGACTGAAGTCTCACCAAGATTATCGCAGAAAATCCATATCTCAGCTGGAAACACAACGAAAATCAAGATATCGACGGTTCTGCATGTCAAACGTACTGGAGTGGTGAAAACAACCAGATAACGTGTTTATCGCATTAAATAGCTCGTGAAGAGGGGTCTCGATGATTCTGCATACTACTGACAGAAGACTCACCAAGATTATCGACGAAAATGCATATCACAGGTTGAAATCTCACGAAATTAAAGATGTCGCCGGTTCTGCATATAAAACGCACCGTGGAATGTTGAAAACACCAGAAAACTTGTTTTTTCGCATTAAATAGCTCGAAAAGAGCGATCTAGATGATTCTGCATACTTCTGACTGAAGTCTCACCAAGATTATCGCAGAAAATCCATATCTCAGCTTGAAACCTCACGAAAACCAAGTTATCTCCGGTTCTGCACATCAAACGTACTGTGGAGTGGTGAATACACCAGAAAACGTGTTTGTCGCATTAAACAGCTCGAAAAGAGCGATCTAGATGATTCTGCATACTTCTAACAGAAGACTCACCAAGATTATCGCAGAAAATGCATATCTCAGCTGGAAACCCCACGAAAACCAAGTTATCGGCGGCTCTACATATCAAACGCACTGTGGAGTGGTCAAAACACCAGAAAACTTGTTTTTTCGCATTAAATACCTCCAAAAGAGCGATCTAGATGATTCTGCACACTTCTGACTGAAGTCTCACTAAGATTATCGCAGAAAATCCATATCTCAGCTTGAAACCTCACGAAAACCAAGTTATCTCTGGTTCTGCACATCAAACGTACTGTGGAGTGGTGAATACCCCAGAAAACGCGTTTCTCGCATTAAATAGCTCGAAAAGAGCGATCTAGATGATTCTGGATACTTCTGACTGAAGTCTCACCAAGATTATTGTAGAAAATGCATATCTCAGCTGGAAACACCACGAAAATCAAGATATCGCCGGTTCTACATATAAAACGCACTGTGGAATGTTGAAAACACCAGAAAACTTGTTTTTTCGCATTAAATAGCTCGAAAAGAGCGATCTAGATGATTCTGCATACTTCTGACAGAAGACTCACCAAGATTATCGCAGAAAATCCATATCTCAGCTGGAAACCCCACGAAAACCAAGTTATCGGCAACTCTACATATCAAACGCACTGTGGAGTGGTCAAAACACCAGAAAACTTGTTTTTTCGCATTAAATAGCTCGAAAAGAGCGATCTAGATGATTCTGCATACTTCTGACTGAAGTCTCACCAATATTATCGCAGAAAGGCATATCGCAGCTTGAAACATCACGAAAATCAAGATGTTGCCGGTTCTGCATGTCAAACGTACTGGAGTGGTGAAAACAACCACATAACGAGTTTATCATATTAAATAGCTCGAAAAGAGGGGTCTCGATGATTCTGCATACAACTGACAGAAGACTCACCAAGATTATCGACGAAAATGCATATCACAGGTTGAAATCTCACGAAATTAAAGATGTCGCCGGTTCTGCATATAAAACGCACTGTGGAATGTTGAAAACACCAGAAAACTTGTTTTTTCGCATTAAATAGCTCGAAAAGAGCGATCTAGATGATTCTGCATACTTCTGACTGAAGTCTCACCAAGATTATCGCAGAAAATCCATATCTCAGCTTGAAACCTCACGAAAACCAAGTTATCTCCGGTTCTGCACATCAAACGTACTGTGGAGTGGTGAATAGACCAGAAAACGCGTTTCTCGCATTAAATAGCTCGAAAAGAGCGATCTAGATGATTCTGCATACTTCTGACTGAAGTCTCACCAAGATTATCGCAGAAAATCCATATCTCAGCTGGAAACACAACGAAAATCAAGATATCGACGGTTCTGCATGTCAAACGTACTGGAGTGGTGAAAACAACCAGATAACGTGTTTATCGCATTAAATAGCTCGAGAAGAGGGGTCTCGATGATTCTGCATACTACTGACAGAAGACTCACCAAGATTATCGACGAAAATGCATATCACAGGTTGAAATCTCACGAAATTAAAGATGTCGCCGGTTCTGCATATAAAACGCACCGTGGAATGTTGAAAACACCAGAAAACTTGTTTTTTCGCATTAAATAGCTCGAAAAGAGCGATCTAAATGATTCTACATACTTGTGACAGAAGTCTCACCAAGATTATCGTAGAAAATGCATATCTCAGCTTGAAAACCCGACCGAAGCCATGATATCTCCGGTTCTGCATGTCAAGCGTACTGTGGAGTGGTGAATACACCAGAAAAATTGGTTTTTCGCATTAAATAGCTCGAAAAGAGCGATCTAGATGATTCTGCATACTTCTGACTGCAGTCTCACCAAGATAATCGCAGAAAATCCATATCTCAGCTTGAAACCTCACGAAAACCAAGTTATCTCCGGTTCTGCACATCAAACGTACTGTGGAGTGGTGAATACACCAGAAAACGCATTTCTCGCATTAAATAGCTCGAAAAGAGCGATCTAGATGATTCTGCATACTTCTGACAGAAGACTCACCAAGATTATCGCAGAGAATGCATATCTCAGCTGGACACACCACGAAAACCAAGTTATCGGCGGCTCTACATATCAAACGCACTGTGGAGTGGTCAAAACACCAGACAACTTGTTTTTTCGCGTTAAATAGCTCGAAAAGAGCGATCTAGATGATTCTGCATACTTCTGACAGAAGACTCACCAAGATTATCGACGAAAATGCATATCTGAGGTTGAAATCTCACGAAATTAAAGATGTCGCCGGTTCTGCATATAAAACGCACTGTGGAATGTTGAAAACACCAGAAAACTTGTTTTTTCGCATTAAATAGCTCGAAAAGAGCGATCTAAATGATTCTGCATACTTCTGACAGAAGTCTCACCAAGATTATCGCAGAAAATCCATATCTCAGCTTGAAACCTCACGAAAACCAAGTTATCTCCGGTTCTGCACATCAAACGTACTGTGGAGTGGTGAATACACCAGAAAACGCGTTTCTCGCATTAAATAGCTCGAACAGAGCGATCTAGATGATTCTGCATACTTCTGACTGAAGTCTCACCAAGATTATTGTAGAAAATGCATATCTCAGTTGGAAACACCACGAAAATCAAGATATCGCCGGTTCTGCATATAAAACGCACTGTGGAATGTTGAAAACACCAGAAAACTTGTTTTTTCGCATTAAATAGCTCGAAAAGAGCGATCTAAATGATTCTGCATACTTCTGACTGAAGTCTCACCAAGATTATCGCAGAAAATCCATATCTCAGCTTGAAACCTCACGAAAACCAAGTTATCTCCGGTTCTGCACATCAAACGTACTGTGGAGTGGTGAATACACCAGAAAACGTGTTTGTCGCATTAAACAGCTCGAAAAGAGCGATCTAGATGATTCTGCATACTTCTAACAGAAGACTCACCAAGATTATCGCAGAAAATGCATATCTCAGCTGGAAACCCCACGAAAACCAAGTTATCGGCGGCTCTACATATCAAACGCACTGTGGAGTGGTCAAAACACCAGAAAACTTGTTTTTTCGCATTAAATACCTCCAAAAGAGCGATCTAGATGATTCTGCACACTTCTGACTGAAGTCTCACTAAGATTATCGCAGAAAATCCATATCTCAGCTTGAAACCTCACGAAAACCAAGTTATCTCTGGTTCTGCACATCAAACGTACTGTCGAGTGGTGAATACCCCAGAAAACGCGTTTCTCGCATTAAATAGCTCGAAAAGAGCGATCTAGATGATTCTGCATACTTCTGACTGAAGTCTCACCAATATTATCGCAGAAAGGCATATCGCAGCTTGAAACATCACGAAAATCAAGATGTTGCCGGTTCTGCATGTCAAACGTACTGGAGTGGTGAAAACAACCACATAACGAGTTTATCATATTAAATAGCTCGAAAAGAGGGTTCTCGATGATTCTGCATACAACTGACAGAAGACTCACCAAGATTATCGACGAAAATGCATATCACAGGTTGAAATCTCACGAAATTAAAGATGTCGCCGGTTCTGCATATAAAACGCACTGTGGAATGTTGAAAACACCAGAAAACTTGTTTTTTCGCATTAAATAGCTCGAAAAGAGCGATCTAGATGATTCTGCATACTTCTGACTGAAGTCTCACCAAGATTATCGCAGAAAATCCATATCGCAGCTTGAAACCTCTCGAAAACCAAGTTATCTCCGGTTCTGCACATCAAACGTACTGTGGAGTGGTGAATACACCAGAAAACGTGTTTGTCGCATTAAACAGCTCGAAAAGAGCGATCTAGATGATTCTGCATACTTCTAACAGAAGACTCACCAAGATTATCGCAGAAAATGCATATCTCAGCTGGAAACCCCACGAAAACCAAGTTATCGGCGGCTCTACATATCAAACGCACTGTGGAGTGGTCAAAACACCAGAAAACTTGTTTTTTCGCATTAAATACCTCCAAAAGAGCGATCTAGATGATTCTGCACACTTCTGACTGAAGTCTCACTAAGATTATCGCAGAAAATCCATATCTCAGCTTGAAACCTCACGAAAACCAAGTTATCTCCGGTTCTGCACATCAAACGTACTGTGGAGTGGTGAATACACCAGAAAACGCGTTTCTCGCATTAAATAGCTCGAACAGAGCGATCTAGATGATTCTGCATACTTCTGACTGAAGTCTCACCAAGATTATTGTAGAAAATGCATATCTCAGTTGGAAACACCACGAAAATCAAGATATCGCCGGTTCTGCATATAAAACGCACTGTGGAATGTTGAAAACACCAGAAAACTTGTTTTTTCGCATTAAATAGCTCGAAAAGAGCGATCTAAATGATTCTGCATACTTCTGACTGAAGTCTCACCAAGATTATCGCAGAAAATCCATATCTCAGCTTGAAACCTCACGAAAACCAAGTTATCTCCGGTTCTGCACATCAAACGTACTGTGGAGTGGTGAATAGACCAGAAAACGCGTTTCTCGCATTAAATAGCTCGAAAAGAGCGATCTAGATGATTCTGCATACTTCTGACTGAAGTCTCACCAAGATTATCGCAGAAAATCCATATCTCAGCTGGAAACACAACGAAAATCAAGATATCGACGGTTCTGCATGTCAAACGTACTGGAGTGGTGAAAACAACCAGATAACGTGTTTATCGCATTAAATAGCTCGTGAAGAGGGGTCTCGATGATTCTGCATACTACTGACAGAAGACTCACCAAGATTATCGACGAAAATGCATATCACAGGTTGAAATCTCACGAAATTAAAGATGTCGCCGGATCTGCATATAAAACGCACCGTGGAATGTTGAAAACACCAGAAAACTTGTTTTTTCGCATTAAATAGCTCGAAAAGAGCGATCTAAATGATTCTGCATACTTGTGACAGAAGTCTCACCAAGATTATCGTAGAAAATGCATATCTCAGCTTGAAAACCCGACCGAAGCCATGATATCTCCGGTTCTGCATGTCAAGCGTACTGTGGAGTGGTGAATACACCAGAAAACTTGGTTTTTCGCATTAAATAGCTCGAAAAGACCGATCTAGATGATTCTGCATACTTCTGACTGAAGTCTCACCAAGATAATCGCAGAAAATCCATATCTCAGCTTGAAACCTCACGAAAACCAAGTTATCTCCGGTTCTGCACATCAAACGTACTGTGGAGTGGTGAATGCACCAGAAAACGCATTTCTCGCATTAAATAGCTCGAAAAGAGCGTCTAGATGATTCTGCATACTTCTGACAGAAGACTCACCAAGATTATCGCAGAGAATGCATATCTCAGCTGGACACACCACGAAAACCAAGTTATCGGCGGCTCTACATATCAAACGCACTGTGGAGTGGTCAAAACACCAGACAACTTGTTTTTTCGCGTTAAATAGCTCGAAAAGAGCGATCTAGATGATTCTGCATACTTCTGACTGAAGTCTCACCAAGATTATTGTAGAAAATGCATATCTCAGTTGGAAACACCACGAAAATCAAGATATCGCCGGTTCTGCATATAAAACGCACTGTGGAATGTTGAAAACACCAGAAAACTTGTTTTTTCGCATTAAATAGCTCGAAAAGAGCGATCTAAATGATTCTGCATACTTCTGACTGAAGTCTCACCAAGATTATCGCAGAAAATCCATATCTCAGCTTGAAACCTCACGAAAACCAAGTTATCTCCGGTTCTGCACATCAAACGTACTGTGGAGTGGTGAATACACCAGAAAACGCGTTTCTCGCATTAAATAGCTCGAACAGAGCGATCTAGATGATTCTGCATACTTCTGACTGAAGTCTCACCAAGATTATTGTAGAAAATGCATATCTCAGTTGGAAACACCACGAAAATCAAGATATCGCCGGTTCTGCATATAAAACGCACTGTGGAATGTTGAAAACACCAGAAAACTTGTTTTTTCGCATTAAATAGCTCGAAAAGAGCGATCTAAATGATTCTGCATACTTCTGACTGAAGTCTCACCAAGATTATCGCAGAAAATCCATATCTCAGCTTGAAACCTCACGAAAACCAAGTTATCTCCGGTTCTGCACATCAAACGTACTGTGGAGTGGTGAATAGACCAGAAAACGCGTTTCTCGCATTAAATAGCTCGAAAAGAGCGATCTAGATGATTCTGCATACTTCTGACTGAAGTCTCACCAAGATTATCGCAGAAAATCCATATCTCAGCTGGAAACACAACGAAAATCAAGATATCGACGGTTCTGCATGTCAAACGTACTGGAGTGGTGAAAACAACCAGATAACGTGTTTATCGCATTAAATAGCTCGTGAAGAGGGGTCTCGATGATTCTGCATACTACTGACAGAAGACTCACCAAGATTATCGACGAAAATGCATATCACAGGTTGAAATCTCACGAAATTAAAGATGTCGCCGGTTCTGCATATAAAACGCACCGTGGAATGTTGAAAACACCAGAAAACTTGTTTTTTCGCATTAAATAGCTCGAAAAGAGCGATCTAAATGATTCTGCATACTTCTGACAGAAGTCTCACCAAGATTATCGTAGAAAATGCATATCTCAGCTTGAAAACCCGACCGAAGCCATGATATCTCCGGTTCTGCATGTCAAGCGTACTGTGGAGTGGTGAATACACCAGAAAACTTGGTTTTTCGCATTAAATAGCTCGAAAAGACCGATCTAGATGATTCTGCATACTTCTGACTGAAGTCTCACCAAGATAATCGCAGAAAATCCATATCTCAGCTTGAAACCTCACGAAAACCAAGTTATCTCCGGTTCTGCACATCAAACGAACTGTGGAGTGGTGAATACACCAGAAAACGCATTCCTCGCATTAAATAGCTCGAAAAGAGCGATCTAGATGATTCTGCATACTTCTGACAGAAGACTCACCAAGATTATCGCAAGGAATGCATATCTCAGCTGGACACACCACGAAAACCAAGTTATCGGCGGCTCTACATATCAAACGCACTGTGGAGTGGTCAAAACACCAGACAACTTGTTTTTTCGCGTTAAATAGCTCGAAAAGAGCGATCTAGATGATTCTGCATACTTCTGACTGAAGTCTCACCAAGATTATTGTAGAAAATGCATATCTCAGTTGGAAACACCACGAAAATCAAGATATCGCCGGTTCTGCATATAAAACGCACTGTGGAATGTTGAAAACACCAGAAAACTTGTTTTTTCGCATTAAATAGCTCGAAAAGAGCGATCTAAATGATTCTGCATACTTCTGACTGAAGTCTCACCAAGATTATCGCAGAAAATCCATATCTCAGCTTGAAACCTCACGAAAACCAAGTTATCTCCGGTTCTGCACATCAAACGTACTGTGGAGTGGTGAATAGACCAGAAAACGCGTTTCTCGCATTAAATAGCTCGAAAAGAGCGATCTAGATGATTCTGCATACTTCTGACTGAAGTCTCACCAAGATTATCGCAGAAAATCCATATCTCAGCTGGAAACACAACGAAAATCAAGATATCGACGGTTCTGCATGTCAAACGTACTGGAGTGGTGAAAACAACCAGATAACGTGTTTATCGCATTAAATAGCTCGTGAAGAGGGGTCTCGATGATTCTGCATACTACTGACAGAAGACTCACCAAGATTATCGACGAAAATGCATATCACAGGTTGAAATCTCACGAAATTAAAGATGTCGCCGGTTCTGCATATAAAACGCACCGTGGAATGTTGAAAACACCAGAAAACTTGTTTTTTCGCATTAAATAGCTCGAAAAGAGCGATCTAAATGATTCTGCATACTTCTGACAGAAGTCTCACCAAGATTATCGTAGAAAATGCATATCTCAGCTTGAAAACCCGACCGAAGCCATGATATCTCCGGATCTGCATGTCAAGCGTACTGTGGAGTGGTGAATACACCAGAAAACTTGGTTTTTCGCATTAAATAGCTCGAAAAGACCGATCTAGATGATTCTGCATACTTCTGACTGAAGTCTCACCAAGATAATCGCAGAAAATCCATATCTCAGCTTGAAACCTCACGAAAACCAAGTTATCTCCGGTTCTGCACATCAAACGAACTGTGGAGTGGTGAATACACCAGAAAACGCATTCCTCGCATTAAATAGCTCGAAAAGAGCGATCTAGATGATTCTGCATACTTCTGACAGAAGACTCACCAAGATTATCGCAGAGAATGCATATCTCAGCTGGACACACCACGAAAACCAAGTTATCGGCGGCTCTACATATCAAACGCACTGTGGAGTGGTCAAAACACCAGACAACTTGTTTTTTCGCGTTAAATAGCTCGAAAAGAGCGATCTAGATGATTCTGCATACTTCTGACTGAAGTCTCACCAAGATTATTGTAGAAAATGCATATCTCAGTTGGAAACACCACGAAAATCAAGATATCGCCGGTTCTGCATATAAAACGCACTGTGGAATGTTGAAAACACCAGAAAACTTGTTTTTTCGCATTAAATAGCTCGAAAAGAGCGATCTAAATGATTCTGCATACTTCTGACTGAAGTCTCACTAAGATTATCGCAGAAAATCCATATCTCAGCTTGAAACCTCACGAAAACCAAGTTATCTCTGGTTCTGCACATCAAACGTACTGTGGAGTGGTGAATACCCCAGAAAACGCGTTTCTCGCATTAAATAGCTCGAAAAGAGCGATCTAGATGATTCTGCATACTTCTGACAGAAGACTCACCAAGATTATCGCAGAAAATCCATATCTCAGCTGGAAACCCCACGAAAACCAAGTTATCGGCGGCTCTACATATCAAACGCACTGTGGAGTGGTCAAAACACCAGAAAACTTGTTTTTTCGCATTAAATAGCTCGAAAAGAGCGATCTAGATGATTCTGCATACTTCTGACTGAAGTCTCACCAATATTATCGCAGAAAGGCATATCGCAGCTTGAAACATCACGAAAATCAAGATGTTGCCGGTTCTGCATGTCAAACGTACTGGAGTGGTGAAAACAACCAGATAACGAGTTTATCATATTAAATAGCTCGAAAAGAGGGGTCTCGATGATTCTGCATACAACTGACAGAAGACTCACCAAGATTATCGACGAAAATGCATATCACAGGTTGAAATCTCACGAAATTAAAGATGTCGCCGGTTCTGCATATAAAACGCACTGTGGAATGTTGAAAACACCAGAAAACTTGTTTTTTCGCATTAAATAGCTCGAAAAGAGCGATCTAGATGATTCTGCATACTTCTGACTGAAGTCTCACCAGGATTATTGTAGAAAATGCATATCTCAGCTGGAAACACCACGAAAATCAAGATATCGCCGGTTCTGCATATAAAACGCACTGTGGAATGTTGAAAACACCAGAAAACTTGTTTTTTCGCATTAAATAGCTCGAAAAGAGCGATCTAGATGATTCTGCATACTTCTGACTGAAGTCTCACCAAGATTATCGCAGAAAATCCATATCTCAGCTTGAAACCTCACGAAAACCAAGTTATCTCCGGTTCTGCACATCAAACGTACTGTGGAGTGGTGAATACACCAGAAAACGTGTTTGTCGCATTAAACAGCTCGAAAAGAGCGATCTAGATGACTCTGCATACTTCTAACAGAAGACTCACCAAGATTATCGCAGAAAATGCATATCTCAGCTGGAAACCCCACGAAAACCAAGTTATCGGCGGCTCTACATATCAAACGCACTGTGGAGTGGTCAAAACACCAGAAAACTTGTTTTTTCGCATTAAATACATCCAAAAGAGCGATCTAGATGATTCTGCACACTTCTGACTGAAGTCTCACTAAGATTATCGCAGAAAATCCATATCTCAGCTTGAAACCTCACGAAAACCAAGTTATCTCCGGTTCTGCACATCAAACGTACTGTGGAGTGGTGAATACACCAGAAAACGCGTTTCTCGCATTAAATAGCTCGAACAGAGCGATCTAGATGATTCTGCATACTTCTGACTGAAGTCTCACCAAGATTATTGTAGAAAATGCATATCTCAGTTGGAAACACCACGAAAATCAAGATATCGCCGGTTCTGCATATAAAACGCACTGTGGAATGTTGAAAACACCAGAAAACTTGTTTTTTCGCATTAAATAGCTCGAAAAGAGCGATCTAAATGATTCTGCATACTTCTGACTGAAGTCTCACCAAGATTATCGCAGAAAATCCATATCTCAGCTTGAAACCTCACGAAAACCAAGTTATCTCCGGTTCTGCACATCAAACGTACTGTGGAGTGGTGAATAGACCAGAAAACGCGTTTCTCGCATTAAATAGCTCGAAAAGAGCGATCTAGATGATTCTGCATACTTCTGACTGAAGTCTCACCAAGATTATCGCAGAAAATCCATATCTCAGCTGGAAACACAACGAAAATCAAGATATCGACGGTTCTGCATGTCAAACGTACTGGAGTGGTGAAAACAACCAGATAACGTGTTTATCGCATTAAATAGCTCGAGAAGAGGGGTCTCGATGATTCTGCATACTACTGACAGAAGACTCACCAAGATTATCGACGAAAATGCATATCACAGGTTGAAATCTCACGAAATTAAAGATGTCGCCGGTTCTGCATATAAAACACACCGTGGAATGTTGAAAACACCAGAAAACTTGTTTTTTCGCATTAAATAGCTCGAAAAGAGCGATCTAAATGATTCTGCATACTTCTGACTGAAGTCTCACTAAGATTATCGCAGAAAATCCATATCTCAGCTTGAAACCGCACGAAAACCAAGTTATCTCCGGTTCTGCACATCAAACGTACTGTGGAGTGGTGAATACACCAGAAAACGCGTTTCTCGCATTAAATAGCTCGAAAAGAGCGATCTAGATGATTCTGCATACTTCTGACAGAAGTCTCACCAAGATTATCGCTGAAAATGAATATCTCAGCTTGAAACATCACGAAAACCAAGTTATCTCCAGTTCTGCACATCAAACGGACTGTGGTGTGGTGAATACACCTGAAAACATGTTTCTCGCATTAAATAGCTCGAAACGAGCGATCTAGATGATTCTGCATACTTCTGACTGAAGACTCACCAAGATTATCGCAGAGAATGCATATCTCAGCTTGACACCCCACGAAAACCAAGTTATCGGCGGCTCTACATATCAAACGCACTGTGGAGTGGTCAAAACACCAGACAACTTGTTTTTTCGCGTTAAATAGCTCGAAAAGAGCGATCTAGATGATTCTGCATACTTCTGACAGAAGACTCACCAAGATTATCGACGAAAATGCATATCTCAGGTTGAAATCTCACGAAATTAAAGATGTCGCCGGTTCTGCATATAAAACGCACTGTGGAATGTTGAAAACACCAGAAAACTTGTTTTTTCGCATTAAATAGCTCGAAAAGAGCGATCTAAATGATTCTGCATACTTCTGACTGAAGTCTCACCAAGATTATCGCAGAAAATCCATATCTCAGCTTGAACCCTCACGAAAACCAAGTTATCTCCGGTTCTGCACATCAAACGTACTGTGGAGTGGTGAATACACCAGAAAACGCGTTTCTCGCATTAAATAGCTCGAAAAGAGCGATCTAGATGATTCTGCATACTTCTGACTGAAGTCTCACCAGGATTATTGTAGAAAATGCATATCTCAGCTGGAAACACCACGAAAATCAAGATATCGCCGGTTCTCCATATAAAACGCACTGTGGAATGTTGAAAACACCAGAAAACTTGTTTTTTCGCATTAAATAGCTCGAAAAGAGCGATCTAGATGATTCTGCATACTTCTGACAGAAGACTCACCAAGTTTATCGCAGAGAATGCATATCTCAGCTGGAATCCCCACGAAAACCAAGTTATCGGCGGCTCTACATATCAAACGCACTGTGGAGTGGTCAAAACACCAGAAAACTTGTTTTTTCGCATTAAATAGCTCAAAAAGAGCGATCTAGATGATTCTGCATACTTCTGACTGAAGTCTCACTAAGATTATCGCAGAAAATCCATATCTCAGCTTGAAACCTCACGAAAACCAAGTTATCTCTGGTTCTGCACATCAAACGTACTGTGGAGTGGTGAATACCCCAGAAAACGCGTTTCTCGCATTAAATAGCTCGAAAAGAGCGATCTAGATGATTCTGCATACTTCTGACTGAAGTCTCACCAAGATTATTGTAGAAAATGCATATCTCAGCTGGAAACACCACGATAACCAAGTTATCGGCGGCTCTACATATCAAACGCACTGTGGAGTGGTCAAAACACCAGAAAACTTGTTTTTTCGCATTAAATAGCTCGAAAAGAGCGATCTAGATGATTCTGCATACTTCTGACTGACGTCTCACCAAGATTATCGCAGAAAATCCATATCTCAGCTGGAAACACCACGAAAATCAAGATATCGCCGGTTCTGCATGTCAAACGTACTGGAGTGGTGAAAACAACCAGATAACGTGTTTATCGCATTAAATAGCTCGAAAAGAGGGGTCTCGATGATTCTGCATACTACTGACAGAAGACTCACCAAGATTATCGACGAAAATGCATATCACAGGTTGAAATCTCACGAAATTAAAGATGTCGCCGGTTCTGCATATAAAACGCACCGTGGAATGTTGAAAACACCAGAAAACTTGTTTTTTCGCATCAAATAGCTCGAAAAGAGCGATCTAAATGATTCTGCATACTTCTGACTGAAGTCTCACCAAGATTATCGCAGAAAATCCATATCTCAGCTTGAAACCTCACGAAAACCAAGTTATCTCCGGTTCTGCACATCAAACGTACTGTGGAGTGGTGAATACACCAGAAAACGTGTTTGTCGCATTAAACAGCTCGAAAAGAGCGATCTAGATGATTCTGCATACTTCTAACAGAAGACTCACCAAGATTATCGCAGAAAATGCATATCTCAGCTGGAAACCCCACGAAAACCAAGTTATCGGCGGCTCTACATATCAAACGCACTGTGGAGTGGTCAAAACACCAGAAAACTTGTTTTTTCGCATTAAATACCTCCAAAAGAGCGATCTAGATGATTCTGCACACTTCTGACTGAAGTCTCACTAAGATTATCGCAGAAAATCCATATCTCAGCTTGAAACCTCACGAAAACCAAGTTATCTCCGGTTCTGCACATCAAACGTACTGTGGAGTGGTGAATACACCAGAAAACGCGTTTCTCGCATTAAATAGCTCGAACAGAGCGATCTAGATGATTCTGCATACTTCTGACTGAAGTCTCACCAAGATTATTGTAGAAAATGCATATCTCAGCTGGAATCCCCACGAAAACCAAGTTATCGGCGGCTCTACATATCAAACGCACTGTGGAGTGGTCAAAACACCAGAAAACTTGTTTTTTCGCATTAAATAGCTCAAAAAGAGCGATCTAGATGATTCTGCATACTTCTGACTGAAGTCTCACTAAGATTATCGCAGAAAATCCATATCTCAGCTTGAAACCTCACGAAAACCAAGTTATCTCTGGTTCTGCACATCAAACGTACTGTGGAGTGGTGAATACCCCAGAAAACGCGTTTCTCGCATTAAATAGCTCGAAAAGAGCGATCTAGATGATTCTGCATACTTCTGACTGAAGTCTCACCAAGATTATTGTAGAAAATGCATATCTCAGCTGGAAACACCACGATAACCAAGTTATCGGCGGCTCTACATATCAAACGCACTGTGGAGTGGTCAAAACACCAGAAAACTTGTTTTTTCGCATTAAATAGCTCGAAAAGAGCGATCTAGATGATTCTGCATACTTCTGACTGACGTCTCACCAAGATTATCGCAGAAAATCCATATCTCAGCTGGAAACACCACGAAAATCAAGATATCGCCGGTTCTGCATGTCAAACGTACTGGAGTGGTGAAAACAACCAGATAACGTGTTTATCGCATTAAATAGCTCGAAAAGAGGGGTCTCGATGATTCTGCATACTACTGACAGAAGACTCACCAAGATTATCGACGAAAATGCATATCACAGGTTGAAATCTCACGAAATTAAAGATGTCGCCGGTTCTGCATATAAAACGCACCGTGGAATGTTGAAAACACCAGAAAACTTGTTTTTTCGCATTAAATAGCTCGAAAAGAGCGATCTAAATGATTCTGCATACTTCTGACTGAAGTCTCACCAAGATTATCGCAGAAAATCCATATCTCAGCTTGAAACCTCACGAAAACCAAGTTATCTCCGGTTCTGCACATCAAACGTACTGTGGACTGGTGAATACACCAGAAAACGTGTTTGTCGCATTAAACAGCTCGAAAAGAGCGATCTAGATGATTCTGCATACTTCTAACAGAAGACTCACCAAGATTATCGCAGAAAATGCATATCTCAGCTGGAAACCCCACGAAAACCAAGTTATCGGCGGCTCTACATATCAAACGCACTGTGGAGTGGTCAAAACACCAGAAAACTTGTTTTTTCGCATTAAATACCTCCAAAAGAGCGATCTAGATGATTCTGCACACTTCTGACTGAAGTCTCACTAAGATTATCGCAGAAAATCCATATCTCAGCTTGAAACCTCACGAAAACCAAGTTATCTCCGGTTCTGCACATCAAACGTACTGTGGAGTGGTGAATACACCAGAAAACGCGTTTCTCGCATTAAATAGCTCGAACAGAGCGATCTAGATGATTCTGCATACTTCTGACTGAAGTCTCACCAAGATTATTGTAGAAAATGCATATCTCAGTTGGAAACACCACGAAAATCAAGATATCGCCGGTTCTGCATATAAAACGCACTGTGGAATGTTGAAAACACCAGAAAACTTGTTTTTTCGCATTAAATAGCTCGAAAAGAGCGATCTAAATGATTCTGCATACTTCTGACTGAAGTCTCACCAAGATTATCGCAGAAAATCCATATCACAGCTTGAAACCTCACGAAAACCAAGTTATCTCCGGTTCTGCACATCAAACGTACTGTGGAGTGGTGAATATACCAGAAAACGTGTTTCTCGCATTATATAGCTCGAAAAGAGCGATCTAGATGATTCTGCATACTTCTGACAGAAGACTCACCAAGATTATCGCAGAAAATGCATATCTCAGCTGGAAACCCCACGATAACCAAGTTATCGGCGGCTCTACATATCAAACGCACTGTGGAGTGGTCAAAACACCAGAAAACTTGTTTTTTCGCATTAAATAGCTCGAAAAGAGCGATCTAGATGATTCTGCATACTTCTGACTGAAGTCTCACTAAGATTATCGCAGAAAATCCATATCTCAGCTTGAAACCGCACGAAAACCAAGTTATCTCCGGTTCTGCACATCAAACGTACTGTGGAGTTGTGAATACACCAGAAAACGCGTTTCTCGCATTAAATAGCTCGAAAAGAGCGATCTAGATGATTCTGCATACTTCTGACTGAAGTCTTACCAAGATTATTGTAGAAAATGCATATCTCAGCTGGAAACACCACGAAAATCAAGATATCGCCGGTTCTGCATATAAAACGCACTGTGGAATGTTGAAAACACCAGAAAACTAGTTTTTCGCATTAAATAGCTCGAAAAGAGCGATCTAGATGATTCTGCATACTTCTGACAGAAGTCTCACCAAGATTATCGCTGAAAATGAATATCTCAGCTTGAAACATCACGAAAACCAAGTTATCTCCAGTTCTGCACATCAAACGGACTGTGGTGTGGTGAATACACCTGAAAACATGTTTCTCGCATTAAATAGCTCGAAACGAGCGATCTAGATGATTCTGCATACTTCTGACTGAAGACTCACCAAGATTATCGCAGAGAATGCATATCTCAGCTGGACACCCCACGAAAACCAAGTTATCGGCGGCTCTACATATCAAACGCACTGTGGAGTGGTCAAAACACCAGACAACTTGTTTTTTCGCGTTAAATAGCTCGAAAAGAGCGATGTAGATGATTCTGCATACTTCTGACAGAAGACTCACCAAGATTATCGACGAAAATGCATATCTCAGGTTGAAATCTCACGAAATTAAAGATGTCGCCGGTTCTGCATATAAAACGCACTGTGGAATGTTGAAAACACCAGAAAACTTGTTTTTTCGCATTAAATAGCTCAAAAAGAGCGATCTAGATGATTCTGCATACTTCTGACTGAAGTCTCACTAAGATTATCGCAGAAAATCCATATCTCAGCTTGAAACCTCACGAAAACCAAGTTATCTCTGGTTCTGCACATCAAACGTACTGTGGAGTGGTGAATACCCCAGAAAACGCGTTTCTCGCATTAAATAGCTCGAAAAGAGCGATCTAGATGATTCTGCATACTTCTGACTGAAGTCTCACCAAGATTATTGTAGAAAATGCATATCTCAGCTGGAAACACCACGATAACCAAGTTATCGGCGGCTCTACATATCAAACGCACTGTGGAGTGGTCAAAACTCCAGAAAACTTGTTTTTTCGCATTAAATAGCTCGAAAAGAGCGATCTAGATGATTCTGCATACTTCTGACTGACGTCTCACCAAGATTATCGCAGAAAATCCATATCTCAGCTGGAAACACCACGAAAATCAAGATATCGCCGGTTCTGCATGTCAAACGTACTGGAGTGGTGAAAACAACCAGATAACGTGTTTATCGCATTAAATAGCTCGAAAAGAGGGGTCTCGATGATTCTGCATACTACTGACAGAAGACTCACCAAGATTATCGACGAAAATGCATATCACAGGTTGAAATCTCACGAAATTAAAGATGTCGCCGGTTCTGCATATAAAACGCACCGTGGAATGTTGAAAACACCAGAAAACTTGTTTTTTCGCATTAAATAGCTCGAAAAGAGCGATCTAAATGATTCTGCATACTTCTGACTGAAGTCTCACCAAGATTATCGCAGAAAATCCATATCTCAGCTTGAAACCTCACGAAAACCAAGTTATCTCCGGTTCTGCACATCAAACGTACTGTGGAGTGGTGAATACACCAGAAAACGTGTTTGTCGCATTAAACAGCTCGAAAAGAGCGATCTAGATGATTCTGCATACTTCTAACAGAAGACTCACCAAGATTATCGCAGAAAATGCATATCTCAGCTGGAAACCCCACGAAAACCAAGTTATCGGCGGCTCTACATATCAAACGCACTGTGGAGTGGTCAAAACACCAGAAAACTTGTTTTTTCGCATTAAATACCTCCAAAAGAGCGATCTAGATGATTCTGCACACTTCTGACTGAAGTCTCACTAAGATTATCGCAGAAAATCCATATCTCAGCTTGAAACCTCACGAAAACCAAGTTATCTCCGGTTCTGCACATCAAACGTACTGTGGAGTGGTGAATACACCAGAAAACGTGTTTGTCGCATTAAACAGCTCGAAAAGAGCGATCTAGATGATTCTGCATACTTCTAACAGAAGACTCACCAAGATTATCGCAGAAAATGCATATCTCAGCTGGAAACCCCACGAAAACCAAGTTATCGGCGGCTCTACATATCAAACGCACTGTGGAGTGGTCAAAACACCAGAAAACTTGTTTTTTCGCATTAAATACCTCCAAAAGAGCGATCTAGATGATTCTGCACACTTCTGACTGAAGTCTCACTAAGATTATCGCAGAAAATCCATATCTCAGCTTGAAACCTCACGAAAACCAAGTTATCTCCGGTTCTGCACATCAAACGTACTGTGGAGTGGTGAATACACCAGAAAACGCGTTTCTCGCATTAAATAGCTCGAACAGAGCGATCTAGATGATTCTGCATACTTCTGACTGAAGTCTCACCAAGATTATTGTAGAAAATGCATATCTCAGTTGGAAACACCACGAAAATCAAGATATCGCCGGTTCTGCATATAAAACGCACTGTGGAATGTTGAAAACACCAGAAAACTTGTTTTTTCGCATTAAATAGCTCGAAAAGAGCGATCTAAATGATTCTGCATACTTCTGACTGAAGTCTCACCAAGATTATCGCAGAAAATCCATATCACAGCTTGAAACCTCACGAAAACCAAGTTATCTCCGGTTCTGCACATCAAACGTACTGTGGAGTGGTGAATATACCAGAAAACGTGTTTCTCGCATTATATAGCTCGAAAAGAGCGATCTAGATGCTTCTGCATACTTCTGACAGAAGACTCACCAAGATTATCGCAGAAAATGCATATCTCAGCTGGAAACCCCACGATAACCAAGTTATCGGCGGCTCTACATATCAAACGCACTGTGGAGTGGTCAAAACACCAGAAAACTTGTTTTTTCGCATTAAATAGCTCGAAAAGTGCGATCTAGATGATTCTGCATACTTCTGACTGAAGTCTCACTAAGATTATCGCAGAAAATCCATATCTCAGCTTGAAACCGCACGAAAACCAAGTTATCTCCGGTTCTGCACATCAAACGTACTGTGGAGTGGTGAATACACCAGAAAACGCGTTTCTCGCATTAAATAGCTCGAAAAGAGCGATCTAGATGATTCTGCATACTTCTGACTGAAGTCTTACCAAGATTATTGTAGAAAATGCATATCTCAGCTGGAAACACCACGAAAATCAAGATATCGCCGGTTCTGCATATAAAACGCACTGTGGAATGTTGAAAACACCAGAAAACTAGTTTTTTCGCATTAAACAGCTCGAAAAGAGCGATCTAGATGATTCTGCATACTTCTGACAGAAGTCTCACCAAGATTATCGCTGAAAATGAATATCTCAGCTTGAAACATCACGAAAACCAAGTTATCTCCAGTTCTGCACATCAAACGGACTGTGGTGTGGTGAATACACCTGAAAACATGTTTCTCGCATTAAATAGATCGAAACGAGCGATCTAGATGATTCTGCATACTTCTGACTGAAGACTCACCAAGATTATCGCAGAGAATGCATATCTCAGCTGGACACCCCACGAAAACCAAGTTATCGGCGGCTCTACATATCAAACGCACTGTGGAGTGGTCAAAACACCAGACAACTTGTTTTTTCGCGTTAAATAGCTCGAAAAGAGCGATGTAGATGATTCTGCATACTTCTGACAGAAGACTCACCAAGATTATCGACGAAAATGCATATCTCAGGTTGAAATCTCACGAAATTAAAGATGTCGCCGGTTCTGCATATAAAACGCACTGTGGAATGTTGAAAACACCAGAAAACTTGTTTTTTCGCATTAAATAGCTCGAAAAGAGCGATCTAAATGATTCTGCATACTTCTGACTGAAGTCTCACCAAGATTATCGCAGAAAATCCATATCTCAGCTTGAACCCTCACGAAAACCAAGTTATCTCCGGTTCTGCACATCAAACGTACTGTGGAGTGGTGAATACACCAGAAAACGCGTTTCTCGCATTAAATAGCTCGAAAAGAGCGATCTAGATGATTCTGCATACTTCTGACTGAAGTCTCACCAGGATTATTGTAGAAAATGCATATCTCAGCTGGAAACACCACGAAAATCAAGATATCGCCGGTTCTGCATATAAAACGCACTGTGGAATGTTGAAAACACCAGAAAACTTGTTTTTTCGCATTAAATAGCTCGAAAAGAGCGATCTAGATGATTCTGCATACTTCTGACTGAAGTCTCACCAAGATTATCGCAGAAAATCCATATCTCAGCTTGAAACCTCACGAAAACCAAGTTATCTCCGGTTCTGCACATCAAACGTACTGTGGAGTGGTGAATACACCAGAAAACGTGTTTGTCGCATTAAACAGCTCGAAAAGAGCGATCTAGATGATTCTGCATACTTCTAACAGAAGACTCACCAAGATTATCGCAGAAAATGCATATCTCAGCTGGAAACCCCACGAAAACCAAGTTATCGGCGGCTCTACATATCAAACGCACTGTGGAGTGGTCAAAACACCAGAAAACTTGTTTTTTCGCATTAAATACCTCCAAAAGAGCGATCTAGATGATTCTGCACACTTCTGACTGAAGTCTCACTAAGATTATCGCAGAAAATCCATATCTCAGCTTGAAACCTCACGAAAACCAAGTTATCTCCGGTTCTGCACATCAAACGTACTGTGGAGTGGTGAATACACCAGAAAACGTGTTTGTCGCATTAAACAGCTCGAAAAGAGCGATCTAGATGATTCTGCATACTTCTAACAGAAGACTCACCAAGATTATCGCAGAAAATGCATATCTCAGCTGGAAACCCCACGAAAACCAAGTTATCGGCGGCTCTACATATCAAACGCACTGTGGAGTGGTCAAAACACCAGAAAACTTGTTTTTTCGCATTAAATACCTCCAAAAGAGCGATCTAGATGATTCTGCACACTTCTGACTGAAGTCTCACTAAGATTATCGCAGAAAATCCATATCTCAGCTTGAAACCTCACGAAAACCAAGTTATCTCCGGTTCTGCACATCAAACGTACTGTGGAGTGGTGAATACACCAGAAAACGCGTTTCTCGCATTAAATAGCTCGAACAGAGCGATCTAGATGATTCTGCATACTTCTGACTGAAGTCTCACCAAGATTATTGTAGAAAATGCATATCTCAGTTGGAAACACCACGAAAATCAAGATATCGCCGGTTCTGCATATAAAACGCACTGTGGAATGTTGAAAACACCAGAAAACTTGTTTTTTCGCATTAAATAGCTCGAAAAGAGCAATCTAAATGATTCTGCATACTTCTGACTGAAGTCTCACCAAGATTATCGCAGAAAATCCATATCACAGCTTGAAACCTCACGAAAACCAAGTTATCTCCGGTTCTGCACATCAAACGTACTGTGGAGTGGTGAATATACCAGAAAACGTGTTTCTCGCATTATATAGCTCGAAAAGAGCGATCTAGATGCTTCTGCATACTTCTGACAGAAGACTCACCAAGATTATCGCAGAAAATGCATATCTCAGCTGGAAACCCCACGATAACCAAGTTATCGGCGGCTCTACATATCAAACGCACTGTGGAGTGGTCAAAACACCAGAAAACTTGTTTTTTCGCATTAAATAGCTCGAAAAGTGCGATCTAGATGATTCTGCATACTTCTGACTGAAGTCTCACTAAGATTATCGCAGAAAATCCATATCTCAGCTTGAAACCGCACGAAAACCAAGTTATCTCCGGTTCTGCACATCAAACGTACTGTGGAGTGGTGAATACACCAGAAAACGCGTTTCTCGCATTAAATAGCTCGAAAAGAGCGATCTAGATGATTCTGCATACTTCTGACTGAAGTCTTACCAAGATTATTGTAGAAAATGCATATCTCAGCTGGAAACACCACGAAAATCAAGATATCGCCGGTTCTGCATATAAAACGCACTGTGGAATGTTGAAAACACCAGAAAACTAGTTTTTTCGCATTAAACAGCTCGAAAAGAGCGATCTAGATGATTCTGCATACTTCTGACAGAAGTCTCACCAAGATTATCGCTGAAAATGAATATCTCAGCTTGAAACATCACGAAAACCAAGTTATCTCCAGTTCTGCACATCAAACGGACTGTGGTGTGGTGAATACACCTGAAAACATGTTTCTCGCATTAAATAGCTCGAAACGAGCGATCTAGATGATTCTGCATACTTCTGACTGAAGACTCACCAAGATTATCGCAGAGAATGCATATCTCAGCTGGACACCCCACGAAAACCAAGTTATCGGCGGCTCTACATATCAAACGCACTGTGGAGTGGTCAAAACACCAGACAACTTGTTTTTTCGCGTTAAATAGCTCGAAAAGAGCGATGTAGATGATTCTGCATACTTCTGACAGAAGACTCACCAAGATTATCGCAGAAAATGCATATCTCAGCTGGAAACCCCACGAAAACCAAGTTATCGGCGGCTCTACATATCAAACGCACTGTGGAGTGGTCAAAACACCAGAAAACTTGTTTTTTCGCATTAAATACCTCCAAAAGAGCGATCTAGATGATTCTGCACACTTCTGACTGAAGTCTCACTAAGATTATCGCAGAAAATCCATATCTCAGCTTGAAACCTCACGAAAACCAAGTTATCTCCGGTTCTGCACATCAAACGTACTGTGGAGTGGTGAATACACCAGAAAACGTGTTTGTCGCATTAAACAGCTCGAAAAGAGCGATCTAGATGATTCTGCATACTTCTAACAGAAGACTCACCAAGATTATCGCAGAAAATGCATATCTCAGCTGGAAACCCCACGAAAACCAAGTTATCGGCGGCTCTACATATCAAACGCACTGTGGAGTGGTCAAAACACCAGAAAACTTGTTTTTTCGCATTAAATACCTCCAAAAGAGCGATCTAGATGATTCTGCACACTTCTGACTGAAGTCTCACTAAGATTATCGCAGAAAATCCATATCTCAGCTTGAAACCTCACGAAAACCAAGTTATCTCCGGTTCTGCACATCAAACGTACTGTGGAGTGGTGAATACCCCAGAAAACGCGTTTCTCGCATTAAATAGCTCGAAAAGAGCGATCTAGATGATTCTGCATACTTCTGACTGAAGTCTCACCAAGATTATTGTAGAAAATGCATATCTCAGCTGGAAACACCACGATAACCAAGTTATCGGCGGCTCTACATATCAAACGCACTGTGGAGTGGTCAAAACTCCAGAAAACTTGTTTTTTCGCATTAAATAGCTCGAAAAGAGCGATCTAGATGATTCTGCATACTTCTGACTGACGTCTCACCAAGATTATCGCAGAAAATCCATATCTCAGCTGGAAACACCACGAAAATCAAGATATCGCCGGTTCTGCATGTCAAACGTACTGGAGTGGTGAAAACAACCAGATAACGTGTTTATCGCATTAAATAGCTCGAAAAGAGGGGTCTCGATGATTCTGCATACTACTGACAGAAGACTCACCAAGATTATCGACGAAAATGCATATCACAGGTTGAAATCTCACGAAATTAAAGATGTCGCCGGTTCTGCATATAAAACGCACCGTGGAATGTTGAAAACACCAGAAAACTTGTTTTTTCGCATTAAATAGCTCGAAAAGAGCGATCTAAATGATTCTGCATACTTCTGACTGAAGTCTCACCAAGATTATCGCAGAAAATCCATATCTCAGCTTGAAACCTCACGAAAACCAAGTTATCTCCGGTTCTGCACATCAAACGTACTGTGGAGTGGTGAATACACCAGAAAACGTGTTTGTCGCATTAAACAGCTCGAAAAGAGCGATCTAGATGATTCTGCATACTTCTAACAGAAGACTCACCAAGATTATCGCAGAAAATGCATATCTCAGCTGGAAACCCCACGAAAACCAAGTTATCGGCGGCTCTACATATCAAACGCACTGTGGAGTGGTCAAAACACCAGAAAACTTGTTTTTTCGCATTAAATACCTCCAAAAGAGCGATCTAGATGATTCTGCACACTTCTGACTGAAGTCTCACTAAGATTATCGCAGAAAATCCATATCTCAGCTTGAAACCTCACGAAAACCAAGTTATCTCCGGTTCTGCACATCAAACGTACTGTGGAGTGGTGAATACACCAGAAAACGTGTTTGTCGCATTAAACAGCTCGAAAAGAGCGATCTAGATGATTCTGCATACTTCTAACAGAAGACTCACCAAGATTATCGCAGAAAATGCATATCTCAGCTGGAAACCCCACGAAAACCAAGTTATCGGCGGCTCTACATATCAAACGCACTGTGGAGTGGTCAAAACACCAGAAAACTTGTTTTTTCGCATTAAATACCTCCAAAAGAGCGATCTAGATGATTCTGCACACTTCTGACTGAAGTCTCACTAAGATTATCGCAGAAAATCCATATCTCAGCTTGAAACCTCACGAAAACCAAGTTATCTCCGGTTCTGCACATCAAACGTACTGTGGAGTGGTGAATACACCAGAAAACGCGTTTCTCGCATTAAATAGCTCGAACAGAGCGATCTAGATGATTCTGCATACTTCTGACTGAAGTCTCACCAAGATTATTGTAGAAAATGCATATCTCAGTTGGAAACACCACGAAAATCAAGATATCGCCGGTTCTGCATATAAAACGCACTGTGGAATGTTGAAAACACCAGAAAACTTGTTTTTTCGCATTAAATAGCTCGAAAAGAGCGATCTAAATGATTCTGCATACTTCTGACTGAAGTCTCACCAAGATTATCGCAGAAAATCCATATCACAGCTTGAAACCTCACGAAAACCAAGTTATCTCCGGTTCTGCACATCAAACGTACTGTGGAGTGGTGAATATACCAGAAAACGTGTTTCTCGCATTATATAGCTCGAAAAGAGCGATCTAGATGCTTCTGCATACTTCTGACAGAAGACTCACCAAGATTATCGCAGAAAATGCATATCTCAGCTGGAAACCCCACGATAACCAAGTTATCGGCGGCTCTACATATCAAACGCACTGTGGAGTGGTCAAAACACCAGAAAACTTGTTTTTTCGCATTAAATAGCTCGAAAAGTGCGATCTAGATGATTCTGCATACTTCTGACTGAAGTCTCACTAAGATTATCGCAGAAAATCCATATCTCAGCTTGAAACCGCACGAAAACCAAGTTATCTCCGGTTCTGCACATCAAACGTACTGTGGAGTGGTGAATACACCAGAAAACGCGTTTCTCGCATTAAATAGCTCGAAAAGAGCGATCTAGATGATTCTGCATACTTCTGACTGAAGTCTTACCAAGATTATTGTAGAAAATGCATATCTCAGCTGGAAACACCACGAAAATCAAGATATCGCCGGTTCTGCATATAAAACGCACTGTGGAATGTTGAAAACACCAGAAAACTAGTTTTTTCGCATTAAACAGCTCGAAAAGAGCGATCTAGATGATTCTGCATACTTCTGACAGAAGTCTCACCAAGATTATCGCTGAAAATGAATATCTCAGCTTGAAACATCACGAAAACCAAGTTATCTCCAGTTCTGCACATCAAACGGACTGTGGTGTGGTGAATACACCTGAAAACATGTTTCTCGCATTAAATAGATCGAAACGAGCGATCTAGATGATTCTGCATACTTCTGACTGAAGACTCACCAAGATTATCGCAGAGAATGCATATCTCAGCTGGACACCCCACGAAAACCAAGTTATCGGCGGCTCTACATATCAAACGCACTGTGGAGTGGTCAAAACACCAGACAACTTGTTTTTTCGCGTTAAATAGCTCGAAAAGAGCGATGTAGATGATTCTGCATACTTCTGACAGAAGACTCACCAAGATTATCGACGAAAATGCATATCTCAGGTTGAAATCTCACGAAATTAAAGATGTCGCCGGTTCTGCATATAAAACGCACTGTGGAATGTTGAAAACACCAGAAAACTTGTTTTTTCGCATTAAATAGCTCGAAAAGAGCGATCTAAATGATTCTGCATACTTCTGACTGAAGTCTCACCAAGATTATCGCAGAAAATCCATATCTCAGCTTGAACCCTCACGAAAACCAAGTTATCTCCGGTTCTGCACATCAAACGTACTGTGGAGTGGTGAATACACCAGAAAACGCGTTTCTCGCATTAAATAGCTCGAAAAGAGCGATCTAGATGATTCTGCATACTTCTGACTGAAGTCTCACCAGGATTATTGTAGAAAATGCATATCTCAGCTGGAAACACCACGAAAATCAAGATATCGCCGGTTCTGCATATAAAACGCACTGTGGAATGTTGAAAACACCAGAAAACTTGTTTTTTCGCATTAAATAGCTCGAAAAGAGCGATCTAGATGATTCTGCATACTTCTGACTGAAGTCTCACCAAGATTATCGCAGAAAATCCATATCTCAGCTTGAAACCTCACGAAAACCAAGTTATCTCCGGTTCTGCACATCAAACGTACTGTGGAGTGGTGAATACACCAGAAAACGTGTTTGTCGCATTAAACAGCTCGAAAAGAGCGATCTAGATGATTCTGCATACTTCTAACAGAAGACTCACCAAGATTATCGCAGAAAATGCATATCTCAGCTGGAAACCCCACGAAAACCAAGTTATCGGCGGCTCTACATATCAAACGCACTGTGGAGTGGTCAAAACACCAGAAAACTTGTTTTTTCGCATTAAATACCTCCAAAAGAGCGATCTAGATGATTCTGCACACTTCTGACTGAAGTCTCACTAAGATTATCGCAGAAAATCCATATCTCAGCTTGAAACCTCACGAAAACCAAGTTATCTCCGGTTCTGCACATCAAACGTACTGTGGAGTGGTGAATACACCAGAAAACGTGTTTGTCGCATTAAACAGCTCGAAAAGAGCGATCTAGATGATTCTGCATACTTCTAACAGAAGACTCACCAAGATTATCGCAGAAAATGCATATCTCAGCTGGAAACCCCACGAAAACCAAGTTATCGGCGGCTCTACATATCAAACGCACTGTGGAGTGGTCAAAACACCAGAAAACTTGTTTTTTCGCATTAAATACCTCCAAAAGAGCGATCTAGATGATTCTGCACACTTCTGACTGAAGTCTCACTAAGATTATCGCAGAAAATCCATATCTCAGCTTGAAACCTCACGAAAACCAAGTTATCTCCGGTTCTGCACATCAAACGTACTGTGGAGTGGTGAATACACCAGAAAACGCGTTTCTCGCATTAAATAGCTCGAACAGAGCGATCTAGATGATTCTGCATACTTCTGACTGAAGTCTCACCAAGATTATTGTAGAAAATGCATATCTCAGTTGGAAACACCACGAAAATCAAGATATCGCCGGTTCTGCATATAAAACGCACTGTGGAATGTTGAAAACACCAGAAAACTTGTTTTTTCGCATTAAATAGCTCGAAAAGAGCGATCTAAATGATTCTGCATACTTCTGACTGAAGTCTCACCAAGATTATCGCAGAAAATCCATATCACAGCTTGAAACCTCACGAAAACCAAGTTATCTCCGGTTCTGCACATCAAACGTACTGTGGAGTGGTGAATATACCAGAAAACGTGTTTCTCGCATTATATAGCTCGAAAAGAGCGATCTAGATGCTTCTGCATACTTCTGACAGAAGACTCACCAAGATTATCGCAGAAAATGCATATCTCAGCTGGAAACCCCACGATAACCAAGTTATCGGCGGCTCTACATATCAAACGCACTGTGGAGTGGTCAAAACACCAGAAAACTTGTTTTTTCGCATTAAATAGCTCGAAAAGTGCGATCTAGATGATTCTGCATACTTCTGACTGAAGTCTCACTAAGATTATCGCAGAAAATCCATATCTCAGCTTGAAACCGCACGAAAACCAAGTTATCTCCGGTTCTGCACATCAAACGTACTGTGGAGTGGTGAATACACCAGAAAACGCGTTTCTCGCATTAAATAGCTCGAAAAGAGCGATCTAGATGATTCTGCATACTTCTGACTGAAGTCTTACCAAGATTATTGTAGAAAATGCATATCTCAGCTGGAAACACCACGAAAATCAAGATATCGCCGGTTCTGCATATAAAACGCACTGTGGAATGTTGAAAACACCAGAAAACTAGTTTTTTCGCATTAAACAGCTCGAAAAGAGCGATCTAGATGATTCTGCATACTTCTGACAGAAGTCTCACCAAGATTATCGCTGAAAATGAATATCTCAGCTTGAAACATCACGAAAACCAAGTTATCTCCAGTTCTGCACATCAAACGGACTGTGGTGTGGTGAATACACCTGAAAACATGTTTCTCGCATTAAATAGCTCGAAACGAGCGATCTAGATGATTCTGCATACTTCTGACTGAAGACTCACCAAGATTATCGCAGAGAATGCATATCTCAGCTGGACACCCCACGAAAACCAAGTTATCGGCGGCTCTACATATCAAACGCACTGTGGAGTGGTCAAAACACCAGACAACTTGTTTTTTCGCGTTAAATAGCTCGAAAAGAGCGATGTAGATGATTCTGCATACTTCTGACAGAAGACTCACCAAGATTATCGACGAAAATGCATATCTCAGGTTGAAATCTCACGAAATTAAAGATGTCGCCGGTTCTGCATATAAAACGCACTGTGGAATGTTGAAAACACCAGAAAACTTGTTTTTTCGCATTAAATAGCTCGAAAAGAGCGATCTAAATGATTCTGCATACTTCTGACTGAAGTCTCACCAAGATTATCGCAGAAAATCCATATCTCAGCTTGAACCCTCACGAAAACCAAGTTATCTCCGGTTCTGCACATCAAACGTACTGTGGAGTGGTGAATACACCAGAAAACGCGTTTCTCGCATTAAATAGCTCGAAAAGAGCGATCTAGATGATTCTGCATACTTCTGACTGAAGTCTCACCAGGATTATTGTAGAAAATGCATATCTCAGCTGGAAACACCACGAAAATCAAGATATCGCCGGTTCTGCATATAAAACGCACTGTGGAATGTTGAAAACACCAGAAAACTTGTTTTTTCGCATTAAATAGCTCGAAAAGAGCGATCTAGATGATTCTGCATACTTCTGACTGAAGTCTCACCAAGATTATCGCAGAAAATCCATATCTCAGCTTGAAACCTCACGAAAACCAAGTTATCTCCGGTTCTGCACATCAAACGTACTGTGGAGTGGTGAATACACCAGAAAACGCGTTTCTCGCATTAAATAGCTCGAAAAGAGCGATCTAGATGATTCTGCATACTTCTGACAGAAGACTCACCAAGTTTATCGCAGAGAATGCATATCTCAGCTGGAATCCCCACGAAAACCAAGTTATCGGCGGCTCTACATATCAAACGCACTGTGGAGTGGTCAAAACACCAGAAAACTTGTTTTTTCGCATTAAATAGCTCAAAAAGAGCGATCTAGATGATTCTGCATACTTCTGACTGAAGTCTCACTAAGATTATCGCAGAAAATCCATATCTCAGCTTGAAACTTCACGAAAACCAAGTTATCTCTGGTTCTGCACATCAAACGTACTGTGGAGTGGTGAATACCCCAGAAAACGCGTTTCTCGCATTAAATAGCTCGAAAAGAGCGATCTAGATGATTCTGCATACTTCTGACTGAAGTCTCACCAAGATTATTGTAGAAAATGCATATCTCAGCTGGAAACACCACGATAACCAAGTTATCGGCGGCTCTACATATCAAACGCACTGTGGAGTGGTCAAAACACCAGAAAACTTGTTTTTTCGCATTAAATAGCTCGAAAAGAGCGATCTAGATGATTCTGCATACTTCTGACTGACGTCTAACCAAGATTATCGCAGAAAATCCATATCTCAGCTGGAAACACCACGAAAATCAAGATATCGCCGGTTCTGCATGTCAAACGTACTGGAGTGGTGAAAACAACCAGATAACGTGTTTATCGCATTAAATAGCTCGAAAATAGGGGTCTCGATGATTCTGCATACTACTGACAGAAGACTCACCAAGATTATCGACGAAAATGCATATCACAGGTTGAAATCTCACGAAATTAAAGATGTCGCCGGTTCTGCATATAAAACGCACCGTGGAATGTTGAAAACACCAGAAAACTTGTTTTTTCGCATTACATAGCTCGAAAAGAGCGATCTAAATGATTCTGCATACTTCTGACTGAAGTCTCACCAAGATTATCGCAGAAAATCCATATCACAGCTTGAAACCTCACGAAAACCAAGTTATCTCCGGTTCTGCACATCAAACGTACTGTGGAGTGGTGAATATACCAGAAAACGTGTTTCTCGCATTATATAGCTCGAAAAGAGCGATCTAGATGATTCTGCATACTTCTGACAGAAGACTCACCAAGATTATCGCAGAAAATGCATATCTCAGCTGGAAACCCCACGATAACCAAGTTATCGGCGGCTCTACATATCAAACGCACTGTGGAGTGGTCAAAACACCAGAAAACTTGTTTTTTCGCATTAAATAGCTCGAAAAGAGCGATCTAGATGATTCTGCATACTTCTGACTGAAGTCTCACTAAGATTATCGCAGAAAATCCATATCTCAGCTTGAAACCGCACGAAAACCAAGTTATCTCCGGTTCTGCACATCAAACGTACTGTGGAGTGGTGAATACACCAGAAAACGCGTTTCTCGCATTAAATAGCTCGAAAAGAGCGATCTAGATGATTCTGCATACTTCTGACTGAAGTCTTACCAAGATTATTGTAGAAAATGCATATCTCAGCTGGAAACACCACGAAAATCAAGATATCGCCGGTTCTGCATATAAAACGCACTGTGGAATGTTGAAAACACCAGAAAACTAGCTTTTTCGCATTAAATAGCTCGAAAAGAGCGATCTAGATGATTCTGCATACTTCTGACAGAAGTCTCACCAAGATTATCGCTGAAAATGAATATCTCAGCTTGAAACATCACGAAAACCAAGTTATCTCCAGTTCTGCACATCAAACGGACTGTGGTGTGGTGAATACACCTGAAAACATGTTTCTCGCATTAAATAGCTCGAAACGAGCGATCTAGATGATTCTGCATACTTCTGACTGAAGACTCACCAAGATTATCGCAGAGAATGCATATCTCAGCTGGACACCCCACGAAAACCGAGTTATCGGCGGCTCTACATATCAAACGCACTGTGGAGTGGTCAAAACACCAGACAACTTGTTTTTTCGCGGTAAATAGCTCGAAAAGAGCGATCTAGATGATTCTGCATACTTCTGACAGAAGACTCACCAAGATTATCGACGAAAATGCATATCTCAGGTTGAAATTTCACGAAATTAAAGATGTCGCCGGTTCTGCATATAAAACGCACTGTGGAATGTTGAAAACACCAGAAAACTTGTTTTTTCGCATTAAATAGCTCGAAAAGAGCGATCTAAATGATTCTGCATACTTCTGACTGAAGTCTCACCAAGATTATCGCAGAAAATCCATATCTCAGCTTGAACCCTCACGAAAACCAAGTTATCTCCGGTTCTGCACATCAAACGTACTGTGGAGTGGTGAATACACCAGAAAACGCGTTTCTCGCATTAAATAGCTCGAAAAGAGCGATCTAGATGATTCTGCATACTTCTGACTGAAGTCTCACCAGGATTATTGTAGAAAATGCATATCTCAGCTGGAAACACCACGAAAATCAAGATATCGCCGGTTCTGCATATAAAACGCACTGTGGAATGTTGAAAACACCAGAAAACTTGTTTTTTCGCATTAAATAGCTCGAAAAGAGCGATCTAGATGATTCTGCATACTTCTGACTGAAGTCTCACCAAGATTATCGCAGAAAATCCATATCTCAGCTTGAAACCTCACGAAAACCAAGTTATCTCCGGTTCTGCACATCAAACGTACTGTGGAGTGGTGAATATACCAGAAAACGTGTTTCTCGCATTATATAGCTCGAAATGAGCGATCTAGATGATTCTGCATACTTCTGACAGAAGACTCACCAAGATTATCGCAGAAAATGCATATCTCAGCTGGAAACCCCACGATAACCAAGTTATCGGCGGCTCTACATATCAAACGCACTGTGGAGTGGTCAAAACACCAGAAAACTTGTTTTTTCGCATTAAATAGCTCGAAAAGTGCGATCTAGATGATTCTGCATACTTCTGACTGAAGTCTCACTAAGATTATCGCAGAAAATCCGTATCTCAGCTTGAAACCGCACGAAAACCAAGTTATCTCCGGTTCTGCACATCAAACGTACTGTGGAGTGGTGAATACACCAGAAAACGCGTTTCTCGCATTAAATAGCTCGAAAAGAGCGATCTAGATGATTCTGCATACTTCTGACTGAAGTCTTACCAAGATTATTGTAGAAAATGCATATCTCAGCTGGAAACACCACGAAAATCAAGATATCGCCGGTTCTGCATATAAAACGCACTGTGGAATGTTGAAAACACCAGAAAACTAGTTTTTTCGCATTAAATAGCTCGAAAAGAGCGATCTAGATGATTCTGCATACTTCTGACAGAAGTCTCACCAAGATTATCGCTGAAAATGAATATCTCAGCTTGAAACATCACGAAAACCAAGTTATCTCCAGTTCTGCACATCAAACGGACTGTGGTGTGGTGAATACACCTGAAAACATGTTTCTCGCATTAAATAGCTCGAAACGAGCGATCTAGATGATTCTGCATACTTCTGACTGACGTCTCACCAAGATTATCGCAGAAAATCCATATCTCAGCTGGAAACACCACGAAAATCAAGATATCGCCGGTTCTGCATGTCAAACGTACTGGAGTGGTGAAAACAACCAGATAACGTGTTTATCGCATTAAATAGCTCGAAAAGAGGGGTCTCGATGATTCTGCATACTACTGACAGAAGACTCACCAAGATTATCGACGAAAATGCATATCACAGGTTGAAATCTCACGAAATTAAAGATGTCGCCGGTTCTGCATATAAAACGCACCGTGGAATGTTGAAAACACCAGAAAACTTGTTTTTTCGCATTACATAGCTCGAAAAGAGCGATCTAAATGATTCTGCATACTTCTGACTGAAGTCTCACCAAGATTATCGCAGAAAATCCATATCACAGCTTGAAACCTCACGAAAACCAAGTTATCTCCGGTTCTGCACATCAAACGTACTGTGGAGTGGTGAATATACCAGAAAACGTGTTTCTCGCATTATATAGCTCGAAAAGAGCGATCTAGATGATTCTGCATACTTCTGACAGAAGACTCACCAAGATTATCGCAGAAAATGCATATCTCAGCTGGAAACCCCACGATAACCAAGTTATCGGCGGCTCTACATATCAAACGCACTGTGGAGTGGTCAAAACACCAGAAAACTTGTTTTTTCGCATTAAATAGCTCGAAAAGAGCGATCTAGATGATTCTGCATACTTCTGACTGAAGTCTCACTAAGATTATCGCAGAAAATCCATATCTCAGCTTGAAACCGCACGAAAACCAAGTTATCTCCGGTTCTGCACATCAAACGTACTGTGGAGTGGTGAATACACCAGAAAACGCGTTTCTCGCATTAAATAGCTCGAAAAGAGCGATCTAGATGATTCTGCATACTTCTGACTGAAGTCTTACCAAGATTATTGTAGAAAATGCATATCTCAGCTGGAAACACCACGAAAATCAAGATATCGCCGGTTCTGCATATAAAACGCACTGTGGAATGTTGAAAACACCAGAAAACTAGTTTTTTCGCATTAAATAGCTCGAAAAGAGCGATCTAGATGATTCTGCATACTTCTGACAGAAGTCTCACCAAGATTATCGCTGAAAATGAATATCTCAGCTTGAAACATCACGAAAACCAAGTTATCTCCAGTTCTGCACATCAAACGGACTGTGGTGTGGTGAATACACCTGAAAACATGTTTCTCGCATTAAATAGCTCGAAACGAGCGATCTAGATGATTCTGCATACTTCTGACTGAAGACTCACCAAGATTATCGCAGAGAATGCATATCTCAGCTGGACACCCCACGAAAACCAAGTTATCGGCGGCTCTACATATCAAACGCACTGTGGAGTGGTCAAAACACCAGACAACTTGTTTTTTCGCGTTAAATAGCTCGAAAAGAGCGATCTAGATGATTCTGCATACTTCTGACAGAAGACTCACCAAGATTATCGACGAAAATGCATATCTCAGGTTGAACCCTCACGAAAACCAAGTTATCTCCGGTTCTGCACATCAAACGTACTGTGGAGTGGTGAATACACCAGAAAACGCGTTTCTCGCATTAAATAGCTCGAAAAGAGCGATCTAGATGATTCTGCATACTTCTGACTGAAGTCTCACCAGGATTATTGTAGAAAATGCATATCTCAGCTGGAAACACCACGAAAATCAAGATATCGCCGGTTCTGCATATAAAACGCACTGTGGAATGTTGAAAACACCAGAAAACTTGTTTTTTCGCATTAAATAGCTCGAAAAGAGCGATCTAGATGATTCTGCATACTTCTGACTGAAGTCTCACCAAGATTATCGCAGAAAATCCATATCTCAGCTTGAAACCTCACGAAAACCAAGTTATCTCCGGTTCTGCACATCAAACGTACTGTGGAGTGGTGAATACACCAGAAAACGCGTTTCTCGCATTAAATAGCTCGAAAAGAGCGATCTAGATGATTCTGCATACTTCTGACAGAAGACTCACCAAGATTATCGCAGAGAATGCATATCTCAGCTGGAATCCCCACGAAAACCAAGTTATCGGCGGCTCTACATATCAAACGCACTGTGGAGTGGTCAAAACACCAGAAAACTTGTTTTTTCGCATTAAATAGCTCGAAAAGAGCGATCTAGATGATTCTGCATACTTCTGACTGGTCTCACTAAGATTATCGCAGAAAATCCATATCTCAGCTTGAAACCTCACGAAAACCAAGTTATCTCTGGTTCTGCACATCAAACGTACTGTGGAGTGGTGAATACCCCAGAAAACGCGTTTCTCGCATTAAATAGCTCGAAAAGAGCGATCTAGATGATTCTGCATACTTCTGACTGAAGTCTCACCAAGATTATTGTAGAAAATGCATATCTCAGCTGGAAACACCACGAAAATCAAGATATCGCCGGTTCTACATATAAAACGCACTGTGGAATGTTGAAAACACCAGAAAACTTGTTTTTTCGCATTAAATAGCTCGAAAAGAGCGATCTAGATGATTCTGCAGACTTCTGACAGAAGTCTCACCAAGATTATCGCAGAAAATCCATATCTCAGCTGGAAACCCCACGAAAACCAAGTTATCGGCAACTCTACATATCAAACGCACTGTGGAGTGGTCAAAACACCAGAAAACTTGTTTTTTCGCATTAAATAGCTCGAAAAGAGCGATCTAGATGATTCTGCATACTTCTGACAGAAGTCTCACCAAGATTATCGCAGAAAATCCATATCTCAGCTGGAAACCCCACGAAAACCAAGTTATCGGCAACTCTACATATCAAACGCACTGTGGAGTGGTCAAAACACCAGAAAACTTGTTTTTTCGCATTAAATAGCTCGAAAAGAGCGATCTAGATGATTCTGCATACTTCTGACTGAAGTCTCACCAATATTATCGACGAAAATGCATATCTCAGGTCGAAATCTCACGAAATTAAAGATGTCGCCGGTTCTGCATATAAAACGCACTGTGGAATGTTGAAAACACCAGAAAACTTGTTTTTTCGCATTAAATAGCTCGAAAAGAGCGATCTAAATGATTCTGCATACTTCTGACTGAGGTCTCACCAAGATTATCGCAGAAAATCCATATCTCAGCTTGAACCCTCACGAAAACCAAGTTATCTCCGGTTCTGCACATCAAACGTACTGTGGAGTGGTGAATACACCAGAAAACGCGTTTCTCGCATTAAATAGCTCGAAAAGAGCGATCTAGATGATTCTGCATACTTCTGACTGAAGTCTCACCAAGATTATCGCAGAAAATCCATATCTCAGCTTGAAACCTCACGAAAACCAAGTTATCTCCGGTTCTGCACATCAAACGTACTGTGGAGTGGTGAATACACCAGAAAACGCGTTTCTCGCATTAAATAGCTCGAAAAGAGCGATCTAGATGATTCTGCATACTTCTGACAGAAGACTCACCAAGATTATCGCAGAGAATGCATATCTCAGCTGGAATCCCCACGAAAACCAAGTTATCGGCGGCTCTACATATCAAACGCACTGTGGAGTGGTCAAAACACCAGAAAACTTGTTTTTTCGCATTAAATAGCTCGAAAAAAGCGATCTAGATGATTCTGCATACTTCTGACTGAAGTCTCACTAAGATTATCGCAGAAAATCCATATCTCAGCTTGAAACCTCACGAAAACCAAGTTATCTCTGGTTCTGCACATCAAACGTACTGTGGAGTGGTGAATACCCCAGAAAACGCGTTTCTCGCATTAAATAGCTCGAAAAGAGCGATCTAGATGATTCTGCATACTTCTGACTGAAGTCTCACCAAGATTATTGTAGAAAATGCATATCTCAGCTGGAAACACCACGAAAATCAAGATATCGCCGGTTCTACATATAAAACGCACTGTGGAATGTTGAAAACACCAGAAAACTTGTTTTTTCGCATTAAATAGCTCGAAAAGAGCGATCTAGATGATTCTGCATACTTCTGACAGAAGTCTCACCAAGATTATCGCAGAAAATCCATATCTCAGCTGGAAACCCCACGAAAACCAAGTTATCGGCAACTCTACATATCAAACGCACTGTGGAGTGGTCAAAACACCAGAAAACTTGTTTTTTCGCATTAAATAGCTCGAAAAGAGCGATCTAGATGATTCTGCATACTTCTGACTGAAGTCTCACCAATATTATCGCAGAAAGGCATATCGCAGCTTGAAACATCACGAAAATCAAGATGTTGCCGGTTCTGCATGTCAAACGTACTGGAGTGGTGAAAACAACCAGATAACGAGTTTATCATATTAAATAGCTCGAAAAGAGGGGTCTCGATGATTCTGCATACAACTGACAGAAGACTCACCAAGATTATCGACGAAAATGCATATCACAGGTTGAAATCTCACGAAATTAAAGATGTCGCCGGTTCTGCATATAAAACACACTGTGGAATGTTGAAAACACCAGAAAACTTGTTTTTTCGCATTAAATAGCTCGAAAAGAGCGATCTAGATGATTCTGCATACTTCTGACTGAAGTCTCACCTATATTATAGCAGAAAATGCATATCTCAGCTTGAAATCTCACGAAAACCAAGAAGTCGCCTGTTCTGCATATCAAACGCACTGTGGAGTGGTGAAAACACCAGATAACGTGTTTCTCGCATTAAATAGCTCGAAAAGAGGGGTCTCGATGATTCTGCATACTACTGACAGAAGACTCACCAAGACTATCGACGAAAATGCATATCTCAGGTTGAAATCTCACGAAAATCAAGATGTCGCCTGTTCTGCATATCAAACGCACTGTGGAGTGGTGAAAACACCAGATAACGTGTTTCTCGCATTAAATAGCTCGAAAAGAGGGGTCTCGATGATTCTGCATCCTACTGACAGAAGACTCACCAAGATTATCGACGAAAATGCATATCTCAGGTTGAAATCTCACGAAAATAAAGATGTCGCCGGTTCTGCATATCAAACGCTCTGTGGAATCGTGAAAACACCAGATAACGTGTTTCTCGCATTAAATAGCTCGAAAAGAGCGATCTAGATGATTCTGCATACTTCTGTCAGAAGACTCACCAAGATTATCGCAGAAAATGCATATCTCAGTTGGAAACCCCACGAAAACCAAGTTATCGGCGGCTCTACATATGAAACGCACTGTGGAGTGGTCAAAACACCAGAAAACTTGTTTTTTCGCATTAAATAGCTCGAAAAGAGCGATCTAGATGATTCTGCATACTTCTGACAGAAGTCTCACCAAGATTATCGCTGAAAATGAATATCTCAGCTTGAAACATCACGAAAACCAAGTTATCTCCAGTTCTGCACATCAAACGGACTGTGGTGTGGTGAAAACACCTGAAAACGTGTTTCTCGCATTAAATAGCTCGAAACTAGCGATCTAGATGATTCTGCATACTTCTGACTGAAGTCTCACCAATATTATAGCAGAAAATGCATATCTCAGCTTGAAACCTCACGAAACCCAAGTTATCTCCGGTTCTGCACATCAAACGTACTGTGGAGTGGTGAATACACCAGAAAACGCGTTTCTCGCATTAAATAGCTCGAAAAGAGCGATCTAGACGATTCTGCATACTTCTGACTGAAGTCTCACCAGGATTATTGTAGAAAATGCATATCTCAGCTGGAAACACCACGAAAATCAAGATATCGCCGGTTCTGCATATAAAACGCACTGTGGAATGTTGAAAACACCAGAAAACTTGTTTTTTCGCATTAAATAGCTCGAAAAGAGCGATCTAGATGATTCTGCATACTTCTGACAGAAGTCTCACCAAGATTATCGCTGAAAATGAATATCTCAGCTTGAAACATCACGAAAACCAAGTTATCTCCAGTTCTGCACATCAAACGGACTGTGGTGTGGTGAAAACACCTGAAAACGTGTTTCTCGCATTAAATAGCTCGAAACTAGCGATCTAGATGATTCTGCATACTTCTGACTGAAGTCTCACCAATATTATAGCAGAAAATGCATATCTATTCTTGAAATCTCAGGAAAATCAAGATGTCGCCGGTTCTGCATATAAAACGCACTGTGGAATGTTGAAAACACCAGAAAACTCGTTTTTTCGCATTAAATAGCTCGAAACGAGCGATCTAGATGATTCTGCATACTTCTGACTGAAGTCTCACTAAGATTATCGCTGAAAATGAATATCTCAGCTTGAAACATCACGAAAACCAAGTTATCTCCAGTTCTGCACATCAAACGGACTGTGGTGTGGTGAAAACACCTGAAAACGTGTTTCTCGCATTAAATAGCTCGAAACGAGCGATCTCGATGATTCTGCATACTTCTGACAGATTCTCACCAAGATTATCGTAGAAAATGCATATCTCAGCTTGAAACCCGACCGAAACCAAGATATCTCCGGTTCTGCATATCAAACGCACTGTGGGGTGGTGAAAACACCAGAAAACGTGTTTCTCGCATTAAACGGCTCGAAAAGAGGGGTCTCGATGATTCTGCATACTTCTGACTGAAGTCACACCAAGATTATCGCAGAAAATGCATATCTCAGCTTCAAAACCCGACCGAAACCAAGATACCTCCAGTACTGCATATCAAACGCACTGTGGGGTGGCGAAAACACCAGAAAACGTGTTTCTCGATTTAAATAGCTCGAAAAGAGCGATCTAGATGATTCTGCATACTTCTGACTGAAGTCTCACCTATATTATAGCAGAAAATGCATATCTCAGCTTGAAATCTCACGAAAACCAAGAAGTCGCCTGTTCTGCATATCAAACGCACTGTGGAGTGGTGAAAACACCAGATAACGTGTTTCTCGCATTAAATAGCTCGAAAAGAGGGGTCTCGATGATTCTGCATACTACTGACAGAAGACTCACCAAGACTATCGACGAAAATGCATATCTCAGGTTGAAATCTCACGAAAATCAAGATGTCGCCTGTTCTGCATATCAAACGCACTGTGGAGTGGTGAAAACACCAGATAACGTGTTTCTCGCATTAAATAGCTCGAAAAGAGGGGTCTCGATGATTCTGCATCCTACTGACAGAAGACTCACCAAGATTATCGACGAAAATGCATATCTCAGGTTGAAATCTCACGAAAATAAAGATGTCGCCGGTTCTGCATATCAAACGCTCTGTGGAATCGTGAAAACACCAGATAACGTGTTTCTCGCATTAAATAGCTCGAAAAGAGCGATCTAGATGATTCTGCATACTTCTGTCAGAAGACTCACCAAGATTATCGCAGAAAATGCATATCTCAGTTGGAAACCCCACGAAAACCAAGTTATCTCCAGTTCTGCACATCAAACGGACTGTGGTGTGGTGAAAACACCTGAAAACATGTTTCTCGCATTAAATAGCTCGAAACGAGCGATCTAGATGATTCTGCATACTTCTGACTGAAGTCTCACCAATATTATAGCAGAAAATGCATATCTCAGCTTGAAATCTCACGAAAATCAAGATGTCGCCGGTTCTGCATATAAAACGCACTGTGGAGTGGTGAAAACACCAGATAACGTGTTTCTCGCATTAAACAGCTCGAAAAGAGGGGTCTCGATGGTTCTGCATACTACTGACAGAAGACTCACCAAGATTATCGAAGAAAATGCATATCTCAGGTTGAAATCTCACGAAAACCAAGAAGTCGCCTGTTCTGCATATCAAACGCACTGTGGAGTGGTGAAAACACCAGATAACGTGTTTCTCGCATTAAATAGCTCGAAAAGAGGGGTCTCGATGATTCTGCTTACTACTGACAGAAGACTCACCAAGATTATCGACGAAAATGCATATCTCAGGTTGAAATCTCACGAAAATCAAGATGTCGCCTGTTCTGCATATCAAACGCACTGTGGAGTGGTGAAAACACCAGATAACGTGTTTCTCGCATTAAATAGCTCGAAAAGAGGGGTCTCGATGATTCTGCATCCTACTGACAGAAGACTCACCAAGATTATCGACGAAAATGCATATCTCAGGTTGAAATCTCACGAAAATCAAGATGTCGCCTGTTCTGCATATCAAACGCACTGTGGAGTGGTGAAAACACCAGAAAACTTGTTTTTCCGAATTAAATAGCTCGAAAAGAGCGATCTAGATGTTTCTGCATACTTCTGACTGAAGTCTCACCAAGATTATTGTAGAAAATGCATATCTCAGCTGGAAACACCACGAAAATCAAGATATCGCCGGTTCTGCATATAAAACGCACTGTGGAATGTTGAAAACACCAGAAAACGTGTTGCTCGCATTAACTAGCTCGAAAAGAGCGATCTAGATGATTCTGCATACTTCTGACTGAAGGCTCACCAACATTATCGCAGAAAATGCATATCTCAGCTTGAAACCTCACGAAAACCAAGATATCTCCGGTTCTGCACATCCAACGTACTGTGGAGTGGTGAAAACACCAGAAAACGTGTTTCTCGCATTAAGTAGCTCGAAAAGAGCGTTCTCGAAGATTCTGCATACTTCTGACAGAGGTCTCACCAATATTTTCGTAGAAAATGCATATCTCAGCTTGAAACCCGACCGAAACGAAGATATCTCCGGTTCTGCATGTCTAACGTACTGTGGAGTGGTGAATACACCAGAAAACGTGTTTCTCGCATTAAATAGCTCGAAAAGAGCGATCTAGATGATTCTGCATAATTCTGGCAGAAGACTCGCCAAGCTTATCGCAGAAAATGCATATCTCAGCTGGAAACTCCACGAAAATCAAGATATCGCCGGTTCTGCATATCAAACGCACTATGGAGTGGTGAAAACAACCAGATAACGTGTTTCTCGCATTAAATAGCTCGAAACGAGCGATCTAGATGATTCTGCATACTTCTGACTGAAGTCTCACCTATATTATAGCAGAAAATGCATATCTCAGCTTGAAATCTCACGAAAACCAAGAAGTCGCCTGTTCTGCATATCAAACGCACTGTGGAGTGGTGAAAACACCAGATAACGTGTTTCTCGCATTAAATAGCTCGAAAAGAGGGGTCTCGATGATTCTGCATACTACTGACAGAAGACTCACCAAGACTATCGACGAAAATGCATATCTCAGGTTGAAATCTCGCGAAAATCAAGATGTCGCCTGTTCTGCATATCAAACGCACTGTGGAGTGGTGAAAACACCAGATAACGTGTTTCTCGCATTAAATAGCTCGAAAAGAGGGGTCTCGATGATTCTGCATCCTACTGACAGAAGACTCACCAAGATTATCGACGAAAATGCATATCTCAGGTTGAAATCTCACGAAAATAAAGATGTCGCCGGTTCTGCATATCAAACGCTCTGTGGAATCGTGAAAACACCAGATAACGTGTTTCTCGCATTAAATAGCTCGAAAAGAGCGATCTAGATGATTCTGCATACTTCTGTCAGAAGACTCACCAAGATTATCGCAGAAAATGCATATCTCAGTTGGAAACCCCACGAAAACCAAGTTATCGGCGGCTCTACATATGAAACGCACTGTGGAGTGGTCAAAACACCAGAAAACTTGTTTTTTCGCATTAAATAGCTCGGTACGAGCGATCTAGATGATTCTGCATACTTCTGACAGAAGTCTCACCAAGATTATCGCTGAAAATGAATATCTCAGCTTGAAACATCACGAAAACCAAGTTATCTCCAGTTCTGCACATCAAACGGACTGTGGTGTGGTGAAAACACCTGAAAACATGTTTCTCGCATTAAATAGCTCGAAACGAGCGATCTAGATGATTCTGCATACTTCTGACTGAAGTCTCACCAATATTATAGCAGAAAATGCATATCTCAGCTTGAAATCTCACGAAAATCAAGATGTCGCCGGTTCTGCATATAAAACGCACTGTGGAGTGGTGAAAACACCAGATAACGTGTTTCTCGCATTATACAGCTCGAAAAGAGGGGTCTCGATGATTCTGCATACTGCTGACTGAAGTCTCACCAATATTATCGCAGAAAATGCATATCTCAGCTTGAAACCTCACGAAACCCAAGTTATCTCCGGTTCTGCACATCAAACGTACTGTGGAGTGGTGAATAGACCAGAAAACGCGTTTCTCGCATTAAATAGCTCGAAAAGAGCGATCTAGATGATTCTGCATACTTCTGACTGAAGTGTCACCAGGATTATTGTAGAAAATGCATATCTCAGCTGGAAACACCACGAAAATCAAGATATCGCCGGTTCTGCATATAAAACGCACTGTGGAATGTTGAAAACAGAAGAAAACTTGTTTTTTCGCATTAAATAGCTCGAAAAGAGCGATCTAGATGATTCTGCGTACTTCTGAATGAAGTCTCACTAAGATTATCGCAGAAAATCCATATCTCAGCTTGAAACCTCACGAAAACCAAGTTATCTCCGTTTCTGCACATCAAACGTACTGTGGAGTGGTGAATACACCAGAAAACGCGTTTCTCGCAATCAATAGCTCGAAAAGAGCGATCTAGATGATTCTGCATACTTCTGACTGAAGTCTCACCAAGATTGTTGTAGAAAATGCATATCTCAGCTGGAAACACCACGAAAATCAAGATATCGCCGGTTCTGCATATAAAACGCACTGTGGAATGTTGAAAACACCAGAAAACTTGTTTTTTCGCATTAAATAGCTCGAAAAGAGCGATCTAGATGATTCTGCATACTTCTGACAGAAGTCTCACCAAGATTATCGCTGAAAATGAATATCTCAGCTTGTAACATCACAAAAACCAAGTTATCTCCAGTTCTGCACATCAAACGGACAGTGGAGTGGTGAAAACACCTGAAAACGTGATTCTCGCATTAAATAGCTCGAAACTAGCGATCTAGTTGATTCTGCATACTTCTGACTGAAGTCACACCAATATTATAGCAGAAAATGCATATCTCAGCTTGAAATCTCACGAAAATCAAGATGTCGCCGGTTCTGCATATTAAACGCACTGTGGAATGTTGAAAACACCAGAAAACTCGTTTTTTCGCATTAAATAGCTCGAAACGAGCGATCTAGATGATTCTGCATACTTCTGACTGAAGTCTCACCAATATTATCGCAGAAAATGCATATCTCAGCTAGAAACATCACGAAATTAAAGATGTCGCCGGTTCTGCATATAAAACGCACTGTGGAGTGGTGAAAACACCAGATAACGTGTTTCTCGCATTAAACAGCTCGAAAAGAGGGGTCTCGATGGTTCTGCATACTACTGACAGAAGACTCACCAAGATTATCGAAGAAAATGCATATCTCAGGTTGAAATCTCACGAAAACCAAGAAGTCGCCTGTTCTGCATATCAAACGCACTGTGGAGTGGTGAAAACACCAGATAACGTGTTTCTCGCATTAAATAGCTCGAAAAGAGGGGTCTCGATGATTCTGCTTACTACTGACAGAAGACTCACCAAGATTATCGACGAAAATGCATATCTCAGGTTGAAATCTCACGAAAATCAAGATGTCGCCTGTTCTGCATATCAAACGCACTGTGGAGTGGTGAAAACACCAGATAACGTGTTTCTCGCATTAAATAGCTCGAAAAGAGGGGTCTCGATGATTCTGCATCCTACTGACAGAAGACTCACCAAGATTATCGACGAAAATGCATATCTCAGGTTGAAATCTCACGAAAATCAAGATGTCGCCTGTTCTGCATATCAAACGCACTGTGGAGTGGTGAAAACACCAGAAACCTTGTTTTTCCGAATTAAATAGCTCGAAAAGAGCGATCTAGATGTTTCTGCATACTTCTGACTGAAGGCTCACCAACATTATCGCAGAAAATGCATATCTCAGCTGGAAACACCACCAAAATCAATATATCGTCGGTTCTGCATGTCAGACGCACTGTGGAGTGGTGAAACGCCAGAAAACGTGTTTCGCGCATTAACCAGCTCGAAAAGAGCGTTCTCGATGATTCTGCATACTTCTCATAGATGAAACACTAAGATTATCGCAGAAAATGCATATTTCAGCTGGAAACCCCACGAAAAACAAGTTATCGGCGGCTCTACATATCAAACGCACTGTGGTGTGTTCAAAACACAAGATAACGTGTTTCTCGCATTAAATAGCTCGAAAAGAGCGATATCGAAGATTCAGCATACTTCGGACAGAAGTCTCACCAATATTATCGCAAAAAATGCATATCACAGCTTGAAACCTCACGAAAATCAAGATGTCGCCGGTTCTGCATATCAAACGCACTGTGGAGTGGTGAAAACAACCAGATAACGCGTTTCTCGCATTAAATAGCTCGAAACGAGCGATCTAGATTATTCCGCATACTTCTGACTGAAGTCTCACCAATGTTATCGCAGAAAATGCATATCTCAGCTTGAAACCCGACGAAAACCACGATGTCGCCGGTTCTGCATATCAAACGCACTCTGGGGTGGTGAAAACACCAACAAACGTGTTTCTCGCATTAAATAGCTCGAGAAGAGCGATCTAGATGATTCTGCATACTTCTGACAGAAGACTCACCAAGATTATCGCAGAAAATGCATATCTCAGCTGGAAACCCCGCGAAAACCAAGATATCGGCGGTTCTGCCTATCAAACGCACTGTGGAATGTTGAAAACACCAGAAAACTTGTTTTTTCGCATTAAATAGTTCGAAACGAGCGATCTAGATGATTCTGCATACTTCTGACTGAAGTTTCACCAATATTTTCGCAGAAAATGCATATCTCAGCTGGAAACATCACGAAAATCAAGATGTCGCCGGTTCTGCATATCAAACGCACTGTGGAGTAGTGAAAACAACCAGATAACGTGTTTCTCGCATTAAATAGCTCGAATAGAGCGATCTCGATGATTCTGCATACTTCTGACAAAAGACTCACCAAGATTATCGCGGAAATGCATATCTCGGCTTGAAACCTAACGAAAATCAAGATGTCGCCGGTTCTGCATATCAAACGCACTGTGGAGTGGTGAAAACAACCAGATAACGTGTTTCTCGAATTAAATAGCTCGAAACGAGCGATCTAGATGATTCTGCATACATCTGACTGAAGTCTCACCAATATTTTCGCAGAAAATGCATATCTCAGCTGGAAACATCACGAAAATCAAGATGTCGCCGGTTCTGCATATCAAACGCACTGTGGAGTAGTGAAAACAACCAGATAACGTGTTTCTCGCATTCAGTAGCTCGAAAAGAGCGTTCTCGACGATTCTGCATACTACTGACAGAGGTCTCACCAATATTATCGTAGAAAATGCATATCTCAGCTTGAAACCCGACCGAAACGAAGATATCTCCGGTTCTGCATGTCTAACGTACTGTGGAGTGGTGAATACACCAGAAAACGTGTTTCTCGCATTAAATAGCTCGAAAAGAGCGATCTAGATGATTCTGCATACTTCTGTCAGAAGACTCACCAAGATTATCGCAGAAAATGCATATCTCAGTTGGAAACCCCACGAAAACCAAGTTATCGGCGGCTCTACATATGAAACGCACTGTGGAGTGGTCAAAACACCAGAAAACTTGTTTTTTCGCATTAAATAGCTCGGTACGAGCGATCTAGATGATTCTGCATACTTCTGACAGAAGTCTCACCAAGATTATCGCTGAAAATGAATATCTCAGCTTGAAACATCACGAAAACCAAGTTATCTCCAGTTCTGCACATCAAACGGACTGTGGTGTGGTGAAAACACCTGAAAACATGTTTCTCGCATTAAATAGCTCGAAACGAGCGATCTAGATGATTCTGCATACTTCTGACTGAAGTCTCACCAATATTATAGCAGAAAATGCATATCTCAGCTTGAAATCTCACGAAAATCAAGATGTCGCCGGTTCTGCATATAAAACGCACTGTGGAGTGGTGAAAACACCAGATAACGTGTTTCTCGCATTAAACAGCTCGAAAAGAGGGGTCTCGATGGTTCTGCATACTACTGACAGAAGACTCACCAAGATTATCGAAGAAAATGCATATCTCAGGTTGAAATCTCACGAAAACCAAGAAGTCGCCTGTTCTGCATATCAAACGCACTGTGGAGTGGTGAAAACACCAGATAACGTGTTTCTCGCATTAAATAGCTCGAAAAGAGGGGTCTCGATGATTCTGCTTACTACTGACAGAAGACTCACCAAGATTATCGACGAAAATGCATATCTCAGGTTGAAATCTCACGAAAATCAAGATGTCGCCTGTTCTGCATATCAAACGCACTGTGGAGTGGTGAAAACACCAGATAACGTGTTTCTCGCATTAAATAGCTCGAAAAGAGGGGTCTCGATGATTCTGCATCCTACTGACAGAAGACTCACCAAGATTATCGACGAAAATGCATATCTCAGGTTGAAATCTCACGAAAATCAAGATGTCGCCTGTTCTGCATATCAAACGCACTGTGGAGTGGTGAAAACACCAGAAAACTTGTTTTTCCGAATTAAATAGCTCGAAAAGAGCGATCTAGATGTTTCTGCATACTTCTGACTGAAGTCTCACCAAGATTATTGTAGAAAATGCATATCTCAGCTGGAAACACCACGAAAATCAAGATATCGCCGGTTCTGCATATAAAACGCACTGTGGAATGTTGAAAACACCAGAAAACGTGTTGCTCGCATTAACTAGCTCGAAAAGAGCGATCTAGATGATTCTGCATACTTCTGACTGAAGGCTCACCAACATTATCGCAGAAAATGCATATCTCAGCTTGAAACCTCACGAAAACCAAGATATCTCCGGTTCTGCACATCCAACGTACTGTGGAGTGGTGAAAACACCAGAAAACGTGTTTCTCGCATTAAGTAGCTCGAAAAGAGCGTTCTCGAAGATTCTGCATACTTCTGACAGAGGTCTCACCAATATTTTCGTAGAAAATGCATATCTCAGCTTGAAACCCGACCGAAACGAAGATATCTCCGGTTCTGCATGTCTAACGTACTGTGGAGTGGTGAATACACCAGAAAACGTGTTTCTCGCATTAAATAGCTCGAAAAGAGCGATCTAGATGATTCTGCATAATTCTGGCAGAAGACTCGCCAAGCTTATCGCAGAAAATGCATATCTCAGCTGGAAACTCCACGAAAATCAAGATATCGCCGGTTCTGCATATCAAACGCACTATGGAGTGGTGAAAACAACCAGATAACGTGTTTCTCGCATTAAATAGCTCGAAACGAGCGATCTAGATGATTCTGCATACTTCTGACTGAAGTCTCACCAAGATTATCGCAGAAAATGCATATCTCAGCTGGAAACACCACCAAAATCAATATATCGTCGGTTCTGCATGTCAGACGCACTGTGGAGTGGTGAAACGCCAGAAAACGTGTTTCGCGCATTAACTAGCTCGAAAAGAGCGTTCTCGATGATTCTGCATACTTCTCATAGATGAAACACTAAGATTATCGCAGAAAATGCATATTTCAGCTGGAAACCCCACGAAAAACAAGTTATCGGCGGCTCTACATATCAAACGCACTGTGGTGTGTTCAAAACACAAGATAACGTGTTTCTCGCATTAAATAGCTCGAAAAGAGCGATATCGAAGATTCAGCATACTTCGGACAGAAGTCTCACCAATATTATCGCAAAAAATGCATATCACAGCTTGAAACCTCACGAAAATCAAGATGTCGCCGGTTCTGCATATCAAACGCACTGTGGAGTGGTGAAAACAACCAGATAACGCGTTTCTCGCATTAAATAGCTCGAAACGAGCGATCTAGATTATTCCGCATACTTCTGACTGAAGTCTCACCAATGTTATCGCAGAAAATGCATATCTCAGCTTGAAACCCGACGAAAACCACGATGTCGCCGGTTCTGCATATCAAACGCACTCTCGGGTGGTGAAAACACCAGCAAACGTGTTTCTCGCATTAAATAGCTCGAAACTAGCGATCTAGTTGATTCTGCATACTTCTGACTGAAGTCACACCAATATTATAGCAGAAAATGCATATCTCAGCTTGAAATCTCACGAAAATCAAGATGTCGCCGGTTCTGCATATTAAACGCACTGTGGAATGTTGAAAACACCAGAAAACTCGTTTTTTCGCATTAAATAGCTCGAAACGAGCGATCTAGATGATTCTGCATACTTCTGACTGAAGTCTCACCAATATTATCGCAGAAAATGCATATCTCAGCTAGAAACATCACGTAATTAAAGATGTCGCCGGTTCTGCATATAAAACGCACTGTGGAGTGGTGAAAACACCAGATAACGTGTTTCTCGCATTAAACAGCTCGAAAAGAGGGGTCTCGATGGTTCTGCATACTACTGACAGAAGACTCACCAAGATTATCGAAGAAAATGCATATCTCAGGTTGAAATCTCACGAAAACCAAGAAGTCGCCTGTTCTGCATATCAAACGCACTGTGGAGTGGTGAAAACACCAGATAACGTGTTTCTCGCATTAAATAGCTCGAAAAGAGGGGTCTCGATGATTCTGCTTACTACTGACAGAAGACTCACCAAGATTATCGACGAAAATGCATATCTCAGGTTGAAATCTCACGAAAATCAAGATGTCGCCAGTTCTGCATATCAAACGCACTGTGGAGTGGTGAAAACACCAGATAACGTGTTTCTCGCATTAAATATCTCGAAAAGAGGGGTCTCGATGATTCTGCATCCTACTGACAGAAGACTCACCAAGATTATCGACGAAAATGCATATCTCAGGTTGAAATCTCACGAAAATCAAGATGTCGCCTGTTCTGCATATCAAACGCACTGTGGAGTGGTGAAAACACCAGAAAACTTGTTTTTCCGAATTAAATAGCTCGAAAAGAGCGATCTAGATGTTTCTGCATACTTCTGACTGAAGTCTCACCAAGATTATTGTAGAAAATGCATATCTCAGCTGGAAACACCACGAAAATCAAGATATCGCCGGTTCTGCATATAAAACGCACTGTGGAATGTTGAAAACACCAGAAAACGTGTTGCTCGCATTAACTAGCTCGAAAAGAGCGATCTAGATGATTCTGCATACTTCTGACTGAAGGCTCACCAACATTATCGCAGAAAATGCATATCTCAGCTTGAAACCTCACGAAAACCAAGATATCTCCGGTTCTGCACATCCAACGTACTGTGGAGTGGTGAAAACACCAGAAAACGTGTTTCTCGCATTAAGTAGCTCGAAAAGAGCGTTCTCGAAGATTCTGCATACTTCTGACAGAGGTCTCACCAATATTTTCGTAGAAAATGCATATCTCAGCTTGAAACCCGACCGAAACGAAGATATCTCCGGTTCTGCATGTCTAACGTACTGTGGAGTGGTGAATACACCAGAAAACGTGTTTCTCGCATTAAATAGCTCGAAAAGAGCGATCTAGATGATTCTGCATAATTCTGGCAGAAGACTCGCCAAGCTTATCGCAGAAAATGCATATCTCAGCTGGAAACTCCACGAAAATCAAGATATCGCCGGTTCTGCATATCAAACGCACTATGGAGTGGTGAAAACAACCAGATAACGTGTTTCTCGCATTAAATAGCTCGAAACGAGCGATCTAGATGATTCTGCATACTTCTGACTGAAGTCTCACCAAGATTATCGCAGAAAATGCATATCTCAGCTGGAAACACCACCAAAATCAATATATCGTCGGTTCTGCATGTCAGACGCACTGTGGAGTGGTGAAACGCCAGAAAACGTGTTTCGCGCATTAACTAGCTCGAAAAGAGCGTTCTCGATGATTCTGCATACTTCTCATAGATGAAACACTAAGATTATCGCAGAAAATGCATATTTCAGCTGGAAACCCCACGAAAAACAAGTTATCGGCGGCTCTACATATCAAACGCACTGTGGTGTGTTCAAAACACAAGATAACGTGTTTCTCGCATTAAATAGCTCGAAAAGAGCGATATCGAAGATTCAGCATACTTCGGACAGAAGTCTCACCAATATTATCGCAAAAAATGCATATCACAGCTTGAAACCTCACGAAAATCAAGATGTCGCCGGTTCTGCATATCAAACGCACTGTGGAGTGGTGAAAACAACCAGATAACGCGTTTCTCGCATTAAATAGCTCGAAACGAGCGATCTAGATTATTCCGCATACTTCTGACTGAAGTCTCACCAATGTTATCGCAGAAAATGCATATCTCAGCTTGAAACCCGACGAAAACCACGATGTCGCCGGTTCTGCATATCAAACGCACTCTGGGGTGGTGAAAACACCAGCAAACGTGTTTCTCGCATTAAATAGCTCGAGAAGAGCGATCTAGATGGTTCTGCATACTTGTGACAGAAGACTCACCAAGATTATCGCAGAAAATGCATATCTCAGCTGGAAACCCCGCGAAAACCAAGATATCGGCGGTTCTGCCTATCAAACGCACTGTGGAATGTTGAAAACACCAGAAAACTTGTTTTTTCGCATTAAATAGTTCGAAACGAGCGATCTAGATGATTCTGCATACTTCTGACTGAAGTCTCACCAATATTTTCGCAGAAAATGCATATCTCGGCTTGAAACCTAACGAAAATCAAGATGTCGCCGGTTCTGCATATCAAACGCACTGTGGAGTGGTGAAAACAACCAGATAACGTGTTTCTCGAATTAAATAGCTCGAAACGAGCGATCTAGATGATTCTGCATACATCTGACTGAAGTCTCACCAATATTTTCGCAGAAAATGCATATCTCAGCTGGAAACATCACGAAAATCAAGATGTCGCCGGTTCTGCATATCAAACGCACTGTGGAGTAGTGAAAACAACCAGATAACGTGTTTCTCGCATTCAGTAGCTCGAAAAGAGCGTTCTCGACGATTCTGCATACTACTGACAGAGGTCTCACCAATATTATCGTAGAAAATGCATATCTCAGCTTGAAACCCGACCGAAACGAAGATATCTCCGGTTCTGCATGTCTAACGTACTGTGGAGTGGTGAATACACCAGAAAACGTGTTTCTCGCATTAAATAGCTCGAAAAGAACGATCTAGATGATTCTGCATAATTCTGGCAGAAGACTCACCAAGCTTATCGCAGAAAATGCATATCTCAGCTGGAAACTCCACGAAAATCAAGATATCGCCGGTTCTGCATATAAAACGCACTGTGGAATGTTGAAAACACCAGAAAACTTGTTTTTTCGCATTAAATAGCTCGAAACGAGCGATCTAGATGATTCTGCATACTTCTGACTGAAGTCTGACCAAGATTATCGCAGAAAATGCACATCTCAGCTAGAAACTTCACGAAAATCTAGATGTCGCCGGTTCTGCATATCAAACGCACTATGGAGTGGTGAAAACAACCAGATAACGTGTTTCTCGCATTAAATAGCTCGAATCGAGCGATCTAGATGATTCTGCGTACTTCTGACAGAAGACTCACCAAGATTATCGCAGAAAATGCATATCTCAGCTTGAAACCTCACGAAAATCAAGATGTCGCCGGTTCTGCATATCAAACGCACTGTGGAGTGGTGAAAACAACCAGATAACGTGTTTCTCGCATTAAATAGCTCGAAACGAGCGATCTAGATGATTCTGCATACATCTGACTGAAGTATCACCAATATTATCGCAGAAAATGCATATCTCAGCTTGAAACCCGACGAAAACCAAGATGTTGCCGGTTCTGCATATCAAACGACCTGTGGAGTGGTGAAAACAGCAGAAAACTTGTTTTTTCGCATTAAATAGCTCGAAACGAGCGATCTAGATGTTTCTGCATACTTCTGACTGAAGTCTGACCAATATTATCGCAGAAAATGCATATCTCAGCTAGAAACTTCACGAAAATCTAGATGTCGCCGGTTCTGCATATCAAACGCACTATGGAGTGGTGAAAACAACCAGATAACGTGTTTCTCGCATTAAATAGCTCGAATCGAGCGATCTAGATGATTCTGGATACTTCTGACAGAAGACTCACCAAGATTATCGCAGAAAATGCATATCTCAGCTTGAAACCTCACGAAAATCAAGATGTCGCCGGTTCTGCATGTCTAACGTACTGTGGAATGTTGAAAACACCAGAAAACTTGTTTTTCCGAATTAAATAGCTCGAAAAGAGCGATCTAGATGATTCTGCATACTTCTGACAGAAGACTCACCAAGATTATCGCAGAAAATGCATATCTCAGCTGGAAACCCCGCGAAAACCAAGATATCGCCGGTTCTGCCTATCAAACGCACTGTGGAATGTTGAAAACACCAGAAAACTTGTTTTTCGCATTAAATAGCTCGAAACGAGCGATCTCGATGATTCTGCATACTTCTGACTGAAGTCTCACCAATATTATCGCAGAAAATGCATATCTCAGCTGGAAACATCACGAAAATAAAGATATCTCCGATTCTGCACATCAAACGTACTGTGGAGTGGTGAAAACACCAGAAAACGTGTTTCTCGCATTAAGAAGCTCGAAAAGAGCGATCTAGATGATTCTGCATACTTCTGACTGAAGTCTCTCCAATATTATCGCAGAAAATGCATATCTCAGCTGGAAACAACACGAAAATCAAGATATCGACGGTTCTGCATATCAGACGCACTGTGGAGTGGTGAAAACACCAGAAAACGTGTTGCTCGCATTAACTAGCTCGAAAAGAGCGATCTAGATGATTCTGCATACTTCTGACTGAAGGCTCACCAAGATTATCGCAGAAAATGCATATCTCAGCTTGAAACCTCACGAAAACCAAGATATCACCGGTTCTGCACATCCAACGTACTGTGGAGTGGTGAAAACACCAGAAAACGTGTTTCTCGCATTAAGTAGCTCGAAAAGAGCGTTCTCGAAGATTCTGCACACTTCTGACAGAGGTCTCACCAATATTATCGTAGAAAATGCATATCTCAGCTTGAAACCCGACCGAAACGAAGATATCTCCGGTTCTGCATGTCTAACGTACTGTGGAGTGGTGAATACACCAGAAAACGTGTTTCTCGCATTAATTAGCTCGAAAAGAGCGATCTAGATGATTCTGCATACTTCTGACAGAAGACTCACCAAGATTATCGCAGAAAATGCATATCTCAGCTGGAAACTCCACGAAAATCAAGATATCGCCGGTTCTGCATATCAAACGCACTGTGGAGTGGTGAAAACAACCAGATAACGCGTTTCTCGCATTAAATAGCTCAAAACGAGCGATCTAGATTATTCCGCATACTTCTGACTGAAGTCTCACCAATGTTATCGCAGAAAATGCATATCTCAGCTTGAAACCCGACGAAAACCACGATGTCGCCGGTTCTGCATATCAAACGCACTGTGGGGTGGTGAAAACACCAGCAAACGTGTTTCTCGCATTAAATAGCTCGAGAAGAGCGATCTAGATGATTCTGCATACTTCTGACAGAAGACTCACCAAGATTATCGCAGAAAATGCATATCTCAGCTGGAAACCCCGCGCAAACCAAGATATCGCTGGTTCTGCATATCAAACACACTGTGGAATGTTGAAAACACCAGAAAACTTGTTTTTTCGCATTAAATAGCTCGAAACGAGCGATCTAGATGATTCTGCATACTTCTGACTGAAGTCTCACCAATATTTTCGCAGAAAATGCATATCTCAGCTGGAAACATCACGAAAATCAAGATGTCGCCGGTTCTGCATATCAAACGCACTGTGGAGTAGTGAAAACAACCAGTTAACGTGTTTCTCGCATTAAATAGCTCGAATAGAGCGATCTCGATGATTCTGCATACTTCTGACAAAAGACTCACCAAGATTATCGCGGAAATGCATATCTCGGCTTGAAAACTAACGAAAATCAAGATATCTCCGGTTCTGCATGTCTAACGAACTGTGGAGTGGTGAATACACCAGAAAACGTGTTTCTCGCATTAAATAGCTCGAAAAGAGCGATCTAGATGATTCTGCATAATTCTGGCAGCAGACTCACCAAGCTTATCGCAGAAAATGCATATCTCAGCTGGAAACTCCACGAAAATCAAGATATCGCTGGTTCTGCATATCAAACGCACTGTGGAATGTTGAAAACACCAGAAAACTTGTTTTTTCGCATTAAATAGCTCGAAACGAGCGATCTAGATGATTCTGCAGACTTCTGACTGAAGTCTGACCAAGATTATCGCAGAAAATGCATATCTCAGCTAGAAACTTCACGAAAATCTAGATGTCGCCGGTTCTGCATATCAAACGCACTATGGAGTGGTGAAAACAACCAGATAACATGTTTCTCGCATTAAATAGCTCGAATCGGGCGATCTAGATGATTCTGCATACTTCTGACTGAAGACTCACCAAGATTATCGCAGAAAATGCATATCTCAGCTGGAAACCCCGCGAAAACCAAGATATCGCCGGTTCTGCCTATCAAACGCACTGTGGAATTTTGAAAACACCAGAAAACTTGTTTTTTCGCATTAAATAGCTCGAAACGAGCGATCTCGATGATTCTGCATACTTCTGACTGAAGTCTCACCAATATTATCGCAGAAAATGCATATCTCAGCTGGACCCATCACGAAAATCAAGATATCGCCGGTTCTGCATATCAGACGCACTGTGGAGTGGTGAAAACACCAGAAAACGTGTTGCTCGCATTAACTAGCTCGAAAAGAGCGATCAAGATGATTCTGCATACTTCTGACTGAAGGCTCACCAAGATTATCGCAGAAAATGCATATCTCAGCTTGAAACCTCACGAAAACCAAGATATTTCCGGTTCTGCACATCCAACGTACTGTGGAGTGGTGAACACACCCGAAAACGTGTTTCTCGCATTAAGTAGCTCGAAAAGAGCGTTCTCGAAGATTCTGCATACTTCTGACAGAGGTCTCACCAATATAATCGTAGAAAATGCATATCTCAGCTTGAAACCCGACCGAAACGAAGATATCTCCGGTTCTGCATGTCTAACGTACTGTGGAGTGGTGAATACACCAGCAAACGTGTTTCTCGCATTAAATAGCTCCAAAAGAGCGATCTAGATGATTCTGCATACTTCTGACAGAAGATTCACCAAGATTATCGCAGAAAATGCATATCTCAGCTGGAAACTCCACGAAAATCAAGATATCGCCGGTTCTGCAAATCAAACGCACTGTGGAGTGGTGAAAACAACCAGATAACGCGTTTCTCGCAATAAATAGCTCGAAACGAGCGATCTAGATTATTCCGCATACTTCTGACTGAAGTCTCACCAATGTTATCGCAGAAAATGCATATCTCAGCTTGAAACCCCGCGAAAACCAAGATATCGCCGGTTCTGCCTATCAAACGCACTGTGGAATGTTGAAAACCCCAGAAAACTTGTTTTTTCGCATTAAATAGTTCGAAACGAGGGATCTAGATGATTCTGCATACTTCTGACTGAAGTCTCACGAATATTTTCGCAGAAAATGCATATCTCAGCTGGAAACATCACGAAAATCAAGATGTCGCCGGTTCTGCATATCAAACGCACTGTGGAGTAGTGATAACAACCAGATAACGTGTTGCTCGCATTAAATAGCTCGAATAGAGCGATCTCGATGATTCTGCATACTTCTGACAAAAGACTCACCAAGATTATCGCGGAAATGCATATCTCGGCTTGAAAACTAACGAAAATCAAGATGTCGCCGGTTCTGCATATCAAACGCACTGTGGAGTGGTGAAAACAACCAGATAACGTGTTTCTCGCATTAAATAGCTCGAAACGAGGGATCTAGATGATTCTGCATACATCTGACTGAAGTCTCACCAATATTTTCGCAGAAAATGCATATCTCAGCTGGAAACATCACGAAAATCAAGATGTCGCCGGTTCTGCATATCAAACGCACTGTGGAGTAGTGAAAACAACCAGATAACGTGTTTCTCGCATTCAGTAGCTCGAAAAGAGCGTTCTCGAAGATTCTGCATACTTCTGACAGAGGTCTCACCAATATTATCGTAGAAAATGCATATCTCAGCTTGAAACCCGACCGAAACGAAGATATCTCCGGTTCTGCATGTCTAACGAACTGTTGAGTGGTGAATACACCAGAAAACGTGTTCCTCGCATTAAATAGCTCGAAAAGAGCGATCTAGATGATTCTGCATAATTCTGGCAGAAGACTCACCAAGCTTATCGCAGAAAATGCATATCTCAGCTGGAAACTCCACGAAAATCAAGATATCGCCGGTTCTGCATATCAAACGCACTGTGGAATGTTGAAAACACCAGAAAACTTGTTTTTTCGCATTAAATAGCTCGAAACGAGCGATCTAGATGATTCTGCATACTTCTGACTGAAGTCTGACCAAGATTATCGCAGAAAATACATATCTCAGCTAGAAACTTCACGAAAATCTAGATGTCGCCGGTTCTGCATATCAAACGCACTATGGAGTGGTGAAAACAACCAGATAACATGTTTCTCGCATTAAATAGCTCGAATCGGGCGATCTAGATGATTCTGCATACTTCTGACAGTAGACTCTCCAAGATTATCGCAGAAAATGCATATCTCAGCTTGAAACCTCACGAAAATCAAGATGTCGCCGGTTCTGCATATCAAACGCACTGTGGAGTGGGGAAAACAACCAGATAACGTGTTTCTCGCATTAAATAGCTCGAAACGAGAGATCTAGATGATTCTGCATACATCTGACTGAAGTATCACCAATATTATCGCAGAAAATGCATATCTCAGCTTGAAATCCGACGAAAACCAAGATGTTGCCGGTTCTGCATATCAAACGACCTGTGGAGTGGTGAAAACAGCAGAAAACTTGTTTTTTCGCATTAAATAGCTCGAAACGAGCGATCTAGATGATTCTGCATACTTCTGACTGAAGTCTGACCAAGATTATCGCAGAAAATGCATATCTCAGCTAGAAACTTCACGAAAATCAAGATGTCGCCGGTTCTGCATATCAAACGCACTATGGAGTGGTGAAAACAACCAGATAACGTGTTTCTCGCATTAAATAGCTCGAAACGAGCGATCTAGATGATTCTGCATACTTCTGACAGAAGACTCACCAAGATTATCGCAGAAAATGCATATCTCAGCTGGAAACTCCACGAAAATCAAGATATCGCCGGTTCTGCATATCAAACGCACTGTGAAGTGGTGAAAACAACCAGATAACGCGTTTCTCGCATTAAATAGCTCGAAACGAGCGATCTAGATGATTCTGCATACTTCTGACTGAAGTCTGACAAAGATTATCGCAGAAAATGCATATCTCAGCTTGAAACCCGACCGAAACGAAGATATCTCCGGTTCTGCATGTCTAACGTACTGTGGAGTGGTGAATACACCAGAAAACGTGTTTCTCGCATTAAATAGCTCGAAAAGAGCGATCTAGATGATTCTGCATAATTCTGGCAGAAGACTCACCAAGCTTATCGCAGAAAATGCATATCTCAGCTGGAAACTCCACGAAAATCAAGATATCGCCGGTTCTGCATATCAAACGCACTGTGGAATGTTGAAAACCCCAGAAAACTTGTTTTTTCGCATTAAATAGCTCGAAACGAGCGATCTAGATGATTCTGCATACTTATGACTGAAGTCTGACCAAGATTATCGCAGAAAATGCATATCTCAGCTAGAAACTTCACGAAAATCTAGATGTCGCCGGTTCTGCATATCAAACGCACTATGGAGTGGTGAAAACAACCAGATAACGTGTTTCTCGCATTAAATAGCTCGAAACGAGCGATCTAGATGATTCTGCATACTTCTGACAGAAGACTCACCAATATTATCGCAGAAAATGCATATCTCAGCTTGAAACCTCACGAAAATCAAGATGTCGCCGGTTCTGCATATCAAACGCACTGTGGAGTGGTGAAAACAACCAGATAACGTGTTTCTCGCATTAAATAGCTCGAAACGAGCGATCTAGATGATTCTGCATACATCTGACTGAAGTATCACCAATATTATCGCAGAAAATGCATATCTCAGCTTGAAATCCGACGAAAACCAAGATGTTGCCGGTTCTGCATATCAAACGACCTGTGGAGTGGTGAAAACAGCAGAAAACTTGTTTTTTCGCATTAAATAGCTCGAAACGAGCGATCTAGATGATTCTGCATACTTCTGACTGAAGTCTGACCAAGATTATCGCAGAAAATGCATATCTCAGCTAGAAACTTCACGAAAATCAAGATGTCGCCGGTTCTGCATCTCAAACGCACTATGGAGTGGTGAAAACAACCAGATAACGTGTTTCTCGCATTAAATAGCTCGAAACGAGCGATCTAGATGATTCTGCATACTTCTGACAGAAGACTCACCAAGATTATCGCAGAAAATGCATATCTCAGCTGGAAACTCCACGAAAATCAAGATATCGCCGGTTCTGCATATCAAACGCACTGTGAAGTGGTGAAAACAACCAGATAACGCGTTTCTCGCATTAAATAGCTCGAAACGAGCGATCTAGATTATTCCGCATACTTCTGACTGAAGTCTCACCAATGTTATCGCAGAAAATGCATATCTCAGCTTGAAACCCGACGAAAACCACGATGTCGCCGGTTCTGCATATCGAACGCACTGTGGGGTGGTGAAAACACCAGCAAATGTGTTTCTCGCATTAAATAGCTCGAGAAGAGCGATCTAGATGATTCTGCATACTTCTGACAGAAGACTCACCAAGATTATCGCAGAAAATGCATATCTCAGCTGGAAACCCCGCGAAAACCAAGATATCGCCGGTTCTTCCTATCAAACGCACTGTGGAATGTTGAAAACATCAGAAAACTTGTTTTTTCGCATTAAATAGTTCGAAACGAGCGATCTAGATGGTTCTGCATACTTCTGACTGAAGTCTCACCAATATTTTCGCAGAAAATGCATATCTCAGCTTGAAACTCCACGAAAATCAAGATATCGCCGGTTCTGCATATCAAACGCACTGTGAAGTGGTGAAAACAACCAGATAACGCGTTTCTCGCATTAAATAGCTCGAAACGAGCGATCTAGATTATTCCGCATACTTCTGACTGAAGTCTCACCAATGTTATCGCAGAAAATGCATATCTCAGCTTGAAACCCGACGAAAACCACGATGTCGCCGGTTCTGCATATCAAACGCACTGTGGGGTGTTGAAAACACCAGCAAACGTGTTTCTCGCATTAAATAGCTCGAAAAGAGCGATCTAGATGATTCTGCATACTTCTGACAGAAGACTCACCAAGATTATCGCAGAAAATGCATATCTCAGCTGGAAACCCCGCGCAAACCAAGATATCGCCGGTTCTGCCTATCAAACGCACTGTGGAATGTTGAAAACACCAGAAAACTTGTTTTTTCGCATTAAATAGTTCGAAACGAGCGATCTAGATGATTCTGCATACTTCTGACTGAAGTCTCACCAATATTTTCGCAGAAAATGCATATCTCAGCTGGAAACATCACGAAAATCAAGATGTCGCCGGTTCTGCATATCAAACGCACTGTGGAGTAGTGAAAACAACCAGTTAACGTGTTTCTCGCATTAAATAGCTCGAATAGAGCGATCTCGATTATTCTGCATACTTCTAACAAAAGACTCACCAAGATTATCGCGGAAATGCATATCTCGGCTTGAAAACTAACGAAAATCAAGATGTCGCCGGTTCTGCATATCAAACGCACTGTGGAGTGTTGAAAACAACCAGATAACGTGTTTCTCGCATTAAATAGCTCGAAACGAGCGATCTAGATGATTCTGCATACATCTGACTGAAGTCTCACCAATATTTTCGCAGAAAATGCATATCTCAGCTGGAAACATCACGAAAATCAAGATGTCGCCGGTTCTGCATATCAAACGCACTGTGGAGTAGTGAAAACAACCAGATAACGTGTTTCTCGCATTCAGTAGCTCGAAAAGAGCGTTCTCGAAGATTCTGCATACTTCTGACAGAGGTCTCACCAATATTATCGTAGAAAATGCATATCTCAGCTTGAAACCCGACCGAAACGAAGATATCTCCGGTTCTGCATGTCTAACGAACTGTGGAGTGGTGAATACACCAGAAAACGTGTTTCTCGCATTAAATAGCTCGAAAAGAGCGATCTAGATGATTCTGCATAATTCTGGCAGCAGACTCACCAAGCTTATCGCAGAAAATGCATATCTCAGCTGGAAACTCCACGAAAATCAAGATATCGCCGGTTCTGCATATCAAACGCACTGTGGAATGTTGAAAACACCAGAAAACTTGTTTTTTCGCATTAAATAGCTCGAAACGAGCGATCTAGATGATTCTGCATACTTCTGACTGAAGTCTCACCAATATTATCGCAGAAAATGCATATCTCAGCTGGAACCATCACGAAAATCAAGATATCTCCGATTCTGCACATCAAACGTACTGTGGAGTGGTGAAAACACCAGAAAACGTGTTGCTCGCATTAACTAGCTCCAAAAGAGCGATCTAGATGATTCTGCATACTTCTGACTGAAGGCTCACCAAGATTATCGCAGAAAATGCATATCTCAGCTTGAAACCTCATGAAAACCAAGATATTTCCGGTTCTGCACATCCAACGTACTGTGGAGTGGTGAAAACACCAGAAAACGTGTTTCTCGCATTAAGTAGCTCGAAAAGAGCGTTCTCGAAGATTCTGCATACTTCTGACAGAGGTCTCACCAATATTATCATAGAAAATGCATATCTCAGCTTGAAACCCGACCGAAACGAAGATATCTCCGGTTCTGCATGTCTAACGTACTGTGGAGTGGTGAATACACCAGCAAACGTGTTTCTCGCATTAAATAGCTCGAAAAGAGCGATCTAGATGATTCTGCATACTTCTGACAGAAGACTCACCAAGATTATCGCAGAAAATGCATATCTCAGCTGGAAACTCCACGAAAATCAAGATATCGCCAGTTCTGCATATCAAACGCACTGTGGAGTGGTGAAAACAACCAGATAACGCGTTTCTCGCATTAAATAGCTCGAAACGAGCGATCTAGACTATTCCGCATACTTCTGACTGAAGTCTCACCAATGTTATCGCAGAAAATGCATATCTCAGCTTGAAACCCGACGAAAACCACGATGTCGCCGGTTCTGCATATCAAACGCACTGTGGGGTGGTGAAAACACCAGCAAACGTGTTTCTCGCATTAAATAGCTCGAGAAGAGCGATCTAGATGATTCTGCATACTTCTGACAGAAGACTCACCAAGATTATCGCAGAAAATGCATATCTCAGCTGGAAACCCCGCGAAAACCAAGATATCGCCGGTTCTGCCTATCAAACGCACTGTGGAATGCTGAAAACACCAGAAAACTTGTTTTTTCGCATTAAATAGTTCGAAACGAGCGATCTAGATGATTCTGCATACTTCTGACTGAAGTCTCACCAATATTTTCGCAGAAAATGCATATCTCAGCTGGAAACATCACGAAAATCAAGATGTCGCCGGTTCTGCATATCAAACGCACTGTGGAGTAGTGAAAACAACCAGATAACGTGTTTCTCACATTAAATAGCTCGAATAGAGCGATCTCGATGATTCTGCATACTTCTGACAAAAGACTCACCAAGATTATCGCGGAAATGCATATCTCGGCTTGAAAACTAACGAAAATCAAGATGTCGCCGGTTCTGCATATCAAACGCACTGTGGAGTGGTGAAAACAACCAGATAACGTGTTTCTCGCATTAAATAGCTCGAAACGAGCGATCTAGATGATTCTGCATACATCTGACTGAAGTCTCACCAATATTTTCGCAGAAAATGCACATCTCAGCTGGAAACATCACGAAAATCAAGATGTCGCCGGTTCTGCATATCAAACGCACTGTGGAGTAGTGAAAACAACCAGATAACGTGTTTCTCGCATTCAGTAGCTCGAAAAGAGCGTTCTAGAAGATTCTGCATACTTCTGACAGAGGTCTCACCAATATTATCGTAGAAAATGCATATCTCAGCTTGAAACCCGACCGAAACGAAGATATCTCCGGTTCTGCATGTCTAACGAACTGTGGAGTGGTGAATACACCAGAAAACGTGTTTCTCGCATTAAATAGCTCGACAAGAGCGATCTAGATGATTCTGCATAATTCTGGCAGAAGACTCACCAAGCTTATCGCAGAAAATGCATATCTCAGCTGGAAACTCCACGAAAATCAAGATATCGCCGGTTCTGCATATCAAACGCACTGTGGAATGTTGAAAACACCAGAAAACTTGTTTTTTCGCATTAAATAGCTCGAAACGGGCGATCTAGATGATTCTGCATACTTCTGACTGAAGTCTGACCAAGATTATCGCAGAAAATACATATCTCAGCTAGAAACTTCACGAAAATCTAGATGTTGCCGGTTCTGCATATCAAACGCACTATGGAGTGGTGAAAACAACCAGATAACATGTTTCTCGCATTAAATAGCTCGAATCGGGCGATCTAGATGATTCTGCATACTTCTGACAGTAGACTCTCGAAGATTATCGCAGAAAATGCATATCTCAGCTGGAAACATCACGAAAATCAAGATGTCGCCGGTTCTGCATATCAAACGCACTGTGGAGTAGTGAAAACAACCAGATAACGTGTTTCTCGCATTCAGTAGCTCGAAAAGAGCGTTCTAGAAGATTCTGCATACTTCTGACAGAGGTCTCACCAATATTATCGCAGAAAATGCATATCTCAGCTTGAAATCCGACGAAAACCAAGATGTTGCCGGTTCTGCATATCAAACGACCTGTGGAGTGGTGAAAACAGCAGAAAACTTGTTTTTTCGCATTAAATAGCTCGAAACGAGCGATCTAGATGATTCTGCATACTTCTGACTGAAGTCTGACCAAGATTATCGCAGAAAATGCATATCTCAGCTAGAAACTTCACGAAAATCAAGATGTCGCCGGTTCTGCATCTCAAACGCACTATGGAGTGGTGAAAACAACCAGATAACGTGTTTCTCGCATTAAATAGCTCGAAACGAGCGATCTAGATGATTCTGCATACTTCTGACAGAAGACTCACCAAGATTATCGCAGAAAATGCATATCTCAGCTGGAAACTCCACGAAAATCAAGATATCGCCGGTTCTGCATATCAAACGCACTGTGAAGTGGTGAAAACAACCAGATAACGCGTTTCTCGCATTAAATAGCTCGAAACGAGCGATCTAGATTATTCCGCATACTTCTGACTGAAGTCTCACCAATGTTATCGCAGAAAATGCATATCTCAGCTTGAAACCCGACGAAAACCACGATGTCGCCGGTTCTGCATATCGAACGCACTGTGGGGTGGTGAAAACACCAGCAAACGTGTTTCTCGCATTAAATAGCTCGAGAAGAGCGATCTAGATGATTCTGCATACTTCTGACAGAAGACTCACCAAGATTATCGCAGAAAATGCATATCTCAGCTGGAAACCCCGCGAAAACCAAGATATCGCCGGTTCTTCCTATCAAACGCACTGTGGAATGTTGAAAACATCAGAAAACTTGTTTTTTCGCATTAAATAGTTCGAAACGAGCGATCTAGATGATTCTGCATACTTCTGACTGAAGTCTCACCAATATTTTCGCAGAAAATGCATATCTCAGCTGGAAACTCCACGAAAATCAAGATATCGCCGGTTCTGCATATCAAACGCACTGTGAAGTGGTGAAAACAACCAGATAACGCGTTTCTCGCATTAAATAGCTCGAAACGAGCGATCTAGATTATTCCGCATACTTCTGACTGAAGTCTCACCAATGTTATCGCAGAAAATGCATATCTCAGCTTGAAACCCGACGAAAACCACGATGTCGCCGGTTCTGCATATCAAACGCACTGTGGGGTGTTGAAAACACCAGCAAACGTGTTTCTCGCATTAAATAGCTCGAAAAGAGCGATCTAGATGATTCTGCATACTTCTGACAGAAGACTCACCAAGATTATCGCAGAAAATGCATATCTCAGCTGGAAACCCCGCGCAAACCAAGATATCGCCGGTTCTGCCTATCAAACGCACTGTGGAATGTTGAAAACACCAGAAAACTTGTTTTTTCGCATTAAATAGTTCGAAACGAGCGATCTAGATGATTCTGCATACTTCTGACTGAAGTCTCACCAATATTTTCGCAGAAAATGCATATCTCAGCTGGAAACATCACGAAAATCAAGATGTCGCCGGTTCTGCATATCAAACGCACTGTGGAGTAGTGAAAACAACCAGATAACGTGTTTCTCGCATTCAGTAGCTCGAAAAGAGCGTTCTCGAAGATTCTGCATACTTCTGACAGAGGTCTCACCAATATTATCGTAGAAAATGCATATCTCAGCTTGAAACCCGACCGAAACGAAGATATCTCCGGTTCTGCATGTCTAACGAACTGTGGAGTGGTGAATACACCAGAAAACGTGTTTCTCGCATTAAATAGCTCGAAAAGAGCGATCTAGATGATTCTGCATAATTCTGGCAGCAGACTCACCAAGCTTATCGCAGAAAATGCATATCTCAGCTGGAAACTCCACGAAAATCAAGATATCGCCGGTTCTGCATATCAAACGCACTGTGGAATGTTGAAAACACCAGAAAACTTGTTTTTTCGCATTAAATAGCTCGAAACGAGCTATCTAGATGATTCTGCATACTTCTGACTGAAGTCTCACCAATATTATCGCAGAAAATGCATATCTCAGCTGGAACCATCACGAAAATCAAGATATCTCCGATTCTGCACATCAAACGTACTGTGGAGTGGTGAAAACACCAGAAAACGTGTTGCTCGCATTAACTAGCTCCAAAAGAGCGATCTAGATGATTCTGCATACTTCTGACTGAAGGCTCACCAAGATTATCGCAGAAAATGCATATCTCAGCTTGAAACCTCACGAAAACCAAGATATTTCCGGTTCTGCACATCCAACGTACTGTGGAGTGGTGAAAACACCAGAAAACGTGTTTCTCGCATTAAGTAGCTCGAAAAGAGCGTTCTCGAAGATTCTGCATACTTCTGACAGAGGTCTCACCAATATTATCGTAGAAAATGCATATCTCAGCTTGAAACCCGACCGAAACGAAGATATCTCCGGTTCTGCATGTCTAACGTACTGTGGAGTGGTGAATACACCAGCAAACGTGTTTCTCGCATTAAATAGCTCGAAAAGAGCGATCTAGATGATTCTGCATACTTCTGACAGAAGACTCACCAAGATTATCGCAGAAAATGCATATCTCAGCTGGAAACTCCACGAAAATCAAGATATCGCCAGTTCTGCATATCAAACGCACTGTGGAGTGGTGAAAACAACCAGATAACGCGTTTCTCGCATTAAATAGCTCGAAACGAGCGATCTAGACTATTCCGCATACTTCTGACTGAAGTCTCACCAATGTTATCGCAGAAAATGCATATCTCAGCTTGAAACCAGACGAAAACCACGATGTCGCCGGTTCTGCATATCAAACGCACTGTGGGGTGGTGAAAACACCAGCAAACGTGTTTCTCGCATTAAATAGCTCGAGAAGAGCGATCTAGATGATTCTGCATACTTCTGACAGAAGACTCACCAAGATTATCGCAGAAAATGCATATCTCAGCTGGAATCCCCGCGAAAACCAAGATATCGCCGGTTCTGCCTATCAAACGCACTGTGGAATGTTGAAAACACCAGAAAACTTGTTTTTTCGCATTAAATAGTTCGAAACGAGCGATCTAGATGATTCTGCATACTTCTGACTGAAGTCTCACCAATATTTTCGCAGAAAATGCATATCTCAGCTGGAAACATCACGAAAATCAAGATGTCGCCGGTTCTGCATATCAAACGCACTGTGAAGTAGTGAAAACAACCAGATAACGTGTTTCTCGCATTAAATAGCTCGAATAGAGCGATCTCGATGATTCTGCATACTTCTGACAAAAGACTCACCAAGATTATCGCGGAAATGCATATCTCGGCTTGAAAACTAACGAAAATCAAGATGTCGCCGGTTCTGCATATCAAACGCACTGTGGAGTGGTGAAAACAACCAGATAACGTGTTTCTCGCATTAAATAGCTCGAAACGAGCGATCTAGATGATTCTGCATACATCTGACTGAAGTCTCACCAATATTTTCGCAGAAAATGCACATCTCAGCTGGAAACATCACGAAAATCAAGATGTCGCCGGTTCTGCATATCAAACGCACTGTGGAGTAGTGAAAACAACCAGATAACGTGTTTCTCGCATTCAGTAGCTCGAAAAGAGCGTTCTAGAAGATTCTGCATACTTCTGACAGAGGTCTCACCAATATTATCGTAGAAAATGCATATCTCAGCTTGAAACCCGACCGAAACGAAGATATCTCCGGTTCTGCATGTCTAACGAACTGTGGAGTGGTGAATACACCAGAAAACGTGTTTCTCGCATTAAATAGCTCGACAAGAGCGATCTAGATGATTCTGCATAATTCTGGCAGAAGACTCACCAAGCTTATCGCAGAAAATGCATATCTCAGCTGGAAACTCCACGAAAATCAAGATATCGCCGGTTCTGCATATCAAACGCACTGTGGAATGTTGAAAACACCAGAAAACTTGTTTTTTCGCATTAAATAGCTCGAAACGGGCGATCTAGATGATTCTGCATACTTCTGACTGAAGTCTGACCAAGATTATCGCAGAAAATACATATCTCAGCTAGAAACTTCACGAAAATCTAGATGTCGCCGGTTCTGCATATCAAACGCACTATGGAGTGGTGAAAACAACCAGATAACATGTTTCTCGCATTAAATAGCTCGAATCGGGCGATCTAGATGATTCTGCATACTTCTGACAGTAGACTCTCGAAGATTATCGCAGAAAATGCATATCTCAGCTTGAAACCTCACGAAAATCAAGATGTCGCCGGTTCTGCATATCAAACGCACTGTGGAGTGGTGGAAACAACCAGATAACGTGTTTCTCGCATTAAATAACTCGAAACGAGCGATCTAGATGATTCTGCATACATCTGACTGAAGTATCACCAATATTATCGCAGAAAATGCATATCTCAGCTTGAAACCCGACGAAAACCAAGATGTTGCCGGTTCTGCATATCAAACGACCTGTGGTGTGGTGAAAACAGCAGAAAACTTGTTTTTTCGCATTAAATAGCTCGAAACGAGCGATCTAGATGATTCTGCATACTTCTGACTGAAGTCTGACAAAGATTATCGCAGAAAATGCATATCTCAGCTTGAAACCCAACCGAAACGAAGATATCTCCGGTTCTGCATGTCTAACGTACTGTGGAGTGGTGAATACACCAGAAAACGTGTTTCTCACATTAAATAGCTCGAAAAGAGCGATCTAGATGATTCTGCATAATTCTGGCAGAAGACTCACCAAGCTTATCGCAGAAAATGCATATCTCAGCTGGAAACTCCACGAAAATCAAGATATCGCCGTTTCTGCATATCAAACGCACTGTGGAATGTTGAAAACACCAGAAAACTTGTTTTTTCGCATTAAATAGCTCGAAACGAGCGATCTAGATGATTCTGCATACTTATGACTGAAGTCTGACCAAGATTATCGCAGAAAATGCATATCTCAGCTAGAAACTTCACGAAAATCTACATGTCGCCGGTTCTGCATATCAAACGCACTATGGAGTGGTGAAAACAACCAGATAACGTGTTTCTCGCATTAAATAGCTCGAAACGAGCGATCTAGATGATTCTGCATACTTCTGACAGAAGACTCACCAAGATTATCGCAGAAAATGCATATCTCAGCTTGAAACCTCACGAAAATCAAGATATCGCCGGTTCTGCATATCAAACGCACTGTGGAGTGGTGAAAACAACCAGATAACGTGTTTCTCGCATTAAATAGCTCGAAACGAGCGATCTAGATGATTCTGCATACATCTGACTGAAGTATCACCAATATTATCGCAGAAAATGCATATCTCAGCTTGAAATCCGACGAAAACCAAGATGTTGCCGGTTCGGCATATCAAACGAACTGTGGAGTGGTGAAAACAGCAGAAAACTTGTTTTTTCGCATTAAATAGCTCGAAACGAGCGATCTAGATGATTCTGCATACTTCTGACTGAAGTCTGACCAAGATTATCGCAGAAAATGCATATCTCAGCTAGAAACTTCACGAAAATCAAGATGTCGCCGGTTCTGCATATCAAACGCACTATGGAGTGGTGAAAACAACCAGATAACGTGTTTCTCGCATTAAATAGCTCGAAACGAGCGATCTAGATGATTCTGCATACTTCTGACAGAAGACTCACCAAGATTATCGCAGAAAATGCATATCTCAGCTGGAAACCCCGCGAAAACCAAGATATCGCCGGTTCTTCCTATCAAACGCACTGTGGAATGTTGAAAACACCAGAAAACTTGTTTTTTCGCATTAAATAGTTCGAAACGAGCGATCTAGATGATTCTGCATACTTCTGACTGAAGTCTCACCAATATTTTCGCAGAAAATGCATATCTCAGCTGGAAACTCCACGAAAATCAAGATATCGCCGGTTCTGCATATCAAACGCACTGTGAAGTGGTGAAAACAACCAGATAACGCGTTTCTCGCATTAAATAGCTCGAAACGAGCGATCTAGATTATTCCGCATACTTCTGACTGAAGTCTCACCAATGTTATCGCAGAAAATGCATATCTCAGCTTGAAACCCGACGAAAACCACGATGTCGCCGGTTCTGCATATCAAACGCACTGTGGGGTGGTGAGAACACCAGCAAACGTGTTTCTCGCATTAAATAGCTCGAGAAGAGCGATCTAGATGATTCTGCATACTTCTGACGGAAGACTCACCAAGATTATCGCAGAAAATGCATATCTCAGCTGGAAACCCCGCGAAAACCAAGATATCGCCGGTTCTTCCTATCAAACGCACTGTGGAATGTTGAAAACACCAGAAAACTTGTTTTTTCGCATTAAATAGTTCGAAACGAGCGATCTAGATGATTATGCATAGTTGTGACTGAGGTCTCACCAATATTATCGCAGAAAATGCATATCTCAGATTGAAACCTCACGAAAATCAAGATGTCGCCGGTTCTGCAAATCGAACGCACTGTGGAGTGGTGAAAATATCCAGATAACGTGTTTCTCGCATTAAATAGCTCGAAAAGAGCGATCCCGATGATTCTGCATACTTCTGACAGAAGACACACCAAGATTATCGCAGAAAATGCATATCTCAGCTGGAAACACCACGAAAATCAAGATATCGCCGGTTCTGCATATAAAACGCACTGTGGAATCTTGAAAACACCAGTAAACTTGTTTTTTCGCATTAAATAGCTCGAAAAGAACGATCTAGATGATTCTGCATACTTCTGACTGAAGTCTCACCAAGATTATCGCAGAAAATCCATATCTCAGCTAGAAACCTCACGAACACCAAGTTATCTCCGGTTCTGCACATTAAACGTTCTGTCGAGTGGTGAAAACACCAGAAAACGTGTTTCTCGCATTAAGCAGCTCGAAAAGAGCGTTCTCGAAGATTCTGCATACTTCTGACAGAAGTCTCACCAAGAGTATCGAAGAAAATGCATATCTCAGCTTGAAACCTCACGAAAACCAAGTTATCTCCGGTTCTGCACATCAAACGTACTGTGGAGTGGTGAAAACACCAGAAAACGTGTTTCTCGCATTAAGTAGCTCGAAAAGAGCGTTCTCGAAGATTCTGCATACTTGTGACAGAAGTCTCACCAAGATTATTGTAGAAAATGCATATCTCAGCTTGAAAAACGACCGAAACCATGATATCTCCGGTTCTGCATGTCAAACGTACTGTGGAGTGGTGATTACACCAGAAAACGTCTTTCTCGCTTTAAATAGCTCGAAAAGAGCGATCTAGATGATTCTGCATACTTCTGACAGAAGACTCACCAAGATTAACGTAGAAAATGCATATCTCAGCTGGAAACCCCACGAAAACCATGTTATCGGCGGCTCTACATATCAAACGCACTGTGGAGTGTTCAAAACACCTGAAAACTTGTTTTTTCGCATTATATAGCTCGAAACGAGCGATCTAGATGATTGTGCAAACTTCTGACAGAATCTCACCAAGATTATCGTAGAAAATGCATATCACAGCTTGAAACCCGACCGTAACCAAGATATCTCCGGTTCTGCATGTCAAACGTACTGTGGAGTGGGGAATACACCAGAAAACGCGTTTCTCGCATTAAATAGCTCGAAAAGAGCGATCTCGATTATTCTGCATACTTCTGACAGAAGACTCGCCAAGATTATCGCAGAAAATGCATATCTCAGCTGGAAACCCCACGAAAACCAAGATATCGCAGGTTCTGCATATCAGACGCACTGTGGAGTGGTGAAAACAGCAGATAACGTGTTTCTCGCATTAAATAGCTCGAATAGAGCGATCTCGATGATTCTGCATACTTCTGACAGAAGACTCACCAAGATTATCGTAGAAAATGCATATCTCAGCTTGAAACCCGGCCGAAACCAAGATATCTCCGGTTCTGCATGTCAAACGTACTGTGGAGTGGTGAATACACCAGAAAACGTGTTTCTCGCATTAAATAGCTAGAAAAGAGCGAACTAGATGATTCTGCATACTTCTGTCAGAAGACTCACCAAGATTATCGCAGAAAATGCATATCTCAGCTGGAAACACCACGAAAATCAAGATGTCGCCGGTTCTGCATATCAAACGCACTGTGGAGTGGTGAAAACAACCAGATAACGTGTTTCTCGCATTAAATAGCTCGAAACGAGCGATCTAGATGATTCTGCATACATCTGACTGAAGTATCACCAATATTATCGCAGAAAATGCATATCTCATCTTGAAACCCGACGAAAACCAAGATGTCGTCGGTTCTGCATATCAAACGACCTGTGGAGTGGGGAATACACCAGATAACGTGTTTCTCGCATTAAATAGCTCGAAAAGAGCGATCTCGACGATTCTGCATACTTCTGACAGAACACTCACCAAGATTATCGCAGTAAATGCATATCTCAGCTGGAAACACCACGAAAATCAAGATATCGCCGGTTCTGCATATCAGACGCACTGTGGCGTGGTGAAAACACCAGAAAACGTGTTTCTCGCATTAAATAGCTCGAAACGAGCGATCTAGATGATTCTGCATACTTCGGACTGAAGACTCACCAAGATTATCGCAGAAAATGCATATCTCAGCTGGAAACCCCACGAAAACCAAGTTATCGGCGGCTCTACATATCAAACGCACTGTGGAGTGGTCAAAACAACCAGATAACGTGTTTCTCGCATTAAATAGCTCGAAACGAGCGATATAGATGATTCTGCATACATCTGACTGAAGTCTCACCAATATTTTCGCAGAAAATGGATATCTCAGCTGGAAACATCACGAAAATCAAGATGTCGCCGGTTCTGCATATCAAACGCACTGTGGAGTGGTGAAAACACCAGATAACGTGTTTCTCGCATTAAATAGCTCGAAAAGAGCGTTCTCGAAGATTCTGCATACTTCTGACAGAGGTCTCACCAATATTATCGTAGAAAATGCATATCTCAGCTTGAAATCCGACGAAAACCAAGATGTTGCCGGTTCTGCATATCAAACGAACTGTGGAGTGGTGAAAACAGCAGAAAACTTGTTTTTTCGCATTAAATAGCTCGAAACGAGCGATCTAGATGATTCTGCATACTTCTGACTGAAGTCTGACCAAGATTATCGCAGAAAATGCATATCTCAGCTAGAAACTTCACGAAAATCAAGATGTCGCCGGTTCTGCATATCAAACGCACTATGGAGTGGTGAAAACAACCAGATAACGTGTTTCTCGCATTAAATAGCTCGAAACGAGCGATCTAGATGATTCTGCATACTTCTGACAGAAGACTCACCAAGATTATCGCAGAAAATGCATATCTCAGCTGGAAACCCCGCGAAAACCAAGATATCGCCGGTTCTTCCTATCAAACGCACTGTGGAATGTTGAAAACACCAGAAAACTTGTTTTTTCGCATTAAATAGTTCGAAACGAGCGATCTAGATGATTCTGCATACTTCTGACTGAAGTCTCACCAATATTTTCGCAGAAAATGCATATCTCAGCTGGAAACTCCACGAAAATCAAGATATCGCCGGTTCTGCATATCAAACGCACTGTGAAGTGGTGAAAACAACCAGATAACGCGTTTCTCGCATTAAATAGCTCGAAACGAGCGATCTAGATTATTCCGCATACTTCTGACTGAAGTCTCACCAATGTTATCGCAGAAAATGCATATCTCAGCTTGAAACCCGACGAAAACCACGATGTCGCCGGTTCTGCATATCAAACGCACTGTGGGGTGGTGAGAACACCAGCAAACGTGTTTCTCGCATTAAATAGCTCGAGAAGAGCGATCTAGATGATTCTGCATACTTCTGACGGAAGACTCACCAAGATTATCGCAGAAAATGCATATCTCAGCTGGAAACCCCGCGAAAACCAAGATATCGCCGGTTCTTCCTATCAAACGCACTGTGGAATGTTGAAAACACCAGAAAACTTGTTTTTTCGCATTAAATAGTTCGAAACGAGCGATCTAGATGATTATGCATAGTTGTGACTGAGGTCTCACCAATATTATCGCAGAAAATGCATATCTCAGATTGAAACCTCACGAAAATCAAGATGTCGCCGGTTCTGCAAATCGAACGCACTGTGGAGTGGTGAAAATATCCAGATAACGTGTTTCTCGCATTAAATAGCTCGAAAAGAGCGATCCCGATGATTCTGCATACTTCTGACAGAAGACACACCAAGATTATCGCAGAAAATGCATATCTCAGCTGGAAACACCACGAAAATCAAGATATCGCCGGTTCTGCATATAAAACGCACTGTGGAATCTTGAAAACACCAGTAAACTTGTTTTTTCGCATTAAATAGCTCGAAAAGAACGATCTAGATGATTCTGCATACTTCTGACTGAAGTCTCACCAAGATTATCGCAGAAAATCCATATCTCAGCTAGAAACCTCACGAACACCAAGTTATCTCCGGTTCTGCACATTAAACGTTCTGTCGAGTGGTGAAAACACCAGAAAACGTGTTTCTCGCATTAAGCAGCTCGAAAAGAGCGTTCTCGAAGATTCTGCATACTTCTGACAGAAGTCTCACCAAGAGTATCGAAGAAAATGCATATCTCAGCTTGAAACCTCACGAAAACCAAGTTATCTCCGGTTCTGCACATCAAACGTACTGTGGAGTGGTGAAAACACCAGAAAACGTGTTTCTCGCATTAAGTAGCTCGAAAAGAGCGTTCTCGAAGATTCTGCATACTTGTGACAGAAGTCTCACCAAGATTATTGTAGAAAATGCATATCTCAGCTTGAAAAACGACCGAAACCATGATATCTCCGGTTCTGCATGTCAAACGTACTGTGGAGTGGTGATTACACCAGAAAACGTCTTTCTCGCTTTAAATAGCTCGAAAAGAGCGATCTAGATGATTCTGCATACTTCTGACAGAAGACTCACCAAGATTAACGTAGAAAATGCATATCTCAGCTTGATACCCGACGAAAGCCAAGATGTCGTCGGTTCTGCATATCAAACGCACTGTGGAGTGGTGAAAACACCAGTTAACGTGTTTCTCGCATTAAATAGCTCGAAAAGAGCGTTCTCGAAGATTCTGCATACTTGTGACAGAAGTATCACCAATATTATCGCAGAAAATGCATATCTCATCTTGAAACCCGACGAAAACCAAGATGTCGTCGGTTCTGCATATCAAACGACCTGTGGAGTGGGGAATACACCAGATAACGTGTTTCTCGCATTAAATAGCTCGAAAAGAGCGATCTCGACGATTCTGCATACTTCTGACAGAACACTCACCAAGATTATCGCAGTAAATGCATATCTCAGCTGGAAACACCACGAAAATCAAGATATCGCCGGTTCTGCATATCAGACGCACTGTGGCGTGGTGAAAACACCAGAAAACGTGTTTCTCGCATTAAATAGCTCGAAACGAGCGATCTAGATGATTCTGCATACTTCGGACTGAAGACTCACCAAGATTATCGCAGAAAATGCATATCTCAGCTGGAAACCCCACGAAAACCAAGTTATCGGCGGCTCTACATATCAAACGCACTGTGGAGTGGTCAAAACAACCAGATAACGTGTTTCTCGCATTAAATAGCTCGAAACGAGCGATATAGATGATTCTGCATACATCTGACTGAAGTCTCACCAATATTTTCGCAGAAAATGGATATCTCAGCTGGAAACATCACGAAAATCAAGATGTCGCCGGTTCTGCATATCAAACGCACTGTGGAGTGGTGAAAACACCAGATAACGTGTTTCTCGCATTAAATAGCTCGAAAAGAGCGTTCTCGAAGATTCTGCATACTTCTGACAGAGGTCTCACCAATATTATCGTAGAAAATGCATATCTCAGCTTGAAACCCGACCGAAACGAAGGTATCTCCGGTTCTGCATGTCTAACGTACTGTGGAGTGGTGAATACACCAGAAAACGTGTTTCTCGCATTAAATAGCTCGAAAAGAGCGATCTAGATGATTCTGCATAATTCTGGCAGAAGACTCACCAAGCTTATCGCAGAAAATGCATATCTCAGCTGGAAACTCCACGAAAATCAAGATATCGCCGGTTCTGCATATCAAACGCTCTGTGGTATGTTGAAAACACCGGAAAACTTGTTTTTTCGCATTAAATAGCTCGAAACGAGCGATCTAGATGATTCTGCATACTTCTGACTGAAGTCTGACGAAGATTATCGCAGAAAATGCATATCTCAGCTAGAAACTTCACGAAAATCTAGATGTCGCCGGTTCTGCACATCAAACGTACTGTGGAGTGGTGAAAACACCAGAAAACGTGTTTCTCGCATTAAGTAGCTCGAAAAGAGCGTTCTCGAAGATTCTGCATACTTGTGACAGAAGACACACCAAGATTATCGCAGAAAATGCATATCTCAGCTGGAAACACGACGAAAATCAAGATGTCGCCGGTTCTGCATATCAAACGCACTGTGGAGTGGTGAAAACAACCAGATAACGTGTTTCTCGCATTAAATAGCTCGAAACGAGCGATCTAGATGATTCTGCATACATCTGACTGAAGTATCACCAATATTATCGCAGAAAATGCATATCTCATCTTGAAACCCGACGAAAACCAAGATGTCGTCGGTTCTGCATATCAAACGACCTGTGGAGTGGTGAAAACACCAGATAACGTGTTTCTCGTATTAAATAGCTCGAAACGAGCGATCTCGATGATTCTGCATACTTCTGACAGATTCTCACCAAGATTATCGTAGAAAATGCATATCTCAGCTTGAAACCCGACCGAAACCAAGATATCTCCGGTTCTGCATGTCAAACGTACTGTGGAGTGGGGAATACACCAGATAACGTGTTTCTCGCATTAAATAGCTCGAAAAGAGCGATCTCGACGATTCTGCATACTTCTGACAGAACACTCACCAAGATTATCGCAGTAAATGCATATCTCAGCTGGAAACACCACGAAAATCAAGATATCGCCGGTTCTGCATATCAGACGCTCTGTGGAATGTTGAAAACACCAGAAAACTTGTTTCTCGCATTAAATAGCTCGAAACGAGCGATCTAGATGATTCTGCATACTTCGGACTGAAGACTCACCAAGATTATCGCAGAAAATGCATATCTCAGCTGGAAACCCCACGAAAACCAAGTTATCGGCAGCTCTACATATCAAACGCACTGTGGAGTGGTCAAAACAACCAGATAACGTGTTTCTCGCATTAAATAGCTCGAAACGAGCGATCTAGATGATTCTGCATACATCTGACTGAAGTCTCACCAATATTTTCGCAGAAAATGGATATCTCATCTGGAAACATCACGAAAATCAAGATGTCGCCGGTTCTGCATATCAAACGCACTGTGGAGTGGTGAAAACACCAGATAACGTGTTTCTCGCATTAAATAGCTCGAAAAGAGCGTTCTCGAAGATTCTGCATACTTCTGACAGAGGTCTCACCAATATTATCGTAGAAAATGCATATCTCAGCTTGAAACCCGACCGAAACGTAGATATCTCCGGTTCTGCATGTCTAACGTACTGTGGAGTGGTGAATACACCAGAAAACGTGTTTCTCGCATTAAATAGCTCGAAAAGAGCGATCTAGATGATTCTGCATAATTCTGGCAGAAGACTCACCAAGCTTATCGCAGAAAATGCATATCTCAGCTGGAAACTCCACGAAAATCAAGATATCGCCGGTTCTGCATATCAAACGCTCTGTGGAATGTTGAAAACACCAGAAAACTTGTTTTTTCGCATTAAATAGCTCGAAACGAGCGATCTAGATGATTCTGCATACTTCTGACTGAAGTCTGACGAAGATTATCGCAGAAAATGCATATCTCAGCTAGAAACTTCACGAAAATCTAGATGTCGCCGGTTCTGCATATCAAACGCACTATGGAGTGGTGAAAACAACCAGATAACGCATTTCTCGCATTAAATAGCTCGAAACGAGCGATCTAGATGATTCTGCATACTTCTGACAGAAGACTCACCAAGATTATCGCAGAAAATGCATATCTCAGCTTGAAACCTCACGAAAATCAAGATGTCGCCGGTTCTGCATATCAAACGCACTGTGGAGTGGTGAATGCACCAGAAAACGTGTTTCTCGCATTAAATAGCTCGAAAAGAGCGATCTAGATGATTCTGCATAATTCTGGCAGAAGACTCACCAAGCTTACCGCAGAAAATGCATATCTCAGCTTGATACCCGACGAAAGCCAAGATGTCGTCGGTTCTGCATATCAAACGCACTGTGGAGTGGTGAAAACACCAGACAGCGTGCGTCTCGCATTAAGTAGCTCGAAAAGAGCGATCTAGATGATTCTGCAGCCATCTGACTGAAGTCTCACCAAGATTATCGCAGAAAATGCATATCTCAGCTAGAAACATCACGAAAATCAAGATGTCGCCGGTTCTGCATATCAAACGCACTATGGAGTGGTGAAAACAAACAGATAACGTGTTTCTCGCATTAAATAGCTCGAAACGAGCGATCTAGATGATTCTGCATACTTCTGACTGAAGTCTCACCAAGATTAGCGCAGAAAATGCATATCTCAGCTGGAAACAACACGAAAATCAAGATATCGCCGCTTCTGCATATCAGACGCACTGTGGAGTGGTGAAAACACCAGAAAACGTGTTTCTCGCATTAACTAGCTCGAAAAGAGCGATCTAGATGATTCTGCATACTTCCGACTGGAGTCTCACCAAGATTATCGCAGAAAATGCATATCTCAGCTTGAAACCTCACGAAAACCAAGATATCTCCGGTTCTGCACATGAAACGTACTGTGGAGTGGTGAAAACACCAGAAAACGTGTTTCTCGCATTAAGTAGCTCGAAAAGAGCGATCTAGATGATTCTGCATCCTTCTGACTGAAGTCTCACCAAGATTATCGCAGAAAATGCATATCTCAGCTAGAAACATCACGAAAATCAAGATGTCGCCGGTTCTGCATATCAAACGCACTATGGAGTGTTGAAAACAAACAGATAACGTGTTTCTCGCATTAAATAGCTCGAAACGAGCGATTCCGATGATTCTGCATACTTCTGACAGAAGACACACCAAGATTATCGCAGAAAATGCATATCTCAGCTGGAAACACCACGAAAATCAAGATATCGCCAGTTCTGCATATAAAACGCACTGTGGAATCTTGACAACACCAGAAAACTTGTTTTTTCGCATTAAATAGCTCTAAAAGAGCGATCTAGATGATTCTGCATACTTCTGACTGAAGTCTCACCAAGATTATCGCAGAAAATCCATATCTCAGCTAGAAACCTCACGAACACCAAGTTATCTCCGGTTCTGCACATCAAACGTTCTGTGGAGTGGTGAAAACACCAGAAAACGTGTTTCTCGCATTAAATAGCTCGAAAAGTGCGATCTAGATGATTCTGCATACTTCTGACAGAAGACTCACCAAGATTAACGTAGAAAATGCATATCTCAGCTTGATACCCGACGAAAGCCAAGATGTCGTCAGTTCTGCATATCAAACGCACTGTGGAGTGGTGCAAACACCACATAACGTGTTTCTCGCATTAAATAGCTCGAAAAGAGCGATTCCGATGAATCTGCATACTTCTGACAGAAGACACACCAAGATTATCGCAGAAAATGCATATCTCAGCTGGAAACACCACGAAAATCAAGATATCGCCGGTTCTGCATATCAAACGCACTGTGGAATGTTGGAAACACCAGAAAACTTGTTTTGTCGCATTAAGTAGCTCGAAACGAGCGATCTAGATGATTATGCATACTTGTGACTGAGGTCTCACCAATATTATCGCAGAAAATGCATATCTCAGATTGAAACCTCACGAAAATCAAGATGTCGGCGGTTCTGCAAATCAAACGCACTGTGGAGTGGTGAAAATATCCAGATAACGTGTTTCTCGCATTAAATAGCTCGAAAAGAGCGATCCCGATGATTCTGCATACTTCTGACAGAAGTCTCACCAAGAGTATCGAAGAAAATGCATATCTCAGCTTGAAACCTCACGAAAACCAAGTTATCTCCGGTTCTGCATATCAAACGCACTATGGAGTGGTGAAAACAAACAGATAACGTGTTTCTCGCATTAAATAGCTCGAAACGAGCGATCTAGATGATTCTGCATACTTCTGACTGAAGTCTCACCAAGATTATCGCAGAAAATGCATATCTCAGCTTGAAACCTCACGAAAACCAAGATATCTCCGGTTCTGCACATCAAACGTACTGTGGAGTGGTGAAAACACCAGAAAACGTGTTTCTCGCATTAAGTAGCTCGAAAAGAGCGATCTAGATGATTCTGCATCCTTCTGACTGAAGTCTCACCAAGATTATCGCAGAAAATGCATATCTCAGCTAGAAACTTCACGAAAATCAAGATGTCGCCGGTTCTGCATATCAAACCCACTATGGAGTGGTGAAAACAAACAGATAACGTGTTTCTCGCATTAAATAGCTCGAAACGTGCGATCTAGATGATTCTGCATACTTCTCACTGAAGTCTCACCAAGATTATCGCAGAAAATGCATATCTCAGCTTGAAAAATCACGAAAACCAAGATAACACCGGTACTGCAGATCAAACGTACACTGGAGTGGTGAAAACACCACAAAACGTGTTTCTCGCATTAAGTAGCTCGAAAAGAGCGTTCTCGGAGATTCTGCATACTTCTGACTGGAGTCTCACCAATATTATCGCAGAAAATGCATATCTCAGCTTGAAACCTCACGAAAACCAAGTTATCTCCTGTTCTGCACATCAAACGTACTGTGGAGTGGTGAAAACACCCGAAAACGTGTTTCTCGCATTAGTTAGCTCGAAAAGAGCGTTCTCGAAGATTCTGCATACTTGTGACAGAAGTCTCACCAAGATTATCGTGGAAAATGCATATCTCAGCTTGAAAAACGACCGAAACCATGATATCTCCGGTTCTGCATGTCAAATGTACTGTGGAGTGGTGAATACACCAGAAAACGTGTTTCACGCATTAAATAGCTCGAAAAGAGGGATCTAGATGATTCTGCATACTTCTGACAGAAGACTCACCAAGATTATCGCAGAAAATGCATATCTCAGCTTGAAACCCCACGAAAACCAAGATATCTCCGGTTCTGCATGTCAAACGTACTGTGGAGTGGTGAAAACACCAGAAAACGCGTTTCTGGCATTAAATAGCTCGAAAAGAGCGATCCCGATGATTCTGCATACTTCTGACAGAAGACACACCAAGATTATCGCAGAAAATGCATATCTCAGCTGGAAACACGACGAAAATCAAGATATCGCCGGTTCTGCATATAAAACGCACTGTGGAATCTTGAAAACACCAGAAAACTTGTTCTTTCGCATTAAATAGCTCGAAAAGGGCGATCTAGATGATTCTGCATACTTCTGACTGAAGTCTCACCAAGATTATCGCAGAAAATCCATATCTCAGCTAGAAACCTCACGAACACCAAGTTATCTCCGGTTCTGCACATCAAACGTTCTGTGGAGTGGTGAAAACACCAGAAAACGTGTTTCTCGCAATAAGTAGCTCGAAAAGAGCGTTCTCGAAGATTCTGCATACTTGTGACAGAAGTCTCACCAAGATTATCGTAGAAAATGCATATCTCAGCTTGAAAAACGACCGAAACCATGATATCTCCGGTTCTGCATGTCAAACGTACTGTGGAGTGGTGAAAACACCAGAAAACGCGTTTCTGGAATTAAATAGCTCGAAAAGAGCGACCTAGATGATTCTGCATACTTCTGACAGAAGTCTCACCAAGATTATCGCAGAAAATGCATATCTCAGCTTGAAAAACGACCGAAACCATGATATCTCCGGTTCTGCATGTCAAACGTACTGTGGAGTGGTGAATACACCAGAAAACGTGTTTCTCGCATTAAATAGCTCGAAAAGAGCGATCTAGAAGATTCTGCATACTTCTGACAGAAGACTCACCAAGATTAACGTAGAAAATGCATATCTCAGCTTGATACCCGACGAAAGCCAAGATGTCGTCGGTTCTGCATATCAAACGCACTGTGGAGTGGTGAAAACACCAGATAACGTGTTTCTCGCATTAAATAGCTCGAAAAGAGCGATCCCGATAATTCTGCATACTTCTGACAGAAGACACACCAAGATTATCGCAGAAAATGCATATCTCAGCTTGAAAAACGACCGAAACCATGATATCTCCGGTTCTGCACACCAAACGTACTGTGGAGTGGTGAAAACACCAGAAAACGTGTTTCTCGCATTATATAGCTCCAAAAGAGCGATTTCGATGATTCGGCATTCTTCTGACAGAAGACTCACCAAGATTATCGTAGAAAATGCATATCCAGCTGGAAACCCAAAAAAACCAAGATATCGCCGGCTCAGCATATGAAACGCACTGTGGAATTGTGAAAACACCAGATAACGTGTTACTCGCATTATATAGCTCCAAAGAGCGTTTTCGATGGATCTGCATACATCTCACATAAGAAACACCAAGATTGCCGCAGAAAATGCATATCTCAGCTTGAAACCCCACGAAAACCAAGTTATCTCCGGTGCTGCACATCAAACGTACTGTGGAGTGGTGAAAGCACCAGAAAACGTGTTTCTCGCATTAAGTAGCTCGAAAAGAGCGTTCTCGAAGATTCTGCATACTTGTGACAGAAGTCTCACCAAGATTATCGTAGAAAATGCATATCTCAGATTGAAACGTCACGAAAACCAAGTTATCTCCGGTTCTGCACATCAAACGTACTGTGGAGTGGTGAAAACACCAGAAAACGTGTTTCTCGCATTAAGCAGCTCGAAAAGAGCGTTCTCGAAGATTCTGCATACTTCTGACAGAAGTGTCACCAAGATTATCGTAGAAAATGCATATCTCAGATTGAAACGTCACGAAAACCAAGTTATCTCCGGTTCTGCACATCAAGCGTACTGTGGAGTGGTGAAAACACCAGAAAACGTGTTTCTCGCATTAAGTAGCTCGAAAAGAGCGTTCTCGAAGATTCTGCATACTTGTGACAGAAGTCTCACCAAGATTATCGTAGAAAATGCATATCTCAGCTTGAAAAACGACCGAAACCATGATATCTCCGATTCTGCATGTCAAACGTACTGTGGAGTGGTGAATACACCAGAAAACGTGTTTCTCGCATTAAATAGCTTGAAAAGAGCGATCTAGATGATTCTGCATACTTCTGACAGAAGATTCACCAAGATTATCGCAGAAAATGCATATCTCAGCTGGAAACTCCACGAAAATCAAGATATCGCCGGTTCTGCATATCAAACGCACTGTGGAGTGGTGACAACAAAAGATAACGTGTTTATCGCATTAAATGGCACTAAACCAGCGATCTCGGCGATTCTGCAAACTTCTCGCCGAAGAAACACCAAGAGTATCGCAGAAAATGCATATCTCAGCTTGAAGCCCGACGAAAACCAAGATATCGCCGGTTCTGCATATCAAACGTACTGTGGAGTGGTGAAAACACCAGAAAACGTGTTTCTCGCATTAAATAGCTCGATAAGAGCGATCTAGATGATTCTGCATACTTCTGACAGAAGACTCATCAAAATTATCGCTGAAAATGCATATCTCAGCTGGAAACACCACGAAAATCATGATATCGCCGGTTCTGCATATCAAACGCACTGTAGAATGTTGGAAACACCAGAAAACTTGTTTTGTCGCATTAAGTAGCTCGAATCGAGCGATCTAGATGATTCTGCATCCTTGTGACTGAAGCCTCACCAATATTATCGCAGAAAATGCATATCTCAGCTTGACACACCACGAAAATCAAGATGTCGCCGGTTCTGCAAATCAAACGCACTGTGGAGTGGTGAAAACAACCAGATAACGTGTTTCTCGCATTAAATAGCTCGAAAAGGGCGATTCCGATGATTCTGCATACTTCTGACAGAAGTCTCACCAAGATTATCGCAGAAAATGCATATCTCAGCTTGACACACCACGAAAATCATGATGTCGCCGGTTCTGCAAATCAAACGCACTGTGGAGTGGTGAAAACAACCAGATAACGTGTTTCTCGCATTAAATAGCTCGAAAAGGGCGATTCCGATGATTCTGCATACTTCTGACAGAAGTCTCACCAAGATTATCGCAGAAAATGCATATCTCAGCTTGAAACCTCACGAAAATCAAGTTATCGGCAGGTCTGCATATCAAACGCACTGCGGAGTGGTCAACACACCAGATAAGGTGTTTCTCGCATTAAGCAGCTCGAAAAGAGCGTTCGCGAAGATTCTGCATACTTCTGACAGAAGCCTCACCAAGAGTATCGCAGAAAATTCATATGTCAGCTTGAAAACCCACGAAAAGCAAGATTTCGCCGGTTCTGCATGTCAAACGTACTGTGGAGTGATGAATACACCAGAAAACGTGTTTCTCGCATTAAGTAGCTCGGAAAGAGCGTTCTCGAAGATTCTGCATACTTCTGACAGAAGTCTCACCAAGATTATCGAAGAAAATGCATATCTCAGCTTGAAACCTCACGAAAACCAAGTTATCGGCAGGTCTGCATATCAAACGCACTGCGGAGTGGTCAACACACCAGATAAGGTGTTTCTCGCATTAAGCAGCTCGAAAAGAGCGTTCTCGAAGATTCTGCATACTTCTGACAGAAGTGTCACCAAGAGTATCGCAGAAAATTCATATCTCAGCTTGAAAACCCACGAAAAGCAAGATTTCGCCGGTTCTGCATGTCAAACGTACTGTGGAGTGGTGAATACTCCAGAAAACATGTTTGTCGCAATAAATAGCTCGAAAAGAGCGATCTCGATGATTCTCCATACTTCTGACTGAGGTCTCACCAAGATTATCGCCGAAAATTCATATCTCAGCTTGAAAACCCACGAAAAGCAAGATTTCGCCGGTTCTGCATGTCAAACGTACTGTGGAGTGGTGAATACACCAGAAAACGTGTTTCTCGCATTAAATAGCTCGGAAAGAGCGATCTCGATGATTCTGCATACTTCTGACAGAAGTCTCACCAAGATTATCGTAGAAAAAACGCATATCTCAGTTTGACCCCCGACGAAATCCAAGATGTCGCCGGTTCTGCATATCAAACGCACTGTGGAGTGGTGAAAACACCAGATATCGTGTTTCTCGCACTAAGTAGCTCGCAAAGAGGAATCTCGATGATTCTGCATACTTCTGACAGAAGACTGACCAAGATTATCGCAGAAAATGCATATCTCAGTTTGAACTCCGACGAAATCCAAGATGTAGCCGGTTCTGCATATCAAACGCACTGTGGGGTGGTGAATACACCCGAAAACGTGTTTCTCGCATTCAATAGCTCGAAAAGAGCGATCTAGATGATTCTGCATACTTCTGACAGAAGACTCACCATGGTTATCGTAGAAAATGCATATCTCAGCTTGAGACCTCACGAAAATCAAGATGTCGCCGGTTCTGCATATCAAACGCACTGTGGAGTCGTGAAAACAACCAGATAACGTGTTCCTCGCATTATGTAGCTCGAAAAGAGCGATCCCGATGATTCTGCATACTTCTGACAGAAGACACACCAAGATTATCGCAGAAAATGCATATCTCAGCTGGAAACACCACGAAAATCAAGATATCGCCGGTTCTGCATATAAAACGCACTGTGGAATCTTGAAAACACCAGAAAACTTGTTTTTTCGCATTAAATAGCACGAAAAGAGCGATATAGATGATTCTGCATACTTCTGACTGAAGTCTCACCAAGATTATCGCAGAAAACCCATATCTCAGCTTGAAACCTCACGAACACCAAGTTATCTCCGGTTCTGCACATCAAACGTTCTGTGGAGTGGTGAAAACACCAGAAAACGTGTTTCTCGCATTAAGCAGCTCGAAAAGAGCGTTCTCGAAGATTCTGCATCCTTCTTAAAGAAGTCTCACCAAGAGTATCGCAGAAAATTCATATGTCAGCTTGAAAACCCACGAAAAGCAACATTTCGCCGGTTCTGCATGTCAAACGTACTGTGGAGTGATGAATACACCAGAAAACGTGTTTCTCGCAATAAATAGCTCGAAAAGAGCGATCTCGATGATTCGGCATACTTCTGACAGAAGACTCACCAAGATTATCGCAGAAAATGCATATCTCAGCTTGAAACCTCACGAAAACCAAGTTATCTCCGGTTCTGCACACCAAACGTACTGTGGAGTGGTGAAAACACCAGAAAACGTGTTTCTCGCATTATATAGCTCCAAAAGAGCGATTTCGATGATTCGGCATACTTCTGACAGAAGACTCACCAAGATTATCGTAGAAAATGCATATCCAGCTGGAAACCCAAAAAAACCAAGATATCGCCGGCTCAGCATATGAAACGCACTGTGGAATTGTGAAAACACCAGATAACGTGTTTCTCGCATTATATAGCTCCAAAAGAGCGTTTTCGATGGATCTGCATACATCTCACAGAAGAAACACCAAGATTGCCGCAGAAAATGCATATCTCAGCTTGAAACCCCACGAAAACCAAGTTATCTCCGGTGCTGCACATCAAACGTACTGTGGAGTGGTGAAAGCACCAGAAAACGTGTTTCTCGCATTAAGTAGCTCGAAAAGAGCGTTCTCGAAGATTCTGCATACTTGTGACAGAAGTCTCACCAAGATTATCGTAGAAAATGCATATCTCAGATTGAAACGTCACGAAAACCAAGTTATCTCCGGTTCTGCACATCAAACGTACTGTGGAGTGGTGAAAACACCAGAAAACGTGTTTCTCGCATTAAGTAGCTCGAAAAGAGCGTTCTCGAAGATTCTGCATACTTGTGACAGAAGTCTCACCAAGATTATCGTAGAAAATGCATATCTCAGCTTGAAACCCGACCGAAACCATGATATCTCCGGTTCGGCATGTCAAGCGTACTGTGGAGTGGTGAATACACCAGAAAACGTGTTTCTCGCATTAAATAGCTCGAAAAGGGCGATCTAGATGATTCTGCATACTTCTGTCAGAAGACTGATCAAGATTATCGCTGGAATTGCATATCTCAGCAGGAAACATCTCGAAAATCAAGTTATCTCCGGTTCTGCACACCAAACGTACTGTGGAGTGGTGAAAACACCAGAAAACGTGTTTCTCGCATTATATAGCTCCAAAAGAGCGATTTCGATGATTCGGCATACTTCTGACAGAAGACTCACCAAGATTATCGTAGAAAATGCATATCCAGCTGGAAACCCAAAAAAACGAAGATATCGCCGGCTCAGCATATGAAACGCACTGTGGAATTGTGAAAACACCAGATAACGTGTTTCTCGCATTATATAGCTCCAAAGAGCGTTTTCGATGGATCTGCATACATCTCACATAAGAAACACCAAGATTGCCGCAGAAAATGCATATCTCAGCTTGAAACCCCACGAAAACCAAGTTATCTCCAGTGCTGCACATCAAACGTACTGTGGAGTGGTGAAAGCACCAGAAAACGTGTTTCTCGCATTAAGTAGCTCGAAAAGAGCGATCTAGATGATTCTGCATACTTCTGACAGAAGATTCACCAAGATTATCGCAGAAAATGCATATCTCAGCTGGAAACTCCACGAAAATCAAGATGTCGCCGGTTCTGCAAATCAAACGCACTGTGGAGTGGTGAAAACAACCAGATAACGTGTTTCTCGCATTAAATGGCACTAAACCAGCGATCTCGGCGATTCTGCATACTTCTCGCCGAAGAAACACCAAGAGTATCGCAGAAAATGCATATCTCAGCTTGAAACCTCACGAAAACCAAGATATCTCCGGTTCTGCTTGTCAAACGCACTGTGGAGTGGTGAAAACACCAGATATCGTGTTTCTCGCATTAAGTAGCTCGAAAAGAGCGATCTCGAAGACTCTGCATCCTTCTGACAGAAGTCTCACCAAGATTATCGTAGAAAATGCATATCTCAGCTTGAAACCCGACCGAAACCAAGATATCTCCGGTTCTGCATGTCAAACGTACTGTGGAGTGGTGAATACACCAGAAAACGTGTTTCTCGCATTAAATAGCTCGAAAAGAGCGATCTAGATGATTCTACATAGTTCTGACAGAAGACTCACCAAGATTATCGCAGAAAATGCATATCTCAGCTGGAAACACCACGAAAATCAAGATATCGCCGGTTCTGCATGTCAAACGTACTGTGGGGTGGTGAATACACCAGAAAACGTGTTTCTCGCATTAAATAGCTCGAAAAGAGCGATCTAGATGATTCTGCATACTTCTGACAGAAGTCTCACCAACATTATCGTAGAAAATGCATATCTCAGCTTGAAACCCGACCGAAGCCATGATATCTCCGGTTCTGCATGTCAAGCGTACTGTGGAGTGGTGAATACACCAGAAAACGTGTTTCTCGCATTAAATAGCTCGATAAGAGCGATCTAGATGATTCTGCATACTTCTGACAGAAGACTCCCCAAGATTATCGCTGAAAATGCATATCTCAGCAGGAAACACCACGAAAATCAAGATATCGCCGGTACTGCATATGAAACGCACTGTGGAGTGGTGAAAACAACCAGATAACGTGGTTCTCGCATTTAATAGCTCGAAAAGAGCGATCTAGATGATTCTACGTATTTCTGACAGAAGACTCACCAAGATTATCGCAGAAAATGCATATCTCAGCTGGAATCACCACGAAAATCCAGCTATCGCCGGTTCTGCATATAAAACGCACTTTGGGATCTTGAAAACACCAGCAAACTTGTTTTTTCGCATTAAATAGCTTGAAAAGAGGGATCCAGATGATTCTGCATACTTCTGACAGAAGTCTCACCAAGATTATCGCAGAAAATGCATATCTCAGCTAGAAACCTCACGAAAATCAAGATGTCGCCGGTGCTGCATATCAAACGCACTGTGGAGTAGTGAAAACAACCAGATAACGTGTTTCTCGCATTAAATAGCTCGAAAAGAGCGATCTAGATGATTCTGCATACTTCTGACAGAAGTCTCACCAAGATTATCGTAGAAAATGCATATCTCAGCTTGAAACCCGACCGAAGCCATGATATCTCCGGTTCTGCATGTCAAGCGTACTGTGGAGTGGTGAATACACCAGAAAACGTGTTTCTCGCATTAAATAGCTCGATAAGAGCGATCTAGATGATTCTGCATACTTCTGACAGAAGACTCCCCAAGATTATCGCTGAAAATGCATATCTCCGCAGGAAACACCACGAAAATCAAGATATCGCCGGTACTGCATATGAAACGCACTGTGGAGTGGTGAAAACACCAGATAAGGTGTTTCTCGCATTAAATAGCTCCAAAAGAGCGTTTTCGATGGATCTGCATACATCTCACAGAAGAAACACCAAGATTGCCGCTGAAAATGCATATCTCAGCTTGAAACCCCACGAAAAGCAAGATGGCGCCGGTTGTGCATATCAAACGCACTGTGGAGTGGTGACAACAAAAGATAACGTGTTTATCGCATTAAATGGCACTAAACCAGCGATCTCGGCGATTCTGCATACTTCTCGCCGAAGAAACACCAAGAGTATCGCAGAAAATGCATATCTCAGCTTGAAGCCCGACGAAAACCAAGATATCGCCGGCTCTGCATATGAAACGCACTGTGAAGTGGTGAAAACAAACAGATAACGTGGTTCTCGCATTAAATAGCTCGAAAAGAGCGACCTCGATGATTCTGCATACTTCTGACTGATGTCTCACCAAGATTATCGCAGAAAATTCATATCTCAGCTTGAAAACCCACGAAAAGCAAGATTTCGCCGGTTCTGCATGTCAAACGTACTGTGGAGTGGTGAATACACCAGAAAACGTGTTTCTCGCATTAAATAGCTCGGAAAGTGCGATCTCGATGATTCTGCATACTTCTGACAGAAGACTCACCAAGATTATCGCAGAAAATGCATATCTCAGTTTGAACTCCGACGAAATCCAAGATGTGGCCGGTTCTGCATATCAAACGCACTGTGGAGTGATGAAAACACCAGATATCGTGTTTCTCGCATTAAGTAGCTCGAAAAGAGCGATCTCGAAGACTCTGCATCCTTCTGACAGAAGTCTCACCAAGATTATCGTAGAAAATGCATATCTCAGCTTGAAACCCGACCGAAACCAAGATATCTCCGGTTCTGCATGTCAAACGTACTGTGGAGTGGTGAATACACCAGAAAACGTGTTTCTCGCATTAAATAGCTCGAAAAGAGCGATCTAGATGATTCTACATAGTTCTGACAGAAGACTCACCAAGATTATCGCAGAAAATGCATATCTCAGCTGGAAACACCACGAAAATCAAGATATCGCCGGTTCTGCATGTCAAACGTACTGTGGGGTGGTGAATACACCAGAAAACGTGTTTCTCGCATTAAATAGCTCGAAAACAGCGATCTAGATGATTCTGCATACTTCTGACAGAAGTCTCACCAAGATTATCGTAGAAAATGCATAACTCAGCTTGAAACCCGACCGAAGCCATGATATCTCCGGTTCTGCATGTCAAGCGTACTGTGGAGTGGTGAATACACCAGAAAACGTGTTTCTCGCATTAAATAGCTCGATAAGAGCGATCTAGATGATTCTGCATACTTCTGACAGAAGACTCCCCAAGATTATCGCTGAAAATGCATATCTCAGCAGGAAACACCACGAAAATCAAGATATCGCCGGTACTGCATATGAAACGCACTGTGGAGTGGTGAAAACAACCAGATAACGTGGTTCTCGCATTTAATAGCTCGAAAAGAGCGATCTAGATGATTCTACGTATTTCTGACAGAAGACTCACCAAGATTATCGCAGAAAATGCATATCTCAGCTGGAATCACCACGAAAATCAAGCTATCGCCGGTTCTGCATATAAAACGCACTTTGGAATCTTGAAAACACCAGAAAACTTGTTTTTTCGCATCAAATAGCTTGAAAAGAGCGATCCAGATGATTCTGCATACTTCTGACTGAAGTCTCACCAAGATTATCGCAGAAAATCCATATCTCAGCTTGAATCCTCACGAAAATCATGATGTCGCCGGTTCTGCATATCAAACGCACTGTGGAGTCGTGAAAACAACCAGATAACGTGTTTCTCGCATCATGTAGCTCGAAAAGAGCGTTCTCGAAGATTCTGCATACTTCTGACAGAAGTCTCACCAAGATTATCGTAGAAAATGCATATCTCAGCTTGAAACCCGACCGAAACCAAGATATCTCCGGTTCTGCATGTCAAACGTACTGTGGAGTGGTGAATACACCAGAAAACGTGTTTCTCGCATTAAATAGCTCGAAAAGAGCGATCTAGATGATTCTACATAGTTCTGACAGAAGACTCACCAAGATTATCGCAGAAAATGCATATCTCAGCTGGAAACACCACGAAAATCAAGATATCGCCGGTTCTGCATGTCAAACGTACTGTGGGGTGGTGAATACACCAGAAAACGTGTTTCTCGCATTAAATAGCTCGAAAAGAGCGATCTAGATGATTCTGCATACTTCTGACAGAAGTCTCACCAAGATTATCGTAGAAAATGCATATCTCAGCTTGAAACCCGACCGAAGCCATGATATCTCCGGTTCTGCATGTCAAGCGTACTGTGGAGTGGTGAATACACCAGAAAACGTGTTTCTCGCATTAAATAGCTCGATAAGAGCGATCTAGATGATTCTGCATACTTCTGACAGAAGACTCCCCAAGATTATCGCTGAAAATGCATATCTCAGCAGGAAACACCACGAAAATCAAGATATCGCCGGTACTGCATATGAAACGCACTGTGGAGTGGTGAAAACAACCAGATAACGTGGTTCTCGCATTTAATAGCTCGAAAAGAGCGATCTAGATGATTCTACGTATTTCTGACAGAAGACTCACAAAGATTATCGCAGAAAATGCATATCTCAGCTGGAATCACCACGAAAATCAAGCTATCGCCGGTTCTGCATATAAAACGCACTTTGGAATCTTGAAAACACCAGAAAACTTGTTTTTTCGCATTAAATAGCTTGAAAAGAGCGATCCAGATGATTCTGCATACTTCTGACTGAAGTCTCACCAAGATTATCGCAGAAAATCCATATCTCAGCTTGAATCCTCTAGAAAATCAAGATGTCGCCGGTTCTGCATATCAAACGCACTGTGGAGTCGTGAAAACAACCAGATAACGTGTTTCTCGCATCATGTAGCTAGAAAAGAGCGTTCTCGAAGATTCTGCATACTTCTGACAGTAGACTCACCAAGATTATCGCAGAAAATGCATATCTCAGCTTGAAACCTCACGAAAACCAAGTTATCACTGGTTCTGCACATCAAACGTACTGTGGAGTGGTGAAAACACCAGAAAACGTGTTTCTCGCATTATATAGCTCCAAAAGAGCGATTTCGATGATTCGGCATACTTGTGACAGAAGTCTCACCAAAATTATCGCAGAAAATGCATATCTCAGTTTGAACTCCGACGAAATCCAAGATGTGGCCGGTTCTGCATATCAAACGCACTGTGGAGTGGTGAAAACACCAGATATCGTGTTTCTCGCATTAAGTAGCTCGAAAAGAGCGATCTCGAAGACTCTGCATCCTTCTGACAGAAGTCTCACCAAGATTATCGTAGAAAATGCATATCTCAGCTTGAAACCCGACGAAATCCAAGATGTCTCCGGTTCCGCATATCAAACTTACAGTGGAGTGGTGAAAACACTAGAAAACGTATTTGTCGCATTAAGTAGCTCGAAAAGAGCGTCCTCGACGATTCTGCATGCTTGCCATAGATGAAACATCAAGATTATCGCCGAAAATGAATATCTCAACTGGAAACCCCACGAAAACCAAGTTATCGGCGGCTCTGCATATCTAACGCACTGTGGAGTGGTCAATACACCAGAAAACGTGTTTCTCGCATTAAATAGTTCGAGAAGAGCGATATAGATGATTCTGCATACTTCTGACTGAACTCTCACCAATATTATCGCAGAAAATGCATATCTCAGCTAGAAACCTCACGAAAATCAAGATGTCGCCGGTGCTGCATATCAAACGCACTGTGGAGTGATGAAAACACAAGATAACGTGTTTCTCGCATTAAATAGCTCGAAACGACCGATCTAGATGATTCTGCATACTTCTGACTGAAGTCTCACCAATATTATCGCAGAGAATGCATACCTCAGGATGAAACCCGACGAAAACCAAGATGTCGCCGGTTCTGCATATCAAACGCACTGTGGGGTGGTGAAAACACCAGAAAACGTGTTTCTCGCATTAAATAGCTAGAAAAGAGCGATCGAGATGATTCTGCATACTTCTGACAGAAGACTCACCAAGATTATCGCAGAAAATGCATATCTCAGTTGGAAACCCCACGAAAACCAAGATATCGCCGGTTCTGCATATCAGACGCACTGTCGAGTAGTGAAAACACCAGAAAACGTGTTACTCGCATTATCTAGCTCGAAAAGAGCGTTCTGAATGATTCTGCATACTTCTCATAATTGAAACACAAAGATTATCGCAGAAAATGCATATTTCAGCTGGAAACCCCACGAAAACCAAGTTATCCGCGGCTCTACATATCAAACGTACTGTGGAGTGGTCAAAACTCCAGAAAACTTGTTTTTTCGCATTAAATAGCTCGAAACGAGCGATCTAGATGATTCTGCATACTTCTGACTGAACTCTCACCAATATTATCGCAGAAAATGCATATCTCAGCTAGAAACCTCACGAAAATCAAGATGTCGCAGGTTCTGCATATCAAACGCACTGTGGAGTAGCGAAAACAACCAGATAACGTGTTTCTCGCATTAAATAGCTCGAAAAGAGCGATCTCGATGATTCTGCATACTTCGGACAGAAGTCTCACCAAGATTGCCGCAGAAAATGCATATCTCAGCTTGAAACCTGACGAAATCCAAGATGTCTCCGGTTCCGCATATCAAACTTACGGTGGAGTGGTGAAAACACCAGAAAACGTATTTCTCGCATTAAATAGCTCGAAACGAGCGATCTAGATGATTCTGCATACTTCTGACTGAAGTCACACCAATATTATCGCAGAGAATGCATACCTCAGGATGAAACCCGACGAAAACCAAGATGTCGCCGGTTCTGCATATCAAACGCACTGTGGGGTGGTGAAAACACCAGAAAACGTGTTTCTCGCATTAAATAGCTCGAAAAGAGCGATCTAGATGATTCTGCATACTTCTGACAGACGTCTCACCAAGATTATCGCAGAAAATGCATATCTCAGCTGGAAACCCTACGAAAACCAAGATATCGCCGGTTCTGCATATCAGACGCACTGTGGGGTGGTGAAAACACCAGAAAACGTGTTTCTCGCATTAAATAGCTCGAAAAGAGCGATCTAGATGATTCTGCATACTTCTGACAGAAGTCTCACCAAGATTATCGTTGAAAATGCATATCTCTACTTGAAACCCGACGAAAACCAAGATATCGCCGGTTCTGCATATCAAACGCACTGTGGAGTGGTCAATACACCAGATAACGTGTTCTCGCATTAAATAGCTCGAAAAGAGCGATCTCGATGATTCTGCATACTTCTGACAGAAGTCGCACCAAGATTATAGTGGAAAATGCATATCTCAGCTTGAAAAACGACCGAAACCATGATATCTCCGGTTCTGCATGTCAAACGTACTGTGGAGTGGTGAATACACCAGAAAAAGTGTTTCTCGCATTAAATAGCTCGAAAAGAGAGATCTAGATGATTCTGCATACTTCTGACAGTTGACTCACCAAGATTATCGCAGAAAATGCATATCTCAGCTTGAAACCCCACGAAAACCAAGATATCTCCGGTTCTGCATGTCAAACGTACTGTGGAGTGGTGAAAACACCAGAAAGCGCGTTTCTGACATTAAATAGCTCGAAAAGAGCGATCTAGATGATTCTGCATACTTCTGACAGAAGACTCACCAAGATTATCGCAGAAAATGCATATCTCAGCTTGAAACCTCACGAAAACCAAGTTATCTCCGGTTCTGCACATCAAACGTACTGTGGAGTGGTGAATACACCAGAAAACGTGTTTCTCGCATTACATAGCTCCAAAAGAGCGATTTCGATGATTCGGCATACTTCTCACAGAAGACTCACCAAGATTATCGTAGAAAATGCATATCCAGCTGGAAACCCAAAAAAACCAAGATATCGCCGGCTCAGCATATGAAACGCACTGTGGAATGGTGAAAACACCAGATAACGTGTTTCTCGCATTATATAGCTCCAGAAGAGCGTTTTCGATGGTTCTGCATACATCTCACAGAAGAAACACCAAGATTGCCGCAGAAAATGCATACCTCAGCTTGAAACCTCACGAAAACCAAGTTATCTCCGGTTCTGCACATCAAACGTACTGTGGAGTGGTGAAAGCACCAGAAAATGTGTTACTCGCATTAAGTAGCTCGAAAAGAGCGTTCTCGAAGATTCTGCATACTTGTGACAGAAGTCTCACCAAGATTATCGTAGAAAAGGCATATCTCAGCTTGAAACCTCACGAAAACCAAGTTATCTCCGGTTCTGCACATCAAACGTACTGTGGAGTGGTGAAACCACCAGAAAAGGTGTTTCTCGCATTAAGTAGCTCGAAAAGAGCGTTCTCGAAGATTCTGCATACTTGTGACAGAAGTCTCACCAAGATTATCGTAGAAAATGCATATCTCAGCTTGAAACCCGACCGAAACCATGATATCTCCGGTTCGGCATGTCAAGCGTACTGTGGAGTGGTGAATACACCAGAAAACGTGTTTCTCGCATTAAATAGCTCGAAAAGGGCGATCTAGATGATTCTGCATACTTCTGTCAGAAGACTGATCAAGATTATCGCTGAAATTTCATATCTCAGCTGCAAACACCACGAAAATCAAGATATCGCCGGTTCTGCATATCAAACGCACTGTGCAATGTTGGAAACACCAGAAAACTTGTTTTGTCGCCTTAAGTAGCTCGAAACGAGCGATCTAGATGATTCTGCATACTTCTGACTGAAGTCTCACCAATATTATCGCAGAAAATGCATATCTCATCTTGAAACCTCACGAAAGTCAAGATGACGCCGGTTCTGCAAATCAAACGGACTGTGGAGTGGTGAAAACAACCAGATAAGGTGTTTCTCGCATTAAATAGCTCCAAAAGAGCGTTTTCGATGGATCTGCATACATCTCACAGAAGAAACACCAAGAATGCCGCTGAAAATGCATATCTCAGCTTGAAACCTCACGAAAACCAAGTTATCTCCGGTTCTGCACACCAAACGTACTGTGGAGTGGTGAAAACACCAGAAAACGTGTTTCTCGCATTATATAGCTCCAAAAGAGCGATTTCGATGATTCGGCATACTTCTGACAGAAGACTCACCAAGATTATCGTAGAAAATGCATATCCAGCTGGAAACCCAAAAAAACCAAGATATCGCCGGCTCAGCATATGAAACGCACTGTGGAATGGTGAAAACACCAGATAACGTGTTTCTCGCATTATATAGCTCCAGAAGAGCGTTTTCGATGGATCTGCATACATCTCACAGAAGAAACACCAAGATTGCCGCAGAAAATGCATATCTCAGCTTGAAACCCCACGAAAACCAAGTTATCTCCGGATCTGCACATCAAACGTACTGTGGAGTGGTGAAAGCACCAGAAAACGTGTTTCTCGCATTAAGTCGCTCGAAAAGAGCGTTCTCGAAGATTCTGCATACTTGTGACAGAAGTCTCACCAAGATTATCGTAGAAAATGCATATCTCAGCTTGAAACCCGACGAAATCCAAGATGTCGCCGGTTCTGCATGTCTAACGTCCTGCGGAATGGTGAATACACCAGAAAACGTGTTTCTCGCATTAAGCAGCTCGAAAAGAGCGTTGTCGAAGATTCTGCATCCTTCTGGCAGAAGTCTCACCAAGAGTATCGAAGAAAATGCATATCTCAGCTTGAAACCTCACGAAAACCAAGTTATCTCCGGTTCTGCACATCAAACGTACTGTGGAGTGGTGAATACACCAGAAAACGTGTTTCTCGCATTAAGTAGCTCGAAAAGAGCGTTCTCGAAGATTCTGCATCCTTCTGACAGAAGACTCACCAAGATTAACGTAGAAAATGCATATCTCAGCTTGATACCCGACGAAAGCCAAGATGTCGTCGGTTCTGCATATCAAACGCACTGTGGAGTGGTGAAAACACCAGATAACGTGTTTCTCGCATTAAGTAGCTCGAAAAGAGCGTTCTCGAAGATTCTGCATACTTCTGACAGAAGACTCACCAAGATTATAGTGGAAAATGCATATCTCAGCTTGAAAAACGACCGAAACCATGATATCTCCGGTTCTGCATGTCAAACGTACTGTGGAGTGGTGAATACACCAGAAAAAGTGTTTCTCGCATTAAATAGCTCGAAAAGAGAGATCTAGATGATTCTGCATACTTCTGACAGATGACTCACCAAGATTATCGCAGAAAATGCATATCTCAGCTTGAAACCCCACGAAAACCAAGATATCTCCGGTTCTGCATGTCAAACGTACTGTGGAGTGGTGAAAACACCAGAAAACGCGTTTCTGACATTAAATAGCTCGAAAAGAGCGATCTAGATGATTCTGCATACTTCTGACAGAAGACTCACCAAGATTATCGCAGAAAATGCATATCTCAGCTTGAAACCTCACGAAAACCAAGTTATCTCCGGTTCTGCACATCAAACGTACTGTGGAGTGGTGAATACACCAGAAAACGTGTTTCTCGCATTACATAGCTCCAAAAGAGCGATTTCGATGATTCGGCATACTTCTCACAGAAGACTCACCAAGATTATCGTAGAAAATGCATATCCAGCTGGAAACCCAAAAAAACCAAGATATCGCCGGCTCAGCATATGAAACGCACTGTGGAATGGTGAAAACACCAGATAACGTGTTTCTCGCATTATATAGCTCCAGAAGAGCGTTTTCGATGGTTCTGCATACATCTCACAGAAGAAACACCAAGATTGCCGCAGAAAATGCATACCTCAGCTTGAAACCTCACGAAAACCAAGTTATCTCCGGTTCTGCACATCAAACGTACTGTGGAGTGGTGAAAGCACCAGAAAATGTGTTACTCGCATTAAGTAGCTCGAAAAGAGCGTTCTCGAAGATTCTGCATACTTGTGACAGAAGTCTCACCAAGATTATCGTAGAAAAGGCATATCTCAGCTTGAAACCTCACGAAAACCAAGTTATCTCCGGTTCTGCACATCAAACGTACTGTGGAGTGGTGAAACCACCAGAAAAGGTGTTTCTCGCATTAAGTAGCTCGAAAAGAGCGTTCTCGAAGATTCTGCATACTTGTGACAGAAGTCTCACCAAGATTATCGTAGAAAATGCATATCTCAGCTTGAAACCCGACCGAAACCATGATATCTCCGGTTCGGCATGTCAAGAGTACTGTGGAGTGGTGAATACACCAGAAAACGTGTTTCTCGCATTAAATAGCTCGAAAAGGGCGATCTAGATGATTCTGCATACTTCTGTCAGAAGACTGATCAAGATTATCGCTGAAATTTCGTATCTCAGCTGCAAACACCACGAAAATCAAGATATCGCCGGTTCTGCATATCAAACGCACTGTGCAATGTTGGAAACACCAGAAAACTTGTTTTGTCGCCTTAAGTAGCTCGAAACGAGCGATCTAGATGATTCTGCATACTTCTGACTGAAGTCTCACCAATATTATCGCAGAAAATGCATATCTCATCTTGAAACCTCACGAAAGTCAAGATGACGCCGGTTCTGCAAATCAAACGGACTGTGGAGTGGTGAAAACAACCAGATAAGGTGTTTCTCGCATTAAATAGCTCCAAAAGAGCGTTTTCGATGGATCTGCATACATCTCACAGAAGAAACACCAAGAATGCCGCTGAAAATGCATATCTCAGCTTGAAACCTCACGAAAACCAAGTTATCTCCGGTTCTGCACACCAAACGTACTGTGGAGTGGTGAAAACACCAGAAAACGTGTTTCTCGCATTATATAGCTCCAAAAGAGCGATTTCGATGATTCGGCATACTTCTGACAGAAGACTCTCCAAGATTATCGTAGAAAATGCATATCCAGCTGGAAACCCAAAAAAACCAAGATATCGCCGGCTCAGCATATGAAACGCACTGTGGAATGGTGAAAACACCAGATAACGTGTTTCTCGCATTATATAGCTCCAGAAGAGCGTTTTCGATGGATCTGCATACATCTCACAGAAGAAACACCAAGATTGCCGCAGAAAATGCATATCTCAGCTTGAAACCCCACGAAAACCAAGTTATCTCCGGATCTGCACATCAAACGTACTGTGGAGTGGTGAAAGCACCAGAAAACGTGTTTCTCGCATTAAGTCGCTCGAAAAGAGCGTTCTCGAAGATTCTGCATACTTGTGACAGAAGTCTCACCAAGATTATCGTAGAAAATGCATATCTCAGCTTGAAACCCGACGAAATCCAAGATGTCGCCGGTTCTGCATGTCTAACGTCCTGCGGAATGGTGAATACACCAGAAAACGTGTTTCTCGCATTAAGCAGCTCGAAAAGAGCGTTGTCGAAGATTCTGCATCCTTCTGGCAGAAGTCTCACCAAGAGTATCGAAGAAAATGCATATCTCAGCTTGAAACCTCACGAAAACCAAGTTATCTCCGGTTCTGCAAGTCAAACGTACTGTGGAGTGGTGAATACACCAGAAGACGTGTTTCTCGCATTAAATAGCTCGAAAAGAGCGATCTAGATGATTCTGCATACTTCTGACAGAAGACTCACCAAGATTAACGTAGAAAATGCATATCTCAGCTTGATACCCGACGAAAGCCAAGATGTCGTCGGTTCTGCATATCAAACGCACTGTGGAGTGGTGAAAACACCAGATAACGTGTTTCTCGCATTAAGTAGCTCGAAAAGAGCGTTCTCGAAGATTCTGCATACTTCTGACAGAAGACTCACCAAGATTAACGTAGAAAATGCATATCTCAGCTTGATACCCGACGAAAGCCAAGATGTCGTCGGTTCTGCATATCAAACGCACTGTGGAGTGGTGAAAACACCAGATAACGTGTTTCTCGCATTAAGTAGCTCGAAAAGAGCGTTCTCGAAGATTCTGCATACTTCTGACAGAAGACTCACCAAGATTATAGTGGAAAATGCATATCTCAGCTTGAAAAACGACCGAAACCATGATATTTCCGGTTCTGCATGTCAAACGTACTGTGGAGTGGTGAATACACCCGAAAAAGTGTTTCTCGCATTAAATAGCTCGAAAAGAGAGATCTAGATGATTCTGCATACTTCTGACAGAAGACTCACCAAGATTATCGCAGAAAATGCATATCTCAGCTTGAAACCCCACGAAAACCAAGATATCTCCGGTTCTGCATGTCAAACGTACTGTGGAGTGGTGAAAACACCAGAAAACGCGTTTCTGGCATTAAATAGCTCGAAAAGAGCGATCTAGATGATTCTGCATACTTCTGACAGAAGACTCACCAAGATTATCGCAGAAAATGCATATCTCAGCTTGAAACCTCACGAAAACCAAGTTATCTCCGGTTCTGCACATCAAACGTACTGTGGAGTGGTGAATACACCAGAAAACGTGTTTCTCGCATTATATAGCTCCAAAAGAGCGATTTCGATGATTCGGCATACTTCTCACAGAAGACTCACCAAGATTATCGTAGAAAATGCATATCCAGCTGGAAACCCAAAAAAACCAAGATATCGCCGGCTCAGCATATGAAACGCACTGTGGAATGGTGAAAACACCAGATAACGTGTTTCTCGCATTATATAGCTCGAAAAGAGCGTTTTCGAAGATTCTGCATACTTCTGACAGAAGAAACACCAAGATTGCCGCAGAAAATGCATACCTCAGCTTGAAACCTCACGAAAACCAAGTTATCTCCGGTTCTGCACATCAAACGTACTGTGGAGTGGTGAAAGCACCAGAAAATGTGTTACTCGCATTAAGTAGCTCGAAAAGAGCGTTCTCGAAGATTCTGCATACTTGTGACAGAAGTCTCACCAAGATTATCGTAGAAAAGGCATATCTCAGCTTGAAACCTCACGAAAACCAAGTTATCTCCGGTTCTGCACATCAAACGTACTGTGGAGTGGTGAAACCACCAGAAAGGGTGTTTCTCGCATTAAGTAGCTCGAAAAGAGCGTTCTCGAAGATTCTGCATACTTGTGACAGAAGTCTCACCAAGATTATCGTAGAAAATGCATATCTCAGCTTGAAACCCGACCGAAACCATGATATCTCCGGTTCGGCATGTCAAGCGTACTGTGGAGTGGTGAATACACCAGAAAACGTGTTTCACGCATTAAATAGCTCGAAAATGGCGATCTAGATGATTCTGCATACTTCTGTCAGAAGACTGATCAAGATTATCGCTGAAATTTCATATCTCAGCTGCAAACACCACGAAGATCAAGATATCGCCGGTTCTGCATATCAAACGCACTGTGCAATGTTGGAAACACCAGAAAACTTGTTTTGTCGCCTTAAGTATCTCGAAACGAGCGATCTAGATGATTCTGCATACTTCTGACTGAAGTCTCACCAATATTATCGCAGAAAATGCATATCTCATCTTGAAACCTCACGAAAGTCAAGATGACGCCGGTTCTGCAAATCAAACGGACTGTGGAGTGGTGAAAACAACCAGATAAGGTGTTTCTCGCATTAAATAGCTCCAAAAGAGCGTTTTCGATGGATCTGCATACATCTCACAGAAGAAACACCAAGAATGCCGCTGAAAATGCATATCTCAGCTTGAAACCTCACGAAAACCAAGTTATCTCCGGTTCTGCACACCAAACGTACTGTGGAGTGGTGAAAACACCAGAAAACGTGTTTCTCGCATTATATAGCTCCAATAGAGCGATTTCGATGATTCGGCATACTTCTGACAGAAGACTCACCAAGATTATCGTAGAAAATGCATATCCAGCTGGAAACCCAAAAAAACCAAGATATCGCCGGCTCAGCATATGAAACGCACTGTGGAATGGTGAAAACACCAGATAACGTGTTTCTCGCATTATATAGCTCCAAAAGAGCGTTTTCGATGGATCTGCATACATCTCACAGAAGAAACACCAAGATTGCCGCAGAAAATGCATATCTCAGCTTGAAACCCCACGAAAACCAAGTTATCTCCGGTTCTGCACATCAAACGTACTGTGGAGTGGTGAAAGCACCAGAAAACGTGTTTCTCGCATTAAGTCGCTCGAAAAGAGCGTTCTCGAAGATTCTGCATACTTGTGACAGAAGTCTCACCAAGATTATCGTAGAAAATGCATATCTCAGCTTGAAACCCGACCGAAACCATGATATCTCCGGTTCGGCATGTCAAGCGTACTGTGGAGTGGTGAAAACACCAGAAAACGTGTTTCTCGCATTAAGTAGCTCGAAAAGTGCGTTCTCGAAGATTCTGCATACTTGTGACAGAAGTCTCACCAAGATTATCGTAGAAAATGCATATCTCAGCTTGAAAAACGACCGAATCCATGATATCTCCGGTTCTGCATGTCAAACGTACTGTGGAGTGGTGAATACACCAGAAAACGTGTTTCTCGCATTAAATAGCTGGAAAAGAGCGATCTAGATGATTCTGCATACTTCTGACAGAAGACTCACCAAGATTAACGTAGAAAATGCATATCTCAGCTTGAAACCTCACGAAAACCAAGTTATCTCCGGTTCTGCACATCAAACGTACTGTGGAGTGGTGAAAACACCAGAAAACGTGTTTCTCGCATTAAGTAGCTCGAAAAGAGCGATCTCGAAGATTCTGCATACTTGTGACAGAAGTCTCACCAAGATTATCGTAGAAAATGCATATCTCAGCTTGAAAAGCGACCGAAACCATGATATCTCCGGTTCTGCATGTCAAACGTACTGTGGAGTGGTGAATACACCAGAAAACGTGTTTCTCGCATTAAATAGCTCGAAAAGTGCGATCTAGATGATTCTGCATACTTCTGACAGAAGATTCACCAAGATTATCGCAGAAAATGCATATCTCAGCTGGAAACTCCACGAAAATCAAGATATCGCCGGTTCTGCATATCAAACGCACTGTGGAATGTTGGGAACACCAGAAAACTTGTTTTGTCGCATTAAGTAGCTCGAAACGAGCGATCTACATGATTCTGCATTCTTCTGACTGAAGTCTCACCAATATAATCGCAGAAAATGCATATCTCAGCTTGAAACCTCACGAAAATCAAGATGTCGCTGGTTCTGCAAATCAAACGCTCTGTGGAGTGGTGAAAACAACCAGATAACGTGTTTCTCGCATTAAATAGCTCGAAAAGAGCGATCCCGATGATTCTGCATACTTCTGACAGAAGTCTCACCAAGATTATCGTAGAAAATGCATATCTCAGCATGAAACCCCACGAAAACCAAGTTTTCTCCGGTTCTGCACATCAAACGTACTGTGGAGTGGTGAAAACACCAGAAAACGTGTTTCTCGCATTAAGTAGCTCGAAAAGAGCGTCCTCGAAGATTCTGCATACTTGTGACAGAAGTCTCACCAAGATTATCGTAGAAAATGCATATCCCAGCTTGAAACCCGAACGAAACCATGATATCTCCGGTTCTGCATGTCAAGCGTACTGTGGAGTGGTGAATACACCAGAAAACGTGTTTCTCGCATTAAATAGCTCGATAAGAGCGATCCCGATGATTCTGCATACTTCTGACAGAAGTCTCACCAAGATTATCGCAGAAAATGCATATCTCAGCTTGAAACCTCACGAAAACCAAGTTATCACCGGTTCTGCACATCAAACGTACTGTGGAGTGGTGAAAACACCAGAAAACGTGTTTCTCGCATTTAGTAGCTCGAAAAGAGCGTTCCCGAAGATTCTGCATACTTCTAACAGCAGTCTCACCAAGATTATCGTTGAAAATGCATATCTCAGCATGAAACCCCACGAAAACCAAGTTTTCTCCGGTTCTGCACATCAAACGTACTGTGGAGTGGTGAAAACACCAGAAAACGTGTTTCTCGCATTAAGTAGCTCGAAAAGAGCGTCCTCGAAGATTCTGCATACTTGTGACAGAAGTCTCACCAAGATTATCGTAGAAAATGCATATCCCAGCTTGAAACCCGACCGAAACCATGATATCTCCGGTTCTGCATGTCAAGCGTACTGTGGAGTGGTGAATACACCAGAAAACGTGTTTCTCGCATTAAATAGCTCGATAAGAGCGATCTAGATGATTCTGCATACTTCTGACAGAAGACACACCAAGATTATCGCAGAAAATGCATATCTCAGCTGGAAACACCACGAAAATCAACATATCGCCGGTTCTGCATATAAAACGCACTGTGGAATCTTGAAAACACCAGAAAACTTGTTTTTTCGCATTAAATAGCTCGAAAAGAGCGATCCCGATGATTCTGCATACTTCTGTCAAAAGTCTCACCAAGATTAACGTAGAAAATGCATATCTCAGCTTGATACCCGACGAAAGCCAAGATGTCGTCGGTTCTGCATATCAAACGCACTGTGGAGTGGTGAAAACACCAGAAAACGTGTTTCTCGCATTAAGCAGCTCGAAAAGAGCGTTCTCGAAGATTCTGCATCCTTCTGACAGAAGTCTCACCAAGAGTATCGAAGAAAATGCATATCTCAGCTTGAAACCTCACGAAAACCAAGTTATCTCCGGTTCTGCACATCAAACGCACTGTGGAGTGGTGAAAACACCAGAAAACGTGTTTCTCGCATTAAGTAGCTCGAAAAGAGCGTTCTCGAAGATTCTGCATACTTGTGACAGAAGTCCCACCAAGATTATCGTAGAAAATGCATATCTCAGCTTGAAAAACGACCGAAACCATGATATCTCCGGTTCTGCATGTCAAGCGTACTGTGGAGTGGTGAATACACCAGAAAACGTGTTTCTCGCATTAAATAGCTCGATAAGAGCGATCCCGATGATTCTGCATACTTCTGACAGAAGTCTCACCAAGATTATCGCAGAAAATGCATATCTCAGCTTGAAACCTCACGAAAACCAAGTTATCTCCGGTTCTGCACATCAAACGTACTGTGGAGTGGTGAAAACACCAGAAAACGTGTTTCTCGCATTTAGTAGCTCGAAAAGAGCGTTCTCGAAGATTCTGCATACTTCTAACAGCAGTCTCACCAAGATTATCGTAGAAAATGCATATCTCAGCATGAAACCCCACGAAAACCAAGTTTTCTCCGGTTCTGCACATCAAACGTACTGTGGAGTGGTGAAAACACCAGAAAACGTGTTTCTCGCATTAAGTAGCTCGAAAAGAGCGTCCTCGAAGATTCTGCATACTTGTGACAGAAGTCTCACCAAGATTATCGTTGAAAATGCATATCCCAGCTTGAAACCCGACCGAAACCATGATATCTCCGGTTCTGCATGTCAAGCGTACTGTGGAGTGGTGAATACACCAGAAAACGTGTTTCTCGCATTAAATAGCTCGATAAGAGCGATCTAGATGATTCTGCATACTTCTGACAGAAGACACACCAAGGTTATCGCAGAAAATGCATATCTCAGCTTGAAAAACGACCGAAACCATGATATCTCCGGTTCTGCATGTCAAACGTACTGTGGAGTGGTGAATACACCAGAAAACGTGTTTCTCGCATTAAATAGCTCGAAAAGTGCGATCTAGATGATTCTGCATACTTCTGACAGAAGACTCACCAAGATTAACGTAGAAAATGCATATCTCAGCTTGATACCCGACGAAAGCCAAGATGTCGTCGGTTCTGCATATCAAACGCACTGTGGAGTGGTAAAAACACCAGATGACGTGTTTCTCGTATTAAATAGCTCGAAAAGAGCGATCCCGATGATTCTGCATGCTTCTGACAGAAGACACACCAAGATTATCGCAGAAAATGCATATCTCAGCTGGAAACACCACGAAAATCAAGATATCGCCGGTTCTGCATATAAAACGCACTGTGGAATCTTGAAAACACCAGAAAACTCGTTTTTTCGCATTAAATAGCTCGAAAAGAGCGATCTAGATGATTCTGCATACTTCTGACTGAAGTCTCACCATGATTATCGCAGACAATCCATATCTCAGCTAGAAACCTCACGAACACCAAGTTATCTCCGGTTCTGCACATCAAACGTTCTGTGGAGTGGTGAAAACACCAGAAAACGTGTTTCTCGCATTAAGCAGCTCGAAAAGAGCGTTCTTGAAGATTCTGCATCCTTCTGACAGAAGTCTCACCAAGAGTATCGAAGAAAATCCATATCTCAGCTTGAAACCTCACGAAAACCAAGATATCTCCGGTTCTGCACATCAAACGTACTGTGGAGTGGTGAAAACACCAGAAAACGTGTTTCTCGCAATAAGCAGCTCGAAAAGAGCGTTCTCGAAGATTCTGCATACATGTGACAGAAGTCTCACCAAGATTATCGTAGAAAATGCATATCTCAGCTTGAAAAACGACCGAAACCATGATATCTCCGGTTCTGCATGTCAAACTCCCTGTGGAGTGGTGAAAACAACCAGATAACGTGTTTCTCGCATTAAATAGCTCGAAAAGAGCGATCCCGACGATTCTGCATACTTCTGACAGAAGTCTCACCAAGATTATCGCAGAAAATGCATATCTCAGCTTGAAACCTCACGAAAACCAAGTTATCTCCGGTTCTGCACATCAAACGTACTGTGGAGTGGTGAAAACACCAGAAAACGTGTTTCTCGCATTTAGTAGCTCGAAAAGAGCGTTCTCGAAGATTCTGCATACTTCTAACAGCAGTCTCACCAAGATTATCGTAGAAAATGCATATCTCAGCATGAAACCCCACGAAAACCAAGTTTTCTCCGGTTCTGCACATCAAACGTACTGTGGAGTGGTGAAAACACCAGAAAACGTGTTTCTCGCATTAAGTAGCTCGAAAAGAGCGTCCTCGAAGATTCTGCATACTTGTGACAGAAGTCTCACCAAGATTATCGTAGAAAATGCATATCCCAGCTTGAAACCCGACCGAAACCATGATATCTCCGGTTCTGCATGTCAAGCGTACTGTGGAGTGGTGAATACACCAGAAAACGTGTTTCTCGCATTAAATAGCTCGATAAGAGCGATCTAGATGATTCTGCATACTTCTGACAGAAGACACACCAAGATTATCGCAGAAAATGCATATCTCAGCTGGAAACACCACGAAAATCAAGATATCGCCGGTTCTGCATATAAAACGCACTGTGGAATCTTGAAAACACCAGAAAACTTGTTTTTTCGCATTAAATAGCTCGAAAAGAGCGATCCCGATGATTCTGCATACTTCTGTCAAAAGTCTCACCAAGATTAACGTAGAAAATGCATATCTCAGCTTGATACCCGACGAAAGCCAAGATGTCGTCGGTTCTGCATATCAAACGCACTGTGGAGTGGTGAAAACACCAGAAAACGTGTTTCTCGCATTAAGCAGCTCGAAAAGAGCGTTCTCGAAGATTCTGCATCCTTCTGACAGAAGTCTCACCAAGAGTATCGAAGAAAATGCATATCTCAGCTTGAAACCTCACGAAAACCAAGTTATCTCCGGTTCTGCACATCAAACGCACTGTGGAGTGGTGAAAACACCAGAAAACGTGTTTCTCGCATTAAGTAGCTCGAAAAGAGCGTTCTCGAAGATTCTGCATACTTGTGACAGAAGTCCCACCAAGATTATCGTAGAAAATGCATATCTCAGCTTGAAAAACGACCGAAACCATGATATCTCCGGTTCTGCATGTCAAGCGTACTGTGGAGTGGTGAATACACCAGAAAACGTGTTTCTCGCATTAAATAGCTCGATAAGAGCGATCCCGATGATTCTGCATACTTCTGACAGAAGTCTCACCAAGATTATCGCAGAAAATGCATATCTCAGCTTGAAACCTCACGAAAACCAAGTTATCTCCGGTTCTGCACATCAAACGTACAGTGGAGTGGTGAAAACACCAGAAAACGTGTTTCTCGCATTTAGTAGCTCGAAAAGAGCGTTCTCGAAGATTCTGCATACTTCTAACAGCAGTCTCACCAAGATTATCGTAGAAAATGCATATCTCATCATGAAACCCCACGAAAACCAAGTTTTCTCCGGTTCTGCACATCAAACGTACTGTGGAGTGGTGAAAACACCAGGAAACGTGTTTCTCGCATTAAGTAGCTCGAAAAGAGCGTCCTCGAAGATTCTGCATACTTGTGACAGAAGTCTCACCAAGATTATCGTTGAAAATGCATATCCCAGCTTGAAACCCGACCGAAACCATGATATCTCCGGTTCTGCATGTCAAGCGTACTGTGGAGTGGTGAATACACCAGAAAACGTGTTTCTCGCATTAAATAGCTCGATAAGAGCGATCTAGATGATTCTGCATACTTCTGACAGAAGACACACCACGGTTATCGCAGAAAATGCATATCTCAGCTTGAAAAACGACCGAAACCATGATATCTCCGGTTCTGCATGTCAAACGTACTGTGGAGTGGTGAATACACCAGAAAACGTGTTTCTCGCATTAAATAGCTCGAAAAGTGCGATCTAGATGATTCTGCATACTTCTGACAGAAGACTCACCAAGATTAAAGTAGAAAATGCATATCTCAGCTTGATACCCGACGAAAGCCAAGATGTCGCCGGTTCTGCATATCAAACGCACTGTGGAGTGGTAAAAACACCAGATGACGTGTTTCTCGTATTAAATAGCTCGAAAAGAGCGATCCCGATGATTCTGCATGCTTCTGACAGAAGACACACCAAGATTATCGCAGAAAATGCATATCTCAGCTGGAAACACCACGAAAATCAAGATATCGCCGGTTCTGCATATAAAACGCACTGTGGAATCTTGAAAACACCAGAAAACTCGTTTTTTCGCATTAAATAGCTCGAAAAGAGCGATCTAGATGATTCTGCATACTTCTGACTGAAGTCTCACCATGATTATCGCAGACAATCCATATCTCAGCTAGAAACCTCACGAACACCAAGTTATCTCCGGTTCTGCACATCAAACGTTCTGTGGAGTGGTGAAAACACCAGAAAACGTGTTTCTCGCATTAAGCAGCTCGAAAAGAGCGTTCTTGAAGATTCTGCATCCTTCTGACAGAAGTCTCACCAAGAGTATCGAAGAAAATCCATATCTCAGCTTGAAACCTCACGAAAACCAAGATATCTCCGGTTCTGCACATCAAACGTACTGTGGAGTGGTGAAAACACCAGAAAACGTGTTTCTCGCAATAAGCAGCTCGAAAATAGCGTTCTCGAAGATTCTGCATACATGTGACAGAAGTCTCACCAAGATTATCGTAGAAAATGCATATCTCAGCCTGAAAAACGACCGAAACCATGATATCTCCGGTTCTGCATGTCAAACTCCCTGTGGAGTGGTGAAAACAACCAGATAACGTGTTTCTCGCATTAAATAGCTCGAAAAGAGCGATCCCGACGATTCTGCATACTTCTGACAGAAGTCTCACCAAGATTATCGAAGAAAATGCATTTCTCAGCTTGAAACCTCACGAAAACCAAGTTATCTCCGGTTCTGCACATCAAACGTACTGTGGAGTGGTGAAAACACCAGAAAACGTGTTTCTCGCATTATATAGCTCCAAAAGAGCGATTTCGATGATTCTCCAAACTTCTGACAGAAGTCTCACCCAGATTATCGCAGAAAATGCATATCTCAGCTTGAAACCTCACGAAAACCAAGTTATCTCCTGTTCTGCACATCAAACGTACTGTGGAGTGGTGAAAACACCCGAAAACGTGTTTCTCGCATTAGTTAGCTCGAAAAGAGCGTTCTCGAAGATTCTGCATACTTGTGACAGAAGTCTCACCAAGATTATCGTGGAAAATGCATATCTCTGCTTGAAAAACGACCGAAACCATGATATCTCCGGTTCTGCATGTCAAACGTACTGTGGAGTGGTGAATACCCCAGAAAACGTGTTTCACGCATTAAATAGCTCGAAAAGAGAGATCTAGATGATTCTGCATACTTCTGACAGAAGACTCACCAAGATTATCGCAGAAAATGCATATCTCAGCTTGAAACCCCACGAAAACCAAGATATCTCCGGTTCTGCATGTGAAACGTACTGTGGAGTGGTGAAAACACCAGAAAACGCGTTTCTGGCATTACATAGCTCGAAAAGAGCGATCCCGATGATTCTGCATACTTCTGACAGAAGACACCCCAAGATTATCGCAGAAAATGCATATCTCAGCTGGAAACACGACGAAAATCAAGATATCGCCGGTTCGGCATATAAAACGTACTGTGTAGTGGTGAAAACACCAGAAAACGTGTTTCTCGCATTATATAGCTCCAAAAGCGCGACTTCGATGATTGGGCATACTTCTCACAGAAGACTCACCAAGATTATCGTAGAAAATGCATATCCAGCTGGAAACCCAAAAAAACCAAGATATCGCCGGCTAAGCATATGAAACGCACTGTGGAATGGTGAAAACACCAGATAACGTGTTTCTCGCATTATATAGCTCCAAAAGAGCGTTTTCGATGGATCTGCATACATATCACAGAAGAAACATCAAGATTGCCGCAGAAAATGCATATCTCAGCTTGAAACCTCACGAAAACCAAGTTATCTCCGGTTCTGCACATCAAACGTACTGTGGAGTGGTGAAAGCACCAGATAACGTGTTTCTCGAATTAAATAGCTCGAAAAGAGCGATCTCGATGATTCTGCATACTTCTGACAGAAGTCACACCAAGATTATCGCAGAAAATGCATATCTCAGCTAGAAACCTCACGAACACCAAGTTATCTCCGGTTCTGCACATCAAACGTTCTGTGGAGTGGTGAAAACACCAGAAAATGTGTTACTCGCATTAACTAGCTCGAATAGAGCGATCTCGATGATTCTGCATACAGCTGACAGAAGACTCACCAAGATTATCGCAGAAAATGCATATTTCAGCTGGAAGCCCCATGAAAACCAAGTTATCGGCGGCTCTTCATATCAAACGTACTGTGGAGTTGTCAAAACACCAGAAAACTTGTTTTTTCGCATTAAATAGCTCGAAACGAGCGATCTAAATGGTTCTGCATACTTTTGACTGAACTCTCAACAATATTATCGCAGAAAATGCATATCTCAGCTTGAAACCTCACGAACACCAAGTTATCTCCGGTTCTGCACATCAAACGTTCTGTGGAGTGGTGAAAACACCAGAAAACGTGTTTCTCGCAATAAGTAGCTCGAAAAGAGCGTTCTCGAAGATTCTGCATACTTGTGACAGAAGTCTCACCAAGATTATCGTAGAAAATGCATATCTCAGCTTGAAAAACGACCGAAACCATGATATCTCCGGTTCTGCATGTCAAACGCCCTGTGGAGTGGTGAAAACAACCAGATAACGTGTTTCTCGCATTATATAGCTCCAAAAGAGCGTTTTCGATGGATCTGCATACATCTCACAGAAGAAACACCAAGATTGCCGCAGAAAATGCATATCTCAGCTTGAAACCTCACGAAAACCAAGTTATCTCCGGTTCTGCACATCAAACGTACTGTGGAGTGGTGAAAGCACCAGATAACGTGTTTCTCGAATTAAATAGCTCGAAAAGAGCGATCTCGATGATACTGCATACTTCTGACAGAAGTCACACCAAGATTATCGTTGAAAATGCATATCTCTGCTTGAAACCCGACAAAACCAAGATATCGCCGGTTCTGCATATCAAACGCACTGTGGAGTGGTCAGAAAACCAGAAAACTTGTTTTTTCGCATTAAATAGCTCGAAACGAGCGATCTAAATGATTCTGCATACTTTGGACAGAAGTCTCACCAAGATTGCCGCAGAAAATGCATATCTCAGCTTGAAACCCGACGAAAACCAAGATGTCGCCGGTTCTGCATATAAAACGCACTGTGGGGTGGTGATAACACCAGAAAATGTGTTACTCGCATTAACTAGCTCGAATAGAGCGATCTCGATGATTCTGCATACAGCTGACAGAAGACTCACCAAGATTATCGCAGAAAATGCATATTTCAGCTGGAAGCCCCATGAAAACCAAGTTATCGGCGGCTCTTCATATCAAACGTACTGTGGAGTTGTCAAAACACCAGAAAACGTGTTTCTCGCATTAGTTAGCTCGAAAAGAGCGTTCTCGAAGATTCTGCATACTTGTGACAGAAGTCTCACCAAGATTATCGTGGAAAATGCATATCTCAGCTTGAAAAACGACCGAAACCATGATATCTCCGGTTCTGCATGTCAAACGTACTGTGGAGTGGTGAATACCCCAGAAAACGTGTTTCACGCATTAAATAGCTCGAAAAGAGAGATCTAGATGATTCTGCATACTTCTGACAGAAGACTCACCAAGATTATCGCAGAAAATGCATATCTCAGCTTGAAACCCCACGAAAACCAAGATATCTCCGGTTCTGCATGTCAAACGTACTGTGGAGTGGTGAAAACACCAGAAAACGCGTTTCTGGCATTAAATAGCTCGAAAAGAGCGATCCCGATGATTCTGCATACTTCTGACAGAAGACACCCCAAGATTATCGCAGAAAATGCATATCTCAGCTGGAAACACGACGAAAATCAAGATATCGCCGGTTCGGCATATACAACGTACTGTGTAGTGGTGAAAACACCAGAAAACGTGTTTCTCGCATTATATAGCTCCAAAAGCGCGACTTCGATGATTGGGCATACTTCTCACAGAAGACTCACCAAGATTATCGTAGAAAATGCATATCCAGCTGGAAACCCAAAAAAACCAAGATATCGCCGGCTAAGCATATGAAACGCACTGTGGAATGGTGAAAACACCAGATAACGTGTTTCTCGCATTATATAGCTCCAAAAGAGCGTTTTCGATGGATCTGCATACATATCACAGAAGAAACATCAAGATTGCCGCAGAAAATGCATATCTCAGCTTGAAACCTCACGAAAACCAAGTTATCTCCGGTTCTGCACATCAAACGTACTGTGGAGTGGTGAAAGCACCAGATAACGTGTTTCTCGAATTAAATAGCTCGAAAAGAGCGATCTCGATGATTCTGCATACTTCTGACAGAAGTCACACCAAGATTATCGCAGAAAATGCATATCTCAGCTAGAAACCTCACGAACACCAAGTTATCTCCGGTTCTGCACATCAAACGTTCTGTGGAGTGGTGAAAACACCAGAAAATGTGTTACTCGCATTAACTAGCTCGAATAGAGCGATCTCGATGATTCTGCATACAGCTGACAGAAGACTCACCAAGATTATCGCAGAAAATGCATATTTCAGCTGGAAGCCCCATGAAAACCAAGTTATCGGCGGCTCTTCATATCAAACGTACTGTGGAGTTGTCAAAACACCAGAAAACTTGTTTTTTCGCATTAAATAGCTCGAAACGAGCGATCTAAATGGTTCTGCATACTTTTGACTGAACTCTCAACAATATTATCGCAGAAAATGCATATCTCAGCTAGAAACCTCACGAACACCAAGTTATCTCCGGTTCTGCACATCAAACGTTCTGTGGAGTGGTGAAAACACCAGAAAACGTGTTTCTCGCAATAAGTAGCTCGAAAAGAGCGTTCTCGAAGATTCTGCATACTTGTGACAGAAGTCTCACCAAGATTATCGTAGAAAATGCATATCTCATCTTGAAAAACGACCGAAACCATGATATCTCCGGTTCTGCATGTCAAACGCCCTGTGGAGTGGTGAAAACAACCAGATAACGTGTTTCTCGCATTATATAGCTCCAAAAGAGCGTTTTCGATGGATCTGCATACATCTCACAGAAGAAACACCAAGATTGCCGCAGAAAATGCATATCTCAGCTTGAAACCTCACGAAAACCAAGTTATCTCCGGTTCTGCACATCAAACGTACTGTGGAGTGGTGAAAGCACCAGATAACGTGTTTCTCGAATTAAATAGCTCGAAAAGAGCGATCTCGATGATACTGCATACTTCTGACAGAAGTCACACCAAGATTATCGTTGAAAATGCATATCTCTGCTTGAAACCCGACAAAACCAAGATATCGCCGGTTCTGCATATCAAACGCACTGTGGAGTGGTCAGAAAACCAGAAAACTTGTTTTTTCGCATTAAATAGCTCGAAACGAGCGATCTAAATGATTCTGCATACTTTGGACAGAAGTCTCACCAAGATTGCCGCAGAAAATGCATATCTCAGCTTGAAACCCGACGAAAACCAAGATGTCGCCGGTTCTCCATATAAAACGCACTGTGGGGTGGTGATAACACCAGAAAATGTGTTACTCGCATTAACTAGCTCGAATAGAGCGATCTCGATGATTCTGCATACAGCTGACAGAAGACTCACCAAGATTATCGCAGAAAATGCATATTTCAGCTGGAAGCCCCATGAAAACCAAGTTATCGGCGGCTCTTCATATCAAACGTACTGTGGAGTTGTCAAAACACCAGAAAACTTGTTTTTTCGCATTAAATAGCTCGAAACGAGCGATCTAAATGGTTCTGCATACTTTTGACTGAACTCTCAACAATATTATCGCAGAAAATGCATATCTCAGCTAGAAACCTCACGAACACCAAGTTATCTCCGGTTCTGCACATCAAACGTTCTGTGGAGTGGTGAAAACACCAGAAAACGTGTTTCTCGCAATAAGTAGCTCGAAAAGAGCGTTCTCGAAGATTCTGCATACTTGTGACAGAAGTCTCACCAAGATTATCGTAGAAAATGCATATCTCAGCTTGAAAAACGACCGAAACCATGATATCTCCGGTTCTGCATGTCAAACGCCCTGTGGAGTGGTGAAAACAACCAGATAACGTGTTTCTCGCACTAAATAGCTCGAAAAGAGCGATCCCGACGATTCTGCATACTTCTGACAGAAGACACACCAAGGTTATCGCAGAAAATGCATATCTCAGCTGGAAACACCACGAAAATCAAGATATCGCCGGTTCTGCATATAAAACGCACTGTGGAATCTTGAAAACACCAGAAAACTTGTTTTTTCGCATTAAATAGCTCGAAAAGAGCGATCCCGATTATTCTGCATACTTCTGTCAGAAGTCTCACCAAGAGTAACGTAGAAAATGCATATCTCAGCTTGATACCCGACGAAAGCCAAGATGTCGTCGGTTCTGCATATCAAACGCACTGTGGAGTGGTGAAAACACCAGATAACGTGTTTCTCGCATTAAATAGCTCGAACAGAGCGATCCCGATGATTCTGCATACTTCTGACAGAAGACACACCAAGATTATCGCAGAAAATGCATATCTCAGCTGGAAACACCACGAAAATCAAGATATCGCCAGTTCTGCATATAAAACGCACTGTGGAATCTTGACAACACCAGAAAACTTGTTTTTTCGCATTAAATAGCTCGAAAAGAGCGAACTAGATGATTCTGCATACTTCTGACTGAAGTCTCACCAAGATTATCGCAGAAAATCCATATCTCAGCTAGAAACCTCACGAACACCAAGTTATCTCCGGTTCTGCACATCAAACGTACTGTGGAGTGGTGAAAACACCAGATAACGTGTTTCTCGCATTATATAGCTCCAAAAGAGCGTTTTCGATGGATCTGCATACATCTCACAGAAGAAACACCAAGATTGCCGCAGAAAATGCATATCTCAGCTTGAAACCTCACGAAAACCAAGTTATCTCCGGTTCTGCACATCAAACGTACTGTGGAGTGGTGAAAGCACCAGATAACGTGTTTCTCGAATTAAATAGCTCGAAAAGAGCGATCTCGATGATACTGCATACTTCTGACAGAAGTCACACCAAGATTATCGTTGAAAATGCATATCTCTGCTTGAAACCCGACGAAAACCAAGATATCGCCGGTTCTGCATATCAAACGCACTGTGGAGTGGTCAGAAAACCAGAAAACTTGTTTTTTCGCATTAAATAGCTCGAAACGGGCGATCTAAATGATTCTGCATACTTCGGACAGAAGTCTCACCAAGATTGCCGCAGAAAATGCATATCTCAGCTTGAAACCCGACGAAATCCAAGATGTCGCCGGTTCTGCATGTCAAACGCACAGTGGAGTGGTGAAAACACCAGAAAACGTATTTCTCGCATTAAGTAGCTGGAAAAGAGCGTCCTCGATGAATCTGCATGCTTCTCATAGATGAAACATCAAGATTATCGCCGAAAATGATTATCTCATCTGGAAACCCCACGAAAACCAATTTATCGGTGGCTCTGCATATCTACCGCACTGTGGAGTGGTCAATACACCAGAAAACGTGTTTCTCGCATTAAATAGCTCGAGAAGAGCGATATAGATGATTCTGCATACTTCTGACAGAAGTCTCACCAATATTATCGCAGAAAATGCATATCTCAGCTTGAAACCCGACGAAAACCAAGATGTCGCCGGTTCTGCATATAAAACGCACTGTGGGGTGGTGATAACACCAGAAAATGTGTTACTCGCATTAACTAGCTCGAATAGAGCGATCTCGATGATTCTGCATACTGCTGACAGAAGACTCACCAAGATTATCGCAGAAAATGCATATTTCAGCTGGAAGCCCCATGAAAACCAAGTTATCGGCGGCTCTTCATATCAAACGTACTGTGGAGTTGTCAAAACACCAGAAAACTTGTTTTTTCGCATTAAATAGCTCGAAACGAGCGATCTAAATGGTTCTGCATACTTTTGACTGAACTCTCAACAATATTATCGCAGAAAATGCATATCTCAGCTAGAAACCTCACGAACACCAAGTTATCTCCGGTTCTGCACATCAAACGTTCTGTGGAGTGGTGAAAACACCAGAAAATGTGTTTCTCGCAATAAGTAGCTCGAAAAGAGCGTTCTCGAAGATTCTGCATACTTGTGACAGAAGTCTCACCAAGATTATCGTAGAAAATGCATATCTCAGCTTGAAAAACGACCGAAACCATGATATCTCCGGTTCTGCATGTCAAACGCCCTGTGTAGTGGTGAAAACAACCAGATAACGTGTTTCTCGCACTAAATAGCTCGAAAAGAGCGATCCCGACGATTCTGCATACTTCTGACAGAAGTCTCACCAAGATTATCGAAGAAAATGCATATCTCAGCTTGAAACCCCACGAAAACCAAGATATCTCCGGTTCTGCATGTCAAACGTACTGTGGAGTGGTGATAACACCAGAAAACGCGTTTCTGGCATTAAATAGCTCGAAAAGAGCGACCTAGATGATTCTGCATACTTCTGACAGAAGTCTCACCAAGATTATCGCAGAAAATGCATATCTCAGCTTGAAACCTCACGAAAACCAGGTTATCTCCGGTTCTGCACATCAAACGTACTGTGGAGTGGCGAAAGCACCAGAAAACGTGTTTCTCGCATTATATAGCTCCAAAAGAGCGACTTCGATGATTCGGCATACTTCTCACAGAAGACTCACCAAGATTATCGTAGAAAATGCATATCCAGCTGGAAACCCAAAAAAACCAAGATATCGCCGGCCCAGCATATGAAACGCACTGTGGAATGGTGAAAACACCAGATAACGTGTTTCTCGCATTATATGGCTCCAAAAGAGCGTTTTCGATGGATCTGCATACATCTCACAGAAGAAACACCAAGATTGCCGCAGAAAATGCATATCTCAGCTTGAAACCTCACGAAAACCAAGTTATCTCCGGTTCTGCACATCAAACGTACTGTGGAGTGGTGGAAGCACCAGATAACGTGTTTCGGGAATTAAATAGCTCGAAAAGAGCGATCTCGATGATTCTGCATACTTCTGACAGAAGTCTCACCAAGATTATTGTTGAAAATGCATATCTCTGCTTGAAACCCGACGAAAACCAAGATATCGCCGGTTCTGCATATCAAACGCACTGTGGAGTGGTCAGAAAACCAGAAAACTTGTTTTTTCGCATTAAATAGCTCGAAACGAGCGATCTAAATGATTCTGCATACTTCGGACAGAAGTCTCACCAATATTGCCGCAGAAAATGCATATCTCAGCTTGAAACCCGACGAAATCCAAGATGTCGCCGGTTCTGCATGTCAAACGCACAGTGGAGTGGTGAAAACACCAGAAAACGTATTTCTCGCATTAAGTAGCTGGAAAAGAGCGTCCTCGATGAATCTGCATGCTTCTCATAGATGAAACATCAAGATTATCGCCGAAAATGATTATCTCATCTGGAAACCCCACGAAAACCAATTTATCGGTGGCTCTGCATATCTACCGCACTGTGGAGTGGTCAATACACCAGAAAACGTGTTTCTCGCATTAAATAGCTCGAGAAGAGCGATATAGATGATTCTGCATACTTCTGACAGAAGTCTCACCAATATTATCGCAGAAAATGCATATCTCAGCTTGAAACCCGACGAAAACCAAGATGTCGCCGGTTCGGCATATAAAACGCACTGTGGGGTGGTGATAACACCAGAAAATGTGTTACTCGCATTAACTAGCTCGAATAGAGCGATCTCGATGATTCTGCATACTGCTGACAGAAGACTCACCAAGATTATCGCAGAAAATGCATATTTCAGCTGGAAGCCCCATGAAAACCAAGTTATCGGCGGCTCTACATATCAAACGTACTGTGGAGTTGTCAAAACACCAGAAAACTTGTTTTTTCGCATTAAATAGCTCGAAACGAGCGATCTAAATGGTTCTGCATACTTTTGACTGAACTCTCAACAATATTATCGCAGAAAATGCATATCTCAGCTAGAAACCTCACGAAAATCAAGATGTCGCCGGTTCTGCATATCAAACGCACTGTGGAGTAGTGAAAACAACCAGATAACGTGTTTCTCGCATTATATAGCTCGAAAAGAGCGATCTCGATGATTCTGCATACTTCGGACAGAAGTCTCACCAAGATTGCCGCAGAAAATGCATATCTCAGCTTGAAAACCGACGAAATCCAAGATGTCGCCGGTTCTGCATGTCAAACGCACAGTGGAGTGGTGAAAACACCAGAAAACGTATTTCTCGCATTAAGTAGCTGGAAAAGAGCGTCCTCGATGAATGTGCATGCTTCTCATAGATGAAACATCAAGATTATCGCCGAAAATGATTATCTCATCTGGAAACCCCACGAAAACCAATTTATCGGTGGCTCTGCATATCTACCGCACTGTGGAGTGGTCAATACACCAGAAAACGTGTTTCTCGCATTAAATAGCTCGAGAAGAGCGATATAGATGATTCTGCATACTTCTGACAGAAGTCTCACCAATATTATCGCAGAAAATACATATCTCAGCTTGAAACCCGACGAAAACCAAGATGTCGCCGGTTCTGCATATAAAACGCACTGTGGGGTGGTGATAACACAAGAAAATGTGTTACTCGCATTAACTAGCTCGAATAGAGCGATCTCGATGATTCTGCATACTGCTGACAGAAGACTCACCAAGATTATCGCAGAAAATGCATATTTCAGCTGGAAGCCCCATGAAAACCAAGTTCTCGGCGGCTCTACATATCAAACGTACTGTGGAGTTGTCAAAACACCAGAAAACTTGTTTTTTCGCATTAAATAGCTCGAAACGAGCGATCTAAATGGTTCTGCATACTTTTGACTGAACTCTCAACAATATTATCGCAGAAAATGCATATCTCAGCTAGAAACCTCACGAAAATCAAGATGTCGCCGGTTCTGCATATCAAACGCACTGTGGAGTAGTGAAAACAACCAGATAACGTGTTTCTCGCATTCAATAGCTCGAAAAGAGCGATCTCGATGATTCTGCATACTTCGGACAGAAGTCTCACCAAGATTGCCGCAGAAAATGCATATCTCAGCTTGAAACCCGACGAAAACCAAGATGTCGCCGGTTCTGCGTATAAAACGCACTGTGGGGTGGTGATAACACCAGAAAACGTGTTACTCGCATTAACTAGCTCGAATAGAGCGATCTCGATGATTCTGCATACTGCAGACAGAAGACTCACCAAGATTATCACAGAAAATGCATATTTCAGCTGGAAACCCCACGAAAACCAAGTTATCGGCGGCTCTACATATCGAACGTACTGTGGAGTGGTCAGAACACCAGAAAACTTGTTTTTTCGCATTAAATAGCTCGAAACGAGCGATCTAAATGATTCTGCATACTTCTGACTGAACTCTCACCAATATAATCGCAGAAAATGCATATCTCATCTAGAAACCTCACGAAAATCAAGATGTCGCCGGTTCTGCATATCAAACGCACTGTGGAGTAGTGAAAACAACCAGATAACGTGTTTCTCGCATTAAATAGCTCGAAAAGAGCGATCTCGATGATTCTGCATACTTCGGACAGAAGTCTCACCAAGATTGCCGCAGAAAATGCATATCTCAGCTTGAAACCCGACGAAAACCAAGATGTCGCCGGTTCTGCATATAAAACGCACTGTGGGGTGGTGATAACACCAGAAAACGTGTTACTCGCATTAACTAGCTCGAATAGAGCGATCTCGATGATTCTGCATACTGCAGACAGAAGACTCACCAAGATTATCGCAGAAAATGCATATTTCAGCTGGAAGCCCCATGAAAACCAAGTTATCGGCGGCTCTACATATCAAACGTACTGTGGAGTGGTCAAAACACCAGAAAACTTGTTTTTTCGCATTAAATAGCTCGAAACGAGCGATCTAAATGATTCGGCGTACTTCTGACTGAACTCTCACCAATATTATCGCAGAAAATGCATATCTCAGCTTGAAACCCGACGAAATCCAAGATGTCGCCGGTTCTGCATATCAAACGCACTGTGGAGTAGTGAAAACAACCAGATAACGTGTTTCTCGCATTAAATAGCTCGAAAAGTGCGATCTCGATGATTCTGCATACTTCGGACAGAAGTCTCACCAAGATTGCCGCAGAAAATGCATATCTCAGCTTGAAACCCGACGAAAACCAAGATGTCGCCGGTTCTGCATATAAAACGCACTGTGGGGTGGTGATAACACCAGAAAACGTGTTACTCGCATTAACTAGCTCGAATAGAGCGATCTCGATGATTCTGCATACTTCTGACTGAACTCTCACCAATATAATCGCAGGAAATGCATATCCCATCTAGAAACCTCACGAAAATCAAGATGTCGCCGGTTCTGCATATCAAACGCACTGTGGAGTAGTGAAAACAACCAGATAACGTGTTTCTCGCATTAAATAGCTCGAAAAGAGCGATCTCGATGATTCTGCATACTTCGGACAGAAGTCTCACCAAGATTGCCGCAGAAAATGCATATCTCAGCTTGAAACCCGACGAAAACCAAGATGTCGCCGGTTCTGCATATAAAACGCACTGTGGGGTGGTGATAACACCAGAAAACGTGTTACTCGCATTAACTAGCTCGAATAGAGCGATCTCGATGATTCTGCATACTGCAGACAGAAGACTCACCAAGATTATCGCAGAAAATGCATATTTCAGCTGGAAGCCCCATGAAAACCAAGTTATCGGCGGCTCTACATATCAAACGTACTGTGGAGTGGTCAAAACACCAGAAAACTTGTTTTTTCGCATTAAATAGCTCGAAACGAGCGATCTAAATGATTCGGCGTACTTCTGACTGAACTCTCACCAATATTATCGCAGAAAATGCATATCTCAGCTTGAAACCCGACGAAATCCAAGATGTCGCCGGTTCTGCATATCAAACGCACTGTGGAGTAGTGAAAACAACCAGATAACGTGTTTCTCGCATTAAATAGCTCGAAAAGTGCGATCTTGATGATTCTGCATACTTCGGACAGAAGTCTCACCAAGATTGCCGCAGAAAATGCATATCTCAGCTTGAAACCCGACGAAAACCAAGATGTCGCCGGTTCTGCATATAAAAGGCACTGTGGGGTGGTGATAACACCAGAAAACGTGTTACTCGCATTAACTAGCTCGAATAGAGCGATCTCGATGATTCTGCATACTGCTGACAGAAGACTCACCAAGATTATCGGAGAAAATGCATATTTCAGCTGGAAACCCCACGAAAACCAAGTTATCGGCGGCTCTACATATCGAACGTACTGTGGAGTGGTCAGAACACCAAAAAACTTGTTTTTTCGCATTAAATAGCTCGAAACGAGCGATCTAAATGATTCTGCATGCTTCTGACTGAACTCTCACCAATATTATCGCAGAAAATGCATATCTCAGCTTGAAACCCGACGAAATCCAAGATGTCGCCGGTTCTGCATATCAAACGCACTGTGGAGTAGTGAAAACAACCAGATAACGTGTTTCTCGCATTAAATAGCTCGAAAAGTGCGATCTCGATGATTCTGCATACTTCGGACAGAAGTCTCACCAAGATTGCCGCAGAAAATGCATATCTCAGCTTGAAACCCGACGAAAACCAAGATGTCGCCGGTTCTGCATATCAAACGCACTGCGGAGTAGTGAAAACAACCAGATAACGTGTTTCTCGCATTAAATAGCTCGAAAAGAGCGATCTCGATGATTCTGCATACTTCGGACAGAAGTCTCACCAAGATTGCCGCAGAAAATGCATATCTCAGCTTGAAACCCGACGAAAACCAAGATGTCGCCGGTTCTGCATATAAAACGCACTGTGGGGTGGTGATAACACCAGAAAACGTGTTACTCGCATTAACTAGCTCGAATAGAGCGATCTCGATGATACTGCATACTGCAGACAGAAGACTCACCAAGATTATCGCAGAAAATGCATATTTCAGCTGGAAGCCCCATGAAAACCAAGTTATCGGCGGCTCTACATATCAAACGTACTGTGGAGTGGTCAAAACACCAGAAAACTTGTTTTTTCGCATTAAATAGCTCGAAACGAGCGATCTAAATGTTTCGGCGTACTTCTGACTGAACTCTCACCAATATTATCGCAGAAAATGCATATCTCAGCTTGAAACCCGACGAAATCCAAGATGTCGCCGGTTCTGCATATCAAACGCACTGTGGAGTAGTGAAAACAACCAGATAACGTGTTTCTCGCATTAAATAGCTCGAAAAGAGCGATCTCGATGATTCTGCATACTTCGGACAGAAGTCTCACCAAGATTGCCGCAGAAAATGCATATCTCAGCTTGAAACCCGACGAAAACCAAGATGTCGCCGGTTCTGCATATAAAACGCACTGTGGTGTGGTGATAACACCAGAAAACGTGTTACTCGCATTAACTAGCTCGAATAGAGCGATCTCGATGATTCTGCATACTGCTGACAGAAGACTCACCAAGATTATCGCAGAAAATGCATATTTCAGCTGGAAGCCCCATGAAAACCAAGTTCTCGGCGGCTCTACATATCAAACGTACTGTGGAGTTGTCAAAACACCAGAAAACTTGTTTTTTCGCATTAAATAGCTCGAAACGAGCGATCTAAATGGTTCTGCATACTTTTGACTGAACTCTCAACAATATTATCGCAGAAAATGCATATCTCAGCTAGAAACCTCACGAAAATCAAGATGTCGCCGGTTCTGCATATCAAACGCACTGCGGAGTAGTGAAAACAACCAGATAACGTGTTTCTCGCATTAAATAGCTCGAAAAGAGCGATCTCGATGATTCTGCATACTTCGGACAGAAGTCTCACCAAGATTGCCGCAGAAAATGCATATCTCAGCTTGAAACCCGACGAAAACCAAGATGTCGCCGGTTCTGCATATAAAACGCACTGTGGGGTGGTGATAACACCAGAAAACGTGTTACTCGCATTAACTAGCTCGAATAGAGCGATCTCGATGATACTGCATACTGCAGACAGAAGACTCACCAAGATTATCGCAGAAAATGCATATTTCAGCTGGAAGCCCCATGAAAACCAAGTTATCGGCGGCTCTACATATCAAACGTACTGTGGAGTGGTCAAAACACCAGAAAACTTGTTTTTTCGCATTAAATAGCTCGAAACGAGCGATCTAAATGTTTCGGCGTACTTCTGACTGAACTCTCACCAATATTATCGCAGAAAATGCATATCTCAGCTTGAAACCCGACGAAATCCAAGATGTCGCCGGTTCTGCATATCAAACGCACTGTGGAGTAGTGAAAACAACCAGATAACGTGTTTCTCGCATTAAATAGCTCGAAAAGAGCGATCTCGATGATTCTGCATACTTCGGACAGAAGTCTCACCAAGATTGCCGCAGAAAATGCATATCTCAGCTTGAAACCCGACGAAAACCAAGATGTCGCCGGTTCTGCATATAAAACGCACTGTGGTGTGGTGATAACACCAGAAAACGTGTTACTCGCATTAACTAGCTCGAATAGAGCGATCTCGATGATTCTGCATACTGCTGACAGAAGACTCACCAAGATTATCGCAGAAAATGCATATTTCAGCTGGAAGCCCCATGAAAACCAAGTTCTCGGCGGCTCTACATATCAAACGTACTGTGGAGTTGTCAAAACACCAGAAAACTTGTTTTTTCGCATTAAATAGCTCGAAACGAGCGATCTAAATGGTTCTGCATACTTTTGACTGAACTCTCAACAATATTATCGCAGAAAATGCATATCTCAGCTAGAAACCTCACGAAAATCAAGATGTCGCCGGTTCTGCATATCAAACGCACTGTGGAGTAGTGAAAACAACCAGATAACGTGTTTCTCGCATTCAATAGCTCGAAAAGAGCGATCTCGATGATTCTGCATACTTCGGACAGAAGTCTCACCAAGATTGCCGCAGAAAATGCATATCTCAGCTTGAAACCCGACGAAAACCAAGATGTCGCCGGTTCTGCGTATAAAACGCACTGTGGGGTGGTGATAACACCAGAAAACGTGTTACTCGCATTAACTAGCTCGAATAGAGCGATCTCGATGATTCTGCATACTGCAGACAGAAGACTCACCAAGATTATCGCAGAAAATGCATATTTCAGCTGGAAACCCCACGAAAACCAAGTTATCGGCGGCTCTACATATCGAACGTACTGTGGAGTGGTCAGAACACCAGAAAACTTGTTTTTTCGCATTAAATAGCTCGAAACGAGCGATCTAAATGATTCTGCATACTTCTGACTGAACTCTCACCAATATAATCGCAGAAAATGCATATCTCATCTAGAAACCTCACGAAAATCAAGATGTCGCCGGTTCTGCATATCAAACGCACTGTGGAGTAGTGAAAACAACCAGATAACGTGTTTCTCGCATTAAATAGCTCGAAAAGAGCGATCTCGATGATTCTGCATACTTCGGACAGAAGTCTCACCAAGATTGCCGCAGAAAATGCATATCTCAGCTTGAAACCCGACGAAAACCAAGATGTCGCCGGTTCTGCATATAAAACGCACTGTGGGGTGGTGATAACACCAGAAAACGTGTTACTCGCATTAACTAGCTCGAATAGAGCGATCTCGATGATTCTGCATACTGCAGACAGAAGACTCACCAAGATTATCGCAGAAAATGCATATTTCAGCTGGAAGCCCCATGAAAACCAAGTTATCGGCGGCTCTACATATCAAACGTACTGTGGAGTGGTCAAAACACCAGAAAACTTGTTTTTTCGCATTAAATAGCTCGAAACGAGCGATCTAAATGATTCGGCGTACTTCTGACTGAACTCTCACCAATATTATCGCAGAAAATGCATATCTCAGCTTGAAACCCGACGAAATCCAAGATGTCGCCGGTTCTGCATATCAAACGCACTGTGGAGTAGTGAAAACAACCAGATAACGTGTTTCTCGCATTAAATAGCTCGAAAAGTGCGATCTCGATGATTCTGCATACTTCGGACAGAAGTCTCACCAAGATTGCCGCAGAAAATGCATATCTCAGCTTGAAACCCGACGAAAACCAAGATGTCGCCGGTTCTGCATATAAAACGCACTGTGGGGTGGTGATAACACCAGAAAACGTGTTACTCGCATTAACTAGCTCGAATAGAGCGATCTCGATGATTCTGCATACTTCTGACTGAACTCTCACCAATATAATCGCAGGAAATGCATATCCCATCTAGAAACCTCACGAAAATCAAGATGTCGCCGGTTCTGCATATCAAACGCACTGTGGAGTAGTGAAAACAACCAGATAACGTGTTTCTCGCATTAAATAGCTCGAAAAGAGCGATCTCGATGATTCTGCATACTTCGGACAGAAGTCTCACCAAGATTGCCGCAGAAAATGCATATCTCAGCTTGAAACCCGACGAAAACCAAGATGTCGCCGGTTCTGCATATAAAACGCACTGTGGGGTGGTGATAACACCAGAAAACGTGTTACTCGCATTAACTAGCTCGAATAGAGCGATCTCGATGATTCTGCATACTGCAGACAGAAGACTCACCAAGATTATCACAGAAAATGCATATTTCAGCTGGAAACCCCACGAAAACCAAGTTATCGGCGGCTCTACATATCGAACGTACTGTGGAGTGGTCAGAACACCAGAAAACTTGTTTTTTCGCATTAAATAGCTCGAAACGAGCGATCTAAATGATTCTGCATACTTCTGACTGAACTCTCACCAATATAATCGCAGAAAATGCATATCTCATCTAGAAACCTCACGAAAATCAAGATGTCGCCGGTTCTGCATATCAAACGCACTGTGGAGTAGTGAAAACAACCAGATAACGTGTTTCTCGCATTAAATAGCTCGAAAAGAGCGATCTCGATGATTCTGCATACTTCGGACAGAAGTCTCACCAAGATTGCCGCAGAAAATGCATATCTCAGCTTGAAACCCGACGAAAACCAAGATGTCGCCGGTTCTGCATATAAAACGCACTGTGGGGTGGTGATAACACCAGAAAACGTGTTACTCGCATTAACTAGCTCGAATAGAGCGATCTCGATGATTCTGCATACTGCAGACAGAAGACTCACCAAGATTATCGCAGAAAATGCATATTTCAGCTGGAAGCCCAATGAAAACCAAGTTATCGGCGGCTCTACATATCAAACGTACTGTGGAGTGGTCAAAACACCAGAAAACTTGTTTTTTCGCATTAAATAGCTCGAAACGAGCGATCTAAATGATTCGGCGTACTTCTGACTGAACTCTCACCAATATTATCGCAGAAAATGCATATCTCAGCTTGAAACCCGACGAAATCCAAGATGTCGCCGGTTCTGCATATCAAACGCACTGTGGAGTAGTGAAAACAACCAGATAACGTGTTTCTCGCATTAAATAGCTCGAAAAGTGCGATCTCGATGATTCTGCATACTTCGGACAGAAGTCTCACCAAGATTGCCGCAGAAAATGCATATCTCAGCTTGAAACCCGACGAAAACCAAGATGTCGCCGGTTCTGCATATAAAACGCACTGTGGGGTGGTGATAACACCAGAAAACGTGTTACTCGCATTAACTAGCTCGAATAGAGCGATCTCGATGATTCTGCATACTTCTGACTGAACTCTCACCAATATAATCGCAGGAAATGCATATCCCATCTAGAAACCTCACGAAAATCAAGATGTCGCCGGTTCTGCATATCAAACGCACTGTGGAGTAGTGAAAACAACCAGATAACGTGTTTCTCGCATTAAATAGCTCGAAAAGAGCGATCTCGATGATTCTGCATACTTCGGACAGAAGTCTCACCAAGATTGCCGCAGAAAATGCATATCTCAGCTTGAAACCCGACGAAAACCAAGATGTCGCCGGTTCTGCATATAAAACGCACTGTGGGGTGGTGATAACACCAGAAAACGTGTTACTCGCATTAACTAGCTCGAATAGAGCGATCTCGATGATTCTGCATACTGCAGACAGAAGACTCACCAAGATTATCGCAGAAAATGCATATTTCAGCTGGAAGCCCAATGAAAACCAAGTTATCGGCGGCTCTACATATCAAACGTACTGTGGAGTGGTCAAAACACCAGAAAACTTGTTTTTTCGCATTAAATAGCTCGAAACGAGCGATCTAAATGATTCGGCGTACTTCTGACTGAACTCTCACCAATATTATCGCAGAAAATGCATATCTCAGCTTGAAACCCGACGAAATCCAAGATGTCGCCGGTTCTGCATATCAAACGCACTGTGGAGTAGTGAAAACAACCAGATAACGTGTTTCTCGCATTAAATAGCTCGAAAAGTGCGATCTCGATGATTCTGCATACTTCGGACAGAAGTCTCACCAAGATTGCCGCAGAAAATGCATATCTCAGCTTGAAACCCGACGAAAACCAAGATGTCGCCGGTTCTGCATATAAAACGCACTGTGGGGTGGTGATAACACCAGAAAACGTGTTACTCGCATTAACTAGCTCGAATAGAGCGATCTCGATGATTCTGCATACTTCTGACTGAACTCTCACCAATATAATCGCAGGAAATGCATATCCCATCTAGAAACCTCACGAAAATCAAGATGTCGCCGGTTCTGCATATCAAACGCACTGTGGAGTAGTGAAAACAACCAGATAACGTGTTTCTCGCATTAAATAGCTCGAAAAGAGCGATCTCGATGATTCTGCATACTTCGGACAGAAGTCTCACCAAGATTGCCGCAGAAAATGCATATCTCAGCTTGAAACCCGACGAAAACCAAGATGTCGCCGGTTCTGCATATAAAACGCACTGTGGGGTGGTGATAACACCAGAAAACGTGTTACTCGCATTAACTAGCTCGAATAGAGCGATCTCGATGATTCTGCATACTGCAGACAGAAGACTCACCAAGATTATCGCAGAAAATGCATATTTCAGCTGGAAGCCCCATGAAAACCAAGTTATCGGCGGCTCTACATATCAAACGTACTGTGGAGTGGTCAAAACACCAGAAAACTTGTTTTTTCGCATTAAATAGCTCGAAACGAGCGATCTAAATGATTCGGCGTACTTCTGACTGAACTCTCACCAATATTATCGCAGAAAATGCATATCTCAGCTTGAAACCCGACGAAATCCAAGATGTCGCCGGTTCTGCATATCAAACGCACTGTGGAGTAGTGAAAACAACCAGATAACGTGTTTCTCGCATTAAATAGCTCGAAAAGTGCGATCTTGATGATTCTGCATACTTCGGACAGAAGTCTCACCAAGATTGCCGCAGAAAATGCATATCTCAGCTTGAAACCCGACGAAAACCAAGATGTCGCCGGTTCTGCATATAAAAGGCACTGTGGGGTGGTGATAACACCAGAAAACGTGTTACTCGCATTAACTAGCTCGAATAGAGCGATCTCGATGATTCTGCATACTGCTGACAGAAGACTCACCAAGATTATCGGAGAAAATGCATATTTCAGCTGGAAACCCCACGAAAACCAAGTTATCGGCGGCTCTACATATCGAACGTACTGTGGAGTGGTCAGAACACCAGAAAACTTGTTTTTTCGCATTAAATAGCTCGAAACGAGCGATCTAAATGATTCTGCATGCTTCTGACTGAACTCTCACCAATATAATCGCAGAAAATGCATATCTCATCTAGAAACCTCACGAAAATCAAGATGTCGCCGGTTCTGCATATCAAACGCACTGCGGAGTAGTGAAAACAACCAGATAACGTGTTTCTCGCATTAAATAGCTCGAAAAGAGCGATCTCGATGATTCTGCATACTTCGGACAGAAGTCTCACCAAGATTGCCGCAGAAAATGCATATCTCAGCTTGAAACCCGACGAAAACCAAGATGTCGCCGGTTCTGCATATAAAACGCACTGTGGGGTGGTGATAACACCAGAAAACGTGTTACTCGCATTAACTAGCTCGAATAGAGCGATCTCGATGATACTGCATACTGCAGACAGAAGACTCACCAAGATTATCGCAGAAAATGCATATTTCAGCTGGAAGCCCCATGAAAACCAAGTTCTCGGCGGCTCTACATATCAAACGTACTGTGGAGTGGTCAAAACACCAGAAAACTTGTTTTTTCGCATTAAATAGCTCGAAACGAGCGATCTAAATGTTTCGGCGTACTTCTGACTGAACTCTCACCAATATTATCGCAGAAAATGCATATCTCAGCTTGAAACCCGACGAAATCCAAGATGTCGCCGGTTCTGCATATCAAACGCACTGTGGAGTAGTGAAAACAACCAGATAACGTGTTTCTCGCATTAAATAGCTCGAAAAGAGCGATCTCGATGATTCTGCATACTTCGGACAGAAGTCTCACCAAGATTGCCGCAGAAAATGCATATCTCAGCTTGAAACCCGACGAAAACCAAGATGTCGCCGGTTCTGCATATAAAACGCACTGTGGTGTGGTGATAACACCAGAAAACGTGTTACTCGCATTAACTAGCTCGAATAGAGCGATCTCGATGATTCTGCATACTGCTGACAGAAGACTCACCAAGATTATCGCAGAAAATGCATATTTCAGCTGGAAGCCCCATGAAAACCAAGTTCTCGGCGGCTCTACATATCAATCGTACTGTGGAGTTGTCAAAACACCAGAAAACTTGTTTTTTCGCATTAAATAGCTCGAAACGAGCGATCTAAATGGTTCTGCATACTTTTGACTGAACTCTCAACAATATTATCGCAGAAAATGCATATCTCAGCTAGAAACCTCACGAAAATCAAGATGTCGCCGGTTCTGCATATCAAACGCACTGCGGAGTAGTGAAAACAACCAGATAACGTGTTTCTCGCATTAAATAGCTCGAAAAGAGCGATCTCGATGATTCTGCATACTTCGGACAGAAGTCTCACCAAGATTGCCGCAGAAAATGCATATCTCAGCTTGAAACCCGACGAAAACCAAGATGTCGCCGGTTCTGCATATAAAACGCACTGTGGGGTGGTGATAACACCAGAAAACGTGTTACTCGCATTAACTAGCTCGAATAGAGCGATCTCGATGATACTGCATACTGCAGACAGAAGACTCACCAAGATTATCGCAGAAAATGCATATTTCAGCTGGAAGCCCCATGAAAACCAAGTTATCGGCGGCTCTACATATCAAACGTACTGTGGAGTGGTCAAAACACCAGAAAACTTGTTTTTTCGCATTAAATAGCTCGAAACGAGCGATCTAAATGTTTCGGCGTACTTCTGACTGAACTCTCACCAATATTATCGCAGAAAATGCATATCTCAGCTTGAAACCCGACGAAATCCAAGATGTCGCCGGTTCTGCATATCAAACGCACTGTGGAGTAGTGAAAACAACCAGATAACGTGTTTCTCGCATTAAATAGCTCGAAAAGAGCGATCTCGATGATTCTGCATACTTCGGACAGAAGTCTCACCAAGATTGCCGCAGAAAATGCATATCTCAGCTTGAAACCCGACGAAAACCAAGATGTCGCCGGTTCTGCATATAAAACGCACTGTGGTGTGGTGATAACACCAGAAAACGTGTTACTCGCATTAACTAGCTCGAATAGAGCGATCTCGATGATTCTGCATACTGCTGACAGAAGACTCACCAAGATTATCGCAGAAAATGCATATTTCAGCTGGAAGCCCCATGAAAACCAAGTTCTCGGCGGCTCTACATATCAAACGTACTGTGGAGTTGTCAAAACACCAGAAAACTTGTTTTTTCGCATTAAATAGCTCGAAACGAGCGATCTAAATGGTTCTGCATACTTTTGACTGAACTCTCAACAATATTATCGCAGAAAATGCATATCTCAGCTAGAAACCTCACGAAAATCAAGATGTCGCCGGTTCTGCATATCAAACGCACTGTGGAGTAGTGAAAACAACCAGATAACGTGTTTCTCGCATTCAATAGCTCGAAAAGAGCGATCTCGATGATTCTGCATACTTCGGACAGAAGTCTCACCAAGATTGCCGCAGAAAATGCATATCTCAGCTTGAAACCCGACGAAAACCAAGATGTCGCCGGTTCTGCGTATAAAACGCACTGTGGGGTGGTGATAACACCAGAAAACGTGTTACTCGCATTAACTAGCTCGAATAGAGCGATCTCGATGATTCTGCATACTGCAGACAGAAGACTCACCAAGATTATCGCAGAAAATGCATATTTCAGCTGGAAACCCCACGAAAACCAAGTTATCGGCGGCTCTACATATCGAACGTACTGTGGAGTGGTCAGAACACCAGAAAACTTGTTTTTTCGCATTAAATAGCTCGAAACGAGCGATCTAAATGATTCTGCATACTTCTGACTGAACTCTCACCAATATAATCGCAGAAAATGCATATCTCATCTAGAAACCTCACGAAAATCAAGATGTCGCCGGTTCTGCATATCAAACGCACTGTGGAGTAGTGAAAACAACCAGATAACGTGTTTCTCGCATTAAATAGCTCGAAAAGAGCGATCTCGATGATTCTGCATACTTCGGACAGAAGTCTCACCAAGATTGCCGCAGAAAATGCATATCTCAGCTTGAAACCCGACGAAAACCAAGATGTCGCCGGTTCTGCATATAAAACGCACTGTGGGGTGGTGATAACACCAGAAAACGTGTTACTCGCATTAACTAGCTCGAATAGAGCGATCTCGATGATTCTGCATACTGCAGACAGAAGACTCACCAAGATTATCGCAGAAAATGCATATTTCAGCTGGAAGCCCCATGAAAACCAAGTTATCGGCGGCTCTACATATCAAACGTACTGTGGAGTGGTCAAAACACCAGAAAACTTGTTTTTTCGCATTAAATAGCTCGAAACGAGCGATCTAAATGATTCGGCGTACTTCTGACTGAACTCTCACCAATATTATCGCAGAAAATGCATATCTCAGCTTGAAACCCGACGAAATCCAAGATGTCGCCGGTTCTGCATATCAAACGCACTGTGGAGTAGTGAAAACAACCAGATAACGTGTTTCTCGCATTAAATAGCTCGAAAAGTGCGATCTCGATGATTCTGCATACTTCGGACAGAAGTCTCACCAAGATTGCCGCAGAAAATGCATATCTCAGCTTGAAACCCGACGAAAACCAAGATGTCGCCGGTTCTGCATATAAAACGCACTGTGGGGTGGTGATAACACCAGAAAACGTGTTACTCGCATTAACTAGCTCGAATAGAGCGATCTCGATGATTCTGCATACTTCTGACTGAACTCTCACCAATATAATCGCAGGAAATGCATATCCCATCTAGAAACCTCACGAAAATCAAGATGTCGCCGGTTCTGCATATCAAACGCACTGTGGAGTAGTGAAAACAACCAGATAACGTGTTTCTCGCATTAAATAGCTCGAAAAGAGCGATCTCGATGATTCTGCATACTTCGGACAGAAGTCTCACCAAGATTGCCGCAGAAAATGCATATCTCAGCTTGAAACCCGACGAAAACCAAGATGTCGCCGGTTCTGCATATAAAACGCACTGTGGGGTGGTGATAACACCAGAAAACGTGTTACTCGCATTAACTAGCTCGAATAGAGCGATCTCGATGATTCTGCATACTGCAGACAGAAGACTCACCAAGATTATCGCAGAAAATGCATATTTCAGCTGGAAGCCCCATGAAAACCAAGTTATCGGCGGCTCTACATATCAAACGTACTGTGGAGTGGTCAAAACACCAGAAAACTTGTTTTTTCGCATTAAATAGCTCGAAACGAGCGATCTAAATGATTCGGCGTACTTCTGACTGAACTCTCACCAATATTATCGCAGAAAATGCATATCTCAGCTTGAAACCCGACGAAATCCAAGATGTCGCCGGTTCTGCATATCAAACGCACTGTGGAGTAGTGAAAACAACCAGATAACGTGTTTCTCGCATTAAATAGCTCGAAAAGTGCGATCTTGATGATTCTGCATACTTCGGACAGAAGTCTCACCAAGATTGCCGCAGAAAATGCATATCTCAGCTTGAAACCCGACGAAAACCAAGATGTCGCCGGTTCTGCATATAAAAGGCACTGTGGGGTGGTGATAACACCAGAAAACGTGTTACTCGCATTAACTAGCTCGAATAGAGCGATCTCGATGATTCTGCATACTGCTGACAGAAGACTCACCAAGATTATCGGAGAAAATGCATATTTCAGCTGGAAACCCCACGAAAACCAAGTTATCGGCGGCTCTACATATCGAACGTACTGTGGAGTGGTCAGAACACCAGAAAACTTGTTTTTTCGCATTAAATAGCTCGAAACGAGCGATCTAAATGATTCTGCATGCTTCTGACTGAACTCTCACCAATATAATCGCAGAAAATGCATATCTCATCTAGAAACCTCACGAAAATCAAGATGTCGCCGGTTCTGCATATCAAACGCACTGCGGAGTAGTGAAAACAACCAGATAACGTGTTTCTCGCATTAAATAGCTCGAAAAGAGCGATCTCGATGATTCTGCATACTTCGGACAGAAGTCTCACCAAGATTGCCGCAGAAAATGCATATCTCAGCTTGAAACCCGACGAAAACCAAGATGTCGCCGGTTCTGCATATAAAACGCACTGTGGGGTGGTGATAACACCAGAAAACGTGTTACTCGCATTAACTAGCTCGAATAGAGCGATCTCGATGATACTGCATACTGCAGACAGAAGACTCACCAAGATTATCGCAGAAAATGCATATTTCAGCTGGAAGCCCCATGAAAACCAAGTTATCGGCGGCTCTACATATCAAACGTACTGTGGAGTGGTCAAAACACCAGAAAACTTGTTTTTTCGCATTAAATAGCTCGAAACGAGCGATCTAAATGTTTCGGCGTACTTCTGACTGAACTCTCACCAATATTATCGCAGAAAATGCATATCTCAGCTTGAAACCCGACGAAATCCAAGATGTCGCCGGTTCTGCATATCAAACGCACTGTGGAGTAGTGAAAACAACCAGATAACGTGTTTCTCGCATTAAATAGCTCGAAAAGAGCGATCTCGATGATTCTGCATACTTCGGACAGAAGTCTCACCAAGATTGCCGCAGAAAATGCATATCTCAGCTTGAAACCCGACGAAAACCAAGATGTCGCCGGTTCTGCATATAAAACGCACTGTGGGGTGGTGATAACACCAGAAAACGTGTTACTCGCATTAACTAGCTCGAATAGAGCGATCTCGATGATTCTGCATACTGCAGACAGAAGACTCACCAAGATTATCGCAGAAAATGCATATTTCAGCTGGAAACACCACGAAAATCAAGATATCGCCGGTTCTGCATATAAAACGCACTGTGGAATCTTGAAAACACCAGAAAACTTGTTTTTTCGCATTAAATAGCTCGAAAAGAGCGATCTAGATGATTCTGCATATTTCTGACTGAAGTCTCACCAAGATTATCGCAGAAAATCCATATCTCAGCTAGAAACCTCACGAACACCAAGTTATATCCGGTTCTGCACATCAAACATTCTGTGGAGTGGTGAAAACACCAGAAAACGTGTTTCTCGCATTAAGCAGCTCGAAAAGAGCGTTCTCGAAGATTCTGCATCCTTCTGACAGACGTCTCACCAAGAGTATCGAACAAAATGCATATCTCAGCTTGAAACCTCACGAAAACCAAGTTATCTCCGGTTCTGCACATCAAACGTACTGTGGAGTGGTGAAAACACCAGAAAACGTGTTTCTCGCAATAAGTAGCTCGAAAAGAGCGATCTAGATGATTCTGCATACTTCTGACAGAAGACTCACCAAGATTAACGTAGAAAATGCATATCTCAGCTTGATACCCGACGAAAGCCAAGATGTCGTCGGTTCTGCATATCAAACGCACTGTGGAGTGGTGAAAACACCTGATAACGTGTTTCTCGCATTAAGTAGCTCGAAAAGAGCGTTCTCGAAGATTCTGCATACTTCTGACAGAAGACTCACCAAGATTATCGTAGAAAATGCTGATCTCAGCTTGAAAAACGACCGAAACCATGATATCTCCGGTTCTGCATGTCAAACGTACTGTGGAGTGGTGAATACACCAGAAAACGTGTTTCTCGCATTAAATAGCTCGAAAAGAGCGATCTAGATGATTCTGCATACTTCTGACAGAAGACTCACCAAGATTAACGTAGAAAATGCATATCTCAGCTTGATACCCGACAAAAGCCAAGATGTCGTCGGTTCTGCATATCAAACGCACTGTGGAGTGGTGAAAACACCAGATAACGTGTTTCTCGCATTAAATAGCTCGAAAAGAGCGATCCCGATGATTCTGCATACTTCTGACAGAAGACACACCAAGATTATCGGAGAAAATGCACATCTCAGCTTGAAACCTCACGAAAACCAAGTTATCACCGGTTCTGCACATCAAACGTACTGTGGAGTGGTGAAAACACCAGAAAACGTGTTTCTCGCATTAAGTAGCTCGAAAAGAGCCTTCTCGAAGATTCTGCATACTTCTGACAGAAGGCTCACCAAGATTATCGTGGAAAATGCATATCTCAGCTTGAAAAACGACCGAAACCATGATATCTCCGGTTCTGCATGTCAAATGTACTGTGGAGTGGTGAATACACCAGAAAAAGTGTTTCTCGCATTAAATAGCTCGAAAAGAGAGATCTAGATGATTCTGCATACTTCTGACAGAAGACTCACCAAGATTATCGCAGAAAATGCATATCTCAGCTTGAAACCTCACGAAAACCAAGTTATCTCCGGTTCTGCACATCAAACGTACTGTGGAGTGGTGAATACACCAGAAAACGTGTTTCTCGCATTATATAGCTCCAAAAGAACGATTTCGATGATTCGGCATACTTCTCACAGAAGACTCACCAAGATTATCGTAGAAAATGCATATCCAGCTGGAAACCCAAAAAAACCAAGATATCGCCGGCTCAGCATATGAAACGCACTGTGGAATGGTGAAAACACCAGATAACGTGTTTCTCGCATTATATAGCTCCAAAAGAGCGTTTTCGATGGATCTGCATACATCTCACAGAAGAAACACCAAGATTGCCGCAGAAAATGCATACGTCAGCTTGAAACCTCACGAAAACCAAGTTATCTCCGGTTCTGCACATCAAACGTACTGTGGAGTGGTGAAAGCACCAGAAAACGTGTTACTCGCATTAAGTAGCTCGAAAAGAGCGTTCTCGAAGATTCTGCATACTTGTGACTGAAGTCTCACCAAGATTATCGTAGAAAAGGCATATCTCAGCTTGAAACCTCACGAAAACCAAGTTATCTCCGGTTCTGCACATCAAACGTACTGTGGAGTGGTGAAAACACCAGAAAACGTGTTTCTCGCATTAAGTAGCTCGAAAAGAGCCTTCTCGAAGATTCTGCATACTTGTGACAGAAGTCTCACCAAGATTATCGTAGAAAATGCATATCTCAGCTTGAAAAACGACCGAAACCATGATATCTCCGGTTCTGCATGTCAAAGGTACTGTGGAGTGGTGAATACACCAGAAAACGTGTTTCTCGCATTAAATAGCTCGAAAAGAGCGATCTAGATGATTCTGCATACTTCTGACAGAAGACTCACCAAGATTAACGTAGAAAATGCATATCTCAGCTTGATACCCGACGAAAGCCAAGATGTCGTCGGTTCTGCATATCAAATGCACTGTGGAGTGGTGAAAACACCAGATAACGTGTTTCTCGTATTAAATAGCTCGAAAAGAGCGATCCCGATGATTCTGCATACTTCTGACAGAAGACACACCAAGATTATCGCAGAAAATGCATATCTCAGCTGGAAACACCACGAAAATCAAGATATCGCCGGTTCTGCATATAAAACGCACTGTGGAATCTTGAAAACACCAGAAAACTCGTTTTTTCGCATTAAATAGCTCGAAAAGAGCGATCTAGATGATTCTGCATACTTCTGACTGAAGTCTCACCAAGATTATCGCAGAAAATCCATATCTCAGCTAGAAACCTCACGAACACCAAGTTATCTCCGGTTCTGCACATCAAACGTTCTGTGGAGTGGTGAAAACACCAGAAAACGTGTTTCTCGCATTAAGCAGCTCGAAAAGAGCGTTCTCGAAGATTCTGCATCCTTCTGACAGAAGTCTCACCAAGAGTATCGAAGAAAATGCATATCTCAGCTAGAAACCTCACGAACACCAAGTTATCTCAGGTTCTGCACATCAAACGTTCTCTGGAGTGGTGAAAACACCAGAAAACGTGTTTCCCGCATTACGCAGCTCGAAAAGAGCGTTCTCGAAGATTCTGCATCCTTCTGACAGAAGTCTCACAAAGAGTATCGAAGAAAATGCATATCTCAGCTTGAAACCTCACGAAAACCAAGTTATCTCCGGTTCTGCACATCAAACGTACTGTGGAGTGGTGAAAACACCAGAAAACGTGTTTCTCGCATTAAGTAGCTCGAAAAGAGCGTTCTCGAAGATTCTGCATACTTGTGACAGAAGTCTCACCAAGATTATCGTAGAAAATGCATATCTCAGCTTGAAAAACGACCGAAACCATGATATCTCCGGTTCTGCATGTCAAATGCACTGTGGAGTGGTGAAAACACCAGATAACGTGTTTCTCGTATTAAATAGCTCGAAAAGAGCGATCCCGATGATTCTGCATACTTCTGACAGAAGACACACCAAGATTATCGCAGAAAATGCATATCTCAGCTGGAAACACCACGAAAATCAAGATATCGCCGGTTCTGCGTATAAAACGCACTGTGGAATCTTGAAAACACCAGAAAACTCGTTTTTTCGCATTAAATAGCTCGAAAAGAGCGATCTAGATGATTCTGCATACTTCTGACTGAAGTGTCACCAAGATTACCACAGAAAATCCATATCTCAGCTAGAAACCTCACGAACACCAAGTTATCTCCGGTTCTGCACATCAAACGTTCTGTGGAGTGGTGAAAACACCAGAAAACGTGTTTCTCGCATTAAGCAGCTCGAAAAGAGCGTTCTCGAAGATTCTGCATCCTTCTGACAGAAGTCTCACCAAGAGTATCGAAGAAAATGCATATCTCAGCTTGAAACCTCACGAAAACCTAGTTATCTCCGGTTCTGCACATCAAACGTACTGTGGAGTGGTGAAAACACCAGAAAACGTGTTTCTCGCAATAAGTAGCTCGAAAAGAGCGTTCTCGAAGATTCTGCATACTTGTGACAGAAGTCTCACCAAGATTATCGTAGAAAATGCATATCTCAGCTTGAAAAACGACCGAAACCATGATATCTCCGGTTCTGCATGTCAAACGTACTGTGGAGTGGTGAATACACCAGAAAACGTGTTTCTTGCATTAAATAGCTCGAAAAGAGCGATCTAGATGATTCTGCATACTTCTGACAGAAGACTCACCAAGATTAACGTAGAAAATGCATATCTCAGCTTGAAAAACGACCGAAACCATGATATCTCCGGTTCTGCATGTCAAACTCCCTGTGGAGTGGTGAAAACAACCAGATAACGTGTTTCTCGCATTAAATAGCTCGAAAAGAGCGATCCCGACGATTCTGCATACTTCTGACTGAAGTCTCACCAAGATTATCGAAGAAAATGCATTTCTCAGCTTGAAACCTCACGAAAACCAAGTTATCTCCGGTTCTGCACATCAAACGTACTGTGGAGGGGTGAAAACACCAGAAAACGTGTTTCTCGCATTATATAGCTCCAAAAGAGCGATTTCGATGATTCGGCATACTTCTGACAGAAGTCTCACCCAGATTATCGCAGAAAATGCATATCTCAGCTTGAAACCTCACGAAAACCTAGTTATCTGCTGTTCTGCACATCAAACGTACTGTGGAGTGGTGAAAACACCCGAAAACGTGTTTCTCGCATTAGTTAGCTCGAAAAGAGCGTTCTCGAAGATTCTGCATACTTGTGACAGAAGTCCCACCAAGATTATCGTGGAAAATGCATATCTCAGCTTGAAAAACGACCGAAACCATGATATCTCCGGTTCTGCATGTCAAACGTACTGTGGAGTGGTGAATACACCAGAAAACGTGTTTCACGCATTAAATAGCACGAAAAGAGAGATCTAGATGATTCTGCATACTTCTGACAGAAGACTCACCAAGATTATCGCAGAAAATGCATATCTCAGCTTGAAACCCCACGAAAACCAAGATATCTCCGGTCCTGCATATAAAACGCACTGTGGAATCTTGAAAACACCAGAAAACTTGTTCTTTCGCATTAAATAGCTCGAAAAGAGCGATCTAGATGATTCTGCATACTTCTGACTGAAGTCTCACCAAGATTATCGCAGAAAATCCATATCTCAGCTAGAAACCTCACGAACACCAAGTTATCTCCGGTTCTGCACATCAAACGTTCTGTGGAGTGGTGAAAACACCAGGAAACATGTTTCTCGCAATAAGTAGCTCGAAAAGAGCGTTCTCGAAAATTCTGCATACTTGTGACAGATGTCTCACCAAGATTATCGTAGAAAATGCATATCTCAGCTTGAAGAACGACCGAAACCATGATATCTCCGGTTCTGCATGTCAAACGTACTGTGGAGTGGTGAATACACCAGAAAACGTGTTTCTCGCATTAAATAGCTCGAAAAGAGCGATCTAGATGATTCTGCATACTTCTGACAGAAGACTCACCAAGATTAACGTAGAAAATGCATATCTCAGCTTGAAAAACGACCGAAACCATGATATCTCCGGTTCTGCATGTCAAACGCCCTGTGGAGTGGTGAAAACAACCAGATAACGTGTTTCTCGCACTAAATAGCTCGAAAAGAGCGATCCCGACGATTCTGCATACTTCTGACAGAAGTCTCACCAAGATTATCGAAGAAAATGCATATCTCAGCTTGAAACCCCACGAAAACCAAGATATCTCCGGTTCTGCATGTCAAACGTACTGTGGAGTGGTGAAAACACCAGAAAACGCGTTTCTGGCATTAAATAGCACGAAAAGAGCGACCTAGATGATTCTGCATACTTCTGACAGAAGTCTCACCAAGATTATCGCAGAAAATGCATATCTCAGCTTGAAACCTCACGAATACAAAGTTATCTCCGGTTCTGCACATCAAACGTACTGTGGAGTGGTGAAAACACCAGAAAACGTGTTTCTCGCATTATATAGCTCCAAAAGAGCGACTTCGATGATTCGGCATACTTCTCACAGAAGACTCACCAAGATTATCGTAGAAAATGCATATCCAGCTGGAAACCCACAAAAACCAAGATATCGCCGGCTCAGCATATGAAACGCACTGTGGAATGGTGAAAACACCAGATAACGTGTTTCTCGCATTATATAGCTCCAATAGAGCGTTTTCGATGGATCTGCATACATCTCACAGAAGAAACACCAAGATTGCCGCAGAAAATGCATATCTCAGCTTGAAACCCCACGAAAACCAAGATATCTCCGGTTCTGCATGTCAAACGTACTGTGGAGTGGTGAAAACACCAGAAAACGCGTTTCTGGCATTAAATAGCTCGAAAGAGCGATCTAGATGATTCTGCATACTTCTGACAGAAGACTCACCAAGATTATCGCAGATAATACATATCTCAGCTTGAAACCTCACGAAAACCAAGTTATCTCCGGTTCTGCACATCAAACGTACTGTGGAGTGGTGAAAACACCAGAAAACGTGTTTCTCGCATTATATAGCTCCAAAAGTGCGATTTCGATGATTCGGCATACTTCTCACAGAAGACTCACCAAGATTATCGTAGAAAATGCATATCCAGCTGGAAACCCAAAAAAACCAAGATATCGTCGGCTCAGCATATGAAACGCACTGTGGAATGGAGAAAACACCAGATAACGTGTTTCTCGCATTATATAGCTCCAAAAGAGCGTTTTCGATGGATCTGCATACATCTCACAGAAGAAACACCAAGATTGCCGCAGAAAATGCATATCTCAGCTTGAAACCTCACGAAAACCAAGTTATCTCCGTTTCTGCACATCAAACGTTCTGTGGAGTGGTGAAAACACCAGAAAACGTGTTTCTCGCATTAAGCAGCTCGAAAAGAGCGATCCCGATGATTCTGCATACTTCTGACAGATGACACACCAAGATTATCGCAGAAAATGCATATCTCAGCTGGAAACTCCACGAAAATCAAGTTATCGGCGGCTCTGCATATCAAACGCACTGCGGAGTGGTCAAAACACCAGATAAGGTGTTTCTCGCATTATATAGCTCCAAAAGAGCGATTTCGATGATTCGGCATACTTGTGACAGAAGTCTCACCAAGATTATCGTAGAAAATGCATATCTCAACTTGAAACCCGAACGAAACCATGATATCTCCGGTTCGGCATGTCAAGCGTACTGTGGAGTGGTGAATACACCAGAAAACGTGTTTCTCGAATTAAATAGCTCGAAAAGGGCGATCTAGATGATTCTGCATACTTCTGTCAGAAGACTGATCAAGATTATCGCTGAAATTGCATATCTCAGCTGGAAACACCACGAAAATCAAGATATCGCCGGTTCTGCATATCAAACGCACTGTGCAATGTTGGAAACACCAGAAAACTTGTTTTGTCGCATTAAGTAGCTCGAAACGAGCGATCTAGATGATTCTGCATACTTCTGACTGAAGTCTCACCAATATTATCGCAGAAAATGCATATCTCATCTTGAAACCTCATGAAAATCAAGATGTCGCCGGTTCTGCACATCAAACGTACTGTGGAGTGGTGAAAACACCAGAAAACGTGTTTCTCGCATTAAGTAGCTCGAAAAGAGCGTTCTCGAAGATTCTGCATACTTGTGACAGAAGTCTCACCAAGATTATCGTAGAAAATGCATATCTCAACTTGAAACCCGACCGAAACCATGATATCTCCGGTTCTGCAAATCAAACGCACTGTGGAGTGGTGACACCAACCAGATAACGTGTTTCTCGCATTAAATAGCTCGAAAAGGGCGATTCCGATGATTCTGCATACTTCTGACAGAAGTCTCACCAAGATTATCGCAGAAAATGCATATCTCAGCTTGAAACCTCACGAAAACCAAGTTATCTCCGGTTCTGCACATCAAACGTACTGTGGAGTGGTGAAGACACCAGAAAACGTGTTTCTCGCATTAAGTAGCTCGAAAAGAGCGTTCTCGAAGATTCTGCATACTTGTGACAGAAGTCTCACCAAGATTATCGTAGAAAATGCATATCTCAGCTTGAAACCCGACCGAAACCAAGATATCTCCGGTTCTGCATGTCAAACGTACTGTGGAGTGGTGAAAACACCAGAAAACGTGTTTCTCGCATTAAGCAGCTCGAAAAGAGCGTTCTCGAAGATTCTGCATACTTCTGACAGAAGTCTCACCAAGAGTATCGCAGAAAATTCATATCTCAGCTTGAAAACCCACGAAAAGCAAAATTTCGCCGGTTCTGCATGTCAAACGTACTGTGGAGTGGTGAATACACCAGAAAACATGTTTGTCGCAATAAATAGCTCGAAAAGAGCGATCTCGATGATTCTCCATACTTCTGACTGAAGTCTCACCAAGATTATCGCAGAAAATTCATATCTCAGCTTGAAAACCCACAAAAAGCAAGATTTCGCCGGTTCTGCATGTCAAACGTACTGTGGAGTGGTGAATACACCAGAAAACGTGTTTCTCGCATTAAATAGCTCGGAAAGAGCGATCTCGATGATTCTGCATACTTCTGACAGAAGTCTCACCAAGATTATCGTAGAAAATGCATATCACAGTTTGCACCCCGACGAAATCCAAGATGTCGCCGGTTCTGCATATCAAACGCACTGTGGAGTGGTGAAAACACCAGATATCGTGTTTCTCGCACTAAGTAGCTCGCAAAGAGGGATCTCGATGATTCTGCATACTTCTGACAGAAGAGTCACCAAGATTATCGCAGAAAATGCATATCTCAGCTTGAAGCCCGACGAAAACCAAGATATCGCCGGTTCTGCACATCAAACGTACTGTGGAGTGGTGAAGACACCAGAAAACGTGTTTCTCGCATTAAGTAGCTCGAAAAGAGCGTTCTCGAAGATTCTGCATACTTGTGACAGATGTCTCACCAAGATTATCGTAGAAAATGCATATCTCAGCTTGAAACCCGACCGAAGCCATGATATCTCCGGTTCTGCATATGAAACGCACTGTGGAATGTTGGAAACACCAGAAAGCTTGTTTTGTCGGATTAAGTAGCTCGTAACGAGCAATCTAGATGATTCTGCATACTTCTGACAGAAGTTTCACCAAGATTATCGCAGAAAATGCGTATCTCAGCTTGAAACCTCACGAAAACCAAGTTATCTCCGGTTCTGCACATCAAACGTACCGTGGAGTGGTGAAAACACCAGAAAACGTGTTTCTCGCATTAAGTAGCTCGAAAAGAGCGATCTCGAAGACTCTGCATACCTCTGACTGAAGTCTCACCAAGATTATCGCAGAAAATTCATATCTCAGCTTGAAAACCCACGAAAAGCAAGATTTCGCCGGTTCTGCTTGTCAAACGTACTGTGGAGTGGTGAATACACCAGAAAACGTGTTTCTCGCATTAAATACCTCGAACAGAGCGATCTAGATGATTCTGCATACTTCAGACAGAAGACTCACCATGGTTATCGTAGAAAATGCATATCTCAGCTTGAAACCCCACGAAAAGCAAGATAGCGCCGGTTCTGCATATAAAACGCACTGTGGAATGTTGTAAACACCAGAAAACTTGCTTTTTCGCATTAAATAGCTCGAAACGAGCGATCTAGATGATTCTGCATACTTCTCGCCGAAGAAACACCAAGAGTATCGCAGAAAATGCATATCTCAGCTTGAAGCCCGACGAAAACCAAGATATCGCCGGCTCTGCATATGAAACGCACTGTGGAGTGGTGAAAACAAACAGATAACGTGTTTCTCGCATTAAATAGCTCGAAAAGAGCGATCCCGACGATTCTGCATACTTCTGACAGAAGTCTCACCAAGATTATCGCAGAAAATTCATATCTCAGCTTGAAAACCCACGAAAAGCAAGATTTCGCCGGTTCTGCATGTCAAACGTACTGTGGAGTGGCGAATACACCAGAAAACGTGTTTCTCGCATTAAATATCTCGAAAAGAGCGATCTCGATGATTCTGCATACTTCTGACAGAAGTCTCTCCAAGATTATCGTAGAAAATGCATATCTCAGTTTGAACCCCGACGAAATCCAAGATGTCGCCGGTTCTGCATATCAATCGCACTGTGGAGTGGTGAAAACACCAGATATCGTGTTTCTCGCATTAAGTAGCTCGCAAAGAGGGATCTCGAAGATTCTGCATACTTGTGACAGAAGTCTCACCAAGATTATCGTAGAAAATGCATATCTCAGCTTGAAAACCCGACCGAAGCCATGATATCTCCGGTTCTGCATGTCAAGCGTACTGTGGAGTGGTGAATACACCAGAAAACGTGTTTCTCGCATTAAATAGCTCGATAAGAGCGATCTAGATGATTCTGCATACTTCTGACAGAAGACTCCCCAAGATTATCGCTGAAAATGCATATCTCAGCTGGAAACACCACGAAAATCAAGATATCGCCGGTACTGCATATGAAACGCACTGTGGAGTGGTGAAAACAACCAGATAACGTGGTTCTCGCATTTAATAGCTCGAAAAGAGCGATCTAGATGATTCTACATACTTCTGACAGAAGACTCACCAAGATTATCGCAGAAAATGCATATCTTAGCTGGAAACACCACGAAAATCAAGGTATCGCCGGTTCTGCATATAAAACGCACTTTGGAATCTTGAAAACACCAGACAACTTGTTTTTTCGCATTAAATAGCTTGAAAAGAGCGATCCAGATGATTCTGCATACTTCTGACTGAAGTCTCACCAAGATTATCGCAGAAAATCCATATCTCAGCTTGAATCCTCACGAAAATCAAGATGTCGCCGGTTCTGCATATCAAACGCACTGTGGAGTCGTGAAAACAAGCAGATAACGTGTTTCTCGCATCATGTAGCTCGAAAAGAGCGTTCTCGAAGATTCTGCATACTTCTGACAGTAGACTCACCAAGATTATCGCAGAAAATGCATATCTCAGCTTGAAACCTCACGAAAACCAAGTTATCTCCGGTTCTGCACATCAAACGAACTGTGGAGTGGTGAAAACACCAGAAAACGTGTTTCTCGCATTATATAGCTCCAAAAGAGCGATTTCGATGATTCGGCATACTTCTGACAGAAGTCTCACCCAGATTATCGCTGAAAATGCATATCTCAGCTTGGAACCTCACGAAAACCAAGTTATCTCCGGTTCTGCACATCAAACGTACTGTGGAGTGGTGAAAACACCAGAAAACGTGTTTCTCGCATTAAGTAGCTCGAAATTTGCGTTCTCGAAGATTCTGCATCCTTCTGACAGAAGTCTCACCAAGATTATCGTAGAAAATGCATATCTCAGCTTGAAACCCGACCGAAGCCATGATATCTCCGGTTCTGCATGTCAAGCGTACTGTGGAGTGGTGAATACACCAGAAAACGTGTTTCTCGCATTAGATAGCTCGAAAAGAGCGATCTCGATGATTCTGCATACTTCGGACAGAAGTCTCACCAAGATTGCCGCAGAAAATGCATATCTCAGCTTGAAATCCGACGAAATCCAAGATGTCTCCGGTTCCGCATATCAGACTTACAGTGGAGTGGTGAAAACACCAGAAAACGTATTTCTCGCATTAAGTAGCTCGAAAAGAGCGATCTCGAAGACTCTGCATCCTTCTGACAGAAGTCTCACCAAGATTATCGTAGAAAATGCATATCTCAGCTTGAAACCCGACCGAAACCAAGATATCTCCGGTTCTGCATATCAAACGTACTGTAGAGTGGTGAATACACCAGAAAACGTGTTTCTCGCATTAAATAGCTCGAAAAGAGCGATCTCGATGATTCTGCATACTTCGGACAGAAGTCTCACAAAGATTGCCGCAGAAAATGCATATCTCAGCTTGAAACCTCACGAAAATCAAGATGTCGCCGGTTCTGCATATCAAACGCACTGTGGAGTCGTGAAAACAACCAGACAACGTGTTTCTCGCATTATGTAGCTCGAAAAGAGCGTTCTCGAAAATTCTGCATACTTCTGACGAAAGTCTCACCAAGATTATCGTAGAAAATGCATATCTCAGCTTGAAACCCGACCGAAACCATGATATCTCAGGTTCGGCATGTCAAACGTACTGTGGAGTGGTGAATACACCAGAAAACGTGTTTCTCGCAGTAAATAGCTCGGAACGAGCGATCTAGATGATTCTGCATACTTCTGACTGAACTCTCACCAATATTATAGCAGAAAATGCATATCTCAGCTAGAAACCTCACGAAAATCAAGATGTCGCCGGTTCTGCATATCAAACGCATTGTGGAGTAGCGAAAACAACCAGATAACGTGTTTCTCGCATTAAATAGCTCGAGAAGAGCGATATAGATGATTCTGCATCCTTCTGACAGAAGACTCACCAAGATTATCGCAGAAAATGCATATCTCAGTTGGAAACCCCACGAAAACCAAGATATCGCCGGTTCTGCTTATCAGACGCACTGTCGAGTAGTGTAAACACCAGAAAACGTGTTACTCGCATTAACTAGATCGAAAAGAGCGTTCTGACTGATTCTGCATACTTCTCATAATTGCAACACAAAGATTATCGCAGAAAATGCATATTTCAGCTGGAAACCCCACGAAAACCAAGTTATCGGCGGCTCTACATATCAAACGCACTGTGGGGTGGTGAAAACACCAGAAAACGTGTTTCTCGCATTAAATAGCTCGAAATGAGCGATATAGATGATTCTGCATACTTCTGACAGAAGTCTCACCAAGATTATCGCAGAAAATGCATATCTCAGCTGGAAACCCCACGAAAACCAAGTTATCTCCGGTTCTGCACATCAAACGTACTGTGGAGTGGTGAAAACACCAGAAAACGTGTTTCTCGCATTAAGTAGCTCGAAATTTGCGTTCTCGAAGATTCTGCATACTTGTGACAGAAGTCTCACCAAGATTATCGTAGAAAATGCATATCTCAGCTTGAAACCCGACCGAAGCCATGATATCTCCGGTTCTGCATGTCAAGCGTACTGTGGAGTGGTGAATACACCAGAAAACGTGTTTCTCGCATTAAATAGGTCGAAAAGAGCGATCTCGATGATTCTGCATACTTCTGACAGAAGACTCACCAAGATTAACGTAGAAAATGCATATCTCAGCTTGAAAAACGACCGAAACCATGATATCTCCGGTTCTGCATGTCAAACGCCCTGTGGAGTGGTGAAAACAACCAGATAACGTGTTTCTCGCATTAAATAGCTCGAAAAGAGCGATCCCGACGATTCTGCATACTTCTGACAGAAGTCTCACCAAGATTATCGAAGAAAATGCATATCTCAGCTTGAAACCTCACGAAAACCAAGTTATCTCCGGTTCTGCACATCAAACGTACTGTGGAGTGGTGAAAACACCAGAAAACGTGTTTCTCGCATTATGTAGCTCCAAAAGAGCGATTTCGATGATTCGGCATACTTCTGACAGAAGTCTCACCCAGATTATCGCAGAAAATGCATATCTCAGCTTGAAACCTCACGAAAACCAAGTTATCTCCGGTTCTGCACATCAAACGTACTGTGGAGTGGTGAAAACACCCGAAAACGTGTTTCTTGCATTAAGTAGCTCGAAAAGAGCGTTCTCGAAGATTCTGCATCCTTGTGACAGAAGTCTCACCAAGATTATCGTGGAAAATGCATATCTCAGCTTGAAAAACGACCGAAACCATGATATCTCCGGTTCTGCATGTTAAACGTACTGAGGAGTGGTGAATACACCAGAAAACGTGTTTCTCGCATTAAATAGCTCGAAAAGAGAGATCTAGATGATTCTGCATACTTCTGACAGAAGACTCACCAAGATTATCGCAGAAAATGCATATCTCAGCTTGAAACCCCACGAAAACCAAGATATCTCCGGTTCTGCATGTCAAACGTACTGTGGAGTGGTGAAAACACCAGAAAACGCGTTTCTGGCATTAAATAGCTCGAAAAGAGCGATCTAGATGATTCTGCATACTTCTGACAGAAGACTCACCAAGATTATCGCAGATAATACATATCTCAGCTTGAAACCTCACGAAAACCAAGTTATCTCCGGTTCTGCACATCAAACGTACTGTGGAGTGGTGAAAACACCAGAAAACGTGTTTCTCGCATTATATAGCTCCAAAAGAGCGATTTCGATGATTCGGCATACTTCTCACAGAAGACTCACCAAGATTATCGTAGAAAATGCATATCCAGCTGGAAACCCAAAAAAACCAAGATATCGTGGGCTCAGCATATGAAACGCACTGTGGAATGGTGAAAACACCAGATAACGTGTTTCTCCCATTATATAGCTCCAAAAGAGCGTTTTCGATGGATCTGCATACATCTCACAGAAGAAACACCAAGATTGCCGCAGAAAATGCATATCTCAGCTTGAAACCTCACGAAAACCAAGTTATCTCCGGTTCTGTACATCAAACGTACCGTGAAGTGGTGAAAACACCAGAAAACGTGTTTCTCGCATTAAGTAGCTCGAAAAGAGCGTTCTCGAAGATTCTGCATACTTGTGACAGAAGTCTCACCAAGATTATCGTAGAAAATGCATATCTCAGCTTGAAACCCGACCGAAACCAAGATATCTCCGGTTCTGCATGTCAAACGTACTGTGGAGTGGTGAAAACACCAGAAAACGTGTTTCTCGCATTAAGCAGCTCGAAAAGAGCGTTCTCGAAGATTCTGCATACTTCTGACAGAAGTCTCACCAAGAGTATCGCAGAAAATTCATATCTCAGCTTGAAAACCCACGAAAAGCAAGATTTCGCCGGTTCTGCATGTCAAACGTACTGTGGAGTGGTGAATACACCAGAAAACATGTTTGTCGCAATAAATAGCTCGAAAAGAGCGATCTCGATGATTCTCCATACTTCTGACTGAAGTCTCACCAAGATTATCGCAGAAAATTCATATCTTAGCTTGAAAACCCACTAAAAGCAAGATTTCGCCGGTTCTGCATGTCAAACGTACTGTGGAGTGGTGAATACACCAGAAAACGTGTTTCTCGCATTAAATAGCACGGAAAGAGCGATCTCGATGATTCTGCATACTTCTGACAGAAGTCTCACCAAGATTATCGTAGAAAATGCATATCACAGTTTGAACCCCGACGAAATCCAAGATGTCGCCGGTTCTGCATATCAAACGCACTGTGGAGTGGTGAAAACACCAGATATCGTGTTTCTCGCATCATGTAGCTCGAAAAGAGCGTTCTCGAAGATTCTGCATACTTCTGACAGAAGTCTCACCAAGAGTATCGCAGAAAATTCATATCTCAGCTTGAAAACCCACGAAAAGCAAGATTTCGCCGGTTCTGCATGTCAAACGTACTGTGGAGTGGTGAATACACCAGAAAACATGTTTGTCGCAATAAATAGCTCGAAAAGAGCGATCTCGATGATTCTCCATACTTCTGACTGAAGTCTCACCAAGATTATCGCAGAAAATTCATATCTTAGCTTGAAAACCCACTAAAAGCAAGATTTCGCCGGTTCTGCTTGTCAAACATACTGTGGAGTGGTGAATACACCAGAAAACGTGTTTCTCGCATTAAATACCTCGAACAGAGCGATCTAGATGATTCTGCATACTTCAGACAGAAGATTCACCATGGTTATCGTAGAAAATGCATATCTCAGCTTGAAACCCCACGAAAAGCAAGATAGCGCCGGTTCTGCATATAAAACGCACTGTGGAATGTTGTAAACACCAGAAAACTTGCTTTTTCGCATTAAATAGCTCGAAACGAGCGATCTAGATGATTCTGCATACTTCTCGCCGAAGAAACACCAAGAGTATCGCAGAAAATGCATATCTCAGCTTGAAGCCCGACGAAAACCAAGATATCGCCGGCTCTGCATATGAAACGCACTGTGGAGTGGTGAAAACAAACAGATAACGTGTTTCTCGCATTAAATAGCTCGAAAAGAGCGATCCCGACGATTCTGCATACTTCTGACAGAAGTCTCACCAAGATTATCGCAGAAAATTCATATCTCAGCTTGAAAACCCACGAAAAGCAAGATTTCGCCGGTTCTGCATGTCAAACGTACTGTGGAGTGGCGAATACACCAGAAAACGTGTTTCTCGCATTAAATAGCTCGAAAAGAGCGATCTCGATGATTCTGCATACTTCTGACAGAAGTCTCACCAAGATTATCGTAGAAAATGCAAATCTCAGTTTGAACCCCGACGAAATCCAAGATGTCGCCGGTTCTGCATATCAATCGCACTGTGGAGTGGTGAAAACACCAGATATCGTGTTTCTCGCATTAAGTAGCTCGCAAAGAGGGATCTCGAAGATTCTGCATACTTGTGACAGAAGTCTCACCAAGATTATCGTAGAAAATGCATATCTCAGCTTGAAAACCCGACCGAAGCCATGATATCTCCGGTTCTGCATGTCAAGCGTACTGTGGAGTGGTGAATACACCAGAAAACGTGTTTCTCGCATTAAATAGCTCGATAAGAGCGATCTAGATGATTCTGCATACTTCTGACAGAAGACTCCCCAAGATTATCGCTGAAAATGCATATCTCAGCTGGAAACACCACGAAAATCAAGATATCGCCGGTACTGCATATGAAACGCACTGTGGAGTGGTGAAAACAACCAGATAACGTGGTTCTCGCATTTAATAGCTCGAAAAGAGCGATCTAGATGATTCTACATACTTCTGACAGAAGGCTAACCAAGATTATCGCAGAAAATGCATATCTTAGCTGGAAACACCACGAAAATCAAGGTATCGCCGGTTCTGCATATAAAACGCACTTTGGAATCTTGAAAACACCAGACAACTTGTTTTTTCGCATTAAATAGCTTGAAAAGAGCGATCCAGATGATTCTGCATACTTCTGACTGAAGTCTCACCAAGATTATCGCAGAAAATACATATCTCAGCTTGAATCCTCACGAAAATCAAGATGTCGCCGGTTCTGCATATCAAACGCACTGTGGAGTCGTGAAAACAACCAGATAACGTGTTTCTCGCATCATGTAGCTCGAAAAGAGCGTTCTCGAAGATTCTGCATACTTCTGACAGTAGACTCACCAAGATTATCGCAGAAAATGCATATCTCAGCTTGAAACCTCACGAAAACCAAGTTATCTCCGGTTCTGCACATCAAACGAACTGTGGAGTGGTGAAAACACCAGAAAACGTGTTTCTCGCATTATATAGCTCCAAAAGAGCGATTTCGATGATTCGGCATACTTCTGACAGAAGTCTCACCCAGATTATCGCTGAAAATGCATATCTCAGCTTGGAACCTCACGAAAACCAAGTTATCTCCGGTTCTGCACATCAAACGTACTGTGGAGTGGTGAAAACACCAGAAAACGTGTTTCTCGCATTAAGTAGCTCGAAATTTGCGTTCTCGAAGATTCTGCATCCTTCTGACAGAAGTCTCACCAAGATTATCGTAGAAAATGCATATCTCAGCTTGAAACCCGACCGAAGCCATGATATCTCCGGTTCTGCATGTCAAGCGTACTGTGGAGTGGTGAATACACCAGAAAACGTGTTTCTCGCATTAAATAGGTCGAAAAGAGCGATCTCGATGATTCTGCATACTTCGGACAGAAGTCTCACCAAGATTGCCGCAGAAAATGCATATCTCAGCTTGAAACCCGACGAAATCCAAGATGTCTCCGGTTCCGCATATCAAACTTACAGTGGAGTGGTGAAAACACCAGAAAACGTATTTCTCGCATTAAGTAGCTCGAAAAGAGCGATCTCGAAGACTCTGCATCCTTCTGACAGAAGTCTCACCAAGATTATCGTAGAAAATGCATATCTCAGCTTGAAACCCGACCGAAACCAAGATATCTCCGGTTCTGCATGTCAAACGTACTGTAGAGTGGTGAATACACCAGAAAACGTGTTTCTCGCATTAAATAGCTCGAAAAGAGCGATCTAGATGATTCTACATACTTCTGACAGAAGACTCACCAAGATTATCGCAGAAAATGCATATCTCAGCTGGAAACCCCACGAAAACCAAGATGTCTCCGGTTCCGCATATCAAACTTACAGTGGAGTGGTGAAAACACCAGAAAACGTATTTCTCGCATTAAGTAGCTCGAAAAGAGCGTCCTCGATGATTCTGCATGCTTCTCATAGATGAAACATCAAGATTATCGCCGAAAATGAATATCTCATCTGGAAACCCCACGAAAACCAAGTTATCGGCGGCTCTGCATATCTAACGCACTGTGGAGTGGTCAATACCCCAGAAAACGTGTTTCTCGCATTAAATAGCTCGAGAAGAGCGATATAGATGATTCTGCATCCTTCTGACAGAAGTCTCACCAATATTATAGCAGAAAATGCGTATCTCAGCTAGAAACCTCACGAAAATCAAGATGTCGCCGGTCTGCATATCAAACGCATTGTGGAGTAGCGAAAACAACCAGATAACGTGTTTCTCGCATAAAATAGCTCGAAAAGAGCGATCTCGATGATTCTGCATACTTCTGACAGAAGTCTCACCAAGATTATCGTAGAAAATGCAAATCTCAGTTTGAACCCCGACGAAATCCAAGATGTCGCCGGTTCTGCATATCAATCGCACTGTGGAGTGGTGAAAACACCAGATATCGTGTTTCTCGCATTAAGTAGCTCGCAAAGAGGGATCTCGAAGATTCTGCATACTTGTGACAGAAGTCTCACCAAGATTATCGTAGAAAATGCATATCTCAGCTTGAAAACCCGACCGAAGCCATGATATCTCCGGTTCTGCATGTCAAGCGTACTGTGGAGTGGTGAATACACCAGAAAACGTGTTTCTCGCATTAAATAGCTCGATAAGAGCGATCTAGATGATTCTGCATACTTCTGACAGAAGACTCCCCAAGATTATCGCTGAAAATGCATATCTCAGCTGGAAACACCACGAAAATCAAGATATCGCCGGTACTGCATATGAAACGCACTGTGGAGTGGTGAAAACAACCAGATAACGTGGTTCTCGCATTTAATAGCTCGAAAAGAGCGATCTAGATGATTCTACATACTTCTGACAGAAGGCTAACCAAGATTATCGCAGAAAATGCATATCTTAGCTGGAAACACCACGAAAATCAAGGTATCGCCGGTTCTGCATATAAAACGCACTTTGGAATCTTGAAAACACCAGACAACTTGTTTTTTCGCATTAAATAGCTTGAAAAGAGCGATCCAGATGATTCTGCATACTTCTGACTGAAGTCTCACCAAGATTATCGCAGAAAATACATATCTCAGCTTGAATCCTCACGAAAATCAAGATGTCGCCGGTTCTGCATATCAAACGCACTGTGGAGTCGTGAAAACAACCAGATAACGTGTTTCTCGCATCATGTAGCTCGAAAAGAGCGTTCTCGAAGATTCTGCATACTTCTGACAGTAGACTCACCAAGATTATCGCAGAAAATGCATATCTCAGCTTGAAACCTCACGAAAACCAAGTTATCTCCGGTTCTGCACATCAAACGAACTGTGGAGTGGTGAAAACACCAGAAAACGTGTTTCTCGCATTATATAGCTCCAAAAGAGCGATTTCGATGATTCGGCATACTTCTGACAGAAGTCTCACCCAGATTATCGCTGAAAATGCATATCTCAGCTTGGAACCTCACGAAAACCAAGTTATCTCCGGTTCTGCACATCAAACGTACTGTGGAGTGGTGAAAACACCAGAAAACGTGTTTCTCGCATTAAGTAGCTCGAAATTTGCGTTCTCGAAGATTCTGCATCCTTCTGACAGAAGTCTCACCAAGATTATCGTAGAAAATGCATATCTCAGCTTGAAACCCGACCGAAGCCATGATATCTCCGGTTCTGCATGTCAAGCGTACTGTGGAGTGGTGAATACACCAGAAAACGTGTTTCTCGCATTAAATAGGTCGAAAAGAGCGATCTCGATGATTCTGCATACTTCGGACAGAAGTCTCACCAAGATTGCCGCAGAAAATGCATATCTCAGCTTGAAACCCGACGAAATCCAAGATGTCTCCGGTTCCGCATATCAAACTTACAGTGGAGTGGTGAAAACACCAGAAAACGTATTTCTCGCATTAAGTAGCTCGAAAAGAGCGATCTCGAAGACTCTGCATCCTTCTGACAGAAGTCTCACCAAGATTATCGTAGAAAATGCATATCTCAGCTTGAAACCCGACCGAAACCAAGATATCTCCGGTTCTGCATGTCAAACGTACTGTAGAGTGGTGAATACACCAGAAAACGTGTTTCTCGCATTAAATAGCTCGAAAAGAGCGATCTAGATGATTCTACATACTTCTGACAGAAGACTCACCAAGATTATCGCAGAAAATGCATATCTCAGCTGGAAACCCCACGAAAACCAAGATGTCTCCGGTTCCGCATATCAAACTTACAGTGGAGTGGTGAAAACACCAGAAAACGTATTTCTCGCATTAAGTAGCTCGAAAAGAGCGTCCTCGATGATTCTGCATGCTTCTCATAGATGAAACATCAAGATTATCGCCGAAAATGAATATCTCATCTGGAAACCCCACGAAAACCAAGTTATCGGCGGCTCTGCATATCTAACGCACTGTGGAGTGGTCAATACACCAGAAAACGTGTTTCTCGCATTAAATAGCTCGAGAAGAGCGATATAGATGATTCTGCATCCTTCTGACAGAAGTCTCACCAATATTATAGCAGAAAATGCGTATCTCAGCTAGAAACCTCACGAAAATCAAGATGTCGCCGGTCTGCATATCAAACGCATTGTGGAGTAGCGAAAACAACCAGATAACGTGTTTCTCGCATTAAATAGCTCGAAAAGAGCGATCTCGATGATTCTGCATACTTCTGACAGAAGACTCACCAAGATTGCCGAAGAAAATGCATATCTCAGTTTGAACCCCGACCAAATCCAAGATGTCGCCGGTTCTGCATATCAAACGCACTGTGGAGTGGTGAAAACACCAGATATCGTGTTTCTCGCATTAAGTAGCTCGAAAAGAGCGATCTCGAAGACTCTGCATCCTTCTGACAGAAGTCTCACCAAGCTTATCGTAGAAAATGCATATCTCAGCTTGAAACACGACCGAAACCAAGATATCTCCGGTTCTGCATGTCAAACGTACTGTAGAGTGGTGAATACACCAGAAAACGTGTTTCTCGCATTAAATAGCTCGAAAAGAGCGATCTAGATGATTCTACATACTTCTGACAGAAGACTCACCAAGATTATCGCAGAAAATGCATATCTCAGCTGGAAACCCCACGAAAACCAAGATATCGCCGGTTCTGCATATCAGACGCACTGTCGAGTAGTGAAAACACCAGAAAACGTGTTACTCGCATTAACTAGCTCGAAAGGAGCGTTCTGACTGATTCTGCATACTTCTCATAATTGCAACACAAAGATTATCGCAGAAAATGCATATTTCAGCTGGAAACCCCACGAAAACCAAGATGTCGCCGGTTCTGCATATCAAACGCACTGTGGGGTGGTCAAAACACCAGATAACGTGCTGCTCGCATTAAATAGCTCGAAACGAGCGATCTAGATGATTCTGCATACTTCTGACCGAAGTCTCACCAATATTATCGCAGAGAATGCATACCTCAGGATGAAACCCGACGAAAACCAAGATGTCGCCGGTTCTGCATATCAAACGCACTGTGGGGTGGTGAAAACACCAGAAAACGTGTTTCTCGCATTAAATAGCTCGAAAAGAGCGATCTAGATGATTCTGCATACTTCTGACAGAAGTCTCACCAAGATTATCGCAGAAAATGCATATCTCAGCTGGAAACCCCACGAAAACCAAGATATCGCCGGTTCTGCATATCAGACGCACTGTCGAGTAGAGAAAACACCAGAAAACGTGTTACTCGCATTAACTAGCTCGAAAAGAGCGTTCAGAATGATTCAGCATACTTCTCATAATTGAAACACAAAGATTATCGCAGAAAATGCATATTTCAGCTGGAAACCCCACGAAAACCAAGTTATCGGCGGCTCTACATATCAAACGTACTGTGGAGTGGTCAAAACACCAGAAAACTTGTTTTTTCGCATTAAATAGCCCGAAACGAGCGATCTAGATGATTCTGCATACTTCTGACTGAACTCTCACCAATATTATCGCAGAAAATGCATATTTCAGCTGGAAACCCCACGAAAACCAAGTTATCGGCGGTTCTGCATTTCAGACGCACTGTGGAGTGGTGAAAAAACCAGAAAACGTGTTTCTCGCATTAAGTAGCTAGAAAAGAGCGTTTTCCATGATTCTGCATACTTCTCATAGATGAAACACCAAGATTATCGCAGAAAATGCATATATCAGCTGGAAACCCCACGAAAACCAAGTTATCGGCGGCTCTACATATCAAACGCACTGTGGAGTGGTGAATACACCAGAAAACGTGTTTCTCGCATTAAATAGCTCGAAAAGAGCGATCTCGATGATTCTGCATACTTCGGACAGAAGTCTCACCAAGATTGCCGCAGAAAATTCATATCTCAGCTTGAAACCCGACGAAATCCAAGATGTCTCCGGTTCTGCATGTCAAACGTACTGTAGAGTGGTGAATACACCAGAAAACTTGTTTCTCGCATTAAATAGCTCGAAAAGAGCGATCTCGATGATTCTGCATACTTCGGACAGAAGTCTCACAAAGATTGCCGCAGAAAATGCATATCTCAGCTTGAAACCTCACGAAAATCAAGATGTCGCCGGTTCTGCATATCAAACGCACTGTGGACTCGTGAAAACAACCAGACAACGTGTTTCTCGCATTATGTAGCTCGAAAAGAGCGTTCTCGAAAATTCTGCATACTTCTGACGGAAGTCTCACCAAGATTATCGTAGAAAATGCATATCTCAGCTTGAAACCCGACCGAAACCATGATATCTCAGGATCGGCATGTCAAACGTACTGTGGAGTGGTGAATACACCAGAAAACGTGTTTCTCGCAGTAAATAGCTCGAAACGAGCGATCTAGATGATTCTGCATACTTCTGACTGAACTCTCACCAATATTATAGCAGAAAATGCATATCTCAGCTAGAAACCTCACGAAAATCAAGATGTCGCCGGTTCTGCATATCAAACGCATTGTGGAGTAGCGAAAACAACCAGATAACGTGTTTCTCGCATTAAATAGCTCGAGAAGAGCGATATAGATGATTCTGCATCCTTCTGACAGAAGTCTCACCAAGATTATCGCAGAAAATGCATATCTCAGCTTGAAACCCGACGAAAACCAAGATATCGCCGGTTCTGCATATCAAACGCACTGTGGAGTGGTCAATACACCAGATAACGTGTTTCCCGCATTAACTAGCTCGAAAAGAGCGTTCTGAATGATTCTGCATACCTCTCATAATTGAAACACAATGATTATCGCAGAAAATGCATATTTCAGCTGGAAACCCCACGAAAACCAAGTTATCGGCGGCTCTACATGCCAAACGCACTGTGGAGTGGTCAAAACACCAGAATACTTGTTTTTTCGCATTAAATAGCTCGAAACGAGCGATCTAGATGATTCTGCATACTTCTGACAGAAGACTCACCAAGATTGCCGCAGAAAATGCATATCTCAGTTTGAACCCCGACCAAATCCAAGATGTCGCCGGTTCTGCATATCAAACGCACTGTGGAGTGGTGAAAACACCAGATATCGTGTTTCTCGCATTAAGTAGCTCGAAAAGAGCGATCTCGAAGACTCTGCATCCTTCTGACAGAAGTCTCACCAAGCTTATCGTAGAAAATGCATATCTCAGCTTGAAACCCGACCGAAACCAAGATATCTCCGGTTCTGCATGTCAAACGTACTGTAGAGTGGTGAATACACCAGAAAACGTGTTTCTCGCATTAAATAGCTCGAAATGAGCGATATAGATGATTCTGCATACTTCTGACAGAAGTCTCACCAAGATTATCGCAGAAAATGCATATCTCAGCTGGAAACCCCACGAAAACCAAGTTATCTCCGGTTCTGCACATCAAACGTACTGTGGAGTGGTGAAAACACCAGAAAACGTGTTTCTCGCATTAAGTAGCTCGAAATTTGCGTTCTCGAAGATTCTGCATACTTGTGACAGAAGTCTCACCAAGATTATCGTAGAAAATGCATATCTCAGCTTGAAACCCGACCGAAGCCATGATATCTCCGGTTCTGCATGTCAAGCGTACTGTGGAGTGGTGAATACACCAGAAAACGTGTTTCTCGCATTAAATAGGTCGAAAAGAGCGATCTCGATGATTCTGCATACTTCGGACAGAAGTCTCACCAAGATTGCCGCAGAAAATGCATATCTCAGCTTGAAACCCGACCGAAACCAAGATATCTCCGGTTCTGCATGTCAAACGTACTGTAGAGTGGTGAATACACCAGAAAACGTGTTTCTCGCATTAAATAGCTCGAAAAGAGCGATCTAGATGATACTACATACTTCTGACAGAAGACTCACCAAGATTGCCGCAGAAAATGCATATCTCAGCTTGAAACCCGACCGAAACCAAGATATCTCCGGTTCTGCATGTCAAACGTACTGTAGAGTGGTGAATACACCAGAAAACGTGTTTCTCGCATTAAATAGCTCGAGAAGAGCGATATAGATGATTCTGCATCCTTCTGACAGAAGTCTCACCAATATTATAGCAGAAAATGCATATCTCAGCTAGAAACCTCACGAAAATCAAGATGTCGCCGGTCTGCATATCAAACGCATTGTGGAGTAGCGAAAACAACCAGATAACGTGTTTCTCGCATTAAATAGCTCGAAAAGAGCGATCTCGATGATTCTGCATACTTCGGACAGAAGTCTCACCAAGATTGCCGCAGAAAATGCATATCTCAGCTTGAAACCCGACGAAATCCAAGATGTCTCCGGTTCCGCATATCAAACTTACAGTGGAGTGGTGAAAACACCAGAAAACGTATTTCTCGCATTAAGTAGCTCGAAAAGAGCGTCCTCGATGATTCTGCATGCTTCTCATAGATGAAACATCAAGATTATCGCCGAAAATGAATATCTCATCTGGAAACCCCACGAAAACCAAGTTATCGGCGGCTCTGCATATCTAACGCACTGTGGAGTGGTCAATACACCAGAAAACGTGTTTCTCGCATTAAATAGCTCGAGAAGAGCGATATAGATGATTCTGCATCCTTCTGACAGAAGTCTCACCAAGATTATCGCAGAAAATGCATATCTCAGCTTGAAACCCGACGAAAACCAAGATATCGCCGGTTCTGCATATCAAACGCACTGTGGAGTGGTCAATACACCAGATAACGTGTTTCCCGCATTAACTAGCTCGAAAAGAGCGTTCTGAATGATTCTGCATACTTCTCATAATTGAAACACAAAGATTATCGCAGAAAATGCATATTTCAGCTGGAAACCCCACGAAAACCAAGTTATCGGCGGCTCTACATGTCAAACGCACTGTGGAGTGGTCAAAACACCAGAATACTTGTTTTTTCGCATTAAATAGCTCGAAACGAGCGATCTAGATGATTCTGCATACTTCTGACAGAAGACTCACCAAGATTGCCGCAGAAAATGCATATCTCAGTTTGAACCCCGACCAAATCCAAGGTGTCGCCGGTTCTGCATATCAAACGCACTGTGGAGTGGTGAAAACACCAGATATCGTGTTTCTCGCATTAAGTAGCTCGAAAAGAGCGATCTCGAAGACTCTGCATCCTTCTGACAGAAGTCTCACCAAGCTTATCGTAGAAAATGCATATCTCAGCTGGAAACCCCATGAAAACCAAGATATCGCCGGTTCTGCATATCAGACTAACTGTCGAGTAGTGAAAACACCAGAAAACGTGTTACTCGCATTAACTAGCTCGAAAAGAGCGTTCTGACTGATTCGGCATACTTCTCATAATTGCAACACAAAGATTATCGCAGAAAATGCATATTTCAGCTGGAAACCCCACGAAAACCAAGTTATCGGCGGCTCTACATGTCAACCGCACTGTGGAGTGGTCAAAACACCGGAAAACTTGTGTTTTCGCATAAAATAGCTCGAAACGAGCGATCTAGATGATTCTGCATAATTCTGAATATAGTCTCACCAAGATTATCGCAGAAAATGCATATCCCATCTGGAAACCCCACAAAAACCAAGATATCGCCGGTTCTGCATATCAAACGCCCTGTGGAGTGATGAAAACACCAGATAACGTGTTTCTCGCATTAAATAGCTCGAAACGAGCGATCTAGATGATTCTGCATACTTCTGACTGAAGTCTCACCAATATTATCGCAGAGAATGCATACCTCAGGATGAAACCCGACGAAAACCAAGATGTCGCCGGTTCTGCATATCAAACGCACTGTGGGGTGGTGAAAACACCAGAAAACGTGTTTCTCGCATTAAATAGCTCGAAGAGAGCGATCTAGATGATTCTGCATACTTCTGACAGAAGTCTCACCAAGATTATCGCAGAAAATGCATATCTCAGCTGGAAACCCCACGAAAACCAAGATATCGCCGGTTCTGCATATCAGACGCACTGTCGAGTAGTGAAAACACCAGAAAACGTGTTACTCGCATTAACTAGCTCGAAAAGAGCGTTCAGAATGATTCTGCATACTTCTCATAATTGAAACACAAAGATTATCGCAGAAAATGCATATTTCAGCTGGAAACCCCACGAAAACCAAGTTATCGGCGGCTCTACATATCAAACGTACTGTTGAGTGGTCAAAACACCAGAAAACTTGTTTTTTCGCATTAAATATCCCGAAACGAGCGATCTAGATGATTCTGCATACTTCTGACTGAACTCTCACCAATATTATCGCAGAAAATGCATATTTCAGCTGGAAACCCCACGAAAACCAAGTTATCGGCGGTTCTGCATTTCAGACGCACTGTGGAGTGGGGAAAAAACCAGAAAACGTGTTTCTCGCATTAAGTAGCTAGAAAAGAGCGTTTTCCATGATTCTGCATACTTCTCATAGATGAAACACCAAGATTATCGCAGAAAATGCATATATCAGCTGGAAACCCCACGAAAACCAAGTTATCGGCGGCTCTACATATCAAACGCACTGTGGAGTGGTCAAAACACCAGATAACGTGCTTCTCGCATTAAATAGCTCGAAAAGAGCGATATCGATGATTCTGCATCCTTCTGACAGAAGTCGCACCAAGCTTATCGCAGAAAATGCATACCTCAGGATGAAAACCGACGAAAACCAAGATTTCGCCATTTCTGCATATCAAACGCACTGTGGAGTGTTCAAAACACCAGATAACGTGTTTCTCGAATTAAATAGCTCGAAAAGAGCGATCTCGATGATTCTGCATACTTCAGACAGAAGTCTCACCAAGATTATCGTAGAAAATGCATATCTCAGCTTGAAACCCCACGAAAACCAAGATATCGCCGGTTCTGCATATCAAACGCCCTGTGGAGTGATGAAAACACCAGATAACGTGTTTCTCGCATTAAATAGCTCGAAACGAGCGATCTAGATGATTCTGCATACTTCTGACTGAAGTCTCACCAATATTATCGCAGAGAATGCATACCTCAGGATGAAACCCGACGAAAACCAAGATGTCGCCGGTTCTGCATATCAAACGCACTGTGGGGTGGTCAAAACACCAGATAACGTGCTTCTCGCATTAAATAGCTCGAAAAGAGCGATCTAGATGATTCTGCATACTTCTGACAGAAGTCTCACCAAGATTATCGCAGAAAATACATATCTCAGCTGGAAACCCCACGAAAACCAAGATATCGCCGGTTCTGCATATCAGACGCACTGTCGAGTAGTGAAAACACCAGAAAACGTGTTACTCGCATTAACTATCTCGAAAAGAGCGTTCAGAATGATTCTGCATACTTCTCATAATTGAAACACAAAGATTATCGCAGAAAATGCATATTTCAGCTGGAAACCCCACGAAAACCAAGTTATCGGCGGCTCTACATATCAAACGTACTGTGGAGTGGTCAAAACACCAGAAAACTTGTTTTTTCGCATTAAATAGCCCGAAGCGAGCGATCTAGATGATTCTGCATACTTCTGACTGAACTCTCACCAATATTATCGCAGAAAATGCATATTTCAGCTGGAAACCCCACGAAAACCAAGTTATCGGCGGTTCTGCATTTCAGACGCACTGTGGAGTGGTGAAAAAACCAGAAAACGTGTTTCTCGCATTAAGTAGCTAGAAAAGAGCGTTTTCCATGATTCCGCATACTTCTCATAGATGAAACACCAAGATTATCGCAGAAAATGCATATATCAGCTGGAAACCCCACGAAAACCAAGTTATCGGCGGTTCTGCATTTCAGACGCACTGTGGAGTGGTCAAAACACCAGATAACGTGCTTCTCGCATTAAATAGCTCGAAAAGAGCGATATCGATGATTCTGCATACTTCGGACAGAAGTCTCACCAAGATTGCGGCAGAAAATGCATATCTCAGCTGGAAACCTCACGAAAACCAATTTATCTCCGGTTCTGCACTTCAAACGTACTGTGGAGTGGCAAAAACACCAGAAAACGTGTTTCTCGAATTAAGTAGCTCGAAAAGAGCGTTCTCGATGATTCTGCATACTTCTCATAGATGGAACACCAAGATTATCGTTGAAAATGCATATCTCAGCTTGAAACCCGACGAAAACCAAGATATCGCCGGTTCTGCATATCAAACGCACTGTGGAGTGGTCAATACACCAGATAACGTGTTTCTCGCATTAAATAGCTCGAAAAGAGCAATCTCGATGATTCTGCATACTTCTGACAGAAGTCTCACCAAGATTATCGTTGAAAATGCATATCTCTGCTTGAAACCCGACGAAAACCAAGATATCGCCGGTTCTGCATATCAAACGCACTGTGGAGTGGTGAAAACAGAAGAAAACGTGTTACTCGCATTTACTAGCTCGAAACAAGCGATCTAGATGATTCTTCATGCTTCTGACTATAGTCTCACCAAGATTATCGCAGAAAATGCATACCTCAGGATGAAAACCGACGAAAACCAAGATTTCGCCATTTCTGCATATCAAACGCACTGTGGAGTGTTCAAAACACCAGATAACGTGTTTCTCGAATTAAATAGCTCGAAAAGAGCGATCTCGATGATTCTTCATACTTCTGACTATAGTCTCACCAAGATTATCGCAGAAAATGCATATCTCAGCTGGAAACCCCACGAAAACCAAGTTATCGGCGGCTCTACATATCAAACGTACTGTGGAGTGGTCAAAACACCAGAAAACTTGTTTTTTCGCATTAAATAACTCAAAACGAGCGATCTAAATGATTCGGCGTACTTCTGACTGAACTCTCACCAATATTATCGCAGAAAATGCATATCTCAGCTAGAAACCTCACGAAAATCAAGATGTCGCCGGTTCTGCATATCAAACGCACTGTGGAGTAGTGAAAACAATCAGATAACGTGTTTCTCGCATTAAATAGCTCAAAAAGAGCGATCTCGATGATTCTGCATACTTCGGACAGAAGTCTCACCAAGATTGCCGCAGAAAATGCATATCTCAGCTTGAAACCCGACGAAAACCAAGATGTCGCCGGTTCTGCATATCAAACGCCCTGTGGAGTGATGAAAACACCAGATAACGGGTTTTTCGCATTTAAAAAGCTGGAATATAGCGATCTCGATGATTCTGCATGCTGCTGACACAAGACTCACCAAGATTATCGCAGAAAATGCATATTTCAGCTGGAAACCCCACGAAAACCAAGTTATCGGCGGCTCTACATATCGAACGTACTGTGGAGTGGTCAGAACACCAGAAAACTTGTTTTTTCGCATTATATAGCTCGAAAAGAGCGATCTCGATGATTCTGCATACTTCGGACAGAAGTCTCACCAAGATTGCCGCAGAAAATGCATATCTGAGCTTGAAACCCGACGAAATCCAAGATGTCGCCGGTTCGGCATATCAAACGCACAGTGGAGTGGTGAAAACACCAGAAAACGTGTTTCTCGCATTAAATAGCTCGAGAAGAGCGATATAGATGATTCTGCATACTTCTGACTATAGTCTCACCAAGATTATCGCAGAAAATGCATATTTCAGCTGGAAACCCCACGAAAACCAAGTTATCGGCGGCTCTACATATCAAACGTACTGTGCAGTGGTCAAAACACCAGAAAACTTGTTTTTTCGCATTAAATAACTCAAAACGAGCGATCTAAATGATTCGGCGTACTTCTGACTGAACTCTCACCAATATTATCGCAGAAAATGCATATCTCAGCTAGAAACCTCACGAAAATCAAGATGTCGCCGGTTCTGCATATCAAACGCACTGTGGAGTAGTGAAAACAATCAGATAACGTGTTTCTCGCATTAAATAGCTCAAAAAGAGCGATCTCGATGATTCTGCATACTTCGGACAGAAGTCTCACCAAGATTGCCGAAGAAAATGCATATCTCAGCATGAAACCCGACGAAATCCAAGATGTCGCCGGTTCTGCATATCAAACGCACAGTGGAGTGGTGAAAACACCAGAAAACGTATTTCTCGCATTAAGTAGCTCGGAAAGAGCGTCATCGATGATTCTGCATGCTTCTCATAGATGAAACATCAAGATTATCGCCGAAAATGAATATCTCATCTGGAAACTCCACGAAAACCAGGTTATCGGCGGCTCTGCATATCTAACGCACTGTGGAGTGGTCAATACACCAGAAAACGTGTTTCTCGCATTAAATAGCTCGAGAAGAGCGATATAGATGATTCTGCATACTTCTGACAGAAGTCGCACCAATATTATCGCAGAAAATGCATATCTCAGCTTGAAACCCGACGAAAACCAAGATGTAGCCGGTTCTGCATATAAAACGCACTGTGGGGTGGTGTTAACACCAGAAAACGTGTTACTCGCATTAACTAGCTCGAAAAGAGCGTTCTGGATGATTCTGCATACTTCTCATAGATGAAACACAAAGATTATCGCAGAAAATGCATATTTCACCTGGAAACACCACGAAAACCAAGTTATCGGCGGCTCTACATATCAAACGCACTGTGGAGTGGTAAGAACACCTGAAAACTTGTTTTTTCGGATTAAATAGCTCGAGAAGAGCGATATAGATGATTCTGCATACTTCTGACAGAAGTCTCACCAATATTATCGCAGAAAATGCATATCTCAGCTTGAAACCCGACGAAAACCAAGATGTCGCCGGTTCTGCATATAAAACGCACTGTGGAGTGATGAAAACACCAGATAACGTGTTTCTCGCATTAAATAGCTCGAATAGAGCGATCTCGATGATTCTGCATACTTCTGACAGAAGACTCACAAAGATTATCGCAGAAAATGCATATTTCAGCTGGAAACACCACGAAAACCAAGTTATCGGCGGCTCTACATATCAAACGCACTGTGGAGTGGTCAGAACACGTGAAAACTTGTTTTTTTGCATTAAATAGCTCGAAACAAGCGATCTAGATGATTCTGCATACTTCTGACTGACGTCTCACCAATATTATCGCAGAAAATGCATATCTCAGCTTGAAACCCGACCGAAACCAAGATATCTCCGATTCTGCATGTCAAACGTACTGTGGAGTGGTCAATACACCAGAAAACGTGTTTCTCGCATTAAATAGCTCGAGAAGAGCGATCTAGATGATTCTGCATACTTCTGACAGAAGTCTCACCAATATTATCGCAGAAAATGCATATTTCAGCAGGAAGCCCCATGAAAACCAAGTTATCGGCGGCTCTACATATCAAACGTACTGTGGAGTTGTCAAAACACCAGAAAACTTGTTTTTTCGCATTAAATAGCTCGAAACGAGCGATCTAAATGATTCTGCATACTTCTGACTGAACTCTCACCAATATTATCGCAGAAAATGCATATCTCAGCTAGAAAGCTCACGAAAATCAAGATGTCGCCGGTTCTGCATATCAAACGCACTGTGGAGTAGTGAAAACAACCAGATAACGTGTTTCTCGCATTAAATAGCTCGAAAAGAGCGATCTCGATGATTCTGCATACTTCGGACAGAAGTCTCACCAAGATTGCCGCAGAAAATGCATATCTCAGCTTGAAACCCGACGAAAACCAAGATGTCGCCGGTTCTGCATATAGAACGCACTGTTGGGTGGTGATAACACCAGAAAACGTGTTACTCGCATTAACTAGCTCGAATAGAGCGATCTCGATGATTCTGCATACTTCTGACAGAAGTCTCACCAAGATTATCGCAGAAAATGCATATCTCAGCTGGAAACCCCACGAAAACCAAGTTATCTCCGGTTCTGCACATCAAACGTACTGTGGAGTGGTGAAAACACCAGAAAACGTGTTTCTCGCATTAAGTAGCTCGAAATTTGCGTTCTCGAAGATTCTGCATACTTGTGACAGAAGTCTCACCAAGATTATCGTAGAAAATGCATATCTCAGCTTGAAACCCGACCGAAGCCATGATATCTCCGGTTCTGCATGTCAAGCGTACTGTGGAGTGGTGAATACACCAGAAAACGTGTTTCTCGCATTAAATAGGTCGAAAAGAGCGATCTCGATGATTCTGCATACTTCGGACAGAAGTCTCACCAAGATTGCCGCAGAAAATGCATATCTCAGCTTGAAACCCGACCGAAACCAAGATATCTCCGGTTCTGCATGTCAAACGTACTGTAGAGTGGTGAATACACCAGAAAACGTGTTTCTCGCATTAAATAGCTCGAAAAGAGCGATCTAGATGATACTACATACTTCTGACAGAAGACTCACCAAGATTGCCGCAGAAAATGCATATCTCAGCTTGAAACCCGACCGAAACCAAGATATCTCCGGTTCTGCATGTCAAACGTACTGTAGAGTGGTGAATACACCAGAAAACGTGTTTCTCGCATTAAATAGCTCGAGAAGAGCGATATAGATGATTCTGCATCCTTCTGACAGAAGTCTCACCAATATTATAGCAGAAAATGCATATCTCAGCTAGAAACCTCACGAAAATCAAGATGTCGCCGGTCTGCATATCAAACGCATTGTGGAGTAGCGAAAACAACCAGATAACGTGTTTCTCGCATTAAATAGCTCGAAAAGAGCGATCTCGATGATTCTGCATACTTCGGACAGAAGTCTCACCAAGATTGCCGCAGAAAATGCATATCTCAGCTTGAAACCCGACGAAATCCAAGATGTCTCCGGTTCCGCATATCAAACTTACAGTGGAGTGGTGAAAACACCAGAAAACGTATTTCTCGCATTAAGTAGCTCGAAAAGAGCGTCCTCGATGATTCTGCATGCTTCTCATAGATGAAACATCAAGATTATCGCCGAAAATGAATATCTCATCTGGAAACCCCACGAAAACCAAGTTATCGGCGGCTCTGCATATCTAACGCACTGTGGAGTGGTCAATACACCAGAAAACGTGTTTCTCGCATTAAATAGCTCGAGAAGAGCGATATAGATGATTCTGCATCCTTCTGACAGAAGTCTCACCAAGATTATCGCAGAAAATGCATATCTCAGCTTGAAACCCGACGAAAACCAAGATATCGCCGGTTCTGCATATCAAACGCACTGTGGAGTGGTCAATACACCAGATAACGTGTTTCCCGCATTAACTAGCTCGAAAAGAGCGTTCTGAATGATTCTGCATACTTCTCATAATTGAAACACAAAGATTATCGCAGAAAATGCATATTTCAGCTGGAAACCCCACGAAAACCAAGTTATCGGCGGCTCTACATGTCAAACGCACTGTGGAGTGGTCAAAACACCAGAATACTTGTTTTTTCGCATTAAATAGCTCGAAACGAGCGATCTAGATGATTCTGCATACTTCTGACAGAAGACTCACCAAGATTGCCGCAGAAAATGCATATCTCAGTTTGAACCCCGACCAAATCCAAGGTGTCGCCGGTTCTGCATATCAAACGAACTGTGGAGTGGTGAAAACACCAGATATCGTGTTTCTCGCATTAAGTAGCTCGAAAAGAGCGATCTCGAAGACTCTGCATCCTTCTGACAGAAGTCTCACCAAGCTTATCGTAGAAAATGCATATCTCAGCTGGAAACCCCATGAAAACCAAGATATCGCCGGTTCTGCATATCAGACTAACTGTCGAGTAGTGAAAACACCAGAAAACGTGTTACTCGCATTAACTAGCTCGAAAAGAGCGTTCTGACTGATTCGGCATACTTCTCATAATTGCAACACAAAGATTATCGCAGAAAATGCATATTTCAGCTGGAAACCCCACGAAAACCAAGTTATCGGCGGCTCTACATGTCAACCGCACTGTGGAGTGGTCAAAACACCGGAAAACTTGTTTTTTCGCATAAAATAGCTCGAAACGAGCGATCTAGATGATTCTGCATAATTCTGAATATAGTCTCACCAAGATTATCGCAGAAAATGCATATCCCATCTGGAAACCCCACGAAAACCAAGATATCGCCGGTTCTGCATATCAAACGCCCTGTGGAGTGATGAAAACACCAGATAACGTGTTTCTCGCATTAAATAGCTCGAAACGAGCGATCTAGATGATTCTGCATACTTCTGACTGAAGTCTCACCAATATTAACGCAGAGAATGCATACCTCAGGATGAAACCCGACGAAAACCAAGATGTCGCCGGTTCTGCATATCAAACGCACTGTGGGGTGGTGAAAACACCAGAAAACGTGTTTCTCGCATTAAATAGCTCGAAAAGAGCGATCTAGATGATTCTGCATACTTCTGACAGAAGTCTCACCAAGATTATCGCAGAAAATGCATATCTCAGCTGGAAACCCCACGAAAACCAAGATATCGCCGGTTCTGCATATCAGACGCACTGTCGAGTAGTGAAAACACCAGAAAACGTGTTACTCGCATTAACTAGCTCGAAAAGAGCGTTCAGAATGATTCTGCATACTTCTCATAATTGAAACACAAAGATTATCGCAGAAAATGCATATTTCAGCTGGAAACCCCACGAAAACCAAGTTATCGGCGGCTCTACATATCAAACGTACTGTTGAGTGGTCAAAACACCAGAAAACTTGTTTTTTCGCATTAAATATCCCGAAACGAGCGATCTAGATGATTCTGCATACTTCTGACTGAACTCTCACCAATATTATCGCAGAAAATGCATATTTCAGCTGGAAACCCCACGAAAACCAAGTTATCGGCGGTTCTGCATTTCAGACGCACTGTGGAGTGGGGAAAAAACCAGAAAACGTGTTTCTCGCATTAAGTAGCTAGAAAAGAGCGTTTTCCATGATTCTGCATACTTCTCATAGATGAAACACCAAGATTATCGCAGAAAATGCATATATCAGCTGGAAACCCCACGAAAACCAAGTTATCGGCGGCTCTACATATCAAACGCACTGTGGAGTGGTCAAAACACCAGATAACGTGCTTCTCGCATTAAATAGCTCGAAAAGAGCGATATCGATGATTCTGCATCCTTCTGACAGAAGTCGCACCAAGCTTATCGCAGAAAATGCATACCTCAGGATGAAAACCGACGAAAACCAAGATTTCGCCATTTCTGCATATCAAACGCACTGTGGAGTGTTCAAAACACCAGATAACGTGTTTCTCGAATTAAATAGCTCGAAAAGAGCGATCTCGATGATTCTGCATACTTCAGACAGAAGTCTCACCAAGATTATCGTAGAAAATGCATATCTCAGCTTGAAACCCCACGAAAACCAAGATATCGCCGGTTCTGCATATCAAACGCCCTGTGGAGTGATGAAAACACCAGATAACGTGTTTCTCGCATTAAATAGCTCGAAACGAGCGATCTAGATGATTCTGCATACTTCTGACTGAAGTCTCACCAATATTATCGCAGAGAATGCATACCTCAGGATGAAACCCGACGAAAACCAAGATGTCGCCGGTTCTGCATATCAAACGCACTGTGGGGTGGTCAAAACACCAGATAACGTGCTTCTCGCATTAAATAGCTCGAAAAGAGCGATCTAGATGATTCTGCATACTTCTGACAGAAGTCTCACCAAGATTATCGCAGAAAATACATATCTCAGCTGGAAACCCCACGAAAACCAAGATATCGCCGGTTCTGCATATCAGACGCACTGTCGAGTAGTGAAAACACCAGAAAACGTGTTACTCGCATTAACTAGCTCGAAAAGAGCGTTCAGAATGATTCTGCATACTTCTCATAATTGAAACACAAAGATTATCGCAGAAAATGCATATTTCAGCTGGAAACCCCACGAAAACCAAGTTATCGGCGGCTCTACATATCAAACGTACTGTGGAGTGGTCAAAACACCAGAAAACTTGTTTTTTCGCATTAAATAGCCCGAAGCGAGCGATCTAGATGATTCTGCATACTTCTGACTGAACTCTCACCAATATTATCGCAGAAAATGCATATTTCAGCTGGAAACCCCACGAAAACCAAGTTATCGGCGGTTCTGCATTTCAGACGCACTGTGGAGTGGTGAAAAAACCAGAAAACGTGTTTCTCGCATTAAGTAGCTAGAAAAGAGCGTTTTCCATGATTCCGCATACTTCTCATAGATGAAACACCAAGATTATCGCAGAAAATGCATATATCAGCTGGAAACCCCACGAAAACCAAGTTATCGGCGGTTCTGCATTTCAGACGCACTGTGGAGTGGTGAAAACACCAGAAAACGTATTTCTCGCATTAAGTAGCTCGGAAAGAGCGTCATCGATGATTCTGCATGCTTCTCATAGATGAAACATCAAGATTATCGCCGAAAATGAATATCTCATCTGGAAACTCCACGAAAACCAGGTTATCGGCGGCTCTGCATATCTAACGCACTGTGGAGTGGTCAATACACCAGAAAACGTGTTTCTCGCATTAAATAGCTCGAGAAGAGCGATATAGATGATTCTGCATACTTCTGACAGAAGTCGCACCAATATTATCGCAGAAAATGCATATCTCAGCTTGAAACCCGACGAAAACCAAGATGTAGCCGGTTCTGCATATAAAACGCACTGTGGGGTGGTGTTAACACCAGAAAACGTGTTACTCGCATTAACTAGCTCGAAAAGAGCGTTCTGGATGATTCTGCATACTTCTCATAGATGAAACACAAAGATTATCGCAGAAAATGCATATTTCACCTGGAAACACCACGAAAACCAAGTTATCGGCGGCTCTACATATCAAACGCACTGTGGAGTGGTAAGAACACCTGAAAACTTGTTTTTTCGGATTAAATAGCTCGAGAAGAGCGATATAGATGATTCTGCATACTTCTGACAGAAGTCTCACCAATATTATCGCAGAAAATGCATATCTCAGCTTGAAACCCGACGAAAACCAAGATGTCGCCGGTTCTGCATATAAAACGCACTGTGGAGTGATGAAAACACCAGATAACGTGTTTCTCGCATTAAATAGCTCGAATAGAGCGATCTCGATGATTCTGCATACTTCTGACAGAAGACTCACAAAGATTATCGCAGAAAATGCATATTTCAGCTGGAAACACCACGAAAACCAAGTTATCGGCGGCTCTACATATCAAACGCACTGTGGAGTGGTCAGAACACGTGAAAACTTGTTTTTTTGCATTAAATAGCTCGAAACAAGCGATCTAGATGATTCTGCATACTTCTGACTGACGTCTCACCAATATTATCGCAGAAAATGCATATCTCAGCTTGAAACCCGACCGAAACCAAGATATCTCCGATTCTGCATGTCAAACGTACTGTGGAGTGGTCAATACACCAGAAAACGTGTTTCTCGCATTAAATAGCTCGAGAAGAGCGATCTAGATGATTCTGCATACTTCTGACAGAAGTCTCACCAATATTATCGCAGAAAATGCATATTTCAGCAGGAAGCCCCATGAAAACCAAGTTATCGGCGGCTCTACATATCAAACGTACTGTGGAGTTGTCAAAACACCAGAAAACTTGTTTTTTCGCATTAAATAGCTCGAAACGAGCGATCTAAATGATTCTGCATACTTCTGACTGAACTCTCACCAATATTATCGCAGAAAATGCATATCTCAGCTAGAAAGCTCACGAAAATCAAGATGTCGCCGGTTCTGCATATCAAACGCACTGTGGAGTAGTGAAAACAACCAGATAACGTGTTTCTCGCATTAAATAGCTCGAAAAGAGCGATCTCGATGATTCTGCATACTTCGGACAGAAGTCTCACCAAGATTGCCGCAGAAAATGCATATCTCAGCTTGAAACCCGACGAAAACCAAGATGTCGCCGGTTCTGCATATAGAACGCACTGTTGGGTGGTGATAACACCAGAAAACGTGTTACTCGCATTAACTAGCTCGAATAGAGCGATCTCGATGATTCTGCATACTGCTGACAGAAGACTCACCAAGATTATCGCAGAAAATGCATATTTCAGCTGGAAGCCCCATGAAAACCAAGTTATCGGCGGCTCTACATATCAAACGTACTGTGGAGTGGTCAAAACACCAGAAAACTTGTTTTTTCGCATTAAATAGCTCGAAACGAGCGATCTAAATGATTCGGCGTACTTCTGACTGAACTCTCACCAATATTATCGCAGAAAATGCATATCTCAGCTAGAAACCTCACGAAAATCAAGATGTCACCGGTTCTGCATATCAAACGCACTGTGGAGTAGTGAAAACAACCAGATATCGTGTTTCTCGCATTAAATAGCTCGAAAAGAGCGTTCTCGATGATTCTGCATACTTCGGACAGAAGTCTCACCAAGATTGCCGCAGAAAATGCATATCTCAGCTTGAAACCCGACGAAATCCAAGATGTCGCCGGTTCTGCATATCAAACGCACAGTGGAGTGGTGAAAACACCAAAAAACGTATTTCTCGCATTAAGTAGCTCGAAAAGAGCGTCCTCGATGATTCTGCATGCTTCTCATAGATGAAACATCAAGATTATCGACGAAAATGAATATCTCATCTGGAAACCCCACGAAAACCAAGTTATCGGCGGCTCTGCATATCTAACGCACTGTGGAGTGGTCAATACACCAGAAAACGTGTTTTTCGCATTAAATAGCTCGAGAAGAGCGATATAGATGATTCTGCATACTTCTGACTATAGTCTCACCAAGATTATCGCAGAAAATGCATATCTCAGCTGGAAACCCCACGAAAACCAAGATATCGCCGGTTCTGCATATCGAACGCCCTGTGGAGTGATGAGAACACCAGATAACGTGTTTCTTGCATTAATTAGCTCGAAACGAGCGATCTAGATGATTCTAAATACTTCTGACTGAAGTCTCACCAATATTATCGCAGAAAATGCATACCTCAGGATGAAACCCGACGAAAACCAAGATGTCGCCAGTTCTGCATATCAAACGCACTGTGGAGTGATGAGAACACCAGATAACGTGTTTCTCGCATTAAATAGCTCGAAACGAGCGATCTAGATGATTCTGCATACTTCTGACTGAAGTCTCACCAATATTATCGCAGAAAATGCATACCTCAGGATGAAACCCGACGAAAACCAAGATGTCGCCGGTTCTGCATATCAAACGCACTGTGGGGTGGTGAAAACACCAAAAAACGTGTTTCTCGCATTAAATAGCTCGAAAAGAGCGATCTAGATGATTCTATATACTTCTGGCAGAAGACTCACCAAGATTATCGCAGAAAATGCATATCTCAGCTGGAAACCCCACGAAAACCAAGATATCGCCGGTTCTGCATATCAGACGCACAGTGGAGTGGTGAAAACAACAGAAAACGTGTTTCTCGCATTAAGTAGCTCGAAAAGAGCGTTCTCGATGATTCTGCATACTTCTCATAAATGAAACACCAAGATTATCGCAGAAAATGCATATTTCAGCTGGAAACCCCACGAAAACCAAGATATCGCCGGTTCTGCATATCAAACGCCCTGTGGAGTGATAAAAACACAGGATAACGTGTTTCTCGCATTAAATGGCTCGAATAGTGCGATCTCGATGATTCTGCATACTTCTCATAGATGAAACACCAAGATTATCGCAGAAAATGCATATTTCAGCTGGAAACCCCACGAAAACCAAGTTATCGGCGGCTCTACATACCAAACGCACTGTGGAGTGGCGAAAACACAAGAAAACGTGTTTCTCGCATTAAGTAGCTCGAAAAGAGCGATCTCAATTGTTCTGCATACTTCTGACTGAAGTCTCACCACCATTATCGCAGAAAATGCAATTCTCATCTGGAAACCCCACGAAAACCTAGATATCGCCGGTTCTGCATATCAGAAGTACTGTGGTGTGGTGAAAACAGAAGAAAACGTGTTACTCGCATTTACTAGCTCGAAAAGAGCGTTCTGGATGATTCTGCATACTTCTCGTAGATGAAACACAAAGATCATCGCAGAAAATGCATATTTCAGCTGGAAACCCGACGAAAACCAAGATGTCGCCGGTTCTGCATATAAAACGCACTGTGGGATGGTCAAAACACCAGAAAACTTGTTTTTTCGCATTAAATAGCTCGAAACAAACGATCTAGATGATTCTGCATACTTCTGGCTATATTCTCACCAAGATTATCGCAGAAAATGCATATCTCAGCTGGAAACCCCACGAAAACCAAGATATCGCCGGTTCTGCATATCAAACGCCCTGTGGAGTGATGAAAACACCAGATAACGTGTTTCTGGCATTAAATAGCTCGAATAGAGCGATCTCGATGATTCTGCATACTTCAGACAGAAGACTCACGAAGATTATCGCAGAAAATGCATATTTCAGCTGGAAACACCACGAAAACCAAGTTATCGGCGGCTCTTCATATCAAACGCACTGTGGAGTGGTCAGAACACCTGAAAACTTGTTTTTTCGCATTAAATAGCTCGAAACGAGCGATCTAGATGATTCTGCATACTTCTGACTGACGTCTCACCAATATTATCGCAGAAAATGCATATCTCAGCTTGAAACCAGACCGAAACCAAGATATCTCCGATTCTGCATGTCAAACGTACTGTGGAGTGTTCAATACACCAGAAAACGTGTTTCTCGCATTAAATAGCTCGAGAAGAGCGATCTAGATGATTCTGCATACTTCTCATAGATGAAACACAAAGATTATCGCAGAAAATGCATATTTCAGCTGGAAACCCCTACGAAAACCAAGTTATCGGCGGCTCTACATATCAAACGCACTGTGGAGTGGTCAAAACACCAGAAAACTTGTTTTTTCGCATTAAATAGCTCGAAACGAGCGATCTAGATGATTCTGCATACTTCTGACTATAGTCTCACCAAGATTATCGCAGAAAATGCATATCTCAGCTGGAAACCCCACGAAAACCAAGACATCGCCGGTTCTGCATATCCAACGCCCTGTGGAGTGATGAGAACACCAGATAACATGTTTCTCGCATTAAATAGCTCGAAACGAGCGATCTAGATGATTCTGCATACTTCTGACTGAAGTCTCACCAATATTATCGCAGAAAATGCATACCTCAGGATGAAACCCGACGAAAACCAAGATGTCGCCGGTTCTGCATATCAAACGCACTGTGGGGTGGTGAAAACTCCAGAAAACGTGTTTCTCGCATTAAATAGCTCGAAAAGAGCGTTCTGGATGATTCTGCATACGTCTCATAGATGAAACACCAAGATTAACGCAGAAAATGCATGTTTCAGCTGGAAAATCCACGAAAACCAATTTATCGGCGGCTCTACATATCAAACGCACTGTGGAGTGGTCAAAACACAAGAAAACTTGTTTTTTCGCATTAAATAGCGCGAAACGAGCGATCTAGATGATTGTGCATACTTCTGACTAAAGTCTCACCAAGATTATCACAGAAAATGCATATCACAGCTGGAAACCCCACGAAAACCAAGATATCGCCGGTTCTGCATATCAAACGCCCTGTGGAGTGATAAAAACACAGGATAACGTGTTTCTCGCATTAAATGGCTCGAAACGGGCGATCTAGATGATTCTGCATACTTCGGACAGAAGTCTCACCAAGATTATCGCAGAAAATGCATATCTCAGCTGGAAACCCCACGAAAACCAAGATATCGCCGGTTCTGCATATCAAACGCACTGTGGGGTGGTGAAAACTCCAGAACACGTGTTTCTCGCATTAAATAGCTCGAAAATAGCGTTCTGGATGATTCTGCATACTTCTCGTAGATGAAACACAAAGATTATCGCAGAAAATGCATATTACAGCTGGAAACCCCACGAAAACCAAGCTGTCGGCGGCTCTACGTATCAAACGCACTGTGGTGTGGTCAAAACTCAAGAAAACTTGTTTTTTCGCATTAAATAGCGCGAAACGAGCGATCTAGATGATTGTGCATACTTCTGACTAAAGTCTCACCAAGATTATCGTAGAAAATGCATATCTCAGCTTGAACCCCGACGAAATCCAAGATGCCGCCGGTTCTGCATATCAAACGCACTGTGGAGTGGTGAAAACACCAGATAACGTGTTTCTCGCATTAAGTAGCTCGAAAAGAGCGATCTCGAAGGTTCTGCATACTTCTGACAGACGTCTTACCAAGATTATCGTAGAAAGTGCATCTCTCAGCTAGAAACCCGACCGAAACCAAGATATCTCCGGTTCTGCATGTCAAACGTACTGTGGAGTGGTGAATACACCAGAAAACGTGTTTCTCGCATTAAATAGCTCGAAAAAAGCGATCTAGATGATTCTGCATACTTCTGACAGAAGTCTCACCAAGATTATCGTAGAAAATGCATATCTCAGCTTGAACCCCGACGAAATCCATGATGTCGCCGGTTCTGCATGTCAAACGTACTGTGGAGTGGTGAATACACCAGAAAACGTGTTTCTCGCATTAAATAGCTCGAAAAAAGCGATCTAGATGATTCTGCATACTTCTGACAGAAGTCTCACCAAGATTATCGTAGGAAATGCATATCTCTGCTTGAACCCCGACGAAATGCAAGATGTCGCCGGTTCTGCATATCAAGCGCACTGTGGAGTGGTGAAAACACCAGAAAACTTGTTTTTTCGCATCAAATAGCTTGAAACGATCGATTTAGATGATTCTGCATCCTTCTGACTGAATTCTCACCAATATTATCGCAGAAAATGCATATCTCAGCTTCAAACCTCACGAAAATCAAGATGTCGCCGGTTCTGCATGTCAAACGTACTGTGGAGTGGTGAATACACCAGAAAACGTGTTTCTCGCATTAAATAGCTCGAATAGAACGATCTAGATGATTCTGCATACTTCTGTCAGAAGACTCACCAGTATGATCGCAGAAAATGTATATCTCAGATTGAAACCTCACGAAAATCAAGATGTCGCCGGTTCTGGATATCAAACGCACTGTGGAGTGGTGAAAACAACCAGATAACGTGTTTCTCGCTTGAAATAGCTCGAAAAGAGCGATCCCGATGATTCTGCATACTTCTGACAGAAGTCTCACAAAGATTATCGTAGAAAATGCATATCTCAGTTTGATACCCGACGAAATCCAAGATGTCTTCGGGTCTGCATATCAAACGCACTGTGGAGTGGTGAAAACACCAGAAAACTTGTTTTTTCGCATTAAATAGCTCGAAAGGAGCGTTCTCGATGATTCTGCATACTTCTCACAGATGAAACACCAAGATTATCGCAGAAAATGCATATCTCAGCTGGAAACCCCACGAAAACCAAGTTATCGGCGGCTCTACATATCAAATGCACTGTGGAGTGGTCAAAACACCAGATAACGTGCTTCTCGCATTAAATAGCTCGAAAAGAGAGATCTCGATGATACTGCATACTTCTGACAGATTCTCACCAAGATTATCGTAGAAAATGCATATCTCAGCTTGAAACCCGACCGAAACCAAGATACCTCCGGTTCTGCATATCAAACGCACTGTGGAGTGGTCAAAACACCAGATAACGTGTTTCTCGCATTAAATAGCTCGAAACGAGCGATCTCGATGATTCTGCATACTTCGGACAGAAGTCTCACCAAGATTATCGCAGAAAATGCATATCTCAGCTGGAAACCCCACGAAAACTAAGATATCGCCGGTTCTGCATATCAAACGCACTGTGGAGTGGTCAAAACACCAGATAACGTTTTCTCGCATTAAATAGCTCGAAAAGAGAGATCTCGATGATACTGCATACTTCTGACAGAAGTCTCACCAATATTATCGCAGAAAATGCATATCTCAGCTTGAAACCTCACGAAAATCAAGATGTCGCCGGTTCTGCATATCAAACGCACTGTGGAGTGGTGAAAACAACCAGATAACGTGTTTCTCGCATTAAATAGATCGAAACGAGCGATCTAGATGATTCTGCATACTTCTGAGTGAAATATCACCAATATTATCGCAGAAAATGCATATCTCAGCTTGAAACCCGACGAAAATCAAGATGTCGCCGGTTCTGCATATCAAACGCACTGTGGAGTGGTCAATACAGCAGATAACGTGTTTCTCGCATTAAATAGCTCGAAAAGAGCGATCTCGATGATTCTGCATACTTCTGACAGATTCTCACCAAGATTATCGTAGAAAATGCATATCTCAGCTAGAAACCTCACGAAAATCAAGATGTCGCCGGTTCTGCAAATCAAACGCACTGTGGAGTGGTGAAAACAACCAGATAACGTGTTTCTCGCATTAAATAGCTCGAAACGAGCGACCCAGATAATTCTGCATACTTCTGACTGAAGTCTCACCAATATTATCGCAGAAAATGAATATCTCAGCTTGAAACCCGACGAAAACCAAGATGTCGCCGGTTCTGCATATCAAACGCACTGTGGGGTGGTGAAAACACAAGAAAACGTGTTTCTCGCATTAAATAGCTCGAAAAGAGCGATCTAGATGATTCTGCATACTTCTGACAGAAGACTCGCCAAGATTATCGCAGAAAATGCATATCTCAGCTGGAAACCCCACGAAAACCAAGATATCGCAGGTTCGGCATATCAAACGCCCTGTGGAGTGATGAAAACACCAGATAACGTGTTTCTCTCCTTAAATAGCTCGAATAGAGCGATCTCGATGATTCTGCATACTTCTGACAGAAGACTCACCAAGATTATCGTAGAAAATGCATATCTCAGCTTGAAACCCGGCCGAAACAAAGATATCTCCGGTTCTGCACATCAAACGTACTGTGGAGTGTTGAAAACACCAGAAAACGTGTTTCTCGAATTAAGTAGCTCGAAAAGATCGTTTTCGAAGGTTCTGCATACTTCTGACAGAAGTCTCACCAAGATTATCGTAGAAAATGCATATCTCAGCTTGAAACCCGACCGAAACCAAGATATCTCCGGTTCGGCATGTCAAACGTACTGTGGAGTGGTGAATACACCAGAAAACGTGGTTCTCGCATTAAATAGCTCGAAAAGAGCGATCTCGATGATTCTGCATACTTCTGACAGAAGTCTCACCAATATTATCGCAGAAAATGAATATCTCAGCTTGAAACCCGACGAAAACCAAGATGTCACCGGTTCTGCATATCAAACGCCCTGTGGAGTGACGAAAACACCAGATAACGTGTTTCTCGCCTTAGATAGCTCGAATAGAGCGATCTCGATGATTCTGCATACTGCTGACAGAAGACTCACCAAGATTATCGTAGAAAATGCATATCTCAGCTTGAAACCCGGCCGAAACCAAGATATCTTCGGTTCTGCATGCGAAACGTACTGTGGAGTGGTGAATACACCAGAAAACGTGTTTCTCGCATTAAATAGCTCGAAAAGAGCGATCTAGATGATTCTGCAAACTTCTGTCAGAAGACTCACCAAGATTATCGCAGAAAATGCATATCTCAGCTAGAAACCTCACGAAAACCAAGATATCTCCGGTTCTGCACATCAAACGCACTGTGGAGTGTTGAAAATACCAGAAAACGTGTTTCTCGAATTAACTAGCTCGAAAAGAGCGTTCTCGAAGGTACTGCATACTTCTGACAGAAGTCTCACCAAGATTATCGTTGAAAATGCATATCTCAGCTTGAAACCCCACGGATAGCAAGATATCGCCGGTTCTGCATATCAAACGCCCTGTGGAGTGGTCAATACAGCAGATAACGTGTTTCTCGCATTAAATAGCTCGAAAAGAGCGATCTCGATGATTCTGCATACTTCTGACAGATTCTCACCACGATTTTCGTAGAAAATGCATATCAAAGCTTGAAACCCGACCGAAACCAAGATATCTCCGGTTCTGCATGTCAAACGTACTGTGGAGTGGGGAATACACCAGAAAACGCGTTTCTCGCAATAAATAGATCGAAAAGAGCGATCTCGATTATTCTGCATACTTCTGACTGAAGTCTCACCAAGATTATCGTAGAAAATGCATATCTCAGTTTGATACCCGACGAAATCCAAGATGTCTTCGTGTCTGCATATCAAACGCACTGTGGAGTGGTGAAAACACCAGAAAACTTGTTTTGTCGCATTAAATAGCTCGAAAGGAGCGTTCTCGATGATTCTGCATACTTCTCACAGATGAAACACCAAGATTATCGCAGAAAATGCATATCTCAGCTGGAAACCCCACGAAAACCAAGTTATCGGCGGCTCTACATATCAAATGCACTGTGGAGTGGTCAAAACACCAGATAACGTGCTTCTCGCATTAAATAGCTCGAAAAGAGAGATCTCGATGATACTGCATACTTCTGACAGATTCTCACCAAGATTATCGTAGAAAATGCATATCTCAGCTTGAAACCCGACCGAAACCAAGATACCTCCGGTTCTGCATATCAAACGCACTGTGGAGTGGTCAAAACACCAGATAACGTGTTTCTCGCATTAAATAGCTCGAAACGAGCGATCTCGATGATTCTGCATACTTCGGACAGAAGTCTCACCAAGATTATCGCAGAAAATGCATATCTCAGCTGGAAACCCCACGAAAACCAAGATATCGCCGGTTCTGCATATCAAACGCACTGTGGAGTGGTCAAAACACCAGATAACGTTTTCTCGCATTAAATAGCTCGAAAAGAGAGATCTCGATGATACTGCATACTTCTGACAGAAGTCTCACCAATATTATCGCAGAAAATGCATATCTCAGCTTGAAACCTCACGAAAATCAAGATGTCGCCGGTTCTGCATATCAAACGCACTGTGGAGTGGTGAAAACAACCAGATAACGTGTTTCTCGCATTAAATAGATCGAAACGAGCGATCTAGATGATTCTGCATACTTCTGAGTGAAGTATCACCAATATTATCGCAGAAAATGCATATCTCAGCTTGAAACCCGACGAAAATCAAGATGTCGCCGGTTCTGCATATCAAACGCACTGTGGAGTGGTCAATACAGCAGATAACGTGTTTCTCGCATTAAATAGCTCGAAAAGAGCGATCTCGATGATTCTGCATACTTCTGACAGATTCTCACCAAGATTATCGTAGAAAATGCATATCTCAGCTAGAAACCTCACGAAAATCAAGATGTCGCCGGTTCTGCAAATCAAACGCACTGTGGAGTGGTGAAAACAACCAGATAACGTGTTTCTCGCATTAAATAGCTCGAAACGAGCGACCCAGATAATTCTGCATACTTCTGACTGAAGTCTCACCAATATTATCGCAGAAAATGAATATCTCAGCTTGAAACCCGACGAAAACCAAGATGTCGCCGGTTCTGCATATCAAACGCACTGTGGGGTGGTGAAAACACAAGAAAACGTGTTTCTCGCATTAAATAGCTCGAAAAGAGCGATCTAGATGATTCTGCATACTTCTGACAGAAGACTCGCCAAGATTATCGCAGAAAATGCATATCTCAGCTGGAAACCCCACGAAAACCAAGATATCGCAGGTTCGGCATATCAAACGCCCTGTGGAGTGATGAAAACACCAGATAACGTGTTTCTCTCCTTAAATAGCTCGAATAGAGCGATCTCGATGATTCTGCATACTTCTGACAGAAGACTCACCAAGATTATCGTAGAAAATGCATATCTCAGCTTGAAACCCGGCCGAAACAAAGATATCTCCGGTTCTGCACATCAAACGTACTGTGGAGTGTTGAAAACACCAGAAAACGTGTTTCTCGAATTAAGTAGCTCGAAAAGATCGTTTTCGAAGGTTCTGCATACTTCTGACAGAAGTCTCACCAAGATTATCGTAGAAAATGCATATCTCAGCTTGAAACCCGACCGAAACCAAGATATCTCCGGTTCGGCATGTCAAACGTACTGTGGAGTGGTGAATACACCAGAAAACGTGGTTCTCGCATTAAATAGCTCGAAAAGAGCGATCTCGATGATTCTGCATACTTCTGACAGAAGTCTCACCAATATTATCGCAGAAAATGAATATCTCAGCTTGAAACCCGACGAAAACCAAGATGTCGCCGGTTCTGCATATCAAACGCCCTGTGGAGTGACGAAAACACCAGATAACGTGTTTCTCGCCTTAAATAGCTCGAATAGAGCGATCTCGATGATTCTGCATACTGCTGACAGAAGACTCACCAAGATTATCGTAGAAAATGCATATCTCAGCTTGAAACCCGGCCGAAACCAAGATATCTTCGGTTCTGCATGCGAAACGTACTGTGGAGTGGTGAATACACCAGAAAACGTGTTTCTCGCATTAAATAGCTCGAAAACAGCGATCTAGATGATTCTGCAAACTTCTGTCAGAAGACTCACCAAGATTATCGCAGAAAATGCATATCTCAGCTAGAAACCTCACGAAAACCAAGATATCTCCGGTTCTGCACATCAAACGCACTGTGGAGTGTTGAAAACACCAGAAAACGTGTTTCTCGAATTAACTAGCTCGAAAAGAGCGTTCTCGAAGGTACTGCATACTTCTGACAGAAGTCTCACCAAGATTATCGTTGAAAATGCATATCTCAGCTTGAAACCCCACGGATACCAAGATATCGCCGGTTCTGCATATCAAACGCCCTGTGGAGTGGTCAATACAGCAGATAACGTGTTTCTCGCATTAAATAGCTCAAAAAGAGCGATCTCGATGATTCTGCATACTTCTGACAGATTCTCACCACGATTTTCGTAGAAAATGCATATCAAAGCTTGAAACCCGACCGAAACCAAGATATCTCCGGTTCTGCATGTCAAACGTACTGTGGAGTGGGGAATACACCAGAAAACGCGTTTCTCGCAATAAATAGATCGAAAAGAGCGATCTCGATTATTCTGCATACTTCTGACTGAAGTCTCACCAAGATTATCGCAGAAACTGCATATCTCAGCTTGAAACCCGACCGAAGCCAAGATATCTCCGGTTCTGCATATCAAACGCACTGTGGGGTGGTGAAAACACCAGAAAACGTGTTTCTCGCATTAAATAGCTCGAAACGAGCGATCTAGATGATTCTGCATAATTCTGACTGAAGTCTCACCAATATTATCGCAGAAAATGCATATCTCAGCTAGAAACCTCACGAAAATCAAGATGCCGCCTGTTCTGCAAATCAAACGCACTGTGGAGTGGTGAAAACAACCAGATAACGTGTTTCTCGCATTAAATAGCTCGAAACGAGCGATCCAGATGATTCTGCATACTTCTGACTGAAGTCTCACCAATATTATCGCAGAATATGAATATCTCAGCTTGAAACCCGGCCGAAACCAAGATATCTTCTGTTCTGCATGCCAAACGTACTGTGGAGTGGTGAATACACCAGAAAACGTGTTTCTCGCATTAAATAGCTCGAAAAGAGCGATCTAGATGATTCTGCAAACTTCTGTCAGAAGGCTCACCAAGATTATCGCAGAAAATGCATATCTCAGCTGGAAACACCACGAATATCAAGATATCGCCGGTTTTACATATCAAACGCACTGTGGATTGTTGAAAACACCAGAAAACTTGTTTTTTCGCATTCAATAGCTCGAAACGAGCGATCTAGATGATTCTGCATACTTCTGACTGAAGTCTCACCAAGATTATCGCAGAAAATGCATATCTCAGCTTGAAACCTCACGAAAACCAAGATATCTCCGGTTCTGCACATCAAACGTACTGTGGAGTGTTGAAAACACCAGAAAACGTGTTTCTCGAATTAAGTAGCTCGAAAAGAGCGATCTCGAAGGTTCTGCATACTTCTGACAGAAGTCTCACCAAGATTATCGTTGAAAATGCATATCTCAGCTTGAAACCCGGCCGAAACCAAGATATCTTCTGTTCTGCATGCCAAACGTACTGTGGAGTGGTGAATACACCAGAAAACGTGTTTCTCGCATTAAATAGCTCGAAAAGAGCGATCTAGATGATTCTGCAAACTTCTGTCAGAAGGCTCACCAAGATTATCGCAGAAAATGCATATCTCAGCTAGAAACCTCACGAAAATCAAGATGTCGCCGATTCTGCATATCAAACGCCCTGTGGAGTAATGAAAACACCAGATAACGTGTTTCTCGCATTAAATATCTCGAATAGAGCGATCTCGATGATTCTGCATACTTCTGACTGAAGTCTCACCAAGATTATCGCAGAGAATGCATATCTCAGCTTGAAACCTCACGAAAACCAAGATATCTCGGGTTCTGCACATCAAACGTACTGTGGAGTGTTGAAAACACCAGAAAACGTGTTTCTCGAATTAAGTAGCTGGAAAAGAACGTTCTTGAAGGTTCTGCATCCTTCTGACAGAAGTCTCACCAAGATTATCGTAGAAAATGCATATCTGAGCTTGAAACCCGACCGAAACCAAGATATCTCCGGTTCTGCATGTCAAACGTACTGTGGAGTGGTGAATACACCAGAAAACTTGTTTCTCGCATTAAATAGCTCGAAACGAGCGATCTAGATGATTCTGCATACTTCTGACTGAGGTCTCACCAATATTATCGCAGAAAATGCATATCTCAGCTGGAAACACCACGAATATCAAGATATCGCCGGTTTTACATATCAAACGCACTGTGGATTGTTGAAAACACCAGAAAACTTGTTTTTTCGCATTCAATAGCTCGAAACGAGCGATCTAGATGATTCTGCATACTTCTGACTGAAGTCTCACCAATATTATCGCAGAAAATGCATATCTCAAATAGAAACCTCACGAAAATCAATATGTCGCCGGTTCTGCATATCAAACGCACTGAGGAGTGATGAAAACAACCAGATAACGTGTTTCTTGCATTAGATAGATCGAAACGAGCGATCTCGATGATTCTGCATCCTTCTGACTGAAGTCTCACCAAGATTATCGCAGAAAATGCATATCTCAGCTTGAAACCTCACGAAAACCAAGATATCTCCGGTTCTGCACATCAAACGTACTGTGGAGAGGTGAATACACCAGAAAACGTGTTTCTCGCATTAAATAGCTTGAAACGGGCGATCTCGATGTTTCTGCATACTTCTGACTGATGTCTCACCAATATTATCGCAGAAAATGCATATCTCAGCTTGAAACCTCACGAAAACCAAGATATCTCCTGTTCTGCATATCAAACGCACTGTGGAGTGGTCAAAACACCAGAAAACGTGTTTCTCGCATTAAATAGCTCGAAACGAGCGATCTAGATGATTCTGCATACTTCTGACAGAAGTCTCACCAATATTATCGCAGAAAATGCATATCTCAGCTTGATACCCGACGAAAACCAAGATGTCGCCGGTTCTGCATATCAAACGCACTGTGGAGTGGTGAAAACAACCAGATGACGTGTTTCTCAAATTAAATAGCCCGAAACGAGCGATCCAGATGATTCTGCATACTTCTGACTGAAGTCTCACCAAGATTATCGCAGAAAATGCATATCTCAGCTTGAAACCTCACGTAAACCAAGATATCTCCGGTTCTGCACATCAAACGTACTGTGGAGTGTTGAAAATACCAGAAAACATGTTTCTCGAATTAAGTAGCTCGAAAAGAGGGTTCTCGAAGGTTCTGCATACTTCTGACAGAAGTCTCACCAAGATTATCGTTGAAAATGCATATCTCAACTTGAAACAAGACCGAAACCAAGATATCTCCGGTTCTGCATGTCAAACGTACTGTGGAGTGGTGAATACACCAGAAAACGTGTTTCTCGCATTAAATAGCTTGAAACGGGCGATCTCGATGTTTCTGCATACTTCTGACTGATGTCTCACCAAGATTATCGCAGAAAATGCATATCTCAGCTTGAAACCTCACGAAAACCAAGATATCTCCTGTTCTGCATATCAAACGCACTGTGGAGTGGTCAAAACACCAGATAACGTGTTTCTCGCATTAAACAGCTCGAAAAGAGCGATCTCGATGATACGGCATACTTCTGACAGATTCTCACCAAGATTATCGTAGAAAATGCATATCTCAGCTTGAAACCCGACCGAAACCAAGATACCTCCGGTTCTGCATATCAAACGCACTGTGGAGTGGTCAAAACACCAGATAACGTGTTTCTCGCATTAAATAGCTCGAAAAGAGCGATATCGATGATTCTGCATACTTCGGACAGAAGTCTCACCAATATTATCGCAGAAAATGCATATCTCAGCTTGAAACCTCACGAAAACCAAGATATCTCCTGTTCTGCATATCAAACGCACTGTGGAGTGGTCAAAACACCAGATAACGTGTTTCTCGCATTAAATAGCTCGAAAAGAGCGATCTCGATGATACGGCATACTTCTGACAGATTCTCACCAAGATTATCGTAGAAAATGCATATCTCAGCTTGAAACCCGACCGAAACCAAGATACCTCCGGTTCTGCATATCAAACGCGCTGTGGAGTGGTCAAAACACCAGATAACGTGTTTCTCGCATTAAATAGCTCGAAAAGAGCGATATCGATGATTCTGCATACTTCGGACAGAAGTCTCACCAATATTATCGCAGAAAATGCATATCTCAGCTTGAAACCTCACGAAAATCAAAATGTCGCCGGTTCTGCATATCAAACGCACTGTGGAGTGGTGAAAACAACCAGATGTCGTGTTTCTCGCATTCAATAGCTCGAAACGAGCGATCTAGATGATTCTGCATACTTCTGACTGAAGTCTCACCAATATTATCGCAGAAAATGAATATCTCAGCTTGAAACCCGACGAAAACCAAGATGTCGCCGGTTCTGCATATCAAACGCACTGTGGGGTGGTCAAAACACCAGATAACGTGCTGCTCGCATTAAATAGCTCGAAAAGAGCGATATCGATGATTCTGCATACTTCTGACAGAAGTCGCACAAAGATTATCGCAGAAAATGAATATCTCAGCTTGAAACCCGACGAAAACCAAGATGTCGCCGGTTCTGCATATCAAACGCACTGTGGAGTGGTGAAAACAACCAGATAACGTGTTTCTCGCATTAAATAGCTCGAAACGAGCGATCTAGATGATTCTGCATACTTCTGACTGAAGTCTCACCAATATTATCGCAGAAAATGAATATCTCAGCTTGAAACCCGACGAAAACCGAGATGTCGCCGGTTCTGCATATCAAACGCACTGTGGGGTGGTGAAAACACCAGAAAACCTGTTTCTCGAATTAAATAGCTCGAAAAGAGCGATCTAGATGATTCTGCATACTTCTGACTGAAGTCTCACCAATATTATCGCAGAAAATGCATATCTCAGCTAGAAACCTCACGAAAACCAAGATATCTCCGGTTCTGCACATCAAACGTACTGTGGAGTGGTGTATACACCAGAAAACGTGTTTCTCGCATTAAATAGCTTGAAACGGGCGATCTCGATGTTTCTGCATACTTCTGACTGATGTCTCACCAAGATTATCGCAGAAAATGCATATCTCAGCTTGAAACCTCACGAAAACCAAGATATCTCCTGTTCTGCATATCAAACGCACTGTGGAGTGGTCAAAACACCAGATAACGTGTTTCTCGCATTAAATAGCTCGAAAAGAGCGATCTCGATGATACGGCATACTTCTGACAGATTCTCACCAAGATTATCGTAGAAAATGCATATCTCAGCTTGAAACCCGACCGAAACCAAGATACCTCCGGTTCTGCATATCAAACGCACTGTGGAGTGGTCAAAACACCAGATAACGTGTTTCTCGCATTAAATAGCTCGAAAAGAGCGATATCGATGATTCTTTATACTTCTGAGTGAAGTATCACCAATATTATCGCAGAAAATGAATATCTCAGCTTGAAACCCGACGAAAACCAAGATGTCGCCGGTTCTGCATATCAAACGCACTGTGGGGTGGTCAAAACACGAGATAACGTGCTGCTCGCATTAAATAGCTCGAAAAGAGCGATATCGATGATTCTGCATACTTCTGACAGAAGTCGCACCAAGATTATCGCAGAAAATGAATATCTCAGCTTGAAACCCGACGAAAACCAAGATGTCGCCGGTTCTGCATATCAAACGCACTGTGGAGTGGTGAAAACAACCAGATAACGTGTTTCTCGCATTAAATAGCTCGAAACGAGCGATCTAGATGATTCTGCATACTTCTGACTGAAGTCTCACCAATATTATCGCAGAAAATGAATATCTCAGCTTGAAACCAGACGAAAACCAAGATGTCGCCGGTTCTGCATATCAAAAGCACTGTGGGGTGGTGAAAACACCAGAAAACCTGTTTCTCGAATTAAATAGCTCGAAAAGAGCGATCTAGATGATTCTGCATACTTCTGACTGAAGTCTCACCAATATTATCGCAGAAAATGCATATCTCAGCTAGAAACCTCACGAAAACCAAGATATCTCCGGTTCTGCACATCAAACGTACTGTGGAGTGGTGAATACACCAGAAAACGTGTTTCTCGCATTAAATAGCTCGAAAAGAGCGATCTAGATGATTCTGCATACTTCTGACAGAAGTCTCACCAAGATTATCGTAGAAAATGCATATCTCAGCATGAAACTCGACCGAAACCAAGATATCCCCGGTTCTGCATGTAAAACGTACTGTGGAGTGGTGAATACACCAGAAAACGTGTTTCTCGCATTAAATAGCTCGAAAAGAGCGATCTAGATGATTCTGCATACTTCTGACTGAAGTCTCACCAATATTATCGCAGAAAATGCATATCTCAGCTTGAAACCTCACGAAAATCAAGATGTCGCCGGTTCTGCATATCAAACGCACTGTGGAGTGGTGAAAACAACCAGATAACGTGTTTCTCGCATTAAATAGATCGAAACGAGCGATCTAGATGATTCTGCATACTTCTGAGTGAAGTATCACCAATATTATCGCAGAAAATGCATATCTCAGCTTGAAACCCGACGAAAATCAAGATGTCGCCGGTTCTGCATATCAAACGCACTGTGGAGTGGTCAATACAGCAGATAACGTGTTTCTCGCATTAAATAGCTCGAAAAGAGCGATCTCGATGATTCTGCATACTTCTGACAGATTCTCACCAAGATTATCGTAGAAAATGCATATCTCAGCTAGAAACCTCACTAAAATCAAGATGTCGCCGGTTCTGCAAATCAAACGCACTGTGGAGTGGTGAAAACAACCAGATAACGTGTTTCTCGCATTAAATAGCTCGAAACGAGCGACCCAGATAATTCTGCATACTTCTGACTGAAGTCTCACCAATATTATCGCAGAAAATGAATATCTCAGCTTGAAACCCGACGAAAACCAAGATGTCGCCGGTTCTGCATATCAAACGCACTGTGGGGTGGTGAAAACACAAGAAAACGTGTTTCTCGCATTAAATAGCTCGAAAAGAGCGATCTAGATGATTCTGCATACTTCTGACAGAAGACTCGCCAAGATTATCGCAGAAAATGCATATCTCAGCTGGAAACCCCACGAAAACCAAGATATCGCAGGTTCGGCATATCAAACGCCCTGTGGAGTGATGAAAACACCAGATAACGTGTTTCTCTCCTTAAATAGCTCGAATAGAGCGATCTCGATGATTCTGCATACTTCTGACAGAAGACTCACCAAGATTATCGTAGAAAATGCATATCTCAGCTTGAAACCCGGCCGAAACAAAGATATCTCCGGTTCTGCACATCAAACGTACTGTGGAGTGTTGAAAACACCAGAAAACGTGTTTCTCGAATTAAGTAGCTCGAAAAGAGCGATATCGATGATTCTGCATACTTCGGACAGAAGTCTCACCAATATTATCGCAGAAAATGCATATCTCAGCTTGAAACCTCACGAAAATCAAAATGTCGCCGGTTCTGCATATCAAACGCACTGTGGAGTGGTGAAAACAACCAGATGTCGTGTTTCTCGCATTCAATAGCTCGAAACGAGCGATCTAGATGATTCTGCATACTTCTGACTGAAGTCTCACCAATATTATCGCAGAAAATGAATATCTCAGCTTGAAACCCGACGAAAACCAAGATGTCGCCGGTTCTGCATATCAAACGCACTGTGGGGTGGTCAAAACACCAGATAACGTGCTGCTCGCATTAAATAGCTCGAAAAGAGCGATATCGATGATTCTGCATACTTCTGACAGAAGTCGCACAAAGATTATCGCAGAAAATGAATATCTCAGCTTGAAACCCGACGAAAACCAAGATGTCGCCGGTTCTGCATATCAAACGCACTGTGGAGTGGTGAAAACAACCAGATAACGTGTTTCTCGCATTAAATAGCTCGAAACGAGCGATCTAGATGATTCTGCATACTTCTGACTGAAGTCTCACCAATATTATCGCAGAAAATGAATATCTCAGCTTGAAACCCGACGAAAACCGAGATGTAGCCGGTTCTGCATATCAAACGCACTGTGGGGTGGTGAAAACACCAGAAAACCTGTTTCTCGAATTAAATAGCTCGAAAAGAGCGATCTAGATGATTCTGCATACTTCTGACTGAAGTCTCACCAATATTATCGCAGAAAATGCATATCTCAGCTAGAAACCTCACGAAAACCAAGATATCTCCGGTTCTGCACATCAAACGTACTGTGGAGTGGTGTATACACCAGAAAACGTGTTTCTCGCATTAAATAGCTTGAAACGGGCGATCTCGATGTTTCTGCATACTTCTGACTGATGTCTCACCAAGATTATCGCAGAAAATGCATATCTCAGCTTGAAACCTCACGAAAACCAAGATATCTCCTGTTCTGCATATCAAACGCACTGTGGAGTGGTCAAAACACCAGATAACGTGTTTCTCGCATTAAATAGCTCGAAAAGAGCGATCTCGATGATACGGCATACTTCTGACAGATTCTCACCAAGATTATCGTAGAAAATGCATATCTCAGCTTGAAACCCGACCGAAACCAAGATACCTCCGGTTCTGCATATCAAACGCACTGTGGAGTGGTCAAAACACCAGATAACGTGTTTCTCGCATTAAATAGCTCGAAAAGAGCGATATCGATGATTCTTTATACTTCTGAGTGAAGTATCACCAATATTATCGCAGAAAATGAATATCTCAGCTTGAAACCCGACGAAAACCAAGATGTCGCCGGTTCTGCATATCAAACGCACTGTGGGGTGGTCAAAACACGAGATAACGTGCTGCTCGCATTAAATAGCTCGAAAAGAGCGATATCGATGATTCTGCATACTTCTGACAGAAGTCGCACCAAGATTATCGCAGAAAATGAATATCTCAGCTTGAAACCCGACGAAAACCAAGATGTCGCCGGTTCTGCATATCAAACGCACTGTGGAGTGGTGAAAACAACCAGATAACGTGTTTCTCGCATTAAATAGCTCGAAACGAGCGATCTAGATGATTCTGCATACTTCTGACTGAAGTCTCACCAATATTATCGCAGAAAATGAATATCTCAGCTTGAAACCAGACGAAAACCAAGATGTCGCCGGTTCTGCATATCAAAAGCACTGTGGGGTGGTGAAAACACCAGAAAACCTGTTTCTCGAATTAAATAGCTCGAAAAGAGCGATCTAGATGATTCTGCATACTTCTGACTGAAGTCTCACCAATATTATCGCAGAAAATGCATATCTCAGCTAGAAACCTCACGAAAACCAAGATATCTCCGGTTCTGCACATCAAACGTACTGTGGAGTGGTGAATACACCAGAAAACGTGTTTCTCGCATTAAATAGCTCGAAAAGAGCGATCTAGATGATTCTGCATACTTCTGACAGAAGTCTCACCAAGATTATCGTAGAAAATGCATATCTCAGCATGAAACTCGACCGAAACCAAGATATCCCCGGTTCTGCATGTAAAACGTACTGTGGAGTGGTGAATACACCAGAAAACGTGTTTCTCGCATTAAATAGCTCGAAAAGAGCGATCTAGATGATTCTGCATACTTCTGACTGAAGTCTCACCAATATTATCGCAGAAAATGCATATCTCAGCTTGAAACCTCACGAAAATCAAGATGTCGCCGGTTCTGCATATCAAACGCACTGTGGAGTGGTGAAAACAACCAGATAACGTGTTTCTCGCATTAAATAGATCGAAACGAGCGATCTAGATGATTCTGCATACTTCTGAGTGAAGTATCACCAATATTATCGCAGAAAATGCATATCTCAGCTTGAAACCCGACGAAAATCAAGATGTCGCCGGTTCTGCATATCAAACGCACTGTGGAGTGGTCAATACAGCAGATAACGTGTTTCTCGCATTAAATAGCTCGAAAAGAGCGATCTCGATGATTCTGCATACTTCTGACAGATTCTCACCAAGATTATCGTAGAAAATGCATATCTCAGCTAGAAACCTCACTAAAATCAAGATGTCGCCGGTTCTGCAAATCAAACGCACTGTGGAGTGGTGAAAACAACCAGATAACGTGTTTCTCGCATTAAATAGCTCGAAACGAGCGACCCAGATAATTCTGCATACTTCTGACTGAAGTCTCACCAATATTATCGCAGAAAATGAATATCTCAGCTTGAAACCCGACGAAAACCAAGATGTCGCCGGTTCTGCATATCAAACGCACTGTGGGGTGGTGAAAACACAAGAAAACGTGTTTCTCGCATTAAATAGCTCGAAAAGAGCGATCTAGATGATTCTGCATACTTCTGACAGAAGACTCGCCAAGATTATCGCAGAAAATGCATATCTCAGCTGGAAACCCCACGAAAACCAAGATATCGCAGGTTCGGCATATCAAACGCCCTGTGGAGTGATGAAAACACCAGATAACGTGTTTCTCTCCTTAAATAGCTCGAATAGAGCGATCTCGATGATTCTGCATACTTCTGACAGAAGACTCACCAAGATTATCGTAGAAAATGCATATCTCAGCTTGAAACCCGGCCGAAACAAAGATATCTCCGGTTCTGCACATCAAACGTACTGTGGAGTGTTGAAAACACCAGAAAACGTGTTTCTCGAATTAAGTAGCTCGAAAAGATCGTTTTCGAAGGTTCTGCATACTTCTGACAGAAGTCTCACCAAGATTATCGTAGAAAATGCATATCTCAGCTTGAAACCCGGCCGAAACCAAGATATCTCCGGTTCTGCATGTCAAACGTACTGTCTAGTGGTGCATACACCAGAAAACGTGTTTCTCGCATTAAATAGCTCGAAAAGAGCGATCTAGATGATTCTGCATACTTCTGTCAGAAGACTCACCAAGATTATCGCAGAAAATGCATATCTCAGCTGGACACACCACGAAAATCAAGATATCGCCGGTTCTACATACCAAACGCTCTCTAGAATGTTGAAAACACCAGAAAACTTGTTTTTTCGCATTAAATAGCTCGAAACGAGCGACCTACATGATTCTGCATACTTCTGACTGAAGTCTCACCAATATTATCGCAGAAAATGCATATCTCAGCTAGAAACCTCTCGAAAATCAAGATGTCGCCGGTTCTGCATATCAAACGCACTGTGGAGTGGTGAAAACAACCAGATAACGTGTTTCTCGCATTAAATAGCTCGAAACGAGCGATCTCGATGATTCTGCATACTTCGGACAGAAGTCTCACCAAGATTATCGCAGTAAATGCATATCTCAGCTGGAAACCCCACGAAAACCAAGATATCGCCGGTTCTGCATATCAAACGCCCTGTGGAGTGACGAAAACACCAGATAACGTGTTTCTCGCCTTAAATAGCTCGAATAGAGCGATCTCGATGATTCTGCATACTGCTGACAGAAGACTCACCAAGATTATCGTAGAAAATGCATATCTCAGCTTGAAACCCGGCCGAAACCAAGATATCTTCGGTTCTGCATGCGAAACGTACTGTGGAGTGGTGAATACACCAGAAAACGTGTTTCTCGCATTAAATAGCTCGAAAAGAGCGATCTCGATGATTCTGCATACTTCTGACAGATTCTCACCACGATTTTCGTAGAAAATGCATATCAAAGCTTGAAACCCGACCGAAACCAAGATATCTCCGGTTCTGCATGTCAAACGTACTGTGGAGTGGGGAATACACCAGAAAACGCGTTTCTCGCAATAAATAGATCGAAAAGAGCGATCTCGATTATTCTGCATACTTCTGACTGAAGTCTCACCAAGATTATCGCAGAAACTGCATATCTCAGCTTGAAACCCGACCGAAACCAAGATATCTCCGGTTCTGCATATCAAACGCACTGTGGGGTGGTGAAAACACCAGAAAACGTGTTTCTCGCATTAAATAGCTCGAAACGAGCGATCTAGATGATTCTGCATACTTCTGACTGAAGTCTCACCAATATTATCGCAGAAAATGCATATCTCAGCTAGAAACCTCACGAAAATCAAGATGTCGCCTGTTCTGCAAATCAAACGCACTGTGGAGTGGTGAAAACAACCAGATAACGTGTTTCTCGCATTAAATAGCTCGAAACGAGCGATCCAGATGATTCTGCATACTTCTGACTGAAGTCTCACCAATATTATCGCAGAATATGAATATTTCAGCTTGAAACCCGGCCGAAACCAAGATATCTTCTGTTCTGCATGCCAAACGTACTGTGGAGTGGTGAAAACACCAGAAAACCTGTTTCTCGAATTAAATAGCTCGAAAAGAGCGATCTAGATGATTCTGCATACTTCTGACTGAAGTCTCACCAATATTATCGCAGAAAATGCATATCTCAGCTAGAAACCTCACGAAAACCAAGATATCTCCGGTTCTGCACATCAAACGTACTGTGGAGTGGTGTATACACCAGAAAACGTGTTTCTCGCATTAAATAGCTTGAAACGGGCGATCTCGATGTTTCTGCATACTTCTGACTGATGTCTCACCAAGATTATCGCAGAAAATGCATATCTCAGCTTGAAACCTCACGAAAACCAAGATATCTCCTGTTCTGCATATCAAACGCACTGTGGAGTGGTCAAAACACCAGATAACGTGTTTCTCGCATTAAATAGCTCGAAAAGAGCGATCTCGATGATACGGCATACTTCTGACAGATTCTCACCAAGATTATCGTAGAAAATGCATATCTCAGCTTGAAACCCGACCGAAACCAAGATACCTCCGGTTCTGCATATCAAACGCACTGTGGAGTGGTCAAAACACCAGATAACGTGTTTCTCGCATTAAATAGCTCGAAAAGAGCGATATCGATGATTCTTTATACTTCTGAGTGAAGTATCACCAATATTATCGCAGAAAATGAATATCTCAGCTTGAAACCCGACGAAAACCAAGATGTCGCCGGTTCTGCATATCAAACGCACTGTGGGGTGGTCAAAACACGAGATAACGTGCTGCTCGCATTAAATAGCTCGAAAAGAGCGATATCGATGATTCTGCATACTTCTGACAGAAGTCGCACCAAGATTATCGCAGAAAATGAATATCTCAGCTTGAAACCCGACGAAAACCAAGATGTCGCCGGTTCTGCATATCAAACGCACTGTGGAGTGGTGAAAACAACCAGATAACGTGTTTCTCGCATTTAATAGCTCGAAACGAGCGATCTAGATGATTCTGCATACTTCTGACTGAAGTCTCACCAATATTATCGCAGAAAATGAATATCTCAGCTTGAAACCAGACGAAAACCAAGATGTCGCCGGTTCTGCATATCAAAAGCACTGTGGGGTGGTGAAAACACCAGAAAACCTGTTTCTCGAATTAAATAGCTCGAAAAGAGCGATCTAGATGATTCTGCATACTTCTGACTGAAGTCTCACCAATATTATCGCAGAAAATGCATATCTCAGCTAGAAACCTCACGAAAACCAAGATATCTCCGGTTCTGCACATCAAACGTACTGTGGAGTGGTGAATACACCAGAAAACGTGTTTCTCGCATTAAATAGCTCGAAAAGAGCGATCTAGATGATTCTGCATACTTCTGACAGAAGTCTCACCAAGATTATCGTAGAAAATGCATATCTCAGCATGAAACTCGACCGAAATCAAGATATCCCCGGTTCTGCATGTAAAACGTACTGTGGAGTGGTGAATACACCAGAAAACGTGTTTCTCGCATTAAATAGCTCGAAAAGAGCGATCTAGATGATTCTGCATACTTCTGACTGAAGTCTCACCAATATTATCGCAGAAAATGCATATCTCAGCTTGAAACCTCACGAAAATCAAGATGTCGCCGGTTCTGCATATCAAACGCACTGTGGAGTGGTGAAAACAACCAGATAACGTGTTTCTCGCATTAAATAGATCGAAACGAGCGATCTAGATGATTCTGCATACTTCTGAGTGAAGTATCACCAATATTATCGCAGAAAATGCATATCTCAGCTTGAAACCCGACGAAAATCAAGATGTCGCCGGTTCTGCATATCAAAGGCACTGTGGAGTGGTCAATACAGCAGATAACGTGTTTCTCGCATTAAATAGCTCGAAAAGAGCGATCTCGATGATTCTGCATACTTCTGACAGATTCTCACCAAGATTATCGTAGAAAATGCATATCTCAGCTAGAAACCTCACGAAAATCAAGATGTCGCCGGTTCTGCAAATCAAACGCACTGTGGAGTGGTGAAAACAACCAGATAACGTGTTTCTCGCATTAAATAGCTCGAAACGAGCGACCCAGATAATTCTGCATACTTCTGACTGAAGTCTCACCAATATTATCGCAGAAAATGAATATCTCAGCTTGAAACCCGACGAAAACCAAGATGTCGCCGGTTCTGCATATCAAACGCACTGTGGGGTGGTGAAAACACAAGAAAACGTGTTTCTCGCATTAAATAGCTCGAAAAGAGCGATCTAGATGATTCTGCATACTTCTGACAGAAGACTCGCCAAGATTATCGCAGAAAATGCATATCTCAGCTGGAAACCCCACGAAAACCAAGATATCGCAGGTTCGGCATATCAAACGCCCTGTGGAGTGATGAAAACACCAGATAACGTGTTTCTCTCCTTAAATAGCTCGAATAGAGCGATCTCGATGATTCTGCATACTTCTGACAGAAGACTCACCAAGATTATCGTAGAAAATGCATATCTCAGCTTGAAACCCGGCCGAAACAAAGATATCTCCGGTTCTGCACATCAAACGTACTGTGGAGTGTTGAAAACACCAGAAAACGTGTTTCTCGAATTAAGTAGCTCGAAAAGATCGTTTTCGAAGGTTCTGCATACTTCTGACAGAAGTCTCACCAAGATTATCGTAGAAAATGCATATCTCAGCTTGAAACCCGGCCGAAACCAAGATATCTCCGGTTCTGCATGTCAAACGTACTGTCTAGTGGTGCATACACCAGAAAACGTGTTTCTCGCATTAAATAGCTCGAAAAGAGCGATCTAGATGATTCTGCATACTTCTGTCAGAAGACTCACCAAGATTATCGCAGAAAATGCATATCTCAGCTGGACACACCACGAAAATCAAGATATCGCCGGTTCTACATACCAAACGCTCTCTAGAATGTTGAAAACACCAGAAAACTTGTTTTTTCACATTAAATAGCTCGAAACGAGCGACCTACATGATTCTGCATACTTCTGACTGAAGTCTCACCAAGATTATCGCAGTAAATGCATATCTCAGCTGGAAACCCCACGAAAACCAAGATATCGCCGGTTCTGCATATCAAACGCCCTGTGGAGTGACGAAAACACCAGATAACGTGTTTCTCGCATTAAATAGCTCGAAACGAGCGATCTCGATGATTCTGCATACTTCGGACAGAAGTCTCACCAAGATTATCGCAGTAAATGCATATCTCAGCTGGAAACCCCACGAAAACCAAGATATCGCCGGTTCTGCATATCAAACGCCCTGTGGAGTGACGAAAACACCAGATAACGTGTTTATCGCCTTAAATAGCTCGAATAGAGCGATCTCGATGATTCTGCATACTGCTGACAGAAGACTCACCAAGATTATCGTAGAAAATGCATATCTCAGCTTGAAACCCGGCCGAAACCAAGATATCTTCGGTTCTGCATGCGAAACGTACTGTGGAGTGGTGAATACACCAGAAAACGTGTTTCTCGCATTAAATAGCTCGAAAAGAGCGATCTCGATGATTCTGCATACTTCTGACAGATTCTCACCACGATTTTCGTAGAAAATGCATATCAAAGCTTGAAACCCGACCGAAACCAAGATATCTCCGGTTCTGCATGTCAAACGTACTGTGGAGTGGGGAATACACCAGAAAACGCGTTTCTCGCAATAAATAGATCGAAAAGAGCGATCTCGATTATTCTGCATACTTCTGACTGAAGTCTCACCAAGATTATCGCAGAAACTGCATATCTCAGCTTGAAACCCGACCGAAACCAAGATATCTCCGGTTCTGCATATCAAACGCACTGTGGGGTGGTGAAAACACCAGAAAACGTGTTTCTCGCATTAAATAGCTCGAAACGAGCGATCTAGATGATTCTGCATACTTCTGACTGAAGTCTCACCAATATTATCGCAGAAAATGCATATCTCAGCTAGAAACCTCACGAAAATCAAGATGTCGCCTGTTCTGCAAATCAAACGCACTGTGGAGTGGTGAAAACAACCAGATAACGTGTTTCTCGCATTAAATAGCTCGAAACGAGCGATCCAGATGATTCTGCATACTTCTGACTGAAGTCTCACCAATATTATCGCAGAATATGAATACTTCAGCTTGAAACCCGGCCGAAACCAAGATATCTTCTGTTCTGCATGCCAAACGTACTGTGGAGTGGTGAATACACCAGAAAACGTGTTTCTCGCATTAAATAGCTCGAAAAGAGCGATCTAGATGATTCTGCAAACTTCTGTCAGAAGGCTCACCAAGATTATCGCAGAAAATGCATATCTCAGCTGGAAACACCACGAATATCAAGATATCGCCGGTTTTACATATCAAACGCACTGTGGATTGTTGAAAACACCAGAAAACTTGTTTTTTCGCATTCAATAGCTCGAAACGAGCGATCTAGATGATTCTGCAAACTTCTGTCAGAAGGCTCACCAAGATTATCGCAGAAAATGCATATCTCAGCTAGAAACCTCACGAAAATCAAGATGTCGCCGATTCTGCATATCAAACGCCCTGTGGAGTAATGAAAACACCAGATAACGTGTTTCTCGCATTAAATATCTCGAATAGAGCGATCTCGATGATTCTGCATACTTCTGACTGAAGTCTCACCAAGATTATCGCAGAAAATGCATATCTCAGCTTGAAACCTCACGAAAACCAAGATATCTCCGGTTCTGCACATCAAACGTACTGTGGAGTGTTGAAAACACCAGAAAACGTGTTTCTCGAATTAAGTAGCTCGAAAAGAGCGATCTCGAAGGTTCTGCATACTTCTGACAGAAGTCTCACCAAGATTATCGTTGAAAATGCATATCTCAGCTTGAAACCCGGCCGAAACCAAGATATCTTCTGTTCTGCATGCCAAACGTACTGTGGAGTGGTGAATACACCAGAAAACGTGTTTCTCGCATTAAATAGCTCGAAAAGAGCGATCTAGATGATTCTGCAAACTTCTGTCAGAAGGCTCACCAAGATTATCGCAGAAAATGCATATCTCAGCTAGAAACCTCACGAAAATCAAGATGTCGCCGAATCTGCATATCAAACGCCCTGTGGAGTAATGAAAACACCAGATAACGTGTTTCACGCATTAAATATCTCGAATAGAGCGATCTCGATGATTCTGCATACTTCTGACTGAAGTCTCACCAAGATTATCGCAGAGAATGCATATCTCAGCTTGAAACCTCACGAAAACCAAGATATCTCGGGTTCTGCACATCAAACGTACTGTGGAGTGTTGAAAACACCAGAAAACGTGTTTCTCGAATTAAGTAGCTGGAAAAGAACGTTCTTGAAGGTTCTGCATCCTTCTGACAGAAGTCTCACCAAGATTATCGTAGAAAATGCATATCTGAGCTTGAAACCCGACCGAAACCAAGATATCTCCGGTTCTGCATGTCAAACGTACTGTGGAGTGGTGAATACACCAGAAAACTTGTTTCTCGTATTAAATAGCTCGAAACGAGCGATCTAGATGATTCTGCATACTTCTGACTGAGGTCTCACCAATATTATCGCAGAAGATGCATATCTCAGCTGGAAACACCACGAATATCAAGATATCACCGGTTTTACAAATCAAACGCACTGTGGATTGTTGAAAGCACCAGAAAACTTGTTTTTTCGCATTCAATAGCTCGAAACGAGCGATCTAGATGATTCTGCATACTTCTGAGTGAAGTATCACCAATATTATCGCAGAAAATGCATATCTCAGCTTGATACCCGACGAAAACCAAGATGTCGCCGGTTCTGCATATCAAACGCACTGTGGAGTGGTGAAAACAACCAGATAACGTGTTTCTCAAATTAAATAGCCCGAAATGAGCGATCCAGATGATTCTGCATACTTCTGACTGAAGTCTCACCAAGATTATCGCAGAAAATGCATATCTCAGCTTGAAACCTCACGAAAACCAAGATATCTCCGGTTCTGCACATCAAACGTACTGTGGAGTGTTGAAAATACCAGAAAACATGTTTTTTCGAATTAAGTAGCTCGAAAAGAGGGTTCTCGAAGGTTCTGCATTCTTCTGACAGAAGTCTCACCAAGATTATCGTTGAAAATGCATATCTCAACTTGAAACAAGACCGAAACCAAGATATCTCCGGTTCTGCATGTCAAACGTACTGTGGAGTGGTGAATACACCAGAAAACGTGTTTCTCGCATTAAATAGCTTGAAACGGGCGATCTCGATGTTTCTGCATACTTCTGACTGATGTCTCACCAAGATTATCGCAGAAAATGCATATCTCAGCTTGAAACCTCACGAAAACCAAGATATCTCCTGTTCTGCATATCAAACGCACTGTGGAGTGGTCAAAACACCAGATAACGTGTTTCTCACATTAAATAGCTCGAAAAGAGCGATCTCGATGATACGGCATACTTCTGACAGATTCTCACCAAGATTATCGTAGAAAATGCATATCTCAGCTTGAAACCCGACCGAAACCACGATACCTCCGGTTCTGCATATCAAACGCACTGTGGAGTGGTCAAAACACCAGATAACGTGTTTCTCGCATTAAATAGCTCGAAAAGAGCGATATCGATGATTCTGCATACTTCGGACAGAAGTCTCACCAATATTATCGCAGAAAATGCATATCTCAGCTTGAAACCTCACGAAAATCAAAATGTCGCCGGTTCTGCATATCAAACGCACTGTGGAGTGGTGAAAACAACCAGATGTCGTGTTTCTCGCATTCAATAGCTCGAAACGAGCGATCTAGATGATTCTGCATACTTCTGAGTGAAGTATCACCAATATTATCGCAGAAAATGAATATCTCAGCTTGAAACCCGACGAAAACCAAGTTGTCGCCGGTTCTGCATATCAAACGCACTGTGGGGTGGTGAAAACACCAGAAAACCTGTTTCTCGAATTAAATAGCTCGAAAAGAGCGATCTAGATGATTCTGCATACTTCTGACTGAAGTCTCACCAATATTATCGCAGAAAATGCATATCTCAGCTAGAAACCTCACGAAAACCAAGATATCTCCGGTTCTGCACATCAAACGTACTGTGGAGTGGTGAATACACCAGAAAACGTGTTTCTCGCATTAAATAGCTTGAAACGGGCGATCTCGATGTTTCTGCATACTTCTGACTGATGTCTCACCAAGATTATCGCAGAAAATGCATATCTCAGCTTGAAACCTCACGAAAACCAAGATATCTCCTGTTCTGCATATCAAACGCACTGTGGAGTGGTCAGAACACCAGATAACGTGTTTCTCGCATTAAATAGCTCGAAACGAGCGATCTAGATGATTCTGCATACTTCTGACTGAAGTCTCACCAATATTATCGCAGAAAATGAATATCTCAGCTTGAAACCCGACGAAAACCAAGATGTCGCCGGTTCTGCATATCAAACGCACTGTGGAGTGGTGAAAACAACCAGATAACGTGTTTCTCGCATTAAATAGCTCGAAACGAGCGATCTAGATGATTCTGCATACTTCTGACTGAAGTCTCACCAATATTATCGCAGAAAATGAATATCTCAGCTTGAAACCCGACCGAAACCACGATACCTCCGGTTCTGCATATCAAACGCACTGTGGAGTGGTCAAAACACCAGATAACGTGTTTCTCGCATTAAATAGCTCGAAAAGAGCGATATCGATGATTCTGCATACTTCGGACAGAAGTCTCACCAATATTATCGCAGAAAATGCATATCTCAGCTTGAAACCTCACGAAAATCAAAATGTCGCCGGTTCTGCATATCAAACGCACTGTGGAGTGGTGAAAACAACCAGATGTCGTGTTTCTCGCATTCAATAGCTCGAAACGAGCGATCTAGATGATTCTGCATACTTCTGAGTGAAGTATCACCAATATTATCGCAGAAAATGAATATCTCAGCTTGAAACCCGACGAAAACCAAGATGTCGCCGGTTCTGCATATCAAACGCACTGTGGGGTGGTGAAAACACCAGAAAACCTGTTTCTCGAATTAAATAGCTCGAAAAGAGCGATCTAGATGATTCTGCATACTTCTGACTGAAGTCTCACCAATATTATCGCAGAAAATGCATATCTCAGCTAGAAACCTCACGAAAACCAAGATAGCTCCGGTTCTGCACATCAAACGTACTGTGGAGTGGTGAATACACCAGAAAACGTGTTTCTCGCATTAAATAGCTTGAAACGGTCGATCTCGATGTTTCTGCATACTTCTGACTGATGTCTCACCAAGATTATCGCAGAAAATGCATATCTCAGCTTGAAACCTCACGAAAACCAAGATATCTCCTGTTCTGCATATCAAACGCACTGTGGAGTGGTCAAAACACCAGATAACGTGTTTCTCGCATTAAATAGCTCGAAACGAGCGATCTAGATGATTCTGCATACTTCTGACTGAAGTCTCACCAATATTATCGCAGAAAATGAATATCTCAGCTTGAAACCCGACGAAAACCAAGATGTCGCCGGTTCTGCATATCAAACGCACTGTGGAGTGGTGAAAACAACCAGATAACGTGTTTCTCGCATTAAATAGCTCGAAACGAGCGATCTAGATGATTCTGCATACTTCTGACTGAAGTCTCACCAATATTATCGCAGAAAATGAATATCTCAGCTTGAAACCCGACGAAAACCAAGATGTCGCCGGTTCTGCATATCAAACGCACTGTGGGGTGGTGAAAACACCAGAAAACCTGTTTCTCGAATTAAATAGCTCGAAAAGAGCGATCTAGATGATTCTGCATCCTTCTGACAGAAGTCTCACCAAGATTATCGTAGAAAATGCATATCTGAGCTTGAAACCCGACCGAAACCAAGATATCTCCGGTTCTGCATGTCAAACGTACTGTGGAGTGGTGAATACACCAGAAAACTTGTTTCTCGTATTAAATAGCTCGAAACGAGCGATCTAGATGATTCTGCATACTTCTGACTGAGGTCTCACCAATATTATCGCAGAAGATGCATATCTCAGCTGGAAACACCACGAATATCAAGATATCGCCGGTTTTACATATCAAACGCACTGTGGATTGTTGAAAACACCAGAAAACTTCTTTTTTCGCATTCAATAGCTCGAAACGAGCGATCTAGATGATTCTGCATACTTCTGACTGAAGTCTCACCAATATTATCGCAGAAAATGCATATCTCAAATAGAAACCTCACGAAAATCAATATGTCGCCGGTTCTGCATATCAAACGCACTGGGGAGTGATGAAAACAACCAGATAACGTGTTTCTTGCATTAGATAGATCGAAACGAGCGATCTCGATGATTCTGCATCCTTCTGACTGAAGTCTCACCAAGATTATCGCAGAAAATGCATATCTCAGCTTGAAACCTCACGAAAACCAAGATATCTCCGGTTCTGCACATCAAACGTACTGTGGAGTGGTGAATACACCAGAAAACGTGTTTCTCGCATTAAATAGCTTGAAACGGGCGATCTCGATGTTTCTGCATACTTCTGACTGATGTCTCACCAATATTATCGCAGAAAATGCATATCTCAGCTTGAAACCTCACGAAAACCAAGATATCTCCTGTTCTGCATATCAAACGCACTGTGGAGTGGTCAAAACACCAGAAAACGTGTTTCTCGCATTAAATAGCTCGAAACGAGCGATCTAGATGATTCTGCATACTTCTGACAGAAGTCTCACCAATATTATCGCAGAAAATGCATATCTCAGCTGGAAACACCACGAAAATCAAGATATCGCCGGTTTTACATATCAAACGCACTGTGGAATGTTGAAAACACCAGAAAACTTGTTTTTTCGCATTCAATAGCTCGAAACGAGCGATCTAGATGATTCTGCATACTTCTGAGTGAAGTATCACCAATATTATCGCAGAAAATGCATATCTCAGCTTGATTCCCGACGAAAACCAAGATGTCGCCGGTTCTGCATATCAAACGCACTGTGGAGTGGTGAAAACAACCAGATAACGTGTTTCTCAAATTAAATAGCCCGAAACGAGCGATCCAGATGATTCTGCATACTTCTGACTGAAGTCTCACCAAGATTATCGCAGAAAATGCATATCTCAGCTTGAAACCTCACGAAAACCAAGATATGTCCGGTTCTGCACATCAAACGTACTGTGGAGTGTTGAAAATACCAGAAAACATGTTTTTTCGAATTAAGTAGCTCGAAAAGAGGGTTCTCGAAGGTTCTGCATTCTTCTGACAGAAGTCTCACCAAGATTATCGTTGAAAATGCATATCTCAACTTGAAACAAGACCGAAACCAAGATATCTCCGGTTCTGCATGTCAAACGTACTGTGGAGTGGTGAATACACCAGAAAACGTGTTTCTCGCATTAAATAGCTTGAAACGGGCGATCTCGATGTTTCTGCATACTTCTGACTGATGTCTCACCAAGATTATCGCAGAAAATGCATATCTCAGCTTGAAACCTCACGAAAACCAAGATATCTCCGGTTCTGCACATCAAACGTACTGTGGAGTGTTGAAAATACCAGAAAACATGTTTTTTCGAATTAAGTAGCTCGAAAAGAGGGTTCTCGAAGGTTCTGCATTCTTCTGACAGAAGTCTCACCAAGATTATCGTTGAAAATGCATATCTCAACTTGAAACAAGACCGAAACCAAGATATCTCCGGTTCTGCATGTCAAACGTACTGTGGAGTGGTGAATACACCAGAAAACGTGTTTCTCGCATTAAATAGCTTGAAACGGGCGATCTCGATGATACGGCATACTTCTGACAGATTCTCACCAAGATTATCGTAGAAAATGCATATCTCAGCTTGAAACCCGACCGAAACCACGATACCTCCGGTTCTGCATATCAAACGCACTGTGGAGTGGTCAAAACACCAGATAACGTGTTTCTCGCATTAAATAGCTCGAAAAGAGCGATATCGATGATTCTGCATACTTCGGACAGAAGTCTCACCAATATTATCGCAGAAAATGCATATCTCAGCTTGAAACCCGACCGAAACCAAGATACCTCCGGTTCTGCATATCAAACGCACTGTGGAGTGGTCAAAACACCAGATAACGTGTTTCTCGCATTAAATAGCTCGAAAAGAGCGATATCGATGATTCTGCATACTTCTGAGTGAAGTATCACCAATATTATCGCAGAAAATGAATATCTCAGCTTGAAACCCGACGAAAACCAAGATGTCGCCGGTTCTGCATATCAAACGCACTGTGGGGTGGTCAAAACACCAGATAACGTGCTGCTCGCATTAAATAGCTCGAAAAGAGCGATATCGATGATTCTGCATACTTCTGACAGAAGTCGCACCAAGATTATCGCAGAAAATGAATATCTCAGCTTGAAACCCGACGAAAACCAAGATGTCGCCGGTTCTGCATATCAAACGCACTGTGGAGTGGTGAAAACAACCAGATAACGTGTTTCTCGCATTAAATAGCTCGAAACGAGCGATCTAGATGATTCTGCATCCTTCTGACTGAAGTCTCACCAATATTATCGCAGAAAATGAATATCTCAGCTTGAAACCCGACGAAAACCAAGATGTCGCCGGTTCTGCATATCAAACGCACTGTGGGGTGGTGAAAACACCAGAAAACCTGTTTCTCGAATTAAATAGCTCGAAAAGAGCGATCTAGATGATTCTGCATACTTCTGACTGAAGTCTCACCAATATTATCGCAGAAAATGCATATCTCAGCTAGAAACCTCACGAAAACCAAGATATCTCCGGTTCTGCACATCAAACGTACTGTGGAGTGGTGAATACACCAGAAAACGTGTTTCTCGCATTAAATAGCTTGAAACGGGCGATCTCGATGTTTCTGCATACTTCTGACTGATGTCTCACCAAGATTATCGCAGAAAATACATATCTCAGCTTGAAACCTCACGAAAACCAAGATATCTCCTGTTCTGCATATCAAACGCACTGTGGAGTGGTCAAAACTCCAGATAACGTGTTTCTCGCATTAAATAGATCGAAAAGAGCGATCTCGATGATACGGCATACTTCTGACAGATTCTCACCAAGATTATCGTAGAAAATGCATATCTCAGCTTGAAACCCGACCGAAACCAAGATACCTCCGGTTCTGCATATCAAACGCACTGTGGAGTGGTCAAAACACCAGATAACGTGTTTCTCGCATTAAATAGCTCGAAAAGAGCGATATCGATGATTCTGCATACTTCTGAGTGAAGTATCACCAATATTATCGCAGAAAATGAATATCTCAGCTTGAAACCCGACGAAAACCAAGATGTCGCCGGTTCTGCATATCAAACGCACTGTGGGGTGGTCAAAACACCAGATAACGTGCTGCTCGCATTAAATAGCTCGAAAAGAGCGATATCGATGATTCTGCATACTTCTGACAGAAGTCGCACCAAGATTATCGCAGAAAATGAATATCTCAGCTTGAAACCCGACGAAAACCAAGATGTCGCCGGTTCTGCATATCAAACGCACTGTGGAGTGGTGAAAACAACCAGATAACGTGTTTCTCGCATTAAATAGCTCGAAACGAGCGATCTAGATGATTCTGCATACTTCTGACTGAAGTCTCACCAATATTATCGCAGAAAATGAATATCTCAGCTTGAAACCCGACGAAAACCAAGATGTCGCCGGTTCTGCATATCAAACGCACTGTGGGGTGGTGAAAACACCAGAAAACCTGTTTCTCGAATTAAATAGCTCGAAAAGAGCGATCTAGATGATTCTGCATACTTCTGACTGAAGTCTCACCAATATTATCGCAGAAAATGCATATCTCAGCTAGAAACCTCACGAAAACCAAGATATCTCCGGTTCTGCACATCAAACGTACTGTGGAGTGGTGAATACACCAGAAAACGTGTTTCTCGCATTAAATAGCTTGAAACGGGCGATCTCGATGTTTCTGCATACTTCTGACTGATGTCTCACCAAGATTATCGCAGAAAATACATATCTCAGCTTGAAACCTCACGAAAACCAAGATATCTCCTGTTCTGCATATCAAACGCACTGTGGAGTGGTCAAAACACCAGATAACGTGTTTCTCGCATTAAATAGCTCGAAAAGAGCGATCTCGATGATACGGCATACTTCTGACAGATTCTCACCAAGATTATCGTAGAAAATGCATATCTCAGCTTGAAACCCGACCGAAACCAAGATACCTCCGGTTCTGCATATCAAACGCACTGTGGAGTGGTCAAAACACCAGATAACGTGTTTCTCGCATTAAATAGCTCGAAAAGAGCGATATCGATGATTCTGCATACTTCTGAGTGAAGTATCACCAATATTATCGCAGAAAATGAATATCTCAGCTTGAAACCCGACGAAAACCAAGATGTCGCCGGTTCTGCATATCAAACGCACTGTGGGGTGGTCAAAACACCAGATAACGTGCTGCTCGCATTAAATAGCTCGAAAAGAGCGATATCGATGATTCTGCATACTTCTGACAGAAGTCGCACCAAGATTATCGCAGAAAATGAATATCTCAGCTTGAAACCCGACGAAAACCAAGATGTCGCCGGTTCTGCATATCAAACGCACTGTGGAGTGGTGAAAACAACCAGATAACGTGTTTCTCGCATTAAATAGCTCGAAACGAGCGATCTAGATGATTCTGCATACTTCTGACTGAAGTCTCACCAATATTATCGCAGAAAATGAATATCTCAGCTTGAAACCCGACGAAAACCAAGATGTCGCCGGTTCTGCATATCAAACGCACTGTGGGGTGGTGAAAACACCAGAAAACCTGTTTCTCGAATTAAATAGCTCGAAAAGAGCGATCTAGATGATTCTGCATACTTCTGACTGAAGTCTCACCAATATTATCGCAGAAAATGCATATCTCAGCTAGAAACCTCACGAAAACCAAGATATCTCCGGTTCTGCACATCAAACGTACTGTGGAGTGGTGAATACACCAGAAAACGTGTTTCTCGCATTAAATAGCTTGAAACGGGCGATCTCGATGTTTCTGCATACTTCTGACTGATGTCTCACCAAGATTATCGCAGAAAATACATATCTCAGCTTGAAACCTCACGAAATCCAAGATATCTCCTGTTCTGCATATCAAACGCACTGTGAAGTGGTCAAAACACCAGATAACGTGTTTCTCGCATTAAATAGCTCGAAAAGAGCGATCTCGATGATACGGCATACTTCTGACAGATTCTCACCAAGATTATCGTAGAAAATGCATATCTCAGCTTGAAACCCGACCGAAACCAAGATACCTCCGGTTCTGCATATCAAACGCACTGTGGAGTGGTCAAAACACCAGATAACGTGTTTCTCGCATTAAATAGCTCGAAAAGAGCGATATCGATGATTCTGCATACTTCTGAGTGAAGTATCACCAATATTATCGCAGAAAATGAATATCTCATCTTGAAACCCGACGAAAACCAAGATGTCGCCGGTTCTGCATATCAAACGCACTGTGGGGTGGTCAAAACACCAGATAACGTGCTGCTCGCATTAAATAGCTCGAAAAGAACGATATCGATGATTCTGCATACTTCTGACAGAAGTCGCACCAAGATTATCGCAGAAAATGAATATCTCAGCTTGAAACCCGACGAAAACCAAGATGTCGCCGGTTCTGCATATCAAACGCACTGTGGAGTGGTGAAAACAACCAGAAAACGTGTTTCTCGCATTAAATAGCTTGAAACGGGCGATCTCGATGTTTCTGCATACTTCTGACTGATGTCTCACCAAGATTATCGCAGAAAATACATATCTCAGCTTGAAACCTCACGAAAACCAAGATATCTCCTGTTCTGCATATCAAACGCACTGTGGGGTGGTCAAAACACCAGATAACGTGTTTCTCGCATTAAATAGCTCGAAAAGAGCGATCTCGATGATACGGCATACTTCTGACAGATTCTCACCAAGATTATCGTAGAAAATGCATATCTCCGCTTGAAACCCGACCGAAACCAAGATACCTCCGGTTCTGCATATCAAACGCACTGTGGAGTGGTCAAAACACCAGATAACGTGTTTCTCGCATTAAATAGCTCGAAAAGAGCGATATCGATGATTCTGCATACTTCTGAGTGAAGTATCACCAATATTATCGCAGAAAATGAATATCTCAGCTTGAAACCCGACGAAAACCAAGATGTCGCCGGTTCTGCATATCAAACGCACTGTGGGGTGGTCAAAACACCAGATAACGTGCTGCTCGCATTAAATAGCTCGAAAAGAGCGATATCGATGATTCTGCATACTTCTGACAGAAGTCGCACCAAGATTATCGCAGAAAATGAATATCTCAGCTTGAAACCCGACGAAAACCAAGATGTCGCCGGTTCTGCATATCAAACGCACTGTGGAGTGGTGAAAACAACCAGATAACGTGTTTCTCGCATTAAATAGCTCGAAACGAGCGATCTAGATGATTCTGCATACTTCTGACTGAAGTCTCACCAATATTATCGCAGAAAATGAATATCTCAGCTTGAAACCCGACGAAAACCAAGATGTCGCCGGTTCTGCATATCAAACGCACTGTGGGGTGGTGAAAACACCAGAAAACCTGTTTCTCGAATTAAATAGCTCGAAAAGAGCGATCTAGATGATTCTGCATACTTCTGACTGAAGTCTCACCAATATTATCGCAGAAAATGCATATCTCAGCTAGAAACCTCACGAAAACCAAGATATCTCCGGTTCTGCACATCAAACGTACTGTGGAGTGGTGAATACACCAGAAAACGTGTTTCTCGCATTAAATAGCTCGAAAAGAGCGATCTAGATGATTCTGCATACTTCTGACAGAAGTCTCACCAAGATTATCGTAGAAAATGCATATCTCAGCATGAAACTCGACCGAAACCAAGATATCCCCGGTTCTGCATGTAAAACGTACTGTGGAGTGGTGAATACACCAGAAAACGTGTTTCTCGCATTAAATAGCTCGAAAAGAGCGATCTAGATGATTCTGCATACTTCTGACTGAAGTCTCACCAATATTATCGCAGAAAATGAATATCTCAGCTTGAAACCCGACGAAAACCAAGATGTCGCCGGTTCTGCATATCAAACGCACTGCGGGGTGGTGAAAACACCAGAAAACGTGTTTCTCGCATTAAATAGCTCGAAACGAGCGATCTAGATGATTCTGCATACTTCTGACTGAAGTCTCACCAATATTATCGCAGAAAATGCATATCTCAGCTAGAAACCTCACGAAAATCAAGATGTCGCCTGTTCTGCAAATCAAACGCACTGTGGAGTGGTGAAAACAACCAGATAACGTGTTTCTCGCATTAAATAGCTCGAAACGAGCGATCCAGATGATTCTGCATACTTCTGACTGAAGTCTCACCAATATTATCGCAGAATATGAATATCTCAGCTTGAAACCCGACGAAAACCAAGATGTCGCCGGTTCTGCATATCAAACGCACTGTGGAGTGGTGAAAACAACCAGATAACGTGTTTCTCGCATTAAATAGCTCGAAACGAGCGATCTAGATGATTCTGCATCCTTCTGACTGAAGTCTCACCAATATTATCGCAGAAAATGAATATCTCAGCTTGAAACCCGACGAAAACCAAGATGTCGCCGGTTCTGCATATCAAACGCACTGTGGGGTGGTGAAAACACCAGAAAACCTGTTTCTCGAATTAAATAGCTCGAAAAGAGCGATCTAGATGATTCTGCATACTTCTGACTGAAGTCTCACCAATATTATCGCAGAAAATGCATATCTCAGCTAGAAACCTCACGAAAACCAAGATATCTCCGGTTCTGCACATCAAACGTACTGTGGAGTGGTGAATACACCAGAAAACGTGTTTCTCGCATTAAATAGCTTGAAACGGGCGATCTCGATGTTTCTGCATACTTCTGACTGATGTCTCACCAAGATTATCGCAGAAAATACATATCTCAGCTTGAAACCTCACGAAAACCAAGATATCTCCTGTTCTGCATATCAAACGCACTGTGGAGTGGTCAAAACACCAGATAACGTGTTTCTCGCATTAAATAGCTCGAAAAGAGCGATATCGATGATTCTGCATACTTCTGAGTGAAGTATCACCAATATTATCGCAGAAAATGAATATCTCAGCTTGAAACCCGACGAAAACCAAGATGTCGCCGGTTCTGCATATCAAACGCACTGTGGGGTGGTCAAAACACCAGATAACGTGCTGCTCGCATTAAATAGCTCGAAAAGAGCGATATCGATGATTCTGCATACTTCTGACAGAAGTCGCACCAAGATTATCGCAGAAAATGAATATCTCAGCTTGAAACCCGACGAAAACCAAGATGTCGCCGGTTCTGCATATCAAACGCACTGTGGAGTGGTGAAAACAACCAGATAACGTGTTTCTCGCATTAAATAGCTCGAAACGAGCGATCTAGATGATTCTGCATACTTCTGACTGAAGTCTCACCAATATTATCGCAGAAAATGAATATCTCAGCTTGAAACCCGACGAAAACCAAGATGTCGCCGGTTCTGCATATCAAACGCACTGTGGGGTGGTGAAAACACCAGAAAACCTGTTTCTCGAATTAAATAGCTCGAAAAGAGCGATCTAGATGATTCTGCATACTTCTGACTGAAGTCTCACCAATATTATCGCAGAAAATGCATATCTCAGCTAGAAACCTCACGAAAACCAAGATATCTCCGGTTCTGCACATCAAACGTACTGTGGAGTGGTGAATACACCAGAAAACGTGTTTCTCGCATTAAATAGCTTGAAACGGGCGATCTCGATGTTTCTGCATACTTCTGACTGATGTCTCACCAAGATTATCGCAGAAAATACATATCTCAGCTTGAAACCTCACGAAATCCAAGATATCTCCTGTTCTGCATATCAAACGCACTGTGAAGTGGTCAAAACACCAGATAACGTGTTTCTCGCATTAAATAGCTCGAAAAGAGCGATCTCGATGATACGGCATACTTCTGACAGATTCTCACCAAGATTATCGTAGAAAATGCATATCTCAGCTTGAAACCCGACCGAAACCAAGATACCTCCGGTTCTGCATATCAAACGCACTGTGGAGTGGTCAAAACACCAGATAACGTGTTTCTCGCATTAAATAGCTCGAAAAGAGCGATATCGATGATTCTGCATACTTCTGAGTGAAGTATCACCAATATTATCGCAGAAAATGAATATCTCAGCTTGAAACCCGACGAAAACCAAGATGTCGCCGGTTCTGCATATCAAACGCACTGTGGGGTGGTCAAAACACCAGATAACGTGCTGCTCGCATTAAATAGCTCGAAAAGAGCGATATCGATGATTCTGCATACTTCTGACAGAAGTCGCACCAAGATTATCGCAGAAAATGAATATCTCAGCTTGAAACCCGACGAAAACCAAGATGTCGCCGGTTCTGCATATCAAACGCACTGTGGAGTGGTGAAAACAACCAGATAACGTGTTTCTCGCATTAAATAGCTCGAAACGAGCGATCTAGATGATTCTGCATACTTCTGACTGAAGTCTCACCAATATTATCGCAGAAAATGAATATCTCAGCTTGAAACCCGACGAAAACCAAGATGTCGCCGGTTCTGCATATCAAACGCACTGTGGGGTGGTGAAAACACCAGAAAACCTGTTTCTCGAATTAAATAGCTCGAAAAGAGCGATCTAGATGATTCTGCATACTTCTGACTGAAGTCTCACCAATATTATCGCAGAAAATGCATATCTCAGCTAGAAACCTCACGAAAACCAAGATATCTCCGGTTCTGCACATCAAACGTACTGTGGAGTGGTGAATACACCAGAAAACGTGTTTCTCGCATTAAATAGCTTGAAACGGGCGATCTCGATGTTTCTGCATACTTCTGACTGATGTCTCACCAAGATTATCGCAGAAAATACATATCTCAGCTTGAAACCTCACGAAAACCAAGATATCTCCTGTTCTGCATATCAAACGCACTGTGGGGTGGTCAAAACACCAGATAACGTGTTTCTCGCATTAAATAGCTCGAAAAGAGCGATCTCGATGATACGGCATACTTCTGACAGATTCTCACCAAGATTATCGTAGAAAATGCATATCTCCGCTTGAAACCCGACCGAAACCAAGATACCTCCGGTTCTGCATATCAAACGCACTGTGGAGTGGTCAAAACACCAGATAACGTGTTTCTCGCATTAAATAGCTCGAAAAGAGCGATATCGATGATTCTGCATACTTCTGAGTGAAGTATCACCAATATTATCGCAGAAAATGAATATCTCAGCTTGAAACCCGACGAAAACCAAGATGTCGCCGGTTCTGCATATCAAACGCACTGTGGGGTGGTCAAAACACCAGATAACGTGCTGCTCGCATTAAATAGCTCGAAAAGAGCGATATCGATGATTCTGCATACTTCTGACAGAAGTCGCACCAAGATTATCGCAGAAAATGAATATCTCAGCTTGAAACCCGACGAAAACCAAGATGTCGCCGGTTCTGCATATCAAACGCACTGTGGAGTGGTGAAAACAACCAGATAACGTGTTTCTCGCATTAAATAGCTCGAAACGAGCGATCTAGATGATTCTGCATACTTCTGACTGAAGTCTCACCAATATTATCGCAGAAAATGAATATCTCAGCTTGAAACCTGACGAAAACCAAGATGTCGCCGGTTCTGCATATCAAACGCACTGTGGGGTGGTGAAAACACCAGAAAACCTGTTTCTCGAATTAAATAGCTCGAAAAGAGCGATCTAGATGATTCTGCATACTTCTGACTGAAGTCTCACCAATATTATCGCAGAAAATGCATATCTCAGCTAGAAACCTCACGAAAACCAAGATATCTCCGGTTCTGCACATCAAACGTACTGTGGAGTGGTGAATACACCAGAAAACGTGTTTCTCGCATTAAATAGCTCGAAAAGAGCGATCTAGATGATTCTGCATACTTCTGACAGAAGTCTCACCAAGATTATCGTAGAAAATGCATATCTCAGAATGAAACTCGACCGAAACCAAGATATCCCCGGTTCTGCATGTAAAACGTACTGTGGAGTGGTGAATACACCAGAAAACGTGTTTCTCGCATTAAATAGCTCGAAAAGAGCGATCTAGATGATTCTGCATACTTCTGACTGAAGTCTCACCAATATTATCGCAGAAAATGAATATCTCAGCTTGAAACCCGACGAAAACCAAGATGTCGCCGGTTCTGCATATCAAACGCACTGCGGGGTGGTGAAAACACCAGAAAACGTGTTTCTCGCATTAAATAGCTCGAAACGAGCGATCTAGATGATTCTGCATACTTCTGACTGAAGTCTCACCAATATTATCGCAGAAAATGCATATCTCAGCTAGAAACCTCACGAAAATCAAGATGTCGCCTGTTCTGCAAATCAAACGCACTGTGGAGTGGTGAAAACAACCAGATAACGTGTTTCTCGCATTAAATAGCTCGAAACGAGCGATCCAGATGATTCTGCATACTTCTGACTGAAGTCTCACCAATATTATCGCAGAATATGAATATCTCAGCTTGAAACCCGACGAAAACCAAGATGTCGCCGGTTCTGCATATCAAACGCACTGTGGGGTGGTGAAAACACAAGAAAACGTGTTTCTCGCAATAAATAGCTCGAAAAGAGCGATCTAGATGATTCTGCATACTTCTGACAGAAGACTCGCCAAGATTATCGCAGAAAATGCATATCTCAGCTGGAAACCCCACGAAAACCAAGATATCGCAGGTTCTGCATATCAGACGCACTGTGGAGTGGTGAAAACACCAGAACACGTGTTACTCATATTAGCAAGCTCGAAAAGGGCGTTCTGGATGATTCTGCATACTTCTCATAGATGAAACACAAAGATTATCGCAGAAAATGCATATTTCAGCTGGAAACCCCACGAAAACCAAGATATCGCCGGTTCTGCATATCAAACGCCCTGTGGAGTGATGAAAACACCAGATAACGTGTTTCTCTCCTTAAATAGCTCGAATTGAGCGATCGCGATGATTCTGCATGCTTCTGACAGAAGACTCACCAAGATTATCGTAGAAAATGCATATCTCAGCTTGAAACCCGGCCGAAACCAAGATATCTTCTGTTCTGCATGCCAAACGTACTGTGGAGTGGTGAATACACCAGAAAACGTGTTTCTCGCATTAAATAGCTCGAAAAGAGCGATCTAGATGATTCTGCAAACTTCTGTCAGAAGGATCAACAAGATTATCGCAGAAAATGCATATCTCAGCTGGAAACAAAACGAATATCAAGATATCGCCGGTTTTACATATCAAACGCACTGTGGATTGTTGAAAACACCAGAAAACTTGTTTTTTCGCATTCAATAGCTCGAAACGAGCGATCTAGATGATTCTGCAAACTTCTGTCAGAAGGCTCACCAAGATTATCGCAGAAAATGCATATCTCAGCTAGAAACCTCACGAAAATCAAGATGTCGCCGATTCTGCATATCAAACGCCCTGTGGAGTAATGAAAACACCAGATAACGTGTTTCTCGCATTAAATATCTCGAATAGAGCGATCTCGATGATTCTGCATACTTCTGACTGAAGTCTCACCAAGATTATCGCAGAAAATGCATATCTCAGCTTGAAACCTCACGAAAACCAAGATATCTCCGGTTCTGCACATCAAACGTACTGTGGAGTGTTGAAAACACCAGAAAACGTGTTTGTCGAATTAAGTAGCTCGAAAAGAGCGTTCTCGAAGTTTCTGCATACTTCTGACAGAAGTCTCACCAAGATTATCGTTGAAAATGCATATCTCAGCTTGAAACCCGGCCGAAACCAAGATATCTTCTGTTCAGCATGCCAAACGTACTGTGGAGTGGTGAATACACCAGAAAACGTGTTTCTCGCATTAAATAGCTCGAAAAGAGCGATCTAGATGATTCTGCAAACTTCTGTCAGAAGGCTCACCAAGATTATCGCAGAAAATGCATATCTCAGCTAGAAACCTCACGAAAATCAAGATGTGGCCGATTCTGCATATCAAACGCCCTGTGGAGTAATGAAAACACCAGATAACGTGTTTCTCGCATTAAATATCTCGAATAGAGCGATCTCGATGATTCTGCATACTTCTGACTGAAGTCTCACCAAGATTATCGCAGAGAATGCATATCTCAGCTTGAAACCTCACGAAAACCAAGATATCTCGGGTTCTGCACATCAAACGTACTGTGGAGTGTTGAAAACACCAGAAAACGTGTTTCTCGAATTAAGTAGCTGGAAAAGAACGTTCTTGAAGGTTCTGCATCCTTCTGACAGAAGTCTCACCAAGATTATCGTAGAAAATGCATATCTGAGCTTGAAACCCGACCGAAACCACGATATCTCCGGTTCTGCATGTCAAACGTACTGTGGAGTGGTGAATACACCAGAAAACTTGTTTCTCGCATTAAATAGCTCGAAACGAGCGATCTAGATGATTCTGCATACTTCTGACTGAGGTCTCACCAATATTATCGCAGAAAATGCATATCTCAGCTGGAAACACCACGAATATCAAGATATCGCCGGTTTTACATATCAAACGCACTGTGGATTGTTGAAAACACCAGAAAACTTGTTTTTTCGCATTCAATAGCTCGAAACGAGCGATCTAGATGATTCTGCATACTTCTGACTGAAGTCTCACCAATATTATCGCAGAAAATGCATATCTCAAATAGAAACCTCACGAAATTCAATATGTCGCCGGTTCTGCATATCAAACGCACTGAGGAGTGATGAAAACAACCAGATAACGTGTTTCTTGCATTAGATAGATCGAAACGAGCGATCTCGATGATTCTGCATCCTTCTGACTGAAGTCTCACCAAGATTATCGCAGAAAATGCATATCTCAGCTTGAAACCTCACGAAAACCAAGATATCTCCGGTTCTGCACATCAAACGTACTGTGGAGTGTTGAAAACACCAGAAAACGTGTTTCTCGAATTAAGTAGCTCGAAAAGAGCGTTCTCGAAGGTTCTGCATACTTCTGACAGAAGTCTCACCAATATTATCTTTGAAAATGCATATCTCAACTTGAAACAAGACCGAAACCAAGATATCTCCGGTTCTGCATGTCAAACGTACTGTGGAGTGGTGAATACACCAGAAAACGTGTTTCTCGCATTAAATAGCTTGAAACGGGCGATCTCGATGTTTCTGCATACTTCTGACAGAAGTCGCACCAAGATTATCGCAGAAAATGAATATCTCAGCTTGAAACCCGACGAAAACCAAGATGTCGCCGGTTCTGCATATCAAACGCACTGCGGGGTGGTGAAAACACCAGAAAACGTGTTTCTCGCATTAAATAGCTCGAAACGAGCGATCTAGATGATTCTGCATACTTCTGACTGAAGTCTCACCAATATTATCGCAGAAAATGCATATCTCAGCTAGAAACCTCACGAAAATCAAGATGTCGCCTGCTCTGCAAATCAAACGCACTGTGGAGTGGTGAAAACAACCAGATAACGTGTTTCTCGCATTAAATAGCTCGAAACGAGCGATCCAGATGATTCTGCATCCTTCTGACTGAAGTCTCACCAAGATTATCGCAGAAAATGCATATCTCAGCTGGAAACCTCACGAAAACCAAGATATCTCCGGTTCTGCACATCAAACGTACTGTGGAGTGTTGAAAACACCAGAAAACGTGTTTCTCGAATTAAGTAGCTCGAAAAGAGCGTTCTCGTAGGTTCTGCATACTTCTGACAGAAGTCTCACCAATATTATCTTTGAAAATGCATATCTCAACTTGAAACAAGACCGAAACCAAGATATCTCCGGTTCTGCATGTCAAACGTACTGTGGAGTGGTGAATACACCAGAAAACGTGTTTCTCGCATTAAATAGCTTGAAACGGGCGATCTCGATGTTTCTGCATACTTCTGACAGAAGTCGCACCAAGATTATCGCAGAAAATGAATATCTCAGCTTGAAACCCGACGAAAACCAAGATGTCGCCGGTTCTGCATATCAAACGCACTGCGGGGTGGTGAAAACACCAGAAAACGTGTTTCTCGCATTAAATAGCTCGAAACGAGCGATCTAGATGATTCTGCATACTTCTGACTGAAGTCTCACCAATATTATCGCAGAAAATGCATATCTCAGCTAGAAACCTCACGAAAATCAAGATGTCGCCTGCTCTGCAAATCAAACGCACTGTGGAGTGGTGAAAACAACCAGATAACGTGTTTCTCGCATTAAATAGCTCGAAACGAGCGATCCAGATGATTCTGCATACTTCTGACTGAAGTCTCACCAATATTATCGCAGAATATGAATATCTCAGCTTGAAACCCGACGAAAACCAAGATGTCGCCGGTTCTGCATATCAAACGCACTGTGGGGTGGTGAAAACACAAGAAAACGTGTTTCTCGCATTAAATAGCTCGAAAAGAGCGATCTAGATGATTCTGCATACTTCTGACAGAAGACTCGCCAAGATTATCGCAGAAAATGCATATCTCAGCTGGAAACCCCACGAAAACCAAGATATCGCAGGTTCTGCATATCAGACGCACTGTGGAGTGGTGAAAACACCAGAACACGTGTTACTCATATTAGCAAGCTCGAAAAGGGCGTTCTGGGTGATTCTGCATACTTCTCATAGATGAAACACAAAGATTATCGCAGAAAATGCATATCTCAGCTGGAAACACCACGAAAATCAAGATATCGCCGGTTTTACATATCAAACGCACTGTGGAATGTTGAAAACACCAGAAAACTTGTTTTTTCGCATTCAATAGCTCGAAACGAGCGATCTAGATGATTCTGCATACTTCTGAGTGAAGTATCACCAATATTATCGCAGAAAATGCATATCTCAGCTTGAAACCCGACGAAAACCAAGATGTCGCCGGTTCTGCATATCAAACGCACTGTGGAGTGGTGAAAACAACCAGATAACATTGTTTCTCAAATTAAATAGCCCGAAACGAGCGATCCAGATGATTCTGCATACTTCTGACTGAAGTCTCACCAAGATTATCGCAGAAAATGCATATCTCAGCTTGAAACCTCACGAAAACCAAGATATCTCCGGTTCTGCACATCAAACGTACTGTGGAGTGTTGAAAATACCAGAAAACGTGTTTCTCGAATTAAGTAGCTCGAAAAGAGGGTTCTCGAAGGTTCTGCATACTTCTGACAGAAGTCTCACCAAGATTATCGTTGAAAATGCATATCTCAACTTGAAACAAGACCGAAACCAAGATATCTCCGGTTCTGCATGTCAAACGTACTGTGGAGTGGTGAATACACCAGAAAACGTGTTTCTCGCATTAAATAGCTTGAAACGGGCGATCTCGATGTTTCTGCATACTTCTGACTGATGTCTCACCAAGATTATCGCAGAAAATGCATATCTCAGCTTGACACCTCACGAAAACCAAGATATCTCCTGTTCTGCATATCAAACGCACTGTGGAGTGGTCAAAACACCAGATAACGTGTTTCTCGCATTAAATAGCTCGAAAAGAGCGATCTCGATGATACGGCATACTTCTGACAGATTCTCACCAAGATTATCGTAGAAAATGCATATCTCAGCTTGAAACCCGACCGAAACCAAGATACCTCCGGTTCTGCATATCAAACGCACTGTGGAGTGGTCAAAACACCAGATAACGTGTTTCTCGCATTAAATAGCTCGAAAAGAGCGATATCGATGATTCTGCATACTTCGGACAGAAGTCTCACCAATATTATCGCAGAAAATGCATATCTCAGATAGAAACCTCACGAAAATCAACATGTCGCCGGTTCTGCATATCAAACGCACTGAGGAGTGATGAAAACAACCAGATTACGTGTTTCTTGCATTAGATAGATCGAAACGAGCGATCTCGATGATTCTGCATACTTCTGACTGAAGTCTCACCAAGATTATCGCAGAAAATGCATATCTCAGCTTGAAACCTCACGAAAACCAAGATATCTCCGGTTCTGCATATCAAACGCACTGTGGAGTGGTCAAAACACCAGATAACGTGTTTCTCGCATTAAATAGCTCGAAAAGAGCGATATCGATGATTCTGCATACTTCGGACAGAAGTCTCACCAATATTATCGCAGAAAATGCATATCTCAGCTTGAAACCTCACGAAAATCAAAATGTCGCCGGTTCTGCATATCAAACGCACTGTGGAGTGGTGAAAACAACCAGATGTCGTGTTTCTCGCATTCAATAGCTCGAAACGAGCGATCTAGATGATTCTGCATACTTCTGAGTGAAGTATCACCAATATTATCGCAGAAAATGAATATCTCAGCTTGAAACCCGACGAAAACCAAGATGTCGCCGGTTCTGCATATCAAACGCACTGTGGGGTGGTCAAAACACCAGATAACGTGCTGCTCGCATTAAATAGCTCGAAAAGAGCGATATCGATGATTCTGCATACTTCTGACAGAAGTCGCACCAAGATTATCGCAGAAAATGAATATCTCAGCTTGAAACCCAACGAAAACCAAGATGTCGCCGGTTCTGCATATCAAACGCACTGTGGAGTGGTGAAAACAACCAGATAACGTGTTTCTCGCATTAAATAGCTCGAAACGAGCGATCTAGATGATTCTGCATACTTCTGACTGAAATCTCACCAATATTATCGCAGAAAATGAATATCTCAGCTTGAAACCCGACGAAAACCAAGATGTCGCCGGTTCTGCATATCAAACGCACTGTGGGGTGGTGAAAACACCAGAAAACCTGTTTCTCGAATTAAATAGCTCGAAAAGAGCGATCTAGATGATTCTGCATACTTCTGACTGAAGTCTCACCAATATTATCGCAGAAAATGCATATCTCAGCTAGAAACCTCACGAAAACCAAGATATCTCCGGTTCTGCACATCAAACGTACTGTGTAGTGGTGAATACACCAGAAAACGTGTTTCTCGCATTAAATAGCTCGAAAAGAGCGATCTAGATGATTCTGCATACTTCTGACAGAAGTCTCACCAAGATTATCGTAGAAAATGCATATCTCAGCATGAAACTCGACCGAAACCAAGATATCCCCGGTTCTGCATGTAAAACGTACTGTGGAGTGGTGAATACACCAGAAAACGTGTTTCTCGCATTAAATAGCTCGAAAAGAGCGATCTAGATGATTCTGCATACTTCTGACTGAAGTCTCACCAATATTATCGCAGAAAATGAATATCTCAGCTTGAAACCCGACGAAAACCAAGATGTCGCCGGTTCTGCATATCAAACGCACTGGGGGGTGGTCAAAACACCAGATAACGTGCTGCTCGCATTAAATAGCTCGAAACGAGCGATCTAGATGATTCTGCATACTTCTGACTGAATTCTCACCAATATTATCGCAGAAAATGAATACCTCAGCTTGAAACCCGACGAAAACCAAGATGTCGCCGGTTCTGCATATCAAACGCACTGTGGGGTGGTGAAAACACCAGAAAACCTGTTTCTCGAATTAAATAGCTCGAAAAGAGCGATCTAGATGATTCCGCATACTTCTGACTGAAGTCTCACCAATATTATCGCAGAAAATGCATATCTCAGCTAGAAACCTCACGAAAACCAAGATGTCGCCTGCTCTGCAAATCAAACGCACTGTGGAGTGGTGAAAACAACCAGATAACGTGTTTCTCGCATTAAATAGCTCGAAACGAGCGATCCAGATGATTCTGCATACTTCTGACTGAAGTCTCACCAATATTATCGCAGAATATGAATATCTCAGCTTGAAACCCGACGAAAACCAAGATGTCGCCGGTTCTGCATATCAAACGCACTGTGGGGTGGTGAAAACACAAGAAAACGTGTTTCTCGCATTAAATAGCTCGAAAAGAGCGATCTAGATGATTCTGCATACTTCTGACAGAAGACTCGCCAAGATTATCGCAGAAAATGCATATCTCAGCTGGAAACCCCACGAAAACCAAGATATCGCAGGTTCTGCATATCAGACGCACTGTGGAGTGGTGAAAACACCAGAACACGTGTTACTCATATTAGCAAGCTCGAAAAGGGCGTTCTGGGTGATTCTGCATACTTCTCATAGATGAAACACAAAGATTATCGCAGAAAATGCATATCTCAGCTGGAAACACCACGAAAATCAAGATATCGCCGGTTTTACATATCAAACGCACTGTGGAATGTTGAAAACACCAGAAAACTTGTTTTTTCGCATTCAATAGCTCGAAACGAGCGATCTAGATGATTCTGCATACTTCTGAGTGAAGTATCACCAATATTATCGCAGAAAATGCATATCTCAGCTTGAAACCCGACGAAAACCAAGATGTCGCCGGTTCTGCATATCAAACGCACTGTGGAGTGGTGAAAACAACCAGATAACATTGTTTCTCAAATTAAATAGCCCGAAACGAGCGATCCAGATGATTCTGCATACTTCTGACTGAAGTCTCACCAAGATTATCGCAGAAAATGCATATCTCAGCTTGAAACCTCACGAAAACCAAGATATCTCCGGTTCTGCACATCAAACGTACTGTGGAGTGTTGAAAATACCAGAAAACGTGTTTCTCGAATTAAGTAGCTCGAAAAGAGGGTTCTCGAAGGTTCTGCATACTTCTGACAGAAGTCTCACCAAGATTATCGTTGAAAATGCATATCTCAACTTGAAACAAGACCGAAACCAAGATATCTCCGGTTCTGCATGTCAAACGTACTGTGGAGTGGTGAATACACCAGAAAACGTGTTTCTCGCATTAAATAGCTTGAAACGGGCGATCTCGATGTTTCTGCATACTTCTGACTGATGTCTCACCAAGATTATCGCAGAAAATGCATATCTCAGCTTGACACCTCACGAAAACCAAGATATCTCCTGTTCTGCATATCAAACGCACTGTGGAGTGGTCAAAACACCAGATAACGTGTTTCTCGCATTAAATAGCTCGAAAAGAGCGATCTCGATGATACGGCATACTTCTGACAGATTCTCACCAAGATTATCGTAGAAAATGCATATCTCAGCTTGAAACCCGACCGAAACCAAGATACCTCCGGTTCTGCATATCAAACGCACTGTGGAGTGGTCAAAACACCAGATAACGTGTTTCTCGCATTAAATAGCTCGAAAAGAGCGATATCGATGATTCTGCATACTTCGGACAGAAGTCTCACCAATATTATCGCAGAAAATGCATATCTCAGATAGAAACCTCACGAAAATCAACATGTCGCCGGTTCTGCATATCAAACGCACTGAGGAGTGATGAAAACAACCAGATTACGTGTTTCTTGCATTAGATAGATCGAAACGAGCGATCTCGATGATTCTGCATACTTCTGACTGAAGTCTCACCAAGATTATCGCAGAAAATGCATATCTCAGCTTGAAACCTCACGAAAACCAAGATATCTCCGGTTCTGCATATCAAACGCACTGTGGAGTGGTCAAAACACCAGATAACGTGTTTCTCGCATTAAATAGCTCGAAAAGAGCGATATCGATGATTCTGCATACTTCGGACAGAAGTCTCACCAATATTATCGCAGAAAATGCATATCTCAGCTTGAAACCTCACGAAAATCAAAATGTCGCCGGTTCTGCATATCAAACGCACTGTGGAGTGGTGAAAACAACCAGATGTCGTGTTTCTCGCATTCAATAGCTCGAAACGAGCGATCTAGATGATTCTGCATACTTCTGAGTGAAGTATCACCAATATTATCGCAGAAAATGAATATCTCAGCTTGAAACCCGACGAAAACCAAGATGTCGCCGGTTCTGCATATCAAACGCACTGTGGGGTGGTCAAAACACCAGATAACGTGCTGCTCGCATTAAATAGCTCGAAAAGAGCGATATCGATGATTCTGCATACTTCTGACAGAAGTCGCACCAAGATTATCGCAGAAAATGAATATCTCAGCTTGAAACCCAACGAAAACCAAGATGTCGCCGGTTCTGCATATCAAACGCACTGTGGAGTGGTGAAAACAACCAGATAACGTGTTTCTCGCATTAAATAGCTCGAAACGAGCGATCTAGATGATTCTGCATACTTCTGACTGAAGTCTCACCAATATTATCGCAGAAAATGAATATCTCAGCTTGAAACCCGACGAAAACCAAGATGTCGCCGGTTCTGCATATCAAACGCACTGTGGGGTGGTGAAAACACCAGAAAACCTGTTTCTCGAATTAAATAGCTCGAAAAGAGCGATCTAGATGATTCTGCATACTTCTGACTGAAGTCTCACCAATATTATCGCAGAAAATGCATATCTCAGCTAGAAACCTCACGAAAACCAAGATATCTCCGGTTCTGCACATCAAACGTACTGTGTAGTGGTGAATACACCAGAAAACGTGTTTCTCGCATTAAATAGCTCGAAAAGAGCGATCTAGATGATTCTGCATACTTCTGACAGAAGTCTCACCAAGATTATCGTAGAAAATGCATATCTCAGCATGAAACTCGACCGAAACCAAGATATCCCCGGTTCTGCATGTAAAACGTACTGTGGAGTGGTGAATACACCAGAAAACGTGTTTCTCGCATTAAATAGCTCGAAAAGAGCGATCTAGATGATTCTGCATACTTCTGACTGAAGTCTCACCAATATTATCGCAGAAAATGAATATCTCAGCTTGAAACCCGACGAAAACCAAGATGTCGCCGGTTCTGCATATCAAACGCACTGGGGGGTGGTCAAAACACCAGATAACGTGCTGCTCGCATTAAATAGCTCGAAACGAGCGATCTAGATGATTCTGCATACTTCTGACTGAATTCTCACCAATATTATCGCAGAAAATGAATACCTCAGCTTGAAACCCGACGAAAACCAAGATGTCGCCGGTTCTGCATATCAAACGCACTGTGGGGTGGTGAAAACACCAGAAAACCTGTTTCTCGAATTAAATAGCTCGAAAAGAGCGATCTAGATGATTCTGCATACTTCTGACTGAAGTCTCACCAATATTATCGCAGAAAATGCATATCTCAGCTAGAAACCTCACGAAAACCAAGATGTCGCCTGCTCTGCAAATCAAACGCACTGTGGAGTGGTGAAAACAACCAGATAACGTGCTGCTCGCATTAAATAGCTCGAAACGAGCGATCTAGATGATTCTGCATACTTCTGACTGAATTCTCACCAATATTATCGCAGAAAATGAATACCTCAGCTTGAAACCCGACGAAAACCAAGATGTCGCCGGTTCTGCATATCAAACGCACTGTGGGGTGGTGAAAACACCAGAAAACCTGTTTCTCGAATTAAATAGCTCGAAAAGAGCGATCTAGATGATTCTGCATACTTCTGACTGAAGTCTCACCAATATTATCGCAGAAAATGCATATCTCAGCTAGAAACCTCACGAAAACCAAGATGTCGCCTGCTCTGCAAATCAAACGCACTGTGGAGTGGTGAAAACAACCAGATAACGTGTTTCTCGCATTAAATAGCTCGAAACGAGCGATCCAGATGATTCTGCATACTTCTGACTGAAGTCTCACCAATATTATCGCAGAATATGAATATCTCAGCTTGAAACCCGACGAAAACCAAGATGTCGCCGGTTCTGCATATCAAACGCACTGTGGGGTGGTGAAAACACAAGAAAACGTGTTTCTCGCATTAAATAGCTCGAAAAGAGCGATCTAGATGATTCTGCATACTTCTGACAGAAGACTCGCCAAGATTATCGCAGAAAATGCATATCTCAGCTGGAAACACCACGAAAATCAAGATATCGCCGGTTTTACATATCAAACGCACTGTGGAATGTTGAAAACACCAGAAAACTTGTTTTTTCGCATTCAATAGCTCGAAACGAGCGATCTAGATGATTCTGCATACTTCTGAGTGAAGTATCACCAATATTATCGCAGAAAATGCATATCTCAGCTTGAAACCCGACGAAAACCAAGATGTCGCCGGTTCTGCATATCAAACGCACTGTGGAGTGGTGAAAACAACCAGATAACGTGTTTCTCAAATTAAATAGCCCGAAACGAGCGATCCAGATGATTCTGCATACTTCTGACTGAAGTCTCACCAAGATTATCGCAGAAAATGCATATCTCAGCTTGAAACCTCACGAAAACCAAGATATCTCCGGTTCTGCACATCAAACGTACTGTGGAGTGTTGAAAATACCAGAAAACGTGTTTCTCGAATTAAGTAGCTCGAAAAGAGGGTTCTCGAAGGTTCTGCATACTTCTGACAGAAGTCTCACCAAGATTATCGTTGAAAATGCATATCTCAACTTGAAACAAGACCGAAACCAAGATATCTCCGGTTCTGCATGTCAAACGTACTGTGGAGTGGTGAATACACCAGAAAACGTGTTTCTCGCATTAAATAGCTCGAAACGGGCGATCTCGATGTTTCTGCATACTTCTGACAGATTCTCACCAAGATTATCGTAGAAAATGCATATCTCAGCTTGAAACCCGACCGAAACCAAGATACCTCCGGTTCTGCATATCAAACGCACTGTGGAGTGGTCAAAACACCAGATAACGTGTTTCTCGCATTAAATAGCTCGAAAAGAGCGATATCGATGATTCTGCATACTTCGGACAGAAGTCTCACCAATATTATCGCAGAAAATGCATATCTCAGATAGAAACCTCACGAAAATCAACATGTCGCCGGTTCTGCATATCAAACGCACTGAGGAGTGATGAAAACAACCAGATAACGTGTTTCTTGCATTAGATAGATCGAAACGAGCGATCTCGATGATTCTGCATACTTCTGACTGAAGTCTCACCAAGATTATCGCAGAAAATGCATATCTCAGCTTGAAACCTCACGAAAACCAAGATATCTCCGGTTCTGCACATCAAACGTACTGTGGAGTGTTGAAAACACCAGAAAACGTGTTTCTCGAATTAAGTAGCTCGAAAAGAGCGTTCTCGAAGGTTCTGCATACTTCTGACAGAAGTCTCACCAATATTATCGTTGAAAATGCATATCTCAACTTGAAACAAGACCGAAACCAAGATATCTCCGGTTCTGCATGTCAAACGTACTGTGGAGTGGTGAATACACCAGAAAACGTGTTTCTCGCATTAAATAGCTTGAAACGGGCGATCTCGATGTTTCTGCATACTTCTGACTGATGTCTCACCAAGATTATCGCAGAAAATGCATATCTCCGCTTGAAACCTCACAAAAACCAAGATACCTCCGGTTCTGCATATCAAACGCACTGTGGAGTGGTCAAAACACCAGATAACGTGTTTCTCGCATTAAATAGCTCGAAAAGAGCGATATCGATGATTCTGCATACTTCGGACAGAAGTCTCACCAATATTATCGCAGAAAATGCATATCTCAGCTTGAAACCTCACGAAAATCAAAATGTCGCCGGTTCTGCATATCAAACGCACTGTGGAGTGGTGAAAACAACCAGATGTCGTGTTTCTCGCATTCAATAGCTCGAAACGAGCGATCTAGATGATTCTGCATACTTCTGAGTGAAGTATCACCAATATTATCGCAGAAAATGAATATCTCAGCTTGAAACCCGACGAAAACCAAGATGTCGCCGGTTCTGCATATCAAACGCACTGTGGGGTGGTCAAAACACCAGATAACGTGCTGCTCGCATTAAATAGCTCGAAAAGAGCGATATCGATGATTCTGCATACTTCTGACAGAAGTCGCACCAAGATTATCGCAGAAAATGAATATCTCAGCTTGAAACCCGACGAAAACCAAGATGTCGCCGGTTCTGCATATCAAACGCACTGTGGAGTGGTGAAAACAACCAGATAACGTGTTTCTCGCATTAAATAGCTCGAAACGAGCGATCTAGATGATTCTGCATACTTCTGACTGAATTCTCACCAATATTATCGCAGAAAATGAATACCTCAGCTTGAAACCCGACGAAAACCAAGATGTCGCCGGTTCTGCATATCAAACGCACTGTGGGGTGGTGAAAACACCAGAAAACCTGTTTCTCGAATTAAATAGCTCGAAAAGAGCGATCTAGATGATTCTGCATACTTCTGACTGAAGTCTCACCAATATTATCGCAGAAAATGCATATCTCAGCTAGAAACCTCACGAAAACCAAGATATCTCCGGTTCTGCACATCAAACGTACTGTGGAGTGGTGAATACACCAGAAAACGTGTTTCTCGCATTAAATAGCTTGAAACGGGCGATCTCGATGTTTCTGCATACTTCTGACTGATGTCTCACCAAGATTATCGCAGAAAATGCATATCTCAGCTTGAAACCTCACGAAAACCAAGATATCTCCTGTTCTGCATATCAAACGCACTGTGGAGTGGTCAAAACACCAGATAACGTGTTTCTCGCATTAAATAGCTCGAAAAGAGCGATCTCGATGATACGGCATACTTCTGACAGATTCTCACCAAGATTATCGTAGAAAATGCATATCTCAGCTTGAAACCCGACCGAAACCAAGATACCTCCGGTTCTGCATATCAAACGCACTGTGGAGTGGTCAAAACACCAGATAACGTGTTTCTCGCATTAAATAGCTCGAAAAGAGCGATATCGATGATTCTGCATACTTCGGACAGAAGTCTCACCAATATTATCGCAGAAAATGCATATCTCAGCTTGAAACCTCACGAAAATCAAAATGTCGCCGGTTCTGCATATCAAACGCACTGTGGAGTGGTGAAAACAACCAGATGTCGTGTTTCTCGCATTCAATAGCTCGAAACGAGCGATCTAGATGATTCTGCATACTTCTGAGTGAAGTATCACCAATATTATCGCAGAAAATGAATATCTCAGCTTGAAACCCGACGAAAACCAAGATGTCGCCGGTTCTGCATATCAAACGCACTGTGGGGTGGTCAAAACACCAGATAACGTGCTGCTCGCATTAAATAGCTCGAAAAGAGCGATATCGATGATTCTGCATACTTCTGACAGAAGTCGCACCAAGATTATCGCAGAAAATGAATATCTCAGCTTGAAACCCAACGAAAACCAAGATGTCGCCGGTTCTGCATATCAAACGCACTGTGGAGTGGTGAAAACAACCAGATAACGTGTTTCTCGCATTAAATAGCTCGAAACGAGCGATCTAGATGATTCTGCATACTTCTGACTGAAGTCTCACCAATATTATCGCAGAAAATGAATATCTCAGCTTGAAACCCGACGAAAACCAAGATGTCGCCGGTTCTGCATATCAAACGCACTGTGGGGTGGTGAAAACACCAGAAAACCTGTTTCTCGAATTAAATAGCTCGAAAAGAGCGATCTAGATGATTCTGCATACTTCTGACTGAAGTCTCACCAATATTATCGCAGAAAATGCATATCTCAGCTAGAAACCTCACGAAAACCAAGATATCTCCGGTTCTGCACATCAAACGTACTGTGGAGTGGTGAATACACCTGAAAACGTGTTTCTCGCATTAAATAGCTCGAAAAGAGCGATCTAGATGATTCTGCATACTTCTGACAGAAGTCTCACCAAGATTATCGTAGAAAATGCATATCTCAGCATGAAACTCGACCGAAACCAAGATATCCCCGGTTCTGCATGTAAAACGTACTGTGGAGTGGTGAATACACCAGAAAACGTGTTTCTCGCATTAAATAGCTCGAAAAGAGCGATCTAGATGATTCTGCATACTTCTGACTGAAGTCTCACCAATATTATCGCAGAAAATGAATATCTCAGCTTCAAACCCGACGAAAACCAAGATGTCGCCGGTTCTGCATATCAAACGCACTGTGGGGTGGTGAAAACACCAGATAACGTGTTTCTCGCATTAAATAGCTCGAAACGAGCGATCTAGATGATTCTGCATACTTCTGACTGAAGTCTCACCAATATTATCGCAGAAAATGAATATCTCAGCTTGAAACCCGACGAAAACCAAGATGTCGCCGGTTCTGCATATCAAACGCACTGTGGGGTGGCGAAAACACCAGAAAACGTGTTTCTCGAACTAAGTAGCTGGAAAAGAACGATCTCGATGGTTCTGCATACTTCTGACAGAAGTCTCACCAAGATTATCGTAGAAAATGCATATCTCAGCATGAAACTCGACCGAAACCAAGATATCCCCGGTTCTGCATGTAAAACGTACTGTGGAGTGGTGAATACACCAGAAAACGTGTTTCTCGCATTAAATAGCTCGAAAAGAGCGATCTAGATGATTCTGCATGCTTCTGTCAGAAAACTCACCAAGATTATCGCAGAAAATGCATATCTCAGCTGGAATCACCACGAAAATCAAGATATCGCCGGTTCTGCATATCAAACGCACTGTGGAGTGGTGAAAACAACCAGATAACGTGTTTCTCGCATTAAATAGCTCGAAACGAGCGATCTAGATGATTCTGCATACTTCTGACTGAAGTCTCACCAATATTATCGCAGAAAATGCGTATCTCAGCTGGAAACACCACGAAAATCAAGATATCGCCGGTTCTGCATATCAAACGTACTGTGGAGTGGTGAATACACCAGAAAACGTGTTTCTCGCATTAAATAGCTTGAAACGGGCGATCTCGATGATTCTGCATACTTCTGACTGATGTCTCACCAAGATTATCGCAGAAAATGCATATCTCAGCTTGAATCCTCACGAAAACCAAGATATCTCCGGTTCTGCACATCAAACGTACTGTGGAGTGTTGAAAACACCAGATAACGTGTTTCTCGCATTAAATAGCTCGAAAAGAGCGATATCGATGATTCTGCATACTTCGGACAGAAGTCTCACCAATATTATCGCAGAAAATGCATATCTCAGCTTGAAACCTCACGAAAATCAAGATGTCGCCGGTTCTGCATATCAAACGCACTGTGGAGTGGTGAAAACAACCAGATAACGTGTTTCTCGCATTAAATAGCTCGAAACGAGCGATATAGATGATTCTGCATACTTCTGACTGAAGTCTCACCAAGATTATCGTAGAAAATGCATATCTCAGCTTGAAACCCGACCGAAACCAAGAATTCTCCGGTTCTGCATGTCAAACGTACTGTGGAGTGGGGAATACACCAGAAAACGCGTTTCTCGCATTAAATAGCTCGAAAAGAGCGATCTCGATTATTCTGCATACTTCTGACTGAAGTCTCACCAATATTATCGCAGAAAATGCATATCTCAGCTAGAAACCTCACGAAAATCAAGATGTCGCCGGTTCTGCATATCAAACGCACTGTGGGGTGGTCAAAACACCAGGTAACGTGCTGCTCGCATTAAATAGCTCGAAAACAGCGATATCGATGATTCTGCATACTTCTGACAGAAGTCGCACCAAGATTATCGCAGAAAATGAATATCTCAGCTTGAAACCCGACGAAAACCAAGATGTCGCCGGTTCTGCATATCAAACGCACTGTGGAGTGGTGAAAACAACCAGATAACGTGTTTCTCGCATTAAATAGCTCGAAACGAGCGATCAAGATGATTCTGCATACTTCTGACTGAAGTCTCACCAATATTATCGCAGAAAATGAATATCTCAGCTTGAAACCCGACGAAAACCAAGATGTCGCCGGTTCTGCATATCAAACGCACTGTGGGGTGGTGAATATACCAGAAAACGTGTTTCTCGCATTAAATAGCTCGAAAAGAGCGATCTAGGTGATTCTGCATACTTCTGACTGAACTCTCACCAATATTATCGCAGAAAATGCATATCTCAGCTAGAAACCTCACGAAAATCAAGATGTCGCCGGTTCTGCATATCAAACGCACTGTGGAGTGGTGAAAACAACCAGATAACGTGTTTCTCGCATTAAATAGCTCGAAAAGAGCGATATCGATGATTCTGCATACTTCGGACAGAAGTCTCACCAATATTATCGCAGAAAATGCATATCGCAGCTTGAAACCTCACGAAAATCAAGATGTCGCCGGTTCTGCATATCAAACGCACTGTGGAGTGGTGAAAACAACCAGATAACGTGTTTCTCGCATTAAATAGCTCGAAACGAGCGATCCAGATGATTCTGCATACTTCTGACTGAAGTCTCACCAATATTATCGCAGAAAATGAATATCACAGCTTGAAACCCGACGAAAACCAAGATGTCGCCGGTTCTGCATATCAAACGCACTGTGGGGTGGTGAAAACCCAAGAAAACGTGTTTCTCGCATTAAATAGCTCGAAAAGAGCGATCTAGATGATTCTGCATACTTCTGACAGAAGATTCGCCAAGATTATCGGAGAAAATGCATATCTCAGCTGGAAACCCCACGAAAACCAAGATATCGCAGGTTCTGCATATCAGACGCACTGTGGAGTGGTGAAAACACCAGAAAACGTGTTACTCGCATTAGCAAGCTCGAAAAGAGCGTTCTGGATGATTCTGCATACTTCTCATAGATGAAACACAAAGATTATCGCAGAAAGTGCATATTTCAGCTGGAAACCTCACGAAAACGAAGATGTCGCCGGTACTGCATATCAAACGCACTGTGGGGTGGTCAAAACACCAGATAACGTGCTGCTCGCATTAAATAGCTCGAAAAGAGCGATATCGATGATTCTGCATACTTCTGACAGAAGTCGCACCAAGATTATCGCAGAAAATGGATATCTCAGCTAGAAACCTCACGAAAATCAAGATGTCGCCGGTTCTGCATATCAAACGCACTGTGGAGTGATGAAATCACCAGATAACGTGTTTCTCGCCTTAAATAGCTCGAATAGCGCGATCTCGATGATTCTGCATACTTCTGACTGAAGTCTCACCAATATTATCGCAGAAAATGAATATCTCAGCTTGAAACCCGACGAAAACCAAGATGTCGCCGGTTCTGCATATCAAACGCACTGTGGGGTGGTGAATACACCAGAAAACGTGTTTCTCGCATTAAATAGCTCGAAAAGAGCGATCTAGGTGATTCTGCATACTTCTGACTGAAGTCTCACCAATATTATCGCAGAAAATGCATATCTCAGCTAGAAACCTCACGAAAATCAAGATGTCGCCGGTTCTGCATATCAAACGTACTGTGGAGTGATGAAATCACCAGATAACGTGTTTCTCGCCTTAAATAGCTCGAATAGCGCGATCTCGATGATTCTGCGTACTTCTGACAGGAGACTCACCAAGACTATCGTAGAAAATGCATACCTCAGCTTGAAACCCGGCCGAAACCAAGATATCTTCGGTTCTGCATGCCAAACGTACTGTGGAGTGGTGAATACACCAGAAAACGTGTTTCTCGCATTAAATAGCTCGAAAAGAGCGATCTAGATGATTCTGCAAACTTCTGACAGAACACTCACCAAGATTATCGCAGAAAATGCATATCTCAGCTAGAAACCTCACGAAAATCAAGATGTCGCCGGTTCTGCATATCAAACGCCCTGTGGAGTGATGAAAACACCAGAAAACGTGTTTCTCGCATTAAATAGCTCGAAAAGAGCGATCTAGGTGATTCTGCATACTTCTGACAGAAGTCTCACCAAGATTATCGCAGTAAATGCATATTTCAGCTTGAAACCTCACGAAAACCAAGATATCTCCGGTTCTGCACATCAAACGTACTGTGGAGTGTTGAAAACACCAGGAAACGTGTTTCTCGAATTAAGTAGCTAGATAAGAACGTTCTCGAAGGTTCTGCATACTTCTGACTGAAGTCTCACCAATATTATCGCAGAAAATGCATATCTCAGCTAGAAACCTCACGAAAATCAAGATGTCGCCGGTTCTGCATATCAAACGCACTGTGGAGTGATGAAATCACCAGATAACGTGTTTCTCGCCTTAAATAGCTCGAATAGCGCGATCTCGATGATTCTGCGTACTTCTGACAGGAGACTCACCAAGACTATCGTAGAAAATGCATATCTCAGCTTGAAACCCGGCCGAAACCAAGATATCTTCGGTTCTGCATGCCAAACGTACTGTGGAGTGGTGAATACACCAGAAAACGTGTTTCTCGCATTAAATAGCTCGAAAAGAGCGATCTAGATGATTCTGCAAACTTCTGTCAGAACACTCACCAAGATTATCGCAGAAAATGCATATCTCAGCTAGAAACCTCACGAAAATCAAGATGTCGCCGGTTCTGCATATCAAACGCCCTGTGGAGTGATGAAAACACCAGAAAACGTGTTTCTCGCATTAAATAGCTCGAAAAGAGCGATCTAGGTGATTCTGCATACTTCTGACAGAAGTCTCACCAAGATTATCGCAGAAAATGCATATTTCAGCTTGAAACCTCACGAAAACCAAGATATCTCCGGTTCTGCACATCAAACGTACTGTGGAGTGTTGAAAACACCAGGAAACGTGTTTCTCGAATTAAGTAGCTAGATAAGAACGTTCTCGAAGGTTCTGCATACTTCTGACTGAAGTCTCATCAAGATTATCGCAGAAACTGCATATCTCAGCTTGAAACCCGACCGAAACCAAGATATCTCCGGTTCTGCATATCAAACGCACTGTGGGGTGGTGAAAACACAAGAAAACGTGTTTCTCGCATTAAATAGCTCGAAAAGAGCGATCTAGATGATTCTGCATACTTCTGACTGAAGTCTCACCAATATTATCGCTGAAAATGCACATCAAAGCTTGAAACCCGACGAAAACCATGATGTCGCCGGTTCTGCATATCAAACGCACTGTGGAGTGGTCAATACAGAAGATAACGTGTTTCTCGCATTAAATAGCTCTAAAAGATCGATCTCGATGATTCTGCATACTTCTGACAGATTCTGACCAAGATTATCGTAGAAAATGCATATCTCAGCTTGAAACCCGACCGAAACCAAGATATCTCCGGTTCTGCATGTCAAACGTACTGTGGAGTGGGGAATCCACCAGAAAACGCGTTTCTCGCATTAAATAGCTCGAAAAGAGCGATCTCGACCATTCTGCATACTTCTGACTGAAGTCTCACCAAGATTATCGCAGAAACTGCATATCTCAGCTTGAAACCCGACCGAAACCAAGATATCTCCGGTTCTGCATATCAAACGCACTGTGGGGTGGTGAAAACACCAGAAAACGTGTTTCTCGCATTAAATAGCTCGAAACGAGCGATCTAGATGATTCTGCATACTTCTGACTGAAGTCTCACCAATATTATCGCAGAAAATGCATATCTCAGCTAGAAACGTCACGTAAATCAAGATGTCGCCGGTTCTGCAAATCAAACGCACTGTGGAGTTGTGAAAACAACCAGATAACGTGTTTCTCGCATTAAATAGCTCGAAACGAGCGATCCAGATGATTCTGCATACTTCTGACTGAAGTCTCACCAATATTATCCCAGAAATTGAATATCTCAGCTTGAAACCCGACGAAAACCATGATGTCGCCGGTTCTGCATATCAAACGCACTGTGGAGTGGTCAATACAGCAGATAACGTGTTTCTCGCATTAAATAGCTCGAAAAGAGCGATCTCGATGATTCTGCATACTTCTGACAGATTCTCACTAAGATTATCGTAGAAAATGCATATCTCAGCTTGAAACCCGACCGAAACCAAGATATCTCCGGTTCTGCATGTCAAACGTACTGTGGAGTGGGGAATACACCAGAAAACGCTTTTTCCCGCATTAAATAGCTCGAAAAGTGCGATCTCGACCATTCTGCATACTTCTGACTGAAGTCTCACCAAGATTATCGCAGAAACTGCATATCTCAGCTTGAAACCCGACCGAAACCAAGATATCTCCGGTTCTGCATATCAAACGCACTGTGGGGTGGTGAGAACACCAGATAACGTGTTTCTCGCATTAAATAGCTCGAAAAGAGCGATATCGATGATTCTGCATACTTCGGACAGAAGTCTCACCAATATTATCGCAGAAAATGCATATCTCAACTTGAAGCCTCACGAAAATCAAGATGTCGCCGGTTCTGCATATCAAACGCACTGTGGAGTGGTGAAAACAACCAGATAACGTGTTTCTCGCATTACATAGCTCGAAACGAGCGATCTAGATGATTCTGCATACTTCTGAGTGAAGTATCACCAATATTATCGCAGAAAATGCATATCTCAGCTTGAAACCCGACGAAAACCAAGATGTCGCCGGTTCTGCATATCAAACGCACTGTGGGGAGGTGAAAACACAAGAAAACGTGTTTCTCGCATTAAATAGCTCGAAAAGAGCGATCTAGATGATTCTGCATACTTCTGACAGAAGACTCGCCAAGATTATCGCAGAAAATGCATATCTCAGCTCTAAACCCCACGAAAACCAAGATATCGCAGGTTCTGCATATCAGACGCACTGTGGAGTGGTGAAAACACCAGAAAACGTGTTACTCGCATTAGCAAGCTCGAAAAGAGCGTTCTGGATGATTCTGCATACTTCTCATAGATGAAACACAAAGATTATCGCAGAAAATGCATATTTCAGCTGGAAACCTCACGAAAACGAAGATGTCGCCGGTACTGCATATCAAACGCACTGTGGGGTGGTCAAAACACCAGATAACGTGCTGCTCGCATTAAATAGCTCGAAAAGAGCGATATCGATGATTCTGCATACTTCTGACAGAAGTCGCACCAAGATTATCGCAGAAAATGAATATCTCAGCTTGAAACCGACGAAAACCAAGATGTCGCCGGTTCTGCATATCAAACGCACTGTGGAGTGGGGAATACACCAGAAAACGCGTTTCTCGCATTAAATAGCTCGAATAGAGCGATCTCGATTATTCTGCATACTTCTGACTGAAGTCTCACCAAGATTATCGCAGAAAATGCATATCTCAGCTTGAAACCCGACCGAAACCAAGATATCTCCGGTTCTGCATGTCAAACGTACTGTGGAGTGGGGAATACACCAGAAAACGCGTTTCTCGCATTAAATAGCTCGAAAAGAGCGATCTCCATTATTCTGCATACTTCTGACTGAAGTCTCACCAAGATTATCGCAGAAACTGCATATCTCAGCTTGAAACCCGACCGAAACCAAGATATCTCCGGTTCTGCATATCAAACGCACTGTGGGGTGGTGAAAACACCAGAAAACGTGTTTATCGCATTAAATAGCTCGAAACGAGCGATCTAGATGATTCTGCATACTTCTGACTGAAGTCTCACCAAGATTATCGCAGACATTGCATATCTCAGCTTGAAACCCGACCGAAACCAAGATATCTCCGGTTCTGCATGTCAAACGTACTGTGGAGTGGGGAATACACCAGAAAACTTGTTTCTCGCATTAAATAGCTCGAAAAGAGCGATCTCGATTATTCTGCATACTTCTGACTGAAGTCTCACCAAGATTATCGCAGAAACTGCATATCTCAGCTTGAAACCCGGCCGAAACCAAGATATCTTCGGTTCTGCATGCCAAACGTACTGTGGAGTGGTGAATACACCAGAAAACGTGTTTCTCGCCTTAAATAGCTCGAAAAGAGCGATCTAGATGATTCTGCAAACTTCTGTCAGAACACTCACCAAGATTATCGCAGAAAATGCATATCTCAGCTAGAAACCTCACGAAAATCAAGATTGTGCCGGTTCTGCATATCAAACGCCCTGTGGAGTGATGAAAACACCAGAAAACGTGTTTCTCGCATTAAATAGCTCGAAAAGAGCGATCTAGGTGATTCTGCATACTTCTGACAGAAGTCTCACCAAGATTATCGCAGAAAATGCATATTTCAGCTTGAAACCTCACGAAAACCAAGATATCTCCGGTTCTGCACATCAAACGTACTGTGGAGTGTTGAAAACACCAGGAAACGTGTTTCTCGAATTAAGTAGCTAGATAAGAACGTTCTCGAAGGTTCTGCATACTTCTGACTGAAGTCTCACCAATATTATCGCAGAAAATGCATATCTCAGCTAGAAACCTCACGAAAATCAAGATGTCGCCGGTTCTGCATATCAAACGCACTGTGGAGTGATGAAATCACCAGATAACGTGTTTCTCGCCTTAAATAGCTCGAATAGCGCGATCTCGATGATTCTGCGTACTTCTGACAGGAGACTCACCAAGACTATCGTAGAAAATGCATATCTCAGCTTGAAACCCGGCCGAAACCAAGATATCTTCGGTTCTGCATGCCAAACGTACTGTGGAGTGGTGAATACACCAGAAAACGTGTTTCTCGCATTAAATAGCTCGAAAAGAGCGATCTAGATGATTCTGCAAACTTCTGTCAGAACACTCACCAAGATTATCGCAGAAAATGCATATCTCAGCTAGAAACCTCACGAAAATCAAGATGTCGCCGGTTCTGCATATCAAACGCCCTGTGGAGTGATGAAAACACCAGAAAACGTGTTTCTCGCATTAAATAGCTCGAAATGAGCGATCTAGGTGATTCTGCATACTTCTGACAGAAGTCTCACCAAGATTATCGCAGAAAATGCATATTTCAGCTTGAAACCTCACGAAAACCAAGATATCTCCGGTTCTGCACATCAAACGTACTGTGGAGTGTTGAAAACACCAGGAAACGTGTTTCTCGAATTAAGTAGCTAGATAAGAACGTTCTCGAAGGTTCTGCATACTTCTGACTGAAGTCTCATCAAGATTATCGCAGAAACTGCATATCTCAGCTTGAAACCCGACCGAAACCAAGATATCTCCGGTTCTGCATATCAAACGCACTGTGGGGTGGTGAAAACACAAGAAAACGTGTTTCTCGCATTAAATAGCTCGAAAAGAGCGATCTAGATGATTCTGCATACTTCTGACTGAAGTCTCACCAATATTATCGCTGAAAATGCACATCAAAGCTTGAAACCCGACGAAAACCATGATGTCGCCGGTTCTGCATATCAAACGCACTGTGGAGTGGTCAATACAGAAGATAACGTGTTTCTCGCATTAAATAGCTCGAAAAGATCGATCTCGATGATTCTGCATACTTCTGACAGATTCTGACCAAGATTATCGTAGAAAATGCATATCTCAGCTTGAAACCCGACCGAAACCAAGATATCTCCGGTTCTGCATGTCAAACGTACTGTGGAGTGGGGAATCCACCAGAAAACGCGTTTCTCGCATTAAATAGCTCGAAAAGAGCGATCTCGACCATTCTGCATACTTCTGACTGAAGTCTCACCAAGATTATCGCAGAAACTGCATATCTCAGCTTGAAACCCGACCGAAACCAAGATATCTCCGGTTCTGCATATCAAACGCACTGTGGGGTGGTGAAAACACCAGAAAACGTGTTTCTCGCATTAAATAGCTCGAAACGAGCGATCTAGATGATTCTGCATACTTCTGACTGAAGTCTCACCAATATTATCGCAGAAAATGCATATCTCAGCTAGAAACGTCACGTAAATCAAGATGTCGCCGGTTCTGCAAATCAAACGCACTGTGGAGTTGTGAAAACAACCAGATAACGTGTTTCTCGCATTAAATAGCTCGAAACGAGCGATCCAGATGATTCTGCATACTTCTGACTGAAGTCTCACCAATATTATCCCAGAAATTGAATATCTCAGCTTGAAACCCGACGAAAACCATGATGTCGCCGGTTCTGCATATCAAACGCACTGTGGAGTGGTCAATACAGCAGATAACGTGTTTCTCGCATTAAATAGCTCGAAAAGAGCGATCTCGATGATTCTGCATACTTCTGACAGATTCTCACTAAGATTATCGTAGAAAATGCATATCTCAGCTTGAAACCCGACCGAAACCAAGATATCTCCGGTTCTGCATGTCAAACGTACTGTGGAGTGGGGAATACACCAGAAAACTCTTTTTCCCGCATTAAATAGCTCGAAAAGTGCGATCTCGACCATTCTGCATACTTCTGACTGAAGTCTCACCAAGATTATCGCAGAAACTGCATATCTCAGCTTGAAACCCGACCGAAACCAAGATATCTCCGGTTCTGCATATCAAACGCACTGTGGGGTGGTGAGAACACCAGATAACGTGTTTCTCGCATTAAATAGCTCGAAAAGAGCGATATCGATGATTCTGCATACTTCGGACAGAAGTCTCACCAATATTATCGCAGAAAATGCATATCTCAACTTGAAGCCTCACGAAAATCAAGATGTCGCCGGTTCTGCATATCAAACGCACTGTGGAGTGGTGAAAACAACCAGATAACGTGTTTCTCGCATTACATAGCTCGAAACGAGCGATCTAGATGATTCTGCATACTTCTGAGTGAAGTATCACCAATATTATCGCAGAAAATGCATATCTCAGCTTGAAACCCGACGAAAACCAAGATGTCGCCGGTTCTGCATATCAAACGCACTGTGGGGAGGTGAAAACACAAGAAAACGTGTTTCTCGCATTAAATAGCTCGAAAAGAGCGATCTAGATGATTCTGCATACTTCTGACAGAAGACTCGCCAAGATTATCGCAGAAAATGCATATCTCAGCTCTAAACCCCACGAAAACCAAGATATCGCAGGTTCTGCATATCAGACGCACTGTGGAGTGGTGAAAACACCAGAAAACGTGTTACTCGCATTAGCAAGCTCGAAAAGAGCGTTCTGGATGATTCTGCATACTTCTCATAGATGAAACACAAAGATTATCGCAGAAAATGCATATTTCAGCTGGAAACCTCACGAAAACGAAGATGTCGCCGGTACTGCATATCAAACGCACTGTGGGGTGGTCAAAACACCAGATAACGTGCTGCTCGCATTAAATAGCTCGAAAAGAGCGATATCGATGATTCTGCATACTTCTGACAGAAGTCGCACCAAGATTATCGCAGAAAATGAATATCTCAGCTTGAAACCGACGAAAACCAAGATGTCGCCGGTTCTGCATATCAAACGCACTGTGGAGTGGGGAATACACCAGAAAACGCGTTTCTCGCATTAAATAGCTCGAATAGAGCGATCTCGATTATTCTGCATACTTCTGACTGAAGTCTCACCAAGATTATCGCAGAAAATGCATATCTCAGCTTGAAACCCGACCGAAACCAAGATATCTCCGGTTCTGCATGTCAAACGTACTGTGGAGTGGGGAATACACCAGAAAACGCGTTTCTCGCATTAAATAGCTCGAAAAGAGCGATCTCCATTATTCTGCATACTTCTGACTGAAGTCTCACCAAGATTATCGCAGAAACTGCATATCTCAGCTTGAAACCCGACCGAAACCAAGATATCTCCGGTTCTGCATATCAAACGCACTGTGGGGTGGTGAAAACACCAGAAAACGTGTTTATCGCATTAAATAGCTCGAAACGAGCGATCTAGATGATTCTGCATACTTCTGACTGAAGTCTCACCAAGATTATCGCAGACATTGCATATCTCAGCTTGAAACCCGACCGAAACCAAGATATCTCCGGTTCTGCTTGTCAAACGTACTGTGGAGTGGGGAATACACCAGAAAACTTGTTTCTCGCATTAAATAGCTCGAAAAGAGCGATCTCGATTATTCTGCATACTTCTGACTGAAGTCTCACCAAGATTATCGCAGAAACTGCATATCTCAGCTTGAAACCCGGCCGAAACCAAGATATCTTCGGTTCTGCATGCCAAACGTACTGTGGAGTGGTGAATACACCAGATAACGTGCTGCTCGCATTAAATAGCTCGAAAAGAGCGATATCGATGATTCTGCATACTTCTGACAGAAGTCGCACCAAGATTATCGCAGAAAATGAATATCTCAGCTTGAAACCCGACGAAAACCAAGATGTCGCCGGTTCTGCATATCAAACGCACTGTGGAGTGATGAAAACACCAGATAACGTGTTTCTCGCATTAAATAGCTCGAAAAGAGCGATCTAGATGATTCTGCATACTTCTGACAGAAGACTCGCCAAGATTATCGCAGAAAATGCATATCTCAGCTGGAAACCCCACGAAAACCAAGATGTCGCCGGTTCTGCATATCAAACGCACTGTGGGGTGGTCAAAACACCAGATAACGTGCTGCTCGCATTAAATAGCTCGAAAAGAGCGATATCGATGATTCTGCATACTTCTGACAGAAGTCGCACCAAGATTATCGCAGAAAATGAATATCTCAGCTTGAAACCCGACGAAAACCAAGATGTCGCCGGTTCTGCATATCAAACGCACTGTGGAGTGGTGAAAACAACCAGATAACGTGTTTCTCGCATTAAATAGCTCGAAACGAGCGATCAAGATGATTCTGCATACTTCTGACTGAAGTCTCACCAATATTATCGCAGAAAATGAATATCTCAGCTTGAAACCCGACGAAAACCAAGATGTCGCCAGTTCTGCATATCAAACGCACTGTGGGGTGGTGAATACACCAGAAAACGTGTTTCTCGCATTAAATAGCTCGAAAAGAGCGATCTAGGTGATTCTGCATACTTCTGACTGAAGTCTCACCAATATTATCGCAGAAAATGCATATCTCAGCTAGAAACCTCACGAAAATCAAGATGTCGCCGGTACTGCATATCAAACGCACTGTGGAGTGGTGAAAACAACCAGATAACGTGTTTCTCGCATTAAATAGCTCGAAAAGAGCGATATCGATGATTCTGCATATTTCTGACAGAAGTCGCACCAAGATTATCGCAGAAAATGAATATCTCAGCTTGAAACCCGACGAAAACCAAGATGTCGCCGGTTCTGCATATCAAACGCACTGTGGAGTGGTGAAAACAACCAGATAATGTGTTTCTCGCATTAAATAGCTCGAAACGAGCGATCTAGATGATTCTGCATACTTCTGACTGAAGTCTCACCAATATTATCGCAGAAAATGAATATCTCAGCTTGAAACCCGACGAAAACCAAGATGTCGCCGGTTCTGCATATCAAACGCACTGTGGGGTGGTGAATACACCAGAAAACGTGTTTCTCGCATTAAATAGCTCGAAAAGAGCGATCTAGGTGATTCTGCATACTTCTGACTGAAGTCTCACCAATATTATCGCAGAAAATGCATATCTCAGCTAGAAACCTCACGAAAATCAAGATGTCGCCGGTACTGCATATCAAACGCACTGTGGAGTGGTGAAAACAACCAGATAACGTGTTTCTCGCATTAAATAGCTCGAAAAGAGCGATATCGATGATTCTGCATACTTCGGACAGAAGTCTCACCAATATTATCGCAGAAAATGCATATCTCGACTTGAAGCCTCACGAAAATCAAGATGTCGCCGGTTCTGCATATCAAACGCACTGTGGAGTGGTGAAAACAACCAGATAACGTGTTTCTCGCATTACATAGCTCGAAACGAGCGATCTAGATGATTCTGCATACTTCTGAGTGAAGTATCACCAATATTATCGCAGAAAATGCATATCTCAGCTTGAAACCCGACGAAAACCAAGATGTCGCCGGTTCTGCATATCAAACGCACTGTGGGGAGGTGAAAACACAAGAAAACGTGTTTCTCGCATTAAATAGCTCGAAAAGAGCGATCTAGATGATTCTGCATACTTCTGACAGATGACTCGCCAAGATTATCGCAGAAAATGCATATCTCAGCTCTAAACCCCACGAAAACCAAGATATCGCAGGTTCTGCATATCAGACGCACTGTGGAGTGGTGAAAACACCAGAAAACGTGTTACTCGCATTAGCAAGCTCGAAAAGAGCGTTCTGGATGATTCTGCATACTTCTCATAGATGAAACACAAAGATTATCGCAGAAAATGCATATTTCAGCTGGAAACCTCACGAAAACGAAGATGTCGCCGGTACTGCATATCAAACGCACTGTGGGGTGGTCAAAACACCAGATAACGTGCTGCTCGCATTAAATAGCTCGAAAAGAGCGATATCGATGATTCTGCATACTTCTGACAGAAGTCGCACCAAGATTATCGCAGAAAATGAATATCTCAGCTTGAAACCGACGAAAACCAAGATGTCGCCGGTTCTGCATATCAAACGCACTGTGGAGTGGGGAATACACCAGAAAACGCGTTTCTCGCATTAAATAGCTCGAATAGAGCGATCTCGATTATTCTGCATACTTCTGACTGAAGTCTCACCAAGATTATCGCAGAAAATGCATATCTCAGCTTGAAACCCGACCGAAACCAAGATATCTCCGGTTCTGCATGTCAAACGTACTGTGGAGTGGGGAATATACCAGAAAACGCGTTTCTCGCATTAAATAGCTCGAAAAGAGCGATCTCCATTATTCTGCATACTTCTGACTGAAGTCTCACCAAGATTATCGCAGAAACTGCATATCTCAGCTTGAAACCCGACCGAAACCAAGATATCTCCGGTTCTGCATATCAAACGCACTGTGGGGTGGTGAAAACACCAGAAAACGTGTTTATCGCATTAAATAGCTCGAAACGAGCGATCTAGATGATTCTGCATACTTCTGACTGAAGTCTCACCAAGATTATCGCAGACATTGCATATCTCAGCTTGAAACCCGACCGAAACCAAGATATCTCCGGTTCTGCATGTCAAACGTACTGTGGAGTGGGGAATACACCAGAAAACGCGTTTCTCGCATTAAATAGCTCGAAAAGAGCGATCTCGATTATTCTGCATACTTCTGACTGAAGTCTCACCAAGATTATCGCAGAAACTGCATATCTCAGCTTGAAACCCGGCCGAAACCAAGATATCTTCGGTTCTGCATGCCAAACGTACTGTGGAGTGGTGAATACACCAGAAAACGTGTTTCTCGCCTTAAATAGCTCGAATAGAGCGATCTCGATGATTCTGCATACTTCTGACTGAAGTCTCACCAAGATTATCGCAGAGAATGCATATCTCAGCTTGAAACCTCACGAAAACCAAGATATCGCCGGTTCTACATATCAAACGCACTCTAGAATGTTGAAAACACCAGAAAACTTGTTTTTTCGCATTAAATAGCTCGAAACGAGCGATCTAGATGATTCTGCATACTTCTGACTGAAGTCTCACCAATATTATCGCAGATAATGCATATCTCAGCTAGAAACCTCACGAAAATCAAGATGTCGCCGGTTCTGCATATCAAACGCCCTGTGGAGTGATGAAAACACCAGATAACGTGTTTCTCGCATTAAATAGCTCGAAAAGAGCGATCTAGATGATTCTGCATACTTCTGACAGAAGACTCGCCAAGATTATCGCAGAAAATGCATATCTCAGCTGGAAACCCCACGAAAACCAAGATATCGCAGGTTCTGTATATCAGACGCACTGTGGAGTGGTGAAAACTCCAGAAAACGTGTTACTCGCATTAGCAAGCTCGAAAAGAGCGTTCTGGATGATTCTGCATACTTCTCATAGATGAAACACAAAGATTATCGCAGAAAATGCATATTTCAGCTGGAAACCCCACGAAAACCAAGATGTCGCCGGTTCTGCATATCAAACGCACTGTGGGGTGGTCAAAACACCAGATAACGTGCTGCTCGCATTAAATAGCTCGAAAAGAGCGATATCGATGATTCTGCATACTTCTGACAGAAGTCGCACCAAGATTATCGCAGAAAATGAATATCTCAGCTTGAAACCCGACGAAAACCAAGATGTCGCCGGTTCTGCATATCAAACGCACTGTGGAGTGGTGAAAACAACCAGATAACGTGTTTCTCGCATTAAATAGCTCGAAACGAGCGATCAAGATGATTCTGCATACTTCTGACTGAAGTCTCACCAATATTATCGCAGAAAATGAATATCTCAGCTTGAAACCCGACGAAAACCAAGATGTCGCCAGTTCTGCATATCAAACGCACTGTGGGGTGGTGAATACACCAGAAAACGTGTTTCTCGCATTAAATAGCTCGAAAAGAGCGATCTAGGTGATTCTGCATACTTCTGACTGAAGTCTCACCAATATTATCGCAGAAAATGCATATCTCAGCTAGAAACCTCACGAAAACCAAGATATCGCCGGTTCTACATATCAAACGCACTCTAGAATGTTGAAAACACCAGAAAACTTGTTTTTTCGCATTAAATAGCTCGAAACGAGCGATCTAGATGATTCTGCATACTTCTGACTGAAGTCTCACCAATATTATCGCAGAAAATGCATATCTCAGCTAGAAACCTCACGAAAATCAAGATGTCGCCGGTACTGCATATCAAACGCACTGTGGAGTGGTGAAAACAACCAGTTAATGTGTTTCTCGCATTAAATAGCTCGAAACGAGCGATCTAGATGATTCTGCATACTTCTGACTGAAGTCTCACCAATATTATCGCAGAAAATGCATATCTCAGCTGGAAACCCCACGAAAACCAAGATATCGCAGGTTCTGTATATCAGACGCACTGTGGAGTGGTGAAAACTCCAGAAAACGTGTTACTCGCATTAGCAAGCTCGAAAAGAGCGTTCTGGATGATTCTGCATACTTCTCATAGATGAAACACAAAGATTATCGCAGAAAATGCATATTTCAGCTGGAAACCCCACGAAAACCAAGATGTCGCCGGTTCTGCATATCAAACGCACTGTGGGGTGGTCAAAACACCAGATAACGTGCTGCTCGCATTAAATAGCTCGAAAAGAGCTATATCGATGATTCTGCATACTTCTGACAGAAGTCGCACCAAGATTATCGCAGAAAATGAATATCTCAGCTTGAAACCCGACGAAAACCAAGATGTCGCCGGTTCTGCATATCAAACGCACTGTGGAGTGGTGAAAACAACCAGATAACGTGTTTCTCGCATTAAATAGCTCGAAACGAGCGATAAAGATGATTCTGCATACTTCTGACTGAAGTCTCACCAATATTATCGCAGAAAATGCATATCTCAGCTAGAAACCTCACGAAAATCAAGATGTCGCCGGTACTGCATATCAAACGCACTCTGGAGTGGTGAAAACAACCAGATAACGTGTTTCTCGCATTAAATAGCTCGAAAAGAGCGATCTAGGTGATTCTGCATACTTCTGACTGAAGTCTCACCAATATTATCGCAGAAAATGCATATCTCAGCTAGAAACCTCACGAAAATCAAGATGTCGCCGGTTCTGCATATCAAACGCACTGTGGAGTGATGAAATCACCAGATAACGTGTTTCTCGCCTTAAATAGCTCGAATAGCGCGATCTCGATGATTCTGCGTACTTCTGACAGGAGACTCACTAAGACTATCCTAGAAAATGCATATCTCAGCTTGAAACCCGGCCGAAACCAAGATATCTTTGGTTCTGCATGCCAAACGTACTGTGGAGTGGTGAATACACCAGAAAACGTGTTTCTCGCATTAAATAGCTCGAAAAGAGCGATCTAGATGATTCTGCAAACTTCTGTCAGAACACTCACCAAGATTATCGCAGAAAATGCATATCTCAGCTAGAAACCTCACGAAAATCAAGATGTCGCCGGTTCTGCATATCAAACGCCCTGTGGAGTGATGAAAACACCAGAAAACGTGTTTCTCGCATTAAATAGCTCGAAAAGAGCGATCTAGGTGATTCTGCATACTTCTGACAGAAGTCTCACCAAGATTATCGCAGAAAATGCATATCTCAGCTTGAAACCTCACGAAAACCAAGATATCTCCGGTTCTGCACATCAAACGTACTGTGGAGTGTTGAAAACACCAGGAAACGTGTTTCTCGAATTAAGTAGCTAGAAAAGAACGTTCTCGAAGGTTCTGCATACTTCTGACTGAAGTCTCATCAAGATTATCGCAGAAACTGCATATCTCAGCTTGAAACCCGACCGAAACCAAGATATCTCCGGTTCTGCATATCAAACGCACTGTGGGGTGGTGAAAACACCAGAAAACGTGTTTCTCGCATTAAATAGCTCGAAACGAGCGATCTAGATGATTCTGCATACTTCTGACTGAAGTCTCACCAATATTATCGCAGAAAATGCATATCTCAGCTAGAAATCTCACGTAAATCAAGATGTCGCCAGTTCTGCAAATCAAACGCACTGTGGAGTTGTGAAAACAACCAGATAACGTGTTTCTCGCATTAAATAGCTCGAAACGAGCGATCCAGATGATTCTGCATACTTCTGACTGAAGTCTCACCAATATTATCGCAGAAAATGAATATCTCAGCTTGAAACCCGACGAAAACCATGATGTCGCCGGTTCTGCATATCAAACGCACTGTGGAGTGGTCAATACAGCAGATAACGTGTTTCTCGCATTAAATAGCTCGAAAAGAGCGATCTCGATGATTCTGCATACTTCTGACAGATTCTCACCAAGATTATCGTAGAAAATGCATATCTCAGCTTGAAACCCGACCGAAACCAAGATATCTCCGGTTCTGCATGTCAAACGTACTGTGGAGTGGGGAATACACCAGAAAACGCTTTTTCCCGCATTAAATAGCTCGAAAAGAGCGATCTCGACCATTCTGCATACTTCTGACTGAAGTCTCACCAAGATTATCGCAGAAACTGCATATCTCAGCTTGAAACCCGACCGAAACCAAGATATCTCCGGTTCTGCATATCAAACGCACTGTGGGGTGGTGAGAACACCAGATAACGTGTTTCTCGCATTAAATAGCTCGAAAAGAGCGATATCGATGATTCTGCATACTTCGGACAGAAGTCTCACCAATATTATCGCAGAAAATGCATATCTCAACTTGAAGCCTCACGAAAATCAAGATGTCGCCGGTTCTGCATATCAAACGCACTGTGGAGTGGTGAAAACAACCAGATAACGTGTTTCTCGCATTACATAGCTCGAAACGAGCGATCTAGATGATTCTGCATACTTCTGAGTGAAGTATCACCAATATTATCGCAGAAAATGCATATCTCAGCTTGAAACCCGACGAAAACCAAGATGTCGCCGGTTCTGCATATCAAACGCACTGTGGGGTGGTGAAAACACAAGAAAACGTGTTTCTCGCATTAAATAGCTCCAAACGAGCGATCTAAATGATTCTGCATACTTCTGAGTGAAGTATCACCAATATTATCGCAGAAAATGCATATCTCAGCTTGAAACCCGACGAAAACCAAGATGTCGCCGGTTCTGCATATCAAACGCACTGTGGGGTGGTGAAAACACAAGAAAACGTGTTTCTCGCATTAAATAGCTCCAAACGAGCGATCTAAATGATTCTGCATACTTCTGAGTGAAGTATCACCAATATTATCGCAGAAAATGCATATCTCAGCTTGAAACCCGACGAAAACCAAGATGTCGCCGGTTCTGCATATCAAACGCACTGTGGGGTGGTGAAAACACAAGAAAACGTGTTTCTCTCATTAAATAGCTCGAAACGAGCGATCCAGATGATTCTGCATACTTCTGACTGAAGTCTCACCAATATTATCGCAGAAAATGAATATCTCAGCTTGAAACCCGACGAAAACCATGATGTCGCCGGTTCTGCATATCAAACGCACTGTGGAGTGGTCAATACAGCAGATAACGTGTTTCTCGCATTAAATAGCTCGAAAAGAGCGATCTCGACCATTCTGCATACTTCTGACTGAAGTCTCACCAAGATTATCGCAGAAACTGCATATCTCAGCTTGAAACCCGACCGAAACCAAGATATCTCCGGTTCTGCATATCAAACGCACTGTGGAGTGGTCAAAACGCCAGATAACGTGTTTCTCGCATTAAATAGCTCGAAAAGAGCGATATCGATGATTCTGCATACTTCGGACAGAAGTCTCACCAATATTATCGCAGAAAATGCATATCTCAACTTGAAGCCTCACGAAAATCAAGATGTCGCCGGTTCTGCATATCAAACGCACTGTGGAGTGGTGAAAACAACCAGATAACGTGTTACTCAGATTAACTAGCTCGAAAAGGGCGTTCTGGACGATTCTGCATACTTCTCATAGATGAAACACAAAGATTATCGCAGAAAATGCATATTTCAGCTGGAAACCCCACGAAAACCAAGTTATCGGCGGCTCTACATATCAAACGCACTGTGGAGTGGTCAAAACACCAGAAAACTTGTTTTTTCGCTTTAAGTAGCTCGAAAAGAGCGTTCTGGTTGATTCTGCATACTTCTCATACATGAAACAAAGATTATTGCAGAAAATGCATATTTCAGCTGGAAACCCCACAAAAACCAAGTTATCGGCGGCTCTACATATCAAACGCACTGTGGAGTGGTCAAACCAAAGAAAACTTGTTTTTTCGCATTAAATAGCTCGAAACGAGCGATCTAGATGATTCTGCATACTTCTGACCAAAGTCTCACCAAGATTATCGCAGAAAATGCATATCTCAGCTGGAAACCCCACGAAAACCAAGATATCGCCGGTTCTGCATATCAAACGCCCTGTGGAGTGCTGAAAACACCAGATAACGTGTTTCTCGCATTAAATAGCTCGAATAGAGCGATCTCGATGATTCTGCATTCTTCTGACAGACGACTCACCAAGATTATCGCAGAAAATGCATATCTCAGCTTGAAACCTCCCGAAAACCAAGATATCTCCGGTTCTGCATGTCTAATGTACTGTGGAGTGGCGAAAACACCAGAAAACGTATTTCTCGCATTATGTAGCTCGAAAAGAGCGTCCTCGATGGTTCTGCATGCTTCTCATAGATGAAACATCAAGATTATCGCAGAAAATGCATATCTCAGCTGGAAACCCCACGAAAACCAAGATATCGCAGGTTCTGCATATCAGACGCACTGTGGAGTGGTGAAAACACCAGAAAACGTGTTACTCGCATTAACAAGCTCGAAAAGAGCGTTCTGGATGATTCTGCATACTTCGGACAGAAGTCTCACCAAGATTGCCGCAGAAAATGCATATCTCAGCTGGAAACCTCACGAAAACCAAGATATCTGCGGTTCTGCATGTCTAACGTACTGTGGACTGGCGAAAACACCAGAAAACGTATTTCTCGCATTATGTAGCTCGAAAAGAGCGTCCTCGATGGTTCTGCATGCTTCTCATAGATGAAACATCAAGATTATCGCAGAAAATGCATATCTCAGCTTGAAACCTCCCGAAAACCAAGATATCTCCGGTTCTGCATGTCTAACGTACTGTGGAGTGGCGAAAACACCAGAAAACGTATTTCTCGCATTATGTAGCTCGAAAAGAGCGTCCTCGATGGTTCTGCATGCTTCTCATAGATGAAACATCAAGATTATCGCAGAAAATGCATATCTCAGCTGGAAACCCCACGAAAACCAAGATATCGCAGGTTCTGCATATCAGACGCACTGTGGAGTGGTGAAAACACCAGAAAACGTGTTACTCGCATTAACAAGCTCGAAAAGAGCGTTTTGGATGATTCTGCATACTTCTCATAGATGAAACAGAAAGATTATCGCAGAAAATGCATATTTCAGCTGGAAACCCCACGAAAACACAGTTATCGGCGGCTCTACATATCAAAAGCACAGTGGAGTGGTCAAAACACCAGATAACGTGCAGCTCGCATTAAATTGCTCGAAAAGAGCGATATCGATGATTCTGCATACTCCTGACAGAAGTCGCACCAAGATTATCGCAGAAAATGCATACCTCAGGATGAAAACCGACGAAAACCAAGATCTCGCCGGTTCTGCATATCAAACGCACTGTGGGGTGGTGAAAACACCAGAAAACGTGTTTCTCGCATTAAATAGCTCGAAAAGAGCGATCTAGAAAATTCTGCATACTTCTGACTGAAGTCTCACCAATATTATCGCAGAAAATGCATATCTCACCTATAAACCTCACGAAAATCAAGATGTCGCCGGTTCTGCATATCAAACGCACTGTGGTATGCTGAAAAAACCAGATAACGTGTTTCTCGCATTAAATTGCTCGAAACGAGCGATCTCGATGATTCTGCTTACTTTTGACAGAAGTCGCACCCAGATTATCGCAGAAAATGCATAGCTCAGGATGAAAACCGACGAAAACCAAGATTTCGCTATTTCTGCATATCAAACGCACTGTGGAGTGGTCAAAACACCAGATAACGTGTTTCTTGCATTAAATAGCTCGAGAAGAGCAATATCGATGATTCTGCATACTTTGGACAGAAGTCTCACCAATATTATCGCAGAAAATGCATATCTCAGCTTGAAACACCACGAAAATCAAGATGTCGCCGGTTCTGCATATCAGACGCACTGTTGAGTGGTGACCACACCAGAAAACGTGTTACTCGCATTAACTAGCTCGAAAAGAGCGTTCTGGACGATTCTGCATACTTCTCATAGATGAAACACAAAGATTATCGCAGAAAATGCATATTTCAGCTGGAAACCTCACGAAAACCAAGTTATCGGCGGCTCTACATATCAAACGCACTGTGGAGTGGTCAAACCACAGAAAACCAGTTTTTTCGCATTAAACAGCTCGAAACGAGTGATCTAGACGATTCTGCATCCTTCTGACTGAAGTCTCACCAAGATTATCGCAGGAAATGCATATCTTAGCTGGAAACCCCACGAAAACCAAGTTATCGGCGGCTCTACATATCAAACGCACTGTGGAGTGGTCAAACCACAGAAAACCAGTTTTTTCGCATTAAATAGCTCGAAACGAGTGATCTAGATGATTCTGCATCCTTCTGACTGAAGTCTCACCAAGATTATCGCAGGAAATGCATATCTTAGCTGGAAACCCCACGAAAACCAAGCTATCGGCGGCTCTACATATCAAACGCACTGTGGAGTGGTCAAAACACCAGAAATCGTGTTTCTCGCATAAACTAGCTCGAAAAGAGCGTTCTCGATGATTCTGCATACTTCTCATAGATGAAACACCAAGATTATCGCAGAAAATGCATATTTCACCTGGAAACCACACGAAAACCAAGTTATCGGCGGCTCTATATCTCAGACGCACTGTGGAGTGGTCAAAACACCAGAAAACTTGTTTTTTCGCATTAAATAGCTTGAAACGATCGATTTAGATGATTCTGCATACTTCTGGCAGAAGACTCACCAAGATTAACGCAGAAAATGCATATCTCAGCTGGAAACCCCACGAAAACCAAGATATCGCCTGTTCTGCATATCAGAAGCACTGTGGAATGGTGAAAACACCAGAAAACGTGTTTCTCGCATTAACTAGCTCGAAAAGAGCGATCTAGATGATTCTGCATACTTCTGGCAGAAGACTCACCAAGATTATCGCAGAAAATGCATATTTCAGCTGGAAACCCCACGAAAACCAAGATAACGCCGGTTCTGCATATCAAACGCCCTGTGGAGTGATGAAAACACCAGATTACGTGTTTCTCGCATTAAATAGCTCGAATAGAGCGATCTCGATGATTCTGCATACTTCTGACAGTAGACTCACCAAGATTATCGCAGAAAATGCATACCTCAGCTTGAAACCTCACGAAAATCAAGATGTCGCCGGTTCTGCATATCAAACGCACTGTGGAGTGGTGAAAACAACCAGGTAACGTGTTTCTCGCATTAAACAGCTTGAAAAGAGCGTTCTCGAAGATTCTGCATACGTCTGACAGATCCTGACCAAGATTATCGCAGAAAATGCATATTTCAGCTTGAAACCCGACCGAAACCAAGATTCCTCCTGTTCTGCATGTCAAACGTACTGTGGAGTGGTGAATACACCAGAAAACGTGTTTCTCGCATTAAATAGCTCGAAAAGAACGATCTAGATGATTCTGCATACTTCTGTCAGAAGACTCACCAGTATGATCGCAGAAAATGTATATCTCAGCTTGAAACCTCACGCAAATCAAGATGTCGCCGGTTCTGGATATCAAACGCACTGTGGAGTGGTCAAACCACCAGAAAACGTGCTTCTCGCATTAAATAGCTCGAAAAGAGCGATCTCGATGATTCTGCATACTTCGGACAGAAGTCTCACCAAGATTGCCGCAGAAAATGCATATCTCAGCTTGAAACCCGACGAAATCCAAGATGTCGCCGGTTCTGCATATTAAACGCACAGTGGAGTGGTGGAAACACCAGAAAACGTATTTCTCGCATTAAATAGCTCGAAAAGAGCGATCCCGACGATTCTGCATACTTCTGACAGAAGTCTCACCAAGATTATGGTAGAAAATGCATATTTCAGCTGGAAACCCCACGAAAACCAAGATATCGCCGGTTCTGCATATCAAACGCCCTGTGGAGTGATGAAAACACCAGATTACGTGTTTCTCTCATTAAATAGCTCGAATAGAGCGATCTCGATGATTCTGCATACTTCTGACAGTAGACTCACCAAGATTATCGCAGAAAATGCATACCTCAGCTTGAAACCTCACGAAAATCAAGATGTCGCCGGTTCTGCATATCAAACGCACTGTGGAGTGGTGAAATCAACCAGATAACGTGTTTCCCGCATGAAATAGCTCGAAAAGAGCGATCCCGATGATTCTGCATACTTCTGACAGAAGTCTCACCAAGATTATGGTAGAAAATGCATATCTCAGCTTGATACCCGACGAAATCCAAGATGTCTTCGGGTCTGCATATCAAACGCACTGTGGAGTGGTGTAAACACCAGAAACCTTGTTTTTTCGCATTAAATAGCTCCAAAAGAGCGTTCTCGATGATTCTGCATACTTCTCACAGATGAAACACCAAGATTATCGCAGAAAATGCATATCTCAGCTGGAAACCCCACGAAAACCAAGTTATCGGCGGATCTACATATCAAACACACTGTGGAGTGGTCATACCACCAGAAAACGTGCTTCTCGCATTAAATAGCTCGAAAAGAGCGATCTCCATGATTCTGCATACTTCGGACAGAAGTCTCACCAAGATTGCCGCAGAAAATGCATATCTCAGCTTGAAACCCGACGAAATCCAAGATGTCGCCGGTTCTGCATATTAAACGCACAGCGGAGTGGTGGAAACACCAGAAAACGTATTTCTCGCATTAAATAGCTCGAAAAGAGCGATCCCGACGATTCTGCATACTTCTGACAGAAGTCGCACCAAGATCATCTCAGAAAAAGCATACCTCAGGATGAAAACCGACGAAAACCAAGATTTCGCCATTTGTGCATATCAAACGCATTGTGGAGTGGTCAAAACACCAGATAACGTGTTTCTCGCATTAAATAGCTCGAAAAGAGCGATATCGATGATTCTGCAGACTTCTGACAGAAGACTCACCAAGATTATCGCAGAAAATGCATATCTCATCTGCAAACCCCACCAAAACCAAGATATCGCCGGTTCTGCATTTCAGACGCACAGTGGAGTGGTGAAAAAACCAGAAAACGTGTTTCTCGCATTAAGTAGCTAGAAAAGAGCGTTTTCGATGATTCTGCATGCTTCTCATAGATGAAACACCAAGATTATCGCAGAAAATGCATATATCAGCAGGAAACACCACGAAAACCAAGTTATCGGCGGCTCTACATATCAAACGCACTGTGGAGTGGTCAAAACACCAGATAACGTGCTCCTCGCATTAAATAGCTCGAAAAGAGCGATTTCGATGATTCTGCATACTTCGGACAGAAGTCTCACCAAGATTGCCGCAGAAAATGCATATCTCAGCTGGAAACCTCACGAAAACCAAGTTTTCTCCGGATCTGCACATCAAACGTACTGTGGAGTGGCGAAAACACCAGAAAACGTGTTTCTCGCATCAAGTAGTTCGAAAAGAGCGTTCTCGATGATTCTGCATACTTCTGACTATCGTCTCACCAAGATTATCGCAGAAAATGCATATCTCAGCTGGAAACCCCACGAAAGCCAAGATATCGTCGGTTCTGCATATCAAACGCCCTGTGGAGTGATGAAAACACCAGGTAACGTGTTTCTCGCATTGAAAAGCTCGAACAGAGCGATCTCGATGATTCTACATCCTGCTGACAGAAGACTCACCAAGATTATCGCAGAAAATGCATATTTCAGCTGGAAACCCCACGAAAACCAAGTTATCGTCGGCTCTACATATCAAACGCACTGTGGAGTGGTCAAAACACCAGAAAACTTGTTTTTTCGCATTAAATAGCTCGAAACGAGCGATTTAGATGATTCTGCATACTTCTGACTGAAGTCTCACCAATATTATCGCAGAAAATGCATATCTCAGCTAGAAACCTCACGAAAATCAAGATGTCGCCGGTTCTGCGTATCAAACGCACTGTGGAGTAGTGAAAGCAACGAGATAACGTGTTTCTCGCATTAAATAGCTCGAATAGAGCGATCTCGGTGATTGTGCATACTTCTGACAGAAGACTCACCAAGATTATCGCAGAAAATGCATATCTCAGCTGGAAAACCCACGAAAACCAAGATATCGCCGGTTCTGCATATCAGACGCACTGTGGAGTGGTGAAAACACCAGAAAACGTGTTCCTCGCATTAAATAGCTCGAAAAGTGCGATCTTGATGATTCTGCATACTTCTGACAGAAGACTCACCTAGATTATCGCAGAGAATGCATATCTCAGCTGGAAACAACATGAAAATCAAGACATCGCCGGTTATGCATATCAAACGCACTGTGGAGTGGTGAAAACAACCATATAACGTGTTTCTCGCATTAAATAGCGCGAAACGAGCGATCTAGATTATTCTGCATACTTCTGACTAAAGTCTCAGCAAGATTATCGCAGAAAATGCATATTTCAGCTGGAAACCCCACGAAAACCAAGTTATCGTCGGCTCTACATATCAAACGCACTGTGGAGCGGTCAAAACACCAGAAAACTTGTTTTTTCGCATTAAATAGCTCGAAACGAGCGATTTAGATGATTCTGCATACTTCTGACTGAAGTCTCACCAATATTATCGCAGAAAATGCATATCTCAGCTGGAAACAACATGAAAATCAAGACATCGCCGGTTATGCATATCAAACGCACTGTGGAGCGGTGAAAACAACCATATAACGTGTTTCTCGCATTAAATAGCTCGAAAAGAGCGATCCCGATGATTCTGCATACTTCTGACAGAAGTCTCACCAAGATTATCGTTGAAAATGCATATCTCAGCTGGAAACACCACGAAAATCAAGATATCGCCGGTTCTGCATATCAAACGCACTGTGGAGTGGTGAAAACAACCATATAACGTGTTTCTCGCATTAAATAGCGCGAAACGAGCGATCTAGATGATTCTGCATACTTCTGACTAAAGTCTCAGCAAGATTATCGCAGAAAATGCATATTTCAGCTGGAAACCCCACGAAAACCAAGCTATCGGCGGCTCTACATATCAAACGCACTGTGGAGTGGTCAAAACACCAGATAACGTGTTTCTCGCATTAAATAGCGCGAAACGAGCGATATAGATGATTCTGCATACTTCTGTGTAAAGTCTCACCAAGATTATCGCAGAAAATGCATATCTCAGCTGGAAAGTCCACGAAAACCAAGATATCGCCGGTTTTGCATATCAAACGCCCTGTGGAGTGATAAAAACACCAGAAAACGTTTTTCTCCCATTAAATAGCTCGAAAAGAGCGATCGAGATGATACTGCATACTTCTGACAGAAGACTCACCAAGATTATTGCAGAAAATGCATATCTCAGCTGGAAACACTACGAAAACCAAGATATCGCCGGTTCTGCATATCAGACGCACTGTGGAGTGGTGAAAACACCAGAAAACGTGTTACTCGCATTAACTAGCTCGAAAAGAGCATTCTGGATGATTCTGCATACTTCTCGTAGATGAAACACAAAGATTATCGCAGAAAACGCATATTTCAGCTGGAAACCCCACGAAAACCAAGCTATCGGCGGCTCTACATATCAAACGCACTGTGGAGTGGTCAAAACACCGGATAACTTGTTTTTTCGCATTAAATAGCTCGAAACGAGCGATCTAGAAGATTCTGCATCCTTCTGACAGAAGTCTCACCAAGATTATCGTAGATAATGCATTTCTCAGCTTGAAACCTCACCAAAACAAAGTTATCTCCGGTTCTGCACATCAAACGTACTGTGGAGTGGTGAAAACAACCAGATAACGTGTTTCTCGCATTAAATAGCTCGAAACGAGCGATCTAGATGATTCTGCATACTTCTCACTGAAGTCTCACCAAGATTATCGCAGAAAATGCATATCTCAGCTTGAAACCTCATGAAAACCAAGATATCTCCGGTTCTGCACATCAAACGTACACTGGAGTGGTGAAAACACCACAAAACGTGTTTCTCGCATTAAATAGCTCGAAAAGAGCGATCTAGGTGATTGTGCATAATTCTGGCAGAAGACTCACCAAGCTTATCGCAGAAAATGCATATCTCAGCTGGAAACTCCACGAAAATCAAGATGTCGCCGGTTCTGCATATCAAACGCACTATGGAGTGGTGAAAACAACCAGATAACGTGTTTCTCGCATTAAATAGCTCGAAACGAGCGATCTAGATGATTCTGCATACTTCTCACTGAAGTCTCACCAAGATTATCGCAGAAAATGCATATCTCAGCTTGAAACCTCATGAAAACCAAGATATCTCCGGTTCTGCACATCAAACGTACACTGGAGTGGTGAAAACACCACAAAACGTGTTTCTCGCATTAAGTAGCTCGAAAAGAGCGTTCTCGGAGATTCTGCATACTTCTGACAGAGGTCTCACCAATATTATCGTAAAAAATGCATATCTCAGCTTGAAACCCGACGGAAACGAAGATATCTCCGGTTCTGCATGTCTAACGTACTGTGGAGTGGTGAATGCACCAGAAAACGTGTTTCTCGCATTAAATAGATCGAAAAGAGCGATCTAGATGATTCTGCATAATTCTGGCAGAAGACTCACCAAGATTATCGCAGAAAATGCATATCTCAGCTTGAAACCTCACGAAAACCAAGATATCTCCGGTTCTGAACATCAAACGTACTGTGGAGTGTTGAAAACACCAGAAAACGTGTTTCTCGCATTAAGTAGCACGAAAAGAGCGTTCTCGAAGGTTCTGCATACTTGTGACCGAAGTCTCACCAAGATTATCGTAGAAAATGCATATCCCAGCTTGAAACCCGACTGAAACCAAGATGTCGTCGGTTCTGCATATCAAACGCACTGTGGAGTGGTGAAAACACCAGATAACGTGTTTCTCCCATTAAATAGCTCGAAAAGAGCGATCCCGATGATTCTGCATACTTCTGACAGAAGACATACCAAGATTATCGCAGAAAATGCATATCTCAGCTGGAAACACCACGAAAATCAAGATATCGCCGGTTCTGCATGTAAAACGCACTGTGGGATCTTGAAAACACCAGAAAACTTGTTTTTTCGCATTAAATAGCTCGAAAAGAGCGATCTAGATGATTCTGCATACTTCTGACTGAAGTCTCACCAAGATTATCGCAGAAAATCCATATCTCAGCTAGAAACCTCACGAACACCAAGTTATCTCCGGTTCTGCACATCAAACGTTCTGTGGAGTGGGGAACACACCAGAAAACGTGTTTCTCGTATTAAGCCGCTCGAAAATAGCGTTCTCGAAGATTCTGCATCCTTCTGACAGAAGTCTCACCAAGAGTATCGAAGAAAATGCATATCTCAGCTTGAAACCCGACCGAAACCAAGATATCTCCGGTTCTGCATGTCAAACGTACTGTGGAGTGGTGAAAACACCACAAAACGTGTTTCTCGCATTAAGTAGCTCGAAAAGAGCGTTCTCGGAGATTCTGCATACTTCTGACAGAGGTCTCACCAATATTATCGTAGAAAATGCATATCTCAGCTTGAAACCCGACGGAAACGAAGATATCTCCGGTTCTGCATGTCTAACGTACTGTGGAGTGGTGAATGCACCAGAAAACGTGTTTCTCGCATTAAATAGATCGAAAAGAGCGATCTAGATGATTCTGCATAATTCTGGCAGAAGACTCACCAACATTATCGCAGAAAATGCATATCTCAGCTTGAAACCTCACGAAAACCAAGATATCTCTGGTTCTGAACATCAAACGTACTGTGGAGTGTTGAAAACACCAGAAAACGTGTTTCTCGCATTAAGTAGCTCGAAAAGAGCGTTCTCGAAGGTTCCGCATACTTGTGACAGAAGTCTCACCAAGATTATCGTAGAAAATGCATATCCCAGCTTGAAACCTCACGAAAACCAAGTTATCTCCGGTTCTGCATATAAAACGCACTGTGGAATCTTGAAAACACCACAAAACGTGTTTCTCGCATTAAATAGCTCGAAACGAGCGATCTAGAAGGTTCTGCATACTTCTGACAGAAGACTAACCATGGTTATCGTATAAAATGCATATCTCAGCTGGAAACACCACGAATATCAAGATATCGCCGGTTCTGCATATCAAGCGCACTATGGAATGGTGAAAACACCACAAAACGTGTTTCTCGCATTAAATAGCTCGAAAAGAGCGATCTAGGTGATTGTGCATAATTCTGGCAGAAGACTCACCAAGCTTATCGCAGAAAATGCATATCTCAGCTGGAAACTCCACGAAAATCAAGATGTCGCCGGTTCTGCATATCAAACGCACTATGGAGTGGTGAAAACAACCAGATAACGTGTTTCTCGCATTAAATAGCTCGAAACGAGCGATCTAGATGATTCTGCATACTTCTCACTGATGTCTCACCAAGATTATCGCAGAAAATGCATATCTCAGCTTGAAACCTCATGAAAACCAAGATATCTCCGGTTCTGCACATCAAACGTACACTGGAGTGGTGAAAACACCACAAAACGTGTTTCTCGCATTAAGTAGCTCGAAAAGAGCGTTCTCGGAGATTCTGCATACTTCTGACAGAGGTCTCACCAATATTATCGTAGAAAATGCATATCTCAGCTTGAAACCCGACGGAAACGAAGATATCTCCGGTTCTGCATGTCTAACGTACTGTGGAGTGGTGAATGCACCAGAAAACGTGTTTCTCGCATTAAATAGATCGAAAAGAGCGATCTAGATGATTCTGCATAATTCTGGCAGAAGACTCACCAAGATTATCGCAGAAAATGCATATCTCAGCTTGAAACCTCACGAAAACCAAGATATCTCTGGTTCTGAACATCAAACGTACTGTGGAGTGTTGAAAACACCAGAAAACGTGTTTCTCGCATTAAGTAGCTCGAAAAGAGCGTTCTCGAAGGTTCCGCATACTTGTGACAGAAGTCTCACCAAGATTATCGTAGAAAATGCATATCCCAGCTTGAAACCCGACTGAAACCATGATATCTCCGGTTCTGCATGTCAAGCGTACTGTGGAGTGGTGAAAACAACCAGATAACGTGTTTCCCGCATTAAACAGCTCGAAAAGAGCGATCCCGATGATTCTGCATACTTCTGACAGAAGTCTCACCAAGATTAACGTAGAAAATGCATATCTCATCTTGAAACCCGACGAAATCCAAGATATCTACGGTTCTGCACATCAAACGTACTGTGGAGTGTTGAAAACACCAGAAAACGTGTTGCTCGCATTAAGTAGCTCGAAAAGAGCGTTCTCGAAGGTTCTGCATACTTGTGACAGAAGTCTCACCAAGAGTATCGAAGAAAATGCATATCTCAGCTTGAAACCTCACGAAAACCAAGTTATCTCCGGTTCTGCATCTAAAACGCACTGTGGAATCTTGAAAACACCAGAAAACTTGTTTTTTCGCATTAAATAGCTCGAAAAGAGCGATCTAGATGATTCTGCATACTTCTGCCTGAAGCCTCACCAAGATTATCGCAGAAAATCCATATCTCAGCTAGAAACCTCACGAACACCAAGTTATCTCCGGTTCTGCACATCAAACGTTCTGTGGAGTGGTGAAAACACCAGAAAACGTGTTTCTCGCATTAAGCAGCTCTAAAAGAGCGTTCTCGAAGATTGTGCATCCTTCTGACAGAAGTCTCACCAAGAGTATCGAAGAAAATGCGTATCTCAGCTTGAAACCCGACCGAAACCAAGATGTCTCCGGTTCTGCATGTCAAACGTACTGTGGAGTGGTAAAAACAACCAGATAACGTGTTTCCCGCATTAAATAGCTCGAAAAGAGCGATCCCGATGATTCTGCATACTTCTGACAGAAGTCTCACCAAGATTAACGTAGAAAATGCATATCTCAGCTTGAAACCCGACGGAAACGAAGATATCTCCGGTTCTGCATGTCTAACGTACTGTGGAGTGGTGAATGCACCAGAAAACGTGTTTCTCGCATTAAATAGATCGAAAAGAGCGATCTAGATGATTCTGCATAATTCTGGCAGAAGACTCACCAAGATTATCGCAGAAAATGCATATCTCAGCTTGAAACCTCACGAAAACCAAGATATCTCCGGTTCTGAACATCAAACGTACTGTGGAGTGTTGAAAACACCAGAAAACGTGTTTCTCGCATTAAGTAGCACGAAAAGAGCGTTCTCGAAGGTTCTGCATACTTGTGACCGAAGTCTCACCAAGATTATCGTAGAAAATGCATATCCCAGCTTGAAACCCGACTGAAACCATGATATCTCAGGTTCTGCATGTCAAGCGTACTGTGGAGTGGTGAAAACAACCAGATAACGTGTTTCCCGCATTAAATAGCTCGAAAAGAGCGATCCCGATGATTCTGCATACTTCTGACAGAAGTCTCACCAAGATTATCGTAGAAAATGCATATCTCAGCTGGAAACCTCACGAAAACCAAGTTTTCTCCGGATCTGCACATCAAACGTACTGTGGAGTGGCGAAAACACCAGAAAACGTGTTTCTCGCATCAAGTAGTTCGAAAAGAGCGTTCTCGATGATTCTGCATACTTCTGACTATCGTCTCACCAAGATTATCGCAGAAAATGCATATCTCAGCTGGAAACCCCACGAAAGCCAAGATATCGTCGGTTCTGCATATAAAACGCCCTGTGGAGTGATGAAAACACCAGGTAACGTGTTTCTCGCATTGAAAAGCTCGAACAGAGCGATCTCGATGATTCTACATCCTGCTGACACAAGACTCACCAAGATTATCGCAGAAAATGCATATTTCAGCTGGAAACCCCACGAAAACCAAGTTATCGTCGGCTCTACATATCAAACGCACTGTGGAGTGGTCAAAACACCAGAAAACTTGTTTATTCGCATTAAATAGCTCGAAACGAGCGATTTAGATGATTCTGCATACTTCTGACTGAAGTCTCACCAATATTATCGCAGAAAATGCATATCTCAGCTAGAAACCTTACGAAAATCTAGATGTCGCCGGTTCTGCGTATCAAACGCACTGTGGAGTAGTGAAAGCAACGAGATAACGTGTTTCTCGCATTAAATAGCTCGAATAGAGCGATCTCGGTGATTGTGCATACTTCTGACAGAAGACTCACCAAGATTATCGCAGAAAATGCATATCTCAGCTGGAAAACCCACGAAAACCAAGATATCGCCGGTTCTGCATATCAGACGCACTGTGGAGTGGTGAAAACACCAGAAAACGTGTTCCTCGCATTAAATAGCTCGAAAAGTGCGATCTTGATGATTCTGCATACTTCTGACAGAAGACTCACCTAGATTATCGCAGAGAATGCATATCTCAGCTGGAAACAACATGAAAATCAAGACATCGCCGGTTATGCATATCAAACGCACTGTGGAGCGGTGAAAACAACCATATAACGTGTTTCTCGCATTAAATAGCTCGAAAAGAGCGATCCCGATGATTCTGCATCCTTCTGACAGAAGTCTCACCAAGATTATCGTAGAAAATGCATATCTCAGCTTGAAACCTCACGAAAACCAAGTTATCTCCGGTTCTGCACATCAAACGTACTGTGGAGTGGTGAATACACCAGAAAACGTGTTCCTCGCATTAAATAGCTCGAAAAGTGCGATCTTGATGATTCTGCATACTTCTGACAGAAGACTCACCTAGATTATCGCAGAGAATGCATATCTCAGCTGGAAACACCACCAAAATCAAGATATCGCCGGTTATCCATATCAAACGCACTGTGGAGTGGTGAAAACAACCATATAACGTGTTTCTCGCATTAAATAGCTCGAAAAGAGCGATCCCGATGATTCTGCATACTTCTGACAGAAGTCTCACCAAGATTATCGTTGAAAATGCATATCTCAGCGGGAAACACCACGAAAATCAAGATATCGCCGGTTCTGCATATCAAACGCACTGTGGAGTGGTGAAAACAACCATATAACGTGATTCTCGCATTAAATAGCGCGAAACGAGTGATCTAGATGATTCTGCATACTTCTGACTAAAGTCTCAGCAAGATTATCGCAGAAAATGCATATTTCAGCTGGAAACCCCACGAAAACCAAGCTATCGGCGGCTCTACATATCAAACGCACTGTGGAGTGGTCAAAACACCAGATAACGTGTTTCTCGCATTAAATAGCGCGAAACGAGCGATATAGATGATTCTGCATACTTCTGTGTAAAGTCTCACCAAGATTATCGCAGAAAATGCATATCTCAGCTGGAAAGTCCACGAAAACCAAGATATCGCCGGTTTTGCATATCAAACGCCCTGTGGAGTGATAAAAACACCAGAAAACGTTTTTCTCCCATTAAATAGCTCGAAAAGAGCGATCGAGATGATACTGCATACTTCTGACAGAAGACTCACCAAGATTATTGCAGAAAATGCATATCTCAGCTGGAAACACTACGAAAACCAAGATATCGCCGGTTCTGCATATCAGACGCACTGTGGAGTGGTGAAAACACCAGAAAACGTGTTACTCGCATTAACTAGCTCGAAAAGAGCATTCTGGATGATTCTGCATACTTCTCGTAGATGAAACACAAAGATTATCGCAGAAAACGCATATTTCAGCTGGAAACCCCACGAAAACCAAGCTATCGGCGGCTCTACATATCAAACGCACTGTGGAGTGGTCAAAACACCGGATAACTTGTTTTTTCGCATTAAATAGCTCGAAACGAGCGATCTAGAAGATTCTGCATCCTTCTGACAGAAGTCTCACCAAGATTATCGTAGATAATGCATATCTCAGCTTGAAACCTCACCAAAACAAAGTTATCTCCGGTTCTGCACATCAAACGTACTGTGGAGTGGTGATAACAACCAGATAACGTGTTTCTCGCATTAAATAGCTCGAAACGAGCGATCTAGATGATTCTGCATACTTCTCACTGAAGTCTCACCAAGATTATCGCAGAAAATGCATATCTCAGCTTGAAACCTCATGAAAACCAAGATATCTCCGGTTCTGCACATCAAACGTACACTGGAGTGGTGAAAACACCACAAAACGTGTTTCTCGCATTAAATAGCTCGAAAAGAGCGATCTAGGTGATTGTGCATAATTCTGGCAGAAGACTCACCAAGCTTATCGCAGAAAATGCATATCTCAGCTGGAAACTCCACGAAAATCAAGATGTCGCCGGTTCTGCATATCAAACGCACTATGGAGTGGTGAAAACAACCAGATAACGTGTTTCTCGCATTAAATAGCTCGAAACGAGCGATCTAGATGATTCTGCATACTTCTCACTGAAGTCTCACCAAGATTATCGCAGAAAATGCATATCTCAGCTTGAAACCTCATGAAAACCAAGATATCTCCGGTTCTGCACATCAAACGTACACTGGAGTGGTGAAAACACCACAAAACGTGTTTCTCGCATTAAGTAGCTCGAAAAGAGCGTTCTCGGAGATTCTGCATACTTCTGACAGAGGTCTCACCAATATTATCGTAGAAAATGCATATCTCAGCTTGAAACCCGACGGAAACGATGATATCTCCGGTTCTGCATGTCTAACGTACTGTGGAGTGGTGAATGCACCAGAAAACGTGTTTCTCGCATTAAATAGATCGAAAAGAGCGATCTAGATGATTCTGCATAATTCTGGCAGAAGACTCACCAAGATTATCGCAGAAAATGCATATCTCAGCTTGAAACCTCACGAAAACCAAGATATCTCCGGTTCTGAACATCAAACGTACTGTGGAGTGTTGAAAACACCAGAAAACGTGTTTCTCGCATTAAGTAGCACGAAAAGAGCGTTCTCGAAGGTTCTGCATACTTGTGACCGAAGTCTCACCAAGATTATCGTAGAAAATGCATATCCCAGCTTGAAACCCGACTGAAACCATGATATCTCAGGTTCTGCATGTCAAGCGTACTGTGGAGTGGTGAAAACAACCAGATAACGTGTTTCCCGCATTAAATAGCTCGAAAAGAGCGATCCCGATGATTCTGCATACTTCTGACAGAAGTCTCACCAAGATTAACGTAGAAAATGCATATCTCATCTTGAAACCCGACGAAATCCAAGATATCTACGGTTCTGCACATCAAACGTACTGTGGAGTGTTGAAAACACCAGAAAACGTGTTTCTCGCATTAAGTAGCTCGAAAAGAGCGTTCTCGAAGGTTCTGCATACTTGTGACAGAAGTCTCACCAAGAGTATCGAAGAAAATGCATATCTCAGCTTGAAACCTCACGAAAACCAAGTTATCTCCGGTTCTGCACATCAAACGTACTGTGGAGTGGTGAAAACACCAGAAAACGTGTTTCTCGCATTAAGTAGCTCGAAAAGAGCGATCCCGATGATTCTGCATCCTTCTGACAGAAGTCTCACCAAGATTATCGTAGAAAATGCATATCTCAGCTTGAAACCTCACGAAAACCAAGTTATCTCCGGTTCTGCACATCAAACGTACTGTGGAGTGGTGAATACACCAGAAAACGTGTTCCTCGCATTAAATAGCTCGAAAAGAGCGATCTAGATGGTTCAGCATACTTCTGACAGAAGACTCACCTAGATTATCGCAGAGAATGCATATCTCAGCTGGAAACACCACGAAAATCAAGATATCGCCGGTTATGCATATCAAACGCACTGTGGAGTGGTGAAAACAACCATATAACGTGTTTCTCGCATTAAATAGCTCGAAAAGAGCGATCCCGATGATTCTGCATACTTCTGACAGAAGTCTCACCAAGATTATCGTTGAAAATGCATATCTCCGCTTGAAACCCGACCGAAACCAAGATATCTCCGGTTCTGCATGTCAAACGTACTGTGGGCTGGTGAATACACCAGAAAACGTGTTTCTCGCATTAAATAGCTCGGAAAGAGCGATCTAGATGATTCTGCATACTTCTGACAGAAGACTCACCATGGTTATCGCAGAAAATGCATATCTCAGCTGCAAACACCACCAAAATCAAGATATCGCCGGTTCTGCATATCAAACGCACTGTGGAGTGGTGAAAACAACCATATAACGTGTTTCTCGCATTAAATAGCGCGAAACGAGCGATCTAGATGATTCTGCATACTTCTGACTAAAGTCTCAGCAAGATTATCGCAGAGAATGCATATTTCAGCTGGAAACCCCACGAAAACCAAGCTATCGGCGGCTCTACAGATCAAACGCACTGTGGAGTGGTCAAAACACCAGATAACGTGCTTCTCGCATTAAATAGCGCGAAACGAGCGATATAGATGATTCTGCATACTTCTGTGTAAAGTCTCACCAAGATTATCGCAGAAAATGCATATCTCAGCTGGAAAGTCCACGAAAACCAAGATATCGCCGGTTTTGCATATCAAACGCCCTGTGGAGTGATAAAAACACCAGAAAACGTGTTTCTCCCATTAAATAGCTCGAAAAGAGCGATCTAGATGATACTGCATACTTCTGACAGAAGACTCACCAAGATTATTGCAGAAAATGCATATCTCAGCTGGAAACACTACGAAAACCAAGATATCGCCGGTTCTGCATATCAGACGCACTGTGGAGTGGTGAAAACACCAGAAAACGTGTTACTCGCATTAACTAGCTCGAAAAGAGCATTCTGGATGATTCTGCATACTTCTCGTAGATGAAACACAAAGATTATCGCAGAAAACGCATATTTCAGCTGGAAACCCCATGAAAACCAAGCTATCGGCGGCTCTACATATCAAACGCACTGTGGAGTGGTCAAAACACCGGATAACTTGTTTTTTCGCATTAAATAGCTCGAAAAGGGCGATCTAGATGATTCTGCATACTTCTGACTGAAGTCTCACCAATATTATCGCAGAAAGGCATATCGCAGCTTGAAACCTCACGAAAATCAAGATGTTGCCGGTTCTGCATGTCAAACGTACTGTGGGGTGGTGAATACACCAGAAAACGCGTTTCTCGCATTAAATAGCTCGAAAAGAGCGATCTAGATGATTCTGCATACTTCTGACTGAAGTCTCACCAGGATTATTGTAGAAAATGCATATCTCAGCTGGAAACACCACGAAAATCAAGATATCGCCGGTTCTGCATATAAAACGCACTGTGGAATGTTGGAAACACCAAAAAACTTGTTTTTTCGCATTAAATAGCTCGAAAAGAGCGATCTAGATGATTCTGCATACTTCTGACTGAAGTCTCACCAAGATTATCGCAGAAAATCCATATCTCAGCTTGAAACCTCGCGAAAACCAAGTGATATCCGGTTCTGCACATCAAACGTACTGTGGAGTGGTGAATACACCAGAAAACGCGTTTCTCGCATTAAATAGCTCGAAAAGAGCGATCTAGATGATTCTGCATACTTCTGACTGAAGTCTCACCAGGATTATTGTAGAAAATGCATATCTCAGCTGGAAACACCACGAAAATCAAGATATCACCGATTCTGCATATAAAACGCACTGTGGAATGTTGGAAACACCAGAAAACTTGTTTTTTCGCATTAAATAGCTCGAAACGAGCGATCTAGATGATTCTGCATACTTCTGACAGAAGATTCACCAAGATTATCGCAGAAAATGCATATATCATCTGGAAACCCCACGAAAACCAAGTTATCGGCGGCTCTACATATCAAACGCACTGTGGAGTGGTCAAAACACCAGAAAACTTGTTTTTTCGCATTAAATAGCTCGAAAAGAGCGTTCTCGGAGATTCTGCATACTTCTGACAGAGGTCTCACCAATATTATCGTAGAAAATGCATATCTCAGCTTGAAACCCGACGGAAACGAAGATATCTCCGGTTCTGCATGTCTAACGTACTGTGGAGTGGTGAATGCACCAGAAAACGTGTTTCTCGCATTAAATAGATCGAAAAGAGCGATCTAGATGATTCTGCATAATTCTGGCAGAAGACTCACCAAGATTATCGCAGAAAATGCATATCTCAGCTTGAAACCTCACGAAAACCAAGATATCTCTGGTTCTGAACATCAAACGTACTGTGGAGTGTTGAAAACACCAGAAAACGTGTTGCTCGCATTAAGTAGCTCGAAAAGAGCGTTCTCGAAGGTTCTGCATACTTGTGACAGAAGTCTCACCAAGAGTATCGAAGAAAATGCATATCTCAGCTTGAAACCTCACGAAAACCAAGTTATCTCCGGTTCTGCATCTAAAACGCACTGTGGAATCTTGAAAACACCAGAAAACTTGTTTTTTCGCATTAAATAGCTCGAAAAGAGCGATCTAGATGATTCTGCATACTTCTGCCTGAAGCCTCACCAAGATTATCGCAGAAAATCCATATCTCAGCTAGAAACCTCACGAACACCAAGTTATCTCCGGTTCTGCACATCAAACGTTCTGTGGAGTGGTGAAAACACCAGAAAACGTGTTTCTCGCATTAAGCAGCTCTAAAAGAGCGTTCTCGAAGATTGTGCATCCTTCTGACAGAAGTCTCACCAAGAGTATCGAAGAAAATGCGTATCTCAGCTTGAAACCCGACCGAAACCAAGATGTCTCCGGTTCTGCATGTCAAACGTACTGTGGAGTGGTAAAAACAACCAGATAACGTGTTTCCCGCATTAAATAGCTCGAAAAGAGCGATCCCGATGATTCTGCATACTTCTGACAGAAGTCTCACCAAGATTAACGTAGAAAATGCATATCTCAGCTGGAAACACCACGAAAATCAAGATATCGCCGGTTCTGCATGTAAAACGCACTGTGGGATCTTGAAAACACCAGAAAACTTGTTTTTTCGCATCAAATAGCTCGAAAAAACCGATCTAGATGATTCTGCATACTTCTGACTGAAGTCTCACCAAGATTATCGCAGAAAATCCATATCTCAGCTAGAAACCTCACGAACACCAAGTTATCTCCGGTTCTGCACATCAAACGTTCTGTGGAGTGGGGAACACACCAGAAAACGTGTTTCTCGTATTAAGCCGCTCGAAAATAGCGTTCTCGAAGATTCTGCATCCTTCTGACAGAAGTCTCACCAAGAGTATCGAAGAAAATGCATATCTCAGCTTGAAACCTCACGAAAACCAAGATATCTCTGGTTCTGAACATCAAACGTACTGTGGAGTGTTGAAAACACCAGAAAACGTGTTTCTCGCATTAAGTAGCTCGAAAAGAGCGTTCTCGAAGGTTCCGCATACTTGTGACAGAAGTCTCACCAAGATTATCGTAGAAAATGCATATCCCAGCTTGAAACCCGACTGAAACCATGATATCTCCGGTTCTGCATGTCAAGCGTACTGTGGAGTGGTGAAAACAACCAGATAACGTGTTTCCCGCATTAAATAGCTCGAAAAGAGCGATACCGATGATTCTGCATACTTCTGACAGAAGACTCACCAAGATTAACGTAGAAAATGCATATCTCAGCTTGATACCCGACGAAAGCCAAGATGTCGTCGATTCTGCATATCAAACGCACTGTGGAGTGGTGAAAACACCAGATAACGTGTTTCTCGCATTAAATAGCTCGAAAAGAGCGATCCCGATGATTCTGCATACTTCTGACAGAAGACATACCAAGATTATCGCAGAAAATGCATATCTCTGCTGGAAACACCACGAAAATCAAGATATCGCCGGTTCTGCATGTAAAACGCACTGTGGGATCTTGAAAACACCAGAAAACTTGTTTTTTCGCATTAAATAGCTCGAAAAGAGCGATCTAGATGATTCTGCATACTTCTGACTGAAGTCTCACCAAGATTATCGCAGAAAATCCATATCTCAGCTAGAAACCTCACGAACACCAAGTTATCTCCGGTTCTGCACATCAAACGTTCTGTGGAGTGGGGAACACACCAGAAAACGTGTTTCTCGTATTAAGCCGCTCGAAAATAGCGTTCTCGAAGATTCTGCATCCTTCTGACAGAAGTCTCACCAAGAGTATCTTAGAAAATGCATATCTCAGCTTGAAACCCGACCGAAACCAAGATATCTCCGGTTCTGCATGTCAAACGTACTGTGGAGTGGTGAAAACACCACAAAACGTGTTTCTCGCATTAAGTAGCTCGAAAAGAGCGTTCTCGGAGATTCTGCATACTTCTGACAGAGGTCTCACGAATATTATCGTAGAAAATGCATATCTCAGCTTGAAACCCGACGGAAACGAAGATATCTCCGGTTCTGCATGTCTAACGTACTGTGGAGTGGTGAATGCACCAGAAAACGTGTTTCTCGCATTAAATAGATCGAAAAGAGCGATCTAGATGATGCTGCATAATTCTGGCAGAAGACTCACCAAGATTATCGCAGAAAATGCATATCTCAGCTTGAAACCTCACGAAAACCAAGATATCTCTGGTTCTGAACATCAAACGTACTGTGGAGTGTTGAAAACACCAGAAAACGTGTTTCTCGCATTAAGTAGCTCGAAAAGAGCGTTCTCGAAGGTTCCGCATACTTGTGACAGAAGTCTCACCAAGATTATCGTAGAAAATGCATATCCCAGCTTGAAACCCGACTGAAACCATGATATCTCCGGTTCTGCATGTCAAGCGTACTGTGGAGTGATGAAAACAACCAGATAACGTGTTTCCCGCATTAAATAGCTCGAAAAGAGCGATACCGATGATTCTGCATACTTCTGACAGAAGACTCACCAAGATTAACGTAGAAAATGCATATCTCAGCTTGATACCCGACGAAAGCCAAGATGTCGTCGATTCTGCATATCAAACGCACTGTGGAGTGGTGAAAACACCAGATAACGTGTTTCTCGCATTAAACAGCTCGAAAAGAGCGATCCCGATGATTCTGCATACTTCTGACAGAAGACATACCAAGATTATCGCAGAAAATGCATATCTCTGCTGGAAACACCACGAAAATCAAGATATCGCCGGTTCTGCATGTAAAACGCACTGTGGGATCTTGAAAACACCAGAAAACTTGTTTTTTCGCATTAAATAGCTCGAAAAGAGCGATCTAGATGATTCTGCATACTTCTGACTGAAGTCTCACCAAGATTATCGCAGAAAATCCATATCTCAGCTAGAAACCTCACGAACACCAAGTTATCTCCGGTTCTGCACATCAAACGTTCTGTGGAGTGGGGAACACACCAGAAAACGTGTTTCTCGTATTAAGCCGCTCGAAAATAGCGTTCTCGAAGATTCTGCATCCTTCTGACAGAAGTCTCACCAAGAGTATCTTAGAAAATGCATAACTCAGCTTGAAACCCGACCGAAACCAAGATATCTCCGGTTCTGCATGTCAAACGTACTGTGGAGTGGTGAAAACACCACAAAACGTGTTTCTCGCATTAAGTAGCTCGAAAAGAGCGTTCTCGGAGATTCTGCATACTTCTGACAGAGGTCTCACGAATATTATCGTAGAAAATGCATATCTCAGCTTGAAACCCGACGGAAACGAAGATACCTCCGGTTCTGCATGTCTAACGTACTGTGGAGTGGTGAATGCACCAGAAAACGTGTTTCTCGCATTAAATAGATCGAAAAGAGCGATCTAGATGATTCTGCATAATTCTGGCAGAAGACTCACCAAGATTATCGCAGAAAATGCATATCTCAGCTTGAAACCTCACGAAAACCAAGATATCTCTGGTTCTGAACATCCAACGTACTGTGGAGTGTTGAAAACACCAGAAAACGTGTTTCTCGCATTAAGTAGCTCGAAAAGAGCGTTCTCGAAGGTTCCGCATACTTGTGACAGAAGTCTCACCAAGATTATCGTAGAAAATGCATATCCCAGCTTGAAACCCGACTGAAACCATGATATCTCCGGTTCTGCATGTCAAGCGTACTGTGGAGTGGTGAAAACAACCAGATAACGTGTTTCCCGCATTAAATAGCTCGAAAAGAGCGATACCGATGATTCTGCATACTTCTGACAGAAGACTCACCAAGATTAACGTAGAAAATGCATATCTCAGCTTGATACCCGACGAAAGCCAAGATGTCGTCGATTCTGCATATCAAACGCACTGTGGAGTGGTGAAAACACCAGATAACGTGTTTCTCGCATTAAATAGCTCGAAAAGAGCGATCCCGATGATTCTGCATACTTCTGACAGAAGACACACCAAGATTATCGCAGAAAATGCATATCTCAGCTGGAAAAACCACGAAAATCAAGATATCGCCGGTTCTGCATATAAAGCGCACTGTGGAATCTTGAAAACACCAGAAAACTTGTTTTTTCGCATTAAATAGCTCGAAAAGAGCGATCTAGATGATTCTGCATACTTCTGCCTGAAGTCTCACCAAGATTATCGCAGAAAATCCATATCTCAGCTTGAACCCCGACGAAATCCAAGATGTCGCCGGTTCTGCATATCAAACGCACTGTGGAGTGGTGAAAACACCAGATAACGTGTTTCTCGCATTAAATAGCTCGAAAAGAGCGATCCCGATGATTCTGCATACTTCTGACAGAAGTCTCACCAAGATTATCGTAGAAAATGCATATCTCAGCTTGAACCCCGACGAAATCCAAGATGTCGCCGGTTCTGCATATCAAGCGCACTGTGGAGTGGTGAAAGCACCAAAAAACGTGTTTCTCGCATTAAATAGCTCGAAAACAGCGATCTAGATGATTCTGCATACTTCTGACAGAAGTCTCACCAAGATTATCGTAGAAAATGCACATCTCAGCTTGAACCCCGACGAAATCCATGATGTCGCCGGTTCTGCATATCAGACGCACTGTGGAGTGGTGAAAACTCCAGATAACGTGTTTCTCGCATTAAATAGCTCGAAAAAAGCGATCTAGATGATTCTGCATACTTCTGACAGAAGTCTCACCAAGATTATCGTAGAAAATGCACATCTCAGCTTGAACCCCGACGAAATTCATGATGTCGCCGGTTATGCATATCAGACGCACTGTGGAGTGGTGAAAGCACCAAAAAACGTGTTTCTCGCATTAAATAGCTCGAAAAAAGCGATCTAGATGATTCTGCATACTTCTGACAGAAGTCTCACCAAGATTACCGTAGAAAATGCACATCTCAGCTTGAACCCCGACGAAATCCATGATGTCGCCGGTTCTGCATATCAGACGCACTGTGGAGTGGTGAAAACTCCAGATAACGTGTTTCTCGCATTAAGTAGCACGAAAAGAGCGATCCCGATGATTCTGCATGCTTCTGACAGAAGTCTCACCAAGATTATCGTAGAAAATGCATATCTCAGCTGGAAACACCACGAAAATCAAGATATCGCCGGTACTGCATATCAAACGCACTGTGGAATGTTGAAAGCACCAGAAAACTTGTATTTTCGCATTAAATAGCTCGAAACGAGCGATCTAGATGATTCTGCATACTTCTGACAGAAGTCTCACCAAGATTATCGCAGAAAATGCATAACTCAGCTTGAAATCTCACGAAAACCAAGTTATCTCCGGTGCTGCATATCAAACGCACTGTGGAGTGGTGAAAACACCGGATAACGTGTTTCTCGCATTAAGTAGCTCGAAAAGAGCGATCTCGAAGGTTCTGCATACTTCTGACAGACGTCTTACCAAGATTATCGTAGAAAATGCATATCTCAGCTTGAACCCCGACGAAATCCAAGATGTCGCCGGTTCTGCATATCAAGCGCACTGTGGAGTGGTGAAAACACCAGAAAACGTGTTTCTCGCATTAAATAGCTCGAAAAGAGCGATCCCGATGATTCTGCATACTTCTGACAGAAGTCTCACCAAGATTATCGTAGAAAATGCAAATCTCAGCTTGGACCCCTACGAAATCCAAGATGTCGCCGGTTCTGGATATCAAACGCACTGTGGAGTGGTGAAAACACCAGACAACGTGTTTCTCGCATTAAATTGCTCGAAAAGAGCGATCCCGATGATTCTGCATACTTCTGACAGAAGTCTCACCAAGATTATCGTAGAAAATGCAAATCTCAGCTTGGACCCCTACGAAATCCAAGATGTCGCCGGTTCTGGATATCAAACGCACTGTGGAGTGGTGAAAACACCAGACAACGTGTTTCTCGCATTAAATAGCTCGAAAAGAGCGATCCCGATGATTCTGCATACTTCTGACAGAAGTCTCACCAAGATTATCGTAGAAAATGCACATCTCAGCTTGAACCCCGACGAAATCCATGATGTCGCCGGTTCTGCATATCAGACGCACTGTGGAGTGGTGAAAACTCCAGATAACGTGTTTCTCGCATTAAATAGCACGAAAAGGGCGATGCCGATGATTCTGCATACTTCTGACAGAAGTCTCACCAAGATTATCGTAGAAAATGCATATCTTAGCTTGAACCCCGACGAAATCCATGATGTCGCCGGTTCTCAATATCAAACGCACTGTGGAGTGGTGAAAACACCAGATAACGTGTTTCTCGCATTAAGTAGCTCGAAAAGAGCGATCTCGAAGTTTCTGCATACTTCTGACAGACGTCTTACCAAGATTATCGCAGACAATGCATATCTCAGCTGGAAACACCATGAAAATCAAGATATCGCCGGTTCTGCATATCAAGCGCACTGTGGAGTGGTGAAAACACCAGAAAACGTGTTTCTCGCATTAAATAGCTCGAAAAGAGCGATCCCGATGATTCTGCATACTTCTGACAGAAGTCTCACCAAGATTATCGTAGAAAATGCATATCTCAGCTTGGACCCCTACGAAATCCAATATGTCGCCGGTTCTGGATATCAAACGCACTGTGGAGTGGTGAAAACACCAGACAACGTGTTTCTCGCATTAAATAGCTCGAAAAGAGCGATCCCGATGATTCTGCATACTTCTGACAGACGTCTTACCAAGATTATCGTAGAAAATGCATATCTCAGCTTGAACCCCGACGAAATCCAAGATGTCGCCGGTTCTGCATATCAAGCGCACTGTGGAGTGGTGAAAACACCAGAAAACGTGTTTCTCGCATTAAGTAGCTCGAAAAGAGCGATCTCGAAGGTTCTGCATACTTCTGACAGACGTCTTACCAAGATTATCGTAGAAAATGCATATCTCAGCTTGAACCCCGACGAAATCCAAGATGTCGCCGGTTCTGCATATCAAGCGCACTGTGGAGTGGTGAAAACACCAGAAAACGTGTTTCTCGCATTAAGTAGCTCGAAAAGAGCGATCTCGAAGGTTCTGCATACTTCTGACAGACGTCTTACCAAGATTATCGTAGAAAATGCATATCTCAGCTTGAACCCCGACGAAATCCAAGATGTCGCCGGTTCTGCATATCAAGCGCACTGTGGAGTGGTGAAAACACCAGAAAACGTGTTTCTCGCATTAAATAGCTCGAAAAGAACGATCCCGATGATTCTGCATACTTCTGACAGAAGTCTCACCAAGATTATCGTAGAAAATGCATATCTCAGCTTGGACCCCTACGAAATCCAAGATGTCGCCGGTTCTGGATATCAAACGCACTGTGGAGTGGTGAAAACACCAGACAACGTGTTTCTCGCATTAAATAGCTCGAAAAGAGCGATCCCGATGATTCTGCATACTTCTGACAGACGTCTTACCAAGATTATCGTAGAAAATGCATATCTCAGCTTGAACCCCGACGAAATCCAAGATGTCGCCGGTTCTGCATATCAAGCGCACTGTGGAGTGGTGAAAACACCAGAAAACGTGTTTCTCGCATTAAATAGCTCGAAAAGAGCGATCCCGATGATTCTGCATACTTCTGACAGAAGTCTCACCAAGATTATCGTAGAAAATGCATATCTCAGCTTGGACCCCTACGAAATCCAAGATGTCGCCGGTTCTGGATATCAAACGCACTGTGGAGTGGTGAAAACACCAGACAACGTGTTTCTCGCATTAAATAGCTCGAAAAGAGCGATCCCGATGATTCTGCATACTTCTGACAGAAGTCTCACCAAGATTATCGTAGAAAATGCACATCTCAGCTTGAACCCCGACGAAATCCATGATGTCGCCGGTTCTGCATATCAGACGCACTGTGGAGTGGTGAAAACTCCAGATAACGTGTTTCTCGCATTAAATAGCACGAAAAGGGCGATGCCGATGATTCTGCATACTTCTGACAGAAGTCTCACCAAGATTATCGTAGAAAATGCATATCTTAGCTTGAACCCCGACGAAATCCATGATGTCGCCGGTTCTCAATATCAAACGCACTGTGGAGTGGTGAAAACACCAGATAACGTGTTTCTCGCATTAAGTAGCTCGAAAAGAGCGATCTCGAAGTTTCTGCATACTTCTGACAGACGTCTTACCAAGATTATCGCAGACAATGCATATCTCAGCTGGAAACACCATGAAAAACAAGATATCGCCGGTTCTGCATATCAAACGCACTGTGGAGTGGTGAAAACAACCAGATAACGTGTTCCTCGAATTAAATAGCTCGAAAAGTGCGATCCCGATGATTCTGCATACTTCTGACAGAAATCTCACCAAGATTATCGTAGAAAATGCATATCTCAGCTTGAACCCCGACGAAATCCAAGATGTCGCCTTTTCTGCATATCAAACGCACTGTGGAGTGGTGAAAACACCAGATAACGTGTTGCTCGCATTATGTAGCTCGAAAAGGGCGATCTCGAAGGTTCCGCATACTTCTGACAGACGTCATACCAAGATTATCGTAGAAAATGCATATCTCAGCTTGAAACCAGACGAAATCCATGATGTCGCCGGTTCTGCATATCAAACGCACTGTGGAGTGGTGAAAACACCAGATAACGTGTTTCTCGCATTAAATAGCACGAAAAGAGCGATCCCGATGATTCTGCATACTTCTGACAGAAGTCTCACCAAGATTATCGTAGAAAATGCATATCTCAGCTTGAACCCCGACGAAATCCAAGATGTCGCCGGTTCTGCATATCAAGCGCACTGTGGAGTGGTGAAAGCACCAGGTAACGTGTTTCTCGGATTAAATAGCTCGAAACGAGCGATCTAGATGATTCTGCATCCTTCTGACAGAAGTCTCACCAAGATTATCGCAGAAAATGCATAACTCAGCTTGAAATCTCACGAAAACCAAGTTATCTCCGGTGCTGCATATCAAACGCACTGTGGAGTGGTGAAAACACCGGATAACGTGTTTCTCGCATTAAGTAGCTCGAAAAGAGCGATCTCGAAGGTTCTGCATACTTCTGACAGACGTCTTACCAAGATTATCGTAGAAAATGCATATCTCAGCTTGAACCCCTACGAAATCCAAGATGTCGCCGGTGCTGCATATCAAGTGCACTGTGGAGTGGTGAAAACACAAGAAAACGTGTTTCTCGCATTAAGTAGCTCGAAAAAAGCGATCTAGATGATTCTGCATACTTCTGACAGAAGTCTCACCAAGATTATCGTAGAAAATGCATATCTCAGCTTGAACCCCGACGAAATCCATGATGTCGCCGGTTCTGCATAACAAGCGCACTGTGGAGTGGTGAAAACACCAGATAACGTGTTTCTCGCATTAAATAGATCGAAAAGAGCGATTCCGTTGATTCTTCATACTTCTGACAGAAGTCTCACCAAGATTATCGTAGAAAATGCATATCTCAGCTTGAACCCCGACGAAATCCATGATGTCGCCGGTTCTGCATATCAAACGCACTGTGGAGTGGTGAAAACACCAGATAACGTGTTTCTCGCATTAAATAGCACGAAAAGAGCGATCCCGATGATTCTGCATACTTCTGACAGAAGTCTCACCAAGATGATCGTATAAAATGCATATCTCAGCTTGAACCCCGACGAAATCCAAGATGTCGCCGGTGCTGCATATCAAGTGCACTGTGGAGTGGTGAAAACACAAGAAAACGTGTTTCTCGCATTAAGTAGCTCGAAAAAAGCGATCTAGATGATTCTGCATACTTCTGACAGAAGTCTCACCAAGATTATCGTAGAAAATGCATATCTCAGCTTGAACCCCGACGAAATCCATGATGTCGCCGGTTCTGCATAACAAGCGCACTGTGGAGTGGTGAAAACACCAGATAACGTGTTTCTCGCATTAAATAGCACGAAAAGAGCGATCCCGATGATTCTGCATACTTCTGACAGAAGTCTCACCAAGATTATCGTAGAAAATGCATATCTCAGCTTGAACCCCGACGAAATCCATGATGTCGCCGGTTCTGCATATCAAACGCACTGTGGAGTGGTGAAAACACCAGATAACGTGTTTCTCGCATTAAGTAGCTCGAAAAGAGCGATCTCGAAGTTTCTGCATACTTCTGACAGACGTCTTACCAAGATTATCGCAGACAATGCATATCTCAGCTGGAAACACCATGAAAATCAAGATATCGCCGGTTCTGCATATCAATCGCACTGTGGAGTGGTAAAAACAACCAGATAACGTGTTATCGAATTAAATAGCTCGAAAAGAGCGATCCCGATGATTCTGCATACTTCTGACAGAAGGCTCACCAAGAATTTCGCAGACAATGCATATCTCAGCTTGAACCCCGACGAAATCCAAGATGTCGCCGGTACTGCATATCAAACGCACTGTGGAGTGGTGAAAACACCAGATAACGTGTTTCTCGCATTAAGTAGCTCGAAAAGAGCGATCTCGAAGTTTCTGCATACTTCTGACAGACGTCTTACCAAGATTATCGCAGACAATGCATATCTCAGCTGGAAACACCATGAAAATCAAGATATCGCCGGTTCTGCATATGAAACGCACTGTGGAGTGGTGAAAACAACCAGATAAGGTGTTCCTCGAATTAAATAGCTCGAAAAGTGCGATCCCGATGATTCTGCATACTTCTGACAGAAATCTCACCAAGATTATCGTAGAAAATGCATATCTCAGCTTGAACCCCGACGAAATCCAAGATGTCGCCTTTTCTGCATATCAAACGCACTGTGGAGTGGTGAAAACACCAGATAACGTGTTGCTCGCATTATGTAGCTCGAAAAGGGCGATCTCGAAGGTTCCGCATACTTCTGACAGACGTCTTACCAAGATTATCGTAGAAAATGCATATCTAAGCTTGAACCCAGACGAAATCCATGATTTCGCCGGTTCTGCATATCAAACGCACTGTGGAGTGGTGAAAACACCAGATAACGTGTTTCTCGCATTAAATAGCACGAAAAGAGCGATCCCGATGATTCTGCATACTTCTGACAGAAGTCTCACCAAGATTATCGTAGAAAATGCATATCTCAGCTTGATACCCGACGAAAGCCAAGGTGACGCCGGTTCTGCATACCAAACGCACTGTGGAGTGGTGAAAACACCAGATAACGTGGTTCTCGCATTAAATAGCTCGAAAAGAGCGATCCCGATGATTCTGCATACTTCTGACAGAAGCCTCACCAAGATTATGGTAGAAAATGCACATCTCAGCTTGAACCCCGATGAAATCCATGATGTCGCCGGTTCTGCATATCAAACGCACTGTGGAGTGGTGAAAACACCAGATAACGTGTTTCTCGCATTTAATAGCACGAAAAGAGCGATCCCGATGATTCTGCATACTTCTGACAGAAGTCTCACCAAGACTATCGTAGAAAATGCATATCTCAGCTTGAACCCCGACGAAATCCATGATGTCGCCGGTTCTGCATATCAAACGCACTGTGGAGTGGTGAAAACACCAGATAACGTGGTTCTCGCATTAAATAGCTCGAAAAGAGCGATCCCGATGATTCTGCATACTTCTGACAGAAGTCTCACCAAGATTATCGTAGAAAATGCATATCTCAGCTTGAACCCCGACGAAATCCATGATGTCGCCGGTTCTGCATATCAAGCGCACTGTGGAGTGGTGAAAACACCAGATAACGTGTTTCTCGCATTAAATAGCACGAAAAGAGCGATCCCGATGATTCTGCATGCTTCTGACAGAAGTCTCACCAAGATTATCGTAGAAAATGCATATCTCAGCTGGAAACACCACGAAAATCAAGATATCGCCGATACTGCATATCAAACGCACTGTGGAATGTTGAAAGCACCAGAAAACTTGTATTTTCGCATTAAATAGCTCAAAATGAGCGATCTTGATGATTCTGCATACTTCTGACAGAAGGCTCACCAAGAATTTCGCAGACAATGCATATCTCAGCTTGAACCCCGACGAAATCCAAGATGTCGCCGGTTCTGCATATCAAACGCACTGTGGAGTGGTGAAAACACCAGATAACGTGGTTCTCGCATTAAATAGCTCGAAAAGAGCGATCCCGATGATTCTGCATACTTCTGACAGAAGTCTCACCAAGATTATCGTAGAAAATGCATATCTCAGCTTGAACCCCGACGAAATCCAAGATGTCGCCGGTTCTGCATATCAAGCGCACTGTGGAGTGGTGAAAGCACCAAAAAACGTGTTTCTCGCATTAAATAGCTCGAAAAAAGCGATCTAGATGATTCTGCATACTTCTGACAGAAGTCTCACCAAGATTATGGTAGAAAATGCACATCTCAGCTTGAACCCCGATGAAATCCATGATGTCGCCGGTTCTGCATATCAGACGCACTGTGGAGTGGTGAAAACTCCAGATAACGTGTTTCTCGCATTAAATAGCACGAAAAGGGCGATGCCGATGATTCTGCATACTTCTGACAGAAGTCTCACCAAGATTATCGTAGAAACGGCATATCTTAGCTTGAACCCCGACGAAATCCATGATGTCGCCGGTTCTGCATATCAAACGCACTGTGGAGTGGTGAAAACACCAGATAACGTGTTTCTCGCATTAAGTAGCTCGAAAAGAGCGATCTCGAAGTTTCTGCATACTTCTGACAGACGTCTTACCAAGATTATCGCAGACTATGCATATCTCAGCTGGAAACACCATGAAAATCAAGATATCGCCGGTTCTGCATATCAAACGCACTGTGGAGTGGTGAAAACAACCAGATAACGTGTTCCTCGAATTAAATAGCTCGAAAAGTGCGATCCCGATGATTCTGCATACTTCTGACAGAAATCTCACCAAGATTATCGTAGAAAATGCATATCTCAGCTTGAACCCCGACGAAATCCAAGATGTCGCCTTTTCTGCATATCAAACGCACTGTGGAGTGGTGAAAACACCAGATAACGTGTTGCTCGCATTATGTAGCTCGAAAAGGGCGATCTCGAAGGTTCCGCATACTTCTGACAGACGTCTTACCAAGATTATCGTAGAAAATGCATATCTAAGCTTGAACCCAGACGAAATCCATGATTTCGCCGGTTCTGCATATCAAACGCACTGTGGAGTGGTGAAAACACCAGATAACGTGTTTCTCGCATTAAATAGCACGAAAAGAGCGATCCCGATGATTCTGCATACTTCTGACAGAAGTCTCACCAAGATTATCGTAGAAAATGCATATCTCAGCTTGATACCCGACGAAAGCCAAGGTGACGCCGGTTCTGCATACCAAACGCACAGTGCGTTTGAAATGCAGAACCGGCGATATCTTGATTTTCGTGGTGTTTCCAGCTGAGAGATGCATTTTCTGTGATAATATTGGTGAGTGTTCTGTCAGAAGTACGCAGAATCATCTAGATCGCTCGTTTCGAGCTATTTAATGCGAAAAAACAAGTTTTCTGGTGTTTTCAACATTCCACAGTGCGTCTGATATGCAGAACCGACGATATCTTGGTTTTCGTGGGGTTTCCAGCTGAGATATGAATTTTCTGCGATCATCTTGGTGAGTCTTTTGTCAGAAGTATGCAGAATCTTCGAGAACGCTCTTTTCGCGCTAGTTAATGCGAGAAACACGTTTTCTGGTGTTTTCACCACTCCACAGTGCGTTTGATATGCAGAACCGGCGACATCTTGGATTTCGTCGGGTTTCAAGCTGAGATAATTTTTTTCTACGATAATCTTGGTGAGACTTCTGTCAGAAGTTTGCAGAATCATCTAGATCGCTCGTTTCGAGCTATTTAATGCGAAAAAACAAGTTTTCTGGTGTTTTCAACATTCCACAGTGCGTTTGATATGCAGAACCGGCGATATCTTGATTTTCGTGGTGTTTCCAGCTGAGATATGCATTTTCTGCGATAATATTGGTGAGACTTCAGTCGGAAGTATGCAGAATCATCTAGATCGCTCGTTTCGAGCTATTTAATGCGAAAAAACAAGTTTTCTGGTGTTTTGACCACTCCACAGTGCGTTTGATATGCAGAACCGGCGATATCTTGATTTTCGTGGTGTTTCCAGCGGCGAGATGCATTTTCTGCGATAATCTTGGTGAGTGTTCTGTCAGAAGTATGCAGAATCATCGAGATTGCTCTTTTCGAGCTATGTAATGCGAGAAACACGTTATCCGGTGTTTTCACCACTCCACAGTGCGTTTGATATGCAGAACCGGCGACATCTTGGATTTCGTAGGGTTTCAAGCTGAGATATGCTTTTTCTACGATAATCTTGGTGAGACTTCTGTCAGAAGTTTGCAGAATCATCTAGATCGCTCGTTTCGAGCTATTTAATGCGAAAAAACAAGTTTTCTGGTGTTTTGACCACTCCACAGTGCGTTTGATATGCAGAACTGGCGACATCTTGATTTTCGTGAGGTTGCCAGCTGAGATATGCATTTTCTGTGATAATATTGGTGAGTGTTCTGTCAGAAGTATGCAGAATCATCGAGATCGCTCTTTTCGGGTTAGTTAATGCGAGAAACTCGTTTTCTGGTGTTTTCAACATTCCACAGTGCGTCTGATATGCAGAACCGGCGATATCTTGGTTTTCGTGGGGTTTCCAGCTGAGATAAGAATTTTCTGCCATCATCTTGGTGAGTCTTCTGTCAGAAGTATGCAGAATCTTCGAGAACGCTCTTTTCGCGCTAGTTAATGAGAGAAACACGTTTTCTGGTGTTTTCACCACTCCACAGTGCGTTTGATATGCAGAACCGGCGACATCTTGGATTTCGTCGGGTTTCAAGCTGAGATATTTTTTTTCTACGATAATCTTGGTGAGACTTCTGTCAGAAGTTTGCAGAATCATCTAGATCGCTCGTTTCGAGCTATTTAATGCGAAAAAACAAGTTTTCTGGTGTTTTCAACATTCCACAGTGCGTTTGATATGCAGAACCGGCGATATCTTGATTTTCGTGGTGTTACCAGCTGAGAGATGCATTTTCTGCGATAAGCTTGGTGAGTCTTCTGCCAGAAGTATGCAGAATCATCTAGATCGCTCTGTCCGAGCTATTTAATGCGAGAAAGACGTTTTCAGATGTATTCACCATTCCGCAGTACGTTAGACATGCAGAACCGGCGACATCTTGGATTTCGTCGGGTTTCAAGCTGAGATATGCTTTTTCTATGATAATCTTGGTGAGACTTCTGTCAGAAGTTTGCAGAATCATCTAGATCGCTCGTTTCGAGCTATTTAATGCGAAAACACAAGTTTTCTGGTGTTTTGACCACTCCACAGTGCGTTTGATATGCAGAACCGGCTACATCTTGATTTTCGTGAGGTTTCTAGCTGAGATATGCATTTTCTGCGATAATATTGGTGAGACTTCAGTCAGAAGTACGCAGAATCATCTAGATCGCTCGTTTCGAGCTATTTAATGCGAAAAAACAAGTTTTCTGGTGTTTTCAACATTCCACAGTGCGTCTGATATGCAGAACCGACGATATCTTGGTTTTCGTGGGGTTTCCAGCTGAGATATGAATTTTCTGCGATCATCTTGGTGAGTCTTTTGTCAGAAGTATGCAGAATCTTCGAGAACGCTCTTTTCGCGCTAGTTAATGCAAGAAACACGTTTTCTGGTGTTTTCACCACTCCACAGTGCGTTTGATATGCAGAACCGGCGACATCTTGGATTTCGTCGGGTTTCAAGCTGAGATAATTTTTTTCTACGATAATCTTGGTGAGACTTCTGTCAGAAGTTTGCAGAATCATCTAGATCGCCCGTTTCGAGCTATTTAATGCGAAAAAACAAGTTTTCTGGTGTTTTCAACATTCCACAGTGCGTTTGATATGCAGAACCGGCGATATCTTGATTTTCGTGGTGTTTCCAGCTGAGATATGCATTTTCTGCGATAATATTGGTGAGACTTCAGTCAGAAGTATGCAGAATCATCTAGATCGCTCGTTTCGAGCTATTTAATGCGAAAAAACAAGTTTTCTGGTGTTTTGACCACTCCACAGTGCGTTTGATATGCAGAACCGGCGATATCTTGATTTTCGTGGTGTTTCCAGCGGCGAGATGCATTTTCTGCGATAATCTTGGTGAGTGTTCTGTCAGAAGTATGCAGAATCATCGAGATTGCTCTTTTCGAGCTATGTAATGCGAGAAACACGTTATCCGGTGTTTTCACCACTCCACAGTGCGTTTGATATGCAGAACCGGCGACATCTTGGATTTCGTCGGGTTTCAAGCTGAGATATGCTTTTTCTACGATAATCTTGGTGAGACTTCTGTCAGAAGTTTGCAGAATCATCTAGATCGCTCGTTTCGAGCTATTTAATGCGAAAAAACAAGTTTTCTGGTGTTTTGACCACTCCACAGTGCGTTTGATATGCAGAACTGGCGACATCTTGATTTTCGTGAGGTTGCCAGCTGAGATATGCATTTTCTGTGATAATATTGGTGAGTGTTCTGTCAGAAGTATGCAGAATCATCGAGATCGCTCTTTTCGGGTTAGTTAATGCGAGAAACTCGTTTTCTGGTGTTTTCAACATTCCACAGTGCGTCTGATATGCAGAACCGGCGATATCTTGGTTTTCGTGGGGTTTCCAGCTGAGATAAGAATTTTCTGCCATCATCTTGGTGAGTCTTCTGTCAGAAGTATGCAGAATCTTCGAGAACGCTCTTTTCGCGCTAGTTAATGAGAGAAACACGTTTTCTGGTGTTTTCACCACTCCACAGTGCGTTTGATATGCAGAACCGGCGACATCTTGGATTTCGTCGGGTTTCAAGCTGAGATATTTTTTTTCTACGATAATCTTGGTGAGACTTCTGTCAGAAGTTTGCAGAATCATCTAGATCGCTCGTGTCGAGCTATTTAATGCGAAAAAACAAGTTTTCTGGTGTTTTCAACATTCCACAGTGCGTTTGATATGCAGAACCGGCGATATCTTGATTTTCGTGGTGTTACCAGCTGAGAGATGCATTTTCTGCGATAAGCTTGGTGAGTCTTCTGCCAGAAGTATGCAGAATCATCTAGATCGCTCTGTCCGAGCTATTTAATGCGAGAAACACGTTTTCAGATGTATTCACCATTCCGCAGTACGTTAGACATGCAGAACCGGCGACATCTTGGATTTCGTCGGGTTTCAAGCTGAGATATGCTTTTTCTATGATAATCTTGGTGAGACTTCTGTCAGAAGTTTGCAGAATCATCTAGATCGCTCGTTTCGAGCTATTTAATGCGAAAACACAAGTTTTCTGGTGTTTTGACCACTCCACAGTGCGTTTGATATGCAGAACCGGCTACATCTTGATTTTCGTGAGGTTTCTAGCTGAGATATGCATTTTCTGCGATAATATTGGTGAGACTTCAGTCAGAAGTACGCAGAATCATCTAGATCGCTCGTTTCGAGCTATTTAATGCGAAAAAACAAGTTTTCTGGTGTTTTCAACATTCCACAGTGCGTCTGATATGCAGAACCGACGATATCTTGGTTTTCGTGGGGTTACCAGCTGAGATATGAATTTTCTGCGATCATCTTGGTGAGTCTTCTGTCAGAAGTATGCAGAATCTTCGAGAACGCTCTTTTCGCGCTAGTTAATGCGAGAAACACGTTTTCTGGTGTTTTCACCACTCCACAGTGCGTTTGATATGCAGAACCGGCGACATCTTGGATTTCGTCGGGTTTCAAGCTGAGATATTTTTTTTCTACGATAATCTTGGTGAGACTTCTGTCAGAAGTTTGCAGAATCATCTAGATCGCTCGTTTCAAGCTATTTAATGCGAAAAAACAAGTTTTCTGGTGTTTTCAACATTCCACAGTGCGTTTGATATGCAGAACCGGCGATATCTTGATTTTCGTGGTGTTTCCAGCTGAGATATGCATTTTCTGCGATAATATTGGTGAGACTTCAGTCAGAAGTATGCAGATTCATCTAGATCGCTCCTTTCGAGCTATTTAATGCGAAAAAACAAGTTTTCTGGTGTTTTGACCACTCCACAGTGCGTTTGATAGGCAGAACCGGCGATATCTTGATTTTCGTGGTGTTTCCAGCGGAGAGATGCATTTTCTGCGATAATCTTGGTGAGTGTTCTGTCAGAAGTATGCAGAATCATCGAGATCGCTCTTTTCGAGCTATGTAATGCGAGAAACACGTTATCCGGTGTTTTCACCACTCCACAGTGCGTTTGATATGCAGAACCGGCGACATCTTGGATTTCGTCGGGTTTCAAGCTGAGATATGCTTTTTCTACGATAATCTTGGTGAGACTTCTGTCAGAAGTTTGCAGAATCATCTAGATCGCTCGTTTCGAGCTATTTAATGCGAAAACACAAGTTTTCTGGTGTTTTGACCACTCCACAGTGCGTTTGATATGCAGAACTGGGGACATCTTGATTTTCGTGAGGTTGCCAGCTGAGATATGCATTTTCTGTGATAATATTGGTGAGTGTTCTGTCAGAAGTATGCAGAATCATCGAGATCGCTCTTTTCGGGTTAGTTAATGCGAGAAACTCGTTTTCTGGTGTTTTCAACATTCCACAGTGCGTCTGATATGCAGAACCGGCGATATCTTGGTTTTCGTGGGGTTTCCAGCTGAGATAAGAATTTTCTGCGATCATCTTGGTGAGTCTTCTGTCAGAAGTATGCAGAATCTTCGAGAACGCTCTTTTCGCGCTAGTTAATGCGAGAAACACGTTTTCTGGTGTTTTCACCACTCCACAGTGCGTTTGATATGCAGAACCGGCGACATCTTGGATTTCGTCGGGTTTCAAGCTGAGATATTTTTTTTCTACGATAATCTTGGTGAGACTTCTGTCAGAAGTTTGCAGAATCATCTAGATCGCTCGTTTCGAGCTATTTAATGCGAAAAAACAAGTTTTCTGGTGTTTTCAACATTCCACAGTGCGTTTGATATGCAGAACCGGCTACATCTTGATTTTCGTGAGGTTTCTAGCTGAGATATGCATTTTCTGCGATAATATTGGTGAGACTTCAGTCAGAAGTACGCAGAATCATCTAGATCGCTCGTTTCGAGCTATTTAATGCGAAAAAACAAGTTATCTGGTGTTTTCAACATTCCACAGTGCGTCTGATATGCAGAACCGACGATATCTTGGTTTTCGTGGGGTTTCCAGCTGAGATATGAATTTTCTGCGATAAGCTTGGTGAGTCTTCTGCCATAAGTTTGCAGAATCATCTAGATCGCTCGTTTCGAGCTATTTAATGCGAAAACACAAGTTTTCTGGTGTTTTGACCACTCCACAGTGCGTTTGATATGCAGAACCGGCTACATCTTGATTTTCGTGAGGTTTCTAGCTGAGATATGCATTTTCTGCGATAATATTGGCGAGACTTCAGTCAGAAGTACGCAGAATCATCTAGATCGCTCGTTTCGAGCTATTTAATGCGAAAAAACAAGTTTTCTGGTGTTTTCAACATTCCACAGTGCGTCTGATATGCAGAACCGACGATATCTTGGTTTTCGTGGGGTTTCCAGCTGAGATATGAATTTTCTGCGATCATCTTGGTGAGTCTTCTGTCAGAAGTATGCAGAATCTTCGAGAACGCTCTTTTCGCGCTAGTTAATGCGAGAAACACGTTTTCTGGTGTTTTCACCACTCCACAGTGCGTTTGATATGCAGAACCGGCGACATCTTGGATTTCGTCGGGTTTCTAGCTGAGATATGCATTTTCTGCGATAATATTGGTGAGACTTCAGTCAGAAGGATGCAGATTCATCTAGATCGCTCCTTTCGAGCTATTTAATGCGAAAAAACAAGTTTTCTGGTGTTTTGACCACTCCACAGTGCGTTTGATAGGCAGAACCGGCGATATCTTGATTTTCGTGGTGTTTCCAGCGGAGAGATGCATTTTCTGCGATAATCTTGGTGAGTGTTCTGTCAGAAGTATGCAGAATCATCGAGATCGCTCTTTTCGAGCTATGTAATGCGAGAAACACGTTATCCGGTGTTTTCACCACTCCACAGTGCGTTTGATATGCAGAACCGGCGACATCTTGATTTTCGTGAGGTTGCAAGCTGAGATATGCATTTTCTGTGATAATATTGGTGAGTGTTCTGTCAGAAGTATGCAGAATCATCGAGATCGCTCTTTTCGAGTTAGTTAATGCGAGAAACACGTTTTCTGGTGTTTTCAACATTCCACAGTGCGTCTGATATGCAGAACCGGCGATATCTTGGTTTTCGTGGGGTTTCCAGCTGAGATATGAATTTTCTGCGATAATATTGGTGAGACTTCAGTCAGAAGTACGCAGAATCATCTAGATCGCTCGTTTCGAGCTATTTAATGCGAAAAAACAAGTTTTCTGGTGTTTTCAACATTCCACAGTGCGTTTGATATGCAGAACCGGCGATATCTTGATTTTCGTGGCGTTTCCAGCGGAGAGATGCATTTTCTGCGATAATCTTGGTGAGTCTTCTGTCAGAAGTATGCAGAATCATCGAGATCGCTCTTTTCGAGCTATGTAATGCGAGAAACACGTTATCCGGTGTTTTCACCACTCCACAGTGCGTCTGATATGCAGAACAGGCGATATCTTGGTTTTCGTGGGGTTTCCAGCTGAGATATGAATTTTCTGCGATCATCTTGGTGAGTCTTCTGTCAGAAGTATGCAGAATCATCGAGAACGCTCTTTTCGCGCTAGTTAATGCGAGAAACACGTTTTCTGGTGTATTCACCATTCCGCAGTACGTTAGACATGCAGAACCGGCGACATCTTGGATTTCGTCGGGTTTCAAGCTGAGATATGCATTTTCTACGATAATCTTGGTGAGACTTCTGTCAGAAGTTTGCAGAATCATCTAGATCGCTCGTTTCGAGCTATTTAATGCGAAAAAACAAGTTTTCTGGTGTTTTGACCACTCCACAGTTCGTTTGATATGCAGAACCGGCGACATCTTGACTTTCGTGAGGTTTCTAGCTGAGATATGCATTTTCTGCGATAATATTGGTGAGACTTCAGTCAGAAGTACGCAGAATCATCCAGATCGCTCGTTTCGAGCTATTTAATGCGAGAAACACGTTATCTGGATGTTTTCACCACTCCACAGTGCGTTTGATATGCAGAACCGGCGACATCTTGATTTTCGTGAGGTTTCTAGCTGAGATATGCATTTTCTGCGATAATATTGGTGAGACTTCAGTCAGAAGTACGCAGAATCATCTAGATCGCTCGTTTCGAGCTATTGAATGCGAAAAAACAAGTTTTCTGGTGATTTCAAAATTCCACAGTGCGTTTGATATGCAGAACCGGCGATATCTTGATTTTCGTGGTGTTTCCAGCGGAGAGATGCATTTTCTGCGATAATCTTGGTGAGTGTTCTGTCAGAAGTATGCAGAATCATCGAGATCGCTCTTTTCGAGCTATGTAATGCGAGAAACACGTTATCCGGTGTTTTCACCACTCCACAGTGCGTTTGATATGCAGAACCGGCGACATCTTGGATTTCGTCGGGTTTCAAGCTGAGATATTTTTTTTCTACGATAATCTTGGTGAGACTTCTGTCAGAAGTTTGCAGAATCATCTAGATCGCTCGTTTCGAGCTACTTAATGCGAAAAAACAAGTTTTCTGGTGTTTTCAACATTCCACAGTGCGTTTGATATGCAGAACCGGCGATATCTTGATTTTCGTGGTGTTTCCAGCTGAGATATGCATTTTCTGCGATAATATTGGTGAGACTTCAGTCAGAAGTATGCAGATTCATCTAGATCGCTCCTTTCGAGCTATTTAATGCGAAAAAACAAGTTTTCTGGTGTTTTGACCACTCCACAGTGCGTTTGATAGGCAGAACCGGCGATATCTTGATTTTCGTGGTGTTTCCAGCGGAGAGATGCATTTTCTGCGATAATCTTGGTGAGTGTTCTGTCAGAAGTATGCAGAATCATCGAGATCGCTCTTTTCGAGCTATGTAATGCGAGAAACACGTTATCCGGTGTTTTCACCACTCCACAGTGCGTTTGATATGCAGAACCGGCGACATCTTGATTTTCGTGAGGTTGCAAGCTGAGATATGCATTTTCTGCGATAATCTTGGTGAGACTTCTGTCAGAAGTTTGCAGAATCATCTAGATCGCTCGTTTCGAGCTACTTAATGCGAAAAAACAAGTTTTCTGGTGTTTTCAACATTCCACAGTGCGTTTGATATGCAGAACCGGCGATATCTTGATTTTCGTGGTGTTTCCAGCTGAGATATGCATTTTCTGCGATAATATTGGTGAGACTTCAGTCAGAAGTATGCAGATTCATCTAGATCGCTCCTTTCGAGCTATTTAATGCGAAAAAACAAGTTTTCTGGTGTTTTGACCACTCCACAGTGCGTTTGATAGGCAGAACCGGCGATATCTTGATTTTCGTGGTGTTTCCAGCGGAGAGATGCATTTTCTGCGATAATCTTGGTGAGTGTTCTGTCAGAAGTATGCAGAATCATCGAGATCGCTCTTTTCGAGCTATGTAATGCGAGAAACACGTTATCCGGTGTTTTCACCACTCCACAGTGCGTTTGATATGCAGAACCGGCGACATCTTGATTTTCGTGAGGTTGCAAGCTGAGATATGCATTTTCTGTGATAATATTGGTGAGTGTTCTGTCAGAAGTATGCAGAATCATCGAGATCGCTCTTTTCGAGTTAGTTAATGCGAGAAACACGTTTTCTGGTGTTTTCAACATTCCACAGTGCGTCTGATATGCAGAACCGGCGATATCTTGGTTTTCGTGGGGTTTCCAGCTGAGATATGAATTTTCTGCGATAATATTGGTGAGACTTCAGTCAGAAGTACGCAGAATCGTCTAGATCGCTCGTTTCGAGCTATTTAATGCGAAAAAACAAGTTTTCTGGTGTTTTCAACATTCCACAGTGCGTTTGATATGCAGAACCAGCGATATCTTGATTTTCGTGGCGTTTCCAGCGGAGAGATGCATTTTCTGCGATAATCTTGGTGAGTGTTCTGTCAGAAGTATGCGGAATCATCGAGATCGTTCTTTCCGAGCTATGTAATGCGAGAAAAACGTCATCCGGTGTTTTCACCACTCCACAGTGCGTTTGATATGCAGAACCGGCGACATCTTGGATTTCGTCGGGTTTCTAGCTGAGATATGCATTTTCTGCGATAATATTGGTGAGACTTCAGTCAGAAGGATGCAGATTCATCTAGATCGCTCCTTTCGAGCTATTTAATGCGAAAAAACAAGTTTTCTGGTGTTTTGACCACTCCACAGTGCGTTTGATAGGCAGAACCGGCGATATCTTGATTTTCGTGGTGTTTCCAGCGGAGAGATGCATTTTCTGCGATAATCTTGGTGAGTGTTCTGTCAGAAGTATGCAGAATCATCGAGATCGCTCTTTTCGAGCTATGTAATGCGAGAAACACGTTATCCGGTGTTTTCACCACTCCACAGTGCGTTTGATATGCAGAACCGGCGACATCTTGATTTTCGTGAGGTTGCAAGCTGAGATATGCATTTTCTGTGATAATATTGGTGAGTGTTCTGTCAGAAGTATGCAGAATCATCGAGATCGCTCTTTTCGAGTTAGTTAATGCGAGAAACACGTTTTCTGGTGTTTTCAACATTCCACAGTGCGTCTGATATGCAGAACCGGCGATATCTTGGTTTTCGTGGGGTTTCCAGCTGAGATATGAATTTTCTGCGATAATATTGGTGAGACTTCAGTCAGAAGTACGCAGAATCATCTAGATCGCTCGTTTCGAGCTATTTAATGCGAAAAAACAAGTTTTCTGGTGTTTTCAACATTCCACAGTGCGTTTGATATGCAGAACCGGCGATATCTTGATTTTCGTGGCGTTTCCAGCGGAGAGATGCATTTTCTGCGATAATCTTGGTGAGTCTTCTGTCAGAAGTATGCAGAATCATCGAGATCGCTCTTTTCGAGCTATGTAATGCGAGAAACACGTTATCCGGTGTTTTCACCACTCCACAGTGCGTCTGATATGCAGAACAGGCGATATCTTGGTTTTCGTGGGGTTTCCAGCTGAGATATGAATTTTCTGCGATCATCTTGGTGAGTCTTCTGTCAGAAGTATGCAGAATCATCGAGAACGCTCTTTTCGCGCTAGTTAATGCGAGAAACACGTTTTCTGGTGTATTCACCATTCCGCAGTACGTTAGACATGCAGAACCGGCGACATCTTGGATTTCGTCGGGTTTCAAGCTGAGATATGCATTTTCTACGATAATCTTGGTGAGACTTCTGTCAGAAGTTTGCAGAATCATCTAGATCGCTCGTTTCGAGCTATTTAATGCGAAAAAACAAGTTTTCTGGTGTTTTGACCACTCCACAGTTCGTTTGATATGCAGAACCGGCGACATCTTGACTTTCGTGAGGTTTCTAGCTGAGATATGCATTTTCTGCGATAATATTGGTGAGACTTCAGTCAGAAGTACGCAGAATCATCCAGATCGCTCGTTTCGAGCTATTTAATGCGAGAAACACGTTATCTGGATGTTTTCACCACTCCACAGTGCGTTTGATATGCAGAACCGGCGACATCTTGATTTTCGTGAGGTTTCTAGCTGAGATATGCATTTTCTGCGATAATATTGGTGAGACTTCAGTCAGAAGTACGCAGAATCATCTAGATCGCTCGTTTCGAGCTATTGAATGCGAAAAAACAAGTTTTCTGGTGATTTCAAAATTCCACAGTGCGTTTGATATGCAGAACCGGCGATATCTTGATTTTCGTGGTGTTTCCAGCGGAGAGATGCATTTTCTGCGATAATCTTGGTGAGTGTTCTGTCAGAAGTATGCAGAATCATCGAGATCGCTCTTTTCGAGCTATGTAATGCGAGAAACACGTTATCCGGTGTTTTCACCACTCCACAGTGCGTTTGATATGCAGAACCGGCGACATCTTGGATTTCGTCGGGTTTCAAGCTGAGATATTTTTTTTCTACGATAATCTTGGTGAGACTTCTGTCAGAAGTTTGCAGAATCATCTAGATCGCTCGTTTCGAGCTACTTAATGCGAAAAAACAAGTTTTCTGGTGTTTTCAACATTCCACAGTGCGTTTGATATGCAGAACCGGCGATATCTTGATTTTCGTGGTGTTTCCAGCTGAGATATGCATTTTCTGCGATAATATTGGTGAGACTTCAGTCAGAAGTATGCAGATTCATCTAGATCGCTCCTTTCGAGCTATTTAATGCGAAAAAACAAGTTTTCTGGTGTTTTGACCACTCCACAGTGCGTTTGATAGGCAGAACCGGCGATATCTTGATTTTCGTGGTGTTTCCAGCGGAGAGATGCATTTTCTGCGATAATCTTGGTGAGTGTTCTGTCAGAAGTATGCAGAATCATCGAGATCGCTCTTTTCGAGCTATGTAATGCGAGAAACACGTTATCCGGTGTTTTCACCACTCCACAGTGCGTTTGATATGCAGAACCGGCGACATCTTGATTTTCGTGAGGTTGCAAGCTGAGATATGCATTTTCTGCGATAATCTTGGTGAGACTTCTGTCAGAAGTTTGCAGAATCATCTAGATCGCTCGTTTCGAGCTACTTAATGCGAAAAAACAAGTTTTCTGGTGTTTTCAACATTCCACAGTGCGTTTGATATGCAGAACCGGCGATATCTTGATTTTCGTGGTGTTTCCAGCTGAGATATGCATTTTCTGCGATAATATTGGTGAGACTTCAGTCAGAAGTATGCAGATTCATCTAGATCGCTCCTTTCGAGCTATTTAATGCGAAAAAACAAGTTTTCTGGTGTTTTGACCACTCCACAGTGCGTTTGATAGGCAGAACCGGCGATATCTTGATTTTCGTGGTGTTTCCAGCGGAGAGATGCATTTTCTGCGATAATCTTGGTGAGTGTTCTGTCAGAAGTATGCAGAATCATCGAGATCGCTCTTTTCGAGCTATGTAATGCGAGAAACACGTTATCCGGTGTTTTCACCACTCCACAGTGCGTTTGATATGCAGAACCGGCGACATCTTGATTTTCGTGAGGTTGCAAGCTGAGATATGCATTTTCTGTGATAATATTGGTGAGTGTTCTGTCAGAAGTATGCAGAATCATCGAGATCGCTCTTTTCGAGTTAGTTAATGCGAGAAACACGTTTTCTGGTGTTTTCAACATTCCACAGTGCGTCTGATATGCAGAACCGGCGATATCTTGGTTTTCGTGGGGTTTCCAGCTGAGATATGAATTTTCTGCGATAATATTGGTGAGACTTCAGTCAGAAGTACGCAGAATCGTCTAGATCGCTCGTTTCGAGCTATTTAATGCGAAAAAACAAGTTTTCTGGTGTTTTCAACATTCCACAGTGCGTTTGATATGCAGAACCAGCGATATCTTGATTTTCGTGGCGTTTCCAGCGGAGAGATGCATTTTCTGCGATAATCTTGGTGAGTGTTCTGTCAGAAGTATGCGGAATCATCGAGATCGTTCTTTCCGAGCTATGTAATGCGAGAAAAACGTCATCCGGTGTTTTCACCACTCCACAGTGCGTTTGATATGCAGAACCGGCGACATCTTGATTTTCGTGAGGTTTCTAGCTGAGATATGCATTTTCTGCGATAATATTGGTGAGACTTCAGTCAGAAGTACGCAGAATCATCTAGATCGCTCGTTTCGAGCAATTTAATGCGAAAAAACAAGTTTTCTGGTGTTTTCAACATTCCAGAGTGCGTTTGATATGCAGAACCGGCGATATCTTGATTTTCGTGGTGTTTCCAGCGGAGAGATGCATTTTCTGCGATAATCTTGGTGAGTGTTCTGTCAGAAGTATGCAGAATCATCGAGATCGCTCTTTTCGAGTTAGTTAATGCGAGAAACACGTTTTCTGGTGCTTTCACCACTCCACAGTGCGTTTGATATGTAGAGCCGCCGATAACTTGGTTTTCGTGGGGTTTCCAGCTGAAATATGCATTTTCTGCTATAATCTTGGTGAGTCTTCTGTCAGAAGTATGCAGAATCATCGAGATCGCTCTATTCGAGCTATTTAATGCGAGAAACACGTTATCTGGTTGTTTTCACCGCTCCACAATGCGTTTGATATGCTGAACCGGCGACATCTTGATTTTCGTGAGGTTTCTAGCTGAGATATGCATTTTCTGCGATAATATTGGTGAGACTTCAGTCAGAAGTTTGCAGATTCATCTAGATCGCTCCTTTCGAGCTATTTAATGCGAAAAAACAAGTTTTCTGGTGTTTTGACCACTCCACAGTGCTTCTGATATGCAGAACAGGCGATATCTTGGTTTTCGTGGGGTTTCCAGCTGAGATATGAATTTTCTGCGATCATCTTGGTGAGTCTTCTGTCAGAAGTACGCAGAATCATCTAGATCGCCCGTTTCGGGCTATTTAATGCGAAAAAACAAGTTTTCTGGTGATTTCAAAATTCCACAGTGCGTTTGATATGCAGAACCGGCGATATCTTGATTTTCGTGGTGTTTCCAGCGGAGAGATGCATTTTCTGCGATAATCTTGGTGAGTGTTCTGTCAGAAGTATGCGGAACCATTGAGATCGCTATTTTCGAGCTATGTAATGCGAGAAACACGTTATCCGGTGTTTTCACCACTCCACAGTGCGTTTGATATGCAGAACCGGCGACATCTTGATTTTCGTGGTGTTTCCAGCGGAGAGATGCATTTTCTGCGATAATCTTGGTGAGTGTTCTGTCAGAAGTATGCAGAATCATCGAGATCGCTCTTTTCGAGCTATGTAATGCGAGAAACACGTTATCCGGTGTTTTCACCACTCCACAGTGCGTTTGATATGCAGAACCGGCGACATCTTGATTTTCGTGAGGTTTCTAGCTGAGATATGCATTTTCTGCGATAATATTGGTGAGACTTCAGTCAGAAGTACGCAGAATCATCTAGATCGCTCGTTTCGAGCTATTTAATGCGAAAAAACAAGTTTTCTGGTGTTTTCAACATTCCAGAGTGCGTTTGATATGCAGAACCGGCGATATCTTGATTTTCGTGGTGTTTCCAGCGGAGAGATGCATTTTCTGCGATAATCTTGGTGAGTGTTCTGTCAGAAGTATGCAGAATCATCGAGATCGCTCTTTTCGAGTTAGTTAATGCGAGAAACACGTTTTCTGGTGCTTTCACCACTCCACAGTGCGTTTGATATGTAGAGCCGCCGATAACTTGGTTTTCGTGGGGTTTCCAGCTGAAATATGCATTTTCTGCTATAATCTTGGTGAGTCTTCTGTCAGAAGTATGCAGAATCATCGAGATCGCTCTATTCGAGCTATTTAATGCGAGAAACACGTTATCTGGTTGTTTTCACCGCTCCACAATGCGTTTGATATGCAGAACCGGCGACATCTTGATTTTCGTGAGGTTTCTAGCTGAGATATGCATTTTCTGCGATAATATTGGTGAGACTTCAGTCAGAAGGATGCAGATTCATCTAGATCGCTCCTTTCGAGCTATTTAATGCGAAAAAACAAGTTTTCTGGTGTTTTGACCACTCCACAGTGCGTTTGATAGGCAGAACCGGCGATATCTTGATTTTCGTGGTGTTTCCAGCGGAGAGATGCATTTTCTGCGATAATCTTGGTGAGTGTTCTGTCAGAAGTATGCAGAATCATCGAGATCGCTCTTTTCGAGCTATGTAATGCGAGAAACACGTTATCCGGTGTTTTCACCACTCCACAGTGCGTTTGATATGCAGAACCGGCGACATCTTGATTTTCGTGAGGTTGCAAGCTGAGATATGCATTTTCTGTGATAATATTGGTGAGTGTTCTGTCAGAAGTATGCAGAATCATCGAGATCGCTCTTTTCGAGTTAGTTAATGCGAGAAACACGTTTTCTGGTGTTTTCAACATTCCACAGTGCGTCTGATATGCAGAACCGGCGATATCTTGGTTTTCGTGGGGTTTCCAGCTGAGATATGAATTTTCTGCGATAATATTGGTGAGACATCAGTCAGAAGTACGCAGAATCATCTAGATCGCTCGTTTCGAGCTATTTAATGCGAAAAAACAAGTTTTCTGGTGTTTTCAACATTCCACAGTGCGTTTGATATGCAGAACCGGCGATATCTTGATTTTCGTGGCGTTTCCAGCGGAGAGATGCATTTTCTGCGATAATCTTGGTGAGTCTTCTGTCAGAAGTATGCAGAATCATCGAGATCGCTCTTTTCGAGCTATGTAATGCGAGAAACACGTTATCCGGTGTTTTCACCACTCCACAGTGCGTCTGATATGCAGAACAGGCGATATCTTGGTTTTCGTGGGGTTTCCAGCTGAGATATGAATTTTCTGCGATCATCTTGGTGAGTCTTCTGTCAGAAGTATGCAGAATCATCGAGAACGCTCTTTTCGCGCTAGTTAATGCGAGAAACACGTTTTCTGGTGTATTCACCATTCCGCAGTACGTTAGACATGCAGAACCGGCGACATCTTGGATTTCGTCGGGTTTCAAGCTGAGATATGCATTTTCTACGATAATCTTGGTGAGACTTCTGTCAGAAGTTTGCAGAATCATCTAGATCGCTCGTTTCGAGCTATTTAATGCCAAAAAGCAAGTTTTCTGGTGTTTTGACCACTCCACAGTTCGTTTGATATGCAGAACCGGCGACATCTTGACTTTCGTGAGGTTTCTAGCTGAGATATGCATTTTCTGCGATAATATTGGTGAGACTTCAGTCAGAAGTACGCAGAATCATCTAGATCGCCCGTTTCGGGCTATTTAATGCGAAAAAACAAGTTTTCTGGTGATTTCAAAATTCCACAGTGCGTTTGATATGCAGAACCGGCGATATCTTGATTTTCGTGGTGTTTCCAGCGGAGAGATGCATTTTCTGCGATAATCTTGGTGAGTGTTCTGTCAGAAGTATGCGGAATCATCGAGATCGCTCTTTTCGAGCTATGTAATGCGAGAAACACGTTATCCGGTGTTTTCACCACTCCACAGTGCGTTTGATATGCAGAACCGGCGACATCTTGATTTTCGTGAGGTTGCAAGCTGAGATATGCATTTTCTGTGATAATATTGGTGAGTGTTCTGTCAGAAGTATGCAGAATCATCGAGATCGCTCTTTTCGAGTTAGTTAATGCGAGAGACACGTTTTCTGGTGTTTTCAACATTCCACAGTGCATCTGATATGCAGAACCGGCGATATCTTGGTTTTCGTGGGGTTTCCAGCTGAGATATGAATTTTCTGCGATAATATTGGTGAGACTTCAGTCAGAAGTACGCAGAATCATCTAGATCGCCCGTTTCGGGCTATTTAATGCGAAAAAACAAGTTTTCTGGTGTTTTCAACATTCCACAGTGCGTTTGATATGCAGAACCGGCGATATCTTGATTTTCGTGGTGTTTCCAGCGGAGAGATGCATTTTCTGCGATAATCTTGGTGAGTGTTCTGTCAGAAGTATGCGGAATCATCGAGATCCCTCTTTTCGAGCTATGTAATGCGACAAACACGTTATCCGGTGTTTTCACCACTCCACATTGCGTTTGATATGCAGAACCGGCGACATCTTGATTTTCGTGAGGTTTCTAGCTGAGATTTGCATTTTCTGCGATAATATTGGTGAGACTTCAGTCAGAAGTACGCAGAATCATCTAGATCGCTCGTTTCGAGCTATTTAATGCGAAAAAGCAAGTTTTCTGGTGTTTTCAACATTCCACAGTGCGTTTGATATGCAGAACCGGCGATATCTTGATTTTCGTGGTGTTTCCAGCGGAGAGATGCATTTTCTGCGATAATCTTGGTGAGTGTTCTGTCAGAAGTATGCAGAATCATCGAGATCGCTCTTTTCGAGCTATGTAATGCGAGAAACACGTTATCCGGTGTTTTCACCACTCCACAGTGCGTTTGATATGCAGAACCGGCGACATCTTGGATTTCGTCGGGTTTCAAGCTGAGATATTTTTTTTCTACGATAATCTTGGTGAGACTTCTGTCAGAAGTTTGCAGAATCATCTAGATCGCTCGTTTCGAGCTACTTAATGCGAAAAAACAAGTTTTCTGGTGTTTTCAACATTCCACAGTGCGTTTGATATGCAGAACCGGCGATATCTTGATTTTCGTGGTGTTTCCAGCTGAGATATGCATTTTCTGCGATAATATTGGTGAGACTTCAGTCAGAAGTATGCAGATTCATCTAGATCGCTCCTTTCGAGCTATTTAATGCGAAAAAACAAGTTTTCTGGTGTTTTGACCACTCCACAGTGCGTTTGATAGGCAGAACCGGCGATATCTTGATTTTCGTGGTGTTTCCAGCGGAGAGATGCATTTTCTGCGATAATCTTGGTGAGTGTTCTGTCAGAAGTATGCAGAATCATCGAGATCGCTCTTTTCGAGCTATGTAATGCGAGAAACACGTTATCCGGTGTTTTCACCACTCCACAGTGCGTTTGATATGCAGAACCGGCGACATCTTGATTTTCGTGAGGTTGCAAGCTGAGATATGCATTTTCTGTGATAATATTGGTGAGTGTTCTGTCAGAAGTATGCAGAATCATCGAGATCGCTCTTTTCGAGTTAGTTAATGCGAGAAACACGTTTTCTGGTGTTTTCAACATTCCACAGTGCGTCTGATATGCAGAACCGGCGATATCTTGGTTTTCGTGGGGTTTCCAGCTGAGATATGAATTTTCTGCGATAATATTGGTGAGACTTCAGTCAGAAGTACGCAGAATCGTCTAGATCGCTCGTTTCGAGCTATTTAATGCGAAAAAACAAGTTTTCTGGTGTTTTCAACATTCCACAGTGCGTTTGATATGCAGAACCGGCGATATCTTGATTTTCGTGGTGTTTCCAGCGGAGAGATGCGTTTTCTGCGATAATCTTGGTGAGTGTTCTGTCAGAAGTATGCGGAATCATCGAGATCGCTCTTTTCGAGCTATGTAATGCGAGAAACACGTTATCCGGTGTTTTCACCACTCCACAGTGCGTTTGATATGCAGAACCGGCGACATCTTGATTTTCGTGGTGTTTCCAGCGGAGAGATGCATTTTCTGCGATAATCTTGGTGAGTGTTCTGTCAGAAGTATGCAGAATCATCGAGATCGCTCTTTTCGAGCTATGTAATGCGAGAAACACGTTATCCGGTGTTTTCACCACTCCACAGTGCGTTTGATATGCAGAACCGGCGACATCTTGGATTTCGTCGGGTTTCAAGCTGAGATATTTTTTTTCTACGATAATCTTGGTGAGACTTCTGTCAGAAGTATGCAGAATCATCTAGATCGCTCGTTTCGAGCTACTTAATGCGAAAAAACAAGTTTTCTGGTGTTTTCAACATTCCACAGTGCGTTTGATATGCAGAACCGGCGATATCTTGATTTTCGTGGTGTTTCCAGCTGAGATATGCATTTTCTGCGATAATATTGGTGAGACTTCAGTCAGAAGTATGCAGATTCATCTAGATCGCTCCTTTCGAGCTATTTAATGCGAAAAAACAAGTTTTCTGGTGTTTTGACCACTCCACAGTGCGTTTGATAGGCAGAACCGGCGATATCTTGATTTTCGTGGTGTTTCCAGCGGAGAGATGCATTTTCTGCGATAATCTTGGTGAGTGTTCTGTCAGAAGTATGCAGAATCATCGAGATCGCTCTTTTCGAGCTATGTAATGCGAGAAACACGTTATCCGGTGTTTTCACCACTCCACAGTGCGTTTGATATGCAGAACCGGCGACATCTTGATTTTCGTGAGGTTGCAAGCTGAGATATGCATTTTCTGTGATAATATTGGTGAGTGTTCTGTCAGAAGTATGCAGAATCATCGAGATCGCTCTTTTCGAGTTAGTTAATGCGAGAAACACGTTTTCTGGTGTTTTCAACATTCCACAGTGCGTCTGATATGCAGAACCGGCGATATCTTGGTTTTCGTGGGGTTTCCAGCTGAGATATGAATTTTCTGCGATAATATTGGTGAGACTTCAGTCAGAAGTACGCAGAATCGTCTAGATCGCTCGTTTCGAGCTATTTAATGCGAAAAAACAAGTTTTCTGGTGTTTTCAACATTCCACAGTGCGTTTGATATGCAGAACCAGCGATATCTTGATTTTCGTGGCGTTTCCAGCGGAGAGATGCATTTTCTGCGATAATCTTGGTGAGTGTTCTGTCAGAAGTATGCGGAATCATCGAGATCGTTCTTTCCGAGCTATGTAATGCGAGAAAAACGTTATCCGGTGTTTTCACCACTCCACAGTGCGTTTGATATGCAGAACCGGCGACATCTTGATTTTCGTGAGGTTTCTAGCTGAGATATGCATTTTCTGCGATAATATTGGTGAGACTTCAGTCAGAAGTACGCAGAATCATCTAGATCGCTCGTTTCGAGCTATTTAATGCGAAAAAACAAGTTTTCTGGTGTTTTCAACATTCCAGAGTGCGTTTGATATGCAGAACCGGCGATATCTTGATTTTCGTGGTGTTTCCAGCGGAGAGATGCATTTTCTGCGATAATCTTGGTGAGTGTTCTGTCAGAAGTATGCAGAATCATCGAGATCGCTCTTTTCGAGTTAGTTAATGCGAGAAACACGTTTTCTGGTGCTTTCACCACTCCACAGTGCGTTTGATATGTAGAGCCGCCGATAACTTGGTTTTCGTGGGGTTTCCAGCTGAAATATGCATTTTCTGCTATAATCTTGGTGAGTCTTCTGTCAGAAGTATGCAGAATCATCGAGATCGCTCTATTCGAGCTATTTAATGCGAGAAACACGTTATCTGGTTGTTTTCACCGCTCCACAATGCGTTTGATATGCAGAACCGGCGACATCTTGATTTTCGTGAGGTTTCTAGCTGAGATATGCATTTTCTGCGATAATATTGGTGAGACTTCAGTCAGAAGTTTGCAGATTCATCTAGATCGCTCCTTTCGAGCTATTTAATGCGAAAAAACAAGTTTTCTGGTGTTTTGACCACTCCACAGTGCTTCTGATATGCAGAACAGGCGATATCTTGGTTTTCGTGGGGTTTCCAGCTGAGATATGAATTTTCTGCGATCATCTTGGTGAGTCTTCTGTCAGAAGTATGCAGAATCATCGAGAACGCTCTTTTCGCGCTAGTTAATGCGAGAAACACGTTTTCTGGTGTATTCACCATTCCGCAGTACGTTAGACATGCAGAACCGGCGACATCTTGGATTTCGTCGGGTTTCAAGCTGAGATATGCATTTTCTACGATAATCTTGGTGAGACTTCTGTCAGAAGTTTGCAGAATCATCTAGATCGCTCGTTTCGAGCTATTTAATGCGAAAAAACAAGTTTTCTGGTGTTTTGACCACTCCACAGTTCGTTTGATATGCAGAACCGGCGACATCTTGACTTTCGTGAGGTTTCTAGCTGAGATATGCATTTTCTGCGATAATATTGGTGAGACTTCAGTCAGAAGTACGCAGAATCATCCAGATCGCTCGTTTCGAGCTATTTAATGCGAGAAACACGTTATCTGGATGTTTTCACCACTCCACAGTGCGTTTGATATGCAGAACCGGCGACATCTTGATTTTCGTGAGGTTTCTAGCTGAGATATGCATTTTCTGCTATAATATTGGTGAGACTTCAGTCAGAAGTACGCAGAATCATCTAGATCGCTCGTTTCGAGCTATTTAATGCGAAAAAACAAGTTTTCTGGTGATTTCAAAATTCCACAGTGCGTTTGATATGCAGAACCGGCGATATCTTGATTTTCGTGGTGTTTCCAGCGGAGAGATGCATTTTCTGCGATAATCTTGGTGAGTGTTCTGTCAGAAGTATGCGGAATCATCGAGATCGCTCTTTTCGAGCTATGTAATGCGAGAAACACGTTATCCGGTGTTTTCACCACTCCACAGTGCGTTTGATATGCAGAACCGGCGACATCTTGATTTTCGTGAGGTTGCAAGCTGAGATATGCATTTTCTGTGATAATATTGGTGAGTGTTCTGTCAGAAGTATGCAGAATCATCTAGATCGCTCGTTTCGAGCTATTTAATGCGAAAAAACAAGTTTTCTGGTGTTTTGACCACTCCACAGTTCGTTTGATATGCAGAACCGGCGACATCTTGACTTTCGTGAGGTTTCTAGCTGAGATATGCATTTTCTGCGATAATATTGGTGAGACTTCAGTCAGAAGTACGCAGAATCATCTAGATCGCTCGTTTCGAGCTATTTAATGCGAAAAAACAAGTTTTCTGGTGTTTTCAACATTCCACAGTGCGTTTGATATGCAGAACCGGCGATATCTTGATTTTCGTGGTGTTTCCAGCGGAGAGATGCATTTTCTGCGATAATCTTGGTGAGTGTTCTGTCAGAAGTATGCAGAATCATCGAGATCGCTCTTTTCGAGCTATGTAATGCGAGAAACACGTTATCCGGTGTTTTCACCACTCCACAGTGCGTTTGATATGCAGAACCGGCGACATCTTGATTTTCGTGAGGTTGCAAGCTGAGATATGCATTTTCTGTGATAATATTAGTGAGTCTTCTGTCAGAAGTATGCAGAATCATCGAGAACGCTCTTTTCGCGCTAGTTAATGCGAGAAACACGTTATCTGGTTGTTTTCACCGCTCCACAATGCGTTTGATATGCAGAACCGGCGACATCTTGATTTTCGTGAGGTTTCTAGCTGAGATATGCATTTTCTGCGATAATATTGGTGAGACTTAAGTCAGAAGTATGCAGATTCATCTAGATCGCTCCTTTCGAGCTATTTAATGCGAAAAAACAATTTTTCTGGTGTTTTGACCACTCCACAGTGCGTCTGATATGCAGAACCGGCGATATCTTGGTTTTCGTGGGGTTTCCAGCTGAGATATGAATTTTCTGCGATCATCTTGGTGAGTCTTCTGTCAGAAGTATGCAGAATCATCGAGAACGCTCTTTTCGCGCTAGTTAATGCGAGAAACACGTTTTCTGGTGCTTTCACCACTCCACAGTGCGTTTGATATGTAGAGCCGCCGATAACTTGGTTTTCGTTGGGTTTCCAGCTGAAATATGCATTTTCTGCTATAATCTTGGTGAGTCTTCTGTCAGAAGTATGCAGAATCATCGAGATCGCTCTATTCGAGCTATTTAATGCGAGAAACACGTTATCTGGTTGTTTTCACCGCTCCACAATGCGTTTGATATGCAGAACCGGCGACATCTTGATTTTCGTGAGGTTTCTAGCTGAGATATGCATTTTCTGCGATAATATTGGTGAGACTTCAGTCAGAAGTATGCAGATTCATCTAGATCGCTCCTTTCGAGCTATTTAATGCGAAAAAACAAGTTTTCTGGTGTTTTGACCACTCCACAGTGCGTCTGATATGCAGAACAGGCGATATCTTGGTTTTCGTGGGGTTTCCAGCTGAGATATGAATTTTCTGCGATCATCTTGGTGAGTCTTCTGTCAGAAGTATGCAGAATCATCGAGAACGCTCTTTTCGCGCTAGTTAATGCGAGAAACACGTTTTCTGGTGTATTCACCATTCCGCAGTACGTTAGACATGCAGAACCGGCGACATCTTGGATTTCGTCGGGTTTCAAGCTGAGATATGCATTTTCTACGATAATCTTGGTGAGACTTCTGTCAGAAGTTTGCAGAATCATCTAGATCGCTCGTTTCGAGCTATTTAATGCGAAAAAACAAGTTTTCTGGTGTTTTGACCACTCCACAGTTCGTTTGATATGCAGAACCGGCGACATCTTGACTTTCGTGAGGTTTCTAGCTGAGATATGCATTTTCTGCGATAATATTGGTGAGACTTCAGTCAGAAGTACGCAGAATCATCCAGATCGCTCGTTTCGAGCTATTTAATGCGAGAAACACGTTATCTGGATGTTTTCACCACTCCACAGTGCGTTTGATATGCAGAACCGGCGACATCTTGATTTTCGTGAGGTTTCTAGCTGAGATATGCATTTTCTGCGATAATATTGGTGAGACTTCAGTCAGAAGTATGCAGATTCATCTAGATCGCTCCTTTCGAGCTATTAAATGCGAAAAAACAAGTTTTCTGGTGTTTTGACCACTCCACAGTGCGTCTGATATGCAGAACAGGCGATATCTTGGTTTTCGTGGGGTTTCCAGCTGAGATATGAATTTTCTGCGATCATCATGGTGAGTCTTCTGTCAGAAGTATGCAGAATCATCGAGAACGCTCTTTTCGCGCTAGTTAATGCGAGAAACACGTTTTCTGGTGTATTCACCATTCCGCAGTACGTTAGACATGCAGAACCGGCGACATCTTGGATTTCGTCGGGTTTCAAGCTGAGATATGCATTTTCTACGATAATCTTGGTGAGACTTCAGTCAGAAGTACGCAGAATCATCTAGATCGCTCGTTTCGAGCTATTTAATGCGAAAAAACAAGTTTTCTGGTGATTTCAAAATTCCACAGTGCGTTTGATATGCAGAACCGGCGATATCTTGATTTTCGTGGTGTTTCCAGCGGAGAGATGCATTTTCTGCGATAATCTTGGTGAGTGTTCTGTCAGAAGTATGCGGAATCATCGAGATCGCTCTTTTCGAGCTATGTAATGCGAGAAACACGTTATCCGGTGTTTTCACCACTCCACAGTGCGTTTGATATGCAGAACCGGCGACATCTTGATTTTCGTGAGGTTGCAAGCTGAGATATGCATTTTCTGTGATAATATTGGTGAGTGTTCTGTCAGAAGTATGCAGAAACATCGAGATCGCTCTTTTCGAGTTAGTTAATGCGAGAGACACGTTTTCTGGTGTTTTCAACATTCCACAGTGCATCTGATATGCAGAACCGGCGATATCTTGGTTTTCGTGGGGTTTCCAGCTGAGATATGAATTTTCTGCGATAATATTGGTGAGACTTCAGTCAGAAGTACGCAGAATCATCTAGATCGCCCGTTTCGGGCTATTTAATGCGAAAAAACAAGTTTTCTGGTGTTTTCAACATTCCACAGTGCGTTTGATATGCAGAACCGGCGATATCTTGATTTTCGTGGTGTTTCCAGCGGAGAGATGCATTTTCTGCGATAATCTTGGTGAGTGTTCTGTCAGAAGTATGCGGAATCATCGAGATCCCTCTTTTCGAGCTATGTAATGCGACAAACACGTTATCCGGTGTTTTCACCACTCCACAGTGCGTTTGATATGCAGAACCGGCGACATCTTGATTTTCGTGAGGTTTCTAGCTGAGATATGCATTTTCTGCGATAATATTGGTGAGACTTCAGTCAGAAGTACGCAGAATCATCTAGATCGCTCGTTTCGAGCTATTTAATGCGAAAAAACAACTTTTCTGGTGTTTTCAACATTCCACAGTGCGTTTGATATGCAGAACCGGCGATATCTTGATTTTCGTGGTGTTTCCAGCGGAGATATGAGTTTTCTGCGATCATCTTGGTGAGTCTTCTGTCAGAAGTATGCAGAATCTTCGAGAACGCTCTTTTCGCGCTAGTTAATGCGAGAAACACGTTTTCTGGTGTTTTCACCACTCCACAGTGCGTTTGATATGCAGAACCGTCGACATCTTGGATTTCGTCGGGTTTCAAGCTGAGATATTTTTTTTCGACGATAATCTTGGTGAGACTTCTGTCAGAAGTTTGCAGAATCATCTAGATCGCTCGTTTCGAGCTATTTAATGCGAAAAAACAAGTTTTTTGGTGTTTTCAACATTCCACAGTGCGTTTGATATGCAGAACCGGCGATATCTTGATTTTCGTGGTGTTTCCAGCTGAGATATGCATTTTCTGCGATAATATTGGTGAGACTTCAGTCAGAAGTATGCAGATTCATCTAGATCGCTCCTTTCGGGCTATTCAATGCGAAAAAACAAGTTTTCTGGTGTTTTGACCACTCCACAGTGCGTTTGATAGGCAGAACCGGCGATATCTTGATTTTCGTGGTGTTTCCAGCGGAGAGATGCATTTTCTGCGATAATCTTGGTGAGTGTTCTGTCAGAAGTATGCAGAATCATCGAGATCGCTCTTTTCGAGCTATGTAATGCGAGAAACACGTTATCCGGTGTTTTCACCACTCCACAGTGCGTTTGATATGCAGAACCGGCGACATCTTGACTTTCGTGAGGTTTCTAGCTGAGATATGCATTTTCTGCGATAATATTGGTGAGACTTCAGTCAGAAGTACGCAGAATCATCCAGATCGCTCGTTTCGAGCTATTTAATGCGAGAAACACGTTATCTGGATGTTTTCACCACTCCACAGTGCGTTTGATATGCAGAACCGGCGACATCTTGATTTTCGTGAGGTTTCTAGCTGAGATATGCATTTTCTGCGATAATATTGGTGAGACTTCAGTCAGAAGTACGCAGAATCATCTAGATCGCTCGTTTCGAGCTATTTAATGCGAAAAAACAAGTTTTCTGGTGATTTCAAAATTCCACAGTGCGTTTGATATGCAGAACCGGCGATATCTTGATTTTCGTGGTGTTTCCAGCGGAGAGATGCATTTTCTGCGATAATCTTGGTGAGTGTTCTGTCAGAAGTATGCGGAATCATCGAGATCGCTCTTTTCGAGCTATGTAATGCGAGAAACACGTTATCCGGTGTTTTCACCACTCCACAGTGCGTTTGATATGCAGAACCGGCGACATCTTGATTTTCGTGAGGTTGCAAGCTGAGATATGCATTTTCTGTGATAATATTGGTGAGTGTTCTGTCAGAAGTATGCAGAATCATCTAGATCGCTCGTTTCGAGCTATTTAATGCGAAAAAACAAGTTTTCTGGTGTTTTGACCACTCCACAGTGCGTCTGATATGCAGAACCGGCGATATCTTGGTTTTAGTGGGGTTTCCAGCTGAGATATGAATTTTCTGCGATAATATTGGTGAGACTTCAGTCAGAAGTACGCAGAATCATCTAGATCGCCCGTTTCGGGCTATTTAATGCGAAAAAACAAGTTTTCTGGTGTTTTCAACATTCCACAGTGCGTTTGATATGCAGAACCGGCGATATCTTGATTTTCGTGGTGTTTCCAGCGGAGATATGAGTTTTCTGCGATCATCTTGGTGAGTCTTCTGTCAGAAGTATGCAGAATCTTCGAGAACGCTCTTTTCGCGCTAGTTAATGCGAGAAACACGTTTTCTGGTGTTTTCACCACTCCACAGTGCGTTTGATATGCAGAACCGTCGACATCTTGGATTTCGTCGGGTTTCAAGCTGAGATATTTTTTTTCGACGATAATCTTGGTGAGACTTCTGTCAGAAGTTTGCAGAATCATCTAGATCGCTCGTTTCGAGCTATTTAATGCGAAAAAACAAGTTTTCTGGTGTTTTCAACATTCCACAGTGCGTTTGATATGCAGAACCGGCGATATCTTGATTTTCGTGGTGTTTCCAGCTGAGATATGCATTTTCTGCGATAATATTGGTGAGACTACAGTCAGCAGTATGCAGATTCATCTAGATCGCTCCTTTCGAGCTATTTAATGCGAAAAAACAAGTTTTCTGGTGTTTTGACCACTCCACAGTGCGTTTGATAGGCAGAACCGGCGATATCTTGATTTTCGTGGTGTTTCCAGCGGAGAGATGCATTTTCTGCGATAATCTTGGTGAGTGTTCTGTCAGAAGTATGCAGAATCATCGAGATCGCTCTTTTCGAGCTATGTAATGCGAGAAACACGTTATCCGGTGTTTTCACCACTCCACAGTGCGTTTGATATGCAGAACCGGCGACATCTTGATTTTCGTGAGGTTGCAAGCTGAGAGATGCATTTTCTGCGATAATCTTGGTGAGTGTTCTGTCAGAAGTATGCGGAATCATCGAGATCGTTCTTTCCGAGCTATGTAATGCGAGAAAAACGTTATCCGGTGTTTTCACCACTCCACAGTGCGTTTGATATGCAGAACCGGCGACATCTTGACTTTCGTGAGGTTTCTAGCTGAGATATGCATTTTCTGCGATAATATTGGTGAGACTTCAGTCAGAAGTACGCAGAATCATCCAGATCGCTCGTTTCGAGCTATTTAATGCGAGAAACACGTTATCTGGATGTTTTCACCACTCCACAGTGCGTTTGATATGCAGAACCGGCGACATCTTGATTTTCGTGAGGTTTCTAGCTGAGATATGCATTTTCTGCGATAATATTGGTGAGACTTCAGTCAGAAGTACGCAGAATCATCTAGATCGCTCGTTTCGAGCTATTTAATGCGAAAAAACAAGTTTTCTGGTGATTTCAAAATTCCACAGTGCGTTTGATATGCAGAACCGGCGATATCTTGATTTTCGTGGTGTTTCCAGCGGAGAGATGCATTTTCTGCGATAATCTTGGTGAGTGTTCTGTCAGAAGTATACGGAATCATCGAGATCGCTCTTTTCGAGCTATGTAATGCGAGAAACACGTTATCCGGTGTTTTCACCACTCCACAGTGCGTTTGATATGCAGAACCGGCGACATCTTGATTTTCGTGAGGTTGCAAGCTGAGATATGCATTTTCTGTGATAATATTGGTGAGTGTTCTGTCAGAAGTATGCAGAATCATCTAGATCGCTCGTTTCGAGCTATTTAATGCGAAAAAACAAGTTTTCTGGTGTTTTGACCACTCCACAGTGCGTCTGATATGCAGAACCGGCGATATCTTGGTTTTAGTGGGGTTTCCAGCTGAGATATGAATTTTCTGCGATAATATTGGTGAGACTTCAGTCAGAAGTACGCAGAATCATCTAGATCGCTCGTTTCGAGCTATTTAATGCGAAAAAACAAGTTTTCTGGTGTTTTCAACATTCCACAGTGCGTTTGATATGCAGAACCGGCGATATCTTGATTTTCGTGGCGTTTCCAGCGGAGAGATGCATTTTCTGCGATAATCTTGGTGAGTGTTCTGTCAGAAGTATGCGGAATCATCGAGATCGTTCTTTCCGAGCTATGTAATGCGAGAAAAACGTTATCCGGTGTTTTCACCACTCCACAGTGCGTTTGATATGCAGAACCGGCGACATCTTGATTTTCGTGAGGTTTCAAGCTGAGATATGCATTTTCTGCGATAATATTGGTGAGACTTCAGTCAGAAGTACGCAGAATCATCTAGATCGCTCGTTTCGAGCTATTTAATGCGAAAAAACAAGTTTTCTGGTGTTTTCAACATTCCACAGTGCGTTTGATATGCAGAACCGGCGATATCTTGATTTTCGTGGTGTTTCCAGCGGAGAGATGCATTTTCTGCGATAATCTTGGTGAGTGTTCTGTCAGAAGTATGCAGAATCATCGAGATCGCTCTTTTCGAGCTATGTAATGCGAGAAACACGTTATCCGGTGTTTTCACCACTCCACAGTGCGTTTGATATGCAGAACCGGCGACATCTTGATTTTCGTGAGGTTGCAAGCTGAGATATGCATTTTCTGTGATAATATTGGTGAGTCTTCTGTCAGAAGTATGCAGAATCATCGAGAACGCTCTTTTCGCGCTAGTTAATGCGAGAAACACGTTATCTGGTTGTTTTCACCGCTCCACAATGCGTTCGATATGCAGAACCGGCGACATCTTGATTTTCGAGAGGTTTCTAGCTGAGATATGCATTTTCTGCGATAATATTGGTGAGACTTAAGTCAGAAGTATGTAGATTCATCTAGATCGCTCCTTTCGAGCTATTTAATGCGAAAAAACAATTTTTCTGGTGTTTTGACCACTCCACAGTGCGTCTGATATGCAGAACCGGCGATATCTTGGTTTTCGTGGGGTTTCCAGCTGAGATATGAATTTTCTGCGATCATCTTGGTGAGTCTTCTGTCAGAAGTATGCAGAATCATCGAGAACGCTCTTTTCGCGCTAGTTAATGCGAGAAACACGTTTTCTGGTGCTTTCACCACTCCACAGTGCGTTTGATATGTAGAGCCGCCGATAACTTGGTTTTCGTGGGGTTTCCAGCTGAAATATGCATTTTCTGCTATAATCTTGGTGAGTCTTCTGTCAGAAGTATGCAGAATCATCGAGATCGCTCTATTCGAGCTATTTAATGCGAGAAACACGTTATCTGGTTGTTTTCACCGCTCCACAATGCGTTTGATATGCAGAACCGGCGACATCTTGATTTTCGTGAGGTTTCTAGCTGAGATATGCATTTTCTGCGATAATATTGGTGAGACTTCAGTCAGAAGTATGCAGATTCATCTAGATCGCTCCTTTCGAGCTATTTAATGCGAAAAAACAAGTTTTCTGGTGTTTTGACCACTCCACAGTGCGTCTGATATGCAGAACAGGCGATATCTTGGTTTTCGTGGGGTTTCCAGCTGAGATATGATTTTTCTGCGATCATCTTGGTGAGTCTTCTGTCAGAAGTATGCAGAATCATCGAGAACGCTCTTTTCGCGCTAGTTAATGCGAGAAACACGTTTTCTGGTGTATTCACCATTCCGCAGTACGTTAGACATGCAGAACCGGCGACATCTTGGATTTCGTCGGGTTTCAAGCTGAGATATGCATTTTCTACAATAATCTTGGTGAGACTTCTGTCAGAAGTTTGCAGAATCATCTAGATCGCTCGTTTCGAGCTATTTAATGCGAAAAAACAAGTTTTCTGGTGTTTTGACCACTCCACAGTTCGTTTGATATGCAGAACCGGCGACATCTTGACTTTCGTGAGGTTTCTAGCTGAGATATGCATTTTCTGCGATAATATTGGTGAGACTTCAGTCAGAAGTACGCAGAATCATCCAGATCGCTCGTTTCGAGCTATTTAATGCGAGAAACACGTTATCTGGATGTTTTCACCACTCCACAGTGCGTTTGATATGCAGAACCGGCGACATCTTGATTTTCGTGAGGTTTCTAGCTGAGATATGCATTTTCTGCGATAATATTGGTGAGACTTCAGTCAGAAGTACGCAGAATCATCTAGATCGCTCGTTTCGAGCTATTTAATGCGAAAAAACAAGTTTTCTGGTGATTTCAAAATTCCACAGTGCGTTTGATATGCAGAACCGGCGATATCTTGATTTTCGTGGTGTTTCCAGCGGAGAGATGCATTTTCTGCGATAATCTTGGTGAGTGTTCTGTCAGAAGTATGCGGAATCATCGAGATCGCTCTTTTCGAGCTATGTAATGCGAGAAACACGTTATCCGGTGTTTTCACCACTCCACAGTGCGTTTGATATGCAGAACCGGCGACATCTTGATTTTCGTGAGGTTGCAAGCTGAGATATGCATTTTCTGTGATAATATTGGTGAGTGTTCTGTCAGAAGTATGCAGAAACATCGAGATCGCTCTTTTCGAGTTAGTTAATGCGAGAGACACGTTTTCTGGTGTTTTCAACATTCCACAGTGCATCTGATATGCAGAACCGGCGATATCTTGGTTTTCGTGGGGTTTCCAGCTGAGATATGAATTTTCTGCGATAATATTGGTGAGACTTCAGTCAGAAGTACGCAGAATCATCTAGATCGCCCGTTTCGGGCTATTTAATGCGAAAAAACAAGTTTTCTGGTGTTTTCAACATTCCACAGTGCGTTTGATATGCAGAACCGGCGATATCTTGATTTTCGTGGTGTTTCCAGCGGAGAGATGCATTTTCTGCGTTAATCTTGGTGAGTGTTCTGTCAGAAGTATGCGGAATCATCGAGATCCCTCTTTTCGAGCTATGTAATGCGACAAACACGTTATCCGGTGTTTTCACCACTCCACAGTGCGTTTGATATGCAGAACCGGCGACATCTTGATTTTCGTGAGGTTTCTAGCTGAGATATGCATTTTCTGCGATAATATTGGTGAGACTTCAGTCAGAAGTACGCAGAATCATCTAGATCGCTCGTTTCGAGCTATTTAATGCGAAAAAACAACTTTTCTGGTGTTTTCAACATTCCACAGTGCGTTTGATATGCAGAACCGGCGATATCTTGATTTTCGTGGTGTTTCCAGCGGAGTGATGCATTTTCTGCGATAATCTTGGTGAGTGTTCTGTCAGAAGTATGCAGAATCATCGAGATCGCTCTTTTCGAGCTATGTAATGCGAGAAACACGTTATCCGGTGTTTTCACCACTCCACAGTGCGTTTAATATGCAGAACCGGCGACATCTTGGATTTCGTCGGGTTTCAAGCTGAGATATTTTTTTTCTACGATAATCTTGGTGAGACTTCTGTCAGAAGTTTGCAGAATCATCTAGATCGCTCGTTTCGAGCTATTTAATGCGAAAAAACAAGTTTTTTGGTGTTTTCAACATTCCACAGTGCGTTTGATATGCAGAACCGGCGATATCTTGATTTTCGTGGTGTTTCCAGCTGAGATATGCATTTTCTGCGATAATATTGGTGAGACTTCAGTCAGAAGTATGCAGATTCATCTAGATCGCTCCTTTCGAGCTATTTAATGCGAAAAAACAAGTTTTCTGGTGTTTTGACCACTCCACAGTGCGTTTGATAGGCAGAACCGGCGATATCTTGATTTTCGTGGTGTTTCCAGCGGAGAGATGCATTTTCTGCGATAATCTTGGTGAGTGTTCTGTCAGAAGTATGCAGAATCATCGAGATCGCTCTTTTCGAGCTATGTAATGCGAGAAACACGTTATCCGGTGTTTTCACCACTCCACAGTGCGTTTGATATGCAGAACCGGCGACATCTTGATTTTCGTGAGGTTGCAAGCTGAGATATGCATTTTCTGTGATAATATTGGTGAGTGTTCTGTCAGAAGTATGCAGAATCATCGAGATCGCTCTTTTCGAGTTAGTTAATGCGAGAAACACGCTTTCTGGTGTTTTCACCACTCCACAGTGCGTTTGATATGCAGAACCGGCGACATCTTGATTTTCGTGAGGTTTCTAGCTGAGATATGCATTTTCTGCGATAATATTGGTGAGACTTCAGTCAGAAGTATGCAGATTCATCTAGATCGCTCCTTTCGAGCTATTTAATGCGAAAAAACAAGTTTTCTGGTGTTTTGACCACTCCACAGTGCGTCTGATATGCAGAACAGGCGATATCTTGGTTTTCGTGGGGTTTCCAGCTGAGATATGAATTTTCTGCGATCATCTTGGTGAGTCTTCTGTCAGAAGTATGCAGAATCATCGAGAACGCTCTTTTCGCGCTAGTTAATGCGAGAAACACGTTTTCTGGTGTATTCACCATTCCGCAGTACGTTAGACATGCAGAACCGGCGACATCTTGGATTTCGTCGGGTTTCAAGCTGAGATATGCATTTTCTACGATAATCTTGGTGAGACTTCTGTCAGAAGTTTGCAGAATCATCTAGATCGCTCGTTTCGAGCTATTTAATGCGAAAAAACAAGTTTTCTGGTGTTTTGACCACTCCACAGTTCGTTTGATATGCAGAACCGGCGACATCTTGACTTTCGTGAGGTTTCTAGCTGAGATATGCATTTTCTGCGATAATATTGGTGAGACGTCAGTCAGAAGTACGCAGAATCATCCAGATCGCTCGTTTCGAGCTATTTAATGCGAGAAACACGTTATCTGGATGTTTTCACCACTCCACAGTGCGTTTGATATGCAGAACCGGCGACATCTTGATTTTCGTGAGGTTTCTAGCTGAGATATGCATTTTCTGCGATAATATTGGTGAGACTTCAGTCAGAAGTACGCAGAATCATCTAGATCGCTCGTTTCGAGCTATTTAATGCGAAAAAACAAGTTTTCTGGTGATTTCAAAATTCCACAGTGCGTTTGATATGCAGAACCGGCGATATCTTGATTTTCGTGGTGTTTCCAGCGGAGAGATGCATTTTCTCCGATAATCTTGGTGAGTGTTCTGTCAGAAGTATGCGGAATCATCGAGATCGCTCTTTTCGAGCTATGTAATGCGAGAAACACGTTATCCGGTGTTTTCACCACTCCACAGTGCGTTTGATATGCAGAACCGGCGACATCTTGATTTTCGTGAGGTTGCAAGCTGAGATATGCATTTTCTGTGATAATATTGGTGAGTGTTCTGTCAGAAGTATGCAGAATCATCGAGATCGCTCTTTTCGAGTTAGTTAATGCGAGAGACACGTTTTCTGGTGTTTTCAACATTCCACAGTGCGTCTGATATGCAGAACCGGCGATATCTTGGTTTTCGTGGGGTTTCCAGCTGAGATATGAATTTTCTGCGATAATATTGGTGAGACTTCAGTCAGAAGTACGCAGAATCATCTAGATCGCCCGTTTCGGGCTATTTAATGCGAAAAAACAAGTTTTCTGGTGTTTTCATCATTCCACAGTGCGTTTGATATGCAGAACCGGCGATATCTTGATTTTCGTGGTGTTTCCAGCGGAGAGATGCATTTTCTGCGATAATCTTGGTGAGTGTTCTGTCAGAAGTATGCGGAATCATCGAGATCCCTCTTTTCGAGCTATGTAATGCGACAAACACGTTATCCGGTGTTTTCACCACTCCACAGTGCGTTTGATATGCAGAAACGGCGACATCTTGATTTTCGTGAGGTTTCTAGCTGAGATATGCATTTTCTGCGATAATATTGGTGAGACTTCAGTCAGAAGTACGCAGAATCATCTAGATCGCTCGTTTCGAGCTATTTAATGCGAAAAAACAAGTTTTCTGGTGTTTTCAACATTCCACAGTGCGTTTGATATGCAGAACCGGCGATATCTTGATTTTCGTGGTGTTTCCAGCGGAGAGATGCATTTTCTGCGATAATCTTGGTGAGTGTTCTGTCAGAAGTATGCAGAATCATCGAGATCGCTCTTTTCGAGCTATGTAATGCGAGAAACACGTTATCCGGTGTTTTCACCTCTCCACAGTGCGTTTGATATGCAGAACCGGCGACATCTTGATTTTCGTGAGGTTGCAAGCTGAGATATGCATTTTCTGTGATAATATTGGTGAGTGTTCTGTCAGAAGGATGCAGAATCATCGAGATCGCTCTTTTCGAGTTAGTTAATGCGAGAAACACGTTTTCTGGTGTTTTCAACATTCCACAGTGCGTCTGATATGCAGAACCGGCGATATCTTGGTTTTCGTGGGATTTCCAGCTGAGATATGAATTTTCTGCGATCATTTTGGTGAGTCTTCTGTCAGAAGTATGCAGAATCATCGAGAACGCTCTTTTCGCGCTAGTTAATGCGAGAAACACGTTTTCTGGTGCTTTCACCACTCCACAGTGCGTTTGATATGTAGAGCCGCCGATAACTTGGTTTTCGTGGGGTTTCCAGCTGAACTATGCATTTTCTGCTATAATCTTGGTGAGTCTTCTGTCAGAAGTATGCAGAATCATCGAGATCGCTCTATTCGAGCTATTTAATGCGAGAAACACGTTATCTGGTTGTTTTCACCGCTCCACAATGCGTGTGATATGCATAACCGGCGACATCTTGATTTTAGTGAGGTTCCTAGCTGAGATATGCATTTTCTGCGATAATATTGGTGAGAATTCAGTCAGAAGTATGCAGATTCATCTAGATCGCTCCTTTCGAGCTATTTAATGCGAAAAAACAAGTTTTCTGGTGTTTTGACCACTCCACAGTGCGTTTGATATGCAGAACCGGCGATATCTTGATTTTCGTGGTGATTCCAGCTGAGAGATGCATTTTCTGCGATAAGCTTGGTGAGTGTTCTGTCAGAAGTATGCAGAATCATCGAGATCGCTCTTTTCGAGCTATGTAATGCGAGAAACACGTTATCCGGTGTTTTCACCACTCCACAGTGCGTTTGATATGCAGAACCGGCGACATCTTGATTTTCGTGAGGTTGCAAGCTGAGATATGCATTTTCTGTGATAATATTGGTGAGTGTTCTGTCAGAAGGATGCAGAATCATCGAGATCGCTCTTTTCGAGTTAGTTAATGCGAGAAACACGTTATCCGGTGTTTTCACCACTCCACAGTGCGTTTGATATGCAGAACCGGCGACATCTTGATTTTCGTGAGGTTGCAAGCGGAGAGATGCATTTTCTGCGATAATCTTGGTGAGTGTTCTGTCAGAAGTATGCGGAATCATCGAGATCCCTCTTTTCGAGCTATTTAATGCGAGAAACACGTTATCTGGTTGTTTTCACCGCTCCACAATGCGTTTGATATGCAGAACCGGCGACATCTTGATTTTCGTGAGGTTTCTAGCTGAGATATGCATTTTCTGCGATAATATTGGTGAGAATTCAGTCAGAAGTATGCAGATTCATCTAGATCGCTCCTTTCGAGCTATTTAATGCGAAAAACCAAGTTTTCTGGTGTTTTGACCACTCCACAGTGCGTTTGATATGCAGAACCGGCGATATCTTGATTTTCGTGGTGTTTCCAGCTGAGAGATGCATTTTCTGCGATAAGCTTGGTGAGTGTTCTGTCAGAAGTATGCAGAATCATCGAGATCGCTCTTTTCGAGCTATGTAATGCGAGAAACACGTTATCCGGTGTTTTCACCACTCCACAGTGCGTTTGATATGCAGAACCGGCGACATCTTGATTTTCGTGAGGTTGCAAGCTGAGATATGCATTTTCTGTGATAATATTGGTGAGTGTTCTGTCAGAAGGATGCAGAATCATCGAGATCGCTCTTTTCGAGTTAGTTAATGCGAGAAACACGTTTTCTGGTGTTTTCAACATTCCACAGTGCGTCTGATATGCAGAACCGGCGATATCTTGGTTTTCGCGGGGTTTCCAGCTGAGATATGAATTTTCTGCGATCATCTTGGTGAGTCTTCTGTCAGAAGTATGCAGAATCATCGAGAACGCTCTTTTCGCGCTAGTTAATGCGAGATACACGTTTTCTGGTGCTTTCACCACTCCACAGTGCGCTTGATATGTAGAGCCGCCGATAACTTGGTTTTCGTGGGGTTTCCAGCTGAAATATGCATTTTCTGCTATAATCTTGGTGAGTCTTCTGTCAGAAGTATGCAGAATCATCGAGATCGCTCTATTCGAGCTATTTAATGCGAGAAACACGTTTTCTGGTGTATTCACCATTCCGCAGTACGTTAGACATGCAGAACCGGCGACATCTTGGATTTCGTCGGGTTTCAAGCTGAGATATGCATTTTCTACGATAATCTTGGTGAGACTTCTGTCACAAGTTTGCAGAATCATCTAGATCGCTCGTTTCGAGCTATTTAATGCGAAAAAACAAGTTTTCTGGTGTTTTGACCACTCCACAGTGCGTTTGATATGCAGAACCGGCGACATCTTGATTTTCGTGAGGTTTCTAGCTGAGATATGCATTTTCTGCGATAATATTGGTGAGACTTCAGTCAGAAGTACGCAGAATCATCCAGATCGCTCGTTTCGAGCTATTTAATGCGAAAAAACAAGTTTTCTGGTGTTTTCAACATACCACAGTGCGTTTGATATGCAGAACCGGCGATATCTTGATTTTCGTGGTGTTTCCAGCTGAGATATGCATTTTCTGCGATAAGCTTGGTGAGTCTTCTGCCAGAAGTATGCAGAATCATCTAGATCGCTCGTTTCGAGCTATTTAATGCGAAAAAACAAGTTTTCTGGTGTTTTGACCACTCCACAGTGCGTTTGATATGCAGAACAGGCGACATCTTGATTTTCGTGAGGTTTCTAGCTGAGATATGCATTTTCTGCGATAATATTGGTGAGACTTCTGTCAGAAGTTTGCAGAATCATCTAGATCGCTCGTTTCGAGCTATTTAATGCGAGAAACACGTTATCTGGTTGTTTTCACCACTCCACAGTGCGTTTGATATGCAGAACCGGCGACATCTTGATTTTCATGAGGTTTCTAGCTGAGATATGCATTTTCTGCGATAATATTGGTGAGACTTCAGTCAGAAGTACGCAGAATCATCCAGATCGCTCGTTTCGAGCTATTTAATGCGAAAAAACAAGTTTTCTGGTGTTTTCAAAATTCCACAGTGCGTTTGATATGCAGAACCGGCGATATCTTGATTTTCGTGGTGTTTCCAGCGGAGAGATGCATTTTCTGCGATAATCTTGGTGAGTGTTCTGTCAGAAGTATGCGGAATCATCGAGATCGCTCTTTTCGAGCTATGTAATGCGAGAAACACGTTATCCGGTGTTTTCACCACTCCACAGTGCGTTTGGTATGCAGAACCGGCGACATCTTGATTTTCGTGAGGTTGCAAGCTGAGATATGCATTTTCTGTGATAATATTGGTGAGTGTTCTGTCAGAAGTATGCAGAATCATCGAGATCGCTCTTTTCGAGTTAGTTAATGCGAGAAACACGTTTTCTGGTGTTTTCAACATTCCACAGTGCGTCTGATATGCAGAACCGGCGATATCTTGGTTTTCGTGGGGTTTCCAGCTGAGATATGAATTTTCTGCGATAATATTGGTGAGACTTCAGTCAGAAGTACGCAGAATCATCTAGATCGCTCGTTTCGAGCTATTTAATGCGAAAAAACAAGTTTTCTGGTGTTTTGACCACTCCACAGTGCGTTTGATATGCAGAACCGGCGACATCTTGATTTTCGTGAGGTTTCTAGCTGAGATATGCATTTTCTGCGATAATATTGGTGAGACTTCTGTCAGAAGTTTGCAGAATCATCTAGATCGCTCGTTTCGAGCTATTTAATGCGAAAAACACGTTATCTGGTTGTTTTCACCACTCCACAGTGCGTTTGATATGCAGAACCGGCGACATCTTGATTTTCGTGAGGTTTCTAGCTGAGATATGCATTTTCTGCGATAATATTGGTGAGACTTCAGTCAGAAGTACGCAGAATCATCTAGATCGCTCGTTTCGAGCTATTTAATGCGAAAAAACAAGTTTTCTGGTGTTTTGACCACTCCACAGTGCGTTTGATATGCAGAACCGGCGATATCTTGATTTTCGTGGTGTTTCCAGCGGAGAGATGCATTTTCTGCGATAATCTTGGTGAGTGTTCTGTCAGAAGTATGCAGAATCATCGAGATCGCTCTTTTCGAGCTATGTAATGCGAGAAACACGTTATCCGGTGTTTTCACCACTCCACAGTGCGTTTGATATGCAGAACCGGCGACATCTTGATTTTCGTGAGGTTTCTAGCTGAGATATGCATTTTCTGCGATAATATTGGTGAGACTTCAGTCAGAAGTACGCAGAATCATCTAGATCGCTCGTTTCGAGCTATTTAATGCGAAAAAACAAGTTTTCTGGTGTTTTGACCACTCCACAGTGCGTTTGATATGCAGAACCGGCGATATCTTGATTTTCGTGGTGTTTCCAGCGGAGAGATGCATTTTCTGCGATAATCTTGGTGAGACTTCTGTCACAAGTTTGCAGAATCATCTAGATCGCTCGTTTCGAGCTATTTAATGCGAAAAAACAAGTTTTCTGGTGTTTTGACCACTCCACAGTGCGTTTGATATGCAGAACCGGCGACATCTTGATTTTCGTGAGGTTTCTAGCTGAGATATGCATTTTCTGCGATAATATTGGTGAGACTTCAGTCAGAAGTACGCAGAATCATCCAGATCGCTCGTTTCGAGCTATTTAATGCGAAAAAACAAGTTTTCTGGTGTTTTCAACATACCACAGTGCGTTTGATATGCAGAACCGGCGATATCTTGATTTTCGTGGTGTTTCCAGCTGAGATATGCATTTTCTGCGATAAGCTTGGTGAGTCTTCTGCCAGAAGTATGCAGAATCATCTAGATCGCTCGTTTCGAGCTATTTAATGCGAAAAAACAAGTTTTCTGGTGTTTTGACCACTCCACAGTGCGTTTGATATGCAGAACAGGCGACATCTTGATTTTCGTGAGGTTTCTAGCTGAGATATGCATTTTCTGCGATAATATTGGTGAGACTTCTGTCAGAAGTTTGCAGAATCATCTAGATCGCTCGTTTCGAGCTATTTAATGCGAGAAACACGTTATCTGGTTGTTTTCACCACTCCACAGTGCGTTTGATATGCAGAACCGGCGACATCTTGATTTTCATGAGGTTTCTAGCTGAGATATGCATTTTCTGCGATAATATTGGTGAGACTTCAGTCAGAAGTACGCAGAATCATCCAGATCGCTCGTTTCGAGCTATTTAATGCGAAAAAACAAGTTTTCTGGTGTTTTCAAAATTCCACAGTGCGTTTGATATGCAGAACCGGCGATATCTTGATTTTCGTGGTGTTTCCAGCGGAGAGATGCATTTTCTGCGATAATCTTGGTGAGTGTTCTGTCAGAAGTATGCGGAATCATCGAGATCGCTCTTTTCGAGCTATGTAATGCGAGAAACACGTTATCCGGTGTTTTCACCACTCCACAGTGCGTTTGGTATGCAGAACCGGCGACATCTTGATTTTCGTGAGGTTGCAAGCTGAGATATGCATTTTCTGTGATAATATTGGTGAGTGTTCTGTCAGAAGTATGCAGAATCATCGAGATCGCTCTTTTCGAGTTAGTTAATGCGAGAAACACGTTTTCTGGTGTTTTCAACATTCCACAGTGCGTCTGATATGCAGAACCGGCGATATCTTGGTTTTCGTGGGGTTTCCAGCTGAGATATGAATTTTCTGCGATAATATTGGTGAGACTTCAGTCAGAAGTACGCAGAATCATCTAGATCGCTCGTTTCGAGCTATTTAATGCGAAAAAACAAGTTTTCTGGTGTTTTGACCACTCCACAGTGCGTTTGATATGCAGAACCGGCGACATCTTGATTTTCGTGAGGTTTCTAGCTGAGATATGCATTTTCTGCGATAATATTGGTGAGACTTCTGTCAGAAGTTTGCAGAATCATCTAGATCGCTCGTTTCGAGCTATTTAATGCGAAAAACACGTTATCTGGTTGTTTTCACCACTCCACAGTGCGTTTGATATGCAGAACCGGCGACATCTTGATTTTCGTGAGGTTTCTAGCTGAGATATGCATTTTCTGCGATAATATTGGTGAGACTTCAGTCAGAAGTACGCAAAATCATCTAGATCACTCGTTTCGAGCTATTTAATGCGAAAAAACAAGTTTTCTGGTGTTTTCAACATTCCACAGTGCGTTTGATTTGCAGAACCGGCGATATCTTGACTTTCGTGGTGTTTCCAGCGGAGAGATGCATTTTCTGCGATAATCTTGGTGAGTGTTCTGTCAGAAGTATGCGGAATCATCGAGATCACTCTTTTCGAGCTATGTAATGCGAGAAACATGTTATCCGGTGTTTTCACCACTCCACAGTGCGTTTGATATGCAGAACCGGCGACATCTTGATTTTCGTGAGGTTTCTAGCTGAGATATGCATTTTCTGCGATAATATTGGTGAGACTTCAGTCAGAAGTACGCAGAATCATCTAGATCGCTCGTTTCGAGCTATTTAATGCGAAAAAACAAGTTTTCTGGTGTTTTGACCACTCCACAGTGCGTTTGATATGCAGAACCGGCGATATCTTGATTTTCGTGGTGTTTCCAGCGGAGAGATGCATTTTCTGCGATAATCTTGGTGAGTGTTCTGTCAGAAGTATGCAGAATCATCGAGATCGCTCTTTTCGAGCTATGTAATGCGAGAAACACGTTATCCGGTGTTTTCACCACTCCACAGTGCGTTTGATATGCAGAACCGGCGACATCTTGATTTTCGTGAGGTTGCAAGCTGAGATATGCATTTTCTGTGTTAATATTGGTGAGTGTTCTGTCAGAAGTATGCAGAATCATCGAGATCGCTCTTTTCGAATTAGTTAATGCGAGAAACACGTTTTCTGGTGTTTTCAACATTCCACAGTGCGTCTGATATGCAGAACCGGCGATATCTTGGTTTTCGTGGGGTTTCCAGCGGAGAGATGCATTTTCTGCTATAATCTTGGTGAGTCTTCTGTCAGAAGTATGCAGAATCATCGAGATCGCTCTATTCGAGCTATTTAATGCGAGAAACACGTTTTCTGGTGTATTCACCATTCCGCAGTACGTTAGACATGCAGAACCGGCGACATCTTGGATTTCGTCGGGTTTCAAGCTGAGATATGCATTTTCTACGATAATCTTGGTGAGACTTCTGTCACAAGTTTGCAGAATCATCTAGATCGCTCGTTTCGAGCTATTTAATGCGAAAAAACAAGTTTTCTGGTGTTTTGACCACTCCACAGTGCGTTTGATATGCAGAACCGGCGACATCTTGATTTTCGTGAGGTTTCTAGCTGAGATATGCATTTTCTGCGATAATATTGGTGAGACTTCAGTCAGAAGTACGCAGAATCATCCAGATCGCTCGTTTCGAGCTATTTAATGCGAAAAAACAAGTTTTCTGGTGTTTTCACCATACCACAGTGCGTTTGATATGCAGAACCGGCGATATCTTGATTTTCGTGGTGTTTCCAGCTGAGATATGCATTTTCTGCGATAAGCTTGGTGAGTCTTCTGCCAGAAGTATGCAGAATCATCTAGATCGCTCGTTTCGAGCTATTTAATGCGAAAAAACAAGTTTTCTGGTGTTTTGACCACTCCACAGTGCGTTTGATATGCAGAACAGGCGACATCTTGATTTTCGTGAGGTTTCTAGCTGAGATATGCATTTTCTGCGATAATATTGGTGAGACTTCTGTCAGAAGTTTGCAGAATCATCTAGATCGCTCGTTTCGAGCTATTTAATGCGAGAAACACGTTATCTGGTTGTTTTCACCACTCCACAGTGCGTTTGATATGCAGAACCGGCGACATCTTGATTTTCATGAGGTTTCTAGCTGAGATATGCATTTTCTGCGATAATATTGGTGAGACTTCAGTCAGAAGTACGCAGAATCATCTAGATCGCTCGTTTCGAGCTATTTAATGCGAAAAAACAAGTTTTCTGGTGTTTTCAAAATTCCACAGTGCGTTTGATATGCAGAACCGGCGATATCTTGATTTTCGTGGTGTTTCCAGCGGAGAGATGCATTTTCTGCGATAATCTTGGTGAGTGTTCTGTCAGAAGTATGCGGAATCATCGAGATCGCTCTTTTCGAGCTATGTAATGCGAGAAACACGTTATCCGGTGTTTTCACCACTCCACAGTGCGTTTGGTATGCAGAACCGGCGACATCTTGATTTTCGTGAGGTTGCAAGCTAAGATATGCATTTTCTGTGATAATATTGGTGAGTGTTCTGTCAGAAGTATGCAGAATCATCGAGATCGCTCTTTTCGAGTTAGTTAATGCGAGAAACACGTTTTCTGGTGTTTTCAACATTCCACAGTGCGTCTGATATGCAGAACCGGCGATATCTTGGTTTTCGTGGGGTTTCCAGCTGAGATATGAATTTTCTGCGATAATATTGGTGAGACTTCAGTCAGAAGTACGCAGAATCATCTAGATCGCTCGTTTCGAGCTATTTAATGCGAAAAAACAAGTTTTCTGGTGTTTTCAACATTCCACAGTGCGTTTGATATGCAGAACCGGCGATATCTTGATTTTCGTGGTGTTTCCAGCGGAGAGATGCATTTTCTGCGATAATCTTGGTGAGTGTTCTGTCAGAAGTATGCGGAATCATCGAGATCGCTCTTTTCGAGCTATGTAATGCGAGAAACACGTTATCCGGTGTTTTCACCACTCCACAGTGCGTTTGGTATGCAGAACCGGCGACATCTTGATTTTCGTGAGGTTGCAAGCTGAGATATGCATTTTCTGTGATAATATTGGTGAGTGTTCTGTCAGAAGTATGCAGAATCATCGAGATCGCTCTTTTCGAGTTAGTTAATGCGAGAAACACGTTTTCTGGTGTTTTCAACATTCCACAGTGCGTCTGATATGCAGAACCGGCGATATCTTGGTTTTCGTGGGGTTTCCAGCTGAGATATGAATTTTCTGCGATAATATTGGTGAGACTTCAGTCAGAAGTACGCAGAATCATCTAGATCGCTCGTTTCGAGCTATTTAATGCGAAAAAACAAGTTTTCTGGTGTTTTCAACATTCCACAGTGCGTTTGATATGCAGAACCGGCGATATCTTGATTTTCGTGGTGTTTCCAGCGGAGAGATGCATTTTCTGCGATAATCTTGGTGAGTGTTCTGTCAGAAGTATGCGGAATCATCGAGATCGCTCGTTTCGAGCTATTTAATGCGAAAAAACAAGTTTTCTGGTGTTTTGACCACTTCACAGTGCGTTTGATATGCAGAACCGGCGACATCTTGATTTTCGTGGTGTTTCCAGCTGAGAGATGCATTTTCTGCGATAAGCTTGGTGAGTGTTCTGTCAGAAGTATGCAGAATCATCGAGATCGCTCTTTTCGAGCTATGTAATGCGAGAAACACGTTTTCTGGTGCTTTCACCACTCCACAGTGCGTTTGATATGTAGAGCCGCCGATAACTTGGTTTTCGTGGGGTTTCCAGCTGAAATATGCATTTTCTGCTATCATCTTGGTGAGTCTTCTGTCAGAAGTATGCAGAATCATCGAGATCGCTCTATTCGAGCTATTTAATGCGAGAAACACGTTTTCTGGTGTATTCACCATTCCGCAGTACGTTAGACATGCAGAACCGGCGACATCTTGGATTTCGTCGGGTTTCAAGCTGAGATATGCATTTTCTACGATAATCTTGGTGAGACTTCTGTCAGAAGTTTGCAGAACCATCTAGATCGCTCGTTTCGAGCTATTTAATACGAAAAAACAAGTTTTCTGGTGTTTTGACCACTCCACAGTGCGTTTGATATTCAGAACCGGCGACATCTTGATTTTCGTGAGGTTTCTAGCTGAGATATGCATTTTCTGCGATAATATTGGTGAGACTTCAGTCAGAAGTACGCAGAATCATCTAGATCGCTCGTTTCGAGCTATTTAATGCGAAAAAACAAGTTTTCTGGTGTTTTCAAAATTCCACAATGCGTTTGATATGCAGAACCGGCGATATCTTGATTTTCGTGGTGTTTCCAGCTGAGATATGCATTTTCTGCGATAAGCTTGGTGAGTCTTCTGCCAGAAGTATGCTGAATCATCTAGATCGCTCGTTTCGAGCTATTTAATGCGAAAAAACAAGTTTTCTGGTGTTTTGACCACTCCACAGTGCGTTTGATATGCAGAACCGGCGACATCTTGATTTTCGTGAGGTTTCTAGCTGAGATATGCATTTTCTGCGATAATATTGGTGAGACTTCTGTCAGAAGTTTGCAGAATCATCTAGATCGCTCGTTTCGAGCTATTTAATGCGAAAAACACGTTATCTGGTTGTTTTCACCACTACACAGTGCGTTTGATATGCAGAACCGGCGACATCTTGATTTTCGTGAGGTTTCTAGCTAAGATATGCATTTTCTGCGATAATATTGGTGAGACTTCAGTCAGAAGTACGCAAAATCATCTAGATCACTCGTTTCGAGCTATTTAATGCGAAAAAACAAGTTTTCTGGTGTTTTCAACATTCCACAGTGCGTTTGATTTGCAGAACCGGCGATATCTTGATTTTCGTGGTGTTTCCAGCGGAGAGATGCATTTTCTGCGATAATCTTGGTGAGTGTTCTGTCAGAAGTATGCGGAATCATCGAGATCGCTCTTTCGAGCTATGTAATGCGAGAAACATGTTATCCGGTGTTTTCACCACTCCACAGTGCGTTTGATATGCAGAACCGGCGACATCTTGATTTTCGTGAGGTTTCTAGCTGAGATATGCATTTTCTGCGATAATATTGGTGAGACTTCAGTCAGAAGTACGCAGAATCATCTAGATCGCTCGTTTCGAGCTATTTAATGCGAAAAAACAAGTTTTCTGGTGTTTTGACCACTCCACAGTGCGTTTGATATGCAGAACCGGCGATATCTTGATTTTCGTGGTGTTTCCAGCGGAGAGATGCATTTTCTGCGATAATCTTGGTGAGTGTTCTGTCAGAAGTATGCAGAATCATCGAGATCGCTCTTTTCGAGCTATGTAATGCGAGAAACACGTTATCCGGTGTTTTCACCACTCCACAGTGCGTTTGATATGCAGAACCGGCGACATCTTGATTTTCGTGAGGTTGCAAGCTGAGATATGCATTTTCTGTGTTAATATTGGTGAGTGTTCTGTCAGAAGTATGCAGAATCATCGAGATCGCTCTTTTCGAGTTAGTTAATGCGAGAAACACGTTTTCTGGTGTTTTCAACATTCCACAGTGCGTCTGATATGCAGAACCGGCGATATCTTGGTTTTCGTGGGGTTTCCAGCTGAGATATGAATTTTCTGCGATCATCTTGGTGAGTCTTCTGTCAGAAGTATGCAGAATCATCGAGAACGCTCCTTTCGCGCTAGTTAATGCGAGAAACACGTTTTCTGGTGCTTTCACCACTCCACAGTGCGTTTGATATGTAGAGCCGCCGATAACTTGGTTTTCGTGGGGTTTCCAGCTGAAATATGTATTTTCTGCTATAATCTTGGTGAGTCTTCTGTCAGAAGTATGCAGAATCATCGAGATCGCTCTATTCGAGCTATTTAATGCGAGAAACACGTTTTCTGGTGTATTCACCATTCCGCAGTACGTTAGACATGCAGAACCGGCGACATCTTGGATTTCGTCGGGTTTCAAGCTGAGATATGCATTTTCTACGATAATCTTGGTGAGACTTCTGTCACAAGTTTGCAGAATCATCTAGATCGCTCGTTTCGAGCTATTTAATGCGAAAAAACAAGTTTCCTGGTGTTTTGACCACTCCACAGTGCGTTTGATATGCAGAACCGGCGACATCTTGATTTTCGTGAGGTTTCTTGCTGAGATATGCATTTTCTGCGATAATATTGGTGAGACTTCAGTCAGAAGTACGCAGAATCATCCAGATCGCTCGTTTCGAGCTATTTAATGCGAAAAAACAAGTTTTCTGGTGTTTTCAACATACCACAGTGCGTTTGATATGCAGAACCGGCGATATCTTGATTTTCGTGGTGTTTCCAGCTGAGATATGCATTTTCTGCGATAAGCTTGGTGAGTCTTCTGCCAGAAGTATGCAGAATCATCTAGATCGCTCGTTTCGAGCTATTTAATGCGAAAAAACAAGTTTTCTGGTGTTTTGACCACTCCACAGTGCGTTTGATATGCAGAACAGGCGACATCTTGATTTTCGTGAGGCTTCTAGCTGAGATATGCATTTTCTGCGATAATATTGGTGAGACTTCTGTCAGAAGTTTGCAGAATCATCTAGATCGCTCGTTTCGAGCTATTTAATGCGAGAAACAAGTTATCTGGTTGTTTTCACCACTCCACAGTGCGTTTGATATGCAGAACCGGCGACATCTTGATTTTCATGAGGTTTCTAGCTGAGATATGCATTTTCTGCGATAATATTGGTGAGACTTCAGTCAGAAGTACGCAGAATCATCTAGATCGCTCGTTTCGAGCTATTTAATGCGAAAAAACAAGTTTTCTGGTGTTTTCAAAATTCCACAGTGCGTTTGATATGCAGAACCGGCGATATCTTGATTTTCGTGGTGTTTCCAGCGGAGAGATGCATTTTCTGCGATAATCTTGGTGAGTGTTCTGTCAGAAGTATGCGGAATCATCGAGATCGCTCTTTTCGAGCTATGTAATGCGAGAAACACGTTATCCGGTGTTTTCACCACTCCACAGTGCGTTTGGTATGCAGAACCGGCGACATCTTGATTTTCGTGAGGTTGCAAGCTGAGATATGCATTTTCTGTGATAATATTGGTGAGTGTTCTGTCAGAAGTATGCAGAATCATCGAGATCGCTCTTTTCGAGTTAGTTAATGCGAGAAACACGTTTTCTGGTGTTTTCAACATTCCACAGTGCGTCTGATATGCAGAACCGGCGATATCTTGGTTTTCGTGGGGTTTCCAGCTGAGATATGAATTTTCTGCGATAATATTGGTGAGACTTCAGTCAGAAGTACGCAGAATCATCTAGATCGCTCGTTTCGAGCTATTTAATGCGAAAAAACAAGTTTTCTGGTGTTTTCAACATTCCACAGTGCGTTTGATATGCAGAACCGGCGATATCTTGATTTTCGTGGTGTTTCCAGCTGAGATATGAATTTTCTGCGATCATCTTGGTGAGTCTTCTGTCAGAAGTATGCAGAATCATCGAGAACGCTCTTTTCGCGCTAGTTAATGCGAGAAACACGTTTTCTGTTGCTTTCACCACTCCACAGTGCGTTTGATATGTAGAGCCGCCGATAACTTGGTTTTCGTGGGGTTTCCAGCTGAAATATGCATTTTCTGCGATAATATTGGTGAGACTTCAGTCAGAAGTACGCAGAATCATCTAGATCGCTCGTTTCGAGCTATTTAATGCGAAAAAACAAGTTTTCTGGTGTTTTCAAAATTCCACAGTGCGTTTGATATGCAGAACCGGCGATATCTTGATTTTCGTGGTGTTTCCAGCGGAGAGATGCATTTTCTGCGATAATCTTGGTGAGTGTTCTGTCAGAAGTATGCGGAATCATCGAGATCGCTCTTTTCGAGCTATGTAATGCGAGAAACACGTTATCCGGTGTTTTCACCACTCCACAGTGCGTTTGATATGCAGAACCGGCGACATCTTGATTTTCGTGAGGTTTCTAGCTGAGATATGTATTTTCTGCGATAATATTGGTGAGACTTCAGTCAGAAGTACGCAGAATCATCTAGATCGCTCGTTTCGAGCTATTTAATGCGAAAAAACAAGTTTTCTGGTGTTTTCAAAATTCCACAGTGCGTTTGATATGCAGAACCGGCGATATCTTGATTTTCGTGGTGTTTCCAGCGGAGAGATGCATTTTCTGCGATAATCTTGGTGAGTGTTCTGTCAGAAGTATGCGGAATCATCGAGATCGCTCTTTTCGAGCTATGTAATGCGAGAAACACGTTTTCTGGTGCTTTCACCACTCCACAGTGCGTTTGATATGTAGAGCCGCCGATAACTTGGTTTTCGTGGGGTTTCCAGCTGAAATATGCATTTTCTGCTATCATCTTGGTGAGTCTTCTGTCAGAAGTATGCAGAATCATCGAGATCGCTCTATTCGAGCTATTTAATGCGAGAAACACGTTTTCTGGTGTATTCACCATTCCGCAGTACGTTAGACATGCAGAACCGGCGACATCTTGGATTTCGTCGGGTTTCAAGCTGAGATATGCATTTTCTACGATAATCTTGGTGAGACTTCTGTCAGAAGTTTGCAGAACCATCTAGATCGCTCGTTTCGAGCTATTTAATACGAAAAAACAAGTTTTCTGGTGTTTTGACCACTCCACAGTGCGTTTGATATTCAGAACCGGCGACATCTTGATTTTCGTGAGGTTTCTAGCTGAGATATGCATTTTCTGCGATAATATTGGTGAGACTTCAGTCAGAAGTACGCAGAATCATCTAGATCGCTCGTTTCGAGCTATTTAATGCGAAAAAACAAGTTTTCTGGTGTTTTCAAAATTCCACAATGCGTTTGATATGCAGAACCGGCGATATCTTGATTTTCGTGGTGTTTCCAGCTGAGATATGCATTTTCTGCGATAAGCTTGGTGAGTCTTCTGCCAGAAGTATGCTGAATCATCTAGATCGCTCGTTTCGAGCTATTTAATGCGAAAAAACAAGTTTTCTGGTGTTTTGACCACTCCACAGTGCGTTTGATATGCAGAACCGGCGACATCTTGATTTTCGTGAGGTTTCTAGCTGAGATATGCATTTTCTGCGATAATATTGGTGAGACTTCTGTCAGAAGTTTGCAGAATCATCTAGATCGCTCGTTTCGAGCTATTTAATGCGAAAAACACGTTATCTGGTTGTTTTCACCACTACACAGTGCGTTTGATATGCAGAACCGGCGACATCTTGATTTTCGTGAGGTTTCTAGCTGAGATATGCATTTTCTGCGATAATATTGGTGAGACTTCAGTCAGAAGTACGCAAAATCATCTAGATCACTCGTTTCGAGCTATTTAATGCGAAAAAACAAGTTTTCTGGTGTTTTCAACATTCCAGAGTGCGTTTGATTTGCAGAACCGGCGATATCTTGATTTTCGTGGTGTTTCCAGCGGAGAGATGCATTTTCTGCGATAATCTTGGTGAGTGTTCTGTCAGAAGTATGCGGAATCTTCGAGATCGCTCTTTTCGAGCTATGTAATGCGAGAAACACGTTATCCGGTGTTTTCACCACTCCACAGTGCGTTTGGTATGCAGAACCGGCGACATCTTGATTTTCGTGAGGTTGCAAGCTGAGATATGCATTTTCTGTGATAATATTGGTGAGTGTTCTGTCAGAAGTATGCAGAATCATCGAGATCGCTCTTTTCGAGTTAGTTAATGCGAGAAACACGTTTTCTGGTGTTTTCAACATTCCACAGTGCGTCTGATATGCAGAACCGGCGATATCTTGGTTTTCGTGGGGTTTCCAGCTGAGATATGAATTTTCTGCGATAATATTGGTGAGACTTCAGTCAGAAGTACGCAGAATCATCTAGATCGCTCGTTTCGAGCTATTTAATGCGAAAAAACAAGTTTTCTGGTGTTTTCAAAATTCCACAGTGCGTTTGATATGCAGAACCGGCGATATCTTGATTTTCGTGGTGTTTCCAGCGGAGAGATGCATTTTCTGCGATAATCTTGGTGAGTGTTCTGTCAGAAGTATGCGGAATCATCGAGATCGCTCTTTTCGAGCTATGTAATGCGAGAAACACGTTATCCGGTGTTTTCACCACTCCACAGTGCGTTTGGTATGCAGAACCGGCGACATCTTGATTTTCGTGAGGTTGCAAGCTGAGATATGCATTTTCTGTGATAATATTGGTGAGTGTTCTGTCAGAAGTATGCAGAATCATCGAGATCGCTCTTTTCGAGTTAGTTAATGCGAGAAACACGTTTTCTGGTGTTTTCAACATTCCACAGTGCGTCTGATATGCAGAACCGGCGATATCTTGGTTTTCGTGGGGTTTCCAGCTGAGATATGAATTTTCTGCGATAATATTGGTGAGACTTCAGTCAGAAGTACGCAGAATCATCTAGATCGCTCGTTTCGAGCTATTTAATGCGAAAAAACAAGTTTTCTGGTGTTTTCAACATTCCACAGTGCGTTTGATATGCAGAACCGGCGATATCTTGATTTTCGTGGTGTTTCCTGCGGAGAGATGCATTTTCTGCGATAATCTTGGTGAGTGTTCTGTCAGAAGTATGCGGAATCATCGAGATCGCTCTTTTCGAGCTATGTAATGCGAGAAACACGTTATCCGGTGTTTTCACCACTCCACAGTGCGTTTGATATGCAGAACCGGCGACATCTTGATTTTCGTGAGGTTTCTAGCTGAGATATGCATTTTCTGCGATAATATTGGTGAGACTTCAGTCAGAAGTACGCAGAATCATCTAGATCGCTCGTTTCCAGCTATTTAATGCGAAAAAACAAGTTTTCTGGTGTTTTTACCACTCCACAGTGCGTTTGATATGCAGAACCGGCGATATCTTGATTTTCGTGGTGTTTCCAGCTGAGATATGCATTTTCTGCGATAAGCTTGGTGAGTCTTCTGCCAGAAGTATGCTGAATCATCTAGATCGCTCGTTTCGAGCTATTTAATGCGAAAAAACAAGTTATCTGGTGTTTTGACCACTCCACAGTGCGTTTGATATGCAGAACCGGCGACATCTTGATTTTCGTGAGGTTTCTAGCTGAGATATGCATTTTCTGCGATAATATTGGTGAGACTTCTGTCAGAAGTTTGCAGAATCATGTAGATCGCTCGTTTCGAGCTATTTAATGCGAAAAACACGTTATCTGGTTGTTTTCACCACTACACAGTGCGTTTGATATGCAGAACCGGCGACATCTTGATTTTCGTGAGGTTTCTAGCTGAGATATGCATTTTCTGCGATAATATTGGTGAGACTTCAGTCAGAAGTACGCAAAATCATCTAGATCACTCGTTTCGAGCTATTTAATGCGAAAAAACAAGTTTTCTGGTGTTTTCAACATTCCACAGTGCGTTTGATTTGCAGAACCGGCGATATCTTGATTTTCGTGGTGTTTCCAGCGGAGAGATGCATTTTCTGCGATAATCTTGGTGAGTGTTCTGTCAGAAGTATGCGGAATCATCGAGATCGCTCTTTTCGAGCTATGTAATGCGAGAAACATGTTATCCGGTGTTTTCACCACTCCACAGTGCGTTTGATATGCAGAACCGGCGACATCTTGATTTTCGTGAGGTTTCTAGCTGAGATATGCATTTTCTGCGATAATATTGGTGAGACTTCAGTCAGAAGTACGCAGAATCATCTAGATCGCTCGTTTCGAGCTATTTAATGCGAAAAAACAAGTTTTCTGGTGTTTTGACCACTCCACAGTGCGTTTGATATGCAGAACCGGCGATATCTTGATTTTCGTGGTGTTTCCAGCGGAGAGATGCATTTTCTGCGATAATCTTGGTGAGTGTTCTGTCAGAAGTATGCAGAATCATCGAGATCGCTCTTTTCGAGCTATGTAATGCGAGAAACACGTTATCCGGTGTTTTCACCACTCCACAGTGCGTTTGATATGCAGAACCGGCGACATATTGATTTTCGTGAGGTTGCAAGCTGAGATATGCATTTTCTGTGTTAATATTGGTGAGTGTTCTGTCAGAAGTATGCAGAATCATCGAGATCGCTCTTTTCGAGTTAGTTAATGCGAGAAACACGTTTTCTGGTGTTTTCAACATTCCACAGTGCGTCTGATATGCAGAACCGGCGATATCTTGGTTTTCGTGGGGTTTCCAGCTGAGATATGAATTTTCTGCGATCATCTTGGTGAGTCTTCTGTCAGAAGTATGCAGAATCATCGAGAACGCTCCTTTCGCGCTAGTTAATGCGAGAAACACGTTTTCTGGTGCTTTCACCACTCCACAGTGCGTTTGATATGTAGAGCCGCCGATAACTTGGTTTTCGTGGGGTTTCCAGCTGAAATATGCATTTTCTGCTATAATCTTGGTGAGTCTTCTGTCAGAAGTATGCAGAATCATCGAGATCGCTCTATTCGAGCTATTTAATGCGAGAAACACGTTTTCTGGTGTATTCACCATTCCGCAGTACGTTAGACATGCAGAACCGGCGACATCTTGGATTTCGTCGGGTTTCAAGCTGAGATATGCATTTTCTACGATAATCTTGGTGAGACTTCTGTCACAAGTTTGCAGAATCATCTAGATCGCTCGTTTCGAGCTATTTAATGCGAGAAACACGTTATCTGGTTGTTTTCACCACTCCACAGTGCGTTTGATATGCAGAACCGGCGACATCTTGATTTTCATGAGGTTTCTAGCTGAGATATGCATTTTCTGCGATAATATTGGTGAGACTTCAGTCAGAAGTACGCAGAATCATCTAGATCGCTCGTTTCGAGCTATTTAATGCGAAAAAACAAGTTTTCTGGTGTTTTCAAAATTCCACAGTGCGTTTGATATGCAGAACCGGCGATATCTTGATTTTCGTGGTGTTTCCAGCGGAGAGATGCATTTTCTGCGATAATCTTGGTGAGTGTTCTGTCAGAAGTATGCGGAATCATCGAGATCGCTCTTTTCGAGCTATGTAATGCGAGAAACACGTTATCCGGTGTTTTCACCACTCCACAGTGCGTTTGGTATGCAGAACCGGCGACATCTTGATTTTCGTGAGGTTGCAAGCTGAGATATGCATTTTCTGTGATAATATTGGTGAGTGTTCTGTCAGAAGTATGCAGAATCATCGAGATCGCTCTTTTCGAGTTAGTTAATGCGAGAAACACGTTTTCTGGTGTTTTCAACATTCCACAGTGCGTCTGATATGCAGAACCGGCGATATCTTGGTTTTCGTGGGGTTTCCAGCTGAGATATGAATTTTCTGCGATAATATTGGTGAGACTTCAGTCAGAAGTACGCAGAATCATCTAGATCGCTCGTTTCGAGCTATTTAATGCGAAAAAACATGTTTTCTGGTGTTTTCAAAATTCCACAGTGCGTTTGATATGCAGAACCGGCGATATCTTGATTTTCGTGGTGTTTCCAGCGGAGAGATGCATTTTCTGCGATAATCTTGGTGAGTGTTCTGTCAGAAGTATGCGGAATCATCGAGATCGCTCTTTTCGAGCTATGTAATGCGAGAAACACGTTATCCGGTGTTTTCACCACTCCACAGTGCGTTTGGTATGCAGAACCGGCGACATCTTGATTTTCGTGAGGTTGCAAGCTGAGATATGCATTTTCTGTGATAATATTGGTGAGTGTTCTGTCAGAAGTATGCAGAATCATCGAGATCGCTCTTTTCGAGTTAGTTAATGCGAGAAACACGTTTTCTGGTGTTTTCAACATTCCACAGTGCGTCTGATATGCAGAACCGGCGATATCTTGGTTTTCGTGGGGTTTCCAGCTGAGATATGAATTTTCTGCGATAATATTGGTGAGACTTCAGTCAGAAGTACGCAGAATCATCTAGATCGCTCGTTTCGAGCTATTTAATGCGAAAAAACAAGTTTTCTGGTGTTTTCAACATTCCACAGTGCGTTTGATATGCAGAACCGGAGATATCTTGATTTTCGTGGTGTTTCCTGCGGAGAGATGCATTTTCTGCGATAATCTTGGTGAGTGTTCTGTCAGAAGTATGCGGAATCATCGAGATCGCTCTTTTCGAGCTATGTAATGCGAGAAACACGTTATCCGGTGTTTTCACCACTCCACAGTGCGTTTGATATGCAGAACCGGCGACATCTTGATTTTCGTGAGGTTTCTAGCTGAGATATGCATTTTCTGCGATAATATTGGTGAGACTTCAGTCAGAAGTACGCAGAATCATCTAGATCGCTCGTTTCCAGCTATTTAATGCGAAAAAACAAGTTTTCTGGTGATTTTACCACTCCACAGTGCGTTTGATATGCAGAACCGGCGATATCTTGATTTTCGTGGTGTTTCCAGCTGAGAGATGCATTTTCTGCGATAAGCTTGGTTGAGTCTTCTGCCAGAAGTATGCAGAATCATCTAGATCGCTCTGTTCGAGCTATTTAATGCGAAAAACAAGTTTTCTCGTGTTTTCAACATTCCACAGTGCGTCTGATATGCAGAACCGGCGATATCTTGGTTTTCGTGGGGTTTCCAGCTGAGATATGAATTTTCTGCGATCATCTTGGTGAGTCTTCTGTCAGAAGTATGCAGAATCATCGAGAACGCTCTTTTCGCGCTAGTTAATGCGAAAAAACAAGTTTTCTGGTGTTTTGACCACTCCACAGTGCGTTTGATATGCAGAACCGGCGACATCTTGATTTTCGTGAGGTTTCTAGCTGAGATATGCATTTTCTGCGATAATATTGGTGAGACTTCTGTCAGAAGTTTGCAGAATCATCTAGATCGCTCGTTTCGAGCTATTTAATGCGAGAAACACGTTATCTGGTTGTTTTCACCACTCCACAGTGCGTTTGATATGCAGAACCGGCGACATCTTGATTTTCGTGAGGTTTCTAGCTGAGATATGCATTTTCTGCGATAATATTGGTGAGACTTCAGTCAGAAGTACGCAGAATCATCTAGATCGCTCGTTTCGAGCTATTTAATGCGAAAAAACAAGTTTTCTGGTGTTTTCAACATTCCACAGTGCGTTTGATATGCAGAACCGGCGATATCTTGATTTTCGTGGTGTTTCCAGCGGAGAGATGCATTTTCTGCGATAATCTTGGTGAGTGTTCTGTCAGAAGTATGCAGAATCATCGAGATCGCTCTTTTCGAGCTATGTAATGCGAGAAACACGTTATCCGGTGTTTTCGCCACTCCACAGTGCGTTTGATATGCAGAACCGGCGACATCTTGATTTTCGTGAGGTTGCAAGCTGAGATATGCATTTTCTGTGTTAATATTGGTGAGTGTTCTGTCAGAAGTATGCAGAATCATCGAGATAGCTCTTTTCGAGTTAGTTAATGCGAGAAACACGTTTTCTGGTGTTTTCAACATTCCACAGTGCGTCTGATATGCAGAACCGGCGATATCTTGGTTTTCGTGGGGTTTCCAGCTGAGATATGAATTTTCTGCGATCATCTTGGTGAGTCTTCTGTCAGAAGTATGCAGAATCATCGAGAACGCTCCTTTAGCGCTAGTTAATGCGAGAAACACGTTTTCTGGTGCTTTCACCACTCCACAGTGCGTTTGATATGTAGAGCCGCCGATAACTTGGTTTTCGTGGGGTTTCCAGCTGAAATATGCATTTTCTGCTAAAATCTTGGTGAGTCTTCTGTCAGAAGTATGCAGAATCATCGAGATCGCTCTATTCGAGCTATTTAATGCGAGAAACACGTTTTCTGGTGTATTCACCATTCCGCAGTACGTTAGACATGCAGAACCGGCGACATCTTGGATTTCGTCGGGTTTCAAGCTGAGATATGCATTTTCTACGATAATCTTGGTGAGACTTCTGTCACAAGTTTGCAGAATCATCTAGATCGCTCGTTTCGAGCTATTTAATGCGAAAAAACAAGTTTTCTGGTGTTTTTACCACTCCACAGTGCGTTTGATATGCAGAACCGGCGACATCTTGATTTTCGTGAGGTTTCTAGCTGAGATATGCATTTTCTGCGATAATATTGGTGAGACTTCAGTCAGAAGTACGCAGAATCATCCAGATCGCTCGTTTCGAGCTATTTAATGCGAAAAAACAAGTTTTCTGGTGTTTTCAACATACCACAGTGCGTTTGATATGCAGAACCGGCGATATCTTGATTTTCGTGGTGTTTCCAGCGGAGAGATGCATTTTCTGCGATAATCTTGGTGAGTGTTCTGTCAGAAGTATGCGGAATCATCGAGATCGCTCTTTTCGAGCTATGTAATGCGAGAAACACGTTATCCGGTGTTTTCACCACTCCACAGTGCGTTTGATATGCAGAACCGGCGACATCTTGATTTTCGTGAGGTTTCTAGCTGAGATATGCATTTTCTGCGATAATATTGGTGAGACTTCAGTCAGAAGTACGCAGAATCATCTAGATCGCTCGTTTCGAGCTATTTAATGCGAAAAAACAAGTTTTCTGGTGTTTTCAACATTCCACAGTGCGTTTGATATGCAGAACCGGCGATATCTTGATTTTCGTGGTGTTTCCTGCGGAGAGATGCATTTTCTGCGATAATCTTGGTGAGTGTTCTGTCAGAAGTATGCGGAATCATCGAGATCGCTCTTTTCGAGCTATGTAATGCGAGAAACACGTTATCCGGTGTTTTCACCACTCCACAGTGCGTTTGATATGCAGAACCGGCGACATCTTGATTTTCGTGAGGTTTCTAGCTGAGATATGCATTTTCTGCGATAATATTGGTGAGACTTCAGTCAGAAGTACGCAGAATCATCTAGATCGCTCGTTTCCAGCTATTTAATGCGAAAAAACAAGTTTTCTGGTGTTTTTACCACTCCACAGTGCGTTTGATATGCAGAACCGGCGATATCTTGATTTTCGTGGTGTTTCCAGCTGAGAGATGCATTTTCTGCGATAAGCTTGGTTGAGTCTTCTGCCAGAAGTATGCAGAATCATCTAGATCGCTCTGTTCGAGCTATTTAATGCGAAAAACAAGTTTTCTCGTGTTTTCAACATTCCACAGTGCGTCTGATATGCAGAACCGGCGATATCTTGGTTTTCGTGGGGTTTCCAGCTGAGATATGAATTTTCTGCGATCATCTTGGTGAGTCTTCTGTCAGAAGTATGCAGAATCATCGAGAACGCTCTTTTCGCGCTAGTTAATGCGAAAAAACAAGTTTTCTGGTGTTTTGACCACTCCACAGTGCGTTTGATATGCAGAACCGGCGACATCTTGATTTTCGTGAGGTTTCTAGCTGAGATATGCATTTTCTGCGATAATATTGGTGAGACTTCTGTCAGAAGTTTGCAGAATCATCTAGATCGCTCGTTTCGAGCTATTTAATGCGAGAAACACGTTATCTGGTTGTTTTCACCACTCCACAGTGCGTTTGATATGCAGAACCGGCGACATCTTGATTTTCGTGAGGTTTCTAGCTGAGATATGCATTTTCTGCGATAATATTGGTGAGACTTCAGTCAGAAGTACGCAGAATCATCTAGATCGCTCGTTTCGAGCTATTTAATGCGAAAAAACAAGTTTTCTGGTGTTTTCAACATTCCACAGTGCGTTTGATATGCAGAACCGGCGATATCTTGATTTTCGTGGTTTTTCCAGCGGAGAGATGCATTTTCTGCGATAATCTTGGTGAGTGTTCTGTCAGAAGTATGCAGAATCATCGAGATCGCTCTTTTCGAGCTATGTAATGCGAGAAACACGTTATCCGGTGTTTTCGCCACTCCACAGTGCGTTTGATATGCAGAACCGGCGACATCTTGATTTTCGTGAGGTTGCAAGCTGAGATATGCATTTTCTGTGTTAATATTGGTGAGTGTTCTGTCAGAAGTATGCAGAATCATCGAGATAGCTCTTTTCGAGTTAGTTAATGCGAGAAACACGTTTTCTGGTGTTTTCAACATTCCACAGTGCGTCTGATATGCAGAACCGGCGATATCTTGGTTTTCGTGGGGTTTCCAGCTGAGATATGAATTTTCTGCGATCATCTTGGTGAGTCTTCTGTCAGAAGTATGCAGAATCATCGAGAACGCTCCTTTAGCGCTAGTTGATGCGAGAAACACGTTTTCTGGTGCTTTCACCACTCCACAGTGCGTTTGATATGTAGAGCCGCCGATAACTTGGTTTTCGTGGGGTTTCCAGCTGAAATATGCATTTTCTGCTATAATCTTGGTGAGTCTTCTGTCAGAAGTATGCAGAATCATCGAGATCGCTCTATTCGAGCTATTTAATGCGAGAAACACGTTTTCTGGTGTATTCACCATTCCGCAGTACGTTAGACATGCAGAACCGGCGACATCTTGGATTTCGTCGGGTTTCAAGCTGAGATATGCATTTTCTACGATAATCTTGGTGAGACTTCTGTCACAAGTTTGCAGAATCATCTAGATCGCTCGTTTCGAGCTATTTAATGCGAAAAAACAAGTTTTCTGGTGTTTTTACCACTCCACAGTGCGTTTGATATGCAGAACCGGCGACATCTTGATTTTCGTGAGGTTTCTAGCTGAGATATGCATTTTCTGCGATAATATTGGTGAGACTTCAGTCAGAAGTACGCAGAATCATCCAGATCGCTCGTTTCGAGCTATTTAATGCGAAAAAACAAGTTTTCTGGTGTTTTCAACATACCACAGTGCGTTTGATATGCAGAACCGGCGATATCTTGATTTTCGTGGTGTTTCCAGCGGAGAGATGCATTTTCTGCGATAATCTTGGTGAGTGTTCTGTCAGAAGTATGCGGAATCATCGAGATCGCTCTTTTCGAGCTATGTAATGCGAGAAACACGTTATCCGGTGTTTTCACCACTCCACAGTGCGTTTGATATGCAGAACCGGCGACATCTTGATTTTCGTGAGGTTTCTAGCTGAGATATGCATTTTCTGCGATAATATTGGTGAGACTTCAGTCAGAAGTACGCAGAATCATCTAGATCGCTCGTTTCGAGCTATTTAATGCGAAAAAACAAGTTTTCTGGTGTTTTTACCACTCCACAGTGCGTTTGATATGCAGAACCGGCGATATCTTGATTTTCGTGGTGTTTCCAGCTGAGAGATGCATTTTCTGCGATAAGCTTGGTTGAGTCTTCTGCCAGAAGTATGCAGAATCATCTAGATCGCTCTGTTCGAGCTATTTAATGCGAAAAAACAAGTTTTCTCGTGTTTTCAACATTCCACAGTGCGTCTGATATGCAGAACCGGCGATATCTTGGTTTTCGTGGGGTTTCCAGCTGAGATATGAATTTTCTGCGATCATCTTGGTGAGTCTTCTGTCAGAAGTATGCAGAATCATCGAGAACGCTCTTTTCGCGCTAGTTAATGCGAGAAACACGTTTTCTGGTGCTTTCACCACTCCACAGTGCGTTTGATATGTAGAGCCGCCGATAACTTGGGTTTCGTGGGGTTTCCAGCTGAAATATGCATTTTCTGCTATAATCTTGGTGAGTCTTCTGTCAGAAGTATGCAGATTCATCTAGATCGCTCCTTTCGAGCTATTTAATGCGAAAAAACAAGTTTTCTGGTGTTTTGACCACTCCACAGTGCGTTTGATATGCAGAACCGGCGATATCTTGATTTTCGTTGTGTTTCCAGCTGAGAGATGCATTTTCTGCGATAAGCTTGGTGAGTCCTCTGTCAGAAGTATGCAGAATCATCGAGATCGCTCTATTCGGGCTATTTAATGCGAGAAACACGTTTTCTGGTGTATTCACCATTCCGCAATACGTTAGACATGCAGAACCGGCGACATCTTGGATTTCGTCGGGTTTCAAGCTGAGATATGCATTTTCTACGATAATCTTGGTGAGACTTCTGCCAGAAGTATGCAGAAACATCTAGATCGCTCGTTTCGAGCTATTTAATGCGAAAAAACAAGTTTTCTGGTGTTTTGACCACTCCACAGTGCGTTTGATATGCAGCACCGGCGACATCTTGATTTTCGTGAGGTTTCTAGCTGAGATATGCATTTTCTGCGATAATATTGGTGAGACTTCTGTCAGAAGTTTGCAGAATCATCTAGATCGCTCGTTTCGAGCTATTTAATGCGAGAAACACGTTATCTGGTTGTTTTCACCACTCCACAGTGCGTTTGATATGCAGAACCGGCGACATCTTGATTTTCGTGAGGTTTCTAGCTGAGATATGCATTTTCTGCGATAATATTGGTGAGACTTCAGTCAGAAGTACGCAGAATCATCAGGATCGCTCGTTTCGAGCTATTTAATGCGAAAAAACAAGTTTTCTGGTGTTTTCAACATTCCACAGTGCGTTTGATATGCAGAACCGGCGATATCTTGATTTTCGTGGTGTTTCCAGCGGAGAGATGCATTTTCTGCGATAATCTTGGTGAGTGTTCTGTCAGAAGTATGCAGAATGATCGAGATCGCCCTTTTCGAGCTATGTAATGCGAGAAACACGTTATCCGGTGTTTTCACCACTCCACAGTGCGTTTGATATGCAGAACCGGCGACATCTTGATTTTCGTGAGGTTGCAAGCTGAGATATGCATTTTCTGTGTTAATATTGGTGAGTGTTCTGTCAGAAGTATGCAGAATCATCGAGATCGCTCTTTTCGAGTTAGTTAATGCGAGAAACACGTTTTCTGGTGTTTTCAACATTCCACAGTGCGTCTGATATGCAGAACCGGCGATATCTTGGTTTTCGTGGGGTTTCCAGCTGAGATATGAATTTTCTGCGATCATCTTGGTGAGTCTTCTGTCAGAAGTATGCAGAATCATCGAGAACGCTCCTTTAGCGCTAGTTAATGCGAGAAACACGTTTTCTGGTGCTTTCACCACTCCACAGTGCGTTTGATATGTAGAGCCGCCGATAACTTGGTTTTCGTGGGGTTTCCAGCTGAAATATGCATTTTCTGCGATAATCTTGGTGAGTCTTCTGTCAGAAGTATGCAGAATCATCGAGATCGCTCTATTCGAGCTATTTAATGCGAGAAACACGTTATCCGGTGTTTTCACCATTCCGCAGTACGTTAGACATGCAGAACCGGCGACATCTTGATTTTCGTGAGGTTGCAAGCTGAGATATGCATTTTCTGTGTTAATATTGGTGAGTGTTCTGTCAGAAGTATGCAGAATCATCGAGATCGCTCTTTTCGAGTTAGTTAATGCGAGAAACACGTTTTCTGGTGTTTTCAACATTCCACAGTGCGTCTGATATGCAGAACCGGCGATATCTTGGTTTTCGTGGGGTTTCCAGCTGAGATATGAATTTTCTGCGATCATCTTGGTGAGTCTTCTGTCAGAAGTATGCAGAATCATCGAGAACGCTCCTTTAGCGCTAGTTAATGCGAGAAACACGTTTTCTGGTGCTTTCACCACTCCACAGTGCGTTTGATATGTAGAGCCCCCGATAACTTGGATTTCGTCGGGTTTCAAGCTGAGATATGCATTTTCTACGATAATCTTGGTGAGACTTCTGTCACAAGTTTGCAGAATCATCTAGATCGCTCGTTTCGAGCTATTTAATGCGAAAAAACAAGTTTTCTGGTGTTTTTACCACTCCACAGTGCGTTTGATATGCAGAACCGGCGACATCTTGATTTTCGTGAGGTTTCTAGCTGAGATATGCATTTTCTGCGATAATATTGGTGAGACTTCAGTCAGAAGTACGCAGAATCATCCAGATCGCTCGTTTCGAGCTATTTAATGCGAAAAAACAAGTTTTCTGGTGTTTTCAACATACCACAGTGCGTTTGATATGCAGAACCGGCGATATCTTGATTTTCGTGGTGTTTCCAGCTGAGATATGCATTTTCTGCGATAAGCTTGGTGAGTCTTCTGCCAGAAGTATGCAGAATAATCTAGATCGCTCGTTTCGAGCTATTTAATGCGAAAAAACAAGTTTTCTGGTGTTTTGACCACTCCACAGTGCGTTTGATATGCAGAACAGGCGACATCTTGATTTTCGTGAGGTTTCTAGCTGAGATATGCATTTTCTGCGATAATATTGGTGAGACTTCTGTCAGAAGTTTGCAGAATCATCTAGATCGGTCGTTTCGAGCTATTTAATGCGAGAAACACGTTATCTGGTTGTTTTCACCACTCCACAGTGCGTTTGATATGCAGAACCGGCGACATCTTGATTTTCATGAGGTTTCTAGCTGAGATATGCATTTTCTGCGATAATATTGGTGAGACTTCAGTCAGAAGTACGCAGAATCATCTAGATCGCTCGTTTCGAGCTATTTAATGCGAAAAAACAAGTTTTCTGGTGTTTTCAAAATTCCACAGTGCGTTTGATATGCAGAACCGGCGATATCTTGATTTTCGTGGTGTTTCCAGCGGAGAGATGCATTTTCTGCGATAATCTTGGTGAGTGTTCTGTCAGAAGTATGCGGAATCATCGAGATCGCTCTTTTCGAGCTATGTAATGCGAGAAACACGTTATCCGGTGTTTTCACCACTCCACAGTGCGTTTGGTATGCAGAACCGGCGACATCTTGATTTTCGTGAGGTTGCAAGCTGAGATATGCATTTTCTGTGATAATATTGGTGAGTGTTCTGTCAGAAGTATGCAGAATCATCGAGATCGCTCTTTTCGAGTTAGTTAATGCGAGAAACACGTTTTCTGGTGTTTTCAACATTCCACAGTGCGTCTGATATGCAGAACCGGCGATATCTTGGTTTTCGTGGGGTTTCCAGCTGAGATATGAATTTTCTGCGATAATATTGGTGAGTGTTCTGTCAGAAGTATGCGGAATCATCGAGATCGCTCTTTTCGAGCTATGTAATGCGAGAAACACGTTATCCGGTGTTTTCACCACTCCACAGTGCGTTTGATATGCAGAACCGGCGACATCTTGATTTTCGTGAGGTTTCTAGCTGAGATATGCATTTTCTGCGATAATATTGGTGAGACTTCAGTCAGAAGTACGCAGAATCATCAGGATCGCTCGTTTCGAGCTATTTAATGCGAAAAAACAAGTTTTCTGGTGTTTTCAACATTCCACAGTGCGTTTGATATGCAGAACCGGCGATATCTTGATTTTCGTGGTGTTTCCAGCGGAGAGATGCATTTTCTGCGATAATCTTGGTGAGTGTTCTGTCAGAAGTATGCAGAATCATCGAGATCGCTCTTTTCGAGCTATGTAATGCGAGAAACACGTTATCCGGTGTTTTCACCACTCCACAGTGCGTTTGATATGCAGAACCGGCGACATCTTGATTTTCGTGAGGTTGCAAGCTGAGATATGCATTTTCTGTGTTAATATTGGTGAGTGTTCTGTCAGAAGTATGCAGAATCATCGAGATCGCTCTTTTCGAGTTAGTTAATGCGAGAAACACGTTTTCTGGTGTTTTCAACATTCCACAGTGCGTCTGATATGCAGAACCGGCGATATCTTGGTTTTCGTGGGGTTTCCAGCTGAGATATGAATTTTCTGCGATCATCTTGGTGAGTCTTCTGTCAGAAGTATGCAGAATCATCGAGAACGCTCCTTTAGCGCTAGTTAATGCGAGAAACACGTTTTCTGGTGCTTTCACCACTCCACAGTGCGTTTGATATGTAGAGCCGCCGATAACTTGGTTTTCGTGGGGTTTCCAGCTGAAATATGCATTTTCTGCGATAATCTTGGTGAGTCTTCTGTCAGAAGTATGCAGAATCATCGAGATCGCTCTATTCGAGCTATTTAATGCGAGAAACACGTTATCCGGTGTTTTCACCATTCCGCAGTACGTTAGACATGCAGAACCGGCGACATCTTGATTTTCGTGAGGTTGCAAGCTGAGATATGCATTTTCTGTGTTAATATTGGTGAGTGTTCTGTCAGAAGTATGCAGAATCATCGAGATCGCTCTTTTCGAGTTAGTTAATGCGAGAAACACGTTTTCTGGTGTTTTCAACATTCCACAGTGCGTCTGATATGCAGAACCGGCGACATCTTGATTTTCGTGAGGTTTCTAGCTGAGATATGCATTTTCTGCGATAATATTGGTGAGACTTCAGTCAGAAGTACGCAGAATCATCTAGATCGCTCGTTTCGAGCTATTTAATGCGAAAAAACAAGTTTTCTGGTGTTTTTACCACTCCACAGTGCGTTTGATATGCAGAACCGGCGATATCTTGATTTTCGTGGTGTTTCCAGCTGAGAGATGCATTTTCTGCGATAAGCTTGGTTGAGTCTTCTGCCAGAAGTATGCAGAATCATCGAGATCGCTCTTTTCGCGCTAGTTAATGCGAGAAACACGTTTTCTGGTGCTTTCACCACTCCACAGTGCGTTTGATATGTAGAGCCGCCGATAACTTGGTTTTCGTGGGGTTTCCAGCTGAAATATGCATTTTCTGCTATAATCTTGGTGAGTCTTCTGTCAGAAGTATGCAGAATCATCTAGATCGCTCGATTCGAGCTATTTAATGCGAAAAAACAAGTTTTCTGGTGTTTTGACCACTCCACAGTGCGTTTGATATGCAGAACCGGCGACATCTTGATTTTCGTGAGGTTTCTAGCTGAGATATGCATTTTCTGCGATAATATTGGTGAGTCTTCTGGCAGAAGTATGCAGAATCATCGAGATCGCTCGTTTCGAGCTATTTAATGCGAAAAAACAAGTTTTCTGGTGTTTTGACCACTCCACAGTGCGTTTGATATGCAGAACCGGCGACATCTTGATTTTCGTGAGGTTTCTAGCTGAGATATGCATTTTCTGCGATAATATTGGTGAGACTTCAGTCAGAAGTACGCAGAATCATCTAGATCGCTCGTTACGAGCTATTTAATGCGAATAAACAAGTTTTCTGGTGTTTTCAACATTCCACAGTGCGTTTGATATGTAGAGCCGCCGATAACTTGGTTTTCGTGGTGTTTCCAGCTGAAATATGCATTTTCTGCTATAATCTTGGTGAGTCTTCTGTCAGATGTATGCAGAATCATCGAGATCGCTCTATTCGAGCTATTTAATGCGAGAAACACGTTTTCTGGTGTATTCACCATTCCGCAGTACGTTAGACATGCAGAACCGGCGACATCTTGGATTTCGTCGGGTTTCAAGCTGAGATATGCATTTTCTACGATAATCTTGGTGAGACTCCTGTCAGAAGTTTGCAGAATCATCTAGATCGCTCGTTTCGAGCTATTCAATGCGAAAAAACAAGTTTTCTGGTGTTTTGACCACTCCACAGTGCGTTTGATATGCAGAACCGGCGACATCTTGATTTTCGTGAGGTTTCTAGCTGAGATATGCATTTTCTGCGATAATATTGGTGATACTTCAGTTTGAAGTACGCAGAATCATCTAGATCGCTCGTTTCGAGCTATTTAATGCGAAAAAACAAGTTTTCTGGTGTTTTCTACATTCCACAGTGCGGTTGATATGCAGAACCGGCGATATCTTGATTTTCGTGGTGTTTCCAGCGGAGAGATGCATTTTCTGCGATAATCTTGGTGAGTGTTCTGTCAGAAGTATGCAGAATCATCGAGATCGCTCTTTTCGAGCGATGTAATGCGAGAAACACGTTATCCGGTGTTATCACCACTCCACAGTGCGTTTGATATGCAGAACCGGCGACATCTTGATTTTCGTGAGGTTGCAAGCTGAGATATGCATTTTCTGTGATAATATTGGTGAGTGTTCTGTCAGAAGTATGCAGAATCATCGAGATCGCTCTTTTCGAGTTAGTTAATGCGAGAAACACGTTTTCTGGTGTTTTCAACATTCCACAGTGCGTCTGATATGCAGAACCGGCGATATCTTGGTTTTCGTGGGGTTTCCAGCAGAGATATGAATTTTCTGCGGTCATCTTGGTGAGTCTTCTGTCAGAAGTATGCAGAATCATCGAGAACGCTCTTTTCGAGCTATGTAATGCGAGAAACACGTTATACGGTGTTTTCACCACTCCACAGTGCGTTTGATATGCAGAACCGGCGACATCTTGATTTTCGTGAGGTTTCTAGCTGAGATATGCATTTTCTGCGATAATATTGGTGAGACTTCAGTCAGAAGTACGCAGAATCATCTAGATCGCTCGTTTCGAGCTATTTACTGCGAAAAAACAAGTTTTCTGGTGTTTTCAACATTCCACAGTGCGTTTGATATGCAGAACCGGCGATATCTTGATTTTCGTGGTGTTTCCAGCGGAGAGATGCATTTTCTGCGACAATCTTGGTGAGTGTTCTGTCAGAAGTATGCGGAATCATCGAGATCGCTCTTTTCGAGCTATGTAATGCGAGAAACACGTTTTCTGGTGTTTTCACCACTCCACAGTGCGTTTGATATGCAGAACCGGCGACATCTTGATTTTCGTGAGGTTTCTAGCTGAGATATGCATTTTCTGCGATAAGCTTGGTGAGTCTTCTGCCAGAAGTATGCAGAATCATCGAGATCGCTCGTTTCGAGCTATTTAATGCGAAAAAACAAGTTTTCTGGTGTTTTGACCACTCCACAGTGCGTTTGATATGCAGAACCGGCGACATCTTGATTTTCGTGAGGTTTCTAGCTGAGATATGCATTTTCTGCGATAATATTGGTGAGACTTCAGTCAGAAGTACGCAGAATCATCTAGATCGCTCGTTACGAGCTATTTAATGCGAAAAAACAAGTTTTCTGGTGTTTTCAACATTCCACAGTGCGTCTGATATGCAGAACCGGCGATATCTTGGTTTTCGTGGGGTTTCCAGCTGAGATATGAATTTTCTGCGATCATCTTGGTGAGTCTTCTGTCAGAAGTATGCAGAATCATCGAGAACGCTCTTTTCGCGCTAGTTAATGCGAGAAACACGTTTTCTGGTGCTTTCACCACTCCACAGTGCGTTTGATATGTAGAGCCGCCGATAACTTGATTTCGTGGTGTTTCCAGCTGAAATATGCATTTTCTGCTATAATCTTGGTGAGTCTTCTGTCAGATGTATGCAGAATCATCGAGATCGCTCTATTCGAGCTATTTAATGCGAGAAACACGTTTTCTGGTGTATTCACCATTCCGCAGTACGTTAGACATGCAGAACCGGCGACATCTTGGATTTCGTCGGGTTTCAAGCTGAGATATGCATTTTCTACGATAATCTTGGTGAGACTCCTGTCAGAAGTTTGCAGAATCATCTAGATCGCTCGTTTCGAGCTATTCAATGCGAAAAAACAAGTTTTCTGGTGTTTTGACCACTCCACAGTGCGTTTGATATGCAGAACCGGCGACATCTTGATTTTCGTGAGGTTTCTAGCTGAGATATGCATTTTCTGCGATAATATTGGTGATACTTCAGTTTGAAGTACGCAGAATCATCTAGATCGCTCGTTTCGAGCTATTTAATGCGAAAAAACAAGTTTTCTGGTGTTTTCTACATTCCACAGTGCGGTTGATATGCAGAACCGGCGATATCTTGATTTTCGTGGTGTTTCCAGCGGAGAGATGCATTTTCTGCGATAATCTTGGTGAGTGTTCTGTCAGAAGTATGCAGAATCATCGAGATCGCTCTTTTCGAGCGATGTAATGCGAGAAACACGTTATCCGGTGTTATCACCACTCCACAGTGCGTTTGATATGCAGAACCGGCGACATCTTGATTTTCGTGAGGTTGCAAGCTGAGATATGCATTTTCTGTGATAATATTGGTGAGTGTTCTGTCAGAAGTATGCAGAATCATCGAGATCGCTCTTTTCGAGTTAGTTAATGCGAGAAACACGTTTTCTGGTGTTTTCAACATTCCACAGTGCGTCTGATATGCAGAACCGGCGATATCTTGGTTTTCGTGGGGTTTCCAGCAGAGATATGAATTTTCTGCGGTCATCTTGGTGAGTCTTCTGTCAGAAGTATGCAGAATCATCGAGAACGCTCTTTTCGAGCTATGTAATGCGAGAAACACGTTATACGGTGTTTTCACCACTCCACAGTGCGTTTGATATGCAGAACCGGCGACATCTTGATTTTCGTGAGGTTTCTAGCTGAGATATGCATTTTCTGCGATAATATTGGTGAGACTTCAGTCAGAAGTACGCAGAATCATCTAGATCGCTCGTTTCGAGCTATTTACTGCGAAAAAACAAGTTTTCTGGTGTTTTCAACATTCCACAGTGCGTTTGATATGCAGAACCGGCGATATCTTGATTTTCGTGGTGTTTCCAGCGGAGAGATGCATTTTCTGCGACAATCTTGGTGAGTGTTCTGTCAGAAGTATGCGGAATCATCGAGATCGCTCTTTTCGAGCTATGTAATGCGAGAAACACGTTTTCTGGTGTTTTCACCACTCCACAGTGCGTTTGATATGCAGAACCGGCGACATCTTGATTTTCGTGAGGTTTCTAGCTGAGATATGCATTTTCTGCGATAAGCTTGGTGAGTCTTCTGCCAGAAGTATGCAGAATCATCGAGATCGCTCGTTTCGAGCTATTTAATGCGAAAAAACAAGTTTTCTGGTGTTTTGACCACTCCACAGTGCGTTTGATATGCAGAACCGGCGACATCTTGATTTTCGTGAGGTTTCTAGCTGAGATATGCATTTTCTGCGATAATATTGGTGAGACTTCAGTCAGAAGTACGCAGAATCATCTAGATCGCTCGTTACGAGCTATTTAATGCGAAAAAACAAGTTTTCTGGTGTTTTCAACATTCCACAGTGCGTCTGATATGCAGAACCGGCGATATCTTGGTTTTCGTGGGGTTTCCAGCTGAGATATGAATTTTCTGCGATCATCTTGGTGAGTCTTCTGTCAGAAGTATGCAGAATCATCGAGAACGCTCTTTTCGCGCTAGTTAATGCGAGAAACACGTTTTCTGGTGCTTTCACCACTCCACAGTGCGTTTGATATGTAGAGCCGCCGATAACTTGATTTCGTGGTGTTTCCAGCTGAAATATGCATTTTCTGCTATAATCTTGGTGAGTCTTCTGTCAGATGTATGCAGAATCATCGAGATCGCTCTATTCGAGCTATTTAATGCGAGAAACACGTTTTCTGGTGTATTCACCATTCCGCAGTACGTTAGACATGCAGAACCGGCGACATCTTGGATTTCGTCGGGTTTCAAGCTGAGATATGCATTTTCTACGATAATCTTGGTGAGACTCCTGTCAGAAGTTTGCAGAATCATCTAGATCGCTCGTTTCGAGCTATTCAATGCGAAAAAACAAGTTTTCTGGTGTTTTGACCACTCCACAGTGCGTTTGATATGCAGAACCGGCGACATCTTGATTTTCGTGAGGTTTCTAGCTGAGATATGCATTTTCTGCGATAATATTGGTGATACTTCAGTTTGAAGTACGCAGAATCATCTAGATCGCTCGTTTCGAGCTATTTAATGCGAAAAAACAAGTTTTCTGGTGTTTTCTACATTCCACAGTGCGGTTGATATGCAGAACCGGCGATATCTTGATTTTCGTGGTGTTTCCAGCGGAGAGATGCATTTTCTGCGATAATCTTGGTGAGTGTTCTGTCAGAAGTATGCAGAATCATCGAGATCGCTCTTTTCGAGCGATGTAATGCGAGAAACACGTTATCCGGTGTTATCACCACTCCACAGTGCGTTTGATATGCAGAACCGGCGACATCTTGATTTTCGTGAGGTTGCAAGCTGAGATATGCATTTTCTGTGATAATATTGGTGAGTGTTCTGTCAGAAGTATGCAGAATCATCGAGATCGCTCTTTTCGAGTTAGTTAATGCGAGAAACACGTTTTCTGGTGTTTTCAACATTCCACAGTGCGTCTGATATGCAGAACCGGCGATATCTTGGTTTTCGTGGGGTTTCCAGCAGAGATATGAATTTTCTGCGGTCATCTTGGTGAGTCTTCTGTCAGAAGTATGCAGAATCATCGAGAACGCTCTTTTCGAGCTATGTAATGCGAGAAACACGTTATACGGTGTTTTCACCACTCCACAGTGCGTTTGATATGCAGAACCACGACATCTTGATTTTCGTGAGGTTTCTAGCTGAGATATGCATTTTCTGCGATAATATTGGTGAGACTTCAGTCAGAAGTACGCAGAATCATCTAGATCGCTCGTTTCGAGCTATTTACTGCGAAAAAACAAGTTTTCTGGTGTTTTCAACATTCCACAGTGCGTTTGATATGCAGAACCGGCGATATCTTGATTTTCGTGGTGTTTCCAGCGGAGAGATGCATTTTCTGCGACAATCTTGGTGAGTGTTCTGTCAGAAGTATGCGGAATCATCGAGATCGCTCTTTTCGAGCTATGTAATGCGAGAAACACGTTTTCTGGTGTTTTCACCACTCCACAGTGCGTTTGATATGCAGAACCGGCGACATCTTGATTTTCGTGAGGTTTCTAGCTGATATATGCATTTTCTGCGATAAGCTTGGTGAGTCTTCTGCCAGAAGTATGCAGAATCATCGAGATCGCTCGTTTCGAGCTATTTAATGCGAAAAAACAAGTTTTCTGGTGTTTTGACCACTCCACAGTGCGTTTGATATGCAGAACCGGCGACATCTTGATTTTCGTGAGGTTTCTAGCTGAGATATGCATTTTCTGCGATAATATTGGTGAGACTTCAGTCAGAAGTACGCAGAATCATCTAGATCGCTCGTTACGAGCTATTTAATGCGAAAAAACAAGTTTTCTGGTGTTTTCAACATTCCACAGTGCGTCTGAAATGCAGAACCGGCGATATCTTGGTTTTCGTGGGGTTTCCAGCTGAGATATGAATTTTCTGCGATCATCTTGGTGAGTCTTCTGTCAGAAGTATGCAGAATCATCGAGAACGCTCTTTTCGCGCTAGTTAATGCGAGAAACACGTTTTCTGGTGCTTTCACCACTCCACAGTGCGTTTGATATGTAGAGCCGCCGATAACTTGATTTCGTGGTGTTTCCAGCTGAAATATGCATTTTCTGCTATAATCTTGGTGAGTCTTCTGTCAGATGTATGCAGAATCATCGAGATCGCTCTATTCGAGCTATTTAATGCGAGAAACACGTTTTCTGGTGTATTCACCATTCCGCAGTACGTTAGACATGCAGAACCGGCGACATCTTGGATTTCGTCGGGTTTCAAGCTGAGATATGCATTTTCTACGATAATCTTGGTGAGACTCCTGTCAGAAGTTTGCAGAATCATCTAGATCGCTCGTTTCGAGCTATTCAATGCGAAAAAACAAGTTTTCTGGTGTTTTGACCACTCCACAGTGCGTTTGATATGCAGAACCGGCGACATCTTGATTTTCGTGAGGTTTCTAGCTGAGATATGCATTTTCTGCGATAATATTGGTGATACTTCAGTTTGAAGTACGCAGAATCATCTAGATCGCTCGTTTCGAGCTATTTAATGCGAAAAAACAAGTTTTCTGGTGTTTTCTACATTCCACAGTGCGGTTGATATGCAGAACCGGCGATATCTTGATTTTCGTGGTGTTTCCAGCGGAGAGATGCATTTTCTGCGATAATCTTGGTGAGTGTTCTGTCAGAAGTATGCAGAATCATCGAGATCGCTCTTTTCGAGCGATGTAATGCGAGAAACACGTTATCCGGTGTTATCACCACTCCACAGTGCGTTTGATATGCAGAACCGGCGACATCTTGATTTTCGTGAGGTTGCAAGCTGAGATATGCATTTTCTGTGATAATATTGGTGAGTGTTCTGTCAGAAGTATGCAGAATCATCGAGATCGCTCTTTTCGAGTTACTTAATGCGAGAAACACGTTTTCTGGTGTTTTCAACATTCCACAGTGCGTCTGATATGCAGAACCGGCGATATCTTGGTTTTCGTGGGGTTTCCAGCTGAGATATGAATTTTCTGCTATCATCTTGGTGAGTCTTCTGTCAGAAGTGTGCAGAATCATCGAGAACGCTCTTTTCGCGCTAGTTAATGCGAGAAACACGTTTTCTGGTGCTTTCACCACTCCACAGTGCGTTTGATATGTAGAGCCTCCGATAACTTGGTTTTCGTGGGGTTTCCAGCTGAAATACGCATTTTCTGCTATAATCTTGGTGAGTCTTCTGTCAGAAGTATGCAGAATCATCGAGATCGCTCTATTCGAGCTATTTAATGCGAGAAACACGTTAACTGGTTGTTTTCACCGCTCCACAATGCGTTTGATATGCAGAACCGGCGACATCTTGATTTTCGTGAGGTTTCTAGCTGAGATATGCATTTTCTGCGATAATATTGGTGAGACTTCAGTCAGAAGTATGCAGATTCATCTAGATCGCTCCTTTCGAGCTATTTAATGCGAAAAAACAAGTTTTCTGTGTTTTGACCACTCCACAGTGCGTTTGATATGCAGAACCGGCGATATCTTGATTTTCGTGGTGTTTCCAGCTGAGAGATGCATTTTCTGCGATAAGCTTGGTGAGTCTTCTGCCAGAAGTATGCAGAATCATCTAGATCGCTCTGTTCGAGCTATTTAATGCGAAAAAACAAGTTTTCTGGTGTTTTCAACATTCCACAGTGCGTCTGATATGCAGAACCGGCGATATCCTGGTTTTCGTGGGGTTTCCAGCTGAGATATGAATTTTCTGCGATCATCTTGGTGAGTCTTCTGTCAGAAGTATGCAGAATCATCGAGAACGCTCTTTTCGCGCTAGTTAATGCGAGAAACACGTTTTCTGGTGCTTTCACCACTCCACAGTGCGTTTGATATGTAGAGCCGCCGATAACTTGGTTTTCGTGGGGTTTCCAGCTGAAATATGCATTTTCTGCTATAATCTTGGTGAGTCTTCTGTCAGAAGTATGCAGAATCATCGAGATCGCTCTATTCGAGCTATTTAATGCGAGAAACACGTTTTCTGGTGTATTCACCATTCCGCAGTACGTTAGACATGCAGAACCGGCGACATCTTGGATTTCGTGGTGTTTCCAGCTGAGATATGCATTTTCTGCGATAAGCTTGGTGAGTCTTCTGCCAGAAGTATGCAGAATCATCTAGATCGCTCGTTTCGAGCTATTTAATGCGAAAAAACAAGTTTTCTGGTGTTTTGACCACTCCACAGTGCGTTTGATATGCAGAACCGGCGACATCTTGATTTTCGTGAGGTTTCTAGTTGAGATATGCATTTTCTGCGATAATATTGGTGAGACTTCTGTCAGAAGTTTGCAGAATCATCTAGATCGCTCGTTTCGAGCTATTTAATGCGAGAAACACGTTATCTGGTTGTTTTCACCACTCCACAGTGCGTTTGATATGCAGAACCGGCGACATCTTGATTTTCGTGAGGTTTCTAGCTGAGATATGCATTTTCTGCGATAATATTGGTGAGACTTCAGTCAGAAGTACGCAGAATCGTCTAGATCGCTCGTTTCGAGCTATTTAATGCGAAAAAACAAGTTTTCTGGTGTTTTCAAAATTCCACAGTGCGTTTGATATGCAGAACCGGCGATATCTTGATTTTCGTGGTGTTTCCAGCGGAGAGATGCATTTTCTGCGATAATCTTGGTGAGTGTTCTGTCAGAAGTATGCGGAATCATCGAGATCGCTCTTTTCGAGCTATGTAATGCGAGAAACACGTTATCCGGTGTTTTCACCACTCCACAGTGCGTTTGATATGCAGAACCGGCGACATCTTGATTTTCGTGAGGTTTCTAGCTGAGATATACATTTTCTGCGATAATATTGGTGAGACTTCAGTTAGAAGTACGCAGAATCATCTAGATCACTCGTTTCGAGCTATTTAATGCGAAAAAACAAGTTTTCTGGTGTTTTCAACATTCTACAGTGCGTTTGATATGCAGAACCGGCGATATCTTGATTTTCGTGGTGTTTCCAGCGGAGAGATGCATTTTCTGCGATAATCTTGGTGAGTGTTCTGTCAGAAGTATGCAGAATCATCGAGATCGCTCTTTTCGAGCTATGTAATGCGAGAAACACGTTATCCGGTGTTTTCACCACTCCACAGTGCGTTTGATATGCAGAACCGGCGACATCTTGATTTTCGTGAGGTTGCAAGCTGAGATATGCATTTTCTGTGATAATATTGGTGAGTGTTCTGTCAGAAGTATGCAGAATCATCGAGATCGCTCTTTTCGAGTTAGTTAATGCGAGAAACACGTTTTCTGGTGTTTTCAACATTCCACAGTGCGTCTGATATGCAGAACCGGCGATATCTTGGTTTTCGTGGGGTTTCCAGCTGAGATATGAATTTTCTGCGATCATCTTGGTGAGTCTTCTGTCAGAAGTATGCAGAATCATCGAGAACGCTCTTTTCGCGCTAGTTAATGCGAGAAACACGTTTTCTGGTGCTTTCACCACTCCACAGTGCGTTTGATATGTAGAGCCGCCGATAACTTGGGTTTCGTGGGGTTTCCAGCTGAAATATGCATTTTCTGCTATAATCTTGGTGAGACTTCAGTCAGAAGTATGCAGATTGATCTAGATCGCTCCTTTCGAGCTATTTAATGCGAAAAAACAAGTTTTCTGGTGTTTTGACCACTCCACAGTGCGTTTGATATGCAGAACCGGCGATATCTTGATTTTCGTGGTGTTTCCAGCGGAGAGATGCATTTTCTGCGATAAGCTTGGTGAGTCTTCTGCCAGAAGTATGCAGAATCATCTAGATCGCTCTGTCCGAGCTATTTAATGCGAGAAACACGTTTTCTGATGTATTCACCATTCCGCAGTACGTTAGACATGCAGAACCGGCGACATCTTGGATTTCGTCGGGTTTCAAGCTGAGATATGCTTTTTCTACGATAAACTTGGTGAGACTTCTGTCAGAAGTTTGCAGAATCATCTAGATCGCTCGTTTCGATCTATTTAATGCGAAAAAACAAGTTTTCTGGTGTTTTGACCACTCCACAGTGCGTTTGATATGCAGAACCGGCGACATCTTGATTTTCGTGAGGTTTCTAGCTGAGATATGCATTTTCTGCGATAATATTGGTGAGACTTCAGTCAGAAGTACGCAGAATCATCTAGATCGCTCGTTTCGAGCTATTTAATGCGAAAAAACAAGTTTTCTGGTGTTTTCAACATTCCACAGTGCGTCTGATATGCAGAACCGGCGATATCTTGGTTTTCGTGGGGTTTCCAGCTGAGATATGAATTTTCTGCGATCATCTTGGTGAGTCTTCTGTCAGAAGTATGCAGAATCATCGAGAACGCTCTTTTCGCGCTAGTTAATGCGAGAAACATGTTTTCTGGTGCTTTCACCACTCCACAGTGCGTTTGATATGTAGAGCCGCCGATAACTTGGTTTTCGTGGTGTTTCCAGCTGAAATATGCATTTTCTGCTATAATCTTGGTGAGTCTTCTGTCAGAAGTATGCAGAATCATCGAGATCGCTCTATTCGAGCTATTTAATGCGAGAAACACGTTTTCTGGTGTATTCACCATTCCGCAGTACGTTAGACATGCAGAACCGGCGACATCTTGGATTTCGTCGGGTTTCAAACTGAGATATGCATTTTCTACGATAATCTTGGTGAGACTCCTGTCAGAAGTTTGCAGAATCATCTAGATCGCTCGTTTCGAGCTATTTAATGCGAAAAAACAAGTTTTCTGGTGTTTTGACCACTCCACAGTGCGTTTGATATGTAGAACCGGCGACATCTTGATTTTCGCGAGGTTTCTAGCTGAGATATGCATTTTCTGCGATAATATTGGTGAGACTTCAGTCAGAAGTACGCAGAATCATCCAGATCGCTCGTTTCGAGCTATTTAATGCGAAAAAACAAGTTTTCTGGTGTTTTCAACATACCACAGTGCGTTTGATATGCAGAACCGGCGATATCTTGATTTTCGTGGTGTTTCCAGCTGAGATATGCATTTTCTGCGATAAGCTTGGTGAGTCTTCTGCCAGAAGTATGCAGAATCATCTAGATCGCTCTTTTCGAGCTATGTAATGCGAGAAACACGTTATCCGGTGTTTTCACCACTCCACAGTGCGTTTGATATGCAGAACCGGCGACATCTTGATTTTCGTGAGGTTGCAAGCTGAGATATGCATTTTCTGTGATAATATTGGTGAGTGTTCTGTCAGAAGTATGCAGAATCATCGAGATCGCTCTTTTCGAGTTAGTTAATGCGAGAAACACGTTTTCTGGTGTTTTCAACATTCCACAGTACGTCTGATATGCAGAACCGGCGATATCTTGGTTTTCGTGGGGTTTCCAGCTGAGATATGCATTTTCTGCGATCATCTTGGTGAGTCTTCTGTCAGAAGTATGCAGAATCATCGAGAACGCTCTTTTCGCGCTAGTTAATGCGAGAAACACGTTTTCTGGTGCTTTCACCACTCCACAGTGCGTTTGATATGTAGAGCCGCCGATAACTTGGGTTTCGTGGGGTTTCCAGCTGAAATATGCATTTTCTGCTATAATCTTGGTTAGACTTCAGTCAGAAGTATGCAGATTCATCGAGATCGCTCTATTCGAGCTATTTAATGCGAGAAACACGTTTTCTGGTGTATTCACCATTCCGCAGTACGTTAGACATGCAGAACCGGCGACATCTTGGATTTCGTCGGGTTTCAAGCTGAGATATGCATTTTCTACGATAATCTTGGTGAGACTTCTGTCAGAAGTTTGCAGAATCATCTAGATCGCTCGTTTCGAGCTATTTAATGCGAGAAACACGTTATCTGGTTGTTTTCACCACTCCACAGTTCGTTTGATATGCAGAACCGTCGACATCTTGATTTTCGTGAGGTTTCTAGCTGAGATATGCATTTTCTGCGATAATATTGGTGAGACTTCAGTCAGAAGTACGCAGAATCATCTAGATCGCTCGTTTCGAGCTATTTAATGCGAAAAAACAAGTTTTCTGGTGTTTTCAAAATTCCACAGTGCGTTTGATATGCAGAACCGGCGATATCTTGATTTTCGTGGTGTTTCCAGCGGAGAGATGCATTTTCTGCGATAATCTTGGTGAGTGTTCTGTCAGAAGTATGCGGAATCATCGAGATCGCTCTTTTCGAGCTATGTAATGCGAGAAACACGTTATCCGGTGTTTTCACCACTCCACAGTGCGTTTGATATGCAGAACCGGCGACATCTTGATTTTCGTGAGGTTTCTAGCTGAGATATACATTTTCTGCGATAATATTGGTGAGACTTCAGTTAGAAGTACGCAGAATCATCTAGATCACTCGTTTCGAGCTATTTAATGCGAAAAAACAAGTTTTCTGGTGTTTTCAACATTCCACAGTGCGTTTGATATGCAGAACCGGCGATATCTTGATTTTCGTGGTGTTTCCAGCGGAGAGATGCATTTTCTGCGATAATCTTGGTGAGTGTTCTGTCAGAAGTATGCGGAATCATCGAGATCGCTCTTTTCGAGCTATGTAATGCGAGAAACACGTTATCCGGTGTTTTCACCACTCCACAGTGCGTTTGATATGCAGAACCGGCGACATCTTGATTTTCGTGAGGTTTCTAGCTGAGATATACATTTTCTGCGATAATATTGGTGAGACTTCAGTTAGAAGTACGCAGAATCATCTAGATCACTCGTTTCGAGCTATTTAATGCGAAAAAACAAGTTTTCTGGTGTTTTCAAAATTCCACAGTGCGTTTGATATGCAGAACCGGCGATATCTTGATTTTCGTGGTGTTTCCAGCGGAGAGATGCATTTTCTGCGATAATCTTGGTGAGTGTTCTGTCAGAAGTATGCGGAATCATCGAGATCGCTCTTTTCGAGCTATGTAATGCGAGAAACACGTTATCCGGTGTTTTCACCACTCCACAGTGCGTTTGATATGCAGAACCGGCGACATCTTGATTTTCGTGAGGTTTCTAGCTGAGATATACATTTTCTGCGATAATATTGGTGAGACTTCAGTTAGAAGTACGCAGAATCATCTAGATCACTCGTTTCGAGCTATTTAATGCGAAAAAACAAGTTTTCTGGTGTTTTCAACATTCCACAGTGCGTTTGATATGCAGAACCGGCGATATCTTGATTTTCGTGGTGTTTCCAGCGGAGAGATGCATTTTCTGCGATAATCTTGGTGAGTGTTCTGTCAGAAGTATGCAGAATCATCGAGATCGCTCTTTTCGAGCTATGTAATGCGAGAAACACGTTATCCGGTGCTTTCACCACTCCACAGTGCGTTTGATATGCAGATCCGGCGACATCTTGATTTTCGTGAGGTTGCAAGCTGAGATATGCATTTTCTGTGATAATATTGGTGAGTGTTCTGTCAGAAGTATGCAGAATCATCGAGATCGCTCTTTTCGAGTTAGTTAATGCGAGAAACACGTTTTCTGGTGTTTTCAACATTCCACAGTGCGTCTGATATGCAGAACCGGCGATATCTTGGTTTTCGTGGGGTTTCCAGCTGAGGTATGAATTTTCTGCGATCATCTTGGTGAGTCTTCTGTCAGAAGTATGCAGAATCATCGAGAACGCTCTTTTCGCGCTAGTTAATGCGAGAAACACGTTTTCTGGTGCTTTCACCACTCCACAGTGCGTTTGATATGTAGAGCCGCCGATAACTTGGGTTTCGTGGGGTTTCCAGCTGAAATATGCATTTTCTGCTATAATCTTGGTGAGACTTCAGTCAGAAGTATGCAGATTCATCTAGATCGCTCCTTTCGAGCTATTTAATGCGAAAAAACAAGTTTTCTGGTGTTTTGACCACTCCACAGTGCGTTTGATATGCAGAACCGGCGATATCTTGATTTTCGTGGTGTTTCCAGCGGAGAGATGCATTTTCTGCGATAAGCTTGGTGAGTCTTCTGCCAGAAGTATGCAGAATCATCTAGATCGCTCTGTCCGAGCTATTTAATGCGAGAAACACGTTTTCTGATGTATTCACCATTCCGCAGTACGTTAGACATGCAGAACCGGCGACATCTTGGATTTCGTCGGGTTTCAAGCTGAGATATGCTTTTTCTACGATAAACTTGGTGAGACTTCTGTCAGAAGTTTGCAGAATCATCTAGATCGCTCGTTTCGAGCTATTTAATGCGAAAAAACAAGTTTTCTGGTGTTTTGACCACTCCACAGTGCGTTTGATATGCAGAACCGGCGACATCTTGATTTTCGTGAGGTTTCTAGCTGAGATATGCATTTTCTGCGATAATATTGGTGAGACTTCAGTCAGAAGTACGCAGAATCATCTAGATCGCTCGTTTCGAGCTATTTAATGCGAAAAAACAAGTTTTCTGGTGTTTTGACAACTCCACAGTGCGTTTGATATGCAGAACCGGCGATATCTTGATTTTCGTGGTGTTTCCAGCGGAGAGATGCATTTTCTGCGATAAGCTTGGTGAGTCTTCTGCCAGAAGTATGCAGAATCATCTAGATCGCTCTGTCCGAGCTATTTAATGCGAGAAACACGTTTTCTGATGTATTCACCATTCCGCAGTACGTTAGACATGCAGAACCGGCGACATCTTGGATTTCGTCGGGTTTCAAGCTGAGATATGCTTTTTCTACGATAAACTTGGTGAGACTTCGGTCAGAAGTTTGCAGAATCATCTAGATCGCTCGTTTCGAGCTATTTAATGCGAAAAAACAAGTTTTCTGGTGTTTTGACCACTCCACAGTGCGTTTGATATGCAGAACCGGCGACATCTTGATTTTCGTGAGGTTTCTAGCTGAGATATGCATTTTCTGCGATAATATTGGTGAGACTTCAGTCAGAAGTACGCAGAATCATCTAGATCGCTCGTTTCGAGCTATTTAATGCGACAAAAGAAGTTTTCTGGTGTTTTCAACATTCCACAGTGCGTCTGATATGCAGAACCGGCGATATCTTGGTTTTCGTGGGGTTTCCAGCTGAGATATGAATTTTCTGCGATCATCTTGGTGAGTCTTCTGTCAGAAGTATGCAGAATCATCGAGAACGCTCTTTTCGCGCTAGTTAATGCGAGAAACATGTTTTCTGGTGCTTTCACCACTCCACAGTGCGTTTGATATGTAGAGCCGCCGATAACTTGGTTTTCGTGGTGTTTCCAGCTGAAATATGCATTTTCTGCTATAATCTTGGTGAGTCTTCTGTCAGAAGTATGCAGAATCATCGAGATCGCTCTATTCGAGCTATTTAATGCGAGAAACACGTTTTCTGGTGTATTCACCATTCCGCAGTACGTTAGACATGCAGAACAGGCGACATCTTGGATTTCGTCGGGTTTCAAGCTGAGATATGCATTTTCTACGATAATCTTGGTGAGACTCCTGTCAGAAGTTTGCAGAATCATCTAGATCGCTCGTTTCGAGCTATTTAATGCGAAAAAACAAGTTTTCTGGTGTTTTGACCACTCCACAGTGCGTTTGATATGCAGAACCGGCGACATCTTGATTTTCGTGAGGTTTCCAGCTGAGATATGCATTTTCTGCGATAATATTGGTGAGACTTCAGTCAGAAGTACGCAGAATCATCCAGATCGCTCGTTTCGAGCTATTTAATGCGAAAAAACAAGTTTTCTGGTGTTTTCAACATACCACAGTGCGTTTGATATGCAGAACCGGCGATATCTTGATTTTCGTGGTGTTTCCAGCTGAGATATGCATTTTCTGCGATAAGCTTGGTGAGTCTTCTGCCAGAAGTATGCAGAATCATCTAGATCGCTCTTTTCGAGCTATGTAATGCGAGAAACACGTTTTCTGGAGTTTTCAACATTCCACAGTGCGTCTGATATGCAGAACCGGCGATATCTTGGTTTTCGTGGGGTTTCCAGCTGAGATATGAATTTTCTGCGATCATCTTGGTGAGTCTTCTGTCAGAAGTATGCAGAATCATCGAGAACGCTCTTTTCGCGCTAGTTAATGCGAGAAACACGTTTTCTGGTGCTTTCACCACTCCACAGTGCGTTTGATATGTAGAGCCGCCGATAACTTGGGTTTCGTGGGGTTTCCAGCTGAAATATGCATTTTCTGCTATAATCTTGGTGAGACTTCAGTCAGAAGTATGCAGATTCATCGAGATCGCTCTATTCGAGCTATTTAATGCGAGAAACACGTTTTCTGGTGTATTCACCATTCCGCAGTACGTTAGACATGCAGAACCGGCGACATCTTGGATTTCGTCGGGTTTCAAGCTGAGATATGCATTTTCTACGATAATCTTGGTGAGACTTCTGTCAGAAGTTTGCAGAATCATCTAGATCGCTCGTTTCGAGCTATTTAATGCGTGAAACACGTTATCTGGTTGTTTTCACCACTCCACAGTGCGTTTGATATGCAGAACCGGCGACATCTTGATTTTCGTGAGGTTTCTAGCTGAGATATGCATTTTCTGCGATAATATTGGTGAGACTTCAGTCAGAAGTTTGCAGAATCATCTAGATCGCTCGTTTCGAGCTATTTAATGCGTGAAACACGTTATCTGGTTGTTTTCACCACTCCACAGTGCGTTTGATATGCAGAACCGGCGACATCTTGATTTTCGTGAGGTTTCTAGCTGAGATATGCATTTTCTGCGATAATATTGGTGAGACTTCAGTCAGAAGTACGCAGAATCATCTAGATCGCTCGTTTCGAGCTATTTAATGCGAAAAAACAAGTTTACTGGTGTTTTCAAAATTCCACAGTGCGTTTGATATGCAGAACCGGCGATATCTTGATTTTCGTGGTGTTTCCAGCGGAGAGATGCATTTTCTGCGATAATCTTGGTGAGTGTTCTGTCAGAAGTATGCAGAATCATCTAGATCGCTCGTTTGGAGCTATTTAATGCGAAAAAACAAGTTTTCTGGTGTTTTGACCACTCCACAGTGCGTTTGATATGCAGAACCGGCGACATCTTGATTTTCGTGAGGTTTCTAGCTGAGATATGCATTTTCTGCGATAATATTGGTGAGACTTCAGTCAGAAGTACGCAGAATCATCCAGATCGCTCGTTTCGAGCTATTTAATGCGAAAAAACAAGTTTTCTGGTGTTTTCAACATACCACAGTGCGTTTGATATGCAGAACCGGCGATATCTTGATTTTCGTGGTGTTTCCAGCTGAGATATGCATTTTCTGCGATAAGCTTGGTGAGTCTTCTGCCAGAAGTATGCAGAATCATCTAGATCGCTCGTTTCGAGCTATTTAATGCGAAAAAACAAGTTTTCTGGTGTTTTGACCACTCCACAGTGCGTTTGATATGCAGAACCGGCGACATCTTGATTTTCGTGAGGTTTCTAGTTGAGATATGCATTTTCTGCGATAATATTGGTGAGACTTCTGTCAGAAGTTTGCAGAATCATCTAGATCGCTCGTTTCGAGCTATTTAATGCGTGAAACACGTTATCTGGTTGTTTTCACCACTCCACAGTGCGTTTGATATGCAGAACCGGCGACATCTTGATTTTCGTGAGGTTTCTAGCTGAGATATGCATTTTCTGCGATAATATTGGTGAGACTTCAGTCAGAAGTACGCAGAATCATCTAGATCGCTCGTTTCGAGCTATTTAATGCGAAAAAACAAGTTTACTGGTGTTTTCAAAATTCCACAGTGCGTTTGATATGCAGAACCGGCGATATCTTGATTTTCGTGGTGTTTCCAGCGGAGAGATGCATTTTCTGCGATAATCTTGGTGAGTGTTCTGTCAGAAGTATGCAGAATCATCTAGATCGCTCGTTTCGAGCTATTTAATGCGAAAAAACAAGTTTTCTGGTGTTTTGACCACTCCACAGTGCGTTTGATATGCAGAACCGGCGACATCTTGATTTTCGTGAGGTTTCTAGCTGAGATATGCATTTTCTGCGATAATATTGGTGAGACTTCAGTCAGAAGTACGCAGAATCATCCAGATCGCTCGTTTCGAGCTATTTAATGCGAAAAAACAAGTTTTCTGGTGTTTTCAACATACCACAGTGCGTTTGATATGCAGAACCGGCGATATCTTGATTTTCGTGGTGTTTCCAGCTGAGATATGCATTTTCTGCGATAAGCTTGGTGAGTCTTCTGCCAGAAGTATGCAGAATCATCTAGATCGCTCTTTTCGAGCTATGTAATGCGAGAAACACGTTATCCGGTGTTTTCACCACTCCACAGTGCGTTTCATATGCAGAACCGGCGACATCTTGATTTTCGTGAGGTTGCAAGCTGAGATATGCATTTTCTGTGATAATATTGGTGAGTGTTCTGTCAGAAGTATGCAGAATCATCGAGATCGCTCTTTTCGAGTTAGTTAATGCGAGAAACACGTTTTCTGGTGTTTTCAACATTCCACAGTGCGTCTGATATGCAGAACCGGCGATATCTTGGTTTTCGTGGGGTTTCCAGCTGAGATATGAATTTTCTGCGATCATCTTGGTGAGTCTTCTGTCAGAAGTATGCAGAATAATCGAGAACGCTCTTTTCGCGCTAGTTAATGCGAGAAACACGTTTTCTGGTGCTTTCACCACTCCACAGTGCGTTTGATATGTAGAGCCGCCGATAACTTGGGTTTCGTGGGGTTTCCAGCTGAAATATGCATTTTCTGCTATAATCTTGGTGAGACTTCAGTCAGAAGTATGCAGATTCATCGAGATCGCTCTATTCGAGCTATTTAATGCGAGAAACACGTTTTCTGGTGTATTCACCATTCCGCAGTACGTTAGACATGCAGAACCGGCGACATCTTGGATTTCGTCGGGTTTCAAGCTGAGATATGCATTTTCTACGATAATCTTGGTGAGACTTCTGTCAGAAGTTTGCAGAATCATCTAGATCGCTCGTTTCGAGCTATTTAATGCGAGAAACACGTTATCTGGTTGTTTTCACCACTCCACAGTGCGTTTGATATGCAGAACCGGCGACATCTTGATTTTCGTGAGGTTTCTAGCTGAGATATGCATTTTCTGCGATAATATTGGTGAGACTTCAGTCAGAAGTACGCAGAATCATCTAGATCGCTCGTTTCGAGCTGTTTAATGCGAAAAAACAAGTTTTCTGGTGTTTTGACCACTCCACAGTGCGTTTGATATGCAGAACCGGCGACATCTTGATTTTCGTGAGGTTTCTAGCTGAGATATGCATTTTCTGCGATAATATTGGTGAGACTTCAGTCAGAAGTACGCAGAATCATCTAGATCGCTCGTTTCGAGCTGTTTAATGCGAAAAAACAAGTTTTCTGGTGTTTTGACCACTCCACAGTGCGTTTGATATGCAGAACCGGCGACATCTTGATTTTCGTGATGTTTCTAGCTGAGATATGCATTTTCTGCGATAATATTGGTGAGACTTCAGTCAGAAGTACGCAGAATCATCCAGATCGCTCGTTTCGAGCTATTTAATGCGAAAAAACAAGTTTTCTGGTGTTTTCAACATACCACAGTGCGTTTGATATGCAGAACCGGCGATATCTTGATTTTCGTGGTGTTTCCAGCTGAGATATGCATTTTCTGCGATAAGCTTGGTGAGTCTTCTGCCAGAAGTATGCAGAATCATCTAGATCGCTCGTTTCGAGCTATTTAATGCGAAAAAACAAGTTTTCTGGTGTTTTGACCACTCCACAGTGCGTTTGATATGCAGAACCGGCGACATCTTGATTTTCGTGAGGTTTCTAGTTGAGATATGCATTTTCTGCGATAATATTGGTGAGACTTCTGTCAGAAGTTTGCAGAATCATCTAGATCGCTCGTTTCGAGCTATTTAATGCGTGAAACACGTTATCTGGTTGTTTTCACCACTCCACAGTGCGTTTGATATGCAGAACCGGCGACATCTTGATTTTCGTGAGGTTTCTAGCTGAGATATGCATTTTCTGCGATAATATTGGTGAGACTTCAGTCAGAAGTACGCAGAATCATCTAGATCGCTCGTTTCGAGCTATTTAATGCGAAAAAACAAGTTTACTGGTGTTTTCAAAATTCCACAGTGCGTTTGATATGCAGAACCGGCGATATCTTGATTTTCGTGGTGTTTCCAGCGGAGAGATGCATTTTCTGCGATAATCTTGGTGAGTGTTCTGTCAGAAGTATGCAGAATCATCTAGATCGCTCGTTTGGAGCTATTTAATGCGAAAAAACAAGTTTTCTGGTGTTTTGACCACTCCACAGTGCGTTTGATATGCAGAACCGGCGACATCTTGATTTTCGTGAGGTTTCTAGCTGAGATATGCATTTTCTGCGATAATATTGGTGAGACTTCAGTCAGAAGTACGCAGAATCATCCAGATCGCTCGTTTCGAGCTATTTAATGCGAAAAAACAAGTTTTCTGGTGTTTTCAACATACCACAGTGCGTTTGATATGCAGAACCGGCGATATCTTGATTTTCGTGGTGTTTCCAGCTGAGATATGCATTTTCTGCGATAAGCTTGGTGAGTCTTCTGCCAGAAGTATGCAGAATCATCTAGATCGCTCTTTTCGAGCTATGTAATGCGAGAAACACGTTATCCGGTGTTTTCACCACTCCACAGTGCGTTTCATATGCAGAACCGGCGACATCTTGATTTTCGTGAGGTTGCAAGCTGAGATATGCATTTTCTGTGATAATATTGGTGAGTGTTCTGTCAGAAGTATGCAGAATCATCGAGATCGCTCTTTTCGAGTTAGTTAATGCGAGAAACACGTTTTCTGGTGTTTTCAACATTCCACAGTGCGTCTGATATGCAGAACCGGCGATATCTTGGTTTTCGTGGGGTTTCCAGCTGAGATATGAATTTTCTGCGATCATCTTGGTGAGTCTTCTGTCAGAAGTATGCAGAATCATCGAGAACGCTCTTTTCGCGCTAGTTAATGCGAGAAACACGTTTTCTGGTGCTTTCACCACTCCACAGTGCGTTTGATATGTAGAGCCGCCGATAACTTGGGTTTCGTGGGGTTTCCAGCTGAAATATGCATTTTCTGCTATAATCTTGGTGAGACTTCAGTCAGAAGTATGCAGATTCATCGAGATCGCTCTATTCGAGCTATTTAATGCGAGAAACACGTTTTCTGGTGTATTCACCATTCCGCAGTACGTTAGACATGCAGAACCGGCGACATCTTGGATTTCGTCGGGTTTCAAGCTGAGATATGCATTTTCTACGATAATCTTGGTGAGACTTCTGTCAGAAGTTTGCAGAATCATCTAGATCGCTCGTTTCGAGCTATTTAATGCGAGAAACACGTTATCTGGTTGTTTTCACCACTCCACAGTGCGTTTGATATGCAGAACCGGCGACATCTTGATTTTCGTGAGGTTTCTAGCTGAGATATGCATTTTCTGCGATAATATTGGTGAGACTTCAGTCAGAAGTACGCAGAATCATCTAGATCGCTCGTTTCGAGCTGTTTAATGCGAAAAAACAAGTTTTCTGGTGTTTTGACCACTCCACAGTGCGTTTGATATGCAGAACCGGCGACATCTTGATTTTCGTGAGGTTTCTAGCTGAGATATGCATTTTCTGCGATAATATTGGTGAGACTTCAGTCAGAAGTACGCAGAATCATCCAGATCGCTCGTTTCGAGCTATTTAATGCGAAAAAACAAGTTTTCTGGTGTTTTCAACATACCACAGTGCGTTTGATATGCAGAACCGGCGATATCTTGATTTTCGTGATGTTTCTAGTTGAGATATGCATTTTCTGCGATAATATTGGTGAGACTTCTGTCAGAAGTTTGCAGAATCATCTAGATCGCTCGTTTCTAGCTATTTAATGCGAGAAACACGTTATCTGGTTGTTTTCACCACTCCACAGTGCGTTTGATATGCAGAACCGGCGACATCTTGATTTTCGTGAGGTTTCTAGCTGAGATATGCATTTTCTGCGATAATATTGGTGAGACTTCAGTCAGAAGTACGCAGAATCATCTAGATCGCTCGTTTCGAGCTATTTAATGCGAAAAAACAAGTTTTCTGGTGTTTTCAAAATTCCACAGTGCGTTTGATATGCAGAACCGGCGATATCTTGGTTTTCGTGGGGTTTCCAGCTGAGATATGAATTTTCTGCGATCATCTTGGTGAGTCTTCTGTCAGAAGTATGCAGAATCATCGAGAACGCTCTTTTCGCGCTAGTTAATGCGAGAAACACGTTTTCTGGTGCTTTCACCACTCCACAGTGCGTTTGATATGTAGAGCCGCCGATAACTTGGGTTTCGTGGGGTTACCAGCTGAAATATGCATTTTCTGCTTTAATCTTGGTGAGACTTCAGTCAGAAGTATGCAGATTCATTTAGATCGCTCCTTTCGAGCTATTTAATGCCAAAAAACATGTTTTCTGGTGTTTTGACCACTCCACAGTGCGTTTGATATGCAGAACCGGCGATATCTTGATTTTCGTGGTGTTTCCAGCTGAGAGATGCATTTTCTGCGATGAGCTTGGTGAGTCTTCTGCCAGAAGTATGCAGAATCATCTAGATCGCTCTGTCCGAGCTATTTAATTCGAGAAACACGTTTTCTGATGTATTCACCATTCCGCAGTACGTTAGACAAGCAGAACCGGCGACATCTTGGATTTCGTCGGGTTTCAAGCTGAGATATGCTTTTTCTACGATAAACTTGGTGAGACTTCTGTCAGAAGTTTGCAGAATCATCTAGATCGCTCGTTTCGAGCTATTTAATGCGAAAAACAAGTTTTCTGGTGTTTTGACCACTCCACAGTGCGTTTGATATGCAGAACCGGCGACATCTTGATTTTCGTGAGGTTTCTAGCTGAGATATGCATTTTCTGCGATAATATTGGTGAGACTTCAGTCAGAAGTACGCAGAATCATCTAGATCGCTCGTTTCGAGCTATTTAATGCGAAAAAACAAGTTTTCTGGTGTTTTGACCACTCCACAGTGCGTTTGATATGCAGAACCGGCGACATCTTGATTTTCGTGAGGTTTCTAGTTGAGATATGCATTTTCTGCGATAATATTGGTGAGACTTCTGTCAGAAGTTTGCAGAATCATCTAGACCGCTCGTTTCGAGCTATTTAATGCGAGAAACACGTTATCTGGTTGTTTTCACCACTCCACAGTGCATTTGATATGCAGAACCGGCGACATCTTGATTTTCGTGAGGTTTCTAGCTGAGATTTGCATTTTCTGCGATAATATTGGTGAGACTTCAGTCAGAAGTACGCAGAATCATCTAGATCGCTCGTTTCGAGCTATTTAATGCGAAAAAACAAGTTTTCTGGTGTTTTCAACATTCCACAGTGCGTTTGATATGCAGAACCGGCGATATCTTGATTTTCGTGGTGTTTCCAGCGGAGAGATGCATTTTCTGCGATAATCTTGGTGAGTGTTCTGTCAGAAGTATGCAGATTCATCGAGATCGCTCTTTTCGAGCTATGTAATGCGAGAAACACGTTATCCGGTGTTTTCACCACTCCACAGTGCGTTTGATATGCAGAACCGGCGACATCTTGATTTTCGTGAGGTTGCAAGCTGAGATATGCATTTTCTGTGATAATATTGGTGAGTGTTCTGTCAGAAGTATGCAGAATCATCGAGATCGCTCTTTTCGAGTTAGTTAATGCGAAAAAACAAGTTTTCTGGTGTTTTGACCACTCCACAGTGCGTTTGATATGCAGAACCGGCGACATCTTGATTTTCGTGAGGTTTCTAGCTGAGATATGCATTTTCTGCGATAATATTGGTGAGACTTCAGTCAGAAGTACGCAGAATCATCTAGATCGCTCGTTTCGAGCTATTTAATGCGAAAAAAGAAGTTTTCTGGTGTTTTCAACACTCCACAGTGCGTCTGATATGCAGAACGGGCGATATCTTGGTTTTCGTGGGGTTTCCAGCTGAGATATGAATTTTCTGCGATCATCTTGGTGAGTCTTCTGTCAGAAGTATGCAGAATCATCGAGAACGCTCTTTTCGCGCTAGTTAATGCGAGAAACATGTTTTCTGGTGCATTCACCACTCCACAGTGCGTTTGATATGTAGAGCCGCCGATAACTTGGTTTTCGTGGTGTTTCCAGCTGAAATATGCATTTTCTGCTATAATCTTGGTGAGTCTTCTGTCAGAAGTATGCAGAATCATCGAGATCGCTCTATTCGAGCTATTTAATGCGAGAAACACGTTTTCTGGTGTATTCACCATTCCGCAGTACGTTAGACATGCAGAACCGGCGACATCTTGGATTTCGTCGGGTTTCAAGCTGAGATATGCATTTTCTACGATAATCTTGGTGAGACTCCTGTCAGAAGTTTGCAGAATCATCTAGATCGCTCGTTTCGAGCTATTTAATGCGAAAAAACAAGTTTTCTGGTGTTTTGACCACTCCACAGTGCGTTTGATATGCAGAACCGGCGACATCTTGATTTTCGTGAGGTTTCTAGCTGAGATATGCATTTTCTGCGATTATATTGGTGAGACTTCAGTCAGAAGTACGCAGAATCATCCAGATCGCTCGTTTCGAGCTATTTAATGCGAAAAAACAAGTTTTCTGGTGCTTTCACCACTCCACAGTGCGTTTGATATGTAGAGCCGCCGATAACTTGGGTTTCGTGGGGTTACCAGCTGAAATATGCATTTTCTGCTTTAATCTTGGTGAGACTTCAGTCAGAAGTATGCAGATTCATCTAGATCGCTCCTTTCGAGCTATTTAATGCCAAAAAACAAGTTTTCTGGTGTTTTGACCACTCCACAGTGCGTTTGATATGCAGAACCGGCGATATCTTGATTTTCGTGGTGTTTCCAGCTGAGAGATGCATTTTCTGCGATGAGCTTGGTGAGTCTTCTGCCAGAAGTATGCAGAATCATCTAGATCGCTCTGTCCGAGCTATTTAATTCGAGAAACACGTTTTCTGATGTATTCACCATTCCGCAGTACGTTAGACAAGCAGAACCGGCGACATCTTGGATTTCGTCGGGTTTCAAGCTGAGATATGCTTTTTCTACGATAAACTTGGTGAGACTTCTGTCAGAAGTTTGCAGAATCATCTAGATCGCTCGTTTCGAGCTATTTAATGCGAAAAAACGAGTTTTCTGGTGTTTTGACCACTCCACAGTGCGTTTGATATGCAGAACCGGCGACATCTTGATTTTCGTGAGGTTTCTAGCTGAGATATGCATTTTCTGCGATAATATTGGTGAGACTTCAGTCAGAAGTACGCAGAATCATCTAGATCGCTCGTTTCGAGCTATTTAATGCGAAAAAACAAGTTTTCTGGTGTTTTGACCACTCCACAGTGCGTTTGATATGCAGAACCGGCGACATCTTGATTTTCGTGAGGTTTCTAGTTGAGATATGCATTTTCTGCGATAATATTGGTGAGACTTCTGTCAGAAGTTTGCAGAATCATCTAGATCGCTCGTTTCGAGCTATTTAATGCGAGAAACACGTTATCTGGTTGTTTTCACCACTCCACAGTGCATTTGATATGCAGAACCGGCGACATCTTGATTTTCGTGAGGTTTCTAGCTGAGATATGCATTTTCTGCGATAATATTGGTGAGACTTCAGTCAGAAGTACGCAGAATCATCTAGATCGCTCGTTTCGAGCTATTTAATGCGAAAAAACAAGTTTTCTGGTGTTTTCAAAATTCCACAGTGCGTTTGATATGCAGAACCGGCGATATCTTGATTTTCGTGGTGTTTCCAGCGGAGAGATGCATTTTCTGCGATAATCTTGGTGAGTGTTCTGTCAGAAGTATGCGGAATCATCGAGATCGCTCTTTTCGAGCTATGTAATGCGAGAAACACGTTATCCGGTGTTTTCACCACTCCACAGTGCGTTTGATATGCAGAACCGGCGACATCTTGATTTTCGTGAGGTTTCTAGCTGAGATATGCATTTTCTGCGATAATATTGGTGAGACTTCAGTTAGAAGTACGCAGAATCATCTAGATCACTCGTTTCGAGCTATTTAATGCGAAAAAACAAGTTTTCTGGTGTTTTCAACATTCCACAGTGCGTTTGATATGCAGAACCGGCGATATCTTGATTTTCGTGGTGTTTCCAGCGGAGAGATGCATTTTCTGCGATAATCTTGGTGAGTGTTCTGTCAGAAGTATGCAGAATCATCGAGATCGCTCTTTTCGAGCTATGTAATGCGAGAAACACGTTATCCGGTGTTTTCACCACTCCACAGTGCGTTTGATATGCAGAACCGGCGACATCTTGATTTTCGTGAGGTTGCAAGCTGAGATATGCATTTTCTGTGATAATATTGGTGAGTGTTCTGTCAGAAGTATGCAGAATCATCGAGATCGCTCTTTTCGAGTTAGTTAATGCGAGAAACACGTTTTCTGGTGTTTTCAACATTCCACAGTGCGTCTGATATGCAGAACCGGCGATATCTTGGTTTTCGTGGGGTTTCCAGCTGAGATATGAATTTTCTGCGATCATCTTTGTGAGTCTTCTGTCAGAAGTATGCAGAATCATCGAGAACGCTCTTTTCGCGCTAGTTAATGCGAGAAACACGTTTTCTGGTGCTTTCACCACTCCACAGTGCGTTTGATATGTAGAGCCGCCGATAACTTGGGTTTCGTGGGGTTACCAGCTGAAATATGCATTTTCTGCTTTAATCTTGGTGAGACTTCTGTCAGAAGTATGCAGAATCATCGAGATCGCTCTATTCGAGCTATTTAATGCGAGAAACACGTTTTCTGGTGTATTCACCATTCCGCAGTACGTTAGACATGCAGAACCAGCGACATCTTGGATTTCGTCGGGTTTCAAGCTGAGATATGCATTTTCTACGATAATCTTGGTGAGACTTCGGTCAGAAGTATGCAGATTCATCTAGATCGCTCCTTTCGAGCTATTTAATGCCAAAAAACAAGTTTTCTGGTGTTTTGACCACTCCACAGTGCGTTTGATATGCAGAACCGGCGATATCTTGATTTTCGTGGTGTTTCCAGCTGAGAGATGCATTTTCTGCGATAAGCTTGGTGAGTCTTCTGCCAGAAGTATGCAGAATCATCTAGATCGCTCTGTCCGAGCTATTTAATTCGAGAAACACGTTTTCTGATGTATTCACCATTCCGCAGTACGTTAGACATGCAGAACCGGCGACATCTTGGATTTCGTCGGGTTTCAAGCTGAGATATGCTTTTTCTACGATAAACTTGGTGAGACTTCTGTCAGAAGTTTGCAGAATCATCTAGATCGCTCGTTTCGAGCTATTTAATGCGAAAAAACAAGTTTTCTGGTGTTTTGACCACTCCACAGTGCGTTTGATATGCAGAACCGGCGACATCTTGATTTTCGTGAGGTTTCTAGCTGAGATATGCATTTTCTGCGATAATATTGGTGAGACTTCAGTCAGAAGTACGCAGAATCATCTAGATCGCTCGTTTCGAGCTATTTAATGCGAAAAAAGAAGTTTTCTGGTGTTTTCAACACTCCACAGTGCGTCTGATATGCAGAACGGGCGATATCTTGGTTTTCGTGGGGTTTCCAGCTGAGATATGAATTTTCTGCGATCATCTTGGTGAGTCTTCTGTCAGAAGTATGCAGAATCATCGAGAACGCTCTTTTCGCGCTAGTTAATGCGAGAAACATGTTTTCTGGTGCATTCACCACTCCACAGTGCGTTTGATATGTAGAGCCGCCGATAACTTGGTTTTCGTGGTGTTTCCAGCTGAAATATGCATTTTCTGCTATAATCTTGGTGAGTCTTCTGTCAGAAGTATGCAGAATCATCGAGATCGCTCTATTCGAGCTATTTAATGCGAGAAACACGTTTTCTGGTGTATTCACCATTCCGCAGTACGTTAGACATGCAGAACCAGCGACATCTTGGATTTCGTCGGGTTTCAAGCTGAGATATGCATTTTCTACGATAATCTTGGTGAGACTCCTGTCAGAAGTTTGCAGAATCATCTAGATCGCTCGTTTCGAGCTATTTAATGCGAAAAAACAAGTTTTCTGGTGTTTTGACCACTCCACAGTGCGTTTGATATGCAGAACCGGCGACATCTTGATTTTCGTGAGGTTTCTAGCTGAGATATGCATTTTCTGCGATTATATTGGTGAGACTTCAGTCAGAAGTACGCAGAATCATCCAGATCGCTCGTTTCGAGCTATTTAATGCGAAAAAACAAGTTTTCTGGTGTTTTCAACATACCACAGTGCGTTTGATATGCAGAACCGGCGATATCTTGATTTTCGTGGTGTTTCCAGCTGAGATATGCATTTTCTGCGATAAGCTTGGTGAGTCTTCTGCCAGAAGTATGCAGAATATCTAGATCGCTCTTTTCGAGCTATGTAATGCGAGAAACACGTTATCCGGTGTTTTCACCACTCCACAGTGCGTTTGATATGCAGAACCGGCGACATCTTGATTTTCGTGGTGTTTCCAGCTGAGATATTTTTTTTCTACGATAATCTTGGTGAGACTTCCGTCAGAAGTTTGCAGAATCATCTAGATCGCTCGTTTCGAGCTATTTAATGCGAAAAAACAAGTTTTCTGGTGTTTTCAACATTCCACAGTGCGTCTGATATGCAGAACCGGCGATATCTTGATTTTCGTGGTGTTTCCAGCTGAGATATGCATTTTCAGCGATAAGCTTGGTGAGTCTTCTGCCAGAAGTATGCAGAATCATCTAGATCGCTCTTTTCGAGCTATGTAATGCGAGAAACACGTTATCCGGTGTTTTCACCACTCCACAGTGCGTTTGATATGCAGAACCGGCGACATCTTGATTTTCGTGAGGTTTCTAGCTGAGATATGCATTTTCTGCGATAATATTGGTGAGACTTCAGTTAGAAGTACGCAGAATCATCTAGATCGCTCGTTTCGAGCTATTTAATGCGAAAAAAGAAGTTTTCTGGTGTTTTCAACACTCCACAGTGCGTCTGATATGCAGAACGGGCGATATCTTGGTTTTCGTGGGGTTTCCAGCTGAGATATGAATTTTCTGCGATCATCTTGGTGAGTCTTCTGTCAGAAGTATGCAGAATCATCGAGAACGCTCTTTTCGCGCTAGTTAATGCGAGAAACATGTTTTCTGGTGCATTCACCACTCCACAGTGCGTTTGATATGTAGAGCCGCCGATAACTTGGTTTTCGTGGTGTTTCCAGCTGAAATATGCATTTTCTGCTATAATCTTGGTGAGTCTTCTGTCAGAAGTATGCAGAATCATCGAGATCGCTCTATTCGAGCTATTTAATGCGAGAAACACGTTTTCTGGTGTATTCACCATTCCGCAGTACGTTAGACATGCAGAACCTGCGACATCTTGATTTTCGTGAGGTTTCTAGCTGAGATATGCATTTTCTGCGATTATATTGGTGAGACTTCAGTCAGAAGTACGCAGAATCATCCAGATCGCTCGTTTCGAGCTATTTAATGCGAAAAAACAAGTTTTCTGGTGTTTTCAACATACCACAGTGCGTTTGATATGCAGAACCGGCGATATCTTGATTTTCGTGGTGTTTCCAGCTGAGATATGCATTTTCTGCGATAAGCTTGGTGAGTCTTCTGCCAGAAGTATGCAGAATATCTAGATCGCTCTTTTCGAGCTATGTAATGCGAGAAACACGTTATCCGGTGTTTTCACCACTCCACAGTGCGTTTGATATGCAGAACCGGCGACATCTTGATTTTCGTGGTGTTTCCAGCTGAAATATGCATTTTCTGCTATAATCTTGGTGAGTCTTCTGTCAGAAGTATGCAGAATCATCGAGATCGCTCTATTCGAGCTATTTAATGCGAGAAACACGTTTTCTGGTGTATTCACCATTCCGCAGTACGTTAGACATGCAGAACCAGCGACATCTTGGATTTCGTCGGGTTTCAAGCTGAGATATGCATTTTCTACGATAATCTTGGTGAGACTCCTGTCAGAAGTTTGCAGAATCATCTAGATCGCTCGTTTCGAGCTATTTAATGCGAAAAAACAAGTTTTCTGGTGTTTTGACCACTCCACAGTGCGTTTGATATGCAGAACCGGCGACATCTTGATTTTCGTGAGGTTTCTAGCTGAGATATGCATTTTCTGCGATTATATTGGTGAGACTTCAGTCAGAAGTACGCAGAATCATCCAGATCGCTCGTTTCGAGCTATTTAATGCGAAAAAACAAGTTTTCTGGTGTTTTCAACATACCACAGTGCGTTTGATATGCAGAACCGGCGATATCTTGATTTTCGTGGTGTTTCCAGCTGAGATATGCATTTTCTGCGATAAGCTTGGTGAGTCTTCTGCCAGAAGTATGCAGAATATCTAGATCGCTCTTTTCGAGCTATGTAATGCGAGAAACACGTTATCCGGTGTTTTCACCACTCCACAGTGCGTTTGATATGCAGAACCGGCGACATCTTGATTTTCGTGGTGTTTCCAGCTGAGATATTTTTTTTCTACGATAATCTTGGTGAGACTTCCGTCAGAAGTTTGCAGAATCATCTAGATCGCTCGTTTCGAGCTATTTAATGCGAAAAAACAAGTTTTCTGGTGTTTTCAACATTCCACAGTGCGTCTGATATGCAGAACCGGCGATATCTTGATTTTCGTGGTGTTTCCAGCTGAGATATGCATTTTCTGCGATAAGCTTGGTGAGTCTTCTGCCAGAAGTATGCAGAATCATCTAGATCGCTCTTTTCGAGCTATGTAATGCGAGAAACACGTTATCCGGTGTTTTCACCACTCCACAGTGCGTTTGATATGCAGAACCGGCGACATCTTGATTTTCGTGAGGTTTCTAGCTGAGATATGCATTTTCTGCGATAATATTGGTGAGACTTCAGTTAGAAGTACGCAGAATCATCTAGATCGCTCGTTTCGAGCTATTTAATGCGAAAAAAGAAGTTTTCTGGTGTTTTCAACACTCCACAGTGCGTCTGATATGCAGAACGGGCGATATCTTGGTTTTCGTGGGGTTTCCAGCTGAGATATGAATTTTCTGCGATCATCTTGGTGAGTCTTCTGTCAGAAGTATGCAGAATCATCGAGAACGCTCTTTTCGCGCTAGTTAATGCGAGAAACATGTTTTCTGGTGCATTCACCACTCCACAGTGCGTTTGATATGTAGAGCCGCCGATAACTTGGTTTTCGTGGTGTTTCCAGCTGAAATATGCATTTTCTGCTATAATCTTGGTGAGTCTTCTGTCAGAAGTATGCAGAATCATCGAGATCGCTCTATTCGAGCTATTTAATGCGAGAAACACGTTTTCTGGTGTATTCACCATTCCGCAGTACGTTAGACATGCAGAACCTGCGACATCTTGATTTTCGTGAGGTTTCTAGCTGAGATATGCATTTTCTGCGATTATATTGGTGAGACTTCAGTCAGAAGTACGCAGAATCATCCAGATCGCTCGTTTCGAGCTATTTAATGCGAAAAAACAAGTTTTCTGGTGTTTTCAACATACCACAGTGCGTTTGATATGCAGAACCGGCGATATCTTGATTTTCGTGGTGTTTCCAGCTGAGATATGCATTTTCTGCGATAAGCTTGGTGAGTCTTCTGCCAGAAGTATGCAGAATATCTAGATCGCTCTTTTCGAGCTATGTAATGCGAGAAACACGTTATCCGGTGTTTTCACCACTCCACAGTGCGTTTGATATGCAGAACCGGCGACATCTTGATTTTCGTGGTGTTTCCAGCTGAGATATTTTTTTTCTACGATAATCTTGGTGAGACTTCCGTCAGAAGTTTGCAGAATCATCTAGATCGCTCGTTTCGAGCTATTTAATGCGAAAAAACAAGTTTTCTGGTGTTTTCAACATTCCACAGTGCGTCTGATATGCAGAACCGGCGATATCTTGATTTTCGTGGTGTTTCCAGCTGAGATATGCATTTTCTGCGATAAGCTTGGTGAGTCTTCTGCTAGAAGTATGCAGAATCATCTAGATCGCTCTTTTCGAGCTATGTAATGCGAGAAACACGTTATCCGGTGTTTTCACCACTCCACAGTGCGTTTGATATGCAGAACCGGCGACATCTTGATTTTCGTGGTGTTTCCAGCTGAGATATTTTTTTTCTACGATAATCTTGGTGAGACTTCCGTCAGAAGTTTGCAGAATCATCTAGATCGCTCGTTTCGAGCTATTTAATGCGAAAAAACAAGTTTTCTGGTGTTTTCAACATTCCACAGTGCGTCTGATATGCAGAACCGGCGATATCTTGATTTTCGTGGTGTTTCCAGCTGAGATATGCATTTTCTGCGATAAGCTTGGTGAGTCTTCTGCCAGAAGTATGCAGAATCATCTAGATCGCTCTTTTCGAGCTATGTAATGCGAGAAACACGTTATCCGGTGTTTTCACCACTCCACAGTGCGTTTGATATGCAGAACCGGCGACATCTTGATTTTCGTGAGGTTTCTAGCTGAGATATGCATTTTCTGCGATAATATTGGTGAGACTTCAGTTAGAAGTACGCAGAATCATCTAGATCGCTCGTTTCGAGCTATTTAATGCGAAAAAAGAAGTTTTCTGGTGTTTTCAACACTCCACAGTGCGTCTGATATGCAGAACGGGCGATATCTTGGTTTTCGTGGGGTTTCCAGCTGAGATATGAATTTTCTGCGATCATCTTGGTGAGTCTTCTGTCAGAAGTATGCAGAATCATCGAGAACGCTCTTTTCGCGCTAGTTAATGCGAGAAACATGTTTTCTGGTGCATTCACCACTCCACAGTGCGTTTGATATGTAGAGCCGCCGATAACTTGGTTTTCGTGGTGTTTCCAGCTGAAATATGCATTTTCTGCTATAATCTTGGTGAGTCTTCTGTCAGAAGTATGCAGAATCATCGAGATCGCTCTATTCGAGCTATTTAATGCGAGAAACACGTTTTCTGGTGTATTCACCATTCCGCAGTACGTTAGACATGCAGAACCTGCGACATCTTGATTTTCGTGAGGTTTCTAGCTGAGATATGCATTTTCTGCGATTATATTGGTGAGACTTCAGTCAGAAGTACGCAGAATCATCCAGATCGCTCGTTTCGAGCTATTTAATGCGAAAAAACAAGTTTTCTGGTGTTTTCAACATACCACAGTGCGTTTGATATGCAGAACCGGCGATATCTTGATTTTCGTGGTGTTTCCAGCTGAGATATGCATTTTCTGCGATAAGCTTGGTGAGTCTTCTGCCAGAAGTATGCAGAATATCTAGATCGCTCTTTTCGAGCTATGTAATGCGAGAAACACGTTATCCGGTGTTTTCACCACTCCACAGTGCGTTTGATATGCAGAACCGGCGACATCTTGATTTTCGTGGTGTTTCCAGCTGAGATATTTTTTTTCTACGATAATCTTGGTGAGACTTCCGTCAGAAGTTTGCAGAATCATCTAGATCGCTCGTTTCGAGCTATTTAATGCGAAAAAACAAGTTTTCTGGTGTTTTCAACATTCCACAGTGCGTCTGATATGCAGAACCGGCGATATCTTGATTTTCGTGGTGTTTCCAGCTGAGATATGCATTTTCTGCGATAAGCTTGGTGAGTCTTCTGCTAGAAGTATGCAGAATCATCTAGATCGCTCTTTTCGAGCTATGTAATGCGAGAAACACGTTATCCGGTGTTTTCACCACTCCACAGTGCGTTTGATATGCAGAACCGGCGACATCTTGATTTTCGTGAGGTTTCTAGCTGAGATATGCATTTTCTGCGATAATATTGGTGAGACTTCAGTTAGGAGTACGCAGAATCATCTAGATCGCTCGTTTCGAGCTATTTAATGCGAAAAAACAAGTTTTCTGGTGTTTTCAACATTCCACAGTGCGGTTGATATGCAGAACCGGCGATATCTTGATTTTCGTGGTGTTTCCAGCGGAGAGATGCATTTTCTGCGATAATCTTGGTGAGTGTTCTGTCAGAAGTATGCAGAATCATCGAGATCGCTCTTTTCGAGCTATGTAATTCGAGAAACACGTTATCCGGTGTTTTCACCACTCCACAGTGCGTTTGATATGCAGAACCGGCGACATCTTGATTTTCGTGAGGTTGCAAGCTGAGATATGCATTTTCTGTGATAATATTGGTGAGTGTTCTGTCAGAAGTATGCAGAATCATCGAGATCGCTCTTTTCGAGCTATGTAATGCGAAAAACACGTTATCCGGTGTTTTCACCACTCCACAGTGCGTTTGATATGCAGAACCGGCGACATCTTGATTTTCGTGAGGTTTCTAGCTGAGATATGCATTTTCTGCGATAATATTGGTGAGACTTCAGTTAGAAGTACGCAGAATCATCTAGATCACTCGTTTCGAGCTATTTAATGCGAAAAAACAAGTTTTCTGGTGTTTTCAACATTCCACAGTGCGTTTGATATGCAGAACCGGCGATATCTTGATTTTCGTGGTGTTTCCAGCGGAGAGATGCATTTTCTGCGATAATCTTGGTGAGTGTTCTGTCAGAAGTATGCAGAATCATCGAGATCGCTCTTTTCGAGCTATGTAATGCGAGAAACACGTTATCCGGTGTTTTCACAACTCCACAGTGCGTTTGATATGCAGAACCGGCGACATCTTGATTTTCGTGAGGTTGCAAGCTGAGATATGCATTTTCTGTGATAATATTGGTGAGTGTTCTGTCAGAAGTATGCAGAATCATCGAGATCGCTCTTTTCGAGTTAGTTAATGCGAAAAAACAAGTTTTCTGGTGTTTTGACCACTCCACAGTGCGTTTGATATGCAGAACCGGCGACATCTTGATTTTCGTGAGGTTTCTAGCTGAGATATGCATTTTCTGCGATAATATTGGTGAGACTTCAGTCAGAAGTACGCAGAATCATCTACATCGCTCGTTTCGAGCTATTTAATGCGAAAAAAGAAGTTTTCTGGTGTTTTCAACACTCCACAGTGCGTCTGATATGCAGAACGGGCGATATCTTGGTTTTCGTGGGGTTTCCAGCTGAGATATGAATTTTCTGCGATCATCTTGGTGAGTCTTCTGTCAGAAGTATGCAGAATCATCGAGAACGCTCTTTTCGCGCTAGTTAATGCGAGAAACATGTTTTCTGGTGCATTCACCACTCCACAGTGCGTTTGATATGTAGAGCCGCCGATAACTTGGTTTTCGTGGTGTTTCCAGCTGAAATATGCATTTTCTGCTATAATCTTGGTGAGTCTTCTGTCAGAAGTATGCAGAATCATCGAGATCGCTCTATTCGAGCTATTTAATGCGAGAAACACGTTTTCTGGTGTATTCACCATTCCGCAGTACGTTAGACATGCAGAACCGGCGACATCTTGGATTTCGTCGGGTTTCAAGCTGAGATATGCATTTTCTACGATAATCTTGGTGAGACTCCTGTCAGAAGTTTGCAGAATCATCTAGATCGCTCGTTTCGAGCTATTTAATGCGAAAAAACAAGTTTTCTGGTGTTTTGACCACTCCACAGTGCGTTTGATATGCAGAACCGGCGACATCTTGATTTTCGTGAGGTTTCTAGCTGAGATATGCATTTTCTGCGATTATATTGGTGAGACTTCAGTCAGAAGTACGCAGAATCATCCAGATCGCTCGTTTCGAGCTATTTAATGCGAAAAAACAAGTTTTCTGGTGCTTTCACCACTCCACAGTGCGTTTGATATGTAGAGCCGCCGATAACTTGGGTTTCGTGGGGTTACCAGCTGAAATATGCATTTTCTGCTTTAATCTTGGTGAGACTTCAGTCAGAAGTATGCAGATTCATCTAGATCGCTCCTTTCGAGCTATTTAATGCCAAAAAACAAGTTTTCTGGTGTTTTGACCACTCCACAGTGCGTTTGATATGCAGAACCGGCGATATCTTGATTTTCGTGGTGTTTCCAGCTGAGAGATGCATTTTCTGCGATGAGCTTGGTGAGTCTTCTGCCAGAAGTATGCAGAATCATCTAGATCGCTCTGTCCGAGCTATTTAATTCGAGAAACACGTTTTCTGATGTATTCACCATTCCGCAGTACGTTAGACAAGCAGAACCGGCGACATCTTGGATTTCGTCGGGTTTCAAGCTGAGATATGCTTTTTCTACGATAAACTTGGTGAGACTTCTGTCAGAAGTTTGCAGAATCATCTAGATCGCTCGTTTCGAGCTATTTAATGCGAAAAAACAAGTTTTCTGGTGTTTTGACCACTCCACAGTGCGTTTGATATGCAGAACCGGCGACATCTTGATTTTCGTGAGGTTTCTAGCTGAGATATGCATTTTCTGCGATAATATTGGTGAGACTTCAGTCAGAAGTACGCAGAATCATCTAGATCGCTCGTTTCGAGCTATTTAATGCGAAAAAACAAGTTTTCTGGTGTTTTGACCACTCCACAGTGCGTTTGATATGCAGAACCGGCGACATCTTGATTTTCGTGAGGTTTCTAGTTGAGATATGCATTTTCTGCGATAATATTGGTGAGACTTCTGTCAGAAGTTTGCAGAATCATCTAGATCGCTCGTTTCGAGCTATTTAATGCGAGAAACACGTTATCTGGTTGTTTTCACCACTCCACAGTGCATTTGATATGCAGAACCGGCGACATCTTGATTTTCGTGAGGTTTCTAGCTGAGATATGCATTTTCTGCGATAATATTGGTGAGACTTCAGTCAGAAGTACGCAGAATCATCTAGATCGCTCGTTTCGAGCTATTTAATGCGAAAAAACAAGTTTTCTGGTGTTTTCAAAATTCCACAGTGCGTTTGATATGCAGAACCGGCGATATCTTGATTTTCGTGGTGTTTCCAGCGGAGAGATGCATTTTCTGCGATAATCTTGGTGAGTGTTCTGTCAGAAGTATGCGGAATCATCGAGATCGCTCTTTTCGAGCTATGTAATGCGAGAAACACGTTATCCGGTGTTTTCACCACTCCACAGTGCGTTTGATATGCAGAACCGGCGACATCTTGATTTTCGTGAGGTTTCTAGCTGAGATATGCATTTTCTGCGATAATATTGGTGAGACTTCAGTTAGAAGTACGCAGAATCATCTAGATCACTCGTTTCGAGCTATTTAATGCGAAAAAACAAGTTTTCTGGTGTTTTCAACATTCCACTGTGCGTTTGATATGCAGAACCGGCGATATCTTGATTTTCGTGGTGTTTCCAGCGGAGAGATGCATTTTCTGCGATAATCTTGGTGAGTGTTCTGTCAGAAGTATGCAGAATCATCGAGATCGCTCTTTTCGAGCTATGTAATGCGAGAAACACGTTATCCGGTGTTTTCACCACTCCACAGTGCGTTTGATATGCAGAACCGGCGACATCTTGATTTTCGTGAGGTTGCAAGCTGAGATATGCATTTTCTGTGATAATATTGGTGAGTGTTCTGTCAGAAGTATGCAGAATCATCGAGATCGCTCTTTTCGAGTTAGTTAATGCGAGAAACACGTTTTCTGGTGTTTTCAACATTCCACAGTGCGTCTGATATGCAGAACCGGCGATATCTTGGTTTTCGTGGGGTTTCCAGCTGAGATATGAATTTTCTGCGATCATCTTTGTGAGTCTTCTGTCAGAAGTATGCAGAATCATCGAGAACGCTCTTTTCGCGCTAGTTAATGCGAGAAACACGTTTTCTGGTGCTTTCACCACTCCACAGTGCGTTTGATATGTAGAGCCGCCGATAACTTGGGTTTCGTGGGGTTACCAGCTGAAATATGCATTTTCTGCTTTAATCTTGGTGAGACTTCGGTCAGAAGTATGCAGATTCATCTAGATCGCTCCTTTCGAGCTATTTAATGCCAAAAAACAAGTTTTCTGGTGTTTTGACCACTCCACAGTGCGTTTGATATGCAGAACCGGCGATATCTTGATTTTCGTGGTGTTTCCAGCTGAGAGATGCATTTTCTGCGATAAGCTTGGTGAGTCTTATGCCAGAAGTATGCAGAATCATCTAGATCGCTCTGTCCGAGCTATTTAATTCGAGAAACACGTTTTCTGATGTATTCACCATTCCGCAGTACGTTAGACATGCAGAACCGGCGACATCTTGGATTTCGTCGGGTTTCAAGCTGAGATATGCTTTTTCTACGATAAACTTGGTGAGACTTCTGTCAGAAGTTTGCAGAATCATCTAGATCGCTCGTTTCGAGCTATTTAATGCGAAAAAACAAGTTTTCTGGTGTTTTGACCACTCCACAGTGCGTTTGATATGCAGAACCGGCGACATCTTGATTTTCGTGAGGTTTCTAGCTGAGATATGCATTTTCTGCGATAATATTGGTGAGACTTCAGTCAGAAGTACGCAGAATCATCTAGATCGCTCGTTTCGAGCTATTTAATGCGAAAAAAGAAGTTTTCTGGTGTTTTCAACACTCCACAGTGCGTCTGATATGCAGAACGGGCGATATCTTGGTTTTCGTGGGGTTTCCAGCTGAGATATGAATTTTCTGCGATCATCTTGGTGAGTCTTCTGTCAGAAGTATGCAGAATCATCGAGAACGCTCTTTTCGCGCTAGTTAATGCGAGAAACATGTTTTCTGGTGCATTCACCACTCCACAGTGCGTTTGATATGTAGAGCCGCCGATAACTTGGTTTTCGTGGTGTTTCCAGCTGAAATATGCATTTTCTGCTATAATCTTGGTGAGTCTTCTGTCAGAAGTATGCAGAATCATCGAGATCGCTCTATTCGAGCTATTTAATGCGAGAAACACGTTTTCTGGTGTATTCACCATTCCGCAGTACGTTAGACATGCAGAACCGGCGACATCTTGGATTTCGTCGGGTTTCAAGCTGAGATATGCATTTTCTAAGATAATCTTGGTGAGACTCCTGTCAGAAGTTTGCAGAATCATCTAGATCGCTCGTTTCGAGCTATTTAATGCGAAAAAACAAGTTTTCTGGTGTTTTGACCACTCCACAGTGCGTTTGATATGCAGAACCGGCGACATCTTGATTTTCGTGAGGTTTCTAGCTGAGATATGCATTTTCTGCGATTATATTGGTGAGACTTCAGTCAGAAGTACGCAGAATCATCCAGATCGCTCGTTTCGAGCTATTTAATGCGAAAAAACAAGTTTTCTGGTGTTTTCAACATACCACAGTGCGTTTGATATGCAGAACCGGCGATATCTTGATTTTCGTGGTGTTTCCAGCTGAGATATGCATTTTCTGCGATAAGCTTGGTGAGTCTTCTGCCAGAAGTATGCAGAATATCTAGATCGCTCTTTTCGAGCTATGTAATGCGAGAAACACGTTATCCGGTGTTTTCACCACTCCACAGTGCGTTTGATATGCAGAACCGGCGACATCTTGATTTTCGTGGTGTTTCCAGCTGAGATATTTTTTTTCTACGATAATCTTGGTGAGACTTCCGTCAGAAGTTTGCAGAATCATCTAGATCGCTCGTTTCGAGCTATTTAATGCGAAAAAACAAGTTTTCTGGTGTTTTCAACATTCCACAGTGCGTCTGATATGCAGAACCGGCGATATCTTGATTTTCGTGGTGTTTCCAGCTGAGATATGCATTTTCTGCGATAAGCTTGGTGAGTCTTCTGCCAGAAGTATGCAGAATCATCTAGATCGCTCTTTTCGAGCTATGTAATGCGAGAAACACGTTATCCGGTGTTTTCACCACTCCACAGTGCGTTTGATATGCAGAACCGGCGACATCTTGATTTTCGTGAGGTTTCTAGCTGAGATATGCATTTTCTGCGATAATATTGGTGAGACTTCAGTTAGAAGTACGCAGAATCATCTAGATCGCTCGTTTCGAGATATTTAATGCGAAAAAAGAAGTTTTCTGGTGTTTTCAACACTCCACAGTGCGTCTGATATGCAGAACGGGCGATATCTTGGTTTTCGTGGGGTTTCCAGCTGAGATATGAATTTTCTGCGATCATCTTGGTGAGTCTTCTGTCAGAAGTATGCAGAATCATCGAGAACGCTCTTTTCGCGCTAGTTAATGCGAGAAACATGTTTTCTGGTGCATTCACCACTCCACAGTGCGTTTGATATGTAGAGCCGCCGATAACTTGGTTTTCGTGGTGTTTCCAGCTGAAATATGCATTTTCTGCTATAATCTTGGTGAGTCTTCTGTCAGAAGTATGCAGAATCATCGAGATCGCTCTATTCGAGCTATTTAATGCGAGAAACACGTTTTTTGGTGTATTCACCATTCCGCAGTACGTTAGACATGCAGAACCGGCGACATCTTGGATTTCGTCGGGTTTCAAGCTGAGATATGCATTTTCTACGATAATCTTGGTGAGACTCCTGTCAGAAGTTTGCAGAATCATCTAGATCGCTCGTTTCGAGCTATTTAATGCGAAAAAACAAGTTTTCTGGTGTTTTGACCACTCCACAGTGCGTTTGATATGCAGAACCGGCGACATCTTGATTTTCGTGAGGTTTCTAGCTGAGATATGCATTTTCTGCGATTATATTGGTGAGACTTCAGTCAGAAGTACGCAGAATCATCCAGATCGCTCGTTTCGAGCTATTTAATGCGAAAAAACAAGTTTTCTGGTGTTTTCAACATACCACAGTGCGTTTGATATGCAGAACCGGCGATATCTTGATTTTCGTGGTGTTTCCAGCTGAGATATGCATTTTCTGCGATAAGCTTGGTGAGTCTTCTGCCAGAAGTATGCAGAATATCTAGATCGCTCTTTTCGAGCTATGTAATGCGAGAAACACGTTATCCGGTGTTTTCACCACTCCACAGTGCGTTTGATATGCAGAACCGGCGACATCTTGATTTTCGTGGTGTTTCCAGCTGAGATATTTTTTTTCTACGATAATCTTGGTGAGACTTCCGTCAGAAGTTTGCAGAATCATCTAGATCGCTCGTTTCGAGCTATTTAATGCGAAAAAACAAGTTTTCTGGTGTTTTCAACATTCCACAGTGCGTCTGATATGCAGAACCGGCGATATCTTGATTTTCGTGGTGTTTCCAGCTGAGATATGCATTTTCTGCGATAAGCTTGGTGAGTCTTCTGCCAGAAGTATGCAGAATCATCTAGATCGCTCTTTTCGAGCTATGTAATGCGAGAAACACGTTATCCGGTGTTTTCACCACTCCACAGTGCGTTTGATATGCAGAACCGGCGACATCTTGATTTTCGTGAGGTTTCTAGCTGAGATATGCATTTTCTGCGATAATATTGGTGAGACTTCAGTTAGAAGTACGCAGAATCATCTAGATCGCTCGTTTCGTGCTATTTAATGCGAAAAAACAAGTTTTCTGGTGTTTTCAACATTCCACAGTGCGGTTGATATGCAGAACCGGCGATATCTTGATTTTCGTGGTGTTTCCAGCGGAGAGATGCATTTTCTGCGATAATCTTGGTGAGTGTTCTGTCAGAAGTATGCAGAATCATCGAGATCGCTCTTTTCGAGCTATGTAATTCGAGAAACACGTTATCCGGTGTTTTCACCACTCCACAGTGCGTTTGATATGCAGAACCGGCGACATCTTGATTTTCGTGAGGTTGCAAGCTGAGATATGCATTTTCTGTGATAATATTGGTGAGTGTTCTGTCAGAAGTATGCAGAATCATCGAGATCGCTCTTTTCGAGTTAGTTAATGCGAGAAACACGTTTTCTGGTGTTTTCAACATTCCACAGTGCGTCTGACATGCAGAACCGGCGATATCTTGGTTTTCGTTGGGTTTCCAGCTGAGATATGAATTTTCTGCGATCATCTTGGGTGAGTCTTCTGTCAGAAGTATGCAGAATCATCGAGAACGCTCTTTTCGCGCTAGTTAATGCGAGAAACACGTTTTCTGGTGCTTTCACCACTCCACAGTGCGTTTGATATGTAGAGCCGCCGATAACTTGGTTTTCGTGGGGTTTCCAGCTGAAATATGCATTTTCTGCTATAATCTTTGTGAGTCTTCTGTCAGAAGTATGCAGAATCATCGAGATCGCTCTATTCGAGCTATTTAATGCGAGAAACACGTTTTTTGGTGTATTCACCATTCCGCAGTACGTTAGACATGCAGAACCGGCGACATCTTGGATTTCGTCGGGTTTCAAGCTGAGATATGCATTTTCTACGATAATCTTGGTGAGACTCCTGTCAGAAGTTTGCAGAATCATCTAGATCGCTCGTTTCGAGCTATTTAATGCGAAAAAACAAGTTTTCTGGTGTTTTGACCACTCCACAGTGCGTTTGATATGCAGAACCGGCGACATCTTGATTTTCGTGAGGTTTCTAGCTGAGATATGCATTTTCTGCGATTATATTGGTGAGACTTCAGTCAGAAGTACGCAGAATCATCCAGATCGCTCGTTTCGAGCTATTTAATGCGAAAAAACAAGTTTTCTGGTGTTTTCAACATACCACAGTGCGTTTGATATGCAGAACCGGCGATATCTTGATTTTCGTGGTGTTTCCAGCTGAGATATGCATTTTCTGCGATAAGCTTGGTGACTCTTCTGCCAGAAGTATGCAGAATATCTAGATCGCTCTTTTCGAGCTATGTAATGCGAGAAACACGTTATCCGGTGTTTTCACCACTCCACAGTGCGTTTGATATGCAGAACCGGCGACATCTTGATTTTCGTGGTGTTTCCAGCTGAGATATTTTTTTTCTACGATAATCTTGGTGAGACTTCCGTCAGAAGTTTGCAGAATCATCTAGATCGCTCGTTTCGAGCTATTTAATGCGAAAAAACAAGTTTTCTGGTGTTTTCAACATTCCACAGTGCGTCTGATATGCAGAACCGGCGATATCTTGATTTTCGTGGTGTTTCCAGCTGAGATATGCATTTTCTGCGATAAGCTTGGTGAGTCTTCTGCCAGAAGTATGCAGAATCATCTAGATCGCTCTTTTCGAGCTATGTAATGCGAGAAACACGTTATCCGGTGTTTTCACCACTCCACAGTGCGTTTGATATGCAGAACCGGCGACATCTTGATTTTCGTGAGGTTTCTAGCTGAGATATGCATTTTCTGCGATAATATTGGTGAGACTTCAGTTAGAAGTACGCAGAATCATCTAGATCGCTCGTTTCGTGCTATTTAATGCGAAAAAACAAGTTTTCTGGTGTTTTCAACATTCCACAGTGCGGTTGATATGCAGAACCGGCGATATCTTGATTTTCGTGGTGTTTCCAGCGGAGAGATGCATTTTCTGCGATAATCTTGGTGAGTGTTCTGTCAGAAGTATGCAGAATCATCGAGATCGCTCTTTTCGAGCTATGTAATTCGAGAAACACGTTATCCGGTGTTTTCACCACTCCACAGTGCGTTTGATATGCAGAACCGGCGACATCTTGATTTTCGTGAGGTTGCAAGCTGAGATATGCATTTTCTGTGATAATATTGGTGAGTGTTCTGTCAGAAGTATGCAGAATCATCGAGATCGCTCTTTTCGAGTTAGTTAATGCGAGAAACACGTTTTCTGGTGTTTTCAACATTCCACAGTGCGTCTGACATGCAGAACCGGCGATATCTTGGTTTTCGTTGGGTTTCCAGCTGAGATATGAATTTTCTGCGATCATCTTGGGTGAGTCTTCTGTCAGAAGTATGCAGAATCATCGAGAACGCTCTTTTCGCGCTAGTTAATGCGAGAAACACGTTTTCTGGTGCTTTCACCACTCCACAGTGCGTTTGATATGTAGAGCCGCCGATAACTTGGTTTTCGTGGGGTTTCCAGCTGAAATATGCATTTTCTGCTATAATCTTTGTGAGTCTTCTGTCAGAAGTATGCAGAATCATCTAGATCGCTCTGTTCGAGCTATTTAATGCGAGAAACACGTTTTCTGGTGTATTCACCACTCCGCAGTACGTTAGACATGCAGAACCGGCGACATCTTGGATTTCGTCGGGTTTCAAGCTGAGATATGCTTTTTCTACGATAATCTTGGTGAGACTTCTGTCAGAAGTTTGCAGAATCATCTTGATCGCTCGTTTCGAGCTATTTAATGCGAAAAAACAAGTTTTCTGGTGTTTTGACCACTCCACAGTGCGTTTGATATGCAGAACCGGCGACATCTTGATTTTCGTGAGGTTTCAATCTGAGATATGCATTTTCTGCGATAATATTGGTGAGACCTCAGTCACAACTATGCATAATCATCTAGATCGCTCGTTTCGAGCTACTTAATGCGACAAAACAAGTTTTCTGGTGTTTTCAACATTCCACAGTGCGTTTGATATGCAGAACCGGCGATATCTTGATTTTCGTGGTGTTTCCAGCGGAGAGATGCATTTTCTGCGACAATCTTGGTGAGTCTTCTGTCAGAAGTATGCGGAATCATCGAGATCGCTCTTTTCGAGCTATGTAATGCGAGAAACACGTTTTCTGGTGTTTTCACCACTCCACAGTGCGTTTGATATGCAGAACCGGCGACATCTTGGATTTCGTCGGGTTTCAAGCTGAGATATTTTTTTTCTACGATAATCTTGGTGAGACTTCTGTCAGAAGTTTGCAGAATCATCTAGATCGCTCGTTTCGAGCTATTTAATGCGAAAAAAACAAGTTTTCTGGTGTTTTCAACATTCCACAGTGCGTTTGATATGCAGAACCGGCGATATCTTGATTTTCGTGGTGTTTCCAGCTGAGAGATGCATTTTCTGCGATAAGCTTGGTGAGTCTTCTGTCAGAAGTATGCAGAATCATCTAGATCGCTCTGTCCGAGCTATTTAATGCGAGAAACACGTTTTCTGGTGTTTTCACCACTCCACAGTGCGTCTGATATGCAGAACCGACGATATCTTTGTTTTCGTGGGGTTTCCAGCTGAGATATGCATTTTCTGCGATAATCTTGGTGAGACTTCAGTCAGAAGTATGCAGTCATCTAGATCGCTCGTTTCGAGCTATTAAATGCGAGAAACACGTTATCTGGTTGTTTTCACCACTCCACAGTGCGTTTGATATGCAGAAACGGAGATATCTTGGTTTCGGTCGGGTTTCCAGCTGAAATATGCATTTTCTGCGATCATCTTTGTGTTTCATCTATGAGAAGTATGCAGAATCATCCAGAACGCTCTTTTCGAGCTAGTTAATGCGAGTAACACGTTTTCTGGTGTTTTCACCACTCCACAGTGCGTTTGATATGCAGAACCGGCGACACCATTGTTTTCGTCGGGTTTCAAGCTGAGATATGCATTTTCTGCGATAATATTGGTGAGACTTCAGTCAGAAGTATGCAGAATCATCTAGATCGCTCTTTTCGAGCTATTTAATGCGAGAAACACGTTTTCTGGTGTTTTCACCACCCCACAGTGCGTTTGATATGCAGAACCGGCGACATCGTGGTTTTCGTCGGGTTTCACGCTGAGATATGCATTTTCTGCGATAATATTGGTGAGACTTCAGTCAGCAGTATGCAGAATCATTTAGATCGCTCGTTTCGAGCTATTTAATGCGAAAAAACAAGTTTTCTGGTGTTTTGACCACTCCACAGTGCGCCTGATATGCAGAACCGGCGATATCTTGATTTTCGTTATGTTTCCAGCTGAGATATGCATTTTCTGCGATAATCTTGGTGAGTCTTCAGCCTGAAGTATGCAGATTCATCTAGATCGCTCGTTTCGAGCTATTTAATGCGAAAAAACAAGTTTTCTGGTGTTTTCAACATTCCACAGTGCGTCTGATATGCAGAACCGGCGATATCTTGATTTTCGTGGTGTTTCCAGCTGAGATATGCATTTTCTGCGATAAGCTTGGTGAGTCTTCTGCCAGAAGTATGCAGAATCATCTAGATCGCTCTTTTCGAGCTATGTAATGCGAGAAACACGTTATCCGGTGTTTTCACCACTCCACAGTGCGTTTGATATGCAGAACCGGCGACATCTTGATTTTCGTGAGGTTTCTAGCTGAGATATGCATTTTCTGCGATTATATTGGTGAGACTTCAGTCAGAAGTACGCAGAATCATCCAGATCGCTCGTTTCGAGCTATTTAATGCGAAAAAACAAGTTTTCTGGTGTTTTCAACATACCACAGTGCGTTTGATATGCAGAACCGGCGACATCTTGGATTTCGTCGGGTTTCAAGCTGAGATATGCATTTTCTACGATAATCTTGGTGAGACTCCTGTCAGAAGTTTGCAGAATCATCTAGATCGCTCGTTTCGAGCTATTTAATGCGAAAAAACAAGTTTTCTGGTGTTTTGACCACTCCACAGTGCGTTTGATATGCAGAACCGGCGACATCTTGATTTTCGTGAGGTTTCTAGCTGAGATATGCATTTTCTGCGATTATATTGTTGAGACTTCAGTCAGAAGTACGCAGAATCATCCAGATCGCTCGTTTCGAGCTATTTAATGCGAAAAAACAAGTTTTCTGGTGTTTTCAACATACCACAGTGCGTTTGATATGCAGAACCGGCGATATCTTGATTTTCGTGGTGTTTCCAGCTGAGATATGCATTTTCTGCGATAAGCTTGGTGAGTCTTCTGCCAGAAGTATGCAGAATATCTAGATCGCTCTTTTCGAGCTATGTAATGCGAGAAACACGTTATCCGGTGTTTTCACCACTCCACAGTGCGTTTGATATGCAGAACCGGCGACATCTTGATTTTCGTGGTGTTTCCAGCTGAGATATTTTTTTTCTACGATAATCTTGGTGAGACTTCCGTCAGAAGTTTGCAGAATCATCTAGATCGCTCGTTTCGAGCTATTTAATGCGAAAAAACAAGTTTTCTGGTGTTTTCAACATTCCACAGTGCGTCTGATATGCAGAACCGGCGATATCTTGATTTTCGTGGTGTTTCCAGCTGAGATATGCATTTTCTGCGATAAGCTTGGTGAGTCTTCTGCCAGAAGTATGCAGAATCATCTAGATCGCTCTTTTCGAGCTATGTAATGCGAGAAACACGTTATCCGGTGTTTTCACCACTCCACAGTGCGTTTGATATGCAGAACCGGCGACATCTTGATTTTCGTGAGGTTTCTAGCTGAGATATGCATTTTCTGCGATAATATTGGTGAGACTTCAGTTAGAAGTACGCAGAATCATCTAGATCGCTCCTTTCGAGCTATTTAATGCGAAAAAACATGTTTTCTGGTGTTTTCAACATTCCACAGTGCGGTTGATATGCAGAACCGGCGATATCTTGATTTTCGTGGTGTTTCCAGCGGAGAGATGCATTTTCTGCGATAATCTTGGTGAGTGTTCTGTCAGAAGTATGCAGAATCATCGAGATCGCTCTTTTCGAGCTATGTAATTCGAGAAACACGTTATCCGGTGTTTTCACCACTCCACAGTGCGTTTGATATGCAGAACCGGCGACATCTTGATTTTCGTGAGGTTGCAAGCTGAGATATGCATTTTCTGTGATAATATTGGTGAGTGTTCTGTCAGAAGTATGCAGAATCATCGAGATCGCTCTTTTCGAGTTAGTTAATGCGAGAAACACGTTTTCTGGTGTTTTCAACATTCCACAGTGCGTCTGACATGCAGAACCGGCGATATCTTGGTTTTCGTTGGGTTTCCAGCTGAGATATGAATTTTCTGCGATCATCTTGGGTGAGTCTTCTGTCAGAAGTATGCAGAATCATCGAGAACGCTCTTTTCGCGCTAGTTAATGCGAGAAACACGTTTTCTGGTGCTTTCACCACTCCACAGTGCGTTTGATATGTAGAGCCGCCGATAACTTGGTTTTCGTGGGGTTTCCAGCTGAAATATGCATTTTCTGCTATAATCTTTGTGAGTCTTCTGTCAGAAGTATGCAGAATCATCGAGATCGCTCTATTCGAGCTATTTAATGCGAGAAACACGTTATCTGGTTGTTTTCACCGCTCCACAATGCGTTTGATATGCAGAACCGGCGACATCTTGATTTTCGTGAGGTTTCTAGCTGAGATATGCATTTTCTGCGATAATATTGGTGAGACTTCAGTCAGAAGTATGCAGATTCATCTAGATCGCTCCTTTCGAGCTATTTAATGCGAAAAAACAAGTTTTCTGGTGTTTTGACCACTCCACAGTGCGTTTGATATGCAGAACCGGCGATATCTTGATTTTCGTGGTGTTTCCAGCTGAGAGATGCATTTTCTGCGATAAGCTTGGTGAGTCTTCTGCCAGAAGTATGCAGAATCATCTAGATCGCTCTGTTCGAGCTATTTAATGCGAGAAACACGTTATCTGGTTGTTTTCACCGCTCCACAATGCGTTTGATATGCAGAACCGGCGATATCTTGATTTTCGTGGTGTTTCCAGCTGAGAGATGCATTTTCTGCGATAAGCTTGGTGAGTCTTCTGCCAGAAGTATGCAGAATCATCTAGATCGCTCTGTTCGAGCTATTTAATGCGAGAAACACGTTTTCTGGTGTATTCACCACTCCGCAGTACGTTAGACATGCAGAACCGGCGACATCTTGGATTTCGTCGGGTTTCAAGCTGAGATATGCTTTTTCTACGATAATCTTGGTGAGACTTCTGTCAGAAGTTTGCAGAATCATCTTGATCGCTCGTTTCGAGCTATTTAATGCGAAAAAACAAGTTTTCTGGTGTTTTGACCACTCCACAGTGCGTTTGATATGCAGAACCGGCGACATCTTGATTTTCGTGAGGTTTCTAGCTGAGATATGCATTTTCTGCGATAATATTGGTGAGACTTCAGTCAGAAGTACGCAGAATCATCTAGATCGCTCGTTTCGAGCTGTTTAATGCGAAAAAACAAGTTTTCTGGTGTTTTGACCACTCCACAGTGCGTTTGATATGCAGAACCGGCGACATCTTGATTTTCGTGAGGTTTCAATCTGAGATATGCATTTTCTGCGATAATATTGGTGAGACCTCAGTCACAACTATGCATAATCATCTAGATCGCGCTTTTCGAGCTATGTAATGCGAGAAACACGTTTTCTGGTGTTTTCACCACTCCACAGTGCGTTTGATATGCAGAACCGGCGACATCTTGGATTTCGTCGGGTTTCAAGCTGAGATATTTTTTTTCTACGATAATCTTGGTGAGACTTCTGTCAGAAGTTTGCAGAATCATCTAGATCGCTCGTTTCGAGCTATTTAATGCGAAAAAAACAAGTTTTCTGGTGTTTTCAACATTCCACAGTGCGTTTGATAAGCAGAACCGGCGATATCTTGATTTTCGTGGTGTTTCCAGCTGAGAGATGCATTTTCTGCGATAAGCTTGGTGAGTCTTCTGTCAGAAGTATGCAGAATCATCTAGATCGCTCTGTCCGAGCTATTTAATGCGAGAAACACGTTTTCTGGTGTTTTCACCACTCCACAGTGCGTCTGATATGCAGAACCGACGATATCTTTGTTTTCGTGGGGTTTCCAGCTGAGATATGCATTTTCTGCGATAATCTTGGTGAGACTTCAGTCAGAAGTATGCAGTCATCTAGATCGCTCGTTTCGAGCTATTAAATGCGAGAAACACGTTATCTGGTTGTTTTCACCACTCCACAGTGCGTTTGATATGCAGAAACGGAGATATCTTGGTTTCGGTCGGGTTTCCAGCTGAAATATGCATTTTCTGCGATCATCTTTGTGTTTCATCTATGAGAAGTATGCAGAATCATCCAGAACGCTCTTTTCGAGCTAGTTAATGCGAGTAACACGTTTTCTGGTGTTTTCACCACTCCACAGTGCGTTTGATATGCAGAACCGGCGACACCATTGTTTTCGTCGGGTTTCAAGCTGAGATATGCATTTTCTGCGATAATATTGGTGAGACTTCAGCCAGAAGTATGCAGAATCATCTAGATCGCTCTTTTCGAGCTATTTAATGCGAGAAACACGTTTTCTGGTGTTTTCACCACCCCACAGTGCGTTTGATATGCAGAACCGGCGACATCGTGGTTTTCGTCGGGTTTCACGCTGAGATATGCATTTTCTGCGATAATATTGGTGAGACTTCAGTCAGCAGTATGCAGAATCATTTAGATCGCTCGTTTCGAGCTATTTAATGCGAAAAAACAAGTTTTCTGGTGTTTTGACCACTCCACAGTGCGCCTGATATGCAGAACCGGCGATATCTTGATTTTCGTTATGTTTCCAGCTGAGATATGCATTTTCTGCGATAATCTTGGTGAGTCTTCAGCCTGAAGTATGCAGATTCATCTAGATCGCTCTTTTCGAGCTATTTAATGCGAGAAACACGTTTTCTGGTGTATTCACCACTCCACAGTGCGTTTGATATGCAGAACCGGAGATATCTTCGTTTCGGTCTGGTTTCAAGCTGAGATATGCATATTCTATGATAATATTGGTGAGTCTTCTGTCAGAAGTATGCAGGATCATCGAGATCGCTCTATTCGAGATATTTAATGCGAGAAACAAGTTATCTGGTGTTTTGACCACTCCACAGTGCGTTTGATATGTAGAGCCGCCGATAACTTGGTTTTCGTGGGGTTTCCAGCTGAAATATGCATTTTCTGCGATAATCTTGGTGTTTCATCTATGAGAAGTATGCAGAATCATCGAGAACGCTCTTTTCGAGCTAGTTAATGCGAGAAACACGTTTTCTGGTGTTTTCACCACTCCACAGTGCGCCTGATATGCATAACCGGCGATATCTTGATTTTCGTTATGTTTCCAGCTGAGATATGCATTTTCTGCGAAAATCTTGGTGAGTCTTCAGTCAGAAGTATGCAGAATCATCTAGATCGCTCTTTTCGAGCTATTTAATGCGAGAAACACGTTATCTGGTTGTTTTCACTACTCCACAGTGCGTTTGAGATGCAGAACCGGCGACATCTTCATTTTCGTGATGCTTCTAGCTGAGATATGCATTTTCTGCGATAATATTGGTGAGACTTCAGTCAGAATTATGCAGAATCATCTAGATCGCTCGTTTCGAGCTATTTAATGCGAAAAAACAAGTTTTCTGGTGTTTTCAACATTCCACAGTGCGTTTGATATGCAGAACCGGCGATATCTTGATTTTCGAGGTTTTTCTAGCTGAGATATGCATTTTCTGCGATAAGCTTGGTGAGTCTTCTGCCAGAAGTATGCAGAATCATCTAGATCGCTCTTTTCGAGCTATTTAATGCGAGAAACACATTTTCTGGTGTTTTCACCACCCCACAGTGCGTTTAATATGCTGAACCGGCGACATCGTGGTTTTCGTCGGGTTTCAAGCTGAGATATGCATTTTCTGCGATAATATTGGTGAGACTTCAGTCAGAATTATGCAGAATCATCTAGATCGCTCGTTTCGAGCTATTTAATGCGAAAAAACAAGTTTTCTGGTGTTTTCAACATTCCACAGTGCGTTTGATATGCAGAACCGGAGATATCTTCGTTTTGGTCTGGTTTCAAGCTGAGATATGCATATTCTATGATAATATTGGTGAGTCTTCTGTCAGAAGTATGCAGGATCATCGAGATCGCTCTATTCGAGATATTTAATGCGAGAAACAAGTTATCTGGTGTTTTGACCACTCCACAGTGCGTTTGATATGTAGAGCCGCCGATAACTTGGTTTTCGTGGGGTTTCCAGCTGAAATATGCATTTTCTGCGATAATCTTGGTGTTTCATCTATGAGAAGTATGCAGAATCATCGAGAACGCTCTTTTCGAGCTAGTTAATGCGAGAAACACGTTTTCTGGTGTTTTCACCACTCCACAGTGCGCCTGATATGCAGAACCGGCGATATCTTGATTTTCGTTATGTTTCCAGCTGAGATATGCATTTTCTGCGACAGTCTTGGTGAGTCTTCTGTCAGAAGTATGCAGAATCATCTAGATCGCTCTTTTCGAGCTATTTAATGCGAGAAACACATTTTCTGGTGTTTTCACCACCCCACAGTGCGTTTAATATGCTGAACCGGCGACATCGTGGTTTTCGTCGGGTTTCAAGATGAGATATGCATTTTCTGCGATAATATTGGTGAGACTTCAGTCAGAATTATGCACAATCATCTAGATCGCTCGTTTCGAGCTATTTAATGCGAAAAAACAAGTTTTCTGGTGTTTTCAACATTCCACAGTGCGTTTGATATGCAGAACCGGCGATATCTTGATTTTCGAGGTTTTTCTAGCTGAGATATGCATTTTCTGCGATAAGCTTGGTGAGTCTTCTGCCAGAAGTATGCAGAATCATCTAGATCGCTCTTTTCGAGCTATTTAATGCGAAAAACACGTTTTCTGGTGTATTCACCACTCCACAGTACGTTAGACATGCAGAACCGGAGATATCTTCGTTTCGGTCGGGTATCCAGCTGAGATATGCATTTTCTGCGATCATCTTGGTGAGACTTCAGTTAGAAGTATGCAGAATCATCTAGATCGCTCGTTTCGGGCTATTTAATGAGAAAAAACAAGTTTTCTGGTGTTTTGACCACTCCATAGTGCGTGTGATATGTAGAGCCTCCGATAACTTGGTTTTCGTGGGGTTTCCATCTGAAATATGCATTTTCTGCGATAATCTTGGTGAGTCTTCTGTCAGAAGTATGCAGAATCATCGAGATCGCTCTATTCGAGCTATTTAATACGAGAAACACGTTATCTGGTGTTTTCATCACTCCACAGGGTGTTTGATATGCAGAACCGGCGATAACTTGGTTTTCGTGGGGTTTCCAGCTGAGATATGCATTTTCTGCGATAATCTTGTTGAGACTTTAGTCAGAAGTATGCAGAATCATCTAGATCGCTCGCTTCGAGCTAATTAATGCGAAAAAACAAGTTTTCTGGTGTTTTGACCACTCCATAGTGCGTGTGATATGTAGAGCCTCCGATAACTTGGTTTTCGTGGGGTTTCCATCTGAAATATGCATTTTCTGCGATAATCTTGGTGAGTCTTCTGTCAGAAGTATGCAGAATCATCGAGATCGCTCTATTCGAGCTATTTAATACGAGAAACACGTTATCTGGTTGTTTTCACCGCTCCACAATGCGTTTGATATGCAGAACCGGCGATATCTTGATTTTCGTGGTGTTTCCAGCTGAGAGATGCATTTTCTGCGATAAGCTTGGTGAGTCTTCTGCCAGAAGTATGCAGAATCATCTAGATCGCTCTGTTCGAGCTATTTAATGCGAGAAACACGTTTTCTGGTGTATTCACCACTCCGCAGTACGTTAGACATGCAGAACCGGCGACATCTTGGATTTCGTCGGGTTTCAAGCTGAGATATGCTTTTTCTACGATAATCTTGGTGAGACTTCTGTCAGAAGTTTGCAGAATCATCTAGATCGCTCGTTTCGAGCTATTTAATGCGAAAAAACAAGTTTTCTGGTGTTTTGACCACTCCACAGTGCGTTTGATATGCAGAACCGGCGACATCTTGATTTTCGTGAGGTTTCAATCTGAGATATGCATTTTCTGCGATAATATTGGTGAGACCTCAGTCACAACTATGCATAATCATCTAGATCGCTCGTTTCGAGCTACTTAATGCGACAAAACAAGTTTTCTGGTGTTTTCAACATTCCACAGTGCGTTTGATATGCAGAACCGGCGATATCTTGATTTTCGTGGTGTTTCCAGCGGAGAGATGCATTTTCTGCGACAATCTTGGTGAGTCTTCTGTCAGAAGTATGCGGAATCATCGAGATCGCTCTTTTCGAGCTATGTAATGCGAGAAACACGTTTTCTGGTGTTTTCACCACACCACAGTGCGTTTGATATGCAGAACCGGCGACATCTTGGATTTCGTCGGGTTTCAAGCTGAGATATTTTTTTTCTACGATAATCTTGGTGAGACTTCTGTCAGAAGTTTGCAGAATCATCTAGATCGCTCGTTTCGAGCTATTTAATGCGAAAAAAACAAGTTTTCTGGTGTTTTCAACATTCCACAGTGCGTTTGATATGCAGAACCGGCGATATCTTGATTTTCGTGGTGTTTCCAGCGGAGAGATGCATTTTCTGCGATAATCTTGGTGTTTCATCTATGAGAAGTATGCAGAATCATCGAGAACGCTCTTTTCGAGCTAGTTAATGCGAGAAACACGTTTTCTGGTGTTTTCACCACTCCACAGTGCGCCTGATATGCAGAACCGGCGATATCTTGATTTTCGTTATGTTTCCAGCTAAGATATGCATTTTCTGCGAAAATCTTGGTGAGTCTTCAGTCAGAAGTATGCAGAATCATCTAGATCGCTCTTTTCGAGCTATTTAATGCGAGAAACACGTTATCTGGTTGTTTTCACTACTCCACAGTGCGTTTGAGATGCAGAACCGGCGACATCTTCATTTTCGTGATGCTTCTAGCTGAGATATGCATTTTCTGCGATAATATTGGTGAGACTTCAGTCAGAAGTATGCAGAATCATCTAGATCGCTCTTTTCGAGCTAGTTAATGCGAGTAACACGTTTTCTGGTGTGTTCACCACTCCACGGTGCGTCTGATATGCAGAACCGGCGATATCTTGGTTTTCGCGGGGTTTCCAGCTGAGATATGCATTTTCTGCGACAGTCTTGGTGAGTCTTCTGTCAGAAGTATGCAGAATCATCTAGATCGCTCTTTTCGAGCTATTTAATGCGAGAAACACATTTTCTGGTGTTTTCACCACCCCACAGTGCGTTTAATATGCTGAACCGGCGACATCGTGGTTTTCGTCGGGTTTCAAGCTGAGATATGCATTTTCTGCGATAATATTGGTGAGACTTCAGTCAGAATTATGCAGAATCATCTAGATCGCTCGTTTCGAGCTATTTAATGCGAAAAAACAAGTTTTCTGGTGTTTTCAACATTCCACAGTGCGTTTGATATGCAGAACCGGCGATATCTTGATTTTCGAGGTTTTTCCAGCTGAGATATGCATTTTCTGCGATAAGCTTGGTGAGTCTGCTGCCAGAAGTATGCAGAATCATCTAGATCGCTCTTTTCGAGCTATTTAATGCGAAAAACACGTTTTCTGGTGTATTCACCACTCCACAGTACGTTAGACATGCAGAACCGGAGATATCTTCGTTTCGGTCGGGTATCCAGCTGAGATATGCATTTTCTGCGATCATCTTGGTGAGACTTCAGTTAGAAGTATGCAGAATCATCTAGATCGCTCGTTTCGGGCTATTTAATGAGAAAAAACAAGTTTTCTGGTGTTTTGACCACTCCATAGTGCGTGTGATATGTAGAGCCTCCGATAACTTGGTTTTCGTGGGGTTTCCATCTGAAATATGCATTTTCTGCGATAATCTTGGTGAGTCTTCTGTCAGAAGTATGCAGAATCATCGAGATCGCTCTATTCGAGCTATTTAATACGAGAAACACGTTATCTGGTGTTTTCATCACTCCACAGGGTGTTTGATATGCAGAACCGGCGATAACTTGGTTTTCGTGGGGTTTCCAGCTGAGATATGCATTTTCTGCGATAATCTTGTTGAGACTTTAGTCAGAAGTATGCAGAATCATCTAGATCGCTCGCTTCGAGCTAATTAATGCGAAAAAACAAGTTTTCTGGTGTTTTGACCACTCCACAGTGCGTCTGATATGTAGAGCCGCCGATAACTTGGTTTTCGTGGGGTTTCCAGCTGAAATATGCATTTTCTGCGATAATCTTTGTGTTTCATCTATGAAAAGTATGCAGAATCATCCAGAACGCTCTTTTCGAGCTAGTTAATGCGAGTAACACGTTTTCTGGTGTTTTCACCACTCCACAGTGCGTCTGATATGCAGACCCGGCGATATCTTGGTTTTCGTGGGGTTTCCAGCTGAGATATGCATTTTCTGCGATAATCTTGGTGAGTCCTCTGTCAGAAGTATGCAGAATCATCTAGATCGCTCTTTTCGAGATATTTGTTGCCAGAAACACGTTTTCTGGTGTTGTCACCACCCCACAGTGCGTTTCATATGCAGAACCTGCGACATCTTGGTTTTCGTCGGTATTCCAGCTGAGATATGCATTTTCTGCGATAATCTTGGTGAGTCCTCTGTCAGAAGTATGCAGAATCATCGAGATCGCTCTATTCGAGCTATTTAATGCGAGAAACACGTTATCTGGTTGTTTTCACCGCTCCACAATGCGTTTGATATGCAGAACCGGCGACATCTTGATTTTCGTGAGGTTTCTAGCTGAGATATGCATTTTCTGCGATAATATTGGTGAGACTTCAGTCAGAAGTATGCAGATTCATCTAGATCGCTCCTTTCGAGCTATTTAAAGCGAAAAAACAAGTTTTCTGGTGTTTTGACCACTCCACAGTGCGTTTGATATGCAGAACCGGCGATATCTTGATTTTCGTGGTGTTTCCAGCTGAGAGATGCATTTTCTGCGATAAGCTTGGTGAGTCTTCTGCCAGAAGTATGCAGAATCATCTAGATCGCTCTGTTCGAGCTATTTAATGCGAGAAACACGTTATCTGGTTGTTTTCACCGCTCCACAATGCGTTTGATATGCAGAACCGGCGATATCTTGATTTTCGTGGTGTTTCCAGCTGAGAGATGCATTTTCTGCGATAAGCTTGGTGAGTCTTCTGCCAGAAGTATGCAGAATCATCTAGATCGCTCTGTTCGAGCTATTTAATGCGAGAAACACGTTTTCTGGTGTATTCACCACTCCGCAGTACGTTAGACATGCAGAACCGGCGACATCTTGGATTTCGTCGGGTTTCAAGCTGAGATATGCTTTTTCTACGATAATCTTGGTGAGACTTCTGTCAGAAGTTTGCAGAATCATCTAGATCGCTCGTTTCGAGCTATTTAATGCGAAAAAACAAGTTTTCTGGTGTTTTGACCACTCCACAGTGCGTTTGATATGCAGAACCGGCGACATCTTGATTTTCGTGAGGTTTCAATCTGAGATATGCATTTTCTGCGATAATATTGGTGAGACCTCAGTCACAACTATGCATAATCATCTAGATCGCTCGTTTCGAGCTACTTAATGCGACAAAACAAGTTTTCTGGTGTTTTCAACATTCCACAGTGCGTTTGATATGCAGAACCGGCGATATCTTGATTTTCGTGGTGTTTCCAGCGGAGAGATGCATTTTCTGCGACAATCTTGGTGAGTCTTCTGTCAGAAGTATGCGGAATCATCGAGATCGCTCTTTTCGAGCTATGTAATGCGAGAAACACGTTTTCTGGTGTTTTCACCACTCCACAGTGCGTTTGATATGCAGAACCGGCGACATCTTGGATTTCGTCGGGTTTCAAGCTGAGATATTTTTTTTCTACGATAATCTTGGTGAGACTTCTGTCAGAAGTTTGCAGAATCATCTAGATCGCTCGTTTCGAGCTATTTAATGCGAAAAAAACAAGTTTTCTGGTGTTTTCAACATTCCACAGTGCGTTTGATATGCAGAACCGGCGATATCTTGATTTTCGTGGTGTTTCCAGCTGAGAGATGCATTTTCTGCGATAAGCTTGGTGAGTCTTCTGCCAGAAGTATGCAGAATCATCTAGATCGCTCTGTCCGAGCTATTTAATGCGAGAAACACGTTTTCTGATGTATTCACCATTCCGCAGTACGTTAGACATGCAGAACCGGCGACATCTTGGATTTCGTCGGGTTTTAAGCTGAGATATGCTTTTTCTACGATAAACTTGGTGAGACTTCTGTCAGAAGTTTGCAGAATCATCTAGATCGCTCGTTTCGAGCTATTTAATGCGAGAAACACGTTTTCTGGTGCTTTCACCACTCCACAGTGCGGTTGATATGTAGATCCGCCGATAACTTGGTTTTCGTGAGGTTTCCAGCTGAAATATGCATCTTCTGCTATAATCTTGGTGAGTCTTCTGTCAGAAGTATGCAGAATCATCGAGATCGCTCTTTTGGAGTTATTTAATGCGAGAAACACGTTTTCTGGTGTTTTCACCACTCCACAGTGCGTCTGATATGCAGAACCGACGATATCTTTGTTTTCGTGGGGTTTCCAGCTGAGATATGCATTTTCTGCGATAATCTTGGTGAGACTTCAGTCAGAAGTATGCAGTCATCTAGATCGCTCGTTTCGAGCTATTAAATGCGAGAAACACGTTATCTGGTTGTTTTCACCACTCCACAGTGCGTTTGATATGCAGGAACGGAGATATCTTGGTTTCGGTCGGGTTTCCAGCTGAAATATGCATTTTCTGCGATCATCTTTGTGTTTCATCTATGAGAAGTATGCGGAATCATCGAGATCGCTCTTTTCGAGCTATGTAATGCGAGAAACACGTTTTCTGGTGTTTTCACCACTCCACAGTGCGTTTGATATGCAGAACCGGCGACATCTTGGATTTCGTCGGGTTTCAAGCTGAGATATTTTTTTTCTACGATAATCTTGGTGAGACTTCTGTCAGAAGTTTGCAGAATCATCTAGATCGCTCGTTTCGAGCTATTTAATGCGAGAAACACGTTTTCTGGTGCTTTCACCACTCCACAGTGCGGTTGATATGTAGATCCGCCGATAACTTGGTTTTCGTGAGGTTTCCAGCTGAAATATGCATCTTCTGCTATAATCTTGGTGAGTCTTCTGTCAGAAGTATGCAGAATCATCGAGATCGCTCTTTTGGAGTTATTTAATGCGAGAAACACGTTTTCTGGTGTTTTCACCACTCCACAGTGCGTCTGATATGCAGAACCGACGATATCTTTGTTTTCGTGGGGTTTCCAGCTGAGATATCCATTTTCTGCGATAATATTGGTGAGACTTCAGTCAGAAGTATGCAGAATCATCTAGATCGCTCTTTTCGAGCTATTTAATGCGAGAAACACGTTTTCTGGTGTTTTCACCACCCCACAGTGCGTTTGATATGCAGAACCGGCGACATCGTGGTTTTCGTCGGGTTTCAAGCTGAGATATGCATTTTCTGCGATAATATTGGTGAGACTTCAGTCAGCAGTATGCAGAATCATTTAGATCGCTCGTTTCGAGCTATTTAATGCGAAAAAACAAGGTTTCTGGTGTTTTGACCACTCCACAGTGCGTCTGATATGCAGAACCGGCGATATCTTGATTTTCGTTATGTTTCCAGCTGAGATATGCATTTTCTGCGATAATCTTGGTGAGTCTTCTGCCTGAAGTATGCAGATTCATCTAGATCGCTCTTTTCGAGCTATTTAATGCGAGAAACACGTTTTCTGGTGTATTCACCACTCCACAGTGCGTTTGATAAGTAGAGCTGCCGATAACTTGGTTTTCGTGGGGTTTCCAGCTGAAATATGCATTTTTTGCGATAATCTTGGTGTTTCATCTATGAGAAGTATGCAGAATCATCGAGAACGCTCTTTTCGAGCTAGTTAATGCGAGAAACACGTTCTCTGGTGTTTTCACCACTCCACAGTGCGCCTGATATGCAGAACCGGCGATATCTTGATTTTCGTTATGTTTCCAGCTGAGATATGCATTTTCTGCGATAATCTTGGTGAGTCTTCAGTCAGAAGTATGCAGAATCATCTAGATCGCTCTTTTCGAGCTATTTAATGCGAGAAACACGTTATCTGGTTGTTTTCACTACTCCACAGTGCGTTTGAGATGCAGAACCGGCGACATCTTCATTTTCGTGATGCTTCTAGCTGAGATATGCATTTTCTGCGATAATATTGGTGAGACTTCAGTCAGAAGTATGCAGAATCATCTAGATCGCTCTTTTCGAGCTAGTTAATGCGAGTAACACGTTTTCTGGTGTGTTCACCACTCCACGGTGCGTCTGATATGCAGAACCGGCGATATCTTGGTTTTCGCGGGGTTTCCAGCTGAGATATGCATTTTCTGCGACAGTCTTGGTGTTTCATCTATGAGAAGTATGCAGAATCATCGAGAACGCTCTTTTCGAGCTAGTTAATGCGAAAAAACAAGTTTTCTGGTGTTTTCAACATTCCACAGTGCGTTTGATATGCAGAACCGGCGATATCTTGATTTTCGAGGTTTTTCCAGCTGAGATATGCATTTTCTGCGATAAGCTTGGTGAGTCTTCTGCCAGAAGTATGCAGAATCATCTAGATCGCTCTTTTCGAGCTATTTAATGCGAAAAACACGTTTTCTGGTGTATTCACCACTCCACAGTACGTTAGACATGCAGAACCGGAGATATCTTCGTTTCGGTCGGGTATCCAGCTGAGATATGCATTTTCTGCGATCATCTTGGTGAGACTTCAGTTAGAAGTATGCGGAATCATCTAGATCGCTCGTTTCGGGCTATTTAATGAGAAAAATCAAGTTTTCTGGTGTTTTGACCACTCCATAGTGCGTGTGATATGTAGAGCCTCCGATAACTTGGTTTTCGTGGGGTTTCCATCTGAAATATGCATTTTCTGCGATAATCGTGGTGAGTCTTCTGTCAGAAGTATGCAGAATCATCGAGATCGCTCTATTCGAGCTATTTAATACGAGAAACACGTTATCTGGTGTTTTCATCACTCCACAGGGTGTTTGATATGCAGACCCGGCGATATCTTGGTTTTCGTGGGGTTTCCAGCTGAGATATGCATTTTCTGCGATAATCTTGGTGAGTCCTCTGTCAGAAGTATGCAGAATCATCTAGATCGCTCTTTTTGAGATATTTGTTGCCAGAAACACGTTTTCTGGTGTTGTGACCACCCCACAGTGCGTTTCATATGCAGAACCTGCGACATCTTGGTTTTCGTCGGTATTCCAGCTGAGATATGCATTTTCTGCGATAATCTTGGTGAGTCCTCTGTCAGAAGTATGCAGAATCATCTAGATCGCTCTTTTCGAGCTATTTAATGCGAGAAACACGTTTTCTGGTGTTTTCACCACCCCACAGTGCGTTTGATATGCAGAACCGGCGACATCTTGGTATTCGACGGGTTTCAAGCTGAGATATGCATTTTCTGCGACAATATTGGAGAGACTTCAGTCAGAAGTATGCAGAATCATCTAGATCGCTCGTTCGGAGCTATTTAATGCGAGAAACACGTTATCTGGTTGTTTTCACCACTCCACAGTGCGTTTGATATGCAGAACCGGCGACATCTTGATGTTCGTGAGGTTTCAAGCTGAGATATGCATTTTCTGCGATAATATTGGTGAGACTTCTGTCCGAAGTATGCAGTATCGTCGATATCGCTCTTTTCGAGCTATTTAATGCGAGAAGCACGTTATCTGGTGTTTTGACCACTCCACAGTGCGTTTGATATGTAGAGCCGCCGATAACTTGGTTTTCGTGGGGTGTCCAGCTGAAATATGCATTTTCTGCGATAATCTTTGTGTTTCATCTATGAGAAGTATGCAGATCATCGAGAACGCTCTTTTCGAGCTAGTTAATGCGAGAAACACGTTTTCTGGTGTTTTCATCACTCCACAGTGCGTCTGATATGCAGAACCGGCGATATCTTGGTTTTCGTGGGGTTTCCAGCTGAGATATGCATTTTCTGCGATAATCTTGGTGAGTCTTCTGTCAGAAGTATGCAGAATCATCGAGATCGCTCTATTCGAGCTATTTAATGCGAGAAACACGTTATCTGGTGTTTTGACGACTCCACAGTGCGTTTGATATGTAGAGCCGCCGATAACTTGGTTTTCGTGGGGTTTCCAGCTGAAATATGCATTTTCTGCGATAATCTTTGTGTTTCATCTATGAGAAGTATGCAGATCATCGAGAACGCTCTTTTCGAGCTAGTTAATGCGAGAAACACGTTTTCTGGTGTTTTTATCACTCCACAGTGCGTCTGATATGCAGAACCGGCGATATCTTGGTTTTAGTGGGGTTTCCAGCTGAGATATGCATTTTCTGCGATAATCTTGGTGAGTCTTCTGTCAGAAGTATGCAGAATCATCGAGATCGCTCTATTCGAGCTATTTAATGCGAGAAACACGTTATCTGGTCGTTTTCACCACTCCACAGTGCGTTTGATATGCAGAACCGGCGACATCTTGATTTTCGTGAGGTTTCCAGCTGAGATATGCATTTTCTGCGATAATATTAGTGAGACTTCAGTCAGAAGTATGCAGAATCGCCTAGATCGCTCGTTTCGAGTTATTTAATGCGAAAAAACAAGTTTTCTGGTGTTTGGACCACTCCATAGTGCGTTTGATATGTAGAGCCGCCGTTAACTTGGTTTTCGTGGGGTTTCCAGCTGAAATATGCATTTTCTGCGATAATCTTGGTGAGTCTTCTGTCTGAAGTATGCAGAATCATCGAGATCGCTCTATTCGAGCTATTTAATGCGAGAAACACGTTATCTGGTCGTTTTCACCACTCCACAGTGCGTTTGATATGCAGAACCGGCGACATCTTGATTTTCGTGAGGTTTCCAACTGAGATATGCATTTTCTGCGATAATATTGGTGAGACTTCAGTCAGAAGTATGCAGAATCGCCTAGATCGCTCGTTGCAAGCTATTTAATGCGAAAAAACAAATTTTCTGGTGTTTTGACCACTCCACAGTGCGTTTGGTATGTAGAGCCGCCCATAACTTGGTTTTCGTGGGGTTTCCAGCTGAAATATGCATTTTCTGCGATAATCTTTGTGTTTCATCTATGAGAAGTATGCAGAATCATCGAGAACGCTCTTTTCGAGCTAGTTAATGCGAGAAACACGTTTTCTGGTGTTTTGACCACTCCACAGTGCGTCTGATATGTAGAGGCGCCGATAACTTGGTTTTCGTGGGGTTTCCAGCTGAAATATGCATTTTCTGCGATAATCTTTGTGTTTCATCTATGAAAAGTATGCAGAATCATCCAGAACGCTCTTTTCGAGCTAGTTAATGCGAGTAACACGTTTACTGGTGTTTTCACCACTCCACAGTGCGTCTGATATGCAGACCCGGCAATATCTTGGTTTTCGTCGGGTTTCCAGCTGAGATATGCATTTTCCGCGATAATCTTGGTGAGTCCTCTGTCAGAAGTATGCAGAATCATCTAGATCGCTCTTTTCGAGCTATTTAATGCGAGAAACACGTTTTCTGATGTTTTCACCACCCCACAGTGCGTTTGATATGCAGAACCGGCGACATCTTGGTTTTCGACGGGTTTCAAGCTGAGATATGCATTTTCTGCGATAATATTGGAGAGACTTCAGTCAGAAGTATGCAGAATCATCTAGATCGCTCGTTCCGAGCTATTTAATGCGAGAAACACGTTATCTGGTTGTTTTCACCACTCCACAGTGCGTTTGATATGCAGAACCGGCGACATCTTGATGTTCGTGAGGTTTCAAGCTGAGATATGCATTTTCTGCGATAATCTTGGTGAGACTTCTGTCCGAAGTATGCAGAATCATCGAGATCGCACTATTCGAGCTATTTAATGCGAGAAACACGTTATCTGGTTGTTTTCACCACTCCGCAGTGCGTTTGATATGCAGAACCGGCGATATCTTGGTGTTCGTGGGGTTTTTCCCAGCTGAGATATGCATTTTCTGCGATAATCTTGGTGAGACTTTAGTCAGAAGTATGCAGAATCATCTAGATCACTCGTTTCGAGCTATTTAATGCGAAAAAACAAGTTTTCTGGTGTTTGGACCACTCCACAGTGCGTTTGGTATGTAGAGCCGCCGATAACTTGGTTTTCGTGGGGTTTCCAGCTGAAATATGCATTTTCTGCGATAATCTTTGTGTTTCATCTATGAGAAGTATGCAGAATCATCGAGAACGCTCTTTTCGAGCTAGTTAATGCGAGAAACACGTTTTCTGGTGTTTTCACCACTCCACAGTGCGTCTGATATGCAGACCCGGCAATATCTTGGTTTTCGTCGGGTTTCCAGCTGAGATATGCATTTTCCGCGATAATCTTGGTGAGTCCTCTGTCAGAAGTATGCAGAATCATCTAGATCGCTCTTTTCGAGCTATTTAATGCGAGAAACACGTTTTCTGATGTTTTCACCACCCCACAGTGCGTTTGATATGCAGAACCGGCGACATCATGGATTTCGTCGGTGTTCAAGCTGAGATATGCATTTTCTGCGACAATACTGGTGAGACTTCTGTCCGAAGTATGCAGAATCATCGAGATCGCTCTATTCGAGCTATTTAATGCGAGAAACACGTTATCTGGTTGTTTTCACCACTCCGCAGTGCGTTTGATATGCAGAACCGGCGATATCTTGGTGTTCGTGGGGTTTTTCCCAGCTGAGATATGCATTTTCTGCGATAATCTTGGTGAGACTTTAGTCAGAAGTATGCAGAATCATCTAGATCACTCGTTTCGAGCTATTTAATGCGAAAAAACAAGTTTTCTGGTGTTTGGACCACTCCACAGTGCGTTTGGTATGTAGAGCCGCCGATAACTTGGTTTTCGTGGGGTTTCCAGCTGAAATATGCATTTTCTGCGATAATCTTTGTGTTTCATCTATGAGAAGTATGCAGAATCATCGAGAACGCTCTTTTCGAGCTAGTTAATGCGAGAAACACGTTTTCTGGTGTTTTCATCACTCCACAGTGCGTCTGATATGCAGAGCCGCCGATAACTTGGTTTTCGTGGGGTTTCCAGCTGAAATATGCATTTTCTGCGATAATCTTTGTGTTTCATCTATTAGAAGTATGCAGAATCATCGAGAACGCTCTTTTCGAGCTAGTTAATGCGAGAAACACGTTTTCTGGTGTTTTCACCACTCCACAGTGCGTCTGATATGCAGAACCGGCGATATCTTGATTTACGTGGTGTTTCCAGCTGAGATATGCATTTTCTGCGATAATCTTGGTGAGGCCTCTGTCAGAAGTATGCAGAATCATCTAGATCGCTCTTTTCGAGCTATTTAATGCGAGAAACACGTTTTCTGATGTTTTCACCACCCCACAGTACGTTTGACATGCAGAACCGGCGACATCATGGATTTCGTCGGTGTTCAAGCTGAGATATGCATTTTCTACGATAATCTTGGTGAGACTTCTGTCACAAGTATGCAAAATCTTCGAGAACGCTCTTTTCGAGCTACTTAATGCGAGAAACACGTTTTCTGGTGTTTTCACCACTACACAGTACGTTTGATGTGCAGAACCGGAGATAACTTGGTTTTCGTGAGGTTTGAAGCTGAGGTATGCATTTTCTGCGATAATATTGGTGAGACTTCAGTCAGAAGTATGCAGAATCATCTAGATCGCTCGTTTCGAGCTACTTAATGCGACAAAACAAGTTTTCTGGTGTTTCCAACGTTCCACAGTGCGTTTGATATGCAGTACCTGCGATATCTTGATTTTCGTGGAGTTTCCATCTGAGATATGCATTTTCTGCGATAATCTTGGTGAGGCTTCTGTCAGATGTATGCAGAATCAACTAGATCGCTCGTTTCGAGCTATCTAATGCGAAAAAACAAGATTTCTGGTGTTTTCAAGATTCCACAGTGCGTTTGATATGCAGAACCGGCGATATCTTCATTTTCGTGGTGATTGCATCTGAGATATGCATTTTCTACGATAACCATGGTGAGACTTCTGTCAGAAGTATGCAGAATCATCGGAGTCGCTCTTTTCGAGCTATTTAATGCGAGAAACACGTTATATGGTAGTTTTCACCACTCCACAGTGCGTTTGATATGCAGAACCGGCGACATCTTGATGTTCGTGACGTTTCAAGCTGAGAGATGCATTTTCTGCGATAATATTGGTGAGACTTCTGTCCGAAGTATGCAGTATCATCGATATCGCTCTTTTCGAGCTATTTAATGCGAGAAACACGTTATCTGGTGTTTTGACGACTCCTAAGTGCGTTTGATATGTAGAGCCGCCGATAACTTGGTTTTCGTGGGGTTTACAGCTGAGATATGCATTTTCTGCGATAATCTTGGTGAGTCTTCTGTCAGAAGTATGCAGAATCATCGAGATCGCTCTATTCGAGCTATTTAATGCGAGAAACACGTTATCTGGTTGTTTTCACCACTCCACAGTGCGTTTGATGTTCAGAACCGGCGATATCTTGGTTTTCGTGGGGTTTCCAGCTGAGATATGCATTTTCTGCGATAATCTTGGTGAGACTTCAGTCAGAAGTATGCAGAATCGCCTAGATCGCTCGTTTCGAGCTATTTAATGCGAGAAACACGTTATCTGGTTGTTTTCACCACTCCACAGTGCGTCTGATATGTAGAGCCGCCGATAACTTGGTTTTCGTGGGGTTTCCAGCTGAAATATGCATTTTCTGCGATAATCTTTGTGTTTCATCTATGAAAAGTATGCAGAATCATCCAGAACGCTCTTTTCGAGCTATTTAATGCGAGAAACACGTTTTCTGGTGTTTTCACCACCCCACAGTGCGTTTGATATGCAGAACCGGCGACATCTTGGTTTTCGACGGGTTTCAAGCTGAGATATGCATTTTCTGCGATAATATTGGAGAGACTTCAGTCAGAAGGATGCAGAATCATCTAGATCGCTCGTTCCGAGCTATTTAATGCGAGAAACACGTTATCTGGTTGTTTTCACCACTCCACAGTGCGTTTGATTTGCAGAACCGGCGACATCTTGATGTTCGTGAGGTTTCAAGCTGAGATATGCATTTTCTGCGACAATACTGGTGAGACTTCTGTCCGAAGTATGCAGTATCGTCGATATCGCTCTTTTCGAGCTATCTAATGCGAGAAGCACGTTATCTGGTGTTTTGACGACTCCACAGTGCGTTTGATATGTAGAGCCGCCGATAACTTGGTTTTCGTGGGGATTCCAGCTGAAATATGCATTTTCTGCGATAATCTTTGTGTTTCATCTATGAGAAGTATGCAGAATCATCGAGAACGCTCTTTTCGAGCTAGTTAATGCGAGAAACACGTTTTCTGGTGTTTTCACCACTCCACAGTGCGCCTGATATGCAGAACCGCCGATATCTTGGTTTTCGTGGGGTTTCCAGCTGAGATATGCATTTTCTGCGATAATCTTGGTGAGTCTTCTGTCAGAAGTATGCAGAATCATCGAGATCGCTCTATTCGAGCTATTTAATGCGAGAAACACGTTATCTGGTTGTTTTCACCACTCCACAGTGCGTTTGATATGCAGAACCGGCGATATCTTGGTTTTCGTGGGGTTTTTGCCAGCTGAGATATGCATTTTCTGCGATAATCTTGGTGAGACTTTAGTCAGAAGTATGCAGAATCATCTAGATCACTCGTTTCGAGCTATTTAATGCGAAAAAACAAGTTTTCTGGTGTTTTGACCACTCCACAGTGCGTTTGGTATGTACAGCCGCCGATAACTTCGTTTTCGTGGGGTTTCCAGCTGAAATATGCATTTTCTGCGATAATCTTTGTGTTTCATCTATGAGAAGTATGCAGAATCATCGAGAACGCTCTTTTCGAGCTAGTTAATGCGAGAAACACGTTTTCTGGTGTTTTCATCACTCCACAGTGCGTCTGATATGCAGAGCCGCCGATAACTTGGTTTTCGTGGGGTTTCCAGCTGAAATATGCATTTTCTGCGATAATCTTTGTGTTTCATCTATGAGAAGTATGCAGAATCATCGAGAACGCTCTTTTCGAGCTAGTTAATGCGAGAAACACGTTTTCTGGTGTTTTCTCCACTCCACAGTGCGTCTGATATGCAGAACCGGCGATATCTTGGTTTTCGTGGGGTTTCCAGCTGAGATATGCATTTTCTGCGATAATATTGGTGATACTTCAGTCAGAAGTATGCAGAATCATCTAGATCGCTAGTTTCGAGCTATTTAATGCGAAAAAACAAGTTTTCTGGTGTTTTGACCACTCCATAGTGCGTTTGATATGTAGAGCCGCCGATAACTTGGTTTTCGTGGGGTTTCCAGCTGAAATATGCATTTTCTGCGATAATCTTGGTGAGTCTTCTGTCAGAAGTATGCAGAAACATCTAGATCGCTCTTTTCGAGATACTTATTGCGACAAAACAAGTTTTCTGGTGTTTCCAACATTCCACAGTGCGTTCGATATGCAGAACCGGCGATATCTTGATTTACGTGGTGTTTCCAGCTGAGATATGCATTTTCTGCGATAATCTTGGTGAGTCTTCTGTCAGAAGTATGCAGAATCATCTAGATCGCTCTTTTCGAGCTACTTAATGCGACAAAACAAGTTTTCTGGTGTTTCCAACATTCCACAGTGCGTTTGATATGCAGAACCGGCGATATCTTGATTTACGTGGTGTTTCCAGCTGAGATATGCATTTTCTGCGATAATCTTGGTGAGTCTTCTGTCAGAAGTATGCAGAATCATCTAGATCGCACTTTTCGAGCTATTTAATGCGAGAAACAGGTATTCTGGTGTATTCACCACTCCACAGTACGTTTGACATGCAGAACCGGCGACATCATGGATTTCGTCGGTGTTCAAGCTGAGATATGCATTTTCTACGATAATCTTGGTGAGACTTCTGACACAAGTATGCAGAATCTTCGAGAACGCTCTTTTCGAGCTAGTTAATGCGAGAAACACGTTTTCTGGTGTTTTCACCACTCCACAGTGCGCCTGATATGCAGAACCGCCGATATCTTGGTTTTCGTGGGGTTTCCAGCTGAGATATGCATTTTCTGCGATAATCTTGGTGAGTCTTCTGTCAGAAGTATGCAGAATCATCGAGATCGCTCTATTCGAGCTATTTAATGCGAGAAACACGTTATCTGGTTGTTTTCACCACTCCACAGTGCGTTTGATATGCAGAACCGGCGATATCTTGGTTTTCGTGGGGTTTTTGCCAGCTGAGATATGCATTTTCTGCGATAATCTTGGTGAGACTTTAGTCAGAAGTATGCAGAATCATCTAGATCACTCGTTTCGAGCTATTTAATGCGAAAAAACAAGTTGTCTGGTGTTTTGACCACTCCACAGTGCGTTTGGTATGTAGAGCCGCCGATAACTTCGTTTTCGTGGGGTTTCCAGCTGAAATATGCATTTTCTGCGATAATCTTTGTGTTTCATCTATGAGAAGTATGCAGAATCATCGAGAACGCTCTTTTCGAGCTAGTTAATGCGAGAAACACGTTTTCTGGTGTTTTCATCACTCCACAGTGCGTCTGATATGCAGAGCCGCCGATAACTTGGTTTTCGTGGGGTTTCCAGCTGAAATATGCATTTTCTGCGATAATCTTTGTGTTTCATCTATGAGAAGTATGCAGAATCATCGAGAACGCTCTTTTCGAGCTAGTTAATGCGAGAAACACGTTTTCTGGTGTTTTCTCCACTCCACAGTGCGTCTGATATGCAGAACCGGCGATATCTTGGTTTTCGTGGGGTTTCCAGCTGAGATATGCATTTTCTGCGATAATATTGGTGATACTTCAGTCAGAAGTATGCAGAATCATCTAGATCGCTAGTTTCGAGCTATTTAATGCGAAAAAACAAGTTTTCTGGTGTTTTGACCACTCCATAGTGCGTTTGATATGTAGAGCCGCCGATAACTTGGTTTTCGTGGGGTTTCCAGCTGAGATATGCATTTTCAGCGATAATCTTGGTGAGTCTTCTGTCAGATGTATGCAGAATCATCTAGATCGCTCGTTTCGAGCTATCTAATGCGAAAAAACAAGATTTCTGGTGTTTTCAAGATTCCACAGTGCGTATGATATGCAGAACCGGCGATATCTTCATTTTCGTGGTGATTGCAGCTGAGATATGCATTTTCTACGATAACCATGGTGAGTCTTCTGTCTGAAGTATGCAGAATCATCTAGATCGCTCTTTTCGAGCTATTTAATGCGAGAAACACGTTTTCTGGTGTATTCACCATCCCACAGTACGTTTGACATGCAGAACCGGAGATATCTTGGTTTCGGTAGGGTTTCAAGCAGTGATATGCATTTTCAACGATAATCTTGGTGAGACTTCTGTCAGAAGTATGCAGAATCATCGGGGTCGCTCTTTTCGAGCTATTTAATGCGATAAACACGTTATATGGTAGTTTTCACCACTCCACAGTGCGTTTGATATGCATAACCGGCGATATCTTCATTTTCGTGGTGTTTCCAGCTGAGATATTCATTTTCTGCGATAATCTAGGTAAGTCTTCTGTCAGAAGTATGCCGAATCATCGAGATCCCTCTTTGCGAGCTATTTAATGCGAGATACACGTTATCAGGTGTTTTCACTACTCCACAGTGCGTTTGATATGCAGAACAGGCGACATCTTGGATTTCGTCGGGTTTCAAGCTGAGATATGCATTTTCTACGATCATCTTGGTGAGACTTCTGTCAGAAGTATGCAGAATCTTCGAGATCGCTCTTTTCGAGCTACTTAATGCGAGAAACACGATTTCGGGTGTTTTCACCACTCCACAGTGCGTTTGATATGCAGAACCGGCGACATCTTGGATTTCGTCGGGGTTCAAACTGAGATATGCATTTTCTGCGATAATCTTGGTGTTTCTTCTGTCAGAAGTATGCAGAATCATCGAGATCCCTCTTTGCGAGTTATTTAATGCGAGAAACACGTTGTCTGGTTGTTTTCACGACTCCACAGAGCGTTTGATATGCAGAACCGGCGACATTTTGATTTTCGTGAGGTTTCAAGCTGAGTTATGCATTTTCTGCAATAAGCTTGGTGAGTCTTCTGCCAGAAGTATGCAGAATCATCTAGATCGCTCTTTTCGAGCTATTTAACGCGAGAAACACGTTTTCTGGTATATTCACCACTCCACAGTACGTTAGACATGCAGAACCGTAGATATCTTCGTTTCGGTCGGGTTTGAAGCTGAGATATGCATTTTCTATGATAATCTTGGTGTGACTTCTATCAGAAGTATGCAGAATCATCGGGATCGCTCTTTTCGAGCTATTTAATGCGAGAAACACGATATCTGGTGTTTTCACCACTACACAGTACGTTTGATATGCAGAACCGGCGACATCTTGGATTTCGCCGGGTTTCAAGCTGAGATATGCATTTTCTACGATCATCTTGGTGAGACTTCCGTCAGAAGTATGCAGACTCTTCGAGATCGCTCTTTTCGAGCTACTTAATGCGAGAAACACGATTTCGGGTGTTTTCACCACTCCACAGTGCGTTTGATATGCAGAACCGGCGACATCTTGGATTTCGTCGGGGTTCAAACTGATATATGCATTTTCAACGATAATCTTGGTGAGACTTCTGTCAGAAGTATGCAGAATCATCGGGGTCGCTTTTTTCGAGCTATTTAATGCGAGAAACACGTTATATGGTAGTTTTCACCACTCCACAGTGCGTTTGATATGCATAACCGGCGATATCTTCATTTTCGTGGTGTTTCCAGCTGAGATATTCATTTTCTGCGATAATCTTGGTGAGTCCTCTGTCAGAAGTATGCAGAATCGTCTAGATCGCTCGTTTCGAGCTATTTAATGCGGAGAAACAAGTTTTCTGGTGCTTTCAACATTCCACAGTGCGTTTGATATGCAGAACCGGCGCTATCTTGATTTTCGTGGTGTTTCCATCTGAGATATGCATTTTCTGCGACAAGCTTGGTGAGTCTTCGGCCAGAAGTATGCAGAATCATCTAGATCGCTCTTTTCGAGCTATTTAATGCGAGAAACACGTTTTCTGGTGTATTCACCACTCCACAGTACGTTAGACATGCAGAACCGGAGATATCTTCGTTCCGGTCGGGTTTCAAGCTGAGATATGCATTTTCTACGATAATATTGGTGAGACCTCTGTCAGAAGTATGCAGAATCTTCGAGAACGCTCTTTCGAGCTACTTAATGCGAGAAACACGTTTTCTGGTGTTTTCACCACTCCACAGTACGTTTGACATGCAGAACCGGAGATACCTTGATTTCGATCCGGTTTCAAGCTGAGATATGCATTTTCTGCGATAATCTTGGTGAGACTTCAGTCAGAAGTATGCAGAATCATCGGGATCGCTCTTTTCAAGCTACTTAATGCGAGAAACACGTTATCTGGTGTTTTCACCACTCCACAGTGCGTTTGATATGCAGAACCGGCGATATCTTGGTTTTCGTGAGATTTCAAGCCTAGTTATGCATTTTCTGCGATAATCTTGGTGAGACTTCTGTCAGAAGTATGCAGAATCATCTAGATCGCTCGTTTCGAGCTATTTAAAGCGAGAAACACGTTATCTGGTTGTTTTCACCACTCCACAGTGCGTTTGACATGCAGATCCGGCGACATCTTGATTTTAGTGCGGTTTCCACCTGAGATATGAATTTTCTGCGATAATCTTGGTGAGTCTTCTGTCAGAAGTATGCAGAATCATCTAGATCGCTCTTTTCGAGCTATTTAGTGCGAGAAACACGTATTCTGGTGTATTCACCACTCCACAGTACGTTTGATATGCAGAACCGGCGATATCTTGATTTTCGTGGTGTTTCCAGCTGAGATATGCATTTTCTGCGATAAGCTTGGTGAGTCTTCTGCCAGAAGTATGCAGAATCATCGGGATCGCCCCTTTCGAGCTATTTAATGCGAGAAACACGTTATTTGGTTGTTTTCACCACTCCACAGTGCGTTTGATATGTAGATCCGGCGACATCTTGATTTTAGTGAGGTTTCCACCTGAGATATGCATTTTCTGCGATAATCTTGGTGAGTCTTCTGTCAGAAGTATTCAGAATCATCTAGATCGCTCTTTTCGAGCTATATAGTGCGAGAAACACGTATTCTGGTGTATTCACCACTCCTCAGTACGTTTGACATGCAGAACCGGCGACATCATGGATGTCGTGGGTGTTCAAGCTGAGATATTCATTTTCTACGATAGTCTTGGTGAGACTTCAGTCAGAAGGATGCAGAATCATCTAGATCGCTCTTTTCGAGCTATTTAACGCGAGAAACAGGTATTCTGGTGTATTCACCACTCCACAGTACGTTTGACATGCAGAACCGGAGATATCTTCGTTTCGGTCGGGTTTCAAGCTGAGATATGCATTTTCTGCGATAAGCTTGGTGAGTCTTCTGCCAGAAGTATGCAGAATCATCCAGATCGCTCGTTTCGAGCTGTTTAATGCGAGAAACGCGTTATCTGGTTGTTTTCACCACTCCACAGTGCGTTTAATATGCAGAACCGGCGACATCTTGATTTTCGTGTTATTTCATGCTGAGATATGCATTTTCTGCGATAGTATTGGTGAGACTTCTGTCCGAACTATGCAGAATCATTGATATCGCTCTTCTCGAGCTATTTAATGCGAGAAACACGTTATCTGGTATTTTGACCACTCCACAGTGCGTCTGATATGTGGAGCCGCCGATGACTTGGTTTTCGTGGGGTTTCCAGCTGAACTATGCATTTTCTACGATAATCTTGGTGTTTCATCTATGAGAAGTATGCAGAATCATCGAGAACGCTCTTTTCGAGCTAGTTAATGCGAGAAACACGTTTTCTGGTGTTTTCACCACTCCACAGTGCGTCTGTTATGCAGAACCGGCGATATCTTGATTTTCGTGGTGTTTCCAGCTGAGATATGCATTTTCTGCGATAATCTAGGTGAAACTTCAGTCAGAAGTATGCAGAATCATCTAGATCGCTCTTTTCGAGCTATTTAATGCGAGAAACATGTTTTCTGGTGTATTCGCCACACCACAGTACGTTAGACATGCAGAACCGGAGATATCTTCGTTTCGGTCGGGTTTCAAGCTGAGATATGCATTTTCTACGATAATATTGGTGAGACCTCTGTCAGAAGTATGCAGAATCATCGAGAACGCTCTTCTCGAGCTAGTTAATGCGAGAAACACGTTTTCTGGTGTTTTCACCACTCCACAGTGCGTCTGTTATGCAGAACCGGCGATATCTTGATTTTCGTGGTGTTTCCAGCTGAGATATGCATTTTCTGCGATAATCTAGGTGAAACTTCAGTCAGAAGTATGCAGAATCATCTAGATCGCTCTTTTCGAGCTATTTAATGCAAAAAAACATGTTTTCTGGAGTTTTCCACATTACACAGAGCGTTTGACATGCAGAACCGCACACATCTTGGTTTCGGTCGGGTTTCAAGCTGAGATATGCATTCTCTACGATAATCTTGGTGAGACGTCTGTCAGAAGTATGCAGAATCATCGGGATCGCTCTTTTCGAGCTATTTAATGCGAGAAACACGTTATCTGGTTGTTTTTCACCACTCCACAGTGCGTTTGATATGCAGAACCGGCGACATCTTGATTTTAGTGTGGTTTACAAGCTGAGATATGCATTTTCTGCAATAATCTTGGTGAGACTTCAGTCAGAAGTATGCAGAATCATCTGAATCGCTCGTTTCGAGCTATCTAATGCGAAAAAACAAGTTTTCTGGTGTTTTCAACATTCCACAGTGCGTTTGATATGCAGAACCGGCGATATCTTGATTTTCGTGGTGTTTCCAGCTGAGATATGCATTTTCTGCGATAATCTTGGTGAGTCTTCTGTCAGAAGTATGCAGAATCATCTAGATCGTTCTTTTCCAGCTATTTAATGCGAGAAACACGTTTTCTGGTGTATTAACCACTCCACAGTACGTTTGACATGCGGAACCGGAGATATCTTGGTTTCGGTTGGGTTTCAAGCTGAGATATGCATTTTCTGCGATAATCTTGGTGAGACTTCAGTCAGAAGTATGCAGAATCATCTAGATCGCTCGTTTCGAGCTATTTAATGCGAAAAAAACATGTTTTCTGGAGTTTTCAACATTACACAGAGCGTTTGATATGCAGAACCGGCGACATCTTCGATTTCGTCGGGTTTCAAGCTGAGATATGCATTTTCTGCGATAATCTTGGTGAGACTTCAGTCAGAAGTATGCAGAATCATCTAGATCGCTCGTTTCGAGCTATCTAATGCGAGAAACACGTTATCTGGTGTTTTCACCACCCCACAGTGCGTTTGACATGCAGAACCGGCGACATCTTGGATTTCGTCGGGTTTCAAGCTGAGATATGCATTTTCTACAACAATCTTGGTGAGACTTCTGTAAGAAGTATGCAGAAACTGCGAGATCGCTCTTTTCGAGCTACTTAATGCGAGAAACATGTTATCTGGTGTTTTCACAACTCCACAGTGCGTTTGACATGCAGAACCGGCGACATCTTGGATTTCGTTGGGGTTCAAGCTGAGATATGCATTTTCTACGATAATCTTGGTGAGACTTCTGTCAGAAGTATGCAGAATCATCTAGATCGCTCTTTTCGAGCTATTTAATTCGAGAAACACGTTATCTGGTTGTTTTCACAACTCCACAGTGCGTTTGATATGCAGAACCGGCGACATCTTGGTTTCGTGAGGTTTCTAGCTGAGATATGCATTTTCTGCGATAATATTGGTGAGACTTCAGTCAGAAGTATGCAGAATCATATATATCGCTCGTTTCGAGCTATTTAATGCGAAAAAAAAAGTTTTCTGGTGTTCTCAACATTCCACAGTGCGTTTGATATGCAGAACCGGCGTTATCTTGATTTTCGTGGTGTTTCCAGCTGAGATATGCATTTTCTGCGATAGTATTGGTGAGACTTCTGTCTGAAGTATGCAGAATCATCGATATCGCTCTTCTCGAGCTTTTTAATGCGAGAAACACGTTATCTGGTGTTTTGACCACTCCACAGTGCGTTTGATATGTAGAGCCGCCGATGACTTGGTTTTCGTGGGGTTTCCAGATGAAATATGCATTTTCTGCGATAATCTTGGTGTTTCATCTATGAGAAGTATGCAGAATCATCGAGAACTCTCTTTTCGAGCTAGATAATGCGAGAAACTTGTTTTCTGGTGTTTTCACCACTCCACAGTGCGTCTGATATGCAGAACCGGCGATATCTTGATTTTCGTGGTGTTTCCAGCTGAGATATGCATTTACTGCGATAATCTTGGTGAAACTTCAGTCAGAAGTATGCAGAACCATCTAGATCGCTCGTTTCGAGCTATTTAATGCGAGAAACACGTTATCTGGTTGTTTTCACCACTCCATAGTGCGTTTGATATGCAGAACCGGCGACATCTTGATTTTCGTGAGGTTTCTAGCTGAGATATGCATTTTCTGCGATAATATTGGTGAGACTTCTGTCAGAAGTATGCAGAATCATCTAGATCGCACTTTTCGAGCTATTTAAATCGAGAATCACGTTATCTGGTTGTTTTCACAACTCCGCAGTGCGTTTGATATGCAGAACCGGCGACATCTTGGATTTCGTTGGGGTTCAAGCTGAGATATGCACATTCTACGATAATCTTTGTGAGACTTCTGTCAGAAGTATGCAGAATCATCTAGATCGCTCTTTTCGAGCTATTTAATGCGAGAAACACGTTTTCTGGTGTATTCACCACAACACAGTACGTTTGACATGCAGATCCGGAGATATCTTGGTTTCGGTCGGGTTTCAAGCTGAGATATGCATTCTCTACGATAATCTTGGTGAGACGTCTGTCAAAAGTATGCAGAATCTTCCAGAACGCTCTTTTCGAGCTACTTAATTCGAGAAACACGTTTTCTGGTGTTTTCACCACTCCACAGTCCGTTTAATGTGCAGAACCGGAGATAACTTGGCTTTCTTCGGGTATCAAGCTGAGATATGCATTTTCTACGATAATCTTGGTGAGACTTCTGTCAGAAGTAAGCAGAATCATCTAGATCGCTCTTGTCGATCTATTTAATTCGAGAAACACGTTATCTGGTTGTTTTCACAACTGCACAGTGCGTTTGATATGCAGAACCGGCGACATCTTGGATTTCGTCGGGGTTCATGCTGAGATATGCATTTTCTACGATAATCTTGGTGAGACTTCTGTCAGAAGTATGCAGAATCATCGGGATCGCTCTTTGCGAGCTATTTAATGCGAGAAACACGTTACCTGGTGTTTTCAACACTCCACAGTGCGTTTGATATGCAGAACCGGCGACATCTTAGCTTTCTTCGGGTATCAAGCTGAGATATGCATTTTCTACGATAATCTTGGTGAGACTTCTGTCAGAAGTATGCAGAATCATCTAGATCGCTCTTATCGATCTATTTAATTCGAGAAACACGTTATCTGGTTGTTTTCACAACTCCACAGTGCGTTTGATATGCAGAACCGGCGACATCTTGGATTTCGTCGGGGTTCATGCTGAGACATGTATTTTCTACGATAATCTTGGTGAGACTTCTGTCAGAAGTATGCAGAATCAACTAGATCGCTCTTTTCGAGCTATTTAATGCGAAAAAAACATGTTTTCTGGAGTTTTCCACATTACACAGAGCGTTTGACATGCTGAACCGCAGACATCTTGGTTTCGGTCGGGTTTCAAGCAGAGATATGCATTCTCTACGATAATCTTGGTGAGTCGTCTGTCAGAAGTATGCAGAATCATCGGGATCGCTCTTTTCGAGCTATTTAATGCGAGAAACACGTTATCTAGTGTTTTCAACACTCCACAGTGCGTTTGATATGCAGAACCGGCGACATCTTGGATTTCATCGGGGTTCAAGCTGAGATATGCATTTTCTACGATACTCTTGGTGAGACTTCTGTCAGAAGTATGCAGAATCATCGGGATCGCTCTTTGCGAGCTATTTAATGCGAGAAACACGTTACCTGGTGTTTTCAACACTCCACAGTGCGTTTGATATGCAGAACCGGCGACATCTTAGCTTTCTTCGGGTATCAAGCTGAGATATGCATTTTCTACGATAATCTTGGTGAGACTTCTGTCAGAAGTATGCAGAATCATCTAGATCGCTCTTATCGATCTATTTAATTCGAGAAACACGTTATCTGGTTGTTTTCACAACTCCACAGTGCGTTTGATATGCAGAACCGGCGACATCTTGGATTTCGTCGGGGTTCATGGTGAGACATGTATTTTCTACGATAATCTTGGTGAGACTTCTGTCAGAAGTATGCAGAATCAACTAGATCGCTCTTTTCGAGCTATTTAATGCGAAAAAAACATGTTTTCTGGAGTTTTCCACATTACACAGAGCGTTTGACATGCAGAACCGCAGATATCTTGGTTTCGGTCGGGTTTCAAGCTGAGATATGCATTCTCTACGATAATCTTGGTGAGACGTCTGTCAGAAGTATGCAGAATCATCGGGATCGCTCTTTTCGAGCTATTTAATGCGAGAAACACGTTATCTGGTGTTTTCAACACTCCACAGTGCGTTTGATATGCAGAACCGGCGACATCTTGGCATTCTTCGGGTATCAAGCTGAGATATGCATTTTCTACGATAATCTTGGTGAGACTTCTGTCAGAAGTATGCAGAATCATCTAGATCGCTCTTATCCAGCTATTTAATTCGAGAAACACGTTATCTGGTTGTTTTCACAAGTCCACAGTGCGTTTGATATGCAGAACCGGCGACATCTTGGATTTCGTCGGGGTTCATGCTGAGATATGCATTTTCTACGCTAATCTTGGTGAGACTTCTGGAAGAAGTATGCAGAAACTTCGAGATCGCTCTTTTCGAGCTACTTAATGCGAGAAACAGGTTATCTGGTGTTTTCACCACTCCACAGTGCGTTTGACATGCAGATCCGGAGATATCTTGGTTTCGGTCGGGTTTCAAGCTGAGATATGCATTCTCTACGATAATCTTGGTGAGACGTCTGTAAGAATTATGCAGAATCATCTAGATCGCTCGTTTCGAGATATCTAATGCGAGAAACACGTTATCTGGTGTTTTCACCACTTCACAGTGCGTTTGATATGCAGAATCGGCGACATCTTGGATTTCGTCGGGTGTCAAGCTGGGATATGCATTTTCTACAACAATCTTGGTGAGACTTCTGTAAGAAGTATGCAGAAACTTCGAGATCGCTCTTTTCGAGCTACTTAATGCGAGAAACACGTTATCTGGATGTTTTCACAACTCCACAGTGCGTTTGTTATGCAGAACCGGCGACATCTTGGTTTCGTGAGGTTTCTAGCTGAGATATGCATTTTCTGCGATAATATTGGTGAGACTTCAGTCAGAAGTATGCAGAATCATCTAGATCGCTCGTTTCGAGATATTTAATGCGAAAAAACAAGTTTTCTGGTGTTCTCAACACTCCACAGTGCGTTTGATATGCAGAACCGGCGTTATCTTGATTTTCGTGGTGTTTCCAGCTGAGATATGCATTTTCTACGATAAAGTTGGTGAGACCTCTGTCAGAAGTATGCAGAACCTTCGAGAACGCTCTTTTCGAGCTACTTAATGCGAGGAACAGGTTTTCTGGTGTTTTCACCACTCCGCAGTACGTTTGATGTGCACAACCGGCGAAATCTTGGTTTTCGTGAGGTTTCAAGCTGAGAAATGCATTTTCTGCGATAATCTTGGTGAGACTTCAGTCAGAAGTATGCAGAATCATCTAGATCGCTCTTTTCGAGCTATTTAATGCGAAAAAACCAGTTTTCTGGTGTTTTCAACATTCCACAGTGCGTTCGATATGCAGAACAGGCGATATCTTGATTTTCGTGGTGTTTCCAGCTGAGATATGCATTTTCTGCGATAATCTTGGTGAGTGTTCTGTCAGATGGATGCAGAATCATCGAGATCGCACGTTTCGAACTATTTAATGCGAAAAAACAAGTTTTCTGGTGTTCTCAACATTCCACAGTGCGTTTGATATGCAGAACCGGCGTTATCTTGATTTTCGTGGTGTTTCCAGCTGAGATATGCATTTTCTACGATAATATTGGTGAGACCTCTGTCAGAAGTATGTAGAATCTTCGAGAACGCTCTTTTCGAGCTACTTAATGCGAGGAACAGGTTTTCTGGTGTTTTCACCACTCCGCAGTACGTTTGATGTGCAGAACCGGCGACATCTTGATTTTCGTGAGATTTCAACCTGAGATATGCATTTTCTACGATAATCTTGGTGAGACTTCAGTCATAAGTATGCAGAATCATCTAGATCTCTCGTTTCGAGCTATTTAATGCGAAAAAACAAGTTTTCTGGTGTTTTCACCACTCCACAGTACGTTTGACATGCAGAACCGGCGACATCTTGATTTTCGTGAGAATTCAAGCTGAGATATGCATTTTCTGCGATAATATTGGTGAGACTTCGGTCATAGTATGCAGAATCATCTAGATCTCTCGTTTCGAGCTATTTAATGCGAAAAAACAAGTTCTCTGGTGTTTTCACCACTCCACAGTACGTTTGAAATGCAGAACCGGCGACATCTTGATTTTCGTGAGAATTCAAGCTGAGATTTGGATTTTCTACGATAATCTTGGTGAGACTTCTGTCAGAAGTATGCAGAATCATCGGGATCGCTCTTTTCGAGCTATTTAATGCGAAAAAACAAGTTTTCTGGTGTTTTCACCACTCCACAGTACGTTTGACATGCAGAACCGGCGACATCTTGATTTTCGTGAGAATTCAAGCTGAGATATGCATTTTCTGCGATAATATTGGTGAGACTTCGGTCATAGTATGCAGAATCATCTAGATCTCTCGTTTCGAGCTATTTAATGCGAAAAAACAAGTTCTCTGGTGTTTTCACCACTCCACAGTACGTTTGACATGCAGAACAGGCGACATCTTGGCTTTCGTCGGGTATCAACCTGAGATATGCATTTTCTACGATGATCTTGGTGAGACTTCTGTCAGAAGTATGCAGAATCATCGGGATAGCTCTTTTCGAGCTATTTAATGCGAGAAACACGTTATCTGGTGTTTTCACCACTCCACAGTGCGTTTTATATGCAGAACCGGCGACATCTTGATTTTGGTGAGGTTTCAAGCTGAGATATGCATTTTCTGCGATAATAATGGTGAGACTTCAGTCATAAGTATGCAGAATCATCTAGATCTCTCGTTTCGAGCTATTTAATGCGAAAAAACAAGTTTTCTGGTGTTTTCACCACTCCACAGTACGTTTGACATGCAGAACCGGCGACATCTTGATTTTCGTGAGAATTCAAGCTGAGATATGCATTTTCTGCGATAATATTGGTGAGACTTCGGTCATAGTATGCAGAATCATCTAGATCTCTCGTTTCGAGCTATTTAATGCGAAAAAACAAGTTCTCTGGTGTTTTCACCACTCCACAGTACGTTTGACATGCAGAACCGGCAACATCTTGATTTTCTTGAGGTTTCAAGCTGAGATATGCCTTTCTGCGATAATATTGGTGAGACTTCAGTCAGAAGTATGCAGAATCATCTAGATCGCTCGTTTCGAGCTATTTAATGCGAAAAAAACAGTTTTCTGGTGTTTTCAACATTCCACAGAGCGTTTGATATGCAGAACCGGCGATATCTTGATTTTCGTGGTGTTTGCAGCTGAGATATGCATTTTCTACGATAACCATGGTGAGTCTTCTGTCAGAAGTATGCAGAATCATCTAGAACGCTCTTTCGAGCTATTTAATGCGAGAAACACGTTTTCTGGTGTTTTCACGACTCCACAGTGCGTTTGATATGCAGAACCGGCCACATCTTAGATTTCGTCGGGTTTCAAGCTGAGATATGCATTTTCTACAATAATCTAGGTGACACTTCAGTCAGAAGTATGCAGAATCATCTAGATCGCTCTTTTCGAGCTATTTAATGCGAGAAACACGTTTTCTGGTGTATTCACCACTCCACAGTACGTTTGATGTGCAGAACCGGAGATAACTTGGTTTTCGTGAGGTGTCAAGCTGATATATGCATTCTCTGCGATAACCATGGTGAGTCTTCTGTCAGAAGTATGCAGAATCATCGGGAACCCACTTTTCGACCTATTTAATGCGAGAAACACGTTATATGGTTGTTTTCACCACTCCACAGTGCGTTTGATATGCATAACCGGCGATATCTCGATTTTCGTGGTGTTTCCAGCTGAGATATGCATTTTCTGCAATAATCTTGGTGAGTCTTCAGTCAGAAGTATGCAGAATCATCTAGATCGCTCTTTTCGAGCTATTTAATGCGACAAAACAAGTTTTCTGGTATTTTCAACATTCCACAGTGCGTTTGATATGCAGAACCGGCCAGATCTTAGATTTCGTCGGGTTTCAAGCTGAGATATGCATTTTCTACAATAATCTAGGTGACACTTCAGTCAGAAGTATGCAGAATCATCTAGATCGCTCTTTTCGAGCTATTTAATGCGAAAAAACAAGTTTTCTGGTGTTTTCAACATTCCACAGTGCGTTTCATATGCAGAACGGCGATATCTTGATTTTCGTGGTGTTTCCAGCTGAGATATGCATTTTCTGCGATAATCTTGGTGAGTCATCAGTCATAAGTATGCAGAATCATCGAGATCCCTCTTTTCGAGCTATTTAATGCGAGAAACACGTTTTCTGGTGTATTCACCACTCCACAGTACGTTTGACATGCAGAACCTGCGAAATCTTGCTTTTCGTGGGTTTTCAAGCTGAGATATGAATTTTCTGCGATAATCTTGGTGAGACTTCAGTCGGAAGTATGCAGAATCATCTAGATCGCTCTTTTCGAGCTATTTAATGCGAGAAACACGTTATCTGGTGTTTTCACCACTCCACAGTGCGTTTTATATGCAGAACAGCGACATCTTGATTTTGGTGAGGTTTCAAGCTGAGATATGCATTTTCTGCGATAATCTTGGTGAGTCTTCTGTCAGTAGTATGCAGAACCATCGAGACCCCTCTTTTCGAGCTATTTAATGCGAGAAACACGTTATCTGGTGTTTTTACCACTCCACAGTGCGTTTTATATGCAGAACAGCGACATCTTGATTTTGCTGAGGTTTCAAGCTGGGATATGCATTTTCTGCGATAATATTGGTGAGACTTCAGTCATAAGTATGCAGAATCATCTAGATCGCTCTTTTCGAGCTATTTAATGCGAAAAAACAAGTTTTCTGGTTTTTTCACCAATCCACAGTACGTTTGACATGCAGAACCAGCGACATCTTGACTTTCGTGATGTTTCAAGCTGAGATATGGATTTTCTGCGATAATCTTGGTGAGACTTCAGTCAGAAGTATGCAGAATCATCTAGATCGCTCTCTTCGAGCTATTTAATGCGAAAAAACAAGTTTTCTGGTGTTTTCAACATTCCACAGTGCGTTCGATATGCAGAACCGGCGATATCTTGATTTTCGTGGTGTTTGCAGCTGATATATGCATTCTCTGCGATAATCTTGGTGAGTCTTCTGTCAGAAGTATGCAGAATCATCTAGATCGCTCTTTTCGATCTATTTAATGCGAGAAACACGTTTTCTGGTGTATTCACCACTCCACTGTACGTTTGATGTGCAGAACCGGAGATAACTTGGTTTTCTTGAGGTGTCAAGCTGAGATATGGATTTTCTGCGATAATCTTGGTGAGACTTCAGTCAGAAGTATGCAGAATCATCTAGATCGCTCTTTTCGTGCTATTTAATGCGAAAAAACAAGTTTTCTGGTGTTTTCAACATTCCACAGTGCGCTTGATATGCAGAACCGGCGATATCTCGACTTTCGTGGTGTTTCCAGCTGAGATATGCATTTTCTGCAATAATCTTGGTGAGTCTTCAGTCAGAAGTATGCAGAATCATCTAGATCGCTCTTTTCGAGCTATTTAATGCGACAAAACAAGTTTTCTGGTATTTTCAACATTCCACAGTGCGTTTGATATGCAGAACCGGCCACATCTTAGATTTCGTCGTGTTTCAAGCTGAGATATGCATTTTCTACAATAATCTAGGTGACACTTCAGTCAGAAGTATGCAGAATCATCTAGATCGCTCTTTTCGAGCTATTTAATGCGAAAAAACAAGTTTTCTGGTGTTTTCAACATTCCACAGTGCGTTTTATATGCAGAACCGGCGATATCTTGATTTTCGTGGTGTTTCCAGCTGAGATATGCATTTTCTGCGATAATCTTGGTGAGTCATCAGTCATAAGTATGCAGAATCATCGAGATCCCTCTTTTCGAGCTATTTAATGCGAGAAACACGTTTTCTGGTGTATTCACCACTCCACAGTACGTTTGACATGCAGAACCTGCGAAATCTTGCTTTTCGTGGGTTTTCAAGCTGAGATATGAATTTTCTGCGATAATCTTGGTGAGACTTCAGTCGGAAGTATGCAGAATCATCTAGATCGCTCTTTTCGAGCTATTTAATGCGAGAAACACGTTATCTGGTGTTTTCACCACTCCACAGTGCGTTTTATATGCAGAACAGCGACATCTTGATTTTGGTGAGGTTTCAAGCTGAGATATGCATTTTCTGCGATAATCTTGGTGAGTCTTCTGTCAGTAGTATGCAGAACCATCGAGGCCCCTCTTTTCGAGCTATTTAATGCGAGAAACACGTTATCTGGTGTTTTTACCACTCCACAGTGCGTTTTATATGCAGAACAGCGACATCTTGATTTTGCTGAGGTTTCAAGCTGGGATATGCATTTTCTGCGATAATATTGGTGAGACTTCAGTCATAAGTATGCAGAATCATCTAGATCGCTCTTTTCGAGCTATTTAATGCGAAAAAACAAGTTTTCTGGTTTTTTCACCACTCCACAGTACGTTTGACATGCAGAACCAGCGACATCTTGACTTTCGTGATGTTTCAAGCTGAGATATGGATTTTCTGCGATAATCTTGGTGAGACTTCAGTCAGAAGTATGCAGAATCATCTAGATCGCTCTCTTCGAGCTATTTAATGCGAAAAAACAAGTTTTCTGGTGTTTTCAACATTCCACAGTGCGTTCGATATGCAGAACCGGCGATATCTTGATTTTCGTGGTGTTTGCAGCTGATATATGCATTCTCTGCGATAATCTTGGTGAGTCTTCTGTCAGAAGTATGCAGAATCATCTAGATCGCTCTTTTCGATCTATTTAATGCGAGAAACACGTTTTCTGGTGTATTCACCACTCCACTGTACGTTTGATGTGCAGAACCGGAGATAACTTGGTTTTCGTGAGGTGTCAAGCTGAGATATGGATTTTCTGCGATAATCTTGGTGAGACTTCAGTCAGAAGTATGCAGAATCATCTAGATCGCTCTTTTCGTGCTATTTAATGCGAAAAAACAAGTTTTCTGGTGTTTTCAACATTCCACAGTGCGCTTGATATGCAGAACCGGCGATCTCTCGATTTTCGTGGTGTTTCCAGCTGAGATATGCATTTTCTGCAATAATCTTGGTGAGTCTTCAGTCAGAAGTATGCAGAATCATCTAGATCGCTCTTTTCGAGCTATTTAATGCGAAAAAACAAGTTTTCTGGTGTTTTCAACATTCCACAGTGCGTTTTATATGCAGAACCGGTGATATCTTGATTTTCGTGGTGTTTCCAGCTGAGATATGCATTTTCTGCGATAATCTTGGTGAGTCATCAGTCATAAGTATGCAGAATCATCGAGATCCCTCTTTTCGAGCTATTTAATGCGAGAAACACGTTTTCTGGTGTATTCACCACTCCACAGTACGTTTGACATGCAGAACCTGCGAAATCTTGCTTTTCGTGGGTTTTCAAGCTGAGATATGAATTTTCTGCGATAATCTTGGTGAGACTTCAGTCGGAAGTATGCAGAATCATCTAGATCGCTCTTTTCAAGCTATATAATGCGAGAAACACGTTATCTGGTGTTTTCACCACTCCACAGTGCGTTTTATATGCAGAACAGCGACATCTTGATTTTGGTGAGGTTTCAAGCTGAGATATGCATTTTCTGCGATAATCTTGGTGAGTCTTCTGTCAGTAGTATGCAGAACCATCGAGACCCCTCTTTTCGAGCTATTTAATGCGAGGAACACGTTATCTGGTGTTTTTACCACTCCACAGTGCGTTTTATATGCAGAACAGCGACATCTTGATTTTGCTGAGGTTTCAAGCTGAGATATGCATTTTCTGCGATAATATTGGTGAGACTTCAGTCATAAGTATGCAGAATCATCTAGATCGCTCTTTTCGAGCTATTTAATGCGAAAAAACAAGTTTTCTGGTTTTTTCACCACTCCACAGTACGTTTGACATGCAGAACCAGCGACATCTTGACTTTCGTGATGTTTCAAGCTGAGATATGGATTTTCTGCGATAATCTTGGTGAGACTTCAGTCAGAAGTATGCAGAATCATCTAGATCGCTCTCTTCGAGCTATTTAATGCGAAAAAACAAGTTTTCTGGTGTTTTCAACATTCCACAGTGCGTTCGATATGCAGAACCGGCGATATCTTGATTTTTGTGGTGTTTCCAGCTGATATATGCATTCTCTGCGATAATCTTGGTGAGTCTTCTGTCAGAAGTATGCAGAATCATCTAGATCGCTCTTTTCGATCTATTTAATGCGAGAAACACGTTTTCTGGTGTATTCACCACTCCACAGTACGTTTGATGTGCAGAACCGGAGATATCTTGATTTTCGTGGTGTTTGCAGCTGAGATATGCATTCTCTCCGATAATCTTGGTGAGTCTTCTGTCAGAAGTATGCAGAATCATCGAGATCGCTTTTTCGAGCTATTTAATGCGAGAAACACGTTTTCTGGTGTTTTCACCACTCCACAGTGCGTTTGATGTGCAGAACCGGAGATAACTTGGTTTTCGTGAGGTTTCAAGCTGAGATATGCATTTTCTACGATAGTCTTGGTGAGACTTCTGTCAGAAGTATGCAGAATCATCGGGATCGCTCTTTTCGAGCTATTTAATGCCAGAAACACGTTATATGGTTGTTTTCACCACTCCACAGTGCGTTTGATATGCATAACCGGCGATACCTTGATTTTCGTGGTGTTTCCAGCTGAGATATGCATTCTCTCCGATAATCTTGGTGAGTCTTCTGTCAGAAGTATGCAGAATCATCGAGATCGTTTTTTCGAGATATTTAATGCGAGAAACACGTTTTCTGGTGAATTCACCACTCCACAGTACGTTTGACATGCAGAACAGGCGAAATCTTAATTTTCGTGAGATTTCAACCTGAGATATGCATTTTCGTCGATAATCTTGGTGAGTCTTCTGTCAGTAGTATGCAGAATCATCGAGACCCCTCTTTTCGAGCTATTTAATGCGAGAAACACGTTATCTGGTTGCTTTCACGACTCCACAGTGCGTTTGATATGCAGAACCGGCAACATCTTGATTTTCGTGAGGTTTCAAGCTGAGATATGCCTTTCTGCGATTATATTGGTGAGACTTCAGTCAGAAGTATGCAGAATCATCTAGATCGCGCGTTTCGAGCTATGTAATGCGAAAAAACAAGTTTTCTGGTGTTTTCAACATTCCACAGAGCGTTTGATATGCAGAACAGGCGATATCTTGATTTTCGTGGTGTTTGCAGCTGAGATATGCCTTTCTGCGATAATATTGGTGAGACTTCAGTCAGAAGTATGCAGAATCATCTAGATCGCTCGTTTCGAGCTATTTAATGCGAAAAAACAAGTTTTCTGGTGTTTTCAACATTCCACAGTACGTTTGATATGCAGAACCGGCGATATCTTGATTTTCGTGGTGTTTGCAGCTGAGATATGCATTTTCTACGATAACCATGGTGAGTCTTCTGTCAGAAGTATGCAGAATCATCGGGATCCCACTTTTCGAGCTATTTAATGCGAGAAACACGTTATATGGTTGTTTTCACCACTCCACAGTGCGTTTGATATGCATAACCGGCGATATCTTGATTTTCGTGGTGTTTCCAGCTGATATATGCATTCTCTGCGATAATATTGGTGAGTCTTCTGTCAGAAGTGTGCAGAATCATCTAGATCGCTCTTTTCGATCTACTTAATGCGAGAAACACGTTTTCTGGTGTATTCACCACTCCACAGTACGTTTGATGTGCAGAACCGGAGATAACTTGGTTTTCGTGAGGTGTCAAGCTGAGATATGGATTTTCTGCGATAATCTTGGTGAGACTTCAGTCAGACGTATGCAGAATCATCTAGATCGCTCTTTTCGAGCTATTTAATGCGAAAAAACAAGTTTTCTGGTGTTTTCAACATTCCACAGTGCGCTTGATATGCAGATCCGGCGATATATCGATTTTCGTGGTGTTTCCAGCTGAGATATGCATTTTCTGCAATAATCTTGGTGAGTCTTCAGTCAGAAGTATGCAGAATCATCTAGATCGCTCGTTTCGAGCTATTGAATGCGAAAAAACAAGTTTTCTGGTGTTTTCAACATTCCACAGAGCGTTTGATATGCAGAACCGGCGATATCTTGATTTTCGTGGTGTTTGCAGCTGAGATATGCATTTTCTACGATAACCATGGTGAGTCTTCTGTCAGAAGTATGCAGAATCATCGGGATCGCTCTTTTCGAGCTATTTAATGCGGCAAACACGTTATCTGGTTGCTTTCACGACTCCACAGTGCGTTTGAAATGCAGAACCGGCAACATCTTGATTTTCGTGAGGTTTCAAGCTGAGATATGCCTTTCTGCGATAATATTGGTGAGACTTCAGTCAGAAGTATGCAGAATCATCTAGATCGCTCGTTTCGAGCTATTGAATGCGAAAAAACAAGTTTTCTGGTGTTTTCAACATTCCACAGAGCGTTTGATATGCAGAACCGGCGATATCTTGATTTTCGTGGTGTTTGCAGCTGAGATATGCATTTTCTACGATAACCATGGTGAGTCTTCTGTCAGAAGTATGCAGAATCATCTTGATCGCTCTTCTCGAGCTATTTAATGCGAGAAACACGTTTTCTGGTGTATTCACCACCCCACAGTACGTTTGACATGCAGAACCGGCGACATCTTGGCTTTCGTCGGGTATCAACCTGAGATATGCATTTTCTACCATAATTTTGGTGAGACTTCTGTCAGAAGTATGCAGAATCATCGCGATCGCTATTTTCGAGCTATTTAATGCGACCAACACGTTATCTGGTTTCTTTCACGACTCCACAGTGCGTTTGATATGCAGAACCGGCGATATCTTGATTTTCGTCGTGTTTGCAGCTGAGATATGCATTTTCTACGATAACCATGGTGAGTCTTCTGTCAGAAGTATGCAGAATCATCGGGATCCCACTTTTCGAGCTCTTTCGTGCGAGAAACACGTTATATGGTTGTTTTCACCACTCCACAGTGCGTTTGATATGCATAACCTGCGATATCTTGATTTTTGTGGTGTTTCCAGCTGATATATGCATTCTCTGCGATAATCTTGGTGAGTCTTCTGTCAGAAGTATGCAGAATCATCTAGATCGCTCTTTTCGATCTATTTAATGCGAGAAACACGTTTTCTGGTGTATTCACCACTCCACAGTACGTTTGATGTGCAGAACCGGAGATATCTTGATTTTCGTGGTGTTTGCAGCTGAGATATGCATTCTCTCCGATAATCTTGGTGAGTCTTCTGTCAGAAGTATGCAGAATCATCGAGATCGCTTTTTCGAGCTATTTAATGCGAGAAACACGTTTTCTGGTGTTTTCACCACTCCACAGTGCGTTTGATGTGCAGAACCGGAGATAACTTGGTTTTCGTGAGGTTTCAAGCTGAGATATGCATTTTCTACGATAATCTTGGTGAGACTTCTGTCAGAAGTATGCAGAATCATCGGGATCGCTCTTTTCGAGCTATTTAATGCCAGAAACACGTTATATGGTTGTTTTCACCACTCCACAGTGCGTTTGATATGCATAACCGGCGATACCTTGATTTTCGTGGTGTTTCCAGCTGAGATATGCATTCTCTCCGATAATCTTGGTGAGTCTTCTGTCAGAAGTATGCAGAATCATCGAGATCGTTTTTTCGAGCTATTTAATGCGAGAAACACGTTTTCTGGTGAATTCACCACTCCACAGTACGTTTGACATGCAGAACAGGCGAAATCTTAATTTTCGTGAGATTTCAACCTGAGATATGCATTTTCGTCGATAATCTTGGTGAGTCTTCTGTCAGTAGTATGCAGAATCATCGAGACCCCTCTTTTCGAGCTATTTAATGCGAGAAACACGTTATCTGGTTGCTTTCACGACTCCACAGTGCGTTTGATATGCAGAACCGGCAACATCTTGATTTTCGTGAGGTTTCAAGCTGAGATATGCCTTTCTGCGATTATATTGGTGAGACTTCAGTCAGAAGTATGCAGAATCATCTAGATCGCGCGTTTCGAGCTATGTAATGCGAAAAAACAAGTTTTCTGGTGTTTTCAACATTCCACAGAGCGTTTGATATGCAGAACAGGCGATATCTTGATTTTCGTGGTGTTTGCAGCTGAGATATGCCTTTCTGCGATAATATTGGTGAGACTTCAGTCAGAAGTATGCAGAATCATCTAGATCGCTCGTTTCGAGCTATTTAATGCGAAAAAACAAGTTTTCTGGTGTTTTCAACATTCCACAGTACGTTTGATATGCAGAACCGGCGATATCTTGATTTTCGTGGTGTTTGCAGCTGAGATATGCATTTTCTACGATAACCATGGTGAGTCTTCTGTCAGAAGTATGCAGAATCATCGGGATCCCACTTTTCGAGCTATTTAATGCGAGAAACACGTTATATGGTTGTTTTCACCACTCCACAGTGCGTTTGATATGCATAACCGGCGATATCTTGATTTTCGTGGTGTTTCCAGCTGATATATGCATTCTCTGCGATAATATTGGTGAGTCTTCTGTCAGAAGTGTGCAGAATCATCTAGATCGCTCTTTTCGATCTACTTAATGCGAGAAACACGTTTTCTGGTGTATTCACCACTCCACAGTACGTTTGATGTGCAGAACCGGAGATAACTTGGTTTTCGTGAGGTGTCAAGCTGAGATATGGATTTTCTGCGATAATCTTGGTGAGACTTCAGTCAGACGTATGCAGAATCATCTAGATCGCTCTTTTCGAGCTATTTAATGCGAAAAAACAAGTTTTCTGGTGTTTTCAACATTCCACAGTGCGCTTGATATGCAGATCCGGCGATATATCGATTTTCGTGGTGTTTCCAGCTGAGATATGCATTTTCTGCAATAATCTTGGTGAGTCTTCAGTCAGAAGTATGCAGAATCATCTAGATCGCTCTTTTCGAGCTATTTAATGCGAATAAACAAGTTTTCTGGTGTTTTCAACATTCCACAGTACGTTTGATATGCAGAACCGGCGATATCTTGATTTTCGTGGTGTTTGCAGCTGAGATATGCATTTTCTACGATAACCATGGTGAGTCTTCTGTCAGAAGTATGCAGAATCATCGGGATCGCTCTTTTCGAGCTATTTAATGCGGCAAACACGTTATCTGGTTGCTTTCACGACTCCACAGTGCGTTTGAAATGCAGAACCGGCAACATCTTGATTTTCGTGAGGTTTCAAGCTGAGATATGCCTTTCTGCGATAATATTGGTGAGACTTCAGTCAGAAGTATGCAGAATCATCTAGATCGCTCGTTTCGAGCTATTGAATGCGAAAAAACAAGTTTTCTGGTGTTTTCAACATTCCACAGAGCGTTTGATATGCAGAACCGGCGATATCTTGATTTTCGTGGTGTTTGCAGCTGAGATATGCATTTTCTACGATAACCATGGTGAGTCTTCTGTCAGAAGTATGCAGAATCATCGGGATCGCTCTTTTCGAGCTATTTAATGCGGCAAACACGTTATCTGGTTGCTTTCACGACTCCACAGTGCGTTTGAAATGCAGAACCGGCAACATCTTGATTTTCGTGAGGTTTCAAGCTGAGATATGCCTTTCTGCGATAATATTGGTGAGACTTCAGTCAGAAGTATGCAGAATCATCTAGATCGCTCGTTTCGAGCTATTGAATGCGAAAAAACAAGTTTTCTGGTGTTTTCAACATTCCACAGAGCGTTTGATATGCAGAACCGGCGATATCTTGATTTTCGTGGTGTTTGCAGCTGAGATATGCATTTTCTACGATAACCATGGTGAGTCTTCTGTCAGAAGTATGCAGAATCATCTTGATCGCTCTTCTCGAGCTATTTAATGCGAGAAACACGTTTTCTGGTGTATTCACCACCCCACAGTACGTTTGACATGCAGAACCGGCGACATCTTGGCTTTCGTCGGGTATCAACCTGAGATATGCATTTTCTACCATAATTTTGGTGAGACTTCTGTCAGAAGTATGCAGAATCATCGCGATCGCTATTTTCGAGCTATTTAATGCGACCAACACGTTATCTGGTTGCTTTCACGACTCCACAGTGCGTTTGATATGCAGAACCGGCGATATCTTGATTTTCGTCGTGTTTGCAGCTGAGATATGCATTTTCTACGATAACCATGGTGAGTCTTCTGTCAGAAGTATGCAGAATCATCGGGATCCCACTTTTCGAGCTCTTTCGTGCGAGAAACACGTTATATGGTTGTTTTCACCACTCCACAGTGCGTTTGATATGCATAACCTGCGATATCTTGATTTTTGTGGTGTTTCCAGCTGATATATGCATTCTCTGCGATAATCTTGGTGAGTCTTCTGTCAGAAGTATGCAGAATCATCTAGATCGCTCTTTTCGATCTATTTAATGCGAGAAACACGTTTTCTGGTGTATTCACCACTCCACAGTACGTTTGATGTGCAGAACCGGAGATATCTTGATTTTCGTGGTGTTTGCAGCTGAGATATGCATTCTCTCCGATAATCTTGGTGAGTCTTCTGTCAGAAGTATGCAGAATCATCGAGATCGTTTTTTCGAGCTATTTAATGCGAGAAACACGTTTTCTGGTGAATTCACCACTCCACAGTACGTTTGACATGCAGAACAGGCGAAATCTTAATTTTCGTGAGATTTCAACCTGAGATATGCATTTTCGTCGATAATCTTGGTGAGTCTTCTGTCAGTAGTATGCAGAATCATCGAGACCCCTCTTTTCGAGCTATTTAATGCGAGAAACACGTTATCTGGTTGCTTTCACGACTCCACAGTGCGTTTGATATGCAGAACCGGCAACATCCTGATTTTCGTGAGGTTTCAAGCTGAGATATGCCTTTCTGCGATTATATTGGTGAGACTTCAGTCAGAAGTATGCAGAATCATCTAGATCGCGCGTTTCGAGCTATGTAATGCGAAAAAACAAGTTTTCTGGTGTTTTCAACATTCCACAGAGCGTCTGATATGCAGAACAGGCGATATCTTGATTTTCGTGGTGTTTGCAGCTGAGAGATGCCTTTCTGCGATAATATTGGTGAGACTTCAGTCAGAAGTATGCAGAATCATCTAGATCGCTCGTTTCGAGCTATTTAATGCGAAAAAACAAGTTTTCTGGTGTTTTCAACATTCCACAGTACGTTTGATATGCAGAACCGGCGATATCTTGATTTTCGTGGTGTTTGCAGCTGAGATATGCATTTTCTACGATAACCATGGTGAGTCTTCTGTCAGAAGTATGCAGAATCAGCGGGATCCCACTTTTCGAGCTATTTAATGCGAGAAACACGTTATATGGTTGTTTTCACCACTCCACAGTGCGTTTGATATGCATAACCGGCGATATCTTGATTTTCGTGGTGTTTCCAGCTGATATATGCATTCTCTGCGATAATCTTGGTGAGTCTTCTGTCAGAAGTGTGCAGAATCATCTAGATCGCTCTTTTCGATCTACTTAATGCGAGAAACACGTTTTCTGGTGTATTCACCACTCCACAGTACGTTTGATGTGCAGAACCGGAGATAACTTGGTTTTCGTGAGGTGTCAAGCTGAGATATGGATTTTCTGCGATAATCTTGGTGAGACTTCAGTCAGACGTATGCAGAATCATCTAGATCGCTCTTTTCGAGCTATTTAATGCGAAAAAACAAGTTTTCTGGTGTTTTCAACATTCCACAGTGCGCTTGATATGCAGATCCGGCGATATATCGATTTTCGTGGTGTTTCCAGCTGAGATATGCATTTTCTGCAATAATCTTGGTGAGTCTTCAGTCAGAAGTATGCAGAATCATCTAGATCGCTCTTTTCGAGCTATTTAATGCGAATAAACAAGTTTTCTGGTGTTTTCAACATTCCACAGTACGTTTGATATGCAGAACCGGCGATATCTTGATTTTCGTGGTGTTTGCAGCTGAGATATGCATTTTCTACGATAACCATGGTGAGTCTTCTGTCAGAAGTATGCAGAATCATCGGGATCGCTCTTTTCGAGCTATTTAATGCGGCAAACACGTTATCTGGTTGCTTTCACGACTCCACAGTGCGTTTGAAATGCAGAACCGGCAACATCTTGATTTTCGTGAGGTTTCAAGCTGAGATATGCCTTTCTGCGATAATATTGGTGAGACTTCAGTCAGAAGTATGCAGAATCATCTAGATCGCTCGTTTCGAGCTATTGAATGCGAAAAAACAAGTTTTCTGGTGTTTTCAACATTCCACAGAGCGTTTGATATGCAGAACCGGCGATATCTTGATTTTCGTGGTGTTTGCAGCTGAGATATGCATTTTCTACGATAACCATGGTGAGTCTTCTGTCAGAAGTATGCAGAATCATCTTGATCGCTCTTCTCGAGCTATTTAATGCGAGAAACACGTTTTCTGGTGTATTCACCACCCCACAGTACGTTTGACATGCAGAACCGGCGACATCTTGGCTTTCGTCGGGTATCAACCTGAGATATGCATTTTCTACCATAATTTTGGTGAGACTTCTGTCAGAAGTATGCAGAATCAACGCGATCGCTATTTTCGAGCTATTTAATGCGACCAACACGTTATCTGGTTGCTTTCACGACTCCACAGTGCGTTTGATATGCAGAACCGGCAACATCTTGATTTTCGTGAGTTTTCAAGCTGAGATATGCCTTTCTGCGATAATATTGGTGAGACTTCAGTCAGAAGTATGCAGAATCATCTAGATCGCTCGTTTCGAGCTATTTAATGCGAAAAAACAAGTTTTCTGGTGTTTTCAACATTCCACAGAGCGTTTGATATGCAGAACCGGCGATATCTTGATTTTCGTGGTGTTTGCAGCTGAGATATGCATTTTCTACGATAACCATGGTGAGTCTTCTGTCAGAAGTATGCAGAATCATCGGGATCCCACTTTTCGAGCTATTTAATGCGAGAAACACGTTATATGGTTGTTTTCACCACTCCACAGTGCGTTTGATATGCATAACCGGCGATATCTTGATTTTCGTGGTGTTTGCAGCTGAGATATGCATTTTCTACGATAACCATGGTGAGTCTTCTGTCAGAAGTATGCAGAATCATCGGGATCCCACTTTTCGAGCTATTTAATGCGAGAAACACGTTATATGGTTGTTTTCACCACTCCACAGTGCGTTTGATATGCATAACCGGCGATATCTTGATTTTCGTGGTGTTTCCAGCTGATATATGCATTCTCTGCGATAATCTTGGTGAGACTTCAGTCAGAAGTATGCAGAATCATCTAGATCGCCCTTTCGAGCTATTTAATGCGAAAAAACAAGTTTTCTGGTGTTTTCAACATTCCACAGTGCGCTTGATATGCAGAACCGGCGATATATCGATTTTCGTGGTGTTTCCAGCTGAGATATGCATTTTCTGCAAGAATCTTGGTGAGTCTTCAGTCAGAAGTATGCAGAATCATCTAGATCGCTCTATTCGAGCTATTTAATGCGAAAAAACAAGTTTTCTGGTGTGTTCAACATTCCACAGTACGTTTGATATGCAGAACCGGCGATATCTTGATTTTCGTGGTGTTTGCAGCTGAGATATGCATTTTCTACGATAACCATGGTGAGTCTACTGTCAGAAGTATGCAGAATCATCGGGATCGCTCTTTTCGAGCTATTTAATGCGACAAACACGTTATCTGGTTGCTTTCACGACTCCACAGTGCGTTTGAAATGCAGAACCGGCAACATCTTGATTTTCGTGAGGTTTCAAGCTGAGATATGCCTTTCTGCGATAATATTGGTGAGACTTCTGTCAGAAGTATGCAGAATCATCGGGATCGCTCTTCTCGAGCTATTTAATGCGAGAAACACGTTTTCTGGTGTATTCACCACCCCACAGTACGTTTGACATGCAGAACCGGCGACATCTTGGCTTTCGTCGGGTATCAACCTGAGATATGCATTTTCTACCATAATTTTGGTGAGACTTCTGTCAGAAGTATGCAGAATCATCGGGATCGCTCTTTTCGAGCTATTTAATGCGAGAAACACGTTATATGGTTGTTTTAACCACTCCACAGTGCGTTTGATATGCATAACCGGCGATATCTTGATTTTCGTGGTGTTTCCAGCTGAGATATGCCTTTCTGCGATAATATTGGTGAGACTTCAGTCAGAAGTATGCAGAATCATCTAGATCGCTCGTTTCGAGCTATTTAATGCGAAAAAACAAGTTTTCTGGTGTTTTCAACATTCCACAGTACGTTTGATATGCAGAACCGGCGATATCTTGATTTTCGTGGTGTTTGCAGCTGAGATATGCATTTTCTACGATAACCATGGTGAGTCTTCTGTCAGAAGTATGCAGAATCATCGGGATCCCACTTTTCGAGCTATTTAATGCGAGAAACACGTTATATGGTTGTTTTCACCACTCCACAGTGCGTTTGATATGCATAACCGGCGATATCTTGATTTTCGTGGTGTTTCCAGCTGATATATGCATTCTCTGCGATAATCTTGGTGAGTCTTCAGTCAGAAGTATGCAGAATCATCTAGATCGCTCGTTTCGAGCTATGTAATGCGAAAAAACAAGTTTTCTGGTGTTTTCAACATTCCACAGTACGTTTGATATGCAGAACCGGCGATATCTTGATTTTCGTGGTGTTTGCAGCTGAGACATGCATTTTCTACGATAACCATGGTGAGTCTTCTGTCAGAAGTATGCAGAATCATCGGGATCCCACTTTTCGAGCTATTTAATGCGAGAAACACGTTATATGGTTGTTTTCACCACTCCACAGTGCGTTTGATATGCATAACCGGCGATATCTTGATTTTCGTGGTGTTTCCAGCTGATATATGCATTCTCTGCGATAATCTTGGTGAGTCTTCTGTCAGAAGTATGCAGAATCATCTAGATCGCTCTTTTCGATCTATTTAATGCGAGAAACACGTTTTCTGGTGTATTCACCACTCCACAGTACGTTTGATGTGCAGAACCGGAGATAGCTTGGTTTTCGTGAGGTGTCAAGCTGAGATATGGATTTTCTGCGATAATCTTGGTGAGACTTCTGTCAGAAGTATGCAGAATCATCCAGATCGCTCTTTTCGAGCTATTTAATGCGACAAACACGTTATCTGGTTGCTTTCACGACTCCACAGTGCGTTTGAAATGCAGAACCGGCAACATCTTGATTTTCGTGAGGTTTCAAGCTGAGATATGCCTTTCTGCGATAATATTGGTGAGACTTCAGTCAGAAGTATGCAGAATCATCTAGATCGCTCGTTTCGAGCTATTTAATGCGAAAAAACAAGTTTTCTGGTGTTTTCAACATTCCACAGTACGTTTGATATGCAGAACCGGCGATATCTTGATTTTCGTGGTGTTTGCAGCTGAGATATGCATTTTCTACGATAACCATGGTGAGTCTTCTGTCAGAAGTATGCAGAATCATCGGGATCCCACTTTTCGAGCTATTTAATGCGAGAAACACGTTATATGGTTGTTTTCACCACTCCACAGTGCGTTTGATATGCATAACCGGCGATATCTTGATTTTCGTGGTGTTTCCAGCTGATATATGCATTCTCTGCGATAATCTTGGTGAGTCTTCAGTCAGAAGTATGCAGAATCATCTAGATCGCTCGTTTCGAGCTATGTAATGCGAAAAAACAAGTTTTCTGGTGTTTTCAACATTCCACAGTACGTTTGATATGCAGAACCGGCGATATCTTGATTTTCGTGGTGTTTGCAGCTGAGACATGCATTTTCTACGATAACCATGGTGAGTCTTCTGTCAGAAGTATGCAGAATCATCGGGATCCCACTTTTCGAGCTATTTAATGCGAGAAACACGTTATATGGTTGTTTTCACCACTCCACAGTGCGTTTGATATGCATAACCGGCGATATATTGATTTTCGTGGTGTTTCCAGCTGATATATGCATTCTCTGCGATAATCTTGGTGAGTCTTCTGTCAGAAGTATGCAGAATCATCTAGATCGCTCTTTTCGATCTATTTAATGCGAGAAACACGTTTTCTGGTGTATTCACCACTCCACAGTACGTTTGATGTGCAGAACCGGAGATAACTTGGTTTTCGTGAGGTGTCAAGCTGAGATATGGATTTTCTGCGATAATCTTGGTGAGACTTCAGTCAGAAGTATGCAGAATCATCTAGATCGCTCATTTCGAGCTATTTAATGCGAAAAAACAAGTTTTCTGGTGTTTTCAACATTCCACAGTGTGCTTGATATGCAGAAGCGGCGATAAATCGATTTTCGTGGTGTTTCCAGCTGAGACATGCATTTTCTGCAATAATCTTGGTGAGTCTTCAGTCAGAAGTATGCAGAATCATCTAGATCGCTCTTTTCGAGCTATTTAATGCGAAAAAACAAGTTTCCTGGTGTTTTCAACATTCCACAGTGCGCTTGATATGCAGAACCGGCGATATATGGATTTTCGTGGTGTTTCCAGCTGAGATATGCATTTTCTGCAATAATCTTGGTGAGTCATCAGTCAGAAGTATGCAGAATCATCGGGATCGCTCTTTTCGAGCTATTTAATGCGACAAACACGTTATCTGGTTGTTTTCACGACTCCACAGTGCGTTTGATATGCAGAACCGGCAACATCTTGATTTTCGTGAGGTTTCAAGCTGTGATATGCCTTTCTGCGATAATATTGGTGAGACTTCAGTCAGAAGGATGCAGAATCATCTAGATCGCTCGTTTCGAGCTACTTAATGCGAGAAACACGATATCTGGTGTTTTCACCACTCCACAGTGCGTTTGATATGCAGAACCAGCGACATCTTGACTTTCGTGATGTTTCAAGCTGAGATATGGATTTTCTGCGATAATCTTGGTGAGACTTCAGTCAGAAGTATGCAGAATCATCTAGATCGCTCTTTTCGAGCTATTTAATGCGAAAAAACAAGTTTTCTGGTGTTTTCAACATTCCACAGTGTGCTTGATATGCAGAACCGGCGATAAATCGATTTTCGTGGTGTTTCCAGCTGAGACATGCATTTTCTGCAATAATCTTGGTGAGTCTTCAGTCAGAAGTATGCAGAATCATCTAGATCGCTCTTTTCGAGCTATTTAATGCGAAAAAACAAGTTTTCTGGTGTTTTCAACATTCCACAGTGCGCTTGATATGCAGAACCGGCGATATATGGATTTTCGTGGTGTTTCCAGCTGAGATATGCATTTTCTGCAATAATCTTGGTGAGTCATCAGTCAGAAGTATGCAGAATCATCTAGATCGCACTTTTCGAGCTATTTAATGCGACAAAACAAGTTTTCTGGTGTTTTCAACATTCCACAGTGCGTTTGATATGCAGAACCGGCCACATCTTAGATTTCGTCGGGTTTCAAGCTGAGATATGCATTTTCTACAATAATCTAGGTGACACTTCAGTCAGAAGTATGCAGAATCATCTAGATCGCTCTTTTCGAGCTATTTAATGCGAAAAAACAAGTTTTCTGGTGTTTTCAACATTCCACAGTGCATTTTATATGCAGAACCGGCGATATCATGATTTTCGTGGTGTTTCCAGCTGAGATATGCATTTTCTGCGATAATCTTGGTGAGTCATCTGTCATAAGTATGCAGAATCATCGAGATCCCTCTTTTCGATCTATTTAATGCGAGAAACACGTTTTCTGGTGTATTCACCACTCCACAGTACGTTTGATGTGCAGAACCGGAGATAACTTGGTTTTCGTGAGGTTTCAAGCTGAGATATGGATTTTCTGCGATAATCTTGGTGAGACTTCAGTCAGAAGTATGCAGAATCATCTAGTTCGCTCTTTTCGAGCTATTTAATGCGAAAAAACAAGTTTTCTGGTGTTTTCAACATTCCACAGTGCGTTTTATATGCAGAACCGGCGATATCTTGATTTTCGTGGTGTTTGCAGCTGAGATATGCATTTTCTACGATAACCATGGTGAGTCTTCTGTCAGAGGTATGCAGAATCATCGGGATCGCTCTTTTCGATCTATTTAATGCGAGAAACACGTTTTCTGGTGTATTCACCACTCCACAGTACGTTTGATGTGCAGAACCGGAGATAACTTCGATTTCGTCGGGTTTCAAGCTGAGATATGCATTTTCTACGATAATTTTGGTGAGACTTCTGTCAGGAGTATGCAGAATCATCGGGATCGCTCTTTTCGAGCTATTTAATGCGACAAACACGTTATCTGGTTGTTTTCACGACTCCACAGTGCGTTTGATATGCAGAACCGGCAACATCTTGATTTTCGTGAGGTTTCAAGCTGTGATATGCCTTTCTGCGATAATATTGGTGAGACTTCAGTCAGAAGGATGCAGAATCATCTAGATCGCTCGTTTCGAGCTACTTAATGCGAGAAACACGATATCTGGTGTTTTCACCACTCCACAGTGCGTTTGATATGCAGAACCAGCGACATCTTGACTTTCGTGATGTTTCAAGCTGAGATATGGATTTTCTGCGATAATCTTGGTGAGACTTCAGTCAGAAGTATGCAGAATCATCTAGATCGCTCTCTTCGAGCTATTTAATGCGAAAAAACAAGTTTTCTGGTGTTTTCAACATTCCACAGTGCGTTTGATATGCTGAACCGGCGATATCTTGATTTTCGTGGTGTTTGCAGCTGAGATATGCATTTTCTACGATAACCATGGTGAGTCTTCTGCCAGACGTATGCAGAATCATCGAGATCGCTTTTTCGAGCTATTTAATGCGTGAAACACGTTTTCTGGTGTATTCACCACTCCACAGTACGTTTGACATGCAGAACCGGCGAAATCTTGATTTTCGTGAGATTTCAACCTGAGATATGCATTTTCGTCGATTATCTTGGTGAGTCTTCTGTCAGTAGTATGCAGAACCATCGAGACCCCTCTTTTCGAGCTATTTAATGCGAGAAACAAGTTTTCTGGTGTTTTCACCACTCCACAGTACGTTTGATATGCAGAACCGGCGAAATCTTTGCTTTCGTCGGGTATCAAGCTGAGATATGCATTTTCAACGATAATCTTGCTGAGACTTCTGTCAGAAGTATGCAGAATCTTCGGGATCGCTCTTTTCGAGCTATTTACTGCGAGAAACTCGTTGTCTGGTTGTTATCACGACTCCACAGTGCGTTTGATATGCAGAACAGCGACATCTTGATTTTGGTGAGGTTTCAAGCTGAGATATGCATTTTGTCCGATAATATTGGTGAGACTTCAGTCATAAGTATGCAGAATCATCTAGTTCGCTCTTTGCGAGCTATTTAATGCGAGAAACACGTTTTCTGGTGTATTCACCACTCCACAGTACGTTTGATGTGCAGAACCGGCAACATCTTGAATTTGGTGAGGTTTCAAGCTGAGATATGCATTTTCTGCTATAATATTGGTGAGATTTCAGTCAGAAGTATGCAGAATCATCGAGTTCGCTCGTTTCGAGCTATCTAATGCGAAAAAACAAGATTTCTGGTGTTTTCGACACTCTACAGTGCGTTTGATATGCAGAACCGGCGACATCTTGGATTTCGTCGGGTTTCCAGCTGAGATATGCATTTTCTACGAAAATCTTGGTGAGACTTCAGTCAGAAGTATGCAGAATCATCTAGATCGCTCTTTTCGAGCTATTTAATTCGAGAAACACGTCATATGGTTGTTTTCACCACTCCACAGTGCGTTTGATATGCAGAACCGGCAACATCTTGAATTTGGTGAGGTTTCAAGCTGAGATATGCATTTTCTACGATAATATTGGTGAGACTTCAGTCATAAGTATGCAGAATCATCGAGATCGCTCTTTTCGAGCTATTTAATGCGAGAAACAAGTTTTCTGGTGTTTTCAACTTTCCACAGTGCGTTTTATATGCAGAACCGGCGACATCTTGGTTTTCGTCGGGGATCAAACTGAGATATGCATTTTCTACGATAATCTCGGTGAGACTTCTGTCAGAAGTATGCAGAATCATCGAGATCGCTCTTTTCGAGCTATTGAATGCGAGAAACAAGTTTTCTGGTGTTTTCAACTTTCCACAGTGCGTTTTATATGCAGAACCGCCTATATCTTGCTTTTCGTGAGGTTTCAAGCTGAGATATGGATTTTCTGCGATAATCTTGGTGAGACTTCAGTCAGAAGTATGCAGAATCATCTAGTTCGCTCTTTTCGAGCTATTTAATGCGACAAACACGTTATCTGGTTGCTTTCACGACTCCACAGTGCGTTTGAAATGCAGAACCGGCAACATCTTGATTTTCGTGAGGTTTCAAGCTGAGATATGCCTTTCTGCGATAATATTGGTGAGACTTCTGTCAGAAGTATGCAGAATCATCGGGATCGCTCTTCTCGAGCTATTTAATGCGAGAAACACGTTTTCTGGTGTATTCACCACCCCACAGTACGTTTGACATGCAGAACCGGCGACATCTTGGCTTTCGTCGGGTATCAACCTGAGATATGCATTTTCTACCATAATTTTGGTGAGACTTCTGTCAGAAGTATGCAGAATCATCGGGATCGCTCTTTTCGAGCTATTTAATGCGAGAAACACGTTATATGGTTGTTTTAACCACTCCACAGTGCGTTTGATATGCATAACCGGCGATATCTTGATTTTCGTTGTGTTTCCAGCTGAGATATGCCTTTCTGCGATAATATTGGTGAGACTTCAGTCAGAAGTATGCAGAATCATCTAGATCGCTCTTTTCGATCTATTTAATGCGAGAAACACGTTTTCTGGTGTATTCACCACTCCACAGTACGTTTGATGTGCAGAACCGGAGATAACTTGGTTCTCGTGAGGTGTCAAGCTGAGATATGGATTTTCTGCGATAATCTTGGTGAGACTTCAGTCAGAAGTATGCAGAATCATCTAGATCGCTCTTTTCGAGCTATTTAATGCGAAAAAACAAGTTTTCTGGTGTTTTCAACATTCCACAGTGTGCTTGATATGCAGAACCGGCGATAAATCGATTTTCGTGGTGTTTCCAGCTGAGACATGCATTTTCTGCAATAATCTTGGTGAGTCTTCAGTCAGAAGTATGCAGAATCATCTAGATCGCTCTTTTCGAGCTATTTAATGCGAAAAAACAAGTTTTCTGGTGTTTTCAACATTCCACAGTGCGCTTGATATGCAGAACCGGCGATATATGGATTTTCGTGGTGTTTCCAGCTGAGATATGCATTTTCTGCAATAATCTTGGTGAGTCATCAGTCAGAAGTATGCAGAATCATCTAGATCGCACTTTTCGAGCTATTTAATGCGACAAAACAAGTTTTCTGGGGTTTTCAACATTCCACAGTGCGTTTGATATGCAGAACCGGCCACATCTTAGATTTCGTCGGGTTTCAAGCTGAGATATGCATTTTCTACAATAATCTAGGTGACACTTCAGTCAGAAGTATGCAGAATCATCTAGATCGCTCTTTTCGAGCTATTTAATGCGAAAAAACAAGTTTTCTGGTGTTTTCAACATTCCACAGTGCATTTTATATGCAGAACCGGCGATATCATGATTTTCGTGGTGTTTCCAGCTGAGATATGCATTTTCTGCGATAATCTTGGTGAGTCATCTGTCATAAGTATGCAGAATCATCGAGATCCCTCTTTTCGATCTATTTAATGCGAGAAACACGTTTTCTGGTGTATTCACCACTCCACAGTACGTTTGATGTGCAGAACCGGAGATAACTTGGTTTTCGTGAGGTTTCAAGCTGAGATATGGATTTTCTGCGATAATCTTGGTGAGACTTCAGTCAGAAGTATGCAGAATCATCTAGTTCGCTCTTTTCGAGCTATTTAATGCGAAAAAACAAGTTTTCTGGTGTTTTCAACATTCCACAGTGCGTTTTATATGCAGAACCGGCGATATCTTGATTTTCGTGGTGTTTCCAGCTGAGATATGCATTTTCTGCGATAATATTGGTGAGACTTCAGTCAGAAGTATGCAGAATCATCTAGATCGCTCGTTTCGAGCTATTTAATGCGAAAAAACAAGTTTTCTGGTGTTTTCACCACTCCACAGTACGTTTGATATGCAGAACCGGCGAAATCTTTGCTTTCGTCGGGTATCAAGCTGAGATATGCATTTTCAACGATAATCTTGCTGAGACTTCTGTCAGAAGTATGCAGAATCTTCGGGATCTCTCTTTTCGAGCTATTTACTGCGAGAAACTCGTTGTCTGGTTGTTATCACGACTCCACAGTGCGTTTGATATGCAGAACAGCGACATCTTGATTTTGGTGAGGTTTCAAGCTGAGATATGCATTTTCTCCGATAATATTGGTGAGACTTCAGTCATAAGTATGCAGAATCATCTAGATCGCTCTTTGCGAGCTATTTAATGCGAGAAACACGTTTTCTGGTGTATTCACCACCCCACAGTACGCTTGGCATGCAGAACCGACGAAATCTTGCTTTTCGTGGGTTTTCAAGTTGAGTTATGAAATTTCTGCGATAATCTTGGTGAGTCTTCAGTCAGAAGTATGCCGATTCATCTAGATGGCTCGTTTCGAGCTATCTAATGCCAAAAAACAAGATTTCTGGTGTTTTCAACATTCCACAGTGCGTTTGATATGCAGAACAGGCGACATCTTGGATTTCGTCGGGTTTCGAGCTGAGATATGCATTTACAACGATAATCTTGGTGAGTCTTCTGTCAGTAGTGTGCAGAATCATCGAGACCCCTCTTTTCGAGCTGTTTAATATGAAAAAACAAGTTTTCTGGTGTTTTCACCACTCCACAGTACGTTTGACATGCAGAACCCGCGACATCTTGACTTTCGTGAGATTTCAAGCTGAGATATGCATTTTCTTCTATAATATTGCTGAGATTTCAGTCAGAAGTATGCAGAATCATCTAGATCGCTCGTTTCGAGCTATCTAATGCGAAAGAACAAGATTTCTGTTGTTTTCAACATTCCACAGTGCGTTTGATATGCAGAACCGGCGACATCTTGGATTTCGTCGGGTTTCAAGCTGAGATATGCATTTACTACGATAATCATGGTGAGACTTCTGTCAGAAGTATGCAGAATCATCTAGATCGCTCTTTTCGAGCTATTTAATGCGAGAAACACGTTATATGGTTGTTTCCAACATTCCACAGTGCGTTTTATATGCAGAACCGGCGATATCTTGATTTTCGTGGTGTTTCCAGCTGAGATATGCATTTTCTGCGATAATCTTGGTGAGCCTTCTGTCAGAAGTATGCAGAATCATCGAGATCCCTCTTTGCGAGCTATTTAATGCGAGAAACACGTTATCTGGTGATTTCACCACTCCACAGTACGTTTGATGTGCAGAACCGGCAACATCTTGAATTTGGTGAGGTTTCAAGCTGAGATATGCATTTTCTACGATAATATTGGTGAGACTTCAGTCATAAGTATGCAGAATCATCGAGATCGCTCTTTTCGAGCTATTTAATGCGAGAAACAAGTTTTCTGGTGTTTTCAACTTTCCACAGTGCGTTTTATATGCAGAACCGCCTATATCTTGCTTTTCGTGGGTTTTCAAGCTGAGATATGAAATTTCTGCGATAATCTTGGTGAGACTTCAGTCAGAAGTACGCCGAATCATCTAGATGGCTCGTTTCGAGCTATCTAATGCCAAAAAACAAGATTTCTGGTGTTTTCAACATTCCACAGTGCGTTTGATATGCAGAACAGGCGACATCTTGGATTTCGTCGGGTTTCGAGCTGAGATATGCATTTACAACGATAATCTTGGTGAGTCTTCTGTCAGTAGTGTGCAGAATCATCGGGACCCCTCTTTTCGAGCTGTTTAATGCGAGAAACACGTTATCTGGTGTTTTCACCACTCCACAGTGCGTTTTATATGCAGAACCGGCGACATCTTGATTTTGGTGAGGTTTCAAGCTGAGATATGCATTTTCTGCGATAATATTGGTGAGACTTCAGTCATAAGTATGCAGAAGCACCTAGATCGCTCGTTTCGAGCTATTTAATGCGAAAAAACAAGTTTTCTGGTGTTTTCACCTCTCCACAGTGCGTTTTATATGCAGAACCGGCGACATCTTGATTTTCGTGAGATTTCAACCTGAGATATGCATTTTCATCGATAATCTTGGTGAGTCTTCTGTCAGTAGTATGCAGAATCATCGAGACCCCTCTTTTCGAGCTATTTAATGCGAGAAACACGTTATCTGGTGTTTTCACCACTCCACAGTACGTTTGATGTGCAGAACCGGAGATAACTTGGTTTTCGTGAGGTTTCAAGCTGAGATATGAATTTTCTGCGATAATCTTGGTGAGTCATCTGTCAGAAGTATGCAGAATCATCGAGATCCCTCTTTTCGAGCTACTTAATGCGAGAAACACGTTATCTGGTGTTTTCACGACTCTACAGTACGTTTGATGTGCAGAACCGGTGATAACTTGATTTTCGTGAGGTTTCAAGTTGAGATATGCCCTCTCTGCGATAATATTATTGAGACTTCAGTCAGAAGTATGCAGAATCTTCCAGATCGCTCTTTTCGAGCTACTCAATGCGAGAAACACGATATCTGGTGTTTTCACCACTCCACAGTGCGATTGACATGCAGAACCGGAGATATCGTGGTTTCGGTCGGGTTTCAAGCTGTGATATGCATTTTCTACGATAATCTTGGTGAGACTTCTGTCAGAAGTATGCAGAATCTTCGAGAACGCTCTTGTCGAGCTACATAATGCGAGAAACACGTTATCTGGTGCTTTCACCACTCCACAGTGCGTTTGATATGCAGAACCGGCGACATCTTGGCTTTCGTCGGGTATCAAGCTGAGATATGCATTTTCAACGATAATCTTGGTGCGAGTTCTGTCAGAAGTATGCAGAATCATCGGGATCGCTCTTTTCGAGCTATTTAATGCGAGAAACACGTTGTCTGGTTGTTTTCACGACTCCACAGTGCGTTTGATATGCAGAACCGGCGACATCTTGATTTTCGTGAGGTTTCAAGTTTAGATGTGGATTTTCTGCGATAATCTTGGTGAGACTTCAGTCAGAAGTATGCAGAATCTTCCAGATCGCTCTTTTCGAGCTACTTAAAGCGAGAAACACGATATCTGGTGTTTTCACAACTCCACAGTGCGTTTGATATGCAGAACCGGCGACATCTTGGATTTCGTCGGGGATCAAACTGAGATATGCATTTTCTACGATAATCTTGGTGAGACTTCTGTCAGAAGTATGCAGAATCATCGAGATCGCTCTTTTCGAGCTATTTAATGCGAGAAACACGTTTTCTGGTGTATTCACCACTCCACAGTACGTTTGACATGCAGAACCGACGAAATCTTGCTTTTCGTGGGTTTTCAAGCTGAGATATGCATTTTCTACGATAATCTTGGTGAGACTTCAGTCAGAAGTATGCAGAATCATCTAGATCGCTCTTTTCGAGCTATTTAATTCGAGAAACACGTTATATGGTTGTTTTCACCACTCCACAGTGCGTTTGATATGCAGAACCGGCAACATCTTGAATTTGGTGAGGTTTCAAGATGAGATATGCATTTTCTACGATAATATTGGTGAGACTTCAGTCATAAGTATGCAGAATCATCGAGATCGCTCTTTTCGAGCTATTTAATGCGAGAAACATGTTTTCTGGTGTTTTCAACTTTCCACAGTGCGTTTTATATGCAGAACCGGCGACATCTTGGTTTTCGTCGGGGATCAAACTGAGATATGCATTTTCTACGATAATCTCGGTGAGACTTCTGTCAGAAGTATGCAGAATCATCGAGATCGCTCTTTTCGAGCTATTTAATGCGAGAAACAAGTTTTCTGGTGTTTTCAACTTTCCACAGTGCGTTTTATATGCAGAACCGCCTATATCTTGATTTTCGTGGTGTTTCCAGCTGAGATATGCATTTTCTGCGATAATCTTGGTTAGTCATCTGTCAGAAGTATGCAGAATCATCGAGATCGCTCTTTTCGAGCTATTTAATGCGAGAAACACGTTTTCTGGTGTATTCACCACTCCACAGTACGTTTGACATGCAGAACCGGCGAAATCTTGCTTTTCGTGGGTTTTCAAGCTGAGATATGAAATTTCTGCAATAATCTTGGTGAGACTTCAGTCAGATGTATGCAGAATCATCGAGACCGCTGTTTTCGAGCTATTTAATGCGAAAAAACAAGTTTTGTGGTGTTTTCAACATTCCACAGTGCGTTTTATATGCAGTACCGGCGATACCTTGATTTTCGTCGGGTATCAAGCTGAGATATGCATTTACAACGATAATCTTGGTGAGTCTTCTGTCAGTAGTGTGCAGAATCATCGGGACCCCTCTTTTCGAGCTGTTTGATGCGAGAAACACGTTATCTGGTGTTTTCACCACTCCACAGTGCGTTTTATATGCAGAACCGGCGACATCTTGATTTTGGTGAGGTTTCAAGCTGAGATATGCATTTTCTGCGATAATATTGGTGAGACTTCAGTCATAAGTATGCAGAAGCACCTAGATCGCTCGTTTCGAGCTATTTAATGCGAAAAAACAAGTTTTCTGGTGTTTTCACCTCTCCACAGTGCGTTTTGTATGCAGAACCGGCGACATCTTGATTTTCGTGAGATTTCAACCTGAGATATGCATTTTCATCGATAATCTTGGTGAGTCTTCTGTCAGAAGTATGCAGAATCATCTAGATCGCTCTTTTCGAGCTATTTAATGCGAGAAACACGTTTTCTGGTGTATTCACCACCCCACAGTACGCTTGGCATGCAGAACCGACGAAATCTTGCTTTTCGTGGGTTTTCAAGCTGAGATATGAAATTTCTGCGATAATCTTGGTGAGACTTCAGTCAGAAGTATGCCGAATCATCTAGATGGCTCGTTTCGAGCTATCTAATGCCAAAAAACAAGATTTCTGGTGTTTTCAACATTCCACAGTGCGTTTGATATGCAGAACAGGCGACATCTTGGATTTCGTCGGGTTTCGAGCTGAGATATGCATTTACAACGATAATCTTGGTGAGTCTTCTGTCAGTAGTGTGCAGAATCATCGGGACCCCTCTTTTCGAGCTGTTTAATGCGAGAAACACGTTATCTGGTGTTTTCACCACTCCACAGTGCGTTTGATGTGCAGAACCGGCGACATCTTGGCTTTCGTCGGGTATCAAGCTGAGATATGCATTTACAACGATAATCTTGGTGAGTCTTCTGTCAGTAGTGTGCAGAATCATCGGGACCCCTCTTTTCGAGCTGTTTGATGCGAGAAACACGTTATCTGGTGTTTTCACCACTCCACAGTGCGTTTTATATGCAGAACCGGCGACATCTTGATTTTCGTGAGATTTCAACCTGAGATATGCATTTTCATCGATAATCTTGGTGAGTCTTCTGTCCGTAGTATGCAGAATCATCGAGACCCCTCTTTTCGAGCTATTTAATGCGAGAAACACGTTATCTGGTGTTTTCACCACTCCACAGTACGTTTGATGTGCAGAACCGGAGATAACTTGGTTTTCGTGAGGTTTCAAGCTGAGATATGAATTTTCTGCGATAATCTTGGTGAGTCATCTGTCAGAAGTATGCAGAATCATCGAGATCCCTCTTTTCGAGCTACTTAATGCGAGAAACACGTTATCTGGTGTTTTCACGACTCTACAGTACGTTTGATGTGCAGAACCGGTGATAACTTGGTTTTCGTGAGGTTTCAAGTTGAGATATGCCCTTTCTGCGATAATATTATTGAGACTTCAGTCAGAAGTATGCAGAATCTTCCAGATCGCTCTTTTCGAGCTACTCAATGCGAGAAACACGATATCTGGTGTTTTCACCACTCCACAGTGCGATTGATATGCAGAACCGGCGACATCTTGGCTTTCGTCGGGTATCAAGCTGAGATATGCATTTTCAACGATAATCTTGGTGCGAGTTCTGTCAGAAGTATGCAGAATCATCGGGATCGCTCTTTTCGAGCTATTTAATGCGAGAAACACGTTGTCTGGTTGTTTTCACGACTCCACAGTGCGTTTGATATGCAGAACCGGCGACATCTTGATTTTCGTGAGGTTTCAAGTTGAGATGTGGATTTTCTGCGATAATCTTGGTGAGACTTCAGTCAGAAGTATGCAGAATCTTCCAGATCGCTCTTTTCGAGCTACTTAAAGCGAGAAACACGATATCTGGTGTTTTCACAACTCCACAGTGCGTTTGATATGCAGAACCGGCGACATCTTGGATTTCGTCGGGGATCAAACTGAGATATGCATTTTCTACGATAATCTTGGTGAGACTTCTGTCAGAAGTATGCAGAATCATCGAGATCGCTCTTTTCGAGCTATTTAATGCGAGAAACACGTTTTCTGGTGTATTCACCACTCCACAGTACGTTTGACATGCAGAACCGACGAAATCTTGCTTTTCGTGGGTTTTCAAGCTGAGATATGCATTTTCTACGATAATCTTGGTGAGACTTCAGTCAGAAGTATGCAGAATCATCTAGATCGCTCTTTTCGAGCTATTTAATTCGAGAAACACGTTATATGGTTGTTTTCACCACTCCACAGTGCGTTTGATATGCAGAACCGGCAACATCTTGAATTTGGTGAGGTTTCAAGATGAGATATGCATTTTCTACGATAATATTGGTGAGACTTCAGTCATAAGTATGCAGAATCATCGAGATCGCTCTTTTCGAGCTATTTAATGCGAGAAACATGTTTTCTGGTGTTTTCAACTTTCCACAGTGCGTTTTATATGCAGAACCGGCGACATCTTGGTTTTCGTCGGGGATCAAACTGAGATATGCATTTTCTACGATAATCTCGGTGAGACTTCTGTCAGAAGTATGCAGAATCATCGAGATCGCTCTTTTCGAGCTATTTAATGCGAGAAACAAGTTTTCTGGTGTTTTCAACTTTCCACAGTGCGTTTTATATGCAGAACCGCCTATATCTTGATTTTCGTGGTGTTTCCAGCTGAGATATGCATTTTCTGCGATAATCTTGGTTAGTCATCTGTCAGAAGTATGCAGAATCATCGAGATCGCTCTTTTCGAGCTATTTAATGCGAGAAACACGTTTTCTGGTGTATTCACCACTCCACAGTACGTTTGACATGCAGAACCGGCGAAATCTTGCTTTTCGTGGGTTTTCAAGCTGAGATATGAAATTTCTGCAATAATCTTGGTGAGACTTCAGTCAGATGTATGCAGAATCATCGAGACCGCTGTTTTCGAGCTATTTAATGCGAAAAAACAAGTTTTGTGGTGTTTTCAACATTCCACAGTGCGTTTTATATGCAGTACCGGCGATACCTTGATTTTCGTGGTGTTTCCAGCTGAGATATGCATTTTCTGCGATAATCTTGGTGGGTCATCTGTCAGAAGTATGCAGAATCATCGAGATCCATCTTTTCGAGCTATTTAATGCGACAAACACGTTATCTGGTGTATTCACCACTCCACAGTACGTTTGACATGCAGAACCGGCGAAATCTTGCTTTTCGTGGGTTTTCAAGCTCAGATATGCATTTTCTTCGATAATCTTGGTGAGACTTCTGTCAGAAGTATGCAGAATCATCGGGATCGCTCTTTTCGAGCTACTTAATGCGAGAAACACGTTATATGGTTGTTTTCACGACTCCACAGTGCGTTTGATGTGCAGAACCGACGACATCTTGGCTTTCGTCGGGTACAAGCTGAGATATGCATTTACAACGATAATCTTGGTGAGTCTTCTGTCAGTAGTGTGCAGAATCATCGGGACCCCTCTTTTCGAGCTGTTTGATGCGAGAAACACGTTATCTGGTGTTTTCACCTCTCCACAGTGCGTTTTGTATGCAGAACCGGCGACATCTTGATTTTCGTGAGATTTCAACCTGAGATATGCATTTTCATCGATAATCTTGGTGAGTCTTCTGTCAGAAGTATGCAGAATCATCTAGATCGCTCTTTTCGAGCTATTTAATGCGAGAAACACGTTTTCTGGTGTATTCACCACCCCACAGTACGCTTGGCATGCAGAACCGACGAAATCTTGCTTTTCGTGGGTTTTCAAGCTGAGATATGAAATTTCTGCGATAATCTTGGTGAGACTTCAGTCAGAAGTATGCCGAATCATCTAGATGGCTCGTTTCGAGCTATCTAATGCCAAAAAACAAGATTTCTGGTGTTTTCAACATTCCACAGTGCGTTTGATATGCAGAACAGGCGACATCTTGGATTTCGTCGGGTTTCGAGCTGAGATATGCATTTACAACGATAATCTTGGTGAGTCTTCTGTCAGTAGTGTGCAGAATCATCGGGACCCCTCTTTTCGAGCTGTTTAATGCGAGAAACACGTTATCTGGTGTTTTCACCACTCCACAGTGCGTTTGATGTGCAGAACCGGCGACATCTTGGCTTTCGTCGGGTATCAAGCTGAGATATGCATTTACAACGATAATCTTGGTGAGTCTTCTGTCAGTAGTGTGCAGAATCATCGGGACCCCTCTTTTCGAGCTGTTTGATGCGAGAAACACGTTATCTGGTGTTTTCACCACTCCACAGTGCGTTTTATATGCAGAACCGGCGACATCTTGATTTTCGTGAGATTTCAACCTGAGATATGCATTTTCATCGATAATCTTGGTGAGTCTTCTGTCCGTAGTATGCAGAATCATCGAGACCCCTCTTTTCGAGCTATTTAATGCGAGAAACACGTTATCTGGTGTTTTCACCACTCCACAGTACGTTTGATGTGCAGAACCGGAGATAACTTGGTTTTCGTGAGGTTTCAAGCTGAGATATGAATTTTCTGCGATAATCTTGGTGAGTCATCTGTCAGAAGTATGCAGAATCATCGAGATCCCTCTTTTCGAGCTACTTAATGCGAGAAACACGTTATCTGGTGTTTTCACGACTCTACAGTACGTTTGATGTGCAGAACCGGTGATAACTTGGTTTTCGTGAGGTTTCAAGTTGAGATATGCCCTTTCTGCGATAATATTATTGAGACTTCAGTCAGAAGTATGCAGAATCTTCCAGATCGCTCTTTTCGAGCTACTCAATGCGAGAAACACGATATCTGGTGTTTTCACGACTCCACAGTGCGTTTGATATGCAGAACCGGCGACATCTTGATTTTCGTGAGGTTTCAAGTTGAGATGTGGATTTTCTGCGATAATCTTGGTGAGACTTCAGTCAGAAGTATGCAGAATCTTCCAGATCGCTCTTTTCGAGCTACTTAAAGCGAGAAACACGATATCTGGTGTTTTCACAACTCCACAGTGCGTTTGATATGCAGAACCGGCGACATCTTGGATTTCGTCGGGGATCAAACTGAGATATGCATTTTCTACGATAATCTTGGTGAGACTTCTGTCAGAAGTATGCAGAATCATCGAGATCGCTCTTTTCGAGCTATTTAATGCGAGAAACACGTTTTCTGGTGTATTCACCACTCCACAGTACGTTTGACATGCAGAACCGACGAAATCTTGCTTTTCGTGGGTTTTCAAGCTGAGATATGATATTTCTGCGATAATCTTGGTGAGACTTCAGTCAGATGTATGCAGAATCATCGAGATCGCACTTTTCGAGCTATTTAATGCGGGAAACACGTTTTCTGGTGTATTCCCCACTCCACAGTACGTTTGACATGCAGAACCGGCGAAATCTTGCTTTTCGTGGGTTTTCAAGCTGAGATATGAATTTTCTGCGATAATCTTGGTGAGACTTCAGTCAGAAGTATGCAGAATCATCTAGATCGCTCTTTTCGATCTATTTAATGCGAAAAAACAAGTTTTGTGGTGTTTTCAACATTCCACAGTGCGTTTTATATGCAGTACCGGCGATATCTTGATTTTCGTGAGATTTCAAGCTGAGATATGCATTTTCTGCTATAATATTGGTGAGATTTCAGTCAGAAGTATGCAGAATCATCGAGTTCGCTCGTTTCGAGCTATCTAATGCGAAAAAACAAGATTTCTGGAGTTTTCGACACTCTACAGTGCGTTTGATATGCAGAACCGGCGACATCTTGGATTTCGTCGGGTTTCCAGCTGAGATATGCATTTTCTACGATAATCTTGGTGAGACTTCAGTCAGAAGTATGCAGAATCATCTAGATCGCTCTTTTCGAGCTATTTAATTCGAGAAACACGTTATATGGTTGTTTTCACCACTCCACAGTGCGTTTGAAATGCAGAACCGGCAACATCTTGAATTTGGTGAGGTTTCAAGATGAGATATGCATTTTCTACGATAATATTGGTGAGACTTCAGTCATAAGTATGCAGAATCATCGAGATCGCTCTTTTCGAGCTATTTAATGCGAGAAACAAGTTTTCTGGTGTTTTCAACTTTCCACAGTGCGTTTTATATGCAGAACCGGCGACATCTTGGTTTTCGTCGGGGATCAAACTGAGATATGCATTTTCTACGATAATCTCGGTGAGACTTCTGTCAGAAGTATGCAGAATCATCGAGATCGCTCTTTTCGAGCTATTTAATGCGAGAAACAAGTTTTCTGGTGTTTTCAACTTTCCACAGTGCGTTTTATATGCAGAACCGCCTATATCTTGATTTTCGTGGTGTTTCCAGCTGAGATATGCATTTTCTGCGATAATCTTGGTTAGTCATCTGTCAGAAGTATGCAGAATCATCGAGATCCCTCTTTCCGAGCTATTTAATGTGAGAAACACGTTATCTGGTGTTTTCACGACTCCACAGTGCGTTTGATATGCAGAACCGGCGACATCTTGATTTTCGTGATATTTCAACCTGAGATATGCATTTTCTTCGATAATCTTGGTGAATCTTCTGTCAGTAGTATGCAGAATCATCGAGACCCCTCTTTTCGAGCTATTTAATGCGAGAAACACGTTATATGGTTGTTTTCACCACTCCACAGTGCGTTTGATATGCAGAACCGGCAACATCTTGATTTTCGTGAGGTTGCAAGCTGAGATATGCATTTTCTGCGATAATATTGGTGACTCTTCAGGCAGAAGTATGCAGAATAATCTAGATCGCTCGTTTCGAGCTATTTAATGCGAAAAAACAAGTTTTCTGGTGTTTTCAACATTCCACAGTGCGTTTGATATGCCGAACCGGCGATATCTTGATTATCGTGGTGTTTGCAGCTGAGATATGCATTTTCTACGATAACCATGGTGAGTCTTCTGTCAGAAGTATGCAGAATCATCTAGATCGCTCTTTTCGAGCTATTTAATGCGAGAAACACGTTTTCTGGTGTATTCACCACCCCACAGTACGCTTGGCATGCAGAACCGACGAAATCTTGCTTTTCGTGGGTTTTCAAGCTGAAATATGAAATTTCTGCGATAATCTTGGTGAGACTTCAGTCAGAAGTATGCCGAATCATCTAGATGGCTCGTTTCGAGCTATCTAATGCCAAAAAACAAGATTTCTGGTGTTTTCAACATTCCACAGTGCGTTTGATATGCAGAACAGGCGACATCTTGGATTTCGTCGGGTTTCGAGCTGAGATATGCATTTACAACGATAATCTTGGTGAGTCTTCTGTCAGTAGTGTGCAGAATCATCGGGACCCCTCTTTTCGAGCTGTTTAATGCGAGAAACACGTTATCTGGTGTTTTCACCACTCCACAGTGCGTTTTATATGCAGAACCGGCGACATCTTGATTTTGGTGAGGTTTCAATCTGAGATATGCATTTTCTGCGATAATATTGGTGAGACTTCAGTCATAAGTATGCAGAAGCACCTAGATCGCTCGTTTCGAGCTATTTAATGCGAAAAAACAAGTTTTCTGGTGTTTTCACCTCTCCACAGTGCGTTTTATATGCAGAACCGGCGACATCTTGATTTTCGTGAGATTTCAACCTGAGATATGCATTTTCATCGATAATCATGGTGAGTCTTCTGTCAGTAGGATGCAGAATCATCGAGACCCCTCTTTTCGAGCTATTTAATGCGAGAAACACGTTATCTGGTGTTTTCACCACTCCACAGTACGTTTGATGTGCAGAACCGGAGATAACTTGGTTTTCGTGAGGTTTCAAGCTGACATATGAATTTTCTGCGATAATCTTGGTGAGTCATCTGTCAGAAGTATGCAGAATCATCGAGATCCCTCTTTTCGAGCTACTTAATGCGAGAAACACGTTATCTGGTGTTTTCACGACTCTACAGTACGTTTGATGTGCAGAACCGGTGATAACTTGGTTTTCGTGGGTTTCAAGTTGAGATATGCCCTTTCTGCGATAATATTATTGAGACTTCAGTCAGAAGTATGCAGAATCTTCCAGATCGCTCTTTTCGAGCTACTCAATGCGAGAAACACGATATCTGGTGTTTTCACCACTCCACAGTGCGATTGATATGCAGAACCGGCGACATCTTGGATTTCGTCGGGGATCAAACTGAGATATGCATTTTCTACGATAAGCTTGGTGAGACTTCTGTCAGAAGTTGGCAGAATCATCGAGATCGCTCTTTTCGAGCTATTTAATGCGAGAAACACGTTTTCTGGTGTATTCACCACTCCACAGTACGTTTGACATGCAGAACCGGCGAAATCTTGCTTTTCGTGGGTTTTCAAGCTGAGATATGAAATTTCTGCGATAATCTTGGTGAGACTTCAGTCAGATGTATGCAGAATCATCGAGACCGCTGTTTTCGAGCTATTTAATGCGAAAAAACAAGTTTTGTGGTGTTTTCAACATTCCACAGTGCGTTTTATATGCAGTACCGGCGATACCTTGATTTTCGTGGTGTTTCCAGCTGAGATATGCATTTTCTGCGATAATCTTGGTGGGTCAACTGTCAGAAGTATGCAGAATCATCGAGATCCATCTTTTCGAGCTATTTAATGCGACAAACACGTTATATGGTTGTTTTCACGACTGCACAGTGCGTTTGATGTGCAGAACCGGCGACATCTTGGCTTTCGTCGGGTATCAAGCTGAGATATGCATTTTCAACGATAATCTTGGTGCGAGTTCTGTCAGAAGTATGCAGAATCATCGGGATCGCTCTTTTCGAGTTATTTAATGCGAGAAACACGTTGTCTGGTTGTTTTCACGACTCCACAGTGCGTTTGATATGCAGAACCGGCGACATCTTGATTTTCGTGAGGTTTCAAGTTGAGATGTGGATTTTCTGCGATAATCTTGGTGAGACTTCAGTCAGAAGTATGCAGAATCTTCCAGATCGCTCTTTTCGAGCTACTTAATGCGAGAAACACGATATCTGGTGTTTTCACCACTCCACAGTGCGTTTGATATGCAGAACCGGCGACATCTTGGATTTCGTCGGGGATCAAACTGAGATATGCATTTTCTACGATAATCTTGGTGAGACTTCTGTCAGAAGTATGCAGAATCATCGAGATCGCTCTTTTCGAGCTATTTAATGCGAGAAACACGTTTTCTGGTGTATTCACCACTCCACAGTACGTTTGACATGCAGAACCGACGAAATCTTGCTTTTCGTGGGTTTCAAGCTGAGATATGAAATTTCTGCGATAATCTTGGTGAGACTTCAGTCAGATGTATGCAGAATCATCGAGATCGCTCTTTTCGAGCTATTTAATGCGGGAAACACGTTTTCTGGTGTATTCCCCACTCCACAGTACGTTTGACATGCAGAACCGGCGAAATCTTGCTTTTCGTGGGTTTTCAAGCTGAGATATGAATTTTCTGCGATAATCTTGGTGAGACTTCAGTCAGAAGTATGCAGAATCATCTATATCGCTCTTTTCGATCTATTTAATGCGAAAAAACAAGTTTTGTGGTGTTTTCAACATTCCACAGTGCGTTTTATATGCAGTACCGGCGATATCTTGATTTTCGTGGTGTTTCCAGCTGAGATATGCATTTTCTGCGATAATCTTGGTGAGTCATCTGTCAGAAGTATGCAGAATCATCGAGATCCCTCTTTTCGAGCTACTTAATGCGAGAAACACGTTATCTGGTGTTTTCACGACTCTACAGTACGTTTGATGTGCAGAACCGGTGATAACTTGGTTTTCGTGGGTTTCAAGTTGAGATATGCCCTTTCTGCGATAATATTATTGAGACTTCAGTCAGAAGTATGCAGAATCTTCCAGATCGCTCTTTTCGAGCTACTCAATGCGAGAAACACGATATCTGGTGTTTTCACCACTCCACAGTGCGATTGATATGCAGAACCGGCGACATCTTGGATTTCGTCGGGGATCAAACTGAGATATGCATTTTCTACGATAAGCTTGGTGAGACTTCTGTCAGAAGTTGGCAGAATCATCGAGATCGCTCTTTTCGAGCTATTTAATGCGAGAAACACGTTTTCTGGTGTATTCACCACTCCACAGTACGTTTGACATGCAGAACCGGCGAAATCTTGCTTTTCGTGGGTTTTCAAGCTGAGATATGAAATTTCTGCGATAATCTTGGTGAGACTTCAGTCAGATGTATGCAGAATCATCGAGACCGCTGTTTTCGAGCTATTTAATGCGAAAAAACAAGTTTTGTGGTGTTTTCAACATTCCACAGTGCGTTTTATATGCAGTACCGGCGATACCTTGATTTTCGTGGTGTTTCCAGCTGAGATATGCATTTTCTGCGATAATCTTGGTGGGTCAACTGTCAGAAGTATGCAGAATCATCGAGATCCATCTTTGCGAGCTATTTAATGCGACAAACACGTTATATGGTTGTTTTCACGACTCCACAGTGCGTTTGATGTGCAGAACCGGCGACATCTTGGCTTTCGTCGGGTATCAAGCTGAGATATGCATTTTCAACGATAATCTTGGTGCGAGTTCTGTCAGAAGTATGCAGAATCATCGGGATCGCTCTTTTCGAGTTATTTAATGCGAGAAACACGTTGTCTGGTTGTTTTCACGACTCCACAGTGCGTTTGATATGCAGAACCGGCGACATCTTGATTTTCGTGAGGTTTCAAGTTGAGATGTGGATTTTCTGCGATAATCTTGGTGAGACTTCAGTCAGAAGTATGCAGAATCTTCCAGATCGCTCTTTTCGAGCTACTTAATGCGAGAAACACGATATCTGGTGTTTTCACCACTCCACAGTGCGTTTGATATGCAGAACCGGCGACATCTTGGATTTCGTCGGGGATCAAACTGAGATATGCATTTTCTACGATAATCTTGGTGAGACTTCTGTCAGAAGTATGCAGAATCATCGAGATCGCTCTTTTCGAGCTATTTAATGCGAGAAACACGTTTTCTGGTGTATTCACCACTCCACAGTACGTTTGACATGCAGAACCGACGAAATCTTGCTTTTCGTGGGTTTCAAGCTGAGATATGAAATTTCTGCGATAATCTTGGTGAGACTTCAGTCAGATGTATGCAGAATCATCGAGATCGCTCTTTTCGAGCTATTTAATGCGGGAAACACGTTTTCTGGTGTATTCCCCACTCCACAGTACGTTTGACATGCAGAACCGGCGAAATCTTGCTTTTCGTGGGTTTTCAAGCTGAGATATGAATTTTCTGCGATAATCTTGGTGAGACTTCAGTCAGAAGTATGCAGAATCATCTATATCGCTCTTTTCGATCTATTTAATGCGAAAAAACAAGTTTTGTGGTGTTTTCAACATTCCACAGTGCGTTTTATATGCAGTACCGGCGATATCTTGATTTTCGTGGTGTTTCCAGCTGAGATGTGCATTTTCTGCGATAATCTTGGTGAGTCATCTGTCAGAAGTATGCAGAATCATCGAGATCCCTCTTTTCGAGCTACTTAATGCGAGAAACACGTTATCTGGTGTTTTCACGACTCTACAGTACGTTTGATGTGCAGAACCGGTGATAACTTGGTTTTCGTGGGTTTCAAGTTGAGATATGCCCTTTCTGCGATAATATTATTGAGACTTCAGTCAGAAGTATGCAGAATCTTCCAGATCGCTCTTTTCGAGCTACTCAATGCGAGAAACACGATATCTGGTGTTTTCACCACTCCACAGTGCGATTGATATGCAGAACCGGCGACATCTTGGATTTCGTCGGGGATCAAACTGAGATATGCATTTTCTACGATAAGCTTGGTGAGACTTCTGTCAGAAGTTGGCAGAATCATCGAGATCGCTCTTTTCGAGCTATTTAATGCGAGAAACACGTTTTCTGGTGTATTCACCACTCCACAGTACGTTTGACATGCAGAACCGGCGAAATCTTGCTTTTCGTGGGTTTTCAAGCTGAGATATGAAATTTCTGCGATAATCTTGGTGAGACTTCAGTCAGATGTATGCAGAATCATCGAGACCGCTGTTTTCGAGCTATTTAATGCGAAAAAACAAGTTTTGTGGTGTTTTCAACATTCCACAGTGCTTTTTATATGCAGTACCGGCGATACCTTGATTTTCGTGGTGTTTCCAGCTGAGATATGCATTTTCTGCGATAATCTTGGTGGGTCAACTGTCAGAAGTATGCAGAATCATCGAGATCCATCTTTTCGAGCTATCTAATGCGACAACCACGTTATATGGTTGTTTTCACGACTCCACAGTGCGTTTGATGTGCAGAACCGGCGACATCTTGGCTTTCGTCGGGTATCAAGCTGAGATATGCATTTTCAACGATAATCTTGGTGCGAGTTCTGTCAGAAGTATGCAGAATCATCGGGATCGCTCTTTTCGAGTTATTTAATGCGAGAAACACGTTGTCTGGTTGTTTTCACGACTCCACAGTGCGTTTGATATGCAGAACCGGCGACATCTTGATTTTCGTGAGGTTTCAAGTTGAGATGTGGATTTTCTGCGATAATCTTGGTGAGACTTCAGTCAGAAGTATGCAGAATCTTCCAGATCGCTCTTTTCGAGCTACTTAATGCGAGAAACACGATATCTGGTGTTTTCACCACTCCACAGTGCGTTTGATATGCAGAACCGGCGACATCTTGGATTTCGTCGGGGATCAAACTGAGATATGCATTTTCTACGATAATCTTGGTGAGACTTCTGTCAGAAGTATGCAGAATCATCGAGATCGCTCTTTTCGAGCTATTTAATGCGAGAAACACGTTTTCTGGTGTATTCACCACTCCACAGTTCGTTTGACATGCAGAACCGACGAAATCTTGCTTTTCGTGGGTTTCAAGCTGAGATATGAAATTTCTGCGATAATCTTGGTGAGACTTCAGTCAGATGTATGCAGAATCATCGAGATCGCTCTTTTCGAGCTATTTAATGCGGGAAACACGTTTTCTGGTGTATTCCCCACTCCACAGTACGTTTGACATCCAGAACCGGCGAAATCTTGCTTTTCGTGGGTTTTCAAGCTGAGATATGAATTTTCTGCGATAATCTTGGTGAGACTTCAGTCAGAAGTATGCAGAATCATCTATATCGCTCTTTTCGATCTATTTAATGCGAAAAAACAAGTTTTGTGGTGTTTTCAACATTCCACAGTGCGTTTTATATGCAGTACCGGCGATATCTTGATTTTCGTGGTGTTTCCAGCTGAGATATGCATTTTCTGCGATAATCTTGGTGAGTCATCTGTCAGAAGTATGCAGAATCATCGAGATCCCTCTTTTCGAGCTATTTAATGCGAGACACACGTTATCTGGTGTATTCACCACTCCACAGTACGTTTGACATGCAGAACCGGCGACATCTTGACTTTCGTGAGATTTCAAGCTGAGATATGCATTTTCTGCGATTATATTGGTGACTCTTCAGGCAGAAGTATGCAGAATAATCTAGATCGCTCGTTTCGAGCTATTTAATTCGAAAAAACAAGATTTCTGGAGTTTTCGACACTCCACAGTGCGTTTGATATGCAGAACCTGCGACATCTTGGATTTCGTCGGGTTTCCAGCTGAGATAATCATTTTCTGCGATAATCTTGGTGAGTCATCTGTCAGAAGTATGCAGAATCATCGAGATCCCTCTTTTCGAGCTATTTAATGTGAGAAACACGTTATCTGGTGTTTTCACGACTCCACAGTGCGTTTGATATGCAGAACCGGCGACATCTTGATTTTCGTGAGATTTCAACCTGAGATATGCATTTTCGTCGATAATCTTGGTGAGTCTTCTGTCAGTAGTATGCAGAATCATCGATACCCCTCTTTTCGAGCTATTTAATGCGAGAAACACGTTATCTGGTGTTTTCACCACTCCACAGTGCGTTTTATATGCAGAACCGGCGACATCTTGATTTTCGTGAGATTTCAACCTGAGATATGCATTTTCATCGATAATCTTGGTGAGTCTTCTGTCAGTAGTATGCAGAATCATCGAGACCCCTCTTTTCGAGCTATTTAATGCGAGAACCACGTTATCTGGTGTTTTCACCACTCCACAGTGCGTTTTATATGCAGAACCGACGAAATCTTGCTTTTCGTGCGTTTTCAAGCTGAGAAATGAAATTTCTGCGATAATCTTGGTGAGACTTCAGTCAGATGTATGCAGAGTCATCGAGACCGCTCTTTTCGATCTATTTAATGCGAAAAAACAAGTTTTGTGGTGTTTTCAACATTCCACAGTGCGTTTTATATGCAGTACCGGCGATACCTTGATTTTCGTGGTGTTTCCAGCTGAGATATGCATTTTCTGCGATAATCTTGGTGGGTCATCTGTCAGAAGTATGCAGAATCATCTAGATCGCTCGTTTCGAGCTATCTAATGCGAAAGAACAAGATTTCTGTTGTTTTCAACATTCCACAGTGCGTTTGATATGCAGAACCGGCGACATCTTGGATTTCGTCGGGTTTCAAGCTGAGATATGCATTTACTACGATAATCTTGGTGAGACTTCTGTCAGAAGTATGCAGAATCATCTAGATCGCACTTTTCGAGCTATTTAATGAGAGAAACACGATTTCTGGTGTATTCACCACTCCACAGTACGTTTGACATGCAGAACCGACGAAATCTTGCTTTTCGTGGGTTTTCAAGCTGAGATATGAAATTTCTGCGATAATCTTGGTGAGACTTCAGTCAGAAGTATGCAGAATCATCGAGATCGCTCTTTTCTAGCTATTTAATGCGAGAAACACGTTTTCTGGTGTATTCACCACTCCACAGTACGTTTGACATGCAGAACCGACGAAATCTTGCTTTTCGTGGGTTTTCAAGCTGAGATATGAAATTTCTGCGATAATCTTGGTGAGACTTCAGTCAGAAGTATGCAGAATCATCTAGATCGCTCTTTTCGATCTATATAATGCGAGAAACACGTTTTCTGGTGTATTCACCACTCTAAAGTACGTTTGATGTGCAGAACCGGCGACATCTTGGATTTCGTCGGGGATCAAACTGAGATATGCATTTTCTACGATAATCTTGGTGAGACTTCTGTCAGAAGTATGCAGAATCATCGAGATCGCTCTTTTCGAGCTATTTAATGCGAGAAACACGTTATCTGGTGTATTCACCACTCCACAGTACGTTTGATGAGCTGAACCGGAGATAACTTGGTTTTCGTGAGGTTTCAAGCTGAGATATGCATTTTCTGCGATAATCTTGGTGAGTCTTCTGTCAGAAGTATGCAGAATCATCGAGATCCCTCTTTGCGAGCTATTTAATGCGAGAAACACGTTATCTGGTTTTTTCACCACTCCACAGTACGTTTGAGGTGCAGAACCTGAGATAACTTGGTTTTCGTGAGGTTTCAAGCTGAGATATGAATTTTCTGCGATAATCTTGGTGAGTCATCTGTCAGAAGTATGCAGAATCATCGAGATCCCTCTTTTCGAGCTACATAATGCGAGAAACACGTTATCTGGTGTTTTCACCACTCCACAGTACGTTTGATGTGCAGAACCGGAGATAACTTGGTTTTCGTGAGGTTTCAAGCTGAGATGTGGATTTTCTGCGATAATCTTGGTGAGATTTCAGTCGGAAGTATGCAGAATCTTCCAGATCCCTCTTTTCGAGCTATTTAATTCGAGAAACACGTTATATGGTTGTTTTCACCACTCCACAGTGCGTTTGATATGCAGAACCGGCAACATCTTGATTTTGGTGAGGTTTCAAGCTGAGATATGCATTTTCTACGATAATATTGATGAGACTTCAGTCATAAGTATGCAGAATCATCGAGATCCCTCTTTGCGAGCTATTTAATGCGAGAAACACGTTATCTGGTTTTTTCACCACTCCACAGTACGTTTGATGTGCAGAACCTGAGATAACTTGGTTTTCGTGAGGTTTCAAGCTGAGATATGAATTTTCTGCGATAATCTTGGTGAGTCATCTGTCAGAAGTATGCAGAATCATCGAGATCCCTCTTTTCGAGCTATTTAATGCGAGAAACACGTTTTCTGGTGTATTCACCACCCCACAGTACGCTTGGCATGCAGAACCGACGAAATCTTGCATTTCGTGTGTTTTCAAGCTGAGATATGAAATTTCTGCGATAATCTTGGTGAGACTTCAGTCAGAAGTATGCCGAATCATCTAGATGGCTCGTTTCGAGCTATCTAATGCCAAAAAACAAGATTTCTGGTGTTTTCAACATTCCACAGTGCATGAGATATGCAGAACAGGCGACATCTTGGATTTCGTCGGGTTTTGAGCTGAGATATGCATTTACAACGATAATCTTGGTGAGTCTTCTGTCAGTAGTGTGCAGAATCATCGAGACCCCTCTTTTCGAGCTGTTTAATGCGAGAAACACGTTATCTGGTGTTTTCACCACTCCACAGTGCGTTTTATATGCAGAACCGGCGACATCTTGATTTTGGTGAGGTTTCAAGCAGAGATATGCATTTTCTGCGATGATATTGGTGAGACTTCAGTCATAAGTATGCAGAATCACCTAGATCGCTCGTTTCGAGCTATTTAATGCGAAAAAACAAGTTTTCTGGTGTTTTCACCACTCCATAGTACGTTTGACATGCAGAACCGGCGACATCTTGGATTTCGTCGGGGATCAAACTGAGATATGCATTTCCTACGATAATCTTGGTGAGACTTCTGGCAGAAGTATGCAGAATCATCGAGATCGCTCTTTTCGAGCTATTTAATGCGAGAAACACGTTTTCTGGTGTATTCACCACTCCACAGTACGCTTGACATGCAGAACCGACGAAATCTTGCTTTTCGTGGGTTTTCAAGCTGAGATATGCCCTTTCTGCGATAATATTGGTGAGACTTCAGTCATAAGTATGCAGAATCATCGAGATCGCTCTTTTCGAGCTAATTAATGCGAGAAACAAGTTTTCTGGTGTTTTCAACTTTCCACAGTGCGTTTTATATGCAGAACCGGCGGCATCTTGGTTTTCGTCGGGGATCAAACTGAGATATGCATTTTCTACGATAATCTTGGTGAGACTTCTGTCAGAAGTATGCAGAATCATCGAGATCGCTCTTTTCGAGCTATTTAATGCGAGAAACAAGTTTTCTGGTGATTTCAACTTTCCACAGTGCGTTTTATATGCAGAACCGGCGATATCTTGATTTTCGTGGTGTTTCCAGCTGAGATATGCATTTTCTGCGATAATCTTGGTTAGTCATCTGTCAGAAGTATGCAGAATCATCGAGATCCCTCTTTTCGAGCTATTTAATGTGAGAAACACGTTATCTGGTGTTTTCACGACTCCACAGTGAGTTTGATATGCAGATCCGGCGACATCTTGATTTTCGTGACATTTCAACCTGAGATATGCATTTTCGTCGATAATCTTGGTGAGTCTTCTGTCAGTAGTATGCAGAATCATCGATACCCCTCTTTTCGAGCTATTTAATGCGAGAAACACGTTATCTGGTGTTTTCACCACTCCACAGTGCGTTTGATATGCAGAACCGGCGACAACTTGATTTTCGTGAGATTTCAACCTGAGATATGCATTTTCTTCGATAATCTTGGTGAGTCTTCTGTCAGTAGTATGCAGAATCATCGAGACCCCTCTTTTCGAGCTATTTAATGCGAGAAACACGTTATCTGGTGTTTTCACCACTCCACAGTGCGTTTTATATGCAGAACCGGCGACATCTTGATTTTGGTGAGGTTTCAAGCTGAGATATGCATTTTCTGCGATAATATTGGTGAGATTTCAGTCATAAGTATGCAGAACCATCTAGATCGCCCTTTTCGAGCTATTTAATGCGAGAAACACGTTATATGGTTGTTTTCACCACTCCACAGTGCGTTTGATATGCAGAACCGACGAAATCTTGCTTTTCGTGGGTTTTCAAGCTGAGATATGAATATTCTGCGATAATCTTGGTGAGACTTCAGTCAGAAGTATGCAGAATCATCTAGATCGCTCTTTTCGTGCTATTTAATGCGAAAAAACAAGTTTTCTGGTGTTTTCAACTTTCCACAGTGCGTTTTATATGCAGAACCGGCGATATCTTGATTTTCGTGGTGTTTCCACCTGAGATATGCATTTTCTACGATAATCTTGGTGAGACTTCAGTCAGAAGTATGCAGAATCATCTACATCGCTCTTTTCGAGCTATTTAATGCGAGAAACACGTTATATGGTTGTTTTCACCACTCCACAGTGCGTTTGATATGCTGAACCGGCGATATAGATATGCATTTTCTAGGATAACCATGGTGAGTCTTCTGTCAGAAGTATGCAGAAACATCTAGATCGCTCTTTTCGAGCTATTTAATGCGAGAAACAATTTTTCTGGTGTATTCGCCACCCCACAGTACGCTTGACATGCAGAACCGGAGATATCTTGATTTCGGTCGGGTTTCAAGCTGAGATATGCATTTTCTTCGATAATCTTGGTGAGACTTCTGTCAGAAGTATGCAGAATCATCGAGATCGCTCTTTTCGAGCTATTTAATGCGAAAAAACAAGTTTTCTGGTGTTTCCAACATTCCACAGTGCGTTTTATATGCAGAACCGGCGATATCTTGATTTTCGTGGTGTTTCCAGCTGAGAGATGCATTTTCTGCGATAATCTTGGTGAGTCTTCTGTCAGAAGTATGCAGAATCATCGAGATCCCTCTTTGCGAGCTATTTAATGCGAGAAACACGTTTTCGGGTGTATTCACCACTCCACAGTACGTTTGACATGCAGAACCGACGAAATCTTGCTTTTCGTGGGTTTTCAAGCTGAGATATGAAATTTCTGCGATAATCTTGGTGAGACTTCAGTCAGAAGTATGCAGAATCATCTAGATCGCTCTTTTCGATCTATTTAATGCGAGAAACACGTTTTCTGGTGTATTCACCACTCCACAGTACGTTTGATGAGCTGAACCGGAGATAACTTGGTTTTCGTTAGGTTTCAAGCTGAGATATGAATTTTCTGCGATAATCTTGGTGAGTCATCTGTCAGATGTATGCAGAAGCATCGAGATCCCTCTTTTCGAGCTACTTAATGTGAGAAACACGTTATCTGGTGTTTTCACCTCTCCAAAGTACGTTTGATGTGCAGAACCGGCGACATCTTGGATTTCGTCGGGGATCAAACTGAGATATGCATTTTCTACGATAATCTTGGTGAGACTTCTGTCAGAAGTATGCAGAATCATCGAGATCGCTCTTTTCGAGCTATTTAATGCGAAAAAACAAGTTTTCTGGTGTTTCCAACATTCCACAGTGCGTTTTATATGCAGAACCGGCGATATCTTGATTTTCGTGGTGTTTCCAGCTGAGATATGCATTTTCTGCGATAATCTTGGTGAGTCTTCTGTCAGAAGTATGCACAATCATCGAGATCCCTCTTTGCGAGCTATTTAATGCGAGAAACACGTTTTCTGGTGTATTCACCACTCTACAGTACGTTTGACATGCAGAACCGACGAAATCTTGCTTTTCGTGGGTTTTCAAGCTGAGATATGAAATTTCTGCGATAATCTTGGTGAGACTTCAGTCAGAAGTTTGCAGAATCATCTAGATCGCTCTTTTCGATCTATTTAACGCGAGAAACACGTTTTCTGGTGTATTCACCACTCCACAGTACGTTTGATGTGCTGAACCGGAGATATCTTGGTTTTCGTGAGGTTTCAAGCTGAGATATGAATTTTCTGCGATAATCTTGGAGAGTCATCTGTCAGAAGTATGCAGAAGCATCGAGATCCCTCTTTTCGAGCTACTTAATGCGAGAAACACGTTATCTGGTGTTTTCACCACTCCAAAGTACGTTTGATGTGCAGAACCGGCGACATCTTGGATTTCGTCGGGGATCAAACTGAGATATGCATTTTCTACGATAATCTTGGTGAGACTTCTTTCAGAAGTATGCAGAATCATCGAGATCGCTCTTTTCGAGCTATTTAATGCGAAAAAACAAGTTTTCTGGTGTTTCCAACATTTCACAGTTCGTTTTATATGCAGAACCGGCGATATCTTGATTTTCGTGGTGTTTCCAGCTGAGATATGCATTTTCTGCGATAATCTTGGTGAGTCTTCTGTCAGAAGTATGCAGAATCATCGAGATCCCTCTTTGCGAGCTATATAATGCGAGAAACACGTTATCTGGTATTTTCACCACTCCACAGTACGTTTGATGTGCAGAACCGGAGATAACTTGGTTTTCGTGAGGTTTCAAGCTGAGATATGAATTTTCTGCGATAATCTTGGTGAGTCATCTGTCAGAAGTATGCAGAATCATCGAGATCCCTCTTTTTGAGCTACATAATGCGAGAAACACGTTATCTGGTGTTTTCACCACTCCACAGTACGTTTGATGTGCAGAACCGGAGATAACTTGGTTTTTGTGAGGTTTCAAGCTGTGATATGAATTTTCTGCGATAATCTTGGTGAGTCATCTGTCAGAAGTATGCAGAATCATCGAGATCCCTCTTTTCGAGCTACTTAATGCGAGAAACACGTTATCTGGTGTTTTCACGACTCTACAGTACGTTTGATGTGCAGAACCGGAGATAACTTGGTTTTCGTGATGTTTCAAGTTGAGATATGCCCTTTCTGAGATAATATTGGTGAGACTTCAGTCAGAAGTATGCAGAATCTTCGAGAACGCTCTTTTCGAGCTACATAATGCGAGAAACACGTTATCTGGTGTTTTCACCACTCCACAGTACGTTTGATGTGCAGAACCGGAGATAACTTGGTTTTCGTGAGGTTTCAAGCTGAGATGTGGATTTTCTGCGATGATCTTGGTGAGATTTCAGTCGGAAGTATGCAGAATCTTCCAGATCCCTCTTTTCGAGCTATTTAATTCGAGAAACACGTTGTATGGTTGTTTTCACCACTCCACAGTGCGTTTGATATGCAGAACCGGCGACAACTTGATTTTCGTGAGATTTCAACCTGAGATATGCATTTTCTTCGATAATCTTGGTGAGTCTTCTGTCAGTAGTATGCAGAATCATCGAGACCCCTCTTTTCGAGCTATTTAATGCGAGAAACACGTTATCTGGTGTTTTCACCACTCCACAGTGCGTTTTATATGCAGAACCGGCGACATCTTGATTTTGGTGAGGTTTCAAGCTGAGATATGCATTTTCTGCGATAATATTGGTGAGACTTCAGTCATAAGTATGCAGAACCATCTAGATCGCCCTTTTCGAGCTATTTAATGCGAGAAACACGTTATATGGTTGTTTTCACCACTCCACAGTGCGTTTGATATGCAGAACCGGCGATATCTTGATTTTCGTGGTGTTTCCAGCTGAGATATGCATTTTCTGCGATAATCTTGGTGAGTCTTCTGTCAGAAGTATGCAGAATCATCGAGATCCCTCTTTGCGAGCAATATAATGCGAGAAACACGTTATCTGGTATTTTCACCACTCCACAGTACGTTTGATGTGCAGAACCGGAGATAACTTGGTTTTCGTGAGGTTTCAAGCTGAGATATGAATTTTCTGCGATAATCTTGGTGAGTCATCTGTCAGAAGTATGCAGAATCATCGAGATCCCTCTTTTTGAGCTACATAATGCGAGAAACACGTTATCTGGTGTTTTCACCACTCCACAGTACGTTTGATGTGCAGAACCGGAGATAACTTGGTTTTTGTGAGGTTTCAAGCTGTGATATGAATTTTCTGCGATAATCTTGGTGAGTCATCTGTCAGAAGTATGCAGAATCATCGAGATCCCTCTTTTCGAGCTACTTAATGCGAGAAACACGTTATCTGGTGTTTTCACGACTCTACAGTACGTTTGATGTGCAGAACCGGAGATAACTTGGTTTTCGTGATGTTTCAAGTTGAGATATGCCCTTTCTGAGATAATATTGGTGAGACTTCAGTCAGAAGTATGCAGAATCTTCGAGAACGCTCTTTTCGAGCTACATAATGCGAGAAACACGTTATCTGGTGTTTTCACCACTCCACAGTACGTTTGATGTGCAGAACCGGAGATAACTTGGTTTTCGTGAGGTTTCAAGCTGAGATGTGGATTTTCTGCGATGATCTTGGTGAGATTTCAGTCGGAAGTATGCAGAATCTTCCAGATCCCTCTTTTCGAGCTATTTAATTCGAGAAACACGTTGTATGGTTGTTTTCACCACTCCACAGTGCGTTTGATATGCAGAACCGGCGACAACTTGATTTTCGTGAGATTTCAACCTGAGATATGCATTTTCTTCGATAATCTTGGTGAGTCTTCTGTCAGTAGTATGCAGAATCATCGAGACCCCTCTTTTCGAGCTATTTAATGCGAGAAACACGTTATCTGGTGTTTTCACCACTCCACAGTGCGTTTTATATGCAGAACCGGCGACATCTTGATTTTGGTGAGGTTTCAAGCTGAGATATGCATTTTCTGCGATAATATTGGTGAGACTTCAGTCATAAGTATGCAGAACCATCTAGATCGCCCTTTTCGAGCTATTTAATGCGAGAAACACGTTATATGGTTGTTTTCACCACTCCACAGTGCGTTTGATATGCAGAACCGACGAAATCTTGCTTTTCGTGGGTTTTCAAGCTGAGATATGAATATTCTGCGATAATCTTGGTGAGACTTCAGTCAGAAGTATGCAGAATCATCTAGATCGCTCTTTTCGTGCTATTTAATGCGAAAAAACAAGTTTTCTGGTGTTTTCAACTTTCCACAGTGCGTTTCATATGCAGAACCGGCGATATCTTGATTTTCGTGGTGTTTCCACCTGAGATATGCATTTTCTACGATAATCTTGGTGAGACTTCAGTCAGAAGTATGCAGAATCATCTACATCGCTCTTTTCGAGCTATTTAATGCGAGAAACACGTTATATGGTTGTTTTCACCACTCCACAGTGCGTTTGATATGCTGAACCGGCGATATAGATATGCATTTTCTAGGATAACCATGGTGAGTCTTCTGTCAGAAGTATGCAGAAACATCTAGATCGCTCTTTTCGAGCTATTTAATGCGAGAAACAATTTTTCTGGTGTATTCGCCACCCCACAGTACGCTTGACATATAGAACCGGAGATATCTTGATTTCGGTCGGGTTTCAAGCTGAGATATGCATTTTCTTCGATAATCTTGGTGAGTCTTCTGTCAGTAGTATGCAGAATCATCGAGACCCCTCTTTTCGAGCTATTTAATGCGAGAAACACGTTATCTGGTGTTTTCACCACTCCACAGTGCGTTTTATATGCAGAACCGGCGACATCTTGATTTTGGTGAGGTTTCAACCTGAGATATGCATTTTCTGCGATAATATTGGTGAGACTTCAGTCATAAGTATGCAGAACCATCTAGATCGCCCTTTTCGAGCTATTTAATTCGAGAAACACGTTATATGGTTGTTTTCACCACTCCACAGTACGTTTGACATGCAGAACCGACGAAATCTTGCTTTTCGTGGGTTTTCAAGCTGAGATATGAAATTTCTGCAATAATCTTGGTGAGACTTCAGTCAGAAGTATGCAGAATCATCTAGATCGCTCTTTTCGATATATATAATGCGAGAAACACGTTTTCTGGTGTATTCACCACTCCACAGTACGTTTGATGTGCTGAACCGGAGATAACTTGGTTTTCGTGAGGTTTCCAGCTGAGATATGAATTTTCTGCGATAATCTTGGTGAGTCATCTGTCAGAAGTATGCAGAAGCATCGATATCCCTCTTTTCGAGCTACTTAATGCGAGAAACACGTTATCTGGTGTTTTCACCACTCTAAAGTACGTTTGATGTGCAGAACCGGCGACATCTTGGATTTCGTCGGGGATCAAACTGAGATATGCATTTTCTACGATAATCTTGGTGAGACTTCTGTCAGAAGTATGCAGAATCATCGAGATCGCTCTTTTCGAGCTATTTAATGCGAAAAAACAAGTTTTCTGGTGTTTCCAACATTCCACAGTGCGTTTTATATGCAGAACCGGCGATACCTTGATTTTCGTGGTGTTTCCAGCTGAGAGATGCATTTTCTGCGATAATCTTGGTGAGTCTTCTGTCAGAAGTATGCAGAATCATCGAGATCCCTCTTTGCGAGCTATTTAATGCGAGAAACACGTTTTCTGGTGTATTCACCACTCCACAGTACGTTTGACATGCAGAACCGACGAAATCTTGCTTTTCGTGGGTTTTCAAGCTGAGATATGAAATTTCTGCGATAATCTTGGTGAGACTTCAGTCAGAAGTATGCAGAATCATCTAGATCGCTCTTTTCGATCTATTTAATGCGAGAAACACGTTTTCTGGTGTATTCACCACTCCACAGTACGTTTGATGAGCTGAACCGGAGATAACTTGGTTTTCGTTAGGTTTCAAGCTGAGATATGAATTTTCTGCGATAAGCTTGGTGAGTCATCTGTCAGAAGTATGCAGAAGCATCGAGATCCCTCTTTTCGAGCTACTTAATGTGAGAAACACGTTATCTGGTGTTTTCACCTCTCCAAAGTACGTTTGATGTGCAGAACCGGCGACATCTTGGATTTCGTCGGGGATCAAACTGAGATATGCATTTTCTACGATAATCTTGGTGAGACTTCTGTCAGAAGTATGCAGAATCATCGAGATCGCTCTTTTCGAGCTATTTAATGCGAAAAAACAAGTTTTCTGGTGTTTCCAACATTCCACAGTGCGTTTTATATGCAGAACCGGCGATATCTTGATTTTCGTGGTGTTTCCAGCTGAGATATGCATTTTCTGCGATAATCTTGGTGAGTCTTCTGTCAGAAGTATGCAGAATCATCGAGATCCCTCTTTGCGAGCTATTTAATGCGAGAAACACGTTTTCTGGTGTATTCACCACTCTACAGTACGTTTGACATGCAGAACCGACGAAATCTTGCTTTTCGTGGGTTTTCAAGCTGAGATATGAAATTTCTGCGATAATCTTGGTGAGACTTCAGTCAGAAGTATGCAGAATCATCTAGATCGCTCTTTTCGATCTATTTAACGCGAGAAACACGTTTTCTGGTGTATTCACCACTCCACAGTACGTTTGATGTGCTGAACCGGAGATATCTTGGTTTTCGTGAGGTTTCAAGCTGAGATATGAATTTTCTGCGATAATCTTGGAGAGTCATCTGTCAGAAGTATGCAGAAGCATCGAGATCCCTCTTTTCGAGCTACTTAATGCGAGAAACACGTTATCTGGTGTTTTCACCACTCCAAAGTACGTTTGATGTGCAGAACCGGCGACATCTTGGATTTCGTCGGGGATCAAACTGAGATATGCATTTTCTACGATAATCTTGGTGAGTCTTCTGTCAGAAGTATGCAGAATCATCGAGATCCCTCTTTGCGAGCTATATAATGCGAGAAACACGTTATCTGGTATTTTCACCACTCCACAGTACGTTTGATGTGCAGAACCGGAGATAACTTGGTTTTCGTGAGGTTTCAAGCTGAGATATGAATTTTCTGCGATAATCTTGGTGAGTCATCTGTCAGAAGTATGCAGAATCATCGAGATCCCTCTTTTTGAGCTACATAATGCGAGAAACACGTTATCTGGTGTTTTCACCACTCCACAGTACGTTTGATGTGCAGAACCGGAGATAACTTGGTTTTCGTGAGGTTTCAAGCTGTGATATGAATTTTCTGCGATAATCTTGGTGAGTCATCTGTCAGAAGTATGCAGAATCATCGAGATCCCTCTTTTCGAGCTACTTAATGCGAGAAACACGTTATCTGGTGTTTTCACGACTCTACAGTACGTTTGATGTGCAGAACCGGAGATAACTTGGTTTTCGTGATGTTTCAAGTTGAGATATGCCCTTTCTGAGATAATATTGGTGAGACTTCAGTCAGAAGTATGCAGAATCTTGGAGAACGCTCTTTTCGAGCTACATAATGCGAGAAACACGTTATCTGGTGTTTTCACCACTCCACAGTACGTTTGATGTGCAGAACCGGCAACATCTTGATTTTGGTGAGGTTTCAAGCTGAGATATGCATTTTCTACGATAATATTGGTGAGACATCAGTCATAAGTATGCAGAATCATCGAGATCGCTCTTTTCGAGCTATTTAATGCGAGAAACAAGTTTTCTGGTGTTTTCAACTTTCCACAGTGCGTTTTATATGCAGAACCGGCGACATCTTGGTTTTCGTCGGGGATCAAACTGAGATATGCATTTTCTGCGATAATATTGGTGAGACTTCAGTCATAAGTATGCAGAATCACCTAGATCGATCGTTTCGTGCTATTTAATGCGAAAAAACAAGTTTTCTGGTGATTTCACCACTCCACAGTACGTTTGATGTGCAGAACCGGAGATAACTTGGTTTTCGTGAGGTTTCAAGCTGAGATATGAATTTTCTGCGATAATTTTGGTGAGTCATCTGTCAGAAGTATGCAGAATCATCGAGATCCCTCTTTTCGAGCTATTTAATGCGAGAAACACGTTTTCTGGTGTATTCACCACCCCACAGTACGCTTGGCATGCAGAACCGACGAAATCTTGCATTTCGTGTGTTTTCAAGCTGAGATATGAAATTTCTGCGATAATCTTGGTGAGACTTCAGTCAGAAGTATGCCGAATCATCTAGATGGCTCGTTTCGAGCTATCTAATGCCAAAAAACAAGATTTCTGGTGTTTTCAACATTCCACAGTGCATGAGATATGCAGAACAGGCGACATCTTGGATTTCGTCGGGTTTCGAGCTGAGATATGCATTTACAACGATAATCTTGGTGAGTCTTCTGTCAGTAGTGTGCAGAATCATCGAGACCCCTCTTTTCGAGCTGTTTAATGCGAGAAACACGTTATGAGGTGTTTTCACCACTCCACAGTGCGTTTTATATGCAGAACCGGCGACATCTTGATTTTGGTGAGGTTTCAAGCAGAGATATGCATTTTCTGCGATGATATTGGTGAGACTTCAGTCATAAGTATGCAGAATCACCTAGATCGCTCGTTTCGAGCTATTTAATGCGAAAAAACAAGTTTTCTGGTGTTTTCACCACTCCACAGTACGTTTGACATGCAGAACCGGCGACATCATGGATTTCGTCGGGGATCAAACTGAGATATGCATTTTCTACGATAATCTTGGTGAGACTTCTGTCAGAAGTATGCAGAATCATCGAGATCGCTCTTTTCGAGCTATTTAATGCGAGAAACACGTTTTCTGGTGTATTCACCACTCCACAGTACGCTTGACATGCAGAACCGACGAAATCTTGCTTTTCGTGGGTTTTCAAGCTGAGATATGCCCTTTCTGCGATAATATTGGTGAGACTTCAGTCAGAAGTATGCAGAATCATCTAGATCGCTCTTTTCGAGCTATTTAATGCGAGAAACACGTTTTCTGGTGTATTCACCACTCCACAGTACGTTTGACATGCAGAACCGGAGATATCGTGGTTTCGGTCGGGTTTCAAGCTGAGATATGAATTTTCTGCGATAATCTTGGTGAGACTTCAGTCAGAAGTATGCAGAATCATCTAGAACGCTCGTTTCGAGCTATCTAATGCGAAAAAACAAGATTTCTGGAGATTTCGACCATCCACAGTGCGTTTGATATGCAGAACCGGCGACATCTTGGATTTCGTCGGGTTTCCAGCTGAGATATGCATTTTCTACGATAATATTGGTGAGTCTTCAGTCATAAGTATGCAGAATCATCGAGATCGCTCTTTTCGAGCTAATTAATGCGAGAAACAAGTTTTCTGGTGTTTTCAACTTTCCACAGTGCGTTTGATATGCAGAACCGGCGGCATCTTGGTTTTCGTCGGGGATCAAACTGAGATATGCATTTTCTACGATAATCTTGGTGAGACTTCTGTCAGAAGTATGCAGAATCATCGAGATCGCTCTTTTCGAGCTATTTAATGCGAGAAACAAGTTTTCTGGTGATTTCAACTTTCCACAGTGCGTTTTATATGCAGAACCGGCGACATCTTGCTTTTCGTGAGATTTCAACCTGAGATATGCATTTTCTTCGATAATCTTGGTGAGTCTTCTGTCAGTAGTATGCAGAATCATCGAGACCCCTCTTTTCGAGCTATTTAATGCGAGAAACACGTTATCTGGTGTTTTCACCACTCCACAGTGCGTTTTATATGCAGAACCGGCGACATCTTGATTTTGGTGAGGTTTCAAGCTGAGATATGCATTTTCTGCGATAATATTGGTGAGACTTCAGTCATAAGTATGCAGAATCATCTAGATCGCTCTTTTCGTGCTATTTAATGCGAGAAACACGTTATCTGGTGTATTCACCACTCCACAGTACGTTTGACCTGCAGAACCGACGAAATCTTGCTTTTCGTGGGTTTTCAAGCTGAGATATGAATGTTCTGCGATAATCTTGGTGAGACTTCAGTCAGAAGTATGCATAATCATCTAGATCGCTCTTTTCGTGCTATTTAATGCGAAAAAACAAGTTTTCTGGTGTTTTCAACTTTCCACAGTGCGTTTTATATGCAGAACCGGCGATACCTTGATTTTCGTGGTGTTTCCACCTGAGATATGCATTTTCACCGAATATCTTGGTGTGTCATCTGTCAGAAGTATGCAGAATCATCGAGATCCCTCTTTTCGAGCTATTTAATGTGAGAAACACGTTATCTGGTGTTTTCACGACTCCACAGTGCGTTTGATATGCAGAACCGGCGACATCTTGATTTTCGTGAGATTTCAACCTGAGATATGCATGTTCGTCGATAATCTTGGTGAGTCTTCTGTCAGTAGTATGCAGAATCACCGATACCCCTCTTTTCGAGCTATTTAATGCGAGAAACACGTTATCTGGTGTATTCACCACTCCACAGTACGTTTGACATGCAGAACCGGCGACATCTTGACTTTCGCGAGATGTCAAGCTGAGATATGCATTTTCTGCTATAATATTGGTCAGATTTCAGTCAGAAGTATGCAGAATCATCTAGATCGCTGTTTTCGAGCTATTTAATGCGAAAAAGCAAGTTTTCTGGTGTTTTCACCACTCCACAGTAGGTTTGACATGCAGAACCGGCGACATCTTGACTTTCGTGAGATTTCAAGCTGAGATATGCATTTTCTGCTATAATATTGGTGAGATTTCAGTCAGAAGTATGCAGAATCATCTAGATCGTTCGTTTCGAGCAATCTAATGCGAAAAAACAAGATTTCTGGTGTTTTCAACATTCCACAGCGCGTTTGATATGCAGAACCGGTTACACCTTGGATTTCGTCGGGTTTCCAGCTGAGATATACATTTTCTACGATAATCTTGGTGAGACTTCAGTCAGAAGTATGCAAAATCATCTACATCGCTCTTTTCGAGCTATTTAATGCGAGAAACACGTTATATGGTTGTTTTCACCACTCCACAGTGCGTTTGATATGCTGAACCGGCGATATAGATATGCATTTTCTACGATAACCATGGTGAGTCTTCTGTCAGAAGTATGCAGAAACATCTAGGTCGCTCTTTTCGAGCTATTTAATGCGACAAACAATTTTTCTGGTGTATTCGCCACCCCACAGTACGCTTGACATGCAGAACCGGAGATATCTTGATTTCGGTCGGGTTTCAAGCTGAGATATGCATTTTCTTCGATAATCTTGGTGAGACTTCTGTCAGAAGTATGCAGAATCATCGGGATCGCTGTTTTCGAGCTATTTACTGCGAGAAACACGTTATATGGTTGTTTTCACCACTCCACATTGCGTTTGATATGCATAACCGGCGATATCTTGATTTTCGTGGTGTTTCCAGATGAGATATGCATTCTCTGCGATAATCTTGGTGAGTCTTCTGTCAGTAGTATGCAGAATCATCGATACCCCTCTTTTCGAGCTATTTAATGCGAGAAACACGTTATCTGGTGTTTTCACCACTCCACAGTGCGTTTGATATGCAGAACCGGCGGCATCTTGATTTTCGTGAGATTTCAACCTGAGATATGCATTTTCGTCGATAATCTTGGTGAGTCTTCTGTCAGTAGTATGCAGAATCATCGAGACCCCTCTTTTCGAGCTATTTAATGCGAGAAACACGTTATCTGGTGTTTTCACCACTCCACAGTGCGTTTTATATGCAGAACCGGCGACATCTTGATTTTGGTGAGGTTTCAACCTGAGATATGCATTTTCTGCGATAATATTGGTGAGACTTCAGTCATAAGTATGCAGAACCATCTAGATCGCCCTTTTCGAGCTATTTAATTCGAGAAACACGTTATATGGTTGTTTTCACCACTCCACAGTGCGTTTGATATGCAGAACCGGCAACATCTTGATTTTGGTGAGGTTTCAAGCTGAGATATGCATTTTCTGCTATAATATTGGTGAGATTACAGTCAGAAGTATGCAGAATCATCGAGATCGCTCGTTTCGAGCTATCTAATGCGAAAAAACAAGATTTCTGGAGTTTTCGACCCTCCACAGTGCGTTTGATATGCAGAACCAGCGACATCTTGGATTTCGTCGGGTTTCCAGCTGAGATATGCATTTTCTGCGATAATCTTGGTGAGTCATCTGTCAGAAGTATGCAGAATCATCGAGATCCCTCTTTTCGAGCTATTTAATGCGAGAAACACGTTATCTGGTTGTTTTCACCACTCCACATTGCGTTTGATATGCATAACCGGCGATATCTTGATTTTCGTGGTGTTTCCAGATGAGATATGCATTCTCTGCGATAATCTTGGTGAGTCTTCTGTCAGTAGTATGCAGAATCATCGATACCCCTCTTTTCGAGCTATTTAATGCGAGAAACACGTTATCTGGTGTTTTCACCACTCCACAGTGCGTTTGATATGCAGAACCGGCGGCATCTTGATTTTCGTGAGATTTCAACCTGAGATATGCATTTTCGTCGATAATCTTGGTGAGTCTTCTGTCAGTAGTATGCAGAATCATCGAGACCCCTCTTTTCGAGCTATTTAATGCGAGAAACACGTTATCTGGTGTTTTCACCACTCCACAGTGCGTTTTATATGCAGAACCGGCGACATCTTGATTTTGGTGAGGTTTCAACCTGAGATATGCATTTTCTGCGATAATATTGGTGAGACTTCAGTCATAAGTATGCAGAACCATCTAGATCGCCCTTTTCGAGCTATTTAATTCGAGAAACACGTTATATGGTTGTTTTCACCACTCCACAGTGCGTTTGATATGCAGAACCGGCAACATCTTGATTTTGGTGAGGTTTCAAGCTGAGATATGCATTTTCTGCTATAATATTGGTGAGATTACAGTCAGAAGTATGCAGAATCATCGAGATCGCTCGTTTCGAGCTATCTAATGCGAAAAAACAAGATTTCTGGAGTTTTCGACCCTCCACAGTGCGTTTGATATGCAGAACCAGCGACATCTTGGATTTCGTCGGGTTTCCAGCTGAGATATGCATTTTCTGCGATAATCTTGGTGAGTCATCTGTCAGAAGTATGCAGAATCATCGAGATCCCTCTTTTCGAGCTATTTAATGCGAGAAACACGTTATCTGGTGTATTCACCACTCCACAGTACGTTTGACCTGCAGAACCGACGAAATCTTGCTTTTCGTGGGTTTTCAAGCTGAGATATGAAATTTCTGCGATAATCTTGGTGAGACTTCAGTCAGAAGTATGCCGAATCATCTAGATGGCTCGTTTCGAGCTATCTAATGCCAAAAAACAAGATTTCTGGTGTTTTCAACATTCCACAGTGCATGAGATATGCAGAACAGGCGACATCTTGGATTTCGTCGGGTTTCGAGCTGAGATATGCATTTACAACGATAATCTTGGTGAGTCTTCTGTCAGTAGTGTGCAGAATCATCGAGACCCCCCTTTTCGAGCTGTTTAATGCGAGAAACACGTTATCTGGTGTTTTCACCACTCCACAGTGCGTTTTATATGCAGAACCGGCGACATCTTGATTTTGGTGAGGTTTCAAGCAGAGATATGCATTTTCTGCGATGATATTGGTGAGACTTCAGTCATAAGTATGCAGAATCACCTAGATCGCTCGTTTCGAGCTATTTAATGCGAAAAAACAAGTTTTCTGGTGTTTTCACCACTCCACAGTACGTTTGACATGCAGAACCGGCGACATCTTGGATTTCGTCGGGGATCAAACTGAGATATGCATTCTCTGCGATAATCTTGGTGAGTCTTCTGTCAGTAGTATGCAGAATCATCGATACCCCTCTTTTCGAGCTATTTAATGCGAGAAACACGTTATCTGGTGTTTTCACCACTCCACAGTGCGTTTGATATGCAGAACCGGCGGCATCTTGATTTTCGTGAGATTTCAACCTGAGATATGCATTTTCGTCGATAATCTTGGTGAGTCTTCTGTCAGTAGTATGCAGAATCATCGAGACCCCTCTTTTCGAGCTATTTAATGCGAGAAACACGTTATCTGGTGTTTTCACCACTCCACAGTGCGTTTTATATGCAGAACCGGCGACATCTTGATTTTGGTGAGGTTTCAACCTGAGATATGCATTTTCTGCGATAATATTGGTGAGACTTGAGTCATAAGTATGCAGAACCATCTAGATCGCCCTTTTCGAGCTATTTAATTCGAGAAACACGTTATATGGTTGTTTTCACCACTCCACAGTGCGTTTGATATGCAGAACCGGCAACATCTTGATTTTGGTGAGGTTTCAAGCTGAGATATGCATTTTCTGCTATAATATTGGTGAGATTACAGTCAGAAGTATGCAGAATCATCGAGATCGCTCGTTTCGAGCTATCTAATGCGAAAAAACAAGATTTCTGGAGTTTTCGACCCTCCACAGTGCGTTTGATATGCAGAACCAGCGACATCTTGGATTTCGTCGGGTTTCCAGCTGAGATATGCATTTTCTGCGATAATCTTGGTGAGTCATCTGTCAGAAGTATGCAGAATCATCGAGATCCCTCTTTTCGAGCTATTTAATGCGAGAAACACGTTATCTGGTTGTTTTCACCACTCCACATTGCGTTTGATATGCATAACCGGCGATATCTTGATTTTCGTGGTGTTTCCAGATGAGATATGCATTCTCTGCGATAATCTTGGTGAGTCTTCTGTCAGTAGTATGCAGAATCATCGATACCCCTCTTTTCGAGCTATTTAATGCGAGAAACACGTTATCTGGTGTTTTCACCACTCCACAGTGCGTTTGATATGCAGAACCGGCGGCATCTTGATTTTCGTGAGATTTCAACCTGAGATATGCATTTTCGTCGATAATCTTGGTGAGTCTTCTGTCAGTAGTATGCAGAATCATCGAGACCCCTCTTTTCGAGCTATTTAATGCGAGAAACACGTTATCTGGTGTTTTCACCACTCCACAGTGCGTTTTATATGAAGAACCGGCGACATCTTGATTTTGGTGAGGTTTCAACCTGAGATATGCATTTTCTGCGATAATATTGGTGAGACTTCAGTCATAAGTATGCAGAACCATCTAGATCGCCCTTTTCGAGCTATTTAATTCGAGAAACACGTTATATGGTTGTTTTCACCACTCCACAGTGCGTTTGATATGCAGAACCGGCAACATCTTGATTTTGGTGAGGTTTCAAGCTGAGATATGCATTTTCTGCTATAATATTGGTGAGATTACAGTCAGAAGTATGCAGAATCATCGAGATCGCTCGTTTCGAGCTATCTAATGCGAAAAAACAAGATTTCTGGTGTTCTCGACCCTCCACAGTGCGTTTGATATGCAGAACCAGCGACATCTTGGATTTCGTCGGGTTTCCAGCTGAGATATGCATTTTCTGCGATAATCTTGGTGAGTCATCTGTCAGAAGTATGCAGAATCATCGAGATCCCTCTTTTCGAGCTATTTAATGCGAGAAACACGTTATCTGGTGTATTCACCACTCCACAGTACGTTTGACCTGCAGAACCGACGAAATCTTGCTTTTCGTGGGTTTTCAAGCTGAGATATGAAATTTCTGCGATAATCTTGGTGAGACTTCAGTCAGAAGTATGCCGAATCATCTAGATGGCTCGTTTCGAGCTATCTAATGCCAAAAAACAAGATTTCTGGTGTTTTCAACATTCCACAGTGCATGAGATATGCAGAACAGGCGACATCTTGGATTTCGTCGGGTTTCGAGCTGAGATATGCATTTACAACGATAATCTTGGTGAGTCTTCTGTCAGTAGTGTGCAGAATCATCGAGACCCCTCTTTTCGAGCTGTTTAATGCGAGAAACACGTTATCTGGTGTTTTCACCACTCCACAGTGCGTTTTATATGCAGAACCGGCGACATCTTGATTTTGGTGAGGTTTCAAGCAGAGATATGCATTTTCTGCGATGATATTGGTGAGACTTCAGTCATAAGTATGCAGAATCACCTAGATCGCTCGTTTCGAGCTATTTAATGCGAAAAAACAAGTTTTCTGGTGTTTTCACCACTCCACAGTACGTTTGACATGCAGAACCGGCGACATCTTGGATTTCGTCGGGGATCAAACTGAGATATGCATTTCCTACGATAATCTTGGTGAGACTTCTGTCAGAAGTATGCAGAATCATCGAGATCGCTCTTTTCGAGCTATTTAATGCGAGAAACAAGTTTTCTGGTGATTTCAACTTTCCACAGTTCGTTTTATATGCAGAACCGGCGATATCTTGATTTTCGTGGTGTTTCCAGCTGAGATATGCATTTTCTGCGATAATCTTGGTTAGTCATCTGTCAGAAGTATGCAGAATCATCGAGATCCCTCTTTTCGAGCTATTTAATGTGAGAAACACGTTATCTGGTGTTTTCACGACTCCACAGTGAGTTTGATATGCAGATCCGGCGACATCTTGATTTTCGTGACATTTCAACCTGAGATATGCATTTTCGTCGATAATCTTGGTGAGTCTTCTGTCAGTAGTATGCAGAATCATCGATACCCCTCTTTTCGAGCTATTTAATGCGAGAAACACGTTATCTGGTGTTTTCACCACTCCACAGTGCGTTTTATATGCAGAACCGGCGACATCTTGATTTTGGTGAGGTTTCAACCTGAGATATGCATTTTCTGCGATAATATTGGTGAGACTTCAGTCATAAGTATGCAGAACCATCTAGATCGCCCTTTTCGAGCTATTTAATGCGAGAAACACGTTATATGGTTGTTTTCACCACTCCACAGTGCGTTTGATATGCAGAACCGGCAACATCTTGATTTTGGTGAGGTTTCAAGCTGAGATATGCATTTTCTGCTATAATATTGGTGAGATTACAGTCAGAAGTATGCAGAATCATCGAGATCGCTCGTTTCGAGCTATCTAATGCGAAAAAACAAGATTTCTGGAGTTTTCGACCCTCCACAGTGCGTTTGATATGCAGAACCAGCGACATCTTGGATTTCGTCGGGTTTCCAGCTGAGATATGCATTTTCTGCGATAATCTTGGTGAGTCATCTGTCAGAAGTATGCAGAATCATCGAGATCCCTCTTTTCGAGCTATTTAATGCGAGAAACACGTTATCTGGTGTATTCACCACTCCACAGTACGTTTGACCTGCAGAACCGACGAAATCTTGCTTTTCGTGGGTTTTCAAGCTGAGATATGAAATTTCTGCGATAATCTTGGTGAGACTTCAGTCAGAAGTATGCCGAATCATCTAGATGGCTCGTTTCGAGCTATCTAATGCCAAAAAACAAGATTTCTGGTGTTTTCAACATTCCACAGTGCATGAGATATGCAGAACAGGCGACATCTTGGATTTCGTCGGGTTTCGAGATGAGATATGCATTTACAACGATAATCTTGGTGAGTCTTCTGTCAGTAGTGTGCAGAATCATCGAGACCCCTCTTTTCGAGCTGTTTAATGCGAGAAACACGTTATCTGGTGTTTTCACCACTCCACAGTGCGTTTTATATGCAGAACCGGCGACATCTTGATTTTGGTGAGGTTTCAAGCAGAGATATGCATTTTCTGCGATGATATTGGTGAGACTTCAGTCATAAGTATGCAGAATCACCTAGATCGCTCGTTTCGAGCTATTTAATGCGAAAAAACAAGTTTTCTGGTGTTTTCACCACTCCACAGTACGTTTGACATGCAGAACCGGCGACATCTTGGATTTCGTCGGGGATCAAACTGAGATATGCATTTCCTACGATAATCTTGGTGAGACTTCTGTCAGAAGTATGCAGAATCATCGAGATCGCTCTTTTCGAGCTATTTAATGCGAGAAACACGTTTTCTGGTGTATTCACCACTCCACAGTGCGCTTGACATGCAGAACCGACGAAATCTTGCTTTTCGTGGGTTTTCAAGCTGAGATATGCCCTTTCTGCGATAATATTGGTGAGACTTCAGTCAGAAGTATGCAGAATCATCTAGATCGCTCTTTTCGAGCTATTTAATGCGAGAAACACGTTTTCTGGTGTATTCACCACTCCACAGTACGCTTGACATGCAGAACCGACGAAATCTTGCTTTTCGTGGGTTTTCAAGCTGAGATATGCCCTTTCTGCGATAATATTGGTGAGACTTCAGTCAGAAGTATGCAGAATCATCTAGATCGCTCTTTTCGAGCTATTTAATGCGAGAAACACGTTTTCTGGTGTATTCACCACTCCACAGTACGTTTGACATGCAGAACCGGAGATATCGTGGTTTCGGTCGGGTTTCAAGCTGAGATATGAATTTTCTGCGATAATCTTGGTGAGACTTCAGTCAGAAGTATGCAGAATCATCTAGATCGCTCGTTTCGAGCTATCTAATGCGAAAAAACAAGATTTCTGGAGATTTCGACCATCCACAGTGCGTTTTATATGCAGAACCGGCGGCATCTTGGTTTTCGTCGGGGATCAAACTGAGATATGCATTTTCTACGATAATCTTGGTGAGACTTCTGTCAGAAGTATGCAGAATCATCGAGATCGCTCTTTTCGAGCTATTTAATGCGAGAAACAAGTTTTCTGGTGATTTCAACTTTCCACAGTGCGTTTTATATGCAGAACCGGCGATATCTTGATTTTCGTGGTGTTTCCAGCTGAGATATGCATTTTCTGCGATAATCTTGGTTAGTCATCTGTCAGAAGTATGCAGAATCATCGAGATCCCTCTTTTCGAGCTATTTAATGTGAGAAACACGTTATCTGGTGTTTTCACGACTCCACAGTGAGTTTGATATGCAGATCCGGCGACATCTTGATTTTCGTGACATTTCAACCTGAGATATGCATTTTCGTCGATAATCTTGGTGAGTCTTCTGTCAGTAGTATGCAGAATCATCGATACCCCTCTTTTCGAGCTATTTAATGCGAGAAACACGTTATCTGGTGTTTTCACCACTCCACAGTGCGTTTGATATGCAGAACCGGCGACAACTTGATTTTCGTGAGATTTCAACCTGAGATATGCATTTTCTTCGATAATCTTGGTGAGTCTTCTGTCAGTAGTATGCAGAATCATCGAGACCCCTCTTTTCGAGCTATTTAATGCGAGAAACACGTTATCTGGTGTTTTCACCACTCCACAGTGCGTTTTATATGCAGAACCGGCGACATCTTGATTTTGGTGAGGTTTCAAGCTGAGATATGCATTTTCTGCGATAATATTGGTGAGACTTCAGTCATAAGTATGCAGAACCATCTAGATCGCCCTTTTCGAGCTATTTAATGCGAGAAACACGTTATATGGTTGTTTTCACCACTCCACAGTGCGTTTGATATGCAGAACCGACGAAATCTTGCTTTTCGTGGGTTTTCAAGCTGAGATATGAATATTCTGCGATAATCTTGGTGAGACTTCAGTCAGAAGTATGCAGAATCATCTACATCGCTCTTTTCGAGCTATTTAATGCGAGAAACACGTTATATGGTTGTTTTCACCAGTCCACAGTGCGTTTGATATGCTGAACCGGCGATATAGATATGCATTTTCTAGGATAACCATGGTGAGTCTTCTGTCAGAAGTATGCAGAAACATCTAGATCGCTCTTTTCGAGCTATTTAATGCGAGAAACAATTTTTCTGGTGTATTCGCCACCCCACAGTACGCTTGACATGCAGAACCGGAGATATCTTGATTTCGGTCGGGTTTCAAGCTGAGATATGCATTTTCTTCGATAATCTTGGTGAGACTTCTGTCAGAAGTATGCAGAATCATCGGGATCGCTGTTTTCGAGCTATTTACTGCGAGAAACACGTTATATGGTTGTTTTCACCACTCCACATTGCGTTTGATATGCATAACCGGCGATATCTTGATTTTCGTGGTGTTTCCAGATGAGATATGCATTCTCTGCGATAATCTTGGTGAGTCTTCTGTCAGTGGTATGCAGAATCATCGATACCCCTCTTTTCGAGCTATTTAATGCGAGGAACACGTTATCTGGTGTTTTCACCACTCCACAGTGCGTTTGATATGCAGAACCGGCGGCATCTTGATTTTCGTGAGATTTCAACCTGAGATATGCATTTTCGTCGATAATCTTGGTGAGTCTTCTGTCAGTAGTATGCAGAATCATCGAGACCCCTCTTTTCGAGCTATTTAATGCGAGAAACAGGTTATCTGGTGTTTTCACCACTCCACAGTGCGTTTTATATGCAGAACCGGCGACATCTTGATTTTGGTGAGGTTTCAACCTGAGATATGCATTTTCTGCGATAATATTGGTGAGACTTCAGTCATAAGTATGCAGAACCATCTAGATCGCCCTTTTCGAGCTATTTAATTCGAGAAACACGTTATATGGTTGTTTTCACCACTCCACAGTACGTTTGACATGCAGAACCGACGAAATCTTGCTTTTCGTGGGTTTTCAAGCTGAGATATGAAATTTCTGCAATAATCTTGGTGAGACTTCAGTCAGAAGTATGCAGAATCATCTAGATCGCTCTTTTCGATCTATATAATGCGAGAAACACGTTTTCTGGTGTATTCACCACTCCACAGTACGTTTGATGTGCTGAACCGGAGATAACTTGGTTTTCGTGAGGTTTCAAGCTGAGATATGAATTTTCTGCGATAATCTTGGTGAGTCATCTGTCAGAAGTATGCAGAAGCATCGATATCCCTCTTTTCGAGCTACTTAATGCGAGAAACACGTTATCTGGTGTTTTCACCACTCTAAAGTACGTTTGATGTGCAGAACCGGCGACATCTTGGATTTCGTCGGGGATCAAACTGAGATATGCATTTTCTACGATAATCTTGGTGAGACTTCTGTCAGAAGTATGCAGAATCATCGAGATCGCTCTTTTCGAGCTATTTAATGCGAGAAACACGTTTTCTGGTGTATTCACCACTCCACAGTACGTTTGACATGCAGAACCGACGAAATCTTGCTTTTCGTGGGTTTTCAAGCTGAGATATGCAATTTCTGCGATAATCTTGGTGAGACTTCAGTCAGAAGTATGCAGAATCATCTAGATCGCTCTTTTCGATCTATTTAACGCGAGAAACACGTTTTCTGGTGTATTCACCACTCCACAGTACGTTTGATGTGCTGAACCGGAGATATCTTGGTTTTCGTGAGGTTTCAAGCTGAGATATGAATTTTCTGCGATAATCTTGGAGAGTCATCTGTCAGAAGTATGCAGAAGCATCGAGATCCCTCTTTTCGAGCTACTTAATGCGAGAAACACGTTATCTGGTGTTTTCACCACTCCAAAGTACGTTTGATGTGCAGAACCGGCGACATCTTGGATTTCGTCGGGGATCAAACTGAGATATGCATTTTCTACGATAATCTTGGTGAGACTTCTTTCAGAAGTATGCAGAATCATCGAGATCGCTCTTTTCGAGCTATTTAATGCGAAAAAACAAGTTTTCTGGTGTTTCCAACATTCCACAGTTCGTTTTATATGCAGAACCGGCGATATCTTGATTTTCGTGGTGTTTCCAGCTGAGATATGCATTTTCTGCGATAATCTTGGTGAGTCTTTTGTCAGAAGTATGCAGAATCATCGAGATCCCTCTTTGCGAGCTATATAATGCGAGAAACACGTTATCTGGTATTTTCACCACTCCACAGTACGTTTGATGTGCAGAACCGGAGATAACTTGGTTTTCGTGAGGTTTCAAGCTGAGATATGAATTTTCTGCGATAATCTTGGTGAGTCATCTGTCAGAAGTATGCAGAATCATCGAGATCCCTCTTTTTGAGCTACATAATGCGAGAAACACGTTATCTGGTGTTTTCACCACTCCACAGTACGTTTGATGTGCAGAACCGGAGATAACTTGGTTTTCGTGAGGTTTCAAGCTGTGATATGAATTTTCTGCGATAATCTAGGTGAGTCATCTGTCAGAAGTATGCAGAATCATCGAGATCCCTCTTTTCGAGCTACTTAATGCGAGAAACACGTTATCTGGTGTTTTCACGACTCTACAGTACGTTTGATGTGCAGAACCGGAGATAACTTGGTTTTCGTGATGTTTCAAGTTGAGATATGCCCTTTCTGAGATAATATTGGTGAGACTTCAGTCAGAAGTATGCAGAATCTTCGAGAACGCTCTTTTCGAGCTACATAATGCGAGAAACACGTTATCTGGTGTTTTCACCACTCCACAGTACGTTTGATGTGCAGAACCGGAGATAACTTGGTTTTCGTGAGGTTTCAAGCTGAGATGTGGATTTTCTGCGATGATCTTGGTGAGATTTCAGTCGGAAGTATGCAGAATCTTCCAGATCCCTCTTTTCGAGCTATTTAATTCGAGAAACACGTTATATGGTTGTTTTCACCACTCCACAGTGCGTTTGATATGCAGAACCGGCAACATCTTGATTTTGGTGAGGTTTCAAGCTGAGATATGCATTTTCTACGATAATATTGGTGAGACTTCAGTCATAAGTATGCAGAATCATCGAGATCGCTCTTTTCGAGCTATTTAATGCGAGAAACAAGTTTTCTGGTGTTTTCAACTTTCCACAGTGCGTTTTATATGCAGAACCGGCGACATCTTGGTTTTCGTCGGGGATCAAACTGAGATATGCATTTTCTGCGATAATATTGGTGAGACTTCAGTCATAAGTATGCAGAATCACCTAGATCGATCGTTTCGTGCTATTTAATGCGAAAAAACAAGTTTTCTGGTGATTTCACCACTCCACAGTACTTTTGATGTGCAGAACCGGAGATAACTTGGTTTTCGTGAGGTTTCAAGCTGAGATATGAATTTTCTGCGATAATCTTGGTGAGTCATCTGTCAGAAGTATGCAGAATCATCGAGATCCCTCTTTTCGAGCTATTTAATGCGAGAAACACGTTTTCTGGTGTATTCACCACCCCACAGTACGCTTGGCATGCAGAACCGACGAAATCTTGCATTTCGTGTGTTTTCAAGCTGAGATATGAAATTTCTGCGATAATCTTGGTGAGACTTCAGTCAGAAGTATGCCGAATCATCTAGATGGCTCGTTTCGAGCTATCTAATGCCAAAAAACAAGATTTCTGGTGTTTTCAACATTCCACAGTGCATGAGATATGCAGAACAGGCGACATCTTGGATTTCGTCGGGTTTCGAGCTGAGATATGCATTTACAACGATAATCTTGGTGAGTCTTCTGTCAGTAGTGTGCAGAATCATCGAGACCCCTCTTTTCGAGCTGTTTAATGCGAGAAACACGTTATCTGGTGTTTTCACCACTCCACAGTGCGTTTTATATGCAGAACCGGCGACATCTTGATTTTGGTGAGGTTTCAAGCAGAGATATGCATTTTCTGCGATGATATTGGTGAGACTTCAGTCATAAGTATGCAGAATCACCTAGATCGCTCGTTTCGAGCTATTTAATGCGAAAAAACAAGTTTTCTGGTGTTTTCACCACTCCACAGTACGTTTGACATGCAGAACCGGCGACATCATGGATTGCGTCGGGGATCAAACTGAGATATGCATTTTCTGCGATAATCTTGGTGAGACTTCTGTCAGAAGTATGCAGAATCATCTAGATCGCTCTTTTCGAGCTATTTAATGCGAGAAACACGTTATCTGGTGTATTCACAACTCCACAGTACGTTTGACATGCAGAACCGGCGACATCTTGACTTTCGTGAGATTTCAAGCTGAGATATGCATTTTCTGCTATAATATTGGTGAGATTTCAGTCAGAAGTATGCAGAATCATCTAGATCGTTCGTTTCGAGCTATATAATGCGAAAAAACAAGATTTCTGGTGTTTTCAACATTCCACAGTGCGTTTGATATGCAGAACCGGATACATCTTGGATTTCGTCGGGTTTCCAGCTGTGATATGCATTTTCTACGATAATCATCGTGAGACTTCAGTCAGAAGTATGCAGAATCATCTAGATCGCTCTTTTCGTGCTATTTAATGCGAAAAAACAAGTTTTCTGGTGTTTTCAACTTTCCACAGTGCGTTTTATATGCAGAACCGGCGATACCTTGATTTTCGTGGTGTTTCCACCTGAGATATGCATTTTCTGCGAATATCTTGGTGTGTCATCTGTCAGAAGTATGCAGAATCATCGAGATCCCTCTTTTCGAGCTATTTAATGTGAGAAGCACGTTATCTGGTGTTTTCACGACTCCACAGTGCGTTTGATATGCAGAACCGGCGACATCTTGATTCTCGTGAGATTTCAACCTGAGATATGCATGTTCGTCGATAATCTTGGTGAGACTTCTGTCAGAAGTATGCAGAATCATCGAGATCCCTCTTTTCGAGCTATTTAATGCGAAAAAACAAGTTTTCTGGTGTTTTCAACATTCCGCAGTGCGTTTTATATGCAGAACCGGCGATATCTTGATTTTCGTGGTGTTTCCAGCTGAGATATGCATTTTCTGCGATAATCTTGGTGAGTCATCTGTCAGAAGTATGTAGAATCATCGAGATCCCTCTTTTCGAGCTGTTTATTGCGAGAAACACGTTATCTGGTGTTTTCACGACTCCACAGTGCGTTTGATATGCAGAACCGGCGACATCTTGATTTTCGTGAGATTTCAACCTGAGATATGAATTTTCGTCGATAATCTTGGTGAGTCTTCTGTCAGTAGTATGCAGAATCATCGAGACCCCTCCTTTCGAGCTATTTAATGCGAGAAACACGTTATGTGGTGTTTTCACCACTCCACAGTGCGTTTGACATGCAGAACCGGCGAAATCTTGCTTTTCGTGGGTTTTCAAGCTGAGATATGAATTTTCTGCGATAATCTTGGTCAGACTTCATTCAGAAGTATGCAGAATCATCTAGATCGCTCTTTTCGAGCTATTTAACGCGAAAAAACAAGTTTTCTGGTGTTTTCAACATTCCACAGTGCGTTTTATATGCAGAACCGGCGATATCTTGATTTTCGTGGTGATTCAAGCTGAGTTATGCATTTTCTGCGATAATCTTGGTGAGTCTTCTGTCAGAAGTATGCAGAATCATCTAGATCGCTCTTTTCGAGCTATTTAATGCGAGAAACACGTTATATGGTGTTTTCACCACTCCACAGTGCGTTTGATTTGCAGAACCGGCGATATCTTGATTTTCGTGGTGTTTCAAGCTGAGTTATGCATTTTCTGCGATAATCTTGGTGGGACTTCAGTCAGAAGTATGCAGAATAATCGAGATCGCTCTTTTCGAGCTATTTAATGCGAAAAAAACAAGTTTTCTAGAGTTTTCAATATTACACAGTGCGTTTGATATGCAGAACCGGCGACATCTTGGATTTCCTCGGGTTTCCAGCTGAGATATGCATTTTCTACGATAATCTTGGTGAGTCTTCTGTCACTAGTATGCTGAATCATCGAGACCCCTCTTTTCGAGCTAATTAATGCGAGAAACACGTTATCTGGTGTTTTCACCACTCCACAGTGCGTTTGATATGCAGAACCGGCGACATCTTGATTTTCGTGAGGTTTCAAGCTGAGATATGCATTTTCTGCGAATATCTTGGTGTGTCATCTGTCAGAAGTATGCAGAATCATCGAGATCCCTCTTTTCGAGCTATTTAATGTGAGAAACACGTTATCTGGTGTTTTCACGACACCACAATGCGTTTGATATGCAGAACCGGCGACATCTTGATTTTCGTGAGATTTCAAGCTGAGATATGCATGTTCGTCGATAATCTTGGTGAGTCTTCTGTCAGTAGTATGCAGAATCACCGATACCCCTCTTTTCGAGCTATTTAATGCGAGAAACACGTTATCTGGTGTATTCACCACTCCACAGTACGTTTGACATGCAGAACCGGCGACATCTTGACTTTCGTGAGATTTCAAGCTGAGATATGCATTTTCTGCTATAATATTGGTGAGATTTAAGTCAGAAGTATGCAGAATCATCTAGATCGTTCGTTTCGAGCTATATAATGCGAAAAAACAAGATTTCTGGTGTTTTCAACATTCCACAGTGCGTTTGATATGCAGAACCGGTTACATCTTGGATTTCGTCGGGTTTCCAGCTGAGATATGCATTTTCTACGATAATCTTCGTGAGACTTCAGTCAGAAGTATGCAGAATCATCTAGATCGCTCTTTTCGTGCTATTTAATGCGAAAAAACAAGTTTTCTGGTGTTTTCAACTTTCCACAGTGCGTTTTATATGCAGAACCGGCGATACCTTGATTTTCGTGGTGTTTCCACCTGAGATATGCATTTTCTGCGAATATCTTGGTGTGTCATCTGTCAGAAGTATGCAGAATCATCGAGATCCCTCTTTTCGAGCTATTTAATGTGAGAAACACGTTATCTGGTGTTTTCACGACTCCACAGTGCGTTTGATATGCAGAACCGGCGACATCTTGATTTTCGTGAGATTTCAACCTGAGATATGCATGTTCGTCGATAATCTTGGTGAGTCTTCTGTCAGTAGTATGCAGAATCACCGATACCCCTCTTTTCGAGCTATTTAATGCGAGAAACACGTTATCTGGTGTTTTCACGACACCACAATGCGTTTGATATGCAGAACCGGCGACATCTTGATTTTCGTGAGATTTCAAGCTGAGATATGCATGTTCGTCGATAATCTTGGTGAGTCTTCTGTCAGTAGTATGCAGAATCACCGATACCCCTCTTTTCGAGCTATTTAATGCAAGAAACACGTTATCTGGTATATTCACCACTCCACAGTACGTTTGACATGCAGAACCGGCGACATCTTGACTTTCGTGAGATTTCAAGCTGAGATATGCATTTTCTGCTATAATATTGGTGAGATTTCAGTCAGAAGTATGCAGAATCATCTAGATCGTTCGTTTCGAGCTATATAATGCGAAAAAACAAGATTTCTGGTGTTTTCAACATTCCACAGTGCGTTTGATATGCAGAACCGGTTACATCTTGGATTTCGTCGGGTTTCCAGCTGAGATATGCATTTTCTACGATAATCTTGGTGAGACTTCAGTCAGAAGTATGCAGAATCATCTACATCGCTCTTTTCGAGCTATTTAATGCGAGAAACACGTTATATGGTTGTTTTCACCACTCCACAGTGCGTTTGATATGCAGAACCGGAGATATCTTGATTTCGGTCGGGTTTCAAGCTGAGATATGCATTTTCTTCGATAATCTTGGTGAGACTTCTGTCAGAAGTATGCAGAATCATCTAGATCGCTCTTTTCGAGCTATTTAATGCGAGGAACACGTTATATGGTTGTTTTCACCACTCCACAGTGCGTTTGATATGCAGAACCGGCGATATAGATATGCATTTTCTACGATAACCATGGTGAGACTTCTGTCAGAAGTATGCAGAATCATCGGGATCGCTCTTTTCGAGCTATTTAATGCGAGAAACACGTTGTCTGGTTGTTTTCACGACTCCACAGTGCGTTTGATATGCAGAACCGGCGACATCTTGATTTTCGTGAGGTTTCAAGCTGAGATATGGATTTTCTGCGATAATCTTGGTGAGACTTCAGTCAGAAGTATGCAGAATCATCTAGATCGCTCTTTTCAAGCTATTTAATGCGAAAAAACAAGTTTTCTGGTGTTTTCAACATTCCACAGTGCATTTTATATGCAGAACCGGCGATATCTTGATTTTCGTGGTGTTTCCAGCTGAGATATGCATTTTCTGCGATAATCTTGGTGAGACTTCAGTCAGAAGTATGCAGAATCATCTAGATCGCTCTTTTCGAGCTATTTAATGCGGGAAACACGTTTTCTGGTGTATTCACCACTCCACAGTACGTTTGACATGCAGAACCGGCGACATCTTGATTTTCGTGAGGTTTCAAGCTGAGATATGGATTTTCTGCGATAATCTTGGTGAGTCTTCTGTCAGTAGTATGCAGAATCATCGAGACCCCTCCTTTCGAGCTATTTAATGCGAGAAACACGTTATGTGGTGTTTTCACCACTCCACAGTGCGTTTGATATGCAGAACCGGCGACATCTTGGCTTTCTTCGGGTATCAATCTGAGATATGCATTTTCTACGATAATCTTGGTGAGACTTCTCTCAGAAGTATGCAGAATCATCGGTATCGCGCTTTTCGAGCTATTTAATGCGACAAACACGTTATCTGGTTGTTTTCACCACTCCACAGTGCGTTTTATATGCAGAACCGGCGACATCTTGATTTTCGTGAGATTTCAAGCTGAGATATGCATTTTCTACGATAATCTTGGTGAGACTTCTGTCAGAAGTATGCAGAATCATCGAGATCCCTCTTTTCGAGCTATTTAATGCGAAAAAACAAGTTTTCTGGTGTTTTCAACATTCCGCAGTGCGTTTTATATGCAGAACCGGCGATATCTTGATTTTCGTGGTGTTTCCAGCTGAGATATGCATTTTCTGCAATAATCTTGGTGAGTCATCTGTCAGAAGTATGTAGAATCATCGAGATCCCTCTTTTCGAGCTGTTTATTGCGAGAAACACGTTATCTGGTGTTTTCACGACTCCACAGTGCGTTTGATATGCAGAACCGGCGACATCTTGATTTTCGTGAGATTTCAACCTGAGATATGAATTTTCGTCGATAATCTTGGTGAGTCTTCTGTCAGTAGTATGCAGAATCATCGAGACCCCTCCTTTCGAGCTATTTAATGCGAGAAACACGTTATGTGGTGTTTTCACCACTCCACAGTGCGTTTGACATGCAGAACCGGCGAAATCTTGCTTTTCGTGGGTTTTCAAGCTGAGATAAGAATTTTCTGCGATAATCTTGGTGAGACTTCAGTCAGAAGTATGCAGAATCATCTAGATCGCTCTTTTCGAGCTATTTAACGCGAAAAAACAAGTTTTCTGGTGTTTTCAACATTCCACAGTGCGTTTTATATGCAGAACCGGCGATATCTTGATTTTCGTGGTGATTCAAGCTGAGTTATGCATTTTCTGCGATAATCTTGGTGAGTCTTCTGTCAGAAGTATGCAGAATCATCTAGATCGCTCTTTTCGAGCTATTTAATGCGAGAAACACGTTTTCTGGTGTATTCACCACTCCACAGTACGTTTGACATGCAGAACCGGCGAAATCTTGCTTTTCGTGGGTTTTCAAGCTGAGATATGAATTTTCTGCGATAATCTTGGTGAGACTTCAGTCAGAAGTATGCAGAATCATCTAGATCGCTCTTTTCGAGCTATTTAACGCGAAAAAACAAGTTTTCTGGTGTTTTCAACATTCCACAGTGCGTTTTATATTCAGAACCGGCGATATCTTGATTTTCGTGGTGATTCAACCTGAGATATGAATTTTCGTCGATAATCTTGGTGAGTCTTCTGTCAGTAGTATGCAGAATCATCGAGACCCCTCCTTTCGAGCTATTTAATGCGAGAAACACGTTATGTGGTGTTTTCACCACTCCACAGTGCGTTTGACATGCAGAACCGGCGAAATCTTGCTTTTCGTGGGTTTTCAAGCTGAGATATGAATTTTCTGCGATAATCTTGGTGAGACTTCAGTCAGAAGTATGCAGAATCATCTAGATCGCTCTTTTCGAGCTATTTAACGCGAAAAAACAAGTTTTCTGGTGTTTTCAACATTCCACAGTGCGTTTTATATTCAGAACCGGCGATATCTTGATTTTCGTGGTGATTCAAGCTGAGTTATGCATTTTCTGCGATAATCTTGGTGAGTCTTCTGTCAGAAGTATGCAGAATCATCTAGATCGCTCTTTTCGAGCTATTTAATGCGAGAAACACGTTTTCTGGTGTATTCACCACTCCACAGTACGTTTGACATGCAGAACCGCAGATATCTTGGTTTTCGTGGTGTTTCAAGCTGAGTTATGCATTTTCTGCGATAATCTTGGTGGGACTTCAGTCAGAAGTATGCAGAATAATCGAGATCGCTCTTTTCGAGCTATTTAATGCGAAAAAAACAAGTTTTCTAGAGTTTTCAATATTACACAGTGCGTTTGATATGCAGAACCGGAGACATCTTCGATTTCGTCGGGTTTCAAGCTGAGATATGCATTTTCTGCGATAATCTTGGTGAGTCTTCTGTCAGAAGTATGCAGAATCTTCGAGATCGCTCTTTTCGAGCTACTTAATGCGAGAAACACGTTATATGGTGTTTTCACCAGTCCACAGTGCGTTTGATTTGCAGAACCGGCGATATCTTGATTTTCGTGGTGTTTCAAGCTGAGTTATGCATTTTCTGCGATAATCTTGGTGAGTCGTCTGTCAGAAGTATGCAGAATCATCTAGATCGCTCTGTTCGAGCTATTTAATGCGAGAAACACGTTTTCTGGTGTTTTCGCCACACCACAGTGCGTTTGATATGCAGAACCGGAGATATCTTGGATTCCGTTGGATTTCAAACTGAGATATGCATTTTCTGCGATAATCTTGGTGGGACTTCAGTCAGAAGTATGCAGAATAATCGAGATCGCTCTTTTCGAGCTATTTAATGCGAAAAAAACAAGTTTTCTAGAGTTTTCAATATTACACAGTGCGTTTGATATGCAGAACCGGAGACATCTTCGATTTCGTCGGGTTTCAAGCTGAGATATGCATTTTCTACGATAATCTTGGTGAGACTACTCTCAGAAGTATGCAGAATCATCGGGATCGCGCTTTTCGAGCTATTGAATGCGAGAAACACGTTTTCTGGTGTATTCACCACTCCACAGTACGTTTGACATGCAGAACCGGAGATATCTTCGTTTCGGTCGGGTTTCAAGCTGAGATATGCATTTTCTACGATAATCTTGGTGAGACTTTTGTTAGAAGTGTGCAGAATCATCGGGATCGCTCTTTTCGAGCTATTCAATGCGAGAAACACGCTGTCTGGTGTTTTCACCAGTCCACAGTGCGTTTGACAGGCAGAACCGGCGACATCTTGGATTTCGTCGGGGTTCAAGCTGAGATATGCATTTTCTACGATAATCTTGGTGAGACTTCTGTCAGAAGTACGCAGAATCATCGGGATCGCTCTTTTCGAGCTATTTAATGCGAGAAAACAAGTTTTCTGGTGTTTTGACCACTCCACAGTACGTTTGATATGTAGAGCCGCCGATAACTTGGTTTTCGTGGGGTTTCCAGCTGAAATATGCATTCTCTGCGATAATCTTGGTGAGTCTTCTGTCAGCAGTATGCAGAATCATCTAGATCGCTCGTTTCGAGCTATCTAATACGAAAAAAAGGTTTTCTGGTGTTTTCAACATTCCACAGTGCGTTTGATATGCAGAACCGGCGATATCTTGATTTTCGTGGTGTTTCAAGCTGAGGTATGCATTTTCTACGATAATCTTGGTGAGACTTCAGTCAGAAGTATGCAGAATGATCGTGATCGCTCTTTTCGAGCTATTTAATGCGAGAAACACGTTTTCTGGTGTATTCACCACTCCACAGTACGTTTGACATGCAGAACCGGAGATATCTTGGTTTCGGTCGGGTTTCAAGCTGAGATATGCATTTTCTGCGATAATCTTGGTGAGTCTTCTGTCAGAAGTATGCAGAATCTTCGAGATCGCTCTTTTCGAGCTACTTAATGCGAGAAACACGTTATCTGGTGTATTCACCACTCCACAGTACGTTTGACATGCAGAACCGGCGATATCATGATTTTCGTGGTGTTTCAAGCTGAGGTATGCATTTTCTACGATAATCTTGGTGAGACTTCAGTCAGAAGTATGCAGAATCATCTAGATCGCTCTTTTCGAGCTATTTAACGCGAACAAACAAGTTTTCTGGTGTTTTCAACATTCCACAGTGCGTTTTATATGCAGAACTGGCGATATCTTGATTTTCGTGGTGTTTCAAGCTGTGATATGCATTTTCTGCGATGATCTTGGTGAGACTTCAGTCAGAAGTATGCAGAATAATCGAGATCGCTCTTTTCGAGCTATTTAATGGGAAAAACAAGTTTTCTAGAGTGTTCAATATTACACAGTTCGTTTGATATGCAGAACCGGCGACATCTTCGGTTTCGTCGGGTTTCAAGCTGAGATATGCATTTTCTGCGATGATCTTGGTGAGACTTCAGTCAGAAGTATGCAGAATCATCTAGATCGCCCGTTTCGAGCTATCTAATACGAAAAAAAAGTTTTCTGGTGTTTTCAACATTCCTCAGTGCGTTTGATATGCAGAACCGGAGATATCTTGGTTTCGGTTGGATTTCAAGCTGAGATACGCATTTTTTGCGATAATCTTGGTGAGACTTCAGTCAGAAGTATGCAGAATAATCGAGATCGCTCTTTTCGTGCTATTTAATGGGAAAAAAACAAGTTTTCTAGAGTGTTCATTATTACACAGTGCGTTTGATATGCAGAACCGGCGACATCTTCGGTTTCGTCGGGTTTCAAGCTGAGATATGCATTTTCTACGATAATCTAGGTGAGACTTCTGTCAGAAGTATGCAGAACCTTCGAGAACGCTCTTTTCGAGCTACATAATGCGAGAAACACGTATTTCCTTGTATTATCACCACTCCACAGTCCGTTTGATGTGCACAACCGGTGATAACTTGGTTTTCGTGAGGTTTCAAGCTGAGATATGCATTTTCTGCGATGATCTTGGTGAGACTTCAGTCAGAAGTATGCAGAATCATCTAGATCGCTCGTTCCGAGCTATCTAATACGAAAAAAAAGTTTTCTGGTGTTTTCAACATTCCACAGTGCGTTTGATATGCAGAACCGGCGATATCTTGATTTTCGTGGTGTTTCAAGCTGAGATATGCATTTTCTACGATAATCTTGGTGAGACATCTCTCAGAAGTATGCAGAATCATCGGGATCGCGCTTTTCGAGCTATTTAATGCGAGAAACTCGGTTTCTGGTGTATTCACCACTCCACAGTACGTTTGACATGCAGAACCGGAGATATCTTGGTTTCGGTCGGGTTTCAAGCTGAGATATGCATTTTCTACGATAATCTTGGTGAGACGTCTGTCAGAAGTATGCAGAATCATCGGGATCGCTCTTTTCGAGCTATTTAATGCGAGAAACACGTTATCTGGTGTTTTCACCACTCCACAGTGCGTTTGATTTGCAGAACCGGCGACATCTTGATTTTGGTGAGGTTTCTAGCTGAGATATGCAATTTCTGCGATAATCTTGGTGAGTCTTCTGTCACAAGTGTGCAGAATCACCTAGATCGCTCTTTTCGAGATATTTAATGCGAGAAACACGTTTTCTGGTGTATTCACCACTCCACAGTACGTTTGACATGCAGAACCGGAGATATCTTTGTTTCGGTCGGGTTTCAAGCTGAGATATGCATTTTCTACGATAATCTAGTTGAGACTTCTGTCAGCAGTATGCAGAACCTTCGAGAACGCTCTTTTCGAGCTACTTAATGCGAGAAACACGTTTTTCCAGGTGTTATCACCACTCCACAGTCCGTTTGATGTGCAGAACCGGAGATAACTTGGTTTTCGTGAGGTTTCAAGCTGAGATATGCATTTTCTGCGATAATCTTGGTGAGACTTCAGTCAGAAGTATGCAGAATCATCTAGATCGCTCTTTTCGAGCTATTTAAATCGAGAAACACGTTTTCTGGTGTTTTCGCCACCCCACAGTGCGTTTGATATGCAGAACCGGAGATATCTTGGTTTCGGTTGGATTTCAAGCTGAGATATGCATTTTCTGCGATAATCTTGGTGAGACTTCTGTCAGAAGTATGCAGAATCATCTAGATCGCTCTTTTCGAGCTATTTAATGCGAGAAACACGTTTTCTGGTGTATTCACCACTCCACAGTACGTTTGACATGCAGAACCGGAGATATCTTGGTTTCGGTCGGGTTTCAAGCTGAGATATGCATTTTCTACAATAATCTTGGTGAGACTTCTGTCAGAAGTATGCAGAACCTTCGAGAACGCTCTTTTCGAGCTACTTAATGCGAGAAACACGTTTTTCCTGGTGTTATCACCACTCCACAGTCCGTTTGATGTACAGAACCGGAGATAACTTGGTTTTCGTGAGGTTTCAAGCTGAGATATGCATTTTCTGCGATAATCCTGGTGAGACTTCAGTCAGAAGTATGCAGAATCATCTAGATCGCTCTTTTCGAGCTATTTAATGCGAGAAACTCGTTTTCTGGTGTATTCACCACTCCACAGTACGTTTGACATGCAGAACCGGAGATATCTTGGTTTCGGTCGGGTTTCAAGCTGAGATATGCATTTTCTACGATAATCTTGGTGAGACGTCTGTCAGAAGTATGCAGAATCATCGGGATCGCTCTTTTCGAGCTATTTAATGCGAGAAACACGTTATCTGGTGTTTTCACCACTCCACAGTGCGTTTGATTTGCAGAACCGGCGACATCTTGATTTTGGTGAGGTTTCTAGCTGAGATATGCAATTTCTGCGATAATCTTGGTGAGTCTTCTGTCACAAGTGTGCAGAATCACCTAGATCGCTCTTTTCGAGATATTTAATGCGAGAAACACGTTTTCTGGTGTATTCACCACTCCACAGTACGTTTGACATGCAGAACCGGAGATATCTTTGTTTCGGTCGGGTTTCAAGCTGAGATATGCATTTTCTACGATAATCTAGGTGAGACTTCTGTCAGAAGTATGCAGAACCTTCGAGAACGCTCTTTTCGAGCTACTTAATGCGAGAAACACGTTTTTCCTGGTGTTATCACCACTCCACAGTCCGTTTGATGTGCAGAACCGGAGATAACTTGGTTTTCGTGAGGTTTCAAGCTGACATATGCATTTTCTGCGATAATCTTGGTGAGACTTCAGTCAGAAGTATGCAGAATCATCTAGATCGCTCTTTTCGAGCTATTTAAATCGAGAAACACGTTTTCTGGTGTTTTCGCCACCCCACAGTGCGTTTGATATGCAGAACCGGAGATATCTTGGTTTCGGTTGGATTTCAAGCTGAGATATGCATTTTCTGCGATAATCTTGGTGAGACTTCTGTCAGAAGTATGCAGAATCATCTAGATCGCTCTTTTCGAGTTATTTAATGCGAGAAACACGTTTTCTGGTGTATTCACCACTCCACAGTACGTTTGACATGCAGAACCGGAGATATCTTGGTTTCGGTCGGGTTTCAAGCTGAGATATGCATTTTCTACAATAATCTTGGTGAGACTTCTGTCAGAAGCATGCAGAACCTTCGAGAACGCTCTTTTCGAGCTATTTAAATCGAAAAACACGTTTTCTGGTGTTTTCGCCACCCCACAGTGCGTTTGATATGCAGAACCGGAGATATCTTGGTTTCGGTTGGATTTCAAGATGAGATATGCATATTCTGCGATAATCTTGGTAAGACTTCAGTCAGAAGTATGCAGAATAATCGAGATCGCTCTTTTCGAGCTATTTAATGCGAAAAAAACAAGTTTTATAGAGTTTTCAATATTACACAGTGCGTATGATATGCAGAACCGGCGACATCTTCGATTTCGTCGGGTTTCAAGCTGAGATATGCATTTTCTGCGATGATCTTGGTGAGACTTCAGTCAGAAGTATGCAGAATCATCTAGATCGCTCGTTCCGAGCTATCTAATACGAAAAAAAAGTTTTCTTGTGTTTTCAAAATTCCACAGTGCGTTTGATATGCAGAACCGGCGATATCTTGATTTTCGTGGTGTTTCAAGCTGAGATATGCATTTTCTACGATAATCTTGGTGAGACTTCTCTCAGAAGTATGCAGAATCATCGGGATCGCGCTTTTCGAGCTATTTAATGCGAGAAACACGTTTTCTGGTGTATTCACCACCCCACAGTGCGTTTGATATACAGAATCGGCGACATCTTGGATTTCGTCGGGGTTCAAGCTGAGATATGCATTTTCTACGATAATCTTGGTGAGACTTCTGTCAGAAGTATGCAGAATCATCGGGATCGCTCTTTTCGAGCTATTTAATGCGTGAAACACGTTATCTGGTGTTTTCACCACTCCACAGTGCGTTTGATATACAGAATCGGCGACATCTTGGATTTCGTCGGGGTTCAAGCTGAGATATGCATTTTCTACGATAATCTTGGTGAGACTTCTGTCAGAAGTATGCAGAATCATCGGGATCGCTCTTTTCGAGCTATTTAATGCGTGAAACACGTTTTCTGGTTGTTTTCACCACTCCCCTGGCGTTTGATTTGCAGAACCGGCGACATCTTGATTTTGGTGAGCTTTCAAGCTGAGATATGCATTTTCTGCGATAATCTTGGTGAGTCTTCTGTCACAAGTATGCAGAATCACCTAGATCGCTCTTTTCGAGCTATTTAATGCGAGAAACACGTTTTCTGGTGTATTCACCACTCCACAGTACGTTTGACATGCAGAACCGGAGATAACTTGGTTTTCGTGAGGTTTCAAGCTGAGATATGCATTTTCTGCGATAATCTTGGTGAGACTTCAGTCAGAAGTATGCAGAATCTTCGAGATCGCTCTTTTCGAGCTACTTAATGCGAGAAACACGTTATCTGGTGTTTTCACCACTCCACAGTGCGTTTGATATACAGAATCGGCGACATCTTGGATTTCGTCGGGGTTCAAGCTGAGATATGCATTTTCTGCGATAATCTTGGTGAGACTTCAGTCAGAAGTATGCAGAATCATCTAGATCGCTCTTTTCGAGCTATTTAATGCGAGAAACACGTTTTCTGGTGTATTCACCACTCCACAGTACGTTTGACATGCAGAACCGGAGATATCTTGGTTTCGGTCGGGTTTCAAGCTGAGATATGCATTTTCTACAATAATCTTGGTGAGACTTCTGTCAGAAGTATGCAGAACCTTCGAGAACGCTCTTTTCGAGCTACTTAATGCGAGAAACACGTTTTTCCTGGTGTTATCACCACTCCACAGTCCGTTTGATGTACAGAACCGGAGATAACTTGGTTTTCGTGATGTTTCAAGCTGAGATATGCATTTTCTGCGATAATCCTGGTGAGACTTCAGTCAGAAGTATGCAGAATCATCTAGATCGCTCTTTTCGAGCTACTTAAATCGAAAAACACGTTTTCTGGTGTTTTCGCCACCCCACAGTGCGTTTGATATGCAGAACCGGAGATATCTTGGTTTCGGTTGGATTTCAAGATGAGATATGCATATTCTGCGATAATCTTGGTAAGACTTCAGTCAGAAGTATGCAGAATCATCTAGATCGCTCGTTCCGAGCTATCTAATACGAAAAAAAAGTTTTCTTGTGTTTTCAAAATTCCACAGTGCGTTTGATATGCAGAACCGGCGATATCTTGATTTTCGTGGTGTTTCAAGCTGAGATATGCATTTTCTACATTAATCTTGGTGAGACTTCTCTCAGAAGTATGCAGAATCATCGGGATCGCGCTTTTCGAGCTATTTAATGCGAGAAACACGTTTTCTGGTGTATTCACCACTCCACAGTACGTTTGACATGCAGAACCGGAGATATCTCGGTTTCGGTCGGGTTTCAAGCTGAGATATGCATTTTCTACGATAATCTTGGTGAGATGTCTGTCAGAAGTATGCAGAATCATCGGGATCGCTCTTTTCGAGCTATTTAATGCGAGAAACACGTTTTCTGGTGTATTCACCACTCCACAGTACGTTTGACATGCAGAACCGGAGATATCTTGGTTTCGGTCGGGTTTCAAGCTGAGATATGCATTTTCTACGATAATCTTGGTGAGACGTCTGTCAGAAGTATGCAGAACCTTCGAGAACGCTCTTTTCGAGCTACTTAATGCGAGAAACACGTTTTTCCTGGTGTCATCACCACTCCACAGTCCGTCTGATGTGCAGAACCGGAGATAACTTGGTTTTCGTGAGGTTTCAAGCTGAGATATGCATTTTCTGCGATAATCTTGGTGAGACTTCAGTCAGAAGTATGCAGAATCATCTAGATCGCTCTTTTCGAGCTATTTAATGCGAGAAACACGTTATCTGGTTGTTTTCACCACTCCACAGTGCGTTTGACATGCAGAACCGGAGATATCTTGGTTTCGGTCGGGTTTCAAGCTGAGATATGCATTTTCTACGATAATCTTGGTGAGACGTCTGTCAGAAGTATGCAGAATCATCGGGATCGCTCTTTTCGAGCTATTTAATGCGAGAAACACGTTATCTGGTTGTTTTCACCACTCCACAGTGCGTTTGATGTGCAGAACCGGCGACATCTTGGATTTCGTCGGGGTTCAAGCTGAGATATGCATTTTCTGCGATGATCTTGGTGAGACTTCAGTCAGAAGTATGCAGAATCATCTAGATCGCTCTTTTCGAGCTACTTGATGCGAGAAACACGTTATCTGGTGTTTTCGCCACCCCACAGTGCGTTTGATATGCAGAACCGGCGATATCTTGATTTTCGTGGTGTTTCGAGCTGAGATATGCATTTTCTACGATAATATTGGTGAGACTTCTCTCAGAAGTATGCAGAATCATCGGGATCGCGCTTTTCGAGCTATTTAATGCGAGAAACACGTTTTCTGGTGTATTCACCACTCCACAGTACGTTTGACATGCAGAACCGGAGATATCTTGGTTTCGGTCGGGTTTCAAGCTGAGATATGCATTTTCTACGATAATCTTGGTGAGACGTCTGTCAGAAGTATGCAGAATCATCGGGATCGCTCTTTTCGAGCTATTTAATGCGAGAAAGACGTTATCTGGTTGTTTTCACCACTCCACAGTGCGTTTGATATGCAGAACCGGCGACATCTTGATTTTCGTGAGATTTCAAGCTGAGATATGCATTTTCTACGATAATCTTGGTGAGACTTCTGGCAGAAGTATGCAGAATCTTCGAGATCGCTCTTTTCGAGCTACTTAATGCGTGAAACGCGTTATCTGGTGTTTTCACCACTCCACAGTGCGTTTGACATGCACAACCGGCGACATCTTGGATTTCGTCGGGGTTCTAGCTGAGATATGCATTTTCTACGATAATCTTGGTGAGACTTCTGTCAAATGTATGCAGAATCATCGGGATCGCTCTTTTCGAGCTATTTAATGCGAGAAACACGTTATCTGGTGTTTTCACCACTCCACAGTGCGTTTGACATGCAGAACCGGCGACATCTATGATTTCGTCGGGGTTCAAGCTGAGATATGCATTTTCTACGATAATCTTGGTGAGACGTCTGTCAGAAGTATGCAGAACCTTCGAGAACGCTCTTTTCGAGCTACTTAATGCGAGAAACACGTTTTTCCTGGTGTCATCACCACTCCACAGTCCGTTTGATGTGCAGAACCGGAGATAACTTGGTTTTCGTGAGGTTTCAAGCTGAGATATGCATTTTCTGCGATAATCTTGGTGAGACTTCAGTCAGAAGTATGCAGAATCATCTAGATCGCTCTTTTCGAGCTATTTAAATCGGGAAACACGTTTTTTGGTGTTTTCGCCACCCCACAGTGCGTTTGATATGCAGAACCGGAGATATCTTGGTTTCGGTTGGATTTCAAGCTGAGATATGCATTTTCTGCGATAATCTTGGTGAGACTTCTGTCAGAAGTATGCAGAATCATCGGGATCGCGCTTTTCGAGCTATTTAATGCGAGAAACACGTTTTCTGGTGTATTCACCACTCCACAGTACGTTTGACATGCAGAACCGGAGATATCTTGGTTTCGGTCGGGTTTCAAGCTGAGATATGCATTTTCTACGATAATCTTGGTGAGACGTCTGTCAGAAGTATGCAGAATCTTCGGGATCGCTCTTTTCGAGCTATTTAATGCGAGAAACACGTTATCTGGTTGTTTTCACCACTCCACAGTGCGTTTGATGTGCAGAACCGGCGACATCTTGGATTTCGTCGGGGTTCAAGCTGACATATGCATTTTCTGCGATGATCTTGGTGAGACTTCAGTCAGAAGTATGCAGAATCATCTAGATCGCTCGTTTCGAGCTATCTAATACGAAAAAAATGTTTTCTGGTGTTTTCAACATTCCACAGTGCGTTTGATATGCAGAACCGGCGATATCTTGATTTTCGTGGTGTTTCAAGCTGAGATATGCATTTTCTACGATAATCTTGGTGAGACTTCAGTCAGAAGTATGCAGAATCATCTAGATCGCTCTTTTCGAGCTATTTAAATCGAGAAACACGTTTTTTGGTGTTTTCGCCACCCCACAGTGCGTTTGATATGCAGAACCGGAGATATCTTGGTTTCGGTTGGATTTCAAGCTGAGATATGCATTTTCTGCGATAATCTTGGTGAGACTTCTGTCAGAAGTATGCAGAATCATCGGGATCGCTCTTTTCGAGCTATTTAATGCGAGAAACACGTTATCTGGTGTTTTCACCACTCCACAGTGCGTTTGACATGCAGAACCGGCGACATCTATGATTTCGTCGGGGTTCAAGCTGAGATATGCATTTTCTACGATAATCTTGGTGAGACGTCTGTCAGAAGTATGCAGAACCTTCGAGAACGCTCTTTTCGAGCTACTTAATGCGAGAAACACGTTTTTCCTGGTGTCATCACCACTCCACAGTCCGTTTGATGTGCAGAACCGGAGATAACTTGGTTTTCGTGAGGTTTCAAGCTGAGATATGCATTTTCTGCGATAATCTTGGTGAGACTTCAGTCAGAAGTATGCAGAATCATCTAGATCGCTCTTTTCGAGCTATTTAAATCGGGAAACACGTTTTTTGGTGTTTTCGCCACCCCACAGTGCGTTTGATATGCAGAACCGGAGATATCTTGGTTTCGGTTGGATTTCAAGCTGAGATATGCATTTTCTGCGATAATCTTGGTGAGACTTCTGTCAGAAGTATGCAGAATCATCGGGATCGCGCTTTTCGAGCTATTTAATGCGAGAAACACGTTTTCTGGTGTATTCACCACTCCACAGTACGTTTGACATGCAGAACCGGAGATATCTTGGTTTCGGTCGGGTTTCAAGCTGAGATATGCATTTTCTACGATAATCTTGGTGAGACGTCTGTCAGAAGTATGCAGAATCATCGGGATCGCTCTTTTCGAGCTATTTAATGCGAGAAACACGTTATCTGGTTGTTTTCACCACTCCACAGTGCGTTTGATGTGCAGAACCGGCGACATCTTGGATTTCGTCGGGGTTCAAGCTGACATATGCATTTTCTGCGATGATCTTGGTGAGACTTCAGTCAGAAGTATGCAGAATCATCTAGATCGCTCGTTTCGAGCTATCTAATACGAAAAAAATGTTTTCTGGTGTTTTCAACATTCCACAGTGCGTTTGATATGCAGAACCGGCGATATCTTGATTTTCGTGGTGTTTCAAGCTGAGATATGCATTTTCTACGATAATCTTGGTGAGACTTCTCTCAGAAGTATGCAGAACCATCGGGATCGCGCTTTTCGAGCTATTTAATGCGAGAAACACGTTTTCTGGTGTATTCACCACTCCACAGTACGTTTGACATGCAGAACCGGAGATATCTTGGTTTCGGTCGGGGTTCAAGCTGAGATATGCATTTTCTACGATAATCTTGGTGAGACTTCTGTCAAATGTATGCAGAATCATCGGGATCGCTCTTTTCGAGCAATTTAATGCGAGAAACACGTTATCTGGTGTTTTCACCACTCCACAGTGCGTTTGACATGCAGAACCGGCGACATCTTGGATTTCGTCGGGGTTCAAGCTGAGATATGCATTTTCTACGATAATCTTGGTGAGACGTCTGTCAGAAGTATGCAGAATCATCGAGATCGCTCTTTTCGAGCTATTTAATGCGAGAAACACGTTATCTGGTTGTTTTCACCACTCCACAGTGCGTTTGATACGCAGAACCGGCGACATCTTGATTTTGGTGAGCTTTCAAGCTGAGATATGCATTTTCTGCGATAATCTTGGTGAGTCTTCTGTCACAAGTATGCAGAATCACCTAGATCGCTCTTTTCGAGGTATTTAATGCGAGAAACACGCTTTCTGGTGTATTCACCACTCCACAGTACGTTTGACATGCAGAACCGGAGATAACTTGGTTTTCGTGAGGTTTCAAGCTGAGATATGCATTTTCTGCGATAATCTTGGTGAGACTTCAGTCAGAAGTATGCAGAATCATCTAGATCGCTCTTTTCGAGCTATTTAAATCGAGAAACACGTTTTTTGGTGTTTTCGCCACCCCACAGTGCGTTTGATATGCAGAACCGGAGATATCTTGGTTTCGGTTGGATTTCAAGCTGAGATATGCATTTTCTGCGATAATCTTGGTGAGACTTCTGTCAGAAGTATGCAGAATCATCGGGATCGCTCTTTTCGAGCTATTTAATGCGAGAAACACGTTATCTGGTGTTTTCACCACTCCACAGTGCGTTTGACATGCAGAACCGGCGGCATCTATGATTTCGTCGGGGTTCAAGCTGAGATATGCATTTTCTACGATAATCTTGGTGAGACGTCTGTCAGAAGTATGCAGAACCTTCGAGAACGCTCTTTTCGAGCTACTTAATGCGAGAAACACGTTTTTCCTGGTGTCATCACCACTCCACAGTCCGTTTGATGTGCAGAACCGGAGATAACTTGGTTTTCGTGAGGTTTCAAGCTGAGATATGCATTTTCTGCGATAATCTTGGTGAGACTTCAGTCAGAAGTATGCAGAATCATCTAGATCGCTCTTTTCGAGCTATTTAAATCGGGAAACACGTTTTTTGGTGTTTTCGCCACCCCACAGTGCGTTTGATATGCAGAACCGGAGATATCTTGGTTTCGGTTGGATTTCAAGCTGAGATATGCATTTTCTGCGATAATCTTGGTGAGACTTCTGTCAGAAGTATGCAGAATCATCGGGATCGCGCTTTTCGAGCTATTTAATGCGAGAAACACGTTTTCTGGTGTATTCACCACTCCACAGTACGTTTGACATGCAGAACCGGAGATATCTTGGTTTCGGTCGGGTTTCAAGCTGAGATATGCATTTTCTACGATAATCTTGGTGAGACGTCTGTCAGAAGTATGCAGAATCATCGGGATCGCTCTTTTCGAGCTATTTAATGCGAGAAACACGTTATCTGGTTGTTTTCACCACTCCACAGTGCGTTTGATGTGCAGAACCGGCGACATCTTGGATTTCGTCGGGGTTCAAGCTGACATATGCATTTTCTGCGATGATCTTGGTGAGACTTCAGTCAGAAGTATGCAGAATCATCTAGATCGCTCGTTTCGAGCTATCTAATACGAAAAAAATGTTTTCTGGTGTTTTCAACATTCCACAGTGCGTTTGATATGCAGAACCGGCGATATCTTGTTTTTCGTGGTGTTTCAAGCTGAGATATGCATTTTCTACGATAATCTTGGTGAGACTTCTCTCAGAAGTATGCAGAATCATCGGGATCGCGCTTTTCGAGCTATTTAATGCGAGAAACACGTTTTCTGGTGTATTCACCACTCCACAGTACGTTTGACATGCAGAACCGGAGATATCTTGGTTTCGGTCGGGGTTCAAGCTGAGATATGCATTTTCTACGATAATCTTGGTGAGACTTCTGTCAAATGTATGCAGAATCATCGGGATCGCTCTTTTCGAGCAATTTAATGCGAGAAACACGTTATCTGGTGTTTTCACCACTCCACAGTGCGTTTGACATGCAGAACCGGCGACATCTTGGATTTCGTCGGGGTTCAAGCTGAGATATGCATTTTCTACGATAATCTTGGTGAGACGTCTGTCAGAAGTATGCAGAATCATCGAGATCGCTCTTTTCGAGCTATTTAATGCGAGAAACACGTTATCTGGTTGTTTTCACCACTCCACAGTGCGTTTGATACGCAGAACCGGCGACATCTTGATTTTGGTGAGCTTTCAAGCTGAGATATGCATTTTCTGCGATAATCTTGGTGAGTCTTCTGTCACAAGTATGCAGAATCACCTAGATCGCTCTTTTCGAGCTATTTAATGCGAGAAACACGTTTTCTGGTGTATTCACCACTCCACAGTACGTTTGACATGCAGAACCGGAGATAACTTGGTTTTCGTGAGGTTTCAAGCTGAGATATGCATTTTCTGCGATAATCTTGGTGAGACTTCAGTCAGAAGTATGCAGAATCATCTAGATCGCTCTTTTCGAGCTATTTAAATCGAGAAACACGTTTTTTGGTGTTTTCGCCACCCCACAGTGCGTTTGATATGCAGAACCGGAGATATCTTGGTTTCGGTTGGATTTCAAGCTGAGATATGCATTTTCTGCGATAATCTTGGTGAGACTTCTGTCAGAAGTATGCAGAATCATCGGGATCGCGCATTTCGAGCTATTTAATGCGAGAAACACGTTTTCTGGTGTATTCACCACTCCACAGTACGTTTGACATGCAGAACCGGAGATATCTTGGTTTCGGTCGGGTTTCAAGCTGAGATATGCATTTTCTACGATAATCTTGGTGAGACTTCTCTCAGAAGTATGCAGAATCATCGGGATCGCGCTTTTCGAGCTATTTAATGCGAGAAACTCGTTTTCTGGTGTATTCACCACTCCACAGTACGTTTGACATGCAGAACCGGAGATATCTTGGTTTCGGTCGGGTTTCAAGCTGAGATATGCATTTTCTACGATAATCTTGGTGAGACGTCTGTCAGAAGTATGCAGAATCATCGGGATCGCTCTTTTCGAGCTATTTAATGCGAGAAACACGTTATCTGGTGTTTTCACCACTCCACAGTGCGTTTGATTTGCAGAACCGGCGACATCTTGATTTTGGTGAGGTTTCTAGCTGAGATATGCAATTTCTGCGATAATCTTGGTGAGTCTTCTGTCACAAGTGTGCAGAATCACCTAGATCGCTCTTTTCGAGATATTTAATGCGAGAAACACGTTTTCTGGTGTTTTCGCCACCCAACAGTGCGTTTGATATGCAGAACCGGAGATATCTTGGTTTCGGTTGGATTTCAAGCTGAGATATGCATTTTCTGCGATAATCTTGGTGAGACTTCAGTCAGAAGTATGCAGAATAATCGAGATCGCTCTTTTCGAGCTATTTAATGCGAAAAAAACAAGTTTTCTGGAGTTTTGAATATTACACAGTGCGTTTGATATGCAGAACCGGCGGCATCTTCGATTTCGTCGGGTTTCATGCTGAGATATGCATTTTCTGCGATGATCTTGGTGAGACTTCAGTCAGAAGTATGCAGAATCATCTAGATCGCTCGTTTCGAGCTATCTAATCCGAAAAAAAGGTTTTCTGGTGTTTTCAACATTCCACAGTGCGTTTGATATGCAGAACCGGCGATATCTTGATTTTCGTTGTGTTTCAAGCTGAGATATGCATTTTCTACGATAATCTTGGTGAGACTTCTCTCAGAAGTATGCAGAATCATCGGGATCGCGCTTTTCGAGCTATTTAATGCGAGAAACACGTTTTCCGGTGTATTCACCACTCCACAGTACGTTTGACATGCAGAACCGGAGATATCTTGGTTTCGGTCGGGTTTCAAGCTGATATATGCATTTTCTGCGATAATCTTGGTGAGACTTCTGTCAGAAGTATGCAGAATCATCTAGATCGCTCTTTTCGAGCTATTTAATGCGAGAAACGTGTTTTCTGGTGTATTCACCACTCCACAGTACGTTTGACATGCAGAACCGGAGATATCTTGGTTTCGGTCGGGTTTCAAGCTGAGATATGCATTTTCTACAATAATCTTGGTGAGACTTCTGTCAGAAGTATGCAGAACCTTCGAGAACGCTCTTTTCGAGGTACTTAATGCGAGAAACACGTTTTTCCTGGTGTTATCACCACTCCACAGTCCGTTTGATGTACAGAACCGGAGATAACTTGGTTTTCGTGAGGTTTCAAGCTGAGATATGCATTTTCTGCGATAATCCTGGTGAGACTTCAGTCAGAAGTATGCAGAATCATCTAGATCGCTCCTTCCGAGCTATCTAATACGAAAAAACAGTTTTCTTGTGTTTTCAAAATTCCACAGTGCGTTTGATATGCAGAACCGGTGATATCTTGATTTTCGTGGTGTTTCAAGCTGAGATATGCATTTTCTACGATAATCTTGGTGAAACTTCTCTCAGAAGTATGCAGAATCATCGGGATCGCGCTTTTCGAGCTATTTAATGCGAGAAACACGTTTTCTGGTGTATTCACCACTCCACAGTACGTTTGACATGCAGAACCGGAGATATCTTGGTTTCGGTTGGATATCAAGATGAGATATGCATATTCTGCGATAATCTTGGTAAGACTTCAGTCAGAAGTATGCAGAATAATCGAGATCGCTCTTTTCGAGCTATTTAATGCGAAAAAAACAAGTTTTCTAGTGTTTTCAATATTACACAGTGCGTATCATATGCAGAACCGGCGACATCTTCGATTTCGTCGGGTTTCATGCTGAGATATGCATTTTCTGCGATGATCTTGGTGAGACTTCAGTCAGAAGTATGCAGAATCATCTAGATCGCTCGTTTCGAGCTATCTAATACGAAAAAAATGTTTTCTGGTGTTTTCAACATTCCACAGTGCGTTTGATATGCAGAACCGGCGATATCTTGATTTTCGTGGTGTTTCAAGCTGAGATATGCATTTTCTACGATAATCTTGGTGAGACTTCTCTCAGAAGTATGCAGAATCATCGGGATCGCGCTTTTCGAGCTATTTAATTCGAGAAACACGTTTTCTGGTGTATTCACCACTCCACAGTACGTTTGACATGCAGAACCGGAGATATCTTGGTTTCGGTCGGGTTTCAAGCTGAGATATGCATTTTCTACGATAATCTTGGTGAGACGTCTGTCAGAAGTATGCAGAATCATCGAGATCGCTCTTTTCGAGCTATTTAATGCGAGAAACACGTTATCTGGTTGTTTTCACCACTCCACAGTGCGTTTGATATGCAGAACCGGCGACACCTTGGATTTCGTCGGGGTTCAAGCTGAGATATGCATTTTCTACGATAACCTTGGTGATACTTCTGTCAGAAGTATGCAGAATCATCTAGATCGCTCTTTTCGGGCTATTTAATGCGAGAAACACGTTTTCTGGTGTTTTCACCACTCCACAGTGCGTTTGATATGCAGAACAGGCGACATCTTGGATTTCGTCGGGGTTCAAGCTGAGATATGCATTTTCTACGATAATCTTGGTGAGACTTCTGTCAGAAGTATGCAGAATCATCGGGATCGCTCTTTTCGAGCTATTTAATGCGAGAAACACGTTATCTGGTGTTTTCACCACTCCACAGTGCGTTTGATATGCAGAACCGGCGACATCTTGATTTTCGTGAGATTTCAAGCTGAGATATGCATTTTCTACGATAATCTTGGTGAGACTTCTGTCAGAAGTATGCAGAATCATCGGGATCGCGCTTTTCGAGCTATTTAATGCGAGAAACACGTTTTCTGGTGTATTCACCACTCCACAGTACGTTTGACATGCAGAACAGGCGACATCTTGGATTTCGTCGGGGTTCAAGATGAGATATGCATTTTCTACGATAATCTTGGTGAGACTTCTGTCAGAAGTATGCAGAATCATCGGGATCGCTCTTTTCGAGCTATTTAATGCGAGAAACACGTTTTCTGGTGTATTCACCACTCCACAGTACGTTTGACATGCAGAACCGGAGATATCTTGGTTTCGGTCGGGTTTCAAGCTGAGATATGCATTTTCTACGATAATCTTGGTGAGACTTCTGTCAGAAGTATGCAGAATCTTCGAGATCGCTCTTTTCGAGCTACTTAATGCGAGAAACACGTTATCTGGTGTTTTCACCACTCCACAGTGCGTTTGGCATGCAGAACCGGCGACATCTTGGATTTCGTCGGGGTTCAAGCTGAGATATGCATTTTCTACGATAATCTTGGTGAGTCTTCTGTCAGAAGTATGCAGAAACATCGAAATCCCTCTCTTCGAGCTATTTAATTTGAGAAACACCTTATCTGGTGTTTTCACCACTCCACAGTGCGTTTGATATGCAGAACCGGCGACATCTTGGATTTCGTCGGGTTTCAAGCTGAGATATGCTTTTTCTACGATAATCTTGGTGAGTCTCCTGACAGAAGTATGCAGAAACATCGAAATCCCTCTCTTCGAGCTATTTAATGCGAGAAACACGTTATCTGGTGTTTTCACCACTCCACAGTGCGTTTGATATGCAGAACCGGCGACATCTTGGATTTCGTCGGGGTTCAAGCTGAGATATGCATTTTCTACGATAATCTTCGTGAGACTTCTGTCAGAAGTATGCAGAAACATCGAAATCCCTCTCTTCGAGCTATTTAATTTGAGAAACCCCTTATCTGGTGTTTTCACCACTCCACAGTGCGTTTGATATGCAGAACCGGCGACATCTTGGATTTCGTAGGGTTTCAAGCTGAGATATGCTTTTTCTACGATAATCTTGTTGAGACTTCTGTCACAAGTATCCAGAATCATCGAGATCGCTCTTCTCGGGCTATTTAATGCGAGAAACACGTTTTCTGGTGTTTTCACCACTCCACAGTGCGTTTGATATGCAGAACCGGCGACATCTTGGATTTCGTCGGGTTTCAAGCTGAGATATACACTTTCTACAATAATCTTGGTGAGACTTCTGTCAGAAGTATGTAGAATCATCGGGATCGCTCTTTTCGAGGTATTTAATGCGAGAAACACGTTATCTGGTGTTTTCACCACTCCACAGAGCGTTTGACATGCAGAACCGCCGACATCTTGGATTTCGTCGGGGTTCAAGCTGAGATATGCATTTTCTACGATAATCTTCGTGAGACTTCTGTCAGAAGTATGCAGAATCATCGGGATCGCTCTTTTCGAGCTACTTAATGCGAGAAACACGTTATCTGGTTGTTTTCACCACTCCACAGTGCGTTTGATTTGCAGAACCGACGACCTCTTGATTTTGGTGAGGTTTCAAGCTCAGATATGCATTTTCTGCGATAATCTTGGTGAGTCTTCTGTCAGAAGTATGCAGAAACATCGAAATCCCTCTCTTCGAGCTATTTAATTTGAGAAACACCTTATCTGGTGTTTTCACCACTCCACAGTGCGTTTGATATGCAGAACCGGCGACATCTTGGATTTCGTCGGGTTTCAAGCTGAGATATGCTTTTTCTACGATAATCTTGGTGAGACTTCTGTCAGAAGTATCCAGAATCATCGAGATCGCTCTTTTCGGGCTATTTAATGCGAGAAACACGTTTTCTGGTGTTTTCACCACTCCACAGTGCGTTTGATATGCAGAACCGGCGACATCTTGGATTTCGTCGGGTTTCAAGCTGAGATATGCACTTTCTACAATAATCTTGGTGAGACTTCTGTCAGAAGTATGTAGAATCATCGGGATCGCTCTTTTCGAGGTATTTAATGCGAGAAACACGTTATCTGGTGTTTTCACCACTCCACAGTGCGTTTGACATGCAGAACCGCCGACATCTTGGATTTCGTCGGGGTTCAAGCTGAGATATGCATTTTCTACGATAATCTTGGTGAGACTTCTGTCAGAAGTATGCAGAATCATCGGGATCGCTCTTTTCGAGCTATTTAATGCGAGAAACACGTCATCTGGTGTTTTCACCACTCCACAGTGCGTTTGACATGCAGAACCGGCGAAATCTTGGATTTCGTCGGGGTTCAAGCTGAGAAATGCATTTTCTACGATAACCTTGGTGATACTTCTGTCAGAAGTATGCAGAATCATCTAGATCGCTCTTTTCGGGCTATTTAATGCGAGAAACACGTTTTCTGGTGTTTTCACCACTCCACAGTGCGTTTGATATGCAGAACCGGCGACATCTTGGATTTCGTCGGGGTTCGAGCTGAGATATGCATTTTCTACGATAACCTTGGTGATACTTCTGTCAGAAGTATGCAGAATCATCTAGATCGCTCTTTTCGGGCTATTTAATGCGAGAAACACGTTTTCTGGTGTTTTCACCACTCCACAGTGCGTTTGATATGCAGAACCGGCGACATCTTGATTTTGGTGAGGTTTCAAGCTCAGATATGCATTTTCTGCGATAATCTTGGTGAGTCTTCTGTCAGAAGTATGCAGAAACATCGAAATCCCTCTCTTCGAGCTATTTAATTTGAGAAACACCTTATCTGGTGTTTTCACCACTCCACAGTGCGTTTGATATGCAGAACCGGCGACATCTTGATTTTCGTGAGATTTCAAGCTGAGATATGCATTTTCTACGATAATCTTGGTGAGACTTCTGTCAGAAGTATGCAGAATCATCGGGATCGCTCTTTTCGAGCTATTTAATGCGAGAAACACGTTTTCTGGTGTATTCACCACTCCACAGTACGTTTGACATGCAGAACCGGAGATATCTTGGTTTCGGTCGGGTTTCAAGCTGAGATATGCATTTTCTACGATAATCTTGGTGAGACTTCTGTCAGAAGTATGCAGAATCTTCGAGATCGCTCTTTTCGAGCTACTTAATGCGAGAAACACGTTATCTGGTGTTTTCACCACTCCACAGTGCGTTTGGCATGCAGAACCGGCGACATCTTGGATTTCGTCGGGGTTCAAGCTGAGATATGCATTTTCTACGATAATCTTGGTGAGACTTCTGTCAGAAGTATGCAGAATCATCGGGATCGCTCTTTTCGAGCTATTTAATGCGAGTAACACGGTATCTGGTTGTTTTCACCACTCCACAGTGCGTTTGATTTGCAGAACCGGCGACATCTTGATTTTCGTGAGATTTCAAGCTGAGATATGCATTTTCTACGATAATCTTGGTGAGACTTCTGTCAGAAGTATGCAGAATCATCGGGATCGCGCTTTTCGAGCTATTTAATGCGAGAAACACGTTTTCTGGTGTATTCACCACTCCACAGTACGTTTGACATGCAGAACAGGCGACATCTTGGATTTCGTCGGGATTCAAGCTGAGATATGCTTTTTCTACGATAATCTTGGTGAGACTTCTGTCAGAAGTATCCAGAATCATCTAGATCGCTCTTTTCGGGCTATTTAATGCGAGAACCACGTTTTCTGGTGTTTTCACCACTCCACAGTGCGTTTGATATGCAGAACCGGCGACATCTTGGATTTCGTCGGGGTTCAAGCTGAGATATGCATTTTCTACGATAATCTTGGTGAGACTTCTGTCAGAAGTATGCAGAATCATCGGGATCGCTCTTTTCGAGCTATTTAATGCGAGAAACACGTTATCTGGTGTTTTCACCACTCCACAGTGCGTTTGATATGCAGAACCGGCGACATCTTGATTTTCGTGAGATTTCAAGCTGAGATATGCATTTTCTACGATAATCTTGGTGAGACTTCTGTCAGAAGTATGCAGAATCATCGGGATCGCGCTTTTCGAGCTATTTAATGCGAGAAACACGTTTTCTGGTGTATTCACCACTCCACAGTACGTTTGACATGCAGAACAGGCGACATCTTGGATTTCGTCGGGGTTCAAGATGAGATATGCATTTTCTACGATAATCTTGGTGAGACTTCTGTCAGAAGTATCCAGAATCATCTAGATCGCTCTTTTCGGGCTATTTAATGCGAGAACCACGTTTTCTGGTGTTTTCACCACTCCACAGTGCGTTTGGCATGCAGAACCGGCGACATCTTGGATTTCGTCGGGGTTCAAGCTGAGATATGCATTTTCTACGATAATCTTGGTGAGACTTCTGTCAGAAGTATGCAGAATCATCGGGATCGCTCTTTTCGAGCTATTTAATGCGAGTAACACAGTATCTGGTTGTTTTCACCACTCCACAGTGCGTTTGATTTGCAGAACCGGCGACATCTTGATTTAGGTGAGGTTTCAAGCTGAGATATGCATTTTCTGCGATAATCTTGGTGATTCTTCTGTCAGAAGTATGCAGAAACATCGAAATCCCTCTCTTCGAGCTATTTAATTTGAGAAACACCTTATCTGGTGTTTTCACCACTCCACAGTGCGTTTGGCATGCAGAACCGGCGACATCTTGGATTTCATCGGGGTTCAAGCTGAGATATGCATTTTCTACGATAATCTTGGTGAGACTTCTGTCAGAAGTATGCAGAATCATCGGGATCGCGCTTTTCGAGCTATTTAATGCGAGAAACACGTTATCTAGTGTTTTCACCACTCCACAGTGCGTTTGACATGCAGAACCGGCGACATCTTGGATTTCGTCGGGGTTCAAGCTGAGATATGCATTTTCTACGATAATCTTGGTGAGACTTCTGTCAGAAGTATGCAGAATCATCGGGATCGCTCTTTTCGAGCTATTTAATGCGAGAAACACGTTATCTGGTGTATTCACCACTCCACAGTACGTTTGACATGCAGAACCGGAGATATCTTGGTTTCGGTCGGGTTTCAAGCTGAGATATGCATTTTCTACGATAATCTTTGTGAGACGTCTGTCAGAAGTATGCAGAATCATCGGGATCGCTCTTTTCGGGCTATTTAATGCGAGAAACACGTTTTCTGGTGTTTTCACCACTCCACAGTGCGTTTGATGTGCAGAACCGGCGACATCTTGGATATCGTCGGGGTTCAAGCTGAGATATGCATTTTCTGCGATGATCTTGGTCTGACTTCAGTCAGAAGTATGCAGAATCATCTAGATCGCTCGTTTCGAGCTATCTAATACGAAAAAAAAGTTTTCTGGTGTTTTCAACATTCCACAGTGCGTTTGATATGCAGAACCGGCGATATCTTGATTTTCGTGGTGTTTCAAGCTGAGATATGCATTTTCTACGATAATCTTGGTGAGACTTCTCTCAGAAGTATGCAGAATCATCGGGATCGCGCTTTTCGGGCTATTTAATGCGAGAAACACGTTTTCTGGTGTATTCACCACTCCACAGTACGTTTGACATGCAGAACCGGAGATATCTTGGTTTCGGTCGGGTTTCAAGCTGAGATATGCATTTTCTACGATAATCTTGGTGAGACTTCTGTCAGAAGTATGCAGAATCATCGAGATCGCTCTTTTCGAGCTACTTAATGCGAGAAACACGTTATCTGGTGTTTTCACCACTCCACAGTGCGTTTGACATGCACTACCGGTGACATCTTGGATTTCGTCGGGGTTCAAGCTGAGATATGCATTTTCTACGATAATCTTGGTGAGACTTCTGTCAGAAGTATACAGAATCATCTAGATCGCTCTTTTCGGGCTATTTAATGCGAGAACCACGTTTTCTGGTGTTTTCACCACTCCACAGTGCGTTTGATATGCAGAACCGGCGACATCTTGGATTTCGTCGGGGTTCAAGCTGAGATATGCATTTTCTACGATAATCTTGGTGAGACTTCTGTCAGAAGTATGCAGAATCATCGGGATCGCGCTTTTCGAGCTATTTAATGCGAGAAACACGTTTTCTGGTGTATTCACCACTCCACAGTACGTTTGACATGCAGAACCGGAGATATCTTGGTTTCGGTTGGATTTCAAGCTGAGATATGCATTTTCTGCGATAATCTTGGTGAGACTTCAGTCAGAAGTATGCAGAATAATCGAGATCGCTCTTTTCGAGCTATTTAATGCGAAAAAAACAAGTTTTCTGGAGTTTTGAATATTACACAGTGCGTTTGATATGCAGAACCGGCGGCATCTTCGATTTCGTCGGGTTTCATGCTGAGATATGCATTTTCTGCGATGATCTTGGTGAGACTTCAGTCAGAAGTATGCAGAATCATCTAGATCGCTCGTTTCGAGCTATCTAATCCGAAAAAAAGGTTTTCTGGTGTTTTCAACATTCCACAGTGCGTTTGATATGCAGAACCGGCGATATCTTGATTTTCGTTGTGTTTCAAGCTGAGATATGCATTTTCTACGATAATCTTGGTGAGACTTCTCTCAGAAGTATGCAGAATCATCGGGATCGCGCTTTTCGAGCTATTTAATGCGAGAAACACGTTTTCCGGTGTATTCACCACTCCACAGTACGTTTGACATGCAGAACCGGAGATATCTTGGTTTCGGTCGGGTTTCAAGCTGATATATGCATTTTCTGCGATAATCTTGGTGAGACTTCTGTCAGAAGTATGCAGAATCATCTAGATCGCTCTTTTCGAGCTATTTAATGCGAGAAACGTGTTTTCTGGTGTATTCACCACTCCACAGTACGTTTGACATGCAGAACCGGAGATATCTTGGTTTCGGTCGGGTTTCAAGCTGAGATATGCATTTTCTACAATAATCTTGGTGAGACTTCTGTCAGAAGTATGCAGAACCTTCGAGAACGCTCTTTTCGAGGTACTTAATGCGAGAAACACGTTTTTCCTGGTGTTATCACCACTCCACAGTCCGTTTGATGTACAGAACCGGAGATAACTTGGTTTTCGTGAGGTTTCAAGCTGAGATATGCATTTTCTGCGATAATCCTGGTGAGACTTCAGTCAGAAGTATGCAGAATCATCTAGATCGCTCTTTTCGAGCTATTTAAATCGAAAAACACGTTTTCTGGTGTTTTCGCCACCCCACAGTGCGTTTGATATGCAGAACCGGAGATATCTTGGTTTCGGTTGGATATCAAGATGAGATATGCATATTCTGCGATAATCTTGGTAAGACTTCAGTCAGAAGTATGCAGAATAATCGAGATCGCTCTTTTCGAGCTATTTAATGCGAAAAAACAAGTTTTCTAGTGTTTTCAATATTACACAGTGCGTATCATATGCAGAACCGGCGACATCTTCGATTTCGTCGGGTTTCATGCTGAGATATGCATTTTCTGCGATGATCTTGGTGAGACTTCAGTCAGAAGTATGCAGAATCATCTAGATCGCTCCTTCCGAGCTATCTAATACGAAAAAACAGTTTTCTTGTGTTTTCAAAATTCCACAGTGCGTTTGATATGCAGAACCGGTGATATCTTGATTTTCGTGGTGTTTCAAGCTGAGATATGCATTTTCTACGATAATCTTTGTGAGACTTCTCTCAGAAGTATGCAGAATCATCGGGATCGCGCTTTTCGAGCTATTTAATGCGAGAAACACGTTTTCTGGTGTATTCACCACTCCACAGTACGTTTGACATGCAGAACCGGAGATATCTTGGTTTCGGTTGGATATCAAGATGAGATATGCATATTCTGCGATAATCTTGGTAAGACTTCAGTCAGAAGTATGCAGAATAATCGAGATCGCTCTTTTCGAGCTATTTAATGCGAAAAAAACAAGTTTTCTAGTGTTTTCAATATTACACAGTGCGTATCATATGCAGAACCGGCGACATCTTCGATTTCGTCGGGTTTCATGCTGAGATATGCATTTTCTGCGATGATCTTGGTGAGACTTCAGTCAGAAGTATGCAGAATCATCTAGATCGCTCGTTTCGAGCTATCTAATACGAAAAAAATGTTTTCTGGTGTTTTCAACATTCCACAGTGCGTTTGATATGCAGAACCGGCGATATCTTGATTTTCGTGGTGTTTCAAGCTGAGATATGCATTTTCTACGATAATCTTGGTGAGACTTCTCTCAGAAGTATGCAGAATCATCGGGATCGCGCTTTTCGAGCTATTTAATTCGAGAAACACGTTTTCTGGTGTATTCACCACTCCACAGTACGTTTGACATGCAGAACCGGAGATATCTTGGTTTCGGTCGGGTTTCAAGCTGAGATATGCATTTTCTACGATAATCTTGGTGAGACGTCTGTCAGAAGTATGCAGAATCATCGAGATCGCTCTTTTCGAGCTATTTAATGCGAGAAACACGTTATCTGGTTGTTTTCACCACTCCACAGTGCGTTTGATATGCAGAACCGGCGACACCTTGGATTTCGTCGGGGTTCAAGCTGAGATATGCATTTTCTACGATAACCTTGGTGATACTTCTGTCAGAAGTATGCAGAATCATCTAGATCGCTCTTTTCGGGCTATTTAATGCGAGAAACACGTTTTCTGGTGTTTTCACCACTCCACAGTGCGTTTGATATGCAGAACAGGCGACATCTTGGATTTCGTCGGGGTTCAAGCTGAGATATGCATTTTCTACGATAATCTTGGTGAGACTTCTGTCAGAAGTATGCAGAATCATCGGGATCGCTCTTTTCGAGCTATTTAATGCGAGAAACACGTTATCTGGTGTTTTCACCACTCCACAGTGCGTTTGATATGCAGAACCGGCGACATCTTGATTTTCGTGAGATTTCAAGCTGAGATATGCATTTTCTACGATAATCTTGGTGAGACTTCTGTCAGAAGTATGCAGAATCATCGGGATCGCGCTTTTCGAGCTATTTAATGCGAGAAACACGTTTTCTGGTGTATTCACCACTCCACAGTACGTTTGACATGCAGAACAGGCGACATCTTGGATTTCGTCGGGGTTCAAGATGAGATATGCATTTTCTACGATAATCTTGGTGAGACTTCTGTCAGAAGTATGCAGAATCATCGGGATCGCTCTTTTCGAGCTATTTAATGCGAGAAACACGTTTTCTGGTGTATTCACCACTCCACAGTACGTTTGACATGCAGAACCGGAGATATCTTGGTTTCGGTCGGGTTTCAAGCTGAGATATGCATTTTCTACGATAATCTTGGTGAGACTTCTGTCAGAAGTATGCAGAATCTTCGAGATCGCTCTTTTCGAGCTACTTAATGCGAGAAACACGTTATCTGGTGTTTTCACCACTCCACAGTGCGTTTGGCATGCAGAACCGGCGACATCTTGGATTTCGTCGGGGTTCAAGCTGAGATATGCATTTTCTACGATAATCTTGGTGAGACTTCTGTCAGAAGTATGCAGAATCATCGGGATCGCTCTTTTCGAGCTATTTAATGCGAGAAACACGGTATCTGGTTGTTTTCACCACTCCACAGTGCGTTTGATTTGCAGAACCGGCGACATCTTAATTTAGGTGAGGTTTCAAGCTGAGATATGCATTTTCTGCGATAATCTTGGTGAGTCTTCTGTCAGAAGTATGCAGAAACATCGAAATCCCTCTCTTCGAGCTATTTAATTTGAGAAACACCTTATCTGGTGTTTTCACCACTCCACAGTGCGTTTGATATGCAGAACCGGCGACATCTTGGATTTCGTCGGGGTTCAAGCTGAGATATGCATTTTCTACGATAATCTTCGTGAGACTTCTGTCAGAAGTATGCAGAAACATCGAAATCCCTCTCTTCGAGCTATTTAATTTGAGAAACACCTTATCTGGTGTTTTCACCACTCCACAGTGCGTTTGATATGCAGAACCGGCGACATCTTGGATTTCGTAGGGTTTCAAGCTGAGATATGCTTTTTCTACGATAATCTTGGTGAGACTTCTGTCACAAGTATCCAGAATCATCGAGATCGCTCTTCTCGGGCTATTTAATGCGAGAAACACGTTTTCTGGTGTTTTCACCACTCCACAGTGCGTTTGATATGCAGAACCGGCGACATCTTGGATTTCGTCGGGTTTCAAGCTGAGATATGCATTTTCTACAATAATCTTGGTGAGACTTCTGTCAGAAGTATGTAGAATCATCGGGATCGCTCTTTTCGAGGTATTTAATGCGAGAAACACGTTATCTGGTGTTTTCACCACTCCACAGTGCGTTTGACATGCAGAACCGCCGACATCTTGGATTTCGTCGGGGTTCAAGCTGAGATATGCATTTTCTACGATAATCTTGGTGAGACTTCTGTCAGAAGTATGCAGAATCATCGGGATCGCTCTTTTCGAGCTATTTAATGCGAGAAACACGTCATCTGGTGTTTTCACCACTCCACAGTGCGTTTGACATGCAGAACCGGCGAAATCTTGGATTTCGTCGGGGTTCAAGCTGAGATATGCATTTTCTACGATAACCTTGGTGATACTTCTGTCAGAAGTATGCAGAATCATCTAGATCGCTCTTTTCGGGCTATTTAATGCGAGAAACACGTTTTCTGGTGTTTTCACCACTCCACAGTGCGTTTGATATGCAGAACCGGCGACATCTTGATTTTCGTCGGGGTTCGAGCTGAGATATGCATTTTCTACGATAACCTTGGTGATACTTCTGTCAGAAGTATGCAGAATCATCTAGATCGCTCTTTTCGGGCTATTTAATGCGAGAAACACGTTTTCTGGTGTTTTCACCACTCCACAGTGCGTTTGATATGCAGAACCGGCGACATCTTGATTTCGGTGAGGTTTCAAGCTCAGATATGCATTTTCTGCGATAATCTTGGTGAGTCTTCTGTCAGAAGTATGCAGAAACATCGAAATCCCTCTCTTCGAGCTATTTAATTTGAGAAACACCTTATCTGGTGTTTTCACCACTCCACAGTGCGTTTGATATGCAGAACCGGCGACATCTTGATTTTCGTGAGATTTCAAGCTGAGATATGCATTTTCTACGATAATCTTGGTGAGACTTCTGTCAGAAGTATGCAGAATCATCGGGATCGCTCTTTTCGAGCTATTTAATGCGAGAAACACGTTTTCTGGTGTATTCACCACTCCACAGTACGTTTGACATGCAGAACCGGAGATATCTTGGTTTCGGTCGGGTTTCAAGCTGAGATATGCATTTTCTACGATAATCTTGGTGAGACTTCTGTCAGAAGTATGCAGAATCTTCGAGATCGCTCTTTTCGAGCTACTTAATGCGCGAAACACGTTATCTGGTGTTTTCACCACTCCACAGTGCGTTTGGCATGCAGAACCGGCGACATCTTGGATTTCGTCGGGGTTCAAGCTGAGATATGCATTTTCTACGATAATCTTGGTGAGACTTCTGTCAGAAGTATGCAGAATCATCGGGATCGCTCTTTTCGAGCTATTTAATGCGAGTAACACGGTATCTGGTTGTTTTCACCACTCCACAGTGCGTTTGATTTGCAGAACCGGCGACATCTTGATTTTCGTGAGATTTCAAGCTGAGATATGCATTTTCTACGATAATCTTGGTGAGACTTCTGTCAGAAGTATGCAGAATCATCGGGATCGCGCTTTTCGAGCTATTTAATGCGAGAAACACGTTTTCTGGTGTATTCACCACTCCACAGTACGTTTGACATGCAGAACAGGCGACATCTTGGATTTCGTCGGGATTCAAGCTGAGATATGCTTTTTCTACGATAATCTTGGTGAGACTTCTGTCAGAAGTATCCAGAATCATCTAGATCGCTCTTTTCGGGCTATTTAATGCGAGAACCACGTTTTCTGGTGTTTTCACCACTCCACAGTGCGTTTGATATGCAGAACCGGCGACATCTTGGATTTCGTCGGGGTTCAAGCTGAGATATGCATTTTCTACGATAATCTTGGTGAGACTTCTGTCAGAAGTATGCAGAATCATCGGGATCGCTCTTTTCGAGCTATTTAATGCGAGAAACACGTTATCTGGTGTTATCACCACTCCACAGTGCGTTTGATATGCAGAACCGGCGACATCTTGATTTTCGTGAGATTTCAAGCTGAGATATGCATTTTCTACGATAATCTTGGTGAGACTTCTGTCAGAAGTATGCAGAATCATCGGGATCGCGCTTTTCGAGCTATTTAATGCGAGAAACACGTTTTCTGGTGTATTCACCACTCCACAGTACGTTTGACATGCAGAACAGGCGACATCTTGGATTTCGTCGGGGTTCAAGATGAGATATGCATTTTCTACGATAATCTTGGTGAGACTTCTGTCAGAAGTATGCAGAATCATCGGGATCGCTCTTTTCGAGCTATTTAATGCGAGAAACACGTTTTCTGGTGCATTCACCACTCCACAGTACGTTTGACATGCAGAACCGGAGATATCTAGGTTTCGGTCGGGTTTCAAGCTGAGATATGCATTTTCTACGATAATCTTGGTGAGACTTCTGTCAGAAGTATGCAGAATCTTCGAGATCGCTCTTTTCGAGCTACTTAATGCGAGAAACACGTTACCTGGTGTTTTCACCACTCCACAGTGCGTTTGGCATGCAGAACCGGCGACATCTTGGATTTCGTCGGGGTTCAAGCTGAGATATGCATTTTCTACGATAATCTTGGTGAGACTTCTGTCAGAAGTATGCAGAATCATCGGGATCGCCCTTTTCGAGCTATTTAATGCGAGTAACACAGTATCTGGTTGTTTTCACCACTCCACAGTGCGTTTGATTTGCAGAACCGGCGACATCTTGATTTAGGTGAGGTTTCAAGCTGAGATATGCATTTTCTGCGATAATCTTGGTGAGTCTTCTGTCAGAAGTATGCAGAAACATCGAAATCCCTCTCTTCGAGCTATTTAATTTGAGAAACACCTTATCTGGTGTTTTCACCACTCCACAGTGCGTTTGGCATGCAGAACCGGCGACATCTTGGATTTCATCGGGGTTCAAGCTGAGATATGCATTTTCTACGATAATCTTGGTGAGACTTCTGTCAGAAGTATGCAGAATCATCGGGATCGCGCTTTTCGAGCTATTTAATTCGAGAAACACGTTATCTAGTGTTTTCACCACTCCACAGTGCGTTTGACATGCAGAACCGGCGACATCTTGGATTTCGTCGGGGTTCAAGCTGAGATATGCATTTTCTACGATAATCTTGGTGAGACTTCTGTCAGAAGTATGCAGAATCATCGGGATCGCTCTTTTCGAGCTATTTAATGCGAGAAACACGTTATCTGGTGTATTCACCACTCCACAGTACGTTTGACATGCAGAACCGGAGATATCTTGGTTTCGGTCGGGTTTCAAGCTGAGATATGCATTTTCTACGATAATCTTTGTGAGACGTCTGTCAGAAGTATGCAGAATCATCGGGATCGCTCTTTTCGGGCTATTTAATGCGAGAAACACGTTTTCTGGTGTTTTCACCACTCCACAGTGCGTTTGATGTGCAGAACCGGCGACATCTTGGATATCGTCGGGGTTCAAGCTGAGATATGCATTTTCTGCGATGATCTTGGTCTGACTTCAGTCAGAAGTATGCAGAATCATCTAGATCGCTCGTTTCGAGCTATCTAATACGAAAAAAAAGTTTTCTGGTGTTTTCAACATTCCACAGTGCGTTTGATATGCAGAACCGGCGATATCTTGATTTTCGTGGTGTTTCAAGCTGAGATATGCATTTTCTACGATAATCTTGGTGAGACTTCTCTCAGAAGTATGCAGAATCATCGGGATCGCGCTTTTCGGGCTATTTAATGCGAGAAACACGTTTTCTGGTGTATTCACCACTCCACAGTACGTTTGACATGCAGAACCGGAGATATCTTGGTTTCGGTCGGGTTTCAAGCTGAGATATGCATTTTCTACGATAATCTTGGTGAGACTTCTGTCAGAAGTATGCAGAATCATCGAGATCGCTCTTTTCGAGCTACTTAATGCGAGAAACACGTTATCTGGTGTTTTCACCACTCCACAGTGCGTTTGACATGCACTACCGGTGACATCTTGGATTTCGTCGGGGTTCAAGCTGAGATATGCATTTTCTACGATAATCTTGGTGAGACTTCTGTCAGAAGTATACAGAATCATCGGGATCGCTCTTTTCGAGCTAATTAATGCGAGAAACACGTTATCTGGTGTTTTCACCACTCCACAGTGCGTTTGACATGCAGAACCGGCGACATCTTGGATTTCGTCGGGGTTCAAGCTGAGATATGCATTTTCTACGATAATCTTGGTGAGACTTCTGTCAGAAGTATGCAGAATCATCGGGATCGCTCTTTTCGAGCTATTTAATGCGAGAAACACGTTATCTGGTTGTTTTCACCACTCCACAGTGCGTTTGATTTGCAGAACCGGCGACATCTTGATTTTGGTGAGGTTTCAAGCTCAGACATGCATTTTCTGCGATAATCTTGGTGAGTCTTCTGTCAGAAGTATGCAGAAACATCGAAATCCCTCTCTTCGAGCTATTTAATTTGAGAAACACCTTATCTGGTGTTTTCACCACTCCACAGTGCGTTTGATATGCAGAACCGGCAACATCTTGGATTTCGTCGGGTTTCAAGCTGAGATATGCACTTTCTACAATAATCTTTGTGAGACTTCTGTCAGAAGTATGTAGAATCATCGGGATCGCTCTTTTCGAGGTATTTAATGCGAGAAACACGTTATCTGGTGTTTTCACCACTCCACAGTGCGTTTGACATGCAGAACCGCCGACATCTTGGATTTCGTCGGGGTTCAAGCTGAGATATGCATTTTCTACGATAATCTTGGTGAGACTTCTGTCAGAAGTATGCAGAATCATCGGGATCGCTCTTTTCGAGCTATTTAATGCGAGAAACACGTTATCTGGTGTTTTCACCACTCCACAGTGCGTTTGACATGCAGAACCGGCGAAATCTTGGATTTCGTCGGGGTTCAAGCTGAGATATGCATTTTCTACGATAAACTTGGTGATACTTCTGTCAGAAGTATGCAGAATCATCTAGATCGCTCTTTTCGGGCTATTTAATGCGAGAAACACGTTTTCTGGTGTTTTCACCACTCCACAGTGCGTTTGATATGCAGAACCGGCGACATCTTGGATTTCGTCGGGGTTCGAGCTGAGATATGCATTTTCTACGATAACCTTGGTGATACTTCTGTCAGAAGTATGCAGAATCATCTAGATCGCTCTTTTCGGGCTATTTAATGCGAGAAACACGTTTTCTGGTGTTTTCACCACTCCGCAGTGCGTTTGATATGCAGAACCGGCGACATCTTGATTTTGGTGAGGTTTCAAGCTCAGATATGCATTTTCTGCGATAATCTTGGTGAGTCTTCTGTCAGAAGTATGCAGAAACATCGAAATCCCTCTCTTCGAGCTATTTAATTTGAGAAACACCTTATCTGGTGTTTTCACCACTCCACAGTGCGTTTGATATGCAGAACCGGCGACATCTTGATTTTCGTGAGATTTCAAGCTGAGATATGCATTTTCTACGATAATCTTGGTGAGACTTCTGTCAGAAGTATGCAGAATCATCGGGATCGCGCTTTTCGAGCTATTTAATGCGAGAAACACGTTTTCTGGTGTATTCACCACTCCACAGTACGTTTGACATGCAGAACAGGCGACATCTTGGATTTCGTCGGGGTTCAAGATGAGATATGCATTTTCTACGATAATCTTGGTGAGACTTCTGTCAGAAGTATGCAGAATCATCGGGATCGCTCTTTTCGAGCTATTTAATGCGAGAAACACGTTTTCTGGTGTATTCACCACTCCACAGTACGTTTGACATGCAGAACCGGAGATATCTTGGTTTCGGTCGGGTTTCAAGCTGAGATATGCATTTTCTACGATAATCTTGGTGAGACGTCTGTCAGAAGTATGCAGAATCATCGGGATCGCTCTTTTCGAGCTATTTAATGCGAGAAACTCGTTATCTGGTTGTTTTCACCACTCCACAGTGCGTTTGATGTGCAGAACCGGCGACATCTTGGATTTCGTCGGGGTTCAAGCTGAGATATGCATTTTCTGCGATGATCTTGGTCTGACTTCAGTCAGAAGTATGCAGAATCATCTAGATCGCTCGTTTCGAGCTATCTAATACGAAAAAAAAGTTTTCTGGTGTTTTCAACATTCCACAGTGCGTTTGATATGCAGAACCGGCGATATCTTGGATTTCGTCGGGGTTCAAGCTGAGATATGCATTTTCTGCGATGATCTTGGTCTGACTTCAGTCAGAAGTATGCAGAATCATCTAGATCGCTCGTTTCGAGCTATCTAATACGAAAAAAAAGTTTTCTGGTGTTTTCAACATTCCACAGTGCGTTTGATATGCAGAACCGGCGACATCTTGATTTTCGTGAGATTTCAAGCTGAGATATGCATTTTCTACGATAATCTTGGTGAGACTTCTGTCAGAAGTATGCAGAATCATCGGGATCGCGCTTTTCGAGCTATTTAATGCGAGAAACACGTTTTCTGGTGTATTCACCACTCCACAGTACGTTTGACATGCAGAACAGGCGACATCTTGGATTTCGTCGGGGTTCAAGATGAGATATGCATTTTCTACGATAATCTTGGTGAGACTTCTGTCAGAAGTATGCAGAATCATCGGGATCGCTCTTTTCGAGCTATTTAATGCGAGAAACACGTTTTCTGGTGTATTCACCACTCCACAGTACGTTTGACATGCAGAACCGGAGATATCTTGGTTTCGGTCGGGTTTCAAGCTGAGATATGCATTTTCTACGATAATCTTGGTGAGACATCTGTCAGAAGTATGCAGAATCATCGGGATCGCTCTTTTCGAGCTATTTAATGCGAGAAACACGTTATCTGGTGTATTCACCACTCCACAGTACGTTTGACATGCAGAACCGGAGATATCTTGGTTTCGGTCGGGTTTCAAGCTGAGATATGCATTCTCTACGATAATCTTGGTGAGACGTCTGTCAGAAGTATGCAGAATCATCGGGATCGCTCTTTTCGAGCTATTTAATGCGAGAAACTCGTTATCTGGTTGTTTTCACCACTCCACAGTGCGTTTGATGTGCAGAACCGGCGACATCTTGGATTTCGTCGGGGTTCAAGCTGAGATATGCATTTTCTGCGATGATCTTGGTCTGACTTCAGTCAGAAGTATGCAGAATCATCTAGATCGCTCGTTTCGAGCTATCTAATACGAAAAAAAAGTTTTCTGGTGTTTTCAACATTCCACAGTGCGTTTGATATGCAGAACCGGCGATATCTTGATTTTCGTGGTGTTTCAAGCTGAGATATGCATTTTCTACGATAATCTTGGTGAGACTTCTCTCAGAAGTATGCAGAATCATCGGGATCGCGCTTTTCGGGCTATTTAATGCGAGAAACACGTTTTCTGGTGTATTCACCACTCCACAGTACGTTTGACATGCAGAACCGGAGATATCTTGGTTTCGGTCGGGTTTCAAGCTGAGATATGCATTTTCTACGATAATCTTGGTGAGACTTCTGTCAGAAGTATGCAGAATCATCGAGATCGCTCTTTTCGAGCTACTTAATGCGAGAAACACGTTATCTGGTGTTTTCACCACTCCACAGTGCGTTTGACATGCACTACCGGCGACATCTTGGATTTCGTCGGGGTTCAAGCTGAGATATGCATTTTCTACGATAATCTTGGTGAGACTTCTGTCAGAAGTATACAGAATCATCGGGATCGCTCTTTTCGAGCTAATTAATGCGAGAAACACGTTATCTGGTGTTTTCACCACTCCACAGTGCGTTTGACATGCAGAACCGGCGACATCTTGGATTTCGTCGGGGTTCAAGCTGAGATATGCATTTTCTACGATAATCTTGGTGAGACTTCTGTCAGAAGTATGCAGAATCATCGGGATCGCTCTTTTCGAGCTATTTAATGCGAGAAACACGTTATCTGGTTGTTTTCACCACTCCACAGTGCGTTTGATTTGCAGAACCGGCGACATCTTGATTTTGGTGAGGTTTCAAGCTCAGATATGCATTTTCTGCGATAATCTTGGTGAGTCTTCTGTCAGAAGTATGCAGAAACATCGAAATCCCTCTCTTCGAGCTATTTAATTTGAGAAACACCTTATCTGGTGTTTTCACCACTCCACAGTGCGTTTGATATGCAGAACCGGCGACATCTTGGATTTCGTCGGGTTTCAAGCTGAGATATGCTTTTTCTACGATAATCTTGGTGAGACTTCTGTCAGAAGTATCCAGAATCATCGAGATCGCTCTTTTCGGGCTATTTAATGCGAGAAACACGTTTTCTGGTGTTTTCACCACTCCACAGTGCGTTTGATATGCAGAACCGGCGACATCTTGGATTTCGTCGGGTTTCAAGCTGAGATATGCACTTTCTACAATAATCTTGGTGAGACTTCTGTCAGAAGTATGTAGAATCATCGGGATCGCTCTTTTCGAGGTATTTAATGCGAGAAACACGTTATCTGGTGTTTTCACCACTCCACAGTGCGTTTGACATGCAGAACCGCCGACATCTTGGATTTCGTCGGGGTTCAAGCTGAGATATGCATTTTCTACGATAATCTTGGTGAGACTTCTGTCAGAAGTATGCAGAATCATCGGGATCGCTCTTTTCGAGCTATTTAATGCGAGAAACACGTTATCTGGTGTTTTCACCACTCCACAGTGCGTTTGACATGCAGAACCGGCGAAATCTTGGATTTCGTCGGGGTTCAAGCTGAGATATGCATTTTCTACGATAAACTTGGTGATACTTCTGTCAGAAGTATGCAGAATCATCTAGATCGCTCTTTTCGGGCTATTTAATGCGAGAAACACGTTTTCTGGTGTTTTCACCACTCCACAGTGCGTTTGATATGCAGAACCGGCGACATCTTGGATTTCGTCGGGGTTCGAGCTGAGATATGCATTTTCTACGATAACCTTGGTGATACTTCTGTCAGAAGTATGCAGAATCATCTAGATCGCTCTTTTCGGGCTATTTAATGCGAGAAACACGTTTTCTGGTGTTTTCACCACTCCACAGTGCGTTTGATATGCAGAACCGGCGACATCTTGATTTTGGTGAGGTTTCAAGCTCAGATATGCATTTTCTGCGATAATCTTGGTGAGTCTTCTGTCAGAAGTATGCAGAAACACCGAAATCCCTCTCTTCGAGCTATTTAATTTGAGAAACACCTTATCTGGTGTTTTCACCACTCCACAGTGCGTTTGATATGCAGAACCGGCGACATCTTGATTTTCGTGAGATTTCAAGCTGAGATATGCATTTTCTACGATAATCTTGGTGAGACTTCTGTCAGAAGTATGCAGAATCATCGGGATCGCGCTTTTCGAGCTATTTAATGCGAGAAACACGTTTTCTGGTGTATTCACCACTCCACAGTACGTTTGACATGCAGAACAGGCGACATCTTGGATTTCGTCGGGGTTCAAGATGAGATATGCATTTTCTACGATAATCTTGGTGAGACTTCTGTCAGAAGTATGCAGAATCATCGGGATCGCTCTTTTCGAGCTATTTAATGCGAGAAACACGTTTTCTGGTGTATTCACCACTCCACAGTACGTTTGACATGCAGAACCGGAGATATCTTGGTTTCGGTCGGGTTTCAAGCTGAGATATGCATTTTCTACGATAATCTTGGTGAGACTTCTGTCAGAAGTATGCAGAATCTTCGAGATCGCTCTTTTCGAGCTACTTAATGCGAGAAACACGTTATCTGGTGTTTTCACCACTCCACAGTGCGTTTGGCATGCAGAACCGGCGACATCTTGGATTTCGTCGGGGTTCAAGCTGAGATATGCATTTTCTACGATAATCTTGGTGAGACTTCTGTCAGAAGTATGCAGAATCATCGGGTTCGCTCTTTTCGAGCTATTTAATGCGAGTAACACGGTATCTGGTTGTTTTCACCACTCCACAGTGCGTTTGATTTGCAGAACCGGCGACATCTTGATTTTCGTGAGATTTCAAGCTGAGATATGCATTTTCTACGATAATCTTGGTGAGACTTCTGTCAGAAGTATGCAGAATCATCGGGATCGCTCTTTTCGAGCTATTTAATGCGAGAAACACGTTTTCTGGTGTATTCACCACTCCACAGTACGTTTGACATGCAGAACAGGCGACATCTTGGATTTCGTCGGGGTTCAAGATGAGATATGCATTTTCTACGATAATCTTGGTGAGACTTCTGTCAGAAGTATGCAGAATCATCGGGATCGCTCTTTTCGAGCTATTTAATGCGAGAAACACGTTTTCTGGTGCATTCACCACTCCACAGTACGTTTGACATGCAGAACCGGAGATATCTTGGTTTCGGTCGGGTTTCAAGCTGAGATATGCATTTTCTACGATAATCTTGGTGAGACTTCTGTCAGAAGTATGCAGAATCATCGGGATCGCTCTTTTCGAGCTATTTAATGCGAGAAACACGTTATCTGGTGTTTTCACCACTCCACAGTGCGTTTGATATGCAGAACCGGCGACATGTTGATTTTCGTGAGATTTCAAGCTGAGATATGCATTTTCTACGATAATCTTGGTGAGACTTCTGTCAGAAGTATGCAGAATCATCGGGATCGCGCTTTTCGAGCTATTTAATGCGAGAAACACGTTTTCTGGTGTATTCACCACTCCACAGTACGTTTGACATGCAGAACAGGCGACATCTTGGATTTCGTCGGGGTTCAAGATGAGATATGCATTTTCTACGATAATCTTGGTGAGACTTCTGTCAGAAGTATGCAGAATCATCGGGATCGCTCTTTTCGAGCTATTTAATGCGAGAAACACGTTTTCTGGTGCATTCACCACTCCACAGTACGTTTGACATGCAGAACCGGAGATATCTTGGTTTCGGTCGGGTTTCAAGCTGAGATATGCATTTTCTACGATAATCTTGGTGAGACTTCTGTCAGAAGTATGCAGAATCTTCGAGATCGCTCTTTTCGAGCTACTTAATACGAGAAACACGTTATCTGGTGTTTTCACCACTCCACAGTGCGTTTGGCATGCAGAACCGGCGACATCTTGGATTTCGTCGGGGTTCAAGCTGAGATATGCATTTTCTACGATAATCTTGGTGAGACTTCTGTCAGAAGTATGCAGAATCATCGGGATCGCGCTTTTCGAGCTATTTAATGCGAGAAACACGTTATCTGGTGTTTTCACCACTCCACAGTGCGTTTGACATGCAGAACCGGCGACATCTTGGATTTCGTCGGGGTTCAAGCTGAGATATGCATTTTCTACGATAATCTTGGTGAGACTTCTGTCAGAAGTATGCAGAATCATCGGGATCGCTCTTTTCGAGCTATTTAATGCGAGAAACACGTTATCTGGTGTATTCACCACTCCACAGTACGTTTGACATGCAGAACCGGAGATATCTTGGTTTCGGTCGGGTTTCAAGCTGAGATATGCATTTTCTACGATAATCTTGGTGAGACGTCTGTCAGAAGTATGCAGAATCATCGGGATCGCTCTTTTCGAGCTATTTAATGCGAGAAACTCGTTATCTGGTTGTTTTCACCACTCCACAGTGCGTTTGATGTGCAGAACCGGCGACATCTTGGATTTCGTCGGGGTTCAAGCTGAGATATGCATTTTCTGCGATGATCTTGGTCAGACTTCAGTCAGAAGTATGCAGAATCATCTAGATCGGTCGTTTCGAGCTATCTAATACGAAAAAAAGGTTTTCTGGTGTTTTCAACATTCCACAGTGCGTTTGATATGCAGAACCGGCGATATCTTGATTTTCGTGGTGTTTCAAGCTGAGATATGCATTTTCTACGATAATCTTGGTGAGACTTCTCTCAGAAGTATGCAGAATCATCGGGATCGCGCTTTTCGGGCTATTTAATGCGAGAAACACGTTTTCTGGTGTATTCACCACTCCACAGTACGTTTGACATGCAGAACCGGAGATATCTTGGTTTCGGTCGGGTTTCAAGCTGAGATATGCATTTTCTACGATAATCTTGGTGAGACTTCTGTCAGAAGTATGCAGAATCATCGAGATCGCTCTTTTCGAGCTACTTAATGCGAGAAACACGTTATCTGGTGTTTTCACCACTCCACAGTGCGTTTGACATGCACTACCGGCGACATCTTGGATTTCGTCGGGGTTCAAGCTGAGATATGCATTTTCTACGATAATCTTGGTGAGACTTCTGTCAGAAGTATACAGAATCATCGGGATCGCTCTTTTCGAGCTAATTAATGCGAGAAACACGTTATCTGGTGTTTTCACCACTCCACAGTGCGTTTGACATGCAGAACCGGCGACATCTTGGATTTCGTCGGGGTTCAAGCTGAGATATGCATTTTCTACGATAATCTTGGTGAGACTTCTGTCAGAAGTATGCAGAATCATCGGGATCGCTCTTTTCGAGCTATTTAATGCGAGAAACACGTTATCTGGTTGTTTTCACCACTCCACAGTGCGTTTGATTTGCAGAACCGGCGACATCTTGATTTTGGTGAGGTTTCAAGCTCAGATATGCATTTTCTGCGATAATCTTGGTGAGTCTTCTGTCAGAAGTATGCAGAAACATCGAAATCCCTCTCTTCGAGCTATTTAATTTGAGAAACACCTTATCTGGTGTTTTCACCACTCCACAGTGCGTTTGATATGCAGAACCGGCGACATCTTGGATTTCGTCGGGTTTCAAGCTGAGATATGCTTTTTCTACGATAATCTTCGTGAGACTTCTGTCAGAAGTATCCAGAATCATCGAGATCGCTCTTTTCGGGCTATTTAATGCGAGAAACACGTTTTCTGGTGTTTTCACCACTCCACAGTGCGTTTGATATGCAGAACCGGCGACATCTTGGATTTCGTCGGGTTTCAAGCTGAGATATGCACTTTCTACAATAATCTTGGTGAGACTTCTGTCAGAAGTATGTAGAATCATCGGGATCGCTCTTTTCGAGGTATTTAATGCGAGAAACACGTTATCTGGTGTTTTCACCACTCCACAGTGCGTTTGACATGCAGAACCGCCGACATCTTGGATTTCGTCGGGGTTCAAGCTGAGATATGCATATTCTACGATAATCTTGGTGAGACTTCTGTCAGAAGTATGCAGAATCTTCGAGATCGCTCTTTTCGAGCTACTTAATGCGAGAAACACGTTATCTGGTGTTTTCACCACTCCACAGTGCGTTTGGCATGCAGAACCGGCGACATCTTGGATTTCGTCGGGGTTCAAGCTGAGATATGCATTTTCTACGATAATCTTGGTGAGACTTCTGTCAGAAGTATGCAGAATCATCGGGATCGCTCTTTTCGAGCTATTTAATGCGAGTAACACGGTATCTGGTTGTTTTCACCACTCCACAGTGCGTTTGATTTGCAGAACCGGCGACATCTTGATTTAGGTGAGGTTTCAAGCTGAGATATGCATTTTCTGCGATAATCTTGGTGAGTCTTCTGTCAGAAGTATGTAGAATCATCGGGATCGCTCTTTTCGAGGTATTTAATGCGAGAAACACGTTATCTGGTGTTTTCACCACTCCACAGTGCGTTTGACATGCAGAACCGCCGACATCTTGGATTTCGTCGGGGTTCAAGCTGAGATATGCATTTTCTACGATAATCTTGGTGAGACTTCTGTCAGAAGTATGCAGAATCATCGGGATCGCTCTTTTCGAGCTATTTAATGCGAGAAACACGTTATCTGGTGTTTTCACCACTCCACAGTGCGTTTGACATGCAGAACCGGCGAAATCTTGGATTTCGTCGGGGTTCAAGCTGAGATATGCATTTTCTACGATAAACTTGGTGATACTTCTGTCAGAAGTATGCAGAATCATCTAGATCGCTCTTTTCGGGCTATTTAATGCGAGAAACACGTTTTCTGGTGTTTTCACCACTCCACAGTGCGTTTGGTATGCAGAACCGGCGGCATCTTGGATTTTGTCGGGGTTCGAGCTGAGATATGCATTTTCTACGATAACCTTGGTGATACTTCTGTCAGAAGTATGCAGAATCATCTAGATCGCTCTTTTCGGGCTATTTAATGCGAGAAACACGTTTTCTGGTGTTTTCACCACTCCACAGTGCGTTCGATATGCAGAACCGGCGACATCTTGATTTTGGTGAGGTTTCAAGCTCAGATATGCATTTTCTGCGATAATCTTGGTGAGTCTTCTGTCAGAAGTATGCAGAAACATCGAAATCCCTCTCTTCGAGCTATTAAATTTGAGAAACACCTTATCTGGGGTTTTCACCACTCCACAGTGCGTTTGGCATGCAGAACCGGCGACATCTTGGATTTCGTCGGGGTTCAAGCTGAGATATGCATTTTCTACGATAATCTTGGTGAGACTTCTGTCAGAAGTATGCAGAATCATCGGGATCGCTCTTTTCGAGCTATTTAATGCGAGTAACACGGTATCTGGTTGTTTTCACCACTCCACAGTGCGTTTGATTTGCAGAACCGGCGACATCTTGATTTAGGTGAGGTTTCAAGCTGAGATATGCATTTTCTGCGATAATCTTGGTGAGTCTTCTGTCAGAAGTATGCAGAAACATCGAAATCCCTCTCTTCGAGCTATTTAATTTGAGAAACACCTTATCTGGTCTTTTCACCACTCCACAGTGCGTTTGATATGCAGAAACGGCGACATCTTGGATTTCGTCGGGTTTCAAGCTGAGATATGCTTTTTCTACGATAATCTTGGTGAGACTTCTGTCAGAAGTATCCACAATCATCTAGATCGCTCTTTTCGGCTATTTAATGCGGTCACCACGTTTTCTGGTGTTTTCACCACTCCACAGTGCGTTTGATATGCAGAACCGGCGACATCTTGGATTTCGTCGGGGTTCAAGCTGAGATATGCATTTTCTACGATAATCTTGGTGAGACTTCTGTCAGAAGTATGCAGAATCATCGGGATCGCTCTTTTCGAGCTATTTAATGCGAGAAACACGTTATCTGGTGTTTTCACCACTCCACAGTGCGTTTGACATGCAGAACCGGCGACATCATGGATTTCGTCGGGGTTCAAGCTGAGATATGCATTTTCTACGATAATCTTGGTGAGACTTCTGTCAGAAGTATGCAGAATCATCGGGATCGCTCTTTTCGAGCTATTTAATGCGAGAAACTCGTTATCTGGTTGTTTTCACCACTCCACAGTGCGTTTGATGTGCAGAACCGGCGACATCTTGGATTTCGTCGGGGTTCAAGCTGAGATATGCATTTTCTGCGATGATCTTGGTGAGACTTCAGTCAGAAGTATGCAGAATCATCTAGATCGCTCGTTTCGAGCTATCTAATACGAAAAAAAAGTTTTCTGGTGTTTTCAACATTCCACAGTGCGTTTGATATGCAGAACCGGCGATATATTGATTTTCGTGGTGTTTCAAGCTGAGATATGCATTTTCTACGATAATCTTGGTGAGACTTCTCTCAGAAGTATGCAGAACCATCGGGATCGCGCTTTTCGAGCTATTTAATGCGAGAAACACGTTTTCTGGTGTATTCACCACTCCACAGTACGTTTGACATGCAGAACCGGAGATATCTTGGTTTCGGTCGGGTTTCAAGCTGAGATATGCATTTTCTACGATAATCTTGGTGAGACTTCTGTCAGAAGTATGCAGAATCATCGAGATCGCTCTTTTCGAGCTACTTAATGCGAGAAACACGTTATCTGGTGTTTTCACCACTCCACAGTGCGTTTGACATGCACTACCGGCGACATCTTGGATTTCGTCGGGGTTCAAGCTGAGATATGCATTTTCTACGATAATCTTAGTGAGACTTCTGTCAGAAGTATACAGAATCATCGGGATCGCTCTTTTCGAGCTAACTAATGCGAGAAACACGTTATCTGGTGTTTTCACCACTCCACAGTGCGTTTGATTTGCAGAACCGGCGACATCTTGATTTTGGTGAGGTTTCAAGCTCAGATATGCATTTTCTGCGATAATCTTGGTGAGTCTTCTGTCAGAAGTAGGCAGAAACATCGAAATCCCTCTCTTCGAGCTATTTAATTTGAGAAACACCTTATCTGGTGTTTTCACCACTCCACAGTGCGTTTGATATGCAGAACCAGCGACATCTTGGATTTCGTCGGGTTTCAAGCTGAGATATGCTTTTTCTACGATAATCTTGGTGAGACTTCTGTCAGAAGTATCCAGAATCATCGAGATCGCTCTTTTCGGGCTATTTAATGCGAGAAACACGTTTTCTGGTGTTTTCACCACTCCACAGTGCGTTTGATATGCAGAACCGGCGACATCTTGGATTTCGTCGGGTTTCAAGCAGAGATATGCACTTTCTACAATAATCTTGGTGAGACTTCTGTCAGAAGTATGTAGAATCATCGGGATCGCTCTTTTCGAGGTATTTAATGCGAGAAACACGTTATCTGGTGTTTTCACCACTCCACAGTGCGTTTGACATGCAGAACCGCCGACATCTTGGATTTCGTCGGGGTTCAAGCTGAGATATGCATTTTCTACGATAATCTTGGTGAGACTTCTGTCAGAAGTATGCAGAATCATCGGGATCGCTCTTTTCGAGCTATTTAATGCGAGAAACACGTTATCTGGTGTTTCCACCACTCCACAGTGCGTTTGACATGCAGAACCGGCGACATCTTGGATTTCGTCGGGGTTCAAGCTGAGATATGCATTTTCTACGATAACCTTGGTGATACTTCTGTCAGAAGTATGCAGAATCATCTAGATCGCTCTTTTCGGGCTATTTAATGCGAGAAACACGTTTTCTGGTGTTTTCACCACTCCACAGTGCGTTTGATATGCAGAACCGGCGACATCTTGGATTTCGTCGGGGTTCGAGCTGAGATATGCATTTTCTACGATAACCTTGGTGATACTTCTGTCAGAAGTATGCAGAATCATCTAGATCGCGCTTTTCGGGCTATTTAATGCGAGAAACACGTTTTCTGGTGTTTTCACCACTCCACAGTGCGTTTGATATGCAGAACCGGCGACATCTTGATTTTGGTGAGGTTTCAAGCTGAGATATGCATTTTCTGCGATAATCTTGGTGAGTCTTCTGTCAGAAGTATGCAGAAACATCGAAATCCCTCTCTTCGAGCTATTTAATTTGAGAAACACCTTATCTGGTGTTTTCACCACTCCACAGTGCGTTTGACATGCAGAACCGGCGACATCTTGGATTTCGTAGGGGTTCAAGCTCAGATATGCATTTTCTACGATAATCTTGGTGAGACTTCTGTCAGAAGTATCCAGAATCATCGAGATCGCTCTTTTCGGGCTATTTAATGCGAGAAACACGTTTTCTGGTGTTTTCACCACTCCACAGTGCGTTTGATATGCAGAACCGGCGACATCTTGGATTTCGTCGGGTTTCAAGCTGAGATATGCACTTTCTACAATAATCTTGGTGAGACTTCTGTCAGAAGTATGTAGAATCATCGGGATCGCTCTTTTCGAGGTATTTAATGCGAGAAACACGTTATCTGGTGTTTTCACCACTCCACAGTGCGTTTGACATGCAGAACCGCCGACATCTTGGATTTCGTCGGGGTTCAAGCTGAGATATGCATTTTCTACGATAATCTTGGTGAGACTTCTGTCAGAAGTATGCAGAATCATCGGGATCGCTCTTTTCGAGCTATTTAATGCGAGAAACACGTTATCTGGTGTTTTCACCACTCCACAGTGCGTTTGACATGCAGAACCGGCGACATCTTGGATTTCGCCGGGGTTCAAGCTGAGATATGCATTTTCTACGATAACCTTGGTGATACTTCTGTCAGAAGTATGCAGAATCATCTAGATCGCTCTTTTCGGGCTATTTAATGCGAGAAACACGTTTTCTGGTGTTTTCACCACTCCACAGTGCGTTTGATATGCAGAACCGGCGACATCTTGGATTTCGTCGGGGTTCGAGCTGAGATATGCATTTTCTACGATAACCTTGGTGATACTTCTGTCAGAAGTATGCAGAATCATCTAGATCGCGCTTTTCGGGCTATTTAATGCGAGAAACACGTTTTCTGGTGTTTTCACCACTCCACAGTGCGTTTGATATGCAGAACCGGCGACATCTTGATTTTGGTGAGGTTTCAAGCTGAGATATGCATTTTCTGCGATAATCTTGGTGAGTCTTCTGTCAGAAGTATGCAGAAACATCGAAATCCCTCTCTTCGAGCTATTTAATTTGAGAAACACCTTATCTGGTGTTTTCACCACTCCACAGTGCGTTTGACATGCAGAACCGGCGACATCTTGGATTTCGTAGGGGTTCAAGCTGAGATATGCATTTTCTACGATAATCTTGGTGAGACTTCTGTCAGAAGTATGCAGAATCATCGGGATCGCTCTTTTAGAGCTATTTAATGCGAGAAACACGTTATCTGGTGTATTCACCACTCCACAGTACGTTTGACATGCAGAACCGGAGATATCTTGGTTTCGGTCGGGTTTCAAGCTGAGATATGCATATTCTACGATAATCTTGGTGAGACGTCTGTCAGATGTATGCAGAATCATCGGGATCGCTCTTTTCGAGCTATTTAATGCGAGAAACACGTTATCTGGTTGTTTTCACCACTCCACAGTGCGTTTGATGTGCCGAACCGCCGACATCTTGGATTTCGTCGGGGTTCAAGCTGAGATATGCATTTTCTGCGATGATCTTGGTGAGACTTCAGTCAGAAGTATGCAGAATCATCGGGATCGCTCTTTTCGAGCTATTTAATGCGAGAAACACGTTATCTGGTGTATTCACCACTCCACAGTACGTTTGACATGCAGAACCGGAGATATCTTGGTTTCGGTCGGGTTTCAAGCTGAGATATGCATTTTCTACGATAATCTTGGTGAGACTTCTGTCAGAAGTATGCAGAACCATCGGGATCGCTCTTTTCGAGCTATTTAATGCGAGAAACACGTTATCTGGTTGTTTTCACCACTCCACAGTGCGTATGATTTGCAGAACCGGCGACATCTTGATTTTGGTGAGGTTTCAAGCTGAGATATGCATTTTCTGCGATAATCTTGGTGAGTCTTCTGTCAGAAGTATGCAGAAACATCGAAATCCCTCTCTTCGAGCTATTTAATTTGAGAAACACCTTATCTGGTGTTTTCACCACTCCACAGTGCGTTTGATATGCAGAACCGGCGACATCTTGGATTTCGTCGGGTTTCAAGCTGAGATATGCTTTTTCTACGATAATCTAGGTGAGACTTCTGTCAGAAGTATCCAGAATCATCTAGATCGCTCTTTTCGGGCTATTTAATGCGAGAAACACGTTTTCTGGTGTTTTCACCACTCCACAGTGCGTTTGATATGCAGAACCGGCGACATCTTGGATTTCGTCGGGTTTCAAGCTGAGATATGCACTTTCTACCATAATCTTGGTGAGACTTCTGTCAGATGAATGCAGAATCATCGGGATCGCTCTTTTCGAGCTATTTAATGCGAGAAACACGTTATCTGGGATTTTCACCACTCCACAGTGCGTTTGACATGCAGAACCGGCGACATCTTGGATTTCGTCGGGGTTCAAGCTGAGATATGCATTTTCTACGATAATCTTGGTGAGACTTCTGTCAGAAGTATGCAGAATCATCGGGATCGCTCTTTTCGAGCTATTTAATGCGAGAAACACGTTATCTGGTGTTTTCACCACTCCACAGTGCGTTTGGCATGCAGAACCGGCGACATCTTGGATTTCGTCGGGGTTCAAGCTGAGATATGCATTTTCTACGATAACCTTGGTGATACTTCTGTCAGAAGTATGCAGAATCATCTAGATCGCTCTTTTCGGGCTATTTAATGCGAGAAACACGTTTTCTGGTGTTTTCACCACTCCACAGTGCGTTTGATATGCAGAACCGGCGACATCTTGGATTTCGTCGGGGTTCAAGCTGAGATATGCATTTTCTACGATAACGTTGGTGATACTTCTGTCGGAAGTATGCAGAATCATCTAGATCGCTCTTTTCGGGCTATTTAATGCGAGAAACACGTTTTCTGGTGATTTCACCACTCCACAGTGCGTTTGATATGCAGAACCGGCGACATCTTGGATTTCTTCGGGGTTCAAGCTGAGATATGAATTTTCTACGATAATCTTGGTGAGACTTCTGTCAGAAGTATGCAGAATCATCGGGATCGCTCTTTTCGAGCTATTTAATGCGAGAAACACGTTATCTGGTGTTTTCACCACTCCACAGTGCGTTTGACATGCAGAACCGGCGACATCTTGGATTTCGTCGGGGTTCAAGCTGAGATATGCATTTTCTACGATAATCTTGGTGAGACTTCTGTCAGAAGTATGCAGAATCATCGGGATCGCTCTTTTCGAGCTATTTAATGCGAGAAACACGTTATCTGTTGTATTCACCACTCCACAGTACGTTTGACATGCAGAACCGGAGATATCTTGGTTTCGGTCGGGTTTCAAGCTGAGATATGCATTTTCTACGATAATCTTGGTGAGACGTCTGTCAGAAGTATGCAGAATCATCGGGATCGCTCTTCTCGAGCTATTTAATGCGAGAAACACGTTATCTGGTTGTTTTCACCACTCCACAGTGCGTTTGATGTGCAGAACCGGCGACATCTTGGATTTCGTCGGGGTTCAAGCTGAGATATGCATTTTCTGCGATGATCTTGGTGAGACTTCAGTCAGAAGTATGCCGAATCATCTAGATCGCTCGTTTCGGGCTATTTAATGCGAGAAACACGTTTTCTGGTGTTTTCACCACTCCACAGTGCGTTTGATATGCAGAACCGGCGACATGTTGGATTTCGTCGGGGTTCAAGCTGAGATATGCATTTTCTACGATAATCTTGGTGAGACTTCTGTCAGAAGTATGCAGAATCATCTAGATCGCTCTTTTCGGGCTATTTAATGCGAGAAACACGTTTTCTGGTGTTTTCACCACTCCACAGTGCGTTTGATATGCAGAACCGGCGACACCTTGGATTTCGTCGGGGTTCAAGCTGAGATATGCATTTTCTACGATAATCTTGGTGAGACTTCTGTCAGAAGTATGCAGAATCATCGGGATCGCTCTTTTTGAGCTATTTAATGCGAGACACACGTTATCTGGTGTTTTCACCACTCCACAGTGCGTTTGACATGCAGAACCGGCTACATCTTGGATTTCGTCGGGGTTCAAGCTGAGATATGCATTTTCTACGATAATCTTGGTGAGACTTCTGTCAGAAGTATGCAGAATCATCGGGATCGCTCTTTTCGAGCTATTTAATGCGAGAAACACGTTATCTGTTGTATTCACCACTCCACAGTACGTCCGACATGCAGAACCGGAGATATCTTGGTTTCGGTCGGGTTTCAAGCTGAGATATGCATTTTCTACGATAATCATGGTGAGACGTCTGTCAGAAGTATGCAGAATCATCGGGATCGCTCTTCTGGAGCTATTTAATGCGAGAAACACGTTTTCTGGTGTTTTCACCACTCCACAGTGCGTTTGATATGCAGAACCGGCGACATGTTGGATTTCGTCGGGGTTCAAGCTGAGATATGCATTTTCTACGATAATCTTGGTGAGACTTCTGTCAGAAGTATGCAGAATCATCTAGATCGCTCTTTTCGGGCTATTTAATGCGAGAAACACGTTTTCTGGTGATTTCACCACTCCACAGTGCGTTTGATATGCAGAACCGGCGACATCTTGGATTTCGTCGGGGTTCAAGCTGAGATATGCATTTTCTACGATAATCTTGGTGAGACTTCTGTCAGAAGTATGCAGAATCATCGGGATCGCTCTTTTCGAGCTATTTAATGCGAGAAACACGTTATCTGTTGTATTCACCACTCCACAGTACGTCCGACATGCAGAACCGGAGATATCTTGGTTTCGGTCGGGTTTCAAGCTGAGATATGCATTTTCTACGATAATCATGGTGAGACGTCTGTCAGAAGTATGCAGAATCATCGGGATCGCTCTTCTGGAGCTATTTAATGCGAGAAACACGTTTTCTGGTGTTTTCACCACTCCACAGTGCGTTTGATATGCAGAACCGGCGACATGTTGGATTTCGTCGGGGTTCAAGCTGAGATATGCATTTTCTACGATAATCTTGGTGAGACTTCTGTCAGAAGTATGCAGAATCATCTAGATCGCTCTTTTCGGGCTATTTAATGCGAGAAACACGTTTTCTGGTGATTTCACCACTCCACAGTGCGTTTGATATGCAGAACCGGCGACATCTTGGATTTCTTCGGGGTTCAAGCTGAGATATGAATTTTCTACGATAATCTTGGTGAGACTTCTGTCAGAAGTATGCAGAATCATCGGGATCGCTCTTTTCGAGCTATTTAATGCGAGAAACACGTTATCTGGTGTTTTCACCACTCCACAGTGCGTTTGACATGCAGAACCGGCGACATCTTGGATTTCGTCGGGGTTCAAGCTGAGATATGCATTTTCTACGATAATCTTGGTGAGACTTCTGTCAGAAGTATGCAGAATCATCGGGATCGCTCTTTTCGAGCTATTTAATGCGAGAAACACGTTATCTGTTGTATTCACCACTCCACAGTACGTTTGACATGCAGAACCGGAGATATCTTGGTTTCGGTCGGGTTTCAAGCTGAGATATGCATATTCTACGATAATCTTGGTGAGACGTCTGTCAGAAGTATGCAGAATCATCGGGATCGCTCTTCTCGAGCTATTTAATGCGAGAAACACGTTTTCTGGTGTTTTCACCACTCCACAGTGCGTTTGATATGCAGAACCGGCGACATCTTGGATTTCGTCGGGGTTCAAGGTGAGATATGCATTTTCTACGATAATCTTGGTGAGACTTCTGTCAGAAGTATGCAGAATCATCGGGATCGCTCTTTTCGAGCTATTTAATGCGAGAAACACATTTTCTGGTGTATTCACCAATCCACAGTAAGTTTGACATGCAGAACCGGACATATCTTGGTTTCGGTCGGGTTTCAAGCTGAGATATGCACTTTCTACGATAATCTTGGTGAGACTTCTGTCAGAAGTATGCAGAATCTTCGAGATCGCTCTTTTCGAGCTACTTAATGCGAGAAACACGTTATCTGGTGTTTTCACCACTCCACAGTGCGTATGATTTGCATAACCGGCGACATCTTGATTTTGGTGAGGTTTCAAGCTGAGATATGCATTTTCTGCGATAATCTTGGTGAGTCTTCTGTCAGAAGTATGCAGAAACATCGAAATCCCTCTCTTCGAGCTATTTAATTTGAGAAACACCTTATCTGGTGTTTTCACCACTCCACAGTGCGTTTGATATGCAGAACCGGCGACATCTTGGATTTCGTCGGGTTTCAAGCTGAGATATGCTTTTTCTACGATAATCTAGGTGAGACTTCTGTCAGAAGTATCCAGAATCATCTAGATCGCTCTTTTCGGGCTATTTAATGCGAGAAACACGTTATTTGGTGTTTTCACCACTCCACAGTGCGTTTGGCATGCAGAACCGGCGACATCTTGGATTTCGTCGGGGTTCAAGCTGAGATATCATTTTCTACGATAACCTTGGTGATACTTCTGTCAGAAGTATGCAGAATCATTTAGATCGCTCTTTTCGGGCTATTTAATGCGAGAAACACGTTTTCTGGTGTTTTCACCACTCCACAGTGCGTTTGATATGCAGAACCGGCGACATCTTGGATTTCGTCGGGGTTCAAGCTGAGATATGCATTTTCTACGATAACCTTGGTGATACTTCTGTCAGAAGTATGCAGAATCATCTAGATCGCTCTTTTCGGGCTATTTAATGCGAGAAACACGTTTTCTGGTGTTTTCACCACTCCACAGTGCGTTTGATATGCAGAACCGGCGACATCTTGGATTTCTTCGGGGTTCAAGCTGAGATATGAATTTTCTACGATAATCTTGGTGAGACTTCTGTCAGAAGTATGCAAAATCATCGGGATCGCACTTTTCGAGCTATTTAATGCGAGAAACACGTTATCTGGTGTTTTCACCACTCCACAGTGCGTTTGACATGCAGAACCGGCGACATCTTGGATTTCGTCGGGGTTCAAGCTGAGATATGCATTTTCTACGATAATCTTGGTGAGACTTCTGTCAGAAGTATGCAGAATCATCGGGATCGCTCTTTTCGAGCTATTTCATGCGAGAAACACGTTATCTGGTGTATTCACCACTCCACAGTACGTTTGACATGCAGAACCGGAGATATCTTGGTTTCGGTCGGGTTTCAAGCTGAGATATGCATTTTCTACGATAATCTTGGTGAGACGTCTGTCAGAAGTATGCAGAATCATCGGGATCGCTCTTCTCGAGCTATTTAATGCGAGAAACACGTTATCTGGTAGTTTTCACCACTCCACAGTGCGTTTGATGTGCAGAACCGGCGACATCTTGGATTTCGTCGGGGTTCAAGCTGAGATATGCATTTTCTGCGATGATCTTGGTGAGACTTCAGTCAGAAGTATGCCGAATCATCTAGATCGCTCGTTTCGGGCTATTTAATGCGAGAAACACGTTTTCTGGTGTTTTCACCACTCCACAGTGCGTTTGATATGCAGAACCGGCAACATGTTGGATTTCGTCGGGGTTCAAGCTGAGATATGCATTTTCTACGATAATCTTGGTGAGACTTCTGTCAGAAGTATGAAGAATCATCTAGATCGCTCTTTTCGGGCTATTTAATGCGAGAAACACGTTTTCTGGTGTTTTCACCACTCCACAGTGCGTTTGATATGCAGAACCGGCGACATCTTGGATTTCGTCGGGGTTCAAGCTGAGATATGCATTTTCTACGATAATCTTGGTGAGACTTCTGTCAGAAGTATGCAGAATCATCGGGATCGCTCTTTTCGAGCTATTTAATGCGAGAAACACGTTATCTGGTGTTTTCACCACTCCACAGTGCGTTTGACATGCAGAACCGGCGACATCTTGGATTTCGTCGGGGTTCAAGCTGAGATATGCATTTTCTACGATAATCTTGGTGAGACTTCTGTCAGAAGTATGCAGAATCATCGGGATCGCTCTTTTCGAGCTATTTAATGCGAGAAACACGTTATCTGTTGTATTCACCACTCCACAGTACGTTTGACATGCAGAACCGGAGATATCTTGGTTTCGGTCGGGTTTCAAGCTGAGATATGCATATTCTACGATAAGCTTGGTGAGACGTCTGTCAGAAGTATGCAGAATCATCGGGATCGCTCTTCTCGAGCTATTTAATGCGAGAAACACGTTTTCTGGTGTTTTCACCACTCCACAGTGCGTTTGATATGCAGAACCGGCGACATCTTGGATTTCGTCGGGGTTCAAGGTGAGATATGCATTTTCTACGATAATCTTGGTGAGACTTCTGTCAGAAGTATGCAGAATCATCGGGATCGCTCTTTTCGAGCTATTTAATGCGAGAAACACATTTTCTGGTGTATTCACCAATCCACAGTAAGTTTGACATGCAGAACCGGACATATCTTGGTTTCGGTCGGGTTTCAAGCTGAGATATGCACTTTCTACGATAATCTTGGTGAGACTTCTGTCAGAAGTATGCAGAATCTTCGAGATCGCTCTTTTCGAGCTACTTAATGCGAGAAACACGTTATCTGGTGTTTTCACCACTCCACAGTGCGTATGATTTGCATAACCGGCGACATCTTGATTTTGGTGAGGTTTCAAGCTGAGATATGCATTTTCTGCGATAATCTTGGTGAGTCTTCTGTCAGAAGTATGCAGAAACATCGAAATCCCTCTCTTCGAGCTATTTAATTTGAGAAACACCTTATCTGGTGTTTTCACCACTCCACAGTGCGTTTGATATGCAGAACCGGCGACATCTTGGATTTCGTCGGGTTTCAAGCTGAGATATGCTTTTTCTACGATAATCTAGGTGAGACTTCTGTCAGAAGTATCCAGAATCATCTAGATCGCTCTTTTCGGGCTATTTAATGCGAGAAACACGTTATTTGGTGTTTTCACCACTCCACAGTGCGTTTGGCATGCAGAACCGGCGACATCTTGGATTTCGTCGGGGTTCAAGCTGAGATATCATTTTCTACGATAACCTTGGTGATACTTCTGTCAGAAGTATGCAGAATCATTTAGATCGCTCTTTTCGGGCTATTTAATGCGAGAAACACGTTTTCTGGTGTTTTCACCACTCCACAGTGCGTTTGATATGCAGAACCGGCGACATCTTGGATTTCGTCGGGGTTCAAGCTGAGATATGCATTTTCTACGATAACCTTGGTGATACTTCTGTCAGAAGTATGCAGAATCATCTAGATCGCTCTTTTCGGGCTATTTAATGCGAGAAACACGTTTTCTGGTGTTTTCACCACTCCACAGTGCGTTTGATATGCAGAACCGGCGACATCTTGGATTTCTTCGGGGTTCAAGCTGAGATATGAATTTTCTACGATAATCTTGGTGAGACTTCTGTCAGAAGTATGCAAAATCATCGGGATCGCACTTTTCGAGCTATTTAATGCGAGAAACACGTTATCTGGTGTTTTCACCACTCCACAGTGCGTTTGACATGCAGAACCGGCGACATCTTGGATTTCGTCGGGGTTCAAGCTGAGATATGCATTTTCTACGATAATCTTGGTGAGACTTCTGTCAGAAGTATGCAGAATCATCGGGATCGCTCTTTTCGAGCTATTTCATGCGAGAAACACGTTATCTGGTGTATTCACCACTCCACAGTACGTTTGACATGCAGAACCGGAGATATCTTGGTTTCGGTCGGGTTTCAAGCTGAGATATGCATTTTCTACGATAATCTTGGTGAGACGTCTGTCAGAAGTATGCAGAATCATCGGGATCGCTCTTCTCGAGCTATTTAATGCGAGAAACACGTTATCTGGTAGTTTTCACCACTCCACAGTGCGTTTGATGTGCAGAACCGGCGACATCTTGGATTTCGTCGGGGTTCAAGCTGAGATATGCATTTTCTGCGATGATCTTGGTGAGACTTCAGTCAGAAGTATGCCGAATCATCTAGATCGCTCGTTTCGGGCTATTTAATGCGAGAAACACGTTTTCTGGTGTTTTCACCACTCCACAGTGCGTTTGATATGCAGAACCGGCAACATGTTGGATTTCGTCGGGGTTCAAGCTGAGATATGCATTTTCTACGATAATCTTGGTGAGACTTCTGTCAGAAGTATGAAGAATCATCTAGATCGCTCTTTTCGGGCTATTTAATGCGAGAAACACGTTTTCTGGTGTTTTCACCACTCCACAGTGCGTTTGATATGCAGAACCGGCGACATCTTGGATTTCGTCGGGGTTCAAGCTGAGATATGCATTTTCTACGATAATCTTGGTGAGACTTCTGTCAGAAGTATGCAGAATCATCGGGATCGCTCTTTTCGAGCTATTTAATGCGAGAAACACGTTATCTGGTGTTTTCACCACTCCACAGTGCGTTTGACATGCAGAACCGGCGACATCTTGGATTTCGTCGGGGTTCAAGCTGAGATATGCATTTTCTACGATAATCTTGGTGAGACTTCTGTCAGAAGTATGCAGAATCATCGGGATCGCTCTTTTCGAGCTATTTAATGCGAGAAACACGTTATCTGTTGTATTCACCACTCCACAGTACGTTTGACATGCAGAACCGGAGATATCTTGGTTTCGGTCGGGTTTCAAGCTGAGATATGCATTTTCTACGATAATCTTGGTGAGACGTCTGTCAGAAGTATGCAGAATCATCGGCATCGCTCTTCTCGAGCTATTTAATGCGAGAAACACGTTATCTGGTTGTTTTCACCACTCCACAGTGCGTTTGATGTGCAGAACCGGCGACATCTTGGATTTCGTCGGGGTTCAAGCTGAGATATGCATTTTCTGCGATGATCTTGGTGAGACTTCAGTCAGAAGTATGCCGAATCATCTAGATCGCTCGTTTCGGGCTATTTAATGCGAGAAACACGTTTTCTGGTGTTTTCACCACTCCACAGTGCGTTTGATATGCAGAACCGGCGACATGTTGGATTTCGTCGGGGTTCAAGCTGAGATATGCATTTTCTACGATAATCTTTGTGAGACTTCTGTCAGAAGTATGCAGAATCATCTAGATCGCTCTTTTCGGGCTATTTAATGCGAGAAACACGTTTTCTGGTGTTTTCACCACTCCACAGTGCGTTTGATATGCAGAACCGGCGACACCTTGGATTTCGTCGGGGTTCAAGCTGAGATATGCATTTTCTACGATAATCTTGGTGAGACTTCTGTCAGAAGTATGCAGAATCATCGGGATCGCTCTTTTCGAGCTATTTAATGCGAGAAACACGTTATCTGGTGTTTTCACCACTCCACAGTGCGTTTGACATGCAGAACCGGCTACATCTTGGATTTCGTCGGGGTTCAAGCTGAGATATGCATTTTCTACGATAATCTTGGTGAGACTTCTGTCAGAAGTATGCAGAATCATCGGGATCGCTCTTTTCGAGCTATTTAATGCGAGAAACACGTTATCTGTTGTATTCACCACTCCACAGGACGTTTGACATGCAGAACCGGAGATATCTTGGTTTCGGTCGGGTTTCAAGCTGAGATATGCATTTTCTACGATAATCTTGGTGAGACGTCTGTCAGAAGTATGCAGAATCATCGGGATCGCTCTTCTCGAGCTATTTAATGCGAGAAACACGTTTTCTGGTGTTTTCACCACTCCACAGTGCGTTTGATATGCAGAACCGGCTACATGTTGGATTTCGTCGGGGTTCAAGCTGAGATATGCATTTTCTACGATAATCTTGGTGAGACTTCTGTCAGAAGTATGCAGAATCATCTAGATCGCTCTTTTCGGGCTATTTAATGCGAGAAACACGTTTTCTGGTGTTTTCACCACTCCACAGTGCGTTTGATATGCAGAACCGGCGACATCTTGGATTTCGTCGGGGTTCAAGCTGAGATATGCATTTTCTACGATAATCTTGGTGAGACTTCTGTCAGAAGTATGCAGAATCATCGGGATCGCTCTTTTCGAGCTATTTAATGCGAGAAACACGTTATCTGGTGTTTTCACCACTCCACAGTGCGTTTGATATGCAGAACCGGCGACATCTTGGATTTCGTCGGGTTTCAAGCTGAGATATGCACTTTCTACCATAATCTTGGTGAGACTTCTGTCAGATGTATGCAGAATCATCGGGATCGCTCTTTTCGAGCTATTTAATGCGAGAAACACGTTATCTGGTGTTTTCACCACTCCACAGTGCGTTTGACATGCAGAACCGGCGACATCTTGGATTTCGTCGGGTTTCAAGCTGAGATATGCTTTTTCTACGATAATCTAGGTGAGACTTCTGTCAGAAGTATCCAGAATCATCTAGATCGCTCTTTTCGGGCTATTTAATGCGAGAAACACGTTTTCTGGTGTTTTCACCACTCCACAGTGCGTTTGATATGCAGAACCGGCGACATCTTGGATTTCGTCGGGTTTCAAGCTGAGATATGCACTTTCTACCATAATCTTGGTGAGACTTCTGTCAGATGTATGCAGAATCATCGGGATCGCTCTTTTCGCGCTATTTAATGCGAGAAACACGTTATCTGGTGTTTTCACCACTCCACAGTGCGTTTGACATGCAGAACCGGCGACATCTTGGATTTCGTCGGGGTTCAAGCTGAGATATGCATTTTCTACGATAATCTTGGTGAGACTTCTGTCAGAAGTATGCAGAATCATCGGGATCGCTCTTTTCGAGCTATTTAATGCGAGAAACACGTTATCTGTTGTATTCACCACTCCACAGTACGTTTGACATGCAGAACCGGAGATATCTTGGTTTCGGTCGGGTTTCAAGCTGAGATATGCATTTTCTACGATAATCTTGGTGAGACGTCTGTCAGAAGTATGCAGAATCATCGGGATCGCTCTTCTCGAGCTATTTAATGCGAGAAACACGTTTTCTGGTGTTTTCACCACTCCACAGTGCGTTTGATATGCAGAACCGGCGACATGTTGGATTTCGTCGGGGTTCAAGCTGAGATATGCATTTTCTACGATAATCTTGGTGAGACTTCTGTCAGAAGTATGCAGAATCATCTAGATCGCTCTTTTCGGGCTATTTAATGCGAGAAACACGTTTTCTGGTGATTTCACCACTCCACAGTGCGTTTGATATGCAGAACCGGCGACATCTTGGATTTCTTCGGGGTTCAAGCTGAGATATGAATTTTCTACGATAATCTTGGTGAGACTTCTGTCAGAAGTATGCAGAATCATCGGGATCGCTCTTTTCGAGCTATTTAATGCGAGAAACACGTTATCTGGTGTTTTCACCACTCCACAGTGCGTTTGACATGCAGAACCGGCGACATCTTGGATTTCGTCGGGGTTCAAGCTGAGATATGCATTTTCTACGATAATCTTGGTGATACTTCTGTCAGAAGTATGCAGAATCATCGGGATCGCTCTTTTCGAGCTATTTAATGCGAGAAACACGTTATCTGTTGTATTCACCACTCCACAGTACGTTTGACATGCAGAACCGGAGATATCTTGGTTTCGGTCGGGTTTCAAGCTGAGATATGCATATTCTACGATAATCTTGGTGAGACGTCTGTCAGAAGTATGCAGAATCATCGGGATCGCTCTTCTCGAGCTATTTAATGCGAGAAACACGTTTTCTGGTGTTTTCACCACTCCACAGTGCGTTTGATATGCAGAACCGGCGACATCTTGGATTTCGTCGGGGTTCAAGCTGAGATATGCATTTTCTACGATAATCTTGGTGAGACTTCTGTCAGAAGTATGCAGAATCATCGGGATCGCTCTTTTCGAGCTATTTAATGCGAGAAACACATTTTCTGGTGTATTCACCACTCCACAGTAAGTTTGACATGCAGAACCGGACATATCTTGGTTTCGGTCGGGTTTCAAGCTGAGATATGCACTTTCTACGATAATCTTGGTGAGACTTCTGTCAGAAGTATGCAGAATCTTCGAGATCGCTCTTTTCGAGCTACTTAATGCGAGAAACACGTTATCTGGTGTTTTCACCACTCCACAGTGCGTATGATTTGCATAACCGGCGACATCTTGATTTTGGTGAGGTTTCAAGCTGAGATATGCATTTTCTGCGATAATCTTGGTGAGTCTTCTGTCAGAAGTATGCAGAAACATCGAAATCCCTCTCTTCGAGCTATTTAATTTGAGAAACACCTTATCTGGTGTTTTCACCACTCCACAGTGCGTTTGATATGCAGAACCGGCGACATCTTGGATTTCGTCGGGTTTCAAGCTGAGATATGCTTTTTCTACGATAATCTAGGTGAGACTTCTGTCAGAAGTATCCAGAATCATCTAGATCGCTCTTTTCGGGCTATATAATGCGAGAAACACGTTTTCTGGTGTTTTCACCACTCCACAGTGCGTTTGATATGCAGAACCGGCGACATCTTGGATTTCGTCGGGTTTGAAGCTGAGATATGCACTTTCTACCATAATCTTGGTGAGACTTCTGTCAGATGTATGCAGAATCATCGGGATCGCTCTTTTCGAGCTATTTAATGCGAGAAACACGTTATCTGGTGTTTTCACCACTCCACAGTGCGTTTGACATGCAGAACCGGCGACATCTTGGATTTCGTCGGGGTTCAAGCTGAGATATGCATTTTCTACGATAATCTTGGTGAGACTTCTGTCAGAAGTATGCAGAATCATCGGGATCGCTCTTTTCGAGCTATTTAATGCGAGAAACACGTGATTTGGTGTTTTCACCACTCCACAGTGCGTTAGGCATGCAGAACCGGCGACATCTTGGATTTCGTCGGGGTTCAATCTGAGATATGCATTTTCTACGATAACCTTGGTGATACTTCTGTCAGAAGTATGCAGAATCATCTAGATCGCTCTTTTCGGGCTATTTAATGCGAGAAACACGTTTTCTGGTGTTTTCACCACTCCACAGTGCGTTTGATATGCAGAACCGGCGACATCTTGGATTTCGTCGGGGTTCAAGCTGAGATATGCATTTTCTACGATAACCTTGGTGATACTTCTGTCAGAAGTATGCAGAATCATCTAGATCGCTCTTTTCGGGCTATTTAATGCGAGAAACACGTTTTCTGGTGTTTTCACCACTCCACAGTGCGTTTGATATGCAGAACCGGCGACATCTTGGATTTCTTCGGGGTTCAAGCTGAGATATGAATTTTCTACGATAATCTTGGTGAGACTTCTGTCAGAAGTATGCAGAATCATCGGGATCGCTCTTTCCGAGCTACTTAATGCGAGAAACACGTTATCTGGTGTTTTCACCACTCCACAGTGCGTTTGACATGCAGAACCGGCGACATCTTGGATTTCGTCGGGGTTCAAGCTGAGATATGCATTTTCTACGATAATCTTGGTGAGACTTCTGTCAGAAGTATGCAGAATCATCGGGATCGCACTTTTCGAGCTATTTAATGCGAGAAACACGTTATCTGTTGTATTCACCACTCCACAGTACGTTTGACATGCAGAACCGGAGATATCTTGGTTTCGGTCGGGTTTCAAGCTGAGATATGCATTTTCTACGATAATCTTGGTGAGACGTCTGTCAGAAGTATGCAGAATCATCGGGATCGCTCTTCTCGAGCTATTTAATGCGAGAAACACGTTATCTGGTTGTTTTCACCACTCCACAGTGCGTTTGATGTGCAGAACCGGCGACATCTTGGATTTCGTCGGGGTTCAAGCTGAGATATGCATTTTCTGCGATGATCTTGGTGAGACTTCAGTCAGAAGTATGCCGAATCATCTAGATCGCTCGTTTCGGGCTATTTAATGCGAGAAACACGTTTTCTGGTGTTTTCACCACTCCACAGTGCGTTTGATATGCAGAACCGGCGACATGTTGGATTTCGTCGGGGTTCAAGCTGAGATATGCATTTTCTACGATAATCTTGGTGAGACTTCTGTCAGAAGTATTTCAGAATCATCTAGATCGCTCTTTTCGGGCTATTTAATGCGAGAAACACGTTTTCTGGTGTTTTCACCACTCCACAGTGCGTTTGATATGCAGAACCGGCGACACCTTGGATTTCGTCGGGGTTCAAGCTGAGATATGCATTTTCTACGATAATCTTGGTGAGACTTCTGTCAGAAGTATGCAGAATCATCGGGATCGCTCTTTTTAGCTATTTAATGCGAGAAACACGTTATCTGGTGTTTTCACCACTCCACAGTGCGTTTGACATGCAGAACCGGCTACATCTTGGATTTCGTCGGGGTTCAAGCTGAGATATGCATTTTCTACGATAATCTTGGTGAGACTTCTGTCAGAAGTATGCAGAATCATCGGGATCGCTCTTTTCGAGCTATTTAATGCGAGAAACACGTTATCTGTTGTATTCACCACTCCACAGTACGTTTGACATGCAGAACCGGAAATATCTTGGTTTCGGTCGGGTTTCAAGCTGAGATATGCATATTCTACGATAATCTTGGTGAGACGTCTGTCAGGAGTATGCAGAATCATCGGGATCGCTCTTCTCGAGCTATTTAATGCGAGAAACACGTTTTCTGGTGTTTTCACCACTCCACAGTGCGTTTGATATGCAGAACCCGCGACATCTTGGATTTCGTCGGGGTTCAAGCTGAGATATGCATTTTCTACGATAATCTTGGTGAGACTTCTGTCAGAAGTATGCAGAATCATCGGGATCGCTCTTTTCGAGCTATTTAATGCGAGAAACACATTTTCTGGTGTATTCACCACTCCACAGTAAGTTTGACATGCAGAACCGGACATATCTTGGTTTCGGTCGGGTTTCAAGCTGAGATATGCACTTTCTACGATAATCTTGGTGAGACTTCTGTCAGAAGTATGCAGAATCTTCGAGATCGCTCTTTTCGAGCTACTTAATGCGACAAACACGTTATCTGGTGTTTTCACCACTCCACAGTGCGTATGATTTGCAGAACCGGCGACATCTTGATTTTGGTGAGGTTTCAAGCTGAGATATGCATTTTCTGCGATAATCTTGGTGAGTCTTCTGTCAGAAGTATGCAGAAACATCGAAATCCCTCTCTTCGAGCTATTTAATTTGAGAAACACCTTATCTGGTGTTTTCACCACTCCGCAGTGCGTTTGATATGCAGAACCGGCGACATCTTGGATTTCGTCGGGTTTCAAGCTGAGATATGCTTTTTCTACGATAATCTAGGTGAGACTTCTGTCAGAAGTATCCAGAATCATCTAGATCGCTCTTTTCGGGCTATTTAATGCGAGAAACACGTTTTCTGGTGTTTTCACCACTCCACAGTGCGTTTGATATGCAGAACCGGCGACATCTTGGATTTCGTCGGGTTTCAAGCTGAGATATGCACTTTCTACCATAATCTTGGTGAGACTTCTGTCAGATGTATGCAGAATCATCGGGATCGCTCTTTTCGAGCTATTTAATGCGAGAAACACGTTATCTGGTGTTTTCACCACTCCACAGTGCGTTTGACATGCAGAACCGGCGACATCTTGGATTTCGTCGGGGTTCAAGCTGAGATATGCATTTTCTACGATAATCTTGGTGAGACTTCTGTCAGAAGTATGCAGAATCATCGGGATCGCTCTTCTCGAGCTATTTAATGCGAGAAACACGTTATCTGGTAGTTTTCACCACTCCACAGTGCGTTTGATGTGCAGAACCGGCGACATCTTGGATTTCGTCGGGGTTCAATCTGAGATATGCATTTTCTGCGATGATCTTGGTGAGACTTCAGTCAGAAGTATGCCGAATCATCTAGATCGCTCGTTTCGGGCTATTTAATGCGAGAAACACGTTTTCTGGTGTTTTCACCACTCCACAGTGCGTTTGATATGCAGAACCGGCGACATGTTGGATTTCGTCGGGGTTCAAGCTGAGATATGCATTTTCTACGATAATCTTGGTGAGACTTCTGTCAGAAGTATGCAGAATCATCTAGATCGCTCTTTTCGGGCTATTTAATGCGAGAAACATGTTTTCTGGTGTTTTCACCACTCCACAGTGCGTTTGATATGCAGAACCGGCGACATGTTGGATTTCGTCGGGGTTCAAGCTGAGATATGCACTTTCTACCATAATCTTGGTGAGACTTCTGTCAGATGTATGCAGAAACATCGGGATCGCTCTTTTCGAGCTATTTAATGCGAGAAACACGTTATCTGGTGTTTTCACCACTCCACAGTGCGTTTGACATGCAGAACCGGCGACATCTTGGATTTCGTCGGGGTTCAAGCTGAGATATGCATTTTCTACGATAATCTTGGTGAGACTTCTGTCAGAAGTATGCAGAATCATCGGGATCGCTCTTTTCGAGCTATTTAATGCGAGCAACACGTTATCTGTTGTATTCACCACTCCACAGTACGTTTGACATGCAGAACCGGAGATATCTTGGTTTCGGTCGTGTTTCAAGCTGAGATATGCATTTTCTACGATAATCTTGGTGAGACGTCTGTCAGAAGTATGCAGAATCATCGGGATCGCTCTTCTCGAGCTATTTAATGCGAGAAACACGTTTTCTGGTGTTTTCACCACTCCACAGTGCGTTTGATATGCAGAACCGGCGACATGTTGGATTTCGTCGGGGTTCAAGCTGAGATATGCATTTTCTACGATAATCTTGGTGAGACTTCTGTCAGAAGTATGCAGAATCATCTAGATCGCTCTTTTCGGGCTATTTAATGCGAGAAACACGTTTTCTGGTGATTTCACCACTCCACAGTGCGTTTGATATGCAGAACCGGCGACATCTTGGATTTCTTCGGGGTTCAAGCTGAGATATGAATTTTCTACGATAATCTTGGTGAGACTTCTGTCAGAAGTATGCAGAATCATCGGGATCGCTCTTTTCGAGCTATTTAATGCGAGAAACACGTTATCTGGTGTTTTCACCACTCCACAGTGCGTTTGACATGCAGAACCGGCGACATCTTGGATTTCGTCGGGGTTCAAGCTGAGATATGCATTTTCTACGATAATCTTGGTGAGACTTCTGTCAGAAGTATGCAGAATCATCGGGATCGCTCTTTTCGAGCTATTTAATGCGAGAAACACGTTATCTGTTGTATTCACCACTCCACAGTACGTTTGACATGCAGAACCGGAGATATCTTGGTTTCGGTCGGGTTTCAAGCTGAGATATGCATATTCTACGATAATCTTGGTGAGACGTCTGTCAGAAGTATGCAGAATCATCGGGATCGCTCTTCTCGAGCTATTTAATGCGAGAAACACGTTTTCTGGTGTTTTCACCACTCCACAGTGCGTTTGATATGCAGAACCGGCGACATCTTGGATTTCGTCGGGGTTCAAGCTGAGATATGCATTTTCTACGATAATCTTGGTGAGACTTCTGTCAGAAGTATGCAGAATCATCGGGATCGCTCTTTTCGAGCTATTTAATGCGAGAAACACATTTTCTGGTGTATTCACCACTCCACAGCAAGTTTGACATGCAGAACCGGACATATCTTGGTTTCGGTCGGGTTTCAAGCTGAGATATGCACTTTCTACGATAATCTTGGTGAGACTTCTGTCAGAAGTATGCAGAATCTTCGAGATCGCTCTTTTCGAGCTACTTAATGCGAGAAACACGTTATCTGGTGTTTTCACCACTCCACAGTGCGTATGATTTGCATAACCGGCGACATCTTGATTTTGGTGAGGTTTCAAGCTGAGATATGCATTTTCTGCGATAATCTTGGTGAGTCTTCTGTCAGAAGTATGCAGAAACATCGAAATCCCTCTCTTCGAGCTATTTAATTTGAGAAACACCTTATCTGGTGTTTTCACCACTCCACAGTGCGTTTGATATGCAGAACCGGCGACATCTTGGATTTCGTCGGGTTTCAAGCTGAGATATGCTTTTTCTACGATAATCTAGGTGAGACTTCTGTCAGAAGTATCCAGAATCATCTAGATCGCTCTTTTCGGGCTATTTAATGCGAGAAACACGTTTTCTGGTGTTTTCACCACTCCACAGTGCGTTTGATATGCAGAACCGGCGACATCTTGGATTTCGTCGGGTTTGAAGCTGAGATATGCACTTTCTACCATAATCTTGGTGAGACTTCTGTCAGATGTATGCAGAATCATCGGGATCGCTCTTTTCGAGCTATTTAATGCGAGAAACACGTTATCTGGTGTTTTCACCACTCCACAGTGCGTTTGACATGCAGAACCGGCGACATCTTGGATTTCGTCGGGGTTCAAGCTGAGATATGCATTTTCTACGATAACCTTGTTGATACTTCTGTCAGAAGTATGCAGAATCATCTAGATCGCTCTTTTCGGGCTATTTAATGCGAGAAACACGTTTTCTGGTGTTTTCACCACTCCACAGTGCGTTTGATATGCAGAACCGGCGACATCTTGGATTTCTTCGGGGTTCAAGCTGAGATATGAATTTTCTACGATAATCTTGGTGAGACTTCTGTCAGAAGTATGCAGAATCATCGGGATCGCTCTTTTCGAGCTATTTAATGCGAGAAACACGTTATCTGGTGTTTTCACCACTCCACAGTGCGTTTGACATGCAGAACCGGCGACATCTTGGATTTCGTCGGGGTTCAAGCTGAGATATGCATTTTCTACGATAATCTTGGTGAGACTTCAGTCAGAAGTATGCCGAATCATCTAGATCGCTCGTTTCGGGCTATTTAATGCGAGAAACACGTTTTCTGGAGTTTTCACCACTCCACAGTGCGTTTGATATGCAGAACCGGCGACATGTTGGATTTCGTCGGGGTTCAAGCTGAGATATGCATTTTCTACGATAATCTTGGTGAGACTTCTGTCAGAAGTATGCAGAATCATCGGGATCGCCCTTTTCGAGCTATTTAATGCGAGAAACACGTTATCTGTTGTATTCACCACTCCACAGTACGTTTGACATGCAGAACCGGAGATATCTTGGTTTCGGTCGGGTTTCAAGCTGAGATATGCATTTTCTACGATAATCTTGGTGAGACGTCTGTCAGAAGTATGCAGAATCATCGGGATCGCTCTTCTCGAGCTATTTAATGCGAGAAACACGTTATCTGGTTGTTTTCACCACTCCACAGTGCGTTTGATGTGCAGAACCGGCGACATCTTGGATTTCGTCGGGGTTCAAGCTGAGATATGCATTTTCTGCGATGATCTTGGTGAGACTTCAGTCAGAAGTATGCCGAATCATCTAGATCGCCCGTTTCGGGCTATTTAATGCGAGAAACACGTTTTCTGGTGTTTTCACCACTCCACAGTGCATTTGATATGCAGAACCGGCGACATGTTGGATTTCGTCGGGGTTCAAGCTGAGATATGCATTTTCTACGATAATCTTGGTGAGACTTCTGTCAGAAGTATGCAGAATCATCTAGATCGCTCTTTTCGGGCTATTTAATGCGAGAAACACGTTTTCTGGTGTTTTCACCACTCCACAGTGCGTTTGATATGCAGAACCGGCCACACCTTGGATTTCGTCGGGGTTCAAGCTGAGATATGCATTTTCTACGATAATCTTGGTGAGACTTCTGTCAGAAGTATGCAGAATCATCGGGATCGTTCTTTTTGAGCTATTTAATGCGAGAAACACGTTATCTGGTGTTGTCACCACTACACAGTGCGTTTGACATGCAGAACCGGCTACATCTTGGATTTCGTCGGGGTTCAAGCTGAGATATGCATTTTCTACGATAATCTTGGTGAGACTTCTGTCAGAAGTATGCAGAATCATCGGGATCGCTCTTTTCGAGCTATTTAATGCGAGAAACACGTTATCTGTTGTATTCACCACTCCACAGTACGTTTGACATGCAGAACCGGAGATATCTTGGTTTCGGTCGGGTTTCAAGCTGAGATATGCATATTCTACGATAATCTTGGTGAGACGTCTGTCAGAAGTATGCAGAATCATCGGGATCGCTCTTCTCGAGCTATTTAATGCGAGAAACACGTTTTCTGGTGTTTTCACCACTCCACAGTGCGTTTGATATGCAGAACCCGCGACATCTTGGATTTCGTCGGGGTTCAAGCTGAGATATGCATTTTCTACGATAATCTTGGTGAGACTTCTGTCAGAAGTATGCAGAATCATCGGGATCGCTCTTTTCGAGCTATTTAATGCGAGAAACACATTTTCTGGTGTATTCACCACTCCACAGTAAGTTTGACATGCAGAACCGGACATATCTTGGTTTCGGTCGGGTTTCAAGCTGAGATATGCACTTTCTACGATAATCTTGGTGAGACTTCTGTCAGAAGTATGCAGAATCTTCGAGATCGCTCTTTTCGAGCTACTTAATGCGAGAAACACGTTATCTGGTGTTTTCACCACTCCACAGTTCGTATGATTTGCAGAACCGGCGACATCTTGATTTTGGTGAGGTTTCAAGCTGAGATATGCATTTTCTGCGATAATCTTGGTGAGTCTTCTGTCAGAAGTATGCAGAAACATCGAAATCCCTCTCTTCGAGCTATTTAATGCGAGAAACACGTTATCTGGTGTTTTCACCACTCCACAGTGCGTTTGACATGCAGAACCGGCGACATCTTGGATTTCGTCGGGGTTCAAGCTGAGATATGCACTTTCTACCATAATCTTGGTGAGACTTCTGTCAGATGTATGCAGAATCATCGGGATCGCTCTTTTCGAGCTATTTAATGCGAGAAACACGTTATCTGGTGTTTTCACCACTCCACAGTGCGTTTGACATGCAGAACCGGCGACATCTTGGATTTCGTCGGGGTTCAAGCTGAGATATGCATTTTCTACGATAATCTTGGTGAGACTTCTGTCAGAAGTATGCAGAATCATCGGGATCGCTCTTTTCGAGCTATTTAATGCGAGAAACACGTGATTTGGTTTTTTCACCACTCCACAGTGCGTTTGGCATGCAGAACCGGCGACATCTTGGATTTCGTCGGGGTTCAAGCTGAGATATGCATTTTCTACCATAATCTTGGTGAGACTTCTGTCAGAAGTATGCAGAATCATCGGGATCGCTCTTTTCGAGCTATTTAATGCGAGAAACACGTGATTTGGTGTTTTCACCACTCCACAGTGCGTTTGGCATGCAGAACCGGCGACATCTTGGATTTCGTCGGGGTTCAAGCTGAGATATGCATTTTCTACGATAACCTTGGTGATACTTCTGTCAGAAGTATGCAGAATCATCTAGATCGCTCTTTTCGGGCTATTTAATGCGAGAAACACGTTTTCTGGTGTTTTCACCACTCCACAGTGCGTTTGATATGCAGAACCGGCGACATCTTGGATTTCGTCGGGGTTCAAGCTGAGATATGCATTTTCTACGATAACCTTGTTGATACTTCTGTCAGAAGTATGCAGAATCATCTAGATCGCTCTTTTCGGGCTATTTAATGCGAGAAACACGTTTTCTGGTGTTTTCACCACTCCACAGTGCGTTTGATATGCAGAACCGGCGACATCTTGGATTTCTTCGGGGTTCAAGCTGAGATATGAATTTTCTACGATAATCTTGGTGAGACTTCTGTCAGAAGTATGCAGAATCATCGGGATCGCTCTTTTCGAGCTATTTAATGCGAGAAACACGTTATCTGGTGTTTTCACCACTCCACAGTGCGTTTGACATGCAGAACCGGCGACATCTTGGATTTCGTCGGGGTTCAAGCTGAGATATGCATTTTCTACGATAATCTTGGTGAGACTTCTGTCAGAAGTATGCAGAATCATCGGGATCGCCCTTTTCGAGCTATTTAATGCGAGAAACACGTTATCTGTTGTATTCACCACTCCGCAGTACGTTTGACATGCAGAACCGGAGATATCTTGGTTTCGGTCGGGTTTCAAGCTGAGATATGCATTTTCTACGATAATCTTGGTGAGACGTCTGTCAGAAGTATGCAGAATCATCGGGATCGCTCTTCTCGAGCTATTTAATGCGAGAAACACGTTATCTGGTTGTTTTCACCACTCCACAGTGCGTTTGATGTGCAGAACCGGCGACATCTTGGATTTCGTCGGGGTTCAAGCTGAGATATGCATTTTCTGCGATGATCTTGGTGAGACTTCAGTCAGAAGTATGCCGAATCATCTAGATCGCTCGTTTCGGGCTATTTAATGCGAGAAACACGTTTTCTGGTGTTTTCACCACTCCACAGTGCGTTTGATATGCAGAACCGGCGACATGTTGGATTTCGTCGGGGTTCAAGCTGAGATATGCATTTTCTACGATAATCTTGGTGAGACTTCTGTCAGAAGTATGCAGAATCATCTAGATCGCTCTTTTCGGGCTATTTAATGCGAGAAACACGTTTTCTGTTGTTTTCACCACTCCACAGTGCGTTTGATATGCAGAACCGGCGACACCTTGGATTTCGTCGGGGTTCAAGCTGAGATATGCATTTTCTACGATAATCTTGGTGAGACTTCTGTCAGAAGTATGCAGAATCATCGGGATCGTTCTTTTTGAGCTATTTAATGCGAGAAACACGTTATCTGGTGTTTTCACCACTACACAGTGCGTTTGACATGCAGAACCGGCTACATCTTGGATTTCGTCGGGGTTCAAGCTGAGATATGCATTTTCTACGATAATCTTGGTGAGACTTCTGTCAGAAGTATGCAGAATCATCGGGATCGCTCTTTTCGAGCTATTTAATGCGAGAAACACGTTATCTGTTGTATTCACCACTCCACAGTACGTTTGACATGCAGAACCGGAGATATCTTGGTTTCGGTCGGGTTTCAAGCTGAGATATGCATATTCTACGATAATCTTGGTGAGACGTCTGTCAGAAGTATGCAGAATCATCGGGATCGCTCTTCTCGAGCTATTTAATGCGAGAAACACGTTTTCTGGTGTTTTCACCACTCCACAGTGCGTTTGATATGCAGAACCCGCGACATCTTGGATTTCGTCGGGGTTCAAGCTGAGATATGCATTTTCTACGATAATCTTGGTGAGACTTCTGTCAGAAGTATGCAGAATCATCGGGATCGCTCTTTTCGAGCTATTTAATGCGAGAAACACGTTTTCTGTTGTTTTCACCACTCCACAGTGCGTTTGATATGCAGAACCGGCGACACCTTGGATTTCGTCGGGGTTCAAGCTGAGATATGCATTTTCTGCAATAATCTTGGTGAGGCTTCTGTGAGAAGTATGCACAATCATCGAAATCGCCCTTTTGGAGCTAATTAATGCGAAAAAACGCGTTTCCTGGTGTTTTCATCACTGCACAGTACGTTTGATATGCAGAACCGGAGATATCTTGGTTTTCGTGGGGTTTCAAGCTGAGATAGGCATTTTCAGCGATAATCTTGTTGGTTCTTCAGTGAGAAGTATGCAGAATCATGGAAATGGCTCTTTGGGAGCAATTTAATGCGAGAAACTCGTGTTCTGGTGTTTACACCACACCACAGTACGTTTGATATGCAGAACCGGAGATATCTTGGTTTTCGTGGGGTTTCAAGCTGAGATATGCATTTTCTGCGATAATCTTGGTGAGGCTTCTGTGAGAAGGATGCAGAATCATCGAAATCGCCCTTTTGGAGCTAATTAATGCGAAAAAACGCGTTTCCTGGTGTTTTCATCACTGCACAGTACGTTTGATATGCAGAACCGGAGATATCTTGGTTTTCGTGGGGTTTCAAGCTGAGATATGCATTTTCTGCGATAATCTTGGTGAGGCTTCTGTGAGAAGTATGCAGAATCATCGAAATCGCTCTTCGGAAGCAATTTAATGCGAGAAACACGTGTTCTGGTGTTTTCACCACTCCATATTGCGTTTGATATGCCGAACCGCCGATATCTTCATTTTCGTGGGGTGTCAATATGAGACATGCATTTTCTGCGATAATCTTGGTGGTTCTTCTGTGAGAAGGATGCAGAATCATGGAAATGGCTGTTTGGAAGCAATTTATTGCGAGAAACACGTTATCTGGTGTTTTCACCACTCCACAGTACGTTTGATATGCAGAACCGGCGATATCTTAGTTTTCGTGGGGTTTCAAGCTGAGAAATGCATGTTCTGGGATAATCTTGGTGGTTCTTCTGTGAGAAGTACGCAGAATCATCGAAATCGCACTTCGGAAGCAATTTAATGCGAGAAGCACGTTATCTGGTGTTTTCACCACTCCACAGTACGTTTGATATGCAGAACCGCCGATATCTTCATTTTCGTGGGGTGTCAAGGTGAGATATGCATTTTCTGCGATAATCTTGGTGGTTCTTCTGTGAGAAGTATGCAGAATCATGGAAATGGCACTTTGGAAGCAATTTAATGCGAGAAACACGTTATCTGGTGTTTTCACCACTCCACAGTACGTTTGATATGCAGAACCGGCGTTATCTTTTTTTTCGTGGGGTTTCAAGCTGAGATATCCGTTTTCAGCGATAATCTTGGTGAGGCTTCTGTGAGAAGTATGCAGAATCATCGAAATCGCTCTTCGGAAGCAATTTAATGCGAGAAACACGCGTTCTGGTGTTTTCACCACTCCACAGTGCGTTTGATATGCAGAACCGCCGATATCTTCATTTTCGTGGGGTGTCAAGATGAGATATGCATTTTCTGCGATAATCTTGGTGGTTCTTCTGTGAGAAGGATGCAGAATCATGGAAATGGCTGTTTGGAAGCAATGTATTGCGAGAAAAACGTTATCTGGTGTTTTCACCACTCCACAGTACGTTTGATATGCAGAACCGGAGATATCTTGGTTTTCGTGGGGTTTCAAGCTGAGATATGCATTTTCTGCGATAATCTTGGTGCGGCTTCGGTGAGAAGTATGCAGAATCATCGAAATCGCCCTTTTGGAGCTAATTAATGCGAAAAAACGCGTTTCCTGGTGTTTTCATCACTGCACAGTACGTTTGATATGCAGATCCGGAGATATCTTGGTTTTCGTGGGGTTTCAAGCTGAGATATGCATTTTCAGCGATAATCTTGTTGGCTCTTCAGTGAGAAGTATGCAGAATCATGGAAATCGCTCTTTGGGAGCAATTTAATGCGAGAAACACGTGTTCTGGTGTTTACACCTCTCCACAGTACGTTTGATATGCAGAACCGGAGATATCTTGGTTTTCGTGGGGTTTCAAGCTGAGATATGCATTTTCTGCGATAATCTTGGTGAGGCTTCTGTGAGAAGTATGCAGAATCATCGAAATCGCCCTTTTGGAGCTAATTAATGCGAAAAAACGCGTTTCCTGGTGTTTTCATCACTGCACAGTACGTTTGATATGCAGAACCGGAGAAATCTTGGTTTTCGTGGGGTTTCAAGCTGAGATATGCATTTTCAGCGATAATCTTGTTGGTTCTTCAGTGAGAAGTATGCAGAATCATGGAAATCGCTCTTTGGGTGCAGTTTAATGCGAGAAACACGTGTTCTGGTGTTTACACCACTCCACAGTACGTTTGATATGCAGAACCGGAGATATCTTGGTTTTCGTGGGGTTTCAAGCTGAGATACGCATTTTCTGCGATAATCTTGGTGCGGCTTCGGTGAGAAGTATGCAGAATCATCGAAATCGCTCTTCGGAAGCAATTTAATGCGAGAAACACGTGTTCTGGTGTTTTCACCACTCCACATTGCGTTTGATATGCCGAACCGCCGATATCTTCATTTTCGTGGGGTGTCAATATGAGACATGCATTTTCTGCGATAATCTTGGTGGTTCTTCTGTGAGAAGGATGCAGAATCATGGAAATGGCTGTTTGGAAGCAATTTATTGCGAGAAACACGTTATCTGGTGTTTTCACCACTCCACAGTACGTTTGATATGCAGAACCGGCGATATCTTAGTTTTCGTGGGGTTTCAAGATGAGAAATGCATGTTCTGGGATAATCTTGGTGGTTCTTCTGTGAGAAGTACGCAGAATCATCGAAATCGCACTTCGGAAGCAATTTAATGCGAGAAGCACGTTATCTGGTGTTTTCACCACTCCACAGTACGTTTGATATGCAGAACCGCCGATATCTTCATTTTCGTGGGGTGTCAAGGTGAGATATGCATTTTCTGCGATAATCTTGGTGGTTCTTCTGTGAGAAGTATGCAGAATCATGGAAATGGCACTTTGGAAGCAATTTAATGCGAGAAACACGTTATCTGGTGTTTTCACCACTCCACAGTACGTTTGATATGCAGAACCGGCGTTATCTTTTTTTTCGTGGGGTTTCAAGCTGAGATATCCGTTTTCTGCGATAATCTTGGTGAGGCTTCTGTGAGAAGTATGCAGAATCATCGAAATCGCTCTTCGGAAGCAATTTAATGCGAGAAACACGCGTTCTGGTGTTTTCACCACTCCACAGTGCGTTTGATATGCAGAACCGCCGATATCTTCATTTTCGTGGGGTGTCAAGATGAGATATGCATTTTCTGCGATAATCTTGGTGGTTCTTCTGTGAGAAGGATGCAGAATCATGGAATTCCTGTTTGGAAGCAATGTATTGCGAGAAACACGTTATCTGGTGTTTTCACCACTCCACAGTACGTTTGATATGCAGAACCGGAGATATCTTGGTTTTCGTGGGGTTTCAAGCTGAGATATGCATTTTCTGCGATAATCTTGGTGCGGCTTCGGTGAGAAGTATGCAGAATCATCGAAATCGCCCTTTTGGAGCTAATTAATGCGAAAAAACGCGTTTCCTGGTGTTTTCATCACTGCACAGTACGTTTGATATGCAGAACCGGAGATATCTTGGTTTTCGTGGGGTTTCAAGCTGAGATATGCATTTTCAGCGATAATCTTGTTGGCTCTTCAGTGAGAAGTATGCAGAATCATGGAAATCGCTCTTTGGGAGCAATTTAATGCGAGAAACACGTGTTCTGGTGTTTACACCTCTCCACAGTACGTTTGATATGCAGAACCGGAGATATCTTGGTTTTCGTGGGGTTTCAAGCTGAGATATGCATTTTCTGCGATAATCTTGGTGAGGCTTCTGTGAGAAGTATGCAGAATCATCGAAATCGCCCTTTTGGAGCTAATTAATGCGAAAAAACGCGTTTCCTGGTGTTTTCATCACTGCACAGTACGTTTGATATGCAGAACCGGAGAAATCTTGGTTTTCGTGGGGTTTCAAGCTGAGATATGCATTTTCAGCGATAATCTTGTTGGTTCTTCAGTGAGAAGTATGCAGAATCATGGAAATCGCTCTTTGGGAGCAGTTTAATGCGAGAAACACGTGTTCTGGTGTTTACACCACTCCACAGTACGTTTGATATGCAGAACCGGAGATATCTTGGTTTTCGTGGGGTTTCAAGCTGAGATATGCATTTTCTGCGATAATCTTGTTGGTTCTTCAGTGAGAAGTATGCAGAATCATGGAAATCGCTCTTTGGGAGCAGTTTAATGCGAGAAACACGTGTTCTGGTGTTTACACCACTCCACAGTACGTTTGATATGCAGAACCGGAGATATCTTGGTTTTCGTGGGGTTTCAAGCTGAGATATGCATTTTCTGCGATAATCTTGGTGCGGCTTCGGTGAGAAGTATGCAGAATCATCGAAATCGCTCTTCGGAAGCAATTTAATGCGAGAAACACGTGTTCTGGTGTTTTCACCACTCCACAGTACGTTTGATATGCAGAACCGGCGATATCTTAGTTTTCGTGGGGTTTCAAGATGAGAAATGCATGTTCTGGGATAATCTTGGTGGTTCTTCTGTGAGAAGTACGCAGAATCATGGAAATCGCTCTTTGGGAGCAGTTTAATGCGAGAAACACGTGTTCTGGTGTTTACACCACTCCACAGTACGTTTGATATGCAGAACCGGAGATATCTTGGTTTTCGTGGGGTTTCAAGCTGAGATATGCATTTTCTGCGATAATCTTGGTGCGGCTTCGGTGAGAAGTATGCAGAATCATCGAAATCGCTCTTCGGAAGCAATTTAATGCGAGAAACACGTGTTCTGGTGTTTTCACCACTCCACATTGCGTTTGATATGCCGAACCGCCGATATCTTCATTTTCGTGGGGTGTCAATATGAGATATGCATTTTCTGCGATAATCTTGGTGGTTCTTCTGTGAGAAGGATGCAGAATCATGGAAATGGCTGTTTGGAAGCAATTTATTGCGAGAAACACGTTATCTGGTGTTTTCACCACTCCACAGTACGTTTGATATGCAGAACCGGCGATATCTTAGTTTTCGTGGGGTTTCAAGATGAGAAATGCATGTTCTGGGATAATCTTGGTGGTTCTTCTGTGAGAAGTACGCAGAATCATCGAAATCGCACTTCGGAAGCAATTTAATGCGAGAAGCACGTTATCTGGTGTTTTCACCACTCCACAGTACGTTTGATATGCAGAACCGCCGATATCTTCATTTTCGTGGGGTGTCAAGGTGAGATATGCATTTTCTGCGATAATCTTGGTGGTTCTTCTGTGAGAAGTATGCAGAATCATGGAAATGGCACTTTGGAAGCAATTTAATGCGAGAAACACGTTATCTGGTGTTTTCACCACTCCACAGTACGTTTGATATGCAGAACCGCCGATATCTTCATTTTCGTGGGGTGTCAAGATGAGATATGCATTTTCTGCGATAATCTTGGTGGTTCTTCTGTGAGAAGGATGCAGAATCATGGAAATGGCTGTTTGGAAGCAATGTATTGCGAGAAACACGTTATCTGGTGTTTTCACCACTCCACAGTACGTTTGATATGCAGAACCGGAGATATCTTGGTTTTCGTGGGGTTTCAAGCTGAGATATGCATTTTCTGCGATAATCTTGGTGAGGCTTCGGAGAGAAGTATGCAGAATCATCGAAATCGCCCTTTTGGAGCTAATTAATGCGAAAAAACGCGTTTCCTGGTGTTTTCATCACTGCACAGTACGTTTGATATGCAGAACCGGAGATATCTTGGTTTTCGTGGTGTTTCATGCTGAGATATGCATTTTCAGCGATAATCTTGTTGGCTCTTCAGTGAGAAGTATGCAGAGTCATGGAAATCGCTCTTTGGGAGCAATTTAATGCGAGAAACACGTGTTCTGGTGTTTACACCTCTCCACAGTACGTTTGATATGCAGAACCGGAGATATCTTGGTTTTCGTGGGGTTTCAAGCTGAGATATGCATTTTCTGCGATAATCTTGGTGAGGCTTCTGTGAGAAGTATGCAGAATCATCGAAATCGCCCTTTTGGAGCTAATTAATGCGAAAAAACGCGTTTCCTGGTGTTTTCATCACTGCACAGTTCGTTTGATATGCAGAACCGGAGAAATCTTGGTTTTCGTGGGGTTTCAAGCTGAGATATGCATTTTCAGCGATAATCTTGTTGGTTCTTCAGTGAGAAGTATGCAGAATCATGGAAATCGCTCTTTGGGAGCAGTTTAATGCGAGAAACACGTGTTCTGGTGTTTACACCACTCCACAGTACGTTTGATATGCAGAACCGGAGATATCTTGGTTTTCGTGGGGTTTCAAGCTGAGATATGCATTTTCTGCGATAATCTTGGTGCGGCTTCGGTGAGAAGTATGCAGAATCATCGAAATCGCCCTTTTGGAGCTAATTAATGTGAAAAAACGCGTTTCCTGCTGTTTTCACCACTCCACAGTGCGTTTGATATGCAGAACCGGAGATATCTTGGTTTTCGTGGGGTTTGAAGCTGAGATATGCATTTTCTGCTATAATCTTGTTGGTTCTTCTGTGAGTAGTATGCAGAATCATGGAAATCGCTCTTTGGGAGCAATTTAATGCGAGAAACACGTGTTCTGGTGTTTTCACCACTCCACAGTACGTTTGACATGCAGAACCGGAGATATCTTGGTTTTCGTGGTGTTTCAAGCTGAGATATGCGTTTTCTGCGATAATCTTGGTGAGGCTTCTGTGAGAAGTATGCAGAATCATCGAAATCGCTCTTCGGAAGCAATTTAATACGGGAAACACGTTATCTGGTGTTTTCACCACTCCACGGTGCGTTTGATATGCAGAACCGCCGATATCTTCATTTTCGTGGGGTGCGTAGGTGAGATATGCATTTTCTGCGATAATCTTGGTGGTTCTTCTGTGAGAAGTATGCAGAATCATGGAAATGGCACTTTGGAAGCAATTTAATGCGAGAAACACGTTATCTGGTGTTTTCACCACTCCACGGTGCGTTTGATATGCAGAACCGCCGATATCTTCATTTTCGTGGGGTGTCAAGGTGAGATATGCGTTTTCTGCGATAATCTTGGTGGTTCTTCTGTGAGAAGTATGCAGAATCATGGAAATCGCTCTCTGGGAGCAATTTAATGCGAGAAACACGTGTTCTGGTGTTTTCACCACTCCACAGTACGTTTGACATGCAGAACCGGAGAGATCTTGGTTTTCGTGGGGTTTCAAGCTGAGATGTGCATTTTCTGCGATAATCTTGGTGAGGCTTCTGTGAGAAGTATGCAGAATCATCGAAATCGCCCTTTTGGAGCTAATTAATGCGAAAAAACGCGTTTCCTGGTGTTTTCATCACTGCACAGTACGTTTGATATGCAGAACCGGAGAAATCTTGGTTTTCGTGGGGTTTCAAGCTGAGATATGCATTTTCAGCGATAATCTTGTTGGTTCTTCAGTGAGAAGTATGCAGAATCATGGAAATCGCTCTTTGGGAGCAGTTTAATGCGAGAAACACGTGTTCTGGTGTTTACACCACTCCACAGTACGTTTGATATGCAGAACCGGAGATATCTTGGTTTTCGTGGGGTTTCAAGCTGAGATATGCATTTTCTGCGATAATCTTGGTGCGGCTTCGGTGAGAAGTATGCAGAATCATCGAAATCGCTCTTCGGAAGCAATTTAATGCGAGAAACACGTGTTCTGGTGTTTTCACCACTCCACATTGCGTTTGATATGCCGAACCGCCGATATCTTCATTTTCGTGGGGTGTCAATATGAGATATGCATTTTCTGCGATAATCTTGGTGGTTCTTCTGTGAGAAGGATGCAGAATCATGGAAATGGCTGTTTGGAAGCAATTTATTGCGAGAAACACGTTATCTGGTGTTTTCACCACTCCACAGTACGTTTGATATGCAGAACCGGCGATATCTTAGTTTTCGTGGGGTTTCAAGATGAGAAATGCATGTTCTGGGATAATCTTGGTGGTTCTTCTGTGAGAAGTACGCAGAATCATCGAAATCGCACTTCGGAAGCAATTTAATGCGAGAAGCACGTTATCTGGTGTTTTCACCACTCCACAGTACGTTTGATATGCAGAACCGCCGATATCTTCATTTTCGTGGGGTGTCAAGGTGAGATATGCATTTTCTGCGATAATCTTGGTGGTTCTTCTGTGAGAAGTATGCAGAATCATGGAAATGGCACTTTGGAAGTAATTTAATGCGAGAAACACGTTATCTGGTGTTTTCACCACTCCACAGTACGTTTGATATGCAGAACCGGAGATATCTTGGTTTTCGTGGGGTTTCAAGCTGAGATATGCATTTTCTGCGATAATCTTGGTGAGGCTTCTGTGAGAAGTATGCAGAATCATCGAAATCGCCCTTTTGGAGCTAATTAATGCGAAAAAACGCGTTTCCTGGTGTTTTCATCACTGCACAGTTCTTTTGATATGCAGAACCGGAGAAATCTTGGTTTTCGTGGGGTTTCAAGCTGAGATATGCATTTTCAGCGATAATCTTGTTGGTTCTTCAGTGAGAAGTATGCAGAATCATGGAAATCGCTCTTTGGGAGCAGTTTAATGCGAGAAACACGTGTTCTGGTGTTTACACCACTCCACAGTACGTTTGATATGCAGAACCGGAGATATCTTGGTTTTCGTGGGGTTTCAAGCTGAGATATGCGTTTTCTGCGATAATCTTGGTGAGGCTTCTGTGAGAAGTATGCAGAATCATCGAAATCGCTCTTCGGAAGCAATTTAATACGGGAAACACGTTATCTGGTGTTTTCACCACTCCACGGTGCGTTTGATATGCAGAACCGCCGATATCTTCATTTTCGTGGGGTGTCAAGGTGAGATATGCATTTTCTGCGATAATCTTGGTGGTTCTTCTGTGAGAAGTATGCAGAATCATGGAAATGGCACTTTGGAAGCAATTTAATGCGAGAAACACGTTATCTGGTGTTTTCACCACTCCACGGTGCGTTTGATATGCAGAACCGCCGATATCTTCATTTTCGTGGGGTGTCAAGGTGAGATATGCGTTTTCTGCGATAATCTTGGTGGTTCTTCTGTGAGAAGTATGCAGAATCATGGAAATCGCTCTCTGGGAGCAATTTAATGCGAGAAACACGTGTTCTGGTGTTTTCACCACTCCACAGTACGTTTGACATGCAGAACCGGAGAGATCTTGGTTTTCGTGGGGTTTCAAGCTGAGATGTGCATTTTCTGCGATAATCTTGGTGAGGCTTCTGTGAGAAGTATGCAGAATCATCGAAATCGCTCTTCGAAGCAATTTAATGCGAGAAACACGTTATCTGGTGTTTTCACCACTCCACAGAGCGTTTGATATGCTGAACCGGAGATATCATGGTTTTCGTGGGGTTTCAAGCTGATATATGCATTTTCTGCGATAATCTTGGTGGTTCTTCTGTGAGAAGGATGCAGAATCATGGAAATGGCTGTTTGGAAGCAATTTAATGCGAGAAACACGTTATCTGGTGTTTTCACCACTCCACAGTACGTTTGATATGCAGAACCGGCGATATCTTAGTTTTCGTGGGGTTTCAAGCTGAGAAATGCATGTTCTGGGATAATCTTGGTGGTTCTTCTGTGAGAAGTACGCAGAATCATCGAAATCGCTCTTCGGAAGCAATTTAATGCGAGAAGCACGTTATCTGGTGTTTTCACCACTCCACAGTACGTTTGATATGCAGAACCGGCGATGTCTTGGTTTTCGTGGGGTTTCAAGCTGAGATGTGCATTTTCTGCGATAATCTTGGTGTTTCTTCTGTGAGAAGCATGCCGAATCATCGAAATCGCTCTTTTGGAGCTATTTAATGCGAGAAGCACGTTATCTGGTGTTTTCACCTCTCCACAGTACGTTTGACATGCAGAACCGGAGATATCTTGGTTTTCGTGGGGTTCCAAGCTGAGATATGCATTTTCTGCGATAATCTTGGTGAGGCTTCTGTGAGAAGTATGCAGAATCATCGAAATCGCTCTTCGGAAGCAATTTAATGCGAGAAACACGTGTTCTGGTGTTTTCACCACTCCACAGTGCGTTTGATATGCAGAACCGCCGATATCTTCATTTTCGTGGGTGTCAATATGAGACATGCATTTTCTGCGATAATCTTGGTGGTTCTTCTGTGAGAAGGATGCAGAATCATGGAAATGGCTGTTTGGAAGCAATTGAATGCGAGAAACACGTTATCTGGTGTTTTCACCACTCCACAGTGCGTTTGATATGCAGAACCGGAGATATCTTGGTTTTCGTGGGGTTTCAAGCTGAGATATGCATTTTCTGCGATAATCTTGGTGAGGCTTCTGTGAGAAGTATGCAGAATCATCGAAATCGCTCTTGGGAAGCAATTTAATGCGAGAAGCACGTTATCTGGTGTATTCACCACTCCACAGTACGTTTGATATGCAGAACCGGAGATATCTTGGTTTTCGTGGGGTTTCAAGCTGAGATATGCATTTTCTGCCATAATCTTGGTGAGGCTTCTGTGAGAAGTATGCACAATCATCGAAATCGCCCTATTGGAGCTAATTAATGCGAAAAAACGCGTTTCCTGGTGTTTTCATCACTGCACAGTACGTTTGATATGCAGAACCGGAGATATCTTGGTTTTCGTGGGGTTTCAAGCTGAGATATGCATTTTCAGCGATAATCTTGTTGGCTCTTCAGTGAGAAGTATGCAGAATCATGGAAATCGCTCTTTGGGAGCAATTTAATGCGAGAAACACGTGTTCTGGAGTTTACACCTCTCCACAGTACGTTTGATATGCAGAACCGGAGATATCTTGGTTTTCGTGGGGTTTCAAGCTGAGATATGCATTTTCTGCAATAATCTTGGTGAGGCTTCTGTGAGAAGTATGCACAATCATCGAAATCGCCCTTTTGGAGCTAATTAATGCGAAAAAACGCGTTTCCTGGTGTTTTCATCACTGCACAGTACGCTTGATATGCAGAACCGGAGATATCTTGGTTTTCGTGGGGTTTCAAGCTGAGATATGCATTTTCAGCGATAATCTTGTTGGTTCTTCAGTGAGAAGTATGCAGAATCATGGAAATGGCTCTTTGGGAGCAATTTAATGCGAGAAACTCAGGTTCTGGTGTTTACACCACTCCACAGTACGTTTGATATGCAGAACCGGAGATATCTTGGTTTTCGTGGGGTTTCAAGCTGAGATATGCATTTTCTGCGATAATCTTGGTGCGGCTTCTGTGAGAAGTATGCAGAATCATCGAAATCGCCCTTGTGGAGCTAATTAATGCGAAAAAACGCGTTTCCTGGTGTTTTCACCACTCCACAGTGCGTTTGATATGCAGAACCGGAGATATCTTGGTTTTCGTGGGGTTTCAAGCTGAGATATGCATTTTCTGCGATAATCTTGGTGTTTCTTCTGTGAGAAGCATGCCGAATCATCGAAATCGCTCTTTTGGAGCTATTTAATGCGGGAAGCACGTTATCTGGTGTTTTCACCACTCCACAGTACGTTTGATATGCAGAACCGGAGATATCTTGGTTTTCGTGGGGTTTCAAGCTGAGATATGCATTTTCTGCGATAATCTTGGTGAGGCTTCTGTGAGAAGGATGCAGAATCATCGAAATCGCCCTTTTGGAGCTAATTAATGCGAAAAAACGCGTTTCCTGGTGTTTTCATCACTGCACAGTACGTTTGATATGCAGAACCGGAGATATCTTGGTTTTCGTGGGGTTTCAAGCTGAGATATGCATTTTCTGCGATAATCTTGGTGAGGCTTCTGTGAGAAGTATGCAGAATCATCGAAATCGCTCTTCGGAAGCAATTTAATGCGAGAAACACGTGTTCTGGTGTTTTCACCACTCCACATTGCGTTTGATATGCCGAACCGCCGATATCTTCATTTTCGTGGGGTGTCAATATGAGACATGCATTTTCTGCGATAATCTTGGTGGTTCTTCTGTGAGAAGGATGCAGAATCATGGAAATGGCTGTTTGGAAGCAATTTATTGCGAGAAACACGTTATCTGGTGTTTTCACCACTCCACAGTACGTTTGATATGCAGAACCGGCGATATCTTAGTTTTCGTGGGGTTTCAAGCTGAGATATCCGTTTTCTGCGATAATCTTGGTGAGGCTTCTGTGAGAAGTATGCAGAATCATCGAAATCGCTCTTCGGAAGCAATTTAATGCGAGAAACACGCGTTCTGGTGTTTTCACCACTCCACAGTGCGTTTGATATGCAGAACCGCCGATATCTTCATTTTCGTGGGGTGTCAAGATGAGATATGCATTTTCTGCGATAATCTTGGTGGTTCTTCTGTGAGAAGGATGCAGAATCATGGAAATGGCTGTTTGGAAGCAATGTATTGCGAGAAACACGTTATCTGGTGTTTTCACCACTCCACAGTACGTTTGATATGCAGAACCGGAGATATCTTGGTTTTCGTGGGGTTTCAAGCTGAGATATGCATTATCTGCGATAATCTTGGTGAGGCTTCGGTGAGAAGTATGCAGAATCATCGAAATCTCCCTTTTGGAGCTAATTAATGCGAAAAAACGCGTTTCCTGGTGTTTTCATCACTGCACAGTACGTTTGATATGCAGAACCGGAGAAATCTTGGTTTTCGTGGGGTTTCAAGCTGAGATATGCATTTTCAGCGATAATCTTGTTGGTTCTTCAGTGAGAAGTATGCAGAATCATGGAAATCGCTCTTTGGGAGCAGTTTAATGCGAGAAACACGTGTTCTGGTGTTTACACCACTCCACAGTACGTTTGATATGCAGAACCGGAGATATCTTGGTTTTCGTGGGGTTTCAAGCTGAGATATGCATTTTCTGCGATAATCTTGGTGCGGCTTCGGTGAGAAGTATGCAGAATCATCGAAATCGCCCTTTTGGAGCTAATTAATGCGAAAAAACGCGTTTCCTGCTGTTTTCACCACTCCACAGTGCGTTTGATATGCAGAACCGGAGATATCTTGGTTTTCGTGGGGTTTGAAGCTGAGATATGCATTTTCTGCGATAATCTTGGTGAGGCTTCTGTGAGAAGTATGCAGAATCATCGATATCGACCTTTTGGAGCTAATTAATGCGAAAAAACGCGTTTCCTGGTGTTTTCATCACTGCACAGTACGTTTGATATGCAGAACCGGAGAAATCTTGGTTTTCGTGGGGTTTCAAGCTGAGATATGCATTTTCAGCGATAATCTTGTTGGTTCTTCAGTGAGAAGTATGCAGAATCATGGAAATCGCTCTTTGGGAGCAGTTTAATGCGAGAAACACGTGTTCTGGTGTTTACACCACTCCACAGTACGTTTGATATGCAGAACCGGAGATATCTTGGTTTTCGTGGGGTTTCAAGCTGAGATATGCATTTTCTGCGATAATCTTGGTGCGGCTTCGGTGAGAAGTATACAGAATCATCGAAATCGCCCTTTTGGAGCTAATTAATTCGAAAAAACGCGTTTCCTGCTGTTTTCACCACTCCACAGTGCGTTTGATATGCAGAACCGGAGATATCTTGGTTTTCGTGGGGTTTGAAGCTGAGATATGCATTTTCTGCTATAATCTTGTTGGTTCTTCTGTGAGTAGTATGCAGAATCATGGAAATCGCTCTTTGGGAGCAATTTAATGCGAGAAACACGTGTTCTGGTGTTTTCACCACTCCACAGTACGTTTGATATGCAGAACCGGAGATATCTTGGTTTTCGTGGTGTTTCAAGCTGAGATATGCGTTTTCTGCGATAATCTTGGCGAGGCTTCTGTGAGAAGTATGCAGAATCATCGAAATCGCTCTTCGGAAGCAATTTAATGCGATAAAAACGTTATCTGGTGTTTTCACCACTCCACAGTACGTTTGACATGCAGAACCGGAGATATCTTGGTTATCGTGGGGTTCCAAGCTGAGATATGCATTTTCTGCGATAATCTTAGTGAGGCTTCTGTGAGAAGTATGCAGAATCATCGAAATCGCTCTTCGGAAGCAATTTAATACGGGAAACACGTTATCTGGTGTTTTCACCACTCCACGGTGCGTTTGATATGCAGAACCGCCGATATCTTCATTTTCGTAGGGTGTCAAGGTGAGATATGCATTTTCTGCGATAATCTTGGTGGTTCTTCTGTGAGAAGTATGCAGAATCATGGAAATGGCACTTTGGAAGCAATTTAATGCGAGAAACACGTTATCTGGTGTTTTCACCACTCCACGGTGCGTTTGATATGCAGAACCGCCGATATCTTCATTTTCGTGGGGTGTCAAGGTGAGATATGCGTTTTCTGCGATAATCTTGGTGGTTCTTCTGTGAGAAGTATGCAGAATCATGGAAATCGCTCTCTGGGAGCAATTTAATGCGAGAAACACGTGTTCTGGTGTTTTCACCACTCCACAGTACGTTTGACATGCAGAACCGGAGAGATCTTGGTTTTCGTGGGGTTTCAAGCTGAGATGTGCATTTTCTGCGATAATCTTGGTGTTTCTTCTGTGAGAAGCATGCCGAATCATCGAAATCGCTCTTTTGGAGCTATTTAATGCGAGATGCACGTTATCTGGTGTTTTCACCTCTCCACAGTACGTTTGACATGCAGAACCGGAGATATCTTGGTTTTCGTGGGGTTCCAAGCTGAGATATGCATTTTCTGCGATAATCTTGGTGAGGCTTCTGTGAGAAGTATGCAGAATCATCGAAATCGCTCTTCGGAAGCAATTTAATGCGAGAAACACGTGTTCTGGTGTTTTCACCACTCCACAGTGCGTTTGATATGCAGAACCGCCGATATCTTCATTTTCGTGGGGTGTCAATATGAGACATGCATTTTCTGCGATAATCTTGGTGGTTCTTCTGTGAGAAGGATGCAGAATCATGGAAATGGCTGTTTGGAAGCAATTTAATGCGAGAAGCACGTTATCTGGTGTTTTCACCACTCCACAGTGCGTTTGATATGCAGAACCGCCGATATCTTCATTTTCGTGGGGTGTCAATATGAGATATGCATTTTCTGCGATAATCTTGGTGGTTCTTCTGCGAGAAGTATGCAGAATCATGGAAATCGCTCTTTGGGAGCAATTTAATGCGAGAAACACGTGTTCTGGTGTTTTCACCACTCCACAGTACGTTTGATATGCAGAACCGGCGTTATCTTATTTTTCGTGGGGTTTCAAGCTGAGATATCCGTTTTCTGCGATAATCTTGGTGTTTCTTCTGTGAGAAGCATGCCGAATCATCGAAATCGCTCTTTTGGAGCTATTTAATGCGAGATGCACGTTATCTGGTGTTTTCACCTCTCCACAGTACGTTTGACATGCAGAACCGGAGATATCTTGGTTTTCGTGGGGTTCCAAGCTGAGATATGCATTTTCTGCGATAATCTTGGTGAGGCTTCTGTGAGAAGTATGCAGAATCATCGAAATCGCTCTTCGGAAGCAATTTAATGCGAGAAACACGTGTTCTGGTGTTTTCACCACTCCACAGTGCGTTTGATATGCAGAACCGCCGATATCTTCATTTTCGTGGGGTGTCAATATGAGACATGCATTTTCTGCGATAATCTTGGTGGTTCTTCTGTGAGAAGGATGCAGAATCATGGAAATGGCTGTTTGGAAGCAATTGAATGCGAGAAACACGTTATCTGGTGTTTTCACCACTCCACAGTGCGTTTGATATGCAGAACCGGAGATATCTTGGTTTTCGTGGGGTTTCAAGCTGAGATATGCATTTTCTGCGATAATCTTGGTGAGGCTTCTGTGAGAAGTATGCAGAATCATCGAAATCGCTCTTGGGAAGCAATTTAATGCGAGAAGCACGTTATCTGGTGTATTCACCACTCCACAGTACGTTTGATATGCAGAACCGGAGATATCTTGGTTTTCGTGGGGTTTCAAGCTGAGATATGCATTTTCTGCGATAATCTTGGTGAGGCTTCTGTGAGAAGTATGCAGAATCATCGAAATCGCCCTTTTGGAGCTAATTAATGCGAAAAAACGCGTTTCCTGGTGTTTTCATCACAGCACAGTACGTTTGATATGCAGAACCGGAGATATCTTGGTTTTCGTGGGGTTTCAAGCTGAGATATGCATTTTCAGCGATAATCTTGTTGGCTCTTCAGTGAGAAGTATGCAGAATCATGGAAATCGCTCTTTGGGAGCAATTTAATGCGAGAAACACGTGTTCTGGTGTTTACACCTCTCCACATTACGTTTGATATGCAGAACCGGAGATATCTTGGTTTTCGTGGGGTTTCAAGCTGAGATATGCATTTTCTGCCATAATCTTGGTGAGGCTTCTGTGAGAAGTATGCACAATCATCGAAATCGCCCTTTTGGAGCTAATTAATGCGAAAAAACGCGTTTCCTGGTGTTTTCATCACTGCACAGTACGTTTGATATGCAGAACCGGAGATATCTTGGTTTTCGTGGGGTTTCAAGCTGAGATATGCATTTTCAGCGATAATCTTGTTGGCTCTTCAGTGAGAAGTATGCAGAATCATGGAAATCGCTCTTTGGGAGCAATTTAATGCGAGAAGCACGTTATCTGGTGTTTTCACCACTCCACAGTACGTTTGATATGCAGAACCGGAGATATCTTGGTTTTCGTGGGGTTTCAAGCTGAGATATGCATTTTCTGCGATAATCTTGGTGAGGCTTCTGTGAGAAGGATGCAGAATCATCGAAATCGCCCTTTTGGAGCTAATTAATGCGAAAAAACGCGTTTCCTGGTGTTTTCATCACTGCACAGTACGTTTGATATGCAGAACCGGAGATATCTTGGTTTTCGTGGGGTTTCAAGCTGAGATATGCATTTTCTGCGATAATCTTGGTGAGGCTTCTGTGAGAAGTATGCAGAATCATCGAAATCGCTCTTCGGAAGAAATTTAATGCGAGAAACACGTGTTCTGGTGTTTTCACCACTCCACATTGCGTTTGATATGCCGAACCGCCGATATCTTCATTTTCGTGGGGTGTCAATATGAGACATGCATTTTCTGCGATAATCTTGGTGGTTCTTCTGTGAGAAGGATGCAGAATCATGGAAATGGCTGTTTGGAAGCAATTTATTGCGAGAAACACGTTATCTGGTGTTTTCACCACTCCACAGTACCTTTGATATGCAGAACCGGCGATATCTTAGTTTTCGTGGGGTTTCAAGCTGAGAAATGCATGTTCTGGGATAATCTTGGTGGTTCTTCTGTGAGAAGTACGCAGAATCATCGAAATCGCACTTCGGAAGCAATTTAATGCGAGAAGCACGTTATCTGGTGTTTTCACCACTCCACAGTACGTTTGATATGCAGAACCGCCGATATCTTCATTTTCGTGGGGTGTCAAGGTGAGATATGCATTTTCTGCGATAATCTTGGTGGTTCTTCTGTGAGAAGTATGCAGAATCATGGAAATTGCACTTTGGATGCAATTTAATGCGAGAAACACGTTATCTGGTGTTTTCACCACTCCACAGTACGTTTGATATGCAGAACCGGCGTTATCTTTTTTTTCGTGGGGTTTCAAGCTGAGATATCCGTTTTCTGCGATAATCTTGGTGAGGCTTCTGTGAGAAGTATGCAGAATCATCGAAATCGCTCTTCGGAAGCAATTTAATGCGAGAAACACGCGTTCTGGTGTTTTCACCACTCCACAGTGCGTTTGATATGCAGAACCGCCGATATCTTCATTTTCGTGGGGTGTCAAGATGAGATATGCATTTTCTGCGATAATCTTGGTGGTTCTTCTGTGAGAAGGATGCAGAATCATGGAAATGGCTGTTTGGAAGCAATGTATTGCGAGAAACACGTTATCTGGTGTTTTCACCACTCCACAGTACGTTTGATATGCAGAACCGGAGATATCTTGGTTTTCGTGGGGTTTCAAGCTGAGATATGCATTTTCTGCGATAATCTTGGTGAGGCATCGGTGAGAAGTATGCAGAATCATCGAAATCGCCCTTTTGGAGCTAGTTAATGCGAAAAAACGCGTTTCCTGGTGTTTTCATCACTGCACAGTACGTTTGATATGCAGAACCGGAGGTATCTTGGTTTTCGTGGTGTTTCAAGCTGAGATATGCATTTTCAGCGATAATCTTGTTGGCTCTTCAGTGAGAAGTATGCAGAATCATGGAAATCGCTCTTTGGGAGCAATTTAATGCGAGAAACACGTGTTCTGGTGTTTACACCTCTCCACAGTACGTTTGATATGCAGAACCGGAGATATCTTGGTTTTCGTGGGGTTTCAAGCTGAGATATGCATTTTCTGCGATAATCTTGGTGAGGCTTCTGTGAGAAGTATGCAGAATCATCGAAATCGCCCTTTTGGAGCTAATTAATGCGAAAAAACGCGTTTCCTGGTGTTTTCATCACTGCACAGTACGTTTGATATGCAGAACCGGAGAAATCTTGGTTTTCGTGGGGTTTCAAGCTGAGATATGCATTTTCAGCGATAATCTTGTTGGTTCTTCAGTGAGAAGTATGCAGAATCATGGAAATCGCTCTTTGTGAGCAGTTTAATGCGAGAAACCCCGTGTTCTGGTGTTTACACCACTCCACAGTACGTTTGATATGCAGAACCGGAGATATCTTTGTTTTCGTGGGGTTTCAAGCTGAGATATGCATTTTCTGCGATAATCTTGGTGCGGCTTCGGTGAGAAGTATGCAGAATCATCGAAATCGCCCTTTTGGAGCTAATTAATGCGAAAAAACGCGTTTCCTGCTGTTTTCACCACTCCTCAGTGCGTTTGATATGCAGAACCGGAGATATCTTGGTTTTCGTGGGGTTTGAAGCTGAGATATACATTTTCTGCTATAATCTTGTTGGTTCTTCTGTGAGTAGGATGCAGAATCATGGAAATCGCTCTTTGGGAGCAATTTAATACGGGAAACACGTTATCTGGTGTTTTCACCACTCCACGGTGCGTTTGATATGCAGAACCGCCGATATCTTCATTTTCGTGGGGTGTCAAGGTGAGATATGCGTTTTCTGCGATAATCTTGGTGGTTCTTCTGTGAGAAGTATGCAGAATCATGGAAATGGCACTTTGGAAGCAATTTAATGCGAGAAACACGTTATCTGGTGTTTTCACCACTCCACGGTGCGTTTGATATGCAGAACCGCCGATATCTTCATTTTCGTGGGGTGTCAAGGTGAGATATGCGTTTTCTGCGATAATCTTGGTGGTTCTTCTGTGAGAAGTATGCAGAATCATGGAAATCGCTCTCTGGGAGCAATTTAATGCGAGAAACACGTGTTCTGGTGTTTTCACCACTCCACAGTACGTTTGACATGCAGAACCGGAGAGATCTTGGTTTTCGTGGGGTTTCAAGCTGAGATGTGCATTTTCTGCGATAATCTTGGTGAGGCTTCTGTGAGAAGTATGCAGAATCATCGAAATCGCTCTTCGAAGCAATTTAATGCGAGAAACACGTTATCTGGTGTTTTCACCACTCCACAGAGCGTTTGATATGCTGAACCGGAGATATCATGGTTTTCGTGGGGTTTCAAGCTGATATATGCATTTTCTGCGATAATCTTGATGAGGCTTCTTTGACAAGTATGCAGAATCATCGAAATCGCTCTTCGGAAGCAATTTAATGCGAGAAACGCGTGTTCTGGTGTTTTCACCACTCCACAGTGCGTTTGATATGCAGAACCGCCGATATCTTCATTTTCGTGGGGTGTCAAGATGAGATATGCATTTTCTGCGATAATCTTGGTGGTTCTTCTGTGAGAAGTACGCAGAATCATCGAAATCGCTCTTCGGAAGCAATTTAATGCGAGAAGCATGTTATCTGGTGTTTTCACCACTCCACAGTACGTTTGATATGCAGAACCGGCGATGTCTTGGTTTTCGTGGGGTTTCATGCTGAGATATGCATTTTCTGCGATAATCTTGATGAGGCTTCTGTGACAAGTATGCAGAATCATGGAAATCGCTGTTTGGGAGCAATTTAATGCGAGAAACACGTGTTCTGGTGTTTTCACCACTCCACAGTACGTTTGATATGCAGAACCGGCGTTATCTTATTTTTCGTGGGGTTTCAAGCTGAGATATCCGTTTTCTGCGATAATCTTGGTGTTTCTTCTGTGAGAAGCATGCCGAATCATCGAAATCGCTCTTTTGGAGCTATTTAATGCGAGAAGCACGTTATCTGGTGTTTTCACCACTCCACAGTGCGTTTGATATGCAGAACCGGCGACACCTTGGATTTCGTGGGGTTCCAAGCTGAGATATGCATTTTCTGCGATAATCTTGGTGAGGCTTCTGTGAGAAGTATGCAGAATCATCGAAATCGCTCTTCGGAAGCAATTTAATGCGAGAAACACGTGTTCTGGTGTTTTCACCACTCCACAGTGCGTTTGATATGCAGAACCGCCGATATCTTCATTTTCGTGGGGTGTCAATATGAGACATTCATTTTCTGCGATAATCTTGGTGGTTCTTCTGTGAGAAGGATGCAGAATCATCTAAATCGCCCTTTTGGAGCTAATTAATGCGAAAAAACGCGTTTCCTGGTGTTTTCATCACTGCACAGTACGTTTGATATGCAGAACCGGAGATATCTTGGTTTTCGTGGGGTTTCAAGCTGAGATATGCATTTTCAGCGATAATCTTGTTGGTTCTTCAGTGAGAAGTATGCAGAATCATGGAAATCGCTCTTTGGGAGCAATTTAATGCGAGAAACTCGTGTTCTGGTGTTTACACCACTCCACAGTACGTTTGATATGCAGAACCGGAGATATCTTGGTTTTCGTGGGGTTTCAAGCTGAGATATGCATTTTCTGCGATAATCTTGGTGCGGCTTCTGTGAGAAGTATGCAGAATCATCGAAATCGCCCTTTCGGAGCTAATTAATGCGAAAAAACGCGTTTCCTGGTGTTTTCACCACTCCACAGTGCGTTTGATATGTAGAACCGGAGATATCTTGGTTTTGGTGGGGTTTCAAGCTGAGATATGCATTTTCTGCGATAATCTCGGTGTTTCTTCTGTGAGAAGCATGCCGAATCATCGAAATCGCTCGTTTGGAGCTATTTAATGCGAGAAGCACGTTATCTGGTGTTTTCACCACTCCACAGTACGTTTGATATGCAGAACCGAAGATATCTTGGTTTTCGTGGGGTTTCAAGCTGAGATATGCGTTTTCTGCGATAATCTAGGTGGTTCTTCTGTGAGAAGTATGCAGAATCATGGAAATCGCTCTCTGGGAGCAATTTAATGCGAGAAACACGTGTTCTGGTGTTTTCACCACTCCATGGTGCGTTTGATATGCAGAACCGCCGATATCTTCATTTTCGTGGGGTGTCAAGGTGAGATATGCGTTTTCTGCGATAATCTTGGTGGTTCTTCTGTGAGAAGTATGCAGAATCATGGAAATCGCTCTCTGGGAGCAATTTAATGCGAGAAACACGTGTTCTGGTGTTTTCACCACTCCACAGTACGTTTGACATGCAGAACCGGAGAGATCTTGGTTTTCGTGGGGTTTCAAGCTGAGATGTGCATTTTCTGCGATAATCTTGGTGAGGCTTCCGTGAGAAGTATGCAGAATCATCGAAATCGCTCTTCGAAGCAATTTAATGCGAGAAACACGTTATCTGGTGTTTTCACCACTCCACAGAGCGTTTGATATGCTGAACCGGAGATATCATGGTTTTCGTGGGGTTTCAAGCTGATATATGCATTTTCTGCGATAATCTTGATGAGGCTTCTTTGACAAGTATGCAGAATCATCGAAATCGCTCTTCGGAAGCAATTTAATGCGAGAAACACGTGTTCTGGTGTTTTCACCACTCCACAGTGCGTTTGATATGCAGAACCGCCGATATCTTCATTTTCGTGGGGTGTCAAGATGAGATATGCATTTTCTGCGATAATCTTGGTGGTTCTTCTGTGAGAAGGATGCAGAATCATGGAAATGGCTGTTTGGAAGCAATTTAATGCGAGAAACACGTGTTCTGGTGTTTTCACCACTCCACAGTACGTTTGACATGCAGAACCGGAGAGATCTTGGTTTTCGTGGGGTTTCAAGCTGAGATGTGCATTTTCTGCGATAATCTTGGTGAGGCTTCTGTGAGAAGTATGCAGAATCATCGAAATCGCTCTTCGAAGCAATTTAATGCGAGAAACACGTTATCTGGTGTTTTCACCACTCCACAGAGCGTTTGATATGCTGAACCGGAGATATCATGGTTTTCGTGGGGTTTCAAGCTGATATATGCATTTTCTGCGATAATCTTGATGAGGCTTCTTTGACAAGTATGCAGAATCATCGAAATCGCTCTTCGGAAGCAATTTAATGCGAGAAACACGTGTTCTGGTGTTTTCACCACTCCACAGTGCGTTTGATATGCAGAACCGCCGATATCTTCATTTTCGTGGGGTGTCAAGATGAGATATGCATTTTCTGCGATAATCTTGGTGGTTCTTCTGTGAGAAGGATGCAGAATCATGGAAATGGCTGTTTGGAAGCAATTTAATGCGAGAAACACGTTATCTGGTGTTTTCACCACCCCACAGTACGTTTGATATGCAGAACCGGCGATATCTTAGTTTTCGTGGGGTTTCAAGCTGAGAAATGCATGTTCTGGGATAATCTTGGTGGTTCTTCTGTGAGAAGTACGCAGAATCATCGAAATCGCTCTTCGGAAGCAATTTAATGCGAGATGCACGTTATCTGGTGTTTTCACCACTCCACAGTACGTTTGATATGCAGAACCGGCGATGTCTTGGTTTTGGTGGGGTTTCAAGCTGAGATATGCATTTTCTGCGATAATCTTGGTGAGGCTTCTGTGAGAAGTATGCAGAATCATCGAAATCGCTCATCGAAGCAATTTAATGCGAGAAGCACGTTATCTGGTGTTTTCACCACTCCACAGTACGTTTGATATGCAGAACCGGCGATGTCTTGGTTTTGGTGGGGTTTCAAGCTGAGATATGCATTTTCTGCGATAATCTTGGTGCGGCTTCTGTGAGAAGTATGCAGAATCATCGAAATCGCCCTTTCGGAGCTAATTAATGCGAAAAAACGCGTTTCCTGGTGTTTTCACCACTCCACAGTGCGTTTGATATGCAGAACCGGAGATATCTTGGTTTTGGTGGGGTTTCAAGCTGAGATATGCATTTTCTGCGATAATCTTGGTGAGGCTTCTGTGAGAAGTATGCAGAATCATCGAAATCGCTCTTCGAAGCAATTTAATGCGAGAAGCACGTTATCTGTTGTTTTCACCACTCCACAGAGCGTTTGATATGCTGAACCGGAGATATCATGGTTTTCGTGGGGTTTCAAGCTGATATATGCATTTTCTGCGATAATCTTGATGAGGCTTCTTTGACAAGTATGCAGAATCATCGAAATCGCTCTTCGGAAGCAATTTAATGCGAGAAACACGTGTTCTGGTGTTTTCACCACTCCACAGTGCGTTTGATATGCAGAACCGCCGATATCTTCATTTTCGTGGGGTGTCAAGATGAGATATGCATTTTCTGCGATAATCTTGGTGGTTCTTCTGTGAGAAGGATGCAGAATCATGGAAATGGCTGTTTGGAAGCAATTTAATGCGAGAAACACGTTATCTGGTGTTTTCACCACCCCACAGTACGTTTGATATGCAGAACCGGCGATATCTTAGTTTTCGTGGGGTTTCAAGCTGAGAAATGCATGTTCTGGGATAATCTTGGTGGTTCTTCTGTGAGAAGTACGCAGAATCATCGAAATCGCTCTTCGGAAGCAATTTAATGCGAGATGCACGTTATCTGGTGTTTTCACCACTCCACAGTACGTTTGATATGCAGAACCGGCGATGTCTTGGTTTTCGTGGGGTTTCATGCTGAGATATGCATTTTCTGCGATAATCTTGATGAGGCTTCTGTGACAAGTATGCAGAATCATGGAAATCGCTGTTTGGGAGCAATTTAATGCGAGAAACACGTGTTCTGGTGTTTTCACCACTCCACAGTACGTTTGATATGCAGAACCGGCGTTATCTTATTTTTCGTGGGGTTTCAAGCTGAGATATCCGTTTTCTGCGATAATCTTGGTGTTTCTTCTGTGAGAAGCATGCCGAATCATCGAAATCGCTCTTTTGGAGCTATTTAATGCGAGAAGCACGTTATCTGGTGTTTTCACCTCTCCACAGTACGTTTGACATGCAGAACCGGAGATATCTTGGTTTTCGTGGGGTTCCAAGCTGAGATATGCATTTTCTGCGATAATCTTGGTGAGGCTTCTGTGAGAAGTATGCAGAATCATCGAAATCGCTCTTCGGAAGCAATTTAATGCGAGAAACACGTGTTCTGGTGTTTTCACCACTCCACAGTGCGTTTGATATGCAGAACCGCCGATATCTTCATTTTCGTGGGGTGCCAATATGAGACATGCATTTTCTGCGATAATCTTGGTGGTTCTTCTGTGAGAAGGATGCAGAATCATGGAAATGGCTGTTTGGAAGCAATTTAATGCGAGAAACACGTTATCTGGTGTTTTCACCACTCCACAGTGCGTTTGATATGCAGAACCGGAGATATCTTGGTTTTCGTGGGGTTTCAAGCTGAGATATGCATTTTCTGCGATAATCTTGGTGAGGCTTCTGTGAGAAGTATGCAGAATGATCGAAATCGCTCTTGGGAAGCAATTTAATGCGAGAAGCACGTTATCTGGTGTTTTCACCACTCCACAGTACGTTTGATATGCAGAACCGGAGATATCTTGGTTTTCGTGGGGTTTCAAGCTGAGATATGCATCTTCTGCGATAATCTTGGTGAGGCTTCTGTGAGAAGTATGCAGAATCATCTAAATCGCCCTTTTGGAGCTAATTAATGCGAAAAAACGCGTTTCCTGGTGTTTTCATCACTGCACAGTACGTTTGATATGCAGAACCGGAGATATCTTGGTTTTCGTGGGGTTTCAAGCTGAGATATGCATTTTCAGCGATAATCTTGTTGGCTCTTCAGTGAGAAGTATGCAGAATCATGGAAATCGCTCTTTGGGAGCAATTCAATGCGAGAAACACGTGTTCTGGTGTTTACACCTCTCCACTGTACGTTTGATATGCAGAACCGGAGATATCTTGGTTTTCGTGGGGTTTCAAGCTGAGATATGCATTTTCTGCGATAATCTTGGTGCGGCTTCTGTGAGAAGTATGCAGAATCATCGAAATCGCCCTTTCGGAGCTAATTAATGCGAAAAAACGCGTTTCCTGGTGTTTTCACCACTCCACAGTGCGTTTGATATGCAGAACCGGAGATATCTTGGTTTTGGTGGGGTTTCAAGCTGAGATATGCATTTTCTGCGATAATCTTGGTGTTTCTTCTGTGAGAAGCATGCCGAATCATCGAAATCGCTCGTTTGGAGCTATTTAATGCGAGAAGCACGTTATCTGGTGTTTTCACCACTCCACAGTACGTTTGATATGCAGAACCGAAGATATCTTGGTTTTCGTGGGGTTTCAAGCTGAGATATGCGTTTTCTGCGATAATCTTGGTGAGGCTTCTGTGAGAAGTATGCAGAATCATCGAAATCGCTCTTCGAAGCAATTTAATGCGAGAAACACGTTATCTGGTGTTTTCACCACTCCACAGTGCGTTTGATATGCTGAACCGGCGTTATCTTATTTTTCGTGGGGTTTCACGCTGAGATATCCGTTTTCTGCGATAATCTTGGTGTTTCTTCTGTGAGAAGCATGCCGAATCATCGAAATCGCTCTTCTGGAGCTATTTAATGCGAGAAGCACGTTATCTGGAGTTTTCACCTCTCCACAGTACGTTTGACATGCAGAACCGGAGATATCTTGGTTTTCGTGGGGTTCCAAGCTGAGATATGCATTTTCTGCGATAATCTTGGGGAGGCTTCTGTGAGAAGTATGCAGAATCATCGAAATCGCTCTTCGGAAGCAATTTAATGCGAGAAACACGTTATCTGGTGTTTTCACCACTCCACAGTGCGTTTGATATGCTGAACCGGCGTTATCTTATTTTTCGTGGGGTTTCACGCTGAGATATCCGTTTTCTGCGATAATCTTGGTGTTTCTTCTGTGAGAAGCATGCCGAATCATCGAAATCGCTCTTTTGGAGCTATTTAATGCGAGAAGCACGTTATCTGGAGTTTTCACCTCTCCACAGTACGTTTGACATGCAGAACCGGAGATATCTTGGTTTTCGTGGGGTTCCAAGCTGAGATATGCATTTTCTGCGATAATCTTGGGGAGGCTTCTGTGAGAAGTATGCAGAATCATCGAAATCGCTCTTCGGAAGAAATTTAATGCGAGAAACACGTGTTCTTGTGTTTTCACCACTCCACAGTGCGTTTGATATGCAGAACCGCCGATATCTTCATTTTCGTGGGGTGTCAATATGAGACATGCATTTTCTGCGATAATCTTGGTGGTTCTTCTGTGAGAAGGATACAGAATCATGGAAATGGCTGTTTGGAAGCAATTTAATGCGAGAAACACGTTATCTGGTGTTTTCACCACTCCACAGTGCGTTTGATATGCAGAACCGGAGATATCTTGGTTTTCGTGGGGTTTCAAGCTGAGATATGCATTTTCTGCGATAATCTTGGTGAGGCTTCTGTGAGAAGTATGCAGAATCATCGAAATCGCTCTTGGGAAGCAATTTAATGCGAGAAGCACGTTATCTGGTGTTTTCACCACTCCACAGTACGTTTGATATGCAGAACCGGTGATATCTTGGTTTTCGTGGGGTTTCAAGCTGAGATATGCATTTTCTGCGATAATCTTGGTGAGGCTTCTGTGAGAAGTATGCAGAATCATCGAAATCGCCCTTTTGGAGCTAATTAATGCGAAAAAACCCGTTTCCTGGTGTTTTCATCACTGCACAGTACGTTTGATATGCAGAACCGGAGATATCATGGTTTTCGTGGGGTTTCAAGCTGATATATGCATTTTCTGCGATAATCTTGATGAGGCTTCTTTGACAAGTATGCAGAATCATCGAAATCGCTCTTCGGAAGCAATTTAATGCGAGAAACACGTGTTCTGGTGTTTTCACCACTCCACAGTGCGTTTGATATGCAGAACCGCCGATATCTTCATTTTCGTGGGGTGTCAAGATGAGATATGCATTTTCTGCGATAATCTTGGTGGTTCTTCTGTGAGAAGGATGCAGAATCATGGAAATGGCTGTTTGGAAGCAATTTAATGCGAGAAACACGTTATCTGGTGTTTTCACCACCCCACAGTACGTTTGATATGCAGAACCGGCGATATCTTAGTTTTCGTGGGGTTTCAAGCTGAGAAATGCATGTTCTGGGATAATCTTGGTGGTTCTTCTGTGAGAAGTACGTAGAATCACCGAAATCGCTCTTCGGAAGCAATTTAATGCGAGATGCACGTTATCTGGTGTTTTCACCACTCCACAGTACGTTTGATATGCAGAACCGGCGATGTCTTGGTTTTCGTGGGGTTTCATGCTGAGATATGCATTTTCTGCGATAATCTTGATGAGGCTTCTGTGACAAGTATGCAGAATCATGGAAATCGCTGTTTGGGAGCAATTTAATGCGAGAAACACGTGTTCTGGTGTTTTCACCACTCCACAGTACGTTTGATATGCAGAACCGGCGATATCTTAGTTTTCGTGGGGTTTCAAGCTGAGAAATGCATGTTCTGGGATAATCTTGGTGTTTCTTCTGTGAGAAGCATGCCGAATCATCGAAATCGCTCTTTTGGAGCTATTTAATGCGAGAAGCACGTTATCTGGTGTTTTCACCTCTCCACAGTACGTTTGACATGCAGAACCGGAGATATCTTGGTTTTCGTGGGGTTCCAAGCTGAGATATGCATTTTCTGCGATAATCTTGGTGAGGCTTCTGTGAGAAGTATGCAGAATCATCGAAATCGCTCTTCGGAAGCAATTTAATGCGAGAAACACGTGTTCTGGTGTTTTCACCACTCCACAGTGCGTTTGATATGCAGAACCGCCGATATCTTCATTTTCGTGGGGTGTCAATATGAGACATGCATTTTCTGCGATAATCTTGGTGGTTCTTCTGTGAGAAGGATGCAGAATCATGGAAATGGCTGTTTGGAAGCAATTTAATGCGAGAAACACGTTATCTGGTGTTTTCACCACTCCACAGTGCGTTTGATATGCAGAACCGGAGATATCTTGGTTTTCGTGGGGTTTCAAGCTGAGATATGCATTTTCTGCGATAATCTTGGTGAGGCTTCTGTGAGAAGTATGCAGAATCATCGAAATCGCTCTTGGGAAGCAATTTAATGCGAGAAGCACGTTATCTGGTGTTTTCACCACTCCACAGTACGTTTGATATGCAGAACCGGAGATATCTTGGTTTTCGTGGGGTTTCAAGCTGAGATATGCATCTTCTGCGATAATCTTGGTGAGGCTTCTGTGAGAAGTATGCAGAATCATCTAAATCGCCCTTTTGGAGCTAATTAATGCGAAAAAACGCGTTTCCTGGTGTTTTCATCACTGCACAGTACGTTTGATATGCAGAACCGGAGATATCTTGGTTTTCGTGGGGTTTCAAGCTGAGATATGCATTTTCAGCGATAATCTTGTTGGCTCTTCAGTGAGAAGTATGCAGAATCATGGAAATCTCTCTTTGGGAGCAATTCAATGCGAGAAACACGTGTTCTGGTGTTTACACCTCTCCACTGTACGTTTGATATGCAGAACCGGAGATATCTTGGTTTTCGTGGGGTTTCAAGCTGAGATATGCATTTTCTGCGATAATCTTGGTGAGGCTTCTGTGAGAAGTATGCACAATCATCGAAATCGCCCTTTTGGAGCTAATTAATGCGAAAAAACGCGTTTCCTGGTGTTTTCATCACTGCACAGTACGTTTGATATGCAGAACCGGAGATATCTTGGTTTTCGTGGGGTTTCAAGCTGAGATATGCATTTTCAGCGATAATCTTGTTGGTTCTTCAGTGAGAAGTATGCAGAATCATGGAAATCGCTCTTTGGGAGCAATTTAATGCGAGAAACTCGTGTTCTGGTGTTTACACCACTCCACAGTACGTTTGATATGCAGAACCGGTGATATCTTGGTTTTCGTGGGGTTTCAAGCTGAGATATGCATTTTCTGCGATAATCTTGGTGCGGCTTCTGTGAGAAGTATGCAGAATCATCGAAATCGCCCTTTCGGAGCTAATTAATGCGAAAAAACGCGTTTCCTGGTGTTTTCACCACTCCACAGTGCGTTTGATATGCAGAACCGGAGATATCTTGGTTTTGGTGTGGTTTCAAGCTGAGATATGCATTTTCTGCGATAATCTTGGTGTTTCTTCTGTGAGAAGCATGCCGAATCATCGAAATCGCTCTTTTGGTGCTATTTAATGCGAGAAGCACGTTATCTGGTGTTTTCACCACTCCACAGTACGTTTGATATGCAGAACCGAAGATATCTTGGTTTTCGTGGGGTTTCAAGCTGAGATATGCGTTTTCTGCGATAATCTTGGTGGTTCTTCTGTGAGAAGTATGCAGAATCATGGAAATCGCTCTCTGGGAGCAATTTAATGCGAGAAACACGTGTTCTGGTGTTTTCACCACTCCACAGTACGTTTGACATGCAGAACCGGAGAGATCTTGGGTTTCGTGGGGTTTCAAGCTGAGATGTGCATTTTCTGCGATAATCTTGGTGAGGCTTCTGTGAGAAGTATGCAGAATCATCGAAATCGCTCTTCGAAGCAATTTAATGCGAGAAACACGTTATCTGGTGTTTTCACCACTCCACAGTGCGTTTGATATGCTGAACCGGAGATATCATGGTTTTCGTGGGGTTTCAAGCTGATATATGCATTTTCTGCGATTATCTTGATGAGGCTACTTTGACAAGTATGCAGAATCATCGAAATCGCTCTTCGGAAGCAATTTAATGCGAGAAACACGTGTTCTGGTGTTTTCACCACTCCACAGTGCGTTTGATATGCAGAACCGCCGATATCTTCATTTTCGTGGGGTGTCAAGATGAGATATGCATTTTCTGCGATAATCTTGGTGGTTCTTCTGTGAGAAGGATGCAGAATCATGGAAATGGCTGTTTGGAAGCAATTTAATGCGAGAAACACGTTATCTGGTGTTTTCACCACCCCACAGTACGTTTGATATGCAGAACCGGCGATATCTTAGTTTTCGTGGGGTTTCAAGCTGAGAAATGCATGTTCTGGGATAATCTTGGTGGTTCTTCTGTGAGAAGTACGCAGAATCATCGAAATCGCTCTTTGGAAGCAATTTAATGCGAGAAGCACGTTATCTGGTGTTTTCACCACTCCACAGTACGTTTGATATGCAGAACCGGCGATGTCTTGGTTTTCGTGGGGTTTCATGCTGAGATATGCATTTTCTGCGATAATCTTTATGAGGCTTCTGTGACAAGTATGCAGAATCATGGAAATCGCTCTTTGGGAGCAATTTAATGCGAGATACACGTGTTCTGGTGTAACCACCACTCCACAGTACGTTTGATATGCAGAACCGGCGTTATCTTATTTTTCGTGGGGTTTCACGCTGAGATATCCGTTTTCTGCGATGATCTTGGTGTTTCTTCTGTGAGAAGCATGCCGAATCATCGAAATCGCTCTTTTGGAGCTATTTAATGCGAGAAGCACGTTATCTGGAGTTTTCACCTCTCCACAGTACGTTTGACATGCAGAACCGGAGATATCTTGGTTTTCGTGGGGTTCCAAGCTGAGATATGCATTTTCTGCGATAATCTTGGTGAGGCTTCTGTGAGAAGTATGCAGAATCATCGAAATCGCTGTTCGGAAGCAATTTAATGCGAGAAACACGTGTTCTGGTGTTTTCACCACTCCACAGTGCGTTTGATATGCAGAACCGCCGATATCTTCATTTTCGTGGGGTGTCAATATGAGACATGCATTTTCTGCGATAATCTTGGTGGTTCTTCTGTGAGAAGGATGCAGAATCATGGAAATGGCTGTTTGGAAGCAATTTAATGCGAGAAACACGTTATCTGGTGTTTTCACCACTCCACAGTGCGTTTGATATGCAGAACCGGAGATATCTTGGTTTTCGTGGGGTTTCAAGCTGAGATATGCATTTTCTGCGATAATCTTGGTGAGGCTTCTGTGAGAAGTATGCCGAATCATCGAAATCGCTCTTGGGAAGCAATTTAATGCGAGAAGCACGTTATCTGGTGTTTTCACCACTCCACAGTACGTTTGATATGCAGAACCGGTGATATCTTGGTTTTCGTGGGGTTTCAAGCTGAGATATGCATTTTCTGCGATAATCTTGGTGAGGCTTCTGTGAGAAGTATGCAGAATCATCGAAATCGCCCTTTTGGAGCTAATTAATGCGAAAAAACGCGTTTCCTGGTGTTTTCATCACTGCACAGTACATTTGATATGCAGAACCGGAGATATCTTGGTTTTCGTGGGGTTTCAAGCTGAGATATGCATTTTCAGCGATAATCTTGTTGGCTCTTCAGTGAGAAGTATGCAGAATCATCGAAATCGCTCTTTGGGAGCAATTTAATACGAGAAACACGTGTTCTGGTGTTTACACCTCTCCACAGTACGTTTGATATGCAGAACCGGAGATATCTTGGTTTTCGTGGGGTTTCAAGCTGAGATATGCATTTTCTGCGATAATCTTGGTGAGGCTTCTGTGAGAAGTATGCACAATCATCGAAATCGCCCTTTTGGAGCTAATTAATGCGAAAAAACGCGTTTCCTGGTGTTTTCATCACTGCACAGTACGTTTGATATGCAGAACCGGAGATATCTTGGTTTTCGTGGGGTTTCAAGCTGAGATATGCATTTTCAGCGATAATCTTGTTGGTTCTTCAGTGAGAAGTATGCAGAATCATGGAAATCGCTCTTTGGGAGCAATTTAATGCGAGAAACTCGTGTTCTGGTGTTTACACCACTCCACAGTACGTTTGATATGCAGAACCGGAGATATCTTGGTTTTCGTGGGGTTTCAAGCTGAGATATGCATTTTCTGCGATAATCTTGGTGCGGCTTCTGTGAGAAGTATGCACAATCATCGAAATCGCCCTTTTGGAGCTAATTAATGCGAAAAAACGCGTTTCCTGGTGTTTTCATCACTGCACAGTACGTTTGATATGCAGAACCGGAGATATCTTGGTTTTCGTGGGGTTTCAAGCTGAGATATGCATTTTCAGCGATAATCTTGTTGGTTCTTCAGTGAGAAGTATGCAGAATCATGGAAATCGCTCTTTGGGAGCAATTTAATGCGAGAAACTCGTGTTCTGGTGTTTACACCACTCCACAGTACGTTTGATATGCAGAACCGGAGATATCTTGGTTTTCGTGGGGTTTCAAGCTGAGATATGCATTTTCTGCGATAATCTTGGTGCGGCTTCTGTGAGAAGTATGCAGAATCATCGAAATCGCCCTTTTGGAGCTAATTAATGCGAAAAAACGCGTTTCCAGGTGTTTTCACCACTCCACAGTGCGTTTGATATGCAGAACCGGAGATATCTTGGTTTTCGTGGGGTTTCAAGCTGAGATATGCATTTTCTGCGATAATCTTGGTGCGGCTTCTGTGAGAAGTATGCAGAATCATCGAAATCGCTCTTTCGAAGCAATTCAATGCGAGAAACACGTTATCTGGTGTTCACACCACTCCACAGTACGTTTGATATGCAGAACCGGAGATATCTTGGTTTTCGTGGTGTGTCAAGCTGACATATGCGTTTTCTGCGATAATTTTGGTGCGGCTTCGGTGAGTAGTATGCAGAATCATGGAAATCGCTCTTTGGGAGCAATTTAATGCGAGAAACACGTGTTCTGGTGTTTTCACCACTCCACAGTACGTTTAATATGCAGAACCGGAGATATCTTGGTGTTCGTGGTGTTTCAAGCTGAGATATGCGTTTTCTGCGATAATCTTGGTGAGGCTTCTGTGAGAAGTATGCAGAATCATCGAAATCGCTCTTCGGAAGCAATTTAATGCGATAAACACGTTATCTGGTGTTTTCACCACTCCACAGTGCGTGTGATATGCAGAACCAGAGATATCATGGTTTTCGTGGCGTTTCAAGCTGAGATATGCATTTTCTGCGATAATCTTGATGAGGCTACTGTGAGAAGTATGCAGAATCATGGAAATCGCTCTTTGGGAGCAATTTAATGCGAGAAACACGTGTTCTGGTGTTTTCACCACTCCGCAGTACGTTTGATATGCAGAACCGCCGTTATCTTATTTTTCGTGGGGTTTCAAGCTGAGATATCCGTTTTCTACGATAATCTTGATGTTTCTTCTGTGAGAAGCATGCCGAATCATCGAAATCGCTCTTTTGGAGCTATTTAATGCGAGAAGCACGTTATCTGGTGTTTTCACCACTCCACAGTACATTTGATATGCAGAACCGGCGATGTCTTGGTTTTCGTGGGGTTTCAAGCTGAGATATGCATTTTCTGCGATAATCTTGGTGAAGCTTCTGTGAGAAGTATGCAGAATCATCGAAATCGCTCTTTTGAAGCAATTTAATGCGAGAAACACGTTATCTGGTGTTTACACCACTCCACAGTACGTTTGATATGCAGAACCGGAGATATCTTGGTTTTCGTGGTGTTTCAAGCTGAGATATGGGTTTTCTGCGATAATCTTGGTGCGGCTTCTGTGAGAAGTATGCAGAATGATCGAAATCGCCCTTTTGGAGCTAATTAATGCGAAAAAACGCGTTTCCTGGTGTTTTCATCACTGCACAGTACGTTTGATATGCAGAACCGGAGATATCTTGGTTTTCGTGGGGTTTCAAGCTGAGATATGCATTTTCAGCGATAATCTTGTTGGTTCTTCAGTGAGAAGTATGCAGAATCATGGAAATCGCTCTTTGGGAGCAATTTAATGCGAGAAACTCGTGTTCTGGTGTTTACACCACTCCACAGTACGTTTGATATGCAGAACCGGAGATATCTTGGTTTTCGTGGGGTTTCAAGCTGAGATATGCATTTTCTGCGATAATCTTGGTGCGGCTTCTGTGAGAAGTATGCAGAATCATCGAAATCGCCCTTTTGGAACTAATTAATGCGAAAAAACGCGTTTCCTGGTGTTTTCACCACTCCACAGTGCGTTTGATATGCAGAACCGGAGATATCTTGGTTTTCGTGGGGTTTCAAGCTGAGATATGCATTTTCTGCGATAATCTTGGTGCGGCTTCTGTGAGAAGTATGCAGAATCATCGAAATCGCTCTTTCGAAGCAATTCAATGCGAGAAACACGTTATCTGGTGTTCACACCACTCCACAGTACGTTTGATATGCAGAACCGGAGATATCTTGGTTTTCGTGGTGTGTCAAGCTGACATATGCGTTTTCTGCGATAATTTTGGTGCGGCTTCGGTGAGTAGTATGCAGAATCATGGAAATCGCTCTTTGGGAGCAATTTAATGCGAGAAACACGTGTTCTGGTGTTTTCACCACTCCACAGTACGTTTAATATGCAGAACCGGAGATATCTTGGTGTTCGTGGTGTTTCAAGCTGAGATATGCGTTTTCTGCGATAATCTTGGTGAGGCTTCTGTGAGAAGTATGCAGAATCATCGAAATCGCTCTTCGGAAGCAATTTAATGCGATAAACACGTTATCTGGTGTTTTCACCACTCCACAGTGCGTGTGATTTGCAGAACCAGAGATATCATGGTTTTCGTGGCGTTTCAAGCTGAGATATGCATTTTCTGCGATAATCTTGATGAGGCTACTGTGAGAAGTATGCAGAATCATGGAAATCGCTCTTTGGGAGCAATTTAATGCGAGAAACACGTGTTCTGGTGTTTTCACCACTCCGCAGTACGTTTGATATGCAGAACCGCCGTTATCTTATTTTTCGTGGGGTTTCAAGCTGAGATATCCGTTTTCTACGATAATCTTGATGTTTCTTCTGTGAGAAGCATGCCGAATCATCGAAATCGCTCTTTTGGAGCTATTTAATGCGAGAAGCACGTTATCTGGTGTTTTCACCACTCCACAGTACATTTGATATGCAGAACCGGCGATGTCTTGGTTTTCGTGGGGTTTCAAGCTGAGATATGCATTTTCTGCGATAATCTTGGTGAAGCTTCTGTGAGAAGTATGCAGAATCATCGAAATCGCTCTTTTGAAGCAATTTAATGCGAGAAACACGTTATCTGGTGTTTACACCACTCCACAGTACGTTTGATATGCAGAACCGGAGATATCTTGGTTTTCGTGGTGTTTCAAGCTGAGATATGGGTTTTCTGCGATAATCTTGGTGCGGCTTCTGTGAGAAGTATGCAGAATGATCGAAATCGCCCTTTTGGAGCTAATTAATGCGAAAAAACGCGTTTCCTGGTGTTTTCACCACTCCACCGTGCGTTTGATATGCAGAACCGGAGATATCTTGGTTTTCGTGGGGTTTCAAGCTGAGATGTGCATTTTCTGCTATAATCATGTTGGTTCTTCTGTGAGTAGTATGCAGAATCATGGAAATCGCTCTTTGGGAGCAATTTAATGCGAGAAACACGTGTTCTGGTGTTTTCACCACTCCACAGTGCGTTTGATATGCGGACCCGCCGATATCTTCATTTTCGTGGGGTGTCAAGATGAGATATGCATTTTCTGCGATAATCTTGGTGGTTCTTCTGTGAGAAGTATGCAGAATCATGGAAATCGCTCTTTGGGAGCAATTTAATGCGAGAAACACGTGTTCTGGTGTTTTCACCACTCCGCAGTACGTTTGATATGCAGAACCGGCGTTATCTTATTTTTCGTGGGGTTTCAAGCTGAGATATCCGTTTTCTGCGATAATCTTGGTGTTTCTTCTGTGAGAAGCATGCCGAATCATCGTAATCGCTCTTTTGGAGCTATTTAATGCGAGAAGCACGTTATCTGGTGGTTTCACCACTCCACAGTACGTTTGATATGCAGAACCGGCGATGTCTTGGTTTTCGTGGGGTTTCAAGCTGAGATATGCATTGTCTGCGATAATCTTGATGAGGCATCTGTGAGAAGTATGCCGAATCATCGAAATCGCTCTGTTCGAACTAATTAATGCGAGAAACACGATATCTGGAGTTTTCACAACACCACAGTGCGTTTGATATGCAGAACCGGAGATATCTTGGTTTTCGTGGGGTTTCAAGCTGAGATATGCATTTTCTGCGATAATCTTGGTGAGGCTTCTGTGAGAAGTATGCAGGTTCATCGAAATCGCACTTTTGAAGCAATTTAATGCGAGAAACACGTTACCTGGTGATTTCACCACTCCACAGTGCGTTTGAAATGCAGACCCGCCGATATCTTCATTTTCGTGGGGTGTCAAGATGAGATATGCATTTTCTGCGATAATCTTCGTGGTTCTTCTGTGAGATGTATGCAGAATCATGCATATCGCTCTTTGGGAGCAATTTAATGCGAGAAACACGTGTTCTCGTGTTTACACCACTCCACAGTACGTTTGATATGCAGAACCGGAGATATCATGGTTTTCGAGGGGTTTCAAGCTGAGATATGCATTTTCTGTGATAATCTTGGTGCGGCTTCTGTGAGAAGTATGCAGAATCATCGAAATCGCTCTTCGGAAGCAATTTGATGGGAGAAGCACGTTATCTGGTGCTTTCATCACTCCACAGTACGTTTGATATGCAGAAACGGCGATGTCTTGGTTTTCGTGGGGTTTCAAGCTGAGATATGCATTTTCTGCGATAATCTTGATGAGGCTTCTGTGAGAAGTATGTCGAATCATCGAAATCGCTCTTTGGAAGCTATTTAATGCGAGAAACACGTTATCTGGTGATTTCACCACTCCACATTGCGTTTGATATGAATAACCGGCGATATCTTGGTTTTCGTGGGGTTTCAAGCTGAGATATGCATTTTCTGCGATAATCTTGGTGAGGCTTCTGTGAGAAGTATGCAGGTTCATCGAAATCGCTCTTTTGAAGCAATTTAATGCGAGAAACACGTTATCTGGTGTTTTCACCACTCCACAGTGCGTTTGAAATGCAGACCCGCCGATATCTTCATTTTCGTGGGCTGTCAAGATGAGATATGCATTTTCTGCGATAATCTTGGTGGTTCTTCTGTGAGAAGTATGCAGAATCATGGAAATCGCTCTTTGGGAGCAATTTAATGCGAGAAACACGTGTTCTGGTGTTTTCACCACTCCGCAGTACGTTTGATATGCAGAACCGGCGTTATCTTATTTTTCGTGGGGTTTCAAGCTGAGATATCCGTTTTCTGCGATAATCTTGGTGTTTCTTCTGTGAGAAGCATGCCGAATCATCGAAATCGCTCTTTTGGAGCTATTTAATGCGAGAAGCACGTTATCTGGTGGTTTCACCACTCCACAGTACGTTTGATATGCAGAACCGGCGATGTCTTGGTTTTCGTGGGGTTTCAAGCTGAGATATGCATTGTCTGCGATAATCTTGATGAGGCTTCTGTGAGAAGTATGCCGAATCATCGAAATCGCTCTGTTCGAACTAATTAATGCGAGAAACACGATATCTGGAGTTTTCACAACACCACAGTGCGTTTGATATGCAGAACCGGAGATATCTTGGTTTTCGTGGGGTTTCAAGCTGAGATATGCATTTTCTGCGATAATCTTGGTGAGGCTTCTGTGAGAAGTATGCAGGTTCATCGAAATCGCTCTTTTGAAGCAATTTAATGCGAGAAACACGTTATCTGGTGTTTTCACCACTCCACAGTGCGTTTGAAATGCAGACCCGCCGATATCTTCATTTTCGTGGGGTGTCAAGATGAGATATGCATTTTCTGCGATAATCTTCGTGGTTCTTCTGTGAGATGTATGCAGAATCATGGAAATCGCTCTTTGGGAGCAATTTAATGCGAGAAACACGTGTTCTCGTGTTTACACCACTCCACAGTACGTTTGATATGCAGAACCGGAGATATCATGGTTTTCGAGGGGTTTCAAGCTGAGATATGCATTTTCTGTGATAATCTTGGTGAGGCTTCTGTGAGAAGTATGCAGAATCATCGAAATCGCTCTTCGGAAGCAATTTGATGGGAGAAGCACGTTATCTGGTGCTTTCATCACTCCACAGTACGTTTGATATGCAGAACCGGCGATGTCTTGGTTTTCGTGGGGTTTCAAGCTGAGATATGCATTTTCTGCGATAATCTTGATGAGGCTTCTGTGAGAAGTATGTCGAATCATCGAAATCGCTCTTTGGAAGCTATTTAATGCGAGAAACACGTTATCTGGTGATTTCACCACTCCACATTGCGTTTGATATGAATAACCGGCGATATCTTGGTTTTCGTGGGGTTTCAAGCTGAGATATGTATTTTCTGCGATAATCTTGGTGTGCCTTCTGTGAGAGGTATGCAGAATCATCGAAATCGCTCTTTTGAAGCTATTTAATGCGAGAAACACGTTATCTGGTGTTTTCACGACTCCACAGTGAGTTTGATATGCAGAACCGGATATTTCTTGGTTTTCGTGGGGTTTCAAGCTGAGATATGCATTTTCTGCGATAATCTTGATGAGGCTTCTGTGAGAAGCATTCCGAATCATCGAAATCGCTCTTTTGGAAATAATTAATGCGAGAAACACGTTATCTGGAGTTTTCACAAGTCCACAGTGCGTTTGATATGCAGAACCGCCGATATCTTCATTTTCGTGGGGTGTCAAGATGGGATATGCATTTTCTGCGTTAATCTTGGTGAGGCTTCTGTGAGAAGTATGCAGAATCATCGAAATCGCTCTTCGGAAGCAATTTGATGCGAGAAGCACGTTATCTGGTGTTTTCATCACTGCACAGTACGTTTGATATGCAGAACCGGAGATATCTTGGTTTTCGTGGGGTTTCAAGCTGAGATATGCATTTTCTGCGATAATCTTGATGAGGCTTCTGTGAGAAGTATGCAGAATCATCGAAATCGCTCTTCGGAAGCAATTTAATGCGAGAAGCACGTTATCTGGTGTTTTTACCACTCCACAGTACGTTTGATATGCAGAACCGGAGATATCTTGGTTTTCGTAGGGTTTCAAGCTGAGATATGCATTTTCTGCGATAATCTTGATGAGGCTTCTGTGAGAAGTATGCCGAATGATCGAAATCGCTCTTTTGGAAATAATTAATGCGAGAAACACTGATCTGGAGTTTTCACAACTCCACAGTACGTTTGATATGCAGAACCGGCGATGTCTTGGTTTTCGTGGGGTTTCAAGCTGAGATATGGGTTTTCTGCGATAATCTTGGTGCGGCTTCTGTGAGAAGTATGCAGAATTATCGAAATCGCCCTTTTGGAGCTAATTAATGCGAAAAAACGCGTTTCCTGGTGTTTTCACCACTCCACCGTGCGTTTGATATGCAGAACCGGAGATATCTTGGTTTTCGTGGAGTTTCAAGCTGAGATATGCATTTTCTGCTATAATCATGTTGGTTCTTCTGTGAGTAGTATGCAGAATCATGGAAATCGCTCTTTGGGAGCAATTTAATGCGAGAAACACGTGTTCTGGTGTTTTCACCACTCCACAGTGCGTTTGATATGCAGACCCGCCGATATCTTCATTTTCGTGGGGTGTCAAGATGAGATATGCATTTTCTGCTATAATCATGTTGGTTCTTCTGTGAGTAGTATGCAGAATCATGGAAATCGCTCTTTGGGAGCAATTTAATGCGAGAAACACGTTATCTGGTGTTTTCACCACTCCACAGTGCGTTTGATATGCAGACCCGCCGATATCTTCATTTTCGTGGTGTGTCAAGATGAGATATGCATTTTCTGCGGTAATCTTCGTGGTTCTTCTGTGAGAAGTATGCAGAATCATGGAAATCCCTTTTTGGGAGCAATTTAATGCGAGAAACACGTGTTCTCGTGTTTACACCACTCCACAGTACGTTTGATATGCAGAACCGGAGATATCGTGGTTTTCGAGGGGTTTCAAGCTGAGATATGCATTTTCTGTGATAATCTTGGTGAGGCTTCTGTGAGAAGTATGCAGAATCATCGAAATCGCTCTTCGGAAGCAATTTGATGGGAGAAGCACGTTATCTGGTGCTTTCATCACTCCACAGTACGTTTGATATGCAGAACCGGCGATGTCTTGGTTTTCGTGGGGTTTCAAGCTGAGATATGCATTTTCTGCGATAATCTTGATGAGGCTTCTGTGAGAAGTATGTCGAATCATCGAAATCGCTCTTTTGGAAATAATTAATGCGAGAAACACGTTATCTGGAGTTTTCACAACTCCACAGTGCGTTTGATATGCAGAACCGCCGATATCTTCATTTTCGTGGGGTGTCAAGATGAGATATGCATTTTCAGCGATAATCTTGTTGGTTCTTCAGTGAGAAGTATGCAGAATCATGGAAATCGCTCTTGGGGAGCAATTTAATGCGACAAACACGTTATCTGGTGTTTTCACGACTCCACAGTGAGTTTGATATGCAGAACCGGATATTTCTTGGTTTTCGTGGGGTTTCAAGCTGAGATATGCATTTTCTGCGATAATCTTGATGAGGCTTCTGTGAGAAGCATGCCGAATCATCGAAATCGCTCTTTTGGAAATAATTAATGCGAGAAACACGTTATCTGGAGTTTTCACAACTCCACAGTGCGTTTGATATGCAGAACCGCCGATATCTTCATTTTCGTGGGGTGTCAAGATGAGATATGCATTTTCAGCGATAATCTTGTTGGTTCTTCAGTGAGAAGTATGCAGAATCATGGAAATCGCTCTTTGGGAGCAATTTAATGCGAGAAACACGTGTTCTGGTGTTTACACCACTCCACAGTACGTTTGATATGCAGAACCGGAGATATCTTGGTTTTCGAGGGGTTTCAAGCTGAGATATGCATTTTCTGCGATAATCTTGGTGAGGCTTCTGTGAGAAGTATGCAGAATCATCGAAATCGCTCTTCGGAAGCAATTTGATGCGAGAAGCACGTTATCTGGTGTTTTCACCACTCCACAGTGCGTTTGATATGCAGAACCGGAGATATCTTGGTTTTCGTGGGATTTCAAGCTGAGATATGCATTTTCTGCGATAATCTTGGTGAGGCTTCTGTGAGAGGTATGCAGAATCATCGAAATCGCCCTTTTGGAGCTAATTAATGCGTAAAAACGCGTTTCCTGCTGTTTTCATCACTGCACAGTACGTTTGATATGCAGAACCGGAGATATCTTGGTTTTCGTGGGGTTTCAAGCTGAGATATGCATTTTCTGCGATAATCTTGATGAGGCTTCTGTGAGAAGTATGCAGAATCATCGAAATCGCTCTTCGGAAGCAATTTAATGCGAGAAGCACGTTATCTGGTGTTTTTACCACTCCACAGTACGTTTGATATGCAGAACCGGAGATATCTTGGTTTTCGTGGGGTTTCAAGCTGAGATATGCATTTTCTGCGATAATCTTGATGAGGCTTCTGTGAGAAGTATGCCGAATCATCGAAATCGCTCTTTTGGAAATAATTAATGCGAGAAACACGTTGTCTGGAGTTTTCACAACTCCACAGTGCGTTTGATATGCAGAACCGGAGATATCTTGGTTTTCGTGGGCTTTCAAGCTGAGATATGCATTCTCTGGGATAATCTTGGTGGTTCTTCTGTGAGAAGTATGCAGAATCATCGAAATCGCTCTTTTGAAGCTATTTAATGCGAGAAACACGTTATCTGGTGTTTTCACGACTCCACAGTGAGTTTGATATGCAGAACCGGATATTTCTTGGTTTTCGTGGGGTTTCAAGCTGAGATATGCATTTTCTGCGATAATCTTGATGAGGCTTCTGTGAGAGGTATGCAGAATCATCGAAATCGCCCTTTTGGAGCTAATTAATGCGAAAAAACGCGTTTCCTGCTGTTTTCATCACTGCACAGTGCGTTTGATATGCAGAACCGGAGATATCTTGGTTTTCGTGGGATTTCAAGCTGAGATATGCATTTTCTGCGATAATCTTGGTGAGGCTTCTGTGAGAGGTATGCAGAATCATCGAAATCGCCCTTTTGGAGCTAATTAATGCGAAAAGACGCGTTTCCTGCTGTTTTCATCACTGCACAGTACGTTTGATATGCAGAACCGGAGATATCTTGGTTTTCGTGGGGTTTCAAGCTGAGATATGCATTTTCTGCGATAATCTTGATGAGGCTTCTGTGAGATGTATGCAGAATCATCGAAATCGCTCTTCGGAAGCAATTTAATGCGAGAAGCACGTTATCTGGTGTTTTTACCACTCCACAGTACGTTTGATATGCAGAAGCGGAGATATCTTGGTTTTCGTGGGGTTTCAAGCTGAGATATGCATTTTCAGCGATAATCTCGTTGGTTCTTCAGTGAGAAGTATGCAGATTCATGGAAATCGCTCTTTGGGAGCAATTTAATGCGAGAAACACGTGTTCTGGTGTTTACACCACTCCACAGTACGTTTGATATGCAGAACCGCAGATATCTTTGTTTTCGTGGGGTTTCAAGCTGAGATATGCATTTTCTGCGATAATCTTGGTGAGGCTTCTGTGAGAAGTATGCAGAATCATCGAAATCGCTCTTCGGAAGCAATTTAATGCGATAAACACGTTATCTGGTGTTTTCACCACTCCACAGTGCGTTTGATATGCAGAACCGGAGATATCTTGGTTTTCGTGGGGTTTCAAGCTGAGATATGCATTTTCTGCGATAATCTTGGTGAGGCTTCTGTGAGAAGTATGCAGAATCATCGAAATCGCTCTTCGGAAGCAATTTAATGCGATAAACACGTTATCTGGTGTTTTCACCACTCCACAGTACGTTTGATATGCAGAACCGGCGATGTCTTGGTTTTCGTGGTGTTTCAAGCTGAGATATGCATTTTCTGCGATAATCTTGATGAGGCTTCTGTGAGAAGTATGCCGAATCATCGAAATCGCTCTTTTGGAACTAATTAATGCGAGAAACACGTGTTCTGGTGTTTACACCACTCAACAGTACGTTTGATATCCAGAACCGGAGATATCTTGGTTTTCGAGGGGTTTCAAGCTGAGATATGCATTTTCTGCGATAATCTTGGTGAGGCTTCTGTGAGAAGTATGCAGAATCATCGAAATCGCTCTTCGGAAGCAATTTGATGCGAGAAGCACGTTATCTGGTGTATTCACCACTCCACAGTACGTTTGATATGCAGAACCGGAGATATCTTGGTATTCGTGGTGTTTCAAGCTGAGATATGCATTTTCTGCTATAATCTTGTTGGTTCTTCTGTGAGTAGTATGCAGAATCATGGAAATCGCTCTTTGGGAGCAATTTAATGCGAGAAACACGTGTTCTGGTGTTTTCACCACTCCACAGTACGTTTGATATGCAGAACTGGAGATATCTTGGTTTTTGTGGTGTTGCAAGCTGAGATATGTGTTTTCTGCGATAATCTTGGTGAGGCTTCTGTGAGAAGTATGCAGAATCATCGAAATCGCTCTTCGGAAGCAATTTAATGCGATAAACACGTTATCTGGTGTTTTCACCACTCCACAGTGCGTGTGATATGCAGAACCTGAGATATGATGGTTTTCGTGGCGTTTCAAGCTGAGATATGCATTTTCTGCGATAATCTTGATAAGGCTACTGTGAGAAGTATGCAGAATCATGGAAATCGCTCGTTGGGAGCAATTTAATGCGAGAAACACGTGTTCTGGTGTTTTCACCACTCCGCAGTACGTTTGATATGCAGAACCGGCGTTATGTTATTTTTCGTGGGGTTTCAAGCTGAGATATCCGTTTTCTGCGATATTCTTGGTGTTTCTTCTGTGAGAAGCATGCCGAATCATCGAAATCGCTCTTTTGGAGCTATTTAATGCGAGAAGCACGTTATCTGGTGTTTTCACCACTCCACAGTACGTTTGATATGCAGAACCGGCGATGTCTTGGTTTTCGTGGGGTTGCAAGCTGAGATATGCGTTTTCTGCGATAATCCTGGTGCGGCTTCTGTGAGAAGTATGCAGAATCATCGAAATCGCCCTTTTGGAGCTAATTAATGCGAAAAACGCGTTTCCTGGTGTTTTCACCACTCCACAGTGCGTTTGATATGCAGAACCGGAGATATCTTGGTTTTCGTGGGGTTTCAATCTGAGATATGCATTTTCTGCTATAATCTTGTTGGTTCTTCTGTGAGTAGTTTGCAGAATCATGGAAATCGCTCTTTGGGGGCAATTTAATGCGAGAAACACGTGTTCTGGTGTTTTCACCACTCCACAGAACGTTTGATATGCAGAACCGGAGATATCTTGGTTTTCGTGGTGTTTCAAGCTGAGATATGCGTTTTCTGCAATAATCTTGGTGAGGCTTCTGTGAGAAGTATGCAGAATCATCGAAATCGCTCTTCGGAAGCAATTTAATGCGGTAAACTCGTTATCTGGTGTTTTCACCACTCCACAGTGCGTTTGATATGCAGAACCGGAGATATCTTGGTTTCCGCGGGGTTTCAAGCTGGGATATGCGTTTTCTGCGATAATCTTGATGAGGCTTCTGTGAGAAGTATGCCGAATCATCGAAATCGCTCTTTTGGAAATAATTAATGCGAGAAACACGTTATCTGGTGTTTTCACCACTCCACAGTGCGTTTGATATGCAGAACCGGAGATATCTTGGTTTTCGTGGGATTTCAAGCTGAGATATGCATTTTCTGCGATAATCTTGGTGAGGCTTCTGTGAGAGGTATGCAGAATCATCGAAATCGCCCTTTTGGAGCTAATTAATGCGAAAAGACGCGTTTCCTGCTGTTTTCATCACTGCACAGTACGTTTGATATGCAGAACCGGAGATATCTTGGTTTTCGTGGGGTTTCAAGCTGAGATATGCATTTTCTGCGATAATCTTGATGAGGCTTCTGTGAGAAGTATGCCGAATCATCGAAATCGCTCTTTTGGAAATAATTAATGCGAGAAACACGTTATCTGGAGTTTTCACAACTCCACAGTGCGTTTGATATGCAGAACCGCCGATATCTTCATTTTCGTGGGGTGTCAAGATGAGATATGCATTTTCTGCGATAATCTTGTTGGTTCTTCAGTGAGAAGTATGCAGAATCATGGAAATCGCTCTTTGGGAGCAATTTAATGCGAGAAACACGTGTTATGGTGTTTACACCACTCCACAGTACGTTTGATATGCAGAACCGGAGATATCTTGGTTTTCGAAGGGTTTCAAGCTGAGATATGCATTTTCTGCGATAATCTTGGTGAGGCTTCTGTGAGAAGTATGCAGAATCATCGAAATCGCTCTTCGGAAGCAATTTGATGCGAGAAGCACGTTATCTGGTGTTTTCACCACTCCACAGTGCGTTTGATATGCAAAACCGGAGATATCTTGGTTTTCGTGGGATTTCAAGCTGAGATATGCATTTTCTGCGATAATCTTGGTGAGGCTTCTGTGAGAGGTATGCAGAATCATCGAAATCGCCCTTTTGGAGCTAATTAATGCGAAAAGACGCGTTTCCTGCTGTTTTCATCACTGCACAGTACGTTTGATATGCAGAACCGGAGATATCTTGGTTTTCGTGGGGTTTCAAGCTGAGATATGCATTTTCTGCGATAATCTTGATGAGGCTTCTGTGAGATGTATGCAGAATCATCGAAATCGCTCTTTTGGAGCTATTTAATGCGAGAAGCACGTTATCTGGTGTTTTCACCACTCCACAGTACGTTTGATATGCAGAACCGGAGATATCTTGGTATTCGTGGTGTTTCAAGTTGAGATATGCGTTTTCTGCGATAATCCTGGTGCGGCTTCTGTGAGAAGTATGCAGAATCATCGAAATCGCCCTTTTGGAGCTAATTAATGCGAAAAACGCGTTTCCTGGTGTTTTCACCACTCCACAGTGCGTTTGATATGCAGAACCGGAGATATCTTGGTTTTCGTGGTGTTTCAAGCTGAGATATGCATTTTCTGCTATAATCTTGTTGGTTCTTCTGTGAGTAGTATGCAGAATCATGGAAATCGCTCTTTGGGAGCAATTTAATGCGAGAAACACGTGTTCTGGTGTTTTCACCACTCCACAGAACGTTTGATATGCAGAACCGGAGATATCTTGGTTTTCGTGGTGTTTCAAGCTGAGATATGCGTTTTCTGCAATAATCTTGGTGAGGCTTCTGTGAGAAGTATGCAGAATCATCGAAATCGCTCTTCGGAAGCAATTTAATGCGGTAAACACGTTATCTGGTGTTTTCACCACTCCACAGTGCGTTTGATATGCAGAACCGGAGATATCTTGGTTTTCGTGGGGTTTCAAGCTGGGATATGCGTTTTCTGCGATAATCTTGGTGGTTCTTCTGTGAGAAGTATGCAGAATCATCGAAATCGCTCTTTGGGAGCAATTTAATGCGGTAAACACGTTATCTGGTGTTTTCACCACTCCACAGTGCGTGTGATATGCAGAACCTGAGATATCATGGTTTTCGTGGCGTTTCAAGTTGAGATATGCATTTTCTGCGATAATCTTGATGAGGCTACTGTGAGAAGTATGCAGAATCATGGAAATCGCACTTTGGGAGCAATTTAATGCGAGAAACACGTGTTCTGGTGTTTTCACCACTCCGCAGTACGTTTGATATGCAGAACCGGCGTTATCTTATTTTTCGTGGGGTTTCAAGCTGAGATATCCGTTTTCTGCGATAATCTTGGTGTTTCTTCTGTGAGAAGCATGCCGAATCATCGAAATCGCACTTTTGGAGCTATTTAATGCGAGAAGCACGTTATCTGGTGGTTTCACCACTCCACAGTACGTTTGATATGCAGAACTGGAGATATCTTGGTTTTCGTGGGGTTTCAAGCTGAGATATGCGTTTTCTGCGATAATCTTGGTGAGGCTTCTGTGAGATGTATGCAGAATCATCGAAATCGCTCTTTGGGAGCAACTTAATGCGAGAAACACGTGTTCTGTTGTTTGCACCACTCCTCAGTACGTTTGGTATGCAGAACCGGAGATATCATGGTTTTCGAGTTGTTTCAAGCTGAGATATGCATTTTCTGTGATAATCTTGGTGAGGCTTCTGTGAGAAGTATGCAGAATCATCGAAATCGCTCTTCGAAAGCAATTTGATGCGAGAAGCACGTTATCTGGTGTTTTCACCAGTCCACAGTACGTTTGATATGCAGAACCGGCGATGTCTTGGTATTCGTGGGGTTTCAAGCTGAGATATGCATTTTCTGCGATAATATTGATGAGGCTTCTGTGAGAAGTATGTCGAATCATCGAAATCGCTCTTTGGAAGCTATTTAATGCGAGACACACGTTATCTGGTGATTTCACCACTCCACATTGCGTTTGATATGAATAACCGGCGATATCTTGGTTTTCGTGGGGTTTCAAGCTGAGATATGTATTTTCTGCGATAATCTTGGTGTGCCTTCTGTGAGAGGTATGCAGAATCATCGAAATCGCTCTTTTGGAGCTAATTAATGCGAAAAAACGCGTTTCCTGGTGTTTTCATCACTGCACAGTACGTTTGATATGCAGAACCGGCGAAATCTTGGATTTCGTGGGGTTTCAAGCTGAGATATGCATTTTCTGCGATAATCTTGGTGAGGCTTCTATAAGAAGTATGTCGTATCATCGAAATCGCTCTTTTCGAGCTAATTAATGCCAGAAACACGTTATCTGGTGTTTTCACCACTCCACAGTGCGTTTGATATGCAGAACCGGAGATATCTTGGTTTTCGTGGGGTTTCAAGCTGGGATATGCGTTTTCTGCGATAATCTTGGTGGTTCTTCTGTGAGAAGTATGCAGAATCATGGAAATCGCTCTTTCGGAGCAATTTAATGCGAGAAACACGTGTTCTGGTGTTTTCACCACTCCACAGTACGTTTGATATGCAGAACCGGAGATATCTTGGTTTTCGTGGGGTTTCAAGCTGAGATATGCATTTTCTGGGATAATCTTGGTGGTTCTTCTGTGAGAAGTATGGTGAATCATCGAAATCGCTCTTTTGAAGCTATTTAATGCGAGAAACACGTTATCTGGTGTTTTCACGACTCCACAGTGAGTTTGATATGCAGAACCGGATATTTCTTGGTTTTCGTGGGGTTTCAAGCTGAGATATGCATTTTCTGCGATAATCTTGGTGAGGCTTCTGTGAGAAGTATGCAGAACCATCGAAATCGCCCTTTTGGAGCTAATTAATGCGAAAAAACGCGTATGCTGGTGTTTTCACCACTGCACAGTACGTTTGATATGCAGAACCGGAGATATCTTGGTTTTCGTGGGGTTTCAAGCTGGGATATGCGTTTTCTGCGATAATCTTGGTGGTTCTTCTGTGAGAAGTATGCAGAATCATGGAAATCGCTCTTTGGGAGCAATTTAATGCGAGAAACACGTGTTCTGGTGTTTTCACCACTCCACAGTACGTTCGATACGCAGAACCGGCGATGTCTTGGTTTTCGTGGGGTTTCAAGCTGAGATATGCATTTTCAGCGATAATCTTGGTGAGGCTTCTGTGAGAAGTATGCAGAATCATCGAAATCGCTCTTTTGAAGCAATTTAATGCGAGAAGCACGTTATCTGGTGAATTCACCACTCCACAGTGCGTTTGATACGCAGAACCGCCGATATCTTCATTTTCGTGGGGTGTCAAGATGAGATATGCATTTTCTGCGATAATCTTGGTGAGGCTTCTGTGAGAAGTATGCAGAATCATCGAAATCGCTCTTCGGAAGCAATTTATTGCGATAAACACGTTATCTGGAGTTTTCACCACTCCACAGTACGTTTGATATGCAGAACTGGAGATATCTTGGTTTTCGTGGGGTTTCAAGCTGAGATATGCGTTTTCTGCGATAATCTTGGTGAGGCTTCTGTGAGATGTATGCAGAATCATGGAAATCGCACTTTGGGAGCAATTTAATGCGAGAAACACGTGTTCTGGTGTTTTCACCACTCCGCAGTACGTTTGATATGCAGAACCGGCGTTATCTTATTTTTCGTGGGGTTTCAAGCTGAGATATCCGTTTTCTGCGATAATCTTGGTGTTTCTTCTGTGAGAAGCATGCCGAATCATCGAAATCGCACTTTTGGAGCTATTTAATGCGAGAAGCACGTTATCTGGTGGTTTCACCACTCCACAGTACGTTTGATATGCAGAACTGGAGATATCTTGGTTTTCGTGGGGTTTCAAGCTGAGATATGCGTTTTCTGCGATAATCTTGGTGAGGCTTCTGTGAGATGTATGCAGAATCATCGAAATCGCCCTTTTGGAGCTAATTAATGCGAAAAAACGCGTATGCTGGTGTTTTCACCACTGCACAGTACGTTTGATATGCAGAACCGGAGATATCTTGGTTTTCGTGGGGTTTCAAGCTGGGATATGCGTTTTCTGCGATAATCTTGGTGGTTCTTCTGTGAGAAGTATGCAGAATCATGGAAATCGCTCTTTGGGAGCAATTTAATGCGAGAAACACGTGTTCTGGTGTTTTCACCACTCCACAGAACGTTTGATATGCAGAACCGGAGATATCTTGGTTTTCGTGGTGTTTCAAGCTGAGATATGCGTTTTCTGCAATAATCTTGGTGAGGCTTCTGTGAGAAGTATGCAGAATCATCGAAATCGCTCTTCGGAAGCAATTTAATGCGGTAAACACGTTATCTGGTGTTTTCACCACTCCACAGTGCGTTTGATATGCAGAACCGGAGATATCTTGGTTTTCGTGGGGTTTCAAGCTGGGATATGCGTTTTCTGCGATAATCTTGGTGGTTCTTCTGTGAGAAGTATGCAGAATCATCGAAATCGCCCTTTTGGAGCTAATTAATGCGAAAAAACGCGTATGCTGGTGTTTTCACCACTGCACAGTACGTTTGATATGCAGAACCGGAGATATCTTGGTTTTCGTGGGGTTTCAAGCTGGGATATGCGTTTTCTGCGATAATCTTGGTGGTTCTTCTGTGAGAAGTATGCAGAATCATGGAAATCGCTCTTTGGGAGCAATTTAATGCGGTAAACACGTTATCTGGTGTTTTCACCACTCCACAGAACGTTTGATATGCAGAACCGGAGATATCTTGGTTTTCGTGGTGTTTCAAGCTGAGATATGCGTTTTCTGCAATAATCTTGGTGAGGCTTCTGTGAGAAGTATGCAGAATCATCGAAATCGCTCTTCGGAAGCAATTTAATGCGGTAAACACGTTATCTGGTGTTTTCACCACTTCACAGTGCGTTTGATATGCAGAACCGGAGATATCTTGGTTTTCGTGGGGTTTCAAGCTGGGATATGCGTTTTCTGCGATAATCTTGGTGGTTCTTCTGTGAGAAGTATGCAGAATCATCGAAATCGCTCTTTGGGAGCAATTTAATGCGGTAAACACGTTATCTGGTGTTTTCACCACTCCACAGTGCGTGTGATATGCAGAACCTGAGATATCATGGTTTTCGTGGCGTTTCAAGTTGAGATATGCATTTTCTGCGATAATCTTGATGAGGCTACTGTGAGAAGTATGCAGAATCATGGAAATCGCACTTTGGGAGCAATTTAATGCGAGAAACACGTGTTCTGGTGTTTTCACCACTCCGCAGTACGTTTGATATGCAGAACCGGCGTTATCTTATTTTTCGTGGGGTTTCAAGCTGAGATATCCGTTTTCTGCGATAATCTTGGTGTTTCTTCTGTGAGAAGCATGCCGAATCATCGAAATCACACTTTTGGAGCTATTTAATGCGAGAAGCACGTTATCTGGTGGTTTCACCACTCCACAGTACGTTTGATATGCAGAACTGGAGATATCTTGGTTTTCGTGGGGTTTCAAGCTGAGATATGCGTTTTCTGCGATAATCTTGGTGAGGCTTCTGTGAGATGTATGCAGAATCATCGAAATCGCTCTTTGGGAGCAACTTAATGCGAGAAACACGTGTTCTGTTGTTTACACCACTCCTCAGTACGTTTGGTATGCAGAACCGGAGATATCATGGTTTTCGAGTTGTTTCAAGCTGAGATATGCATTTTCTGTGATAATCTTGGTGAGGCTTCTGTGAGAAGTATGCAGAATCATCGAAATCGCTCTTCGAAAGCAACTTAATGCGAGAAACACGTGTTCTGTTGTTTACACCACTCCACAGTGCGTTTGATATGCAGAACCGGAGATATCTTGGTTTTCGTGGGGTTTCAAGCTGGGATATGCGTTTTCTGCGATAATCTTGGTGGTTCTTCTGTGAGAAGTATGCAGAATCATGGAAATCGCTCTTTCGGAGCAATTTAATGCGAGAAACACGTGTTCTGGTGTTTTCACCACTCCACAGTACGTTTGATATGCAGAACCGGAGATATCTTGGTTTTCGTGGGGTTTCAAGCTGAGATATGCATTTTCTGGGATAATCTTGGTGGTTCTTCTGTGAGAAGTATGGTGAATCATCGAAATCGCTCTTTTGAAGCTATTTAATGCGAGAAACACGTTATCTGGTGTTTTCACGACTCCACAGTGAGTTTGATATGCAGAACCGGATATTTCTTGGTTTTCGTGGGGTTTCAAGCTGAGATATGCATTTTCTGCGATAATCTTGGTGAGGCTTCTGTGAGAAGTATGCAGAACCATCGAAATCGCCCTTTTGGAGCTAATTAATGCGAAAAAACGCGTATGCTGGTGTTTTCACCACTGCACAGTACGTTTGATATGCAGAACCGGAGATATCTTGGTTTTCGTGGGGTTTCAAGCTGGGATATGCGTTTTCTGCGATAATCTTGGTGGTTCTTCTGTGAGAAGTATGCAGAATCATGGAAATCGCTCTTTGGGAGCAATTTAATGCGAGAAACACGTGTTCTGGTGTTTTCACCACTCCACAGTACGTTCGATACGCAGAACCGGCGATGTCTTGGTTTTCGTGGGGTTTCAAGCTGAGATATGCATTTTCAGCGATAATCTTGGTGAGGCTTCTGTGAGAAGTATGCAGAATCATCGAAATCGCTCTTTTGAAGCAATTTAATGCGAGAAGCACGTTATCTGGTGAATTCACCACTCCACAGTGCGTTTGATACGCAGAACCGCCGATATCTTCATTTTCGTGGGGTGTCAAGATGAGATATGCATTTTCTGCGATAATCTTGGTGAGGCTTCTGTGAGAAGTATGCAGAATCATCGAAATCGCTCTTCGGAACCAATTTATTGCGATAAACACGTTATCTGGAGTTTTCACCACTCCACAGTACGTTTGATATGCAGAACTGGAGATATCTTGGTTTTCGTGGGGTTTCAAGCTGAGATATGCGTTTTCTGCGATAATCTTGGTGAGGCTTCTGTGAGATGTATGCAGAATCATCGAAATCGCTCTTTGGGAGCAATTTAATGCGAGAAACACGTGTTCTGTTGTTTACACCACTCCACAGTACGTTTGGTATGCAGAACCGGAGATATCATGGTTTTCGAGTTGTTTCAAGCTGAGATATGCATTTTCTGTGATAATCTTGGTGAGGCTTCTGTGAGAAGTATGCAGAATCATCGAAATCGCTCTTCGAAAGCAATTTGATGCGAGAAGCACGTCATCTGGTGTTTTCACCACTCCACAGTACGTTTGATATGCAGAACCGGCGATGTCTTGGTATTCGTGGGGTTTCAAGCTGAGATATGCATTTTCTGCGATAATATTGATGAGGCTTCTGTGAGAAGTATGTCGAATCATCGAAATCGCTCTTTGGAAGCTATTTAATGCGAGAAACACGTTATCTGGTGATTTCACCACTCTACATTGCGTTTGATATGAATAACCGGCGATATCTTGGTTTTCGTGGGGTTTCAAGCTGAGATATGTATTTTCTGTGATAATCTTGGTGTGCCTTCTGTGAGAGGTATGCAGAATCATCGAAATCGCACTTTTGGAGCTAATTAATGCGAAAAAACGCGTTTCCTGGTGTTTTCATCACTGCACAGTACGTTTGATATGCAGAACCGGCGACATCTTGGATTTCGTGGGGTTTCAAGCTGAGATATGCATTTTCTGCGATAATCTTGGTGAGGCTTCTATAAGAAGTATGTCGTATCATCGAAATCGCTCTTTTCGAGCTAATTAATGCCAGAAACACGTTATCTGGTGTTTTCACCACTCCACAGTGCGTTTGATATGCAGAACCGGAGATATCTTGGTTTTCGTGGGGTTTCAAGCTGGGATATGCGTTTTCTGCGATAATCTTGGTGGTTCTTCTGTGAGAAGTATGCAGAATCATGGAAATCGCTCTTTGGGAGCAATTTAATGCGAGAAACACGTGTTCTGGTGTTTTCACCACTCCACAGTACGTTTGATATGCAGAACCGGAGATATCTTGGTTTTCGTGGGGTTTCAAGCTGAGATATGCATTTTCTGGGATAATCTTGGTGGTTCTTCTGTGAGAAGTATGCAGAATCATCGAAATCGCTCTTTTGAAGCTATTTAATGCGAGAAACACGTTATCTGGTGTTTTCACGACTCCACAGTGAGTTTGATATGCAGAACCGGATATTTCTTGGTTTTCGTGGGGTTTCAAGCTGAGATATGCATTTTCTGCGATAATCTTGGTGAGGCTTCTGTGAGAAGTATGCAGAACCATCGAAATCGCCCTTTTGGAGCTAATTAATGCGAAAAAACGCGTATGCTGGTGTTTTCACCACTGCACAGTACGTTTGATATGCAGAACCGGAGATATCTTGGTTTTCGTGGGGTTTCAAGCTGGGATATGCGTTTTCTGCGATAATCTTGGTGGTTCTTCTGTGAGAAGTATGCAGAATCATGGAAATCGCTCTTTGGGAGCAATTTAATGCGAGAAACACGTGTTCTGGTGTTTTCACCACTCCACAGTACGTTTGATACGCAGAACCGGCGATGTCTTGGTTTTCGTGGGGTTTCAAGCTGAGATATGCATTTTCAGCGATAATCTTGGTGAGGCTTCTGTGAGAAGTATGCAGAATCATCGAAATCGCTCTTTTGAAGCAATTTAATGCGAGAAACACGTTATCTGGTGTATTCACCACTCCACAGTGCGTTTGATACGCAGAACCGCCGATATCTTCATTTTCGTGGGGTGTCAAGATGAGATATGCATTTTCTGCGATAATCTTGGTGAGGCTTCTGTGAGAAGTATGCAGAATAATCGAAATCGCTCTTCGGAAGCAATTTATTGCGATAAACACGTTATCTGGAGTTTTCACCACTCCACAGTACGTTTGATATGCAGAACTGGAGATATCTTGGTTTTCGTGGGGTTTCAAGCTGAGATATGCGTTTTCTGCGATAATCTTGGTGAGGCTTCTGTGAGATGTATGCAGAATCATCGAAAGCGCTCTTTGGGAGCAATTTAATGCGAGAAACACGTGTTCTGTTGTTTACACCACTCCACAGTACGTTTGGTATGCAGAACCGGAGATATCATGGTTTTCGAGTTGTTTCAAGCTGAGATATGCATTTTCTGTGATAATCTTGGTGAGGCTTCTGTGAGAAGTATGCAGAATCATCGAAATCGCTCTTCGAAAGCAATTTGATGCGAGAAGCACGTTATCTGGGGTTTTCACCACTCCACAGTACGTTTGATATGCAGAACCGGCGATGTCTTGGTATTCGTGGGGTTTCAAGCTGAGATATGCATTTTCTGCGATAATATTGATGAGGCTTCTGTGAGAAGTATGTCGAATCATCGAAATCGCTCTTTGGAAGCTATTTAATGCGAGAAACACGTTATCTGGTGATTTCTCCACTCTACATTGCGTTTGATATGAATAACCGGCGATATCTTGGTTTTCGTGGGGTTTCAAGCTGAGATATGTATTTTCTGTGATAATCTTGGTGTGCCTTCTGTGAGAGGTATGCAGAATCATCGAAATCGCACTTTTGGAGCTAATTAATGCGAAAAAACGCGTTTCCTGGTGTTTTCATCACTGCACAGTACGTTTGATATGCAGAACCGGCGACATCTTGGATTTCGTGGGGTTTCAAGCTGAGATATGCATTTTCTGCGATAATCTTGGTGAGGCTTCTATAAGAAGTATGTCGTATCATCGAAATCGCTCTTTTCGAGCTAATTAATGCCAGAAACACGTTATCTGGTGTTTTCACCACTCCACAGTGCGTTTGATATGCAGAACCGGAGATATCTTTGTTTTCGTGGGGTTTCAAGCTGGGATATGCTTTTTCTGCGATAATCTTGGTGGTTCTTCTGTGAGAAGTATGCAGAATCATGGAAATCGCTCTTTGGGAGCAATTTAATGCGAGAAACACGTGTTCTGGTGTTTTCACCACTCCACAGTACTTTTGATATGCAGAACCGGAGATATCTTGGTTTTCGTGGGGTTTCAAGCTGAGATATGCATTTTCTGGGATAATCTTGGTGGTTCTTCTGTGAGAAGTATGCAGAATCATCGAAATCGCTCTTTTGAAGCTATTTAATGCGAGAAACACGTTATCTGGTGTTTTCACGACTCCACAGTGAGTTTGATATGCAGAACCGGATATTTCTTGGTTTTCGTGGGGTTTCAAGCTGAGATATGCATTTTCTGCGATAATCTTGGTGAGGCTTTTGTGAGAAGTATGCAGAATCATCGAAATCGCCCTTTTGGAGCTAATTAATGCGAAAAAACGCGTGTGCTGGTGTTTTCACCACTGCACAGTACGTTTGATATGCAGAACCGGAGATATCTGTGTTTTCGTGGGGTTTCAAGCTGGGATATGCGTTTTCTGCGATAATCTTGGTGGTTCTTCTGTGAGAAGTATGCAGAATCATGGAAATCGCTCTTTGGGAGCAATTTAATTCGAGAAACACGTGTTCTGGTGTTTTCACCACTCCACAGTACGTTTGATACGCAGAACCGCCGATATCTTCATTTTCCTGGGGTGTCAAGATGAGATATGCATTTTCTGCTATAATCTTGGTGGTTCTTCTGTGAGAAGCATGCCGAATCATGGAAATCGCTCTTTTGGAGCTATTTAAGGCGAGAAGCACGTTATCTGGTGTTTTCACCACTCCACAATACATTTGATATGCAGAACCGGCGATGTCTTGGTTTTCGTGGGGTTTCAAGCTGAGATATGCATTTTCAGCGATAATCTTGGTGAGGCTTCTGTGAGAAGTATGCAGAATCATCGAAATCGCTCTTTTGAAGCAATTTAATGCGAGAAACACGTTATCTGGTGTTTTCACCACTCCACAGTGCGTTTGATACGCAGAACCGCCGATATCTTCATTTTCGTGGGGTGTCAAGATGAGATATGCATTTTCTGCGATAATCTTGGTGAGGCTTCTGTGAGAAGTATGCAGAATCATCGAAATCGCTCTTCGGAAGCAATTTATTGCGATAAACACGTTATCTGGAGTTTTCACCACTCCGCAGTACGTTTGATATGCAGAACCGGCGTTATCTTATTTTTCGTGGGGTTTCAAGCTGAGACATCCGTTTTCTGCGATAATCTTGGTGTTTCTTCTGTGAGAAGGATGCCGAATCATCGAAATCGCTCTTTTGGAGCTATTTAATGCGAGAAGCACGTTATCTGGAGTTTTCACAACTCCACAGTGCGTTTGATATGCAGAACCGGAGATATCTTGGTTTTCGTGGGGTTTCAAGCTGAGATATGCGTTTTCTGCGATAATCCTGGTGCGGCTTCTGTGAGAAGTATGCAGAATCATCGAAATCGCCCTTTTGGAGCTAATTAATGCGAAAAACGCGTTTCCTGGTGTTTTCACCACTCCACAGTGCGTTTGATATGCAGAACCGGAGATATCTTGGTTTTCGTGGGGTTTCAAGCTGAGATATGCGTTTTCTGCGATAATCCTGGTGCGGCTTCTGTGAGAAGTATGCAGAATCATCGAAATCGCCCTTTTGGAGCTAATTAATGCGAAAAACGCGTTTCCTGGTGTTTTCACCACTCCACAGTGCGTTTGATATGCAGAACCGGAGATATCTTGGTTTTCGTGGGGTTTCAAGCTGAGATATGCATTTTCTGCTATAATCTTGTTGGTTCTTCTGTGAGTAGTATGCAGAATCATGGAAATCGCTCTTTGGGAGCAATTTAATGCGAGAAACACGTGTTCTGGTGTTTTTACCACTCCACAGAACGTTTGATATGCAGAACCGGAGATATCTTGGTTTTCGTGGTGTTTCAAGCTGAGATATACGTTTTCTGCAATAATCTTGGTGAGGCTTCTGTGAGAAGTATGCAGAATCATCGAAATCGCTCTTCGGAAGCAATTTAATGCGTAAACACGTTATCTGGTGTTTTCACCACTCCACAGTGCGTTTGATATGCAGAACCGGAGATATCTTGGTTTTCGTGGGGTTTCAAGCTGGGATATGCGTTTTCTGCGATAATCTTGGTGGTTCTTCTGTGAGAAGTATGCAGAAATCACCGAAATCGCTCTTCGGAAGCAATTTAATGCGGTAAACACGTTATCTGGTGTTTTCACCACTCCACAGTGCGTGTGATATGCAGAACCTGAGATATCATGGTTTTCGAGTTGTTTCAAGCTGAGATATGCATTTTCTGTGATAATCTTGGTGAGGCTTCTGTGAGAAGTATGCAGAATCATCGAAATCGCTCTTCGAAAGCAATTTGATGCGAGAAGCACGTTATCTGGTGTTTTCACCACTCCGCAGTACGTTTGATATGCAGAACCGGCGTTATCTTATTTTTCGTGGGGTTTCAAGCTGAGATATCCGTTTTCTGCGATAATCTTGGTGTTTCTTCTGTGAGAAGCATGCCGAATCATCGCAATCGCTCTTTTGGAGCTATTTAATGCGAGAAGCACGTTATCTGGTGGTTTCACCACTCCACAGTACGTTTGATATGCAGAACTGGAGATATCTTGGTTTTCGTGGGGTTTCAAGCTGAGATATGCGTTTTCTGCGATAATCTTGGTGTGCCTTCTGTGAGAGGTATGCAGAATCATCGAAATCGCTCTTTTGGAGCTATTTAATGCGAGAAACATGTTATCTGGTGATTTCACCACTCCACATTGCGTTTGATATGAATAACCGGCGATATCTTGGTTTTCGTGGGGTTTCAAGCTGAGATATGTATTTTCTGCGATAATCTTGGTGTGCCTTCTGTGAGAGGTATGCAGAATCATCGAAATCGCTCTTTTGGAGCTAATTAATGCGAAAAAACGCGTTTCCTGGTGTTTTCATCACTGCACAGTACGTTTGATATGCAGAACCGGCGACATCTTGGATTTCGTGGGGTTTCAAGCTGAGATATGCATTTTCTGCGATAATCTTGGTGAGGCTTCTATAAGAAGTATGTCGTATCATCGAAATCGCTCTTTTCGAGCTAATTAATGCCAGAAACACGTTATCTGGTGTTTTCACCACTCCACAGTGCGTGTGATTTGCAGAACCTGAGATATCATGGTTTTCGTGGCGTTTCAAGCTGAGATATGCATTTTCTGCGATAATCTTGATGAGGCTACTGTGAGAAGTATGCAGAATCATGGAAATCGCTCTTTGGTAGCAATTTAATGCGAGAAACACGTGTTCTGGAGTTTTCACCACTCCGCAGTACGTTTGATATGCAGAACCGGCGTTATCTTATTTTTCGTGGGGTTTCAAGCTGAGATATCCGTTTTCTGCGATAATCTTGGTGTTTCTTCTGTGAGAAGGATGCCGAATCATCGAAATCGCTCTTTTGGAGCTATTTAATGCGAGAAGCACGTTATCTGGAGTTTTCACAACTCCACAGTGCGTTTGATATGCAGAACCGGAGATATCTTGGTTTTCGTGGGGTTTCAAGCTGAGATATGCGTTTTCTGCGATAATCCTGGTGCGGCTTCTGTGAGAAGTATGCAGAATCATCGAAATCGCCCTTTTGGAGCTAATTAATGCGAAAAAACGCGTATGCTGGTGTTTTCACCACTGCTCAGTACGTTTGATATGCAGAACCGGAGATATCTTGGTTTTCGTGGGGTTTCAAGCTGGGATATGCGTTTTCTGCGATAATCTTGGTGGTTCTTCTGTGAGAAGTATGCAGAATCATGGAAATCGCTCTTTGGGAGCAATTTAATGCGAGAAACACGTGTTCTGGTGTTTTCACCACTCCACAGTACGTTTGATACGCAGAACCGCCGATATCTTCATTTTCCTGGGGTGTCAAGATGAGATATGCATTTTCTGCTATAATCTTGGTGGTTCTTCTGTGAGAAGTATGCAGAAACATGGAAATCGCTCTTTGGGAGCAATTTAATGCGAGAAACACGTGTTCTGGTGTTTTCACCACTCCACAGTACGTTTGATACGCAGAACCGCCGATATCTTCATTTTCCAGGGGTGTCAAGATGAGATATGCATTTTCTGCGATAATCTTGGTGGTTCTTCTGTGAGAAGCATGCCGAATCATGGAAATCGCTCTTTTGGAGCAATTTAATGCGAGAAGCACGTTATCTGGTGTTTTCACCAATCCACAGTACGTTTGATATGCAGAACCGGCGATGTCTTGGTATTCGTGGGGTTTCAAGCTGAGATATGCATTTTCTGCGATAATATTGATGAGGCTTCGGTGAGAAGTATGCAGAATCATCGAAATCGCTCTTCGGAAGCAATTTGATGCGAGAAGCACGTTATCTGGTGTATTCACCACTCCACAGTACGTTTGATATGCAGAACCGGAGATATCTTGGTATTCGTGGTGTTTCAAGCTGAGATAAGCATTTTCTGCTATAATCTTGTTGGTTCTTCTGTGAGTAGTATGCAGAATCATGGAAATCGCTCTTTGGGAGCAATTTAATGCGAGAAACACGTGTTCTGGTGTTTTCACCACTCCACAGTACGTTTGATATGCAGAACCGGAGATATCTTGGTTTTTGTGGTGTTGCAAGCTGAGATATGTGTTTTCTGCGATAATCTTGGTGAGGCTTCTGTGAGAAGCATGCCGAATCATCGAAATCGCTCTTTTGGAGCTATTTAATGCGAGAAGCACGTTATCTGGTGTTTTCACCACTCCACAGTACCTTTGATATGCAGAACCGGCGATGTCTTGGTTTTCGTGGTGTTTCAAGCTGAGATATGCATTTTCTGCGATAATCTTGATGAGGCTTCTGTGAGAAGTATGCCGAATCATCGAAATCGCTCTTTTGGAACTAATTAATGCGAGAAACACGTGTTCTGGTGTTTACACCACTCCACAGTACGTTTGATATCCAGAACCGGAGATATCTTGGTTTTCGAGGGGTTTCAAGCTGAGATATGCATTTTCTGCGATAATCTTGGTGAGGCTTCTGTGAGAAGTATGCAGAATCATCGAAATCGCTCTTCGGAAGCAATTTGATGCGAGAAGCACGTTATCTGGTGTATTCACCACTCCACAGTACGTTTGATATGCAGAACCGGAGATATCTTGGTATTCGTGGTGTTTCCAGCTGAGATATGCATTTTCTGCGATAATCTTGATGAGGCTACTGTGAGAAGTATGCAGAATCATGGAAATCGCTCTTTGGGAGCAATTTAATGCGAGAAACACGTGTTCTGGTGTTTTCACCACTCCGCAGTACGTTTGATATGCAGAACCGGCGTTATCTTATTTTTCGTGGGGTTTCAAGCTGAGATATCCGTTTTCTGCGATAATCTTGTGTTTCTTCTGTGAGAAGCATGCCGAATCATCGAAATCGCTCTTTTGGAGCTATTTAATGCGAGAAGCACGTTATCTGGTGTTTTCACCACTCCACAGTACCTTTGATATGCAGAACCGGCGATGTCTTGGTTTTCGTGGGGTTGCAAGCTGAGATATGCATTTTCTGCGATAATCTTGGTGAAGCTTCTGTGAGAAGTATGCAGAATCATCGAAATCGCTCTTTTGAAGCAATTTAATGCGAGAAACACGTTATCTGGTGTTTACACCACTCCACAGTACGTTTGACATGCAGAACCGGAGATATCTTGGTATTCGTGGGGTTTCAAGCTGAGATATGCGTTTTCTGCGATAATCCTGGTGCGGCTTCTGTAAGATGTATGCAGAATCATCGAAATCGCCCTTTTGGAGCTAATTAATGCGAAAAACGCGTTTCCTGGTGTTTTCACCACTCCACAGTGCGTTTGATATGCAGAACCGGAGATATCTTGGTTTTCGTGGGGTTTCAAGCTGAGATATGCATTTTCTGCTATAATCTTGTTGGTTCTTCTGTGAGTAGTATGCAGAATCATGGAAATCGCTCTTTGGGAGCAATTTAATGCGAGAAACACGTGTTCTGGTGTTTTCACCACTCCACAGAACGTTTGATATGCAGAACCGGAGATATCTTGGTTTTCGTGGTGTTTCAAGCTGAGATATGCGTTTTCTGCAATAATCTTGGTGAGGCTTCTGTGAGAAGTATGCAGAATCATCGAAATCGCTCTTCGGAAGCAATTTAATGCGGTAAACACGTTATCTGGTGTTTTCACCACTCCGCAGTGCGTTTGATATGCAGAACCGGAGATATCTTGGTATTCGTGGTGTTTCAAGCTGAGATAAGCATTTTCTGCTATAATCTTGTTGGTTCTTCTGTGAGTAGTATGCAGAATCATGGAAATCGCTCTTTGGGAGCAATTTAATGCGAGAAACACGTGTTCTGGTGTTTTCACCACTCCACAGTACGTTTGATATGCAGAACCGGAGATATCTTGGTTTTTGTGGTGTTGCAAGCTGAGATATGTGTTTTCTGCGATAATCTTGGTGAGGCTTCTGTGAGAAGTATGCAGAATCATCGAAATCGCTCTTCGGAAGCAATTTAATGCGATAAACACGTTATCTGGTGTTTTCACCACTCCACAGTACGTTTGGTATGCAGAACCGGAGATATCATGGTTTTCGAGTTGTTTCAAGCTGAGATATGCGTTTTCTGCGATAATCCTGGTGCGGCTTCTGTGAGAAGTATGCAGAATCATCGAAATCGCCCTTTTGGAGCTAATTAATGCGAAAAACGCGTTTCCTGGTGTTTTCACCACTCCACAGTGCGTTTGATATGCAGAACCGGAGATATCTTGGTTTTCGTGGTGTTTCAAGCTGAGATATGCGTTTTCTGCAATAATCTTGGTGAGGCTTCTGTGAGAAGTATGCAGAATCATCGAAATCGCTCTTCGGAAGCAATTTAATGCGGTAAACACGTTATCTGGTGTTTTCACCACTCCACAGTGCGTTTGATATGCAGAACCGGAGATATCTTGGTTTTCGTGGGGTTTCAAGCTGGGATATGCGTTTTCTGCGATAATCTTGGTGGTTCTTCTGTGAGAAGTATGCAGAATCATCGAAATCGCTCTTCGGAAGCAATTTAATGCGGTAAACACGTTATCTGGTGTTTTCACCACTCCACAGTGCGTCTGATATGCAGAACCTGAGATATCATGGTTTTCGTGGCGTTTCAAGTTGAGATATGCATTTTCTGCGATAATCTTGATGAGGCTACTGTGAGAAGTATGCAGAATCATGGAAATCGCACTTTGGGAGCAATTTAATGCGAGAAACACGTGTTCTGGTGTTTTCACCACTCCGCAGTACGTTTGATATGCAGAACCGGCGTTATCTTATTTTTCGTGGGGTTTCAAGCTGAGATATCCGTTTTCTGCGATAATCTTGGTGTTTCTTCTGTGAGAAGCATGCCGAATCATCGAAATCGCTCTTTTGGAGCTATTTAATGCGAGAAGCACGTTATCTGGTGGTTTCACCACTCCACAGTACGTTTGATATGCAGAACTGCAGATATCTTGGTTTTCGTGGGGTTTCAAGCTGAGATATGCGTTTTCTGCGATAATCTTGGTGAGGCTTCTGTGAGATGTATGCAGAATCATCGAAATCGCTCTTTGGGAGCAATTTAATGCGAGAAACACGTGTTCTGTTGTTTACACCACTCCACAGTACGTTTGGTATGCAGAACCGGAGATATCATGGTTTTCGAGTTGTTTCAAGCTGAGATATGCATTTTCTGTGATAATCTTGGTGAGGCTTCTGTGAGAAGTATGCAGAATCATCGAAATCGCTCTTCGAAAGCAATTTGATGCGAGAAGCACGTTATCTGGTGTTTTCACCAGTCCACAGTACGTTTGATATGCAGAACCGGCGATGTCTTGGTATTCGTGGGGTTTCAAGCTGAGATATGCATTTTCTGCGATAATATTGATGAGGCTTCTGTGAGAAGGATGTCGAATCATCGAAATCGCTCTTTGGAAGCTATTTAATGCGAGAAACACGTTATCTGGTGATTTCACCACTCCACATTGCGTTTGATATGAATAACCGGCGATATCTTGGTTTTCGTGGGGTTTCAAGCTGAGATATGTATTTTCTGCGATAATCTTGGTGTGCCTTCTGTGAGAAGTATGCAGAATCATGGAAATCGCTCTTCGGAAGCAATTTAATGCGGTAAACACGTTATCTGGTGTTTTCACCACTCCACAGTGCGTCTGATATGCAGAACCTGAGATATCATGGTTTTCGTGGCGTTTCAAGTTGAGATATGCATTTTCTGCGATAATCTTGATGAGGCTACTGTGAGAAGTATGCAGAATCATGGAAATCGCACTTTGGGAGCAATTTAATGCGAGAAACACGTGTTCTGGTGTTTTCACCACTCCGCAGTACGTTTGATATGCAGAACCGGCGTTATCTTATTTTTCGTGGGGTTTCAAGCTGAGATATCCGTTTTCTGCGATAATCTTGGTGTTTCTTCTGTGAGAAGCATGCCGAATCATCGAAATCGCTCTTTTGGAGCTATTTAATGCGAGAAGCACGTTATCTGGTGGTTTCACCACTCCACAGTACGTTTGATATGCAGAACTGCAGATATCTTGGTTTTCGTGGGGTTTCAAGCTGAGATATGCGTTTTCTGCGATAATCTTGGTGAGGCTTCTGTGAGATGTATGCAGAATCATCGAAATCGCTCTTTGGGAGCAATTTAATGCGAGAAACACGTGTTCTGTTGTTTACACCACTCCACAGTACGTTTGGTATGCAGAACCGGAGATATCATGGTTTTCGAGTTGTTTCAAGCTGAGATATGCATTTTCTGTGATAATCTTGGTGAGGCTTCTGTGAGAAGTATGCAGAATCATCGAAATCGCTCTTCGAAAGCAATTTGATGCGAGAAGCACGTTATCTGGTGTTTTCACCAGTCCACAGTACGTTTGATATGCAGAACCGGCGATGTCTTGGTATTCGTGGGGTTTCAAGCTGAGATATGCATTTTCTGCGATAATATTGATGAGGCTTCTGTGAGAAGGATGTCGAATCATCGAAATCGCTCTTTGGAAGCTATTTAATGCGAGAAACACGTTATCTGGTGATTTCACCACTCCACATTGCGTTTGATATGAATAACCGGCGATATCTTGGTTTTCGTGGGGTTTCAAGCTGAGATATGTATTTTCTGCGATAATCTTGGTGTGCCTTCTGTGAGAAGTATGCAGAATCATGGAAATCGCTCTTTGGGAGCAATTTAATGCGAGAAACACGTGTTCTGGTGTTTTCACCACTCCACAGTACGTTTGATATGCAGAACCGGAGATATCTTGGTTTTCGTGGGGTTTCAAGCTGAGATATGCATTTTCTGGGATAATCTTGGTGGTTCTTCTGTGAGAAGTATGCAGAATCATCGGAATCGCTCTTTTGAAGCTATTTAATGCGAGAAACACGTTATCTGGTGTTTTCACGACTCCACAGTGAGTTTGATATGCAGAACCGGATATTTCTTGGTTTTCGTGGGGTTACCAGCTGAGATATGCATTTTCTGCGATAATCTTGGTGAGGCTTCTGTGAGAAGTATGCAGAATCATCGAAATCGCCCTTTTGGAGCTAATTAATGCGAAAAAACGCGTATGCTGGTGTTTTCACCACTGCACAGTACGTTTGATATGCAGAACCGGAGATATCTTGGTTTTCGTGGGGTTTCAAGCTGGGATATTCGTTTTCTGCGATAATCTTGGTGGTTCTTCTGTGAGAAGTATGCACAATCATGGAAATCGCTCTTTGGGAGCAATTTAATGCGAGAAACACGTGTTCTGGTGTTTTCACCACTCCACAGTACGTTTGATACGCAGAACCGGCGATGTCTTGGTTTTCGGGGGTTTCAAGCTGAGATATGCATTTTCAGCGATAATCTTGGTGAGGCTTCTGTGAGAAGTATGCAGAATCATCGAAATCGCTCTTTTGAAGCAATTTAATGCGAGAAACACGTTATCTGGTGTTTTCACCACTCCACAGTGCGTTTGATACGCAGAACCGCCGATATCTTCATTTTCGTGGGGTGTCAAGATGAGATATGCATTTTCTGCGATAATCTTGGTGAGGCTTCTGTGAGAAGTATGCAGAATCATCGAAATCGCTCTTCGGAAGCAATTTATTGCGATAAACACGTTATCTTGAGTTTTCACCACTCCACAGTACGTTTGATATGCAGAACTAGAGATATCTTGGTTTTCGTGGGGTTTCAAGCTGAGATATGCGTTTTCTGCGATAATCTTGGTGAGGCTTCTGTGAGATGTATGCAGAATCATCGAAATCGCTCTTTGGGAGCAATTTAATGCGAGAAACACGTGTTCTGTTGTTTACACCACTCCACAGTACGTTTGGTATGCAGAACCGGAGATATCATGGTTTTCGAGTTGTTTCAAGCTGAGATATGCATTTTCTGTGATAATCTTGGTGAGGCTTCTGTGAGAAGTATGCAGAATCATCGAAATCGCTCTTCGAAAGCAATTTGATGCGAGAAGCACGTTATCTGGTGTTTTCACCACTCCACAGTACGTTTGATATGCAGAACCGGCGATGTCTTGGTATTCGTGGGGTTTCAAGCTGAGATATGCATTTTCTGCGATAATATTGATGAGGCTTCTGTGAGAAGTATGTCGAATCAATGAAATCGCTCTTTGGAAGCTATTTAATGCGAGAAACACGTTATCTGGTGATTTCACCACTCCACATTGCGTTTGATATGAATAACCGGCGATATCTTGGTTTTCGTGGGGTTTCAAGCTGAGATATGTATTTTCTGTGATAATCTTGGTGTGCCTTCTGTGAGAGGTATGCAGAATCATCGAAATCGCACTTTTGGAGCTAATTAATGCGAAAAAACGCGTTTCCTGGTGTTTTCATCACTGCACAGTACGTTTGATATGCAGAACCGGCGACATCTTGGATTTCGTGGGGTTTCAAGCTGAGATATGCATTTTCTGCGATAATCTTGGTGAGGCTTCTATAAGAAGTATGTCGTATCATCGAAATCGCTCTTTTCGAGCTAATTAATGCCAGAAACACGTTATCTGGTGTTTTCACCACTCCACAGTGCGTTTGATATGCAGAACCGGAGATATCTTGGTTTTCGTGGGGTTTCAAGCTGGGATATGCGTTTTCTGCGATAATCTTGGTGGTTCTTCTGTGAGAAGTATGCAGAATCATGGAAATCGCTCTTTGGGAGCAATTTAATGCGAGAAACACGTGTTCTGGTGTTTTCACCACTCCACAGTACGTTTGATATGCAGAACCGGAGATATCTTGGTTTTCGTGGGGTTTCAAGCTGAGATATGCATTTTCTGGGATAATCTTTGTGGTTCTTCTGTGAGAAGTATGCAGAATCATCGAAATCGCTCTTTTGAAGCTACTTAATGCGAGAAACACGTTATCTGGTGTTTTCACGACTCCACAGTGAGTTTGATATGCAGAACCGGATATTTCTTGGTTTTCGTGGGGTTTCAAGCTGAGATATGCATTTTCTGCGATAATCTTGGTGAGGCTTTTGTGAGAAGTATGCAGAATCATCGAAATCGCCCTTTTGGAGCTAATTAATGCGAAAAAACGCGTATGCTGGTGTTTTCACCACTGCACAGTACGTTTGATACGCAGAACCGCCGATATCTTCATTTTCCTGGGGTGTCAAGATGAGATATGCATTTTCTGCTATAATCTTGGTGGTTCTTCTGTGAGAAGCATGCCGAATCATGGAAATCGCTCTTTTGGAGCTATTTAAGGCGAGAAGCACGTTATCTGGTGTTTTCACCACTCCACAGTACGTTTGATATGCAGAACCGGCGATGTCTTGGTTTTCGTGGGGTTTCAAGCTGAGATATGCATTTTCAGCGATAATCTTGGTGAGGCTTCTGTGAGAAGTATGCAGAATCATCGAAATCGCTCTTTTGAAGCAATTTAATGCGAGAAACACGTTATCTGGTGTTTTCACCACTCCACAGTGCGTTTGATACGCAGAACCGCCGATATCTTCATTTTCGTGGGGTGTCAAGATGAGATATGCATTTTCTGCGATAATCTTGGTGGTTCTTCTGTGAGAAGTATGCAGAATCATCGAAATCGCTCTTCGGAAGCAATTTAATGCGGTAAACACGTTATCTGGTGTTTTCACCACTCCACAGTGCGTGTGATATGCAGAACCTGAGATATCATGGTTTTCGTGGCGTTTCAAGTTGAGATATGCATTTTCTGCGATAATCTTGATGAGGCTACTGTGAGAAGTATGCAGAATCATGGAAATCGCACTTTGGGAGCAATTTAATGCGAGAAACACGTGTTCTGGTGTTTTCACCACTCCGCAGTACGTTTGATATGCAGAACCGGCGTTATCTTATTTTTCGTGGGGTTTCAAGCTGAGATATCCGTTTTCTGCGATAATCTTGGTGTTTCTTCTGTGAGAAGTATGCAGAATCATCGAAATCGCTCTTCGAAAGCAATTTGATGCGAGAAGCACGTTATCTGGTGTTTTCACCACTCCACAGTACGTTTGATATGCAGAACCGGCGATGTCTTGGTATTCGTGGGGTTGCAAGCTGAGATATGCATTTTCTGCGATAATATTGATGAGGCTTCTGTGAGAAGTATGTCGAATCATCGAAATCGCTCTTTGGAAGCTATTTAATGCGAGAAACACGTTATCTGGTGATTTCACCACTCCACATTGCGTTTGATATGAATAACCGGCGATATCTTGGTTTTCGTGGGGTTTCAAGCTGAGATATGTATTTTCTGCGATAATCTTGGTGTGCCTTCTGTGAGAGGTATGCAGAATCATCGAAATCGCTCTTTTGGAGCTAATTAATGCGAAAAAACGCGTTTCCTGGTGTTTTCATCATTGCACAGTACGTTTGATATGCAGAACCGGCGACATCTTGGATTTCGTGGGGTTTCAAGCTGAGATATGCATTTTCTGCGATAATCTTGGTGAGGCTTCTATAAGAAGTATGTCGTATCATCGAAATCGCTCTTTTCGAGCTAATTAATGCCAGAAACACGTTATCTGGTGTTTTCACCACTCCACAGTGCGTGTGATTTGCAGAACCTGAGATATCATGGTTTTCGTGGCGTTTCAAGCTGAGATATGCATTTTCTGCGATAATCTTGATGAGGCTACTGTGAGAAGTATGCAGAATCATGGAAATCGCTCTTTGGTAGCAATTTAATGCGAGAAACACGTGTTCTGGAGTTTTCACCACTCCGCAGTACGTTTGATATGCAGAACCGGCGTTATCTTATTTTTCGTGGGGTTTCAAGCTGAGATATCCGTTTTCTGCGATAATCTTGGTGTTTCTTCTGTGAGAAGGATGCCGAATCATCGAAATCGCTCTTTTGGCGCTATTTAATGCGAGAAGCACGTTATCTGGAGTTTGCACAACTCCACAGTGCGTTTGATATGCAGAACCGGAGATATCTTGGTTTTCGTGGGGTTTCAAGCTGAGATATGCATTTTCTGCTATAATCTTGTTGGTTCTTCTGTGAGTAGTATGCAGAATCATGGAAATCGCTCTTTGGGAGCAATTTAATGCGAGAAACACGTGTTCTGGTGTTTCTACCACTCCACAGAACGTTTGATATGCAGAACCGGAGATATCTTGGTTTTCGTGGTGTTTCAAGCTGAGATATGCGTTTTCTGCAATAATCTTGGTGAGGCTTCTGTGAGAAGTATGCAGAATCATCGAAATCGCTCTTCGGAAGCAATTTAATGCGGTAAACACGTTATCTGGTGTTTTCACCACTCCACAGTGCGTTTGATATGCAGAACCGGAGATATCTTGGTTTTCGTGGGGTTTCAAGCTGGGATATGCGTTTTCTGCGATAATCTTGGTGGTTCTTCCGTGAGAAGTATGCAGAATCATCGAAATCGCTCTTCGGAAGCAATTTAATGCGGTAAACACGTTATCTGGTGTTTTCACCACTCCAGAGTGCGGGTGATATGCAGAACCTGAGATATCATGGTTTTCGTGGCGTTTCAAGTTGAGATATGCATTTTCTGCGATAATCTTGATGAGGCTACTGTAGGAAGTATGCAGAATCATGGAAATCGCACTTTGGGAGCAATTTAATGCGAGAAACACGTGTTCTGGTGTTTTCACCACTCCGCAGTACGTTTGATATGCAGAACCTGCGTTATCTTATTTTTCGTGGGGTTTCAAGCTGAGATATCCGTTTTCTGCGATAATCTTGGTGTTTCTTCTGTGAGAAGCATGCCGAATCATCGAAATCGCTCTTTTGGAGCTATTTAATGCGAGAAGCACGTTATCTGGTGGTTTCACCACTCCACAGTTAGTTTGATATGCAGAACTGGAGATATCTTGGTTTTCGTGGGGTTTCAAGCTGAGATATGCGTTTTCTGCGATAATCTTGGTGAGGCTTCTGTGAGATGTATGCAGAATCATCGAAATCGCTCTTTGGGAGCAATTTAATGCGAGAAACGCGTGTTCTGTTGTTTACACCACTCCACAGTACGTTTGGTATGCAGAACCGGAGATATCATGGTTTTCGAGTTGTTTCAAGCTGAGATATGCATTTTCTGTGATAATCTTGGTGAGGCTTCTGTGAGAAGTATGCAGAATCATCGAAATCGCTCTTCGAAAGCAATTTGATGCGAGAAGCACGTTATCTGGTGTTTTCACCACTCCACAGTACGTTTGATATGCAGAACCGGCGATGTCTTGGTTTTCGTGGAGTTTCAAGCTGGGATATGCGTTTTCTGCGATAATCTTGGTGGTTCTTCTGTGAGAAGTATGCAGAATCATGGAAATCGCTCTTTGGGAGCAATTTAATGCGAGAAACACGTGTTCTGGTGTTTTCACCACTCCACAGTACGTTTGATATGCAGAACCGGAGATATCTTGGTTTTCGTGGGGTTTCAAGCTGAGATATGCATTTTCTGCGATAATCTTGGTGAGGCTTCTGTGAGAAGTATGCAGAATCATCGAAATCGCCCTTTTGGAGCTAATTAATGCGAAAAAACGCGTATGCTGGTGTTTTCACCACTGCACAGTACGTTTGATATGCACAACCGGAGATATCTTGGTTTTCGTGGGGTTTCAAGCTGAGATATGCATTTTCTGCGATAATCTTGGTGAGGCTTCTGTGAGAAGTATGCAGAATCATCGAAATCGCCCTTTTGGAGCTAATTAATGCGAAAAAACGCGTATGCTGGTGTTTTCACCACTGCACAGTACGTTTGATATGCAGAACCGGAGATATCTTGGTTTTCGTGGGGTTTCAAGCTGGGATATGCGTTTTCTGCGATAATCTTGGTGGTTCTTCTGTGAGAAGTATGCAGAATCATGGAAATCGCTCTTTGGGAGCAATTTAATGCGAGAAACACGTGTTCTGGTGTTTTCACCACTCCACAGTACGTTTGATACGCAGAACCGCCGATATCTTCATTTTCCTGGGGTGTCAAGATGAGATATGCATTTTCTGCTATAATCTTGGTGGTTCTTCTGTGAGAAGTATGCAGAATCATGGAAATCGCTCTTTGGGAGCAATTTAATTCGAGAAACACGTTATCTGGTGTTTTCACCACTCCACAGTACGTTTGATATGCAGAACCGGCGATGTCTTGGTATTCGTGGGGTTTCAAGCTGAGATATGCATTTTCTGCGATAATATTGATGAGGCTTCTGTGAGAAGTATGTCGAATCATCGAAATCGCTCTTTGGAAGCTATTTAATGCGAGAAACACGTTATCTGGTGATTTCACCACTCCACATTGCGTTTGATATGAATAACCGGCGATATCTTGGTTTTCGTGGGGTTTCAAGCTGAGATATGTATTTTCTGTGATAATCTTGGTGTGCCTTCTGTGAGATGTATGCAGAATCGTCGAAATCGCACTTTTGGAGCTAATTAATGCGAAAAAACGCGTTTCCTGGTGTTTTCATCACTGCACAGTACGTATCATGTGCAGAACCGGCGACATCTTGGATTTCGTGGGGTTTCAAGCTGAGATATGCATCTTCTGCGATAATCTTGGTGAGGCTTCTATAAGAAGTATGTCGTATCATCGAAATCGCTCTTTTCGAGCTAATTAATGCCAGAAACACGTTATCTGGTGTTTTCACCACTCCACAGTGCGTTTGATATGCAGAACCGGAGATATCTTGGTTTTCGTGGGGTTTCAAGCTGGGATATGCGTTTTCTGCGATAATCTTGGTGGTTCTTCTGTGAGAAGTATGCAGAATCATGGAAATCGCTCTTTGGGAGCAATTTAATGCGAGAAACACGTGTTCTGGTGTTTTCACCACTCCACAGTACGTTTGATATGCAGAACCGGAGATATCTTGGTTTTCGTGGGGTTTCAAGCTGAGATATGCATTTTCTGGGATAATCTTGGTGGTTCTTCTGTGAGAAGTATGCAGAATCATCGAAATCGCTCTTTTGAAGCTAATTAATGCCAGAAACACGTTATCTGGTGTTTTCACCACTCCACAGTGCGTTTGATATGCAGAACCGGAGATATCTTGGTTTTCGTGGGGTTTCAAGCTGGGATATGCGTTTTCTGCGATAATCTTGGTGGTTCTTCTGTGAGAAGTATGCAGAATCATGGAAATCGCTCTTTGGGAGCAATTTAATGCGAGAAACACGTGTTCTGGTGTTTTCACCACTCCACAGTACGTTTGATATGCAGAACCGGCGACATCTTGGATTTCGTGGGGTTTCAAGCTGAGATATGCATTTTCTGCGATAATCTTGGTGAGGCTTCTATAAGAAGTATGTCGTATCATCGAAATCGCTCTTTTCGAGCTAATTAATGCCAGAAACACGTTATCTGGTGTTTTCACCACTCCACAGTGCGTGTGATTTGCAGAACCTGAGATATCATGGTTTTCGTGGCGTTTCAAGCTGAGATATGCATTTTCTGCGATAATCTTGATGAGGCTACTGTGAGAAGTATGCAGAATCATGGAAATCGCTCTTTGGTAGCAATTTAATGCGAGAAACACGTGTTCTGGAGTTTTCACCACTCCGCAGTACGTTTGATATGCAGAACCGGCGTTATCTTATTTTTCGTGGGGTTTCAAGCTGAGATATCCGTTTTCTGCGATAATCTTGGTGTTTCTTCTGTGAGAAGGATGCCGAATCATCGAAATCGCTCTTTTGGCGCTATTTAATGCGAGAAGCACGTTATCTGGAGTTTGCACAACTCCACAGTGCGTTTGATATGCAGAACCGGAGATATCTTGGTTTTCGTGGGGTTTCAAGCTGAGATATGCATTTTCTGCTATAATCTTGTTGGTTCTTCTGTGAGTAGTATGCAGAATCATGGAAATCGCTCTTTGGGAGCAATTTAATGCGAGAAACACGTGTTCTGGTGTTTCTACCACTCCACAGAACGTTTGATATGCAGAACCGGAGATATCTTGGTTTTCGTGGTGTTTCAAGCTGAGATATGCGTTTTCTGCAATAATCTTGGTGAGGCTTCTGTGAGAAGTATGCAGAATCATCGAAATCGCTCTTCGGAAGCAATTTAATGCGGTAAACACGTTATCTGGTGTTTTCACCACTCCACAGTGCGTTTGATATGCAGAACCGGAGATATCTTGGTTTTCGTGGGGTTTCAAGCTGGGATATGCGTTTTCTGCGATAATCTTGGTGGTTCTTCCGTGAGAAGTATGCAGAATCATCGAAATCGCTCTTCGGAAGCAATTTAATGCGGTAAACACGTTATCTGGTGTTTTCACCACTCCACAGTGCGGGTGATATGCAGAACCTGAGATATCATGGTTTTCGTGGCGTTTCAAGTTGAGATATGCATTTTCTGCGATAATCTTGATGAGGCTACTGTAGGAAGTATGCAGAATCATGGAAATCGCACTTTGGGAGCAATTTAATGCGAGAAACACGTGTTCTGGCGTTTTCACCACTCCGCAGTACGTTTGATATGCAGAACCTGCGTTATCTTATTTTTCGTGGGGTTTCAAGCTGAGATATCCGTTTTCTGCGATAATCTTGGTGTTTCTTCTGTGAGAAGCATGCCGAATCATCGAAATCGCTCTTTTGGAGCTATTTAATGCGAGAAGCACGTTATCTGGTGGTTTCACCACTCCACAGTTAGTTTGATATGCAGAACTGGAGATATCTTGGTTTTCGTGGGGTTTCAAGCTGAGATATGCGTTTTCTGCGATAATCTTGGTGAGGCTTCTGTGAGATGTATGCAGAATCATCGAAATCGCTCTTTGGGAGCAATTTAATGCGAGAAACGCGTGTTCTGTTGTTTACACCACTCCACAGTACGTTTGGTATGCAGAACCGGAGATATCATGGTTTTCGAGTTGTTTCAAGCTGAGATATGCATTTTCTGTGATAATCTTGGTGAGGCTTCTGTGAGAAGTATGCAGAATCATCGAAATCGCTCTTCGAAAGCAATTTGATGCGAGAAGCACGTTATCTGGTGTTTTCACCACTCCACAGTACGTTTGATATGCAAAACCGGCGATGTCTTGGTTTTCGTGGAGTTTCAAGCTGGGATATGCGTTTTCTGCGATAATCTTGGTGGTTCTTCTGTGAGAAGTATGCAGAATCATGGAAATCGCTCTTTGGGAGCAATTTAATGCGAGAAACACGTGTTCTGGTGTTTTCACCACTCCACAGTACGTTTGATATGCAGAACCGGAGATATCTTGGTTTTCGTGGGGTTTCAAGCTGAGATATGCATTTTCTGCGATAATCTTGGTGAGGCTTCTGTGAGAAGTATGCAGAATCATCGAAATCGCCCTTTTGGAGCTAATTAATGCGAAAAAACGCGTATGCTGGTGTTTTCACCACTGCACAGTACGTTTGATATGCACAACCGGAGATATCTTGGTTTTCGTGGGGTTTCAAGCTGAGATATGCATTTTCTGCGATAATCTTGGTGAGGCTTCTGTGAGAAGTATGCAGAATCATCGAAATCGCCCTTTTGGAGCTAATTAATGCGAAAAAACGCGTATGCTGGTGTTTTCACCACTGCACAGTACGTTTGATATGCAGAACCGGAGATATCTTGGTTTTCGTGGGGTTTCAAGCTGGGATATGCGTTTTCTGCGATAATCTTGGTGGTTCTTCTGTGAGAAGTATGCAGAATCATGGAAATCGCTCTTTGGGAGCAATTTAATGCGAGAAACACGTGTTCTGGTGTTTTCACCACTCCACAGTACGTTTGATATGCAGAACCGGCGATGTCTTGGTATTCGTGGGGTTTCAAGCTGAGATATGCATTTTCTGCGATAATATTGATGAGGCTTCTGTGAGAAGTATGTCGAATCATCGAAATCGCTCTTTGGAAGCTATTTAATGCGAGAAACACGTTATCTGGTGATTTCACCACTCCACATTGCGTTTGATATGAATAACCGGCGATATCTTGGTTTTCGTGGGGTTTCAAGCTGAGATATGTATTTTCTGTGATAATCTTGGTGTGCCTTCTGTGAGAGGTATGCAGAATCGTCGAAATCGCACTTTTGGAGCTAATTAATGCGAAAAAACGCGTTTCCTGGTGTTTTCATCACTGCACAGTACGTATCATGTGCAGAACCGGCGACATCTTGGATTTCGTGGGGTTTCAAGCTGAGATATGCATTTTCTGCGATAATCTTGGTGAGGCTTCTATAAGAAGTATGTCGTATCATCGAAATCGCTCTTTTCGAGCTAATTAATGCCAGAAACACGTTATCTGGTGTTTTCACCACTCCACAGTGCGTTTGATATGCAGAACCGGAGATATCTTGGTTTTCGTGGGGTTTCAAGCTGAGATATGCATTTTCTGCGATAATCTTGGTGAGGCTTTTGTGAGAAGTATGCAGAATCATCGAAATCGCCCTTTTGGAGCTAATTAATGCGAAAAAACGCGTATGCTGGTGTTTTCACCACTGCACAGTACGTTTGATATGCAGAACCGGAGATATCTTGGTTTTCGTGGGGTTTCAAGCTGGGATATGCGTTTTCTGCGATAATCTTGGTGGTTCTTCTGTGAGAAGTATGCAGAATCATGGAAATCGCACTTTGGGAGCAATTTAATGCGAGAAACACGTGTTCTGGTGTTTTCACCACTCCACAGTACGTTTGATACGCAGAACTGCCGATATCTTCATTTTCCTGGGGTGTCAAGATGAGATATGCATTTTCTGCTATAATCTTGGTGGTTCTTCTGTGAGAAGCATGCCGAATCATGGAAATCGCTCTTTTGGAGCTATTTAAGGCGAGAAGCACGTTATCTGGTGTTTTCACCACTCCACAGTACGTTTGATATGCAGAACCGGCGATGTCTTGGTTTTCGTGGGGTTTCAAGCTGAGATATGCATTTTCAGCGATAATCTTGGTGAGGCTTCTGTGAGAAGTATGCAGAATCATCGAAATCGCTCTTTTGAAGCAATTTAATGCGAGAAACACGTTATCTGGTGTTTTCACCACTCCACAGTGCGTTTGATACGCAGAACCGCCGATATCTTCATTTTCGTGGGGTGTCAAGATGAGATATGCATTTTCTGCGATAATCTTGGTGAGGCTTCTGTGAGAAGTATGCAGAATCATCGAAATCGCTCTTCGAAAGCAATTTGATGCGAGAAGCACGTTATCTGTGTTTTCACCACTCCACAGTACGTTTGATATGCAGAACCGGCGATGTCTTGGTATTCGTGGGGTTGCAAGCTGAGATATGCATTTTCTGCGATAATATTGATGAGGCTTCTGTGAGAAGTATGTCGAATCATCGAAATCGCTCTTTGGAAGCTATTTAATGCGAGAAACACGTTATCTGGTGATTTCACCACCCCAATATTGCGTTTGATATGAATAACCGGCGATATCTTGGTTTTCGTGGGGTTTCAAGCTGAGATATGTATTTTCTGCGATAATCTTGGTGTGCCTTCTGTGAGAGGTATGCAGAATCATCGAAATCGCTCTTTTGGAGCTAATCAATGCGAAAAAACGCGTTTCCTGGTGTTTTCATCACTGCACAGTACGTTTGATATGCAGAACCGGCGACATCTTGGATTTCGTGGGGTTTCAAGCTGAGATATGCATTTTCTGCGATAATCTTGGTGAGGCTTCTATAAGAAGTATGTCGTATCATCGAAATCGCTCTTTTCGAGCTAATTAATGCCAGAAACACGTTATCTGGTGTTTTCACCACTCCACAGTGCGTGTGATTTGCAGAACCTGAGATATCATGGTTTTCGTGGCGTTTCAAGCTGAGATATGCATTTTCTGCGATAATCTTGATGAGGCTACTGTGAGAAGTATGCAGAATCATGGAAATCGCTCTTTGGTAGCAATTTAATGCGAGAAACACGTGTTCTGGAGTTTTCACCACTCCGCAGTACGTTTGATATGCAGAACCGGCGTTATCTTATTTTTCGTGGGGTTTCAAGCTGAGATATCCGTTTTCTGCGATAATCTTGGTGTTTCTTCTGTGAGAAGGATGCCGAATCATCGAAATCGCTCTTTTGGAACTATTTAATGCGAGAAGCACATTATCTGGAGTTTTCACAACTCCACAGTGCGTTTGATATGCAGAACCGGAGATATCTTGGTTTTCGTGGGGTTTCAAGCTGAGATATGCGTTTTCTGCGATAATCCTGGTGTGGCTTCTGTGAGAAGTATGCAGAATCATCGAAATCGCCCTTTTGGAGCTAATTAATGCGAAAAACGCGTTTCCTGGTGTTTTCACCACTCCACAGTGCGTTTGATATGCAGAACCGGAGATATCTTGGTTTTCGTGGGGTTTCAAGCTGAGATATGCATTTTCTGCTATAATCTTGTTGGTTCTTCTGTGAGTAGTATGCAGAATCATGGAAATCGCTCTTTGGGAGCAATTTAATGCGAGAAACACGTGTTCTGGTGTTTTTAATAACTCCACAGAACGTTTGATATGCAGAACCGGAGATATCTTGGTTTTCGTGGTGTTTCAAGCTGAGATATGCGTTTTCTGCAATAATCTTTGTGAGGCTTCTGTGAGAAGTATGCAGAATCATCGAAATCGCTCTTCGGAAGCAATTTAATGCGGTAAACACGTTATCTGGTGTTTTCACCACTCCACTGTGCGTTTGATATGCAGAACCGGAGATATCTTGGTTTTCGTGGGGTTTCAAGCTGGGATATGCGTTTTCTGCGATAATCTTGGTGGTTCTTCTGTGAGAAGTATGCAGAATCATCGAAATCGCTCTTCGGAAGCAATTTAATGCGGTAAACACGTTACCTGGTGTTTTCACCACTCCACAGTGCGTGTGATATGCAGAACCTGAGATATCATGGTTTTCGTGGCGTTTCAAGTTGAGATATGCATTTTCTGCGATAATCTTGATGAGGCTACTGTGAGAAGTATGCAGAATCATGGAAATCGCACTTTGGGAGCAATTTAATGCGAGAAACACGTGTTCTGGTGTTTTCACCACTCCGCAGTACGTTTGATATGCAGAACCGGCGTTATCTTATTTTTCGTGGGGTTTCAAGCGGAGATATCCGTTTTCTGCGATAATCTTGGTGTTTCTTCTGTGAGAAGCATGCCGAATCATCGAAATCGCTCTTTTGGAGCTATTTAATGCGAGAAGCACGTTATCTGGTGGTTTCACCACTCCACAGTACGTTTGATATGCAGAACTGGAGATATCTTGGTTTTCGTGGGGTTTCAAGCTGAGATATGCGTTTTCTGCGATAATCTTGGTGAGGCTTCTGTGAGATGTATGCAGAATCATCGAAATCGCTCTTTGGGAGCAATTTAATGCGAGAAACGCGTGTTCTGTTGTTTACACCACTCCACAGTACGTTTGGTATGCAGAACCGGAGATATCATGGTTTTCGAGTTGTTTCAAGCTGAGATATGCATTTTCTGTGATAATCTTGGTGAGGCTTCTGTGAGAAGTATGCAGAATCATCGAAATCGCTCTTCGAAAGCAATTTGATGCGAGAAGCACGTTATCTGGTGTTTTCACCACTCCACAGTACGTTTGATATGCAGAACCGGCGATGTCTTGGTATTCGTGGGGTTGCAAGCTGAGATATGCATTTTCTGCGATAATATTGATGAGGCTTCTGTGAGAAGTATGTCGAATCATCGAAATCGCTCTTTGGGAGCAATTTAATGCGAGAAACACGTGTTCTGGTGTTTTCACCACTCCACAGTACGTTTGATACGCAGAACCGCCGATATCTTCATTTTCCTGGGGTGTCAAGATGAGATATGCATTTTCTGCTATAATCTTGGTGGTTCTTCTGTGAGAGGTATGCAGAATCATCGAAATCGCTCTTTTGGAGCTAATTAATTGCGAAAAAACGCGTTTCCTGGTGTTTTCATCACTGCACAGTACGTTTGATATGCAGAACCGGCGACATCTTGGATTTCGTGGGGTTTCAAGCTGAGATATGCATTTTCTGCGATAATCTTGGTGAGGCTTCTATAAGAAGTATGTCGTATCATCGAAATCGCTCTTTTCGAGCTAATTAATGCCAGAAACACGTTATCTGGTGTTTTCACCACTCCACAGTGCGTTTGATATGCAGAACCGGAGATATCTTGGTTTTCGTGGGGTTTCAAGCTGGGATATGCGTTTTCTGCGATAATCTTGGTGGTTCTTCTGTGAGAAGTATGCAGAATCATGGAAATCGCTCTTTGGGAGCAATTTAATGCGAGAAACACGTGTTCTGGTGTTTTCACCACTCCACAGTACGTTTGATATGCAGAACCGGAGATATCTTGGTTTTCGTGGGGTTTCAAGCTGGGATATGCGTTTTCTGCGATAATCTTGGTGGTTCTTCTGTGAGAAGTATGCAGAATCATGGAAATCGCTCTTTGGGAGCAATTTAATGCGAGAAACACGTGTTCTGGTGTTTTCACCACTCCACAGTACGTTTGATACGCAGAACCGCCGATATCTTCATTTTCCTGGGGTGTCAAGATGAGATATGCATTTTCTGCTATAATCTTGGTGGTTCTTCTGTGAGAAGTATGCAGAATCATGGAAATCGCTCTTCGGGAGCAATTTAATGCGAGAAACACGTGTTCTGGTGTTTTCACCACTCCACAGTACGTTTGATACGCAGAACCGCCGATATCTTCATTTTCCTGGGGTGTCAAGATGAGATATGCATTTTCTGCGATAATCTTGGTGGTTCTTCTGTGAGAAGCATGCCGAATCATGGAAATCGCTCTTTTGGAGCTATTTAAGGCGAGAAGCACGTTATCTGGTGTTTTCACCACTCCACAGTACGTTTGATATGCAGAACCGGCGATGTCTTGGTTTTCGTGGGGTTTCAAGCTGAGATATGCATTTTCAGCGATAATCTTGGTGAGGCTTCTGTGAGAAGTATGCAGAATCATCGAAATCGCTCTTTTGAAGCAATTTAATGCGAGAAACACGTTATCTGGTGTTTTCACCACTCCACAGTGCGTTTGATACGCAGAACCGCCGATATCTTCATTTTCGTGGGGTGTCAAGATGAGATATGCATTTTCTGCGATAATCTTGGTTAGGCTTCTGTGAGAAGTATGCAGAATCATCGAAATCGCTCTTCGGAAGCAATTTATTGCGATAAACACGTTATCTGGAGTTTTCACCACTCCACAGTGCGTGTGATTTGCAGAACCTGAGATATCATGGTTTTCGTGGCGTTTCAAGCTGAGATATGCATTTTCTGCGATAATCTTGATGAGGCTACTGTGAGAAGTATGCAGAATCATGGAAATCGCTCTTTGGTAGCAATTTAATGCGAGAAACACGTGTTCTGGAGTTTTCACCACTCCGCAGTACGTTTGATATGCAGAACCGGCGTTATCTTATTTTTCGTGGGGTTTCAAGCTGACATATCCGTTTTCTGCGATAATCTTGGTGTTTCTTCTGTGAGAAGGATGCCGAATCATCGAAATCGCTCTTTTGGAGCTATTTAATGCGAGAAGCACGTTATCTGGAGTTTTCACAACTCCACAGTGCGTTTGATATGCAGAACCGGAGATATCTTGGTTTTCGTGGGGTTGCAAGCTGAGATATGCATTTTCTGCGATAATATTGATGAGGCTTCTGTGAGAAGTATGTCGAATCATCGAAATCGCTCTTTGGAAGCTATTTAATGCGAGAAACACGTTATCTGGTGATTTCACCACTCCACATTGCGTTTGATATGAATAACCGGCGATATCTTGGTTTTCGTGGGGTTTCAAGCTGAGATATGTATTTTCTGCGATAATCTTGGTGTGCCTTCTGTGAGAGGTATGCAGAATCATCGAAATCGCTCTTTTGGAGCTAATCAATGCGAAAAAACGCGTTTCCTGGTGTTTTCATCACTGCACAGTACGTTTGATATGCAGAACCGGCGACATCTTGGATTTCGTGGGGTTTCAAGCTGAGATATGCATTTTCTGCGATAATCTTGGTGAGGCTTCTATAAGAAGTATGTCGTATCATCGAAATCGCTCTTTTCGAGCTAATTAATGCCAGAAACACGTTATCTGGTGTTTTCACCACTCCACAGTGCGTGTGATTTGCAGAACCTGAGATATCATGGTTTTCGTGGCGTTTCAAGCTGAGATATGCATTTTCTGCGATAATCTTGATGAGGCTACTGTGAGAAGTATGCAGAATCATGGAAATCGCTCTTTGGAAGCAATTTAATGCGAGAAACACGTGTTCTGGAGTTTTCACCACTCCGCAGTACGTTTGATATGCAGAACCGGCGTTATCTTATTTTTCGTGGGGTTTCAAGCTGAGATATCCGTTTTCTGCGATAATCTTGGTGTTTCTTCTGTGAGAAGGATGCCGAATCATCGAAATCGCTCTTTTGGAACTATTTAATGCGAGAAGCACATTATCTGGAGTTTTCACAACTCCACAGTGCGTTTGATATGCAGAACCGGAGATATCTTGGTTTTCGTGGGGTTTCAAGCTGAGATATGCGTTTTCTGCGATAATCCTGGTGTGGCTTCTGTGAGAAGTATGCAGAATCATCGAAATCGCCCTTTTGGAGCTAATTAATGCGAAAAACGCGTTTCCTGGTGTTTTCACCACTCCACAGTGCGTTTGATATGCAGAACCGGAGATATCTTGGTTTTCGTGGGGTTTCAAGCTGAGATATGCATTTTCTGCTATAATCTTGTTGGTTCTTCTGTGAGTAGTATGCAGAATCATGGAAATCGCTCTTTGGGAGCAATTTAATGCGAGAAACACGTGTTCTGGTGTTTTTAATAACTCCACAGAACGTTTGATATGCAGAACCGGAGATATCTTGGTTTTCGTGGTGTTTCAAGCTGAGATATGCGTTTTCTGCAATAATCTTTGTGAGGCTTCTGTGAGAAGTATGCAGAATCATCGAAATCGCTCTTCGGAAGCAATTTAATGCGGTAAACACGTTATCTGGTGTTTTCACCACTCCACTGTGCGTTTGATATGCAGAACCGGAGATATCTTGGTTTTCGTGGGGTTTCAAGCTGGGATATGCGTTTTCTGCGATAATCTTGGTGGTTCTTCTGTGAGAAGTATGCAGAATCATGGAAATCGCTCTTCGGGAGCAATTTAATGCGAGAAACACGTGTTCTGGTGTTTTCACCACTCCACAGTACGTTTGATACGCAGAACCGCCGATATCTTCATTTTCCTGGGGTGTCAAGATGAGATATGCATTTTCTGCGATAATCTTGGTGGTTCTTCTGTGAGAAGCATGCCGAATAATGGAAATCGCTCTTTTGGAGCTATTTAAGGCGAGAAGCACGTTATCTGGTGTTTTCACCACTCCACAGTACGTTTGATATGCAGAACCGGCGATGTCTTGGTTTTCTTGGGGTTTCAAGCTGAGATATGCATTTTCAGCGATAATCTTGGTGAGGCTTCTGTGAGAAGTATGCAGAATCATCGAAATCGCTCTTTTGAAGCAATTTAATGCGAGAAACACGTTATCTGGTGTTTTCACCACTCCACAGTGCGTTTGATACGCAGAACCGCCGATATCTTCATTTTCGTGGGGTGTCAAGATGAGATATGCATTTTCTGCGATAATCTTGGTTAGGCTTCTGTGAGAAGTATGCAGAATCATCGAAATCGCTCTTCGGAAGCAATTTAATGCGATAAACACGTTATCTGGAGTTTTCACCACTCCACAGTGCGTGTGATTTGCAGAACCTGAGATATCATGGTTTTCGTGGCGTTTCAAGCTGAGATATGCATTTTCTGCGATAATCTTGATGAGGCTACTGTGAGAAGTATGCAGAATCATGGAAATCGCTCTTTGGTAGCAATTTAATGCGAGAAACACGTGTTCTGGTGTTTTCACCACTCCGCAGTACGTTTGATATGCAGAACCGGAGATATCTTGGTTTTCGTGGGGTTTCAAGCTGGGATATGCGTTTTCTGCGATAATCTTGGTGGTTCTTCTGTGAGAAGAATGCAGAATCATGGAAATCGCTCTTTGGGAGCAATTTAATGCGAGAAACACGTGTTCTGGTGTTTTCACCACTCCACAGTACGTTTGATATGCAGAACCGGAGATATCTTGGTTTTCGTGGGGTTTCAAGCTGAGATATGCATTTTCTGGGATAATCTTGGTGGTTCTTGTGTGAGAAGTATGCAGAATCATCGAAATCGCTCTTTTGAAGCTATTTAATGCGAGAAACACGTTATCTGGTGTTTTCACGACTCCACAGTGAGTTTGATATGCAGAACCGGATATTTCTTGGTTTTCGTGGGGTTTCAAGCTGAGATATGCATTTTCTGCGATAATCTTGGTGAGGCTTCTGTGAGAAGTATGCAGAATCATCGAAATCGCCCTTTTGGAGCTAATTAATGCGAAAAAACGCGTATGCTGGTGTTTTCACCACTGCACAGTACGTTTGATATGCAGAACCGGAGATATCTTGGTTTTCGTGGGGTTTCAAGCTGGGATATGCGTTTTCTGCGATAATCTTGGTGGTTCTTCTGTGAGAAGTATGCAGAATCATGGAAATCGCTCTTTGGGAGCAATTTAATGCGAGAAACACGTGTTCTGGTGTTTTCACCACTCCACAGTGCGTTTGATATGCAGAACCGGAGATATCTTGGTTTTCGTGGGGTTTCAAGCTGAGATATGCATTTTCTGCTATAATCTTGTTGGTTCTTCTGTGAGTAGTATGCAGAATCATGGAAATCGCTCTTTGGGAGCAATTTAATGCGAGAAACACGTGTTCTGGTGTTTTTAATAACTCCACAGAACGTTTGATATGCAGAACCGGAGATATCTTGGTTTTCGTGGTGTTTCAAGCTGAGATATGCGTTTTCTGCAATAATCTTTGTGAGGCTTCTGTGAGAAGTATGCAGAATCATCGAAATCGCTCTTCGGAAGCAATTTAATGCGGTAAACACGTTATCTGGTGTTTTCACCACTCCACTGTGCGTTTGATATGCAGAACCGGAGATATCTTGGTTTTCGTGGGGTTTCAAGCTGGGATATGCGTTTTCTGCGATAATCTTGGTGGTTCTTCTGTGAGAAGTATGCAGAATCATGGAAATCGCTCTTCGGGAGCAATTTAATGCGAGAAACACGTGTTCTGGTGTTTTCACCACTCCACAGTACGTTTGATACGCAGAACCGCCGATATCTTCATTTTCCTGGGGTGTCAAGATGAGATATGCATTTTCTGCGATAATCTTGGTGGTTCTTCTGTGAGAAGCATGCCGAATCATGGAAATCGCTCTTTTGGAGCTATTTAAGGCGAGAAGCACGTTATCTGGTGTTTTCACCACTCCACAGTACGTTTGATATGCAGAACCGGCGATGTCTTGGTTTTCGTGGGGTTTCAAGCTGAGATATGCATTTTCAGCGATAATCTTGGTGAGGCTTCTGTGAGAAGTATGCAGAATCATCGAAATCGCTCTTTTGAAGCAATTTAATGCGAGAAACACGTTATCTGGTGTTTTCACCACTCCACAGTGCGTTTGATACGCAGAACCGCCGATATCTTCATTTTCGTGGGGTGTCAAGATGAGATATGCATTTTCTGCGATAATCTTGGTTAGGCTTCTGTGAGAAGTATGCAGAATCATCGAAATCGCTCTTCGGAAGCAATTTAATGCGATAAACACGTTATCTGGAGTTTTCACCACTCCACAGTGCGTGTGATTTGCAGAACCTGAGATATCATGGTTTTCGTGGCGTTTCAAGCTGAGATATGCATTTTCTGCGATAATCTTGATGAGGCTACTGTGAGAAGTATGCAGAATCATGGAAATCGCTCTTTGGTAGCAATTTAATGCGAGAAACACGTGTTCTGGTGTTTTCACCACTCCGCAGTACGTTTGATATGCAGAACCGGAGATATCTTGGTTTTCGTGGGGTTTCAAGCTGGGATATGCGTTTTCTGCGATAATCTTGGTGGTTCTTCTGTGAGAAGAATGCAGAATCATGGAAATCGCTCTTTGGGAGCAATTTAATGCGAGAAACACGTGTTCTGGTGTTTTCACCACTCCACAGTACGTTTGATATGCAGAACCGGAGATATCTTGGTTTTCGTGGGGTTTCAAGCTGAGATATGCATTTTCTGGGATAATCTTGGTGGTTCTTGTGTGAGAAGTATGCAGAATCATCGAAATCGCTCTTTTGAAGCTATTTAATGCGAGAAACACGTTATCTGGTGTTTTCACGACTCCACAGTGAGTTTGATATGCAGAACCGGATATTTCTTGGTTTTCGTGGGGTTTCAAGCTGAGATATGCATTTTCTGCGATAATCTTGGTGAGGCTTCTGTGAGAAGTATGCAGAATCATCGAAATCGCCCTTTTGGAGCTAATTAATGCGAAAAAACGCGTATGCTGGTGTTTTCACCACTGCACAGTACGTTTGATATGCAGAACCGGAGATATCTTGGTTTTCGTGGGGTTTCAAGCTGGGATATGCGTTTTCTGCGATAATCTTGGTGGTTCTTCTGTGAGAAGTATGCAGAATCATGGAAATCGCTCTTTGGGAGCAATTTAATGCGAGAAACACGTGTTCTGGTGTTTTCACCACTCCACAGTACGTTTGATACGCAGAACCGCCGATATCTTCATTTTCCTGGGGTGTCAAGATGAGATATGCATTTTCTGCGATAATCTTGGTGAGGCTTCTGTGAGAAGTATGCAGAATCATCGAAATCGCTCTTGGGAAGCAATTTAATGCGAGAAGCACGTTATCTGGTGTTTTCACCACTCCACAGTACGTTTGATATGCAGAACCGGAGATATCTTGGTTTTCGTGGGGTTTCAAGCTGAGATATGCATTTTCAGCGATAATCTTGGTGAGGCTTCTGTGAGAAGTATGCAGAATCATCGAAATCGCTCTTTTGTAGCAATTTAATGCGAGAAACACGTTATCTGGTGTTTTCACCACTCCACAGTGCGTTTGATACGCAGAACCGCCGATATCTTCATTTTCGTGGGGTGTCAAGATGAGATATGCATTTTCTGCGATAATCTTGGTTAGGCTTCTGTGAGAAGTATGCAGAATCATCGAAATCGCTCTTCGGAAGCAATTTAATGCGATAAACACGTTATCTGGAGTTTTCACCACTCCACAGTGCGTGTGATTTGCAGAACCTGAGATATCATGGTTTTCGTGGCGTTTCAAGCTGAGATATGCATTTTCTGCGATAATCTTGATGAGGCTACTGTGAGAAGTATGCAGAATCATGGAAATCGCTCTTTGGGAGCAATTTAATGCGAGAAACACGTGTTCTGGTGTTTTCACCACTCCGCAGTACGTTTGATATGCAGAACCGGCGTTATCTTATTTTTCGTGGGGTTTCAAGCTGAGATATCCGTTTTCTGCGATAATCTTGGTGTTTCTTCTGTGAGAAGGATGCCGAATCATCGAAATCGCTCTTTTGGAGCTATTCAATGCGAGAAGCACGTTATCTGGAGTTTTCACAACTCCACAGTGCGTTTGATATGCAGAACCGGAGATATCTTGGTTTTCGTGGGGTTTCAAGCTGAGATATGCATTTTCTGCGATAATCTTGGTGAGGCTTCTGTGAGAAGTATGCAGGTTCATCGAAATCGCTCTTTTGAAGCAATTTAATGCGAGAAACACGTTATCTGGTGTTTTCATCACTCCACGGTGCGTTTGATATGCAGAAACGGCGATATCTTGGTTTTCGTTGCGTTTCAAGCTGAGATATGCATTTTCTGCGAGAATCTTGATGAGGCTTCTGTGAGAAGTATGCAGAATCATCGAAATCGCTCTCTTCGGAAGCAATTTAATGCGAGAAGCACGTTATCTGGTGTTTTCACCACTCCACAGTACGTTTGATATGCAGAACCGGCGATATCTTAGTTTTCGTGGGGTTTCAAGCTGAGATATGCATTTTCTGCGATAATCTTGTTGGTTCTTCTGTGGGTAGTATGCAGAATCATGGAAATCGCTCTTTGGGAACAATTTAATGCGAGAAACACGTGTTCTGGTGTTTTCACCACTCCACAGTACCTTTGATATGCAGAACCGGCGATGTCTTGGTTTTCGTGGGGTTGCAAGCTGAGATATGCATTTTCTGCGATAATCTTGGTGAAGCTTCTGTGAGAAGTATGCAGAATCATCGAAATCGCTCTTTTGAAGCAATTTAATGCGAGAAACACGTTATCTGGTGTTTACACCACTCCACAGTACGTTTGACATGCAGAACCGGAGATATCTTGGTATTCGTGGTGTTTCAAGCTGAGATATGCGTTTTCTGCGATAATCCTGGTGCGGCTTCTGTAAGAAGTATGCAGAATCATCGAAATCGCCCTTTTGGAGCTAATTAATGCGAAAAACGCGTTTCCTGGTGTTTTCACCACTCCACAGTGCGTTTGATATGCAGAACCGGAGATATCTTGGTTTTCGTGGGGTTTCAAGCTGAGATATGCATTTTCTGCTATAATCTTGTTGGTTCTTCTGTGAGTAGTATGCAGAATCATGGAAATCGCTCTTTGGGAGCAATTTAATGCGAGAAACACGTGTTCTGGTGTTTTCACCACTCCACAGAACGTTTGATATGCAGAACCGGAGATATCTTGGTTTTCGTGGTGTTTCAAGCTGAGATATGCGTTTTCTGCAATAATCTTGGTGAGGCTTCTGTGAGAAGTATGCAGAATCATCGAAATCGCTCTTCGGAAGCAATTTAATGCGGTAAACACGTTATCTGGTGTTTTCACCACTCCGCAGTGCGTTTGATATGCAGAACCGGAGATATCTTGGTATTCGTGGTGTTTCAAGCTGAGATAAGCATTTTCTGCTATAATCTTGTTGGTTCTTCTGTGAGTAGTATGCAGAATCATGGAAATCGCTCTTTGGGAGCAATTTAATGCGAGAAACACGTGTTCTGGTGTTTTCACCACTCCACAGTACGTTTGATATGCAGAACCGGAGATATCTTGGTTTTTGTGGTGTTGCAAGCTGAGATATGTGTTTTCTGCGATAATCTTGGTGAGGCTTCTGTGAGAAGTATGCAGAATCATCGAAATCGCTCTTCGGAAGCAATTTAATGCGATAAACACGTTATCTGGTGTTTTCACCACTCCACAGTACGTTTGGTATGCAGAACCGGAGATATCATGGTTTTCGAGTTGTTTCAAGCTGAGATATGCGTTTTCTGCGATAATCCTGGTGCGGCTTCTGTGAGAAGTATGCAGAATCATCGAAATCGCCCTTTTGGAGCTAATTAATGCGAAAAACGCGTTTCCTGGTGTTTTCACCACTCCACAGTGCGTTTGATATGCAGAACCGGAGATATCTTGGTTTTCGTGGTGTTTCAAGCTGAGATATGCGTTTTCTGCAATAATCTTGGTGAGGCTTCTGTGAGAAGTATGCAGAATCATCGAAATCGCTCTTCGGAAGCAATTTAATGCGGTAAACACGTTATCTGGTGTTTTCACCACTCCACAGTGCGTTTGATATGCAGAACCGGAGATATCTTGGTTTTCGTGGGGTTTCAAGCTGGGATATGCGTTTTCTGCGATAATCTTGGTGGTTCTTCTGTGAGAAGTATGCAGAACCATCGAAATCGCTCTTCGGAAGCAATTTAATGCGGTAAACACGTTATCTGGTGTTTTCACCACTCCACAGTGCGTCTGATATGCAGAACCTGAGATATCATGGTTTTCGTGGCGTTTCAAGTTGAGATATGCATTTTCTGCGATAATCTTGATGAGGCTACTGTGAGAAGTATGCAGAATCATGGAAATCGCACTTTGGGAGCAATTTAATGCGAGAAACACGTGTTCTGGTGTTTTCACCACTCTCCAGTACGTTTGATATGCAGAACCGGCGTTATCTTATTTTTCGTGGGGTTTCAAGCTGAGATATGCGTTTTCTGCGATAATCTTGGTGAGGCTTCTGTGAGATGTATGCAGAATCATCGAAATCGCTCTTTGGGAGCAATTTAATGCGAGAAACACGTGTTCTGTTGTTTACACCACTCCACAGTACGTTTGGTATGCAGAACCGGAGATATCATGGTTTTCGAGTTGTTTCAAGCTGAGATATGCATTTTCTGTGATAATCTTGGTGAGGCTTCTGTGAGAAGTATGCAGAATCATCGAAATCGCTCTTCGAAAGCAATTTGATGCGAGAAGCACGTTATCTGGTGTTTTCACCAGTCCACAGTACGTTTGATATGCAGAACCGGCGATGTCTTGGTATTCGTGGGGTTTCAAGCTGAGATATGCATTTTCTGCGATAATATTGATGAGGCTTCTGTGAGAAGGATGTCGAATCATCGAAATCGCTCTTTGGAAGCTATTTAATGCGAGAAACACGTTATCTGGTGATTTCACCACTCCACATTGCGTTTGATATGAATAACCGGCGATATCTTGGTTTTCGTGGGGTTTCAAGCTGAGATATGCATTTTCTGCGATAATATTGATGAGGCTTCTGTGAGAAGGATGTCGAATCATCGAAATCGCTCTTTTGGAGCTAATTAATGCGAAAAAACGCGTTTCCTGGTGTTTTCATCACTGCACAGTACGTTTGATATGCAGAACCGGCGACATCTTGGATTTCGTGGGGTTTCAAGCTGAAATATGCATTTTCTGCGATAATCTTGGTGAGGCTTCTATAAGAAGTATGTCGAATCATCGAAATCGCTCTTTTCGAGCTAATTAATGCCAGAAACACGTTATCTGGTGTTTTCACCACTCCACAGTGCGTTTGATATGCAGAACCGGAGATATCTTGGTTTTCGTGGGGTTTCAAGCTGGGATATGCGTTTTCTGCGATAATCTTGGTGGTTCTTCTGTGAGAAGTATGCAGAATCATGGAAATCGCTCTTTGGGAGCAATTTAATGCGAGAAACACGTGTTCTGGTGTTTTCACCACTCCACAGTACGTTTGATATGCAGAACCAGAGATATCTTGGTTTTCGTGGGGTTTCAAGCTGAGATATGCATTTTCTGGGATAATCTTGGTGGTTCTTCTGTGAGAAGTATGCAGAATCATCGAAATCGCTCTTTTGAAGCTATTTAATGCGAGAAACACGTTATCTGGTGTTTTCACGACTCCACAGTGAGTTTGATATGCAGAACCGGATATTTCTTGGTTTTCGTGGGGTTTCCAGCTGAGATATGCATTTTCTGCGATAATCTTGGTGAGGCTTCTGTGAGAAGTATGCAGAATCATCGAAATCGCCCTTTTGGAGCTAATTAATGCGAAAAAACGCGTATGCTGGTGTTTTCACCACTGCACAGTACGTTTGATATGCAGAACCGGAGATATCTTGGTTTTCGTGGGGTTTCAAGCTGGGATATGCGTTTTCTGCGATAATCTTGGTGGTTCTTCTGTGAGAAGTATGCACAATCATGGAAATCGCTCTTTGGGAGCAATTTAATGCGAGAAACACGTGTTCTGGTGTTTTCACCACTCCACAGTACGTTTGATATGCAGAACCGGAGATATCTTGGTTTTTGTGGTGTTGCAAGCTGAGATATGTGTTTTCTGCGATAATCTTGGTGAGGCTTCTGTGAGAAGTATGCAGAATCATCGAAATCGCTCTTCGGAAGCAATTTAATGCGGTAAACACGTTATCTGGTGTTTTCACCACTCCGCAGTGCGTTTGATATGCAGAACCGGAGATATCTTGGTATTCGTGGTGTTTCAAGCTGAGATAAGCATTTTCTGCTATAATCTTGTTGGTTCTTCTGTGGGTAGTATGCAGAATCATGGAAATCGCTCTTTGGGAACAATTTAATGCGAGAAACACGTGTTCTGTTGTTTTAACCACTCCACAGTACCTTTGATATGCAGAACCGGCGATGTCTTGGTTTTCGTGGGGTTGCAAGCTGAGATATGCATTTTCTGCGATAATCTTGGTGAAGCTTCTGTGAGAAGTATGCAGAATCATCGAAATCGCTCTTTTGAAGCAATTTAATGCGAGAAACACGTTATCTGGTGTTTACACCACTCCACAGTACGTTTGACATGCAGAACCGGAGATATCTTGGTATTCGTGGTGTTTCAAGCTGAGATATGCGTTTTCTGCGATAATCCTGGTGCGGCTTCTGTAAGAAGTATGCAGAATCATCGAAATCGCCCTTTTGGAGCTAATTAATGCGAAAAACGCGTTTCCTGGTGTTTTCACCACTCCACAGTGCGTTTGATATGCAGAACCGGAGATATCTTGGTTTTCGTGGGGTTTCAAGCTGAGATATGCATTTTCTGCTATAATCTTGTTGGTTCTTCTGTGAGTAGTATGCAGAATCATGGAAATCGCTCTTTGGGAGCAATTTAATGCGAGAAACACGTGTTCTGGTGTTTTCACCACTCCACAGAACGTTTGATATGCAGAACCGGAGATATCTTGGTTTTCGTGGTGTTTCAAGCTGAGATATGCGTTTTCTGCAATAATCTTGGTGAGGCTTCTGTGAGAAGTATGCAGAATCATCGAAATCGCTCTTCGGAAGCAATTTAATGCGGTAAACACGTTATCTGGTGTTTTCACCACTCCGCAGTGCGTTTGATATGCAGAACCGGAGATATCTTGGTATTCGTGGTGTTTCAAGCTGAGATAAGCATTTTCTGCTATAATCTTGTTGGTTCTTCTGTGAGTAGTATGCAGAATCATGGAAATCGCTCTTTGGGAGCAATTTAATGCGAGAAACACGTGTTCTGGTGTTTTCACCACTCCACAGTACGTTTGATATGCAGAACCGGAGATATCTTGGTTTTTGTGGTGTTGCAAGCTGAGATATGTGTTTTCTGCGATAATCTTGGTGAGGCTTCTGTGAGAAGTATGCAGAATCATCGAAATCGCTCTTCGGAAGCAATTTAATGCGATAAACACGTTATCTGGTGTTTTCACCACTCCACAGTACGTTTGGTATGCAGAACCGGAGATATCATGGTTTTCGAGTTGTTTCAAGCTGAGATATGCGTTTTCTGCGATAATCCTGGTGCGGCTTCTGTGAGAAGTATGCAGAATCATCGAAATCGCCCTTTTGGAGCTAATTAATGCGAAAAACGCGTTTCCTGGTGTTTTCACCACTCCACAGTGCGTTTGATATGCAGAACCGGAGATATCTTGGTTTTCGTGGTGTTTCAAGCTGAGATATGCGTTTTCTGCAATAATCTTGGTGAGGCTTCTGTGAGAAGTATGCAGAATCATCGAAATCGCTCTTCGGAAGCAATTTAATGCGGTAAACACGTTATCTGGTGTTTTCACCACTCCACAGTGCGTTTGATATGCAGAACCGGAGATATCTTGGTTTTCGTGGGGTTTCAAGCTGGGATATGCGTTTTCTGCGATAATCTTGGTGGTTCTTCTGTGAGAAGTATGCAGAACCATCGAAATCGCTCTTCGGAAGCAATTTAATGCGGTAAACACGTTATCTGGTGTTTTCACCACTCCACAGTGCGTCTGATATGCAGAACCTGAGATATCATGGTTTTCGTGGCGTTTCAAGTTGAGATATGCATTTTCTGCGATAATCTTGATGAGGCTACTGTGAGAAGTATGCAGAATCATGGAAATCGCACTTTGGGAGCAATTTAATGCGAGAAACACGTGTTCTGGTGTTTTCACCACTCTCCAGTACGTTTGATATGCAGAACCGGCGTTTTCTTATTTTTCGTGGGGTTTCAAGCTGAGATATGCGTTTTCTGCGATAATCTTGGTGAGGCTTCTGTGAGATGTATGCAGAATCATCGAAATCGCTCTTTGGGAGCAATTTAATGCGAGAAACACGTGTTCTGTTGTTTACACCACTCCACAGTACGTTTGGTATGCAGAACCGGAGATATCATGGTTTTCGAGTTGTTTCAAGCTGAGATATGCATTTTCTGTGATAATCTTGGTGAGGCTTCTGTGAGAAGTATGCAGAATCATCGAAATCGCTCTTCGAAAGCAATTTGATGCGAGAAGCACGTTATCTGGTGTTTTCACCAGTCCACAGTACGTTTGATATGCAGAACCGGCGATGTCTTGGTATTCGTGGGGTTTCAAGCTGAGATATGCATTTTCTGCGATAATATTGATGAGGCTTCTGTGAGAAGGATGTCGAATCATCGAAATCGCTCTTTGGAAGCTATTTAATGCGAGAAACACGTTATCTGGTGATTTCACCACTCCACATTGCGTTTGATATGAATAACCGGCGATATCTTGGTTTTCGTGGGGTTTCAAGCTGAGATATGCATTTTCTGCGATAATATTGATGAGGCTTCTGTGAGAAGGATGTCGAATCATCGAAATCGCTCTTTTGGAGCTAATTAATGCGAAAAAACGCGTTTCCTGGTGTTTTCATCACTGCACAGTACGTTTGATATGCAGAACCGGCGACATCTTGGATTTCGTGGGGTTTCAAGCTGAGATATGCATTTTCTGCGATAATCTTGGTGAGGCTTCTATAAGAAGTATGTCGAATCATCGAAATCGCTCTTTTCGAGCTAATTAATGCCAGAAACACGTTATCTGGTGTTTTCACCACTCCACAGTGCGTTTGATATGCAGAACCGGAGATATCTTGGTTTTCGTGGGGTTTCAAGCTGGGATATGCGTTTTCTGCGATAATCTTGGTGGTTCTTCTGTGAGAAGTATGCAGAATCATGGAAATCGCTCTTTGGGAGCAATTTAATGCGAGAAACACGTGTTCTGGTGTTTTCACCACTCCACAGTACGTTTGATATGCAGAACCGGAGATATCTTGGTTTTCGTGGGGTTTCAAGCTGAGATATGCATTTTCTGGGATAATCTTGGTGGTTCTTCTGTGAGAAGTATGCAGAATCATCGAAATCGCTCTTTTGAAGCTATTTAATGCGAGAAACACGTTATCTGGTGTTTTCACGACTCCACAGTGAGTTTGATATGCAGAACCGGATATTTCTTGGTTTTCGTGGGGTTTCCAGCTGAGATATGCATTTTCTGCGATAATCTTGGTGAGGCTTCTGTGAGAAGTATGCAGAATCATCGAAATCGCCCTTTTGGAGCTAATTAATGCGAAAAAACGCGTATGCTGGTGTTTTCACCACTGCACAGTACGTTTGATATGCAGAACCGGAGATATCTTGGTTTTCGTGGGGTTTCAAGCTGGGATATGCGTTTTCTGCGATAATCTTGGTGGTTCTTCTGTGAGAAGTATGCACAATCATGGAAATCGCTCTTTGGGAGCAATTTAATGCGAGAAACACGTGTTCTGGTGTTTTCACCACTCCACAGTACGTTTGATACGCAGAACCGGCGATGTCTTGGTTTTCGTGGGGTTTCAAGCTGAGATATGCATTTTCAGCGATAATCTTGGTGAGGCTTCTGTGAGAAGTATGCAGAATCATCGAAATCGCTCTTTTGAAGCAATTTAATGCGAGAAACACGTTATCTGGTGTGTTCACCACTCCACAGTGCGTTTGATACGCAGAACCGCCGATATCTTCATTTTCGTGGGGTGTCAAGATGAGATATGCATTTTCTGCGATAATCTTGGTGAGGCTTCTGTGAGAAGTATGCAGAATCATCGAAATCGCTCTTCGGAAGCAATTTATTGCGATAAACACGTTATCTTGAGTTTTCACCACTCCACAGTACGTTTGATATGCAGAACTGGAGATATCTTGGTTTTCGTGGGGTTTCAAGCTGAGATATGCGTTTTCGGCGATAATCTTGGTGGTTCTTCTGTGAGAAGTATGCAGAATCATCGAAATCGCTCTTTTGAAGCTAATTAATGCGAAAAAACGCGTTTCCTGGTGTTTTCATCACTGCACAGTACGTTTGATATGCAGAACCGGCGACATCTTGGATTTCGTGGGGTTTCAAGCTGAGATATGCATTTTCTGCGATAATCTTGGTGAGGCTTCTATAAGAAGTATGTCGTATCATCGAAATCGCTCTTTTCGAGCTAATTAATGCCAGAAACACGTTATCTGGTGTTTTCACCACTCCACAGTGCGTTTGATATGCAGAACCGGAGATATCTTGGTTTTCGTGGGGTTTCAAGCTGGGATATGCGTTTTCTGCGATAATCTTGGTGGTTCTTCTGTGAGAAGTATGCAGAATCATGGAAATCGCTCTTTGGGAGCAATTTAATGCGAGAAACACGTGTTCTGGTGTTTTCACCACTCCACAGTACGTTTGATATGTAGAACCGGAGATATCTTGGTTTTCGTGGGGTTTCAAGCTGAGATATGCATTTTCTGGGATAATCTTGGTGGTTCTTCTGTGAGAAGTATGCAGAATCATCGAAATCGCTCTTTTGAAGCTATTTAATGCGAGAAACACGTTATCTGGTGTTTTCACGACTCCACAGTGAGTTTGATATGCAGAACCGGATATTTCTTGGTTTTCGTGGGGTTTCAAGCTGAGATATGCATTTTCTGCGATAATCTTGGTGAGGCTTTTGTGAGAAGTATGCAGAATCATCGAAATCGCCCTTTTGGAGCTAATTAATGCGAAAAAACGCGTATGCTGGTGTTTTCACCACTGCACAGTACGTTTGATACGCAGAACCGCCGATATCTTCATTTTCCTGGGGTGTCAAGATGAGATATGCATTTTCTGCTATAATCTTGGTGGTTCTTCTGTGAGAAGCATGCCGAATCATGGAAATCGCTCTTTTGGAGCTATTTAAGGCGAGAAGCACGTTATCTGGTGTTTTCACCACTCCACAGTACGTTTGATATGCAGAACCGGCGATGTCTTGGTTTTCGTGGGGTTTCAAGCTGAGATATGCATTTTCAGCGATAATCTTGGTGAGGCTTCTGTGAGAAGTATGCAGAATCATCGAAATCGCTCTTTTGAAGCAATTTAATGCGAGAAACACGTTATCTGGTGTTTTCACCACTCCACAGTGCGTTTGATACGCAGAACCGCCGATATCTTCATTTTCGTGGGGTGTCAAGATGAGATATGCATTTTCTGCGATAATCTTGGTGGTTCTTCTGTGAGAAGTATGCAGAATCATCGAAATCGCTCTTCGGAAGCAATTTAATGCGGTAAACACGTTATCTGGTGTTTTCACCACTCCACAGTGCGTGTGATATGCAGAACCTGAGATATCATGGTTTTCGTGGCGTTTCAAGTTGAGATATGCATTTTCTGCGATAATCTTGATGAGGCTACTGTGAGAAGTATGCAGAATCATGGAAATCGCACTTTGGGAGCAATTTAATGCGAGAAACACGTGTTCTGGTGTTTTCACCACTCCGCAGTACGTTTGATATGCAGAACCGGCGTTATCTTATTTTTCGTGGGGTTTCAAGCTGAGATATCCGTTTTCTGCGATAATCTTGGTGTTTGTTCTGTGAGAAGTATGCAGAATCATCGAAATCGCTCTTCGAAAGCAATTTGATGCGAGAAGCACGTTATCTGGTGTTTTCACCACTCCACAGTACGTTTGATATGCAGAACCGGCGATGTCTTGGTATTCGTGGGGTTGCAAGCTGAGATATGCATTTTCTGCGATAATATTGATGAGGCTTCTGTGAGAAGTATGTCGAATCATCGAAATCGCTCTTTGGAAGCTATTTAATGCGAGAAACACGTTATCTGGTGATTTCACCACTCCACATTGCGTTTGATATGAATAACCGGCGATATCTTGGTTTTCGTGGGGTTTCAAGCTGAGATATGTATTTTCTGCGATAATCTTGGTGTGCCTTCTGTGAGAGGTATGCAGAATCATCGAAATCGCTCTTTTGGAGCTAATTAATGCGAAAAAACGCGTTTCCTGGTGTTTTCATCATTGCACAGTACGTTTGATATGCAGAACCGGCGACATCTTGGATTTCGTGGGGTTTCAAGCTGAGATATGCATTTTCTGCGATAATCTTGGTGAGGCTTCTATAAGAAGTATGTCGTATCATCGAAATCGCTCTTTTCGAGCTAATTAATGCCAGAAACACGTTATCTGGTGTTTTCACCACTCCACAGTGCGTGTGATTTGCAGAACCTGAGATATCATGGTTTTCGTGGCGTTTCAAGCTGAGATATGCATTTTCTGCGATAATCTTGATGAGGCTACTGTGAGAAGTATGCAGAATCATGGAAATCGCTCTTTGGTAGCAATTTAATGCGAGAAACACGTGTTCTGGAGTTTTCACCACTCCGCAGTACGTTTGATATGCAGAACCGGCGTTATCTTATTTTTCGTGGGGTTTCAAGCTGAGATATCCGTTTTCTGCGATAATCTTGGTGTTTCTTCTGTGAGAAGGATGCCGAATCATCGAAATCGCTCTTTTGGAGCTATTTAATGCGAGAAGCACGTTATCTGGAGTTTTCACAACTCCACAGTGCGTTTGATATGCAGAACCGGAGATATCTTGGTTTTCGTGGGGTTTCAAGCTGAGATATGCATTTTCTGCTATAATCTTGTTGGTTCTTCTGTGAGTAGTATGCAGAATCATGGAAATCGCTCTTTGGGAGCAATTTAATGCGAGAAACACGTGTTCTGGTGTTTCTACCACTCCACAGAACGTTTGATATGCAGAACCGGAGATATCTTGGTTTTCGTGGTGTTTCAAGCGGAGATATGCGTTTTCTGCAATAAGCTTGGTGAGGCTTCTGTGAGAAGTATGCAGAATCATCGAAATCGCTCTTCGGAAGCAATTTAATGCGGTAAACACGTTATCTGGTGTTTTCACCACTCCACAGTGCGTTTGATATGCAGAACCGGAGATATCTTGGTTTTCGTGGGGTTTCAAGCTGGGATATGCGTTTTCTGCGATAATCTTGGTGGTTCTTCCGTGAGAAGTATGCAGAATCATCGAAATCGCTCTTCGGAAGCAATTTAATGCGGTAAACACGTTATCTGGTGTTTTCACCACTCCACAGTGCGGGTGATATGCAGAACCTGAGATATCATGGTTTTCGTGGCGTTTCAAGTTGAGATATGCATTTTCTGCGATAATCTTGATGAGGCTACTGTAGGAAGTATGCAGAATCATGGAAATCGCACTTTGGGAGCAATTTAATGCGAGAAACACGTGTTCTGGTGTTTTCACCACTCCGCAGTACGTTTGATATGCAGAACCTGCGTTATCTTATTTTTCGTGGGGTTTCAAGCTGAGATATCCGTTTTCTGCGATAATCTTGGTGTTTCTTCTGTGAGAAGCATGCCGAATCATCGAAATCGCTCTTTTGGAGCTATTTAATGCGAGAAGCACGTTATCTGGTGGTTTCACCACTCCACAGTTAGTTTGATATGCAGAACTGGAGATATCTTGGTTTTCGTGGGGTTTCAAGCTGAGATATGCGTTTTCTGCGATAATCTTGGTGAGGCTTCTGTGAGATGTATGCAGAATCATCGAAATCGCTCTTTGGGAGCAATTTAATGCGAGAAACGCGTGTTCTGTTGTTTACACCACTCCACAGTACGTTTGGTATGCAGAACCGGAGATATCATGGTTTTCGAGTTGTTTCAAGCTGAGATATGCATTTTCTGTGATAATCTTGGTGAGGCTTCTGTGAGAAGTATGCAGAATCATCCGAATCGCTCTTCGAAAGCAATTTGATGCGAGAAGCACGTTATCTGGTGTTTTCACCACTCCACAGTACGTTTGATATGCAGAACCGGCGATGTCTTGGTTTTCGTGGAGTTTCAAGCTGGGATATGCGTTTTCTGCGATAATCTTGGTGGTTCTTCTGTGAGAAGTATGCAGAATCATGGAAATCGCTCTTTGGGAGCAATTTAATGCGAGAAACACGTGTTCTGGTGTTTTCACCACTCCACAGTACGTTTGATATGCAGAACCGGAGATATCTTGGTTTTCGTGGGGTTTCAAGCTGAGATATGCATTTTCTGCGATAATCTTGGTGAGGCTTCTGTGAGAAGTATGCAGAATCATCGAAATCGCCCTTTTGGAGCTAATTAATGCGAAAAAACGCGTATGCTGGTGTTTTCACCACTGCACAGTACGTTTGATATGCAGAACCGGAGATATCTTGGTTTTCGTGGGGTTTCAAGCTGAGATATGCATTTTCTGCGATAATCTTGGTGAGGCTTCTGTGAGAAGTATGCAGAATCATCGAAATCGCCCTTTTGGAGCTAATTAATGCGAAAAAACGCGTATGCTGGTGTTTTCACCACTGCACAGTACGTTTGATATGCAGAACCGGAGATATCTTGGTTTTCGTGGGGTTTCAAGCTGGGATATGCGTTTTCTGCGATAATCTTGGTGGTTCTTCTGTGAGAAGTATGCAGAATCATGGAAATCGCTCTTTGGGAGCAATTTAATGCGTGAAACACGTGTTCTGGTGTTTTCACCACTCCACAGTACGTTTGATACGCAGAACCGCCGATATCTTCATTTTCCTGGGGTGTCAAGATGAGATATGCATTTTCTGCTATAATCTTGGTGGTTCTTCTGTGAGAAGTATGCAGAATCATGGAAATCGCTCTTTGGGAGCAATTTAATTCGAGAAACACGTTATCTGTTGTTTTCACCACTCCACAGTACGTTTGATATGCAGAACCGGCGATGTCTTGGTATTCGTGGGGTTTCAAGCTGAGATATGCATTTTCTGCGATAATATTGATGAGGCTTCTGTGAGAAGTATGTCGAATCATCGAAATCGCTCTTTGGAAGCTATTTAATGCGAGAAACACGTTATCTGGTGATTTCACCACTCCACATTGCGTTTGATATGAATAACCGGCGATATCTTGGTTTTCGTGGGGTTTCAAGCTGAGATATGTATTTTCTGTGATAATCTTGGTGTGCCTTCTGTGAGAGGTATGCAGAATCATCGAAATCGCACTTTTGGAGCTAATTAATGCGAAAAAACGCGTTTCCTGGTGTTTTCATCACTGCACAGTACGTATGATGTGCAGAACCGGCGACATCTTGGATTTCGTGGGGTTTCAAGCTGAGATATGCATTTTCTGCGATAATATTGGTGAGGCTTCTATAAGAAGTATGTCGTATCATCGAAATCGCTCTTTTCGAGCTAACTAATGCCAGAAACACGTTATCTGGTGTTTTCACCACTCCACAGTGCGTTTGATATGCAGAACCGGAGATATCTTGGTTTTCGTGGGGTTTCAAGCTGGGATATGCGTTTTCTGCGATAATCTTGGTGGTTCTTCTGTGAGAAGTATGCAGAATCATGGAAATCGCTCTTTGGTAGCAATTTAATGCGAGAAACACGTGTTCTGGAGTTTTCACCACTCCGCAGTACGTTTGATATGCAGAACCGGCGTTATCTTATTTTTCGTGGGGTTTCAAGCTGAGATATCCGTTTTCTGCGATAATCTTGGTGTTTCTTCTGTGAGAAGGATGCCGAATCATCGAAATCGCTCTTTTGGAGCTATTTAATGCGAGAAGCACGTTATCTGGAGTTTTCACAACTCCACAGTGCGTTTGATATGCAGAACCGGAGATATCTTGGTTTTCGTGGGGTTTCAAGCTGAGATATGCGTTTTCTGCGATAATCCTGGTGCGGCTTCTGTGAGAAGTATGCAGAATCATCGAAATCGCCCTTTTGGAGCTAATTAATGCGAAAAACGCGTTTCCTGGTGTTTTCACCACTCCACAGTGCGTTTGATATGCAGAACCGGAGATATCTTGGTTTTCGTGGGGTTTCAAGCTGGGATATGCGTTTTCTGCGATAATCTTGGTGGTTCTTCTGTGAGAAGTATGCAGAATCATCGAAATCGCTCTTCGGAAGCAATTTAATGCGGTAAACACGTTATCTGGTGTTTTCACCACTCCACAGTGCGTGTGATATGCAGAACCTGAGATATCATGGTTTTCGTGGCGTTTCAAGTTGAGATATGCATTTTCTGCGATAATCTTGATGAGGCTACTGTGAGAAGTATGCAGAATCATGGAAATCGCACTTTGGGAGCAATTTAATGCGAGAAACACGTGTTCTGGTGTTTTCACCACTCCGCAGTACGTTTGATATGCAGAACCGGCGTTATCTTATTTTTCGTGGGGTTTCAAGCTGAGATATCCGTTTTCTGCGATAATCTTGGTGTTTCTTCTGTGAGAAGCATGCCGAATCATCGAAATCGCTCTTTTGGAGCTATTTAATGCGAGAAGCACGTTATCTGGTGGTTTCACCACTCCACAGTACGTTTGATATGCAGAACTGGAGATATCTTGGTTTTCGTGGGGTTTCAAGCTGAGATATGCGTTTTCTGCGATAATCTTGGTGAGGCTTCTGTGAGATGTATGCAGAATCATCGAAATCGCTCTTTGGGAGCAATTTAATGCGAGAAACGCGTGTTCTGTTGTTTACACCACTCCACAGTACGTTTGGTATGCAGAACCGGAGATATCATGGTTTTCGAGTTGTTTCAAGCTGAGATATGCATTTTCTGTGATAATCTTGGTGAGGCTTCTGTGAGAAGTATGCAGAATCATCGAAATCGCTCTTCGAAAGCAATTTGATGCGAGAAGCACGTTATCTGGTGTTTTCACCACTCCACAGTACGTTTGATATGCAGAACCGGCGATGTCTTGGTATTCGTGGGGTTGCAAGCTGAGATATGCATTTTCTGCGATAATATTGATGAGGCTTCTGTGAGAAGTATGTCGAATCATCGAAATCGCTCTTTGGAAGCTATTTAATGCGAGAAACACGTTATCTGGTGATTTCACCACTCCACATTGCGTTTGATATGAATAACCGGCGATATCTTGGTTTTCGTGGGGTTTCAAGCTGAGATATGTATTTTCTGCGATAATCTTGGTGTGCCTTCTGTGAGAGGTATGCAGAATCATCGAAATCGCTCTTTTGGAGCTAATTAATGCGAAAAAACGCGTTTCCTGGTGTTTTCATCACTGCACAGTACGTTTGATATGCAGAACCGGCGACATCTTGGATTTCGTGGGGTTTCAAGCTGAGATATGCATTTTCTGCGATAATCTTGGTGAGGCTTCTATAAGAAGCATGTCGTATCATCGAAATCGCTCTTTTCGAGCTAATTAATGCCAGAAACACGTTATCTGGTGTTTTCACCACTCCACAGTGCGTGTGATTTGCAGAACCTGAGATATCATGGTTTTCGTGGCGTTTCAAGTTGAGATATGCATTTTCTGCGATAATCTTGATGAGGCTACTGTGAGAAGTATGCAGAATCATGGAAATCGCACTTTGGGAGCAATTTAATGCGAGAAACACGTGTTCTGGTGTTTTCACCACTCCGCAGTACGTTTGATATGCAGAACCGGCGTTATCTTATTTTTCGTGGGGTTTCAAGCTGAGATATCCGTTTTCTGCGATAATCTTGGTGTTTCTTCTGTGAGAAGCATGCCGAATCATCGAAATCGCTCTTTTGGAGCTATTTAATGCGAGAAGCACGTTATCTGGTGGTTTCACCACTCCACAGTACGTTTGATATGCAGAACTGGAGATATCTTGGTTTTCGTGGGGTTTCAAGCTGAGATATGCGTTTTCTGCGATAATCTTGGTGAGGCTTCTGTGAGATGTATGCAGAATCATCGAAATCGCTCTTTGGGAGCAATTTAATGCGAGAAACGCGTGTTCTGTTGTTTACACCACTCCACAGTACGTTTGGTATGCAGAACCAGAGATATCATGGTTTTCGAGTTGTTTCAAGCTGAGATATGCATTTTCTGTGATAATCTTGGTGAGGCTTCTGTGAGAAGTATGCAGAATCATCGAAATCGCTCTTCGAAAGCAATTTGATGCGAGAAGCACGTTATCTGGTGTTTTCACCACTCCACAGTACGTTTGATATGCAGAACCGGCGATGTCTTGGTATTCGTGGGGTTGCAAGCTGAGATATGCATTTTCTGCGATAATATTGATGAGGCTTCTGTGAGAAGTATGTCGAATCATCGAAATCGCTCTTTGGAAGCTATTTAATGCGAGAAACACGTTATCTGGTGATTTCACCACTCCACATTGCGTTTGATATGAATAACCGGCGATATCTTGGTTTTCGTGGGGTTTCAAGCTGAGATATGTATTTTCTGCGATAATCTTGGTGTGCCTTCTGTGAGAGGTATGCAGAATCATCGAAATCGCTCTTTTGGAGCTAATTAATGCGAAAAAACGCGTTTCCTGGTGTTTTCATCACTGCACAGTACGTTTGATGTGCAGAACCGGCGACATCTTGGATTTCGTGGGGTTTCAAGCTGAGATATGCATTTTCTGCGATAATCTTGGTGAGGCTTCTATAAGAAGCATGTCGTATCATCGAAATCGCTCTTTTCGAGCTAATTAATGCCAGAAACACGTTATCTGGTGTTTTCACCACTCCACAGTGCGTGTGATTTGCAGAACCTGAGATATCATGGTTTTCGTGGCGTTTCAAGCTGAGATATGCATTTTCTGCGATAATCTTGATGAGGCTACTGTGAGAAGTATGCAGAATCATGGAAATCGCTCTTTGGTAGCAATTTAATGCGAGAAACACGTGTTCTGGAGTTTTCACCACTCCGCAGTACGTTTGATATGCAGAACCGGCGTTATCTTATTTTTCGTGGGGTTTCAAGCTGAGATATCCGTTTTCTGCGATAATCTTTGTGAGGCTTCTGTGAGAAGTATGCAGAATCATCGAAATCGCTCTTCGGAAGCAATGTAATGCGGTAAACACGTTATCTGGTGTTTTCACCACTCCACTGTGCGTTTGATACGCAGAACCGCCGATATCTTCATTTTCGTGGGGTGTCAAGATGAGATATGCATTTTCTGCGATAATCTTGGTTAGGCTTCTGTGAGAAGTATGCAGAATCATCGAAATCGCTCTTCGGAAGCAATTTAATGCGATAAACACGTTATCTGGAGTTTTCACCACTCCACAGTGCGTGTGATTTGCAGAACCTGAGATATCATGGTTTTCGTGGCGTTTCAAGCTGAGATATGCATTTTCTGCGATAATCTTGGTGAGGCTTCTATAAGAAGTATGTCGTATCATCGAAATCGCTCTTTTCGAGCTAATTAATGCCAGAAACACGTTATCTGGTGTTTTCACCACTCCACAGTGCGTTTGATATGCAGAACCGGAGATATCTTGGTTTTCGTGGGGTTTCAAGCTGGGATATGCGTTTTCTGCGATAATCTTGGTGGTTCTTCTGTGAGAAGTATGCAGAATCATGGAAATCGCTCTTTGGGGCAATTTAATGCGAGAAACACGTGTTCTGGTGTTTTCACCACTCCACAGTACGTTTGATACGCAGAAGCGCCGATATCTTCATTTTCCTGGGGTGTCAAGATGAGATATGCATTTTCTGCGATAATCTTGGTGGTTCTTCTGTGACAAGCATGCCGAATCATGGAAATCGCTCTTTTGGAGCTATTTAAGGCGAGAAGCACGTTATCTGGTGTTTTCACCACTCCACAGTACGTTTGATATGCAGAACCGGCGATGTCTTGGTTTTCGTGGGGTTTCAAGCTGAGATATGCATTTTCAGCGATAATCTTGGTGAGGCTTCTGTGAGAAGTATGCAGAATCATCGAAATCGCTCTTTTGAAGCAATTTAATGCGAGAAACACGTTATCTGGTGTTTTCACCACTCCACATTGCGTTTGATACGCAAAACCGCCGATATCTTCATTTTCGTGGGGTGTCAAGATGAGATATGCATTTTCTGCGATAATCTTGGTTAGGCTTCTGTGAGAAGTATGCAGAATCATCGAAATCGCTCTTCGGAAGCAATTTAATGCGATAAACACGTTATCTGGAGTTTTCACCACTCCACAGTGCGTGTGATTTGCAGAACCTGAGATATCATGGTTTTCGTGGCGTTTCAAGCTGAGATATGCATTTTCTGCGATAATCTTGATGAGGCTACTGTGAGAAGTATGCAGAATCATGGAAATCGCTCTTTGGTAGCAATTTAATGCGAGAAACACGTGTTCTGGTGTTTTCACCACTCCGCAGTACGTTTGATATGCAGAACCGGAGATATCTTGGTTTTCGTGGGGTTTCAAGCTGGGATATGCGTTTTCTGCGATAATCTTGGTGGTTCTTCTGTGAGAAGAATGCAGAATCATGGAAATCGCTCTTTGGGAGCAATTTAATGCGAGAAACACGTGTTCTGGTGTTTTCACCACTCCACAGTACGTTTGATATGCAGAACCGGAGATATCTTGGTTTTCGTGGGGTTTCAAGCTGAGATATGCATTTTCTGGGATAATCTTGGTGGTTCTTCTGTGAGAAGTATGCAGAATCATCGAAATCGCTCTTTTGAAGCTATTTAATGCGAGAAACACGTTATCTGGTGTTTTCACGACTCCACAGTGAGTTTGATATGCAGAACCGGATATTTCTTGGTTTTCGTGGGGTTTTAAGCTGAGATATGCATTTTCTGCGATAATCTTGGTGAGGCTTCTGTGAGAAGTATGCAGAATCATCGAAATCGCCCTTTTGGAGCTAATTAATGCGAAAAAACGCGTATGCTGGTGTTTTCACCACTGCACAGTACGTTTGATATGCAGAACCGGAGATATCTTGGTTTTCGTGGGGTTTCAAGCTGGGATATGCGTTTTCTGCGATAATCTTGGTGGTTCTTCTGTGAGAAGTATGCAGAATCATGGAAATCGCTCTTTGGGAGCAATTTAATGCGAGAAACACGTGTTCTGGTGTTTTCACCACTCCACAGTACGTTTGATACGCAGAACCGCCGATATCTTCATTTTCCTGGGGTGTCAAGATGAGATATGCATTTTCTGCGATAATCTTGGTGGTCCTTCTGTGAGAAGCATGCCGAATCATGGAAATCGCTCTTTTGGAGCTATTTAAGGCGAGAAGCACGTTATCTGGTGTTTTCACCACTCCACAGTACGTTTGATATGCAGAACCGGCGATGTCTTGGTTTTCGTGGGGTTTCAAGCTGAGATATGCATTTTCTGCGATAATCTTGGTGAGGCTTCTGTGAGAAGTATGCAGAATCATCGAAATCGCTCTTTTGTAGCAATTTAATGCGAGAAACACGTTATCTGGTGTTTTCACCACTCCACAGTGCGTTTGATACGCAGAACCGCCGATATCTTCATTTTCGTGGGGTGTCAAGATGAGATATGCATTTTCTGCGATAATCTTGGTTAGGCTTCTGTGAGAAGTATGCAGAATCATCGAAATCGCTCTTCGGAAGCAATTTAATGCGATAAACACGTTATCTGGAGTTTTCACCACTCCACAGTGCGTGTGATTTGCAGAACCTGAGATATCATGGTTTTCGTGGCGTTTCAAGCTGAGATATGCATTTTCTGCGATAATCTTGATGAGGCTACTGTGAGAAGTATGCAGAATCATGGAAATCGCTCTTTGGGAGCAATTTAATGCGAGAAACACGTGTTCTGGTGTTTTCACCACTCCGCAGTACGTTTGATATGCAGAACCGGCGTTATCTTATTTTTCGTGGGGTTTCAAGCTGAGATATCCGTTTTCTGCGATAATCTTGGTGTTTCTTCTGTGAGAAGGATGCCGAATCATCGAAATCGCTCTTTTGGAGCTATTCAATGCGAGAAGCACGTTATCTGGAGTTTTCACAACTCCACAGTGCGTTTGATATGCAGAACCGGAGATATCTTGGTTTTCGTGGGGTTTCAAGCTGAGATATGCATTTTCTGCGATAATCTTGGTGAGGCTTCTGTGAGAAGTATGCAGGTTCATCGAAATCGCTCTTTTGAAGCAATTTAATGCGAGAAACACGTTATCTGGTGTTTTCATCACTCCACGGTGCGTTTGATATGCAGAAACGGCGATATCTTGGTTTTCGTTGCGTTTCAAGCTGAGATATGCATTTTCTGCGAGAATCTTGATGAGGCTTCTGTGAGAAGTATGCAGAATCATCGAAATCGCTCTTCGGAAGCAATTTAATGCGAGAAGCACGTTATCTGGTGTTTTCACCACTCCACAGTACGTTTGATATGCAGAACCGGCGATATCTTAGTTTTCGTGGGGTTTCAAGCTGAGATATGCATTTTCTGCGATAATCTTGTTGGTTCTTCTGTGGGTAGTATGCAGAATCATGGAAATCGCTCTTTGGGAACAATTTAATGCGAGAAACACGTGTTCTGGTGTTTTCACCACTCCACAGTACGTTTGATATGCAGAACCGGAGATATCTTGGTTTTCGTGGGGTTTCAAGCTGAGATATGCATTTTCTGCGATAATCTTGGTGAGGCTTCTGTGAGAAGTATGCAGAATCATGGAAATCGCTCTTTGGAAGCAATTTAATTCGAAAAACCCGTTTTCTGGTGTTTTCACCACGCTACAGTACGTTTGATGTACAGAACCGGCGATGTCTTGGTTTTCGTGGGGTTTCAAGCTGGGATATGCGTTTTCTGCGATAATCTTGGTGGTTCTTCTGTGAGAAGTATGCAGAATCATGGAAATCGCTCTTTGGGAGCAATTTAATGCGAGAAACACGTGTTCTGTTGTTTTCACCACTCCACAGTACGTTTGATACGCAGAACCGCCGATATCTTCATTTTCCTGGGGTGTCAAGATGAGATATGCATTTTCTGCTATAATCTTGGTGGTTCTTCTGTGAGAAGTATGCAGAATCATGGAAATCGCTCTTCGGGAGCAATTTAATGCGAGAAACACGTGTTCTGGTGTTTTCACCACTCCACAGTACGTTTGATACGCAGAACCGCCGATATCTTCATTTTCCTGGGGTGTCAAGATGAGATATGCATTTTCTGCGATAATCTTGGTGGTTCTTCTGTGAGAAGCATGCCGAATCATGGAAATCGCTCTTTTGGAGCTATTTAAGGCGAGAAGCACGTTATCTGGTGTTTTCACCACTCCACAGTACGTTTGATATGCAGAACCGGCGATGTCTTGGTTTTCGTGGGGTTTCAAGCTGAGATATGCATTTTCAGCGATAATCTTGGTGAGGCTTCTGTGAGAAGTATGCAGAATCATCGAAATCGCTCTTTTGAAGCAATTTAATGCGAGAAACACGTTATCTGGTGTTTTCACCACTCCACAGTGCGTTTGATACACAGAACCGCCGATATCTTCATTTTCGTGGGGTGTCAAGATGAGATATGCATTTTCTGCGATAATCTTGGTTAGGCTTCTGTGAGAAGTATGCAGAATCATCGAAATCGCTCTTCGGAAGCAATTTAATGCGATAAACACGTTATCTGGAGTTTTCACCACTCCACAGTGCGTGTGATTTGCAGAACCTGAGATATCATGGTTTTCGTGGCGTTTCAAGCTGAGATATGCATTTTCTGCGATAATCTTGATGAGGCTACTGTGAGAAGTATGCAGAATCATGGAAATCGCTCTTTGGTAGCAATTTAATGCGAGAAACACGTGTTCTGGTGTTTTCACCCCTCCGCAGTACGTTTGATATGCAGAACCGGAGATATCTTGGTTTTCGTGGGGTTTCAAGCTGGGATATGCGTTTTCTGCGATAATCTTGGTGGTTCTTCTGTGAGAAGTATGCAGAATCATGGAAATCGCTCTTTGGGAGCAATTTAATGCGAGAAACACGTGTTCTGGTGTTTTCACCACTCCACAGTACGTTTGATATGCAGAACAGGAGATATCTTGGTTTTCGTGGGGTTTCAAGCTGAGATATGCATTTTCTGGGATAATCTTGGTGGTTCTTCTGTGAGAAGTATGCAGAATCATCGAAATCGCTCTTTTGAAGCTATTTAATGCGAGAAACACGTTATCTGGTGTTTTCACGACTCCACAGTGAGTTTGATATGCAGAACCGGATATTTCTTGGTTTTCGTGGGGTTTCAAGCTGAGATATGCATTTTCTGCGATAATCTTGGTGAGGCTTCTGTGAGAAGTATGCAGAATCATCGAAATCGCCCTTTTGGAGCTAATTAATGCGAAAAAACGCGTATGCTGGTGTTTTCACCACTGCACAGTACGTTTGATATGCAGAACCGGAGATATCTTGGTTTTCGTGGGGTTTCAAGCTGGGATATGCGTTTTCTGCGATAATCTTGGTGGTTCTTCTGTGAGAAGTATGCAGAATCCTGGAAATCGCTCTTTGGGAGCAATTTAATGCGAGAAACACGTGTTCTGGTGTTTTCACCACTCCGCAGTGCGTTTGATACGCAGAACCGCCGATATCTTCATTTTCGTGGGGTGTCAAGATGAGATATGCATTTTCTGCGATAATCTTGGTTAGGCTTCTGTGAGAAGTATGCAGAATCATCGAAATCGCTCTTTGGGAGCAATTTAATGCGATAAACACGTTATCTGGAGTTTTCACCACTCCACAGTGCGTGTGATTTGCAGAACCTGAGATATCATGGTTTTCGTGGCGTTTCAAGCTGAGATAAGCATTTTCTGCGAGAATCTTGATGAGGCTTCTGTGGGTAGTATGCAGAATCATGGAAATCGCTCTTTGGGAACAATTTAATGCGAGAAACACGTGTTCTGGTGTTTTCACGACTCCACAGTGAGTTTGATATGCAGAACCGGATATTTCTTGGTTTTCGTGGGGTTTCAAGCTGAGATATGCATTTTCTGCGATAATCTTGGTGAGGCTTCTGTGAGAAGTATGCAGAATCATCGAAATCGCCCTTTTGGAGCTAATTAATGCGAAAAAACGCGTATGCTGGTGTTTTCACCACTGCACAGTACGTTTGATATGCAGAACCGGAGATATCTTGGTTTTCGTGGGGTTTCAAGCTGGGATATGCGTTTTCTGCGATAATCTTGGTGGTTCTTCTGTGAGAAGTATGCAGAATCATGGAAATCGCTCTTTGGGAGCAATTTAATGCGAGAAACACGTGTTCTGGTGTTTTCACCACTCCACAGTACGTTTGATACGCAGAACCGCCGATATCTTCATTTTCCTGGGGTGTCAAGATGAGATATGCATTTTCTGCGATAATCTTGGTGGTTCTTCTGTGAGAAGCATGCCGAATCATGGAAATCGCTCTTTTGGAGCTATTTAAGGCGAGAAGCACGTTATCTGGTGTTTTCACCACTCCACAGTACGTTTGATATGCAGAACCGGCGATGTCTTGGTTTTCGTGGGGTTTCAAGCTGAGATATGCATTTTCAGCGATAATCTTGGTGAGGCTTCTGTGAGAAGTATGCAGAATCATCGAAATCGCTCTTTTGTAGCAATTTAATGCGAGAAACACGTTATCTGGTGTTTTCACCACTCCACAGTGCGTTTGATACGCAGAACCGCCGATATCTTCATTTTCGTGGGGTGTCAAGATGAGATATGCATTTTCTGCGATAATCTTGGTTAGGCTTCTGTGAGAAGTATGCAGAATCATCGAAATCGCTCTTCGGAAGCAATTTAATGCGATAAACACGTTATCTGGAGTTTTCACCACTCCACAGTGCGTGTGATTTGCAGAACCTGAGATATCATGGTTTTCGTGGCGTTTCAAGCTGAGATATGCATTTTCTGCGATAATCTTGATGAGGCTACTGTGAGAAGTATGCAGAATCATGGAAATCGCTCTTTGGTAGCAATTTAATGCGAGAAACACGTGTTCTGGTGTTTTCACCACTCCGCAGTACGTTTGATATGCAGAACCGGAGATATCTTGGTTTTCGTGGGGTTTCAAGCTGGGATATGCGTTTTCTGCGATAATCTTGGTGGTTCTTCTGTGAGAAGTATGCAGAATCATGGAAATCGCTCTTTGGGAGCAATTTAATGCGAGAAACACGTGTTCTGGTGTTTTCACCACTCCACAGTACGTTTGATATGCAGAACAGGAGATATCTTGGTTTTCGTGGGGTTTCAAGCTGAGATATGCATTTTCTGGGATAATCTTGGTGGTTCTTCTGTGAGAAGTATGCAGAATCATCGAAATCGCTCTTTTGAAGCTATTTAATGCGAGAAACACGTTATCTGGTGTTTTCACGACTCCACAGTGAGTTTGATATGCAGAACCGGATATTTCTTGGTTTTCGTGGGGTTTCAAGCTGAGATATGCATTTTCTGCGATAATCTTGGTGAGGCTTCTGTGAGAAGTATGCAGAAGCATCGAAATCGCCCTTTTGGAGCTAATTAATGCGAAAAAACGCGTATGCTGGTGTTTTCACCACTGCACAGTACGTTTGATATGCAGAACCGGAGATATCTTGGTTTTCGTGGGGTTTCAAGCTGGGATATGCGTTTTCTGCGATAATCTTGGTGGTTCTTCTGTGAGAAGTATGCAGAATCCTGGAAATCGCTCTTTGGGAGCAATTTAATGCGAGAAACACGTGTTCTGGTGTTTTCACCACTCCACAGTACGTTTGATACGCAGAACCGCCGATATCTTCATTTTCCTGGGGTGTCAAGATGAGATATGCATTTTCTGCGATAATCTTGGTGGTTCTTCTGTGAGAAGCATGCCGAAACATGGAAATCGCTCTTTTGGAGCTATTTAAGGCGAGAAGCACGTTATCTGGTGTTTTCACCACTCCACAGTACGTTTGATATGCAGAACCGGCGATGTCTTGGTTTTCGTGGGGTTTCAAGCTGAGATATGCATTTTCAGCGATAATCTTGGTGAGGCTTCTGTGAGAAGTATGCAGAATCATCGAAATCGCTCTTTTGTAGCAATTTAATGCGAGAAACACGTTATCTGGTGTTTTCACCACTCCACAGTGCGTTTGATACGCAGAACCGCCGATATCTTCATTTTCGTGGGGTGTCAAGATGAGATATGCATTTTCTGCGATAATCTTGGTTAGGCTTCTGTGAGAAGTATGCAGAATCATAGAAATCGCTCTTCGGAAGCAATTTAATGCGATAAACACGTTATCTGGAGTTTTCACCACTTCACAGTGCGTGTGATTTGCAGAACCTGAGATATCATGGTTTTCGTGGCGTTTCAAGCTGAGATATGCATTTTCTGCGATAATCTTGATGAGGCTACTGTGAGAAGTATGCAGAATCATGGAAATCGCTCTTTGGGAGCAATTTAATGCGAGAAACACGTGTTCTGGTGTTTTCACCACTCCGCAGTACGTTTGATATGCAGAACCGGCGTTATCTTATTTTTCGTGGGGTTTCAAGCTGAGATATCCGTTTTCTGCGATAATCTTGGTCTTTCTTCTGTGAGAAGGATGCCGAATCATCGAAATCGCTCTTTTGGAGCTATTCAATGCGAGAAGCACGTTATCTGGAGTTTTCACAACTCCACAGTGCGTTTGATATGCAGCACCGGAGATATCTTTGTTTTCGTGGGGTTTCAAGCTGAGATATGCATTTTCTGCGATAATCTTGGTGAGGCTTCTGTGAGAAGTGTGCAGGTTCATCGAAATCGCTCTTTTGAAGCAATTTAATGCGAGAAACACGTTATCTGGTGTTTTCATCACTCCACGGTGCGTTTGATATGCAGAAACGGCGATATCTTGGTTTTCGTTGCGTTTCAAGCTGAGATATGCATTTTCTGCGAGAATCTTGATGAGGCTTCTGTGAGAAGTATGCAGAATCATCGAAATCGCTCTTCGGAAGCAATTTAATGCGAGAAGCACGTTATCTGGTGTTTTCATCACTCCACGGTGCGTTTGATATGCAGAAACGGCGATATCTTGGTTTTCGTTGCGTTTCAAGCTGAGATATGCATTTTCTGCGAGAATCTTGATGAGGCTTCTGTGAGAAGTATGCAGAATCATCGAAATCGCTCTTCGGAAGCAATTTAATGCGAGAAGCACGTTATCTGGTGTTTTCACCACTCCACAGTACGTTTGATATGCAGAACCGGCGATATCTTAGTTTTCGTGGGGTTTCAAGCTGAGATATGCATTTTCTGCGATAATCTTGTTGGTTCTTCTGTGAGAAGTATGCAGAATCATGGAAATCGCTCTTTGGGAGCAATTTAATGCGAGAAACACGTGTTCTGGAGTTTTCACCACTCCACAGTGCGTTTGATATGCAGAACCGGAGATATCTTTGTTTTCGTGGGGTTTCAAGCTGAGATATGCATTTTCTGCGATAATCTTGGTGAGGCTTCTGTGAGAAGTATGCAGGTTCATCGAAATCGCTCTTTTGAAGCAATTTAATGCGAGAAACACGTTATCTGGTGTTTTCATCACTCCACGGTGCGTTTGATATGCAGAAACGGCGATATCTTGGTTTTCGTTGCGTTTCAAGCTGAGATATGCATTTTCTGCGAGAATCTTGATGAGGCTTCTGTGAGAAGTATGCAGAATCATCGAAATCGCTCTTCGGAAGCAATTTAATGCGAGAAGCACGTTATCTGGTGTTTTCACCACTCCACAGTACGTTTGATATGCAGAACCGGCGATATCTTAGTTTTCGTGGGGTTTCAAGCTGAGATATGCATTTTCTGCGATAATCTTGTTGGTTCTTCTGTGGGTAGTATGCAGAATCATGGAAATCGCTCTTTGGGAACAATTTAATGCGAGAAACACGTGTTCTGGTGTTTTCACGACTCCACAGTGAGTTTGATATGCAGAACCGGATATTTCTTGGTTTTCGTGGGGTTTCAAGCTGAGATATGCATTTTCTGCGATAATCTTGGTGAGGCTTCTGTGAGAAGTATGCAGAATCATCGAAATCGCCCTTTTGGAGCTAATTAATGCGAAAAAACGCGTATGCTGGTGTTTTCACCACTGCACAGTACGTTTGATATGCAGAACCGGAGATATCTTGGTTTTCGTGGGGTTTCAAGCTGGGATATGCGTTTTCTGCGATAATCTTGGTGGTTCTTCTGTGAGAAGTATGCAGAATCATGGAAATCGCTCTTTGGGAGCAATTTAATGCGAGAAACACGTGTTCTGGTGTTTTCACCACTCCACAGTACGTTTGATACGCAGAACCGCCGATATCTTCATTTTCCTGGGGTGTCAAGATGAGATATGCATTTTCTGCGATAATCTTGGTGGTTCTTCTGTGAGAAGCATGCCGAATCATGGAAATCGCTCTTTTGGAGCTATTTAAGGCGAGAAGCACGTTATCTGGTGTTTTCACCACTCCACAGTACGTTTGATATGCAGAACCGGCGATGTCTTGGTTTTCGTGGGGTTTCAAGCTGAGATATGCATTTTCAGCGATAATCTTGGTGAGGCTTCTGTGAGAAGTATGCAGAATCATCGAAATCGCTCTTTTGTAGCAATTTAATGCGAGAAACACGTTATCTGGTGTTTTCACCACTCCACAGTGCGTTTGATACGCAGAACCGCCGATATCTTCATTTTCGTGGGGTGTCAAGATGAGATATGCATTTTCTGCGATAATCTTGGTTAGGCTTCTGTGAGAAGTATGCAGAATCATCGAAATCGCTCTTCGGAAGCAATTTAATGCGATAAACACGTTATCTGGAGTTTTCACCACTCCACAGTGCGTGTGATTTGCAGAACCTGAGATATCACGGTTTTCGTGGCGTTTCAAGCTGAGATATGCATTTTCTGCGATAATCTTGATGAGGCTACTGTGAGAAGTATGCAGAATCATGGAAATCGCTCTTTGGGAGCAATTTAATGCGAGAAACACGTGTTCTGGTGTTTTCACCACTCCGCAGTACGTTTGATATGCAGAACCGGCGTTATCTTATTTTTCGTGGGGTTTCAAGCTGAGATATCCGTTTTCTGCGATAATCTTGGTGTTTCTTCTGTGAGAAGGATGCCGAATCATCGAAATCGCTCTTTTGGAGCTATTCAATGCGAGATGCACGTTATCTGGAGTTTTCACAACTCCACAGTGCGTTTGATATGCAGAACCGGAGATATCTTGGTTTTCGTGGGGTTTCAAGCTGAGATATGCATTTTCTGCGATAATCTTGGTGAGGCTTCTGTGAGAAGTATGCAGGTTCATCGAAATCGCTCTTTTAAAGCAATTTAATGCGAGAAACACGTTATCTGGTGTTTTCATCACTCCACGGTGCGTTTGATATGCAGAAACGGCGATATCTTGGTTTTCGTTGCGTTTCAAGCTGAGATATGCATTTTCTGCGAGAATCTTGATGAGGCTTCTGTGAGAAGTATGCAGAATCATCGAAATCGCTCTTCGGAAGCAATTTAATGCGAGAAGCACGTTATCTGGTGTTTTCACCACTCCACAGTACGTTTGATATGCAGAACCGGCGATATCTTAGTTTTCGTGGGGTTTCAAGCTGAGATATGCATTTTCTGCGATAATCTTGTTGGTTCTTCTGTGGGTAGTATGCAGAATCATGGAAATCGCTCTTTGGGAACAATTTAATGCGAGAAACACGTGTTCTGGTGTTTTCACCACTCCACAGTACGTTTGATATGCAGAACCGGAGATATCTTGGTTTTCGTGGGGTTTCAAGCTGAGATATGCATTTTCTGCGATAATCTTGGTGAGGCTTCTGTGAGAAGTATGCAGAATCATCGAAATCGCTCTTTTGAAGCTATTTAATGCGAGAAACACGTTATCTGGAGTTTTCACAACTCCACAGTGCGTTTGATATGCAGAACCGGAGATATCTTGGTTTTCGTGGGGTTTCAAGTTGAGATATGCATTTTCAGCGATAATCTTGTTGGTTCTTCAGTGAGAAGTATGCAGAATCATGGAAATCGCTCTTTGGGAGCAATTTAATGCGAGAAACACGTGTTCTGGTGTTTACACCACTCCACAGTACGTTTGATATGCAGAACCGGAGATATGTTGGTTTTCGTGGGGTTTCAAGCTGAGATATGCATTTTCAGCGATAATCTTGTTGAGGCTTCTGTGATAAGTATGCCGAATCATCGAAATCGCCCTTTTGGAGCTAATTAATGCGAAAAAACGCGTTTACTGGTGTTTTCACCACTCCACAGTACGTTTGATTATCAGAAAAGGCGATGTCTTGGTTTTCGTGGGGTTTCAAGCTGAGATATGCATTTTCTGCGATAATCTTGATGAGGCTTCTGTGAGAAGTATGCCGAATCATCGAAATCGCTCTTTTGGAACTAATTAATGCGAGAAACACGTTATCTGGAGTTTTCACAACTCCACAGTGCGTTTGATATGCAGAACCGGAGATATCTTGGTTTTCGTGGGGTTTCAAGCTGAGATATGCATTTTCTGCGATAATCTTGTTGGTTCTTCTGTGGGTAGTATGCAGAATCATGGAAATCGCTCTTTGGGAACAATTTAATGCGAGAAACACGTGTTCTGGTGTTTTCACCACTTCACAGTGCGTGTGATTTGCAGAACCTGAGATATCATGGTTTTCGTGGCGTTTCAAGCTGAGATATGCATTTTCTGCGATAATCTTGATGAGGCTACTGTGAGAAGTATGCAGAATCATGGAAATCGCTCTTTGGGAGCAATTTAATGCGAGAAACACGTGTTCTGGTGTTTTCACCACTCCGCAGTACGTTTGATATGCAGAACCGGCGTTATCTTATTTTTCGTGGGGTTTCAAGCTGAGATATCCGTTTTCTGCGATAATCTTGGTGTTTCTTCTGTGAGAAGGATGCCGAATCATCGAAATCGCTCTTTTGGAGCTATTCAATGCGAGAAGCACGTTATCTGGAGTTTTCACAACTCCACAGTGCGTTTGATATGCAGAACCGGAGATATCTTTGTTTTCGTGGGGTTTCAAGCTGAGATATGTATTTTCTGCGATAATCTTGGTGAGGCTTCTGTGAGAAGTATGCAGGTTCATCGAAATCGCTCTTTTGAAGCAATTTAATGCGAGAAACACGTTATCTGGTGTTTTCATCACTCCACGGTGCGTTTGATATGCAGAAACGGCGATATCTTGGTTTTCGTTGCGTTTCAAGCTGAGATATGCATTTTCTGCGAGAATCTTGATGAGGCTTCTGTGAGAAGTATGCAGAATCATCGAAATCGCTCTTCGGAAGCAATTTAATGCGAGAAGCACGTTATCTGGTGTTTTCACCACTCCACAGTACGTTTGATATGCAGAACCGGCGATATCTTAGTTTTCGTGGGGTTTCAAGCTGAGATATGTATTTTCTGCGATAATCTTGGTGAGGCTTCTGTGAGAAGTATGCAGAATCATCGAAATCGCCCTTTTGGAGCTAATTAATGCGAAAAAACGCGTATGCTGGTGTTTTCACCACTGCACAGTACGTTTGATATGCAGAACCGGAGATATCTTGGTTTTCGTGGGGTTTCAAGCTGGGATATGCGTTTTCTGCGATAATCTTGGTGGTTCTTCTGTGAGAAGTATGCAGAATCCTGGAAATCGCTCTTTGGGAGCAATTTAATGCGAGAAACACGTGTTCTGGTGTTTTCACCACTCCACAGTACGTTTGATACGCAGAACCGCCGATATCTTCATTTTCCTGGGGTGTCAAGATGAGATATGCATTTTCTGCGATAATCTTGGTGGTTCTTCTGTGAGAAGCATGCCGAATCATGGAAATCGCTCTTTTGGAGCTATTTAAGGCGAGAAGCACGTTATCTGGTGTTTTCACCACTCCACAGTACGTTTGATATGCAGAACCGGCGATGTCTTGGTTTTCGTGGGGTTTCAAGCTGAGATATGCATTTTCAGCGATAATCTTGGTGAGGCTTCTGTGAGAAGTATGCAGAATCATCGAAATCGCTCTTTTGTAGCAATTTAATGCGAGAAACACGTTATCTGGTGTTTTCACCACTCCACAGTGCGTTTGATACGCAGAACCGCCGATATCTTCATTTTCGTGGGGTGTCAAGATGAGATATGCATTTTCTGCGATAATCTTGGTTAGGCTTCTGTGAGAAGTATGCAGAATCATAGAAATCGCTCTTCGGAAGCAATTTAATGCGATAAACACGTTATCTGGAGTTTTCACCACTTCACAGTGCGTGTGATTTGCAGAACCTGAGATATCATGGTTTTCGTGGCGTTTCAAGCTGAGATATGCATTTTCTGCGATAATCTTGATGAGGCTACTGTGAGAAGTATGCAGAATCATGGAAATCGCTCTTTGGGAGCAATTTAATGCGAGAAACACGTGTTCTGGTGTTTTCACCACTCCGCAGTACGTTTGATATGCAGAACCGGCGTTATCTTATTTTTCGTGGGGTTTCAAGCTGAGATATCCGTTTTCTGCGATAATCTTGGTCTTTCTTCTGTGAGAAGGATGCCGAATCATCGAAATCGCTCTTTTGGAGCTATTCAATGCGAGAAGCACGTTATCTGGAGTTTTCACAACTCCACAGTGCGTTTGATATGCAGCACCGGAGATATCTTTGTTTTCGTGGGGTTTCAAGCTGAGATATGCATTTTCTGCGATAATCTTGGTGAGGCTTCTGTGAGAAGTGTGCAGGTTCATCGAAATCGCTCTTTTGAAGCAATTTAATGCGAGAAACACGTTATCTGGTGTTTTCATCACTCCACGGTGCGTTTGATATGCAGAAACGGCGATATCTTGGTTTTCGTTGCGTTTCAAGCTGAGATATGCATTTTCTGCGAGAATCTTGATGAGGCTTCTGTGAGAAGTATGCAGAATCATCGAAATCGCTCTTCGGAAGCAATTTAATGCGAGAAGCACGTTATCTGGTGTTTTCATCACTCCACGGTGCGTTTGATATGCAGAAACGGCGATATCTTGGTTTTCGTTGCGTTTCAAGCTGAGATATGCATTTTCTGCGAGAATCTTGATGAGGCTTCTGTGAGAAGTATGCAGAATCATCGAAATCGCTCTTCGGAAGCAATTTAATGCGAGAAGCACGTTATCTGGTGTTTTCACCACTCCACAGTACGTTTGATATGCAGAACCGGCGATATCTTAGTTTTCGTGGGGTTTCAAGCTGAGATATGCATTTTCTGCGATAATCTTGTTGGTTCTTCTGTGAGAAGTATGCAGAATCATGGAAATCGCTCTTTGGGAGCAATTTAATGCGAGAAACACGTGTTCTGGAGTTTTCACCACTCCACAGTGCGTTTGATATGCAGAACCGGAGATATCTTTGTTTTCGTGGGGTTTCAAGCTGAGATATGCATTTTCTGCGATAATCTTGGTGAGGCTTCTGTGAGAAGTATGCAGGTTCATCGAAATCGCTCTTTTGAAGCAATTTAATGCGAGAAACACGTTATCTGGTGTTTTCATCACTCCACGGTGCGTTTGATATGCAGAAACGGCGATATCTTGGTTTTCGTTGCGTTTCAAGCTGAGATATGCATTTTCTGCGAGAATCTTGATGAGGCTTCTGTGAGAAGTATGCAGAATCATCGAAATCGCTCTTCGGAAGCAATTTAATGCGAGAAGCACGTTATCTGGTGTTTTCACCACTCCACAGTACGTTTGATATGCAGAACCGGCGATATCTTAGTTTTCGTGGGGTTTCAAGCTGAGATATGCATTTTCTGCGATAATCTTGTTGGTTCTTCTGTGGGTAGTATGCAGAATCATGGAAATCGCTCTTTGGGAACAATTTAATGCGAGAAACACGTGTTCTGGTGTTTTCACGACTCCACAGTGAGTTTGATATGCAGAACCGGATATTTCTTGGTTTTCGTGGGGTTTCAAGCTGAGATATGCATTTTCTGCGATAATCTTGGTGAGGCTTCTGTGAGAAGTATGCAGAATCATCGAAATCGCCCTTTTGGAGCTAATTAATGCGAAAAAACGCGTATGCTGGTGTTTTCACCACTGCACAGTACGTTTGATATGCAGAACCGGAGATATCTTGGTTTTCGTGGGGTTTCAAGCTGGGATATGCGTTTTCTGCGATAATCTTGGTGGTTCTTCTGTGAGAAGTATGCAGAATCATGGAAATCGCTCTTTGGGAGCAATTTAATGCGAGAAACACGTGTTCTGGTGTTTTCACCACTCCACAGTACGTTTGATACGCAGAACCGCCGATATCTTCATTTTCCTGGGGTGTCAAGATGAGATATGCATTTTCTGCGATAATCTTGGTGGTTCTTCTGTGAGAAGCATGCCGAATCATGGAAATCGCTCTTTTGGAGCTATTTAAGGCGAGAAGCACGTTATCTGGTGTTTTCACCACTCCACAGTACGTTTGATATGCAGAACCGGCGATGTCTTGGTTTTCGTGGGGTTTCAAGCTGAGATATGCATTTTCAGCGATAATCTTGGTGAGGCTTCTGTGAGAAGTATGCAGAATCATCGAAATCGCTCTTTTGTAGCAATTTAATGCGAGAAACACGTTATCTGGTGTTTTCACCACTCCACAGTGCGTTTGATACGCAGAACCGCCGATATCTTCATTTTCGTGGGGTGTCAAGATGAGATATGCATTTTCTGCGATAATCTTGGTTAGGCTTCTGTGAGAAGTATGCAGAATCATCGAAATCGCTCTTCGGAAGCAATTTAATGCGATAAACACGTTATCTGGAGTTTTCACCACTCCACAGTGCGTGTGATTTGCAGAACCTGAGATATCACGGTTTTCGTGGCGTTTCAAGCTGAGATATGCATTTTCTGCGATAATCTTGATGAGGCTACTGTGAGAAGTATGCAGAATCATGGAAATCGCTCTTTGGGAGCAATTTAATGCGAGAAACACGTGTTCTGGTGTTTTCACCACTCCGCAGTACGTTTGATATGCAGAACCGGCGTTATCTTATTTTTCGTGGGGTTTCAAGCTGAGATATCCGTTTTCTGCGATAATCTTGGTGTTTCTTCTGTGAGAAGGATGCCGAATCATCGAAATCGCTCTTTTGGAGCTATTCAATGCGAGATGCACGTTATCTGGAGTTTTCACAACTCCACAGTGCGTTTGATATGCAGAACCGGAGATATCTTGGTTTTCGTGGGGTTTCAAGCTGAGATATGCATTTTCTGCGATAATCTTGGTGAGGCTTCTGTGAGAAGTATGCAGGTTCATCGAAATCGCTCTTTTAAAGCAATTTAATGCGAGAAACACGTTATCTGGTGTTTTCATCACTCCACGGTGCGTTTGATATGCAGAAACGGCGATATCTTGGTTTTCGTTGCGTTTCAAGCTGAGATATGCATTTTCTGCGAGAATCTTGATGAGGCTTCTGTGAGAAGTATGCAGAATCATCGAAATCGCTCTTCGGAAGCAATTTAATGCGAGAAGCACGTTATCTGGTGTTTTCACCACTCCACAGTACGTTTGATATGCAGAACCGGCGATATCTTAGTTTTCGTGGGGTTTCAAGCTGAGATATGCATTTTCTGCGATAATCTTGTTGGTTCTTCTGTGGGTAGTATGCAGAATCATGGAAATCGCTCTTTGGGAACAATTTAATGCGAGAAACACGTGTTCTGGTGTTTTCACCACTCCACAGTACGTTTGATATGCAGAACCGGAGATATCTTGGTTTTCGTGGGGTTTCAAGCTGAGATATGCATTTTCTGCGATAATCTTGGTGAGGCTTCTGTGAGAAGTATGCAGAATCATCGAAATCGCTCTTTTGAAGCTATTTAATGCGAGAAACACGTTATCTGGAGTTTTCACAACTCCACAGTGCGTTTGATATGCAGAACCGGAGATATCTTGGTTTTCGTGGGGTTTCAAGTTGAGATATGCATTTTCAGCGATAATCTTGTTGGTTCTTCAGTGAGAAGTATGCAGAATCATGGAAATCGCTCTTTGGGAGCAATTTAATGCGAGAAACACGTGTTCTGGTGTTTACACCACTCCACAGTACGTTTGATATGCAGAACCGGAGATATGTTGGTTTTCGTGGGGTTTCAAGCTGAGATATGCATTTTCAGCGATAATCTTGTTGAGGCTTCTGTGATAAGTATGCCGAATCATCGAAATCGCCCTTTTGGAGCTAATTAATGCGAAAAAACGCGTTTACTGGTGTTTTCACCACTCCACAGTACGTTTGATTATCAGAAAAGGCGATGTCTTGGTTTTCGTGGGGTTTCAAGCTGAGATATGCATTTTCTGCGATAATCTTGATGAGGCTTCTGTGAGAAGTATGCCGAATCATCGAAATCGCTCTTTTGGAACTAATTAATGCGAGAAACACGTTATCTGGAGTTTTCACAACTCCACAGTGCGTTTGATATGCAGAACCGGAGATATCTTGGTTTTCGTGGGGTTTCAAGCTGAGATATGCATTTTCTGCGATAATCTTGTTGGTTCTTCTGTGGGTAGTATGCAGAATCATGGAAATCGCTCTTTGGGAACAATTTAATGCGAGAAACACGTGTTCTGGTGTTTTCACCACTTCACAGTGCGTGTGATTTGCAGAACCTGAGATATCATGGTTTTCGTGGCGTTTCAAGCTGAGATATGCATTTTCTGCGATAATCTTGATGAGGCTACTGTGAGAAGTATGCAGAATCATGGAAATCGCTCTTTGGGAGCAATTTAATGCGAGAAACACGTGTTCTGGTGTTTTCACCACTCCGCAGTACGTTTGATATGCAGAACCGGCGTTATCTTATTTTTCGTGGGGTTTCAAGCTGAGATATCCGTTTTCTGCGATAATCTTGGTGTTTCTTCTGTGAGAAGGATGCCGAATCATCGAAATCGCTCTTTTGGAGCTATTCAATGCGAGAAGCACGTTATCTGGAGTTTTCACAACTCCACAGTGCGTTTGATATGCAGAACCGGAGATATCTTTGTTTTCGTGGGGTTTCAAGCTGAGATATGTATTTTCTGCGATAATCTTGGTGAGGCTTCTGTGAGAAGTATGCAGGTTCATCGAAATCGCTCTTTTGAAGCAATTTAATGCGAGAAACACGTTATCTGGTGTTTTCATCACTCCACGGTGCGTTTGATATGCAGAAACGGCGATATCTTGGTTTTCGTTGCGTTTCAAGCTGAGATATGCATTTTCTGCGAGAATCTTGATGAGGCTTCTGTGAGAAGTATGCAGAATCATCGAAATCGCTCTTCGGAAGCAATTTAATGCGAGAAGCACGTTATCTGGTGTTTTCACCACTCCACAGTACGTTTGATATGCAGAACCGGCGATATCTTAGTTTTCGTGGGGTTTCAAGCTGAGATATGTATTTTCTGCGATAATCTTGGTGAGGCTTCTGTGAGAAGTATGCAGAATCATCGAAATCGCCCTTTTGGAGCTAATTAATGCGAAAAAACGCGTATGCTGGTGTTTTCACCACTGCACAGTACGTTTGATATGCAGAACCGGAGATATCTTGGTTTTCGTGGGGTTTCAAGCTGGGATATGCGTTTTCTGCGATAATCTTGGTGGTTCTTCTGTGAGAAGTATGCAGAATCATGGAAATCGCTCTTTGGGAGCAATTTAATGCGAGAAACACGTGTTCTGGTGTTTTCACCACTCCACAGTACGTTTGATACGCAGAACCGCCGATATCTTCATTTTCCTGGGGTGTCAAGATGAGATATGCATTTTCTGCGATAATCTTGGTGGTTCTTCTGTGAGAAGCATGCCGAATCATGGAAATCGCTCTTTTGGAGCTATTTAAGGCGAGAAGCACGTTATCTGGTGTTTTCACCACTCCACAGTACGTTTGATATGCAGAACCGGCGATGTCTTGGTTTTCGTGGGGTTTCAAGCTGAGATATGCATTTTCAGCGATAATCTTGGTGAGGCTTCTGTGAGAAGTATGCAGAATCATCGAAATCGCTCTTTTGTAGCAATTTAATGCGAGAAACACGTTATCTGGTGTTTTCACCACTCCACAGTGCGTTTGATACGCAGAACCGCCGATATCTTCATTTTCGTGGGGTGTCAAGATGAGATATGCATTTTCTGCGATAATCTTGGTTAGGCTTCTGTGAGAAGTATGCAGAATCATCGAAATCGCTCTTCGGAAGCAATTTAATGCGATAAACACGTTATCTGGAGTTTTCACCACTCCACAGTGCGTGTGATTTGCAGAACCTGAGATATCACGGTTTTCGTGGCGTTTCAAGCTGAGATATGCATTTTCTGCGATAATCTTGATGAGGCTACTGTGAGAAGTATGCAGAATCATGGAAATCGCTCTTTGGGAGCAATTTAATGCGAGAAACACGTGTTCTGGTGTTTTCACCACTCCGCAGTACGTTTGATATGCAGAACCGGCGTTATCTTATTTTTCGTGGGGTTTCAAGCTGAGATATCCGTTTTCTGCGATAATCTTGGTGTTTCTTCTGTGAGAAGGATGCCGAATCATCGAAATCGCTCTTTTGGAGCTATTCAATGCGAGATGCACGTTATCTGGAGTTTTCACAACTCCACAGTGCGTTTGATATGCAGAACCGGAGATATCTTGGTTTTCGTGGGGTTTCAAGCTGAGATATGCATTTTCTGCGATAATCTTGGTGAGGCTTCTGTGAGAAGTATGCAGGTTCATCGAAATCGCTCTTTTAAAGCAATTTAATGCGAGAAACACGTTATCTGGTGTTTTCATCACTCCACGGTGCGTTTGATATGCAGAAACGGCGATATCTTGGTTTTCGTTGCGTTTCAAGCTGAGATATGCATTTTCTGCGAGAATCTTGATGAGGCTTCTGTGAGAAGTATGCAGAATCATCGAAATCGCTCTTCGGAAGCAATTTAATGCGAGAAGCACGTTATCTGGTGTTTTCACCACTCCACAGTACGTTTGATATGCAGAACCGGCGATATCTTAGTTTTCGTGGGGTTTCAAGCTGAGATATGCATTTTCTGCGATAATCTTGTTGGTTCTTCTGTGGGTAGTATGCAGAATCATGGAAATCGCTCTTTGGGAACAATTTAATGCGAGAAACACGTGTTCTGGTGTTTTCACCACTCCACAGTACGTTTGATATGCAGAACCGGAGATATCTTGGTTTTCGTGGGGTTTCAAGCTGAGATATGCATTTTCTGCGATAATCTTGGTGAGGCTTCTGTGAGAAGTATGCAGAATCATCGAAATCGCTCTTTTGAAGCTATTTAATGCGAGAAACACGTTATCTGGAGTTTTCACAACTCCACAGTGCGTTTGATATGCAGAACCGGAGATATCTTGGTTTTCGTGGGGTTTCAAGTTGAGATATGCATTTTCAGCGATAATCTTGTTGGTTCTTCAGTGAGAAGTATGCAGAATCATGGAAATCGCTCTTTGGGAGCAATTTAATGCGAGAAACACGTGTTCTGGTGTTTACACCACTCCACAGTACGTTTGATATGCAGAACCGGAGATATGTTGGTTTTCGTGGGGTTTCAAGCTGAGATATGCATTTTCAGCGATAATCTTGTTGAGGCTTCTGTGATAAGTATGCCGAATCATCGAAATCGCCCTTTTGGAGCTAATTAATGCGAAAAAACGCGTTTACTGGTGTTTTCACCACTCCACAGTACGTTTGATAATCAGAAAAGGCGATGTCTTGGTTTTCGTGGGGTTTCAAGCTGAGATATGCATTTTCTGCGATAATCTTGATGAGGCTTCTGTGAGAAGTATGCCGAATCATCGAAATCGCTCTTTTGGAACTAATTAATGCGAGAAACACGTTATCTGGAGTTTTCACAACTCCACAGTGCGTTTGATATGCAGAACCGGAGATATCTTGGTTTTCGTGGGGTTTCAAGCTGAGATATGCATTTTCAGCGATAATCTTGTTGGTTCTTCAGTGACAAGTATGCAGAATCATGGAAATAGCTCTTGGTGAGCAATTTAATGCGAGAAACACGTGTTCTGGTGTTTTCACCACTCCACAGTACGTTTGATATGCAGAACCGGCGATGTCTTGGTTTTCGTGGGGTTTCAAGCAGAGATATGCATTTTCTGTGATAATCTTGCTGAGGCTTCTGTGAGAAGTATGCAGAATCATGGAAATCGCTCTTTGGGAGCTAATTAATGAGAAAAAACGCGTATCCTTGTGTTTTCACCACTGCACCGTACGTTTGATATGCAGAACCGGAGATATCTTGGTTTTCGCGGGGTTTCAAGCTGGGATATGCGTTTTCTGCGATAATCTTGGTGGTTCTTCTGTGAGAAGTATGCAGAATCATGGAAATCGCTCTTGGGGAGCATTTTAATACGAGAAACACGTGTTCTTCTGTTTTCAACACTCCACAGTACGTTTGATATGCAGAACCGGCGATGTCTTGGTTTTCGTGGGGTTTCAAGCTGAGATATGCATTTTCAGCGATAATCTTGGTGAGGCATCTGTGAGAAGTATGCAGAATCATCGAAATCGCTCTTTTGAAGCAATTAGATGCGAGAAACACGTTATCTGGTGTTTTCACCACTCCACAGTGCGTTTGATATGCAGAACCGCCGATATCTTCATTTTCGTGGGGTGTCAAGATGAGATATGCATTTTCTGCGATAATCTTGGTGGTTCTTCTGTGAGAAGTATGCAGAATCATGGAAAGCGCTCTTTGGGAGCAATTCAATGCGAGAAACACGTGTTCTGGTGTTTTCACCACTCCACAGTACGTTTGACATGCAGAACCGGAGATATCTTTTTTTTCGTGGGGTTCCAAGCTGAGATATGCATTTTCTGCGATAATCTTGGTGAGGTTTCTGTGAGAAGTATGCAGAATCATCGAAATCGCTCTTCGGAAGCAATTTAATGCGAGAAACACGTTATCTGGTGTTTTCACCACTCCACAGTGCGTTTGATATGCAGAACCGGAGATATCATGGTTTTCGTGGGGTTTCAAGCTGAGATATGCATTTTCTGCGATAATCTTGATGAGGCTTCTGTGACAAGTATGCAGAATCATGGAAATCGCTCTTTGGGAGCAATTATATGCGAGAAACACGTGTTCTGGTGTTTTCACCACTGCACAGTACGTTTGATATGCAGAACCGGAGATATCTTGGTTTTCGCGGGGTTTCAAGCTGGGATATGCGTTTTCTGCGATAATCTTGGTGGTTCTTCTGTGAGAAGTATGCAGAATAATGGAAATCGCTCTTGGTGAGCAATTTAATGCGAGAAACACGTGTTCTGGTGTTTTCACCACTCCACAGTGCGTTTGATATGCAGAACCGCCGATATCTTCATTTTCGTGGGGTGTCAAGATGAGATATGCATTTTCTGCGATAATCTTGGTGGTTCTTCTGTGAGAAGTATGCAGAATCATGGAAAGCGCTCTTTGGGAGCAATTTAATGCGAGGAACACGCTTTCTGGTGTTTTCACCACTCCACAGTACGTTTGACATGCAGAACCGGAGATATCTTGGTTTTCGTGGGGTTCCAAGCTGAGATATGCATTTTCTGCGATAATCTTGGTGGTTCTTCTGTGAGAAGTATGCAGAATCATGGAAATCGCTCTTTGGGAGCAATTTAATGCGAGAAACACGTGTTCTGGTGTTTTCACCACTCCACAGTACGTTTGACATGCAGAACCGGAGATATCTTTTTTTTCGTGGGGTTCCAAGCTGAGATATGCATTTTCTGCGATAATCTTGGTGAGGTTTCTGTGAGAAGTATGCAGAATCATCGAAATCGCTCTTCGGAAGCAATTTAATGCGAGAAACACGTTATCTGGTGTTTTCACCACTCCACAGTGCGTTTGATATGCAGAACCGGAGATATCATGGTTTTCGTGGGGTTTCAAGCTGAGATATGCATTTTCTGTGATAATCTTGATGAGGCTTCTGTGACAAGTATGCAGAATCATGGAAATCGCTCTTTGGGAGCAATTTAATGCGAGAAACACGTGTTCTGGTGTTTTCACCACTGCACAGTACGTTTGATATGCAGAACCGGAGATATCTTGGTTTTCGCGGGGTTTCAAGCTGGGATATGCATTTTCTGCGATAATCTTGGTGAAGCTTCTGTGAGAAGTATGCAGAATCATCGAAATCGCCCTTTTGGAGCTAATTAATGCGAAAAAACGCGTTTCCGGGTGTTTTCATCACTGCACAGTACATTTGATTAGCAGAACTGGAGATATCTTGGTTTTCGTGGGGTTTCAAGCTGAGATATACATTTTCTGCGATAATCTTGATGAGGCTTCTGTGAGAAGTATGCAGAATCATCGAAATCGCTCTTCCGAAGCAATTTAATGCGAGAAGCACGTTATCTGGTATTTTCACCACTCCACAGTACGTTTGATAATCAGAAAAGGCGATGTCTTGGTTTTCGTGGGGTTTCAAGCTGAGATATGCATTTTCTGCGATAATCTTGATGAGGCTTCTGTGAGAAGTATGCCGAATCATCGAAATCGCTCTTTTGGAACTAATTAATGCGAGAAACACGTTATCTGGAGTTTTCACAACTCCACAGTGCGTTTGATATGCAGAACCGGAGATATCTTGGTTTTCGTGGGGTTTCAAGCTGAGATATGCATTTTCAGCGATAATCTTGTTGGTTCTTCAGTGACAAGTATGCAGAATCATGGAAATAGCTCTTGGTGAGCAATTTAATGCGAGAAACACGTGTTCTGGTGTTTTCACCACTCCACAGTACGTTTGATATGCAGAACCGGCGATGTCTTGGTTTTCGTGGGGTTTCAAGCAGAGATATGCATTTTCTGCGATAATCTTGCTGAGGCTTCTGTGAGAAGTATGCAGAATCATGGAAATCGCTCTTTGGGAGCAATTTAATGCGAGAAACACGCTTTCTGGTGTTTTCACCACTCCACAGTACGTTTGACATGCAGAACCGGAGATATCTTGGTTTTCGTGGGGTTCCAAGCAGAGATATGCATTTTCTGCGATAATCTTGGTGGTTCTTCTGTGAGAAGGATGCAGAATCATGGAAATCGCTCTTTGGGAGCAATTATATGCGAGAAACACGTGTTCTGGTGTTTTCACCACTGCACAGTACGTTTGATATGCAGTACCGGAGATATCTTGGTTTTCGCGGGGTTTCAAGCTGGGATATGCGTTTTCTGCGATAATCTTGGTGGTTCTTCTGTGAGAAGTATGCAGAATAATGGAAATCGCTCTTGGTGAGCAATTTAATGCGAGAAACACGTGTTCTGGTGTTTTCACCACTCCACAGTACGTTTGATATGCAGAACCGGAGATATCTTGGTTTTCGTGGGGTTTCAAGCTAAGATATGCATTTTCTGCGATAATCTTGCTGAGGCTTCTGTGAGAAGTATGCAGAATCATGGAAATCGCTCTTTGGGAGCAATTTAATGCGAGAAACACGCTTTCTGGTGTTTTCATCACTGCACAGTACATTTGATTAGCAGAACTGGAGATATCTTGGTTTTCGTGGGGTTTCAAGCTGAGATATGCATTTTCTGCGATAATCTTGATGAGGCTTCTGTGAGAAGTATGCAGAATCATCGAAATCGCTCTTCCGAAGCAATTTAATGCGAGAAGCACGTTATCTGGTATTTTCACCACTCCACAGTACGTTTGATAATCAGAAAAGGCGATATCTTAGTTTTCGTGGGGTTTCAAGCTGAGATATGCATTTTCTGCGATAATCTTGTTGGTTCTTCTGTGGGTAGTATGCAGAATCATGGAAATCGCTCTTTGGGAACAATTTAATGCGAGAAACACGTGTTCTGGTGTTTTCACCACTCCACAGTACGTTTGATATGCAGAACCGGAGATATCTTGGTTTTCGTGGGGTTTCAAGCTGAGATATGCATTTTCTGCGATAATCTTGGTGAGGCTTCTGTGAGAAGTATGCAGAATCATCGAAATCGCTCTTTTGAAGCTATTTAATGCGAGAAACACGTTATCTGGAGTTTTCACAACTCCACAGTGCGTTTGATATGCAGAACCGGAGATATCTTGGTTTTCGTGGGGTTTCAAGTTGAGATATGCATTTTCAGCGATAATCTTGTTGGTTCTTCAGTGAGAAGTATGCAGAATCATGGAAATCGCTCTTTGGGAGCAATTTAATGCGAGAAACACGTGTTCTGGTGTTTACACCACTCCACAGTACGTTTGATATGCAGAACCGGAGATATGTTGGTTTTCGTGGGGTTTCAAGCTGAGATATGCATTTTCTGCGATAATCTTGGTGAGGCTTCTGTGAGAAGTATGCAGAATCATGGAAATCGCTCTTTGGAAGCAATTTAATTCGAAAAAACACGTTTTCTGGTGTTTTCACCACGCTACAGTACGTTTGATGTACAGAACCGGCGATGTCTTGGTTTTCGTGGGGTTTCAAGCTGAGATATGCATTTTCAGCGATAATCTTGATGAGGCTTCTGTGATAAGTATGCCGAATCATCGAAATCGCCCTTTTGGAGCTAATTAATGCGAAAAAACGCGTTTACTGGTGTTTTCATCACTGCACAGTACGTTTGATATGCAGAACCGGAGATATCTTGGTTTTCGTGGGGTTTCAAGCTGAGATATGCATTTTCTGCGATAATCTTGGTGAGGCTTCTGTGAGAAGTATGCAGAATCATCGAAATCGCTCTTCGGAAGCAATTTAATGCGAGAAACACGTTATCTGGTGTTTTCACCACTCCGCAGTGCGTTTGATATGCAGAACCGGAGATATCATGGTTTTCGTGGGGTTTCAAGATGAGATATGCATTTTCTGCGATAATCTTGATGAGGCTTCTGTGACAAGTATGCAGAATCATGGAAATCGCTCTTTGGGAGCAATTATATGCGAGAAACACGTGTTCTGGTGTTTTCACCACTGCACAGTACGTTTGATATGCAGAACCGGAGATATCTTGGTTTTCGCGGGGTTTCAAGCTGGGATATGCGTTTTCTGCGATAATCTTGGTGGTTCTTCTGTGAGAAGTATGCAGAATAATGGAAATCGCTCTTGGTGAGCAATTTAATGCGAGAAACACGTGTTCTGGTGTTTTCACCACTCCACAGTACGTTTGATATGCAGAACCGGAGATATCTTGGTTTTCGTGGGGTTTCAAGCTAAGATATGCATTTTCTGCGATAATCTTGCTGAGGCTTCTGTGAGAAGTATGCAGAATCATGGAAATCGCTCTTTGGGAGCAATTTAATGCTAGAAACACGCTTTCTGGTGTTTTCACCACTCCACAGTACGTTTGACATGCAGAACCGGAGATATCTTGGTTTTCGTGGGGTTCCAAGCTGAGATATGCATTTTCTGCGATAATCTTGGTGGTTCTTCTGTGAGAAGTATGCAGAATCATGGAAATCGCTCTTTGGGAGCAATTTAATGCGAGAAGCACGTTATCTGGTATTTTCACCACTCCACAGTACGTTTGATAATCAGAAAAGGCGATGTCTTGGTTTTCGTGGGGTTTCAAGCTGAGATATGCATTTTCTGCGATAATCTTGATGAGGCTTCTGTGAGAAGTATGCCGAATCATGGAAATAGCTCTTGGTGAGCAATTTAATGCGAGAAACACGTGTTCTGGTGTTTTCACCACTCCACAGTACGTTTGATATGCAGAACCGGCGATGTCTTGGTTTTCGTGGGGTTTCAAGCAGAGATATGCATTTTCTGCGATAATCTTGCTGAGGCTTCTGTGAGAAGTATGCAGAATCATGGAAATCGCTCTTTGGGAGCAATTTAATGCGAGAAACACGCTTTCTGGTGTTTTCACCACTCCACAGTACGTTTGACATGCAGATCCGGAGATATCTTGGTTTTCGTGGGGTTCCAAGCTGAGATATGCATTTTCTGCGATAATCTTGGTGGTTCTTCTGTGAGAAGTATGCAGAATCATGGAAATCGCTCTTTGGGAGCAATTTAATGCGAGAAACACGTGTTCTGGTGTTTTCACCACTCCACAGTACGTTTGACATGCAGAACCGGAGATATCTTTTTTTTCGTGGGGTTCCAAGCTGAGATATGCATTTTCTGCGATAATCTTGGTGAGGTTTCTGTGAGAAGTATGCAGAATCATCGAAATCGCTCTTCGGAAGCAATTTAATGCGAGAAACACGTTATCTGGTGTTTTCACCACTCCACAGTGCGTTTGATATGCAGAACCGGAGATATCATGGTTTTCGTGGGGTTTCAAGCTGAGATATGCATTTTCTGCGATAATCTTGATGAGGCTTCTGTGACAAGTATGCAGAATCATGGAAATCGCTCTTTGGGAGCAATTTAATGCGAGAAACACGTGTTCTGGTGTTTTCACCACTGCACAGTACGTTTGATATGCAGAACCGGAGATATCTTGGTTTTCGCGGGGTTTCAAGCTGGGATATGCATTTTCTGCGATAATCTTGGTGAAGCTTCTGTGAGAAGTATGCAGAATCATCGAAATCGCCCTTTTGGAGCTAATTAATGCGAAAAAACGCGTTTCCGGGTGTTTTCATCACTGCACAGTACATTTGAATAGCAGAACTGGAGATATCTTGGTTTTCGTGGGGTTTCAAGCTGAGATATGCATTTTCTGCGATAATCTTGATGAGGCTTCTGTGAGAATTATGCAGAATCATCGAAATCGCTCTTCCGAAGCAATTTAATGCGAGAAGCACGTTATCTGGTATTTTCACCACTCCACAGTACGTTTGATAATCAGAAAAGGCGATGTCTTGGTTTTCGTGGGGTTCCAAGCTGAGATATGCATTTTCTGCGATAATCTTGGAGAGGCTTCTGTGAGAAGAATGCAGGATCATCGAAATCGCTCTTTTGGAGATATTTAATGCGAAAAAACGCGTTTCCTGGTGTTTTCACGACTGCACAGTACGTTTGATATGCAGAATCGGAGATATCTTGGTTTTCGTGCGGTTTCAAGCTGAGATATGCGTTTTCTGCGATAATCTTGGTGAGGCTTCTGTGAGAAGTATGCCGAATCATCGAAATCGCCCTTTTGGAGCTAATTAATGCGAAAAAACGCGTTTACTGGTGTTTTCACCACTGCACAGTACGTTTGATATGCAGAACCGGAGATATCTTGGTTTTCGCGGGGTTTCAAGCTGGGATATGCGTTTTCTGCGATAATCTTGGTGGTTCTTCTGTGAGAAGTATGCAGAATAATGGAAATCGCTCTTGGTGAGCAATTTAATGCGAGAAACACGTGTTCTGGTGTTTTCACCACTCCACAGTACGTTTGACATGCAGAACCGGAGATATCTTGGTTTTCGTGGGGTTCCAAGCTGAGATATGCATTTTCTGCGATAATCTTGGTGGTTCTTCTGTGAGAAGTATGCAGAAACATGGAAATCGCTCTTTGGGAGCAATTTAATGCGAGAAACACGTGTTCTGGTGTTTTCACCACTCCACAGTACGTTTGACATGCAGAACCGGAGATATCTTTTTTTTCGTGGGGTTTCAAGCTGAGATATGCATTTTCTGCGATAATCTTGATGAGGCTTCTGTGACAAGTATGCAGAATCATGGAAATCGCTCTTTGGGAGCAATTTAATGCGAGAAACACGTGTTCTGGTGTTTTCACCACTGCACAGTACGTTTGATATGCAGAACCGGAGATATCTTGGTTTTCGCGGGGTTTCAAGCTGGGATATGCATTTTCTGCGATAATCTTGGTGAAGCTTCTGTGAGAAGTATGCAGAATCATCGAAATCGCCCTTTTGGAGCTAATTAATGCGAAAAAACGCGTTTACTGGTGTTTTCATCACTGCACAGTACGTTTGATATGCAGAACCGGAGATATCTTGGTTTTCGTGGGGTTTCAAGCTGAGATATGCATTATCTGCGATAATCTTGGTGAGGCTTCTGTGAGAAGTATGCAGAATCATGGAAATCGCTCTTTGGGAGCAATTATATGCGAGAACCACGTGTTCTGGTGTTTTCACCACTGCACAGTACGTTTGATATGCAGAACCGGAGATATCTTGGTTTTCGCGGGGTTTCAAGCTGGGATATGCGTTTTCTGCGATAATCTTGGTGGTTCTTCTGTGAGAAGTATGCAGAATAATGGAAATCGCTCTTGGTGAGCAATTTAATGCGAGAAACACGTGTTCTGGTGTTTTCACCACTCCACAGTACGTTTGATATGCAGAACCGGAGATATCTTGGTTTTCGTGGGGTTTCAAGCTAAGATATGCATTTTCTGCGATAATCTTGCTGAGGCTTCTGTGAGAAGTATGCAGAATCATGGAAATCGCTCTTTGGGAGCGATTGAATGCGAGAAACACGCTTTCTGGTGTTTTCACCACTCCACAGTACGTTTGACATGCAGAACCGGAGATATCTTGGTTTTCGTGGGGTTCCAAGCTGAGATATGCATTTTCTGCGATAATCTTGGTGGTTCTTCTGTGAGAAGTATGCAGAATCATGGAAATCGCTCTTTGGGAGCAATTTAATGCGAGAAACACGTGTTCTTGTGTTTTCACCACTCCACAGTACGTTTGACATGCAGAACCGGAGATATCTTTTTTTTCGTGGGGTTCCAAGCTGAGATATGCATTTTCTGCGATAATCTTGGTGAGGTTTCTGTGAGAAGTATGCCGAATCATCGAAATCGCTCTTTTGGAACTAATTAATGCGAGAAACACGTTATCTGGAGTTTTCACAACTCCACAGTGCGTTTGATATGCAGAACCGGAGATATCTTGGTTTTCGTGGGGTTTCAAGCTGAGATATGCATTTTCAGCGATAATCTTGTTGGTTCTTCAGTGACAAGTATATAGAATCATGGAAATAGCTCTTGGTGAGCAATTTAATGCGAGAAACACGTGTTCTGGTGTTTTCACCACTCCACAGTACGTTTGATATGCAGAACCGGCGATGTCTTGGTTTTCGTGGGGTTTCAAGCAGCGATATGCATTTTCTGCGATAATCTTGATGAGGCTTCTGTGACAAGTATGCAGAATCATGGAAATCGCTCTTTTGGAGATATTTAATGCGAAAAAACGCGTTTCCTGGTGTTTTCACGACTGCACAGTACGTTTGACATGCAGAACCGGAGATATCTTGGTTTTCGTGGGGTTCCAAGCTGAGATATGCATTTTCTGCGATAATCTTGGAGAGGCTTCTGTGAGAAGAATGCAGGATCATCGAAATCGCTCTTTTGGAGATATTTAATGCGAAAAAACGCGTTTCCTGGTGTTTTCACGACTGCACAGTACGTTTGATATGCAGAACCGGAGATATCTTGGTTTTCGTGCGGTTTCAAGCTGAGATATGCGTTTTCTGCGATAATCTTGGTGAGGCTTCTGTGAGAAGTATGCAGAATCATCGAAATCGCTCTTCGGAAGCAATTTAATGCGAGAAACACGTTATCTGGTGTTTTCACCACTCCACAGTGCGTTTCATATGCAGAACCGGCGATGTCTTGGTTTTCGTGGGGTTTCAAGCTGAGATATGCATTTTCTGCGATAATCTTGATGAGGCTTCTGTGAGAAGTATGCCGAATCATCGAAATCGCTCTTTTGGAACTAATTAATGCGAGAAACACGTTATCTGGAGTTTTCACAACTCCACAGTGCGTTTGATATGCAGAACCGGAGATATCTTGGTTTTCGTGGGGTTTCAAGCTGAGATATGCATTTTCTGCGATAGTCTTGGTGAGGCTTCTGTGAGAAGTATGCAGAATCATCGAAATCGCCCTTTTGGAGCTAATTAATGAGAAAAAACGCGTATCCATGTGTTTTCACCACTGCACCGTACGTTTGATATGCAGAACCGGAGATATCTTGGTTTTCGCGGGGTTTCAAGCTTGGATATGCGTTTTCTGCGATAATCTTGGTGGTTCTTCTGTGAGAAGTATGCAGAATCATGGAAATCGCTCTTGGGGAGCATTTTAATACGAGAAACACGTGTTCTTGTGTTTTCACCACTCCACAGTACGTTTGATATGCAGAACCGGCGATGTCTTGGTTTTCGTGGGGTTTCAACCTGAGATATGCATTTTCTGCGATAATCTTGATGAGGCTTCTGTGAGAAGTATGCCGAATCATCGAAATCGCTCTTTTGGAACTAATTAATGCGAGAAACACGTTATCTGGAGTTTTCACAACTCCACAGTGCGTTTGATATGCAGAACCGGAGATATCTTGGTTTTCGTGGGGTTTCAAGCTGAGATATGCATTTTCAGCGATAATCTTGGTGAGGCATCTGTGAGAAGTATGCAGAATCTTCGAAATCGCTCTTTTGAAGCAATTTAATGCGAGAAACACGTTATCTGGTGTTTTCACCACTCCACAGTGCGTTTGATATGCAGAACCGCCGATATCTTCATTTTCGTGGGGTGTCAAGATGAGATATGCATTTTCTGCGATAATCTTGGTGGTTCTTCTGTGAGAAGTATGCAGAATCATGGAAATCGCTCTTTGGGAGCAATTTAATGCGAGAAACACGTGTTCTGGTGTTTTCACCACTCCACAGTACGTTTGACATGCAGAACCGGAGATATCTTTTTTTTCGTGGGGTTCCAAGCTGAGATATGCATTTTGTGCGATAATCTTGATGAGGCTTCTGTGACAAGGATGCAGAATCAGGAAATCGCTCTTTGGGAGCAATTATATGCGAGAAACACGTGTTCTGGTGTTTTCACCACTGCACAGTACGTTTGATATGCAGAACCGGAGATATCTTAGTTTTCGCGGGGTTTCAAGCTGGGATATGCGTTTTCTGCGATAATCTTGGTGGTTCTTCTGTGAGAAGTATGCAGAATAATGAAAATCGCTCTTGGTGAGCAATTTAATGCGAGAAACACGTGTTCAGGTGTTTTCACCACTCCACAGTACGTTTGATATGCAGAACCGGAGATATCTTGGTTTTCGTGGGGTTTCAAGCTAAGATATGCATTTTCTGCGATAATCTTGCTGAGGCTTCTGTGAGAAGTATGCAGAATCATGGAAATCGCTCTTTGGGAGCAATTTAATGCGAGAAACACGCTTTCTGGTGTTTTCACCACTCCACAGTACGTTTGACATGCAGAACCGGAGATATCTTGGTTTTCGTGGGGTTCCAAGCTGAGATATGCATTTTCTGCGATTATCTTGGTGGTTCTTCTGTGAGAAGTATGCAGAATCATGGAAATCGCTCTTTGGGAGCAATTTAATGCGAGAAACACGTGTTCTGGTGTTTTCACCACTCCACAGTACGTTTGACATGCAGAACCGGAGATATCATGGTTTTCGTGGGGTTTCAAGCTGAGATATGCATTTTCTGCGATAATCTTGATGAGGCTTCTGTGACAAGTATGCAGAATCATGGAAATCGCTCTTTGGGAGCAATTTAATGCGAGAAAAACATGTTCTGGTGTCTTCACCACTGCACAGTACGTTTGATATGCAGAACCGGAGATATCTTGGTTTTCGCGGGGTTTCAAGCTGGGATATGCATTTTCTGCGATAATCTTGGAGAGGCTTCTGTGAGAAGAATGCAGGATCATCGAAATCGCTCTTTTAGAGATATTTAATGCGAGAAACACGTTATCTGGAGTTTTCACAACTCCACAGTGCGTTTGATATGCAGAACCGGAGATATCTTGGTTTTCGTGGGGTTTCAAGCTGAGATATGCATTTTCAGCGATAATCTTGTTGGTTCTTCAGTGACAAGTATGCAGAATCATGGAAATAGCTCTTGGAGAGCAATTTAATGCGAGAAACACGTGTTCTGGTGTTTTCACCACTCCACAGTACGTTTGATATGCAGAACCGGCGATGTCTTGGTTTTCGTGGGGTTTCAAGCTGAGATATGCATTTTCTGCGATAATCTTGGTGAGGCTTCTGTGCGAAGTATGCCGAATCATCGAAATCCCCCTTTTGGAGCTAATTAATGCGAAAAAACGCGTTCCCTGGTGTTTTCATCACTGCACAGTGCGTTTGATATGCAGAACCGGAGATATCTTGGTTTTCGTGGGGTTTCAAGCTGAGATATGCATTTTCTGCGATAACCTTGCTGAGGCTTTTGTGAGAAGTATGCAGAATCATGGAAATCGCTCTTTGGGAGCAATGTAATGCGAGAAACACGTTTTCTGGTGCTTTCACCACTCCACAGTACGTTTCACATGCAGAACCGGAGATATCTTGGTTTTCGTGGGGTTCCAAGCTGAGATATGCATTTTCTGCGATAATCTTGGAGAGGCTTCTGTGAGAAGAATGCAGGATCATCGAAATCGCTCTTTTAGAGATATTTCATGCGTGAAACACGTGTTCTGGTTTTTCACCACTCCACAGTACGTTTGATATGCAGAACCGGAGATATCTTTTTTTTCGTGGGGTTCCAAGCTGAGATATGCATTTTCTGCGATAATCTTGGTGAGGCTTCTGTGAGAAGTATGCAGAATCATCGAAATCGCTCTTCTGAAGCAATTTAATGCGAGAAACACGTTATCTGGTGTTTTCACCACTCCACAGTACGTTTGATATGCAGAACCGGAGATATCTTGGTTTTCGTGGGGTTTCAAGCTGAGATATGCATTTTCTGCGATAATCTTGATGAGGCTTCTGTGACAAGTATGCAGAATCATGGAAATCGCTCTTTGGGAGCAATTTAATGCGAGAAACACGTGTTCTGGTGTTTTCACCACTCCACAGTACGTTTGATATGCAGAACCGGCGTTATCTTATTTTTCGTGGGGTTTCAAGCTGAGATATCCGTTTTCTGCGATAATCCTGGTGTTTCTTCCGTGAGAAGTATGCAGAATTATCGAAATCGCTCTTTTGAAGCAATTTAATGCGAGAAACACGTGTTCTGGTGTTTTCACCACTCCACAGTACGTTTGATATGCAGAACCGGAGATATCTTTTTTTTCGTGGTGTTCCAAGCTGAGATATGCATTTTCTGCGATAATCTTGGTGAGGCTTCTGTGAGAAGTATGCAGAATCATCGAAATCGCTCTTCTGAAGCAATTTAATGCGAGAAACACGTTATCTGGTGTTTTCACCACTCCACAGTACGTTTGATATGCAGAACCGGAGATATCTTGGTTTTCGTGGGGTTTCAAGCTGAGATATGCATTTTCTGCGATAATCTTGGTGAGGCTTCTGTGAGAAGTATGCAGAATCATCGAAATCGACCTTTTGGAGCTAATTAATGTGAAAAAACGCGTTTCCTGCTGTTTTCATCACCGCACATTTCGTTTGATATGCAGAACCGGAGATATCTTGGTTTTCGTTGCGTTTCAAGCTGAGATATGCGTTTTCTGCGATAATCTTGGTGGTTCTTCTGTGAGAAGTATGCAGAATCATGGAAATCGCTCTTTCGGAGCAATTTAATGCGAGAAACACGTGTTCTGGTGTTTTCACCACTCCACAGTACGTTTGATATGCAGAACCGCAGATATCTTGGTTTTCGTGGGGTTTCAAGCTGAGATATGCATTTTCTGGGATAATCTTGGTGGTCCTTCTGTGAGAAGTATGCAGAATCATCGAAATCGCTCTTTTGAAGCCATTTAATGCGAGAAACACGTTATCTGGTGTTTTCACGACTCCACAGTGAGTTTGATATGCAGAACCGGATATTTCTTGGTTTTCGTGGGGTTTCAAGCTGAGATATGCATTTTCTGCGATAATCTTGATGAGGCTTCTGTGAGAAGTATGCCGAATCATCGAAATCGCTCTTTTGGAACTAATTAATGCGAGAAACACGTTATCTGGAGTTTTCACAACTCCACAGTGCGTTTGATATGCAGAACCGGAGATATCTTGGTTTTCGTGGGGTTTCAAGCTGAGATATGCATTTTCAGCGATAATCTTGGTGAGGCATCTGTGAGAAGTATGCAGAATCATCGAAATCGCTCTTTTGAAGCCATTTAATGCGAGAAACACGTTATCTGGTGTTTTCACGACTCCACAGTGAGTTTGATATGCAGAACCGGAGATATCTTTTTTTTCGTGGGGTTTCAAGCTGAGATATGCATTTTCAGCGATAATCTTGGTGAGGCATCTGTGAGAAGTATGCAGAATCATCGAAATCGCTCTTTTGAAGCCATTTAATGCGAGAAACACGTTATCTGGTGTTTTCACGACTCCACAGTGAGTTTGATATGCAGAACCGGAGATATCTTTTTTTTCGTGGGGTTCCAAGCTGAGATATGCATTTTGTGCGATAATCTTGATGAGGCTTCTGTGACAAGGATGCAGAATCAGGAAATCGCTCTTTGGGAGCAATTATATGCGAGAAACACGTGTTCTGGTGTTTTCACCACTGCACAGTACGTTTGATATGCAGAACCGGAGATATCTTGGTTTTCGCGGGGTTTCAAGCTGGGATATGCGTTTTCTGCGATAATCTTGGTGGTTCTTCTGTGAGAAGTATGCAGAATAATGGAAATCGCTCTTGGTGAGCAATTTAATGCGAGAAACACGTGTTCAGGTGTTTTCACCACTCCACAGTACGTTTGATATGCAGAACCGGAGATATCTTGGTTTTCGTGGGGTTTCAAGCTAAGATATGCATTTTCTGCGATAATCTTGCTGAGGCTTCTGTGAGAAGTATGCAGAATCATGGAAATCGCTCTTTGGGAGCAATTTAATGCGAGAAACACGCTTTCTGGTGTTTTCACCACTCCACAGTACGTTTGACATGCAGAACCGGAGATATCTTGGTTTTCGTGGGGTTCCAAGCTGAGATATGCATTTTCTGCGATAATCTTGGTGGTTCTTCTGTGAGAAGTATGCAGAATCATGGAAATCGCTCTTTGGGAGCAATTTAATGCGAGAAACACGTGTTCTGGTGTTTTCACCACTCCACAGTACGTTTGACATGCAGAACCGGAGATATCTTTTTTTTCGTGGGGTTCCAAGCTGAGATATGCATTTTCTGCGATAATCTTGGTGAGGTTTCTGTGAGAAGTATGCAGAAACATCGAAATCGCTCTTCGGAAGCAATTTAATGCGAGAAACACGTTATCTGGTGTTTTCACCACTCCACAGTGCGTTTGATATGCAGAACCGGAGATATCATGGTTTTCGTGGGGTTTCAAGCTGAGATATGCATTTTCTGCGATAATCTTGATGAGGCTTCTGTGACAAGTATGCAGAATCATGGAAATCGCTCTTTGGGAGCAATTTAATGCGAGAAACACGTGTTCTGGTGTTTTCACCACTCCACAGTACGTTTGATATGCAGAACCGGCGTTATCTTATTTTTCGTGGGGTTTCAAGCTGAGATATCCGTTTTCTGCGATAATCCTGGTGTTTCTTCCGTGAGAAGTATGCAGAATTATCGAAATCGCTCTTTTGAAGCAATTTAATGCGAGAAACACGTGTTCTGGTGTTTTCACCACTCCACAGTACGTTTGATATGCAGAACCGGAGATATCTTTTTTTTCGTGGTGTTCCAAGCTGAGATATGCATTTTCTGCGATAATCTTGGTGAGGCTTCTGTGAGAAGTATGCAGAATCATCGAAATCGCTCTTCTGAAGCAATTTAATGCGAGAAACACGTTATCTGGTGTTTTCACCACTCCACAGTACGTTTGATATGCAGAACCGGAGATATCTTGGTTTTCGTGGGGTTTCAAGCTGAGATATGCATTTTCTGCGATAATCTTGGTGAGGCTTCTGTGAGAAGTATGCAGAATCATCGAAATCGCCCTTTTGGAGCTAATTAATGCGAAAAAACGCGTTTCCTGCTGTTTTCATCACCGCACATTTCGTTTGATATGCAGAACCGGAGATATCTTGGTTTTCGTTGCGTTTCAAGCTGAGATATGCGTTTTCTGCGATAATCTTGGTGGTTCTTCTGTGAGAAGTATGCAGAATCATGGAAATCGCTCTTTCGGAGCAATTTAATGCGAGAAACACGTGTTCTGGTGTTTTCACCACTCCACAGTACGTTTGATATGCAGAACCGCAGATATCTTGGTTTTCGTGGGGTTTCAAGCTGAGATATGCATTTTCTGGGATAATCTTGGTGGTCCTTCTGTGAGAAGTATGCAGAATCATCGAAATCGCTCTTTTGAAGCCATTTAATGCGAGAAACACGTTATCTGGTGTTTTCACGACTCCACAGTGAGTTTGATATGCAGAACCGGATATTTCTTGGTTTTCGTGGGGTTTCAAGCTGAGATATGCATTTTCTGCGATAATCTTGATGAGGCTTCTGTGAGAAGTATGCCGAATCATCGAAATCGCTCTTTTGGAACTAATTAATGCGAGAAACACGTTATCTGGAGTTTTCACAACTCCACAGTGCGTTTGATATGCAGAACCGGAGATATCTTGGTTTTCGTGGGGTTTCAAGCTGAGATATGCATTTTCTGCGATAGACTTGGTGAGGCTTCTGTGAGAAGTATGCAGAATCATCGAAATCGCTCTTTTGGAACTAATTAATGCGAGAAACACGTTATCTGGAGTTTTCACAACTCCACAGTGCGTTTGATATGCAGAACCGGAGATATCTTGGTTTTCGCGGGGTTTCAAGCTTGGATATGCGTTTTCTGCGATAATCTTGGTGGTTCTTCTGTGAGAAGTATGCAGAATCATGGAAATCGCTCTTGGGGAGCATTTTAATACGAGAAACACGTGTTCTTGTGTTTTCACCACTCCACAGTACGTTTGATATGCAGAACCGGCGATGTCTTGGTTTTCGTGGGGTTTCAAGCTGAGATATGCATTTTCTGCGATAATCTTGATGAGGCTTCTGTGAGAAGTATGCCGAATCATCGAAATCGCTCTTTTGGAACTAATTAATGCGAGAAACACGTTATCTGGAGTTTTCACAACTCCACAGTGCGTTTGATATGCAGAACCGGAGATATCTTGGTTTTCGTGGGGTTTCAAGCTGAGATATGCATTTTCAGCGATAATCTTGGTGAGGCATCTGTGAGAAGTATGCAGAATCATCGAAATCGCTCTTTTGAAGCCATTTAATGCGAGAAACACGTTATCTGGTGTTTTCACGACTCCACAGTGAGTTTGATATGCAGAACCGGAGATATCTTTTTTTTCGTGGGGTTCCAAGCTGAGATATGCATTTTGTGCGATAATCTTGATGAGGCTTCTGTGACAAGGATGCAGAATCAGGAAATCGCTCTTTGGGAGCAATTATATGCGAGAAACACGTGTTCTGGTGTTTTCACCACTGCACAGTACGTTTGATATGCAGAACCGGAGATATCTTGGTTTTCGCGGGGTTTCAAGCTGGGATATGCGTTTTCTGCGATAATCTTGGTGGTTCTTCTGTGAGAAGTATGCAGAATAATGGAAATCGCTCTTGGTGAGCAATTTAATGCGAGAAACACGTGTTCAGGTGTTTTCACCACTCCACAGTACGTTTGATATGCAGAACCGGAGATATCTTGGTTTTCGTGGGGTTTCAAGCTAAGATATGCATTTTCTGCGATAATCTTGCTGAGGCTTCTGTGAGAAGTATGCAGAATCATGGAAATCGCTCTTTGGGAGCAATTTAATGCGAGAAACACGCTTTCTGGTGTTTTCACCACTCCACAGTACGTTTGACATGCAGAACCGGAGATATCTTGGTTTTCGTGGGGTTCCAAGCTGAGATATGCATTTTCTGCGATAATCTTGGTGGTTCTTCTGTGAGAAGTATGCAGAATCATGGAAATCGCTCTTTGGGAGCAATTTAATGCGAGAAACACGTGTTCTGGTGTTTTCACCACTCCACAGTACGTTTGACATGCAGAACCGGAGATATCTTTTTTTTCGTGGGGTTCCAAGCTGAGATATGCATTTTCTGCGATAATCTTGGTGAGGTTTCTGTGAGAAGTATGCAGAAACATCGAAATCGCTCTTCGGAAGCAATTTAATGCGAGAAACACGTTATCTGGTGTTTTCACCACTCCACAGTGCGTTTGATATGCAGAACCGGAGATATCATGGTTTTCGTGGGGTTTCAAGCTGAGATATGCATTTTCTGCGATAATCTTGATGAGGCTTCTGTGACAAGTATGCAGAATCATGGAAATCGCTCTTTGGGAGCAATTTAATGCGAGAAAAACATGTTCTGGTGTCTTCACCACTGCACAGTACGTTTGATATGCAGAACCGGAGATATCTTGGTTTTCGCGGGGTTTCAAGCTGGGATATGCATTTTCTGCGATAATCTTGGTGAAGCTTCTGTGAGAAGTATGCAGAATCATCGAAATCGCCCTTTTGGAGCTAATTAATGCGAAAAAACGCGTTTCCGGGTGTTTTCATCACTGCACAGTACATTTGATTAGCAGAACTGGAGATATCTTGGTTTTCGTGGGGTTTCAAGCTGAGATATGCATTTTCTGCGATAATCTTGGTGGCTCTTCTGTGAGAAGTATGCAGAATCATGGAAATCGCTCCTTGGGAGCAATTTAATGCGAGAAACACGTGTTCTGGTGTTATCACCACTCCACAGTACGTTTGACATGCAGAACCGGAGATATCTTTTTTTTTGTGGGGTTCCAAGCTGAGATATGCATTTTCTGCGATAATCTTGGTGAGGTTTCTGTGAGAAGTATGCAGAATCATGGAAATCGCTCTTTGGGAGCAATTTAATGCGAGAAACACGTGTTCTGGTGTTTTCACCACTGCACAGTACGTTTGATATGCAGAACCGGAGATATCTTGGTTTTCGCGGGGTTTCAAGCTGGGATATGCGTTTTCTGCGATAATCTTGGTGGTTCTTCTGTGAGAAGTATGCAGAATAATGGAAATCGCTCTTGGTGAGCAATTTAATGCGAAAAACACGTGTTCTGGTGTTTTCACCACTCCACAGTACGTTTGATATGCAGAACCGGAGATATCTTGGTTTTCGTGGGGTTTCAAGCTAAGATATGCATTTTCTGCGATAATCTTGCTGAGGCTTCGGTGAGAAGTATGCAGAATCATGGAAATCGCTCTTTGGGAGCAATTTAATGCGAGAAACACGTTTTCTGGTGTTTTCACCACTCCACAGTACGTTTGACATGCAGAACCGGAGATATCTTGGTTTTCGTGGGGTTCCAAGCTGAGATATGCATTTTCTGCGATAATCTTGGAGAGGCTTCTGTGAGAAGAATGCAGGATCATCGAAATCGCTCTTTTGGAGATATTTAATGCGAAAAAACGCGTTTCCTGGTGTTTTCACGACTGCACAGTACGTTTGATATGCAGAACCGGAGATATCTTGGTTTTCGTGCGGTTTCAAGCTGAGATATGCGTTTTCTGCGATAATCTTGGTGAGGCTTCTGTGAGAAGTATGCAGAATCATCGAAATCGCTCTTTTGAAGCAATTTAATGCGAGAAACACGTGTTCTGGTTTTTCACCACTCCACAGTACGTTTGATATGCAGAACCGGAGATATCTTGGTTTTCGTGGGGTTTCAAGCTGAGATATGCGTTTTCTGCGATAATCTTGGTGAGGCTTCGGTGAGAAGTATGCAGAATCATCGAAATCGCTCTTTTGAAGCAATTTAATGCGAGAAACACGTTATCTGGTGTTTTCACCACTCCACAGTGCGTTTCATATGCAGAACCGGAGATATCTTGGTTTTCGTGGGGTTTCAAGCTGAGATATGCATTTTCTGCGATAATCTTGGTGAGGCTTCTGTGAGAAGTATGCAGAATCATCGCAATCGCTCTTTTGAAGCAATTTAATGCGAGAAACACGTGTTCTGGTTTTTCACTACTCCACAGTGCGTTTGATATGCAGAACCGGAGATATCTTGGTTTTCGTGGGGTTTCAAGCTGAGATATGCATTTTCTGCGATAATCTTGGTGAAGCTTCTGTGAGAAGTATGCAGAATCATCGAAATCGCCCTTTTGGAGCTAATTATTGCGAGAAACACGTTATCTGGAGTTTTCACAACTCCACAGTGCGTTTGATATGCAGAAACGGAGATATCTTGGTTTTCGTGGGGTTTCAAGCTGAGATATGCATTTTCAGCGATAATCTTGGTGAGGCTTCTGTGAGAAGTATGCCGAATCATCGAAATCGCTCTTTTGGAACTAATTAATGCGAGAAACACGTTATCTGGAGTTTTCACAACTCCACAGTGCGTTTGATATGCAGAACCGGAGATATCTTGGTTTTCGTGGGGTTTCAAGCTGAGATATGCATTTTCAGCGATAATCTTGGTGAGGCATCTGTGAGAAGTATGCAGAATCATCGAAATCGCTCTTTTGAAGCAATTTAATGCGAGAAACACGTTATCTGGTGTTTTCACCACTCCACAGTGCGTTTGATATGCAGAACCGCCGATATCTTCATTTTCGTGGGGTGTCAAGATGAGATATGCATTTTCTGCGATAATCTTGGTGGTTCTTCTGTGAGAAGTATGCAGAATCATGGAAATCGCTCTTTGGGAGCAATTTAATGCGAGAAACACGTGTTCTGGTGTTTTCACCACTCCACAGTACGTTTGACATGCAGAACCGGAGATATCTTTTTTTTCGTGGGGTTCCAAGCTGAGATATGCATTTTGTGCGATAATCTTGATGAGGCTTCTGTGACAAGGATGCAGAATCAGGAAATCGCTCTTTGGGAGCAATTATATGCGAGAAACACGTGTTCTGGTGTTTTCACCACTGCACAGTACGTTTGATATGCAGAACCGGAGATATCTTGGTTTTCGCGGGGTTTCAAGCTGGGATATGCGTTTTCTGCGATAATCTTGGTGGTTCTTCTGTGAGAAGTATGCAGAATAATGGAAATCGCTCTTGGTGAGCAATTTAATGCGAGAAACACGTGTTCAGGTGTTTTCACCACTCCACAGTACGTTTGATATGCAGAACCGGAGATATCTTGGTTTTCGTGGGGTTTCGAGCTAAGATATGCATTTTCTGCGATAATCTTGCTGAGGCTTCTGTGAGAAGTATGCAGAATCATGGAAATCGCTCTTTGGGAGCAATTTAATGCGAGAAACACGCTTTCTGGTGTTTTCACCACTCCACAGTACGTTTGACATGCAGAACCGGAGATATCTTGGTTTTCGTGGGGTTCCAAGCTGAGATATGCATTTTCTGCGATAATCTTGGTGGTTCTTCTGTGAGAAGTATGCAGAATCATGGAAATCGCTCTTTGGGAGCAATTTAATGCGAGAAACACGTGTTCTGGTGTTTTCACCACTCCACAGTACGTTTGACATGCAGAACCGGAGATATCTTTTTTTTCGTGGGGTTCCAAGCTGAGATATGCATTTTCTGCGATAATCTTGGTGAGGTTTCTGTGAGAAGTATGCAGAAACATCGAAATCGCTCTTCGGAAGCAATTTAATGCGGGAAACACGTTATCTGGTGTTTTCACCACTCCACAGTGCGTTTGATATGCAGAACCGGAGATATCATGGTTTTCGTGGGGTTTCAAGCTGAGATATGCATTTTCTGCGATAATCTTGATGAGGCTTCTGTGACAAGTATGCAGAATCATGGAAATCGCTCTTTGGGAGCAATTTAATGCGAGAAAAACATGTTCTGGTGTCTTCACCACTGCACAGTACGTTTGATATGCAGAACCGGAGATATCTTGGTTTTCGCGGGGTTTCAAGCTGGGATATGCATTTTCTGCGATAATCTTGGTGAAGCTTCTGTGAGAAGTATGCAGAATCATCGAAATCGCCCTTTTGGAGCTAATTAATGCGAAAAAACGCGTTTCCGGGTGTTTTCATCACTGCACAGTACATTTGATTAGCAGAACTGGAGATATCTTGGTTTTCGTGGGGTTTCAAGCTGAGATATGCATTTTCTGCGATAATCTTGGTGGCTCTTCTGTGAGAAGTATGCAGAATCATGGAAATCGCTCTTTGGGAGCAATTTAATGCGAGAAACACGTGTTCTGGTGTTATCACCACTCCACAGTACGTTTGACATGCAGAACCGGAGATATCTTTTTTTTCGTGGGGTTCCAAGCTGAGATACGCATTTTCTGCGATAATCTTGGTGAGGTTTCTGTGAGAAGTATGCAGAATCATCGAAATCGCTCTTCGGAAGCAATTTAATGCGAGAAACACGTTATCTGGTGTTTTCACCACTCCACAGTGCGTCTGATATGCAGAACCGGAGATATCATGGTTTTCGTGGGGTTTCAAGCTGGGATATGCGTTTTCTGCGATAATCTTGGTGGTTCTTCTGTGAGAAGTATGCAGAATAATGGAAATCGCTCTTGGTGAGCAATTTAATGCGAAAACACGTGTTCTGGTGTTTTCACCACTCCACAGTACGTTTGATATGCAGAACCGGAGATATCTTGGTTTTCGTGGGGTTTCAAGCTAAGATATGCATTTTCTGCGATAATCTTGCTGAGGCTTCGGTGAGAAGTATGCAGAATCATGGAAATCGCTCTTTGGGAGCAATTTAATGCGAGAAACACGTTTTCTGGTGTTTTCACCACTCCACAGTACGTTTGACATGCAGAACCGGAGATATCTTGGTTTTCGTGGGGTTCCAAGCTGAGATATGCATTTTCTGCGATAATCTTGGAGAGGCTTCTGTGAGAAGAATTCAGGATCATCGAAATCGCTCTTTTGGAGATATTTAATGCGAAAAAACGCGTTTCCTGGTGTTTTCACGACTGCACAGTACGTTTGATATGCAGAACCGGAGATATCTTGGTTTTCGTGCGGTTTCAAGCTGAGATATGCGTTTTCTGCGATAATCTTGGTGAGGCTTCGGTGAGAAGTATGCAGAATCATCGAAATCGCTCTTTTGAAGCAATTTAATGCGAGAAACACGTTATCTGGTGTTTTCACCACTCCACAGTGCGTTTCATATGCAGAACCGGAGATATCTTGGTTTTCGTGGGGTTTCAAGCTGAGATATGCATTTTCTGCGATAATCTTGGTGAGGCTTCTGTGAGAAGTATGCAGAATCATCGAAATCGCTCTTTTGAAGCAATTTAATGCGAGAAACACGTTATCTGGTGTTTTCACCACTCCACAGTGCGTTTCATATGCAGAACCGGAGATATCTTGGTTTTCGTGGGGTTTCAAGCTGAGATATGCATTTTCTGCGATAATCTTGGTGAGGCTTCTGTGAGAAGTATGCAGAATCATCGCAATCGCTCTTTTGAAGCAATTTAATGCGAGAAACACGTGTTCTGGTTTTTCACTACTCCACAGTACGTTTGATATGCAGAACCGGAGATATCTTGGTTTTCGTGGGGTTTCAAGCTGAGATATGCGTTTTCTGCGATAATCTTGGTGAGGCTTCGGTGAGAAGTATGCAGAATCATCGAAATCGCCCATTTGGAGCTAATTATTGCGAAAAAACGCGTTTCCGGGTGTTTTCATCACTGCACAGTACATTTGATTAGCAGAACTGGAGATATCTTGGTTTTCGTGGGGTTTCAAGCTGAGATATGCATTTTCTGCGATAATCTTGATGAGGCTTCTGTGAGAAGTATGCAGAATCATCGAAATCGCTCTTCCGAAGCAATTTAATGCGAGAAGCACGTTATCTGGTATTTTCACCACTCCACAGTACGTTTGATAATCAGAAAAGGCGATGCCTTGGTTTTCGTGGGGTTTCAAGCTGAGATATGCATTTTCTGCGATAATCTTGATGAGGCTTCTGTGAGAAGTATGCCGAATCATCGAAATCGCTCTTTTGGAACTAATTAATGCGAGAAACAAGTTATCTGGAGTTTTCACAACTCCACAGTGCGTTTGATATGCAGAACCGGAGATATCTTGGTTTTCGTGGGGTTTCAAGCTGAGATATGCATTTTCAGCGATAATCTTGTTGGTTCTTCAGTGACAAGTATGCAGAATCATGGAAATAGCTCTTGGTGAGCAATTTAATGCGAGAAACACGTGTTCTGGTGTTTTCACCACTCCACAGTACGTTTGATATGCAGAACCGGCGATGTCTTGGTTTTCGTGGGGTTTCAAGCTGAGATATGCATTTTCTGCGATAATCTTGGTGAGGCTTCTGTGTGAAGTATGCCGAATCATCGAAATCGCTCTTTTGGTACTAATTAATGCGAGAAACACGTTATCTGGAGTTTTCACAACTCCACAGTGCGTTTGATATGCAGAACCGGAGATATCTTGGTTTTCGTGGGGTTTCAAGCTGAGATATGCATTTTCAGCGATAATCTTGGTGAGGCTTCTGTGAGAAGTATGCCGAATCATCGAAATCGCTCTTTTGGAACTAATTAATGCGAGAAACACGTTATCTGGAGTTTTCACAACTCCACAGTGCGTTTGATATGCAGAACCGGAGATATCTTGGTTTTCGTGGGGTTTCAAGCTGAGATATGCATTTTCAGCGATAATCTTGGTGAGGCATCTGTGAGAAGTATGCAGAATCATCGAAATCGCTCTTTTGAAGCAATTTAATGCGAGAAACACGTTATCTGGTGTTTTCACCACTCCACAGTGCGTTTGATATGCAGAACCGCCGATATCTTCATTTTCGTGGGGTGTCAAGATGAGATATGCATTTTCTGCGATAATCTTGGTGGTTCTTCTGTGAGAAGTATGCAGAATCATGGAAATCGCTCTTTGGGAGCAATTTAATGCGAGAAACACGTGTTCTGGTGTTTTCACCACTCCACAGTACGTTTGACATGCAGAACCGGAGATATCTTTTTTTTCGTGGGGTTCCAAGCTGAGATATGCATTTTCTGCGATAATCTTGGTGAGGTTTCTGTGAGAAGTATGCAGAAACATCGAAATCGCTCTTCGGAAGCAATTTAATGCGAGAAACACGTTATCTGGTGTTTTCACCACTCCACAGTGCGTTTGATATGCAGAACCGGAGATATCATGGTTTTCGTGGGGTTTCAAGCTGAGATATGCATTTTCTGCGATAATCTTGATGAGGCTTCTGTGACAAGTATGCAGAATCATGGAAATCGCTCTTTGGGAGCAATTTAATGCGAGAAAAACATGTTCTGGTGTCTTCACCACTGCACAGTACGTTTGATATGCAGAACCGGAGATATCTTGGTTTTCGCGGGGTTTCAAGCTGGGATATGCATTTTCTGCTATAATCTTGGTGAAGCTTCTGTGAGAAGTATGCAGAATCATCGAAATCGCCCTTTTGGAGCTAATTAATGCGAAAAAACGCGTTTCCGGGTGTTTTCATCACTGCACAGTACATTTGATTAGCAGAACTGGAGATATCTTGGTTTTCGTGGGGTTTCAAGCTGAGATATGCATTTTCTGCGATAATCTTGGTGGCTCTTCTGTGAGAAGTATGCAGAATCATGGAAATCGCTCTTTGGGAGCAATTTAATGCGAGAAACACGTGTTCTGGTGTTATCACCACTCCACAGTACGTTTGACATGCAGAACCGGAGATATCTTTTTTTTCGTGGGGTTCCAAGCTGAGATACGCATTTTCTGCGATAATCTTGGTGAGGTTTCTGTGAGAAGTATGCAGAATCATCGAAATCGCTCTTCGGAAGCAATTTAATGCGAGAAACACGTTATCTGGTGTTTTCACCACTCCACAGTGCGTTTGATATGCAGAACCGGAGATATCATGGTTTTCGTGGGGTTTCAAGCTGAGATATGCATTTTCTGCGATAATCTTGGAGAGGCTTCTGTGAGAAGAATTCAGGATCATCGAAATCGATCTTTTGAAGCAATTTAATGCGAGAAACACGTGTTCTGGTTTTTCACCACTCCACAGTACGTTTGATATGCAGAACCGGAGATATCTTGGTTTTCGTGGGGTTTCAAGCTGAGATATGCGTTTTCTGCGATAATCTTGGTGAGGCTTCGGTGAGAAGTATGCAGAATCATCGAAATCGCTCTTTTGAAGCAATTTAATGCGAGAAACACGTTATCTGGTGTTTTCACCACTCCACAGTGCGTTTCATATGCAGAACCGGAGATATCTTGGTATTCGTCGGGTTTCAAGCTGAGATATGCATTTTCTGCGATAATCTTGGTGAGGCTTCTGTGAGAAGTATGCAGAATCATCGAAATCGCTCTTTTGAAGCAATTTAATGCGAGAAACACGTTATCTGGTGTTTTCACCACTCCACAGTGCGTTTCATATGCAGAACCGGAGATATCTTGGTTTTCGTGGGGTTTCAAGCTGAGATATGCATTTTCTGCGATAATCTTGGTGAGGCTTCTGTGAGAAGTATGCAGAATCATCGCAATCGCTCTTTTGAAGCAATTTAATGCGAGAAACACGTGTTCTGGTTTTTCACTACTCCACAGTACGTTTGATATGCAGAACCGGAGATATCTTGGTTTTCGTGGGGTTTCAAGCTGAGATATGCGTTTTCTGCGATAATCTTGGTGAGGCTTCGGTGAGAAGTATGCAGAATCATCGAAATCGCCCTTTTGGAGCTAATTATTGCGAAAAAACGCGTTTCCGGGTGTTTTCATCACTGCACAGTACATTTGATTAGCAGAACTGGAGATATCTTGGTTTTCGTGGGGTTTCAAGCTGAGATATGCATTTTCTGCGATAATCTTGATGAGGCTTCTGTGAGAAGTATGCAGAATCATCGAAATCGCTCTTCCGAAGCAATTTAATGCGAGAAGCACGTTATCTGGTATTTTCACCACTCCACAGTACGTTTGATAATCAGAAAAGGCGATGCCTTGGTTTTCGTGGGGTTTCAAGCTGAGATATGCATTTTCTGCGATAATCTTGATGAGGCTTCTGTGAGAAGTATGCCGAATCATCGAAATCGCTCTTTTGGAACTAATTAATGCGAGAAACAAGTTATCTGGAGTTTTCACAACTCCACAGTGCGTTTGATATGCAGAACCGGAGATATCTTGGTTTTCGTGGGGTTTCAAGCTGAGATATGCATTTTCAGCGATAATCTTGTTGGTTCTTCAGTGACAAGTATGCAGAATCATGGAAATAGCTCTTGGTGAGCAATTTAATGCGAGAAACACGTGTTCTGGTGTTTTCACCACTCCACAGTACGTTTGATATGCAGAACCGGCGATGTCTTGGTTTTCGTGGGGTTTCAAGCTGAGATATGCATTTTCTGCGATAATCTTGGTGAGGCTTCTGTGTGAAGTATGCCGAATCATCGAAATCGCTCTTTTGGTACTAATTAATGCGAGAAATACGTTATCTGGAGTTTTCACAACTCCACAGTGCGTTTGATATGCAGAACCGGAGATATCTTGGTTTTCGTGGGGTTTCAAGCTGAGATATGCATTTTCAGCGATAATCTTGGTGAGGCTTCTGTGAGAAGTATGCCGAATCATCGAAATCGCTCTTTTGGAACTAATTAATGCGAGAAACACGTTATCTGGAGTTTTCACAACTCCACAGTGCGTTTGATATGCAGAACCGGAGATATCTTGGTTTTCGTGGGGTTTCAAGCTGAGATATGCATTTTCAGCGATAATCTTGGTGAGGCATCTGTGAGAAGTATGCAGAATCATCGAAATCGCTCTTTTGAAGCAATTTAATGCGAGAAACACGTTATCTGGTGTTTTCACCACTCCACAGTGCGTTTGATATGCAGAACCGCCGATATCTTCATTTTCGTGGGGTGTCAAGATGAGATATGCATTTTCTGCGATAATCTTGGTGAGGCTTCTGTGAGAAGTATGCAGAATCATCGCAATCGCTCTTTTGAAGCAATTTAATGCGAGAAACACGTGTTCTGGTTTTTCACTACTCCACAGTACGTTTGATATGCAGAACCGGAGATATCTTGGTTTTCGTGGGGTTTCAAGCTGAGATATGCATTTTCTGCGATAATCTTGGTGAGGCTTCTGTGAGAAGTATGCAGAATCATCGCAATCGCTCTTTTGAAGCAATTTAATGCGAGAAACACGTGTTCTGGTTTTTCACTACTCCACAGTACGTTTGATATGCAGAACCGGAGATATCTTGGTTTTCGTGGGGTTTCAAGCTGAGATATGCATTTTCTGCGATAATCTTGGTGAGGCTTCTGTGAGAAGTATGCAGAATCATCGCAATCGCTCTTTTGAAGCAATTTAATGCGAGAAACACGTGTTCTGGTTTTTCACTACTCCACAGTACGTTTGATATGCAGAACCGGAGATATCTTGGTTTTCGTGGGGTTTCAAGCTGAGATATGCGTTTTCTGCGATAATCTTGGTGAGGCTTCGGTGAGAAGTATGCAGAATCATCGAAATCGCCCTTTTGGAGCTAATTATTGCGAAAAAACGCGTTTCCGGGTGTTTTCATCACTGCACAGTACATTTGATTAGCAGAACTGGAGATATCTTGGTTTTCGTGGGGTTTCAAGCTGAGATATGCATTTTCTGCGATAATCTTGATGAGGCTTCTGTGAGAAGTATGCAGAATCATCGAAATCGCTCTTCCGAAGCAATTTAATGCGAGAAGCACGTTATCTGGTATTTTCACCACTCCACAGTACGTTTGATAATCAGAAAAGGCGATGCCTTGGTTTTCGTGGGGTTTCAAGCTGAGATATGCATTTTCTGCGATAATCTTGATGAGGCTTCTGTGAGAAGTATGCCGAATCATCGAAATCGCTCTTTTGGAACTAATTAATGCGAGAAACAAGTTATCTGGAGTTTTCACAACTCCACAGTGCGTTTGATATGCAGAACCGGAGATATCTTGGTTTTCGTGGGGTTTCAAGCTGAGATATGCATTTTCAGCGATAATCTTGGTGAGGCTTCTGTGAGAAGTATGCCGAATCATCGAAATCGCTCTTTTGGAACTAATTAATGCGAGAAACACGTTATCTGGAGTTTTCACAACTCCACAGTGCGTTTGATATGCAGAACCGGAGATATCTTGGTTTTCGTGGGGTTTCAAGCTGAGATATGCATTTTCAGCGATTATCTTGGTGAGGCATCTGTGAGAAGTATGCAGAATCATCGAAATCGCTCTTTTGAAGCAATTTAATGCGAGAAACACGTTATCTGGTGTTTTCACCACTCCACAGTGCGTTTGATATGCAGAACCGCCGATATCTTCATTTTCGTGGGGTGTCAAGATGAGATATGCATTTTCTGCGATAATCTTGGTGGTTCTTCTGTGAGAAGTATGCAGAATCATGGAAATCGCTCTTTGGGAGCAATTTAATGCGAGAAACACGTGTTCTGGTGTTTTCACCACTCCACAGTACGTTTGACATGCAGAACCGGAGATATCTTTTTTTTCGTGGGGTTCCAAGCTGAGATATGCATTTTGTGCGATAATCTTGATGAGGCTTCTGTGACAAGGATGCAGAATCAGGAAATCGCTCTTTGGGAGCAATTATATGCGAGAAACACGTGTTCTGGTGTTTTCACCACTGCACAGTACGTTTGATATGCAGAACCGGAGATATCTTGGTTTTCGCGGGGTTTCAAGCTGGGATATGCGTTTTCTGCGATAATCTTGGTGGTTCTTCTGTGAGAAGTATGCAGAATAATGGAAATCGCTCTTGGTGAGCAATTTAATGCGAGAAACACGTGTTCAGGTGTTTTCACCACTCCACAGTACGTTTGATATGCAGAACCGGAGATATCTTGGTTTTCGTGGGGTTTCAAGCTAAGATATGCATTTTCTGCGATAATCTTGCTGAGGCTTCTGTGAGAAGTATGCAGAATCATGGAAATCGCTCTTTGGGAGCAATTTAATGCGAGAAACACGCTTTCTGGTGTTTTCACCACTCCACAGTACGTTTGACATGCAGAACCGGAGATATCTTGGTTTTCGTGGGGTTCCAAGCTGAGATATGCATTTTCTGCGATAATCTTGGTGGTTCTTCTGTGAGAAGTATGCAGAATCATGGAAATCGCTCTTTGGGAGCAATTTAATGCGAGAAACACGTGTTCTGGTGTTTTCACCACTCCACAGTACGTTTGACATGCAGAACCGGAGATATCTTTTTTTTCGTGGGGTTCCAAGCTGAGATATGCATTTTCTGCGATAATCTTGGTGAGGTTTCTGTGAGAAGTATGCAGAAACATCGAAATCGCTCTTCGGAAGCAATTTAATGCGAGAAACACGTTATCTGGTGTTTTCACCACTCCACAGTGCGTTTGATATGCAGAACCGGAGATATCATGGTTTTCGTGGGGTTTCAAGCTGAGATATGCATTTTCTGCGATAATCTTGATGAGGCTTCTGTGACAAGTATGCAGAATCATGGAAATCGCTCTTTGGGAGCAAGTTAATGCGAGAAAAACATGTTCTGGTGTCTTCACCACTGCACAGTACGTTTGATATGCAGAACCGGAGATATCTTGGTTTTCGCGGGGTTTCAAGCTGGGATATGCATTTTCTGCGATAATCTTGGTGAAGCTTCTGTGAGAAGTATGCAGAATCATCGAAATCCCCCTTTTGGAGCTAATTAATGCGAAAAAACGCGTTTCCGGGTGTTTTCATCACTGCACAGTACATTTGATATGCAGAACCGGAGATATCTTGGTTTTCGCGGGGTTTCAAGCTGGGATATGCGTTTTCTGCGATAATCTTGGTGGTTCTTCTGTGAGAAGTATGCAGAATAATGGAAATCGCTCTTGGTGAGCAATTTAATGCGAAAAACACGTGTTCTGGTGTTTTCACCACTCCACAGTACGTTTGATATGCAGAACCGGAGATATCTTGGTTTTCGTGGGGTTTCAAGCTAAGATATGCATTTTCTGCGATAATCTTGCTGAGGCTTCGGTGAGAAGTATGCAGAATCATGGAAATCGCTCTTTGGGAGCAATTTAATGCGAGAAACACGTTTTCTGGTGTTTTCACCACTCCACAGTACGTTTGACATGCAGAACCGGAGATATCTTGGTTTTCGTGGGGTTCCAAGCTGAGATATGCATTTTCTGCGATAATCTTGGAGAGGCTTCTGTGAGAAGAATTCAGGATCATCGAAATCGCTCTTTTGGAGATATTTAATGCGAAAAAACGCGTTTCCTGGTGTTTTCACGACTGCACAGTACGTTTGATATGCAGAACCGGAGATATCTTGGTTTTCGTGCGGTTTCAAGCTGAGATATGCGTTTTCTGCGATAATCTTGGTGAGGCTTCTGTGAGAAGTATGCAGAATCATCGAAATCGCTCTTTTGAAGCAATTTAATGCGAGAAACACGTGTTCTGGTTTTTCACCACTCCACAGTACGTTTGATATGCAGAACCGGAGATATCTTGGTTTTCGTGGGGTTTCAAGCTGAGATATGCGTTTTCTGCGATAATCTTGGTGAGGCTTCGGTGAGAAGTATGCAGAATCATCGAAATCGCTCTTTTGAAGCAATTTAATGCGAGAAACACGTTATCTGGTGTTTTCACCACTCCACAGTGCGTTTCATATGCAGAACCGGAGATATCTTGGTTTTCGTGGGGTTTCAAGCTGAGATATGCATTTTCTGCGATAATCTTGGTGAGGCTTCTGTGAGAAGTATGCCGAATCATCGAAATCGCTCTTTTGGAACTAATTAATGCGAGAAACACGTTATCTGGAGTTTTCACAACTCCACAGTGCGTTTGATATGCAGAACCGGAGATATCTTGGTTTTCGTGGGGTTTCAAGCTGAGATATGCATTTTCAGCGATTATCTTGGTGAGGCATCTGTGAGAAGTATGCAGAATCATCGAAATCGCTCTTTTGAAGCAATTTAATGCGAGAAACACGTTATCTGGTGTTTTCACCACTCCACAGTGCGTTTGATATGCAGAACCGCCGATATCTTCATTTTCGTGGGGTGTCAAGATGAGATATGCATTTTCTGCGATAATCTTGGTGGTTCTTCTGTGAGAAGTATGCAGAATCATGGAAATCGCTCTTTGGGAGCAATTTAATGCGAGAAACACGTGTTCTGGTGTTTTCACCACTCCACAGTACGTTTGACATGCAGAACCGGAGATATCTTTTTTTTCGTGGGGTTCCAAGCTGAGATATGCATTTTGTGCGATAATCTTGATGAGGCTTCTGTGACAAGGATGCAGAATCAGGAAATCGCTCTTTGGGAGCAATTATATGCGAGAAACACGTGTTCTGGTGTTTTCACCACTGCACAGTACGTTTGATATGCAGAACCGGAGATATCTTGGTTTTCGCGGGGTTTCAAGCTGGGATATGCGTTTTCTGCGATAATCTTGGTGGTTCTTCTGTGAGAAGTATGCAGAATAATGGAAATCGCTCTTGGTGAGCAATTTAATGCGAGAAACACGTTTTCTGGTGTTTTCACCACTCCACAGTACGTTTGACATGCAGAACCGGAGATATCTTGGTTTTCGTGGGGTTCCAAGCTGAGATATGCATTTTCTGCGATAATCTTGGAGAGGCTTCTGTGAGAAGAATTCAGGATCATCGAAATCGCTCTTTTGGAGATATTTAATGCGAAAAAACGCGTTTCCTGGTGTTTTCACGACTGCACAGTACGTTTGATATGCAGAACCGGAGATATCTTGGTTTTCGTGCGGTTTCAAGCTGAGATATGCGTTTTCTGCGATAATCTTGGTGAGGCTTCTGTGAGAAGTATGCAGAATCATCGAAATCGCTCTTTTGAAGCAATTTAATGCGAGAAACACGTTATCTGGTGTTTTCACCACTCCACACTGCGTTTGATATGCAGAACCGCCGATATCTTCATTTTCGTGGGGTGTCAAGATGAGATATGCATTTTCTGCGATAATCTTGGTGGTTCTTCTGTGAGAAGTATGCAGAATCATGGAAATGGCTCTTTGGAAGCAATTTAATGCGAAAAATCACGTTTTCTGGTGTTTTCACCACTCCACAGTACGTTTGATATACAGAACCGGCGATATCTTGGTTTTCGTGGGGTTCCAAGCTGAGATATGCATTTTCTGCGATAATCTTGGAGAGGCTTCTGTGAGAAGAATGCAGGATCATCGAAATCGCTCTTTTAGGGATATTTAATGCGTGAAACACGTGTTCTGGTTTTTCACCACTCCACAGTACGTTTGATATGCAGAACCGGAGATATCTTTTTTTTCGTGGGGTTCCAAGCTGAGATATGCATTTTCTGCGATAATCTTGGTGAGGCTTCTGTGAGAAGTATGCAGAATCATCGAAATCGCTCTTCTGAAGCAATTTAATGCGAGAAACACGTGTTCTGGTGTTTTCACCACTCCACAGTACGTTTGATATGCAGAACCGGAGATATCTTTTTTTTCGTGGGGTTCCAAGCTGAGATATGCATTTTCTGCGATAATCTTGGTGAGGCTTCTGTGAGAAGTATGCAGAATCATCGAAATCGCTCTTCTGAAGCAATTTAATGCGAGAAACACGTTATCTGGTGTTTTCACCACTCCACAGTACGTTTGATATGCAGAACCGGAGATATCTTGGTTTTCGTGGGGTTTCAAGCTGAGATATGCATTTTCTGCGATAATCTTGGTGAGGCTTCTGTGAGAAGTATGCAGAATCATCGAAATCGCCCTTTTGGAGCTAATTAATGCGAAAAAACGCGTTTCCTGCTGTTTTCATCACCGCACATTTCGTTTGATATGCAGAACCGGAGATATCTTGGTTTTCGTTGCGTTTCAAGCTGAGATATGCGTTTTCTGCGATAATCTTGGTGGTTCTTCTGTGAGAAGTATGCAGAATCATGGAAATCGCTCTTTCGGAGTAATTTAATGCGAGAAACACGTGTTCTGGTGTTTTCACCACTCCACAGTACGTTTGATATGCAGAACCGCAGATATCTTGGTTTTCGTGGGGTTTCAAGCTGAGATATGCATTTTCAGCGATTATCTTGGTGAGGCATCTGTGAGAAGTATGCAGAATCATCGAAATCGCTCTTTTGAAGCAATTTAATGCGAGAAACACGTTATCTGGTGTTTTCACCACTCCACAGTGCGTTTGATATGCAGAACCGCCGATATCTTCATTTTCGTGGGGTGTCAAGATGAGATATGCATTTTCTGCGATAATCTTGGTGGTTCTTCTGTGAGAAGTATGCAGAATCATGGAAATCGCTCTTTGGGAGCAATTTAATGCGAGAAGCACGTTATCTGGTATTTTCACCACTCCACAGTACGTTTGATAATCAGAAAAGGCGATGCCTTGGTTTTCGTGGGGTTTCAAGCTGAGATATGCATTTTCTGCGATAATCTTGATGAGGCTTCTGTGAGAAGTATGCCGAATCATCGAAATCGCTCTTTTGGAACTAATTAATGCGAGAAACAAGTTATCTGGAGTTTTCACAACTCCACAGTGCGTTTGATATGCAGAACCGGAGATATCTTGGTTTTCGTGGGGTTTCAAGCTGAGATATGCATTTTCTGCGATAATCTTGGTGAGGCTTCTGTGAGAAGTATGCAGAATCATCGCAATCGCTCTTTTGAAGCAATTTAATGCGAGAAACACGTGTTCTGGTTTTTCACTACTCCACAGTACGTTTGATATGCAGAACCGGAGATATCTTGGTTTTCGTGGGGTTTCAAGCTGAGATATGCGTTTTCTGCGATAATCTTGGTGAGGCTTCGGTGAGAAGTATGCAGAATCATCGAAATCGCCCTTTTGGAGCTAATTATTGCGAAAAAACGCGTTTCCGGGTGTTTTCATCACTGCACAGTACATTTGATTAGCAGAACTGGAGATATCTTGGTTTTCGTGGGGTTTCAAGCTGAGATATGCATTTTCTGCGATAATCTTGATGAGGCTTCTGTGAGAAGTATGCAGAATCATCGAAATCGCTCTTCCGAAGCAATTTAATGCGAGAAGCACGTTATCTGGTATTTTCACCACTCCACAGTACGTTTGATAATCAGAAAAGGCGATGCCTTGGTTTTCGTGGGGTTTCAAGCTGAGATATGCATTTTCTGCGATAATCTTGATGAGGCTTCTGTGAGAAGTATGCCGAATCATCGAAATCGCTCTTTTGGAACTAATTAATGCGAGAAACAAGTTATCTGGAGTTTTCACAACTCCACAGTGCGTTTGATATGCAGAACCGGAGATATCTTGGTTTTCGTGGGGTTTCAAGCTGAGATATGCATTTTCTGCGATAATCTTGGTGAGGCTTCTGTGAGAAGTATGCAGAATCATCGCAATCGCTCTTTTGAAGCAATTTAATGCGAGAAACACGTGTTCTGGTTTTTCACTACTCCACAGTACGTTTGATATGCAGAACCGGAGATATCTTGGTTTTCGTGGGGTTTCAAGCTGAGATATGCGTTTTCTGCGATAATCTTGGTGAGGCTTCGGTGAGAAGTATGCAGAATCATCGAAATCGCCCTTTTGGAGCTAATTATTGCGAAAAAACGCGTTTCCGGGTGTTTTCATCACTGCACAGTACATTTGATTAGCAGAACTGGAGATATCTTGGTTTTCGTGGGGTTTCAAGCTGAGATATGCATTTTCTGCGATAATCTTGATGAGGCTTCTGTGAGAAGTATGCAGAATCATCGAAATCGCTCTTCCGAAGCAATTTAATGCGAGAAGCACGTTATCTGGTATTTTCACCACTCCACAGTACGTTTGATAATCAGAAAAGGCGATGCCTTGGTTTTCGTGGGGTTTCAAGCTGAGATATGCATTTTCTGCGATAATCTTGGTGAGGCTTCTGTGAGAAGTATGCAGAATCATCGCAATCGCTCTTTTGAAGCAATTTAATGCGAGAAACACGTGTTCTGGTTTTTCACTACTCCACAGTACGTTTGATATGCAGAACCGGAGATATCTTGGTTTTCGTAGGGTTTCAAGCTGAGATATGCATTTTCTGCGATAATCTTGGTGAGGCTTCTGTGAGAAGTATGCAGAATCATCGCAATCGCTCTTTTGAAGCAATTTAATGCGAGAAACACGTGTTCTGGTTTTTCACTACTCCACAGTACGTTTGATATGCAGAACCGGAGATATCTTGGTTTTCGTGGGGTTTCAAGCTGAGATATGCATTTTCAGCGATTATCTTGGTGAGGCATCTGTGAGAAGTATGCAGAATCATCGAAATCGCTCTTTTGAAGCAATTTAATGCGAGAAACACGTTATCTGGTGTTTTCACCACTCCACAGTGCGTTTGATATGCAGAACCGCCGATATCTTCATTTTCGTGGGGTGTCAAGATGAGATATGCATTTTCTGCGATAATCTTGGTGGTTCTTCTGTGAGAAGTATGCAGAATCATGGAAATCGCTCTTTGGGAGCAATTTAATGCGAGAAACACGTGTTCTGGTGTTTTCACCACTCCACAGTACGTTTGACATGCAGAACCGGAGATATCTTTTTTTTCGTGGGGTTCCAAGCTGAGATATGCATTTTGTGCGATAATCTTGATGAGGCTTCTGTGACAAGGATGCAGAATCAGGAAATCGCTCTTTGGGAGCAATTATATGCGAGAAACACGTGTTCTGGTGTTTTCACCACTGCACAGTACGTTTGATATGCAGAACCGGAGATATCTTGGTTTTCGCGGGGTTTCAAGCTGGGATATGCGTTTTCTGCGATAATCTTGGTGGTTCTTCTGTGAGAAGTATGCAGAATAATGGAAATCGCTCTTGGTGAGCAATTTAATGCGAGAAACACGTGTTCAGGTGTTTTCACCACTCCACAGTACGTTTGATATGCAGAACCGGAGATATCTTGGTTTTCGTGGGGTTTCAAGCTAAGATATGCATTTTCTACGATAATCTTGCTGAGGCTTCTGTGAGAAGTATGCAGAATCATGGAAATCTCTCTTTGGGAGCAATTTAATGCGAGAAACACGCTTTCTGGTGTTTTCACCACTCCACAGTACGTTTGACATGCAGAACCGGAGATATCTTGGTTTTCGTGGGGTTCCAAGCTGAGATATGCATTTTCTGCGATAATCTTGGTGGTTCTTCTGTGAGAAGTATGCAGAATCATGGAAATCGCTCTTTGGGAGCAATTTAATGCGAGAAACACGTGTTCTGGTGTTTTCACCACTCCACAGTACGTTTGACATGCAGAACCGGAGATATCTTTTTTTTCGTGGGGTTCCAAGCTGAGATATGCATTTTCTGCGATAATCTTGGTGAGGTTTCTGTGAGAAGTATGCAGAAACATCGAAATCGCTCTTCGGAAGCAATTTAATGCGAGAAACACGTTATCTGGTGTTTTCACCACTCCACAGTGCGTTTGATATGCAGAACCGGAGATATCATGGTTTTCGTGGGGTTTCAAGCTGAGATATGCATTTTCTGCGATAATCTTGATGAGGCTTCTGTGACAAGTATGCAGAATCATGGAAATCGCTCTTTGGGAGCAAGTTAATGCGAGAAAAACATGTTCTGGTGTCTTCACCACTGCACAGTACGTTTGATATGCAGAACCGGAGATATCTTGGTTTTCGCGGGGTTTCAAGCTGGGATATGCATTTTCTGCGATAATCTTGGTGAAGCTTCTGTGAGAAGTATGCAGAATCATCGAAATCGCCCTTTTGGAGCTAATTAATGCGAAAAAACGCGTTTCCGGGTGTTTTCATCACTGCACAGTACATTTGATATGCAGAACCGGAGATATCTTGGTTTTCGCGGGGTTTCAAGCTGGGATATGCGTTTTCTGCGATAATCTTGGTGGTTCTTCTGTGAGAAGTATGCAGAATAATGGAAATCGCTCTTGGTGAGCAATTTAATGCGAAAAACACGTGTTCTGGTGTTTTCACCACTCCACAGTACGTTTGATATGCAGAACCGGAGATATCTTGGTTTTCGTGGGGTTTCAAGCTAAGATATGCATTTTCTGCGATAATCTTGCTGAGGCTTCGGTGAGAAGTATGCAGAATCATGGAAATCGCTCTTTGGGAGCAATTTAATGCGAGAAACACGTTTTCTGGTGTTTTCACCACTCCACAGTACGTTTGACATGCAGAACCGGAGATATCTTGGTTTTCGTGGGGTTCCAAGCTGAGATATGCATTTTCTGCGATAATCTTGGAGAGGCTTCTGTGAGAAGAATTCAGGATCATCGAAATCGCTCTTTTGGAGATATTTAATGCGAAAAAACGCGTTTCCTGGTGTTTTCACGACTGCACAGTACGTTTGATATGCAGAACCGGAGATATCTTGGTTTTCGTGCGGTTTCAAGCTGAGATATGCGTTTTCTGCGATAATCTTGGTGAGGCTTCTGTGAGAAGTATGCAGAATCATCGAAATCGCTCTTTTGAAGCAATTTAATGCGAGAAACACGTGTTCTGGTGTTTTCACCACTCCACAGTACGTTTGATATGCAGAACCGGAGATATCTTGGTTTTCGTGGGGTTTCAAGCTGAGATATGCGTTTTCTGCGATAATCTTGGTGAGGCTTCTGTGACAAGGATGCAGAATCAGGAAATCGCTCTTTGGGAGCAATTATATGCGAGAAACACGTGTTCTGGTGTTTTCACCACTGCACAGTACGTTTGATATGCAGAACCGGAGATATCTTGGTTTTCGCGGGGTTTCAAGCTGGGATATGCGTTTTCTGCGATAATCTTGGTGGTTCTTCTGTGAGAAGTATGCAGAATAATGGAAATCGCTCTTGGTGAGCAATTTAATGCGAGAAACACGTTATCTGGTGTTTTCACCACTCCACAGTGCGTTTCATATGCAGAACCGGAGATATCTTGGTTTTCGTGGGGTTTCAAGCTGAGATATGCATTTTCTGCGATAATCTTGGTGAGGCTTCGGTGAGAAGTATGCAGAATCATGGAAATCGCTCTTTGGGAGCAATTTAATGCGAGAAACACGTTTTCTGGTGTTTTCACCACTCCACAGTACGTTTGACATGCAGAACCGGAGATATCTTGGTTTTCGTGGGGTTCCAAGCTGAGATATGCATTTTCTGCGATAATCTTGGAGAGGCTTCTGTGAGAAGAATTCAGGATCATCGAAATCGCTCTTTTGGAGATATTTAATGCGAAAAAACGCGTTTCCTGGTGTTTTCACGACTGCACAGTACGTTTGATATGCAGAACCGGAGATATCTTGGTTTTCGTGCGGTTTCAAGCTGAGATATGCGTATTCTGCGATAATCTTGGAGAGGCTTCTGTGAGAAGAATTCAGGATCATCGAAATCGCTCTTTTGGAGATATTTAATGCGAAAAAACGCGTTTCCTGGTGTTTTCACGACTGCACAGTACGTTTGATATGCAGAACCGGAGATATCTTGGTTTTCGTGCGGTTTCAAGCTGGGATATGCGTTTTCTGCGATAATCTTGGTGGTTCTTCTGTGAGAAGTATGCAGAATAATGGAAATCGCTCTTGGTGAGCAATTTAATGCGAAAAACACGTGTTCTGGTGTTTTCACCACTCCACAGTACGTTTGATATGCAGAACCGGAGATATCTTGGTTTTCGTGGGGTTTCAAGCTGAGATATGCGTTTTCTGCGATAATCTTGGTGAGGCTTCGGTGAGAAGTATGCAGAATCATCGAAATCGCTCTTTTGAAGCAATTTAATGCGAGAAACACGTTATCTGGTGTTTTCACCACTCCACAGTGCGTTTCATATGCAGAACCGGAGATATCTTGGTTTTCGTGGGGTTTCAAGCTGAGATATGCATTTTCTGCGATAATCTTGGTGAGGCTTCTGTGAGAAGTATGCCGAATCATCGAAATCGCTCTTTTGGAACTAATTAATGCGAGAAACACGTTATCTGGAGTTTTCACAACTCCACAGTGCGTTTGATATGCAGAACCGGAGATATCTTGGTTTTCGTGGGGTTTCAAGCTGAGATATGCATTTTCAGCGATAATCTTGGTGAGGCTTCTGTGAGAAGTATGCCGAATCATCGAAATCGCTCTTTTGGAACTAATTAATGCGAGAAACACGTTATCTGGAGTTTTCACAACTCCACAGTGCGTTTGATATGCAGAACCGGAGATATCTTGGTTTTCGTGGGGTTTCAAGCTGAGATATGCATTTTCAGCGATTATCTTGGTGAGGCATCTGTGAGAAGTATGCAGAATCATCGAAATCGCTCTTTTGAAGCAATTTAATGCGAGAAACACGTTATCTGGTGTTTTCACCACTCCACAGTGCGTTTGATATGCAGAACCGCCGATATCTTCATTTTCGTGGGGTGTCAAGATGAGATATGCATTTTCTGCGATAATCTTGGTGGTTCTTCTGTGAGAAGTATGCAGAATCATGGAAATCGCTCTTTGGGAGCAATTTAATGCGAGAAACACGTGTTCTGGTGTTTTCACCACTCCACAGTACGTTTGACATGCAGAACCGGAGATATCTTTTTTTTCGTGGGGTTCCAAGCTGAGATATGCATTTTGTGCGATAATCTTGATGAGGCTTCTGTGACAAGGATGCAGAATCAGGAAATCGCTCTTTGGGAGCAATTATATGCGAGAAACACGTGTTCTGGTGTTTTCACCACTGCACAGTACGTTTGATATGCAGAACCGGAGATATCTTGGTTTTCGCGGGGTTTCAAGCTGGGATATGCGTTTTCTGCGATAATCTTGGTGGTTCTTCTGTGAGAAGTATGCAGAATAATGGAAATCGCTCTTGGTGAGCAATTTAATGCGAGAAACACGTTTTCTGGTGTTTTCACCACTCCACAGTACGTTTGACATGCAGAACCGGAGATATCTTGGTTTTCGTGGGGTTCCAAGCTGAGATATGCATTTTCTGCGATAATCTTGGAGAGGCTTCTGTGAGAAGAATTCAGGATCATCGAAATCGCTCTTTTGGAGATATTTAATGCGAAAAAACGCGTTTCCTGGTGTTTTCACGACTGCACAGTACGTTTGATATGCAGAACCGGAGATATCTTGGTTTTCGTGCGGTTTCAAGCTGAGATATGCGTTTTCTGCGATAATCTTGGTGAGGCTTCTGTGAGAAGTATGCAGAATCATCGAAATCGCTCTTTTGAAGCAATTTAATGCGAGAAACACGTTATCTGGTGTTTTCACCACTCCACAGTGCGTTTGATATGCAGAACCGCCGATATCTTCATTTTCGTGGGGTGTCAAGATGAGATATGCATTTTCTGCGATAATCTTGGTGGTTCTTCTGTGAGAAGTATGCAGAATCATGGAAATGGCTCTTTGGAAGCAATTTAATGCGAAAAATCACGTTTTCTGGTGTTTTCACCACTCCACAGTACGTTTGATATACAGAACCGGCGATATCTTGGTTTTCGTGGGGTTCCAAGCTGAGATATGCATTTTCTGCGATAATCTTGGAGAGGCTTCTGTGAGAAGAATGCAGGATCATCGAAATCGCTCTTTTAGGGATATTTAATGCGTGAAACACGTGTTCTGGTTTTTCACCACTCCACAGTACGTTTGATATGCAGAACCGGAGATATCTTTTTTTTCGTGGGGTTCCAAGCTGAGATATGCATTTTCTGCGATAATCTTGGTGAGGCTTCTGTGAGAAGTATGCAGAATCATCGAAATCGCTCTTCTGAAGCAATTTAATGCGAGAAACACGTGTTCTGGTGTTTTCACCACTCCACAGTACGTTTGATATGCAGAACCGGAGATATCTTTTTTTTCGTGGGGTTCCAAGCTGAGATATGCATTTTCTGCGATAATCTTGGTGAGGCTTCTGTGAGAAGTATGCAGAATCATCGAAATCGCTCTTCTGAAGCAATTTAATGCGAGAAACACGTTATCTGGTGTTTTCACCACTCCACAGTACGTTTGATATGCAGAACCGGAGATATCTTGGTTTTCGTGGGGTTTCAAGCTGAGATATGCATTTTCTGCGATAATCTTGGTGAGGCTTCTGTGAGAAGTATGCAGAATCATCGAAATCGCCCTTTTGGAGCTAATTAATGCGAAAAAACGCGTTTCCTGCTGTTTTCATCACCGCACATTTCGTTTGATATGCAGAACCGGAGATATCTTGGTTTTCGTTGCGTTTCAAGCTGAGATATGCGTTTTCTGCGATAATCTTGGTGGTTCTTCTGTGAGAAGTATGCAGAATCATGGAAATCGCTCTTTCGGAGTAATTTAATGCGAGAAACACGTGTTCTGGTGTTTTCACCACTCCACAGTACGTTTGATATGCAGAACCGCAGATATCTTGGTTTTCGTGGGGTTTCAAGCTGAGATATGCATTTTCTGGGATAATCTTGGTGGTCCTTCTGTGAGAAGTATGCAGAATCATCGAAATCGCTCTTTTGAAGCCATTTAATGCGAGAAACACGTTATCTGGTGTTTTCACGACTCCACAGTGAGTTTGATATGCAGAACCGGATATTTCTTGGTTTTCGTGGGGTTTCAAGCTGAGATATGCATTTTCTGGGATAATCTTGGTGGTTCTTCTGTGAGAAGTATGCAGAATCAGCGAAATCGGTCTTTTGAAGCTATTTAATGCGACATACACGTTATCTGGTGCTTTCACCACTCCACAGTGCGTTTGATATGCAGAACCGGAGATATCTTGCTTTCGTGGGGTTTCAAGCTGAGATATGCATTTTCAGCAATAATCTTTGTGAGGCTTCTGTGAGAAGTGTGCAGAATCATCGAAATCGCCCTTTTGGAGCTAATTAATGCGAAAAAACGCGTATCCTGGTGTTTTCACCACTGCACAGTACGTTTGATATGCAGAACCGGAGATATCGTGGTTTTCGTGGGGGTTCAAGCTGGGATATGCGTTTTCTGCGATAATCTTGGTGGTTCTTCTGTGAGAAGTATGCAGAATCATGGAAATCGCTCTTTGGGAGCAATTTAATGCGAGAAACACGTGTTCTGGTGTTTGCACCACTCCACAGTACGTTTGATATGCAGAACCGGAGATATCTTGGTTTTCGTGGGGTTTCAAGCTGAGATATGCGTTTTCTGCGATAATCTTGGTGCGGCTTCTGTGAGAAGTATGCAGAATCATCGAAATCGCCCTTTTGTAGCTAATTAATGCGAAAAAACGCGTTTCCTGGAGTTTTCACCACTCCACAGTGCGTTTGATATGCAGAACCGGAGATATCTTGGTTTTCGTGGGGTTTCAAGCTGAGATATGCATTTTCTGCGATAATCTGGTTGGTTCTTCTGTGAGAAGTATGCAGAATCATCGAAATCGGTCTTTTGAAGCTATTTAATGCGTCATACACGTTATCTGGTGCTTTCACCACTCCACAGTGCGTTTGATATGCAGAACCGGAGATATCTTGGTTTTCGTGGGGTTTCAAGCTGAGAAATGCGTTTTCTGCGATAATCTTGGTGAGGCTTCTGAGAGAAGTATGCAGAATCATCGAAATCGCCCTTTTGGAGCTAATTAATGCGAAAAAACGCGTATCCTGGTGTTTTCACCAGTGCACAGTACGTTTGATATGCAGAACCGGAGATATCTTGGTTTTCGTGGTGTTTCAAGCTGGGATATGCGTTTTCTGCGATAATCTTGGTGGTTCTTCTGTGAGAAGTATACAGAATCATGGAAATCGCTCTTTGGGAGCAATTTAATGCGAGAAACACGTGTTCTGGTGTTTGCACCACTCCACAGTACGTTTGATATGCAGAACCGGAGATATCTTATTTTTCGTGGGGTTTCAAGCTGAGTTATGCGTTTTCTGCGATAATCTTGGTGCGGCTTCTGTGAGAAGTATGCAGAATCATCGAAATCGCCCTTTTGGAACTAATTAATGCGAAAAAACGCGTTTCCTGGAGTTTTCACCACTCCACAGTGCGTTTGATATGCAGAACCGGAGATATCTTGGTTTTCGTGGGGTTTCAAGCTGAGATATGCATTTTCTGCGATAATCTGGTTGGTTCTTCTGTGAGAAGCATGCAGAATCATCGAAATCGCTCTTTTGAAGCTATTTAATGCGAGAAACACGTTATCTGGTGTTTTCACGACTCCTCAGAGAGTTTGATATGCAGAACCGGAGATATCTTGGTTTTCGTGGGGTTTCAAGCTGAGATATGCATTTTCTGCGATAATCTGGTTGGTTCTTCTGTGAGAAGTATGCAGAATCATCGAAATCGGTCTTTTGAAGCTATTTAATGCGTCATACACGTTATCTGGTGCTTTCACCACTCCACAGTGCGTTTGATATGCAGAACCGGAGATATCTTGGTTTTCGTGGGGTTTCAAGCTGAGAAATGCGTTTTCTGCGATAATCTTGGTGAGGCTTCTGAGAGAAGTATGCAGAATCATCGAAATCGCCCTTTTGGAGCTAATTAATGCGAAAAAACGCGTATCCTGGTGTTTTCACCAGTGCACAGTACGTTTGATATGCAGAACCGGAGATATCTTGGTTTTCGTGGTGTTTCAAGCTGGGATATGCGTTTTCTGCGATAATCTTGGTGGTTCTTCTGTGAGAAGTATACAGAATCATGGAAATCGCTCTTTGGGAGCAATTTAATGCGAGAAACACGTGTTCTGGTGTTTGCACCACTCCACAGTACGTTTGATATGCAGAACCGGAGATATCTTATTTTTCGTGGGGTTTCAAGCTGAGTTATGCGTTTTCTGCGATAATCTTGGTGCGGCTTCTGTGAGAAGTATGCAGAATCATCGAAATCGCCCTTTTGGAACTAATTAATGCGAAAAAACGCGTTTCCTGGAGTTTTCACCACTCCACAGTGCGTTTGATATGCAGAACCGGAGATATCTTGGTTTTCGTGGGGTTTCAAGCTGAGATATGCATTTTCTGCGATAATCTGGTTGGTTCTTCTGTGAGAAGCATGCAGAATCATCGAAATCGCTCTTTTGAAGCTATTTAATGCGAGAAACACGTTATCTGGTGTTTTCACGACTCCACAGAGAGTTTGATATGCAGAACCGGATATTTCTTGGTTTTCGTGGGGTTTCAAGCTGAGATATGCATTTTCTGGGATAATCTTGGTGGTTCTTCTGTGAGAAGTATGCAGAATCATCGAAATCGGTCTTTTGAAGCTATTTATTGCGACATACACGTTATCTGGTGCTTTCACCACTCCACAGTGCGTTTGATATGCAGAACCGGAGATATCTTGGTTTTCGTGGGGTTTCAAGCTGAGATATGCGTTTTCTGCGATAATCTTGGTGAGGCTTCTGTGAGAAGTATGCAGAATCATCGAAATCGCCCTTTTGGAGCTAATTAATGCGAAAAAACGCGTATCCTGGTGTTTTCACCAGTGCACAGTACGTTTGATATGCAGAACCGGAGATATCTTGGTTTTCGTGGTGTTTCAAGCTGGGATATGCGTTTTCTGCGATAATCTTGGTGGTTCTTCTGTGAGAAGTATACAGAATAATGGAAATCGCTCTTTGGGAGCAATATAATGCGAGAAACACGTGTTCTGGTGTTTTCACCACTCCACAGTACGTTTGATATGCCGAAGCGGCGATGTCTTGGTTTTCGTGGGGTTTCAAGCTGAGATATGCATTTTCTGCGATAATCTTGATGAGGCTTCTGTGAGAAGTATGCCGAATCATCGAAATCGCTCTTTTGGAACTAATTAATGCGAGAAACACGATATCTGGAGTTTTCACAACTCCACAGTGCGTTTGATATGCAGAACCGGAGATATCTTGGTTTTTGTAGGGTTTCAAGCTGAGATATGCATTTTCAGCGATAATCTTGGTGAGGCTTCTGTGACAAGTATGCAGAATCATGGAAATCGCTCGTTGGGAGCAATTTAATGCGAGAAACACGTGTTCTGGTGTTTTCACCACTCCACAGTACGTATGATATGCAGAACCGGCGTTATCTTATTTTTCGTGGGGTTTCAAGCTGAGATATCCGTTTTCTGCGATAATCTTGGTGTTTCTTCTGTGAGAAGTATGCAGAATCATCGAAATCGCTCTTTTGAAGCAATTTAATGCGAGAAACACGTTATCTGGTGTTTTCACCACTCCACAGTGCGTTTGATATGCAGAACCGCCGATATCTTCATTTTCGTGGGGTGTCAAGATGAGATATGCATTTTCTGCGATAATCTTGGTGGTTCTTCTGTGAGAAGTATGCAGAATCATGGAAATCGCTCTTTGGAAGCAATTTAATGCGAAAAAACACGTTATCTTGTGTTTTCACCACTCCACAGTGCGTTTGATATGCAGAACCGGAGATATCTTGGTTTTCGTGGGGTTTCAAGCTGAGATATGCATTTTCTGCGATAATCTTGTTGGTTCTTCTGTGGGTAGTATGCAGAATCATGGAAATCGCTATTTGGGAGCAATTTAATGCGAGAAACACGTGCTCTGGTGTTTTCACCACTCCACAGTACGTTTGATATGCAGAACCGGAGATATCTTGGTTTTCGTGGGGTTTCAAGCTGAGATATGCATTTTCTGGGATAATCTTGGTGGTTCTTCTGTGAGAAGTATGCAGAATCATCGAAATCGCTCTTTTAAAGCTATTTAATGCGAGAAACACGTTATCTGGTGTTTTCACGACTCCACAGTGAGTTTGATATGCAGAACCGGATATTTCTTGGTTTTCGTGGGATTTCAAGCTGAGATATGCCATTTCTGGGATAATCTTAGTGGTTCTTCTGTGAGAAGTATGCAGAATCATCGAAATCGCTCTTTTGAAGCTATTTAATGCGAGAAACACGTTATCTGGTGTTTTCACGACTCCACAGTGAGTTTGATATGCAGAACCGGAGATATCTTGGTTTTCGTGTGGTTTCAAGCTGAGATATGCGTTTTCTGCGATAATCTTGGTGAGGCTTCTGTGAGAAGTATGCAGAATCATCGAAATCGCACTTTTGGAGCTAATTAATGCGAAAAAACGCGTATCCTGGTGTTTTCACCACTGCACAGTACGTTTGATATGCAGAACCGGAGATATCTTGGTTTTCGCGGGGTTTCAAGCTGAGAAATGCGTTTTCTGCGATAATCTTGGTGAGGCTTCTGAGAGAAGTATGCAGAATCATCGAAATCGCACTTTTGGAGCTAATTAATGCGAAAAAACGCGTATCCTGGTGTTTTCACCACTGCTCAGTACGTTTGATATGCAGAACCGGAGATATCTTGGTTTTCGTGGGGTTTCAAGCTGGGATATGCGTTTTCTGCGATTAACTTGGTGGTTCTTCTGTGAGAATTATGCAGAATCATGGAAATCGCTCTTTGGGAGCAATTTAATGCGAGAAAGACGTGTTCTGGTGTTTTCACCACCCCACAGTACGTTTGATATGCAGAACTGGCGTTATCTTATTTTTCGTGGGGTTTCAAGCTGAGATATGCGTTTTCTGCGATAATCTTGGTGCGGCTTCTGTGAGAAGTATGCAGAATCATCGAAATCGCCCTTTTGGAACTAATTAATGCGAAAAAACGCGTTTCCTGGAGTTTTCACCACTCCACAGTGCGTTTGATATGCAGAACCGGAGATATCTTGGTTTTCGTGGGGTTTCAAGCTGAGATATGCATTTTCTGCGATAATCTGGTTGGTTCTTCTGTGAGAAGTATGCAGAATCATCGAAATCGCTCTTTTGAAGCTATTTAATGCGAGAAACACGTTATCTGGTGTTTTCACGACTCCACAGAGAGTTTGATATGCAGAACCGGATATTTCTTGGTTTTCGTGGGGTTTCAAGCTGAGATATGCATTTTCTGGGATAATCTTGGTGGTTCTTCTGTGAGAAGTATGCAGAATCATCGAAATCGGTCTTTTGAAGCTATTTATTGCGACATACACGTTATCTGGTGCTTTCACCACTCCACAGTGCGTTTGATATGCAGAACCGGAGATATCTTGGTTTTCGTGGGGTTTCAAGCTGAGATATGCATTTTCAGCGATAATCTTGGTGAGGCTTCTGTGAGAAGTATGCAGAATCATCGAAATCGCCCTTTTGGAGCTAATTAATGCGAAAAAACGCGTATCCTGGTGTTTTCACCACTGCACAGTACGTTTGATATGCAGAACCGGAGATATCTTGGTTTTCGCGGGGTTTCAAGCTGAGATACGCATTTTCTGCGATAATCTTGATGAGGCTTCCGTGAGAAGTATGCCGAATCATCGAAATCGCTCTTTTGGAACTAATTAATGCGAGAAACACGATATCTGGAGTTTTCACAACTTCACAGTGCGTTTGATATGCAGAACCGGAGATATCTTGGTTTTCGTTGGGTTTCAAGCTGAGATATGCATTTTCAGCGATAATCTTGGTGAGGCTTCTGTGAGAAGTATGCAGAATCATCGAGATCGATCTTTTGAAGCAATTTAATGCGAGAAACACGTTATCCGGTGTTTTCACCACTCCACAGTGCGTTTGATATGCAGAACCGGAGATATCTTGGTTTTCGTGGGGTTTCAAGCTGAGATATGCATTTTCTGCGATAATCTTGTTGGTTCTTCTGTGGGTAGTATGCAGAATCATGGAAATCGCTATTTGGGAGCAATTTAATGCGAGAAACACGTGCTCTGGTGTTTTCACCACTCCACAGTACGCTTGATATGCAGAACCGGAGATATCTTGGTTTTCGTGGAGTTTCAAGCTGAGATATGTATTTTCTTGGATAATCTTGGTCGTTCTTCTGTGAGAAGTATGCAGAATCATCGAAATCGCTCTTTTGAAGCAATTTAATGCGAGAAACACGTTATCTGGTGTTTACACCACTCCACAGTACGTTTGATATGCAGAACTGGAGATATCTTGGTTTTCGTGGTGTTTCAAGCTGAGATATGCGTTTTCTGCGATAATCTTGGTGAGGCTTCTGTGAGAAGTATGCAGAATCATCGAAATCGCCCTTTTGGAGCTAATTAATGCGAAAAAACGCGTATCCTGGTGTTTTCACCACTGCACAGTACGTTTGATATGCAGAACCGGAGATATCTTGGTTTTCGCGGGGTTTCAAGCTGAGATATGCATTTTCTGCGATAATCTTGATGAGGCTTCTGTGAGAAGTATGCCGAATCATCGAAATCGCTCTTTTGGAACTAATTAATGCGAGAAACACGATATCTGGAGTTTTCACAACTTCACAGTGCGTTTGATATGCAGAACCGGAGATATCTTGGTTTTCGTTGGGTTTCAAGCTGAGATATGCATTTTCAGCGATAATCTTGGTGAGGCTTCTGTGAGAAGTATGCAGAATCATCGAAATCGATCTTTTGAAGCAATTTAATGCGAGAAACACGTTATCCGGTGTTTTCACCACTCCAGAGTGCGTTTGATATGCAGAACCGCCGATATCTTCATTTTCGTGGGGTGTCACGATGAGATATGCATTTTCTGCGATAATCTTGGTGATTCTTCTGTGAGAATTATACAGAATCATGGAAATCGCTCTTTGGGAGCAATTTAATGCGAGAAACACGTGTTCTGGTGTTTTCACCACTCCACAGTGCGTTTGATATGCAGAACCGCCGATATCTTCATTTTCGTGGGGTGTCAAGATGAGATATGCATTTTCTGCGATAATCTTGGTGCGGCTTCTGTGAGAAGTATGCCGAATCATCGAAATCGCTCTTTTGGAACTAATTAATGCGAGAAACACGATATCTGGAGTTTTCACAACTTCACAGTGCGTTTGATATGCAGAACCGGAGATATCTTGGTTTTCGTTGGGTTTCAAGCTGAGATATGCATTTTCAGCGATAATCTTGGTGAGGCTTCTGTGAGAAGTATGCAGAATCATCGAAATCGATCTTTTGAAGCAATTTAATGCGAGAAACACGTTATCCGGTGTTTTCACCACTCCAGAGTGCGTTTGATATGCAGAACCGCCGATATCTTCATTTTCGTGGGGTGTCACGATGAGATATGCATTTTCTGCGATAATCTTGGTGGTTCTTCTGTGAGAATTATGCAGAATCATGGAAATCGCTCTTTGGGAGCAATTTAATGCGAGAAAGACGTGTTCTGGTGTTTTCACCACCCCACAGTACGTTTGATATGCAGAACTGGCGTTATCTTATTTTTCGTGGGGTTTCAAGCTGAGATATGCGTTTTCTGCGATAATCTTGGTGCGGCTTCTGTGAGAAGTATGCAGAATCATCGAAATCGCCCTTTTGGAACTAATTAATGCGAAAAAACGCGTTTCCTGGAGTTTTCACCACTCCACAGTGCGTTTGATATGCAGAACCGGAGATATCTTGGTTTTCGTGGGGTTTCAAGCTGAGATATGCATTTTCTGCGATAATCTGGTTGGTTCTTCTGTGAGAAGTATGCAGAATCATCGAAATCGCTCTTTTGAAGCTATTTAATGCGAGAAACACGTTATCTGGTGTTTTCACGACTCCACAGAGAGTTTGATATGCAGAACCGGATATTTCTTGGTTTTCGTGGGGTTTCAAGCTGAGATATGCATTTTCTGGGATAATCTTGGTGGTTCTTCTGTGAGAAGAATGCAGAATCATCGAAATCGGTCTTTTGAAGCTATTTATTGCGACATACACGTTATCTGGTGCTTTCACCACTCCACAGTGCGTTTGATATGCAGAACCGGAGATATCTTGGTTTTCGTGGGGTTTCAAGCTGAGATATGCGTTTTCTGCGATAATCTTGGTGAGGCTTCTGTGAGAAGTATGCAGAATCATCGAAATCGCCCTTTTGGAGCTAATTAATGCGAAAAAACGCGTATCCTGGTGTTTCCACCAGTGCACAGTACGTTTGATATGCAGAACCGGAGATATCTTGGTTTTCGTGGTGTTTCAAGCTGGGATATGCGTTTTCTGCGATAATCTTGGTGGTTCTTCTGTGAGAAGTATACAGAATAATGGAAATCGCTCTTTGGGAGCAATATAATGCGAGAAACACGTGTTCTGGTGTTTTCACCACTCCACAGTACGTTTGATATGCCGAAGCGGCGATGTCTTGGTTTTCGTGGGGTTTCAAGCTGAGATATGCATTTTCTGCGATAATCTTGATGAGGCTTCTGTGAGAAGTATGCCGAATCATCGAAATCGCTCTTTTGGAACTAATTAATGCGAGAAACACGATATCTGGAGTTTTCACAACTCCACAGTGCGTTTGATATGCAGCACCGGAGATATCTTGGTTTTCGTGGGGTTTCAAGCTGAGATATGCATTTTCAGCGATAATCTTGGTGAGGCTTCTGTGACAAGTATGCAGAATCATGGAAATCGCTCGTTGGGAGCAATTTAATGCGAGAAACACGTGTTCTGGTGTTTTCACCACTCCACAGTACGTATGATATGCAGAACCGGCGTTATCTTATTTTTCGTGGGGTTTCAAGCTGAGATATCCGTTTTCTGCGATAATCTTGGTGTTTCTTCTGTGAGAAGTATGCAGAATCATCGAAATAGCTCTTTTGAAGCAATTTAATGCGAGAAACACGTTATCTGGTGTTTTCACCACTCCACAGTGCGTTTGATATGCAGAACCGCCGATATCTTCATTTTCGTGGGGTGTCAAGATGAGATATGCATTTTCTGCGATAATCTTGGTGGTTCTTCTGTGAGAAGTATGCAGAATCATGGAAATCGCTCTTTGGAAGCAATTTAATGCGAAAAAACACGTTATCTTGTGTTTTCACCACTCCACAGTGCGTTTGATATGCAGAACCGGAGATATCTTGGTTTTCGTGGGGTTTCAAGCTGAGATATGCATTTTCTGCGATAATCTTGTTGGTTCTTCTGTGGGTAGTATGCAGAATCATGGAAATCGCTATTTGGGAGCAATTTAATGCGAGAAACACGTGCTCTGGTGTTTTCACCACTCCACAGTACGTTTGATATGCAGAACCGGAGATATCTTGGTTTTCGTGGGGTTTCAAGCTGAGATATGCATTCTCTGGGATAATCTTGGTGGTTCTTCTGTGAGAAGTATGCAGAATCATCGAAATCGCTCTTTTAAAGCTATTTAATGCGAGAAACACGTTATCTGGTGTTTTCACGACTCCACAGTGAGTTTGATATGCAGAACCGGATATTTCTTGGTTTTCGTGGGGTTTCAAGCTGAGATATGCATTTTCAGCGATAATCTTGGTGAGGCTTCTGTGAGAAGTATGCAGAATCATCGAAATCGCCCTTTTGGAGCTAATTAATGCGAAAAAACGCGTATCCTGGTGTTTTCACCACTGCACAGTACGTTTGATATGCAGAACCGGAGATATCTTGGTTTTCGCGGGGTTTCAAGCTGAGATACGCATTTTCTGCGATAATCTTGATGAGGCTTCCGTGAGAAGTATGCCGAATCATCGAAATCGCTCTTTTGGAACTAATTAATGCGAGAAACACGATATCTGGAGTTTTCACAACTTCACAGTGCGTTTGATATGCAGAACCGGAGATATCTTGGTTTTCGTTGGGTTTCAAGCTGAGATATGCATTTTCAGCGATAATCTTGGTGAGGCTTCTGTGAGAAGTATGCAGAATCATCGAGATCGATCTTTTGAAGCAATTTAATGCGAGAAACACGTTATCCGGTGTTTTCACCACTCCACAGTGCGTTTGATATGCAGAACCGGAGATATCTTGGTTTTCGTGGGGTTTCAAGCTGAGATATGCATTTTCTGCGATAATCTTGTTGGTTCTTCTGTGGGTAGTATGCAGAATCATGGAAATCGCTATTTGGGAGCAATTTAATGCGAGAAACACGTGCTCTGGTGTTTTCACCACTCCACAGTACGCTTGATATGCAGAACCGGAGATATCTTGGTTTTCGTGGAGTTTCAAGCTGAGATATGTATTTTCTTGGATAATCTTGGTCGTTCTTCTGTGAGAAGTATGCAGAATCATCGAAATCGCTCTTTTGAAGCAATTTAATGCGAGAAACACGTTATCTGGTGTTTACACCACTCCACAGTACGTTTGATATGCAGAACTGGAGATATCTTGGTTTTCGTGGTGTTTCAAGCTGAGATATGCGTTTTCTGCGATAATCTTGGTGAGGCTTCTGTGAGAAGTATGCAGAATCATCGAAATCGCCCTTTTGGAGCTAATTAATGCGAAAAAACGCGTATCCTGGTGTTTTCACCACTGCACAGTACGTTTGATATGCAGAACCGGAGATATCTTGGTTTTCGCGGGGTTTCAAGCTGAGATATGCATTTTCTGCGATAATCTTGATGAGGCTTCTGTGAGAAGTATGCCGAATCATCGAAATCGCTCTTTTGGAACTAATTAATGCGAGAAACACGATATCTGGAGTTTTCACAACTTCACAGTGCGTTTGATATGCAGAACCGGAGATATCTTGGTTTTCGTTGGGTTTCAAGCTGAGATATGCATTTTCAGCGATAATCTTGGTGAGGCTTCTGTGAGAAGTATGCAGAATCATCGAAATCGATCTTTTGAAGCAATTTAATGCGAGAAACACGTTATCCGGTGTTTTCACCACTCCAGAGTGCGTTTGATATGCAGAACCGCCGATATCTTCATTTTCGTGGGGTGTCACGATGAGATATGCATTTTCTGCGATAATCTTGGTGATTCTTCTGTGAGAATTATACAGAATCATGGAAATCGCTCTTTGGGAGCAATTTAATGCGAGAAACACGTGTTCTGGTGTTTTCACCACTCCACAGTGCGTTTGATATGCAGAACCGCCGATATCTTCATTTTCGTGGGGTGTCAAGATGAGATATGCATTTTCTGCGATAATCTTGGTGGTTCTTCTGTGAGAAGTATGCAGAATCATGGAAATGGCTCTTTGGAAGCAATTTAATGCGAAAAAACACGTTATCTGGTGTTTTCACCACTCCACAGTGCGTTTGATATGCAGAACCGGAGATATCTTGGTTTTCGTGGGGTTTCAAGCTGAGATATGCATTTTCTGCGATAATCTTGTTGGTTCTTCTGTGGGTAGTATGCAGAATCATGGAAATCGCTATTTGGGAGCAATTTAAGGCGAGAAACACGTGCTCTGGTGTTTTCACCACTCCACAGTACGTTTGATATGCAGAACCGGAGATATCTTGGTTTTCGTGGGGTTTCAAGCTGAGATATGCATTTTCTGCGATAATCTTGTTGGTTCTTCTGTGAGTAGTATGCAGAATCATGGAAATCGTTCTTTGGGAGCAATTTAATGCGAGAAACACGTGTTCTGGTGTTTTCACCACTCCACAGTGCGTTTGATATGCAGAACCGGAGATATCTTGGTTTTCGTGGGGTTTCAAGCTGAGATATGCATTTTCTGCGATAATCTTGATGAGGCTTCTGTGAGAAGTATGCCGAATCATCGAAATCGCTCTTTTGGAACTAATTAATGCGAGAAACACGATATCTGGAGTTTTCACAACTTCACAGTGCGTTTGATATGCAGAACCGGAGATATCTTGGTTTTCGTTGGGTTTCAAGCTGAGATATGCATTTTCAGCGATAATCTTGGTGAGGCTTCTGTGAGAAGTATGCAGAATCATCGAAATCGATCTTTTGAAGCAATTTAATGCGAGAAACACGTTATCCGGTGTTTTCACCACTCCAGAGTGCGTTTGATATGCAGAACCGCCGATATCTTCATTTTCGTGGGGTGTCACGATGAGATATGCATTTTCTGCGATAATCTTGGTGATTCTTCTGTGAGAATTATACAGAATCATGGAAATCGCTCTTTGGGAGCAATTTAATGCGAGAAACACGTGTTCTGGTGTTTTCACCACTCCACAGTGCGTTTGATATGCAGAACCGGAGATATCTTGGTTTTCGTGGGGTTTCAAGCTGAGATATGCATTTTCTGCGATAATCTTGTTGGTTCTTCTGTGGGTAGTATGCAGAATCATGGAAATCGCTATTTGGGAGCAATTTAATGCGAGAAACACGTGCTCTGGTGTTTTCACCATTCCACAGTACGTTTGATATGCAGAACCGGAGATATCTTGGTTTTCGTGGGGGTTCAAGCTGAGATATGTATTTTCTTGGATAATCTTGGTCGTTCTTCTGTGAGAAGTATGCAGAATCATCGAAATCGATCTTTGGAAGCAATTTAATGCGAGAAACACGTTATCTGGTGTTTACACCACTCCACAGTACGTTTGATATGCAGAACCGGAGATATCTTGGTTTTCGTGGGGTTTCAAGCTGAGATATGCATTTTCAGCGATAATCTTGGTGAGGCTTCTGTGACAAGTATGCAGAATCATGGAAATCGCTCGTTGGGAGCAATTTAATGCGAGAAACACGTGCTCTGGTGTTTTCACCACTCCACAGTACGTATGATATGCAGAACCGGCGTTATCTTATTTTTCGTGGGGTTTCAAGCTGAGATATCCGTTTTCTGCGATAATCTTGGTGTTTCTTCTGTGAGAAGTATGCAGAATCATCGAAATAGCTCTTTTGAAGCAATTTAATGCGAGAAACACGTTATCTGGTGTTTTCACCACTCCACAGTGCGTTTGATATGCAGAACCGCCGATATCTTCATTTTCGTGGGGTGTCAAGATGAGATATGCATTTTCTGCGATAATCTTGGTGGTTCTTCTGTGAGAAGTATGCAGAATCATGGAAATCGCTCTTTGGAAGCAATTTAATGCGAAAAAACACGTTATCTTGTGTTTTCACCACTCCACAGTGCGTTTGATATGCAGAACCGGAGATATCTTGGTTTTCGTGGGGTTTCAAGCTGAGATATGCATTTTCTGCGATAATCTTGTTGGTTCTTCTGTGGGTAGTATGCAGAATCATGGAAATCGCTATTTGGGAGCAATTTAATGCGAGAAACACGTGCTCTGGTGTTTTCACCACTCCACAGTACGTTTGATATGCAGAACCGGAGATATCTTGGTTTTCGTGGGGTTTCAAGCTGAGATATGCGTTTTCTGCGATAATCTTGGTGAGGCTTCTGTGAGAAGTATGCAGAATCATCGAAATCGCCCTTTTGGAGCTAATTAATGCGAAAAAACGCGTATCCTGGTGTTTTCACCACTGCACAGTACGTCTGATATGCAGAACCGGAGATATCTTGGTTTTCGCGGGGTTTCAAGCTGAGATATGCATTTTCTGCGATAATCTTGATGAGGCTTCTGTGAGAAGTATGCCGAATCATCGAAATCGCTCTTTTGGAACTAATTAATGCGAGAAACACGATATCTGGAGTTTTCACAACTTCACAGTGCGTTTGATATGCAGAACCGGAGATATCTTGGTTTTCGTTGGGTTTCAAGCTGAGATATGCATTTTCAGCGATAATCTTGGTGGTTCTTCTGTGAGAAGTACGCAGAATCATCGAAATCGCTCTTCGGAAGCAATTTAATGCGAGAAGCATGTTATCTGGTGTTTTCACCACTCCACAGTACGTTTGATATGCAGAACCGCCGATATCTTCATTTTCGTGGGGTGTCAAGATGAGATATGCATTTTCTGCGATAATCTTGGTGGTTCTTCTGTGAGAAGTATGCAGAATCATGGAAATGGCTCTTTGGAAGCAATTTAATGCGAAAAAACACGTTATCTGGTGTTTTCACCACTCCACAGTGCGTTTGATATGCAGAACCGGAGATATCTTGGTTTTCGTGGGGTTTCAAGCTGAGATATGCATTTTCTGCGATAATCTTGTTGGTTCTTCTGTGGGTAGTATGCAGAATCATGGAAATCGCTATTTGGGAGCAATTTAAGGCGAGAAACACGTGCTCTGGTGTTTACACCACTCCACAGTACGTTTGATATGCAGAACCGGAGATATCTTGGTTTTCGTGGGGTTTCAAGCTGAGATATGCATTTTCTGCGATAATCTTGTTGGTTCTTCTGTGAGTAGTATGCAGAATCATGGAAATCGTTCTTTGGGAGCAATTTAATGCGAGAAACACGTGTTCTGGTGTTTTCACCACTCCACAGTACGTTTGATATGCAGAACCGGAGATATCTTGGTTTTCGTGGGGTTTCAAGCTGAGATATGCATTTTCTGCGATAATCTGGTTGGTTCTTCTGTGCGAAGTATGCAGAATCACCGAAATCGCTCTTTTGAAGCTATTTAATGCGAGAAACACGTTATCTTGGGTTCTCACCACTCCACAGTGCGTTTGATATGCAGAACCGGAGATATCTTGGTTTTCGTGAGGTTTCAAGCTGAGATATGCATTTTCTGCGATAATCTTGTTGGTTCTTCTGTGGGTAGTATGCAGAATCATGGAAATCGCTATTTGGGAGCAATTTAATGCGAGAAACACGTGCTCTGGTGTTTTCACCATTCCACAGTACGTTTGATATGCAGAACCGGAGATATCTTGGTTTTCGTGGGGTTTCAAGCTGAGATATGTATTTTCTTGGATAATCTTGGTCGTTCTTCTGTGAGAAGTATGCAGAATCATCGAAATCGATCTTTGGAAGCAATTTAATGCGAGAAACACGTTATCTGGTGTTTACACCACTCCACAGTACGTTTGATATGCAGAACCGGAGATATCTTGGTTTTCGTGGTGTTTCAAGCTGAGATATGCGTTTTCTGCGATAATCTTGGTGAGGCTTCTGTGAGAAGTATGCAGAATCATCGAAATCGCCCTTTTGGAGCTAATTAATGCGAAAAAACGCGTATCCTGGTGTTTTCACCACTGCACAGTACGTCTGATATGCAGAACCGGAGATATCTTGGTTTTCGCGGGGTTTCAAGCTGAGATATGCATTTTCTGCGATAATCTTGATGAGGCTTCTGTGAGAAGTATGCCGAATCATCGAAATCGCTCTTTTGGAACTAATTAATGCGAGAAACACGATATCTGGAGTTTTCACAACTTCACAGTGCGTTTGATATGCAGAACCGGAGATATCTTGGTTTTCGTTGGGTTTCAAGCTGAGATATGCATTTTCAGCGATAATCTTGGTGGTTCTTCTGTGAGAAGTACGCAGAATCATCGAAATCGCTCTTCGGAAGCAATTTAATGCGAGAAGCATGTTATCTGGTGTTTTCACCACTCCACAGTACGTTTGATATGCAGAACCGCCGATATCTTCATTTTCGTGGGGTGTCACGATGAGATATGCATTTTCTGCGATAATCTTGGTGATTCTTCTGTGAGAATTATACAGAATCATGGAAATCGCTCTTTGGGAGCAATTTAATGCGAGAAACACGTGTTCTGGTGTTTTCACCACTCCACAGTGCGTTTGATATGCAGAACCGCCGATATCTTCATTTTCGTGGGGTGTCAAGATGAGATATGCATTTTCTGCGATAATCTTGGTGGTTCTTCTGTGAGAAGTATGCAGAATCATGGAAATGGCTCTTTGGAAGCAATTTAATGCGAAAAAACACGTTATCTGGTGTTTTCACCACTCCACAGTGCGTTTGATATGCAGAACCGGAGATATCTTGGTTTTCGTGGGGTTTCAAGCTGAGATATGCATTTTCTGCGATAATCTTGTTGGTTCTTCTGTGGGTAGTATGCAGAATCATGGAAATCGCTATTTGGGAGCAATTTAAGGCGAGAAACACGTGCTCTGGTGTTTACACCACTCCACAGTACGTTTGATATGCAGAACCGGAGATATCTTGGTTTTCGTGGGGTTTCAAGCTGAGATATGCATTTTCTGCGATAATCTTGTTGGTTCTTCTGTGAGTAGTATGCAGAATCATGGAAATCGTTCTTTGGGAGCAATTTAATGCGAGAAACACGTGTTCTGGTGTTTTCACCACTCCACAGTACGTTTGATATGCAGAACCGGAGATATCTTGGTTTTCGTGGGGTTTCAAGCTGAGATATGCATTTTCTGCGATAATCTGGTTGGTTCTTCTGTGAGAAGTATGCAGAATCACCGAAATCGCTCTTTTGAAGCTATTTAATGCGAGAAACACGTTATCTTGGGTTCTCACCACTCCACAGTGCGTTTGATATGCAGAACCGGAGATATCTTGGTTTTCGTGAGGTTTCAAGCTGAGATATGCATTTTCTGCGATAATCTTGTTGGTTCTTCTGTGGGTAGTATGCAGAATCATGGAAATCGCTATTTGGGAGCAATGTAATGCGAGAAACACGTGCTCTGGTGTTTTCACCATTCCACAGTACGTTTGATATGCAGAACCGGAGATATCTTGGTTTTCGTGGGGTTTCAAGCTGAGATATGTATTTTCTTGGATAATCTTGGTCGTTCTTCTGTGAGAAGTATGCAGAATCATCGAAATCGATCTTTGGAAGCAATTTAATGCGAGAAACACGTTATCTGGTGTTTACACCACTCCACAGTACGTTTGATATGCAGAACCGGAGATATCTTGGTTTTCGTGGTGTTTCAAGCTGAGATATGCGTTTTCTGCGATAATCTTGGTGAGGCTTCTGTGAGAAGTATGCAGAATCATCGAAATCGCCCTTTTGGAGCTAATTAATGCGAAAAAACGCGTATCCTGGTGTTTTCACCACTGCACAGTACATCTGATATGCAGAACCGGAGATATCTTGGTTTTCGCGGGGTTTCAAGCTGAGATATGCATTTTCTGCGATAATCTTGATGAGGCTTCTGTGAGAAGTATGCCGAATCATCGAAATCGCTCTTTTGGAACTAATTAATGCGAGAAACACGATATCTGGAGTTTTCACAACTTCACAGTGCGTTTGATATGCAGAACCGGAGATATCTTGGTTTTCGTTGGGTTTCAAGCTGAGATATGCATTTTCAGCGATAATCTTGGTGGTTCTTCTGTGAGAAGTACGCAGAATCATCGAAATCGCTCTTCGGAAGCAATTTAATGCGAGAAGCATGTTATCTGGTGTTTTCACCACTCCACAGTACGTTTGATATGCAGAACCGCCGATATCTTCATTTTCGTGGGGTGTCACGATGAGATATGCATTTTCTGCGATAATCTTGGTGATTCTTCTGTGAGAATTATACAGAATCATGGAAATCGCTCTTTGGGAGCAATTTAATGCGAGAAACACGTGTTCTGGTGTTTTCACCACTCCACAGTGCGTTTGATATGCAGAACCGGAGATATCTTGGTTTTCGTGGGGTTTCAAGCTGAGATATGCATTTTCTGCGATAATCTTGTTGGTTCTTCTGTGGGTAGTATGCAGAATCATGGAAATCGCTATTTGGGAGCAATTTAAGGCGAGAAACACGTGCTCTGGTGTTTACACCACTCCACAGTACGTTTGATATGCAGAACCGGAGATATCTTGGTTTTCGTTGGGTTTCAAGCTGAGATATGCATTTTCTGCGATAATCTTGTTGGTTCTTCTGTGAGTAGTATGCAGAATCATGGAAATCGTTCTTTGGGAGCAATTTAATGCGAGAAACACGTGTTCTGGTGTTTTCACCACTCCACAGTACGTTTGATATGCAGAACCGGAGATATCTTGGTTTTCGTGGGGTTTCAAGCTGAGATATGCATTTTCTGCGATAATCTGGTTGGTTCTTCTGTGAGAAGTATGCAGAATCACCGAAATCGCTCTTTTGAAGCTATTTAATGCGAGAAACACGTTATCTTGGGTTCTCACCACTCCACAGTGCGTTTGATATGCAGAACCGGAGATATCTTGGTTTTCGTGAGGTTTCAAGCTGAGATATGCATTTTCTGCGATAATCTTGTTGGTTCTTCTGTGGGTAGTATGCAGAATCATGGAAATCGCTATTTGGGAGCAATTTAATGCGAGAAACACGTGCTCTGGTGTTTTCACCATTCCACAGTACGTTTGATATGCAGAACCGGAGATATCTTGGTTTTCGTGGGGTTTCAAGCTGAGATATGTATTTTCGTGGATAATCTTGGTCGTTCTTCTGTGAGAAGTATGCAGAATCATCGAAATCGATCTTTGGAAGCAATTTAATGCGAGAAACACGTTATCTGGTGTTAACACCACTCCACAGTACGTTTGATATGCAGAACCGGAGATATCTTGGTTTTCGTGGTGTTTCAAGCTGAGATATGCGTTTTCTGCGATAATCTTGGTGAGGCTTCTGTGAGAAGTATGCAGAATCATCGAAATCGATCTTTTGAAGCAATTTAATGCGAGAAACACGTTATCCGATGTTTTCACCACTCCAGAGTGCGTTTGATATGCAGAACCGCCAATATCTTCATTTTCGTGGGGTGTCACGATGAGATATGCATTTTCTGCGATAATCTTGGTGGTTCTTCTGTGAGAATTATACAGAATCATGGAAATTGCTCTTTGGAAGCAATTTAATGCGAGAAACACGTTATCTGGTGTTTTCACCACTCCACAGTACGTTTGATATGCAGAGCCGGCGATATCTTAGTTTTCGTGGGGTATCAAGCTGAGAAATGCATGTTCTGGGATAATCTTGGTGGTTCTTCTGTGAGAACTATGCAGAATCATCGAAATCGCCCTTTTGGAGCTAATTAATGCGAAAAAACGCGTATCCTGGTGTTTTTACCACTGCACAGTACGTTTGATATGCAGAGCCGGAGATATATTGGTTTTCGTGGTGTTTCAAGCTGAGATATTTGCGTTTTCTGCGATAATCTTGGTGAGGCTTCTGTGAGAAGTATGCAGAATCATCGAAATCGCCTTTTTGGAGCTAATAAAAGCGAAAAAACGCGTATCCTGGTGTTTTCACCACTGCACAGTGCCTTTGATATGCAGAACCGGAGATATCTTGGTTTTCGTGGGTTTTCAAGCTGAGATATGCATTTTCTGCGATAATCTTGTTGGTTCTTCTGTGAGTAGTATGCAGAATCATGGAAATAGTTCTTTGGGAGCAATTTAATGCGAGAAACACGTGTTCTGGTGTTTTCACCACTCCACAGTACGTTTGATATGCAGAACCGGCGTTATCTTATTTTTCGTGGGGGTTCAAGCTGAGATATCCGTTTTCTGCGAAAATCTTGGTGTTTCTTCTGTGAGAAGCATGCCGAATCATCGAAATCGCTCTTTTGGAGCTATTTAATGCGAGAAGCACGTTATCTGGTGTTTTCACCACTCCACAGTGAGTTTGATATGCAGAACCGGATATTTCTTGGTTTTCGTGGGGTTTCAAGCTGAGATATGCATTTTCAGCGATAATCTTGGTGAGGCTTCTGTGAGAAGTATGCAGAATCATCGAAATCGCCCTTTTGGAGCTAATTAATGCGAAAAAACGCGTATCCTGGTGTTTTCACCACTGCACAGTACGTTTGATATGCAGAACCGGAGATATCTTGGTTTTCGCGGGGTTTCAAGCTGAGATATGCATTTTCTGCGATAATCTTGATGAGGCTTCTGTGAGAAGTATGCCGAATCATCGAAATCGCTCTTTTGGAACTAATTAATGCGAGAAACACGATATATGGAGTTTTCACAACTTCACAGTGCGTTTGATATGCAGAACCGGAGATATCTTGGTTTTCGTTGGGTTTCAAGCTGAGATATGCATTTTCAGCGATAATCTTGGTGAGGCTTCTGTGAGAAGTATGCAGAATCATCGAGATCGATCTTTTGAAGCAATTTAATGCGAGAAACACGTTATCCGGTGTTTTCACCACTCCACAGTGCGTTTGATATGCAGAACCGGAGATATCTTGGTTTTCGTGGGGTTTCAAGCTGAGATATGCATTTTCTGCGATAATCTTGTTGGTTCTTCTGTGGGTAGTATGCAGAATCATGGAAATCGCTATTTGGGAGCAATTAAATGCGAGAAACACGTGCTCTGGTGTTTTCACCACTCCACAGTACGCTTGATATGCAGAACCGGAGATATCTTGGTTTTCGTGGAGTTTCAAGCTGAGATATGTATTTTCTTGGATAATCTTGGTCGTTCTTCTGTGAGAAGTATGCAGAATCATCGAAATCGCTCTTTTGAAGCAATTTAATGCGAGAAACACGTTATCTGGTGTTTACACCACTCCACAGTACGTTTGATATGCAGAACTGGAGATATCTTGGTTTTCGTGGTGTTTCAAGCTGAGATATGCGTTTTCTGCGATAATCTTGGTGAGGCTTCTGTGAGAAGTATGCAGAATCATCGAAATCGCCCTTTTGGAGCTAATTAATGCGAAAAAACGCGTATGCTGGTGTTTTCACCACTGCACAGTACGTTTGATATGCAGAACCGGAGATATCTTGGTTTTCGCGGGGTTTCAAGCTGAGATATGCATTTTCTGCGATAATCTTGATGAGGCTTCTGTGAGAAGTATGCCGAATCATCGAAATCGCTCTTTTGGAACTAATTAATGCGAGAAACACGATATCTGGAGTTTTCACAACTTCACAGTGCGTTTGATATGCAGAACCGGAGATATCTTGGTTTTCGTTGGGTTTCAAGCTGAGATATGCATTTTCAGCGATAATCTTGGTGAGGCTTCTGTGAGAAGTATGCAGAATCATCGAAATCGATCTTTTGAAGCAATTTAATGCGAGAAACACGTTATCCGGCGTTTTCACCACTCCAGAGTGCGTTTGATATGCAGAACCGCCGATATCTTCATTTTCGTGGGGTGTCACGATGAGATATGCATTTTCTGCGATAATCTTGGTGATTCTTCTGTGAGAATTATACAGAATCATGGAAATCGCTCTTTGGGAGCAATTTAATGCGAGAAACACGTGTTCTGGTGTTTTCACCACTCCACAGTGCGTTTGATATGCAGAACCGCCGATATCTTCATTTTCGTGGGGTGTCAAGATGAGATATGCATTTTCTGCGATAATCTTGGTGGTTCTTCTGTGAGAAGTATGCAGAATCATGGAAATGGCTCTTTGGAAGCAATTTAATGCGAAAAAACACGTTATCTGGTGTTTTCACCACTCCACAGTGCGTTTGATATGCAGAACCGGAGATATCTTGGTTTTCGTGGGGTTTCAAGCTGAGATATGCATTTTCTGCGATAATCTTGTTGGTTCTTCTGTGGGTAGTATGCAGAATCATGGAAATCGCTATTTGGGAGCAATTTAAGGCGAGGAACACGTGCTCTGGTGTTTTCACCACTCCACAGTACGTTTGATATGCAGAACCGGAGATATCTTGGTTTTCGTGGGGTGTCACGATGAGATATGCGTTTTCTGCGATAATCTTGGTGAGGCTTCTGTGAGAATTATACAGAATCATGGAAATTGCTCTTTGGAAGCAATTTAATGCGAGAAACACGTTATCTGGTGTTTTCACCACTCCACAGTACGTTTGATATGCAGAGCCGGCGATATCTTAGTTTTCGTGGGGTATCAAGCTGAGAAATGCATGTTCTGGGATAATCTTGGTGGTTCTTCTGTGAGAACTATGCAGAATCATCGAAATCGCCCTTTTGGAGCTAATTAATGCGAAAAAACGCGTATCCTGGTGTTTTAACCACTGCACAGTACGTTTGATATGCAGAGCCGGAGATATATTGGTTTTCGTGGTGTTTCAAGCTGAGATATGCGTTTTCTGCGATAATCTTGGTGAGGCTTCTGTGAGAAGTATGCAGAATCATCGAAATCGCCTTTTTGGAGCTAATAAAAGCGAAAAAACGCGTATCCTGGTGTTTTCACCACTGCACAGTGCGTTTGATATGCAGAACCGGAGATATCTTGGTTTTCGTGGGGTTTCAAGCTGAGATATGCATTTTCTGCGATAATCTTGTTGGTTCTTCTGTGAGTAGTATGCAGAATCATGGAAATAGTTCTTTGGGAGCAATTTAATTCGAGAAACACGTGTTCTGGTGTTTTCACCACTCCACAGTACGTTTGATATGCAGAACCGGCGTTATCTTATTTTTCGTGGGGGTTCAAGCTGAGATATCCGTTTTCTGCGAAAATCTTGGTGTTTCTTCTGTGAGAAGCATGCCGAATCATCGAAATCGCTCTTTTGGAGCTATTTAATGCGAGAAGCACGTTATCTGGTGTTTTCACCACTCCACAGTGAGTTTGATATGCAGAACCGGATATTTCTTGGTTTTCGTGGGGTTTCAAGCTGAGATATGCATTTTCAGCGATAATCTTGGTGAGGCTTCTGTGAGAAGTATGCAGAATCATCGAAATCGCCCTTTTGGAGCTAATTAATGCGAAAAAACGCGTATCCTGGTGTTTTCACCACTGCACAGTACGTTTGATATGCAGAACCGGAGATATCTTGGTTTTCGCGGGGTTTCAAGCTGAGATATGCATTTTCTGCGATAATCTTGATGAGGCTTCTGTGAGAAGTATGCCGAATCATCGAAATCGCTCTTTTGGAACTAATTAATGCGAGAAACACGATATCTGGAGTTTTCACAACTTCACAGTGCGTTTGATATGCAGAACCGGAGATATCTTTGTTTTCGTTGGGTTTCAAGCTGAGATATGCATTTTCAGCGATAATCTTGGTGAGGCTTCTGTGAGAAGTATGCAGAATCATCGAGATCGATCTTTTGAAGCAATTTAATGCGAGAAACACGTTATCCGGTGTTTTCACCACTCCACAGTGCGTTTGATATGCAGAACCGGAGATATCTTGGTTTTCGTGGGGTTTCAAGCAGAGATATGCATTTTCTGCGATAATCTTGTTGGTTCTTCTGTGGGTAGTATGCAGAATCATGGAAACCGCTATTTGGGAGCAATTTAATGCGAGAAACACGTGCTCTGGTGTTTTCACCACTCCACAGTACGCTTGATATGCAGAACCGGAGATATCTTGGTTTTCGTGGAGTTTCAAGCTGAGATATGTATTTTCTTGGATAATCTTGGTCGTTCTTCTGTGAGAAGTATGCAGAATCATCGAAATCGCTCTTTTGAAGCAATTTAATGCGAGAAACACGTTATCTGGTGTTTACCCCACTCCACAGTACGTTTGATATGCAGAACTGGAGATATCTTGGTTTTCGTGGTGTTTCAAGCTGAGATATGCGTTTTCTGCGATAATCTTGGTGAGGCTTCTGTGAGAAGTATGCAGAATCATCGAAATCGCCCTTTTGGAGCTAATTAATGCGAAAAAACGCGTATGCTGGTGTTTTCACCACTGCACAGTACGTTTGATATGCAGAACCGGAGATATCTTGGTTTTCGCGGGGTTTCAAGCTGAGATATGCATTTTCTGCGATAATCTTGATGAGGCTTCTGTGAGAAGTATGCCGAATCATCGAAATCGCTCTTTTGGAACTAATTAATGCGAGAAACACGATATCTGGAGTTTTCACAACTTCACAGTGCGTTTGATATGCAGAACCGCCGATATCTTCATTTTCGTGGGGTGTCACGATGAGATATGCATTTTCTGCGATAATCTTGGTGATTCTTCTGTGAGAATTATACAGAATCATGGAAATCGCTCTTTGGGAGCAATTTAATGCGAGAAACACGTGTTCTGGTGTTTTCACCACTCCACAGTGCGTTTGATATGCAGAACCGCCGATATCTTCATTTTCGTGGGGTGTCAAGATGAGATATGCATTTTCTGCGATAATCTTGGTGGTTCTTCTGTGAGAAGTATGCAGAATCATGGAAATGGCTCTTTGGAAGCAATTTAATGCGAAAAAACACGTTATCTGGTGTTTTCACCACTCCACAGTGCGTTTGATATGCAGAACCGGAGATATCTTGGTTTTCGTGGGGTTTCAAGCTGAGATATGCATTTTCTGCGATAATCTTGTTGGTTCTTCTGTGGGTAGTATGCAGAATCATGGAAATCGCTATTTGGGAGCAATTTAAGGCGAGGAACACGTGCTCTGGTGTTTTCACCACTCCACAGTACGTTTGATATGCAGAACCGGAGATATCTTGGTTTTCGTGGGGTTTCAAGCTGAGATATGCATTTTCTGCGATAATCTTGTTGGTTCTTCTGTGAGTAGTATGCAGAATCATGGAAATCGTTCTTTGGGAGCAATTTAATGCGAGAAACACGTGTTCTGGTGTTTTCACCACTCCACAGTACGTTTGATATGCAGAACCGGAGATATCTTGGTTTTCGTGGGGTTTCAAGCTGAGATATGCATTTTCTGCGATAATCTGGTTGGTTCTTCTGTGAGAAGTATGCAGAATCATCGAAATCGCTCTTTTGAAGCTATTTAATGCGAGAAACACGTTATCTTGGGTTCTCACCACTCCACAGTGCGTTTGATATGCAGAACCGGAGATATCTTGGTTTTCGTGGTGTTTCAAGCTGAGATATGCGTTTTCTGCGATAATCTTGGTGAGGCTTCTGTGAGAAGTATGCAGAATCATCGAAATCGATCTTTTGAAGCAATTTAATGCGAGAAACACGTTATCCGATGTTTTCACCACTCCAGAGTGCGTTTGATATGCAGAACCGCCAATATCTTCATTTTCGTGGGGTGTCACGATGAGATATGCATTTTCTGCGATAATCTTGGTGGTTCTTCTGTGAGAATTATACAGAATCATGGAAATTGCTCTTTGGAAGCAATTTAATGCGAGAAACACGTTATCTGGTGTTTTCACCACTCCACAGTACGTTTGATATGCAGAGCCGGCGATATCTTAGTTTTCGTGGGGTATCAAGCTGAGAAATGCATGTTCTGGGATAATCTTGGTGGTTCTTCTGTGAGAACTATGCAGAATCATCGAAATCGCCCTTTTGGAGCTAATTAATGCGAAAAAACGCGTATCCTGGTGTTTTAACCACTGCACAGTACGTTTGATATGCAGAGCCGGAGATATATTGGTTTTCGTGGTGTTTCAAGCTGAGATATGCGTTTTCTGCTATAATCTTGGTGAGGCTTCTGTGAGAAGTATGCAGAATCATCGAAATCGCCTTTTTGGAGCTAATAAAAGCGAAAAAACGCGTATCCTGGTGTTTTCACCACTGCACAGTGCGTTTGATATGCAGAACCGGAGATATCTTGGTTTTCGTGCGGTTTCAAGCTGAGATATGCATTTTCTGCGATAATCTTGTTGGTTCTTCTGTGAGTAGTATGCAGAATCATGGAAATAGTTCTTTGGGAGCAATTTAATGCGAGAAACACGTATTCTGGTGTTTTCACCACTCCACAGTACGTTTGATATGCAGAACCGGCGTTATCTTATTTTTCGTGGGGTTTCAAGCTGAGATATGCATTTTCAGCGATAATCTTGGTGAGGCTTCTGTGAGAAGTATGCAGAATCATCGAAATCGCTCTTTTGAAGCAATTTAATGCGAGAAACACGTTATCTGGTGTTTTCACCACTCCACAGTGCGTTTGATATGCAGAACCGCCGATATCTTCATTTTCGTGGGGTGTCAAGATGAGATATGCCTTTTCTGGGATAATCTTATTGGTGCTTCTGTGAGAAGTATGCAGAATCATCGAAATCGCTCTTTTGAAGCTATTTAATGCGAGAAACACGTTATCTGGTGTTTTCACGACTCCACAGTGAGTTTGATATGCAGAACCGGAGATATCTTGGTTTTCGTGGGGTCTCTAGCTGAGATATGCATTTTCTCGGATAATCTCGGTGGTTCTTCTGTGAGAAGTACGCAGAATCATCGAAATCGCTCTTTCGAAGCAATTTAATGCGAGAAACACGTTATCTGGTGTTTACACCACTCCACAGTACGTTTGATATGCAGAACCGGAGATATCTTGGTTTTCGTGGTGTTTCAAGCTGAGATATGCGTTTTCTGCGATAATCTTGGTGGTTCTTCTGTGAGAACTATGCAGGATCATCGAAATCGCTCTTTTGGAGATATTTAATACGAAAAAACGCGTTTCCTGGTGTTTTCACCACTGCACAGTACGTTTGATATGCAGAACCGAAGATATCTTGGTTTTCGTGGGGTTTCAAGCTGAGATATGCATTTTCTGCGATAATCTTGATGTGGCTTCTGTGAGAAGTATGCCGAATCATCGAAATCGCTCTTTTGGAACTAATTAATGCGAGAAACACGATATCCAGAGTTTTCACAACTCCACAGTGCGGTTGATATGCAGAACCGGAGATATCTTGGTTTTCGTGGGGTTCCAAGCTGAGATATGCATTTTCTGCGATAATCTTGGTGAGGCTTCTGTGAGAAGTATGCAGAATAATCGAAATCGATCTTTTGAAGCAATTTAATGCGAGAAACACGTTATCTGGTGTTTTCACCACTCCAGAGTGCGTTTGATATGCAGAACCGCCGATATCTTCATTTTCGTGAGGTGTCACGATGAGACATGCATTTTCTGCGATAATCTTCGTGGTTCTTCTGTGAGAATTATACAGAATCATGGAAATTGCTCTTTGGAAGCAATTTAATGCGAGAAACACGTTATCTGGTGTTTTCACCACTCCACAGTACGTATGATATGCAGAACCGGCGTTATCTTATTTTTCGTGGGGTTTCAAGCTGAGATATCCGTTTTCTGCGATAATCTTGGTGTTTCTTCTGTGAGAAGTATGCAGAATCATCGAAATAGCTCTTTTGAAGCAATTTAATGCGAGAAACACGTTATCTGGTGTTTTCACCACTCCACAGTGCGTTTGATATGCAGAACCGCCGATATCTTCATTTTCGTGGGGTGTCAAGATGAGATATGCATTTTCTGCGATAATCTTGGTGGTTCTTCTGTGAGAAGTATGCAGAATCATGGAAATCGCTCTTTGGAAGCAATTTAATGCGAAAAAACACGTTATCTTGTGTTTTCACCACTCCACAGTGCGTTTGATATGCAGAACCGGAGATATCTTGGTTTTCGTGGGGTTTCAAGCTGAGATATGCATTTTCTGCGATAATCTTGTTGGTTCTTCTGTGAGTAGTATGCAGAATCATGGAAATAGTTCTTTGGGAGCAATTTAATGTGAGAAACACGTATTCTGGTGTTTTCACCACTCCACAGTACGTTTGATATGCAGAACCGGCGTTATCTTATTTTTCGTGGGGTTTCAAGCTGAGATATGCATTTTCAGCGATAATCTTGGTGAGGCTTCTGTGAGAAGTATGCAGAATCATCGAAATCGCTCTTTTGAAGCAATTTAATGCGAGAAACACGTTATCTGGTGTTTTCACCACTCCACAGTGCGTTTGATATGCAGAACCGCCGATATCTTCATTTTCGTGGGGTGTCAAGATGAGATATGCCTTTTCTGGGATAATCTTAGTGGTTCTTCTGTGAGAAGTATGCAGAATCATCGAAATCGCTCTTTTGAAGCTATTTAATGCGAGAAACACGTTATCTGGTGTTTTCACGACTCCACAGTGAGTTTGATATGCAGAACCGGAGATATCTTGGTTTTCGTGGGGTTTCTAGCTGAGATATGCATTTTCTCGGATAATCTCGGTGGTTCTTCTGTTAGAAGTATGCAGAATCATGGAAATAGCTCTTTGGAAGCAATTTAATGCGGAAAGACACGTTTTCTGGTGTTTTCACCACTCCACAGTGAGTTTGATATGCAGAACCGGAGATATCTTGGTTTTCGTGGGGTTTCTAGCTGAGATATGCATTTTCTCGGATAATCTCGGTGGTTCTTCTGTGAGAAGTATGCAGAATCATCGAAATCGCCCTTTTGGAGCTAATTAATGCGAAAAAACGCGTATCCTGGTGTTTTCACCACTGCACAGTACGTTTGATATGCAGAACCGGAGATATCTTGGTTTTCGCGGGGTTTGAAGCTGAGATATGCATTTTCTGCGATAATCTTGATGAGGCTTCTGTGAGAAGTATGCCGAATCATCGAAATCGCTCTTTTGGAACTAATTAATGCGAAAAACACGATATCTGGAGTTTTCACAACTTCACAGTGCGTTTGATATGCAGAACCGGAGATATCTTGGTTTTCGTTGGGTTTCAAGCTGAGATATGCATTTTCAGCGATAATCTTGGTGAGGCTTCTGTGAGAAGTATGCAGAATCATCGAGATCGATCTTTTGAAGCAATTTAATGCGAGAAACACGTTATCCGGTGTTTTCACCACTCCACAGTGCGTTTGATATGCAGAACCGGAGATATCTTGGTTTTCGTGGGGTTTCAAGCTGAGATATGCATTTTCTGCGATAATCTTGTTGGTTCTTCTGTGGGTAGTATGCAGAATCATGGAAATCGCTATTTGGGAGCAATTTAATGCGAGAAACACGTGCTCTGGTGTTTTCACCACTCCACAGTACGCTTGATATGCAGAACCGGAGATATCTTGGTTTTCGTGGAGTTTCAAGCTGAGATATGTATTTTCTTGGATAATCTTGGTCGTTCTTCTGTGAGAAGTATGCAGAATCATCGAAATCGCTCTTTTGAAGCAATTTAATGCGAGAAACACGTTATCTGGTGTTTACACCACTCCACAGTACGTTTGATATGCAGAACTGGAGATATCTTGGTTTTCGTGGTGTTTCAAGCTGAGATATGCGTTTTCTGCGATAATCTTGGTGAGGCTTCTGTGATAAGTATGCAGAATCATCGAAATCGCCCTTTTGGAGCTAATTAATGCGAAAAAACGCGTATGCTGGTGTTTTCACCACTGCACAGTACGTTTGATATGCAGAACCGGAGATATCTTGGTTTTCGCGGGGTTTCAAGCTGAGATATGCATTTTCTGCGATAATCTTGATCAGGCTTCTGTGAGAAGTATGCCGAATCATCGAAATCGCTCTTTTGGAACTAATTAATGCGAGAAACACGATATCTGGAGTTTTCACAACTTCACAGTGCGTTTGATATGCAGAACCGCCGATATCTTCATTTTCGTGGGGTGTCACGATGAGATATGCATTTTCTGCGATAATCTTGGTGATTCTTCTGTGAGAATTATACAGAATCATGGAAATCGCTCTTTGGGAGCAATTTAATGCGAGAAACACGTGTTCTGGTGTTTTCACCACTCCACAGTGCGTTTGATATGCAGAACCGCCGATATCTTCATTTTCGTGGGGTGTCAAGATGAGATATGCATTTTCTGCGATAATCTTGGTGGTTCTTCTGTGAGAAGTATGCAGAATCATGGAAATGGCTCTTTGGAAGCAATTTAATGCGAAAAAACACGTTATCTGGTGTTTTCACCACTCCACAGTGCGTTTGATATGCAGAACCGGAGATATCTTGGTTTTCGTGGGGTTTCAAGCTGAGATATGCATTTTCTGCGATAATCTTGTTGGTTCTTCTGTGGGTAGTATGCAGAATCATGGAAATCGCTATTTGGGAGCAATTTAAGGCGAGGAACACGTGCTCTGGTGTTTTCACCACTCCACAGTACGTTTGATATGCAGAACCGGAGATATCTTGGTTTTCGTGGGGTTTCAAGCTGAGATATGCATTTTCTGCGATAATCTTGTTGGTTCTTCTGTGAGTAGTATGCAGAATCATGGAAATCGTTCTTTGGGAGCAATTTAATGCGAGAAACACGTGTTCTGGTGTTTTCACCACTCCACAGTACGTTTGATATGCAGAACCGGAGATATCTTGGTTTTCGTGGGGTTTCAAGCTGAGATATGCATTTTCTGCGATAATCTGGTTGGTTCTTCTGTGAGAAGTATGCAGAATCATCGAAATCGCTCTTTTGAAGCTATTTAATGCGAGAAACACGTTATCTTGGGTTCTCACCACTCCACAGTGCGTTTGATATGCAGAACCGGAGATATCTTGGTTTTCGTGAGGTTTCAAGCTGAGATATGCATTTTCTGCGATAATCTTGTTGGTTCTTCTGTGGGTAGTATGCAGAATCATGGAAATCGCTATTTGGGAGCAATTTAATGCGAGAAACACGTGCTCTGGTGTTTTCACCATTCCACAGTACGTTTGATATGCAGAACCGGAGATATCTTGGTTTTCGTGGGGTTTCAAGCTGAGATATGTATTTTCTTGGATAATCTTGGTCGTTCTTCTGTGAGAAGTATGCAGAATCATCGAAATCGATCTTTGGAAGCAATTTAATGCGAGAAACACGTTATCTGGTGTTTACACCACTCCACAGTACGTTTGATATGCAGAACCGGAGATATCTTGGTTTTCGTGGTGTTTCAAGCTGAGATATGCGTTTTCTGCGATAATCTTGGTGAGGCTTCTGTGAGAAGTATGCAGAATCATCGAAATCGATCTTTTGAAGCAATTTAATGCGAGAAACACGTTATCCGATGTTTTCACCACTCCAGAGTGCGTTTGATATGCAGAACCGCCAATATCTTCATTTTCGTGGGGTGTCACGATGAGATATGCATTTTCTGCGATAATCTTGGTGGTTCTTCTGTGAGAATTATACAGAATCATGGAAATTGCTCTTTGGAAGCAATTTAATGCGAGAAACACGTTATCTGGTGTTTTCACCACTCCACAGTACGTTTGATATGCAGAGCCGGCGATATCGTAGTTTTCGTGGGGTATCAAGCTGAGAAATGCATGTTCTGGGATAATCTTGGTGGTTCTTCTGTGAGAACTATGCAGAATCATCGAAATCGCCCTTTTGGAGCTAATTAATGCGAAAAAACGCGTATCCTGGTGTTTTAACCACTGCACAGTACGTTTGATATGCAGAGCCGGAGATATATTGGTTTTCGTGGTGTTTCAAGCTGAGATATGCGTTTTCTGCGATAATCTTGGTGAGGCTTCTGTGAGAAGTATGCAGAATCATCGAAATCGCCTTTTTGGAGCTAATAAAAGCGAAAAAACGCGTATCCTGGTGTTTTCACCACTGCACAGTGCGTTTGATATGCAGAACCGGAGATATCTTGGTTTTCGTGGGGTTTCAAGCTGAGATATGCATTTTCTGCGATAATCTTGTTGGTTCTTCTGTGAGTAGTATGCAGAATCATGGAAATAGTTCTTTGGGAGCAATTTAATGCGAGAAACACGTATTCTGGTGTTTTCACCACTCCACAGTACGTTTGATATGCAGAACCGGCGTTATCTTATTTTTCGTGGGGTTTCAAGCTGAGATATGCATTTTCAGCGATAAGCTTGGTGAGGCTTCTGTGAGAAGTATGCAGAATCATCGAAATCGCTCTTTTGAAGCAATTTAATGCGAGAAACACGTTATCTGGTGTTTTCACCACTCCACAGTGCGTTTGATATGCAGAACCGCCGATATCTTCATTTTCGTGGGGTGTCAAGATGAGATATGCCTTTTCTGGGATAATCTTATTGGTGCTTCTGTGAGAAGTATGCAGAATCATCGAAATCGCTCTTTTGAAGCTATTTAATGCGAGAAACACGTTATCTGGTGTTTTCACGACTCCACAGTGAGTTTGATATGCAGAACCGGAGATATCTTGGTTTTCGTGGGGTTTCTAGCTGAGATATGCATTTTCTCGGATAATCTCGGTGGTTCTTCTGTTAGAAGTATGCAGAATCATGGAAATAGCTCTTTGGAAGCAATTTAATGCGGAAAGACACGTTTTCTGGTGTTTTCACCACTCCACAGTGAGTTTGATATGCAGAACCGGAGATATCTTGGTTTTCGTGGGGTTTCTAGCTGAGATATGCATTTTCTCGGATAATCTCGGTGGTTCTTCTGTGAGTAGTATGCAGAATCATGGAAATCGTTCTTTGGGAGCAATTTAATGCGAGAAACACGTATTCTGGTGTTTTCACCACTCCACAGTACGTTTGATATGCAGAACCGGCGTTATCTTATTTTTCGTGGGGTTTCAAGCTGAGATATGCATTTTCTGCGATAATCTTGGTGAGGCTTCTGTGAGAAGTACGCAGAATCATCGAAATCGCTCTTTCGAAGCAATTTAATGCGAGAAACACGTTATCTGGTGTTTACACCACTCCACAGTACGTTTGATATGCAGAACCGGAGATATCTTGGTTTTCGTGGTGTTTCAAGCTGAGATATGCGTTTTCTGCGATAATCTTGGTGGTTCTTCTGTGAGAACTATGCAGGATCATCGAAATCGCTCTTTTGGAGATATTTAATACGAAAAAACGCGTTTCCTGGTGTTTTCACCACTGCACAGTACGTTTGATATGCAGAACCGAAGATATCTTGGTTTTCGTGGGGTTTCAAGCTGAGATATGCATTTTCTGCGATAATCTTGATGTGGCTTCTGTGAGAAGTATGCCGAATCATCGAAATCGCTCTTTTGGAACTAATTAATGCGAGAAACACGATATCCAGAGTTTTCACAACTCCACAGTGCGGTTGATATGCAGAACCGGAGATATCTTGGTTTTCGTGGGGTTCCAAGCTGAGATATGCATTTTCTGCGATAATCTTGGTGAGGCTTCTGTGAGAAGTATGCAGAATCATCGAAATCGATCTTTTGAAGCAATTTAATGCGAGAAACACGTTATCTGGTGTTTTCACCACTCCAGAGTGCGTTTGATATGCAGAACCGCCGATATCTTCATTTTCGTGAGGTGTCACGATGAGATATGCATTTTCTGCGATAATCTTCGTGGTTCTTCTGTGAGAATTATACAGAATCATGGAAATTGCTCTTTGGAAGCAATTTAATGCGAGAAACACGTTATCTGGTGTTTTCACCACTCCACAGTACGTATGATATGCAGAACCGGCGTTATCTTATTTTTCGTGGGGTGTCAAGATGAGATATGCATTTTCTGCGATAATCTTGGTGGTTCTTCTGTGAGAAGTATGCAGAATCATGGAAATCGCTCTTTGGAAGCAATTTAATGCGAAAAAACACGTTATCTTGTGTTTTCAACACTCCACAGTGCGTTTGATATGCAGAACCGGAGATATCTTGGTTTTCGTGGGGTTTCAAGCTGAGATATGCATTTTCTGCGATAATCTTGTTGGTTCTTCTGTGAGTAGTATATCAGAATCATGGAAATAGTTCTTTGGGAGCAATTTAATGCGAGAAACACGTATTCTGGTGTTTTCACCACTCCACAGTACGTTTGATATGCAGAACCGGCGTTATCTTATTTTTCGTGGGGTTTCAAGATGAGATATGCATTTTCAGCGATAATCTTGGTGAGGCTTCTGTGAGAAGTATGCAGAATCATCGAAATCGCTCTTTTGAAGCAATTTAATGCGAGAAACACGTTATCTGGTGTTTTCACCACTCCACAGTGCGTTTGATATGCAGAACCACCGATATCTTCATTTTCGTGGGGTGTCAAGATGAGATATGCCTTTTCTGGGATAATCTTAGTGGTTCTTCTGTGAGAAGTATGCAGAATCATCGAAATCGCTCTTTTGAAGCTATTTAATGCGAGAAACACGTTATCTGGTGTTTTCACGACTCCACAGTGAGTTTGATATGCAGAACCGGAGATATCTTGGTTTTCGTGGGGTTTCTAGCTGAGATATGCATTTTCTCGGATAATCTCGGTGGTTCTTCTGTTAGAAGTATGCAGAATCATGGAAATAGCTCTTTGGAAGCAATTTAATGCGGAAAGACACGTTTTCTGGTGTTTTCACCACTCCACAGTGAGTTTGATATGCAGAACCGGAGATATCTTGGTTTTCGTGGGGTTTCTAGCTGAGATATGCATTTTCTCGGATAATCTCGGTGGTTCTTCTGTGAGTAGTATGCAGAATCATGGAAATCGTTCTTTGGGAGCAATTTAATGCGAGAAACACGTATTCTGGTGTTTTCACCACTCCACAGTACGTTTGATATGCAGATCCGGCGTTATCTTATTTTTCGTGGGGTTTCAAGCTGAGATATGCATTTTCTGCGATAATCTTGGTGAGGCTTCTGTGAGAAGTACGCAGAATCATCGAAATCGCTCTTTCGAAGCAATTTAATGCGAGAAACACGTTATCTGGTGTTTACACCACTCCACAGTACGTTTGATATGCAGAACCGGAGATATCTTGGTTTTCGTGGTGTTTCAAGCTGAGATATGCGTTTTCTGCGATAATCTTGGTGGTTCTTCTGTGAGAACTATGCAGGATCATCGAAATCGCTCTTTTGGAGATATTTAATACGAAAAAACGCGTTTCCTGGTGTTTTCACCACTGCACAGTACGTTTGATATGCAGAACCGAAGATATCTTGGTTTTCGTGGGGTTTCAAGCTGCGATATGCATTTTCTGCGATAATCTTGATGTGGCTTCTGTGAGAAGTATGCCGAATCATCGAAATCGCTCTTTTGGAACTAATTAATGCGAGAAACACGATATCCAGAGTTTTCACAACTCCACAGTGCGGTTGATATGCAGAACCGGAGATATCTTGGTTTTCGTGGGGTTCCAAGCTGAGATATGCATTTTCTGCGATAATCTTGGTGAGGCTTCTGTGAGAAGTATGCAGAATCATCGAAATCGATCTTTTGAAGCAATTTAATGCGAGAAACACGTTATCTGGTGTTTTCACCACTCCAGAGTGCGTTTGAAATGCAGAACCGCCGATATCTTGGTTTTCGTGGGGTTTCAAGCTGAGATATGCAGTTTCTGGGATAATCTTGGTGGTTCTTCTGTGAGAAGTATGCAGAATCATCGAAATCGCTCTTTTAAAGCTATTTAATGCGAGAAACACGTTATCTGGTGTTTTCACGACTCCACAGTGAGTTTGATATGCAGAACCGGATATTTCTTGGTTTTCGTGGGGTTTCAAGCTGAGATATGCATTTTCAGCGATAATCTTGGTGAGGCTTCTGTGAGAAGTATGCAGAATCATCGAAATCGCCCTTTTGGAGCTAATTAATGCGAAAAAACGCGTATCCTGGTGTTTTCACCACTGCACAGTACGTTTGATATGCAGAACCGGAGATATCTTGGTTTTCGCGGGGTTTCAAGCTGAGATATGCATTTTCTGCGATAATCTTGATGAGGCTTCTGTGAGAAGTATGCCGAATCATCGAAATCGCTCTTTTGGAACTAATTAATGCGAGAAACACGATATCTGGAGTTTTCACAACTTCACAGTGCGTTTGATATGCAGAACCGGAGATATCTTGGTTTTCGTTGGGTTTCAAGCTGAGATATGCATTTTCAGCGATAATCTTGGTGAGGCTTCTGTGAGAAGTATGCAGAATCATCGAGATCGATCTTTTGAAGCAATTTAATGCGAGAAACACGTTATCCGGTGTTTTCACCACTCCACAGTGCGTTTGATATGCAGAACCGGAGATATCTTGGTTTTCGTGGGGTTTCAAGCTGAGATATGCATTTTCTGCGATAATCTTGTTGGTTCTTCTGTGGGTAGTATGCAGAATCATGGAAATCGCTATTTGGGAGCAATTTAATGCGAGAAACACGTGCTCTGGTGCTTTCACCACTCCACAGTACGCTTGATATGCAGAACCGGAGATATCTTGGTTTTCGTGGAGTTTCAAGCTGAGATATGTATTTTCTTGGATAATCTTGGTCGTTCTTCTGTGAGAAGTATGCAGAATCATCGAAATCGCTCTTTTGAAGCAATTTAATGCGAGAAACACGTTATCTGGTGTTTACACCACTCCGCAGTACGTTTGATATGCAGAACTGGAGATATCTTGGTTTTCGTGGTGTTTCAAGCTGAGATATGCGTTTTCTGCGATAATCTTGGTGAGGCTTCTGTGAGAAGTATGCAGAATCATCGAAATCGCCCTTTTGGAGCTAATTAATGCGAAAAAACGCGTATCCTGGTGTTTTCACCACTGCACAGTACGTTTGATATGCAGAACCGCAGATATCTTGGTTTTCGCGGGGTTTCAAGCTGAGATATGCATTTTCTGCGATAATCTTGATGAGGCTTCTGTGAGAAGTATGCCGAATCATCGAAATCGCTCTTTTGGAACTAATTAATGCGAGAAACACGATATCTGGAGTTTTCACAACTTCACAGTGCGTTTGATATGCAGAACCGGAGATATCTTGGTTTTCGTTGGGTTTCAAGCTGAGATATGCATTTTCAGCGATAATCTTAGTGAGGCTTCTGTGAGAAGTATGCAGAATCATCGAAATCGATCTTTTGAAGCAATTTAATGCGAGAAACACGTTATCCGGTGTTTTCACCACTCCAGAGTGCGTTTGATATGCAGAACCGCCGATATCTTCATTTTCGTGGGGTGTCACGATGAGATATGCATTTTCTGCGATAATCTTGGTGATTCTTCTGTGAGAATTATACAGAATCATGGAAATCGCTCTTTGGGAGCAATTTAATGCGAGAAACACGTGTTCTGGTGTTTTCACCACTCCACAGTGCGTTTGATATGCAGAACCGCCGATATCTTCATTTTCGTGGGGTGTCAAGATGAGATATGCATTTTCTGCGATAATCTTGGTGGTTCTTCTGTGAGAAGTATGCAGAATCATGGAAATGGCTCTTTGGAAGCAATTTAATGCGAAAAAACACGTTATCTGGTGTTTTCACCACTCCACAGTGCGTTTGATATGCAGAACCGGAGATATCTTGGTTTTCGTGGGGTTTCAAGCTGAGATATGCATTTTCTGCGATAATCTTGTTGGTTCTTCTGTGGGTAGTATGCAGAATCATGGAAATCGCTATTTGGGAGCAATTTAAGGCGAGAAACACGTGCTCTGGTGTTTTCACCACTCCACAGTACGTTTGATATGCAGAACCGGAGATATCTTGGTTTTCGTGGGGTTTCAAGCTGAGATATGCATTTTCTGCGATAATCTTGTTGGTTCTTCTGTGAGTAGTATGCAGAATCATGGAAATCGTTCTTTGGGAGCAATTTAATGCGAGAAACACGTGTTCTGGTGTTTTCACCACTCCACAGTACGTTTGATATGCAGAACCGGAGATATCTTGGTTTTCGTGGGGTTTCAAGCTGAGATATGCATTTTCTGCGATAATCTGGTTGGTTCTTCTGTGAGAAGTATGCAGAATCATCGAAATCGCTCTTTTGAAGCTATTTAATGCGAGAAACACGTTATCTTGTGTTCTCACCACTCCACAGTGCGTTTGATATGCAGAACCGGAGATATCTTGGTTTTCGTGAGGTTTCAAGCTGAGATATGCATTTTCTGCGATAATCTTGTTGGTTCTTCTGTGGGTAGTATGCAGAATCATGGAAATCGCTATTTGGGAGCAATTTAATGCGAGAAACACGTATTCTGGTGTTTTCACCACTCCACAGTACGTTTGATATGCAGAACCGGCGTTATCTTATTTATCGTGGGGTTTCAAGCTGAGATATGCATTTTCAGCGATAATCTTGGTGAGGCTTCTGTGAGAAGTATGCAGAATCATCGAAATCGCTCTTTTGAAGCAATTTAATGCGAGAAACACGTTATCTGGTGTTTTCACCACTCCACAGTGCGTTTGATATGCAGAACCGCCGATATCTTCATTTTCGTGGGGTGTCAAGATGAGATATGCCTTTTCTGGGATAATCTTAGTGGTTCTTCTGTGAGAAGTATGCAGAATCATCGAAATCGCTCTTTTGAAGCTATTTAATGCGAGAAACACGTTATCTGGTGTTTTCACGACTCCACAGTGAGTTTGATATGCAGAACCGGAGATATCTTGGTTTTCGTGGGGTTTCTAGCTGAGATATGCATTTTCTCGGATAATCTCGGTGGTTCTTCTGTTAGAAGTATGCAGAATCATGGAAATAGCTCTTTGGAAGCAATTTAATGCGGAAAGACACGTTTTCTGGTGTTTTCACCACTCCACAGTACGTTTGATGTACAGAACCGGACATATCTTGGTTTTCGTGGGGTTTCAAGCTGAGATATGCATTTTCTGCGATAATCTTGGTGAGGCTTCTGTGAGAAGTACGCAGAATCATCGAAATCGCACTTTCGAAGCAATTTAATGCGAGAAACACGTTATCTGGTGTTTACACCACTCCACAGTACGTTTGATATGCAGAACCGGAGATATCTTGGTTTTCGTGGTGTTTCAAGCTGAGATATGCGTTTTCTGCGATAATCTTGGTGGTTCTTCTGTGAGAACTATGCAGGATCATCGAAATCGCTCTTTTGGAGATATTTAATACGAAAAAACGCGTTTCCTGGTGTTTTCACCACTGCACAGTACGTTTGATATGCAGAACCGAAGATATCTTGGTTTTCGTGGGGTTTCAAGCTGAGATATGCATTTTCTGCGATAATCTTCGTGGTTCTTCAGTGAGAATTATACAGAATCATGGAAATTGCTCTTTGGAAGCAATTTAATGCGAGAAACACGTTATCTGGTGTTTTCACCACTCCACAGTACGTTTGATATGGAGAGCCGGCGATATCTTAGTTTTCGTGGGGTATCAAGCTGAGATATGCATTTTCTGCGATAATCTTGGTGCGGCTTCTGTGAGAAGTATGCAGAATCATCGAAATCGCCCTTTTGGAGCTAATTAATGCGAAAAAACGCGTTTCCTGGTGTTTTCACAACTCCACAGTGCGTTTGATATGCAGAACCGGAGATATCTTGGTTTTCCTGGGGTTCCAAGCTGAGATATGCATTTTCTGCGATAATCTTGGTGCGGCTTCTGTGAGAAGTATGCAGATTCATCGAAATCGCCCTTTTGGAGCTAATTAATGCGAAAAAACGCGTTTCCTGGTGTTTTCACCACTCCACAGTGCGTTTGATATGCAGAACCGGAGATATCTTGGTTTTCGTGGGGTTTCAAGCTAAGATATGCATTTTCTGCGATAATCTTGTTGGTTCTTCTGTGAGTAGTATGCAGAATCATGGAAATCGTTCTTTGGGAGCAATTTAATGCGAGAAACACGTGTTCTGGTGTTTTCACCACTCCACAGTACGTTTGATATGCAGAACCGGAGATATCTTGGTTTTCGTGGGGTTTCAAGCTGAGATATGCATTTTCTGCGATAATCTGGTTGGTTCTTCTGTGAGAAGTATGCAGAATCATCGAAATCGCTCTTTTGAAGCTATTTAATGCGAGAAACACGTTATCTTGTGTTCTCACCACTCCACAGTGCGTTTGATATGCAGAACCGGAGATATCTTGGTTTTCGTGAGGTTTCAAGCTGAGATATGCATTTTCTGCGATAATCTTGTTGGTTCTTCTGTGGGTAGTATGCAGAATCATGGAAATCGCTATTTGGGAGCAATTTAATGCGAGAAACACGTATTCTGGTGTTTTCACCACTCCACAGTACGTTTGATATGCAGAACCGGCGTTATCTTATTTATCGTGGGGTTTCAAGCTGAGATATGCATTTTCAGCGATAATCTTGGTGAGGCTTCTGTGAGAAGTATGCAGAATCATCGAAATCGCTCTTTTGAAGCAATTTAATGCGAGAAACACGTTATCTGGTGTTTTCACCACTCCACAGTGCGTTTGATATGCAGAACCGCCGATATCTTCATTTTCGTGGGGTGTCAAGATGAGATATGCCTTTTCTGGGATAATCTTAGTGGTTCTTCTGTGAGAAGTATGCAGAATCATCGAAATCGCTCTTTTGAAGCTATTTAATGCGAGAAACACGTTATCTGGTGTTTTCACGACTCCACAGTGAGTTTGATATGCAGAACCGGAGATATCTTGGTTTTCGTGGGGTTTCTAGCTGAGATATGCATTTTCTCGGATAATCTCGGTGGTTCTTCTGTTAGAAGTATGCAGAATCATGGAAATAGCTCTTTGGAAGCAATTTAATGCGGAAAGACACGTTTTCTGGTGTTTTCACCACTCCACAGTACGTTTGATGTACAGAACCGGACATATCTTGGTTTTCGTGGGGTTTCAAGCTGAGATATGCATTTTCTGCGATAATCTTGGTGAGGCTTCTGTGAGAAGTACGCAGAATCATCGAAATCGCTCTTTCGAAGCAATTTAATGCGAGAAACACGTTATCTGGTGTTTACACCACTCCACAGTACGTTTGATATGCAGAACCGGAGATATCTTGGTTTTCGTGGTGTTTCAAGCTGAGATATGCGTTTTCTGCGATAATCTTGGTGGTTCTTCTGTGAGAACTATGCAGGATCATCGAAATCGCTCTTTTGGAGATATTTAATACGAAAAAACGCGTTTCCTGGTGTTTTCACCACTGCACAGTACGTTTGATATGCAGAACCGAAGATATCTTGGTTTTCGTGGGGTTTCAAGCTGAGATATGCATTTTCTGCGATAATCTTCGTGGTTCTTCTGTGAGAATTATACAGAATCATGGAAATTGCTCTTTGGAAGCAATTTAATGCGAGAAACACGTTATCTGGTGTTTTCACCACTCCACAGTACGTTTGATATGGAGAGCCGGCGATATCTTAGTTTTCGTGGGGTATCAAGCTGAGATATGCATTTTCTGCGATAATCTTGGTGCGGCTTCTGTGAGAAGTATGCAGAATCATCGAAATCGCCCTTTTGGAGCTAATTAATGCGAAAAAACGCGTTTCCTGGTGTTTTCACAACTCCACAGTGCGTTTGATATGCAGAACCGGAGATATCTTGGTTTTCGTGGGGTTCCAAGCTGAGATATGCATTTTCTGCGATAATCTTGGTGCGGCTTCTGTGAGAAGTATGCAGATTCATCGAAATCGCCCTTTTGGAGCTAATTAATGCGAAAAAACGCGTTTCCTGGTGTTTTCACCACTCCACAGTGCGTTTGATATGCAGAACCGGAGATATCTTGGTTTTCGTGGGGTTTCAAGCTAAGATATGCATTTTCTGCGATAATCTTGTTGGTTCTTCTGTGAGTAGTATGCAGAATCATGGAAATCGTTCTTTGGGAGCAATTTAATGCGAGAAACACGTGTTCTGGTGTTTTTACCACTCCACAGTACGTTTGATATGCAGAACCGGCGTTATCTTATTTTTCGTGGGGTTTCAAGCTGAGATATGCATTTTCAGCGATAATCTTGGTGAGGCTTCTGTGAGAAGGATGCAGAATCATCGAAATCGCTCTTTTGAAGCAATTTAATGCGAGAAACACGTTATCTGGTGTTTTCACGACTCCACAGTGAGTTTGATATGCAGAACCGGAGATATCTTGGTTTTCGTGGGGTTTCAAGCTGAGATATGCATTTTCTCGGATAATCTCGGTGGTTCTTCTGTTAGAAGTATGCAGAATCATGGAAATAGCTCTTTGGAAGCAATTTAATGCGGAAAAACACGTTTTCTGGTGTTTTCACCACTCCACAGTACGTTTGATGTACAGAACCGGCGACGTCTTGGTTTTCGTGGGGTTTCAAGCTGAGATATGCATTTTCTGTGATAATCTTGATGAGGCTTCTGTGAGAAGTATGCCGAATCATCGAAATCGCCCGTTTGGAACTAATTAATGCGAAAAAACGCGTTTCCTGGTGTTTTCACCACTCCACAGTGCGTTTGATATGCAGAACCGGAGATATCTTGGTTTTCGTGGGGTTTCAAGCTGAGATATGCATTTTCTGCGATAATCTTGTTGGTTCTTCTGTGAGTAGTATGCAGAATCATGGAAATCGCTCTTTGGGAGCAATTTAATGCGAGAAACACGTGTTCTGGTGTTTTCACCACTCCACAGCACGTTTGATATGCAGAACCGGAGATATCTTGGTTTTCGTGGGGTTTCAAGCTGAGATATGCATTTTCTGCGATAATCTTGGTGGTTCTTCTGTGAGAACTATGCAGGATCATCGTAATCGCTCTTTTGGAGATATTCAATACGAAAAAACGCGTTTCCTGGTGTTTTCACCACTGCACAGTACGTTTGATATGCAGAACCGAAGATATCTTGGTTTTCGTGGGGTTTCAAGCTGAGATATGCATTTTCTGCGATAATCTTGGTGAGGCTTCTGTGAGAAGTACGCAGAATCATCGAAATCGCTCTTTCGAAGCAATTTAATGCGAGAAACACGTTATCTGGTGTTTACACCACTCCACAGTACGTTTGATATGCAGAACCGGAGATATCTTGGTTTTCGTGGTGTTTCAAGCTGAGATATGCGTTTTCTGCGATAATCTTGGTGGTTCTTCTGTGAGAACTATGCAGGATCATCGAAATCGCTCTTTTGGAGATATTTAATACGAAAAAACGCGTTTCCTGGTGTTTTCACCACTGCACAGTACGTTTGATATGCAGAACCGAAGATATCTTGGTTTTCGTGGGGTTTCAAGCTGAGATATGCATTTTCTGCGATAATCTTCGTGGTTCTTCTGTGAGAATTATACAGAATCATGGAAATTGCTCTTTGGAAGCAATTTAATGCGAGAAACACGTTATCTGGTGTTTTCACCACTCCACAGTACGTTTGATATGGAGAGCCGGCGATATCTTAGTTTTCGTGGGGTATCAAGCTGAGATATGCATTTTCTGCGATAATCTTGGTGCGGCTTCTGTGAGAAGTATGCAGAATCATCGAAATCGCCCTTTTGGAGCTAATTAATGCGAAAAAACGCGTTTCCTGGTGTTTTCACAACTCCACAGTGCGTTTGATATGCAGAACCGGAGATATCTTGGTTTTCGTGGGGTTCCAAGCTGAGATATGCATTTTCTGCGATAATCTTGGTGCGGCTTCTGTGAGAAGTATGCAGATTCATCGAAATCGCCCTTTTGGAGCTAATTAATGCGAAAAAACGCGTTTCCTGGTGTTTTCACCACTCCACAGTGCGTTTGATATGCAGAACCGGAGATATCTTGGTTTTCGTGGGGTTTCAAGCTAAGATATGCATTTTCTGCGATAATCTTGTTGGTTCTTCTGTGAGTAGTATGCAGAATCATGGAAATCGTTCTTTGGGAGCAATTTAATGCGAGAAACACGTGTTCTGGTGTTTTTACCACTCCACAGTACGTTTGATATGCAGAACCGGCGTTATCTTATTTTTCGTGGGGTTTCAAGCTGAGATATGCATTTTCAGCGATAATCTTGGTGAGGCTTCTGTGAGAAGGATGCAGAATCATCGAAATCGCTCTTTTGAAGCAATTTAATGCGAGAAACACGTTATCTGGTGTTTTCACGACTCCACAGTGAGTTTGATATGCAGAACCGGAGATATCTTGGTTTTCGTGGGGTTTCAAGCTGAGATATGCATTTTCTCGGATAATCTCGGTGGTTCTTCTGTTAGAAGTATGCAGAATCATGGAAATAGCTCTTTGGAAGCAATTTAATGCGGAAAAACACGTTTTCTGGTGTTTTCACCACTCCAGAGTACGTTCGATGTACAGAACCGGCGATGTCTTGGTTTTCGTGGGGTTTCAAGCTGAGATATGCATTTTCTGTGATAATCTTGATGAGGCTTCTGTGAGAAGTATGCCGAATCATCGAAATCGCCCGTTTGGAGCAAATTAATGCGAAAAAACGCGTTTCCTGATGTTTTCATCACTGCACAGTACGTTTGATATGCAGTACCGGAGATATCTTGGTTTTCGTGGGGTTTCAAGCTGAGATATGCATTTTCTCGGATAATCTCGGTGGTTCTTCTGTTAGAAGTATGCAGAATCATGGAAATAGCTCTTTGGAAGCAATTTAATGCGGAAAAACACGTTTTCTGGTGTTTTCACCACTCCACAGTACGTTTGATGTACAGAACCGGCGACGTCTTGGTTTTCGTGGGGTTTCAAGCTGAGATATGCATTTTCTGTGATAATCTTGATGAGGCTTCTGTGAGAAGTATGCCGAATCATCGAAATCGCCCGTTTGGAACTAATTAATGCGAAAAAACGCGTTTCCTGGTGTTTTCACCACTCCACAGTGCGTTTGATATGCAGAACCGGAGATATCTTGGTTTTCGTGGGGTTTCAAGCTGAGATATGCATTTTCTGCGATAATCTTGTTGGTTCTTCTGTGAGTAGTATGCAGAATCATGGAAATCGCTCTTTGGGAGCAATTTAATGCGAGAAACACGTGTTCTGGTGTTTTCACCACTCCACAGTACGTTTGATATGCAGAACCGGAGATATCTTGGTTTTCGTGGGGTTTCAAGCTGAGATATGCATTTTCTGCGATAATCTTGGTGAGGCTTCTGTGAGAAGTACGCAGAATCATCGAAGTCGCTCTTTCGAAGCAATTTAATGCGAGAAACACGTTATCTGGTGTTTACACCACTCCACAGTACGTTTGATATGCAGAACCGGAGATATCTTGGTTTTCGTGGTGTTTCAAGCTGAGATATGCGTTTTCTGCGATAATCTTGGTGGTTCTTCTGTGAGAACTATGCAGGATCATCGTAATCGCTCTTTTGGAGATATTTAATACGAAAAAACGCGTTTCCTGGTGTTTTCACCACTGCACAGTACGTTTGATATGCAGAACCGAAGATATCTTGGTTTTCGTGGGGTTTCAAGCTGAGATATGCATTTTCTGCGATAATCTTGGTGAGGCTTCTGTGAGAAGTACGCAGAATCATCGAAATCGCTCTTTCGAAGCAATTTAATGCGAGAAACACGTTATCTGGTGTTTACACCACTCCACAGTACGTTTGATATGCAGAACCGGAGATATCTTGGTTTTCGTGGTGTTTCAAGCTGAGATATGCTTTTTCTGCGATAATCTTGGTGGTTCTTCTGTGAGAACTATGCAGGATCATCGAAATCGCTCTTTTGGAGATATTTAATACGAAAAAACGCGTTTCCTGGTGTTTTCACCACTGCACAGTACGTTTGATATGCAGAACCGAAGATATCTTGGTTTTCGTGGGGTTTCAAGCTGAGATATGCATTTTCTGCGATAATCTTGATGTGGCTTCTGTGAGAAGTATGCCGAATCATCGAAATCGCTCTTTTGGAACTAATTAATGCGAGAAACACGATATCCAGAGTTTTCACAACTCCACAGTGCGTTTGATATGCAGAACCGGAGATATCTTGGTTTTCGTGGGGTTCCAAGCTGAGATATGCATTTTCTGCGATAATCTTGGTGAGGCTTCTGTGAGAAGTATGCAGAATCATCGAAATCGATCTTTTGAAGCAATTTAATGCGAGAAACACGTTATCTGGTGTTTTCACCACTCCAGAGTGCGTTTGATATGCAGAACCGCCGATATCTTCATTTTCGTGAGGTGTCACGATGAGATATGCATTTTCTGCGATAATCTTCGTGGTTCTTCTGTGAGAATTATACAGAATCATGGAAATTGCTCTTTGGAAGCAATTTAATGCGAGAAACACGTTATCTGGTGTTTTCACCACTCCACAGTACGTTTGATATGGAGAGCCGGCGATACCTTAGTTTTCGTGGGGTATCAAGCTGAGATATGCATTTTCTGCGATAATCTTGGTGCGGCTTCTGTGAGAAGTATGCAGAATCATCGAAATCGCCCTTTTGGAGCTAATTAATGCGAAAAAACGCGTTTCCTGGTGTTTTCACAACTCCACAGTGCGTTTGATATGCAGAACCGGAGATATCTTGGTTTTCGTGGGGTTCCAAGCTGAGATATGCATTTTCTGCGATAATCTTGGTGCGGCTTCTGTGAGAAGTATGCAGATTCATCGAAATCGCCCTTTTGGAGCTAATTAATGCGAAAAAACGCGTTTCCTGGTGTTTTCACCACTCCACAGTGCGTTTGATATGCAGAACCGGAGATATCTTGGTTTTCGTGGGGTTTCAAGCTAAGATATGCATTTTCTGCGATAATCTTGTTGGTTCTTCTGTGAGTAGTATGCAGAATCATGGAAATCGTTCTTTGGGAGCAATTTAATGCGAGAAACACGTGTTCTGGTGTTTTTACCACTCCACAGTACGTTTGATATGCAGAACCGGCGTTATCTTATTTTTCGTGGGGTTTCAAGCTGAGATATGCATTTTCAGCGATAATCTTGGTGAGGCATCTGTGAGAAGGATGCAGAATCATCGAAATCGCTCTTTTGAAGCAATTAAATGCGAGAAACACGTTATCTGGTGTTTTCACCACTCCACAGTGCGTTTGATATGCAGAACCGCCGATATCTTCATTTTCGTGGGGTGTCAAGATGAGATATGCCTTTTCTGGGATTATCTTAGTGGTTCTTCTGTGAGAAGTATGCAGAATCATCGAAATCGCTCTTTTGAAGCTATTTAATGCGAGAAACACGTTATCTGGTGTTTTCACGACTCCACAGTGAGTTTGATATGCAGAACCGGAGATATCTTGGTTTTCGTGGGGTTTCTAGCTGAGATATGCATTTTCTCGGATAATCTCGGTGGTTCTTCTGTTAGAAGTATGCAGAATCATGGAAATAGCTCTTTGGAAGCAATTTAATGCGGAAAGACACGTTTTCTGGTGTTTTCACCACTCCACAGTACGTTTGATATGCAGAACCGAAGATATCTTGGTTTTCGTGGGGTTTCAAGCTGAGATATGCATTTTCTGCGATAATCTTGGTGAGGCTTCTGTGAGAAGTACGCAGAATCATCGAAATCGCTCTTTCGAAGCAATTTAATGCGAGAAACACGTTATCTGGTGTTTACACCACTCCACAGTACGTTTGATATGCAGAACCGGAGATATCTTGGTTTTCGTGGTGTTTCAAGCTGAGATATGCGTTTTCTGCGATAATCTTGGTGGTTCTTCTGTGAGAACTATGCAGGATCATCGAAATCGCTCTTTTGGAGATATTTAATACGAAAAAACGCGTTTCCTGGTGTTTTCACCACTGCACAGTACGTTTGATATGCAGAACCGAAGATATCTTGGTTTTCGTGGGGTTTCAAGCTGAGATATGCATTTTCTGCGATAATCTTGATGTGGCTTCTGTGAGAAGTATGCCGAATCATCGAAATCGCTCTTTTGGAACTAATTAATGCGAGAAACACGATATCCAGAGTTTTCACAACTCCACAGTGCGTTTGATATGCGGAACCGGAGATATCTTGGTTTTCGTGGGGTTCCAAGCTGAGATATGCATTTTCTGCGATAATCTTGGTGAGGCTTCTGTGAGAAGTATGCAGAATCATCGAAATCGATCTTTTGAAGCAATTTAATGCGAGAAACACGTTATCTGGTGTTTTCACGACTCCACAGTGAGTTTGATATGCAGAACCGGAGATATCTTGGTTTTCGTGGGGTTTCAAGCTGAGATATGCATTTTCTCGGATAATCTCGGTGGTTCTTCTGTTAGAAGTATGCAGAATCATGGAAATAGCTCTTTGGAAGCAATTTAATGCGGAAAAACACGTTTTCTGGTGTTTTCACCACTCCACAGTACGTTTGATGTACAGAACCGGCGACGTCTTGGTTTTCGTGGGGTTTCAAGCTGAGATATGCATTTTCTGTGATAATCTTGATGAGGCTTCTGTGAGAAGTATGCCGAATCATCGAAATCGCCCGTTTGGAGCTAATTAATGCGAAAAAACGCGTTTCCTGGTGTTTTCACCACTCCACAGTGCGTTTGATATGCAGAACCGGAGATATCTTGGTTTTCGTGGGGTTTTAAGCTGAGATATGCATTTTCTGCGATAATCTTGTTGGTTCTTCTGTGAGTAGTATGCAGAATCATGGAAATCGCTCTTTGGGAGCAATTTAATGCGAGAAACACGTGTTCTGGTGTTTTCACCACTCCACAGTACGTTTGATATGCAGAACCGGAGATATCTTGGTTTTCGTGGGGTTTCAAGCTGAGATATGCATTTTCTGCGATAATCTGGATGTGGCTTCTGTGAGAAGTATGCCGAATCATCGAAATCGCTCTTTTGGAACTAATTAATGCGAGAAACACGATATCCAGAGTTTTCACAACTCCACAGTGCGTTTGATATGCAGAACCGGAGATATCTTGGTTTTCGTGGGGTTCCAAGCTGAGATATGCATTTTCTGCGATAATCTTGGTGAGGCTTCTGTGAGAAGTATGCAGAATCATCGAAATCGATCTTTTGAAGCAATTTAATGCGAGAAACACGTTATCTGGTGTTTTCACCACTCCAGAGTGCGTTTGATATGCAGAACCGCCGATATCTTCATTTTCGTGAGGTGTCACGATGAGATATGCATTTTCTGCGATAATCTTCGTGGTTCTTCTGTGAGAATTATACAGAATCATGGAAATTGCTCTTTGGAAGCAATTTAATGCGAGAAACACGTTATCTGGTGTTTTCACCACTCCACAGTACGTTTGATATGGAGAGCCGGCGATATCTTAGTTTTCGTGGGGTATCAAGCTGAGATATGCATTTTCTGCGATAATCTTGGTGCGGCTTCTGTGAGAAGTATGCAGAATCATCGAAATCGACCTTTTGGAGCTAATTAATGCGAAAAAACGCGTTTCCTGGTGTTTTCACAACTCCACAGTGCGTTTGATATGCAGAACCGGAGATATCTTGGTTTTCGTGGTGTTCCAAGCTGAGATATGCATTTTCTGCGATAATCTTGGTGCGGCTTCTGTGAGAAGTATGCAGATTCATCGAAATCGCCCTTTTGGAGCTAATTAATGCGAAAAAACGCGTTTCCTGGTGTTTTCACGACTCCACAGTGCGTTTGATATGCAGAACCGGAGATATCTTGGTTTTCGTGGGGTTTCAAGCTAAGATATGCATTTTCTGCGATAATCTTGTTGGTTCTTCTGTGAGTAGTATGCAGAATCATGGAAATCGTTCTTTGGGAGCAATTTAATGCGAGAAACACGTGTTCTGGTGTTTTTACCACTCCACAGTACGTTTGATATGCAGAACCGGCGTTATCTTATTATTCGTGGGGTTTCAAGCTGAGATATGCATTTTCAGCTATAATCTTGGTGAGGCTTCTGTGAGAAGGATCCAGAATCATCGAAATCGCTCTTTTGAAGCAATTTAATGCGAGAAACACGTTGTCTGGTGTTTTCACCACTCCACAGTGCGTTTGATATGCAGAACCGCCGATATCTTCATTTTCGTGGGGTGTCAAGATGAGATATGCCTTTTCTGGGATAATCTTAGTGGTTCTTCTGTGAGAAGTATGCAGAATCATCGAAATCGCTCTTTTGAAACTATTTGATGCGAGAAACACGTTATCTGGTGTTTTCACGACTCCACAGTGAGTTTGATATGCAGAACCGGAGATATCTTGGTTTTCGTGGGGTTTCAAGCTGAGATATGCATTTTCTCGGATAATCTCGGTGGTTCTTCTGTTAGAAGTATGCAGAATCATGGAAATAGCTCTTTGGAAGCAATTTAATGCGGAAAAACACGTTTTCTGGTGTCTTCACCACTCCACAGTACGTTTGATGTACAGAACCGGCGATGTCTTGGTTTTCGTGGGGTTTCAAGCTGAGATATGCATTTTCTGTGATAATCTTGATGAGGCTTCTGTGAGAAGTATGCCGAATCATCGAAATCGCCCGTTTGGAGCTAATTAATGCGAAAAAACGCGTTTCCTGGTGTTTTCATCACTGCACAGTACGTTTGATATGCAGTACCGGAGATATCTTGGTTTTCGTGGGGTTTCAAGCTGAGATATGCATTTTCACGGATAATCTCGGTGGTTCTTCTGTTAGAAGTATGCAGAATCATGGAAATAGCTCTTTGGAAGCAATTTAATGCGGAAAAACACGTTTTCTGGTGTTTTCACCACTCCACAGTACGTTTGATGTACAGAACCGGCGATGTCTTGGTTTTCGTGGGGTTTCAAGCTGAGATATGCATTTTCTGTGATAATCTTGATGAGGCTTCTGTGGGAAGTATGCCGAATCATCGAAATCGCCCGTTTGGAGCTAATTAATGCGAAAAAACGCGTTTCCTGGTGTTTTCACCACTCCACAGTGCGTTTGATATGCAGAACCGGAGATATCTTGGTTTTCGTGGGGTTTCAAGCTGAGATATGCATTTTCTGCGATAATCTTGGTGAGGCTTCTGTGAGAAGTATGCAGAATCATCGAAATCGCTCTTTTGAAGCAATTTAATGCGAGAAACACGTGTTCTGGTGTTTTCACCACTCCACAGTACGTTTGCAATGCGGAACCGGAGATATCTTGGTTTTCGTGGGGTTTCAAGCTAAGATATGCATTTTCTGCGATAATCTTGATGAGGCTTCTGTGAGAAGTATGCCGAATCATCGAAATCGCTCTTTTGAAACTAATTAATGCGAGAAACACGTTATCTGGAGTTTTCACAACTCCACAGTGCGTTTGATATGCAGAACCGGAGATATCTTGGTTTTCGTGGGTTTTCAAGCTGAGATATGCATTTTCTGCGATAATCTTGGTGGTTTTTCTGTGACAAGTATGCAGAATCATGGAAATCGCTCTTTGGAAGCAATTTAATGCGAAAAAACACGTTTTCTGGTGTTTTCACCACTCCACAGTACGTTTGATGTACAGAACCGGCGATGTCTTGGTTTTCGTGGAGTTTCAAGCTGAGATATGCATTTTCTGCGATAATCTTGATGAGGCTTCTGTGAGAAGTATGCCGAATCATCGAAATCGCCCTTTTGGAGCTAATTAATGCGAAAAAACGCGTTTCCTGGTGTTTTCATCACTGTACAGTACGTTTGATATGCAGAACCGGAGATATCTTGGTTTTCGTGGGGTTTCCAGCTGAGATATGCGTTTTCTGCGAAAATCTTGATGAGGCTTCTGTGAGAAGTATGCCGAATCATCGAAATCGCTCTTTTGGAACTAATTAATGCGAGAAACACGATATCTGGAGTTTTCACAACTCCACAGTGCGTTTGATATGCAGAACCGGAGATATCTTGGTTTTCGCGGGGTTTCAAGCTGAGATATGCATTTTCTGCGATAATCTTGATGAGGCTTCTGTGAGAAGTATGCCGAATCATCGAAATCGCCCTTTTGGAGCTAATTAATGCGAAAAAACGCGTATCCTGGTGTTTTCACCACTGCACAGTACGTTTGATATGCAGAACCGGAGATATCTTGGTTTTCGCGGGGTTTCAAGCTGAGATATGCGTTTTCTGCGAAAATCTTGATGAGGCTTCTGTGAGAAGTATGCCGAATCATCGAAATCGCTCTTTTGGAACTAATTAATGCGAGAAACAGGATATCTGGAGTTTTCACAACTCCACAGTGCGTTTGATATGCAGAACCGGAGATATCTTGGTTTTCGCGGGGTTTCAAGCTGAGATATGCATTTTCAGCGATAATCTTGGTGAGGCTTCTGTGAGAAGTATGCAGAATCATCGAAATCGATCTTTTGAAGCAATTTAGTGCGAGAAACACGTTATCCGGTGTTTTCACCACTCCAGAGTGCGTTTGATATGCAGAACCGCCGATATCTTCATTTTCGTGGGGTGTCACGATGAGATATGCATTTTCTGCGATAATCTTGGTGGTTCTTCTGTGAGAATTATACAGAATCATGGAAATTGCTCTTTGGAAGCAATTTAATGCGAGAAACACGTTATCAGGTGTTTTCACCACTCCACAGTACGTTTGATATGCAGAGCCGGCGATATCTTAGTTTTCGTGGGGTATCAAGCTGAGATATGCATTTTCTGTGATAATCTTGATGAGGCTTCTGCGAGAAGTATGCAGAATCATGGAAATCGCTCTTTGGGAGCAATTTAATGCGAGAAACACGTGTTCTGGTGTTTTCACCACTCCACAGTACGTTTGATATGCAGAACCGGCGTTATCTTATTTTTCGTGGGGTTTCAAGCTGAGATATGCATTTTCAGCGATAATCTTGGTGAGGCTTCTGTGAGAAGTATGCAGAAACATCGAAATCGCTCTTTTGAAGCAATTTAATGCGAGAAACACGTTATCTGGTGTTTTCACCACTCCACAGTGCGTTTGATATGCAGAACCGGAGATATCTTGGTTTTCGTGGGGTTTCTAGCTGAGATATGCATTTTCTCGGATAATCTCGGTGGTTCTTCTGTTAGAAGTATGCAGAATCATGGAAATAGCTCTTTGGAAGCAATTTAATGCGGAAAAACACGTTTTCTGTGTTTTCACCACTCCACAGTACGTTTGATGTACAGAACCGGAGATATCTTGGTTTTCGTGGGGTTTCAAGCTGAGATATGCATTTTCTGCGATAATCTTGGTGAGGCTTCTGTGAGAAGTACGCAGAATCATCGAAATCGCTCTTTCGAAGCAATTTAATGCGAGAAACACGTTATCTGGTGTTTACACCACTCCACGGTACGTTTGATATGCAGAACCGGAGATATCTTGGTTTTCGTGGTGTTTCAAGCTGAGATATGCATTTTCTGCGATAATCTTGGTGAGGCTTCTGTGAGAAGTATGCAGAATCATCGAAATCGATCTTTTGAAGCAATTTAATGCGAGAAACACGTTATCTGGTGTTTTCACCACTCCAGAGTGCGTTTGATATGCAGAACCGCCGATATCTTCATTTTCGTGAGGTGTCACGATGAGATATGCATTTTCTGCGATAATCTTGGTGCGGCTTCTGTGAGAAGTATGCAGATTCATCGAAATCGCCCTTTTGGAGCTAATTAATGCGAAAAAACGCGTTTCCTGGTGTTTTCACCACTCCACAGTGCGTTTGATATGCAGAACCGAAGATATCTTGGTTTTCGTGGGGTTTCAAGCTGAGATATGCATTTTCTGCGATAATCTTGATGTGGCTTCTGTGAGAAGTATGCCGAATCATCGAAATCGCTCTTTTGGAACTAATTAATGCGAGAAACACGATATCCAGAGTTTTCACAACTCCACAGTGCGTTTGATATGCAGAACCGGAGATATCTTGGTTTTCGTGGGGTTCCAAGATGAGATATGCATTTTCTGCGATAATCTTGGTGAGGCTTCTGTGAGAAGTATGCAGAATCATCGAAATCGATCTTTTGAAGCAATTTAATGCGAGAAACACGTTATCTGGTGTTTTCACCACTCCAGAGTGCGTTTGATATGCAGAACCGCCGATATCTTCATTTTCGTGAGGTGTCACGATGAGATATGCATTTTCTGCGATAATCTTCGTGGTTCTTCTGTGAGAATTATACAGAATCATGGAAATTGCTCTTTGGAAGCAATTTAATGCGAGAAACACGTTATCTGGTGTTTTCACAACTCCACAGTGCGTTTGATATGCAGAACCGGAGATATCTTGGTTTTCGTGGGGTTCCAAGCTGAGATATGCATTTTCTGCGATAATCTTGGTGCGGCTTCTGTGAGAAGTATGCAGATTCATCGAAATCGCCCTTTTGGAGCTAATTAATGCGAAAAAACGCGTTTCCTGGTGTTTTCACCACTCCACAGTGCGTTTGATATGCAGAACCGGAGATATCTTGGTTTTCGTGGGGTTTCAAGCTAAGATATGCATTTTCTGCGATAATCTTGTTGGTTCTTCTGTAAGTAGTATGCAGAATCATGGAAATCGTTCTTTGGGAGCAATTTAATGCGAGAAACACGTGTTCTGGTGTTTTTACCACTCCACAGTACGTTTGATATGCAGAACCGGCGTTATCTTATTTTTCGTGGGGTTTCAAGCTGAGATATGCATTTTCAGCGATAATCTTGGTGAGGCTTCTGTGAGAAGGATGCAGAATCATCGAAATCGCTCTTTTGTAGCAATTTAATGCGAGAAACACGTTATCTGGTGTTTTCACCACTCCACAGTGCGTTTGATATGCAGAACCGCCGATATCTTCATTTTCGTGGGGTGTCAAGATGAGATATGCCTTTTCTGGGATAATCTTAGTGGTTCTTCTGTGAGAAGTATGCAGAATCATCGAAATCGCTCTTTTGAAACTATTTGATGCGAGAAACACGTTATCTGGTGTTTTCACGACTCCACAGTGAGTTTGATATGCAGAACCGGAGATATCTTGGTTTTCGTGGGGTTTCAAGCTGAGATATGCATTTTCTCGGATAATCTCGGTGGTTCTTCTGTTAGAAGTATGCAGAATCATGGAAATAGCTCTTTGGAAGCAATTTAATGCGGAAAAACACGTTTTCTGGTGTTTTCACCACTCCACAGTACGTTTGATGTACAGAACCGGCGATGTCTTGGTTTTCGTGGGGTTTCAAGCTGAGATGTGCATTTTCTGTGATAATCTTGATGAGGCTTCTGTGAGAAGTATGCCGAATCATCGAAATCGCCCGTTTGGAGCTAATTTATGCGAAAAAACGCGTTTCCTGGTGTTTTCATCACTGCACAGTACGTTTGATATGCAGTACCGGAGATATCTTGGTTTTCGTGGGGTTTCAAGCTGAGATATGCATTTTCTCGGATAATCTCGGTGGTTCTTCTGTTAGAAGTATGCAGAATCATGGAAATAGCTCTTTGGAAGCAATTTAATGCGGAAAAACACGTTTTCTGGTGTTTTCACCACTCCACAGTACGTTTGATGTACAGAACCGGCGATGTCTTGGTTTTCGTGGGGTTTCAAGCTGAGATATGCATTTTCTGTGATAATCTTGATGAGGCTTCTGTGAGAAGTATGCCGAATCATCGAAATCGCCCGTTTGGAGCTAATTAATGCGAAAAAACGCGTTTCCTGGTGTTTTCACCACTCCACAGTGCGTTTGATATGCAGAACCGGAGATATCTTGGTTTTCGTGGGGTTTCAAGCTGAGATATGCATTTTCTGCGATAATCTTGTTGGTTCTTCTGTGAGTAGTATGCAGAATCATGGAAATCGCTCTTTGGGAGCAATTTAATGCGAGAAACACGTGTTCTGGTGTTTTCACCACTCCACAGTACGTTTGATATGCAGAACCGGAGATATCTTGGTTTTCGTGGGGTTTCAAGCTGAGATATGCATTTTCTGCGATAATCTTGGTGGTTCTTCTGTGAGAACTATGCAGGATCATCGTAATCGCTCTTTTGGAGATATTTAATACGAAAAAACGCGTTTCCTGGTGTTTTCACCACTGCACAGTACGTTTGATATGCAGAACCGAAGATATCTTGGTTTTCGTGGGGTTTCAAGCTGAGATATGCATTTTCTGCGATAATCTTGATGTGGCTTCTGTGAGAAGTATGCCGAATCATCGAAATCGCTCTTTTGGAACTAATTAATGCGAGAAACACGATATCCAGGGTTTTCACAACTCCACAGTGCGTTTGATATGCAGAACCGGAGATATCTTGGTTTTCGTGGGGTTCCAAGCTGAGATATGCATTTTCTGCGATAATCTTGGTGAGGCTTCTGTGAGAAGTATGCAGAATCATCGAAATCGATCTTTTGAAGCAATTTAATGCGAGAAACACGTTATCTGGTGTTTTCACCACTCCAGAGTGCGTTTGATATGCAGAACCGCCGATATCTTCATTTTCGTGAGGTGTCACGATGAGATATGCATTTTCTGCGATAATCTTCGTGGTTCTTCTGTGAGAATTATACAGAATCATGGAAATTGCTCTTTGGAAGCAATTTAATGCGAGAAACACGTTATCTGGTGTTTTCACCACTCCACAGTACGTTTGATATGGAGAGCCGGCGATATCTTAGTTTTCGTGGGGTATCAAGCTGAGATATGCATTTTCTGCGATAATCTTGGTGCGGCTTCTGTGAGAAGTATGCAGAATCATCGAAATCGCCCTTTTGGAGCTAATTAATGCGAAAAAACGCGTTTCCTGGTGTTTTCACAACTCCACAGTGCGTTTGATATGCAGAACCGGAGATATCTTGGTTTTCGTGGGGTTCCAAGCTGAGATATGCATTTTCTGCGATAATCTTGGTGCGGCTTCTGTGAGAAGTATGCAGATTCATCGAAATCGCCCTTTTGGAGCTAATTAATGCGAAAAAACGCGTTTCCTGGTGTTTTCACCACTCCACAGTGCGTTTGATATGCAGAACCGGAGATATCTTGGTTTTCGTGGGGTTTCAAGCTAGGATATGCATTTTCTGCGATAATCTTGTTGGTTCTTCTGTGAGTAGTATGCAGAATCATGGAAATCGTTCTTTGGGAGCAATTTAATGCGAGAAACACGTGTTCTGGTGTTTTTACCACTCCACAGTACGTTTGATATGCAGAACCGGCGTTATCTTATTTTTCGTGGGGTTTCAAGCTGAGATATGCATTTTCAGCGATAATCTTGGTGAGGCTTCTGTGAGAAGTATGCAGAATCATCGAAATCGATCTTTTGAAGCAATTTAATGCGAGAAACACGTTATCCGATGTTTTCACCACTCCAGAGTGCGTTTGATATGCAGAACCGCCGATATCTTCATTTTCGTGGGGTGTCACGATGAGATATGCATTTTCTGCGATAATCTTGGTGGTTCTTCTGTGAGAATTATACAGAATCATGGAAATAGCTCTTTGGAAATAATTTAATGCGGAAAAACACGTTTTCTGGTGTTTTCACCACTCCACAGTACGTTTGATGTACAGAACCGGCGATGTCTTGGTTTTCGTGGGGTTTCAAGCTGAGATATGCATTTTCTGCGATAATCTTGATGTGGCTTCTGTGAGAAGTATGCCGAATCATCGAAATCGCTCTTTTGGAACTAATTAATGCGAGAAACACGATATCCAGAGTTTTCACAACTCCACAGTGCGTTTGATATGCAGAACCGGAGATATCTTGGTTTTCGTGGGGTTCCAAGCTGAGATATGCATTTTCTGCGATAATCTTGGTGAGGCTTCTGTGAGAAGTATGCAGAATCATCGAAATCGATCTTTTGAAGCAATTTAATGCGAGAAACACGTTATCTGGTGTTTTCACCACTCCAGAGTGCGTTTGATATGCAGAACCGCCGATATCTTCATTTTCGTGAGGTGTCACGATGAGATATGCATTTTCTGCGATAATCTTCGTGGTTCTTCTGTGAGAATTATACAGAATCATGGAAATTGCTCTTTGGAAGCAATTTAATGCGAGAAACACGTTATCTGGTGTTTTCACCACTCCACAGTACGTTTGATATGGAGAGCCGGCGATATCTTAGTTTTCGTGGGGTATCAAGCTGAGATATGCATTTTCTGCGATAATCTTGGTGCGGCTTCTGTGAGAAGTATGCAGAATCATCGAAATCGCCCTTTTGGAGCTAATTAATGCGAAAAAACGCGTTTCCTGGTGTTTTCACAACTCCACAGTGCGTTTGATATGCAGAACCGGAGATATCTTGGTTTTCGTGGGGTTCCAAGCTGAGATATGCATTTTCTGCGATAATCTTGGTGCGGCTTCTGTGAGAAGTATGCAGATTCATCGAAATCGCCCTTTTGGAGCTAATTAATGCGAAAAAACGCGTTTCCTGGTGTTTTCACCACTCCACAGTGCGTTTGATATGCAGAACCGGAGATATCTTGGTTTTCGTGGGGTTTCAAGCTAAGATATGCATTTTCTGCGATAATCTTGTTGGTTCTTCTGTGAGTAGTATGCAGAATCATGGAAATCGTTCTTTGGGAGCAATTTAATGCGAGAAACACGTGTTCTGGTGTTTTTACCACTCCACAGTACGTTTGATATGCAGAACCGGCGTTATCTTATTTTTCGTGGGGTTTCAAGCTCAGATATGCATTTTCAGCGATAATCTTGGTGAGGCTTCTGTGAGAAGTATGCAGAATCATCGAAATCGATCTTTTGAAGCAATTTAATGCGAGAAACACGTTATCCGGTGTTTTCACCACTCCAGAGTGCGTTTGATATGCAGAACCGCCGATATCTTCATTTTCGTGGGGTGTCACGATGAGATATGCATTTTCTGCGATAATCTTGGTGGTTCTTCTGTGAGAATTATACAGAATCATGGAAATAGCTCTTTGGAAATAATTTAATGCGGAAAAACACGTTTTCTGGTGTTTTCACCACTCCACAGTACGTTTGATGTACAGAACCGGCGATGTCTTGGTTTTCGTGGGGTTTCAAGCTGAGATATGCATTTTCTGTGATAATCTTGATGAGGCTTCAGTGAGAAGTATGCCGAATCATCGAAATCGCCCGTTTGGAGCTAATTAATGCGAAAAAACGCGTTTCCTGGTGTTTTCATCACTGCACAGTACGTTTGATATGCAGTACCGGAGATATCTTGGTTTTCGTGGGGTTTCAAGCTGAGAAATGCGTTTTCTGCGATAATCTTGGTGCGGCTTCTGTGAGAAGTATGCAGAATCATCGAAATCGCCCTTTTGGAACTAATTAATGCGAAAAAACGCGTTTCCTGGTGTTTTCACCACTCCACAGTGCGTTTGATATGCAGAACCGGAGATATCTTGGTTTTCGTGGGGTTTCAAGCTGAGATATGCGTTTTCTGCGATAATCTTGGTGGTTCTTCTGTGAGAACTATGCAGGATCATCGAAATCGCTCTTTTGGAGATATTTAATACGAAAAAACGCGTTTCCTGGTGTTTTCACCACTGCACAGTACGTTTGATATGCAGAACCGAAGATATCTTGGTTTTCGTGGGGTTTCAAGCTAAGATATGCATTTTCTGCGATAATCTTGTTGGTTCTTCTGTGAGTAGTATGCAGAAACATGGAAATCGCTCTTTGGGAGCAATTTAATGCGAGAAACACGTGTTCTGGTGTTTTCACCACCCCACAGTACGTTTGATATGCAGAACCGGAGATATCTTGGTTTTCGTGGGGTTTCAAGCTGAGATATGCATTTTCTGCGATAATCTTGGTGAGGCTTCTGTGAGAAGTACGCAGAATCATCGAAATCGCTCTTTCCAAGCAATTTAATGCGAGAAACACGTTATCTGGTGTTTACACCACTCCACAGTACGTTTGATATGCAGAACCGGAGATATCTTGGTTTTCGTGGGGTTCCAAGCTGAGATATGCATTTTCTGCGATAATCTTGGTGAGGCTACTGTGAGAAGTATGCCGAAACATCGAAATCGCTCTTTTGGAACTAATTAATGCGAGAAACACGTTATCTGGTGTTTTCACCACTCCACAGTGCGTTTGATATGCAGAACCGCCGATATCTTCATTTTCGTGGGGTTTCAAGCTGAGATATGCATTTTCTGCGATAATCTTGTTGGTTCTTCTGTGAGTAGTATGCAGAATCATGGAAATCGCTCTTTGGGAGCAATTTAATGCGAGAAACACGTGTTCTGGTGTTTTCACCACTCCACAGTGCGTTTGATATGCAGAACCGGAGATATCTTGGTTTTCGTGGGGTTTCAAGCTGAGATATGCATTTTCTGCGATAATCTTGGTGAGGCTTCTGTGAGAAGTACGCAGAATCATCGAAATCGCTCTTTCGAAGCAATTTAATGCGAGAAACACGTTATCTGGTGTTTAGACCACTCCACAGTACGTTTGATATGCAGAACCGGAGATATCTTGGTTTTCGTGGTGTTTCAAGCTGAGATATGCGTTTTCTGCGATAATCTTGGTGGTTCTTCTGTGAGAACTATGCAGGATCATCGAAATCGCTCTTTTGGAGATATTTAATACGAAAAAACGCGTTTCCTGGTGTTTTCACCACTGCACAGTACGTTTGATATGCAGAACCGAAGATATCTTGGTTTTCGTGGGGTTTCAAGCTGAAATATGCGTTTTCTGCGATAATCTTGGTGCGGCTTCTGTGAGAAGTATGCAGAATCATCGAAATCGCCCTTTTGGAGCTAATTAATGCGAAAAAACGCGTTTCCTGGTGTTTTCACCACTCCACAGTACGTTTGATATGCAGAACCGGAGATATCTTGGTTTTCGTGGGGTTCCAAGCTGAGATATGCATTTTCTGCGATAATCTTGGTGAGGCTACTGTGAGAAGTATGCCGAATCATCGAAATCGCTCTTTTGGAACTAATTAATGCGAGAAACACGTTATCTGGTGTTTTCACCACTCCACAGTGCGTTTGATATGCAGAACCGCCGATATCTTCATTTTCGTGGGGTTTCAAGCTGAGATATGCATTTTCTGCGATAATCTTGTTGGTTCTTCTGTGAGTAGTATGCAGAATCATGGAAATCGCTCTTTGGGAGCAAATAAATGCGAGAAACACGTGTTCTGGTGTTTTCACCACTCCACAGTACGTTTGATATGCAGAACCGGAGATATCTTGGTTTTCGTGGGGTTTCAAGCTGAGATATGCGTTTTCTGCGATAATCTTGGTGCGGCTTCTGTGAGAAGTATGCAGAATCATCGAAATCGCCCTTTTGGAGCTAATTAATGCGAAAAAACGCGTTTCCTGGTGTTTTCACCACTCCACAGTACGTTTGATATGCAGAACCGGAGATATCTTGGTTTTCGTGGGGTTCCAAGCTGAGATATGCATTTTCTGCGATAATCTTGGTGAGGCTACTGTGAGAAGTATGCCGAATCATCGAAATCGCTCTTTTGGAACTAATTAATGCGAGAAACACGTTATCTGGTGTTTTCACCACTCCACAGTGCGTTTGATATGCAGAACCGCCGATATCTTCATTTTCGTGAGGTGTCACGATGAGATATGCATTTTCTGCGATAATCTTGGTGCGGCTTCTGTGAGAAGTATGCAGATTCATCGAAATCGCCCTTTTGGAGCTAATTAATGCGAAAAAACGCGTTTCCTGGTGTTTTCACCACTCCACAGTGCGTTTGATATGCAGAACCGAAGATATCTTGGTTTTCGTGGGGTTTCAAGCTGAGATATGCATTTTCTGCGATAATCTTGATGTGGCTTCTGTGAGAAGTATGCCGAATCATCGAAATCGCTCTTTTGGAACTAATTAATGCGAGAAACACGATATCCAGAGTTTTCACAACTCCACAGTGCGTTTGATATGCAGAACCGGAGATATCTTGGTTTTCGTGGGGTTCCAAGCTGAGATATGCATTTTCTGCGATAATCTTGGTGAGGCTTCTGTGAGAAGTATGCAGAATCATCGAAATCGATCTTTTGAAGCAATTTAATGCGAGAAACACGTTATCTGGTGTTTTCACCACTCCAGAGTGCGTTTGATATGCAGAACCGCCGATATCTTCATTTTCGTGAGGTGTCACGATGAGATATGCATTTTCTGCGATAATCTTCGTGGTTCTTCTGTGAGAATTATACAGAATCATGGAAATTGCTCTTTGGAAGCAATTTAATGCGAGAAACACGTTATCTGGTGTTTTCACAACTCCACAGTGCGTTTGATATGCAGAACCGGAGATATCTTGGTTTTCGTGGGGTTCCAAGCTGAGATATGCATTTTCTGCGATAATCTTGGTGCGGCTTCTGTGAGAAGTATGCAGATTCATCGAAATCGCCCTTTTGGAGCTAATTAATGCGAAAAAACGCGTTTCCTGGTGTTTTCACCACTCCACAGTGCGTTTGATATGCAGAACCGGAGATATCTTGGTTTTCGTGGGGTTTCAAGCTAAGATATGCATTTTCTGCGATAATCTTGTTGGTTCTTCTGTAAGTAGTATGCAGAATCATGGAAATCGTTCTTTGGGAGCAATTTAATGCGAGAAACACGTGTTCTGGTGTTTTTACCACTCCACAGTACGTTTGATATGCAGAACCGGCGTTATCTTATTTTTCGTGGGGTTTCAAGCTGAGATATGCATTTTCAGCGATAATCTTGGTGAGGCTTCTGTGAGAAGGATGCAGAATCATCGAAATCGCTCTTTTGAAGCAATTTAATGCGAGAAACACGTTATCTGGTGTTTTCACCACTCCACAGTGCGTTTGATATGCAGAACCGCCGATATCTTCATTTTCGTGGGGTGTCAAGATGAGATATGCCTTTTCTGGGATAATCTTAGTGGTTCTTCTGTGAGAAGTATGCAGAATCATCGAAATCGCTCTTTTGAAACTATTTGATGCGAAAAACACGTTATCTGGTGTTTTCACGACTCCACAGTGAGTTTGATATGCAGAACCGGAGATATCTTGGTTTTCGTGGGGTTTCAAGCTGAGATATGCATTTTCTCGGATAATCTCGGTGGTTCTTCTGTTAGAAGTATGCAGAATCATGGAAATAGCTCTTTGGAAGCAATTTAATGCGGAAAAACACGTTTTCTGGTGTTTTCACCACTCCACAGTACGTTTGATGTACAGAACCGGCGATGTCTTGGTTTTCGTGGGGTTTCAAGCTGAGATGTGCATTTTCTGTGATAATCTTGATGAGGCTTCTGTGAGAAGTATGCCGAATCATCGAAATCGCCCGTTTGGAGCTAATTTATGCGAAAAAACGCGTTTCCTGGTGTTTTCATCACTGCACAGTACGTTTGATATGCAGTACCGGAGATATCTTGGTTTTCGTGGGGTTTCAAGCTGAGATATGCATTTTCTCGGATAATCTCGGTGGTTCTTCTGTTAGAAGTATGCAGAATCATGGAAATAGCACTTTGGAAGCAATTTAATGCGGAAAAACACGTTTTCTGGTGTTTTCACCACTCCACAGTACGTTTGATGTACAGAACCGGCGATGTCTTGGTTTTCGTGGGGTTTCAAGCTGAGATATGCATTTTCTGTGATAATCTTGATGAGGCTTCTGTGAGAAGTATGCCGAATCATCGAAATCGCCCGTTTGGAGCTAATTAATGCGAAAAAACGCGTTTCCTGGTGTTTTCACCACTCCACAGTGCGTTTGATATGCAGAACCGGAGATATCTTGGTTTTCGTGGGGTTTCAAGCTGAGATATGCATTTTCTGCGATAATCTTGTTGGTTCTTCTGTGAGTAGTATGCAGAATCATGGAAATCGCTCTTTGGGAGCAATTTAATGCGAGAAACACGTGTTCTGGTGTTTTCACCACTCCACAGTACGTTTGATATGCAGAACCGGAGATATCTTGGTTTTCGTGGGGTTTCAAGCTGAGATATGCATTTTCTGCGATAATCTTGGTGAGGCTTCTGTGAGAAGTACGCAGAATCATCGAAATCGCTCTTTCGAAGCAATTTAATGCGAGAAACACGTTATCTGGTGTTTACACCACTCCACAGTACGTTTGATATGCAGAACCGGAGATATCTTGGTTTTCGTGGTGTTTCAAGCTGAGATATGCGTTTTCTGCGATAATCTTGGTGGTTCTTCTGTGAGAACTATGCAGGATCATCGTAATCGCTCTTTTGGAGATATTTAATACGAAAAAACGCGTTTCCTGGTGTTTTCACCACTGCACAGTACGTTTGATATGCAGAACCGAAGATATCTTGGTTTTCGTGGGGTTTCAAGCTGAGATATGCATTTTCTGCGATAATCTTGATGTGGCTTCTGTGAGAAGTATGCCGAATCATCGAAATCGCTCTTTTGGAACTAATTAATGCGAGAAACACGATATCCAGGGTTTTCACAACTCCACAGTGCGTTTGATATGCAGAACCGGAGATATCTTGGTTTTCGTGGGGTTTCCAAGCTGAGATATGCATTTTCTGCGATAATCTTGGTGAGGCTTCTGTGAGAAGTATGCAGAATCATCGAAATCGATCTTTTGAAGCAATTTAATGCGAGAAACACGTTATCTGGTGTTTTCACCACTCCAGAGTGCGTTTGATATGCAGAACCGCCGATATCTTCATTTTCGTGAGGTGTCACGATGAGATATGCATTTTCTGCGATAATCTTCGTGGTTCTTCTGTGAGAATTATACAGAATCATGGAAATTGCTCTTTGGAAGCAATTTAATGCGAGAAACACGTTATCTGGTGTTTTCACCACTCCACAGTACGTTTGATATGGAGAGCCGGCGATATCTTAGTTTTCGTGGGGTATCAAGCTGAGATATGCATTTTCTGCGATAATCTTGGTGCGGCTTCTGTGAGAAGTATGCAGAATCATCGAAATCGCCCTTTTGGAGCTAATTAATGCGAAAAAACGCGTTTCCTGGTGTTTTCACAACTCCACAGTGCGTTTGATATGCAGAACCGGAGATATCTTGGTTTTCGTGGGGTTCCAAGCTGAGATATGCATTTTCTGCGATAATCTTGGTGCGGCTTCTGTGAGAAGTATGCAGATTCATCGAAATCGCCCTTTTGGAGCTAATTAATGCGAAAAAACGCGTTTCCTGGTGTTTTCACCACTCCACAGTGCGTTTGATATGCAGAACCGGAGATATCTTGGTTTTCGTGGGGTTTCAAGCTAGGATATGCATTTTCTGCGATAATCTTGTTGGTTCTTCTGTGAGTAGTATGCAGAATCATGGAAATCGTTCTTTGGGAGCAATTTAATGCGAGAAACACGTGTTCTGGTGTTTTTACCACTCCACAGTACGTTTGATATGCAGAACCGGCGTTATCTTATTTTTCGTGGGGTTTCAAGCTGAGATATGCATTTTCAGCGATAATCTTGGTGAGGCTTCTGTGAGAAGTATGCAGAATCATCGAAATCGATCTTTTGAAGCAATTTAATGCGAGAAACACGTTATCCGGTGTTTTCACCACTCCAGAGTGCGTTTGATATGCAGAACCGCCGATATCTTCTTTTTCGTGGGGTGTCACGATGAGATATGCATTTTCTGCGATAATCTTGGTGGTTCTTCTGTGAGAATTATACAGAATCATGGAAATAGCTCTTTGGAAATAATTTAATGCGGAAAAACACGTTTTCTGGTGTTTTCACCACTCCACAGTACGTTTCATGTACAGAACCGGCGATGTCTTGGTTTTCGTGGGGTTTCAAGCTGAGATATGCATTTTCTGCGATAATCTTGATGTGGCTTCTGTGAGAAGTATGCCGAATCATCGAAATCGCTCTTTTGGAACTAATTAATGCGAGAAACACGATATCCAGAGTTTTCACAACTCCACAGTGCGTTTGATATGCAGAACCGGAGATATCTTGGTTTTCGTGGGGTTCCAAGCTGAGATATGCATTTTCTGCGATAATCTTGGTGAGGCTTCTGTGAGAAGTATGCAGAATCATCGAAATCGATCTTTTGAAGCAATTTAATGCGAGAAACACGTTATCTGGTGTTTTCACCACTCCAGAGTGCGTTTGATATGCAGAACCGCCGATATCTTCATTTTCGTGAGGTGTCACGATGAGATATGCATTTTCTGCGATAATCTTCGTGGTTCTTCTGTGAGAATTATACAGAATCATGGAAATTGCTCTTTGGAAGCAATTTAATGCGAGAAACACGTTATCTGGTGTTTTCACCACTCCACAGTACGTTTGATATGGAGAGCCGGCGATATCTTAGTTTTCGTGGGGTATCAAGCTGAGATATGCATTTTCTGCGATAATCTTGGTGCGGCTTCTGTGAGAAGTATGCAGAATCATCGAAATCGCCCTTTTGGAGCTAATTAATGCGAAAAAACGCGTTTCCTGGTGTTTTCACAACTCCACAGTGCGTTTGATATGCAGAACCGGAGATATCTTGGTTTTCATGGGGTTCCAAGCTGAGATATGCATTTTCTGCGATAATCTTGGTGAGGCTTCTGTGAGAAGTACGCAGAATCATCGAAATCGCTCTTTCGAAGCAATTTAATGCGAGAAACACGTTATCTGGTGTTTACACCACTCCACAGTACGTTTGATATGCAGAACCGGAGATATCTTGGTTTTCGTGGTGTTTCAAGCTGAGATATGCGTTTTCTGCGATAATCTTGGTGGTTCTTCTGTGAGAACTATGCAGGATCATCGTAATCGCTCTTTTGGAGATATTTAATACGAAAAAACGCGTTTCCTGGTGTTTTCACCACTGCACAGTACGTTTGATATGCAGAACCGAAGATATCTTGGTTTTCGTGGGGTTTCAAGCTGAGATATGCATTTTCTGCGATAATCTTGATGTGGCTTCTGTGAGAAGTATGCCGAATCATCGAAATCGCTCTTTTGGAACTAATTAATGCGAGAAACACGATATCCAGAGTTTTCACAACTCCACAGTGCGTTTGATATGCAGAACCGGAGATATCTTGGTTTTCGTGGGGTTCCAAGCTGAGATATGCATTTTCTGCGATAATCTTGGTGAGGCTTCTGTGAGAAGTATGCAGAATCATCGAAATCGATCTTTTGAAGCAATTTAATGCGAGAAACACGTTATCTGGTGTTTTCACCACTCCAGAGTGCGTTTGATATGCAGAACCGCCGATATCTTCATTTTCGTGAGGTGTCACGATGAGATATGCATTTTCTGCGATAATCTTCGTGGTTCTTCTGTGAGAATTATACAGAATCATGGAAATTGCTCTTTGGAAGCAATTTAATGCGAGAAACACGTTATCTGGTGTTTTTACCACTCCACAGTACGTTTGATATGCAGAACCGGCGTTATCTTATTTTTCGTGGGGTTTCAAGCTGAGATATGCATTTTCTGCGATAATCTTCGTGGTTCTTCTGTGAGAATTATACAGAATCATGGAAATTGCTCTTTGGAAGCAATTTAATGCGAGAAACACGTTATCTGGTGTTTTCACCACTCCACAGTACGTTTGATATGGAGAGCCGGCGATATCTTAGTTTTCGTGGGGTATCAAGCTGAGATATGCATTTTCTGCGATAATCTTGGTGCGGCTTCTGTGAGAAGTATGCAGAATCATCGAAATCGCCCTTTTGGAGCTAATTAATGCGAAAAAACGCGTTTCCTGGTGTTTTCACAACTCCACAGTGCGTTTGATATGCAGAACCGGAGATATCTTGGTTTTCGTGGGGTTCCAAGCTGAGATATGCATTTTCTGCGATAATCTTGGTGCGGCTTCTGTGAGAAGTATGCAGATTCATCGAAATCGCCCTTTTGGAGCTAATTAATGCGAAAAAACGCGTTTCCTGGTGTTTTCACCACTCCACAGTGCGTTTGATATGCAGAACCGGAGATATCTTGGTTTTCGTGGGGTTTCAAGCTAAGATATGCATTTTCTGCGATAATCTTGTTGGTTCTTCTGTGAGTAGTATGCAGAATCATGGAAATCGTTCTTTGGGAGCAATTTAATGCGAGAAACACGTGTTCTGGTGTTTTTACCACTCCACAGTACGTTTGATATGCAGAACCGGCGTTATCTTATTTTTCGTGGGGTTTCAAGCTCAGATATGCATTTTCAGCGATAATCTTGGTGAGGCTTCTGTGAGAAGTATGCAGAATCATCGAAATCGATCTTTTGAAGCAATTTAATGCGAGAAACACGTTATCCGGTGTTTTCACCACTCCAGAGTGCGTTTGATATGCAGAACCGCCGATATCTTCATTTTCGTGGGGTGTCACGATGAGATATGCATTTTCTGCGATAATCTTGGTGGTTCTTCTGTGAGAATTATACAGAATCATGGAAATAGCTCTTTGGAAATAATTTAATGCGGAAAAACACGTTTTCTGGTGTTTTCACCACTCCACAGTACGTTTGATGTACAGAACCGGCGATGTCTTGGTTTTCGTGGGGTTTCAAGCTGAGATATGCATTTTCTGTGATAATCTTGATGAGGCTTCAGTGAGAAGTATGCCGAATCATCGAAATCGCCCGTTTGGAGCTAATTAATGCGAAAAAACGCGTTTCCTGGTGTTTTCATCACTGCACAGTACGTTTGATATGCAGTACCGGAGATATCTTGGTTTTCGTGGGGTTTCAAGCTGAGAAATGCGTTTTCTGCGATAATCTTGGTGCGGCTTCTGTGAGAAGTATGCAGAATCATCGAAATCGCCCTTTTGGAACTAATTAATGCGAAAAAACGCGTTTCCTGGTGTTTTCACCACTCCACAGTGCGTTTGATATGCAGAACCGGAGATATCTTGGTTTTCGTGGGGTTTCAAGCTGAGATATGCGTTTTCTGCGATAATCTTGGTGGTTCTTCTGTGAGAACTATGCAGGATCATCGAAATCGCTCTTTTGGAGATATTTAATACGAAAAAACGCGTTTCCTGGTGTTTTCACCACTGCACAGTACGTTTGATATGCAGAACCGAAGATATCTTGGTTTTCGTGGGGTTTCAAGCTAAGATATGCATTTTCTGCGATAATCTTGTTGGTTCTTCTGTGAGTAGTATGCAGAAACATGGAAATCGATCTTTGGGAGCAATTTAATGCGAGAAACACGTGTTCTGGTGTTTTCACCACCCCACAGTACGTTTGATATGCAGAACCGGAGATATCTTGGTTTTCGTGGGGTTTCAAGCTGAGATATGCATTTTCTGCGATAATCTTGGTGAGGCTTCTGTGAGAAGTACGCAGAATCATCGAAATCGCTCTTTCCAAGCAATTTAATGCGAGAAACACGTTATCTGGTGTTTACACCACTCCACAGTACGTTTGATATGCAGAACCGGAGATATCTTGGTTTTCGTGGGGTTCCAAGCTGAGATATGCATTTTCTGCGATAATCTTGGTGAGGCTACTGTGAGAAGTATGCCGAAACATCGAAATCGCTCTTTTGGAACTAATTAATGCGAGAAACACGTTATCTGGTGTTTTCACCACTCCACAGTGCGTTTGATATGCAGAACCGCCGATATCTTCATTTTCGTGGGGTTTCAAGCTGAGATATGCATTTTCTGCGATAATCTTGTTGGTTCTTCTGTGAGTAGTATGCAGAATCATGGAAATCGCTCTTTGGGAGCAATTTAATGCGAGAAACACGTGTTCTGGTGTTTTCACCACTCCACAGTGCGTTTGATATGCAGAACCGGAGATATCTTGGTTTTCGTGGGGTTTCAAGCTGAGATATGCATTTTCTGCGATAATCTTGGTGAGGCTTCTGTGAGAAGTACGCAGAATCATCGAAATCGCTCTTTCGAAGCAATTTAATGCGAGAAACACGTTATCTGGTGTTTAGACCACTCCACAGTACGTTTGATATGCAGAACCGGAGATATCTTGGTTTTCGTGGTGTTTCAAGCTGAGATATGCGTTTTCTGCGATAATCTTGGTGGTTCTTCTGTGAGAACTATGCAGGATCATCGAAATCGCTCTTTTGGAGATATTTAATACGAAAAAACGCGTTTCCTGGTGTTTTCACCACTGCACAGTACGTTTGATATGCAGAACCGAAGATATCTTGGTTTTCGTGGGGTTTCAAGCTGAAATATGCGTTTTCTGCGATAATCTTGGTGCGGCTTCTGTGAGAAGTATGCAGAATCATCGAAATCGCCCTTTTGGAACTAATTAATGCGAGAAACACGTTATCTGGTGTTTTCACCACTCCACAGTGCGTTTGATATGCAGAACCGCCGATATCTTCATTTTCGTGGGGTTTCAAGCTGAGATATGCATTTTCTGCGATAATCTTGTTGGTTCTTCTGTGAGTAGTATGCAGAATCATGGAAATCGCTCTTTGGGAGAAATTAAATGCGAGAAACACGTGTTCTGGTGTTTTCACCACTCCACAGTACGTTTGATATGCAGAACCGGAGATATCTTGGTTTTCGTGGTGTTTCAAGCTGAGATATGCGTTTTCTGCGATAATCTTGGTGCGGCTTCTGTGAGAAGTATGCAGAATCATCGAAATCGCTCTTTTGGATATATTTAATGCGACAATACGCGTTTTCTGGTGTCATCACCACTCCACAGTGCATTTGATATACACAACCTGCGATGTCTTGGTTTTCGTGGGGTTTCAAGCTGAGATATGCATTTTCTGCAATAATCTTGATGAGGCTTCTGTGAGAAGTATGCCGAATCATCGAAATCGCCCTTTTGGAGCTAATTAATGCGAAAAAACGCGTTTCCTGGTGTTTTCATCACTGTACAGTACGTTTGATATGCAGAACCGCAGATATGTTGGTTTTCGTGCGGTTTCAAGCTGAGATATGCATTTTCTGCGATAATCTTGTTGGTTCTTCTGTGAGTAGTATGCAGAATCATGGAAATCGCTCTTTGGGAGCAATTTAATGCGAGAAACACGTGTTCTGGTGTTTTCACCACTCCACAGTACGTTTGATATGCAGAACCGGAGATATCTTGGTTTTCGGGGGGTTTCAAGCTGAGATATGCATTTTCTGCGATAATCATGATGAGGCTTCTGTGAGAAGTATGCCGAATCATCGCATTCGCCCTTTTGGAGCTAATTAATGCGAAAAAACGCGTTTCCTGGTGTTTTCACCACTGCACAGTACGTTTGATATGCAGAACCGGAGATAACTTGGTTTTCGTGGGGTTTCAAGCAGAGATATGCGTTTTCTGCGATAATCTTGGTGCGGCTTCTGTGAGAAGTATGCAGAATCATCGAAATCGCTCTTTTGGAGATATTTAATGCGACAATACGCGTTTTCTGGTGTCTTCACCACTCCACAGTGCGTTTGATATGCAGAACCGGAGATATCTTGGTTTTCGTGGGGTTTCAAGCTAAAAATATATGCATTTTCTGCGATAATCTTGTTGGTTCTTCTGTGAGTAGGATGCAGAATCATCGAAATCGCTCTTTGGGAGCAATTTAATGCGAGAAACACGTGTTCTGGTGTTTTCACCACTCCACAGTACGTTTGATATGCAGAACCGGAGATATCTTGGTTTTCGTGGGGTTTCAAGCTGAGATATGCGTTTTCTGCGATAATCTTGGTGAGGATTCTCTGAGAAGTATGCAGAATCATCGAAATCGCCCTTTTGGAGCTAATTAATGCGAAAAAACGCGTATCCTGGTGTTTTCTCCACTGCACAGTACGTTTGATATGCAGAACCGGAGATATCTTGGTTTCCGTGGGGTTTCAAGCTGGGATATGCGTTTTCTGCGATAATCTTGGTGGTTCTTCTGTGAGAAGTATGCAGAATCATGGAAATCGCTCTTTGGGAGCAATTTAATGCGAGAAACACGTGTTCTGGTGTTATCACCACTCCACAGTACGTTTGATATGCAGAACCGGCGATGTCTTGGATTTGGTGGGGTTTCAAGCTGAGATATGCATTTTCTGCGATGACCTTGGTGGTTTTTCTGTGAGAAGTATGCAGAATCATGGAAATCGCTCTTTGGAAGCAATTTAATGCGAAAAAACACGTTTTCTGGTGTTTTCACCACTCCACAGTACGTTTGATATACAGAACCGGCGATGACTTGGTTTTCGTGGGGTTTCAAGCTGAGATATGCATTTTCTGCGATAATCTTGTTGGTTCTTCAGTGAGAAGTATGCAGAATCATGGAAATCGCTCTTTGGAAGCAATTTAATGCGAGAAACACGTTATCTGGTGTTTCCACCACTCCACAGTGCGTTTGATATGCAGAATCGGAGATATCATGGTTTTCGTGGGGTTTCAAGCTGAGATATGCATTTTCTGCGATAATCTAGATGAGGCTTCTGTGAGAAGTATGCCGAATCATCGAAATCGCTCTTTTGAAACTAATAAATGCGAGAAACACGTTATCTGGAGTTTTCACAACTCCACAGTGCGTTTGATATGCAGAACCGGAGATATCTTGGTTTTCGTGGGTTTTCAAGCTGAGATATGCATTTTCTGCGATAATCTTGGTGGTTTTTCTGTGACAAGTATGCAGAATCATGGAAATCGCTCTTTGGAAGCAATTCAATGCGAAAAAACACGTTTTCTGGTGTTTTCACCACTCCACAGTACGTTTGATGTACAGAACCGGCGATGTCTTGGTTTTCGTGGAGTTTCAAGCTGAGATATGCATTTTCTGCGATAATCTTGATGAGGCTTCTGTGAGAAGTATGCCGAATCATCGAAATCGCCCTTTTGGAGCAAATTAATGCGAAAAAACGCGTTTCCTGGTGTTTTCATCACTGTACAGTACGTTTGATATGCAGAACCGGAGATATCTTGGTTTTCGTGGGGTTTCCAGCTGAGATATGCGTTTTCTGCGAAAATCTTGATGAGGCTTCTGTGAGAAGTATGCCGAATCATCGAAATCGCTCTTTTGGAACTAATTAATGCGAGAAACACGATATCTGGAGTTTTCACAACTCCACAGTGCGTTTGATATGCAGAACCGGAGATATCTTGGTTTTCGCGGGGTTTCAAGCTGAGATATGCATTTTCTGCGATAATCTTGATGAGGCTTCTGTGAGAAGTATGCCGAATCATCGAAATCGCCCTTTTGGAGCTAATTAATGCGAAAAAACGCGTATCCTGGTGTTTTCACCACTGCACAGTACGTTTGATATGCAGAACAGGAGATATCTTGGTTTTCGCGGGGTTTCAAGCTGAGATCTGCATTTTCTGCGATAATCTTGATGAGGCTTCTGTGAGAAGTATGCCGAATCATCGAAATCGCTCTTTTGGAACTAATTAATGCGAGAAACACGATATCTGGAGTTTTCACAACTCCACAGTGCGTTTGATATGCAGAACCGGAGATATCTTGGTTTTCGTTGGGTTTCAAGCTGAGATATGCATTTTCAGCGATAATCTTGGTGAGGCTTCTGTGAGAAGTATGCAGAATCATCGAAATCGATCTTTTGAAGCAATTTAATGCGAGAAACACGTTATCCGGTGTTTTCACCACTCCAGAGTGCGTTTGATATGCAGAACCGCCGATATCTTCATTTTCGTGGGGTGTCACGATGAGATATGCATTTTCTGCGATAATCTTGGTGGTTCTTCTGTGAGAATTATACAGAATCATGGAAATAGCTCTTTGGAAATAATTTAATGCGGAAAAACACGTTTTCTGGTGTTTTCACACTCCACAGTACGTTTGATGTACAGAACCGGCGATGTCTTGGTTTTCGTGGGGTTTCAAGCTGAGATATGCATTTTCTGTGATAATCTTGATGAGGCTTCAGTGAGAAGTGTGCCGAATCATCGAAATCGCCCGTTTGGAGCTAATTAATGCGAAAAAACGCGTTTCCTGGTGTTTTCACCACTCCACAGTACGTTTGATATGCAGAACCGGAGATATCTTGGTTTTCGTGGGGTTCCAAGCTGAGATATGCATTTTCTGCGATAATCTTGGTGAGGCTACTGTGAGAAGTATGCCGAAACATCGAAATCGCTCTTTTGGAACTAATTAATGCGAGAAACACGTTATCTGGTGTTTTCACCACTCCACAGTGCGTTTGATATGCAGAACCGCCGATATCTTCATTTTCGTGGGGTTTCAAGCTGAGATATGCATTTTCTGCGATAATCTTGTTGGTTCTTCTGTGAGTAGTATGCAGAATCATGGAAATCGCTCTTTGGGAGCAATTTAATGCGAGAAACACGTGTTCTGGTGTTTTCACCACTCCACAGTACGTTTGATATGCAGAACCGGCGTTATCTTATTTTTCGTGGGGTTTCAAGCTGAGATATGCATTTTCAGCGATAATCTTGGTGAGGCTTCTGTGAGAAGTATGCAGAATCATCGAAATCGCTCTTTTGAAGCAATTTAATGCGAGAAACACGTTATCTGGTGTTTTCACCACTCCACAGTGCGTTTGATATGCAGAACCGGAGATATCTTGGTTTTCGTGGGGTTTCAAGCTGAGATATGCATTTTCTGCGATAATCTTGGTGAGGCTTCTGTGAGAAGTACGCAGAATCATCGAAATCGCTCTTTCGAAGCAATTTAATGCGAGAAACACGTTATCTGGTGTTTACACCACTCCACAGTACGTTTGATATGCAGAACCGGAGATATCTTGGTTTTCGTGGTGTTTCAAGCTGAGATATGCGTTTTCTGCGATAATCTTGGTGGTTCTTCTGTGAGAACTATGCAGGATCATCGAAATCGCTCTTTTGGAGATATTTAATACGAAAAAACGCGTTTCCTGGTGTTTTCACCACTGCACAGTACGTTTGATATGCAGAACCGCCGATATCTTCATTTTCGTGGGGTTTCAAGCTGAGATATGCATTTTCTGCGATAATCTTGTTGGTTCTTCTGTGAGTAGTATGCAGAATCATGGAAATCGCTCTTTGGGAGCAATTTAATGCGAGAAACACGTGTTCTGGTGTTTTCACCACTCCACAGTACGTTTGAAATGCAGAACCGGCGTTATCTTATTTTTCATGGGGTTTCAAGCTGAGATATGCATTTTCAGCGATAATCTTGGTGAGGCTTCTGTGAGAAGTATGCAGAATCATCGAAATCGCTCTTTTGAAGCAATTTAATGCGAGAAACACGTTATCTGGTGTTTTCACCACTCCACAGTGCGTTTGATATGCAGAACCGCCGATATCTTCATTTTCGTGGGGTGTCAAGATGAGATATGCATTTTCTGAGATAATCTTGGTGGTTCTTCTGTGAGAAGTATGCAGAATCATGGAAATGGCTCTTTGGAAGCAATTTAATGCGAGAAACACGTTTCCTGGTGTTTTCACCACTCCACAGTACGTTTGATATACAGAACCGGCGATGTCTTGGTTTTCGTGGGGTTTCAAGCTGAGATATGCATTTTCTGCGATAATCTTGATGAGGCTTCTGTGAGAAGTATGCCGAATCATCGAAATCGCCCGTTTGGAGCTAATTAATGCGAAAAAACGCGTTTCCTGGTGTTTTCATCACTGCACAGTACGTTTGATATGCAGAACCGGAGATATCTTGGTTTTCGTGGGGTTTCAAGCTGAGATATGCGTTTTCTGCGATAATCTTGGTGCGGCTTCTGTGAGAAGTATGCAGAATCATCGAAATCGCCCTTTTGGAACTAATTAATGCGAAAAAAACGCGTTTCCTGGTGTTTTCACCACTCCACAGTGCGTTTGATATGCAGAACCGGAGATATCTTGGTTTTCGTGGGGTTTCAAGCTGAGATATGCATTTTCTGCGATAATCTTGTTGGTTCTTCTGTGAGTAGTATGCAGAATCATGGAAATCGCTCTTTGGGAGCAATTTAATGCGAGAAACACGTGTTCTGGTGTTTTCACCACTCCACAGTACGTTTGACATGCAGAACCGGAGATATCTTGGTTTTCGTGGGGTTTCAAGCTGACATATGCGTTTTCTGCGATAATCTTGGTGCGGCTTCTGTGAGAAGTATGCAGAATCATCGAAATCGCTCTTTTGGAGATATTTAATGCGACAATACGCGTTTTCTGGTGTCTTCACCACTCCACAGTGCATTTGATATACTGAACCGGCGATGTCTTGGTTTTCGTGGGGTTTCAAGCTGAGATATGCATTTTCTGCAATAATCTTGATGAGGCTTCTGTGAGAAGTATGCCGAATCATCGAAATCGCCCTTTTGGAGCTAATTAATGCGAAAAAAAGCGTTTCCTGGTGTTTTCATCGCTGTACAGTACGTTTGATATGCAGAACCGCAGATATATTGGTTTTCGTGCGGTTTCAAGCTGAGATATGCATTTTCTGCGATAATCTTGTTGGTTCTTCTGTGAGTAGTATGCAGAATCATGGAAATCGCTCTTTGGGAGCAATTTAATGCGAGAAACACGTGTTCTGGTGTTTTCACCACTCCACAGTACGTTTGATATGCAGAACCGGAGATATCTTGGTTTTCGGGGGGTTTCAAGCTGAGATATGCATTTTCTGCGATAATCATGATGAGGCTTCTGTGAGAAGTATGCCGAATCATCGCATTCTCCCTTTTGGAGCTAATTAATGCGAAAAAACGCGTTTCCTGGTGTTTTCACCACTGCACAGTACGTTTGATATGCAGAACCGGAGATAACTTGGTTTTCGTGGGGTTTCAAGCTGAGATATGCGTTTTCTGCGATAATCTTGGTGCGGCTTCTGTGAGAAGTATGCAGAATCATCGAAATCGCTCTTTTGGAGATATTTAATGCGACAATACGCGTTTTCTGGTGTCTTCACCACTCCACGGTGCATTTGATATACAGAACCGGCGATGTCTTGGTTTTCGTGGGGTTTCAAGCTGAGATATGCATTTTCTGCGATAATCTTGGTGGTGCTTCTGTGAGTAGGATGCAGAATCATCGAAATCGCCCGTTTGGAGCTAATTAATGCGAAAAAACGCGTTTCCTGGTGTTTTCACCACTCCACAGTACGTTTGATATGCAGAACCGGAGATATCTTGGTTTTCGTGGGGTTCCAAGCTGAGATATGCATTTTCTGCGATAATCTTGGTGAGGCTACTGTGAGAAGTATGCCGAAACATCGAAATCGCTCTTTTGGAACTAATTAATGCGAGAAACACGTTATCTGGTGTTTTCACCACTCCACAGTGCGTTTGATATGCAGAACCGCCGATATCTTCATTTTCGTGGGGTTTCAAGCTGAGATATGCATTTTCTGCGATAATCTTGTTGGTTCTTCTGTGAGTAGTATGCAGAATCATGGAAATCGCTCTTTGGGAGCAATTTAATGCGAGAAACACGTGTTCTGGTGTTTTCACCACTCCACAGTACGTTTGATATGCAGAACCGGCGTTATCTTATTTTTCGTGGGGTTTCAAGCTGAGATATGCATTTTCAGCGATAATCTTGGTGAGGCTTCTGTGAGAAGTATGCAGAATCATCGAAATCGCTCTTTTGAAGCAATTTAATGCGAGAAACACGTTATCTGGTGTTTTCACCACTCCACAGTGCGTTTGATATGCAGAACCGGAGATATCTTGGTTTTCGTGGGGTTTCAAGCTGAGATATGCATTTTCTGCGATAATCTTGGTGAGGCTTCTGTGAGAAGTACGCAGAATCATCGAAATCGCTCTTTCGAAGCAATTTAATGCGAGAAACACGTTATCTGGTGTTTACACCACTCCACAGTACGTTTGATATGCAGAACCGGAGATATCTTGGTTTTCGTGGTGTTTCAAGCTGAGATATGCGTTTTCTGCGATAATCTTGGTGGTTCTTCTGTGAGAACTATGCAGGATCATCGAAATCGCTCTTTTGGAGATATTTAATACGAAAAAACGCGTTTCCTGGTGTTTTCACCACTGCACAGTACGTTTGATATGCAGAACCGCCGATATCTTCATTTTCGTGGGGTTTCAAGCTGAGATATGCATTTTCTGCGATAATCTTGTTGGTTCTTCTGTGAGTAGTATGCAGAATCATGGAAATCGCTCTTTGGGAGCAATTTAATGCGAGAAACACGTGTTCTGGTGTTTTCACCACTCCACAGTACGTTTGAAATGCAGAACCGGCGTTATCTTATTTTTCATGGGGTTTCAAGCTGAGATATGCATTTTCAGCGATAATCTTGGTGAGGCTTCTGTGAGAAGTATGCAGAATCATCGAAATCGCTCTTTTGAAGCAATTTAATGCGAGAAACACGTTATCTGGTGTTTTCACCACTCCACAGTGCGTTTGATATGCAGAACCGCCGATATCTTCATTTTCGTGGGGTGTCAAGATGAGATATGCATTTTCTGAGATAATCTTGGTGGTTCTTCTGTGAGAAGTATGCAGAATCATGGAAATGGCTCTTTGGAAGCAATTTAATGCGAGAAACACGTTTCCTGGTGTTTTCACCACTCCACAGTACGTTTGATATACAGAACCGGCGATGTCTTGGTTTTCGTGGGGTTTCAAGCTGAGATATGCATTTTCTGCGATAATCTTGATGAGGCTTCTGTGAGAAGTATGCCGAATCATCGAAATCGCCCGTTTGGAGCTAATTAATGCGAAAAAACGCGTTTCCTGGTGTTTTCATCACTGCACAGTACGTTTGATATGCAGAACCGGAGATATCTTGGTTTTCGTGGGGTTTCAAGCTGAGATATGCGTTTTCTGCGATAATCTTGGTGCGGCTTCTGTGAGAAGTATGCAGAATCATCGAAATCGCCCTTTTGGAACTAATTAATGCGAAAAAAACGCGTTTCCTGGTGTTTTCACCACTCCACAGTGCGTTTGATATGCAGAACCGGAGATATCTTGGTTTTCGTGGGGTTTCAAGCTGAGATATGCATTTTCTGCGATAATCTTGTTGGTTCTTCTGTGAGTAGTATGCAGAATCATGGAAATCGCTCTTTGGGAGCAATTTAATGCGAGAAACACGTGTTCTGGTGTTTTCACCACTCCACAGTACGTTTGACATGCAGAACCGGAGATATCTTGGTTTTCGTGGGGTTTCAAGCTGACATATGCGTTTTCTGCGATAATCTTGGTGCGGCTTCTGTGAGAAGTATGCAGAATCATCGAAATCGCTCTTTTGGAGATATTTAATGCGACAATACGCGTTTTCTGGTGTCTTCACCACTCCACAGTGCATTTGATATACTGAACCGGCGATGTCTTGGTTTTCGTGGGGTTTCAAGCTGAGATATGCATTTTCTGCAATAATCTTGATGAGGCTTCTGTGAGAAGTATGCCGAATCATCGAAATCGCCCTTTTGGAGCTAATTAATGCGAAAAAAAGCGTTTCCTGGTGTTTTCATCGCTGTACAGTACGTTTGATATGCAGAACCGCAGATATATTGGTTTTCGTGCGGTTTCAAGCTGAGATATGCATTTTCTGCGATAATCTTGTTGGTTCTTCTGTGAGTAGTATGCAGAATCATGGAAATCGCTCTTTGGGAGCAATTTAATGCGAGAAACACGTGTTCTGGTGTTTTCACCACTCCACAGTACGTTTGATATGCAGAACCGGAGATATCTTGGTTTTCGGGGGGTTTCAAGCTGAGATATGCATTTTCTGCGATAATCATGATGAGGCTTCTGTGAGAAGTATGCCGAATCATCGCATTCTCCCTTTTGGAGCTAATTAATGCGAAAAAACGCGTTTCCTGGTGTTTTCACCACTGCACAGTACGTTTGATATGCAGAACCGGAGATAACTTGGTTTTCGTGGGGTTTCAAGCTGAGATATGCGTTTTCTGCGATAATCTTGGTGCGGCTTCTGTGAGAAGTATGCAGAATCATCGAAATCGCTCTTTTGGAGATATTTAATGCGACAATACGCGTTTTCTGGTGTCTTCACCACTCCACGGTGCATTTGATATACAGAACCGGCGATGTCTTGGTTTTCGTGGGGTTTCAAGCTGAGATATGCATTTTCTGCGATAATCTTGGTGGTGCTTCTGTGAGTAGGATGCAGAATCATGGAAATCGCCCTTTTGGAGGTAATTAATGCGAAAAGACGCGTTTCCTGGTGTTGTCATCACTGTACAGTACGTTTGATATGCAGAACCGCAGATATGTTGGTTTTCGTGAGGTTTCAAGCTGAGATATGCGTTTTCTGCGATAATCTTGGTGCGGCTTCTGTGAGAAGTATGCAGAATCATCGAAATCGCCCTTTTGGAGCTAATTAATCCGATAAAACGCGTTTCCTGCTGTTTTCACCACTCCACAGTGCGTTTGATATGCAGAACCGGAGATATCTTGGTTTTCGTGGGGTTTCAAGCTAAAAATATATGCATTTTCTGCGATAATCTTGTTGGTTCTTCTGTGAGTAGGATGCAGAATCATCGAAATCGCTCTTTGGGAGCAATTTAATGCGAGAAACACGTGTTCTGGTGTTTTCACCACTCCACAGTACGTTTGATATGCAGAACCGGAGATATCTTGGTTTTCGTGGGGTTTCAAGCTGAGATATGCGTTTTCTGCGATAATCTTGGTGAGGATTCTCTGAGAAGTATGCAGAATCATCGAAATCGCCCTTTTGGAGCTAATTAATGCGAAAAAACGCGTATCCTGGTGTTTTCTCCACTGCACAGTACGTTTGATATGCAGAACCGGAGATATCTCGGTTTTCGTGGGGTTTCAAGCTGAGATATGCATTTTCTGCGATGACCTTGGTGGTTTTTCTGTGAGAAGTATGCAGAATCATGGAAATCGCTCTTTGGAAGCAATTTAATGCGAAAAAAACACGTTTTCTGGTGTTTTCACCACTCCACAGTACGTTTGATATACAGAACCGGCGATGTCTTGGTTTTCGTGGGGTTTCAAGCTGAGATATGCATTTTCTGCGATAATCTTGTTGGTTCTTCAGTGAGAAGTATGCAGAATCATGGAAATCGCTCTTTGGAAGCAATTTAATGCGAGAAACACGTTATCTGGTGTTTCCACCACTCCACAGTGCGTTTGATATGCAGAACCGGAGATATCATGGTTTTCGTGGGGTTTCAAGCTGAGATATGCATTTTCTGCGATAATCTTGATGAGGCTTCTGTGAGAAGTATGCAGAATCATGGAAATCGCTCTTTGGGAGCAATTTAATGCGAGAAACACGTGTTCTGGTGTTTTCACCACTCCACAGTACGTTTGATATGCAGAACCGGAGATATCTTGGTTTTCGTGGGGTTTCAAGCTGAGATATGCGTTTTCTGCGATAATCTTGGTGCGGCTTCTGTGAGAAGTATGCAGAATCATCGAAATCGCCCTTTTGGAGCTAATTAATGCGAAAAAACGCGTTTCCTGCTGTTTTCACCACTCCACAGTGCGTTTGATATGCAGAACCGGAGATACCTTGGTTTTCGTGGGGTTTCAAGCTGAGATATGCATTTTCTGCGATAATCATGTTGATTCTTCTGTGAGTAGTATGCAGAATCATGGAAATCGCTCTTTGGGAGCAATTTAATGCGATAAACACGTGTTCTGGTGTTTTCACCACTCCACAGTACGTTTGATATGCAGAACCGGAGATATCTTGGTTTTCGTGGGGTTTCAAGCTGAGATATGCGTTTTCTGCGATAATCTTGGTGCGGCTTCTGTGAGAAGTATGCAAAATCATCGAAATCGCCCTTTTGGAGCTAATTAATGCGAAAAAACGCGTTTCCGGGTGTTTTCACCACACCTCAGTGCGTTTGATATGCAGAACCGGAGATATCTTGGTTTTCGTGGGGTTGCAAGCTGAGATAAGCATTTTCTGCGATAATCTTGTTGGTTCTTCTGTGAGTAGTATGCAGAATCGTGGAAATCGCTCTTTGGGAGCAATTTAATGCGAGAAACACGTGTTCTGGTGTTTTCACCACTCCACAGTACGTTTGATATGCAGAACCGGAGATATCTTGGTTTTCGTGGGGTTTCAAGCTGAGATATGCATTTTCTGCGATAATCTTGTTGGTTCTTCTGTGAGTAGTATGCAGAATCATGGAAATCGCTCTTTGGGAGCAATTTAATGCGATAAACACGTGTTCTGGTGTTTTCACCACTCCACAGTACGTTTGATATGCAGAACCGGAGATATCTTGGTTTTCGTGGGGTTTCAAGCTGAGATATGCGTTTTCTGCGATAATCTTGGTGCGGCTTCTGTGAGAAGTATGCAAAATCATCGAAATCGCCCTTTTGGAGCTAATTAATGCGAAAAAACGCGTTTCCGGGTGTTTTCACCACTCCTCAGTGCGTTTGATATGCAGAACCGGAGATATCTTGGTTTTCGTGGGGTTGCAAGCTGAGATAAGCATTTTCTGCGATAATCTTGTTGGTTCTTCTGTGAGTAGTATGCAGAATCGTGGAAATCGCTCTTTGGGAGCAATTTAATGCGAGAAACACGTGTTCTGGTGTTTTCACCACTCCACAGTACGTTTGATATGCAGAACCGGAGATATCTTGGTTTTCGTGGGGTTTCAAGCTGAGATATGCGTTTTCTGCGATAATCTTGGTGCGGCTTCTGTGAGAAGTATGCAAAATCATCGAAATCGCCCTTTTGGAGCTAATTAATGCGAAAAAACGCGTTTCCGGGTGTTTTCACCACTCCTCAGTGCGTTTGATATGCAGAACCGGAGATATCTTGGTTTTCGTGGGGTTGCAAGCTGAGATAAGCATTTTCTGCGATAATCTTGTTGGTTCTTCTGTGAGTAGTATGCAGAATCATGGAAATCGCTCTTTGGGAGCAATTTAATGCGAGAAACACGTGTTCTGGTGTTTTCACCACTCCACAGTACGTTTGACATGCAGAACCGGAGATATCTTGGTTTTCGTGGGGTTTCAAGCTGACATATGCGTTTTCTGCGATAATCTTGGTGCGGCTTCTGTGAGAAGTATGCAGAATCATCGAAATCGCTCTTTTGGAGATATTTAATGCGACAATACGCGTTTTCTGGTGTCTTCACCACTCCACAGTGCATTTGATATACTGAACCGGCGATGTCTTGGTTTTCGTGGGGTTTCAAGCTGAGATATGCATTTTCTGCAATAATCTTGATGAGGCTTCTGTGAGAAGTATGCCGAATCATCGAAATCGCCCTTTTGGAGCTAATTAATGCGAAAAAAAGCGTTTCCTGGTGTTTTCATCACTGTACAGTACGTTTGATATGCAGAACCGCAGATATGTTGGTTTTCGTGCGGTTTCAAGCTGAGATATGCATTTTCTGCGATAATCTTGTTGGTTCTTCTGTGAGTAGTATGCAGAATCATGGAAATCGCTCTTTGGGAGCAATTTAATGCGAGAAACACGTGTTCTGGTGTTTTCACCACTCCACAGTACGTTTGATATGCAGAACCGGAGATATCTTGGTTTTCGGGGGGTTTCAAGCTGAGATATGCATTTTCTGCGATAATCATGATGAGGCTTCTGTGAGAAGTATGCCGAATCATCGCATTCTCCCTTTTGGAGCTAATTAATGCGAAAAAACGCGTTTCCTGGTGTTTTCACAACTGCACAGTACGTTTGATATGCAGAACCGGAGATAACTTGGTTTTCGTGGGGTTTCAAGCTGAGATATGCGTTTTCTGCGATAATCTTGGTGCGGCTTCTGTGAGAAGTATGCAGAATCATCGAAATCGCTCTTTTGGAGATATTTAATGCGACAATACGCGTTTTCTGGTGTCTTCACCACTCCACGGTGCATTTGATATACAGAACCGGCGATGTCTTGGTTTTCGTGGGGTTTCAAGCTGAGATATGCATTTTCTGCGATAATCTTGGTGGTGCTTCTGTGAGTAGGATGCAGAATCATGGAAATCGCCCTTTTGGAGGTAATTAATGCGAAAAAACGCGTTTCATGGTGTTGTCATCACTGTACAGTACGTTTGATATGCAGAACCGCAGATATGTTGGTTTTCGTGCGGTTTCAAGCTGAGATATGCGTTTTCTGCGATAATCTTGGTGCGGCTTCTGTGAGAAGTATGCAGAATCATCGAAATCGCCCTTTTGGAGCTAATTAATCCGATAAAACGCGTTTCCTGCTGTTTTCACCACTCCACAGTGCGTTTGATATGCAGAACCGGAGATATCTTGGTTTTCGTGGGGTTTCAAGCTAAAAATATATGCATTTTCTGCGATAATCTTGTTGGTTCTTCTGTGAGTAGGATGCAGAATCATCGAAATCGCTCTTTGGGAGCAATTTAATGCGAGAAACACGTGTTCTGGTGTTTTCACCACTCCACAGTACGTTTGATATGCAGAACCGGAGATATCTTGGTTTTCGTGGGGTTTCAAGCTGAGATATGCGTTTTCTGCGATAATCTTGGTGAGGATTCTCTGAGAAGTATGCAGAATCATCGAAATCGCCCTTTTGGAGCTAATTAATGCGAAAAAACGCGTATCCTGGTGTTTTCTCCACTGCACAGTACGTTTGATATGCAGAACCGGAGATATCTCGGTTTTCGTGGGGTTTCAAGCTGAGATATGCATTTTCTGCGATGACCTTGGTGGTTTTTCTGTGAGAAGTATGCAGAATCATGGAAATCGCTCTTTGGAAGCAATTTAATGCGAAAAAAACACGTTTTCTGGTGTTTTCACCACTCCACAGTACGTTTGATATACAGAACCGGCGATGTCTTGGTTTTCGTGGGGTTTCAAGCTGAGATATGCATTTTCTGCGATAATCTTGTTGGTTCTTCAGTGAGAAGTATGCAGAATCATGGAAATCGCTCTTTGGAAGCAATTTAATGCGAGAAACACGTTATCTGGTGTTTACACCACTCCACAGTGCGTTTGATATGCAGAACCGGAGATATCATGGTTTTCGTGGGGTTTCAAGCTGAGATATGCATTTTCTGCGATAATCTTGATGAGGCTTCTGTGAGAAGTATGCAGAATCATGGAAATCGCTCTTTGGGAGCAATTTAATGCGAGAAACACGTGTTCTGGTGTTTTCACCACTCCACAGTACGTTTGATATGCAGAACCGGAGATATCTTGGTTTTCGTGGGGTTTCAAGCTGAGATATGCGTTTTCTGCGATAATCTTGGTGCGGCTTCTGTGAGAAGTATGCAGAATCATCGAAATCGCCCTTTTGGAGCTAATTAATGCGAAAAAACGCGTTTCCTGCTGTTTTCACCACTCCACAGTGCGTTTGATATGCAGAACCGGAGATACCTTGGTTTTCGTGGGGTTTCAAGCTGAGATATGCATTTTCTGCGATAATCATGTTGATTCTTCTGTGAGTAGTATGCAGAATCATGGAAATCGCTCTTTGGGAGCAATTTAATGCGATAAACACGTGTTCTGGTGTTTTCACCACTCCACAGTACGTTTGATATGCAGAACCGGAGATATCTTGGTTTTCGTGGGGTTTCAAGCTGAGATATGCGTTTTCTGCGATAATCTTGGTGCGGCTTCTGTGAGAAGTATGCAAAATCATCGAAATCGCCCTTTTGGAGCTAATTAATGCGAAAAAACGCGTTTCCGGGTGTTTTCACCACACCTCAGTGCGTTTGATATGCAGATCCGGAGATATCTTGGTTTTCGTGGGGTTGCAAGCTGAGATAAGCATTTTCTGCGATAATCTTGTTGGTTCTTCTGTGAGTAGTATGCAGAATCGTGGAAATCGCTCTTTGGGAGCAATTTAATGCGAGAAACACGTGTTCTGGTGTTTTCACCACTCCACAGTACGTTTGATATGCAGAACCGGAGATATCTTGGTTTTCGTGGGGTTTCAAGCTGAGATATGCATTTTCTGCGATAATCTTGTTGGTTCTTCTGTGAGTAGTATGCAGAATCATGGAAATCGCTCTTTGGGAGCAATTTAATGCGATAAACACGTGTTCTGGTGTTTTCACCACTCCACAGTACGTTTGATATGCAGAACCGGAGATATCTTGGTTTTCGTGGGGTTTCAAGCTGAGATATGCGTTTTCTGCGATAATCTTGGTGCGGCTTCTGTGAGAAGTATGCAAAATCATCGAAATCGCCCTTTTGGAGCTAATTAATGCGAAAAAACGCGTTTCCGGGTGTTTTCACCACTCCTCAGTGCGTTTGATATGCAGAACCGGAGATATCTTGGTTTTCGTGGGGTTTCAAGCTGAGATATGCATTTTCTGCGATAATCTTGTTGGTTCTTCTGTGAGTAGTATGCAGAATCATGGAAATCGTTCTTTGGGAGCAATTTAATGCGAGAAACACGTGTTCTGGTGTTTTCACCACTCCACAGTACGTTTGATATGCAGAACCGGAGATATGTTGGTTTTCGTGGGGTTTCAAGCTGAGAAATGCATTTTCTGCGATAAGCTTGGTGAGGCTTCTGTGAGAAGTATGCAGAATCATGGAAATCGTTCTTTGGGAGCAATTTAATGCGAGAAACACGTGTTCTGGTGTTTTCACCACTCCACAGTACGTTTGATATGCAGAACCGGAGATATGTTGGTTTTCGTGGGGTTTCAAGCTGAGAAATGCATTTTCTGCGATAAGCTTGGTGAGGCTTCTGTGAGAAGTATGCAGAATCATCGAAATCGCTCTGTTGATGCAATTTAATGCGAGAAACACGTTATCTGGTGTTTACACCACTCCACAGTACGTTTGATATGCAGAACCGGAGATATCTTGGTTTTCGTGGTGTTTCAAGCTGAGATATGCGTTTTCTGCGATAATCTTGGTGAGGATTCTCTGAGAAGTATGCAGAATCATCGAAATCGCCCTTTTGGAGCTAATTAATGCGAAAAAACGCGTATCCTGGTGTTTTCTCCACTGCATAGTACGTTTGATATGCAGAACCGGAGATATCCTGGTTTTCGTGGGGTTTCGAGCTGGGATATGCGTTTTCTGCGATAATCTTGGTGGTTCTTCTGTGAGAAGTATGCAGAATCATGGAAATCGCTCTATGGGAGCAATTTAATGCGAGAAACACGTGTTCTGGTGTTATCACCACTCCACAGTACGTTTGATATGCAGAACCGGCGATGTCTTGGATTTCGTGGGGTTTCAAGCTGAGATATGCATTTTCTGCGATGACCTTGGTGGTTTTTCTGTGAGAAGTATGCAGAATCATGGAAATCGCTCTTTGGGAGCAATTTAATGCGAAAAAACACGTTTTCTGGTGTTTTCACCACTCCACAGTACGTTTGATATACAGAACCGGCGATGTCTTGGTTTTCGTGGGGTTTCAAGCTGAGATATGCATTTTCTGCGATAATCTTGTTGGTTCTTCAGTGAGAAGTATGCAGAATCATGGAAATCGCTCTTTGGAAGCAATTTAATGCGAGAAACACGTTATCTGGTGTTTTCACCACTCCACAGTGCGTTTGATATGCAGAACCGGAGATATCATGGTTTTCGTGGGGTTTCAAGCTGAGATATGCATTTTCTGCGATAATCTTGATGAGGCTTCTGTGAGAAGTATGCAGAATCATGGAAATCGCTCTTTGGAAGCAATTTAATGCGAGAAACACGTTATCTGGTGTTTACACCACACCACAGTACGTTTGATATGCAGAACCGAAGATATCTTGGTTTTCGTGGGGTTTCAAGCTGAGATACGCATTTTCTGGGATAATCTTGGTGGTTCTTCTGTGAGAAGTATGCAGAATCATCGAAATCGCTCTTTTGAAGCTATTTAATGCGAGAAACACGTTATCTGGTGTTTTCACGACTCCACAGTGAGTTTGATATGCAGAACCGGATATTTCTTGGTTTTCGTGGGGTTCCAAGCTGAGATATGCATTTTCTGGGATAATCTTGGTGGTTCTTCTGTGAGAAGTATGCAGAATCATCGAAATCGCTCTTTTGAAGCTATTTAATGCGAGAAACACGTTATCTGGTGTTTTCACGACTCCACAGTGAGTTCGATATGCAGAACCGGATACTTCTTGGTTTTCGTGGGGTTTCAAGCTGAGATATGCATTTTCTGCGATCATCTTGGTGAGGCTTCTATAAGAAGTATGCCGTATCATCGAAATCGCTCTTTTCGAGCTAATTAATTCCAGAAACACGTTATCTGGTGTTTTCACCACTCCACAGTGCGTTTGATATGCAGAAACGGCGATATCTTGGTTTTCGTTGCGTTTCAAGCTGAGATATGCGTTTTCTGCGATAATCTTGATGAGGCTTCTGTGAGAAGTATGCAGAATCATCGAAATCGCCCTTTTGGAGCTAATTAATCCGAAAAAACGCGTTTCCTGCTGTTTTCACCACTCCACATTGCGTTTGATATGCAGAACCGGAGATATCTTGGTTTTCGTGGGGTTTCAAGCTGAGATATGCATTTTCTGCGATAATCTTGTTGGTTCTTCTGTGAGTAGTATGCAGAATCGTGGAAATCGCTCTTTGGGAGCAATTTAATGCGAGAAACACGTGTTCTGGTGTTTTCACCACTCCACAGTACGTTTGATATGCAGAACCGGAGATTTCTTGGTTTTCGTGGGGTTTCAAGCTGAGATATGCATTTTCTGCGATAATCTTGTTGGTTCTTCTGTGAGTAGTATGCAGAATCATGGAAATCGTTCTTTGGGAGCAATTTAATGCGAGAAACACGTGTTCTGGTGTTTTCACCACTCCACAGTACGTTTGATATGCAGAACCGGAGATATCTTGGTTTTCGTGGGGTTTCAAGCTGAGATATGCATTTTCTGCGATAATCTTGGTGAGGCTTCTGTGCGAAGTATGCAGAATCATCGAAATCGCTCTTTTGAAGCAATTTAATGCGAGAAACACGTTATCTGGTGTTTACACCACACCACAGTACGTTTGATATGCAGAACCGAAGATATCTTGGTTTTCGTGGGGTTTCAAGCTGAGATACGCATTTTCTGGGATAATCTTGGTGGTTCTTCTATGAGAAGTATGCAGAATCATCGAAATCGCTCTTTTGAAGCTATTTAATGCGAGAAACACGTTATCTGGTGTTTTCACGACTCCACAGTGAGTTTGATATGCAGAACCGGATATTTCTTGGTTTTCGTGGGGTTCCAAGCTGAGATATGCATTTTCTGCTATAATCTTGGTGAGGCTTCTGTGCGAAGTATGCAGAATCATCGAAATCGCTCTTTTGAAGCAATTTAATGCGAGAAACACGTTATCTGGTGTTTACACCACTCCACAGTACGTCTGATATGCAGAACCGAAGATATCTTGGTTTTCGTGGGGTTTCAAGCTGAGATACGCATTTTCTGGGATAATCTTGGTGGTTCTTCTGTGAGAAGTATGCAGAATCATCGAAATCGCTCTTTTGAAGCTATTTAATGCGAGAAACACGTTATCTGGTGTTTTCACGACTCCACAGTGAGTTTGATATGCAGAACCGGAGATATCTTGGTTTTCGTGCGGTTTCAAGCTGAGACATGCGTTTTCTGCGATAATCTTGGTGAGGCTTCTGTGAGAAGTATGCAGAATCATCGAAATCGCTCTTTTGAAGCAATTTAATGCGAGAAACACGTGTTCTGGTTTTTCACCACTCCACAGTACGTTTGATATACAGAACCGGAGATATCTTGGTTTTCGTGGGGTTTCAAGCTGAGATATGCGTTTTCTGCGATAATCTTGGTGCGGCTTCTGTGAGAAGTATGCAGAATCATCGAAATCGCCCTTTTGGAGCTAATTAATGCGAAAAAACGCGTTTCCTGGTGTTTTCACCACTCCTCAGTGCGTTTGATATGCAGAACCGGAGATATCTTGGTTTTCGTGGGGTTTCAAGCTGAGATATGCGTTTTCTGCGATAATCTTGGTGCGGCTTCTGTGAGAAGTATGCAGAATCATCGAAATCGCCCTTTTGGAGCTAATTAATGCGAAAAAACGCGTTTCCTGGTGTTTTCACCACTCCTCAGTGCGTTTGATATGCAGAACCGGAGATATCTTGGTTTTCGTGGGGTTTCAAGCTGAGATATGCATTTTCTGCGATAATCTTGTTGGTTCTTCTGTGAGAAGTATGCATAACCATGGAAATCGCTCTTTGGGAGCAATTTAATTCGATAAACACGTGTTCTGGTGTTTTCACTACTCCACAGTACGTTTGATATGCAGAACCGCAGATATCTTGGTTTTCGTGCGGTTTCAAGCTGAGACATGCGTTTTCTGCGATAATCTTGGTGAGGCTTCTGTGAGAAGTATGCAGAATCATCGAAATCGCTCTTTTGAAGCAATTTAATGCGAGAAACACGTGTTCTGGTTTTTCACCACTCCACAGTACGTTTGATATACAGAACCGGAGATATCTTGGTTTTCGTGGGGTTTCAAGCTGAGATATGCGTTTTCTGCGATAATCTTGGTGCGGCTTCTGTGAGAAGTATGCAGAATCATCGAAATCGCCCTTTTGGAGCTAATTAATGCGAAAAAACGCGTTTCCTGGTGTTTTCACCACTCCTCAGTGCGTTTGATATGCAGAACCGGAGATATCTTGGTTTTCGTGGGGTTTCAAGCTGAGATATGCGTTTTCTGCGATAATCTTGGTGCGGCTTCTGTGAGAAGTATGCAGAATCATCGAAATCGCTCTTTTGAAGCTATTTAATGCGAAAAAACGCGTATCCTGGTGTTTTCACCACTGCACAGTACGTTTGATATGCAGAACCGGAGATATCTTGGTTTTCGTGGGGTTTCAAGCTGGGATATGCGTTTTCTGCGATAATCTTGGTGGTTCTTCTGTGAGAAGTATGCAGAATCATGGAAATCGCTCTTTGGGAGCAATTTAATTCGATAAACACGTGTTCTGGTGTTTTCACTACTCCACAGTACGTTTGATATGCAGAGCCGCAGATATCTTGGTTTTCGTGGGGTTTCATGCTGAGATATGCATTTTCTGGGATAATCATGGTGGTTCTTCTGTGAGAAGTATGCAGAATCATCGAAATCGCTCTTTTGAAGCTATTTAATGCGAGAAACACGTTATCTGGTGTTTTCACGACTCCACAGTGAGTTTGATATGCAGAACCGGATATTTCTTGGTTTTCGTGGGGTTTCAAGCTGATATATGCATTTTCTGGGATACTCTTGGTGGTACTTCTGTGCGAAGTATGCAGAATAATCGAAATCGGTCTTTTGAAGCTATTTAATGCGACATACACGTTATCTGGTGCTTTCACCACTCCACAGTGCGTTTGATATGCAGAACCGGAGATATCTTGGTTTTCGTGGGGTTTCAAGCTGAGATATGCGTTTTCTGCGATAATCTTGGTGCGGCTTCTGTGAGAAGTATGCAGAATCATCGAAATCGCTCTTTTGAAGCTATTTAATGCGAAAAAACGCGTATCCTGGTGTTTTCACCACTGCACAGTACGTTTGATATGCAGAACCGGAGATATCTTGGTTTTCGTGGGGTTTCAAGCTGGGATATGCGTTTTCTGCGATAATCTTGGTGGTTCTTCTAGGAGAAGTATGCAGAATCATGGAAATCGCTCTTTGGGAGCAATTTAATTCGATAAACACGTGTTCTGGTGTTTTCACTACTCCACAGTACGTTTGATATGCAGAACCGCAGATATCTTGGTTTTCGTGGGGTTTCAAGCTGAGATATGCATTTTCTGGGATAATCATGGTGGTTCTTCTGTGAGAAGTATGCAGAATCATCGAAATCGCTCTTTTGAAGCAATTTAATGCGAGAAACACGTTATCTGGTGTTTACACCACTCCACAGTACGTCTGATATGCAGAACCGAAGATATCTTGGTTTTCGTGGGGTTTCAAGCTGAGATACGCATTTTCTGGGATAATCTTGGTGGTTCTTCTGTGAGAAGTATGCAGAATCATCGAAATCGCTCTTTTGAAGCTATTTAATGCGAGAAACACGTTATCTGGTGTTTTCACGACTCCACAGTGAGTTTGATATGCAGAACCGGAGATATCTTGGTTTTCGTGGGGTTTCAAGCTGAGATATGCGTTTTCTGCGATAATCTTGGTGCGGCTTCTGTGAGAAGTATGCAGAATCATCGAAATCGCCCTTTTGGAACTAATTAATGCGAAAAAACGCGTTTCCTGGTGTTTTCACCACTCCTCAGTGCGTTTGATATGCAGAACCGGAGATATCTTGGTTTTCGTGGGGTTTCAAGCTGAGATATGCATTTTCTGCGATAATCTTGTTGGTTCTTCTGTGAGTAGTATGCATAACCATGGAAATCGCTCTTTGGGAGCAATTTAATTCGATAAACACGTGTTCTGGTGTTTTCACTACTCCACAGTACGTTTGATATGCAGAACCGCAGATATCTTGGTTTTCGTGCGGTTTCAAGCTGAGACATGCGTTTTCTGCGATAATCTTGGTGAGGCTTCTGTGAAAAGTATGCAGAATCATCGAAATCGCTCTTTTGAAGCAATTTAATGCGAGAAACACGTGTTCTGGTTTTTCACCACTCCACAGTACGTTTGATATACAGAACCGGAGATATCTTGGTTTTCGTGGGGTTTCAAGCTGAGATATGCGTTTTCTGCGATAATCTTGGTGCGGCTTCTGTGAGAAGTATGCAGAATCATCGAAATCGCCCTTTTGGAGCTAATTAATGCGAAAAAACGCGTTTCCTGGTGTTTTCACCACTCCTCAGTGCGTTTGATATGCAGAACCGGAGATATCTTGGTTTTCGTGGGGTTTCAAGCTGAGATATGCGTTTTCTGCGATAATCTTGGTGCGGCTTCTGTGAGAAGTATGCAGAATCATCGAAATCGCTCTTTTGAAGCTATTTAATGCGAAAAAACGCGTATCCTGGTGTTTTCACCACTGCACAGTACGTTTGATATGCAGAACCGGAGATATCTTGGTTTTCGTGGGGTTTCAAGCTGGGATATGCGTTTTCTGCGATAATCTTGGTGGTTCTTCTGTGAGAAGTATGCAGAATCATGGAAATCGCTCTTTGGGAGCAAGTTAATTCGATAAACACGTGTTCTGGTGTTTTCACTACTCCACAGTACGTTTGATATGCAGAACCGCAGATATCTTGGTTTTCGTGGGGTTTCATGCTGAGATATGCATTTTCTGGGATAATCATGGTGGTTCTTCTGTGAGAAGTATGTAGAATCATCGAAATCGCTCTTTTGAAGCTATTTAATGCGAGAAACACGTTATCTGGTGTTTTCACGACTCCACAGTGAGTTTGATATGCAGAACCGGATATTTCTTGGTTTTCGTGGGGTTTCAAGCTGATATATGCATTTTCTGGGATACTCTTGGTGGTACTTCTGTGCGAAGTATGCAGAATAATCGAAATCGGTCTTTTGAAGCTATTTAATGCGACATACACGTTATCTGGTGCTTTCACCACTCCACAGTGCGTTTGATATGCAGAACCGGAGATATCTTGGTTTTCGTGGGGTTTCAAGCTGAGATATGCGTTTTCTGCGATAATCTTGGTGCGGCTTCTGTGAGAAGTATGCAGAATCATCGAAATCGCTCTTTTGAAGCTATTTAATGCGAAAAAACGCGTATCCTGGTGTTTTCACCACTGCACAGTACGTTTGATATGCAGAACCGGAGATATCTTGGTTTTCGTGGGGTTTCAAGCTGGGATATGCGTTTTCTGCGATAATCTTGGTGGTTCTTCTAGGAGAAGTATGCAGAATCATGGAAATCGCTCTTTGGGAGCAATTTAATTCGATAAACACGTGTTCTGGTGTTTTCACTACTCCACAGTACGTTTGATATGCAGAACCGCAGATATCTTGGTTTTCGTGGGGTTTCAAGCTGAGATATGCATTTTCTGGGATAATCATGGTGGTTCTTCTGTGAGAAGTATGCAGAATCATCGAAATCGCTCTTTTGAAGCAATTTAATGCGAGAAACACGTTATCTGGTGTTTACACCACTCCACAGTACGTCTGATATGCAGAACCGAAGATATCTTGGTTTTCGTGGGGTTTCAAGCTGAGATACGCATTTTCTGGGATAATCTTGGTGGTTCTTCTGTGAGAAGTATGCAGAATCATCGAAATCGCTCTTTTGAAGCAATTTAATGCGAGAAACACGTGTTCTGGTTTTTCACCACTCCACAGTACGTTTGATATACAGAACCGGAGATATCTTGGTTTTCGTGGGGTTTCAAGCTGAGATATGCGTTTTCTGCGATAATCTTGGTGAGGCTTCTGTGAGAAGTATGCAGAATCATCGAAATCGCTCTTTTGAAGCAATTTAATGCGAGAAACACGTGTTCTGGTTTTTCACCACTCCACAGTACGTTTGATATACAGAACCGGAGATATCTTGGTTTTCGTGGGGTTTCAAGCTGAGATATGCGTTTTCTGCGATAATCTTGGTGCGGCTTCTGTGAGAAGTATGCAGAATCATCGAAATCGCCCTTTTGGAGCTAATTAATGCGAAAAAACGCGTTTCCTGGTGTTTTCACCACTCCTCAGTGCGTTTGATATGCAGAACCGGAGATATCTTGGTTTTCGTGGGGTTTCAAGCTGAGATATGCGTTTTCTGCGATAATCTTGGTGCGGCTTCTGTGAGAAGTATGCAGAATCATCGAAATCGCCCTTTTGGAGCTAATTAATGCGAAAAAACGCGTTTCCTGGTGTTTTCACCACTCCTCAGTGCGTTTGATATGCAGAACCGGCGATATCTTGGTTTTCGTGGGGTTTCAAGCTGAGATATGCATTTTCTGCGATAATCTTGTTGGTTCTTCTGTGAGTAGTATGCATAACCATGGAAATCGCTCTTTGGGAGCAATTTAATTCGATAAACACGTGTTCTGGTGTTTTCACTACTCCACAGTACGTTTGATATGCAGAACCGCAGATATCTTGGTTTTCGTGCGGTTTCAAGCTGAGACATGCGTTTTCTGCGATAATCTTGGTGAGGCTTCTGTGAGAAGTATGCAGAATCATCGAAATCGCTCTTTTGAAGCAATTTAATGCGAGAAACACGTGTTCTGGTTTTTCACCACTCCACAGTACGTTTGATATACAGAACCGGAGATATCTTGGTTTTCGTGGGGTTTCAAGCTGAGATATGCGTTTTCTGCGATAATCTTGGTGCGGCTTCTGTGAGAAGTATGCAGAATCATCGAAATCGCCCTTTTGGAGCTAATTAATGCGAAAAAACGCGTTTCCTGGTGTTTTCACCACTCCTCAGTGCGTTTGATATGCAGAACCGGAGATATCTTGGTTTTCGTGGGGTTTCAAGCTGAGATATGCGTTTTCTGCGATAATCTTGGTGCGGCTTCTGTGAGAAGTATGCAGAATCATCGAAATCGCTCTTTTGAAGCTATTTAATGCGAAAAAACGCGTATCCTGGTGTTTTCACCACTGCACAGTACGTTTGATATGCAGAACCGGAGATATCTTGGTTTTCGTGGGGTTTCAAGCTAGGATATGCGTTTTCTGCGATAATCTTGGTGGTTCTTCTGTGAGAAGTATGCAGAATCATGGAAATCGCTCTTTGGGAGCAATTTAATTCGATAAACACGTGTTCTGGTGTTTTCACTACTCCACAGTACGTTTGATATGCAGAACCGCAGATATCTTGGTTTTCGTGGGGTTTCATGCTGAGATATGCATTTTCTGGGATAATCATGGTGGTTCTTCTGTGAGAAGTATGTAGAATCATCGAAATCGCTCTTTTGAAGCTATTTAATGCGAGAAACACGTTATCTGGTGTTTTCACGACTCCACAGTGAGTTTGATATGCAGAACCGGATATTTCTTGGTTTTCGTGGGGTTTCAAGCTGATATATGCATTTTCTGGGATACTCTTGGTGGTACTTCTGTGCGAAGTATGCAGAATAATCGAAATCGGTCTTTTGAAGCTATTTAATGCGACATACACGTTATCTGGTGCTTTCACCACTCCACAGTGCGTTTGATATGCAGAACCGGAGATATCTTGGTTTTCGTGGGGTTTCAAGCTGAGATATGCGTTTTCTGCGATAATCTTGGTGCGGCTTCTGTGAGAAGTATGCAGAATCATCGAAATCGCTCTTTTGAAGCTATTTAATGCGAAAAAACGCGTATCCTGGTGTTTTCACCACTGCACAGTACGTTTGATATGCAGAACCGGAGATATCTTGGTTTTCGTGGGGTTTCAAGCTGGGATATGCGTTTTCTGCGATAATCTTGGTGGTTCTTCTAGGAGAAGTATGCAGAATCATGGAAATCGCTCTTTGGGAGCAATTTAATTCGATAAACACGTGTTCTGGTGTTTTCACTACTCCACAGTACGTTTGATATGCAGAACCGCAGATATCTTGGTTTTCGTGGGGTTTCAAGCTGAGATATGCATTTTCTGGGATAATCATGGTGGTTCTTCTGTGAGAAGTATGCAGAATCATCGAAATCGCTCTTTTGAAGCAATTTAATGCGAGAAACACGTTATCTGGTGTTTACACCACTCCACAGTACGTCTGATATGCAGAACCGAAGATATCTTGGTTTTCGTGGGGTTTCAAGCTGAGATACGCATTTTCTGGGATAATCTTGGTGGTTCTTCTGTGAGAAGTATGCAGAATCATCGAAATCGCTCTTTTGAAGCTATTTAATGCGAGAAACACGTTATCTGGTGTTTTCACGACTCCACAGTGAGTTTGATATGCAGAACCGGAGATATCTTGGTTTTCGTGCGGTTTCAAGCTGAGACATGCGTTTTCTGCGATAATCTTGGTGAGGCTTCTGTGAGAAGTATGCAGAATCATCGAAATCGCTCTTTTGAAGCAATTTAATGCGAGAAACACGTGTTCTGGTTTTTCACCACTCCACAGTACGTTTGATATACAGAACCGGAGATATCTTGGTTTTCGTGGGGTTTCAAGCTGAGATATGCGTTTTCTGCGATAATCTTGGTGCGGCTTCTGTGAGAAGTATGCAGAATCATCGAAATCGCCCTTTTGGAGCTAATTAATGCGAAAAAACGCGTTTCCTGGTGTTTTCACCACTCCTCAGTGCGTTTGATATGCAGAACCGGAGATATCTTGGTTTTCGTGGGGTTTCAAGCTGAGATATGCGTTTTCTGCGATAATCTTGGTGCGGCTTCTGTGAGAAGTATGCAGAATCATCGAAATCGCCCTTTTGGAGCTAATTAATGCGAAAAAACGCGTTTCCTGGTGTTTTCACCACTCCTCAGTGCGTTTGATATGCAGAACCGGCGATATCTTGGTTTTCGTGGGGTTTCAAGCTGAGATATGCATTTTCTGCGATAATCTTGTTGGTTCTTCTGTGAGTAGTATGCATAACCATGGAAATCGCTCTTTGGGAGCAATTTAATTCGATAAACACGTGTTCTGGTGTTTTCACTACTCCACAGTACGTTTGATATGCAGAACCGCAGATATCTTGGTTTTCGTGCGGTTTCAAGCTGAGACATGCGTTTTCTGCGATAATCTTGGTGAGGCTTCTGTGAGAAGTATGCAGAATCATCGAAATCGCTCTTTTGAAGCAATTTAATGCGAGAAACACGTGTTCTGGTTTTTCACCACTCCACAGTACGTTTGATATACAGAACCGGAGATATCTTGGTTTTCGTGGGGTTTCAAGCTGAGATATGCGTTTTCTGCGATAATCTTGGTGCGGCTTCTGTGAGAAGTATGCAGAATCATCGAAATCGCCCTTTTGGAGCTAATTAATGCGAAAAAACGCGTTTCCTGGTGTTTTCACCACTCCTCAGTGCGTTTGATATGCAGAACCGGAGATATCTTGGTTTTCGTGGGGTTTCAAGCTAGGATATGCGTTTTCTGCGATAATCTTGGTGGTTCTTCTGTGAGAAGTATGCAGAATCATGGAAATCGCTCTTTGGGAGCAATTTAATTCGATAAACACGTGTTCTGGTGTTTTCACTACTCCACAGTACGTTTGATATGCAGAACCGCAGATATCTTGGTTTTCGTGGGGTTTCAAGCTGAGATATGCATTTTCTGGGATAATCATGGTGGTTCTTCTGTGAGAAATATGCAGAATCATCGAAATCGCTCTTTTGAAGCTATTTAATGCGAGAAACACGTTATCTGGTGTTTTCACGACTCCACAGTGAGTTTGATATGCAGAACCGGATATTTCTTGGTTTTCGTGGGGTTTCAAGCTGATATATGCATTTTCTGGGATACTCTTGGTGGTACTTCTGTGCGAAGTATGCAGAATAATCGAAATCGGTCTTTTGAAGCTATTTAATGCGACATACACGTTATCTGGTGCTTTCACCACTCCACAGTGCGTTTGATATGCAGAACCGGAGATATCTTGGTTTTCGTGGGGTTTCAAGCTGAGATATGCGTTTTCTGCGATAATAGTGGTGAGGCTTCTGTGAGAAGTATGCAGAATCATCGAAATCGCCCTTTTGGAGCTAATTAACGCGAAAAAACGCGTATCCTGGTGTTTTCACCACTGCACAGTACGTTTGATATGCAGAACCGGAGATATCTTGGTTTTCGTGCGGTTTCAAGCTGGGATATGCGTTTTCTGCGATAATCTTGGTGGTTCTTCTGTGAGAAGTATGCAGAATCATGGAAATCGCTCTTTGGGAGCAATTTAATTCGATAAACACGTGTTCTGGTGTTTTCACTACTCCACAGTACGTTTGATATGCAGAACCGCAGATATCTTGGTTTTCGTGGGGTTTCAAGCTGAGATATGCGTTTTCTGCGATAATCTTGGTGCGGCTTCTGTGAGAAGTATGCAGAATCATCGAAATCGCCCTTTTGGAGCTAATTAATGCGAAAAAACGCGTTTCCTGGTGTTTTCACCACTCCTCAGTGCGTTTGATATGCAGAACCGGAGATATCTTGGTTTTCGTGGGGTTTCAAGCTGAGATATGCGTTTTCTGCGATAATCTTGGTGCGGCTTCTGTGAGAAGTATGCAGAATCATCGAAATCGCCCTTTTGGAGCTAATTAATGCGAAAAAACGCGTTTCCTGGTGTTTTCACCACTCCTCAGTGCGTTTGATATGCAGAACCGGAGATATCTTGGTTTTCGTGGGGTTTCAAGCTGAGATATGCATTTTCTGCGATAATCTTGTTGGTTCTTCTGTGAGTAGTATGCAGAATCATGGAAATCGCTCTTTGGGAGCAATTTAATGCGAGAAACACGTGTTCTGGTGTTTTCACCACTCCACAGTACGTTTGATATGCAGAACCGGAGATATCTTGTTTTTCGTGGGGTTTCAAGCTGAGATATGCATTTTCTGCGATAATCTTGTTGGTTCTTCTGTGAGTAGTATGCAGAATCATGGAAATCGTTCTTTGGGAGCAATTTAATGCGAGAAACACGTGTTCTGGTGTTTTCACCACTCCACAGTACGTTTGATATGCAGAACCGGAGATATCTTGGTTTTCGTGGGGTTTCAAGCTGAGATATGCATTTTCTGCGATAATCTTGTTGAGGCTTCTGTGCGAAGTATGCAGAATCATCGAAATCGCTCTTTTGAAGCAATTTAATGCGAGAAACACGTTATCTGGTGTTTACACCACTCCACAGTACGTTTGATATGCAGAACCGAAGATATCTTGGTTTTCGTGGGGTTTCAAGCTGAGATACGCATTTTCTGGGATAATCTTGGTGGTTCTTCTGTGAGAAGTATGCAGAATCATCGAAATCGCTCTTTTGAAGCTATTTAATGCGACAAACACGTTATCTGGTGTTTTCACGACTCCACAGTGAGTTTAATATGCAGAACCGGATATTTCTTGGTTTTCGTGGGGTTCCAAGCTGAGATATGCATTTTCTGCGATAATCTTGGTGAGGCTTCTGTGCGAAGTATGCAGAATCATCGAAATCGCTCTTTTGAAGCAATTTAATGCGAGAAACACGTTATCTGGTGTTTACACCACTCCACAGTACGTCTGATATGCAGAACCGAAGATATCTTGGTTTTCGTGGGGTTTCAAGCTGGGATATGCGTTTTCTGCGATAATCTTGGTGGTTCTTCTGTGAGAAGTATGCAGAATCATGGAAATCGCTCTTTGGGAGCAATTTAATGCGATAAACACGTGTTCTGGTGTTTTCACCACTCCTCAGTACGTTTGATATGCAGAACCGGAGATATCTTGGTTTTCGTGGGGTTTCAAGCTGAGATATGCGTTTTCTGCGATAATCTTGGTGCGGCTTCTGTGAGAAGTATGCAGAATCATCGAAATCGCCCTTTTGGAGCTAATTAATGCGAAAAAACGCGTTTCCTGGTGTTTTCACCACTCCTCAGTGCGTTTGATATGCAGAACCGGAGATATCTTGGTTTTCGTGGGGTTTCAAGCTGAGATATGCGTTTTCTGCGATAATCTTGATGAGGCTTCTGTGAGAAGTTTGCAGAATCATCGAAATCGCTCTATTGAAGCAATTTAATGCAAGAAACACGTTATCTGGTGGTTTCACCACTCCACAGTGCGTTTGATATGCAGAACCGGAGATATCTTGGTTTTCGTGGGGTTTCAAGCTGAGATATGCATTTTCTGCGATAATCTTGTTGGTTCTTCTGTGGGTAGTATGCAGAAACATGGAAATCGCTCTTTGGGTGCAATTTAATGCGAGAAACACGTGTTCTGGTGTTTTCACCACTCCACAGTACGTTTGACATGCAGAACCGGAGATATCTTGGTTTTCGTGGGGTTTCAAGCTGAGATATGCGTTTTCTGCGATAATCTTGGTGCGGCTTCTGTGAGAAGTATGCAGAATCATCGAAATCGCCCTTTTGGAGCTAATTAATGCGAAAAAACGCGTTTCCTGGTGTTTTCACCACTCCTCAGTGCGTTTGATATGCAGAACCGGAGATATCTTGGTTTTCGTGGGGTTTCAAGCTGAGATATGCGTTTTCTGCGATAATCTTGGTGCGGCTTCTGTGAGAAGTATGCAGAATCATCGAAATCGCTCTTTTGAAGCTATTTAATGCGAAAAAACGCGTATCCTGGTGTTTTCACCACTGCACAGTACGTTTGATATGCAGAACCGGAGATATCTTGGTTTTCGTGGGGTTTCAAGCTAGGATATGCGTTTTCTGCGATAATCTTGGTGGTTCTTCTGTGAGAAGTATGCAGAATCATGGAAATCGCTCTTTGGGAGCAATTTAATTCGATAAACACGTGTTCTGGTGTTTTCACTACTCCACAGTACGTTTGATATGCAGAACCGCAGATATCTTGGTTTTCGTGGGGTTTCAAGCTGAGATATGCATTTTCTGGGATAATCATGGTGGTTCTTCTGTGAGAAATATGCAGAATCATCGAAATCGCTCTTTTGAAGCTATTTAATGCGAGAAACACGTTATCTGGTGTTTTCACGACTCCACAGTGAGTTTGATATGCAGAACCGGATATTTCTTGGTTTTCGTGGGGTTTCAAGCTGATATATGCATTTTCTGGGATACTCTTGGTGGTACTTCTGTGCGAAGTATGCAGAATAATCGAAATCGGTCTTTTGAAGCTATTTAATGCGACATACACGTTATCTGGTGCTTTCACCACTCCACAGTGCGTTTGATATGCAGAACCGGAGATATCTTGGTTTTCGTGGGGTTTCAAGCTGAGATATGCGTTTTCTGCGATAATCGTGGTGAGGCTTCTGTGAGAAGTATGCAGAATCATCGAAATCGCCCTTTTGGAGCTAATTAACGCGAAAAAACGCGTATCCTGGTGTTTTCACCACTGCACAGTACGTTTGATATGCAGAACCGGAGATATCTTGGTTTTCGTGCGGTTTCAAGCTGAGACATGCGTTTTCTGCGATAATCTTGGTGAGGCTTCTGTGAGAAGTATGCAGAATCATCGAAATCGCTCTTTTGAAGCAATTTAATGCGAGAAACACGTGTTCTGGTTTTTCACCACTCCACAGTACGTTTGATATACAGAACCGGAGATATCTTGGTTTTCGTGGGGTTTCAAGCTGAGATATGCGTTTTCTGCGATAATCTTGGTGCGGCTTCTGTGAGATGTATGCAGAATCATCGAAATCGCCCTTTTGGAGCTAATTAATGCGAAAAAACGCGTTTCCTGGTGTTTTCTCCACTCCTCAGTGCGTTTGATATGCAGAACCGGAGATATCTTCGTTTTCGTGGGGTTTCAAGCTGAGATATGCGTTTTCTGCGATAATCTTGGTGCGGCTTCTGTGAGAAGTATCCAGAATCATCGAAATCGCCCTTTTGGAGCTAATTAATGCGAAAAAACGCGTTTCCTGGTGTTTTCACCACTCCTCAGTGCGTTTGATATGCAGAACCGGAGATATCTTGGTTTTCGTGGGGTTTCAAGCTGAGATATGCATTTTCTGCGATAATCTTGTTGGTTCTTCTGTGAGTAGTATGCATAACCATGGAAATCGCTCTTTGGGAGCAATTTAATGCGAGAAACACGTGTTCTGGTGTTTTCACTACTCCACAGTACGTTTGATATGCAGAACCGAAGATATCTTGGTTTTCGTGGGGTTTCAAGCTGAGATATGCATTTTCTGGGATAATCTTGGTGGTTCTTCTGTGAGAAGTATGCAGAATCATCGAAATCGCTCTTTTGAAGCTATTTAATGCGAAAAAACGCGTATCCTGGTGTTTTCACCACTGCACAGTACGTTTGATATGCAGAACCGGAGATATCTTGGTTTTCGTGGGGTTTCAAGCTGGGATATGCGTTTTCTGCGATAATCTTGGTGGTTCTTCTGTGAGAAGTATGCAGAATCATGGAAATCGCTCTTTGGGAGCAATTTAATTCGATAAACACGTGTTCTGGTGTTTTCACTACTCCACAGTACGTTTGATATGCAGAACCGCAGATATCTTGGTTTTCGTGGGGTTTCAAGCTGAGATATGCGTTTTCTGCGATAATCTTGGTGCGGCTTCTGTGAGAAGTATGCAGAATCATCGAAATCGCCCTTTTGGAGCTAATTAATGCGAAAAAACGCGTTTCCTGGTGTTTTCACCACTCCTCAGTGCGTTTGATATGCAGAACCGGAGATATCTTGGTTTTCGTGGGGTTTCAAGCTGAGATATGCGTTTTCTGCGATAATCTTGGTGCGGCTTCTGTGAGAAGTATGCAGAATCATCGAAATCGCCCTTTTGGAGCTAATTAATGCGAAAAAACGCGTTTACTGGTGTTTTCACCACTCCTCAGTGCGTTTGATATGCAGAACCGGAGATATCTTGGTTTTCGTGGGGTTTCAAGCTGAGATATGCATTTTCTGCGATAATCTTGTTGGTTCTTCTGTGAGTAGTATGCAGAATCATGGAAATCGCTCTTTGGGAGCAATTTAATGCGAGAAACACGTGTTCTGGTGTTTTCACCACTCCACAGTACGTTTGATATGCAGAACCGGAGATATCTTGTTTTTCGTGGGGTTTCAAGCTGAGATATGCATTTTCTGCGATAATCTTGTTGGTTCTTCTGTGAGTAGTATGCAGAATCATGGAAATCGTTCTTTGGGAGCAATTTAATGCGAGAAACACGTGTTCTGGTGTTTTCACCACTCCACAGTACGTTTGATATGCAGAACCGGAGATATCTTGGTTTTCGTGGGGTTTCAAGCTGAGATATGCATTTTCTGCGATAATCTTGTTGAGGCTTCTGTGCGAAGTATGCAGAATCATCGAAATCGCTCTTTTGAAGCAATTTAATGCGAGAAACACGTTATCTGGTGTTTACACCACTCCACAGTACGTTTGATATGCAGAACCGAAGATATCTTGGTTTTCGTGGGGTTTCAAGCTGAGATACGCATTTTCTGGGATAATCTTGGTGGTTCTTCTGTGAGAAGTATGCAGAATCATCGAAATCGCTCTTTTGAAGCTATTTAATGCGACAAACACGTTATCTGGTGTTTTCACGACTCCACAGTGAGTTTAATATGCAGAACCGGATATTTCTTGGTTTTCGTGGGGTTCCAAGCTGAGATATGCATTTTCTGCGATAATCTTGGTGAGGCTTCTGTGCGAAGTATGCAGAATCATCGAAATCGCTCTTTTGAAGCAATTTAATGCGAGAAACACGTTATCTGGTGTTTACACCACTCCACAGTACGTCTGATATGCAGAACCGAAGATATCTTGGTTTTCGTGGGGTTTCAAGCTGGGATATGCGTTTTCTGCGATAATCTTGGTGGTTCTTCTGTGAGAAGTATGCAGAATCATGGAAATCGCTCTTTGGGAGCAATTTAATGCGATAAACACGTGTTCTGGTGTTTTCACCACTCCTCAGTACGTTTGATATGCAGAACCGGAGATATCTTGGTTTTCGTGGGGTTTCAAGCTGAGATATGCGTTTTCTGCGATAATCTTGGTGCGGCTTCTGTGAGAAGTATGCAGAATCATCGAAATCGCCCTTTTGGAGCTAATTAATGCGAAAAAACGCGTTTCCTGGTGTTTTCACCACTCCTCAGTGCGTTTGATATGCAGAACCGGAGATATCTTGGTTTTCGTGGGGTTTCAAGCTGAGATATGCGTTTTCTGCGATAATCTTGATGAGGCTTCTGTGAGAAGTTTGCAGAATCATCGAAATCGCTCTATTGAAGCAATTTAATGCAAGAAACACGTTATCTGGTGGTTTCACCACTCCACAGTGCGTTTGATATGCAGAACCGGAGATATCTTGGTTTTCGTGGGGTTTCAAGCTGAGATATGCATTTTCTGCGATAATCTTGTTGGTTCTTCTGTGGGTAGTATGCAGAAACATGGAAATCGCTCTTTGGGAGCAATTTAATGCGAGAAACACGTGTTCTGGTGTTTTCACCACTCCACAGTACGTTTGACATGCAGAACCGGAGATATCTTGGTTTTCGTGGGGTTCCAAGCTGAGATATGCATTTTCTTCGATAATCTTGGTGGTTCTTCTGTGAGAATGATGCAGAATCATCGAAATCGCTCTTTTGAAGCTATTTAATGCGAGAAACACGTTATCTGGTGTTTTCACGACTCCACAGTGAGTTTGATATGCAGCACCGGATATATTCTTGGTTTTCGTGTGGTTTCAAGCTGAGATATGCATTTTCTGGGATAATCTTGGTGGTTCTTCTGTGAGAAGTATGCAGAATCATCGAAATCGCTCTTTTGAAGCAACTGAATGCGAGAAACACGTTATCTGGTGTTTACACCACTCCACAGAACGTTTGATATGCAGAACCGCAGATATCTTGGTTTTCGTGGGGTTTCAAGCTGGGATAAGCGTTTTCTGCGATAATCTTGGTGGTTCTCCTGTGAGAAGTATACAGAGTCATGGAAATCGCTCTTTGGGAGCAATTTAATGCGAGAAACACGTGTTCTGGTGTTTTCACCACTCCACAGTGCGTTTGATATGCAGAACTGCCGATATCTTCATTTTCGTGGGGTGTCAAGATGAGATATGCATTTTCTGCGATAATCTTGGTGGTTCTCCTGTGAGAAGTATACAGAGTCATGGAAATCGCTCTTTGGGAGCAATTTAATGCGAGAAACACGTGTTCTGGTGTTTTCACCACTCCACAGTGCGTTTGATATGCAGAACCGGAGATATCTTGGTTTTCGTGGGGTTTCAAGCTGAGATATGCATTTTCTGCGATAATCTTGGTGAGGCTTCTGTGCGAAGTATGCAGAATCATCGAAATCGCCCCTTTGGAGCTAATTAATGCGAAAAAACGCGTTTCCTGGTGTTTTCACCACTCCTCAGTGCGTTTGATATGCAGAACCGGACATATCTTGGGTTTCGTAGGGTTTCAAGCTGAGATATGCATCTTCTGCGATAATCTTGGTGGTTCTACTGTGAGAAGTATGCAGAATCATCGAAATCGCCCTTTTGGAGCTAATTATTGCGACATACACATTATTTGGTGCTTTCACCACTCCACAGTGCGTTTGATATGCAGAACCGGAGGTATCTTGGTTTTCGTGGGGTTTCAATCTGAGATATGCATTTTCTGCGATAATCTTGGTGAGGCTTCTGTGCGAAGTATGCAGAATCATCGAAATCGCTCTTTTGAAGCAATTTAATGCGAGAAACACGTTATCTGGTGTTTACACCACTCCACAGTACGTTTGATATGCAGAACCGAAGATATCTTGGTTTTCGTGGGGTTTCAAGCTGAGATACGCATTTTCTGGGATAATCTTGGTGGTTCTTCTGTGAGAAGTATGCAGAATCATCGAAATCGCTCATTTGAAGCAATTTAATGCGAAAAAACGCGTTTCCTGGTGTTTTCGCCACTCCTCAGTGCGTTTGATATGCAGAACCGGAGATATCTTGGTTTTCGTGGGGTTTCAAGCTGAGATATGCATTTTCTGCGATAATCTTGTTGGTTCTTCTGTGAGTAGTATGCAGAATCATGGAAATCGCTCTTTGGGAGCAATTTAATGCGAGAAACACGTGTTCTGGTGTTTTCACCACTCCACAGTACGTTTGATATGCAGAACCGGAGATATCTTGGTTTTCGTGGGGTTTCAAGCTGAGATATGCATTTTCTGCGATAATCTTGTTGGTTCTTCTGTGAGTAGTATGCAGAATCATGGAAATCGCTCTTTGGGAGCAATTTAATGCGAGAAACACGTGTTCTGGTGTTTTCACCACTCCACAGTACGTTTGATATGCAGAACCGGAGATATCTTGGTTTTCGTGGGATTTCAAGCTGAGATATGCATTTTCTGCGATAATCTTGGTGAGGCTTCTGTGCGAAGTATGCAGAATCATCGAAATCGCCCTTTTGGAGCTAATTAATGCGAAATAACGCGTTTCCTGGTGTTTTCACCACTCCTCAGTGCGTTTGATATGCAGAACCGGAAATATCTTGGTTTTCGTGGGGTTTCAAGCTGAGATATGCATTTTCTGCGATAATCTTGGTGGTTCTACTGTGAGAAGTATGCAGAATCATCGAAATCGCTCTGTTGATGCAATTTAATGCGAGAAACACGTTATCTGGTGTTTACACCACTCCACAGTACGTTTGATATGCAGAACCGGAGATATCTTGGTTTTCGTGGTGTTTCAAGCTGTGATATGCGTTTTCTGCGATAATCTTGGTGAGGATTCCCTGAGAAGTATGCAGAATCATCGAAATCGCCCTTTTGGAGCTAATTAATGCGAAAAAACACGTATCCTGGTGTTTTCTCCACTGCACAGTGCGTTTGATATGCAGAACCGGAGATATCTTGGTTTTCGTGGGGTTTCAAGATGGGATATGTGTTTTCTGCGATAATCTTGGTGGTTCTTCTGTGAGAAGTATGCAGAATCATGGAAATCGCTCTTTGGGAGCAATTTAATTCGATAAACACGTGTTCTGGTGTTTTCACTACTCCACAGTACGTTTGATATGCAGAACCGCAGATATCTTGGTTTTCGTGGGGTTTCAAGCTGAGATATGCGTTTTCTGCGATAATCTTGGTGCGGCTTCTGTGAGAAGTATGCAGAATCATCGAAATCGCCCTTTTGGAGCTAATTAATGCGAAAAAACGCGTTTCCTGGTGTTTTCACCACTCCTCAGTGCGTTTGATATGCAGAACCGGAGATATCTTGGTTTTCGTGGGGTTTCAAGCTGAGATATGCGTTTTCTGCGATAATCTTGGTGCGGCTTCTGTGAGAAGTATGCAGAATCATCGAAATCGCCCTTTTGGAGCTAATTAATGCGAAAAAACGCGTTTCCTGGTGTTTTCACCACTCCTCAGTGCGTTTGATATGCAGAACCGGAGATATCTTGGTTTTCGTGGGGTTTCAAGCTGAGATATGCATTTTCTGCGATAATCTTGTTGGTTCTTCTGTGAGTAGTATGCAGAATCATGGAAATCGCTCTTTGGGAGCAATTTAATGCGAGAAACACGTGTTCTGGTGTTTTCACCACTCCACAGTACGTTTGATATGCAGAACCGGAGATATCTTGTTTTTCGTGGGGTTTCAAGCTGAGATATGCATTTTCTGCGATAATCTTGTTGGTTCTTCTGTGAGTAGTATGCAGAATCATGGAAATCGTTCTTTGGGAGCAATTTAATGCGAGAAACACGTGTTCTGGTGTTTTCACCACTCCACAGTACGTTTGATATGCAGAACCGGAGATATCTTGGTTTTCGTGGGGTTTCAAGCTGAGATATGCATTTTCTGCGATAATCTTGTTGGTTCTTCTGTGAGTAGTATGCAGAATCATGGAAATCGCTCTTTGGGAGCAATTTAATGCGAGAAACACGTGTTCTGGTGTTTTCACCACTCCACAGTACGTTTGATATGCAGAACCGGAGATATCTTGTTTTTCGTGGGGTTTCAAGCTGAGATATGCATTTTCTGCGATAATCTTGTTGGTTCTTCTGTGAGTAGTATGCAGAATCATGGAAATCGTTCTTTGGGAGCAATTTAATGCGAGAAACACGTGTTCTGGTGTTTTCACCACTCCACAGTACGTTTGATATGCAGAACCGGAGATATCTTGGTTTTCGTGGGGTTTCAAGCTGAGATATGCATTTTCTGCGATAATCTTGTTGAGGCTTCTGTGCGAAGTATGCAGAATCATCGAAATCGCTCTTTTGAAGCAATTTAATGCGAGAAACACGTTATCTGGTGTTTACACCACTCCACAGTACGTTTGATATGCAGAACCGAAGATATCTTGGTTTTCGTGGGGTTTCAAGCTGAGATACGCATTTTCTGGGATAATCTTGGTGGTTCTTCTGTGAGAAGTATGCAGAATCATCGAAATCGCTCTTTTGAAGCTATTTAATGCGACAAACACGTTATCTGGTGTTTTCACGACTCCACAGTGAGTTTAATATGCAGAACCGGATATTTCTAGGTTTTCGTGGGGTTCCAAGCTGAGATATGCATTTTCTGCGATAATCTTGGTGAGGCTTCTGTGCGAAGTATGCAGAATTATCGAAATCGCTCTTTTGAAGCAATTTAATGCGAGAAACACGTTATCTGGTGTTTACACCACTCCACAGTACGTCTGATATGCAGAACCGAAGATATCTTGGTTTTCGTGGGGTTTCAAGCTGGGATATGCGTTTTCTGCGATAATCTTGGTGGTTCTTCTGTGAGAAGTATGCAGAATCATGGAAATCGCTCTTTGGGAGCAATTTAATGCGATAAACACGTGTTCTGGTGTTTTCACCACTCCTCAGTACGTTTGATATGCAGAACCGGAGATATCTTGGTTTTCGTGGGGTTTCAAGCTGAGATATGCGTTTTCTGCGATAATCTTGGTGCGGCTTCTGTGAGAAGTATGCAGAATCATCGAAATCGCCCTTTTGGAGCTAATTAATGCGAAAAAACGCGTTTCCTGGTGTTTTCACCACTCCTCAGTGCGTTTGATATGCAGAACCGGAGATATCTTGGTTTTCGTGGGGTTTCAAGCTGAGATATGCGTTTTCTGCGATAATCTTGATGAGGCTTCTGTGAGAAGTTTGCAGAATCATCGAAATCGCTCTATTGAAGCAATTTAATGCAAGAAACACGTTATCTGGTGGTTTCACCACTCCACAGTGCGTTTGATATGCAGAACCGGAGATATCTTGGTTTTCGTGGGGTTTCAAGCTGAGATATGCATTTTCTGCGATAATCTTGTTGGTTCTTCTGTGGGTAGTATGCAGAAACATGGAAATCGCTCTTTGGGAGCAATTTAATGCGAGAAACACGTGTTCTGGTGTTTTCACCACTCCACAGTACGTTTGACATGCAGAACCGGAGATATCTTGGTTTTCGTGGGGTTCCAAGCTGAGATATGCATTTTCTTCGATAATCTTGGTGGTTCTTCTGTGAGAATGATGCAGAATCATCGAAATCGCTCTTTTGAAGCTATTTAATGCGAGAAACACGTTATCTGGTGTTTTCACGACTCCACAGTGAGTTTGATATGCAGCACCGGATATATTCTTGGTTTTCGTGTGGTTTCAAGCTGAGATATGCATTTTCTGGGATAATCTTGGTGGTTCTTCTGTGAGAAGTATGCAGAATCATCGAAATCGCTCTTTTGAAGCAACTGAATGCGAGAAACACGTTATCTGGTGTTTACACCACTCCACAGAACGTTTGATATGCAGAACCGCAGATATCTTGGTTTTCGTGGGGTTTCAAGCTGGGATAAGCGTTTTCTGCGATAATCTTGGTGGTTCTCCTGTGAGAAGTATACAGAGTCATGGAAATCGCTCTTTGGGAGCAATTTAATGCGAGAAACACGTGTTCTGGTGTTTTCACCACTCCACAGTGCGTTTGATATGCAGAACTGCCGATATCTTCATTTTCGTGGGGTGTCAAGATGAGATATGCATTTTCTGCGATAATCTTGGTGGTTCTCCTGTGAGAAGTATACAGAGTCATGGAAATCGCTCTTTGGGAGCAATTTAATGCGAGAAACACGTGTTCTGGTGTTTTCACCACTCCACAGTGCGTTTGATATGCAGAACCGGAGATATCTTGGTTTTCGTGGGGTTTCAAGCTGAGATATGCATTTTCTGCGATAATCTTGGTGAGGCTTCTGTGCGAAGTATGCAGAATCATCGAAATCGCCCTTTTGGAGCTAATTAATGCGAAAAAACGCGTTTCCTGGTGTTTTCACCACTCCTCAGTGCGTTTGATATGCAGAACCGGAGATATCTTGGGTTTCGTAGGGTTTCAAGCTGAGATATGCATCTTCTGCGATAATCTTGGTGGTTCTACTGTGAGAAGTATGCAGAATCATCGAAATCGCCCTTTTGGAGCTAATTATTGCGACATACACATTATTTGGTGCTTTCACCACTCCACAGTGCGTTTGATATGCAGAACCGGAGGTATCTTGGTTTTCGTGGGGTTTCAATCTGAGATATGCATTTTCTGCGATAATCTTGGTGAGGCTTCTGTGCGAAGTATGCAGAATCATCGAAATCGCTCTTTTGAAGCAATTTAATGCGAGAAACACGTTATCTGGTGTTTACACCACTCCACAGTACGTTTGATATGCAGAACCGAAGATATCTTGGTTTTCGTGGGGTTTCAAGCTGAGATACGCATTTTCTGGGATAATCTTGGTGGTTCTTCTGTGAGAAGTATGCAGAATCATCGAAATCGCTCATTTGAAGCAATTTAATGCGAAAAAACGCGTTTCCTGGTGTTTTCGCCACTCCTCAGTGCGTTTGATATGCAGAACCGGAGATATCTTGGTTTTCGTGGGGTTTCAAGCTGAGATATGCATTTTCTGCGATAATCTTGTTGGTTCTTCTGTGAGTAGTATGCAGAATCATGGAAATCGCTCTTTGGGAGCAATTTAATGCGAGAAACACGTGTTCTGGTGTTTTCACCACTCCACAGTACGTTTGATATGCAGAACCGGAGATATCTTGGTTTTCGTGGGGTTTCAAGCTGAGATATGCATTTTCTGCGATAATCTTGTTGGTTCTTCTGTGAGTAGTATGCAGAATCATGGAAATCGCTCTTTGGGAGCAATTTAATGCGAGAAACACGTGTTCTGGTGTTTTCACCACTCCACAGTACGTTTGATATGCAGAACCGGAGATATCTTGGTTTTCGTGGGATTTCAAGCTGAGATATGCATTTTCTGCGATAATCTTGGTGAGGCTTCTGTGCGAAGTATGCAGAATCATCGAAATCGCCCTTTTGGAGCTAATTAATGCGAAATAACGCGTTTCCTGGTGTTTTCACCACTCCTCAGTGCGTTTGATATGCAGAACCGGAAATATCTTGGTTTTCGTGGGGTTTCAAGCTGAGATATGCATTTTCTGCGATAATCTTGGTGGTTCTACTGTGAGAAGTATGCAGAATCATCGAAATCGCTCTGTTGATGCAATTTAATGCGAGAAACACGTTATCTGGTGTTTACACCACTCCACAGTACGTTTGATATGCAGAACCGGAGATATCTTGGTTTTCGTGGTGTTTCAAGCTGTGATATGCGTTTTCTGCGATAATCTTGGTGAGGATTCCCTGAGAAGTATGCAGAATCATCGAAATCGCCCTTTTGGAGCTAATTAATGCGAAAAAACACGTATCCTGGTGTTTTCTCCACTGCACAGTGCGTTTGATATGCAGAACCGGAGATATCTTGGTTTTCGTGGGGTTTCAAGATGGGATATGTGTTTTCTGCGATAATCTTGGTGGTTCTTCTGTGAGAAGTATGCAGAATCATGGAAATCGCTCTTTGGGAGCAATTTAATTCGATAAACACGTGTTCTGGTGTTTTCACTACTCCACAGTACGTTTGATATGCAGAACCGCAGATATCTTGGTTTTCGTGGGGTTTCAAGCTGAGATATGCGTTTTCTGCGATAATCTTGGTGCGGCTTCTGTGAGAAGTATGCAGAATCATCGAAATCGCCCTTTTGGAGCTAATTAATGCGAAAAAACGCGTTTCCTGGTGTTTTCACCACTCCTCAGTGCGTTTGATATGCAGAACCGGAGATATCTTGGTTTTCGTGGGGTTTCAAGCTGAGATATGCGTTTTCTGCGATAATCTTGGTGCGGCTTCTGTGAGAAGTATGCAGAATCATCGAAATCGCCCTTTTGGAGCTAATTAATGCGAAAAAACGCGTTTCCTGGTGTTTTCACCACTCCTCAGTGCGTTTGATATGCAGAACCGGAGATATCTTGGTTTTCGTGGGGTTTCAAGCTGAGATATGCATTTTCTGCGATAATCTTGTTGGTTCTTCTGTGAGTAGTATGCAGAATCATGGAAATCGCTCTTTGGGAGCAATTTAATGCGAGAAACACGTGTTCTGGTGTTTTCACCACTCCACAGTACGTTTGATATGCAGAACCGGAGATATCTTGTTTTTCGTGGGGTTTCAAGCTGAGATATGCATTTTCTGCGATAATCTTGTTGGTTCTTCTGTGAGTAGTATGCAGAATCATGGAAATCGTTCTTTGGGAGCAATTTAATGCGAGAAACACGTGTTCTGGTGTTTTCACCACTCCACAGTACGTTTGATATGCAGAACCGGAGATATCTTGGTTTTCGTGGGGTTTCAAGCTGAGATATGCATTTTCTGCGATAATCTTGTTGAGGCTTCTGTGCGAAGTATGCAGAATCATCGAAATCGCTCTTTTGAAGCAATTTAATGCGAGAAACACGTTATCTGGTGTTTACACCACTCCACAGTACGTTTGATATGCAGAACCGAAGATATCTTGGTTTTCGTGGGGTTTCAAGCTGAGATACGCATTTTCTGGGATAATCTTGGTGGTTCTTCTGTGAGAAGTATGCAGAATCATCGAAATCGCTCTTTTGAAGCTATTTAATGCGACAAACACGTTATCTGGTGTTTTCACGACTCCACAGTGAGTTTAATATGCAGAACCGGATATTTCTAGGTTTTCGTGGGGTTCCAAGCTGAGATATGCATTTTCTGCGATAATCTTGGTGAGGCTTCTGTGCGAAGTATGCAGAATTATCGAAATCGCTCTTTTGAAGCAATTTAATGCGAGAAACACGTTATCTGGTGTTTACACCACTCCACAGTACGTCTGATATGCAGAACCGAAGATATCTTGGTTTTCGTGGGGTTTCAAGCTGGGATATGCGTTTTCTGCGATAATCTTGGTGGTTCTTCTGTGAGAAGTATGCAGAATCATGGAAATCGCTCTTTGGGAGCAATTTAATGCGATAAACACGTGTTCTGGTGTTTTCACCACTCCTCAGTACGTTTGATATGCAGAACCGGAGATATCTTGGTTTTCGTGGGGTTTCAAGCTGAGATATGCGTTTTCTGCGATAATCTTGGTGCGGCTTCTGTGAGAAGTATGCAGAATCATCGAAATCGCCCTTTTGGAGCTAATTAATGCGAAAAAACGCGTTTCCTGGTGTTTTCACCACTCCTCAGTGCGTTTGATATGCAGAACCGGAGATATCTTGGTTTTCGTGGGGTTTCAAGCTGAGATATGCGTTTTCTGCGATAATCTTGATGAGGCTTCTGTGAGAAGTTTGCAGAATCATCGAAATCGCTCTATTGAAGCAATTTAATGCAAGAAACACGTTATCTGGTGGTTTCACCACTCCACAGTGCGTTTGATATGCAGAACCGGAGATATCTTGGTTTTCGTGGGGTTTCAAGCTGAGATATGCATTTTCTGCGATAATCTTGTTGGTTCTTCTGTGGGTAGTATGCAGAAACATGGAAATCGCTCTTTGGGAGCAATTTAATGCGAGAAACACGTGTTCTGGTGTTTTCACCACTCCACAGTACGTTTGACATGCAGAACCGGAGATATCTTGGTTTTCGTGGGGTTCCAAGCTGAGATATGCATTTTCTTCGATAATCTTGGTGGTTCTTCTGTGAGAATGATGCAGAATCATCGAAATCGCTCTTTTGAAGCTATTTAATGCGAGAAACACGTTATCTGGTGTTTTCACGACTCCACAGTGAGTTTGATATGCAGCACCGGATATATTCTTGGTTTTCGTGTGGTTTCAAGCTGAGATATGCATTTTCTGGGATAATCTTGGTGGTTCTTCTGTGAGAAGTATGCAGAATCATCGAAATCGCTCTTTTGAAGCAACTGAATGCGAGAAACACGTTATCTGGTGTTTACACCACTCCACAGAACGTTTGATATGCAGAACCGCAGATATCTTGGTTTTCGTGGGGTTTCAAGCTGGGATAAGCGTTTTCTGCGATAATCTTGGTGGTTCTCCTGTGAGAAGTATACAGAGTCATGGAAATCGCTCTTTGGGAGCAATTTAATGCGAGAAACACGTGTTCTGGTGTTTTCACCACTCCACAGTGCGTTTGATATGCAGAACTGCCGATATCTTCATTTTCGTGGGGTGTCAAGATGAGATATGCATTTTCTGCGATAATCTTGGTGGTTCTCCTGTGAGAAGTATACAGAGTCATGGAAATCGCTCTTTGGGAGCAATTTAATGCGAGAAACACGTGTTCTGGTGTTTTCACCACTCCACAGTGCGTTTGATATGCAGAACCGGAGATATCTTGGTTTTCGTGGGGTTTCAAGCTGAGATATGCATTTTCTGCGATAATCTTGGTGAGGCTTCTGTGCGAAGTATGCAGAATCATCGAAATCGCCCTTTTGGAGCTAATTAATGCGAAAAAACGCGTTTCCTGGTGTTTTCACCACTCCTCAGTGCGTTTGATATGCAGAACCGGAGATATCTTGGGTTTCGTAGGGTTTCAAGCTGAGATATGCATCTTCTGCGATAATCTTGGTGGTTCTACTGTGAGAAGTATGCAGAATCATCGAAATCGCCCTTTTGGAGCTAATTATTGCGACATACACATTATTTGGTGCTTTCACCACTCCACAGTGCGTTTGATATGCAGAACCGGAGGTATCTTGGTTTTCGTGGGGTTTCAATCTGAGATATGCATTTTCTGCGATAATCTTGGTGAGGCTTCTGTGCGAAGTATGCAGAATCATCGAAATCGCTCTTTTGAAGCAATTTAATGCGAGAAACACGTTATCTGGTGTTTACACCACTCCACAGTACGTTTGATATGCAGAACCGAAGATATCTTGGTTTTCGTGGGGTTTCAAGCTGAGATACGCATTTTCTGGGATAATCTTGGTGGTTCTTCTGTGAGAAGTATGCAGAATCATCGAAATCGCTCATTTGAAGCAATTTAATGCGAAAAAACGCGTTTCCTGGTGTTTTCGCCACTCCTCAGTGCGTTTGATATGCAGAACCGGAGATATCTTGGTTTTCGTGGGGTTTCAAGCTGAGATATGCATTTTCTGCGATAATCTTGTTGGTTCTTCTGTGAGTAGTATGCAGAATCATGGAAATCGCTCTTTGGGAGCAATTTAATGCGAGAAACACGTGTTCTGGTGTTTTCACCACTCCACAGTACGTTTGATATGCAGAACCGGAGATATCTTGGTTTTCGTGGGGTTTCAAGCTGAGATATGCATTTTCTGCGATAATCTTGTTGGTTCTTCTGTGAGTAGTATGCAGAATCATGGAAATCGCTCTTTGGGAGCAATTTAATGCGAGAAACACGTGTTCTGGTGTTTTCACCACTCCACAGTACGTTTGATATGCAGAACCGGAGATATCTTGGTTTTCGTGGGATTTCAAGCTGAGATATGCATTTTCTGCGATAATCTTGGTGAGGCTTCTGTGCGAAGTATGCAGAATCATCGAAATCGCCCTTTTGGAGCTAATTAATGCGAAATAACGCGTTTCCTGGTGTTTTCACCACTCCTCAGTGCGTTTGATATGCAGAACCGGAAATATCTTGGTTTTCGTGGGGTTTCAAGCTGAGATATGCATTTTCTGCGATAATCTTGGTGGTTCTACTGTGAGAAGTATGCAGAATCATCGAAATCGCTCTGTTGATGCAATTTAATGCGAGAAACACGTTATCTGGTGTTTACACCACTCCACAGTACGTTTGATATGCAGAACCGGAGATATCTTGGTTTTCGTGGTGTTTCAAGCTGTGATATGCGTTTTCTGCGATAATCTTGGTGAGGATTCCCTGAGAAGTATGCAGAATCATCGAAATCGCCCTTTTGGAGCTAATTAATGCGAAAAAACACGTATCCTGGTGTTTTCTCCACTGCACAGTGCGTTTGATATGCAGAACCGGAGATATCTTGGTTTTCGTGGGGTTTCAAGATGGGATATGTGTTTTCTGCGATAATCTTGGTGGTTCTTCTGTGAGAAGTATGCAGAATCATGGAAATCGCTCTGTGGGAGCAATTTAATGCGAGAAACACGTGTTCTGGTGTTATCACCAATCCACAGTACGTTTGATATGCAGAACCGGCGATGTCTTGGATTTCGTGGGGTTTCAAGCTGAGATATGCATTTTCTGCGATGACCTTGGTGGTTTTTCTGTGAGAAGTATGCAGAATCATGGAAATCGCTCTTTGGAAGCAATTTAATGCGAAAAAACACGTTTTCTGGTGTTTTCACCACTCCACAGTACGTTTGATATACAGAACCGGCGATGTCTTGGTTTTCGTGGGGTTTCAAGCTGAGATATGCATTTTCTGCGATAATCTTGTTGGTTCTTCAGTGAGAAGTATGCAGAATCATGGAAATCGCTCTTTGGAAGCAATTTAATGCGAGAAACACGTTATCTGGTGTTTTCACCACTCCACAGTGCGTTTGATATGCAGAACCGGAGATATCATGGTTTTCGTGGGGTTTCAAGCTGAGATATGCATTTTCTGCGATAATCTTGATGAGGCTTCTGTGAGAAGTATGCAGAATCATGGAAATCGCTCTTTGGGAGCAATTTAATGCGAGAAACACGTGTTCTGGTGTTTTCACTACTCCACAGTACGTTTGATCTGCAGAACCGGAGATATCTTGGTTTTCGTGGGGTTTCAAGCTGAGATATGCGTTTTCTGCGATAATCTTGGTGCGGCTTCTGTGAGAAGTATGCAGAATCATCGAAATCGCCCTTTTGGAGCTAATTAATGCGAAAAAACGCGTTTCCTGGTGTTTTCACCACTCCTCAGTGCGTTTGATATGCAGAACCGGAGATATCTTGGTTTTCGTGGGGTTTCAAGCTGAGATATGCATTTTCTGCGATAATCTTGGTGGTTCTTCTGTGAGAAGTATGCAGAATCATGGAAATCGCTCTGTGGGAGCAATTTAATGCGAGAAACACGTGTTCTGGTGTTATCACCACTCCACAGTACGTTTGATATGCAGAACCGGCGATGTCTTGGATTTCGTGGGGTTTCAAGCTAAGATATGCATTTTCTGCGATAATCTTGTTGGTTCTTCAGTGAGAAGTATGCAGAATCATGGAAATCGCTCTTTGGAAGCAATTTAATGCGAGAAACACGTTATCTGGTGTTTTCACCACTCCACAGTGCGTTTGATATGCAGAACCGGCGATGTCTTGGTTTTCGTGGGGTTTCAAGCTGAGATATGCATTTTCTGCGATAATCTTGATAAGGCTTCTGTGAGAAGTATGCCGAATAATCGCAATCGCTCTTTTGAAGCAATTTAATGCGAGAAACACGTTATCTGGTGTTTACACCACTGCACAGTACGTTTGATATGCAGAACCGGAGATATCTTGGTTTTCGTGGGGTTTCAAGCTGAGATACGCATTTTCTGGGATAATCTTGGTGGTTCTTCTGTGAGAAGTATGCAGAATCATCGAAATCGCTCTTTTGAAGCTATTTAATGCGACAAACACGTTATCTGGTGTTTTCACGACTCCACAGTGAGTTTAATATGCAGAACCGGATATTTCTAGGTTTTCGTGGGGTTCCAAGCTGAGATATGCATTTTCTGCGATAATCTTGGTGAGGCTTCTGTGCGAAGTATGCAGAATCATCGAAATCGCTCTTTTGAAGCAATTTAATGCGAGAAACACGTTATCTGGTGTTTACACCACTCCACAGTACGTCTGATATGCAGAACCGAAGATATCTTGGTTTTCGTGGGGTTTCAAGCTGGGATATGCGTTTTCTGCGATAATCTTGGTGGTTCTTCTGTGAGAAGTATGCAGAATCATGGAAATCGCTCTTTGGGAGCAATTTAATGCGATAAACACGTGTTCTGGTGTTTTCACCACTCCTCAGTACGTTTGATATGCAGAACCGGAGATATCTTGGTTTTCGTGGGGTTTCAAGCTGAGATATGCGTTTTCTGCGATAATCTTGGTGCGGCTTCTGTGAGAAGTATGCAGAATCATCGAAATCGCCCTTTTGGAGCTAATTAATGCGAAAAAACGCGTTTCCTGGTGTTTTCACCACTCCTCAGTGCGTTTGATATGCAGAACCGGAGATATCTTGGTTTTCGTGGGGTTTCAAGCTGAGATATGCGTTTTCTGCGATAATCTTGATGAGGCTTCTGTGAGAAGTTTGCAGAATCATCGAAATCGCTCTATTGAAGCAATTTAATGCAAGAAACACGTTATCTGGTGGTTTCACCACTCCACAGTGCGTTTGATATGCAGAACCGGAGATATCTTGGTTTTCGTGGGGTTTCAAGCTGAGATATGCATTTTCTGCGATAATCTTGTTGGTTCTTCTGTGGGTAGTATGCAGAAACATGGAAATCGCTCTTTGGGAGCAATTTAATGCGAGAAACACGTGTTCTGGTGTTTTCACCACTCCACAGTACGTTTGACATGCAGAACCGGAGATATCTTGGTTTTCGTGGGGTTCCAAGCTGAGATATGCATTTTCTTCGATAATCTTGGTGGTTCTTCTGTGAGAATGATGCAGAATCATCGAAATCGCTCTTTTGAAGCTATTTAATGCGAGAAACACGTTATCTGGTGTTTTCACGACTCCACAGTGAGTTTGATATGCAGCACCGGATATATTCTTGGTTTTCGTGTGGTTTCAAGCTGAGATATGCATTTTCTGGGATAATCTTGGTGGTTCTTCTGTGAGAAGTATGCAGAATCATCGAAATCGCTCTTTTGAAGCAACTGAATGCGAGAAACACGTTATCTGGTGTTTACACCACTCCACAGAACGTTTGATATGCAGAACCGCAGATATCTTGGTTTTCGTGGGGTTTCAAGCTGGGATAAGCGTTTTCTGCGATAATCTTGGTGGTTCTCCTGTGAGAAGTATACAGAGTCATGGAAATCGCTCTTTGGGAGCAATTTAATGCGAGAAACACGTGTTCTGGTGTTTTCACCACTCCACAGTGCGTTTGATATGCAGAACTGCCGATATCTTCATTTTCGTGGGGTGTCAAGATGAGATATGCATTTTCTGCGATAATCTTGGTGGTTCTCCTGTGAGAAGTATACAGAGTCATGGAAATCGCTCTTTGGGAGCAATTTAATGCGAGAAACACGTGTTCTGGTGTTTTCACCACTCCACAGTGCGTTTGATATGCAGAACCGGAGATATCTTGGTTTTCGTGGGGTTTCAAGCTGAGATATGCATTTTCTGCGATAATCTTGGTGAGGCTTCTGTGCGAAGTATGCAGAATCATCGAAATCGCCCCTTTGGAGCTAATTAATGCGAAAAAACGCGTTTCCTGGTGTTTTCACCACTCCTCAGTGCGTTTGATATGCAGAACCGGAGATATCTTGGGTTTCGTAGGGTTTCAAGCTGAGATATGCATCTTCTGCGATAATCTTGGTGGTTCTACTGTGAGAAGTATGCAGAATCATCGAAATCGCCCTTTTGGAGCTAATTATTGCGACATACACATTATTTGGTGCTTTCACCACTCCACAGTGCGTTTGATATGCAGAACCGGAGGTATCTTGGTTTTCGTGGGGTTTCAATCTGAGATATGCATTTTCTGCGATAATCTTGGTGAGGCTTCTGTGCGAAGTATGCAGAATCATCGAAATCGCTCTTTTGAAGCAATTTAATGCGAGAAACACGTTATCTGGTGTTTACACCACTCCACAGTACGTTTGATATGCAGAACCGAAGATATCTTGGTTTTCCTGGGGTTTCAAGCTGAGATACGCATTTTCTGGGATAATCTTGGTGGTTCTTCTGTGAGAAGTATGCAGAATCATCGAAATCGCTCATTTGAAGCAATTTAATGCGAAAAAACGCGTTTCCTGGTGTTTTCGCCACTCCTCAGTGCGTTTGATATGCAGAACCGGAGATATCTTGGTTTTCGTGGGGTTTCAAGCTGAGATATGCATTTTCTGCGATAATCTTGTTGGTTCTTCTGTGAGTAGTATGCAGAATCATGGAAATCGCTCTTTGGGAGCAATTTAATGCGAGAAACACGTGTTCTGGTGTTTTCACCACTCCACAGTACGTTTGATATGCAGAACCGGAGATATCTTGGTTTTCGTGGGGTTTCAAGCTGAGATATGCATTTTCTGCGATAATCTTGTTGGTTCTTCTGTGAGTAGTATGCAGAATCATGGAAATCGCTCTTTGGGAGCAATTTAATGCGAGAAACACGTGTTCTGGTGTTTTCACCACTCCACAGTACGTTTGATATGCAGAACCGGAGATATCTTGGTTTTCGTGGGATTTCAAGCTGAGATATGCATTTTCTGCGATAATCTTGGTGAGGCTTCTGTGCGAAGTATGCAGAATCATCGAAATCGCCCTTTTGGAGCTAATTAATGCGAAATAACGCGTTTCCTGGTGTTTTCACCACTCCTCAGTGCGTTTGATATGCAGAACCGGAAATATCTTGGTTTTCGTGGGGTTTCAAGCTGAGATATGCATTTTCTGCGATAATCTTGGTGGTTCTACTGTGAGAAGTATGCAGAATCATCGAAATCGCTCTGTTGATGCAATTTAATGCGAGAAACACGTTATCTGGTGTTTACACCACTCCACAGTACGTTTGATATGCAGAACCGGAGATATCTTGGTTTTCGTGGTGTTTCAAGCTGTGATATGCGTTTTCTGCGATAATCTTGGTGAGGATTCCCTGAGAAGTATGCAGAATCATCGAAATCGCCCTTTTGGAGCTAATTAATGCGAAAAAACACGTATCCTGGTGTTTTCTCCACTGCACAGTGCGTTTGATATGCAGAACCGGAGATATCTTGGTTTTCGTGGGGTTTCAAGATGGGATATGTGTTTTCTGCGATAATCTTGGTGGTTCTTCTGTGAGAAGTATGCAGAATCATGGAAATCGCTCTGTGGGAGCAATTTAATGCGAGAAACACGTGTTCTGGTGTTATCACCACTCCACAGTACGTTTGATATGCAGAACCGGCGATGTCTTGGATTTCGTGGGGTTTCAAGCTGAGATATGCATTTTCTGCGATGACCTTGGTGGTTTTTCTGTGAGAAGTATGCAGAATCATGGAAATCGCTCTTTGGAAGCAATTTAATGCGAAAAAACACGTTTTCTGGTGTTTTCACCACTCCACAGTACGTTTGATATACAGAACCGGCGATGTCTTGGTTTTCGTGGGGTTTCAAGCTGAGATATGCATTTTCTGCGATAATCTTGTTGGTTCTTCAGTGAGAAGTATGCAGAATCATCGAAATCGCTCTTTGGAAGCAATTTAATGCGAGAAACACGTTATCTGGTGTTTTCACCACTCCACAGTGCGTTTGATATGCAGAACCGGAGATATCATGGTTTTCGTGGGGTTTCAAGCTGAGATATGCATTTTCTGCGATAATCTTGATGAGGCTTCTGTGAGAAGTATGCAGAATCATGGAAATCGCTCTTTGGGAGCAATTTAATGCGAGAAACACGTGTTCTGGTGTTTTCACTACTCCACAGTACGTTTGATCTGCAGAACCGGAGATATCTTGGTTTTCGTGGGGTTTCAAGCTGAGATATGCGTTTTCTGCGATACTCTTGGTGCGGCTTCTGTGAGAAGTATGCAGAATCATCGAAATCGCCCTTTTGGAGCTAATTAATGCGAAAAAACGCGTTTCCTGGTGTTTTCACCACTGCACAGTACGTTTGATATGCAGAACCGGAGATATCTTGGTTTTCGTGGGGTTTCAAGCTGAGATATGCGTTTTCTGCGATAATCTTGGTGCGGCTTCTGTGAGAAGTATGCAGAATCATCGAAATCGCCCTTTTGGAGCTAATTAATGCGAAAAAACGCGTTTCCTGCTGTTTTCACCACTCCACAGTGCGTTTGATATGCAGAACCGGAGATACCTTGGTTTTCGTGGGGTTACAAGCTGAGATATGCATTTTCTGCGATAATCATGTTGATTCTTCTGTGAGTAGTATGCAGAATCATGGAAATCGCTCTTTGGGAGCAATTTAATGCGATAAACACGTGTTCTGGTGTTTTCACCACTCCACAGTACGTTTGATATGCAGAACCGGAGATATCTTGGTTTTCGTGGGGTTTCAAGCTGAGATATGCGTTTTCTGCGATAATCTTGGTGCGGCTTCTGTGAGAAGTATGCAGAATCATCGAAATCGCCCTTTTGGAGCTAATTAATGCGAAAAAACGCGTTTCCTGGTGTTTTCACCACTCCTCAGTGCGTTTGATATGCAGAACCGTAGATATCTTGGTTTTCGTGGGGTTTCAAGCTGAGATATGCATTTTCTGCGATAATCTTGTTGGTTCTTCTGTGAGTAGTATGCAGAATCATGGAAATCGCTCTTTGGGAGCAATTTAATGCGAGAAACACGTGTTCTGGTGTTTTCACCACTCCACAGTACGTTTGATATGCAGAACCGGAGATATCTTGGTTTTCGTGGGGTTTCAAGCTGAGATATGCATTTTCTGCGATAATCTTGTTGGTTCTTCTGTGAGTAGTGTGCAGAATCATGGAAATCGTTCTTTGGGAGCAATTTAATGCGAGAAACACGTGTTCTGGTGTTTTCACCACTCCACAGTACGTTTGATATGCAGAACCGGAGATATCTTGGTTTTCGTGGGGTTTCAAGCTGAGATATGCATTTTCTGCGATAATCTTGGTGAGGCTTCTGTGCGAAGTATGCAGAATCATCGAAATCGCCCTTTTGGAGCTAATTAATGCGAAAAAACGCGTATCCTGGTGTTTTCACCACTGCACAGTACGTTTGATATGCAGAACCGGAGATATCTTGGTTTTCGTGGGGTTTCAAGCTGGGATATGCGTTTTCTGCGATAATCTTGGTGGTTCTTCTGTGAGAAGTATGCAGAATCATGGAAATCGCTCTTTGGGAGCAATTTAATGCGATAAACACGTGTTCTGGTGTTTTCACCACTCCACAGTACGTTTGATATGCAGAACCGGAGATATCTTGGTTTTCGTGGGGTTTCAAGCTGAGATATGCGTTTTCTGCGATAATCTTGGTGCGGCTTCTGTGAGAAGTATGCAGAATCATGGAAATCGCTCTTTGGGAGCAATTTAATGCAAGAAACACGTGTTCTGGTGTTTTCACCACTCCACAGTACGTTTGATATGCAGAACCGGAGATATCTTGGTTTTCGTGGGGTTTCAAGCTGAGATATGCATTTTCTGCGATAATCTTGTTGGTTCTTCTGTGAGTAGGATGCAGAAGCATGGAAATCGTTCTTTGGGAGCAATTTAATGCGAGTAACACGTGTTCTGGTGTTTTCACCACTCCACAGTACGTTTGATATGCAGAACCGGAGATATCTTGGTTTTCGTGGGGTTTCAAGCTGAGATATGCATTTTCTGCGATAATCTTGGTGGTTCTACTGTGAGAAGTATGCAGAATCATCGAAATCGCTCTGTTGATGCAATTTAATGCGAGAAACACGTTATCTGGTGTTTACACCACTCCACAGTACGTTTGATATGCAGAACCGGAGATATCTTGGTTTTCGTGGTGTTTCAAGCTGTGATATGCGTTTTCTGCGATAATCTTGGTGAGGATTCTCTGAGAAGTATGCAGAATCATCGAAATCGCCCTTTTGGAGCTAATTAATGCGAAAAAACGCGTATCCTGGTGTTTTCTCCACTGCACAGTACGTTTGATATGCAGAACCGGAGATATCTTGGTTTTCGTGGGGTTTCAAGATGGGATATGCGTTTTCTGCGATAATCTTGGTGGTTCTTCTGTGAGAAGTATGCAGAATCATGGAAATCGCTCTGTGGGAGCAATTTAATGCGAGAAACACGTGTTCTGGTGTTATCACCACTCCACAGTACGTTTGATATGCAGAACCGGCGATGTCTTGGATTTCGTGGGGTTTCAAGCTGAGATATGCATTTTCTGCGATGACCTTGGTGGTTTTTCTGTGAGAAGTATGCAGAATCATGGAAATCGCTCTTTGGAAGCAATTTAATGCGAAAAAACACGTTTTCTGGTGTTTTCACCACTCCACAGTACGTTTGATATACAGAACCGGCGATGTCTTGGTTTTCGTGGGGTTTCAAGCTGAGATATGCATTTTCTGCGATAATCTTGTTGGTTCTTCAGTGAGAAGTATGCAGAATCATGGAAATCGCTCTTTGGAAGCAATTTAATGCGAGAAACACGTTATCTGGTGTTTTCACCACTCCACAGTGCGTTTGATATGCAGAACCGGAGATATCATGGTTTTCGTGGGGTTTCAAGCTGAGATATGCATTTTCTGCGATAATCTTGATGAGGCTTCTGTGAGAAGTATGCAGAATCATGGAAATCGCTCTTTGGGAGCAATTTAATGCGAGAAACACGTGTTCTGGTGTTTTCACTACTCCACAGTACGTTTGATCTGCAGAACCGGAGATATCTTGGTTTTCGTGGGGTTTCAAGCTGAGATATGCATTTTCTGCGATAATCCTGGTGAGGCTTCTGTGAGAAGTATGCAGAATCATCGAAATCGCTCTTTTGGAGATATTTAATGCGACAAAACGCGTTTTCTGGTGTCTTCACCACTCCACAGTACATTTGATATACAGAACCGGCGATGTCTTGGTTTTCGTGGGGTTTCAAGCTGAGATATGCATTTTCTGCGATAATCTTGATAAGGCTTCTGTGAGAAGTATGCCGAATCATCGCAATCGCCCTTTTGGAGCTAATTAATGCGAAAAAACGCGTTTCCTGGTGTTTTCACCACTGCACAGTACGTTTGATATGCAGAACCGGAGATATCTTGGTTTTCGTGGGGTTTCAAGCTGAGATATGCGTTTTCTGCGATAATCTTGGTGCGGCTTCTGTGAGAAGTATGCAGAATCATCGAAATCGCCCTTTTGGAGCTAATTAATGCGAAAAAACGCGTTTCCTGCTGTTTTCACCACTCCACAGTGCGTTTGATATGCAGAACCGGAGATATCTTGGTTTTCGTGGGGTTTCAAGCTGAGATATGCATTTTCTGCGATAATCTTGTTGGTTCTTCTGTGAGTAGTATGCAGAATCATGGAAATCGTTCTTTGGGAGCAATTTAATGCGAGAAACACGTGTTCTGGTGTTTTCACCACTCCACAGTATGTTTGATATGCAGAACCGGAGATATCTTGGTTTTCGTGGGGTTTCAAGCTGAGATATGCATTTTCTGCGATAATCTTGGTGAGGCTTCTGTGCGAAGTATGCAGAATCATCGAAATCGCTCTTTTGAAGCAATTTAATGCGAGAAACACGTTATCTGGTGTTTACACCACTCCACAGTACGTTTGATATGCAGAACCGAAGATATCTTGGTTTTCGTGGGGTTTCAAGCTGAGATACGCATTTTCTGGGATAATCTTGGTGGTTCTTCTGTGAGAAGTATGCAGAATCATCGAAATCGCTCTTTTGAAGCTATTTAATGCGAGAAACACGTTATCTGGTGTTTTCACGACTCCACAGTGAGTTTGATATGCAGAACCGGATATTTCTTGGTTTTCGTGGGGTTCCAAGCTGAGATATGCATTTTGTGCGATAATCTTGGTGACGATTCTGTGCGAAGTATGCAGAATCATCGAAATCGCTCTTTTGAAGCAATTTAATGCGAGAAACACGATATCTGGAGTTTTCACAACTCCACAGTGCGTTTGATATGCAGAACCGGAGATATCTTGGTTTTCGTGGGGTTTCAAGCTGAGATATGCATTTTCAGCGATAATCTTGGTGAGGCTTCTGTGACAAGTATGCAGAATCATGGAAATCGCTCGTTGGGAGCAATTTATTGCGAGAAACACGTTATCTGGTGTTTACACCACTCCACAGTACGTCTGATATGCAGAACCGAAGATATCTTGGTTTTCGTGGGGTTTCAAGCTGAGATACGCATTTTCTGGGATAATCTTGGTGGTTCTTCTGTGAGAAGTATGCAGAATCATCGAAATCGCCCTTTTGGAGCTAATTATTGCGACATACACGTTATTTGGTGCTTTCACCACTCCACAGTGCGTTTGATATGCAGAACCGGAGATATCTTGGTTTTCGTGGGGTTTCAAGCTGAGATATGCATTTTCTGCGATAATCTTGTTGGTTCTTCTGTGAGTAGTATGCAGAATCATGGAAATCGTTCTTTGGGAGCAATTTAATGCGAGAAACACGTTATCTGATGTTTACACCACTCCACAGTACGTTTGATATGCAGAACCGAAGATATCTTGGTTTTCGTGGGGTTTCAAGCTGAGATACGCATTTTCTGGGATAATCTTGGTGGTTCTTCTGTGAGAAGTATGCAGAATCATCGAAATCGCTCTTTTGAAGCTATTTAATGCGAGAAACACGTTATCTGGTGTTTTCACGACTCCACAGTGAGTTTGATATGCAGAACCGGATATTTCTTGGTTTTCGTGGGGTTCCAAGCTGAGATATGCATTTTGTGCGATAATCTTGGTGACGATTCTGTGCGAAGTATGCAGAATCATCGAAATCGCTCTTTTGAAGCAATTTAATGCGAGAAACACGTTATCTGGTGTTTACACCACTCCACAGTACGTCTGATATGCAGAACCGTAGATATCTTGGGTTTCGTGGGGTTTCAAGCTGAGATACGCATTTTCTGGGATAATCTTGGTGGTTCTTCTGTGAGAAGTATGCAGAATCATCGAAATCGCCCTTTTGGAGCTAATTATTGCGACATACACGTTATTTGGTGCTTTCACCACTCCACAGTGCGTTTGATATGCAGAACCGGAGATATCTTGGTTTTCGTGGGGTTTCAAGCTGAGATATGCATTTTCTGCGATAATCTTGTTGGTTCTTCTGTGAGTAGTATGCAGAATCATGGAAATCGCTCTTTGGGAGCAATTTAATGCGAGAAACACGTGTTCTGGTGTTTTCACCACTCCACAGTACGTTTGATATGCAGAACCGAAGATATCTTGGTTTTCGTGGGGTTTCAAGCTGAGATATGCATTTTCTGGGATAATCTTGGTGGTTCTTCTGTGAGAAGTATGCAGAATCATCGAAATCGCTCTTTTGAAGCTATTTAATGCGAGAAACACGTTATGTGGTGCTTTCACCACTCCACAGTGCGTTTGATATGCAGAACCGGAGATATGTTGGTTTTCGTGGGGTTTCAAGCTGAGATATGCGTTTTCTGCGATAATCTTGGTGGTTCTACTGTGAGAAGTATGCAGAATCATCGAAATCGCCCTTTTGGAGCTAATTATTGCGACATACACGTTATTTGGTGCTTTCACCACTCCACAGTGCGTTTGATATGCAGAACCGGAGATATCTTGGTTTTCGTGGGGTTTCAAGCTGAGATATGCATTTTCTGCGATAATCTTGTTGGTTCTTCTGTGAGTAGTATGCAGAATCATGGAAATCGCTCTTTGGGAGCAATTTAATGCGAGAAACCCGTGTTCTGGTGTTTTCACCACTCCACAGTACGTTTGATATGCAGAACCGGAGATATCTTGGTTTTCGTGGGGTTTCAAGCTGAGATATGCATTTTCTGCGATAATCCTGGTGAGGCTTCTGTGAGAAGTATGCAGAATCATCGAAATCGCTCTTTTGGAGATATTTAATGCGACAAAACGCGTTTTCTGGTGTCTTCACCACTCCACAGTACATTTGATATACAGAACCGGCGATGTCTTGGTTTTCGTGGGGTTTCAAGCTGAGATATGCATTTTCTGCGATAATCTTGATAAGGCTTCTGTGAGAAGTATGCCGAATCATCGCAATCGCCCTTTTGGAGCTAATTAATGCGAAAAAACGCGTTTCCTGGTGTTTTCACCACTGCACAGTACGTTTGATATGCAGAACCGGAGATATCTTGGTTTTCGTGGGGTTTCAAGCTGAGATATGCGTTTTCTGCGATAATCTTGGTGCGGCTTCTGTGAGAAGTATGCAGAATCATCGAAATCGCCCTTTTGGAGCTAATTAATGCGAAAAAACGCGTTTCCTGCTGTTTTCACCACTCCACAGTGCGTTTGATATGCAGAACCGGAGATACCTTGGTTTTCGTGGGGTTTCAAGCTGAGATATGCATTTTCTGCGATAATCATGTTGATTCTTCTGTGAGTAGTATGCAGAATCATGGAAATCGCTCTTTGGGAGCAATTTAATGCGATAAACACGTGTTCTGGTGTTTTCACCACTCCACAGTACGTTTGATATGCAGAACCGGAGATATCTTGGTTTTCGTGGGGTTTCAAGCTGAGATATGCGTTTTCTGCGATAATCTTGGTGCGGCTTCTGTGAGAAGTATGCAGAATCATCGAAATCGCCCTTTTGAAGCTAATTAATGCGAAAAAACGCGTTTCCTGGTGTTTTCACCACTCCTCAGTGCGTTTGATATGCAGAACCGGAGATATCTTGGTTTTCGTGGGGTTTCAAGCTGAGATATGCATTTTCTGCGATAATCTTGTTGGTTCTTCTGTGAGTAGTATGCAGAATCATGGAAATCGCTCTTTGGGAGCAATTTAATGCGAGAAACACGTGTTCTGGTGTTTTCACCACTCCACAGTACGTTTGATATGCAGAACCGGAGATATCTTGGTTTTCGTGGGGTTTCAAGCTGAGATATGCATTTTCTGCGATAATCTTGTTGGTTCTTCTGTGAGTAGTATGCAGAATCATGGAAATCGTTCTTTGGGAGCAATTTAATGCGAGAAACACGTGTTCTGGTGTTTTCACCACTCCACAGTATGTTTGATATGCAGAACCGGAGATATCTTGGTTTTCGTGGGGTTTCATGCTGAGATATGCATTTTCTGCGATAATCTTGGTGAGGCTTCTGTGCGAAGTATGCAGAATCATCGAAATCGCTCTTTTGAAGCAATTTAATGCGAGAAACACGTTATCTGGTGTTTACACCACTCCACAGTACGTTTGATATGCAGAACCGAAGATATCTTGGTTTTCGTGGGGTTTCAAGCTGAGATACGCATTTTCTGGGATAATCTTGGTGGTTCTTCTGTGAGAAGTATGCAGAATCATCGAAATCGCTCTTTTGAAGCTATTTAATGCGAGAAACACGTTATCTGGTGTTTTCACGACTCCACAGTGAGTTTGATATGCAGAACCGGATATTTCTTGGTTTTCGTGGGGTTCCAAGCTGAGATATGCATTTTGTGCGATAATCTTGGTGACGATTCTGTGCGAAGTATGCAGAATCATCGAAATCGCTCTTTTGAAGCAATTTAATGCGAGAAACACGTTATCTGGTGTTTACACCACTCCACAGTACGTCTGATATGCAGAACCGAAGATATCTTGGTTTTCGTGGGGTTTCAAGCTGAGATACGCATTTTCTGGGATAATCTTGGTGGTTCTTCTGTGAGAAGTATGCAGAATCATCGAAATCGCTCGTTTGAAGCTATTTAATGCGAGAAACACGTTATCTGGTGTTTTCACGACTCCACAGTGAGTTTGATATGCAGAACCGGATATTTCTTGGTTTTCGTGGGGTTTCAAGCTGAGATATGCATTTTCTGCGATCATCTTGGTGAGGCTTCTATAAGAAGTATGCCGTATCATCGAAATCGCTCTTTTGGAGCTAATTATTGCGACATACACGTTATTTGGTGCTTTCACGACTCCACAGTGCGTTTGATATGCAGAACCGGAGATATCTTGGTTTTCGTGGGGTTTCAAGCTGGGAAATGCGTTTTCTGCGATAATCTTGGTGGTTCTTCTGTGAGAAGTATGCAGAATCATGGAAATCGCTCTTTGGGAGCAATTTAATGCGAGAAACACGTGTTCTGGTGTTTTCACCACTCCACAGTACGTTTGATATGCAGAACCGAAGATATCTTGGTTTTCGTGGGGTTTCAAGCTGAGATATGCATTTTCTGAGATAATCTTGGTGGTTCTTCTGTGAGAAGTATGCAGAATCATCGAAATCGCTCTTTTGAAGCTATTTAATGCGAGAAACACGTTATGTGGTGCTTTCACCACTCCACAGTGCGTTTGATATGCAGAACCGGAGATATGTTGGTTTTCGTGGGGTTTCAAGCTGAGATATGCGTTTTCTGCGATAATCTTGGTGGTTCTACTGTGAGAAGTATGCAGAATCATCGAAATCGCCCTTTTGGAGCTAATTATTGCGACATACACGTTATTTGGTGCTTTCACCACTCCACAGTGCGTTTGATATGCAGAACCGGAGATATCTTGGTTTTCGTGGGGTTTCAAGCTGAGATATGCATTTTCTGCGATAATCTTGTTGGTTCTTCTGTGAGTAGTATGCAGAATCATGGAAATCGCTCTTTGGGAGCAATTTAATGCGAGAAACACGTGTTCTGGTGTTTTCACCACTCCACAGTACGTTTGATATGCAGAACCGGAGATATCTTGGTTTTCGTGGGGTTTCAAGCTGAGATATGCATTTTCTGCGATAATCTTGTTGGTTCTTCTGTGAGTAGTATGCAGAATCATGGAAATCGTTCTTTGGGAGCAATTTAATGCGAGAAACACGTGTTCTGGTGTTTTCACCACTCCACAGTACGTTTGATATGCAGAACCGGAGATATCTTGGTTTTCGTGGGGTTTCAAGCTGAGATATGCATTTTCTGCGATAATCTTGGTGAGGCTTCTGTGCGAAGTATGCAGAATCATCGAAATCGCTCTTTTGAAGCAATTTAATGCGAGAAACACGTTGTCTGGTGTTTACACCACTCCACAGTACGTCTGATATGCAGAACCGAAGATATCTTGGTTTTCGTGGGGTTTCAAGCTGGGATAAGCGTTTTCTGCGATAATCTTGGTGGTTCTCCTGTGAGAAGTATACAGAGTCATGGAAATCGCTCTTTGGGAGCAATTTAATGCGAGCAACACGTGTTCTGGTGTTTTCACCACTCCACAGTGCGTTTGATATGCAGAACTGGAGATATGTTGGTTTTCGTGGGGTTTCAAGCTGAGATATGCATTTTCTGCGATAATCTTGTTGGTTCTTCTGTGAGTAGTATGCAGAATCATGGAAATCGTTCTTTGGGAGCAATTTAATGCGAGAAACACGTGTTCTGGTGTTTTCACCACTCCACAGTATGTTTGATATGCAGAACCGGAGATATCTTGGTTTTCGTGGGGTTTCATGCTGAGATATGCATTTTCTGCGATAATCTTGGTGAGGCTTCTGTGCGAAGTATGCAGAATCATCGAAATCGCTCTTTTGAAGCAATTTAATGCGAGAAACACGTTATCTGGTGTTTACACCACTCTACAGTACGTTTGATATGCAGAACCGAAGATATCTTGGTTTTCGTGGGGTTTCAAGCTGAGATACGCATTTTCTGGGATAATCTTGGTGGTTCTTCTGTGAGAAGTATGCAGAATCATCGAAATCGCTCTTTTGAAGCTATTTAATGCGAGAAACACGTTATCTGGTGTTTTCACGACTCCACAGTGAGTTTGATATGCAGAACCGGATATTTCTTGGTTTTCGTGGGGTTCCAAGCTGAGATATGCATTTTGTGCGATAATCTTGGTGACGATTCTGTGCGAAGTATGCAGAATCATCGAAATCGCTCTTTTGAAGCAATTTAATGCGAGAAACACGTTATCTGGTGTTTACACCACTCCACAGTACGTCTGATATGCAGAACCGAAGATATCTTGGTTTTCGTGGGGTTTCAAGCTGAGATACGCATTTTCTGGGATAATCTTGGTGGTTCTTCTGTGAGAAGTATGCAGAATCATCGAAATCGCTCGTTTGAAGCTATTTAATGCGAGAAACACGTTATCTGGTGTTTTCACGACTCCACAGTGAGTTTGATATGCAGAACCGGATATTTCTTGGTTTTCGTGGGGTTTCAAGCTGAGATATGCATTTTCTGCGATCATCTTGGTGAGGCTTCTATAAGAAGTATGCCGTATCATCGAAATCGCTCTTTTGGAGCTAATTATTGCGACATACACGTTATTTGGTGCTTTCACGACTCCACAGTGCGTTTGATATGCAGAACCGGAGATATCTTGGTTTTCGTGGGGTTTCCAGCTGGGAAATGCGTTTTCTGCGATAATCTTGGTGGTTCTTCTGTGAGAAGTATGCAGAATCATGGAAATCGCTCTTTGGGAGCAATTTAATGCGAGAAACACGTGTTCTGGTGTTTTCACCACTCCACAGTACGTTTGATATGCAGAACCGAAAATATCTTGGTTTTCGTGGGGTTTCAAGCTGAGATATGCATTTTCTGAGATAATCTTGGTGGTTCTTCTGTGAGAAGTATGCAGAATCATCGAAATCGCTCTTTTGAAGCTATTTAATGCGAGAAACACGTTATGTGGTGCTTTCACCACTCCACAGTGCGTTTGATATGCAGAACCGGAGATATGTTGGTTTTCGTGGGGTTTCAAGCTGAGATATGCGTTTTCTGCGATAATCTTGGTGGTTCTACTGTGAGAAGTATGCAGAATCATCGAAATCGCCCTTTTGGAGCTAATTATTGCGACATACACGTTATTTGGTGCTTTCACCACTCCACAGTGCGTTTGATATGCAGAACCGGAGATATCTTGGTTTTCGTGGGGTTTCAAGCTGAGATATGCATTTTCTGCGATAATCTTGTTGGTTCTTCTGTGAGTAGTATGCAGAATCATGGAAATCGCTCTTTGGGAGCAATTTAATGCGAGAAACACGTGTTCTGGTGTTTTCACCACTCCACAGTACGTTTGATATGCAGAACCGGAGATATCTTGGTTTTCGTGGGGTTTCAAGCTGAGATATGCATTTTCTGCGATAATCTTGTTGGTTCTTCTGTGAGTAGTATGCAGAATCATGGAAATCGTTCTTTGGGAGCAATTTAATGCGAGAAACACGTGTTCTGGTGTTTTCACCACTCCACAGTACGTTTGATATGCAGAACCGGAGATATCTTGGTTTTCGTGGGGTTTCAAGCTGAGATATGCATTTTCTGCGATAATCTTGGTGAGGCTTCTGTGCGAAGTATGCAGAATCATCGAAATCGCTCTTTTGAAGCAATTTAATGCGAGAAACACGTTGTCTGGTGTTTACACCACTCCACAGTACGTCTGATATGCAGAACCGAAGATATCTTGGTTTTCGTGGGGTTTCAAGCTGGGATAAGCGTTTTCTGCGATAATCTTGGTGGTTCTCCTGTGAGAAGTATACAGAGTCATGGAAATCGCTCTTTGGGAGCAATTTAATGCGAGCAACACGTGTTCTGGTGTTTTCACCACTCCACAGTGCGTTTGATATGCAGAACTGGAGATATGTTGGTTTTCGTGGGGTTTCAAGCTGAGATATGCATTTTCTGCGATAATCTTGTTGGTTCTTCTGTGGGTAGTATGCAGAATCATGGAAATCGCTCTTTGGGAGCAATTTAATGCGAGAAACACGTGTTCTGGTGTTTTCACCACTCCACAGTACGTTTGACATGCAGAACCGGAGATATCTTGGTTTTCGTGGGGTTCCAAGCTGAGATATGCATTTTCTGCGATAATCTTGGTGGTTCTTCTGTGAGAATGATGCAGAATCATCGAAATCGCTCTTTTGAAGCTATTTAATGCGAGAAACACGTTATCTGGTGTTTTCACGACTCCACAGTGAGTTTGATATGCAGCACCGGATATTTCTTGGTTTTCGTGTGGTTTCAAGCTGAGATATGCATTTTCTGCGATAATCTTGGTGAGGCTTCTGTGCGAAGTATGCAGAATCATCGAAATCGCTCTTTTGAAGCAATTTAATGCGAGAAACACGTTATCTGGTGTTTACACCACTCCACAGTACGTCTGATATGCAGAACCGAAGATATCTTGGTTTTCGTGGGGTTTCAAGCTGAGATACGCATTTTCTGGGATAATCTTGGTGGTTCTTCTGTGAGAAGTATGCAGAATCATCGAAATCGCTCTTTTGAAGCTATTTGATGCGAGAAACACGTTATCTGGTGTTTTCACGACTCCACAGTGAGTTTGATATGCAGAACCGAAGATATCTTGGTTTTCGTGGGGTTTCAAGCTGAGATATGCATTTTCTGAGATAATCTTGGTGGTTCTTCTGTGAGAAGTATGCAGAATCATCGAAATCGCTCTTTTGAAGCTATTTAATGCGAGAAACACGTTATGTGGTGCTTTCACCACTCCACAGTGCGTTTGATATGCAGAACCGGAGATATGTTGGTTTTCGTGGGGTTTCAAGCTGAGATATGCGTTTTCTGCGATAATCTTGGTGGTTCTACTGTGAGAAGTATGCAGAATCATCGAAATCGCCCTTTTGGAGCTAATTATTGCGACATACACGTTATTTGGTGCTTTCACCACTCCACAGTGCGTTTGATATGCAGAACCGGAGATATCTTGGTTTTCGTGGGGTTTCAAGCTGAGATATGCATTTTCTGCGATAATCTTGTTGGTTCTTCTGTGAGTAGTATGCAGAATCATGGAAATCGCTCTTTGGGAGCAATTTAATGCGAGAAACACGTGTTCTGGTGTTTTCACCACTCCACAGTACGTTTGATATGCAGAACCGGAGATATCTTGGTTTTCGTGGGGTTTCAAGCTGAGATATGCATTTTCTGCGATAATCTTGTTGGTTCTTCTGTGAGTAGTATGCAGAATCATGGAAATCGTTCTTTGGGAGCAATTTAATGCGAGAAACACGTGTTCTGGTGTTTTCACCACTCCACAGTACGTTTGATATGCAGAACCGGAGATATCTTGGTTTTCGTGGGGTTTCAAGCTGAGGTATGCATTTTCTGCGATAATCTTGGTGAGGCTTCTGTGCGAAGTATGCAGAATCATCGAAATCGCTCTTTTGAAGCAATTTAATGCGAGAAACACGTTGTCTGGTGTTTACACCACTCCACAGTACGTCTGATATGCAGAACCGAAGATATCTTGGTTTTCGTGGGGTTTCAAGCTGAGATACGCATTTTCTGGGATAATCTTGGTGGTTCTTCTGTGAGAAGTATGCAGAATCATCGAAATCGCTCTTTTGAAGCTATTTAATGCGAGAAACACGTTATCTGGTGTTTTCACGACTCCACAGTGAGTTTGATATGCAGAACCGGATATTTCTTGGTTTTCGTGGGGTTTCAAGCTGAGATATGCATTTTCTGCGATCATCTTGGTGAGGCTTCTATAAGAAGTATGCCGTATCATCGAAATCGCTCTTTTCGAGCTAATTAATTCCAGAAACACGTTATCTGGTGTTTTCACCACTCCACAGTGCGTTTGATATGCAGAAACGGCGATATCTTGGTTTTCGTTGCGTTTCAAGCTGAGATATGCGTTTTCTGCGATAATCTTGGTGGTTCTTCTGTGAGAATGATGCAGAATCATCGAAATCGCTCTTTTGAAGCTATTTAATGCGAGAAACACGTTATCTGGTGTTTTCACGACTCCACAGTGAGTTTGATATGCAGCACCGGATATTTCTTGGTTTTCGTGGGGTTCCAAGCTGAGATATGCATTTTCTTCGATAATCTTGGTGGTTCTTCTGTGAGAATGATGCAGAATCATCGAAATCGCTCTTTTGAAGCTATTTAATGCGAGAAACACGTTATCTGGTGTTTTCACGACTCCACAGTGAGTTTGATATGCAGCACCGGATATTTCTTGGTTTTCGTGTGGTTTCAAGCTGAGATATGCATTTTCTGGGATAATCTTGGTGGTTCTTCTGTGAGAAGTATGCAGAATCATCGAAATCGCTCTTTTGAAGCAATTGAATGCGAGAAACACGTTATCTGGTGTTTACACCACTCCACAGAACGTTTGATATGCAGAACCGCAGATATCTTGGTTTTCGTGGGGTTTCAAGCTGGGATAAGCGTTTTCTGCGATAATCTTGGTGGTTCTCCTGTGAGAAGTATACAGAGTCATGGAAATCGCTCTTTGGGAGCAATTTAATGCGAGCAACACGTGTTCTGGTGTTTTCACCACTCCACAGTGCGTTTGATATGCAGAACTGGAGATATCTTGGTTTTCGTGGGGTTTCAAGCTGAGATATGCATTTTCTGCGATAATCTTGTTGGTTCTTCTGTGGGTAGTATGCAGAATCATGGAAATCGCTCTTTGGGAGCAATTTAATGCGAGAAACACGTGTTCTGGTGTTTTCACCACTCCACAGTACGTTTGACATGCAGAACCGGAGATATCTTGGTTTTCGTGGGGTTCCAAGCTGAGATATGCATTTTCTGCGATAATCTTGGTGGTTCTTCTGTGAGAATGATGCAGAATCATCGAAATCGCTCTTTTGAAGCTATTTAATGCGAGAAACACGTTATCTGGTGTTTTCACGACTCCACAGTGAGTTTGATATGCAGCACCGGATATTTCTTGGTTTTCGTGTGGTTTCAAGCTGAGATATGCATTTTCTGCGATAATCTTGGTGAGGCTTCTGTGCGAAGTATGCAGAATCATCGAAATCGCTCTTTTGAAGCAATTTAATGCGAGAAACACGTTATCTGGTGTTTACACCACTCCACAGTACGTCTGATATGCAGAACCGAAGATATCTTGGTTTTCGTGGGGTTTCAAGCTGAGATACGCATTTTCTGGGATAATCTTGGTGGTTCTTCTGTGAGAAGTATGCAGAATCATCGAAATCGCTCTTTTGAAGCTATTTGATGCGAGAAACACGTTATCTGGTGTTTTCACGACTCCACAGTGAGTTTGATATGCAGAACCGGATATTTCTTGGTTTTCGTGGGGTTTCAAGCTGAGATATGCATTTTCTGCGATCATCTTTGTGAGGCTTCTATAAGAAGTATGCCGTATCATCGAAATCGCTCTTTTCGAGCTAATTAATTCCAGAAACACGTTATCTGGTGTTTTCACCACTCCACAGTGCGTTTGATATGCAGAACCGGAGATATCTTGGTTTTCGTGGGGTTTCAAGCTGAGATATGCATTTTCTGCGATAATCTTGTTGATTCTTCTGTGGGTAGTATGCAGAATCATGGAAATCGCTGTTTGGGAGCAATTTAATGCGAGAAACACGTTATCTGGTGTTTACCACACTCCACAGAACGTTTGATATGCAGAACCGCAGATATCCTGGTTTTCGTGGGGTTTCAAGCTGGGATAAGCGTTTTCTGCGATAATCTAGGTGGTTCTCCTGTGAGAAGTATACAGAGTCATGGAAATCGCGCTTTGGGAGCAATTTAATGCGAGAAACACGTTATCTGGTGTTTTCACGACTCCACAGTGAGTTTGATATGCAGAACCGGATATTTCTTGGCTTTCGTGGGGTTCCAAGCTGAGATATGCATTTTCTGCGATAATCTTGGTGGTTCTCCTGTGAGAAGTATACAGAGTCATGGAAATCGCTCTTTGGGAGCAATTTAATGCGAGAAACACGTGTTCTGGAGTTTTCACCACTCCACAGTGCGTTTGATATGCAGAACTGCCGATATCTTCATTTGCGTGGGGTGTCAAGATGAGATATGCATTTTCTGCGATAATCTTGGTGGTTCTCCTGTGAGAAGTATACAGAGTCATGGAAATCGCTCTTTGGGAGCAATTTAATGCGAGAAACACGTGTTCTGGTGTTTTCACCACTCCACAGTGCGTTTGATACGCAGAACCGGAGATATCTTGGTTTTCGTGGGGTTTCAAGCTGAGATATGCATTTTCTGCGATAATCTTGGTGAGGCTTCTGTGCGAAGTATGCAGAATCATCGAAATCGCCCCTTTGGAGCTAATTAATGCGAAAAAACGCGTTTCCTGGTGTTTTCACCACTCCTCAGTGCGTTTGATATGCAGAACCGGAGATATCTTGGTTTTCGCGGGGTTTCAATCTGAGATATGCATTTTCTGCGACAATCTTGGTGAGGCTTCTGTGCGAAGTATGCAGAATCATCGAAATCGCTCTTTTGAAGCAATTTAATGCGAGAAACACGTTATCTGGTGTTTACACCACTCCACAGTACGTTTGATATGCAGAACCGAAGATATCTTGGTTTTCATGGGGTTTCAAGCCGAGATACGCATTTTCTGGGATAATCTTGGTGGTTCTTCTGTGAGAAGTATGCAGAATCATCGAAATCGCTCTTTTGAAGCTATTTAATGCGAGAAACACGTTATCTGGTGTTTTCACGACTCCACAGTGAGTTTGATATGCAGAACCGAATATTTCTTGGTTTTCGTGGGGTTCCAAGCTGAGATATGCATTTTCTGCGATAATCTTGGTGGTTCTTCTGTGAGAATTATGCAGAATCATCGAAATCGCTCTTTTGAAGCTATTTAATGCGAGAAGCACGTTATCTGGTGTTTTCACGACTCCACAGTGAGTTTGATATGCAGAACCGGATATTTCTTGGTTTTCGTGTGGTTTCAAGCTGAGATATGCATTTTCTGGGATAATCTTGGTGGTTCTTCTGTGAGAAGTATGCAGAATCATCGAAATCGCTCGTTTGAAGCAATTTAATGCGAAAAAACGCGTTTCCTGGTGTTTTCACCACTCCTCAGTGCGTTTGATATGCAGAACCGGAGATATCTTGGTTTTCCTGGGGTTTCAAGCTGAGATATGCATTTTCTGCGATAATCTTGTTGGTTCTTCTGTGAGTAGTATGCAGAATCATGGAAATCGCTCTTTGGGAGCAATTTAATGCGAGAAACACGTGTTCTGGTGTTTTCACCACTCCACAGTACGTTTGATATGCAGAACCGGAGATATCTTCGTTTTCGTGGGGTTTCAAGCTGAGATATGCATTTTCTGCGATAATCTTGGTGAGGCTTCTGTGCGAAGTATGCAGAATCATCGAAATCGCTCTTTTGAAGCAATTTAATGCGAGAAGCACGTTATCTGGTGTTTACACCACTCCACAGTACGTTTGATATGCAGAACCGAAGATATCTTGGTTTTCGTGGGGTTTCAAGCTGAGATACGCATTTTCTGGGATAATCTTGGTGGTTCTTCTGTGAGAAGTATGCTGAATCATCGAAATCGCTCTTTTCAAGCTATTTAATGCGAGAAACACGTTATCTGGTATTTTCACGACTCCACAGTGAGTTTGATATGCAGAACCGGATATTTCTTGGTTTTCGTGGGGTTCCAAGCTGAGATATGCATTTTCTGCGATAATCTTGGTGGTTCTTCTGTGAGAATTATGCAGAATCATCGAAATCGCTCTTTTGAAGCTATTTAATGCGAGAAACACGTTATCTGGTGTTTTCACGACTCCACAGTGAGTTTGATATGCAGAACCGGAGATACCTTGGTTTTCGTGGGGTTTCAAGCTGAGATATGCATTTTCTGCGATAATCATGTTGATTCTTCTGTGAGTAGTATGCAGAATCATGGAAATCGCTCTTTGGGAGCAATTTAATGCGATAAACACGTGTTCTGGTGTTTTCACCACTCCACAGTACGTTTGATATGCAGAACCGGAGATATCTTGGTTTTCGTGGGGTTTCAAGCTGAGATATGCGTTTTCTGCGATAATCTTGGTGCGGCTTCTGTGAGAAGTATGCAGAATCATCGAAATCGCCCTTTTGAAGCTAATTAATGCGAAAAAACGCGTTTCCTGCTGTTTTCACCACTCCACAGTGCGTTTGATATGCAGAACCGGAGATACCTTGGTTTTCGTGGGGTTTCAAGCTGAGATATGCATTTTCTGCGATAATCATGTTGATTCTTCTGTGAGTAGTATGCAGAATCATCGAATTCGCTCTTTTGAAGCTATTTAATGCGAGAAGCACGTTATCTGGTGTTTTCACGACTCCACAGTGAGTTTGATATGCAGAACCGGATATTTCTTGGTTTTCGTGTGGTTTCAAGCTGAGATATGCATTTTCTGGGATAATCTTGGTGGTTCTTCTGTGAGAAGTATGCAGAATCATCGAAATCGCTCGTTTGAAGCAATTTAATGCGAAAAAACGCGTTTCCTGGTGTTTTCACCACTCCTCAGTGCGTTTGATATGCAGAACCGGAGATATCTTGGTTTTCCTGGGGTTTCAAGCTGAGATATGCATTTTCTGCGATAATCTTGTTGGTTCTTCTGTGAGTAGTATGCAGAATCATGGAAATCGCTCTTTGGGAGCAATTTAATGCGAGAAACACGTGTTCTGGTGTTTTCACCACTCCACAGTGAGTTTGATATGCAGAACCGGATATTTCTTGGTTTTCGTGGGGTTCCAAGCTGAGATATGCATTTTCTGCGATAATCTTGGTGGTTCTTCTGTGAGAATTATGCAGAATCATCGAAATCGCTCTTTTGAAGCTATTTAATGCGAGAAACACGTTATCTGGTGTTTTCACGACTCCACAGTGAGTTTGATATGCAGAACCGGAGATACCTTGGTTTTCGTGGGGTTTCAAGCTGAGATATGCATTTTCTGCGATAATCATGTTGATTCTTCTGTGAGTAGTATGCAGAATCATGGAAATCGCTCTTTGGGAGCAATTTAATGCGATAAACACGTGTTCTGGTGTTTTCACCACTCCACAGTACGTTTGATATGCAGAACCGGAGATATCTTGGTTTTCGTGGGGTTTCAAGCTGAGATATGCGTTTTCTGCGATAATCTTGGTGCGGCTTCTGTGAGAAGTATGCAGAATCATCGAAATCGCCCTTTTGAAGCTAATTAATGCGAAAAAACGCGTTTCCTGCTGTTTTCACCACTCCACAGTGCGTTTGATATGCAGAACTGCCGATATCTTCATTTGCGTGGGGTGTCAAGATGAGATATGCATTTTCTGCGATAATCTTGGTGGTTCTCCTGTGAGAAGTATACAGAGTCATGGAAATCGCTCTTTGGGAGCAATTTAATGCGAGAAACACGTGTTCTGGTGTTTTCACCACTCCACAGTGCGTTTGATACGCAGAACCGGAGATATCTTGGTTTTCGTGGGGTTTCAAGCTGAGATATGCATTTTCTGCGATAATCTTGGTGGTTCTTCTGTGAGAATTATGCAGAATCATCGAAATCGCTCTTTTGAAGCTATTTAATGCGAGAAACACGTTATCTGGTGTTTTCACGACTCCACAGTGAGTTTGATATGCAGAACCGGATATTTCTTGGTTTTCATGTGGTTTCAAGCTGAGATATGCATTTTCTGGGATAATCATGGTGGTTCTTCTGTGAGAAGTATGCAGAATCATCGAAATCGCTCATTTGAAGCAATTTAATGCGAAAAAACGCGTTTCCTGGTGTTTTCACCACTCGTCAGTGCGTTTGATATTCAGAACCGGAGATATCTTGGTTTTCGTGGGGTTTCAAGCTGAGATATGCATTTTCTGCGATAATCTTGTTGGTTCTTCTGTGGGTAGTATGCAGAATCATGGAAATCGCTCTTTGGGAGCAATTTAATGCGAGAAACACGTGTTCTGGTGTTTTCACCACTCCACAGTACGTTTGACATGCAGAACCGGAGATATCTTGGTTTTCGTGGGGTTCCAAGCTGAGATATGCATTTTCTGGGATAATCTTGGTGGTTCTTCTGTGAGAAGTATGCAGAATCATCGAAATCGCTCTTTTGAAGCAATTGAATGCGAGAAACACGTTATCTGGTGTTTACACCACTCCACAGAACGTTTGACATGCAGAACCGGAGATATCTTGGTTTTCGTGGGGTTCCAAGCTGAGATATGCATTTTCTGGGATAATCTTGGTGGTTCTTCTGTGAGAAGTATGCAGAATCATCGAAATCGCTCATTTGAAGCAATTTAATGCGAAAAAACGCGTTTCCTGGTGTTTTCACCACTCCTCAGTGCGTTTGATATGCAGAACCGGAGATATCTTGGTTTTCGTGGGGTTTCAAGCTGAGATATGCATTTTCTGCGATAATCTTGTTGGTTCTTCTGTGGGTAGTATGCAGAATCATGGAAATCGCTCTTTGGGAGCAATTTAATGCAAGAAACACGTTATCTGCTGTTTTCACCACTCCACAGTGCGTTTGATATGCAGAACCGGAGATATCTTGGTTTTCGTGGGGTATCAAGCTGAGATATGCATTTTCTGCGATAATCTTGTTGGTTCTTCTGTGGGTAGTATGCAGAATCATGGAAATCGCTCTTTGGGAGCAATTTAATGCGAGAAACACGTGTTCTGGTGTTTTCACCACTAAACAGTACGTCTGACATGCAGAACCGGAGATATCTTGGTTTTCGTGGGGTGTCAAGATGAGATATGCATTTTCTGCGATAATCTTGGTGGTTCTCCTGTGAGAAGTATACAGAGTCATGGAAATCGCTCTTTGGGAGCAATTTAATGCGAGAAACACGTGTTCTGGTGTTTTCACCACTCCACAGTGCGTTTGATACGCAGAACCGGAGATATCTTGGTTTTCGTGGGGTTTCAAGCTGAGATATGCATTTTCTGCGATAATCTTGGTGAGGCTTCTGTGCGAAGTATGCAGAATCATCGAAATCGCCCCTTTGGAGCTAATTAATGCGAAAAAACGCGTTTCCTGGTGTTTTCACCACTCCTCAGTGCGTTTGATATGCAGAACCGGAGATATCTTGGTTTTCGTGGGGTTTCAAGCTGAGATATGCATTTTCTGCGATAATCTTGGTGGTTCTACTGTGAGAAGTATGCAGAATCATCGAAATCGCCCTTTTGGAGCTAATTATTGCGGCATACACGTTATTTGGTGCTTTCACCACTCCACAGTGCGTTTGATATGCAGAACCGGAGGTATCTTGGTTTTCGCGGGGTTTCAATCTGAGATATGCATTTTCTGCGACAATCTTGGTGAGGCTTCTGTGCGAAGTATGCAGAATCATCGAAATCGCTCTTTTGAAGCAATTTAATGCGAGAAACACGTTATCTGGTGTTTACACCACTCCACAGTACGTTTGATATGCAGAACCGAAGATATCTTGGTTTTCATGGGGTTTCAAGCTGAGATACGCATTTTCTGGGATAATCTTGGTGGTTCTTCTGTGAGAAGTATGCAGAATCATCGAAATCGCTCTTTTGAAGCTATTTAATGCGAGAAACACGTTATCTGGTGTTTTCACGACTCCACAGTGAGTTTGATATGCAGAACCGGATATTTCTTGGTTTTCGTGGGGTTCCAAGCTGAGATATGCATTTTCTGCGATAATCTTGGTGGTTCTTCGGTGAGAATTATGCAGAATCATCGAAATCGCTCTTTTGAAGCTATTTAATGCGAGAAGCACGTTATCTGGTGTTTTCACGACTCCACAGTGAGTTTGATATGCAGAACCGGATATTTCTTGGTTTTCGTGTGGTTTCAAGCTGAGATATGCATTTTCTGGGATAATCTTGGTGGTTCTTCTGTGAGAAGTATGCAGAATCATCGAAATCGCTCGTTTGAAGCAATTTAATGCGAAAAAACGCGGTTCCTGGTGTTTTCACCACTCCTCAGTGCGTTTGATATGCAGAACCGGAGATATCTTGGTTTTCCTGGGGTTTCAAGCTGAGATATGCATTTTCTGCGATAATCTTGTTGGTTCTTCTGTGAGTAGTATGCAGAATCATGGAAATCGCTCTTTGGGAGCAATTTAATGCGAGAAACACGTGTTCTGGTGTTTTCACCACTCCACAGTACGTTTGATATGCAGAACCGGAGATATCTTGGTTTTCGTGGGGTTTCAAGCTGAGATATGCATTTTCTGGGATAATCTTGGTGGTTCTTCTGTGAGAAGTATGCAGAATCATCGAAATCGCTCTTTTGAAGCTATTTAATGCGAGAAACACGTTATCTGGTGTTTTCACGACTCCACAGTGAGTTTGATATGCAGAACCGGATATTTCTTGGTTTTCGTGGGGTTCCAAGCTGAGATATGCATTTTCTGCGATAATCTTGGTGGTTCTTCTGTGAGAATTATGCAGAATCATCGAAATCGCTCTTTTGAAGCTATTTAATGCGAGAAGCACGTTATCTGGTGTTTTCACGACTCCACAGTGAGTTTGATATGCAGAACCGGATATTTCTTGGTTTTCGTGTGGTTTCAAGCTGAGATATGCATTTTCTGGGATAATCTTGGTGGTTCTTCTGTGAGAAGTATGCAGAATCATCGAAATCGCTCGTTTGAAGCAATTTAATGCGAAAAAACGCGGTTCCTGGTGTTTTCACCACTCCTCAGTGCGTTTGATATGCAGAACCGGAGATATCTTGGTTTTCCTGGGGTTTCAAGCTGAGATATGCATTTTCTGCGATAATCTTGTTGGTTCTTCTGTGAGTAGTATGCAGAATCATGGAAATCGCTCTTTGGGAGCAATTTAATGCGAGAAACACGTGTTCTGGTGTTTTCACCACTCCACAGTACGTTTGATATGCAGAACCGGAGATATCTTGGTTTTCGTGGGGTTTCAAGCTGAGATATGCATTTTCTGCGATAATCTTGTTGGTTCTTCTGTGAGTAGTATGCAGAATCATGGAAATCGCTCTTTGGGAGCAATTTAATGCGAGAAACACGTGTTCTGGTGTTTTCACCACTCCACGGTACGTTTGATATGCAGAACCGGTGATATCTTGGTTTTCGTGGGGTTTCAAGCTGAGATATGCATTTTCTGCGATAATCTTGGTGAGGCTTCTGTGCGAAGTATGCAGAATCATCGAAATCGCTCTTTTGAAGCAATTTAATGCGAGAAACACGTTATCTGGTGTTTACACCACTCCACAGTACGTTTGATATGCAGAACCGAAGATATCTTGGTTTTCGTGGGGTTTCAAGCTGAGATACGCATTTTCTGGGATAATCTTGGTGGTTCTTCTGTGAGAAGTATGCTGAATCATCGAAATCGCTCTTTTCAAGCTATTTAATGCGAGAAACACGTTATCTGGTATTTTCACGACTCCACAGTGAGTTTGATATGCAGAACCGGATATTTCTTGGTTTTCGTGGGGTTCCAAGCTGAGATATGCATTTTCTGCGATAATCTTGGTGGTTCTTCTGTGAGAATTATGCAGAATCATCGAAATCGCTCTTTTGAAGCTATTTAATGCGAAAAAACGCGGTTCCTGGTGTTTTCACGACTCCACAGTGAGTTTGATATGCAGAACCGGATATTTCTTGGTTTTCATGTGGTTTCAAGCTGAGATATGCATTTTCTGGGATAATCTTGGTGGTTCTTCTGTGAGAAGTATGCAGAATCATCGAAATCGCTCATTTGAAGCAATTTAATGCGAAAAAACGCGTTTCCTGGTGTTTTCACCACTCCTCAGTGCGTTTGATATTCAGAACCGGAGATATCTTGGTTTTCGTGGGGTTTCAAGCTGAGATATGCATTTTCTGCGATAATCTTGTTGGTTCTTCTGTGGGTAGTATGCAGAATCATGGAAATCGCTCTTTGGGAGCAATTTAATGCGAGAAACACGTGTTCTGGTGTTTTCACCACTCCACAGTACGTTTGACATGCAGAACCGGAGATATCTTGGTTTTCGTGGGGTTCCAAGCTGAGATATGCATTTTCTGGGATAATCTTGGTGGTTCTTCTGTGAGAAGTATGCAGAATCATCGAAATCGCTCTTTTGAAGCAATTGAATGCGAGAAACACGTTATCTGGTGTTTACACCACTCCACAGAACGTTTGACATGCAGAACCGGAGATATCTTGGTTTTCGTGGGGTTTCAAGCTGAGATATGCATTTTCTGCGATAATCTTGTTGGTTCTTCTGTGGGTAGTATGCAGAATCATGGAAATCGCTCTTTGGGAGCAATTTAATGCAAGAAACACGTTATCTGCTGTTTTCACCACTCCACAGTGCGTTTGATATGCAGAACCGGAGATATCTTGGTTTTCGTGGGGTATCAAGCTGAGATATGCATTTTCTGCGATAATCTTGTTGGTTCTTCTGTGGGTAGTATGCAGAATCATGGAAATCGCTCTTTGGGAGCAATTTAATGCGAGAAACACGTGTTCTGGTGTTTTCACCACTAAACAGTACGTTTGACATGCAGAACCGGAGATATCTTGGTTTTCGTGGGGTATCAAGCTGAGATATGCATTTTCTGCGATAATCTTGTTGGTTCTTCTGTGGGTAGTATGCAGAATCATGGAAATCGCTCTTTGGGAGCAATTTAATGCGAGAAACACGTGTTCTGGTGTTTTCACCACTCCACAGTACGTTTGATATGCAGAACCGCAGATATCTTGGTTTTCGTGGGGTTTCAAGCTGGGATAAGCGTTTTCTGCGATATTCTTGGTGGTTCTCCTGTGAGAAGTATACAGAGTCATGGAAATCGCTCTTTGGGAGCAATTTAATGCGAGCAACACGTGTTCTGGTGTTTTCACCACTCCACAGTGCGTTTGATATGCAGAACCGGAGATATCTTGGTTTTCGTGGGGTTTCAAGCTGAGATATGCATTTTCTGCGATAATCTTGTTGGTTCTTCTGTGGGTAGTATGCAGAATCATGGAAATCGCTCTTTGGGAGCAATTTAATGCGAGAAACACGTGTTCTGGTGTTTTCACCACTAAACAGTACGTTTGACATGCAGAACCGGAGATATCTTGGTTTTCGTGGGGTATCAAGCTGAGATATGCATTTTCTGCGATAATCTTGTTGGTTCTTCTGTGGGTAGTATGCAGAATCATGGAAATCGCTCTTTGGGAGCAATTTAATGCGAGAAACACGTGTTCTGGTGTTTTCACCACTCCTCAGTGCGTTTGATATGCAGAACCGGAGATATCTTGGTTTTCGTGGGGTTCCAAGCTGAGATATGCATTTTCTGGGATAATCTTGGTGGTTCTTCTGTGAGAAGTATGCAGAATCATCGAAATCGCTCATTTGAAGCAATTTAATGCGAAAAAACGCGTTTCCTGGTGTTTTCACCACTCCTCAGTGCGTTTGATATGCAGAACCGGAGATATCTTGGTTTTCGTGGGGTTTCAAGCTGAGATATGCATTTTCTGCGATAATCTTGTTGGTTCTTCTGTGGGTAGTATGCAGAATCATGGAAATCGCTCTTTGGGAGCAATTTAATGCAAGAAACACGTTATCTGCTGTTTACACCACTCCACAGTACGTCTGATATGCAGAACCGAAGATATCTTGGTTTTCGTGGGGTTTCAAGCTGAGACACGCATTTTCTGGGATAATCTTGGTGGTTCTTCTGTGAGAAGTATGCAGAATCACCGAAATCGCTCTTTTGAAGCTATTTGATGCGAGAAACACGTTATCTGGTGTTTTCACGTCTCCACAGTGAGTTTGATATGCAGAACCGGATTTTTCTTGGTTTTCGTGGGGTTTCAAGCTGAGATATGCATTTTCTGCGATCATCTTTGTGAGGCTTCTATAAGAAGTATGCCGTATCATCGAAATCGCTCTTTTCGAGCTAATTAATTCCAGAAACACGTTATCTGGTGTTTTCACCACTCCACAGGGCGTTTGATATGCAGAAACGGCGATATCTTGGTTTTCGTTGCGTTTCAAGCTGAGATATGCGTTTTCTGCGATAATCTTGATGAGGCTTCTGTGAGAAGTTTGCAGAATCATCGAAATCGCTCTATTGAAGCAATTTAATGCAAGAAACACGTTATCTGGTGTTTTCACCACTCCACAGTGCGTTTGATATGCAGAACCGGAGATATCTTGGTTTTCGTGGGGTTTCAAGCTGAGATATGCATTTTCTGCGATAATCTTGTTGATTCTTCTGTGGGTAGTATGCAGAATCATGGAAATCGCTGTTTGGGAGCAATTTAATGCGAGAAACACGTTATCTGGTGTTTACCACACTCCACAGAACGTTTGATATGCAGAACCGCAGATATCCTGGTTTTCGTGGGGTTTCAAGCTGGGATAAGCGTTTTCTGCGATAATCTAGGTGGTTCTCCTGTGAGAAGTATACAGAGTCATGGAAATCGCTCTTTGGGAGCAATTTAATGCGAGAAACACGTGTTCTGGAGTTTTCACCACTCCACAGTGCGTTTGATATGCAGAACTGCCGATATCTTCATTTGCGTGGGGTGTCAAGATGAGATATGCATTTTCTGCGATAATCTTGGTGGTTCTCCTGTGAGAAGTATACAGAGTCATGGAAATCGCTCTTTGGGAGCAATTTAATGCGAGAAACACGTGTTCTGGTGTTTTCACCACTCCACAGTGCGTTTGATACGCAGAACCGGAGATATCTTGGTTTTCGTGGGGTTTCAAGCTGAGATATGCATTTTCTGCGATAATCTTGGTGAGGCTTCTGTGCGAAGTATGCAGAATCATCGAAATCGCCCCTTTGGAGCTAATTAATGCGAAAAAACGCGTTTCCTGGTGTTTTCACCACTCCTCAGTGCGTTTGATATGCAGAACCGGAGATATCTTGGTTTTCGTGGGGTTTCAAGCTGAGATATGCATTTTCTGCGATAATCTTGGTGGTTCTACTGTGAGAAGTATGCAGAATCATCGAAATCGCCCTTTTGGAGCTAATTATTGCGACATACACGTTATTTGGTGCTTTCACCACTCCACAGTGCGTTTGATATGCAGAACCGGAGGTATCTTGGTTTTCGCGGGGTTTCAATCTGAGATATGCATTTTCTGCGACAATCTTGGTGAGGCTTCTGTGCGAAGTATGCAGAATCATCGAAATCGCTCTTTTGAAGCAATTTAATGCGAGAAACACGTTATCTGGTGTTTACACCACTCCACAGTACGTTTGATATGCAGAACCGAAGATATCTTGGTTTTCATGGGGTTTCAAGCTGAGATACGCATTTTCTGGGATAATCTTGGTGGTTCTTCTGTGAGAAGTATGCAGAATCATCGAAATCGCTCTTTTGAAGCTATTTAATGCGAGAAACACGTTATCTGGTGTTTTCACGACTCCACAGTGAGTTTGATATGCAGAACCGGATATTTCTTGGTTTTCGTGGGGTTCCAAGCTGAGATATGCATTTTCTGCGATAATCTTGGTGGTTCTTCTGTGAGAATTATGCAGAATCATCGAAATCGCTCTTTTGAAGCTATTTAATGCGAGAAGCACGTTATCTTGTGTTTTCACGACTCCACAGTGAGTTTGATATGCAGACCGGATATTTCTTGGTTTTCGTGTGGTTTCAAGCTGAGATATGCATTTTCTGGGATAATCTTGGTGGTTCTTCTGTGAGAAGTATGCAGAATCATCGAAATCGCTCGTTTGAAGCAATTTAATGCGAAAAAACGCGGTTCCTGGTGTTTTCACCACTCCTCAGTGCGTTTGATATGCAGAACCGGAGATATCTTGGTTTTCCTGGGGTTTCAAGCTGAGATATGCATTTTCTGCGATAATCTTGTTGGTTCTTCTGTGAGTAGTATGCAGAATCATGGAAATCGCTCTTTGGGAGCAATTTAATGCGAGAAACACGTGTTCTGGTGTTTTCACCACTCCACAGTACGTTTGATATGCAGAACCGGAGATATCTTGGTTTTCGTGGGGTTTCAAGCTGAGATATGGATTTTCTGCGATAATCTTGTTGGTTCTTCTGTGAGTAGTATGCAGAATCATGGAAATCGCTCTTTGGGAGCAATTTAATGCGAGAAACACGTGTTCTGGTGTTTTCACCACTCCACGGTACGTTTGATATGCAGAACCGGTGATATCTTGGTTTTCGTGGGGTTTCAAGCTGAGATATGCATTTTCTGCGATAATCTTGGTGAGGCTTCTGTGCGAAGTATGCAGAATCATCGAAATCGCTCTTTTGAAGCAATTTAATGCGAAAAAACGCGTTTCCTGGTGTTTTCACCACTCCTCAGTGCGTTTGATATGCAGAACCGGAGATATCTTGGTTTTCCTGGGGTTTCAAGCTGAGATATGCATTTTCTGCGATAATCTTGTTGGTTCTTCTGTGAGTAGTATGCAGAATCATGGAAATCGCTCTTTGGGAGCAATTTAATGCGAGAAACACGTGTTCTGGTGTTTTCACCACTCCACAGTACGTTTGATATGCAGAACCGGAGATATCTTGGTTTTCGTGGGGTTTCAAGCTGAGATATGCATTTTCTGCGATAATCTTGGTGAGGCTTCTGTGCGAAGTATGCAGAATCATCGAAATCGCTCTTTTGAAGCAATTTAATGCGAGAAACACGTTATCTGGTGTTTACACCACTCCACAGTACGTTTGATATGCAGAACCGAAGATATCTTGGTTTTCGTGGGGTTTCAAGCTGAGATACGCATTTTCTGGGATAATCTTGGTGGTTCTTCTGTGAGAAGTATGCTGAATCATCGAAATCGCTCTTTTCAAGCTATTTAATGCGAGAAACACGTTATCTGGTATTTTCACGACTCCACAGTGAGTTTGATATGCAGAACCGGATATTTCTTGGTTTTCGTGGGGTTCCAAGCTGAGATATGCATTTTCTGCGATAATCTTGGTGGTTCTTCTGTGAGAATTATGCAGAATCATCGAAATCGCTCTTTTGAAGCTATTTAATGCGAGAAACACGTTATCTGGTGTTTTCACGACTCCACAGTGAGTTTGATATGCAGAACCGGATATTTCTTGGTTTTCATGTGGTTTCAAGCTGAGATATGCATTTTCTGGGATAATCTTGGTGGTTCTTCTGTGAGAAGTATGCAGAATCATCGAAATCGCTCATTTGAAGCAATTTAATGCGAAAAAACGCGTTTCCTGGTGTTTTCACCACTCCTCAGTGCGTTTGATATGCAGAACCGGAGATATCTTGGTTTTCGTGGGGTTTCAAGCTGAGATATGCATTTTCTGCGATAATCTTGTTGGTTCTTCTGTGAGTAGTATGCAGAATCATGGAAATCGCTCTTTGGGAGCAATTTAATGCGAGAAACACGTGTTCTGGTGTTTTCACCACTCCACAGTACGTTTGATATGCAGAACCGGAGATATCTTGGTTTTCGTGGGGTTTCAAGCTGAGATATGCATTTTCTGCGATAATCTTGTTGGTTCTTCTGTGAGTAGTATGCAGAATCATGGAAATCGCTCTTTGGGAGCAATTTAATGCGAGAAACACGTGTTCTGGTGTTTTCACCACTCCACGGTACGTTTGATATGCAGAACCGGTGATATCTTGGTTTTCGTGGGGTTTCAAGCTGAGATATGCATTTTCAGGGATAATCTTGGTGGTTCTTCTGTGAGAAGTATGCAGAATCATCGAAATCGCTCTTTTGAAGCTATTTAATGCGAGAAACACGTTATCTGGTGTTTTCACGACTCCACAGTGAGTTTGATATGCAGAACCGGATATTTCTTGGTTTTCGTGGGGTTCCAAGCTGAGATATGCATTTTCTGCGATAATCTTGGTGGTTCTTCTGTGAGAATTATGCAGAATCATCGAAATCGCTCTTTTGAAGCTATTTAATGCGAGAAACACGTTATCTGGTGTTTTCACGACTCCACAGTGAGTTTGATATGCAGAACCGGATATTGCTTGGTTTTCGTGTGGTTTCAAGCTGAGATATGCATTTTCTGCGATAATCTTGTTGGTTCTTCTGTGAGTAGTATGCAGAATCATGGAAATCGCTCTTTGGGAGCAATTTAATGCGAGAAACACGTGTTCTGGTGTTTTCACCACTCCACAGTACGTTTGATATGCAGAACCGGAGATATCTTGGTTTTCGTGGGGTTTCAAGCTGAGATATGCATTTTCTGCGATAATCTTGTTGGTTCTTCTGTGAGTAGTATGCAGAATCATGGAAATCGCTCTTTGGGAGCAATTTAATGCGAGAAACACGTGTTCTGGTGTTTTCACCACTCCACAGTACGTTTGATATGCAGAACCGGAGATATCTTGGTTTTCGTGGGGTTTCAAGCTGAGATATGCATTTTCTGTGATAATCTTGGTGGTTCTACTGTGAGAAGTATGCAGAATCATCGAAATCGCCCTTTTGGAGCTAATTATTGCGACATACACGTTATTTGGTGCTTTCACCACTCCACAGTGCGTTTGATATGCAGAACCGGAGGTATCTTGGTTTTCGTGGGGTTCCAAGCTGAGATATGCATTTTCTGCGATAATCTTGGTGGTTCTTCTGTGAGAATTATGCAGAATCATCGAAATCGCTCTTTTGAAGCTATTTAATGCGAGAAACACGTTATCTGGTGTTTTCACGACTCCACAGTGAGTTTGATATGCAGAACCGGATATTTCTTGGTTTTCGTGTGGTTTCAAGCTGAGATATGCATATTCTGGGATAATCTTGGTGGTTCTTCTGTGAGTAGTATGCAGAATCATGGAAATCGCTCTTTGGGAGCAATTTAATGCGAGAAACACGTGTTCTGGTGTTTTCACCACTCCACAGTACGTTTGATATGCAGAACCGGAGATATCTTGGTTTTCGTGGGGTTTCAAGCTGAGATATGCATTTTCTGCGATAATCTTGGTGAGGCTTCTGTGCGAAGTATGCAGAATCATCGAAATCGCCCTTTTGGAGCTAATTAATGCGAAAAAACGCGTTTCCTGGTGTTTTCACCACTCCTCAGTGCGTTTGATATGCAGAACCGGAGATATCTTGGTTTTCGTGGGGTTTCAAGCTGAGATATGCATTTTCTGCGATAATCTTGTTGGTTCTTCTGTGAGTAGTATGCAGAATCATGGAAATCGCTCTTTGGGAGCAATTTAATGCGAGAAACACGTGTTCTGGTGTTTTCACCACTCCACAGTACGTTTGATATGCAGAACCGGAGATATCTTGGTTTTCGTGGGGTTTCAAGCTGAGATATGCATTTTCTGCGATAATCTTGTTGGTTCTTCTGTGGGTAGTATGCAGAATCATGGAAATCGCTCTTTGGGAGCAATTTAATGCGAGAAACACGTGTTCTGGTGTTTTCACCACTCCACAGTACGTTTGATATGCAGAACCGGAGATATCTTGGTTTTCGTGGGGTTTCAAGCTGAGATATGCATTTTCTGCGATAATCTTGGTGAGGCTTCTGTGCGAAGTATGCAGAATCATCGAAATCGCCCTTTTGGAGCTAATCAATGCGAAAAAACGCGTTTCCTGGTGTTTTCACCACTCCTCAGTGCGTTTGATATGCAGAACCGGAGATATCTTGGTTTTCGTGGGGTTTCAAGCTGAGATATGCATTTTCTGCGATAATCTTGGTGGTTCTACTGTGAGAAGTATGCAGAATCATCGAAATCGCTCTTTTGAAGCTATTTAATGCGAGAAACACGTTATCTGGTGTTTTCACGACTCCACAGTGAGTTTGATATGCAGAACCGGATATTTCTTGGTTTTCGTGGGGTTTCAAGCTGAGATATGCATTTTCTGCGATCATCTTGGTGAGGCTTCTATAAGAAGTATGCCGTATCATCGAAATCGCTCTTTTCGAGCTAATTAATTCCAGAAACACGTTATCTGGTGTTTTCACCACTCCACAGTGCGTTTGATATGCAGAAACGGCGATATCTTGGTTTTCGTTGCGTTTCAAGCTGAGATATGCGTTTTCTGCGATAATCTTGATGAGGCTTCTGTGAGAAGTTTGCAGAATCATCGAAATCGCTCTATTGAAGCAATTTAATGCAAGAAACACGTTATCTGGTGTTTTCACCACTCCACAGTGCGTTTGATATGCAGAACCGGAGATATCTTGGTTTTCGTGGGGTTTCAAGCTGAGATATGCATTTTCTGCGATAATCTTGTTGGTTCTTCTGTGGGTAGTATGCAGAATCATGGAAATCGCTCTTTGGGAGCAATTTAATGCGAGAAACACGTGTTCTGGTGTTTTCACCACTCCACAGTGCGTTTGATATGCAGAACCGGAGGTATCTTGGTTTTCGTGGGGTTCCAAGCTGAGATATGCATTTTCTGCGATAATCTTGGTGGTTCTTCTGTGAGAATTATGCAGAATCATCGAAATCGCTCTTTTGAAGCTATTTAATGCGAGAAACACGTTATCTGGTGTTTTCACGACTCCACAGTGAGTTTGATATGCAGAACCGGATATTTCTTGGTTTTCGTGTGGTTTCAAGCTGAGATATGCATATTCTGGGATAATCTTGGTGGTTCTTCTGTGGGAAGTATGCAGAATCATCGAAATCGCTCATGTGAAGCAATTTAATGCGAAAAAACGCGTTTCCTGGTGTTTTCACCACTCCTCAGTGCGTTTGATATGCAGAACCGGAGATATCTTGGTTTTCGTGGGGTTTCAAGCTGAGATATGCATTTTCTGCGATAATCTTGTTGGTTCTTCTGTGAGTAGTATGCAGAATCATGGAAATCGCTCTTTGGGAGCAATTTAATGCGAGAAACACGTGTTCTGGTGTTTTCACCACTCCACAGTACGTTTGATATGCAGAACCGGAGATATCTTGGTTTTCGTGGGGTTTCAAGCTGAGATATGCATTTTCTGCGATAATCTTGTTGGTTCTTCTGTGGGTAGTATGCAGAATCATGGAAATCGCTCTTTGGGAGCAATTTAATGCGAGAAACACGTGTTCTGGTGTTTTCACCACTCCACAGTACGTTTGATATGCAGAACCGGAGATATCTTGGTTTTCGTGGGGTTTCAAGCTGAGATATGCATTTTCTGCGATAATCTTGGTGAGGCTTCTGTGCGAAGTATGCAGAATCATCGAAATCGCCCTTTTGGAGCTAATCAATGCGAAAAAACGCGTTTCCTGGTGTTTTCACCACTCCTCAGTGCGTTTGATATGCAGAACCGGAGATATCTTGGTTTTCGTGGGGTTTCAAGCTGAGATATGCATTTTCTGCGATAATCTTGGTGGTTCTACTGTGAGAAGTATGCAGAATCATCGAAATCGCTCTTTTGAAGCTATTTAATGCGAGAAACACGTTATCTGGTGTTTTCACGACTCCACAGTGAGTTTGATATGCAGAACCGGATATTTCTTGGTTTTCGTGGGGTTTCAAGCTGAGATATGCATTTTCTGCGATCATCTTGGTGAGGCTTCTATAAGAAGTATGCCGTATCATCGAAATCGCTCTTTTCGAGCTAATTAATTCCAGAAACACGTTATCTGGTGTTTTCACCACTCCACAGTGCGTTTGATATGCAGAAACGGCGATATCTTGGTTTTCGTTGCGTTTCAAGCTGAGATATGCGTTTTCTGCGATAATCTTGATGAGGCTTCTGTGAGAAGTTTGCAGAATCATCGAAATCGCTCTATTGAAGCAATTTAATGCAAGAAACACGTTATCTGGTGTTTTCACCACTCCACAGTGCGTTTGATATGCAGAACCGGAGATATCTTGGTTTTCGTGGGGTTTCAAGCTGAGATATGCATTTTCTGCGATAATCTTGTTGGTTCTTCTGTGGGTAGTATGCAGAATCATGGAAATCGCTCTTTGGGAGCAATTTAATGCGAGAAACACGTGTTCTGGTGTTTTCACCACTCCACAGTACGTTTGATATGCAGAACCGAAGATATCTTGGTTTTCGTGGGGTTTCAAGCTGAGATATGCATTTTCTGGGATAATCTTGGTGGTTCTTCTGTGAGAAGTATGCAGAATCATCGAAATCGCTCTTTTGAAGCTATTTAATGCGTGAAACACGTTATCTGGTGTTTTCACGACTCCACAGTGAGTTTGATATGCAGAACCGGATATTTCTTGGTTTTCGTGGGGTTTCAAGCTGATATATGCATTTTCTGGGATACTCTTGGTGGTACTTCTGTGAGAAGTATGCAGAATAATCGAAATCGGTCTTTTGAAGCTATTTAATGCGACATACACGTTATCTGGTGCTTTCACCACTCCACAGTGCGTTTGATATGCAGAACCGGAGATATCTTGGTTTTCGTGGGGTTTCAAGCTGAGATATGCGTTTTCTGCGATAATCTTGGTGAGGCTTCTGTGAGAAGTATGCAGAATCATCGAAATCGCTCTTTTGAAGCTATTTAGTGCGAGAAACACGTTATCTGGTGTTTTCACGACTCCACAGTGAGTTTGATATGCAGAACCGGATATTTCTTGGTTTTCGTGGGGTTCCAAGCTGAGATATGCATTTTCTGCGATAATCTTGGTGGTTCTTCTGTGAGAATTATGCAGAATCATCGAAATCGCTCTTTTGAAGCTATTTAATGCGAGAAACACGTTATCTGGTGTTTTCACGACTCCACAGTGAGTTTGATATGCAGAACCGGATATTTCTTGGTTTTCGTGGGGTTTCAAGCTGAGATATGCATTTTCTGCGATCATCTTGGTGAGGCTTCTATAAGAAGTATGCCGTATCACCGAAATCGCTCTTTTCGAGCTAATTAATTCCAGAAACACGTTATCTGGTGTTTTCACCACTCCACAGTGCGTTTGATATGCAGAAACGGCGATATCTTGGTTTTCGTTGCGTTTCAAGCTGAGATATGCGTTTTCTGCGATAATCTTGATGAGGCTTCTGTGAGAAGTTTGCAGAATCATCGAAATCGCTCTATTGAAGCAATTTAATGCAAGAAACACGTTATCTGGTGTTTTCACCACTCCACAGTGCGTTTGATATGCAGAACCGGAGATATCTTGGTTTTCGTGGGGTTTCAAGCTGAGATATGCATTTTCTGCGATAATCTTGTTGGTTCTTCTGTGGGTAGTATGCAGAATCATGGAAATCGCTCTTTGGGAGCAATTTAATGCGAGAAACACGTGTTCTGGTGTTTTCGCCACTCCACGGTACGTTTGATATGCAGAACCGGAGATATCTTGGTTTTCGTGGGGTTTCAAGCTGAGATATGCATTTTCTGCGATAATCTTGGTGAGGCTTCTGTGCGAAGTATGCAGAATCATCGACATCGCCATTTTGGAGCTAATTAATGCGAAAAAACGCGTTTCCTGGTGTTTTCACCACTCCTCAGTGCGTTTGATATGCAGAACCGGAGATATCTTGGTTTTCGTGGGGTTTCAAGCTGAGATATGCATTTTCTGTGATAATCTTGGTGGTTCTACTGTGAGAAGTATGCAGAATCATCGAAATCGCTCTTTTGAAGCTATTTAATGCGTGAAACACGTTATCTGGTGTTTTCACGACTCCACAGTGAGTTTGATATGCAGAACCGGATATTTCTTGGTTTTCGTGGGGTTTCAAGCTGATATATGCATTTTCTGGGATACTCTTGGTGGTACTTCTGTGAGAAGTATGCAGAATAATCGAAATCGGTCTTTTGAAGCTATTTAATGCGACATACACGTTATCTGGTGCTTTCACCACTCCACAGTGCGTTTGATATGCAGAACCGGAGATATCTTGGTTTTCGTGGGGTTTCAAGCTGAGATATGCGTTTTCTGCGATAATCTTGGTGAGGCTTCTGTGAGAAGTATGCAGAATCATCGAAATCGCTCTTTTGAAGCTATTTAGTGCGAGAAACACGTTATCTGGTGTTTTCACGACTCCACAGTGAGTTTGATATGCAGAACCGGATATTTCTTGGTTTTCGTGGGGTTCCAAGCTGAGATATGCATTTTCTGCGATAATCTTGGTGGTTCTTCTGTGAGAATTATGCAGAATCATCGAAATCGCTCTTTTGAAGCTATTTAATGCGAGAAACACGTTATCTGGTGTTTTCACGACTCCACAGTGAGTTTGATATGCAGAACCGGATATTTCTTGGTTTTCATGTGGTTTCAAGCTGAGATATGCATTTTCTGGGATAATCTTGGTGGTTCTTCTGTGAGAAGTATGCAGAATCATCGAAATCGCTCATTTGAAGCAATTTAATGCGAAAAAACGCGTTTCCTGGTGTTTTCACCACTCCTCAGTGCGTTTGATATGTAGAACCGGAGATATCTTGGTTTTCGTGGGGTTTCAAGCTGAGATATGCATTTTCTGCGATAATCTTGTTGGTTCTTCTGTGAGTAGTATGCAGAATCATGGAAATCGCTCTTTGGGAGCAATTTAATGCGAGAAACACGTGTTCTGGTGTTTTGACCACTCCACAGTACGTTTGATATGCAGAACCGGAGATATCTTGGTTTTCGTGGGGTTTCAAGCTGAGATATGCATTTTCTGCGATAATCTTGTTGGTTCTTCTGTGAGTAGTATGCAGAATCATGGAAATCGCTCTTTGGGAGCAATTTAATGCGAGAAACACGTGTTCTGGTGTTTTCGCCACTCCTCAGTGCGTTTGATATGCAGAACCGGAGATATCTTGGTTTTCGTGGGGTTTCAAGCTGAGATATGCATTTTCTGTGATAATCTTGGTGGTTCTACTGTGAGAAGTATGCAGAATCATCGAAATCGCCCTTTTGGAGCTAATTATTGCGACATACACGTTATTTGGTGCTTTCACGACTCCACAGTGAGTTTGATATGCAGAACCGGATATTTCTTGGTTTTCGTGGGGTTCCAAGCTGAGATATGCATTTTCTGCGATAATCTTGGTGGTTCTTCTGTGAGTAGTATGCAGAATCATGGAAATCGCTCTTTGGGAGCAATTTAATGCGAGAAACACGTGTTCTGGTGTTTTCACCACTCCACAGTACGTTTGATATGCAGAACCGGAGATATCTTGGTTTTCGTGGGGTTTCAAGCTGAGATATGCATTTTCTGCGATAATCTTGGTGAGGCTTCTGTGCGAAGTATGCAGAATCATCGAAATCGCCCTTTTGGAGCTAATTAATGCGAAAAAACGCGTTTCCTGGTGTTTTCACCACTCCTCAGTGCGTTTGATATGCAGAACCGGAGATATCTTGGTTTTCGTGGGGTTTCAAGCTGAGATATGCATTTTCTGCGATAATCTTGGTGGTTCTACTGTGAGAAGTATGCAGAATCATCGAAATCGCTCTGTTGAAGCTATTTAATGCGAGAAACACGTTATCTGGTGTTTTCACGACTCCACAGTGAGTTTGATATGCAGAACCGGATATTTCTTGGTTTTCGTGGGGTTTCAAGCTGAGATATGCATTTTCTGCGATCATCTTGGTGAGGCTTCTATAAGAAGTATGCCGTATCATCGAAATCGCTCTTTTCGAGCTAATTAATTCCAGAAACACGTTATCTGGTGTTTTCACCACTCCACAGTGCGTTTGATATGCAGAACGGCGATATCTTGGTTTTCGTTGCGTTTCAAGCTGAGATATGCGTTTTCTGCGATAATCTTGATGAGGCTTCTGTGAGAAGTTTGCAGAATCATCGAAATCGCTCTATTGAAGCAATTTAATGCAAGAAACACGTTATCTGGTGTTTTCACCACTCCACAGTGCGTTTGATATGCAGAACCGGAGATATCTTGGTTTTCGTGGGGTTTCAAGCTGAGATATGCATTTTCTGCGATAATCTTGTTGGTTCTTCTGTGGGTAGTATGCAGAATCATGGAAATCGCTCTTTGGGAGCAATTTAATGCGAGAAACACGTGTTCTGGTGTTTTCACCACTCCACAGTACGTTTGATATGCAGAACCGAAGATATCTTGGTTTTCGTGGGGTTTCAAGCTAAGATATGCATTTTCTGGGATAATCTTGGTGGTTCTTCTGTGAGAAGTATGCAGAATCATCGAAATCGCTCTTTTGAAGCTATTTAATGCGTGAAACACGTTATCTGGTGTTTTCACGACTCCACAGTGAGTTTGATATGCAGAACCGGATATTTCTTGGTTTTCGTGGGGTTTCAAGCTGATATATGCATTTTCTGGGATACTCTTGGTGGTACTTCTGTGAGAAGTATGCAGAATAATCGAAATCGGTCTTTTGAAGCTATTTAATGCGACATACACGTTATCTGGTGCTTTCACCACTCCACAGTGCGTTTGATATGCAGAACCGGAGATATCTTGGTTTTCGTGGGGTTTCAAGCTGAGATATGCGTTTTCTGCGATAATCTTGGTGAGGCTTCTGTGAGAAGTATGCAGAATCATCGAAATCGCCCTTTTGGAGCTAATTAATGCGAAAAAACGCGTATCCTGGTGTTTTCACCACTGCACAGTACGTTTGATATGCAGAACCGGAGATATCTTGGTTTTCGTGGGGTTTCAAGCTGAGATATGCATTTTCTGTGATAATCTTGGTGGTTCTACTGTGAGAAGTATGCAGAATCATCGAAATCGCCCTATTGGAGCTAATTATTGCGACATACACGTTATTTGGTGCTTTCACCACTCCACAGTGCGTTTGATATGCAGAACCGGAGGTATCTTGGTTTTCGTGGGGTTTCAAGCTGAGATATGCATTTTCTGTGATAATCTTGGTGGTTCTACTGTGAGAAGTATGCAGAGTCATCGAAATCGCCCTTTTGGAGCTAATTATTGCGACATACACGTTATTTGGTGCTTTCACCACTCCACAGTGCGTTTGATATGCAGAACCGGAGGTATCTTGGTTTTCGTGGGGTTTCAAGATGATATATGCATTTTCTGAGATACTCTTGGTGGTACTTCAGTGAGAAGTATGCAGAATAATCGAAATCGGTCTTTTGAAGCTATTTAATGCGACATACACGTTATCTGGTGCTTTCACCACTCCACAGTGCGTTTGATATGCAGAACCGGTGATATCTTGGTTTTCGTGGGGTTTCAAGCTGAGATATGCGTTTTCTGCGATAATCTTGGTGGTTCTTTTGTGAGAAGTATGCAGAATCATGGAAATCGCTCTTTGGGAGCAATTTAATGCGAGAAACACGTGTTCTGGTGTTTTCACCAATCCACAGTACGTATGATATGCAGAACCGGAGATATCTTGGTTTTCGTGGGGTGTCAAGCTGAGATATGCTTTTTCTGGGAAAATCTTGGTGGTTCTTCTGTGAGAATTATGCAGAATCATCGAAATCGCTCTTTTGAAGCTATTTAATGCGAGAAACACGTTATCTGGTGTTTTCACGACTCCACAGTACGTTTGATATGCAGAACCGCAGATATCTTGGTTTTCGAGGGGTTTCAAGCTGGGGTAAGCGTTTTCTGCGATAATCTTGGTGGTTCTCCTGTGAGAGGTATCCAGAGTCATGGAAATCGCTCTTTGGGAACAATTTAATGCGAGAAACACGTGTTCTGGTGTTTTCACCACTCCACAGTGCGTTTGATATGCAGAACCCCCGATATCTTCATTTTCGTGGGGTGTCAAGATGAGATATGCATTTTCTGCGATAATCTTGGTGGTTCTTCTGTGAGAAGTATGCAGAATCATGGAAATCGCTCTTTGGGAGCAATTTAATGCGAGAAACACGTGTTCTGGGGTTTTCACCACTCCACAGTGCGTTTGATATGCAGAACCCCCGATATCTTCATTTTCGTGGGGTGTCAAGATGAGATATGCATTTTCTGCGATAATCTTGGTGGTTCTCCTGTGAGAAGTATACAGAGTCATGGAAATCGCTCTTTGGGAGCAATTTAATGCGAGAAACACGTGTTCTGGTGTTTTCACCACTCCACAGTGCGCTTGATATGCAGAACCGGAGATATCTTGGTTTTCGTGGGGTTTCAAACTGAGATATGCATTTTCTGCGATAATCTTGATGAGGCTTCTGTGACAAGTATGCAGAATCATGGAAATCGCTATTTGGGAGCAATTTAATGCGAGAAACACGTGTTCTGGTGTTTTCACAACTCCACAGTGCGTTTGATAGGCAGAACCGGAGATATCTTGGTTTTCGTGGGGTTTCAAGCTGAGATATGCATTTTCAGCGATAATCTTGTTGGTTCTTCAGTGAGAAGTATGCAGAATCATGGAAATCGCTCTTTGGGAGCAATTTAATGCGAGAAACACGTGTTCTGGTGTTTGCACCACTCCACAGTACGTTTGATATGCAGAACCGTAGATATCTTGGTTATCGTGGGGTTTCAAGCTGAGATATGCATTTTCTGCGATAATCTAGGTGAGGCTTCTGTGAGAAGTATGCAGAATCATCGAAATCGCTCTTTTGAAGCAATTTAATGCGAGAAACACGTTATCTGGTGTTTTCACCACTCCACAGTGCGTTTGATATGCAGAACCGCCGATATCTTCATTTTCGTGGGGTGTCAAGATGAGATATGCATTTTCTGCGATAATCTTGGTGGTTCTTCTGTGAGAAGTATGCAGAATCATGGAAATGGCTCTTTTGAAGCAATTTAATGCGAGAAACACGTTATCTGGTGTTTTCACCACTCCACTGTGCGTTTGATATGCAGAACCGGCGATGTCTTGGTTTTCGTGGGGTTTCAAGCTGAGATATGCGTTTTCTGCGATAATCTTGGTGAGGCTTCTGTGAGTAGTATGCAGAATCATCGAAGTCGCCCTTTTGTAGATAATTAATGCGAAAAACGCGTTTCCTGGTGTTTTCACCACTCCACAGTACGTTTGATATACAGAAGCGGCGATGTCTTGGTTTTCGTGGGGTTTCAAGCTGAGATATGCATTTTCTGCGATAATCTTGATAAGGCTTCTGTGAGAAGTATGCAGAATCATCGAGATCGCTCTTTTGAAGCAATTTAATTCGAGAAACACGTTATCTGGTGTTTTCACCACTCCACAGTACGTTTGATATGCAGAACCGGAGATATCTTGGTTTTCGTGGTGTTTCAAGCTGAGATATGCGTTTTCTGCGATAATCTTGGTGAGGCTTCTGTGAGTAGTATGCAGAATCATCGAAGTCGCCCTTTTGTAGCTAATTAATGCGAAAAACGCGTTTCCTGGTGTTTTCACCACTCCACAGTACGTTTGATATACAGAACCGGCGATGTCTTGGTTTTCGTGGGGTTTCAAGCTGAGATATGCATTTTCTGCGATAATCTTGATGAGGCTTCTGTGACAAGTATGCAGAATCATGGAAATCGCTCTTTGGGAGCAATTTAATGCGAGAAACACGTGTTCTGGTGTTTTCACAACTCCACAGTGCGTTTGATATGCAGAACCGGAGATATCTTGGTTTTCGTGGGGTTTCAAGCTGAGATATGCATTTTCTGCGATAATCTTGTTGGTTCTTCAGTGAGAAGTATGCAGAATCATGGAAATCGCTCTTTGGAAGCAATTTAATGCGAGAAACACGTTATCTGGTGTTTTCACCACTCCACAGTGCGTTTGATATGCAGAACCGGAGATATCATGGTTTTCGTGGGGTTTCAAGCTGAGATATGCATTTTCTGCGATAATCTTGATGAGGCTTCTGTGAGAAGTATGCAGAATCATGGAAATCGCTCTTTGGGAGCAATTTAATGCGAGAAACACGTGTTCTGGTGTTTTCACTACTCCACAGTACGTTTGATCTGCAGAACCGGAGATATCTTGGTTTTCGTGGGGTTTCAAGCTGAGATATGCATTTTCTGCGATAATCCTGGTGAGGCTTCTGTGAGAAGTATGCAGAATCATCGAAATCGCTCTTTTGGAGATATTTAATGCGACAAAACGCGTTTTCTGGTGTCTTCACCACTCCACAGTACATTTGATATACAGAACCGGCGATGTCTTGGTTTTCGTGGGGTTTCAAGCTGAGATATGCATTTTCTGCGATAATCTTGATAAGGCTTCTGTGAGAAGTATGCCGAATCATCGCAATCGCCCTTTTGGAGCTAATTAATGCGAAAAAACGCGTTTCCTGGTGTTTTCACCACTGCACAGTACGTTTGATATGCAGAACCGGGGATATCTTGGTTTTCGTGGGGTTTCAAGCTGAGATATGCGTTTTCTGCGATAATCTTGGTGCGGCTTCTTTGAGAAGTATGCCGAATCATCGCAATCGCCCTTTTGGAGCTAATTAATGCGAAAAAACGCGTTTCCTGGTGTTTTCACCACTGCACAGTACGTTTGATATGCAGAACCGGAGATATCTTGGTTTTCGTTGGGTTTCAAGCTGAGATATGCGTTTTCTGCGATAATCTTGGTGCGGCTTCTTTGAGAAGTATGCAGAATCATCGAAATCGCCCTTTTGGAGCTAATTAATGCGAAAAAACGCGTTTCCTGCTGTTTTCACCACTCCACAGTGCGTTTGATATGCAGAACCGGAGATACCTTGGTTTTCGTGGGGTTTCAAGCTGAGATATGCATTTTCTGCGATAATCTTGTTGGTTCTTTTGTGAGTAGTATGCAGAATCATGGAAATCGCTCTTTGGGAGCAATTTAATGCGAGAAACACGTGTTCTGGTGTTTTCACCACTCCACAGTACGTTTGATATGCAGAACCGGAGATATCTTGGTTTTCGTGGGGTTTCAAGCTGAGATATGCATTTTCTGCGATAATCTTGTTGGTTCTTCTGTGAGTAGTATGCAGAATCATGGAAATCGCTCTTTGGGAGCAATTTAATGCGAGAAACACGTGTTCTGGTGTTTTCACCACTCCACAGTACGTTTGATATGCAGAACCGAAGATATCTTGGTTTTCGTGGGGTTTCAAGCTGAGATACGCATTTTCTGGGATAATCTTGGTGGTTCTTCTGTGAGAAGTATGCAGAATCATCGAAATCGCTCGTTTGAAGCTATTTAATGCGAGAAACACGTTATCTGGTGTTTTCACGACTCCACAGTGAGTTTGATATGCAGAACCGGATATTTCTTGGTTTTCGTGGGGTTTCAAGCTGAGATATGCATTTTCTGCGATCATCGTGGTGAGGCTTCTATAAGAAGTATGCCGTATCATCGAAATCGCTCTTTTGGAGCTAATTATTGCGACATACACGTTATTTGGTGCTTTCACCACTCCACAGTGCGTTTGATATGCAGAACCGGAGATATCTTGGTTTTCGTGGGGTTTCAAGCTGGGATATGCGTTTTCTGCGATTATCTTGGTGGTTCTTCTGTGAGAAGTATGCAGAATCATGGAAATCGCTCTTTGGGAGCAATTTAATGCGAGAAACACGTGTTCTGGTGTTTTCACCACTCCACAGTACGTTTGATATGCAGAACCGAAGATATCTTGGTTTTCGTGGGGTTTCAAGCTGAGATATGCATTTTCTGGGATAATCTTGGTGGTTCTTCTGTGAGAAGTATGCAGAATCATCGAAATCGCTCTTTTGAAGCTATTTAATGCGAGAAACACGTTATGTGGTGCTTTCACCACTCCACAGTGCGTTTGATATGCAGAACCGGAGATATCTTGGTTTTCGTGGGGTTTCAAGCTGAGATATGCGTTTTCTGCGATAATCTTGGTGGTTCTACTGTGAGAAGTATGCAGAATCATCGAAATCGCCCTTTTGGAGCTAATTATTGCGACATACACGTTATTTGGTGCTTTCACCACTCCACAGTGCGTTTGATATGCGGAACCGGAGATATCTTGGTTTTCGTGGGGTTTCAAGCTGAGATATGCATTTTCTGCGATAATCTTGTTGGTTCTTCTGTGAGTAGTATGCAGAATCATGGAAATCGCTCTTTGGGAGCAATTTAATGCGAGAAACACGTGTTCTGGTGTTTTCACAACTCCACAGTGCGTTTGATAGGCAGAACCGGAGATATCTTGGTTTTCGTGGGGTTTCAAGCTGAGATATGCATTTTCAGCGATAATCTTGTTGGTTCTTCAGTGAGAAGTATGCAGAATCATGGAAATCGCTCTTTGGGAGCAATTTAATGCGAGAAACACGTGTTCTGGTGTTTGCACCACTCCACAGTACGTTTGATATGCAGAACCGTAGATATCTTGGTTATCGTGGGGTTTCAAGCTGAGATATGCATTTTCTGCGATAATCTAGGTGAGGCTTCTGTGAGAAGTATGCAGAATCATCGAAATCGCTCTTTTGAAGCAATTTAATGCGAGAAACACGTTATCTGGTGTTTTCACCACTCCACAGTGCGTTTGATATGCAGAACCGCCGATATCTTCATTTTCGTGGGGTGTCAAGATGAGATATGCATTTTCTGCGATAATCTTGGTGGTTCTTCTGTGAGAAGTATGCAGAATCATGGAAATGGCTCTTTTGAAGCAATTTAATGCGAGAAACACGTTATCTGGTGTTTTCACCACTCCACTGTGCGTTTGATATGCAGAACCGGCGATGTCTTGGTTTTCGTGGGGTTTCAAGCTGAGATATGCGTTTTCTGCGATAATCTTGGTGAGGCTTCTGTGAGTAGTATGCAGAATCATCGAAGTCGCCCTTTTGTAGATAATTAATGCGAAAAACGCGTTTCCTGGTGTTTTCACCACTCCACAGTACGTTTGATATACAGAAGCGGCGATGTCTTGGTTTTCGTGGGGTTTCAAGCTGAGATATGCATTTTCTGCGATAATCTTGATAAGGCTTCTGTGAGAAGTATGCAGAATCATCGAGATCGCTCTTTTGAAGCAATTTAATTCGAGAAACACGTTATCTGGTGTTTTCACCACTCCACAGTACGTTTGATATGCAGAACCGGAGATATCTTGGTTTTCGTGGTGTTTCAAGCTGAGATATGCGTTTTCTGCGATAATCTTGGTGAGGCTTCTGTGAGTAGTATGCAGAATCATCGAAGTCGCCCTTTTGTAGCTAATTAATGCGAAAAACGCGTTTCCTGGTGTTTTCACCACTCCACAGTACGTTTGATATACAGAACCGGCGATGTCTTGGTTTTCGTGGGGTTTCAAGCTGAGATATGCATTTTCTGCGATAATCTTGATGAGGCTTCTGTGACAAGTATGCAGAATCATGGAAATCGCTCTTTGGGAGCAATTTAATGCGAGAAACACGTGTTCTGGTGTTTTCACAACTCCACAGTGCGTTTGATATGCAGAACCGGAGATATCTTGGTTTTCGTGGGGTTTCAAGCTGAGATACGCATTTTCTGGGATAATCTTGGTGGTTCTTCTGTGAGAAGTATGCAGAATCATCGAAATCGCTCGTTTGAAGCTATTTAATGCGAGAAACACGTTATCTGGTGTTTTCACGACTCCACAGTGAGTTTGATATGCAGAACCGGATATTTCTTGGTTTTCGTGGGGTTTCAAGCTGAGATATGCATTTTCTGCGATCATCGTGGTGAGGCTTCTATAAGAAGTATGCCGTATCATCGAAATCGCTCTTTTGGAGCTAATTATTGCGACATACACGTTATTTGGTGCTTTCACCACTCCACAGTGCGTTTGATATGCAGAACCGGAGATATCTTGGTTTTCGTGGGGTTTCAAGCTGGGATATGCGTTTTCTGCGATTATCTTGGTGGTTCTTCTGTGAGAAGTATGCAGAATCATGTAAATCGCTCTTTGGGAGCAATTTAATGCGAGAAACACGTGTTCTGGTGTTTTCACCACTCCACAGTACGTTTGATATGCAGAACCGAAGATATCTTGGTTTTCGTGGGGTTTCAAGCTGAGATATGCATTTTCTGGGATAATCTTGGTGGTTCTTCTGTGAGAAGTATGCAGAATCATCGAAATCGCTCTTTTGAAGCTATTTAATGCGAGAAACACGTTATGTGGTGCTTTCACCACTCCACAGTGCGTTTGATATGCAGAACCGGAGATATCTTGGTTTTCGTGGGGTTTCAAGCTGAGATATGCGTTTTCTGCGATAATCTTGGTGGTTCTACTGTGAGAAGTATGCAGAATCATCGAAATCGCCCTTTTGGAGCTAATTATTGCGACATACACGTTATTTGGTGCTTTCACCACTCCACAGTGCGTTTGATATGCGGAACCGGAGATATCTTGGTTTTCGTGGGGTTTCAAGCTGAGATATGCATTTTCTGCGATAATCTTGTTGGTTCTTCTGTGAGTAGTATGCAGAATCATGGAAATCGCTCTTTGGGAGCAATTTAATGCGAGAAACACGTGTTCTGGTGTTTTCACCACTCCACAGTACGTTTGATATGCAGAACCGGAGATATCTTGGTTTTCGTGGGGTTTCAAGCTGAGATATGCATTTTCTGCGATAATCTTGGTGGTTCTACTGTGAGAAGTATGCAGAATCATCGAAATCGCTCTTTTGAAGCTATTTAATGCGAGAAACACGTTATCTGGTGTTTTCACGACTCCACAGTGAGTTTGATATGCAGAACCGGATATTTCTTGGTTTTCGTGGGGTTTCAAGCTGAGATATGCATTTTCTGCGATCATCTTGGTGAGGCTTCTATAAGAAGTATGCCGTATCATCGAAATCGCTCTTTTCGAGCTAATTAATTCCAGAAACACGTTATCTGGTGTTTTCACCACTCCACAGTGCGTTTGATATGCAGAAACGGCGATATCTTGGTTTTCGTTGCGTTTCAAGCTGAGATATGCGTTTTCTGCGATAATCTTGATGAGGCTTCTGTGAGAAGTTTGCAGAATCATCGAAATCGCTCTATTGAAGCAATTTAATGCAAGAAACACGTTATCTGGTGTTTTCACCACTCCACAGTGCGTTTGATATGCAGAACCGGAGATATCTTGGTTTTCGTGGGGTTTCAAGCTGAGATATGCATTTTCTGCGATAATCTTGTTGGTTCTTCTGTGGGTAGTATGCAGAATCATGGAAATCGCTCTTTGGGAGCAATTTAATGCGAGAAACACGTGTTCTGGTGTTTTCACCACTCCACAGTACGGTTGATATGCAGAACAGAAGATATCTTGGTTTTCGTGGGGTTTCAAGCTAAGATATGCATTTTCTGGGATAATCTTGGTGGTTCTTCTGTGAGAAGTATGCAGAATCATCGAAATCGCTCTTTTGAAGCTATTTAATGCGTGAAACACGTTATCTGGTGTTTTCACGACTCCACAGTGAGTTTGATATGCAGAACCGGATATTTCTTGGTTTTCGTGGGGTTTCAAGCTGATATATGCATTTTCTGGGATACTCTTGGTGGTACTTCTGTGAGAAGTATGCAGAATAATCGAAATCGTTCTTTTGAAGCTATTTAATGCGACATACACGTTATCTGGTGCTTTCACCACTCCACAGTGCGTTTGATATGCAGAACCGGAGATATCTTGGTTTTCGTGGGGTTTCAAGCTGAGATATGCGTTTTCCGCGATAATCTTGGTGAGGCTTCTTTGAGAAGTATGCAGAATCATCGAAATCGCCCTTTTGGAGCTAATTAATGCGAAAAAACGCGTATCCTGGTGTTTTCACCACTGCACAGTACGTTTGATATGCAGAACCGGAGATATCTTGGTTTTCGTGGGGTTTCAAGCTGAGATATGCATTTTCTGTGATAATCTTGGTGGTTCTACTGTGAGAAGTATGCAGAATCATCGAAATCGCCCTATTGGAGCTAATTATTGCGACATACACGTTATTTGGTGCTTTCACCACTCCACAGTGCGTTTGATATGCAGAACCGGAGGTATCTTGGTTTTCGTGGGGTTTCAAGCTGAGATATGCATTTTCTGTGATAATCTTGGTGGTTCTACTGTGAGAAGAATGCAGAGTCATCGAAATCGCCCTTTTGGAGCTAATTATTGCGACATACACGTTATTTGGAGCTTTCACCACTCCACAGTGCGTTTGATATGCAGAACCGGAGGTATCTTGGTTTTCGTGGGGTTTCAAGCTGAGATACGCATTTTCTGGGATAATCTTGGTGGTTCTTCTGTGAGAAGTATGCAGAATCATCGAAATCGCTCTTTTGAAGCTATTTAATGCGAGAAACACGTTATCTGGTGTTTTCACGACTCCACAGTGAGTTTGATATGCAGAACCGGATATTTCTTGGTTTTCGTGGGGTTTCAAGCTGATATATGCATTTTCTGGGATACTCTTGGTGGTACTTCTGTGAGAAGTATGCAGAATAATCGAAATCGGTCTTTTGAAGCTATTTAATGCGACATACACGTTATCTGGTGCTTTCACCACTCCACAGTGCGTTTGATATGCAGAACCGGAGATATCTTGGTTTTCGTGGGGTTTCAAGCTGAGATATGCGTTTTCTGCGATAATCTTGGTGGTTCTTTTGTGAGAAGTATGCAGAATCATGGAAATCGCACTTTGGGAGCAATTTAATGCGAGAAACACGTGTTCTGGTGTTTTCACCAATCCACAGTACGTTTGATATGCAGAACCGGAGATATCTTGGTTTTCGTGGGGTGTCAAGCTGAGATATGCTTTTTCTGGGAAAATCTTGGTGGTTCTTCTGTGAGAATTATGCAGAATCATCGAAATCGCTCTTTTGAAGCTATTTAATGCGAGAAACACGTTATCTGGTGTTTTCACGACTCCACAGTACGTTTGATATGCAGAACCGCAGATATCTTGGTTTTCGTGGGGTTTCAAGCTGGGGTAAGCGTTTTCTGCGATAATCTTGGTGGTTCTCCTGTGAGAAGTATCCAGAGTCATGGAAATCGCTCTTTGGGAACAATTTAATGCGAGAAACACGTGTTCTGGTGTTTTCACCACTCCACAGTGCGCTTGATATGCAGAACCGGAGATATCTTGGTTTTCGTGGGGTTTCAAACTGAGATATGCATTTTCTGCGATAATCTTGATGAGGCTTCTGTGACAAGTATGCAGAATCATGGAAATCGCTCTTTGGGAGCAATTTAATGCGAGAAACACGTGTTCTGGTGTTTTCACAACTCCACAGTGCGTTTGATATGCAGAACCGGAGATATCTTGGTTTTCGTGGGGTTTCAAGCTGAGATATGCATTTTCAGCGATAATCTTGTTGGTTCTTCAGTGAGAAGTATGCAGAATCATGGAAATCGCTCTTTGGGAGCAATTTAATGCGAGAAACACGTGTTCTGGTGTTTGCACCACTCCACAGTACGTTTGATATGCAGAACCGTAGATATCTTGGTTATCGTGGGGTTTCAAGCTGAGATATGCATTTTCTGCGATAATCTAGGTGAGGCTTCTGTGAGAAGTATGCAGAATCATCGAAATCGCTCTTTTGAAGCTATTTAATGCGAGAAACACGTTATCTGGTGTTTTCACGACTCCACAGTGAGTTTGATATGCAGAACCGGATATTTCTTGGTTTTCGTGGGGTTTCAAGCTGAGATATGCATTTTCTGCGATCATCTTGGTGAGGCTTCTATAAGAAGTATGCCGTATCATCGAAATCGCTCTTTTCGAGCTAATTAATTCCAGAAACACGTTATCTGGTGTTTTCACCACTCCACAGTGCGTTTGATATGCAGAAACGGCGATATCTTGGTTTTCGTTGCGTTTCAAGCTGAGATATGCGTTTTCTGCGATAATCTTGATGAGGCTTCTGTGAGAAGTTTGCAGAATCATCGAAATCGCTCTATTGAAGCAATTTAATGCAAGAAACACGTTATCTGGTGTTTTCACCACTCCACAGTGCGTTTGATATGCAGAACCGGAGATATCTTGGTTTTCGTGGGGTTTCAAGCTGAGATATGCATTTTCTGCGATAATCTTTTTGGTTCTTCTGTGGGTAGTATGCAGAATCATGGAAATCGCTCTTTGGGAGCAATTTAATGCGAGAAACACGTGTTCTGGTGTTTTCACCACTCCGCAGTACGGTTGATATGCAGAACAGAAGATATCTTGGTTTTCGTGGGGTTTCAAGCTAAGATATGCATTTTCTGGGATAATCTTGGTGGTTCTTCTGTGAGAAGTATGCAGAATCATCGAAATCGCTCTTTTGAAGCTGTTTAATGCGTGAAACACGTTATCTGGTGTTTTCACGACTCCACAGTGAGTTTGATATGCAGAACCGGATATTTCTTGGTTTTCGTGGGGTTTCAAGCTGATATATGCATTTTCTGGGATACTCTTGGTGGTACTTCTGTGAGAAGTATGCAGAATAATCGAAATCGGTCTTTTGAAGCTATTTAATGCGACATACACGTTATCTGGTGCTTTCACCACTCCACAGTGCGTTTGATATGCAGAACCGGAGATATCTTGGTTTTCGTGGGGTTTCAAGCTGAGATATGCGTTTTCCGCGATAATCTTGGTGAGGCTTCTTTGAGAAGTATGCAGAATCATCGAAATCGCCCTTTTGGAGCTAATTAATGCGAAAAAACGCGTATCCTGGTGTTTTCACCACTGCACAGTACGTTTGATATGCAGAACCGGAGATATCTTGGTTTTCGTGGGGTTTCAAGCTGAGATATGCATTTTCTGTGATAATCTTGGTGGTTCTACTGTGAGAAGTATGCAGAATCATCGAAATCGCCCTATTGGAGCTAATTATTGCGACATACACGTTATTTGGTGCTTTCACCACTCCACAGTGCGTTTGATATGCAGAACCGGAGGTATCTTGGTTTTCGTGGGGTTTCAAGCTGAGATATGCATTTTCTGTGATAATCTTGGTGGTTCTACTGTGAGAAGTATGCAGAGTCATCGAAATCGCCCTTTTGGAGCTAATTATTGCGACATACACGTTATTTGGTGCTTTCACCACTCCACAGTGCGTTTGATATGCAGAACCGGAGGTATCTTGGTTTTCGTGGGGTTTCAAGCTGAGATACGCATTTTCTGGGATAATCTTGGTGGTTCTTCTGTGAGAAGTATGCAGAATCATCGAAATCGCTCTTTTGAAGCTATTTAATGCGAGAAACACGTTATCTGGTGTTTTCACGACTCCACAGTGAGTTTGATATGCAGAACCGGATATTTCTTGGTTTTCGTGGGGTTTCAAGCTGATATATGCATTTTCTGGGATACTCTTGGTGGTACTTCTGTGAGAAGTATGCAGAATAATCGAAATCGGTCTTTTGAAGCTATTTAATGCGACATACACGTTATCTGGTGCTTTCACCACTCCACAGTGCGTTTGATATGCAGAACCGGAGATATCTTGGTTTTCGTGGGGTTTCAAGCTGAGATATGCGTTTTCTGCGATAATCTTGGTGGTTCTTTTGTGAGAAGTATGCAGAATCATGGAAATCGCACTTTGGGAGCAATTTAATGCGAGAAACACGTGTTCTGGTGTTTTCACCAATCCACAGTACGTTTGATATGCAGAACCGGAGATATCTTGGTTTTCGTGGGGTGTCAAGCTGAGATATGCTTTTTCTGGGAAAATCTTGGTGGTTCTTCTGTGAGAATTATGCAGAATCATCGAAATCGCTCTTTTGAAGCTATTTAATGCGAGAAACACGTTATCTAGTGTTTTCACGACTCCACAGTACGTTTGATATGCAGAACCGCAGATATCTTGGTTTTCGTGGGGTTTCAAGCTGAGATATGCGTTTTCTGCGATAATCTTGGTGGTTCTTTTGTGAGAAGTATGCAGAATCATGGAAATCGCACTTTGGGAGCAATTTAATGCGAGAAACACGTGTTCTGGTGTTTTCACCACTCCACAGTGCGCTTGATATGCAGAACCGGAGATATCTTGGTTTTCGTGGGGTTTCAAACTGAGATATGCATTTTCTGCGATAATCTTGATGAGGCTTCTGTGACAAGTATGCAGAATCATGGAAATCGCTCTTTGGGAGCAATTTAATGCGAGAAACACGTGTTCTGGTGTTTTCACAACTCCACAGTGCGTTTGATATGCAGAACCGGAGATATCTTGGTTTTCGTGGGGTTTCAAGCTGAGATATGCATTTTCAGCGATAATCTTGTTGGTTCTTCAGTGAGAAGTATGCAGAATCATGGAAATCGCTCTTTGGGAGCAATTTAATGCGAGAAACACGTGTTCTGGTGTTTGCACCACTCCACAGTACGTTTGATATGCAGAACCGTAGATATCTTGGTTATCGTGGGGTTTCAAGCTGAGATATGCATTTTCTGCGATAATCTTGTTGAGGCTTCTGTGACAAGTATGCAGAATCATGGAAATCGCACTTTGGGAGCAATTTAATGCGAGAAACACGTGTTCTGGTGTTTTCACCACTCCACAGTGCGCTTGATATGCAGAACCGGAGATATCTTGGTTTTCGTGGGGTTTCAAACTGAGATATGCATTTTCTGCGATAATCTTGATGAGGCTTCTGTGACAAGTATGCAGAATCATGGAAATCGCTCTTTGGGAGCAACTTAATGCGAGAAACACGTGTTCTGGTGTTTTCACAACTCCACAGTGCGTTTGATATGCAGAACCGGAGATATCTTGGTTTTCGTGGGGTTTCAAGCTGAGATATGCGTTTTCTGCGATAATCTTGGTGGTTCTTTTGTGAGAAGTATGCAGAATCATGGAAATCGCACTTTGGGAGCAATTTAATGCGAGAAACACGTGTTCTGGTGTTTTCACCAATCCACAGTACGTTTGATATGCAGAACCGGAGATATCTTGGTTTTCGTGGGGTGTCAAGCTGAGATATGCTTTTTCTGGGAAAATCTTGGTGGTTCTTCTGTGAGAATTATGCAGAATCATCGAAATCGCTCTTTTGAAGCTATTTAATGCGAGAAACACGTTATCTGGTGTTTTCACGACTCCACAGTACGTTTGATATGCAGAACCGCAGATATCTTGGTTTTCGTGGGGTTTCAAGCTGGGGTAAGCGTTTTCTGCGATAATCTTGGTGGTTCTCCTGTGAGAAGTATCCAGAGTCATGGAAATCGCTCTTTGGGAACAATTTAATGCGAGAAACACGTGTTCTGGTGTTTTCACCACTCCACAGTGCGCTTGATATGCAGAACCGGAGATATCTTGGTTTTCGTGGGGTTTCAAACTGAGATATGCATTTTCTGCGATAATCTTGATGAGGCTTCTGTGACAAGTATGCAGAATCATGGAAATCGCTCTTTGGGAGCAATTTAATGCGAGAAACACGTGTTCTGGTGTTTTCACAACTCCACAGTGCGTTTGATATGCAGAACCGGAGATATCTTGGTTTTCGTGGGGTTTCAAGCTGAGATATGCATTTTCAGCGATAATCTTGTTGGTTCTTCAGTGAGAAGTATGCAGAATCATGGAAATCGCTCTTTGGGAGCAATTTAATGCGAGAAACACGTGTTCTGGTGTTTGCACCACTCCACAGTACGTTTGATATGCAGAACCGTAGATATCTTGGTTATCGTGGGGTTTCAAGCTGAGATATGCATTTTCTGCGATAATCTAGGTGAGGCTTCTGTGAGAAGTATGCAGAATCATGGAAATGGCTCTTTTGAAGCAATTTAATGCGAGAAACACGTTATCTGGTGTTTTTACCACTCCACTGTGTGTTTGATATGCAGAACCGGCGATGTCTTGGTTATCGTGGGGTTTCAAGCTGAGAAATGCGTTTTCTGCGATAATCTTGGTGAGGCTTCTGTGAGTAGTATGCAGAATCATCGAAGTCGCCCTTTTGTAGCTAATTAATGCGAAAAACGCGTTTCCTGGTGTTTTCACCACTCCACAGTACGTTTGATATACAGAACCGGCGATGTCTTGGTTTTCGTGGGGTTTCAAGCTGAGATATGCATTTTCTGCGATAATCTTGATAAGGCTTCTGTGAGAAGTATGCAGAATCATCGAGATCGCTCTTTTGAAGCAATTTAATTCGAGAAACACGTTATCTGGTGTTTTCACCACTCCACAGTACGTTTGATATGCAGAACCGGAGATATCTTGGTTTTCGTGGTGTTTCAAGCTGAGATATGCGTTTTCTGCGATAATCTTGGTGAGGCTTCTGTGAGAAGTATGCAGAATCATCGAAATCGCTCTTGGGAAGCAATTTAATGCGAGAAGCACGTTATCTGGTGTTTTCACCACTGCACAGTACGTTTGATATGCAGAACCGGAGATATCTTGGTTTTCGTGGGGTTTCAAGCTGGGATATGCATTTTCTGCGATAACCTTGGTGAGGCTTCTATAAGAAGTATGCCGTATCATCGAAATCGCTCTTTTCGAGCTAATTAATGCCAGAAACACGTTATGTGGTGTTTTCACCACTCCACAGTGCGTTTGATATGCAGAAACGGCGATATCTTGGTTTTCGTTGCGTTTCAAGCTGAGATATGCATTTCCTGGGATAATCTTGGTGGTTCTTCTCCGAGAAGCATGCAGAATAATCGAAATCGCTCTTTGGGAGCAATTTAATGCGAGAAACACGTGTTCTAGTGTTTTCACCATTCGACAGTACGTTTGATATGCAGAACCGGAGATATCTTGGTTTTCGTGGGGTTTCAAGCTGATATATGCATTTTCTGGGATACTCTTGGTGGTACTTCTGTGAGAAGTATGCAGAATAATCGAAATCGGTCTTTTGAAGGTATTTAATGCGAGAAACGCGTGTTCTGGTGTTTTCACCACTCCACAGTACGTTTGATATGCAGAACCGGAGATATCTTGGTTTTCGTGGGCTTTCAAGCTGAGATATGCATTTTCTGCGATAATCTTGGTGAGGCTTCTATAAGAAGTATGCCGTATCATCGAAATCGCTCTTTTCGCGCTGATTAATGCCAGAAACAAGTTATGTGGTGTTTTCACCACTCCACAGTGCGTTTGATATGCAGAAACGGCGATATCTTGGTTATCGTTGCGTTTCAAGCTGAGATATGCATTTCCTGGGATAATCATGGTGGTACTTCTGTGAGAAGTATGCAGAATAATCGAAATCGATCTTTTGAAGGTATTTAATGCGACATACACGTTATCTGGTGCTTTCACCACTCCACAGTGCGTTTGATATGCAGAACCGGATATATCTTGGTTTTCGTGGGGTTTCAAGCTGAGATATGCATTTTCAGCGATAATCTTGTTGGTTCTTCAGTGAGAAGTATGCAGAATCATGGAAATCGCTCTTTGGTAGCAATTTAATGCGAGAAACGCGTGTTCTGGTGTTTACACCACTCCACAGTACGTTTGATATGCAGAACCGGAGATATCTTGGTTTTCGTGGGGTTTCAAGCTGAGATATGCATTTTCTGCGATAATCTAGGTGAGGCTTCTGTGAGAAGTATGCAGAATCATCGAAATCGCTCTTTTGAAGCAATTTAATGCGAGAAACACGTTATCTGTTGTTTTCACCACTCCACAGTGCGTTTGATATGCAGAACCGCAGATATCTTCATTTTCGTGGGGTGTCAAGATGAGATATGCATTTTCTGCGATAATCTTGGTGGTTCTTCTGTGAGAGGTATGCAGAATCATGGAAATGGCTCTTTTGAAGCAATTTAATGCGAGAAACACGTTATCTGGTGTTTTCACCACTCCACAGTGCGTTTGATATGCAGAACCGGATATTTCTTGGTTTTCGTGGGGTTTCAAGCTGAGATATGCGTTTTCTGCGATAATCTTGTTGGTTCTTCTGTGAGTAGAATGCAGAATCATGGAAATCGTTCTTTGGGAGCAATTTAATGCGTGAAACACGTGCTCTGGTGTTTTCACCAATCCACAGTACGTTTGACATGCAGAACCGGAGATATCTTTGTTTTCGTGGGGTTCCAAGCTGAGATATGCATTTTCTGCGACAATCTTGGTGGTTCTTCTGTGAGAATTATGCAGAATCATCGAAATCGCACTTTTGAAGCTATTTAATGCGAGAAACACGTTATCTGGTGTTTTCACGACTCCACAGTGAGTTTGATATGCAGAACCGGAGATATCTTGGTTTTCGTGGGGTTTCAAGCTGAGATATGCATTTTCTGCGATAATCTAGGTGAGGCTTCTGTGAGAAGTATGCAGAATCATCGAAATCGCTCTTTTGAAGCAATTTAATGCGAGAAACACGTTATCTGGTGTTTTCACCACTCCACAGTGCGTTTGATATGCAGAACCGCCGATATCTTCATTTTCGTGGGGTGTCAAGCTGAGATATGCGTTTTCTGCGATAATCTTGGTGGTTCTTTTGTGAGAAGTATGCAGAATCATGGAAATCGCACTTTGGGAGCAATTTAATGCGAGAAACACGTTTTCTGGTGTTTTCACCAATCCACAGTACGTTTGATATGCAGAACCGGAGATATCTTGGTTTTCGTGGGGTGTCAAGCTGAGATATGCTTTTTCTGGGAAAATCTTGGTGGTTCTTCTGTGAGAATTATGCAGAATCATCGAAATCGCTCTTTTGAAGCTATTTAATGCGAGAAACACGTTATCTGGTGTTTTCACGACTCCACAGTACGTTTGATATGCAGAACCGCAGATATCTTGGTTTTCGTGGGGTTTCAAGCTGGGGTAAGCGTTTTCTCTGATAATCTTGGTGGTTCTCCTGTGAGAAGTATCCAGAGTCATGGAAATCGCTCTTTGGGAACAATTTAATGCGAGAAACACGTGTTCTGGTGTTTTCACCACTCCACAGTGCGCTTGATATGCAGAACCGGAGATATCTTGGTTTTCGTGGGGTTTCAAACTGAGATATGCATTTTCTGCGATAATCTTGATGAGGCTTCTGTGACAAGTATGCAGAATCATGGAAATCGCTCTTTGGGAGCAATTTAATGCGAGAAACACGTGTTCTGGTGTTTTCACAACTCCACAGTGCGTTTGATATGCAGAACCGGAGATATCTTGGTTTTCGTGGGGTTTCAAGCTGAGATATGCATTTTCAGCGATAATCTTGTTGGTTCTTCAGTGAGAAGTATGCAGAATCATGGAAATCGCTCTTTGGGAGCAATTTAATGCGAGAAACACGTGTTCTGGTGTTTGCACCACTCCACAGTACGTTTGATATGCAGAACCGTAGATATCTTGGTTATCGTGGGGTTTCAAGCTGAGATATGCATTTTCTGCGATAATCTAGGTGAGGCTTCTGTGAGAAGTATGCAGAATCATCGAAATCGCTCTTTTGAAGCAATTTAATGCGAGAAACACGTTATCTGGTGTTTTCACCACTCCACAGTGCGTTTGATATGCAGAACCGCCGATATCTTCATTTTCGTGGGGTGTCAAGATGAGATATGCATTTTCTGCGATAATCTTGGTGGTTCTTCTGTGAGAAGTATGCAGAATCATGGAAATGGCTCTTTTGAAGCAATTTAATGCGAGAAACACGTTATCTGGTGTTTTTACCACTCCACTGTGTGTTTGATATGCAGAACCGGCGATGTCTTGGTTTTCGTGGGGTTTCAAGCTGAGAAATGCGTTTTCTGCGATAATCTTGGTGAGGCTTCTGTGAGTAGTATGCAGAATCATCGAAGTCGCCCTTTTGTAGCTAATTAATGCGAAAAACGCGTTTCCTGGTGTTTTCACCACTCCACAGTACGTTTGATATACAGAACCGGCGATGTCTTGGTTTTCGTGGGGTTTCAAGCTGAGATATGCATTTTCTGCGATAATCTTGATAAGGCTTCTGTGAGAAGTATGCAGAATCATCGAGATCGCTCTTTTGAAGCAATTTAATTCGAGAAACACGTTATCTGGTGTTTTCACCACTCCACAGTACGTTTGATATGCAGAACCGGAGATATCTTGGTTTTCGTGGTGTTTCAAGCTGAGATATGCGTTTTCTGCGATAATCTTGGTGAGGCTTCTGTGAGAAGTATGCAGAATCATCGAAATCGCTCTTGGGAAGCAATTTAATGCGAGAAGCACGTTATCTGGTGTTTTCACCACTGCACAGTACGTTTGATATGCAGAACCGGAGATATCTTGGTTTTCGTGGGGTTTCAAGCTGGGATATGCATTTTCTGCGATAACCTTGGTGAGGCTTCTATAAGAAGTATGCCGTATCATCGAAATCGCTCTTTTCGAGCTAATTAATGCCAGAAACACGTTATGTGGTGTTTTCACCACTCCACAGTGCGTTTGATATGCAGAAACGGCGATATCTTGGTTTTCGTTGCGTTTCAAGCTGAGATATGCATTTCCTGGGATAATCTTGGTGGTTCTTCTCCGAGAAGCATGCAGAATAATCGAAATCGCTCTTTGGGAGCAATTTAATGCGAGAAACACGTGTTCTAGTGTTTTCACCACTCGACAGTACGTTTGATATGCAGAACCGGAGATATCTTGGTTTTCGTGGGGTTTCAAGCTGATATATGCATTTTCTGGGATACTCTTGGTGGTACTTCTGTGAGAAGTATGCAGAATAATCGAAATCGGTCTTTTGAAGGTATTTAATGCGACATACACGTTATCTGGTGCTTTCACCACTCCACAGTGCGTTTGATATGCAGAACCGGAGATATCTTGGTTTTCGTGGGGTTTCAAGCTGAGATATGCATTTTCAGCGATAATCTTGTTGGTTCTTCAGTGAGAAGTATGCAGAATCATGGAAATCGCTCTTTGGTAGCAATTTAATGCGAGAAACGCGTGTTCTGGTGTTTACACCACTCCACAGTACGTTTGATATGCAGAACCGGAGATATCTTGGTTTTCGTGGGGTTTCAAGCTGAGATATGCATTTTCTGCGATAATCTAGGTGAGGCTTCTGTGAGAAGTATGCAGAATCATCGAAATCGCTCTTTTGAAGCAATTTAATGCGAGAAACACGTTATCTGGTGTTTTCACCACTCCACAGTGCGTTTGATATGCAGAACCGCCGATATCTTCATTTTCGTGGGGTGTCAAGATGAGATATGCTTTTTCTGCGATAATCTTGGTGGTTCTTCTGTGAGAGGTATGCAGAATCATGGAAATGGCTCTTTTGAAGCAATTTAATGCGAGAAACACGTTATCTGGTGTTTTCACCACTCCACAGTGCGTTTGATATGCAGAACCGGATATTTCTTGGTTTTCGTGGGGTTTCAAGCTGAGATATGCGTTTTCTGCGATAATCTTGTTGGTTCTTCTGTGAGTAGAATGCAGAATCATGGAAATCGTTCTTTGGGAGCAATTTAATGCGTGAAACACGTGCTCTGGTGTTTTCACCAATCCACAGTACGTTTGACATGCAGAACCGGAGATATCTTTGTTTTCGTGGGGTTCCAAGCTGAGATATGCATTTTCTGCGACAATCTTGGTGGTTCTTCTGTGAGAGGTATGCAGAATCATGGAAATGGCTCTTTTGAAGCAATTTAATGCGAGAAACACGTTATCTGGTGTTTTCACCACTCCACAGTGCGTTTGATATGCAGAACCGGATATTTCTTGGTTTTCGTGGGGTTTCAAGCTGATATATGCATTTTCTGAGATACTCTTGGTGGTACTTCAGTGAGAAGTATGCAGAATAATCGAAATCGGTCTTTTGAAGCTATTTAATGCGACATACACGTTATCTGGTGCTTTCACCACTCCACAGTGCGTTTGATATGCAGAACCGGAGATATCTTGGTTTTCGTGGGGTTTCAAGCTGAGATATGCATTTTCTGCGTTAATCTAGGTGAGGCTTCTGTGAGAAGTATGCAGAATCATCGAAATCGCTCTTTTGAAGCAATTTAATGCGAGAAACACGTTATCTGGTGTTTTCACCACTCCACAGTGCGTTTGATATGCAGAACCGCCGATATCTTCATTTTCGTGGGGTTTCAAGCTGAGATATGCGTTTTCTGCGATAATCTTGTTGGTTCTTCTGTGAGTAGAATGCAGAATCATGGAAATCGTTCTTTGGGAGCAATTTAATGCGTGAAACACGTGCTCTGGTGTTTTCACCAATCCACAGTACGTTTGACATGCAGAACCGGAGATATCTTTGTTTTCGTGGGGTTCCAAGCTGAGATATGCATTTTCTGCGACAATCTTGGTGGTTCTTCTGTGAGAATTATGCAGAATCATCGAAATCGCACTATTGAAGCTATTTAATGCGAGAAACACGTTATCTGGTGTTTTCACGACTCCACAGTGAGTTTGATATGCAGAACCGGAGATATCTTGGTTTTCGTGGGGTTTCAAGCTGAGATATGCATTTTCAGCGATAATCTTGTTGGTTCTTCTGTGAGAAGTATGCAGAATTATGGAAATCGCTCTTTGGGAGCAATTTAATGCGTGAAACACGTGTTCTGGTGTTTTCACCACTCCACAGTACGTTTGATATGCAGAACCGGAGATATCTTGGTTTTCGTGGGGTTTCAAGCTGAGATATGCATTTTCTGGGATAATCTTGGTAGTTCTTCTGTGAGAAGTATGCAGAATCATCGAAATCGCTCTTTTGAAGCTATTTAATGCGAGAAACACATTATCTGGTGTTTTCACGACTCCACAGTGAGTTTGATATGCTGAACCGGATATTTCTTGGTTTTCGTGGGGTTTCAAGCTGATATATGCATTTTCTGAGATACTCTTGGTGGTACTTCAGTGAGAAGTATGCAGAATAATCGAAATCGGTCTTTTGAAGCTATTTAATGCGACATACACGTTATCTGGTGCTTTCACCACTCCACAGTGCGTTTGATATGCAGAACCGGAGATATCTTGGTTTTCGTGGGGTTTCAAGCTGAGATATGCGTTTTCTGCGATAATCTTGGTGGTTCTTCTGTGAGAAGTATGCAGAACCATGGAAATCGCTCTTTGGGAGCAATTTAATGCGAGAAACACGTGTTCTGGTGTTTTCACCACTCCACAGTACGTTTGATATGCAGAACCGGAGATATCTTGGTTTTCGTGGGGTTTCAAGCTGAGATATGCATTTTCTGGGATAATCTTGGTGGTTCTTCTGTGAGAATTATGCAGAATCATCGAAATCGCTCTTTTGAAGCTATTTAATGCGAGAAAAACGTTATCTGGTGTTTTCACGACTCCACAGTACGTTTGATATGCAGAACCGCAGATATCTTGGTTTTCGTGGGGTTTCAAGCTGGGGTAAGCGTTTTCTGCGATAATCTTGGTGGTTCTCCTGTGAGAAGTATCCAGAGTCATGGAAATCGCTCTTTGGGAACAATTTAATGCGAGAAACACGTGTTCTGGTGTTTTCACCACTCCACAGTGCGTTTGATATGCAGAACCCCCGATATCTTCATTTTCGTGGGGTGTCAAGATGAGATATGCATTTTCTGCGATAATCTTGGTGGTTCTTCTGTGAGAAGTATGCAGAATCATGGAAATCGCTCTTTGGGAGCAATTTAATGCGAGAAACACGTGTTCTGGTGTTTTCACCACTCCACAGTGCGTTTGATATGCAGAACCGAAGATATCTTGGTTTTCGTGGGGTTTCAAGCTGAGATATGCATTTTCTGCGATAATCTTGATGAGGCTTCTGTGAGAAGTATGCAGAATCATGGAAATCGCCCTAAGGGAGCAATTTAATGCGAGAAACACGTGTTCTGGTGTTTTCACCACTCCACAGTACGTTTGACATGCAGAACCGGAGATATCTTTGTTTTCGTGGGGTTCCAAGCTGAGATATGCATTTTCTGCGATAATCTTGGTGGTTCTTCTGTGAGAATTATGCAGAATCATCGAAATCGCTCTTTTGAAGCTATTTAATGCGAGAAACACGTTATCTGGTGTTTTCACGACTCCACAGTGAGTTTGATATGCAGAACCGGATATTTCTTGGTTTTCGTGTGGTTTCAAGCTGAGATATGCATTTTCTGGGATAATCTTGGTGGTTCTTCTGTGAGAATTATGCAGAATCATCGAAATCGCTCTTTTGAAGCTATTTAATGCGAGAAACACGTTATCTGGTGTTTTCACGACTCCACAGTGAGTTTGATATGCAGAACCGGATATTTCTTGGTTTTCGTGTGGTTTCAAGCTGAAATATGCATTTTCTGGGATAATCTTGGTGGTTCTTCTGTGAGAAGTATGCAGAATCATCGAAATCGCTCTTTTGAAGCAATTTAATGCGAGAAACACGTTATCTGGTGTTTTCACCACTGCACAGTACGTTTGATATGCAGAACCGGAGATATCTTGGTTTTCGTGGGGTTTCAAGCTGGGATATGCATTTTCTGCGATAACCTTGGTGAGTCTTCTATAAGAAGTATGCCGTATCATCGAAATCGCTCTTTTCGAGCTAATTAATGCCAGAAACACGTTATGTGGTGTTTTCACCACTCCACAGTGCGTTTGATATGCAGAAACGGCGATATCTTGGTTTTCGTTGCGTTTCAAGCTGAGATATGCATTTCCTGGGATAATCTTGGTGGTTCTTCTCCGAGAAGCATGCAGAATAATCGAAATCGCTCTTTGGGAGCAATTTAATGCGACATACACGTTATCTGGTGCTTTCACCACTCCACAGTGCGTTTGATATGCAGAACCGGCGATATCTTGGTTTTCGTGGGGTTTCAAGCTGAGATATGTATTTTCTGCGGTAATCTCGGTGTGCCTTCTGTGAGAGGTATGCAGAATCATCGAAATCGCTCTTCTGAAGCTATTTAATGCGAGAAACACGTGTTCTGGTGTTTTCACCACTCCACAGTACGTTTGATATGCAGAACCGCCGATATCTTCATTTTCGTGGGGTGTCAAGATGAGTTATGTATTTTCTGCGATAATCTTGTTGGTTCTTCTGTGAGTAGTATGCAGAATCATGGAAATCGCTCTTTGGGAGCAATTTAATGCGAGGAACACGTGTTCTGGTGTTTTCACCACTCCACAGTACGTTTGATATGCAGAACCGGAGATATCTTGGTTTTCGTGGGGTTTCAAGCTGAGATATGCATTTTCTGCGATAATCTTGGTGGTTCTTCTGTGAGAAGTATGCAGAATCATGGAAATCGCTCTTTGGGTGCAATTTAATGCGAGAAGCACGTTATCTGGTGTTTTCACCACTGCACAGTACGTTTGATATGCAGAACCGGAGATATCTTGGTTTTCGTGGGGTTTCAAGCTGGGATATGCAGTTTCTGCGATAATCTTGGTGAGGCTTCTATAAGAAGTATGCCGTATCATCGAAATCGCCTTTTTCGAGCTAATTAATGCCAGAAACACGTTATGTGGTGTTTTCACCACTCCACAGTGCGTTTGATATGCAGAAACGGCGATATCTTGGTTTTCGTTGCGTTTCAAGCTGAGATATTCATTTTCTGGGATACTCTTGGTGGTACTTCTGTGAGAAGTATGCAGAATAATCGAAATCGATCTTTTGAAGCTATTTAATGCGACATACACGTTATCTGGTGTTTTCACCACTGCACAGTGCGTTTGATATGCAGAACCGGAGATATCTTTGTTTTCGTGGGGTTTCAAGATGAGATATGCATTTTCTGGGATAATCTTGGTGGGTCTTCTGTGAGAAGTATCCAGAATCATCGAAATCGCTCTTTGGGAGCAATTTAATGCGAGAAACACGTGTTCTGGTGTTTTCACCACTCCACAGTACGTTTGATATGCAGAACCGCCGATATCTTGGTTTTCGTGGGGTTTCCAGCTGTGATATGCATTTTGTACGATAATCTTGGTGGTTCTTCTGTGAGAAGTATGCAGAATCATCGAAATCGCTCTTTTGAAGCTATTTAATGCGAGAAACACGTTATCTGGTGTTTTCACGACTCCACAGTGAGTTTGATATATAGCACCGGAGATATCTTGGTTTTCATGGGGTTTCAATCTGAGATGTTCATTTTCTGCGATAATCTTATTGGTTCTTCTGTGGGTAGTATGCAGAATCATGGAAATCGCTCTTTGGGAGCAATTTAATGCGTGAAACACGTTATCTGCTGTTTTCACCACTGCACAGTACGTTTGATATGCAGAACCGGAGATATCTTAGTTTTCGTGGGGTTTCAAGCTGGGATATGCATTTTCTGCGATAATCTTGGTGAGGCTTCTATAAGAAGTATGCCGTATCATCGAAGTCGCTCTTTGCGAGCTAATTAATGCCAGAAACACGTTATGTGGTGTTTTCACCACTCCACAGTGCGTTTGATATGCTGAAACGGTGATATCTTGGTTTTCGTTGCGTTTCAAGCTGAGATATTCATTTTATAGGATACTCTTGGTGGTACTTCTGTGAGAAGTATGCAGAATAATCGAAATCGATCTTTTGAAGCTATTTAATGCGACATACACGTTATCTGGTGTTTTCACCACTGCACAGTGCGTTTGATATGCAGAACCGGAGATATCTTGGTTTTCGTGGGGTTTCAAGCTGAGATATGCGTTTTCTGGGATAATCTTGGTGAGGCTTCTGTGAGAAGTATGCAGAATCATCGAAATCGCCCTGATGGAGTTAATTAATGCGTAAAAACGCGTAACCTGGTGTTTTCACCACTGCACAGTACGTTTGATATGCAGAACCGGCGATATCATGGATTTCGTGGGGTTTCAAGCTGAGGTATGCATTTTCTGCGTTAATATTGGTGGTTCGTCTGTGAGAAGTATGCAGATACATCGAGATCGCTCTTATCGTGCTATTTAATACGAGAAACACGTTATCTGGTGGTTTCACCACTCCACAGTGCGTTTGATATGCCGAACCGGCGATATCTTGGTTTTCGTGGGGTTTCAAGCTGAGATATGCATTTTCTGCGATAATCTTGTTGGTTCTTCTGTGAGTAGGATGCAGAATCATCGAAATCGCTCTTTGGGAACAATTTAATGCGACATACACGTTATATGGTGCTTTCACCACTCCACAGTACGTTTGATATGCAGAACTGGAGATATCTTGGTTTTCGTGGTGTTTCAAGCTGAGATATGCGTTTTCTGGGATAATCTTGGTGAGGCTTCTGTGAGAAGTATGCAGAATCATTGAAATCGCCCTGTTGGAGTTAATAAATTCGAAAAACGCGTATCCTGGTGTTTTCACCACTGCACAGTACGTTTGATATGCGGAACCGGAGATATCTTGGTTTTCGTGGGGTTTCAAGCTGGGATATGCATTTTCTGCGATAATCTTGGTAAGGCTTCTATAAGAAGCATGCCGTATCATCGAAATCGCTCTTTTCGAGCGAATTAATGCCAGAAACATGTTATGTGGTGTTTTCCCCACTCCACAGTGCGTTTGATATGCAGAAACGGCGATATCTTGGTTTTCGTTGCGTTTCAAGTTGAGATATTCATTTTCTGGGATACTCTTGGTGGTACTTCTGTGAGAAGTATGCAGAATAATCGCAATCGATCTTTTGAAGCTATTTAATGCGACATACACGTTATCTGGTGCTTTCACCACTCCACAGTACGTATGATATGCAGAACCGGAGATATCTTGGTTTTCGTGGGGTTTCAAGCTGAGATATGCATTTTCTGGGATAATCCTGGTGGTTCTTCTGTGAGAAGTATGCAGAATCATCGAAGTCGCTCTTTTGAAGCTATTTAATGCGACATACACGTTATCTGGTGCTTTCACCACTCCACAGTACGTTTGATATGCAGAACCGGAGATACCTTGGTTTTCGTGGGGTTTCAAGCTGAGATATGCATTTTCTGCGATAATCTTGGTGAGGCTTCTATAAGAAGTATGCCGTATCATCGAAATCGCTCTTTTCGAGCGAATTAATGCCAGAAACACGTTATGTGGTGTTTTCCCCACTCCACAGTGCGTTTGATATGCAGAAACGGCGATATCTTGGTTTTCGTTGCGTTTCAAGCTGAGATATGCATTTTCTGGGATACTCTTGGTGGTACTTCTGTGAGAAGTATGCAGAATAATCGAAATCGATCTTTTGAAGCTATTTAATGCGACATACACGTTATCTGGTGTATTCACCACTGCACAGTGCGTTTGATATGCAGAACCGGAGATATCTTTGTTTTCGTGGGGTTTCAAGATGAGATATGCATTTTCTGGGATAATCTTGGTGGGTCTTCTGTGAGAAGTATCCAGAATCATCGAAATCGCTCTTTGGGAGCAATTTAATGCGAGAAACACGTGTTCTGGTGTTTTCACCACTCCACAGTACGTTTGATATGCAGAACCGCCGATATCTTGGTTTTCGTGGGGTTTCCAGCTGTGATATGCATTTTGTACGATAATCTTGGTGGTTCTTCGGTGAGAAGTATGCAGAATCATCGAAATCGCTCTTTTGAAGCTATTTAATGCGAGAAACACGTTATCTGGTGTTTTCACGACTCCACAGTGAGTTTGATATGCAGAACCGGAGATATCTTGGTTTTCGTGGGGTTTCAAGCTGAGATGTTCATTTTCTGCGATAATCTTATTGGTTCTTCTGTGGGTAGTATGCAGAATCATGGAAATCGCTCTTTGGGAGCAATTTAATGCGTGAAACACGTTATCTGCTGTTTTCACCACTGCACAGTACGTTTGATATGCAGAACCGGAGATATCCTAGTTTTCGTGGGGTTTCAAGCTGGGATATGCATTTTCTGCGATAATCTTGGTGAGGCTTCTATAAGAAGTATGCCGTATCATCGAAGTCGCTCTTTTCGAGCTAATTAATGCCAGAAACACGTTATGTGGTGCTTTCACCACTCCACAGTGCGTTTGATATGCTGAAACGGCGATATCTTGGTTTTCGTTGCGTTTCAAGCTGAGATATGCGTTTTCTGGGATACTCTTGGTGGTACTTCTGTGAGAAGTATGCAGAATAATCGAAATCGATCTTTTGAAGCTATTTAATGCGACATACACGTTATCTGGTGTTTTCACCACTGCACAGTGCGTTTGATATGCAGAACCGGAGATATCTTGGTTTTCGTGGGGTTTCAAGCTGAGATATGCGTTTTCTGGGATAATCTTGGTGAGGCTTCTGTGAGAAGTATGCAGAATCATCGAAATCGCCCTGATGGAGTTAATTAATGCGTAAAAACGCGTAACCTGGTGTTTTCACCACTGCACAGTACGTTTGATATGCAGAACCGGAGATATCTTGGTTTTCGTGGGGTTTCAAGCTGAGGTATGCATTTTCTGCGTTAATATTGGTGGTTCGTCTGTGAGAAGTATGCAGATACATCGAGATCGCTCTTATCGTGCTATTTAATACGAGAAACACGTTATATGGTGCTTTCACCACTCCACAGTACGTTTGATATGCAGAACTGGAGATATCTTGGTTTTCGTGGTGTTTCAAGCTGAGATATGCGTTTTCTGGGATACTCTTGGTGGTACTTCTGTGAGAAGTATGCAGAATAATCGAAATCGATCTTTTGAAGCTATTTAATGCGACATACACGTTATCTGGTGTTTTCACCACTGCACAGTGCGTTTGATATGCAGAACCGGAGATATCTTGGTTTTCGTGGGGTTTCAAGCTGAGATATGCGTTTTCTGGGATAATCTTGGTGAGGCTTCTGTGAGAAGTATGCAGAATCATCGAAATCGCCCTGATGGAGTTAATTAATGCGTAAAAACGCGTAACCTGGTGTTTTCACCACTGCACAGTACGTTTGATATGCAGAACCGGCGATATCATGGATTTCGTGGGGTTTCAAGCTGAGGTATGCATTTTCTGCGTTAATATTGGTGGTTCGTCTGTGAGAAGTATGCAGATACATCGAGATCGCTCTTATCGTGCTATTTAATACGAGAAACACGTTATCTGGTGGTTTCACCACTCCACAGTGCGTTTGATATGCCGAACCGGCGATATCTTGGTTTTCGTGGGGTTTCAAGCTGAGATATGCATTTTCTGCGATAATCTTGTTGGTTCTTCTGTGAGTAGGATGCAGAATCATCGAAATCGCTCTTTGGGAACAATTTAATGCGACATACACGTTATATGGTGCTTTCACCACTCCACAGTACGTTTGATATGCAGAACTGGAGATATCTTGGTTTTCGTGGTGTTTCAAGCTGAGATATGCGTTTTCTGGGATAATCTTGGTGAGGCTTCTGTGAGAAGTATGCAGAATCATTGAAATCGCCCTGTTGGAGTTAATTAATTCGAAAAACGCGTATCCTGGTGTTTTCACCACTGCACAGTACGTTTGATATGCGGAACCGGAGATATCTTGGTTTTCGTGGGGTTTCAAGCTGGGATATGCATTTTCTGCGATAATCTTGGTAAGGCTTCTATAAGAAGCATGCCGTATCATCGAAATTGCTCTTTTCGAGCGAATTAATGCAAGAAACACGTTATGTGGTGTTTTCCCCACTCCACAGTGCGTTTCATATGCAGAAACGGCGATATCTTGGTTTTCGTTGCGTTTCAAGCTGAGATATTCATTATCTGGGACACTCTTGGTGGTACTTCTGTGAGAAGTATGCAGAATAATCGCAATCGATCTTTTGAAGCTATTTAATGCGACATACACGTTATCTGGTGCTTTCACCACTCCACAGTACGTATGATATGCAGAACCGGAGATATCTTGGTTTTCGTGGGGTTTCAAGCTGAGATATGCATTTTCTGGGATAATCTTGGTGGTTCTTCTGTGAGAAGTATGCAGAATCATCGAAGTCGCTCTTTTGAAGCTATTTCATGCGACATACACGTTATCTGGTGCTTTCACCACTCCACAGTACGTTTGATATGCAGAACCGGAGATATCTTGGTTTTCGTGGGGCTTCAAGCTGAGATATGCATTTTCTGCGATAATCTTGGTGAGGCTTCTATAAGAAGTATGCCGTATCATCGAAATCGCTCTTTTCGAGCGAATTAATGCCAGAAACACGTTATGTGGTGTTTTCCCCACTCCACAGTGCGTTTGATATGCAGAAACGGCGATATCTTGGTTTTCGTTGCGTTTCAAGCTGAGATATGCATTTTCTGGGATACTCTTGGTGGTACTTCTGTGAGAAGTATGCAGAATAATCGAAATCGATCTTTTGAAGCTATTTAATGCGACATACACGTTATCTGGTGTTTTCACCACTGCACAGTGCGTTTGATATGCAGAACCGGAGATACCTTGGTTTTCGTGGGTTTCAAGCTGAGATATGCATTTTCTGGGACAATCTTGGTGGTTCTTCTGTGAGAAGTATGCAGAACCATCGAAATCGCTCTTTTGAAGCTATTTAATGAGAGAAACACGTTATCTGCTGTTTTCACCACTGCACAGTACGTTTGATATGCAGAACCGGATAATTCTTGGTTTTCGTGGGGTTTCAAGCTGATGTATGCATTTTCTGCGATAATCTTGGTGAGGCTTCCGTGAGAAGTATGCAGAATCATCGAAGTCGCTCTTTTGAAGCAATTTAATGCGAGAAACACGTTATCTGGCGTTTTCACCACTCCACAGTGCGTTTGATATGCAGAACCGGAGATATCTTGGTTTTCGTGGGGTTTCAAGCTGAGATATGCATTTTCTGCGATAATCTTGGTGAGGCATCTGAGAGAAGTATGCAGAATCATCGAAATCGCTCTTTGAAGCAATTTAATGCGATAAACACGTTATCTTGTGTTTTCACCACTCCACAGTGCGTTTGATATGCAGAACCGGAGATATCTTGGTTTTCGTGGGGTTTCAAGCTGAGATATGCATTTTCTGCGATAATCTTGTTGGTTCTTCTGTGAGTAGGATGCAGAATCATGGAAATCGCTCTTTGGGAACAATTTAATGCGAGAAACACGTGTTCTGGTGTTTTCACCACTCCACAGTAAGTTTGATATGCAGAACCGGAGATATCTTGGTTTTCGTGGGGTTTCAAGCTGAGATATGCATTTTCTGCGATAATCTTGTTGGTTCTTCTGTGAGTAGGATGCAGAATCATCGAAATCGCACTTTGGGAACAATTTAATGCGATATACACGTTATATGGTGCTTTCACCACTCCACAGTACGTTTGATATGCAGAACTGGAGATATCTTGGTTTTCGTGGTGTTTCAAGCTGAGATATGCGTTTTCTGCGATAATCTTGGTGAGGCTTCTGTGAGAAGTATGCAGAATCATTGAAATCGCCCTGTTGGAGTTAATTAATTCGAAAAACGCGTATCCTGGTGTTTTCACCACTGCACAGTACGTTTGATATGCGGAACCGGAGATATCTTGGTTTTCGTGGGGTTTCAAGCTGGGATATGCATTTTCTGCGATAATCTTGGTGAGGCTTCTATAAGAAGCATGCCGTATCATCGAAATCGCTCATTTCGAGCGAATTAATGCCAGAAACACGTTATGTGGTGTTTTCCCCACTCCACAGTGCGTTTGATATGCAGAAACGGCGATATCTTGGTTTTCGTAGCGTTTCAAGCTGAGATATTCATTTTCTGGGATACTCTTGGTGGTACTTCTGTGAGAAGTATGCAGAATAATCGCAATCGATCTTTTGAAGGTATTTAATGCGACATACACGTTATCTGGTGCTTTCACCACTCCACAGTACGTTTGATATGCAGAACCGGAGATATCTTGGTTTTCGTGGGGTTTCAAGCTGAGATATGCATTTTCTGGGATAATCTTGGTGGCTCTTCTGTGAGAAGTATGCAGAATCATCGAAGTCGCTCTTTTGAAGCTATTTAATGCGACATACACGTTATCTGGTGCTTTCTCCACTCCACAGTACGTTTGATATGCAGAACCGGAGATATCTTGGTTTTCGTGGGGTTTCAAGCTGAGATATGCATTTTCTGCGATAATCTTGGTGAGGCTTCTATAAGAAGTATGCCGTATCATCGAAATCGCTCTTTTCGAGCGAATTAATGCCAGGAACACGTTATGTGGTGTTTTCCCCACTCCACAGTGCGTTTGATATGCAGAAACGGCGATATCTTGGTTTTTGTAGCGTTTCAAGCTGAGATATTCATTTTCTGGGATACTCTTGGTGGTACTTCTGTGAGAAGTATGCAGAATAATCGCAATCGATCTTTTGAAGGTATTTAATGCGACATACACGTTATCTGGTGCTTTCACCACTCCACAGTACGTTTGATATGCAGAACCGGAGATATCTTGGTTTTCGTTGCGTTTCAAGCTGAGATATGCATTTTCTGGGATACTCTTGGTGGTACTTCTGTGAGAAGTATGCAGAATAATCGAAATCGATCTTTTGAAGCTATTTAATGCGACATACACGTTATCTGGTGTTTTCACCACTCGACAGTGCGTTTGATATGTAGAACCGGAGATATCTTGGTTTTCGTGGGGTTTCGGGCTGAGATATGCATTTTCTGGGATAATCTTTGTGGTTCTTCTGTGAGAAGTATGCAGAATCATCGAAATCGCTCTTTTAAGGCTATTTAATGAGAGAAACACGTTATCTGCTGTTTTCACCACTGCACAGTACGTTTGATATGCAGTTCCGGAGATATCTTCGTTTTCGTGGGGTTTCAAGCTGAAATATGCATTTTCTGCGATAATCTTGGTGAGGCTTCTATAAGAAGTATGCAGTAACATCGAAATCGCTCTTTTCGAGCTAATTAATGCCAGAAACACGTTATGTGGTGTTTTCACCACTCCACAGTGCGTTTGATATGCAGAAACGGCGATATCTTGGTTTTCGTTGCGTTTCAAGCTGAGATATTCATTCTCTGGGACACTCTTGGTGGTACTTCTGTGAGAAGTATGCAGAATAATCGAATTCGATCTATTGAAGCAATTTAATGCGAGAAACACGTTATCTGGTGTTTTCACCACTCCACCGTGCGTTTGATATGCAGAACCGGAAATATCTTGGTTTTCGTGGGTTTCAAGCTGAGATATGCATTTTCTGGGATAATCTTGGTGGCTGTTCTGTGAGAAGTATGCAGAATCATCGAAGTCGCTCTTTTGAAGCTATTTAATGCGACATACACGTTATCTGGTGCTTTCACCACTCCACAGTACGTTTGATATGCAGAACCGGAGATATCTTGGTTTTCGTGGGGTTTCAAGCTGAGATATGCATTTTCTGCGATAATCTTGGTGAGGCTTCTATAAGAAGTATGCCGTATCATCGAAATCGCTCTTTTCGAGCGAATTAATGCCAGAAACACGTTATGTGGTGTTTTCCCTACTCCACAGTGCGTTTGATATGCAGAAACGGCGATATCTTGGTTTTCGTTGCGTTTCAAGTTGAGATATGCATTTTCTGGGATACTCTTGGTGGTACTTCTGTGAGAAGTATGCAGAATAATCGAAATCGATCTTTTGAAGCTATTTAATGCGACATACACGTTATCTGGTGTTTTCACCACTCGACAGTGCGTTTGATATGTAGAACCGGAGATATCTTGGTTTTCGTGGGGTTTCGGGCTGAGATATGCATTTTCTGGGATAATCTTTGTGGTTCTTCTGTGAGAAGTATGCAGAATCATCGAAATCGCTCTTTTAAGGCTATTTAATGAGAGAAACACGTTATCTGCTGTTTTCACCACTGCACAGTACGTTTGATATGCAGAACCGGAGATATCTTGGTTTTCGTGGGGTTTCAAGCTGAGATATGCATTTTCTGCGATAATCTTGGTGAGGCTTCTATAAGAAGTATGCCGTATCATCGAAATCGCTCTTTTCGAGCGAATTAATGCCAGAAACACGTTATCTGGTGTTTTCACCACTCCACCGTGCGTTTGATATGCAGAACCGGAAATATCTTGGTTTTCGTGGGTTTCAAGCTGAGATATGCATTTTCTGGGATAATCTTGGTGGCTGTTCTGTGAGAAGTATGCAGAATCATCGAAGTCGCTCTTTTGAAGCTATTTAATGCGACATGCACGTTATCTGGTGTTTTCACCACTCCACCGTGCGTTTGATATGCAGAACCGGAAATATCTTGGTTTTCGTGGGTTTCAAGCTGAGATATGCATTTTCTGGGATAATCTTGGTGGCTGTTCTGTGAGAAGTATGCAGAATCATCGAAGTCGCTCTTTTGAAGCTATTTAATGCGACATACACGTTATCTGGTGTTTTCACCACTGCACAGTGCGTTTGATATGCAGAACCGGAGATATCTTGGTTTTCGTGGGTTTCAAGCTGAGATATGCATTTTCTGGGTTAATCTTGGTGGTTCTTCTGTGAGAAGTATGCAGAATCATCGAAATCGCTCTTTTGAAGCTATTTAATGAGAGAAACACGTTATCTGCTGTTTTCACCACTGCACAGTACGTTTGATATGCAGAACCGGATAATTCTTGGTTTTCGTGGGGTTTCAAGCTGATGTATGCATTTTCTGCGATACTCTTGGTGGTACTTCTGTGAGAAGTATGCAGAATAATCGCAATCGATCTTTTGAAGGTATTTAATGCGACATACACGTTATCTGGTGCTTTCACCACTCCACAGTACGTTTGATATGCAGAACCGGAGATATCTTGGTTTTCGTGGGGTTTCAAGCTGAGATATGCATTTTCTGGGATAATCTTGGTGGCTCTTCTGTGAGAAGTATGCAGAATCATCGAAGTCGCTCTTTTGAAGCTATTTAATGCGACATACACGTTATCTGGTGCTTTCTCCACTCCACAGTACGTTTGATATGCAGAACCGGAGATATCTTGGTTTTCGTGGGGTTTCAAGCTGAGATATGCATTTTCTGCGATAATCTTGGTGAGGCTTCTATAAGAAGTATGCCGTATCATCGAAATCGCTCTTTTCGAGCGAATTAATGCCAGAAACACGTTATGTGGTGTTTTCCCCACTCCACAGTGCGTTTGATATGCAGAAACGGCGATATCTTGGTTTTCGTAGCGTTTCAAGCTGAGATATTCATTTTCTGGGATACTCTTGGTGGTACTTCTGTGAGAAGTATGCAGAATAATCGCAATCGATCTTTTGAAGGTATTTAATGCGACATACACGTTATCTGGTGCTTTCACCACTCCACAGTACGTTTGATATGCAGAACCGGAGATATCTTGGTTTTCGTTGCGTTTCAAGCTGAGATATGCATTTTCTGGGATACTCTTGGTGGTACTTCTGTGAGAAGTATGCAGAATAATCGAAATCGATCTTTTGAAGCTATTTAATGCGACATACACGTTATCTGGTGTTTTCACCACTCGACAGTGCGTTTGATATGTAGAACCGGAGATATCTTGGTTTTCGTGGGGTTTCGGGCTGAGATATGCATTTTCTGGGATAATCTTTGTGGTTCTTCTGTGAGAAGTATGCAGAATCATCGAAATCGCTCTTTTAAGGCTATTTAATGAGAGAAACACGTTATCTGCTGTTTTCACCACTGCACAGTACGTTTGATATGCAGAACCGGAGATATCTTCGTTTTCGTGGGGTTTCAAGCTGAAATATGCATTTTCTGCGATATTCTTGGTGAGGCTTCTATAAGAAGTATGCAGTAACATCGAAATCGCTCTTTTCGAGCTAATTAATGCCAGAAACACGTTATGTGGTGTTTTCACCACTCCACAGTGCGTTTGATATGCAGAAACGGCGATATCTTGGTTTTCGTTGCGTTTCAAGCTGAGATATTCATTCTCTGGGATACTCTTGGTGGTACTTCTGTGAGAAGTATGCAGAATAATCGAATTCGATCTATTGAAGCAATTTAATGCGAGAAACACGTTATCTGGTGTTTTCACCACTCCACCGTGCGTTTGATATGCAGAACCGGAAATATCTTGGTTTTCGTGGGTTTCAAGCTGAGATATGCATTTTCTGGGATAATCTTGGTGGCTGTTCTGTGAGAAGTATGCAGAATCATCGAAATCGCTCTTTTGAAGCTATTTAATGAGAGAAACACGTTATCTGGCGTTTTCACCACTCCACAGTGCGTTTGATATGCAGAACCGGAGATATCTTGGTTTTCGTGGGGTTTCAAGCTGAGATATGCATTTTCTGCGATAATCTTGGTGAGGCATCTGAGAGAAGTATGCAGAATCATCGAAATCGCTCTTTGAAGCAATTTAATGCGATAAACACGTTATCTTGTGTTTTCACCACTCCACAGTGCGTTTGATATGCAGAACCGGAGATATCTTGGTTTTCGTGGGGTTTCAAGCTGAGATATGCATTTTCTGCGATAATCTTGTTGGTTCTTCTGTGAGTAGGATGCAGAATCATGGAAATCGCTCTTTGGGAACAATTTAATGCGAGAAACACGTGTTCTGGTGTTTACACCACTCCACAGTAAGTTTGATATGCAGAACCGGAGATATCTTGGTTTTCGTGGGGTTTCAAGCTGAGATATGCATTTTCTGCGATAATCTTGTTGGTTCTTCTGTGAGTAGGATGCAGAATCATCGAAATCGCTCTTTGGGAACAATTTAATGCGATATACACGTTATATGGTGCTTTCACCACTCCACAGTACGTTTGATATGCAGAACTGGAGATATCGTGGTTTTCGTGGTGTTTCAAGCTGAGATATGCGTTTTCTGCGATAATCTTGGTGAGGTTTCTGTGAGAAGTATGCAGAATCATTGAAATCGCCCTGTTGGAGTTAATTAATTCGAAAAACGCGTATCCTGGTGTTTTCACCACTGCACAGTACGTTTGATATGCGGAACCGGAGATATCTTGGTTTTCGTGGGGTTTCAAGCTGGGATATGCATTTTCTGCGATAATCTTGGTGAGGCTTCTATAAGAAGCATGCCGTATCATCGAAATCGCTCTTTTCGAGCGAATTAATGCCAGAAACACGTTATGTGGTGTTTTCCCCACTCCACAGTGCATTTGATATGCAGAAACAGCGATATCTTGGTTTTCGTTGCGTTTCAAGCTGAGATATGCATTTGCTGGGATACTCTTGGTGGTACTTCTGTGAGAAGTATGCAGAATAATCGAAATCGATCTTTTGAAGCTATTTAATGCGACATACACGTTATCTGGTGTTTTCACCACTCCACAGTGCGTTTGATATGGAGAACCGGAGATATCTTGGTTTTCGTGGGGTTTCAAGCTGAGATATGCATTTTCTGGGATACTCTTGGTGGTACTTCTGTGAGAAGTATGCAGAATAATCGAAATCGATCTTTTGAAGCTATTTAATGCGACATACACGTTATGTGGTGCTTTCACCACTCCACAGTGTGTTTAATATGCAGAACCGGAGATTTCTTGGTTTTCGTGGGGTTTCAAGCTGAGATATGCATTTTCTGGGATAATCTTGGTGGTTCTTCTGTGAGAAGTATGCAGAATCATCGAAATCGCTCTTTTGAAGCTATTTAATGAGAGAAACACGTTATCTGGTGTTTTCACGACTCCACAGTGAGTTTGATATGCAGAACCGGATATTTCTTGGTTTTCGTGGGGTTTCAAGCTGGTATATGCATTTTCTGGGATACTCTTGGTGGTACTTCTGTGAGAAGTATGCAGAATAATCGAAATCGATCTTTTGAAGCTATTTAATGCGACATACACGTTATCTGGTGCTTTCACCACTCCACAGTGCGTTTGATATGCAGAACCGGAGATATCTTGGTTTTCGTGGGGTTGCAAGCTGAGATATGCATTTTCTGCGATAATCTTGGTGGTTCTTCTGTGAGTAGTATGCAGAATCATGGAAATCGCTCTTTGGGAGCAATATCATGCGAGAAACACGTGTTCTGGTGTTTTCACCACTCTACAGTACGTTTGATATGCAGAACCGGAGATATCTTGGTTTTCGTGGGGTTTCAAGCTGAGATATGCATTTTCTGCGATAATCTTGTTGGTTCTTCTGTACGTAGTGTGCAGGATCATGGAAATCGCTCTTTGGGAGCAATTTAATGCGAGAAACACGTGTTCTGGTGTTTTCACCACTCCAGAGTACGTTTGATATGAAGAACCGGCGATATCTTGGTTTTCGCGGGGTTTCAAGCTGAGATATGTATTTTCTGCGATAATCTTGGTGTGCCTTCTGTGAGAGGTATGCAGAATCATCGAAATCGCTCTTTTGAAGCTATTTAATGCGAGAAACACGTTATCTGGTGTTTTCCCCACTCCACAGTGCGTTTGATATGCAGAAACGGCGATATCATGGTTTTCGTTGCGTTTCATGCTGAGATATTCATTTTCTGGGATACTCTTGGTGGTACTTCTGTGAGAAGTATGCAGAATAATCGCAATCGATCTTTTGAAGCTATTTAATGCGACATACACGTTATCTGGTGCATTCACCACTCCACAGTACGTTTGATATGCAGAACCGGAGATATCTTGGTTTTCGTGGGGTTTCAAGCTGAGATATGCATTTTCTGGGATAATCATGGTGGTTCTTCTGTGAGAAGTATGCAGAATCATCGAAGTCGCTCTTTTGAAGCTATTTAATGCGACATACACGTTATCTGGTGTTTTCACCACTGCACAGTGCGTTTGATATGCAGAACCGGAGATATCTTGGTTTTCGTGGGGTTTCAAGCTGAGATATGCATTTCCTGGGATAATCTTTGTGGTTCTTCTCTGAGAAGCATGCAGAATAATCGAAATCGCTCTTTTGAAGCTATTTAATGCGACATACACGTTATCTGGTGCTTTCACCACTCCACAGTGCGTTTGATATGTAGAACCGGAGATATCTTGGTTTTCGTGGGGTTTCAAGCTGAGATATGCATTTTCTGGGATAATCTTGGTGGTTCTTCTGTGAGAAGTATGCAGAATCATCGAAATCGCTCTTTTGAAGCTATTTAATGAGAGAAACACGTTATCTGCTGTTTTCACCACTGCACAGTACGTTTGATATGCAGAACCGGAGATATCTTGGTTTTCGTGGGGTTTCAAGCTGAGATATGCGTTTTCTGGGATAATCTTGGTGGTTCTTCTGTGAGAAGCCTGCAGAATCATCGAAATCGCTCTTTTGAAGCTATTTAATGAGAGGAACACGTTATCTGGTGCTTTCACGACTCCACAGTGAGTTTGATATGCAGAACCGGATATTTCTTGGTTTTCGTGGGGTTTCAAGCTGATATATGCATTTTCTGGGATACTCTTGGTGGTACTTCTGTGAGAAGTATGCAGAATAATCGAAATCGATCTTTTGAAGCTATTTAATGCGACTTACACGTTATCTGGTGCTTTCACCACTCCACAGTGCGTTTGATATGTAGAACCGGAGATATCTTGGTTTTCGTGGGGTTTCAAGATGAGATATGCATTTTCTGGGATAATCTTGGTGGTTCTTCTGTGAGAAGTATCCAGAATCATCGAAATCGCTCTTTGGGAGCAATTTAATGCGAGAAACACGTGTTCTGGTGTTTTCACCTCTCCACAGTACGTTTGATATGCAGAACCGCCGATATCTTCATTTTCGTGGGGTGTCAAGATGAGTTATGCATTTTCTGCGATAATCTTGTTGGTTCTTCTGTGAGTAGTATGCAGAATCATGGAAATCGCTCTTTGGGAGCAATTTAATGCGAGGAACACGTGTTCTGGTGTTTTCACCACTCCACCGTACGTTTGGTATGCAGAACCGGAGATATCTTGGTTTTCGTTGGGTTTCAAGCTGAGATATGCATTTTCTGGGATAATCTTGGTGGTTCTTCTGTGAGAAGTCTGCAGAATCATCGAAATCGCTCTTTTGAAGCTATTTAATGAGAGGAACACGTTTTCTGGTGTTTTCACGACTCCACAGTGAGTTTGATATGCAGAACCGGATATTTCTTGGTTTTCGTGGGGTTTCAAGCTGATATATGCATTTTCTGGGATACTCTTGGTGGTACTTCTGTGAGAAGTATGCAGAATAATCGAAATCGATCTTTTGAAGCAATTTAATGCGACATACACGTTATCTGGTGTTTTCACCACTGCACAGTGCGTTTGATATGCAGAACCGGAGATATCTTGGTTTTCGTGGGGTTTCAAGCTGAGATATGCATTTTCTGCGATAATCTTGGTGAGGCTTCGGTGAGAAGTATGCAGAATCATCGAAATCGCTCTATTGAAGCAATTTAATGCGAGAAACACGTTATCTGGTGTTTTCACCACTCCACAGTACGTTTGATATGCAGAACCGGAGATATCTTGGTTTTCGTGGGGTTTCAAGCTGAGATATGCATTTTCTGGGATAATCTTGGTGGTTCTTCTGAGAGAAGTATGCACAATCATCGAAATCGCTCTTTTGAAGCTATTTAATGAGAGAAACACATTATCTGGTGTTTTCACGACTCCACAGTGAGTTTGATATGCAGATCCGGATATTTCTTGGTTTTCGTGGGGTTTTAAGCTGAGGTATGCATTTTCTGCGATAATCTTGGTGAGGCTTCGGTGAGAAGTATGCAGAATCATCGAAATCGCTCTATTGAAGCAATTTAATGCGACATACACGTTATCTGGTGCTTTCACCACTCCACAGTGCGATTGATATGCAGAACCGGAGATATCTTGGTTTTCGTGGGGTTTCAAGCTGAGATATGCATTTTCTGCGATTATCTTGGTGAGGCTTCTATAAGAAGTATGCCGTATCATCGAAATCGCTCTTTTCGAGCTAATTAATGCCAGAACCACGTTATCTGGTGTTTTCACCACTCCACAGTGTGTTTGATATGCAGAAACGGCGATATCTTGGTTTTCGTTGCGTTTCAAGCTGAGATATGCATTTTCTGGAATACTCTTGGTGGTACTTCTGTGAGAAGTATGCAGAATAATCGAAATCGATCTTTTGAAGCTATTTAATGCGACATACACGTTATCTGGTGTTTTCACCACTCCACAGTGCGTTTGATATGGAGAACCGGAGATATCTTGGTTTTCGTGGGGTTTCAAGCTGAGATATGCATTTTCTGGGATACTCTTGGTGGTACTTCTGTGAGAAGTATGCAGAATAATCGAAATCGATCTTTTGAAACTATTTAATGCGACATACACGTTATCTGGTGCTTTCACCACTCCACAGTGCGTTTAATATGCAGAACCGGAGATATCTTGGTTTTCGTGGGGTTTCAAGCTGAGATATGCATTTTCTGGGATAAGCTTGGTGGTTCTTCTGTGAGAAGTATGCAGAATCATCGAAATCGCTCTTTTGAAGCTATTTAATGAGAGAAACACGTTATCTGGTGTTTTCACGACTCCACAGTCAGTTTGATATGCAGAACCGGATATTTCTTGGTTTTCGTGGGGTTTCAAGCTGATATATGCATTTTCTGGGATACTCTTGGTGGTACATCTGTGAGAAGTATGCAGAATAATCGAAATCGATCTTTTGAAGCTATTTAGTGCGACATACACGTTATCTGGTGCTTTCACCACTCCACAGTGCGTTTGATATGCAGAACCGGAGATATCTTGGTTTTCGTGGGGTTGCAAGCTGAGATATGCATTTTCTGCGATAATCTTGTTGGTTCTTCTGTGAGTAGGATGCAGAATCATGGAAATCGCTCTTTGGGAGCAATATAATGCGAGAAACACGTGTTCTGGTGTTTTCACCACTCTACAGTACGTTTGATATGCAGAACCGGAGATATCTTGGTTTTCGTGGGGTTTCAAGCTGAGATATGCATTTTCTGCGATAATCTTGTTGGTTCTTCTGTACGTAGTGTGCAGAATCATGGAAATCGCTCTTTGGGAGCAATTTAATGCGAGAAACAAGTGTTCTGGTGTTTTCACCACTCCAGAGTACGTTTGATATGCAGAACCGGAGATATCTTGGTTTTCGTGGGGTTTCAAGCTGAGAAATGCATTTCCTGGGATAATCTTGGTGGTTCTTCTGTGAGAAGTATGCAGAATCATCGAAATCGCTCTTTTGAAGCTATTTAATGCGAGAAACACGTTATCTGGTGTTTGCCCGACTCCACAGTGAGTTTGATATGCAGATCCGGATATTTCTTGGTTTTCGTGGGGTTTCAAGCAGATATATGCATTTTCTGGGATACTCTTGGTGGTACTTCTGTGAGAAGTATGCAGAATAATCGAAATCGATCTTTTGAAGCTATTTAATGCGACATATACGTTATCTGGTGCTTTCACCACTCCACAGTGCGTTTGATATGCAGAAACGGAGATATCTTGGTTTTCGTGGGGTTTCAAGCTGAGATATGCATTTTCTGCGATAATCTTGTTGGTTCTTCTGTAGGTAGTATGCAGAATAATCGAAATCGATCTTTTGAAGCTATTTAATGCGACATATACGTTATCTGGTGCTTTCACCACTCCACAGTGCGTTTGATATGCAGAAACGGAGATATCTTGGTTTTCGTGGGGTTTCAAGCTGAGATATGCATTTTCTGCGATAATCTTGTTGGTTCTTCTGTAGGTAGTGTGCAGAAACATGGAAATCGCTCTTTGGGAGCAATTTAATGCGAGAAACACGTGTTCTGGTGTTTTCACCACTCCACAGTGCGTTTGATATGCAGAACCGGAGATATCTTAGTTTTCGTGGGGTTATAAGCTGAGATATGCATTTTCTGGGATAATCTTGGTGGTTCTTCTGTGAGATGTATGCAGAATCATCGAAATCGCTCTTTTGAAGCTATTTAACGCGACATACACGTTATCTGGTGCTTTCACCACTCCACAGTGCGTTTGATATGCAGAACCGGAGATATCTTGGTTTTCGTGGGGTTTCAAGCTGAGATATGCATTTTCTGGGATAATCTTGGTGGTTCTTCTGTGAGAAGTATGCAGAATCATCGAAATCGCTCTTTTGAAGCTATTTAATGAGAGAAACACGTTATCTGGTGTTTTCACGACTGCACAGTACGTTTGATATGCAGAACCGGAGATATCTTGGTTTTCGTGGGGTTCAAGCTGAGATATGCATTTTCTGGGATAATCTTGGTGGTTCTTCTTTGAGAAGTATGCAGAATCATCGAAATCGCTCTTTTGAAGCTATTTAATGCGACATACACGTTATCTAGTGCTTTCACCACTCCACAGTGCGTTTGATATGCAGAACCGGAGATATCTGGGTTATCTTGGGGTTTCAAGCTGAGATATGCATTTTCTGGGATAATCTTGGTGGTTCTTCTGTGAGAAGTATGCCGTATCATCGAAATCGCTCTTTTCGAGCTAATTAATGCCAGAACCACGTTATCTGGTGTTTGCGCCACTCCACAGTGCGTTTGATATGGAGATCCGGAGATATCTTGGTTTTCGTGGGATTTCAAGCTGAGATATGTATTTTCTCCGATAATCTTGGTGTGTCTTCTGTGAGAAGCATGCAGAATCATCGAAATCGCTCTATTGAAGCAATTTAATGCGAGAAACACGTTATCTGGTGTTTTCACCACTCCACAGTACGTTTGATATGCAGAACCGGAGATATCTTGGTTTTCGTGGGGTTTCAAGCTGAGATATGCATTTTCTGGGATAATCTTGGTGGTTCTTCTGAGAGAAGTATGCACAATCATCGAAATCGCTCTTTTGAAGCTATTTAATGAGAGAAACACATTATCTGGTGTTTTCACGACTCCACAGTGAGTTTGATATGCTGATCCGGATATTTCTTGGTTTTCGTGGGGTTTTAAGCTGAGGTATGCATTTTCTGCGATAATCTTGGTGAGGCTTCGGTGAGAAGTATGCAGAATCATCGAAATCGCTCTATTGAAGCAATTTAATGCGACATACACGTTATCTGGTGCTTTCACCACTCCACAGTGCGATTGATATGCAGAACCGGAGATATCTTGGTTTTCGTGGGGTTTCAAGCTGAGATATGCATTTTCTGCGATAATCTTGGTGAGGCTTCTATAAGAAGTATGCCGTATCATCGAAATCGCTCTTTTCGAGCTAGTTAATGCCAGAACCACGTTATCTGGTGTTTTCACCACTCCACAGTGGGTTTGATATGCAGAAACGGCGATATCTTGGTTTTCGTTGCGTTTCAAGCTGAGATATGCATTTTCTGGAATACTCTTGGTGGTACTTCTGTGAGAAGTATGCAGAATAATCGAAATCGATCTTTTGAAGCTATTTAATGCGACATACACGTTATCTGGTGTTTTCACCACTCCACAGTGCGTTTGATATGGAGAACCGGAGATATCATGGTTTTCGTGGGGTTTCAAGCTGAGATATGCATTTTCTGGGATACTCTTGGTGGTACTTCTGTGAGAAGTATGCAGAATAATCGAAATCGATCTTTTGAAACTATTTAATGCGACATACACGTTATCTGGTGCTTTCACCACTCCACAGTGCGTTTAATATGCAGAACCGGAGATATCTTGGTTTTCGTGGGGTTTCAAGCTGAGATATGCATTTTCTGGGATAAGCTTGGTGGTTCTTCTGTGAGAAGTATGCAGAATCATCGAAATCGCTCTTTTGAAGCTGTTTAATGAGAGAAACACGTTATCTGGTGTTTTCACGACTCCACAGTGAGTTTGATATGCAGAACCGGAGATACCTTGGTTTTCGTGGGGTTTCAAGCTGATATATGCATTTTCTGGGATACTCTTGGTGGTACATCTGTGAGAAGTATGCAGAATAATCGAAATCGATCTTTTGAAGCTATTTAGTGCGACATACACGTTATCTGGTGCTTTCACCACTCCACAGTGCGTTTGATATGCAGAACCGGAGATATCTTGGTTTTCGTGGGGTTGCAAGCTGAGATATGCATTTTCTGCGATAATCTTGTTGGTTCTTCTGTGAGTAGGATGCAGAATCATGGAAATCGCGCTTTGGGAGCAATATAATGCGAGAAACACGTGTTCTGGTGTTTTCACCACTCTACAGTACGTTTGATATGCAGAACCGGAGATATCTTGGTTTTCGTGGGGTTTCAAGCTGAGATATGCATTTTCTGCGATAATCTTGTTGGTTCTTCTGTACGTAGTGTGCAGAATCATGGAAATCGCTCTTTGGGAGCAATTTAATGCGAGAAACAAGTGTTCTGGTGTTTTCACCACTCCAGAGTACGTTTGATATGCAGAACCGGAGATATCTTGGTTTTCGTGGGGTTTCAAGCTGAGAAATGCATTTCCTGGGATAATCTTGGTGGTTCTTCTGTGAGAAGTATGCAGAATCATCGAAATCGCTCTTTTGAAGCTATTTAATGCGAGAAACACGTTATCTGGTGTTTGCCCGACTCCACAGTGAGTTTGATATGCAGATCCGGATATTTCTTGGTTTTCGTGGGGTTTCAAGCAGATATATGCATTTTCTGGGATACTCTTGGTGGTACTTCTGTGAGAAGTATGCAGAATAATCGAAATCGATCTTTTGAAGCTATTTAATGCGACATATACGTTATCTGGTGCTTTCACCACTCCACAGTGCGTTTGATATGCAGAAACGGAGATATCTTGGTTTTCGTGGGGTTTCAAGCTGAGATATGCATTTTCTGCGATAATCTTGTTGGTTCTTCTGTAGGTAGTGTGCAGAATCATGGAAATCGCTCTTTGGGAGCAATTTAATGCGAGCAACACGTGTTCGGGTGTTTTCACCACTCCACAGTACGTTAGATATGCAGAACCGGAGATATCTTGGTTTTCGTGGGGTTTCAAGCTGAGATATGCATTTTCTGCGATAATCTTGTTGGTTCTTCTGTAGGTAGTGTGCAGAAACATGGAAATCGCTCTTTGGGAGCAATTTAATGCGAGAAACACGTGTTCTGGTGTTTTCACCACTCCACAGTGCGTTTGATATGCAGAACCGGAGATATCTTAGTTTTCGTGGGGTTATAAGCTGAGATATGCATTTTCTGGGATAATCTTGGTGGTTCTTCTGTGAGAAGTATGCAGAATCATCGAAATCGCTCTTTTGAAGCTATTTAACGCGACATACACGTTATCTGGTGCTTTCACCACTCCACAGTGCGTTTGATATGCAGAACCGGAGATATCTGGGTTATCTTGGGGTTTCAAGCTGAGATATGCATTTTCTGGGATAATCTTGGTGGTTCTTCTGTGAGAAGTATGCAGAATCATCGAAATCGCTCTTTTGAAGCTATTTAATGCGAGAAACACGTTATATGGTGTTTGCCCGACTCCACAGTGAGTTTGATATGCAGATCCGGATATTTCTTGGTTTTCGTGGGGTTTCAAGCAGATATATGCATTTTCTGGGATACTCTTGGTGGTACTTCTGTGAGAAGTATGCAGAATAATCGAAATCGATCTTTTGAAGCTATTTAATGCGACATATACGTTATCTGGTGCTTTCACCACTCCACAGTGCGTTTGATATGCAGAAACGGAGATATCTTGGTTTTCGTGGGGTTTCAAGCTGAGATATGCATTTTCTGCGATAATCTTGTTGGTTCTTCTGTAGGTAGTGTGCAGAATCATGGAAATCGCTCTTTGGGAGCAATTTAATGCGAGCAACACGTGTTCTGGTGTTTTCACCACTCCACAGTACGTTAGATATGCAGAACCGGAGATATCTTGGTTTTCGTGGGGTTTCAAGCTGAGATATGCATTTTCTGCGATAATCTTGTTGGTTCTTCTGTAGGTAGTGTGCAGAAACATGGAAATCGCTCTTTGGGAGCAATTTAATGCGAGAAACACGTGTTCTGGTGTTTTCACCACTCCACAGTGCGTTTGATATGCAGAACCGGAGATATCTTGGTTTTCGTGGGGTTCAAGCTGAGATATGCATTTTCTGGTATAATCTTGGTGGTTCTTCTTTGAGAAGTATGCAGAATCATCGAAATCGCTCTTTTGAAGCTATTTAATGCGACATACACGTTATCTGGTGCTTTCACCACTCCACAGTGCGTTTGATATGCAGAACCGGAGATATCTGGGTTATCTTGGGGTTTCAAGCTGAGATATGCATTTTCTGGGATAATCTTGGTGGTTCTTCTGTGAGAAGTATGCAGAATCATCGAAATCGCTCTTTTGAAGCTATTTAATGAGAGAAACACGTTATCTGGTGTTTTCACGACTGCACAGTACGTTTGATATGCAGAACCGGAGATATCTGGGTTATCTTGGGGTTTCAAGCTGAGATATGCATTTTCTGGGATAATCTTGGTGGTTCTTCTGTGAGAAGTATGCCGTATCATCGAAATCGCTCTTTTCGAGCTAATTAATGCCAGAAACACGTTATCTGGTGTTTTCACCACTGCACAGTACGTTTGATATGCAGAACCGGAGATATCTTGGTTTTCGTGGGGTTCAAGCTGAGATATGCATTTTCTGGGATAATCTTGGTGGTTCTTCTTTGAGAAGTATGCAGAATCATCGAAATCGCTCTTTTGAAGCTATTTAATGCGACATACACGTTATCTGGTGCTTTCACCACTCCACAGTGCGTTTGATATGCAGAACCGGAGATATCTGGGTTATCTTGGGGTTTCAAGCTGAGATATGCATTTTCTGGGATAATCTTGGTGGTTCTTCTTTGAGAAGTATGCAGCATCATCGAAATCGCTCTTTTGAAGCTATTTAATGCGACATACACGTTATCTGGTGCTTTCACCACTCCACAGTGCGTTTGATATGCAGAACCGGAGATATCTGGGTTATCTTGGGGTTTCAAGCTGAGATATGCATTTTCTGCGATAATCTTGTTGGTTCTTCTGTAGGTAGTGTGCAGAAACATGGAAATCGCTCTTTGGGAGCAATTTAATGCGAGAAACACGTGTTCTGGTGTTTTCACCACTCCACAGTGCGTTTGATATGCAGAACCGGAGATATCTTAGTTTTCGTGGGGTTATAAGCTGAGATATGCATTTTCTGGGATAATCTTGGTGGTTCTTCTTTGAGAAGTATGCAGAATCATCGAAATCGCTCTTTTGAAGCTATTTAATGCGACATACACGTTATCTGGTGCTTTCACCACTCCACAGTGCGTTTGATATGCAGAACCGGAGATATCTGGGTTATCTTGGGGTTTCAAGCTGAGATATGCATTTTCTGGGATAATCTTGGTGGTTCTTCTGTGAGAAGTATGCAGAATCATCGAAATCGCTCTTTTGAAGCTATTTAATGCGAGAAACACGTTATCTGGTGTTTGCCCGACTCCACAGTGAGTTTGATATGCAGATCCGGATATTTCTTGGTTTTCGTGGGGTTTCAAGCAGATATATGCATTTTCTGGGATACTCTTGGTGGTACTTCTGTGAGAAGTATGCAGAATAATCGAAATCGATCTTTTGAAGCTATTTAATGCGACATATACGTTATCTGGTGCTTTCACCACTCCACAGTGCGTTTGATATGCAGAAACGGAGATATCTTGGTTTTCGTGGGGTTTCAAGCTGAGATATGCATTTTCTGCGATAATCTTGTTGGTTCTTCTGTAGGTAGTGTGCAGAATCATGGAAATCGCTCTTTGGGAGCAATTTAATGCGAGCAACACGTGTTCTGGTGTTTTCACCACTCCACAGTACGTTAGATATGCAGAACCGGAGATATCTTGGTTTTCGTGGGGTTTCAAGCTGAGATATGCATTTTCTGCGATAATCTTGTTGGTTCTTCTGTAGGTAGTGTGCAGAAACATGGAAATCGCTCTTTGGGAGCAATTTAATGCGAGAAACACGTGTTCTGGTGTTTTCACCACTCCACAGTGCGTTTGATATGCAGAACCGGAGATATCTTGGTTTTCGTGGGGTTCAAGCTGAGATATGCATTTTCTGGTATAATCTTGGTGGTTCTTCTTTGAGAAGTATGCAGAATCATCGAAATCGCTCTTTTGAAGCTATTTAATGCGACATACACGTTATCTGGTGCTTTCACCACTCCACAGTGCGTTTGATATGCAGAACCGGAGATATCTGGGTTATCTTGGGGTTTCAAGCTGAGATATGCATTTTCTGGGATAATCTTGGTGGTTCTTCTGTGAGAAGTATGCAGAATCATCGAAATCGCTCTTTTGAAGCTATTTAATGAGAGAAACACGTTATCTGGTGTTTTCACGACTGCACAGTACGTTTGATATGCAGAACCGGAGATATCTGGGTTATCTTGGGGTTTCAAGCTGAGATATGCATTTTCTGGGATAATCTTGGTGGTTCTTCTGTGAGAAGTATGCCGTATCATCGAAATCGCTCTTTTCGAGCTAATTAATGCCAGAAACACGTTATCTGGTGTTTTCACCACTGCACAGTACGTTTGATATGCAGAACCGGAGATATCTTGGTTTTCGTGGGGTTCAAGCTGAGATATGCATTTTCTGGGATAATCTTGGTGGTTCTTCTTTGAGAAGTATGCAGAATCATCGAAATCGCTCTTTTGAAGCTATTTAATGCGACATACACGTTATCTGGTGCTTTCACCACTCCACAGTGCGTTTGATATGCAGAACCGGAGATATCTGGGTTATCTTGGGGTTTCAAGCTGAGATATGCATTTTCTGGGATAATCTTGGTGGTTCTTCTTTGAGAAGTATGCAGCATCATCGAAATCGCTCTTTTGAAGCTATTTAATGCGACATACACGTTATCTGGTGCTTTCACCACTCCACAGTGCGTTTGATATGCAGAACCGGAGATATCTGGGTTATCTTGGGGTTTCAAGCTGAGATATGCATTTTCTGGGATAATCTTGGTGGTTCTTCTGTGAGAAGTATGCCGTATCATCGAAATCGCTCTTTTGAAGCTATTTAATGCGACATACACGTTATCTGGTGCTTTCACCACTCCACAGTGCGTTTGATATGCAGAACCGGAGATATCTGGGTTTTCGTGGGGTTTCAAGCTGAGATATGTATTTTCCGCGATAATCTTGGTGTGTCTTCTGTGAGAGGTATGCAGAATCATGGAAATCGCTCTTTGGGAGCAATTTAATGCGAGAAACACGTGTTCTGGTGTTTTCACCACTCCATACTACGTTTGATATGCAGAACCGGAGATATCTTGTTTTTTGTGGGGTTTCAAGCTGAGATATGCGTTTTCTGCGATAATCTTGGTGAGGCTTCGGTGAGAAGTATGCAGAATCATCGAAATCGCTCTATTGAAGCAATTTAATGCGACATACTCGTTATCTGGTGCTTTCACCACTCCACAGTGCGTTTGATATGCAGAACCGAAGATATCTTTTTTTTCGTGGGGTTTTAAGCTGAGATATGCATTTTCTGGGATAATCTTGGTGGTTCTTTTGTGAGAAGTATGCAGAATCATCGAAATCGCTCTTTTGAAGCTATATAATGAGAGAAACACGATATCTGGTGTTTTCACCACTGCACAGTACGTTTGATATGCAGAACCGGAGATATCTTGGTTTTCGTGGGGTTTGAAGCTGAGATATGCATTTTCTGCGATAATATTGGTGAGGCTTCGGTGAGAAGTATGCAGAATCATCTACATCTCACATTTAGTGCTACTTAATACGAAAAAACACGTTTTATGGTGTTTTCACCACTCCACAGTGCGTTTGATAAGCAGAATCGGGGATATCTACGTTTTCGTCGGGTTTCAAGCTGAGTTAGGCATTTTCTGCGATAATCTTGGTGTTTCTTCTGTCAGAAGTATGCAGAATCATCGAGATCGCTCGTTTCGAGCTACTTAATGCGAGAAACACGTTATCTGGTGTTTTCACCACTCCACAGTGCGTTTGATATGCAGAACCAACGATATCTTGGTTTTCGTGGGGTTTCCAGCTGTGATATGCATTTTGTACGATAATCTTGGTGTTTCTACTGTGAGAAGTATGCAGAATCGGCGACATCGCTGGATTAGTGCCATTTAATGCGAGAAACACGTTATCTGGTGTTTTCACCACTCCATAGTGCATTTGGTATGCAAAACCGGCTATATTTTTGGTTTTCGTGGGGTTTCAAGCTGAGATATGCATTTTGTACGAAAATCTTGGTGAGGCTTCTGCCAGAAGAATGCAGAATCATCGAGATCGCTCTTATCGTGCTATTTAATACGAGAAACACGTTATCTGGCGTTTGCTCCACTCCACAGTGCGTTTGATATGCAGAATCGTGGATATCTACGTTTTCGTCGGGTTTCAATCTGAGGTATGCATTTTCTGTAATAATCTTGGTGTTTCTTCTGTTAGAAGTATGCAGAATCATCGAAATCGCAGCTTTAGCGCTATTTAATGCGAAAAAACACGTTATCTGGCGTTTTCACCACTCCACAGTGCGTTTGATATGCAGAATCGGGGATATCTACGTTTTCGTCGGGTTTCAAGCTGAGGTATGCATTTTCTGTGATTATCTTGGTGTTTCTTCTGTGAGAAGTATGCAGATTCATCGAGATCGCTCTTTTCGTGCTATTTAATGCGAGGAACACGTTATCTGGTGTTTTCACCAGTCCACAGTGCGTTTGATATGCAGAACCGGCGATATCATGGATTTCGTGGGGTTTCAATCTGAGGTATGCATTTTGTACGATAATCGTGGTGACGCCTCTGTCAGAAGAATGCAGAATCATCGAGATCGCTCTTTTCGAGCTATTTAATACGAGGAACACGTTATCTGGTGTTTTCACCACTCCACAGTGTGTTTGATATGCAGAATCGGGGATATCTACGTTTTCGTCGGGTTTCAAGCTGAGGTATGCATTTTCTGTGATAATCTTGGTGTTTCTTCTGTGAGAAGTACGCAGATTCATCGAGATCGCTCTTTTCGTGCTATTCAATACGAGAAACACGATATCTGGGGTTTTCACCACTCCACAGTGCGTTTGATATGCAGAACCGGCAATATCATGGATTTCGTGGGGTTTCAAGCTGAGGTATGCATTTTCTGCGATAATCTTGGTGGTTCGTCTGTGAGAAGTATACAGAATCATCGAGATCGCTCGTTTCGAGCTATTTAATGCGAGAAACACGTTATCTGGTGTTTTCACCACTCCACAGTGCGTTTGATATGCAGAACCAGCGATATCTGGGTTTTCGTGGGGTTTCAAGCTGAGATATGTATTTTCTGCGATAATCTTGGTGTGCCTTCTGTGAGAGGTATGCAGAATCATCGAAATCGCTCTTTTGAAGCTATTTAATGCGAGAAACACGTTATCTGGTGTTTTCACCACTCCACAGTGCGTTTGATATGTAGAACCGGAGATATCTTGGTTTTCGTGGGATTTCAAGCTGAGATATGTATTTTCTGCGATAATCTTGGTGTGTCTTCTGTGAGAAGTATGCAGAATCATCGAAATCGCTCTTTTGAAGCTATTTAATGCGAGAAACACGTTATCTGGTGTTTTCACCACTCCGCAGTGCGTTTGATATGGAGAACCGGAGATATCTTGGTTTTCGTGGGATTTCAAGCTGAGATATGTATTTTCTCCGATAATCTTGGTGTGTCTTCTGTGAGAAGCATGCAGAATCATCGAAATCGCTCTTTTGAAGCTATTTAATGCGAGAAACACGTTATCTGGTGTTTTCACCAATCCGCAGTGCGTTTGATGTGCAGAAACGGCGATATCTTGGTTTTCGTGGGGTTTCAAGCTGATATATGCATTTTCTGGGACACTCTTGGTGGTACTTCTGTGAGAAGTATGCAGAATAATCGAAATCGATCTTTTGAAGCTATTTAATGCGACATACACGTTATCTGGTGCATTCACCACTCCACAGTGCGTTTGATATGCAGACCCGGAGATATCTTGGTTTTCGTGGGGTTTCAAGCTGAGATATGTATTTTCCGCGATAATCTTGGTGTGTCTTCTGTGAGAGGTATGCAGAATCATGGAAATCGCTCTTTGGGAGCAATTTAATGCGAGAAACATGTGTTCTGGTGTTTTCACCACTCCATACTACGTTTGATATGCAGAACCGGAGATATCTTGTTTTTTGTGGGGTTTCAAGCTGAGATATGCGTTTTCTGCGATAATCTTGGTAAGGCTTCTGTGAGAAGTATGCAGAATCATCGAAATCGCTCTATTGAAGCCATTTAATGCGAGAAACACGATATCTGGTGATTTCACCACTCCACAGTGCGTATGATATGAACAACCGGCGATATCTTGGTTTTCGTGGGGTTTCAAGCTGAGATATGTATTTTCTGCGATAATCCTGGTGTGCCTTCTGTGAGAGGTATGCAGAATCATCGAAATCGCTCTTTTGAAGCTATTTAATGCGAGAAACACGTTATCTGGTGTTTTCACGGCTCCACAGTGAGTTTGATATGCAGAACCGGAGATATCATGGTTTTCGTGGGGTTTCAAGCTGAGATATGCATTTTCTGTGATAATCTTGGTGGTTCTTCTGTGAGAAGTATGCAGAATCATCGAAATCGCTCTTTTGAAGCTATTTAATGCGAGAAACACGTTATCTGGTGTTTTCACGACTCCACAGTGAGTTTGATATGCAGAACCGGATATTTCTTGGTTTTCGTGGGGTTTGAAGCTGAGATATGCATTTTCTGCGATAATCTTGGTGAGGCTTCTATAAGAAGTATGCCGTATGATCGAAATCGCTCTTTTCGAGCTAATTAATGCCAGAACCACGTTATGTGGTGTTTTCGCCACTCCACAGTGCGTTTGATATGCAGAAACGGCGATATCTTGGTTTTCGTTGCGTTTCAAGCTGAGATATGCATTTTCTGAGATACTCTCGGTGGTACTTCTGTGAGAAGTATGCAGAATAATCGAAATCGATCTTTTGAAGCTATTTAATGAGAAAAATACGTCATCTGGTGTTTTCACGACTCCACAGTGAGTTTGATATGCAGAACCGGATATTTCTTGGTTTTCGTGGGGTTTCAAGCTGAAATATGCATTTCCGGGGATACTCTTGGTGGTTCTTCTCTGAGAAGCATGCAGAATAATCGAAATCGATCTTTTGAAGCTATTTAATGCGACATACACGTTATCTGGTGTTTTCACCACTCCACAGTGCGTTTGATATGTAGAACCGGAGATATCTTGGTTTTCGTGGGATTTCAAGCTGAGATATGCATTTTCTGCGATAATCTTGGTGTGTCTTCTGTGAGAAGTATGCAGAATCATCGAAATCGCTCTTTTGAAGCTATTTAATGCGAGAAACACGTTATCTGGTGTTTTCACCACCCCACAGTGCGTTTGATATGCAGAACCGGCGATATCTTGGTTTTCGTGGGGTTTCAAGCTGGGATATGCATTTTCTGGGACACTCTTGGTGGTACTTCTGTGAGAAGTATGCAGAATAATCGAAATCGATCTTTTGAAGCTATTTAATGCGACATACACGTTATCTGGTGCATTCACCACTCCACAGTGCGTTTGATATGCAGACCCGGAGATATCTTGGTTTTCGTGGGGTTTCAAGCTGAGATATGTATTTTCTGCGATAATCTTGGTGTGTCTTCTGTGAGAGGTATGCAGAATCATGGAAATCGCTCTTTGGGAGCAATTTAATGCGAGAAACAAGTGTTCTGGTGTTTTCACCACTCCATAGTACGTTTGATATGCAGAACCGGAGATATCTTGTTTTTTGTGGGGTTTCAAGCTGAGATATGCGTTTTCTGCGATAATCTTGGTGAGGCTTCGGTGAGAAGTATGCAGAATCATCGAAATCGCTCTATTGAAGCAATTTAATGCGACATACTCGTTATCTGGTGCTTTCACCACTCCACAGTGCGTTTGATATGCAGAACCGAAGATATCTTTTTTTTCGTGGGGTTTTAAGCTGAGATATGCATTTTCTGGGATAATCTTGGTGGTTCTTTTGTGAGAAGTATGCAGAATCATCGAAATCGCTCTTTTGAAGCTATATAATGAGAGAAACACGATATCTGGTGTTTTCACCACTGCACAGTACGTTTGATATGCAGAACCGGAGATATCTTGGTTTTCGTGGGGTTTGAAGCTGAGATATGCATTTTCTGCGATAATATTGGTGAGGCTTCGGTGAGAAGTATGCAGAATCATCTACATCTCACATTTAGTGCTACTTAATACGAAAAAACACGTTTTATGGTGTTTTCACCACTCCACAGTGCGTTTGATAAGCAGAATCGGGGATATCTACGTTTTCGTCGGGTTTCAAGCTGAGTTAGGCATTTTCTGCGATAATCTTGGTGTTTCTTCTGTCAGAAGTATGCAGAATCATCGAGATCGCTCGTTTCGAGCTACTTAATGCGAGAAACACGTTATCTGGTGTTTTCACCACTCCACAGTGCGTTTGATATGCAGAACCAACGATATCTTGGTTTTCGTGGGGTTTCCAGCTGTGATATGCATTTTGTACGATAATCTTGGTGTTTCTACTGTGAGAAGTATGCAGAATCGGCGACATCGCTGGATTAGTGCCATTTAATGCGAGAAACACGTTATCTGGTGTTTTCACCACTCCATAGTGCATTTGGTATGCAAAACCGGCTATATTTTTGGTTTTCGTGGGGTTTCAAGCTGAGATATGCATTTTGTACGAAAATCTTGGTGAGGCTTCTGCCAGAAGAATGCAGAATCATCGAGATCGCTCTTATCGTGCTATTTAATACGAGAAACACGTTATCTGGCGTTTGCTCCACTCCACAGTGCGTTTGATATGCAGAATCGTGGATATCTACGTTTTCGTCGGGTTTCAATCTGAGGTATGCATTTTCTGTAATAATCTTGGTGTTTCTTCTGTTAGAAGTATGCAGAATCATCGAAATCGCAGCTTTAGCGCTATTTAATGCGAAAAAACACGTTATCTGGCGTTTTCACCACTCCACAGTGCGTTTGATATGCAGAATCGGGGATATCTACGTTTTCGTCGGGTTTCAAGCTGAGGTATGCATTTTCTGTGATTATCTTGGTGTTTCTTCTGTGAGAAGTATGCAGATTCATCGAGATCGCTCTTTTCGTGCTATTTAATGCGAGGAACACGTTATCTGGTGTTTTCACCAGTCCACAGTGCGTTTGATATGCAGAACCGGCGATATCATGGATTTCGTGGGGTTTCAATCTGAGGTATGCATTTTGTACGATAATCGTGGTGACGCCTCTGTCAGAAGAATGCAGAATCATCGAGATCGCTCTTTTCGAGCTATTTAATACGAGGAACACGTTATCTGGTGTTTTCACCACTCCACAGTGTGTTTGATATGCAGAATCGGGGATATCTACGTTTTCGTCGGGTTTCAAGCTGAGGTATGCATTTTCTGTGATAATCTTGGTGTTTCTTCTGTGAGAAGTACGCAGATTCATCGAGATCGCTCTTTTCGTGCTATTCAATACGAGAAACACGATATCTGGGGTTTTCACCACTCCACAGTGCGTTTGATATGCAGAACCGGCAATATCATGGATTTCGTGGGGTTTCAAGCTGAGGTATGCATTTTCTGCGATAATCTTGGTGGTTCGTCTGTGAGAAGTATACAGAATCATCGAGATCGCTCGTTTCGAGCTATTTAATGCGAGAAACACGTTATCTGGTGTTTTCACCACTCCACAGTGCGTTTGATATGCAGAACCAGCGATATCTGGGTTTTCGTGGGGTTTCAAGCTGAGATATGTATTTTCTGCGATAATCTTGGTGTGCCTTCTGTGAGAGGTATGCAGAATCATCGAAATCGCTCTTTTGAAGCTATTTAATGCGAGAAACACGTTATCTGGTGTTTTCACCACTCCACAGTGCGTTTGATATGTAGAACCGGAGATATCTTGGTTTTCGTGGGATTTCAAGCTGAGATATGTATTTTCTGCGATAATCTTGGTGTGTCTTCTGTGAGAAGTATGCAGAATCATCGAAATCGCTCTTTTGAAGCTATTTAATGCGAGAAACACGTTATCTGGTGTTTTCACCACTCCGCAGTGCGTTTGATATGGAGAACCGGAGATATCTTGGTTTTCGTGGGATTTCAAGCTGAGATATGTATTTTCTCCGATAATCTTGGTGTGTCTTCTGTGAGAAGCATGCAGAATCATCGAAATCGCTCTTTTGAAGCTATTTAATGCGAGAAACACGTTATCTGGTGTTTTCACCAATCCGCAGTGCGTTTGATGTGCAGAAACGGCGATATCTTGGTTTTCGTGGGGTTTCAAGCTGATATATGCATTTTCTGGGACACTCTTGGTGGTACTTCTGTGAGAAGTATGCAGAATAATCGAAATCGATCTTTTGAAGCTATTTAATGCGACATACACGTTATCTGGTGCATTCACCACTCCACAGTGCGTTTGATATGCAGACCCGGAGATATCTTGGTTTTCGTGGGGTTTCAAGCTGAGATATGTATTTTCCGCGATAATCTTGGTGTGTCTTCTGTGAGAGGTATGCAGAATCATGGAAATCGCTCTTTGGGAGCAATTTAATGCGAGAAACACGTGTTCTGGTGTTTTCACCACTCCATACTACGTTTGATATGCAGAACCGGAGATATCTTGTTTTTTGTGGGGTTTCAAGCTGAGATATGCGTTTTCTGCGATAATCTTGGTAAGGCTTCTGTGAGAAGTATGCAGAATCATCGAAATCGCTCTATTGAAGCCATTTAATGCGAGAAACACGATATCTGGTGATTTCACCACTCCACAGTGCGTATGATATGAACAACCGGCGATATCTTGGTTTTCGTGGGGTTTCCAGCTGAGATATGTATTTTCTGCGATAATCCTGGTGTGCCTTCTGTGAGAGGTATGCAGAATCATCGAAATCGCTCTTTTGAAGCTATTTAATGCGAGAAACACGTTATCTGGTGTTTTCACGGCTCCACAGTGAGTTTGATATGCAGAACCGGAGATATCATGGTTTTCGTGGGGTTTCAAGCTGAGATATGCATTTTCTGTGATAATCTTGGTGGTTCTTCTGTGAGAAGTATGCAGAATCATCGAAATCGCTCTTTTGAAGCTATTTAATGCGAGAAACACGTTATCTGGTGTTTTCACGACTCCACAGTGAGTTTGATATGCAGAACCGGATATTTCTTGGTTTTCGTGGGGTTTGAAGCTGAGATATGCATTTTCTGCGATAATCTTGGTGAGGCTTCTATAAGAAGTATGCCGTATGATCGAAATCGCTCTTTTCGAGCTAATTAATGCCAGAACCACGTTATGTGGTGTTTTCGCCACTCCACAGTGCGTTTGATATGCAGAAACGGCGATATCTTGGTTTTCGTTGCGTTTCAAGCTGAGATATGCATTTTCTGAGATACTCTCGGTGGTACTTCTGTGAGAAGTATGCAGAATAATCGAAATCGATCTTTTGAAGCTATTTAATGAGAAAAATACGTCATCTGGTGTTTTCACGACTCCACAGTGAGTTTGATATGCAGAACCGGATATTTCTTGGTTTTCGTGGGGTTTCAAGCTGAAATATGCATTTCCGGGGATACTCTTGGTGGTTCTTCTCTGAGAAGCATGCAGAATAATCGAAATCGATCTTTTGAAGCTATTTAATGCGACATACACGTTATCTGGTGTTTTCACCACTCCACAGTGCGTTTGATATGTAGAACCGGAGATATCTTGGTTTTCGTGGGATTTCAAGCTGAGATATGTATTTTCTGCGATAATCTTGGTGTGTCTTCTGTGAGAAGTATGCAGAATCATCGAAATCGCTCTTTTGAAGCTATTTAATGCGAGAAACACGTTATCTGGTGTTTTCACCACCCCACAGTGCGTTTGATATGCAGAACCGGCGATATCTTGGTTTTCGTGGGGTTTCAAGCTGGGATATGCATTTTCTGGGACACTCTTGGTGGTACTTCTGTGAGAAGTATGCAGAATAATCGAAATCGATCTTTTGAAGCTATTTAATGCGACATACACGTTATCTGGTGCATTCACCACTCCACAGTGCGTTTGATATGCAGACCCGGAGATATCTTGGTTTTCGTGGGGTTTCAAGCTGAGATATGTATTTTCTGCGATAATCTTGGTGTGTCTTCTGTGAGAGGTATGCAGAATCATGGAAATCGCTCTTTGGGAGCAATTTAATGCGAGAAACAAGTGTTCTGGTGTTTTCACCACTCCATAGTACGTTTGATATGCAGAACCGGAGATATCTTGTTTTTCGTGGGGTTTCAAGCTGAGATATGCATTTCCGGGGATAATCTTGGTGGTTCGTCTCTGAGAAGCATGCAGAATAATCGAAATCGCTCTTTTGGAGCTATTTAATGCGAGAAATACGTCATCTGGTGTTTTCACCACTCCACAGTGAGTTTGATATGCAGAACCGGATATTTCGTGGTTTTCGTGGGGTTTCAAGCTGAGATATGCATTTTCTGGGATAATCTTGGTGGTTCTTCTGTGAGAAGTATGCAGAATAATGAAATCGCTCTTTTGAAGCTATTTAATGCGAGAAACACGTTATCTGGTGTTTTCACCACCCCACAGTGCGTTTGATATGCAGAACCGGCGATATCTTGGTTTTCGTGGGGTTTCAAGCTGGGATATGCATTTTCTGGGATAATCATGGTGGTTCTTCTGAGAGAAGTATGCACAATCATCGAAATCGCTCTTTTGAAGCTATTTAATGAGAGAAACACATTATCTGGTGTTTTCACGACTCCACAGTGAGTTTGATATGCAGATCCGCATATTTCTTGGTTTTCGTGGGGTTTTAAGCTGAGGTATGCATTTTCTGCGATAATCTTGGTGAGGCTTCGGTGAGAAGTATGCAGAATCATCGAAATCGCTCTATTGAAGCAATTTAATGCGACATACTCGTTATCTGGTGCTTTCACCACTCCACAGTGCGTTTGATATGCAGAACCGAAGATATCTTTTTTTTCGTGGGGTTTTAAGCTGAGATATGCATTTTCTGGGATAATCTTGGTGGTTCTTTTGTGAGAAGTATGCAGAATCATCGAAATCGCTCTTTTGAAGCTATATAATGAGAGAAACACGATATCTGGTGTTTTCACCACTGCACAGTACGTTTGATATGCAGAACCGGAGATATCTTGGTTTTCGTGGGGTTTGAAGCTGAGATATGCATTTTCTGCGATAATATTGGTGAGGCTTCGGTGAGAAGTATGCAGAATCATCTACATCTCACATTTAGTGCTACTTAATACGAAAAAACACGTTTTATGGTGTTTTCACCACTCCACAGTGCGTTTGATAAGCAGAATCGGGGATATCTACGTTTTCGTCGGGTTTCAAGCTGAGTTAGGCATTTTCTGCGATAATCTTGGTGTTTCTTCTGTCAGAAGTATGCAGAATCATCGAGATCGCTCGTTTCGAGCTACTTAATGCGAGAAACACGTTATCTGGTGTTTTCACCACTCCACAGTGCGTTTGATATGCAGAACCAACGATATCTTGGTTTTCGTGGGGTTTCCAGCTGTGATATGCATTTTGTACGATAATCTTGGTGTTTCTACTGTGAGAAGTATGCAGAATCGGCGACATCGCTGGATTAGTGCCATTTAATGCGAGAAACACGTTATCTGGTGTTTTCACCACTCCATAGTGCATTTGGTATGCAAAACCGGCTATATTTTTGGTTTTCGTGGGGTTTCAAGCTGAGATATGCATTTTGTACGAAAATCTTGGTGAGGCTTCTGCCAGAAGAATGCAGAATCATCGAGATCGCTCTTATCGTGCTATTTAATACGAGAAACACGTTATCTGGCGTTTGCTCCACTCCACAGTGCGTTTGATATGCAGAATCGTGGATATCTACGTTTTCGTCGGGTTTCAATCTGAGGTATGCATTTTCTGTAATAATCTTGGTGTTTCTTCTGTTAGAAGTATGCAGAATCATCGAAATCGCAGCTTTAGCGCTATTTAATGCGAAAAAACACGTTATCTGGCGTTTTCACCACTCCACAGTGCGTTTGATATGCAGAATCGGGGATATCTACGTTTTCGTCGGGTTTCAAGCTGAGGTATGCATTTTCTGTGATTATCTTGGTGTTTCTTCTGTGAGAAGTATGCAGATTCATCGAGATCGCTCTTTTCGTGCTATTTAATACGAGGAACACGTTATCTGGTGTTTTCACCAGTCCACAGTGCGTTTGATATGCAGAACCGGCGATATCATGGATTTCGTGGGGTTTCAATCTGAGGTATGCATTTTGTACGATAATCGTGGTGACGCCTCTGTCAGAAGAATGCAGAATCATCGAGATCGCTCTTTTCGAGCTATTTAATACGAGGAACACGTTATCTGGTGTTTTCACCACTCCACAGTGTGTTTGATATGCAGAATCGGGGATATCTACGTTTTCGTCGGGTTTCAAGCTGAGGTATGCATTTTCTGTGATAATCTTCGTGTTTCTTCTGTGAGAAGTATGCAGATTCATCGAGATCGCTCTTTTCGTGCTATTCAATACGAGAAACACGATATCTGGGGTTTTCACCACTCCACAGTGCGTTTGATATGCAGAACCGGCAATATCATGGATTTCGTGGGGTTTCAAGCTGAGGTATGCATTTTCTGCGATAATCTTGGTGGTTCGTCTGTGAGAAGTATACAGAATCATCGAGATCGCTCGTTTCGAGCTATTTAATGCGAGAAACACGTTATCTGGTGTTTTCACCACTCCACAGTGCGTTTGATATGCAGAACCAGCGATATCTGGGTTTTCGTGGGGTTTCAAGCTGAGATATGTATTTTCTGCGATAATCTTGGTGTGCCTTCTGTGAGAGGTATGCAGAATCATCGAAATCGCTCTTTTGAAGCTATTTAATGCGAGAAACACGTTATCTGGTGTTTTCACGGCTCCACAGTGAGTTTGATATGCAGAACCGGAGATATCATGGTTTTCGTGGGGTTTCAAGCTGAGATATGCATTTTCTGCGATAATCTTGGTGAGGCTTCAATAAGAAGTATGCCGTATGATCGAAATCGCTCTTTTCGAGCTAATTAATGCCAGAACCACGTTATCTGGTGTTTTCGCCACTCCACAGTGCGTTTGATATGCAGAAACGGCGATATCTTGGTTTTCGTTGCGTTTCAAGCTGAGATATGCATTTTCTGAGATACTCTTGGTGGTACTTCTGTGAGAAGTATGCAGAATAATCGAAATCGATCTTTTGAAGCTATTTAATGCGAGAAATACGTCATCTGGTGTTTTCACGACTCCACAGTGAGTTTGATATGCAGAACCGGATATTTCTTGGTTTTCGTGGGGTTTCAAGCTGAGATATGCATTTCCGGGGATAATCTTGGTGGTTCTTCTCTGAGAAGCATGCAGAATAATCGAAATCGATCTTTTGAAGCTATTTAATGCGACATACACGTTATCTGGTGTTTTCACCACTCCACAGTGCGTTTGATATGTAGAACCGGAGATATCTTGGTTTTCGTGGGATTTCAAGCTGAGATATGTATTTTCTGCGATAATCTTGGTGTGTCTTCTGTGAGAAGTATGCAGAATCATCGAAATCGCTCTTTTGAAGCTATAAAATGCGAGAAACACGTTATCTGGTGTTTTCACCACTCCGCAGTGCGTTTGATGTGCAGACCCGGAGATATCTTGGTTTTCGTGGGGTTTCAAGCTGAGATATGTATTTTCTGCGATAATCTTGGTGTGTCTTCTGTGAGAGGTATGCAGAATCATGGAAATCGCTCTTTGGGAGCAATTTAATGCGAGAAACACGTGTTCTGGTGTTTTCACCACTCCATAGTACGTTTGATATGCAGAACCGGAGATATCTTGTTTTTCGTGGGGTTTCAAGCTGAGATATGCATTTCCGGGGATAACCTTGGTGGTTCGTCTCTGAGAAGCATGCAGAATAATCGAAATCGCTCTTTTGGAGCTATTTAATGCGAGAAATACGTCATCTGGTGTTTTCACCACTCCACAGTGCGTTTGATACGAAGAACCGGCGATATCTTGATTTTCGTGGGGTTTCAAGCTGAGATATGTATTTTCTGCGATAATCTTGCAGTGTCTTCTGTGAGAAGTATGCAGAATCATCGAAATCGCTCTTTTGAAGCTATTTAATGCGAGAAACACGTTATCTGGTGTTTTCACCACTCCGCAGTGCGTTTGATGTGCAGACCCGGAGATATCTTGGTTTTCGTGGGGTTTCAAGCTGAGATATGTATTTTCTGCGATAATCTTGGTGTGTCTTCTGTGAGAGGTATGCAGAATCATGGAAATCGCTCTTTGGGAGCAATTTAATGCGAGAAACACGTGTTCTGGTGTTTTCACCACTCCATAGTACGTTTGATATGCAAAACCGGAGATATCTTGTTTTTCGTGGGGTTTCAAGCTGAGATATGCATTTCCGGGGATAATCTTGGTGGTTCGTCTCTGAGAAGCATGCAGAATAATCGAAATCGCTCTTTTGGAGCTATTTAATGCGAGAAATACGTCATCTGGTGTTTTCACCACTCCACAGTGCGTTTGATACGAAGAACCGGCGATATCTTGATTTTCGTGGGGTTTCAAGCTGAGATATGTATTTTCTGCGATAATCTTGGTGTGTCTTCTGTGAGAAGTATGCAGAATCCTCGAAATCGCTCTTTTGAAGCTATTTAATGCGAGAAACACGTTATATGGTGTTATCACGACTCCACAGTGAGTTTGATATGCAGAACCGGATATTTCGTGGTTTTCGTGGGGTTTCAAGCTGAGATATGCATTTTCTGGGATAATCTTGGTGGTTCTTCTGTGAGAAGTATGCAGAATAATCGAAATCGCTCTTTTGGAGCTATTTAATGCGGGAAATACGTCATCTGGTGTTTTCACCACTCCACAGTGCGTTTGATACGAAGAACCGGCGATATCTTGATTTTCGTGGGGTTTCAAGCTGAGATATGTATTTTCTGCGATAATCTTGGTGTGTCTTCTGTGAGAAGTATGCAGAATCCTCGAAATCGCAGCTTTAGCGCTATGTAATGCGAAAAAACACGTTATCTGGTGTTTTCACCACTCCACAGTGAGCTTGATATGCAGAATCGGGGATATCTACGTTTTCGTCAGGTTTCAAGCTGAGATATGCATTTTCTACGATAATCGTGGTGAGACTTCTGTCAGAAGTATGCAGAATCATTGAAATCGCTCTTTGCGAGCTATTTAATGCGAGAAACACGTTATCTGGCGTTTTCACCACTCCACAGTGCGTTTGATATGCAGAATCGGGGATATCTTGGTTTTCGTGGGGTTTTAAGCTGAGATATGCATTTTCTGCGATAATATTGGTGAGGCTTCGGTGAGAAGTATGCAGAATCATCTACATCTCACATTTAGTGCTATTTAATACGAAAAAACACGTTTTATGGTGTTTTCACCACTCCACAGTGCGTTTGATAAGCAGAATCGGGGATATCTACGTTTTCGTCGGGTTTCAAGCTGATATATGCATTTTCTGGGACACTCTTGGTGGTACTTCTGTGAGAAGTATGCAGGATAATCGAAATCGATCTTTTGAAGCTATTTAATGCGACATACACGTTATCTGGTGCATTCACCACTCCACAGTGCGTTTGATATGCAGACACGGAGATATCTTGGTTTTCGTGGGGTTTCAAGCTGAGATATGTATTTTCTGCGATAATCTTGGTGTGTCTTCTGTGAGAGGTATGCAGAATCATGGAAATCGCTCTTTGGGAGCAATTTAATGCGAGAAACACGTTATCTGGCGTTTTCACCACTCCACAGTGCGTTTGATATGCAGAATCGGGGATATCTACGTTTTCGTCGGGTTTCAAGCTGACGTATGCATTTTCTGCGATAATCTTGGTGTTTCTTCTGTCAGAAGTATGCAGAATCATCGAAATCGCTCTTTTAAAGCTATTTGATGCGAGAAACACGTTATCTGGTGTTTTCACCACTGCACAATGGGTTTCATATGCAGAACCGGCGATATCTTCATTTTCGTGTAGTGTCAAGCTGAGATATTCATTTTCTGCGATAATTTTTGTGAGGCTTCTGTGAGAAGTATGCAGAATCATCGATATCGCTCTTTTAAAGCTATTTTATGCGAGGTAAACGTTATCTGGTGTTCTCACCACTCCACAGTGCGTTTGATATGCAGAACCGGCGATGTCTTGGTTATCGTGGGGTTTCAAGCTGAGATATGCATTTTGTGCGATAATCTTGGTGGTTCTTCTGTGAGAAGTATGCAGATTCATCGAGATCGCTATTTTCGTGCTATTTAATACGAGTAACACGTTATCTGGTGTTTTCACCACTCCACAGTGCGTTTGATATGCATAATCGGGGATATCTACGTTTTCGTCGGGTTTCAAGCTGAGGTATGCATTTTCTGTGATTATCGTGGTGTTTCTTCTGTGAGAAGTATGCAGATTCATCGAGATCGCTCTTTTCGTGCTATTTAATACGAGAAACACGTTATCTGGTGTTTTCACCAGTCCACAGTGCGTTTGATATGCAGAACCGGCGATATCATGGATTTCGTGGGGTTTCAATCTGAGGTATGCATTTTGTACGATAATCTTGGTGACGCCTCTGTCAGAAGAATGCAGAATCATCGAGATCGCTCTTTTCGAGCTATTTAATACGAGGAACACGTTATCTGGTGTTTTCACCACTCCACAGTGTGTTTGATATGCAGAATCGGGGATATCTACGTTTTCGTCGGGTTTCAAGCTGAGGTATGCATTTTCTGTGACAATCTTGGTGTTTCTTCTGTGAGAAGTATGCAGATCCATCGAGATCGCTCTTTTCGTGCTATTCAATACGAGAAACACGATATCTGGGGTTTTCACCACTCCACAGTGCGTTTGATATGCAGAACCGGCAATATCATGGATTTCGTGGTTTTTCAAGCTGAGGTATGCATTTTCTGCGATAATCTTGGTGGTTCGTCTGTGAGAAGTATGCAGAATCATCGATATCGCTCTTTTGAAGCTATTTAATGCGAGGTAAACGTTATCTGGTGTTTGCACCACTCCACAGTGCGTTTGATATGCAGAACCAGCGATATCTTGGTTTTCGTGGGGTTTCAAGCTGAGATATGCATTTTGTACGATAATCTTGGTGAGGCCTCTGTCAGAAGAATGCAGAATCATCGAGATCGCTATTTTCGAGCTATTTAATACGAGGAACACGTTATCTGGTGTTTTCACCACTCCACAGTGTGTTTGATATGCAGAATCGGGGATATCTACGTTTTCGTCGGGTTTCAAGCTGAGGTATGCATTTTCTGTGATTATCGTGGTGTATCTTCTGTGAGAAGTATGCAGATTCATCGAGATCGCTCTTTTCGTGCTATTTAATACGAGAAACACGTTATCTGGTGTTTTCACCAGTCCACAGTGCGTTTGATATGCAGAACCGGCGATATCATGGATTTCGTGGGGTTTCAATCTGAGGTATGCATTTTGTACGATAATCTTGGTGACGCCTCTGTCAGAAGAATGCAGAATCATCGAGATCGCTCTTTTCGAGCTATTTAATACGAGGAACACGTTATCTGGTGTTTTCACCACTCCACAGTGAGCTTGATATGCAGAATCGGGGATATCTACGTTTTCGTCGGGTTTCAAGCTGAGATATGCATTTTCTACGATAATCGTGGTGAGACTTCTGTGGGAAGTATGCAGAATCATCGAAATCGCAGCTTTAGCGCTATGTAATGCGAAAAAACACGTTATCTGGTGTTTTCACCACTCCACAATGCGTTTCATATGCAGAACCGGCGATATCTTCATTTTCGTGTAGTGTCAAGCTGAGATATTCATTTTCTGCGATAATCTTTGTGAGGCTTCTGTGAGAAGTATGCAGAATCATCGATATCGCTCTTTTGAAGCTATTTAATGCGAGGTAAACGTTATCTGGTGTTTGCACCACTCCACAGTGCGTTTGATATGCAGAACCGGCGATATTTTGGATTTCGTGGGGTTTCCAGCTGTGACATGCATTTTCTGCGATCAGATTGGTTAGGTTAGGGTGGTATATGGTAGTATATCGCCGGTTCTGCATATCATACGCCCAGTGGAGTGGTGAAAACACCAGATAACGTGTTTTTTCGCCTTAAGTTGTACTATAGCTGCGATTTCGATGATTCTGCATACTGCTCACATAAGAAACACCAAGATTATCGCAGAAAATGCATATCTCATCTTGAAACCCGATGAAATCCAAGATATCGCCGGTTCTGCATATGAAACGCACTGTGGACTGGTGAAAGCACCAGATAGCGTGATTCTCGCATTAAATAGCTCGAAAAGAGCGATGTCGATGATTCTGCATCCTTCTAGCAGAAGTCTCACCAAGATTATCGCCGAAAATGGATATCTCAGCTGGAAACCCCACGATAACCAAGATATCGCCGGTTCTGCATATCAAACGCACTGTGGAGTTTCGAAACAACAGAAAACGCGTTATTTCGCATTAAATCGCAGTTTACCAGCGTTTTCTGTGATTCTGCATACGTGTCACAGAAGAATTACGAATACCATCGTAGAAAATGCATATCTCAGCTGGAAACCCCACGAAAACGAAGATATCGCCGGTTCTGCATATCAAACGCTCTGTGGAGTGCTGAAACACCAGAAACGTGCTATTTCGCTTTAAATAGCAGCAAAAGCGCGATTTCGGTGATTCTGCATACTTGTCACAGAAGAATCACGAATATCATCGTAGAAAATGCATATCTCAGCTTGAAACCCCACGAAAACCTAGATATCGCCGGTTCTGCATATCCAACGCTCTGTGGAGTGCTGAAACACCAGAAAACGTGTTATTTCGCATTCAATAGCGCCAAACGAGCGATCTCGATGATTCTGCACTCTTCTGACAGAAGACTCACCAAGATTATAGCAGAAAATGCATATCTAGCTTGAAACCCGACGAAAACCACGATATCGCAGTTTCCGCATGTCAAACGCACTGTGGAGTGCTGAAAGCACCAGAAAACGTGTTTTTCGTATTCAATAGCACGAAAGCAGCGAATTCGGTGAATCTGCATACTTGTCACAGAAGAATATCCAAGATTATCGTAGAAATTGCATATCTCAGCTGGAAACCCCAGGAAACGAAGATTTCGTCGGTTCTGCATATCAAACGCACTGTGGAGTGCTGGAACTCCAGGAAACGTGTCATTTCTCATAAAATAGCAGTATGCCAGCTATATCGGTGATTATGCACACTTGTCACAGAAGAAACTCGATGATTATCACAGAAAATGCATATCTCAGCTGGAAACCCCACGATAACATAAATATCGCAGTTTCCGCATATGAAACACACTTCGGATTGCCGAAGACACCAGAAAACGTGTTTTTCTCATTAAACAGCACGAAAACAGCGATTTCGGTGATTCTGCATGCTTCTGATACAAGAATATCCAAGATTATCGTAGAAAATACATGTCTCAACTGAAAACCCCAGGACACGAAGTTATCGCTGTTTCCGCATGTCAAACGCACTGTGGAGTGCTCAAACCACCAGAAAACGTGTTTTTCGCATTAAATAGCACGAAAACAGCGATTTCGGTGATTCTGCATGCTTCTGATAGAAGAATATCCAAGATTATCGTAGAAAATGCATGGCTCAGCTGGAAACCTCACCAAAACGAAGTTATCGCTGTTTCCGCATGTCAAACGCACTGTGGAGTGCTGGAACACCAGAAAACGTGTTTTTCGCATTCAATAGCACGAAAAGAGCGCTTTCGCTGATTCTGCACAGTTGTCACACAAGAATTTCGAAGATTATCACTGAAATTGCATATCTCAGCTGGAAACCCCACGAAAACGAAGATATCGCAGTTTCCGCATATCAAACACACTTCGGAGTGCTGAAAACACCAGAATACGTGTATTTCGCATTCAATAGCACGAAAAGAGCGCTTTCGGTGATTCTGCACACTTGTCACAGAAGAATTTCGAAGATTATCACTGAAATTGCATATCTCAGCTGGAAACCCAACGAAACCGAAGATACCGCAGTTTCCGCATGTCAAACACACTGCGGAGTGCTGAAAACAACCGACAATGTGTTATTTCGCATTAGATAGCAGTAAACCAGCGATTGCAGTGATTCTGCATACTTCTGATAGAAGAATATCCAAGATTATCGTAGAAAATGCATGTCTCAACTGCAAACCCCAGGAATCGAAGATATCGCTGTTTCCGCATGTCAAACGCACTGTGGAGTGCTCAAACCACCAGAAAACGTGTTTTCCGCATTCAATAGCACCAAAACTGCGATTTCGGTGATTCTGCATCCTTCTCACAGAAGAATATCCAAGATTATCGTAGAAAATGCATGTCTCAGCTGAAAACCAGAGGAAACGAAGATATCGCAGTTTCCGCATGGTAAACACACTCCGGAGTGCTGAAAACGCTAGAAAACGTGTTTTTCGCATTCAACAGCACGAGAACAGCGATTTCGGTGATTCCGCACACTTGTCACAGAAGAATCTCGACGAATATCACTGAAAATGCATATCTCAGATAGAATCACAACGAAACCGAAGATATCTCAGTTTCCGGATGCCAAACACACTGCGGAGTGCTGAAAACCCCAGAAATCGAGTTTTTCGCATTCAATAGCACGAAAACAGCGATTTCGGTGATTCTGCACACTTGTCACAGAAGAATCTCGAAGATCATCATTGAAAATGTATATCTCAGCTGGAAACCCAACGAAACCGATGATATCGCAGTTTCCGCATGTCAAACACACTGCGGAGAGCTGAAAACACCAGACAACTTGTTATAACGCATTAAATAGCAGTAAACCAGCGATTTCAGTGATTCTGCATACTTCTGATAGAAGAATATCCAAGATTGTCGTAGAAAATGCATAACTCCGCTGGAAACCCCAGGAAACGAAGATTTCGCGGGTTCTTCACATCAAACGCACTGTGGAGTGCTGGAACACCAGGAAACGTGTCATTTCGCATTAAGTAGCAGTATGCCAGCTATTTCGGTGATTATGCACACTTGTCACAGGAGATACTCGATCATTATCACAGAAAATGCATGACTCAGCTGGAAACCCCACGATCACATAAATATCGCAGTTTCCGCATATCAAACTCAATTCGGAGTGCTGAAACCACCAGATAACGTGTTTCTCGTATTAAATAGCACAATAAGAGCGATCTCGATGTATCTGCATACTTCTCACAGACGAACCACCAAGATTATCGCAGAAAATGCATACCTCAGCTTGAAACCACACGAAATCCAGGATATCGCCGGTTCTGCATATCAAACGCACTGTGGAGTGCTGAAAGCACCAGAAAACGTGTTTTTCGCATTCAATAGCACGAAAACAGCGAATTCGGTGATTCTGCATACTTATCACAGAAGAATATCCAAGATTATCGTAGAAAATGCATGACTCAACTGGAAACCCCACCAAAACGAAGATATCGCAGTTTCCGCGTATCAAACGCACTGTGGAGTGCTGACGACACCAGAAAACGTGTTTTTCGCATTATATAGCACGAAAACAGCGATTCCGGTGATTCTTTATACTTCTCACAGAAGAATATCCAAGATTATCGTAGAAAATGCATGTCTCAACTGCAAACCCCAGGAAACGAAGATATCGCTGTTTCCGCATGTCATACGCACTGTGGAGTAGTCAATCCACCAGAAAACGTGTTTTTCGCATTAAACAGCACGAAAGCAGCGATTTCGGTGATTCTGCATACTTCTCACCGAAGAATCACGAAGATTAGCGCAGAAAATGCATGTCCTAGCTGGCAACCCCACGAAAACGAAGAAATCGCTGTTTTCGCATATCAAGCGCACTATGGAGTGCTGAAAGCACCAGAAAACGTGTTTTTCGCATTCAATAGCACGAATACGTCGATTTCGGTGATTATGCACACTTGTCACAGAAGAAACTTGAAGATTATCACAGAAAATGCATATTGTAACGTCGGCCATACCGACGACTCTCTACCTTACCCTCTATCCTGCACGATCACTACATTACCATTTACCTATAGTCAATAAGCACGCATATATCCGTAGTCGCTAAGCTAATAACCTTAAGCACCAACCATAGCTATCTCATCCCTCGACTCAATTCCTAGAACTCACCGTCAGCTTGTTCCATCCCTATCCTCCAACTTCTATCTTCCTTCAATTACCCAGAGTCAGCTATCCCACGCTCGCTCGCGCTGTCTCTCCCGAGGTATGCGGAGTCAGCATTCCCACGCTCGCTCGCACTATCTCTCCCGAGGTATGCAGAGTCAGCAGTCCCACGCTAGCTCGCGCTATCTCTCCCGCGGTATGCGGAGTCAGCAGTCCCACGCTCGCTTATCCATACCATTACCACACCCCTCATCCATATCCGACTACTATAAAGATAGCTGCGCAACGCCCAGTCAAGAAGTTCCACCCCGCAACTCCCGGAGTACACATCGCGTAAGTAAGTTCCACTCTGCAGCTAACGGAGTACACATTGCGTAAGGAAGTTCCACTCCGGAACTCCCGGAGTACACATCGCGTTTCTACATCGTTACTATTTCCAAGTATTTCTATTTCCAAACGTTACTATTTCATTGTTTTCCTATATCTTATATTATATTATTATTACCATATTCAATCGTATTCTATATCTTATATAACCTACATCGTGAAGTATATTAAAGTGATTATTAATATTATAATTCCATATTTAATTATTATAACCAATTATCAAAGTGCGCGATTCACATACCAACCGCTACGCTATTATCATTTAGCCTGCAGCAACGAGAAGTTACAGTGCAGTGCCATCGTGAGATTGAGGTAAGCCATTACGACATTTTTATCAATAACCGAGAGTCCCCGATAGACGCAGACGCACGAGCTGCGTGAACGTTAAAGAACGGCATTTTAGTGCGTGATCCTCCACATTTGCCAATCCGCGCAGTCTGGGACGTGACAATTTTGGTGACAGCGGTGGGATTGCTGTTCACTCTCGCGTTGTAAATTGTCGTGATCCTCAATTCGCGTTCATCTACAACTTCCAGTCCATATTCCCAACAATTTCTTTTTTTTTATTAATTACGCTCTTCCCGAATCTACTTCGTTCGCTCGCGCTGTAAGATAGCGCCACGAATCGACCAGAAGCAGGAAGATATTAGTTGAAGTTATTAGCAAGGCTTAAATTTTTCTGCCCGATTAGACAAGTGCGCTTCCAACAGCGAACGTCGTGCAAGTAGATGGAGGCACGCAGTAATATTGCTGTGACACCTGACAAGCTGCACGGAGTCTGAAGTGTAGCGGTTTAATGCTTTGAATAATAAGTATTTTCTCTTGCTATATCACGTAACCCTTCACTATTTATACACGGTACTTTCCTACTGAAGGAACCTCGCAAGGGCAAATTCGATGCCCAGTACACCGGCCCTTACGAAATCTCCGATCTATTGGACAACCATAATGTTAAAATAAGAATTAAGAATAAGTTCCGAGTAGTCCATACCAATAAACTGAAAATGTGTAAATACGCGAAATGACGGTACGACGTGCAGAATAGAGAAGTGCGTAATATCCCCACCAAATATAAAGACATTGAACCCCCACCTATGCGCAAAGACGTTATCAGCTCCCACCCCAGTGCCAAGGTGCTTATAATAAGGACCAGCAGTGCCAGAACCCATAACGTAGTAGCCCGCGGAGCAGCAATGATCGCCCTAACAGTGTTCTTGTCCCTTAGTGCCATGTGCCACGCACGTATCGCGTGTGATTGTGCGGGTCGCTCGCTGAACATTACAACCCTCTCGCTTACCAGCGTCGGTGAGTGCGACGCACACGATACCGAGCCAAAGACAGAAGAACAATACATCCAACTACTACAATCAGCCGAATATACTAGTACAAAGGTAATACAGTGCAAAATCCGAGTGGATAGAACAATATATTACTGCGGCATGTACTCTCACACATCCGTGGTCCAAGGAGGGCAGCGGGAATATCTGATGGACGTTACAAGCGAGTTGTGTAACCAACTACACAAGACAGGACAGATCCAGTTCTCCGCAAACGACATAATAACAGGACTGCGGGTAAACACAACATCAACGCGCAGCCTCACACTCGCCGGCACAATCACACCTGACGGACAGTGTTCGGGAACCCAGTACAGCGACCCATTCGGAACATGGAATAACGTCGTAGTCTAAGCCTCTATCACGATTACACTCCGAAGCTCCCAATCACCAGTAATACTAAAGACGGGACAATTAATGCTACCATCCGGACACCACTGTCCAATCACCGAGGAATCATGCCAGGATGTGGAAGGAGAGGGCACCTTCTGGACAGCAATTCCCGAAGACAGTTGCCATTTCAACCATTACGACGTTCTCTACGAAGGAATGGCCACAAAAATTGGCTCAGCCGAATCAAATTTCGGCCCTACGATGTACACTCTAACCTCTCAAGACACCACATTCGCACTCACCACTACTTCCCCCATATCACTGTGCGGCTACAACCTCCTACGAACGGAGCATCCAAAATTGTTCATATTGGCGACAACGAGAGATACAGCCTTCAAAACCAAAACCAAAGTGGAAGTGAATAACCTTGACCTGCTCACGTACGTGAACAGCAAATTCGTATATGTGGAAAAGCACATCAAAACCCAACTGAGCGAAATATACACAAACATCGTACACCAGAGGTGTGTACTCGAACGACAGGTCTTACGAAACGCGCTAGCCCTGGCCAACATCCAGCCGGACGAACTAGCGTACGCCATAACAAAACAGCCGGGATACATGGCTGTCACATCCGGAGAAGTCGTCCATTTGGTAAAATGCATACCCGTCGAGTGCACCTTACGGCATACAGAATTGTGTTACAACGAGCTGCCGGTAACAGTGAGAAACTCCTCCTTCTTCATCAAACCTAAAAATAGAATTCTAGTTCGCACCGCAACACCGAGACAGTGCAACGAACTCCTGCCAGTAATGTTCCAAATCTATGAAAGCTGGTACAAAATCAACCCCAAACCGGCGGAAACCATCTCGCCACCCATCATCAGCCCGCTGACAGCACCAACGTGGCATTACAAAAACCCAGCAAACCTTGCAACCAGCGGCATATACACGCAGGAACAAATAGACGAACTGCGCGATCACATTCTCTTCCCCAACGAAAAACCAGCAACACTGAACATCATGGCTCATGGGGCAATGGGAGGATCGATTCCCGCAGGATCTATTCACCTGGAGAATCTCCTCGACGAAGCCTCCCTAAAACGAATTACGGAATCTACAGCCAAAAGAATGTGGTCACTCTTTACTACGTTTGGCTCCATCAGTGCAGGGTGCATAGGGCTATACCTCATCAGCAGGTTAATCAAACTCATCATCGACACCATCATAAACGGCTATGCACTCCACACCGTCTATGGGTGGAGCATCCATCTACTTGGCGCCGTATGGAACTCCCTGGCACATCTACTCATCTTCCGAGGAAAGGAAGCAAACCAACACGATCCTCCGCCGACCAACGGAACAACACCAGGAAACATAACCCCAACTACCCCGGAGGAATCGCCCCAACCACTCAGAAGAAACATAGGCCCTACCTTCAACGGAGATCTTGGCATGGCCAAGATTCCTCTTAAAAGGGGCGAGGTGTAACGTCGGCCATACCGACGACTCCCTACCTTACCCTCTATTCTGCACGATCACTACACTACCATTTACCTATAGTCAATAAGCACGCATATATGCGTAGTCGCTAAGCTAATAACCTTAAGCACCAACCACAGCTATCTCATCCCTCGACTCAATCCCTAGAACTCACCGTCAGCTTGTTCCATCCCAATCCTCCAACTCCTATCTTCCTTCAATTACCCAGAGACAGCAATCCCACGCTAGCTCGCGCTATCTCTCCCGAGGTATGCGGAGTCTGCAGTCCCACGCTCGCTCGCGCTATCTCTCCCGAGGTATGCAGAGTCAGCAGTTCCACGCTCGCTCGCGCTATCTCTCCCGAGGTATGCAGAGTCAGCAGTCCCACGCTAGCTCGCGCTATCTCTCCCGCGGTATGCGGAGTCAGCAGTCCCACGCTCGCTTATCCATACCATTACCACACCCCTCATTCATATCCGACTACTATAAAGATAGCTGCGCAACGCCCAGTCAAGAAGTTCCACCCCGCAACTCCCGGAGTACACATCGCGTAAGTAAGTTCCACTCTGCAACTCCCGGAGTACACATTGCGTAAGGAAGTTCCACTCCGGAACTCCCGGAGTACACATCGCGTTTCTACATCGTTACTATTTCCAAGTATTTCTACTTCCAAGCGTTACTATTTCATTGTTTTCCTATATCTTATATTATATTATTATTACCATATTCAATCGTATTCTATATCTTATATAACCTACATCGTGAAGTATATTAAAGTGATTATTAATATTATAATTCCATATTTAATTATTATAAACAATTATCAAAGTGCGCGATTCACATACCAACCGCTACGCTATTATCATTTAGCCTGCAGCAACGAGGAGTTACAGTGCAGTGCCATCGTGAGATTGAGGTAAGCCATTACGACATTTTTATCAATAACCGAGAGTCCCCGTTAGACGCAGACGCACGAGCTGCGTGAACGTTAAAGAACGGCATTTTAGTGCGCGATCCTCCACATTTGCCAATCCGCGCAGTCTGGGACGTGACATCACTGAAAATGCATATCTTAGCTGGGAATCCAGAGAAACCGCAGATATCGCAGTTTCCGCATATCAAACGCACTGTGGAGTGCTGAAAACACCAGAAAACGTGTTTTTCGCATTCAATGGCACGAAAACAGCGGTATCGGTGATTTTGCATACTTCTCACAGAAGAATATCCAAGATTATCGTAGAAAATGCATATCTCAGCTGGAAACCCCGCGAAACCGAAGATATGGCAGTTACCGCATATCAAACGCACTGTGGAGTGCCGAAAACACCAGAAAACGTGTTTATCGCATTCAATAGCACGAAAACAGCGATTTCGGTGATTCTGCACACTTCTCACAGACGAATCATGAAGATTATCACTGAAAATGCATATCTCAGCTGGAAACCCAACGAAACCGAAGATATCGCAGTTTCCGCATATCAAACGCACTGTGGAGTGCTGTAAACACCAAATGACATGTTTCTCGCATTCAATAGCACGAAAACACCGATTTCAGTGATTCTGCATACTTCTCACAGAAGAATCACGAAAATTATCACTTAAAATGCACATCTCAGCTGGAAACCCCACGAAAACGAAGATATCGCATTTTCCGTATATCAAACGAACTGTGGAGTGCCGGAAACCCCAGAAAACGTGTTTTTCGAATTAAATAGCACGAAAACAGCCATATCGGTTATTCTGGATACTTCTAACAGAAGAATATCCAAGATTATCGCAGAAAATACATGTCCCAGCTGGAAACCCCACGAAAACGAAGATATCGCTGTTTCCACATGTCAAACGCTTTGTGGAGGGCTGAAAACGCCAGAAAACGTGTTTTTCAAAATCAGCAGCACGAAAACAGCGATTTCTGTGATTCTGCATACTTCTCACAGAAGAATATCCCAGATTATCGTGGAAAATGCATGTCATAGCTGGAAACCCCACGAAAACGAAGATATCGCTGTTTCCGCATATCAAACGCACTGCGGAATGCTGAAAACTCCAGAAAACGGGGATTTCGCAATCAATAGCACGAAAACATCGATCTCGGTGAGTCTGCACACTTGTCACAGAAGAATCATGGAGATTATCACTGAAAATGCATATCTCAGCTGGAAACCCAACGAAACCGAAGATATCGCAGTTTCCAAATGTCAAACGCTCTGTGTAGTGCTGAAAACACCAGAAAACGTGTTTTTCGCATTCAATAGCACCAAAACAGCGATTTCGGTGATGCTGCACACTTGTCATAGAAGCATCCCGAAGATTATCACTGCACATGCATATCTCAGCTGGAAACCCCACGAAAACAAAGATATCGCAGATTCCGCATATCAAACGCACTGTGGAGTGCTGAAAACACCAGAAAACGTGTTTTTCGAATTAAATAGCACGAAAACAGCCTTATCGGTTATTCAGGATACTTCTCACCAAAGAATATTCGAGATTATCGTAGAAAATGCATATCTCCTCTGGCAACCCCACGAAAACGAAGATATCGAAGTTTCCGCATGTCAAACGCACTGTGGAGTACTCAAAACACCAGAAAACGTGTTTTTCACAATAAATAGCACGAAAACAGCGATCTCGGTGATTCTACACACTTGTCACAGAAGAATCATGGAGATTATCACTGAAAATGCATATCTCAGCTGGAAACCCAACGAAACCGAAGATATCGCAGTTTCCGCATGTCAAACGCACTGTGGAGTACTCAAAACACCAGAAAACGTGTTTTTCGCATTCAATAGCACCAAAACAGCGATTTCGGTGATGCTGCACACTTGTCATAGAAGCATCCCGAAGATTATCACTGCACATGCATATCTCAGCTGGCAACCCCACGAAAACAAAGATATCGCAGATTCCGCATATCAAACGCACTGTGGAGTGCTGAAAACACCAGAAAACGTGTTTTTCGAATTAAATAGCACGAAAACAGCCTTATCGGTTATTCAGGATACTTCTCACCAAAGAATATTCGAGATTATCGTAGAAAATGCATATCTCCTCTGGCAACCCCACGAAAACGAAGATATCGAAGTTTCCGCATGTCAAACGCACTGTGGAGTACTCAAAACACCAGAAAACGTGTTTTTCACAATAAATAGCACGAAAACAGCGATCTCGGTGATTCTACACACTTGTCACAGAAGAATCATGGAGATTATCACTGAAAATGCATATCTCAGCTGGAAACCCAACGAAACCGAAGATATCGCAGTTTCCGCATGTCAAACGCACTGTGGAGTACTCAAAACACCAGAAAACGTGTTTTTCACAATAAATAGCACGAAAACAGCGATCTCGGTGATTCTGCACCCTTGTCACAGAAGAATCATGGAGATTATCAATGAAAATGCATATCTCAGCTGGAAACCCAACGAAACCGAAGATATCGCAGTTTCCAAATGTCAAACGCTCTGTGTAGTGCTGAAAACACCAGAAAACGGGGATATCGCAATCAATAGCACGAAAACAGCGATATCGGTGATTCTACATGCTTCTGGCAGAAGAATATCCAAGATTATCGTAGAAGATGCATGTTTCAGCTGGAAAACCGACGAAAAGGAACATATCGCTGCTTCCGCATATCAAACGCACTGTGGAGTGATGAAAACTCCAGAAAATGGGGTTTCGCAATCAATAGCACGAAAACAGCGATATCGGTGATTCTGCATGCTTCTCACAGAAGAATATCCAAGATTATCGTAGAAGATGCATGTCTCAGCTGGAAAACCGACGAAAACGAAGATATCGCTGCTTCCGCATATCAAACGCACTGTGGAGTGCTGAAAACTCCAGAAAATGGGGTTTCGCAATCAATAGCACGAAAACAGCGATATCGGTGATTCTGCGTGCTTCTCACCGAAGAATATCCGAGATTATCGTAGAAAATGCATGTGTCAGCTGGAAACCCCACGAAAACGAAGATATCGCAGATTCCGCATATCAAACGCACTGTGGAGTCCTGAAAACACCAGAAAACGTGTTTTTCGAATTAAATAGCACGAAAACAGCCTTATCGGTTATTCAGGATACTTCTCACCGAAGAATATTCGAGATTATCGTAGAAAATGCATGTCTCAGCTGGCAACCCCACGAAAACAAAGATATCGCAGTTTCCGCATATCAAACGCACTGTGGAGTGCTGAAAACACCAGAAAACGTGTTTTTCGAATTAAATAGCACGAAAACAGCCTTATCGGTTATTCAGGATACTTCTCACCAAAGAATATTCGAGATTATCGTAGAAAATGCATGTCTCCTCTGGCAACCCCACGAAAACGAAGATATCGAAGTTTCCGCATGTCAAACGCACTGTGGAGTACTCAAAACACCAGAAAACGTGTTTTTCACAATAAATAGCACGAAAACAGCGATCTCGGTGATTCTACACACTTGTCACAGAAGAATCATGGAGATTATCACTGAAAATGCATATCTCAGCTGGAAACCCAACGCAACCGAAGATATCGCAGTTTCCGCATGTCAAACGCACTGTGGAGTACTCAAAACACCAGAAAACGTGTTTTTCACAATAAATAGCACGAAAACAGCGATCTCGGTGATTCTGCACCCTTGTCACAGAAGAATCATGGAGATTATCAATGAAAATGCATATCTCAGCTGGAAACCCAACGAAACCGAAGATATCGCAGTTTCCAAATGTCAAACGCTCTGTGTAGTGCTGAAAACACCAGAAAACGGGGATATCGCAATCAATAGCACGAAAACAGCGATATCGGTGATTCTACATGCTTCTGGCAGAAGAATATCCAAGATTATCGTAGAAGATGCATGTTTCAGCTGGAAAACCGACGAAAAGGAACATATCGCTGCTTCCGCATATCAAACGCACTGTGGAGTGATGAAAACTCCAGAAAATGGGGTTTCGCAATCAATAGCACGAAAACAGCGATATCGGTGATTCTGCATGCTTCTCACAGAAGAATATCCAAGATTATCGTAGAAGATGCATGTCTCAGCTGGAAAACCGACGAAAACGAAGATATCGCTGCTTCCGCATATCAAACGCACTGTGGAGTGCTGAAAACTCCAGAAAATGGGGTTTCGCAATCAATAGCACGAAAACAGCGATATCGGTGATTCTGCGTGCTTCTCACCGAAGAATATCCGAGATTATCGTAGAAAATGCATGTGTCAGCTGGAAACCCCACGAAAACGAAGATATCGCAGATTCCGCATATCAAACGCACTGTGGAGTCCTGAAAACACCAGAAAACGTGTTTTTCGAATTAAATAGCACGAAAACAGCCTTATCGGTTATTCAGGATACTTCTCACCGAAGAATATTCGAGATTATCGTAGAAAATGCATGTCTCAGCTGGCAACCCCACGAAAACGAAGATATCGAAGTTTCCGCATATCAAACGCACTGTGGAGTGCGGAAAACACCAGAAAACGTGTTTTTCGAATTAAATAGCACGAAAACAGCGATATCGGTGATTCTGGATACGTCTCACAGAGGAATATCCGAGATTATCGTAGAAAATGCATGTCTCAGCTGGCAACCCCACGAAAACAAAGATATCCCAGTTTCCGCATATCAAACGCACTGTGGAGTACTCAAAACACCAGAAAACGTTTTTCACATTAAATAGCACGAAAACCGAGATCTCGGTGATTCTGCACACTTGTCACTGAAGAACCATGAAGATTATCACTGAAAATGCATATCTCAGCTGGAAACCCAACGAAACCGAAGATATCGCAGTTTCCGAATGTCAAACGCTCTGTGTAGTATCTGTAAACACCAGAAAACGTGTTTTTCGCATTCAATAGCACAAAAACAGCAATTTCGGTGATTCTGCACACTTGTCACAGAAGCATCTCGAAGATTATCACTGAATATGCATATCTCAGCTGGAAACCCCATGAAAACGAAGATATCGTAGTGTCCGCATAGCAAACGCACTGTGGAGTTCTCAAAACACCAGGAAACGTTTTTCACATTAAATAGCACGAAAACAGAGATCTCGGTGATTCTGCACACTTGTCACAGAAGAACCATGAAGAAAATCACTGAAAATGCATATCTCAGCTGGAAACCCAACGAAACCGAAGATATCGCAGTTTTCGAATGTCAAACGCTCTGTGTAGTGCTGTAAACACCAGAAAACGTGTTTTTCGCATTCAATAGCACGAAAACAGCGATTTCGGTGATTCTGGATACTTCTCACAGAAGAATATCCAAGATTATCGCAGAAAATACATGTCCCAGCTGGAAACCCCACGAAAACGAAGATATCGCTGTTTCCGCATATCAAACGCACTGTGGAGTGCCGAAAACCCCAGAAAACGTGTTTTTCGAACTAAATCGCACGAAAACAGCCTTATCGGTTATTCTGGATACTTCTCACAGAAGAATACCCGAGATTATCGTTGCAAATGCATGTCTCAGCTGGCAACCCCACGAAAACGAAGTTATCGAAGTTTCCGCATATCAAACGCACTGTGGAGTGCTGAAAACTCCAGAAAACGGGGATTTCGCATTCAATAGCACAATAATAGCGATTTCGGTGATTCTGCACACTTGTCACAGAAGCATCTCGAAGATTATCACTAAATATGCATATCTCAGCTGGAAACCCCGCGAAACCGAAGATATGGAAGTTACCGCATATCAAACGCACTGTGGAGTGCCGAAAACACCAGAAAACGTGTTTTTCGCATTCAACAGCACGAAAGCAGCCTTATCGGTTATTCTGGATACATTTCCATAGAAGAATATCCGAGATTATCGTAGAAAATGCATGTCTCAGCTGGCAACCCCACGAAAACGAAGATATCGAAGTTTCCGCATATCAAACCCACTGTGGAGTGCGGAAAACACTAGAAAACGTATTTTTCGAATTAAATGCACGAAAACAGCCATATCGGTGATTCTGCATGCTTCTCACAGAAGAATATCCAAGATTATCATAGAAAATGCGTGTCTTAGCTGGCAACCCCACGAAAACGAAGATATCGCAGTTTCCGCATATCAAACGCACTGTGGAATACTCAAAACACCAGAAAACGTGTTTTTCACAATAAATAGCACGAAAACAGTCATATCGGTTATGCTGGATCCTTCCAACAGAAGAATATACGAGATTATCGTAGAAAATGCATGTCTCAGCTGAAAACCAGAGGAAACGAAGGTATCGCAGTTTCCGCATGGTAAACACACTCCGGAGTGCTGAAAACGCTAGAAAACGTGTTTTTCGCATTCAACAGCATGAAAACAGCGATTTCGGTGATTCTGCACACTTGTCACAGAAGAATCTCGAAGATCATCATTGAAAATGTATATCTCAGCTGGAAACCCAACGAAACCGATGATATCGCAGTTTCCGCATGTCAAACACACTGCGGAGTGCTGAAAACACCCGACAATGTGTTATTTCGCATTAGATAGCAGTAAACCAGCGATTGCAGTGATTCTGCATACTTCTGATAGAAGAATATCCAAGATTATCGTAGAAAATGCATGTCTCAACTGCAAACCCCAGGAATCGAAGATATCGCTGTTTCCGCATGTCATACGCACTGTGGAGTAGTCAAACCTCCAGAAAACGTGTTTTTCGCATTAAACAGCACGAAAGCAGCGATTTTGGTGATTCTGCATGCTTCTCACCGAAGAATCACGAAGATTAGCGCAGAAAATGCATGTCTCAGCTGGCAACCCCACGAAAACGAAGAAATCGCTGTTTCCGCATATCAAGCGCACTATGGAGTGCTGAAAGCACCTGAAAACGTGTTTTTCGCATTCAATAGCACGAATACGTCGATTTCGGTGATTATGCACACTTGTCACAGAAGAAACTTGAAGATTATCACAGAAAATGCATATTGTAACGTCGGCCATACCGACGACTCTCTACCTTACCCTCTATCCTGCACGATCACTACATTACCATTTACCTATAGTCAATAAGCACGCATATATCCGTAGTCGCTAAGCTAATAACCTTAAGCACCAACCATAGCTATCTCATCCCTCGAATCAATTCCTAGAACTCACCGTCAGCTTGTTCCATCCCTATCCTCCAACTTCTATCTTCCTTCAATTACCCAGAGTCAGCTATCCCACGCTCGCTCGCGCTGTCTCTCCCGAGGTATGCGGAGTCAGCATTCCCACGCTCGCTCGCACTATCTCTCCCGAGGTATGCAGAGTCAGCAGTCCCACGCTAGCTCGCGCTATCTCTCCCGCGGTATGCGGAGTCAGCAGTCCCACGCTCGCTTATCCATACCATTACCACACCCCTCATCCATATCCGACTACTATAAAGATAGCTGCGCAACGCCCAGTCAAGAAGTTCCACCCCGCAACTCCCGGAGTACACATCGCGTAAGTAAGTTCCACTCTGCAACTCCCGGAGTACACATTGCGTAAGGAAGTTCCACTGCGGAACTCCCGGAGTACACATCGCGTTTCTACATCGTTACTATTTCCAAGTATTTCTATTTCCAAGCGTTACTATTTCATTATTTTCCTATATCTGATATTATATTATTATTACCATATTCAATCGTATTCTATATCTTATATAACCTACATCGTGAAGTATATTAAAGTGATTATTAATATTATAATTCCATATTTAATTATTATAACCAATTATCAAAGTGCGCGATTCACATACCAACCGCTACGCTATTATCATTTAGCCTGCAGCAACGAGGAGTTACAGTGCAGTGCCATCGTGAGATTGAGGTAAGCCATTACGACATTTTTATCAATAACCGAGAGTTCCCGTTAGACGCAGACGCACGGGCTGCGTGAACGTTAAAGAACGGCATTTTAGTGCGCGATCCTCCACATTTGCCAATCCGCGCAGTCTGGGACGTGACATCACTGAAAATGCATATCTTAGCTGGGAATCCAGAGAAACCGCAGATATCGAAGTTTCCGCATATCAAACGCACTGTGGAGTGCTGAAAACTCCAGAAAACGGGGATTTCGCATTCAATAGCACAATAATAGCGATTTCGGTGATTCTGCACACTTGTCACAGAAGCATCTCGAAGATTATCACTAAATATGCATATCTCAGCTGGAAACCCCGCGAAACCGAAGATATGGAAGTTACCGCATATCAAACGCACTGTGGAGTGCCGAAAACACCAGAAAACGTGTTTTTCGCATTCAACAGCACGAAAGCAGCCTTATCGGTTATTCTGGATACATTTCCATAGAAGAATATCCGAGATTATCGTAGAAAATGCATGTCTCAGCTGGCAACCCCACGAAAACGAAGATATCGAAGTTTCCGCATATCAAACCCACTGTGGAGTGCGGAAAACACTAGAAAACGTATTTTTCGAATTAAATGCACGAAAACAGCCATATCGGTGATTCTGCATGCTTCTCACAGAAGAATATCCAAGATTATCATAGAAAATGCGTGTCTTAGCTGGCAACCCCACGAAAACGAAGATATCGCAGTTTCCGCATATCAAACGCACTGTGGAATACTCAAAACACCAGAAAACGTGTTTTTCACAATAAATAGCACGAAAACAGTCATATCGGTTATGCTGGATCCTTCCAACAGAAGAATATACGAGATTATCGTAGAAAATGCATGTCTCAGCTGAAAACCAGAGGAAACGAAGGTATCGCAGTTTCCGCATGGTAAACACACTCCGGAGTGCTGAAAACGCTAGAAAACGTGTTTTTCGCATTCAACAGCATGAAAACAGCGATTTCGGTGATTCTGCACACTTGTCACAGAAGAATCTCGAAGATCATCATTGAAAATGTATATCTCAGCTGGAAACCCAACGAAACCGATGATATCGCAGTTTCCGCATGTCAAACACACTGCGGAGTGCTGAAAACACCCGACAATGTGTTATTTCGCATTAGATAGCAGTAAACCAGCGATTGCAGTGATTCTGCATACTTCTGATAGAAGAATATCCAAGATTATCGTAGAAAATGCATGTCTCAACTGCAAACCCCAGGAATCGAAGATATCGCTGTTTCCGCATGTCATACGCACTGTGGAGTAGTCAAACCTCCAGAAAACGTGTTTTTCGCATTAAACAGCACGAAAGCAGCGATTTTGGTGATTCTGCATGCTTCTCACCGAAGAATCACGAAGATTAGCGCAGAAAATGCATGTCTCAGCTGGCAACCCCACGAAAACGAAGAAATCGCTGTTTCCGCATATCAAGCGCACTATGGAGTGCTGAAAGCACCTGAAAACGTGTTTTTCGCATTCAATAGCACGAATACGTCGATTTCGGTGATTATGCACACTTGTCACAGAAGAAACTTGAAGATTATCACAGAAAATGCATATTGTAACGTCGGCCATACCGACGACTCTCTACCTTACCCTCTATCCTGCACGATCACTACATTACCATTTACCTATAGTCAATAAGCACGCATATATCCGTAGTCGCTAAGCTAATAACCTTAAGCACCAACCATAGCTATCTCATCCCTCGAATCAATTCCTAGAACTCACCGTCAGCTTGTTCCATCCCTATCCTCCAACTTCTATCTTCCTTCAATTACCCAGAGTCAGCTATCCCACGCTCGCTCGCGCTGTCTCTCCCGAGGTATGCGGAGTCAGCATTCCCACGCTCGCTCGCACTATCTCTCCCGAGGTATGCAGAGTCAGCAGTCCCACGCTAGCTCGCGCTATCTCTCCCGCGGTATGCGGAGTCAGCAGTCCCACGCTCGCTTATCCATACCATTACCACACCCCTCATCCATATCCGACTACTATAAAGATAGCTGCGCAACGCCCAGTCAAGAAGTTCCACCCCGCAACTCCCGGAGTACACATCGCGTAAGTAAGTTCCACTCTGCAACTCCCGGAGTACACATTGCGTAAGGAAGTTCCACTGCGGAACTCCCGGAGTACACATCGCGTTTCTACATCGTTACTATTTCCAAGTATTTCTATTTCCAAGCGTTACTATTTCATTATTTTCCTATATCTGATATTATATTATTATTACCATATTCAATCGTATTCTATATCTTATATAACCTACATCGTGAAGTATATTAAAGTGATTATTAATATTATAATTCCATATTTAATTATTATAACCAATTATCAAAGTGCGCGATTCACATACCAACCGCTACGCTATTATCATTTAGCCTGCAGCAACGAGGAGTTACAGTGCAGTGCCATCGTGAGATTGAGGTAAGCCATTACGACATTTTTATCAATAACCGAGAGTTCCCGTTAGACGCAGACGCACGGGCTGCGTGAACGTTAAAGAACGGCATTTTAGTGCGCGATCCTCCACATTTGCCAATCCGCGCAGTCTGGGACGTGACATCACTGAAAATGCATATCTTAGCTGGGAATCCAGAGAAACCGCAGATATCGCAGTTTCCGCATATCAAACGCACTGTGGAGTGCTGAAAACACCAGAAAACGTGTTTTTCGCATTCAATAGCACGAAAACAGCGGTATCGGTGATTTTGCATACTTCTCACAGAAGAATATCCAAGATTATCGTAGAAAATGCATATCTCAGCTGGAAACCCCGCGAAACCGAAGATATGGCAGTTACCGCATATCAAACGCACTGTGGAGTGCCGAAAACACCAGAAAACGTGTTTATCGCATTCAATAGCACGAAAACAGCGATTTCGGTGATTCTGCACACTTGTCACAGACGAATCATGAAGATTATCACTGAAAATGCATATCTCAGCTGGAAACCCAACGAAAACGAAGATATCGCATTTTCCGTATATCAAACGAACTGTGGAGTGCCGGAAACCCCAGAAAACGTGTTTTTCGAATTAAATAGCACGAAAACAGCCATATCGGTTATTCTGGATACTTCTCACAGAAGAATATCGAAGATTATCGCAGAAAATACATGTCCCAGCTGGAAACCCCACGAAAACGAAGATATCGCTGTTTCCACATGTCAAACGCTTTGTGGAGGGCTGAAAACGCCAGAAAACGTGTTTTTCAAAATCAGCAGCACGAAAACAGCGATTTCTGTGATTCTGCATACTTCTCACAGAAGAATATCCCAGATTATCGTGGAAAATGCATGTCATAGCTGGAAACCCCACGAAAACGAAGATATCGCTGTTTCCGCATATCAAACGCACTGCGGAATGCTGAAAACTCCAGAAAACGGGGATTTCGCAATCAATAGCACGAAAACATCGATCTCGGTGAGTCTGCACACTTGTCACAGAAGAATCATGGAGATTATCACTGAAAATGCATATCTCAGCTGGAAACCCAACGAAACCGAAGATATCGCAGTTTCCAAATGTCAAACGCTCTGTGTAGTGCTGAAAACACCAGAAAACGTGTTTTTCGCATTCAATAGCACCAAAACAGCGATTTCGGTGATGCTGCACACTTGTCATAGAAGCATCCCGAAGATTATCACTGCACATGCATATCTCAGCTGGAAACCCCACGAAAACAAAGATATCGCAGATTCCGCATATCAAACGCACTGTGGAGTGCTGAAAACACCAGAAAACGTGTTTTTCGAATTAAATAGCACGAAAACAGCCATATCGGTTATTCTGGATACTTCTCACAGAAGAATATCCGAGATTATCGTAGAAAATGCATGTCTCAGTTGGCAACCCCACGAAACCGAAGATATCGCAGTTTCCGCATGTCAAACGCACTGTGGAGTACTCAAAACACCAGAAAACGTGTTTTTCACAATAAATAGCACGAAAACAGCGATCTCGGTGATTCTGCACCCTTGTCACAGAAGAATCATGGAGATTATCAATGAAAATGCATATCTCAGCTGGAAACCCCACGAAAACGAAGATATCGCAGTTTCCAAATGTTAACCGCTCTGTGTAGTGCTGAAAACGCCAGAAAACGTGTTTTTCGAATTAAATAGCACGAAAACAGCCATATCGGTTATTCTGGATACTTCTCACAGAAGAATATCCGAGATGATCGTAGAAAATGCAAGTCTCAGTTGGCAACCCCACGAAACCGAAGATATCGCAGTTTCCGCATGTCAAACGCACTGTGGAGTACTCAAAACATCAGAAAACGTGTTATTCACAATAAATAGCACGAAAACAGCGATCTCGGTGATTCTGCACACTTGTCACAGAAGAATCATGGAGATTATCACTGAAAATGCATATCTCAGCTGGAAACCCCACGAAAACAAAGATATCGCAGTTTCCGCATATCAAACGCACTGTGGAGTGCTGAAAACTCCAGAAGACGGGGATTTCGCAATCAATAGCACGAAAACAGCGATATCGGTGATTTTGCATGCTTCTCACAGAAGAATATCCGAGATTATCGTAGAAAATGCATGTGTCAGCTGGAAACCCCACGAAAACGAAGATATCGCAGTTTCCGCATATCAAACGCACTGTGGAGTGCCGAAAACACCAGAATACGTGTTTTTCGAATTAAATAGCACGAAACCAGCCATATCGGTTATTCTGGATACTTCTCACAGAAGAATATCCGAGATTATCGTAGAAAATGCATGTCTCAGCTGGCAACCCCACGAAAAAGAAGATATCGCAGTTTCCGCATATCAAACGCACTGTGGAGTGCCGAAAACACCAGAAAACGCGTTTTTCGAATTAAATAGCACGAAAACAGCCATATCGGTTATTCTGGATACTGCTCACAGCAGAATATCCGAGATTATCGTAGAAAATTCATGTCTCAGCTGGCAACCCCACGAAAACGAAGATATCGCAGTTTCCGCATATCAAACGCACTGTGGAGTGCCGAAAACACCAGAATACGTGTTTCTCGAATTAAATAGCACGAAAACAGCCATATCGGTTATTCTGACTTCTCACAGAAGAATATCCGAGATTATCGTAGAAAATGCATGTCTCAGCTGGCAGCCCCACGATAACGAAGATATCGCAGTTTCCGCATATCAAACGCACTGTGGAGTGCTGAAAACTCCATAAAACAGGGATTTCGCAATCAATAGCACGAAAACAGCGATATCGGTGATTGTGCATGCTTCTCACAGAAGAATATCCAAGATTATCGTAGAAAATGCATGTCTCAGATGGCAACCCCACGAAAACGAAGATATCGCAGTTTCCGCATACTAAACGCATTGTGGAGTGCTGAAAACACCTGAATACGTGTTTTTCGAATTATATAGCACGAAAACAGCCATATCGGTTATTCTGGATACTTCTCACAGCAGAATATCCGAGATTATCGTAGTAAATGCATGTCTCAGCTGGCAACCCCACGAAAAAGAAGATATCGCAGATTCCGCAAATCAAACGCACTGTGGAGTGCCGACAACACCAGAAAACACGTTTTTCGAATTAAATAGCACGAAAACAGCCATATCGGTTATTCTGGATACTTCTCACAGAAGAATATCCGAGATTATCGTAGAAAATGCATGTCTCAGCTGGCAACCCCACGAAAACGAAGATATCGCAGTTTCCGCATATCAAACGCACTGTGGAGTGCCGAAAACAACAGAATACGTGTTTTTCGAATTAAATAGCACGAAAACAGCCATATCGGTTATTCTGGATACTTCTCACAGAAGAATATCCAAGATTATCGTAGAAGATGCATGTCTCAGCTGGAAAACCGACGAAAACGAAGATATCGCTGCTTCCGCTTATCAAACGCTCTGTGGAGTGCTGAAAACTCCGTAAAACAGGGATGTCGCAGTCAATAGCACGAAAACAGCCATATCGGTTATTCTGGATACTTCTCACAGAAGAATATCCGAGATTATCGTAGAAAATGCATGTCTCAGCTGGAAAACCCACGAAAACGAATATATCGCTGCTTCCGCATATCAAACCCACTGTGGAGTGCTGAAAACACCAGAAAACGTGTATTTCTCATTCTATAGCACGAAAACGGCGCTTTCGGTGATTCTGCATACTTCTCACGGAACAATACCCGAGCTTATCGTAGAAAATGCATGTCTCAGCTGGCAACCCCACGAAAACAAAGATATCGCAGTTTCCGCATATCAAACGCACTGTGGAGTACTCAAAACACCAGAAAACGTTTTTCACATTAAATAGCACGAAAACCGAGATCTCGGTGATTCTGCACACTTGTCACTGAAGAACCATGAAGATTATCACTGAAAATGCATATCTCAGCTGGAAACCCAACGAAACCGAAGATATCGCAGTTTCCGAATGTCAAACGCTCTGTGTAGTATCTGTAAACACCAGAAAACGTGTTTTTCGCATTCAATAGCACAAAAACAGCAATTTCGGTGATTCTGCACACTTGTCACAGAAGCATCTCGAAGATTATCACTGAATATGCATATCTCAGCTGGAAACCCCATGAAAACGAAGATATCGTAGTGTCCGCATAGCAAACGCACTGTGGAGTTCTCAAAACACCAGGAAACGTTTTTCACATTAAATAGCACGAAAACAGAGATCTCGGTGATTCTGCACACTTGTCACAGAAGAACCATGAAGAAAATCACTGAAAATGCATATCTCAGCTGGAAACCCAACGAAACCGAAGATATCGCAGTTTTCGAATGTCAAACGCTCTGTGTAGTGCTGTAAACACCAGAAAACGTGTTTTTCGCATTCAATAGCACGAAAACAGCGATTTCGGTGATTCTGGATACTTCTCACAGAAGAATATCCAAGATTATCGCAGAAAATACATGTCCCAGCTGGAAACCCCACGAAAACGAAGATATCGCTGTTTCCGCATATCAAACGCACTGTGGAGTGCCGAAAACCCCAGAAAACGTGTTTTTCGAACTAAATCGCACGAAAACAGCCTTATCGGTTATTCTGGATACTTCTCACAGAAGAATACCCGAGATTATCGTTGCAAATGCATGTCTCAGCTGGCAACCCCACGAAAACGAAGTTATCGAAGTTTCCGCATATCAAACGCACTGTGGAGTGCTGAAAACTCCAGAAAACGGGGATTTCGCATTCAATAGCACAATAATAGCGATTTCGGTGATTCTGCACACTTGTCACAGAAGCATCTCGAAGATTATCACTAAATATGCATATCTCAGCTGGAAACCCCGCGAAACCGCAGATATGGAAGTTACCGCATATCAAACGCACTGTGGAGTGCCGAAAACACCAGAAAACGTGTTTTTCGCATTCAACAGCACGAAAGCAGCCTTATCGGTTATTCTGGATACATTTCCATAGAAGAATATCCGAGATTATCGTAGAAAATGCATGTCTCAGCTGGCAATCCCACGAAAACGAAGATATCGAAGTTTCCGCATATCAAACCCACTGTGGAGTGCGGAAAACACTAGAAAACGTATTTTTCGAATTAAATGCACGAAAACAGCCATATCGGTGATTCTGCATGCTTCTCACAGAAGAATATCCAAGATTATCATAGAAAATGCGTGTCTTAGCTGGCAACCCCACGAAAACGAAGATATCGCAGTTTCCGCATATCAAACGCACTGTGGAATACTCAAAACACCAGAAAACGTGTTTTTCACAATAAATAGCACGAAAACAGTCATATCGGTTATGCTGGATCCTTCCAACAGAAGAATATACGAGATTATCGTAGAAAATGCATGTCTCAGCTGAAAACCAGAGGAAACGAAGATATCGCAGTTTCCGCATGGTAAACACACTCCGGAGTGCTGAAAACGCTAGAAAACGTGTTTTTCGCATTCAACAGCATGAAAACAGCGATTTCGGTGATTCTGCACACTTGTCACAGAAGAATCTCGAAGATCATCATTGAAAATGTATATCTCAGCTGGAAACCCAACGAAACCGATGATATCGCAGTTTCCGCATGTCAAACACACTGCGGAGTGCTGAAAACACCCGACAATGTGTTATTTCGCATTAGATAGCAGTAAACCAGCGATTGCAGTGATTCTGCATACTTCTGATAGAAGAATATCCAAGATTATCGTAGAAAATGCATGTCTCAACTGCAAACCCCAGGAATCGAAGATATCGCTGTTTCCGCATGTCATACGCACTGTGGAGTAGTCAAACCTCCAGAAAACGTGTTTTTCGCATTAAACAGCACGAAAGCAGCGATTTTGGTGATTCTGCATGCTTCTCACCGAAGAATCACGAAGATTAGCGCAGAAAATGCATGTCTCAGCTGGCAACCCCACGAAAACGAAGAAATCGCTGTTTCCGCATATCAAGCGCACTATGGAGTGCTGAAAGCACCTGAAAACGTGTTTTTCGCATTCAATAGCACGAATACGTCGATTTCGGTGATTATGCACACTTGTCACAGAAGAAACTTGAAGATTATCACAGAAAATGCATATTGTAACGTCGGCCATACCGACGACTCTCTACCTTACCCTCTATCCTGCACGATCACTACATTACCATTTACCTATAGTCAATAAGCACGCATATATCCGTAGTCGCTAAGCTAATAACCTTAAGCACCAACCATAGCTATCTCATCCCTCGACTCAATTCCTAGAACTCACCGTCAGCTTGTTCCATCCCTATCCTCCAACTTCTATCTTCCTTCAATTACCCAGAGTCAGCTATCCCACGCTCGCTCGCGCTGTCTCTCCCGAGGTATGCGGAGTCAGCATTCCCACGCTCGCTCGCACTATCTCTCCCGAGGTATGCAGAGTCAGCAGTCCCACGCTAGCTCGCGCTATCTCTCCCGCGGTATGCGGAGTCAGCAGTCCCACGCTCGCTTATTCATACCATTACCACACCCCTCATCCATATCCGACTACTATAAAGATAGCTGCGCAACGCCCAGTCAAGAAGTTCCACCCCGCAACTCCCGGAGTACACATCGCGTAAGTAAGTTCCACTCTGCAACTCCCGGAGTACACATTGCGTAAGGAAGTTCCACTGCGGAACTCCCGGAGTACACATCGCGTTTCTACATCGTTACTATTTCCAAGTATTTCTATTTCCAAGCGTTACTATTTCATTGTTTTCCTATATCTGATATTATATTATTATTACCATATTCAATCGTATTCTATATCTTATATAACCTACATCGTGAAGTATATTAAAGTGATTATTAATATTATAATTCCATATTTAATTATTATAACCAATTATCAAAGTGCGCGATTCACATACCAACCGCTACGCTATTATCATTTAGCCTGCAGCAACGAGGAGTTACAGTGCAGTGCCATCGTGAGATTGAGGTAAGCCATTACGACATTTTTATCAATAACCGAGAGTTCCCGTTAGACGCAGACGCACGGGCTGCGTGAACGTTAAAGAACGGCATTTTAGTGCGCGATCCTCCACATTTGCCAATCCGCGCAGTCTGGGACGTGACATCACTGAAAATGCATATCTTAGCTGGGAATCCAGAGAAACCGCAGATATCGCAGTTTCCGCATATCAAACGCACTGTGGAGTGCTGAAAACACCAGAAAACGTGTTTTTCGCATTCAATAGCACGAAAACAGCGGTATCGGTGATTTTGCATACTTCTCACAGAAGAATATCCAAGATTATCGTAGAAAATGCATATCTCAGCTGGAAACCCCGCGAAACCGAAGATATGGCAGTTACCGCATATCAAACGCACTGTGGAGTGCCGAAAACACCAGAAAACGTGTTTATCGCATTCAATAGCACGAAAACAGCGATTTCGGTGATTCTGCACACTTGTCACAGACGAATCATGAAGATTATCACTGAAAATGCATATCTCAGCTGGAAACCCAACGAAAACGAAGATATCGCATTTTCCGTATATCAAACGAACTGTGGAGTGCCGGAAACCCCAGAAAACGTGTTTTTCGAATTAAATAGCACGAAAACAGCCATATCGGTTATTCTGGATACTTCTCACAGAAGAATATCCAAGATTATCGCAGAAAATACATGTCCCAGCTGGAAACCCCACGAAAACGAAGATATCGCTGTTTCCACATGTCAAACGCTTTGTGGAGGGCTGAAAACGCCAGAAGACGTGTTTTTCAAAATCAGCAGCACGAAAACAGCGATTTCTGTGATTCTGCATACTTCTCACAGAAGAATATCCCAGATTATCGTGGAAAATGCATGTCATAGCTGGAAACCCCACGAAAACGAAGATATCGCTGTTTCCGCATATCAAACGCACTGCGGAATGCTGAAAACTCCAGAAAACGGGGATTTCGCAATCAATAGCACGAAAACATCGATCTCGGTGAGTCTGCACACTTGTCACAGAAGAATCATGGAGATTATCACTGAAAATGCATATCTCAGCTGGAAACCCAACGAAACCGAAGATATCGCAGTTTCCAAATGTCAAACGCTCTGTGTAGTGCTGAAAACACCAGAAAACGTGTTTTTCGCATTCAATAGCACCAAAACAGCGATTTCGGTGATGCTGCACACTTGTCATAGAAGCATCCCGAAGATTATCACTGCACATGCATATCTCAGCTGGAAACCCCACGAAAACAAAGATATCGCAGATTCCGCATATCAAACGCACTGTGGAGTGCTGAAAACACCAGAAAACGTGTTTTTCGAATTAAATAGCACGAAAACAGCCTTATCGGTTATTCAGGATACTTCTCACCAAAGAATATTCGAGATTATCGTAGAAAATGCATGTCTCCTCTGGCAACCCCACGAAAACGAAGATATCGAAGTTTCCGCATGTCAAACGCACTGTGGAGTACTCAAAACACCAGAAAACGTGTTTTTCACAATAAATAGCACGAAAACAGCGATCTCGGTGATTCTACACACTTGTCACAGAAGAATCATGGAGATTATCACTGAAAATGCATATCTCAGCTGGAAACCCAACAAAACCGAAGATATCGCAGTTTCCGCATGTCAAACGCACTGTGGAGTACTCAAAACACCAGAAAACGTGTTTTTCACAATAAATAGCACGAAAACAGCGATCTCGGTGATTCTGCACCCTTGTCACAGAAGAATCATGGAGATTATCAATGAAAATGCATATCTCAGCTGGAAACCCAACGAAACCGAAGATATCGCAGTTTCCAAATGTCAAACGCTCTCTGTAGTGCTGAAAACACCAGAAAACGGGGATATCGCAATCAATAGCACGAAAACAGCGATATCGGTGATTTTGCATGCTTCTCACAGAAGAATATCCAAGATTATCGTAGAAGATGCATGTCTCAGCTGGAAAACCGACGAAAACGAAGATATCGCTGCTTCCGCATATCAAACGCACTGTGTAGTGCTGAAAACACCAGAAAACGTGTTTTTCGAATTAAATAGCACGAAAACCGCCATATCGGTTATTCTGGATACTTCTCACAGAAGAATATCCGAGATTATCGTAGAAAATGCATGTCTCAGCTGGCAACCCCACGAAATCGAAGATATCGCAGTTTCCGCATGTCAAACGCACTGTGGAGTACTCAAAACACCAGAAAACGTGTTTTTCACAATAAATAGCACGTAAACAGCGATCTCGGTGATTCTGCATACTTGTCACAGAAGAATCATGGAGATTATCACTGAAAATGCATATCTCAGCTGGAAACCCAACGAAACCGAAGATATCGCAGTTTCCGCATGTCAAACGCACTGTGGAGTACTCAAAACACCAGAGAACGTGTTTTTCACAATAAATAGCACGAAAACAGCCATATCGGTTATTCTGGATACTTCTCACAGCAGAATATCCGAGATTATCGTAGAAAATGCATGTCTCACCTGGCAACCCCACGAAAACGAAGATATCGCAGTTTCCAAATGTCAAACGCTCTGTGTAGTGCTGAAAACACCAGAAAACGGTGATATCGCAATCAATAGCACGAAAACAGCGATATCGGTGATTCTGCATGCTTCTCGCAGAAGAATATCCAAGATTATCGTAGAAGATGCATGTCTCAGATGGAAAACCGGCGAAAACGAAGATATCGCTGCATCCGCATATCAAACGCACTGTGGAGTGCTGAAAACACCAGAAAACGTGTTTTTCGAATTAAATAGCACGAAAACAGCCATATCGGTTATTCTGGATACTTCTCACAGAAGAATATCCGAGATTATCGTAGAAAATGCATGTCTCATTTGGCAACCCCACGAAACCGAAGATATCGCAGTTTCCGCATGTCAAACGCACTGTGGAGTACTCAAAACACCAGAAAACGTGTTATTCACAATAAATAGCACGAAAACAGCGATCTCGGTGATTCTGCACACTTGTCACAGAAGAATCATGGAGATTATCACTGAAAATGCATATCTCAGCTGGAAACCCCACGAAAACAAAGATATCGCAGTTTCCGCATATCAAACGCACTGTGGAGTGCTGAAAACTCCAGAAGACGGGGATTTCGCAATCAATAGCACGAAAACAGCGATATCGGTGATTCTGCATGCTTCTCACAGAAGAATATCCAAGACTATCGTAGAAAATGCATGTCTCAGCTGGAAACCCCACGAAAACGAAGATATCGCAGTTTCCAAATGTCAAACGCTCGGTGTAGTTCTGAAAACACCAGAAAACGTGTTTTTCGAATTAAATAGCACGAAAACAGCCATATCGGTTATTCTGGATACTTCTCACAGAAGAATATCCGAGATTATCGTAGAAAATGCATGTCTCAGTTGGCAACCCCACGAAACCGAAGATATCGCAGTTTCCGCATGTCAAACGCACTGTGGAGTACTCAAAACACCAGAAAACGTGTTTTTCACAATAAATAGCACTAAATCAGCGATCTCGGTGATTCTGCACACTTGTCACAGAAGAATCATGGAGATTATCACTGAAAATGCATATCTCAGCTGGAAACCGAACGAAACCGAAGATATCGCAGTTCCCGCATGTCAAACGCACTGTGGAGTACTCAAAACACCAGAAAGCGTGTTTTTCGAATTAAATAGCACGAAAACAGCCATATCGGTTATGCTGGATACTTCTCACAGAAGAATATCCGAGATTATCGTAGAAAATGCATGTCTCAGCTGGTAACCCCACGAAACGAAGATATCGCAGTTTCCGCATATCAAACGCACTGTGGAGTGCCGAAAACACCAGAATACGTGTTTTTCGAATTAAATAGCACGAAACCAGCCATATCGGTTATTCTGGATACTTCTCACAGAAGAATATCCGAGATTATCGTAGAAAATGCATGTCTCAGCTGGCAACCCCACGAAAAAGAAGATATCGCAGTTTCCGCATATCAAACGCACTGTGGAGTGCCGAAAACACCAGAAAACGCGTTTTTCGAATTAAATAGCACGAAAACAGCCATATCGGTTATTCTGGATACTGCTCACAGCAGAATATCCGAGATTATCGTAGAAAATTCATGTCTCAGCTGGCAACCCCACGAAAACGAAGATATCGCAGTTTCCGCATATCAAACGCACTGTGGAGTGCCGAAAACACCAGAATACGTGTTTCTCGAATTAAATAGCACGAAAACAGCCATATCGGTTATTCTGACTTCTCACAGAAGAATATCCGAGATTATCGTAGAAAATGCATGTCTCAGCTGGCAGCCCCACGATAACGAAGATATCGCAGTTTCCGCATATCAAACGCACTGTGGAGTGCTGAAAACTCCATAAAACAGGGATTTCGCAATCAATAGCACGAAAACAGCGATATCGGTGATTGTGCATGCTTCTCACAGAAGAATATCCAAGATTATCGTAGAAAATGCATGTCTCAGATGGCAACCCCACGAAAACGAAGATATCGCAGTTTCCGCATACTAAACGCATTGTGGAGTGCTGAAAACACCTGAATACGTGTTTTTCGAATTATATAGCACGAAAACAGCCATATCGGTTATTCTGGATACTTCTCACAGAAGAATATCCAAGATTATCGTAGAAGATGCATGTCTCAGCTGGCAACCCCACGAAAACGAAGATATCGCAGTTTCCGCATATCAAACGCACTGTGGAGTGCCGAAAACAACAGAATACGTGTTTTTCGAATTAAATAGCACGAAAACAGCCATATCGGTTATTCTGGATACTTCTCACAGAAGAATATCCAAGATTATCGTAGAAGATGCATGTCTCAGCTGGAAAACCGACGAAAACGAAGATATCGCTGCTTCCGCTTATCAAACGCACTGTGGAGTGCTGAAAACTCCGTAAAACAGGGATGTCGCAGTCAATAGCACGAAAACAGCCATATCGGTTATTCTGGATACTTCTCACAGAAGAATATCCGAGATTATCGTAGAAAATGCATGTCTCAGCTGGAAAACCCACGAAAACGAATATATCGCTGCTTCCGCATATCAAACCCACTGTGGAGTGCTGAAAACACCAGAAAACGTGTATTTCTCATTCTATAGCACGAAAACGGCGCTTTCGGTGATTCTGCATACTTCTCACGGAACAATACCCGAGATTATCGTAGAAAATGCATGTCTCAGCTGGCAGCCCCACGAAAAAGAAGATATCGCAGATTCCGCAAATCAAACGCACTGTGGAGTGCCGACAACACCAGAAAACACGTTTTTCGAATTAAATAGCACGAAAACAGCCATATCGGTTATTCTGGATACTTCTCACAGAAGAATATCCGAGATTATCGTAGAAAATGCATGTCTCAGCTGGCAACCCCACGAAAACGAAGATATCGCAGTTTCCGCATATCAAACGCACTGTGGAGTGCCGAAAACAACAGAATACGTGTTTTTCGAATTAAATAGCACGAAAACAGCCATATCGGTTATTCTGGATACTTCTCACAGAAGAATATCCAAGATTATCGTAGAAGATGCATGTCTCAGCTGGAAAACCGACGAAAACGAAGATATCGCTGCTTCCGCTTATCAAACGCACTGTGGAGTGCTGAAAACTCCGTAAAACAGGGATGTCGCAGTCAATAGCACGAAAACAGCCATATCGGTTATTCTGGATACTTCTCACAGAAGAATATCCGAGATTATCGTAGAAAATGCATGTCTCAGCTGGAAAACCCACGAAAACGAATATATCGCTGCTTCCGCATATCAAACCCACTGTGGAGTGCTGAAAACACCAGAAAACGTGTATTTCTCATTCTATAGCACGAAAACGGCGCTTTCGGTGATTCTGCATACTTCTCACGGAACAATACCCGAGATTATCGTAGAAAATGCATGTCTCAGCTGGCAACCCCACGAAAACGAAGATATCGCAGTTTCCGCATATCAAACGCACTGTGGAGTGCCGAAAACAACAGAATACGTGTTTTTCGAATTAAATAGCACGAAAACAGCCATATCGGTTATTCTGGATACTTCTCACAGAAGAATATCCAAGATTATCGTAGAAGATGCATGTCTCAGCTGGAAAACCGACGAAAACGAAGATATCGCTGCTTCCGCTTATCAAACGCACTGTGGAGTGCTGAAAACTCCGTAAAACAGGGATGTCGCAGTCAATAGCACGAAAACAGCCATATCGGTTATTCTGGATACTTCTCACAGAAGAATATCCGAGATTATCGTAGAAAATGCATGTCTCAGCTGGAAAACCCACGAAAACGAATATATCGCTGCTTCCGCATATCAAACCCACTGTGGAGTGCTGAAAACACCAGAAAACGTGTATTTCTCATTCTATAGCACGAAAACGGCGCTTTCGGTGATTCTGCATACTTCTCACGGAACAATACCCGAGATTATCGTAGAAAATGCATGTCTCAGCTGGCAACCCCACGAAAACGAAGATATCGCAGTTTCCGCATATCAAACGCACTGTGGAGTGCCGAAAACAACAGAATACGTGTTTTTCGAATTAAATAGCACGAAAACAGCCATATCGGTTATTCTGGATACTTCTCACAGAAGAATATCCAAGATTATCGTAGAAGATGCATGTCTCAGCTGGAAAACCGACGAAAACGAAGATATCGCTGCTTCCGCTTATCAAACGCACTGTGGAGTGCTGAAAACTCCAGAAAATGGGGTTTCGCAATCAATAGCACGAAAACAGCGATATCGGTGTTTCTGCATGCTTCTCACAGAAGATTATCCAAGATTATCGTAGAAAATGCATATCTCAGCTGGAAACCCAACGAAACCGAAGATATCGCTGTTACCGCATATCAAACGCACTGTGGAGTGCTGAAAACTCCGTAAAACAGGGATTTCGCAATCAATAGCACGAAAACAGCCATATCGGTTATTCTGGATACTTCTCACAGAAGAATATCCGAGATTATCGTAGAAAATGCATGTCTCAGCTGGAAAACCCACGAAAACGAATATATCGCTGCTTCCGCATATCAAACCCACTGTGGAGTGCTGAAAACACCAGAAAACGTGTATTTCTCATTCTATAGCACGAAAACGGCGCTTTCGGTGATTCTGCATACTTCTCACGGAACAATACCCGAGATTATCGTAGAAAATGCATGTCTCAGCTGGCAACCCCACGAAAACGAAGATATCGCAGATTCCGCATGTCAAACGCTCTGTGTAGTGCAGAGAACACCAGAAAACGTGTTTTTCACAATAAATAGCACTAAATCAGCGATCTCGGTGATTCTGCACACTTGTCACAGAAGAATCATGGAGATTATCACTGAAAATGCATATCTCAGCTGGAAACCGAACGAAACCGAAGATATCGCAGTTCCCGCATGTCAAACGCACTGTGGAGTACTCAAAACACCAGAAAGCGTGTTTTTCGAATTAAATAGCACGAAAACAGCCATATCGGTTATGCTGGATACTTCTCACAGAAGAATATCCGAGATTATCGTAGAAAATGCATGTCTCAGCTGGTAACCCCACGAAACGAAGATATCGCAGTTTCCGCATATCAAACGCACTGTGGAGTGCCGAAAACACCAGAATACGTGTTTTTCGAATTAAATAGCACGAAACCAGCCATATCGGTTATTCTGGATACTTCTCACAGAAGAATATCCGAGATTATCGTAGAAAATGCATGTCTCAGCTGGCAACCCCACGAAAAAGAAGATATCGCAGTTTCCGCATATCAAACGCACTGTGGAGTGCCGAAAACACCAGAAAACGCGTTTTTCGAATTAAATAGCACGAAAACAGCCATATCGGTTATTCTGACTTCTCACAGAAGAATATCCGAGATTATCGTAGAAAATGCATGTCTCAGCTGGCAGCCCCACGATAACGAAGATATCGCAGTTTCCGCATATCAAACGCACTGTGGAGTGCTGAAAACTCCATAAAACAGGGATTTCGCAATCAATAGCACGAAAACAGCGATATCGGTGATTGTGCATGCTTCTCACAGAAGAATATCCAAGATTATCGTAGAAAATGCATGTCTCAGATGGCAACCCCACGAAAACGAAGATATCGCAGTTTCCGCATACTAAACGCATTGTGGAGTGCTGAAAACACCTGAATACGTGTTTTTCGAATTATATAGCACGAAAACAGCCATATCGGTTATTCTGGATACTTCTCACAGAAGAATATCCAAGATTATCGTAGAAGATGCATGTCTCAGCTGGCAACCCCACGAAAACGAAGATATCGCAGTTTCCGCATATCAAACGCACTGTGGAGTGCCGAAAACAACAGAATACGTGTTTTTCGAATTAAATAGCACGAAAACAGCCATATCGGTTATTCTGGATACTTCTCACAGAAGAATATCCAAGATTATCGTAGAAGATGCATGTCTCAGCTGGAAAACCGACGAAAACGAAGATATCGCTGCTTCCGCTTATCAAACGCACTGTGGAGTGCTGAAAACTCCGTAAAACAGGGATGTCGCAGTCAATAGCACGAAAACAGCCATATCGGTTATTCTGGATACTTCTCACAGAAGAATATCCGAGATTATCGTAGAAAATGCATGTCTCAGCTGGAAAACCCACGAAAACGAATATATCGCTGCTTCCGCATATCAAACCCACTGTGGAGTGCTGAAAACACCAGAAAACGTGTATTTCTCATTCTATAGCACGAAAACGGCGCTTTCGGTGATTCTGCATACTTCTCACGGAACAATACCCGAGATTATCGTAGAAAATGCATGTCTCAGCTGGCAGCCCCACGAAAAAGAAGATATCGCAGATTCCGCAAATCAAACGCACTGTGGAGTGCCGACAACACCAGAAAACACGTTTTTCGAATTAAATAGCACGAAAACAGCCATATCGGTTATTCTGGATACTTCTCACAGAAGAATATCCGAGATTATCGTAGAAAATGCATGTCTCAGCTGGCAACCCCACGAAAACGAAGATATCGCAGTTTCCGCATATCAAACGCACTGTGGAGTGCCGAAAACAACAGAATACGTGTTTTTCGAATTAAATAGCACGAAAACAGCCATATCGGTTATTCTGGATACTTCTCACAGAACAATATCCAAGATTATCGTAGAAGATGCATGTCTCAGCTGGAAAACCGACGAAAACGAAGATATCGCTGCTTCCGCTTATCAAACGCACTGTGGAGTGCTGAAAACTCCGTAAAACAGGGATGTCGCAGTCAATAGCACGAAAACAGCCATATCGGTTATTCTGGATACTTCTCACAGAAGAATATCCGAGATTATCGTAGAAAATGCATGTCTCAGCTGGAAAACCCACGAAAACGAATATATCGCTGCTTCCGCATATCAAACCCACTGTGGAGTGCTGAAAACACCAGAAAACGTGTATTTCTCATTCTATAGCACGAAAACGGCGCTTTCGGTGATTCTGCATACTTCTCACGGAACAATACCCGAGATTATCGTAGAAAATGCATGTCTCAGCTGGCAACCCCACGAAAACGAAGATATCGCAGATTCCGCATGTCAAACGCTCTGTGTAGTGCAGAGAACACCAGAAAACGTGTTTTTCGCGTTCAATAGCACAAAAACAGCGATTTCGGTGATTTTGCACACTTGTCACAGAAGCATCTCGAAGATAATCACTGATAATGTATATCTCAGCTGGAAACCCAACGAAAGCGATGACACCGCAGTTTCCGCATATCAAACGCACTGTGGAGTGCTGGAACACCAGGAAACGTGTTATTTCGCATTAAGTAGCAGTAAGCTAGGGATTTCGGTGATTCTGCACAGTTGTCACAGAGGAATCTCGAAGATTATCACGGAAAATGCATATCTCATCTAGAAACTGCACCATAACATAGATATCCGCAGTTTCCGCATACCAAATGCACTGTGGAGCGCCGAAAACACCAGAAAACGCGTTTTTCGAATTAATTCGCACGAAAACAGCCATATCGGTTATTCTGGATATTTCTCACAGAAGAATATCCGATATTATCGTAGAAAGTGCATGTCTCAGCTGGCAACCCCACGAAAACGAAGATATCGCAGTTTCCGCATATCAAACGCACTGTTTAGTGCGGAAAACACCAGAAAACGGTGGTTTCGCAATCAATAGCACGAAAACAGCGATATCGGTGTTTCTGCATGCTTCTCACAGAAGACTATCCAAGACTATCGTAGAAAATGCATGTCACAGCTGGAAACCCCACGAAAACGAAGATATCGCAGTTTCCAAATGTTAACCGCTCTGTGTAGTGCTGAAAACACCAGAAAACGTGTTTTTCGAATTAAATAGCACGAAAACAGCCATATCGGTTATTCTGGATACTTCTCACAGAAGAATATCCGAGATTATCGTAGAAAATGCAAGTCTCAGTTGGCAACCCCACGAAACCGAAGATATCGCAGTTTCCGCATGTCAAACGCACTGTGGAGTACTCAAAACATCAGAAAACGTGTTATTCACAATAAATAGCACGAAAACAGCGATCTCGGTGATTCTGCACACTTGTCACAGAAGAATCATGGAGATTATCACTGAAAATGCATATCTCAGCTGGAAACCGAACGAAACCGAAGATATCGCAGTTCCCGCATGTCAAACGCACTGTGGAGTACTCAAAACACCAGAAAGCGTGTTTTTCGAATTAAATAGCACGAAAACAGCCATATCGGTTATGCTGGATACTTCTCACAGAAGAATATCCGAGATTATCGTAGAAAATGCATGTCTCAGCTGGCAACCCCACGAAACGAAGATATCGCAGTTTCCGCATATCAAACGCACTGTGGAGTGCCGAAAACACCAGAATACGTGTTTTTGAATTAAATAGCACGAAACCAGCCATATCGGTTATTCTGGATACTTCTCACAGAAGAATATCCGAGATTATCGTAGAAAATGCATGTCTCAGCTGGCAACCCCACGAAAAAGAAGATATCGCAGTTTCCGCATATCAAACGCACTGTGGAGTGCCGAAAACACCAGAATACGTGTTTCTCGAATTAAATAGCACGAAAACAGCCATATCGGTTATTCTGACTTCTCACAGAAGAATATCCGAGATTATCGTAGAAAATGCATGTCTCAGCTGGCAACCCCACGATAACGAAGATATCGCAGTTTCCGCATATCAAACGCACTGTGGAGTGCTGAAAACTCCATAAAACAGGGATTTCGCAATCAATAGCACGAAAACAGCGATATCGGTGATTGTGCATGCTTCTCACAGAAGAATATCCAAGATTATCGTAGAAAATGCATGTCTCAGATGGCAACCCCACGAAAACGAAGATATCGCAGTTTCCGCATACTAAACGCATTGTGGAGTGCTGAAAACACCTGAATACGTGTTTTTCGAATTATATAGCACGAAAACAGCCATATCGGTTATTCTGGATACTTCTCACAGAAGAATATCCGAGATTATCGTAGTAAATGCATGTCTCAGCTGGCAACCCCACGAAAAAGAAGATATCGCAGATTCCGCAAATCAAACGCACTGTGGAGTGCCGACAACACCAGAAAACACGTTTTTCGAATTAAATAGCACGAAAACAGCCATATCGGTTATTCTGGATACTTCTCACAGAAGAATATCCGAGATTATCGTAGAAAATGCATGTCTCAGCTGGCAACCCCACGAAAACGAAGATATCGCAGTTTCCGCATATCAAACGCACTGTGGAGTGCCGAAAACAACAGAATACGTGTTTTTCGAATTAAATAGCACGAAAACAGCCATATCGGTTATTCTGGATACTTCTCACAGAAGAATATCCAAGATTATCGTAGAAGATGCATGTCTCAGCTGGAAAACCGACGAAAACGAAGATATCGCTGCTTCCGCTTATCAAACGCACTGTGGAGTGCTGAAAACTCCAGAAAATGGGGTTTCGCAATCAATAGCACGAAAACAGCGATATCGGTGTTTCTGCATGCTTCTCACAGAAGATTATCCAAGATTATCGTAGAAAATGCATATCTCAGCTGGAAACCCAACGAAACCGAAGATATCGCTGTTACCGCATATCAAACGCACTGTGGAGTGCTGAAAACTCCGTAAAACAGGGATTTCGCAATCAATAGCACGAAAACAGCCATATCGGTTATTCTGGATACTTCTCACAGAAGAATATCCGAGATTATCGTAGAAAATGCATGTCTCAGCTGGAAAACCCACGAAAACGAATATATCGCTGCTTCCGCATATCAAACCCACTGTGGAGTGCTGAAAACACCAGAAAACGTGTATTTCTCATTCTATAGCACGAAAACGGCGCTTTCGGTGATTCTGCATACTTCTCACGGAACAATACCCGAGATTATCGTAGAAAATGCATGTCTCAGCTGGCAACCCCACGAAAACGAAGATATCGCAGATTCCGCATGTCAAACGCTCTGTGTAGTGCAGAGAACACCAGAAAACGTGTTTTTCACAATAAATAGCACTAAATCAGCGATCTCGGTGATTCTGCACACTTGTCACAGAAGAATCATGGAGATTATCACTGAAAATGCATATCTCAGCTGGAAACCGAACGAAACCGAAGATATCGCAGTTCCCGCATGTCAAACGCACTGTGGAGTACTCAAAACACCAGAAAGCGTGTTTTTCGAATTAAATAGCACGAAAACAGCCATATCGGTTATTCTGGATACTTCTCACAGAAGAATATCCAAGATTATCGTAGAAGATGCATGTCTCAGCTGGAAAACCGACGAAAACGAAGATATCGCATTTTCCGCATATCAAACGCACTGTGGAGTGCCGAAAACAACAGAATACGTGTTTTTCGAATTAAATAGAACGAAAACAGCCATATCGGTTATTCTGGATACTTCTCACAGAAGAATATCCAAGATTATCGTAGAAGATGCATGTCTCAGCTGGAAAACCGACGAAAACGAAGATATCGCTGCTTCCGCTTATCAAACGCACTGTGGAGTGCTGAAAACTCCAGAAAATGGGGTTTCGCAATCAATAGCACGAAAACAGCGATATCGGTGTTTCTGCATGCTTCTCACAGAAGATTATCCAAGATTATCGTAGAAAATGCATGTCTCAGCTGGCAACCCCAAGAAAACGAAGATATCGCAGTTTCCGCATTTCAAACGCACTGTTTAGTGCGGAAAACACCAGAAAACGGTGGTTTCGCAATCAATAGCACGAAAACAGCGATATCGGTGTTTCTGCATGCTTCTCACAGAAGACTATCCAAGATTATCGTAGAAATGCATGTCACAACTCGAAACCCCACAAAAACGAAGATATCGCAGTTTCCGTATGCCAAACGCTCTTTGTAGTGCTGAAAACACCAGAAAACGTGTTTTTCGCATTCTATAGCACGAAAACAGCGCTTTCGGTGATTCTGCATACTTCTCACGGAAGAATATCCGAGATTATCGTAGAAAAAGCATATCCAGCGGGAAACTCCACGAAAACCAATATATCGCCGGTTCCGCATATCAAACGCACTGTGGAGTGGTGAAAACACCAGATAATGTGTTTCTCGCATTAAATAGCTCCAAAAGGGCGAATTCGATGACCCTGCATACTTATCACTGAAGGCTAACCAAAATTAACGTACAAAAATCATATCCAGCTGGAAACCCCTCGAAAACCAAGATATCGCCGGTGGTGCATATCAAACGTTCTGTGGAGTGGCGAAAACACCAGAAAACGGTTTTTTCCGCATTAAATGGCATTAATCCATCGACCTCGGCGATGCTGCACACTTCTCACGGAAGAAACTCCAAGATTATCGCAGAAAATGCATATCTCAGCTTGAAACCCCACGAAAACCAAAATATCGCCGGTTCAGCATATCAAACGCACTGCGGAGTGGCGAAAACACCAGATAACGTTTTTCTCGCATTAAATATCTCCAAAAGGGCGATTTCGACGACCCTGCTACTTCTCACAGAAGACTCAACAAGATTATCGCAGAAAATGCATATCTCAGCTTGAAACCGCACGAAAACCAAAATATCGCCGGTTCAGCATATCAAACTCACTGCGGAGTGGTGAAAACACCAGATAACGTTTTTCTCGCATTAAATATCTCCAAAAGAGCGATTTCGATGATTCTGCATACTTCTTACGGAAGAAACACAAAGATTATCGCAGAAAATGCATATCTCAGCTTGAAACCCCCGAAAACCATGATATCGCCGGTTCTGCATATGAAACGCATTGTGGAGTGGTGAAAACACCAGATAACGTTTATGTCGCATTAAATATATCCACAAGAGCGATTTCGATGATTCTGCATACTTCCCACTGAAGACTAACCAAAATTATCGTAGAAAAAGCATGTCCAGCGGGAAACCCCACGAAAACCAATATATCGCCGGTTCCGCATATCAAACGCACTGCGGAGTGGTGAAAACACCAGATAACGTGTGTCTCGCATTAAATAGTCCCAAAAGAACGACATCAATGATTCTGCATACTTGTCACAGAAGAAACACCAAGATTATAGCAGAAAATGCATATCTCAGCTGGAAACCCCACGAATACCAAGATATCGCCGGTTCTGCATATGAAACGCATTGTGGAGTGGTGAAAACACCAGATCACGTTTCTGTCGCATTAAGTATCTCCAAAAGAGCGGTTTCGATGAATCTGTATGCTTCCCACTGAAGACTAACCAAAATTATCGTAGAAAAAGCATGTCCAGCGGGAAACCCCACGAAAACCAATATATCGCCGGTTCCGCATATCAAACGCACTATAGAGTGGTGAAAACACCAGATAACGTGTTTCCCGCATTAAACAGCACCAAAAGAGCGATTTCGATGATTCTGCATACTTCTTACGGAAGAAACACAAAGATTATCGCAGAAAATGCATATCCAGTTGGAAACCCCACGAAAATCAAGATATCGCCGGTTCTGAATATGAAACGCATTGTGGAGTGGTGAAAACACCAGATAACGTTTTTGTCGCATTAAGTATCTCCAAAAGAGCGGTTTCGATGAATCTGTATACTTCTCACAGAAGAGTCACCAAGATTATCGTAGAAAATGCATATCCAGTTGGAAACCCCACGAAAATCAAGATATCGCCGGTTCTGAATATCAAACGCACTGCGGAGTGGTGAAAACACCAGATAACGTGTTTCACGCATTAAATAGCTCCAAAAGAGCGATTTCGATGATTCTGCATACTTCTTACGGAAGAAACACTAAGATTATCGCAGAAAATGCATATCCAGTTGGAAACCCCACGAAAATCAAGATATCGGCGGTTCTGAATATCAAACACACTATAGAGTGGTGAATACACCACATAACGTGTATCTCGCATTAAACAGCACCAAAAGAGCGATTTCGATGATAGTGCATACTTCTTACGGAAGAAACACAAAGATTATCGCAGAAAATGCATAAATCAGCTTGAAACGCGACCAAAACCAAGATATCGCCGGTTCTGCATATCAAACGCACTGAGGAGTGGTGAAAACACTAGATAACGTGTTTCCCGCATTAAATAGCTCCAAAAGAGCGATTTCGATGATTCTGTTACTTCTCACAGAAGACTCAACAAGATTATCGTGGAAAATGCAGATCCAGCTGGAAACCACACGAAAATCAAAATACCGCCGGTTCTGCATATCAAACGCACTGCGGAGTGGTGAAAACACCAGATAACGTGTTTCCCGCATTAAATAGCTCCAAAAGAGCGATTTCGATGATTCTGCTACTTCTCACAGAAGACTCAACAAGATTATCGTGGAAAATGCAAATCCATCTGGAAACCACACGAAAATCAAGGTATCGCCGGATCTGCATATCAAACGCACTGCGGAGTGGTGAAAACACCAGATAACGTGTTTCACGCATTAAATAGCTCCAAAAGAGCGATTTCGATGATTCTGCATACTTCTTACGGAAGAAACACAAAGATTATCGCAGAAAATGCATATCCAGTTGGAAACCCCACGAAAATCAAGATATCGCCGGTTCTGAATATCAAACGCACTATAGAGTGGTGAATACACCACATAACGTGTATCTCGCATTAAACCGCACCAAAAGAGCGATTTCGATGATTGTGCATACTTCTCACCAAATAAACACCAAGATTATCGCAGAAAATGCATAAATCAGCTTGAAACGCGACCAAAACCAAGATATCGCCGGTTCTGCATATCAAACGCACTGAGGAGTGGTGAAAACACTAGATAACGTGTTTCCCGCATTAAATAGCTCCAAAAGAGCGATTTCGATGATTCTGTTACTTCTCACAGAAGACTCAACAAGATTATCGTGGAAAATGCAGTTCCAGCTGGAAACCACACGAAAATCAAAATACCGCCGGTTCTGCATATCAAACGCACTGCGGAGTGGTGAAAACACCAGATAACGTGTTTCCCGCATTAAATAGCTCCAAAAGAGCGATTTCGATGATTCTGCTACTTCTCACAGAAGACTCAACAAGATTATCGTGGAAAATGCAAATCCAGCTGGAAACCACTCGAAAATCAAAATACCGCCGGTTCTGCATATCAAACGCACTATAGAGTGGTGAATAAACCACATAACGTGTTTCCCGCAATTAAATAGCTCCAAAAGAGAGATTTCGATGATTCTGCATACTTCTTACGGAAGAAAAACAAGGATTATCGCAAAAAATGCATATCTCAGCTTGAAACCCCACGAAAACCAAGATATCGCCGGTTCTGCATATCAAACGCACTGCGGAGGGGTGAAAACACCAGATAACGTGTTTCCCGCATTAAATAGCTCCAAGAGAGCGATTTCGATGATTCTGTTACTTCTCACAGAAGACTCAACAAGATTATCGTGGAAAATGCAAATCCAGCTGGAAACCACACGAAAATCAAAATACCGCCGGTTCTGCATATCAAACGCACTGCGGAGTGGTGAAAACACCAGATAACGTGTTTCCCGCATTAAATAGCTCCAAAAGAGCGATTTCGATGATTCTGTTACTTCTCACAGTAGACTCAACAAGATTATCGTGGAAAATGCAAATCCAGCTGGAAACCCCACGAAAATCAAGATATCGCCGGTTCTGAATATCAAACGCACTATAGAGTGGTGAATAAACCACATAACGTGTTTCCCGCAATTAAATAGCTCCAAAAGAGAGATTTCGATGATTCTGCATACTTCTTACGGAAGAAAAACAAAGATTATCGCAAAAAATGCATATCTCAGCTTGAAACCCCACGAAAACCAAGATATCGCCGGTTCTGCATATCAAACGCATTGTGGAGTGGTGAAAACACCAGATAACGTGTTTCCCGCATTAAATAGCTCCAAGAGAGCGATTTCGATGATTCTGTATACTTCTCACAGAAGACTCACCAAGATTATCGTAGAAAATGCATATCTCAGCTTGAAACCCCACGAAAACCAAGATATCGCCGGTTCTGCATATCAAACGCACTGCGGAGTGGTGAAAATACCAGATAACGTGTTTCCCGCATTAAATAGCTCCAAGAGAGAGATTTCGATGATTCTGCTACTTCTCACAGAAGACTCAACAAGATTATCGTGGAAAATGCAAATCCATCTGGAAACCACACGAAAATCAAGGTATCGCCGGATCTGCATATCAAACGCACTGCGGAGTGGTGAAAACACCAGATAACGTGTTTCCCGCATTAAATAGCTCCAAAAGAGCGATTTCGATGATTCTGTTACTTCTCACAGTAGACTCAACAAGATTATCGTGGAAAATGCAAATCCAGCTGGAAACCCCACGAAAATCAAGATATCGCCGGTTCTGAATATCAAACGCACTATAGAGTGGTGAATAAACCACATAACGTGTTTCCCGCAATTAAATAGCTCCAAAAGAGAGATTTCGGTGATTCTGCATACTTCTTACGGAAGAAAAACAAAGATTATCGCAAAAAATGCATATCTCAGCTTGAAACCCCACGAAAACCAAGATATCGCCGGTTCTGCATATCAAACGCATTGTGGAGTGGTGAAAACACCAGATAACGTGTTTCCCGCATTAAATAGCTCCAAGAGAGCGATTTCGATGATTCTGTATACTTCTCACAGAAGACTCACCAAGATTATCGTAGAAAATGCATATCCAGTTGGAAACCACACGAAAATCAAGGTATCGCCGGATCTGCATATCAAACGCACTGCGGAGTGGTGAAAACACCAGATAACGTGTTTCCCGCATTAAATAGCTCCAAAAGAGCGATTTCGATGATTCTGCTACTTCTCACAGAAGACTCTACAAGATTATCGTGGAAAATGCAAATCCATCTGGAAACCACACGAAAATCAAGGTATCGCCGGATCTGCATATCAAACGCACTGCGGAGTTGTGAAAACACCAGATAACGTGTTTCACGCATTAAATAGCTCCAAAAGAGCGATTTCTATGATTCTGCATACTTCTTACGGAAGAAACACAAAGATTATCGCAGAAAATGCATATCTCAGCTTGAAACCCCACGAAAACCAAGATATCGCCGGTTCCGCATATCAAACGCACTGCGGAGTGGTGAAAACACCAGATAACGTGTTTCCCGCATTAAATAGCTCCAAGAGAGAGATTTCGATGATTCTGCATACTTGTCACAGATGAAACACCATGATTATAGCAGAAAATGCATATCTCAGCTGGAAACCCCACGAATACCACGATATCGCCGGTTCTGCATATCAAACGCACTGTGGAGTGGTGAAAACACCAGATAATGTGTTTCCCGCATTAAATAGCTCCAAGAGAGCGATTTCGATGATTCTGTATACTTCTCACAGAAGACTCACCAAGATTATCGTGGAAAATGCAAATCCAGCTGGAAACCATACGAAAGTCAAGATATCGCCGGATCTGCATATCAAACGCACTGCGGAGTGGTGAAAACACCAGATAACGTGTTTCCCGCATTAAATAGCTCCAAAAGAGCGATTTCGATGATTCTGCATACTTCTTACGGAAGAAACACAAAGATTATCGCAGAAAATGCATAACTCAGCTTAAAACGCGACCAAAACCAAGATATCGCCGGTTCTGCATATCAAACGCACTGAGGAGTGGTGAAAACACTAGATAATGTGTTTCCCGCATTAAATAGCTCCAAAAGAGCGATTTCGATGATTCTGTTACTTCTCACAGAAGACTAACCAAAATTATCGTAGAAAAAGCATATCCAGTTGGAAACCCCACTAAAATCAAGATATCGCCGGTTCTGAATATCAAACGCACTCTGGAGTGGTGAATACACCACATAACGTGTATCTCGCATTAAATAGCTCCAAAAAACTGATTTCGATGATTGTGCATACTTCCCACAGAATAAACACCAAGCTTATCGCAGAAAATGCATAACTCAGCTTGAAACGCGACCAAAACCAAGATACCGCCGGTTCTGCATATCAAACGCACTGAGGAGTAGTGAAAACACCAGATAACGTGTTTCCCGCATTTAATAGCTCCAAGAGAGCGATTTCGATGATTCTGTATACTTCTCACAGAAGACTCACCAAGATTATCGTAGAGAATGCATATCCAGTTGGAAACCCCACGAAAATCAAGATGTCGCCGGTTCTGAATATCAAACGCACTCTGGAGTGGTGAATACACCACATAACGTGTATCTCGCATTAAATAGCTCCAAAAAACTGATTTCGATGATTGTGCATACTTCCCACAGAATAAACACCAAGCTTATCGCAGAAAATGCATAACTCAGCTTGAAACGCGACCAAAACCAAGATACCGCCGGTTCTGCATATCAAACGCACTGAGGAGTAGTGAAAACACCAGATAACGTGTTTCCCGCATTTAATAGCTCCAAGAGAGCGATTTCGATGATTCTGTATACTTCTCACAGAAGACTCACCAAGATTATCGTAGAGAATGCATATCCAGTTGGAAACCCCACGAAAATCAAGATGTCGCCGGTTCTGGATATCAAACGCACTAAGGAGTGGTCAATACACCACATAACGTGTTACTCGCATTAAATAGCTCCAAAAGAGCGGTTTCGATGATTCTGTATACTTCTCACAGAAGACTCACCAAGATTATCGTAGAGAATGCATATCCAGTTGGAAACCCCACTAAAATCAAGATATCGCCGGTTCTGAATATCAAACGCACTCTGGAGTGGTGAATACACCACATAACGTGTATCTCGCATTAAATAGCTCCAAAAAACTGATTTCGATGATTGTGCATACTTCCCACAGAATAAACACCAAGCTTATCGCAGAAAATGCATAACTCAGCATGAAACGCGACCAAAACCAAGATACCGCCGGTTCTGCATATCAAACGCACTGAGGAGTGGTGAAAACACCAGATAACGTGTTTCCCGCATTAAATAGCTCCAAGAGAGCGATTTCGATGATTCTGTTACTTCTCACAGAAGACTCAACAAGATTATCGTGGAAAATGCAAATCCAGCTGGAAACCACACGAAAATCAAAATACCGCCGGTTCTGCATATCAAACGCACTGCGGAGTGGTGAAAACACCAGATAACGTGTTTCCCGCATTAAATAGCTCCAAAAGAGCGATTTCGATGATTCTGTTACTTCTCACAGTAGACTCAACAAGATTATCGTGGAAAATGCAAATCCAGCTGGAAACCCCACGAAAATCAAGATATCGCCGGTTCTGAATATCAAACGCACTATAGAGTGGTGAATAAACCACATAACGTGTTTCCCGCAATTAAATAGCTCCAAAAGAGAGATTTCGATGATTCTGCATACTTCTTACGGAAGAAAAACAAAGATTATCGCAAAAAATGCATATCTCAGCTTGAAACCCCACGAAAACCAAGATATCGCCGGTTCTGCATATCAAACGCATTGTGGAGTGGTGAAAACACCAGATAACGTGTTTCCCGCATTAAATAGCTCCAAGAGAGCGATTTCGATGATTCTGTATACTTCTCACAGAAGACTCACCAAGATTATCGTAGAAAATGCATATCTCAGCTTGAAACCCCACGAAAACCAAGATATCGCCGGTTCTGCATATCAAACGCACTGCGGAGTGGTGAAAATACCAGATAACGTGTTTCCCGCATTAAATAGCTCCAAGAGAGAGATTTCGATGATTCTGCTACTTCTCACAGAAGACTCAACAAGATTATCGTGGAAAATGCAAATCCATCTGGAAACCACACGAAAATCAAGGTATCGCCGGATCTGCATATCAAACGCACTGCGGAGTGGTGAAAACACCAGATAACGTGTTTCCCGCATTAAATAGCTCCAAAAGAGCGATTTCGATGATTCTGTTACTTCTCACAGTAGACTCAACAAGATTATCGTGGAAAATGCAAATCCAGCTGGAAACCCCACGAAAATCAAGATATCGCCGGTTCTGAATATCAAACGCACTATAGAGTGGTGAATACACCACATAACGTGTATCTCGCATTAAATAGCTCCAAAAAACTGATTTCGATGATTGTGCATACTTCCCACAGAATAAACACCAAGCTTATCGCAGAAAATGCATAACTCAGCATGAAACGCGACCAAAACCAAGATACCGCCGGTTCTGCATATCAAACGCACTGAGGAGTAGTGAAAACACCAGATAACGTGTTTCCCGCATTTAATAGCTCCAAGAGAGCGATTTCGATGATTCTGTATACTTCTCACAGAAGACTCACCAAGATTATCGTAGAGAATGCATATCCAGTTGGAAACCCCACGAAAATCAAGATGTCGCCGGTTCTGGATATCAAACGCACTAAGGAGTGGTCAATACACCACATAACGTGTTACTCGCATTAAATAGCTCCAAAAGAGCGGTTTCGATGATTCTGTATACTTCTCACAGAAGACTCACCAAGATTATCGTAGAGAATGCATATCCAGTTGGAAACCCCACTAAAATCAAGATATCGCCGGTTCTGAATATCAAACGCACTCTGGAGTGGTGAATACACCACATAACGTGTATCTCGCATTAAATAGCTCCAAAAAACTGATTTCGATGATTGTGCATACTTCCCACAGAATAAACACCAAGCTTATCGCAGAAAATGCATAACTCAGCATGAAACGCGACCAAAACCAAGATACCGCCGGTTCTGCATATCAAACGCACTGAGGAGTGGTGAAAACACCAGATAACGTGTTTCCCGCATTAAATAGCTCCAAGAGAGCGATTTCGATGATTCTGTTACTTCTCACAGAAGACTCAACAAGATTATCGTGGAAAATGCAAATCCAGCTGGAAACCACACGAAAATCAAAATACCGCCGGTTCTGCATATCAAACGCACTGCGGAGTGGTGAAAACACCAGATAACGTGTTTCCCGCATTAAATAGCTCCAAAAGAGCGATTTCGATGATTCTGTTACTTCTCACAGTAGACTCAACAAGATTATCGTGGAAAATGCAAATCCAGCTGGAAACCCCACGAAAATCAAGATATCGCCGGTTCTGAATATCAAACGCACTATAGAGTGGTGAATAAACCACATAACGTGTTTCCCGCAATTAAATAGCTCCAAAAGAGAGATTTCGATGATTCTGCATACTTCTTACGGAAGAAAAACAAAGATTATCGCAAAAAATGCATATCTCAGCTTGAAACCCCACGAAAACCAAGATATCGCCGGTTCTGCATATCAAACGCATTGTGGAGTGGTGAAAACACCAGATAACGTGTTTCCCGCATTAAATAGCTCCAAGAGAGCGATTTCGATGATTCTGTATACTTCTCACAGAAGACTCACCAAGATTATCGTAGAAAATGCATATCTCAGCTTGAAACCCCACGAAAACCAAGATATCGCCGGTTCTGCATATCAAACGCACTGCGGAGTGGTGAAAATACCAGATAACGTGTTTCCCGCATTAAATAGCTCCAAGAGAGAGATTTCGATGATTCTGCTACTTCTCACAGAAGACTCAACAAGATTATCGTGGAAAATGCAAATCCATCTGGAAACCACACGAAAATCAAGGTATCGCCGGATCTGCATATCAAACGCACTGCGGAGTGGTGAAAACACCAGATAACGTGTTTCCCGCATTAAATAGCTCCAAAAGAGCGATTTCGATGATTCTGTTACTTCTCACAGTAGACTCAACAAGATTATCGTGGAAAATGCAAATCCAGCTGGAAACCCCACGAAAATCAAGATATCGCCGGTTCTGAATATCAAACGCACTATAGAGTGGTGAATAAACCACATAACGTGTTTCCCGCAATTAAATAGCTCCAAAAGAGAGATTTCGATGATTCTGCATACTTCTTACGGAAGAAAAACAAAGATTATCGCAAAAAATGCATATCTCAGCTTGAAACCCCACGAAAACCAAGATATCGCCGGTTCTGCATATCAAACGCATTGTGGAGTGGTGAAAACACCAGATAACGTGTTTCCCGCATTAAATAGCTCCAAGAGAGCGATTTCGATGATTCTGTATACTTCTCACAGAAGACTCACCAAGATTATCGTAGAAAATGCATATCCAGTTGGAAACCACACCAAAATCAAGGTATCGCCGGATCTGCATATCAAACGCACTGCGGAGTGGTGAAAACACCAGAAAACGTGTTTCCCGCATTAAATAGCTCCAAAAGAGCGATTTCGATGATTCTGCTACTTCTCACAGAAGACTCTACAAGATTATCGTGGAAAATGCAAATCCATCTGGAAACCACACGAAAATCAAGGTATCGCCGGATCTGCATATCAAACGCACTGCGGAGTTGTGAAAACACCAGATAACGTGTTTCACGCATTAAATAGCTCCAAAAGAGCGATTTCTATGATTCTGCATACTTCTTACGGAAGAAACACAAAGATTATCGCAGAAAATGCATATCTCAGCTTGAAACCCCACGAAAACCAAGATATCGCCGGTTCCGCATATCAAACGCACTGCGGAGTGGTGAAAACACCAGATAACGTGTTTCCCGCATTAAATAGCTCCAAGAGAGAGATTTCGATGATTCTGCATACTTGTCACAGATGAAACACCATGATTATAGCAGAAAATGCATATCTCAGCTGGAAACCCCACGAATACCACGATATCGCCGGTTCTGCATATCAAACGCACTGTGGAGTGGTGAAAACACCAGATAATGTGTTTCCCGCATTAAATAGCTCCAAGAGAGCGATTTCGATGATTCTGTATACTTCTCACAGAAGACTCACCAAGATTATCGTGGAAAATGCAAATCCAGCTGGAAACCATACGAAAGTCAAGATATCGCCGGATCTGCATATCAAACGCACTGCGGAGTGGTGAAAACACCAGATAACGTGTTTCCCGCATTAAATAGCTCCAAAAGAGCGATTTCGATGATTCTGCATACTTCTTACGGAAGAAACACAAAGATTATCGCAGAAAATGCATAACTCAGCTTAAAACGCGACCAAAACCAAGATATCGCCGGTTCTGCATATCAAACGCACTGAGGAGTGGTGAAAACACTAGATAATGTGTTTCCCGCATTAAATAGCTCCAAAAGAGCGATTTCGATGATTCTGTTACTTCTCACAGAAGACTAACCAAAATTATCGTAGAAAAAGCATATCCAGTTGGAAACCCCACTAAAATCAAGATATCGCCGGTTCTGAATATCAAACGCACTCTGGAGTGGTGAATACACCACATAACGTGTATCTCGCATTAAATAGCTCCAAAAAACTGATTTCGATGATTGTGCATACTTCCCACAGAATAAACACCAAGCTTATCGCAGAAAATGCATAACTCAGCTTGAAACGCGACCAAAACCAAGATACCGCCGGTTCTGCATATCAAACGCACTGAGGAGTAGTGAAAACACCAGATAACGTGTTTCCCGCATTTAATAGCTCCAAGAGAGCGATTTCGATGATTCTGTATACTTCTCACAGAAGACTCACCAAGATTATCGTAGAGAATGCATATCCAGTTGGAAACCCCACGAAAATCAAGATGTCGCCGGTTCTGAATATCAAACGCACTCTGGAGTGGTGAATACACCACATAACGTGTATCTCGCATTAAATAGCTCCAAAAAACTGATTTCGATGATTGTGCATACTTCCCACAGAATAAACACCAAGCTTATCGCAGAAAATGCATAACTCAGCTTGAAACGCGACCAAAACCAAGATACCGCCGGTTCTGCATATCAAACGCACTGAGGAGTAGTGAAAACACCAGATAACGTGTTTCCCGCATTTAATAGCTCCAAGAGAGCGATTTCGATGATTCTGTATACTTCTCACAGAAGACTCACCAAGATTATCGTAGAGAATGCATATCCAGTTGGAAACCCCACGAAAATCAAGATGTCGCCGGTTCTGGATATCAAACGCACTAAGGAGTGGTCAATACACCACATAACGTGTTACTCGCATTAAATAGCTCCAAAAGAGCGGTTTCGATGATTCTGTATACTTCTCACAGAAGACTCACCAAGATTATCGTAGAGAATGCATATCCAGTTGGAAACCCCACTAAAATCAAGATATCGCCGGTTCTGAATATCAAACGCACTCTGGAGTGGTGAATACACCACATAACGTGTATCTCGCATTAAATAGCTCCAAAAAACTGATTTCGATGATTGTGCATACTTCCCACAGAATAAACACCAAGCTTATCGCAGAAAATGCATAACTCAGCATGAAACGCGACCAAAACCAAGATACCGCCGGTTCTGCATATCAAACGCACTGAGGAGTGGTGAAAACACCAGATAACGTGTTTCCCGCATTTAATAGCTCCAAGAGAGCGATTTCGATGATTCTGTATACTTCTCACAGAAGACTCACCAAGATTATCGTAGAGAATGCATATCCAGTTGGAAACCCCACGAAAATCAAGATGTCGCCGGTTCTGGATATCAAACGCACTAAGGAGTGGTCAATACACCACATAACGTGTTACTCGCATTAAATAGCTCCAAAAGAGCGGTTTCGATGATTCGGCATCCTTCTTACGGAAGGAACACAAAGATTATCGCAGAAAATGCATATCTCAGCTTGAAACCCCACGAAAACCATGATATCGCCGGTTCCGCATATCAAACGCACTGCGGAGTGGTGAAAACACCAGATAACGTGTTTCCCGCATTAAATAGCTCCAAGACAGAGATTTCGATGATTCTGCATACTTCTCACAGAAGAAACACCAAGATTAACGTAGAAAATGCATATCTCATCTTGAATCCCCTCGAAATCCAAGCTATCGCCGGTTCTGCATATCAAACGCACTGCGGAGAGGTGAAAACACCAGATAACGTGTTGCTCGCATTAAATAGCTCCAAAAGAGCGGTTTCGATAATTCTGCACACTCCTCACAGAAGACTCACCAAGATTATCGTAGAAAATGCATATGCAGCTGGAAACCCCACGAAAATCAAGATATCGCCGGTTCAGAATATCAAACGCACTGTGGAGTGGTGAAAGCACCAGATAACGTGTGTTTTCGCATTAAATGGCACTAAACCAGCGTTCTCGGCGATTCTGCGTACTTCTCACAGAAGAAACAACAGGATTATCGCAGAAAATGCATAACTCAGCTTGAAACCCCACCAAAACCAACATAACGCCGGTTCTGCATATCAAACGCTTTGTGGAGTGGTGAAAACACCAGATAACGTATTAGTCGCATTAACTAGCTCCAAAAGAGCGGTTTCGATGATTCTGCACACTTCTCACAGAAGACTCACCAAGATTATCGTACAAATTGCATATCCTGCTAGAAACCCCTCGATAATCAAGATACCTACGGTTCTGCATATCAAACGCACTGCGGAGTGGTGGAAACACTAGATAACGTATTTCTAGCATTAAATAGCTCCAAAAGAGCGATTTCGATGATTGTGCATACTTCTCTACGATAATCTCGGATATTCTTCGGTGAGAAGTATGCAGAATCACCGAAATCGCTGGTTTCGTGCTATTTAATGCGAATAACACGTTTTGTGGTGTTTTGATCACTCCACAGGGCGTTTGATATGCGGAAACTGCGATATCTGTGGTTTCTTTGGGTTGCCAGCATGAGACATGCATTGTCTACGATAAACTCGGATATTCTTCTGTGAGAAGTTTGCAGATTCACCGATATCGCTGTTCTCGTGCTATTTAGTGCGCAAAACACGTTTTCTGGAGTTTTCAGCACTTCACAGTGCGTTTTACATGCGGAAACTGCGATATCTTCGTTTTCGTGGGGTTGCCAGCTGAGACATGCATTTCCTACGATAATCTCGGATATTCCTCTGTGAGAAGTATGCAGAATCACCGATATCGCTGTTGTCATGCTATTGAATGCGAAAAACTCGTTTTCTGGAGTTTTCGGCACTCCACAGTGCGTTTGAAATGCGGAAACAGCGATATCTTTGATATAGTGGGGTTGCAAGCTGAGACATGCATTTTCTACGATAATCTCGGATATTCTTCTGTGAGAAGTTTGCAGAATCACCGATATCGCTGTATTCGTTCTATTCAATTCGAAAAACACGGATTCTGGTGTTTTCGGCACTCCACAGTGCGTTTGAAATGCGGAAACAGCGATTCTTCGTTTTCGTGGGGTTGCCAGATGAGAAATGCATTTTCTAAAATAATCTCGGATATTCTTCAGTGTGAAGTATGCAGAAGCCCCGAAAATGCTGTTTTCGTGCTATAGAATGAGAAAAACACGTTTTCTGATGTTTTCGGCACTCCACAGTGCGTTTGATATGCGGAAACTTCGATATCCTCGTTTTCGTGGGGTTGCCAGCTGAGACATGCATTTTCTAATAATCTCAGATATTTTTCCGTGAGAAGTATGCAGAATCACCGAAAGCGCTGTGTTCGTGCTATTGAATGCGAAAAACACGTTTTCTGGTGTTTTCAGCACTCCACAGTGGGTTTGACATGCGGAAACTGCGATATCTTCGTTTTCGTGGGGTTGCCAGCTGAGACATGCATCTTCAAAGTTAATCTCGGGTATTCTTCCGTGCGAAGTATGCAGAATCACCGAAAGCGCTGTTTTCGTGATATTGAATGCGAAAAACACGTTTTCTCGTGTTTTGATCACTCCACAGTGCGTTTGATATGCGGAAACTGCGATATCTGCGGTTTCTTTGGGTTTCCAGCTAGGATTTGCATTTTCAGTGATAATCTTCATGATTCTTCTGTGACAAGTGTGCAGAATCACCGAAATCGCAGTGTTCGTGCTATTGAATGCGAAAACCCCGTTTTCTGGTGTTTTCAGCACTTCACAGTGCGTTTGACAGGCGGAAACTGCGATATCTTCGTTTTCGTGGGGTTGCCAGATGAGACATGCATTTTCTACGATAATCTCGGATATTGTTCCGTGAGAAGTATACAGAATCACCGATATCGCTGTTGCCGTGCTATTGAATGCGAAAAACCCGTTTTCTGGTGTTTTGAGCACTCCACAGTGCGTTTGAAATGCGGAAACTGCGATATCTTGGTTTTCGTGGGGTTTCAAGCTGAGATATGCATTTTCTGCGATAATCTTGGTGTTTTTTCTGTGAGAAGTATGCACAATCATCGAAACCACTCTTTTGGAGCTATTTAATGCAAGTAATACGTTATGTAGTGTTTTGACCACCCCTTAGTGCGTTTGATATCGAGAAACCGCGATATCTTGTTTTTCGTGGGGTATCAAGCTGAGATATGCATTTTCTGCGATAATCTTGGAGTTTCTTCCGTGAGATATATATGCAGCATCGCCGTGGTCGCTGGTTTAATGCCATTTAATGCGGAAAAAACCGTTTTCTGGTGTTTTCGCCACTCCACAGAACGTTTGATATGCACAACCGGCGATATCTTGGTTTTCGGGGGGTTTCAAGCTGAGATATGCATTTTCTGCGATAATCTTTTTGAGTCTTCTGTGAGAAGTAGCAGGATCATCGAAATCGCTCTTTTGGAGCTATTTAATGCGGGAATCACGTTATCTGGAGTTTTCACCACTCCGCAGTGCGTTTGATATGGAGAAACGGCGATATCTTGTTTTTCGTGTGGTTTCCAGCTGGATTTGCATTTTCCACGATAATCTTGTTGAGTCTTCTGTGAGAAGTAGCAGGATCATCGAATTCGCCCTTTTGGAGATATTTAATGCGAGAACAACGTTATCTGGTGTTTTCACCACTCCACAATGCGTTTGATATGCAGAACCGGCAGTATCTTGGTTTTCTTGGGGTTTCAAGCTGAGATATGCATTTTCTGCGATAATCTTCTTGAGTCTTCTGTGAGAAGTAGCAGGATCATCGAAATCGCTCATTGGAGCTATTTAATGCGGGAAACACGTTATCTGGTGTTTTCACCACTCCGCAGTGCGTTTGATATGCAGAACCGGCGATATTTTGATTTTCTTGCGGTTTCCAGCTGGATATGCATTTTCCACGATAATCTTGTTGAGTCTTCTGTGAGAAGTAACAGAATCATCGAAATCGCTCTTTTGGAGCTATGTAATGCGAGAAACACGTTATCTGGTGTTTTGACCGCTCCACAGTGCGTTTGATATCCAGAACCGGCGATATCTGGTTTTGGTCGCGTTTCAAGCTGAGTTATGCATTTTCTGCGATAATCTTGGTGAGTCTTCTGTGAGAAGTATACAGAATCATCGAAACCACTCTTTTGGAGCTATTTCATGCAAGTAACACGTTATGTGGTGTTTTGACCACCCCTTAGTGCGTTTGATATCGAGAAACCGCGATATCTTGTTTTTCGTGGGGTATCAAGCTGAGATATGCATTTTCTGCGATAATCTTGAAGTTTCTTCTATGAGAAGTACGCAGCATCGCCGAGGTCGCCGGTTTAATGCCATTTAATGCGGAAAAAACCGTTTTCTGGTGTTTTCGCCACTCCATAGAACGTTTGATATGCACAACCGGCGATATCTTGGTTTTCGGGGGGTTTCCAGATGGATATGATTTTTCTACGATAATTTTGGTTAGTCTTCAGTGATAAGTATGCAGGATCATCGAATTCGCCCTTTTGGAGATATTTAATGCGAGAACAACGTTATCTGGTGTTTTCACCACTCCACAATGCGTTTGATATGCAGAACCGGCGGTATCTTGGTTTTCGTGGGGATTCAAGCTGAGATATGCATTTTCTGCGATAATCTTGTTGAGTCTTCTGTGAGAAGTAGCAGGATCATCGAATTCGCCCTTTTGGAGATATTTAATGCGACAACAACGTTATCTGGTGTTTTCACCACTCCACAATGCGTTTGATATGCAGAACCGGCGGTATCTTGGTTTTCGTGGGGTTTCAAGCTGAGATATGCATTTTCTGCGATAATCTTGGAGTTTCTTCCATGAGAAGTATGCAGCATCGCCGAGGTCGCTGGTTTAATGCCATTTAATGCGGAAAAAACCGTCTTCTGGTGTTTTCGCCACTCCACAGAACGTTTGATATGCACAACCGGCGATATCTTGGTTTTCGGGGGGTTTCCAGCTGGATATGATTTTCCTACGATAATTTTGGTTAGTCTTCAGTGATAATTATGCAGGATCATCGAATTCGCCATTTTGGAGATATTTAATGCGAGAACAACGTTATCTGGTGTTTTCACCACTCCACAATGCGTTTGATATGCAGAACCGGCGGTATCTTGGTTTTCGTGGGGTTTCAAGCTGAGATATGCATTTTCTGCGATAACCTTGTTGAGTCTTCTGTGAGAAGTATGCACAATCATCGAAATCCCTCTTTTGGAGCTATGTAATGCGAGAAACACGATATCTGGTGTTTGGACCACTCCACAGTGCGTTTGATATCCAGAACCGGCGATATCTGGTTTTGGTCGCGTTTCAAGCTGAGTTATGCATTTTCTGCGATAATCTTGGTGTTTATTCTGTGAGAAGTATGCACAATCATCGAAATCGCTCTTTTGGAGCTATTTAATGCAAGTAACACGTTATGTGGTGTTATGACCACCCCTTAGTGCGTTTGATATCCAGAAACCGCGATATCTAGTTTTTCGTGAGGTTTCAAGCTGGATTTGCATTTTCCACGATAATCTTGTTGAGTCTTCTGTGAGATGTAGCAGATTCATCGAATTCGCCCTTTTGGAGATATTTAATGCGAGAACAACGTTATCTGGTGTTTTCACCACTCCACAATGCGTTTGATATGCAGAACCGGCGGTATCTTGGTTTTCGTGGGGTTTCAAGCTGAGATATGCATTTTCTGCGATAATCTTGGAGTTTCTACCGTGAAAAGTATGCAGCATCGCCAAGGTCGCTGGTTTAATGCCATTTAATGCGGACAAAACCGTTTTCTGGTGTTTTCGCCACTCCACAGACAGTTTGATAAGCACAACCGGCGATATCTTGGTTTTCGGGCGGTTTCCAGCTGGATATGATTTTTCTACGCTAATTTTGGTTAGTCTTCAGTGATAATTATGCAGGATCATCGAATTCGCCCTTTTGGAGATATTTAATGCGAGAACAACGTTATCTGGTGTTTTCACCACTCCACAATGCGTTTGATATGCAGAACCGGCGGTATCTTGGTTTTCGTGGGGTTTCAAGCTGAGATATGCATTTTCTGCGATAACCTTGTTGAGTCTTCTGTGAGAAGTAGCAGGATCATCGAAATCGCTCTTTTGGAGCTATTTAACGCGGGAAACACGTTATCTGGTGTTTTCACCACTCCGCAGTGCGTTTGATATGCAGATCCGGCGATATCTTGATTTTCGTGTGGTTTCCAGCTGGATTTGCATTTTCCACGATAATCTTGTTGAGTCTTCTGTAAGAAGTAGCAGGATCATCGAATTCGCCCTTTTGGAGATATTCAATGAGAGAACAACGTTATCTGGTGTTTTCACCACTCCACAATGCGTTTGATATACAGAACCGGCGGTATCTTGGTTTTCGTGGGGTTTCAAGCTGAGATATGCATTTTCTGCGATAATCTTGGAGTGTCTTCCATGAGAAGTATGCAGCATCGCCGAGGTCGCTGGTTTAATGCCATTTAATGCGGAAGAAACCGTTTTCTGGTGTTTTCGCCACTCCACAGAACGTTTGATATGCACAACCGGCGATATCTTGGTTTTCGGGGGGTTTCCAGATGGATATGATTTTTCTACGATAATTTTGGTTAGTCTTCAGTGATAAGTATGCAGGATCATCGAAATCGCTCTTTTGGAGCTATGTAATGCGAGAAACACGTTATCTGGTGTTTTCACCACTCCACAATGCGTTTGATATGCAGAACCGGCGGTATCTTGGTTTTCGTGGGGTTTCAAGTTGAGATATGCATTTTCTGCGATAATCTTCATGAGTCTTCTGTGAGAAGTAGCAGGATCATCGAAATCGCTCTTTTGGAGCTATTTAACGCGGGAAACACGTTATCTGGTGTTTTCACCACTCCGCAGTGCGTTTGATATGCAGATCCGGCGATATCTTGATTTTCGTGTGGTTTCCAGCTGGATTTGCATTTTCCACGATAATCTTGTTGAGTCTTCTGTAAGAAGTAGCAGGATCATCGAATTCGCCCTTTTGGAGATATTTAATGCGAGAACAACGTTATCTGGTGTTTTCACCACTCCACAATGCGTTTGATATACAGAACCGGCGGTATCTTGGTTTTCGTGGGGTTTCAAGCTGAGATATGCATTTTCTGCGATAATCTTGGAGTTTCTTCCGTGAGAAGTATGCAGCATCGCCAAGGTCGCTGGTTTAATGCCATTTAATGCGGAAAAAACCGTTTTCTGGTGTTTTCGCCACTCCACAGAACGTTTGATATGCACAACCGGCGATTTCTTGGTTTTCGGGGGGTTTCCAGATGGATATGATGTTTCTACGATAATTTTGGGTGGTCTTCAGTGATAAGTATGCAGGATCATGGAATTCGCCCTTTTGGAGATATTTAATGCGGGAAACACGTTATCTGGTGTTTTGACCACTCCGCAGTGCGTTTGATATGCAGAACCGGCGATAGTTTGATTTTCTTGTGGTTTCCAGCTGGATATGCATTTTCCACGATAATCTTTGTTGAGTCTTCTGTGAGAAGTAACAGAATCATCGAAATCGCTCTTTTGGAGCTATGTAATGAGAGAAACACGTTATCTGGTGTTTTGACCACTCCACAGTGCGTTTGATATCCCGAACCGGCGATATCTGGTTTTGGTCGCGTTTCAAGCTGAGCTATGCATTTTCTGCGATAATCTTGGTGTTTATTCTGTGAGAAGTATGCACAATCATCGAAATCGCTCTTTTGGAGCTATATAATGCGAGATACACGTTATGTAGTGTTTTCACCACCCCATAGTGCGTTTGATATTCAGAACCGGCGATATCTTGATTTTCGTGGGGTTTCCAAATGGATATGCATTTTCTGCGATAATCTTGGTGAGTCTTCTGTGAGAAGTATACAGAATCATCGAAACCGCTCTTTTGGAGCTATTTAATGCAAGTAACACGTTATGTGGTCTTTTGACCACCCCTTAGTGCGTTTGATATCCAGAAACCGCGATATCTTGTTTTTCGTGTGGTTTCAAGCTGAGATATGCATTTTCTGCGATAATCTTGGAGTTTCTTCCCTGAGATATATGCAGCATCGCCGAGGTCGCTGGTTTAACGCCATTGAATGCGGAAAAAACCGTTTTCTGGTGTTTTCGCCACTCCACAGTACGTTTGACATGCACAACCGGCGATATCTTGGTTTTGGGGGGGGGGTTCCAGCTAGATATGTCCTTTCTACGATAATTTTTAGTTAGTCTTCAGTGATAATTATGCAGGATCATCGAATTCGCCCTTTTGGAGATATTTAATGCGAGAACAACGTTATCTGGTGTTTTCACCACTCCACAATGCGTTTGATATGCAGAACCGGCGATATCTTGGTTTTCGTGGGGTTTCAAGCTGAGATATGCATTTTCTGCGATAATCTTGGAGTTTCTTCCATGAGAAGTATGCAGCAGCGCCGAGGTCGCTGGTTTAGTGCCATCTAATGCGGAAAAAACCGTTTTCTGGAGTTTTCGCCACTCCACAGAACGTTTGATATGCACAACCGGCGATATCTTGGTATTCGGGTGGTTTCCAGATGGATATGATTTTTCTACGATAATTTTGGTTAGTCTTCAGTGATAAGTATGCAGGATCATCGAATTCGCCCTTTTGGAGATATTTAATGCGAGAACAACGTTATCTGGTGTTTTCACCACTCCACAATGCGTTTGATATGCAGAACCGGCGATATCTTGGTTTTCGTGGGGTTTCAAGCTGAGATATGCATTTTCTGCGATAATCTTGGAGTTTCTTCCATGAGAAGTATGCAGAATCATCGAAATCGCTCTTTTGGAGCTATTTAATGCAAGTAACACGTTATGTGGTCTTTTGACCACCCCTTAGTGCGTTTGATATCCAGAAACCGCGATATCTTGTTTTTCGTGTGGTTTCAAGCTGAGATATGCATTTTCTGCGATAATCTTGGAGTTTCTTCCCTGAGATATATGCAGCATCGCCGATGTCGCTGGTTTAATGCCATTTAATGCGGAAAAAACCGTTTTCTGGTGTTTTCGCCACTCCACAGTACGTTTGACATGCACAAACGGCGATATCTTGGTTTTGGGGGGGGGGGGGTTCCAGCTAGATATGTCCTTTCTACGATAATTTTTAGTTAGTCTTCAGTGATAATTATGCAGGATCATCGAATTCGCCCTTTTGGAGATATTTAATGCGAGAACAACGTTATCTGGTGTTTTCACCACTCCACAATGCGTTTGATATGCAGAACCGGCGATATCTTGGTTTTCGTGGGGTTTCAAGCTGAGATATGCATTTTCTGCGATAATCTTGGAGTTTCTTCCATGAGAAGTATGCAGCAGCGCCGAGGTCGCTGGTTTAGTGCCATCTAATGCGGAAAAAACCGTTTTGTGGAGTTTTCGCCACTCCACAGAACGTTTGATATGCACAACCGGCGATATCTTGGCATTCGGGGGGTTTCCAGATGGATATGATTTTTCTACGATAATTTTGGTTAGTCTTCAGTGATAAGTATGCAGGATCATCGAATTCGCCCTTTTGGAGATATCTGATGCGAGAACGACGTTATCTGGTGTTTTCACCACTCCACAATGCGCTTGATATGCAGAACCGGCGGTATCTTGGTTTTCGTGGGGTTTCAAACTGAGATATGCATATTCTGCGATAATCTTGTTGAGTCTTCTGTGAGAAGTAGCAGGATCATCGAAATCGCACTTTTGGAGCTATGTAATGCGAGAAATACGTTATCTGGAGTTTTCACCACTCCACAGTGCGATTGATATGCTGAACCGGCGATATCTTGGTTTTCGTGGGGTTTCCAGCTCGATATGCATTTTCTACGATAAACTTGGTGAGCCCTATGTGAGAAGTAACAGAATCATCGATATCGCACTTTTGGAGCTATTTAATGCGGGAAACACGTTATCCGGTGTTTTCACCACTCCACTTTGCGTTTGATATGCAGAAAAGGCGATATCTTGGTTTTCGTCGGGTTTCAAGCTGAGTTATGCATTTTCTGCGATAATCTTGGAGTTTCTTCCGTGAGAAGTATGCAGCATCGCCAATGTCGCTGGTTTAATGCCATTTAATGCGGAAAAAACCGTTTTCTGGTGTTTTCGCCACTCCACAGAACGTTTGGTATGCACAACCGGCGATATCTTGGTTTTCGGGGGGTTTCCAGCTGGATATGATTTTTCTACGTTAATTTTGGTTAGTCTTCAGTGATAAGTATGCAGGGTCATCGAATTCGCCCTTTTGCAGATATTTAATGCGAGAAAAACGTTATCTGGTGTTTTCACCACTCCACAATGCGTTTGATATGCAGATCCGGCGATATATTGATTTTCGTGTGGTTTCCAGCTGGATTTGCATTTTCCACGATAATCTTGTTGAGTCTTCTGTGAGAAGAAACAGAACCATCGAAATCGCACATTGGGAGCTATTTAATGCGGGAAGCACGTTATTTGGTGTTTTCACCACTCCGCAGTGCGTTTGATATGCAGAACCGGCGATATTTTGATTTTCGTGTGGTTTCCAGCTGGATATGCACTTTCCACGATAATCTTGTCGAGTCTTCTGTGAGAAGTAACAGAATCATCGAAATCGCACTTTTGGAGCTATGTAATGCGAGAAACACGTTATCTGGTGTTTGGACCACTCCACAGTGCGTTTGATATCCAGAACCGGCGATATCTTGGTTTTGGTCGCGTTTCAAGCTGAGTTATGCATTTTCTGCGATAATCTTGGTGAGTCTTCTGTGAGAAGTATACAGAATCATCGAAACCGCTCTTTTGGAGCTATTTAATGCAAGTAACACGTTATGTGGTGTTTTGACCACCCCTTAGTGGGTTTGATATCGAGAAACCGCGATATCCTGTTTTTCGTGGGGTTTCAAGCTGAGATATGCATTTTCTGCGATAACCTTGGAGTTTCTTCCGTGAGATATATGCAGCATCGCCGAGGTCGCTGGTTTAATGCCATTTAATGCGGAAAAAACCGTTTTCTGGTGTTTTCGCCACTCCACAGTACGTTTGATGTGCACAATCGGCGATATCTTGGTTTTGGGAGGGGTTCCAGCTGGATATGTCTTTTCTGCGATAATTTTTAGTTAGTCTTCAGTGATAAGTATGCAGGATCATCGAATTCGCCCTTTTGGAGATATTTAATGCGAGAACAACGTTATCTGATGTTTTCACAACTCCACAATGCGTTTGATATGCAGAACCGGCGGTATCTTGGTTTTCGTGGGGTTTCAAGCTGAGATATGCATTTTCTGCGATACTCTTGGAGTTTCTTCCGTGAGAAGTATGCAGCTTCGCCAAGGTCGCTGGTTTAATGCCATTTAATGCGGAAAAAACCGTTTTCTGGTGATTTCGCCACTCCACAGAACGTTTGATATGCACAACCGGCGATATCTTGGTTTTCCGGGGGTGTCCAGATGGATATGATTTTTCTACGATAATTTTGGTTAGTCTTCAGTGATAAGTATGCAGGATCATCGAATTCGCCCTTTTGGAGATCTTTAATGCGAGAACAACGTTATCTGGTGTTTTCACCACTCCACAATGCGTTTGATATGCAGAACCGGCGGTATCTTGGTTTTCGTGGGGTTGCAAGCTGAGATAAGCATTTTCTGCGATAATCTTATTGAGTCTTCTGTGAGAAGTAGCAGGATCATCGAAATCGCTCTTTTGGAGCTATTTAATGCGGGAAACACGTTATCTGGTGTTTTGACCACTCCGCAGTGCGTTTGATATGCAGAACCGGTGATAGTTTGATTTTCTTGTGGTTTCCAGCTGGAAATGCATTTTCCACGATAATCTTGTTGAGTCTTCTGTGAGAAGTAACAGAATCATCGAAATCGCTCTTTTGGAGCTATGTAATGCGAGAAACACGTTATCTGGTGTTTTGACCACTCCACAGTGCGTTTGATATCCAGAACCGGCGATATCTGGTTTTGGTCGTGTTTCAAGCTGAGTTATGCATTTTCTGCGATAATCTTGGTGAGTCTTCTGTGAGAAGTATACAGAATCATCGAAACCGCTCTTTTGGAGCTATTTAATGCAAGTAACACGTTATGTGGTCGTTTGACCACCCCTTAGTGCGTTTGATATCCAGAAACCGCGATATCTTGTTTTTCGTGTGGTTTCAAGCTGAGATATGCATTTTCTGCGATACTCTTGGAGTTTCTTCCGTGAGAAGTATGCAGCTTCGCCAAGGTCGCTGGTTTAATGCCATTTAATGCGGAAAAAACCGTTTTCTGGTGATTTCGCCACTCCAAAGAACGTTTGATATGCACAACCGGCGATACCTTGGTTTTCCGGGGGTGTCCAGATGGATATGATTTTTCTACGATAATTTTGGTTAGTCTTCAGTGATAAGTATGCAGGATCATCGAATTCGCCCTTTTGGAGATATTTAATGCGAGAACGACGTTATGTGGTGTTTTCACCACTCCACAATGCGTTTGATATGCAGGACCGGCGGTATCTTGGTTTTCATGGGGTTTCAAGCTGAGATATGCATATTCTGCGATAATCTTGTTGAGTCTTCTGTGAGAAGTAGCAGGATCATCGAAATCGCTCTTTTGGAGCTAGTTAATGCGGTAAACACGTTATCTGGTGTTTTCACCACTCCGCAGTGCGTTTGATATGCAGAACCGGGGATATTTTGATTTTCTTGTGGTTTCCAGCTGGATATGCATTTTCCACGATAATCTTGTGGAGTCTTCTGTGAGATGTAACAGAATCATCGAAATCGCACTTTTGGAGCTATGTAATGCGAGAAACACGTTATCTGGTGTTTTGACCGCTCCACAGAGCGTTTGATATCCAGAACCGGCGATATCTGGTTTTGGTCGTGTTTCAAGCTGAGTTATGCATTTTCTGCGATAATCTTGGTGTTGATTCTGTGAGAAGTATGCACAATCATCGAAATCGCTCTTTTGGAGCTATTTAATGCGAGATACACGTTATGTGGTGTTTTCACCACCCCATAGTGCGTTTGATATTCAGAACCGGCGATATCTTGATTTTCGTGGGGTTTCCAGCTGGATATCCATTTTCCACGATAATCTTGTTGAGTCTTCTGTGAGAAGTAGCAGGATCATCGAATTCGCCCATTTGGAGATATTTCATGCGAGAAAAACGTTATCTGGTGTTTTCACCACTCCACAATGCGTTTGATATGCAGAACCGGCGATATCTTGGTTTTCGTGGGGTTTCAAGCTGAGATATGCATTTTCTGCGATAATCTTGGAGTTTCATCCGTGAGAAGTATGCAGCATCGCCAAGGTCGCTGGTTTAATGCCATTTAATGCGGAAAAAACCGTTTTCTGGTGTTTTCGCCACTCCACAGAACGTTTGACATGCACAACCGGCGATATCTTGGTTTTCGGTGGGTTTCCAGCTGGATATGATTTTTCTACGTTAATTTTGGTTAGTCTTCAGTGATAAGTATGCAGGGTCATCGTATTCGCCCTTTTGGAGATATTTAATGCGAGAAAAACGTTATCTGGTGTTTTCACCACTCCACAATGCGTTTGATATGCAGATCGGGCGATATCTTGATTTTCGTGTGGTTTCCAGCTGGATTTGCATTTTCCACGATAATCTTGTTGAGTCTTCTGTGAGAAGAAACAGAACCATCGAAATCGCACTTTTGGAGCTATTTAATGCGGGAAGCACGTTATCTGGTGTTTTCACCACTCCGCAGTGCGTTTGATATGCAGAACCGGCGATATTTTGATTTTCGTGTGGTTTCCAGCTGGATATGCATTTTCCACGGTAATATTGTCGAGTCTGCTGTGAGAAGTAACAGAATCATCGAAATCGCTCTTTTGGAGCTATGTAATGCGAGAAACACGTTATCTGGTGTTTGGACCACTCCACAGTGCGTTTGATATCCAGAACCGGCGATATCTTGGTTTTGGTCGCGTTTCAAGCTGAGTTATGCATTTTCTGCGATAATCTTGGTGAGTCTTCTGTGAGAAGTATACAGAATCATCGAAACCACTCTTTTGGAGCTATTTCATGCAAGTAACACGTTATGTGGTGTTTTGACCACCCGTTAGTGCGTTTGATATCGAGAAACCGCGATATCTTGTTTTTCGTGGGGTATCAAGCTGAGATATGCATTTTCTGCGATAATCTTGGAGTTTCTTCCGTGAGATATATGCAGCATCGCCGATGTCGCTGGTTTAATGCCATTTAATGCGGAAAAAACCGTTTTCTGGTGTTTTCGCCACTCCACAGTACGTTTGATATGCACAACCGGCGATATCTTGGTTTTGGAAGGGGTTCCAGCTGGATATGTCTTTTCTACGATAATTTTTAGTTAGTCTTCAGTGATAAACATGCAGGATCATCGAATTCGTCCTGTTGTAGATATTTAATGCGAGAACAACGTTATCTGGTGTTTTCACCACTCCACAATGTGTTTGATATGCAGAACCGTCGGTATCTTGGTTTTCGTGGGGTTTCAAGATGAGATATGCATTTTCTGCGATAATCTTGTTGAGTCTTCTGTGAGAAGTAGCATGATCATCGAAATCGCTCTTGTGGAGCTATTTAATGCGAGAAACACCTTATCTGGTGTTTTCACCACTCCACAGTGCGTTTGATATGCGGAACCGGCGATATATTAGTTTTCGTGGGGTTTCAAGCTGAGATATGCATTTTCTGCGATAATCTTGGAGTTTCTTCCGTGAGAAGTATGCAGCATCGCCGAGGTCGCTGGTTTAATGCCATTTAATGCGGAAAAAACCGTTTTCTGGTGTTTTCGCCACTCCACAGAACGTTTGATATGCACAACCGGCGATATCTTGGTTTTCGGGGGGTTTCAAGCTGAGATATGCATTTTCTGCGATAATCTTTTTGAGTCTTCTGTGAGAAGTAGCAGGATCATCGAAATCGCTCTTTTGGAGCTATTTAATGCGGGAATCACGTTATCTGGAGTTTTCACCACTCCGCAGTGCGTTTGATATGGAGAAACGGCGATATCTTGTTTTTCGTGTGGTTTCCAGCTGGATTTGCATTTTCCACGATAATCTTGTTGAGTCTTCTGTGAGAAGTAGCAGGATCATCGAATTCGCCCTTTTGGAGATATTTAATGCGAGAACAACGTTATCTGGTGTTTTCACCACTCCACAATGCGTTTGATATGCAGAACCGGCAGTATCTTGGTTTTCTTGGGGTTTCAAGCTGAGATATGCATTTTCTGCAATAATCTTCTTGAGTCTTCTGTGAGAAGTAGCAGGATCATCGAAATCGCTCATTGGAGCTATTTAATGCGGGAAACACGTCATCTGGTGTTTTCACCACTCCGCAGTGCGTTTGATATGCAGAACCGGCGATATTTTGATTTTCTTGCGGTTTCCAGCTGGATTTGCATTTTCCACGATAATCTTGTTGAGTCTTCTGTGAGAAGAAACAGAATCATCGAAATCGCACTTTTGGAGCTATGTAATGCGAGAAACACGTTATCTGGTGTTTTGACCGCTCCACAGTGCGTTTGATATCCAGAACCGGCGATATCTGGTTTTGGTCGCGTTTCAAGCTGAGTTATGCATTTTCTGCGATAATCTTGGTGTTTATTCTGTGAGAAGTATGCACAATCATCGAAATCGCTCTTTTGGAGCTATTTAATGCAAGTAACACGTTATGTGGTGTTATGACCACCCCTTAATGCGTTTGATATCCAGAAACCGCGATATCTAGTTTTTCGTGAGGTTTCAAGCTGGATTTGCATTTTCCACGATAATCTTGGAGTTTCTTCCCTGAGATATATGCAGCATCGCCGAGGTCGCTGGTTTAACGCCATTGAATGCGGAAAAAACCGTTTTCTGGTGTTTTCGCCACTCCACAGTACGTTTGACATGCACAACCGGCGATATCTTGGTTTTGGGGGGGGGGTTCCAGCTAGATATGTCCTTTCTACGATAATTTTTAGTTAGTCTTCAGTGATAATTATGCAGGATCATCGAATTCGCCCTTTTGGAGATATTTAATGCGAGAACAACGTTATCTGGTGTTTTCACCACTCCACAATGCGTTTGATATGCAGAACCGGCGATATCTTGGTTTTCGTGGGGTTTCAAGCTGAGATATGCATTTTCAGCGATAATCTTGGAGTTTCTTCCATGAGAAGTATGCAGCAGCGCCGAGGTCGCTGGTTTAGTGCCATCTAATGCGGAAAAAACCGTTTTCTGGAGTTTTCGCCACTCCACAGAACGTTTGATATGCACAACCGGCGATATCTTGGTATTCGGGGGGTTTCCAGATGGATATGATTTTTCTACGATAATTTTGGTTAGTCTTCAGTGATAAGTATGCAGGATCATCGAATTCGCCCTTTTGGAGATATCTAATGCGAGAACGACGTTATCTGGTGTTTTCACCACTCCACAATGCGTTTGATATGCAGAACCGGCGGTATCTTGGTTTTCGTGGGGTTTCAAGCTGAGATATGCATATTCTGCGATAATCTTGGTGTTTATTCTGTGAGAAGTATGCAGAATCATCGAAATCGCTCTTTTGGAGCTATTTAATGCAAGTAACACGTTATGTGGTCTTTTGACCACCCCTTAGTGCGTTTGATATCCAGAAACCGCGATATCTTGTTTTTCGTGTGGTTTCAAGCTGAGATATGCATTTTCTGCGATAATCTTGGAGTTTCTTCCCTGAGATATATGCAGCATCGCCGAGGTCGCTGGTTTAATGCCATTTAATGCGGAAAAAACCGATTTCTGGTGTTTTCGCCACTCCACAGTACGTTTGACATGCACAACCGGCGATATCTTGGTTTTGGGGGGGGGGGGGGGTTCCAGCTAGATATGTCCTTTCTACGATAATTTTTAGTTAGTCTTCAGTGATAATTATGCAGGATCATCGAATTCGCCCTTTTGGAGATATTTAATGCGAGAACAACGTTATCTGGTGTTTTCACCACTCCACAATGCGTTTGATATGCAGAACCGGCGATATCTTGGTTTTCGTGGGGTTTCAAGCTGAGATATGCATTTTCTGCGATAATCTTGGAGTTTCTTCCATGAGAAGTATGCAGCAGCGCCGAGGTCGCTGGTTTAGTGCCATCTAATGCGGAAAAAACCGTTTTGTGGAGTTTTCGCCACTCCACAGAACGTTTGATATGCACAACCGGCGATATCTTGGCATTCGGGGGGTTTCCAGATGGATATGATTTTTCTACGATAATTTTGGTTAGTCTTCAGTGATAAGTATGCAGGATCATCGAATTCGCCCTTTTGGAGATATCTGATGCGAGAACGACGTTATCTGGTGTTTTCACCACTCCACAATGCGCTTGATATGCAGAACCGGCGGTATCTTGGTTTTCGTGGGGTTTCAAACTGAGATATGCATATTCTGCGATAATCTTGTTGAGTCTTCTGTGAGAAGTAGCAGGATCATCGAAATCGCACTTTTGGAGCTATGTAATGCGAGAAATACGTTATCTGGAGTTTTCACCACTCCACAGTGCGATTGATATGCTGAACCGGCGATATCTTGGTTTTCGTGGGGTTTCCAGCTCGATATGCATTTTCTACGATAAACTTGGTGAGCCCTATGTGAGAAGTAACAGAATCATCGATATCGCACTTTTGGAGCTATTTAATGCGGGAAGCACGTTATCCGGTGTTTTCACCACTCCACTTTGCGTTTGATATGCAGAAAAGGCGATATCTTGGTTTTCGTCGGGTTTCAAGCTGAGTTATGCATTTTCTGCGATAATCTTGGTGTTTATTCTGTGAGAAGTATGCACAATCATCGAAATCGCTCTTTTGGAGCTATTTAATGCGAGATACACGTTATGTGGTGTTTTCACCACCCCATAGTGCGTTTGATATTCAGAACCGGCGATATCTTGATTTTCGTGGGGTTTCCAGCTGGAAATGCATTTTCCACGATAATCTTGTTGAGTCTTCTGTGAGAAGTAGCAGGATCATCGAATTCGCCCTTTTGGAGATATTTAATGCGAGAAAAACGTTATCTGGTGTTTTCACCACTCCACAATGCGTTTGATATGCAGAACCGGCTTTATTTTGTTTTCGTGGGGTTTCAAGCTGAGATATGCATTTTCTGCGATAACCTTGGAGTTTCTTCCGTGAGAAGTATGCAGCATCGCCAATGTCGCTGGTTTAATGCCATTTAATGCGGAAAAAACCGTTTTCTGCTGATTTCGCCACTCCAAAGAACGTTTGATATGCACAACCGGCGATACCTTGGTTTTCCGGGGGTGTCCAGATGGATATGATTTTTCTACGATAATTTTGGTTAGTCTTCAGTGATAAGTATGCAGGATCATCGAATTCGCCCTTTTGGAGATATTTAATGCGAGAACGACGTTATGTGGTGTTTTCACCACTCCACAGAACGTTTGGTATGCACAACCGGCGATATCTTGGTTTTCGGGGGGTTTCCAGCTGGATATGATTTTTCTACGTTAATTTTGGTTAGTCTTCAGTGATAAGTATGCAGGGTCATCGAATTCGCCCTTTTGCAGATATTTAATGCGAGAAAAACGTTATCTGGTGTTTTGACCACTCCGCAGTGCGTTTGATATGCAGAACCGGTGATAGTTTGATTTTCTTGTGGTTTCCAGCTGGAAATGCATTTTCCACGATAATCTTGTTGAGTCTTCTGTGAGAAGTAACAGAATCATCGAAATCGCTCTTTTGGAGCTATGTAATGCGAGAAACACGTTATCTGGTGTTTTGACCACTCCACAGTGCGTTTGATATCCAGAACCGGCGATATCTGGTTTTGGTCGTGTTTCAAGCTGAGTTATGCATTTTCTGCGATAATCTTGGTGAGTCTTCTGTGAGAAGTATACAGAATCATCGAAACCGCTCTTTTGGAGCTATTTAATGCAAGTAACACGTTATGTGGTCTTTTGACCACCCCTTAGTGCGTTTGATATCCAGAAACCGCGATATCTTGTTTTTCGTGTGGTTTCAAGCTGAGATATGCATTTTCTGCGATACTCTTGGAGTTTCTTCAGTGAGAAGTATGCAGCTTCGCCAAGGTCGCTGGTTTAATGCCATTTAATGCGGAAAAAACCGTTTTCTGCTGATTTCGCCACTCCAAAGAACGTTTGATATGCACAACCGGCGATACCTTGGTTTTCCGGGGGTGTCCAGATGGATATGATTTTTCTACGATAATTTTGGTTAGTCTTCAGTGATAAGTATGCAGGATCATCGAATTCGCCCTTTTGGAGATATTTAATGCGAGAACGACGTTATGTGGTGTTTTCACCACTCCACAATGCGTTTGATATGCAGGACCGGCGGTATCTTGGTTTTCATGGGGTTTCAAGCTGAGATATGCATATTCTGCGATAATCTTGTTGAGTCTTCTGTGAGAAGTAGCAGGATCATCGAAATCGCTCTTTTGGAGCTAGTTAATGCGGTAAACACGTTATCTGGTGTTTTCACCACTCCGCAGTGCGTTTGATATGCAGAACCGGGGATATTTTGATTTTCTTGTGGTTTCCAGCTGGATATGCATTTTCCACGATAATCTTGTGGAGTCTTCTGTGAGATGTAACAGAATCATCGAAATCGCACTTTTGGAGCTATGTAATGCGAGAAACACGTTATCTGGTGTTTTGACCGCTCCACAGTGCGTTTGATATCCAGAACCGGCGATATCTGGTTTTGGTCGCGTTTCAAGCTGAGTTATGCATTTTCTGCGATAATCTTGGTGTTGATTCTGTGAGAAGTATGCACAATCATCGAAATCGCTCTTTTGGAGCTATTTAATGCGAGATACACGTTATGTGGTGTTTTCACCACCCCATAGTGCGTTTGATATTCAGAACCGGCGATATCTTGATTTTCGTGGGGTTTCCAGCTGGATATCCATTTTCCACGATAATCTTGTTGAGTCTTCTGTGAGAAGTAGCAGGATCATCGAATTCGCCCATTTGGAGATATTTAATGCGAGAAAAACGTTATCTGGTGTTTTCACCACTCCACAATGCGTTTGATATGCAGAACCGGCGATATCTTGGTTTTCGTGGGGTTTCAAGCTGAGATATGCATTTTCTGCGATAATCTTGGAGTTTCATCCGTGAGAAGTATGCAGCATCGCCAAGGTCGCTGGTTTAATGCCATTTAATGCGGAAAAAACCGTTTTCTGGTGTTTTCGCCACTCCACAGAACGTTTGATATGCACAACCGGCGATATCTTGGTTTTCGGGGGGTTTCAAGCTGAGATATGCATTTTCTCCGATAATCTTTTTGAGTCTTCTGTGAGAAGTAGTAGGATCATCGAAATCGCTCTTTTGGAGCTATTTAATGCGGGAATCACGTTATCTGGAGTTTTCACCACTCCGCAGTGCGTTTGATATGGAGAAACGGCGATATCTTGTTTTTCGTGTGGTTTCCAGCTGGATTTGCATTTTCCACGATAATCTTGTTGAGTCTTCTGTGAGAAGTAGCAGGATCATCGAATTCGCCCTTTTGGAGATATTTAATGCGAGAACAACGTTATCTGGTGTTTTCACCACTCCACAATGCGTTTGATATGCAGATCGGGCGATATCTTGATTTTCGTGTGGTTTCCAGCTGGATTTGCATTTTCCACGATAATCTTGTTGAGTCTTCTGTGAGAAGAAACAGAACCATCGAAATCGCACTTTTGGAGCTATTTAATGCGGGAAGCACGTTATCTGGTGTTTTCACCACTCCGCAGTGCGTTTGATATGCAGAACCGGCGATATTTTGATTTTCGTGTGGTTTCCAGCTGGATATGCATTTTCCACGATAATATTGTCGATTCTGCTGTGAGAAGTAACAGAATCATCGAAATCGCTCTTTTGGAGCTATGTAATGCGAGAAACACGTTATGTGGTGTTTTGACCACCCCTTAGTGCGTTTGATATCGAGAAACCGCGATATCTTGTTTTTCGTGGGGTATCAAGCTGAGATATGCATTTTCTGCAATAATCTTCTTGAGTCTTCTGTGAGAAGTAGCAGGATCATCGAAATCGCTCATTGGAGCTATTTAATGCGGGAAACACGTCATCTGGTGTTTTCACCACTCCGCAGTGCGTTTGATATGCAGAACCGGCGATATTTTGATTTTCTTGCGGTTTCCAGCTGGATATGCATTTTCCACGATAATCTTGTTGAGTCTTCTCTGAGAAGTAACAGAATCATCGAAATCGCTCTTTTGGAGCTATGTAATGCGAGAAACACGTTATGTGGTGTTTTGACCACCCCTTAGTGCGTTTGATATCGAGAAACCGCGATATCTTGTTTTTCGTGGGGTATCAAGCTGAGATATGCATTTTCTGCGATAATCTTGGAGTTTCTTCCGTGAGATATATGCAGCATCGCCGATGTCGCTGGTTTAATGCGATTTAATGCGGAAAAAACCGTTTTCTGGTGTTTTCGCCACTCCACAGTACGTTTGATATGCACAACCGGCGATATCTTGGTTTTGGAAGGGGTTCCAGCTGGATATGTCTTTTCTACGATAATTTTTAGTTAGTCTTCAGTGATAAACATGCAGGATCATCGAATTCGTCCTGTTGTAGATATTTAATGCGAGAACAACGTTATCTGGTGTTTTCACCACTCCACAATGTGTTTGATATGCAGAACCGGCGGTATCTTGGTTTTCGTGGGGTTTCAAGATGAGATATGCATTTTCTGCGATAATCTTGTTGAGTCTTCTGTGAGAAGTAGCAGGATCATCGAAATCGCTCTTGTGGAGCTATTTAATGCGAGAAACACCTTATCTGGTGTTTTCACCACTCCACAGTGCGTTGGATATGCGGAACCGGCGATATATTAGTTTTCGTGGGGTTTCAAGCTGAGATATGCATTTTCTGCGATAATCTTGGAGTTTCTTCCGTGAGAAGTATGCAGCATCGCCGAGGTCGCTGGTTTAATGCCATTTAATGCGGAAAAAACCGTTTTCTGGCGTTTTCGCCACTCCACAGAAGGTTTGATATGCACAACCGGCGATATCTTGGTTTTCGGGGGGTTTCAAGCTGAGATATGCATTTTCTGCGATAATCTTTTTGAGTCTTCTGTGAGAAGTAGTAGGATCATCGAAATCGCTCTTTTGGAGCTATTTAATGCGGGAATCACGTTATCTGGAGTTTTCACCACTCCGCAGTGCGTTTGATATGGAGAAACGGCGATATCTTGTTTTTCGTGTGGTTTCCAGCTGGATTTGCATTTTCCACGATAATCTTGTTGAGTCTTCTGTGAGAAGTAGCAGGATCATCGAATTCGCCCTTTTGGAGATATTTAATGCGAGAACAACGTTATCTGGTGTTTTCACCACTCCACAATGCGTTTGATATGCAGAACCGGCAGTATCTTGGTTTTCTTGGGGTTTCAAGCTGAGATATGCATTTTCTGCAATAATCTTCTTGAGTCTTCTGTGAGAAGTAGCAGGATCATCGAAATCGCTCATTGGAGCTATTTAATGCGGGAAACACGTCATCTGGTGTTTTCACCACTCCGCAGTGCGTTTGATATGCAGAACCGGCGATATTTTGATTTTCTTGCGGTTTCCAGCTGGATATGCATTTTCCACGATAATCTTGTTGAGTCTTCTCTGAGAAGTAACAGAATCATCGAAATCGCTCTTTTGGAGCTATGTAATGCGAGAAACACGTTATCTGGTGTTTTGACCGCTCCACAGTGCGTTTGATATCCAGAACCGGCGATATCTGGTTTTGGTCGCGTTTCAAGCTGAGTTATGCATTTTCTGCGATAATCTTGGTGTTTATTCTGTGAGAAGTATGCACAATCATCGAATTCGCCCTTTTGGAGATATTTAATGCGAGAAAAACGTTATCTGGTGTTTTCACCACTCCACAATGCGTTTGATATCCAGAAACCGCGATATCTTGTTTTTCGTGGGGTTTCAAGCTGAGATATGCATTTTCTGCGATAATCTTGAAGTTTCTTCTATGAGAAGTATGCAGCATCGCCGAGGTCGCCGGTTTAATGCCATTTAATGCGGAAAAAACCGTTTTCTGGTGTTTTCGCCACTCCACAGAACGTTTGATATGCACAACCGGCGATATCTTGGTTTTCGGGGGGTTTCCAGATGGATATGATTTTTCTACGATAATTTTGGTTAGTCTTCAGTGATAAGTATGCAGGATCATCGAATTCGCCCTTTTGGAGATATTTAATGCGAGAACAACGTTATCTGGTGTTTTCACCACTCCACAATGCGTTTGATATGCAGAGCCGGCGGTATCTTGGTTTTCGTGGGGATTCAAGCTGAGATATGCATTTTCTGCGATAATCTTGTTGAGTCTTCTGTGAGAAGTAGCAGGATCATCGAATTCGCCCTTTTGGAGATATTTAATGCGAGAACAACGTTATCTGGTGTTTTCACCACTCCACAATGCGTTTCATATGCAGAACCGGCGGTATCTTGGTTTTCGTGGGGTTTCAAGCTGAGATATGCATTTTCTGCGATAATCTTGGAGTTTCTTCCATGAGAAGTATGCAGCATCGCCGAGGTCGCTGGTTTAATGCCATTTAATGCGGAAAAAACCGTCTTCTGGTGTTTTCGCCACTCCACAGAACGTTTGATATGCACAACCGGCGATATCTTGGTTTTCGGGGGGTTTCCAGCTGGATATGATTTTCCTACGATAATTTTGGTTAGTCTTCAGTGATAATTATGTAGGATCATCGAATTCGCCATTTTGGAGATATTTAATGCGAGAACAACGTTATCTGGTGTTTTCACCACTCCACAATGCGTTTGATATGCAGAACCGGCGGTATCTTGGTTTTCGTGGGGTTTCAAGCTGAGATATGCATTTTCTGGGATAACCTTGTTGAGTCTTCTGTGAGAAGTAGCAGGATCATCGAATTCGCCCTTTTGGAGATATTTAATGCGAGATAAACGTTATCTGGTGTTTTCACCACTCCACAATGCGTTAGATATGCAGAATCGGCTTTACTTTGTTTTCGTGGGGTTTCAAGCTGAGATATGCATTTTCTGCGATAATCTTGGAGTTTCTTCCGTGAGAAGTATGCAGCATCGCCAATGTCGCTGGTTTAATGCCATTTAATGCGGAAAAAACCGTTTTCTGGTGTTTTCGCCACTCCACAGAACATTTGGTATGCACAACCGGCGATATCTTGGTTTTCGGCTTGTTTCCAGCTGGATATGATTTTTCTACGTTAATTTTGGTTAGTCTTCAGTGATAAGTATGCAGGGTCATCGACTTCGCCCTTTTGCAGATATTTAATGCGAGAAAAACGTTATCTGGTGTTTTCACCACTCCACAATGCGTTTGATATGCAGATCCGGCGATATCTTGATTTTCGTGTGGTTTCCAGCTGGATTTGCATTTTCCACGATAATCTTGTTGAGTCTTCTGTGAGAAGAAACAGAATCATCGAAATCGCACTTTTGGAGCTATGTAATGCGAGAAACACGATATCTGGTGTTTGGACCACTCCACAGTGCGTTTGATATCCAGAACCGGCGATATCTGGTTTTGGTCGCGTTTCAAGCTGAGTTATGCATTTTCTGCGATAATCTTGGTGTTTATTCTGTGAGAAGTATGCACAATCATCGAAATCGCTCTTTTGGAGCTATTTAATGCAAGTAACACGTTATGTGGTGTTATGACCACCCCTTAATGCGTTTGATATCCAGAAACCGCGATATCTAGTTTTTCGTGAGGTTTCAAGCTGGATTTGCATTTTCCACGATAATCTTGTTGAGTCTTCTGTGAGATGTAGCAGATTCATCGAATTCGCCCTTTTGGAGATATTTAATGCGAGAACAACGTTATCTGGTGTTTTCACCACTCCACAATGCGTTTGATATGCAGAACCGGCGGTATCTTGGTTTTCGTGTGGTTTCCAGCTGGATATGCATTTTCCACGATAATCTTGTCGAGTCTTCTGTGAGAAGTAACAGAATCATCGAAATCGCACTTTTGGAGCTATGTAATGCGAGAAACACGTTATCTGGTGTTTGGACCACTCCACAGTGCGTTTCATATCCAGAACCGGCGATATCTGGTTTTGGTCGCGTTTCAAGCTGAGTTATGCATTTTCTGCGATAATCTTGGTGAGTCTTCTGTGAGAAGTATACAGAATCATCGAAACCGCTCTTTTGGAGCTATTTAATGCAAGTAACACGTTATGTGGTGTTTTGACCACCCCTTAGTGGGTTTGATATCGAGAAACCGCGATATCCTGTTTTTCGTGGGGTTTCAAGCTGAGATATGCATTTTCTACGATAACCTTGGAGTTTCTTCCGTGAGATATATGCAGCATCGCCGAGGTCGCTGGTTTAATGCCATTTAATGCGGAAAAAACCGTTTTCTGGTGTTTTCGCCACTCCACAGTACGTTTGATGTGCACAATCGGCGATATCTTGGTTTTGGGAGGGGTTCCAGCTGGATATGTCTTTTCTGCGATAATTTTTAGTTAGTCTTCAGTGATAAGTATGCAGGATCATCCTAATCGCTCTTTTGGACTTATTTAATGCGAGAAACACGTTATCTGGTGTTTTCATCACTCCGCAGTGCGTTTGATATGCAGAACCGGCGATGTCTTGGTTTTCGTGGAGTTTCAAGCTGAGATATGCATTTTCTACGATAATCTTCTTATTTCTTCTGTGAGAAGTGTGCAGAATCAACGAAACCGCTCTTTTGGAGCTATTTAATGCGTGAAACACGTTATCTGGTGTTTTCACCACTCCACAGGGCGTTTGATATGCAGAACCGGCGATATCTTCGTTTTCGTGGGGTTTCTAGCTGAGATATGCATCTGCTGCGATAATCTTCGTGTTTCTTTTGTGAGAAGTACGCAGATACGCCGAGGACGCTGGTTTACGGCCATTTAATGCGACAGAAACATTTTTCTGGTGTTTTCACCACTCCACAGTGCGTTTGATATGCAGATCCGGCGATATCTTGGTTTTGGTGGGATTTCAAGCTGAGTTATGCATTTTCTACTATAATCTTGGTGAGTCTTCTGTGAGAAGTATGCAGAATCATCGAAATCGGTCTTTTGGAGCTACTTAATGCGAGAAACACGCTATCTGGGGTTTTCACAACTCCACAGTACTTCTGATATGCAGAACAGGGGATATCTTGGTTTTGCGTGGGGTTTCAAGCTTAGATATGCATTTTCTGCGATAATCTTCTTATTTCTTCTGTGAGAAGTGTGCAGAATCAACGAAACCGCTCTTTTGGAGCTATTTAATGCGTGAAACACGTTATCTGGTGTTTTCACCACTCCACAGGGCGTTTGATATGCAGAACCGGCGATATCTTCGTTTTCGTGGGGTTTCTAGCTGAGATATGCATCTGCTGCGATAATCTTCGTGTTTCTTTTGTGAGAAGTACGCAGATACGCCGAGGACGCTGGTTTACGGCCATTTAATGCGAAAGAAACATTTTTCTGGTGTTTTCACCACTCCACAGTGCGTTTGATATGCAGATCCGGCGATATCTTGGTTTTGGTGGGATTTCAAGCTGAGTTATGCATTTTCTACTATAATCTTGGTGAGTCTTCTGTGAGAAGTATGCAGAATCATCCTAATCGCTCTTTTGGACTTATTTAATGCGAGAAACACGTTATCTGGTGTTTTCATCACTCCGCAGTGCGTTTGATATGCAGAACCGGCGATGTCTTGGTTTTCGTGGAGTTTCAAGCTGAGATATGCATTTTCTACGATAATCTTCTTATTTCTTCTGTGAGAAGTGTGCAGAATCAACGAAACCGCTCTTTTGGAGCTATTTAATGCGTGAAACACGTTATCTGGTGTTTTCACCACTCCACAGGGCGTTTGATATGCAGAACCGGCGATATCTTCGTTTTCGTGGGGTTTCTAGCTGAGATATGCATCTGCTGCGATAATCTTCGTGTTTCTTTTGTGAGAAGTACGCAGATACGCCGAGGACGCTGGTTTACGGCCATTTAATGCGACAGAAACATTTTTCTGGTGTTTTCACCACTCCACAGTGCGTTTGATATGCAGATCCGGCGATATCTTGGTTTTCGTGGAGTTTCAAGCTGAGATATGCATTTTCTACGAAAATCTTGGTGTTTCTTCTGTGAGAAGTGTGCAGAATCATCCTAATCGCTCTTTTGGAGCTATTTAATGCGAGAAACACGTTATCTGGTGTTTTCATCACTCCGCAGTGCGTTTGATATGCAGAACCGTCGATGTCTTGGTTTTCGTGGGGTTTCAAGCTGAGATATGCATTTTCTGCGATAATCTTCTTATTTCTTCTGTGAGAAGTGTGCAGAATCATCGAAACCGCTCTTTTGGAGCTATTTAATGCGAGAAACACGTTATCTGGTGTTTTCATCACTCCGCAGTGCGTTTGATATGCAGAAGCGGCGATGTCTCGGTTTTCGTGGGGTTTCAAGCTGAGATATATATTTTCTGCTATAATCTTGGTGTTTCTTGTGTGGGAAGTATGCAGAATCACCGCAATCGAACTTTTGGAGCTATTTAATGCGAGAAACACGTTATCTGGAGCTTTCACCACTCCGCAGTGCGTTTGATATGCAGAACAGGCGATATCTTGGTTTTCGTGGGGTTTCAAGATGAGTTATGCATTTTGTACGATAATGTTAGTGTTTTTTCGGTGAGAAGTATGCAGATTCGTCGATTTTACTCTTTTGGACTTATTTAATGCGAGAAACACGTTATCTGGTTTTTTCTCCACTCCACAGGGCGTTTGATATGCAGAACCGGCGATATCTTGGTTTTCGTGGGGTTTCAAGCTGAGATATGTATTTTCTGCGATAATCTTCTTATCTCTTCTCTGAGAAGTGTGCAGAATCATCGAAACTGCTCTTTTGGAGCTATTTAATGCGACAAACACGTTATCTGGTGTTTTCATCACTCCGCAGTGCGTTTGATATGCAGAACAGGGGATATCTTGGTTTGCGTGGGGTTTCAAGCTGAGATATGCATTTTCTGCGATAATCTTGGTGTTTCTTGTGTGGGAAGTATGCAGAATCACCGCAATCGAACTTTTGGAGCTATTTAATGCGAGAAACACGTTATCTGGTGTTTTTACCACTCCACAGTGCGTTTCATCTGCAGAACCGGCGATAGCTTGGTTTTCGTGAGGATTCCAGCTGGATACGCATTTTCTACGATAATCTTGGTGTTTCTTCTGTGACAAGTATGCAGAATCGTCGATGTTACTCTTTTGGACTTATTTAATGCGAGAAACACGTTATCTGGTTTTTTCTCCACTCCACAGGGCGTTTGTTATGCAGTACCGGCGATATCTTGGTTTTGGTGGGATTTCAAGGTGAGTTATGCATTGTCTACGATAATCTTGGTGAGTCTTCTGTGAGAAGTATGCAGAATCATATTAATCGCTCTTTTGGAGCTATTTAATGCGAGAAACACGTTATCTGTTGTTTTCACAACTCCACAGTGCGATTGATATGCAGAACCGGCGATATCTTTGTTTTCGTCGGGTTTCAAGCTGAGATATGCATTTTCCCCGATAATCTTGGTGGATCATCTGTGAGAAGTACGCAGAATCGTTGAATTCGCTCTTTTGGAGCTATTCAATGCGAGAAACACGTTATCTGGTGTTTTCACTACTCCACAGTGCGTTTGATATGCAGAACCGTCGATATCTTGTTTTTCGTGGGGTTTCAAGAGGAGATATGCATTTTCTGCGATAATCTTGGTGGATCTTCAGTGAGAAGTATGAAGAATCGTTGAATTCGCTATTTTGGAGCTATTCAATGCGAGAAACACGTTATCTGGTGTTTTCACAACTCCACAGTGCGTTTGATATGCAAAACAGGAGATATCTTGGTTTTCGTGGGGTTTCAAGATGAGATATGCATTTTCTGCGAAAATCTTGGTGGATCTTCGGTGAGAAGAATGCAGAATCGTCGATTTCGCTCTTTTCGAGCTATTTAATGCGAGAAACACGTTATCTGGTGTTTTCACCACTCCACAGTTCGTTTGATATGCAGAACCGTCGATATCTTGGTTTTCGTGGGGTTTCAAGCTGAGATATGCATTTTCTACGATAATCCTGGTGAGACTTCTGCCAGAAGTGTGCAGAATCATCGAGATTGCTCTGTTCGAGCTATTTAATGCGAAAAACACGTTATCTGGTGTGTTCCCCACTCCAGAGTTCGTTTGATAAGCAAAACCGGAGATATCTTGGTTTTCGTGGGGATTCAAGGTGAGTTATGCATTTTCTGCGATAATCTTGGTGGATCTTCTGTGAGAAGAATGCAGAATCGTCGATTTCGCTCTTTTGGAGCTATTCAATGCGAGAAACACGTTATCTGGTGTTTTCACAACTCCACAGTGCGTTTGATATGCAAAACAGGAGATATCTTGGTTTTCGTGGGGTTTCAAGATGAGATATGCATTTTCTGGGATAATCTTGGTGGATCTTCGGTGAGAAGAATGCAGAATCGTCGATTTCGCTCTTTTCGAGCTATTTAATGCGAGAAACACGTTATCTGGTGTTTTCACCACTCCACAGTGCGTTTGATATGCAGAACCGTCGATATCTTGGTTTTCGTGGGGTTTCAAGCTGAGATATGCATTTTCTGCGTTAATCTTGGAGTTTCTTCTGTGAGAAGTATGCACAATCATCGAAATCGCGCTTTTGGAACTATTTAATGCGAGAACACGTTATCTGGTGTTTTCACAACTCCACAGTGCGTTTGATATGCAGAACCGTCGATATCTTGGTTTTCGTGGGGTTTCAAGCTGAGATATGCATTTTCTACGATAATCCTTGTGAGACTTCTGCCAGAAGTGTGCACAATCATCGAGATCGCTCTTTTCGAGCTATTTAATGCGAAAAACACGTTATCTGGTGTTTTCCCCACTCCAGAGTTCGTTTGATATGCAAAACCCGAGATATCTTGGTTTTCGTGGGGATTCAAGATGCGTTATGCATTTTCTGCGATAATCTTGGTGGATCTTCTGTGAGAAGTATGCAGAATCATCGATTTCGCTCTTTTCGAGCTATTTAATGCGAGAAACACGTTATCTGGTGTTTTCCCCACTCCAGAGTTCGTTTGATATGCAAAACCCGAGATATCTTGGTTTTCGTGGGGTTTCAAGCTGAGATATGCATTTTCTGCGATAATCTTCTGATTTCTTCTGTGAGAAGTGTGCCGAATCATCGAATCCGCTATTTTGGAGCTATTTAATGCAAGAAACACGTTATCTGGTGTTCTCACGAACTCCGCAGTGCGGTTGATATGCAGAACCGTAGGTATCTTGGTTTTCGTGGGGTTTCAAGCTGAGATATGCATTTTCTGCGTTAATCTTGGAGTTTCTTCTGTGAGAAGTATGCACAATCATCGAAATCGCGCTTTTGGAACTATTTAATGCGAGAACACGTTATCTGGTGTTTTCGCCAGTGCGTAGTGCGTTTGATATGCTGAACCGGCGATAGCTTGGTTTTCGTGGGGTTTCAAGCTGAGATATGCATTTTCTACGATAATCTTGGTGAGTCTTCTGTGAGAAGTATGCAGAATCATCCTAATCGCTCTTTTGGAGCTATTTAATGCGAGAAACACGTTATCTGCTGTTTTCATCACTCCACAGTACGTTTGATTTGCAGAACAGGGGATATCTTGGTTTGCGTGGGGTTTCAACCTGAGATATTCATTTTCTGCGATAATCTTCTTATTTCTTCTGTGAGAAGTGTGCAGAATCATCGAATCCGCTATTTTGGAGCTATTTAATGCGAGAAACACGTTATCTGGTGTTCTCACGAAGTCCGCAGTGCGTTTGATATGCAGAACCGTAGGTATCTTGGTTTTAGTGGGGTTTCAAGCTGAGATACGCAATTTCTACATTAATCTTGGTGAGTCTGCTGTGAGAAGTATGCAGAATCATCGAAATCGCTCTTTTGGAGCTACTAAATGCGAGAAACACGTTATCTGCAGTTTTCACCGCTCCACAGTGCGTTTGATATTCAGAGCTGGCGATATATTGGTTTTGTTGGGGTTTCAAGCTGAGTTATGCATTTTCTGTGAAAATCTTGGTTTTTCTTCTGTGAGAAGTATGCAGAATCGCCGAGATCGCTGGTTTAGTGCCATTTAATGCTAAAAAATATGTTTTCCGGCGTTTTCACCACTCCACAGTGCGTTTGATATACAGAACCGGCGATATCATGGTTTTCGTGGGGTTTCCAGCTGGATACGCAATTTCTACGATAATCTTGGTGAGTCTTCTGTGAGAAGTATGCAGAATCATCGAAATCGCTCGTTTGGAGCTATTAAATGCGAGAAACACGTTATCTGGTGATTTCACCACTTCACAGTGCGTTTGATATGCAGAACCGTAGGTATCTTGGTTATCGTGGGGTTTCCAGCTGGATACGCAATTTCTACGATAATCTTGGTGGATCTTCTGTGAGAAGTATGCAGAATTACCGAAATCGCTGATTTAGTGCCTTTTAAAGCGAACAAACACGTTTTCTGGTGTTTTCACCACTCTACAGTGCGTTTGATATGCAGAACCGTCGATATCTTGGTTTTCGTGGGGTTTCAAGCTGAGATATGCATTTTCTGCGTTAATCTTGGAGTTTCTTCTGTGAGAAGTATGCACAATCATCGAAATCGCGCTTTTGGAACTATTTAATGCGAGAACACGTTATCTGGTGTTTTCACCAGTGCGCAGTGCGTTTGAAATGCTGAACCGGCGATAGCTTGGTTTTCGTGGGGATTCCAGCTGGATATGCATTTTCTGCGATAATCTTGGCGAGTCTGATGTCAGAAGTATGCAGAATCATCCTAATCGCTCTTTTGGAGCTATTTAATGCGAGAAACACGTTATCTGCTGTCTTCATCACTCCACAGTACGTTTGATTTGCAGAACAGGGGATATCTTGGTTTGCGTGGGGTGTCAACCTGAGATATTCATTTTCTGCGATAATCTTCTTATTTCTTCTGTGAGAAGTGTGCAGAATCATCGAATCCGCTATTTTGGAGCTATTTAATGCGAGAAACACGTTATCTGGTGTTCTCACGAAGTCCGCAGTGCGTTTGATATGCAGAACCGTAGGTATCTTGGTTTTCGTGGGGTTTCAAGCTGAGATATGCATTTTCTGCGTTAATCTTGGAGTTTCTTCTGTGAGAAGTATGCACAATCATCGAGATCGCTCTTTTCGAGCTATTTAATGCGAGAATCACGTTGTCTGGTGTTTTCACCACTCCACAGTACGTTTGGTATGCAGAGCAGGGGATATCTTGGTTTGCGTGGGGTTTCAAGCTGAGATATGCATTTTCTACGATAATCTTGGTGAGTCTTCTGTGAGAAGTATGCAGAATCATCCTAATCGCTCTTTTGGAGCTATTTAATGCGAGAAACACGTTATCTGCTGTTTTCATCACTCCACAGTACGTTTGATTTGCAGAACAGGGGATATCTTGGTTTACGTGGGGTTTCAACCTGAGATATTCATTTTCTGCGATAATCTTCTTATTTCTTCTGTGAGAAGTGTGCAGAATCATCGAATCCGCTATTTTGGAGCTATTTAATGCGAGAAACACGTTATCTGGTGTTCTCACGAAGTCCGCAGTGCGTTTGATATGCAGAACCGTAGGTATCTTGGTTTTAGTGGGGTTTCAAGCTGAGATACGCAATTTCTACATTAATCTTGGTGAGTCTGCTGTGAGAAGTATGCAGAATCATCGAAATCGCTCTTTTGGAGCTACTAAATGCGAGAAACACGTTATCTGCAGTTTTCACCGCTCCACAGTGCGTTTGATATTCAGAGCCGGCGATATATTGGTTTTGTTGGGGTTTCAAGCTGAGTTATGCATTTTCTGTGAAAATCTTGGTTTTTCTTCTGTGAGAAGTATGCAGAATCGCCGAGATCGCTGGTTTAGTGCCATTTAATGCTAAAAAATATGTTTTCCGGCGTTTTCACCACTCCACAGTGCGTTTGATATACAGAACCGGCGATATCATGGTTTTCGTCGGGTTTCCAGCTGGATACGCAATTTCTACGATAATCTTGGTGAGTCTTCTGTGAGAAGTATGCAGAATCATCGAAATCGCTCTTTTGGAGCTATTAAATGCGAGAAACACGTTATCTGGTGATTTCACCACTTCACAGTGCGTTTGATATGCAGAACCGTAGGTATCTTGGTTATCGTGGGGTTTCCAGCTGGATACGCAATTTCTACGATAATCTTGGTGGATCTTCTGTGAGAAGTATGCAGAATTACCGAAATCGCTGATTTAGTGCCTTTTAAAGCGAACAAACACGTTTTCTGGTGTTTTCACCACTCTACAGTGCGTTTGATATGCAGAACCGTCGATATCTTGGTTTTCGTGGGGTTTCAAGATGAGATATGCATTTTCTGCAATAATCTTGGAGTTTCCTCTGTGAGAAGTATGCAGAATCCCCGAGAACGCTGGTTTAGTGCCATTTAATAGGAGAAAACACGTTTTCTGGCGGTTTCGCCACTCCACCGAACGTTTGATATGCAGAACCGGCGATAGCATGGTTCTCGTCGGGTTTCAAGCTGCGATAATCATTTACTGCGATAATCTTGGAGTTTCCTGTGCGAGAAGTATGCAGAATCCCCGAGAACGCTGGTTTAGTGCCATTTAATGCGAACAAACACGTTTTCTGGTGTTCTCCGCACTCCAGAGATCGTTTGATATGCAAAACCGGAGATATCTTGGTTTTCGTGGGGTTTCAAGAGGAGATATGCATTTTCTGCAATAATCTTGGTGGATCTTCTGTGTGAAGTATGCAGAATCGTTGAATTCGCTATTTTAGAGCTACTCAATGCGAGAAACACGTTATCTGGTGTTTTCACCACTCCACAGTGCGTTTGATATGCAGAACCGTCGATCTCTTGGTTTTCGTAGTGTTTCAATCTGAGATATGCATTTTCTGCGATAAGCTTGGTGTTTCTTCTGTGTGAAGTATGCAGAATCGTTGAATTCGCTATTTTGGAGCTATTCAATGCGAGAAACACGTTATCTGGTGTTTTCCCCACTCCAGAGTTCGTTTGATATGCAAAACCGGAGATATCTTGGTTTTTGTGGGGTTTCAAGAGGAGATATGCATTTTCTGCGATAGTCTTGGTGGATCTTCTGTGAGAAGTATGCAGAATCGATGATTTCGCTCTTTTGGAGCTATTCAATGCGAGAAACACGTTATCTGGTGTTCTCACCACTCCACAGTGCGATTGATATGCAGAACCGGCGATATCTTTGTTTTCGTCGGGTTTCAAGCTGAGATATGCATTTTCCCGATAATCTTGGTGAGACTTCTGTTAGAAGTGTGCAGAATCATCGAGATCGCTCTTTCCAATTTATTCAATGCGAGAAACACGTTATCTGGTGTTTTCACCACTCCACAGTGCGGTTGATATGTAGAACAGGCGATATCTTCGTGTTCGTGGGGTTTCCAGCTGAGATATGCAATTTCTACGATAATCTTGGTGGATCTTCTGTGAGAAGTATGCAGAATCGCCGGTTTCGCTCTTTTGGAGCTACTCTATGCGAGAAACACGTTATCTGGTGTTTTCACCACTCCACAGTGCGTTTGATATGCAGAACAGGGGATATCTTCGTGTTCGTGGGGTTTCCAGATGAGATATGCATTTTCTACGATAATCTTGGTGGATCATCTGTGAGAAGTAGGCAGAATCACCGAAATCGCTCTTTTGGAGCTATATTGCGAGAAACACGTATTATGGTGTTTACAGCACTCCGCAGTGCGCCTGATATGCAGAACAGGAGATATATTCCGGTTCGTGGGTTTCCAGCTGAGATATGCATTTTCTACGATAATCTTGGTGATTCTTCTGTGACAAGGATGCAGAATTACCGAAATCGCTCTTTTGGAGCTACTCTATGCGAGAAACACGTTATCTGGTGTTTTCACCACTCCACAGTGCGTTTGATATGCAGAACAGGCGATATCTTCGTGTTCGTGGGTTTCCAGCTGAGATATGCATTTTCTACAATAATCTTGGAGATACTTCTGTGAGAAGTATGCAGAATTACTGAAATCGCTCTTTAGGAACTACCTAATGCGAGATACACGGTTCCTACTGTTTTCTCCACTGCACAGTGCGTTTGATAAGCAGAACTGGCGATATCTTCGGTTTCGTGAGGTTTCCTGCTGAGATATTCATTTTCAGTGATAGGCTTCGAGGTTCTTCTGAGACAAGTGTACAGAATCACCAAAATCGCTGTTTTAGTTCCATTTTATGCGAGCAACACGTTTTGTGGTGCATTCTGCACTCCGCAGTGCGCTTGATATGCAGAACCGTCGTTATCTTGGTTTTCGCGGGGTTTCAAGCTGAGATATGCATTTTCTACGATAATGCTTGTAAGACTTCTGTCAGAAGTGTGCAGAATCATCGAGATCGCTCTTTTCGAGCTATTTAATGCGAAAAACACGGTATCTGGTGTTTTCCCCACTCCTGAGTTCGTTTGATATGCAAAACCGGAGATATCTTGGTTTTCGTGGGGTTTCAAGAGGAGATATGCATTTTCTGCGATAATCTTGGTGGATCATCTGTGAGAAGTACGCAGAATCGTTGAATTCGCTCTTTTGGAGCTATTCAATGCGAGAAACATGTTATCTGGAGTTTTCACTACTCCACAGTGCGTTTGATATGCAGAACCGTCGATATCTTGGTTTTCGTGGGGTTTCAAGCTGAGATATGCATTTTCTACGATAATCCTGGTGAGACTTCTGCCAGAAGTGTGCAGAATCATCGAGATCGCTCTTTTCGAGCTATTTAATGCGAGAAACACGATATCTGGTGTTTTCCCCACTCCAGAGTTCGTTTGATATGCAAAACCGGAGATATCTTTGTTTTCGTGGGGTTTCAAGAGGAGATATGCATTTTGTGCGATAATCTTGGTGGATCTTCAGTGAGAAGTATGAAGAATCGTTGAATTCGCTATTTTGGAGCTATTCAATGCGAGAAACACGTTATCTGGTGTTTTCACAACTCCACAGTGCGTTTGATATGCAAAACAGGAGATATCTTGGTTTTCGTGGGGTTTCAAGATGAGATATGCATTTTCTGGTATAATCTTGGTGGATCTTCGGTGAGAAGAATGCAGAATCGTCGATTTCGCTCTTTTCGAGCTATTTAATGCGAGAAACACGTTATCTGGTGTTTTCACCACTCCACAGTGCGTTTGATATGCAGAACCGTCGATATCTTGGTTTTCGTGGGGTTTCAAGCTGAGATATGCATTTTCTACGATAATCCTGGTGAGACTTCTGCCAGAAGTGTGCAGAATCATCGAGATCGCTCTTTTCGAGCTATTTAATGCGAGAAACACGATATCTGGTGTTTTCCCCACTCCAGAGTTCGTTTGATATGCAAAACCGGAGATATCTTTGTTTTCGTGGGGTTTCAAGAGGAGATATGCATTTTGTGCGATAATCTTGGTGGATCTTCAGTGAGAAGTATGAAGAATCGTTGAATTCGCTATTTTGGAGCTATTCAATGCGAGAAACACGTTATCTGGTGTTTTCACAACTCCACAGTGCGTTTGATATGCAAAACAGGAGATATCTTGGTTTTCGTGGGGTTTCAAGATGAGATATGCATTTTCTGGTATAATCTTGGTGGATCTTCGGTGAGAAGAATGCAGAATCGTCGATTTCGCTCTTTTCGAGCTATTTAATGCGAGAAACACGTTATCTGGTGTTTTCACCACTCCACAGTGCGTTTGATATGCAGAACCGTCGATATCTTGGTTTTCGTGGGGTTTCAAGCTGAGATATGCATTTTCTACGATAATCCTTGTGAGACTTCTGCCAGAAGTGTGGAGAATCATCGAGATCGCTCTTTTCGAGCTATTTAATGCGAAAAACACGTTATCTGGTGTGTTCCCCACTCCAGAGTTCGTTTGATAAGCAAAACCGGAGATATCTTGGTTTTCGTGGGGATTCAAGGTGAGTTATGCATTTTCTGCGATAATCTTGGTGGATCTTCTGTGAGAAGAACGCAGAATCGTCGATTTCGCTCTTTTGGAGCTATTCAATGCGAGAAACACGTTATCTGGTGTTTTCACAACTCCACAGTGCGTTTGATATGCAGAACCGTCGATATCTTCGTTTTCGTGGGGTTTCAAGCTGAGATATGCATTTTCTACGATAATCCTTGTGAGACTTCTGCCAGAAGTGTGCACAATCATCGAGATCACTCTTTTCGAGCTATTTAATGCGAAAAACACGTTATCTGGTGTTTTCCCCACTCCAGAGTTCGTTTGATATGCAAAACCCGAGATATCTTGGTTTTCGTGGGGATTCAAGATGAGTTATGCATTTTCTGCGATAATCTTGGTGGATCTTCTGTGAGAAGTATGCAGAATCATCGATTTCGCTCTTTTCGAGCTATTTAATGCGAGAAACACGTTATCTGGTGTTTTCCCCACTCCAGAGTTCGTTTGATATGCAAAACCCGAGATATCTTGGTTTTCTTGGGGTTTCAAGATGAGATATGCATTTTCTGCGATAATCTTGGTGGATCATCGGTGAGAAGAATGCAGAATCGTCGATTTCGCTCTTTTCGAGCTACTTAATGCGAGAAACACGTTACCTGGCGTTTTCACCACTCCACAGTGCGTTTGATATGCAGAACCGTCGATATCTTGGTTTTCGTGGGGTTTCAAGCTGAGATATGCATTTTCTACGATAATCCTTGTGAGACTTCTGCCAGAAGTGTGCAGAATCATCGAGATCGCTCTTTTCGAGCTATTTAATGCGAAAAACACGTTATCTGGTGTGTTCCCCACTCCAGAGTTCGTTTGATATGCAAAACCCGAGATATCTTGGTTTTCGTGGGGATTCAAGATGAGTTATGCATTTTCTGCGATAATCTTGGTGGATCTTCTGTGAGAAGTATGCAGAATCATCGATTTCGCTCTTTTCGAGCTATTTAATGCGAGAAACACGTTATCTGGTGTTTTCCCCACTCCAGAGTTCGTTTGATATGCAAAACCGGAGATATCTTGGTTTTCGTGGGTTTTCAAGATGAGATATGCATTTTCTGCGATAATTTTGGTGGATCATCTGTGAGAAGAATGCAGAATCGTCGATTTCGCTCTTTTCGAGCTATTGAATGCGAGAAACACGTTATCTGGTGTTTTCCCCACTCCAGAGTTCTTTTGATATGCAAAACCGGCGATATCTTGGTTTTGGTGGGATTTCAAGCTGAGTTATGCATTTTCTACGATAATCTTGGTGAGTCTTCTGTGAGAAGTATGCAGAATCATCCTAATCGCTCTTTTGGAGCTATTTAATGCGAGAAACACGTTATCTGGTGTTTTCATCACTCCGCAGTGCGTTTGATATGCAGAACCGGCGATGTCTTGGTTTTCGTGGGGTTTCAAGCTGAGATATGCATTTTCTGCGATAATCTTCTGATTTCTTCTGTGAGAAGTGTGCAGAATCATCGAATCCGCTATTTTGGAGCTATTTAATGCGAGAAACACGTTATCTGGTGTTCTCACGAACTCCGCAGTGCGGTTGATATGCAGAACCGTAGGTATCTTGGTTTTCGTGGGGTTTCAAGCTGAGATATGCATTTTCTGCGTTAATCTTGGAGTTTCTTCTGTGAGAAGTATGCACAATCATCGAAATCGCGCTTTTGGAACTATTTAATGCGAGAACACGTTATCTGGTGTTTTCACCAGTGCGCAGTGCGTTTGATATGCTGAACCGGCGATAGCTTGGTTTTCGTGGGGATTCCAGCTGGATATGCATTTTCTGCGATAATCTTGGCGAGTCTGATGTCAGAAGTATGCAGAATCATCGAGATCGCTCTTTTCGAGCTATTTAATGCGAGAATCACGTTATCTGGTGTTTTCACCACTCCACAGTACGTTTGGTATGCAGAGCAGGGGATATCTTGGTTTGCGTGGGGTTTCAAGCTGAGATATGCATTTTCTACGATAATCTTGGTGAGTCTTCTGTGAGAAGTATGCAGAATCATCCTAATCGCTCTTTTGGAGCTATTTAATGCGAGAAACACGTTATCTGCTGTTTTCATCACTCCACAGTACGTTTGATTTGCAGAACAGGGGATATCTTGGTTTGCGTGGGGTTTCAACCTGAGATATTCATTTTCTGCGATAATCTTCTTATTTCTTCTGTGAGAAGTGTGCAGAATCATCGAATCCGCTATTTTGGAGCTATTTAATGCGAGAAACACGTTATCTGGTGTTCTCACGAAGTCCGCAGTGCGTTTGATATGCAGAACCGTAGGTATCTTGGTTATCGTGGGGTTTCCAGCTGGATACGCAATTTCTACGATAATCTTGGTGGATCTTCTGTGAGAAGTATGCAGAATTACCGAAATCGGTGATTTAGTGCCTTTTAAAGCGAACAAACACGTTTTCTGGTGTTTTCACCACTCTACAGTGCGTTTGATATGCAGAACCGTCGATATCTTGGTTTTCGTGGGGTTTCAAGATGAGATATGCATTTTCTGCAATAATCTTGGAGTTTCCTCTGTGAGAAGTATGCAGAATCCCCGAGAACGCTGGTTTAGTGCCATTTAATAGGAGAAAACACGTTTTCTGGTGGTTTCGCCACTCCACCGAACGTTTGATATGCAGAACCGGCGATAGCTTGGTTCTCGTCGGGTTTCAAGCTGAGATAATCATTTACTGCGATAATCTTGGAGTTTCCTGTGCGAGAAGTATGCAGAATCCCCGAGAACGCTGGTTTAGTGCCATTTAATGCGAACAAACACGTTTTCTGGTGTTCTCCGCACTCCAGAGATCGTTTGATATGCAAAACCGGAGATATCTTGGTTTTCGTGGGGTTTCAAGAGGAGATATGCATTTTCTGCAATAATCTTGGTGGATCTTCTGTGAGAAGTATGCAGAATCGTCGATTTCGCCCTTTTGGAGCTATGCAATGCGAGAAACACGTTACCTGGTGTTTTCACCACTCCACAGTGCGCTTGATATGCAGAACCGTCGATATCTAGGTTTTCGTAGGGTTTCAATCTGAGATATGCATTATCTGCGATAAGCTTGGTGTTTCTTCGGTGAGAAGTATGCAGAATCGCTGGCATCGCTGGTTTAGAGCCATTTAATGCGATAAAACAGCTTTTGTGGTGTTTTCCCCACTCCAGAGTTCGTTTGATATGCAAAACCGGAGATATCTTGGTTTTCGTGGGGTTTCAAGATGAGATATGCATTTTCTGCGATAATCTTGGTGGATCTTCTGTGAGAAGAATGCAGTATCGTCGATTTCGCTCTTTTCGAGCTATTTAATGCGAGAAACACGTTATCTGGTGTTTTCCCCACTCCAGAGTTCGTTTGATATGCAAAACCGGAGATATCTTTGTTTTCGTGGGGTTTCAAGAGGAGATATGCATTTTCTGCGATAATCTTGGTGGATCTTCTGTGTGAAGTATGCAGAATCGTTGAATTCGCTATTTTAGAGCTACTCAATGCGAGAAACACGTTATCTGGTGTTTTCACCACTCCACAGTGCGTTTGATATGCAGAACCGTCGATCTCTTGGTTTTCGTAGTGTTTCAATCTGAGATATGCATTTTCTGCGATAAGCTTGGTGTTTCTTCTGTGTGAAGTATGCAGAATCGTTGAATTCGCTATTTTGGAGCTATTCAATGCGAGAAACACGTTATCTGGTGTTTTCCCCACTCCAGAGTTCGTTTGATATGCAAAACCGGAGATATCTTGGTTTTTGTGGGGTTTCAAGAGGAGATATGCATTTTCTGCGATAGTCTTGGTGGATCTTCTGTGAGAAGTATGCAGAATCGATGATTTCGCTCTTTTGGAGCTATTCAATGCGAGAAACACGTTATCTGGTGTTCTCACAACTCCACAGTGCGTTTGATATGCAGAACCGTCGATATCTTGGTTTTCGTGGGGTTTCAAGCTGAGATATGCATTTTCTACGATAATCCTTGTGAGACTTCTGTCAGAAGTGTGCAGAATCATCGAGATCGCACTTTTCGAGCTATTTAATGCGGAAAACACGTTATCTGGTGTTTTCCCCACTCCTGAGTTCGTTTGATATGCAAAACCGGAGATATCTTGGTTTTCGTGGGGATTCAAGATGAGATATGCATTTTCTGCGATAATCTTGGTGGATCTTCTGTGAGAAGTATGCAGAATCGTCGATTTCGCTCTTTTCGAGCTATTTAATGCGAGAAACACGTTATCTGGTGTTTTCCCCACTCCAGAGTTCGTTTGATATGCAAAACCGGAGATATCTTGGTTTTTGTGGGGTTTCAAGAGGAGATATGCATTTTCTGCGATAGTCTGGGTGGATCTTCTGTGAGAAGTATGCAGAATCGATGATTTCGCTCTTTTGGAGCTATTCAATGCGATGAAAAACGTTATCTGGTGTTCTCACAACTCCACAGTGCGTTTGATATGCAGAACCGTCGATATCTTGGTTTTCGTGGGGTTTCAAGCTGAGATATGCATTTTCTACGATAATCCTTGTGAGACTTCTGTCAGAAGTGTGCAGAATCATCGAGGTCGCTCTTTTCGAGCTATTTAATGCGAGAAACACGTTATCTGGTGTTTTCCCCACTCCAGAGTTCGTGTGATATGCAAAACCGGAGATATCTTGGTTTTCGTGGGGTTTCAAGATGAGATATGCATTTTCTGCGATAATCTTGGTGGATCTTCTGTGAGAAGAATGCAGAATCGTCGATTTCGCTCTTTTCGAGCTATTTAATGCGAGAAACACGTTACCTGGTGTTTTCCCCCCTCCAGAGTTCGTTTGAGATGCAAGACCGGAGATATCTTGGTTTTCGTGGGGTTTCCAGCTGCGATATGCATTTTCTGCGATAATCTCGGTGTTTCTTCTGTGAGAAGTATGCCGAATCATCGAATTCGCTCTTTTGGAGCTATTTAATGCGAGAAACACGTTATCTGGTGTTCTCCCCACTCCAGAGTACGTTTGATATGCAAAACCGGAGATATCTTGGTTTTCGTGAGGTTTCAAGCTGAGATATGCATTTTCTACGATAATCCTGGTGAGACTTCTGTCAGAAGTGTGCAGAATCATCGAGATCGCTCTTTTCGAGCAATTTAATGCGAGAAACACGTTATCTGGTGTTTTCCCCACTCCAGAGTTCGTTTGATATGCAAAACCGGAGATATCTTGGTTTTCGTGAGGATTCAAGATAAGATATGCATTTTCTGCGATAATCTTGGTGGATCTTCTGTGAGAAGTATGCAGAATCGTCGATTTCGCTCTTTTCGAGCTATTTAATGCGAGAAACACGTTATCTGGTGTTTTCACCACTCCACAGTGCGTTTGATATGCAGAACCGTCGATCTCTTGGTTTTCGTAGTGTTTCAATCTGAGATATGCATTTTCTGCGATAATCCTTGTGAGACTTCTGTCAGAAATGTGCAGAATCATCGAGATTGCTCTTTTCGAGCTATTTAATGCGGAAAACACGTTATCTGGTGTTTTCCTCACTCCTGAGTTCGTTTGATATGCAAAACCGGAGATATCTTGGTTTTCGTGGGGATTCAAGATGAGATATGCATTTTCTGCGATAATCTTGGTGGATCTTCTGTGAGAAGTATGCAGAATCCCCGAGAACGCTGGTTTAGTGCCATTTAATAGGAGAAAACACGTTTTATGGTGGTTTCGCCACTCCACCGAACGTTTGATATGCAGAACCGGCGATAGCTTGGTTCTCGTCGGGTTTCAAGCTGAGATAATCATTTACTGCGATAATCTTGGAGTTTCCTGTGCGAGAAGTATGCAGAATCGCCGAGAACGCTGGTTTAGTGCCATTTAATGCGAACAAACACGTTTTCTGGTGTTCTCCACACTCCAGAGATCGTTTGATATGCAAAACCGGGGATATCTTGGTTTTCGTGGGGTTTCAAGAGGATATATGCATTTTCTGCGATTATCTTGGTGGATCTTCTGTCAGAAGTATGCAGAATCGTCGATTTCGCTCTTTTGGAGCTATTCAATGCGATAAACACGTTATCTGGTGTTTTCACCACTCCACAGTGCGTTTGATATGCAGAACCGTCGATATCTTGGTTTTCGTGGGGTTTCAATCTGAGATATGCATTTTCTACGATAATCCTTGTGACACTTCTGTCAGAAGTGTGCAGATTCATCGAGATCGCTCTTTTCGATCAATTTAATGCGAGAAACACGTTATCTGGTGTTTTCCCCACTCCAGAGTTCGTTTGATATGCAAAACCGGAGATATCTTGGTTTTCGTGAGGATTCAAGATGAGATATGCATTTTCTGCAATAATCTTGGTGGATCTTCTGTGAGAAGTATGCAGAATCGTCGATTTCGCCCTTTTGGAGCTATGCAATGCGAGAAACACGTTACCTGGTGTTTTCACCACTCCACAGTGCGTTTGATATGCAGAACCGTCGATATCTAGGTTTTCGTAGGGTTTCAATCTGAGATATGCATTTTCTGCGATAAGCTTGGTGTTTCTTCGGTGAGAAGTATGCAGAATCGCTGGCATCGCTGGTTTAGAGCCATCTAATGCGATAAAACAGCTTTTCTGGTGTTTTCCCCACTCCAGAGTTCGTTTGATATGCAAAAACGGAGATATCTTGGTTTTCGTGGGGTTTCAAGATGAGATATGCATTTTCTGCGATAATCTTGGTGGATCTTCTGTGAGAAGTATGCAGAATCGTCAATTTCGCTCTTCTCGAGCTATTTAAATCGAGAAACACGATATCTGGTGTTTTCGCCACTCCACAGATCGTTTGATATGCAGAACCGGCGGTATCTTGATTCTCGTCGGGTTTCAAGCTGAGATAACCATTTTCTGCGATAATCTTGGAGTTTCCACTGCGAGAAGTATGCAGAATCGCCGAGAACACTGGTTTAGTGCCATTTAATAGGAAAAAACACGTTTTCTAGTGGTTTCGCCACTCCACAGAACGTTTGATATACAGAGCCGGCGATATCTTGGTTTTCGTGGGGTTTCCAGGTGAGATATGCATATTCTGCGATAATCTCGGTGTTTCTTCTGTGAGATGTATGCAGAATCGCCGACATCGCTGGTTTAGTGCCATTGAATGCGAAAAAATACGTTTTCCGGTGTTCACCCCACTCCAGAGTTCGTTTGATATGCAAAACCGTCGATATCTTGGTTTTTGTGGGGTTTCAAGAGGAGATATGCATTTTCTGCGATAATCTTGGTGGATCTTCTGTGAGAAGTATGCAGAATCGTTGATTTCGCTCTTTTGGAGCTATTCAATGCGAGAAACACGTTATCTGGTGTTTTCACAACTCCACAGTGCGTTTGATATGCAGAACCGTCGATATCTTGGTTTTCGTGGGGTTCCAACCTAAGATATGCATTTTCTATGAAAATCCTGGTGAGACTTCTGTCAGAAGTGTGCAGAATCATCGAGATCGCTCTTTTCGAGGTATTTAAAGCGAGAAGCACGTTATCTGGTGTTTTCCCCACTCCAGAGTTCGTTTGATATGCAAAACCGGAGATATCTTTGTTTTCGTGGGGTTTCAAGAGGAGATATGCATTTTCTGCGATAATCTTGGTGGATCTTCTGTGTGAAGTATGCAGAATCGTTGAATTCGCTATTTTAGAGCTACTCAATGCGAGAAACACGTTATCTGGTGTTTTCACCACTCCACAGTGCTTTTGATATGCAGAACCGTCGATCTCTTGGTTTTCGTAGTGTTTCAATCTGAGATATGCATTTTCTGCGATAAGCTTGGTGTTTCTTCTGTGTGAAGTATGCAGAATCGTTGAATTCGCTATTTTGGAGCTATTCAATGCGAGAAACACGTTATCTGGTGTTTTCCCCACTCCAGAGTTCGTTTGATATGCAAAACCGGAGATATCTTGGTTTTTGTGGGGTTTCAAGAGGAGATATGCATTTTCTGCGATAGTCTTGGTGGATCTTCTGTGAGAAGTATGCAGAATCGATGATTTCGCTCTTTTGGAGCTATTCAATGCGAGAAACACGTTATCTGGTGTTCTCACAACTCCACAGTGCGTTTGATATGCAGAACCGTCGATATCTTGGTTTTCGTGGGGTTTCAAGCTGAGATATGCATTTTCTACGATAATCCTTGTGAGACTTCTGTCAGAAGTGTGCAGAATCATCGAGATCGCACTTTTCGAGCTATTTAATGCGGAAAACACGTTATCTGGTGTTTTCCCCACTCCTGAGTTCGTTTGATATGCAAAACCGGAGATATCTTGGTTTTCGTGGGGATTCAAGATGAGATATGCATTTTCTGCGATAATCTTGGTGGATCTTCTGTGAGAAGTATGCAGAATCGTCGATTTCGCTCTTTTCGAGCTATTTAATGCGAGAAACACGTTATCTGGTGTTTTCCCCACTCCAGAGTTCGTTTGATATGCAAAACCGGAGATATCTTGGTTTTTGTGGGGTTTCAAGAGGAGATATGCATTTTCTGCGATAGTCTGGGTGGATCTTCTGTGAGAAGTATGCAGAATCGATGATTTCGCTCTTTTGGAGCTATTCAATGCGATGAAAAACGTTATCTGGTGTTCTCACAACTCCACAGTGCGTTTGATATGCAGAACCGTCGATATCTTGGTTTTCGTGGGGTTTCAAGCTGAGATATGCATTTTCTACGATAATCCTTGTGAGACTTCTGTCAGAAGTGTGCAGAATCATCGAGGTCGCTCTTTTCGAGCTATTTAATGCGAGAAACACGTTATCTGGTGTTTTCCCCACTCCAGAGTTCGTGTGATATGCAAAACCGGAGATATCTTGGTTTTCGTGGGGTTTCAAGATGAGATATGCATTTTCTGCGATAATCTTGGTGGATCTTCTGTGAGAAGAATGCAGAATCGTCGATTTCGCTCTTTTCGAGCTATTTAATGCGAGAAACACGTTACCTGGTGTTTTCCCCCCTCCAGAGTTCGTTTGATATGCAAGACCGGAGATATCTTGGTTTTCGTGGGGTTTCCAGCTGCGATATGCATTTTCTGCGATAATCTCGGTGTTTCTTCTGTGAGAAGTATGCCGAATCATCGAATTCGCTCTTTTGGAGCTATTTAATGCGAGAAACACGTTATCTGGTGTTCTCCCCACTCCAGAGTACGTTTGATATGCAAAACCGGAGATATCTTGGTTTTCGTGAGGTTTCAAGCTGAGATATGCATTTTCTACGATAATCCTGGTGAGACTTCTGTCAGAAGTGTGCAGAATCATCGAGATCGCTCTTTTCGAGCAATTTAATGCGAGAAACACGTTATCTGGTGTTTTCCCCACTCCAGAGTTCGTTTGATATGCAAAACCGGAGATATCTTGGTTTTCGTGAGGATTCAAGATAAGATATGCATTTTCTGCGATAATCTTGGTGGATCTTCTGTGAGAAGTATGCAGAATCGTCGATTTCGCTCTTTTCGAGCTATTTAATGCGAGAAACACGTTATCTGGTGTTTTCACCACTCCACAGTGCGTTTGATATGCAGAACCGTCGATCTCTTGGTTTTCGTAGTGTTTCAATCTGAGATATGCATTTTCTGCGATAATCCTTGTGAGACTTCTGTCAGAAATGTGCAGAATCATCGAGATTGCTCTTTTCGAGCTATTTAATGCGGAAAACACGTTATCTGGTGTTTTCCTCACTCCTGAGTTCGTTTGATATGCAAAACCGGAGATATCTTGGTTTTCGTGGGGATTCAAGATGAGATATGCATTTTCTGCGATAATCTTGGTGGATCTTCTGTGAGAAGTATGCAGAATCCCCGAGAACGCTGGTTTAGTGCCATTTAATAGGAGAAAACACGTTTTATGGTGGTTTCGCCACTCCACCGAACGTTTGATATGCAGAACCGGCGATAGCTTGGTTCTCGTCGGGTTTCAAGCTGAGATAATCATTTACTGCGATAATCTTGGAGTTTCCTGTGCGAGAAGTATGCAGAATCGCCGAGAACGCTGGTTTAGTGCCATTTAATGCGAACAAACACGTTTTCTGGTGTTCTCCACACTCCAGAGATCGTTTGATATGCAAAACCGGGGATATCTTGGTTTTCGTGGGGTTTCAAGAGGATATATGCATTTTCTGCGATTATCTTGGTGGATCTTCTGTCAGAAGTATGCAGAATCGTCGATTTCGCTCTTTTGGAGCTATTCAATGCGATAAACACGTTATCTGGTGTTTTCACCACTCCACAGTGCGTTTGATATGCAGAACCGTCGATATCTTGGTTTTCGTGGGGTTTCAATCTGAGATATGCATTTTCTACGATAATCCTTGTGACACTTCTGTCAGAAGTGTGCAGATTCATCGAGATCGCTCTTTTCGATCAATTTAATGCGAGAAACACGTTATCTGGTGTTTTCCCCACTCCAGAGTTCGTTTGATATGCAAAACCGGAGATATCTTGGTTTTCGTGAGGATTCAAGATGAGATATGCATTTTCTGCAATAATCTTGGTGGATCTTCTGTGAGAAGTATGCAGAATCGTCGATTTCGCCCTTTTGGAGCTATGCAATGCGAGAAACACGTTACCTGGTGTTTTCACCACTCCACAGTGCGTTTGATATGCAGAACCGTCGATATCTAGGTTTTCGTAGGGTTTCAATCTGAGATATGCATTTTCTGCGATAAGCTTGGTGTTTCTTCGGTGAGAAGTATGCAGAATCGCTGGCATCGCTGGTTTAGAGCCATCTAATGCGATAAAACAGCTTTTCTGGTGTTTTCCCCACTCCAGAGTTCGTTTGATATGCAAAAACGGAGATATCTTGGTTTTCGTGGGGTTTCAAGATGAGATATGCATTTTCTGCGATAATCTTGGTGGATCTTCTGTGAGAAGTATGCAGAATCGTCAATTTCGCTCTTCTCGAGCTATTTAAATCGAGAAACACGATATCTGGTGTTTTCGCCACTCCACAGATCGTTTGATATGCAGAACCGGCGGTATCTTGATTCTCGTCGGGTTTCAAGCTGAGATAACCATTTTCTGCGATAATCTTGGAGTTTCCACTGCGAGAAGTATGCAGAATCGCCGAGAACACTGGTTTAGTGCCATTTAATAGGAAAAAACACGTTTTCTAGTGGTTTCGCCACTCCACAGAACGTTTGATATACAGAGCCGGCGATATCTTGGTTTTCGTGGGGTTTCCAGGTGAGATATGCATATTCTGCGATAATCTCGGTGTTTCTTCTGTGAGATGTATGCAGAATCGCCGACATCGCTGGTTTAGTGCCATTGAATGCGAAAAAATACGTTTTCCGGTGTTCACCCCACTCCAGAGTTCGTTTGATATGCAAAACCGTCGATATCTTGGTTTTTGTGGGGTTTCAAGAGGAGATATGCATTTTCTGCGATAATCTTGGTGGATCTTCTGTGAGAAGTATGCAGAATCGTTGATTTCGCTCTTTTGGAGCTATTCAATGCGAGAAACACGTTATCTGGTGTTTTCACAACTCCACAGTGCGTTTGATATGCAGAACCGTCGATATCTTGGTTTTCGTGGGGTTCCAACCTAAGATATGCATTTTCTATGAAAATCCTGGTGAGACTTCTGTCAGAAGTGTGCAGAATCATCGAGATCGCTCTTTTCGAGGTATTTAAAGCGAGAAGCACGTTATCTGGTGTTTTCCCCACTCCAGAGTTCGTTTGATATGCAAAACCGGAGATATCTTTGTTTTCGTGGGGTTTCAAGAGGAGATATGCATTTTCTGCGATAATCTTGGTGGATCTTCTGTGTGAAGTATGCAGAATCGTTGAATTCGCTATTTTAGAGCTACTCAATGCGAGAAACACGTTATCTGGTGTTTTCACCACTCCACAGTGCGTTTGATATGCAGAACCGTCGATCTCTTGGTTTTCGTAGTGTTTCAATCTGAGATATGCATTTTCTGCGATAAGCTTGGTGTTTCTTCTGTGTGAAGTATGCAGAATCGTTGAATTCGCTATTTTGGAGCTATTCAATGCGAGAAACACGTTATCTGGTGTTTTCCCCACTCCAGAGTTCGTTTGATATGCAAAACCGGAGATATCTTGGTTTTTGTGGGGTTTCAAGAGGAGATATGCATTTTCTGCGATAGTCTTGGTGGATCTTCTGTGAGAAGTATGCAGAATCGATGATTTCGCTCTTTTGGAGCTATTCAATGCGAGAAACACGTTATCTGGTGTTCTCACAACTCCACAGTGCGTTTGATATGCAGAACCGTCGATATCTTGGTTTTCGTGGGGTTTCAAGCTGAGATATGCATTTTCTACGATAATCCTTGTGAGACTTCTGTCAGAAGTGTGCAGAATCATCGAGATCGCACTTTTCGAGCTATTTAATGCGGAAAACACGTTATCTGGTGTTTTCCCCACTCCTGAGTTCGTTTGATATGCAAAACCGGAGATATCTTGGTTTTCGTGGGGATTCAAGATGAGATATGCATTTTCTGCGATAATCTTGGTGGATCTTCTGTGAGAAGTATGCAGAATCGTCGATTTCGCTCTTTTCGAGCTATTTAATGCGAGAAACACGTTATCTGGTGTTTTCCCCACTCCAGAGTTCGTTTGATATGCAAAACCGGAGATATCTTGGTTTTTGTGGGGTTTCAAGAGGAGATATGCATTTTCTGCGATAGTCTGGGTGGATCTTCTGTGAGAAGTATGCAGAATCGATGATTTCGCTCTTTTGGAGCTATTCAATGCGATGAAAAACGTTATCTGGTGTTCTCACAACTCCACAGTGCGTTTGATATGCAGAACCGTCGATATCTTGGTTTTCGTGGGGTTTCAAGCTGAGATATGCATTTTCTACGATAATCCTTGTGAGACTTCTGTCAGAAGTGTGCAGAATCATCGAGGTCGCTCTTTTCGAGCTATTTAATGCGAGAAACACGTTATCTGGTGTTTTCCCCACTCCAGAGTTCGTGTGATATGCAAAACCGGAGATATCTTGGTTTTCGTGGGGTTTCAAGATGAGATATGCATTTTCTGCGATAATCTTGGTGGATCTTCTGTGAGAAGAATGCAGAATCGTCGATTTCGCTCTTTTCGAGCTATTTAATGCGAGAAACACGTTACCTGGTGTTTTCCCCCCTCCAGAGTTCGTTTGATATGCAAGACCGGAGATATCTTGGTTTTCGTGGGGTTTCCAGCTGCGATATGCATTTTCTGCGATAATCTCGGTGTTTCTTCTGTGAGAAGTATGCCGAATCATCGAATTCGCTCTTTTGGAGCTATTTAATGCGAGAAACACGTTATCTGGTGTTCTCCCCACTCCAGAGTACGTTTGATATGCAAAACCGGAGATATCTTGGTTTTCGTGAGGTTTCAAGCTGAGATATGCATTTTCTACGATAATCCTGGTGAGACTTCTGTCAGAAGTGTGCAGAATCATCGAGATCGCTCTTTTCGAGCAATTTAATGCGAGAAACACGTTATCTGGTGTTTTCCCCACTCCAGAGTTCGTTTGATATGCAAAACCGGAGATATCTTGGTTTTCGTGAGGATTCAAGATAAGATATGCATTTTCTGCGATAATCTTGGTGGATCTTCTGTGAGAAGTATGCAGAATCGTCGATTTCGCTCTTTTCGAGCTATTTAATGCGAGAAACACGTTATCTGGTGTTTTCACCACTCCACAGTGCGTTTGATATGCAGAACCGTCGATCTCTTGGTTTTCGTAGTGTTTCAATCTGAGATATGCATTTTCTGCGATAATCCTTGTGAGACTTCTGTCAGAAATGTGCAGAATCATCGAGATTGCTCTTTTCGAGCTATTTAATGCGGAAAACACGTTATCTGGTGTTTTCCTCACTCCTGAGTTCGTTTGATATGCAAAACCGGAGATATCTTGGTTTTCGTGGGGATTCAAGATGAGATATGCATTTTCTGCGATAATCTTGGTGGATCTTCTGTGAGAAGTATGCAGAATCCCCGAGAACGCTGGTTTAGTGCCATTTAATAGGAGAAAACACGTTTTATGGTGGTTTCGCCACTCCACCGAACGTTTGATATGCAGAACCGGCGATAGCTTGGTTCTCGTCGGGTTTCAAGCTGAGATAATCATTTACTGCGATAATCTTGGAGTTTCCTGTGCGAGAAGTATGCAGAATCGCCGAGAACGCTGGTTTAGTGCCATTTAATGCGAACAAACACGTTTTCTGGTGTTCTCCACACTCCAGAGATCGTTTGATATGCAAAACCGGGGATATCTTGGTTTTCGTGGGGTTTCAAGAGGATATATGCATTTTCTGCGATTATCTTGGTGGATCTTCTGTCAGAAGTATGCAGAATCGTCGATTTCGCTCTTTTGGAGCTATTCAATGCGATAAACACGTTATCTGGTGTTTTCACCACTCCACAGTGCGTTTGATATGCAGAACCGTCGATATCTTGGTTTTCGTGGGGTTTCAATCTGAGATATGCATTTTCTACGATAATCCTTGTGACACTTCTGTCAGAAGTGTGCAGATTCATCGAGATCGCTCTTTTCGATCAATTTAATGCGAGAAACACGTTATCTGGTGTTTTCCCCACTCCAGAGTTCGTTTGATATGCAAAACCGGAGATATCTTGGTTTTCGTGAGGATTCAAGATGAGATATGCATTTTCTGCAATAATCTTGGTGGATCTTCTGTGAGAAGTATGCAGAATCGTCGATTTCGCCCTTTTGGAGCTATGCAATTCGAGAAACACGTTACCTGGTGTTTTCACCACTCCACAGTGCGTTTGATATGCAGAACCGTCGATATCTAGGTTTTCGTAGGGTTTCAATCTGAGATATGCATTTTCTGCGATAAGCTTGGTGTTTCTTCGGTGAGAAGTATGCAGAATCGCTGGCATCGCTGGTTTAGAGCCATCTAATGCGATAAAACAGCTTTTCTGGTGTTTTCCCCACTCCAGAGTTCGTTTGATATGCAAAAACGGAGATATCTTGGTTTTCGTGGGGTTTCAAGATGAGATATGCATTTTCTGCGATAATCTTGGTGGATCTTCTGTGAGAAGTATGCAGAATCGTCAATTTCGCTCTTCTCGAGCTATTTAAATCGAGAAACACGATATCTGGTGTTTTCGCCACTCCACAGATCGTTTGATATGCAGAACCGGCGGTATCTTGATTCTCGTCGGGTTTCAAGCTGAGATAACCATTTTCTGCGATAATCTTGGAGTTTCCACTGCGAGAAGTATGCAGAATCGCCGAGAACACTGGTTTAGTGCCATTTAATAGGAAAAAACACGTTTTCTAGTGGTTTCGCCACTCCACAGAACGTTTGATATACAGAGCCGGCGATATCTTGGTTTTCGTGGGGTTTCCAGGTGAGATATGCATATTCTGCGATAATCTCGGTGTTTCTTCTGTGAGATGTATGCAGAATCGCCGACATCGCTGGTTTAGTGCCATTGAATGCGAAAAAATACGTTTTCCGGTGTTCACCCCACTCCAGAGTTCGTTTGATATGCAAAACCGTCGATATCTTGGTTTTTGTGGGGTTTCAAGAGGAGATATGCATTTTCTGCGATAATCTTGGTGGATCTTCTGTGAGAAGTATGCAGAATCGTTGATTTCGCTCTTTTGGAGCTATTCAATGCGAGAAACACGTTATCTGGTGTTTTCACAACTCCACAGTGCGTTTGATATGCAGAACCGTCGATATCTTGGTTTTCGTGGGGTTCCAACCTAAGATATGCATTTTCTATGAAAATCCTGGTGAGACTTCTGTCAGAAGTGTGCAGAATCATCGAGATCGCTCTTTTCGAGGTATTTAAAGCGAGAAGCACGTTATCTGGTGTTTTCCCCACTCCAGAGTTCGTTTGATATGCAAAACCGGAGATATCTTTGTTTTCGTGGGGTTTCAAGAGGAGATATGCATTTTCTGCGATAATCTTGGTGGATCTTCTGTGTGAACTATGCAGAATCGTTGAATTCGCTATTTTAGAGCTATTCAATGCGAGAAACACGTTATCTGGTGTTTTCCCCACTCCAGAGTTCGTTTGATATGCAAAACCGGAGATATCTTGGTTTTCGTGGGGATTCAAGATGAGATATGCATTTTCTGCGATAATCTCGGTGGATCTTCTGTGAGAAGTATGCAGAATCGTCGATTTCGCTCTTTTCGAGCTACTTAATGCGAGAAACACGTTATCTGGTGTTTTCACAACTCCACAGTGCGTTTGATATGCAGAACCGTCGATATCTTGGTTTTCGTGGGGTTCCAACCTAAGATATGCATTTTCTATGAAAATCCTGGTGAGACTTCTGTCAGAAGTGTGCAGAATCATCGAGATCGCTCTTTTCGAGCTATTTAATGCGAGAAGCACGTTATCTGGTGTTTTCCCCACTCCAGAGTTCGTTTGATATGCAAAACCGGAGATATCTTTGTTTTCGTGGGGTTTCAAGAGGAGATATGCATTTTCTACGATAATCCTGGTGAGAATTCTGTCAGAAGTGTGCAGAATCATCGAGATCGCTCTTTTCGAGATATTTAATGCGGAAAACACGTTATCTGGTGTATTCCCCACTCCTGAGTTCGTTTGATATGCAAAACCGGAGATATCTTGGTTTTCGTGGGGATTCAAGATGAGATATGCATTTTCTGCGATAATCTTGGTGGATCTTCTGTGAGAAGTATGCAGAATCGTCGATTTCGCTCTTCTGGAGCTATTCAATGCGAGAAACACGTTATCTGGTATTTTCACAACTCCACAGTGCGTTTGATATGCAGAACCGTCGATATCTTGGTTTCCGTGGGGTTTCAAGCTGAGATATGCATTTTCTACGATAATCCTTGTGAGACGTCTGTCAGAAGTGTGCAGAATCATCGAGATCGCACTTTTCGAGCTATTTAATGCGGAAAACACGTTATCTGGTGTTTTCCCCACTCCTGAGTTCGTTTGATATGCAAAACCGGAGATATCTTGGTTTTCGTGGGGATTCAAGATGAGATATGCATTTTCTGCGATAATCTTGGTGGATCTTCTGTGAGAAGTATGCAGAATCGTCGATTTCGCTCTTTTCGAGCTATTTAATGCGAGAAACACGTTATCTGGTGTTTTCCCCACTCCAGAGTTCGTTTGATATGCAAAACCGGAGATATCTTGGTTTTTGTGGGGTTTCAAGAGGAGATATGCATTTTCTGCGATAGTCTGGGTGGATCTTCTGTGAGAAGTATGCAGAATCGATGATTTCGCTCTTTTGGAGCTATTCAATGCGATGAAAAACGTTATCTGGTGTTCTCACAACTCCACAGTGCGTTTGATATGCAGAACCGTCGATATCTTGGTTTTCGTGGGGTTTCAAGCTGAGATATGCATTTTCTACGATAATCCTTGTGAGACTTCTGTCAGAAGTGTGCAGAATCATCGAGGTCGCTCTTTTCGAGCTATTTAATGCGAGAAACACGTTATCTGGTGTTTTCCCCACTCCAGAGTTCGTGTGATATGCAAAACCGGAGATATCTTGGTTTTCGTGGGGTTTCAAGATGAGATATGCATTTTCTGCGATAATCTTGGTGGATCTTCTGTGAGAAGAATGCAGAATCGTCGATTTCGCTCTTTTCGAGCTATTTAATGCGAGAAACACGTTACCTGGTGTTTTCCCCCCTCCAGAGTTCGTTTGATATGCAAGACCGGAGATATCTTGGTTTTCGTGGGGTTTCCAGCTGCGATATGCATTTTCTGCGATAATCTCGGTGTTTCTTCTGTGAGAAGTATGCCGAATCATCGAATTCGCTCTTTTGGAGCTATTTAATGCGAGAAACACGTTATCTGGTGTTCTCCCCACTCCAGAGTACGTTTGATATGCAAAACCGGAGATATCTTGGTTTTCGTGAGGTTTCAAGCTGAGATATGCATTTTCTACGATAATCCTGGTGAGACTTCTGTCAGAAGTGTGCAGAATCATCGAGATCGCTCTTTTCGAGCAATTTAATGCGAGAAACACGTTATCTGGTGTTTTCCCCACTCCAGAGTTCGTGTGATATGCAAAACCGGAGATATCTTGGTTTTCGTGGGGTTTCAAGATGAGATATGCATTTTCTGCGATAATCTTGGTGGATCTTCTGTGAGAAGAATGCAGAATCGTCGATTTCGCTCTTTTCGAGCTATTTAATGCGAGAAACACGTTACCTGGTGTTTTCCCCCCTCCAGAGTTCGTTTGATATGCAAGACCGGAGATATCTTGGTTTTCGTGGGGTTTCCAGCTGCGATATGCATTTTCTGCGATAATCTCGGTGTTTCTTCTGTGAGAAGTATGCCGAATCATCGAATTCGCTCTTTTGGAGCTATTTAATGCGAGAAACACGTTATCTGGTGTTCTCCCCACTCCAGAGTACGTTTGATATGCAAAACCGGAGATATCTTGGTTTTCGTGAGGTTTCAAGCTGAGATATGCATTTTCTACGATAATCCTGGTGAGACTTCTGTCAGAAGTGTGCAGAATCATCGAGATCGCTCTTTTCGAGCAATTTAATGCGAGAAACACGTTATCTGGTGTTTTCCCCACTCCAGAGTTCGTTTGATATGCAAAACCGGAGATATCTTGGTTTTCGTGAGGATTCAAGATAAGATATGCATTTTCTGCGATAATCTTGGTGGATCTTCTGTGAGAAGTATGCAGAATCGTCGATTTCGCTCTTTTCGAGCTATTTAATGCGAGAAACACGTTATCTGGTGTTTTCACCACTCCACAGTGCGTTTGATATGCAGAACCGTCGATCTCTTGGTTTTCGTAGTGTTTCAATCTGAGATATGCATTTTCTGCGATAATCCTTGTGAGACTTCTGTCAGAAATGTGCAGAATCATCGAGATTGCTCTTTTCGAGCTATTTAATGCGGAAAACACGTTATCTGGTGTTTTCCTCACTCCTGAGTTCGTTTGATATGCAAAACCGGAGATATCTTGGTTTTCGTGGGGATTCAAGATGAGATATGCATTTTCTGCGATAATCTTGGTGGATCTTCTGTGAGAAGTATGCAGAATCCCCGAGAACGCTGGTTTAGTGCCATTTAATAGGAGAAAACACGTTTTATGGTGGTTTCGCCACTCCACCGAACGTTTGATATGCAGAACCGGCGATAGCTTGGTTCTCGTCGGGTTTCAAGCTGAGATAATCATTTACTGCGATAATCTTGGAGTTTCCTGTGCGAGAAGTATGCAGAATCGCCGAGAACGCTGGTTTAGTGCCATTTAATGCGAACAAACACGTTTTCTGGTGTTCTCCACACTCCAGAGATCGTTTGATATGCAAAACCGGGGATATCTTGGTTTTCGTGGGGTTTCAAGAGGATATATGCATTTTCTGCGATTATCTTGGTGGATCTTCTGTCAGAAGTATGCAGAATCGTCGATTTCGCTCTTTTGGAGCTATTCAATGCGATAAACACGTTATCTGGTGTTTTCACCACTCCACAGTGCGTTTGATATGCAGAACCGTCGATATCTTGGTTTTCGTGGGGTTTCAATCTGAGATATGCATTTTCTACGATAATCCTTGTGACACTTCTGTCAGAAGTGTGCAGATTCATCGAGATCGCTCTTTTCGATCAATTTAATGCGAGAAACACGTTATCTGGTGTTTTCCCCACTCCAGAGTTCGTTTGATATGCAAAACCGGAGATATCTTGGTTTTCGTGAGGATTCAAGATGAGATATGCATTTTCTGCAATAATCTTGGTGGATCTTCTGTGAGAAGTATGCAGAATCGTCGATTTCGCCCTTTTGGAGCTATGCAATGCGAGAAACACGTTACCTGGTGTTTTCACCACTCCACAGTGCGTTTGATATGCAGAACCGTCGATATCTAGGTTTTCGTAGGGTTTCAATCTGAGATATGCATTTTCTGCGATAAGCTTGGTGTTTCTTCGGTGAGAAGTATGCAGAATCGCTGGCATCGCTGGTTTAGAGCCATCTAATGCGATAAAACAGCTTTTCTGGTGTTTTCCCCACTCCAGAGTTCGTTTGATATGCAAAAACGGAGATATCTTGGTTTTCGTGGGGTTTCAAGATGAGATATGCATTTTCTGCGATAATCTTGGTGGATCTTCTGTGAGAAGTATGCAGAATCGTCAATTTCGCTCTTCTCGAGCTATTTAAATCGAGAAACACGATATCTGGTGTTTTCGCCACTCCACAGATCGTTTGATATGCAGAACCGGCGGTATCTTGATTCTCGTCGGGTTTCAAGCTGAGATAACCATTTTCTGCGATAATCTTGGAGTTTCCACTGCGAGAAGTATGCAGAATCGCCGAGAACACTGGTTTAGTGCCATTTAATAGGAAAAAACACGTTTTCTAGTGGTTTCGCCACTCCACAGAACGTTTGATATACAGAGCCGGCGATATCTTGGTTTTCGTGGGGTTTCCAGGTGAGATATGCATATTCTGCGATAATCTCGGTGTTTCTTCTGTGAGATGTATGCAGAATCGCCGACATCGCTGGTTTAGTGCCATTGAATGCGAAAAAATACGTTTTCCGGTGTTCACCCCACTCCAGAGTTCGTTTGATATGCAAAACCGTCGATATCTTGGTTTTTGTGGGGTTTCAAGAGGAGATATGCATTTTCTGCGATAATCTTGGTGGATCTTCTGTGAGAAGTATGCAGAATCGTTGATTTCGCTCTTTTGGAGCTATTCAATGCGAGAAACACGTTATCTGGTGTTTTCACAACTCCACAGTGCGTTTGATATGCAGAACCGTCGATATCTTGGTTTTCGTGGGGTTCCAACCTAAGATATGCATTTTCTATGAAAATCCTGGTGAGACTTCTGTCAGAAGTGTGCAGAATCATCGAGATCGCTCTTTTCGAGGTATTTAAAGCGAGAAGCACGTTATCTGGTGTTTTCCCCACTCCAGAGTTCGTTTGATATGCAAAACCGGAGATATCTTTGTTTTCGTGGGGTTTCAAGAGGAGATATGCATTTTCTGCGATAATCTTGGTGGATCTTCTGTGTGAAGTATGCAGAATCGTTGAATTCGCTATTTTAGAGCTACTCAATGCGAGAAACACGTTATCTGGTGTTTTCACCACTCCACAGTGCGTTTGATATGCAGAACCGTCGATCTCTTGGTTTTCGTAGTGTTTCAATCTGAGATATGCATTTTCTGCGATAAGCTTGGTGTTTCTTCTGTGTGAAGTATGCAGAATCGTTGAATTCGCTATTTTGGAGCTATTCAATGCGAGAAACACGTTATCTGGTGTTTTCCCCACTCCAGAGTTCGTTTGATATGCAAAACCGGAGATATCTTGGTTTTTGTGGGGTTTCAAGAGGAGATATGCATTTTCTGCGATAGTCTTGGTGGATCTTCTGTGAGAAGTATGCAGAATCGATGATTTCGCTCTTTTGGAGCTATTCAATGCGAGAAACACGTTATCTGGTGTTCTCACAACTCCACAGTGCGTTTGATATGCAGAACCGTCGATATCTTGGTTTTCGTGGGGTTTCAAGCTGAGATATGCATTTTCTACGATAATCCTTGTGAGACTTCTGTCAGAAGTGTGCAGAATCATCGAGATCGCACTTTTCGAGCTATTTAATGCGGAAAACACGTTATCTGGTGTTTTCCCCACTCCTGAGTTCGTTTGATATGCAAAACCGGAGATATCTTGGTTTTCGTGGGGATTCAAGATGAGATATGCATTTTCTGCGATAATCTTGGTGGATCTTCTGTGAGAAGTATGCAGAATCGTCGATTTCGCTCTTTTCGAGCTATTTAATGCGAGAAACACGTTATCTGGTGTTTTCCCCACTCCAGAGTTCGTTTGATATGCAAAACCGGAGATATCTTGGTTTTTGTGGGGTTTCAAGAGGAGATATGCATTTTCTGCGATAGTCTGGGTGGATCTTCTGTGAGAAGTATGCAGAATCGATGATTTCGCTCTTTTGGAGCTATTCAATGCGATGAAAAACGTTATCTGGTGTTCTCACAACTCCACAGTGCGTTTGATATGCAGAACCGTCGATATCTTGGTTTTCGTGGGGTTTCAAGCTGAGATATGCATTTTCTACGATAATCCTTGTGAGACTTCTGTCAGAAGTGTGCAGAATCATCGAGGTCGCTCTTTTCGAGCTATTTAATGCGAGAAACACGTTATCTGGTGTTTTCCCCACTCCAGAGTTCGTGTGATATGCAAAACCGGAGATATCTTGGTTTTCGTGGGGTTTCAAGATGAGATATGCATTTTCTGCGATAATCTTGGTGGATCTTCTGTGAGAAGAATGCAGAATCGTCGATTTCGCTCTTTTCGAGCTATTTAATGCGAGAAACACGTTACCTGGTGTTTTCCCCCCTCCAGAGTTCGTTTGATATGCAAGACCGGAGATATCTTGGTTTTCGTGGGGTTTCCAGCTGCGATATGCATTTTCTGCGATAATCTCGGTGTTTCTTCTGTGAGAAGTATGCCGAATCATCGAATTCGCTCTTTTGGAGCTATTTAATGCGAGAAACACGTTATCTGGTGTTCTCCCCACTCCAGAGTACGTTTGATATGCAAAACCGGAGATATCTTGGTTTTCGTGAGGTTTCAAGCTGAGATATGCATTTTCTACGATAATCCTGGTGAGACTTCTGTCAGAAGTGTGCAGAATCATCGAGATCGCTCTTTTCGAGCAATTTAATGCGAGAAACACGTTATCTGGTGTTTTCCCCACTCCAGAGTTCGTTTGATATGCAAAACCGGAGATATCTTGGTTTTCGTGAGGATTCAAGATAAGATATGCATTTTCTGCGATAATCTTGGTGGATCTTCTGTGAGAAGTATGCAGAATCGTCGATTTCGCTCTTTTCGAGCTATTTAATGCGAGAAACACGTTATCTGGTGTTTTCACCACTCCACAGTGCGTTTGATATGCAGAACCGTCGATCTCTTGGTTTTCGTAGTGTTTCAATCTGAGATATGCATTTTCTGCGATAATCCTTGTGAGACTTCTGTCAGAAATGTGCAGAATCATCGAGATTGCTCTTTTCGAGCTATTTAATGCGGAAAACACGTTATCTGGTGTTTTCCTCACTCCTGAGTTCGTTTGATATGCAAAACCGGAGATATCTTGGTTTTCGTGGGGATTCAAGATGAGATATGCATTTTCTGCGATAATCTTGGTGGATCTTCTGTGAGAAGTATGCAGAATCCCCGAGAACGCTGGTTTAGTGCCATTTAATAGGAGAAAACACGTTTTATGGTGGTTTCGCCACTCCACCGAACGTTTGATATGCAGAACCGGCGATAGCTTGGTTCTCGTCGGGTTTCAAGCTGAGATAATCATTTACTGCGATAATCTTGGAGTTTCCTGTGCGAGAAGTATGCAGAATCGCCGAGAACGCTGGTTTAGTGCCATTTAATGCGAACAAACACGTTTTCTGGTGTTCTCCACACTCCAGAGATCGTTTGATATGCAAAACCGGGGATATCTTGGTTTTCGTGGGGTTTCAAGAGGATATATGCATTTTCTGCGATTATCTTGGTGGATCTTCTGTCAGAAGTATGCAGAATCGTCGATTTCGCTCTTTTGGAGCTATTCAATGCGATAAACACGTTATCTGGTGTTTTCACCACTCCACAGTGCGTTTGATATGCAGAACCGTCGATATCTTGGTTTTCGTGGGGTTTCAATCTGAGATATGCATTTTCTACGATAATCCTTGTGACACTTCTGTCAGAAGTGTGCAGATTCATCGAGATCGCTCTTTTCGATCAATTTAATGCGAGAAACACGTTATCTGGTGTTTTCCCCACTCCAGAGTTCGTTTGATATGCAAAACCGGAGATATCTTGGTTTTCGTGAGGATTCAAGATGAGATATGCATTTTCTGCAATAATCTTGGTGGATCTTCTGTGAGAAGTATGCAGAATCGTCGATTTCGCCCTTTTGGAGCTATGCAATGCGAGAAACACGTTACCTGGTGTTTTCACCACTCCACAGTGCGTTTGATATGCAGAACCGTCGATATCTAGGTTTTCGTAGGGTTTCAATCTGAGATATGCATTTTCTGCGATAAGCTTGGTGTTTCTTCGGTGAGAAGTATGCAGAATCGCTGGCATCGCTGGTTTAGAGCCATCTAATGCGATAAAACAGCTTTTCTGGTGTTTTCCCCACTCCAGAGTTCGTTTGATATGCAAAAACGGAGATATCTTGGTTTTCGTGGGGTTTCAAGATGAGATATGCATTTTCTGCGATAATCTTGGTGGATCTTCTGTGAGAAGTATGCAGAATCGTCAATTTCGCTCTTCTCGAGCTATTTAAATCGAGAAACACGATATCTGGTGTTTTCGCCACTCCACAGATCGTTTGATATGCAGAACCGGCGGTATCTTGATTCTCGTCGGGTTTCAAGCTGAGATAACCATTTTCTGCGATAATCTTGGAGTTTCCACTGCGAGAAGTATGCAGAATCGCCGAGAACACTGGTTTAGTGCCATTTAATAGGAAAAAACACGTTTTCTAGTGGTTTCGCCACTCCACAGAACGTTTGATATACAGAGCCGGCGATATCTTGGTTTTCGTGGGGTTTCCAGGTGAGATATGCATATTCTGCGATAATCTCGGTGTTTCTTCTGTGAGATGTATGCAGAATCGCCGACATCGCTGGTTTAGTGCCATTGAATGCGAAAAAATACGTTTTCCGGTGTTCACCCCACTCCAGAATTCGTTTGATATGCAAAACCGTCGATATCTTGGTTTTTGTGGGGTTTCAAGAGGAGATATGCATTTTCTGCGATAATCTTGGTGGATCTTCTGTGAGAAGTATGCAGAATCGTTGATTTCGCTCTTTTGGAGCTATTCAATGCGAGAAACACGTTATCTGGTGTTTTCACAACTCCACAGTGCGTTTGATATGCAGAACCGTCGATATCTTGGTTTTCGTGGGGTTCCAACCTAAGATATGCATTTTCTATGAAAATCCTGGTGAGACTTCTGTCAGAAGTGTGCAGAATCATCGAGATCGCTCTTTTCGAGGTATTTAAAGCGAGAAGCACGTTATCTGGTGTTTTCCCCACTCCAGAGTTCGTTTGATATGCAAAACCGGAGATATCTTTGTTTTCGTGGGGTTTCAAGAGGAGATATGCATTTTCTGCGATAATCTTGGTGGATCTTCTGTGTGAACTATGCAGAATCGTTGAATTCGCTATTTTAGAGCTATTCAATGCGAGAAACACGTTATCTGGTGTTTTCCCCACTCCAGAGTTCGTTTGATATGCAAAACCGGAGATATCTTGGTTTTCGTGGGGATTCAAGATGAGATATGCATTTTCTGCGATAATCTCGGTGGATCTTCTGTGAGAAGTATGCAGAATCGTCGATTTCGCTCTTTTCGAGCTACTTAATGCGAGAAACACGTTATCTGGTGTTTTCACAACTCCACAGTGCGTTTGATATGCAGAACCGTCGATATCTTGGTTTTCGTGGGGTTCCAACCTAAGATATGCATTTTCTATGAAAATCCTGGTGAGACTTCTGTCAGAAGTGTGCAGAATCATCGAGATCGCTCTTTTCGAGCTATTTAATGCGAGAAGCACGTTATCTGGTGTTTTCCCCACTCCAGAGTTCGTTTGATATGCAAAACCGGAGATATCTTTGTTTTCGTGGGGTTTCAAGAGGAGATATGCATTTTCTACGATAATCCTGGTGAGAATTCTGTCAGAAGTGTGCAGAATCATCGAGATCGCTCTTTTCGAGCTATTTAATGCGGAAAACACGTTATCTGGTGTATTCCCCACTCCTGAGTTCGTTTGATATGCAAAACCGGAGATATCTTGGTTTTCGTGGGGATTCAAGATGAGATATGCATTTTCTGCGATAATCTTGGTGGATCTTCTGTGAGAAGTATGCAGAATCGTCGATTTCGCTCTTCTGGAGCTATTCAATGCGAGAAACACGTTATCTGGTGTTTTCCCCACTCCAGAGTTCGTTTGATATGCAAAACCGGAGATATCTTGGTTTTCGTGGGGATTCAAGATGAGATATGCATTTTCTGCGATAATCTTGGTGGATCTTCTTTGAGAAGTATGCAGAATCATCGATTTCGCCCTTTTGGAGCTATTCAATGTGAGAAACACGTTATCTGGAGTTTTCACCACTCCACAGTGCGTTTGATATGCAGAACCGTCGATCTCTTGGTTTTCGTAGTGTTTCAATCTGAGATATGCATTTTCTGCGATAAGCTTGGTGTTTCTTCTGTGTGAAGTATGCAGAATCGTTGAATTCGCTATTTTGTAGCTATTCAATGCGAGAAACACGTTATCTGGTGTTTTCCCCACTCCAGAGTTCGTTTGATATGCAAAACCGGAGATATCTTGGTTTTTGTGGGGTTTCAAGAGGAGATATGCATTTTCTGCGATAGTCTTGGTGTATCTTCTGTGAGAAATATGCAGAATCGATGATTTCGCTCTTTTGGAGCTATTCAATGCGAGAAACACGTTATCTGGTGTTCTCACAACTCCATAGTGCGTTTGATATGCAGAACCGTCGATATCTTGGTTTTCGTGGGGTTTCAACCTGAGATATGCATTTTCTACGGTAATCCTTGTGAGACTTCTGTCAGAAGTGTGCAGAATCATCGAGATCGCTCTTTTCGAGCTATTTAATGCGGAAAACACGTTATCTGGTGTTCTCACAACTCCATAGTGCGTTTGATATGCAGAACCGTCGATATCTTGGTTTTCGTGAGGTTTCAACCTGAGATATGCATTTTCTACGATAATCCTTGTGAGACTTCTGTCAGAAGTGTGCAGAATCATCGAGATCGCTCTTTTCGAGCGATTTAATGCGAGAAACACGTTATCTGGTGTTTTCCCCACTCCAGAGTTCGTTTGACATACAAAACCGGAGATATCTTGGTTTTCGTGGGGTTTCAAGATGAGATATGCATTTTCTGCAATAATATTGGTGGATCTTCTGTGAGAAGTATGCAGAATCGTCGATTTCGCCCTTTTGGAGCTATGCAATGCGAGAAACACGTTACCTGGTGTTTTCACCACTCCACAGTGCGCTTGATATGCAGAACCGTCGATATCTAGGTTTTCGTAGGGTTTCAATCTGAGATATGCATTTTCTGCGATAAGCTTGGTGTTTCTTCGGTGAGAAGTATGCAGAATCGCTGGCATCGCTGGTTTAGAGCCATTTAATGCGATAAAACAGCTTTTGTGGTGCTTTCCCCACTCCAGAGTTCGTTTGATATACAAAACCGGAGATATCTTGGTTTTCGTGGGGTTTCAAGATGAGATATGCATTTTCTGCGATAATCGTGGTGGATCTTCTGTGAGAAGAATGCAGTATCGTCGATTTCGCTCTTTTCGAGCTATTTAATGCGAGAAACACGTCATCTGGTGTTTTCCCCACTCCAGAGTTCGTTTGATATGCAAAACCGGAGATATCTTGGTTTTCGTGGGGATTCCAGATGAGATATGCATTTTCTGCGATAATCTTGGTGGATCTTCTGTGAGAAGTATGCAGAATCGTCGATTTCGCTCATTTGGAGCTATTCAACGCGAGAAACACGATATCTGGTGTTTTCACCACTCCACAGTGCGTTTGATATGCAGAACCGGTGATATCTTGGATTTCGTGGGGTTTCATGCTGAGATATGCATTTTCTGCGATAATCCTGGTGGATCTTCTGTGAGAAGTATGCAGAATCATCGAGATCGCTCTTTTCGAGCTATTTAATGCGGAAAACACGTTATCTGGTGTTTTCCTCACTCCTGAGTTCGTTTGATATGCAAAACCGGAGATATCTTGGTTTTCGTGGGGATTCAAGATGAGATATGCATTTTCTGCGATAATCTTGGTGGATCTTCTGTGAGAAGTATGCAGAATCGTCGATTTCGCCCATTTGGAGCTATTCAACGCGAGAAACACGATATCTGGTGTTTTCACCACTCCACAGTGCGTTTGATATGCAGAACCGGTGATATCTTGGATTTCGTGGGGTTTCATGCTGAGATATGCATTTTCTGCGATAATCCTGGTGGATCTTCTGTGAGAAGTATGCAGAATCCCCGAGAACGCTGGTTTTGTGCCATTTAATAGGAGAAAACACGTTTTATGGTGGTTTCGCCACTCCACCGAACGTTTGATATGCAGAACCGGCGATAGCTTGATTCTCGTCGGGTTTCAAGCTGAGATAATCATTAACTGCGATAATCTTGGAGTTTCCTGTGCGAGAAGTATGCAGAATCGCCGAGAACGCTGGTTTAGTGCCATTTAATGCGAACAAACACGTTTTCTGGTGTTCTCCACACTCCAGAGATCGTTTGATATGCAAAACCGGGGATATCTTGGTTTTCGTGGGGTTTCAAGAGGAGATATGCATTTTCTGCGATTATCTTGGTGGATCTTCTGTCAGAAGTATGCAGAATCGTCGATTTCGCTCTTTTGGAGCTATTCAATGCGATAAACACGTTATCTGGTGTTTTCACCACTCCACAGTGCGTTTGATATGCAGAACCGTCGATATCTTGGTTTTCGTGGGGTTTCAATCTGAGATATGCATTTTCTACGATAATCCTTGTGACACTTCTGTCAGAAGTGTGCAGATTCATCGAGATCGCTCTTTTCGATCAACTTAATGCGAGAAACACGTTATCTGGTGTTTTCCCCACTCCAGAGTTCGTTTGATATGCAAAACCGGAGATATCTTGGTTTTCGTGAGGATTCAAGATGAGATATGCATTTTCTGCAATAATCTTGGTGGATCTTCTGTGAGAAGTATGCAGAATCGTCGATTTCGCCCTTTTGGAGCTATGCAATGCGAGAAACACGTTACCTGGTGTTTTCACCACTCCACAGTGCGTTTGATATGCAGAACCGTCGATATCTAGGTTTTCGTAGGGTTTCAATCTGAGATATGCATTTTCTGCGATAAGCTTGGTGTTTCTTCGGTGAGAAGTATGCAGAATCGCTGGCATCGCTGGTTTAGAGCCATCTAATGCGATAAAACAGCTTTTCTGGTGTTTTCCCCACTCCAGAGTTCGTTTGATATGCAAAAACGGAGATATCTTGGTTTTCGTGGGGTTTCAAGATGAGATATGCATTTTCTGCGATAATCTTGGTGGATCTTCTGTGAGAAGTATGCAGAATCGTTGATTTCGCTCTTTTGGAGCTATTCAATGCGAGAAACACGATATCTGGTGTTTTCACAACTCCACAGTGCGTTTGATATGCAGAACCGTCGATATCTTGGTTTTCGTGGGGTTCCAACCTAAGATATGCATTTTCTATGAAAATCCTGGTGAGACTTCTGCAGAAGTGTGCAGAATCATCGAGATCGCTCTTTTCGAGGTATTTAAAGCGAGAAGCACGTTATCTGGTGTTTTCCCCACTCCAGAGTTCGTTTGATATGCAAAACCGGAGATATCTTTGTTTTCGTGGGGTTTCAAGAGGAGATATGCATTTTCTGCGATAATCTTGGTGGATCTTCTGTGTGAACTATGCAGAATCGTTGAATTCGCTATTTTAGAGCTATTCAATGCGAGAAACACGTTATCTGGTGTTTTCCCCACTCCAGAGTTCGTTTGATATGCAAAACCGGAGATATCTTGGTTTTCGTGGGGTTTCAAGAGGAGATATGCATTTTCTACGATAATCCTGGTGAGAATTCTGTCAGAAGTGTGCAGAATCATCGAGATCGCTCTTTTCGAGCTATTTAATGCGGAAAACACGTTATCTGGTGTATTCCCCACTCCTGAGTTCGTTTGATATGCAAAACCGGAGATATCTTGGTTTTCGTGGGGATTCAAGATGAGATATGCATTTTCTGCGATAATCTTGGTGGATCTTCTGTGAGAAGTATGCAGAATCGTCGATTTCGCTCTTCTGGAGCTATTCAATGCGAGAAACACGTTATCTGGTATTTTCACAACTCCACAGTGCGTTTGATATGCAGAACCGTCGATATCTTGGTTTCCGTGGGGTTTCAAGCTGAGATATGCATTTTCTACGATAATCCTTGTGAGACTTCTGTCAGAAGTGTACAGAATCATCCAGATCGCTCTTTTCGAGCTATTTAATGCGAGAAACACGTTATCTGGGGTTTTCCCCGCTCCAGAGTTCGTTAGATATACAAAACCGGAGATATCTTGGTTTTCGTGGGGTTTCAAGATGAGATATGCATTTTCTGCGATAATCTTGGTGGATCTTCTTTGAGAAGTATGCAGAATCGTCGATTTCGCCCTTTTGGAGCTATTCAATGCGAGAAACACGTTATCTGGAGTTTTCACCACTCCACAGTGCGTTTGATATGCAGAACCGTCGATCTCTTGGTTTTCGTAGTGTTTCAATCTGAGATATGCATTTTCTGCGATAAGCTTGGTGTTTCTTCTGTGTGAAGTATGCAGAATCGTTGAATTCGCTATTTTGTAGCTATTCAATGCGAAAAACACGTTATCTGGTGTTTTCCCCACTCCAGAGTTCGTTTGATATGCAAAACCGGAGATATCTTGGTTTTTGTGGGGTTTCAAGAGGAGATATGCATTTTCTGCGATAGTCTTGGTGTATCTTCTGTGAGAAATATGCAGAATCGATGATTTCGCTCTTTTGGAGCTATTCAATGCGAGAAACACGTTATCTGGTGTTCTCACAACTCCATAGTGCGTTTGATATGCAGAACCGTCGATATCTTGGTTTTCGTGGGGTTTCAAGCTGAGATATGCATTTTCTACGATAATCCTTGTGAGACTTCTGTCAGAAGTGTGCAGAATCATCGAGATCGCTCTTTTCGAGCTATTTAATGCGGAAAACACGTTATCTGGTGTTCTCACAACTCCATAGTGCGTTTGATATGCAGAACCGTCGATATCTTGGTTTTCGTGAGGTTTCAACCTGAGATATGCATTTTCTACGATAATCCTTGTGAGACTTCTGTCAGAAGTGTGCAGAATCATCGAGATCGCTCTTTTCGAGCGATTTAATGCGAGAAACACGTTATCTGGTGTTTTCCCCACTCCAGAGTTCGTTTGACATACAAAACCGGAGATATCTTGGTTTTCGTGGGGTTTCAAGATGTGATATGCATTTTCTGCAATAATCTTGGTGGATCTTCTGTGAGAAGTATGCAGAATCGTCGATTTCGCCCTTTTGGAGCTATGCAATGCGAGAAACACGTTACCTGGTGTTTTCACCACTCCACAGTGCGCTTGATATGCAGAACCGTCGATATCTAGGTTTTCGTAGGGTTTCAATCTGAGATATGCATTTTCTGCGATAAGCTTGGTGTTTCTTCGGTGAGAAGTATGCAGAATCGCTGGCATCGCTGGTTTAGAGCCATTTAATGCGATAAAACAGCTTTTGTGGTGTTTTCCCCACTCCAGAGTTCGTTTGATATACAAAACCAGAGATATCTTGGTTTTCGTGGGGTTTCAAGATGAGATATGCATTTTCTGCGATAATCTTGGTGGATCTTCTGTGAGAAGAATGCAGTATCGTCGATTTCGCTCTTTTCGAGCTATTTAATGCGAGAAACACGTCATCTGGTGTTTTCCCCACTCCAGAGTTCGTTTGATATGCAAAACCGGAGATATCTTTGTTTTCGTGGGGTTTCAAGAGGAGATATGCATTTTCTGCGATAATCTTGGTGGATCTTCTGTGTGAAGTATGCAGAATCGTTGAATTCGCTATTTTAGAGCTACTCAATGCGAGAAACACGTTATCTGGTGTTTTCACCACTCCACAGTGCGTTTGATATGCAGAACCGTCGATCTCTTGGTTTTCGTAGTGTTTCAATCTGAGATATGCATTTTCTGCGATAAGCTTGGTGTTTCTTCTGTGTGAAGTATGCAGAATCGTTGAATTCGCTATTTTGGAGCTATTCAATGCGAGAAACACGTTATCTGGTGTTTTCCCCACTCCAGAGTCCGTTTGATATGCAAAACCGGAGATATCTTGGTTTTTGTGGGGTTTCAAGAGGAGATATGCATTTTCTGCGATAGTCTTGGTGGATCTTCTGTGAGAAGTATGCAGAATCGATGATTTCGCTCTTTTGGAGCTATTCAATGCGAGAAACACGTTATCTGGTGTTCTCACAACTCCACAGTGCGTTTGATATGCAGAACCGTCGATATCTTGGTTTTCGTGCGGTTTCAAGCTGAGATATGCATTTTCTACGATAATCCTTGTGAGACTTCTGTCAGAAGTGTGCAGAATCATCGAGATCGCACTTTTCGAGCTATTTAATGCGGAAAACACGTTATCTGGTGTTTTCCCCACTCCTGAGTTCGTTTGATATGCAAAACCGGAGATATCTTGGTTTTCGTGGGGATTCAAGATGAGATATGCATTTTCTGCGATAATCTTGGTGGATCTTCTGTGAGAAGTATGCAGAATCGTCGATTTCGCTCTTTTCGAGCTATTTAATGCGAGAAACACGTTATCTGGTGTTTTCCCCACTCCAGAGTTCGTTTGATATGCAAAACCGGAGATATCTTGGTTTTTGTGGGGTTTCAAGAGGAGATATGCATTTTCTGCGATAGTCTTGGTGGATCTTCTGTGAGAAGTATGCAGAATCGATGATTTCGCTCTTTTGGAGCTATTCAATGCGATGAAAAACGTTATCTGGTGTTCTCACAACTCCACAGTGCGTTTGATATGCAGAACCGTCGATATCTTGGTTTTCGTGGGGTTTCAAGCTGAGATATGCATTTTCTGCGATAAGCTTGGTGTTTCTTCTGTGTGAAGTATGCAGAATCGTTGAATTCGCTATTTTGTAGCTATTCAATGCGAAAAACACGTTATCTGGTGTTTTCCCCACTCCAGAGTTCGTTTGATATGCAAAACCGGAGATATCTTGGTTTTTGTGGGGTTTCAAGAGGAGATATGCATTTTCTGCGATAGTCTTGGTGGATCTTCTGTGAGAAGTATGCAGAATCGATGATTTCGCTCTTTTGGAGCTATTCAATGCGAGAAACACGTTATCTGGTGTTCTCACAACTCCACAGTGCGTTTGATATGCAGAACCGTCGATATCTTGGTTTTCGTGCGGTTTCAAGCTGAGATATGCATTTTCTACGATAATCCTTGTGAGACTTCTGTCAGAAGTGTGCAGAATCATCGAGATCGCACTTTTCGAGCTATTTAATGCGGAAAACACGTTATCTGGTGTTTTCCCCACTCCTGAGTTCGTTTGATATGCAAAACCGGAGATATCTTGGTTTTCGTGGGGATTCAAGATGAGATATGCATTTTCTGCGATAATCTTGGTGGATCTTCTGTGAGAAGTATGCAGAATCGTCGATTTCGCTCTTTTCGAGCTATTTAATGCGAGAAACACGTTATCTGGTGTTTTCCCCACTCCAGAGTTCGTTTGATATGCAAAACCGGAGATATCTTGGTTTTTGTGGGGTTTCAAGAGGAGATATGCATTTTCTGCGATAGTCTTGGTGGATCTTCTGTGAGAAGTATGCAGAATCGATGATTTCGCTCTTTTGGAGCTATTCAATGCGATGAAAAACGTTATCTGGTGTTCTCACAACTCCACAGTGCGTTTGATATGCAGAACCGTCGATATCTTGGTTTTCGTGGGGTTTCAAGCTGAGATATGCATTTTCTACGATAATCCTTGTGAGACTTCTGTCAGAAGTGTGCAGAATCATCGAGGTCGCTCTTTTCGAGCTATTTAATGCGAGAAACACGTTATCTGGTGTTTTCCCCACTCCAGAGTTCGTGTGATATGCAAAACCGGAGATATCTTGGTTTTCGTGGGGTTTCAAGATGAGATATGCATTTTCTGCGATAATCTTGGTGGATCTTCTGTGAGAAGAATGCAGAATCGTCGATTTCGCTCTTTTCGAGCTATTTAATGCGAGAAACACGTTACCTGGTGTTTTCCCCCCTCCAGAGTTCGTTTGATAAGCAAGACCGGAGATATCTTGGTTTTCGTGGGGTTTCCAGCTGCGATATGCATTTTCTGCGATAATCTCGGTGTTTCTTCTGTGAGAAGTATGCCGAACCATCGAATTCGCTCTTTTGGAGCTATTTAATGCGAGAAACACGTTATCTGGTGCTTTCCCCACTCCAGAGTACGTTTGATATGCAAAACCGGAGATATCTTGGTTTTCGTGAGGTTTCAAGCTCAGATATGCATTTTCTACGATAATCCTGGTGAGACTTCTGTCAGAAGTGTGCAGAATCATCGAGATCGCTCTTTTCGAGCAATTTAATGCGCGAAACACGTTATCTGGTGTTTTCCCCACTCCAGAGTTCGTTTGATATGCAAAACCGGAGATATCTTGGTTTTCGTGAGGATTCAAGATAAGATATGCATTTTCTGCGATAATCTTGGTGGATCTTCTGTGAGAAGTATGCAGAATCGTCGATTTCGCTCTTTTCGAGCTATTTAATGCGAGAAACACGTTATCTGGTGTTTTCACCACTCCACAGTGCGTTTGATATGCAGAACCGTCGATCTCTTGGTTTTCGTAGTGTTTCAATCTGAGATATGCATTTTCTGCGATAATCCTTGTGAGACTTCTGTCAGAAATGTGCAGAATCATCGAGATCGCTCTTTTCAAGCTATTTAATGCGGAAAACACGTTATCTGGTGTTTTCCCCACTCCTGAGTTCGTTTGATATGCAAAACCGGAGATATCTTGGTTTTCGTGGGGATTCAAGATGAGATATGCATTTTCTGCGATAATCTTGGTGGATCTTCTGTGAGAAGTATGCAGAATCGTCGATTTCGCTCATTTGGAGCTATTCAACGCGAGAAACACGATATCTGGTGTTTTCACCACTCCACAGTGCGTTTGATATGCAGAACCGGTGATATCTTGGATTTCGTGGGGTTTCATGCTGAGATATGCATTTTCTGCGATAATCTTGGTGGATCTTCTGTGAGAAGTATGCAGAATCATCGAGATCGCTCTTTTCGAGCTATTTATTGCGGAAAACACGTTATCTGGTGTTTTCCCCACTCCTGAGTTCGTTTGATATGCAAAACCGGAGATATCTTGGTTTTCGTGGGGATTCAAGATGAGATATGCATTTTCTGCGATAATCTTGGTGGATCTTCTGTGAGAAGTATGCAGAATCGTCGATTTCGCTCATTTGGAGCTATTCAACGCGAGAAACACGATATCTGGTGTTTTCACCACTCCACAGTGCGTTTGATATGCAGAACCGGTGATATCTTGGATTTCGTGGGGTTTCATGCTGAGATATGCATTTTCTGCGATAATCTTGGTGGATCTTCTGTGAGAAGTATGCAGAATCCCCGAGAACGCTGGTTCAGTGCCATTTAATAGGAGAAAACACGTTTTATGGTGGTTTCGCCACTCCACCGAACGTTTGATATGCAGAACCGGCGATAGCTTGGTTCTCGTCGGGTTTCAAGCTGAGATAATCATTTTCTGCGATAATCTTGGAGTTTCCTGTGCGAGAAGTATGCAGAATCGCCGAGAACGCTGGTTTAGTGCTATTTAATGCGGAAAACACGTTTTCTGGTGTTCTCCACACTCCAGAGATCGTTTGATATGCAAAACCGGGGATATCTTGGTTTTCGTGGGGTTTCAAGAGGAGATATGCATTTTCTGCGATTATCTTGGTGGATCTTCTGTCAGAAGTATGCAGAATCGTCGATTTCGCTCTTTTGGAGCTATGCAATGCGAGAAACACGTTACCTGGTGTTTTCACCACTCCACAGTGCGTTTGATATGCAGAACCGTCGATATCTAGGTTTTCGTAGGGTTTCAATCTGAGATATGCATTTTCTGCGATAAGCTTGGTGTTTCTTCGGTGAGAAGTATGCAGAATCGCTGGCATCGCTGGTTTAGAGCCATCTAATGCGATAAAACAGCTTTTCTGGTGTTTTCCCCACTCCAGAGTTCGTTTGATATGCAAAACCGGAGATATCTTGGTTTTCGTGCGGTTTCAAGCTGAGATATGCATTTTCTACGATAATCCTTGTGAGACTTCTGTCAGAAGTGTGCAGAATCATCGAGATCGCACTTTTCGAGCTATTTAATGCGGAAAACACGTTATCTGGTGTTTTCCCCACTCCTGAGTTCGTTTGATATGCAAAACCGGAGATATCTTGGTTTTCGTGGGGATACAAGATGAGATATGCATTTTCTGCGATAATCTTGGTGGATCTTCTGTGAGAAGTATGCAGAATCGTCGATTTCGCTCTTTTCGAGCTATTTAATGCGAGAAACACGTTATCTGGTGTTTTCCCCACTCCAGAGTTCGTTTGATATGCAAAACCGGAGATATCTTGGTTTTTGTGGGGTTTCAAGAGGAGATATGCATTTTCTGCGATAGTCTTGGTGGATCTTCTGTGAGAAGTATGCAGAATCGATGATTTCGCTCTTTTGGAGCTATTCAATGCGATGAAAAACGTTATCTGGTGTTCTCACAACTCCACAGTGCGTTTGATATGCAGAACCGTCGATATCTTGGTTTTCGTGGGGTTTCAAGCTGAGATATGCATTTTCTACGATAATCCTTGTGAGACTTCTGTCAGAAGTGTGCAGAATCATCGAGGTCGCTCTTTTCGAGCTATTTAATGCGAGAAACACGTTATCTGGTGTTTTCCCCACTCCAGAGTTCGTGTGATATGCAAAACCGGAGATATCTTGGTTTTCGTGGGGTTTCAAGATGAGATATGCATTTTCTGCGATAATCTTGGTGGATCTTCTGTGAGAAGAATGCAGAATCGTCGATTTCGCTCTTTTCGAGCTATTTAATGCGAGAAACACGTTACCTGGTGTTTTCCCCCCTCCAGAGTTCGTTTGATAAGCAAGACCGGAGATATCTTGGTTTTCGTGGGGTTTCCAGCTGCGATATGCATTTTCTGCGATAATCTTGGTGGATCTTCTGTGAGAAGTATGCAGAATCATCGAGATCGCTCTTTTCGAGCTATTTATTGCGGAAAACACGTTATCTGGTGTTTTCCCCACTCCTGAGTTCGTTTGATATGCAAAACCGGAGATATCTTGGTTTTCGTGGGGATTCAAGATGAGATATGCATTTTCTGCGATAATCTTGGTGGATCTTCTGTGAGAAGTATGCAGAATCGTCGATTTCGCTCATTTGGAGCTATTCAACGCGAGAAACACGATATCTGGTGTTTTCACCACTCCACAGTGCGTTTGATATGCAGAACCGGTGATATCTTGGATTTCGTGGGGTTTCATGCTGAGATATGCATTTTCTGCGATAATCTTGGTGGATCTTCTGTGAGAAGTATGCAGAATCCCCGAGAACGCTGGTTCAGTGCCATTTAATAGGAGAAAACACGTTTTATGGTGGTTTCGCCACTCCACCGAACGTTTGATATGCAGAACCGGCGATAGCTTGGTTCTCGTCGGGTTTCAAGCTGAGATAATCATTTACTGCGATAATCTTGGAGTTTCCTGTGCGAGAAGTATGCAGAATCGCCGAGAACGCTGGTTTAGTGCTATTTAATGCGGAAAACACTTTTTCTGGTGTTCTCCACACTCCAGAGATCGTTTGATATGCAAAACCGGGGATATCTTGGTTTTGGTGGGGTTTCAAGAGGAGATATGCATTTTCTGCGATTATCTTGGTGGATCTTCTGTCAGAAGTATGCAGAATCGTCGATTTCGCTCTTTTGGAGCTATGCAATGCGAGAAACACGTTACCTGGTGTTTTCACCACTCCACAGTGCGTTTGATATGCAGAACCGTCGATATCTAGGTTTTCGTAGGGTTTCAATCTGAGATATGCATTTTCTGCGATAAGCTTGGTGTTTCTTCGGTGAGAAGTATGCAGAATCGCTGGCATCGCTGGTTTAGAGCCATCTAATGCGATAAAACAGCTTTTCTGGTGTTTTCCCCACTCCAGAGTTCGTTTGATATGCAAAACCGGAGATATCTTGGTTTTCGTGGGGTTTCAAGATGAGATATGCATTTTCTGCGATAATCTTGGTGGATCTTCTGTGAGAAGTATGCAGAATCGTCGATTTCGCTCTTCTCGAGCTATTTAAATCGAGAAACACGATATCTGGTGTTTTCGCCACTCCACAGATCGTTTGATATGCAGAACCGGCGGTATCTTGGTTCTCGTCGGGTTTCAAGCTGAGATAACCATTTTCTGCGATAATCTTGGAGTTTCCACTGCGAGAAGTATGCAGAATCGCCGAGAACACTGGTTTAGTGCCATTTAATAGGAAAAAACACGTTTTCTAGTGGTTTCGCCACTCCACAGAACGTTTGATATACAGAGCCGGCGAAATCTTGGTTTTCGTGGGGTTTCCAGCTGAGATATGCATATTCTGCGATAATCTCGGTGTTTCTTCTGTGAGCTGTATGCAGAATCGCCGACATCGCTGGTTTAGTGCCATTGAATGCGAAAAAATACGTTTTCCGGTGTTCACCCCACTCCAGAGTTCGTTTGATATGCAAAACCGTCGATATCTTGGTTTTTGTGGGGTTTCAAGAGGAGATATGCATTTTCTGCGATAATCTTGGTGGATCTTCTGTGAGAAGTATGCAGAATCGTTGATTTCGCTCTTTTGGAGCTATTCAGTGCGAGAAACACGTTATCTGGTGTTTTCACAACTCCACAGTGCGTTTGATATGCAGAACCGTCGATATCTTGGTTTTCGTGGGGTTCCAACCTAAGATATGCATTTTCTATGAAAATCCTGGTGAGACTTCTGTCAGAAGTGTGCAGAATCATCGAGATCGCTCTTTTCGAGCTATTTAAAGCGAGAAGCACGTTATCTGGTGTTTTCCCCACTCCAGAGTTCGTTTGATATGCAAAACCGGAGATATCTTTGTTTTCGTGAGGATTCAAGATGAGATATGCATTTTCTGCAATAATCTTGGTGGATCTTCTGTGAGAAGAATGCAGAATCGTCGATTTCGCTCTTTTCGAGCTATTTAATGCGAGAAACACGTTACCTGGTGTTTTCCCCCCTCCAGAGTTCGTTTGATAAGCAAGACCGGAGATATCTTGGTTTTCGTGGGGTTTCCAGCTGCGATATGCATTTTCTGCGATAATCTCGGTGTTTCTTCTGTGAGAAGTATGCCGAACCATCGAATTCGCTCTTTTGGAGCTATTTAATGCGAGAAACACGTTATCTGGTGCTTTCCCCACTCCAGAGTACGTTTGATATGCAAAACCGGAGATATCTTGGTTTTCGTGAGGTTTCAAGCTCAGATATGCATTTTCTACGATAATCCTGGTGAGACTTCTGTCAGAAGTGTGCAGAATCATCGAGATCGCTCTTTTCGAGCAATTTAATGCGCGAAACACGTTATCTGGTGTTTTCCCCACTCCAGAGTTCGTTTGATATGCAAAACCGGAGATATCTTGGTTTTCGTGAGGATTCAAGATAAGATATGCATTTTCTGCGATAATCTTGGTGGATCTTCTGTGAGAAGTATGCAGAATCGTCGATTTCGCTCTTTTCGAGCTATTTAATGCGAGAAACACGTTATCTGGTGTTTTCACCACTCCACAGTGCGTTTGATATGCAGAACCGTCGATCTCTTGGTTTTCGTAGTGTTTCAATCTGAGATATGCATTTTCTGCGATAATCCTTGTGAGACTTCTGTCAGAAATGTGCAGAATCATCGAGATCGCTCTTTTCAAGCTATTTAATGCGGAAAACACGTTATCTGGTGTTTTCCCCACTCCTGAGTTCGTTTGATATGCAAAACCGGAGATATCTTGGTTTTCGTGGGGATTCAAGATGAGATATGCATTTTCTGCGATAATCTTGGTGGATCTTCTGTGAGAAGTATGCAGAATCGTCGATTTCGCTCATTTGGAGCTATTCAACGCGAGAAACACGATATCTGGTGTTTTCACCACTCCACAGTGCGTTTGATATGCAGAACCGGTGATATCTTGGATTTCGTGGGGTTTCATGCTGAGATATGCATTTTCTGCGATAATCTTGGTGGATCTTCTGTGAGAAGTATGCAGAATCATCGAGATCGCTCTTTTCGAGCTATTTATTGCGGAAAACACGTTATCTGGTGTTTTCCCCACTCCTGAGTTCGTTTGATATGCAAAACCGGAGATATCTTGGTTTTCGTGGGGATTCAAGATGAGATATGCATTTTCTGCGATAATCTTGGTGGATCTTCTGTGAGAAGTATGCAGAATCGTCGATTTCGCTCATTTGGAGCTATTCAACGCGAGAAACACGATATCTGGTGTTTTCACCACTCCACAGTGCGTTTGATATGCAGAACCGGTGATATCTTGGATTTCGTGGGGTTTCATGCTGAGATATGCATTTTCTGCGATAATCTTGGTGGATCTTCTGTGAGAAGTATGCAGAATCCCCGAGAACGCTGGTTCAGTGCCATTTAATAGGAGAAAACACGTTTTATGGTGGTTTCGCCACTCCACCGAACGTTTGATATGCAGAACCGGCGATAGCTTGGTTCTCGTCGGGTTTCAAGCTGAGATAATCATTTACTGCGATAATCTTGGAGTTTCCTGTGCGAGAAGTATGCAGAATCGCCGAGAACGCTGGTTTAGTGCTATTTAATGCGGAAAACACGTTTTCTGGTGTTCTCCACACTCCAGAGATCGTTTGATATGCAAAACCGGGGATATCTTGGTTTTCGTGGGGTTTCAAGAGGAGATATGCATTTTCTGCGATTATCTTGGTGGATCTTCTGTCAGAAGTATGCAGAATCGTCGATTTCGCTCTTTTGGAGCTATGCAATGCGAGAAACACGTTACCTGGTGTTTTCACCACTCCACGGTGCGTTTGATATGCAGAACCGTCGATATCTAGGTTTTCGTAGGGTTTCAATCTGAGATATGCATTTTCTGCGATAAGCTTGGTGTTTCTTCGGTGAGAAGTATGCAGAATCGCTGGCATCGCTGGTTTAGAGCCATCTAATGCGATGAAACAGCTTTTCTGGTGTTTTCCCCACTCCAGAGTTCGTTTGATATGCAAAACCGGAGATATCTTTGTTTTCGTGAGGATTCAAGATGAGATATGCATTTTCTGCAATAATCTTGGTGGATCTTCTGTGAGATGTATGCAGAATCGTCGATTTCGCCCTTTTGGAGCTATGCAATGCGAGAAACACGTTACCTGGTGTTTTCACCACTCCACAGTGCGTTTGATATGCAGAACCGTCGATATCTAGGTTTTCGTGGGGATTCAAGATGAGATATGCATTTTCTGCGATAATCTCGGTGGATCTTCTGTGAGAAGTGTGCAGAATCGTCGATTTCGCTCTTTTCGAGCTACTTAATGCGAGAAACACGTTATCTGGTGTTTTCACAACTCCACAGTGCGTTTGATATGCAGAACCGTCGATATCTTGGTTTTCGTGGGGTTCCAACCTAAGATATGCATTTTCTATGAAAATCCTGGTGAGACTTCTGTCAGAAGTGTGCAGAATCATCGAGATCGCTCTTTTCGAGCTATTTAATGCGAGAAGCACGTTATCTGGTGTTTTCCCCACTCCAGAGTTCGTTTGATATGCAAAACCGGAGATATCTTGGATTTCGTGGGGTTTCATGCTGAGATATGCATTTTCTGCGATAATCTTGGTGGATCTTCTGTGAGAAGTATGCAGAATCATCGAGATCGCTCTTTTCGAGCTATTTATTGCGGAAAACACGTTATCTGGTGTTTTCCCCACTCCTGAGTTCGTTTGATATGCAAAACCGGAGATATCTTGGTTTTCGTGGGGATTCAAGATGAGATATGCATTTTCTGCGATAATCTTGGTGGATCTTCTGTGAGAAGTATGCAGAATCGTCGATTTCGCTCATTTGGAGCTATTCAACGCGAGAAACACGATATCTGGTGTTTTCACCACTCCACAGTGCGTTTGATATGCAGAACCGGTGATATCTTGGATTTCGTGGGGTTTCATGCTGAGATATGCATTTTCTGCGATAATCTTGGTGGATCTTCTGTGAGAAGTATGCAGAATCCCCGAGAACGCTGGTTCAGTGCCATTTAATAGGAGAAAACACGTTTTATGGTGGTTTCGCCACTCCACCGAACGTTTGATATGCAGAACCGGCGATAGCTTGGTTCTCGTCGGGTTTCAAGCTGAGATAATCATTTACTGCGATAATCTTGGAGTTTCCTGTGCGAGAAGTATGCAGAATCGCCGAGAACGCTGGTTTAGTGCTATTTAATGCGGAAAACACGTTTTCTGGTGTTCTCCACACTCCAGAGATCGTTTGATATGCAAAACCGGGGATATCTTGGTTTTCGTGGGGTTTCAAGAGGAGATATGCATTTTCTGCGATTATCTTGGTGGATCTTCTGTCAGAAGTATGCAGAATCGTCGATTTCGCTCTTTTGGAGCTATGCAATGCGAGAAACACGTTACCTGGTGTTTTCACCACTCCACAGTGCGTTTGATATGCAGAACCGTCGATATCTAGGTTTTCGTAGGGTTTCAATCTGAGATATGCATTTTCTGCGATAAGCTTGGTGTTTCTTCGGTGAGAAGTATGCAGAATCGCTGGCATCGCTGGTTTAGAGCCATCTAATGCGATAAAACAGCTTTTCTGGTGTTTTCCCCACTCCAGAGTTCGTTTGATATGCAAAACCGGAGATATCTTGGTTTTCGTGGGGTTTCAAGATGAGATATGCATTTTCTGCGATAATCTTGGTGGATCTTCTGTGAGAAGTATGCAGAATCGTCGATTTCGCTCTTCTCGAGCTATTTAAATCGAGAAACACGATATCTGGTGTTTTCGCCACTCCACAGATCGTTTGATATGCAGAACCGGCGGTATCTTGGTTCTCGTCGGGTTTCAAGCTGAGATAACCATTTTCTGCGATAATCTTGGAGTTTCCACTGCGAGAAGTATGCAGAATCGCCGAGAACACTGGTTTAGTGCCATTTAATAGGAAAAAACACGTTTTCTAGTGGTTTCGCCACTCCACAGAACGTTTGATATACAGAGCCGGCGAAATCTTGGTTTTCGTGGGGTTTCCAGCTGAGATATGCATATTCTGCGATAATCTCGGTGTTTCTTCTGTGAGATGTATGCAGAATCGCCGACATCGCTGGTTTAGTGCCATTGAATGCGAAAAAATACGTTTTCCGGTGTTCACCCCACTCCAGAGTTCGTTTGATATGCAAAACCGTCGATATCTTGGTTTTTGTGGGGTTTCAAGAGGAGATATGCATTTTCTGCGATAATCTTGGTGGATCTTCTGTGAGAAGTATGCAGAATCGTTGATTTCGCTCTTTTGGAGCTATTCAATGCGAGAAACACGTTATCTGGTGTTTTCCCCACTCCAGAGTTCGTTTGATATGCAAAACCGGAGATATCTTTGTTTTCGTGAGGATTCAAGATGAGATATGCATTTTCTGCGATAAGCTTGGTGTTTCTTCGGTGAGAAGTATGCAGAATCGCTGGCATCGCTGGTTTAGAGCCATCTAATGCGATAAAACAGCTTTTCTGGTGTTTTCCCCACTCCAGAGTTCGTTTGATATGCAAAACCGGAGATATCTTGGTTTTCGTGGGGTTCCAACCTAAGATATGCATTTTCTATGAAAATCCTGGTGAGACTTCTGTCAGAAGTGTGCAGAATCATCGAGATCGCTCTTTTCGAGCTATTTAAAGCGAGAAGCACGTTATCTGGTGTTTTCCCCACTCCAGAGTTCGTTTGATATGCAAAACCGGAGATATCTTTGTTTTCGTGAGGACTCAAGATGAGATATGCATTTTCTGCAATAATCTTGGTGGATCTTCTGTGAGAAGGATGCAGAATCGTCGATTTCGCCCTTCTGGAGCTATGCAATGCGAGAAACACGTTACCTGGTGTTTTCACCACTCCACAGTGCGTTTGATATGCAGAACCGTCGATATCTAGGTTTTCGTAGGGTTTCAATATGAGATATGCATTTTCTGCGATAAGCTTGGTGTTTCTTCGGTGAGAAGTATGCAGAATCGCTGGCATCGCTGGTTTAGAGCCATCTAATGCGATAAAACAGCTTTTCTGGTGTTTTCCCCACTCCAGAGTTCGTTTGATATGCAAAACCGGAGATATCTTTGTTTTCGTGGGGTTTCAAGAGGAGATATGCATTTTCTACGATAATCCTGGTGAGAATTCTGTCAGAAGTGTGCAGAATCATCGAGATCGCTCTTTTCGAGCTATTTAATGCGGAAAACACGTTATCTGGTGTTCTCACAACTCCATAGTGCGTTTGATATGCAGAACCGTCGATATCTTGGTTTTCGTGAGGTTTCAACCTGAGATATGCATTTTCTACGATAATCCTTGTGAGACTTCTGTCAGAAGTGTGCAGAATCATCGAGATCGCTCTTTTCGAGCGATTTAATGCGAGAAACACGTTATCTGGTGTTTTCCCCACTCCAGAGTTCGTTTGACATACAAAACCGGAGATATCTTGGTTTTCGTGGGGTTTCAAGATGTGATATGCATTTTCTGCAATAATCTTGGTGGATCTTCTGTGAGAAGTATGCAGAATCGTCGATTTCGCCCTTTTGGAGCTATGCAATGCGAGAAACACGTTACCTGGTGTTTTCACCACTCCACAGTGCGCTTGATATGCAGAACCGTCGATATCTAGGTTTTCGTAGGGTTTCAATCTGAGATATGCATTTTCTGCGATAAGCTTGGTGTTTCTTCGGTGAGAAGTATGCAGAATCGCTGGCATCGCTGGTTTAGAGCCATTTAATGCGATAAAACAGCTTTTGTGGTGTTTTCCCCACTCCAGAGTTCGTTTGATATACAAAACCGGAGATATCTTGGTTTTCGTGGGGTTTCAAGATGAGATATGCATTTTCTGCGATAATCTTGGTGGATCTTCTGTGAGTAGAATGCAGTATCGTCGATTTCGCTCTTTTCGAGCTATTTAATGCGAGAAACACGTCATCTGGTGTTTTCCCCACTCCAGAGTTCGTTTGATATGCAAAACCGGAGATATCTTTGTTTTCGTGGGGTTTCAAGAGGAGATATGCATTTTCTGCGATAATCTTGGTGGATCTTCTGTGTGAAGTATGCAGAATCGTTGAATTCGCTATTTTAGAGCTACTCAATGCGAGAAACACGTTATCTGGTGTTTTCACCACTCCACAGTGCGTTTGATATGCAGAACCGTCGATCTCTTGGTTTTCGTAGTGTTTCAATCTGAGATATGCATTTTCTACGATAAGCTTGGTGTTTCTTCTGTGTGAAGTATGCAGAATCGTTGAATTCGCTATTTTGGAGCTATTCAATGCGAGAAACACGTTATCTGGTGTTTTCCCCACTCCAGAGTCCGTTTGATATGCAAAACCGGAGATATCTTGGTTTTTGTGGGGTTTCAAGAGGAGATATGCATTTTCTGCGATAGTCTTGGTGGATCTTCAGTGAGAAGTATGCAGAATCGATGATGTCGCTCTTTTGGAGCTATTCAATGCGAGAAACACGTTATCTGGTGTTCTCACAACTCCACAGTGCGTTTGATATGCAGAACTGTCGATATCTTGGTTTTCGTGCGGTTTCAAGCTGAGATATGCATTTTCTACGATAATCCTTGTGAGACTTCTGTCAGAAGTGTGCAGAATCATCGAGATCGCACTTTTCGAGCTATTTAATGCGGAAAACACGTTATCTGGTGTTTTCCCCACTCCTGAGTTCGTTTGATATGCAAAACCGGAGATATCTTGGTTTTCGTGGGGATTCAAGATGAGATATGCATTTTCTGCGATAATCTTGGTGGATCTTCTGTGAGAAGTATGCAGAATCGTCGATTTCGCTCTTTTCGAGCTATTTAATGCGAGAAACACGTTATCTGGTGTTTTCCCCACTCCAGAGTTCGTTTGATATGCAAAACCGGAGATATCTTGGTTTTTGTGGGGTTTCAATAGGAGATATGCATTTTCTGCGATAGTCTTGGTGGATCTTCTGTGAGAAGTATGCAGAATCGATGATTTCGCTCTTTTGGAGCTATTCAATGCGATGAAAAACGTTATCTGGTGTTCTCACAACTCCACAGTGCGTTTGATATGCAGAACCGTCGATATCTTGGTTTTCGTGGGGTTTCAAGCTGAGATATGCATTTTCCACGATAATCCTTGTGAGACTTCTGTCAGAAGTGTGCAGAATCATCGAGGTCGCTCTTTTCGAGCTATTTAATGCGAGAAACACGTTATCTGGTGTTTTCCCCACTCCAGAGTTCGTGTGATATGCAAAACCGGAGATATCTTGGTTTTCGTGGGGTTTCAAGATGAGATATGCATTTTCTGCGATAATCTTGGTGGATCTTCTGTGAGAAGAATGCAGAATCGTCGATTTCGCTCTTTTCGAGCTATTTAATGCGAGAAACACGTTACCTGGTGTTTTCCCCCCTCCAGAGTTCGTTTGATATGCAAGACCGGAGATATCTTGGTTTTCGTGGGGTTTCCAGCTGCGATATGCATTTTCTGCGATAATCTCGGTGTTTCTTCTGTGAGAAGTATGCCGAACCATCGAATTCGCTCTTTTGGAGCTATTTAATGCGAGAAACACGTTATCTGGTGCTTTCCCCACTCCAGAGTACGTTTGATATGCAAAACCGGAGATATCTTGGTTTTCGTGAGGTTTCAAGCTCAGATATGCATTTTCTACGATAATCCTGGTGAGACTTCTATCAGAAGTGTGCAGAATCATCGAGATCGCTCTTTTCGAGCAATTTAATGCGCGAAACACGTTATCTGGTGTTTTCCCCACTCCAGAGTTCGTTTGATATGCAAAACCGGAGATATCTTGGTTTTCGTGAGGATTCAAGATAAGATATGCATTTTCTGCGATAATCTTGGTGGATCTTCTGTGAGAAGTATGCAGAATCGTCGATTTCGCTCTTTTCGAGCTATTTAATGCGAGAAACACGTTATCTGGTGTTTTCACCACTCCACAGTGCGTTTGATATGCAGAACCGTCGATCTCTTGGTTTTCGTAGTGTTTCAATCTGAGATATGCATTTTCTGCGATAATCCTTGTGAGACTTCTGTCAGAAATGTGCAGAATCATCGAGATCGCTCTTTTCAAGCTATTTAATGCGGAAAACACGTTATCTGGTGTTTTCCCCACTCCTGAGTTCGTTTGATATGCAAAACCGGAGATATCTTGGTTTTCGTGGGGATTCAAGATGAGATATGCATTTTCTGCGATAATCTTGGTGGATCTTCTGTGAGAAGTATGCAGAATCGTCGATTTCGCTCATTTGGAGCTATTCAACGCGAGAAACACGATATCTGGTGTTTTCACCACTCCACAGTGCGTTTGATATGCAGAACCGGTGATATCTTGGATTTCGTGGGGTTTCATGCTGAGATATGCATTTTCTGCGATAATCTTGGTGGATCTTCTGTGAGAAGTATGCAGAATCATCGAGATCGCTCTTTTCGAGCTATTTATTGCGGAAAACACGTTATCTGGTGTTTTCCCCACTCCTGAGTTCGTTTGATATGCAAAACCGGAGATATCTTGGTTTTCGTGGGGATTCAAGATGAGATATGCATTTTCTGCGATAATCTTGGTGGATCTTCTGTGAGAAGTATGCAGAATCGTCGATTTCGCTCATTTGGAGCTGTTCAACGCGAGAAACACGATATCTGGTGTTTTCACCACTCCACAGTGCGTTTGATATGCAGAACCGGTGATATCTTGGATTTCGTGGGGTTTCATGCTGAGATATGCATTTTCTGCGATAATCTTGGTGGATCTTCTGTGAGAAGTATGCAGAATCCCCGAGAACGCTGGTTCAGTGCCATTTAATAGGAGAAAACACGTTTTATGGTGGTTTCGCCACTCCACCGAACGTTTGATATGCAGAACCGGCGATAGCTTGGTTCTCGTCGGGTTTCAAGCTGAGATAACCATTTACTGCGATAATCTTGGAGTTTCCTGTGCGAGAAGTATGCAGAATCGCCGAGAACGCTGGTTTAGTGCTATTTAATGCGGAAAACACGTTTTCTGGTGTTCTCCACACTCCAGAGATCGTTTGATATGCAAAACCGGGGATATCTTGGTTTTCGTGGGGTTTCAAGAGGAGATATGCATTTTCTGCGATTATCTTGGTGGATCTTCTGTCAGAAGTATGCAGAATCGTCGATTTCGCTCTTTTGGAGCTATGCAATGCGAGAAACACGTTACCTGGTGTTTTCACCACTCCACAGTGCGTTTGATATGCAGAACCGTCGATATCTAGGTTTTCGTAGGGTTTCAATCTGAGATATGCATTTTCTGCGATAAGCTTGGTGTTTCTTCGGTGAGAAGTATGCAGAATCGCTGGCATCGCTGGTTTAGAGCCATCTAATGCGATAAAACAGCTTTTCTGGTGTTTTCCCCACTCCAGAGTTCGTTTGATATGCAAAACCGGAGATATCTTGGTTTTCGTGGGGTTTCAAGATGAGATATGCATTTTCTGCGATAATCTTGGTGGATCTTCTGTGAGAAGTATGCAGAATCGTCGATTTCGCTCTTCTCGAGCTATTTAAATCGAGAAACACGATATCTGGTGTTTTCGCCACTCCACAGATCGTTTGATATGCAGAACCGGCGGTATCTTGGTTCTCGTCGGGTTTCAAGCTGAGATAACCATTTTCTGCGATAATCTTGGAGTTTCCACTGCGAGAAGTATGCAGAATCGCCGAGAACACTGGTTTAGTGCCATTTAATAGGAAAAAACACGTTTTCTAGTGGTTTCGCCACTCCACAGAACGTTTGATATACAGAGCCGGCGAAATCTTGGTTTTCGTGGGGTTTCCAGCTGAGATATGCATATTCTGCGATAATCTCGGTGTTTCTTCTGTGAGATGTATGCAGAATCGCCGACATCGCTGGTTTAGTGCCATTGAATGCGAAAAAATACGTTTTCCGGTGTTCACCCCACTCCAGAGTTCGTTTGATATGCAAAACCGTCGATATCTTGGTTTTTGTGGGGTTTCAAGAGGAGATATGCATTTTCTGCGATAATCTTGGTGGATCTTCTGTGAGAAGTATGCAGAATCGTTGATTTCGCTCTTTTGGAGCTATTCAATGCGAGAAACACGTTATCTGGTGTTTTCACAACTCCACAGTGCGTTTGATATGCAGAACCGTCGATATCTTGGTTTTCGTGGGGTTCCAACCTAAGATATGCATTTTCTATGAAAATCCTGGTGAGACTTCTGTCAGAAGTGTGCAGAATCATCGAGATCGCTCTTTTCGAGCTATTTAAAGCGAGAAGCACGTTATCTGGTGTTTTCCCCACTCCAGAGTTCGTTTGATATGCAAAACCGGAGATATCTTTGTTTTCGTGAGGATTCAAGATGAGATATGCATTTTCTGCAATAATCTTGGTGGATCTTCTGTGAGAAGTATGCAGAATCGTCGATTTCGCCCTTTTGGAGCTATGCAATGCGAGAAACACGTTACCTGGTGTTTTCACCACTCCACAGTGCGTTTGATATGCAGAACCGTCGATATCTAGGTTTTCGTAGGGTTTCAATCTGAGATATGCATTTTCTGCGATAAGCTTGGTGTTTCTTCGGTGAGAAGTATGCAGAATCGCTGGCATCGCTGGTTTAGAGCCATCTAATGCGATAAAACAGCTTTTCTGGTGTTTTCCCCACTCCAGAGTTCGTTTGATATGCAAAACCGGAGATATCTTTGTTTTCGTGGGGTTTCAAGATGAGATATGCATTTTCTGCGATAATCTTGGTGGATCTTCTGTGAGAAGTATGCAGAATCGTCGATTTCGCTCTTCTCGAGCTATTTAAATCGAGAAACACGATATCTGGTGTTTTCGCCACTCCACAGATCGTTTGATATGCAGAACCGGCGGTATCTTGGTTCTCGTCGGGTTTCAAGCTGAGATATCCATTTTCTGCGATAATCTTGGAGTTTCCACTGCGAGAAGTATGCAGAATCGCCGAGAACACTGGTTTAGTGCCATTTAATAGGAAAAAACACGTTTTCTAGTGGTTTCGCCACTCCACAGAACGTTTGATATACAGAGCCGGCGAAATCTTGGTATTCGTGGGGTTTCCAGCTGAGATATGCATATTCTGCGATAATCTCGGTGTTTCTTCTGTGAGATGTATGCAGAATCGCCGACATCGCTGGTTTAGTGCCATTGAATGCGAAAAAATATGTTTTCCGGTGTTCACCCCACTCCAGAGTTCGTTTGATATGCAAAACCGTCGATATCTTGGTTTTTGTGGGGTTTCAAGAGGAGATATGCATTTTCTGCGATAATCTTGGTGGATCTTCTGTGAGAAGTATGCAGAATCGTTGATTTCGCTCTTTTGGAGCTATTCAATGCGAGAAACACGTTATCTGGTGTTTTCACAACTCCACAGTGCGTTTGATATGCAGAACCGTCGATATCTTGGTTTTCGTGGGGTTCCAACCTAAGATATGCATTTTCTATGAAAATCCTGGTGAGACTTCTGTCAGAAGTGTGCAGAATCATCGAGATCGCTCTTTTCGAGCTATTTAAAGCGAGAAGCACGTTATCTGGTGTTTTCCCCACTCCAGAGTTCGTTTGATATGCAAAACCGGAGATATCTTTGTTTTCGTGGGGTTTCAAGAGGGGATATGCATTTTCTGCGATAATCTTGGTGGATCTTCTGTGTGAACTATGCAGAATCGTTGAATTCGCTATTTTAGAGCTATTCAATGCGAGAAACACGTTATCTGGTGTTTTCCCCACTCCAGAGTTCGTTTGATATGCAAAACCGGAGATATCTTGGTTTTCGTGGGGATTCAAGATGAGATATGCATTTTCTGCGATAATCTCGGTGGATCTTCTGTGAGAAGTGTGCAGAATCGTCGATTTCGCTCTTTTCGAGCTACTTAATGCGAGAAACACGTTATCTGGTGTTTTCACAACTCCACAGTGCGTTTGATATGCAGAACCGTCGATATCTTGGTTTTCGTGGGGTTCCAACCTAAGATATGCATTTTCTATGAAAATCCTGGTGAGACTTCTGTCAGAAGTGTGCAGAATCATCGAGATCGCTCTTTTCGAGCTATTTAATGCGAGAAGCACGTTATCTGGTGTTTTCCCCACTCCAGAGTTCGTTTGATATGCAAAACCGGAGATATCTTTGTTTTCGTGGGGTTTCAAGAGGAGATATGCATTTTCTACGATAATCCTGGTGAGAATTCTGTCAGAAGTGTGCAGAATCATCGAGATCGCTCTTTTCGAGCTATTTAATGAGGAAAACACGTTATCTGGTGTATTCCCCACTCCTGAGTTCGTTTGATATGCAAAACCGGAGATATCTTGGTTTTCGTGGGGATTCAAGATGAGATATGCATTTTCTGCGATAATCTTGGTGGATCTTCTGTGAGAAGTATGCAGAATCGTCGATTTCGCTCTTCTGGAGCTATTCAATGCGAGAAACACGTTATCTGGTGTTTTCACAACTCCACAGTGCGGTTGATATGCAGAACCGTCGATATCTTGGTTTCCGTGGGGTTTCAAGCTGAGATATGCATTTTCTACGATAATCCTTGTGAGACTTCTGTCAGAAGTGTGCAGAATCATCGAGATCGCTCTTTTCGAGCTATTTAATGCGAGAAACACGTTATCTGGTGTTTTCCCCGCTCCAGAGTTCGTTAGATATACAAAACCGGAGATATCTTGGTTTTCGTGGGGTTTCAAGATGAGATATGCATTTTCTGCGATAATCTTGGTGGATCTTCTTTGAGAAGTATGCAGAATCGTCGATTTCGCCCTTTTGGAGCTATTCAAAGCGAGAAACACATTATCTGGAGTTTTCACCACTCCACAGTGCGTTTGATATGCAGAACCGTCGATCTCTTGGTTTTCCTAGTGTTTCAATCTGAGATATGCATTTTCTGCGATAAGCTTGGTGTTTCTTCTGTGTGAAGTATGCAGAATCGTTGAATTCGCTATTTTGGAGCTATTCAATGCGAGAAACACGTTATCTGGTGTTTTCCCCACTCCAGAGTTCGTTTGGTATGCAAAACCGGAGATATCTTGGTTTTTGTGGGGTTTCAAGAGGAGATATTCATTTTCTGCGATAGTCTTGGTGTATCTTCTGTGAGAAATATGCAGAATCGATGATTTCGCTCTTTTGGAGCTATTCAATGCGAGAAACACGTTATCTGGTGTTCTCACAACTCCATAGTGCGTTTGATATGCAGAACCGTCGATATCTTGGTTTTCGTGGGGTTTCAAGCTGAGATATGCATTTTCTACGATAATCCTTGTGAGACTTCTGTCAGAAGTGTGCAGATTCATCGAGATCGCTCTTTTCGAGCTATTTAATGCGAGAAACACGTTATCTGGTGTTTTCCCCACTCCAGAGTTCGTTTGACATACAAAACCGGAGATATCTTGGTTTTCGTGGGGTTTCAAGATGAGATATGCATTTTCTGCAATAATCTTGGTGGATCTTCTGTGAGAAGAATGCAGAATCGTCGATTTCGCTCTTTTCGAGCTATTTAATGCGAGAAACACGTTACCTGGTGTTTTCCCCCCTCCAGAGTTCGTTTGATATGCAAGACCGGAGATATCTTGGTTTTCGTAGGGTTTCAATCTGAGATATGCATTTTCTGCGATAATCTTGGTGGATCTTCTGTGAGAAGAATGCAGTATCGTCGATTTCGCTCTTTTCGAGCTATTTAATGCGAGAAACACGTTATCTGGTGTTTTCCCCACTCCAGAGTTCGTTTGATATGCAAAACCGGAGATATCTTTGTTTTCGTGGGGTTTCAAGAGGAGATATGCATTTTCTGCGATAGTCTTGGTGGATCTTCTGTGAGAAGTATGCAGAATCGATGATTTCACTCTTTTGGAGCTATTCAATGCGAGAAACACGTTATCTGGTGTTCTCACAACTCCACAGTGCGTTTGATATGCAGAACCGTCGATATCTTGGTTTTCGTGCGGTTTCAAGCTGAGATATGCATTTTCTACGATAATCCTTGTGAGACTTCTGTCAGAAGTGTGCAGAATCATCGAGATCGCACTTTTCGAGCTATTTAATGCGAGAAACACGTTATCTGGTGTTTCCCCCCCTCCAGAGTTCGTGTGATACGCAAAACCGGAGATATCTTGGTTTTCGTGGGGTTTCCAGCTGCGATATGCATTTTCTGCGATAATCTCGGTGTTTCTTCCGTGAGAAGTATGCCGAATCATCGAATTCGCTCTTTTGGAGCTATTTAATGCGAGAAACACGTTATCTGGTGTTTTCCCCACTCCAGAGTTCGTTTGATATGCAAAACCGGAGATATCTTGGTTTTTGTGGGGTTTCAAGAGGAGATATGCATTTTCTGCGATAGTCTTGGTGTATCTTCTGTGAGAAATATGCAGAATCGATGATTTCGCTCTTTTGGAGCTATTCAATGCGAGAAACACGTTATCTGGTGTTTTCACAACTCCACAGTGCGTTTGATATGCAGAACCGTCGATATCTTGGTTTTCGTGGGGTTCCAACCTAAGATATGCATTTTCTATGAAAATCCTGGTGAGACTTCTGTCAGAAGTGTGCAGAATCATCGAGATCGCTCTTTTCGAGCTATTTAATGCGAGAAGCACGTTATCTGGTGTTTTCCCCACTCCAGAGTTCGTTTGATATGCAAAACCGGAGATATCTTTGTTTTCGTGGGGTTTCAAGAGGGGATATGCATTTTCTGGGATAATCTTGGTGGATGTTCTGTGTGAAGTATGCAGAATCGTTGAATTCGCTATTTTAGAGCTACTCAATGCGAGAAACACGTTATCTGGTGTTTTCACCACTCCACAGTGCGTTTGATATGCAGAACCGTCGATCTCTTGGTTTTCGTAGTGTTTCAATCTGAGATATGCATTTTCTGCGATAAGCTTGGTGTTTCTTCTGTGTGAAGTATGCTGAATCGTTGAATTCGCTATTTTGGAGCTATTCAATGCGAGAAACACGTTATCTGGTGTTTTCCCCACTCCAGAGTTCGTTTGATATGCAAAACCGGAGATATCTTGGTTTTTGTGGGGTTTCAAGAGGAGATATGCATTTTCTGCGATAGTCTTGGTGTATCTTCTGTGCGAAGTGTGCAGAATCGTCGATTTCGCTCTTTTCGAGCTACTTAATGCGAGAAACACGTTATCTGGTGTTTTCACAACTCCACAGTGCGTTTGATATGCAGAACCGTCGATATCTTGGTTTTCGTGGGGTTCCAACCTAAGATATGCATTTTCTATGAAAATCCTGGTGAGACTTCTGTCAGAAGTGTGCAGAATCATCGAGATCGCTCTTTTCGAGCTATTTAATGCGAGAAGCACGTTATCTGGTGTTTTCCCCACTCCAGAGTTCGTTTGATATGCAAAACCGGAGATATCTTTGTTTTCGTGGGGTTTCAAGAGGAGATATGCATTTTCTACGATAATCCTGGTGAGAATTCTGTCAGAAGTGTGCAGAATCATCGAGATCGCTCTTTTCGAGCTATTTAATGCGGAAAACACGTTATCTGGTGTTTTCCCCGCTCCAGAGTTCGTTAGATATACAAAACCGGAGATATCTTGGTTTTCGTGGGGTTTCAAGATGAGATATGCATTTTCTGCGATAATCTTGGTGGATCTTCTTTGAGAAGTATGCAGAATCGTCGATTTCGCCCTTTTGGAGCTATTCAATGCGAGAAACACATTATCTGGAGTTTTCACCACTCCACAGTGCGTTTGATATGCAGAACCGTCGATCTCTTGGTTTTCGTAGTGTTTCAATCTGAGATATGCATTTTCTGCGATAAGCTTGGTGTTTCTTCTGTGTGAAGTATGCAGAATCGTTGAATTCGCTATTTTGGAGCTATTCAATGCGAGAAACACGTTATCTGGTGTTTTCCCCACTCCAGAGTTCGTTTGGTATGCAAAACCGGAGATATCTTGGTTTTTGTGGGGTTTCAAGAGGAGATATGCATTTTCTGCGATAGTCTTGGTGTATCTTCTGTGAGAAATATGCAGAATCGATGATTTCGCTCTTTTGGAGCTATTCAATGCGAGAAACACGTTATCTGGTGTTCTCACAACTCCATAGTGCGTTTGATATGCAGAACCGTCGATATCTTGGTTTTCGTGGGGTTTCAAGCTGAGATATGCATTTTCTACGATAATCCTTGTGAGACTTCTGTCAGAAGTGTGCAGATTCATCGAGATCGCTCTTTTCGAGCTATTTAATGCGAGAAACACGTTATCTGGTGTTTTCCCCACTCCAGAGTTCGTTTGACATACAAAACCGGAGATATCTTGGTTTTCGTGGGGTTTCAAGATGAGATATGCATTTTCTGCAATAATATTGGTGGATCTTCTGTGAGAAGTATGCAGAATCGTCGATATCGCCCTTTTGGAGCTATGCAATGCGAGAAACACGTTACCTGGTGTTTTCACCACTCCACAGTGCGCTTGATATGCAGAACCGTCGATATCTAGGTTTTCGTAGGGTTTCAATCTGAGATATGCATTTTCTGCGATAAGCTTGGTGTTTCTTCGGTGAGAAGTATGCAGAATCGCTGGCATCGCTGGTTTAGAGCCATTTAATGCGATAAAACAGCTTTTGTGGTGTTTTCCCCACTCCAGAGTTCGTTTGATATACAAAACCGGAGATATCTTGGTTTTCGTGGGGTTTCAAGATGAGATATGCATTTTCTGCGATAATCTTGGTGGATCTTCTGTGAGAAGAATGCAGTATCGTCGATTTCGCTCTTTTCGAGCTATTTAATGCGAGAAACACGTTATCTGGTGTTTTCCCCACTCCAGAGTTCGTTTGATATGCAAAACCGGAGATATCTTTGTTTTCGTGGGGTTTCAAGAGGAGATATGCATTTTCTGCGATAATCTTGGTGGATGTTCTGTGTGAAGTATGCAGAATCGTTGAATTCGCTATTTTAGAGCTACTCAATGCGAGAAACACGTTATCTGGTGTTTTCACCACTCCACAGTGCGTTTGATATGCAGAACCGTCGATCTCTTGGTTTTCGTAGTGTTTCAATCTGAGATATGCATTTTCTGCGATAAGCTTGGTGTTTCTTCTGTGTGAAGTATGCAGAATCGTTGAATTCGCTATTTTGGAGCTATTCAATGCGAGATACACGTTATCTGGTGTTTTCCCCACTCCAGAGTTCGTTTGGTATGCAAAACCGGAGATATCTTGGTTTTTGTGGGGTTTCAAGAGGAGATATGCATTTTCTGCGATAGTCTTGGTGTATCTTCTGTGAGAAATATGCAGAATCGATGATTTCGCTCTTTTGGAGCTATTCAATGCGAGAAACACGTTATCTGGTGTTCTCACAACTCCATAGTGCGTTTGATATGCAGAACCGTCGATATCTTGGTTTTCGTGGGGTTTCAAGCTGAGATATGCATTTTCTACGATAATCCTTGTGAGACTTCTGTCAGAAGTGTGCAGATTCATCGAGATCGCTCTTTTCGAGCTATTTAATGCGAGAAACACGTTATCTGGTGTTTTCCCCACTCCAGAGTTCGTTTGACATACAAAACCGGAGATATCTTGGTTTTCGTGGGGTTTCAAGATGAGATATGCATTTTCTGCAATAATATTGGTGGATCTTCTGTGAGAAGTATGCAGAATCGTCGATATCGCCCTTTTGGAGCTATGCAATGCGAGAAACACGTTACCTGGTGTTTTCCCCACTCCAGAGTTCGTTTGATATGCAAAACCGGAGATATCTTTGTTTTCGTGGGGTTTCAAGATGAGATATGCATTTTCTGCGATAATCTTGGTGGATCTTCTGTGAGAAGTATGCAGAATCGTCGATTTCGCTCTTCTCGAGCTATTTAAATCGAGAAACACGATATCTGGTGTTTTCGCCACTCCACAGATCGTTTGATATGCAGAACCGGCGGTATCTTGGTTCTCGTCGGGTTTCAAGCTGAGATATCCATTTTCTGCGATAATCTTGGAGTTTCCACTGCGAGAAGTATGCAGAATCGCCGAGAACACTGGTTTAGTGCCATTTAATAGGAAAAAACACGTTTTCTAGTGGTTTCGCCACTCCACAGAACGTTTGATATACAGAGCCGGCGAAATCTTGGTTTTCGTGGGGTTTCCAGCTGAGATATGCATATTCTGCGATAATCTCGGTGTTTCTTCTGTGAGATGTATGCAGAATCGCCGACATCGCTGGTTTAGTGCCATTGAATGCGACAAAATATGTTTTCCGGTGTTCACCCCACTCCAGAGTTCGTTTGATATGCAAAACCGTCGATATCTTGGTTTTTGTGGGGTTTCAAGAGGAGATATGCATTTTCTGCGATAATCTTGGTGGCTCTTCTGTGAGAAGTATGCAGAATCGTTGATTTCGCTCTTTTGGAGCTATTCAATGCGAGAAACACGTTATCTGGTGTTTTCACAACTCCACAGTGCGTTTGATATGCAGAACCGTCGATATCTTGGTTTTCGTGGGGTTCCAACCTAAGATATGCATTTTCTATGAAAATCCTGGTGAGACTTCTGTCAGAAGTGTGCAGAATCATCGAGATCGCTCTTTTCGAGCTATTTAAAGCGAGAAGCACGTTATCTGGTGTTTTCCCCACTCCAGAGTTCGTTTGATATGCAAAACCGGAGATATCTTTGTTTTCGTGGGGTTTCAAGAGGGGATATGCATTTTCTGCGATAATCTTGGTGGATCTTCTGTGTGAACTATGCAGAATCGTTGAATTCGCTATTTTAGAGCTATTCAATGCGAGAAACACGTTATCTGGTGTTTTCCCCACTCCAGAGTTCGTTTGATATGCAAAACCGGAGATATCTTGGTTTTCGTGGGGATTCAAGATGAGATATGCATTTTCTGCGATAATCTCGGTGGATCTTCTGTGAGAAGTGTGCAGAACCGTCGATTTCGCTCTTTTCGAGCTACTTAATGCGAGAAACACGTTATCTGGTGTTTTCACAACTCCACAGTACGTTTGATATGCAGAACCGTCGATATCTTGGTTTTCGTGGGGTTCCAACCTAAGATATGCATTTTCTATGAAAATCCTGGTGAGACTTCTGTCAGAAGTGTGCAGAATCATCGAGATCGCTCTTTTCGAGCTATTTAATGCGAGAAGCACGTTATCTGGTGTTTTCCCCACTCCAGAGTTCGTTTGATATGCAAAACCGGAGATATCTTTGTTTTCGTGGGGTTTCAAGAGGAGATATGCATTTTCTACGATAATCCTGGTGAGAATTCTGTCAGAAGTGTGCAGAATCATCGAGATCGCTCTTTTCGAGCTATTTAATGAGGAAAACACGTTATCTGGTGTATTCCCCACTCCTGAGTTCGTTTGATATGCAAAACCGGAGATATCATGGTTTTCGTGGGGATTCAAGATGAGATATGCATTTTCTGCGATAATCTTGGTGGATCTTCTGTGAGAAGTATGCAGAATCGTCGATTTCGCTCTTCTGGAGCTATTCAATGCGAGAAACACGTTATCTGGTGTTTTCACAACTCCACAGTGCGGTTGATATGCAGAACCGTCGATATCTTGGTTTCCGTGGGGTTTCAAGCTGAGATATGCATTTTCTACGATAATCCTTGTGAGACTTCTGTCAGAAGTGTGCAGAATCATCGAGATCGCTCTTTTCGAGCTATTTAATGCGAGAAACACGTTATCTGGTGTTTTCCCCGCTCCAGAGTTCGTTAGATATACAAAACCGGAGATATCTTGGTTTTCGTGGGGTTTCAAGATGAGATATGCATTTTCTGCGATAATCTTGGTGGATCTTCTTTGAGAAGTATGCAGAATCGTCGATTTCGCCCTTTTGGAGCTATTCAAAGCGAGAAACACATTATCTGGAGTTTTCACCACTCCACAGTGCGTTTGATATGCAGAACCGTCGATCTCTTGGTTTTCCTAGTGTTTCAATCTGAGATATGCATTTTCTGCGATAAGCTTGGTGTTTCTTCTGTGTGAAGTATGCAGAATCGTTGAATTCGCTATTTTGGAGCTATTCAATGCGAGAAACACGTTATCTGGTGTTTTCCCCACTCCAGAGTTCGTTTGGTATGCAAAACCGGAGATATCTTGGTTTTTGTGGGGTTTCAAGAGGAGATATTCATTTTCTGCGATAGTCTTGGTGTATCTTCTGTGAGAAATATGCAGAATCGATGATTTCGCTCTTTTGGAGCTATTCAATGCGAGAAACACGTTATCTGGTGTTCTCACAACTCCATAGTGCGTTTGATATGCAGAACCGTCGATATCTTGGTTTTCGTGGGGTTTCAAGCTGAGATATGCATTTTCTACGATAATCCTTGTGAGACTTCTGTCAGAAGTGTGCAGATTCATCGAGATCGCTCTTTTCGAGCTATTTAATGCGAGAAACACGTTATCTGGTGTTTTCCCCACTCCAGAGTTCGTTTGACATACAAAACCGGAGATATCTTGGTTTTCGTGGGGTTTCAAGATGAGATATGCATTTTCTGCAATAATCTTGGTGGATCTTCTGTGAGAAGAATGCAGAATCGTCGATTTCGCTCTTTTCGAGCTATTTAATGCGAGAAACACGTTACCTGGTGTTTTCCCCCCTCCAGAGTTCGTTTGATATGCAAGACCGGAGATATCTTGGTTTTCGTAGGGTTTCAATCTGAGATATGCATTTTCTGCGATAATCTTGGTGGATCTTCTGTGAGAAGAATGCAGTATCGTCGATTTCGCTCTTTTCGAGCTATTTAATGCGAGAAACACGTTATCTGGTGTTTTCCCCACTCCAGAGTTCGTTTGATATGCAAAACCGGAGATATCTTTGTTTTCGTGGGGTTTCAAGAGGAGATATGCATTTTCTGCGATAGTCTTGGTGGATCTTCTGTGAGAAGTATGCAGAATCGATGATTTCACTCTTTTGGAGCTATTCAATGCGAGAAACACGTTATCTGGTGTTCTCACAACTCCACAGTGCGTTTGATATGCAGAACCGTCGATATCTTGGTTTTCGTGCGGTTTCAAGCTGAGATATGCATTTTCTACGATAATCCTTGTGAGACTTCTGTCAGAAGTGTGCAGAATCATCGAGATCGCACTTTTCGAGCTATTTAATGCGAGAAACACGTTATCTGGTGTTTCCCCCCCTCCAGAGTTCGTGTGATACGCAAAACCGGAGATATCTTGGTTTTCGTGGGGTTTCCAGCTGCGATATGCATTTTCTGCGATAATCTCGGTGTTTCTTCCGTGAGAAGTATGCCGAATCATCGAATTCGCTCTTTTGGAGCTATTTAATGCGAGAAACACGTTATCTGGTGTTTTCCCCACTCCAGAGTTCGTTTGATATGCAAAACCGGAGATATCTTGGTTTTTGTGGGGTTTCAAGAGGAGATATGCATTTTCTGCGATAGTCTTGGTGTATCTTCTGTGAGAAATATGCAGAATCGATGATTTCGCCCTTTTGGAGCTATTCAATGCGAGAAACACGTTATATGGTGTTTTCACAACTCCACAGTGCGTTTGATATGCAGAACCGTCGATATCTTGGTTTTCGTGGGGTTCCAACCTAAGATATGCATTTTCTATGAAAATCCTGGTGAGACTTCTGTCAGAAGTGTGCAGAATCATCGAGATCGCTCTTTTCGAGCTATTTAATGCGAGAAGCACGTTATCTGGTGTTTTCCCCACTCCAGAGTTCGTTTGATATGCAAAACCGGAGATATCTTTGTTTTCGTGGGGTTTCAAGAGGGGATATGCATTTTCTGGGATAATCTTGGTGGATGTTCTGTGTGAAGTATGCAGAATCGTTGAATTCGCTATTTTAGAGCTACTCAATGCGAGAAACACGTTATCTGGTGTTTTCACCACTCCACAGTGCGTTTGATATGCAGAACCGTCGATCTCTTGGTTTTCGTAGTGTTTCAATCTGAGATATGCATTTTCTGCGATAAGCTTGGTGTTTCTTCTGTGTGAAGTATGCTGAATCGTTGAATTCGCTATTTTGGAGCTATTCAATGCGAGAAACACGTTATCTGGTGTTTTCCCCACTCCAGAGTTCGTTTGATATGCAAAACCGGAGATATCTTGGTTTTTGTGGGGTTTCAAGAGGAGATATGCATTTTCTGCGATAGTCTTGGTGTATCTTCTGTGCGAAGTGTGCAGAATCGTCGATTTCGCTCTTTTCGAGCTACTTAATGCGAGAAACACGTTATCTGGTGTTTTCACAACTCCACAGTGCGTTTGATATGCAGAACCGTCGATATCTTGGTTTTCGTGGGGTTCCAACCTAAGATATGCATTTTCTATGAAAATCCTGGTGAGACTTCTGTCAGAAGTGTGCAGAATCATCGAGATCGCTCTTTTCGAGCTATTTAATGCGAGAAGCACGTTATCTGGTGTTTTCCCCACTCCAGAGTTCGTTTGATATGCAAAACCGGAGATATCTTTGTTTTCGTGGGGTTTCAAGAGGAGATATGCATTTTCTACGATAATCCTGGTGAGAATTCTGTCAGAAGTGTGCAGAATCATCGAGATCGCTCTTTTCGAGCTATTTAATGCGGAAAACACGTTATCTGGTGTTTTCCCCGCTCCAGAGTTCGTTAGATATACAAAACCGGAGATATCTTGGTTTTCGTGGGGTTTCAAGATGAGATATGCATTTTCTGCGATAATCTTGGTGGATCTTCTTTGAGAAGTATGCAGAATCGTCGATTTCGCCCTTTTGGAGCTATTCAATGCGAGAAACACATTATCTGGAGTTTTCACCACTCCACAGTGCGTTTGATATGCAGAACCGTCGATCTCTTGGTTTTCGTAGTGTTTCAATCTGAGATATGCATTTTCTGCGATAAGCTTGGTGTTTCTTCTGTGTGAAGTATGCAGAATCGTTGAATTCGCTATTTTGGAGCTATTCAATGCGAGAAACACGTTATCTGGTGTTTTCCCCACTCCAGAGTTCGTTTGGTATGCAAAACCGGAGATATCTTGGTTTTTGTGGGGTTTCAAGAGGAGATATGCATTTTCTGCGATAGTCTTGGTGTATCTTCTGTGAGAAATATGCAGAATCGATGATTTCGCTCTTTTGGAGCTATTCAATGCGAGAAACACGTTATCTGGTGTTCTCACAACTCCATAGTGCGTTTGATATGCAGAACCGTCGATATCTTGGTTTTCGTGGGGTTTCAAGCTGAGATATGCATTTTCTACGATAATCCTTGTGAGACTTCTGTCAGAAGTGTGCAGATTCATCGAGATCGCTCTTTTCGAGCTATTTAATGCGAGAAACACGTTATCTGGTGTTTTCCCCACTCCAGAGTTCGTTTGACATACAAAACCGGAGATATCTTGGTTTTCGTGGGGTTTCAAGATGAGATATGCATTTTCTGCAATAATATTGGTGGATCTTCTGTGAGAAGTATGCAGAATCGTCGATATCGCCCTTTTGGAGCTATGCAATGCGAGAAACACGTTACCTGGTGTTTTCACCACTCCACAGTGCGCTTGATATGCAGAACCGTCGATATCTAGGTTTTCGTAGGGTTTCAATCTGAGATATGCATTTTCTGCGATAAGCTTGGTGTTTCTTCGGTGAGAAGTATGCAGAATCGCTGGCATCGCTGGTTTAGAGCCATTTAATGCGATAAAACAGCTTTTGTGGTGTTTTCCCCACTCCAGAGTTCGTTTGATATACAAAACCGGAGATATCTTGGTTTTCGTGGGGTTTCAAGATGAGATATGCATTTTCTGCGATAATCTTGGTGGATCTTCTGTGAGAAGAATGCAGTATCGTCGATTTCGCTCTTTTCGAGCTATTTAATGCGAGAAACACGTTATCTGGTGTTTTCCCCACTCCAGAGTTCGTTTGATATGCAAAACCGGAGATATCTTTGTTTTCGTGGGGTTTCAAGAGGAGATATGCATTTTCTGCGATAATCTTGGTGGATGTTCTGTGTGAAGTATGCAGAATCGTTGAATTCGCTATTTTAGAGCTACTCAATGCGAGAAACACGTTATCTGGTGTTTTCACCACTCCACAGTGCGTTTGATATGCAGAACCGTCGATCTCTTGGTTTTCGTAGTGTTTCAATCTGAGATATGCATTTTCTGCGATAAGCTTGGTGTTTCTTCTGTGTGAAGTATGCAGAATCGTTGAATTCGCTATTTTGGAGCTATTCAATGCGAGATACACGTTATCTGGTGTTTTCCCCACTCCAGAGTTCGTTTGATATGCAAAACCGGAGATATCTTGGTTTTTGTGGGGTTTCAAGAGGAGATATGCATTTTCTGCGATAGTCTTGGTGGATCTTCTGTGAGAAGTATGCAGAATCGACGATTTCACTCTTTGGGAGCTATTCAATGCGAGAAACACGTTATCTGGCGTTCTCACAACTCCACAGTGCGTTTGATATGCAGAACCGTCGCTATCTTGGTTTTCATGCGGTTTCAAGCTGAGATATGCATTTTCTACGATAATCCTTGTGAGACTTCTGTCAGAAGTGTGCAGAATCATCGAGATCGCACTTTTCGAGCTATTTAATGCGAGAAACACGTTATCTGGTGTTTTCCCCCCTCCAGAGTTCGTGTGATATGCAAAACCGGAGATATCTTGGTTTTCGTGGGGTTTCAAGATGAGATATGCATTTTCTGCGATAGTCTTGGTGGATCTTCTGTGAGAAGTATGCAGAATCGATGATTTCACTCTTTTGGAGCTATTCAATGCGAGAAACACGTTATCTGGTGTTCTCACAACTCCACAGTGCGTTTGATATGCAGAACCGTCGATATCTTGGTTTTCGTGCGGTTTCAAGCTGAGATATGCATTTTCTACGATAATCCTTGTGAGACTTCTGTCAGAAGTGTGCAGAATCATCGAGATCGCTCTTTTCGAGCTATTTAATGCGAGAAGCACGTTATCTGGTGTTTTCCCCACTCCAGAGTTCGTTTGATATGCAAAACCGGAGATATCTTTGTTTTCGTGGGGTTTCAAGAGGAGATATGCAGTTTCTGCGATAATCTTGGTGGATCTTCTGTGAGAAGAATGCAGAATCGTCGATTTCGCTCTTTTCGAGCTATTTAATGCGAGAAACACGTTACCTGGTGTTTTCCCCCCTCCAGAGTTCGTTTGATATGCAAGACCGGAGATATCTTGGTTTTCGTGGGGTTTCCAGCTGCGATATGCATTTTCTGCGATAATCTCGGTGTTTCTTCCGTGAGAAGTATGCCGAATCATCGAATTCGCTCTTTTGGAGCTATCTAATGCGAGAAACACGTTATCTGGTGTTTTCCCCACTCCAGAGTACGTTTGATATGCAAAACCGTCGATATCTTGGTTTTCGTGGGGTTCCAACCTAAGATATGCATTTTCTATGAAAATCCTGGTGAGACTTCTGTCAGAAGTGTGCAGAATCATCGAGATCGCTCTTTTCGAGCTATTTAATGCGAGAAGCACGTTATCTGGTGTTTTCCCCACTCCAGAGTTCGTTTGATATGCAAAACCGGAGATATCTTTGTTTTCGTGGGGTTTCAAGAGGAGATATGCATTTTCTACGATAATCCTGGTGAGAATTCTGACAGAAGTGTGCAGAATCATCGAGATCGCTCTTTTCGAGATATTTAATGCGGAAAACACGTTATCTGGTGTATTCCCCACTCCTGAGTTCGTTTGATATGCAAAACCGGAGATATCTTGGTTTTCGTGGAGATTCAAGATGAGATATGCATTTTCTGCGATAATCTTGGTGGATCTTCTGTGAGAAGTATGCAGAATCGTCGATTTCGCTCTTCTGGAGCTATTCAATGCGAGAAACACGTTATCTGGTGTTTTCACAACTCCACAGTGCGTTTGATATGCAGAACCGTCGATATCTTGGTTTCCGTGGGGTTTCAAGCTGAGATATGCATTTTCTACGATAATCCTTGTGAGACTTCTGTCAGAAGTGTGCAGAATCGCCGACATCGCTGGTTTAGTGCCATTGAATGCGAAAAAATACGTTTTCCGGTGTTCACCCCACTCCAGAGTTCGTTTGATATGCAAAACCGTCGATATCTTGGTTTTTGTGGGGTTTCAAGAGGAGATATGCATTTTCCGCGATAATCTTGGTGGATCTTCTGTGAGAAGTATGCAGAATCGTTGATTTCGCTCTTTTGGAGCAATTCAATGCGAGAAACACGTTATCTGGTGTTTTCACAACTCCACAGTGCGTTTGATATGCAGAACCGTCGATATCTTGGTTTTCGTGGGGTTCCAACCTAAGATATGCATTTTCTATGAAAATCCTGGTGAGACTTCGGTGAGAAGTGTGCAGAATCATCGAGATCGCTCTTTTCGAGCTATTTAATGCGGAAAACACGTTATCTGTTGTTTTCCCCACTCCTGAGTTCGTTTGATATGCAGAACTGGCGATATCTTGGGTTTCGTCGTGTATCAAGTTGAGATAATCATTTTCTGCGATAACCTTGGTGGTTCTTCTGTGAGAAGTATGCAGAAACACCGAAATCCATGGCTTACTGCTATTTAACGATAAATAACACGATTTCTGGTGTTTCAGCACTCCACAGTGCGTTTAATATGTAAACACCAGATAACGTGTTTCTCGCATTAATTAGCACGAAAAGAGCGATCTCGATGGTTCTGCATAATTCAACCGGAAGTCTCACCAAGATTATCGTTGAAAATGCATAGCTCAGCTTGAAACCCCACGAAAACCAAGATATCGCCTGTTTTGCATATCAAACGCACTGTGGAGTGGTGAAAACACCAGATAACGTGTTTCTCACATTAAATTGAACGAAAACGGGGATTTCCGTGAATCTGCACACTTGTCACAGAAGAATCATGAAGATTATCACTGAAAATGCATATCTCAGCTGTAAACACCACGAAACCGAAGATACCGCAGTTTCCGCATGTCAATCGCACTGTGGAGACCTGAAAACACCAAAATACGTGTTTTTCGCATTCTAAAGCACGAAAACAGCGATTTCGGTGATTTTGCACACTTGTCACAGATGAATCATGAAGATTATCGTAGAAAATGCATGTCTCAGCTCGAAATCCTACGAAACCGAAGATATCGCAGTTTCAATATGTCAAACGCACTGTGGAGTGCTCAAAACACCAGAAAACGTGTTTTTCACATTAAATTGAACGAAAACGGGGATTTCGGTGAATCTGCACACTTGTCAAGGAAGAATCATGAAGATTATCACGGAGAATGCATATCCTAGCTGGAAACCCCAAGAGACCGATGATATCGCAATTTCCACATATCAAACGCACTGTGGAGTGCACAAAACAACAGAAAACGTGTTTTCAACATTAAATAGCACGAAAACAGGGATTTCGGTGATTCTGCGCACTTGTCATAGAAGAATCTTGAAGATATTCACTGAATATGCATATCTCAGCTGGAAACACCACGAAAACGAATATATCGCAGTTTCCGCATATCCAACGCAGTGTGAAGAGCTGAAAACACCAGAAAGCGTGCTTTTCGCATTCTATAGCACGAAAGCAGCGATTTCGGTGATTCTGCATACTTGTCACAGAAGAATCATGAGGATTATCACTGAAAATGCATATGTCAGCTGGAAACCCAACCAAACCGAAGATATCGCAGTATCCGAATGTCAAACGCGCTGTGGAGTGCTGAAAACACCAGAAAACGTGTATTTCGCATTAAATAGCACGAAAACGGCGATTCCGGTATTTCTGCACACTTGTCACAGAAGAATCATGAAGATTATCACTGAAAATGCATTTGTCAGCTGGAACCCCAACGAAACCGAAGATTTCGCTGTATCCGCATGTAAAACGTACTGTGGAGTGCTGAACACACCACAAAAGGAGTTTTTCGCATTAAATAGCACGCAAACAGCGATTTCTGCGATTCTGCAAACTTCTCACGGAAGAATATCCAAGATTATTGTAGAAAATGCATGTCTCGGCTGGAAACCCCACGAAAACGTAGATATCGCAGTTTCGGCATATCAAACGCACTGTGGAGTGCTGAAAACACCAGAAAACGTATTTTTAGCATTTAATAGCACGAACACTGCGATTTTGGTGATTCTGCATACTTGTCACAGAAGAATCATGAGGATTATCACTGAAAATGCATATGTCAGCTGGAAACCCAACCAAACCGAAGATATCGCTGTATCCGAATGTCAAACGCACTGTGGAGACCTGAAAACACCAGAAAACGTGTATTTCGCATTAAATAGCACGAAAACAGCGATTTCGGTATTTCTGCACACTTGTTACAGAAGAATCATGAAGATTATCACTGAAAATAAATACGTCAGCTGGAACCCCAACGAAACCGAAGATATCGCAGTTTCCGCATATCCAACGCAGTGTGAAGAGCTGAAAACACCAGAAAACGTGTATTTCGCATTAAATAGTACGAAAACGGCGATTCCGGTATTTCTGCACACTTGTCACAGAAGAATCATGAAGATTATCACTGAAAATGCATATGTCAGCTGGAACCCCAACGAAACCGAAGATTTCGCTGTATCCGCATGTCAAACGCACTGTGGAGTGCTGAACACACCAGAAAAGGAGTTTTTCGCATTAAATAGCACGCAAACAGCGATTTCTGCGATTCTGCAAACTTCTCACGGAAGAATATCCAAGATTATTGTAGAAAATGCATGTCTCGGCTGGAAACCCCACGAAAACGTAGATATCGCAGTTTCGGCATATCAAACGCACTGTGGAGTGCTGAAAACACCAGAAAACGTATTTTTAGCATTTAATAGCACGAACACTGCGATTTTGGTGATTCTATATACTTGTCACAGAAGAATCATGAGGATTATCACTGAAAATGCATACGTCAGCTGGAACCCCAACGAAACCGAAGATATCGCTGTATCCGCATGTCAAACGCACAGTGGAGTGCTCAAAACAACAGAAAACGAGTTTTTCGCATTAAATAGCACGAAAACAGCGATTGCTGTGATTCTGCATTCTTTTCACAGAAGAATCATGAAGACTAACACTGAGAATGCATATTTCAGCTGGAAACCCAACGAAACCGAAGATACCGCTGTATCCGCATGTCAAACGCACTGTGGAGTGCTGAACACACCAGAAAACGAGTTTTTCGCATTACATAGCACGAAAACAGCGATTTCTGTGATTCTGCATACTTCTCACAGAAGAATATCCAAGCTTATCGTAGAAAATGCATGTCTCAGCTGGAAACCCCACGAAACCGAAGATATCGCAGTTTCCGCATGTCAAACGCACTGTGGAGTGCTGAAAACACCTGAAAACGTGTTTTTCGCATTCAATAGCACGAAAACAGCAATGTCGGTGATTCTGCACACTTGTCACAGAAGAATCATGAAAATTATCACTGAAAATGCATATCTCAGCTGGAAACCCAACGAAACCGAAGATATCGCAGTTTCCGCATGTCAAACGCACTGTGGAGTGCTGAACACACCAGAAAACGAGTTTGTCGCATTAAATAGCACGAAAACAGCGATTTCTGTGATTCTGCAGACTTCTCACAGAAGAATATCCAAGCTTATCGTAGAAGATGCATGTCTCAGCTGGAAACCCCACGAAACCGAAGATATCGCAGTTTCCGCATGTCAAACGCACTGTGGAGTGCTGAAAGCACCAGAAAACGTGTTTTTCGCATTCAATAGCACGAAAACTGCGATTTCGGTGATTCTGCATACTTGTCACAGAAGAATCGTGAGGATTATCACTGAAAATGCATATGTCAGCTGGAAACCCAACGAAACCGAAGATACCGCTGTATCCGCATGTCAAACGCACTGTGGAGTGCTGAAAACACCCGAAAACATGTTTCTCGCATTCAATAGCACGAAAACAGCGATTTCGGTGATTCTGCACACTTGTCACAGAAGAATCTCGAAGATTATCACAGAAAATGCGTATCTCAGCTGGAAACCCAACGAAACCGAAGATATCGCAGTTTCCGCATGTCAAACACATTGTGGAGTGCTGAAAACACCACATAACATGATTATCGCATTCAATAGCACGAAAGCAGCGATTTCGGTGATTCTGCACACTTGCCACAGAAGAATATCCAAGATTATCGTAGAAAATGCATGTCTCAGCTGGAAACCCCACGAAAACGAAGATATCGCAGTTTCCGCATGTCAAACGCACTGTGGAGTGCTGAAAACACCAGAAAACATGTTTCTCGCATTCAATAGCACGAAAACAGCGATTTCGGTGATTCTGCACTCTTGTCACAGAAGAATCTCGAAGATTATCACAGAAAATGCATATGTCAGCTGGAAACCCAACCAACACGAAGATATCGCTGTATCCGAATGTCAAACGCACTGTGGAGTGCTGAAAACACCAGAAAACGTGTATTTCGAATTAAATAGCACGAAAACAGCGATTTATGTGATTCTGCATACTTTTCACAGAAGAATATCCAAGATTATCGTAGAAAATGCGTATCTCAGCTGGAAACCCAACGAAACCGAAGATGTCGCAGTTTCCGCATGTCAAACGCACTGTGGAGTGCTGAAAACACCAGAAAACGTGTTTATCGCATTCAATTGCACGAAAACAGCGATTTCGGTGGTTCTGCACACTTGTCACAGAAGAATCTCGAAGACTATCACAGAAAATGCGTATCTCAGCTGGAAATCCAACGAAACCGAAGATATCGCAGTTTCCGCATGTCAAACACACTGTGGAGTGCTGAAAACACCAGAAAACGTGTTTATCGCATTCAATTGCACGAAAACAGCGATTTCGGTGGTTCTGCACACTTGTCACAGAAGAATCTCGAAGATTATCACAGAAAATGCGTATCTCAGCTGGAAACCCAACGAAACCGAAGATATCGCAGTTTCCGCATGTCAAACACATTGTGGAGTGCTGGAAACACCACATAACATGATTATCGCATTCGATAGCACGAAAGCAGCGATTTCGGTGATTCTGCACACTTGTCACAGAAGAATATCCAAGATTATCGTAGAAAATGCATGTCTCAGCTGGAAACCCCACGAAAACGAAGATATCGCAGTTTCCGCATGTCAAACGCACTGTGGAATGCTGAAAACATCATAAAACGTGTTTTTCGCATTCAATAGCACGAAAACTGCGATTTCGGAGATTCTGCACACTTGTCACAGAAGAATCATGAAGATTATTACAGAAAATGCGTATCTCAGCTGGAAACCCAACGAAACCGAAGATATCGCAGTTTCCGCATGTCAAACACACTGTGGAGTGCTGAAAACACCACAAAACATGATTATCGCATTCAATAGCACGAAAACAGCGATTTCGGTGATTCTGCATACTAGTCACAGAAGCATCTCGAAGATTATCCCTGAAAATGCATGTGTCAGCTGGAAACCCAACGAAACGGAAGATAACGCAGTTTCAGCATGTCAAACGCACTGTGGCGTGCTGAAAACACCAGAAAACGTGTTTTTCGCATTCAGTAGCACGAAAACTGCGATTTCTGTGATTGTGCAGACTTCTCACAGAAGAATATCCAAGCTTATCGTAGAAAATGCATGTCTCAGCTGGAAACCCCACGAAACCGAAGATATCGCAATTTCCGCATGTCAAACGCACTGTGGAGTGCTGAAAGCACCAGAAAACGTGTTTTTCGCATTCAATAGCACGAAAACAGCAATGTCGGTGATTCTGCACACTTGTCACAGAAGAATCTCGAAGATTATCACAGAAAATGCGTATCTAAGCTGGAAACCCAATGAAACCGAAGATATCGCAGTTTCCGCATGTCAAACACATTGTGGAGTGCTGAAAACACCACATAACATGATTATCGCATTCAATAGCACGAAAGCAGCGATTTCGGTGATTCTGCACACTTGTCACAGAAGAATATCCAAGATTATCGTAGAAAATGCATGTCTCAGCTGGAAACCCAACGAAACCGAAGATATCGCAGTTTCCGCATGTCAAACACACTGTGGAGTGCTGAAAACACCACAAAACATGATTATCGCAGTCAATAGCACGAAGACAGCGATTTCGGTTATTCTGCACACTTGACACAGAAGCATCTCGAAGATTATTACTGAGATTGCATATCTCAGCTGGAAACCCAAAGAAACCGTAGATATTGCAGTTTCCGCATGTCAACCGCACTGTGCAGTGCTCAAAACACCAGAAAACGTGTTTTTCGCATTCAATAGCACGAAAACAGCAATGTCGGTGATGCTGCACACTTGTCACAGAAGAATCATGAAGATTATCACTGAAAATGCATATCTCAGCTGGAAACCCAACGAATCCGAAGATATCGCAGTTTCAGCATGTCAAACGCACTGTGGCATGCTGAAAACATCATAAAACGTGTTTTTCGCATTCAATAGCACGAAAACTGCGATTTCGGTGATTCTGCATACTTGTCACGGAAGGATCATGAGGATTATCACTGAAAATGCATATGTCAGCTGGAAACCCAACGAAACCGAAGATACCGCTGTATCCGCATGTCAAACGCACTGTGGAGTGCTGAACACACCAGAAAACGAGTTTTTCGCATTAAATAGCACGAAAACAGCGATTTCTGTGATTCTGCAGACTTCTCACAGAAGAATATCCATGCTTATCGTAGAAAATGCATGTCTCAGCTGGAAACCCCACGAAACCGAAGATATCGCAGTTTCCGCATGTCAAACGCACTGTGGAGTGCTGAAAACACCAGAAAACGTGTTTTTCGCATTCAATAGCACGAAAACTGCGATTTCGGAGATTCTGCACACTTGTCACAGAAGAATCATGAAGATTATTACAGAAAATGCGTATCTCAGCTGGAAACCCAACGAAACCGAAGATGTCGCAGTTTCCGCATGTCAAACGCACTGTGGAATGCTGAAAACATCATAAAACGTGTTTTTCGCATTCTATAGCACGAAAACTGCGATTTCGGTGATTCTGCATACTTGTCACAGAAGAATCATGAGGATTATCACTGAAAATGCATATGTCAGCTGGAAACCCAACGAAACCGAAGATACCGCTGTATCCGCATGTCAAACGCACTGTGGTGTGCTGAACACACCAGAAAACGAGTTTTTCGCATTAAATAGGACGAAAACAGCGATTTCTGTGATTCTGCAGACTTCTCACAGAAGAATATCCAAGCTTATCGTAGAAAATGCATGTCTCAGCTGGAAACCCCACGAAACCCAAGATATCGCAGTTTCCGCATGTCAAACGCACTGTGGAGTGCTGAAAGCACCAGAAAACGTGTTTTTCGCATTCAATAGCACGAAAACAGCAATGTCGGTGATTCTGCACACTTGTCACAGAAGAATCTCGAATATTATCACAGAAAATGCGTATCTCAGCTGGAAACCCAACGAAACCGAAGATATCGCAGTTTCCGCATGTCAAACACATTGTGGAGTGCTGAAAACACCAGAAAACATGTTTCTCGCATTCAATAGCACGAAAACAGCGATTTCGGTGATTCTGCACACTTGTCACAGAAGAATCTCGAAGATTATCACAGAAAATGCATATGTCAGCTGGAAACCCAACCTAACCGAAGATATCGCTGTATCCGAATGTAAAACGCACTGTGGAGTGCTGAAAACACCAGAAAACGTGTATTTCGAATTAAATAGCACGAAAACAGCGATTTCGGTATTTCTGCACACTTGTCACAGAAGAATCGTGAAGATTATCACTGAAAATGCATATGTCAGCTGGAAACCCAACGAAACCGAAGATACCGCTGTATCCGCATGTCAAACGCACTGTGGTGTGCTGAACACACCAGAAAACGTGTATTTCGAATTAAATAGCACGAAAACAGCGATTTCTGTGATTCTGCATACTTTTCACAGAAGAATATCCAAGATTATCGTAGAAAATGCGTATCTCAGCTGGAAACCCAACGAAACCGAAGATGTCGCAGTTTCCGCATGTCAAACGCACTGTGGAGTGCTGAAAACACCAGAAAACGTGTTTATCGCATTCAATTGCACGAAAACAGCGATTTCGGTGGTTCTGCACACTTGTCACAGAAGAATCTCGAAGACTATCACAGAAAATGCGTATCTCAGCTGGAAACCCAACGAAACCGAAGATATCGCAGTTTCCGCATGTCAAACACACTGTGGAGTGCTGAAAACACCAGAAAACGTGTTTATCGCATTCAATAGCACGAAAACAGCGATTTCGGTGGTTCTGCACACTTGTCACAGAAGAATCTCGAAGATTATCACAGAAAATGCGTATCTCAGCTGGAAACCCAACGAAACCGAAGATATCGCAGTTTCCGCATGTCAAACGCATTGTGGAGTGCTGAAAACACCACATAACATGATTATCGCATTCAATAGCACGAAAGCAGCGATTTCGGTGATTCTGCACACTTGTCACAGAAGAATATCCAAGATTATCGTAGAAAATGCATGTCTCAGCTGGAAACCCCACGAAAACGAAGATATCGCAGTTTCCGCATGTCAAACGCACTGTGGAATGCTGAAAACATCATAAAACGTGTTTTTCGCATTCAATAGCACGAAAACTGCGATTTCGGAGATTCTGCACACTTGTCACAGAAGAATCATGAAGATTATCACAGAAAATGCGTATCTCAGCTGGAAACCCAACGAAACCGAAGATATCGCAGTTTCCGCATGTCAAACACACTGTGGAGTGCTGAAAACACCACAAAACATGATTATCGCATTCAATAGCACGAAAACAGCGATTTCGGTGATTCTGCATACTAGTCACAGAAGCATCTCGAAGATTATCCCTGAAAATGCATGTGTCAGCTGGAAACCCAACGAAACGGAAGATAACGCAGTTTCAGCATGTCAAACGCACTGTGGCGTGCTGAAAACACCAGAAAACGTGTTTTTCGCATTCAGTAGCACGAAAACTGCGATTTCTGTGATTGTGCAGACTTCTCACAGAAGAATATCCAAGCTTATCGTAGAAAATGCATGTCTCAGCTGGAAACCCCACGAAACCGAAGATATCGCAGTTTCCGCATGTCAAACGCACTGTGGAGTGCTGAAAGCACCAGAAAACGTGTTTTTCGCATTCAATAGCACGAAAACAGCAATGTCGGTGATTCTGCACACTTGTCACAGAAGAATCTCGAAGATTATCACAGAAAATGCGTATCTAAGCTGGAAACCCAATGAAACCGAAGATATCGCAGTTTCCGCATGTCAAACACATTGTGGAGTGCTGAAAACACCACATAACATGATTATCGCATTCAATAGCACGAAAGCAGCGATTTCGGTGATTCTGCACACTTGTCACAGAAGCATCTCGAAGATTATTACTGAGATTGCATATCTCAGCTGGAAACCCAAAGAAACCGTAGATATTGCAGTTTCCGCATGTCAACCGCACTGTGCAGTGCTCAAAACACCAGAAAACGTGTTTTTCGCATTCAATAGCACGAAAACAGCAATGTCGGTGATGCTGCACACTTGTCACAGAAGAATCATGAAGATTATCACTGAAAATGCATATCTCAGCTGGAAACCCAACGAATCCGAAGAAATCGCAGTTTCAGCATGTCAAACGCACTGTGGCGTGCTGAAAACATCATAAAACGTGTTTTTCGCATTCAATAGCACGAAAACACCAATGTCGGTGATGCTGCACACTTGTCACAGAAGAATCATGAAGATTATCACTGAAAATGCATATCTCAGCTGGAAACCCAACGAATCCGAAGATATCGCAGTTTCAGCATGTCAAACGCACTGTGGCGTGCTGAAAACATCATAAAACGTGTTTTTCGCATTCAATAGCACGAAAACTGCGATTTCGGTGATTCTGCATACTTGTCACGGAAGGATCATGAGGATTATCACTGAAAATGCATATGTCAGCTGGAAACCCAACGAAACCGAAGATACCGCTGTATCCGCATGTCAAACGCACTGTGGAGTGCTGAACACACCAGAAAACGAGTTTTTCGCATTAAATAGCACGAAAACAGCGATTTCTGTGATTCTGCAGACTTCTCACAGAAGAATATCCATGCTTATCGTAGAAAATGCATGTCTCAGCTGGAAACCCCACGAAACCGAAGATATCGCAGTTTCCGCATGTCAAACGCACTGTGGAGTGCTGAAAACACCAGAAAACGTGTTTTTCGCATTCAATAGCACGAAAACTGCGATTTCGGAGATTCTGCACACTTGTCACAGAAGAATCATGAAGATTATTACAGAAAATGCGTATCTCAGCTGGAAACCCAACGAAACCGAAGATGTCGCAGTTTCCGCATGTCAAACGCACTGTGGAATGCTGAAAACATCATAAAACGTGTTTTTCGCATTCTATAGCACGCAAACTGCGATTTCGGTGATTCTGCATACTTGTCACAGAAGAATCATGAGGATTATCACTGAAAATGCATATGTCAGCTGGAAACCCAACGAAACCGAAGATACCGCTGTATCCGCATGTCAAACGCACTGTGGTGTGCTGAACACACCAGAAAACGAGTTTATCCTATTCAATAGCACGAAAACAGAAATGTCGGTGATGCTGCACACTTGTCACAGAAGAATCATGAGGATTATCACTGAAAATGCATATCTCAGCTGGAAACCCAACGAATCCGAAGATATCGCAGTTTCCGCATGTCAAACGCACTGTGGCGTGCTGAACACATCATAAAACGTGTTTTTCGCATTCAATAGCACGAAAACTGCGATTTCGGTGATTCTGCATACTTGTCACAGAAGAATCATGAGGATTATCACTGAAAATGCATATGTCAGCTGGAAACCCAACGAAACCGAAGATACCGCTGTATCCGCATGTCAAACGCACTGTGGTGTGCTGAAAGCACCAGAAAACGTGTTTTTCGCATTCAATAGCACGAAAACAGCAATGTCGGTGATACTGCACGCTTGTCACAGAAGAAACTCGAAGATTATCACAGAAAATGCATGTCTCAGCTGGAAAACCAACGAAACCGAAGATGTCGCAGTTTCCGCATGTCAAACGCACTGTGGAGTGCTGAAAACACCCGAAAACATGTTTCTCGCATTCAATAGCACGAAAACAGCGATTTCGGTGATTCTGCACACTTGTCACAGAAGAATCTCGAAGATTATCACAGGAAATGCGTATCTCAGCTGGAAACCCAATGAAACCGAAGATATCGCAGTTTCCGCATGCCAAACACATTGTGGAGTGCTGAAAACACAAGAAAACGTGTTTTTCGCAATCAATAGCACGAAGACAGCGATTTCGGTGATTCTGCACACTTGTCACAGATGAATCATGCAAATTATCGTAGAAAATGCATGTATCAGCTCGAAATCCTACGAAACCGAAGATATCGCAGTTTCAATATGTCAAACGCACTGTGGAGTGCTCAAAACACCAGAAAACGTGTTTTTCACATTAAATTGAACGAAAACGGGGATTTCGGTGAATCTGCACACTTGTCGCAGAAGAATCATGAAGATTATCACGGAGAATGCATATCTTAGCTGGAAACCCAACGAAACCGAAGATACCGCTGTATCCGCATGTCAAACGCACTGTGGTGTGCTGAAAGCACCAGAAAACGAGTTTCTCGCATTAAATAGCACGAAAACAGCGATTTCTGTGATTCTGCAGACTTCTCACAGAAGAATATCCAAGCTTATCGTAGAAAATGCATGTCTCAGCTGGAAACCCCACGAAAACGAATATATCGCAGCTTCCGCATGTCAACAGCACTGTGGAGTGCTGAAAACACAAGAAAACGTGTTTTTCGCATTCAATAGCACGAAAACGGGGATTTCGGTGAATCTGCACACTTGTCACAGAAGAATCATGAAGATTATCACTGAAAATGCATATCACTGCTGGAAACACCACGAAACCGATGATATCGCAGCTTCCGCATGTGAAAAGCACTGTGGAGTGCTGAAAACACTTGAAAACGTGTTTTTCGCATTCAATAGCACGAAAACAGCGATTTCGGTGATTCTGCACGCTTGTCACAGAAGCATCTCGAAGATTATCCCTGAAAATGCATGTCTCAGCTGGAAACACAACGAAACATAAGATAACACAGTTTCCGCATGTCAATCGCACTGTGGACAGCGGAAAACACTTGAAAACGAGTTTTTCGCAATCAATAGCACGAAGACAGCGATTTCGGTGATTCTGCACACTTGTCACAGATGAATCATGCAAATTATCGTAGAAAATGCATGTATCAGCTCGAAATCCTACGAAACCGAAGATATCGCAGTTTCAATATGTCAAACGCACTGTGGAGTGCTCAAAACACCAGAAAACGTGTTTTTCACATTAAATTGAACGAAAACGGGGATTTCGGTGAATCTGCACACTTGTCGCAGAAGAATCATGAAGATTATCACGGAGAATGCATATCTTAGCTGGAAACCCCAAGAGACCGATGATATCGCAGTTTCCACATATCAAACGCAGTGTGGAGTGCTCAAAACAACAGAAAACGTGTTTTCAACATTAAATAGCACGAAAACTGCGATTTCGGTGATTCTGCATACTTGTCACAGATGAATCATGAGGATTATCACTGAAAATGCATATGTCAGCTGGAAACCCAACGAAACCGAAGATACCGCTGTATCCGCATGTCAAACGCACTGTGGAGTGCTGAACACACCAGAAAACGAGTTTTTCGCATTAAATTGCACGAAAACAGCGATTTCTGTGATTCTGCATACTTTTCACAGAAGAATATCCAAGATTATCGTAGAAAATGCATGTCTCAGATGGAAACCCCACGAAAACGAAGATATCGCAGTATCCGCATGTCAAACGCACTGTGGAATGCTGAAAAAATCATAAAACGTGTTTTTCGCATTCAATAGCACGAAAACTGCGAATTCGGTGATTCTGCATACTAGTCACAGAAGAATCATGAGGATTATCACTGAAAATGCATATGTCAGCTGGAAACCCAACGAAACCGAAGATATCGCAGTTTCCGCATATCAAACGCACTGTGGACAGCGGAAAACACCAGAGAACGTGTTTTTCGCACTCAATAGCACGAAAACAGCGATTTCGTTGATTCTGCACACTTGTCACAGATGAATCATGAAGATTATCGTAGAAAATGCTTGTCTCAGCTCGGAATCCTACGAAACCGAAGATATCGCAATTTCCGCATATCAAACGCACTGTGGAGTCGTGAAAACACCAGAATACGTGTTTTTCGCATTCTATAGCACGAAAGCAGCGTTTTCGGTGATTCTGCACGCTTGTCACAGAAGCATCTCGAAGATTATCCCTGAAAATGCATGTCTCAGCTGGAAACCCAACGAAACCAAAGATAACGCAGTTTCCGAATGTCAAACGCACTGTGGAGTCGTGAAAACACCAGAATACGTGTTTTTCGCATTCTATAGCACGAAAGCAGCGATTTCGGTGATTGTGCACACTCTGCACAGAAGCATCTCGAAGATTATCCCAGAAAATGCATATCTCAGCTGGAAACCCAACCAAACCGAAGATAACGCAGTTTCCTCATGTCAAACGCCCTGTGGATTGCTGAAAACACTTGAAAACGTGTTTTTCGCAATCAATAGCACGAAGACAGCGATTTCGGTTATTATGCACACTTGTCACAGAAGCATCTCGAAGATTATCCCTGAAAATGCATGTCTCAGCTGGAAACCCAAAGAAACCGAAGATATTGCAGTTTCCGCATGTCAACCGCACTGTGGAGTGCTCAAAACACCAGAAAATTTGTTTTTCACATTAAATTGAACGAAAACGGGGATTTCGGTGAATCTGCACACTTGTCACAGAAGTATCTTGAAGATATTCACTGAATATGCATATCTCAGCTGGAAACCCCACGAAAACGAATATATCGCAGTTTCCGCTTATCCAATGCAGTGTGAAGAGCTGAAAACACCAGAAAGCGTGCTTTTCGCATTCTATAGCACGAAAACAGCGATTTCGGTGATTCTGCACACTTGTCACAGAAGAATCATGAAGATTATCACTGAAAATGCATGTCTCCGCTGGAAAACCAACGAAACCGAAGATATCGCAGTTTCCGCATGTCAAACGCACTGTGGAGTGCTGAAAACACCAGAAAACGTGTTTATCGCTTTCAATAGCACGAAAGCAGCGATTTCGGTGATGCTGCACACTTGTCACAGAAGATTATCCAAGATTATCGTAGAAAATGCATGTCTCAGCTGGAAACCCCACGAAAACAAAGATATCGCAGTTTCGGCATATCAAACGCACTGTGCAGTGCTGAAAACACCAGAAAACGTGTTTATCGCATTCAATAGCACGAAAACAGCGATTTCGGTGATTCTGCATACTTGTCACAGAAGCATCTCGAAGATTATCCCTGAAAATGCATGTGTCAGCTGGAAACCCAACGAAACCGAAGATAACGCAGTTTCCTCATGTCAAACGCCCTGTGGAGTGCTGAAAACACTTGAAAACGAGTTTTTCGCAATGAATAGCACGAAGACAGCGATTTCGGTTATTCTGCACACTTGTCACAGAAGCATCTCGAAGATTATCACTGAAATTGCATATCTCAGCTGGAAACCCAAAGAAGCCGAAGATATTGCAGTTTCCGCATGTCAACCGCACTGTGGAGTGCTCAAAACACCAGAAAACGTGTTTTTCACATTAAATTGAACGAAAACGGGGATTTCGGTGAATCTGCATACTTGTCACATAAGAATCATGAAGATTATCACTGAAAATGCATATCACTGCTGGAAACACCACGAAACCGAAGATATCGCAGCTTCCGCATGTCAAAAGCACTGTGGAGTGCTGAAAACACCAGAAAACGTGTGTTTCGCATTCAATAGCACGTAAACAGAAATGTCGGTGATTCTGCACACTAGTCACAGAAGAATCATGAGGATTATCACTGAAAATGCATATGTCAGCTGGAAACCCAACGAAACCGAAGATACCGCAGTTTCCGCATGTCAAACGCACTGTGGAGTGCTGAACACACCAGAAATGAGTTTTTCGCATTAAATAGCACGAAAACAACAATGTCGGTGATTCTGCACACTTGTCTCAGAAGAAACTCGAAGATTATCACAGAAAATGCATATCTCAGCTGGAAAACCAACGAAACCGAAGATATCGCAGTTTCCGCATATCAAACGCACTGTGGAGTGCTGAAAACACCATAAAACGTGTTTCTCGCATTCAATAGAACGAAAACAGCGATTTCGGTGATTCTGCACACTTGCCACAGAAGAATCATGAAGATTATAACTGAAAATGCATATGTCAGCTGGAACCCCAACGAAACCGAAGATATCGCTGTATCCGCATGTCAATCGCACTGTGGAGTGCTGAACACACCAGAAAACGAGTTTATCGCATTAAATAGCACGAAAACAGCAATATCGGTGATTCTGCACACTTGTCACAGAAGAATCATGAAGATTATTACAGAAAATGCGTATCTCAGCTGGAAACCCATCGAAACCGAAGATATCGCAGTTTCCGCATATCAAACGCACTGTGGAGTGCTGAAAACACCACAAAACGTGTTTCTCGCATTCAATAGAACGAAAACAGCGATTTCGGTGAATCTGCACACTTGCCACAGAAGAATCTCGACGATAATCACTGAAAATGCATATCTCAGCTGGAAACCCAACGAAACCGAAGATATCGCAGTTTCCGCTTGTCAAACGCACTGTGGAGTGCTGAAAACACCAGAAACCGTGTTTCTCGCATTCAATAGCACGAAAACAGCGATTTCGGTGATTCTGCACACTTGTCACATAAGAATCATGAAGATTATAACAGAAAATGCATGTCTCAGCTGGAAACCCCAAGAAACCGAAGATATCGCAGGTTCCGCATGTCAAGCGCATTGTGGAGTGCTGAAAACACCAGAAAACGTGTTTTTCGCATTCAATAGCACGAAAACAGCAATGTCGGTGATGCTGCACACTTGTCTCAGAAGAAACTCGAAGATTATCACAGAAAATGCATATCTCAGCTGGAAAACCAACGAAACCGAAGATATCGCAGTTTCCGCATGTCAAACGCACTGTGGAGTGCTGAAAACACCAGAAAACGAGTTTTTCGCATTAAATAGCACGCAAACAGCGATTTCTGTGATTCTGCAAACTTCTCACAGAAGAATATCCAAGCTTATTGTAGAAAATGCATGTCTCGGCTGGAAACCACACGAAAACGAAGATATCGCAGTTTCGGCATATCAAACGCACTGTGGAGTGCTGAAAACACCAGAAAACGTGTTTTTCGCATTCAATAGCACGAAAACAGCAATGTCGGTGATACTGCACACTTGTCACAGAAGAAACTCGAAGATTATCACAAAAAATGCATATCTCAGCTGGAAAACCAACGAAACCGAAGATATCGCAGTTTCCGCATGTCAAACGCACTGTGGAGTGCTGAACACACCAGAAAAGGAGTTTTTCGCATTAAATAGCACGCAAACAGCGATTTCTGTGATTCTGCAAACTTCTCACAGAAGAATATCCAAGCTTATTGTAGAAAATGCATGTCTCGGCTGGAAACCCCACGAAAACGAAGATATCGCAGTTTCGGTATATCAAACGCACTGTGGAGTGCTGAAAACACCAGAAAACGTGTTTTTCGCATTCAATAGCACGAAAACAGGAATGTCGGTGATTCTGCACACTTGTCTCAGAAGAAACTCGAAGATTATCATAGAAAATGCATATCTCAGCTGGAAAACCAACGAAACCGAAGATATCGCAGTTTCCGCATATCAAACGCACTGTGGAGTGCTGAAAACACCAGAAAACGTGTTTCTCGCATTCAATAGAACGAAAACAGCGATTTCGGTGAATCTGCACACTTGCCACAGAAGAATCTCGACGATAATCACTGAAAATGCATATCTCAGCTGGAAACCCAACGAAACCGAAGATATCGCAGTTTCCGCTTGTCAAACGCACTGTGGAGTGCTGAAAACACCAGAAACCGTGTTTCTCGCATTCAATAGCACGAAAACAGCGATTTCGGTGATTCTGCACACTTGTCACATAAGAATCATGAAGATTATAACTGAAAATGCATATGTCAGCTGGAACCCCAACGAAACCGAAGATATCGCTGTATCCGCATGTCAATCGCACTGTGGAGTGCTGAACACACCAGAAAACGAGTTTTTCGCATTAAATAGCACGAAAACAGCAATATCGGTGATTCTGCACACTTGTCACAGAAGAATCATGAAGATTATCGTAGAAAATGCATGTCTCAGCTGGAAACCCCACGAAAACAAAGATATCGCAGTTTCGGCATATCAAACGCACTGTGCAGTGCTGAAAACAGCAGAAAACGTGTTTATCGCATTCAATAGCACGAAAACAGCGATTTCGGTGATTCTGCATACTAGTCACAGAAGCATCTCGAAGATTATCCCTGAAAATGCATGTGTCAGCTGGAAACCCAACGAAACCGAAGATAATGCAGTTTCCTCATGTCAAACGCCCTGTGGAGTGCTGAAAACACTTGAAAACGAGTTTTTCGCAATGAATAGCACGAAGACAGCGATTTCGGTTATTCTGCACACTTGTCACAGAAGCATCTCGAAGATGATCACTGAAATTGCATATCTCAGCTGGAAACCCAAAGAAGCCGAAGATATTGCAGTTTCCGCATGTCAACCGCACTGTGGAGTGCTCAAAACACCAGAAAACGTGTTTTTCACATTAAATTGAACGAAAACGGGGATTTCGGTGAATCTGCATACTTGTCACATAAGAATCATGAAGATTATCACTGAAAATGCATATCACTGCTGGAAACACCACGAAACCGAAGATAACGCTGTTTCCTCATGTCAAACGCCCTGTGGAGTGCTGAAAACACTTGAAAACGTGTTTTTCGCAATCAATAGCACGAAGACAGCGATTTCGGTTATTCTGCACACTTGTCACAGAAGCATCTCGAAGATTATCACTGAGATTGCATATCTCAGCTGGAAACCCAACGAAACCGAAGATAACGCAGTTTCGGCATGTCAATCGCACTGTGGAGTGCTGAAAACACTTGAAAACGAGTTTTTCGCAATCAGTAGCACGAAGACAGCGATTTCGGTTATTCTGCACACTTGTCACAGAAGCATCTCGAAGATTATCACTGAGATTGCATATCTCAGCTTTAAACCCAACGAAACCGACGATAACGCAGTTTCCTCATGTCAAACGCCCTGTGTAGTGCTGAAAACACTTGAAAACGAGTTTTTCGCAATCAATAGCACGAAGACAGCGATTTCGGTGAATCTGCACACTTGCCACAGAAGAATCTCGACGATAATCACTGAAAATGCATATCTCAGCTGGAAACCCAACGAAACCGAAGATATCGCAGTTTCCGCTTGTCAAACGCACTGTGGAGTGCTGAAAACACCAGAAACCGTGTTTCTCGCATTCAATAGCACGAAAACAGCGATTTCGGTGATTCTGCACACTTGTCACATAAGAATCATGAAGATTATAACTGAAAATGCATATGTCAGCTGGAACCCCAACGAAACCGAAGATATCGCTGTATCCGCATGTCAATCGCACTGTGGAGTGCTGAACACACCAGAAAACGAGTTTTTCGCATTAAATAGCACGAAAACAGCAATATCGGTGATTCTGCACACTTGTCACAGAAGAATCATGAAGATTATCGTAGAAAATGCATGTCTCAGCTGGAAACCCCACGAAAACAAAGATATCGCAGTTTCGGCATATCAAACGCACTGTGCAGTGCTGAAAACAGCAGAAAACGTGTTTATCGCATTCAATAGCACGAAAACAGCGATTTCGGTGATTCTGCATACTAGTCACAGAAGCATCTCGAAGATTATCCCTGAAAATGCATGTGTCAGCTGGAAACCCAACGAAACCGAAGATAATGCAGTTTCCTCATGTCAAACGCCCTGTGGAGTGCTGAAAACACTTGAAAACGAGTTTTTCGCAATGAATAGCACGAAGACAGCGATTTCGGTTATTCTGCACACTTGTCACAGAAGCATCTCGAAGATGATCACTGAAATTGCATATCTCAGCTGGAAACCCAAAGAAGCCGAAGATATTGCAGTTTCCGCATGTCAACCGCACTGTGGAGTGCTCAAAACACCAGAAAACGTGTTTTTCACATTAAATTGAACGAAAACGGGGATTTCGGTGAATCTGCATACTTGTCACATAAGAATCATGAAGATTATCACTGAAAATGCATATCACTGCTGGAAACACCACGAAACCGAAGATAACGCTGTTTCCTCATGTCAAACGCCCTGTGGAGTGCTGAAAACACTTGAAAACGTGTTTTTCGCAATCAATAGCACGAAGACAGCGATTTCGGTTATTCTGCACACTTGTCGCAGAAGCATCTCGAAGATTATCACTGAGATTGCATATCTCAGCTGGAAACCCAACGAAACCGAAGATAACGCAGTTTCGGCATGTCAATCGCACTGTGGAGTGCTGAAAACACTTGAAAACGAGTTTTTCGCAATCAGTAGCACGAAGACAGCGATTTCGGTTATTCTGCACACTTGTCACAGAAGCATCTCGAAGATTATCACTGAGATTGCATATCTCAGCTTTAAACCCAACGAAACCGACGATAACGCAGTTTCCTCATGTCAAACGCCCTGTGTAGTGCTGAAAACACTTGAAAACGAGTTTTTCGCAATCAATAGCACGAAGACAGCGATTTCGGTTATTCTGCACACTTGTCACATAAGCATCTCGAAGATTATCACTGAGATTGCATATCTCAGCTGGAAACCCAACGAAACCGAAGATAACGCTGTTTCCTCATGTCAAACGCCCTGTGGAGTGCTGAAAACACTTGAAAACGTGTTTTTCGCAATCAATAGCACGAAGACAGCGATTTCGGTTATTCTGCACACTTGTCACAGAAGCATCTCGAAGATTATCACTGAGATTGCATATCTCAGCTGGAAACCCAAAGAAACCGAAGATATTGCAGTTTCCGCATGTCAACCGCACTGTGGAGTGCTGAAAACACAAGAAAACGTGTTTTTCGCATTCAATAGCACGAAAACAGCGATATCGGTTATTCTGCACACTTGTCACAGAAGCATCTCGAAGATTATCCCTGAAATTCATGTCTCAGCTGGAAACCCAACGAAACCGAAGATAACGCAGTTTCCGCATATCAATCGCACTGTGGAGTGCTGAAAACACTTGAAAACGAGTTTTTCGCAATCAGTAGCACGAAGACAGCGATTTCGGTTATTCTGCACACTTGTCACAGAAGCATCTCGAAGATTATCACTGAGATTATATATCTCAGCTGGAAACCCAACGAAACCGACGATATCGCAGTTTGCTCATGTCAAACGCCCTGTGTAGTGCTGAAAACACTTGAAAACGAGTTTTTCGCAATCAATAGCACGAAGACAGCGATTTCGGTTATTCTGCACACTTGCCACAGAAGAATCTCGAAGATTATCACTGAAAATGCATATCTCAGCTGGAAACCTAACGAAACCGAAGATATCGCAGTTTCCGCACGTCAAACGCACTGTGGAGTGCTGAACACACCAGAAAACGAGTTTTTCGCATTAAATAGCACGAAAACAGCGATTTCTGTGATTCTGCATACTTGTCACAGAAGCATCTTGAAGATTATCACTGAACATGCATGTCTCAACTGGAAACCCCACGAAAACGAATATATCGCAGTTTCCGCATATCCAACGCGGTGTGGAGAGCTGAAAAGACCAGAAAGCGTGCTTTTCGCATTCTATAGCACGAGAACAGCGATTTCGGTGATTGTGCACACTCTGCACAGAAGTATCTCGAAGATTATCCCTGAAAATGCATGTCTCAGCTGGAAACCCAACGAAACCGAAGATAACGCAGATTCCTCATGTCAAACGCCCTGTGGAGTGCTGAAAACACTTGAAAACGTGTTTTTCGCAATCAATAGCACGAAGACAGCGATTTCGGTTATTCTGCACACTTGTCACAGAAGCATCTCGAAGATTATCACTGAGATTGCATATCTCAGCTGGAAACACCACGAAACCGAAGATATCGCAGCTTCCGCATGTAAAAGCACTGTGGAGTGCTGAAAACACAAGAAAACGTGTTTTTCGCATTCAATAGCACGAAAACAGCGATATCGGTTATTCTGCACACTTGTCACAGAAGCATCTCGAAGATTATCCCTGAAATTCATGTCTCAGCTGGAAACCCAACGAAACCGAAGATAACGCAGTTTCCGCATGTCAATCGCACTGTGGAGTGCTGAAAACACTTGAAAACGAGTTTTTCGCAATCAGTAGCACGAAGACAGCGATTTCGGTTATTCTGCACACTTGTCACAGAAGCATCTCGAAGATTATCACTGAGATTGCATATCTCAGCTGGAAACCCAACGAAACCGACGATAACGCAGTTTCCTCATGTCAAACACCCTGTGTAGTGCTGAAAACACTTGAAAACGAGTTTTTCGCAATCAATAGCACGAAGACAGCGATTTCGGTGATTGTGCACACTCTGCACAGAAGCATCTCGAAGATTATCACTGAGATTGCATATCTCAGCTGGATACCCAAAGAAACCGAAGATATTGCAGTTTCCGCATGTCAACCGCACTGTGGAGTGCTCAAAACACCAGAAAACGTGTTTTTCACATTAAATTGAACGAAAACGGGGATTTCGGTGAATCTGCACACTTGTCACAGAAGAATCATAAAGATTATTACAGAAAATGCGTATCTCAGCTGGAAACCCATCGAAACCGAAGATATCGCAGTTTCCGCATATCAAACGCACTGTGGAGTGCTGAAAACACCAGAAAACGTGTATTTCGCATTAAATAGAACGAAAACAGCAATGTCGGTGATTCTGCACAGTTGTCTCAGAAGAAACTCGAAGATTATCACAGAAAATGCATATCTCAGCTGGAAAACCACTGAAACCGAAGATATCGCAGTTTCCGCATGTCAAACGCACTGTGGAGTGGTGAATACACCAGAAAACGAGTTTTTCGCATTAAATAGCACGAAAACAGCGATTTCTGTGATTCTGCATACTTTTCACAGAAGAATATCCATGCTTATCGTAGAAAATGCATGTCTCAGCTGGAAACCCCACGAAACCGAAGATATCGCAGTTTCCGCATGTCAAACGCACTGTGGACTGCTGAAAACACCAGAAAACGTGTTTTTCGCATTCAATAGCACGAAAACAGAAATGTCGGATATTCTGCACACTAGTCACAGAAGAATCATGAGGATTATCACTGAAAATGCATATGTCAGCTGGAAACCCAACGAAACCGAAGATACCGCAGTTTCCGCATGTCAAACGCACTGTGGAGGGCTGAACACACCAGAAATGAGTTTTTCGCATTAAATAGCACGAAAACAACAATGTCGGTGATTCTGCACACTTGTCTCAGAAGAAACTCGAAGATTATCACAGAAAATGCATATCTCAGCTGGAAAACCACTGAAACCGAAGATATCGCAGTTTCCGCATATCAAACGCACTGTGGAGTGCTGAAAACACCAGAAAACGTGTTTCTCGCATTCAATAGCACGAAAACAGCGATTTCGGTGATTCTGCACACTTGTCACAGAAGAATCATAAAGATTATTACAGAAAATGCGTATCTCAGCTGGAAACCCATCGAAACCGAAGATATCGCAGTTTCCGCATATCAAACGCACTGTGGAGTGCTGAAAACACCAGAAAACGTGTATTTCGCATTAAATAGAACGAAAACAGCAATGTCGGTGATTCTGCACAGTTGTCTCAGAAGAAACTCGAAGATTATCACAGAAAATGCATATCTCAGCTGGAAAACCAACGAAACCGAAGATATCGCAGTTTCCGCATATCAAACGCACTGTGGAGTGCTGTAAACACCAGAAAACATGTTTCTCGCATTCAATAGCACGAAAACAGCGATTTCGGTGATTCTGCACACTTGTCACAGAAGAATCTCGAAGATTATCACAGAAAATGCGTATCTCAGCTGGAAACCCAACGAAACCGAAGATATCGCAGTTTCCGCATGTCAAACGCACTGTGGAGTGCTAAAAACACCACAAAACGTGTTTTTCGCATTCAATAGCACGAAAACAGCAATGTCGGTGATTCTGCACACTTGTCACAGAAGAATCATGAAGATTATCACTGAAAATGCATATGCCAGCTGGAAACCCATCGAAACCGAACATATCGCTGTATCCGCATGTCAAACGCACTGTGGAGTGCTGAACACGCCAGAAAACGAGTTTTTCGCATTAAATAGCACGAAAACAGCGATTTCTGTGATTCTGCATACTTCTCACAGAAGAATATCCATGCTTATCGTAGAAAATGCATGTCTCAGCTGGAAACCCCACGAAACCGAAGATATCGCAGGTTCCGCATGTCAAGCGCACTGTGGAGTGCTGAAAACACCAGAAAAAGTGTTTTTCGCATTCAATAGCACGTAAACAGCGATTTCGGTGATTCTGCACACTTGTCACAGAGGAATCATGTAGATTATCACTGAAAATGCATATGTCAGCTGGAAACCCAACCAAACCGAAGATATCGCTGTATCCGAATGTCAAACGCACTGTGGAGTGCTGAAAACACCAGAAAACGTGTTTCTCGCATTCAATAGAACGAAAACAGCGATTTCGGTGATTCTGCACACTTGCCACTGAAGAATCTCGACGATAACCACTGAAAATGCATATCTCAGCTGGAAACCGAAGATATCGCAGTTTCCGCATGTCAAACACACTGTGGAGTGCTGAAAACACCAGAAAACGTGTTTCTCGCATTCAATAGCACGTAAACAGCGATTTCGGTGATTCTACACTTGTCACAGAAGAATCATGAAGATTATCACTGAAAATGCATATGTCAGCTGGAACCCCAACGAAACCGAAGATATCGCAGGTTCCGCATGTCAAGCACACTGTGGAGTGCTGATAACACCAAAAAACGTGTTTATCGCATTCAATAGCACGAAAACAGCGATTTCGGAGATTCTGCACACTTGTCTCAGAAGAAACTCGAAGATTATCACAGAAAATGCATATCTCAGCTGGAAAACCAACGAACCCGAAGATATCGCAGTTTCCGCATGTCAAACGCACTGTGGACTGCTGAAAACACCAGAAAACGTGTTTATCGCATTCAATAGCACGAATTCAGCGATTTCGGAGATTCTGCACACTTGTCACAGAAGAATCATGAAGATCATTACAGAAAATGCGTATCTCAGCTGGAAACCCAACGAAACCGAAGATATCGCAGTTTCCGCATGTCAAACGCACTGTGGATTGCTGAAAACACCAGAAAACGAGTTTTTCGCATTAAATAGCACGAAAACAGCGATTTCTGTGATTCTGCAGACTTCTCACAGAAGAATATCCAAGCTTATCGTAGAAAATGCATGTCTCAGCTGGAAACCTCACGAAACCGAAGATATCGCAGGTTCCGCATGTCAAGCGCACTGTGGAGTGCTGAAAACACCAGAAAACGTGTTTTTCGCTTTCAATAGCACGAAAACAGCAATGTCGGTGATTCTGCACACTTGTCTCAGAAGAAACTCGAAGATTATCAAAGAAAATGCATATCTCAGCTGGAAAACCAACGAAACCGAAGATATCACAGTTTCCGCATGTCAAACGCACTGTGGACTGCTGAAAACACCAGAAAACGTGTTTATCGCATTCAATAGCACGAATTCAGCGATTTCGGAGATTCTGCACACTTGTCACAGAAGAATCATGAAGATCATTACAGAAAATGCGTATCTCAGCTGGAAACCCAACGAAACCGATGATATCGCAGTTTCCGCATGTCAAACGCACTGTGGAGTGCTGAAAACACGCGAAAACATGTTTCTCGCATTCAATAGCACGGAAGCAGCGATTTCGGTGATTCCGCACACTTGTCACAGAAGAATCTCGAAGATTATCACAGAAAATTCGTATCTCAGCTGGAAACCCAACGAAACCGAAGATATCGCAGTTTCCGCATGTCAAACACACTGTGGAGTGCTGAAAACACCACAAAACATGATTATCGCATTCCATAGCACGAAAGCAGCGATTTCGGTGATTCTGCACACTTGTCTCAGAAGAATATCCAAGATTATCGTAGAAAATGCATGTCTCAGCTGGAAACCCCACGAAAAAGAAGATATCGCAGTTTCGGCATATCAAACGCACTGTGCAGTGCTGAAAACACCAGAAAACGTGTTTATCGCATTCAATAGCACGAAAACGGCGATTTCGGTGATTCTGCACACTTGTCACAGAAGAAACTCAAAGATTATCACAGAAAATGCATATCTCAGCTGGAAACCCAACGAAACCGAAGATATCGCTGTATCCGCATGTCAAACGCACTGTGGAGTGCTGAACACACCAGAAAACGAGTTTTTCGCATTAAATAGCACGAAAACAGCAATGTCGGTGATTCTGCACACTTGTCTCAGAAGAAACTCGAAGATTATCACAGAAAATGCATATCTCAGCTGGAAAACCAACGAAACCGAAGATATCGCAGTTTCCGCATATCAAACGCACTGTGGAGTGCTGAAAACACCAGAAAATGTGTTTATCGCATTCAATAGCACGAAAACGGCGATTTCGGTGATTCTGCACACTTGTCACAGAAGAAACTCAAAGATTATCACTGAAAATGCATATGTCAGCTGGAAACCCAACCAAACCGAAGATATCGCAGTTTCCGCATGTCAAACACACTGTGGAGTGCTGAAAACACCAGAAAACGTGTTTATCGCATTCAATAGCACGAATTCAGCGATTTCGGAGATTCTGCACACTTGTCACAGAAGAATCATGAAGATCATTACAGAAAATGCGTATCTCAGCTGGAAACCCAACGAAACCGAAGATATCGCAGTTTCCGCATGTCAAACGCCCTGTGGAGTGCTGAAAACACTTGAAAACGTGTTTTTCGCAATCAATAGCACGAAGACAGCGATTTCGGTTATTCTGCACATTTGTCACAGAAGCATCTCGAAGATTATCACTGAGATTGCATATCTCAGCTGGAAACACCACGAAACCGAAGATATCGCAGCTTCCGCATGTAAAAGCACTGTGGAGTGCTGAAAACACAAGAAAACGTGTTTTTCGCATTCAATAGCACGAAAACAGCGATATCGGTTATTCTGCACACTTGTCACAGAAGCATCTCGAAGATTATCCCTGAAATTCATGTCTCAGCTGGAAACCCAACGAAACCGAAGATAACGCAGTTTCCGCATGTCAATCGCACTGTGGAGTGCTGAAAACACTTGAAAACGAGTTTTTCGCAATCAGTAGCACGAAGACAGCGATTTCGGTTATTCTGCACACTTGTCACAGAAGCATCTCGAAGATTATCACTGAGATTGCATATCTCAGCTGGAAACCCAACGAAACCGACGATAACGCAGTTTCCTCATGTCAAACACCCTGTGTAGTGCTGAAAACACTTGAAAACGTGTTTTTCGCAATCAATAGCACGAAGACAGCGATTTCGGTGATTGTGCACACTCTGCACAGAAGCATCTCGAAGATTATCACTGAGATTGCATATCTCAGCTGGATACCCAAAGAAACCGAAGATATTGCAGTTTCCGCATGTCAACCGCACTGTGGAGTGCTCAAAACACCAGAAAACGTGTTTTTCACATTAAATTGAACGAAAACGGGGATTTCGGTGAATCTGCACACTTGTCACAGAAGAATCTTGAAGATATTCACTGAATATGCATATCTCAGCTGGAAACCCCACGAAAACGAATATATCGCAGTTTCCGCATATCCACCGCAGTGTGAAGAGCTGAAAACACCAGAAAGCGTGCTTTTCGCATTCTATAGCACGAAAACAGCGTTTTCGGTGATTCTGCATACTTGTCACAGAAGAATCATGAAGATTATCACTGCGAATGCATATTTCAGCTGGAAACCCAACGAAACCGAAGATATCGCAGTTTCCGCATGTCGAACGCACTGTGGAGTGCTGAAAACACCAGAAAACGAGTTTTTCGCATTAAATAGCACGAAAACAGCGATTTCTGTGATTCTGCACACTTGCCACAGAAGAATCTCGACGATAATCACTGAAAATGCATATCTCAGCTGGAAACCGAAGATATCGCAGTTTCCGCGTGTCAAACACACTGTGGAGTGCTGAAAACACCAGAAAACGTGTTTTTCGCATTCAATAGCGCGAAAACAGCGATTTCGGTGATTCTGCACACTTGTCACAGAAGAATCATGTAGATTATCACTGAAAATGCATATCTTACCTGGAAACCCAACCAAACCGAAGATATCGCTGTATCCGAATGTCAACCGCACTGTGGAGTGCTGAAAACACAAGAAAACGTGTTTTTCGCATTCAATAGCACGAAAACAGCGATATCGGTTATTCTGCACACTTGTCACAGAAGCATCTCGAAGATTATCCCTGAAATTCATGTCTCAGCTGGAAACCCAACGAAACCGAAGATAACGCAGTTTCCGCATATCAATCCCACTGTGGAGTGCTGAAAACACTTGAAAACGAGTTTTTCGCAATCAGTAGCACGAAGACAGCGATTTCGGTTATTCTGCACACTTGTCACAGAAGCATCTCGAAGATTATCACTGAGATTATATATCTCAGCTGGAAACCCAACGAAACCGACGATATCGCAGTTTGCTCATGTCAAACGCCCTGTGTAGTGCTGAAAACACTTGAAAACGAGTTTTTCGCAATCAATAGCACGAAGACAGCGATTTCGGTTATTCTGCACACTTGCCACAGAAGAATCTCGACGATTATCACTGAAAATGCATATCTCAGCTGGAAACCTAACGAAACCGAAGATATCGCAGTTTCCGCACGTCAAACGCACTGTGGAGTGCTGAACACACCAGAAAACGAGTTTTTCGCATTAAATAGCACGAAAACAGCGATTTCTGTGATTCTGCATACTTGTCACAGAAGCATCTTGAAGATTATCACTGAAAATGCATGTCTCAACTGGAAACCCCACGAAAACGAATATATCGCAGTTTCCGCATATCCAACGCGGTGTGGAGAGCTGAAAAGACCAGAAAGCGTGCTTTTCGCATTCTATAGCACGAGAACAGCGATTTCGGTGATTGTGCACACTCTGCGCAGAAGTATCTCGAAGATTATCCCTGAAAATGCATGTCTCAGCTGGAAACCCAACGAAACCGAAGATAACGCAGATTCCTCATGTCAAACGCCCTGTGGAGTGCTGAAAACACTTGAAAACGTGTTTTTCGCAATCAATAGCACGAAGACAGCGATTTCGGTTATTCTGCACACTTGTCACAGAAGCATCTCGAAGATTATCACTGAGATTGCATATCTCAGCTGGAAACACCACGAAACCGAAGATATCGCAGCTTCCGCATGTCAAAAGCACTGTGGAGTGCTGAAAACAAAAGAAAACGTGTTTTTCGCATTCAATAGCACGAAAACAGCGATATCGGTTATTCTGCACACTTGTCACAGAAGCATCTCGAAGATTATCCCTGAAATTCATGTCTCAGCTGGAAACCCAACGAAACCGAAGATAACGCAGTTTCCGCATATCAATCGCACTGTGGAGTGCTGAAAACACTTGAAAACGAGTTTTTCGCAATCAGTAGCACGAAGACAGCGATTTCGGTTATTCTGCACACTTGTCACAGAAGCATCTCGAAGATTATCACTGAGATTATATATCTCAGCTGGAAACCCAACGAAACCGACGATATCGCAGTTTGCTCATGTCAAACGCCCTGTGTAGTGCTGAAAACACTTGAAAACGAGTTTTTCGCAATCAATAGCACGAAGACAGCGATTTCGGTTATTCTGCACACTTGCCACAGAAGAATCTCGACGATTATCACTGAAAATGCATATCTCAGCTGGAAACCTAACGAAACCGAAGATATCGCAGTTTCCGCACGTCAAACGCACTGTGGAGTGCTGAACACACCAGAAAACGAGTTTTTCGCATTAAATAGCACGAAAACAGCGATTTCTGTGATTCTGCATACTTGTCACAGAAGCATCTTGAAGATTATCACTGAAAATGCATGTCTCAACTGGAAACCCCACGAAAACGAATATATCGCAGTTTCCGCATATCCAACGCGGTGTGGAGAGCTGAAAAGACCAGAAAGCGTGCTTTTCGCATTCTATAGCACGAGAACAGCGATTTCGGTGATTGTGCACACTCTGCACAGAAGTATCTCGAAGATTATCCCTGAAAATGCATGTCTCAGCTGGAAACCCAACGAAACCGAAGATAACGCAGATTCCTCATGTCAAACGCCCTGTGGAGTGCTGAAAACACTTGAAAACGTGTTTTTCGCAATCAATAGCACGAAGACAGCGATTTCGGTTATTCTGCACATTTGTCACAGAAGCATCTCGAAGATTATCACTGAGATTGCATATCTCAGCTGGAAACACCACGAAACCGAAGATATCGCAGCTTCCGCATGTAAAAGCACTGTGGAGTGCTGAAAACACAAGAAAACGTGTTTTTCGCATTCAATAGCACGAAAACAGCGATATCGGTTATTCTGCACACTTGTCACAGAAGCATCTCGAAGATTATCCGTGAAATTCATGTCTCAGCTGGAAACCCAACGAAACCGAAGATAACGCAGTTTCCGCATGTCAATCGCACTGTGGAGTGCTGAAAACACTTGAAAACGAGTTTTTTGCAATCAGTAGCACGAAGACAGCGATTTCGGTTATTCTGCACACTTGTCACAGAAGCATCTCGAAGATTATCACTGAGATTGCATATCTCAGCTGGAAACCCAACGAAACCGACGATAACGCAGTTTCCTCATGTCAAACACCCTGTGTAGTGCTGAAAACACTTGAAAACGAGTTTTTCGCAATCAATAGCACGAAGACAGCGATTTCGGTGATTGTGCACACTCTGCACAGAAGCATCTCGAAGATTATCACTGAGATTGCATATCTCAGCTGGATACCCAAAGAAACCGAAGATATTGCAGTTTCCGCATGTCAACCGCACTGTGGAGTGCTCAAAACACCAGAAAACGTGTTTTTCACATTAAATTGAACGAAAACGGGGATTTCGGTGAATCTGCACACTTGTCACAGAAGAATCTTGAAGATATTCACTGAATATGCATATCTCAGCTGGAAACCCCACGAAAACGAATATATCGCAGTTTCCGCATATCCACCGCAGTGTGAAGAGCTGAAAACACCAGAAAGCGTGCTTTTCGCATTCTATAGCACGAAAACAGCGTTTTCGGTGATTCTGCATACTTGTCACAGAAGAATCATGAAGATTATCACTGCGAATGCATATTTCAGCTGGAAACCCAACGAAACCGAAGATATCGCAGTTTCCGCATGTCAAACGCACTGTGGAGTGGTGAACACACCAGAAAACGAGTTTTTCGCATTAAATAGCACGAAAACAGCGATTTCTGTGATTCTGCATACTTTTCACAGAAGAATATCCATGCTTATCGTAGAAAATGCATGTCTCAGCTGGAAACCCCACGAAACCGAAGATATCGCAGTTTCCGCATGTCAAACGCACTGTGGACTGCTGAAAACACCAGAAAACGTGTTTTTCGCATTCAATAGCACGAAAACAGAAATGTCGGATATTCTGCACACTAGTCACAGAAGAATCATGAGGATTATCACTGAAAATGCATATGTCAGCTGGAAACCCAACGAAACCGAAGATACCGCAGTTTCCGCATGTCAAACGCACTGTGGAGGGCTGAACACACCAGAAATGAGTTTTTCGCATTAAGTAGCACGAAAACAACAATGTCGGTGATTCTGCACACTTGTCTCAGAAGAAACTCGAAGATTATCACAGAAAATGCATATCTCAGCTGGAAAACCAACGAAACCGAAGATATCGCAGTTTCCGCATATCAAACGCACTGTGGAGTGCTGAAAACACCAGAAAACGTGTTTCTCGCATTCAATAGCACGAAAACAGCGATTTCGGTGATTCTGCACACTTGTCACAGAAGAATCATAAAGATTATTACAGAAAATGCGTATCTCAGCTGGAAACCCATCGAAACCGAAGATATCGCAGTTTCCGCATATCAAACGCACTGTGGAGTGCTGAAAACACCAGAAAACGTGTATTTCGCATTAAATAGCACGAAAACAGCAATGTCGGTGATTCTGCACAGTTGTCTCAGAAGAAACTCGAAGATTATCACAGAAAATGCATATCTCAGCTGGAAAACCAACGAAACCGAAGATATCGCAGTTTCCGCATATCAAACGCACTGTGGAGTGCTGTAAACACCAGAAAACATGTTTCTCGCATTCAATAGCACGAAAACAGCGATTTCGGTGATTCTGCACACTTGTCACAGAAGAATCTCGAAGATTATCACAGAAAATGCGTATCTCAGCTGGAAACCCAACGAAACCGAAGATATCGCAGTTTCCGCATGTCAAACGCACTGTGGAGTGCTAAAAACACCACAAAACGTGTTTTTCGCATTCAATAGCGCGAAAACAGCGATTTCGGTGATTCTACACACTTGTCACCGAAGAATCATGAAGATTATTACAGAAAATGCATATCTCAGCTGGAAACCCCAAGAAACCGAAGATATCGCAGGTTCCGCATGTCAAGCACACTGTGGAGTGCTGAAAACACCAGAAAACGTGTTTTTTGCATTCAATAGCACGAAAACAGCAATGTCGGTGATTCTGCACACTTGTCTCAGAAGAAACTCGAAGATTATCACAGAAAATGCATATCTCAGCTGGAAAACCAACGAAACCGAAGATATCGCAGTTTCCGCATGTCAAACACACTGTGGAGTGCTGAAAACACCAGAAAACGTATTTATCGCATTCAATAGCACCAAAATAGCGATTTCGGTGATTCTGCACACTTGTCAGAAGAATCTCGAAGATTATCACAGAAAATGCGTATCTCAGCTGGAAACCCAACGAAACCGAAGATATCGCAGTTTCCGCATGTCAAACACACTGTGGAGTGCTAAAAACACCACAAAACGTGTTTCTCGCATTCAATAGCGCGAAAACAGCGATTTCGGTGATTCTGCAAACTTCTCACAGAAGAATATCCAAGCTTATTGTAGAAAATGCATGTCTCGGCTGGAAACCACACGAAAACGAAGATATCGCAGTTTCGGCATATCAAACGCACTGTGGAGTGCTGAAAACACCAGAAAACGTGTTTTTCGCATTCAATAGCACGAAAACAGCAATGTCGGTGATACTGCACACTTGTCACAGAAGAAACTCGAAGATTATCACAAAAAATGCATATCTCAGCTGGAAAACCAACGATACCGAAGATATCGCAGTTTCCGCATGTCAAACGCACTGTGGAGTGCTGAACACACCAGAAAAGGAGTTTTTCGCATTAAATAGCACGCAAACAGCGATTTCTGTGATTCTGCAAACTTCTCACAGAAGAATATCCAAGCTTATTGTAGAAAATGCATGTCTCGGCTGGAAACCCCACGAAAACGAAGATATCGCAGTTTCGGTATATCAAACGCACTGTGGAGTGCTGAAAACACCAGAAAACGTGTTTTTCGCATTCAATAGCACGAAAACAGGAATGTCGGTGATTCTGCACACTTGTCTCAGAAGAAACTCGAAGATTATCACAGAAAATGCATATCTCAGCTGGAAAACCAACGAAACCGAAGATATCGCAGTTTCCGCATATCAAACGCACTGTGGAGTGCTGAAAACACCAGAAAACGTGTTTCTCGCATTCAATAGAACGAAAACAGCGATTTCGGTGAATCTGCACACTTGCCACAGAAGAATCTCGACGATAATCACTGAAAATGCATATCTCAGCTGGAAACCCAACGAAACCGAAGATATCGCAGTTTCCGCTTGTCAAACGCACTGTGGAGTGCTGAAAACACCAGAAACCGTGTTTCTCGCATTCAATAGCACGAAAACAGCGATTTTGGTGATTCTGCACACTTGTCACATAAGAATCATGAAGATTATAACTGAAAATGCATATGTCAGCTGGAACCCCAACGAAACCGAAGATATCGCTGTATCCGCATGTCAATCGCACTGTGGAGTGCTGAACACACCAGAAAACGAGTTTTTCGCATTAAATAGCACGAAAACAGCAATATCGGTGATTCTGCACACTTGTCACAGAAGAATCATGAAGATTATCGTAGAAAATGCATGTCTCAGCTGGAAACCCCACGAAAACAAAGATATCGCAGTTTCGGCATATCAAACGCACTGTGCAGTGCTGAAAACAGCAGAAAACGTGTTTATCGCATTCAATAGCACGAAAACAGCGATTTCGGTGATTCTGCATACTAGTCACAGAAGCATCTCGAAGATTATCCCTGAAAATGCATGTGTCAGCTGGAAACCCAACGAAACCGAAGATAATGCAGTTTCCTCATGTCAAACGCCCTGTGGAGTGCTGAAAACACTTGAAAACGAGTTTTTCGCAATGAATAGCACGAAGACAGCGATTTCGGTTATTCTGCACACTTGTCACAGAAGCATCTCGAAGATGATCACTGAAATTGCATATCTCAGCTGGAAACCCAAAGAAGCCGAAGATATTGCAGTTTCCGCATGTCAACCGCACTGTGGAGTGCTCAAAACACCAGAAAACGTGTTTTTCACATTAAATTGAACGAAAACGGGGATTTCGGTGAATCTGCATACTTGTCACATAAGAAACATGAAGATTATCACTGAAAATGCATATCACTGCTGGAAACACCACGAAACCGAAGATATCGCAGCTTCCGCATGTCAAAAGCACTGTGGAGTGCTGAAAACACAAGAAAACGTGTTTTTCGCATTCAATAGCACGAAAACAGCGATATCGGTTATTCTGCACACTTGTCACAGAAGCATCTCGAAGATTATCCCTCAAATTCATGTCTCAGCTGGAAACCCAACGAAACCGAAGATAACGCAGTTTCCGCATGTCAATCGCACTGTGGAGTGCTGAAAACACTTGAAAACGAGTTTTTGGCAATCAGTAGCACGAAGACAGCGATTTCGGTTATTCTGCACACTTGTCACAGAAGCATCTCGAAGATTATCACTGAGATTGCATATCTCAGCTTTAAACCCAACGAAACCGACGATAACGCAGTTTCCTCATGTCAAACGCCCTGTGTAGTGCTGAAAACACTTGAAAACGAGTTTTTCGCAATCAATAGCACGAAGACAGCGATTTCGGTTATTCTGCACACTTGTCACATAAGCATCTCGAAGATTATCACTGAGATTGCATATCTCAGCTGGAAACCCAACGAAACCGAAGATAACGCTGTTTCCTCATGTCAAACGCCCTGTGGAGTGCTGAAAACACTTGAAAACGTGTTTTTCGCAATCAATAGCACGAAGACAGCGATTTCGGTTATTCTGCACACTTGTCACAGAAGCATCTCGAAGATTATCACTGAGATTGCATATCTCAGCTGGAAACCCAAAGAAACCGAAGATATTGCAGTTTCCGCATGTCAACCGCACTGTGGAGTGCTGAAAACACAAGAAAACGTGTTTTTCGCATTCAATAGCACGAAAACAGCGATATCGGTTATTCTGCACACTTGTCACAGAAGCATCTCGAAGATTATCCCTGAAATTCATGTCTCAGCTGGAAACCCAACGAAACCGAAGATAACGCAGTTTCCGCATATCAATCCCACTGTGGAGTGCTGAAAACACTTGAAAACGAGTTTTTCGCAATCAGTAGCACGAAGACAGCGATTTCGGTTATTCTGCACACTTGTCACAGAAGCATCTCGAAGATTATCACTGAGATTATATATCTCAGCTGGAAACCCAACGAAACCGACGATATCGCAGTTTGCTCATGTCAAACGCCCTGTGTAGTGCTGAAAACACTTGAAAACGAGTTTTTCGCAATCAATAGCACGAAGACAGCGATTTCGGTTATTCTGCACACTTGCCACAGAAGAATCTCGACGATTATCACTGAAAATGCATATCTCAGCTGGAAACCTAACGAAACCGAAGATATCGCAGTTTCCGCACGTCAAACGCACTGTGGAGTGCTGAACACACCAGAAAACGAGTTTTTCGCATTAAATAGCACGAAAACAGCGATTTCTGTGATTCTGCATACTTGTCACAGAAGCATCTTGAAGATTATCACTGAAAATGCATGTCTCAACTGGAAACCCCACGAAAACGAATATATCGCAGTTTCCGCATATCCAACGCGGTGTGGAGAGCTGAAAAGACCAGAAAGCGTGCTTTTCGCATTCTATAGCACGAGAACAGCGATTTCGGTGATTGTGCACACTCTGCGCAGAAGTATCTCGAAGATTATCCCGGAAAATGCATGTCTCAGCTGGAAACCCAACGAAACCGAAGATAACGCAGATTCCTCATGTCAAACGCCCTGTGGAGTGCTGAAAACACTTGAAAACGTGTTTTTCGCAATCAATAGCACGAAGACAGCGATTTCGGTTATTCTGCACACTTGTCACAGAAGCATCTCGAAGATTATCACTGAGATTGCATATCTCAGCTGGAAACACCACGAAACCGAAGATATCGCAGCTTCCGCATGTCAAAAGCACTGTGGAGTGCTGAAAACAAAAGAAAACGTGTTTTTCGCATTCAATAGCACGAAAACAGCGATATCGGTTATTCTGCACACTTGTCACAGAAGCATCTCGAAGATTATCCCTGAAATTCATGCCTCAGCTGGAAACCCAACGAAACCGAAGATAACGCAGTTTCCGCATATCAATCGCACTGTGGAGTGCTGAAAACACTTGAAAACGAGTTTTTCGCAATCAGTAGCACGAAGACAGCGATTTCGGTTATTCTGCACACTTGTCACAGAAGCATCTCGAAGATTATCACTGAGATTATATATCTCAGCTGGAAACCCAACGAAACCGACGATATCGCAGTTTGCTCATGTCAAACGCCCTGTGTAGTGCTGAAAACACTTGAAAACGAGTTTTTCGCAATCAATAGCACGAAGACAGCGATTTCGGTTATTCTGCACACTTGCCACAGAAGAATCTCGACGATTATCACTGAAAATGCATATCTCAGCTGGAAACCTAACGAAACCGAAGATATCGCAGTTTCCGCACGTCAAACGCACTGTGGAGTGCTGAACACACCAGAAAACGAGTTTTTCGCATTAAATAGCACGAAAACAGCGATTTCTGTGATTCTGCATACTTGTCACAGAAGCATCTTGAAGATTATCACTGAAAATGCATGTCTCAACTGGAAACCCCACGAAAACGAATATATCGCAGTTTCCGCATATCCAACGCGGTGTGGAGAGCTGAAAACACCAGAAAGCGTGCTTTTCGCATTCTATAGCACGAAAACAGCGTTTTCGGTGATTCTGCATACTTGTCACAGAAGAATCATGAAGATTATCACTGCGAATGCATATTTCAGCTGGAAACCCAACGAAACCGAAGATATCGCAGTTTCCGCATGTCAAACGCACTGTGGAGTGGTGAACACACCAGAAAACGAGTTTTTCGCATTAAATAGCACGAAAACAGCGATTTCTGTGATTCTGCATACTTTTCACAGAAGAATATCCATGCTTATCGTAGAAAATGCATGTCTCAGCTGGAAACCCCACGAAACCGAAGATATCGCAGTTTCCGCATGTCAAACGCACTGTGGACTGCTGAAAACACCAGAAAACGTGTTTTTTGCATTCAATAGCACGAAAACAGAAATGTCGGATATTCTGCACACTAGTCACAGAAGAATCATGAGGATTATCACTGAAAATGCATATGTCAGCTGGAAACCCAACGAAACCGAAGATACCGCAGTTTCCGCATGTCAAACGCACTGTGGAGGGCTGAACACACCAGAAATGAGTTTTTCGCATTAAATAGCACGAAAACAACAATGTCGGTGATTCTGCACACTTGTCTCAGAAGAAACTCGAAGATTATCACAGAAAATGCATATCTCAGCTGGAAAACCAACGAAACCGAAGATATCGCAGTTTCCGCATATCAAATGCACTGTGGAGTGCTGAAAACACCAGAAAACGTGTTTCTCGCATTCAATAGCACGAAAACAGCGATTTCGGTGATTCTGCACACTTGTCACAGAAGAATCATAAAGATTATTACAGAAAATGCGTATCTCAGCTGGAAACCCATCGAAACCGAAGATATCGCAGTTTCCGCATATCAAACGCACTGTGGAGTGCTGAAAACACCAGAAAACGTGTATTTCGCATTAAATAGCACGAAAACAGCAATGTCGGTGATTCTGCACAGTTGTCTCAGAAGAAACTCGAAGATTATCACAGAAAATGCATATCTCAGCTGGAAAACCAACGAAACCGAAGATATCGCAGTTTCCGCATATCAAACGCACTGTGGAGTGCTGTAAACACCAGAAAACATGTTTCTCGCATTCAATAGCACGAAAACAGCGATTTCGGTGATTCTGCACACTTGTCACAGAAGAATCTCGAAGATTATCACAGAAAATGCGTATCTCAGCTGGAAACCCAACGAAACCGAAGATATCGCAGGTTCCGCATGTCAAGCACACTGTGGAGTGCTGAAAACACCAGAAAACGTGTTTTTTGCATTCAATAGCACGAAAACAGCAATGTCGGTGATTCTGCACACTTGTCTCAGAAGAAACTCGAAGATTATCACAGAAAATGCATATCTCAGCTGGAAAACCAACGAAACCGAAGATATCGCAGTTTCCGCATGTCAAACGCACTGTGGAGTGCTGAAAACACCAGAAAACGTATTTATCGCATTCAATAGCACCAAAACAGCGATTTCGGTGATTCTGCACACTTGTCAGAAGAATCTCGAAGATTATCACAGAAAATGCGTATCTCAGCTGGAAACCCAACGAAACCGATGATATCGCAGTTTCCGCATGTCAAACACACTGTGGAGTGCTGAAAACACCACAAAACATGATTATCGCATTCCATAGCACGAAAGCAGCGATTTCGGTGATTCTGCACACTTGTCTCAGAAGAATATCCAAGATTATCGTAGAAAATGCATGTCTCAGCTGGATACCCCACGAAAACGAAGATATCGCAGTTTCGGCATATCAAACGCACTGTGCAGTGCTGAAAACACCAGAAAACGTGTTTATCGCATTCAATAGCACGAAAACGGCGATTTCGGTGATTCTGCACACTTGTCACAGAAGAAACTCAAAGATTATCACAGAAAATGCATATCTCAGCTGGAAACCCAACGAAACCGAAGATATCGCAGTTTCCGCATGTCAAACGCACTGTGGAGTGGTGAAAACACCAGAAAACGTGTTTTTCGCATTCAATTGCACGAAAACAGCATTGCCGGTGATTCTGCACACTTGTCACAGAAGAATCATGAAGATTATCACTGAAAATGCATATGCCAGCTGGAAACCCATCGAAACCGAACATATCGCTGTATCCGCATGTCAAACGCACTGTGGAGTGCTGAACACGCCAGAAAACGAGTTTTTCGCATTAAATAGCACGAAAACAGCGATTTCTGTGATTCTGCATACTTCTCACAGAAGAATATCCATGCTTATCGTAGAAAATGCATGTCTCAGCTGGAAACCCCACGAAACCGAAGATATCGCAGGTTCCGCATGTCAAGCGCACTGTGGAGTGCTGAAAACACCAGAAAAAGTGTTTTTCGCATTCAATAGCACGTAAACAGCGATTTCGGTGATTCTGCACACTTGTCACAGAGGAATCATGTAGATTATCACTGAAAATGCATATGTCAGCTGGAAACCCAACCAAACCGAAGATATCGCTGTATCCGAATGTCAAACGCACTGTGGAGTGCTGAAAACACCAGAAAACGTGTTTCTCGCATTCAATAGAACGAAAACAGCGATTTCGGTGATTCTGCACACTTGCCACTGAAGAATCTCGACGATAACCACTGAAAATGCATATCTCAGCTGGAAACCGAAGATATCGCAGTTTCCGCATGTCAAACACACTGTGGAGTGCTGAAAACACCAGAAAACGTGTTTCTCGCATTCAATACCACGTAAACAGCGATTTCGGTGATTCTACACTTGTCACAGAAGAATCATGAAGATTATCACTGAAAATGCATATGTCAGCTGGAACCCCAACGAAACCGAAGATATCGCTGTATCCGCATGTCAAACGCACTGTAGAGTGCTGATAACACCAGAAAACGTGTTTCTCGCATTCAATAGAACGAAAACAGCGATTTCGGTGATTCTGCACACTTGCCACAGAAGAATCTCGACGATAATCACTGAAAATGCATATCTCAGCTGGAAACCGAAGATATCGCAGTTTCCGCATGTCAAACACACTGTGGAGTGCTGAAAACACCAGAAAACGTGTTTCTCGCATTCAATAGCACGAAAACAGCGATTTCGGAGATTCTGCACACTTGTCTCAGAAGAAACTCGAAGATTATCACAGAAAATGCATATCTCAGCTGGAAAACCAACGAACCCGAAGATATCGCAGTTTCCGCATGTCAAACGCACTGTGGACTGCTGAAAACACCAGAAAACGTGTTTATCGCATTCAATAGCACGAATTCAGCGATTTCGGAGATTCTGCACACTTGTCACAGAAGAATCATGAAGATCATTACAGAAAATGCGTATCTCAGCTGGAAACCCAACGAAACCGAAGATATCGCAGTTTCCGCATGTCAAACGCACTGTGGATTGCTGAAAACACCAGAAAACGAGTTTTTCGCATTAAATAGCACGAAAACAGCGATTTCTGTGATTCTGCAGACTTCTCACAGAAGAATATCCAAGCTTATCGTAGAAAATGCATGTCTCAGCTGGAAACCTCACGAAACCGAAGATATCGCAGGTTCCGCATGTCAAGCGCACTGTGGAGTGCTGAAAACACCAGAAAACGTGTTTTTCGCATTCAATAGCACGAAAACAGCAATGTCGGTGATTCTGCACACTTGTCTCAGAAGAAACTCGAAGATTATCAAAGAAAATGCATATCTCAGCTGGAAAACCAACGAAACCGAAGATATCGCAGTTTCCGCATGTCAAACGCACTGTGGAGTGCAGAAAACACGCGAAAACATGTTTCTCGCATTCAATAGCACGGAAACAGCGATTTCGGTGATTCCGCACACTTGTCACAGAAGAATCTCGAAGATTATCACAGAAAATTCGTATCTCAGCTGGAAACCCAACGAAACCGAAGATATCGCAGTTTCCGCATGTCAAACACACTGTGGAGTGCTGAAAACACCACAAAACATGATTATCGCATTCCATAGCACGAAAGCAGCGATTTCGGTGATTCTGCACACTTGTCTCAGAAGAATATCCAAGATTATCGTAGAAAATGCATGTCTCAGCTGGAAACCCCACGAAAAAGAAGATATCGCAGTTTCGGCATATCAAACGCACTGTGCAGTGCTGAAAACACCAGAAAACGTGTTTATCGCATTCAATAGCACGAAAACGGCGATTTCGGTGATTCTGCATACTAGTCACAGAAGAATCATGAGGATTATCACTGAAAATGCATATGTCAGCTGGAAACACAACGAAACCGAAGATACCGCTGTATCCGCATGTCAAACGCACTGTGGAGTGCTGAACATGCCAGAAAACGAGTTTTTCGCATTAAATAGCACGAAAACAGCGATTTCTGTGATTCTGCATACTTCTCACAGAAGAATATCCAAGATTATCGTAGACAATGCATGTCTCAGCTGGAAACCCCACGAAAACGAAGATATCGCAGTATCCGCATGTCATACGCACTGTGGAATGCTGAAAACATCATAAAACGTGTTTTTCGCATTCAATAGCACGAAAACTGCGATTTCGGTGATTCTGCATACTAGTCACAGAAGAATCATGAGGATTATCACTGAAAATGCATATGTCAGCTGGAAACCCAACGAAACCGAAGATACCGCTGTATCCGGATGTCAAACGCACTGTGGAGTGCTGAACACGCCAGAAAACGAGTTTTTCGCATTAAATAGCACGAAAACAGCGATTTCTGTGATTCTGCATACTTCTCACAGAAGAATACCCATGCTTATCGTAGAAAATGCATGTCTCATCTGGAAACCCCACGAAACCGAAGATATCGCAGTTACCGCATGTCAAACGCACTGTGGAGTGCTGAAAACACCAGAAAACGTGTATTTCGCATTAAATAGCACGAAAACAGCAATGTCGGTGATTCTGCACACTTGTCTCAGAAGAAACTCGAAGATTATCACAGAAAATGCATATCTCAGCTGGATAACCAACGAAACCGAAGATATCGCAATTTCCGCATGTCAAACGCACTGTGGAGTGCTAAAAACACAAAACGTGTTTTTCGCATTCAATAGCGCGAAAACAGCGATTTCGGTGATTCTACACTTGTCACAGATCAATCATGAGGATTATCACTGAAAATGCATATCTTAGCTGGAAACCCCACGAACACGAAGATATCGCAGTTTCCGCATATCAAACGCACTGTGGAATGTTGAAAACACCACAAAACGTGTTTTTCTCATTAAATAGCAGGAAAACAGCGATTTCGGTGATTCTACACTTGTCACAGAAGAATCATGAAGATTATCACTGAAAATGCATATGTCAGCTGGAACCCCAACGAAACCGAAGATATCGCTGTATCCGCATGTCAAACGCACTGTGGAGTGCTGAACACGCCAGAAAACGAGTTTTTCGCATTAAATAGCACGAAAACAGCGATTTCTGTGATTCTGCACACTTGTCTCAGAAGAATACCCATGCTTATCGTAGAAAATGCATGTCTCATCTGGAAAACCCACGAAACCGAAGATATCGCAGTTACCGCATGTCAAACGCACTGTGGAGTGCTGAAAACATCATAAAACGTGTTTTTCGCATTCAATAGCACGAAAACTGCGATTTCGGTGATTCTGCATACTAGTCACAGAAGAATCATGAGGATTATCACTGAAAATGCATATGTCAGCTGGAAACCCAACGAAACCGAAGATACCGCTGTATCCGCATGTCAAACGCACTGTGGAGTGCTGAACACGCCAGAAAACGAGTTTTTCGCATTAAATAGCACGAAAACAGCGATTTCTGTGATTCTGCATACTTCTCACAGAAGAATACCCATGCTTATCGTAGAAAATGCATGTCTCATCTGGAAACCCCACGAAACCGAAGATATCGCAGTTACCGCATGTCAAACGCACTGTGGAGTGCTGAAAACACCAGAAAACGTGTATTTCGCATTAAATAGCACGAAAACAGCAATGTCGGTGATTCTGCACACTTGTCTCAGAAGAAACTCGAAGATTATCACAGAAAATGCATATCTCAGCTGGATAACCAACGAAACCGAAGATATCGCAATTTCCGCATGTCAAACGCACTGTGGAGTGCTAAAAACACAAAACGTGTTTTTCGCATTCAATAGCGCGAAAACAGCGATTTCGGTGATTCTACACTTGTCACAGATGAATCATGAGGATTATCACTGAAAATGCATATCTTAGCTGGAAACCCCACGAACACGAAGATATCGCAGTTTCCGCATATCAAACGCACTGTGGAATGTTGAAAACACCACAAAACGTGTTTTTCTCATTAAATAGCAGGAAAACAGCGATTTCGGTGATTCTACACTTGTCACAGAAGAATCATGAAGATTATCACTGAAAATGCATATGTCAGCTGGAACCCCAACGAAACCGAAGATATCGCTGTATCCGCATGTCAAACGCACTGTGGAGTGCTGAACACGCCAGAAAACGAGTTTTTCGCATTAAATAGCACGAAAACAGCGATTTCTGTGATTCTGCACACTTGTCTCAGAAGAATACCCATGCTTATCGTAGAAAATGCATGTCTCATCTGGAAAACCCACGAAACCGAAGATATCGCAGTTACCGCATGTCAAACGCACTGTGGAGTGCTGAAAACATCATAAAACGTGTTTTTCGCATTCAATAGCACGAAAACTGCGATTTCGGTGATTCTGCATACTAGTCACAGAAGAATCATGAGGATTATCACTGAAAATGCATATGTCAGCTGGAAACCCAACGAAACCGAAGATACCGCTGTATCCGCATGTCAAACGCACTGTGGAGTGCTGAACACGCCAGAAAACGAGTTTTTCGCATTAAATAGCACGAAAACAGCGATTTCTGTGATTCTGCATACTTCTCACAGAAGAATACCCATGCTTATCGTAGAAAATGCATGTCTCATCTGGAAACCCCACGAAACCGAAGATACCGCTGTATCCGCATGTCAAACGCACTGTGGAGTGCTGAACACGCCAGAAAAAGAGTTTTTCGCATTAAATAGCACGAAAACAGCGATTTCTGTGATTCTGCATACTTCTCACAGAAGAATACCCATGCTTATCGAAGAAAATGCATGTCTCATCTGGAAACCCCACGAAACCGAAGATATCGCAGTTACCGCATGTCAAACGCACTGTGGAGTGCTGAAAACACCAGAAAACGTGTATTTCGCATTAAATAGCACGAAAACAGCAATGTCGGTGATTCTGCACACTTGTCTCAGAAGAAACTCGAAGATTATCACAGAAAATGCATATCTTAGCTGGAAACCCCACGAAAACGAAGATATCGCAGTTTCCGCATATCAAACGCACTGTGGAATGTTGAAAACACCACAAAACGTGTTTTTCTCATTAAATAGCACGAAAACAGCGATTTCGGTGATTCTACACTTGTCACAGAAGAATCATGAAGATTATCACTGAAAATGCATATGTCAGCTGGAACCCCAACGAAACCGAAGATATCGCTGTATCCGCATGTCAAACGCACTGTGGAGTGCTGAACACACCAGAAAACGAGTTTTTCGCATTAAATAGCACGAAAACAGCGATTTCTGTGATTCTGCATACTTTTCATAGAAGAATATCCAAGATTATCGTAGACAATGCATGTCTCAGCTGGAAACCCCACGAAAACGAAGATATCGCTGTATCCGCATGTCAAACGCACTGTGGAGTGCTAAAAACACAAAACGTGTTGTTCGCATTCAATAGCGCGAAAACAGCGATTTCGGTGATTCTACACTTGTCACAGAAGAATAATGAGGATTATCACTGAAAATGCATATCTTAGCTGGAAACCCAACCAAACCGAAGATATCGCTGTATCCGAATGTCAAACGCACTGTGGAGTGCTGAAAACACCAGAAAACGTGTATTTCGCATTAAATAGCACGAAAACAGCAATGTCGGTGATTCTGCACACTTGTCTCAGAAGAAACTCGAAGATTATCACAGAAAATGCATATCTCAGCTGGAAAACCAACGAAACCGAAGATATCGCAGTTTCCGCATGTCGAACGCACTGTGGAGTGCTAAAAACACCACAAAACGTGTTTTTCGCATTCAATAGCGCGAAAACAGCGATTTCGGTGATTCTACACTTGTCACAGAAGAATCATGAGGATTATCACTGAAAATGCATATCTTAGCTGGAAACCCCACGAAAACGAAGATATCGCAGTTTCCGCATATCAAACGCACTGTGGAATGTTGAAAACACCACAAAACGTGTTTTTCTCATTAAATAGCAGGAAAACAGCGATTTCGGTGATTCTACACTTGTCTCAGAAGAATACCCATGCTTATCGTAGAAAATGCATGTCTCAGCTGGAAACCCCACGAAACCGAAGATATCGCAGTTACCGCATGTCAAACGCACTGTGGAGTGCTGAAAACACCAGAAAACGTGTTTTTCGCATTCAATAGCACGAAAACAGAAATGTCGGTGATTCTGCACACTAGTCACAGAAGAATCATGAGGATTATCACTGAAAATGCATATGTCAGCTGGAAACCCAACGAAACCGAAGATACCGCTGTATCCGCATGTCAAACGCACTGTGGAGTGCTGAACACACCAGAAAACGAGTTTTTCGCATTAAATAGCACGAAAACAGCAATGTCGGTGATTCTGCACACTTGTCTCAGAAGAAACTCGAAGATTATCACAGAAAATGCATATCTCAGCTGGAAAACCAACGAAACCGAAGATATCGCAGTTTCCGCATGTCAAACGCACTGTGGAGTGCTAAAAACACAAAACGTGTTGTTCGCATTCAATAGCGCGAAAACAGCGATTTCGGTGATTCTACACTTGTCACAGAAGAATAATGAGGATTATCACTGAAAATGCATATCTTAGCTGGAAACCCCACGAACACGAAGATATCGCAGTTTCCGCATATCAAACGCACTGTGGAATGTTGAAAACACCAAAAAACGTGTTTTTCTCATTAAATAGCACGAAAACAGCGATTTCGGTGATTCTGCATACTAGTCACAGAAGAATCAAGAGGATTATCACAGAAAATGCATATTTCAGCTGGAAAACCAACGAAACCGAAGATATCGCAGTTTCCGCATGTCAAACGCACTGTGGAGTGCTAAAAACACCACAAAACGTGTTTTTCGCATTCAATAGCGCGAAAACAGCGATTTCGGTGATTCTACACTTGTCACAGAAGAATCATGAGGATTATCACTGAAAATGCATATCTTAGCTGGAAACCCAACCAAACCGAAGATATCGCTGTATCCGAATGTCAAACGCACTGTGGAGTGCTGAAAACACCAGAAAACGTGTATTTCGCATTAAATAGCACGAAAACAGCAATGTCGGTGATTCTGCACACTTGTCTCAGAAGAAACTCGAAGATTATCACAGAAAATGCATATCTCAGCTGGAAAACCAACGAAACCGAAGATATCGCAGTTTCCGCATGTCGAACGCACTGTGGAGTGCTAAAAACACCACAAAACGTGTTTTTCGCATTCAATAGCGCGAAAACAGCGATTTCGGTGATTCTACACTTGTCACAGAAGAATCATGAGGATTATCACTGAAAATGCATATCTTAGCTGGAAACCCCACGAAAACGAAGATATCGCAGTTTCCGCATATCAAACGCACTGTGGAATGTTGAAAACACCACAAAACGTGTTTTTCTCATTAAATAGCAGGAAAACAGCGATTTCGGTGATTCTACACTTGTCACCGAAGAATCATGAAGATTATCACTGAAAATGCATATGTCAGCTGGAACCCCAACGAAACCGAAGATATCGCTGTATCCGCATGTCAAACGCACTGTGGAGTGCTGAACACACCAGAAAACGAGTTTTTCGCATTAAATAGCACGAAAACAGCGATTTCTGTGATTCTGCATACTTTTCACAGAAGAATATCCAAGATTATCGTAGACAATGCATGTCTCAGCTGGAAACCCTCGAAAACGGAGAAATCGCAGTATCCGCATGTCAAACGCACTGTGGAATGCTGAAAACATCATAAAACGTGTTTTTCGCATTCAATAGCACGAAAACTGCGATTTCGGTGATTCTGCATACTAGTCACAGAAGAATCATGAGGATTATCACTGAAAATGCATATGTCAGCTGGAAACACAACGAAACCGAAGATACCGCTGTATCCGCATGTCAAACGCACTGTGGAGTGCTGAACATGCCAGAAAACGAGTTTTTCGCATTAATAAAACGAAAACAGCGATTTCTGTGATTCTGCATACTTCTCACAGAAGAATATCCAAGATTATCGTAGACAATGCATGTCTCAGCTGGAAACCCCACGAAAACGAAGATATCGCAGTATCCGCATGTCATACGCACTGTGGAATGCTGAAAACATCATAAAACGTGTTTTTCGCATTCAATAGCACGAAAACTGCGATTTCGGTGATTCTGCATACTAGTCACAGAAGAATCATGAGGATTATCACTGAAAATGCATATGTCAGCTGGAAACCCACCGAAACCGAAGATACCGCTGTATCCGGATGTCAAACGCACTGTGGAGTGCTGAACACGCCAGAAAACGAGTTTTTCGCATTAAATAGCACGAAAACAGCGATTTCTGTGATTCTGCATACTTCTCACAGAAGAATACCCATGCTTATCGTAGAAAATGCATGTCTCATCTGGAAACCCCACGAAACCGAAGATATCGCAGTTACCGCATGTCAAACGCACTGTGGAGTGCTGAAAACACCAGAAAACGTGTATTTCGCATTAAATAGCACGAAAACAGCAATGTCGGTGATTCTGCACACTTGTCTCAGAAGAAACTCGAAGATTATCACAGAAAATGCATATCTCAGCTGGATAACCAACGAAACCGAAGATATCGCAATTTCCGCATGTCAAACGCACTGTGGAGTGCTAAAAACACAAAACGTGTTTTTCGCATTCAATAGCGCGAAAACAGCGATTTCGGTGATTCTACACTTGTCACAGATGAATCATGAGGATTATCACTGAAAATGCATATCTTAGCTGGAAACCCCACGAACACGAAGATATCGCAGTTTCCGCATATCAAACGCACTGTGGAATGTTGAAAACACCACAAAACGTGTTTTTCTCATTAAATAGCAGGAAAACAGCGATTTCGGTGATTCTACACTTGTCACAGAAGAATCATGAAGATTATCACTGAAAATGCATATGTCAGCTGGAACCCCAACGAAACCGAAGATATCGCTGTATCCGCATGTCAAACGCACTGTGGAGTGCTGAACACGCCAGAAAACGAGTTTTTCGCATTAAATAGCACGAAAACAGCGATTTCTGTGATTCTGCACACTTGTCTCAGAAGAATACCCATGCTTATCGTAGAAAATGCATGTCTCATCTGGAAAACCCACGAAACCGAAGATATCGCAGTTACCGCATGTCAAACGCACTGTGGAGTGCTGAAAACATCATAAAACGTGTTTTTCGCATTAAATAGCACGAAAACTGCGATTTCGGTGATTCTGCATACTAGTCACAGAAGAATCATGAGGATTATCACTGAAAATGCATATGTCAGCTGGAAACCCAACGAAACCGAAGATACCGCTGTATCCGCATGTCAAACGCACTGTGGAGTGCTGAACACGCCAGAAAACGAGTTTTTCGCATTAAATAGCACGAAAACAGCGATTTCTGTGATTCTGCATACTTCTCACAGAAGAATACCCATGCTTATCGTAGAAAATGCATGTCTCATCTGGAAACCCCACGAAACCGAAGATACCGCTGTATCCGCATGTCAAACGCACTGTGGAGTGCTGAACACGCCAGAAAACGAGTTTTTCGCATTAAATAGCACGAAAACAGCGATTTCTGTGATTCTGCATACTTCTCACAGAAGAATACCCATGCTTATCGTAGAAAATGCATGTCTCATCTGGAAACCCCACGAAACCGAAGATATCGCAGTTACCGCATGTCAAACGCACTGTGGAGTGCTGAAAACACCAGAAAACGTGTATTTCGCATTAAATAGCACGAAAACAGCAATGTCGGTGATTCTGCACACTTGTCTCAGAAGAAACTCGAAGATTATCACAGAAAATGCATATCTTAGCTGGAAACCCCACGAAAACGAAGATATCGCAGTTTCCGCATATCAAACGCACTGTGGAATGTTGAAAACACCACAAAACGTGTTTTTCTCATTAAATAGCACGAAAACAGCGATTTCGGTGATTCTACACTTGTCACAGAAGAATCATGAAGATTATCACTGAAAATGCATATGTCAGCTGGAACCCCAACGAAACCGAAGATATCGCTGTATCCGCATGTCAAACGCACTGTGGAGTGCTGAACATGCCAGAAAACGAGTTTTTCGCATTAAATAGCACGAAAACAGCGATTTCTGTGATTCTGCATTCTTCTCACAGAAGAATATCCATGCTTATCGTAGAAAATGCATGTCTCAGCTGGAAACCCCACGAAACCGAAGATATCGCAGTTACCGCATGTCAAACGCACTGTGGAGTGCTGAAAACACCAGAAAACGTGTTTTTCGCATTCAATAGCACGAAAACAGAAATGTCGGTGATTCTGCACACTAGTCACAGAAGAATCATGAGGATTATCACTGAAAATGCATATGTCAGCTGGAAACCCAACGAAACCGAAGATACCGCTGTATCCGCATGTCAAACGCACTGTGGTGTGCAGAACACACCAGAAAACGAGTTTTTCGCATTAAATAGCACGAAAACAGCAATGTCGGTGATTCTGCACACTTGTCTCAGAAGAAACTCGAAGATTATCACAGAAAATTCCACATCTCAGCTGGAAAACCAACGAAACCGAAGATATCGCAGTTTCCGCATGTCAAACGCACTGTGGAGTGCTAAAAACACAAAACGTGTTGTTCGCATTCAATAGCGCGAAAACAGCGATTTCGGTGATTCTACACTTGTCACAGAAGAATAATGAGGATTATCACTGAAAATGCATATCTTAGCTGGAAACCCCACGAACACGAAGATATCGCAGTTTCCGCATATCAAACGCACTGTGGAATGTTGAAAACACCAAAAAACGTGTTTTTCTCATTAAATAGCACGAAAACAGCGATTTCGGTGATTCTGCATACTAGTCACAGAAGAATCAAGAGGATTATCACAGAAAATGCATATTTCAGCTGGAAAACCAACGAAACCGAAGATATCGCAGTTTCCGCATGTCAAACGCACTGTGGAGTGCTAAAAACACAAAACGAGTTTTTCGCATTAAATAGCACGAAAACAGCGATTTCTGTGATTCTGCATACTTCTCACTGAAGAATATCCAAGCTTATCGTAGAAAATGCATGTCTCAGCTGGAAACCCCACGAAACCGAAGATATCGCAGGTTCCGCATGTCAAACGCACTGTGGAGTGCTGAAAACACCAGAAAACGTGTTTTTCGCATTCAATAGCACGACAACAGAAATGTCGGTGATTCTGCACACTAGTCACAGAAGAATCATGAGGATTATCACTGAAAATGCATATGTCAGCTGGAAACCCAACGAAACCGAAGATACCGCTGTATCCGCATGTCAAACGCACTGTGGAGTGCTGAACACGACAGAAAACGAGTTTTTCGCATTAAATAGCACGAAAACAGCGATTTCTGTGATTCTGCATACTTCTCACAGAAGAATATCCAAGCTTATCGTAGAAAATGCAGGTCTCAGCTGGAAACCCCACGAAACCGAAGATATGGCAGGTTCCGCATGTCAAACGCACTGTGGAGTGCTGAAAACACCAGAAAACGTGTTTTTCGCATTCAATAGCACGACCACAGAAATGTCGGTGATTCTGCACACTTGCCACAGAAGAATCTCGACGATAATCACTGAAAATGCATATCTCAGCTGGAAACCGAAGATATCGCAGTTTCCGCATGTCAAACACACTGTGGAGTGCTGAAAACACCTGAAAGCGTGTTTCTCGCATTCAATAGCACCTAAACAGCGATTTCGGTGATTCTGCACACTTGTCACAGAAGAATCATGTAGATTATCACTGAAAATGCATATGTCAGCTGGAAACCCAACCAAACCGAAGATACCGCTGTATCCGCATGTCAAACGCACTGTGGAGTGCAGAACACACCAGAAAACGAGTTTTTCGCATTAAATAGCACGAAAACAGCGATTTCTGTGATTCTGCATACTTCTCACAGAAGAATATCCAAGCTTATCGTAGAAAATGCATGTCTCAGCCGGAAACCCCACGAAACCGAAGATATCGCAGGTTCCGCATGTCAAACGCACTGTGGAGTGCTGAAAACACCAGAAAACGTGTTTTTCACATTCAATAGCACGACAACAGAAATGTCGGTGATTCTGCACACTAGTCACAGAAGAATCATGAGGATTATCACTGAAAATGCATATGTCAGCTGGAAACCCAACGAAACCGAAGATACCGCTGTATCCGCATGTCAAACGCACTGTGGAGTGCTGAACACGACAGAAAACGAGTTTTTCGCATTAAATAGCACGAAAACAGCGATTTCTGTGATTCTGCATACTTCTCACAGAAGAATATCCAAGCTTATCGTAGAAAATGCAGGTCTCAGCTGGAAACCCCACGAAACCGAAGATATGGCAGGTTCCGCATGTCAAACGCACTGTGGAATGTTGAAAACACCAAAAAACGTGTTTTTCTCATTAAATAGCACGAAAACAGCGATTTCGGTGATTCTGCATACTAGTCACAGAAGAATCAAGAGGATTATCACAGAAAATGCATATTTCAGCAGGAAAACCAACGAAACCGAAGATATCGCAGTTTCCGCATGTCAAACGCACTGTGGAGTGCTAAAAACACAAAACGAGTTTTTCGCATTAAATAGCACGAAAACAGCGATTTCTGTGATTCTGCATACTTCTCACAGAAGAATATCCAAGCTTATCGTAGAAAATGCATGTCTCAGCTGGAAACCCCACGAAACCGAAGATATCGCAGGTTCCGCATGTCAAACGCACTGTGGAGTGCTGAAAACACCAGAAAACGTGTTTTTCGCATTCAATAGCACGACAACAGATATGTCGGTGATTCTGCACACTAGTCACAGAAGAATCATGAGGATTATCACTGAAAATGCATATGTCAGCTGGAAACCCAACGAAACCGAAGATACCGCTGTATCCGCATGTCAAACGCACTGTGGAGTGCTGAACACGACAGAAAACGAGTTTTTCGCATTAAATAGCACGAAAACAGCGATTTCTGTGATTCTGCATACTTCTCACAGAAGAATATCCAAGCTTATCGTAGAAAATGCAGGTCTCAGCTGGAAACCCCACGAAACCGAAGATATGGCAGGTTCCGCATGTCAAACGCACTGTGGAGTGCTGAAAACACCAGAAAACGTGTTTTTCGCATTCAATAGCACGACCATAGAAATGTCGGTGATTCTGCGCACTTGCCACAGAAGAATCTCGACGATAATCACTGAAAATGCATATCTCAGCTGGAAACCGAAGATATCGCAGTTTCCGCATGTCAAACACACTGTGGAGTGCTGAAAACACCTGAAAGCGTGTTTCTCGCATTCAATAGCACCTAAACAGCGATTTCGGTGATTCTGCACACTTGTCACAGAAGAATCATGTAGATTATCACTGAAAATGCATATGTCAGCTGGAAACCCAACCAAACCGAAGATACCGCTGTATCCGCATGTCAAACGCACTGTGGAGTGCAGAACACACCAGAAAACGAGTTTTTCGCATTAAATAGCACGAAAACAGCGATTTCTGTGATTCTGCATACTTCTCACAGAAGAATATCCAAGCTTATCGTAGAAAATGCATGTCTCAGCTGGAAACCCCACGAAACCGAAGATATCGCAGGTTCCGCATGTCAAACGCACTGTGGAGTGCTGAAAACACCAGAAAACGTGTTTTTCGCATTCAATAGCACGGCAACAGAAATGTCGGTGATTCTGCACACTAGTCACAGAAGAATCATGAGGATTATCACTGAAAATGCATATGTCAGCTGGAAACCCAACGAAACCGAAGATACCGCTGTATCCGCATGTCAAACGCACTGTGGAGTGCTGAACACGACAGAAAACGAGTTTTTCGCATTAAATAGCACGAAAACAGCGATTTCTGTGATTCTGCATACTTCTCACAGAAGAATCTCGACGATAATCACTGAAAATGCATATCTCAGCTGGAAACCGAAGATATCGCAGTATCCGCATGTCAAACGCACTGTGGAGTGCTGAAAACACCAGAAAACGTGTTTTTCGCATTCAATAGCACGACAACAGAAATGTCGGTGATTCTGCACACTAGTCACAGAAGAATCATGAGGATTATCACAGAAAATGCATATGTCAGCTGGAAACCCAACGAAACCGAAGATACCGCTGTATCCGCATGTCAAACGCACTGTGGAGTGCTGAAAACACCAGAAAACGTGTATTTCGCATTAAATAGCACGAAAACAGCAATGTCGGTGATTCTGCACACTTGTCTCAGAAGAAACTCGAAGATTATCACAGAAAATGCATATCTCAGCTGGAAAACCAACGAAACCGAAGATATCGCAATTTCCGCATGTCAAACGCACTGTGGAGTGCTAAAAACACAAAACGTGTTTTTCGCATTCAATAGCGCGAAAACAGCGATTTCGGTGATTCTACACTTGTCACAGATGAATCATGAGGATTATCACTGAAAATGCATATCTTAGCTAGAAACCCCACGAACACGAAGATATCGCAGTTTCCGCATATCAAACGCACTGTGGAATGTTGAAAACACCACAAAACGTGTTTTTCTCATTAAATAGCACGAAAACAGCGATTTCGGTGATTCTACACTTGTCACAGAAGAATCATGAAGATTATCACTGAAAATGCATATGTCAGCTGGAACCCCAACGAAACCGAAGATATCGCTGTATCCGCATGTCAAACGCACTGTGGAGTGCTGAACACACCAGAAAACGAGTTTTTCGCATTAAATAGCACGAAAACAGCAATATCGGTGATTCTGCACACTTGTCTCAGAAGAAACTCGAAGATTACCACAGAAAATGCATATCTCAGCTGGAAAACCAACGTAACCGAAGATATCGCAGTTTCCCCATATCAAAAGCACTGTGGAGTGCTGAAAACACCAGAAAACGTGTTTTTCGCATTCAATAGCACGACAACAGAAATGTCGGTGATTCTGCACACTTGCCACAGAAGAATCTCGACGATAATCACTGAAAATGCATATCTCAGCTGGAAACCGAAGATATCGCAGTATCCGCATGTCAAACGCACTGTGGAATGCTGAAAACATCATAAAACGTGTTTTTCGCATTCAATAGCACGAAAACTGCGATTTCGGTGATTCTGCATCCTAGTCACAGAAGAATCATGAGGATTATCACTGAAAATGCATATGTCAGCTGGAAACCCAACGAAACCGAAGATACCGCTGTATCCGCATGTCAAACGCACTGTGGAGTGCTAAAAACACAAAACGTGTTTTTCGCATTCAATAGCGCGAAAACAGCGATTTCGGTGATTCTACACTTGTCACAGAAGAATCATGAAGATTATCACTGAAAATGCATATGTCAGCTGGAACCCCAACGAAACCGAAGATATCGCAGTTTCCGCATGTCAAACGCACTGTGGAGTGCCGAAAACACCAGAAACCGTGTTTCTCGCATTCAATAGCACGAAAACAGCGATTTCGGTGATTCTGCACACTTGTCACAGAAGACTCATGAAGATTATTACAGAAAATGCGTATCTCAGCTGGAAACTCATCGAAACCGAAGATATCGCAGTTTCCGCATATCAAACACACTGTGGAGTGCTGAAAACACCAGAAAACGTGTATTTCGCATTAAATAGCACGAAAACAGCAATGTCGGTGATTCTGCACACTTGTCTCAGAAGAAACTCGAAGATTATCACAGAAAATGCATATCTCAGCTGGAAAACCAACGAAACCGAAGATATCGCAGTTTCCGCATGTCAAACGCACTGTGGAGTGCTAAAGACACCACAAAACGTGTTTTTCGCATTCAATAGCGCGAAAACAGTGATTTCGGTGATTCTACACTTGTCACAGAAGAATCATGAGGATTATCACTGAAAATGCATATCTTAGCTGGAAACCCAACCAAACCGAAGATATCGCTGTATCCGAATGTCAAACGCACTGTGGAGTGCTGAAAACACCAGAAAACGTGTATTTCGCATTAAATAGCACGAAAACAGCAATGTCGGTGATTCTGCACACTTGTCTCAGAAGAAACTCGAAGATTATCACAGAAAATGCATATCTCAGTTGGAAAACCAACGAAACCGAAGATATCGCAGTTTCCGCATGTCGAACGCACTGTGGAGTGCTAAAAACACCACAAAACGTGTTTTTCGGATTCAATAGCGCGAAAACAGCGATTTCGGTGATTCTACACTTGTCACAGAAGAATCATGAGGATAATCACTGAAAATGCATATCTTAGCTGGAAACCCCACGAAAACGAAGATATCGCAGTTTCCGCATATCAAACGCACTGTGGAATGTTGAAAACACCACAAAACGTGTTTTTCTCATTAAATAGCACGAAAACAGCGATTTCGGTGATTCTACACTTGTCACAGAAGAATCATGAAGATTATCACTGAAAATGCATATGTCAGCTGGAACCCCAACGAAACCGAAGATATCGCTGTATCCGCATGTCAAACGCACTGTGGAGTGCTGAACACACCAGAAAACGAGTTTTTCGCATTAAATAGCACGAAAACAGCGATTTCTGTGATTCTGCATACTTTTCACAGAAGAATATCCAAGATTATCGTAGACAATGCATGTCTCAGCTGGAAACCCCACGAAAACGAAGATATCGCAGTATCCGCATGTCAAACGCACTGTGGAATGCTGAAAACACCACAAAACGTGTTTCTCGCATTCAATAGAACGAAAACAGCGATTTCGGTGATTCTACACTTGTCACAGAAGAATCATGAAGATTATCACTGAAAATGCATATGTCAGCTGGAACCCCAACGAAACCGAAGATATCGCAGTTTCCGCATGTCAAACGCACTGTGGAGTGCTGAAAACACCAGAAACCGTGTTTCTCGCATTCAATAGCGCGAAAACAGCGATTTCGGTGATTCTACACTTGTCACAGATGAATCATGAGGATTATCACTGAAAATGCATATCTTAGCTGGAAACCCCACGAACACGAAGATATCGCAGTTTCCGCATATCAAACGCACTGTGGAATGTTGAAAACACCACAAAACGTGTTTTTCTCATTAAATAGCACGAAAACAGCGATTTCGGTGATTCTACAATTGTCACAGAAGAATCATGAAGATTATCGCTGAAAATGCATATGTCAGCTGGAACCCCAACGAAACCGAAGATATCGCTGTATCCGCATGTCAAACGCACTGTGGAGTGCTGAAAACACCAGAAACCGTGTTTCTCGCATTCAATAGCACGAAAACAGCGATTTCGGTGATTCTGCACACTTGTCACAGAAGACTCATGAAGATTATTACAGAAAATGCGTATCTCAGCTGGAAACTCATCGAAACCGAAGATATCGCAGTTTCCGCATATCAAACACACTGTGGAGTGCTGAAAACACCAGAAAACGTGTATTTCGCATTAAATAGCACGAAAACAGCAATGTCGGTGATTCTGCACACTTGTCTCAGAAGAAACTCGAAGATTATCACAGAAAATGCATATCTCAGCTGGAAAACCATCGAAACCGAAGATATCGCAGTTTCCGCATATCAAACGCACTGTGGAGTGCTGAAAACACCAGAAAACATGTTTCTCGCATTCAATAGCACGAAAACAGCGATTTCGGTGATTCTGCACACTTGTCACAGAAGAATCTCGAAGATTATCACAGAAAATGCGTATCTCAGCTGGAAATCCAACGAAACCGAAGATATCGCAGTTTCCGCATGTCAAACACACTGTGGAGTGCTGAAAACACCACAAAACATGATTATCGCATTCAATAGCACGAAAGCAGCGATTTCGGTGATTCTGCACACTTGTCTCAGAAGAATATCCAAGATTATCGTAGAAAATGCATGTCTCAGCTGGAAACCCCACGAAACCGAAGATATCGCAGGTTCCGCATGTCAAACGCACTGTGGAGTGCTGAAATACCAGAAAACGTGTTTTTCGCATTCAATAGCACGAAAACAGAAATGTCGGTGATTCTGCACACTAGTCACAGAAGAATCATGAGGCTTATCACTGAAAATGCATATGTCAGCTGGAAACCCAACGAAACCGAAGATACCGCTGTATCCGCATGTCAAACGCACTGTGGAGTGCTGAACACACCAGAAAACGAGTTTTTCGCATTAAATAGCACGAAAACAGCGATTTCTGTGATTCTGCATACTTCTCACAGAAGAATATCCAAGCTTATCGTAGAAAATGTATATCTCAGCTGGAAACCCAGCGAAACCGAAGATATCGCAGTTTCCGCATGTTATACGCACTGTGGAGTGCTGAAAAGATCAGAAAACGTGTTTCTCGCATTTAATAGCACGAAAACAGCGATTTCGGTGATTCTGCACACTTGTCACAGAAGAAACTCGAAGATTATAACAGAAAATGCATATCTCAGCTGGAAACCCAACGAAACCGAAGATATCGCAGTTTCCGCATGTTATACGCACTGTGGAGTGCTGAAAAGATCAGAAAACGTGTTTCTCGCATTTAATAGCACGAAAACAGCGATTTCGGTGATTCTGCACACTTGTCACAGAAGAATCATGAAGATTATCACGGAAAATGCGTATCTCAGCTGGAAATCCAACGAAACCGAAGATATCGCAGTTTCCGCATGTCAAACACACTGTGGAGTGCTGAAAACACCACAAAACATGATTATCGCATTCAATAGCACGAAAGCAGCGATTTCGGTGATTCTGCATACTTCTCACAGAAGAATATCCAAGCTTATCGTAGAAAATGCATGTCTCAGCTGGAAACCCCACGAAACCGAAGATATCGCAGGTTCCGCATGTCAAACGCACTGTGGAGTGCTGAAAACACCAGAAAACGTGTTTTTCGCATTCAATAGCACGACAACAGATATGTCGGTGATTCTGCACACTAGTCACAGAAGAATCATGAGGATTATCACTGAAAATGCATATGTCAGCTGGAAACCCAACGAAACCGAAGATACCGCTGTATCCGCATGTCAAACGCACTGTGGAGTGCTGAACACGACAGAAAACGAGTTTTTCGCATTAAATAGCACGAAAACAGCGATTTCTGTGATTCTGCATACTTCTCACAGAAGAATATCCAAGCTTATCGTAGAAAATGCAGGTCTCAGCTGGAAACCCCACGAAACCGAAGATATGGCAGGTTCCGCATGTCAAACGCACTGTGGAGTGCTGAAAACACCAGAAAACGTGTTTTTCGCATTCAATAGCACGACCATAGAAATGTCGGTGATTCTGCGCACTTGCCACAGAAGAATCTCGACGATAATCACTGAAAATGCATATCTCAGCTGGAAACCGAAGATATCGCAGTTTCCGCATGTCAAACACACTGTGGAGTGCTGAAAACACCTGAAAGCGTGTTTCTCGCATTCAATAGCACCTAAACAGCGATTTCGGTGATTCTGCACACTTGTCACAGAAGAATCATGTAGATTATCACTGAAAATGCATATGTCAGCTGGAAACCCAACCAAACCGAAGATACCGCTGTATCCGCATGTCAAACGCACTGTGGAGTGCAGAACACACCAGAAAACGAGTTTTTCGCATTAAATAGCACGAAAACAGCGATTTCTGTGATTCTGCATACTTCTCACAGAAGAATATCCAAGCTTATCGTAGAAAATGCATGTCTCAGCTGGAAACCCCACGAAACCGAAGATATCGCAGGTTCCGCATGTCAAACGCACTGTGGAGTGCTGAAAACACCAGAAAACGTGTTTTTCGCATTCAATAGCACGACAACAGAAATGTCGGTGATTCTGCACACTAGTCACAGAAGAATCATGAGGATTATCACTGAAAATGCATATGTCAGCTGGAAACCCAACGAAACCGAAGATACCGCTGTATCCGCATGTCAAACGCACTGTGGAGTGCTGAACACGACAGAAAACGAGTTTTTCGCATTAAATAGCACGAAAACAGCGATTTCTGTGATTCTGCATACTTCTCACAGAAGAATCTCGACGATAATCACTGAAAATGCATATCTCAGCTGGAAACCGAAGATATCGCAGTATCCGCATGTCAAACGCACTGTGGAGTGCTGAAAACACCAGAAAACGTGTTTTTCGCATTCAATAGCACGACAACAGAAATGTCGGTGATTCTGCACACTAGTCACAGAAGAATCATGAGGATTATCACAGAAAATGCATATGTCAGCTGGAAACCCAACGAAACCGAAGATACCGCTGTATCCGCATGTCAAACGCACTGTGGAGTGCTGAAAACACCAGAAAACGTGTATTTCGCATTAAATAGCACGAAAACAGCAATGTCGGTGATTCTGCACACTTGTCTCAGAAGAAACTCGAAGATTATCACAGAAAATGCATATCTCAGCTGGAAAACCAACGAAACCGAAGATATCGCAATTTCCGCATGTCAAACGCACTGTGGAGTGCTAAAAACACAAAACGTGTTTTTCGCATTCAATAGCGCGAAAACAGCGATTTCGGTGATTCTACACTTGTCACAGATGAATCATGAGGATTATCACTGAAAATGCATATCTTAGCTAGAAACCCCACGAACACGAAGATATCGCAGTTTCCGCATATCAAACGCACTGTGGAATGTTGAAAACACCACAAAACGTGTTTTTCTCATTAAATAGCACGAAAACAGCGATTTCGGTGATTCTACACTTGTCACAGAAGAATCATGAAGATTATCACTGAAAATGCATATGTCAGCTGGAACCCCAACGAAACCGAAGATATCGCTGTATCCGCATGTCAAACGCACTGTGGAGTGCTGAACACACCAGAAAACGAGTTTTTCGCATTAAATAGCACGAAAACAGCAATATCGGTGATTCTGCACACTTGTCTCAGAAGAAACTCGAAGATTACCACAGAAAATGCATATCTCAGCTGGAAAACCAACGTAACCGAAGATATCGCAGTTTCCCCATATCAAAAGCACTGTGGAGTGCTGAAAACACCAGAAAACGTGTTTTTCGCATTCAATAGCACGACAACAGAAATGTCGGTGATTCTGCACACTTGCCACAGAAGAATCTCGACGATAATCACTGAAAATGCATATCTCAGCTGGAAACCGAAGATATCGCAGTATCCGCATGTCAAACGCACTGTGGAATGCTGAAAACATCATAAAACGTGTTTTTCGCATTCAATAGCACGAAAACTGCGATTTCGGTGATTCTGCATCCTAGTCACAGAAGAATCATGAGGATTATCACTGAAAATGCATATGTCAGCTGGAAACCCAACGAAACCGAAGATACCGCTGTATCCGCATGTCAAACGCACTGTGGAGTGCTAAAAACACAAAACGTGTTTTTCGCATTCAATAGCGCGAAAACAGCGATTTCGGTGATTCTACACTTGTCACAGAAGAATCATGAAGATTATCACTGAAAATGCATATGTCAGCTGGAACCCCAACGAAACCGAAGATATCGCAGTTTCCGCATGTCAAACGCACTGTGGAGTGCCGAAAACACCAGAAACCGTGTTTCTCGCATTCAATAGCACGAAAACAGCGATTTCGGTGATTCTGCACACTTGTCACAGAAGACTCATGAAGATTATTACAGAAAATGCGTATCTCAGCTGGAAACTCATCGAAACCGAAGATATCGCAGTTTCCGCATATCAAACACACTGTGGAGTGCTGAAAACACCAGAAAACGTGTATTTCGCATTAAATAGCACGAAAACAGCAATGTCGGTGATTCTGCACACTTGTCTCAGAAGAAACTCGAAGATTATCACAGAAAATGCATATCTCAGCTGGAAAACCAACGAAACCGAAGATATCGCAGTTTCCGCATGTCAAACGCACTGTGGAGTGCTAAAGACACCACAAAACGTGTTTTTCGCATTCAATAGCGCGAAAACAGTGATTTCGGTGATTCTACACTTGTCACAGAAGAATCATGAGGATTATCACTGAAAATGCATATCTTAGCTGGAAACCCAACCAAACCGAAGATATCGCTGTATCCGAATGTCAAACGCACTGTGGAGTGCTGAAAACACCAGAAAACGTGTATTTCGCATTAAATAGCACGAAAACAGCAATGTCGGTGATTCTGCACACTTGTCTCAGAAGAAACTCGAAGATTATCACAGAAAATGCATATCTCAGTTGGAAAACCAACGAAACCGAAGATATCGCAGTTTCCGCATGTCGAACGCACTGTGGAGTGCTAAAAACACCACAAAACGTGTTTTTCGGATTCAATAGCGCGAAAACAGCGATTTCGGTGATTCTACACTTGTCACAGAAGAATCATGAGGATAATCACTGAAAATGCATATCTTAGCTGGAAACCCCACGAAAACGAAGATATCGCAGTTTCCGCATATCAAACGCACTGTGGAATGTTGAAAACACCACAAAACGTGTTTTTCTCATTAAATAGCACGAAAACAGCGATTTCGGTGATTCTACACTTGTCACAGAAGAATCATGAAGATTATCACTGAAAATGCATATGTCAGCTGGAACCCCAACGAAACCGAAGATATCGCTGTATCCGCATGTCAAACGCACTGTGGAGTGCTGAACACACCAGAAAACGAGTTTTTCGCATTAAATAGCACGAAAACAGCGATTTCTGTGATTCTGCATACTTTTCACAGAAGAATATCCAAGATTATCGTAGACAATGCATGTCTCAGCTGGAAACCCCACGAAAACGAAGATATCGCAGTATCCGCATGTCAAACGCACTGTGGAATGCTGAAAACACCACAAAACGTGTTTCTCGCATTCAATAGAACGAAAACAGCGATTTCGGTGATTCTACACTTGTCACAGAAGAATCATGAAGATTATCACTGAAAATGCATATGTCAGCTGGAACCCCAACGAAACCGAAGATATCGCAGTTTCCGCATGTCAAACGCACTGTGGAGTGCTGAAAACACCAGAAACCGTGTTTCTCGCATTCAATAGCGCGAAAACAGCGATTTCGGTGATTCTACACTTGTCACAGATGAATCATGAGGATTATCACTGAAAATGCATATCTTAGCTGGAAACCCCACGAACACGAAGATATCGCAGTTTCCGCATATCAAACGCACTGTGGAATGTTGAAAACACCACAAAACGTGTTTTTCTCATTAAATAGCACGAAAACAGCGATTTCGGTGATTCTACAATTGTCACAGAAGAATCATGAAGATTATCGCTGAAAATGCATATGTCAGCTGGAACCCCAACGAAACCGAAGATATCGCTGTATCCGCATGTCAAACGCACTGTGGAGTGCTGAAAACACCAGAAACCGTGTTTCTCGCATTCAATAGCACGAAAACAGCGATTTCGGTGATTCTGCACACTTGTCACAGAAGACTCATGAAGATTATTACAGAAAATGCGTATCTCAGCTGGAAACTCATCGAAACCGAAGATATCGCAGTTTCCGCATATCAAACACACTGTGGAGTGCTGAAAACACCAGAAAACGTGTATTTCGCATTAAATAGCACGAAAACAGCAATGTCGGTGATTCTGCACACTTGTCTCAGAAGAAACTCGAAGATTATCACAGAAAATGCATATCTCAGCTGGAAAACCATCGAAACCGAAGATATCGCAGTTTCCGCATATCAAACGCACTGTGGAGTGCTGAAAACACCAGAAAACATGTTTCTCGCATTCAATAGCACGAAAACAGCGATTTCGGTGATTCTGCACACTTGTCACAGAAGAATCTCGAAGATTATCACAGAAAATGCGTATCTCAGCTGGAAATCCAACGAAACCGAAGATATCGCAGTTTCCGCATGTCAAACACACTGTGGAGTGCTGAAAACACCACAAAACATGATTATCGCATTCAATAGCACGAAAGCAGCGATTTCGGTGATTCTGCACACTTGTCTCAGAAGAATATCCAAGATTATCGTAGAAAATGCATGTCTCAGCTGGAAACCCCACGAAACCGAAGATATCGCAGGTTCCGCATGTCAAACGCACTGTGGAGTGCTGAAATACCAGAAAACGTGTTTTTCGCATTCAATAGCACGAAAACAGAAATGTCGGTGATTCTGCACACTAGTCACAGAAGAATCATGAGGCTTATCACTGAAAATGCATATGTCAGCTGGAAACCCAACGAAACCGAAGATACCGCTGTATCCGCATGTCAAACGCACTGTGGAGTGCTGAACACACCAGAAAACGAGTTTTTCGCATTAAATAGCACGAAAACAGCGATTTCTGTGATTCTGCATACTTCTCACAGAAGAATATCCAAGCTTATCGTAGAAAATGTATATCTCAGCTGGAAACCCAGCGAAACCGAAGATATCGCAGTTTCCGCATGTTATACGCACTGTGGAGTGCTGAAAAGATCAGAAAACGTGTTTCTCGCATTTAATAGCACGAAAACAGCGATTTCGGTGATTCTGCACACTTGTCACAGAAGAAACTCGAAGATTATAACAGAAAATGCATATCTCAGCTGGAAACCCAACGAAACCGAAGATATCGCAGTTTCCGCATGTTATACGCACTGTGGAGTGCTGAAAAGATCAGAAAACGTGTTTCTCGCATTTAATAGCACGAAAACAGCGATTTCGGTGATTCTGCACACTTGTCACAGAAGAATCATGAAGATTATCACGGAAAATGCATATGTCAGCTGGAACCCCAACGAAACCGAAGATATCGCTGTATCCGCATGTCAAACGCACTGTGGAGTGCTAAAAACACCACAAAACGTGTTTTTCGCATTCAATAGCGCGAAAACAGCGATTTCGGTGATTCTACACTTGTCACAGAAGAATCATGAGGATTATCACTGAAAATGCATATCTTAGCTGGAAACCCCACGAAAACGAAGATATCGCAGTTTCCGCATATCAAACGCACTGTGGAATGTTGAAAACACCAAAAAACGTGTTTTTCTCATTAAATAGCACGAAAACAGCGATTTCGGTGATTCTGCATACTAGTCACAGAAGAATCAAGAGGATTATCACAGAAAATGCATATTTCAGCTGGAAAACCAACGAAACCGAAGATATCGCAGTTTCCGCATGTCAAACGCACTGTGGAGTGCTAAAAACACAAAACGAGTTTTTCGCATTAAATAGCACGAAAACAGCGATTTCTGTGATTCTGCATACTTCTCACAGAAGAATACCCATGCTTATCGTAGAAAATGCATGTCTCATCTGGAAGCCCCACGAAACCGAAGATATCGCAGTTACCGCATGTCAAACGCACTGTGGAGTGCTGAAAACACCAGAAAACGTGTATTTCGCATTAAATAGCACGAAAACAGCAATGTCGGTGATTCTGCACACTTGTCTCAGAAGAAACTCGAAGATTATCACAGAAAATGCATATCTCAGCTGGAAAACCAACGAAACCGAAGATACCAACTGTATCCGCATGTCAAACGCACTGTGGAGTGCTGAACATGCCAGAAAACGAGTTTTTCGCATTAAATAGCACGAAAACAGCGATTTCTGTGATTCTGCATACTTCTCACAGAAGAATACCCATGCTTATCGTAGAAAATGCATGTCTCATCCGGAAACCCCACGAAACCGAAGATATCGCAGTTACCGCATGTCAAACGCACTGTGGAGTGCTGAAAACACCAGAAATCGTGTATTTCGCATTAATTAGCACGAAAACAGCAATGTCGGTGATTCTGCACACTTGTCTCAGAAAAAACTCGAAGATTATCACAGAAAATGCATATCTCAGCTGGAAAACCAACGAAACCGAAGATATCGCTGTATCCGCATGTCAAACGCACTGTGGAATGCTGAAAACATCATAAAACGTGTTTTTCGCATTCAATAGCACGAAAACTGCGATTTCGGTGATTCTGCATACTAGTCACAGAAGAATCATGAGGATTATCACTGAAAATGCATATGTCAGCTGGAAACCCAACGAAACCGAAGATACCAACTGTATCCGCATGTCAAACGCACTGTGGAGTGCTGAACATGCCTGAAAACGAGTTTTTCGCATTAAATAGCACGAAAACAGCGATTTCTGTGATTCTGCATACTTTTCACAGAAGAATATCCAAGATTATCGTAGACAATGCATGTCTCAGCTGGAAACCCCACGAAAACGAAGATATCGCAGTATCCGCATGTCAAACGCACTGTGGAATGCTGAAAACATCATAAAACGTGTTTTTCGCATTCAATAGCACGAAAACTGCGATTTCGGTGATTCTGCATACTAGTCACAGAAGAATCATGAGGATTATCACTGAAAATGCATATGTCAGCTGGAAACCCAACGAAACCGAAGATACCAACTGTATCCGCATGTCAAACGCACTGTGGAGTGCTGAACATGCCTGAAAACGAGTTTTTCGCATTAAATAGCACGAAAACAGCGATTTCTGTGATTCTGCTGACTTCTCACAGAAGAATATCCAAGCTTATCGTTGAAAATGCATGTCTCAGCTGAAAACCCCACGAAACCGAAGATATCGCAGGTTCCGCATGTCAAACGCACTGTGGAGTGCTGAACACACCAGAAAACGAGTTTTTCGCATTAAATAGCACGAAAACAGCAATGTCGGTGATTCTGCACACTTGTCTCAGAAGAAACTCGAAGATTATCACAGAAAATGCATATCTCAGCTGGAAAACCAACGAAACCGAAGATATCACAGTTTCCGCATGTCAAACGCACTGTGGAGTGCTAAAAACACAAAACGTGTTGTTCGCATTCAATAGCGCGAAAACAGCGATTTCGGTGATTCTACACTTGTCACAGAAGAATAATGAGGATTATCACTGAAAATGCATATCTTAGCTGGAAACCCCACGAACACGAAGATATCGCAGTTTCCGCATATCAAACGCACTGTGGAATGTTGAAAACACCAAAAAACGTGTTTTTCTCATTAAATAGCACGAAAACAGCGATTTCGGTGATTCTGCATACTAGTCACAGAAGAATCAAGAGGATTATCACAGAAAATGCATATTTCAGCTGGAAAACCAACGAAACCGAAGATATCGCAGTTTCCGCATGTCAAACGCGCTGTGGAGTGCTAAAAACACAAAACGAGTTTTTCGCATTAAATAGCACGAAAACAGCGATTTCTGTGATTCTGCATACTTCTCACAGAAGAATACCCATGCTTATCGTAGAAAATGCATGTCTCATCTGGAAGCCCCACGAAACCGAAGATATCGCAGTTACCGCATGTCAAACGCACTGTGGAGTGCTGAAAACACCAGAAAACGTGTATTTCGCATTAAATAGCACGAAAACAGCAATGTCGGTGATTCTGCACACTTGTCTCAGAAGAAACTCGAAGATTATCACAGAAAATGCATATCTCAGCTGGAAAACCAACGTAACCGAAGATATCGCAGTTTCCGCATATCAAACGCACTGTGGAGTGCTGAAAACACCAGAAAACGTGTTTCTCTCATTCAATAGAACGAAAACAGCGATTTCGGTGATTCTACACTTGTCACAGAAGAATCATGAAGATTATCACTGAAAATGCATATGTCAGCTGGATCCCCAACGAAACCGAAGATATCGCAGTTTCCGCATGTCAAACGCACTGTGGAGTGCTGTAAACACCAGAAACCGTGTTTCTCGCATTCAATAGCACGAAAACAGCGATTTCGGTGATTCTGCACACTTGTCACAGAAGACTCATGAAGATAATCACAGAAAATGCGTATCTCAGCTGGAAACCCATCGAAACCGAAGATATCGCTGTATCCGAATGTCAAACGCACTGTGGAGTGCTGAAAACACCAGAAAACGTGTATTTCGCATTAAATAGCACGAAAACAGCAATGTCGGTGATTCTGCACACTTGTCTCAGAAGAAACTCGAAGATTATCACAGAAAATGCATATCTCAGCTGGAAAACCAACGAAACCGAAGATATCGCAGTTTCCGCATGTCGAACGCACTGTGGAGTGCTAAAAACACCACAAAACGTGTTTTTCGCATTCAGTAGCGCGAAAACAGCGATTTCGGTGATTCTACACTTGTCACAGAAGAATCATGAGGATTATCACTGAAAATGCATATCTTAGCTGGAAACCCCACGAAAACGAAGATATCGCAGTTTCCGCATATCAAACGCACTGTGGAATGTTGAAAACACCACAAAACGTGTTTTTCTCATTAAATAGCACGAAAACAGCGATTTCGGTGATTCTACACTTGTCACAGAAGAATCATGAAGATTATCACTGAAAATGCATATGTCAGCTGGAACCCCAACGAAACCGAAGATATCGCTGTATCCGCATGTCAAACGCACTGTGGAGTGCTGAACACACCAGAAAACGAGTTTTTCGCATTAAATAGCACGAAAACAGCGATTTCTGTGATTCTGCATACTTTTCACAGAAGAATATCCAAGATTATCGTAGACAATGCATGTCTCAGCTGGAAACCCCACGAAAACGAAGATATCGCAGTATCCGCATGTCAAACGCACTGTCGAATGCTGAAAACATCATAAAACGTGTTTTTCGCATTCAATAGCACGAAAACTGCGATTTCGGTGATTCTGCATACTAGTCACAGAAGAATCATGAGGATTATCACTGAAAATGCATATGTCAGCTGGAAACCCAACGAAACCGAAGATACCAACTGTATCCGCATGTCAAACGCACTGTGGAGTGCTGAACATGCCAGAAAACGAGTTTTTCGCATTAAATAGCACGAAAACAGCGATTTCTGTGATTCTGCATTCTTCTCACAGAAGAATATCCATGCTTATCGTAGAAAATGCATGTCTCAGCTGGAAACCCCACGAAACCGAAGATATCGCAGTTACCGCATGTCAAACGCACTGTGGAGTGCTGAAAACACCAGAAAACGTGTTTTTCGCATTCAATAGCACGAAAACAGAAATGTCGGTGATTCTGCACACTAGTCACAGAAGAATCATGAGGATTATCACTGAAAATGCATATGTCAGCTGGAAACCCAACGAAACCGAAGATACCGCTGTATCCGCATGTCAAACGCACTGTGGTGTGCAGAACACACCAGAAAACGAGTTTTTCGCATTAAATAGCACGAAAACAGCGATTCCTGTGATTCTGCTGACTTCTCACAGAAGAATATCCAAGCTTATCGTTGAAAATGCATGTCTCAGCTGGAAACCCCACGAAACCGAAGATATCGCAGGTTCCGCATGTCAAACGCACTGTAGAGTGCTGAACACACCAGAAAACGAGTTTTTCGCATTAAATAGCACGAAAACAGCAATGTCGGTGATTCTGCACACTTGTCTCAGAAGAAACTCGAAGATTATCACAGAAAATGCATATCTTAGCTGGAAAACCAACGAAACCGAAGATATCGCAGTTTCCGCATGTCAAACGCACTGTGGAGTGCTAAAAACACAAAACGTGTTGTTCGCATTCAATAGCGCGAAAACAGCGATTTCGGTGATTCTACACATGTCACAGAAGAATAATGAGGATTATCACTGAAAATGCATATCTTAGCTGGAAACCCCACGAACACGAAGATATCGCAGTTTCCGCATATCAAACGCACTTTGGAATGTTGAAAACACCACAAAACGTGTTTTTCTCATTAAATAGCACGAAAACAGCGATTTCGGTGATTCTACACTTGTCACAGAAGAATCATGAAGATTATCACTGAAAATGCATATGTCAGCTGGAACCCCAACGAAACCGAAGATATCGCTGTATCCGCATGTCAAACGCACTGTGGAGTGCTGAACACACCAGAAAACGAGTTTGTCGCATTAAATAGCACGAAAACAGCGATTTCTGTGATTCTGCATACTTTTCACAGAAGAATATCCAAGATTATCGTAGACAATGCATGTCTCAGCTGGAAACCCCACGAAAACGAAGATATCGCAGTATCCGCATGTCAAACGCACTGTGGAATGCTGAAAACATCATAAAACGTGTTTTTCGCATTCAATAGCACGAAAACTGCGATTTCGGTGATTCTGCATACTAGTCACAGAAGAATCATGAGGATTATCACTGAAAATGCATATGTCAGCTGGAAACCCAACGAAACCGAAGATACCAACTGTATCCGCATGTCAAACGCACTGTGGAGTGCTGAACATGCCAGAAAACGAGTTTTTCGCATTAAATAGCACGAAAACAGCAATGTCGGTGATTCTGCACACTTGTCTCAGAAGAAACTCGAAGATTATCACAGAAAATGCATATCTCAGCTGGAAAACCAACGAAACCGAAGATATCGCAGTTTCCGCATGTCAAGCGCACTGTGGAGTGCTAAAAACACAAAACGTGTTGTTCGCATTCAATAGCGCGAAAACAGCGATTTCGGTGATTCTACACTTGTCACAGAAGAATAATGAGGATTATCACTGAAAATGCATATCTTAGCTGGAAACCCCACGAACACGAAGATATCGCAGTTTCCGCATATCAAACGCACTGTGGAATGTTGAAAACACCAAAAAACGTGTTTTTCTCATTAAATAGCACGAAAACAGCGATTTCGGTGATTCTGCATACTAGTCACAGAAGAATCAAGAGGATTATCACAGAAAATGCATATTTCAGCTGGAAAACCAACGAAACCGAAGATATCGCAGTTTCCGCATGTCAAACGCACTGTGGAGTGCTAAAAACACAAAACGAGTTTTTCGCATTAAATAGCACGAAAACAGCGATTTCTGTGATTCTGCATACTTCTCACAGAAGAATATCCAAGCTTATCGTAGAAAATGCATGTCTCAGCTGGAAACCCCACGAAACCGAAGATATCGCAGGTTCCGCATGTCAAACGCACTGTGGAGTGCTGAAAACACCAGAAAACGTGTTTTTCGCATTCAATAGCACGACAACAGAAATGTCGGTGATTCTGCACACTTGCCACAGAAGAATCTCGACGATAATCACTGAAAATGCATATCTCAGCTGGAAACCGAAGATATCGCAGTTTCCGCATGTCAAACACACTGTGGAGTGCTGAATACACCTGAAAACGTGTTTCTCGCATTCAATAGCACCTAAACAGCGATTTCGGTGATTCTGCACACTTGTCACAGAAGAATCATGTAGATTATCACTGAAAATGCATATGTCAGCTGGAAACCCAACCAAACCGAAGATACCGCTGTATCCGCATGTCAAACGCACTGTGGAGTGCAGAACACACCAGAAAACGAGTTTTTCGCATCAAATAGCACGAAAACAGCGATTTCTGTGATTCTGCTGACTTCTCACAGAAGAATATCCAAGCTTATCGTAGAAAATGCATGTCTCAGCTGGAAACCCCACGAAACCGAAGATATCGCAGGTTCCGCATGTCAAACGCACTGTGGAGTGCTGAACACACCAGAAAACGAGTTTTTCGCATTAAATAGCACAAAAACAGCAATGTCGGTGATTCTGCACACTTGTCTCAGAAGAAACTCGAAGATTATCACAGAAAATGCATATCTCAGCTGGAAAACCAACGAAACCGAAGATATCGCAATTTCCGCATGTCAAACGCACTGTGGAGTGCTGAACACGACAGAAAACGAGTTTTTCGCATTAAATAGCACGAAAACAGCGATTTCTGTGATTCTGCATACTTCTCACAGAAGAATATCCAAGCTTATCGTAGAAAATGCAGGTCTCAGCTCGAAACCCCACGAAACCGAAGATATGGCAGGTTCCGCATGTCAAACGCACTGTGGAGTGCTGAAAACACCAGAAAACGTGTTTTTCGCATTCAATAGCACGACCACAGAAATGTCGGTGATTCTGCACACTTGCCACAGAAGAATCTCGACGATAATCACTGAAAATGCATATCTCAGCTGGAAACCGAAGATATCGCAGTTTCCGCATGTCAAACACACTGTGGAGTGCTGAAAACACCTGAAAACGTGTTTCTCGCATTCAATAGCACCTAAACAGCGATTTCGGTGATTCTGCACACTTGTCACAGAAGAATCATGTAGGTTATCACTGAAAATGCATATGTCAGCTGGAAACCCAACCAAACCGAAGATACCGCTGTATCCGCATGTCAAACGCACTGTGGAGTGCAGAACACACCAGAAAACGAGTTTTTCGCATTAAATAGCACGAAAGCAGCGATTTCTGTGATTCTGCATACTTCTCACAGAAGAATATCCAAGCTTATCGTAGAAAATGCATGTCTCAGCTGGAAACCCCACGAAACCGAAGATATCGCAGGTTCCGCATGTCAAACGCACTGTGGAGTGCTGAAAACACCAGAAAACGTGTTTTTCGCATTCAATAGCACGACAACAGAAATGTCGGTGATTCTGCACACTAGTCACAGAAGAATCATGAGGATTATCACTGAAAATGCATATGTCAGCTGGAAACCCAACGAAACCGAAGATACCGCTGTATCCGCATGTCAAACGCACTGTGGAGTGCTGAACACGACAGAAAACGAGTTTTTCGCATTAAATAGCACGAAAACAGCGATTTCTGTGATTCTGCATACTTCTCACAGAAGAATATCCAAGCTTATCGTAGAAAATGCAGGTCTCAGCTGGAAACCCCACGAAACCGAAGATATGGAAGGTTCCGCATGTCAAACGCACTGTGGAGTGCTGAAAACACCAGAAAACGTGTTTTTCGCATTCAATAGCACGACAAGAGAAATGTCGGTGATTCTGCACACTTGCCACAGAAGAATCTCGACGATAATCACTGAAAATGCATATCTCAGCTGGAAACCGAAGATATCGCAGTATCCGCATGTCAAACGCACTGTGGAATGCTGAAAACATCATAAAACGTGTTTTTCGCATTCAATAGCACGAAAACTGCGATTTCGGTGATTCTGCATCCTAGTCACAGAAGAATCATGAGGATTATCACTGAAAATGCATATGTCAGCTGGAAACCCAACGAAACCGAAGATACCGCTGTATCCGCATGTCAAACGCACTGTGGAGTGCTGAACACGCCAGAAAACGAGTTTTTCGCATTAAATAGCACGAAAACAGCGATTTCTGTGATTCTGCATACTTCTCACAGAAGAATACCCATGCTTATCGTAGAAAATGCATGTCTCAGCTGGAAACCCCACGAAACCGAAGATATCGCAGTTACCGCATGTCAAACGCACTGTGGAGTGCTGAAAACACCAGAAAACGTGTATTTCGCATTAAATAGCACGAAAACAGCAATGTCGGTGATTCTGCACACTTGTCTCAGAAGAAACTCGAAGATTATCACAGAAAATGCATATCTCAGCTGGAAAACCAACGAAACCGAAGATATCGCAATTTCCGCATGTCAAACGCACTGTGGAGTGCTAAAAACACAAAACGTGTTTTTCGCATTCAATAGCGCGAAAACAGCGATTTCGGTGATTCTACACTTGTCACAGATGAATCCTGAGGATTATCACTGAAAATGCATATCTTAGCTGGAAACCCCACGAACACGAAGATATCGCAGTTTCCGCATATCAAACGCACTGTGGAATGTTGAAGACACCACAAAACGTGTTTTTCTCATTAAATAGCACGAAAACAGCGATTTCGGTGATTCTACACTTGTCACAGAAGAATCATGAAGATTATCACTGAAAATGCATATGTCAGCTGGAACCCCAACGAAACCGAAGATATCGCTGTATCCGCATGTCAAACGCACTGTGGAGTGCTGAACACACCAGAAAACGAGTTTTTCGCATTAAATAGCACGAAAACAGCAATATCGGTGATTCTGCACACTTGTCTCAGAAGAAACTCGAAGATTATCACAGAAAATGCATATCTCAGCTGGAAAACCAACGTAACCGAAGATATCGCAGTTTCCGCATATCAAAAGCACTGTGGAGTGCTGAAAACACCAGAAAACGTGTTTTTCGCATTCAATAGCACGACAACAGAAATGTCGGTGATTCTGCACACTTGCCACAGAAGAATCTCGACGATAATCACTGAAAATGCATATCTCAGCTGGAAACCGAAGATATCGCAGTATCCGCATGTCAAACGCACTGTGGAATGCTGAAAACATCATAAAACGTGTTTTTCGCATTCAATAGCACGAAAACTGCGATTTCGGTGATTCTGCATCCTAGTCACAGAAGAATCATGAGGATTATCACTGAAAATGCATATGTCAGCTGGAAACCCAACGAAACCGAAGATACCGCTGTATCCGCATGTCAAACGCACTGTGGAGTGCTGAACACGCCAGAAAACGAGTTTTTCGCATTAAATAGCACGAAAACAGCGATTTCTGTGATTCTGCATACTTCTCACAGAAGAATACCCATGCTTATCGTAGAAAATGCATGTCTCAGCTGGAAACCCCACGAAACCGAAGATATCGCAGTTACCGCATTTCAAACGCACTGTGGAGTGCTGAAAACACCAGAAAACGTGTATTTCGCATTAAATAGCACGAAAACAGCAATGTCGGTGATTCTGCACACTTGTCTCAGAAGAAACTCGAAGATTATCACAGAAAATGCATATCTCAGCTGGAAAACCAACGAAACCGAAGATATCGCAATTTCCGCATGTCAAACGCACTGTGGAGTGCTAAAAACACAAAACGTGTTTTTCGCATTCAATGGCGCGAAAACAGCGATTTCGGTGATTCTACACTTGTCACAGATGAATCATGAGGATTATCACTGAAAATGCATATCTTAGCTGGAAACCCCACGAACACGAAGATATCGCAGTTTCCGCATATCAAACGCACTGTGGAATGTTGAAAACATCACAAAACGTGTTTTTCTCATTAAATAGCACGAAAACAGCGATTTCGGTGATTCTACACTTGTCACAGAAGAATCATGAAGATTATCACTGAAAATGCATATGTCAGCTGGAACCCCAACGAAACCGAAGATATCGCTGTATCCGCATGTCAAACGCACTGTGGAGTGCTGAACACACCAGAAAACGAGTTTTTCGCATTAAATAGCACGAAAACAGCAATATCGGTGATTCTGCACCCTTGTCTCAGAAGAAACTCGAAGATTATCACAGAAAATGCATATCTCAGCTGGAAAACCAACGTAACCGAAGATATCGCAGTTTCCGCATATCAAAAGCACTGTGGAGTGCTGAAAACACCGGAAAACGTGTTTCTCGCATTCGATAGAACGAAAACAGCGATTTCGGTGATTCTACACTTGTCACAGAAGAATCATGAAGATTATCACTGAAAATGCATATGTCAGCTGGAACCCCAACGAAACCGAAGATATCGCAGTTTCCGCATGTCAAACGCACTGTGGAGTGCTGAAAACACCAGAAACCGTGTTTCTCGCATTCAATAGCACGAAAACAGCGATTTCGGTGATTCTGCACACTTGTCACAGAAGAATCATGAAGATTATCACTGAAAATGCATATGTCAGCTGGAACCCCAACGAAACCGAAGATATCGCAGTTTCCGCATGTCAAACGCACTGTGGAGTGCTGAAAACACCAGAAACCGTGTTTCTCGCATTCAATAGCGCGAAAACAGCGATTTCGGTGATTCTACACTTGTCACAGATGAATCATGAGGATTATCACTGAAAATGCATATCTTAGCTGGAAACCCCACGAACACGAAGATATCGCAGTTTCCGCATATCAAACGCACAGTGGAATGTTGAAAACACCACAAAACGTGTTTTTCTCATTAAATAGCACGAAAACAGCGATTTCGGTGATTCTACACTTGTCACAGAAGAATCATGAAGATTATCACTGAAAATGCATATGACAGCTGGAACCCCAACGAAACCGAAGATATCGCTGTATCCGCATGTCAAACGCACTGTGGAGTGCTGAAAACACCAGAAACCGTGTTTCTCGCATTCAATAGCACGAAAACAGCGATTTCGGTGATTCTGCACACTTGTCACAGAAGACTCATGAAGATTATTACAGAAAATGCGTATCTCAGCTGGAAACTCATCGAAACCGAAGATATCGCAGTTTCCGCATATCAAACACACTGTGGAGTGCTGAAAACACCAGAAAACGTGTATTTCGCATTAAATAGCACGAAAACAGCAATGTCGGTGATTCTGCACACTTGTCTCAGAAGAAACTCGAAGATTATCACAGAAAATGCATATCTCAGCTGGAAAACCAACGAAACCGAAGATATCGCAGTTTCCGCATGTCAAACGCACTGTGGAGTGCTAAAGACACCACAAAACGTGTTTTTCGCATTCAATAGCGCGAAAACAGTGATTTCGGTGATTCTACACTTTCACAGAAGAATCATGAGGATTATCACTGAAAATGCATATCTTAGCTGGAAACCCAACGAAACCGAAGATATCGCTGTATCCGAATGTCAAACGCACTGTGGAGTGCTGAAAACACCAGAAAACGTGTATTTCGCATTAAATAGCACGAAAACAGCAATGTCGGTGATTCTGCACACTTGTCTCAGAAGAAACTCGAAGATTATCACAGAAAATGCATATCTCAGCTGGAAACCCCACGAAAACGAAGATATCGCAGTTTCCGCATATCAAACGCACTGTGGAATGTTGAAAACACCACAAAACGTGTTTTTCTCATTAAATAGCACGAAAACAGCGATTTCGGTGATTCTACACTTGTCACAGAAGAATCATGAAGATTATCACTGAAAATGCATATGTCAGCTGGAACCCCAACGAAACCGAAGATATCGCTGTATCCGCATGTCAAACGCACTGTGGAGTGCTGAACACACCAGAAAACGAGTTTTTCGCATTAAATAGCACGAAAACAGCGATTTCTGTGATTCTGCATACTTTTCACAGAAGAATATCCAAGATTATCGTAGACAATGCATGTCTCAGCTGGAAACCCCACGAAAAGGAAGATATCGCAGTATCCGCATGTCAAACGCACTGTGGAATGCTGAAAACATCATAAAACGTGTTTTTCGCATTCAATAGCACGAAAACTGCGATTTCGGTGATTCTGCATACTAGTCACAGAAGAATCATGAGGATTATCACTGAAAATGCATATGTCAGCTGGAAACCCAACGAAACCGAAGATACCGCTGTATCCGCATGTCAAACGCACTGTGGAGTGCTGAACATGCCAGAAAACGAGTTTTTCGCATTAAATAGCACGAAAACAGCGATTTCTGTGATTCTGCATACTTCTCACAGAAGAATATCCATGCTTATCGTAGAAAATGCATGTCTCAGCTGGAAACCCCACGAAACCGAAGATATCGCAGTTACCGCATATCAAACGCACTGTGGAATGTTGAAAACACCACAAAACGTGTTTTTCTCATTAAATAGCACGAAAACAGCGATTTCGGTGATTCTGCATACTAGTCACAGAAGAATCATGAGGATTATCACTGAAAATGCATATGTCAGCTGGAAACACAACGAAACCGAAGATACCGCTGTATCCGCATGTCAAACGCACTGTGGAGTGCTGAACACGACAGAAAACGAGTTTTTCGCATTAAATAGCACGAAAACAGCGATTTCTGTGATTCTGCATACTTCTCACAGAAGAATATCCAAGCTTATCGTAGAAAATGCATGTCTCAGCTGGAAACCCCACGAAACCGAAGATATCGCAGGTTCCGCATGTCAAACGCACTGTGGAGTGCTAAAAACACAAAACGAGTTTTTCGCATTAAATAGCACGAAAACAGCGATTTCTGTGATTCTGCATAATTCTCACAGAAGAATATCCAAGCTTATCGTAGAAAATGCATGTCTCAGCTGGAAACCCCACGAAACCGAAGATATCGCAGGTTCCGCATGTCAAACGCACTGTGGAGTGCTGAAAACACCAGAAAACGTGTTTTTCGCATTCAATAGCACGACAACAGAAATGTCGGTGATTCTGCACACTAGTCACAGAAGAATCATGAGGATTATCACTGAAAATGCATATGTTAGCTGGAAACCCAACGAAACCGAAGATACCGCTGTATCCGCATGTCAAACGCACTGTGGAGTGCTGAACACGACAGAAAACGAGTTTTTCGCATTAAATAGCACGAAAACAGCGATTTCTGTGATTCTGCATACTTCTCACAGAAGAATATCCAAGCTTATCGTAGAAAATGCAGGTCTCAGCTGGAAACCCCACGAAACCGAAGATATGGCAGGTTCCGCATGTCAAACGCACTGTGGAGTGCTGAAAACACCAGAAAACGTGTTTTTCGCATTCAATAACACGACAACAGAAATGTCGGTGATTCTGCACACTTGCCACAGAAGAATCTCGACGATAATCACTGAAAATGCATATCTCAGCTGGAAACCGAAGATATCGCAGTTTCCGCATGTCAAACACACTGTGGAGTGCTGAAAACACCTGAAAACGTGTTTCTCGCAATCAATAGCACCTAAACAGCGATTTCGGTGATTCTGCACACTTGTCACAGAAGAATCATGTAGATTATCACTGAAAATGCATATGTCAGCTGGAAACCCAACCAAACCGAAGATACCGCTGTATCCGCATGTCAAACGCACTGTGGAGTGCAGAACACACCAGAAAACGAGTTTTTCGCATCAAATAGCACGAAAACAGCGATTTCTGTGATTCTGCTGACTTCTCACAGAAGAATATCCAAGCTTATCGTAGAAAATGCATGTCTCAGCTGGAAACCCCACGAAACCGAAGATATCGCAGGTTCCGCATGTCAAACGCACTGTGGAGTGCTGAACACACCAGAAAACGAGTTTTTCGCATTAAATAGCACGAAAACAGCAATGTCGGTGATTCTGCACACTTGTCTCAGAAGAAACTCGAAGATTATCACAGAAAATGCATATCTCAGCTGGAAAACCAACGAAACCGAAGATATCGCAATTTCCGCATGTCAAACGCACTGTGGAGTGCTGAACACGACAGAAAACGAGTTTTTCGCATTAAATAGCACGAAAACAGCGATTTCTGTGATTCTGCATACTTCTCACAGAAGAATATCCAAGCTTATCGTAGAAAATGCAGGTCTCAGCTGGAAACCCCACGAAACCGAAGATATGGCAGGTTCCGCATGTCAAACGCACTGTGGAGTGCTGAAAACACCAGAAAACGTGTTTTTCGCATTCAATAGCACGACCACAGAAATGTCGGTGATTCTGCACACTTGCCACAGAAGAATCTCGACGATAGTCACTGAAAATGCATATCTCAGCTGGAAACCGAAGATATCGCAGTTTCCGCATGTCAAACACACTGTGGAGTGCTGAAAACACCGGAAAACGTGTTTCTCGCATTCAATAGCACCTAAACAGCGATTTCGGTGATTCTGCACACTTGTCACAGAAGAATCATGTAGATTATCACTGAAAATGCATATGTCAGCTGGAAACCCAACCAAACCGAAGATACCGCTGTATCCGCATGTCAAACGCACTGTGGAGTGCAGAACACACCAGAAAACGAGTTTTTCGCATTAAATAGCACGAAAACAGCGATTTCTGTGATTCTGCATACTTCTCACAGAAGAATATCCAAGCTTATCGTAGAAAATGCAGGTCTCAGCTGGAAACTCCACGAAACCGAAGATATGGCAGGTTCCGCATGTCAAACGCACTGTGGAGTGCTGAAAACACCAGAAAACGTGTTTTTCGCATTCAATAGCACGACAACAGAAATGTCGGTGATTCTGCACACTTGCCACAGAAGAATCTCGACGATAATCACTGAAAATGCATATCTCAGCTGGAAACCGAAGATATCGCAGTATCCGCATGTCAAACGCACTGTGGAATGCTGAAAACATCATAAAACGTGTTTTTCGCATTCAATAGCACGAAAACTGCGATTTCGGTGATTCTGCATCCTAGTCACAGAAGAATCATGAGGATTATCACTGAAAATGCATATGTCAGCTGGAAACCCAACGAAACCGAAGATACCGCTGTATCCGCATGTCAAACGCACTGTGGAGTGCTGAAAACGCCAGAAAACGAGTTTTTCGCATTAAATAGCACGAAAACAGCGATTTCTGTGATTCTGCATACTCCTCACAGATGAATACCCATGCTTATCGTAGAAAATGCATGTCTCAGCTGGAAACCCCACGAAACCGAAGATATCGCAGTTACCGCATTTCAAACGCACTGTGGAGTGCTGAAAACACCAGAAATCGTGTATTTCGCATTAAATAGCACGAAAACAGCAATGTCGGTGATTCTGCACACTTGTCTCAGAAGAAACTCGAAGATTATCACAGAAAATGCATATCTCAGCTGGAAAACCAACGAAACCGAAGATACCGCTGTATCCGCATGTCAAACGCACTGTGGAGTGCAGAACACACCAGAAAACGAGTTTTTCGCATCAAATAGCACGAAAACAGCGATTTCTGTGATTCTGCTGACTTCTCACCGAAGAATATCCAAGCTTATCGTAGAAAATGCATGTCTCAGCTGGAAACCCCACGAAACCGAAGATATCGCAGGTTCCGCATGTCAAACGCACTGTGGAGTGCTGAACACACCAGAAAACGAGTTTTTCGCATTAAATAGCACGAAAACAGCAATGTCGGTGATTCTGCACACTTGTCTCAGAAGAAACTCGAAGATTATCACAGAAAATGCATATCTCAGCTGGAAAACCAACGAAACCGAAGATATCGCAATTTCCGCATGTCAAACGCACTGTGGAGTGCTGAACACGACAGAAAACGAGTTTTTCGCATTAAATAGCACGAAAACAGCGATTTCTGTGATTCTGCATACTTCTCACAGAAGAATATCCAAGCTTATCGTAGAAAATGCAGGTCTCAGCTGGAAACCCCACGAAACCGAAGATATGGCAGGTTCCGCATGTCAAACGCACTGTGGAGTGCTGAAAACACCAGAAAACGTGTTTTTCGCATTCAATAGCACGACCACAGAAATGTCCGTGATTCTGCACACTTGCCACAGAAGAATCTCGACGATAATCACTGAAAATGCATATCTCAGCTGGAAACCGAAGATATCGCAGTTTCCGCATGTCAAACACACTGTGGAGTGCTGAAAACACCTGAAAACGTGTTTCTCGCATTCAATAGCACCTAAACAGCGATTTCGGTGATTCTGCACACTTGTCACAGAAGAATCATGTAGATTATCACTGAAAATGCATATGTCAGCTGGAAACCCAACCAAACCGAAGATACCGCTGTATCCGCATGTCAAACGCACTGTGGAGTGCAGAACACACCAGAAAACGAGTTTTTCGCATTAAATAGCACGAAAACAGCGATTTCTGTGATTCTGCATACTTCTCACAGAAGAATATCCAAGCTTATCGTAGAAAATGCAGGTCTCAGCTGGAAACCCCACGAAACCGAAGATATGGCAGGTTCCGCATGTCAAACGCACTGTGGAGTGCTGAAAACACCAGAAAACGTGTTTTTCGCATTCAATAGCACGACAACAGAAATGTCGGTGATTCTGCACACTTGCCACAGAAGAATCTCGACGATAATCACTGAAAATGCATATCTCAGCTGGAAACCGAAGATATCGCAGTATCCGCATGTCAAACGCACTGTGGAATGCTGAAAACATCATAAAACGTGTTTTTCGCATTCAATAGCACGAAAACTGCGATTTCGGTGATTCTGCATCCTAGTCACAGAAGAATCATGAGGATTATCACTGAAAATGCATATGTCAGCTGGAAACCCAACGAAACCGAAGATACCGCTGTATCCGCATGTCAAACGCACTGTGGAGTGCTGAACACGCCAGAAAACGAGTTTTTCGCATTAAATAGCACGAAAACAGCGATTTCTGTGATTCTGCATACTCCTCACAGATGAATACCCATGCTTATCGTAGAAAATGCATGTCTCAGCTGGAAATCCCACGAAACCGAAGATATCGCAGTTACCGCATATCAAACGCACTGTGGAATGTTGAAAACACCACAAAACGTGTTTTTCTCATTAAATAGCACGAAAACAGCGATTTCGGTGATTCTACACTTGTCACAGAAGAATCATGAAGATTATCACTGAAAATGCATATGTCAGCTGGAACCCCAACGAATCCGAAGATATCGCTGTATCCGCATGTCAAACGCACTGTGGAGTGCTGAACACACCAGAAAACGAGTTTTTCGCATTAAATAGCACGAAAACAGCAATATCGGTGATTCTGCACACTTGTCTCAGAAGAAACTCGAAGATTATCACAGAAAATGCATATCTCAGCTGGAAAACCAACGTAACCGAAGATATCGCAGTTTCCGCATATCAAAAGCACTGTGGAGTGCTGAAAACACCAGAAAACGTGTTTCTCGCATTCGATAGAACGAAAACAGCGATTTCGGTGATTCTACACTTGTCACAGAAGAATCATGAAGATTATCACTGAAAATGCATATGTCAGCTGGAACCCCAACGAAACCGAAGATATCGCAGTTTCCGCATGTCAAACGCACTGTGGAGTGCTGAAAACACCAGAAACCGTGTTTCTCGCATTCAATAGCACGAAAACAGCGATTTCGGTGATTCTGCACACTTGTCACAGAAGACTCATGAAGATTATTACAGAAAATGCGTATCTCAGCTGGAAACTCATCGAAACCGAAGATATCGCAGTTTCCGCATATCAAACACACTGTGGAGTGCTGAAAACACCAGAAAACGTGTATTTCGCATTAAATAGCACGAAATCAGCAATGTCGGTGATTCTGCACACTTGTCTCAGAAGAAACTCGAAGATTATCACAGAAAATGCATATCTCAGCTGGAAAACCAACGAAACCGAAGATATCGCAGTTTCCGCATGTCAAACGCACTGTGGAATGTTGAAAACACCACAAAACGTGTTTTTCTCATTAAATAGCACGAAAACAGCGATTTCGGTGATTCTACACTTGTCACAGAAGAATCATGAAGATTATCACTGAAAATGCATATGTCAGCTGGAACCCCAACGAAACCGAAGATATCGCTGTATCCGCATGTCAAACGCACTGTGGAGTGCTGAACACACCAGAAAACGAGTTTTTCGCATTAAATAGCACGAAAACAGCGATTTCTGTGATTCTGCATACTTTTCACAGAAGAATATCCAAGATTATCGTAGACAATGCATGTCTCAGCTGGAAACCCCACGAAAACGAAGATATCGCAGTATCCGCATGTCAAACGCACTGTGGAATGCTGAAAACACCACAAAACGTGTTTCTCGCATTCAATAGAACGAAAACAGCGATTTCGGTGATTCTACACTTGTCACAGAAGAATCATGAAGATTATCACTGAAAATGCATATCTTAGCTGGAAACCCAACCAAACCGAAGATATCGCTGTATCCGAATGTCAAACGCACTGTGGAGTGCTGAAAACACCAGAAAACGTGTATTTCGCATTAAATAGCACGAAAACAGCAATGACGGTGATTCTGCACACTTGTCTCAGAAGAAACTCGAAGATTATCACAGAAAATGCATATCTCAGCTGGAAAACCAACGAAACCGAAGATATCGCAGTTTCCGCATGTCGAACGCACTGTGGAGTGCTAAAAACACCACAAAACGTGTTTTTCGCATTCAATAGCGCGAAAACAGCGATTTCGGTGATTCTACACTTGTCACAGAAGAATCATGAGGATTATCACTGAAAATGCATATCTTAGCTGGAAACCCCACGAAAACGAAGATATCGCAGTTTCCGCATATCAAACGCACTGTGGAATGTTGAAAACACCACAAAACGTGTTTTTCTCATTAAATAGCACGAAAACAGCGATTTCGGTGATTCTGCATACTAGTCACAGAAGAATCATGAGGATTATCACTGAAAATGCATATGTCAGCTGGAAACCCAACGAAACCGAAGATACCGCAGTATCCGCATGTCAAACGCACTGTGGAGTGCTGAACACGACAGAAAACGAGTTTTTCGCATTAAATAGCACGAAAACAGCGATTTCTGTGATTCTGCATACTTCTCACAGAAGAATATCCATGCTTATCGTAGAAAATGCATGTCTCAGCTGGAAACCCCACGAAACCGAAGATATCGCAGTTACCGCATATCAAACGCACTGTGGAATGTTGAAAACACCACAAAACGTGTTTTTCTCATTAAATAGCACGAAAACAGCGATTTCGGTGATTCTGCATACTAGTCACAGAAGAATCATGAGGATTATCACGGAAAATGCATTTGTCAGCTGGAAACCCAACGAAACCGAAGATACCGCAGTATCCGCATGTCAAACGCACTGTGGAGTGCTGAACACGACAGAAAACGAGTTTTTCGCATTAAATAGCACGAAAACAGCGATTTCTGTGATTCTGCATACTTCTCACAGAAGAATATCCAAGCTTATCGTAGAAAATGCATGTCTCAGCTGGAAACCCCACGAAACCGAAGATATCGCAGGTTCCGCATGTCAAACGCACTGTGGAGTGCTGAAAACACCAGAAAACGTGTTTTTCGCAGTCAGTAGCACGACAACAGAAATGTCGGTGATTCTGCACACTAGTCACAGAAGAATCATGAGGATTATCACTGAAAATGCATATGTCAGCTGGAAACCCATCGAAACCGAAGATACCGCTGTATCCGCATGTCAAACGCACTGTGGAGTGCTGAACACGACAGAAAACGAGTATTTCGCATAAAATAGCACGAAAACAGCGATTTCTGTGATTCTGCAAAATTCTCACAGAAGAATATCCAAGCCTATCGTAGAAAATGCATGTCTCAGCTGGAAATCCCACGAAACCGAAGATATCGCAGTTACCGCATATCAAACGCACTGTGGAATGTTGAAAACACCACAAAACGTGTTTTTCTCATTAAATAGCACGAAAACAGCGATTTCGGTGATTCTACACTTGTCACAGAAGAATCATGAAGATTATCACTGAAAATGCATATGTCAGCTGGAACCCCAACGAATCCGAAGATATCGCTGTATCCGCATGTCAAACGCACTGTGGAGTGCTGAACACACCAGAAAACGAGTTTTTCGCATTAAATAGCACGAAAACAGCAATATCGGTGATTCTGCACACTTGTCTCAGAAGAAACTCGAAGATTATCACAGAAAATGCATATCTCAGCTGGAAAACCAACGTAACCGAAGATATCGCAGTTTCCGCATATCAAAAGCACTGTGGAGTGCTGAAAACACCAGAAAACGTGTTTCTCGCATTCGATAGAACGAAAACAGCGATTTCGGTGATTCTACACTTGTCACAGAAGAATCATGAAGATTATCACTGAAAATGCATATGTCAGCTGGAACCCCAACGAAACCGAAGATATCGCAGTTTCCGCATGTCAAACGCACTGTGGAGTGCTGAAAACACCAGAAACCGTGTTTCCCGCATTCAATAGCACGAAAACAGCGATTTCGGTGATTCTGCACACTTGTCACAGAAGACTCATGAAGATTATTACAGAAAATGCGTATCTCAGCTGGAAACTCATCGAAACCGAAGATATCGCAGTTTCCGCATATCAAACACACTGTGGAGTGCTGAAAACACCAGAAAACGTGTATTTCGCATTAAATAGCACGAAATCAGCAATGTCGGTGATTCTGCACACTTGTCTCAGAAGAAACTCGAAGATTATCACAGAAAATGCATATCTCAGCTGGAAAACCAACGAAACCGAAGATATCGCAGTTTCCGCATGTCAAACGCACTGTGGAATGTTGAAAACACCACAAAACGTGTTTTTCTCATTAAATAGCACGAAAACAGCGATTTCGGTGATTCTACACTTGTCACAGAAGAATCATGAAGATTATCACTGAAAATGCATATGTCAGCTGGAACCCCAACGAAACCGAAGATATCGCTGTATCCGCATGTCAAACGCACTGTGGAGTGCTGAACACACCAGAAAACGAGTTTTTCGCATTAAATAGCACGAAAACAGCGATTTCTGTGATTCTGCATACTTTTCACAGAAGAATATCCAAGATTATCGTAGACAATGCATGTCTCAGCTGGAAACCCCACGAAAACGAAGATATCGCAGTATCCGCATGTCAAACGCACTGTGGAATGCTGAAAACACCACAAAACGTGTTTCTCGCATTCAATAGAACGAAAACAGCGATTTCGGTGATTCTACACTTGTCACAGAAGAATCATGAAGATTATCACTGAAAATGCATATCTTAGCTGGAAACCCAACCAAACCGAAGATATCGCTGTATCCGAATGTCAAACGCACTGTGGAGTGCTGAAAACACCAGAAAACGTGTATTTCGCATTAAATAGCACGAAAACAGCAATGACGGTGATTCTGCACACTTGTCTCAGAAGAAACTCGAAGATTATCACAGAAAATGCATATCTCAGCTGGAAAACCAACGAAACCGAAGATATCGCAGTTTCCGCATGTCGAACGCACTGTGGAGTGCTAAAAACACCACAAAACGTGTTTTTCGCATTCAATAGCGCGAAAACAGCGATTTCGGTGATTCTACACTTGTCACAGAAGAATCATGAGGATTATCACTGAAAATGCATATCTTAGCTGGAAACCCCACGAAAACGAAGATATCGCAGTTTCCGCATATCAAACGCACTGTGGAATGTTGAAAACACCACAAAACGTGTTTTTCTCATTAAATAGCACGAAAACAGCGATTTCGGTGATTCTGCATACTAGTCACAGAAGAATCATGAGGATTATCACTGAAAATGCATATGTCAGCTGGAAACCCAACGAAACCGAAGATACCGCAGTATCCGCATGTCAAACGCACTGTGGAGTGCTGAACACGACAGAAAACGAGTTTTTCGCATTAAATAGCACGAAAACAGCGATTTCTGTGATTCTGCATACTTCTCACAGAAGAATATCCATGCTTATCGTAGAAAATGCATGTCTCAGCTGGAAACCCCACGAAACCGAAGATATCGCAGTTACCGCATATCAAACGCACTGTGGAATGTTGAAAACACCACAAAACGTGTTTTTCTCATTAAATAGCACGAAAACAGCGATTTCGGTGATTCTGCATACTAGTCACAGAAGAATCATGAGGATTATCACGGAAAATGCATTTGTCAGCTGGAAACCCAACGAAACCGAAGATACCGCAGTATCCGCATGTCAAACGCACTGTGGAGTGCTGAACACGACAGAAAACGAGTTTTTCGCATTAAATAGCACGAAAACAGCGATTTCTGTGATTCTGCATACTTCTCACAGAAGAATATCCAAGCTTATCGTAGAAAATGCATGTCTCAGCTGGAAACCCCACGAAACCGAAGATATCGCAGGTTCCGCATGTCAAACGCACTGTGGAGTGCTGAAAACACCAGAAAACGTGTTTTTCGCAGTCAGTAGCACGACAACAGAAATGTCGGTGATTCTGCACACTAGTCACAGAAGAATCATGAGGATTATCACTGAAAATGCATATGTCAGCTGGAAACCCATCGAAACCGAAGATACCGCTGTATCCGCATGTCAAACGCACTGTGGAGTGCTGAACACGACAGAAAACGAGTATTTCGCATAAAATAGCACGAAAACAGCGATTTCTGTGATTCTGCAAAATTCTCACAGAAGAATATCCAAGCCTATCGTAGAAAATGCAGGTCTCAGCTGGAAACCCCACGAAACCGAAGATATGGCACGTTCCGCATGTCAAACGCACTGTGGAGTGCTGAAAACACCAGAAAACGTGTTTTTCGCATTCAATAGCACGACAACAGAAATGTCGGTGATTCTGCACACTTGCCACAGAAGAATCTCGACGATAATCACTGAAAATGCATATCTCAGCTGGAAACCGAAGATATCGCAGTTTCCGCATGTCAAACACACTGTGGAGTGCTGAAAACACCTGAAAACGTGTTTCTCGCATTCAATAGCACGACAACAGAAATGTCGGTGATTCTGCACACTTGCCACAGAAGAATCTCGACGATAATCACTGAAAATGCATATCTCAGCTGGAAACCGAAGATATCGCAGTTTCCGCATGTCAAACGCACTGTGGAGTGCTGAAAACACCAGAAAACGTGTTTTTCTCATTAAATAGCACGAAAACAGCGATTTCGGTGATTCTACACTTGTCACAGAAGAATCATGAAGATTATCACTGAAAATGCATATGTCAGCTGAAACCCCAACGAAACCGAAGATATTGCTGTATCCGCATGTCAAACGCACTGTGGAGTGCTGAACACACCAGCAAACGAGTTTTTCGCATCAAATAGCACGAAAACAGCGATTTCTGTGATTCTGCAGACTTCTCACAGAAGAATATCCAAGCTTATCGTAGAAAATGCATGCCTCAGCTGGAAACCCCACGAAACCGAAGATATCGCAGGTTCCGCATGTCAAACGCACTGTGCAGTGCTGAAAACACCAGAAAACGTGTTTTTCGCATTCAATAGCACGGAAACAGAAATGTCGGTGATTCTGCACACTAGTCACAGAAGAATCATGAGGATTATCACTGAAAATGCATATGTCAGCTGGAAACCCAACGAAACCGAAGATACCGCTGTATCCGCATGTCAAACGCACTGTGGAGTGCTGAAAACACCAGAAACCGTGTTTCTCGCATTGAATAGCACGAAAGCAGCGATTTCGGTGATTCTGCACACTTGTCTCAGAAGAATATCCAAGATTATCGTAGAAAATGCATGTCTCAGCTGGAAACCCCACGAAAACGAAGATATCGCAGTTTCGGCATATCAAACGCACTGTGCAGTGCTGAAAACACCAGAAAACGTGTTTATCGCATTCAATAGCACGAAAACGGCGATTTCGGTGATTCTGCACACTTGTCACAGAAGAATCATGAGGATTATCACTGAAAATGCATATGTCAGCTGGAAACCCAACGAAACCGAAGATACCGCTGTATCCGCATGTCAAACGCACTGTGGAGTGCTGAAAACACCAGAAAACGTGTTTTTCGCATTCAATAGCACGAAAACAGCAATGCCGGTGAATCTGCACACTTGTCACAGAGGAATCATGAAGATTATCACTGAAAATGCATATGTCAGCTGGAAACCCAACGAAACCGAAGATACCGCTGTATCCGCATGTCAAACGCACTGTGGAGTGCTGAACATGCCAGAAAACGAGTTTTTCGCATTAAATAGCACGAAAACAGCGATTTCTGTGATTCTGCATACTTCTCACAGAGGAATATCCATGCTTATCGTAGAAAATGCATGTCTCAGCTGGAAACCCCACGAAACCGAAGATATCGCAGTTACCGCATATCAAACGCACTGTGGAATGTTGAAAACACCACAAAACGTGTTTTTCTCAATAAATAGCACGAAAACAGCGATTTCGGTGATTCTGCGTCCTAGTCACAGAAGAATCATGAGGATTATCACTGAAAATGCATATGTCAGCTGGAAACCCAACGAAACCGAAGATACCGCTGTATCCGCATGTCAAACGCACTGTGGAGTGCTGAACACGACAGAAAACGAGTTTTTCGCATTAAATAGCACGAAAACAGCGATTTCTGTGATTCTGCATACTTCTCACAGAAGAATATCCAAGCTTATCGTAGAAAATGCATGTCTCAGCTGGAAACCCCACGAAACCGAAGATATCGCAGGTTCCGCATGTCAAACGCACTGTGGAGTGCTGAAAACACCAGAAAACGTGTTTTTCGCAGTCAGTAGCACGACAACAGAAATGTCGGTGATTCTGCACACTAGTCACAGAAGAATCATGAGGATTATCACTGAAAATGCATATGTCAGCTGGAAACCCAACGAAACCGAAGATACCGCTGTATCCGCATGTCAAACGCACTGTGGAGTGCTGAAAACACCAGAAAACGTGTTTTTCGCATTAAATAGCACGAAAACAGCGATTTCTGTGATTCTGCATACTTCTCACAGAAGAATATCCATGCTTATCGTAGAAAATGCATGTCTCAGCTGGAAACCCCACGAAAACGAAGATATCGCCACATCCGCATGTCAAACGCACTGTGGAATGCTGAAAACATCAGAAAACGTGTTTTTCGCATTCAATAGCACGAAAACTGCGATTTCGGTGATTCTGCATACTAGTCACAGAAGAATCATGAGAATTATCACTGAAAATGCATATGTCAGCTGGAAACCCAACGAAACCGAAGATACCGCTGTATCCGCATGTCAAACGCACTGTGGAGTGCCGAAAACACCAGAAACCGTGTTTCTCGCATTCAATAGCACGAAAACAGCGATTTTGGTGATTCTGCACACTTGACACAGAAGAATCATGAAGATTATCACTGAAAATGCATATCTCAGCTGGAAAACCCACGAAAACGAAGATTTTGCTGTTTCCGCATACCAAACGCACTGTGGAGTGCTGAAAACACCAGGAAACGTGTTTTTCGCATTCAATAGATCGAAAACAGCGATTTTGGTGATTCTGCACACTTGTCTCAGAAGAATCATGAAGATTAACACTGAGAATGCATATTTCAGCTGGAAACCCAACGAAACCGAAGATATCGCAGTTTCCGCACTTTAAGCGCACTGTGGAGTGCTGAAAACACCAGAAAACGTGTTTTTCGCATTCAATAGCTCGAAAACAGCGATTTTGGTGATTCTGCACACTTGTCACAGATGAATCATGAAGATTAACACTGAGAATGCATATTTCAGCTGGAAACCCAACGAAACCGAAGATATCGCAGTTTCCGCATGTCAAAGGTACGGTGAAGTGCTGAAAGCACCAGAAAACGTGTTTTTCGCATTCAATAGCACGAAAACAGCGATTTCGGTGATTCTGCATACTTCTCACAGGAGAATCATGAAGATTAAAACTGAGAATGCATATTTCAGCTGGAAACCCAACGAAACCGAAGATATCGCAGTTTTCGCACTTTAAACGCACTGTGGAGTGCGGAAAACACCAGAAAACGTGTTTTTCGCTTTCAATAGCGCGAAAACAGCGATTTTGGTTATTCTGCACACTTGTCTCAGAAGAATCATGAAGATTAACACTGAGAATGCATATTTCAGCTGGAAACCCAACGAAACCGAAGATATCGCAGTTTCCGCACTTTAAGCGCACTGTGGAGTGCTGAAAACACCAGAAAACGTGTTTTTCGCATTCAATAGCTCGAAAACAGCGATTTTGGTGATTCTGCACACTTGTCACAGATGAATCATGAAGATTAACACTGAGAATGCATATTTCAGCTGGAAACCCAACGAAACCGAAGATATCGCAGTTTTCGCACTTTAAACGCACTGTGGAGTGCGGAAACCACCAGAAAACGTGTTTTTCGCATTCAATAGCTCGAAAACAGCGATTTTGGTGATTCTGCACACTTGTCACAGAAGAATCATGAAGATTAACACTGAGAATGCATATTTCAGCTGGAAACCCAACGAAACCGAAGATATCGCAGTTTCCGCACTTTAAACGCACTGTGGAGTGCTGATAACACCAGAAAACGTGTTTTTCGCATTTAATAGCACGAAAACAGCGATTTCGGTAATTCTGCATCCTTCTCACAGAAGAATATCCAAGATTATCGTAGAAAATGCATATCTCAGCTGGAAAACCCACGAAAACGAAGATTTCGCTGTTTCCGCATACCAAACGCACTGTGGAGTGCTGAAAACACCTGGAAACGTGTTTTTCGCAATCAATAGCTCGAAAACAGCGATTTTGGTGATTCTGCACACTTGTCTCAGAAGAATCATGAAGATTAACACTGAGAATGCATATTTCAGCTGGAAACCCAACGAAACCGAAGATATCGCAGTTTCCGCACTTTGAGCGCACTGTGGAGTGCTGAAAACACCAGAAAACGTGTTTTTCGCATTCAATAGCTCGAAAACAGCGATTTTGGTGATTCTGCACTCTTGTCACAGAAGAATCATGAAGATTAACACTGAGAATGCATATTTCAGCTGGAAACCCAACGAAACCGAAGATATCGCAGTTTCCGCACTTTAAGCGCACTGTGGAGTGCTGAAAACACCAGAAAACGTGTTTCTCGCATTCAATAGCACGAAAACAGCGATTTCGGTGATTCTGCATACTTCTCACAGAAGAATATCCAAGATTATCGTAGAAAATGCATATCTCAGCTGGAAAACCCACGAAAACGAAGATTTCGCTGTTTCCGCATACCAAAACGCACTGTGGAGTGCTGAAAACACCAGGAAACGTGTTTTTCGCATTCACTAGCTCGAAAACAGCGATTTTGGTGATTCTGCACACTTGTCACAGAAGAATCATGAAGAATAACACTGAGAATGCATATTTCAGCTGGAAACCCAACGAAACCGGAGATATCGCAGTTTCCGCACTTTAAGCGCACTGTGGAGTGCTGAAAACACCATAAAACGTGTTTTTCGCATTCAATAGCTCGAAAACAGCGATTTCGGTGATTCTGCATACTTCTCACAGAAGAATATCCAAGATTATCGTAGAAAATGCATATCTCAGCTGGAAAACCCACGAAAACGAAGATTTCGCTGTTTCCGCATACCAAAACGCACTGTGGAGTGCTGAAAACACTAGAAAACGTGTTTTTCGCATTCAATAGCTCGAAAACAGCGATTTTGGTGATTCTGCACACTTGTGACAGAAGAATCATGAAGATTAACACTGAGAATACATATTTCAGCTGGAAACCCAACGAAACCGAAGATATCGCAGTTTCCGCATGTCAAAGGTACGGTGAAGTGCTGAAAGCACCAGAAAACGTGTTTTTCGCATTCAATAGCACGAAAACAGCGATTTCGGTGATTCTGCATACTTCTCACAGAAGACTATCCAAGCATATCGTAGAAAATTCATATCTCATCTGGAAACCCAACGAAACCGAAGATATCGCAGTTTCCGCACTTTAAACGCACTGTGGAGTGCTGAAAACACCAGAAAACGTGTTTTGCGTATTCAATAGCACGAGAACAGCGATTTTGGTGATTCTGCACACTTGCCACAGAAGAATCATGAAGATTATCACTGAAAATGCATATCTCAGCTGGAAACACAACGAAACCGGATATATCGCAGTTTCCGCATATCAAATGCACTGTGGAGTGCTGGAACACCAGGAAACGTGTTATTTCGCATTAAATAGCACGAAAACAGCGGTTTCGGTAATTCGGCATCCTTCTCACAGAAGAATATCCACGATTATCGTAGAAAATGCATATCTCAGCTGGAAAACCCACGAAAACGAAGATATCGCATTTTCCGCATGTCAAATGCACTGTGGATTGCTGGAACGCAAAAAACGTGTTATTTCGCACTAAATAGCATGTTAACAGCGATTCCGGTAATTCTGCATCCTTCTCACAGTAGAATACCCAAGATTATCGTAGAAAATGCATATCTCATCCGCAAACCCAACGAAATCGCAGATATCGTGGTTTCCGCATATCAAACGCACTGTGGAGTGCTGGAACACAAGAAGCGTGTTATTTCGCATTAAATAGCAGTAAGCCAGCGATTTGGGTGTTTTTGCACACTTGTCACCGAAGAAACTCGAAGATTATTACTGAGAATGCATATCTCAGCTGGAAACACCACGAAACCGAAGATATCGCAGCTTCCTCATACCAAACGCACTGTGGAGTGCTGAAAACTCCAGGAAACGGGTTTTCCGCATTCAATAGCACGAGAACAGCGATTTCGGTGATTCTGCACACATGTCACAGAAGAAACTCGAAGATTATCACTGAAAATGCATATCTCAGATAGAAACCCCACGAAAACGAAGATGTCGCAGTTTCCGGATGTCAAGCGCACTGTGCAGTGCTGAAAACAGCAGAAAACGTGTTTTTCACATCAAATAGCACGACAACAGCGATTTCGGTAATTCTGCATCCTTCTCACAGAAGAATATCCAAGAATATCGTAGAAAATGCATATCTCAGCTGGAAAACCCACGAAAACGATGATATCGCAGCTTCCGCATACCAAACGCACTGTGGAGTGCTGAAAACACCAGAAAACGTGTTTTTCACATCAAATAGCACGACAACAGCGATTTCGGTAAAACTGCATCCTTCTCACAGAAGAATATCCAAGATTATCGTAGAAAATGCATATCTCAGCTGGAAAACCCACGAAAACGAAGATATCGCAGCTTCCGCATTTCAAACGCACTGTGGAGCGCTGAAAACACCAGAAAACGTGTTTTTCGCTTTCAGTAGCACGAAAACAGCGATTTCGGTGATTCTGCACACTTGTCACAGAAGAATCATGCAGATTATCACTGAAAATGCATATCTCAGCTGGAAACCCAACGAAACCGGAGATATCGCAGCTTCCTCATACCAAACGCACTGAGGAGTGCTGAAAACTACAGGAAACGTGTTTTCCGCATTCAATAGCACGAGAACAGCGATTTCGGTGATTCTGCACACTTGTCACAGAAGAATCTTGAAGATTATCACTGCGAATGCATATTTCATCTGCAAACCCAACGAAACCGAAGATATCGCAGTTTCCGCATTTCAAACGCACTGTGGGGTGCTGAAAACACCAGAAAAACGTGTTTTTCGCATTCAATAGCTCGAAAACAGCGATTGTGGTGATTCTGCACACTTGTCACAGAAGAATCATGAAGATTATCACTGAAAATGCATATCTCAGCTGGAAACCCAACGAAACCGGAGATATCGCAGTTTCCGCATATCAAATGCACTGTGGAGTGCTGGAATACCAGGAAACGTGTTATTTCGCATTGAATAGCACGAGAACAGCGATTTTGGTGATTCTGCACACTTGTCACAGAAGAATCATGAAGATTATCACAGAAAATGCGTATCTCAGCTGGAAACCCAACGAAACCGAAGATATCACAGTCTCTGCATGTCAAACGCACTGCGGAGTGCTGAAAACACCAGGAAACGTGTTTTTCGCTTTCAATAGCTCGAAAACAGCGATTTTGGTTATTCTGCACACTTGTCTCAGAAGAATCATGAAGATTAACACTGAGAATGCAAATTTCAGCTGGAAACCCAACGAAACCGATGATATCGCAGTTTCCGCACTTTAAGCGCACTGTGGAGTGCTGAAAACACCAGAAAACGTGTTTTTCGCATTCAATAGCTCGAAAACAGCGATTTTGGTGATTCTGCACACTTGTCACAGATGAATCATGAAGATTAACACTGAGAATGCATATTTCAGCTGGAAACCCAACGAAACCGAAGATATCGCAGTTTTCGCACTTTAAACGCACTGTGGAGTGCGGAAAACACCAGAAAACGTGTTTTTCGCATTCAATAGCTCGAAAACAGCGATTTTGGTGATTCTGCACACTTGTCACAGAAGAATCATGAAGATTAACACTGAGAATGCATATTTCAGCTGGAAACCCAACGAAACCGAAGATATCGCAGTTTCCGCACTTTAAACGCACTGTGGAGTGCGGAAAACACCAGAAAACGTGTTTTTCGCATTCAATAGCTCGAAAACAGCGATTATGGTGATTCTGCATCCTTCTCACAGAAGAAACTCCAAGATTATCGTAGAAAATGCATATCTCAGCTGAAAACCCCACGAAAACGAGGATATCGCAGTTTCCGCATATCAAACGCACTGTGGAGTTCTGAAAATACCAGAAAAACGTGTTTTTGGCATTCAATAGCTCGAAAACAGCGATTTTGGTGATTCTGCATCCTTCTCACAGAAGAAACTCCAAGATTATCGTAGAAAATGCATATCTCAGCTGGAAAACCCACGAAAACGAAGATTTTGCTGTTTCCGCACTTTAAGCGCACTGTGGAGTGCTGAAAACACCAGAAAACGTGTTTTTCGCATTCAATAGCTCGAAAACAGCGATTGTGGTGATTCTGCACACTTGTCACAGAAGAATCATGAAGATTATCACTGAAAATGCATATCTCAGCTGGAAACCCAACGAATCCGGAGATATCGCAGCTTCCTCATACCAAACGCACTGAGGAGTGCTGAAAACTACAGGAAACGTGTTTTCCGCATTCAATAGCACGAGAACAGCGATTTCGGTGATTCTGCACACTTGTCACAGAAGAATCTAGAAGATTATCACTGCGAATGCATATTTCATCTGCAAACCCAACGAAACCGAAGATATCGCAGTTTCCGCATTTCAAACGCACTGTGGGGTGCTGAAAACACCAGAAAAACGTGTTTTTTGCATTCAATAGCTCGAAAACAGCGATTTTGGTGATTCTGCACACTTGTCACAGAAGAATCATGAAGATTATCACTGAAAATGCATATCTCAGCTGGAAACCCAACGAAACCGGAGATATCGCAGTTTCCGCATATCAAATGCACTGTGGAGTGCTGGAATACCAGGAAACGTGTTATTTCGCATTGAATAGCACGAGAACAGCGATTTTGGTGATTCTGCACACTTGTCACAGAAGAATCATGAAGATTATCACAGAAAATGCGTATCTCAGCTGGAAAACCAACGAAACCGAAGATATCACAGTCTCTGCATGTCAAACGCACTGCGGAGTGCTGAAAACACCAGGAAACGTGTTTTTCGCTTTCAATAGCTCGAAAACAGCGATTTTGGTTGTTCTGCACACTTGTCTCAGAAGAATCATGAAGATTAACACTGAGAATGCAAATTTCAGCTGGAAACCCAACAAAACCGATGATATCGCAGTTTCCGCACTTTAAGCGCACTGTGGAGTGCTGAAAACACCAGAAAACGTGTTTTTCGCATTCAATAGCTCGAAAACAGCGATTTTGGTGATTCTGCACACTTGTCACAGATGAATCATGAAGATTAACACTGAGAATGCATATTTCAGCTGGAAACCCAACGAAACCGAAGATATCGCAGTTTTCGCACTTTAAACGCACTGTGGAGTGCGGAAAACACCAGAAAACGTGTTTTTCGCATTCAATAGCTCGAAAACAGCGATTTTGGTGATCCTGCACACTTGTCACAGAAGAATCATGAAGATTAACACTGAGAATGCATATTTCAGCTGGAAACCCAACGAAACCGAAGATATCGCAGTTTCGGCACTTTAAACGCACTGTGGAGTGCGGAAAACACCAGAAAACGTGTTTTTCGCATTCAATAGCTCGAAAACAGCGATTTTGGTGATTCTGCATCCTTCTCACAGAAGAAACTCCAAGATTATCGTAGAAAATGCATATCTCAGCTGAAAACCCCACGAAAACGAGGATATCGCAGTTTCCGCATATCAAACGCACTGTGGAGTGCTGAAAATACCAGAAAAACGTGTTTTTGGCATTCAATAGCTCGAAAACAGCGATTTTGGTGATTCTGCATCCTTCTCACAGAAGACACTCCAAGATTATCGTAGAAAATGCATATCTCAGCTGGAAAACCCACGAAAACGAAGATTTTGCTGTTTCCGCACTTTAAGCGCTCAGTGGAGTGCTGAAAACACCAGAAAACGTGTTTTTCGCATTCAATAGCTCGAAAACAGCGATTGTGGTGATTCTGCACACTTGTCACAGAAGAATCATGAAGATTATCACGGAAAATGTATATCTCAGCTGGAAACCCAACGAAACCGGAGATATCGCAGTTTCCCCATAATAAACGCACTGTGGAGTGCTGGAACACAAGAAGCGTGTGATTTCGCATTAAATAGCAGTAAGCCAGCGATTTGGGTGTTTTTGCACACATGTCACAGAAGAAACTCGAAGATTATCACTGAAAATGCATATCTCAGCTGGAAACACCACGAAAACGAGGATATCGCAGTTTCCGGATGTCAAACGCACTGTGGAGTGCTGAAAACACCAGAAAAACGTGTTTTTCGCATTCAATAGCTCGCAAACAGCGATTGTGGTGATTCTGCACACTTGTCACAGAAGAATCATGAAGATTATCACTGAAAATGCATATCTCAGCTGGAAACCCAACGAAACCGGAGACATCGCAGTTTCCGCATATCAAACGCACTGTGCAGTGCTGAAAACACCAGAAAACGTGTTTTTCGCATTAAATAGCACGAAAACAGCGATTTCGGTGATTCTGCATCCTTCTCACAGAAGAATATCCAAGATTATCGTAGAAAATGCATATCTCAGCTGAAAACCCCACGAAAACGAGGATATCGCAGTTTCCGCTTGTCAAACGCACTGTGGAGTGCTGAAAACACCAGAAAAACGTGTTTTTCGCATTCAATAGCTCGCAAACAGCGATTGTGGTGATTCTGCACACTTGTCACAGAAGAATCATGAAGATTATCACTGAAAATGCATATCTCAGCTGGAAACCCAACGAAACCGGAGATATCGCAGTTTCCGCATATCAAACGCACTGTGGAGTTCTGAAAACACCAGATAACGTGTTTTTCGCATTCAATAGCTCGAAAACAGCGATTTTGGTGATTCTGCACGCTTGTCACAGAAGAATCATGAAGATTATCACGGAAAATGTATATCTCAGCTGGAAACCCAACGAAACCGGAGATATCGCAGTTTCCGCATATCAAACGCACTGTGGAGTGCAGGAACACAAGAAGCGTGTTATTTGGCATTAAATAGCAGTAAGCCAGCGATTCCGGTGATTATGCACATATGTCACAGAAGAAACTCGAAGATTATCACTGAAAATGCATATCTCAGCTAGAAACCCGACCAAAACGAAGATATCGCAGTTTCCGCAAGTTAAGCGCACTGTGGAGTGCTGAAAACTCCAGGAAACGTGTTTTCCGCATTCAATAGCACGAGAACAGCGATTTCGGTGATACTGCACACTTGTCACAGAAGTATCATGAAGATTATCACTGCGAATGCATATCTCAGCTGGAAACCCAACGAAACCGGAGATATCGCAGTTTCCGCATATCAAATGCACTGTGGAGTGCAGGAACACCAGGAAACGTGTTATTTCGCATTAAATAGCACGAAAACAGCGGTTTCGGTAATTCGGCATCCTTCTCACAGAAGAATATCCACGATTATCGTAGAAAATGCATATCTCACCTGGAAAACCCACGAAAACGAAGATATCGCAGTTTCCGCATGTCATATGCACTGTGGATTGCTGGAACGCAAGAAACGTGTTATTTCGTACTAAATAGCATGATAACAGCGATTCCGGTAATTCTGCATCCTTCTCACAGAAGAATATCCAAGATTATCGTAGAAAATGCATATCTCATCTGCAAACCCAACGAAATCGCAGATATCGCAGTTTCCGCATGTCAAACGCACTGTGGAGTGCTGAAAACACCAGAAAAACGTGTTTTTCGCATTCAATAGCTCGCAAACAGCGATTGTGGTGATTCTGCACACTTGTCACAGAAGAATCATGAAGATTATCACTGAAAATGCATATCTCAGCTGGAAACCCAACGAAACCGGAGATATCGCAGTTTCCGCATTTCAAACGCACTGTGGAGCGCTGAAAACACCAGAAAACGTGTTTTTCGCTTTCAGTAGCACGAAAACAGCGATTTCGGTGATTCTGCATACTTCTCACAGAAGAATATCCAAGATTATCGTAGAAAATGCATATCTCAGCTGCAAACCCAACGAAATCGCAGATATCGCAGTTTCCGCATATCAAACGCACTGTGGAGTGCTGGAACACAAGGAGCGTGTTATTTCGCATTAAATAGCAGTAAGCCATCGATTTGGGTGTTTTTGCACACTTGTCACCGAAGAAACTCTAAGATCATTACTGAGAATGCATATCTCAGCTGGAAACCCCACGAAACCAAAGATATCGCAGTTTCCGCACTTCAAACGCACTGTGGAGTGCTGAAAACACCAGAAAACGTGTTTTTCGCATTCAATAGCTCGAAAACAGCGATTTTGGTGATTCTGCACACTTGTCACAGAAGAATCATGAAGATTATCACGGAAAATGTATATCTCAGCTGGAGACCCAACGAAACCGGAGATATCGCAGTTTCTGCACCTTAAACGCACTGTGGAGTGCTGAAAACTCCAGAAAACGTGTTTTTCGCATTCAATAGCACGAAAACAGCGATTTCGGTGATTCTGCACACTTGTCACAGAAGAATCTCGAAGATTATCACAAAAAATGCGTATCTCAGCTGGAAACCCAACGAAACCGAACATATCGCAGTTTCCGCACTTCAAACGCACTGTGGAGTGCTGAAAACACCAGAAAACGTGTTTTTCGCATTCAATAGCTCGAAAACAGCGATTTTGGTGATTCTGCACACTTGTCACAGAAGAATCATGAAGATTATCACTGAAAATGCATATCTCAGCTGGAAACCCAACGAAACCGGAGATATCGCAGCTTCCGCATACCAAACGCACTGTGGAGTGCTGAAAACACCAGAAAACGTGTTTCTCGCATTCAATAGCACGAAAACAGCGATTTCGGTGTTTCTGCACACTTGTCACAGAAGAATCTCGAAGATTATCACAAAAAATGCGTATCTCAGCTGGAAACCCAACGAAACCGAAGATATCGCAGTTTCCGCATGTCGAACACACTGTGGAGTGCTGAAAGCTCCAGAATACGTGTTTTTCGCATTCAATAGCTCGAAAACAGCGATTTTGGTGATTCTGCACACTTGTCACAGAAGAATCATGAAGATTATCACGGAAAATGTATATCTCAGCTGGAGACCCAACGAAACCGGAGATATCGCAGTTTCTGCACCTTAAACGCACTGTGGAGTGCTGAAAACTCCAGAAAACGTGTTTTTCGCATTCAATAGCACGAAAACAGCGATTTCGGTGATTCTGCACACTTGTCACAGAAGAATCTCGAAGATTATCACAAAAAATGCGTATCTCAGCTGGAAACCCAACGAAACCGGAGATATCGCAGTTTCCGCATATCAAACGCACTGTGGAGTGCTGAAACCACCAGAAAACGTGTTTTTCGAATTCAATAGCTCGAAAACAGCGATTGTGGTGATTCTGCACACTTGTCACAGAAGAATCATGAAGATTATCACTGAAAATGCATATCTCAGATGGAAACCCAACGAAACCGGAGATATCGCAGTTTCCGCACTTTAAACGCACTGTGGAGTGCTGAAAACACCAGAAAACGTGTTTTTCGCATTAAATAGCACGAAAGCAGCCATTTCGGTGATTCTGCATCCTTCGCACAGAAGAATATCCAAGATTATCGTAGAAAATGCATATCTCAGCTGAAGACCCCACGAAAACGAGGATATCGCAGTTTCCGCATGTCAAGCGCTCTGTGGAGTGCTGGAACACAAGAAGCGTGTGATTTCGCATTAAATAGCAGTAAGCCAGCGATTTGGGTGTTTTTGCACACATGTCACAGAAGAAACTCGAAGATTATCACTGAAAATGCATATCTCAGCTGGAAACCCAACGAAACCGAAGATATCGCAGTTTCCGCATTTCAAACGCACTGTGGAGTGCAGAAAAAACCAGAAAACGTGTTTTTCTCATCAAATAGCACGACAACAGCGATTTCGGTAATTCTGCATCCTTCTCACAGCAGAATATTCAAGATTATCGTAGAAATACATGCCTCAGCTGGAAACCCCACGAAAACGAGGATATCGCAGTTTCGGCATATCAAACGCACTGTGGAGTGCTGAAAATACCAGAAAACGTGTTTTTCTCATCAAATAGCACGACAACAGCGATTTCGATAATTCTGCATCCTTCTCACAGCAGAATATTCAAGATTATCGTAGAAAATGCATGTCTCAGCTGGAACCCAACGAAACCGAACATATCGCAGTTTCCGCATGTCAAACGCACTGTGGAGTGCTGAATACACCAGGAAACGTGTTTTTCGCTTTTAATAGCACGAAAACAGCGATTTCGGTGATTTTGCATACTTCTCACGGAAGAATATCCAAGATTATCGTAGAAAATGTATTTCTCAGCTGGAACCCATCGAAACCGAACATATCGCAGTTTCCGCATGTCAAACGCACTGTGTAGTGCTGAAAACACCAGAAAACGTGTTTTACGCATTCAATAGCACGAAAACAGCGATTTCGGTGATTCTGCACACTTGTCGCAGAAGAATCATAAAGATTATCGTATAAAATGTATGTCGCAGCTGGAAACCCCACGAAAACGAAGATATCGCAGTTTCCGCATTTCAAACGCACTGTGGAGTGCAGAAAACACCAGAAAACGTGTTTTTCGCTTTCAATAGCACGGAAACAGCGATTTCGGTGATTTTGCATACTTCTCACAGAAGAATATCCAAGATTATCGTAGAAAATGTATGTCTCAGCTGGAACCCAACGAATCCGAACATATCGCAGTTTCAGCATGTCAAACGCACTGTGGAGTGCTGAATACACCAGGAAACGTGTTTATCGCATTCCATATCACGAAAACAGCGATGTCGGTTATTCTGCACACTTGTCACAGAAGAAACTCGATGATTATCACTGAAAATGCATATCTCAGCTGGAAACCGAACGAACGCGAAGGTATCGCAGTTTCCGCATGTCAAACGCACTGTGGAGTGCTGAAAACACCAGAAAACGTGTTTTTCGCTTTCAATAGCACGGAAACAGCGATTTCGGTGATTCTGCATACTTCTCACAGAAGAATATCCAAGATTATCGTAGAAAATGCATGTCTCAGCTGGAACCCAACGAAACCGAACATATCGCAGTTTCCGCATGTCAAACGCACTGTGGAGTGCTGAATACACCAGGAAACGTGTTTTTCGCTTTTAATAGCACGGAAACAGCGATTTCGGTGATTTTGCATACTTCTCACAGAAGAATATCCAAGATTATCGTAGAAAATGTATGTCTCAGCTGGAACCCAACGAATCCGAACATATCGCAGTTTCAGCATGTCAAACGCACTGTGGAGTGCTGAATACACCAGGAAACGTGTTTATCGCATTCCATATCACGAAAACAGCGATGTCGGTTATTCTGCACACTTGTCACAGAAGAAACTCGATGATTATCACAGAAAATGCATATCTCAGCTGGAAACCCAACGAAACCGAAGATATCGCAGTTTCCGCATGTCAAACGCATTGTGGAGTGCTGATAACACCAGGAAACATGTTTTTCGCATTCAATAGCACGAAAACAGCGTTTTCGCTGTTTCTGCATACTTCACACAGAAGAATATCCAAGATTATCGTAGAAAATGCATCTCTCAGCTGGAAAACCCCACGAAAACGAAGATATCGCAGTTTCGGCATATCAAACGCACTGTGGAGTGCTGAAAACACCAGGAGACGTGTTTTTCGTATTAAATAGCACGAAAACAGCGATTTCGGTGATTCTGCACACTAGTCACAGAACAATCATGAAGATTATCACTGCGAATGCATATTTCAGTTGGAAACCCAACGAAACCGAAGATATCGCAGTTTCCGCACTTTAAACGCACTGTGGAGTGCTGAAAACACCAGAAAACGTGTTTTTCGCATTAAATAGCACGACAACAGAGATTTCGGTGATTCTGCACACTTGACACAGAAGAATCATGAAGATTAACACTGAGAATGCATATTTCAGCTGGAAACCCAACGAAACCGAAGATATCGCAGTTTCCGCACTTTAAACGCACTGTGGAGTGCTGAAAACACCAGAAAACGTGTTTTTCGCATTCAATAGCTCGAAAACAGCGATTGTGGTGATTCTGCACACTTGTCACAGAAGAATCATGAAGATTATCACTGAAAATGCATATCTCAGCTGAAAACCCAACGAAACCGGAGATATCGCAGTTTCCGCATATCAAACGCACTGTGGAGTGCTGAACACACCAGAAAACGTGTTTTTCGCATTCAATAGCTCGAAATCAGCGATTGTGGTGATTCTGCACACTTGTCACAGAAGAATCATGAAGATTATCACTGAAAATGCATATCTCAGCTGGAAACCCAACGAAACCGGAGATATCGCAGTTTCCGCATATCAAACGCACTGTGGAGTGCTGAAATCACCAGAAAACGTGTTTTTCGCATTCAATAGCTCGAAAACAGCGATTGTGGTGATTCTGCACACTTGTCACAGAAGAATGTCCATGATTATCGTAGAAAATGCATATCTTAGCTGGAAACCCAACGAAACCGGAGATATCGCAGTTTCCGCATATCAAACGTACTGTGGAGTGCTGAAAACACCAGAAAACGTTTTTTTCGCATTCAATAGCTCGAAAACAGCGATTGTAGTGATTCTGCACACTTGTCACAGAAGAAGCATGAAGATTATCACTGAAGATGCATATCTCAGCTGTAAACCCTACGAAACCGGAGATATCACAGTTTGCGCATATCAAATGCACTGTGGAGTGCTGTAACACCAGGAAACGTGTTATTTCGCATTAAATAGCACGAGAACGGCAATTTCGGTGATTCTGCACACTTGTTACAGAAGAATCATGAAGATTATCACTGAAAATGAATATCTCAGCTGGAAACCCAACGAAACCGGAGATATCGCAGTTTCCGCATAATAAGCGCACTGTGGAGTGCTGGAACACAAGAAGCGTGTTATTTCGCATTAAATAGCAGTAAGCCAGCGATTCCGGTGATTATACACACATGTCACAGAAGAACCTCGAAGATTATCACTGAAAATGCATATCTCAGCTAGAAACCCCACGAAAACGAAGGTATCGCAGTTTCCGCAAGTTAAGCGCACTGTGGAGTGCTGAAAACTCCAGGAAACGTGTTTTCCGCATTCAATAGCACGACAACAGCGATTTCGGTGATTCTGCACACTTGTCACAGAAGAATCATGAAGATTATCAATGAAAATGCATATCTCAGCTGGAAACCCAACGAAAACGAAGATATCGCAGTTTCCGCATATCAAACGCACTGTGGAGTGCTGAAATCACCAGAAAACGTGTTTTTCGCATTCAATAGCTCGAAAACAGCGATTGTGGTGATTCTGCACACTTGTCACAGAAGAATGTCCAAGATTATCGTAGAAAATGCATATCTTAGCTGGAAACCCAACGAAACCGGAGATATCGCAGTTTCCGCATATCAAACGTACTGTGGAGTGCTGAAAACACCAGAAAACGTTTTTTTCGCATTCAATAGCTCGAAAACAGCGATTGTAGTGATTCTGCACACTTGTCACAGAAGAAGCATGAAGATTATCACTGAAGATGCATATCTCAGCTGTAAACCCTACGAAACCGGAGATATCACAGTTTGCGCATATCAAATGCACTGTGGAGTGCTGTAACACCAGGAAACGTGTTATTTCGCATTAAATAGCACGAGAACGGCAATTTCGGTGATTCTGCACACTTGTTACAGAAGAATCATGAAGATTATCACTGAAAATGAATATCTCAGCTGGAAACCCAACGAAACCGGAGATATCGCAGTTTCCGCATAATAAGCGCACTGTGGAGTGCTGGAACACAAGAAGCGTGTTATTTCGCATTAAATAGCAGTAAGCCAGCGATTCCGGTGATTATACACACATGTCACAGAAGAACCTCGAAGATTATCACTGAAAATGCATATCTCAGCTAGAAACCCCACGAAAACGAAGGTATCGCAGTTTCCGCAAGTTAAGCGCACTGTGGAGTGCTGAAAACTCCAGGAAACGTGTTTTCCGCATTCAATAGCACGACAACAGCGATTTCGGTGATTCTGCACACTTGTCACAGAAGAATCATGAAGATTATCAATGAAAATGCATATCTCAGCTGGAAACCCAACGAAAACGAAGATATCGCAGTTTCCGCACTTTAAACGCACTGTGGAGTGTTGAAAACACCAGAAAACGTGTTTTTCGCATTCAATAGCTCGATAACAGCGATTTTGGTGATTCTGCACACTTGTCACAGAAGAATCATGAAGATTATCACGGAAAATGTATATCTCAGCTGGAAACCCAACGAAACCGGAGATATCGCAGTTTCCGCATATCAAACGCACTGTGGAGTGCTGAAAACACCAGAAAACGTTTTTTTCGCATTCAATAGTTCGAAAACAGCGATTGTAGTGATTCTGCACACTTGTCACAGATGAAGCATGAAGATTATCACTGAAAATGCATATCTCAGCTGTAAACCCAACGAAACCGGAGATATCGCAGTTTCCGCATAATAAACGCACTGTGGAGTGCTGGAACACAAGAAGCGTGTTATTTCGCATTAAATAGCAGTAAGCCAGCGATTTGGGTGTTTTTGCATACATGTCACAGAAGAAACTCGAAGATTATCACTGAAAATGCATATCTCAGCTGGAAACCCCACGAAACCGGAGATATCGCAGCTTCCGCATATCAAACGCACTGTGGAGTGCTGAAAACACCAGAAAACGTGTTTTTCGCATTAAATAGCAGTAAGCCAGCGATTTCGGTGATTATGAGCACTTGTAACAGAAGAATCCTGAAGATTATCACTGAAAATGCATATCTCAGCTGGAAACCCCACGAAACCGGAGATATCGCAGCTTCCGCATATCAAACGCACTGTGGAGTGCTGAAAACGCCAGAAAACGTGTTTTCCGCTTTCAATAGCACGAAAACAGCGATTTCGGTGATTCTGCATACTTCTCACAGAAGAATATACAAGATTATCGTAGAAAATACATGTCTCAGCTGGAAACCCCACGAATACGAAGATATCGCAGTTTCCGCTTTATCAAACGCACTGTGGAGTGCTGAAAACACCAGGAAACGTGGTTTTCGCATTCAATAGCACGCAAACAGCGATTTCGGTGATTCTGGACATATGTCACGGAAGAATCACGACGAATATCACTTAGAATGCATATCTCAGCTGGAAACATAGCGAAACCGATGATATCGCAGTTTCCGCATGTCAAACGCACTGTGGAGTGCTGGAACACCAGGAAAAGTGTTATTTCGCATTAAATAGCTGTAAGCCACCGATTTCGGAGATTATACACACTTGTGACCGAAGAAACTCGAAGATTATCACAGAAAATACATATCTCTGCTGGAAACCCAACGAAACCGATGATGTCGCAGTTTCCGCATATCAAACGCACTGTGGAGTGCTGGAACACCAGGACACGTGTTATTTACATTCAATAGCACGAAAACAGCGATTTCGGTAATTCTGCATCCTTCTCACAGATGAATATTCAAGATTATCGTATAAAATGTATGTCGCAGCTGGAAACCCCACGAAAACGAAGATATCGCAGTTTCCGCATTTCAAACGCACTGTGGAGTGCAGAAAACACCAGAAAACGTGTTTTTCTCATCAAATAGCACGACAACAGCGATTTCGGTAATTCTGCATCCTTCTCACAGCAGAATATTCAAGATTATCGTAGAAATACATGCCTCAGCTGGAAACCCCACGAAAACGAAGATATCGCAGTTTCGGCATATCAAACGCACTGTGGAGTGCTGAAAATACCAGAAAACGTGTTTTTCGCTTTCAATAGCACGGAAACAGCGATTTCGGTGATTCTGCATACTTCTCACAGAAGAATATCCAAGATTATCGTAGAAAATGCATGTCTCAGCTGGAACCCAACGAAACCGAACATATCGCAGTTTCCGCATGTCAAACGCACTGTGGAGTGCTGAATACACCAGGAAACGTGTTTTTCGCTTTTAATAGCACGGAAACAGCGATTTCGGTGATTTTGCATACTTCTCACGGAAGAATATCCATGATTATCGTAGAAAATGTATTTCTCAGCTGGAACCCATCGAAACCGAACATATCGCAGTTTCCGCATGTCAAACGCACTGTGGAGTGCTGAAAACACCAGAAAACGTGTTTTGCGCATTCAATAGCACGAAAACAGCGATTTCGGTGATTCTGCACACTTGTCGCAGAAGAATCATAACGATTATCGTATAAAATGTATGTCGCAGCTGGAAACCCCACGAAAACGAAGATATCGCAGTTTCCGCATTTCAAACGCACTGTGGAGTGCAGAAAACACCAGAAAACGTGTTTTTCTCATCAAATAGCACGACAACAGCGATTTCGGTAATTCTGCATCCTGCTCACAGCAGAATATTCAAGATTATCGTAGAAATACATGCCTCAGCTGGAAACCCCACGAAAACGAAGATATCGCAGTTTCGGCATATCAAACGCACTGTGGAGTGCTGAAAATACCAGAAAACGTGTTTTTCGCTTTCAATAGCACGAAAACAGCGATTTCGGTGATTCTGCACACTTGTCGCAGAAGAATCATAAAGATTATCACTGAAAATGCATATCTCAGCTGGAAACCCAACGAACGCGAAGGTATCGCAGTTTCCGCATGTCAAACGCACTGTGGAGTGCTGAAAACACCAGAAAACGTGTTTTTCGCTTTCAATAGCACGGAAACAGCGATTTCGGTGATTCTGCATACTTCTCACAGAAGAATATCCAAGATTATCGTAGAAAATGCATGTCTCAGCTGGAACCCAACGAAACCGAACATATCGCAGTTTCCGCATGTCAAACGCACTGTGGAGTGCTGAATACACCAGGAAACGTGTTTTTCGCTTTTAATAGCACGGAAACAGCGATTTCGGTGATTTTGCATACTTCTCACAGAAGAATATCCAAGATTATCGTAGAAAATGTATGTCTCAGCTGGAACCCAACGAATCCGAACATATCGCAGTTTCCGCATGTCAAACGCACTGTGGAGTGCTGAATACACCAGGAAACGTGTTTATCGCATTCCATATCACGAAAACAGCGATGTCGGTTATTCTGCACACTTGTCGCAGAAGAAACTCGATGATTATCACAGAAAATGCATATCTCAGCTGGAAACCCAACGAAACCGAAGATATCGCAGTTTCCGCATGTCAAACGCAGTGTGGAGTGCTGATAACACCAGGAAACATGTTTTTCGCATTCAATAGCACGAAAACAGCGTTTTCGGTGTTTCTGCATACTTCACACAGAAGAATATCCAAGATTATCGTAGAAAATGCATCTCTCAGCTGGAAAACCCCACGAAAACGAAGATATCGCAGTTTCGGCATATCAAACGCACTGTGGAGTGCTGAATACACCAGGAGACGTGTGTTTCGTATTAAATAGCACGAAAACAGCGATTTCGGTGATTCTGCACACTAGTCACAGAACAATCATGAAGATTATCACTGCGAATGCATATTTCAGTTGGAAACCCAACGAAACCGAAGATATCGCAGTTTCCGCACTTTAAACGCACTGTGGAGTGCTGAAAACACCAGAAAACGTGTTTTTCGCATTAAATAGCACGACAACAGAGATTTCGGTGATTCTGTACACTTGACACAGAAGAATCATGAAGATTAACACTGAGAATGCATATTTCAGTTGGAAACCCAACGAAACCGAAGATATCGCAGTTTCCGCACTTTAAACGCACTGTGGAGTGCTGAAAACACCAGAAAACGTGTTTTTCGCATTCAATAGCTCGAAAACAGCGATTGTGGTGATTCTGCACACTTGTCACAGAAGAATCATGAAGATTATCACTGAAAATGCATATCTCAGCTGAAAACCCAACGAAACCGGAGATATCGCAGTTTCCGCATATCAAACGCACTGTGTTGTGCTGAACACACCAGAAAACGTGTTTTTCGCATTCAATAGCTCGAAAACAGCGATTGTGGTGATTCTGCACACTTGTCACAGAAGAATCATGAAGATTATCACTGAAAATGCATATCTCAGCTGGAAACCCAACGAAACCGGAGATATCGCAGTTTCCGCATATCAAACGCACTGTGGAGTGCTGAAATCACCAGAAAACGTGTTATTCGCATTCAATATCTCGAAAACAGCGATTGTGGTGATTCTGCACACTTGTCACAGAAGAATGTCCAAGATTATCGTAGAAAATGCATATCTTAGCTGGAAACCCAACGAAACCGGAGATATCGCAGTTTCCGCATATCAAACGCACTGTGGAGTGCTGAAAACACCAGAAAACGTTTTTTTCGCATTCAATAGCTCGAAAACAGCGATTGTAGTGATTCTGCACACTTGTCACAGAAGAAGCATGAAGATTATCACTGAAAATGCATATCTCAGCTGTAAACCCTACGAAACCGGAGATATCGCAGTTTCCGCATATCAAATGCACTGTGGAGTGCTGTAACACCAGGAAACGTGTTATTTCGCATTAAATAGCACGAGAACGGCAATTTCGGTGATTCTGCACACTTGTTACAGAAGAATCATGAAGATTATCACTGAAAGTGGATATCTCAGCTGGAAACCCAACGAAACCGGAGATATCGCAGTTTCCGCATAATAAGCGCACTGTGGAGTGCTGGAACACAAGAAGCGTGTTATTTCGCATTAAATAGCAGTAAGCCAGCGATTCCGGTGATTATACACACATGTCACAGAAGAACCTCGAAGATTATCACTGAAAATGCATATCTCAGCTAGAAATCCCACGAAAACGAAGGTATCGCAGTTTCCGCAAGTTAAGCGCACTGTGGAGTGCTGAAAACTCCAGGAAACGTGTTTTCCGCATTCAATAGCACGACAACAGCGATTTCGGTGATTCTGCACACTTGTCACAGAAGAATCATGAAGATTATCAATGAAAATGCATATCTCAGCTGGAAACCCAACGAAAACGAAGATATCGCAGTTTCCGCACTTTACACGCACTGTGGAGTGTTGAAAACACCAGAAAACGTGTTTTTCGCATTCAATAGCTCGATAACAGCGATTTTGGTGATTCTGCACACTTGTCACAGAAGAATCATGAAGATTATCACGGAAAATGTATATCTCAGCTGGAAACCCAACGAAACCGGAGATATCGCAGTTTCCGCATATCAAACGCACTGTGCAGTGCTGAAAACACCAGAAAACGTGTTTTTCGCATTAAATAGCACGAAAACAGCGATTTCGGAGATACTGCAACCTTCTCACAGAAGAATATCCAAGATTATCGTAGAAAATGCATATCTCAGCTGAAAAACCCACGAACGCGAAGGTATCGCAGTTTCCGCATGTCAAACGCACTGTGGAGTGCTGAAAACACCAGAAAACGTGTTTTTCGCATTCAATAGCACGAAAACAGCGATTTCGGTGATTCTGCATACTTCTCACAGAAGAATATCCAAGATTCTCGTTGAAAATGAATATCTCAGCTGGAAACCCAACGAAACCGAAGGTATCGCAGTTTCCGCATGTCAAACGCACTGTGAAGTGCTGAAAACACCAGAAAACGTGTTTTCCGATTTCAATAGCACGAAAACGGCGATTTGGGTGGTTCTGCATACTTCTCACAGAAGAATATCCAAGATTACCGTAGAAAATGCATGTCCCAGCTGGCAACCCCACGAAAACGAAGATATCGCAGTTTCCGTGTGTCAATAGCACTGTAGAGTGCTGAAAACACCAGGAAACGTGGTTTTCGCATTCAATAGCACGAAAACAGCGATTTCCGTAATTCTGCACACTTGTCACAGCAGAATCATGAAGATAATCACAGAAAATGCATATCTCAGCTGGAAACCCAACGAAACCGGAGATATCGCAGTTTCCGCACATCAAACGCACTGTGGAGTGCTGAAAACACCAGAAAACGTGTTTTTCGCATTCAATAGCACGAAAACAGCGATATCGGTGATTCTGCATACTTCTCACAGATGAATATACAAGATTATCCTAGAAAATACATGTCTCATCTGCAAACCCAAAGAAACCGCTGATATCGCAGTTTCCGCATATCAAACGCACTGTGGAGCTCTGAGAACACCAGAAAAAGTTTTTTTCGCATTCAATAGCACGAAAACAGCGATTTCGGCGATTCTGCACACTTGTCACAGAACAACCCGAAGATTATCACTGAAAATGCATATCTCAGCTGGAACCCCACGAAAACGAAGATATCGCAGTTTCCGTATATCAAACGCACTGTGACGTGCTGAAAATACCAGGAAACGTGTTTTTCGCATTAAATAGCACGAAAACAGCGATTTCGGCGATTCTGCACACTTGTCACAGAACAATCCGAAGATTATCACTGAAAATGCATATCTCAGCTGAAACCCCACGAAAACGAAGATATCGCAGTTTCCGCATTTCAAACGCACTGTGGAGTGCAGAAAACACCAGAAAACGTGTTTTTCGCATCAAATAGCACGAAAACAGCGATTTCGGCGATTCTGCACACTTGTCACAGAACAATCCGAAGATTATCACTGAAAATGCATATCTGAGCTGGAAACCCAACGAAACCGGAGATATCGCAGCTTCCGCATATCAAACGCACTGTGGAGTGCTGAAAACACCAGGAAACGTGTTTTTCGCATTCAATGGCACGTAAACAGCGATGTCCGTGATTCTGCACGCTTGTCGCAGAAGAATCATGAAGATTATCACTCATAATGCATATGTCAGCTGGAAACCCAGCGAAACCGAAGATATCGCTGTATCCGCATGTCAAACGCACGGTGGAGTGCTGAAAACACCAGAAAACGCGTGTTTCGCAGTCAATAGCACGAAAACAGTGATTTCGGTGATTCTGCATACTTGTCACAGAAGAATATTCAAGACTATCGTAGAAAATACATGCCTCAGCTGGAAACCCCACGGAAATGAAGATATCGCAATTTCCGCATGTCAAACGCACTGTGGAGTGCTGAAAACACCAGGAAACGTGGTTTTCGCATTCAATAGCACGAAAACAGCGATTTCGGCGATTCTGCATACTTCTCACAGAAGAATATCCAAGATTATCGTAGAAAATGCATGTCTCAGCTGGATCCCAACGAAACCGAAGATATCGCAGTTTCCGCATGTCAAACGCACTGTGGAGTGCTGAATACACCAGGAAACGTGTTTATCGCATTCAATAGCACGAATACAGCGATTTCGATGATTCTGCACGCTTGTCACAGAAGAAACTCTAAGATTATCACTGAAAATGCATATCTCAGCTGGAAACCCAACGAAACCGAATATATCGCAGTTTCCGCATGTCAAACGCACTGTGGAGTGCAGAAAACACCAGAAAACGTGTTTTTCGCATCAAATAGCACGAAAACAGCGATTTCGGCGATTCTGCACACTTGTCACAGAACAATCCGAAGATTATCACTGAAAATGCATATCTGAGCTGGAAACCCAACGAAACCGGAGATATCGCAGCTTCCGCATATCAAACGCACTGTGGAGTGCTGAAAACACCAGGAAACGTGTTTTTCGCATTCAATGGCACGTAAACAGCGATGTCCGTGATTCTGCACGCTTGTCGCAGAAGAATCATGAAGATTATCACTCATAATGCATATGTCAGCTGGAAACCCAGCGAAACCGAAGATATCGCTGTATCCGCATGTCAAACGCACGGTGGAGTGCTGAAAACACCAGAAAACGCGTGTTTCGCAGTCAATAGCACGAAAACAGTGATTTCGGTGATTCTGCATACTTGTCACAGAAGAATATTCAAGACTATCGTAGAAAATACATGCCTCAGCTGGAAACCCCACGGAAATGAAGATATCGCAATTTCCGCATGTCAAACGCACTGTGGAGTGCTGAAAACACCAGGAAACGTGGTTTTCGCATTCAATAGCACGAAAACAGCGATTTCGGCGATTCTGCATACTTCTCACAGAAGAATATCCAAGATTATCGTAGAAAATGCATGTCTCAGCTGGATCCCAACGAAACCGAAGATATCGCAGTTTCCGCATGTCAAACGCACTGTGGAGTGCTGAATACACCAGGAAACGTGTTTATCGCATTCAATAGCACGAATACAGCGATTTCGATGATTCTGCACGCTTGTCACAGAAGAAACTCTAAGATTATCACTGAAAATGCATATCTCAGCTGGAAACCCAACGAAACCGAATATATCGCAGTTTCCGCATGTCAAACGCACTGTGGAGTGCTGAATACACCAGGAAACGTGTTCATCGCATTCAATAGCACGAATACAGAGATTTCGGTGATTCTGCACACTTGTCACAGAAGAAACTCGAAGATTATCACAGAAAATGCATATCTCAGCTGGCAACCCATCGAACGCGAAGATATCGCAGTTTCCGCATGTCAAGCGCACTGTGGAGTGCTGCAAACACCAGGAAACGTGTTTTTCGTATTCAGTAGCACGAAAACAGCGATTTCGGTGATTCTGCACGCTTGTCACAGAAGAAACTCGAAGATTATCACTGAAAATGCATATCTCAGCTGGAACCCCACGCAAACGAAGATATCGCAGTTTCCGCATGTCAAACGCACTGTGGAGTGCTGAATACACCAGGAAACGTGTTCATCGCATTCAATAGCACGAATACAGCGATTTCGGTGATTCTGCACACTTGTCACAGAAGAAACTCGAAGATTATCACAGAAAATGCATATCTCAGCTGGAAACCAAACGAAAACGAAGATATCGCAGTTTCCGCATATCAAACGCACTGTGGAGTGCTGAAAACACCAGAAAACGTGTTGTTGGCATTGAATAGCACGAAAATAGCGATTTCGGTGATTCTGCACACTTGCCACAGACGAAACTCGAAGATTATCACAGAAAATGCATATCTCAGCTGGAAAGCCAACGACACCGAAGATATCGCAGTTTCCGCATGTCAAATGCACTGTGGAGTGCTGAAAACACCAGAAAACGTGTTTCTCGCATTCAATAGCACGAAAACAGCGATTTCTGTGATTCTGCACACTTGTCACAAAATAATCATGAAGATTATCACTGAAAATGCATATCTCAGCTGGAAACCCAACGAAACCGAAGATATCGCAGTTTCCGCATGTCAAACGCACTGTGGAGTGCTGATAACACCAGGAAACGTGTTTTTTGTATTCAGTAGCACGAAAACAGCGATTTCGGTGATTCTGTATACTTGTCACAGAAGAAACTCGAAGATTATCACAGAAAATGCATATCTCAGATGGAAACCCAACGAACGCGAAGATACCGCAGTTTCCGCATGTCAAGCGCACTGTGGAGTGCTGCAAACACCAGGAAACGTGTTTTTCGTATTCAGTAGCACGAATACAGCGATTTCGGTGATTCTGCACACTTGTCACAGAAGAAACTCGAAGATTATCACTGAAAATGCATATCTCAGCTGGAAACCCAACGAAACCGAATATATCGCAGCTTCCGCATGTCAAACGCACTGTGGAGTGCTGAATACACCAGGAAACGTGTTCATCGCATTCAATAGCACGAATACAGCGATTTCGGTGATTCTGCACACTTGCTACAGAAGAAACTCGAAGATTATCACAGAAAATGCATATCTCAGCTGGAAACCCAACGAACGCGAAGATATCGCAGTTTCCGCATGTCAAGCGCACTGTGGAGTGCTGAAAACACCAGAAAACGCGTTTCTCGCATTTAATAGGACGTAAACACCGATTTCGGAGATTCTGCATACTTCTCACAGAAGAATATCCACGAATATCGTAGAAAATGCATGTCTCAGATGGAAAACCCACGAAAACGAAGAAATCGCAGTTTCCGCATACCAAACGCACTGTGGAGTGCTGAAAACACCAGAAAACGCGTTTCTCGCATTTAATAGGACGTAAACACCGATTTCGGAGATTCTGCATACTTCTCACAGAAGAATATCCACGAATATCGTAGAAAATGCATGTCTCAGCAGAACACCAAACGAAAACGAAGATATCGCAGTTTCTGCATATCAAACGCACTGTGGTGTGCTGAAAACACCAGGAAACGTGTTTTTCGCATTCAATAGCACGAAAACAGCCATTTCGGTGATTGTGAGTACTTCTCACAGAAGAACATCCAAGAATATCGTAGAAAATGCATGTCTCAAATGGAAAACCCACGAAAACGAAGAAATCGCAGTTTCCGCATATCAAACGCACTGTGGAGTGCTGAAAACACCGTAAATCGTGTTTCTCGCATTCAATAGCACGAAAACAGCCATTTCGGTGATTGTTAGTACTTCTCACAGAAGAACATCCAAGAATATCGTAGAAAATGCATGTCTCAGCTGGAACCCAACGAAACCGAAGTTATCGCAGTTTCCGCATGTCAAACGCACTGTGGAGTGCTGAAAACACCAGGAAACGTGTTTTTCGCATTCAATGGCACGTAAACAGCGATGTCCGTGATTCTGCACGCTTGTCGCAGAAGAATCATGAAGATTATCACTGATAATGCATATGTCAGCTGGAAACCCAGCGAAACCGAAGATATCGCTGTATCCGCATGTCAAACGCACGGTGGAGTGCTGAAAACACCAGAAAACGCGTGTTTCGCAGTCAATAGCACGAAAACAGTGATTTCGGTGATTCTGCATACTTGTCACAGAAGAATATTCAAGACTATCGTAGAAAATACATGCCTCAGCTGGAAACCCCACGGAAATGAAGATATCGCAATTTCCGCATGTCAAACGCACTGTGGAGTGCTGAAAACACCAGAAAACGTGTTTTTCGCATTCAATAGCACGAAAACAGCGATTTCGGTGATTCTGCACGCTTGTCGCAGAAGAATCATGAAGATTATCACTGAAAATGCATATCTCAGCTGGAACCCCACGAAAACGAAGATATCGCAGTTTCCGCCTGTCAATAGCACTGTGGAGTGCTGATGACACCAGGAAACGTGGTTTTCGCATTCAATAGCACGAAAACAGCGATTTCGGCGATTCTGCATACTTCTCACAGAAGAATATCCAAGATTATCGTAGAAAATGCATGTCTCAGCTGGATCCCAACGAAACCGAAGATATCGCAGTTTCCGCATGTCAAACGCACTGTGGAGTGCTGAATACACCAGGAAACGTGTTTATCGCATTCAATAGCACGAATACAGCGATTTCTGTGATTCTGCACACTTGTCACAAAGTAATCATGAAGATTATCACTGAAAATGCATATCGCAGCTGGAAACCCAACGAAACCGAAGATATCGCAGTTTCCGCATGTCAAACGCACTGTGGAGTGCTGATAACACCAGGAAACGTGTTTTTTGTATTCAGTAGCACGAAAACAGCGATTTCGGTGATTCTGTATACTTGCCACAGAAGAATGTCGACGATTATCACTGAAAATGCATATCTCAGCTGGAAACCAAACGAAAACGAAGATATCGCAGTTTCCGCATGTCAAACGCACTGTGGAGTGCTGAATACACCAGGAAACGTGTTTATCGCATTCAATAGCACGAATACAGCGATTTCGGTGATTCTGCACACTTGTCACAGAAGAATCTCGACGATTATCACTGAAAATGCATATCTCAGCTGGAAACCCAACGAAACCGAAGATATCGCAGTTTCCGCATGTCAAACGCACTGTGGAGTGCTGAAAACACCAGAAAACGTGTTTTTCGCATTGAATAGCACGAAAATAGCGATTTCGGTGATTCTGCACACTTGCCACAGAAGAAACTCGAAGATTATCACAGAAAATGCATATCTCAGCTGGAAACCCAACGAACGCGAAGATATCGCAGTTTCCGCATGTCAAGCGCACTGTGGAGTGCTGCAAACACCAGGAAACGTGTTTTTCGTATTCAGTAGCACGAATACAGCGATTTCGGTGATTCTGCACACTTGTCACAGAAGAAACTCGAAGATTATCCCAGAAAATGCATATCTCAGCTGGAAACCAAACGAAAACGAAGATATCGCAGTTTCCGCATATCAAACGCACTGTGGAGTGCTGAAAACACCAGAAAACGTGTTTTTCGCATTGAATAGCACGAAAATAGCGATTTCGGTGATTCTGCACACTTGCCACAGACGAAACTCGAAGATTATCACAGAAAATGCATATCTCAGCTGGAAAGCCAACGAAACCGAAGATATCGCAGTTTCCGCATGTCAAACGCACTGTGGAGTGCTGAAAACACCAGAAAACGTGTTTCTCGCATTCAATAGCACGAAAACAGCGATTTCTGTGATTCTGCACACTTGTCACAAAATAATCATGAAGATTATCACTGAAAATGCATATCTCAGCTGGAAACCCAACGAAACCGAAGATATCGCAGTTTCCGCATGTCAAGCGCACTGTGGAGTGCTGCAAACACCAGGAAACGTGTTTTTCGTATTCAGTAGCACGAAAACAGCGATTTCGGTGATTCTGCACGCTTGTCACAGAAGAAACTCGAAGATTATCACTGAAAATGCATATCTCAGCTGGAACCCCACGCAAACGAAGATATCGCAGTTTCCGCATGTCAAACGCACTGTGGAGTGCTGAATACACCAGGAAACGTGTTCATCGCATTCAATAGCACGAATACAGCGATTTCGGTGATTCTGCACACTTGTCACAGAAGAAACTCGAAGATTATCACAGAAAATGCATATCTCAGCTGGAAACCAAACGAAAACGAAGATATCGCAGTTTCCGCATATCAAACGCACTGTGGAGTGCTGAAAACACCAGAAAACGTGTTTCTCGCATTCAATTGCACGAAAACAGCGATTTCTGTGATTCTGCACACTTGTCACAAAATAATCATGAAGATTATCACTGAAAATGCATATCTCAGCTGGAAACCCAACGAAACCGAAGATATCGCAGTTTCCGCATGTCAAACGCACTGTGGAGTGCTGATAACACCAGGAAACGTGTTTTTTGTATTCAGTAGCACGAAAACAGCGATTTCGGTGATTCTGTATACTTGTCACAGAAGAATGTCGACGATTATCACAGAAAATGCATATCTCAGCTGGAAACCAAACGAAAACGAAGATGTCGCAGTTTCCGCATGTCAAACGCACTGTGGAGTGCTGAATACACCAGGAAACGTGTTTATCGCATTCAATAGCACGAATACAGCGATTTCGGTGATTCTGCACACTTGTCACAGAAGAATCTCGACGATTTTCACTGAAAATGCATATCTCAGCTGGAAACCCAACGAAACCGAAGATATCGCAGTTTCCGCATGTCAAACGCACTGTGGAGTGCTGAAAACACCAGAAAACGTGTTTTTCGCATTGAATAGCACGAAAATAGCGATTTCGGTGATTCTGCACACTTGCCACAGAAGAAACTCGAAGATTATCACCGAAAATGCATATCTCAGCTGGAAACCCAACGAACGCGAAGATATCGCAGTTTCCGCATGTCAAGCGCACTGTGGAGTGCTGCAAACACCAGGAAACGTGTTTTTCGTATTCAGTAGCACGAATACAGCGATTTCGGTGATTCTGCACACTTGTCACAGAAGAAACTCGAAGATTATCACTGAAAATGCATATCTCAGCTGGAAACCCAACGAAACCGAATATATCGCAGCTTCCGCATGTCAAACGCACTGTGGAAGGCTGAATACACCAGGAAACGTGTTCATCGCATTCAATAGCACGAATACAGCGATTTCGGTGATTCTGCACACTTGCTACAGAAGAAACTCGAAGATTATCACAGAAAATGCATATCTCAGCTGGAAACCCAACGAACGCGAAGATATCGCAGTTTCCGCATGTCAAGCGCACTGTGGAGTGCTGCAGACACCAGGAAACGTGTTTCTCGCATTCAATAGCACAAAAACAGCGATTTCGGTTATTCTGCACACTTGTCACAGAAGAATCATGAAGATTATCACAGAAAATGCGTATCTCAGCTGGAAGCCCAACGAAACCGAAGATATCGCCGGTTCTGCATGTCAAACACACTGTGGAGTGCTGAAAACACCAGAAAGCGTGTTTCTCGCATTCAATAGCACAAAAACAGCGATTTCGGTGATTCTGCACACTTGTCACAGAAGAATCATGAAGATTATCACAGAAAATGCGTATCTGAGCTGGAAGCCCAACGAAACCGAAGATATCGCAGTTTCCGCATGTCAAACGCACTGTGGAGTGCTGATAACACCAGAAAACGTGTTTTTCGCATTCAATAGCACGAAAGCACGATTTCGGTGATTCTGCACACTTGTCACAAAAGAAACTCGAAGATTATCACTGAAAATGCATATCTCAGCTGGAAACCCAACGAAACCGAAGATATCGCAGTTTCCGCATTACAAACGCACTGTGGAGTGCTGAAAACACCAGAAAACGTGTTTCTTGCATTCAATAGCACCAAAACAGCGATTTCGGTGATTCGGCACACTTGTCACAGAAGAATCATGAAGATTGTCACAGAAAATGCGTATCTCATCTGGAAGCCCAACGTAACCGAAGATATCGCAGTTTCCGCATGTCAAACGCACTGTGGAGTGCTGATAACACCAGAAAACGTGTTTCTCGCATTCAATAGCACGAAAACAGCGATTTCGGTGATTCTGCACACTTGACACAGAAGAATCTCGTCGATTATCACTGAAAATGCATATCTCAGACGCAAACCCCACGAAAACGAAGATTTCGCTGGTTCTGCATGTCAAACGCACTGTGGAGTGCTGAAAACACCAGAAAACGTGTTTTTCGCATTCAATAGCACGAAAACCGCAATGTCGGTGATTCTGCACACTCGTCACCGAAGAATCATGAGGATTATCACTGAAAATGCATATCTCAGCTGGAAACCCAACGAAACCGAAGATATCGCAGTTTCCGCATGTCAAACGCACTGTAGAGTGCTGAAAGCACCAGAAAACGTGTTTCTCGCATTCAATAGCACCAAAACAGCGATTTCGGTGATTCTGCACACTTGTCACAGAAGAAACTCGATTATTATCACAGAAAATGCATATCTCAGCTGGGAACCCAACGAAACCGAAGATATCGCAGTGTCCGCATGTCAAACGCACTGTAGAGTGCTGAAATCACCAGAAAACGTGTTTCTTGCATTCAATAGCACCAAAACAGCGATTTCGGTGATTCGGCACACTTGTCACAGAAGAATCATGAAGATTGTCACAGAAAATGCGTATCTCATCTGGAAGCCCAACGTAACCGAAGATATCGCAGTTTCCGCATGTCAAACGCACTGTGGAGTGCTGATAACACCAGAAAACGTGTTTCTCGCATTCAATAGCACGAAAACAGCGATTTCGGTGATTCTGCACACTTGACACAGAAGAATCTCGTCGATTATCACTGAAAATGCATATCTCAGACGGAAACCCCACGAAAACGAAGATTTCGCTGGTTCTGCATGTCAAACGCACTGTGGAGTGCTGAAAACACCAGAAAACGTGTTTTTCGCATTCAATAGCACGAAAACCGCAATGTCGGTGATTCTGCACACTCGTCACCGAAGAATCATGAAGATTATCACTGAAAATGCATATCTCAGCTGGAAACCCAACGAAACCGAAGATATCGCAGTTTCCGCATGTCAAACGCACTGTAGAGTGCTGAAAGCACCAGAAAACGTGTTTCTCGCATTCAATAGCACCAAAACAGCGATTTCGGTGATTCTGCACACTTGTCACAGAAGAATCATGAAGATTATCACAGAAAATGCGTATCTCAGCTGGAAGCCCAACGTAACCGAAGATATCGCAGTTTCCGCATGTCAAACGCACTGTGGAGAGCTGATAACATCAGAAAACGTGTTTTTCTCATTCAATTGCACGAAAGCAGCGATTTCGGTGATTCTGCACACTTGTCACAGAAGAAACTCGATGATTATCACAGAAAATGCATATCTCAGCTGGGAACCCAACGAAACCGAAGATATCGCAGTTTCCGCATGTCAAACGCACTGTAGAGTGCTTATAGCACCAGAAAACGTGTTTCTCGCATTCAATAGCACGAAAACAGCGATTTCGTTGATTCTGCACACTTGTCACCGAAGAAAGTCGAAGATTATCACAGAAAATGCGTATCTCAGCTGGAAACCCAACGAAACCGATGATATCGCCGGTTCTGCATGTCAAACACACTGTGGAGTGCTGAAAACACCAGAAAGCGTGTTTCTCGCATTCAATAGCACAAAAACAGCGATTTCGGTGATTCTGCACACTTGTCACAGAAGAATCATGAAGATTATCACAGAAAATGCGTATCTGAGCTGGAAGCCCAACGAAACCGAAGATATCGCAGTTTCCGCATGTCAAACGCACTGTGGAGTGCTGATAACACCAGAAAACGTGTTTTTCGCATTCAATAGCACGAAAGCACGATTTCGGTGATTCTGCACACTTGTCACAGAAGAAACTCGAAGATTATCACAGAAAATGCATATCTCAGCAGGAAAGCCAACGAAACCGAAGATATCGCAGTTTCCGCATGTCTAACGCACTATGGTGTGCTGAAAAACCAGAAAACATGTTTATCGCATTTAATAGCACGAAAACAGCGATTTCGGTGATTCTGCACACATGTCACAGAAGAATCATGAAGATTATCACAGAAAATGCATATCTCAGCTGGAAAACCAACGAAACCGAAGATATCGCCGGTTCTGCATGTCAAACACACTGTGGAGTGCTGAAAACACCAGAAAGCGTGTTTCTCGCATTCAATAGCACAAAAACAGCGATTTCGGTGATTCTGCACACTCGTCACTGAAGAATCTCGACGATTATCACTGAAAATGCATATCTCAGCTGGAAACCCAACGAAACCGAAGATATCGCAGTTTCCGCATGTCAAACGCACTGTGGAGTGCTGAAAACACCAGAAAACGTGTTATTTCGCATTCAATAGCACGAATACAGCGATTTCGGTGATTCTGCACACTTGCTACAGAAGAAACTCGAAGATTATCACAGAAAATGCATATCTCAGCTGGAAACCCAACGAACGCGAAGATATCGCAGTTTCCGCATGTCAAGCGCACTGTGGAGTGCTGCAGACACCAGGAAACGTGTTTCTCGCATTCAATAGCACAAAAACAGCGATTTCGGTTATTCTGCACACTTGTCACAGAAGAATCATGAAGATTATCACAGAAAATGCGTATCTCAGCTGGAAGCCCAACGAAACCGAAGATATCGCCGGTTCTGCATGTCAAACACACTGTGGAGTGCTGAAAACACCAGAAAGCGTGTTTCTCGCATTCAATAGCACAAAAACAGCGATTTCGGTGATTCTGCACACTTGTCACAGAAGAATCATGAAGATTATCACAGAAAATGCGTATCTGAGCTGGAAGCCCAACGAAACCGAAGATATCGCAGTTTCCGCATGTCAAACGCACTGTGGAGTGCTGATAACACCAGAAAACGTGTTTTTCGCATTCAATAGCACGAAAGCACGATTTCGGTGATTCTGCACACTTGTCACAAAAGAAACTCGAAGATTATCACTGAAAATGCATATCTCAGCTGGAAACCCAACGAAACCGAAGATATCGCAGTTTCCGCATTACAAACGCACTGTGGAGTGCTGAAAACACCAGAAAACGTGTTTCTTGCATTCAATAGCACCAAAACAGCGATTTCGGTGATTCGGCACACTTGTCACAGAAGAATCATGAAGATTGTCACAGAAAATGCGTATCTCATCTGGAAGCCCAACGTAACCGAAGATATCGCAGTTTCCGCATGTCAAACGCACTGTGGAGTGCTGATAACACCAGAAAACGTGTTTCTCGCATTCAATAGCACGAAAACAGCGATTTCGGTGATTCTGCACACTTGACACAGAAGAATCTCGTCGATTATCACTGAAAATGCATATCTCAGACGGAAACCCCACGAAAACGAAGATTTCGCTGGTTCTGCATGTCGAAACGCACTGTGGAGTGCTGAAAACACCAGAAAACGTGTTTTTCGCATTCAATAGCACGAAAACCGCAATGTCGGTGATTCTGCACACTCGTCACCGAAGAATCATGAAGATTATCACTGAAAATGCATATCTCAGCTGGAAACCCAACGAAACCGAAGATATCGCAGTTTCCGCATGTCAAACGCACTGTAGAGTGCTGAAAGCACCAGAAAACGTGTTTCTCGCATTCAATAGCACCAAAACAGCGATTTCGGTGATTCTGCACACTTGTCACAGAAGAATCATGAAGATTATCACAGAAAATGCGTATCTCAGCTGGAAGCCCAACGTAACCGAAGATATCGCAGTTTCCGCATGTCAAACGCACTGTGGAGAGCTGATAACATCAGAAAACGTGTTTTTCGCATTCAATTGCACGAAAGCAGCGATTTCGGTGATTCTGCACACTTGTCACAGAAGAAACTCGATGATTATCACAGAAAATGCATATCTCAGCTGGGAACCCAACGAAACCGAAGATATCGCAGTGTCCGCATGTCAAACGCACTGTAGAGTGCTGAAATCACCAGAAAACGTGTTTCTTGCATTCAATAGCACCAAAACAGCGATTTCGGTGATTCGGCACACTTGTCACAGAAGAATCATGAAGATTGTCACAGAAAATGCGTATCTCATCTGGAAGCCCAACGTAACCGAAGATATCGCAGTTTCCGCATGTCAAACGCACTGTGGAGTGCTGATAACACCAGAAAACGTGTTTCTCGCATTCAATAGCACGAAAACAGCTATTTCGGTGATTCTGCGCACTTGACACAGAAGAATCTCGTCGATTATCACTGAAAATGCATATCTCAGACGGAAACCCCACGAAAACGAAGATTTCGCTGGTTCTGCATGTCAAACGCACTGTGGAGGGCTGAAAACACCAGAAAACGTGTTTTTCGCATTCAATAGCACGAAAACCGCAATGTCGGTGATTCTGCACACTCGTCACCGAAGAATCATGAAGATTATCACTGAAAATGCATATCTCAGCTGGAAACCCAACGAAACCGAAGATATCGCAGTTTCCGCATGTCAAACGCACTGTAGAGTGCTGAAAGCACCAGAAAACGTGTTTCTCGCATTCAATAGCACCAAAACAGCGATTTCGGTGATTCTGCACACTTGTCACAGAAGAATCATGAAGATTATCACAGAAAATGCGTATCTCAGCTGGAAGCCCAACGTAACCGAAGATATCGCAGTTTCCGCATGTCAAACGCACTGTGGAGAGCTGATAACATCAGAAAACGTGTTTTTCGCATTCAATTGCACGAAAGCAGCGATTTCGGTGATTCTGCACACTTGTCACAGAAGAAACTCGATGATTTTCACTGAAAATGCATATCTCAGCTGGAAACCCAACGAAACCGAAGATATCGCAGTTTCCGCATGTCAAACGCACTGTGGAGTGCTGAAAACACCAGAAAACGTGTTTTTCGCATTGAATACCACGAAAATAGCGATTTCGGTGATTCTGCACACTTGCCACAGAAGAAACTCGAAGATTATCACCGAAAATGCATATCTCAGCTGGAAACCCAACGAACGCGAAGATATCGCTGTTTCCGCATGTCAAGCGCACTGTGGAGTGCTGCAAACACCAGGAAACGTGTTTTTCGTATTCAGTAGCACGAAAACAGCGATTTCGGTGATTCTGCACACTTGTCACAGAAGAAACTCGAAGATTATCACAGAAAATGCATATCTCAGCTGGAAACCAAACGAAAACGAAGATATCGCAGTTTCCGCATATCAAACGCACTGTGGAGTGCTGAAAACACCAGAAAACGTGTTTTTCGCATTGAATAGCACGAAAATAGCGATTTCGGTGATTCTGCACACTTGCCACAGACGAAACTCCAAGATTATCACAGAAAATGCATATCTCAGCTGGAAAGCCAACGAAACCGAAGATATCGCAGTTTCCGCATGTCAAACGCACTGTGGAGTGCTGAAAACACCAGAAAACGTGTTTCTCGCATTCAATTGCACGAAAACAGCGATTTCTGTGATTCTGCACACTTGTCACAAAATAATCATGAAGATTATCACTGAAAATGCATATCTCAGCTGGAAACCCAACGAAACCGAAGATATCGCAGTTTCCGCATGTCAAACGCACTGTGGAGTGCTGATAACACCAGGAAACGTGTTTTTTGTATTCAGTAGCACGAAAACAGCGATTTCGGTGATTCTGTATACTTGTCACAGAAGAATGTCGACGATTATCACAGAAAATGCATATCTCAGCTGGAAACCAAACGAAAACGAAGATGTCGCAGTTTCCGCATGTCAAACGCACTGTGGAGTGCTGAATACACCAGGAAACGTGTTTATCGCATTCAATAGCACGAATACAGCGATTTCGGTGATTCTGCACACTTGTCACAGAAGAATCTCGACGATTTTCACTGAAAATGCATATCTCAGCTGGAAACCCAACGAAACCGAAGATATCGCAGTTTCCGCATGTCAAACGCACTGTGGAGTGCTGAAAACACCAGAAAACGTGTTTTTCGCATTGAATAGCACGAAAATAGCGATTTCGGTGATTCTGCACACTTGCCACAGAAGAAACTCGAAGATTATCACCGAAAATGCATATCTCAGCTGGAAACCCAACGAACGCGAAGATATCGCAGTTTCCGCATGTCAAGCGCACTGTGGAGTGCTGCAAACACCAGGAAACGTGTTTTTCGTATTCAGTAGCACGAATACAGCGATTTCGGTGATTCTGCACACTTGTCACAGAAGAAACTCGAAGATTATCACTGAAAATGCATATCTCAGCTGGAAACCCAACGAAACCGAATATATCGCAGCTTCCGCATGTCAAACGCACTGTGGAGTGCTGAATACACCAGGAAACGTGTTCATCGCATTCAATAGCACGAATACAGCGATTTCGGTGATTCTGCACACTTGCTACAGAAGAAACTCGAAGATTATCACAGAAAATGCATATCTCAGCTGGAAACCCAACGAACGCGAAGATATCGCAGTTTCCGCATGTCAAGCGCACTGTGGAGTGCTGCAGACACCAGGAAACGTGTTTCTCGCATTCAATAGCACAAAAACAGCGATTTCGGTTATTCTGCACACTTGTCACAGAAGAATCATGAAGATTATCACAGAAAATGCGTATCTCAGCTGGAAGCCCAACGAAACCGAAGATATCGCCGGTTCTGCATGTCAAACACACTGTGGAGTGCTGAAAACACCAGAAAGCGTGTTTCTCGCATTCAATAGCACAAAAACAGCGATTTCGGTGATTCTGCACACTTGTCACAGAAGAATCATGAAGATTATCACAGAAAATGCGTATCTGAGCTGGAAGCCCAACGAAACCGAAGATATCGCAGTTTCCGCATGTCAAACGCACTGTGGAGTGCTGATAACACCAGAAAACGTGTTTTTCGCATTCAATAGCACGAAAGCACGATTTCGGTGATTCTGCACACTTGTCACAAAAGAAACTCGAAGATTATCACTGAAAATGCATATCTCAGCTGGAAACCCAACGAAACCGAAGATATCGCAGTTTCCGCATTACAAACGCACTGTGGAGTGCTGAAAACACCAGAAAACGTGTTTCTCGCATTCAATAGCACAAAAACAGCGATTTCGGCGATTCTGCACACATGACACAGAAGAATCTCGACGATTATCACTGACAATGCATATCTCAGCCGGAAACCCAACGAAACCGAAGATATCGCAGTTTCCGCATGTCAAACGCACTGTGGAGTGCTGAAAACACCAGAAAACGTGTTTCTCGCATTCAATAGCACAAAAACAGCGATTTCGGTGATTCTGCACACTTGTCACAGAAGAAACATGAAGATTATCTCAGAAAATGCGTATCTGAGCTGGAAGCCCAACGAAACCGAAGATGTCGCAGTTTCCGCATGTCAAACGCACTGTGGAGTGCTGAAAACACCAGAAAACGTGTTTTTCGCATTCAATAGCACGAAAACCGCAATGTCGGTGATTCTGCACACTCGTCACCGAAGAATCATGAAGATTATCACTGAAAATGCATATCTCAGCTGGAAACCCAACGAAACCGAAGATATCGCAGTTTCCGCATGTCAAACGCACTGTAGAGTGCTGAAAGCACCAGAAAACGTGTTTCTCGCATTCAATAGCACCAAAACAGCGATTTCGGTGATTCTGCACACTTGTCACAGAAGAATCATGAAGATTATCACAGAAAATGCGTATCTCAGCTGGAAGCCCAACGTAACCGAAGATATCGCAGTTTCCGCATGTCAAACGCACTGTGGAGAGCTGATAACATCAGAAAACGTGTTTTTCGCATTCAATAGCACCAAAACAGCGATTTCGGTGATTCGGCACACTTGTCACAGAAGAATCATGAAGATTGTCACAGAAAATGCGTATCTCATCTGGAAGCCCAACGTAACCGAAGATATCGCAGTTTCCGCATGTCAAACGCACTGTGGAGTGCTGATAACACCAGAAAACGTGTTTCTCGCATTCAATAGCACGAAAACAGCGATTTCGGTGATTCTGCACACTTGACACAGAAGAATCTCGTCGATTATCACTGAAAATGCATATCTCAGACGGAAACCCCACGAAAACGAAGATTTCGCTGGTTCTGCATGTCAAACGCACTGTGGAGTGCTGAAAACACCAGAAAACGTGTTTTTCGCATTCAATAGCACGAAAACCGCAATGTCGGTGATTCTGCACACTCGTCACCGAAGAATCATGAAGATTATCACTGAAAATGCATATCTCAGCTGGAAACCCAACGAAACCGAAGATATCGCAGTTTCCGCATGTCAAACGCACTGTAGAGTGCTGAAAGCACCAGAAAACGTGTTTCTCGCATTCAATAGCACCAAAACAGCGATTTCGGTGATTCTGCACACTTGTCACAGAAGAATCATGAAGATTATCACAGAAAATGCGTATCTCAGCTGGAAGCCCAACGTAACCGAAGATATCGCAGTTTCCGCATGTCAAACGCACTGTGGAGAGCTGATAACATCAGAAAACGTGTTTTTCGCATTCAATTGCACGAAAGCAGCGATTTCGGTGATTCTGCACACTTGTCACAGAAGAAACTCGATGATTATCACAGAAAATGCATATCTCAGCTGGGAACCCAACGAAACCGCAGATATCGCAGTTTCCGCATGTCAAACGCACTGTAGAGTGCTTATAGCACCAGAAAACGTGTTTCTCGCATTCAATAGCACGAAAACAGCGATTTCGTTGATTCTGCACACTTGTCACCGAAGAAAGTCGAAGATTATCACAGAAAATGCGTATCTCAGCTGGAAACCCAACGAAACCGATGATATCGCCGGTTCTGCATGTCAAACACACTGTGGAGTGCTGAAAACACCAGAAAGCGTGTTTCTCGCATTCAATAGCACAAAAACAGCGATTTCGGTGATTCTGCACACTTGTCACAGAAGAATCATGAAGATTATCACAGAAAATGCGTATCTGAGCTGGAAGCCCAACGAAACCGAAGATATCGCAGTTTCCGCATGTCAAACGCACTGTGGAGTGCTGATAACACCAGAAAACGTGTTTTTCGCATTCAATAGCACGAAAGCACGATTTCGGTGATTCTGCACACTTGTCACAGAAGAAACTCGAAGATTATCACAGAAAATGCATATCTCAGCAGGAAAGCCAACGAAACCGAAGATATCGCAGTTTCCGCATGTCTAACGCACTATGGTGTGCTGAAAAACCAGAAAACATGTTTATCGCATTTAATAGCACGAAAACAGCGATTTCGGTGATTCTGCACACATGTCACAGAAGAATCATGAAGATTATCACTGAAAATGCATATCTCAGCTGGAAAACCAACGAAACCGAAGATATCGCAGTTTCCGCATGTCAAACGCACTGTGGAGTGCTGAAAACACCAGAAAACGTGTTTTTCGCATTCAATAGCACCAAAACAGCGATTTCGGTGATTCTGCACACTTGTCACAGAAGAATCATGAAGATTATCACAGAAAATGCGTATCTCAGCTGGAAGCCCAACGTAACCGAAGATATCGCAGTTTCCGCATGTCAAACGCACTGTGGAGAGCTGATAACATCAGAAAACGTGTTTTTCGCATTCAATTGCACGAAAGCAGCGATTTCGGTGATTCTGCACACTTGTCACAGAAGAAACTCGATGATTATCACAGAAAATGCATATCTCAGCTGGGAACCCAACGAAACCGCAGATATCGCAGTTTCCGCATGTCAAACGCACTGTAGAGTGCTTATAGCACCAGAAAACGTGTTTCTCGCATTCAATAGCACGAAAACAGCGATTTCGTTGATTCTGCACACTTGTCACCGAAGAAAGTCGAAGATTATCACAGAAAATGCGTATCTCAGCTGGAAACCCAACGAAACCGATGATATCGCCGGTTCTGCATGTCAAACACACTGTGGAGTGCTGAAAACACCAGAAAGCGTGTTTCTCGCATTCAATAGCACAAAAACAGCGATTTCGGTGATTCTGCACACTTGTCACAGAAGAATCATGAAGATTATCACAGAAAATGCGTATCTGAGCTGGAAGCCCAACGAAACCGAAGATATCGCAGTTTCCGCATGTCAAACGCACTGTGGAGTGCTGATAACACCAGAAAACGTGTTTTTCGCATTCAATAGCACGAAAGCACGATTTCGGTGATTCTGCACACTTGTCACAGAAGAAACTCGAAGATTATCACAGAAAATGCATATCTCAGCAGGAAAGCCAACGAAACCGAAGATATCGCAGTTTCCGCATGTCTAACGCACTATGGTGTGCTGAAAAACCAGAAAACATGTTTATCGCATTTAATAGCACGAAAACAGCGATTTCGGTGATTCTGCACACATGTCACAGAAGAATCATGAAGATTATCACTGAAAATGCATATCTCAGCTGGAAAACCAACGAAACCGAAGATATCGCAGTTTCCGCATGTCAAACGCACTGTGGAGTGCTGAAAACACCAGAAAACGTGTTTTTCGCATTCAGTAGCACGAAAACAGCAATGTCGGTGTTTCTGCACACTCGTCACTGAAGAATCTCGACGATTATCACTGAAAATGCATATCTCAGCTGGAAACCCAACGAAACCGAAGATATCGCAGTTTCCGCATGTCAAACGCACTGTGGAGTGCTGAAAACACCAGAAAACGTGTTATTTCGCATTAAATAGCAGTAAGCCAGCGATTTCGGTGATTATGTACACTTGTCACAGAAGAAACTCGAAGATTATCACTGAAAATGCATATCTCAGCCGCAAACCCCACGAAAACGAAGATTTCGCAGTATCCGCATGTCAAACGCACTGTGAAATGCTGAAAACACCAGAAAACGTGTTTCTCGCATTCAATAGCACAAAAACAGCGATTTCGGCGATTCTGCACACATGACACAGAAGAATCTCGACGATTATCACTGACAATGCATATCTCAGCCGGAAACCCAACGAAACCGAAGATATCGCAGTTTCCGCATGTCAAACGCACTGTGGAGTGCTGAAAACACCAGAAAACGTGTTTCTCGCATTCAATAGCACAAAAACAGCGATTTCGGTGATTCTGCACACTTGTCACAGAAGAAACATGAAGATTATCTCAGAAAATGCGTATCTGAGCTGGAAGCCCAACGAAACCGAAGATATCGCAGTTTCCGCATGTCAAACGCACTGTGGAGTGCTGATAACACCAGAAAACGTGTTTTTCGCATTCAATAGCACGAAAGCAGCGATTTCGGTGATTCTGCACACTTGTCACAGAAGAAACTCGAAGATTATCACAGAAAATGCATATCTCAGCTGGAAACCCAACGAAACCGAAGATATCGCAGTTTCCGCATGTCAAACGCACTGTGGAGTGCTGAAAACACCAGAAAACGTGTTTTTCGTATTCAATAGCACGAAAACAGCGATTTCGGTGATTCTGCACACTTGACACAGAAGAACGTCGACGACTATCACAGAAAATGCATATCTCAGCTGGAAACCCAACGAAACCGAAGATATCGCAGTTTCCGCATGTCAAACGCACTGTGGAGTGCTGATAACACCAGAAAACGTGTTTCTTGCATTCAATAGCACGAAAACAGCGATTTCGTTGATTCTGCACACTTGACACAGAAGAACGTCGACGATTATCACTGAAAATGCATATCTCAGCTGGAAACCCAACGAAACCGAAGATATCGCAGTTTCCGCATTTCAAACGCACTGTGGAGTGCTGAAAACATCAGAAAACGTGTTTCTCGCATTCAATAGCACGAAAACAGCGATTTCGTTGATTCTGCACACTTGACACAGAAGAATCTCGACGATTATCACTGCAAATGCATATCTCAGCTGGAAACCCAACGAAACCGAAGATATCGCAGTTTCCGCATGTCAAACGCACTGTGGAGTGCTGAATACACCAGAAAACGTGTTTCTCGCATTCAATAGCACGAAAACAGCGATTTGGGTGATTATGTACAGTTGTCACAGAAGAAACTCGAAGATTATCACTGAAAATGCATATCTCAGCCGAAAACCCCACGAAAACGAAGATTTCGCAGATTCCGCATGACAAACGCACTGTCGAGTGCTGAAAACACCAGAAAACGTGTTTCTCGCATTCAATAGCACAAAAACAGCGATTTCGGTTATTCTGCACACTTGTCACAGAAGAATCATGAAGATTATCACAGAAAATGCGTATCTCAGCTGGAAGCCCAACGAAACCGAAGATATCGCCGGTTCTGCATGTCAAACACACTGTGGAGTGCTGAAAACACCAGAAAGCGTGTTTCTCGCATTCAATAGCACAAAAACAGCGATTTCGGTGATTCTGCACACTTGTCACAGAAGAATCATGAAGATTATCACAGAAAATGCGTATCTGAGCTGGAAGCCCAACGAAACCGAAGATATCGCAGTTTCCGCATGTCAAACGCACTGTGGAGTGCTGATAACACCAGAAAACGTGTTTTTCGCATTCAATAGCACGAAAGCACGATTTCGGTGATTCTGCACACTTGTCACAAAAGAAACTCGAAGATTATCACTGAAAATGCATATCTCAGCTGGAAACCCAACGAAACCGAAGATATCGCAGTTTCCGCATTACAAACGCACTGTGGAGTGCTGAAAACACCAGAAAACGTGTTTCTTGCATTCAATAGCACCAAAACAGCGATTTCGGTGATTCGGCACACTTGTCACAGAAGAATCATGAAGATTGTCACAGAAAATGCGTATCTCATCTGGAAGCCCAACGTAACCGAAGATATCGCAGTTTCCGCATGTCAAACGCACTGTGGAGTGCTGATAACACCAGAAAACGTGTTTCTCGCATTCAATAGCACGAAAACAGCGATTTCGGTGATTCTGCACACTTGACACAGAAGAATCTCGTCGATTATCACTGAAAATGCATATCTCAGACGGAAACCCCACGAAAACGAAGATTTCGCTGGTTCTGCATGTCAAACGCACTGTGGAGTGCTGAAAACACCAGAAAACGTGTTTTTCGCATTCAATAGCACGAAAACCGCAATGTCGGTGATTCTGCACACTCGTCACCGAAGAATCATGAAGATTATCACTGAAAATGCATATCTCAGCTGGAAACCCAACGAAACCGAAGATATCGCAGTTTCCGCATGTCAAACGCACTGTAGAGTGCTGAAAGCACCAGAAAACGTGTTTCTCGCATTCAATAGCACCAAAACAGCGATTTCGGTGATTCTGCACACTTGTCACAGAAGAATCATGAAGATTATCACAGAAAATGCGTATCTCAGCTGGAAGCCCAACGTAACCGAAGATATCGCAGTTTCCGCATGTCAAACGCACTGTGGAGAGCTGATAACATCAGAAAACGTGTTTTTCGCATTCAATTGCACGAAAGCAGCGATTTCGGTGATTCTGCACACTTGCCACAGAAGAAACTCGATGATTATCACAGAAAATGCATATCTCAGCTGGGAACCCAACGAAACCGAAGATATCGCAGTTTCCGCATGTCAAACGCACTGTTGAGTGCTGATAACACCAGAAAACGTGTTTCTCGCATTCAATAGCACGAAAGCAGCGATTTCGGTTATTCTGCACACTTGTCACCGAAGAAACCCGAAGATTATCACCGAAAATGCATATCTCAGCTGGAAACCCAACCAAACCGAAGATATCGCAGTTTCCGCATGTCAAACGCATTGTGGAGTGCTGAAAACACCAGAAAACGTGTTTATCGCATTTAATAGCACGAAAACAGCGATTTCGGTGATTCTGCACACATGTCACAGAGGAATCATGAAGATTATCACTGAAAATGCATATCTCAGCTGGAAACCCAACGAAACCGAAGATATCGCAGTTTCCGCATGTCAAACGCACTGTGGAGTGCTGAAACACAAGAAAACGTGTTTCTCGCATTCAATAGCACCAAAACAGCGATTTCGGTGATTCTTCACACTTGACACAGAAGAATCTCGACGACTATCACTGAAAATGCATATCTCAGCCGGAAACCCCACGAAAACGAAGATTTCGCCCGTTCTGCATGTCAAACGCACTGTGGAGTGCTGAAAACACCAGAAAACGTGTTTTTCGCATTCAATAGCGCGAAAACAGCAATGTCCGTGATTCTGCACACTCGTCACTGAAGAATCATGAAGATTATCACTGAAAATGCATATCTCAGCTGGAAACCCAACGAAACCGAAGATATCGCACTTTCCGCATGTCAAACGCACTGTTGAGTGCTGAAAACACCAGAAAACGTGTTTCTTGCATTCAATAGCACAAAAACAGCGATTTCGGTGATTCTGCACACTTGCCACAGAAGAATCATGAAGATTCTCACAGAAAATGCGTATCTGAGCTGGAAGCCCAACCAAACCGAAGATATCGCAGTTTCCGCATGTCAAACGCATTGTGGAGTGCTGAAAACACCAGAAAACGTGTTTATCGCATTTAATAGCACGAAAACAGCGATTTCGGTGATTCTGCACACATGTCACAGAGGAATCATGAAGATTATCACTGAAAATGCATATCTCAGCTGGAAACCCAACGAAACCGAAGATATCGCAGTTTCCGCATGTCAAACGCACTGTCGAGTGCTGAAAACACCAGAAATCGTGTTTCTCGCATTCAATAGCACAAAAACAGCGATTTCGGTTATTCTGCACACTTGTCACAGAAGAATCATGAAGATTATCACAGAAAATGCGTATCTCAGCTGGAAGCCCAACGAAACCGAAGATATCGCAGTTTCCGCATGTCAAACGCACTGTGGAGTGCTGATAACACCAGAAAACGTGTTTCTCGCATTCAATAGCACGAAAACAGCGATTTCGGTGATTCTTCACACTTCTGACAGAGGAATCTCGACGATTATCACTGAAAATGCATATCTCAGCTGGAAACCCAACGAAACCGAAGATATCGCAGTTTCCGCAAATCAAACGCACTGTGGAGTGCTGAATACACCAGTAAACGTGTTTCTCGCATTCAATAGCACGAAAACTGCGATTTCGGTGATTCTGCACACTTCTGACAGAGGAATCTCGACGATTATCACTGAAAATGCATATCTCAGCTGGAAACCCAACGAAACCGAAGATATCGCAGTTTCCGCAAGTCAAACGCACTGTGGAGTGCTGAATACACCAGAAAACGTGTTTCTCGCATTCAATAGCACGAAAACAGCGATTTCGGTGATTATGTACAGTTGTCACAGAAGAAACTCGAAGATTATCACTGAAAATGCATATCTCAGCCGAAAACCCCACGAAAACGAAGATTTCGCAGATTCCGCATGTCAAACGCACTGTCGAGTGCTGAAAACACCAGAAAACGTGTTTCTCGCATTCAATAGCACAAAAACAGCGATTTCGGTGATTCTGCACACTTGTCACAGAAGAATCATGAAGATTATCACAGAAAATGCGTATCTCAGCTGGAAGCCCAACGAAACCGAAGATATCGCAGTTTCCGCATGTCAAACGCACTGTAGAGTGCTGAAATCACCAGAAAACGTGTTTCTTGCATTCAATAGCACCAAAACAGCGATTTCGGTGATTCGGCACACTTGTCACAGAAGAATCATGAAGATTATCACAGAAAATGCGTATCTCATCAGGAAACCCAACGAAACCGAAGATATCGCAGTTTCCGCATGTCAAACGCACTGTGGAGTGCTGAAATCACAAGAAAACGTGTTTCTCGCATTCAATAGCACGAAAACAGCGATTTCGGTGATTCTGCACACTTGCCACAGAAGAATCATGAAGATTTTCACAGAAAATGCGTATGTCATCAGGAAACCCAACGAAACCGAAGATATCGCAGTTTCCGCATGTCAAACGCACTGTGGAGTGCTGATAACACCAGAAAACGTGTTTTTCGCTTTGAATAGCACGAAAGCAGCGATTTCGGTTATTCTGCACACTTGTCACCGAAGAAACCCGAAGATTATCACCGAAAATGCATATCTCAGCTGGAAACCCAACCAAACCGAAGATATCGCAGTTTCCGCATGTCAAACGCATTGTGGAGTGCTGAAAACACCAGAAAACGTGTTTATCGCATTTAATAGCACGAAAACAGCGATTTCGGTGATTCTGCACACATGTCACAGAGGAATCATGAAGATTATCACTGAAAATGCATATCTCAGCTGGAAACCCAACGAAACCGAAGATATCGCAGTTTCCGCATGTCAAACGCACTGTGGAGTGCTGAAACACAAGAAAACGTGTTTCTCGCATTCAATAGCACCAAAACAGCGATTTCGGTGATTCTTCACACTTGACACAGAAGAATCTCGACGACTATCACTGAAAATGCATATCTCAGCCGGAAACCCCACGAAAACGAAGATTTCGCCCGTTCTGCATGTCAAACGCACTGTGGAGTGCTGAAAACACCAGAAAACGTGTTTTTCGCATTCAATAGCGCGAAAACAGCAATGTCCGTGATTCTGCACACTCGTCACTGAAGAATCATGAAGATTATCACTGAAAATGCATATCTCAGCTGGAAACCCAACGAAACCGAAGATATCGCACTTTCCGCATGTCAAACGCACTGTTGAGTGCTGAAAACACCAGAAAACGTGTTTCTTGCATTCAATAGCACAAAAACAGCGATTTCGGTGATTCTGCACACTTGCCACAGAAGAATCATGAAGATTCTCACAGAAAATGCGTATCTGAGCTGGAAGCCCAACGAAACCGAAGATATCGCAGTTTCCGCATGTCAAACGCACTGTCGAGTGCTGAAAACACCAGAAATCGTGTTTCTCGCATTCAATAGCACAAAAACAGCGATTTCGGTTATTCTGCACACTTGTCACAGAAGAATCATGAAGATTATCACAGAAAATGCGTATCTCAGCTGGAAGCCCAACGAAACCGAAGATATCGCAGTTTCCGCATGTCAAACGCACTGTGGAGTGCTGATAACACCAGAAAACGTGTTTCTCGCATTCAATAGCACGAAAACAGCGATTTCGGTGATTCTTCACACTTCTGACAGAGGAATCTCGACGATTATCACTGAAAATGCATATCTCAGCTGGAAACCCAACGAAACCGAAGATATCGCAGTTTCCGCAAATCAAACGCACTGTGGAGTGCTGAATACACCAGTAAACGTGTTTCTCGCATTCAATAGCACGAAAACAGCGATTTCGGTGATTATGTACAGTTGTCACAGAAGAAACTCGAAGATTATCACTGAAAATGCATATCTCAGCCGAAAACCCCACGAAATCGAAGATTTCGCAGATTCCGCATGTCAAACGCACTGTCGAGTGCTGAAAACACCAGAAAACGTGTTTCTCGCATTCAATAGCACAAAAACAGCGATTTCGGTTATTCTGCACACTTGTCACAAGAGAATCATGAAGATTATCACAGAAAATGCGTATCTCAGCTGGAAGCCCAACGAAACCGAAGATATCGCCGGTTCTGCATGTCAAACAACTGTGGAGTTCTGAAAACACCAGAAAACGTGTTTTTCGCATTCAGTAGCACGAAAACAGCAATGTCGGTGTTTCTGCATACTCGTCACTGAAGAATCTCGACGATTATCACTGAAAATGCATATCTCAGCTGGAAACCCAACGAAACCGAAGATATCGCAGTTTCCGCATGTCAAACGCACTGTGGAGTGCTGATAACACCAGAAAGCGTGTTTTTCGCATTCAATAGCACGAAAACAGCGATTTCTGTGATTCTGCACACTTGTCACACAAGAAACTCGTAGATTATCACAGAAAATGCATATCTCAGCTGGAAACCCAACGAAACCGAAGATATCGCTGTTTCCGCATGTCAAACGCACTGTGGAATGCTGAAAACTCCAGAAAACGTGTTTCTCGCATTCAATAGCACGAAAACAGCGATTTCGGTGATTCTGCACACTTGACACAGAAGAATCTCGTCGATTATCACTGAAAATGCATATCTCAGCTGGAAACCCAACGAAACCGAAGATATCGCAGTTTCCGCATGTCAAACGCACTGTGGAGTGCTGAAAACACCAGAAAACGTGTTTCTCGCATTCAATAGCACGAAAACAGCGATTTCGGTAATTCTGCACACTTGACACAGAAGAATCTCGTCGATTATCACTGAAAATGCATATCTCAGCTGGAAACCCTACGAAACCGAAGATATCGCAGTTTCCGCATGTCTAACGCACTGTAGAGTGCTGAAAACACCAGAAAACGTGTTTCTTGCATTCAATAGCACCAAAACAGCGATTTCGGTGATTCTGCACACTTGTCACAGAAGAAACTTGAAGATTATCACTGAAAATGCATATCTCAGCCGAAAACCCCACGAAAACGAAGATATCGCCGGTTCTGCATGTCAAACGCACTGTGGAGTGCTGAAAACACCGGAAAACGTGTTTCTCGCATTCAATAGCACAAAAACAGCGATTTCGGTGATTCTGCACACTTGTCACAGAAGAATCATGAAGATTATCACAGAAAATGCGTATCTGAGCTGGAAGCCCAACGAAACCGAAGATATCGCAGTTTCCGCATGTCAAACGCACTGTGGTGTGCTGATAGCACCAGAAAACGTGTTTCTTGCATTCAATAGCACGAAAACAGCGATTTCGTTGATTCTGCACACTTGTCACCGAAGAAACTCGAAGATTATCACAGAAAATGCATATCTCAGCTGGAAACCCAACGAAACCGAAGATATCGCAGTTTCCGCATGTCTAACGCACTATGGTGCGCTGAAAACACCAGAAAACATGTTTATCGCATTTAATAGCACGAAAACAGCGGTTTCGGTGATTCTGCACACATGTCACAGAAGAATCATGAAGATTATCACTGAAAATGCATATCTCAGCTGGAAACCCAACGAAACCGAAGATATCGCAGTTTCCGCATGTCAAACGCACTGTGGAGTGCTGAAAACACCAGAAAACGTGTTTCTCGCATTCAATAGCACAAAAACAGCGATTTCGGTGATTCTGCACACTTGTCACAGAAGAATCATGAAGATTATCACAGAAAATGCGTATCTCAGCTGGAAGCCCAACGAAACCGAAGATATCGCAGTTTCCGCATGTCAAACGCACTGTGGAGTGCTGAAAACACCAGAAAACGTGTTTTTCGCATTTAATAGCACGAAAGCACGATTTCGGTGATTCTGCACTCTTGTCACAGAAGAAACTCGAAGATTATCACAGAAAATGCATATCTCAGCTGGAAACCCAACGAAACCGATGATATCGCAGTTTCCGTATGTCTAACGCACTCTGGTGTGCTGAAAACACCAGAAAACGTGTTTATCGCATTCAATAGCACGAAAACAGCGATTTCGGTGATTGTGTACACTTGTCACAGAAGAATCATGAAGATTATCACAGAAAATGCGTATCTCAGCTGGAAGCCCAACGAAACCGAAGATATCGCCGGTTCTGCATGTCAAACGCACTGTGGAGTGCTGAAAACACCAGAAAACGTGTTTCTCGCATTCAGTAGCACAAAAACAGCGATTTCGGTGATTCTGCACCCTTGTCACAGAAGAATCATGAAGATTATCACAGAAAATGCGTATCTCAGCTGGAAGCCCAACGAAACCGAAGATATCGCAGTTTCCGCATGTCAAACGCACGGTGGAGTGCTGATAACACCACAAAACGTGTTTCTCGCACTCAATAGCACGAAAACAGCAATGTCGGTGATTCTGCAAACTTGTCACGGAAGAATCTCGACGATTCTCACAGAAAATGCATATCTCAGCTGGAAACCCAACGTAACCGAAGATATCGCAGTTTCCGCATGTCAAACGCACTGTGGAGTGCTGAAAACACCAGAAAACGTGTTTCTCGCATTCAACAGCACGAAAACAGCGATTTCGTTGATTCTGCACACTTGACACAGAAGAATCCCGACGATTATTATTGAAAATGCATATCTCAGCCGGAAACCCCACGAAAACGAAGATTTCGCCGGTTCTGCATGTCAAACGCACCTTGGAGTGCTGAAAACACCAGAAAACGTGTTTCTCGCATTCAATAGCACGAAAACAGCGATTTCGGTGATTCTGCATGCTTCTCACAGAAGAATATCCAAGAATATCGTAGAAAATGCATGTCTCAGCTGGAAACCAAACGAAACCGAAGATATCGCAGTTTCTGCATGTCAAACGCCCTGTGGAGTGCTGAAAACACCACAAAACGTGTTTCTCGCACTCAATAGCACGAAAACAGCAATGTCGGTGATTCTGCAAACTTGTCACGGAAGAATCTCGACGATTATCACAGAAAATGCATATCTCAGCTGGAAACCCAACGTAACCGAAGATATCGCAGTTTCCGCATGTCAAACGCACTGTGGAGTGCTGATAACACCAAAAAACGTGTTTTTCGCATTCAATAGCACGAAAACACGATTTCGGTGATTCTGCACACTTGTCACAGAAGAAACTCGAAGATTATCACAGAAAATGCATATCTCAGCTGGAAACCCAACGAAACCGATGATATCGCAGTTTCCGTATGTCTAACGCACTGTGGAGTGCTGATAACACCAGAAAACGTGTTTTTCGCATTCAATAGCACGAAAACACGATTTCGGTGATTCTGCACACTTGTCACAGAAGAAACTCGAAGATTATCACAGAAAATGCATATCTCAGCTGGAAACCCAACGAAACCGATGATATCGCAGTTTCCGTATGTCTAACGCACTGTGGTGTGCTGAAAACACCAGAAAACATGTTTATCGCATTCAATAGCACGAAAACAGCGATTTCGGTGATTATGTACACTTGACACAGAAGAATCTCGACGATTATCACTGAAAATGCATATCTCAGCCGGAAACCCCACGAAAACAAAGATTTCGCAGGTTCTGCATGTCAAACGCACTGTGGAGTGCTGATAACACCAGAAAACGTGTTTTTCGCATTCAATAGCACGAAAACAGCGATTTCTGTTATTCTGTACACTTGTCACACAAGAAACTCGTAGATTATCACAGAAAATGCATATCTCAGCTGGAAACCCAACGAAACCGAAGATATCGCAGTTCCCGCATGTCAAACGCACTGTGGAGTGCTGATAACACCAGAAAACGTGTTTTTCGCATTTAATAGCACGAAAGCACGATTTCGGTGATTCTGCACTCTTGTCACAGAAGAAACTCGAAGATTATCACAGAAAATGCATATCTCAGCTGGAAACCCAACGAAACCGATGATATCGCAGTTTCCGTATGTCTAACGCACTCTGGTGTGCTGAAAACACCAGAAAACGTGTTTATCGCATTCAATAGCACGAAAACAGCGATTTCGGTGATTGTGTACACTTGTCACAGAAGAATCATGAAGATTATCACAGAAAATGCGTATCTCAGCTGGAAGCCCAACGAAACCGAAGATATCGCCGGTTCTGCATGTCAAACGCACTGTGGAGTGCTGAAAACACCAGAAAACGTGTTTCTCGCATTCAGTAGCACAAAAACAGCGATTTCGGTGATTCTGCACCCTTGTCACAGAAGAATCATGAAGATTATCACAGAAAATGCGTATCTGAGCTGGAAGCCCAACGAAACCGAAGATATCGCAGTTTCCGCATGTCAAACGCACGGTGGAGTGCTGATAACACCACAAAACGTGTTTCTCGCACTCAATAGCACGAAAACAGCAATGTCGGTGATTCTGCAAACTTGTCACGGAAGAATCTCGACGATTCTCACAGAAAATGCATATCTCAGCTGGAAACCCAACGTAACCGAAGATATCGCAGTTTCCGCATGTCAAACGCACTGTGGAGTGCTGAAAACACCAGAAAACGTGTTTCTCGCATTCAACAGCACGAAAACAGCGATTTCGTTGATTCTGCACACTTGACACAGAAGAATCCCGACGATTATTATTGAAAATGCATATCTCAGCCGGAAACCCCACGAAAACGAAGATTTCGCCGGTTCTGCATGTCAAACGCACCTTGGAGTGCTGAAAACACCAGAAAACGTGTTTCTCGCATTCAATAGCACGAAAACAGCGATTTCGGTGATTCTGCATGCTTCTCACAGAAGAATATCCAAGAATATCGTAGAAAATGCATGTCTCAGCTGGAAACCAAACGAAACCGAAGATATCGCAGTTTCTGCATGTCAAACGCCCTGTGGAGTGCTGAAAACACCACAAAACGTGTTTCTCGCACTCAATAGCACGAAAACAGCAATGTCGGTGATTCTGCAAACTTGTCACGGAAGAATCTCGACGATTATCACAGAAAATGCATATCTCAGCTGGAAACCCAACGTAACCGAAGATATCGCAGTTTCCGCATGTCAAACGCACTGTGGAGTGCTGATAACACCAGAAAACGTGTTTTTCGCATTCAATAGCACGAAAACACGATTTCGGTGATTCTGCACACTTGTCACAGAAGAAACTCGAAGATTATCACAGAAAATGCATATCTCAGCTGGAAACCCAACGAAACCGATGATATCGCAGTTTCCGTATGTCTAACGCACTGTGGTGTGCTGAAAACACCAGAAAACATGTTTATCGCATTCAATAGCACGAAAACAGCGATTTCGGTGATTATGTACACTTGTCACAGAAGAATCATGAAGATTATCACAGAAAATGCGTATCTCAGCTGGAAACCCAACGAAACCGAAGATATCGCCGGTTCTGCATGTCAAACGCACTGTGGAGTGCTGAAAACACCAGAAAACGTGTTTCTCGCATTCAATAGCACAAAAACAGCGATTTCGGTGATTCTGCACCCTTGTCACAGAAGAAACATGAAGATTATCACAGAAAATGCGTATCTGAGCTGGAAGCCCAACGAAACCGAAGATATCGCAGTTTCCGCATGTCAAACGCACTGTGGAATGCTGAAAAATCCAGAAAACGTGTTTTTCGCATTCAATAGCACGAACACAGCGATTTCGGTGATTCAGCACACTTGTCACAGAAGAATCTCGAAGATTATCACAGAAAATGCGTATCTCAGCTGGATACCCAACGAAACCGAAGATATCGCAGTTTCCGCATGTCAAACGCACTGTGGAGTGCTGAAAACACCAGAAAACGTGTTTCTCGCATTCAATAGCACGAAAACAGCGATTTCGGTGATTCAGCACACTTGACACAGAAGAATCTCGACGATTATCACTGAATATGCGTATCTCAGCCGGAAACCCCACGAAAACGAAGATTTCGCAGGTTCTGCATGTCAAACGCACTGTGGAGTGCTGAAAACACCAGAACACGTGTTTCTCGCATTCAACAGCACGAAAACAGCGATTTCGGTGATTCTGCATGCTTCTCACAGAAGAATATCCAAGAATATCGTAGAAAATGCATGTCTCAGCTGGAAACCAAACGAAACCGAAGATATCGCAGTTTCTGCATGTCAAACGCCCTGTGGAGTGCTGAAAACACCACAAAACGTGTTTCTCGCAATCAATAGCACGAAAACAGCAATGTCGGTGATTCTGCAAACTTGTCACGGAAGAATCTCGACGATTATCACAGAAAATGCATATCTCAGCTGGAAACCCAACGTAACCGAAGATATCGCAGTTTCCGCATGTCAAACGCACTGTGGAGTGCTGAAAACACCAGAAAACGTGTTTCTCGCATTCAACAGCACGAACACAGCGATTTCGTTGATTCTGCACACTTGACACAGAAGAATCCCGACGATTATTACTGAAAATGCATATCTCAGCCGGAATCCCCACGAAAACGAAGATTTCGCCGGTTCTGCATGTCAAACGCACTGTGGTGTGCTGAAAACACCAGAAAACGTGTTTCTCGCATTTAATAGCACGAAAACAGCGATTTCGGTGAATCTGCACACTTGACACAGAAGAATCTCGACGATTATCACTGAAAACGCATATCTCAGCCGGAAACCCCACGAAACCGAAGATATCGCAGTTTCCGCGTGTCAAACGCACTGTGGAGTGCTGAAAACACCAGAAAACGTGTTTCTCGCATTCAATAGCACGAAAACAGCAATTTCTGTGATTCTGCACACTTGTCACACAAGAAACTCGTAGATTATCACAGAAAATGCATATCTCAGCTGGAAACCCAACGAAACCGAAGATATCGCAGTTTCCGCATGTCAAACGCACTGTGGAATGCTGAAGACTCCAGAAAACGTGTTTTTCGCATTTAATAGCACGAAAACAGCAATGTCGGTGATTCTGCACACTTGTCACAGAAGAATCATGAAGATTATCACTGAAAATGCATATCTCAGCTGGAAACCCAACGAAACCGAAGATATCGCAGTTTCCGCATGTCAAACGCCCTGTGGAGTGCTGAAAACACCAGAAAACGTGTTTCTCGCATTCAATAGCACGAAAACAGCGATTTCGGTGATTCAGCACACTTGTCACAGAAGAATCTCGAAGATTATCACTGAAAATGCATATCTCAGCTGGAAACCCAAGGAAACCGAAGATATCGCAGTTTCGCATGTCAAACTCACTGTGGAGTGCTGAAAACACCAGAGAACGTATTTTCGCATTCAATAGCACGAAAACAGCGATTTCTGTGATTCTGTACATTTGTCACAGAAGAATCATGAAGATTATAACTGAAAATGCATATCTCTGCTGGAAATCCAACGAAACCGAAGATATCGCAGTTTCCGCATGTCAAACGCACTGTGAAGTGCTGAAAACACCAGAAAACTTGTTTCTCGCATTCAATAGCACAAAAACAGCGATTTCGGTGATTCTGCACCCTTGTCACAGAAGAATCATGAAGATTATCACAGAAAATGCGTATCTGAGCTGGAAGCCCAACGAAACCGAAGATATCGCAGTTTCCGCATGTCAAACGCACGGTGGAGTGCTGATAACACCACAAAACGTGTTTCTCGCACTCAATAGCACGAAAACAGCAATGTCGGTGATTCTGCAAACTTGTCACGGAAGAATCTCGACGATTCTCACAGAAAATGCATATCTCAGCTGGAAACCCAACGAAACCGAAGATATCGCAGTTTCCGCAAGTCAAACGCACTGTGGAGTGCTGAAAACACCAGAAAACGTGTTTCTCGCATTTAATGGCACGAAAACAGCGATTTCGGTGATTCTGCACACTTGTCACAGAAGAATCATGAAGATTATCACAGAAAATGCGTATCTGAGCTGGAAGCCCAACGAAACCGAAGATATCGCAGTTTCCGCATGTCAAACGCACTGTGGTGTGCTGATAGCATCAGAAAACGTGTTTCTTGCATTCAATAGCACGAAAACAGCGATTTCGTTGATTCTGCACACTTGTCACAGAAGAATCATGAAGATTATCACAGAAAATGCGTATCTGAGCTGGAAGCCCAACGAAACCGAAGATATCGCAGTTTCCGCATGTCAAACGCACTGTGGTGTGCTGATAGCACCAGAAAACGTGTTTCTTGCATTCAATAGCACGAAAACAGCGATTTCGTTGATTCTGCACACTTGTCACCGAAGAAACTCGAAGATTATCACAGAAAATGCATATCTCAGCTGGAAACTCAACGAAACCGAAGATATCGCAGTTTCAGCATGTCTAACGCACTATGGTGCGCTGAAAACACCAGAAAACATGTTTATCGCATTTAATAGCACGAAAACAGCGATTTCGGTGATTCTGCACACATGTCACAGAAGAATCATGAAGATTATCACAGAAAATGCGTATCTGAGCTGGAAGCCCAACGAAACCGAAGATATCGCAGTTTCCGCATGTCAAACGCACTGTGGTGTGCTGATAGCACCAGAAAACGTGTTTCTTGCATTCAATAGCACGAAAACAGCGATTTCGTTGATTCTGCACACTTGTCACAGAAGAATCATGAAGATTATCACAGAAAATGCGTATCTGAGCTGGAAGCCCAACGAAACCGAAGATATCGCAGTTTCCGCATGTCAAACGCACTGTGGTGTGCTGATAGCACCAGAAAACGTGTTTCTTGCATTCAATAGCACGAAAACAGCGATTTCGTTGATTCTGCACACTTGTCACCGGAGAAACTCGAAGATTATCACAGAAAATGCATATCTCAGCTGGAAACCCAACGAAACCGAAGATATCGCAGTTTCCGCATGTCAAACGCACTGTGAAGTGCTGAAAACACCAGAAAACTTGTTTCTCGCATTCAATAGCACAAAAACAGCGATTTCGGTGATTCTGCACACTTGTCACAGAAAAATCATGAAGATTATCACAGAAAATGCGTATCTGAGCTGGAAGCCCAACGAAACCGAAGATATCGCAGTTTCCGCATGTCAAACGCACTGTGGTGTGCTGATAGCACCAGAAAACGTGTTTCTTGCATTCAATAGCACAAAAACAGCGATTTCGGTGATTCTGCACACTTGTCACAGAAGAATCATGAAGATTATCACAGAAAATGCGTATCTCAGCTGGAAGCCCAACGAAACCGAAGATATCGCAGTTTCCGCATGTCAAACGCACTGTGGAGTGCTGAAAACACCAGAAAACGTGTTTCTCGCATTCAATAGCACGAAAACAGCGATTTCGGTGATTCTACACTTGTCACAAAAGAATCATGAAGATTATCACTGAAAATGCATATGTCAGCTGGAACCCCAACGAAACCGAAGATATCGCAGTTTCCGCATGTCAAACGCACTGTGGAGTGCTGAAAACACCAGAAACCGTGTTTCTCGCATTCAATAGCGCGAAAACAGCGATTTCGGTGATTCTACACTTGTCACAGATGAATCATGAGGATTATCACTGAAAATGCATATCTTAGCTGGAAACCCCACGAACACGAAGATATCGCAGTTTCCGCATATCAAACGCACTGTGGAATGTTGAAAACACCACAAAACGTGTTTTTCTCATTAAATAGCACGAAAACAGCGATTTCGGTGATTCTGCACACTTGTCACAGAAGAATCATGAAGATTATCACAGAAAATGCGTATCTCAGCTGGAAGCCCAACGAAACCGAAGATATCGCAGTTTCCGCATGTCAAACGCACTGTAGAGTGCTGAAATCACCAGAAAACGTGTTTCTTGCATTCAATAGCACCAAAACAGCGATTTCGGTGATTCGGCACACTTGTCACAGAAGAATCATGAAGATTATCACAGAAAATGCGTATCTCATCAGGAAACCCAACGAAACCGAAGATATCGCAGTTTCCGCATGTCAAACGCACTGTGGAGTGCTGAAATCACAAGAAAACGTGTTTCTCGCATTCAATAGCACGAAAACAGCGATTTCGGTGATTCTGCACTCTTGCCACAGAAGAATCATGAAGATTTTCACAGAAAATGCGTATGTCATCAGGAAACCCAACCAAACCGAAGATATCGCAGTTTCCGCATGTCAAACGCACTGTGGAGTGCTGAAAGCACCAGAAAACGTGTTTCTCGCATTCAATAGCACGAAAACAGCGATTTCGGTGATTCTTCACACTTGACACAGAAGAATCATGAAGATTATCACAGAAAATGCGTATCTCATCAGGAAACCCAACGAAACCGAAGATATCGCAGTTTCCGCATGTCAAACGCACTGTGGAGTGCTGAAATCACAAGAAAACGTGTTTCTCGCATTCAATAGCACGAAAACAGCGATTTCGGTGATTCTGCACACTTGCCACAGAAGAATCATGAAGATTCTCACAGAAAATGCGTATCTGATCAGGAAACCCAACGAAACCGAAGATATCGCAGTTTCCGCATGTCAAACGCACTGTGGAGTGCTGAAAGCACCAGAAAACGTGTTTCTCGCATTCAATAGCACGAAAACAGCGATTTCGGTGATTCAGCACACTTGTCACAGAAGAATCTCGAAGATTATCACAGAAAATGCGTATCTCAGCTGGAAAACCAACGAAACCGAAGATATCGCAGTTTCCGCATGTCAAACGCACTGTGGAGTGCTGAAAACACCAGAAAACGTGTTTCTCGCATTCAATAGCACGAAAACAGCGATTTCGGTGATTCAGCACAATTGTCACAGAAGAATCTCGAAGATTATCACAGAAAATGCGTATCTCAGCTGGAAACCCAACGAAACCGAAGATATCGCAGTTTCCGCATGTCAAACGCACTGTGGAGTGCTGAAATCACAAGAAAACGTGTTTCTCGCATTCAATAGCACGAAAACAGCGATTTCGGTGATTCTGCACTCTTGCCACAGAAGAATCATGAAGATTTTCACAGAAAATGCGTATGTCATCAGGAAACCCAACCAAACCGAAGATATCGCAGTTTCCGCATGTCAAACGCACTGTGGAGTGCTGAAAGCACCAGAAAACGTGTTTCTCGCATTCAATAGCACGAAAACAGCGATTTCGGTGATTCTTCACACTTGACACAGAAGAATCATGAAGATTATCACAGAAAATGCGTATCTCATCAGGAAACCCAACGAAACCGAAGATATCGCAGTTTCCGCATGTCAAACGCACTGTGGAGTGCTGAAATCACAAGAAAACGTGTTTCTCGCATTCAATAGCACGAAAACAGCGATTTCGGTGATTCTGCACACTTGCCACAGAAGAATCATGAAGATTCTCACAGAAAATGCGTATCTGATCAGGAAACCCAACGAAACCGAAGATATCGCAGTTTCCGCATGTCAAACGCACTGTGGAGTGCTGAAAGCACCAGAAAACGTGTTTCTCGCATTCAATAGCACGAAAACAGCGATTTCGGTGATTCAGCACACTTGTCACAGAAGAATCTCGAAGATTATCACAGAAAATGCGTATCTCAGCTGGAAAACCAACGAAACCGAAGATATCGCAGTTTCCGCATGTCAAACGCACTGTGGAGTGCTGAAAACACCAGAAAACTTGTTTTTCGCATTCAATAGCACGAAAACAGCAATGTCGGTGATTCTGCACACTTGCCACAGAAGAATCATGAAGATTATCACTGAAAATGCATATCTCAGCTGGAAATCCAACCAAACCGAAGATATCGCAGTTTCCGCATGTCAAACGCCCTGTGGAGTGCTGAAAACACCAGAAAACGTGTTTCTCGCATTCAATAGCACGAAAACAGCGATTTCGGTGATTCAGCACAATTGTCACAGAAGAATCTCGAGGATTATCACAGAAAATGCGTATCTCAGCTGGAAACCCAACGAAACCGAAGATATCGCAGTTTCCGCATGTCAAACGCACTGTGGAGTGCTGAAATCACAAGAAAACGTGTTTCTCGCATTCAATAGCACGAAAACAGCGATTTCGGTGATTCTGCACTCTTGCCACAGAAGAATCATGAAGATTTTCACAGAAAATGCGTATGTCATCAGGAAACCCAACCAAACCGAAGATATCGCAGTTTCCGCATGTCAAACGCACTGTGGAGTGCTGAAAGCACCAGAAAACGTGTTTCTCGCATTCAATAGCACGAAAACAGCGATTTCGGTGATTCTTCACACTTGACACAGAAGAATCATGAAGATTATCACAGAAAATGCGTATCTCATCAGGAAACCCAACGAAACCGAAGATATCGCAGTTTCCGCATGTCAAACGCACTGTGGAGTGCTGAAATCACAAGAAAACGTGTTTCTCGCATTCAATAGCACGAAAACAGCGATTTCGGTGATTCTGCACACTTGCCACAGAAGAATCATGAAGATTCTCACAGAAAATGCGTATCTGATCAGGAAACCCAACGAAACCGAAGATATCGCAGTTTCCGCATGTCAAACGCACTGTGGAGTGCTGAAAGCACCAGAAAACGTGTTTCTCGCATTCAATAGCACGAAAACAGCGATTTCGGTGATTCTGCATGCTTCTCACAGAAGAATATCCAAGAATATCGTAGAAAATGCATGTCTCAGCTGGAAACCAAACGAAACCGAAGATATCGCAGTTTCTGCATGTCAAACGCCCTGTGGAGTGCTGAAAACACCACAAAACGTGTTTCTCGCACTCAATAGCACGAAAACAGCAATGTCGGTGATTCTGCAAACTTGTCACGGAAGAATCTCGACGATAATCACAGAAAATGCATATCTCAGCTGGAAACCCAACGTAACCGAAGATATCGCAGTTTCCGCATGTCAAACGCACTGTGGAGTGCTGATAACACCAGAAAACGTGTTTTTCGCATTCAATAGCACGAAAACACGATTTCGGTGATTCTGCACACTTGTCACAGAAGAAACTCGAAGATTATCACAGAAAATGCATATCTCAGCTGGAAACCCAACGAAACCGATGATATCGCAGTTTCCGTATGTCTAACGCACTGTGGTGTGCTGAAAACACCAGAAAACATGTTTATCGCATTCAATAGCACGAAAACAGCGATTTCGGTGATTATGTACACTTGTCACAGAAGAATCATGAAGATTATCACAGAAAATGCGTATCTCAGCTGGAAACCCAACGAAACCGAAGATATCGCCGGTTCTGCATGTCAAACGCACTGTGGAGTGCTGAAAACACCAGAAAACGTGTTTCTCGCATTCAATAGCACAAAAACAGCGATTTCGGTGATTCTGCACCCTTGTCACAGAAGAATCATGAAGATTATCACAGAAAATGCGTATCTGAGCTGGAAGCCCAACGAAACCGAAGATATCGCAGTTTCCGCATGTCAAACGCACTGTGGAGTGCTGAAAACACCAGAAAACGTGTTTCTCGCATTCAATAGCACGAAAACAGCGATTTCGGTGATTCTGCACACTTGACACAGAAGAATCTCGTCGATTATCACTGAAAATGCATATCTCAGCTGGAAACCCAACGAATCCGAAGATATCGCAGTTTCCGCATGTCAAACGCACTGTGGAGTGCTGAAAACACCAGAAAACGTGTTTCTCGCATTCAATAGCACAAAAACAGCGATTTCGGTGATTCTGCACACATGTCTCAGAAGAATCATGAAGATTATCACTGAAAATGCATATCTCAGCTGGAAACCCAACGAAACCGAAGATATCGCAGTTTCCGCATGTCAAACGCACTGTGGAGTGCTGAAAACACCAGAAAACGTGTTTCTCGCATTCAATAGCACGAAAACAGCGATTTCGGTGATTCTGCACACTTGACACAGAAGAATCTCGTCGATTATCACTGAAAATGCATATCTCAGCTGGAAACCCAACGAAACCGAAGATATCGCAGTTTCCGCATGTCAAACGCACTGTGGAGTGCTGAAAACACCAGAAAACGTGTTTCTCGCATTCAATAGCACAAAAACAGCGATTTCGGTGATTCTGCACCCTTGTCACAGAAGAATCATGAAGATTATCACAGAAAATGCGTATCTGAGCTGGAAGCCCAACGAAACCGAAGATATCGCAGTTTCCGCATGTCAAACGCACTGTGGAATGCTGAAAAATCCAGAAAACGTGTTTTTCGCATTTAATAGCACGAAAACAGCAATGTCGGTGATTCTGCACACTTGTCACAGAAGAATCATGAAGATTATCACTGAAAATGCATATCTCAGCTGGAAACCCAACGAAACCGAAGATATCGCAGTTTCCGCATGTCAAACGCCCTGTGGAGTGCTGAAAACACCAGAAAACGTGTTTCTCGCATTCAATAGCACGAACACAGCGATTTCGGTGATTCAGCACACTTGTCACAGAAGAATCTCGAAGATTATCACAGAAAATGCGTATCTCAGCTGGAAACCCAACGAAACCGAAGATATCGCAGTTTCCGCATGTCAAACGCACTGTGGAGTGCTGAAAACACCAGAAAACGTGTTTCTCGCATTCAATAGCACGAAAACAGCGATTTCGGTGATTCAGCACACTTGACACATAAGAATCTCGACGATTATCACTGAATATGCGTATCTCAGCCGGAAACCCCACGAAAACGAAGATTTCGCAGGTTCTGCATGTCAAACGCACTGTGGAGTGCTGAAAACACCAGAAAACGTGTTTCTCGCATTCAACAGCACGAAAACAGCGATTTCGGTGATTCTGCATGCTTCTCACAGAAGAATATCCAAGAATATCGTAGAAAATGCATGTCTCAGCTGGAAACCAAACGAAACCGAAGATATCGCAGTTTCTGCATGTCAAACGCCCTGTGGAGTGCTGAAAACACCACAAAACGTGTTTCTCGCACTCAATAGCACGAAAACAGCAATGTCGGTGATTCTGCAAACTTGTCACGGAAGAATCTCGACGATTATCACAGAAAATGCATATCTCAGCTGGAAACCCAACGTAACCGAAGATATCGCAGTTTCCGCATGTCAAACGCACTGTGGAGTGCTGAAAACACCAGAAAACGTGTTTCTCGCATTCAACAGCACGAACACAGCGATTTCGTTGATTCTGCACACTTGACACAGAAGAATCCCGACGATTATTACTGAAAATGCATATCTCAGCCGGAATCCCCACGAAAACGAAGATTTCGCCGGTTCTGCATGTCAAACGCACTGTGGTGTGCTGAAAACACCAGAAAACGTGTTTCTCGCATTTAATAGCACGAAAACAGCGATTTCGGTGAATCTGCACACTTGACACAGAAGAATCTCGACGATTATCACTGAAAACGCATATCTCAGCCGGAAACCCCACGAAACCGAAGATATCGCAGTTTCCGCGTGTCAAACGCACTGTGGAGTGCTGAAAACACCAGAAAACGTGTTTCTCGCATTTAATGGCACGAAAACAGCGATTTCGGTGATTCTGCACACTTGTCACAGAAGAATCATGAAGATTATCACTGAAAATGCATATCTCAGCTGGAAACCCAACGAAACCGAACATATCGCAGGTTCTGCATGTCAAACGCACTGTGGAGTGCTGATAACACCAGAAAACGTGTTTTTCGCATTCAATAGCACGAAAACAGCGATTTCTGTGATTCTGCACACTTGTCACACAAGAAACTCGTAGATTATCACAGAAAATGCATATCTCAGCTGGAAACCCAACGAAACCGAAGATATCGCAGTTTCCGCATGTCAAACGCACTGTGGAATGCTGAAAACTCCAGAAAACGTGTTTCTCGCATTCAATAGCACGAAAACAGCGATTTCGGTGATTCTGCACACTTGACACAGAAGAATCTCGTCGATTATCACTGAAAATGCATATCTCAGCTGGAAACCCAACGAAACCGAAGATATCGCAGTTTCCGCATGTCAAACGCACTGTGGAGTGCTGAAAACACCAGAAAACGTGTTTCTCGCATTCAATAGCACAAAAACAGCGATTTCGGTGATTCTGCATCCTTGTCACAGAAGAATCATGAAGATTATCACAGAAAATGCGTATCTGAGCTGGAAGCCCAACGAAACCGAAGATATCGCAGTTTCCGCATGTCAAACGCACGGTGGAGTGCTGATAACACCAGAAAACGTGTTTTTCGCATTCAATAGCACGAAAGCACGATTTCGGTGATTCTGCACACTTGTCACGGAAGAAACTCGAAGATTATCACAGAAAATGCGTATCTGAGCTGGAAGCCCAACGAAACCGAAGATATCGCAGTTTCCGCATGTCAAACGCACGGTGGAGTGCTGAAAACACCAGAAAACGTGTTTCTCGCATTCAATAGCACAAAAACAGCGATTTCGGTGATTCTGCATCCTTGTCACAGAAGAATCATGAAGATTATCACAGAAAATGCGTATCTCAGCCGGAAACCCCACGAAAACGAAGATATCGCCGGTTCTGCATGTCAAACGCACTGTGGAGTGCTGAAAACACCAGAAAACGTGTTTCTCGCATTCAACAGCACGAAAACAGCGATTTCGGTGATTCTGCATGCTTCTCACAGAAGAATATCCAAGAATATCGTAGAAAATGCATGTCTCAGCTGGAAACCAAACGAAACCGAAGATATCGCAGTTTCTGCATGTCAAACGCCCTGTGGAGTGCTGAAAACACCACAAAACGTGTTTCTCGCACTCAATAGCACGAAAACAGCAATGTCGGTGATTCTGCAAACTTGTCACGGAAGAATCTCGACGATTATCACAGAAAATGCATATCTCAGCTGGAAACCCAACGTAACCGAAGATATCGCAGTTTCCGCATGTCAAACGCACTGTGGAGTGCTGAAAACAGCAGAAAACGTGTTTCTCGCATTCAACAGCACGAAAACAGCGATTTCGTTGATTCTGCACACTTGACACAGAAGAATCCCGACGATTATTACTGAAAATGCAAATCTCAGCCGGAAACCCCACGAAAACGAAGATTTCGCCGGTTCTGCATGTCAAACGCACTGTGGAGTGCTGAAAACACCAGAAAACGTGTTTCTCGCATTTAATAGCACGAAAACAGCGATTTCGGTGATTCTGCACACTTAACACAGAAGAATCTCGACGATTATCACTGAAAACGCATATCTCAGCTGGAAACCCCACGAAACCGAAGATATCGCAGTTTCCGCATGTCAAACGCACTGTGGAGTGCTGAAAACACCAGAAAACGTGTTTCTCGCATTTAATGGCACGAAAACAGCGATTTCGGTGATTCTGCACACTTGTCACAGAAGAATCATGAAGATTATCACTGAAAATGCATATCTCAGCTGGAAACCCAACGAAACCGAAGATATCGCAGTTTCGCATGTCAAACTCACTGTGGAGCGCTGAACACACCAGAGACCGTATTTTCGCATTCAATAACACGAAAACAGCGATTTCTGTGATTCTGTACATTTGTCACAGAAGAATCATGAAGATTATAACTGAAAATGCATATCTCTGCTGGAAATCCAACGAAACCGAAGATATCGCAGTTTCGCATGTCAAACTCACTGTGGAGTGCTGAAAACACCAGAAAACGTGTTTTTCGCATTCATTAGCACGAAAGCAGCGATTTCGGTGTTTCTGCACACTTGACACAGAAGAATCTCGACGATTATCACAGAAAATGCGAATCTCAGCTGGAATCCCAACGAAACCGAACATATCGCAGTTTCCGCATGACAAACGCACTGTGGAGTGCTGAAAACACCAGAAAACGTGTTTCTCGCATTTAATAGCACGAAAACAGCGACTTCGGTAATTCTGCACACTTGACACAGAAGAATCTCGACGATTATCACAGAAAATGCGAATCTCAGCTGGAATCCCAACGAACCCGAAGATATCGCAGTTTCCGCATGACAAACGCACTGTGGAGTTCTGAAAACACCAGAAAACGTGCTTCTCGCATTCAATAGCACGAAAACAGCGATTTCGGTGATTCTGCACACTTGACACAGAGGAATCTCAACGATCATCACTGAAAATGCATATCTCAGCCGGAAACCCCACGAAAACGAAGATTTCGCCGGGTCTGCATGGCAAACGCACTGTGGAGTGCTGATAACACCAGAAAACGTGTTTTTCGCATTCAATCGCACGAAAACAGCGATTTCGGTGATTCTTCACACTTGACACAGAAGAATCTCGACGATTATCACTGAAAATGCATATCTCAGCCGGAAAACCCACGAAAACGAAGATATCGCCAGTTCTGCATGTCAAACGCACTGTGGAGTGCTGAAAACACCAGAAAATGTCATTTCGCATTCAATAGCGCGAAAACAGTAATGTCGGTGATTCTGCACACTCGTCGCTGAAGAATCATGAAGATTATCACTGAAAATGCATATCTCAGCTGGAAAGCCAACGAAACCGAAGATATCGCAGTTTCCGATTGTCAAACGCACGGTGGAGTGCTGATAACACCACAAAACGTGTTTCTCGCACTCAATAGCACGAAAACAGCAATGTCGGTGATTCTGCAAACTTGTCACGGAAGAATCTCGACGATTCTCACAGAAAATGCATATCTCAGCTGGAAACCCAACGTAACCGAAGATATCGCAGTTTCCGCATGTCAAACGCACTGTGGAGTGCTGAAAACACCAGAAAACGTGTTTCTCGCATTCAACAGCACGAAAACAGCGATTTCGTTGATTCTGCACACTTGACACAGAAGAATCCCGACGATTATTATTGAAAATGCATATCTCAGCCGGAAACCCCACGAAAACGAAGATTTCGCCGGTTCTGCATGTCAAACGCACCTTGGAGTGCTGAAAACACCAGAAAACGTGTTTCTCGCATTCAATAGCACGAAAACAGCGATTTCGGTGATTCTGCATGCTTCTCACAGAAGAATATCCAAGAATATCGTAGAAAATGCATGTCTCAGCTGGAAACCAAACGAAACCGAAGATATCGCAGTTTCTGCATGTCAAACGCCCTGTGGAGTGCTGAAAACACCACAAAACGTGTTTCTCGCACTCAATAGCACGAAAACAGCAATGTCGGTGATTCTGCAAACTTGTCACGGAAGAATCTCGACGATTATCACAGAAAATGCATATCTCAGCTGGAAACCCAACGTAACCGAAGATATCGCAGTTTCCGCATGTCAAACGCACTGTGGAGTGCTGATAACACCAGAAAACGTGTTTTTCGCATTCAATAGCACGAAAACACGATTTCGGTGATTCTGCACACTTGTCACAGAAGAAACTCGAAGATTATCACAGAAAATGCATATCTCAGCTGGAAACCCAACGAAACCGATGATATCGCAGTTTCCGTATGTCTAACGCACTGTGGTGTGCTGAAAACACCAGAAAACATGTTTATCGCATTCAATAGCACGAAAACAGCGATTTCGGTGATTATGTACACTTGTCACAGAAGAATCATGAAGATTATCACAGAAAATGCGTATCTCAGCTGGAAACCCAACGAAACCGAAGATATCGCCGGTTCTGCATGTCAAACGCACTGTGGAGTGCTGAAAACACCAGAAAACGTGTTTCTCGCATTCAATAGCACAAAAACAGCGATTTCGGTGATTCTGCACCCTTGTCACAGAAGAATCATGAAGATTATCACAGAAAATGCGTATCTGAGCTGGAAGCCCAACGAAACCGAAGATATCGCAGTTTCCGCATGTCAAACGCACTGTGGAGTGCTGAAAACACCAGAAAACGTGTTTCTCGCATTCAATAGCACGAAAACAGCGATTTCGGTGATTCTGCACACTTGACACAGAAGAATCTCGTCGATTATCACTGAAAATGCATATCTCAGCTGGAAACCCAACGAAACCGAAGATATCGCAGTTTCCGCATGTCAAACGCACTGTGGAGTGCTGAAAACACCAGAAAACGTGTTTCTCGCATTCAATAGCACAAAAACAGCGATTTCGGTGATTCTGCACCCTTGTCACAGAAGAATCATGAAGATTATCACAGAAAATGCGTATCTGAGCTGGAAGCCCAACGAAACCGAAGATATCGCAGTTTCCGCATGTCAAACGCACGGTGGAGTGCTGATAACACCAGAAAACGTGTTTTTCGCATTCAATAGCACGAAAGCACGATTTCGGTGATTCTGCACACTTGTCACGGAAGAAACTCGAAGATTATCACAGAAAATGCATATCTCAGCTGGAAACCCAACGAAACCGAAGATATCGCAGTTTCCGCAAGTCTAACGCACTGTGGTGCGCTGAAAACACCAGAAAACATGTTTATCGCATTCAATAGCACGAAAACAGCGATTTCGGTGATTATGTACACTTGTCACAGAAGAATCATGAAGATTATCACAGAAAATGCGTATCTCAGCTGGAAACCCAACGAAACCGAAGATATCGCCGGTTCTGCATGTCAAACGCACTGTGGAGTGCTGAAAACACCAGAAAACGTGTTTCTCGCATTCAATAGCACAAAAACAGCGATTTCGGTGATTCTGCACCCTTGTCACAGAAGAATCATGAAGATTATCACAGAAAATGCGTATCTGAGCTGGAAGCCCAACGAAACCGAAGATATCGCAGTTTCCGCATGTCAAACGCACTGTGGAATGCTGAAAAATCCAGAAAACGTGTTTTTCGCATTTAATAGCACGAAAACAGCAATGTCGGTGATTCTGCACACTTGTCACAGAAGAATCATGAAGATTATCACTGAAAATGCATATCTCAGCTGGAAACCCAACGAAACCGAAGATATCGCAGTTTCCGCATGTCAAACGCCCTGTGGAGTGCTGAAAACACCAGAAAACGTGTTTCTCGCATTCAATAGCACGAACACAGCGATTTCGGTGATTCAGCACACTTGTCACAGAAGAATCTCGAAGATTATCACAGAAAATGCGAATCTCAGCTGGAAACCCAACGAAACCGAAGATATCGCAGTTTCCGCATGTCAAACGCACTGTGGAGTGCTGAAAACACCAGAAAACGTGTTTCTCGCATTCAATAGCACGAAAACAGCGATTTCGGTGATTCAGCACACTTGACACAGAAGAATCTCGACGATTATCACTGAATATGCGTATCTCAGCCGGAAACCCCACGAAAACGAAGATTTCGCAGGTTCTGCATGTCAAACGCACTGTGGAGTGCTGAAAACACCAGAAAACGTGTTTCTCGCTTTCAATAGCACGAAAACAGCAATCTCGTTGATACTGCACACTTGTCACAGAAGAATAATGAAGATTATCAGTGAAAATGCATATCTCTGCTGGAATCCCAACGAAACCGAAGGTATCGCAGTTTCGCATGTCAAACTCACTGAGGAGTGCTGAAAACACCAGAGAACGTATTTTCGCATTCAATAGCACGAAAACAGCGATTTCTGTGATTGTGTACATTTGTCACAGAAGAATCATGAAGATTATCACTGAAAATGCATATCTCTGCTGGAAATCCAACGAAACCGAAGATATCGCAGTTTCGCATGTCAAACGCCCTGTGGAGTGCTGAAAACACCACAAAACGTGTTTCTCGCACTCAATAGCACGAAAACAGCAATGTCGGTGATTCTGCAAACTTGTCACGGAAGAATCTCGACGATTATCACAGAAAATGCATATCTCAGCTGGAAACCCAACGTAACCGAAGATATCGCAGTTTCCGCATGTCAAACGCACTGTGGAGTGCTGAAAACACCAGAAAACGTGTTTCTCGCATTCAACAGCACGAACACAGCGATTTCGTTGATTCTGCACACTTGACACAGAAGAATCCCGACGATTATTACTGAAAATGCATATCTCTGCCGGAATCCCCACGAAAACGAAGATTTCGCCGGTTCTGCATGTCAAACGCACTGTGGTGTGCTGAAAACACCAGAAAACGTGTTTCTCGCATTTAATAGCACGAAAACAGCGATTTCGGTGAATCTGCACACTTGACACAGAAGAATCTCGACGATTATCACTGAAAACGCATATCTCAGCCGGAAACCCCACGAAACCGAAGATATCGCAGTTTCCGCGTGTCAAACGCACTGTGGAGTGCTGAAAACACCAGAAAACGTGTTTCTCGCATTTAATGGCACGAAAACAGCGATTTCGGTGATTCTGCACACTTGTCACAGAAGAATCATGAAGATTATCACTGAAAATGCATATGTCAGCTGGAAACCCAACGAAACCGAACATATCGCAGGTTCTGCATGTCAAACGCACTGTGGAGTGCTGCTAACACCAGAAAACGTGTTTTTCGCATTCAATAGCACGAAAACAGCGATTTCTGTGATTCTGCACACTTGTCACACAAGAAACTCGTAGATTATCACAGAAAATGCATATCTCAGCTGGAAACCCAACGAAACCGAAGATATCGCAGTTTCCGCATGTCAAACGCACTGTGGAATGCTGAAAACTCCAGAAAACGTGTTTCTCGCATTCAATAGCACGAAAACAGCGATTTCGATGATTCTGCACACTTGACACAGAAGAATCTCGTCGATTATCACTGAAAATGCATATCTCAGCTGGAAACCCAACGAAACCGAAGATATCGCAGTTTCCGCATGTCAAACGCACTGTGGAGTGCTGAAAACACCAGAAAACGTGTTTTTCGCATTCAATAGCACGAAAGCACGATTTCGGTGATTCTGCACACTTGTCACGGAAGAAACTCGAAGATTATCACAGAAAATGCGTATCTGAGCTGGAAGCCCAACGAAACCGAAGATATCGCAGTTTCCGCATGTCAAACGCACGGTGGAGTGCTGAAAACACCAGAAAACGTGTTTCTCGCATTCAATAGCACAAAAACACCGAGATTTCGGTGATTCTGCATGCTTGTCACAGAAGAATCATGAAGATTATCACAGAAAATGCGTATCTCAGCCGGAAACCCCACGAAAACGAAGATATCGCCGGTTCTGCATGTCAAACGCACTGTGGAGTGCTGAAAACACCAGAAAACGTGTTTCTCGCATTCAACAGCACGAAAACAGCGATTTCGGTGATTCTGCATGCTTCTCACAGAAGAATATCCAAGAATATCGTAGAAAATGCATGTCTCAGCTGGAAACCAAACGAAACCGAAGATATCGCAGTTTCTGCATGTCAAACGCCCTGTGGAGTGCTGAAAACACCACAAAACGTGTTTCTCGCACTCAATAGCACGAAAACAGCAATGTCGGTGATTCTGCAAACTTGTCACGGAAGAATCTCGACGATTATCACAGAAAATGCATATCTCAGCTGGAAACCCAACGTAACCGAAGATATCGCAGTTTCCGCATGTCAAACGCACTGTGGAGTGCTGAAAACAGCAGAAAACGTGTTTCTCGCATTCAACAGCACGAAAACAGCGATTTCGTTGATTCTGCACACTTGACACAGAAGAATCCCGACGATTATTACTGAAAATGCAAATCTCAGCCGGAAACCCCACGAAAACGAAGATTTCGCCGGTTCTGCATGTCAAACGCACTGTGGTGTGCTGAAAACACCAGAAAACGTGTTTCTCGCATTTAATAGCACGAAAACAGCGATTTCGGTGATTCTGCACACTTAACACAGAAGAATCTCGACGATTATCACTGAAAACGCATATCTCAGCTGGAAACCCCACGAAACCGAAGATATCGCAGTTTCCGCATGTCAAACGCACTGTGGAGTGCTGAAAACACCAGAAAACGTGTTTCTCGCATTTAATGGCACGAAAACAGCGATTTCGGTGATTCTGCACACTTGTCACAGAAGAATCATGAAGATTATCACTGAAAATGCATATCTCAGCTGGAAACCCAACGAAACCGAAGATATCGCAGTTTCGCATGTCAAACTCACTGTGGAGCGCTGAACACACCAGAGACCGTATTTTCGCATTCAATAACACGAAAACAGCGATTTCTGTGATTCTGTACCTTTGTCACAGAAGAATCATGAAGATTATAACTGAAAATGCATATCTCTGCTGGAAATCCAACGAAACCGAAGATATCGCAGTTTCGCATGTCAAACTCACTGTGGAGTGCTGAAAACACCAGAAAACGTGTTTTTCGCATTCATTAGCACGAAAGCAGCGATTTCGGTGTTTCTGCACACTTGACACAGAAGAATCTCGACGATTATCACAGAAAATGCGAATCTCAGCTGGAATCCCAACGAAACCGAACATATCGCAGTTTCCGCATGACAAACGCACTGTGGAGTGCTGAAAACACCAGAAAACGTGTTTCTCGCATTTAATAGCACGAAAACAGCGACTTCGGTAATTCTGCACACTTGACACAGAAGAATCTCGACGATTATCACAGAAAATGCGAATCTCAGCTGGAATCCCAACGAACCCGAAGATATCGCAGTTTCCGCATGACAAACGCACTGTGGAGTTCTGAAAACACCAGAAAACGTGCTTCTCGCATTCAATAGCACGAAAACAGCGATTTCGGTGATTCTGCACACTTGACACAGAGGAATCTCAACGATCATCACTGAAAATGCATATCTCAGCCGGAAACCCCACGAAAACGAAGATTTCGCCGGGTCTGCATGGCAAACGCACTGTGGAGTGCTGATAACACCAGAAAACGTGTTTTTCGCATTCAATCGCACGAAAACAGCGATTTCGGTGATTCTTCACACTTGACACAGAAGAATCTCGACGATTATCACTGAAAATGCATATCTCAGCCGGAAAACCCACGAAAACGAAGATTTCGCCGGTTCCGCATGTCAAACGCACTGTGGAGTGCTGAAAACACCAGAAAACGCGTTTCTCGCATTTAATAGCACGAAAGCAGCGATTTCGGTTATTCTGCACACTTGTCCCAGAAGAAACTCGAAGATTATCACAGAAAATGCATATCTCAGCTGGAAACCCAACGAAACCGAACATATCGCAGTTTCGCATGTCAAACTCACTGTGGAGCGCTGAAAACACCAGAGAACGTATTTTCGCATTCAATAGCACGAAAACAGCGATTTCTGTGATTCTGTACACTTGTTACAGAAGAAACTCGAAGAATATAACTGAAAATGCATATCTCAGCTGGAAACCCAACGAAATCGAAGATATCGCAGTTTCCGCATGTCAAACGCACTGTGGAGTGCTGCAAAACACCAGAAAAGGTGTTTTTCGCATTCAATAGCACGAAAACAGCAATATCGGTGATTCTGCCCACTTGTCACAGAAGGATCATGAAGATTATAACTGAAAATGCATATCTCTGCTGGAAATCCAACGAAACCGAAGATATCGCAGTTTCCGCATGTCAAACGCACTGTGAAGTGCTGAAAACACCAGAAAACTTGTTTCTCGCATTCAATAGCATGAAAGCAGCGATTTCGGTGATTCTGCACATTTGACACAGAAGAATCTCGACGATTATCACAGAAAATGCGAATCTCAGCTGGAAACACAACGAAACCGAAGATATCGCAGTTTCCGCACGTCAAACACACTGTGGAGTGCTGCAAAACACCAGGAAAGATGTTATTCGCATTCAATAGCACGAAAACAGCGATTTCGGTGATTCTGCACACTCGTCACTGAAGAATCATGAAGATTATCACTGAAAATGCATATCTCAGCTGGAAAGCCAACGAAACCGAAGATATCGCAGTTTCCGCATGTCAAACGCACTGTGGAGTGCTGAAAACTCCAGAAAACGTGTTTCTCGCATTCATTAGCACAAAAACAGCGATTTCGGTGATTCTGCACACTTGCCATAGAAGAATCATGAAGATTCTCACAGAGAATGCGTATCTCAGCTGGAAACCCAACGAAACCGAAGATATCGCAGTTTCCGTATGTCAAACGCCCTGTGGAGTGCTGAAAACACCAGAAAACGTGTTTCTCGCATTCAATAGCACGAAAACAGCGATTTCGGTGATTCTGCACACTTGACACAGAAGAATCTCGACGATTATCACTGAAAATGCGTATCTCAGCTGGAAACCCAACGAAACCGAAGATATCGCAGTTTCCGCATGACAAACGCACTGTGGAGTGCTGTATGCACCAGGAAACGTGTTTCTCGCATTCAATAGAACGAAAACAGCGATTTCGGTGATTCTGCACACTTGCCACAGAAGAATCTCGACGATTATCACTGAAAATGCATATCCCAGCTGGAAACCTAACGAAACCGAAGATATCGCAGTCTCCGCACGTCAAACGCACTGTGGAGTGCTGAAAACACCAGAAAACGTGTTTTTCGCATTCAATGAAACGAAAACAGCGATTTCGGTGATTCTGTACACTTGTCACAGAAGAAACTCGAAGATTATCACAGAAAATGCATATCTCAGATTGGAATCCCAACGAAACCGAAGATATCGCAGTTTCCGCATGACAAACGCATTGTGGAGTGCTGAAAACACCAGAAAACGTGTTTCTCGCCTTCAATAGCACGAAAACAGCGATTTCGGTGATTCTGCACAATTGACACAGAAGAATCTCGACGATTATCACTGAAAATGCGTATCTCAGCTGGAAACCCAACGAAACCGAAGATATCGCAGTTTCCGCATTTCAAACGCACTGTGGAGTGCTGAAAACACCAGAAAACGTGTTTTTCGCATTCAATAGCACGTAAACAGCGATTTCGGTGATTCTGCATGCTTCTCACAGAAGAATATCCAAGAATATCGTAGAAAATGCATGTCTCAGCTGGAAACCAAACGAAACCGATGATATCGCAGTTTCTGCATGTCAAACGCACCGTGGAGTGCTGAAAACACCACAAAACGTGTTTCTCGAATTCAATAGCACGAAAACAGCGATTTCGGTGGTTCTGCACACTTGTCACAGAAGAATCATGAAGATTCTCACTGAAAATGCATATCTCAGCTGGAAACACAACGAAACCGAAGATATCGCAGTTTCCCCACGTCAAACACACTGTGGAGAGCTGAAAACACCAGAAAACGTGTTTTTCGCATTCAATGAAACGAAAACAGCGATTTCGGTGATTCTTCACACTTGACACAGAAGAATCTCGACGATTATCACTGAAAATGCATATCTCAGCCGGAAAACCCAAGAAAACGAAGATTTCGCCGGTTCTGCATGTCAAACGCACTGTGGAGTGCTGAAAACACCAGAAAACGTGTTTTTCGCATTCAATAGCGCGAAAACAGCAATCTCGGTGATTCTGCACACTCGTCACTGAAGAATCATGAAGATTATCACTGAAAATGCATACCTCAGCTGGAAAGCCAACGACACCGAAGATATCGCAGTTTCCGCATGCCAAACGCACTGTGGAGTGCTGAAAACACCACAAAACGTATTTCTCGCATTCAATAGCGCGAAAACAGCAATCTCGGTGATTCTGCACACTCGTCACTGATGAATCATGAAGATTATCACTGAAAATGCATACCTCAGCTGGAAACCCAACGAAACCGAAGATATCGCAGTTTCCGCATGTCAAACGCACTGTGGAGTGCTGAAAACACCAGAAAACGTGTTTCTCGCATACAATATCACGAAAACAGCGATTTCGGTGATTCTGCACACTTGTCACAGAAGAAACTCGAAGATTATCACAGAAAATGCATATCTCAGCTGGAAACCCAACGAAACCGAAGATATCGCAGTTTCCGCATGTCCAACGCACTGTGGAGTGCTGAAAACACCAGAAAACGTGTTTTTCGCATTCAATAGCACGAAAACAGCAATGTCGGTGATTCTGCACACTTGTCACAGAAGAATCATGAAGATTATCACTGAAAATGCATAACTGAGCTGGAAACCCAACGAAACCGAAGATATCGCAGTTTCCGCATGTCAAACGCACTGTGGAGTGCTGAAAACGCCAGAGAACGTGTTTTTCGCATTCAATAGCACGAAAACAGCGATTTCTGTGATTCTGTGCATTTGTCACAGAAGAATCATGAAGATTATCACTGAAAATGCATATCTCTGCTGGAATCCCAACGAAACCGAAGGTATCGCAGTTTCCGTATGTCAAACGCCCTGTGGAGTGCTGAAAACACCAGAAAACGTGTTTCTCGCATTCAATAGCGCGAAAACAGCAATCTCGGTGATTATTGCACACTCGTCACTGAAGAATCATGAAGATTATCACTGAAAATGCATACCTCAGCTGGAAAGCCAACGACACCGAAGATATCGCAGTTTCCGCATGCCAAACGCACTGTGGAGTGCTGAAAACACCACAAAACGTGTTTCTCGCATTCAATAGCACGAAAACAGCGATTTCGGTGGTTCTGCACACTTGTCACAGAAGAATCTCGACGATTATCACAGAAAATGCGAATCTCAGCTGGAAACCCAACGAAACCGAAGATATCGCAGTTTCCGTATGTCACACGCCCTGTGGAGTGCTGAAAACACCAGAAAACGTGTTTCTCGCATTCAATTGCACCAAAACAGCGATTTCGGTGATTCTGCACACTTGTCACAGAAGAATCTCGAAGATTATGACAGAAAATGCATATCTCAGCCGGAAACCCCACGAAAACGAAGATTTCGCCGGTTCTGCATGTCAAACACACTGTGGAGTGCTGAAAACACCAGAAAACGTGTTTTTCGCATTCAATAGCGCGAAAACAGCAATCTCGGTGATTCTGCACACTCGTCACTGAAGAATCATGAAGATTATCACTGAATATGCATACCTCAGCTGGAAAGCCAACGACACCGAAGATATCGCAGTTTCCGCATGCCAAACGCACTGTGGAGTGCTGAAAACACCACAAAACGTGTTTCTCGCATTCAATAGCGCGAAAGCAGCAATCTCGGTGATTCTGCACACTCGTCACTGAAGAATCATGAAGATTATCACTGAAAATGCATACCTCAGCTGGAAAGCCAACGACACCGAAGATATCGCAGTTTCCGCATGCCAAACGCACTGTGGAGTGCTGAAAACACCACAAAACGTGTTTCTCGCATTCAATAGCACGAAAACAGCGATTTCGGTGGTTCTGCACACTTGTCACAGAAGAATCTCGACGATTATCACAGAAAATGCGAATCTCAGCTGGAAACCCAACGAAACCGAAGATATCGCAGTTTCCGGATGTCAAACGCCCTGTGGAGTGCTGAAAACACCAGAAAACGTGTTTCTCGCATTCAATAGCACGAAAACAGCGATTTCGGTGATTCTGCACACTTGTCACAGAAGAATCTCGAAGATTATCACAGAAAATGCGTAGCTCAGCTGGAAACCCAACGAAACCGAAGATATCGCAGTTTCCGCATGTCAAACGCACTGTGGAGTGCTGAAAACACCAGAAAACGTGTTTCTCGCATTTAATAGCACGCAAACAGCGATTTCGGTGATTCTGCACACTTGTCACAGAAGAATCATGAAGATCATCACTGAAAATGCATATCTCAGCTGGAAACCCAACGAAACCGAAGATATCGCAGTTTCCGCACGTCAAACGCACTGTGGAGTGCTGAAAACACCAGAAAACGTGTTTTTCGCATTCAATGAAACGAAAACAGCGATTTCGGTGATTCTGTACACTTGTCACAGAAGAAACTCGAAGATTATCACAGAAAATGCATATCTCAGCTGGAAACCTAACGAAACCGAAGATATCGCAGTTTCCGCACGTCAAACGCACTGTGGAGTGCTGATAACACCAGAAAAAGTGTTTTTCGAATTCAATAGCACGTAAACAGCGATTTCGGTGATTCTGCACACTTGTCACAGAAGAATCATGAAGATTATCACTGAAAATGCATAACTCAGCTGGAAACCCAACGAAACCGAAGATATCGCAGTATCGCATGTCAAACTCACTGTGGAGTGCTGAAAACACCAGAGAACGTGTTTTTCGCATTCAATAGCACGAAAGCAGCGATTTCGGTGATTCTGCACACTTGACACAGAAGAATCTCGACGATTATCACAGAAAATGCGAATCTCACCTGGAATCCCAACGAAACCGAAGATATCGCAGTTTCCGCATGACAAACGCACGGTGGAGTGCTGAAAACACCAGAAAACGTGTTTCTCGCATTCAATAGTACGAAAACAGCAATGTCGGTGATTCTGCACACTCGTCATTGAAGAATCATGAAGATTATCACTGAAAATGCATATCTCAGCTGGAAAGCCAACGAAAACGAAGATATCGCAGTTTCCGCATGTCAAACGCACTGTGGAGTGCTGAAAACACCAGAAAACGTGTTTCTCGCATTCAATAGCACAGAAACAGCGATTTCGGTGATTCTGCACACTTGCCACAGAAGAATCATGAAGATTCTCACAGAAAATGCGTATCTCAGCTGGAAACCCAACGAAACCGAAGATATCGCAGATTCCGCATGTCAAACGCACTGTGGAGTGCTGAAAACACCAGAAAACGTGTTTCTCGCATTTAATAGCACAAAAGCAGTGATTTCGGTGATTCTGCACACTTGTCCCAGAAGAAACTCGAAGATTATCACAGAAAATGCATATCTCAGCTGGAAACTCAACGAAACCGAAGATATCGCAGTTTCCGCATGTCAATCGCACTGTGGAGTGCTGAAAACACCAGAAAACGTGTTTCTCGCATTTAATGGCACGAAAACAGCGATTTCGGTGATTCTGCACACTTGTCACAGAAGAATCATGAAGATTATCACTGAAAATGCATATCTCAGCTGGAACCCCAACGAAACCGAAGATATCGCAGTTTCGCATGTCAAACTCACTGTGGAGTGCTGAAAACACCAGAGAACGTATTTTCGCATTCAATAGCACGAAAACAGCGATTTCTGTGATTCTGCACACTTGACACTGAAGAATCTCGACGATTATCACAGAAAATGCGAATCTCAGCTGGAATCCCAACGAAACCGAAGATATCGCAGTTTCCGCATAACAAACGCACTGTGGAGTGCTGAAAACACCAGAGAACGTATTTTCGCATTCAATAGCACGAAAACAGCGATTTCTGTGATTGTGTACATTTGTCACAGAAGAATCATGAAGATTATCACTGAAAATGCATATCTCTGCTGGAAATCCAACGAAACCGAAGATATCGCAGTTTCGCATGTCAAACTCACTGTGGAGTGCTGAAAACACCAGAGAACGTGTTTTTCGCATTCAATAGCACGAAAGCAGCGATTTCGGTGATTCTGCACACTTGACACTGAAGAATCTCGAAGATTATCACAGAAAATGCATATCTCAGCTGGAAATCCAACGAAACCGAAGATATCGCAGTTTCGCATGTCAAACTCACTGTGGAGTGCTGAAAACACCAGAGAACGTGTTTTTCGCATTCAATAGCACGAAAGCAGCGATTTCGGTGATTCTGCACACTTGACACTGAAGAATCTCGACGATTATCACAGAAAATGCGAATCTCAGCTGGAATCCCAACGAAACCGAAGATATCGCAGTTTCCGCATAACAAACGCACTGTGGAGTGCTGAAAACACCAGAAAACGTGTTTCACGCATTTAATGGCACGAAAACAGCGATTTCGGTGATTCTGCACACTTGTCACAGAAGAATCATGAAGATTATCACTGAAAATGCATATCTCAGCTGGAACCCCAACGAAACCGAAGATATCGCAGTTTCGCATGTCAAACTCACTGTGGAGTGCTGAAAACACCAGAGAACGTATTTTCGCATTCAATAGCACGAAAACAGCGATTTCTGTGATTCTGCACACTAGACACTGAAGAATCTCGACGATTATCACAGAAAATGCGAATCTCAGCTGGAATCCCAACGAAACCGAAGATATCGCAGTTTCCGCATAACAAACGCACTGTGGAGTGCTGAAAACACCAGAGAACGTATTTTCGCATTCAATAGCACGAAAACAGCGATTTCTGTGATTGTGTACATTTGTCACAGAAGAATCATGAAGATTATCACTGAAAATGCATATCTCTGCTGGAAATCCAACGAAACCGAAGATATCGCAGTTTCCGCATGTCAATCGCACTGTGGAGTGCTGAAAACACCAGAAAACGTGTTTCTCGCATTTAATGGCACGAAAACAGCGATTTCGGTGATTCTGCACACTTGTCACAGAAGAATCATGAAGATTATCACTGAAAATGCATATCTCAGCTGAAACCCCAACGAAACCGAAGATATCGCAGTTTCGCATGTCAAACTCACTGTGGAGTGCTGAAAACACCAGAGAACGTGTTTTTCGCATTCAATAGCACGAAAGCAGCGATTTCGGTGATTCTGCACACTTGACACTGAAGAATCTCGACGATTATCACAGAAAATGCGAATCTCAGCTGGAATCCCAACGAAACCGAAGATATCGCAGTTTCCGCATAACAAACGCACTGTGGAGTGCTGAAAACACCAGAAAACGTGTTTCTCGCATTCAATAGCACCAATACAGCGATTTCGGTGATTCTGCACACTTGACACAGATGAATCTCGACGATTATCACTGAAAATGCATATCTCAGCCGGAAACCCCACGAAAACGAAGATATCGCAGTTTCCGCATGTCAAACGCACTGTGGAGTGCTGAAAACACCAGAAAACGTGTTTCTCGCATTCAATAGCACGAAGACTGCGATTTCGGTGATTCTGTACCCTTGTCACAGAAGAAACTCGAAGATTATCACAGAAAATGCATATCTCAGCTGGAAACCCAACGAAACCGAAGATATCGCAGTTTCGCATGTCAAACTCACCGTGGAGTGCTGAAAACACCAGAGAACGTGTTTTTCGCATTCAATAGCACGAAAGCAGCGATTTCGGTGATTCTGCACACTTGTCACAGAAGAATCATGAAGATTATCACTGAAAATGCATATCTCAGCTGGAACCCCAACGAAACCGAAGATATCGCAGTTTCGCATGTCAAACTCACTGTGGAGTGCTGAAAACACCAGAGAACGTATTTTCGCATTCAATAGCACGAAAACAGCGATTTCTGTGATTGTGTACATTTGTCACAGAAGAATCATGAAGATTATCACTGAAAATGCATATCTCTGCTGGAAATCCAACGAAACCGAAGATATCGCAGTTTCGCATGTCAAACTCACTGTGGAGTGCTGAAAACACCAGAGAACGTGTTTTTCGCATTCAATAGCACGAAAGCAGCGATTTCGGTGATTCTGCACACTTGACACTGAAGAATCTCGACGATTATCACAGAAAATGCGAATCTCAGCTGGAATCCCAACGAAACCGAAGATATCGCAGTTTCCGCATAACAAACGCACTATGGAGTGCTGAAAACACCAGAGAACGTATTTTCGCATTCAATAGCACGAAAACAGCGATTTCTGTGATTGTGTACATTTGTCACAGAAGAATCATGAAGATTATCACTGAAAATGCATATCTCTGCTGGAAATCCAACGAAACCGAAGATATCGCAGTTTCGCATGTCAAACTCACTGTGGAGTGCTGAAAACACCAGAGAACGTGTTTTTCGCATTCAATAGCACGAAAGCAGCGATTTCGGTGATTCTGCACACTTGACACTGAAGAATCTCGAAGATTATCACAGAAAATGCATATCTCAGCTGGAAATCCAACGAAACCGAAGATATCGCAGTTTCGCATGTCAAACTCACTGTGGAGTGCTGAAAACACTAGAGAACGTGTTTTTCGCATTCAATAGCACGAAAGCAGCGATTTCGGTGATTCTGCACACTTGACACTGAAGAATCTCGACGATTATCACAGAAAATGCGAATCTCAGCTGGAATCCCAACGAAACCGAAGATATCGCAGTTTCCGCATAACAAACGCACTGTGGAGTGCTGAAAACACCAGAAAACGTGTTTCTCGCATTCAATAGCACCAATACAGCGATTTCGGTGATTCTGCACACTTGACACAGATGAATCTCGACGATTATCACTGAAAATGCATATCTCAGCCGGAAACCCCACGAAAACGAAGATATCGCAGTTTCCGCATGTCAAACGCACTGTGGAGTGCTGAAAACACCAGAAAACGTGTTTCTCGCATTCAATAGCACGAAAACAGCGATTTCGGTGATTCTGTACCCTTGTCACAGAAGAAACTCGAAGATTATCACAGAAAATGCATAACTCAGCTGGAAACCCAACGAAACCGAAGATATCGCAGTTTCCGCATGTCAAACGCACTGTGGAGTGCTGAAAACACCAGAAAACGTGTTTCTCGCTTTCAATAGCACGAAAACAGCAATCTCGTTGATACTGCACACTTGTCACAGAAGAATAATGAAGATTATCAGTGAAAATGCATATCTCTGCTGGAATCCCAACGAAACCGAAGGTATCGCAGTTTCGCATGTCAAACTCACTGAGGAGTGCTGAAAACACCAGAGAACGTATTTTCGCATTCAATAGCACGAAAACAGCGATTTCTGTGATTGTGTACATTTGTCACAGAAGAATCATGAAGATTATCACTGAAAATGCATATCTCTGCTGGAAATCCAACGAAACCGAAGATATCGCAGTTTCGCATGTCAAACTCACCGTGGAGTGCTGAAAGCACCAGAAAACGTGATTTTCGCATTCAGTAGCACGTAAACAGCGATTTCGGTGATTCTGCATGCTTCTCACAGAAGAATATCCAAGAATATCGTAGAAAATGCATGTCTCAGCTGGAAACCAAACGAAACGGAAGATATCGCAGTTTCTGCATGTCAAACGCACTGTGGAGTGCTGAAAACACCAGAGAACGTGTTTTTCGCATTCAATAGCACGAAAGCAGCGATATCGGTGATTCTGCACACTTGACACAGAAGAATCTCGACGATTATCACAGAAAATGCGAATCTCACCTGGAATCCCAACGAAACCGAAGATATCGCAGTTTCCGCATGACAAACGCACGGTGGAGTGCTGAAAACACCAGAAAACGTGTTTCTCGCATTCAATAGTACGAAAACAGCAATGTCGGTGATTCTGCACACTCGTCATTGAAGAATCATGAAGATTATCACTGAAAATGCATATCTCAGCTGGAAAGCCAACGAAAACGAAGATATCGCAGTTTCCGCATGTCAAACGCACTGTGGAGTGCTGAAAACACCAGAAAACGTGTTTTTCGCATTCAATAGCACGAAAGCAGCGATTTCGGTGATTCTGCACACTTGACACAGAAGAATCTCGACGATTATCACAGAAAATGCGAATCTCACCTGGAATCCCAACGAAACCGAAGATATCGCAGTTTCCGCATGACAAACGCACGGTGGAGTGCTGAAAACACCAGAAAACGTGTTTCTCGCATTCAATAGTACGAAAACAGCAATGTCGGTGATTCTGCACACTCGTCATTGAAGAATCATGAAGATTATCACTGAAAATGCATATCTCAGCTGGAAAGCCAACGAAAACGAAGATATCGCAGTTTCCGCATGTCAAACGCACTGTGGAGTGCTGAAAACACCAGAAAACGTGTTTCTCGCATTCAATAGCACAGAAACAGCGATTTCGGTGATTCTGCACACTTGCCACAGAAGAATCATGAAGATTCTCACAGAAAATGCGTATCTCAGCTGGAAACCCAACGAAACCGAAGATATCGCAGATTCCGCATGTCAAACGCACTGTGGAGTGCTGAAAACACCAGAAAACGTGTTTCTCGCATTTAATAGCACAAAAGCAGTGATTTCGGTGATTCTGCACACTTGTCCCAGAAGAAACTCGAAGATTATCACAGAAAATGCATATCTCAGCTGGAAACTCAACGAAACCGAAGATATCGCAGTTTCCGCATGTCAATCGCACTGTGGAGTGCTGAAAACACCAGAAAACGTGTTTCTCGCATTTAATGGCACGAAAACAGCGATTTCGGTGATTCTGCACACTTGTCACAGAAGAATCATGAAGATTATCACTGAAAATGCATATCTCAGCTGGAACCCCAACGAAACCGAAGATATCGCAGTTTCGCATGTCAAACTCACTGTGGAGTGCTGAAAACACCAGAGAACGTATTTTCGCATTCAATAGCACGAAAACAGCGATTTCTGTGATTCTGCACACTTGACACTGAAGAATCTCGACGATTATCACAGAAAATGCGAATCTCAGCTGGAATCCCAACGAAACCGAAGATATCGCAGTTTCCGCATAACAAACGCACTGTGGAGTGCTGAAAACACCAGAGAACGTATTTTCGCATTCAATAGCACGAAAACAGCGATTTCTGTGATTGTGTACATTTGTCACAGAAGAATCATGAAGATTATCACTGAAAATGCATATCTCTGCTGGAAATCCAACGAAACCGAAGATATCGCAGTTTCGCATGTCAAACTCACTGTGGAGTGCTGAAAACACCAGAGAACGTGTTTTTCGCATTCAATAGCACGAAAGCAGCGATTTCGGTGATTCTGCACACTTGACACTGAAGAATCTCGAAGATTATCACAGAAAATGCATATCTCAGCTGGAAATCCAACGAAACCGAAGATATCGCAGTTTCGCATGTCAAACTCACTGTGGAGTGCTGAAAACACCAGAGAACGTGTTTTTCGCATTCAATAGCACGAAAGCAGCGATTTCGGTGATTCTGCACACTTGACACTGAAGAATCTCGACGATTATCACAGAAAATGCGAATCTCAGCTGGAATCCCAACGAAACCGAAGATATCGCAGTTTCCGCATAACAAACGCACTGTGGAGTGCTGAAAACACCAGAAAACGTGTTTCACGCATTTAATGGCACGAAAACAGCGATTTCGGTGATTCTGCACACTTGTCACAGAAGAATCATGAAGATTATCACTGAAAATGCATATCTCAGCTGGAACCCCAACGAAACCGAAGATATCGCAGTTTCGCATGTCAAACTCACTGTGGAGTGCTGAAAACACCAGAGAACGTATTTTCGCATTCAATAGCACGAAAACAGCGATTTCTGTGATTCTGCACACTAGACACTGAAGAATCTCGACGATTATCACAGAAAATGCGAATCTCAGCTGGAATCCCAACGAAACCGAAGATATCGCAGTTTCCGCATAACAAACGCACTGTGGAGTGCTGAAAACACCAGAGAACGTATTTTCGCATTCAATAGCACGAAAACAGCGATTTCTGTGATTGTGTACATTTGTCACAGAAGAATCATGAAGATTATCACTGAAAATGCATATCTCTGCTGGAAATCCAACGAAACCGAAGATATCGCAGTTTCCGCATGTCAATCGCACTGTGGAGTGCTGAAAACACCAGAAAACGTGTTTCTCGCATTTAATGGCACGAAAACAGCGATTTCGGTGATTCTGCACACTTGTCACAGAAGAATCATGAAGATTATCACTGAAAATGCATATCTCAGCTGAAACCCCAACGAAACCGAAGATATCGCAGTTTCGCATGTCAAACTCACTGTGGAGTGCTGAAAACACCAGAGAACGTGTTTTTCGCATTCAATAGCACGAAAGCAGCGATTTCGGTGATTCTGCACACTTGACACTGAAGAATCTCGACGATTATCACAGAAAATGCGAATCTCAGCTGGAATCCCAACGAAACCGAAGATATCGCAGTTTCCGCATAACAAACGCACTGTGGAGTGCTGAAAACACCAGAAAACGTGTTTCTCGCATTCAATAGCACCAATACAGCGATTTCGGTGATTCTGCACACTTGACACAGATGAATCTCGACGATTATCACTGAAAATGCATATCTCAGCCGGAAACCCCACGAAAACGAAGATATCGCAGTTTCCGCATGTCAAACGCACTGTGGAGTGCTGAAAACACCAGAAAACGTGTTTCTCGCATTCAATAGCACGAAGACTGCGATTTCGGTGATTCTGTACCCTTGTCACAGAAGAAACTCGAAGATTATCACAGAAAATGCATATCTCAGCTGGAAACCCAACGAAACCGAAGATATCGCAGTTTCGCATGTCGAACTCACCGTGGAGTGCTGAAAACACCAGAGAACGTGTTTTTCGCATTCAATAGCACGAAAGCAGCGATTTCGGTGATTCTGCACACTTGTCACAGAAGAATCATGAAGATTATCACTGAAAATGCATATCTCAGCTGGAACCCCAACGAAACCGAAGATATCGCAGTTTCGCATGTCAAACTCACTGTGGAGTGCTGAAAACACCAGAGAACGTATTTTCGCATTCAATAGCACGAAAACAGCGATTTCTGTGATTGTGTACATTTGTCACAGAAGAATCATGAAGATTATCACTGAAAATGCATATCTCTGCTGGAAATCCAACGAAACCGAAGATATCGCAGTTTCGCATGTCAAACTCACTGTGGAGTGCTGAAAACACCAGAGAACGTGTTTTTCGCATTCAATAGCACGAAAGCAGCGATTTCGGTGATTCTGCACACTTGACACTGAAGAATCTCGACGATTATCACAGAAAATGCGAATCTCAGCTGGAATCCCAACGAAACCGAAGATATCGCAGTTTCCGCATAACAAACGCACTATGGAGTGCTGAAAACACCAGAGAACGTATTTTCGCATTCAATAGCACGAAAACAGCGATTTCTGTGATTGTGTACATTTGTCACAGAAGAATCATGAAGATTATCACTGAAAATGCATATCTCTGCTGGAAATCCAACGAAACCGAAGATATCGCAGTTTCGCATGTCAAACTCACTGTGGAGTGCTGAAAACACCAGAGAACGTGTTTTTCGCATTCAATAGCACGAAAGCAGCGATTTCGGTGATTCTGCACACTTGACACTGAAGAATCTCGAAGATTATCACAGAAAATGCATATCTCAGCTGGAAATCCAACGAAACCGAAGATATCGCAGTTTCGCATGTCAAACTCACTGTGGAGTGCTGAAAACACTAGAGAACGTGTTTTTCGCATTCAATAGCACGAAAGCAGCGATTTCGGTGATTCTGCACACTTGACACTGAAGAATCTCGACGATTATCACAGAAAATGCGAATCTCAGCTGGAATCCCAACGAAACCGAAGATATCGCAGTTTCCGCATAACAAACGCACTGTGGAGTGCTGAAAACACCAGAAAACGTGTTTCTCGCATTCAATAGCACCAATACAGCGATTTCGGTGATTCTGCACACTTGACACAGATGAATCTCGACGATTATCACTGAAAATGCATATCTCAGCCGGAAACCCCACGAAAACGAAGATATCGCAGTTTCCGCATGTCAAACGCACTGTGGAGTGCTGAAAACACCAGAAAACGTGTTTCTCGCATTCAATAGCACGAAAACAGCGATTTCGGTGATTCTGTACCCTTGTCACAGAAGAAACTCGAAGATTATCACAGAAAATGCATAACTCAGCTGGAAACCCAACGAAACCGAAGATATCGCAGTTTCCGCATGTCAAACGCACTGTGGAGTGCTGAAAACACCAGAAGACGTGTTTCTCGCTTTCAATAGCACGAAAACAGCAATCTCGTTGATACTGCACACTTGTCACAGAAGAATAATGAAGATTATCAGTGAAAATGCATATCTCTGCTGGAATCCCAACGAAACCGAAGGTATCGCAGTTTCGCATGTCAAACTCACTGAGGAGTGCTGAAAACACCAGAGAACGTATTTTCGCATTCAATAGCACGAAAACAGCGATTTCTGTGATTGTGTACATTTGTCACAGAAGAATCATGAAGATTATCACTGAAAATGCATATCTCTGCTGGAAATCCAACGAAACCGAAGATATCGCAGTTTCGCATGTCAAACTCACCGTGGAGTGCTGAAAGCACCAGAAAACGTGATTTTCGCATTCAATAGCACGTAAACAGCGATTTCGGTGATTCTGCATGCTTCTCACAGAAGAATATCCAAGAATATCGTAGAAAATGCATGTCTCAGCTGGAAACCAAACGAAACGGAAGATATCGCAGTTTCTGCATGTCAAACGCACTGTGGAGTGCTGAAAACACCAGAGAACGTGTTTTTCGCATTCAATAGCACGAAAGCAGCGATATCGGTGATTCTGCACACTTGACACAGAAGAATCTCGACGATTATCACAGAAAATGCGAATCTCAGCTGGAATCCCAACGAAACCGAAGATATCGCAGTTTCCGCATGACAAACGCACTGTGGAGTGCTGAAAACACCAGAAAACGTGTTTCTCGCATGCAATAGCACGAAAACAGCGATTTCGGTGATTCTGCACACTTGACACAGAAGAATCTCGACGATTATCACCGAAAATGCGTATCTCAGCTGGAAACCCAACGAAACCGAAGATATCGCAGTTTCGCATGTCAAACTCACTGTGGAGTGCTGAAAACACCAGAGAACGTGTTTTTCGCATTCAATAGCACGAAAACAGCGATTTCTGTGATTCTGTACATTTGTCACAGAAGTATCATGAAGATTATCACTGAAGATGCATATCTCTGCTGGAAACCCAACGAAACCGAAGATATCGCAGTATCGCATGTCAAACTCACTGTGGAGTGCTGAAAACACCAGAGAACGTGTTTTTCGCATTCAATAGCACGAAAGCAGCGATTTCGGTGATTCTGCACACTTGACACAGAAGAATCTCGACGATTATCACAGAAAAAGCGAATCTCAGCTGGAATCCCAACGAAACCGAAGATATCGCAGTTTCCGCATGACAAACGCACTGTGGAGTGCTGAAAACACCAGAAAACGTGTTTCTCGCATTCAATAGCACGAAAACAGCAATGTCGGTGATTCTGCACACTTGTCACGGAAGAATCATGAAGATTATCACTGAAAATGCATATCTCATCTGGAACCCCAACGAAACCGAAGATATCGCTGTTTCGCATGTCAAACTCACTGTGGAGTGCTGGAAACACCAGAGAACGTATTTTCGCATTCAATAGCACGAAAACAGCGATTTCTGTGATTGTGTACATTTGTCACAGAAGAATCATGAAGATTATCACTGAAAATGCATATCTCTGCTGGAAATCCAACGAAACCGAAGATATCGCAGTTTCGCTTGTCAAACTCACTGTGGAGTGCTGAAAACACCAGAGAACGTGTTTTTCGCATTCAATAGCACGAAAGCAGCGATTTCGGTGATTCTGCACACTTGACACAGAAGAAACTCGACGATTATCACAGAAAATGCGAATCTCACCTGGAATCCCAACGAAACCGAAGATATCGCAGTTTCCGCATGACAAACGCACGGTGGAGTGCTGAAAACACCAGAAAACGTGTTTCTCGCATTCAATAGTACGAAAACAGCAATGTCGGTGATTCTGCACACTCGTCATTGAAGAATCATGAAGATTATCACTGAAAATGCATATCTCAGCTGGAAAGCCAACGAAACCGAAGATATCGCAGTTTCCGCATGTCAAACGCACTGTGGAGTGCTGAAAACACCAGAAAACGTGTTTCTCGCATTCAATAGCACAGAAACAGCGATTTCGGTGATTCTGCACACTTGCCACAGAAGAATCATGAAGATTCTCACAGAAAATGCGTATCTCAGCTGGAAACCCAACGAAACCGAAGATATCGCAGATTCCGCATGTCAAACGCACTGTGGAGTGCTGAAAACACCAGAAAACGTGTTTCTCGCATTTAATAGCACAAAAGCAGTGATTTCGGTGATTCTGCACACTTGTCCCAGAAGAAACTCGAAGATTATCACAGAAAATGCATATCTCAGCTGGAAACTCAACGAAACCGAAGATATCGCAGTTTCCGCATGTCAATCGCACTGTGGAGTGCTGAAAACACCAGAAAACGTGTTTCTCGCATTTAATGGCACGAAAACAGCGATTTCGGTGATTCTGCACACTTGTCACAGAAGAATCATGAAGATTATCACTGAAAATGCATATCTCAGCTGGAACCCCAACGAAACCGAAGATATCGCAGTTTCGCATGTCAAACTCACTGTGGAGTGCTGAAAACACCAGAGAACGTATTTTCGCATTCAATAGCACGAAAACAGCGATTTCTGTGATTGTGTACATTTGTCACAGAAGAATCATGAAGATTATCACTGAAAATGCATATCTCAGCTGGAATCCCAACGAAACCGAAGATATCGCAGTTTCCGCATAACAAACGCACTGTGGAGTGCTGAAAACACCAGAAAACGTGTTTCTCGCATTCAATAGCACCAATACAGCGATTTCGGTGATTCTGCACACTTGACACAGATGAATCTCGACGATTATCACAGAAAATGCGAATCTCAGCTGGAATCCCAACGAATCCGAAGATATCGCAGTTTCCGCATAACAAACGCACTGTGGAGTGCTGAAAACACCAGAAAACGTGTTTCTCGCATTCAATAGCACCAATACAGCGATTTCGGTGATTGTGTACATTTGTCACAGAAGAATCATGAAGATTATCACTGAAAATGCATATCTCAGCTGGAATCCCAACGAAACCGAAGATATCGCAGTTTCGCATGTCAAACTCACTGTGGAGTGCTGAAAACACCAGAGAACGTGTTTTTCGCATTCAATAGCACGAAAGCAGCGATTTCGGTGATTCTGCACACTTGACACTGAAGAATCTCGACGATTATCACAGAAAATGCGAATCTCAGCTGGAATCCCAACGAAACCGAAGATATCGCAGTTTCCGCATAACAAACGCACTGTGGAGTGCTGAAAACACCAGAAAACGTGTTTCTCGCATTCAATAGCACCAATACAGCGATTTCGGTGATTCTGCACACTTGACACAGATGAATCTCGACGATTATCACTGAAAATGCATATCTCAGCCGGAAACCCCACGAAAACGAAGATATCGCAGTTTCCGCATGTCAAACGCACTGTGGAGTGCTGAAAACACCAGAAAACGTGTTTCTCGCATTCAATAGCACGAAAACAGCGATTTCGGTGATTCTGTACCCTTGTCACAGAAGAAACTCGAAGATTATCACAGAAAATGCATATCTCAGCTGGAAACCCAACGAAACCGAAGATATCGCAGTTTCCGCATGTCACACGCACTGTGGAGTGCTGAAAACACCAGAAAACGTGTTTTTCGCATTCAATAGCACGAAAACAGCAATGTCGGTGATTCTGCACACTTGTCACAGAAGAATTATGAAGATTATCACTGAAAATGCGAATCTCACCTGGAATCCCAACGAAACCGAAGATATCGCAGTTTCCGCATGTCAAACGCACTGTGGAGTGCTGAAAACACCAGAAAACGTGTTTCTCGCATTCAATAGCACGAAAACAGCGATTTCGGTGATTCTGCACACTCGTCATTGTAGAATCATGAAGATTATCACTGAAAATGCATATCTCAGCTGGAAAGCCAACGAAACCGAAGATATCGCAGTTTCCGCATGTCAAACGCACTGTGGAGTGCTGAAAACACCAGAAAACGTGTTTCTCGCATTCAGTAGCACAGAAACAGCGATTTCGGTGATTCTGCACACTTGCCACAGAAGAATCATGAAGATTCTCACAGAAAATGCGTATCTCAGCTGGAAACCCAACGAAACCGAAGATATCGCAGATTCCGCATGTCAAACGCACTGTGGAGTGCTGAAAACACCAGAAAACGTGTTTCTCGCATTTAATAGCACAAAAGCAGTGATTTCGGTGATTCTGCACACTTGTCCCAGAAGAAACTCGAAGATTATCACAGAAAATGCATATCTCAGCTGGAAACTCAACGAAACCGAAGATATCGCAGTTTCCGCATGTCAATCGCACTGTGGAGTGCTGAAAACACCAGAAAACGTGTTTCTCGCATTCAATAGCACAGAAACAGCGATTTCGGTGATTCTGCACACTCGTCATTGAAGAATCATGAAGATTATCACTGAAAATGCATATCTCAGCTGGAACCCCAACGAAACCGAAGATATCGCAGTTTCGCATGTCAAACTCACTGTGGAGTGCTGAAAACACCAGAGAACGTATTTTCGCATTCAATAGCACGAAAACAGCGATTTCTGTGATTGTGTACATTTGTCACAGAAGAATCATGAAGATTATCACTGAAAATGCATATCTCTGCTGGAAATCCAACGAAACCGAAGATATCGCAGTTTCGCATGTCAAACTCACTGTGGAGTGCTGAAAACACCAGAGAACGTGTTTTTCGCATTCAATAGCACGAAAGCAGCGATTTCGGTGATTCTGCACACTTGACACTGAAGAATCTCGACGATTATCACAGAAAATGCGAATCTCAGCTGGAATCCCAACGAAACCGAAGATATCGCAGTTTCCGCATAACAAACGCACTGTGGAGTGCTGAAAACACCAGAAAACGTGTTTCTCGCATTCAATAGCACCAATACAGCGATTTCGGTGATTCTGCACACTTGACACAGATGAATCTCGACGATTATCACTGAAAATGCATATCTCAGCCGGAAACCCCACGAAAACGAAGATATCGCAGTTTCCGCATGTCACACGCACTGTGGAGTGCTGAAAACACCAGAAAACGTGTTTCTCGCATTCAATAGCACGAAAACAGCGATTTCGGTGATTCTGTACCCTTGTCACAGAAGAAACTCGAAGATTATCACAGAAAATGCATATCTCAGCTGGAAACCCAACGAAACCGAAGATATCGCAGTTTCCGCATGTCACACGCACTGTGGAGTGCTGAAAACACCAGAAAACGTGTTTTTCGCATTCAATAGCACGAAAACAGCAATGTCGGTGATTCTGCACACTTGTCACAGAAGAATTATGAGGATTATCACTGAAAATGCATAACTCAGCTGGAAACCCAACGAAACCGAAGATATCGCAGTTTCCGCATGTCAAACGCACTGTGGAGTGCTGAAAACACCAGAAAACGTGTTTCTCGCATTCAATAGCACGAAAACAGCGATTTCGGTGATTCAGCACACTTGACACAGAAGAATCATGAAGATTATCACTGACAATGCATATCTCACCTGGAAACCCAACGAAACCGAAGATATCGCAGTTTCGCATGTCAAGCTCACTGTGGAGTGCTGAAAACAGCATAGAACGTGTTTTTCGCATTCAATAGCACGAAAACAGCGATTTCTGTGATTCGGTACATTTGTCACAGAAGAATCATGAAGCTTATCACTGAAAATGCATATCTCTGCTGGAATCCCAACGAAACCGAAGATATCGCAGTTTCGCATGTCAAACTCACTGTGGAGTGCTGAAAACACCAGAGAACGTGTTTTTCGCATTCAATAGCACGAAAGCAGCGATTTCGGTGATTCTGTACACTTGACACAGAAGAATCTCGACGATTATCACAGAAAATGCGAATCTCAGCTGGAATCCCAACGAAACCGAAGATATCGCAGTTTCCGCATGTCAAACGCACTGTGGAGTGCAGAAAACACCAGAAAACGTGTTTCTCGCATTTAATAGCACAAAAGCAGCGATTTCGGTGATTCTGCACACTTGTCCCAGAAGAAACTCGAAGATTATCACTGAAAATGCATATCTCTGCTGGAAATCCAACGAAACCGAAGATATCGCAGTTTCGCATGTCAAACTCACTGTGGAGTGCTGAAACCACCAGAGAACGTGTTTTTCGCATTCAATAGCACGAAAGCTGCTATTTCGGTGATTCGGGCACACTTGACACAGAAGAATCTCGACGATTATCACAGAAAATGCGAATCTCAGCTGGAATCCCAACGAAACCGAAGATATCGCAGTTTCCGCATGACAATCGCACTGTGGAGTGCTGAAAACACCAGAAAACGTGTTTCTCGCATTCAATAGCACCAAAACAGCGATTTCGGTGATTCTGCACACTTGACACAGAAGAATCTCGACGATTATCACTGAAAATGCATATCTCAGGCGCAAACCCCACGAAAACGAAGATTTCGCCGGTTCTGCATGTCAAACGCACTGTGGAGTGCTGATAACACCAGAAAACGTGATTTTCGCATTCAATAGCACGAAAACAGCGATTTCTGTGATTCTATACACTTGTCACAGAAGAAACTCGAAGATTATCACAGAAAATGCATATCTCAGCTGGAAACCCAACGAAACCGAAGATATCGCAGTTTCCGCATGTCAAACGCACTGTGGAGTGCTGAAAACACCAGAAAACGTGTTTTTCGCATTCAATAGCACGAAAACAGCAATGTCGGTGATTCTGCACACTTGTCACAGAAGAATCATGAAGATTATCACTAAAAATGCATAACTCAGCTGGAAACCCAACAAATCCGAAGATATCGCAGTTTCCGCATGTCAAACGCACTGTGGAGTGCTGAAAACACCAGAAAACGTGTTTCTCGCATTCAATAGCACGAAAACAGCGATTTCGGTGATTTTGCACACTTGTCACAGAAGAAACTCGAAGATTATCACAGAAAATGCATATCTCAGCTGGAAACCCAACGAAACCGAAGATATCGCAGTTTCCGCATGTCAAACGCACTGTGGAGTGCTGAAAACACCAGAAAACGTGTTTTTCGCATTCAATAGCACGAAAACAGCAATGTCGGTGATTCTGCACGCTTGTCACAGAAGAATTATGAAGATTATCACTGAAAATGCATAACTCAGCTTAAAACCCAACGAAACCGAAGATATCGCAGTTTCCGCATGTCAAACGCACTGTGGAGTGCTGAAAACACCATAGAACGTGTTTTTCGCATTCAATAGCACGAAAACAGCGATTTCGGTGATTCTGCACACTTGTCACAGAAGAATCATGAAGATTATCACTGAAAATGCATATCTCAGCTGGAACCCCAACGAAACCGAAGATATCGCAGTTTCGCATGTCAAACTCACTGTGGAGTGCTGAAAACACCAGAGAACGTGTTTTTCACATTCAATAGAACGAAAACAGCGATTTCTGTGATTGTGTACATTTGTCACAGAAGAATCATGAAGATTATCACTGAAAATGCATATCTCTGCTGGAAATCCAACGAAACCGAAGATATCGCAGTTTCGCATGTCAAACTCACTGTGGAGTGCTGAAAACACCAGAGAACGTGTTTTTCGCATTCAATAGCACGAAAGCAGCGATTTCGGTGATTCTGCACACTTGACACAGAAGAATCTCGACGATTATCACAGAAAATGCGAATCTCAGCTGGAATCCCAACGAAACCGAAGATATCGCAGTTTCCGCATGACAAACGCAATGTGGAGTGCTGAAAACACCAGAAAACGTGTTTCTCGCATTCAATAGCACCAATACAGCGATTTCGGTGATTCTGCACACTTGACACAGATGAATCTCGACGATTATCACTGAAAATGCATATCTCAGCCGGAAACCCCACGAAAACGAAGATATCGCAGTTTCCGCATGTCAAACGCACTGTGGAGTGCTGAAAACACCAGAAAACGTGTTTCTCGCATTCAATAGCACGAAAACAGCGATTTCGGTGATACTGTACACTTGTCACAGAAGAAACTCGAAGATTATCACAGAAAATGCATATCTCAGCTGGAAACCCAACGAAACCGAAGATATCGCAGTTTCCGCATGTCAAACGCACTGTGGAGTGCTGAAAACACCAGAAAACTTGTTTTTCGCATTCAATAGCACGAAAACAGCAATGTCGGTGATTCTGCACACTTGTCACAGAAGAATCATGAAGATTATCACTGAAAATGCATAACTCAGCTGGAAACCCAACGAAACCGAAGATATCGCAGTTTCCGCATGTCAAACGCACTGTGGAGTGCTGAAAACACCAGAAAACGTGTTTCTCGCATTCAATAGCACGAAAACAGCGATTTCGGTGATTCTGTACCCTTGTCACAGAAGAAACTCGAAGATTATCACAGAAAATGCATATCTCAGCTGGAAACCCAACGAAACCGAAGATATCGCAGTTTCCGCATGTCACACGCACTGTGGAGTGCTGAAAACACCAGAAAACGTGTTTTTCGCATTCAATAGCACGAAAACAGCAATGTCGGTGATTCTGCACACTTGTCACAGAAGAATTATGAAGATTATCACTGAAAATGCATAACTCAGCTGGAAACCCAACGAAACCGAAGATATCGCAGTTTCCGCATGTCAAACGCACTGTGGAGTGCTGAAAACACCAGAAAACGTGTTTCTCGCATTCAATAGCACGAAAACAGCGATTTCGGTGATTCGGTACATTTGTCACAGAAGAATCACGAAGATTATCACTGAAAATGCATATCTCTGCTGGAATCCCAACGAAACCGAAGATATCGCAGTTTCGCATGTCAAACTCACTGTGGAGTGCTGAAAACACCAGAGAACGTGTTTTTCGCATTCAATAGCACGAAAGCAGCGATTTCGGTGATTCTGTACACTTGACACAGAAGAATCTCGACGATTATCACAGAAAATGCGAATCTCAGCTGGAATCCCAACGAAACCGAAGATATCGCAGTTTCCGCATGTCAAACGCACTGTGGAGTGCAGAAAACACCAGAAAACGTGTTTCTCGCATTTAATAGCACAAAAGCAGCGATATCGGTGATTCTGCACACTTGTCCCAGAAGAAACTCGAAGATTATCACTGAAAATGCATATCTCTGCTGGAAATCCAACGAAACCGAAGATATCGCAGTTTCGCATGTCAAACTCACTGTGGAGTGCTGAAACCACCAGAGAACGTGTTTTTCGCATTCAATAGCACGAAAGCTGCTATTTCGGTGATTCGGGCACACTTGACACAGAAGAATCTCGACGATTATCACAGAAAATGCGAATCTCAGCTGGAATCCCAACGAAACCGAAGATATCGCAGTTTCCGCATGACAATCGCACTGTGGAGTGCTGAAAACACCAGAAAACGTGTTTCTCGCATTCAATAGCACCAAAACAGCGATTTCGGTGATTCTGCACACTTGACACAGAAGAATCTCGACGATTATCACTGAAAATGCATATCTCAGGCGCAAACCCCACGAAAACGAAGATTTCGCCGGTTCTGCATGTCAAACGCACTGTGGAGTGCTGATAACACCAGAAAACGTGATTTTCGCATTCAATAGCACGAAAACAGCGATTTCTGTGATTCTATACACTTGTCACAGAAGAAACTCGAAGATTATCACAGAAAATGCATATCTCAGCTGGAAACCCAACGAAACCGAAGATATCGCAGTTTCCGCATGTCAAACGCACTGTGGAGTGCTGAAAACACCAGAAAACGTGTTTCTCGCATTCAATAGCACGAAAACAGCGATTTCGGTGATACTGTACACTTGTCACAGAAGAAACTCGAAGATTATCACAGAAAATGCATATCTCAGCTGGAAACCCAACGAAACCGAAGATATCGCAGTTTCCGCATGTCAAACGCACTGTGGAGTGCTGAAAACACCAGAAAACTTGTTTTTCGCATTCAATAGCACGAAAAAAGCAATGTCGGTGATTCTGCACACTTGTCACAGAAGAATCATGAAGATTATCACTGAAAATGCATAACTCAGCTGGAAACCCAACGAAACCGAAGATATCGCAGTTTCCGCATGTCAAACGCACTGTGGAGTGCTGAAAACACCAGAAAACGTGTTTCTCGCATTCAATAGCACGAAAACAGCGATTTCGGTGATTCTGTACCCTTGTCACAGAAGAAACTCGAAGATTATCACAGAAAATGCATATCTCAGCTGGAAACCCAACGAAACCGAAGATATCGCAGTTTCCGCATGTCACACGCACTGTGGAGTGCTGAAAACACCAGAAAACGTGTTTTTCGCATTCAATAGCACGAAAACAGCAATGTCGGTGATTCTGCACACTTGTCACAGAAGAATTATGAAGATTATCACTGAAAATGCATAACTCAGCTGGAAACCCAACGAAACCGAAGATATCGCAGTTTCCGCATGTCAAACGCACTGTGGAGTGCTGAAAACACCAGAAAACGTGTTTCTCGCATTCAATAGCACGAAAACAGCGATTTCGGTGATTCAGCACACTTGACACAGAAGAATCATGAAGATTATCACTGACAATGCATATCTCACCTGGAAACCCAACGAAACCGAAGATATCGCAGTTTCGCATGTCAAGCTCACTGTGGAGTGCTGAAAACAGCATAGAACGTGTTTTTCGCATTCAATAGCACGAAAGCAGCGATTTCGGTGATTCTGTACACTTGACACAGAAGAATCTCGACGATTATCACAGAAAATGCGAATCTCAGCTGGAATCCCAACGAAACCGAAGATATCGCAGTTTCCGCATGTCAAACGCACTGTGGAGTGCTGAAAACACCATAGAACGTGTTTTTCGCATTCAATAGCACGAAAACAGCGATTTCTGTGATTCTGTACTTTTGTCACAGAAGAATCATGAAGATTATCACTGAAAATGCATATCTCTGCTGGAATCCCAAAGAAACCGAAGATATCGCAGTTTCGCATGTCAAACTCACTGTGGAGTGCTGAAAACACCAGAGAACGTGTTTTTCGCATTCAATAGCACGAAAGCAGCGATTTCGGTGATTCTGTACACTTGACACAGAAGAATCTCGACGATTATCACAGAAAATGCGAATCTCAGCTGGAATCCCAACGAAACCGAAGATATCGCAGTTTCCGCATGTCAAACGCACTGTGGAGTGCTGAAAACACCAGAAAACGTGTTTCTCGCATTTAATAGCACAAAAGCAGCGATTTCGGTGATTCTGCACACTTGTCCCAGAAGAAACTCGAAGATTATCACAGAAAATGCATATCTCAGCTGGAAACTCAACGAAACCGAAGATATCGCAGTTTCCGCATGTCAAACGCACTGTGGAGTGCTGAAAACACCAGAAAACGTGTTTTTCGCATTCAATAGCACGAAAACAGCAATGTCGGTGATTCTGCACACTTGTCACAGAAGAATCATGAAGATTATCACTGAAAATGCATAACTCAGCTGGAAACCCAACAAAACCGAAGATATCGCAGTTTCCGCATGTCAAACGCACTGTGGAGTGCTGAAAACACCAGAAAACGTGTTTCTCGCATTCAATAGCACGAAAACAGCGATTTCGGTGATTCTGCACACTTGTCACAGAAGAATCTCGACGATTATCACAGAAAATGCGAATCTCAGCTGGAATCCCAACGAAACCGAAGATATCGCAGTTTCCGCATGTCAAACGCACTGTGGAGTGCTGAAAACACCAGAAAACGTGTTTCTCGCATTCAATAGCACGAAAACAGCGATTTCGGTGATACTGTACACTTGTCACAGAAGAAACTCGAAGATTATCACAGAAAATGCATATCTCAGCTGGAAACCCAACGAAACCGAAGATATCGCAGTTTCCGCATGTCAAACGCACTGTGGAGTGCTGAAAACACCAGAAAACGTGTTTCTCGCATTCAATAGCACGAAAACAGCGATTTCGGTGATTCTGTACCCTTGTCACAGAAGAAACTCGAAGATTATCACAGAAAATGCATATCTCAGCTGGAAACCCAACGAAACCGAAGATATCGCAGTTTCCGCATGTCACACGCACTGTGGAGTGCTGAAAACACCAGAAAACGTGTTTTTCGCATTCAATAGCACGAAAACAGCAATGTCGGTGATTCTGCACACTTGTCACAGAAGAATTATGAAGATTATCACTGAAAATGCATAACTCAGCTGGAAACCCAACGAAACCGAAGATATCGCAGTTTCCGCATGTCAAACGCACTGTGGAGTGCTGAAAACACCAGAAAACGTGTTTCTCGCATTCAATAGCACGAAAACAGCGATTTCGGTGATTCAGCACACTTGACACAGAAGAATCATGAAGATTATCACTGACAATGCATATCTCACCTGGAAACCCAACGAAACCGAAGATATCGCAGTTTCGCATGTCAAGCTCACTGTGGAGTGCTGAAAACAGCATAGAACGTGTTTTTCGCATTCAATAGCACGAAAACAGCGATTTCTGTGATTCGGTACATTTGTCACAGAAGAATCATGAAGATTATAACTGAAAATGCATATCTCTGCTGGAATCCCAACGAAACCGAAGATATCGCAGTTTCGCATGTCAAACTCACTGTGGAGTGCTGAAAACACCAGAGAACGTGTTTTTCGCATTCAATAGCACGAAAGCAGCGATTTCGGTGATTCTGTACACTTGACACAGAAGAATCTCGACGATTATCACAGAAAATGCGAATCTCAGCTGGAATCCCAACGAAACCGAAGATATCGCAGTTTCCGCATGTCAAACGCACTGTGGAGTGCAGAAAACACCAGAAAACGTGTTTCTCGCATTTAATAGCACAAAAGCAGCGATTTCGGTGATTCTGCACACTTGTCCCAGAAGAAACTCGAAGATTATCACTGAAAATGCATATCTCTGCTGGAAATCCAACGAAACCGAAGATATCGCAGTTTCGCATGTCAAACTCACTGTGGAGTGCTGAAAACACCAGAGAACGTGTTTTTCGCATTCAATAGCACGAAAGCTGCTATTTCGGTGATTCGGGCACACTTGACACAGAAGAATCTCGACGATTATCACAGAAAATGCGAATCTCAGCTGGAATCCCAACGAAACCGAAGATATCGCAGTTTCCGCATGACAATCGCACTGTGGAGTGCTGAAAACACCAGAAAACGTGTTTCTCGCATTCAATCGCACCAAAACAGCGATTTCGGTGATTCTGCACACTTGACACAGAAGAATCTCGACGATTATCACTGAAAACGCATATCTCAGGCGGAAACCCCACGAAAACGAAGATTTCGCCGGTTCTGCATGTCAAACGCACTGTGGAGTGCTGATAACACCAGAAAACGTGATTTTCGCATTCAATAGCACGAAAACAGCGATTTCTGTGATTCTATACACTTGTCACAGAAGAAACTCGAAGATTATCACAGAAAATGCATATCTCAGCTGGAAACCCAACGAAACCGAAGATATCGCAGTTTCCGCATGTCAAACGCACTGTGGAGTGCTGAAAACACCAGAAAACGTGTTTTTCGCATTCAATAGCACGAAAACAGCAATGTCGGTGATTCTGCGCACTTGTCACAGAAGAATCATGAAGATTATCACTGAAAATGCATAACTCAGCTGGAAACCCAACAAAACCGAAGATATCGCAGTTTCCGCATGTCAAACGCACTGTGGAGTGCTGAAAACACCAGAAAACGTGTTTCTCGCATTCAATAGCACGAAAACAGCGATTTCGGTGATTCTGCACACTTGTCACAGAAGAAACTCGAAGATTATCACAGAAAATGCATATCTCAGCTGGAAACCCAACGAAACCGAAGATATCGCAGTTTCCGCATGTCAAACGCACTGTGGAGTGCTGAAAACACCAGAAAACGTGTTTTTCGCATTCAATAGCACGAAAACAGCAATGTCGGTGATTCTGCACGCTTGTCACAGAAGAATTATGAAGATTATCACTGAAAATGCATAACTCAGCTAAAAACCCAACGAAACCGAAGATATCGCAGTTTCCGCATGTCAAACGCACTGTGGAGTGCTGAAAACACCATAGAACGTGTTTTTCGCATTCAATAGCACGAAAACAGCGATTTCTGTGATTCTGTACTTTTGTCACAGAAGAATCATGAAGATTATCACTGAAAATGCATATCTCTGCTGGAATCCCAAAGAAACCGAAGATATCGCAGTTTCGCATGTCAAACTCACTGTGGAGTGCTGAAAACACCAGAGAACGTGTTTTTCGCATTCAATAGCACGAAAGCAGCGATTTCGGTGATTCTGTACACTTGACACAGAAGAATCTCGACGATTATCACAGAAAATGCGAATCTCAGCTGGAATCCCAACGAAACCGAAGATATCGCAGTTTCCGCATGTCAAACGCACTGTGGAGTGCTGAAAACACCAGAAAACGTGTTTCTCGCATTTAATAGCACAAAAGCAGCGATTTCGGTGATTCTGCACACTTGTCCCAGAAGAAACTCGAAGATTATCACAGAAAATGCATATCTCAGCTGGAAACTCAACGAAACCGAAGATATCGCAGTTTCCGCATGTCAAACGCACTGTGGAGTGCTGAAAACACCAGAGAACGTGTTTTTCGCATTCAATAGCACGAAAGCTGCTATTTCGGTGATTCTGCACACTTGACACAGAAGAATCTCGACGATTATCACAGAAAATGCGAATCTCAGCTGGAATCCCAACGAAACCGAAGATATCGGAGTTTCCGCATGACAATCGCACTGTGGAGTGCTGAAAACACCTGAAAACGTGTTTCTCGCATTCAATAGCACCAAAACAGCGATTTCGGTGATTCTGCACACTTGTCACAGAAGAAACTCGAAGATTATCACAGAAAATGCATATCTCAGCTGGAAACCCAACGAAACCGAAGATATCGCAGTTTCCGCATGTCAAACGCACTGTGGAGTGCTGAAAACACCAGAAAACGTGTTTCTCGCATTCAATAGAACGAAAACAGCGATTTCGGTGATTCTGCACACTTGCCACAGAAGAATCTCGACGATTATCACTGAAAATGCATATCTCAGCTGGAAACCTAACGAAACCGAAGATATCGCAGTTTCCGCACGTCAAACGCACTGTGGAGTGCTGAAAACACCAGAAAACGTGTTTTTCGCATTCAATGAAACGAAAACAGCGATTTCGGTGATTCTGTACACTTGTCACAGAAGAAACTCGAAGATTATCACAGAAAATGCATATCTCAGCTGGAAACCTAACGAAACCGAAGATATCGCAGTTTCCGCATGTCAAACGCACTGTGGAGTGCTGAAAACACCATAGAACGTGTTTTTCGCATTCAATAGCACGAAAACAGCGATTTCTGTGATTCTGTACTTTTGTCACAGAAGAATCATGAAGATTATCACTGAAAATGCATATCTCTGCTGGAATCCCAAAGAAACCGAAGATATCGCAGTTTCGCATGTCAAACTCACTGTGGAGTGCTGAAAACACCAGAGAACGTGTTTTTCGCATTCAATAGCACGAAAGCAGCGATTTCGGTGATTCTGTACACTTGACACAGAAGAATCTCGACGATTATCACAGAAAATGCGAATCTCAGCTGGAATCCCAACGAAACCGAAGATATCGCAGTTTCCGCATGTCAAACGCACTGTGGAGTGCTGAAAACACCAGAAAACGTGTTTCTCGCATTTAATAGCACAAAAGCAGCGATTTCGGTGATTCTGCACACTTGTCCCAGAAGAAACTCGAAGATTATCACAGAAAATGCATATCTCAGCTGGAAACTCAACGAAACCGAAGATATCGCAGTTTCCGCATGTCAAACGCACTGTGGAGTGCTCAAAACACCAGAAAACGTGTTTCTCGCATTAGATGGCACGAAAACAGCGATTTCGGTGATTCTGCACACTTGTCACAGAAGAATCATGAAGATTATCACTGAAAATGCATATCTCAGCTGGAACCCCAACGAAACCGAAGATATCGCAGTTTCGCATGTCAAACTCACTGTGGAGTGCTGAAAACACCAGAGAACGTGTTTTTCGCATTCAATAGCACGAAAACAGCGATTTCGGTGATTCTGTACACTTGTCACAGAAGAAACTCGAAGATTATCACAGAAAATGCATATCTCAGCTGGAAACCTAACGAAACCGAAGATATCGCAGTTTCCGCACGTCAAACGCACTGTGGAGTGCTGATAACACCAGAAAAAGTGTTTTTCGAATTCAATAGCACGTAAACAGCGATTTCGGTGATTCTGCACACTTGTCACAGAAGAATCATGAAGATTATCACTGAAAATGCATAACTCAGCTGGAAACCCAACGAAACCGAAGATATCGCAGTTTCCGCATGTCAAACGCACTGTGGAGTTCTGAAAACACCAGAAAACGTGTTTCTCGCTTTCAATAGCACGAAAACAGCAATCTCGTTGATACTGCACACTTGTCACAGAAGAATAATGAAGATTATCAGTGAAAATGCATATCTCTGCTGGAATCCCAACGAAACCGAAGGTATCGCAGTTTCGCATGTCAAACTCACTGTGGAGTGCTGAAAACACCAGAGAACGTATTTTCGCATTCAATAGCACGAAAACAGCGATTTCGGTGATTCTGCACACTTGACACAGAAGAATCTCGACGATTATCACAGAAAATGCGAATCTCAGCTGGAATCCCAACGAAACCGAAGATATCGCAGTTTCCGCATGACAATCGCACTGTGGAGTGCTGAAAACACCAGAAAACGTGTTTCTCGCATTCAATAGCACCAAAACAGCGATTTCGGTGATTCTGCACACTTGACACAGAAGAATCTCGACGATTATCACTGAAAATGCATATCTCAGGCGGAAACCCCACGAAAACGAAGATTTCGCCGGTTCTGCATGTCAAACGCACTGTGGAGTGCTGATAACACCAGAAAACGTGATTTTCGCATTCAATAGCAAGAAAACAGCGATTTCTGTGATTCTATACACTTGTCACAGAAGAAACTCGAAGATTATCACAGAAAATGCATATCTCAGCTGTAAACCCAACGAAACCGAAGATATCGCAGTTTCCGCATGTCAAACGCACTGTGGAGTGCTGAAAACACCAGAAAACGTGTTTTTCGCATTCAATAGCACGAAAACAGCAATGTCGGTGATTCTGCACACTTGTCACAGAAGAATCATGAAGATTATCACTGAAAATGCATAACTCAGCTGGAAACCCAACGAAACCGAAGATATCGCAGTTTCCGCATGTCAAACGCACTGTGGAGTGCTGAAAACACCAGAAAACGTGTTTCTCGCATTCAATAGCACGAAAACAGCGATTTCGGTGATTCTGCACACTTGTCACAGAAGAAACTCGAAGATTATCACAGAAAATGCATATCTCAGCTGGAAACCCAACGAAACCGAAGATATCGCAGTTTCCGCATGTCAAAAGCACTGTGGAGTGCTGAAAACACCAGAAAACGTGTTTTTCGCATTCAATAGCACGAAAACAGCAATGTCGGTGATTCTGCACACTTGTCACAGAAGAATTATGAAGATTATCACTGAAAATGCATAACTCAGCTTAAAACCCAACGAAACCGAAGATATCGCAGTTTCCGCATGTCAAACGCACTGTGGAGTGCTGAAAACACCAGAAAACGTGTTTCTCGCATTCAATAGCACGAAAACAGCGATTTCGGTGATTCAGCACACTTGACACAGAAGAATCATGAAGATTATCACTGAAAATGCATATCTCTGCTGGAATCCCAACGAAACCGAAGATATCGCAGTTTCGCATGTCAAACTCACTGTGGAGTGCTGAAAACACCAGAGAACGTGTTTTTCGCATTCAATAGCACGACAGCAGCGATTTCGGTGATTCTGCACACTTGTCACAGAAGAAACTCGAAGATTATCACAGAAAATGCATATCTCAGCTGGAAACCCAACGAAACCGAAGATATCGCAGTTTCCACATGTCAAACGCACTGTGGAGTGCTGAAAACACCAGAAAACGTGTTTCTCGCATTCAATAGCACGAAAACAGCGATTTCGGTGATTCAGCACACTTGACACAGAAAAATCTCGACGATTATCACTGAAAATGCGTATCTCAGCTGGAAAACCAACGAAACCGAGGATATCGCAGTTTCCGCATTTCAAACGCACTGTGGATTGCTGAAAACACCAAAAAACTTGTTTTTCGCATTCAATAGCACGTAAACAGCGATTTCGGTGATTCTGCATGCTTCTCACAGAAGAATATCCAAGAATATCGTAGAAAATGCATGTCTCAGCTGGAAACCAAACGAAACCGAAGATATCGCAGTTTCTGCATGTCAAACGCACTGTGGAGTGCTGAAAACACCAGAGAACGTGTTTTTCGCATTCAATAGCACGAAAGCAGCGATATCGGTGATTCTGCACACTTGACACAGAAGAATCTCGTCGATTATCACAGAAAATGCGAATCTCAGCTGGAATCCCAACGAAACCGAAGATATCGCAGTTTCCGCATGACAAACGCACTGTGGAGTGTTGAAAACACCAGAAAACGTGTTTCTCGCATTCAATAGAACGAAAACAGCGATTTCGGAGATTCTGCACACTTGCCACAGAAGAATCTCGACGATTATCACCGCAAATGCATATCTGAGCTGGAAACCTAACGAAACCGAAGATATCGCAGTTTCCGCACGCCAAACGCACTGTGGAGTGCTGAAAACACCAGAAAACGTGTTTTTCGCATTCAATGAAACGAAAACAGCGATTTCGGTGATTCTGTACACTTGTCACAGAAGAAACTCGAACATTATCACAGAAAATGCATATCTCAGCTGGAAACCTAACGAAACCGAAGATATCGCAGTTTCCGCACGCCAAACGCACTGTGGAGTGCTGAAAACACCAGAAAACGTGTTTTTCGCATTCAATAGCACGAAAACAGCGATTTCGGTGATTCTGTACACTTGTCACAGAAGAAACTCGAAGATTATCACAGAAAATGCATATCTCAGCTGGAAACCTAACGAAACCGAAGATATCGCAGTTTCCGCACGTCAAACGCACTGTGGAGTGCTGATAACACCAGAAAAAGTGTTTTTCGAATTCAATAGCACGTAAACAGCGATTTCGGTGATTCTGCACACTTGTCACAGAAGAATCATGAAGATTATCACTGAAAATGCATAACTCAGCTGGAAACCCAACGAAACCGAAGATATCGCAGTTTCCGCATGTCAAACGCACTGTGGAGTTCTGAAAACACCAGAAAACGTGTTTCTCGCTTTCAATAGCACGAAAACAGCAATCTCGTTGATACTGCACACTTGTCACAGAAGAATAATGAAGATTATCAGTGAAAATGCATATCTCTGCTGGAATCCCAACGAAACCGAAGGTATCGCAGTTTCGCATGTCAAACTCACTGTGGAGTGCTGAAAACACCAGAGAACGTATTTTCGCATTCAATAGCACGAAAACAGCGATTTCGGTGATTCTGCACACTTGACACAGAAGAATCTCGACGATTATCACAGAAAATGCGAATCTCAGCTGGAATCCCAACGAAACCGAAGATATCGCAGTTTCCGCATGACAATCGCACTGTGGAGTGCTGAAAACACCAGAAAACGTGTTTCTCGCATTCAATAGCACCAAAACAGCGATTTCGGTGATTCTGCACACTTGACACAGAAGAATCTCGACGATTATCACTGAAAATGCATATCTCAGGCGGAAACCCCACGAAAACGAAGATTTCGCCGGTTCTGCATGTCAAACGCACTGTGGAGTGCTGATAACACCAGAAAACGTGATTTTCGCATTCAATAGCAAGAAAACAGCGATTTCTGTGATTCTATACACTTGTCACAGAAGAAACTCGAAGATTATCACAGAAAATGCATATCTCAGCTGTAAACCCAACGAAACCGAAGATATCGCAGTTTCCGCATGTCAAACGCACTGTGGAGTGCTGAAAACACCAGAAAACGTGTTTTTCGCATTCAATAGCACGAAAACAGCAATGTCGGTGATTCTGCACACTTGTCACAGAAGAATCATGAAGATTATCACTGAAAATGCATAACTCAGCTGGAAACCCAACGAAACCGAAGATATCGCAGTTTCCGCATGTCAAACGCACTGTGGAGTGCTGAAAACACCAGAAAACGTGTTTCTCGCATTCAATAGCACGAAAACAGCGATTTCGGTGATTCTGCACACTTGTCACAGAAGAAACTCGAAGATTATCACAGAAAATGCATATCTCAGCTGGAAACCCAACGAAACCGAAGATATCGCAGTTTCCGCATGTCAAAAGCACTGTGGAGTGCTGAAAACACCAGAAAACGTGTTTTTCGCATTCAATAGCACGAAAACAGCAATGTCGGTGATTCTGCACACTTGTCACAGAAGAATTATGAAGATTATCACTGAAAATGCATAACTCAGCTTAAAACCCAACGAAACCGAAGATATCGCAGTTTCCGCATGTCAAACGCACTGTGGAGTGCTGAAAACACCAGAAAACGTGTTTCTCGCATTCAATAGCACGAAAACAGCGATTTCGGTGATTCAGCACACTTGACACAGAAGAATCATGAAGATTATCACTGAAAATGCATATCTCTGCTGGAATCCCAACGAAACCGAAGATATCGCAGTTTCGCATGTCAAACTCACTGTGGAGTGCTGAAAACACCAGAGAACGTGTTTTTCGCATTCAATAGCACGACAGCAGCGATTTCGGTGATTCTGCACACTTGTCACAGAAGAAACTCGAAGATTATCACAGAAAATGCATATCTCAGCTGGAAACCCAACGAAACCGAAGATATCGCAGTTTCCACATGTCAAACGCACTGTGGAGTGCTGAAAACACCAGAAAACGTGTTTCTCGCATTCAATAGCACGAAAACAGCGATTTCGGTGATTCAGCACACTTGACACAGAAAAATCTCGACGATTATCACTGAAAATGCGTATCTCAGCTGGAAAACCAACGAAACCGAGGATATCGCAGTTTCCGCATTTCAAACGCACTGTGGATTGCTGAAAACACCAAAAAACTTGTTTTTCGCATTCAATAGCACGTAAACAGCGATTTCGGTGATTCTGCATGCTTCTCACAGAAGAATATCCAAGAATATCGTAGAAAATGCATGTCTCAGCTGGAAACCAAACGAAACCGAAGATATCGCAGTTTCTGCATGTCAAACGCACTGTGGAGTGCTGAAAACACCAGAGAACGTGTTTTTCGCATTCAATAGCACGAAAGCAGCGATATCGGTGATTCTGCACACTTGACACAGAAGAATCTCGTCGATTATCACAGAAAATGCGAATCTCAGCTGGAATCCCAACGAAACCGAAGATATCGCAGTTTCCGCATGACAAACGCACTGTGGAGTGTTGAAAACACCAGAAAACGTGTTTCTCGCATTCAATAGAACGAAAACAGCGATTTCGGAGATTCTGCACACTTGCCACAGAAGAATCTCGACGATTATCACCGCAAATGCATATCTGAGCTGGAAACCTAACGAAACCGAAGATATCGCAGTTTCCGCACGCCAAACGCACTGTGGAGTGCTGAAAACACCAGAAAACGTGTTTTTCGCATTCAATGAAACGAAAACAGCGATTTCGGTGATTCTGTACACTTGTCACAGAAGAAACTCGAACATTATCACAGAAAATGCATATCTCAGCTGGAAACCTAACGAAACCGAAGATATCGCAGTTTCCGCACGCCAAACGCACTGTGGAGTGCTGAAAACACCAGAAAACGTGTTTTTCGCATTCAATGAAACGAAAACAGCGATTTCGGTGATTCTGTACACTTGTCACAGAAGAAACTCGAACATTATCACAGAAAATGCATATCTCAGCTGGAAACCTAACGAAACCGAAGATATCGCAGTTTCCGCTCCTCAAACGCACTGTGGAGTGCTGATAACACCAGAAAAAGTGTTTTTCGCATTCAATAGCACGTAAACAGCGATTTCGGTGATTCTGCACACTTGTCACAGAAGAATCATGAAGATTATCACTGAAAATGCATATCTCTGCTGGAAACCCAACGAAACCGAAGATATTGCAGTTTCCGCATGTCAAACACACTGTGGAGTGCTGAAAACACCACAAAACATGATTATCGCATTCAATAGCACGAAAACAGCAATGTCGGTGATTCTGCACACTTGTCACAGAAGAATCATGAAGATTATCACTGAAAATGCATATCTCTGCTGGAAACCCAACGAAACCGAAGGTATCGCAGCTTCCGCATGTCAAACGCACTGTGGTGTGCTGCAAACACCAGAAAACGTGTATTTCGCATTCAATAGCACGAAAACAGCAATGTCGGTGATTCTGCACACTTGTCACAGAAGAATCATGAAGATTATCACTGAAAATGCATATCTCTGCTGGAAACCCAACGAAACCGAATGTATCGCAGTTTCCGCATGTCAAACGCACTGTGGAGTGCTGCAAACACCAGAAAACGTGTTTTTCGCATTCAATAGCACGTAAACAGCGATTTCGGTGATTCTGCACACTTGTCACAGAAGAATCATGAAGATTATCACTGAAAATGCATATCTCAGCCGGAAACCACACGAAAACGAAGATTTCGCCGGTTCTGCATGTCAAACGCACTGTGGAGTGCTGAAAACACCACAAAACGCGTTTCTGGCACTCAATAGCACGAAAACAGCAATGTCGGTGATTCTGCACACTTGTCACGGAGGAATCTCGACGATCATCACAGAAAATGCATATCTCAGCTGGAAACCAAACGAAACCGTAGATATCGCAGATTCTGCATGTCAAACGCACTGTGGAATGCTGCAAACACCAGAAAACGTGTTTTTCGCATTCAATAGCACGAAAACAGCGATTTCGGTGATACTGTACACTTGTCACAGAAGAATCATGAAGATTATCACTGAAAATGCATATCTCAGCTGGAAACACAACGAAACCGAAGAAATCGCAGTTTCCGCATTTCAAACGCGCTGTGGAGTGCTGAAAACACCAGAAAACGTGTTTTTCGCATTCAATAGCACGTAAACAGCGATTTCGGTGATTCTGCATGCTTCTCACAGAAGAATATCCAAGAATATCGTAGAAAATGCATGTCTCATCTGGAAACCAAACGAAACCGTAGATATCGCAGATTCTGCATGTCAAACGCACTGTGGGGTGCTGAAAACACCACAAAACGTGTTTCTGGCACTCAATAGCACGAAAACAGCAATGTCGGTGATTCTGCACACTTGTCACGGAAGAATCTCGACGATCATCACAGAAAATGCATATCTCAGCTGGAAACCCAACGTAACCGAAGATATCGCAGTTTCCGCATGTCAAACGCCCTGTGGAGTGCTGAAAACACCAGAAAACGTGTTTCTCGCATTCAATAGCACGAAAACAGCGATTTCGGTGATTCTGCACACTTGACACAGAAGAATCTCGACGATTATCACTGAAAATGCATACCTCAGCTGGAAACCCAACGAAACCGAAGATATCGTAGTTTCCGCATGTCAAACGCACTGTGGTGTGCTGAAAACACCAGAACACGTGTTTTTCGCATTCAATAGCACGAAAACAGCGATTTCGGTGATTCAGCACACTTGTCACAGAAGAATCTCTAAGATTATCTCAGAAAATGCGTATCTCAGCTGGAAACACAACGAAACCGAAGAAATCGCAGTTTCCGCATTTCAAACGCGCTGTGGAGTGCTGAAAACACCAGAAAACGTGTTTTTCGCATTCAATAGCACGTAAACAGCGATTTCGGTGATTCTGCATGCTTCTCACAGAAGAATATCCAAGAATATCGTAGAAAATGCGTATCTCTGCCGGAAACCCCACGAAAACGAAGATTTCGCCGGTTCTGCATGTCAAACGCACTGTGGAGTGCTGATAACACCAGAAAATGTGTTTTTCGCATTCAATCGCACGAAAACAGCGATTTCTGTTATTCTGTACACTTGTCACAGAAGACACTCGAAGATTATCACAGAAAATGCATATCTCAGCTGGAAACCCAACGAAACCGAAGATATCGCAGTTTCCGCATGTCAAACGCACTGTGGAGTGCTGAAAACACCAGAAAACGTGTTTCTCTCATTCAATAGCACGAAAACAGCGATTTCGGTGATTCAGCACACTTGTCACAGAAGAATCTCGAAGATTATCACAGAAAATGCGTATCTCAGCTGGAAACCCAACGAAACCGAAGATATCGCCGTTTCCGCATGTCAAACGCACTGTGGAGTGCTGAAAACACTAGAAAACGTGTTTCTCGCATTTAATAGCACGAAAGCAGCGATTTCGGTGATTCTGCACACTTGTCCCAGAAGAAACTCGAAGATTATCACCGAAAATGCATGTCCCAGCTGGAAACCCAACGAAACCGAAGCTATCGCAGTTTCCGCATGTCAAACGCACTGTGGAGTGCTGAAAACACCAGAAAACGTGTTTCTCGCATTCAATAGCACGAAAACAGCGATTTCGGTGATTCTGCACACTTGACACAGAAGAATCTCGACGATTATCACTTAAAATGCATATCTCAGCCGGAAACCCCACGAAAACGAAGATTTCGCCGGTTCTGCATATAAAACGCTAAGTGGAGTGCAGCAACACCATAAAACGTGTTGTTCACATTCAATAGCACAAAAACAGCGATTTCGGTGATTCTGTACACTTGTCACAGAAGAATCTCGACGATTATCACTGAAAATGCGTATCTCAGCTGGAAACCCAACGAAACCGAGGATATCGCAGTTTCCGCATTTCAAACGCACTGTGGATTGCTGAAAACACCAGAAAACGTGTTTTTCGCATCCAATAGCACGAAAACAGCGATTTCTGTGATTCTGTACACTTGTCACAGAAGAAACTCGAAGATTATCACAGAAAATGCATATCTCAGCTGGAAACCCAACAAAACCGAAGATATCGCAGTTTCGCATGTCAAACGCACTGTGGAGTGCAGAAAACACCAGAAAACGTGTTTTTCGCATTCAATAGCACGAAAACAGCAATGTCGGTGATTCTGCACACTTGTCACAGAAGAAACTCGAAGATTATCACAGAAAATGCACATCTCAGCTGGAAACCCAACGAAACCGAAGATATCGCAGTTTCCGCATGTCAAACGCACTGTGGTGTGCTGAAAACACCAGAAAACGAGTTTCTCGCATTCAATAGCACGAAAACAGCGATTTCTGTGATTCGGTACGTTTGTCACAGAAGAAACTCGAAGATAATCACAGAAAATGCACATCTCAGCTGGAAACCCAACGAAACCGAAGATATCGCAGTTTCCGCATGTCAAACGCACTGTGGAGTGCAGCAACACCATAAAACGTGTTGTTCACATTCAATAGCACAAAAACAGCGATTTCGGTGATTCTGTACACTTGTCACAGAAGAATCTCGACGATTATCACTGAAAATGCGTATCTCAGCTGGAAACCCAACGAAACCGAGGATATCGCAGTTTCCGCATTTCAAACGCACTGTGGAGTGCTGCAAACACCAGAAAACGTGTATTTCGCATTCAATAGCACGAAAACAGCAATGTCGGTGATTCTGCACACTTGTCACAGAAGAATCATGAAGATTATCACTGAAAATGCATATCTCTGCTGGAAACCCAACGAAACCGAAGGTATCGCAGTTTCCGCATGTCAAACGCACTGTGGAGTGCTGCAAACACCAGAAAACGTGTTTTTCGCATTCAATAGCACGTAAACAGCGATTTCGGTGATTCTGCACACTTGTCACAGAAGAATCATGAAGATTATCACTGAAAATGCATATCTCAGCCGGAAACCACACGAAAACGAAGATTTCGCCGGTTCTGCATGTCAAACGCACTGTGGAGTGCTGAAAACACCACAAAACGCGTTTCTGGCACTCAATAGCACGAAAACAGCAATGTCGGTGATTCTGCACACTTGTCACGGAGGAATCTCGACGATCATCACAGAAAATGCATATCTCAGCTGGAAACCAAACGAAACCGTAGATATCGCAGATTCTGCATGTCAAACGCACTGTGGAATGCTGCAAACACCAGAAAACGTGTTTTTCGCATTCAATAGCACGTAAACAGCGATTTCGGTGATTCTGCACACTTGTCACAGAAGAATCATGAAGATTATCACTGAAAATGCATATCTCAGCCGGAAACCCCACGAAAACGAAGATTTCGCCGGTTTTGCATGTCAAACGCACTGTGGAGTGCTTCAAACACCAGAAAACGTGTTTTTCGCATTCAATAGCACGAAAACAGCAATCTCGGTGATTCTGCACACTTGTCACAGAAGAATCATGAAGATTATCACTGAAAATGCATATCTCAGCTGGAAACACGACGAAACCGAAGAAATCGCAGTTTCCGCATTTCAAACGCGCTGTGGAGTGCTGAAAACACCAGAAAACGTGTTTTTCGCATTCAATAGCACGTAAACAGCGATTTCGGTGATTCTGCATGCTTCTCACAGAAGAATATCCAAGAATATCGTAGAAAATGCATGTCTCATCTGGAAACCAAACGAAACCGTAGATATCGCAGATTCTGCATGTCAAACGCACTGTGGGGTGCTGAAAACACCACAAAACGTGTTTCTGGCACTCAATAGCACGAAAACAGCAATGTCGGTGATTCTGCACACTTGTCACGGAAGAATCTCGACGATCATCACAGAAAATGCATATCTCAGCTGGAAACCCAACGTAACCGAAGATATCGCAGTTTCCGCATGTCAAACGCCCTGTGGAGTGCTGAAAACACCAGAAAACGTGTTTCTCGCATTCAATAGCACGAAAACAGCGATTTCGGTGATTCTGCACACTTGACACAGAAGAATCTCGACGATTATCACTGAAAATGCATACCTCAGCTGGAAAACCAACGAAACCGAAGATATCGTAGTTTTCGCATGTCAAACGCACTGTGGTGTGCTGAAAACACCAGAACACGTGTTTTTCGCATTCAATAGCACGAAAACAGCGATTTCGGTGATTCAGCACACTTGTCACAGAAGAATCTCGAAGATTATCACAGAAAATGCGTATCTCAGCTGGAAACACAACGAAACCGAAGAAATCGCAGTTTCCGCATTTCAAACGCGCTGTGGAGTGCTGAAAACACCAGAAAACGTGTTTTTCGCATTCAATAGCACGTAAACAGCGATTTCGGTGATTCTGCATGCTTCTCACAGAAGAATATCCAAGAATATCGTAGAAAATGCATGTCTCAGCTGGAAACCAAACGAAACCGTAGATATCGCAGATTCTGCATGTCAAACGCACTGTGGGGTGCTGAAAACACCAGAAAACGTGTTTCTCGCATTCAATAGCACGAAAACAGCGATTTCGGTGATTCTGCACACTTGACACAGAAGAATCTCGACGATTATCATTGAAAATGCGTATCTCTGCCGGAAACCCCACGAAAACGAAGATTTCGCCGGTTCTGCATGTCAAACGCACTGTGGAGTGCTGATAACACCAGAAAATGTGTTTTTCGCATTCAATCGCACGAAAACAGCGATTTCTGTTATTCTGTACACTTGTCACAGAAGACACTCGAAGATTATCACAGAAAATGCATATCTCAGCTGGAAACCCAACGAAACCGAAGATATCGCAGTTTCCGCATGTCAAACGCACTGTGGAGTGCTGAAAACACCAGAAAACGTGTTTCTCTCATTCAATAGCACGAAAACAGCGATTTCGGTGATTCAGCACACTTGTCACAGAAGAATCTCGAAGATTATCACAGAAAATGCGTATCTCAGCTGGAAACCCAACGAAACCGAAGATATCGCAGTTTCCGCATGTCAAACGCACTGTGGAGTGCTGAAAACACTAGAAAACGTGTTTCTCGCATTTAATAGCACGAAAGCAGCGATTTCGGTGATTCTGCACACTTGTCCCAGAAGAAACTCGAAGATTATCACCGAAAATGCATGTCCCAGCTGGAAACCCAACGAAACCGAAGCTATCGCAGTTTCCGCATGTCAAACGCACTGTGGAGTGCTGAAAACACCAGAAAACGTGTTTCTCGCATTCAATAGCACGAAAACAGCGATTTCGGTGATTCTGCACACTTGACACAGAAGAATCTCGACGATTATCACTTAAAATGCATATCTCAGCCGGAAACCCCACGAAAACGAAGATTTCGCCGGTTCTGCATATAAAACGCTAAGTGGAGTGCAGCAACACCATAAAACGTGTTGTTCACATTCAATAGCACAAAAACAGCGATTTCGGTGATTCTGTACACTTGTCACAGAAGAATCTCGACGATTATCACTGAAAATGCGTATCTCAGCTGGAAACCCAACGAAACCGAGGATATCGCAGTTTCCGCATTTCAAACGCACTGTGGATTGCTGAAAACACCAGAAAACGTGTTTTTCGCATCCAATAGCACGAAAACAGCGATTTCTGTGATTCTGTACACTTGTCACAGAAGAAACTCGAAGATTATCACAGAAAATGCATATCTCAGCTGGAAACCCAACAAAACCGAAGATATCGCAGTTTCGCATGTCAAACGCACTGTGGAGTGCAGAAAACACCAGAAAACGTGTTTTTCGCATTCAATAGCACGAAAACAGCAATGTCGGTGATTCTGCACACTTGTCACAGAAGAAACTCGAAGATTATCACAGAAAATGCACATCTCAGCTGGAAACCCAACGAAACCGAAGATATCGCAATTTCCGCATGTCAAACGCACTGTGGTGTGCTGAAAACACCAGAAAACGTGTTTCTCGCATTCAATAGCACGAAAACAGCGATTTCTGTGATTCGGTACGTTTGTCACAGAAGAAACTCGAAGATAATCACAGAAAATGCACATCTCAGCTGGAAACCCAACGAAACCGAAGATATCGCAGTTTCCGCATGTCAAACGCACTGTGGAGTGCAGCAACACCATAAAACGTGTTGTTCACATTCAATAGCACAAAAACAGCGATTTCGGTGATTCTGTACACTTGTCACAGAAGAATCTCGACGATTATCACTGAAAATGCGTATCTCAGCTGGAAACCCAACGAAACCGAGGATATCGCAGTTTCCGCATTTCAAACGCACTGTGGAGTGCTGATAACACCAGAAAATGTGTTTTTCGCATTCAATCGCACGAAAACAGCGATTTCTGTTATTCTGTACACTTGTCACAGAAGACACTCGAAGATTATCACAGAAAATGCATATCTCAGCTGGAAACCCAACGAAACCGAAGATATCGCAGTTTCCGCATGTCAAACGCACTGTGGAGTGCTGAAAACACCAGAAAACGTGTTTCTCTCATTCAATAGCACGAAAACAGCGATTTCGGTGATTCAGCACACTTGTCACAGAAGAATCTCGAAGATTATCACAGAAAATGCGTATCTCAGCTGGAAACCCAACGAAACCGAGGATATCGCAGTTTCCGCATTTCAAACGCACTGTGGATTGCTGAAAACACCAGAAAACGTGTTTTTCGCATCCAATAGCACGAAAACAGCGATTTCTGTGATTCTGTACACTTGTCACAGAAGAAACTCGAAGATTATCACAGAAAATGCATATCTCAGCTGGAAACCCAACAAAACCGAAGATATCGCAGTTTCGCATGTCAAACGCACTGTGGAGTGCTGAAAACACCAGAAAACGTGTTTTTCGCATTCAATAGCACGAAAACAGCAATGTCGGTGATTCTGCACACTTGTCACAGAAGAAACTCGAAGATTATCACAGAAAATGCACATCTCAGCTGGAAACCCAACGAAACCGAAGATATCGCAGTTTCCGCATGTCAAACGCACTGTGGTGTGCTGAAAACACCAGAAAACGTGTTTCTCGCATTCAATAGCACGAAAACTGCGATTTCTGTGATTCGGTATGTTTGTCACAGAAGAAACTCGAAGATAATCACAGAAAATGCATATCTCAGCTGGAAACCCAACGAAACCGAAGATATCGCAGTTTCCGCATTTCAAACGCACTGTGGAGTGCTGAAAACACCAGAAAACGTCTTTTTCGCATTCAATAGCACGAGAACAGCGATTTCTGTGATTCTGTACACTTGTCACAGAAGAAACTCGAAGATTATCACAGAAAATGCATATCTCAGCTGGAAACCCAACGACACCGAAGATATCGCAGTTTCCGCATTTCAAACGCACTGTGGAGTGCTGAAGACACCAGAAAACGTGTTTTTCGCATTCAATAGCACGAAGACAGCAATGTCGGTGATTCTGCACACTTGTCCCAGAAGAAACTCGAAGATTATCACCGAAAATGCATATCTCAGCTGGAAACCCAACGAAACCGAAGATATCGCAGTTTCCGCATGTCAAACGCACTGTGGAGTGCTGAAGACACCAGAAAACGTGTTTTTCGCATTCAATAGCACGAAAACAGCAATGTCGGTGATTCTGCACACTTCTCACAGAAGACTCATGAAGATTATCACTGTAAATGCATACCTCAGCTGGAAACCCAACGAAACCGAAGATATCGCAGTTTCCGCATTTCAAACGCGCTGTGGAGTGCTGAAAACACCAGAAAACGTGTTTCTCGCATTCAATAGCACGAAAACAGCGATTTCGGTAATTCTGCACACTTGTCACAGAATAATCTCGAAGATTATCAGAGAAAATGCGAATCTCAGCTGGAAACCCAACGAAACCGAAGATATCGCAGTTTCCGCATGTGAAACGCACTGTGGAGTGCTGAAAACACCAGAAAACGTGTTTCTCGCATTTAATAGCACGAAAGCAGCGATTTCGGTGATTCTGCACACTTGTCCCAGAAGAAACTCGAAGATTATCACCGAAAATGCATGTCTCAGCTGGAAACCCAACGAAACCGAAGATATCGCAGTTTCCGCATGTCAAACGCACTGTGGAGTGCTGAAAACACCAGAAAACGTGTTTCTCGCATTTAATAGCACGAAAACAGCGATTTCGGAGATTCTGCACACTTGTCACAGAAGACTCATGAAGATTATCACTGTAAATGCATATCTCAGCTGGAAACCCAACGAAACCGAGGATATCGCAGTTTCCGCATTTCAAACGCCCTGTGGAGTGCTGAAAACACCAGAAAACGTGTTTCTCGCATTTAATAGCACGAAAACAGCGATTTCGGTAATTCTGCACACTTGTCACAGAAGAATCATGAAGATTATCACTGAAAATGCATATCTCAGCCGGAAACCACACGAAAACGAAGATTTCGCCGGTTCTGCATGTCAAACGCACTGTGGAGTGCTGAAAACACCACAAAACGCGTTTCTGGCACTCAATAGCACGAAAACAGCAATGTCGGTGATTCTGCACACTTGTCACGGAGGAATCTCGACGATCATCACAGAAAATGCATATCTCAGCTGGAAACCAAACGAAACCGTAGATATCGCAGATTCTGCATGTCAAACGCACTGTGGAATGCTGCAAACACCAGAAAACGTGTTTCTCGCATTCAATAGCACGAGAACAGCGATTTCTGTGATTCTGTACACTTGTCACAGAAGAAACTCGAAGATTATCACAGAAAATGCATATCTCAGCTGGAAACCCAACGACACCGAAGATATCGCAGTTTCCGCATTTCAAACGCACTGTGGAGTGCTGAAGACAGCAGGAAACGTGTTTTTCGCATTCAATAGCACGAAGACAGCAATGTCGGTGATTCTGCACACTTGTCCCAGAAGAAACTCGAAGATTATCACCGAAAATGCATATCTCAGCTGGAAACCCAACGAAACCGAAGATATCGCAGTTTCCGCATGTCAAACGCACTGTGGAGTGCTGAAGACACCAGAAAACGTGTTTTTCGCATTCAATAGCACGAAAACAGCAATGTCGGTGATTCTGCACACTTCTCACAGAAGACTCATGAAGATTATCACTGTAAATGCATACCTCAGCTGGAAACCCAACGAAACCGAAGATATCGCAGTTTCCGCATTTCAAACGCGCTGTGGAGTGCTGAAAACACCAGAAAACGTGTTTCTCGCATTCAATAGCACGAAAACAGCGATTTCGGTGATTCAGCACACTTGTCACAGAAGAATCTCGAAGATTATCACAGAAAATGCGTATCTCAGCTGGAAACCCAACGAAACCGAGGATATCGCAGTTTCCGCATTTCAAACGCACTGTGGATTGCTGAAAACACCAGAAAACGTGTTTTTCGCATCCAATAGCACGAAAACAGCGATTTCTGTGATTCTGTACACTTGTCACAGAAGAAACTCGAAGATTATCACAGAAAATGCATATCTCAGCTGGAAACCCAACAAAACCGAAGATATCGCAGTTTCGCATGTCAAACGCACTGTGGAGTGCTGAAAACACCAGAAAACGTGTTTTTCGCATTCAATAGCACGAAAACAGCAATGTCGGTGATTCTGCACACTTGTCACAGAAGAAACTCGAAGATTATCACAGAAAATGCACATCTCAGCTGGAAACCCAACGAAACCGAAGATATCGCAGTTTCCGCATGTCAAACGCACTGTGGTGTGCTGAAAACACCAGAAAACGTGTTTCTCGCATTCAATAGCACGAAAACTGCGATTTCTGTGATTCGGTATGTTTGTCACAGAAGAAACTCGAAGATAATCACAGAAAATGCATATCTCAGCTGGAAACCCAACGAAACCGAAGATATCGCAGTTTCCGCATTTCAAACGCACTGTGGAGTGCTGAAAACACCAGAAAACGTCTTTTTCGCATTCAATAGCACGAGAACAGCGATTTCTGTGATTCTGTACACTTGTCACAGAAGAAACTCGAAGATTATCACAGAAAATGCATATCTCAGCTGGAAACCCAACGACACCGAAGATATCGCAGTTTCCGCATTTCAAACGCACTGTGGAGTGCTGAAGACACCAGAAAACGTGTTTTTCGCATTCAATAGCACGAAGACAGCAATGTCGGTGATTCTGCACACTTGTCCCAGAAGAAACTCGAAGATTATCACCGAAAATGCATATCTCAGCTGGAAACCCAACGAAACCGAAGATATCGCAGTTTCCGCATGTCAAACGCACTGTGGAGTGCTGAAGACACCAGAAAACGTGTTTTTCGCATTCAATAGCACGAAAACAGCAATGTCGGTGATTCTGCACACTTCTCACAGAAGACTCATGAAGATTATCACTGTAAATGCATACCTCAGCTGGAAACCCAACGAAACCGAAGATATCGCAGTTTCCGCATTTCAAACGCGCTGTGGAGTGCTGAAAACACCAGAAAACGTGTTTCTCGCATTCAATAGCACGAAAACAGCGATTTCGGTAATTCTGCACACTTGTCACAGAATAATCTCGAAGATTATCAGAGAAAATGCGAATCTCAGCTGGAAACCCAACGAAACCGAAGATATCGCAGTTTCCGCATGTGAAACGCACTGTGGAGTGCTGAAAACACCAGAAAACGTGTTTCTCGCATTTAATAGCACGAAAGCAGCGATTTCGGTGATTCTGCACACTTGTCCCAGAAGAAACTCGAAGATTATCACCGAAAATGCATGTCTCAGCTGGAAACCCAACGAAACCGAAGATATCGCAGTTTCCGCATGTCAAACGCACTGTGGAGTGCTGAAAACACCAGAAAACGTGTTTCTCGCATTTAATAGCACGAAAACAGCGATTTCGGAGATTCTGCACACTTGTCACAGAAGACTCATGAAGATTATCACTGTAAATGCATATCTCAGCTGGAAACCCAACGAAACCGAGGATATCGCAGTTTCCGCATTTCAAACGCCCTGTGGAGTGCTGAAAACACCAGAAAACGTGTTTCTCGCATTTAATAGCACGAAAACAGCGATTTCGGTAATTCTGCACACTTGTCACAGAAGAATCATGAAGATTATCACTGAAAATGCATATCTCAGCCGGAAACCACACGAAAACGAAGATTTCGCCGGTTCTGCATGTCAAACGCACTGTGGAGTGCTGAAAACACCACAAAACGCGTTTCTGGCACTCAATAGCACGAAAACAGCAATGTCGGTGATTCTGCACACTTGTCACGGAGGAATCTCGACGATCATCACAGAAAATGCATATCTCAGCTGGAAACCAAACGAAACCGTAGATATCGCAGATTCTGCATGTCAAACGCACTGTGGAATGCTGCAAACACCAGAAAACGTGTTTCTCGCATTCAATAGCACGAGAACAGCGATTTCTGTGATTCTGTACACTTGTCACAGAAGAAACTCGAAGATTATCACAGAAAATGCATATCTCAGCTGGAAACCCAACGACACCGAAGATATCGCAGTTTCCGCATTTCAAACGCACTGTGGAGTGCTGAAGACAGCAGGAAACGTGTTTTTCGCATTCAATAGCACGAAGACAGCAATGTCGGTGATTCTGCACACTTGTCCCAGAAGAAACTCGAAGATTATCACCGAAAATGCATATCTCAGCTGGAAACCCAACGAAACCGAAGATATCGCAGTTTCCGCATGTCAAACGCACTGTGGAGTGCTGAAGACACCAGAAAACGTGTTTTTCGCATTCAATAGCACGAAAACAGCAATGTCGGTGATTCTGCACACTTCTCACAGAAGACTCATGAAGATTATCACTGTAAATGCATACCTCAGCTGGAAACCCAACGAAACCGAAGATATCGCAGTTTCCGCATTTCAAACGCGCTGTGGAGTGCTGAAAACACCAGAAAACGTGTTTCTCGCATTCAATAGCACGAAAACAGCGATTTCGGTAATTCTGCACACTTGACACAGAATAATCTCGAAGATTATCAGAGAAAATGCGAATCTCAGCTGGAAACCCAACGAAACCGAAGATATCGCAGTTTCCGCATGTGAAACGCACTGTGGAGTGCTGAAAACACCAGAAAACGTGTTTCTCGCATTTAATAGCACGAAAGCAGCGATTTCGGTGATTCTGCACACTTGTCCCAGAAGAAACTCGAAGATTATCACCGAAAATGCATGTCTCAGCTGGAAACTCAACGAAACCGAAGATATCGCAGTTTCCGCATGTCAAACGCACTGTGGAGTGCTGAAAACACCAGAAAACGTGTTTCTCGCATTTAATAGCACGAAAACAGCGATTTCGGAGATTCTGCACACTTGTCACAGAAGACTCATGAAGATTATCACTGTAAATGCATATCTCAGCTGGAAACCCAACGAAACCGAGGATATCGCAGTTTCCGCATTTCAAACGCCCTGTGGAGTGCTGAAAACACCAGAAAACGTGTTTCTCGCATTCAATAGCACGAAAACAGCGATTTCGGTAATTCTGCACACTTGTCACAGAAGAATCATGAAGATTATCACTGAAAATGCATATCTCAGCCGGAAACCACACGAAAACGAAGATTTCGCCGGTTCTGCATGTCAAACGCACTGTGGAGTGCTGAAAACACCACAAAACGCGTTTCTGGCACTCAATAGCACGAAAACAGCAATGTCGGTGATTCTGCACACTTGTCACGGAGGAATCTCGACGATCATCACAGAAAATGCATATCTCAGCTGGAAACCAAACGAAACCGTAGATATCGCAGATTCTGCATGTCAAACGCACTGTGGAATGCTGCAAACACCAGAAAACGTGTTTTTCGCATTCAATAGCACGTAAACAGCGATTTCGGCGATTCTGCACACTTGTCACAGAAGAATCATGAAGATTATCACTGAAAATGCATATCTCAGCCGGAAACCCCACGAAAACGAAGATTTCGCCGGTTTTGCATGTCAAACGCACTGTGGACTGCTTCAAACACCAGAAAACGTGTTTTTCGCATTCAATAGCACGAAAACAGCAATCTCGGTGATTCTGCACACTTGTCACAGAAGAATCATGAAGATTATCACTGAAAATGCATATCTCAGCTGGAAACACAACGAAACCGAAGAAATCGCAGTTTCCGCATTTCAAACGCGCTGTGGAGTGCTGAAAACACCAGAAAACGTGTTTTTCGCATTCAATAGCACGTAAACAGCGATTTCGGTGATTCTGCATGCTTCTCACAGAAGAATATCCAAGAATATCGTAGAAAATGCATGTCTCATCTGGAAACCAAACGAAACCGTAGATATCGCAGATTCTGCATGTCAAACGCACTGTGGGGTGCTGAAAACACCACAAAACGTGTTTCTGGCACTCAATAGCACGAGAACAGCGATTTCTGTGATTCTGTACACTTGTCACAGAAGAAACTCGAAGATTATCACAGAAAATGCATATCTCAGCTGGAAACCCAACGACACCGAAGATATCGCAGTTTCCGCATTTCAAACGCACTGTGGAGTGCTGAAGACACCAGAAAACGTGTTTTTCGCATTCAATAGCACGAAGACAGCAATGTCGGTGATTCTGCACACTTGTCCCAGAAGAAACTCGAAGATTATCACCGAAAATGCATATCTCAGCTGGAAACCCAACGAAACCGAAGATATCGCAGTTTCCGCATGTCAAACGCACTGTGGAGTGCTGAAGACACCAGAAAACGTGTTTTTCGCATTCAATAGCACGAAAACAGCGATTTCGGTAATTCTGCACACTTGTCCCAGAAGAAACTCGAAGATTATCACCGAAAATGCATATCTCAGCTGGAAACCCAACGAAACCGAAGATATCGCAGTTTCCGCATGTCAAACGCACTGTGGAGTGCTGAAAACACCAGAAAACGTCTTTTTCGCATTCAATAGCACGAGAACAGCGATTTCTGTGATTCTGTACACTTGTCACAGAAGAAACTCGAAGATTATCACAGAAAATGCATATCTCAGCTGGAAACCCAACGAAACCGAAGATATCGCAGTTTCCGCATTCCAAACGCCCTGTGGAGTGCTGAAAACACCAGAAAACGTGTTTCTCGCATTCAATAGCACGAAAACAGCGATTTCGGTAATTCTGCACACTTGTCACAGAATAATCTCGAAGATTATCAGAGAAAATGCGAATCTCAGCTGGAAACCCAACGAAACCGAAGATATCGCAGTATCCGCATGTGAAACGCACTGTGGAGTGCTGAAAACACCAGAAAACGTGTTTCTCGCATTTAATAGCACGAAAGCAGCGATTTCGGTGATTCTGCACACTTGTCCCAGAAGAAACTCGAAGATTATCACCGAAAATGCATGTCTCAGCTGGAAACCCAACGAAACCGAAGATATCGCAGTTTCCGCATGTCAAACGCACTGTGGAGTGCTGAAAACACCAGAAAACGTGTTTCTCGCATTTAATAGCACGAAAACAGCGATTTCGGAGATTCTGCACACTTGTCACAGAAGACTCATGAAGATTATCACTGTAAATGCATATCTCAGCTGGAAACCCAACGAAACCGAGGATATCGCAGTTTCCGCATTTCAAACACCCTGTGGAGTGCTGAAAACACCAGAAAACGTGTTTCTCGCATTCAATAGCACGAAAACAGCGATTTCGGTAATTCTGCACACTTGTCACAGAATAATCTCGAAGATTATCAGAGAAAATGCGTATCTCAGCTGGAAACCCAACGAAACAGAAGATATCGCAGTTTCCGCATGTGAAACGCACTGTGGAGTGCTGAAAACACCAGAAAACGTGTTTCTCGCATTTAATAGCACGAAAGCAGCGATTTCGGTGATTCTGCACACTTGTCCCAGAAGAAACTCGAAGATTATCACCGAAAATGCATACCTCAGCTGGAAACCCAACGAAACCGAAGATATCGCAGTTTCCGCATTTCAAACGACCCGTGGAGTGCTGAAAACACCAGAAAACGTGTTTCTCGCATTTAATAGCACGAAAACAGCGATTTCGGAGATTCTGCACACTTGTCACAGAAGAATCATGAAGATTATCACTGAAAATGCATATCTCAGTTGGAAACCCAACGAAACCGAAGATATCGCAGTTTCGCATGTCAAACTCACTGTGGAGTGCTGAAAACACCAGAAAACGTGTTTCTCGCATTTAATAGCACGAAAGCAGCGATTTCGGTGATTCTGCACACTTGTCCCTGAAGAAACTCGAAGATTATCACCGAAAATGCATGTCTCAGCTGGAAACCCAACGAAACCGAAGATATCGCAGTTTCCGCATGTCAAACGCACTGTGGAGTGCTGAAAACACCAGAAAACGTGTTTCTCGCATTCAATAGCACGAAAACAGCGATTTCGGTGATTCTGCACACTTGACACAGAAGAATCTCGACGATTATCACTTAAAATGCATATCTCAGCTGGAAACCCAACGAAACCGAAGATATCGCAGTTTCCGCATTTCAAACGCACTGTAGAGTGCGGAAAACACCAGAAAACGTCTGTTTCGCATTCAATAGCACGAAAACAGCGATTTCTGTGATTCTGTACACTTGTCACAGAAGAAACTCGAAGATTATCACAGAAAATGCACATCTCAGCTGGAAACCCTACGAAACCGAAGATATCGCAGTTTCCGCATTTCAAACGCACTGTGGTGTGCTGAAAACACCAGAAAACGTGTTTCTCGCATTCAATAGCACGAAAACAGCGATTTCGGTGATTCTGCACACTTGACACAGAAGAATCTCGACGATTATCACTGAAAATGCGTATCTCAGCTGGAAACCAAACGAAACCGAAGATATCGCAGTTTCCGCATGTCAAACGCCCTGTGGAGTGCTGAAAACACCAGAAAACGTGTTTCTCGCATTCAATAGCACGCAAACAGCGATTTCGGTAATTCTGCACACTTGACACAGAAGAATCTCGACGATTATCACTTAAAATGCATATCTCAGCTGGAAACCCAACGAAACCGAGGATATCGCAGTTTCCGCATTTCTAACGCACTGTGGATTGCTGAAAACACCAGAAAACGTGTTTTTCGCATCCAATAGCACGAAAACAGCGATTTCGGTAATTCTGCACACTTGTCACAGAACAATCTCGAAGATTATCAGAGAAAATGCGTATCTCAGCTGGAAACCCAACGAAACCGAAGATATCGCAGTTTCCGCATGTGAAACGCACTGTGGAGTGCTGAAAACACCAGAAAACGTGTTTCTCGCATTTAATAGCACGAAAGCAGCGATTTCGGTGATTCTGCACACTTGTCCCAGAAGAAACTCGAAGATTATCACCGAAAATGCATGTCTCAGCTTGAAACCCAACGAAACCGAAGATATCGCAGTTTCCGCATGTCAAACGCACTGTGGAGTGCTGAAAACACCAGAAAACGTGTTTCTCGCATTTAATAGCACGAAAACAGCGATTTCGGTGATTCTGCACACTTCTCACAGAAGACTCATGAAGATTATCACTGTAAATGCATACCTCAGCTGGAAACCCAACGAAACCGAAGATATCGCAGTTTCCGCATTTCAAACGCCCTGTGGAGTGCTGAAAACACCAGAAAACGTGTTTCTCGCATTCAATAGCACGAAAACAGCGATTTCGGTAATTCTGCACACTTGTCACAGAATAATCTCGAAGATTATCAGAGAAAATGCGTATCTCAGCTGGAAACCCAACGAAACCGAAGATATCGCAGTTTCCGCATGTGAAACGCACTGTGGAGTGCTGAAAACACCAGAAAACGTGTTTTTCGCATTCAATAGCACGAAAACAGCAATGTCGGTGATTCTGCACACTTGTCACAGAAGACTCATGAAGATTATCACTGTAAATGCATACCTCAGCTGGAAACCCAACGAAACCGAAGATATCGCAGTTTCCGCATTTCAAACGCCCTGTGGTGTGCTGAAAACACCAGAAAACGTGTTTCTCGCATTCAATAGCACGAAAACAGCGATTTCGGTAATTCTGCACACTTGTCACAGAATAATCTCGAAGATTATCAGAGAAAATGCGTATCTCAGCTGGAAACACAACGAAACCGAAGATATCGCAGTTTCCGCATGTGAAACGCACTGTGGAGTGCTGAAAACACCAGAAAACGTGTTTCTCGCATTTAATAGCACGAAAGCAGCGATTTCGGTGATTCTGCACACTTGTCCCAGAAGAAACTCGAAGATTATCACCGAAAATGCATGTCTCAGCAGGAAACCCAACGAAACCGAAGATATCGCAGTTTCCGCTTGTCAAACGCACTGTGGAGTGCTGAAAACACCAGAAAACGTGTTTCTCGCATTTAATAGCACGAAAACAGCGATTTCGGAGATTCTGCACACTTGTCACAGAAGACTCATGAAGATTATCACTGTAAATGCATATCTCAGCTGGAAACCCAACGAAACCGAGGATATCGCAGTTTCCGCATTTCAAACGCCCTGTGGAGTGCTGAAAACACCAGAAAACGTGTTTCTCGCATTCAATAGCACGAAAACAGCGATTTCGGTAATTCTGCACACTTGTCACAGAATAATCTTGAAGATTATCAGAGAAAATGCGTATCTCAGCTGGAAACCCAACGAAACAGAAGATATCGCAGTTTCCGCATGTGAAACGCACTGTGGAGTGCTGAAAACACCAGAAAACGTGTTTCTCGCATTTAATAGCACGAAAGCAGCGATTTCGATGATTCTGCACACTTGTCCCAGAAGAAACTCGAAGATTATCACCGAAAATGCATACCTCAGCTGGAAACCCAACGAAACCGAAGATATCGCAGTTTCCGCATTTCAAACGCCCTGTGGAGTGCTGAAAACACCAGAAAACGTGTTTCTCGCATTTAATAGCACGAAAACAGCGATTTCGGAGATTCTGCACACTTGTCACAGAAGAATCATGAAGATTATCACTGAAAATGCAGATCTCAGCTGGAAACCCAACGAAACCGAAGATATCGCAGTTTCGCATGTCAAACTCACTGTGGAGTGCTGAAAACACCAGAGAACGTGTTTTTCGCATTCAATAGTACGAAAACAGCGATTTCTGTGATTCTGCACACTTGACACAGAAGAATCTCGACGATTATCACAGAAAATGCGAATCTCAGCTGGAATCCCAACGAAACCGAAGATATCGCAGTTTCCGCATGACAAACGCACTGTGGAGTGCTGAAAACACTAGAAAACGTGTTTCTCGCATTTAATAGCACGAAAGCAGCGATTTCGGTGATTCTGCACACTTGTCCCAGACGAAACTCGAAGATTATCACCGAAAATGCATACCTCAGCTGGAAACCCAACGAAACCGAAGATATCGCAGTTTCCGCATTTCAAACGCCCTGTGGAGTGCTGAAAACACCAGAAAACGTGTTTCTCGCATTCAATAGCACGAAAGCAGCGATTTCGGTGATTCTGCACACTTGTCCCAGAAGAAACTCGAAGATTATCACCGAAAATGCATGTCTCAGCTGGAAACCCAACGAAACCGAAGATATCGCAGTTTCGCATGTCAAACTCACTGTGGAGTGCTGAAAACACCAGAGAACGTGTTTTTCGCATTCAATAGCACGAAAACAGCGATTTCTGTGATTCTGTACATTTGTCCCAGAAGAATCATGAAGATTATCACTGAAAATGCATATTTCTGCTGGAAACCCAACGAAACCGAAGATATCGCAGTTTCGCATGTCAAACTCACTGTGGAGTGCTGAAAACACCAGAGAACGTGTTTTTCGCATTCAATAGCACAAAAGCAGCGATTTCGGTGATTCTGCACACTTGACACAGAAGAATCTCGACGATTATCACAGAAAATGCGAATCTCAGCTGGAATCCCAACGAAACCGAAGATATCGCAGTTTCCGCATGTCAAAAGCCCTGTGGAGTGCTGAAAACACCAGAAAACGTCTTTTTCGCATTCAATAGCACGAGAACAGCGATTTCTGTGATTCTGTACACTTGTCACAGAAGAAACTCGAAGATTATCACAGAAAATGCATATCTCAGCTGGAAACCCAACGACACCGAAGATATCGCAGTTTCCGCATTTCAAACGCACTGTGGAGTGCTGAAGACACCAGAAAACGTGTTTTTCGCATTCAATAGCACGAAGACAGCAATGTCGGTGATTCTGCACACTTGTCCCAGAAGAAACTCGAAGATTATCACCGAAAATGCATATCTCAGCTGGAAACCCAACGAAACCGAAGATATCGCAGTTTCCGCATGTCAAACGCACTGTGGAGTGCTGAAGACACCAGAAAACGTGTTTTTCGCATTCAATAGCACGAAAACAGCAATGTCGGTGATTCTGCACACTTCTCACAGAAGACTCATGAAGATTATCACTGTAAATGCATACCTCAGCTGGAAACCCAACGAAACCGAAGATATCGCAGTTTCCGCATTTCAAACGCACTGTGGAGTGCTGAAGACACCAGAAAACGTCTTTTTCGCATTCAATAGCACGAGAACAGCGATTTCTGTGATTCTGTACACTTGTCACAGAAGAAACTCGAAGATTATCACAGAAAATGCATATCTCAGCTGGAAACCCAACGACACCGAAGATATCGCAGTTTCCGCATTTCAAACGCACTGTGGAGTGCTGAAGACACCAGAAAACGTGTTTTTCGCATTCAATAGCACGAAGACAGCAATGTCGGTGATTCTGCACACTTGTCCCAGAAGAAACTCGAAGATTATCACCGAAAATGCATATCTCAGCTGGAAACCCAACGAAACCGAAGATATCGCAGTTTCCGCTTGTCAAACGCACTGTGGAGTGCTGAAAACACCAGAAAACGTGTTTCTCGCATTTAATAGCACGAAAACAGCGATTTCGGAGATTCTGCACACTTGTCACAGAAGACTCATGAAGATTATCACTGTAAATGCATATCTCAGCTGGAAACCCAACGAAACCGAGGATATCGCAGTTTCCGCATTTCAAACGCCCTGTGGAGTGCTGAAAACACCAGAAAACGTGTTTCTCGCATTCAATAGCACGAAAACAGCGATTTCGGTAATTCTGCACACTTGTCACAGAATAATCTTGAAGATTATCAGAGAAAATGCGTATCTCAGCTGGAAACCCAACGAAACAGAAGATATCGCAGTTTCCGCATGTGAAACGCACTGTGGAGTGCTGAAAACACCAGAAAACGTGTTTCTCGCATTTAATAGCACGAAAGCAGCGATTTCGATGATTCTGCACACTTGTCCCAGAAGAAACTCGAAGATTATCACCGAAAATGCATACCTCAGCTGGAAACCCAACGAAACCGAAGATATCGCAGTTTCCGCATTTCAAACGCCCTGTGGAGTGCTGAAAACACCAGAAAACGTGTTTCTCGCATTTAATAGCACGAAAACAGCGATTTCGGAGATTCTGCACACTTGTCACAGAAGAATCATGAAGATTATCACTGAAAATGCAGATCTCAGCTGGAAACCCAACGAAACCGAAGATATCGCAGTTTCGCATGTCAAACTCACTGTGGAGTGCTGAAAACACCAGAGAACGTGTTTTTCGCATTCAATAGCACGAAAACAGCGATTTCTGTGATTCTGCACACTTGACACAGAAGAATCTCGACGATTATCACAGAAAATGCGAATCTCAGCTGGAATCCCAACGAAACCGAAGATATCGCAGTTTCCGCATGACAAACGCACTGTGGAGTGCTGAAAACACTAGAAAACGTGTTTCTCGCATTTAATAGCACGAAAGCAGCGATTTCGGTGATTCTGCACACTTGTCCCAGAAGAATCTCGACGATTATCACTTAAAATGCATATCTCAGCCGGAAACCCCACGAAAACGAAGATTTCGCCGGTTCTGCATATAAAACGCTAAGTGGAGTGCAGCAACACCAGAAAACGTGTTGTTCACATTCAATAGCACAAAAACAGCGATTTCGGTGATTCTGTACACTTGTCACAGAAGAAACTCGAAGATTATCACAGAAAATGCATATCTCAGCAGGAAACCCAACGAAACCGAAGATATCGCAGTTTCCGCATTTCAAACGCACTGTAGAGTGCTGAAAACACCAGAAAACGTCTTTTTCGCATTCAATAGCACGAAAACAGCGATTTCTGTGATTCTGTACACTTGTCACAGAAGAAACTCGAAGATTATCACAGAAAATGCATATCTCAGCTGGAAACCCAACGAAACCGAAGATATCGCAGTTTCCGCATTTCAAACGCACTGTGGTGTGCTGAAAACACCAGAAAACGTGTTTCTCGCATTCAATAGCACGAAAACAGCGATTTCGGTGATTCTGCACACTTGACACAGAAGAATCTCGACGATTATCACTGAAAATGCGTATCTCAGCTGGAAACCAAACGAAACCGAAGATATCGCAGTTTCCGCATGTCAAACGCCCTGTGGAGTGCTGAAAACACCAGAAAACGTGTTTCTCGCATTCAATAGCACGCAAACAGCGATTTCGGTAATTCTGCACACTTGTCACAGAAGAATCTCGACGATTATCACTGAAAATGCGTATCTCAGCTGGAAACCCAACGAAACCGAGGATATCGCAGTTTCCGCATTTCTAACGCACTGTGGATTGCTGAAAACACCAGAAAACGTGTTTTTCGCATCCAATAGCACGAAAACAGCGATTTCTGTGATTCTGTACACTTGTCACAGAAGAAACTCGAAGATTATCACAGAAAATGCATATCTCAGCTGGAAACCCAACAAAACCGAAGATATCGCAGTTTCGCATGTCAAACGCACTGTGGAGTGCTGAAAACACCAGAAAACGTGTTTTTCGCATTCAATAGCACGAAAACAGCAATGTCGGTGATTCTGCACACTTGTCACAGAAGAAACTCGAAGATTATCACAGAAAATGCACATCTCAGCTGGAAACCCAACGAAACCGAAGATATCGCAGTTTCCGCATGTCAAACGCACTGTGGTGTGCTGAAAACACCAGAAAACGTGTTTCTCGCATTCAATAGCACGAAAACAGCGATTTCTGTGATTCGGTACGTTTGTCACAGAAGAAACTCGAAGATAATCACAGAAAATGCATATCTCAGCTGGAAACCCAATGAAACCGAAGATATCGCAGTTTCCGCATTTCAAACGCACTGTGGAGTGCTGAAAACACCAGAAAACGTCTTTTTCGCATTCAATAGCACGAGAACAGCGATTTCTGTGATTCTGTACACTTGTCACAGAAGAAACTCGAAGATTATCACAGAAAATGCATATCTCAGCTGGAAACCCAACGACACCGAAGATATCGCAGTTACCGCATTTCAAACGCACTGTGGAGTGCTGAAGACACCAGAAAACGTGTTTTTCGCATTCAATAGCACGAAGACAGTAATGTCGGTGATTCTGCACACTTGTCCCAGAAGAAACTCGAAGATTATCACCGAAAATGCATATCTCAGCTGGAAACCCAACGAAACCGAAGATATCGCAGTTTCCGCATGTCAAACGCACTGTGGAGTGCTGAAGACACCAGAAAACGTGTTTTTCGCATTCAATAGCACGAAAACAGCAATGTCGGTGATTCTGCACACTTCTCACAGAAGACTCATGAAGATTATCACTGTAAATGCATACCTCAGCTGGAAACCCAACGAAACCGAAGATATCGCAGTTTCCGCATATCAAACGCCCTGTGGAGTGCTGAAAACACCAGAAAACGTGTTTCTCGCATTCAATAGCACGAAAACAGCGATTTCGGTAATTCTGCACACTTGTCACAGAATAATCTCGAAGATTATCAGAGAAAATGCGTATCTCAGCTGGAAACCCAACGAAACCGAAGATATCGCAGTTTCCGCATGTGAAACGCACTGTGGAGTGCTGAAAACACCAGAAAACGTGTTTCTCGCATTTAATAGCACGAAAGCAGCGATTTCGGTGATTCTGCACACTTGTCCCAGAAGAAAGTCGAAGATTATCACCGAAAATGCATGTCTCAGCTTGAAACCCAACGAAACCGAAGATATCGCAGTTTCCGCATGTCAAACGCACTGTGGAGTGCTGAAAACACCAGAAAACGTGTTTCTCGCATTTAATAGCACGAAAACAGCGATTTCGGTGATTCTGCACACTTCTCACAGAAGACTCATGAAGATTATCACTGTAAATGCATACCTCAGCTGGAAACCCAACGAAACCGAAGATATCGCAGTTTCCGCATTTCAAACGCCCTGTGGAGTGCTGAAAACACCAGAAAACGTGTTTCTCGCATTCAATAGCACGAAAACAGCGATTTCGGTAATTCTGCACACTTGTCACAGAATAATCTCGAAGATTATCAGAGAAAATGCGTATCTCAGCTGGAAACCCAACGAAACCGAAGATATCGCAGTTTCCGCATGTGAAACGCACTGTGGAGTGCTGAAAACACCAGAAAACGTGTTTTTCGCATTCAATAGCACGAAAACAGCAATGTCGGTGATTCTGCACACTTGTCACAGAAGACTCATGAAGATTATCACTGTAAATGCATACCTCAGCTGGAAACCCAACGAAACCGAAGATATCGCAGTTTCCGCATTTCAAACGCCCTGTGGTGTGCTGAAAACACCAGAAAACGTGTTTCTCGCATTCAATAGCACGAAAACAGCGATTTCGGTAATTCTGCACACTTGTCACAGAATAATCTCGAAGATTATCAGAGAAAATGCGTATCTCAGCTGGAAACACAACGAAACCGAAGATATCGCAGTTTCCGCATGTCAAACGCACTGTGGAGTGCTGAAAACACCAGAAAACGTGTTTCTCGCATTTAATAGCACGAAAGCAGCGATTTCGGTGATTCTGCACACTTGTCCCAGAAGAAACTCGAAGATTATCACCGAAAATGCATGTCTCAGCAGGAAACCCAACGAAACCGAAGATATCGCAGTTTCCGCTTGTCAAACGCACTGTGGAGTGCTGAAAACACCAGAAAACGTGTTTCTCGCATTTAATAGCACGAAAACAGCGATTTCGGAGATTCTGCACACTTCTCACAGAAGACTCATGAAGATTATCACTGTAAATGCATATCTCAGCTGGAAACCCAACGAAACCGAGGATATCGCAGTTTCCGCATTTCAAACGCCCTGTGGAGTGCTGAAAACACCAGAAAACGTGTTTCTCGCATTCAATAGCACGAAAACAGCGATGTCGGTAATTCTGCACACTTGTCACAGAATAATCTTGAAGATTATCAGAGAAAATGCGTATCTCAGCTGGAAACCCAACGAAACAGAAGATATCGCAGTTTCCGCATGTGAAACGCACTGTGGAGTGCTGAAAACACCAGAAAACGTGTTTCTCGCATTTAATAGCACGAAAGCAGCGATTTCGATGATTCTGCACACTTGTCCCAGAAGAAACTCGAAGATTATCACCGAAAATGCATACCTCAGCTGGAAACCCAACGAAACCGAAGATATCGCAGTTTCCGCATTTCAAACGCCCTGTGGAGTGCTGAAATCACCAGAAAACGTGTTTCTCGCATTTAATAGCACGAAAACAGCGATTTCGGAGATTCTGCACACTTGTCACAGAAGAATCATGAAGATTATCACTGAAAATGCAGATCTCAGCTGGAAACCCAACGAAACCGAAGATATCGCAGTTTCGCATGTCAAACTCACTGTGGAGTGCTGAAAACACCAGAGAACGTGTTTTTCGCATTCAATAGCACGAAAACAGCGATTTCTGTGATTCTGCACACTTGACACAGAAGAATCTCGACGATTATCACAGAAAATGCGAATCTCAGCTGGAATCCCAACGAAACCGAAGATATCGCAGTTTCCGCATGACAAACGCACTGTGGAGTGCTGAAAACACTAGAAAACGTGTTTCTCGCATTTAATAGCACGAAAGCAGCGATTTCGGTGATTCTGCACACTTGTCCCAGAAGAAACTCGAAGATTATCACCGAAAATGCATACCTCAGCTGGAAACCCAACGAAACCGAAGATATCGCAGTTTCCGCATTTCAAACGCCCTGTGGAGTGCTGAAAACACCAGAAAACGTGTTTCTCGCATTCAATAGCACGAAAGCAGCGATTTCGGTGATTCTGCACACTTGTCCCAGAAGAAACTCGAAGATTATCACCGAAAATGCATGTCTCAGCTGGAAACCCAACGAAACCGAAGATATCGCAGTTTCGCATGTCAAACTCACTGTGGAGTGCTGAAAACACCAGAGAACGTGTTTTTCGCATTCAATAGCACGAAAACAGCGATTTCTGTGATTCTGTACATTTGTCCCAGAAGAATCATGAAGATTATCACTGAAAATGCATATCTCTGCTGGAAACCCAACGAAACCGAAGATATCGCAGTTTCGCATGTCAAACTCACTGTGGAGTGCTGAAAACACCAGAGAACGTGTTTTTCGCATTCAATAGCACGAAAGCAGCGATTTCGGTGATTCTGCACACTTGACACAGAAGAATCTCGACGATTATCACAGAAAATGCGAATCTCAGCTGGAATCCCAACGAAACCGAAGATATCGCAGTTTCCGCATGTCAAAAGCCCTGTGGAGTGCTGAAATCACCAGAAAACGTCTTTTTCGCATTCAATAGCACGAAAACAGCGATTTCTGTGATTCGGTACACTTGTCACAGAAGAATCATGAAGATTATCACTGAAAATGCATAACTCAGCTGGAAACCCAACGAAACCGAAGATATCGCAGTTTCCGCATGTCAAACGCCCTGTGGAGTGCTGAAAACACCAGAAAACGTGTTTCTCGCATTCAATAGCACGAAAACAGCGATTTCGGTGATTCTGCACACTTGACACAGAAGAATCTCGACGATTATCACTGAAAATGCACATCTCAGCTGGAAACCCAACGTAACCGAAGATATCGCAGTTTCCGCATGTCAAACGCCCTGTGGAGTGCTGAAAACACCAGAAAACGTGTTTCTCGCATTCAATAGCACGAAAACAGCGATTTCGGTGATTCTGCATGCTTCTCACAGAAGAATATCCAAGAATATCGTAGAAAATGCATGTCTCAGCTGGAAACCAAACGAAACCGTAGATATCGCAGATTCTGCATGTCAAACGCACTGTGGGGTGCTGAAAACACCAGAAAACGTGTTTCTCGCATTCAATAGCACGAAAACAGCGATTTCGGTGATTCTGCACACTTGACACAGAAGAATCTCGACGATTATCATTGAAAATGCATACCTCAGCTGGAAACCCAACGAAACCGAAGATATCGCAGTTTCCGCATTTCAAACGCCCTGTGGAGTGCTGAAAACACCAGAAAACGTGTTTCTCGCATTCAATAGCACGAAAGCAGCGATTTCGGTGATTCTGCACACTTGTCCCAGAAGAAACTCGAAGATTATCACCGAAAATGCATGTCTCAGCTGGAAACCCAACGAAACCGAAGATATCGCAGTTTCGCATGTCAAACTCACTGTGGAGTGCTGAAAACACCAGAGAACGTGTTTTTCGCATTCAATAGCACGAAAACAGCGATTTCTGTGATTCTGTACATTTGTCCCAGAAGAATCATGAAGATTATCACTGAAAATGCATATCTCTGCTGGAAACCCAACGAAACCGAAGATATCGCAGTTTCCGCATGTCAAAAGCCCTGTGGAGTGCTGAAAACACCAGAAAACGTCTTTTTCGCATTCAATAGCACGAAAACAGCGATTTCTGTGATTCTGCACACTTGACACAGAAGAATCTCGACGATTATCACTGAAAATGCATACCTCAGCTGGAAACCCAACGAAACCGAAGATATCGTAGTTTCCGCATGTCAAACGCACTGTGGTGTGCTGAAAACACCAGAACACGTGTTTTTCGCATTCAATAGCACGAAAACAGCGATTTCGGTGATTTAGCACACTTGTCACAGAAGAATCTCGAAGATTATCACAGAAAATGCGTATCTCAGCTGGAAACACAACGAAACCGAAGAAATCGCAGTTTCCGCATTTCAAACGCGCTGTGGAGTGCTGAAAACACCAGAAAACGTGTTTTTCGCATTCAATAGCACGTAAACAGCGATTTCGGTGATTCTGCATGCTTCTCACAGAAGAATATCCAAGAATATCGTAGAAAATGCATGTCTCAGCTGGGAACCAAACGAAACCGTAGATATCGCAGATTCTGCATGTCAAACGCACTGTGGGGTGCTGAAAACACCAGAAAACGTGTTTCTCGCATTCAATAGCACGAAAACAGCGATTTCGGTGATTCTGCACACTTGACACAGAAGAATCTCGACGATTATCATTGAAAATGCGTATCTCTGCCGGAAACCCCACGAAAACGAAGATTTCGCCGTTTCTGCATGTCAAACGCACTGTGGAGTGCTGATAACACCAGAAAATGTGTTTTTCGCATTCAATCGCACGAAAACAGCGATTTCTGTTATTCTGTACACTTGTCACAGAAGACACTCGAAGATTATCACAGAAAATGCATATCTCAGCTGGAAACCCAACGAAACCGAAGATATCGCAGTTTCCGCATGTCAAACGCACTGTGGAGTGCTGAAAACACCAGAAAACGTGTTTCTCTCATTCAATAGCACGAAAACAGCGATTTCGGTGATTCAGCACACTTGTCACAGAAGAATCTCGAAGATTATCACAGAAAATGCGTATCTCAGCTGGAAACCCAACGAAACCGAAGATATCGCAGTTTCCGCATGTCAAACGCACTGTGGAGTGCTGAAAACACCAGAAAACGTGTTTCTCGCATTTAATAGCACGAAAGCAGCGATTTCGGTGATTCTGCACACTTGTCCCAGAAGAAACTCGAAGATTATCACCGAAAATGCATGTCCCAGCTGGAAACCCAACGAAACCGAAGATATCGCAGTTTCCGCATGTCAAACGCACTGTGGAGTGCTGAAAACACCAGAAAACGTGTTTCTCGCATTCAATAGCACGAAAACAGCGATTTCGTTGATTCTGCACACTTGACACAGAAGAATCTCGACGATTATCACTTAAAATGCATATCTCAGCCGGAAACCCCACGAAAACGAAGATTTCGCCGGTTCTGCATATAAAACGCTAAGTGGAGTGCAGCAACACCATAAAACGTGTTGTTCACATTCAATAGCACAAAAACAGCGATTTCGGTGATTCTGTACACTTGTCACAGAAGAATCTCGACGATTATCACTGAAAATGCGTATCTCAGCTGGAAACCCAACGAAACCGAGGATATCGCAGTTTCCGCATTTCAAACGCACTGTGGATTGCTGAAAACACCAGAAAACGTGCTTTTCGCATCCAATAGCACGAAAACAGCGATTTCTGTGATTCTGTACACTTGTCACAGAAGAAACTCGAAGATTATCACAGAAAATGCATATCTCAGCTGGAAACCCAACAAAACCGAAGATATCGCAGTTTCGCATGTCAAACGCACTGTGGAGTGCTGAAAACACCAGAAAACGTGTTTTTCGCATTCAATAGCACGAAAACAGCAATGTCGGTGATTCTGCACACTTGTCACAGAAGAAACTCGAAGATTATCACAGAAAATGCACATCTCAGCTGGAAACCCAACGAAACCGAAGATATCGCAGTTTCCGCATGTCAAACGCACTGTGGTGTGCTGAAAACACCAGAAAACGTGTTTCTCGCATTCAATAGCACGAAAACAGCGATTTCTGTGATTCGGTACGTTTGTCACAGAAGAAACTCGAAGATAATCACAGAAAATGCATATCTCAGCTGAAAACCCAACGAAACCGAAGATATCGCAGTTTCCGCATTTCAAACGCACTGTGGAGTGCTGAAAACACCAGAAAACGTCTTTTTCGCATTCAATAGCACGAGAACAGCGATTTCTGTGATTCTGTACACTTGTCACAGAAGAAACTCGAAGATTATCACAGAAAATGCATATCTCAGCTGGAAACCCAACGACACCGAAGATATCGCAGTTTCCGCATTTCAAACGCACTGTGGAGTGCTGAAGACACCAGAAAACGTGTTTTTCGCATTCAATAGCACGAAGACAGCAATGTCGGTGATTCTGCACACTTGTCCCAGAAGAAACTCGAAGATTATCACCGAAAATGCATATCTCAGCTGGAAACCCAACGAAACCGAAGATATCGCAGTTTCCGCATGTCAAACGCACTGTGGAGTGCTGAAGACACCAGAAAACGTGTTTTTCGCATTCAATAGCACGAAAACAGCGATTTCGGTAATTCTGCACACTTGTCCCAGAAGAAACTCGAAGATTATCACCGAAAATGCATATCTCAGCTGGAAACCCAACGAAACCGAAGATATCGCAGTTTCCGCATGTCAAACGCACTGTGGAGTGCTGAAAACACCAGAAAACGTCTTTTTCGCATTCAATAGCACGAGAACAGCGATTTCTGTGATTCTGTACACTTGTCACAGAAGAAACTCGAAGATTATCACAGAAAATGCATATCTCAGCTGGAAACCCAACGAAACCGAAGATATCGCAGTTTCCGCATTCCAAACGCCCTGTGGAGTGCTGAAAACACCAGAAAACGTGTTTCTCGCATTCAATAGCACGAAAACAGCGATTTCGGTAATTCTGCACACTTGTCACAGAATAATCTCGAAGATTATCAGAGAAAATGCGAATCTCAGCTGGAAACCCAACGAAACCGAAGATATCGCAGTATCCGCATGTGAAACGCACTGTGGAGTGCTGAAAACACCAGAAAACGTGTTTCTCGCATTTAATAGCACGAAAGCAGCGATTTCGGTGATTCTGCACACTTGTCCCAGAAGAAACTCGAAGATTATCACCGAAAATGCATGTCTCAGCTGGAAACCCAACGAAACCGAAGATATCGCAGTTTCCGCATGTCAAACGCACTGCGGAGTGCTGAAAACACCAGAAAACGTGTTTCTCGCATTTAATAGCACGAAAACAGCGATTTCGGAGATTCTGCACACTTGTCACAGAAGACTCATGAAGATTATCACTGTAAATGCATATCTCAGCTGGAAACCCAACGAAACCGAGGATATCGCAGTTTCCGCATTTCAAACGCCCTGTGGAGTGCTGAAAACACCAGAAAACGTGTTTCTCGCATTCAATAGCACGAAAACAGCGATTTCGGTAATTCTGCACACTTGTCACAGAATAATCTCGAAGATTATCAGAGAAAATGCGTATCTCAGCTGGAAACCCAACGAAACAGAAGATATCGCAGTTTCCGCATGTGAAACGCACTGTGGAGTGCTGAAAACACCAGAAAACGTGTTTCTCGCATTTAATAGCACGAAAGCAGCGATTTCGGTGATTCTGCACACTTGTCCCAGAAGAAACTCGAAGATTATCACCGAAAATGCATACCTCAGCTGGAAACCCAACGAAACCGAAGATATCGCAGTTTCCGCATTTCAAACGCCCTGTGGAGTGCTGAAAACACCAGAAAACGTGTTTCTCGCATTTAATAGCACGAAAACAGCGATTTCGGAGATTCTGCACACTTGTCACAGAAGAATCATGAAGATTATCACTGAAAATGCATATCTCAGTTGGAAACCCAACGAAACCGAAGATATCGCAGTTTCGCATGTCAAACTCACTGTGGAGTGCTGAAAACACCAGAAAACGTGTTTCTCGCATTTAATAGCACGAAAGCAGCGATTTCGGTGATTCTTCACACTTGTCCCAGAAGAAACTCGAAGATTATCACCGAAAATGCATGTCTCAGCTGGAAACCCAACGAAACCGAAGATATCGCAGTTTCCGCATGTCAAACGCACTGTGGAGTGCTGAAAACACCAGAAAACGTGTTTCTCGCATTCAATAGCACGAAAACAGCGATTTCGGTGATTCTGCACACTTGACACAGAAGAATCTCGACGATTATCACTTAAAATGCATATCTCAGCCGGAAACCCCACGAAAACGAAGATTTCGCCGGTTCTGCATATAAAACGCTAAGTGGAGTGCAGCAACACCAGAAAACGTGTTGTTCACATTCAATAGCACAAAAACAGCGATTTCGGTGATTCTGTACACTTGTCACAGAAGAAACTCGAAGATTATCACAGAAAATGCATATCTCAGCAGGAAACCCAACGAAACCGAAGATATCGCAGTTTCCGCATTTCAAACGCACTGTAGAGTGCTGAAAACACCAGAAAACGTCTTTTTCGCATTCAATAGCACGAAAACAGCGATTTCTGTGATTCTGTACACTTGTCACAGAAGAAACTCGAAGATTATCACAGAAAATGCATATCTCAGCTGGAAACCCAACGAAACCGAAGATATCGCAGTTTCCGCATTTCAAACGCACTGTGGTGTGCTGAAAACACCAGAAAACGTGTTTCTCGCATTCAATAGCACGAAAACAGCGATTTCGGCGATTCTGCACACTTGACACAGAAGAATCTCGACGATTATCACTGAAAATGCGTATCTCAGCTGGAAACCAAACGAAACCGAAGATATCGCAGTTTCCGCATGTCAAACGCCGTGTGGAGTGCTGAAAACACCAGAAAACGTGTTTCTCGCATTCAATAGCACGCAAACAGCGATTTCGGTAATTCTGCACACTTGTCACAGAAGAATCTCGACGATTATCACTGAAAATGCGTATCTCAGCTGGAAACCCAACGAAACCGAGGATATCGCAGTTTCCGCATTTCTAACGCACTGTGGATTGCTGAAAACACCAGAAAACGTGTTTTTCGCATCCAATAGCACGAAAACAGCGATTTCTGTGATTCTGTACACTTGTCACAGAAGAAACTCGAAGATTATCACAGAAAATGCATATCTCAGCTGGAAACCCAACAAAACCGAAGATATCGCAGTTTCGCATGTCAAACGCACTGTGGAGTGCTGAAAACACCAGAAAACGTGTTTTTCGCATTCAATAGCACGAAAACAGCAATGTCGGTGATTCTGCACACTTGTCACAGAAGAAACTCGAAGATTATCACAGAAAATGCACATCTCAGCTGGAAACCCAACGAAACCGAAGATATCGCAGTTTCCGCATGTCAAACGCACTGTGGTGTGCTGAAAACACCAGAAAACGTGTTTCTCGCATTCAATAGCACGAAAACAGCGATTTCTGTGATTCGGTACGTTTGTCACAGAAGAAACTCGAAGATAATCACAGAAAATGCATATCTCAGCTGGAACCCAATGAAACCGAAGATATCGCAGTTTCCGCATTTCAAACGCACTGTGGAGTGCTGAAAACACCAGAAAACGTCTTTTTCGCATTCAATAGCACGAGAACAGCGATTTCTGTGATTCTGTACACTTGTCACAGAAGAAACTCGAAGATTATCACAGAAAATGCATATCTCAGCTGGAAACCCAACGACACCGAAGATATCGCAGTTTCCGCATTTCAAACGCACTGTGGAGTGCTGAAGACACCAGAAAACGTGTTTTTCGCATTCAATAGCACGAAGACAGCAATGTCGGTGATTCTGCACACTTGTCCCAGAAGAAACTCGAAGATTATCACCGAAAATGCATATCTCAGCTGGAAACCCAACGAAACCGAAGATATCGCAGTTTCCGCATGTCAAACGCACTGTGGAGTGCTGAAGACACCAGAAAACGTGTTTTTCGCATTCAATAGCACGAAAACAGCAATGTCGGTGATTCTGCACACTTCTCATAGAAGACTCATGAAGATTATCACTGTAAATGCATACCTCAGCTGGAAACCCAACGAAACCGAAGATATCGCAGTTTCCGCATATCAAACGCCCTGTGGAGTGCTGAAAACACCAGAAAACGTGTTTCTCGCATTCAATAGCACGAAAACAGCGATTTCGGTAATTCTGCACACTTGTCACAGAATAATCTCGAAGATTATCAGAGAAAATGCGTATCTCAGCTGGAAACCCAACGAAACCGAAGATATCGCAGTTTCCGCATGTGAAACGCACTGTGGAGTGCTGAAAACACCAGAAAACGTGTTTCTCGCATTTAATAGCACGAAAGCAGCGATTTCGGTGATTCTGCACACTTGTCCCAGAAGAAACTCGAAGATTATCACCGAAAATGCATGTCACAGCTTGAAACCCAACGAAACCGAAGATATCGCAGTTTCCGCATGTCAAACGCACTGTGGAGTGCTGAAAACACCAGAAAACGTGTTTCTCGCATTTAATAGCACGAAAACAGCGATTTCGGTGATTCTGCACACTTCTCACAGAAGACTCATGAAGATTATCACTGTAAATGCATACCTCAGCTGGAAACCCAACGAAACCGAAGATATCGCAGTTTCCGCATTTCAAACGCCCTGTGGAGTGCTGAAAACACCAGAAAACGTGTTTCTCGCATTCAATAGCACGAAAACAGCGATTTCGGTAATTCTGCACACTTGTCACAGAATAATCTCGAAGATTATCAGAGAAAATGCGTATCTCAGCTGGAAACCCAACGAAACCGAAGATATCGCAGTTTCCGCATGTGAAACGCACTGTGGAGTGCTGAAAACACCAGAAAACGTGTTTTTCGCATTCAATAGCACGAAAACAGCAATGTCGGTGATTTTGCACACTTGTCACAGAAGACTCATGAAGATTATCACTGTAAATGCATACCTCAGCTGGAAACCCAACGAAACCGAAGATATCGCAGTTTCCGCATTTCAAACGCCCTGTGGTGTGCTGAAAACACCAGAAAACGTGTTTCTCGCATTCAATAGCACGAAAACAGCGATTTCGGTAATTCTGCACACTTGTCACAGAATAATCTCGAAGATTATCAGAGAAAATGCGTATCTCAGCTGGAAACACAACGAAACCGAAGATATCGCAGTTTCCGCATGTGAAACGCACTGTGGAGTGCTGAAAACACCAGAAAACGTGTTTCTCGCATTTAATAGCACGAAAGCAGCGATTTCGGTGATTCTGCACACTTGTCCCAGAAGAAACTCGAAGATTATCACCGAAAATGCATGTCTCAGCAGGAAACCCAACGAAACCGAAGATATCGCAGTTTCCGCTTGTCAAACGCACTGTGGAGTGCTGAAAACACCAGAAAACGTGTTTCTCGCATTTAATAGCACGAAAACAGCGATTTCGGAGATTCTGCACACTTGTCACAGAAGACTCATGAAGATTATCACTGTAAATGCATATCTCAGCTGGAAACCCAACGAAACCGAGGATATCGCAGTTTCCGCATTTCAAACGCACTGTGGATTGCTGAAAACACCAGAAAACGTGCTTTTCGCATCCAATAGCACGAAAACAGCGATTTCTGTGATTCTGTACACTTGTCACAGAAGAAACTCGAAGATTATCACAGAAAATGCATATCTCAGCTGGAAACCCAACAAAACCGAAGATATCGCAGTTTCGCATGTCAAACGCACTGTGGAGTGCTGAAAACACCAGAAAACGTGTTTTTCGCATTCAATAGCACGAAAACAGCAATGTCGGTGATTCTGCACACTTGTCACAGAAGAAACTCGAAGATTATCACAGAAAATGCACATCTCAGCTGGAAACCCAACGAAACCGAAGATATCGCAGTTTCCGCATGTCAAACGCACTGTGGTGTGCTGAAAACACCAGAAAACGTGTTTCTCGCATTCAATAGCACGAAAACAGCGATTTCTGTGATTCGGTACGTTTGTCACAGAAGAAACTCGAAGATAATCACAGAAAATGCATATCTCAGCTGAAAACCCAACGAAACCGAAGATATCGCAGTTTCCGCATTTCAAACGCACTGTGGAGTGCTGAAAACACCAGAAAACGTCTTTTTCGCATTCAATAGCACGAGAACAGCGATTTCTGTGATTCTGTACACTTGTCACAGAAGAAACTCGAAGATTATCACAGAAAATGCATATCTCAGCTGGAAACCCAACGACACCGAAGATATCGCAGTTTCCGCATTTCAAACGCACTGTGGAGTGCTGAAGACACCAGAAAACGTGTTTTTCGCATTCAATAGCACGAAGACAGCAATGTCGGTGATTCTGCACACTTGTCCCAGAAGAAACTCGAAGATTATCACCGAAAATGCATATCTCAGCTGGAAACCCAACGAAACCGAAGATATCGCAGTTTCCGCATGTCAAACGCACTGTGGAGTGCTGAAGACACCAGAAAACGTGTTTTTCGCATTCAATAGCACGAAAACAGCGATTTCGGTAATTCTGCACACTTGTCCCAGAAGAAACTCGAAGATTATCACCGAAAATGCATATCTCAGCTGGAAACCCAACGAAACCGAAGATATCGCAGTTTCCGCATGTCAAACGCACTGTGGAGTGCTGAAAACACCAGAAAACGTCTTTTTCGCATTCAATAGCACGAGAACAGCGATTTCTGTGATTCTGTACACTTGTCACAGAAGAAACTCGAAGATTATCACAGAAAATGCATATCTCAGCTGGAAACCCAACGAAACCGAAGATATCGCAGTTTCCGCATTCCAAACGCCCTGTGGAGTGCTGAAAACACCAGAAAACGTGTTTCTCGCATTCAATAGCACGAAAACAGCGATTTCGGTAATTCTGCACACTTGTCACAGAATAATCTCGAAGATTATCAGAGAAAATGCGAATCTCAGCTGGAAACCCAACGAAACCGAAGATATCGCAGTATCCGCATGTGAAACGCACTGTGGAGTGCTGAAAACACCAGAAAACGTGTTTCTCGCATTTAATAGCACGAAAGCAGCGATTTCGGTGATTCTGCACACTTGTCCCAGAAGAAACTCGAAGATTATCACCGAAAATGCATGTCTCAGCTGGAAACCCAACGAAACCGAAGATATCGCAGTTTCCGCATGTCAAACGCACTGTGGAGTGCTGAAAACACCAGAAAACGTGTTTCTCGCATTTAATAGCACGAAAACAGCGATTTCGGAGTTTCTGCACACTTGTCACAGAAGACTCATGAAGATTATCACTGTAAATGCATATCTCAGCTGGAAACCCAACGAAACCGAGGATATCGCAGTTTCCGCATTTCAAACGCCCTGTGGAGTGCTGAAAACACCAGAAAACGTGTTTCTCGCATTCAATAGCACGAAAACAGCGATTTCGGTAATTCTGCACACTTGTCACAGAATAATCTCGAAGATTATCAGAGAAAATGCGTATCTCAGCTGGAAACCCAACGAAACAGAAGATATCGCAGTTTCCGCATGTGAAACGCACTGTGGAGTGCTGAAAACACCAGAAAACGTGTTTCTCGCATTTAATAGCACGAAAGCAGCGATTTCGGTGATTCTGCACACTTGTCCCAGAAGAAACTCGAAGATTATCACCGAAAATGCATACCTCAGCTGGAAACCCAACGAAACCGAAGATATCGCAGTTTCCGCATTTCAAACGCCCTGTGGAGTGCTGAAAACACCAGAAAACGTGTTTCTCGCATTTAATAGCACGAAAACAGCGATTTCGGAGATTCTGCACACTTGTCACAGAAGAATCATGAAGATTATCACTGAAAATGCATATCTCAGTTGGAAACCCAACGAAACCGAAGATATCGCAGTTTCGCATGTCAAACTCACTGTGGAGTGCTGAAAACACCAGAAAACGTGTTTCTCGCATTTAATAGCACGAAAGCAGCGATTTCGGTGATTCTGCACACTTGTCCCAGAAGAAACTCGAAGATTATCACCGAAAATGCATGTCTCAGCTGGAAACCCAACGAAACCGAAGATATCGCAGTTTCCGCATGTCAAACGCACTGTGGAGTGCTGAAAACACCAGAAAACGTGTTTTTCGCATTCAATAGCACGAAAACAGCAATGTCGGTGATTCCGCACACTTGTCACAGAAGAAACTCGAAGATTATCACAGAAAATGCACATCTCAGCTGGAAACCCAACGAAACCGAAGATATCGCAGTTTCCGCATGTCAAACGCACTGTGGAGTGCTGAAAACACCAGAAAACGTGTTTCTCGCATTTAATAGCACGAAAACAGCGATTTCGGAGTTTCTGCACACTTGTCACAGAAGACTCATGAAGATTATCACTGTAAATGCATATCTCAGCTGGAAACCCAACGAAACCGAGGATATCGCAGTTTCCGCATTTCAAACGCCCTGTGGAGTGCTGAAAACACCAGAAAACGTGTTTCTCGCATTCAATAGCACGAAAACAGCGATTTCGGTAATTCTGCACACTTGTCACAGAATAATCTCGAAGATTATCAGAGAAAATGCGTATCTCAGCTGGAAACCCAACGAAACAGAAGATATCGCAGTTTCCGCATGTGAAACGCACTGTGGAGTGCTGAAAACACCAGAAAACGTGTTTCTCGCATTCAATAGCACGAAAACAGCGATTTCGGTGATTCTGCACACTTGACACAGAAGAATCTCGACGATTATCACTTAAAATGCATATCTCAGCCGGAAACCCCACGAAAACGAAGATTTCGCCGGTTCTGCATATAAAACGCTAAGTGGAGTGCAGCAACACCAGAAAACGTGTTGTTCACATTCAATAGCACAAAAACAGCGATTTCGGTGATTCTGTACACTTGTCACAGAAGAAACTCGAAGATTATCACAGAAAATGCATATCTCAGCAGGAAACCCAACGAAACCGAAGATATCGCAGTTTCCGCATTTCAAACGCACTGTAGAGTGCTGAAAACACCAGAAAACGTCTTTTTCGCATTCAATAGCACGAAAACAGCGATTTCTGTGATTCTGTACACTTGTCACAGAAGAAACTCGAAGATTATCACAGAAAATGCATATCTCAGCTGGAAACCCAACGAAACCGAAGATATCGCAGTTTCCGCATTTCAAACGCACTGTGGTGTGCTGAAAACACCAGAAAACGTGTTTCTCGCATTCAATAGCACGAAAACAGCGATTTCGGTGATTCTGCACACTTGACACAGAAGAATCTCGACGATTATCACTGAAAATGCGTATCTCAGCTGGAAACCAAACGAAACCGAAGATATCGCAGTTTCCGCATGTCAAACGCCCTGTGGAGTGCTGAAAACACCAGAAAACGTGTTTCTCGCATTCAATAGCACGCAAACAGCGATTTCGGTAATTCTGCACACTTGTCACAGAAGAATCTCGACGATTATCACTGAAAATGCGTATCTCAGCTGGAAACCCAACGAAACCGAGGATATCGCAGTTTCCGCATTTCTAACGCACTGTGGATTGCTGAAAACACCAGAAAACGTGTTTTTCGCATCCAATAGCACGAAAACAGCGATTTCTGTGATTCTGTACACTTGTCACAGAAGAAACTCGAAGATTATCACAGAAAATGCATATCTCAGCTGGAAACCCAACAAAACCGAAGATATCGCAGTTTCGCATGTCAAACGCACTGTGGAGTGCTGAAAACACCAGAAAACGTGTTTTTCGCATTCAATAGCACGAAAACAGCAATGTCGGTGATTCCGCACACTTGTCACAGAAGAAACTCGAAGATTATCACAGAAAATGCACATCTCAGCTGGAAACCCAACGAAACCGAAGATATCGCAGTTTCCGCATGTCAAACGCACTGTGGTGTGCTGAAAACACCAGAAAACGTGTTTCTCGCATTCAATAGCACGAAAACAGCGATTTCTGTGATTCGGTACGTTTGTCACAGAAGAAACTCGAAGATAATCACAGAAAATGCATATCTCAGCTGGAAACCCAATGAAACCGAAGATATCGCAGTTTCCGCATTTCAAACGCACTGTGGAGTGCTGAAAACACCAGAAAACGTCTTTTTCGCATTCAATAGCACGAGAACAGCGATTTCTGTGATTCTGTACACTTGTCACAGAAGAAACTCGAAGATTATCACAGAAAATGCATATCTCAGCTGGAAACCCAACGACACCGAAGATATCGCAGTTTCCGCATTTCAAACGCACTGTGGAGTGCTGAAGACACCAGAAAACGTGTTTTTCGCATTCAATAGCACGAAGACAGCAATGTCGGTGATTCTGCACACTTGTCCCAGAAGAAACTCGAAGATTATCACCGAAAATGCATATCTCAGCTGGAAACCCAACGAAACCGAAGATATCGCAGTTTCCGCATGTCAAACGCACTGTGGAGTGCTGAAGACACCAGAAAACGTGTTTTTCGCATTCAATAGCACGAAAACAGCAATGTCGGTGATTCTGCACACTTCTCACAGAAGACTCATGAAGATTATCACTGTAAATGCATACCTCAGCTGGAAACCCAACGAAACCGAAGATATCGCAGTTTCCGCATATCAAACGCCCTGTGGAGTGCTGAAAACACCAGAAAACGTGTTTCTCGCATTCAATAGCACGAAAACAGCGATTTCGGTAATTCTGCACACTTGTCACAGAATAATCTCGAAGATTATCAGAGAAAATGCGTATCTCAGCTGGAAACCCAACGAAACCGAAGATATCGCAGTTTCCGCATGTGAAACGCACTGTGGAGTGCTGAAAACACCAGAAAACGTGTTTCTCGCATTTAATAGCACGAAAGCAGCGATTTCGGTGATTCTGCACACTTGTCCCTGAAGAAACTCGAAGATTATCACCGAAAATGCATGTCTCAGCTTGAAACCCAACGAAACCGAAGATATCGCAGTTTCCGCATGTCAAACGCACTGTGGAGTGCTGAAAACACCAGAAAACGTGTTTCTCGCATTTAATAGCACGAAAACAGCGATTTCGGTGATTCTGCACACTTCTCACAGAAGACTCATGAAGATTATCACTGTAAATGCATACCTCAGCTGGAAACCCAACGAAACCGAAGATATCGCAGTTTCCGCATTTCAAACGCCCTGTGGAGTGCTGAAAACACCAGAAAACGTGTTTCTCGCATTCAATAGCACGAAAACAGCGATTTCGGTAATTCTGCACACTTGTCACAGAATAATCTCGAAGATTATCAGAGAAAATGCGTATCTCAGCTGGAAACCCAACGAAACCGAAGATATCGCAGTTTCCGCATGTGAAACGCACTGTGGAGTGCTGAAAACACCAGAAAACGTGTTTTTCGCATTCAATAGCACGAAAACAGCAATGTCGGTGATTCTGCACACTTGTCACAGAAGACTCATGAAGATTATCACTGTAAATGCATACCTCAGCTGGAAACCCAACGAAACCGAAGATATCGCAGTTTCCGCATTTCAAACGCCCTGTGGTGTGCTGAAAACACCAGAAAACGTGTTTCTCGCATTCAAAAGCACGAAAACAGCGATTTCGGTAATTCTGCACACTTGTCACAGAATAATCTCGAAGATTATCAGAGAAAATGCGTATCTCAGCTGGAAACACAACGAAACCGAAGATATCGCAGTTTCCGCATGTGAAACGCACTGTGGAGTGCTGAAAACACCAGAAAACGTGTTTCTCGCATTTAATAGCACGAAAGCAGCGATTTCGGTGATTCTGCACACTTGTCCCAGAAGAAACTCGAAGATTATCACCGAAAATGCATGTCTCAGCAGGAAACCCAACGAAACCGAAGATATCGCAGTTTCCGCTTGTCAAACGCACTGTGGAGTGCTGAAAACACCAGAAAACGTGTTTCTCGCATTTAATAGCACGAAAACAGCGATTTCGGAGATTCTGCACACTTGTCACAGAAGACTCATGAAGATTATCACTGTAAATGCATATCTCAGCTGGAAACCCAACGAAACCGAGGATATCGCAGTTTCCGCATTTCAAACGCCCTGTGGAGTGCTGAAAACACCAGAAAACGTGTTTCTCGCATTCAATAGCACGAAAACAGCGATTTCGGTAATTCTGCACACTTGTCACAGAATAATCTTGAAGATTATCAGAGAAAATGCGTATCTCAGCTGGAAACCCAACGAAACAGAAGATATCGCAGTTTCCGCATGTGAAACGCACTGTGGAGTGCTGAAAACACCAGAAAACGTGTTTCTCGCATTTAATAGCACGAAAGCAGCGATTTCGATGATTCTGCACACTTGTCCCAGAAGAAACTCGAAGATTATCACCGAAAATGCATACCTCAGCTGGAAACCCAACGAAACCGAAGATATCGCAGTTTCCGCATTTCAAACGCCCTGTGGAGTGCTGAAAACACCAGAAAACGTGTTTCTCGCATTTAATAGCACGAAAACAGCGATTTCGGAGATTCTGCACACTTGTCACAGAAGAATCATGAAGATTATCACTGAAAATGCAGATCTCAGCTGGAAACCCAACGAAACCGAAGATATCGCAGTTTCGCATGTCAAACTCACTGTGGAGTGCTGAAAACACCAGAGAACGTGTTTTTCGCATTCAATAGCACGAAAACAGCGATTTCTGTGATTCTGCACACTTGACACAGAAGAATCTCGACGATTATCACAGAAAATGCGAATCTCAGCTGGAATCCCAACGAAACCGAAGATATCGCAGTTTCCACATGACAAACGCACTGTGGAGTGCTGAAAACACTAGAAAACGTGTTTCTCGCATTTAATAGCACGAAAGCAGCGATTTCGGTGATTCTGCACACTTGTCCCAGAAGAAACTCGAAGATTATCACCGAAAATGCATACCTCAGCTGGAAACCCAACGAAACCGAAGATATCGCAGTTTCCGCATTTCAAACGCCCTGTGGAGTGCTGAAAACACCAGAAAACGTGTTTCTCGCATTCAATAGCACGAAAGCAGCGATTTCGGTGATTCTGCACACTTGTCCCAGAAGAAACTCGAAGATTATCACCGAAAATGCATGTCTCAGCTGGAAACCCAACGAAACCGAAGATATCGCAGTTTCCCATGTCAAACTCACTGTGGAGTGCTGAAAACACCAGAGAACGTGTTTTTGCATTCAATAGCACGAAAACAGCGATTTCTGTGATTCTGTACATTTGTCCCAGAAGAATCATGAAGATTATCACTGAAAATGCATATCTCTGCTGGAAACCCAACGAAACCGAAGATATCGCAGTTTCGCATGTCAAACTCACTGTGGAGTGCTGAAAACACCAGAGAACGTGTTTTTCGCATTCAATAGCACGAAAGCAGCGATTTCGGTGATTCTGCACACTTGACACAGAAGAATCTCGACGATTATCACAGAAAATGCGAATCTCAGCTGGAATCCCAACGAAACCGAAGATATCGCAGTTTCCGCATGTCAAAAGCCCTGTGGAGTGCTGAAAACACCAGAAAACGTCTTTTTCGCATTCAATAGCACGAAAACAGCGATTTCTGTGATTCTGTACACTTGTCACAGAAGAATCATGAAGATTATCACTGAAAATGCATAACTCAGCTGGAAACCCAACGAAACCGAAGATATCGCAGTTTCCGCATGTCAAACGCACTGTGGAGTGCTGAAAACACCAGAAAACGTGTTTCCCGCATTTAATAGCACGAAAACAGCGATTTCTGTGATTCTGTACACTTGTCACAGAAGAAACTCGAAGATTATCACAGAAAATGCATATCTCAGCTGGAAACCCAACGAAACCGAAGATAACGCAGTTTCCGCATTTCAAACGCACTGTGGAGTGCTGAAAACACCAGAAAACGTGTTTCTCGCATTCAATAGCACGAAAACAGCGATTTCGGTGATTCAGCACTCTTGTCACAGAAGAATCTCGAAGATTGTCACAGAAAATGCGTATCTCAGCTGGAAACCCAACGAAACCGAAGATATCGCAGTTTCCGCATGTCAAACGCACTGTGGAGTGCTGAAAACACCAGAAAACGTGTTTCTCGCATTTAATAGCACGAAAGCAGCGATTTCGGTGATTCTGCACACTTGTCCCAGAAGAAACTCGAAGATTACCACCGAAAATGCATGTCTCAGCTGGAAACCCAACGAAACCGAAGATATCGCAGTTTCCGCATGTCAAACGCACTGTGGAGTGCTGAAAACACCAGAAAACGTGTTTCTCGCATTCAATAGCACGAAAACAGCGATTTCGGTGATTCAGCACTCTTGTCACAGAAGAATCTCGAAGATTGTCACAGAAAATGCGTATCTCATCTGGAAACCCAACGAAACCGAAGATATCGCAGTTTCCGCATGTCAAACGCACTGTGGAGTGCTGAAAACACCAGAAAACGTGTTTCTCGCATTTAATAGCACGAAAGCAGCGATTTCGGTGATTCTGCACACTTGTCCCAGAAGAAACTCGAAGATTAGAACCGAAAATGCATGTCTCAGCTGGAAACCCAACGAAACCGAAGATATCGCAGTTTCCGCATGTCAAACGCACTGTGGAGTGCTGAAAACACCAGAAAACGTGTTTCTCGCATTCAATAGCACGAAAACAGCGATTTCGGTGATTCTGCACTCTTGACACAGAAGAATCTCGACGATTATCACTTAAAATGCATATCTCAGCCGGAAACCCCACGAAAACGAAGATTTCGCCGGTTCTGCATATAAAACGCTAAGTGGAGTGCAGCAACACCAGAAAACGTGTTGTTCACATTCAATAGCACAAAAACAGCGATTTCGGTGATTCTGCACACTTGTCACAGAAGAATCATGATGATTATCACTGAAAATGCATAACTCAGCTGGAAACCCAACGAAACCGAAGATATCGCAGTTTCCGCATGTCAAACGCACTGTGGAGTGCTGAAAACAGCAGAAAACGTGTTTCCCGCATTTAATAGCACGAAAACAGCGATTTCTGTGATTCTGTACACTTGTCACAGAAGAAACTCGAAGATTATCACAGAAAATGCATATCTCAGCTGGAAACCCAACAAAACCGAAGATATCGCAGTTTCGCATGTCAAACGCACTGTGGAGTGCTGAAAACACCAGAAAACGTGTTTCTCGCATTTAATAGCACGAAAGCAGCGATTTCGGTGATTCTGCACACCTGACACAGAAGAATCTCGACGATTATCACTGAAAATGCGTATCTCAGCTGGAAACCCAACAAAACCGAAGATATCGCAGTTTCGCATGTCAAACGCACTGTGGAGTGCTGAAAACACCAGAGAAAGTGTTTTTCGCTTTCAATAGCACGAAAGCAGCGATTTCGGTGATTCTGTACACTTGTCACAGAAGAAACTCGACGATTATCACAGAAAATGCGAATCTCAGCTGGAATCCCAACGAAACCGAAGATATCGCAGTTTCCGCATGACAAACGCACTGTGGAGTGCTGAATACACCAGAAAACGTGTTTCTCGCATTCAATAGCACGAAAACAGCGATTTCGGTGATTCTGCACACTTGACACAGAAGAATCTCGACGATTATCACTGAAAATGCATATCTCAGCCGGAAACCCCACGAAAACGAAGATTTCGCCGGTTCTGCATGTCAAACGCACTGTGGAGTGCTGAAAACACCAGAAAACGTGTTTCTCGCATTTAATAGCACGAAAGCAGCGATTTCGGTGATTCTGCACACTTGTCCCAGAAGAAACTCGAAGATTATCACCGAAAATGCATGTCTCAGCTTGAAACCCAACGAAACCGAAGATATCGCAGTTTCCGCATGTCAAACGCACTGTGGAGTGCTGAAAACACCAGAAAACGTGTTTCTCGCATTTAATAGCACGAAAACAGCGATTTCGGTGATTCTGCACACTTCTCACAGAAGACTCATGAAGATTATCACTGTAAATGCATACCTCAGCTGGAAACCCAACGAAACCGAAGATATCGCAGTTTCCGCATTTCAAACGCCCTGTGGAGTGCTGAAAACACCAGAAAACGTGTTTCTCGCATTCAATAGCACGAAAACAGCGATTTCGGTAATTCTGCACACTTGTCACAGAATAATCTCGAAGATTATCAGAGAAAATGCGTATCTCAGCTGGAAACCCAACGAAACCGAAGATATCGCAGTTTCCGCATGTGAAACGCACTGTGGAGTGCTGAAAACACCAGAAAACGTGTTTTTCGCATTCAATAGCACGAAAACAGCAATGTCGGTGATTCTGCACACTTGTCACAGAAGACTCATGAAGATTATCACTGTAAATGCATACCTCAGCTGGAAACCCAACGAAACCGAAGATATCGCAGTTTCCGCATTTCAAACGCCCTGTGGTGTGCTGAAAACACCAGAAAACGTGTTTCTCGCATTCAATAGCACGAAAACAGCGATTTCGGTAATTCTGCACACTTGTCACAGAATAATCTCGAAGATTATCAGAGAAAATGCGTATCTCAGCTGGAAACCCAACGAAACCGAAGATATCGCAGTTTCCGCATGTGAAACGCACTGTGGAGTGCTGAAAACACCAGAAAACGTGTTTCTCGCATTTAATAGCACGAAAGCAGCGATTTCGGTGATTCTGCACACTTGTCCCAGAAGAAAATCGAAGATTATCACCGAAAATGCATGTCTCAGCAGGAAACCCAACGAAACCGAAGATATCGCAGTTTCCGCATGTCAAACGCACTGTGGAGTGCTGAAAACACCAGAAAACGTGTTTCTCGCATTTAATAGCACGAAAACAGCGATTTCGGAGATTCTGCACACTTGTCACAGAAGACTCATGAAGATTATCACTGTAAATGCATATCTCAGCTGGAAACCCAACGAAACCGAGGATATCGCAGTTTCCGCATTTCAAACGCCCTGTGGAGTGCTGAAAACACCAGAAAACGTGTTTCTCGCATTTAATAGCACGAAAGCAGCGATTTCTGTGATTCTGCACACTTGTCCCAGAAGAAACTCGAAGATTATCACCGAAAATGCATACCTCAGCTGGAAACCCAACGAAACCGAAGATATCGCAGTTTCCGCATTTCAAACGCCCTGCGGAGTGCTGAAAACACCAGAAAACGTGTTTCTCGCATTTAATAGCACGAAAACAGCGATTTCGGAGATTCTGCACACTTGTCACAGAAGAATCATGAAGATTATCACTGAAAATGCAGATCTCAGCTGGAAACCCAACGAAACCGAAGATATCGCAGTTTCGCATGTCAAACTCACTGTGGAGTGCTGAAAACACCAGAGAACGTGTTTTTCGCATTCAATAGCACGAAAACAGCGATTTCTGTGATTCTGCACACTTGACACAGAAGAATCTCGACGATTATCACAGAAAATGCGAATCTCAGCTGGAATCCCAACGAAACCGAAGATATCGCAGTTTCCGCATGACAAACGCACTGTGGAGTGCTGAAAACACTAGAAAACGTGTTTCTCGCATTTAATAGCACGAAAGCAGCGATTTCGGTGATTCTGCACACTTGTCCCAGAAGAAACTCGAAGATTATCACCGAAAATGCATACCTCAGCTGGAAACCCAACGAAACCGAAGATATCGCAGTTTCCGCATTTCAAACGCCCTGTGGAGTGCTGAAAACACCAGAAAACGTGTTTCTCGCATTCAATAGCACGAAAGCAGCGATTTCGGTGATTCTGCACACTTGTCCCAGAAGAAACTCGAAGATTATCACCGAAAATGCATGTCTCAGCTGGAAACCCAACGAAACCGAAGATATCGCAGTTTCGCATGTCAAACTCACTGTGGAGTGCTGAAAACACCAGAGAACGTGTTTTTCGCATTCAATAGCACGAAAACAGCGATTTCTGTGATTCTGTACATTTGTCCCAGAAGAATCATGAAGATTATCACAGAAAATGCGAATCTCAGCTGGAATCCCAACGAAACCGAAGATATCGCAGTTTCCGCATGACAAACGCACTGTGGAGTGCTGAAAACACCAGAAAACGTGTTTCTCGCATTCAATAGCACGAAAACAGCAGTGTCGGTGATTCTGCACACTTGTCACAGAAGAATCATGAAGATTATCATTGAAAATGCATAACTCAGCTGGAAACCCAACGAAACCGAAGATATCGCAGTTTCCGCATGTCAAACGCACTGTGGAGTGCTCAAAACACCAGAAAACGTGTTTCTCGCATTCAATAGCACGAAAACAGCGATTTCTGTGATTCTGCACACTTGACACAGAAGAATCTCGACGATTATCACAGAAAATGCGAATCTCAGCTGGAATCCCAACGAAACCGAAGATATCGCAGTTTCCGCATGACAAACGCACTGTGGAGTGCTGAAAACACTAGAAAACGTGTTTCTCGCATTTAATAGCACGAAAGCAGCGATTTCGGTGATTCTGCACACTTGTCCCAGAAGAAACTCGAAGATTATCACCGAAAATGCATACCTCAGCTGGAAACCCAACGAAACCGAAGATATCGCAGTTTCCGCATTTCAAACGCCCTGTGGAGTGCTGAAAACACCAGAAAACGTGTTTCTCGCATTCAATAGCACGAAAACAGCGATTTCGGTGATTCTGCACACCTGACACAGAAGAATCATGATGATTATCACTGAAAATGCATAACTCAGCTGGAAACCCAACGAAACCGAAGATATCGCAGTTTCCGCATGTCAAACGCACTGTGGAGTGCTGAAAACACCAGAAAACGTGTTTCCCGCATTTAATAGCACGAAAACAGCGATTTCTGCGATTCTGTACACTTGTCACAGAAGAAACTCGAAGATTATCACAGAAAATGCATATCTCAGCTGGAAACCCAACGAAACCGAAGATATCGCAGTTTCCGCATGTCAAACGCACTGTGGAGTGCTGAAAACACCAGAAAACGTGTTTCCCGCATTTAATAGCACGAAAACAGCGATTTCTGCGATTCTGTACACTTGTCACAGAAGAAACTCGAAGATTATCACAGAAAATGCATATCTCAGCTGGAAACCCAACAAAACCGAAGATATCGCAGTTTCGCATGTCAAACGCACTGTGGAGTGCTGAAAACACCAGAAATCGTGTTTTTCGCATTCAATAGCACGAAAACAGCAGTGTCGGTGATTCTGCACACTTGTCACAGAAGAATCATGAAGATTATCACTGTAAATGCATATCTCAGCTGGAAACCCAACGAAACCGAAGATATCGCAGTTTCCGCATGACAAACGCACTGTGGATTGCTGAAAACACCAGAAAACGTGTTTCTCGCATTCAATAGCACGAAAACAGCGATTTCGGTGATTCTGCACACTTGACACAGAAGAATCTCGACGATTATCACTGAAAATGCGTATCTCAGCTGGAAACCCAACGAAACCGAAGATATCGCAGTTTCCGCATGTCAAACGCCCTGTGGAGTGCTGAAAACACCAGAAAACGTGTTTCTCGCATTCAATAGCACGAAAACAGCGATTTCGGTGGTTCTGCACACTTGTCACAGCAGAATCATGAAGATTCTCACTGAAAATGCATATCTCAGCTGGAAACACAACGAATCCGAAGATATCGCAGTTTCTGCATGTCAAACGCACTGTGGAGTGCTGAAAACACCACAAAACGTGTTTCTCGCATTCAAGAGCACGAAAACGGCGATTTCGGTGATTCTGCACACTTGACACAGAAGAATCTCGACGATTATCACTGAAAATGCATATCTCAGCCGGAAACCCCACGAAAACGAAGATTTCGCCGGTACTGCATATAAAACGCTATGTGGAGTGCAGCAACACCAGAAAGCGTGTTGTTCACATTCAATAGCACAAAAACAGCGATTTCGGTGATTCTGCACACTTGTCACAGAAGAATCATGAAGATTATCACTGAAAATGCATAACTCAGCTGGAAACCCAACGAAACCGAAGAAATCGCAGTTTCCGCATGTCAAACGCACTGTGGTGTGCTGAAAACACCAGGAAACGTGTTTCTCGCATTCAATAGCACGAAAACAGCGATTTCGGTGATTCTGCACACCTGACACAGAAGAATCATGATGATTATCACTGAAAATGCATAACTCAGCTGGAAACCCAACGAAACCGAAGATATCGCAGTTTCCGCATGTCAAACGCACTGTGGAGTGCTGAAAACACCAGAAAACGTGTTTCCCGCATTTAATAGCACGAAAACAGCGATTTCTGCGATTCTGTACACTTGTCACAGAAGAAACTCGAAGATTATCACAGAAAATGCATATCTCAGCTGGAAACCCAACGAAACCGAAGATATCGCAGTTTCCGCATGTCAAACGCACTGTGGAGTGCTGAAAACACCAGAAAACGTGTTTCCCGCATTTAATAGCACGAAAACAGCGATTTCTGCGATTCTGTACACTTGTCACAGAAGAAACTCGAAGATTATCACAGAAAATGCATATCTCAGCTGGAAACCCAACAAAACCGAAGATATCGCAGTTTCGCATGTCAAACGCACTGTGGAGTGCTGAAAACACCAGAAATCGTGTTTTTCGCATTCAATAGCACGAAAACAGCAGTGTCGGTGATTCTGCACACTTGTCACAGAAGAATCATGAAGATTATCACTGTAAATGCATATCTCAGCTGGAAACCCAACGAAACCGAAGATATCGCAGTTTCCGCATGACAAACGCACTGTGGATTGCTGAAAACACCAGAAAACGTGTTTCTCGCATTCAATAGCACGAAAACAGCGATTTCGGTGATTCTGCACACTTGACACAGAAGAATCTCGACGATTATCACTGAAAATGCGTATCTCAGCTGGAAACCCAACGAAACCGAAGATATCGCAGTTTCCGCATGTCAAACGCCCTGTGGAGTGCTGAAAACACCAGAAAACGTGTTTCTCGCATTCAATAGCACGAAAACAGCGATTTCGGTGGTTCTGCACACTTGTCACAGCAGAATCATGAAGATTCTCACTGAAAATGCATATCTCAGCTGGAAACACAACGAATCCGAAGATATCGCAGTTTCTGCATGTCAAACGCACTGTGGAGTGCTGAAAACACCACAAAACGTGTTTCTCGCATTCAAGAGCACGAAAACGGCGATTTCGGTGATTCTGCACACTTGACACAGAAGAATCTCGACGATTATCACTGAAAATGCATATCTCAGCCGGAAACCCCACGAAAACGAAGATTTCGCCGGTACTGCATATAAAACGCTATGTGGAGTGCAGCAACACCAGAAAGCGTGTTGTTCACATTCAATAGCACAAAAACAGCGATTTCGGTGATTCTGCACACTTGTCACAGAAGAATCATGAAGATTATCACTGAAAATGCATAACTCAGCTGGAAACCCAACGAAACCGAAGAAATCGCAGTTTCCGCATGTCAAACGCACTGTGGTGTGCTGAAAACACCAGGAAACGTGTTTCTCGCATTCAATAGCACGAAAACAGCGATTTCGGTGATTCAGCACACTTAACACAGAAGAATCTCGACGATTATCACCGAAAATACGAATCTCAGCTGGAAACCCAACGAAACCGAAGATATCGCAGTTTCCGCATTTCAAACGCACTGTGGAGTGCTGAACACACCAGAAACCGTGTGTCTCGGATTCAATAGCACGAAAACAGCGATTTCGGTGATTCTGCACACTTGTCACAGAAGACTCATGAAGATTATCACTGTAAATGCATACCTCAGCTGGAAACCCAACGAAACCGAAGATATCGCAGTTTCCGCATTTCAAACGCCCTGTGGTGTGCTGAAAACACCAGAAAACGTGTTTCTCGCATTCAATAGCACGAAAACAGCGATTTCGGTGATTCTGCACACCTGACACAGAAGAATCATGATGATTATCACTGAAAATGCATAACTCAGCTGGAAACCCAACGAAACCGAAGATATCGCAGTTTCCGCATGTCAAACGCACTGTGGAGTGCTGAAAACACCAGAAAACGTGTTTCCCGCATTTAATAGCACGAAAACAGCGATTTCTGCGATTCTGTACACTTGTCACAGAAGAAACTCGAAGATTATCACAGAAAATGCATATCTCAGCTGGAAACCCAACGAAACCGAAGATATCGCAGTTTCCGCATGTCAAACGCACTGTGGAGTGCTGAAAACACCAGAAAACGTGTTTCCCGCATTTAATAGCACGAAAACAGCGATTTCTGCGATTCTGTACACTTGTCACAGAAGAAACTCGAAGATTATCACAGAAAATGCATATCTCAGCTGGAAACCCAACAAAACCGAAGATATCGCAGTTTCGCATGTCAAACGCACTGTGGAGTGCTGAAAACACCAGAAATCGTGTTTTTCGCATTCAATAGCACGAAAACAGCAGTGTCGGTGATTCTGCACACTTGTCACAGAAGAATCATGAAGATTATCACTGTAAATGCATATCTCAGCTGGAAACCCAACGAAACCGAAGATATCGCAGTTTCCGCATGACAAACGCACTGTGGATTGCTGAAAACACCAGAAAACGTGTTTCTCGCATTCAATAGCACGAAAACAGCGATTTCGGTGATTCTGCACACTTGACACAGAAGAATCTCGACGATTATCACTGAAAATGCGTATCTCAGCTGGAAACCCAACGAAACCGAAGATATCGCAGTTTCCGCATGTCAAACGCCCTGTGGAGTGCTGAAAACACCAGAAAACGTGTTTCTCGCATTCAATAGCACGAAAACAGCGATTTCGGTGGTTCTGCACACTTGTCACAGCAGAATCATGAAGATTCTCACTGAAAATGCATATCTCAGCTGGAAACACAACGAATCCGAAGATATCGCAGTTTCTGCATGTCAAACGCACTGTGGAGTGCTGAAAACACCACAAAACGTGTTTCTCGCATTCAAGAGCACGAAAACGGCGATTTCGGTGATTCTGCACACTTGACACAGAAGAATCTCGACGATTATCACTGAAAATGCATATCTCAGCCGGAAACCCCACGAAAACGAAGATTTCGCCGGTACTGCATATAAAACGCTATGTGGAGTGCAGCAACACCAGAAAGCGTGTTGTTCACATTCAATAGCACAAAAACAGCGATTTCGGTGATTCTGCACACTTGTCACAGAAGAATCATGAAGATTATCACTGAAAATGCATAACTCAGCTGGAAACCCAACGAAACCGAAGAAATCGCAGTTTCCGCATGTCAAACGCACTGTGGTGTGCTGAAAACACCAGGAAACGTGTTTCTCGCATTCAATAGCACGAAAACAGCGATTTCGGTGATTCAGCACACATGACACAGAAGAATCTCGACGATTGTTACTGAAAATGCATACCTCAGCCGGAAACACCACGAAAACGAAGATTTCGCCGGTTCTGCATGTCAAACGCACTGTGGAGTGCTGATAACACCAGAAAACGTGTTTTTCGCATTCAATAGCACGAAAACAGCGATTTCGGTGAGTCTGCACACTTGTCACAGAAGAATCTCGACGATTATCACAGAAAATGCATATCTCAGCCGGAAACCCCACGAAAACGAAGATTTCGCCGGTACTGCATATAAAACGCTATGTGGAGTGCAGCAACACCAGAAAGCGTGTTGTTCACATTCAATAGCACAAAAACAGCGATTTCGGTGATTCTGCACACTTGTCACAGAAGAATCATGAAGATTATCACTGAAAATGCATAACTCAGCTGGAAACCCAACGAAACCGAAGAAATCGCAGTTTCCGCATGTCAAACGCACTGTGGAGTGCTGAAAACACCAGGAAACGTGTTTCTCGCATTCAATAGCACGAAAACAGCGATTTCGGTGATTTAGCACACTTAACACAGAAGAATCTCGACGATTATCACCGAAAATACGAATCTCAGCTGGAAACCCAACGAAACCGAAGATATCGCAGTTTCCGCATTTCAAACGCACTGTGGAGTGCTGAAAACACCAGAAAACGTGTTTTTCGCATTCAGTAGCACGAAAACAGCGATTTCGGGGATTCAGCACACTTGACACAGAAGAATCTCGACGATTATCACTGAAAATGCGTATCTCAGCTGGAAACCCAACGAAACAGAAGATATCGCAGTTTCCGCATTTCAAACGCACTGTGGAGTGCTGAAAACACCAGAAAACGTGTTTTTCGCATTCAATAGCACGTAAACAGCGATTTCGGTGATTCTGCATGCTTCTCACAGAAGAATATCCAAGAATATCGTAGAAAATGCATGTCTCATCTGGAAACCAAACGAATCCGAAGATATCGCAGCTTCTGCATGTCAAACACACTGTGGAGTGCTGAAAACACCAGCAAACGTGTTTCTCGCACTCAATAGCACGAAAACAGCAATGTCGCTGTTTCTGCACACTTGTCACGGAAGCATCTCTACGATAATCACAGAAAATGCATATCTCAGCTGGAAACTCAACGTAACCGAAGATATCGCAGTTTCCGCATGTCAAACGCCCTGTGCAGTCCTGAAAACAACAGAAAACGTGTTTCTCGCATTGAATGGCACGAAAAAAGCGATTTCGGTGATTCTGCACACTTGTCACAGAAGAATCTCGTAGATTATCACAGAAAATGCGTATCTCAGCTGGAATCCCCACGAAAACGAAGATTTCGCCGGTACTGCATATAAAACGCTATGTGGAGTGCAGCAACACCAGAAAGCGTGTTGTTCACATTCAATAGCACAAAAACAGCGATTTCGGTGATTCTGCACACTTGTCACAGAAGAATCATGAAGATTATCACTGAAAATGCATAACTCAGCTGGAAACCCAACGAAACCGAAGAAATCGCAGTTTCCGCATGTCAAACGCACTGTGGAGTGCTGAAAACACCAGGAAACGTGTTTCTCGCATTCAATAGCACGAAAACAGCGATTTCGGTGATTCAGCACACTTGACACAGAAGAATCTCGACGATTATCACTGAAAATGCGTATTTCAGCTGGAAACCCAACGAAACCGAAGATATCGCAGTTTCCGCATGTCAAACGCACTGTGGAGTGCTGAAAACACCAGAAAACGTGCTTCTCGGATTCAATAGCACGAAAACAGCGATTTCGGTGATTCTGCATACATGAAACAGAAGAATCTTGACGATTGTCACTGAAAATGCATATCTCAGCCGGAAACACCACGAAACCGAAGATATCGCTGTTTCCGCATGTCAAACGCACTGTGGAGTGCTGAACACACCAGAAACCTTGTGTCTCGGATTCAATAGCACGAAAACAGCGATTTCGGAGATTCTGCACACTTGTCCCAGAAGAAACTCGAAGATTATCACCGAAAATGCATGTCTCAGCTGGAAACACCACGAAACCGAAGAAATCGCAGTTTCCGCATGTCAAACGCACTGTGGAGTGCTGAAAACACCAGGAAACGTGTTTCTCGCATTCAATAGCACGAAAACAGCGATTTCGGTGATTCAGCACACTTAACACAGAAGAATCTCGACGATTATCACCGAAAATACGAATCTCAGCTGGAAACCCAACGAAACCGCAGATATCGCAGTTTCCGCATGTCAAACGCACTGTGGAGTGCTGAACACACCAGAAACCGTGTGTCTCGGATTCAATAGCACGAAAACAGCGATTTCGGTGATTCTGCACACATGACACAGAAGAATCTCGACGATTGTTACTGAAAATGCATACCTCAGCCGGAAACACCACGAAAACGAAGATTTCGCCGGTTCTGCATGTCAAACGCACTGTGGAGTGCTGATAACACCAGAAAACGTGTTTTTCGCATTCAATAGCACGAAAACAGCGATTTCGGTGAGTCTGCACACTTGTCACAGAAGAATCTCGACGATTATCACAGAAAATGCATATCTCAGCCGGAAACCCCACGAAAACGAAGATTTCGCCGGTACTGCATATAAAACGCTATGTGGAGTGCAGCAACACCAGAAAGCGTGTTGCTCACATTCAATAGCACAAATACAGCGATTTCGGTGATTCTGCACACTTGTCACAGAAGAATCATGAAGATTATCACTGAAAATGCATAACTCAGCTGGAAACCCAACGAAACCGAAGAAATCGCAGTTTCCGCATGTCAAACGCACTGTGGAGTGCTGAAAACACCAGGAAACGTGTTTCTCGCATTCAATAGCACGAAAACAGCGATTTCGGTGATTCAGCACACTTAACACAGAAGAATCTCGACGATTATCACCGAAAATACGAATCTCAGCTGGAAACCCAACGAAACCGAAGATATCGCAGTTTCCGCATTTCAAACGCACTGTGGAGTGCTGAAAACACCAGAAAACGTGTTTTTCGCATTCAGTAGCACGAAAACAGCGATTTCGGGGATTCAGCACACTTGACACAGAAGAATCTCGACGATTATCACTGAAAATGCGTATCTCAGCTGGAAACCCAACGAAACAGAAGATATCGCAGTTTCCGCATTTCAAACGCACTGTGGAGTGCTGAAAACACCAGAAAACGTGTTTTTCGCATTCAATAGCACGTAAACAGCGATTTCGGTGATTCTGCATGCTTCTCACAGAAGAATATCCAAGAATATCGTAGAAAATGCATGTCTCATCTGGAAACCAAACGAATCCGAAGATATCGCAGCTTCTGCATGTCAAACACACTGTGGAGTGCTGAAAACACCAGCAAACGTGTTTCTCGCACTCAATAGCACGAAAACAGCAATGTCGCTGTTTCTGCACACTTGTCACGGAAGCATCTCTACGATAATCACAGAAAATGCATATCTCAGCTGGAAACTCAACGTAACCGAAGATATCGCAGTTTCCGCATGTCAAACGCCCTGTGCAGTCCTGAAAACAACAGAAAACGTGTTTCTCGCATTGAATGGCACGAAAAAAGCGATTTCGGTGATTCTGCACACTTGTCACAGAAGAATCTCGTAGATTATCACAGAAAATGCGTATCTCAGCTGGAATCCCCACGAAAACGAAGATTTCGCCGGTACTGCATATAAAACGCTATGTGGAGTGCAGCAACACCAGAAAGCGTGTTGTTCACATTCAATAGCACAAAAACAGCGATTTCGGTGATTCTGCACACTTGTCACAGAAGAATCATGAAGATTATCACTGAAAATGCATAACTCAGCTGGAAACCCAACGAAACCGAAGAAATCGCAGTTTCCGCATGTCAAACGCACTGTGGAGTGCTGAAAACACCAGGAAACGTGTTTCTCGCATTCAATAGCACGAAAACAGCGATTTCGGTGATTCAGCACACTTGACACAGAAGAATCTCGACGATTATCACTGAAAATGCGTATTTCAGCTGGAAACCCAAGGAAACCGAAGATATCGCAGTTTCCGCATGTCAAACGCACTGTGGAGTGCTGAAAACACCAGAAAACGTGCTTCTCGGATTCAATAGCACGAAAACAGCGATTTCGGTGATTCTGCATACATGAAACAGAAGAATCTTGACGATTGTCACTGAAAATGCATATCTCAGCCGGAAACACCACGAAACCGAAGATATCGCTGTTTCCGCATGTCAAACGCACTGTGGAGTGCTGAACACACCAGAAACCTTGTGTCTCGGATTCAATAGCACGAAAACAGCGATTTCGGAGATTCTGCACACTTGTCCCAGAAGAAACTCGAAGATTATCACCGAAAATGCATGTCTCAGCTGGAAACCCAACGAAACCAAAGATATCGCAGTTTCCGCATGTCAAACGCACTGTGGAGTGCTGAAAACACCAGAAAACGTGTTTCTCGCATTTAATAGCACGAAAACAGCGATTTCGGAGATTCTGCACACTTGTCACAGAAGACTCATGAAGATTATCACTGTAAATGCATATCTCAGCTGGAAACCCAACGAAACCGAGGATATCGCAATTTCCGCATTTCAAACGCCCTGTGGAGTGCTGAAAACACCAGAAAACGTGTTTCTCGCATTCAATAGCACGAAAACAGCGATTTCGGTAATTCTGCACACTTGTCACAGAATAATCTCGAAGATTATCAGAGAAAATGCGTATCTCAGCTGGAAACCCAACGAAACAGAAGATATCGCAGTTTCCGCATGTGAAACGCACTGTGGAGTGCTGAAAACACCAGAAAACGTGTTTCTCGCATTTAATAGCACGAAAGCAGCGATTTCGGTGATTCTGCACACTTGTCCCAGAAGAAACTCGAAGATTATCACCGAAAATGCATACCTCAGCTGGAAACCCAACGAAACCGAAGATATCGCACTTTCCGCATTTCAAACGCCCTGTGGAGTGCTGAAAACACCAGAAAACGTGTTTCTCGCATTTAATAGCACGAAAACAGCGATTTCGGAGATTCTGCACACTTGTCACAGAAGAATCATGAAGATTATCACTGAAAATGCATATCTCAGCTGGAAACCCAACGAAACCGAAGATATAGCAGTTTCGCATGTCAAACTCACTGTGGAGTGCTGAAAACACCAGAGAACGTGTTTTTCGCATTCAATAGCACGAAAACAGCGATTTCTGTGATTCTGCACACTTGACACAGAAGAATCTCGACGATTATCACAGAAAATGCGAATCTCAGCTGGAATCCCAACGAAACCGAAGATATCGCAGTTTCCGCATGACAAACGCACTGTGGAGTGCTGAAAACACTAGAAAACGTGTTTCTCGCATTTAATAGCACGAAAGCAGCGATTTCGGTGATTCTGCACACTTGTCCCAGAAGAAACTCGAAGATTATCACCGAAAATGCATACCTCAGCTGGAAACCCAACGAAACCGAAGATATCGCAGTTTCCGCATTTCAAACGCCCTGTGGAGTGCTGAAAACACCAGAAAACGTGTTTCTCGCATTCAATAGCACGAAAGCAGCGATTTCGGTGATTCAGCACACTTGTCCCAGAAGAAACTCGAAGATTATCACCGAAAATGCATGTCTCAGCTGGAAACCCAACGAAACCGAAGATATCGCAGTTTCGCATGTCAAACTCACTGTGGAGTGCTGAAAACACCAGAGAACGTGTTTTTCGCATTCAATAGCACGAAAACAGCGATTTCTGTGATTCTGTACATTTGTCCCAGAAGAATCATGAAGATTATCACTGAAAATGCATATCTCTGCTGGAAACCCAACGAAACCGAAGATATCGCAGTTTCGCATGTCAAACTCACTGTGGAGTGCTGAAAACACCAGAGAACGTGTTTTTCGCATTCAATAGCACGAAAGCAGCGATTTCGGTGATTCTGCACACTTGACACAGAAGAATCTCGACGATTATCACAGAAAATGCGAATCTCAGCTGGAATCCCAACGAAACCGAAGATATCGCAGTTTCCGCATGTCAAAAGCCCTGGGGAGTGCTGAAAACACCAGAAAACGTCTTTTTCGCATTCAATAGCACGAAAACAGCGATTTCTGTGATTCTGTACACTTGTCACAGAAGAATCATGAAGATTATCACTGAAAATGCATAACTCAGCTGGAAACCCAACGAAACCGAAGATATCGCAGTTTCCGCATGTCAAACGCACTGTGGAGTGCTGAAAACACCAGAAAACGTGTTTCCCGCATTTAATAGCACGAAAACAGCGATTTCTGTGATTCTGTACACTTGTCACAGAAGAAACTCGAAGATTATCACAGAAAATGCATATCTCAGCTGGAAACCCAACGAACCCGAAGATATCGCAGTTTCCGCACTTCAAACGCACTGTGGAGTGCTGAAAACACCAGAAAACGTCTTTTTCGCATTCAATAGCACGAAAACAGCGATTTCTGTGATTCTGTACACTTGTCACAGAAGAAACTCGAAGATTATCACAGAAAATGCATATCTCAGCTGGAAACCCAACGAAACCGAAGATAACGCAGTTTCCGCATTTCAAACGCACTGTGGAGTGCTGAAAACAGCAGAAATCGTGTTTCTCGCATTCAATAGCACGAAAACAGCGATTTCGGTGATTCAGCACTCTTGTCACAGAAGAATCTCGAAGATTGTCACAGAAAATGCGTATCTCAGCTGGAAACCCAACGAAACCGAAGATATCGCAGTTTCCGCATGTCAAACGCACTGTGGAGTGCTGAAAACACCAGAAAACGTGTTTCTCGCATTTAATAGCACGTAAGCAGCGATTTCGGTGATTCTGCACACTTGTCCCAGAAGAAACTCGAAGATTACCATCGAAAATGCATGTCTCAGCTGGAAACCCAACGAAACCGAAGATATCGCAGTTTCCGCATGTCAAACGCACTGTGGAGTGCTGAAAACACCAGAAAACGTGTTTCTCGCATTCAATAGCACGAAAACAGCGATTTCGGTGATTCTGCACTCTTGACACAGAAGAATCTCGACGATTATCACTTAAAATGCATATCTCAGCCGGAAACCCCACGAAAACGAAGATTTCGCCGGTTCTGCATATAAAACGCTAAGTGGAGTGCAGCAACACCAGAAAACGTGTTGTTCACATTCAATAGCACAAAAACAGCGATTTCGGTGATTCTGCACACTTGTCACAGAAGAATCATGATGATTATCACTGAAAATGCATAACTCAGCTGGAAACCCAACGAAACCGAAGATATCGCAGTTTCCGCATGTCAAACGCACTATGGAGTGCTGAAAACACCAGAAAACGTGTTTCCCGCATTTAATAGCACGAAAACAGCGATTTCTGTGATTCTGTACACTTGTCACAGAAGAAACTCGAAGATTATCACAGAAAATGCATATCTCAGCTGGAAACCCAACAAAACCGAAGATATCGCAGTTTCGCATGTCAAACGCACTGTGGAGTGCTGAAAACACCAGAAAACGTGTTTTTCGCATTCAATAGCACGAAAACAGCAGTGTCGGTGATTCTGCACACTTGTCACAGAAAAATCATGAAGATTATCACTGTAAATGCATATCTCAGCTGGAACCCAACGAAACCGAAGATATCGCAGTTTCCGCATGACAAACGCACTGTGGCGTGCTGAAAACACCAGAAAACGTGTTTCTCGCATTCAATAGCACGAAAACAGCGATTTCGGTGATTCTGCACACTTGACACAGAAGAATCTCGACGATTATCACTGAAAATGCGTATCTCAGCTGGAAACCCAACGAAACCGAAGATATCGCAGTTTCCGCATGTCAAACGCCCTGTGGAGTGCTGAAAACACCAGAAAACGTGTTTCTCGCATTCAATTGCACGAAAACAGCGATTTCGGTGATTCAGCACTCTTGTCACAGAAGAATCTCGAAGATTGTCACAGAAAATGCGTATCTCATCTGGAAACCCAACGAAACCGAAGATATCGCAGTTTCCGCATGTCAAACGCACTGTGGAGTGCTGAAAACACCAGAAAACGTGTTTCTCGCATTTAATAGCACGAAAGCAGCGATTTCGGTGATTCTGCACACTTGTCCCAGACGAAACTCGAAGATTATCACCGAAAATGCATACCTCAGCTGGAAACCCAACGAAACCGAAGATATCGCACTTTCCGCATTTCAAACGCCCTGTGGAGTGCTGAAAACACCAGAAAACGTGTTTCTCGCATTTAATAGCACGAAAACAGCGATTTCGGAGATTCTGCACACTTGTCACAGAAGAATCATGAAGATTATCACTGAAAATGCATATCTCAGCTGGAAACCCAACGAAACCGAAGATATCGCAGTTTCGCATGTCAAACTCACTGTGGAGTGCTGAAAACACCAGAGAACGTGTTTTTCGCATTCAATAGCACGAAAACAGCGATTTCTGTGATTCTGCACACTTGACACAGAAGAATCTCGACGATTATCACAGAAAATGCGAATCTCAGCTGGAATCCCAACGAAACCGAAGATATCGCAGTTTCCGCATGACAAACGCACTGTGGAGTGCTGAAAACACCAGAAAACGTGTTTCTCGCATTCAATAGCACGAAAGCAGCGATTTCGGTGATTCTGCACACTTGTCCCAGAAGAAACTCGAAGATTATCACCGAAAATGCATGTCTCAGCTGGAAACCCAACGAAACCGAAGATATCGCAGTTTCCGCATTTCAAACGCCCTGTGGAGTGCTGAAAACACCAGAAAACGTGTTTCTCGCATTCAATAGCACGAAAGCAGCGATTTCGGTGATTCTGCACACTTGTCCCAGAAGAAACTCGAAGATTATCACCGAAAATGCATGTCTCAGCTGGAAACCCAACGAAACCGAAGATATCGCAGTTTCGCATGTCAAACTCACTGTGGAGTGCTGAAAACACCAGAGAACGTGTTTTTCGCATTCAATAGCACGATAACAGCGATTTCTGTGATTCTGTACATTTGTCCCAGAAGAATCATGAAGATTATCACTGAAAATGCATATCTCTGCTGGAAACCCAACGAAACCGAAGATATCGCAGTTTCGCATGTCAAACTCACTGTGGAGTGCTGAAAACACCAGAGAACGTGTTTTTCGCATTCAATAGCACGAAAGCAGCGATTTCGGTGATTCTGCACACTTGACACAGAAGAATCTCGACGATTATCACAGAAAATGCGAATCTCAGCTGGAATCACAACGAAACCGAAGATATCGCAGTTTCCGCATGTCAAAAGCCCTGGGGAGTGCTGAAAACACCAGAAAACGTCTTTTTCGCATTCAATAGCACGAAAACAGCGATTTCTGTGATTCTGTACACTTGTCACAGAAGAATCATGAAGATTATCACTGAAAATGCATAACTCAGCTGGAAACCCAACGAAACCGAAGATATCGCAGTTTCCGCATGTCAAACGCACTGTGGAGTGCTGAAAACACCAGAAAACGTGTTTCCCGCATTTAATAGCACGAAAACAGCGATTTCTGTGATTCTGTACACTTGTCACAGAAGAAACTCGAAGATTATCACAGAAAATGCATATCTCAGCTGGAAACCCAACGAACCCGAAGATATCGCAGTTTCCGCACTTCAAACGCACTGTGGAGTGCTGAAAACACCAGAAAACGTCTTTTTCGCATTCAATAGCACGAAAACAGCGATTTCTGTGATTCTGTACACTTGTCACAGAAGAAACTCGAAGATTATCACAGAAAATGCATATCTCAGCTGGAAACCCAACGAAACCGAAGATAACGCAGTTTCCGCATTTCAAACGCACTGTGGAGTGCTGAAAACACCAGAAATCGTGTTTCTCGCATTCAATAGCACGAAAACAGCGATTTCGGTGATTCAGCACTCTTGTCACAGAAGAATCTCGAAGATTGTCACAGAAAATGCGTATCTCAGCTGGAAACCCAACGAAACCGAAGATATCGCAGTTTCCGCATGTCAAACGCACTGTGGAGTGCTGAAAACACCAGAAAACGTGTTTCTCGCATTTAATAGCACGAAAGCAGCGATTTCGGTGATTCTGCACACTTGTCCCAGAAGAAACTCGAAGATTACCATCGAAAATGCATGTCTCAGCTGGAAACCCAACGAAACCGAAGATATCGCAGTTTCCGCATGTCAAACGCACTGTGGAGTGCTGAAAACACCAGAAAACGTATTTCTCGCATTCAATAGCACGAAAACAGCGATTTCGGTGATTCTGCACTCTTGACACAGAAGAATCTCGACGATTATCACTTAAAATGCATATCTCAGCCGGAAACCCCACGAAAACGAAGATTTCGCCGGTTCTGCATATAAAACGCTAAGTGGAGTGCAGCAACACCAGAAAACGTGTTGTTCACATTCAATAGCACAAAAACAGCGATTTCGGTGATTCTGCACACTTGTCACAGAAGAATCATGATGATTATCACTGAAAATGCATAACTCAGCTGGAAACCCAACGAAACCAAAGATATCGCAGTTTCCGCATGTCAAACGCACTATGGAGTGCTGAAAACACCAGAAAACGTGTTTCCCGCATTTAATAGCACGAAAACAGCGATTTCTGTGATTCTGTACACTTGTCACAGAAGAAACTCGAAGATTATCACAGAAAATGCATATCTCAGCTGGAAACCCAACAAAACCGAAGATATCGCAGTTTCGCATGTCAAACGCACTGTGGAGTGCTGAAAACACCAGAAAACGTGTTTTTCGCATTCAATAGCACGAAAACAGCAGTGTCGGTGATTCTGCACACTTGTCACAGAAGAATCATGAAGATTATCACTGTAAATGCATATCTCAGCTGGAACCCAACGAAACCGAAGATATCGCAGTTTCCGCATGACAAACGCACTGTGGAGTGCTGAAAACACCAGAAAACGTGTTTCTCGCATTCAATAGCACGAAAACAGCGATTTCGGTGATTCTGCACACTTGACACAGAAGAATCTCGACGATTATCACTGAAAATGCGTATCTCAGCTGGAAACCCAACGAAACCGAAGATATCGCAGTTTCCGCATGTCAAACGCCCTGTGGAGTGCTGAAAACACCAGAAAACGTGTTTCTCGCTTTCAATAGCACGAAAACAGCGATTTCGGTGATTCAGCACTCTTGTCACAGAAGAATCTCGAAGATTGTCACAGAAAATGCGTATCTCATCTGGAAACCCAACGAAACCGAAGATATCGCAGTTTCCGCATGTCAAAAGCACTGTGGAGTGCTGAAAACACCAGAAAACGTGTTTCTCGCATTTAATAGCACGAAAGCAGCGATTTCGGTGATTCTGCACACTTATCCCAGAAGAAACTCGAAGATTATCACCGAAAATGCATACCTCAGCTGGAAACCCAACGAAACCGAAGATATCGCACTTTCCGCATTTCAAACGCCCTGTGGAGTGCTGAAAACACCAGAAAACGTGTTTCTCGCATTTAATAGCACGAAAACAGCGATTTCGGTGATTCTGCACACTTGTCCCAGAAGAATCATGAAGATTATCACTGAAAATGCATATCTCTGCTGGAAACCCAACGAAACCGAAGATATCGCAGTTTCGCATGTCAAACTCACTGTGGAGTGCTGAAAACACCAGAGAACGTGTTTTTCGCATTCAATAGCACGAAAGCAGCGATTTCGGTGATTCTGCACACTTGACACAGAAGAATCTCGACGATTATCACAGAAAATGCGAATCTCAGCTGGAATCCCAACGAAACCGAAGATATCGCAGTTTCCGCATGTCAAAAGCCCTGGGGAGTGCTGAAAACACCAGAAAACGTCTTTTTCGCATTCAATAGCACGAAAACAGCGATTTCTGTGATTCTGTACACTTGTCACAGAAGAATCATGAAGATTATCACTGAAAATGCATAACTCAGCTGGAAACCCAACGAAACCGAAGATATCGCAGTTTCCGCATGTCAAACGCACTGTGGAGTGCTGAAAACACCAGAAAACGTGTTTCCCGCATTTAATAGCACGAAAACAGCGATTTCTGTGATTCTGTACACTTGTCACAGAAGAAACTCGAAGATTATCACAGAAAATGCATATCTCAGCTGGAAACCCAACGAACCCGAAGATATCGCAGTTTCCGCACTTCAAACGCACTGTGGAGTGCTGAAAACACCAGAAAACGTCTTTTTCGCATTCAATAGCACGAAAACAGCGATTTCTGTGATTCTGTACACTTGTCACAGAAGAAACTCGAAGATTATCACAGAAAATGCATATCTCAGCTGGAAACCCAACGAAACCGAAGATAACGCAGCTTCCGCATTTCAAACGCACTGTGGAGTGCTGAAAACACCAGAAATCGTGTTTCTCGCATTCAATAGCACGAAAACAGCGATTTCGGTGATTCAGCACTCTTGTCACAGAAGAATCTCGAAGATTGTCACAGAAAATGCGTATCTCAGCTGGAAACCCAACGAAACCGAAGATATCGCAGTTTCCGCATGTCAAACGCACTGTGGAGTGCTGAAAACACCAGAAAACGTGTTTCTCGCATTTAATAGCACGAAAGCAGCAATTTCGGTGATTCTGCACACTTGTCCCAGAAGAAACTCGAAGATTACCATCGAAAATGCATGTCTCAGCTGGAAACCCAACGAAACCGAAGATATCGCAGTTTCCGCATGTCAAACGCACTGTGGAGTGCTGAAAACACCAGAAAACGTGTTTCTCGCATTCAATAGCACGAAAACAGCGATTTCGGTGATTCTGCACTCTTGACACAGAAGAATCTCGACGATTATCACTTAAAATGCATATCTCAGCCGGAAACCCCACGAAAACGAAGATTTCGCCGGTTCTGCATATAAAACGCTAAGTGGAGTGCAGCAACACCAGAAAACGTGTTGTTCACATTCAATAGCACAAAAACAGCGATTTCGGTGATTCTGCACACTTGTCACAGAAGAATCACGATGATTATCACTGAAAATGCATAACTCAGCTGGAAACCCAACGAAACCGAAGATATCGCAGTTTCCGCATGTCAAACGCACTATGGAGTGCTGAAAACACCAGAAAACGTGTTTCCCACATTTAATAGCACGAAAACAGCGATTTCTGTGATTCTGTACACTTGTCACAGAAGAAACTCGAAGATTATCACAGAAAATTTATATCTCAGCTGGAAACCCAACAAAACCGAAGATATCGCAGTTTCGCATGTCAAACGCACTGTGGAGTGCTGAAAACACCAGAAAACGTGTTTTTCGCATTCAATAGCACGAAAACAGCAGTGTCGGTGATTCTGCACACTTGACACAGAAGAATCTCGACGATTATCACTGAACATGCGTATCTCAGCTGGAAACCCAACGAAACCGAAGATATCGCAGTTTCCGCATGTCAAACGCCCTGTGGAGTGCTGAAAACACCAGAAAACGTGTTTCTCGCATTCAATAGCACGAGAACAGCGATTTCGGTGATTCAGCACTCTTGTCACAGAAGAATCTCGAAGATTGTCACAGAAAATGCGTATCTCATCTGGAAACCCAACGAAACCGAAGATATCGCAGTTTCCGCATCTCAAACGCACTGTGGAGTGCTGAAAACACCAGAAAACGTGTTTCTCGCATTTAATAGCACGAAAGCAGCGATTTCGGTGATTCTGCACACTTGTCCCAGAAGAAACTCGAAGATTACCACCGAAAATGCATGTCTCAGCTGGAAACCCAACGAAACCGAAGATATCGCAGTTTCCGCATGTCAAACGCACTGTGGAGTGCTGAAAACACCAGAAAACGTGTTTTTCGCATTCAATAGCACGAAAACAGCAGTGTCGGTGATTCTGCACACTTGTCACAGAAGAATCATGAAGATTATCACTGTAAATGCATATCTCAGCTGGAAACCCAACGAAACCGAAGATATCGCAGTTTCCGCATGTCAAACGCACTGTGGAGTGCTGAAAACACCAGAAAACGTGTTTCTCGCATTCAATAGCACGAAAACAGCGATTTCGATGATTCTGCACTCTTGACACAGAAGAATCTCGACGATTATCACTTAAAATGCATATCTCAGCCGGAAACCCCACGAAAACGAAGATTTCGCCGGTTCTGCATATAAAACGCTAAGTGGAGTGCAGCAACACCAGAAAACGTGTTGTTCACATTCAATAGCACAAAAACAGCGATTTCGGTGATTCTGCACACTTGTCACAGAAGAATCATGATGATTATCACTGAAAATGCATAACTCAGCTGGAAACCCAACGAAACCGAAGATATCGCAGTTTCCGCATGTCAAACGCACTGTGGAGTGCTGAAAACACCAGAAAACGTGTTTCCCGCATTTAATAGCACGAAAACAGCGAATTCTGTGATTCTGTACACTTGTCACAGAAGAAACTCGAAGATTATCACAGAAAATGCATATCTCAGCTGGAAACCCAACAAAACCGAAGATATCGCAGTTTCGCATGTCAAACGCACTGTGGAGTGCTGAAAACACCAGAAAACGTGTTTTTCGCATTCAATAGCACGAAAACAGCAGTGTCGGTGATTCTGCACACTTGTCACAGAAGAATCATGAAGATTATCACTGTAAATGCATATCTCAGCTGGAAACCCAACGAAACCGAAGATATCGCAGTTTCCGCATGACAAACGCACTGTGGAGTGCTGAAAACACCAGAAAACGTGTTTCTCGCATTCAATAGCACGAAAACAGCGATTTCGGTGATTCTGCACACTTGACACAGAAGAATCTCGACGATTATCACTGAAAATGCGTATCTCAGCTGGAAACCCAACGAAACCGAAGATATCGCAGTTTCCGCATGTCAAACGCCCTGTGGAGTGCTGAAAACACCAGAAAACGTGTTTCTCGCATTCAATAGCACGAAAACAGCGATTTCGGTGATTCTGCACACCTGACACAGAAGAATCTCGACGATTATCACTGAAAATGCGTATCTCAGCTGGGAACCCAACAAAACCGAAGATATCGCAGTTTCGCATGTCAAACGCACTGTGGAGTGCTGAAAACACCAGAGAAAGTGTTTTTCGCTTTCAATAGCACGAAAGCAGCGATTTCGGTGATTCTGCACACTTGACACAGAAGAATCTCGACGATTATCACAGAAAATGCGAATCTCAGCTGGAATCCCAACGAAACCGAAGATATCGCAGTTTCCGCATGACAAACGCACTGTGGAGTGCTGAAAACACCAGAAAACGTGTTTCTCGCATTCAATAGCACGAAAACAGCGATTTCGGTGATTCTGCACACTTGACACAGAAGAATCTCGACGATTATCACTGAAAATGCATATCTCAGCCGGAAACCCCACGAAAACGAAGATTTCGCCGGTTCTGCATGTCAAACGCACTGTGGAGTGCTGAAAACACCAGAAAACGTGTTATTCGCATTCAATAGCACGAAAACAGCAGTGTCGGTGATTCTGCACACTTGTCACAGAAGAATCATGAAGATTATCATTGAAAATGCATAACTCAGCTGGAAACCCAACGAAACCGAAGATATCGCAGTTTCCGCATGACAAACGCACTGTGGAGTGCTGAAAACACCAGAAAACGTGTTTCTCGCATTCAATAGCACGAAAACAGCGATTTCGGTGATTCTGCACACTTGACACAGAAGAATCTCGACGATTATCACTGAAAATGCATATCTCAGCCGGAAACCCCACGAAAACGAAGATTTCGCCGGATCTGCATGTCAAACGCACTGTGGAGTGCTGAAAACACCAGAAAACGTGTTTTTCGCATTCAATAGCACGAAAACAGCAGTGTCGGTGATTCTGCACACTTGTCACAGAAGAATCATGAAGATTATCACTGTAAATGCATATCTCAGCTGGAACCCAAAGAAACCGAAGATATCGCAGTTTCCGCATGACAAACGCACTGTGGAGTGCTGAAAACACCAGAAAACGTGTTTCTCGCATTCAATAGCACGAAAACAGCGATTTCGGTGATTCTGCACACTTGACACAGAAGAATCTCGACGATTATCACTGAAAATGCGCATCTCAGCTGGAAACCCAACGAAACCGAAGATATCGCAGTTTCCGCATGTCAAACGCCCTGTGGAGTGCTGAAAACACCAGAAAACGTGTTTCTCGCATTCAATAGCACGAAAACAGCGATTTCGGTGATTCAGCACTCTTGTCACAGAAGAATCTCGAAGATTGTCACAGAAAATGCGTATCTCATCTGGAAACCCAACGAAACCGAAGATATCGCAGTTTCCGCATGTCAAACGCACTGTGGAGTGCTGAAAACACCAGAAAACGTGTTTCTCGCATTTAATAGCACGAAAGCAGCGATTTCGGTGATTCTGCACACTTGTCCCAGAAGAAACTCGAAGATTACCACCGAAAATGCATGTCTCAGCTGGAAACCCAACGAAACCGAAGATATCGCAGTTTCCGCATGTCAAACGCACTGTGGAGTGCTGAAAACACCAGAAAACGTGTTTCTCGCATTCAATAGCACGAAAACAGCGATTTCGATGATTCTGCACTCTTGACACAGAAGAATCTCGACGATTATCACTTAAAATGCATATCTCAGCCGGAAACCCCACGAAAACGAAGATTTCGCCGGTTCTGCATATAAAACGCTAAGTGGAGTGCAGCAACACCAGAAAACGTGTTGTTCACATTCAATAGCACAAAAACAGCGATTTCGGTGATTTTGCACACTTGTCACAGAAGAATCATGATGATTATCACTGAAAATGCATAACTCAGCTGGAAACCCAACGAAACCGAAGATATCGCAGTTTCCGCATGTCAAACGCACTGTGGAGTGCTGAAAACACCAGAAAACGTGTTTCCCGCATTTAATAGCACGAAAACAGCGATTTCTGTGATTCTGTACACTTGTCACAGAAGAAACTCGAAGATTATCACAGAAAATGCATATCTCAGCTGGAAACACAACAAAACCGAAGATATCGCAGTTTCGCATGTCAAACGCACTGTGGAGTGCTGAAAACACCAGAAAACGTGTTTTTCGCATTCAATAGCACGAAAACAGCAGTGTCGGTGATTCTGCACACTTGTCACAGAAGAATCATGAAGATTATCACTGTAAATGCATATCTCAGCTGGAAACCCAACGAAACCGAAGATATCGCAGTTTCCGCATGACAAACGCACTGTGGAGTGCTGAAAACACCAGAGAAAGTGTTTTTCGCTTTCAATAGCACGAAAGCAGCGATTTCGGTGATTCTGCACACTTGACACAGAAGAATCTCGACGATTATCACAGAAAATGCGAATCTCAGCTGGAATCCCAACGAAACCGAAGATATCGCAGTTTCCGCATGACAAACGCACTGTGGAGTGCTGAAAACACCAGAAAACGTGTTTCTCGCATTCAATAGCACGAAAACAGCGATTTCGGTGATTCTGCACACTTGACACAGAAGAATCTCGACGATTATCACTGAAAATGCATATCTCAGCCGGAAACCCCACGAAAACGAAGATTTCGCCGGTTCTGCATGTCAAACGCACTGTGGAGTGCTGAAAACACCAGAAAACGTGTTTTTCGCATTCAATAGCACGAACACAGCAGTGTCGGTGATTCTGCACACTTGTCACAGAAGAATCATGAAGATTATCACTGTAAATGCATATCTCAGCTGGAAACCCAACGAAACCGAAGATATCGCAGTTTCCGCATGACAAACGCACTGTGGAGTGCTGAAAACACCAGAAAACGTGTTTCTCGCATTCAATAGCACGAAAACAGCGATTTCGGTGATTCTGCACACTTGACACAGAAGAATCTCGACGATTATCACTGAAAATGCGTATCTAAAGCTGGAAACCCAACGAAACCGAAGATATCGCAGTTTCCGCATGTCAAACCCCCTGTGGAGTGCTGAAAACACCAGAAAACGTGTTTCTCGCATTCAATAGCACGAAAACAGCGATTTCAGTGATTCTGCACACCTGACACAGAAGAATCTCGACGATTATCACTGAAAATGCGTATCTCAGCTGGAAACCCAACAAAACCGAAGATATCGCAGTTTCGCATGTCAAACGCACTGTGGAGTGCTGAAAACACCAGAGAAAGTGTTTTTCGCATTCAATAGCACGAAAGCAGCAATTTCGGTGATTCTGCACACTTGACACAGAAGAATCTCGACGATTATCACAGAAAATGCGAATCTCAGCTGGAATCCCAACGAAACCGAAGATATCGCAGTTTCCGCATGACAAACGCACTGTGGAGTGCTGAAAACACCAGAAAACGTGTTTCTCGCATTCAATAGCACGAAAACAGCGATTTCGGTGATTCTGCACACTTGACACAGAAGAATCTCGACGATTATCACTGAAAATGCATATCTCAGCCGGAAACCCCACGAAACCGAAGATATCGCAGTTTCTGCATGTCAAACGCACTGTGGAGTGCCGAAAACACCACAAAACGTGTTTCTCGCATTCAATAGCACGAAAACAGCGATTTCGGTGGTTCTGCACACTTGTCACAGCAGAATCATGAAGATTCTCACTGAAAATGCATATCTCAGCTGGAAACACAACGAATCCGAAGATATCGCAGTTTCTGCATGTCAAACGCACTGTGGAGTGCTGAAAACACCACAAAACGTGTTTCTCGCATTCAAGAGCACGAAAACGGCGATTTCGGTGATTCTGCACACTTGACACAGAAGAATCTCGACGATTATCACTGAAAATGCATATCTCAGCCGGAAACCCCACGAAAACGAAGATTTCGCCGGTACTGCATATAAAACGCTATGTGGAGTGCAGCAACACCAGAAAGCGTGTTGTTCACATTCAATAGCACAAAAACAGCGATTTCGGTGATTCTGCACACTTGTCACAGAAGAATCTCGACGATTATCACTGAAAATGCGTATCTCAGCTGGAAACCCAACGAAACAGAAGATATCGCAGTTTCCGCATTTCAAACGCACTGTGGAGTGCTGAAAACACCAGAAAACGTGTTTTTCGCATTCAATAGCACGTAAACAGCGATTTCGGTGATTCTGCATGCTTCTCACAGAAGAATATCCAAGAATATCGTAGAAAATGCATGTCTCATCTGGAAACCAAACGAATCCGAAGATATCGCAGCTTCTGCATGTCAAACACACTGTGGAGTGCTGAAAACACCAGCAAACGTGTTTCTCGCACTCAATAGCACGAAAACAGCAATGTCGCTGTTTCTGCACACTTGTCACGGAAGCATCTCTACGATAATCACAGAAAATGCATATCTCAGCTGGAAACTCAACGTAACCGAAGATATCGCAGTTTCCGCATGTCAAACGCCCTGTGCAGTGCTGAAAACAACAGAAAACGTGTTTCTCGCATTGAATGGCACGAAAAAAGCGATTTCGGTGATTCTGCACACTTGTCACAGAAGAATCTCGTAGATTATCACAGAAAATGCGTATCTCAGCTGGAAACCCAACGAAACCGCAGATATCGCAGTTTCCGCATGTCAAACGCACTGTGGAGTGCTGAACACACCAGAAACCGTGTGTCTCGGATTCAATAGCACGAAAACAGCGATTTCGGTGATTCTGCACACATGACACAGAAGAATCTCGACGATTGTTACTGAAAATGCATACCTCAGCCGGTAACACCACGAAAACGAAGATTTCGCCGGTTCTGCATGTCAAACGCACTGTGGAGTGCTGATAACACCAGAAAACGTGTTTTTCGCATTCAATAGCACGAAAACAGCGATTTCGGTGAGTCGGCACACTTGTCACAGAAGAATCTCGACGATTATCACAGAAAATGCATATCTCAGCCGGAAACCCCACGAAAACGAAGATTTCGCCGGTACTGCATATAAAACGCTATGTGGAGTGCAGCAACACCAGAAAGCGTGTTGTTCACATTCAATAGCACAAAAACAGCGATTTCGGTGATTCTGCACACTTGTCACAGAAGAATCATGAAGATTATCACTGAAAATGCATAACTCAGCTGGAAACCCAACGAAACCGAAGAAATCGCAGTTTCCGCATGTCAAACGCACTGTGGAGTGCTGAAAACACCAGAAAACGTGTTTTTCGCATTCAGTAGCACGAAAACAGCGATTTCGGGGATTCAGCACACTTGACACAGAAGAATCTCGACGATTATCACTGAAAATGCGTATCTCAGCTGGAAACCCAACGAAACAGAAGATATCGCAGTTTCCGCATTTCACACGCACTGTGGAGTGCTGAAAACACCAGAAAACGTGTTTTTCGCATTCAATAGCACGTAAACAGCGATTTCGGTGATTCTGCATGCTTCTCACAGAAGAATATCCAAGAATATCGTAGAAAATGCATGTCTCATCTGGAAACCAAACGAATCCGAAGATATCGCAGCTTCTGCATGTCAAACACACTGTGGAGTGCTGAAAACACCAGCAAACGTGTTTCTCGCACTCAATAGCACGAAAACAGCAATGTCGCTGATTCTGCACACTTGTCACGGAAGCATCTCTACGATAATCACAGAAAATGCATATCTCAGCTGGAAACTCAACGTAACCGAAGATATCGCAGTTTCCGCAGGTCAAACGCCCTGTGCAGTGCTGAAAACAACAGAAAACGTGTTTCTCGCATTGAATGGCACGAAAAAAGCGATTTCGGTGATTCTGCACACTTGTCACAGAAGAATCTCGTAGATTGTCACAGAAAATGCGTATCTCAGCTGGAAACCCAACGAAACCGCAGATATCGCAGTTTCCGCATGTCAAACGCACTGTGGAGTGCTGAACACACCAGAAACCGTGTGTCTCGGATTCAATAGCACGAAAACAGCGATTTCGGTGATTCTGCACACATGACACAGAAGAATCTCGACGATTGTTACTGAAAATGCATACTTCAGCCGGAAACACCACGAAAACGAAGATTTCGCCGGTTCTGCATGTCAAACGCACTGTGGAGTGCTGATAACACCAGAAAACGTGTTTTTCGCATTCAATAGCACGAAAACAGCGATTTCGGTGAGTCTGCACACTTGTCACAGAAGAATCTCGACGATTATCACAGAAAATGCATATCTCAGCTGGAAACCCAACGAAACCGAAGATATCGCAGTTTCCGCATGTCAAACGCACTGTGGAGTGCAGAAAACACCAGAAAACGTGTTTCTCACATTTAATAGCTCGAAAGCAGCGATTTCGGTGATTCTGCACACTTGTCCCAGAAGAAACTCGAAGATTATCACAGAAAATGCATATCTCAGCTGGTAACCCAACGAAACCGAAGATATCGCAGTTTCCGCATTTCAAACGCACTGTGGAGTGCTGAAAACACCAGAAAACGTGTTTTTCGCATTCAATAGCCCGAAAACAGCGATTTCGGTGAGTCTGCACACTTGTCACAGAAGAATCTCGACGATTATCACAGAAAATGCATATCTCATCTGGAAACCCAACGAAACCGAAGATATCGCAGTTTCCGCATGTCAAACGCACTGTGGAGTGCTGAAAACACCAGAAAACGTGTTTCTCACATTTAATAGCACGAAAGCAGCGATTTCGGTGATTCTGCACACTTGTCCCAGAAGAAACTCGAAGATTATCACAGAAAATGCATATCTCAGCTGGAAACCCAACGAAACCGAAGATATCGCAGTTTCCGCATGTCAAACGCAATGTGGAGTGCTGAAAAAACCAGAAAACGTGTTTCTCGCATTCAATAGCACGAAAACAGCGATTTCGGTGATTCTGCACATTTGTCACAGAAGAATCATGAAGATAATTACAGAAAATGCGTATCTCAGCTGGAAACCCAACGAAACCGAAGATATCGCAGTTTCCGCATGTCAACCGCACTGTGGAGCGCTGAAGACACCAGGAAACGTGTTTTTCGCATTGAATAGCACGAAAACAGCTATTTCGGTGATTCTGCACACTTGTCACAGAAGAAACACGAAGATTATCACAGAAAATGCGTATCTCAGCCGGAAACCCCACGAAAACGAAGATTTCGCCGGTTCTGCATGTCAAACGCACTGTGGAATGCTGAAAACACCAGAAAACGTGTTTCTCGCATTCAATAGCACGAAAACAGCGATTTCGGTGATTCTGCACACTTGTCACAGAAGAATCATGAAGATTATCACTGAAAATGCATATCTCAGCTGGAAACCCAACGAAACCGAAGATATTGGAGTTTCCGCATGTCAACCGCACTGAGGACTGCTGAAAACACCAGAAAACGTGTTATTTCGCATTCGATAGCACGAAAACAGCGATTTCGGTGATTCTGCACTCTGGTCACAGCAGAATCATGAAGATTATCACTGAAAATGCATATCTCAGCTGGAAACCCAACGAAACCGGAGATATCGCAGTTTCCGCATATCAAACGCACTGTGGAGTGCTGAAGACACCAGAATACGTGTATTTCGCTTTCAATAGCACGAAAACAGTGATTTCGGTGATTCTGCATACTTCTCACCGAAGAATATCCAAGATTATCCAAGAAAATGCATGTCTCAGCTGGAAGCCCCACGAAAACGAAGATATCGCAGTTTCGGCATATCAAACGCACTGCGGAGTGCTGAAGACACCAGAATACGTGTGTGTCGCTTTCAATAGCACGAAAACAGTGATTTCGGAGATTCTGCATACTTCTCACAGAAGAGTATCCAAGATTATCATAGAAAATGAATCTCTCAGCTGGAAACCGCACGATGACATAGACATCGCTGTATCCGTATGTCAAACGCACTGTGGACTGCTGAAAACACCAGAAAACGTGTTATTTCGCATTCGATAGCACGAAAACAGCGATTTCGGTGATTCTGCACTCTGGTCACAGCAGAATCAAGAAGATTATCACTGAAGATGCATATCTCAGCTGGAAACCGAACGAAACCGGAGATATCGCAGTTTCCGCATATCAAACGCACTGTGGAGTGCTGAAGACACCAGAATACGTGTTTTTCGCTTTCAATAGCACGAAAACAGTGATTTCGGTGATTCTGCATACTTCACACAGAAGAATATCCAAGATCATCCAAGACAATGCATGTCTCAGCTGGAAGCCCCTCGAAACCGCAGAAATCGCAGTTTCCGCATATCAAACGCACTGTGGAGTGCTGGAACACCAGGACATGTGCTATTTCGCATTAAATAGCAGTTATCCAGCGATTTCGGTGATTATGCACACTTGTCACAGAAGAAACCTGAAGATTATCACTAAAAATGCATATCTCAGCTGGAAACCCCACGAAAACGAAGATATCGCAGTTTCCGCATGTCAAACTCACTGTGGAGTGCAGAAAAATACAGAAAACGTGTTTTTCGCATTCAATAGCACGAAAGCTGCGATTTCGGTGATTTTGCATACTTCTCACAGAAGAATATCCAAGAATATCGTATAAAATGCATATCTCAGCTAGAAAATGCACGATAACATAGATATCGCTGTTACCGCATATCAAACGCTCTGTGGAGTGCTGGAACACCAGGACATGTGCTATTTCGCATTAAATAGCAGTTAGCCAGCGATTTCGGTGATTATGCACACTTGTCACAGAAGAAACCTGAAGATCATCACTGAAAATGCATATCTCAGCTGGAAACCCAACGAAACCGGAGATATCGCAGTTTCCGCATATCAAACTCACTGTGGAGTGCTGGAACACCAGGAAACGTGTTATTTCGCATTAAATAGCAGTTAGCCAGCGATTTCGATGATTCTGCATCCTTCTCACGGAAGAATATCCAAGATTATCGTAGAAAATACATGTCTCAGCTGGATACCCCACGAAAACGAAGATATCGCAGTTACCGCATCTCAAACGCACTGTGGAGTGCTGGAACACAAGAAGCGAGTTATTACGCATTAAATAGCAGTATGCCAGCGATTTCGGTGATTATGCACACTTGTCACAGAAGAAACTCGGAGATAATCACTGAAAATGCTTATCTCAGCTGGAAAACCCACGAAACCGAAGATGTCGCAGTTTCCGCATGTCAAGCGCACTGTGGAGTGCTGGAACACAAGAAGCGTGTTATTTCGCATTAAATAGCAGTAAGCCAGCGATTTCGGTGATTATGCACACTTGTCACAGAAGAAACTCGGAGATAATCACTGAAAATGCATATCTCAGCTGAAAAACCCACGAAAACGATGATGTCGCAGTTTCCGCATGTCAAGCGCACTGTGGAGTGCTGAAAACACCAGGAAACGTGTTTTTCCCATTCAATAGCACGAAAACAGTGATTTCGGTGATACTGCACACTTGACACAGCAGAATCATAAAGATTATCACTGAAAATGCATATCTCAGCTGGAAACACAACGATACCGGAGATATCGTTGTACCCGCATGTCAAACGCACTGTGGAGTGCTGGAAAACAAGAAGCGTGTTATTTCTTATTTAATAGCAGTAAGCCAGCGATTTCGGTGATTATGAGCACTTGTAACAGAAGAATCCTAAAGATTATCACTGAAAATGCATATCTCAGCTGGAAACCCCACGATACCGGAGATATCGCAGTTTCCGCATGTCAAGCGCACTGTGGGGTGCTGAAAACACCAGGAAACGTGTTTTTCGCATTCAATAGCACGAAAACAGCGATTTCGGTGATTCTGCACACTTGTCACAGCAGAATCCTGAAGATTATCACTGAAAATGCATATGTCAGCTGGAAACCCAACGAAATCGAAGATATCGCTGTATCCGCATATCAAACGCACTGTGGAGTGGTGAAAACACCGGATAACGTTTTCCTCGCAATAAATAGCTTCAAAAGCGCTATTTCGATGATTCTGCATACTTCTCACAGAAGCCTCACCAAGATTATCGCAGAAAACGCATATTTCAGCTTGAAACCCCACGAAAACCAAGATATCTCCGGTTCTGCATATCAAACGCACTGTGCAGTGGTGAAAACACCAGATAACGTTTTCCTCGCATTAAATAGCTTCAAAAGAGCGATTTCGATGATTCTGCATATTTCTCACAGAACCCTCACCAAGATTATCGCAGAAAACGCATATCTCAGCTTGAAACCCCACGAAAACCAAGATATCTCCAGTTATGAATATCAAACGCACTGTGGAGTGGTGAAAACACCAGATAACGTTTTCCTCGCATTAAATAGCTTCAAAAGAGCGATTTCGATGATTCTGCATACTTCTCACGGAAGCCTCACCAAGATTATCGCAGAAAATGCATATCTCAGCTTGAAACCCCACGAAAACCAAGATATCTCCGGTTCTGCATATCAAACTCACTGTGGAGTGGTGAAAACACCAGATAACGTTTTCCTCGCATTAAATAGCTTCAAAAGAGCGATTTCGATGATTCTGCATATTTCTCACAGAAGCCTCACCAAGATTATCGCAGAAAACGCATATCTCAGCTTGAAACCCCACGAAAACCAATATATCTCCAGTTATGAATATCAAACGCACTGTGGAGTGGTGAAAACACCAGATAACGTTTTCCTCGCATTAAATAGCTTCAAAAGAGCGATTTCGATGATTCTGCATACTTCTCACGGAAGCCTCACCAAGATTATCGCAGAAAATGCATATCTCAGCTTGAAACCCCACGAAAACCAAGATATCTCCGGTTCTGCATATCAAACTCACTGTGGAGTAGTGAAAACACCAGATAACGTGTTTCTCGCATTAAATAGCTCCAAAAGAGCGATTTCGATGATCCTGCATACTTCTCACAGAAGAACCAACAAGATTATCGCAGAAAACGCATATCTCAGCTTGAAACCCCAAGAAAACGAAGATATCTCCGTTTCTGCATACCAACCGTACTGTGGAGTGGTGAAAACACCAGAAAACGCGTTTTTTCGCATTAAATATCTTCAAAAGAGCGATTTCGATGATCCTGCATACTTCTCACAGAAGAACCAACGAGATTATCCCATAACATGCATATCTCAGCTTGAAACGCCACGAAAACCAAGATATCGCCGGTTCTGCATATCAAACGCACGGTGGAGTGGTGAAAACACCAGAAAACGAATTTTTTCGCATTAAATAGCTCCAAAAGAGCGAGTTCGAAGATTTGGCATCCATCTCACAAATGAACCACCAAGATTATCGCAGAAAACGCATATCTCAGCTTGAAACCCCTCGAAAACCAAGATATCTCCTGTTCTGCATATCAAACGTACTGTGGAATGGTGAAAACTCCAGAAAACGAGTTTTTTCGCATTAAATAGTTCCAAAAGAGCGATTTCAATGATTCGGCATGCTTCTCACAGAAGCCTCACCAAGATTATCGCAGAAAATGCATATCTCAGCTTGAAACCTCACGAAAACCAAGATATCTCCGGTTCTGCATATCAAACTCACTGTGGAGTAGTGAAAACACCAGATAACGTGTTTCTCGCATTAAATTGCTTCCAAAGATCGTTTTCGATGATTCTGCCTACTTCTCACAGAAGAACCACAAAGATTATCGCACAAAATGCATATCTCAGCTTGAAACCCCACGAAAACCAAGACATCGCCCGTACTGCATATCAAACGCACTTCGGAGTGGTCAAAACACCAGATAACGTTTTCCTCGCTTTAAATAGCTTCAAAAGAGTGATTTCGATGATTCTGCATACTTCTCACTGAAGCCTCACCAAGATTATCGCAGAAAACGCATATCTCAGTTTGAAACCCCGCGAAAACCAAGACATCGCCGGTTCAGCATATGAAACGCACTGTGGAGTGGTGTCAACACCAGATAACGTGCTTCTCGCATTAGATAGCTCCAAAAGAGCGATTTCGATGATTCGGCATACTTCTCATAGAAGAACAACCATGATTATCCCAGAACATGCATATCTCTGATTGAAACGCCACGAAAACCAAGATATCGCCGATTCTGCATATCAAACGCACTGTGGAGTGGTGAAAACACCAGAAAACGAATTTTTTCGCATTAAATAGCTCCAAAAGAGCGAGTTCGAAGATTTGGCATCCATCTCACAAATGAACCACAAAGATTATCGCACAAAATGCATATCTCAGCTTGAAACCCCACAAAAACCAAGTCATCGCCGGTTCTGCACATCAAACGTACTGTGGAGTGGTGAAAACTCCAGAAAACATGTTTCTTCCCATTAAATAGAACAAAAGCTGCGATTTCGAAGATTTGGCATCCATCTCACAGAAGAAACACCAAGATTATCGAAGAAAATGCATATCTCAGCTTGAAACCCCTCGAAAACCAAGATATCTCCGGTTCTCCATATCAAAAGCACTGTACAGTGGTGAAAACACCAGAAAACCCATTTTTTCGCATTAAATAGCTCCAAAAGAGCGATTTCGATGATTCTGCATACTTCTCACAGAAGAACCACCAAGCTTATCCCAGAACATGTATATCTCAGCTTGGAACGCCACAAAAACCAAGATATCGCCGGTTCTGCATATCAAACGCACTGGGGAGTGGTGAAAACAACAGATAACGTGCTTCCCGCATTAAATAGCTTCAAAGGAGCGATTTCGATAATTCGGCATGCTTCACACAGAAGAAACACCAAGATTAACGCAGAAAACGCATATCTCAGCTTGAAACCCCACGAAAACCGAGATATCTCCTGTTCTGCATATCAAACGTACTGTGGAATGGTGAAAACACCAGAACACGAATTTTTTCGCATTAAATTGCTTCCAAAGAGCGATTTCCATGATTCTTCATACTTCTCACAGAAGCCTCATCAAGATTATCGCAGAAAATGCATATCTCAGCTTGAAACCCCACGAAAACCATGATATCTCCGGTTCTGCATATCAAACGCACTGTGGAGTGGTGAAAACACCAGATAACGTGCTTCTCGCTTTAAATAGCTCCAAACGAGCGATTTCGATGATTCGGCATACTTCTCACAGAGGAACCACCATGATTATCCCAGAACATGCATATCTCAGCTTGAAACCCCCCGAAAACCAAGATATCTCCGGTTCTGCATATCAAACGCAATGTGCAGTGGTGAAAAAACCAGAAAACGAGTTTTTTCGCATTAAATAGTTCCAAAAGAGCGATTTCCATGATTCGGCATGCTTCTCACAGAAGCCTCACAAAGATTATCGCAGAAAATGCATATCTCAGCTTGACACCCTACGAAAATAAGGATATCGGAGGTTCTGCTTATCGAGCGCACTGTGGAGTTGTGAAAACTCCAGATAACGTGTTTCTCGCATTAAATTGCTTCCAAAGAGCGATTTCCATGATTCGGCATACTTCTCACAGAGGAACCACCATGATTATCCCAGAACATGCATATCTCAGCTTGAAACCCCACGAAAGCCAAGATATCTCCGGTTCTGCATATCAAACGCACTGTGCAGTGCTGAAAACACCAGAAAACGAGTTTTTTCGCATTAAATAGTTCCAAAAGAGCGATTTCAATGATTCGGCATGCTTCACACAGAAGAAACACCAAGATTAACGCAGAAAACGCATATCTCAGCTTGAAACCCCACAAAAACCAAGATATCTCCTGTTCTGCATATCAAACGTTCTGTGGAATGGTGAAAACACCAGAACACGTGTTTCTCGCATTAAATTGCTTCCAAAGAGCGATTTCGAAGATTTGGCATCCATCTCACAAGTGAACCACCAAGATTATCGCACAAAATGCATATCTCAGCTTGAAACCCCACAAAAACCAAGTCATCGCCGGTTCTGCACATCATACGTACTGTGGAGTGGTGAAAACTCCAGAAAACATGTTTTTTCCCATTAAATAGCACAAAAGCTGCGATTTCGAAGATTTGGCATCCATCTCACAGAAGAAACACCAAGATTATCGAAGAAAATGCATATCTCAGCTTGAAACCCCACGAAAACCAAGATATCTCCTGTTCTGCATATCAAACGTAGTGTGGAATGGCGAAAACACCAGAAAACGAGTTTTTTCGCATTAAATAGTTCCAAAAGAGCGATTTCAATGATTCGGCATGCTTCACACAGAAGAAACACCAAGATTAACGCAGAAAACGCATATCTCAGCTTGAAACCCCACAAAAACCAAGATATCTCCTGTTCTGCATATCAAACGTTCTGTGGAATGGTGAAAACACCAGAACACGTGTTTCTCGCATTAAATTGCTTCCAAAGATCGTTTTCGATGATTCTGCCTACTTCTCACAGAAGAACCACAAAGATTATCGCACAAAATGCATATCTCAGCTTGACACCCCACGAAAATGAAGATATCGGAGGTACTGCATATCAAACGCACTGTGGAGTTGTGAAAACTCCATATAACGTGTTTCTCGCATTAAATTGCTTCCAAAGAGCGATTTCGATGATTCTGCATACTTCCCACAGAAGAACCACCAAGATTATCCCAGAACATGCATATCTTAGCTTGAAACCCCACGAAAACCAAGACATCGCCGGTACTGCATCTCAAACGTACTGTGGAGTGGTGAAAACTCCAGAAAACGTGTTTTTTCGCATTAAATAGCACAAAAGCTGCGTTTTCGAAGATTCGGCATCTTTCTCACAGACGAAACACCAAGATTATCGAAGAAAATGCATATCTCAGCTTGAAACCCCACGAAAACCAAGATATCTGCGGTTCTGCATATCAAACGCACTGTACAGTGGTGAAAACACCAGAAAACGCATTTTTTCGCATTAAATAGCTCCAAAAGAGCGGTTTGGATGTGTCTGCATACTTCTCACAGAAGAACCACCAAGATTATCGCACAAAATGCATATCTCAGCTTGAAACCCCACGAAAACCAAGACATCGCCCGTACTGCATATCAAACGCACTGCGGAGTGGTCAAAACACCAGATAACGTTTTCCTCGCTTTAAATAGCGTCAAAAGAGTGATTTCGATGATTCTGCATACTTCTCACTGAAGCCTCACCAAGATTATCGCAGAAAACGCATATCTCAGATTGAAACCCCGCGAAAACCAAGACATCGCCGGTTCAGCATATGAAACGCACTGTGGAGTGGTGTCAACACCAGATAACGTGCTTCTCGCATTAAATAGCTCCAAAAGAGCGATTTCGATGATTCGGCATACTTCTCATAGAAGAACCACCATGATTATCCCAGAACATGCATATCTCTGATTGAAACGCCACGAAAACCAAGATATCGCCGATTCTGCATATCAAACGCACTGTGGAGTGGTGAAAACACCAGAAAACGAATTTTTTCGCATTAAATAGCTCCAAAAGAGCGAGTTCGAAGATTTGGCATCCATCTCACAAATGAACCACAAAGATTATCGCACAAAATGCATATCTCAGCTTGAAACCCCACAAAAACCAAGTCATCGCCGGTTCTGCACATCAAACGTACTGTGGAGTGGTGAAAACTCCAGAAAACATGTTTTTTCCCATTAAATAGAACAAAAGCTGCGATTTCGAAGATTTGGCATCCATCTCACAGAAGAAACACCAAGATTATCGAAGAAAATGCATATCTCAGCTTGAAACCCCTCGAAAACCAAGATATCTCCGGTTCTCCATATCAAAAGCACTGTACAGTGTTGAAAACACCAGAAAACCCATTTTTTCGCATTAAATAGCTCCAAAAGAGCGATTTCGATGATTCTGCATACTTCTCACAGAAGATCCACCAAGATTATCCCAGAACATGTATATCTCAGCTTGGAACGCCACAAAAACCAAGATATCGCCGGTTCTGCATATCAAACGCACTGGGGAGTGGTGAAAACAACAGATAACGTGCTTCCCGCATTAAATAGCTTCAAAGGAGCGATTTCGATAATTCGGCATGCTTCACACAGAAGAAACACTAAGATTAACGCAGAAAACGCATATCTCAGCTTGAAACCCCACGAAAACCGAGATATCTCCTGTTCTGCATATCAAACGTACTGTGGAATGGTGAAAACACCAGAACACGAATTTTTTCGCATTAAATTGCTTCCAAAGAGCGATTTCCATGATTCTTCATACTTCTCACAGAAGCCTCACCAAGATTATCGCAGAAAATGCATATCTCAGCTTGAAACCTCACGAAAACCAAGATATCTCCGGTTCTGCATATCAAACTCACTGTGGAGTAGTGAAAACACCAGATAACGTGTTTCTCGCATTAAATTGCTTCCAAAGATCGTTTTCGATGATTCTGCCTACTTCTCACAGAAGAACCACAAAGATTATAGCACAAAATGCATATCTCAGCTTGACACCCCACGAAAATGAAGATATCGGAGGTACTGCATATCAAACGCACAGTGGAGTTGTGAAAACTCCATATAACGTGTTTCTCGCATTAAATTGCTTCCAAAGAGCGATTTCGATGATTCTGCATACTTCCCACAGAAGAACCACCAAGGTTATCCCAGAACATGCATATCTCAGCTTGAAACCCCACGAAAACCAAGACATCGCCGGTACTGCATATCAAACGCACTGTACAGTGGTGAAAACACCAGAAAACGCATTTTTTCGCATTAAATAGCTCCAAAAGAGCGATTTGGATGTGTCTGCATACTTCTCACAGAAGTCTCACCAAGATTATCGCAGAAAACGCACATCTCAGTTTGAGACCCCACGAAAACCAAGATATCTCCGGTTCTGCATATCAAACGCACTGTGGAGTGGTGAAAACACCAGATAACGTGCTTCTCGCTTTAAATAGCTCCAAACGAGCGATTTCGATGATTCGGCATACATCTCACAGAGGAACCACCATGATTATCCCAGAACATGCATATCTCAGCTTGAAACCCCACGAAAACCAAGATATCTCCGGTTCTGCATATCAAACGCAATGTGCAGTGGTGAAAAAACCAGAAAACGAGTTTTTTCGCATTAAATAGAACAAAAGCTGCGATTTCGAAGATTTGGCATCCATCTCACAAATGAACCACAAAGATTATCGCACAAAATGCATATCTCAGCTTGAAACCCCACAAAAACCAAGTCATCGCCGGTTCTGCACATCAAACGTACTGTGGAGTGGTGAAAACTCCAGAAAACATGTTTTTTCCCATTAAATAGAACAAAAGCTGCGTTTTCGAAGATTTGGCATCTTTCTCACAGACGAAACACCAAGATTATCGAAGAAAATGCATATCTCAGCTTGAAACCTCACGAAAACCAAGATATCTCCGGTTCTGCATATCAAACTCACTGTGGAGTAGTGAAAACACCAGATAACGTGTTTCTCGCATTAAATTGCTTCCAAAGATCGTTTCCGATGATTCTGCCTACTTCTCACAGAAGAACCACAAAGATTATCGCACAAAATGCATATCTCAGCTTGACACCCCACGAAAATGAAGATATCGGAGGTACTGCATATCAAACGCACAGTGGAGTTGTGAAAACTCCATATAACGTGTTTCTCGCATTAAATTGCTTCCAAAGAGCGATTTCGATGATTCTGCATACTTCCCACAGAAGAACCACCAAGATTATCCCAGAACATGCATATCTCAGCTTGAAACCCCACGAAAACCAAGACATCGCCGGTACTGCATATCAAACGTATTGTGGAGTGGTGAAAACTCCAGAAAACGTGTTTTTTCGCATTAAATAGCACAAAAGCTGCGTTTTCGAAGATTTGGCATCTTTCTCACAGACGAAACACCAAGATTATCGAAGAAAATGCATATCTCAGCTTGAAACCCCACGAAAACCAAGATATCTGCGGTTCTGCATATCAAACGCACTGTACAGTGGTGAAAACACCAGAAAACGCATTTTTTCGCATTAAATAGCTCCAAAAGAGCGATTTGGATGTGTCTGCATACTTCTCACAGAAGTCTCACCAAGATTATCGCAGAAAACGCACATCTCAGTTTGAGACCCCACGAAAACCAAGATATCTCCGGTTCTGCATATCAAACGCACTGTGGAGTGGTGAAAACACCAGATAACGTGCTTCTCGCTTTAAATAGCTCCAAACGAGCGATTTCGATGATTCGGCATACTTCTCACAGAGGAACAACCATGATTATCCCAGAACATGCATATCTCAGCTTGAAACCCCACGAAAACCAAGATATCACCGGTTCTGCATATCAAACGCAATGTGCAGTGGTGAAAAAACCAGAAAACGAGTTTTTTCGCATTAAATAGTTCCAAAAGAGCGATTTCCATGATTCGGCATGCTTCTCACAGAAGCCTCACAAAGATTATCGCAGAAAATACATATCTCAGCTTGACACCCTTCGAAAATCAGGATATCGGGGGTTCTGCTTATCGAGCGCACTGTGAAGTTGTGAAAACTCCAGATAACGTGTTTCTCGCATTAAATTGCTTCCAAAGAGCGATTTCCATGATTCGGCATACTTCTCACAGAGGAACCACCATGATTATCCCAGAACATGCATATCTCAGCTTGAAACCCCACGAAAGCCAAGATATCTCCGGTTCTGCATATCAAACGCACTGTGCAGTGGTGAAAACACCAGAAAACGAGTTTTTTCGCATTAAATAGTTCCAAAAGAGCGATTTCAATGATTCGGCATGCTTCACACAGAAGAAACACCAAGATTAACGCAGAAAACGCATATCTCAGCTTGAAACCCCACAAAAACCAAGATATCTCCTGTTCTGCATATCAAACGTTCTGTGGAATGGTGAAAACACCAGAACACGTGTTTCTCGCATTAAATTGCTTCCAAAGAGCGATTTCGAAGATTTGGCATCCATCTCACAAATGAACCACCAAGATTATCGCACAAAATGCATATCTCAGCTTGAAACCCCACAAAAACCAAGTCATCGCCGGTTCTGCACATCATACGTACTGTGGAGTGGGGAAAACTCCAGAAAACATGTTTTTTCCCATTAAATAGCACAAAAGCTGCGATTTCGAAGATTTGGCATCCATCTCACAGAAGAAACACCAAGATTATCGAAGAAAATGCATATCTCAGCTTGAAACCCCACGAAAACCAAGATATCTCCTGTTCTGCATATCAAACGTAGTGTGGAATGGTGAAAACACCAGAACACGTGTTTCTCGCATTAAATTGCTTCCAAAGAGCGATTTCCATGATTCGGCATACTTCTCACAGAAGAAACACCTAGATTATCCCTGAACATGCATATCTCAGCTTGAAACTCCACGAAAACCAAGATATCTCCGGTTCTGCATATCAAGCGCACTGTGCAGTGGTGAAAACACCAGAAAACGAGTTTTTTCGCATTAAATAGTTCCAAAAGAGCGATTTCAATGATTCGGCATGCTTCTAACAGAAGCCTCACCAAGATTATCGCAGAAAATGCATATCTCAGCTTGACACCCTACGAAAATCAAGATATCGGGGGTTCTGCTTATCAAGCGCACTGTGGAGTTGTGAAAACCCCAGATAAAGTGTTTCTAGCATTAAATTTCTTCCAAAGATAGTTTTCAATCATTCTGCCTACTTCTCACAGAAGAACCACCAAGATTATCGCAGGAAACGCATATCTCAGTTCGAAACACCACGAAAATCAAGATATCTCCGGTTCTGCATATCAAACGCACTGTGCAGTGGTGAAAACACCAGAAAACGAGTTTTTTCGCATTAAATAGTTCCAAAAGAGCGATTTCAATGATTCGGCATGTTTCACACAGAAGAAACACCAAGATTAACGCAGAAAACGCATATCTCAGCTTGAAACCCCACGAAAACCAAGATATCTCCTGTTCTGCATATCAAACGTTCTGTGGAATGGTGAAAACACCAGAACACGTGTTTCTCGCATTAAATTGCTTCCAAAGAGCGATTTCGAAGATTTGGCATCCATCTCACAAATGAACAACCAAGTTTATCGCACAAAATGCATATCTCAGCTTGAAACCCCACAAAAACCAAGTCATCGCCGGTTCTGCACATCAACCGTACTGTGGAGTGGTGAAAACTCCAGAAAACATGTTTTTTCCCATTAAATAGCACAAAAGCTGCGATTTCGAAGATTTGGCATCCATCTCACAGAAGAAACACCAAGATTATCGAAGAAAATGCATATCTCAGCTTGAAACCCCACGAAAACCAAGATATCTCCGGTTCTCCATATCAAAAGCACTGTACAGTGGTGAAAACACCAGAAAACGCATTTTTTCGCATTAAACAGCTCCAAAAGAGCGATTTCGATGATTCTGCATACTTCGCACAGAAGAACCACCAAGATTATCCCAGAACATGTATATCTCAGCTTTGAACGCCACAAAAACCAAGATATCTCCGGTTCTGCATATCAAACGCACTGTGGAGTGGTGAAAACACCAGATAACGTTTTCCTCGCATTAAATAGCTTCAAAAGAGCGATTTCGATGATTCGGCATACTTCTCACAGAGGAACCACCATGATTATCCCAGAACATGCATATCTCAGCTTGGAACCCCACGAAAACCAAGATATCTCCGGTTCTGCATATCAAACGCACTGTGCAGTGGTGAAAACACCAGAAAACGAGTTTTTTCGCATTAAATAGTTCCAAAAGAGCGATTTCAATGATTCGGCATGCTTCTCACAGAAGCCTCACAAAGATTATCGCAGAAAATGCATATCTCAGCTTGACACCCTACGAAAATCAGGATATCGGGGGTTCTGCTTATCGAGCGCACTGTGGAGTTGTGAAAACTCCAGATAACGTGTTTCTCGCATTAAATTGCTTCCAAAGCGCGATTTCCATGATTCGGCATACTTCTCCCAGAAGAAACACCTAGATTATCCCAGAACATGCATATCTCAGCTTGAAACCCCACAAAAACCAAGTCATCGCCGGTTCTGCACATCAAACGTACTGTGGAGTGGTGAAAACTCCAGAAAACATGTTTTTTCCCATTAAATAGTACAAAAGCTGCGATTTCGATGATTCTGCATACTTCTCACAGAAGCATCACCAAGATTATCGCAGAAAATGCATATCACAGCTTGTAACCCCACGAAAACCAAGTTATCGCCGGTTCTGCATATGAAACGCACTGTGGATTGGTGAAAACACCAGATAACGTGTTTCTCGCATCAAATAGCATCAAAAGAGCGATTTCGATGATTCTGCATACTTCTCCCAGAAGCATCACCAAGATTATCCCAGAACATGCATATCTCAGCTGGAAACCCCACGAAAACCAAGATATCTCCGGTTCTGCATATCAAAAGCACTGTGCAGTGGTGAAAACACCAGAAAACCAGTTTTTTCGCATTAAATAGTTCCAAAAGAGCGATTTCGATGATTCTGCATACTTCTCACAGAGGAACCACCATGATTATCGCTGAAAATGCATATCTCAGCTTGAAACCCCACGAAAACCAAGACATCGAATGTACTGCATATCAAACGTACTGTGGAGTGGTGAAAACTCCAGAAATCGTGTTCTTTCGCATTAAATAGCACAAAAGCTGCGTTTTCGAAGATTCGGCATCTTTCTCACAGACGAAACACCAAGATTATCGAAGAAAATGCATATCTCAGCTTGAAACCCCACGAAAACCAAGATATCTGCGGTTCTGCATATCAAACGCACTGTGCAGTGGTGAAAACACCAGAAAACGCATTTTTTCGCATTAAATAGCTCCAAAAGAGCGATTTGGATGTGTCTGCATACTTCTCACAGAAGTCTCACCAAGATTATCGCAGAAAACGCACATCTCAGTTTGAGACCCCACGAAAACCAAGATATCTCCGGTTCTGCATATCAAACGCACTGTGGAGTGGTGAAAACACCAGATAACGTGCTTCTCGATTTAAATAGTTCCAACCGAGCGATTTCGATGATTCGGCATACTTCTCACAGAGGAAACACCATGATTATCCCAGAACATGCATATCTCAGCTTGAAACCCCACGAAAACCAAGATATCTCCGGTTCTGCATATCAAACGCAATGTGCAGTGGTGAAAAAACCAGAAAACGAGTTTTTTCGCATTAAATAGTTCCAAAAGAGCGATTTCAATGATTCGGCATGCTTCTCACAGAAGCCTCACAAAGATTATCGCAGAAAATGCATATCTCAGCTTGACACCCTACGAAAATCAGGATATCGGGGGTTCTGCTTATCGAGCGCACTGTGGAGTTGTGAAAACTCCAGATAACGTGTTTCTCGCATTAAATTGCTTCCAAAGAGCGATTTCCATGATTCGGCATACTTCTCACAGAGGAACCACCATGATTATCCCAGAACATGCATATCTCAGCTTGAAACCCCACGAAAACCAAGATATCTCCTGTTCTGCATATCAAACGTAGTGTGGAATGGTGAAAACACCAGAACACGTGTTTCTCGCATTAAATTGCTTCCAAAGAGCGATTTCCATGATTCGGCATACTTCTCACAGAAGAAACACCTAGATTATCCCTGAACATGCATATCTCAGCTTGAAACTCCACGAAAACCAAGATATCTCCGGTTCTGCATATCAAACGCACTGTGCAGTGGTGAAAACACCAGAAAACGAGTTTTTTCGCATTAATTAGCTACAAAAGAGCGATTTCGATGATTCGGCATACTTCTCAAAGAAGCCTCATCAAGATTATCGCAGAAAATTCATATCTCGCATGAAATCCCACGAAAACCAAGATATCTCCTGTTCTGCATATCAAACGTAGTGTGGAATGGTGAAAACTCCAGATAACGTGTTTCTCGCATTAAATTGCTTCCAAAGAGCGATTTGTATGTTTCTGCATACTTCTCACAGAAGTCTCACCAAGATTATCGCAGAAAATGCATATCTCAGCTTGAAACCCCACGAAAACCATGATATCTCCGCTTCTGCATATCAAACGTACTGTGGAATGGTGAAAACACCAGAACTCGTGTTTCTCGCATTAAATTGCTTCCACAGAGCGATTTCCATGATTCGGCATACTTCTCACAGAAGAAACACATAGATTATCCCAGAACATGCATATCTCAGCTGGAAACCCCACGAAAACCAAGATATCTCCGGTTCTGCATATCAAACGCACTGTGCAGTGGTGAAAACACCAGAAAACGAGTTTTTTCGCATTAAATACCTTCAAAAGAGCGATTTCGATGATTCTGCATACTTCTCACAGAAGCCTCACCAAGATTATCGCAGAAAATGCATATCTCAGCTTGAAACCCCACGAAAACCAAGATATCGCCGGTTCTGCATATCAAACGCACTGTGGAGTGGTGAAAACACCAGATAACGTGCTTCTCGCATTAAATAGCTTCAAAAGAGCGATTTCGATGATTCTGCATACTTCTCACTGAAGCCTCACCAAGATTATCGCAGAAAACGCATATCTCAGCTTGAAACCCCACGAAAACCATGATATCTCCGGTTCTGCATATCAAACGCACTGTGCAGTGGTGAAAACATCAGAAAACGAGTTTTTTCGCATTAAATAGTTCCAAAAGAGCGATTTCAATGATTCGGCATGCTTCTCACAGAAGCCTCACCAAGATTATCGCAGAAAATGCATATCTCAGCTTGAAACCTCACGAAAACCAAGATATCTCCGGTTCTGCATATCAAACTCACTGTGGAGTAGTGAAAACACCAGATAACGTGTTTCTCGCATTAAATTGCTTCCAAAGATCGTTTTCGATGATTCTGCCTACTTCTCACAGAAGAACCACAAAGATTATCGCACAAAATGCATATCTCAGCTTGACACCCCACGAAAATGAAGATATCGGAGGTACTGCATATCAAACGCACTGTGGAGTTGTGAAAACTCCATATAACGTGTTTCTCGCATTAAATTGCTTCCAAAGAGCGATTTCGATGATTCTGCATACTTCCCACAGAAGAACCACCAAGATTATCGCAGAAAACGCACATCTCAGTTTGAGACCCCACGAAAACCAAGATATCTCCGGTTCTGCATATCAAACGCACTGTGGAGTGGTGAAAACACCAGATAACGTGCTTCTCGCTTTAAATAGTTCGAAACGAGCGATTTCGATGATTCGGCATACTTCTCACAGAGGAACCACCATGATTATCCCAGAACATGCATATCTCAGCTTGAAACCTCACGAAAACCAAGATATCTCCGGTTCTGCATATCAAACTCACTGTGGAGTAGTGAAAACACCAGATAACGTGTTTCTCGCATTAAATTGCTTCCAAAGATCGTTTTCGATGATTCTTCCTACTTCTCACAGAAGAACCACAAAGATTATCGCACAAAATGCATATCTCAGCTTGAAACCCCACGAAAACCAAGATATCTGCGTTTCTGCATATCAAACGCACTGTGCAGTGGTGAAAACACCAGAAAACGCATTTTTTCGCATTAAATAGCTCCAAAAGAGCGATTTGGATGTGTCTGCATACTTCTCACAGAAGTCTCACCAAGATTATCGCAGAAAACGCACATCTCAGTTTGAGACCCCACGAAAACCAAGATATCTCCGGTTCTGCATATCAAACGCACTGTGGAGTGGTGAAAACACCAGATAACGTGCTTCTCGCTTTAAATAGTTCCAAAGGAGCGATTTCGATGATTCGGCATACTTCTCACAGAGGAACCACCATGATTATCCCAGAACATGCATATCTCAGCTTGAAACCCCACGAAAACCAAGATATCTCCGGTTCTGCATATCAAACGCAATGTGCAGTGGTGAAAAAACCAGAAAACGAGTTTTTTCGCATTAAATAGTTCCAAAAGAGCGATTTCAATGATTCGGCATGCTTCTCACAGAAGCCTCACAAAGATTATCGCAGAAAATGCATATCTCAGCTTGACACCCTACGAAAATCAGGATATCGGGGGTTCTGCTTATCGAGCGCACTGTGGAGTTGTGAAAACTCCAGATAACGTGTTTCTCGCATTAAATTGCTTCCAAAGCGCGATTTCCATGATTCGGCATACTTCTCACAGAGGAACCACCATGATTATCCCAGAACATGCATATCTCAGCTTGAAACCCCACGAAAACCAAGATATCTCCTGTTCTGCATATCAAACGTAGTGTGGAATGGTGAAAACACCAGAACACGTGTTTCTCGCATTAAATTGCTTCCAAAGAGCGATTTCCATGATTCGGCATACTTCTCACAGAAGAAACACCTAGATTATCCCTGAACATGCATATCTCAGCTTGAAACTCCGCGAAAACCAAGATATCTCCGGTTCTGCATATCAAACGCACTGTGCAGTGGTGAAAACACCAGAAAACGAGTTTTTTCGCATTAAATAGTTCCAAAAGAGCGATTTCAATGATTCGGCATGCTTCTAACAGAAGCCTCACCAAGATTATCGCAGAAAACGCATATCTCAGTTCGAAACACCACGAAAATCAAGATATCTCCGGTTCGGCATATCAAACGCACTGTGCAGTGGTGAAATCACCAGAAAACGAATTTTTTCGCATTAAATAGCTCCAAAAGTGCGATTTCGATGTTTCTGCATACTTGTCACAGAAGAACCATCAAGATTATCCCAAAACATGCATATCTCAGCTTGAAACCACACGAAAGCCAAGATATCTCCGGTTCTGCATATCAAACGCACTGTGCAGTGGTGAAAACACCAGAAAACGAGTTTTTTCGCATTAAATAGTTCCAAAAGAGCGATTTCAATGATTCGGCATGTTTCACACAGAAGAAACACCATGATTATCCCAGAACATGCATATCTCAGCTTGGAACCCCACGAAAACCAAGATATCTCCGGTTCTGCATATCAAACGCACTGTGCAGTGGTGAAAACACCAGAAAACGAGTTTTTTCGCATTAGATAGGTCCAAAAGAGCGATTTCAATGATTCGGCATGCTTCACACCGAAGAAACACCAAGTTTAACGCAGGAAACGCATATCTCAGCTTGAAACCCCACGAAAACCAAGATATCTCCTGTTCTGCATATCAAACGTACTGTGGAATGGTGAAAACACCAGAACACGTGTTTCTCGCATTAAATTGCTTCCAAAGAGCGATTTCGAAGATTTGGCATCCATCTCACAAATGAACCACCAAGATTATCGCACAAAATGCATATTTCAGCTTGAAACCCCACAAAAACCAAGTCATCGCCGGTTCTGCACATCAAACGTACTGTGGAGTGGTGAAAACTCCAGAAAACATGTTTTTTCCCATTAAATAGCACAAAAGCTGCGATTTCGAAGATTTGGCATCCATCTCACAGAAGAAACACCAAGATTATCGAAGAAAATGCATATCTCAGCTTGAAACCCCACGAAAACCAAGCTATCTCCTGTTCTGCATATCAAACGTAGTGTGGAATGGTGAAAACACCAGAACACGCGTTTCTCGCATTAAATTGCTTCCAAAGAGCGATTTCCATGATTCGGCATACTTCTCACTGAAGAAACACCTAGGTTATCCCTGAACATGCATATCTCAGCTTGAAACCCCACGAAAACCAAGATATCTCCGGTTCTGCATATCAAACGCACTGTGCAGTGGTGAAAACACCAGAAAACGAGTTTTTCGCATTAAATACTTCCAAAAGAGCGATTTCAATGATTCGGCATGCTTCTAACAGAAGCCTCACCAAGATTATCGTACAAAATGCATATCTCAGCTTGAAACCCCACGAAAACCAAGTCATCGCCGGTTCTGTATATCAAACGCACTGTTGAGTGGTGAAAACACCAGATATCGTGCTTCCCGCATTAAATAGCTTCAATAGAGTGATTTCGATGATTCTGCATACTTCTCACAGAGGAACCACCATGATTATCGCAGAAAATGCATATCTCAGCTTGAAACCCTACAAAAACCAAATCATCGCCGGTTCTGCACATCAAACGTACTGTGGAGTGGTGAAAACTCCAGAAAACATGTTTTTTCCCATTAAATAGCACAAAAGCTGCGAATTCGAAGATTTGGCATACATCTGACAGAAGAAACACCAAGATTATCGAAGAAAACGCATATCTCAGCTTGAAACCCCTTGAAAACCAAGATATCTCCGGATCTCCATATCAAAAGCACTGTGCAGTGGTGAAAACACCAGAAAACGCATTTTTTCGCATTAAATAGCTCCAAAAGAGCGATTTCGATGATTCTGCATACTTCTCACAGAAGAACCACCAAGATTATCCCAGAACATGCATATCTCAACTTTAAACCCCACGAAAACCAAGACATCGCCGGTTCTGCATATCAAACGCACTGTGCAGTGGTGAAAACACCAGAAAACGAGTTTTTTCGCATTAAATACTTCCAAAAGAGCGATTTCAATGATTCGGCATGCTTCTAACAGAAGCCTCACAAAGATTATCGTACAAAATGCATATCTCAGCTTGAAACCCCACGAAAACCAAGACATCGCCGGTTCTGTATATCAAACGCACTGTTGAGTGGTGAAAACACCAGATATCGTGCTTCCCGCATTAAATAGCTTCAATAGAGCGATTTCGATGATTCTGCATACTACTCACAGAGGAACCACCATGATTACCGCAGAAAATGCATATCTCAGCTTGAAACCCCACAAAAACCAAGTCATCGCCGGTTCTGCACATCAAACGTACTGTGGAGTGGTGAAAACTCCAGAAAACATGTTTTTTCCCATTAAATAGCACAAAAGCTGCGAATTCGAAGATTTGGCATACATCTGACAGAAGAAACACCAAGATTATCGAAGAAAACGCATATCTCAGCTTGAAACCCCTTGAAAACCAAGATATCTCCGGTTCTCCGTATCAAAAGCACTGTACAGTGGTGAAAACACCAGAAAACGCATTTTTTCGCATTAAATAGCTCCAAAAGAGCGATTTCGATGATTCTGCATACTTCTCACAGAAGAACCACCAAGATTATCCCAGAACATGCATATCTCAACTTTAAACCCCACGAAAACCATGACATCGCCGGTTCTGCATATCAAACGCACTGTGCAGTGGTGAAAACACCAGAAAACGAGTTTTTTCGCATTAAATACTTCCAAAAGAGCGATTTCAATGATTCGGCATGCTTCTAACAGATGCCTCACCAAGATTATCGCAGAAAACGCATATCTCAGCTTGAAACCCCACGAAAACCTAGATATTTCCGGTTCTGCATATCAAACGCACTGTGGAGTGGTGAAAACACCAGATAACGTTTTCCTCGCATTAAATAGCTTCAAAAGAGCGATTTCAATGATTCTGCATACTTCTCACAGAAGCCTCACCAAGATTATCTCAGAAAATGCATATCTCAGCTTGAAACCCCACGAAAACCAAGATATCTCCGGTTCTGCATATCAAACGCACTGTGGAGTGGTGAAAACACCTGATAACGTGTTTCTCGCATTAAATTGCTTCCAAAGAGCGATTTGGATGTTTCTGCATACTTCTCACAGAAGTCTCACCAAGATTATCGCTGAAAACGCATATCTCAGTTTGAAACCCCACGAAAACCAAGATATCTCCGGTTCTGCATATCAAACGCTCTGTGGAGTGGTCAAAACACCAGAATACGTTTTCCTCGCCTTAAATAGCTACAAAAGAGCGATTTCGATGATTCGGCATACTTCTCAAAGAAGCCTCATCAAGATTATCGCAGAAAATTCATATCTCGCATGAAATCCCACGAAAACCAAGATATCTCCTGTTCTGCAATTCAAACGTAGTGTGGAGTGGTGAAAACTCCAGAAAACGTGTTCTTTCGCTTTAAATAGCACAAAAGCTGCGATTTCGAAGATTCGGCATCCTTCTCACAGAAGAAACACCAAGATTATCGAAGAAAATGCATATCTCAGCTTGAAACCCCACGATAACCATGATATCTCCCCTTCTGCATATCAAACGCACTGTGCAGTGGTGTAAACACCAGAGAACGCATTTTTTCGCATTAAATAGCTCCAAAAGAGCGATTTGTATGTTTCTGCATACTTCTCACAGAAGTCTCACCAAGATTATCGCAGAAAATGCATATCTCAGCTTGAAACCCCACGAAAACCATGATATCTCCGCTTCTGCATATCAAACGTACTGTGGAATGGTGAAAACACCAGAACACGTGTTTCTCGCATTAAATTGCTTCCACAGAGCGATTTCCATGATTCGGCATACTTCTCACAGAAGAAACACATAGATTATCCCAGAACATGCATATCTCAGCTGGAAACCCCACGAAAACCAAGATATCTCCGGTTCTGCATATCAAACGCACTGTGCAGTGGTGAAAACACCAGAAAACGAGTTTTTTCGCATTAAATACCTTCAAAAGAGCGATTTCGATGATTCTGCATACTTCTCACGGAAGCCTCACCAAGATTATCGCAGAAAACGCATATCTCAGTTCGAAACACCACGAAAACCAAGATATCTCCGGTTCTGCATATGAAACGCACTGTGGAGTGGTGAAAATACCAAATAACGTGTTTCTCGCATCAAATAGCATCCAAAGAGCCATCTCGATGATTCTGCATACTTCTCACAGAAGCCTCACCAAGATTATCGCAGAAAATGCATATCTCAGCTTGAAACCTCACGAAAACCAAGATATCTCCGGTTCTGCATATCAAACTCACTGTGGAGTAGTGAAAACACCAGATAACGTGTTTCTCGCATTAAATTGCTTCCAAAGATCGTTTTCGATGATTCTTCCTACTTCTCGCAGAAGAACCACAAAGATTATCGCACAAAATGCATATCTCAGCTTGAAACCCCACGAAAACCAAGATATCTGCGGTTCTGCATATCAGACGCACTGTGCAGTGGTGAAAACACCAGAAAACGCATTTTTTCGCATTAAATAGCTCCAAAAGAGCGATTTGGATGTGTCTGCATACTTCTCACAGAAGTCTCACCAAGAATATCGCAGAAAACGCACATCTCAGTTTGAGACCCCACGAAAACCAAGATATCTCCGGTTCTGCATATCAAACGCACTGTGGAGTGGTGAAAACACCAGATAACGTGCTTCTCGCTTTAAATAGTTCCAAACGAGCGATTTCGATGATTCGGCATACTTCTCACAGAGGAACCACCATGATTATCCCAGAACATGCATATCTCAGCTTGAAACCCCACGAAAACCAAGATATCTCCGGTTCTGCATATCAAACGCACTGTGCAGTGGTGAAATCACCAGAAAACGAATTTTTTCGCATTAAATAGCTCCAAAAGTGCGATTTCGATGTTTCTGCATACTTGTCACAGAAGAACCATCAAGATTATCCCAAAACATGCATATCTCAACTTTAAACCCCCACGAAAACAAAGATATCGCCGGTCCTGCATATGAAACGCACTGTGGAGTGGTGTCAACACCATATAACGTGCTTCTCGCATTAAATAGCTCCAAAAGAGCGATTTCGATGATTCGGCATACTTCTCACAGAGGAACCACCATGATTATCCGAGAACATGCATATCTCAGCTTGGAACGCCACAAAAACCAAGATATCGCCGGTTCTGCATATCAAACGCACTCTGGAGTTGTGAAAACAACAGATAACGTGCTTCCCGCATTAAATAGCTTCAAAAGAGCGATTTCCATGATTCGGCATACTTCTCACAGAGGAACCACCATGATTATCCCAGAACATGCATATCTCAGCTTGAAACCCCACGAAAGCCAAGATATCTCCGGTTCTGCATATCAAACGCACTGTGCAGTGGTGAAAACACCAGAAAACGAGTTTTTTCGCCTTAAATAGTTCCAAAAGAGCGATTTCAATGATTCGGCATGTTTCACACAGAAGAAACACCAAGATTAACGCAGAAAACACATATCTCAGCTTGAAACCCCACGAAAACCAAGATATCTCCTGTTCTGCATATCAAGCGTGCTGTGGAATGGTGAAAACACCAGAACACGTGTTTCTCGCATTAAATTGCTTCCAAAGAGCGATTTCGAAGATTTGGCATCCATCTCACAAATGAACAACCAAGTTTATCGCACAAAATGCATATCTCAGCTTGATACCCCACAAAAACCAAGTCATCGCCGGTTCTGCACATCAAACGTACTGTGGAGTGGTGAAAACTCCAGAAAACATGTTTTTTCCCATTAAATAGCACAAAAGCTGCGATTTCGAAGATTTGGCATCCATCTCACAGAAGAAACACCAAGATTATCGAAAAAATGCATATCTCAGCTTGAAACCCCTCGAAAACCAAGATATCTCCGGTTCTCCATATCAAAAGCACTGTACAGTGGTGAAAACACCAGAAAACGCATTTTTTCGCATTAAATAGCTCCAAAAGAGCGATTTCGATGATTCTGCATACTTCTCACAGAAGAACCACAAAGATTATCCCAGAACATGTATATCTCAGCTTTGAACGCCACAAAAACCAAGATATCTCCGGTTCTGCATATCAAACGCACTGTGGAGTGGTGAATACACCAGATAACGTTTTCCTCGCATTAAATAGCTTCAAAAGAGCGATTTCGATGATTCGGCATACTTCTCACAGAGGAACCACCATGATTATCCCAGAACATGCATATCTCAGCTTGGAACCCCACGAAAACCAAGATATCTCCGGTTCTGCATATCAAACGCACTGTGCAGTGGTGAAAACACCAGAAAACGAGTTTTTTCGCATTAGATAGGTCCAAAAGAGCGATTTCAATGATTCGGCATGCTTCACACCGAAGAAACACCAAGATTAACGCAGGAAACGCATATCTCAGCTTGAAACCCCACGAAAACCAAGATATCTCCTGTTCTGCATATCAAACGTACTGTGGAATGGTGAAAACACCAGAACACGTGTTTCTCGCATTAAATTGCTTCCAAAGAGCGATTACGAAGATTTGGCATCCATCTCACAAATGAACCACCAAGATTATCGCACAAAATGCATATTTCAGCTTGAAACCCCACAAAAACCAAGTCATCGCCGGTTCTGCACATCAAACGTACTGTGGAGTGGTGAAAACTCCAGTAAACATGTTTTTTCCCATTAAATAGCACAAAAGCTGCGATTTCGAAGATTTGGCATCCATCTCACAGAAGAAACACCAAGATTATCGAAGAAAATGCATATCTCAGCTTGAAACCCCACGAAAACCAAGATATCTCCTGTTCTGCATATCAAACGTAGTGTGGAATGGTGAAAACACCAGAACACGTGTTTCTCGCATTAAATTGCTTCCAAAGAGCGATTTCCATGATTCGGCATACTTCTCACAGAAGAAACACCTAGATTATCCCTGAACATGCATATCTCAGCTTGAAACCCCACGAAAACCAAGATATCTCCGGTTCTGCATATCAAACGCACTGTGCAGTGGTGAAAACACCAGAAAACGAGTTTTTTCGCATTAAATACTTCCAAAAGAGCGATTTCAATGATTCGGCATGCTTCTAACAGAAGCCTCACCAAGATTATCGTACAAAATGCATATCTCAGCTTGAAACCCCACGAAAACCAAGACATCGCCGGTTCTGTATATCAAACGCACTGTTGAGTGGTGAAAACACCAGATATCGTGCTTCCCGCATTAAATAGCTTCAATAGAGTGATTTCGATGATTCTGCATACTTCTCACAGAGGAACCACCATGATTATCGCAGAAAATGCATATCTCAGCTTGAAACCCTACAAAAACCAAGTCATCGCCGGTTCTGCACATCAAACGTACTGTGGAGTGGTGAAAACTCCAGAAAACATGTTTTTTCCCATTAAATAGCACAAAAGCTGCGAATTCGAAGATTTGGCATACATCTGACAGAAGAAACACCAAGATTATCGAAGAAAACGCATATCTCAGCTTGAAACCCCTTGAAAACCAAGATATCTCCGGATCTCCATATCAAAAGCACTGTGCAGTGGCGAAAACACCAGAAAACGCATTTTTTCGCATTAAATAGCTCCAAAAGAGCGATTTCGATGATTCTGCATACTTCTCACAGAAGAACCACCAAGATTATCCCAGAACATGCATATCTCAACTTTAAACCCCACGAAAACCAAGACATCGCCGGTTCTGCATATCAAACGCACTGTGCAGTGGTGAAAACACCAGAAAACGAGTTTTTTCGCATGAAATACTTCCAAAAGAGCGATTTCAATGATTCGGCATGCTTCTAACAGAAGCCTCACCAAGATTATCGTACAAAATGCATATCTCAGCTTGAAACCCCACGAAAACCAAGACATCGCCGGTTCTGTATATCAAACGCACTGTTGAGTGGTGAAAACACCAGATATCGTGCTTCCCGCATTAAATAGCTTCAATAGAGCGATTTCGATGATTCTGCATACTTCTCACAGAGGAACCACCATGATTACCGCAGAAAATGCATATCTCAGCTTGAAACCCCACAAAAACCAAGTCATCGCCGGTTCTGCACATCAAACGTACTGTGGAGTGGTGAAAACTCCAGAAAACATGTTTTTTCCCATTAAATAGCACAAAAGCTGCGATTTCGAAGATTTGGCATCCATCTCACAGAAGAAACACCAAGATTATCGAAAAAATGCATATCTCAGCTTGAAACCCCTCGAAAACCAAGATATCTCCGGTTCTCCGTATCAAAAGCACTGTACAGTGGTGAAAACACCAGAAAACGCATTTTTCGCATTAAATAGCTCCAAAAGAGCGATTTCGATGATTCTGCATACTTCTCACAGAAGAACCACCAAGATTATCCCAGAACATGCATATCTCAACTTTAAACCCCACGAAAACCAAGACATCGCCGGTTCTGCATATCAAACGCACTGTGCAGTGGTGAAAACACCAGAAAACGAGTTTTTTCGCATTAAATACTTCCAAAAGAGCGATTTCAATGATTCGGCATGCTTCTAACAGATGCCTCACCAAGATTATCGCAGAAAACGCATATCTCAGCTTGAAACCCCACGAAAACCTAGATATTTCCGGTTCTGCATATCAAACGCACTGTGGAGTGGTGAAAACACCAGATAACGTTTTCCTCGCATTAAACAGCTTCAAAAGAGCGATTTCGATGATTCTGCATACTTCTCACAGAAGCCTCACCAAGATTATCTCAGAAAATGCATATCTCAGCTTGAAACCCCACGAAAACCGAGACATCGCCGGTTCTGCGTATCAATCGCACTGTGGAGTGGTGAAAACACCAGATAACGTGCTTCCGGCATTAAATAGCTTCAAAAGAGCGATTTCGATGATTCTGCATACTTCTCACAGAAGCCTCACAAAGATTATCGCAGAAAGTGCATATCTCAGCTGGAAACCCCACGAAAACCAAGATATCTCCGGTTCTGCATATCAAACGCACTGTGCAGTGGTCAAAACACCAGACAACGTTTTCCTCGCATTAAATAGCTCCAAAAGAGCGATTTCGATGTTTCTGCATACTTGTCACAGAAGAACCACCAAGATTATCCCAGAACATGCATATCTCAGCTTGGAACGCAACAAAAACCAAGATATCGCCGGTTCTGCATATCAAACGCACTGTGGAGTTGTGAAAACAACAGATAACGTGCTTCCCGCATTAAATAGCTTCAAAAGCGCGATTTCGATGATTCGGCATGCTTCTCACAGAAGAAACACCAAGATTAACGCAGAAAACGCATATCTCAACATTAAACTCCCACGAAAACCAAGATATGGCCGGTTCTGCATATGAAACGCTCTGTGGAGAGGTGTCAACACCAGATAACGTGCTTCTCGCATTAAATAGCTCCAAAAGAGCGATTTCGATGATTCGGCATACTTCTCACAGAGGAACCACCATGATTATCCCAGAACATGCATATCTCAGCTTGGAACGCCACAAAAACCAAGATATCGCCGGTTCTGCATATCAAACGCACTGTGCAGTGGTCAAAACACCAGACAACGTTTTCCTCGCATTAAATAGCTCCAAAAGAGCGATTTCGATGTTTCTGCATACTTGTCACAGAAGAACCACCAAGATTATCCCAGAACATGCATATCTCAGCTTGGAACGCAACAAAAACCAAGATATCGCCGGTTCTGCATATCAAACGCACTGTGGAGTTGTGAAAACAACAGATAACGTGCTTCCCGCATTAAATAGCTTCAAAAGCGCGATTTCGATGATTCGGCATGCTTCTCACAGAAGAAACACCAAGATTAACGCAGAAAACGCATATCTCAACATTAAACTCCCACGAAAACCAAGATATGGCCGGTTCTGCATATGAAACGCTCTGTGGAGTGGTGTCAACACCAGATAACGTGCTTGTCGCATTAAATAGCTCCAAAAGAGCGATTTCGATGATTCGGCATACTTCTCACAGAGGAACCACCATGATTATCCCAGAACAGGCATATCTCAGCTTGGAACGCCACAAAAACCAAGATATCGCCGGTTCTGCACATCAAACGTACTGTGGAGTGGTGAAAACTCCAGAAAACATGTTTTTTCCCATTAAATAGTACAAAAGCTGCGATTTCGAAGATTTGGCATCCATCTCACAGAAGAAACACCAAGATTATCGAAGAAAATATGTATCTCAGCTTGAAACCCCTCGAAAACCAAGATATCTCCGGTTCTCCATATCAAAAGCGCTGTGCAGTGGTGAAAACACCAGAAAACACATTTTTTCGCATTAAATAGCTCCAAAAGAGCGATTTCGATGATTCTGCATACTTCTCACTGAAGAACCACCAAGATTATCCCAGAACATGCATATCTCAACTTTAAACCCCCACGAAAACAAAGATATCGCCGGTTCTGCATATGATACGCACTGTGGAGTGGTGTCAACGCCATATAACGTGCTTCTCGCATTAAATAGCTCCAAAAGAGCGATTTCGATGATTCGGCATACTTCTCACAGAGGAACCACCATGATTATCCCAGAAGATGCATATCTCAACTTGGAACGCCACAAAAACCAAGATATCTCCGGTTCTGCATATCAAACGTACTGTGCAGTGGTGAAAACAGCAGAAAACGTGTTCTTTCGCATTAAATAGTACAAAAGCTGCGATCTCGAAGATTTGGCATCCATCTCACAGAAGAAACACCAAGATTATCGAATAAAATGCGTATCTCAGCTTGAAACCCCTCGAAAATCTAGATATCTCCGGTTCTCCATATCAAAAGCACTGTGCAGTGGTGAAAACACCAGGAAACGCGTTTTTTCGCATTAATTAGCTACAAAAGAGCGATTTCGATGATTCGGCATACTTCTCACAGAGGAACCACCATGATTATCCCAGAACATGCATATCTCAGCTTGGAACGCCACAAAAACCAAGATATCGCCGGTTCTGCATATCAAACGCACTGTGAAGTGGTGAAAACAACAGATAACGTGCTTCCCGCATTAAATAGCTTCAAAAGAGCGATTTCGATGATTCTGCATTCTTCTCACAGAGAAACCACCATGATGATCGCAGAAAATGCATATCTCAGTTTGAAACCCCACGAAAACCAAGATATCTCCGGTTCTGATTATCAAACGCACTGTGGAGTGGTCAAAACACCAGATAACGTTTTCCTCGCATTAAATAGCTTCAAAAGTGCGATTTCGATGATTCTGCATACTTCTCACAGAAGCATCACCAAGATTATCGCAGAAAATGCATATCTCAGCTTGCAACCCCACGAAAACCAAGATATCGCCGGTTCTGCATATGAAACGCACTGTGGATTGGTGAAAACACCAGATAACGTGTTTCTCGCATCAAATAGCATCAAAAGAGCGATTTCGATGATTCTGCATACTTCTCACAGAAGCATCACCAAGATTATCGCAGAAAATGCATATCTCAGCTTGTAACCCCACGAAAACCAAGATATCGCCGGTTCTGCATATGAATCGCACTGTGGATTGGTGAAAACACCAGATAACGTGTTTCTCGCATCAAATAGCATCAAAAGAGCGATTTCGATGATTCTGCATACTTCTCACAGAAGCATCACCAAGATTATCCCAGAACATGCATATCTCAGCTTGAAACCCCACGAAAACCAAGATATCGCCGGTTCTGCATATGAAACGCACTGTGGAGTGGTGAAAACATCAGATAACGTGTGTTTCGCATCAAATAGCATCAAAAGAGCGATTATGATGATTCTGCAAATTTCTCACAGAAGCCTCACCAAGATTATCGTACAAAATGCATATCTCAGCTTGAAACCCCACGAAAACCAAGATATCTCCGGTTCTGCATGTCAAACGTACTGTGGAGTGGTGAGAACTCCAGAACACGTGTTTCTCGCATTAAATTGCTCCCAAAGAGCGATTTCCATGATTCTGCAAACTTCTCACAGAAGCCTCACCAAGATTATCGTACAAAATGCATATCTCAGCTTGAAACCCCACGAAAACCAAGATATCTCCGGTTCTGCATGTCAAACGTACTGTGGAGTGGTGAGAACACCAGAACACGTGTTTCTCGCATTAAATTGCTCCCAAAGAGCGATTTCCATGATTCTGCAAACTTCTCACAGAAGCCTCACCAAGATTATCGTACAAAATGCATATCTCAGCTTGAAACCCCACGATAACCAAGATATCTCCCCTTCTGCATATCAAACGCACTGTGCAGTGGTGTAAACACCAGAGAACGCATTTTTTCGCATTAAATAGCTCCAAAAGAGCGATTTGTATGTTTCTGCATACTTCTCACAGAAGTCTCACCAAGATTATCACAGAAAATGCATATCTCAGCTTGAAACCCCACGAAAACCATGATATCTCCGCTTCGGCATATCAAACGTACTGTGGAATGGTGAAAACACCAGAACACGTGTTTCTCGCATTAAATTGCTTCCACAGAGCGATTTCCATGATTCGGCATACTTCTCACAGAAGAAACACATAGATTATCCCAGAACATGCATATCTCAGCTGGAAACCCCACGAAAACCAAGATATCGCCGGTTCTGCATATGAAACGCACTGTGGATTGGTGAAAACACCAGATAACGTGTTTCTCGCATCAAATAGCATCAAAAGAGCGATTTCGATGATTCTGCATACTTCTCACAGAAGCATTACCAAGATTATCCCAGAACATGCATATCTCAGCTTGAAACCCCACGAAAACCAAGATATCGCCGGTTCTGCATATGAAACGCACTGTGGAGTGGTGAAAACATCAGATAACGTGTGTCTCGCATCAAATAGCATCAAAAGAGCGATTATGATGATTCTGCAAACTTCTCACAGAAGCCTCACCAAGATTATCGTACAAAATGCATATCTCAGCTTGAAACCCCACGAAAACCAAGATATCTCCGGTTCTGCATGTCAAACGTACTGTGGAGCGGTGAGAACACCAGATCACGTGTTTCTCGCATTAAATTGCTCCCAAAGAGCGATTTCCATGATGCTGCAAACTTCTCACAGAAGCCTCACCAAGATTATCGTACAAAATGCATATCTCAGCTTGAAACCCCACGATAACCAAGATATCTCCGGTTCTGCATGTCAAACGTACTGTGGAGTGGTGAGAACACCAGAACACGTGTTTCTCGCATTAAATTGCTCCCAAAGAGCGATTTCCATGATTCTGCAAACTTCTCACAGAAGCCTCACCAAGATTATCGTACAAAATGCATATCTCAGCTTGAAACCCCACGAAAACCAAGATATCTCCGGTTCTGCATGTCAAACGTACTGTGGAGTGGTGAGAACACCAGAACACGTGTTTCTCGCATTAAATTGCTCCCAAAGAGCGATTTCCATGATTCTGCAAACTTCTCACAGAAGCCTCACCAAGATTATCGTACAAAATGCATATCTCAGCGTGAAACCCCACGATAACCAAGATATCTCCGGTTCTGCATGTCAATCGTACTGTGGAGTGGTGAGAACACCAGAACACGTGTTTCTCGCATTAAATTGCTCCCAAAGAGCGATTTCCATGATTCTGCAAACTTCTCACAGAAGCCTCACCAAGATTATCGTACAAAATGCATATCTCAGCTTGAAACCCCACGATAACCAAGATATCTCCCCTTCTGCATATCAAACGCACTGTGCAGTGGTGTCAACACCAGAGAACGCATTTTTTCGCATTAAATAGCTCCAAAAGAGCGATTTGTATGTTTCTGCATACTTCTCACAGAAGTCTCACCAAGATTATCGCAGAAAATGCATATCTCAGCTTGAAACCCCACGAAAACCATGATATCTCCGCTTCGGCATATCAAACGTACTGTGGAATGGTGAAAACACCAGAACACGTGTTTCTCGCATTAAATTGCTTCCACAGAGCGATTTCCATGATTCGGCATACTTCTCACAGAAGAAACACATAGATTATCCCAGAACATGCATATCTCAGCTGGAAACCCCACGAAAACCAAGATATCTCCGGTTCTGCATATCAAACGCACTGTGCAGTGGTGAAAACACCAGAAAACGAGTTTTTTCGCATTAAATAGTTCCAAAAGAGCGATTTCGATGATTCGGCATGCTTCTCACAGAAGCCTCACCAAGATTATCGCAGAAAATGCATATCTCAGCTTGACACCCTACGAAAATCAATATATCGGCGGTTCTGCTTATCAAGCGCACTGTGGAGTTGTGAAAACTCCAGATAACGTGTTTCTCGCATTAAACTGCTTCCAAAGAGCGTTTTCGATGATTCTGCATACTTCTCACAGAAGAGCCACCATGATTATCGCAGAAAATGCATATCTCAGCCTGAAACCCCACGAAAACCAAGACATCGTCGGTTCTGCATATCATACGTACTGTGGAGTGGTGAAAACACCAGAAAACGAATTTTTTCGCATTAAATAGCTCCAAAAGAGCGTTTTCGATGTTTCTGCATACTTCTCACAGAAGAACCACCAAGAGGATCGCACAAAATGCATATCTCAGCTTGAAACCCCACGAAAACCAAGTCATCGCCGGTTCTGCACATCAAACGTACAGTGGAGTGGTGAAAACTCCAGAAAACGTGTTTTTTCCCAATAAATAGCACAAAAGCTGCGATTTCGAAGATTTGGCATACATCTGACAGAAGAAACACCAAGATTATCGAAGAAAATGCATATCTCAGCTTGAAACCCCTCGAAAACCAAGATATCACCGGATCTCCATATCAAAAGCACTGTGCAGTGGTCAAAACACCTGACAACGTTTTCCTCGCATTAAATAACTCCAAAAGAGCGATTTCGATGTTTCTGCATACTTGTCACAGAAGAACCACCAAGATTATCCCAGAACATGCATATCTCAACTTTAAACCCCCACGAAAACAAAGATATCGCCGGTTCTGCATATGAAACGCACTGTGGAGTGATGTCAACACCATATAACGTGCTTCTCGCATTAAATAGCTCCAAAAGAGCGATTTCGATGATTCGGCAAACATCTCACAGAGGAACCACCATGATTATCCCAGATCATGCATATCTCAGCTTGGAACGCCACAAAAACCAAGATATCGCCGGTTCTGCATATCAAACGCACTGTGGAGTTGTGAAAACAACAGATAATGTGCTTCCCGCATTAAATAGCTTCAAAAGCGCGATTTCGATGATTCGACATACTTCTCACAGAAGCCTCACCAAGATTATCGCAGAAAATGCATATCCCAGCTTGAAACCCCACGAAATCCAAGACATCGCCGGTTCAGCATATGAAACGCACTGTGGAGTGGTGTCAACATTAGATAACGTGCTTCTCGATTTAAATAGCTCCAAAAGAGCGATTTCGATGATTCGGCATACTTCTCACAGAAGAAACACCTAGATTATCCTAGAACATGCATATCTCAACTTTAAACCCCCACGAAAACCAAGATATCGCCGGTTCTGCATATGAAACGCAATGTGGAGTGGTGTCAACACCAGATAACGTGCTTCTCGCATTAAATAGCTCCAAAAGAGCGATTTCGATGATTCAGCATACTTCTCACAGAGGAACCACCATGATTATCCCAGAACATGCATATCTCAGCTTGGAACGCCACAAAAACCAAGTTATCGCCGGTTCTGCATATCAAACGCACTGTGGAGTGGTGAAAACAACAGATAACGTGCTTCCCGCATTAAATAGCTTCAAATGAGCGATTTCGATGATTCGGCATGCTTCTCGCAGAAGAAACAGCTAGATTAACGCAGAAAACGCATATCTCAGCTTGAAACCCCTCGAAAACCAAGATATCTCCTGTTCTGCATATCAAACGTACTGTGGAATGGTGAAAACACCAGAACACGTGTTTCTCGCATTAAATTGCTTCAAAAGAGCGATTTCGATGATTCTGCATATTTCTCACAGAAGCCTCACCAAGATTTTCGCAGAAAACGCATATCTCAGCTTGAAACCCCAAGAAAACCAAGATATCTCCGGTTCTGCATATCAAACGCACTGTGGAGTGGTGAAAACACCAGATAACGTTTTCCTCGCATTAAATAGCTTCAAACGAGCGATCTCGATAATTCTGCATACTTCTCACAGAAGAAACACCTAGATTATTCCAGAACATGCATATCTCAACTTTAAACCCCCACGAAAACCAAGATATCGCCAGTTCTGCATATGAAACGCACTGTGGAGTGGTGTCAACATTAGATAACGTGCTTCTCGCATTAAATAGCTCCAAAAGAGCGATTTCGATGATTCGGCATACTTCTCACAGAGGAACCACCATGATTATCCCAGAACATGCATATCTCAGCTTGGAACGCCACAAAATCCAAGATATCTCCGGTTCTGCATATCAAACACACTGTGCAGTGGTGAAAACTCCAGAAAACGAGTTTTTTCGCATTAAATAGTTCCAAAAGAGCGATTTCGATGATTCGGCACGCTTCTCACAGAAGCCTCTCCAAGATTATCGCAGAAAATGCATATCTCAGCTTGACACCCTACGAAAATCAATATATCGGCGGTTCTGCTTTTCAAGCGCACTGTGGAGTTGTGAAAACTCCAGATAAGGTGTTTCTCGCATTAAATTGCTTCCAAAGAGCGTTTTCGATGATTCTGCATACTTCTCACAGAAGCATCGCCAAGATTATCGCAGAAAATGCATATCTCAGCTTGAAACCCCACGAAATCCAAGACATCGCCGGTTCAGCATATGAACCGCACTGTGGAGTGGTGTCAACACCAGATAACGTGCTTCTCGCATTAAATAGCTCCAAAAGAGCGATTTCGATGATTCGGCATACTTCTCATAGAAGAACCACCATGATTATCCCAGAACATGCATATCTCAGATTGAAACGCCACGAAAACCAAGATATCGCCGATTCTGCATATCAAACGCACTGAGGAGTGGTGAAAACACCAGATAACGTGCTTCTCGCATCAAATAGCATCCAAAGAGCGATCTCGATGATTCGGCATACTTCTCACAGAAGCCTCACCAAGAATATCGCAGAAAATGCATATCTCAGCTTGAAACCCCACGAAATCCAAGACATCGCCGGTTCAGCATATGAAACGCACTGTGGAGTGGTGTCCACACCAGATAACGTGCTTCTCGCATTAAATAGCTCCAAAAGAGCTATTTCGATGATTCGGCATACTTCTCACAGAGGAACCACCATGCTTATCCCAGAACATGCATATCTCAGCTTGGAACGCCAGAAAAACCAAGATATCGCCGGTTCTACATATCAAACGCACTGTGGAGTGGTGAAAACAACAGATAACGTGCTTCCCGCATTAAATAGCTTCAAAAGAGCGATTTCGATGATTCGGCATGCTTCTCACAGATGAAACACCTAGATTAACGCAGAAAACGCATATCTCAGCTTGAAACCCCTCGAAAACCAAGATATCTCCTGTTCTGCATATCAAACGTACTGTGGAATGGTGAAAACACCAGAACACGTGTTTCTCGCATTAAGTAGCTTCAAAAGAGCGATTTCGATGATTCTGCATACTTCTCACAGAAGCCTCACCAAGATTATCGCAGAAAATGCATATCTCAGCTTGAAACCCCACGAAAACCAAGACATCGCCGGTACTGCATATCAAACGCACTGTGGAGTGGTCAAAACACCAGATAACGTTTTCCTCGCTTTAAGTAGCTTCAAAAGAGCGATCTCGATGATTCTGCATACTTCTCACAGAAGAAACACCTAGATTATTCCAGAACATGCATACCTCACCTTGCCATCCTACCAAAATCATGATATCGGCTGTTCGGCATGTAAAGCGCACTGTGGAGTTGTGAAAACTCCAGATAACGTGTTTCTCGCATGAAATTGCTTCCAAAGAGCGTTTTCGATGATTCTGCATACTTCTCACAGAAGAACCACCAAGATTATCGCACAAAATGCATATCTCAGCTTGACACCCCACGAAAATGAAGATATCGGAGGTACTGCATATCAAACGCACTGTGGAGTTGTGAAAACTCCATATAACGTGTTTCTCGCATTAAATAGCTTCAAAAGAGCGATTTCGATGATTCTGCATACTTCTCACAGAAGCCTCACCAAGATTATCGCAGAAAATGCATATCTCAGCTTGAAACCCCACGAAAACCAAGACACCGCCGGTACTGCATATCAAACGCACTGTGGAGTGGTCAAAACACCAGATAACGTTTTCCTCGCTTTAAATAGCTTCAAAAGAGCGATCTCGATGATTCGGCATACTTCTCACAGAAGCATCGCCAAGATTATCGCAGAAAATGCATATCTCAGCTTGAAACCCCACGAAATCCAAGACATCGCCGGTTCAGCATATGAAACGCACTGTGGAGTGGTGTCAACACCAGATAACGTGCTTCTCGCATTAAATAGCTCCAAAAGAGCGATTTCGATGATTCGGCATACTTCTCATAGAAGAACCACCATGATTATTCCAGAACATGCATATCTCAGATTGAAATGCCACGAAAACCAAGATATCGCCGATTCTGCATATCAAACGCACTGTGGAGTGGTGAAAACACCAGATAACGTTCTTCTCGCATCAAATAGCATCCAAAGAGCGATCTCGATGATTCGGCATACTTCTCACAGAAGCCTCACCAAGAATATCGCAGAAAATGCATATCTCAGCTTGAAACCCCACGAAATCCAAGACATCACCGGTTCAGCCTATGAAACGCACTGTGGAGTGGTGTCAACACCAGATAACGTGCTTCTCGCATTAAATAGCTCCAAAAGAGCGATTTCGATGATTCGGCATACTTCTCACAGAGGAACCACCATGATTATAACAGAACATGCATATCTCAGCTTGGAACGCCACAAAAACCAAGATATCGCCGGTTCTACATATCAAACGCACTGTGGAGTGGTGAAAACACCAGAAGACGTGTTTCTCGCATTAAATTGCTTCCAAAGAGCGATTTCCATGATTCGGCATACTTCTCACAGAAGAAACACCTAGATTATCCCAGAACATGCATATCTCAGCTTGAAACCCCACGAAAACCAAGATATATCCGGTTCTGCATATCAAACGCACTGTGCAGTGGTGAAAACACCAGAAAACGAGTTTTTTCGCATTAAATAGTTCCAAAAGAGCGATTTCGATGATTCGGCATGCTTCTCACAGAAGCCTCACCAAGATTATCGCAGAAAATGCATATCTCAACTTGACACCCTACGAAAATCAATATATCGGCGGTTCTGCTTATCAAGCGCACTGTGGAGTTGTGAAAACTCCAGATAACGTTTTCCTCGCATTAAATAGCTTCAAAAGAGCGATTTCGATGATTCTGCATATTTCTCACAGAAGCCTCACCAAGATTATCGCAGAAAACGCATATCTCAGCTTGAAACCCCAAGAAAACCAAGATATCTCCGGTTCTGCATATCAAACGCACTGTGGAGTGGTGAAAACACCAGATAACGTTTTCCTCGCATTAAGTAGCTTCAAAATAGCGATTTCGATGATTCTGCATACTTCTCACAGAAGCCTCACCAAGATTATCGCAGAAAATGCATGTCTCAGCTTGAAACCCCACGAAAACCAAGACATCGCCGGTACTGCATATCAAACGCACTGTGGAGTGGTCAAAACACCAGATAACGTTTTCCTCGCTTTAAGTAGCTTCAAAAGAGCGATCTCGATGATTCTGCATACTTCTCACAGAAGAAACACCTAGATTATTCCAGAACATGCATACCTCACCTTGCCACCCTACAAAAATCATGATATCGGCTGTTCGGCATGTAAAGCGCACTGTGGAGTTGTGAAAACTCCAGATAACGTGTTTCTCGCATTAAATTGCTTCCAAAGAGCGTTTTCGATGATTCTGCATACTTCTCACAGAAGAACCACCAAGATTATCGCACAAAATGCATATCTCAGCTTGACACCCCACGAAAATGAAGATATCGGAGGTACTGCATATCAAACGCACTGTGGAGTTGTGAAAACTCCATATAACGTGTTTCTCGCATTACATAGCTTCAAAAGAGCGATTTCGATGATTCTGCATACTTCTCACAGAAGCCTCACCAAGATTATCGCAGAAAATGCATATCTCAGCTTGAAACCCCACGAAAACCAAGACATCGCCGGTACTGCATATCAACCGCACTGTGGAGTGGTCAAAACACCAGATAACGTTTTCCTCGCTTTAAATAGCTTCAAAAGAGCGATCTCGATGATTCGGCATACTTCTCACAGAAGCATCGCCAAGATTATCGCAGAAAATGCATATCTCAGCTTGAAACCCCACGAAATCCAAGACATCGCCGGTTCAGCATATGAAACGCACTGTGGAGTGGTGTCAACACCAGATAACGTGCTTCTCGCATTAAATAGCTCCAAAAGAGCGATTTCGATGATTCGGCATACTTCTCACAGAGGAACCACCATGATTATAACAGAACATGCATATCTCAGCTTGGAACGCCACAAAAACCAAGATATCGCCGGTTCTACATATCAAACGCACTGTGGAGTGGTGAAAACAACAGATAACGTGCTTCCCGCATTAAATAGCTTCAAAAGAGCGATTTCGATGATTCGGCATGCTTCTCACAGATGAAACACCTAGATTATCCCAGAACATGCATATCTCAGCTTGAAATCCCACGAAAACCAAGATATCTCCGGTTCTGCATATCAAACGTACTGTGGAATGGTGAAAACACCAGAACACGTGTTTCTCGCATTAAATTGCTTCCAAAGAGCGATTTCCATGATTCGGCATACTTCTCACAGAAGAAACACCTAGATTATCCCAGAACATGCATATCTCAGCTTGAAATCCCACGAAAACCAAGATATCTCCGGTTCTGCATATCAAACGCACTGTGCAGTGGTGAAAACACCAGAAAACGAGTTTTTTCGCATTAAATAGTTCCAAAAGAGCGATTTCGATGATTCGGCATGCTTCTCACAGAAGCCTCACCAAGATTATCGCAGAAAATGCATATCTCAACTTGACACCCTACGAAAATCAATATATCGGCGGTTCTGCTTATCAAGCGCACTGTGGAGTTGTGAAAACTCCAGATAACGTTTTCCTCGCATTAAATAGCTTCAAAAGAGCGATTTCGATGATTCTGCATATTTCTCACAGAAGCCTCACCAAGATTATCGCAGAAAACGCATATCTCAGCTTGAAACCCCAAGAAAACCAAGATATCTCCGGTTCTGCATATCAAACGCACTGTGGAGTGGTGAAAACACCAGATAACGTGTTTCTCGCATCAAATCGTATCCAAAGAGCGATCTCGATGATTCGGCATACTTCTCACAAAAGCCTCACCAATATTATCGCAGAAAATGCATATCTCAGCTTGAAACCCCACGAAATCCAAGATATCTCCAGTTCTGCATATCAAACGCACTGTGCAGTGGTGAAAACACCAGAAAACGCATTTTTTCGGATTAAATAGCTCCAAAAGAGCGATTTGGATGTTTCTGCATCCTTCTCACAGAAGAAACACCAAGATTATCGAAGAGAATGCATATCTCAGCTTGAAACCCCACCAAAACCAAGATATCTCCGGTTCTGCATATCAAACGCACTGTGGAGTGGTGAAACCACCAGATAACGTTTTCCTCGCTTTAAATAGCTTCAAAAGAGCGATTTCGATGATTCTGCATATTTCTCACAGAAGCAACACAAAGATTATCCGCAGAAAACGCATATCTCAGTTTGAAACCCCACGAAAACCAAGACATCGCCGCTTCAGCATATCAAACGCACTGTGGAGTGGTGAAAACACCAGATAACGTTCTTCTCGCATCAAATAGCATCCAAAGAGCGATCTCGATGATTCGGCATACTTCTCACAGAAGCCTCACCAAGAATATCGCAGAAAATGCATATCTCAGCTTGAAACCCCACGAAATCCAAGACATCACCGGTTCAGCCTATGAAACGCACTGTGGAGTGGTGTCAACACCAGATAACGTGCTTCTCGCATTAAATAGCTCCAAAAGAGCGATTTCGATGATTCGGCATACTTCTCACAGAGGAACCACCATGATTATAACAGAACATGCATATCTCAGCTTGGAACGCCACAAAAACCAAGATATCGCCGGTTCTACATATCAAACGCACTGTGGAGTGGTGAAAACAACAGATAACGTGCTTCCCGCATTAAATAGCTTCAAAAGAGCGATTTCGATGATTCGGCATGCTTCTCACAGATGAAACACCTAGATTAACGCAGAAAACGCATATCTCAGCTTGAAACCCCTCGAAAACCAAGATATCTCCTGTTCTGCATATCAAACGTACTGTGGAATGGTGAAAACACCAGAACACGTGTTTCTCGCATTAAATTGCTTCCAAAGAGCGATTTCCATGATTCGGCATACTTCTCACAGAAGAAACACCTAGATTATCCCAGAACATGCATATCTCAACTTGACACCCTACGAAAATCAATATATCGGCGGTTCTGCTTATCAAGCGCACTGTGGAGTTGTGAAAACTCCAGATAACGTTTTCCTCGCTTTAAGTAGCTTCAAAAGAGCGATCTCGATGATTCTGCATACTTCTCACAGAAGAAACACCTAGATTATTCCAGAACATGCATACCTCACCTTGCCACCCTACAAAAATCATGATATCGGCTGTTCGGCATGTAAAGCGCACTGTGTAGTGGTCAAAACACCAGATAACGTTTTCCTCGCTTTAAATAGCTTCAAAAGAGCGATTTCGATGATTCTGCATATTTCTCACAGAAGCCTCACCAAGTTTATCGCAGAAAACGCATATCTCAGCTTGAAACCCCACGAAAACCAAGATATCTCCGGTTCTGCATATAAAACGCACTGTGGAGTGGTCAAAACACCAGATAACGTGTTTCTCGCATTAAATAACTACAAAAGAGCGATTTGGATGTTTCTGCATACTTCACACAGATGCCTCACCAAGATTATCGCAGAAAATGCATATCTCAGCTTTAAACCCCACGAAAACCAAGATATCGCCGGTTCTGCATATGAAACGCACTGTGGAGTGGTGAAAACACCAGATAACGTGTTTCTCGCATCAAATCGCATCCAAAGAGCGATCTCGATGATTCGGCATACTTCTCACAAAAGCCTCACCAATATTATCGCAGAAAATGCATATCTCAGCTTGAAACCCCACGAAATCCAAGATATCTCCAGTTCTGCATATCAAACGCACTGTGCAGTGGTGAAAACACCAGAAAACGCATTTTTTCGGAGTAAATAGCTCCAAAAGAGCGATTTGGATGTTTCTGCATCCTTCTCACAGAAGAAACACCAAGATTATCGAAGAGAATGCATATCTCAGCTTGAAACCCCACCAAAACCAAGATATCTCCGGTTCTGCATATCAAACGCACTGTGGAGTGGTGAAACCACCAGATAACGTTTTCCTCGCTTTAAATAGCTTCAAAAGAGCGATTTCGATGATTCTGCATATTTCTCACAGAAGCCACACAAAGATTATCCGCAGAAAACGCATATCTCAGTTTGAAACCCCACGAAAACCAAGACATCGCCGCTTCAGCATATGAAACGCACTGTGGAGTGGTGTCAACACAAGATAACATGCTTCTCGCATTAAATAGCTCCAAAAGAGCGATTTCGATGATTCGGCATACTTCTCATAGAAGAACCACCACGATTATCCCAGAACATGCATATCTCAGATTGAAACGCCACGAAAACCAAGATATCGCCGATTCTGCATATCAAACGCACTGTGGAGTGGTGAAAACACCAGATAACGTGCTTCTCGCATTAAATAGATTCAAAAGAGCGATTTCGATGATTCTGCATACTTCTCGCTGAAGCCTCACCAAGATTATCGCATAAAAAGCATATTTCAGCTTGAAACCCCACGAAAACCAAGATATCTCCGGTTCTGCATATCAAACGCCCTGTGGAGTAGTGAAAACACCAGATAAAGTGTTTCTCGGATTAAATAGCTCCAAAAGAGCGATTTCGAAGATTCTGCATACTTCTCACAGAAGCCTCTCCAAGATTATCGCAGAAAACGCACATCTCAGCTTGAAACCACACGAAAACCAAGATACATCCGGTTCTGCATATCAAACGCACTGTGGAGTTGTGAAAACACCAGATAACGTGTTTCTCGCATTAAATTGCTTCAAGAGAGCGATTTCGATGATTCTGCATACTTCTCATAGAAGCCTCATCAAGATTATCGCAGAAAATGCATATCTCAGCTTGAAACCCCACGAAATCCAAGACATCGCCGGTTCAGCGTATGAAACGCACTGTGGAGTGGTGAAAACACCAGAAAACGAATTTTTTCGCATTAAATAGCTCCAAAAGAGCGATTCCGATGTTTCTGCATACTTCTCACAGAAGAAACACCTAGATTATTCCAGAACATGCATACCTCAGCTTGCCACCCTAACAAAATCAAGATATCGGCTGTTCGGCTTGTCAAGCGCACTGTGGAGTTGTGAAAACTCCAGATAACGTGCTTCCCGCATTAAATATCACAAAAGCTGCGATTTCGAAGATTCGGCATCCTTCTCACAGAAGAAACACCAAGATTATCGAAGAAAATGCATATCTCAGCTTGAAACCCCACTAAAACCAAGATATCTCCGGTTCTGCATATCAAACGCACTGTGGAGTGGTGAAAACACCAGATAACGTTTTCCTCGCATTAAATAGCTTCAAAAGAGCGATTTCGATGATTCTGCAACCTTCTCACAGAAGAAACACCAAGATTATCGCAGAAAATGCATATCTCAGCTTGAACCCCCACGAAAACCAAGATATCTCCCTTTCTGCATATCAAACGCACTGTGCAGTGGTGAAAACACCAGAAAACTTGTTTTTTCGCATTAAATAGTTCCAAAAGAGCGATTTCGATGATTCGGCATGCTTCTCACAGATGCCTCACCAAGATTATCGCAGAAAATGCATATCTCAGCTTGACACCCTACGAAAATCAAGATATCGGCGGTTCTGCTCATCAAGCGCACTGTGGAGTTGTGAAAACTCCAGATAACGTGTTTCTCGCATTAAATTGCTTCCAAAGAGCGTTTTTGATGATTCTGCCTACTTCTCACAGAAGAACCACCAAGATTATCGCCCAAAACGCATATCTCAGCTTGACACCCCACGAAAATGAAGATATCGGAGGTACTGCATATCAAACGCACTGTGGAGTTGTGAAAACTCCATATGACGTGTTTCTCGCATTAAATAGCTTCAAAAGTGCGATTTGGATGTTTCTGCATACTTATCACAGAAGCCTCACCAAGATTATCGCAGAAAACGCATATCTCAGTTCGAAACACCACGAAAACCAAGATATCTCCGGTTCTGCATATGAAACGCACTGTGGAGTGGTGAAAACACCAAATAACGTGTTTCTCGCATCAAATAGCATCCAAAGAGCGATCTCGATGATTCTGCATACTTCTCACAGACGCCTCACCAAGATTATCGCAGAAAACGCATATCTCAGTTCGAAACACCACTAAAACCAAGATATCTCCGGTTCTGCATATCAAACGCACTGTGGAGTGGTCAAAACACCAGATAACGTGCTTCTCGCATTAAATAGCTTCAAAAGAGCGATTTCGATGATTCTGCATACTTGTCACAGAACAACCACCAAGATTATACCAGAACATGCATATCTCAGCTTGAAACCACACGAAAACCAAGACATCGCCGGTTCAGCATATGAACCGCACTGTGGAGTGGTGCCAACACCAGATAACGTGCTTCTCGCATTAAATAGCATCCTAAGAGCGATCTCGACGATTCTGCATACTTCTCACAGAAGCCTCTCCAAGATTATCGCAGAAAACGCACATCTCAGCTTGAAACCACACGAAAACCAAGATATATCCGGTTCTGCATATCAAACGCACTGTGGAGTGGTGAAAACACCAGATAACGTGTTTCTCGCATTAAATTGCTTCAAGAGAGCGATTTCGATGATTCTGCATACTTCTCACAGAAGCCTCACCAAGATTATCGCAGAAAATGCATATCTCAGCTTGAAACCCCACGAAATCCAAGACATCGCCGGTTCAGCGTATGAAACGCACTGTGGAGTGGTGAAAACACCAGAAAACGAATTTTTTCGCATTAAATAGCTCCCAAAGAGCGATTTCGATGTTTCTGCATACTTCTCACAGAAGAAACACCTAGATTATTCCAGAACATGCATACCTCAGCTTGCCACCCTAACAAAATCAAGATATCGGCTGTTCGGCTTGTCAAGCGCACTGTGGAGTTGTGAAAACTCCAGATAACGTGTTTATTCGCATTAAATAGCACAAAAGCTGCGATTTCGAAGATTCGGCATCCTTCTCACAGAAGAAACACCAAGATTATCGAAGAAAATGCATATCTCAGCTTGAAACCCCACTAAAACCAAGATATCTGCGGTTCTGCATATCAAACGCACTGTGGAGTGGTGAAAACACCAGATAACGTTTTCCTCGCATCAAATAGCATCCAAAGAGCGATCTCGATGATTCTGCATACTTCTCACAGAAGCCTCTCCAAGATTATCGCAGAAAACGCACATCTCAGCTTGAAACCACACGAAAACCAAGAAATATCCGGTTCTGCATATCAAACGCACTGTGGAGTGGTGAAAACACCAGATAACGTGTTTCTCGCATTAAATTGCTTCAAGAGAGCGATTTCGATGATTCTGCATACTTCTCACAGAAGCCTCACCAAGATAATCGCAGAAAATGCATATCTCAGCTTGACACCCTACGAAAATCAAGATATCGGCGGTTCTGCTCATCAAGCGTACTGTGGAGTTGTGAAAACTCCAGATAACGTGTTTCTCGCATTAAATTGCTTCCAAAGAGCGTTTTTGATGATTCTGCCTACTTCTCACAGAAGAACCACCAAGATTATCGCCCAAAATGCATATCTCAGCTTGAACCCCCACGAAAACCAAGATATCCCCGGTTCTGCATATCAAACGAACTGTGCAGTGGTCAAAACTCCATATAACGTGTTTCTCGCATTAAATAGCTTCAAAAGAGCGATTTGGATGTTTCTGCATACTTCTCACAGAAGCCTCACCAAGATTATCGCAGATAACGCATATCTCAGTTCGAAACACCACGAAAACCAAGATATCTCCGGTTCTGCATATAAAGCGCACTGTGGAGTGGTCAAAACACCAGATAACGTGTTTCTCGCATTACATAGCTCCAAAAGAGCGATTTCGATGATTCGGCATGCTTCTCACAGGAGAAACACCAAGATTAACGCAGAAAACGCATATCTCAGCTTGCAACACCACGAAAACCAAGATATCTCCTGTTCTGCTTATCAAACGTACTGTGGAATGGTGAAAACACCAGAACAAGTGTTTCTCGCATTAGATTGCTTCCAAAGAGCGATTTCCATGATTCGGCTTACATCTCACAGAAGAAACACCTAGATTATCCCAGAACATGCATATCTCAGCTTGAAACCCCACGAAAACCAAGATATCTCCCTTTCTGTATATCAAACGCACTGTGCAGTGGTGAAAACACCAGAAAACGAGTTTTTTCGCATTAAATAGTTCCAAAAGAGCGATTTCGATGATTCGGCATGCTTCTCACAGATGCCTCACCAAGATTATCGCAGAAAATGCATATCTCAGCTTGACACCCTACGAAAATCAAGATATCGGCGGTTCTGCTCATCAAGCGCACTGTGGAGTTGTGAAAACTCCATATGACGTGTTTCTCGCATTAAATTGCTTCAAAAGTGCGATTTGGATGTTTCTGCATACTTATCACAGAAGCCTCTCCAAGATCATCGCAGAAAACGCACATCTCAGTTCGAAACACCACGAAAACCAAGATATCTCCGGTTCTGCATATGAAACGCACTGTGGAGTGGTGAAAACACCAAATAACGTGTTTCTCGCATTAAATTGCTTCAAGAGAGCGATTTCGATGATTCTGCATACTTCTCACAGAAGCCTCACCAAGATTATCGCAGAAAATGCATATCTCAGCTTGAAACCCCACGAAATCCAAGACATCGCCGGTTCTGCATATCAAACGCACTGTGGAGTGGTCAAAACACCAGATAACGTGCTTCTCGCATTAAATAACTTCAAAAGAGCGATTTCGACGATTCTGCATACTTGTCACAGAACAAGCACCAAGATTATACCAGAACATGCATATCTCAGCTTGAAACCCCACGAAAACCAAGACATCGCCGGTTCAGCATATGAACCGCACTGTGGAGTGGTGCCAACACCAGATAACGTGCTTCTCGCATTAAATAGCTTCAAAAGAGCGACTTCGATGATTCTGCATACTTCTCACAGAAGCCTCACCAGGATTATCGCAGAAAATGCATATCTGTGCTTGATACCCCACGAAAATCAAGATATCGGCTGTTCTGCATATGAAACGCACTGTGGAGTGGTGAAAACACCAGATAACGTGTTTATTCGCATTAAATAGCACAAAAGCTGCGATTTCGAAGATTCGGCATCCTTCTCACAGAAGAAACACCAAGATTATCGAAGAAAATGCATATCTCAGTTCGAAACACCACGAAAACCAAGATATCTCCGGTTCTGCATATGAAACGCACTGTGGAGTGGTGAAAATACCAAATAACGTGTTTCTCGCATCAAATAGCATCCAAAGAGCGATCTCGATGATTCTGCATACTTCTCACAGAAGCCTCTCCAAGATTATCGCAGAAAACGCATATCTCAGTTCGAAACACCACTAAAACCAAGATATCTCCGGTTCTGCATATCAAACGCACTGTGGAGTGGTCAAAACACCAGATAACGTGCTTCTCGCATTAAATAGCTCCAAAAGAGCGATTTCGATGATTCTGCATACTTCTCACAGAACAACCACCAAGATTATACCAGAACATGCATATCTCAGCTTGAAATCCCACGAAAACCAAGATATCTCCGGTTCTGCATATCAAACGCACTGTGCAGTGGTGAAAACACCAGAAAACGAATTTTTAAACATTAAATAGCTCCAAAAGAGCGATTTCGATGATTCTGCATACTTCTCACAGAAGAACCACCAAGATTATCCCAGAACATGCATATCTCAACTTTAAACCCCCACGAAAACCAAGATATCGCCGGTTCTGCATATGAAACGCACTGTGGTGTGTTGTCAACACCAGATAACGTGCTTCTCGCATTAAATAGCTCCAAAAGAGCGATTTTGATGATTCGGCATAATTCTCACAGAGGAATCACCATGATTATCCCAGAACATGCATATCTCAGCTTGGAACGCCACAAAAACCAAGATATCGCCGATTCCGCTTATCAACCGCACTGTGGAGTGGTGAAAACAACAGATAACGTGCTTCCCGCATTAAATAGCTTCAAAAGAGCGATTTCGATGATTCGGCATGCTTCTCACAGAAGAAACACCAAGATTAACGCAGAACACGCATATCTCAGCTTGAAACCCCTCGAAAACCGAGATATCTCCTGTTCTGCATATCAAACGTACTGTGGAATTGTGAAAACACCAGAAAACGAGTTTTTTCGCATTAAATAGTTCCAAAAGAGCGATTTGGATGTTTCTGCATACTTCTCACAGAAGCCTCACCAAGATTATACCAGAAAATGCATATCTCAGCTTGAAACCCCACGAAAACCAAGATATCGCCGGTTCTGCATATGAAACGCACTGTGGAGTGGTGAAAACACCAGATAACGTGTTTCTAGCATCAAATAGCATCCAAAGAGCGATCTCGATGATTCTGCATACTTCTCACAGAAGAAACACCTAGATTATTCCAGAACATGCATATCTCAGTTTGCCACTCTACGAAAATCAAGATATCGGCTGTTCGGCTTGTCAAGCGCACTGTGGAGTTGTGAAAACTCCAGATAACGTGTTTCTCGCATTAAATTGCTTCCAAAGAGCGTTTTCGATGATTCTGCATACTTCTCACAGAAACCTCACCAAGATTATCGCAGAAAACGCATAACTCAGTTTGAAGCCCCACGAAAACCAAGACATCGCCGGTTCAACATATGAAACGCACTGTGGAGTGGTGTCAACACCAGATAACGTGCTTCTCGCATTAAATAGCTGCAAAAGAGCGATTTCGATGATTCGGCACACTTCTCACAGAGGAACCACCATGATTATCCCAGAACATGCATATCTCAGCTTGGAACGCCACAAAAACCAAGATATCGCCGGTTCTGCATATCAAACGCACTGTGGAGTGGTGAAAACAACAGATAACGTGCTTCCCGCATTAAATAGCTTCAAAGAAGCGATTTCGATGATTCGGCATGCTTCTCACAGAAGAAACACCAAGATTAACGCAGAAAACGCATATCTCAGCTTGAAACCCCACGAAAACCATGATATCTCCTGTTCTGCATATCAAACGTACTGTGGAATGGTGAAAACACCAGAACAAGCGATTCTAGCATTAAATTGCTTCCAAAGAGCGATCTCGATGATTCTGCATACTTCTCACAGAAGCCTCTCCAAGATTATCGCAGAAAACGCACATCTCAGCTTGAAACCACACGAAAACCAAGATATATCCGGTTCTGCATATCAAACGCACTGTGGAGTGGTGAAAACACCAGATAACGTGTTTCTCGCATTAAATTGCTTCAAGAGAGCGATTTCGATGATTCTGCATACTTCTCACAGAAGCCTCACCAAGATAATCGCAGAAAATGCATATCTCAGCATGATACCCCACGAAAACCAAAACATCGCCGGTACTGCATATCAAACGTACTGTGGAGTGGTGAAAACACCAGATAACGTTTTCCTCGCATTAAATAGCTTCAAAAGAGCGATTTCGATGATTCGGCATACTTCTCATAGAAGAACCACCATGATTATCCCAGAACATGCATATCTCAGATTGAAACGCCACGAAAACCAAGATATCGCCGATTCTGCATATCAAACGAACTGTGGAGTGGTGAAAACACCAGATAACGTGCTTCTCGCATTAAATAGCTTCAAAAGAGCGATTTCGAAGAATCGGTATCCTTCTCACAGAAGAAACACCAAGATTATCGAAGAAAATGCATATCTCAGCTTGAAACCCGACTAAAACCAAGATATCTCCGGTTCTGCATATCAAACGCACTGTGGAGTTGTGAAAACACCAGATAACGTGCTTCTCGCATTAAATAGCTTCAAAAGAGCGATTTCGATGATTCGGCATCCTTCTCACAGAAGAAACACCAAGCTTATCGAAGAAAATGCATATCTCAGCTTGAAACCCCACTAAAACCAAGATATCTCCGGATCTGCATATCAAACGCACTGTGGAGTGGTGAAAACTCCAGATAACGTGTTTCTCGCATTAAATTGCTTCCAAAGAGCGTTTTTGATGATTCTGCCTACTTCTCACAGAAGAACCACCAAGATTATCGCCCAAAATGCATATCTCAGCTTGACACCCCACGAAAATGAAGATATCGGAGGTACTGCATATCAAACGCACTGTGGAGTTGTGAAAACTCCATATGACGTGTTTCTCGCATTAAATAGCTTCAAAAGTGCGATTTGGATGTTTCTGCATACTTCTCACAGAAGCCTCACCAAGATTATCGCAGAAAACGCATATCTCAGTTCGAAACACCACGAAAACCAAGATATCTCCGGTTCTGCATATGAAACGCACTGTGGAGTGGTGAAAATACCAAATAACGTGTTTCTCGCATCAAATAGCATCCAAAGAGCCATCTCGATGATTCTGCATACTTCTCACAGAAGCCTCTCCAAGATTATCGCAGAAAACGCATATCTCAGTTCGAAACACCACTAAAACCAAGATATCTCCGGTTCTGCATATCAAACGCACTGTGGAGTGGTGAAAACACCAGATAACGTGTTTCTCGCATTAAATAGCTCCAAAAGAGCGATTTCGATGATTCTGCATACTTCTCACAGAAGCCTCACCAAGATAATCGCAGAAAATGCATATCTCAGCATGATACCCCACGAAAACCAAAACATCGCCGGTACTGCATATCAAACGTACTGTGGAGTGGTGAAAACACCAGATAACGTTTTCCTCGCATTAAATAGCTTCAAAAGAGCGATTTCGATGATTCGGCATACTTCTCATAGAAGAACCACCATGATTATCCCAGAACATGCATATCTCAGATTGAAACGCCACGAAAACCAAGATATCGCCGATTCTGCATATCAAACGAACTGTGGAGTGGTGAAAACACCAGATAACGTGCTTCTCGCATTAAATAGCTTCAAAAGAGCGATTTCGATGATTCTGCATACTTCTCACTGAAGCCTCACCAAGATTATCGCAGAAAAAGCATATCTCAGCTTGAAACCCCACGAAATCCAAGATATCTCCGGTTCTGCATATCAAACGCACTGTGCAGTGGTGAAAACACCAGAAAACGAATTTTTTCGCATTAAATAGCTCCAAAAGAGCGATTTCGATGTTTCTGCATACTTCTCACAGAAGAAACACCTAGATTATTCCAGAACATGCATACCTCAGCTTGCCACACTAACAAAATCAAGATATCGGCTGTTCGGCATGTCAAGCGCACTGTGGAGTTGTGAAAACTCCAGATAACGTGTTTTTTCGCATTAAATAGCACGAAAGCTGCGATTTCGAAGATTCGGTATCCTTCTCACGGAAGAAACACCAAGATTATCGAAGAAAATGCATATCTCAGCTTGAAACCCCACTAAAACCAAGATATCTCCGGTTCTGCATATCAAACGCACTGCGGAGTGGTGAAAACACCAGATAACGTTTTCCTCGCATTAAATAGCTTCAAAAGAGCGATTTCGATGATTCTGCATACTTCTCACTGAAGCCTCACCAAGATTATCGCAGAAAAAGCATATCTCAGCTTGAAACCCCACGAAATCCAAGATATCTCCGGTTCTGCATATCAAACGCACTGTGCAGTGGTGAAAACTCCAGATAACGTGTTTTTTCGCATTAAATAGCACGAAAGCTGCGATTTCGAAGATTCGGTATCCTTCTCACAGAAGAAACACCAAGATTATCGAAGAAAATGCATATCTCAGCTTGAAACCCCACGAAAACCAAGATATCTCCAGTTCTGCATATCAAACGCGCTGTGCAGTGGTGAAAACACCAGAAAACGGATTTTTTCGGATTAAATAGCTCCTAAAGAGCGATTTGGATGATTCTGCATCCTTCTCACAGAAGAAACACCAAGATTATCGAAGAGAATGCATATCTCAGCTTGAAACCCCACGAAAACCAAGATATCTCCGGTTCTGCATATCAAACGCACTGTGGAGTGGTGAAAACACCAGATAACGTGCTTCTCGCATTAAATAGCTTCAAAAGAGCGATTTCGATGATTCGGCATCCTTCTCACAGAAGAAACACCAAGCTTATCGAAGAAAATGCATATCTCAGCTTGAAACCCCACTAAAACCAAGATATCTCCGGTTCTGCATATCAAACGCACTGTGGAGTGGTGAAAACACCAGATAACGTTTTCCTCGCATTAAATAGCTTCAAAAGAGCGATTTCGATGATTCTGCATCCTTCTCACAGAAGAAACACCAAGATTATCGCAGAAAATGCATATCTCAGCTTGAACCCCCACGAAAACCAAGATATCTCCGGTTCTGCATATCAAACGAACTGTGCAGTGGTCAAAACTCCATATAACGTGTTTCTCGCATTAAATAGCTTCAAAAGAGCGATTTGGATGTTTCTGCATACTTCTCACAGAAGCCTCACCAAGATTATCGCAGATAACGCATATCTCAGTTCGAAACACCACGAAAACCAAGATATCTCCGGTTCTGCATATAAAACGCACTGTGGAGTGGTCAAAACACCAGATAACGTGTTCCTCGCATTAAATAACTTCAAAAGAGTAATTTGGATGTTTCTGCATACTTCTCACAGAAGCCTCACCAAGATTATCGCTGAAAATGCATATGTCAGCTTGAAACCCCACGAAAACCAAGATATCGCCGGTTCTGCAAATGAAACGCACTGTGGACTGGTGAAAACACCAGATAACGTGTTTCTCGCATTACATAGCTCCAAAAGAGCGATTTCGATGATTCGGCATGCTTCTCACAGAAGAAACACCAAGATTAACGCAGAAAACGCATATCTCAGCTTGCAACCCCACGAAAACCATGATATCTCCTGTTCTGCTTATCAAACGTACTGTGGAATGGTGAAAACACCAGAACAAGTGTTTCTCGCATTAGATTGCTTCCAAAGAGCGATTTCCATGATTCGGCTTACATCTCACAGAAGAAACACCTAGATTATCCCAGAACATGCATATCTCAGCTTGAAACCCCACGAAAACCAAGATATCTCCCTTTCTGCATACCAAACGCACTGTGCAGTGGTGAAAACACCAGAAAACGAGTTTTTTCGCATTAGATAGTTCCAAAAGAGCGATTTCGATGATTCGGCATGCTTCTCACAGATGCCTCACCAAGATTATCGCAAAAAATGCATATCTCAGCTTGACACCCTACGAAAATCAAGATATCGGCGGTTCTGCTCATCAAGCGTACTGTGGAGTTGTGAAAACTCCAGATAACGTGTTTCTCGCATTAAATTGCTTCCAAAGAGCGTTTTTGATGATTCTGCCTACTTCTCACAGAAGAACCACCAAGATTATCGCCCAAAATGCATATCTCAGCTTGACACCCCACGAAAATGAAGATATCGGAGGTACTGCATATCAAACGCACTGTGGAGTTGTGAAAACTCCATATGACGTGTTTCTCGCATTAAATAGCTTCAAAAGTGCGATTTGGATGTTTCTGCATACTTCTCACAGAAGCCTCACCAAGATTATCGCAGAAAACGCATATCTCAGTTCGAAACACCACGAAAACCAAGATATCTCCGGTTCTGCATATGAAACGCACTGTGGAGTGGTGAAAATACCAAATAACGTGTTTCTCGCATCAAATAGCATCCAAAGAGCGATCTCGATGATTCTGCATACTTCTCACAGAAGCCTCTCCAAGATTATCGCAGAAAACGCATATCTCAGTTCGAAACACCACTAAAACCAAGATATCTCCGGTTCTGCATATCAAACGCACTGTGGAGTGGTCAAAACACCAGATAACGTGCTTCTCGCATTAAATAGCTCCAAAAGAGCGATTTCGATGATTCTGCATACTTCTCACAGAACAACCACCAAGATTATACCAGAACATGCATATCTCAGCTTGAAATCCCACGAAAACCAAGATATCTCCGGTTCTGCATATCAAACGCACTGTGCAGTGGTGAAAACACCAGAAAACGAATTTTTTCACATTAAATATCTCCAAAAGAGCGATTTCGATGATTCTGCATACTTCTCACAGAAGAACCACCAAGATTAACGCAGAACACGCATATCTCAGCTTGAAACCCCTCGAAAACCGAGATATCTCCGGTTCTGCATATCAAACGTACTGTGGAATTGTGAAAACACCAGAAAACGAGATTTTTCGCATTAAATAGTTCCAAAAGAGCGATTTGGATGTTTCTGCATACTTCTCACAGAAGCCTCACCAAGATTATCCCAGAAAATGCATATCTCAGCTTGAAACCCCACGAAAACCAAGATATCGCCGGTTCTGCATATGAAACGCACTGTGGAGTGGTGAAAACACCAGATAACGTGTTTCTCGCATCAAATGGCATCCAAAGAGCGATCTCGATGATTCGGCATACTTCTCACAGAACAACCACCAAGATTATACCAGAACATGCATATCTCAGCTTGAAACCCCACGAAAACCAAGATATCTCCGTTTCTGCATATCAAACGCACTGTGCAGTGGTGAAAACACCAGAAAACGCATTTTTTCGGATTAAATAGCTCCAAAAGAGCGATTTGGATGTTTCTGCATCCTTCTCACAGAACAACCACCAAGATTATACCAGAAAATGCATATCTCAGCTTAAAACCCCACCAAAACCAAGATATCTCCGGTTCTGCATATCAAACGCCCTGTGGAGTAGTGAAAACACCAGATAACGTGTTACTCGCATTAAATAGCTCCAAAAGAGCGATTTCGATGTTTCTGCATTCTTCTCACTGAAGCCTCACCAAGATTATCGCAGAAAACGCATATCTCAGTTTGAAGCCCCACGAAAACCAAGACATCGCCGGTTCAACATATGAAACGCACTGTGGAGTGGTGTCAACACCAGATAACGTGCTTCTCGCATTAAATAGCTGCAAAAGAGCGATTTCGATGATTCGGCACACTTCTCACAGAGGAACCACCATGATTATCCAAAGAACATGCATATCTCAGCTTGGAACGCCACAAAAACCAAGATATCGCCGGTTCTGCATATCAAACGCACTGTGGAGTGGTGAAAACAACAGATAACGTGCTTCCCGCATTAAATAGCTTAAAAGAAGCGATTTCGATGATTCGGCATGCTTCTCACAGAAGAAACACCAAGATTAACGCAGAAAACGCATATCTCAGCTTGAAACCCCACGAAAACCATGATATCTCCTGTTCTGCATATCAAACGTACTGTGGAATGGTGAAAACACCAGAAAACGGATTTTTTCGGATTAAATAGCTCCAAAAGTGCGATTTGGATGATTCTGCATCCTTCTCACAGAAGAAACACCAAGATTATCGAAGAGAATGCATATCTCAGCTTGAACCCCCACGAAAACCAAGATATCTCCGGTTCTGCATATCAAACGAACTGTGCAGTGGTCAAAACTCCATATAACGTGTTTCTCGCATTAAATAGCTTCAAAAGAGCGATTTGGATGTTTCTGCATACTTCTCACAGAAGCCTCACCAAGATTATCGCAGATAACGCATATCTCAGTTCGAAACACCACGAAAACCAAGATATCTCCGGTTCTGCATATAAAACGCACTGTGGAGTGGTCAAAACACCAGATAACGTGTTTCTCGCATTAAATAACTTCAAAAGAGTGATTTGGATGTTTCTGCATACTTCTCACAGAAGCCTCACCAAGATTATCGCTGAAAATGCATATGTCAGCTTGAAACCCCACGAAAACCAAGATATCGCCGGTTCTGCAAATGAAACGCACTGTGGACTGGCGAAAACACCAGATAACGTGTTTCTCGCATTACATAGCTCCAAAAGAGCGATTTCGATGATTCGGCATGCTTCTCACAGAAGAAACACCAAGATTAACGCAGAAAACGCATATCTCAGCTTGCAACCCCACGAAAACCATGATATCTCCTGTTCTGCTTATCAAACGTACTGTGGAATGGTGAAAACACCAGAACAAGTGTTTCTCGCATTAGATTGCTTCCAAAGAGCGATTTCCATGATTCGGCTTACATCTCACAGAAGAAACACCTAGATTATCCCAGAACATGCATATCTCAGCTTGAAACCCCACGAAAACCAAGATATCTCCCTTTCTGCATACCAAACGCACTGTGCAGTGGTGAAAACACCAGAAAACGAGTTTTTTCGCATTAGATAGTTCCAAAAGAGCGATTTCGATGATTCGGCATGCTTCTCACAGATGCCTCACCAAGATTATCGCAGAAAATGCATATCTCAGCTTGACACCCTACGAAAATCAAGATATCGGCGGTTCTGCTCATCAAGCGTACTGTGGAGTTGTGAAAACTCCAGATAACGTGTTTCTCGCATTAAATTGCTTCCAAAGAGCGTTTTTGATGATTCTGCCTACTTCTCACAGAAGAACCACCAAGATTATCGCCCAAAATGCATATCTCAGCTTGACACCCCACGAAAATGAAGATATCGGAGGTACTGCATATCAAACGCACTGTGGAGTTGTGAAAACTCCATATGACGTGTTTCTCGCATTAAATAGCTTCAAAAGTGCGATTTGGATGTTTCTGCATACTTCTCACAGAAGCCTCACCAAGATTATCGCAGAAAACGCATATCTCAGTTCGAAACACCACGAAAACCAAGATATCTCCGGTTCTGCATATGAAACGCACTGTGGAGTGGTGAAAATACCAAATAACGTGTTTCTCGCATCAAATAGCATCCAAAGAGCGATCTCGATGATTCTGCATACTTCTCACAGAAGCCTCTCCAAGATTATCGCAGAAAACGCATATCTCAGTTTGAAACACCACTAAAACCAAGATATCTCCGGTTCTGCATATCAAACGCACTGTGGAGTGGTCAAAACACCAGATAACGTGCTTCTCGCATTAAATAGCTCCAAAAGAGCGATTTCGATGATTCGGCATGCTTCTCACAGAAGAACCACCAAGATTATCCCAGAACATGCATATCTCAACTTTAAACCCCCACGAAAACCAAGATATCGCCGGTTCTGCATATGAAACGCACTGTGGTGTGGTGTCAACACCAGATAACGTGCTTCTCGCATTAAATAGCTCCAAAAGAGCGATTTTGATGATTCGGCATACTTCTTACAGAGGAATCACCATGATTATCCCAGAACATGCATATCTCAGCTTGGAACGCCACAAAAACCAAGATATCGCCGATTCCGCTTATCAACCGCACTGTGGAGTGGTGAAAACAACAGATAACGTGCTTCCCGCATTAAATAGCTTCAAAAGAGCGATTTCGATGATTCGGCATGCTTCTCACAGAAGAAACACCAAGATTAACGCAGAACACGCATATCTCAGCTTGAAACCCCTCGAAAACCGAGATATCTCCTGTTCTGCATATCAAACGTACTGTGGAATTGTGAAAACACCAGAAAACGAGTTTTTTCGCATTAAATAGTTCCAAAAGAGCGATTTGGATGTTTCTGCATACTTCTCACAGAAGCCTCACCAAGATTATCGCAGAAAACGCATATCTCAGTTTGAAGCCCCACGAAAACCAAGACATCGCCGGTTCAACATATGAAACGCACTGTGGAGTGGTGTCAACACCAGATAACGTGCTTCTCGCATTAAATAGCTGCAAAAGAGCGATTTCGATGATTCGGCACACTTCTCACAGAGGAACCACCATGATTATCCCAGAACATGCATATCTCAGCTTGGAACGCCACAAAAACCAAGATATCGCCGGTTCTGCATATCAAACGCACTGTGGAGTGGTGAAAACAACAGATAACGTGCTTCCCGCATTAAATAGCTTCAAAGAAGCGATTTCGATGATTCGGCATGCTTCTCACAGAAGAAACACCAAGATTAACGCAGAAAACGCATATCTCAGCTTGAAACCCCACGAAAACCATGATATCTCCTGTTCTGCATATCAAACGTACTGTGGAATGGTGAAAACACCAGAACAAGCGTTTCTCGCATTAAATTGCTTCCAAAGAGCGTTTTCGATGATTCTGCATACTTCTCACAGAAACCTCACCAAGATTATCGCAGAAAATGCATATCTCAGCTTGAAACCCCACGAAAACCAAGATATCGCCGGGTCTGCAAATGAAACGCACTGTCGAGTGGTGAAAACACCAGATAACGTGTTTCTCGCATCAAATAGCATCCAAAGAGCGATCTCGATGATTCTGCATACTTCTCACAGAAGAAACACCTAGATTATTCCAGAACATGCATATCTCAGCTTGCCACCCTACGAAAATCAAGATATCGGCTGTTCGGCTTGTCAAGCGCACTGTGGAGTTGTGAAAACTTCAGATAACGTGTTTCTCGCATTAAATTGCTTCCAAAGAGCGTTTTCGATGATTCTGCATACTTCTCACAGAAACCTCACCAAGATTATCGCAGAAAATGCATATCTCAGCTTGAAACCCCACGAAAACCAAGATATCGCCGGTTCTGCATATGAAACGCACTGGGGAGTGGTGAAAACCCCAGATAACGTGTTTCTCGCATTAAATTGCTTCCAAAGAGCGTTTTTGATGATTCTGCCTACTTCTCACAGAAGAACCACCAAGATTATCGCCCAAAATGCATATCTCAGCTTGACACCTCACGAAAATGAAGATATCGGAGGTACTGCATATCAAACGCACTGTGGAGTTGTGAAAACTCCATATGACGTGTTTCTCGCATTAAATAGCTTCAAAAGTGCGATTTGGTTGTTTCTGCATACTTCTCACAGAAGCCTCACCAAGATTATCGCAGAAAACGCATATCTCAGTTCGAAACACCACGAAAACCAAGATATCTCCGGTTCTGCATATGAAACGCACTGTGGAGTGGTGAAAATACCAAATAACGTGTTTCTCGCATCAAATAGCATCCAAAGAGCGATCTCGATGATTCTGCATACTTCTCACAGAAGCCTCTCCAAGATTATCGCAGAAAACGCATATCTCAGTTTGAAACACCACTAAAACCAAGATATCTCCGGTTCTGCATATCAAACGCATTGTGGAGTGGTCAAAACACCAGATAACGTGCTTCTCGCATTAAATAGCTCCAAAAGAGCGATTTCGATGATTCTGCATACTTCTCACAGAACAACCACCAAGATTATACCAGAACATGCATATCTCAGCTTGAAATCCCACGAAAACCAAGATATCTCCGGTTCTGCATATCAAACGCACTGTGCAGTGGTGAAAACACCAGAAAACGCATTTTTTCGGATTAAATAGCTCCAAAAGAGCGATTTGGATGTTTCTGCATCCTTCTCACAGAACAACCACCAAGATTATACCAGAAAATGCATATCTCAGCTTGAAACCCCACCAAAACCAAGATATCTCCGGTTCTGCATATCAAACGCCCTGTGGAGTAGTGAAAACACCAGATAACGTGTTACTCGCATTAAATAGCTCCAAAAGAGCGATTTCGATGTTTCTGCATTCTTCTCACTGAAGCCTCACCAAGATTTTCGCAGAAAACGCATATCTCAGTTTGAAGCCCCACGAAAACCAAGACATCGCCGGTTCAACATATGAAACGCACTGTGGAGTGGTGTTAACACCAGATAACGTGCTTCTCGCATTAAATAGCTGCAAAAGAGCGATTTCGATGATTCGGCACACTTCTCACAGAGGAACCACCATGATTATCCCAGAACATGCATATCTCAGCTTGGAACGCCACAAAAACCAAGATATCGCCGGTTCTGCATATCAAACGCACTGTGGAGTGGTGAAAACAACAGATAACGTGCTTGCCGCATTAAATAGCTTCAAAGAAGCGATTTCGATGATTCGGCATGCTTCTCACAGAAGAAACACCAAGATTAACGCAGAAAACGCATATCTCAGCTTGAAACCCCACGAAAACCATGATATCTCCTGTTCTGCATATCAAACGTACTGTGGAATGGTGAAAACACCAGAACAAGCGTTTCTCGCATTAAAATGCTTCCAAAGAGCGATTTCCATGATTCGGCATACTTCTCACAGAGGAACCACAATGATTATCCCAGAACATGCATATCTCAGCTTGGAACGCCACAAAAACCAAGATATCGCCGGGTCTGCAAATGAAACGCACTGTCGAGTGGTGAAAACACCAGATAACGTGTTTCTCGCATCAAATAGCATCCAAAGAGCGATCTCGATGATTCTGCATACTTCTCACAGAAACCTCACCAAGATTATCGCAGAAAATGCATATCTCAGCTTGAAACCCCACCAAAACCAAGATATCTCCGGTTCTGCATATCAAACGCCCTGTGGAGTAGTGAAAACACCAGATAACGTGTTACTCGCATTAAATAGCTCCAAAAGAGCGATTTCGATGTTTCTGCATTCTTCTCACTGAAGCCTCACCAAGATTTTCGCAGAAAACGCATATCTCAGTTTGAAGCCCCACGAAAACCAAGACATCGCCGGTTCAGCATATGAAACGCACTGTGGAGTGGTGTCAACACCAGATAACGTGCTTCTCGCATTAAATAGCTCCAAAAGAGCGATTTCGATGATTCGGCATACTTCTCACAGAGGAACCACAATGATTATCCCAGAACATGCATATCTCAGCTTGGAACGCCACAAAAACCAAGATATCGCCGGGTCTGCAAATGAAACGCACTGTCGAGTGGTGAAAACACCAGATAACGTGTTTCTCGCATCAAATAGCATCCAAAGAGCGATCTCGATGATTCTGCATACTTCTCACAGAAACCTCACCAAGATTATCGCAGAAAATGCATATCTCAGCTTGAAACCCCACGAAAACCAAGATATCGCCGGTTCTGCATATGAAACGCACTGTGGAGTGGTGAAAACACCAGATAACGTGTTTCTCGCATTAAATTGCTTCCAAAGAGCGTTTTCGATGATTCTGCATACTTCTCACAGAAACCTCACCAAGATTATCGCAGAAAATGCATATCTCAGCTTGAAACCCCACGAAAACCAAGATATCGCCGGTTCTGCATATGAAACGCACTGTGGAGTGGTGAAAACACCAGATAACGTGTTTCTCGCATCAAATGGCTTCCAAAGAGCGATCTCGATGATTCGGCATACTTCTCACAGAACAACCACCAAGATTATACCAGAACATGCATATCTCAGCTTGAAACCCCACGAAAACCAAGATATCTCCGTTTCTGCATATCAAACGCACTGTGCAGTGGTGAAAACACCAGAAAACGCATTTTTTCGGATTAAATAGCTCCAAAAGAGCGATTTGGATGTTTCTGCATCCTTCTCACAGAAGAAACACCAAGATTAACGCAGAAAACGCATATCTCAGCTTGAAACGCCTCGAAAGCCATGATATCTCCTGTTCTGCATATCAAACGTACTGTGGAATGGTGAAAACACCAGAACAAGCGTTTCTCGCATTAAATTGCTTCCAAAGAGCGATTTCCATGATTCGGCATACTTCTCACAGAAGAAACACCAAGATTAACGCAGAAAACGCATATCTCAGTTTGAAACCCCACGAAAACCGAGACATCGCCGGTTCAGCATATGAAACGCACTGTGGAGTGGTGTCAACACCAGATAACGTGCTTCTCGCATTAAATAGCTCCAAAAGAGCGATTTCGATGATTCGGCATACTTCTCACAGAGGAACCACAATGATTATCCCAGAACATGCATATCTCAGCTTGGAACGCCACAAAAACCAAGATATCGCCGGTTCTGCATATCAAACGCCCCGTGGAGTAGTGAAAACACCAGATAACGTGTTTCTCGCATTAAATAGCTCCAAAAGAGCGATTTCGATGATTCTGCATACTTCTCACAGTACAACCACCAAGATTATACCAGAACATGCATATCTCAGCTTGAAACTCCACGAAAACCAAGATATCGCCGGGTCTGCAAATGAAACGCACTGTCGAGTGGTGAAAACACCAGATAACGTGTTTCTCGCATCAAATAGCATCCAAAGAGCGATCTCGATGATTCTGCATACTTCTCACAGACGAAACACCTAGATTATTCCAGAACATGCATATCTCAGCTTGCCACCCTACGAAAATCAAGATATCGGCTGTTCGGCTTGTCAAGCGCACTGTGGAGTTGTGAAAACTCCAGATAACGTGTTTCTCGCATTAAATTGCTTCCAAAGAGCGTTTTTGATGATTCTGCCTACTTCTCACAGAAGAACCACCAAGATTATCGCCCAAAATGCATATCTCAGCTTGACACCCCACGAAAATGAAGATATCGGAGGTACTGCATATCAAACGCACTGTGGAGTTGTGAAAACTCCATATGACGTGTTTCTCGCATTAAATAGCTTCAAAAGTGCGATTTGGATGTTTCTGCATACTTCTCACAGAAGCCTCACCAAGATTATCGCAGAAAACGCATATCTCAGTTCGAAACACCACGAAAACCAAGATATCTCCGGTTCTGCATATGAAACGCACTGTGGAGTGGTGAAAACACCAGATAACGTGTTTCTCGCATCAAATGGCATCCAAAGAGCGATCTCGATGATTCGGCATACTTCTCACAGAACAACCACCAAGATTATACCAGAACATGCATATCTCAGCTTGAAACCCCACGAAAACCAAGATATCTCCGTTTCTGCATATCAAACGCACTGTGCAGTGGTGAAAACACCAGAAAACGCATTTTTTCGGATTAAATAGCTCCAAAAGAGCGATTTGGATGTTTCTGCATCCTTCTCACAGAACAACCACCAAGATTATACCAGAAAATGCATATCTCAGCTTGAAACCACACCAAAACCAAGATATCTCCGGTTCTGCATATCAAACGCCCTGTGGAGTAGTGAAAACACCAGATAACGTGTTACTCGCATTAAATAGCTCCAAAAGAGCGATTTCGATGTTTCTGCATTCTTCTCACTGAAGCCTCACCAAGATTATCGCAGAAAACGCATGTCTCAGTTTGAAGCCCCACGAAAACCAAGACATCGCCGGTTCAACATATGAAACGCACTGTGGAGTGGTGAAAACAACAGATAACGTGTTTCTCGCATCAAATGGCATCCAAAGAGCGATCTCGATTATTCGGCATGCTTCTCACAGAACAACCACCAAGATTATACCAGAACATGCATATCTCAGCTTGAAACCCCACGAAAACCAAGATATCTCCGTTTCTGCATATCAAACGCACTGTGCAGTGGTGAAAACACCAGAAAACGCATTTTTTCGGATTAAATAGCTCCAAAAGAGCGATTTGGATGTTTCTACATCCTTCTCACAGAACAACCACCAAGATTATACCAGAAAATGCATATCGCAGCTTGAAACCACACCAAAACCAAGATATCTCCGGTTCTGCATATCAAACGCCCTGTGGAGTAGTGAAAACACCAGATAACGTGTTACTCGCATTAAATAGCTCCAAAAGAGCGATTTCGATGTTTCTGCATTCTTCTCACTGAAGCCTCACCAAGATTATCGCAGAAAACGCATATCTCATTTTGAAGCCCCACGAAAACCAAGACATCGCCGGTTGAACATATGAAACGCACTGTGGAGTGGTGTCAACACCAGATAACGTGCTTCTCGCATTAAATAGCTGCAAAAGAGCGATTTCGATGATTCGGCACACTTCTCACAGAGGAACCACCATGATTATCCCAGAACATGCATATCTCAGCTTGGAACGTCACAAAAACCAAGATATCGCCGGTTCTGCATATCAAACGCACTGTGGAGTGGTGAAAACAACAGATAACGTGCTTCCCGCATTAAATAGCTTCAAAGAAGCGATTTCGATGATTCGGCATGCTTCTCACAGAAGAAACACCAAGATTAACGCAGAAAACGCATATCTCAGCTTGAAACCCCACGAAAACCATGATATCTCCTGTTCTGCATATCAAACGTACTGTGGAATGGTGAAAACACAAGAACAAGCGTTTCTCGCATTAAATTGCTTCCAAAGAGCGATTTCCATGATTCGGCATACTTCTCACTGAAGAAACACCAAGATTAACGCAGAAAACGCATATCTCAGTTTGAAACCCCACGAAAACCAAGACATCGCCGGTTCAGCATATGAAACGCACTGTGGAGTGGTGTCAACACCAGATAACGTGCTTCTCGCATTAAATAGCTCCAAAAGAGAGATTTCGATGATTCGGCATACTTCTCACAGAGGAACCACAATGATTATCCCAGAACATGCATATCTCAGCTTGGAACGCCACAAAAACCAAGATATCGCCGGTTCTGCATATCAAACGCCCCGTGGAGTAGTGAAAACACCAGATAACGTGTTTCTCGCATTAAATAGCTCCAAAAGAGCGATTTCGATGATTCTGCATACTTCTCACAGTACAACCACCAAGATTATACCAGAACATGCATATCTCAGCTTGAAACTCCACGAAAACCAAGATATCGCCGGGTCTGCAAATGAAACGCACTGTCGAGTGGTGAAAACACCAGATAACGTGTTTCTCGCATCAAATAGCATCCAAAGAGCGATCTCGATGATTCTGCATACTTCTCACAGAAGAAACACCTAGATTATTCCAGAACATGCATATCTCAGCTTGCCACCCTACGAAAATCAAGATATCGGCTGTTCGGCTTGTCAAGCGCACTGCGGAGTTGTGAAAACTCCAGATAACGTGTTTCTCGCATTAAATTGCTTCCAAAGAGCGTTTTCGATGATTCTGCATACTTCTCACAGAAACCTCACCAAGATTATCGCAGAAACTGCATATCTCAGCTTGAAACCCCACGAAAACCAAGATATCGCCGGTTCTGCATATGAAACGCACTGTGGAGTGGTGAAAACACCAGATAATGTGTTTCTCGCATCAAATAGCATCCAAAGAGCGATCTCGATGATTCGGCATACTTCTCACAGAAGCCTCACCAAGATTATCGCAGAAAATGCATATCCCAGCTTGAAACCCCACGAAATCCAAGACATCGCCGGTTCAGCATATGAAACGCACTGTGGAGTGGTGTCAACACCAGATAACGTGCTTCTCGCATTAAATAGCTCCAAAAGAGCGATTTCGATGATTCGGCATACTTCTCATAGAAGAACCACCATAATTATCCCAGAACATGCATATCTCAGATTGAAACGCCACGAAAACCAAGATATCGCCGATTCTGCATATCAAACGCACTGTGGAGTGGTGAAAACACCAGATAACGTGCTTCTCGCATTAAATAGCTTCAAAAGAGCGATTTCGATGATTCTGCATATTTCTCACAGAAGCCTCACCAAGATTATCGCAGAAAACGCATATCTCAGCTTGAAACACCACGAAAACCAAGATATCTCCGGTTCTGCATATCAAACGCACTGTGGAGTGGTGAAATACCAGGTAACGTTTTCCTCGCATTAAATGGATTCAAAAGAGCGATTTCGATGATTCTGCATACTTCTCACAGAAGCCTCACCAAGATTATCGCAGAAAATGCATATCTCAGTTCGAAACACCACTAAAACCAAGATATCTCCGGTTCTGCATATCAAACGCACTGTGGAGTGGTCAAAACACCAGATAACGTGCTTCTCGCATTAAATAGCTCCAAAAGAGCGATTTCGATGATTCTGCATACTTCTCACAGAACAACCACCAAGATTATACCAGAACATGCATATCTCAGCTTGCAACCCCACGAAAACCATGATATCTCCTGTTCTGCTTATCAAACGTACTGTGGAATGGTGAAAACACCAGAACAAGTGTTTCTCGCATTAGATTGCTTCCAAAGAGCGATTTCCATGATTCGGCTTACATCTCACAGAAGAAACACCTAGATTATCCCAGAACATGCATATCTCAGCTTGAAACCCCACGAAAACCAAGATATCTCCCTTTCTGCATACCAAACGCACTGTGCAGTGGTGAAAACACCAGAAAACGAGTTTTTTCGCATTAGATAGTTCCAAAAGAGCGATTTCGATGATTCGGCATGCTTCTCACAGATGCCTCACCAAGATTATCGCAGAAAATGCATATCTCAGCTTGACACCCTACGAAAATCAAGATATCGGCGGTTCTGCTCATCAAGCGTACTGTGGAGTTGTGAAAACTCCAGATAACGTGTTTCTCGCATTAAAATGCTTCCAAAGAGCGTTTTTGATGATTCTGCCTACTTCTCACAGAAGAACCACCAAGATTATCGCCCAAAATGCATATCTCAGCTTGACACCCCACGAAAATGAAGATATCGGAGGTACTGCATATCAAACGCACTGTGGAGTTGCGAAAACTCCATATGACGTGTTTCTCGCATTAAATAGCTTCAAAAGTGCGATTTGGATGTTTCTGCATACTTCTCACAGAAGCCTCACCAAGATTATCGCAGAAAACGCATATCTCAGTTCGAAACACCACGAAAACCAAGATATCTCCGGTTCTGCATATGAAACGCACTGTGGAGTGGTGAAAACACCAGATAACATGTTTCTCGCATCAAATGGCATCCAAAGAGCGATCTCGATGATTCGGCATACTTCTCACAGAACAACCACCAAGATTATACCAGAACATGCATATCTCAGCTTGAAACCCCACGAAAACCAAGATATCTCCGTTTCTGCATATCAAACGCACTGTGCAGTGGTGAAAACACCAGAAAACGCATTTTTTCGGATTAAATAGCTCCAAAAGAGCGATTTGGATGTTTCTGCATCCTTCTCACAGAACAACCACCAAGATTATACCAGAAAATGCATATCTCAGCTTGAAACCCCACCAAAACCAAGATATCTCCGGTTCTGCATATCAAACGCCCTGTGGAGTAGTGAAAACACCAGAAAACGTGTTACTCGCATTAAATAGCTCCAAAAGAGCGATTTCGATGTTTCTGCATTCTTCTCACTGAAGCCTCACCAAGATTATCGCAGAAAACGCATGTCTCAGTTTGAAGCCCCACGAAAACCAAGACATCGCCGGTTCAACATATGAAACGCACTGTGGAGTGGTGTCAACACCAGATAACGTGCTTCTCGCATTAAATAGCTGCAAACGAGCGATTTCGATGATTCGGCACACTTCTCACAGAGGAACCACCATGATTATCCCAGAACATGCATATCTCAGCTTGGAACGCCACAAAAACCAAGATATCGCCGGTTCTGCATATCAAACGCACTGTGGAGTGGTGAAAACAACAGATAACGTGCTTCCCGCATTAAATAGCTTCAAAGAAGCGATTTCGATGATTCGGCATGCTTCTCACAGAAGAAACACCAAGATTAACGCAGAAAACGCATATCTCAGCTTGAAACCCCACGAAATCCATGATATCTCCTGTTCTGCATATCAAACGTACTGTGGAATGGTGAAAACACCAGAACAAGCGTTTCTCGCATTAAATTGCTTCCAAAGAGCGATTTCCATGATTCGGCATACTTCTCACAGAAGAAACACCAAGATTAACGCAGAAAACGCATATCTCAGTTTGAAACCCCACGAAAACCAAGACATCGCCGGTTCAGCATATGAAACGCACTGTGGAGTGGTGTCAACACCAGATAAGGTGCTTCTCGCATTAAATAGCTCCAAAAGAGCGATTTCGATGATTCGGCATACTTCTCACAGAGGAACCACAATGATTATCCCAGAACATGCATATCTCAGCTTGGAACGCCACAAAAACCAAGATATCGCCGGGTCTGCAAATGAAACGCACTGTCGAGTGGTGAAAACACCAGATAACGTCTTTCTCGCATCAAATAGCATCCAAAGAGCGATCTCGATGATTCTGCATACTTCTCACAGAAGAAACACCTAGATTATTCCAGAACATGCATATCTCAGCTTGCCACCCTACGAAAATCAAGATATCGGCTGTTCGGATTGTCAAGCGCACTGTGGAGTTGTGAAAACTCCAGATAACGTGTTTCTCGCATTAAATTGCTTCCAAAGAGCGTTTTCGATGATTCTGCATACTTCTCACAGAAACCTCACCAAGATTATCGCAGAAAATGCATATCTCAGCTTGAAACCCCACGAAAACCAAGATATCGCCGGGTCTGCAAATGAAACGCACTGTCGAGTGGTGAAAACACCAGATAACGTGTTTCTCGCATCAAATAGCATCCAAAGAGCGATCTCGATGATTCTGCATACTTCTCACAGAAGAAACATCTAGATTATTCCAGAACATGCATATCTCAGCTTGCCACCCTACGAAAATCAAGATATCGGCTGTTCGGCTTGTCAAGCGCACTGTGGAGTTGTGAAAACTCCAGATAACGTGTTTCTCGCATTAAATTGCTTCCAAAGAGCGTTTTCGATGATTCTGCATACTTCTGACAGAAACCTCACCAAGATTATCGCAGAAAATGCATATCTCAGCTTGAAACCCCACGAAAACCAAGATATCGCCGGTTCTGCATATGAAACGCACTGTGGAGTGGTGAAAACCCCAGATAACGTGTTTCTCGCATTAAATTGCTTCCAAAGAGCGTTTTTGATGATTCTGCCTACTTCTCACAGAAGAACCACCAAGATTATCGCCCAAAATGCATATCTCAGCTTGACACCCCACGAAAATGAAGATATCGGAGGTACTGCATATCAAACGCACTGTGGAGTTGTGAAAACTCCATATGACGTGTTTCTCGCATTAAATAGCTTCAAAAGTGCGATTTGGATGTTTCTGCATACTTCTCACAGAAGCCTCACCAAGATTATCGCAGAAAACGCATATCTCAGTTCGAAACACCACGAAAACCAAGATATCTCCGGTTCTGCATATGAAACGCACTGTGGAGTGGTGAAAACACGAAATAACGTGTTTCTCGCATCAAATAGCATCCAAAGAGCGATCTCGATGATTCTGCATACTTCTCACAGAAGAAACATCTAGATTATTCCAGAACATGCATATCTCAGCTTGCCACCCTACGAAAATCAAGATATCGGCTGTTCGGATTGTCAAGCGCACTGTGGAGTTGTGAAAACTCCAGATAACGTGTTTCTCGCATTAAATTGCTTCCAAAGAGCGTTTTCGATGATTCTGCATACTTCTCACAGAAACCTCACCAAGATTATCGCAGAAAATGCATATCTCAGCTTGAAACCCCACGAAAACCAAGATATCGCCGGGTCTGCAAATGAAACGCACTGTCGAGTGGTGAAAACACCAGATAACGTGTTTCTCGCATCAAATAGCATCCAAAGAGCGATCTCGATGATTCTGCATACTTCTCACAGAAGAAACATCTAGATTATTCCAGAACATGCATATCTCAGCTTGCCACCCTACGAAAATCAAGATATCGGCTGTTCGGATTGTCAAGCGCACTGTGGAGTTGTGAAAACTCCAGATAACGTGTTTCTCGCATTAAATTGCTTCCAAAGAGCGTTTTCGATGATTCAGCATACTTCTCACAGAAACCTCACCAAGATTATCGCAGAAAATGCATATCTCAGCTTGAAACCCCACGAAAACCAAGATATCGCCGGGTCTGCAAATGAAACGCACTGTCGAGTGGTGAAAACACCAGATAACGTGTTTCTCGCATCAAATAGCATCCAAAGAGCGATCTCGATGATTCTGCATACTTCTCACAGAAGAAACATCTAGATTATTCCAGAACATGCATATCTCAGCTTGCCACCCTACGAAAATCAAGATATCGGCTGTTCGGATTGTCAAGCGCACTGTGGAGTTGTGAAAACTCCAGATAACGTGTTTCTCGCATTAAATTGCTTCCAAAGAGCGTTTTCGATGATTCTGCATACTTCTCACAGAAACCTCACCAAGATTATCGCAGAAAATGCATATCTCAGCTTGAAACCCCACGAAAACCAAGATATCGCCGGGTCTGCAAATGAAACGCACTGTCGAGTGGTGAAAACACCAGATAACGTGTTTCTCGCATCAAATAGCATCCAAAGAGCGATCTCGATGATTCTGCATACTTCTCACAGAAGAAACATCTAGATTATTCCAGAACATGCATATCTCAGCTTGCCACCCTACGAAAATCAAGATATCGGCTGTTCGGATTGTCAAGCGCACTGTGGAGTTGTGAAAACTCCAGATAACGTGTTTCTCGCATTAAATTGCTTCCAAAGAGCGTTTTCGATGATTCTGCATACTTCTCACAGAAACCTCACCAAGATTATCGCAGAAAATGCATATCTCAGCTTGAAACCCCACGAAAACCAAGATATCGCCGGGTCTGCATATGAAACGCACTGTGGAGTGGTCAAAATACCAGATAACGTGCTTCTCGCATTAAATAGCTCCAAAAGAGCGATTTCGATGATTCTGCATACTTCTCACAGAACAACCACCAATATTATACCAGAACATGCATATCTCAGCTTGAAATCCCACGAAAACCAAGATATCTCCGGTTCTGCATATCAAACGCACTGTGCAGTGGTGAAAACACCAGAAAACGAATTTTTTCACATTAAATAGCTCCAAAAGAGCGATTTCGATGATTCTGCATACTTCTCACAGAAGAACCACCAAGATTATCCCAGAACATGCATATCTCAACTTTAAACCCCCACGAAAACCAAGATATCGCCGGTTCTGCATATGAAACGCACTGTGGTGTGGTGTCAACACCAGATAACGTGCTTCTCGCATTAAATAGCTCCAAAAGAGCGATTTCGATGATTCTGCATACTTCTCACAGAAGAACCACCAAGATTATCCCAGAACATGCATATCTCAACTTTAAACCCCCACGAAAACCAAGATATCGCCGGGTCTGCATATGAAACGCACTGTGGTGTGGTGTCAACACCAGATAACGTGCTTCTCGCATTAAATAGCTCCAAAAGAGCGATTTTGATGATTCGGCATACTTCTCACAGAGGAATCACCATGATTATCCCAGAACATGCATATCTCAGCTTGGAACGCCACAAAAACCAAGATATCGCCGATTCCGCTTATCAACCGCACTGTGGAGTGGTGAAAACAACAGATAACGTGCTTCCCGCATTAAATAGCTTCAAAAGAGCGATTTCGATGATTCGGCATGCTTCTCACAGAAGAAACACCAAGATTAACGCAGAACACGCATATCTCAGCTTGAAACCCCTCGAAAACCGAGATATCTCCTGTTCTGCATATCAAACGTACTGTGGAATGGTGAAAACACCAGAAAACGAGTTTTTTCGCATTAAATTGTTCCAAAAGAGCGATTTGGATGTTTCTGCATACTTCTCACAGAAGCCTCACCAAGATTATCCCAGAAAATGCATATCTCAGCTTGAAATCCCACGAAAACCAAGATATCGCCGGTTCTGCATATGAAACGCACTGTGGAGTGGTGAAAACAACAGATAACGTGTTTCTCGCATCAAATGGCATCCAAAGAGCGATCTCGATTATTCGGCATGCTTCTCACAGAACAATCACCAAGATTATACCAGAACATGCATATCTCAGCTTGAAACCCCACGAAAACCAAGATATCTCCGTTTCTGCATATCAAACGCACTGTGCAGTGGTGAAAACACCAGAAAACGCATTTTTTCGGATTAAATAGCTCCAAAAGAGCGATTTGGATGTTTCTGCATCCTTCTCACAGAACAACCACCAAGATTATACCAGAAAATGCATATCGCAGCTTGAAACCACACCAAAACCAAGATATCTCCGGTTCTGCATATCAAACGCCCTGTGGAGTAGTGAAAACACCAGATAACGTGTTACTCGCATTAAATAGCTCCAAAAGAGCGATTTCGATGTTTCTGCATTCTTCTCACTGAAGCCTCACCAAGATTATCGCAGAAAACGCATATCTCATTTTGAAGCCCCACGAAAACCAAGACATCGCCGGTTGAACATATGAAACGCACTGTGGAGTGGTGTCAACACCAGATAACGTGCTTCTCGCATTAAATAGCTGCAAAAGAGCGATTTCGATGATTCGGCACACTTCTCACAGAGGAACCACCATGATTATCCCAGAACATGCATATCTCAGCTTGGAACGTCACAAAAACCAAGATATCGCCGGTTCTGCATATCAAACGCACTGTGGAGTGGTGAAAACAACAGATAACGTGCTTCCCGCATTAAATAGCTTCAAAGAAGCGATTTCGATGATTCGGCATGCTTCTCACAGAAGAAACACCAAGATTAACGCAGAAAACGCATATCTCAGCTTGAAACCCCACGAAAACCATGATATCTCCTGTTCTGCATATCAAACGTACTGTGGAATGGTGAAAACACAAGAACAAGCGTTTCTCGCATTAAATTGCTTCCAAAGAGCGATTTCCATGATTCGGCATACTTCTCACAGAAGAAACACCAAGATTAACGCAGAAAACGCATATCTCATTTTGAAACCCCACGAAAACCAAGACATCGCCGGTTCAGCATATGAAACGCACTGTGGAGTGGTGTCAACACCAGATAACGTGCTTCTCGCATTAAATAGCTCCAAAAGAGCGATTTCGATGATTCGGCATACTTCTCACAGAGGAACCACAATGATTATCCCAGAACATGCATATCTCAGCTTGGAACGCCACAAAAACCAAGATATCGCCGGTTCTGCATATCAAACGCCCCGTGGAGTAGTGAAAACACCAGATAACGTGTTTCTCGCATTAAATAGCTCCAAAAGAGCGATTTCGATGATTCTGCATACTTCTCACAGTACAACCACCAAGATTATACCAGAACATGCATATCTCAGCTTGAAACTCCACGAAAACCAAGATATCGCCGGGTCTGCAAATGAAACGCACTGTCGAGTGGTGAAAACACCAGGTAACGTGTTTCTCGCATCAAATAGCATCCAAAGAGCGATCTCGATGATTCTGCATACTTCTCACAGAAGAAACACCTAGATTATTCCAGAACATGCATATCTCAGCTTGCCACCCTACGAAAATCAAGATATCGGCTGTTCGGCTTGTCAAGCGCACTGTGGAGTTGTGAAAACTCCAGATAACGTGTTTCTCGCATTAAATTGCTTCCAAAGAGCGTTTTCGATGATTCTGCATACTTCTCACAGAAACCTCACCAAGATTATCGCAGAAACTGCATATCTCAGCTTGAAACCCCACGAAAACCAAGATATCGCCGGTTCTGCATATGAAACGCACTGTGGAGTGGTGAAAACACCAGATAATGTGTTTCTCGCATCAAATAGCATCCAAAGAGCGATATCGATGATTCGGCATACTTCTCACAGAAGCCTCACCAAGATTATCGCAGAAAATGCATATCCCAGCTTGAAACCCCACGAAATCCAAGACATCGCCGGTTCAGCATATGAAACGCACTGTGGAGTGGTGTCAACACCAGATAACGTGCTTCTCGCATTAAATAGCTCCAAAAGAGCGATTTCGATGATTCGGCATACTTCTCATAGAAGAACCACCATAATTATCCCAGAACATGCATATCTCAGATTGAAACGCCACGAAAACCAAGATATCGCCGATTCTGCATATCAAACGCACTGTGGAGTGGTGAAAACACCAGATAACGTGCTTCTCGCATTAAATAGCTTCAAAAGAGCGATTTCGATGATTCTGCATATTTCTCACAGAAGCCTCACCAAGATTATCGCAGAAAACGCATATCTCAGCTTGAAACACCACGAAAACCAAGATATCTCCGGTTCTGCATATCAAACGCACTGTGGAGTGGTGAAATACCAGGTAACGTTTTCCTCGCATTAAATGGATTCAAAAGAGCGATTTCGATGATTCTGCATACTTCTCACAGAAGCCTCACCAAGATTATCGCAGAAAATGCATATCTCAGCTTGAAACCCCACGAAAACCAAGACATCGCCGGTACTGCATATCAAACGCACTGTGTAGTGGTCAAAACACCAGATAACGTTTTCCTCGCTTTAAATAGCTTCAAAAGAGCGATTTCGATGTTTCTGCATACTTCACACAGAAGCCTCACCAAGATTATCGCAGAAAATGCATATCTCATCTTTAAACCCCACGAAAACCAAGATATCGCCGGTTCTGCATATGAAACGCACTGTGGAGTGGTGAAAGCACCAGATAACGTGTTTCTCGCATCAAATAGCATCCAAAGAGCGATCTCGATGATTCGGCATACTTCTCACAAAAGCCTCACCAATATTATCGCAGAAAATGCATATCTCAGCTTGAAACCCCACGAAATCCAAGACATCGCCGGTACTGCATATCAAACGTACTGTGGAGTGGTGAAAACTCCAGAAAACGTGTTTTTTCGCATTAAATAGCACAAAAGCTGCGATTTCGAAGATTCGGCATCTTTCTCACAGAAGAAACCCCAAGATTGTCGAAGAAAATGCATATCTCAGGTTGAAACCCCACGAAAACCAAGATATCGCCGGTTCTGCATATGAAACGCACTGTGGAGTGGTGAAAGCACCAGATAACGTGTTTCTCGCATCAAATAGCATCCAAAGAGCGATCTCGATGATTCGGCATACTTCTCACAAAAGCCTCACCAATATTATCGCAGAAAATGCATATCTCAGCTTGAAACCCCACGAAATCCAAGACATCGCCGGTACTGCATATCAAACGCACTGTGGAGTGGTGAAAACAACAGATAACGTGCTTCCCGCATTAAATAGCTTCAAAAGAGCGATTTCGATGATTCGGCATGCTTCTCACAGAAGAAACACCTAGATTAACGCAGAAAACGCATATCCCAGCTTGAAACCCCTCGAAAACCAAGATATCTCCTGTTCTGCATATCAAACGTACTGTGGAATGGTGAAAACACCAGAACACGTGTTTCTCGCATTAAATTGCTTCCAAAGAGCGATTTCCATGATTCGGCATACTTCTCACAGAAGAAACACCTAGATTATCCCAGAACATGCATATCTCAGCTTGAAACCCCACGAAAACCAAGATATCTCCGGTTCTGCATATCAAACGCACTGTGCAGTGGTGAAAACACCAGAAAACGAGTTTTTTCGAATTAAATAGTTCCTAAAGAGCGATTTCGATGATTCGGCATACTTCTCACAGAAGCCTCACCAAGATTATCGCAGAAAATGCATATCTCAGCTTGACACCCTACGAAAATCAATATATCGGCGGTTCTGCTTATCAAGCGCACTGTGGAGTTGTGCAAACTCCAGATAACGTGTTTCTCGCATTAAATTGCTTCCAAAGAGCGTTCTCGATGATTCTGCATACTTCTCACAGAAGAACCACCAAGATTATCGCACAAAATGCATATCTCAGCTTGACACCCCACGAAAATGAATATATCGGAGGTACTGCATATCAAACGCTCTGTGGAGTGGTGAAAACTCCAGAAAACGTGTTTTTTCGCATTAAATAGCACAAAACGTGCGATTTCGAAGATTCGGCATCTTTCTCACAGAAGAAACACCAAGATTATCGAAGAAAATGCATATCTCAGCTTGAAACCCCACGAAAACCAAGATATCTCCGGTTCTGCATATCAAACGCACTGTGTAGTGATGAAAACACCAGAAAACGCATTTTTTCGCATGAAATAGCTCGAAAAGAGCGATTTGGATGTTTCTGCATACTTCTCACAGAAGACTCACAAAGATTTTCGCAGAAAACGCATATCTCAGTTTGAAACCCCACGAAAACCAAGATATCTCCGGTTCTGCATGTCAAACGCACTGTGGAGTGGTGAAAACACCAGATAACGTTTTCCTCGCATTAAATAGCTTCAAAAGAGCGATTTCGATGATTCTGCATATTTCTCACAGAAGCCTCACCAAGATTATCGCAGAAAACGCATATCTCAGCTTGAAACCCCAAGAAAACGATGATATCTCCGTTTCTGCATATCAAACGCACTGTGGAGTGGTGAAAACACCAGATACCGTTTTCCTCGCATTAAATAGCTTCAAAAGAGCGATTTCGATGATTCTGCATACTTCTCACAAGAAGCCTCACCAAGATTATCGCAGAAAATGCATATCTCAGCTTGAAACCCCACGAAATCCAAGATATCGCCGGTTCAGCATATGAAACGCACTGTGCAGTGGAGAAAACACCAGAAAATGCATTTTTTCGCATTAAATAGCTCGAAAAGAGCGATTTGGATGTTTCTGCATACTTCTCACAGAAGTCTCACCAAGATTTTCGCAGAAAACGCATACCTCAGTTTGAAACCCCACGAAAACCAAGATATCTCCGGTTCTGCATATCAAACGCACTGTGGAGTGGTGAAAACACCAGATAACGTTTTCCTCGCATTAAATAGCTTCAAAAGAGATATTTCGATGATTCTGCATATTTCTCACAGAAGCCTCACCAAGATTATCGCAGAAAACGCATATCTCAGCTTGAAACCCCAAGAAAACGAAGATATCTCCGTTTCTGCATATCAAACGCACTGTGGAGTGGTGAAAACACCAGACACCGTTTTCCTCGCATTAAATAGCTTCAAAAGAGCGATTTCGATGATTCTGCATACTTCTCACAAGAAGCCTCACCAAGATTATCGCAGAAAATGCATATCTCATCTTTAAACCCCACGAAAACCAAGATATCGCCGGTTCTGCATATGAAACGCACTGTGGAGTGGTGAAAGCACCAGATAACGTGTTTCTCGCATCAAATAGCATCCAAAGAGCGATCTCGATGATTCGGCATACTTCTCACAAAAGCCTCACCAATATTATCGCAGAAAATGCATATCTCAGCTTGAAACCCCACGAAATCCAAGACATCGCCGGTACTGCATATCAAACGTACTGTGGAGTGGTGAAAACTCCAGAAAACGTGTTTTTTCGCATTAAATAGCACAAAAGCTGCGATTTCGAAGATTCGGCATCTTTCTCACAGAAGAAACCCCAAGATTGTCGAAGAAAATGCATATCTCAGGTTGAAACCCCACGAAAACCAAGATATCGCCGGTTCTGCATATGAAACGCACTGTGGAGTGGTGAAAGCACCAGATAACGTGTTTCTCGCATCAAATAGCATCCAAAGAGCGATCTCGATGATTCGGCACACTTCTCACAGAAGCCTCACCAAGATTATCGCAGAAAACGCATATCTCAGCTTGAAACCCCACGAAAACCAAGATATCTGCGGTTCTGCATATCCAACTCCCTGTGGAGTAGTGAAAACACCAGGTAACGTTTTCCTCGCATTAAATAGATTCAAAAGAGCGATTTCGATGATTCTGCATACATCTCACAGAAGCCTCACCAAGATTATCGCAGAATATGCATATCTCAGCTTGAAACCCCACGAAAACCAAGATATCGTCGGTTCTGCATATGAAACGCACTGTGGAGTGGTGAAAACACCAGATGACGTGTTTCTCGCATCAAATAGCATCCAAAGAGCGATCTCGATGATTCGGCATACTTCTCACAAAAGCCTCACCAAGCTTATCGCAGAAAATGCATATCTCAGCTTGAAACCCCACGAAATCCAAGACATCGCCGGTTCAGCATATGAAACGCACTGTGGAGTGGTGAAAACACCAGATAACGTGCTTCTCGCATTAAATTGCTTCCAAAGAGCGATTTCCATGATTCGGAATACTTCTCACAGAAGAAACACCTAGATTATCCCAGAACATGCATATTTCAGCTCGGAACGCCACAAAAACCAAGATATCGCCGGTTCTGCATATCAAACGCACTGTGGAGTGGTGAAAACAACAGATAACGTGCTTCCCGCATTAAATAGCTTCAAAAGAGCGATTTCGATGATTCGGCATGCTTCTCACAGAAGAAACACCTAGATTAACGCAGAAAACGCATATCCCAGCTTGAAACCCCTCGAAAACCAAGATATCTCCTGTTCTGCATATCAAACGTACTGTGGAATGGTGAAAACACCAGAACACGTGTTTCTCGCATTAAATTGCTTCCAAAGAGCGATTTCCATGATTCGGCATACTTCTCACAGAAGAAACACCTAGATTATCCCAGAACATGCATATCTCAGCTTGAAACCCCACGAAAACCAAGATATCTCCGGTTCTGCATATCAAACGCACTGTGCAGTGGTGAAAACACCAGAAAACGAGTTTTTTCGAATTAAATAGTTCCTAAAGAGCGATTTCGATGATTCGGCATACTTCTCACAGAAGCCTCACCAAGATTATCGCAGAAAATGCATATCTCAGCTTGACACCCTACGAAAATCAATATATCGGCGGTTCTGCTTATCAAGCGCACTGTGGAGTTGTGCAAACTCCAGATAACGTGTTTCTCGCATTAAATTGCTTCCAAAGAGCGTTTTCGATGATTCTGCATACTTCTCACAGAAGAACCACCAAGATTATCGCACAAAATGCATATCTCAGCTTGACACCCCACGAAAATGAATATATCGGAGGTACTGCATATCAAACGCTCTGTGGAGTGGTGAAAACTCCAGAAAACGTGTTTTTTCGCATTAAATAGCACAAAACGTGCGATTTCGAAGATTCGGCATCTTTCTCACAGAAGAAACACCAAGATTATCGAAGAAAATGCATATCTCAGCTTGAAACCCCACGAAAACCAAGATATCTCCGGTTCTGCATATCAAACGCACTGTGTAGTGATGAAAACACCAGAAAACGCATTTTTTCGCATGAAATAGCTCGAAAAGAGCGATTTGGATGTTTCTGCATACTTCTCACAGAAGACTCACAAAGATTTTCGCAGAAAACGCATATCTCAGTTTGAAACCCCACGAAAACCAAGATATCTCCGGTTCTGCATATCAAACGCACTGTGGAGTGGTGAAAACACCAGATAACGTTTTCCTCGCATTAAATAGCTTCAAAAGAGCGATTTCGATGATTCTGCATATTTCTCACAGAAGCCTCACCAAGATTATCGCAGAAAACGCATATCTCAGCTTGAAACCCCAAGAAAACGATGATATCTCCGTTTCTGCATATCAAACGCACTGTGGAGTGGTGAAAACACCAGATACCGTTTTCCTCGCATTAAATAGCTTCAAAAGAGCGATTTCGATGATTCTGCATACTTCTCACAAGAAGCCTCACCAAGATTATCGCAGAAAATGCATATCTCAGCTTGAAACCCCACGAAATCCAAGACATCGCCGGTTCAGCATATGAAACGCACTGTGCAGTGGTGAAAACACCAGAAAACGCATTTTTTCGCATTAAATAGCTCGAAAAGAGCGATTTGGATGTTTCTGCATACTTCTCACAGAAGTCTCACCAAGATTTTAGCAGAAAACGCATACCTCAGTTTGAAACCCCACGAAAACCAAGATATCTCCGGTTCTGCATATCAAACGCACTGTGGTGTGGTCAAAACACCAGATAACGTTTTCCTCGCTTTAAATAGCTTCAAAAGAGCGATCTCGATGATTCTGCATACTTCTCACAGAATAAACACCTAGATTATTCCAGAACATGCATACCTCACCTTGCAACCCTACCAAAATCAAGATATCGGCAGTTCGGCTTGTCAAGCGCACTGTGGAGTTGTGAAAACTCCAGATAACGTGTTTCTCGCGTTAAATTGCTCCCAAAGAGCGTTTTCGATGATTCTGCATACTTCACACAGAAGCCTCACCAAGATTATCGCAGAAAATGCATATCTCAGCTTGAAACCCCACGAAATCCAAGACATCGCCGGTTCAGCATATGAAACGCACTGGTGTCAACACCAGATAACGTGCTTCTCGCATTAAATAGCTCCAAAAGAGCGACTTCGATGATTCGGCATACTTCCCACAGAAGAACCACCAAGATTATCCCAGAACATGCATATCTCAGCTTGAAACCCCACGAAAACCAAGATATCGTCGGTTCTGCATATGAAACGCACTGTGGAGTGGTGAAAACACCAGATAACGTGTTTCTCGCATCAAATAGCATCCAAAGAGCGATCTCGATGATTCGGCATACTTCTCACAAAAGCCTCACCAAGCTTATCGCAGAAAATGCATATCTCAGCTTGAAACCCCACGAAATCCAAGACATCGCCGGTTCAGCATATGAAACGCACTGTGGAGTGGTGTCAACACCAGATAACGTAGTTCTCGCATTAAATAGCTCCAAAAGAGCGATTTCGATAATTCGGCATACTTCTCATAGAAGAACCACCATGATTATCCCAGAACATGCATATCTCAGATTGAAACGCCACGAAAACCAAGATATCGCCGATTCTGCATATCAAACGCACTGTGGAGTGGTGAAAACACCAGATAACGTGCTTCTCGCATTAAATTGCTTCCAAAGAGCGATTTCCATGATTCGGAATACTTCTCACAGAAGAAACACCTAGATAATCCCAGAACATGCATATTTCAGCTCGGAACGCCACAAAAACCAAGATATCGCCGGTTCTGCATATCAAACGCACTGTGGAGTGGTGAAAACCACAGATAACGTGCTTCCCGCATTAAATAGCTTCAAAAGAGCGATTTGGATGATTCGGCATGCTTCTCACAGAAGAAACACCTAGATTAACGCAGAAAACGCATATCCCAGCTTGAAACCCCTCGAAAACCAAGATATCTCCTGTTCTGCATATCAAACGTACTGTGGAATGGTGAAAACACCAGAACACGTGTTTCTCGCATTAAATTGCTTCCAAAGAGCGATTTCCATGATTCGGCATACTTCTCACAGAAGAAACACCTAGATTATCCCAGAACATGCATATCTCAGCTTGAAACCCCACGAAAACCAAGATATCTCCGGTTCTGCATATCAAACGCACTGTGCAGTGGTGAAAACACCAGAAAACGAGTTTTTTCGCATTAAATAGTTCCTAAAGAGCGATTTCGATGATTCGGCATACTTCTCACAGAAGCCTCACCAAGATTATCGCAGAAAATGCATATCTCAGCTTGACACCCTACGAAAATCAATATATCGGCGGTTCTGCTTATCAAGCGCACTGTGGAGTTGTGAAAACTCCAGATAACGTGTTTCTCGCATTAAATTGCTTCCAAAGAGCGTTTTCGATGATTCTGCATACTTCTCACAGAAGAACCACCAAGATTATCGCACAAAATGCATATCTCAGCTTGACACCCCACGAAAATGAATATATCGGAGGTACTGCATATCAAACGCTCTGTGGAGTGGTGAAAACTCCAGAAAACGTGTTTTTTCGCATTAAATAGCACAAAACGTGCGATTTCGAAGATTCGGCATCTTTCTCACAGAAGAAACACCAAGATTATCGAAGAAAATGCATATCTCAGCTTGAAACCCCACGAAAACCAAGATATCTCCGGTTCTGCATATCAAACGCACTGTGTAGTGATGAAAACACCAGAAAACGCATTTTTTCGCATGAAATAGCTCGAAAAGAGCGATTTGGATGTTTCTGCATACTTCTCACAGAAGCCTCACCAAGATTATCGCAGAAAACGCATATCTCAGCTTGAAACCCCAAGAAAACGAAGATATCTCCGTTTCTGCATATCAAACGCACTGTGGAGTGGTGAAAACACCAGATACCGTTTTCCTAGCATTAAATAGCTTCAAAAGAGCGATTTCGATGATTCTGCATACTTCTCACCAGAAGCCTCACCAAGATTATCGCAGAAAATGCATATCTCAGCTTGAAACCCCACGAAATCCAAGACATCGCCGGTTCAGCATATGAAACGCACTGTGCAGTGGTGAAAACACCAGAAAACGCATTTTTTCGCATTAAATAGCTCGAAAAGAGCGATTTGGATGTTTCTGCATACTTCTCACAGAAGTCTCACCAAGATTTTCGCAGAAAACGCATACCTCAGTTTGAAACCCCACGAAAACCAAGATATCTCCGGTTCTGCATATCAAACGCACTGTGGTGTGGTCAAAACACCAGATAACGTTTTCCTCGCTTTAAATAGCTTCAAAAGAGCGATCTCGATGATTCTGCATACTTCTCACAGAATAAACACCTAGATTATTCCAGAACATGCATACCTCACCTTGCCACCCTACCAAAATCAAGATATCGGCAGTTCGGCTTGTCAAGCGCACTGTGGAGTTGTGAAAACTCCAGATAACGTGTTTCTCGTGTTAAATTGCTCCCAAAGAGCGTTTTCGATGATTCTGCATACTTCACACAGAAGCCTCACCAAGATTATCCCAGAACATGCATATCTCAGCTTGAAACCCCACGAAAACCAAGACATCGCCGGTACTGCATATCAAACGTACTGTGGAGTGGTGAAAACTCCAGGAAACGTGTTTTTTCGCATTAAATAGCACAAAAGCTGCGATTTCGAAGATTCGGCATCTTTCTCACAGAAGAAACACCAAGATTATCGCAGAAAATGCATATCTCAGCTTGATACCCCACGAAAACCAAAACATCGCCGGTACTGCATGTCAAACGTACTGTGGAGTGGTGAAAACACCAGAAAACGCATTTTTTCGGATTAAATAGCTCCAAAAGAGCGATTTGGATGTTACTGTATCCTTCTCACAGAAGAAACACCAAGATTATCGAAGAGAATGCATATCTCAGCTTGAAACCCCACCAAAACCAAGATATCTCCCGTTCTGCATATCAAACGCACTGTGGAGTGGTGAAAACACCAGATAACGTTTTCCTCGCTTTAAATAGCTTCAAAAGAGCGATTTCGATGATTCTGCATACTTCTCACTGAAGCCTCACCAAGATTATCGCAGAAAACGCATATCTCAGTTTGAAACCCCACGGAAACCAAGACATCGCCGGTTCAGCATATGAACCGGACTGTGGAGTGGTGTCAACACCAGATAACGTGCTTCTCGCATTAAATAGCTCCAAAAGAGCGATTTCGATGATTCAGCATACTTCTCATAGAAGAACCACCACGATTATCCCAGAACATGCATATCTCAGATTGAAACGCCACGAAAACCAAGATATCGCCGATTCTGCATATCAAACGCACTGTGGAGTGGTGAAAACACCAGATAACGTGCTTCTCGCATTAAATAGCTTCAAAAGAGCGATTTCGATGATTCTGCATACTTCTCACTGAAGCCTCACCAAGATTATCGCATAAAAAGCATATTTCAGCGTGAAACCCCACGAAAACCAAGATATCTCCGGTTCTGCATATCAAACGCCCTGTGGAGTAGTGAAAACACCAGATAACGTGTTTCTTGGATTAAATAGCACCAAAAGAGCGATTTCGATGATTCTGCGTACTTGTCACAGAACAACAACCAAGATTATACCAGAACATGCATATCTCAGCTTGAAACCCCACGAAAACCAAGATATCCCCGGTTCTGCATATCAAACGCACTGTGGAGTGGTGAAAACACCAGATAACGTGCTTCTCGCATTAAATAGCTTCAAAAGAGCGATTTCGATGATTCTGCATACTTCTCACTGAAGCCTCACCAAGATTATCGCAGAGAATGCACATTTCAGCTTGAAACCCCACAAAAACCAAAACATCGCCGGTTCAGCATATGAAACGCACTGTGGAGTGGTGTCAACACCAGATAACGTAGTTCTCGCATTAAATAGCTCCAAAAGAGCGATTTCGATAATTCGGCATACTTCTCATAGAAGAACCACCATGATTATCCCAGAACATGCATATCTCAGATTGAAACGCCACGAAAACCAAGATATCGCCGATTCTGCATATCAAACGCACTGTGGAGTGGTGAAAGCACCAGATAACGTGCTTCTCGCATTAAATAGCTTCAAAAGAGCGATTTCGATGATTCTGCATACTTCTCACTGAAGCCTCACCAAGATTATCGCAGAAAACGCATATCTCAGTTTGAAACCCCACGAAAACCAAGACATCGCCGGTTCAGCATATGAACCGGACTGTGGAGTGGTGTCAACACCAGATAACGTGCTTCTCGCATTAAATAGCTCCAAAAGAGCGATTTCGATAATTCGGCATACTTCTCATAGAAGAACCACCATGATTATCCCAGAACATGCATATCTCAGATTGAAACGCCACGAAAACCAAGATATCGCCGATTCTGCATATCAAACGCACTGTGGAGTGGTGAAAACACCAGATAACGTGCTTCTCGCATTAAATAGCTTCAAAAGAGCGATTTCGATGATTCTGCATACTTCTCACTGAAGCCTCACCAAGATTATCGCAGAAAATGCATATCTCAGCTTGAAACCCCACGAAAACCAAGACATCGCCGGTACTGCATATCAAACGCACTGTGTAGTGGTGAAAACACCAGATAACGTTTTCCTCGCATTAAATAGCTTCAAAAGAGCGATTTCGATGATTCTGCATATTTCTCACAGAAGCCTCACCAAGATTATCGCCGAAAATGCATATCTCAGCTTGAAACCCCACGAAAACCAAGACATCGCCGGTACTGCATATCAAACGCACTGTGTAGTGGTGAAAACACCAGATAACGTTTTCCTCGCATTAAATAGCTTCAAAAGAGCGATTTCGATGATTCTGCATACTTCTCACAAGAAGCCTCACCAAGATTATCGCAGAAAATGCATATCTCAGCTTGAAACCCCACGAAATCCAAGACATCGCCGGTTCAGCATATGAAACGCACTGGTGTCAACACCAGATAACGTGCTTCTCGCATTAAATAGCTCCAAAAGAGCGACTTCGATGATTCGGCATACTTCCCACAGAAGAACCACCAAGATTATCCCAGAACATGCATATCTCAGCTTGAAACCCCACGAAAACCAAGACATCGCCGGTACTGCATATCAAACGTACTGTGGAGTGGTGAAAACTCCAGGAAACGTGTTTTTTCGCATTAAATAGCACAAAAGCTGCGATTTCGAAGATTCGGCATCTTTCTCACAGAAGAAACACCAAGATTATCGCAGAAAATGCATATCTCAGCTTGATACCCCACGAAAACCAAAACATCGCCGGTACTGCATGTCAAACGTACTGTGGAGTGGTGAAAACTCCAGAAAACATGTTTATTCGCATTAAATAGCTTCAAAAGAGCGATTTGGATGTTACTGTATCCTTCTCACAGAAGAAACACCAAGATTATCGAAGAGAATGCATATCTCAGCTTGAAACCCCACCAAAACCAAGATATCTCCGGTTCTGCATATCAAACGCACTGTGGAGTGGTGAAAACACCAGATAACGTTTTCCTCGCTTTAAATAGCTTCAAAAGAGCGATTTGGATGTTTCTGCATACTTCTCACAGAAGTCTCACAAAGATTTTCGCAGAAAACGCATATCTCAGTTTGAAACCCCACGAAAACCAAGATACCTCCGGTTCTGCATATCGAACGCACTGTGGAGTGGTGAAAACACCAGATAACGTTTTCCTCGCATTAAATAGCTTCAAAAGAGCGATTTCGATGATTCTGCATATTTCTCACAGAAGCCTCACCAAGATTATCGCAGAAAACGCATATCTCAGCTTGAAACCCCAAGAAAACGAAGATATCTCCGTTTCTGCATATCAAACGCACTGTGGAGTGGTGAAAACACAAGATACCGTTTTCCTCGCATTAAATAGCTTCAAAAGAGCGATTTCGATGATTCTGCATACTTCTCACAAGAAGCCTCACCAAGATTATCGCAGAAAATGCATATCTCCGCTTGAAACCCCACGAAATCCAAGATATCGCCGGTTCAGCATATGAAACGCACTGTGCAGTGGTGAAAACACCAGAAAACGCATTTTTTCGCATTAAATAGCTCGAAAAGAGCGATTTGGATGTTTCTGCATACTTCTCACAGAAGTCTCACCAAGATTTTCGCAGAAAACGCATACCTCAGTTTGAAACCCCACGAAAACCAAGATATCTCCGGTTCTGCATATCAAACGCACTGTGGAGTGGTGAAAACACCAGATAACGTTTTCCTCGCATTAAATAGCTTCAAAAGAGATATTTCGATGATTCTGCATATTTCTCACAGAAGCCTCACCAAGATTATCGCAGAAAACGCATATCTCAGCTTGAAACCCCAAGAAAACGAAGATATCTCCGTTTCTGCATATCAAACGCACTGTGGAGTGGTGAAAACACCAGATACCGTTTTCCTCGCATTAAATAGCTTCAAAAGAGCGATTTCGATGATTCTGCATACTTCTCACAAGAAGCCTCACCAAGATTATCGCAGAAAATGCATATCTCAGCTTGAAACCCCACGAAATCCAAGATATCGCCGGTTCAGCATATGAAACACACTGTGCAGTGGTGAAAACACCAGAAAACGCATTTTTTCGCATTAAATAGCTCGAAAAGAGCGATTTGGATGTTTCTGCATACTTCTCACAGAAGTCTCACCAAGATTTTCGCAGAAAACGCATACCTCAGTTTGAAACCCCACGAAAACCAAGATATCTCCGGTTCGGCATATCAAACGCACTGTGGAGTGGTGAAAACACCAGATAACGTTTTCCTCGCATTAAATAGCTTCAAAAGAGATATTTCGATGATTCTGCATATTTCTCACAGAAGCCTCACCAAGATTATCGCAAAAAACGCATATCTCAGCTTGAAACCCCAAGAAAACGAAGATATCTCCGTTTCTGCATATCAAACGCACTGTGGAGTGGTGAAAACACCAGATACCGTTTTCCTCGCATTAAATAGCTTCAAAAGAGCGATTTCGATGATTCTGCATACTTCTCACAAGAAGCCTCACCAAGATTATCGCAGAAAATGCATATCTCAGCTTGAAACCCCACGAAATCCAAGACATCGCCGGTTCAGCATATGAAACGCACTGTGCAGTGGTGAAAACACCAGAAAACGCATTTTTTCGCCTTAAATAGCTCGAAAAGAGCGATTTGGATGTTTCTGCATACTTCTCACAGAAGTCTCACCAAGATTTTCGCAGAAAACGCATACCTCAGTTTGAAACCCCACGAAAACCAAGATATCTCCGGTTCTGCATATCAAACGCACTGTGGTGTGGTCAAAACACCAGATAACGTTTTCCTCGCTTTACATAGCTTCAAAAGAGCGATCTCGATGATTGTGCATACTTCTCACAGAATAAACACCTAGATTATTCCAGAACATGCATACCTCACCTTGCCACCCTACCAAAATCAAGATATCGGCAGTTCGGCTTGTCAAGCGCACTGTGGAGTTGTGAAAACTCCAGATAACGTGTTTCTCGCGTTAAGTTGCTCCCAAAGAGCGTTTTCGATGATTCTGCATACTTCACACAGAAGCCTCACCAAGATTATCGCAGAAAATGCATATCTCAGCTTGAAACCGCACGAAAACCAAGATATCGCCGGTTCTGCATATGAAACGCACTGTGGAGTGGTGAAAACACCAGATAACGTGTTTCTCGCAACAAATAGCATCCAAAGAGCGATCTCGATGATTCGGCATACTTCTCACAGAAGCTTCACGAAGATTATCGCAGAAAATGCATATCTCAGCTTGAAACCCCACGAAATCCAAGACATCGCCGGTTCAGCATATGAAACGCACTGGTGTCAACACCAGATAACGTGCTTCTCGCATTAAATAGCTCCAAAAGAGCGACTTCGATGATTCGGCATACTTCCCACAGAAGAACCACCAAGATTATCCCAGAACATGCATATCTCAGCTTGAAACCCCACGAAAACCAAGACATCGCCGGTACTGCATATCAAACGTACTGTGGAGTGGTGAAAACTCCAGGAAACGTGTTTTTTCGCATTAAATAGCACAAAAGCTGCGATTTCGAAGATTCGGCATCTCTCTCACAGAAGAAACACCAAGATTATCGCAGAAAATGCATATCTCAGCTTGATACCCCACGAAAACCAAAACATCGCCGGTACTGCATGTCAAACGTACTGTGGAGTGGTGAAAACTCCAGAAAACATGTTTATTCGCATTAAATAGCTTCAAAAGAGCGATTTCGATGATTCTGCATTCTTCTCACAGAAGAAACACCAAGATTATCGAAGAAAATGCATATCTCAGCTTGAAACCCCACGAAAACCAAGATATCTCCAGTTCTGCATATCAAACGCACTGTGCAGTGGTGAAAACACCAGAAAACGCATTTTTTCGGATTAAATAGCTCCAAAAGAGCGATTTGGATGTTACTGCATCCTTCTCACAGAAGAAACACCAAGATTATCGAAGAGAATGCATATCTCAGCTTGAAACCCCACCAAAACCAAGATATCTCCGGTTCTGCATATCAAACGCACTGTGGAGTGTTGAAAACACCAGATAACGTTTTCCTCGCTTTAAATAGCTTCAAAAGAGCGATTTCGATGATTCTGCATACTTCTCACTGAAGCCTCACCAAGATTATCGCAGAAAACGCATATCTCAGTTTGAAACCCCACGGAAACCAAGACATCGCCGGTTCAGCATATGAACCGGACTGTGGAGTGGTGTCAACACCAGATAACGTGCTTCTCGCATTAAATAGCTCCAAAAGAGCGATTTCGATGATTCAGCATACTTCTCATAGAAGAACCACCACGATTATCCCAGAACATGCATATCTCAGCTTGAAACCCCACGAAAACCTAGATATCCCCGGTTCTGCATATCAAACGCACTGTGGAGTGGTGAAAACACCAGATAACGTGCTTCTCGCATTAAATAGCTTCAAAAGAGCGATTTCGATAATTCTGCATACTTCTCACTGAAGCCTCACCAAGATTATCGCAGAGAATGCACATTTCAGCTTGAAACCCCACGAAAACCAAAACATCGCCGGTTCAGCATATGAAACGCACTGTGGAGTGGTGTCAACACCAGATAACGTAGTTCTCGCATTAAATAGCTCCAAAAGAGCGATTTCGATAGTTCGGCATACTTCTCATAGAAGAACCACCATGATTATCCCAGAACATGCATATCTCAGATTGAAACGCCACGAAAACCAAGATATCGCCGATTCTGCATATCAAACGCACTGTGGAGTGGTGAAAACACCAGATAACGTGCTTCTCGCATTAAATAGCTTCAAAAGAGCGATTTCGATGATTCTGCATACTTCTCACTGAAGCCTCACCAAGATTATCGCAGAGAAAGCACATTTCAGCTTGAATCCCCACGAAAACCAAAACATCGCCGGTTCAGCATATGAAACGCACTGTGGAGTGGTGTCAACACCTGATAACGTGCTTCTCGCATTAAATAGCTTCAAAAGAGCGATTTCGATGATTCTGCATACTTCTCACTGAAGCCTCACCAAGATTATCGCAGAAAACGCATATCTCAGTTTGAAACACCACGAAAACCAAGACATCGCCGGTTCAGCATATGAACCGGACTGTGGAGTGGTGTCAACACCAGATAACGTGCTTCTCGCATTAAATAGCTCCAATAGAGCGATTTCGATAATTCGGCATACTTCTCATAGAAGAACCACCATGATTATCCCAGAACATGCATATCTCAGATTGAATCGCCACGAAAACCAAGATATCGCCGATTCTGCATATCAAACGCACTGTGGAGTGGTGAAAACACCAGATAACGTGCTTCTCGCATTAAATAGCTTCAAAAGAGCGATTTCGATGATTCTGCATACTTGTCACAGAACAACCACCAAGATTATACCAGAACATGCATATCTCAGCTTGAAACCCGACGAAAACCAAGACGTCGCCGGTTCAGCATATGAACCGCACTGTGGAGTGGTGCCAACACCAGATAACGTGCTTCTCGCATTAAATAGCTTCAAAAGAGCGACTTCGATGATTCTGCATACTTCTCACAGAAGCCTCACCAGGATTATCGCAGAAAATGCATATCTCAGCTTGATACCCCACGAAAATCAAGATATCGGCTGTTCTGCATATGAAACGCACTGTGGAGTGGTGAAAACACCAGATAACGTGTTTCTCGCATCAAATAGCATCCAAAGAGCGATCTCGATGATTCTGCATACTTCTCACAGAAGCCTCTCCAAGATTATCGCAGAAAACGCACATCTCAGCTTGAAACCACACGAAAACCAAGATATATCCGGTTCTGCATATCAAACGCACTGTGGAGTGGTGAAAACACCAGATACCGTTTTCCTCGCATTAAATAGCTTCAAAAGAGCGATTTCGATGATTCTGCATACTTCTCACAAGAAGCCTCACCAAGATTATCGCAGAAAATGCATATCTCAGCTTGAAACCCCACGAAATCCAAGATATCGCCGGTTCAGCATATGAAACGCACTGTGCAGTGGAGAAAACACCAGAAAACGCATTTTTTCGCATTAAATAGCTCGAAAAGAGCGATTTGGATGTTTCTGCATACTTCTCACAGAAGTCTCACCAAGATTTTCGCAGAAAACGCATACCTCAGTTTGAAACCCCACGAAAACCAAGATATCTCCGGTTCTGCATATCAAACGCACTGTGGAGTGGTGAAAACACCAGATAACGTTTTCCTCGCATTAAATAGCTTCAAAAGAGATATTTCGATGATTCTGCATATTTCTCACAGAAGCCTCACCAAGATTATCGCAGAAAACGCATATCTCAGCTTGAAACCCCAAGAAAACGAAGATATCTCCGTTTCTGCATATCAAACGCACTGTGGAGTGGTGAAAACACCAGATACCGTTTTCCTAGCATTAAATATCTTCAAAAGAGCGATTTCGATGATTCTGCATACTTCTCACAAGAAGCCTCACCAAGATTATCGCAGAAAATGCATATCTCAGCTTGAAACCCCACGAAATCCAAGACATCGCCGGTTCAGCATATGAAACGCACTGTGCAGTGGTGAAAACACCAGAAAACGCATTTTTTCGCATTAAATAGCTCGAAAAGAGCGATTTGGATGTTTCTGCATACTTCTCACAGAAGTCTCACCAAGATTTTCGCAGAAAACGCATACCTCAGTTTGAAACCCCACGAAAACCAAGATATCTCCGGTTCTGCATATCAAACGCACTGTGGTGTGGTCAAAACACCAGATAACGTTTTCCTCGCTTTAAATAGCTTCAAAAGAGCGATCTCGATGATTCTGCATACTTCTCACAGAATAAACACCTAGATTATTCCAGAACATGCATACCTCACCTTGCCACCCTACCAAAATCAAGATATCGGCAGTTCGGCTTGTCAAGCGCACTGTGGAGTTGTGAAAACTCCAGATAACGTGTTTCTCGCGTTAAATTGCTCCCAAAGAGCGTTTTCGATGATTCTGCATACTTCACACAGAAGCCTCACCAAGATTATCGCAGAAAATGCATATCTCAGCTTGAAACCCCACGAAATCCAAGACATCGCCGGTTCAGCATATGAAACGCACTGGTGTCAACACCAGATAACGTGCTTCTCGCATTAAATAGCTCCAAAAGAGCGACTTCGATGATTCGGCATACTTCCCACAGAAGAACCACCAAGATTATCCCAGAACATGCATATCTCAGCTTGAAACCCCACGAAAACCAAGACATCGCCGGTACTGCATATCAAACGTACTGTGGAGTGGTGAAAACTCCAGGAAACGTGCTTTTTCGCATTAAATAGCACAAAAGCTGCGATTTCGAAGATTCGGCATCTTTCTCACAGAAGAAACACCAAGATTATCGCAGAAAATGCATATCTCAGCTTGATACCCCACGAAAACCAAAACATCGCCGGTACTGCATGTCAAACGTACTGTGGAGTGGTGAAAACTCCAGAAAACATGTTTATTCGCATTAAATAGCTTCAAAAGAGCGATTTGGATGTTACTGTATCCTTCTCACAGAAGAAACACCAAGATTATCGAAGAGAATGCATATCTCAGCTTGAAACCCCACCAAAACCAAGATATCTCCGGTTCTGCATATCAAACGCACTGTGGAGTGGTGAAAACACCAGATAACGTTTTCCTCGCTTTAAATAGCTTCAAAAGAGCGATTTGGATGTTTCTGCATACTTCTCACAGAAGTCTCACAAAGATTTTCGCAGAAAACGCATATCTCAGTTTGAAACCCCACGAAAACCAAGATACCTCCGGTTCTGCATATCGAACGCACTGTGGAGTGGTGAAAACACCAGATAACGTTTTCCTCGCATTAAATAGCTTCAAAAGAGCGATTTCGATGATTCTGCATATTTCTCACAGAAGCCTCACCAAGATTATCGCAGAAAACGCATATCTCAGCTTGAAACCCCAAGAAAACGAAGATATCTCCGTTTCTGCATATCAAACGCACTGTGGAGTGGTGAAAACACAAGATACCGTTTTCCTCGCATTAAATAGCTTCAAAAGAGCGATTTCGATGATTCTGCATACTTCTCACAAGAAGCCTCACCAAGATTATCGCAGAAAATGCATATCTCCGCTTGAAACCCCACGAAATCCAAGATATCGCCGGTTCAGCATATGAAACGCACTGTGCAGTGGTGAAAACACCAGAAAACGCATTTTTTCGCATTAAATAGCTCGAAAAGAGCGATTTGGATGTTTCTGCATACTTCTCACAGAAGTCTCACCAAGATTTTCGCAGAAAACGCATACCTCAGTTTGAAACCCCACGAAAACCAAGATATCTCCGGTTCTGCATATCAAACGCACTGTGGAGTGGTGAAAACACCAGATAACGTTTTCCTCGCATTAAATAGCTTCAAAAGAGATATTTCGATGATTCTGCATATTTCTCACAGAAGCCTCACCAAGATTATCGCAGAAAACGCATATCTCAGCTTGAAACCCCAAGAAAACGAAGATATCTCCGTTTCTGCATATCAAACGCACTGTGGAGTGGTGAAAACACCAGATACCGTTTTCCTAGCATTAAATATCTTCAAAAGAGCGATTTCGATGATTCTGCATACTTCTCACAAGAAGCCTCACCAAGATTATCGCAGAAAATGCATATCTCAGCTTGAAACCCCACGAAATCCAAGACATCGCCGGTTCAGCATATGAAACGCACTGTGCAGTGGTGAAAACACCAGAAAACGCATTTTTTCGCATTAAATAGCTCGAAAAGAGCGATTTGGATGTTTCTGCATACTTCTCACAGAAGTCTCACCAAGATTTTCGCAGAAAACGCATACCTCAGTTTGAAACCCCACGAAAACCAAGATATCTCCGGTTCTGCATATCAAACGCACTGTGGTGTGGTCAAAACACCAGATAACGTTTTCCTCGCTTTAAATAGCTTCAAAAGAGCGATCTCGATGATTCTGCATACTTCTCACAGAATAAACACCTAGATTATTCCAGAACATGCATACCTCACCTTGCCACCCTACCAAAATCAAGATATCGGCAGTTCGGCTTGTCAAGCGCACTGTGGAGTTGTGAAAACTCCAGATAACGTGTTTCTCGCGTTAAATTGCTCCCAAAGAGCGTTTTCGATGATTCTGCATACTTCACACAGAAGCCTCACCAAGATTATCGCAGAAAATGCATATCTCAGCTTGAAACCCCACGAAATCCAAGACATCGCCGGTTCAGCATATGAAACGCACTGGTGTCAACACCAGATAACGTGCTTCTCGCATTAAATAGCTCCAAAAGAGCGACTTCGATGATTCGGCATACTTCCCACAGAAGAACCACCAAGATTATCCCAGAACATGCATATCTCAGCTTGAAACCCCACGAAAACCAAGACATCGCCGGTACTGCATATCAAACGTACTGTGGAGTGGTGAAAACTCCAGGAAACGTGTTTTTTCGCATTAAATAGCACAAAAGCTGCGATTTCGAAGATTCGGCATCTTTCTCACAGAAGAAACACCAAGATTATCGCAGAAAATGCATATCTCAGCTTGATACCCCACGAAAACCAAAACATCGCCGGTACTGCATGTCAAACGTACTGTGGAGTGGTGAAAACTCCAGAAAACATGTTTATTCGCATTAAATAGCTTCAAAAGAGCGATTTGGATGTTACTGTATCCTTCTCACAGAAGAAACACCAAGATTATCGAAGAGAATGCATATCTCAGCTTGAAACCCCACCAAAACCAAGATATCTCCGGTTCTGCATATCAAACGCACTGTGGAGTGGTGAAAACACCAGATAACGTTTTCCTCGCTTTAAATAGCTTCAAAAGAGCGATTTGGATGTTTCTGCATACTTCTCACAGAAGTCTCACAAAGATTTTCGCAGAAAACGCATATCTCAGTTTGAAACCCCACGAAAACCAAGATACCTCCGGTTCTGCATATCGAACGCACTGTGGAGTGGTGAAAACACCAGATAACGTTTTCCTTGCATTAAATAGCTTCAAAAGAGCGATTTCGATGATTCTGCATATTTCTCACAGAAGCCTCACCAAGATTATCGCAGAAAACGCATATCTCAGCTTGAAACCCCAAGAAAACGAAGATATCTCCGTTTCTGCATATCAAACGCACTGTGGAGTGGTGAAAACACCAGATACCGTTTTCCTCGCATTAAATAGCTTCAAAAGAGCGATTTCGATGATTCTGCATACTTCTCACAAGAAGCCTCACCAAGATTATCGCAGAAAATGCATATCTCAGCTTGAAACCCCACGAAATCCAAGACATCGCCGGTTCAGCATATGAAACGCACTGTGCAGTGGTGAAAACACCAGAAAACGCATTTTTTCGCATTAAATAGCTCGAAAAGAGCGATTTGGATGTTTCTGCATACTTCTCACAGAAGTCTCACCAAGATTTTCGCAGAAAACGCATACCTCAGTTTGAAACCCCACGAAAACCAAGATATCTCCGGTTCTGCATATCAAACGCACTGTGGAGTGGTGAAAACACCAGATAACGTTTTCCTCGCATTAAATAGCTTCAAAAGAGATATTTCGATGATTCTGCATATTTCTCACAGAAGCCTCACCAAGATTATCGCAAAAAACGCATATCTCAGCTTGAAACCCCAAGAAAACGAAGATATCTCCGTTTCTGCATATCAAACGCACTGTGGAGTGGTGAAAACACCAGATACCGTTTTCCTCGCATTAAATAGCTTCAAAAGAGCGATTTCGATGATTCTGCATACTTCTCACAAGAAGCCTCACCAAGATTATCGCAGAAAATGCATATCTCAGCTTGAAACCCCACGAAATCCAAGACATCGCCGGTTCAGCATATGAAACGCACTGTGCAGTGGTGAAAACACCAGAAAACGCATTTTTTCGCCTTAAATAGCTCGAAAAGAGCGATTTGGATGTTTCTGCATACTTCTCACAGAAGTCTCACCAAGATTTTCGCAGAAAACGCATACCTCAGTTTGAAACCCCACGAAAACCAAGATATCTCCGGTTCTGCATATCAAACGCACTGTGGTGTGGTCAAAACACCAGATAACGTTTTCCTCGCTTTACATAGCTTCAAAAGAGCGATCTCGATGATTGTGCATACTTCTCACAGAATAAACACCTAGATTATTCCAGAACATGCATACCTCACCTTGCCACCCTACCAAAATCAAGATATCGGCAGTTCGGCTTGTCAAGCGCACTGTGGAGTTGTGAAAACTCCAGATAACGTGTTTCTCGCGTTAAGTTGCTCCCAAAGAGCGTTTTCGATGATTCTGCATACTTCACACAGAAGCCTCACCAAGATTATCGCAGAAAATGCATATCTCAGCTTGAAACCGCACGAAAACCAAGATATCGCCGGTTCTGCATATGAAACGCACTGTGGAGTGGTGAAAACACCAGATAACGTGTTTCTCGCAACAAATAGCATCCAAAGAGCGATCTCGATGATTCGGCATACTTCTCACAGAAGCTTCACGAAGATTATCGCAGAAAATGCATATCTCAGCTTGAAACCCCACGAAATCCAAGACATCGCCGGTTCAGCATATGAAACGCACTGGTGTCAACACCAGATAACGTGCTTCTCGCATTGAATAGCTCCAAAAGAGCGACTTCGATGATTCGGCATACTTCCCACAGAAGAACCACCAAGATTATCCCAGAACATGCATATCTCAGCTTGAAACCCCACGAAAACCAAGACATCGCCGGTACTGCATATCAAACGTACTGTGGAGTGGTGAAAACTCCAGGAAACGTGTTTTTTCGCATTAAATAGCACAAAAGCTGCGATTTCGAAGATTCGGCATCTCTCTCACAGAAGAAACACCAAGATTATCGCAGAAAATGCATATCTCAGCTTGATACCCCACGAAAACCAAAACATCGCCGGTACTGCATGTCAAACGTACTGTGGAGTGGTGAAAACTCCAGAAAACATGTTTATTCGCATTAAATAGCTTCAAAAGAGCGATTTCGATGATTCTGCATTCTTCTCACAGAAGAAACACCAAGATTATCGAAGAAAATGCATATCTCAGCTTGAAACCCCACGAAAACCAAGATATCTCCAGTTCTGCATATCAAACGCACTGTGCAGTGGTGAAAACACCAGAAAACGCATTTTTTCGGATTAAATAGCTCCAAAAGAGCGATTTGGATATTACTGCATCCTTCTCACAGAGGAAACACCAAGATTATCGAAGAGAATGCATATCTCAGCTTGAAACCCCACCAAAACCAAGATATCTCCGGTTCTGCATATCAAACGCACTGTGGAGTGTTGAAAACACCAGATAACGTTTTCCTCGCTTTAAATAGCTTCAAAAGAGCGATTTCGATGATTCTGCATACTTCTCACTGAAGCCTCACCAAGATTATCGCAGAAAACGCATATCTCAGTTTGAAACCCCACGGAAACCAAGACATCGCCGGTTCAGCATATGAACCGGACTGTGGAGTGGTGTCAACACCAGATAACGTGCTTCTCGCATTAAATAGCTCCAAAGAGCGATTTCGATGATTCAGCATACTTCTCATAGAAGAACCACCACGATTATCCCAGAACATGCATATCTCAGCTTGAAACCCCACGAAAACCAAGATATCCCCGGTTCTGCATATCAAACGCACTGTGGAGTGGTGAAAACACCAGATAACGTGCTTCTCGCATTAAATAGCTTCAAAAGAGCGATTTCGATAATTCTGCATACTTCTCACTGAAGCCTCACCAAGATTATCGCAGAGAATGCACATTTCAGCTTGAAACCCCACGAAAACCAAAACATCGCCGGTTCAGCATATGAAACGCACTGTGGAGTGGTGTCAACACCAGATAACGTAGTTCTCGCATTAAATAGCTCCAAAAGAGCGATTTCGATAGTTCGGCATACTTCTCATAGAAGAACCACCATGATTATCCCAGAACATGCATATCTCAGATTGAAACGCCACGAAAACCAAGATATCGCCGATTCTGCATATCAAACGCACTGTGGAGTGGTGAAAACACCAGATAACGTGCTTCTCGCATTAAATAGCTTCAAAAGAGCGATTTCGATGATTCTGCATACTTCTCACTGAAGCCTCACCAAGATTATCGCAGAGAAAGCACATTTCAGCTTGAATCCCCACGAAAACCAAAACATCGCCGGTTCAGCATATGAAACGCACTGTGGAGTGGTGTCAACACCTGATAACGTGCTTCTCGCATTAAATAGCTTCAAAAGAGCGATTTCGATGATTCTGCATACTTCTCACTGAAGCCTCACCAAGATTATCGCAGAAAACGCATATCTCAGTTTGAAACACCACGAAAACCAAGACATCGCCGGTTCAGCATATGAACCGGACTGTGGAGTGGTGTCAACACCAGATAACGTGCTTCTCGCATTAAATAGCTCCAATAGAGCGATTTCGATAATTCGGCATACTTCTCATAGAAGAACCACCATGATTATCCCAGAACATGCATATCTCAGATTGAATCGCCACGAAAACCAAGATATCGCCGATTCTGCATATCAAACGCACTGTGGAGTGGTGAAAACACCAGATAACGTGCTTCTCGCATTAAATAGCTTCAAAAGAGCGATTTCGATGATTCTGCATACTTGTCACAGAACAACCACCAAGATTATACCAGAACATGCATATCTCAGCTTGAAACCCGACGAAAACCAAGACGTCGCCGGTTCAGCATATGAACCGCACTGTGGAGTGGTGCCAACACCAGATAACGTGCTTCTCGCATTAAATAGCTTCAAAAGAGCGACTTCGATGATTCTGCATACTTCTCACAGAAGCCTCACCAGGATTATCGCAGAAAATGCATATCTCAGCTTGATACCCCACGAAAATCAAGATATCGGCTGTTCTGCATATGAAACGCACTGTGGAGTGGTGAAAACACCAGATAACGTGTTTCTCGCATCAAATAGCATCCAAAGAGCGATCTCGATGATTCTGCATACTTCTCACAGAAGCCTCTCCAAGATTATCGCAGAAAACGCACATCTCAGCTTGAAACCACACGAAAACCAAGATATATCCGGTTCTGCATATCAAACGCACTGTGGAGTGGTGAAAACACCACATAACGTGTTTCTCGCATTAAATTGCTTCAAGAGAGCGATTTCGATGATTCTGCATACTTCTCACAGAAGCCTCACAAAGATTATCGCAGAAAATGCATATCTCAGTTTGAAACCCCACGAAAACCAAGATATCTCCGGTTCTGCATATCAAACGCACTGTGGTGTGGTCAAAACACCAGATAACGTTTTCCTCGCTTTAAATAGCTTCAAAAGAGCGATCTCGATGATTCTGCATACTTCTCACAGAATAAACACCTAGATTATTCCAGAACATGCATACCTCACCTTGCCACCATACCAAAATCAAGATATCGGCAGTTCGGCTTGTCAAGCGCACTGTGGAGTTGTGAAAACTCCAGATAACGTGTTTCTCGCGTTAAATTGCTCCCAAAGAGCGTTTTCGATGATTCTGCATACTTCACACAGAAGCCTCACCAAGATTATCGCAGAAAATGCATATCTCAGCTTGAAACCGCACGAAAACCAAGATATCGCCGGTTCTGCATATGAAACGCACTGTGGAGTGGTGAAAACACCAGATAACGTGTTTCTCGCAACAAATAGCATCCAAAGAGCGATCTCGATGATTCGGCATACTTCTCACAGAAGCTTCACGAAGATTATCGCAGAAAATGCATATCTCAGCTTGAAACCCCACGAAATCCAAGACATCGCCGGTTCAGCATATGAAACGCACTGGTGTCAACACCAGATAACGTGCTTCTCGCATTAAATAGCTTCAAAAGAGCGATTTCGATGATTCTGCATACTTGTCACAGAACAACCACCAAGATTATACCAGAACATGCATATCTCAGCTTGAAACCCGACGAAAACCAAGACGTCGCCGGTTCAGCATATGAACCGCACTGTGGAGTGGTGCCAACACCAGATAACGTGCTTCTCGCATTAAATAGCTTCAAAAGAGCGACTTCGATGATTCTGCATACTTCTCACAGAAGCCTCACCAGGATTATCGCAGAAAATGCATATCTCAGCTTGATACCCCACGAAAATCAAGATATCGGCTGTTCTGCATATGAAACGCACTGTGGAGTGGTGAAAACACCAGATAACGTGTTTCTCGCATCAAATAGCATCCAAAGAGCGATCTCGATGATTCTGCATACTTCTCACAGAAGCCTCTCCAAGATTATCGCAGAAAACGCACATCTCAGCTTGAAACCACACGAAAACCAAGATATATCCGGTTCTGCATATCAAACGCACTGTGGAGTGGTGAAAACACCACATAACGTGTTTCTCGCATTAAATTGCTTCAAGAGAGCGATTTCGATGATTCTGCATACTTCTCACAGAAGCCTCACAAAGATTATCGCAGAAAATGCATATCTCAGTTTGAAACCCCACGAAAACCAAGATATCTCCGGTTCTGCATATCAAACGCACTGTGGTGTGGTCAAAACACCAGATAACGTTTTCCTCGCTTTAAATAGCTTCAAAAGAGCGATCTCGATGATTCTGCATACTTCTCACAGAATAAACACCTAGATTATTCCAGAACATGCATACCTCACCTTGCCACCATACCAAAATCAAGATATCGGCAGTTCGGCTTGTCAAGCGCACTGTGGAGTTGTGAAAACTCCAGATAACGTGTTTCTCGCGTTAAATTGCTCCCAAAGAGCGTTTTCGATGATTCTGCATACTTCACACAGAAGCCTCACCAAGATTATCGCAGAAAATGCATATCTCAGCTTGAAACCGCACGAAAACCAAGATATCGCCGGTTCTGCATATGAAACGCACTGTGGAGTGGTGAAAACACCAGATAACGTGTTTCTCGCAACAAATAGCATCCAAAGAGCGATCTCGATGATTCGGCATACTTCTCACAGAAGCTTCACGAAGATTATCGCAGAAAATGCATATCTCAGCTTGAAACCCCACGAAATCCAAGACATCGCCGGTTCAGCATATGAAACGCACTGGTGTCAACACCAGATAACGTGCTTCTCGCATTAAATAGCTTCAAAAGAGCGATTTCGATGATTCTGCATACTTGTCACAGAACAACCACCAAGATTATACCAGAACATGCATATCTCAGCTTGAAACCCGACGAAAACCAAGACATCGCCGGTTCAGCATATGAACCGCACTGTGGAGTGGTGCCAACACCAGATAACGTGCTTCTCGCATTAAATAGCTTCAAAAGAGCGACTTCGATGATTCTGCATACTTCTCACAGAAGCCTCACCAGGATTATCGCAGAAAATGCATATCTCAGCTTGATACCCCACGAAACTCAAGATATCGGCTGTTCTGCATATGAAACGCACTGTGGAGTGGTGAAAACACCAGATAACGTGTTTCTCGCATCAAATAGCATCCAAAGAGCGATCTCGATGATTCTGCATACTTCTCACAGAAGCCTCTCCAAGATTATCGCAGAAAACGCACATCTCAGCTTGAAACCCCACGAAATCCAAGACATCGCCGGTTCAGCGTATGAAACGCACTGTGGAGTGGTGAAAACACCAGAAAACGAATTTTTTCGCATTAAATAGCTCCCAAAGAGCGATTTGGATGTTTCTGCATACTTCTCACAGAAGTCTCACCAAGATTTTCGCAGAAAACGCATACCTCAGTTTGAAACCCCACGAAAACCAAGATATCTCCGGTTCTGCATATCAAACGCACTGTGGTGTGGTCAAAACACCAGATAACGTTTTCCTCGCTTTAAATAGCTTCAAAAGAGCGATCTCGATGATTCTGCATACTTCTCACAGAATAAACACCTAGATTATTCCAGAACATGCATACCTCACCTTGCCACCCTACCAAAATCAAGATATCGGCAGTTCGGCTTGTCAAGCGCACTGTGGAGTTGTAAAAACTCCAGATAACGTGTTTCTCGCGTTAAATTGCTCCCAAAGAGCGTTTTCGATGATTCTGCATACTTCACACAGAAGCCTCACCAAGATTATCGCAGAAAATGCATATCTCAGCTTGAAACCGCACGAAAACCAAGATATCGCCGGTTCTGCATATGAAACGCACTGTGGAGTGGTGAAAACACCAGATAACGTGTTTCTCGCAACAAATAGCATCCAAAGAGCGATCTCGATGATTCGGCATACTTCTCACAGAAGCTTCACGAAGATTATCGCAGAAAATGCATATCTCAGCTTGAAACCCCACGAAATCCAAGACATCGCCGGTTCAGCATATGAAACGCACTGGTGTCAACACCAGATAACGTGCTTCTCGCATTAAATAGCTCCAAAAGAGCGACTTCGATGATTCGGCATACTTCCCACAGAAGAACCACCAAGATTATCCCAGAACATGCATATCTCAGCTTGAAACCCCACGAAAACCAAGACATCGCCGGTACTGCATATCAAACGTACTGTGGAGTGGTGAAAACTCCAGGAAACGTGTTTTTTCGCATTAAATAGCACAAAAGCTGCGATTTCGAAGATTCGGCATCTTTCTCACAGAAGAAACACCAAGATTATCGCAGAAAATGCATATCTCAGCTTGATACCCCACGAAAACCAAAACATCGCCGGTACTGCATGTCAAACGTACTGTGGAGTGGTGAAAACTCCAGAAAACATGTTTATTCGCATTAAATAGCTTCAAAAGAGCGATTTCGATGATTCTGCATTCTTCTCACAGAAGAAACACCAAGATTATCGAAGAAAATGCATATCTCAGCTTGAAACCCCACGAAAACCAAGATATCTCCAGTTCTGCATATCAAACGCACTGTGCAGTGGTGAAAACACCAGAAAACGCATTTTTTCGGATTAAATAGCTCCAAAAGAGCGATTTGGATGTTACTGCATCCTTCTCACAGAAGAAACACCAAGATAATCGAAGAGAATGCATATCTCAGCTTGAAACCCCACCAAAACCAAGATATCTCCGGTTCTGCATATCAAACGCACTGTGGAGTGGTGAAAACACCAGATAACGTTTTCCTCGCTTTAAATAGCTTCAAAAGAGCGATTTCGATGATTCTGCATACTTCTCACTGAAGCCTCACCAAGATTATCGCAGAAAACGCATATCTCAGTTTGAAACCCCACGGAAACCAAGACATCGCCGGGTCAGCATATGAACCGGACTGTGGAGTGGTGTCAACACCAGATAACGTGCTTCTCGCATTAAATAGCTCCAAAGAGCGATTTCGATAATTCGGCATACTTCTCATAGAAGAACCACCATGATTATCCCAGAACATGCATATCTCAGATTGAATCGCACGAAAACCAAGATATCGCCGATTCTGCATATCAAACGCACTGTGGAGTGGTGAAAACACCAGATAACGTGCTTCTCGCATTAAATAGCTTCAAAAGAGCGATTTCGATGATTCTGCATACTTCTCACTGAAGCCTCACCAAGATTATCGCAGAGAAAGCACATTTCAGCTTGAATCCCCACGAAAACCAAAACATCGCCGGTTCAGCATATGAAACGCACTGTGGAGTGGTGTCAACACCAGATAACGTGCTTCTCGCATTAAATAGCTTCAAAAGAGCGATTTCGATGATTCTGCATACTTCTCACTGAAGCCTCACCAAGATTATCGCAGAAAACGCATATCTCAGTTTGAAACACCACGAAAACCAAGACATCGCCGGTTCAGCATATGAACCGGACTGTGGAGTGGTGTCAACACCAGATAACGTGCTTCTCGCATTAAATAGCTCCAACAGAGCGATTTCGATAATTCGGCATACTTCTCATAGAAGAACCACCATGATTATCCCAGAACATGCATATCTCAGATTGAATCGCCACGAAAACCAAGATATCGCCGATTCTGCATATCAAACGCACTGTGGAGTGGTGAAAACACCAGATAACGTGCTTCTCGCATTAAATAGCTTCAAAAGAGCGATTTCGATGATTCTGCATACTTGTCACAGAACAACCACCAAGATTATACCAGAACATGCATATCTCAGCTTGAAACCCGACGAAAACCAAGACATCGCCGGTTCAGCATATGAACCGCACTGTGGAGTGGTGCCAACACCAGATAACGTGCTTCTCGCATTAAATAGCTTCAAAAGAGCGACTTCGATGATTCTGCATACTTCTCACAGAAGCCTCACCAGGATTATCGCAGAAAATGCATATCTCAGCTTGATACCCCACGAAAATCAAGATATCGGCTGTTCTGCATATGAAACGCACTGTGGAGTGGTGAAAACACCAGATAACGTGTTTCTCGCATCAAATAGCATCCAAAGAGCGATCTCGATGATTCTGCATACTTCTCACAGAAGCCTCTCCAAGATTATCGCAGAAAACGCACATCTCAGCTTGAAACCACACGAAAACCAAGATATATCCGGTTCTGCATATCAAACGCACTGTGGAGTGGTGAAAACACCACATAACGTGTTTCTCGCATTAAATTGCTTCAAGAGAGCGATTTCGATGATTCTGCATACTTCTCACAGAAGCCTCACAAAGATTATCGCAGAAAATGCATATCTCAGCTTGAAACCCCACGAAATCCAAGACATCGCCGGTTCAGCGTATGAAACGCACTGTGGAGTGGTGAAAACACCAGAAAACGAATTTTTTCGCATTAAATAGCTCCCAAAGAGCGATTTCGATGTTTCTGCATACTTCTCACAGAAGAAACACCTAGATTATTCCAGAACATGTATACCTCAGCTTGCCACCCTAACAAAATCAAGATATCGGCTGTTCGGCTTGTCAAGCGCACTGTGGAGTTGTGAAAACTCCAGATAACGTGTTTATTCGCATTAAATAGCACAAAAGCTGCGATTTCGAAGATTCGGCATCCTTCTCACAGAAGAAACACCAAGATTATCGAAGAAAATGCATATCTCAGCTTGAAACCCCACTAAAACCAAGATATCTCCGGTTCTGCATATCAAACGCACTGTGGAGTGGTGAAAACACCAGATAACGTGCTTCTCGCATTAAATAGCTTCAAAAGAGCGATTTCGATGATTCTGCATACTTCTCACAGAAGCCTCACCAAGATTATCGCAGAAAACGCATATCTCAGTTCGAAACACCACGAAAACCAAGATATCTCCGGTTCTGCATATCAAACGCCCTGTGGAGTAGTGAAAACACCAGATAACGTGTTTCTCGCATTAAATAGCTCCAAAAGAGCGATTTCGATGATTCTGCATACTTCTCACAGAACAACCACCAAGATTATACCAGAACATGCATATCTCAGCTTGAAATCCCACGAAAACCAAGATATCTCCGGTTCTGCATGTCAAACGCACTGTGCAGTGGTGAAAACACCAGAAAACGAATTTTTTCAAATTAAATAGCTCCAAAAGAGCGATTTCGATGATTCTGCATACTTCTCACAGAAGAACCACCAAGATTATCCCAGAACATGCATATCTCAACTTTAAACCCCCACGAAAACCAAGATATCGCCGGTTCTGCATATGAAACGCACTGTGGTGTGGTGTCAACACCAGATAACGTGCTTCTCGCATTAAATAGCTCCAAAAGAGCGATTTTGATGATTCGGCATACTTCTCACAGAGGAATCACCATGATTATCCCAGAACATTCATATCTCAGCTTGGAACGCCACAAAAACCAAGATATCGCCGATTCCGCTTATCAACCGCACTGTGGAGTGGTGAAAACAACAGATAACGTGCTTCCCGCATTAAATAGCTTCAAAAGAGCGATTTCGATGATTCGGCATGCTTCTCACAGAAGAAACACCAAGATTAACGCAGAACACGCATATCTCAGCTTGAAACCCCTCGAAAACCAAGATATCTCCTGTTCTGCATATCAAACGTACTGTGGAATGGTGAAAACACCAGAACAAGTGTTTCTCGCATTAAGTTGCTTCCAAAGAGCGATTTCCATGATTCGGCATACTTCTCACAGAAGAAACACTTAGATTATCCCAGAACATGCATATCTCAGCTTTAAACCCCACGAAAACCAAGATATCTCCGGTTCTGCATATCAAACGCACTGTGGAGTGGTGAAAACACCAGATAACGTGCTTCTCGCATTAAATAGCTTCAAAAGAGCGATTTCGATGATTCTGCATACTTCTCACTGAAGCCTCACCAAGATTATCGCATAAAAAGCATATTTCAGCTTGAAACCCCACGAAAACCAAGATATCTCCGGTTCTGCATATCAAACGCCCTGTGGAGTAGTGAAAACACCAGATAACGTGTTTCTCGGATTAAATAGCTCCAAAAGAGCGATTTCGATGATTCTGCGTACTTGTCACTGAAGCCTCACCAAGATTATCGCAGAAAACGCATATCTCAGTTTGAAACCCCACGAAAACCAAGACATCGCCGGTTCAGCATATGAACCGGACTGTGGAGTGGTGTCAACACCAGGTAACGTGCTTCTCGCATTAAATAGCTTCAAAAGAGCGATTTCGATGAGTCTGCATCCTTCTCACTGAAGCCTCACCAAGATTATCGCATAAAAAGCATATTTCAGCTTGAAACCCCACGAAAACCAAGATATCTCCGGTTCTGCATATCAAACGCCCTGTGGAGTGGTGAAAACACCAGATAACGTGCTTCTCGCATTAAATAGCTTCAAAAGAGCGATTTCGATGATTCTGCATCCTTCTCACTGAAGCCTCACCAAGATTATCGCATAAAAAGCATATTTCAGCTTGAAACCCCACGAAAACCAAGATATCTCCGGTTCTGCATATCAAACGCCCTGTGGAGTGGTGAAAACACCAGATAACGTGCTTCTCGCATTAAATAGCTTCAAAAGAGCGATTTCGATGATTCTGCATCCATCTCACTGAAGCCTCACCAAGATTATCGCATAAAAAGCATATTTCAGCTTGAAACCCCACGAAAACCAAGATATCTCCGGTTCTGCATATCAAACGCCCTGTGGAGTAGTGAAAACACCAGATAACGTGTTTCTCGGATTAAATAGCTCCAAAAGAGCGATTTCGATGATTCTGCGTACTTGTCACTGAAGCCTCACCAAGATTATCGCAGAAAACGCATATCTCAGTTTGAAACCCCACGAAAACCAAGACATCGCCGGTTCAGCATATGAACCGGACTGTGGAGTGGTGTCAACACCAGGTAACGTGCTTCTCGCATTAAATAGCTTCAAAAGAGCGATTTCGATGATTCTGCATACTTCTCACTGAAGCCTCACCAAGATTATCGCAGAGAATGCACATTTCAGCTTGAAACCCCACGAAAACCAAAACATCGCCGGTTCAGCATATGAAACGCACTGTGGAGTGGTGTCAACACCAGATAACGTAGTTCTCGCATTAAATAGCTCCAAAAGAGCGATTTCGATAATTCGGCATACTTCTCATAGAAGAACCACCATGATTATCCCAGAACATGCATATCTCATATTGAAACGCCACGAAAACCAAGATATCGCCGATTCTGCATATCAAACGCACTGTGGAGTGGTGAAAACACCAGATAACGTGCTTCTCGCATTAAATAGCTTCAAAAGAGCGATTTCGATGATTCTGCATACTTCTCACTGAAGCCTCACCAAGATTATCGCAGAAAATGCATATCTCAGCTTGATACCCCACGAAAACCAAAACATCGCCGGTACTGCATGTCAAACGTACTGTGGAGTTGTGAAAACTCCAGAAAACATGTTTATTCGCATTAAATAGCTTTAAAAGAGCGATTTCGATGATTCTGCATTCTTCTCACAGAAGAAACACCAAGATTATCGAAGAAAATGCATATCTCAGCTTGAAACCCCACGAAATCCAAGATATCTCCAGTTCTGCATATCAAACGCACTGTGCAGTTGTGAAAACACCAGAAAACGCATTTTTTCGGATTAAATAGCTCCACAAGAGCGATTTGGATGTTTCTGCATCCTTCTCACAGAAGAAACACCAAGATTATCGAAGAGAATGCATATCTCAGCTTGAAACCCCACCAAAACCAAGATATCTCCGGTTCTGCATATCAAACGCACTGTGGAGTGGTGAAAACACCAGATAACGTTTTCCTCGCTTTAAATAGCTTCAAAAGAGCGATTTCGATGATTCTGCATACTTCTCACTGAAGCCTCACCAAGATTATCGCAGAAAACGCATATCTCAGTTTGAAACCCCACGAAAACCAAGACATCGCCGGTTCAGCATATGAACTGGACTGTGGAGTGGTGTCAACACCAGATAACGTGCTTCTCGCATTAAATAGCTCCAAAAGAGCGATTTCGATGATTCTGCGTAGTTGTCACAGAACAACCACCAAGATTATACCAGAACATGCATATCTCAGCTTGAAACCCCACGAAAACCAAGACATCGCCGGTTCAGCATATGAACCGCACTGTGGAGTGGTGTCAACACCAGATAACGTGCTTCTCGCATTAAATAGCTTCAAAAGAGCGATTTCGATGATTCTGCATACTTCTCACAGAAGCCTCACCAAGATTATCGCAGAAAATGCATATCTCAGCTTGATACCCCACGAAAATCAAGATATCTCCGGTTCTGCATATCAAACGCACTGTGGAGTGGTGAAAACACCAGATAACGTTTTCCTCGCTTTAAATAGCTTCAAAAGAGCGATTTGGATGATTCTGCATATTTCTCACAGAAGCCTCACAAAGATTATCGCAGAAAACGCATATCTCAGTTTGAAACCCCACGAAAACCAAGACTTCGCCGCTTCAGCATATGAAACGCACTGTGGAGTGGTGTCAACACCAGATAACGTGCTCCTCGCATTAAATAGCTCCAAAAGAGCGATTTCGATGATTCGGCATACTTCTCATAGAAGAACCACCACGATTATCCCAGAACATGCATATCTCAGATTGAAACGCCACGAAAACCAAGATATCGCCGATTCTGCATATCAAGATCACTGTGGAGTGGTGAAAACACCAGATAACGTGCTTCTCGCATTAAATAGCTTCAAAAGATCGATTTCGATGATTCTGCATACTTCTCGCTGAAGCTTCACCAAGATTATCGCATAAAAAGCATATTTCAGCTTGAAACCCCACGAAAACCAAGATATCTCCGGTTCTGCATATCAAACGCCCTGTGGAGTAGTGAAAACACCAGATAACGTGTTTCTCGGATTAAATAGCTCCAAAAGAGCGATTTCGATGATTCTGCATACTTGTCACAGAACAACCACCAAGATTATACCAGAACATGCATATCTCTGCTTGAAACCCCACGAAAACCATGATATCCCCGGTTCTGCATATCAGACGCACTGTGGAGTGGTGATAACACCAGAAAACGAATTTTTTCGCATTAAATAGCTCCCAAAGAGCGATTTCGATGATTCTGCATACTTCTCACTGAAGCCACACCAAGATTATCGCAGAGAAAGCACATTTCAGCTTGAAACCCCACGAAATCAAAACATAGCCGGTTCAGCATATGAACCGGACTGTGGAGTGGTGTCAACACCAGATAACGTGCTTCTCGCATTAAATAGTTCCAATAGAGCGATTTCGATAATTCGGCATACTTCTCATAGAAGAACCACCATGATTATCCCAGAACATGCATATCTCAGATTGAATCGCCACGAAAACCAAGATATCGCCGATTCTGCATATCAAACGCACTGTGGAGTGGTGAAAACACCAGATAACGTGCTTCTCGCATTAAATAGTTCCAAAAGAGCGATTTCGATGATTATGCATACTTCTCACTGAAGCCTCACCAAGATTATCGTAGAGAAAGCACATTTCAGCTTGAAACCCCACGAAAACCAAGATATCTCCGGTTCTGCATATCAAACACCCAGCGGAGTAGTGAAAACACCAGATAACGTGTTTCTCGCATTAAATAGCTCCAAAAGAGCGATTTCGATGATTCTGCATACTTGTCACAGAACAACCACCAAGATTATACCAGAACATGCAGATCTCAGCTTGAAACCCCACGAAAACCAAGACATCGCCGGTTCAGCATATGAACCGCACTGTGGAGTGGTGCCAGCACCAGATAACGTGCTTCTCGCATTAAATAGCTTCAAAAGAGCGACTTCGATGATTCTGCATACTTCTCACAGACGCCTCACCAGGATTATCGCAGAAAATGCATATCTCAGCTTGATACCCCACGAAAATCAAGATATCGGCTGTTCTGCATATGAAACGCACTGTGGAGTGGTGAAAACACCAGATAACGTGCTTCTCGCATTAAATAGCTTCAAAAGAGCGACTTCGATGATTCTGCATACTTCTCACAGACGCCTCACCAGGATTATCGCAGAAAATGCATATCTCAGCTTGATACCCCACGAAAATCAAGATATCGGCTGTTCTGCATATGAAACGCACTGTGGAGTGGTGTCAACACCAGATAACGTAGTTCTCGCATTAAATAGCTCCAAAAGAGCGATTTCGATAATTCGGCATACTTCTCATAGAAGAACCACCATGATTATCCCAGAACATGCATATCTCAGATTGAATCGCCACGAAAACCAAGATATCGCCGATTCTGCATATCAAACGCACTGTGGAGTGGTGAAAACACCAGATAACGTGTTTCTCGCATCAAATAGCATCCAAAGAGCGATCTCGATGATTCTGCATACTTCTCACAGAAGCCTCTCCAAGATTATCGCAGAAAACGCACATCTCAGCTTGAAACCACACAAAAACCAAGATATATCCGGTTCTGCATATCAAACGCACTGTGGAGTGGTGAAAACACCAGATAACGTGTTTCTCGCATCAAATAGCATCCAAAGAGCGATCTCGATGATTCTGCATACTTCTCACAGAAGCCTCTCCAAGATTATCGCAGAAAACGCACATCTCAGCTTGAAACCACACAAAAACCAAGATATATCCGGTTCTGCATATCAAACGCACTGTGGAGTGGTGAAAACAACAGATAACGTGCTTCCCGCATTAAATAGCTTCAAAGAAGCGATTTCGATGATTCGGCATGCTTCTCACAGAAGAAACACCAAGATTAACGCAGAAAACGCATATCTCAGCTTGAAACCCCACGAAAACCATGATATCTCCTGTTCTGCATATCAAACGTACTGTGGAATGGTGAAAACACCAGAACAAGTGTTTCTCGCATTAAATTGCTTCCAAAGAGCGATTTCCATGATTCGGCATACTTCTCACAGAAGAAACACCAAGAATATCCCAGAACATGCATATCTCAACTTCAAACCCCCACGAAAACCAAGATATCGCCGGTTCTGCATCTGAAACGCACTGTGGAGTGGTGTCAACACCAGATAACGTGCTTCTCGCATTAAATAGCTCCAAAAGAGCGATTTCGATGATTCGGCATACTTCTCACAGAGGAACCACCATGATTATCCCAGAACATGCATATCTCAGATTGAAACGCCACGAAAACCAAGACATCGCCGATTCTGCATATCAAACGCACTGTGGAGTGGTCAAAACACCAGATAACGTGATTCTCGCATTAAATAGCATCCAAAGAGCGATCTCGATGATTCTGCATACTTCTCACAGAAGCCTCTTCAAGATTATCGCAGAAATCGCATATCTCAGTTCGAAACACCACGAAAACCAAGATATCTCCGGTTCTGCATATCAAACGCACTGTGGAGTGGTCAAAACACCAGATAACGTGTTTCTCACATTAAATAGCTCCAAAAGAGCGATTTCGATGTTTCTGCATACTTCTCACAGAATCCTCACCAAGATTATCGCAGATAACGCATATCACAGTTCGAAACACCCCGAAAACCAAGATATCTCCGGTTCTGCATATCAAACGCCCTGTGGAGTAGTGAAAACACCAGATAACGTGCTTCTCGCATTAAATAGCTCCAAAAGAGCGATTTCGATGATTCGGCATACTTCTCACAGAGGAACCACCATGATTATCCCAGAACATGCATATCTCAGATTGAAACGCCACGAAAACCAAGATATCGCCGATTCTGCATATCAAACGCACTGTGGAGTGGTGAAAAAACCAGATAACGTGCTTCTCGCATTAAATAGCTCCAAAAGAGCGATTTCGATGATTCGGCATACTTCTCACAGAGGAACCACCATGATTATCCCAGAACATGCATATCTCAGATTGAAACGCCACGAAAACCAAGACATCGCCGATTCTGCATATCAAACTCACTGTGGAGTGGTCAAAACACCAGATAACGTGTTTCTCACATTAAATAGCTCCAAAAGAGCGATTTCGATGTTTCTGCATACTTCTCACAGAATCCTCACCAAGATTATCGCAGATAACGCATATCTCAGTTCGAAACACCCCGAAAACCAAGATATCTCCGGTTCTGCATATCAAACGCCCTGTGGAGTAGTGAAAACACCAGATAACGTGCTTCTCGCATTAAATAGCTCCAAAAGAGCGATTTCGATGATTCGGCATACTTCTCACAGAGGAACCACCATGATTATCCCAGAACATGCATATCTCAGATTGAAACGCCACGAAAACCAAGATATCGCCGATTCTGCATATCAAACGCACTGTGGAGTGGTGAAAAAACCAGATAACGTGCTTCTCGCATTAAATAGCTTCAAAAGAGCGATTTCGATGATTCTGCATACTTCTCACTGAAGCCTCACCAAGATTATCGCAGAAAAAGCATATTTCAGCTTGAAACCCCACGAAAACCAAGATATCTCCGGTTCTGCATATCAAACGCCCTGTGGAGTAGTGAAAACACCAGATAACGTGTTTCTCGCATTAAATAGCTCCAAAAGAGCGATTTCAATGATTCTGCATACTTCTAACAGAACAACCACCAAGATTATCCCAGAACATGCATATCTCAGCTTTAAACCCCACGAAAACCAAGATATCTCCGGTTCTGCATATCAAACGCACTGTGGAGTGGTGAAAACACCAGATAACGTGCTTCTCGCATTAAATAGCTTCAAAAGAGCGATTTCGATGATTCTGCATACTTCTCACTGAAGCCTCACCAAGATTATCGCATAAAAAGCATATTTCAGCTTGAAACCCCACGAAAACCAAGATATCTCCGGTTCTGCATATCAAACGCCCTGTGGAGTAGTGAAAACACCAGATAACGTGTTTCTCGGATTAAATAGCTCCAAAAGAGCGATTTCGATGATTCTGCGTACTTGTCACTGAAGCCTCACCAAGATTATCGCAGAAAACGCATATCTCAGTTTGAAACCCCACGAAAACCAAGACATCGCCGGTTCAGCATATGAACCGGACTGTGGAGTGGTGTCAACACCAGGTAACGTGCTTCTCGCATTAAATAGCTTCAAAAGAGCGATTTCGATGAGTCTGCATCCTTCTCACTGAAGCCTCACCAAGATTATCGCATAAAAAGCATATTTCAGCTTGAAACCCCACGAAAACCAAGATATCTCCGGTTCTGCATATCAAACGCCCTGTGGAGTGGTGAAAACACCAGATAACGTGCTTCTCGCATTAAATAGCTTCAAAAGAGCGATTTCGATGATTCTGCATCCTTCTCACTGAAGCCTCACCAAGATTATCGCATAAAAAGCATATTTCAGCTTGAAACCCCACGAAAACCAAGATATCTCCGGTTCTGCATATCAAACGCCCTGTGGAGTGGTGAAAACACCAGATAACGTGCTTCTCGCATTAAATAGCTTCAAAAGAGCGATTTCGATGATTCTGCATCCATCTCGCTGAAGCCTCACCAAGATTATCGCATAAAAAGCATATTTCATCTTGAAACCCCACGAAAACCAAGATATCTCCGGTTCTGCATATCAAACGCCCTGTGGAGTAGTGAAAACACCAGATAACGTGTTTCTCGGATTAAATAGCTCCAAAAGAGCGATTTCGATGATTCTGCGTACTTGTCACTGAAGCCTCACCAAGATTATCGCAGAAAACGCATATCTCAGTTTGAAACCCCACGAAAACCAAGACATCGCCGGTTCAGCATATGAACCGGACTGTGGAGTGGTGTCAACACCAGGTAACGTGCTTCTCGCATTAAATAGCTTCAAAAGAGCGATTTCGATGATTCTGCATACTTCTCACTGAAGCCTCACCAAGATTATCGCAGAGAATGCACATTTCAGCTTGAAACCCCACGAAAACCAAAACATCGCCGGTTCAGCATATGAAACGCACTGTGGAGTGGTGTCAACACCAGATAACGTAGTTCTCGCATTAAATAGCTCCAAAAGAGCGATTTCGATAATTCGGCATACTTCTCATAGAAGAACCACCATGATTATCCCAGAACATGCATATCTCATATTGAAACGCCACGAAAACCAAGATATCGCCGATTCTGCATATCAAACGCACTGTGGAGTGGTGAAAACACCAGATAACGTGCTTCTCGCATTAAATAGCTTCAAAAGAGCGATTTCGATGATTCTGCATACTTCTCACTGAAGCCTCACCAAGATTATCGCAGAAAATGCATATCTCAGCTTGATACCCCACGAAAACCAAAACATCGCCGGTACTGCATGTCAAACGTACTGTGGAGTTGTGAAAACTCCAGAAAACATGTTTATTCGCATTAAATAGCTTTAAAAGAGCGATTTCGATGATTCTGCATTCTTCTCACAGAAGAAACACCAAGATTATCGAAGAAAATGCATATCTCAGCTTGAAACCCCACGAAATCCAAGATATCTCCAGTTCTGCATATCAAACGCACTGTGCAGTTGTGAAAACACCAGAAAACGCATTTTTTCGGATTAAATAGCTCCACAAGAGCGATTTGGATGTTTCTGCATCCTTCTCACAGAAGAAACACCAAGATTATCGAAGAGAATGCATATCTCAGCTTGAAACCCCACCAAAACCAAGATATCTCCGGTTCTGCATATCAAACGCACTGTGGAGTGGTGAAAACACCAGATAACGTTTTCCTCGCTTTAAATAGCTTCAAAAGAGCGATTTCGATGATTCTGCATACTTCTCACTGAAGCCTCACCAAGATTATCGCAGAAAACGCATATCTCAGTTTGAAACCCCACGAAAACCAAGACATCGCCGGTTCAGCATATGAACTGGACTGTGGAGTGGTGTCAACACCAGATAACGTGCTTCTCGCATTAAATAGCTCCAAAAGAGCGATTTCGATGATTCTGCGTAGTTGTCACAGAACAACCACCAAGATTATACCAGAACATGCATATCTCAGCTTGAAACCCCACGAAAACCAAGACATCGCCGGTTCAGCATATGAACCGCACTGTGGAGTGGTGTCAACACCAGATAACGTGCTTCTCGCATTAAATAGCTTCAAAAGAGCGATTTCGATGATTCTGCATACTTCTCACAGAAGCCTCACCAAGATTATCGCAGAAAATGCATATCTCAGCTTGATACCCCACGAAAATCAAGATATCTCCGGTTCTGCATATCAAACGCACTGTGGAGTGGTGAAAACACCAGATAACGTTTTCCTCGCTTTAAATAGCTTCAAAAGAGCGATTTGGATGATTCTGCATATTTCTCACAGAAGCCTCACAAAGATTATCGCAGAAAACGCATATCTCAGTTTGAAACCCCACGAAAACCAAGACTTCGCCGCTTCAGCATATGAAACGCACTGTGGAGTGGTGTCAACACCAGATAACGTGCTCCTCGCATTAAATAGCTCCAAAAGAGCGATTTCGATGATTCGGCATACTTCTCATAGAAGAACCACCACGATTATCCCAGAACATGCATATCTCAGATTGAAACGCCACGAAAACCAAGATATCGCCGATTCTGCATATCAAGATCACTGTGGAGTGGTGAAAACACCAGATAACGTGCTTCTCGCATTAAATAGCTTCAAAAGATCGATTTCGATGATTCTGCATACTTCTCGCTGAAGCTTCACCAAGATTATCGCATAAAAAGCATATTTCAGCTTGAAACCCCACGAAAACCAAGATATCTCCGGTTCTGCATATCAAACGCCCTGTGGAGTAGTGAAAACACCAGATAACGTGTTTCTCGGATTAAATAGCTCCAAAAGAGCGATTTCGATGATTCTGCATACTTGTCACAGAACAACCACCAAGATTATACCAGAACATGCATATCTCTGCTTGAAACCCCACGAAAACCATGATATCCCCGGTTCTGCATATCAGACGCACTGTGGAGTGGTGATAACACCAGAAAACGAATTTTTTCGCATTAAATAGCTCCCAAAGAGCGATTTCGATGATTCTGCATACTTCTCACTGAAGCCACACCAAGATTATCGCAGAGAAAGCACATTTCAGCTTGAAACCCCACGAAAACCAAAACATAGCCGGTTCAGCATATGAACCGGACTGTGGAGTGGTGTCAACACCAGATAACGTGCTTCTCGCATTAAATAGTTCCAATAGAGCGATTTCGATAATTCGGCATACTTCTCATAGAAGAACCACCATGATTATCCCAGAACATGCATATCTCAGATTGAATCGCCACGAAAACCAAGATATCGCCGATTCTGCATATCAAACGCACTGTGGAGTGGTGAAAACACCAGATAACGTGCTTCTCGCATTAAATAGTTCCAAAAGAGCGATTTCGATGATTATGCATACTTCTCACTGAAGCCTCACCAAGATTATCGTAGAGAAAGCACATTTCAGCTTGAAACCCCACGAAAACCAAGATATCTCCGGTTCTGCATATCAAACACCCAGCGGAGTAGTGAAAACACCAGATAACGTGTTTCTCGCATTAAATAGCTCCAAAAGAGCGATTTCGATGATTCTGCATACTTGTCACAGAACAACCACCAAGATTATACCAGAACATGCAGATCTCAGCTTGAAACCCCACGAAAATCAAGATATCGGCTGTTCTGCATATGAAACGCACTGTGGAGTGGTGTCAACACCAGATAACGTAGTTCTCGCATTAAATAGCTCCAAAAGAGCGATTTCGATAATTCGGCATACTTCTCATAGAAGAACCACCATGATTATCCCAGAACATGCATATCTCAGATTGAATCGCCACGAAAACCAAGATATCGCCGATTCTGCATATCAAACGCACTGTGGAGTGGTGAAAACACCAGATAACGTGTTTCTCGCATCAAATAGCATCCAAAGAGCGATCTCGATGATTCTGCATACTTCTCACAGAAGCCTCTCCAAGATTATCGCAGAAAACGCACATCTCAGCTTGAAACCACACAAAAACCAAGATATATCCGGTTCTGCATATCAAACGCACTGTGGAGTGGTGAAAACACCAGATAACGTGTTTCTCGCATCAAATAGCATCCAACGAGCGATCTCGATGATTCTGCATACTTCTCACAGAAGCCTCTCCAAGATTATCGCAGAAAACGCACATCTCAGCTTGAAACCACACAAAAACCAAGATATATCCGGTTCTGCATATCAAACGCACTGTGGAGTGGTGAAAACAACAGATAACGTGCTTCCCGCATTAAATAGCTTCAAAGAAGCGATTTCGATGATTCGGCATGCTTCTCACAGAAGAAACACCAAGATTAACGCAGAAAACGCATATCTCAGCTTGAAACCCCACGAAAACCATGATATCTCCTGTTCTGCATATCAAACGTACTGTGGAATGGTGAAAACACCAGAACAAGTGTTTCTCGCATTAAATTGCTTCCAAAGAGCGATTTCCATGATTCGGCATACTTCTCACAGAAGAAACACCAAGAATATCCCAGAACATGCATATCTCAACTTCAAACCCCCACGAAAACCAAGATATCGCCGGTTCTGCATCTGAAACGCACTGTGGAGTGGTGTCAACACCAGATAACGTGCTTCTCGCATTAAATAGCTCCAAAAGAGCGATTTCGATGATTCGGCATACTTCTCACAGAGGAACCACCATGATTATCCCAGAACATGCATATCTCAGATTGAAACGCCACGAAAACCAAGACATCGCCGATTCTGCATATCAAACGCACTGTGGAGTGGTCAAAACACCAGATAACGTGATTCTCGCATTAAATAGCATCCAAAGAGCGATCTCGATGATTCTGCATACTTCTCACAGAAGCCTCTTCAAGATTATCGCAGAAATCGCATATCTCAGTTCGAAACACCACGAAAACCAAGATATCTCCGGTTCTGCATATCAAACGCACTGTGGTGTGGTCAAAACACCAGATAACGTGTTTCTCACATTAAATAGCTCCAAAAGAGCGATTTCGATGTTTCTGCATACTTCTCACAGAATCCTCACCAAGATTATCGCAGATAACGCATATCACAGTTCGAAACACCCCGAAAACCAAGATATCTCCGGTTCTGCATATCAAACGCCCTGTGGAGTAGTGAAAACACCAGATAACGTGCTTCTCGCATTAAATAGCTCCAAAAGAGCGATTTCGATGATTCGGCATACTTCTCACAGAGGAACCACCATGATTATCCCAGAACATGCATATCTCAGATTGAAACGCCACGAAAACCAAGATATCGCCGATTCTGCATATCAAACGCACTGTGGAGTGGTGAAAAAACCAGATAACGTGCTTCTCGCATTAAATAGCTCCAAAAGAGCGATTTCGATGATTCGGCATACTTCTCACAGAGGAACCACCATGATTATCCCAGAACATGCATATCTCAGATTGAAACGCCACGAAAACCAAGACATCGCCGATTCTGCATATCAAACTCACTGTGGAGTGGTCAAAACACCAGATAACGTGTTTCTCACATTAAATAGCTCCAAAAGAGCGATTTCGATGTTTCTGCATACTTCTCACAGAATCCTCACCAAGATTATCGCAGATAACGCATATCTCAGTTCGAAACACCCCGAAAACCAAGATATCTCCGGTTCTGCATATCAAACGCCCTGTGGAGTAGTGAAAACACCAGATAACGTGCTTCTCGCATTAAATAGCTCCAAAAGAGCGATTTCGATGATTCGGCATACTTCTCACAGAGGAACCACCATGATTATCCCAGAACATGCATATCTCAGATTGAAACGCCACGAAAACCAAGATATCGCCGATTCTGCATATCAAACGCACTGTGGAGTGGTGAAAAAACCAGATAACGTGCTTCTCGCATTAAATAGCTTCAAAAGAGCGATTTCGATGATTCTGCATACTTCTCACTGAAGCCTCACCAAGATTATCGCAGAAAAAGCATATTTCAGCTTGAAACCCCACGAAAACCAAGATATCTCCGGTTCTGCATATCAAACGCCCTGTGGAGTAGTGAAAACACCAGATAACGTGTTTCTCGCATTAAATAGCTCCAAAAGAGCGATTTCGATGATTCTGCATACTTCTAACAGAACAACCACCAAGATTATACCAGAACATGCATATCTCAGCTTGAAACCCCACGAAAACCAAGATATCTCCGGTTCTGCATATCAAACGCACTGTGCAGTGGTGAAAAAACCAGAAAACGCATTTTTTCGGATTAAGTAGCTCCAAAAGGGCGATTTGGATGTTTCTACATCCATCTCACAGAAGAAACACCAAGATTATCGAAGAGAATGCATATCTCAGCTTGAAACCCCACCAAAACCAAGATATCTCCGGTTCTACATATCAAACGCACTGTGGAGTGGTGAAAACACCAGATAACGTTTTCCTCGCTTTAAATAGCTTCAAAAGAGCGATTTCGATGATTCTGCATACTTCTCACTGAAGCCTCACCAAGATTATCGCAGAGAATGCACATTTCAGCTTGAAACCCCACGAAAACCAAAACATCGCCGGTTCAGCATATGAAACGCACTGTGGAGTGGTGTCAACACCAGATAACGTAGTTCTCGCATTAAATAGCTCCAAAAGAGCGATTTCGATAATTCGGCATACTTCTCATAGAAGAACCACCATGATAATCCCAGAACATGCATATCTCAGATTGAAACGCCACGAAAACCAAGATATCGCCGATTCTGCATATCAAACGCACTGTGGAGTGGTGAAAACACCAGATTACGTGCTTCTCGCATTAAATAGCTTCAAAAGAGCGCTTTCGATGATTCTGCATACTTCTCACTGAAGCCTCACCAAGATTATCGCAGAAAACGCATATCTCAGTTTGAAACCCCACGAAAACCAAGACATCGCCGGTTCAGCATATGAACTGGACTGTGGAGTGGTGTCAACCCCAGATAACGTGCTTCTCGCATTAAATAGCTCCAAAAGAGCGATTTCGATAATTCGGCATACTTCTCATAGAAGAACCACCATGATTATCCCAGAACATGCATATCTCAGATCGAATCGCCACGAAAACCAAGATATCGCCGATTCTGCATATCAAACGCACTGTGGAGTGGTGAAAACACCAGATAACGTGCTTCTCGCATTAAATAGCTTCAAAAGTGCGATTTCGATGATTCTGCATACTTCTCACTGAAGCCTCACCAAGATTATCGCAGCGAAAGCACATTTCAGCTTGAAACCCCACGAAAACCAAGATATCTCCGGTTCTGCATATCAAACACCCTGTGGAGTAGTGAAAACACCAGATAACGTGTTTCTCGCATTAAATAGCTCCAAAAGAGCGATTTCGATGATTCTGCGTAGTTGTCACAGAACAACCACCAAGATTATACCAGAACATGCATATCTCAGCTTGAAACCCCACGAAAACCAAGACATCGCCGGTTCAGCATATGAACCGCACTGTGGAGTGGTGTCAACACCAGATAACGTGCTTCTCGCATTAAATAGCTTCAAAAGAGCGATTTCGATGATTCTGCATACTTCTCACAGAAGCCTCACCAAGATTATCGCAGAAAATGCATATCTCAGCTTGATACCCCACGAAAATCAAGATATCTCCGGTTCTGCATATCAAACGCACTGTGGAGTGGTGAAAACACCAGATAACGTTTTCCTCGCTTTAAATAGCTTCAAAAGAGCGATTTGGATGATTCTGCATATTTCTCACAGAAGCCTCACAAAGATTATCGCAGAAAACGCATATCTCAGTTTGAAACCCCACGAAAACCAAGACTTCGCCGCTTCAGCATATGAAACGCACTGTGGAGTGGTGTCAACACCAGATAACGTGCTCCTCGCATTAAATAGCTCCAAAAGAGCGATTTCGATGATTCGGCATACTTCTCATAGAAGAACCACCACGATTATCCCAGAACATGCATATCTCAGATTGAAACGCCACGAAAACCAAGATATCGCCGATTCTGCATATCAAGATCACTGTGGAGTGGTGAAAACACCAGATAACGTGCTTCTCGCATTAAATAGCTTCAAAAGAGCGATTTCGATGATTCTGCATACTTCTCGCTGAAGCCTCACCAAGATTATCGCATAAAAAGCATATTTCAGCTTGAAACCCCACGAAAACCAAGATATCTCCGGTTCTGCATATCAAACGCCCTGTGGAGTAGTGAAAACACCAGATAACGTGTTTCTCGGATTAAATAGCTCCAAAAGAGCGATTTCGATGATTCTGCATACTTGTCACAGAACAACCACCAAGATTATACCAGAACATGCATATCTCTGCTTGAAACCCCACGAAAACCATGATATCCCCGGTTCTGCATATCAGACGCACAGTGGAGTGGTGATAACACCAGAAAACGAATTTTTTCGCATTAAATAGCTCCCAAAGAGCGATTTCGATGATTCTGCATACTTCTCACTGAAGCCACACCAAGATTATCGCAGAGAAAGCACATTTCAGCTTGAAACCCCACGAAAACCAAAACATCGCCGGTTCAGCATATGAACCGGACTGTGGAGTGGTGTCAACACCAGATAACGTGCTTCTCGCATTAAATAGTTCCAATAGAGCGATTTCGATAATTCGGCATACTTCTCATAGAAGAACCACCATGATTATCCCAGAACATGCATATCTCAGATTGAATCGCCACGAAAACCAAGATATCGCCGATTCTGCATATCAAACGCACTGTGGAGTGGTGAAAACACCAGATAACGTGCTTCTCGCATTAAATAGTCCCAAAAGAGCGATTTCGATGATTATGCATACTTCTCACTGAAGCCTCACCAAGATTATCGTAGAGAAAGCACATTTCAGCTTGAAACCCCACGAAAACCAAGATATCTCCGGTTCTGCATATCAAACGCACTGTGGAGTGGTCAAAACACCAGATAACGTGTTTCTCACATTAAATAGCTCCAAAAGAGCGATTTCGATGTTTCTGCATACTTCTCACAGAATCCTCACCAAGATTATCGCAGATAACGCATATCACAGTTCGAAACACCCCGAAAACCAAGATATCTCCGGTTCTGCATATCAAACGCCCTGTGGAGTAGTGAAAACACCAGATAACGTGCTTCTCGCATTAAATAGCTCCAAAAGAGCGATTTCGATGATTCGGCATACTTCTCACAGAGGAACCACCATGATTATCCCAGAACATGCATATCTCAGATTGAAACGCCACGAAAACCAAGATATCGCCGATTCTGCATATCAAACGCACTGTGGAGTGGTGAAAAAACCAGATAACGTGCTTCTCGCATTAAATAGCTCCAAAAGAGCGATTTCGATGATTCGGCATACTTCTCACAGAGGAACCACCATGATTATCCCAGAACATGCATATCTCAGATTGAAACGCCACGAAAACCAAGACATCGCCGATTCTGCATATCAAACGCACTGTGGAGTGGTCAAAACACCAGATAACGTGTTTCTCACATTAAATAGCTCCAAAAGAGCGATTTCGATGTTTCTGCATACTTCTCACAGAATCCTCACCAAGATTATCGCAGATAACGCATATCTCAGTTCGAAACACCCCGAAAACCAAGATATCTCCGGTTCTGCATATCAAACGCCCTGTGGAGTAGTGAAAACACCAGATAACGTGCTTCTCGCATTAAATAGCTCCAAAAGAGCGATTTCGATGATTCGGCATACTTCTCACAGAGGAACCACCATGATTATCCCAGAACATGCATATCTCAGATTGAAACGCCACGAAAACCAAGATATCGCCGATTCTGCATATCAAACGCACTGTGGAGTGGTGAAAAAACCAGATAACGTGCTTCTCGCATTAAATAGCTTCAAAAGAGCGATTTCGATGATTCTGCATACTTCTCACTGAAGCCTCACCAAGATTATCGCAGAAAAAGCATATTTCAGCTTGAAACCCCACGAAAACCAAGATATCTCCGGTTCTGCATATCAAACGCCCTGTGGAGTAGTGAAAACACCAGATAACGTGTTTCTCGCATTAAATAGCTCCAAAAGAGCGATTTCGATGATTCTGCATACTTCTAACAGAACAACCACCAAGATTATACCAGAACATGCATATCTCAGCTTGAAACCCCACGAAAACCAAGATATCTCCGGTTCTGCATATCAAACGCACTGTGCAGTGGTGAAAAAACCAGAAAACGCATTTTTTCGGATTAAGTAGCTCCAAAAGGGCGATTTGGATGTTTCTACATCCATCTCACAGAAGAAACACCAAGATTATCGAAGAGAATGCATATCTCAGCTTGAAACCCCACCAAAACCAAGATATCTACGGTTCTGCATATCAAACGCACTGTGGAGTGGTGAAAACACCAGATAACGTTTTCCTCGCTTTAAATAGCTTCAAAAGAGCGATTTCGATGATTCTGCATACTTCTCACTGAAGCCTCACCAAGATTATCGCAGAGAATGCACATTTCAGCTTGAAACCCCACGAAAACCAAAACATCGCCGGTTCAGCATATGAAACGCACTGTGGAGTGGTGTCAACACCAGATAACGTAGTTCTCGCATTAAATAGCTCCAAAAGAGCGATTTCGATAATTCGGCATACTTCTCATAGAAGAACCACCATGATTATCCCAGAACATGCATATCTCAGATTGAAACGCCACGAAAACCAAGATATCGCCGATTCTGCATATCAAACGCACTGTGGAGTGGTGAAAACACCAGATTACGTGCTTCTCGCATTAAATAGCTTCAAAAGAGCGCTTTCGATGATTCTGCATACTTCTCACTGAAGCCTCACCAAGATTATCGCAGAAAACGCATATCTCAGTTTGAAACCCCACGAAAACCAAGACATCGCCGGTTCAGCATATGAACTGGACTGTGGAGTGGTGTCAACACCAGATAACGTGCTTCTCGCATTAAATAGCTCCAAAAGAGCGATTTCGATAATTCGGCATACTTCTCATAGAAGAACCACCATGATTATCCCAGAACATGCATATCTCAGATCGAATCGCCACGAAAACCAAGATATCGCCGATTCTGCATATCAAACGCACTGTGGAGTGGTGAAAACACCAGATAACGTGCTTCTCGCATTAAATAGCTTCAAAAGTGCGATTTCGATGATTCTGCATACTTCTCACTGAAGCCTCACCAAGATTATCGCAGCGAAAGCACATTTCAGCTTGAAACCCCACGAAAACCAAGATATCTCCGGTTCTGCATATCAAACACCCTGTGGAGTAGTGAAAACACCAGATAACGTGTTTCTCGCATTAAATAGCTCCAAAAGAGCGATTTCGATGATTCTGCGTAGTTGTCACAGAACAACCACCAAGATTATACCAGAACATGCATATCTCAGCTTGAAACCCCACGAAAACCAAGACATCGCCGGTTCAGCATATGAACCGCACTGTGGAGTGGTGTCAACACCAGATAACGTGCTTCTCGCATTAAATAGCTTCAAAAGAGCGATTTCGATGATTCTGCATACTTCTCACAGAAGCCTCACCAAGATTATCGCAGAAAATGCATATCTCAGCTTGATACCCCACGAAAATCAAGATATCTCCGGTTCTGCATATCAAACGCACTGTGGAGTGGTGAAAACACCAGATAACGTTTTCCTCGCTTTAAATAGCTTCAAAAGAGCGATTTGGATGATTCTGCATATTTCTCACAGAAGCCTCACAAAGATTATCGCAGAAAACGCATATCTCAGTTTGAAACCCCACGAAAACCAAGACTTCGCCGCTTCAGCATATGAAACGCACTGTGGAGTGGTGTCAACACCAGATAACGTGCTCCTCGCATTAAATAGCTCCAAAAGAGCGATTTCGATGATTCGGCATACTTCTCATAGAAGAACCACCACGATTATCCCAGAACATGCATATCTCAGATTGAAACGCCACGAAAACCAAGATATCGCCGATTCTGCATATCAAGATCACTGTGGAGTGGTGAAAACACCAGATAACGTGCTTCTCGCATTAAATAGCTTCAAAAGAGCGATTTCGATGATTCTGCATACTTCTCGCTGAAGCCTCACCAAGATTATCGCATAAAAAGCATATTTCAGCTTGAAACCCCACGAAAACCAAGATATCTCCGGTTCTGCATATCAAACGCCCTGTGGAGTAGTGAAAACACCAGATAACGTGTTTCTCGGATTAAATAGCTCCAAAAGAGCGATTTCGATGATTCTGCATACTTGTCACAGAACAACCACCAAGATTATACCAGAACATGCATATCTCTGCTTGAAACCCCACGAAAACCATGATATCCCCGGTTCTGCATATCAGACGCACAGTGGAGTGGTGATAACACCAGAAAACGAATTTTTTCGCATTAAATAGCTCCCAAAGAGCGATTTCGATGATTCTGCATACTTCTCACTGAAGCCACACCAAGATTATCGCAGAGAAAGCACATTTCAGCTTGAAACCCCACGAAAACCAAAACATCGCCGGTTCAGCATATGAACCGGACTGTGGAGTGGTGTCAACACCAGATAACGTGCTTCTCGCATTAAATAGTTCCAATAGAGCGATTTCGATAATTCGGCATACTTCTCATAGAAGAACCACCATGATTATCCCAGAACATGCATATCTCAGATTGAATCGCCACGAAAACCAAGATATCGCCGATTCTGCATATCAAACGCACTGTGGAGTGGTGAAAACACCAGATAACGTGCTTCTCGCATTAAATAGTCCCAAAAGAGCGATTTCGATGATTATGCATACTTCTCACTGAAGCCTCACCAAGATTATCGTAGAGAAAGCACATTTCAGCTTGAAACCCCACGAAAACCAAGATATCTCCGGTTCTGCATATCAAACACCCAGTGGAGTAGTGAAAACACCAGATAACGTGTTTCTCGCATTAAATAGCTCCAAAAGAGCGATTTCGATGATTCTGCATACTTGTCACAGAACAACCACCAAGATTATACCAGAACATGCAGATCTCAGCTTGAAACCCCACGAAAACCAAGACATCGCCGGTTCAGCATATGAACCGCACTGTGGAGTGGTGCCAACACCAGATAACGTGCTTCTCGCATTAAATAGCTTCAAAAGAGCGACTTCGATGATTCTGCATACTTCTCACAGACGCCTCACCAGGATTATCGCAGAAAATGCATATCTCAGCTTGATACCCCACGAAAATCAAGATATCGGCTGTTCTGCATATGAAACGCACTGTGGAGTGGTGAAAACACCAGATAACGTGCTTCTCGCATTAAATAGCTTCAAAAGAGCGACTTCGATGATTCTGCATACTTCTCACAGACGCCTCACCAGGATTATCGCAGAAAATGCATATCTCAGCTTGATACCCCACGAAAATCAGGATATCGGCTGTTCTGCATATGAAACGCACTGTGGAGTGGTGTCAACACCAGATAACGTAGTTCTCGCATTAAATAGCTCCAAAAGAGCGATTTCGATAATTCGGCATACTTCTCATAGAAGAACCACCATGATTATCCCAGAACATGCATATCTCAGATTGAATCGCCACGAAAACCAAGATATCGCCGATTCTGCATATCAAACGCACTGTGGAGTGGTGAAAACACCAGATAACGTGTTTCTCGCATCAAATAGCATCCAAAGAGCGATCTCGATGATTCTGCATACTTCTCACAGAAGCCTCTCCAAGATTATCGCAGAAAACGCACATCTCAGCTTGAAACCACACAAAAACCAAGATATATCCGGTTCTGCATATCAAACGCACTGTGGAGTGGTGAAAACACCAGATAACGTGTTTCTCGCATCAAATAGCATCCAAAGAGCGATCTCGATGATTCTGCATACTTCTCACAGAAGCCTCTCCAAGATTATCGCAGAAAACGCACATCTCAGCTTGAAACCACACAAAAACCAAGATATATCCGGTTCTGCATATCAAACGCACTGTGGAGTGGTGAAAACAACAGATAACGTGCTTCCCGCATTAAATAGCTTCAAAGAAGCGATTTCGATGATTCGGCATGCTTCTCACAGAAGAAACACCAAGATTAACGCAGAAAACGCATATCTCAGCTTGAAACCCCACGAAAACCATGATATCTCCTGTTCTGCATATCAAACGTACTGTGGAATGGTGAAAACACCAGAACAAGTGTTTCTCGCATTAAATTGCTTCCAAAGAGCGATTTCCATGATTCGGCATACTTCTCACAGAAGAAACACCAAGATTAACGCAGAAAACGCATATCTCAGTTTGAAACCCCACGAAAACCAAGACATCGCCGGTTCAGCATATGAAACGCACTGTGGAGTGGTGTCAACACCAGATAACGTGCTTCTCGCATTAAATAGCTCCACAAGAGCGATTTCGATGATTCGGCATACTTCTCACAGAGGAACCACAATGATTATCCCAGAACATGCATATCTCAGCTTGGAACGCCACAAAAACCAAGATATCGCCGGTTCTGCATATCAAACGCCCCGTGGAGTAGTGAAAACACCAGATAACGTGTTTCTCGCATTAAATAGCTCCAAAAGAGCGATTTCGATGATTCTGCATACTTCTCACAGAAGAACCACCAAGAATATCCCAGAACATGCATATCTCAACTTCAAACCCCCACGAAAACCAAGATATCGCCGATTCTGCATATCAAACGCACTGTGGAGTGGTCAAAACACCAGATAACGTGATTCTCGCATTAAATAGCATCCAAAGAGCGATCTCGATGATTCTGCATACTTCTCACAGAAGAACCACCAAGAATATCCCAGAACATGCATATCTCAACTTCAAACCCCCACGAAAACCAAGATATCGCCGGTTCTGCATATGAAACGCACTGTGGAGTGGTGTCAACACCAGAAAACGAATTTTTTCGCATTAAATAGCTCCAAAAGAGCGATTTCGATGATTCGGCATACTTCTCATAGAAGAACCACCAACATTATCGCAGAAAAAGCATATTTCAGCTTGAAACCCCACGAAAACCAAGATATCTCCGGTTCTGCATATCAAACGCCCTGTGGAGTAGTGAAAACACCAGATAACGTGTTTCTCGCATTAAATGGCTCCAAAAGAGCGATTTCGATGATTCTGCATACTTCTCACAGAAGAACCACCAAGAATATCCCAGAACATGCATATCTCAACTTCAAACCCCCACGAAAACCAAGATATCGCCGGTTCTGCATATGAAACGCACTGTGGAGTGGTGTCAACACCAGAAAACGAATTTTTTCGCATTAAATAGCTCCAAAAGAGCGATTTCGATGATTCGGCATACTTCTCATAGAAGAACCACCAACATTATCGCAGAAAAAGCATATTTCAGCTTGAAACCCCACGAAAACCAACATATCTCCGGTTCTGCATATCAAACGCCCTGTGGAGTAGTGAAAACACCAGATAACGTGTTTCTCGCATTAAATGGCTCCAAAAGAGCGATTTCGATGATTCTGCATACTTCTCACAGAAGAACCACCAAGAATATCCCAGAACATGCATATCTCAACTTCAAACCCCCACGAAAACCAAGATATCGCCGATTCTGCATATCAAACGCACTGTGGAGTGGTCAAAACACCAGATAACGTGATTCTCGCATTAAATAGCATCCAAAGAGCGATCTCGATGATTCTGCATACTTCTCACAGAAGCCTCTTCAAGATTATCGCAGAAATCGCATATCTCAGTTCGAAACACCACGAAAACCAAGATATCTCCGGTTCTGCATATCAAACGCACTGTGGAGTGGTCAAAACACCAGATAACGTGTTTCTCACATTAAATAGCTCCAAAAGAGCGATTTCGATGTTTCTGCATACTTCTCACAGAATCCTCACCAAGATTATCGCAGATAACGCATATCTCAGTTCGAAACACCACGAAAACCAAGATATCTCCGGTTCTGCATATCAAACGCCCTGTGGAGTAGTGAAAACACCAGATAACGTGCTTCTCGCATTAAATAGCTCCAAAAGAGCGATTTCGATGATTCGGCATACTTCTCACAGAGGAACCACCATGATTATCCCAGAACATGCATATCTCAGATTGAAACGCCACGAAAACCAAGATATCGCCGATTCTGCATATCAAACGCACTGTGGAGTGGTGAAAAAACCAGATAACGTGCTTCTCGCATTAAATAGCTTCAAAAGAGCGATTTCGATGATTCTGCATACTTCTCACTAAAGCCTCACCAAGATTATCGAAGAAAATGCATATCTCAGATTGAAACGCCACGAAAACCAAGATATCGCCGATTCTGCATATCAAACGCACTGTGGAGTGGTGAAAAAACCAGATAACGTGCTTCTCGCATTAAATAGCTTCAAAAGAGCGATTTCGATGATTCTGCATACTTCTCACTGAAGCCTCACCAAGATTATCGCAGAAAAAGCATATTTCAGCTTGAAACCCCACGAAAACCAAGATATCTCCGGTTCTGCATATCAAACGCCCTGTGGAGTAGTGAAAACACCAGATAACGTCTTTCTCGCATTAAATAGCTCCAAAAGAGCGATTTCGATGATTCTGCATACTTCTCACAGAAGAACCACCAAGATTATCTCAGAACATGCATATCTCAACATTAAACCCCCACGAAAACCAAGATATCGCCGGTTCTGCATATGAAACGCACTGTGGAGTGGTGTCAACACCAGATAACGTGCTTCTCGCATTAAATAGCTCCAAAAGAGCGATTTCGATGATTCGGCATACTTCTCACAGAGGAACCACCATCATTATCCCAGAACATGCATATCTCAGATTGAAACGCCACGAAAACCAAGATATCGCCGATTCTGCATATCAAACGCACTGTGGAGTGGTGAAAAAACCAGATAACGTGCTTCTCGCATTAAATAGCTTCAAAAGAGCGATTTCGATCATTCTGCATACTTCTCACAGAAGCCTCACCAAGATTATCGCAGAAAATGCATATCTCAGCTTGAAACCCCACGAAACCAAGATATCGCCGGTTCTGCATATGAAACGCACTGTGGAGTGGTGAAAACACCAGATAACGTGTTTCTCGCATCAAATAGCATCCAAAGAGCGATCTCGATGATTCGGCATACTTCTCACAGAAGCCTCACCAAGAATATCGAAGAAAATGCATATCTCAGCTTGAAACCCCACCAAAACCAAGATATCTCCGGTTCTGCATATCAAACGCCCCGTGGAGTAGTGAAAACACCAGATAACGTGTTTCTCGCATTAAATAGCTCCAAAAGAGCGATTTTGATGATTCTGCATACTTCTAACAGAACAACCACCAAGATTATACCAGAACATGCATATCTCAGCTTGAAACCCCACGAAAACCAAGATATCGCCGATTCTGCATATCAAACGCACTGTGCAGTGGTGAAAAAACCAGAAAACGCATTTTTTAGGATTAAGTAGCTCCAAAAGGGCGATTTGGATGTTTCTGCATCCATCTCACAGAAGAAACACCCAGATTATCGAAGAAAATGCATATCTCAGCTTGAAACCCCACCAAAACCAAGATATCTCCGGTTCTGCATATCAAACGCCCTGTGGAGTAGTGAAAACACCAGATAACGTGTTTCTCGCATTAAATAGCTCCAAAAGAGCGATTTCGATGTTTCTGCATACTTCTCACAGAAGCCTCACCAAGATTATCGCAGATAACGCATATCTCAGTTCGAAACACCACGAAAACCAAGATATCTCCGGTTCTGCATATAAAACGCACTGTGCAGTGGTGAAAACACCAGAAAACGAATTTTTTCGCATTAAATAGCTCCAAAAGAGCGATTTCGATGTTTCTGCATACTTCTCACTGAAGCCTCACCAAGATTATCGCAGAAGACGCATATCTCAGTTTGAAACCCCACGAAAACCAAGACATCGCCGGTTCAGCATATGAAACGCACTGTGGAGTGGTGTCAACACCAGATAACGTGTTTCTCGCATTAAATAGCTCCAAAAGAGCGATTTCGATGATTCCGCATACTTCTCACAGAACAACAACCAAGATTATACCAGAACATGCATATCTCAGCTTGAAACCCCACGAAAACCAAGATGTCTCCGGTTCTGCATATCAAACGCACTGTGCAGTGGTGAAAACACCAGAAAACGCATTTTTCGGATTAAATAGCTCCAAAAGAGAGATTTGGATGTTTCTGCATCCTTGTCACAGACGAAACACCAAGATTATCGAAGAAAATGCATATCTCAGCTTGAAACCCCACCAAAACCCCGATATCTCCGGTTCTGCATATCAAACGCCCTGTGGAGTAGTGAAAACACCAGATAACGTGTTTCTCACATTAAATAGCTCCAAAAGAGCGATTTCGATGTTTCTGCATACTTCTCACAGAAGCCTCACCAAGATTATCGCAGATAACGCATATCTCAGTTCGAAACACCACGAAAACCAAGACATCTCCGGTTCTGCATATAAAACGCACTGTGGAGTGGTCAAAACACCAGATAACGTGTTTCTCGCATTAAATATCATCCAAAGAGCGATCTCGATGATTCTGCATACTTCTCACAGAAGCCTCTTCAAGATTATCGCAGAAAACGCATATCTCAGTTCGAAACACCACGAAAACCAAGATATCTCCGGTTCTGCATATCAAACGCACAGTGGAGTGGTCAAAACACCAGATAACGTGTTTCTCGCATTAAATAACTTCAAAAGAGCGTTTTGGATGTTTCTGCATACTTCTCACAGAAGCCTCACCAAGATTATCCCAGAAAATGCATATCTCATCTTGACACCCCACGAAAACCAAGATTACGCCGGTTCTGCAAATGAAACGCACTGTGGAGTGGTGAAAACACCCGATAACGTGTTTCTCGCATCAAATAGCATCCAAAGAGCGATCTCGATGATTCTGCATACTTCTCACAGAAGAAACACCTAGATTATTCCAGAACATGCATATCTCAGCTTGCCACCCTACGAAAATCAAGATATCGGCTGTTCGGCTTGTCAAGCGCACTGTGGAGTTGTGAAAACTCCAGATAACGTGTTTCTCGCAGTAAATTGCTTCCAAAGAGCGTTTTCGATGATTCTGCCTACTTCTCACAGAAGAACCACCAAGATTATCGCAGAAAATGCATATCTCAGCTTGAACACCCACGAAAACCAAGATAACTCCGGTTCTGCATATCAAACGCACTGTGCAGTGGTCAAAACTCCATATAACGTGTTTCTCGCATTAAATAGCTTCAAAAGAGCGATTTGGATGTTTCTGCATACTTCTCACAGAAGCCTCACCAAGATTATCGCAGATAACGCATATCTCAGTTCGAAACACCACGAAAACCAAGATATCTCCGGTTCTGCATATAAAACGCACTGTGGAGTGGTCAAAACACCAGATAACGTGTTTCTCGCATTAAATAACTTCAAAAGAGCGATTTGGATGTTTCTGCATACTTCTCACAGAAGCCTCACCAAGATTATCGCAGAAAATGCATATCTCAGCTTGTAACCCCACGAAAACCAAGATATCGCCGGTTCTGCAAATGAAACGCACTGTGGAGTGGTGAAAACACCAGATAAGGTGTTTCTCGCATTAAATAGCTCCAAAAGAGCGATTTCGATGATTCGGCATGCTTCTCACAGAAGAAACACCAAGATTAACGCAGAAAACGCATATCTCAGCTAGAAACCCCACGAAAACCAAGATATCTCCGGTTCTGCATATCAAACGCCCTGTGGAGTAGTGAAAACACCAGATAACGTGTTTCTCGCATTAAATAACTCCAATAGAGCGATTTCGATGATTCTGCATACTTCTCACAGAACAGCCACCAAGATTATACCAGAACATGCATATCTCAGCTTGAAACCCCACGAAAACCAAGATATCTCCGGTTCTGCATATCAAACACCCAGTGGAGTAGTGAAAACACCAGATAACGTGTTTCTCGCATTAAATAGCTCCAAAAGAGCGATTTTGATGATTCTGCATACTTCTAACTGAAGCCTCACCAAGATTATCGCACAAAATGCATATTTCAGCTTGAAACCCCACGAAAACCAAGATATCTCCGGTTCTGCATATCAAACGCCCTGTGGAGTAGTGAAAACACCAGATAACGTTTTTCTCGCATTAAATAGCTCCAAAAGAGCGATTTCGATGATTCTGCATACTTCTCACAGAACAACCACCAAGATTATACCAGAACATGCATATCTCAGCTTGAAACCCCACGAAAACCAAGATATCTCCGGTTCTGCATATCAAACACCCAGTGGAGTAGTGAAAACACCAGATAACGTGTTTCTCGCATTAAATAGCTCCAAAAGAGCGATTTTGATGATTCTGCATACTTCTAACAGAACAACCACCAAGATTATACCAGAACATGCATATCTCAGCTTGAAACCCCACGAAAACCAAGATATCTCCGGTTCTGCATATCAAACGCACTGTGCAGTGGTGAAAAAACCAGAAAACGCATTTTTTCGGATTAAGTAGCTCCAAAAGAGCGATTTGGATGTTTCTGCATCCATCTCACAGAAGAAACACCCAGATTATCGAAGAAAATGCATATCTCAGCTTGAAACCCCACCAAAACCAAGATGTCTCCGGTTCTGCATATCAAACGCCCTGTGGAGTAGTGAAAACACCAGATAACGTGTTTCTCGCATTAAATAGCTCCAAAAGAGCGATTTCGATGATTCTGCATACTTCTCACAGAACAACCACCAAGATTATACCAGAAAACGCATATCTCAGTTTGAAACCCCACGAAAACCAAGACATCGCCGGTTCAGCATATGAAACGCACTGTGGAGTGGTGTCAACACCAGATAACGTGTTTCTCGCATTAAATAGCTCCAAAAGAGCGATTTCGATGATTCCGCATACTTCTCACAGAACAACAACCAAGATTATACCAGAACATGCATATCTCAGCTTGAAACCCCACGAAAACCAAGATGTCTCCCGTTCTGCATATCAAACGCACTGTGCAGTGGTGAAAACACCAGATAACGTGTTTCTCACATTAAATAGCTCCAAAAGAGCGATTTCGATGTTTCTGCATACTTCTCACAGAAGCCTCACCAAGATTATCGCAGATAACGCATATCTCAGTTCGAAACACCACGAAAACCAAGATATCTCCGGTTCTGCATATAAAACGCACTGTGGAGTGGTCAAAACACCAGATAACGTGTTTCTCGCATTAAATAGCATCCAAAGAGCGATCTCGATGATTCTGCATACTTCTCACAGAAGCCTCTTCAAGATTATCGCAGAAAACGCATATCTCAGTTCGAAACACCACGAAAACCAAGATATCTCCGGTTCTGCATATCAAACGCACTGTGGAGTGGTCAAAACACCAGATAACGTGTTTCTCGCATTAAATAACTTCAAAAGAGCGTTTTGGATGTTTCTGCATACTTCTCACAGAAGCCTCACCAAGATTATCCCAGAAAATGCATATCTCATCTTGACACCCCACGAAAACCAAGATTACGCCGGTTCTGCAAATGAAACGCACTGTGGAGTGGTGAAAACACCAGATAACGTGTTTCTCGCATCAAATAGCATCCAAAGAGCGATCTCGATGATTCTGCATACTTCTCACAGAAGAAACACCTAGATTATTCCAGAACATGCATATCTCAGCTTGCCACCCTACGAAAATCAAGATATCGGCTGTTCGGCTTGTCAAGCGCACTGTGGAGTTGTGAAAACTCCAGATAACGTGTTTCTCGCATTAAATTGCTTCCAAAGAGCGTTTTCGATGATTCTGCCTACTTCTCACAGAAGAACCACCAAGATTATCGCCCAAAATGCATATCTCAGCTTGACACCCCACGAAAATGAAGATATCGGAGGTACTGCATATCAAACGCACTGTGGAGTTGTGAAAACTCCATATGACGTGTTTCTCGCATTAAATAGCTTCAAAAGAGCGATTTGGATGTTTCTGCATACTTCTCACAGAAGCCTCTCCAAGATTATCGCAGAAAACGCATATCTCAGTTCGAAACACCACGAAAACCAAGATATCTCCGGTTCTGCATATCAAACGCACTGTGGAGTGGTCAAAACACCAGATAACGTGCTTCTCGCATTAAATAGCTTCAAAAGAGCGATTTCGATAATTCTGCATACTTCTAACTGAAGCCTCACCAAGATTATCGCACAAAAAGCATATTTCAGCTTGAAACCCCACGAAAACCAAGATATCTCCGGTTCTGCATATCAAACGCCCTGTGGAGTAGTGAAAACACCAGATAACGTGTTTCTCGCATTAAATAGCTCCAAAAGAGCGATTTCGATGATTCTGCATACTTCTCACAGAACAACCACCAAGATTATACCAGAACATGCATATCTCAGCTTGAAACCCCACGAAAACCAAGATATCTCCGGTTCTGCATATGAAACACCCAGTGGAGTAGTGAAAACACCAGATAACGTGTTTCTCGCATTAAATAGCTCCAAAAGAGCGATTTCGATGATTCTGCATACTTGTCACAGAACATCCACCAAGATTATACCAGAACATGCATATCTCTGCTTGAAACCCCACGAAAACCAACACATCGCCGGTTCAGCATATGAACCGCACTGTGGAGTGGTGCCAACACCAGATAACGTGCTTCTCGCATTAAATAGCTTCAAAAGAGCGACTTCGATGATTCTGCATACTTCTCACAGACGCCTCACCAGGATTATCGCAGAAAATGCATATCTCAGCTTGATACCCCACGAAAATCAAGATATCGGCTGTTCTGCATATGAAACGCACTGTGGAGTGGTGAAAACACCAGATAACGTGTTTCTCGCATCAAATAGCATCCAAAGAGCGATCTCGATGATTCTGCATACTTCTCACAGAAGCCTCTCCAAGATTATCGCAGAAAACGCACATCTCAGCTTGAAACCACACAAAAACCAAGATATATCCGGTTCTGCATATCAAACGCACTGTGGAGTGGTGAAAACACCAGATAACGTGTTTCTCGCATTAAATTGCTTCAAGAGAGCGATTTCGATGATTCTGCATACTTCTCACAGAAGCCTCACCAAGATTATCGCAGAAAATGCATATCTCAGCTTGAAACCCCACGAAATCCAAGACATCGCCGGTTCAGCGTATGAAACGCACTGTGGAGTGGTGAAAACACCAGAAAACGAATTTTTTCGCATTAAATAGCTCCCAAAGAGCGATTTCGATGTTTCTGCATACTTCTCACAGAAGAAACACCTAGATTATTCCAGAACATGCATACCTCAGCTTGCCACCCTAACAAAATCAAGATATCGGCTGTTCGGCTTGTCAAGCGCACTGTGGAGTTGTGAAAACTCCAGATAACGTGTTTATTCGCATTAAAAAGCACAAAAGCTGCGATTTCGAAGATTCGGCATCCTTCTCACCGAAGAAACACCAAGATTATCGAAGAAAATGCATATCTCAGCTTGAAACCCCACTGAAACCAAGATATCTCCGGTTCTGCGTATCAAACGCACTGTGGAGTGGTGAAAACACCAGATAACGTTTTCCTCGCATCAAATAGCATCCAAAGAGCGATCTCGATGATTCTGCATACTTCTCACAGAAGCCTCTCCAAGATTATCGCAGGAAACGCACATCTCAGCTTGAAATCACACAAAAACCAAGATATATCCGGTTCTGCATATCAAACGCACTGTGGAGTGGTGAAAACATCAGATAACGTTTTCCTCGCATTAAATAGCTTCAAAAGAGCGATTTCGATGATTCGGCATACTTCTCATAGAAGAACCACCATGATTATCCCAGAACATGCATATCTCAGATTGAAACGCCACGAAAACCAAGATATCGCCGATTCTGCATATCAAACGCACTGTGGAGTGGTGAAAACACCAGATAACGTGCTTCTCGCATTAAATAGCTTCAAAAGAGCGATTTCGATGATTCTGCATACTTCTCACTGAAGTCTCACCAAGATTATCGCAGAAAAAGCATATCTCAGCTTGAAACCCCACGAAAACCAAGATATCTCCGGTTCTGCATATCAAACGCACTGTGCAGTGGTGAAAACACCAGAAAACTCATTTTTTCGGATTAAATAGCTCCAAAAGAGCGATTTGGATGTTTCTGCATCCTTCTCACAGAAGAAACACCAAGATTATTCCAGAACATGCATACCTCAGCTTGCCACACTAACAAAATCAAGATATCGGCTGTTCGGCTTGTCAAGCGCACTGTGGAGTTGTGAAAACACCAGATAACGTTTTCCTCGCATTAAATAGCTTCAAAAGAGCGATTTCGATGATTCTGCTTCCTTCTCACAGAAGAAACACCAAGATTATCGCAGAAAATGCATATCTCAGCTTGAACCCCCACGAAAACCAAGATATCTCCGGTTCTGCATATCAAACGCACTGTGCAGTGGTGAAAACACCAGAAAACGCATTTTTTCGGATTAAATAGCTCCAAAAGAGCGATTTGGATGTTTCTGCATCCTTCTCACAGAAGAAACACCAAGATTATCGAAGAGAATGCATATCTCAGCTTGAAACCCCACGAAAACCAAGATATCTCCGGTTCTGCATATCAAACGCACTGTGGAGTGGTGAAAACACCAGATAACGTGCTTCTCGCATTAAATAGCTTCAAAAGAGCGATTTCGATGAATCGGCATCCTCCTCACAGAAGAAACACCAAGATTATCCAAGAAAATGCATATCTCAGCTTGAAACCCCACTAAAACCAAGATATCTCCGGTTCTGCATATCAAACGCACTGTGGAGTGGTGAAAACACCAGATAACGTTTTCCTCGCATTAAATAGCTTCAAAAGAGCGATTTCGATGATTCTGCTTCCTTCTCACAGAAGAAACACCAAGATTATCGCAGAAAATGCATATCTCAGCTTGAACCCCCACGAAAACCAAGATATCTCCGGTTCTGCATATGAAACGAACTGTGCTGTGGTCAAAACTCCATATAACGTGTTTCTCGCATTAAATAGCTTCAAAAGAGCGATTTGGATGTTTCTGCATCCTTCTCACAGAAGCCTCACCAAGATTATCGCAGAAAACGCACATCTCAGCTTGAAACCACACAAAAACCAAGATATATCCGGTTCTGCATATCAAACGCACTGTGGAGTGGTGAAAACACCAGATAACGTGTTTCTCGCATTAAATTGCTTCAAGAGAGCGATTTCGATGATTCTGCATACTTCTCACAGAAGCCTCACCAAGATTATCGCAGAAAATGCATATCTCAGCTTGAAACCCCACGAAATCCAAGACATCGCCGGTTCAGCGTATGAAACGCACTGTGGAGTGGTGAAAACACCAGAAAACGAATTTTTTCGCATTAAATAGCTCCCAAAGAGCGATTTCGATGTTTCTGCATACTTCTCACAGAAGAAACACCTAGATTATTCCAGAACATGCATACCTCAGCTTGCCACCCTAACAAAATCAAGATATCGGCTGTTCGGCTTGTCAAGCGCACTGTGGAGTTGTGAAAACTCCAGATAACGTGTTTATTCGCATTAAAAAGCACAAAAGCTGCGATTTCGAAGATTCGGCATCCTTCTCACCGAAGAAACACCAAGATTATCGAAGAAAATGCATATCTCAGCTTGAAACCCCACTAAAACCAAGATATATCCGGTTCTGCATATCAAACGCACTGTGGAGTGGTGAAAACACCAGATAACGTTTTCCTCGCATTAAATAGCTTCAAAAGAGCGATTTCGATGATTCGGCATACTTCTCATAGAAGAACCACCATGATTATCCCAGAACATGCATATCTCAGATTGAAACGCCACGAAAACCAAGATATCGCCGATTCTGCATATCAAACGCACTGTGGAGTGGTGAAAACACCAGATAACGTGCTTCTCGCATTAAATAGCTTCAAAAGAGCGATTTCGATGATTCTGCATACTTCTCACTGAAGTCTCACCAAGATTATCGCAGAAAAAGCATATCTCAGCTTGAAACCCCACGAAAACCAAGATATCTCCGGTTCTGCATATCAAACGCACTGTGCAGTGGTGAAAACACCAGAAAACTCATTTTTTCGGATTAAATAGCTCCAAAAGAGCGATTTGGATGTTTCTGCATCCTTCTCACAGAAGAAACACCAAGATTATTCCAGAACATGCATACCTCAGCTTGCCACACTAACAAAATCAAGATATCGGCTGTTCGGCTTGTCAAGCGCACTGTGGAGTTGTGAAAACACCAGATAACGTTTTCCTCGCATTAAATAGCTTCAAAAGAGCGATTTCGATGATTCTGCTTCCTTCTCACAGAAGAAACACCAAGATTATCGCAGAAAATGCATATCTCAGCTTGAACCCCCACGAAAACCAAGATATCTCCGGTTCTGCATATCAAACGCACTGTGCAGTGGTGAAAACACCAGAAAACGCATTTTTTCGGATTAAATAGCTCCAAAAGAGCGATTTGGATGTTTCTGCATCCTTCTCACAGAAGAAACACCAAGATTATCGAAGAGAATGCATATCTCAGCTTGAAACCCCACGAAAACCAAGATATCTCCGGTTCTGCATATCAAACGCACTGTGGAGTGGTGAAAACACCAGATAACGTGCTTCTCGCATTAAATAGCTTCAAAAGAGCGATTTCGATGAATCGGCATCCTCCTCACAGAAGAAACACCAAGATTATCCAAGAAAATGCATATCTCAGCTTGAAACCCCACTAAAACCAAGATATCTCCGGTTCTGCATATCAAACGCACTGTGGAGTGGTGAAAACACCAGATAACGTTTTCCTCGCATTAAATAGCTTCAAAAGAGCGATTTCGATGATTCTGCTTCCTTCTCACAGAAGAAACACCAAGATTATCGCAGAAAATGCATATCTCAGCTTGAACCCCCACGAAAACCAAGATATCTCCGGTTCTGCATATGAAACGAACTGTGCTGTGGTCAAAACTCCATATAACGTGTTTCTCGCATTAAATAGCTTCAAAAGAGCGATTTGGATGTTTCTGCATCCTTCTCACAGAAGCCTCACCAAGATTATCGCAGATAACGCATATCTCAGTTCGAAACACCACGAAAACCAAGATATCTCCGGTTCTGCATATCAAACGCACTGTGCAGTGGTGAAAACACCAGAAAACGCATTTTTTCGGATTAAATAGCTCCAAAAGAGAGATTTGGATGTTTCTGCATCCTTGTCACAGACGAAACACCAAGATTATCGAAGAAAATGCATATCTCAGCTTGTAACCCCAACAAAACCAAGATATCTCCGGTTCTGCATATCAAACGCCCTGTGGAGTAGTGAAAACACCAGATAACGTGTTTCTCACATTAAATAGCTCCAAAAGAGCGATTTCGATGTTTCTGCATACTTCTCACAGAAGCCTCACCAAGATTATCGCAGATAACGCATATCTCAGTTCGAAACACCACGAAAACCAAGATATCTCAGGTTCTGCATATAAAACGCACTGTGGAGTGGTCAAAACACCAGATAACGTGTTTCTCGCATTAAATAGCATCCAAAGAGCGATCTCGATGATTTTGCATACTTCTCACAGAAGCCTCTTCAAGATTATCGCAGAAAACGCATATCTCAGTTCGAAACACCACGAAAACCAAGATATCTCCGGTTCTGCATATCAAACGCACTGTGGAGTGGTCAAAACACCAGATAACGTGTTTCTCGCATTAAATAACTTCAAAAGAGCGTTTTGGATGTTTCTGCATACTTCTCACAGAAGCCTCACCAAGATTATCCCAGAAAATGCATATCTCATCTTGACACCCCACGAAAACCAAGATTACGCCGGTTCTGCAAATGAAACGCACTGTGGAGTGGTGAAAACACCAGATAACGTGTTTCTCGCATCAAATAGCATCCAAAGAGCGATCTCGATGATTCTGCATACTTCTCACAGAAGAAACACCTAGATTATTCCAGAACATGCATATCTCAGCTTGCCACCCTACGAAAATCAAGATATCGGCTGTTCGGCTTGTCAAGCGCACTGTGGAGTTGTGAAAACTCCAGATAACGTGTTTCTCGCATTAAATTGCTTCCAAAGAGCGTTTTCGATGATTCTGCCTACTTCTCACACAAGAACCACCAAGATTATCGCACAAAATGCATATTTCAGCTTGAACACCCACGAAATCCAAGATAACTCCGGTTCTGCATATCAAACGCACTGTGCAGTGGTCAAAACTCCATATAACGTGTTTCTCGCATTAAATAGCTTCAAAAGAGCGATTTGGATGTTTCTGCATCCTTCTCACAGAAGCCTCACCAAGATTATCGCAGATAACGCATATCTCAGTTCGAAACACCACGAAAACCAAGATATCTCCGGTTCTGCATATAAAACGCACTGTGGAGTGGTCAAAACACCAGATAACGTGTTTCTCGCATTAAATAACTTCAAAAGAGCGATTTGGATGTTTCTGCATTCTTCTCACAGAAGCCTCACCAAGATTATCGCAGAAAATGCATATCTCAGCTTGAAACCCCACGAAAACCAAGATATCGCCGGTTCTGCAAATGAAACGCACTGTGGAGTGGTGAAAACACCAGATAAGGTGTTTCTCGCATTAAATAGCTCCAAAAGAGCGATTTCGATGATTCGGCATGCTTCTCACAGAAGAAACACCAAGATTAACGCAGAAAACGCATATCTCAGCTAGAAACCCCACGAAAACCAAGATATCTCCGGTTCTGCATATCAAACGCCCTGTGGAGTAGTGAAAACACCAGATAACGTGTTTCTCGCATTAAATAGCTCCAAAAGAGCGATTTCGATGATTCTGCATACTTCTCACAGAACAACCACCAAGATTATACCAGAACATGCATATCTCAGCTTGACACCCTACGAAAATCAAGATATCGGCGGTTCTGCTTATCAAGCGCACTGTGGAGTTGTGAAAACTCCAGATAACGTGTTTCTCGCATTAAATTGCTTCCAAAGAGCGTTTTCGATGATTCTGCCTACTTCTCACAGAAGAACCACCAAGATTATCGTCCAAAATGCATATCTCAGCTTGACACCCCACGAAAATGAAGATATCGGAGGTACTGCATATCAAACGCACTGTGGAGTTGTGAAAACTCCATATGACGTGTTTCTCGCATTAAATAGCTTCAAAAGAGCGATTTGGATGTTTCTGCATACTTCTCACAGAAGCCTCACCAAGATTATCGCAGAAAACGCACATCTCAGTTCGAAACACCACGAAAACCAAGATATCTCCGGTTCTGCATATGAAACGCACTGTGGAGTGGTGAAAACACCAAATAACGTGTTTCTCGCATCAAATAGCATCCAAAGAGCGATCTCGATGATTCTGCATACTTCTCACAGAAGCCTCTCCAAGATTATCGCAGAAAACGCATATCTCAGTTCGAAACACCACGAAAACCAAGATATCTCCGGTTCTGCATATCAAACGCACTGTGGAGTGGTCAAAACACCAGATAACGTGCTTCTCGCATTAAATAGCTTCAAAAGAGCGATTTCGATGATTCTGCATACTTCTAACTGAAGCCTCACCAAGATTATCACACAAAAAGCATATTTCAGCTTGAAACCCCACGAAAACCAAGATATCTCCGGTTCTGCATATCAAACGCCCTGTGGAGTAGTGAAAACACCAGATAACGTGTTTCTCGCATTAAATAGCTCCAAAAGAGCGATTTCGATGATTCTGCATACTTCTCACAGAACAATGACCAAGATTATACCAGAACATGCATATCTCAGCTTGAAACCCCACGAAATCCAAGATATCTCCGGTTCTGCATATCAAACACCCAGTGGAGTAGTGAAAACACCAGATAACGTGTTTCTCGCATTAAATAGCTCCAAAAGAGCGATTTCGATGATTCTGCATACTTGTCACAGAACAACCACCAAGATTATACCAGAACATGCATATCTCAGCTTGAAACCCCACGAAAACCAAGACATCGCCGGTTCAGCATATGAACCGCACTGTGGAGTGGTGCCAACACCAGATAACGTGCTTCTCGCATTAAATAGCTTCAAAAGAGCGACTTCGATGATTCTGCATACTTCTCACAGACGCCTCACCAGGATTATCGCAGAAAATGCATATCTCAGCTTGATACCCCACGAAAATCAAGATATCGGCTGTTCTGCATATGAAACGCACTGTGGAGTGGTGAAAACTCCATATGACGTGTTTCTCGCATTAAATAGCTTCAAAAGAGCGATTTGGATGTTTCTGCATACTTCTCACAGAAGCCTCACCAAGATTATCCCAGAAAATGCATATCTCATCTTGACACCCCACGAAAACCAAGATTACGCCGGTTCTGCAAATGAAACGCACTGTGGAGTGGTGAAAACACCAGATAACGTGTTTCTCGCATCAAATAGCATCCAAAGAGCGATCTCGATGATTCTGCATACTTCTCACAGAAGAAACACCTAGATTATTCCAGAACATGCATATCTCAGCTTGCCACCCTACGAAAATCAAGATATCGGCTGTTCGGCTTGTCAAGTGCACTGTGGAGTTGTGAAAACTCCAGATAACGTGTTTCTCGCATTAAATTGCTTCCAAAGAGCGTTTTCGATGATTCTGCCTACTTCTCACAGAAGAACCACCAAGATTATCGCACAAAATGCATATCTCAGCTTGAACACCCACGAAATCCAAGATAACTCCGGTTCTGCATATCAAACGCACTGTGCAGTGGTCAAAACTCCATATAACGTGTTTCTCGCATTAAATAGCTTCAAAAGAGCGATTTGGATGTTTCTGCATCCTTCTCACAGAAGCCTCACCAAGATTATCGCAGATAACGCATATCTCAGTTCGAAACACCACGAAAACCAAGATATCTCCGGTTCTGCATATAAAACGCACTGTGGAGTGGTCAAAACACCAGATAACGTGTTTCTCGCATTAAATAACTTCAAAAGAGCGATTTGGATGTTTCTGCATTCTTCTCACAGAAGCCTCACCAAGATTATCGCAGAAAATGCATATCTCAGCTTGAAACCCCACGAAAACCAAGATATCGCCGGTTCTGCAAATGAAACGCACTGTGGAGTGGTGAAAACACCAGATAAGGTGTTTCTCGCATTAAATAGCTCCAAAAGAGCGATTTCGATGATTCGGCATGCTTCTCACAGAAGAAACACCAAGATTAACGCAGAAAACGCATATCTCAGCTAGAAACCCCACGAAAACAAAGATATCTCCGGTTCTGCATATCAAACGCCCTGTGGAGTAGTGAAAACACCAGATAACGTGTTTCTCGCATTAAATAGCTCCAAAAGAGCGATTTCGATGATTCTGCATACTTCTCACAGAACAACCACCAAGATTATACCAGAACATGCATATCTCAGCTTGACACCCTACGAAAATCAAGATATCGGCGGTTCTGCTTATCAAGCGCACTGTGGAGTTGTGAAAACTCCAGATAACGTGTTTCTCGCATTAAATTGCTTCCAAAGAGCGTTTTCGATGATTCTGCCTACTTCTCACAGAAGAACCACCAAGATTATCATCCAAAATGCATATCTCAGCTTGACACCCCACGAAAATGAAGATATCGGAGGTACTGCATATCAAACGCACTGTGGAGTTGTGAAAACTCCATATGACGTGTTTCTCGCATTAAATAGCTTCAAAAGAGCGATTTGGATGTTTCTGCATACTTCTCACAGAAGCCTCACCAAGATTATCGCAGAAAACGCACATCTCAGTTCGAAACACCACGAAAACCAAGATATCTCCGGTTCTGCATATGAAACGCACTGTGGAGTGGTGAAAACACCAAATAACGTGTTTCTCGCATCAAATAGCATCCAAAGAGCGATCTCGATGATTCTGCATACTTCTCACAGAAGCCTCTCCAAGATTATCGCAGAAAACGCATATCTCAGTTCGAAACACCACGAAAACCAAGATATCTCCGGTTCTGCATATCAAACGCACTGTGGAGTGGTCAAAACACCAGATAACGTGCTTCTCGCATTAAATAGCTTCAAAAGAGCGATTTCGATGATTCTGCATACTTCTAACTGAAGCCTCACCAAGATTATCGCACAAAAAGCATATTTCAGCTTGAAACCCCACGAAAACCAAGATATCTCCGGTTCTGCATATCAAACGCCCTGTGGAGTAGTGAAAACACCAGATAACGTGTTTCTCGCATTAAATAGCTCCAAAAGAGCGATTTCGATGATTCTGCATACTTCTCACAGAACAATGACCAAGATTATACCAGAACATGCATATCTCAGCTTGAAACCCCACGAAATCCAAGATATCTCCGGTTCTGCATATCAAACGCACTGTGGAGTGGTGAAAACTCCAGATAACGTTTTCCTCGCATTAAATAGCTTCAAAAGAGCGATTTCGATGATTCTGCATCCTTCTCACAGAAGAAACACCAAGATTATCGAAGAAAATGCATATCTCAGCTTGAAACCCCACGAAAACCAAGATATCTCCAGTTCTGCATATCAAACGCACTGTGCAGTGGTGAAAACACCAGAAAACGCATTTTTTCGGATTAAATAGCTCCAAAAGAGCGATTTGGATGTTTCTGCATCCTTCTCACAGAAGAAACACCAAGATTATCGAAGAGAATGCATATCTCAGCTTGAAACCCCACGAAAACCAAGATATCTCCGGTTCTGCAAATCAAACGCCCTGTGGAGTAGTGAAAACACCAGATAACGTGTTACTCGCATTCATTCGCTGCAAAAGAGCGATTTCGATGTTTCTGCATTCTTCTCACTGAAGCCTCACCAAGATTATCGCAGAAAACGCATATCTCAGTTTGCAGCCCCACGAAAACCAAGACATCGCCGGTTCAACATATGAAACGCACTGTGGAGTGGTGTCAAAACCAGATAACGTGCTTCTCGCATTAAATAGCTGCAAAAGAGCGATTTCGATGATTCGGCACACTTCTCACAGAGGAACCACCATGATTATCCCAGAACATGCATATCTCAGCTTGGAACGCCACAAAAACCAAGATATCGCCGGTTCTGCATATCAAACGCACTGTGGAGTGGTGAAAACAACAGATAATGTGCTTCCCGCATTAAATAGCTTCACAGAAGCGGTTTCGATGATTCGGCATGCTTCTCACAGAAGAAACACCAAGATTAACGCAGAAAACGCATATCTCAGCTAGAAACCCCACGAAAACCAATATATCTCCGGTTCTGCATATCAAACGCCCTGTGGAGTAGTGAAAACACCAGATAACGTGTTTCTCGCATTAAATAGCTCCAAAAGAGCGATTTCGATGATTCTGCATACTTCTCACAGAACAACCACCAAGATTATACCAGAACATGCATATCTCAGCTTGACACCCTACGAAAATCAAGATATCGGCGGTTCTGCTTATCAAGCGCACTGTGGAGTTGTGAAAACTCCAGATAACGTGTTTCTCGCATTAAATTGCTTCCAGAGAGCGTTTTCGATGATTCTGCCTACTTCTCACAGAAGAACCACCAAGATTATCGTCCAAAATGCATATCTCAGCTTGACACCCCACGAAAATGAAGATATCGGAGGTACTGCATATCAAACGCACTGTGGAGTTGTGAAAACTCCATATGACGTGTTTCTCGCATTAAATAGCTTCAAAAGAGCGATTTGGATGTTTCTGCATACTTCTCACAGAAGCCTCACCAAGATTATCGCAGAAAACGCACATCTCAGTTCGAAACACCACGAAAACCAAGATATCTCCGGTTCTGCATATGAAACGCACTGTGGAGTGGTGAAAACACCAAATAACGTGTTTCTCGCATCAAATAGCATCCAAAGAGCGATCTCGATGATTCTGCATACTTCTCACAGAAGCCTCTCCAAGATTATCGCAGAAAACGCATATCTCAGTTCGAAACACCACGAAAACCAAGATATCTCCGGTTCTGCATATCAAACGCACTGTGGAGTGGTCAAAACACCAGATAACGTGCTTCTCGCATTAAATAGCTTCAAAAGAGCGATTTCGATGATTCTGCATACTTCTAACTGAAGCCTCACCAAGATTATCGTACAAAAAGCATATTTCAGCTTGAAACCCCACGAAAACCAAGATATCTCCGGTTCTGCATATCAAACGCCCTGTGGAGTAGTGAAAACACCAGATAACGTGTTTCTCGCATTAAATAGCTCCAAAAGAGCGATTTCGATGATTCTGCATACTTCTCACAGAACAATGACCAAGATTATACCAGAACATGCATATCTCAGCTTGAAACCCCACGAAATCCAAGATATCTCCGGTTCTGCATATCAAACACCCAGTGGAGTAGTGAAAACACCAGATAACGTGTTTCTCGCATTAAATAGCTCCAAAAGAGCGATTTCGATGATTCTGCATACTTGTCACAGAACAACCACCAAGATTATACCAGAACATGCATATCTCAGCTTGAAACCCCACGAAAACCAAGACATCGCCGGTTCAGCATATGAACCGCACTGTGGAGTGGTGCCAACACCAGATAACGTGCTTCTCGCATTAAATAGCTTCAAAAGAGCGACTTCGATGATTCTGCATACTTCTCACAGACGCCTCACCAGGATTATCGCAGAAAATGCATATCTCAGCTTGATACCCCACGAAAATCAAGATATCGGCTGTTCTGCATATGAAACGCACTGTGGAGTGGTGAAAACACCAGATAACGTGTTTCTCGCATTAAATTGCTTCAAGAGAGCGATTTCGATGATTCTGCATACTTCTCACAGAAGCCTCACCAAGATTATCGCAGAAAATGCATATCTCAGCTTGAAACCCCACGAAATCCAAGACATCGCCGGTTCAGCGTATGAAACGCACTGTGGAGTTGTGAAAACACCAGAAAACGAATTTTTTCGCATTAAATAGCTCCCAAAGAGCGATTTCGATGTTTCTGCATACTTCTCACAGAAGAAACACCTAGATTATTCCAGAACATGCATACCTCAGCTTGCCACCCTAACAAAATCAAGATATCGGCTGTTCGGCTTGTCAAGCGCACTGTGGAGTTGTGAAAACTCCAGATAACGTGTTTATTCGCATTAAAAAGCACAAAAGCTGCGATTTCGAAGATTCGGCATCCTTCTCACAGAAGAAACACCAAGATTATCGAAGAAAATGCATATCTCAGCTTGAAACCCCACTAAAACCGAGATATCTCCGGTTCTGCGTATCAAACGCACTGTGGAGTGGTGAAAACACCAGATAACGTTTTCCTCGCATCAAATAGCATCCAAAGAGCGATCTCGATGATTCTGCATACTTCTCACAGAAGCCTCTCCAAGATTATCGCAGGAAACGCACATCTCAGCTTGAAACCACACGAAAACCAAGATATATCCGGTTCTGCATATCAAACGCACTGTGGAGTGGTGAAAACACCAGATAACGTTTTCCTCGCATTAAATAGCTTCAAAAGAGCGATTTCGATGATTCGGCATACTTCTCATAGAAGAACCACCATGATTATCCCAGAACATGCATATCTCAGATTGAAACGCCACGAAAACCAAGATATCGCCGATTCTGCATATCAAACGCACTGTGGAGTGGTGAAAACACCAGATAACGTGCTTCTCGCATTAAATAGCTTCAAAAGAGCGATTTCGATGATTCTGCATACTTCTCACTGAAGTCTCACCAAGATTATCGCAGAAAAAGCATATCTCAGCTTGAAACCCCACGAAGACCAAGATATCTCCGGTTCTGCATATCAAACGCACTGTGCAGTGGTGAAAACACCAGAAAACTCATTTTTTCGGATTAAATAGCTCCAAAAGAGCGATTTGGATGTTTCTGCATCCTTCTCACAGAAGAAACACCAAGATTATTCCAGAACATGCATACCTCAGCTTGCCACACTAACAAAATCAAGATATCGGCTGTTCGGCTTGTCAAGCGCACTGTGGAGTTGTGAAAACTCCAGATAACGTGTTTTTTCGCATTAAATAGCACAAAAGCTGCGATTTCGAAGATTCGGCATACTTCTAACTGAAGCCTCACCAAGATTATCGCACAAAAAGCATATTTCAGCTTGAAACCCCACTAAAACCAAGATATCTCCGGTTCTGCATATCAAACGCACTGTGGAGTGGTGAAAACTCCAGATAACGTTTTCCTCGCATTAAATAGCTTCAAAAGAGCGATTTCGATGATTCTGCATTCTTCTCACAGAAGAAACACCAAGATTATCGAAGAAAATGCATATCTCAGCTTGAAACCCCACGAAAACCAAGATATCTCCAGTTCTGCATATCAAACGCACTGTGCAGTGGTGAAAACACCAGAAAACGCATTTTTTCGGATTAAATAGCTCCAAAAGAGCGATTTGGATGTTTCTGCATCCTTCTCACAGAAGAAACACCAAGATTATCGAAGAGAATGCATATCTCAGCTTGAAACCCCACGAAAACCAAGATATCTCCGGTTCTGCATATCAAACGCCCTGTGGAGTAGTGAAAACACCAGATAACGTGTTACTCGCATTCATTAGCTGCAAAAGAGCGATTTCGATGTTTCTGCATTCTTCTCACTGAAGCCTCACCAAGATTATCGCAGAAAACGCATATCTCAGTTTGCAGCCCCACGAAAACCAAGACATCGCCGGTTCAACATATGAAACGCACTGTGGAGTGGTGTCAAAACCAGATAACGTGCTTCTCGCATTAAATAGCTGCAAAAGAGCGATTTCGATGATTCGGCACACTTCTCACAGAGGAACCACCATGATTATCCCAGAACATGCATATCTCAGCTTGGAACGCCACAAAAACCAAGATATCGCCGGTTCTGCATATCAAACGCACTGTGGAGTGGTGAAAACAACAGATAATGTGCTTCCCGCATTAAATAGCTTCAAAGAAGCGATTTCGATGATTCGGCATGCTTCTCACAGAAGAAACACCAAGATTAACGCAGAAACCGCATATCTCAGCTTGAAACCCCACGAAAACCATGATATCTCCTGTTCTGCATATCAAACGTACTGTGGAATGGTGAAAACACCAGAACAAGTGTTTCTCGCATTAAATTGCTTCCAAAGAGCGATTTCCATGATTCGGCATACTTCTCACAGAAGAAACACCAAGATTAACGCAGAAAACGCATATCTCAGTTTGATACCCCACGAAAACCAAGACATCGCCGGTTCAGCATATGAAACGCACTGTGGAGTGGTGTCAACACCAGATAACGTACTTCTCGCATTAAATAGCTCCAAAAGAGCGATTTCGATGATTCGGCATACTTCTCACAGAGGAACCACAATGATTATCCCAGAACATGCATATCTCAGCTTGGAACGCCACAAAAACCAAGATATCGCCGGTTCTGCATATCAAACGCCCCGTGGAGTAGTGAAAACACCAGATAACGTGTTTCTCGCATTAAATAGCTCCAAAAGAGCGATTTCGATGATTCTGCATACTTCTCACAGTACAACCACCAAGATTATACCAGAACATGCATATCTCAGCTTGAAACCCCACCAAAACCAAGATATCTCCGGTTCTGCATATCAAACGCCCTGTGGAGTAGTGAAAACACCAGATAACGTGTTTCTCGCATTAAATAGCTCCAAAAGAGCGATTTCGATGATTCTGCATACTTCTCACAGAACAACCACCAAGATTATACCCGAACATGCATATCTCAGCTTGATACCCCACGAAAACCAAGATATCTCCGGTTCTGCATATCAAACGCACTGTGGAGTAGTGAAAACACCAGATAACGTGTTTCTCGCATTAAATGGCTCCAAAAGAGCGATTTCGATGATTCTGCATACTTCTCACAGAAGAACCACCAAGATTATCCCAGAACATGCATATCTCAACTTTAAACCCCCACGAAAACCAAGATATCGCCGGTTCTGCATATGAAACGCACTGTGGAGTGGTGTCAACACCAGATAACGTGCTTCTCGCATTAAATAACTCCAAAAGAGCGATTTCGATGATTCGGCATACTTCTCACAGAGGAACCACCATGATTATCCCAGAACATGCATATCTCAGATTGAAACGCCACGAAAACCAAGACATCGCCGATTCTGCATATCAAACGCAGTGTGGAGTGGTCAAAACACCAGATAACGTGATTCTCGCATTAAATAGCATCCAAAGAGCGATCTCGATGATTCTGCATACTTCTCACAGAGGCCTCTTCAAGATTATCGCAGAAATCGCATATCTCAGTTCGAAACACCACGAAAACCAAGATATCTCCGGTTCTGCATATCAAACGCACTGTGGAGTGGTCAAAACACCAGATAACGTGTTTCTCACATTAAATAGCTCCAAAAGAGCGATTTCGATGATTCGGCATACTTCTCATAGAAGAACCACCAAGATTATCGCAGAAAAAGCATATTTCAGCTTGAAACCCCACGAAAACCAAGATATCTCCGGTTCTGCATATCAAACGCCCTGTGGAGTAGTGAAAACACCAGATAACGTGTTTCTCGCATTAAATGGCTCCAAAAGAGCGATTTCGATGATTCTGCATACTTCTCACAGAAGAACCTCCAAGATTATCCAAGAACATGCATATCTCAACTTTAAACCCCCACGAAAACCAAGATATCGCCGGTTCTGCATATGAAACGCACTGTGGAGTGGTGACAACACCAGATAACGTGCTTCTCGCATTAAATAGCTCCAAAAGAGCGATTTCGATGATTCGGCATACTCCTCACAGAGGAACCACCATGATTATCCCAGAACATGCATATCTCAGTTCGAAACACCACGAAAACCAAGATATCTCCGGTTCTGCATATCAAACGCACTGTGGAGTGGTCAAAACACCAGATAGCGTGTTTCTCACATTAAATAGCTCCAAAAGAGCGATTTCGATGTTTCTGCATACTTCTCACAGAAGCCTCACCAAGATTATCGCAGATAACGCATATCTCAGTTCGAAACACCACGAAAACCAAGATATCTCCGGTTCTGCATATCAAACGCCCTGTGGAGTAGTGAAAACACCAGATAACGTGCTTCTCGCATTAAATAGCTCCAAAAGAGCGATTTCGATGATTCGGCATACTTCTCACAGAGGAACCACCAAGATTATCGAAGAAAATGCATATCTCAGCTTGAAACCCCACCAAAACCAAGATATCTCCGGTTCAGCATATCAAACGCCCTTTGGAGTAGTGAAAACACCTGATAACGTGTTTCTCACATTAAATAGCTCCAAAAGAGCGATTTCGATGTTTCTGCATACTTCTCACAGAAGCCTCACCAAGATTATCGCAGATAACGCATATCTCAGATTGAAACGCCACGAAAACCAAGATATCGCCGATTCTGCATATCAAACGCACTGTGGAGTGGTGAAAAAACCAGATAACGTGCTTCTCGCATTAAATAGCTTCAAAAGAGCGATTTCGATGATTCTGCATACTTCTCACTGAAACCTCACCAAGATTATCGAAGAAAATGCATATCTCAGCTTGAAACCCCACCAAAACCAAGATATCTCCGGTTCAGCATATCAAACGCCCTTTGGAGTAGTGAAAACACCAGATAACGTGTTTCTCACATTAAATAGCTCCAAAAGAGCAATTTCGATGTTTCTGCATACTTCTCACAGAAGCCTCTTCAAGATTATCGCAGAAATCGCATATCTCAGTTCGAAACACCACGAAAACCAAGATATCTCCGGTTCTGCATATCAAACGCACTGTGGAGTGGTCAAAACACCAGATAACGTGTTTCTCGCATTAAATAGCTCCAAAAGAGCGATTTCGATGATTCGGCATACTTTTCACAGAGGAACCACCATGATTATCCCAGCACATGCATATCTCAGATTGAAACGCCACGAAAACCAAGATATCGCCGATTCTGCATATCAAACGCACTGTGGAGTGGTGAAAAAACCAGATAACGTGCTTCTCGCATTAAATAGCTTCAAAAGAGCGATTTCGATGATTCTGCATACTTCTCACTGAAGCCTCACCAAGATTATCGCAGAAAAAGCATATTTCAGCTTGAAACCCCACGAAAACCAAGATATCTCCGGTTCTGCATATCAAACGCCCTGTAGAGTAGTGAAAACACCAGATAACGTGTTTCACGCATTAAAGAGCTCCAAAAGAGCGATATCGATGATTCTGCATACTTCTCACAGAAGAACCACCAAGATTATCTCAGAACATGCATATCTCAAATTTAAACCCCCACGAAAACCAAGATATCGCCGGTTCTGCATATGAAACGCACTGTGGAGTGGTGTCAACACCAGATAACGTGCTTCTCGCATTAAATAGCTCCAAAAGAGCGACTTCTATGATTCGGCATGCTTCTCACAGAGGAACCAATATGATTTTACCCAGAACATGCATATCTCAGCTTGGAACGCCACAAAAACCAAGATATCGCCGGGTCTGCATATCAAACGCACTGTGGAGTGGTGAAAACAACGGATATCGTGCTTCCCGCATTAAATAGCTTCAAAAGAGCGATTTCGATGATTCGGCATGCTTCTCACAGAAGAAACACCAAGATTAACGCAGAAAACGCATATCACAGCTTGAAACCCCACGAAAACCAAGATATCTCCTGCTCTGCATATCAAACGTACTGTGGAATGGTGAAAACACCAGAACAAGTGTTTCTCGCATTAAATTGGTTCCAAAGTGCGATTTCCATGATTCGGCATACTTCTCACAGAAGAAACACCTAGATTATTCGAGAACATGCATACCTCAGCTTGCCACCCTACCAAAATCAAGATATCGCCGGTTCTGCAAATGAAACGCACAGTGGAGTGGTGAAAGCACCAGATAACGTGTTTCTCGCATCAAATAGCATCCAAAGAGCGATCTCGATGATTCTGCATACTTCTCACAGAAGAAACACCTAGATTATTCCAGAACATGCATATCTCAGCTTGCCACCATACGAAAATCAAGATATCGGCTGTTCGGGTTGTCAAGCGCACTGTGGAGTTGTGAAAACTCCAGATAACGTGTTTCTCGCATTAAATTGCTTCCAAAGAGCGTTTTCGATGATTCTGCATACTTCTCACAGAAGCCTCACCAAGATTATCGCAGAAAATGCATATCTCAGCTTGGAACCCCACGAATACCAAGATATCTCCGGTTCTGCATATCAAACGCACTGTGCAGTGGTCAAAACACCAGATAACGTTTTCCTCGCATTAAATAGGTTTAAAACAGCGATTTGGATGTTTCTGCATCCATCTCACAGAAGAAACACCCAGATTATCGAAGAAAATGCATATCTCAGCTTGAAATCCCACCAAAACCAAGATATCTCCGGTTCTGCATATCAAACGCCCTGTGGAGTAGTGAAAACACCAGATAACGTGTTTCTCACATTAAATAGCTCCAAAAGAGCGATTTCGATGTTTCTGCATACTTCTCACAGAAGCCTCACCAAGATTATCGCAGATAACGCATATCTCAGTTCGAAACACCTCGAAAACCAAGATATCTCCGGTTCTGCATATAGAACGCACTGTGGAGTGGTCAAAACACCAGATAACGTGTTTCTCGCATTAAATAGCATCCAAACAGCGATCTCGATGATTCTGCATACTTCTCACAGAAGCCTCTTCAAGATTATCGCAGAAAACGCATATCTCAGTTCGAAACACCACGAAAACCAAGATATCTCCGGTTCTGCATATCAAACGCACTGTGGAGTGGTCAAAACACCAGATAACGTGTTTCTCGCATTAAATAGCTCTAAAAGAGCGATTTCGATGATTCTGCATACTTCTAACAGAACAACCACCAAGATTATACCAGAACATGCATATCTCAGCTTGAAACCCCACGAAAACCAAGATATCTCCGGTTCTGCATATCAAACGCACTGTGCAGTGGTGAAAAAACCAGAAAACGCATTTTTTCGGATTAAGTAGCTCCAAAAGGGCGATTTGGATGTTTCTGCATCCATCTCACAGAAGAAACACCCAGATTATCGAAGAAAATGCATATCTCAGCTTGAAACCCCACCAAAACCAAGATATCTCCGGTTCTGCATATCAAACGCCCTGTGGAGTAGTGAAAACACCAGATAACGTGTTTCTCACATTAAATAGCTCCAAAAGAGCGATCTCGATGATTCTGCATACTTCTCACAGAAGCCTCTTCAGGATTATCGCAGAAAACGCATATCTCAGTTCGAAACACCACGAAAACCAAGATATCTCCGGTTCCGCATATCAAACGCACTGTGGAGTGGTCAAAACACCAGATAACGTGTTTCTCGCATTAAATAGCTCCAAAAGAGCGATTTCGATGATTCTGCATACTTCTCACAGAAGCCTCACCAAGATTATCGCAGAAAATGCATATCTCAGCTTGAAACCCCACGAAAACCAAGATATCGCCGGTTCTGCATATGAAACGCACTGTGGAGTGGTGAAAACACCAGATAAATTGTTTCTCGCATCAAATAGCATCAAAAGAGCGATTTCGATGATTCTGCATACTTCTCACAGAAGCCTCTCCAAGATTATCGCAGAAAACGCATATCTCAGCTTGAAACCCCACGAAAACCAAGATATCGCCGGTTCTGCATATGAAACGCACTGTGGAGTGGTGAAAACACCAGATAACGTGTTTCTCGCATCAAATAGCATCCAAAAAGCGATCTCGATGATTCGGCATACTTCTCACAGAAGCCTCACCAAGATTATCGCAGATAACGCATATCTCAGATTGAAACGCCACGAAAACCAAGATATCGCCGATTCTGCATATCAAACGCACTGTGGAGTGGTGAAAAAACCAGATAACGTGCTTCTCGCATTAAATAGCTTCAAAAGAGCGATTTCGATGATTCTGCATACTTCTCACTGAAACCTCACCAAGATTATCGAAGAAAATGCATATCTCAGCTTGAAACCCCACCAAAACCAAGATATCTCCGGTTCAGCATATCAAACGCCCTTTGGAGTAGTGAAACCACCAGATAACGTGTTTCTCACATTAAATAGCTCCAAAAGAGCAATTTCGATGTTTCTGCATACTTCTCACAGAAGCCTCTTCAAGATTATCGCAGAAATCGCATATCTCAGTTCGAAACACCACGAAAACCAGGATATCTCCGGTTCTGCATATCAAACGCACTGTGGAGTGGTCAAAACACCAGATAACGTGTTTCTCGCATTAAATAGCTCCAAAAGAGCGATTTCGATGATTCGGCATACTTTTCACAGAGGAACCACCATGATTATCCCAGCACATGCATATCTCAGATTGAAACCCCACGAAAACCAAGATATCGCCGGTTCTGCATATGAAACGCACTGTGGAGTGGTGAAAACACCAGATAACGTGTTTCTCGCATCAAATAGCATCCAAAGAGCGATCTCGATGATTCGGCATACTTCTCACAGAAGCCTCACCAAGAATATCGAAGAAAATGCATATCTCAGCTTGAAACCCCACCAAAACCAAGATATCTCCGGTTCTGCATATCAAACGCCCTGTGGAGTAGTGAAAACACCAGATAACGTGTTTCTCGCATTAAATAGCTCCAAAAGAGCGATTTCGATGATTCTGCATACTTCTAACAGAACAACCACCAAGATTATACCAGAACATGCATATCTCAGCTTGAAACCCCACGAAAACCAAGATATCTCCGGTTCTGCATATCAAACGCACTGTGCAGTGGTGAAAAAACCAGAAAACGCATTTTTTCGGATTAAGTAGCTCCAAAAGGGCGATTTGGATGTTTCTGCATCCATCTCACAGAAGAAACACCCAGATTATCGAAGAAAATGCATATCTCAGCTTGAAATCCCACCAAAACCAAGATATCTCCGGTTCTGCATATCAAACGCCCTGTGGAGTAGTGAAAACACCAGATAACGTGTTTCTCACATTAAATAGCTCCAAAAGAGCGATTTCGATGTTTCTGCATACTTCTCACAGAAGCCTCACCAAGATTATCGCAGATAACGCATATCTCAGTTCGAAACACCTCGAAAACCAAGATATCTCCGGTTCTGCATATAGAACGCACTGTGGAGTGGTCAAAACACCAGATAACGTGTTTCTCGCATTAAATAGCATCCAAACAGCGATCTCGATGATTCTGCATACTTCTCACAGAAGCCTCTTCAAGATTATCGCAGAAAACGCATATCTCAGTTCGAAACACCACGAAAACCAAGATATCTCCGGTTCTGCATATCAAACGCACTGTGGAGTGGTCAAAACACCAGATAACGTGTTTCTCGCATTAAATAGCTCTAAAAGAGCGATTTCGATGATTCTGCATACTTCTAACAGAACAACCACCAAGATTATACCAGAACATGCATATCTCAGCTTGAAACCCCACGAAAACCAAGATATCTCCGGTTCTGCATATCAAACGCACTGTGCAGTGGTGAAAAAACCAGAAAACGCATTTTTTCGGATTAAGTAGCTCCAAAAGGGCGATTTGGATGTTTCTGCATCCATCTCACAGAAGAAACACCCAGATTATCGAAGAAAATGCATATCTCAGCTTGAAACCCCACCAAAACCAAGATATCTCCGGTTCTGCATATCAAACGCCCTGTGGAGTAGTGAAAACACCAGATAACGTGTTTCTCACATTAAATAGCTCCAAAAGAGCGATCTCGATGATTCTGCATACTTCTCACAGAAGCCTCTTCAGGATTATCGCAGAAAACGCATATCTCAGTTCGAAACACCACGAAAACCAAGATATCTCCGGTTCTGCATATCAAACGCACTGTGGAGTGGTCAAAACACCAGATAACGTGTTTCTCGCATGAAATAACTTCAAAAGAGCGATTTGGATGTTTCTGCATACTTCTCACAGAAGCCTCACCAAGATTATCGCAGAAAACGCAAATCTGAGTTCGAAACACCACGAAAACCAAGATATCTCCGGTTCTGCATATCAAACGCACTGTGGAGTGGTCAAAACACCAGATAACGTGTTTCTCGCATTAAATAGCTCCAAAAGAGCGATTTCGATGATTCTGCATACTTCTCACAGAACAACCACCAAGATTATACCAGAACATGCATATCTCAGCTTGAAACCCCACGAAAACCAAGATATCTCCGGTTCTGCATATCAAACGCACTGTGCAGTGGTGAAAACACCAGAAAACGAATTTTTTCGCATTAAATAGCTCCAAAAGAGCGATTTCGATGTTTCTGCATACTTCTCACAGAAGCCTCACCAAGATTATCGCAGAAAACGCATATCTCAGTTCGAAACACCACGAAAACCAAGATATCTCCGGTTCTGCATATCAAACGCACTGTGGAGTGGTCAAAACACCAGATAACGTTTTCCTCGCATTAAATAGCTTCAAAAGAGCGATTTCGATGATTCTGCATATTTCTCACAGAAGCCTCACCAAGATTATCGCAGAAAATGCATATCTCAGCTTGAAACCCCACGAAAACCAAGATATCGCCGGTTCTGCATATGAAACGCACTGTGGAGTGGTGAAAACACCAGATAACGTGTTTCTCGCATCAAATAGCATCCAAAGAACGATCTCGATGATTCTGCATACTTCTCACAGAAGCCTCACCAAGATTATCGCAGAAAACGCACATCTCAGCTTGAAACCCCACGGAAACCCAGAAATCGGCGGTTCTGCTTATCAATCGCACTGTGGAGTGGTGAAAAAACCAGATAACGTGCTTCTCGCATTAAATAGCTTCAAAAGAGCGATTTCGATGATTCTGCATACTTCTCACTGAAGCCTCACCAAGATTATCGCAGAAAAAGCATATTTCAGCTTGAAACCCCACGAAAACCAAGATATCTCCGGTTCTGCATATCAAACGCCCTGTAGAGTAGTGAAAACACCAGATAACGTGTTTCACGCATTAAAGAGCTCCAAAAGAGCGATTTCGATGATTCTGCATACTTCTCACAGAAGAACCACCAAGATTATCTCAGAACATGCATATCTCAAATTTAAACCCCCACGAAAACCAAGATATCGCCGGTTCTGCATATGAAACGCACTGTGGAGTGGTGTCAACACCAGATAACGTGCTTCTCGCATTAAATAGCTCCAAAAGAGCGATTTCTATGATTCGGCATGCTTCTCACAGAGGAACCAATATGATTTTACCCAGAACATGCATATCTCAGCTTGGAACGCCACAAAAACCAAGATATCGCCGGGTCTGCATATCAAACGCACTGTGGAGTGGTGAAAACAACGGATAACGTGCTTCCCGCATTAAATAGCTTCAAAAGAGCGATTTCGATGATTCGGCATGCTTCTCACAGAAGAAACACCAAGATTAACGCAGAAAACGCATATCACAGCTTGAAACCCCACGAAAACCAAGATATCTCCTGCTCTGCATATCAAACGTACTGTGGAATGGTGAAAACACCAGAACAAGTGTTTCTCGCATTAAATTGGTTCCAAAGTGCGATTTCCATGATTCGGCATACTTCTCACAGAAGAAACACCTAGATTATTCGAGAACATGCATACCTCAGCTTGCCACCCTACCAAAATCAAGATATCGCCGGTTCTGCAAATGAAACGCACAGTGGAGTGGTGAAAGCACCAGATAACGTGTTTCTCGCATCAAATAGCATCCAAAGAGCGATCTCCATGATTCTGCATACTTCTCACAGAAGAAACACCTAGATTATTCCAGAACATGCATATCTCAGCTTGCCACCATACGAAAATCAAGATATCGGCTGTTCGGGTTGTCAAGCGCACTGTGGAGTTGTGAAAACTCCAGATAACGTGTTTCTCGCATTAAATTGCTTCCAAAGAGCGTTTTCGATGATTCTGCATACTTCTCACAGAAGCCTCACCAAGATTATCGCAGAAAATGCATATCTCAGCTTGGAACCCCACGAATACCAAGATATCTCCGGTTCTGCATATCAAACGCACTGTGGAGTGGTCAAAACACCAGATAACGTGTTTCTCGCATGAAAAAACTTCAAAAGAGCGATTTGGATGTTTCTGCATACTTCTCACAGAAGCCTCACCAAGATTATCGCAGAAAACGCATATCTCAGTTCGAAACACCACGAAAACCAAGATATCTCCGGTTCTGCATATCAAACGCACTGTGGAGTGGTCAAAACACCAGATAACGTTTTCCTCGCATTAAATAGCTTCAAAAGAGCGATTTCGATGATTCTGCATATTTCTCACAGAAGCCTCACCAAGATTATCGCAGAAAATGCATATCTCAGCTTGAAACCCCACGAAAACCAAGATATCGCCGGTTCTGCATATGAAACGCACTGTGGAGTGGTGAAAACACCAGATAACGTGTTTCTCGCATCAAATAGCATCCAAAGAGCGATCTCGATGATTCGGCATACTTCTCACAGAAGCCTCACCAAGAATATCGAAGAAAATGCATATCTCAGCTTGAAACCCCACCAAAACCAAGATATCTCCGGTTCTGCATATCAAACGCCCTGTGGAGTAGTGAAAACACCAGATAACGTGTTTCTCGCATTAAATAGCTCCAAAAGAGCGATTTCGATGATTCTGCATACTTCTAACAGAACAACCACCAAGATTATACCAGAACATGCATATCTCAGCTTGAAACCCCACGAAAACCAAGATATCTCCGGTTCTGCATATCAAACGCACTGTGCAGTGGTGAAAAAACCAGAAAACGCATTTTTTCGGATTAAGTAGCTCCAAAAGGGCGATTTGGATGTTTCTGCATCCATCTCACAGAAGAAACACCCAGATTATCGAAGAAAATGCATATCTCAGCTTGAAATCCCACCAAAACCAAGATATCTCCGGTTCTGCATATCAAACGCCCTGTGGAGTAGTGAAAACACCAGATAACGTGTTTCTCACATTAAATAGCTCCAAAAGAGCGATTTCGATGTTTCTGCATACTTCTCACAGAAGCCTCACCAAGATTATCGCAGATAACGCATATCTCAGTTCGAAACACCTCGAAAACCAAGATATCTCCGGTTCTGCATATAGAACGCACTGTGGAGTGGTCAAAACACCAGATAACGTGTTTCTCGCATTAAATAGCATCCAAACAGCGATCTCGATGATTCTGCATACTTCTCACAGAAGCCTCTTCAAGATTATCGCAGAAAACGCATATCTCAGTTCGAAACACCACGAAAACCAAGATATCTCCGGTTCTGCATATCAAACGCACTGTGGAGTGGTCAAAACACCAGATAACGTGTTTCTCGCATTAAATAGCTCTAAAAGAGCGATTTCGATGATTCTGCATACTTCTAACAGAACAACCACCAAGATTATACCAGAACATGCATATCTCAGCTTGAAACCCCACGAAAACCAAGATATCTCCGGTTCTGCATATCAAACGCACTGTGCAGTGGTGAAAAAACCAGAAAACGCATTTTTTCGGATTAAGTAGCTCCAAAAGGGCGATTTGGATGTTTCTGCATCCATCTCACAGAAGAAACACCCAGATTATCGAAGAAAATGCATATCTCAGCTTGAAACCCCACCAAAACCAAGATATCTCCGGTTCTGCATATCAAACGCCCTGTGGAGTAGTGAAAACACCAGATAACGTGTTTCTCACATTAAATAGCTCCAAAAGAGCGATCTCGATGATTCTGCATACTTCTCACAGAAGCCTCTTCAGGATTATCGCAGAAAACGCATATCTCAGTTCGAAACACCACGAAAACCAAGATATCTCCGGTTCTGCATATCAAACGCACTGTGGAGTGGTCAAAACACCAGATAACGTGTTTCTCGCATGAAATAACTTCAAAAGAGCGATTTGGATGTTTCTGCATACTTCTCACAGAAGCCTCACCAAGATTATCGCAGAAAACGCAAATCTCAGTTCGAAACACCACGAAAACCAAGATATCTCCGGTTCTGCATATCAAACGCACTGTGGAGTGGTCAAAACACCAGATAACGTGTTTCTCGCATTAAATAGCTCCAAAAGAGCGATTTCGATGATTCTGCATACTTCTCACAGAACAACCACCAAGATTATACCAGAACATGCATATCTCAGCTTGAAACCCCACGAAAACCAAGATATCTCCGGTTCTGCATATCAAACGCACTGTGCAGTGGTGAAAACACCAGAAAACGAATTTTTTCGCATTAAATAGCTCCAAAAGAGCGATTTCGATGTTTCTGCATACTTCTCACAGAAGCCTCACCAAGATTATCGCAGAAAACGCATATCTCAGTTCGAAACACCACGAAAACCAAGATATCTCCGGTTCTGCATATCAAACGCACTGTGGAGTGGTCAAAACACCAGATAACGTTTTCCTCGCATTAAATAGCTTCAAAAGAGCGATTTCGATGATTCTGCATATTTCTCACAGAAGCCTCACCAAGATTATCGCAGAAAATGCATATCTCAGCTTGAAACCCCACGAAAACCAAGATATCGCCGGTTCTGCATATGAAACGCACTGTGGAGTGGTGAAAACACCAGATAACGTGTTTCTCGCATCAAATAGCATCCAAAGAACGATCTCGATGATTCTGCATACTTCTCACAGAAGCCTCACCAAGATTATCGCAGAAAACGCACATCTCAGCTTGAAACCCCACGGAAACCCAGATATCGGCGGTTCTGCTTATCAATCGCACTGTGGAGTTGTGAAAACTCCAGATAACGTGTTTCTCGCTTTAAATTGCTTCCAAAGAGCGTTTTCGATGATTCTGCATACTTCTCACAGAAGCCTCACCAAGATTATCGCAGAAAATGCATATCTCAGCTTGAAACCCCACGAAAACCAAGATATCGCCGGTTCTGCAAATGAAACGCACTGTGGAGTGGTGAAAACACCAGATAAATTGTTTCTCGCATCAAATAGCATCAAAAGAGCGATTTCGATGATTCTGCATACTTCTCACAGAAGCCTCTCCAAGATTATCGCAGAAAACGCATATCTCAGCTTGAAACCCCACGAAAACCAAGATATCGCCGGTTCTGCATATGAAACGCACTGTGGAGTGGTGAAAACACCAGATAACGTGTTTCTCGCATCAAATAGCATCCAAAAAGCGATCTCGATGATTCGGCATACTTCTCACAGAAGCCTCACCAAGATTATCGCAGAAAATGCATATCTCAGCTTGAAACCCCACGAAAACCAAGATATCGCCAGTTCTGCAAATGAAACGCACAGTGGAGTGGTCAAAACACCAGATAACGTGTTTCTCGCATCAAATTGCATCCATAGAGCGATCTCGATGATTCTGCATACTTCTCACAGAAGAAGCACCTAGATTATTCCAGAACATGCATATCTCAGCTTGCCACCCTACGAAAATCAAGATATCGGCTGTTGGGCTTGTCAAGCGCACTGTGGAGTTGTGAAAACACCAGATAATGTGTTTCTCGCATTAAATTGCTTCCAAAGAGCGTTTTCGATGATTCTGCATACTTCTCACAGAAGCCTCACCAAGATAATCGCAGAAAATGCATATCTCAGCTTGAAACCCCACGAAAACCAAGATATCGCCGGTTCTGCAAATGAAACGCACTGTGGAGTGGTGAAAACACCAGATAAATTGTTTCTCGCATCAAATAGCATCAAAAGAGCGATTTCGATGATTCTGCATACTTCTCACAGAAGCCTCACCAAGATTATCGCAGAAAACGCACATCTCAGCTTGAAACCCCACGGAAACCAAGATATCGGCGGTTCTGCTTATCAAGCGCACTGTGGAGTTGTGAAAACTCCAGATAACGTGTTTCTCGCATTAAATTGCTTCCAAAGAGCGTTTTCGATGATTCTGCATACTTCTCACAGAAGAACCACCAAGATTATCACACAAAATGCATATCTCAGCTTGAAACCCCACGAAAACCAAGACATCGCCGGTTCTGCATATCAAACGCACTGTGGAGTGGTGAAAACACCAGATAACATGCTTCCCGCATTAAATAGCTCCAAAGAGCGATTTCGGTGATTCTGCATACTTCCCACAGAAGAACCACCAAGATTATCCCAGAACATGCATATCTCAGCTTGAAACCCCACGAAAACCAAGACATCGCCAGTACTGCATATCAGACGTACCGGGGAGTGGTGAAAACTCCAGAAAACGCATTTTTGCGCATTAAATAGCTTCAAAAGAGCGATTTGGATGATTCTGCATACTTCTCACAGAAGCCTCACCAAGATTATCGCAGAAAATGCATATCTCAGCATGAAACCCCACGAAAACCAAGATATCGCCGGTTCTGCATATGAAACGCACTGTGGAGTGGTGAAAACACCAGATAAATTGTTTTTCGCATTAAATAGCATCCAAACAGCGATCTCGATGATTCTGCATACTTCTCACAGAAGCCTCTTCAAGATTATCGCAGAAAACGCATATCTCAGTTCGAAACACCACGAAAACCAAGATATCTCCGGTTCTGCATATCAAACGCACTGTGCAGTGGTGAAAAAACCAGAAAACGCATTTTTTCGGATTAAGTAGCTCCAAAAGGGCGATTTGGATGTTTCTGCATCCATCTCACAGAAGAAACACCCAGATTATCGAAGAAAATGCATATCTCAGCTTGAAACCCCACCAAAACCAAGATATCTCCGGTTCTGCATATCAAACGCCCTGTGGAGTAGTGAAAACACCAGATAACGTGTTTCTCACATTAAATAGCTCCAAAAGAGCGATCTCGATGATTCTGCATACTTCTCACAGAAGCCTCTTCAGGATTATCGCAGAAAACGCATATCTCAGTTCGAAACACCACGAAAACCAAGATATCTCCGGTTCTGCATATCAAACGCACTGTGGAGTGGTCAAAACACCAGATAACGTGTTTCTCGCATTAAATAGCTCCAAAAGAGCGATTTCGATGATTCTGCATACTTCTCACAGAACAACCACCAAGATTATACCAGAACATGCATATCTCAGCTTGAAACCCCACGAAAACCAAGATATCTCCGGTTCTGCATATGAAACGCACTGTGGAGTGGTGAAAACACCAGATAACGTGTTTCTCGCATCAAATAGCATCCAAAGAGCGATCTCGATGATTCTGCATACTTCTCACAGAAGCCTCACCAAGATTATCGCAGAAAACGCACATCTCAGCTTGAAACCCCACGGAAACCAAGATATCGGCGGTTCTGCTTATCAAGCGCACTGTGGAGTTGTGAAAACTCCAGATAACGTGTTTCTCGCTTTAAATTGCTTCCAAAGAGCGTTTTCGATGATTCTGCATACTTCTCACAGAAGCCTCACCAAGATTATCGCAGAAAATGCATATCTCAGCTTGAAACCCCACGAAAACCAAGATATCGCCGGTTCTGCATATGAAACGCACTGTGGAGTGGTGAAAACACCAGATAAATTGTTTCTCGCATCAAATAGCATCAAAAGAGCGATTTCGATGATTCTGCATACTTCTCACAGAAGCCTCTCCAAGATTATCGCAGAAAACGCATATCTCAGCTTGAAACCCCACGAAAACCAAGATATCGCCGGTTCTGCATATGAAACGCACTGTGGAGTGGTGAAAACACCAGATAACGTGTTTCTCGCATCAAATAGCATCCAAAAAGCGATCTCGATGATTCGGCATACTTCTCACAGAAGCCTCACCAAGATTATCGCAGATAACGCATATCTCAGATTGAAACGCCACGAAAACCAAGATATCGCCGATTCTGCATATCAAACGCACTGTGGAGTGGTGAAAAAACCAGATAACGTGCTTCTCGCATTAAATAGCTTCAAAAGAGCGATTTCGATGATTCTGCATCCTTCTCACTGAAACCTCACCAAGATTATCGAAGAAAATGCATATCTCAGCTTGAAACCCCACCAAAACCAAGATATCTCCGGTTCAGCATATCAAACGCCCTTTGGAGTAGTGAAACCACCAGATAACGTGTTTCTCACATTAAATAGCTCCAAAAGAGCAATTTCGATGTTTCTGCATACTTCTCACAGAAGCCTCTTCAAGATTATCGCAGAAATCGCATATCTCAGTTCGAAACACCACGAAAACCAAGATATCTCCGGTTCTGCATATCAAACGCACTGTGGAGTGGTCAAAACACCAGATAACGTGTTTCTCGCATTAAATAGCTCCAAAAGAGCGATTTCGATGATTCGGCATACTTTTCACAGAGGAACCACCAAGATTATACCCGAACATGCATATCTCAGCTTGATACCCCACGAAAACCAAGATATCTCCGGTTCTGCATATCAAACGCACTGTGGAGTGGTGTCAACACCAGATAACGTGCTTCTCGCATTAAATAGCTCCAAAAGAGCGATTTCTATGATTCGGCATGCTTCTCACAGAGGAACCAATATGATTTTACCCAGAACATGCATATCTCAGCTTGGAACGCCACAAAAACCAAGATATCGCCGGGTCTGCATATCAAACGCACTGTGGAGTGGTGAAAACAACGGATAACGTGCTTCCCGCATTAAATAGCTTCAAAAGAGCGATTTCGATGATTCGGCATGCTTCTCACAGAAGAAACACCAAGATTAACGCAGAAAACGCATATCACAGCTTGAAACCCCACGAAAACCAAGATATCTCCTGCTCTGCATATCAAACGTACTGTGGAATGGTGAAAACACCAGAACAAGTGTTTCTCGCATTAAATTGGTTCCAAAGTGCGATTTCCATGATTCGGCATACTTCTCACAGAAGAAACACCTAGATTATTCGAGAACATGCATACCTCAGCTTGCCACCCTACCAAAATCAAGATATCGCCGGTTCTGCAAATGAAACGCACAGTGGAGTGGTGAAAGCACCAGATAACGTGTTTCTCGCATCAAATAGCATCCAAAGAGCGATCTCGATGATTCTGCATACTTCTCACAGAAGAAACACCTAGATTATTCCAGAACATGCATATCTCAGCTTGCCACCATACGAAAATCAAGATATCGGCTGTTCGGGTTGTCAAGCGCACTGTGGAGTTGTGAAAACTCCAGATAACGTGTTTCTCGCATTAAATTGCTTCCAAAGAGCGTTTTCGATGATTCTGCATACTTCTCACAGAAGCCTCACCAAGATTATCGCAGAAAATGCATATCTCAGCTTGGAACCCCACGAATACCAAGATATCTCCGGTTCTGCATATCAAACGCACTGTGGAGTGGTCAAAACACCAGATAACGTGTTTCTCGCATGAAAAAACTTCAAAAGAGCGATTTGGATGTTTCTGCATACTTCTCACAGAAGCCTCACCAAGATTATCGCAGAAAACGCATATCTCAGTTCGAAACACCACGAAAACCAAGATATCTCCGGTTCTGCATATCAAACGCACTGTGGAGTGGTCAAAACACCAGATAACGTTTTCCTCGCATTAAATAGCTTCAAAAGAGCGATTTCGATGATTCTGCATATTTCTCACAGAAGCCTCACCAAGATTATCGCAGAAAATGCATATCTCAGCTTGAAACCCCACGAAAACCAAGATATCGCCGGTTCTGCATATGAAACGCACTGTGGAGTGGTGAAAACACCAGATAACGTGTTTCTCGCATCAAATAGCATCCAAAGAGCGATCTCGATGATTCGGCATACTTCTCACAGAAGCCTCACCAAGAATATCGAAGAAAATGCATATCTCAGCTTGAAACCCCACCAAAACCAAGATATCTCCGGTTCTGCATATCAAACGCCCTGTGGAGTAGTGAAAACACCAGATAACGTGTTTCTCGCATTAAATAGCTCCAAAAGAGCGATTTCGATGATTCTGCATACTTCTAACAGAACAACCACCAAGATTATACCAGAACATGCATATCTCAGCTTGAAACCCCACGAAAACCAAGATATCTCCGGTTCTGCATATCAAACGCACTGTGCAGTGGTGAAAAAACCAGAAAACGCATTTTTTCGGATTAAGTAGCTCCAAAAGGGCGATTTGGATGTTTCTGCATCCATCTCACAGAAGAAACACCCAGATTATCGAAGAAAATGCATATCTCAGCTTGAAATCCCACCAAAACCAAGATATCTCCGGTTCTGCATATCAAACGCCCTGTGGAGTAGTGAAAACACCAGATAACGTGTTTCTCACATTAAATAGCTCCAAAAGAGCGATTTCGATGTTTCTGCATACTTCTCACAGAAGCCTCACCAAGATTATCGCAGATAACGCATATCTCAGTTCGAAACACCTCGAAAACCAAGATATCTCCGGTTCTGCATATAGAACGCACTGTGGAGTGGTCAAAACACCAGATAACGTGTTTCTCGCATTAAATAGCATCCAAACAGCGATCTCGATGATTCTGCATACTTCTCACAGAAGCCTCTTCAAGATTATCGCAGAAAACGCATATCTCAGTTCGAAACACCACGAAAACCAAGATATCTCCGGTTCTGCATATCAAACGCACTGTGGAGTGGTCAAAACACCAGATAACGTGTTTCTCGCATTAAATAGCTCTAAAAGAGCGATTTCGATGATTCTGCATACTTCTAACAGAACAACCACCAAGATTATACCAGAACATGCATATCTCAGCTTGAAACCCCACGAAAACCAAGATATCTCCGGTTCTGCATATCAAACGCCCTGTGGAGTAGTGAAAACACCAGATAACGTGTTTCTCACATTAAATAGCTCCAAAAGAGCGATCTCGATGATTCTGCATACTTCTCACAGAAGCCTCTTCAGGATTATCGCAGAAAACGCATATCTCAGTTCGAAACACCACGAAAACCAAGATATCTCCGGTTCTGCATATCAAACGCACTGTCGAGTGGTCAAAACACCAGATAACGTGTTTCTCGCATGAAATAACTTCAAAAGAGCGATTTGGATGTTTCTGCATACTTCTCACAGAAGCCTCACCAAGATTATCGCAGAAAACGCAAATCTCAGTTCGAAACACCACGAAAACCAAGATATCTCCGGTTCTGCATATCAAACGCACTGTGGAGTGGTCAAAACACCAGATAACGTGTTTCTCGCATTAAATAGCTCCAAAAGAGCGATTTCGATGATTCTGCATACTTCTCACAGAACAACCACCAAGATTATACCAGAACATGCATATCTCAGCTTGAAACCCCACGAAAACCAAGATATCTCCGGTTCTGCATATCAAACGCACTGTGCAGTGGTGAAAACACCAGAAAACGAATTTTTTCGCATTAAATAGCTCCAAAAGAGCGATTTCGATGTTTCTGCATACTTCTCACAGAAGCCTCACCAAGATTATCGCAGAAAACGCATATCTCAGTTCGAAACACCACGAAAACCAAGATATCTCCGGTTCTGCATATCAAACGCACTGTGGAGTGGTCAAAACACCAGATAACGTTTTCCTCGCATTAAATAGCTTCAAAAGAGCGATTTCGATGATTCTGCATATTTCTCACAGAAGCCTCACCAAGATTATCGCAGAAAATGCATATCTCAGCTTGAAACCCCACGAAAACCAAGATATCGCCGGTTCTGCATATGAAACGCACTGTGGAGTGGTGAAAACACCAGATAACGTGTTTCTCGCATCAAATAGCATCCAAAGAACGATCTCGATGATTCTGCATACTTCTCACAGAAGCCTCACCAAGATTATCGCAGAAAACGCACATCTCAGCTTGAAACCCCACGGAAACCCAGATATCGGCGGTTCTGCTTATCAATCGCACTGTGGAGTTGTGAAAACTCCAGATAACGTGTTTCTCGCTTTAAATTGCTTCCAAAGAGCGTTTTCGATGATTCTGCATACTTCTCACAGAAGCCTCACCAAGATTATCGCAGAAAATGCATATCTCAGCTTGAAACCCCACGAAAACCAAGATATCGCCGGTTCTGCATATGAAACGCACTGTGGAGTGGTGAAAACACCAGATAAATTGTTTTTCGCATCAAATAGCATCAAAAGAGCGATTTCGATGATCCTGCATACTTCTCACAGAAGCCTCTCCAAGATTATCGCAGATAACGCACATCTCAGCTTGAAACCACACGAAAACCAAGATATATCCGGTTCTGCATATCAAACGCACTGTGGAGTGGTGAAAACACCAGATAAATTGTTTCTCGCATCAAATAGCATCAAAAGAGCGATTTCGATGATTCTGCATACTTCTCACAGAAGAACCACCAAGATTATCACACAAAATGCATATCTCAGCTTGAAACCCCACGAAAACCAAGACATCGCCGGTTCTGCATATCAAACGCACTGTGGAGTGGTGAAAACACCAGATAACATGCTTCCCGCATTAAATAGCTCCAAAGAGCGATTTCGGTGATTCTGCATACTTCCCACAGAAGAACCACCAAGATTATCCCAGAACATGCATATCTCAGCTTGAAACCCCACGAAAACCAAGACATCGCCAGTACTGCATATCAGACGTACTGGGGAGTGGTGAAAACTCCAGAAAACGCATTTTTGCGCATTAAATAGCTTCAAAAGAGCGATTTGGATGATTCTGCATACTTCTCACAGAAGCCTCACCAAGATTATCGCAGAAAATGCATATCTCAGCTTGAAACCCCACGGAAACCAAGATATCGGCGGTTCTGCTTATCAAGCGCACTGTGGAGTTGTGAAAACTCCAGATAACGTGTTTCTCGCATTAAATTGCTTCCAAAGAGCGTTTTCGATGATTCTGCATACTTCTCACAGAAGCCTCACCAAGATTATCGCAGAAAATGCATATCTCAGCTTGAAACCCCACGAAAACCAAGATATCGCCGGTTCTGCATATGAAACGCACTGTGGAGTGGTGAAAACACCAGATAAATTGTTTCTCGCATTAAATTGCTTCCAAAGAGCGTTTTCGATGATTCTGCATACTTCTCACAGAAGCCTCACCAAGATTATCGCAGAAAACGCACATCTCAGCTTGATACCCCACGGAAACCAAGATATCGGCGGTTCTGCTTATCAAGCGCACTGTGGAGTTGTGAAAACTCCAGATAACGTGTTTCTCGCATTAAATTGCTTCCAAAGAGCGTTTTCGATGATTCTGCATACTTCTCACAGAAGAACCACCAAGATTATCGCAGAAAACGCACATCTCAGCTTGAAACCCCACGGAATCCAAGATATCGGCGGTTCTGCTTATCAAGCGCACTGTGGAGTTGTGAAAACTCCAGATAACGTGTTTCTCGCATTAAATTGCTTCCAAAGAGCGTTTTCGATGATTCTGCATACTTCTCACAGAAGAACCACCAAGATTATCGCAGAAAGTGCATATCTCAGCTTGAAACCCCACGAAAACCAAGATATCGCCGGTTCTGCATATGAAACGCACTGTGGAGTGGTGAAAACACCAGATAAATTGTTTCTCGCATCAAATAGCATCAAAAGAGCGATTTCGATGATCCTGCATACTTCTCACAGAAGCCTCTCCAAGATTATCGCAGATAACGCACATCTCAGCTTGAAACCACACGAAAACCAAGATATATCCGGTTCTGCATATCAAACGCACTGTGGAGTGGTGAAAACACCAGATAACGTGTTTCTCGCATTAAATTGCTTCCTAAGCGCGATTTCGATGATTCTGCATACTTCTCAAAGAAGCCTCACCAAGATTATCGCAGAAAACGCATATCTCAGTTCGAAATACCACGAAAACCAAGATATCTCCGGTTCTGAATATCAAACGCACTGTGGAGTGGTCAAATCACCAGATAACGTTTTCCTCGCATTAAATAGCTTCAAAAGAGCGATTTCGATGATTCTGCATACTTATCACAGAAGCCTCACCAAGATTATCGCAGAAAATGCATATCTCAGCTTGAAACCCCACGAAAACCAAGATATCGCCAGTTCTGCAAATGAAACGCACAGTGGAGTGGTCAAAACACAAGATTACGTGTTTCTCGCATCAAATAGCATCCAAAGAGCGATCTCGATGATTCTGCATACTTCTCACAGAAGCCTCACCAAGATTATCGCAGAAAACGCACATCTCAGCTTGAAACCCCACGGAAACCAAGATATCGGCGGTTCTGCTTATCAAGCGCACTGTGGAGTTGTGAAAACTCCAGATAACGTGTTTCTCGCATTAAATTGCTTCCAAAGAGCGTTTTCGATGATTCTGCATACTTCTCACAGAAGCCTCACCAAGATTATCGCAGAAAATGCATATCTCAGCTTGAAACCCCACGAAAACCAAGATATCGCCGGTTCTGCATATGAAACGCACTGTGGAGTGGTGAAAACACCAGATAAATTGTTTCTCGCATCAAATAGCATCAAAAGAGCGATTTCGATGATTCTGCATACTTCTCACAGAAGCCTCACCAAGATTATCGCAGAAAACGCACATCTCAGCTTGAAACCCCACGGAAACCCAGATATCGGCGGTTCTGCATATCAAACGCACTGTGGAGTGGTGAAAACACCAGATAACGTGTTTCTCGCATCAAATAGCATCAAAAGAGCGATTTCGATGATTCTGCATACTTCTCACAGAAGCCTCACCAAGATTATCGCAGAAAACGCACATCTCAGCTTGAAACCCCACGGAAACCAAGATATCGGCGGTTCTGCTTATCAAGCGCACTGTGGAGTTGTGAAAACTCCAGATAACGTGTTTCTCGCATTAAATTGCTTCCAAAGAGCGTTTTCGATGATTCTGCATACTTCTCACAGAAGAACCACCAAGAATATCACACAAAACGCATATCTCAGCATGAAACCCCACGAAAACCAAGACATCGCCGGTTCTGCATATCAAACGCACTGTGGAGTGGTGAAAACACCAGATAACGTGCTTCCCGCATTAAATAGCTCCAATGAGCGATTTCGGTGATTCTGCATACTTCTCACAGAAGCCTCACAAAGATTATCGCAGAAAATGCATATCTCAGCTTGAAACCCCACGAAAACCAAGACATCGCCGGTACTGCATATCAAACGTACTGTGGAGTGGTGAAAACTCCAGAAAACGTGTTTTTTCACATTAAATAGCACAAAAGCTGCGATTTCGAAGATTCGGCATCCTTCTCACAGAAGAAACACCAAGATTATCGAAGAAAATGCATATCTCAGCTTGAAACCCCGCGAAAACCAAGATATCTCCGGTTCTGCATATCAAACGCACTGTGCAGTGGTGAAAACACCAGAAAACGCATTTTTTCGCATTAAATAGCTTCAAAAGAGCGATTTGTTTTTTTCTGCATACTTCCCACAGAAGTCTCACCAAGATTATCGCAGAAAACGCATATCTCAGTTTGAAACCCCACGAAAACCAAGATACCTCCGGTTCTGCATATCAAACGCACTGTGGAGTGGTCAAAACACGAGATAACGTTTTCCTCGCATTAAATAGCTTCAAAAGAGCGATTTCGATGATTCTGCATACTTCTCACAGAAGCCTCACCAAGATTATCGCAGAAAATGCATATCTCAGTTTGAAACCCCACGAAAACCAAGATATCTCCGGTTCTGCATATCAAACGCACTGTGGAGTGGACAAAACACGAGATAACGTTTTCCTCGCATTAGATAGCTTCAAAAGAGCGATTTCGATGATTCTGCATACTTCTCACAGAATCCTCACCAACATTATCGCAGAAAATGCTTATCTCAGCTTGAAACCCCACGTAAACCAAGATATCTCCGGTTCTGCATATCAAACGCACTGTGCAGTGGTGAAAACTCCAGAAAAGGCATTTTTTCGCATTAAATAGCTCCAAAAGAGCGATTTCGATGATTCGGCATACTTCTCACAGAAGAACCACCAAGATTATCGCACAAAATGCATATGTCAGCTTGACACCCCACGAGAATGTAGATATCGGGGGTTCTGCATATCAAACGCACTGTGGAGTGGAGAAAACACCAGATAACGTGTTTCTCGCATTAAATAGCTCCAAAAGAGCGATTTCGATGATTCGGCATACTTCTCACAGAAGCCAAATCAAGAACATCGCGGAAAACGCGTATCTCAGCTTGAAACCCAACGAACACTAAGATATCGCCGGTTCAGCATATCAAACGCACTGTGCAGTTGTGAAAGCACCAGAAAACGCGTCTTTTCCCATAAAATAGCTCCAAAAGAGCGATTTCGATGATCCTGCATACTTCTCACAGAAGAAACACCAAGATTATCGCAGAAAATGCATATCTCAGCTTGACACTACACGAAAATGAAGATATCGGCGGTTCTGCATATCAAACGCACTGTGGAGTGGTGAAAGCACCAGATTACGTGTTTCTCGCATTAAATAGCTTCAAAAGAACGACTTCAATGATTCTGCATACTTCTGACAGAAGAACCACCAAGATTATCGCAGAAAACGCACATCTCAGCTTGAAACCCCACGGAAACCAAGATATCGGCGGTTCTGCTTATCAAGCGCACTGTGGAGTTGTGAAAACTCCAGATAACGTGTTTCTCGCATTAAATTGCTTCCAAAGAGCGTTTTCGATGATTCTGCATACTTCTCACAGAAGAACCACCAAGATTATCGCAGAAAACGCACATCTCAGCTTGAAACCCCACGGAAACCAAGATATCGGCGGTTCTGCTTATCAAGCGCACTGTGGAGTTGTGAAAACTCCAGATAACGTGTTTCTCGCATTAAATTGCTTCCAAAGAGCGTTTTCGATGATTCTGCATACTTCTCACAGAAGAACCACCAAGATTATCGCAGAAAGTGCATATCTCAGCTTGAAACCCCACGAAAACCAAGATATCGCCAGTTCTGCAAATGAAACGCACAGTGGAGTGGTCAAAACACCAGATAACGTGTTTCTCGCATCAAATAGCATCCAAAGAGCGATCTCGATGATTCTGCATACTTCTCACAGAAGAAGCACCTAGATTATTCCAGAACATGCATATCTCAGCTTGCCACCCTACGAAAATCAAGATATCGGCTGTTGGGCTTGTCAAGCGCACTGTGGAGTTGTGAAAACTCCAGATAATGTGTTTCTCGCATTAAATTGCTTCCAAAGAGCGTTTTCGATGATTCTGCATACTTCTCACAGAAGCCTCACCAAGACAATCGCAGAAAATGCATATCTCAGCTTGAAACCCCACGAAAACCAAGATATCGCCGGTTCTGCATATGAAACGCACTGTGGAGTGGTGAAAACACCAGATAAATTGTTTCTCGCATCAAATAGCATCAAAAGAGCGATTTCGATGATCCTGCATACTTCTCACAGAAGCCTCTCCAAGATTATCGCAGATAACGCACATCTCAGCTTGAAACCACACGAAAACCAAGATATATCCGGTTCTGCATATCAAACGCACTGTGGAGTGGTGAAAACACCAGATAACGTGTTTCTCGCATTAAATTGCTTCAGAAGCGCGATTTCGATGATTCTGCATACTTCTCACAGAAGCCTCACCAAGATTATCGCAGAAAACGCATATCTCAGTTCGAAATACCACGAAAACCAAGATATCTCCGGTTCTGAATATCAAACGCACTGTGGAGTGGTCAAATCACCAGATAACGTTTTCCTCGCATTAAATAGCTTCAAAAGAGCGATTTCGATGATTCTGCATACTTCTCACAGAAGCCTCACCAAGATTATCGCAGAAAATGCATATCTCAGCTTGAAACCCCACGAAAACCAAGATATCGCCAGTTCTGCAAATGAAACGCACAGTGGAGTGGTCAAAACACAAGATTACGTGTTTCTCGCATCAAATAGCATCCAAAGAGCGATCTCGATGATTCTGCATACTTCTCACAGAAGCCTCACCAAGATTATCGCAGAAAACGCACATCTCAGCTTGAAACCCCACGGAAACCAAGATATCGGCGGTTCTGCTTATCAAGCGCACTGTGGAGTTGTGAAAACTCCAGATAACGTGTTTCTCGCATTAAATTGCTTCCAAAGAGCGTTTTCGATGATTCTGCATACTTCTCACAGAAGCCTCACCAAGATTATCGCAGAAAATGCATATCTCAGCTTGAAACCCCACGAAAACCAAGATATCGCCGGTTCTGCATATGAAACGCACTGTGGAGTGGTGAAAACACCAGATAACGTGCTTCCCGCATTAAATAGCTCCAAAGAGCGATTTCGGTGATTCTGCATACTTCCCACAGAAGAACCACCAAGATTATCCCAGAACATGCATATCTCAGCTTGAAACCCCACGAAAACCAAGACATCGCCAGTACTGCATATCAGACGTACTGGGGAGTGGTGAAAACTCCAGAAAACGCATTTTTGCGCTTTAAATTGCTTCAGAAGCGCGATTTCGATGATTCTGCATACTTCTCACAGAAGCCTCACCAAGATTATCGCAGAAAACGCATATCTCAGTTCGAAATACCACGAAAACCAAGATATCTCCGGTTCTGCATATCAAACGCACCCGTGGAGTGGTCAAATCACCAGATAACGTTTTCCTCGCATTAAATAGCTTCAAAAGAGCGATTTCGATGATTCTGCATACTTCTCACAGAAGCCTCACCAAGATTATCACAGAAAATGCATATCTCAGCTTGAAACCCCACGAAAACCAAGATATCGCCAGTTCTGCAAATGAAACGCACAGTGGAGTGGTGAAAACACCAGATAAATTGTTTCTCGCATCAAATAGCATCAAAAGAGCGATTTCGATGATTCTGCATACTTCTCACAGAAGCCTCACCAAGATTATCGCAGAAAACGCACATCTCAGCTTGATACCCCACGGAAACCAAGATATCGGCGGTTCTGCTTATCAAGCGCACTGTGGAGTTGTGAAAACTCCAGATAACGTGTTTCTCGCATTAAATTGCTTCCAAAGAGCGTTTTCGATGATTCTGCATACTTCTCACAGAAGAACCACCAAGATTATCGCAGAAAGTGCATATCTCAGCTTGAAACCCCACGAAAACCAAGATATCGCCAGTTCTGCAAATGAAACGCACAGTGGAGTGGTCAAAACACCAGATAACGTGTTTCTCGCATCAAATAGCATCCAAAGAGCGATCTCGATGATTCTGCATACTTCTCACAGAAGAAGCACCTAGATTATTCCAGAACATGCATATCTCAGCTTGCCACCCTACGAAAATCAAGATATCGGCTGTTGGGCTTGTCAAGCGCACTGTGGAGTTGTGAAAACTCCAGATAATGTGTTTCTCGCATTAAATTGCTTCCAAAGAGCGTTTTCGATGATTCTGCATACTTCTCACAGAAGCCTCACCAAGACAATCGCAGAAAATGCATATCTCAGCTTGAAACCCCACGAAAACCAAGATATCGCCGGTTCTGCATATGAAACGCACTGTGGAGTGGTGAAAACACCAGATAAATTGTTTCTCGCATCAAATAGCATCAAAAGAGCGATTTCGATGATCCTGCATACTTCTCACAGAAGCCTCTCCAAGATTATCGCAGATAACGCACATCTCAGCTTGAAACCACACGAAAACCAAGATATATCCGGTTCTGCATATCAAACGCACTGTGGAGTGGTGAAAACACCAGATAACGTGTTTCTCGCATTAAATTGCTTCAGAAGCGCGATTTCGATGATTCTGCATACTTCTCACAGAAGCCTCACCAAGATTATCGCAGAAAACGCATATCTCAGTTCGAAATACCACGAAAACCAAGATATCTCCGGTTCTGAATATCAAACGCACTGTGGAGTGGTCAAATCACCAGATAACGTTTTCCTCGCATTAAATAGCTTCAAAAGAGCGATTTCGATGATTCTGCATACTTCTCACAGAAGCCTCACCAAGATTATCGCAGAAAATGCATATCTCAGCTTGAAACCCCACGAAAACCAAGATATCGCCAGTTCTGCAAATGAAACGCACAGTGGAGTGGTCAAAACACAAGATTACGTGTTTCTCGCATCAAATAGCATCCAAAGAGCGATCTCGATGATTCTGCATACTTCTCACAGAAGCCTCACCAAGATTATCGCAGAAAACGCACATCTCAGCTTGAAACCCCACGGAAACCAAGATATCGGCGGTTCTGCTTATCAAGCGCACTGTGGAGTTGTGAAAACTCCAGATAACGTGTTTCTCGCATTAAATTGCTTCCAAAGAGCGTTTTCGATGATTCTGCATACTTCTCACAGAAGCCTCACCAAGATTATCGCAGAAAATGCATATCTCAGCTTGAAACCCCACGAAAACCAAGATATCGCCGGTTCTGCATATGAAACGCACTGTGGAGTGGTGAAAACACCAGATAACGTGCTTCCCGCATTAAATAGCTCCAAAGAGCGATTTCGGTGATTCTGCATACTTCCCACAGAAGAACCACCAAGATTATCCCAGAACATGCATATCTCAGCTTGAAACCCCACGAAAACCAAGACATCGCCAGTACTGCATATCAGACGTACTGGGGAGTGGTGAAAACTCCAGAAAACGCATTTTTGCGCTTTAAATTGCTTCAGAAGCGCGATTTCGATGATTCTGCATACTTCTCACAGAAGCCTCACCAAGATTATCGCAGAAAACGCATATCTCAGTTCGAAATACCACGAAAACCAAGATATCTCCGGTTCTGCATATCAAACGCACCCGTGGAGTGGTCAAATCACCAGATAACGTTTTCCTCGCATTAAATAGCTTCAAAAGAGCGATTTCGATGATTCTGCATACTTCTCACAGAAGCCTCACCAAGATTATCACAGAAAATGCATATCTCAGCTTGAAACCCCACGAAAACCAAGATATCGCCAGTTCTGCAAATGAAACGCACAGTGGAGTGGTGAAAACACCAGATAAATTGTTTCTCGCATCAAATAGCATCAAAAGAGCGATTTCGATGATTCTGCATACTTCTCACAGAAGCCTCACCAAGATTATCGCAGAAAACGCACATCTCAGCTTGATACCCCACGGAAACCAAGATATCGGCGGTTCTGCTTATCAAGCGCACTGTGGAGTTGTGAAAACTCCAGATAACGTGTTTCTCGCATTAAATTGCTTCCAAAGAGCGTTTTCGATGATTCTGCATACTTCTCACAGAAGAACCACCAAGATTATCGCAGAAAACGCACATCTCAGCTTGAAACCCCACGGAAACCAAGATATCGGCGGTTCTGCTTATCAAGCGCACTGTGGAGTTGTGAAAACTCCAGATAACGTGTTTCTCGCATTAAATTGCTTCCAAAGAGCGTTTTCGATGATTCTGCATACTTCTCACAGAAGAACCACCAAGATTATCGCAGAAAGTGCATATCTCAGCTTGAAACCCCACGAAAACCAAGATATCGCCGGTTCTGCATATGAAACGCACTGTGGAGTGGTGAAAACACCAGATAACGTGTTTCTCGCATCAAATAGCATCCAAAAAGCGATCTCGATGATTCGGCTTACTTCTCACAGAAGCCTCACCAAGATTATCGCAGAAAATGCATATCTCAGCTTGAAACCCCACGAAAACCAAGATATCGCCAGTTCTGCAAATGAAACGCACAGTGGAGTGGTCAAAACACCAGATAACGTGTTTCTCGCATCAAATAGCATCCAAAGAGCGATCTCGATGATTCTGCATACTTCTCACAGAAGAAGCACCTAGATTATTCCAGAACATGCATATCTCAGCTTGCCACCCTACGAAAATCAAGATATCGGCTGTTGGGCTTGTCAAGCGCACTGTGGAGTTGTGAAAACTCCAGATAATGTGTTTCTCGCATTAAATTGCTTCCAAAGAGCGTTTTCGATGATTCTGCATACTTCTCACAGAAGCCTCACCAAGATAATCGCAGAAAATGCATATCTCAGCTTGAAACCCCACGAAAACCAAGATATCGCCGGTTCTGCATATGAAACGCACTGTGGAGTGGTGAAAACACCAGATAAATTGTTTCTCGCATCAAATAGCATCAAAAGAGCGATTTCGATGATCCTGCATACTTCTCACAGAAGCCTCTCCAAGATTATCGCAGATAACGCACATCTCAGCTTGAAACCACACGAAAACCAAGATATATCCGGTTCTGCATATCAAACGCACTGTGGAGTGGTGAAAACACCAGATAACGTGTTTCTCGCATTAAATTGCTTCAGAAGCGCGATTTCGATGATTCTGCATACTTCTCACGGAAGCCTCACCAAGATTATCGCAGAAAATGCATATCTCAGCTTGAAACCCCACGAAAACCAAGATAACTCCGGTTCTGAATATCAAACGCACTGTGGAGTGGTCAAATCACCAGATAACGTTTTCCTCGCATTAAATTGCTTCCAAAGAGCGTTTTCGATGATTCTGCATACTTCTCACAGAAGCCTCACCAAGATAATCGCAGAAAATGCATATCTCAGCTTGAAACCCCACGAAAACCAAGATATCGCCGGTTCTGCATATGAAACGCACTGTGGAGTGGTGAAAACACCAGATAAATTGTTTCTCGCATCAAATAGCATCAAAAGAGCGATTTCGATGATTCTGCACACTTCTCACAGAAGCCTCACCAAGATTATCGCAGAAAACGCACATCTCAGCTTGAAACCACACGAAAACCAAGACATCGCCAGTACTGCATATCAGACGTACTGGGGAGTGGTGAAAACTCCAGAAAACGCATTTTTGCGCATTAAATAGCTTCAAAAGAGCGATTTGGATGATTCTGCATACTTCTCACGGAAGCCTCACCAAGATTATCGCAGAAAATGCATATCTCAGCTTGAAACCCCACGAAAACCAAGATATCGCCGGTTCTGCATATGAAACGCACTGTGGAGTGGTGAAAACACCAGATAAATTGTTTCTCGCATCAAATAGCATCAAAAGAGCGATTTCGATGATCCTGCATACTTCTCACAGAAGCCTCTCCAAGATTATCGCAGATAACGCACATCTCAGCTTGAAACCACACGAAAACCAAGATATATCCGGTTCTGCATATCAAACGCACTGTGGAGTGGTGAAAACACCAGATAACGTGTTTCTCGCATTAAATTGCTTCAGAAGCGCGATTTCGATGATTCTGCATACTTCTCACAGAAGCCTCAACAAGATTATCGCAGAAAACGCATATCTCAGTTCGAAATACCACGAAAACCAAGATATCTCCGGTTCTGAATATCAAACGCACTGTGGAGTGGTCAAATCACCAGATAACGTTTTCCTCGCATTAAATAGCTTCAAAAGAGCGATTTCGATGATTCTGCATACTTCTCACAGAAGCCTCACCAAGATTATCGCAGAAAATGCATATCTCAGCTTGAAACCCCACGAAAACCAAGATATCGCCAGTTCTGCAAATGAAACGCACAGTGGAGTGGTCAAAACATAAGATTACGTGTTTCTCGCATCAAATAGCATCCAAAGAGCGATCTCGATGATTCTGCATACTTCTCACAGAAGCCTCACCAAGATTATCGCAGAAAACGCACATCTCAGCTTGAAACCCCACGGAAACCAAGATATCGGCGGTTCTGCTTATCAAGCGCACTGTGGAGTTGTGAAAACTCCAGATAACGTGTTTCTCGCATTAAATTGCTTCCAAAGAGCGTTTTCGATGATTCTGCATACTTCTCACAGAAGCCTCACCAAGATTATCGCAGAAAATGCATATCTCAGCTTGAAACCCCACGAAAACCAAGATATCGCTGGTTCTGCATATGAAACGCACTGTGGAGTGGTGAAAACACCAGATAAATTGTTTCTCGCATCAAATAGCATCAAAAGAGCGATTTCGACGATTCGGCATTCTTCTCATAGAAGAAACACCAAGATTATCGAAGAAAATGCATATCTCAGCTTGAAACCCCACGAAAACCAAGATATCTCCGGTTCAGCATATCAAACGCTCTGTTGAGTGGTGAAAACACCAGATAACGTGCTTCCCGCATTAAATAGCTTCAATAGAGCGATTTCGATGATTCGGCATGCTTCTCACGGAAGAAACACCAAGCTTATCGCAGAAAACGCATATCTCAGCTTGAAACCCCACGATAACCAAGATATCTCCGTTTCTGCATATCAAATGGACTGTGGAGTGGTGTCAACACCAGATAACGTGTTTCACGCAATAATTAGCTCGAAATGAGCGATCTCGATTATTCTGCATACTTCTGACAGTAGTCTCACCAACATTATCGTAGAAAATGCATATCTCAGCTTGAAACTCAACGAAAACCAAGGTATCGCCGTTTCTGCATATCAGACGCACTGTGGAGTGGTGAAAGCACCAGATTACGTGTTTGTCGCATTAAATAGCTTCAAAAGAACGACTTCAATGATTCTGCATACTTCTCACAGAAGAACCACCAAGATTATGGCACAAAATGCATATGTCAGCTTGACACCCCACGAGAAGGAAGATATCGGAGGTTCTGCATATGAAACGCACTGTGGAGTGGTGAAAACACCAGATAACGTGCTCCTCGCATTAAATAGCTTCAAAAGAGCGATTTCGATGATTCTGCATACTTCTCACAGAAGCCTCACCAAGATTATCGCCGAAAATGCATATCTCAGCTTGACACTATACGAAAATGAAGATATCGCCGGTTCTGCATATCAAGCGCATTGTGGAGTTGTGAAAACTCCAGATAACGTGTTTCTCGCATTAAATTGCTTACAAAGAGCGATTTCAATGATTCTGCATGCATCTCACAGAAGCCTCACCAAGATTATCGCAGAAAATGCATATCTCAGCTTGTCACCCCACGAAAATGAAGATATCGGAGGTTCTGCATATCAAACGCACTGTGGAGTGGTGAAAACACCAGAAAACGTGTTTCTCGCATTCAATAGCTGCAAAAGAGCGAAATCGACGAATCTGCATACTTCTAACAGAAGAACCACCAAGATTAGCGTAGAAAATGCTTATCTTAACTGGAAACCCCACGATAACCAAGATATAGCCGGTTCTGCATATCAAACGCACTGTGGAGTGGTGAAAACACCAGATAACGTGTTCCTCGCTTTAAATAGCTCGAAAAGAGCGATCTCGATGATTCTGCATACTTCTGACAGAAGTCTCACCAAGATTAGCGTAGAAAATGCATATCTCAGCTTGAAACCCGACGAAAACCAAGATATCCCAGGTTCTGCATATCACACGCACTGTGGAGTGGTGAAAACACCAGATAACGTGTTTCTCGCATTCAATAGCTGCAAAAGAGCGAAATCGACGAATCTGCATACTTCTAACAGAAGCACCACCAAGATTAGCGTAGAAGATGCATATCTTAACTGGAAACCCCACGATAACCAAGATATAGCCGGTGCTGCATATCAATCGCACTGTGGAGTGGTGAAAACACCAGATAACGTGTTTCTCGAATTAAATAGCACGAAAAGAGCGATCTCGATGATTCTGCATACTTCATACAGAAGTCTCACCAAGATTAGCGTAGAAAATGCATATCTTAGCTTGAAACCCCACAAAAACCAAGATATCACCGGTTCTGCATGTCAATCGAACTGTGGAGTGGTGAAGACACCAGATAACGTGTTTATCGCATTACATAGCTCGAAAAGAGCGATCTCAATGATTCTGCATACTTCGGACAGAAGTCTCACCAAGATTATCGCAGAAAACGCATATCACAGCTGGAAATCCCACGAAAACCAAGATATCTCGGGTTCTGCATATCAAGGGCATTGTGGATTCGTGAAAACACCAGATAACATGTTTCTCGCATTACATAGCTTGAAAAGTGCGATCTCGATGATTCTTCATACTTCTCACAGAAGAAACACCAAGCTGATCGCAGAAAATGCATATCACAGCTGGAAACCCTACGAAAACCAACATATCGCCGTTTCTGCATACCAAACGCACTGTGGAGTGGTGAAAACACCAGATAACGTGTTTCTCGCATTCAATAGCTGCAAAAGAGCGAAATCGACGAATCTGCATACTTCTAACAGTAGAAGCACCAATATTATCGCAGAAGATGTATATCTCAGTTTGAAACGCCACGAAAACCATGTTATCGCCGGTTCTGCATATCAATCGCACTGTAGAGTGGTGAAAACAGCAGATAACATGTTTGTCTCATTAAATAGCGCGAAAAGAGCGATCTCGATGATTCAGCATACTTCTTACAGAAGTCTCACCAAGATTAGCGTAGAAAATGCATATCTTAGCTGGAAACCCCACGATAACCAAGATATAGCCGGTTCTGCATATCAATCGGACTGTGGAGTGGTGAAAACACCAGATAACGTGTTTGTCGCATTAAATAGCACGAAAAGAGCGATCTCGATGATTCTGCATACTTCTTACAGATGTCTCACCAAGATTAGCGTAGAAAACGCATATCTTAGCTTGAAACCCCACAAAAACCAAGATATCACCAGTTCTGCATGTCAATCGAACTGAGGAGTGGTGAAGACACCAGATAACGTGTTTATCGCATTACATAGCTTGAAAAGTGCGATCTCGATGATTCTTCATACTTCTCACAGAAGAAACACCAAGCTGATCGCAGAAAATGCATATCACAGCTGGAAACCCTACGAAAACCAACATATCGCCGTTTCTGCATACCAAACGCACTGTGGAGTGGTGAAAACACCAGATAACGTGTTTCTCGCATTCAATAGCTGCAAAAGAGCGAAATCGACGAATCTGCATACTTCTAACAGTAGAAGCACCAATATTATCGCAGAAGATGTATATCTCAGTTTGAAACGCCACGAAAACCATGTTATCGCCGGTTCTGCATATCAATCGCACTGTAGAGTGGTGAAAACAGCAGATAACATGTTTGTCTCATTAAATAGCGCGAAAAGAGCGATCTCGATGATTCAGCATACTTCTCACAGAAGAAACACCAAGCTGATCGCAGAAGATGAATATCTCAGCTTGAAACCCCACGAAAACCAAGATATCGCCGGTACTGCATATCAAACGCACTGTGGAGTGGTGAAAACACCAGATAACGTGTTTCTCGCATTAAATAGCTCGAAAAGAGAGATCGCGATGTTTCTGCATACTTCGGACAGAAGTCTCACAACGATTAGCGTAGAAAATGCATATCTTAGCTGGAAACCGCACGAAAATAAAGATATCGCCGGTTCTGCATATCAAACGCATTGTGGAGTGGTCAAAACAACAGATAACGTGTTTATCGCATTACATAGCTCGAAAAGAGCGATCTCGATGATTCTGCATACTTGGGACAGAAGTCTCACCAAGATTATCGCAGAAAAAGCATATCTCAGCTGGAAACCCCACGAAAACCAAGATATCTCGGGTTCTGCATATCAAAAGTACTGTGGAGTGGTGGAAACACCAGAAAACGTGTTTCTCGCATTAAATAGCTCGAAAAGAGCGTTATCGATGATTCTGCATACTTCTTACAGAAGTCTCACCAAGATTACCGCAGAAAAAGCATATCTCAGCTGGAAACCCCACGAAAACCAAGATATCGCCGGTTCTGCATATCAAACGCACTGTGGAGTGGTGAAAACACCAGATAACGTGTTTCTCGCATTCAATAGCTGCAAAAGAGCGAAATCGACGAATCTGCATACTTCTAACAGTAGAACCACCAATATTATCGCAGAAGATGTATATCTCAGCTTGAAACCCCACGAAAACCAAGATATCGCCGGTTCGGCATATCAATCGCACTGTGGAGTGGTGAAAACACCACATAACGTGTTTGTCGCCTTAAATAGCACGAAAAGAGCGATCTCGATGATTCTGCATACTTCTTACAGAAGTCTCACCAAGATTAGCGTAGAAAATGCATATCTTAGCTGGAAACCCCACGATCACCAAGATATAGCCGGTTCTGAATATCAAACGCACTGTGGAGTGTTGAAGACACCAGATAACGTGTTTATTGCATTACATAGCTCGAAAAGAGCGATCTCGATGATTTTGCATACTTCGGACAGATGTCTCACCAAGATTATCGTAGAAAATGCATATCGCAGCTTGAAACACGACGAAAACCAAGATTTCGCAGGTTCTGCATATCAAACGCTCTGTGGAGTGGTGAAATCACCAGATAACGTGTTTCTCGCATTGAATATCTTGAAAAGAGCGATCTCGATGATTCTGCATACTTCTGACAGAAGTCTCACCAAGTTTAGCGTAGAGAATGCATATCTCAGCTTGAAACCCCACGAAATCCAAGATATCGCCGGTTCTGCATATCAAACGCACTGTGGAGTGGTGAAAACACCAGATAACGTGTTTCTCGCATTCAATAGCTGCAAAAGAGCGAAATAGACGAATCTGCATCCTTCTAACAGTAGAACCACCAATATTATCGCAGAAGATGTATATCTCAGCTTGAAACCCACGAAAACCAAGATATCACCGGTTCTGCATATCAATCGCACTGTGGGGTGGTGAAAACACCAGATAACTGCTTCTCGAATTAAATAGCTTCAAAACAGCGATTTCGATGATTCGGCATACTTTTCACAGAAGAAACACGGAGAATATCGCAGAAAATGCATATCTCAGCTGGAAACCCCACGAAAACCAAGATATCGCCGGTTCTGCATATCAAACGCACTGTGGAGTGGTGAAAACACCAGATAACGTGTTTCTCGTATTTATTAGCTCCAGAACAGCAATTTCGATGATTCGGCATACTTCTCACAGAAGAAACACTAAGATTATCGCAGAAAATGCATATCTCAGCTTGAAACCCCACGAAAACAAAGCTATCTCCGTTTCTGCATATCAAACGCACTGTGGAGTGGTGAAAACTCCAGATAACGTGTTTTTTCTCATTAAGTGGCACTAAACCAGCGATCTCGGCGATTATGCATACTTCTCACAGAAGAAACACCGTGATTACCGCTGAAAATGCAAATCTCAGCTTGAATCCCGAGGAAAGTCAAGATATCGCCGGTTCTGCATATCAAACGTACTGTGTCGTGGTGAAAACACCAGATAATGTGCTTCTCGTATTTATTAGCTCCAGAAGAGCAATTGCGATGATTCGGCATACATCTCACAGAAGACTCACCGAGATTATCGTTGAAAATGCATATCCAGCTGGAAACCCTACGAAAATCAAGATATCGCCGTTTCTGCCTATCAAACGCACTGTGGAGGGGTGAAAACACCAGATAACGTGATTCTCGCACTGAATAGCTCGAAATGCGTGATCTCGATGATTCTGCATCCTTCTGACAGAAGTCTCACCAAGATAATCGTAGAAAATGCATATCTCAGCTTGAAACCCCACGAACACCAAGATATCGCCGGTTCTAAATATCAAACGCACTGTGGAGTGGTGAAAACATCTGATAACGTGTTTCTCGCACTAAATAGCTCGATAATAGCGATCTCGATGATTCTGCATACTTCTGACAGAAGTCTAACAAAGATTATCGTAGAAAATGCATATTTCAGCTTGAAACCCGACGAAAACCAAGATATTGCGTTTCTGCATATCAAACGCACTGTGGAGTGGTGAAAACACCAAATAACGTGTTTCCCGCACTAAATAGCTCGAAAAGCGCGATCTCGATGATTCTGCATACTTCTGACAGAAGTCTAACAAAGATTATCGTAGAAAATGAATATTTCAACTTGAAACCCGACGAACAGCAAGATATCTCCGTGTCTGCATATCAAACGCACTGTGGAGTGGTGAAAACACCAGATAACGTGTTTCTCGTATTTATTAGCTCCAGAACAGCAATTTCGATGATTCGGCATACTTCTCACAGAAGAAACACTAAGATTATCGCAGATAACGCACATCTCAGCTTGAAACCACACGAAAACCAAGATATATCCGGTTCTGCATATCAAACGCACTGTGGAGTGGTGAAAACACCAGATAACGTGCTTCTCGCATTAAATAGCTCCAAAAGAGCAATTTCGATGATTCGGCATACATCTCACAGAAGAACCACCAAGATTATCCCAGAAAATGCATATCTCGGCTGGAAACCCGACGAAAACCAAGATATGGACGGTTCTGCATATCAAACGCACTGTAGATTGGTGAAATGAACAGATAACGTGTTTCTCGCATTAAATAGCTCCAAAACAGCGATTTCGGTGATTCGGCATACATCTCACAGAAGAACCACCAAGATTATCCCACAAAATGCATATCTCGGCTTGAAACCCGACGAAAACCAAGATATCGCCGTTTCTGCATATCAAACGCATTGTGGAGTGGTGAAACACCAGAAAACGTGTTTTTTCGCATTAAATAGCGCTAAAGTTGCGATTTTGATGATACTGCATACTTCTCACAGAAGAAACACCAAGATTATCGCAGAAAATGCATATCTCAGCTTGAAACCCCACGCAAACCAAGATATCGCCGGTTCTGCATATCAAACGCACTGTAGATTGGTGAAAAGACCAGATAACCTGTTTCTCGCATTAAATAGCTCCAAAACAGCGATTTCGATGATGCGGTATACTTTTCACAGAAGAAACACGGAGAATATCGCAGAAATTGCATATCTCAGCTGGAAACCCCACGAAAACCAAGATATCGCCGGTTCTGCATATCAAACGCACTGTGGAGTGGTGAAAACACCAGATAACGTGTTTCTCGTATTTATTAGCTCCAGAACAGCAATTTCGATGATTCGGCATACTTCTCACAGAAGAAACACTAAGATTATCGCAGAAAATGCATATCTCAGCTTGAAACCCCACGAAAACAAAGCTATCTCCGTTTCTGCATATCAAACGCACTGTGGAGTGGTGAAAACTCCAGATAACGTGTTTTTTCTCATTAAGTGGCACTAAACCAGCGATCTCGGCGATTATGCATACTTCTCACAGAAGAAACACCGTGATTACCGCAGAAAATGCAAATCTCAGCTTGAATCCCGAGGAAAGTCAAGATATCGCCGGTTCTGCATATCAAACGTACTGTGTCGTGGTGAAAACACCAGATAATGTGCTTCTCGTATTTATTAGCTCCAGAAGAGCAATTGCGATGATTCGGCATACATCTCACAGAAGACTCACCGAGATTATCGTTGAAAATGCATATCCAGCTGGAAACCCTACGAAAATCAAGATATCGCCGTTTCTGCCTATCAAACGCACTGTGGAGGGGTGAAAACACCAGATAACGTGTTTCTCGCACTGAATAGCTCGAAATGCGTGATCTCGATGATTCTGCATCCTTCTGACAGAAGTCTCACCAAGATAATCGTAGAAAATGCATATCTCAGCTTGAAACCCCACGAACACCAAGATATCGCCGGTTCTAAATATCAACCGCACTGTGGAGTGGTGAAAACATCTGATAACGTGTTTCTCGCACTAAATAGCTCGATAATAGCGATCTCGATGATTCTGCATACTTCTGACAGAAGTCTAACAAAGATTATCGTAGAAAATGCATATTTCAGCTTGAAACCCGACGAAAACCAAGATATTGCGTTTCTGCATATCAAACGCACTGTGGAGTGGTGAAAACACCAAATAACGTGTTTCCCGCACTAAATAGCTCGAAAAGCGCGATCTCGATGATTCTGCATACTTCTGACAGAAGTCTAACAAAGATTATCGTAGAAAATGAATATTTCAACTTGAAACCCGACGAACAGCAAGATATCTCCGTGTCTGCATATCAAACGCACTGTGGAGTGGTGAAAACACCAGATAACGTGTTTCTCGTATTTATTAGCTCCAGAACAGCAATTTCGATGATTCGGCATACTTCTCACAGAAGAAACACTAAGATTATCGCAGATAACGCACATCTCAGCTTGAAACCACACGAAAACCAAGATATATCCGGTTCTGCATATCAAACGCACTGTGGAGTGGTGAAAACACCAGATAACGTGCTTCTCGCATTAAATAGCTCCAAAAGAGCAATTTCGATGATTCGGCATACATCTCACAGAAGAACCACCAAGATTATCCCAGAAAATGCATATCTCGGCTGGAAACCCGACGAAAACCAAGATATGGACGGTTCTGCATATCAAACGCACTGTAGATTGGTGAAATGAACAGATAACGTGTTTCTCGCATTAAATAGCTCCAAAACAGCGATTTCGGTGATTCGGCATACATCTCACAGAAGAACCACCAAGATTATCCCACAAAATGCATATCTCGGCTTGAAACCCGACGAAAACCAAGATATCGCCGTTTCTGCATATCAAACGCATTGTGGAGTGGTGAAACACCAGAAAACGTGTTTTTTCGCATTAAATAGCGCTAAAGTTGCGATTTTGATGATACTGCATACTTCTCACAGAAGAAACACCAAGATTATCGCAGAAAATGCATATCTCAGCTTGAAACCCCACGCAAACCAAGATATCGCCGGTTCTGCATATCAAACGCACTGTAGATTGGTGAAAAGACCAGATAACCTGTTTCTCGCATTAAATAGCTCCAAAACAGCGATTTCGATGATGCGGTATACTTTTCACAGAAGAAACACGGAGAATATCGCAGAAATTGCATATCTCAGCTGGAAACCCCACGAAAACCAAGATATCGCCGGTTCTGCATATCAAACGCACTGTGGAGTGGTGAAAACACCAGATAACGTGTTTCTCGTATTTATTAGCTCCAGAACAGCAATTTCGATGATTCGGCATACTTCTCACAGAAGAAACACTAAGATTATCGCAGAAAATGCATATCTCAGCTTGAAACCCCACGAAAACAAAGCTATCTCCGTTTCTGCATATCAAACGCACTGTGGAGTGGTGAAAACTCCAGATAACGTGTTTTTTCTCATTAAGTGGCACTAAACCAGCGATCTCGGCGATTATGCATACTTCTCACAGAAGAAACACCGTGATTACCGCAGAAAATGCAAATCTCAGCTTGAATCCCGAGGAAAGTCAAGATATCGCCGGTTCTGCATATCAAACGTACTGTGTCGTGGTGAAAACACCAGATAATGTGCTTCTCGTATTTATTAGCTCCAGAAGAGCAATTGCGATGATTCGGCATACATCTCACAGAAGACTCACCGAGATTATCGTTGAAAATGCATATCCAGCTGGAAACCCTACGAAAATCAAGATATCGCCGTTTCTGCCTATCAAACGCACTGTGGAGGGGTGAAAACACCAGATAACGTGTTTCTCGCACTGAATAGCTCGAAATGCGTGATCTCGATGATTCTGCATCCTTCTGACAGAAGTCTCACCAAGATAATCGTAGAAAATGCATATCTCAGCTTGAAACCCCACGAACACCAAGATATCGCCGGTTCTAAATATCAACCGCACTGTGGAGTGGTGAAAACATCTGATAACGTGTTTCTCGCACTAAATAGCTCGATAATAGCGATCTCGATGATTCTGCATACTTCTGACAGAAGTCTAACAAAGATTATCGTAGAAAATGCATATTTCAGCTTGAAACCCGACGAAAACCAAGATATTGCGTTTCTGCATATCAAACGCACTGTGGAGTGGTGAAAACACCAAATAACGTGTTTCCCGCACTAAATAGCTCGAAAAGCGCGATCTCGATGATTCTGCATACTTCTGACAGAAGTCTAACAAAGATTATCGTAGAAAATGAATATTTCAACTTGAAACCCGACGAACAGCAAGATATCTCCGTGTCTGCATATCAAACGCACTGTGGAGTGGTGAAAACACCAGATAACGTGTTTCTCGTATTTATTAGCTCCAGAACAGCAATTTCGATGATTCGGCATACTTCTCACAGAAGAAACACTAAGATTATCGCAGATAACGCACATCTCAGCTTGAAACCACACGAAAACCAAGATATATCCGGTTCTGCATATCAAACGCACTGTGGAGTGGTGAAAACACCAGATAACGTGCTTCTCGCATTAAATAGCTCCAAAAGAGCAATTTCGATGATTCGGCATACATCTCACAGAAGAACCACCAAGATTATCCCAGAAAATGCATATCTCGGCTGGAAACCCGACGAAAACCAAGATATGGACGGTTCTGCATATCAAACGCACTGTAGATTGGTGAAATGAACAGATAACGTGTTTCTCGCATTAAATAGCTCCAAAACAGCGATTTCGGTGATTCGGCATACATCTCACAGAAGAACCACCAAGATTATCCCACAAAATGCATATCTCGGCTTGAAACCCGACGAAAACCAAGATATCGCCGTTTCTGCATATCAAACGCATTGTGGAGTGGTGAAACACCAGAAAACGTGTTTTTTCGCATTAAATAGCGCTAAAGTTGCGATTTTGATGATACTGCATACTTCTCACAGAAGAAACACCAAGATTATCGCAGAAAATGCATATCTCAGCTTGAAACCCCACGCAAACCAAGATATCGCCGGTTCTGCATATCAAACGCACTGTAGATTGGTGAAAAGACCAGATAACCTGTTTCTCGCATTAAATAGCTCCAAAACAGCGATTTCGATGATTCGGTATACTTTTCACAGAAGAAACACGGAGAATATCGCAGAAATTGCATATCTCAGCTGGAAACCCCACGAAAACCAAGATATCGCCGGTTCTGCATATCAAACGCACTGTGGAGTGGTGAAAACACCAGATAACATGTTTCTCGTATTTATTAGCTCCAGAACAGCAATTTCGATGATTCGGCATACTTCTCACAGAAGAAACACTAAGATTATCGCAGAAAATGCATATCTCAGCTTGAAACCCCACGAAAACAAAGCTATCTCCGTTTCTGCATATCAAACGCACTGTGGAGTGGTGAAAACTCCAGATAACGTGTTTTTTCTCATTAAGTGGCACTAAACCAGCGATCTCGGCGATTATGCATACTTCTCACAGAAGAAACACCGTGATTACCGCAGAAAATGCAAATCTCAGCTTGAATCCCGAGGAAAGTCAAGATATCGCCGGTTCTGCATATCAAACGTACTGTGTCGTGGTGAAAACACCAGATAATGTGCTTCTCGTATTTATTAGCTCCAGAAGAGCAATTGCGATGATTCGGCATACATCTCACAGAAGACTCACCGAGATTATCGTTGAAAATGCATATCCAGCTGGAAACCCTACGAAAATCAAGATATCGCCGTTTCTGCCTATCAAACGCACTGTGGAGGGGTGAAAACACCAGATAACGTGTTTCTCGCACTGAATAGCTCGAAATGCGTGATCTCGATGATTCTGCATCCTTCTGACAGAAGTCTCACCAAGATAATCGTAGAAAATGCATATCTCAGCTTGAAACCCCACGAACACCAAGATATCGCCGGTTCTAAATATCAACCGCACTGTGGAGTGGTGAAAACATCTGATAACGTGTTTCTCGCACTAAATAGCTCGATAATAGCGATCTCGATGATTCTGCATACTTCTGACAGAAGTCTAACAAAGATTATCGTAGAAAATGCATATTTCAGCTTGAAACCCGACGAAAACCAAGATATTGCGTTTCTGCATATCAAACGCACTGTGGAGTGGTGAAAACACCAAATAACGTGTTTCCCGCACTAAATAGCTCGAAAAGCGCGATCTCGATGATTCTGCATACTTCTGACAGAAGTCTAACAAAGATTATCGTAGAAAATGAATATTTCAACTTGAAACCCGACGAACAGCAAGATATCTCCGTGTCTGCATATCAAACGCACTGTGGAGTGGTGAAAACACCAGATAACGTGTTTCTCGTATTTATTAGCTCCAGAACAGCAATTTCGATGATTCGGCATACTTCTCACAGAAGAAACACTAAGATTATCGCAGAAAATGCATATCTCAGCTTGAAACCCCACGAAAACAAAGCTATCTCCGTTTCTGCATATCAAACGCACTGTGGAGTGGTGAAAACTCCAGATAACGTGTTTCTCGTATTTATTAGCTCCAGAACAGCAATTTCGATGATTCGGCATACTTTTCACAGAAGAAACACGAAGATTATCGCAGAAAATGCATATCTCAGCTTGAAACCCGACGAAAACCAAGGTATCGACGGTTCTGCATATCAATCGCACTGTGGAGTGGTGAAAACACCAGATAATATGTTTATTCCCACTCAGTGGCACTAAACCAGCCATCTCGGCGAATCTGCATACTTCTCACAGAAGAAACACCATGATTACAGCAGAAAATGCATATCTCAGCTTGAATCCCGACGAAAATCAAGATATCGCCGGTTGTGCATATCAAACGTACTGTGCCGTGGTAAAAACACCAGAAAACGTGTTCTTTCTAATTAAGTGGCACTAAACCAGCGATCTCGGCAATTCTGCATACTTCTCACGGAAGAAACACCAAGATTATCGCACAAAATGCATATCCAGCTGGAAACCCCACGAAAATCAAGATATCGCCGGTTCTGCATATCAAACGAACCGTGGAGTGGTGAAAACACCAGATAACGTGCATCTCGCATTAAATAGCTCCAAAACAGCGATTTCGATGATTCGGCATACTTCTCACAGGAGAAACACGAAGATTATCGCATAAAATGCATATCTCAGCTTCAAACCCGACGAAAACCAAGATATCGCCGGTTCTGCATATCACACGCACTGTGAAGTGGTGAAAAAACCACATAACGTGTTTCTCGCATTAAATTGCTCCAAAAGACCGATTTCGATGATTCGGCATACTTCTCACAGAAGAAACACCAAGATTGTTGTAGAAAACGCATATCTCAGCTGGAAGCCCCACGAAATTCAAGATATCGCCGGTTCTGTATATCAAACGCACTGTAAAGTGGTGAAAACACCAGATAACGTGCTTCTCGCATTAAATAGCTCCAAAAGAGCAATTTCGATGATTCGGCATACATCTCACAGAAGAACCACCAAGATTATCCCAGAAAATGCATATCTCGGCTTGAAACCCGACGAAAACCAAGATATCGACGGTTCTGCATATCAAACGTACTGTGGAGTGGTGAAAACCCCAGAAAACGTGTTTTTTCTCATTAAGTGCCACTAAACCAGCCATCTCGGCGATTATGTACACTTCTCACAGAAGAAACACTGTGATTACAGCTGAACATGCATATCTCAGCTGGAAACTCCACGAAAACCAAGATATCGCCGGCTCTGCATATCAATCGCACTGTGGAGTGGTGAAAACACATGAAAACGTGTTTCTCGAATTAAATAGCTCCAAAACAGCGATTTCGGTGATTCGGCATACTTTTCACAGAAGAAACACGGAGATTATCGCAGAAAATGCATATCTCAGCTTGAAACCCGACGAAAACCAAGGTATCGACGGTTCTGCATATCACACGCACTGTGAAGTGGTGAAAACACCAGATAACGTGTTTCTCGCATTAAACAGCTCCAAAAGAGCGAAATCGGCGATTCTGCATACTTCTCACAGAAGAACCACCTAGATTATCGAAGAAAATGCATATCTCAGCATGCAACCCCAGGAAAACCAAGATATCGCCGGTTCTGCATATCAAACGTGCTGTGGGGTGGTGAAAACACCAGATAACGTGCTTCTCGAATTAAGTAGCCCCAAAACAGCGATTTCGATGATTCGGCATACTTTTCACAGAAGAAACACGGAGATTATCGCAGAAAATGCACATCTCAGCTTGAAACCCCACGAAAACCAAGATATCTTCGGTTCTGCATATCAAACGTGCTGTGGAGTGGTGAAAACACCAGAAAACTTGTTTCTCGAATTAAATAGCTCCTAAACAGCGATTGCGATGATTCGGCATACTTCTCACAGAAGACACACCAACTTTATCGCACAAAATGCATATCCAGCTGGAAACCCCACGAAAACCAAGATATCGCCGGTTCTGCATATCAAATGTGCTGTGGGGTGGTGAAAACACCAGATAACGTGCTTCGCGCATTAAATAGCTCGAAAAGTGCGATCTCGATGATTCTGCATACTTCTGACAGAAGTCTCACCAAGATTAGCGTAGAAAATGAATATCTTATCTCGATACCCGACGAAAACCAAAGATAACGCCGGTTCTGCATATCACACGCACTGTGAAGTGGTGAAAACACCACATAACATGTTTTTTCGCATTAAACAGCTCCAAAAGAGCGAAATCGGCGATTCTGCATACTTCTCACAGAAGAACCACCAAGATTATCGAAGAAAATGCATATCTCAGCTTGAAACCCCACGAAAACCAAGACATCGCCGGTTCTGCATATCAAACGTGCTGTGGGGTGGTGAAAACACCAGATAATGTGCTTCGCGCATTAAATAGCTCGAAAAGTGCGATCTCGATGATTCTGCATACTTCTGACAGAAGTCTCACCAAGATTAGCGTAGAAAATGAATATCTTATCTCGATACCCGACGAAAACCAAAGGTAACGCCGGTTCTGCTTATCACACGCACTGTGAAGTGGTGAAAACACCAGATAACGTGTTTCTCGCATTAAACAGCTCCAAAATAGCGAAATCGGCGATTCTGCATGCTTCTCACAGAAGAACCACCAAGATTATCGAAGAAAATGCATATCTCAGCTCGAAACCCCACGAAAATGAAGATATCGCCGGTTCTGCATATCAAACGTACTGCGGAGTGGTGGAAACACCAGATAACGTGTTTCTCGCATTAAACAGCTCCAAAAGAGCGAAATCGGCGATTCCGCATACTTCTCACAGAAGAACCACCAAGATTATCGAAGAAAATGCATATCTCAGCTTGAAACCCCACGAAAACCAAGATATCGCCGTTTCTGCATATCAAACGTGCTGTGGGGTGGTGAAAACACCAGATAACGTGCTTCTCGAATTAAATAGCTCCAAAACAGCGATTTCGATGATTCGGCATACTTCTCACAGAAGAAACACTAAGATTATCGCAGAAAATGCATATCTCAGCTGGAAACCCCACGAAAACCAAGATATCGCCGGTTCTGCATATCAAACGCACTGTGGAGTGGTGAAAACACCAGATAACGTGCTTCTCGCATTAAATAGCTCGAAAAGTGCGATCTCGATGATTCTGCATATTTCTGACAGAAGTCTCACCAAGATTAGCGTAGAAAATGAATATCTTATCTCGATACCCGACGAAAACCAAAGGTAACGCCGGTTCTGCTTATCACACGCACTGTGAAGTGGTGAAAACACCAGATAACGTGTTTCTCGCATTAAACAGCTCCAAAAGAGCGAAATCGGCGATTCTGCATACTTCTCACAGAAGAACCACCAAGATTATCGAAGAAAATGCATATCTCAGCTTGAAACCCCAGGAAGACCAAGATATCGCCGGTTCTGCATATCAAACGTGCTGTGGGGTGGTGAAAACACCAGATAACGTGCTTCTCGAATTAAGTAGCTCCAAAACAGCGATTTCGATGATTCGGCATACTTTTCACAGAAGAAACACGGAGATTATCGCAGAAAATGCACATCTCAGCTTGAAACCCCACGAAAACCCAGATATCTTCGGTTCTGCATATCAAACGTGCTGTGGAGTGGTGAAAACACCAGAAAACTTGTTTCTCGAATTAAATAGCTCCAAAACAGCGATTGCGATGATTCGGCATACTTCTCACAGAAGACACACCAAGTTTATCGCACGAAATGCATATCCAGCTGGAAACCCCACGAAAATCAAGATATCGCCTGTTCTGCATATCAAACGTACTGTGGAGTAGTGAAAACACCAGAAAAGATTTTTTTTCGTATTAAATAGCACAAAAGCTGCGATTTCGGTGATTCTGCACACATGTCTCAGGAGACTCACCAAGATTATCGTAGAAAATGCATTTCTCAGCTGGACACCCCTTGAAAACCAAGATATCGCCAGCTCTGCATATCATACGCACTGTGGAGGGCTGCAAACACCAGAAAACGTGTTTTTTCGCATTAAATGGCACTAAACCAGCGATGTCGGCGATTCTGCAAACTTCTCACTGAAGAAACACCTAGATTATCGCAGAGAATGCATATCTCATCTTGAAACCACAAGAAAACCAACATATCTGCGGTTCTGCATATCAAACGTAGTGTGGAGAGGTGAAAACACAAGATAACGTGTTTCTCGCGTTAAATAGCTCCAAAAGACCGATTTCGAAGATTCGGCATACTTCTCACAGAAGAAACACCCAACTATCGCAGAACATGCATATCTCAGCTGGAAACTCCACGAAAACCAAGATATCGCCGGGCCTGCATATCAAACGCACTGTGGAGTGGTGAAAACTCCAGAAAACCTGTTTTTTCGCATTAAATAGCACTTTAGCTGCGATTTCGATGATTCTGCATTCATCTAACAGAAGAATGACCAAGATAATGATAGAAAACGCATATCCAGCTGGAAACCCCACGAAAATCAAGATATCTCCGGTTCTGCATGTCAAGGGCACTGTGGAGTGGTGAAAACACCAGATAACGTGTTTCTCGCATTAAATAGCTCCAAAAGAGCAATTTCGATGATTCGGCATACATCTCACAGAAGACTCACCGAAATTATCGTAGAAAATGCATATCCAGCTGGAAACCCCAAGAAAACCAAGATATCGACGGTTCTGCAAATCAAACGCACTGTGGAATGGTGAAAAGAGCTGATAATGTGCTTCTCGCATTAAATAGCTCCAAAAGAGCAATTTCGATGATTCGGCATACATCTCACAGAAGACTCACCGAAATTATCGTAGAAAATGCATATCCAGCTGGAAACCCCAAGAAAACCAAGATATCGACGGTTCTGCATATGAAACGCACTGTGGAATGGTGAAAACAGCTGATAATGTGCTTCTCGCATTAAATAGTTCCAAATGAGCAATTTCGATGATTCGGCATACATCTCACAGAAGACTCACCGAGATTATCGCGGAAAATGCATATCTCAGCTTGAAACCCGACGGAAACCAAGATATCGACGGTTCAGCATATCAAACGCACTGTGGGATGGTGAAAACACCAGATAACGTGCTTCTCGAATTAAATAGCTCCAAAACAGCGATTTCGATGATTCGGCATACATCTCACAGAAGACTCACCGAGATTATCGCGGAAAATGCATATCTCAGCTTGAAACCCGACGAAAGCCAAGATATCGACGGTTCTGCATATCAAACGCACTGTGGATTGTTGAAAAGACCAGATAACGTGTTTCTCGCATTAAATAGCTCCAAAAGAGCAATTTCGATGGTTCGGCATACATCTCACAGAAGACTCACCGAGATTATCGTAGAAAATGCATATCCAGCTGGAAACCCCACGAAACCCAAGATATCGACGGTTCTGCATATCAAACGCACTGTGGAATGGTGAAAACAGCTGATAACGTGCTTCTCGCATTAAATAGTTCCAAAAGAGCAATTTCGATGATTCGGCATACATCTCACAGAAGAAACACGGAGATTATCGCAGAAAATGCATATCTCAGCTTGAAACCCCACGAAAACAAAGATATCGACGGTTCAGCATATCAAACGCACTGTGGGGTGGTGAAAACACCAGATAACGTGCTTCTCGAATTAAATAGCTGCAAAAGAGCGAAATCGACGAATCTGCATACTTCTAACAGAAGAACCACCAATATTATCGCAGAAGATGTATATCTCAGCTTGAAACCCCACGAAAACCAAGATATCGCCGGTTCTGCATATCAAACGCACTGTGCCGGTGTGAAAACACCAGATAACGTGCTTCTCGCATTAAATAGCTCCAAAAGAGCAATTTCGATGATTCGGCATACATCTCACAGAAGAACCACCAAGATTATCCCAGAAAATGCATATCTCGGCTTGAAAGCCGACGAAAACCAAGATATCGACGGTTCTGCATATCAAACGCACTGTAGATTGGTGAAAAGACCAGATAACGTGTTTCTCGCATTAAATAGCTCCAAAACAGCGATTTCGATGATTCGGCATACTTCTCACAGAAGAAACACCAAGATTGTTGTAGAAAACGCATATCTCAGCTGGAATCCCCACGAAAATCAAGATATCGCCGGTTCTGTAAATCAAACGCACTGTAAAGTGGTGAAAACACTAGATAAGGTGTTTCTCGCATTAAATAGCTCGAAAAGAGCGATCTCGATGATTCTGCATACTTCTGACAGAAGTCTCACCAAGATTATCGTAGAAAATGCATATCTCAGCTTGAAACCCCACGAAAACCACGATATCGCCGGTTCTACATATCAAACGTACTGTGGAGTGGTGAAAACCCCAGAAAACGTGTTTTTTCTCATTAAGTGCCACTAAACCAGCCATCTCGGCGATTATGTACACTTCTCACAGAAGAAACACTGTGATTACAGCAGAACATGCATATCTCAGCTGGAAACTCCACGAAAACCAAGATATCGCCGGCTCTGCATATCAATCGCAATGTGGAGTGGTGAAAACACCTGAAAACGTGTTTCTCGAATTAAATAGCTCCAAAACAGCGATTTCGGTGATTCGGCATACTTTTCACAGAAGAAACACGAAGATTATCGCAGAAAATGCATATCTCAGCTTGAAACCCGACGAAAACCAAGGTATCGACGGTTCTGCATATCAATCGCACTGTGGAGTGGTGAAAACACCAGATAACATGTTTATTCTCACTCAGTGGCACTAAACCAGCCATCTCGGCGAATCTGCATACTTCTCACAGAAGAAACACCATGATTACAGCAGAAAATGCATATCTCAGCTTGAATCCCGACGAAAATCAAGATATCGCCGGTTGTGCATATCAAACGTACTGTGCCGTGGTAAAAACACCAGAAAACGTGTTCTTTCTAATTAAGTGGCACTAAACCAGCGATCTCGGCAATTCTGCATACTTCTCACGGAAGAAACACCAAGATTATCGCACAAAATGCATATCCAGCTGGAAACCCCACAAAAATCAAGATATCGCCGGTTCTGCATATCAAACGAACCGTGGAGTGGTGAAAACACCAGATAACGTGCATCTCGCATTAAATAGCTCCAAAACAGCGATTTCGATGATTCGGCATACTTCTCACAGGAGAAACACGAAGATTATCGCATAAAATGCATATCTCAGCTTCAAACCCGACGAAAACCAAGATATCGCCGGTTCTGCATATCACACGCACTGTGAAGTGGTGAAAAAACCACATAACGTGTTTCTCGCATTAAATTGCTCCAAAAGACCGATTTCGATGATTCGGCATACTTCTCACAGAAGAAACACCAAGATTGTTGTAGAAAACGCATATCTCAGCTGGAAGCCCCACGAAATTCAAGATATCGCCGGTTCTGTATATCAAACGCACTGTAAAGTGGTGAAAACACTAGATAAGGTGTTTCTCGCATTAAATAGCTCGAAAAGAGCGATCTCGATGATTCTGCATACTTCTGACAGAAGTCTCACCAAGATTATCGTAGAAGATGCATATCTCAGCTTGAAACCCCACGAAAACCACGATATCGCCGGTTCTACATATCAAACGTACTGTGGAGTGGTGAAAACCCCAGAAAACGTGTTTTTTCTCATTAAGTGCCACTAAACCAGCCATCTCGGCGATTATGTACACTTCTCACAGAAGAAACACTGTGATTACAGCAGAACATGCATATCTCAGCTGGAAACTCCACGAAAACCAAGATATCGCCGGCTCTGCATATCAATCGCACTGTGGAGTGGTGAAAACACATGAAAACGTGTTTCTCGAATTAAATAGCTCCAAAACAGCGATTTCGGTGATTCGGCATACTTTTCACAGAAGAAACACGGAGATTATCGCAGAAAATGCATATCTCAGCTTGAAACCCGACGAAAACCAAGGTATCGACGGTTCTGCATATCACACGCACTGTGAAGTGGTGAAAACACCAGATAACGTGTTTCTCGCATTAAACAGCTCCAAAAGAGCGAAATCGGCGATTCTGCATACTTCTCACAGAAGAACCACCTAGATTATCGCAGAGAATGCATATCTCATCTTGAAACCACAAGAAAACCAACATATCTGCGGTTCTGCATATCAAACGTAGTGTGGAGAGGTGAAAACACAAGATAACGTGTTTCTCGCGTTAAATAGCTCCAAAAGACCGATTTCGAAGATTCGGCATACTTCTCACAGAAGAAACACCAAACTATCGCAGAACATGCATATCTCAGCTGGAAACTCCACGAAAACCAAGATATCGCCGGGCCTGCATATCAAACGCACTGTGGAGTGGTGAAAACTCCAGAAAACCTGTTTTTTCGCATTAAATAGCACTTTAGCTGCGATTTCGATGATTCTGCATTCATCTAACAGAAGAATGACCAAGATAATGATAGAAAACGCATATCCAGCTGGAAACCCCACGAAAATCAAGATATCTCCGGTTCTGCATGTCAAGGGCACTGTGGAGTGGTGAAAACACCAGATAACGTGTTTCTCGCATTAAATAGCTCCAAAAGAGCAATTTCGATGATTCGGCATACATCTCACAGAAGACTCACCGAAATTATCGTAGAAAATGCATATCCAGCTGGAAACCCCAAGAAAACCAAGATATCGACGGTTCTGCATATCAAACGCACTGTGGAATGGTGAAAACAGCTGATAATGTGCTTCTCGCATTAAATAGCTCCAAAAGAGCAATTTCGATGATTCGGCATACATCTCACAGAAGACTCACCGAAATTATCGTAGAAAATGCATATCCAGCTGGAAACCCCAAGAAACCCAAGATATCGACGGTTCTGCATATCAAACGCACTGTGGAATGGTGAAAACAGCTGATAATGTGCTTCTCGCATTAAATAGTTCCAAATGAGCAATTTCGATGATTCGGCATACATCTCACAGAAGACTCACCGAGATTATCGCGGAAAATGCATATCTCAGCTTGAAACCCGACGGAAACCAAGATATCGACGGTTCAGCATATCAAACGCACTGTGGGATGGTGAAAACACCAGATAACGTGCTTCTCGAATTAAATAGCTCCAAAACAGCGATTTCGATGATTCGGCATACATCTCACAGAAGACTCACCGAGATTATCGCGGAAAATGCATATCTCAGCTTGAAACCCGACGAAAGCCAAGATATCGACGGTTCTGCATATCAAACGCACTGTGGATTGTTGAAAAGACCAGATAACGTGTTTCTCGCATTAAATAGCTCCAAAAGAGCAATTTCGATGGTTCGGCATACATCTCACAGAAGACTCACCGAGATTATCGTAGAAAATGCATATCCAGCTGGAAACCCCACGAAACCCAAGATATCGACGGTTCTGCATATCAAACGCACTGTGGAATGGTGAAAACAGCTGATAACGTGCTTCTCGCATTAAATAGTTCCAAAAGAGCAATTTCGATGATTCGGCATACATCTCACAGAAGAAACACGGAGATTATCGCAGAAAATGCATATCTCAGCTTGAAACCCCAAGAAAACAAAGATATCGACGGTTCAGCATATCAAACGCACTGTGGGGTGGTGAAAACACCAGATAACGTGCTTCTCGAATTAAATAGCTGCAAAAGAGCGAAATCGACGAATCTGCATACTTCTAACAGATGAACCACCAATATTATCGCAGAAGATGTATATCTCAGCTTGAAACCCCACGAAAACCAAGATATCGCCGGTTCTGCATATCAAACGCACTGTGCCGGTGTGAAAACACCAGATAACGTGCTTCTCGCATTAAATAGCTCCAAAAGAGCAATTTCGATGATTCGGCATACATCTCACAGAAGAACCACCAAGATTATCCCAGAAAATGCATATCTCGGCTTGAAACCCGACGAAAACCAAGATATCGACGGTTCTGCATATCAAACGCACTGTAGATTGGTGAAAAGACCAGATAACGTGTTTCTCGCATTAAATAGCTCCAAAACAGCGATTTCGATGATTCGGTATACATCTCACAGAAGAACCACCAAGATTATCCCACAAAATGCATATCTCGGCTTGAAACCCGACGAAAACCAAGATATCGCCGTTTCTGCATATCAAACGCATTGTGGAGTGGTGAAAACACCAGAAAAAGTGTTTTTCGCATTAAATAGCGCTAAAGCTGCGATTTTGATGATACTGCATACTTCTCACAGAAGAAACACCAAGATTATCGCAGAAAATGCATATCTCAGCTTGAAACCCCACGAAAACCAAGATATCGCCGGTTCTGCATATCAAACGCACTGTAGATTGGTGAAAAGACCAGATAACCTGTTTCTCGCATTAAATAGCTCCAAAACAGCGATTTCGATGATTCGGTATACTTTTCACAGAAGAAACACGGAGAATATCGCAGAAAATGCATATCTCAGCTGGAAACCCCACGAAAACCAAGATATCGCCGGTTCTGCATATCAAGCGCACTGTGGAGTGGTGAAAACACCAGATAACGTGTTTCTCGTATTTATTAGCTCCAGAACAGCAATTTCGATGATTCGGCATACTTCTCACAGAAGAAACACTAAGATTATCGCAGAAAATGCATATCTCAGCTTGAAACCCCACGAAAACCAAGATATCGCCGGTTCTGCATATCAAACGCACTGTAGATTGGTGAAAACACCAGATAACGTGTTTCTCGCATTAAATAGCTCGAAAAGAGCGGAATCGACGATTCTGCATACTTCTCACGGAAGGCTCACCAAGATTGTTGTAGAAAACGCATATCTCATCTTGAAATCCGACGAAAACCAAGATATCGCCGGTTCTGTATATCAAACGGACTGTAAAGTGGTGAAAACACTAGATAAGGTGTTTCTCGCATTAAATAGCTCGATAAGAGCGATCTCGATGATTCTGCATACTTCTGACAGAAGTCTCACCAAGATTATCGTAGAAAATGAATATCTCAGCTTGAAACCCCAAGAATACCAAGATATCCCCGGTTCTGCACATCAAACGTACTGTGGAGTGGTGAAAACAACAGAAAACGTGTTTGTTCGCATTAAATGACTCCAAAAGAGCGATTTCGATGATTCGGCATACTTCTCACAGAAGAAACACCAAGATTGTTGTAGAAAACGCATATCTCAGCTGGAATCCCCACGAAAATCAAGATATCGCCGGTTCTGCATATCAAACGCACTGTAGATTGGTGAAAAGACCAGATAACCTGTTTCTCGCATTAAATAGCTCCAAAACAGCGATTTCGATGATTCGGTATACTTTTCACAGAAGAAACACGGAGAATATCGCAGAAAATGCATATCTCAGCTGGAAACCCCACGAAAACCAAGATATCGCCGGTTCTGCATATCAAGCGCACTGTGGAGTGGTGAAAACACCAGATAACGTGTTTCTCGTATTTATTAGCTCCAGAACAGCAATTTCGATGATTCGGCATACTTCTCACAGAAGAAACACTAAGATTATCGCAGAAAATGCATATCTCAGCTTGAAACCCCACGAAAACCAAGATATCGCCGGTTCTGCATATCAAACGCACTGTAGATTGGTGAAAACACCAGATAACGTGTTTCTCGCATTAAATAGCTCGAAAAGAGCGGAATCGACGATTCTGCATACTTCTCACGGAAGGCTCACCAAGATTGTTGTAGAAAACGCATATCTCATCTTGAAATCCGACGAAAACCAAGATATCGCCGGTTCTGTATATCAAACGGACTGTAAAGTGGTGAAAACACTAGATAAGGTGTTTCTCGCATTAAATAGCTCGATAAGAGCGATCTCGATGATTCTGCATACTTCTGACAGAAGTCTCACCATGATTATCGTAGAAAATGCATATCTCAGCTTGAAACCCTACGAAAACCACGATATCGCCGGTTCTACATATCAAACGTACTGTGGAGTGGTGAAAACCCCAGAAAACGTGTTTTTTCTCATTAAGTGGCACTAAACCAGCCATCTCGGCGATTATGTACACTTCTCACAGAAGAAACACTGTGATTACAGCAGAACATGCATATCTCAGCTGGAAACTCCACGAAAACCAAGATATCGCCGGCTCTGCATATCAATCGCACTGTGCACTGGTGAAAACACCTGAAAACGTGTTTCTCGAATTAAATAGCTCCAAAACAGCGATTTCGGTGATTCGGCATACTTTTCACAGAAGAAACACGCAGATTATCGCAGAAAATGCATATCTCAGCTTGAAACCCGACGAAAACCAAGGTATCGACGGTTCTGCATATCAATCGCACTGTGGAGTGGTGAAAACACCAGATAACATGTTTATTCTCACTCAGTGGCACTAAACCAGCCATCTCGGCGAATCTGCATACTTCTCACAGAAGAAACACCACGATTACAGCAGAAAATGCATATCTCAGCTTGAATCCCGACAAAATTCAAGATATCGCCGGTTCTGCATATCAAACGCACTGTGCCGTGGTAAAAACACCAGAAAACGTGTTCTTTCTAATTAAGTGGCACTAAACCAGCGATCTCGGCAATTCTGCATACTTCTCACGGAAGAAACACCAAGATTATCGCACAAAATGCATATCCAGCTGGAAACCCCACGAAAATCAAGATATCGCCGGTTCTGCATATCAAACGTACTGTGGAGTGGTGAAAACACCAGATAACGTGTTTCTCGCATTAAACAGCTCCAAAAGAGCGAAATCGGCGATTCTGCATACTTCTCACAGAAGAACCACCAAGATTATCGAAGAAAATGCATATCTCAGCTTGAAACCCCACGAAAACCATGATATCGCCGGTTCTGCATATCAAACGTGCTGTGGGGTGGTGAAAACACCAGATAACGTGCTTCGCGCATGAAATAGCTCGAAAAGTGCGATCTCGATGATTCTGCATACTTCTGACAGAAGTCTCACCAAGATTAGCGTAGAAAATGAATATCTTATCTGGATACCCGACGAAAACCAAAGGTAACGCCGGTTCTGCTTATCACACGCACTGTGAAGTGGTGAAAACACCAGATAACGTGTTTCTCGCATTAAACAGCTCCAAAAGAGCGAAATCGGCGATTCTGCATACTTCTCACAGAAGAACCACCTAGATTATCGAAGAAAATGCATATCTCAGCTTGACACCCCAGGAAAACCAAGATATCGCCGGTTCTGCATATCAAACGTGCTGTGGGGTGGTGAAAACACCAGATAACGTGCTTCTCGAATTAAGTAGCCCCAAAACAGCGATTTCGATGATTCTGCATACTTCTGACAGAAGTCTCACCAAGATTAGCGTAGAAAATGAATATCTTATCTCGATACCCGACGAAAACCAAAGGTAACGCCGGTTCTGCTTATCACACGCACTGTGAAGTGGTGAAAACACCAGATCACGTTTTTCTCGCATTAAACAGCTCCAAAAGAGCGAAATCGGCGATTCTGCATACTTCTCACAGAAGAACCACCAAGATTATCGAAGAAAATGCATATCTCAGCTCGAAACCCCACGAAAATGAAGATATCGCCGGTTCTGCATATCAAACGTACTGCGGAGTGGTGGAAACACCAGATAACGTGTTTCTCGCATTAAACAGCTCCAAAAGAGCGAAATCGGCGATTCCGCATACTTCTCACAGAAGACTCACCGAGATTATCGTAGAAAATGCATATCCAGCTGGAAACCCCACGAAACCCAAGATATCGACGGTTCTGCATATCAAACGCACTGTGGAATGGTGAAAACAGCTGATAACGTGCTTCTCGCATTAAATAGTTCCAAAAGAGCAATTTCGATGATTCGGCATACATCTCACAGAAGAAACACGGAGATTATCGCAGAAAATGCATATCTCAGCTTGAAACCCCAAGAAAACAAAGATATCGACGGTTCAGCATATCAAACGCACTGTGGGGTGGTGAAAACACCAGATAACGTGCTTCTCGAATTAAATAGCTGCAAAAGAGCGAAATCGACGAATCTGCATACTTCTAACAGATGAACCACCAATATTATCGCAGAAGATGTATATCTCAGCTTGAAACCCCACGAAAACCAAGATATCGCCGGTTCTGCATATCAAACGCACTGTGCCGGTGTGAAAACACCAGATAACGTGCTTCTCGCATTAAATAGCTCCAAAAGAGCAATTTCGATGATTCGGCATACATCTCACAGAAGAACCACCAAGATTATCCCAGAAAATGCATATCTCGGCTTGAAACCCGACGAAAACCAAGATATCGACGGTTCTGCATATCAAACGCACTGTAGATTGGTGAAAAGACCAGATAACGTGTTTCTCGCATTAAATAGCTCCAAAACAGCGATTTCGATGATTCGGTATACATCTCACAGAAGAACCACCAAGATTATCCCACAAAATGCATATCTCGGCTTGAAACCCGACGAAAACCAAGATATCGCCGTTTCTGCATATCAAACGCATTGTGGAGTGGTGAAAACACCAGAAAAAGTGTTTTTCGCATTAAATAGCGCTAAAGCTGCGATTTTGATGATACTGCATACTTCTCACAGAAGAAACACCAAGATTATCGCAGAAAATGCATATCTCAGCTTGAAACCCCACGAAAACCAAGATATCGCCGGTTCTGCATATCAAACGCACTGTAGATTGGTGAAAAGACCAGATAACCTGTTTCTCGCATTAAATAGCTCCAAAACAGCGATTTCGATGATTCGGTATACTTTTCACAGAAGAAACACGGAGAATATCGCAGAAAATGCATATCTCAGCTGGAAACCCCACGAAAACCAAGATATCGCCGGTTCTGCATATCAAGCGCACTGTGGAGTGGTGAAAACACCAGATAACGTGTTTCTCGTATTTATTAGCTCCAGAACAGCAATTTCGATGATTCGGCATACTTCTCACAGAAGAAACACTAAGATTATCGCAGAAAATGCATATCTCAGCTTGAAACCCCACGAAAACCAAGATATCGCCGGTTCTGCATATCAAACGCACTGTAGATTGGTGAAAACACCAGATAACGTGTTTCTCGCATTAAATAGCTCGAAAAGAGCGGAATCGACGATTCTGCATACTTCTCACGGAAGGCTCACCAAGATTGTTGTAGAAAACGCATATCTCATCTTGAAATCCGACGAAAACCAAGATATCGCCGGTTCTGTATATCAAACGGACTGTAAAGTGGTGAAAACACTAGATAAGGTGTTTCTCGCATTAAATAGCTCGATAAGAGCGATCTCGATGATTCTGCATACTTCTGACAGAAGTCTCACCAAGATTATCGTAGAAAATGAATATCTCAGCTTGAAACCCCAAGAATACCAAGATATCCCCGGTTCTGCACATCAAACGTACTGTGGAGTGGTGAAAACAACAGAAAACGTGTTTGTTCGCATTAAATGACTCCAAAAGAGCGATTTCGATGATTCGGCATACTTCTCACAGAAGAAACACCAAGATTGTTGTAGAAAACGCATATCTCAGCTGGAATCCCCACGAAAATCAAGATATCGCCGGTTCTGCATATCAAACGCACTGTAGATTGGTGAAAAGACCAGATAACCTGTTTCTCGCATTAAATAGCTCCAAAACAGCGATTTCGATGATTCGGTATACTTTTCCCAGAAGAAACACGGAGAATATCGCAGAAAATGCATATCTCAGCTGGAAACCCCACGAAAACCAAGATATCGCCGGTTCTGCATATCAAGCGCACTGTGGAGTGGTGAAAACACCAGATAACGTGTTTCTCGTATTTATTAGCTCCAGAACAGCAATTTCGATGATTCGGCATACTTCTCACAGAAGAAACACTAAGATTATCGCAGAAAATGCATATCTCAGCTTGAAACCCCACGAAAACCAAGATATCGCCGGTTCTGCATATCAAACGCACTGTAGATTGGTGAAAACACCAGATAACGTGTTTCTCGCATTAAATAGCTCGAAAAGAGCGGAATCGACGATTCTGCATACTTCTCACGGAAGGCTCACCAAGATTGTTGTAGAAAACGCATATCTCATCTTGAAATCCGACGAAAACCAAGATATCGCCGGTTCTGTATATCAAACGGACTGTAAAGTGGTGAAAACACTAGATAAGGTGTTTCTCGCATTAAATAGCTCGATAAGAGCGATCTCGATGATTCTGCATACTTCTGACAGAAGTCTCACCAAGATTATCGTAGAAAATGCATATCTCAGCTTGAAACCCTACGAAAACCACGATATCGCCGGTTCTACATATCAAACGTACTGTGGAGTGGTGAAAACCCCAGAAAACGTGTTTTTTCTCATTAAGTGGCACTAAACCAGCCATCTCGGCGATTATGTACACTTCTCACAGAAGAAACACTGTGATTACAGCAGAACATGCATATCTCAGCTGGAAACTCCACGAAAACCAAGATATCGCCGGCTCTGCATATCAATCGCACTGTGCACTGGTGAAAACACCTGAAAACGTGTTTCTCGAATTAAATAGCTCCAAAACAGCGATTTCGGTGATTCGGCATACTTTTCACAGAAGAAACACGCAGATTATCGCAGAAAATGCATATCTCAGCTTGAAACCCGACGAAAACCAAGGTATCGACGGTTCTGCATATCAATCGCACTGTGGAGTGGTGAAAACACCAGATAACATGTTTATTCTCACTCAGTGGCACTAAACCAGCCATCTCGGCGAATCTGCATACTTCTCACAGAAGAAACACCACGATTACAGCAGAAAATGCATATCTCAGCTTGAATCCCGACAAAATTCAAGATATCGCCGGTTCTGCATATCAAACGCACTGTGCCGTGGTAAAAACACCAGAAAACGTGTTCTTTCTAATTAAGTGGCACTAAACCAGCGATCTCGGCAATTCTGCATACTTCTCACGGAAGAAACACCAAGATTATCGCACAAAATGCATATCCAGCTGGAAACCCCACGAAAATCAAGATATCGCCGGTTCTGCATATCAAACGTACTGTGGAGTGGTGAAAACACCAGATAACGTGTTTCTCGCATTAAACAGCTCCAAAAGAGCGAAATCGGCGATTCTGCATACTTCTCACAGAAGAACCACCAAGATTATCGAAGAAAATGCATATCTCAGCTTGAAACCCCACGAAAACCATGATATCGCCGGTTCTGCATATCAAACGTGCTGTGGGGTGGTGAAAACACCAGATAACGTGCTTCGCGCATGAAATAGCTCGAAAAGTGCGATCTCGATGATTCTGCATACTTCTGACAGAAGTCTCACCAAGATTAGCGTAGAAAATGAATATCTTATCTGGATACCCGACGAAAACCAAAGGTAACGCCGGTTCTGCTTATCACACGCACTGTGAAGTGGTGAAAACACCAGATAACGTGTTTCTCGCATTAAACAGCTCCAAAAGAGCGAAATCGGCGATTCTGCATACTTCTCACAGAAGAACCACCTAGATTATCGAAGAAAATGCATATCTCAGCTTGACACCCCAGGAAAACCAAGATATCGCCGGTTCTGCATATCAAACGTGCTGTGGGGTGGTGAAAACACCAGATAACGTGCTTCTCGAATTAAGTAGCCCCAAAACAGCGATTTCGATGATTCTGCATACTTCTGACAGAAGTCTCACCAAGATTAGCGTAGAAAATGAATATCTTATCTCGATACCCGACGAAAACCAAAGGTAACGCCGGTTCTGCTTATCACACGCACTGTGAAGTGGTGAAAACACCAGATAACGTTTTTCTCGCATTAAACAGCTCCAAAAGAGCGAAATCGGCGATTCTGCATACTTCTCACAGAAGAACCACCAAGATTATCGAAGAAAATGCATATCTCAGCTCGAAACCCCACGAAAATGAAGATATCGCCGGTTCTGCATATCAAACGTACTGCGGAGTGGTGGAAACACCAGATAACGTGTTTCTCGCATTAAACAGCTCCAAAAGAGCGAAATCGGCGATTCCGCATACTTCTCACAGAAGAACCACCAAGATTATCGAAGAAAATGCATATCTCAGCTTGAAACCCCACGAAAACCAAGATATCGCCGTTTCTGCATATCAAACGTGCTGTGGGGTGGTGAAAACACCAGATAACGTGCTTCTCGAATTAAATAGCTCTAAAACAGCGATTTCGATGATTCGGCATACTTCTCACAGAAGAAACACTAAGATTATCGCAGAAAATGCATATCTCAGCTGGAAACCCCACGAAAACCAAGATATCGCCGGTTCTGCATATCAAACGCACTGTGAAGTGATGAAAACACCAGATAACGTGTTTCTCGAATTAAGTAGCTCCAAAACAGCGATTTCGATGATTCGGCATACTTTTCACAGAAGAAACACGGAGATTATCGCAGAAAATGCACATCTCAGCTTGAAACCCCACGAAAACCCAGATATCTTCGGTTCTGCATATCAAACGTGCTGTGGAGTGGTGAAAACACCAGAAAACTTGTTTCTCGAATTAAATAGCTCCAAAACAGCGATTGCGATGATTCGGCATACTTCTCGCAGAAGACACACCAAGTTTATCGCACAAAATGCACATCCAGCTGGAAACCCCACGAAAATCAAGATATCGCCGGTTCTGCATATCAAACGTACTGTGCAGTAGTGAAAACACCAGAAAAGATTTTTTTTCGTATTAAGTAGCACAAAAGCTGCGATTTCGGTGATTCTGCACACATGTCTCAGGAGACTCACCAAGATTATCGTAGAAAATGCATTTCTCAGCTGGACACCCCTTGAAAACCAAGATATCGCCAGCTCTGCATATCATACGCACTGTGGAGGGCTGCAAACACCAGAAAACGTGTTTTTTCGCACTAAATGGCACTAAACCAGCGATGTCGGCGATTCTGCAAACTTCTCACTGAAGAAACACCTAGATTATCGCAGAGAATGCATATCTCAGCTTGAAACCACAAGAAAACCAACATATCTGCGGTTCTGCATATCAAACGTAGTGTGGAGAGGTGAAAACACAAGATAACGTGTTTCTCGCGTTAAATAGCTCCAAAAGACCGATTTCGAAGATTCGGCATACTTCTCACAGAAGAAACACCAACATTATCGCAGAACATGCATATCTCAGCTGGAAACCCCACGAAAACCAAGATATCGCCGGGCCTGCATATCAAACGCACTGTGGAGTGGTGAAAACTCCAGAAAACCTGTTTTTTCGCATTAAATAGCACTTTAGCTGCGATTTCGATGATTCTGCATTCATCTAACAGAAGAATGACCAAGATAATGATAGAAAACGCATAACCAGCTGGAAACCCCACGAAAATCAAGATATCTCCGGTTCTGCATGTCAAGCGTACTGTGGAGTGGTGAAAACATCAGAAAACGGGTTTTTCGCATTAAATGGCACTAAACCAGCGTTCTCGGCGATTCTGCATACTTCTCACAGTAGAAACACCAAAATTATCGCAGAACATGCATATCTCAGCTTGAAACCCCAAGAATACCAAGATATCACCGGCTCTGCATATCACACGCACTGTGGAGTGGTGAAAACTCCAGAAAACCTGTTTTTCGCATTCAATAGCTCGAAAAGAGCGATTTCGATGATTCTGCATACTTCTTACGGAAGGCTCACCAAGATTGTTGTAGAAAACGCATATCTCAGCTTGAAACCCGACGAAAACCAAAAAATATCTCCTGTTCTGCATGTCAAACGTACTGTGGAGAGGTGAAAACACCAGAAAGCGGGTTTTTCCCTTTAAATGGCACTAAACCAGCGTTCTCGGCGATACTGCATACCTCTCACAGAAGAAACATCAAAAGTATCGCAGAACATGCATATCTCAGCTGGAAACCCCTCGAAAATCAAGATATCGCCGGTTCTGTATATCAAACGCACTGTGAAGTTGTGAAAACACTAGATAAGGTGTTTCTCGCTTTAAATAGCTCGAAAAGAGCGATCTCGATGATTTTGCATACTTCTGACAGAAGTCTCACCAAGATTATCGTAGAAAATGCATATCTCAGCTTGAAACCCCAAGAATACCAAGATATCCCCGGTTCTGCACATCAAACGTACTGTGGAGTAGTGAAAACACCAGAAAACGTGTTTGTTCGCATTAAATATCTCCAAAATAGCGATTTCGATGATTCTGCATACTTCTCACGGAAGGCTCACCAAGTTTGTTGTAGAAAGCGCATAGCTCAGCTTGAAACCCGACCAAAACCACAAAATATCTCGGGTTCTGCTAGTCAAACGTACTGTGGTGTGGTGAAAACACCAGAAAACGTGTTTCTCGCATTAAATTGCTCGAAAAGACCGATTTCGATGATTCGGCATACTTCTCACAGAGGAAACACCAACATTATCGCAGAACATGCATATCTCAGCTGGAAACCCCACGAAAATCAAGATATCTCCGGTTCTGCATGTCAAACGTACTGTGGAGTGGTGAAAACATCAGAAAACGGGTTTTTCGCATTAAATGGCACTAAACCAGCGTTCTCAGCGATTCTGCATACTTCTCACAGAAGAAACACCAAAATTATCGCAGAACATGCATATCTCAGCTGGAAACCCCACGAAAATCAAGATATCCCCGGTTCTGCACATCAAACGTACTGTGGAGTGGTGAAAACACCAGAAGACGTGTTTTTACGCATTAAATAGCTCGAAAAGAGCGATTTCGATGATTCAGCATACTTCTCAAGGAAGAAACACCAACATCATCGCAGAACATGCATATCTCAACTGGAAACCCCACGAAAACCCAGATTTCGCCGGCTCTGCATATCAAACGCACTGTGGAGTGGTGAAAACTCCAGAAAACCTGTTTTTTCGCATTAAATAGCATTTAAGCTGCGATTCCAATGATTCTGCATTCATCTAACAGAAGACTGACCAACATAATGGTAGAAAAAGCATATCCAGCTGGAAACCCCACGAAAATCAAGATATCTCCGGTTCTGCATGTCAAACGTACTGTGGAGTGGTGAAAACATCAGAAAACGGGTTTTTCGCATTAAATGGCACTAAACCAGCGTTCTCGGCGATTCTGCATACTTCTCACAGAAGAAACACCAAAATTATCGCAGAACATGCATATCTCAGCTGGAAACCCCACGAAAATCAAGATATCGCCGGTTCTGTATATCAAACGCACTGTAAAGTGGTGAAAACACTAGATAAGGTGTTTCTCGCATTAAATAGCTCGAAAAGAGCGATCTCGATGATTTTGCATACTTCTAACAGAAGTCTCACCAAGATTATCGTAGAAAATGCATATCTCAGCTTGAAACCCCAAGAATACCAAGATATCCCCGGTTCTGCACATCAAACTTACTGTGGAGTAGTGAAAACACCAGAAAACGTGTTTGTTCGCATTAAATATCTCCAAAATAGCGATTTCGATGATTCTGCATACTTCTCACGGAAGGCTCACCAAGTTTGTTGTAGAAAGCGCATAGCTCAGCTTGAAACCCGACCAAAACCACAAAATATCTCGGGTTCTGCATGTCAAACGTACTGTGGTGTGGTGAAAACACCAGAAAACGTGTTTCTCGCATTAAATTGCTCGAAAAGACCGATTTCGATGATTCGGCATACTTCTCACAGAGGAAACACCAACATTATCGCAGAACATGCATATCTCAGCTGGAAACCCCACGAAAATCAAGATATCCCCGGTTCTGCATGTCAAACGTACTGTGGAGTGGTGAAAACACCAGAAGACGTGTTTTTACGCATTAAATAGCTCGAAAAGAGCGAAATCGACGATTCTGCATACTTCTCACAGAAGAACCACCAAGATTATCGCAGAAAATGCGTATCTCAGCTGGAAACCCCACAAAATCAGGAAATCGCCGGTTCCGAATATCAAACGCACTGTAAAGTGGTGAAAAAACTAGATAAGGTGTTTCTCGCATTAAATAGCTCGAAAAGAGCGATCTCGATGATTCTGCATACTTCTGAGAGAAGTCCCACCAAGATTATCGTAGAAAATGCATATCTCAGCTTGAAACCCCAAGAATACCAAGATATCCCCGGTTCTGCACATCAAACGTACTGTGAAGTGGTGAAAACACCAGAAAACGTGTTTGTTCGCATTAAATAACTCCAAAAGAGCGATTTCGATGATTCTGCATACTTCTCACGGAAGGCTCACCAAGATTGTTGTAGAAAACGCATATCTCAGCTTGAAACCCGACGAAAACCAACAAATATCTGTGGTTCTGCATATCAAACGTACTGCGGAGTGGTGGAAATACCAGATAACGTGTTTCTCGCATTAAATAGCTCGAAAAGAGCGGAATCGACTATTCTGCATACTTCTCACAGAAGAACCACCAAGATTATCGCAGAAAATGCATTTCTCAGCTTGAAACCCCACGAAAACCATGATATCGGCGGCTCTGCATATCAAACGAACTGTGGAGTGGTGAAAACACCAGATAGCGTGTTTGTCACATTAATTATATCGAAAAAAGCGATCTCGATGATTCTGCATCCTTCTCACAGAAGAACCACCAAGATTATAGCAGAAAATGCATATCTCAGCTTGTAACCCCACGAAAACCAAGATATCGCCGGTTCGGCATACCAAACGCACTGTGGAGTGGTGAATACACCAGCTTACGTGTTTCTCGCATTATATAGCTCCAAAAGAGCGAAACCGACGATTCTGCAACCTTCTCACAGAAGAACCACCAAGATTATCGCAGAAAATGCATATCTCAGCTTGTAACCCCACGAAAACCAAGATATCGCCGGTTCGGCATACCAAACGCACTGTGGAGTGGTGAAAACACCAGCGTACGTATTTCTCGCATTATATAGCTGCAAAAGTGCGAACACGACGATTCTGCATACTTCTCACAGAAGAACCACCAAGATTATCACAGAAAATGCATGTCTCAGCTTGAATCCCCACGAAAACCATGATATCGCCGGTTCGGCATACCAAACGCACTGTGGAGTGGGGCAAACACCAGCTTACGTGTTTCTCGCATTATATAGCTCCAAAAGAGCGAACTCGACGATTCTGCATAATTCTCACAAAAGTCTCACCAAGATTATCGCAGAAAATGCATATCTCAGCTTGAAACCCCAGGAAAACCAAGATATCGCCGGTTCTGCATATCAAACGTGCTGTGGAGTGGTGAATACACCCGAAAAAGTGTTTTACACTAAATGGCACTAAACCAGTGATCTCGGCGATTCTGCATACTTCTCACAGAAGAAACACCAAGATTATCGCAGAAAATGCATATCTCAGCTTGAAACCCCACGAAAACCAAGATATCGCCGTTTCTATATATCAAACGCACTGTGAAGTGGTGAAAACACCAGATAACGTGTTTTACAGTAAATGGTACTAAACCAGTGATCTCGGCGATTCTGCATACTTCTCACAGAAGAAACACCAAGATTATCGCGGAAAATGCATATCTCAGCTTGAAACCCGACGGAAACCAAGATATCGACGGTTCAGCATACCGAACGCACTGTGGAGAGGTGAAAACACCAGATATCGTGCTTCTCGCATTAAATAGCTCCAAAACAGCGATTGCGATGATTCGGCATACTTCTCACTGAAGAAACACCAAGATTATCGCACAAAATGCATATCCAGCTGGAAACCCCACGAATATCAAGATATCGCCGGTTCTGCATATCAAACGTACTGTGGAGTGGTGAAAACACCAGATATCGTGCTTCTCGCATTATATAGCTCCAAAAGAGCGAACTCGACGATTCTGCATACTTCTCACTGAAGGCGCACCAAGATTGTTGTTGAAAACGCATATCTCAGCTTGAAACCCGACGAAAACCAAAAAATATCTCCGGTTCTGCATGTCAAACGTACTGTGGAGTGGTGAAAGCACCAGAAAGCGGGTTTTTCCCTTTAAATGTCACTAAACCAGCGATATTGGCGATTCTGCATACTTCTCACTGAAGAAACGCAAAGATTATCGCAGAAAATGCATATCTCAGCTGGAAACCGCACGAAAACCAAGATATCGCCGGCTCTGCATATCAAACGCATTGTGGAGTGGTGAAAACTCCAGAAAACCTGTTTTTTCGCATTAAATAGCTCGAAAAGAGCGATTTCGATGATTCTGCATACTTCTCACTGAAGGCGCACCAAGATTGTTGTTGAAAACGCATATCTCAGCTTGAAACCCGACGAAAACCAAAAAATATCTCCGGTTCTGCATGTCAAACGTACTGTGGAGTGGTGAAAGCACCAGAAAGCGGGTTTTTCCCTTTAAATGTCACTAAACCAGCGATATTGGCGATTCTGCATACTTCTCACAGAAGAAACGCAAAGATAATCGCAGAAAATGCATATCTCAGCTGGAAACCGCACGAAAACCAAGATATCGCCGGCTCTGCATATCAAATGCACTGTGGAGTGGTGAAAACTCCAGAAAACCGGTTTTTTCGCATTAAATAGCTCGAAAAGAGCGATTTCGATGATTTTTCATACTTCTGACAGAAGTCTCACCAAGATTATCGTAGAAAATGCATATCTAAGCTTGAAACCCCAAGAATACCAAGATATCCCCGGTTCTGCACATCAAACGTACTGTGGAGTGGTGAAAACACCAGAAAACGTGTTTGTTCGCATTAAATAACTCCAAAAGAGCGATTTCGATGATTCTGCATACTTCTCACGGAAAGCTCACCAAGCTTGTTGTAGAAAGCGCATATCTCAGCTGGAAACCCCACAAAATCAGGAAATCGCCGGTTCCGAATATCAAACGCACTGTAAAGTGGTGAAAAAACTAGATAAGGTGTTTCTCGCATTAAATAGCTCGAAAAGAGCGATCTCGATGATTCTGCATACTTCTGAGAGAAGTCCCACCAAGATTATCGTAGAAAATGCATATCTCAGCTTGAAACCCCAAGAATACCAAGATATCCCCGGTTCTGCACATCAAACGTACTGTGAAGTGGTGAAAACACCAGAAAGCGTGTTTGTTCGCATTAAATAACTCCAAAAGAGCGATTTCGATGATTCTGCATACTTCTCACGGAAGGCTCACCAAGATTGTTGTAGAAAACGCATATCTCAGCTTGAAACCCGACGAAAACCAACAAATATCTGTGGTTCTGCATATCAAACGTACTGCGGAGTGGTGGAAATACCAGATAACGTGTTTCTCGCATTAAATAGCTCGAAAAGAGCGGAATCGACTATTCTGCATACTTCTCACAGAAGAACCACCAAGATTATCGCAGAAAATGCATTTCTCAGCTTGAAACCCCACGAAAACCATGATATCGGCGGCTCTGCATATCAAACGAACTGTGGAGTGGTGAAAACACCAGATAGCGTGTTTGTCACATTAATTATATCGAAAAAAGCGATCTCGATGATTCTGCATCCTTCTCACAGAAGAACCACCAAGATTATAGCAGAAAATGCATATCTCAGCTTGTAACCCCACGAAAACCAAGATATCGCCGGTTCGGCATACCAAACGCACTGTGGAGTGGTGAATACACCAGCTTACGTGTTTCTCGCATTATATAGCTCCAAAAGAGCGAAACCGACGATTCTGCAACCTTCTCACAGAAGAACCACCAAGATTATCGCAGAAAATGCATATCTCAGCTTGTAACCCCACGAAAACCAAGATATCGCCGGTTCTGCATATCAAACGCACTGTGAAGTGGTGAAAACACCAGATAACGTGTTTCTCGCACTAAATAGCTCGAAAAGCGCGATCTCGATGATTCTGCATACTTCTGACGGAATTCTCACCAAGATTATCCTAGTAAAAGCATGTTTCAGTATGAAACCCGACGAAAACCAAGATTTCGACGGGACTGCATATCAATCGCACTGTGGAGTGGTGAAAACACCAGATAACGTGCTTCTCGCATTAAGTAGCTCCAAAAGAGCGATCTCGATGATTCTGCATACTACTGACAGAAGTCTCACCAAGATTAGCGTAGAAAACGAATATCTTATCTCGATACCCGACGAAAACCAAAGGTATCGCCGGTTCTGCATATCACACGCACTGTGAAGTGGTGAAAACACCAGATAACGTGTTTCTCGCATTATGCAGCTCCAAAAGAGCGAAATCGGCGATTCTGCATACTTCTCACAGATGAACCACCAAGATTATCGAAGAAAATGCATATCTCAGCTTGAAACCCCACGAAAACCAAGATATCGCCGGTTCTGCATATCAAACGTGCTGTGGAGTGGTGAATACACCAGAAAACGTGTTTTACAGTAAATGGTACTAAACCAGTGATCTCGGCGATTCTGCATACTTCTCACAGAAGAAACACCAAGATTATCGCGGAAAATGGATATCTCAGCTTGAAACCCGACGGAAACCAAGATGTCGACGGTTCAGCATACCGAACGCACTGTGGAGAGGTGAAAACACCAGATATCGTGCTTCTCGCATTAAATAGCTCCAAAACAGCGATTGCGATGATTCGGCATACTTCTCACTGAAGAAACACCAAGATTATCGCACAAAATGCATATCCAGCTGGAAACCCCACGAATATCAAGATATCGCCGGTTCTGCATATCAAACGTACTGTGGAGTGGTGAAAACACCAGATATCGTGCTTCTCGCATTATATAGCTCCAAAAGAGCGAACTCGACGATTCTGCATACTTCTCACAGAAGAAACACCAAGATTATCACGGAAAATGCATATCTCAGCTTGAAACCCCACGAAAACCAAGATATCGCCGGTTCTACATATCAAACGTACTGTGGAGTGGTGAAAATCCCAGAAAACGTGTTTTTTCTCATTAAGTGTCTCAAAACCAGCCATCTCAGCGATTATGCACACTTCTCACAGAAGATACACCGTGATTACCGCAGAAAATGCATATCTCAGCTTGAAACCCCACGAAAACCAAGATATCTTCGGTTCTGCATATCAAACGTGCTGTGGAGTGGTGAAAACACCAGAAAACTTGTTTCTCGAATTAAATAGCTCGAAAAGTGCGATCTCGATGATTCTGGATACTTCTGACAGAAGTCTCACCCAGATTATCCTAGAAAATGCATATTTCAGTATGAAACCCGACGAAAACCAAGATTTCGACGGTACTGCATATCAATCGCACTGTGGAGTGGTGAAAACACCAGATAACGTGCTTCTCGCATTAAATAGCTCCAAAAGAGCGATCTGGATGATTCAGCATCCTACTCGCAGAAGAACCACCAAGATTATCGAAGAAAATGCATATCTCCGCTTGAAACCCCACGAAAACCAAGATATCGCCGGTTCTGCATATCAAACGTACTGTGGAGTGGTGAAAACACCAGATAACGTGCTTCTCGTATTTAATAGCTCCAGAAGAGCGATTTCGATGAGTCGGCATACTTCTCACAGAAGAAACACCAAGATTATCGCACAAAATGCATATCCAGCTGGAAACCCCACGAAACTCAAGATATCGCCGGTTCTGCATATCAAACGTACTGTGGAGTGGTGAAAACACCAGATAGCGTGCTTCTCGCATTAAATAGCTCCAAAACAGCGATTGCGATGATTCGGCATACTTCTCGCAGAAGAAACACCAAGATTATCGCACAAAATGCATATCCAGCTGGAAACCCCACGAAAATCAAGATATCGCCGGTTCTGCACATCAAACGTACTGTGGAGTAGTGAAAACACCACAAAAGATTTTTTTTCGCATTAAATAGCACGAAAGCTGCGATTTCGGTGATTCTGCACACATGTCTCAGGTGACTCACCAAGATTATCGTAGAAAATGCATATCTCAGCTGGACACCCCTCGAAAACCAAGATATCGCCGGTTCTGCATATCAAACGTACTGTGGAGTGGTGAAAACACCAAATAACGTGCTTCCCGTATTTAATAGCTCCAGAAGAGCGATTTCGATGATTAGGCATACTTCTCACAGAAGTAACACCAAGATTATCGCAGAAAATGCATATCTCAGCTTGAAACCCCACGAAAACCAAGATAGCGCCGGTTCTGCATATCAAACGTACTGTGGAGAGGTGAAAACACCAGATATCGTGCTTCTCGCATTAAATAGCTCCAAAACAGCGATTGCGATGATTCGGCATACTTCTCGCAGAAGAAACACCAAGATTATCGCACAAAATGCATATCCAGCTGGAAACCCCACGAAAATCAAGATATCGCCGGATCTGCATATCAAACGTACTGTGGAGTAGTGAAAACACCACAAAAGATTTTTTTTCGCATTAAATAGCACAAAAGCTGCGATTTCGGAGATTCTGCACACATGTCTCAGGTGACTCACCAAGATTATCGTAGAAAATGCATATCTCAGCTGGACACCCCTTGAAAACCAAGATATCGCCGGTTCTGCATATCAAACGTACTGTGGAGTGGTGAAAACACCAGATAACGTGCTTCTCGTATTTAATAGCTCCAGAAGAGCGATTTCGATGATTAGGCATACTTCTCACAGAAGAAACACCAAGATTATCGCAGAAAATGCATATCTCAGCTTGAAACCCCACGAAAACCAAGATATCGTCGGTTCTGCATATCAAACGCTCTGTGGAGTGCTGAAAACTCCAGATAATGTGTTTCTCGTATTAAATAGCTCCAAAAGAGCAATCGCGGTGATTCTGCACACTTGTCACAGTAGAATCCTGAAGATTATCACAGAAAATGCATATCTCAGCAGGAAACAACACGAAAACGAAGATATCGCCGGTTCTGCATATCATACGGACGGAGGAGTTCTGAAACACCAGAAATCGTGTTTCTCGCATTAAATAGCTCCAAAAGAGCGAAATCGACGATTCTGCATACTTGTCACAGAAGAAACACCAAGATTATCGCAAGAAAATGCATATCTCAGCTGGAAAACTCTCGAAAACCAAGATATCGCCGGTTCTGCATATCAAACGCTCTGTGGAGTGCTGAAAACTCCAGATAACGTGTTTCTCGTATTAAATAGCTCCAAAAGAGCGATTTCGATGAGTTTGCATACTTCTTACAGAAGAAATAACCGGATTATCGCAGAAAATGCATAACTCAGCTTGAACCCCACGAAAACCAAGATATCGCCGGTTCTGCATATCAAACGCACTGTGGAGTGGTGGAAACACCGGAAAACATGTTTTTCGCATTAAATAGCACTAAAAAACCGCGATTTCGATGATTCTGCATACTTCTAACAGAAGATTCACCAAGATTGTCGTAGAAAATGCATTATTCAGCTTGATACCCCACGACAACCAAAACATCGCCGGCTCAGCATATCAAACGCACTGTGGAGTGGATGAAACACCAGAAAACATGTTTTTCGCACTAAATAGCACTAAAAAACCGCGATTTCGATGATTCTGCATACTTCTAACAGATGATTCACCAAGATTATCGTAGAGAATGCATTATTCAGCTTGATACCCCACGAAAACAAAGATATCGCCGGTTCTGCATATCAAACGCACTGTGGTGTGGTGAAAACACCAGAAAACCTGTTTTTTCGTATTAAATGGAACTAAACCAGCCACCTCGGCGATTCTGCATACTTCTAACTGAAGTCTCACCAAGATTATGGTAGAAAATGCGTATCCAGCTGGAAACCCCACGAAAACCATGTTATCGCCGGCTCTGCATATCAATCGCACTGTGGAGCGGTGAAAACACCAGATAACGAGTTTTTCGCATTAAATAGCACCAAAAAACCGCGATTTCGATGATTCTGCATACTTCTAACAGAAGATTCACCAAGATTATCGTAGAAAATGCATTATTCAGCTTGATACCCCACGACAACAAAAACATCGCCGGCTCAGCATATCAAACGCACTGTGGAGTGGTGGAAACACCAGAAAACATGTTTTTCGCACTAAATAGCACTAAAAAACCGCGATTTCGATGATTCTGCATACTTCTAACAGAAGATTCACACAGATTATCGTAGAAAATGCATTATTCAGCTTGATACCCCACGAAAACAAAGATATCTCCGGTTCTGCATATCAAACGCACTGTGGAGTGGTGAAAACACCAGAAAACCTGTTTTTTCGTAAATGGAACTAAACCAGCCATCTCGGCGGTTCTGCATACTTCTCACAGAAGACTCACCAAGATTATCGCAGAATCTGCATATCCAGCTCGAAACCCCACGAAAATCAAGACATCGCTGTTTGATAATATCAAACGCACTGTGGAGTGGTGAAAACACCAGATAACGTGTTTCTCGCATTAAATAGCTCCAATAAAGCGATCTCGATGATTCTGCATTCCTCTCACCGAAGAACCACTAAGATTGTCGTAGAAAATGCAGGTCTCAGCTTGAAACCCCACGAAAACCAAGATATCGCCGGCTCTTCAAATCAAACGCACTGTGGAGTGGTGAAAACACCAGCTTACGTGTTTCTCGCATTATGTAGCTCCAAAAGAGCGAACTCGACGATTCTGCATACTTCTCACAGAGGACTCACCAGGATTCTCGTAGAAAATGCATATCCAGCTGCAAACCCCACGAAAATCAAGACATCGCCGGCTCTTCAAATCAAACGCACTGTGGAGTGGTGAAAACACCAGCTTACGTGTTTCTCGCATTATGTAGCTCCAAAAGAGCGAACTCGACGATTCTGCATACTTCTCACAGAAGATCCACCAAGATTATCGCAGAAAATGCATATCTCAGCTTGTAACCCCACGAAAACCAAGATATCAGCGGTTCGGCATACCAAACGCACTATGGAGTGGTGAAAACACCAGCTTACGTGTTTCTCGCATTATGTAGCTCCAAAAGAGCGAACTCGACGATTCTGCATACTTCTCACAGAAGAACCACCAAGATTATCGCAGAAAATGCATATCTCAGCTTGTAACCCCACGAAAACCAAGATATCACCGGTTCGGCATACCAAACGCACTATGGAGTGGTGAAAACACCAGCTTACGTGTTTCTCGCATTAAATAGCTCCAAAAGAGCGATTTCGATGATTCTGTTACTTCTCACAGAAGCCACACCAAGATTATCGTTGAAACTGCATATCCAGCTGGAAACCCCCCGAAAACCAAGATATCAGCGGTTGTGCATATCAAACGTACTGTGGAGTGGCGAAATCACCAGAAAACGGTTTTCTCCGTATTAAATGGCACTAAACCAGCGACCTCGGCGATGCTGCATACTTCTCACAGAAGACTCACCAAGATTATCGTTGAAAATGCGTATCCAGCTGGAAACCCCCCGAAAACCAAGATATCACCGGTTGTGCATATCAAATGCACTGCGGAGTGGTGAAAACACGAAAAATCGTGTTCCTTGCATTAAATATCTTCAAAAGAGCGAAATCAACGATTCTACATACTTCTCACAGAAGAAACACAAAGATTATCGCAGAAAATGGATATCTCAGCTTGTAACCCCACGACAACCAAGATATCGCCGGTTCGGCATACCAAACGCACTATGCAGCGGTGAAAACTCCAGAAAACGTGTGTCTCGCATTAAATAGCTCCAAAAGAGCGATCTCGATGATTCTGCATACTTTTCACGGAAGAAACACAAAGATTATCGCAGAAAATGCATATCTCAGCTTGTAACCCCACGAAAACCAAGATATCGCCGGTTCGGCATACCAAACGCACTATGCAGCGGTGAAAACTCCAGAAAACGTGTGTCTCGCATTAAATAGCTCCAAAAGAGCGATCTCGATGATTCTGCATACTTTTCACGGAAGAAACACAAAGATTATCGCAGAAAATGCATATCTCAGCTTGTAACCCCACGAAAACCAAGATATCGCCGGTTCTGCATATCAAACACACTGTGGAGTGGTGATAACCCCAGCTTACGTGTTTCTCGAATTATATAGCTCCAAAAGGGCGAACTCGACGATTCTGCATACTTCTCACAGAAGAACCACCAAGATTATCGCAGAAAATGCATGTCTCAGCTTGAAACCCCACGAAAACCATGATATCGCCGGCTCTGCATATCAATCGCACTGTGGAGTGGTGAAAACACCCGATAACGTGTTTCTCGCATTAAATAGCTCCAACAGAGCGATCTCGATGATTCTGCATACTTTTCACGGAAGAAACACCAAGATTATCGCAGAAAATGCATATCTCAGCTTGTAACCCCAGGAAAACCAAGATATCGACGGCTCTGCATATCAATCGCACTGTGGAGTGGTGAAAACACCCGATAACGTGTTTCTCGTATTATATAGCTCGAATAAGCGATCTCGATGATCCTGCATACTTCTGACAGAAGTCTCAGCAAGATTATCGCAGAAAATGCATATCTCAGCTTGTAACCCCACGAAAACCAAGCTATCGCCGGTTCTGCATATCAAACACACTGTGGAGTGGTGAAAACACCAGATAACGTGTTTCTCGCATTAAATGGCTCCAAAAGAGCGATCTCGATGATTCAGCATACTTTTCACGGAAGAAACACCAAGATTATCGCAGAAAATGCATATCTCAGCTTGTAACCCCACGAAGACCAAGATATCGCCGGTTCTGCATACCAAACGCACTCTGCAGCGGTGAAAACTCCAGAAAACGTGTTATTTCGCATTAAGTAGCACTATACCTGCGATTTCGATGATTCTGCATACTTCTAACAGAAGACTCACCAAGATTATGGTAGAAAATGCATATCCAGCTGGAAACCCCACGAAAACCAATATATTGTCGGTTCTGCATATGAAACACACTGTGGACTGGTGAAAACACCAGCTTACGTGTTTCTCGCATTATATAGCTCCAAAAGAGCGAACTCGACGATTCTGCTTACTTCTCACAGAAGAACCACCAAGATTATCGCAGAAAATGCATATCTCAGCTTGTAACCCCACGAAAACCAAGCTATCGCCGGTTCTGCATATCAAACACACTGTGGAGTGGTGAAAACACCAGCTTACGTGTTTCTCGCATTATATAGCTCCAAAAGAGCGAACTCGACGATTCTGCTTACTTCTCACAGAAGAACCACCAAGATTATCGCAGAAAATGCATATCTCAGCTTGTAACCCCACGAAAACCAAGATATCGCCGGTTCGGCATAGCAAACGCACTATAGAGTGGTGAAAACACCAGCTTACGTGCTTCTCGCATTATATAGCTCCAAAAGAGCGAACTCGACGATTCTGCATACTTCTCACAGAAGAACCACCCAGATTATCGCAGAAAATGCATATCTCAGCTCGTAACCCCACGAAAACCAAGATATCGGCCGCTCTGCATATCAACCGAACTGTGGAGTGGTGAAAACACCAGATAGCGTGTTTGTCGCATTAATTATCTCGAAAGAAGCGATCTCGATGATTCTGCATCCTTCTCACAGAAGAACCACCAAGATTATTGCAGACAATGCATATGTCAGCTGGAAACCTCACGAAAACCAAGATATCGCCTGTTCTGCATATCAAACGCACTATAGAGTGGTGAAAACACCAGGTAACGTGTTTCTCGCATTAAATAGCTCCAAGAGTGCGATCTCGATGATTCAGCATACTTTTCACAGAAGAAACACCAAGATTATCGCCGAATATGCATATCTCAGTTTGTAACCCCACGAAAACCAAGATATCGCCGGTTCGGCATGCCAAATGCACAGTGCAGCGGTGAAAACTCCAGAAAACTTGTTTTTTCGCATTAAGTAGCACTATAGCTGCGATTTCGATGATTCGGCATACTTCTAACAGAAGACTCACCAAGATTATGGTAGAAAATGCATATCCAGCTGGAAACCCCACGAAAACCAATATATTGTCGGTTCTGCATATGAAACACACTGTGGACTGGTGAAAACACCAGCTTACGTGTTTCTCGCATTATATAGCTCCAAAAGAGCGAACTCGACGATTCTGCTTACTTCTCACAGAAGAACCACCAAGATTATCGCAGAAAATGCATATCTCAGCTTGTAACCCCACGAAAACCAAGATTTCGCCGGTTCTGCATATCAAACACACTGTGGAGTGGTGAAAACACCAGCGTACGTGTTTCTCGCATTATATAGCTCCAAAAGAGCGAACTCGACGATTCTGCATACTTCTCACAGGAGAACCACCAAGATTATCGCAGAATATGCATATCTCAGCTTGTAACTCGATGAAATCCAAGATATCGCCGGTTCTGCATATCATACGCTCTGTGGAGTGGTGAAATCACCAGATAGCGTGTTTCTCTCATTAAATAGCTCGAAAAGTGCGAAATCGACGATTCTGCATACTTCTGACTGAAGTCTCACCAACATTATCGTTGAAAATGCACATCTCAGCTTGTAACCCCACGAAAACCAAGATATCGCCGGCTCTGCATATCAACCGCACTGTGGAGTGGTGAAAACACCCGATAACGTGTTTCTCGTACTATATACCTCGAATAAGCGATCTCGATGATCCTGCATACTTCTGACAGAAGTCTCACCAAGATTATCGCAGAAAATGCATAACTCAGCTTGTAACCCCACGAAAATCAAGATATCGCCGGTTCTGCATATCAAACACACTGTGGAGTGGTGAAAACACCAGAGTACGTGTTTCTCGCATTATATAGCTCCAAAAGAGCGAACTCGACGATTCTGCATACTTCTCACAGAAGAACCACCAAGATTATCGCAGAAAATGCATATCTCAGCTTGTAACCCCACGAAAACCAAGATTTCGCCGGTTCGGCATACCAAACGCACTGTGGAGTGGTGAAAACACCAGCATACGTGTTTCTCGCATTATATAGCTCCAAAAGAGCGAACTCGACGATTCTGCATACTTCTCACCGAAGAACCACCAAGATTATTGCAGAAAATGCATATCTCAGCTTGTAACCCCACGAAAACCAAGATATCGCCGGCTCAGCATATCAATCGCACTGTGGAGTGGTGAAAACTCCCGATAACGTGTTTCTCGTACTATATACCTCGAATAAGCGATCTCGATGATCCTGCATACTTCTGACAGAAGTCTCACCAAGATAATCGCCGAAAATGCATAACTCAGCTTGTAACCCCACGAAAATCAAGATATCGCCGGTTCTGCATATCAAACACACTGTGGAGTGGTGAAAACACCAGCGCACGTGTTTCTCGCATTATATAGCTCCAAAAGAGCGAACTCGACGATTCTGCATACTTCTCACAGAAGAACCACCAAGATTATCGCAGAAAATGCATATCTCAGCTTGTAACCCCACCAAAACCAAGATAACGCAGGCTCTGCATATCAATCGCACTGTGGAGTGGTGAAAACACCCGATAACGTGTTTCTCGTACTATATACCTCGAATAAGCGATCTCGATGATCCTGCATACTTCTAACAGAAGTCTCACCAAGATAATCGCCGAAAATGCATAACTCAGCTTGTAACCCCACGAAAACCAAGATATCGCCGGCTCAGCATATCAATCGCACTGTGGAGTGGTGAAAACTCCCGATAACGTGTTTCTCGTACTATATACCTCGAATAAGCGATCTCGATGATCCTGCATACTTCTGACAGAAGTCTCACCAAGATAATCGCCGAAAATGCATAACTCAGCTTGTAACCCCACGAAAATCAAGATATCGCCGGTTCTGCATATCAAACACACTGTGGAGTGGTGAAAACACCAGCGCACGTGTTTCTCGCATTATATAGCTCCAAAAGAGCGAACTCGACGATTCTGCATACTTCTGACTGAAGTATCACCAAGATTATGGTAGAAAATGCATATCCAGCTGGAAACCCCACGAAAACCAATATATCGCCGGTTCGGCATACCAAACGCACTGTGCAGCTGTGAAAACTCCAGAAAACGTATTTTTTCGCATTAAATAGCACTATAGCTGCGATTTCGATGATTCTGCATACGTCTCACAGAAGAACCACCAAGATTATCGCAGAAAATGCATATCTCAGCTTGTAACCCCACGAAAACCAAGATATCGCCGGTTCGGCATACCAAACGCACTGTGGAATGGTGAAAACACCAGCTTACTTGTTTCTCGCATTATATAGCTCCAAAAGAGCGAACTCGACGATTCTGCATACTTCTCACAGAAGAACCACCAAGATTATCGCAGAAAATGCATGTCTCAGCTTGAAACCCCACGAAAACCATGATATCGGCGGCTCTGCATATCAAACGAACTGTGGAGTGGTGAAAACTCCAGAAAACGTGTGTCTCGCATTAAATAGCTCCAAAAGAGCGATCTCGATCATTCGGCATACTTTTCACGGAAGAAACGCCAAGATTATCGCAGAAAATGCATATCTCAGCTTGTAGCCCCACGAAAACAAGATATCGCCGGCTCTGCATATCAATCGCACTGTGGAGTGGTGAAATCACCCGATAACGTGTTTCTCGTATTATATAGCTCGAATAAGCGATCTCGATGATCCTGCATACTTCTGACAGAAGTATCACCAAGATTATCGCAGAAAATGCATATCTCAGCTTGTAACCCCACGAAAACCAAGCTATCGCCGGTTCTGCATATCAAACACACTGTGGGGTGGTGAAAACACCAGCTTACGTGTTTCTCGCATTATATAGCTCCAAAAGAGCGAACTCGACGATTCTGCATACTTCTCACAGAAGAACCACCAAGTTTATCGCAGAAAATGCATATCTCAGCTTGTAACCCCACGAAAACCAAGATTTTGCCGGTTCTGCATATCAAACACACTGTGGAGTGGTGATTACACCAGCGTACGTGTTTCGCGCATTATATAGCTCCAATGGAGCGAACTCGACGATTCTGCATACTTCTCACAGAAGAACCACCAAGATTATCGCAGAAACGGCATGTCTCAGCTTGTAACCCCACGAAAACCAAGATATCGCCGGTTCGGCATACCAAACGCACTGTGGAATGGTGAAAACACCAGCTTACTTGTTTCTCGCATTATATAGCTCCAAAAGAGCGAACTCGACGATTCTGCATACTTCTCACAGAAGAACCACCAAGATTATCGCAGAAAATGCATGTCTCAGCTTGAAACCCCACGAAAACCATGATATCGGCGGCTCTGCATATCAAACGAACTGTGGAGTGGTGAAAACTCCAGAAAACGTGTGTCTCGCATTAAATAGCTCCAAAAGAGCGATCTCGATCATTCGGCATACTTTTCACGGAAGAAACGCCAAGATTATCGCAGAAAATGCATATCTCAGCTTGTAACCCCACGAAAACAAGATATCGCCGGCTCTGCATATCAATCGCACTGTGGAGTGGTGAAATCACCCGATAACGTGTTTCTCGTATTATATAGCTCGAATAAGCGATCTCGATGATCCTGCATACTTCTGACAGAAGTATCACAAAGATTATCGCAGAAAATGCATATCTCAGCTTGTAACCCCACGAAAACCAAGCTATCGCCGGTTCTGCATATCAAACACACTGTGGGGTGGTGAAAACACCAGCTTACGTGTTTCTCGCATTATATAGCTCCAAAAGAGCGAACTCGACGATTCTGCATACTTCTCACAGAAGAACCACCAAGTTTATCGCAGAAAATGCATATCTCAGCTTGTAACCCCACGAAAACCAAGATTTTGCCGGTTCTGCATATCAAACACACTGTGGAGTGGTGATTACACCAGCGTACGTGTTTCGCGCATTATATAGCTCCAATGGAGCGAACTCGACGATTCTGCATACTTCTCACAGAAGAACCACCAAGATTATCGCAGAAACGGCATGTCTCAGCTTGTAACCCCACGAAAACCAAGATATCGCCGGTTCGGCATACCAAACGCACTGTGCAGCTGTGAAAACTCCAGAAAACGTATTTTTTCGCATTAAATAGCAGTATAGCTGCGATTTCGATGATTCTGCATACGTCTCACAGAAGAACCATCAAGATTATCGCAGAAAATGCATATTTCAGTTTGTAACCCCACGAAAACCAAGATATCGCCGGTTCGGCATACCAAACGCACTGTGCTGCGGTGAAAACACCAGAAAACGTATTTTTTCGCATTAAATAGCACTATAGCTGCGATTTCGATGATTCTGCATACTTCTAACAGAAGACTCACCAAGATTATCGCAGAAAATGCATATCTCAGCTTGTAACCCCACGAAAACCAAGATATCGCCGGTTCTTCATATCAAACACACTGTGGAGTGGTGATAACACCAGCTTACGTGTTTCTCGCATTATATAGCTCCAAAAGAGCGAACTCGACGATTCTGCATACTTCTCACAGAAGAACCACCAAGATTATCGCAGAAAATGCATGTCTCAGCTTGAAACCCCACGAAAACCATGATATCGGCGGCTCTGCATATCAAACGAACTGTGGTGTGGTGAAAACACCAGATAGCGTGTTTGTCGCATTAATTATCTCGAAAAAAGCGATCTCGATGATTCTGCATCCTTCTCACAGAAGAACCACCAAGATTATTGCAGACAATGCATATGTCAGCTTGTAACCCCACGAAAACCAAGATATCGCCGGTTCGGCATACCAAACGCACTGTGCAGCGGTGAAAACTCTAGAAAACGTGTTTCTCGCTTTAAATTGCTCCAAAAGAGCGATCTCGATGATTCTGCATACTTTTCACGGAAGAAACACCAAGATTATCGCAGAAAATGCATATCTCAGCTTGTAACCCCACGAACACCAAGATATCGCCGGTTCGGCATACCAAACGCACTATGCAGCGGTGAAAACTCCAGAAAACGTGTTTCTCGCAGTAAATAGCTCCAAAAGAGCGATCTCGATGATTGTGCATACTTTTCACAGAAGAAACACCAAGTTTATCGCAGAAATTGCATATCTCAGCTTGTAACCCCACGAAAACCAAGATTTCGCCGGTTCTGCATATCAAACACACTGTGGAGTGGTGATAACACCAGCGTACGTGTTTCTCGCATTATATAGTTGAAGTGTACAAGACGAGCGCACGATTAGAACTCTCTTGAAAAAGCGTGGGATTCCTCCACACGCGCCTCGCGCCGTAACGTTCGTCGCCGTCAATTGTTTAACCGGCCGACGCGGCACGAAATACCCGTTACCTCTCAATATCCATAGGGTGTCGAGTTTTTTTTTCACGAAACACAAGAACCATCAGCGCCTTACTTCAACACTTCCCCTAAAACTCTACATCCCTATTCTACAAAAAAATTCACTCAGTAATCTCTCTCTTACTTTTGAGGCCTAACTTATTACTTAAATAAACATATCTTGGTTTCGCTAATGCTTTCGTGAATATGTCAGCTATTTGTTCCTCACTTTTAACATATTCAACATCAATTTCACCTTTTTCATACAAATCACGCACAAAATGATATTTGACATCTATATGCTTGCTTCTTTGATGGAATTCAGGATTTTTTAACAATTTCAACGCACTAATATTATCTACATATAGCATATAGTCAACAATATTCATCTTACAATCGTTGAACAATTTTTTTTAACCATACAATTTCCTTTGCCGCTGACGCTGCGCTTACATATTCGGCTTCAGTCGTCGACAACGATACTCATTGTTGTCGCTTACTTTGCCACACAATTGATGCATTCGCAAATTTACAAACTAGGCCAGATGTTGATTTTCGAGTTTCCTTATCCCCCCCAAAATCAGCATCACTGTAAGCCTCGAAACTTCCACCTTTACTATAAAATAAACCTATGTCTGCGGTACCTTTCAAAAATCTTATTATTCGTTTCACAAGTAGCCAATGTGCTTTAGTTGGTTTATCTAAAACTCTCGATGCTATATTCACTGCAAAACTTATATCCGGTCTACTTACTGTTTGTAAAAAGATTAAATTACCCACGGCTTCGCGATACGGTACATCATGACAATTATCCTTAATAAAATCGCTTGCATTCCAACTAACTTCCATTGGAGTTGATACATAGTTCGCGTCTGACAAATTAAATTTTTGAACAATATTTTCAATATATTTGCTTTGGCTAATAAAAATTGATCCATCTCTCAATCTGCAAATTTCTATCCCAAGAAAATTTCTTACATCTTTCGTGCTTGTTATCTTAAAAACCTTACTTAATTCAAAAAGGAGTTTATCTATTAAATGCTCGTGCGACGCTGCCACAAGCCCATCATCAACATAAATCGCTAGAAACATTTTTTTACCGCCTGAATCATAGACATAAAAACACGAGTCGGCTGTACTTTTACTAAATCCAAATTTCTTAATAAAATCGCTAAAATGTTCGGTCCAGCATCTCGGAGCTTGTTTCAGCCCATACAAACTTTTTAATAATTTACAGACATTCGCTGTTCCATCATGAAACCCTTCGGGTTGCTTCATATATATATCATCGTCTAAATTTCCATACAAGAACGCGGTTTTTATGTCAAACTGACCTAAGATTAATCCATTACACGCAGCGATACTTAATAAAAATCTCACGGTATCATAACGGACTACCGGACTGAATGTCTCTTTATAATCGAGCCCTTGTATTTGTGAACATCCTTTTATCACTAGTCGCGCCTTAAATCGTTCTGTATTATCAGGATTCATTTTCTTCGTATAAACCCAGCGACTATTAATAATTTTACGATTTACAGGTTTTTTAACTAAGATCCACGTTTGATTTTCATGTAAAGCATTGATTTCTTCTTTCATAGCATTCATCCAGGATTCTTTCTCGTTGCAATTAACCGCTTCACTATAATCAGAAGGTAATTTTTCTGCACGAAAAGTAACCGGACAACCGTAAAATTCCGTATGTTTGATCGTTCGCCTGTTACGGAGCTGTTTTACGTTATCATTCTCGATTGAAGACTGCAAAGGCTGTTGTGCTTTATCGTTACTGTTATTTCTGATTTCGACACTGACTTCTGTATTTTTAGAAGTATCCATACTCTCATTGAAAACTAAATTTTCTTCGATCTTATTGTCTTTTTGAGATGTACCTACATCAATGTTATTTGATGTTAGTCTTTCTGGTTTAAATAAAACATCGCGGCTTAAAACTACATCTGTTAAACTCGGCACATAAACGCGATACCCTTTGCAATTTTCAATATATCCCACTAAATACCCTTTTATAGCTTTTCTGTCGAGCTTCCTTCTCTTTTCACGCGGTATATGTACAAAACATTCCGTCCCGAAAATTTTCAAATTTTCAATATTCGCCCCTTTGCCGTACCATAATTCATAAGGGGTCTGACCTGGCTGTTTTGACGGTCCCGACCTATTAATGACATACGCGGCTGTATTCGTCGCTTCAGCCCATAAGGACAAAGGTAATTCCGGCTTCGAGTATAACATTGACCGCGCAGCCTCGGCTATAGTTCGGTTTTCGCGCTCTGCGACACCATTCTGTTGAGGTGTGTACGGAACACTTACAGTGTGTTTTATGCCTTTATTGCACAAATAGCGCTCGACGTCCCCATTCTTAAATTCTTTCCCGCCGTCACTGTGAATTTCTTTTATGTTTTCCCCGAACAAGTTTTCAACTTCACTGCAGAATATTTGTAATTTATCAGCCACTTCTGATTTTTGCCGCATAAAATAAATTTGTCTAAACCCAGAGTAATCATCCTTAAAAATAAGAAAATATCGTTTCTTGCCAATCGATTCATGCTCCATCGGCCCGCATACATCGGCATGTATAATCTCGCGACATTTCGTAGCACGATCGCTTCTATTATGAAAGCTAAGTCTATGATGTTTTCCATAAGCACAACCTTCGCAAAAAATGTTATCATCTATTACATGAATTCCCTTATTTTTCAAAAAATATTTCACATATTTATAGTTTTGATGGCATAATCTTTCGTGCCATAGCTGTAAGCTTTCGTTGCAAGATTTAATATATTCTTTTTCACTATTTACATTTCCAGCTAAATTACATTTTTTTGGTGTTACAACACGTAAATTTACTTTGAATAAGTCGCCCCAAATCGAGCCGGTCGCTATAACTGCTCCGTCGCGTGAAAATACACATTTTTCTCCATACTCGGTAATCGCGTGATCAATCCCTCTTCTAATAACGGTAATTATTGAAAATAAATTTTGACTTAATTTCGGTACAAATAAGACGTCGTACATAATACCTGATATCCATTTTCCGTTTACATATGTTTCTATTTCAACATTACCTTTTCCATACGCAGGAGTAAGATCTCCATTACCTAATCGAATAGTAATTGGCTCTTCAAATTTGTCGAAATCACTAAAAAAATCTCGTCGGTGCGTCATGTGATCGGTTGCACCTGAGTCGACCAGCCAGACGTCTTCATTGTTGAATTCGCTGCTGCTTCCTACAAAAGCCTGCTTGTGGGCCGAACTCGAAGTCTGCTGCACCCCACCGCTGTTTCGTGTGCGAAAATTTCCATTCCTCTTAAAACAGTTCCTGCTGAGATGTCCTTTTGAGCCACATATGCGGCAACCAACACAATCTTTCCGTATGTGGTCTGTTTTGCCGCAAGTATAACATCCAGAAAAATTCTTTCGACGCTCATCCTGATTCGGTCTGTGGTGATAATTATTTTTCGAAAGCGATGTATTTGACGACCTTCGCTTCATTAATAGTGCCACAGCCATGTCCTCGGAGCCATCTTGTTCGAGAGTTCTAACTTCCTCAGTCATCAATCGCGCCGTCAAATTTTCGAGAGTTTTCTTCTTATCTTCCACGGAGTCCCACGCACTGTGAAAGTGATTAAATTTCCTAGGTAATATTGACAATATGCGTGTCAATATCATGGAATCTGGAACTGCACCTCCAAGGTTCTTCATTTTAGTCGTTAGCTATTCAATTTTTGCTAAATTATGACTGACACTTCCACCTGAGTCCCATTTGAAATCAAAAAATTGCTTTTGCACTATTGATAAATTTTCGTCAGACTTCATATCGTAAACTGTATTAAGTTTCTTCCACATTTCTCGTGCGGTTGTGCAACTCAAGAGCAACTCAAGAGGTTTTTTCTCAACTGATGTCACGATCAACCTGCGAGCTGTTTTATCAGCCTTTAAAAACTTTTGTAGGTTGACTTGATAATTTGCTGAATTTTCAGCTGGACGCTCTAGTTTTCCTTCACACACGCTAAGCGTCTCATCGTCTTCCTCTAGCAATGTACGTATCACAAAACGCCATTGAAGCCAATTATCACTGTCACGGAGCTTTTCTATTTTTAAACTCATCGACTCCATTTTCAGTTTTTCACACAACTCACTGCACTTTCTGAATGAATTATTTACACTGATAACTTGTATTATAACCTGGGCCCATAACCTGTTGAAGTGTACAAGACGAGCGCACGATTAGAACTCTCTTGAAAAAGCGTGGGAATCCTCCACACGCGCCTCGCGCCGTAACGTTCGTCGCCGTCAATTGCTTAACCGGCCGACGCGGCACGAAATAGCCGTTACCTCACAATATCCATAGGGTGTCGAGTTTTTTTTTCACGAAACACAAGAACCATCAGCGCCTTACTTCAACATATAGCTCCAAAGGAGCGAACTCGACGATTCTGCATACTTCTCACAGAAGAACCACCAAGATTATCGCAGAAACGGCATGTCTCAGCTTGTAACCCCACGAAAACCAGGATATCGCCGGTTCGGCATACCAAACGCACTGTGCAGCGGTGAAAACTCCAGAAAACGTGTTTTTTCGCATTAAGTAGCACTATAGCTGCGATTTCGATGATTCTGCATACGTCTCACAGAAGAACCACCAAGATTATCGCAGAAAATGCATATCTCAGTTTGTAACCCCACGAAAACCAAGATATCGCCGGTTCGGCATACCAAACGCACTCTGCAGCGGTGAAAACTCCAGAAAACGTATTTTTTCGCATTAAATAGCACTATAGCTGCGATTTCGATGATTCTGCATACTTCTAACAGAAGACTCACCAAGATTATCGCAGAAAATGCATATCTCAGCTTGTAACCCCACCAAAACCAAGATATCGCAGGCTCTGCATATCAATCGCACTGTGGAGTGGTGAAAACACCCGATAACGTGTTTCTCGTATTATATAGCTCGAATAAGCGATCTCGATGATCCTGCATACTTCTGACAGAAGTCTCACCAAGATTATCGCAGAAAATGCATATCTCAGCTTGTAACCCCACGAAAACCAAGCTATCGCCGGTTCTGCACATCAAACACACTTTGGAGTGGTGATAACCCCAGCTTACGTGTTTCTCGCATTATATAGCTCCAAAAGAGCGAACTCGACGATTCTGCATGCTTCTCACAGAAGAACCACCAAGATTATCGCAGAAAATGCATATCTCAGCTTATAACCCCACGAAAACCAAGATATCGCCGGTTCTGCATATCAAACACAGTGTGGAGTGGTGAAAACACCAACTTACGTGTTTCTCGCATTATATAGCTCCAAAAGAGCGAACTCGACGATTCTGCATACTTCTCACAGAAGAACCCCCAAGATTATCGCAGAAAATGCATATCTCAGCTTGTAACCCGACGAAAACCAAGATACCGCCGGCTCTGCATATCAATCGCACTGTGGAGTGGTCAAAACACCCGATAACGTGTTTCACGTATTATATAGCTCGAATAAGCGATCTCGATGATCCTGCATACTTCTGACAGAAGTCTCGCCAAGATTATCGCAGAAAATGCATATCTCAGCTTGTAACCCCACGAAAACCAAGCTATCGCCGGTTCTGCATATCAAACACACTGTGGGGTGGTGAAAACACCAGCTTACGTGTTTCTCGCATTATATAGCTCCAAAAGAGCGAACTCGACGATTCTGCATACTTCTCACAGAAGAACCACCAAGATTATCGCAGAAAATGCATATCTCAGCTTGTAACCCCACCAAAACCAAGATATCGCAGGCTCTGCATATCAATCGCACTGTGGAGTGGTGAAAACACCCGATAACGTGTTTCTCGTATTATATAGCTCCAAAAGAGCGAACTCGACGATTCTGCATACTTCTCACAGAAGAACCACCAAGATTATCGCAGAAAATGCATATCTCAGCTTGTAACCCCACGAAAACCAAGATATCGCCGGTTCGGCATACCAAACGCACTATAGAGTGGTGAAAACACCAGATAACGTGTTTCTCGCATTATATAGCTCCAAAAGAGCGATCTCGAGGATTCTGCATACTTTTCACGGAAGGAACGCCAAGATTATCGCAGAAAATGCATATCTCAGCTTGTAACCCCACGAAAACCAAGCTATCGCCGGTTCTGCATATCAAACACACTGTGGGGTGGTGAAAACACCAGCTTACGTGTTTCTCGCATTATATAGCTCCAAAAGAGCGAACTCGACGTTTCTGCATACTTCTCACAGAAGAACCACCAAGATTATCGCAGAAAATGCATATCTCAGCTTGTAACCCCACCAAAACCAAGATATCGCAGGCTCTGCATATCAATCGCACTGTGGAGTGGTGAAAACACCCGATAACGTGTTTCTCGCATTAAATAGCTCGAAAAGTGCGAAATCGACGATTCTGCATACTTCTGACTGAAGTATCACCAAGATTATGGTAGAAAATGCATATCCAGCTGGAAACCCCACGAAAACCAATATATCGGCGGTTCGGCATACCAAACGCACTATAGAGTGGTGAAAACACCAGATAACGTGTTTCTCGCATTAAATAGCTCCAAAAGAGCGATCTCGATGATTCAGCATACTTTTCACAGAAGAAGCACCAAGTTTATCGCAGAAAATGGATATCTAAGCTTGTAACCCCACGAAAACCAAGATATCGCAGGCTCTGCATATCAATCGCACTGTGGAGTGGTGAAAACACCCGATAACGTGTTTGTCGCATTAAATAGCTCGAAAAGTGCGAAATCGACGATTCTGCATACTTCTGACTGAAGTATCACCAAGATTATGGTAGAAAATGCATATCCAGCTGGAAACCCCACGAAAACCAATATATCGCCGGTTCGGCATACCAAACGCACTATAGAGTGGTGAAAACACCAGATAACGTGTTTCTCGCATTAAATAGCTCCAAAAGAGCGATCTCGATGATTCAGCATACTTTTCACAGAAGAAGCACCAAGTTTATCGCAGAAAATGGATATCTAAGCCTGTAACCCCACGAAAACCAAGATATCGCAGGCTCTGCATATCAATCGCACTGTGGAGTGGTGAAAACACCCGATAACGTGTTTCTCGCATTAAATAGCTCGAAAAGTGCGAAATCGACGATTCTGCATACTTCTGACTGAAGTATCACCAAGATTATGGTAGAAAATGCATATCCAGCTTGTAACCCGACGAAAACCAAGATACCGCCGGCTCTGCATATCAATCGCACTGTGGAGTGGTGAAAACACCCGATAACGTGTTTCTCGTATTATATAGCTCGAATAAGCGATCTCGCTGATCCTGCATACTTCTGACAGAAGTCTCACCAAGATTATCGCAGAAAATGCATATCTCAGCTTGTAACCCCACGAAAACCAAGCTATCGCCGGTTCTGCATATCAAACACACTGTGGAGTGGTGATAACACCAGCTTACGTGTTTCTCGCATTATATAGCTCCAAAAGAGCGAACTCGACGATTCTGCATACTTCTCACAGAAGAACCACCAAGATTATCGCAGACAATGCATATGTCAGCTTATAACCCCACGAAAACCAAGATATCGCCGGTTCTGCATATCAAACACAGTGTGGAGTGGTGAAAACACCAACTTACGTGTTTCTCGCATTATATAGCTCCAAAAGAGCGAACTCGACGATGCTGCATACTTCTCACCGAAGAACCACCAAGATTATCGCAGAAAATGCATCTCTCAGCTTGTAACCCCACGAAAACCAAGATATCGCCGGTTCGGCATACCAAACGCACTGTGGAGTGGTCAAAACACCAGCGTACGTGTTTCTCGCATTATATAGCCCCAAAAGAGCGAACTCGACGATTCTGCATACTTCTCACAGAAGAACCACCAAGATTATCGCAGAAAATGCATATCTCAGCTTATAACCCCACGAAAACCAAGATATCGCCGGTTCTGCATATCAAACACAGTGTGGAGTGGTGAAAACAACAACTTACGTGTTTCTCGCATTATATAGCTCCAAAAGAGCGAACTCGACGATTCTGCATACTTCTCACAGAAGAACCCCCAAGATTATCGCAGAAAATGCATATCTCAGCTTGTAACCCGACGAAAACCAAGATACCGCCGGCTCTGCATATCAATCGCACTGTGGAGTGGTCAAAACACCCGATAACGTGTTTCACGTATTATATAGCTCGAATAAGCGATCTCGATGATCCTGCATACTTCTGACAGAAGTCTCACCAAGATTATCGCAGAAAATGCATATCTCAGCTTGTAACCCCACGAAAACCAAGCTATCGCCGGTTCTGCATATCAAACACACTTTGGAGTGGTGATAACCCCAGCTTACGTGTTTCTCTCATTATATAGCTCCAAAAGAGCGAACTCGACGATTCTGCATACTTCTCACAGAAGAACCACCAAGATTATCGCAGAAAATGCATGTCTCAGCTTGAAACCCCACGAAAACCATGATATCGGCGGCTCTGCATATCAAACGAACTGTGGAGTGGTGAATACTCCAGAAAACGTGTGTCTCGCATTAAATAGCTCCAACAGAGCGATCTCGAGGATTCTGCATACTTTTCACGGAAGGAACGCCAAGATTATCGCAGAAAATGCATATCTCAGCTTGTAACCCCACGAAAACCAAGATATCGCCGGTTCGGCATACCAAACGCACTGTGGAATGGTGAAAACACCAGCTTACGTGTTTCTCGCATTATATAGCTCCAAAAGACCGAACTCGACGATTCTGCATACTTCTCACAGAAGAACCACCAAGATTATCGCAGAAAATGCATATCTCAGCTTGTAACCCGACGAAAACCAAGATATCGCAGGCTCTGCATATCAATCGCACTGTGGAGTGGTGAAAACACCCGATAACGTGTTTCTCGCATTAAATAGCTCCAAAAGAGCGATCTCGATGATTCAGCATACTTTTCACAGAAGAAGCACCAAGTTTATCGCAGAAAATGGATATCTAAGCCTGTAACCCCACGAAAACCAAGATATCGCAGGCTCTGCATATCAATCGCACTGTGGAGTGGTGAAAACACCCGATAACGTGTTTCTCGTATTATATAGCTCCAAAAGAGCGAACTCGACGATTCTGCATACTTCTCACAGAAGAACCACCAAGATTATCGCAGAAAATGCATATCTCAGCTTGTAACCCCACCAAAACCAAGATATCGCAGGCTCTGCGTATCAATCGCACTGTGGAGTGGTGAAAACACCCGATAACGTGTTTCTCGCATTAAATAGCTCGAAAAGTGCGAAATCGACGATTCTGCATACTTCTGACTGAAGTATCACCAAGATTATGGTAGAAAATGCATATCTCAGCTTATAACCCCACGAAAACCAAGATATCGCCGGTTCTGCATATCAAACACACTTTGGAGTGGTGATAACCCCAGCTTACGTGTTTCTCGCATTACATAGCTCCAAAAGAGCGAACTCGACGATTCTGCATACTTCTCACAGAAGAACCACCAAGATTATCGCAGAAAATGCATGTCTCAGCTTGAAACCCCACGAAAACCATGATATCGGCGGCTCTGCATATCAAACGAACTGTGGAGTGGTGATAACCCCAGCTTACGTGTTTCTCGCATTACATAGCTCCAAAAGAGCGAACTCGACGATTCTGCATACTTCTCACAGAAGAACCACCAAGATTATCGCAGAAAATGCATGTCTCAGCTTGAAACCCCACGAAAACCATGATATCGGCGGCTCTGCATATCAAACGAACTGTGGAGTGGTGAATACTCCAGAAAACGTGTGTCTTGCATTAAATAGCTCCAAAAGAGCGATTTCGATGATTCTGCATACTTCTAACAGAAGACTCACCAAGATTATCGCAGAAAATGCATATCTCAGCTTGTAACCCCACGAAAACCAAGCTATCGCCGGTTCTGCATATCAAACACACTGTGGAGTGGTGATGACACCAGCTTACGTGTTTCTCGCATTATATAGCTCCAAAAGAGCGAACTCGACGATTCTGCATACTTCTCACAGAAGAACCACCAAGATTATCGCAGACAATGCATACCTCAGCTTATAACCCCACGAAAACCAAGATATCGCCGGTTCTGCATATCAAACACAGTGTGGAGTGGTGAAAACACCAACTTACGTGTTTCTCGCATTATATAGCTCCAAAAGAGCGAACTCGACGATTCTGCATACTTCTCACAGAAGAACCCCCAAGATTATCGCAGAAAATGCATATCTCAGCTTGTAACCCGACGAAAACCAAGATACCGCCGACTCTGCATATCAATCGCACTGTGGAGTGGTCAAAACACCCGATAACGTGTTTCACGTATTATATAGCTCGAATAAGCGATCTCGATGATCCTGCATACTTCTGACAGAAGTCTCGCCAAGATTATCGCAGAAAATGCATATCTCAGCTTGTAACCCCACGAAAACCAAGCTATCGCCGGTTCTGCATATCAAACACACTTTGGAGTGGTGATAACCCCAGCTTACGTGTTTCTCGCATTATATAGCTCCAAAAGAGCGAACTCGACGATTCTGCATACTTCTCACAGAAGAACCACCAAGATTATCGCAGAAAATGCATGTCTCAGCTTGAAAACCCACGAAAACCATGATATCGGCGGCTCTGCATATCAAACGAACTGTGGAGTGGTGAATACTCCAGAAAACGTGTGTCTCGCATTAAATAGCTCCAAAAGAGCGATCTCGAGGATTCTGCATACTTTTCACGGAAGGAACGCCAAGATTATCGCAGAAAATGCATATCTCAGCTTGTAACCCCACGAAAACCAAGCTATCGCCGGTTCTGCATATCAAACACACTGTGGGGTGGTGAAAACACCAGCTTACGTGTTTCTCGCATTATATAGCTCCAAAAGAGCGAACTCGACGATTCTGCATACTTCTCACAGAAGAACCACCAAGATTATCGCAGAAAATGCATATCTCAGCTTGTAACCCCACCAAAACCAAGATATCGCAGGCTCTGCATATCAATCGCACTGTGGAGTGGTGAAAACACCCGAGAACGTGTTTCTCGTATTATATAGCTCGAATAAGCGATCTCGATGATCCTGCATACTTCTGACAGAAGTCTCACCAAGATTATCGCAGAAAATGCATATCTCAGCTTGTAACCCCACGAAAACCAAGCTATCGCCGGTTCTGCATATCAAACACACTTTGGAGTGGTGATAACCCCAGCTTACGTGTTTCTCGCATTATATAGCTCCAAAAGAGCAAACTCGACGATTCTGCATGCTTCTCACTGAAGAACCACCAAGATTATCGCAGAAAATGCATGTCTCAGCTTGAAACCCCACGAAAACCAAGATATCGCCGGTTCGGCATACCAAACGCACTGTGGAGTGGTGAAAACATCAGCTTACGTGTTTCTCGCATTATATAGCTCCAAAAGAGCGAACTCGACGATTCTGCATACTTCTCACAGAAGAACCACCAAGATTATCGCAGAAAATGCATATCTCAGCTTGTAACCCCACGAAAACCAAGATATCGCCGGTTCGGCATACCAAACGCACTATAGAGTGGTGAAAACACCAGATAACGTGTTTCTCGCATTATATAGCTCCAAAAGAGCGATCTCGAGGATTCTGCATACTTTTCACGGAAGGAACGCCAAGATTATCGCAGAAAATGCATATCTCAGCTTGTAACCCCACGAAAACCAAGCTATCGCCGGTTCTGCATATCAAACACACTGTGGGGTGGTGAAAACACCAGCTTACGTGTTTCTCGCATTATATAGCTCCAAAAGAGCGAACTCGACGTTTCTGCATACTTCTCACAGAAGAACCACCAAGATTATCGCAGAAAATGCATATCTCAGCTTGTAACCCCACCAAAACCAAGATATCGCAGGCTCTGCATATCAATCGCACTGTGGAGTGGTGAAAACACCCGATAACGTGTTTCTCGCATTAAATAGCTCGAAAAGTGCGAAATCGACGATTCTGCATACTTCTTACTGAAGTATCACCAAGATTATGGTAGAAAATGCATATTCAGCTTGTAACCCGACGAAAACCAAGATACCGCCGGCTCTGCATATCAATCGCACTGTGGAGTGGTGAAAACACCCGATAACGTGTTTCTCGTATTATATAGCTCGAATAAGCGATCTCGATGATCCTGCATACTTCTGACAGAAGTCTCACCAAGATTATCGCAGAAAATGCATATCTCAGCTTGTAACCCCACGAAAACCAAGCTATCGCCGGTTCTGCATATCAAACACACTTTGGAGTGGTGATAACCCCAGCTTACGTGTTTCTCGCATTACATAGCTCCAAAAGAGCGAACTCGACGATTCTGCATACTTCTCACAGAAGAACCACCAAGATTATCGCAGAAAATGCATGTCTCAGCTTGAAACCCCACGAAAACCATGATATCGGCGGCTCTGCATATCAAACGAACTGTGGAGTGGTGAATACTCCAGAAAACGTGTGTCTCGCATTAAATAGCTCCAAAATAGCGATCTCGATGATTCTGCATACTTTTCACGGAAGGAACGCCAAGATTATCGCAGAAAATGCATATCTCAGCTTGTAACCCCACGAAAACCAAGCTATCGCCGGTTCTGCATATCAAACACACTGTGGAGTGGTGATAACACCAGCTTACGTGTTTCTCGCATTATATAGCTCCAAAAGAGCGAACTCGACGATTCTGCATACTTCTCACAGAAGAACCACCAAGATTATCGCAGAAAATGCATATCTCAGCTTATAACCCCACGAAAACCAAGATATCGCCGGTTCTGCATATCAAACACAGTGTGGAGTGGTGAAAACAACAACTTACGTGTTTCTCGCATTATATAGCTCCAAAAGAGCGAACTCGACGATTCTGCATACTTCTCACAGAAGAACCCCCAAGATTATCGCTGAAAATGCATATCTCAGCTTGTAACCCGACGAAAACCAAGATACCGCCGGCTCTGCATATCAATCGCACTGTGGAGTGGTCAAAACACCCGATAACGTGTTTCACGTATTATATAGCTCGAATAAGCGATCTCGATGATCCTGCATACTTCTGACAGAAGTCTCACCAAGATTATCGCAGAAAATGCATATCTCAGCTTGTAACCCCACGAAAACCAAGCTATCGCCGGTTCTGCATATCAAACACACTTTGGAGTGGTGATAACCCCAGCTTACGTGTTTCTCTCATTATATAGCTCCAAAAGAGCGAACTCGACGATTCTGCATACTTCTCACAGAAGAACCACCAAGATTATCGCAGAAAATGCATGTCTCAGCTTGAAACCCCACGAAAACCATGATATCGGCGGCTCTGCATATCAAACGAACTGTGGAGTGGTGAATACTCCAGAAAACGTGTGTCTCGCATTAAGTAGCTCCAAAAGAGCGATCTCGAGGATTCTGCATACTTTTCACGGAAGGAACGCCAAGATTATCGCAGAAAATGCATATCTCAGCTTGTAACCCCACGAAAACCAAGCTATCGCCGGTTCTGCATATCAAACACACTGTGGGGTGGTGAAAACACCAGCTTACGTGTTTCTCGCATTATATAGCTCCAAAAGAGCGAACTCGACGATTCTGCATACTTCTCACAGAAGAACCACCAAGATTATCGCAGAAAATGCATATCTCAGCTTGTAACCCCACCAAAACCAACATATCGCAGGCTCTGCATATCAATCGCACTGTGGAGTGGTGAAAACACCCGATAACGTGTTTCTCGCATTAAATAGCTCGAAAAGTGCAAAATCGACGATTCTGCATACTTCTGACTGAAGTATCACCAAGATTATGGTAGAAAATGCATATCCAGCTGGCAACCCCACGAAAACCAATATATCGCCGGTTCGGCATACCAAACGCACTATAGAGTGGTGAAAACACCAGATAACGTGTTTCTCGCATTAAATAGCTCCAAAAGAGCGATCTCGATGATTCAGCATACTTTTCACAGAAGAAGCACCAAGTTTATCGCAGAAAATGGATATCTAAGCTTGTAACCCCACGAAAACCAAGATATCGCCGGTTCTGCATATCAAACGCACTGTGGAGTGGTGAAAACACCAGATAACGTGTTTCTTGCATTATATAGCTCCAAAGGAGCGAACTCGAAGATTCTGCATACTTCTCACAGAAGAACCACCAAGATTATCGCAGACAATGCATATGTCAGCTTATAACCCCACGAAAACCAAGATATCGCCGGTTCTGCATATCAAACACAGTGTGGAGTGGTGAAAACACCAACTTACGTGTTTCTCGCATTATATAGCTCCAAAAGAGCGAACTCGACGATGCTGCATACTTCTCACCGAAGAACCACCAAGATTATCGCAGAAAATGCATCTCTCAGCTTGTAACCCCACGAAAACCAAGATATCGCCGGTTCTGCATATCAAACACACTTTGGAGTGGTGATAACCCCAGCTTACGTGTTTCTCGCATTACATAGCTCCAAAAGAGCGAACTCGACGATTCTGCATACTTCTCACAGAAGAACCACCAAGATTATCGCAGAAAATGCATGTCTCAGCTTGTAACCCCACGAAAACCAAGCTATCGCCGGTTCTGCATATCAAACACACTTTGGAGTGGTGATAACCCCAGCTTACGTGTTTCTCTCATTATATAGCTCCAAAAGAGCGAACTCGACGATTCTGCATACTTCTCACAGAAGAACCACCAAGATTATCGCAGAAAATGCATATCTCAGCTTGTAACCCCACCAAAACCAAGATATCGCAGGCTCTGCGTATCAATCGCACTGTGGAGTGGTGAAAACACCCGATAACGTGTTTCTCGCATTAAATAGCTCGAAAAGTGCGAAATCGACGATTCTGCATACTTCTGACTGAAGTATCACCAAGATTATGCTAGAAAATGCATATCTCAGCTTATAACCCCACGAAAACCAAGATATCGCCGGTTCTGCATATCAAACACAGTGTGGAGTGGTGAAAACACCAACTTACGTGTTTCTCGCATTATATAGCTCCAAAAGAGCGAACTCGACGATGCTGCATACTTCTCACCGAAGAACCACCAAGATTATCGCAGAAAATGCATCTCTCAGCTTGTAACCCCACCAAAACCAAGATATCGCAGGCTCTGCGTATCAATCGCACTGTGGAGTGGTGAAAACACCCGATAACGTGTTTCTCGCATTAAATAGCTCGAAAAGTGCGAAATCGACGATTCTGCATACTTCTGACTGAAGTATCACCAAGATTATGGTAGAAAATGCATATCTCAGCTTATAACCCCACGAAAACCAAGATATCGCCGGTTCTGCATATCAAACACACTTTGGAGTGGTGATAACCCCAGCTTACGTGTTTCTCGCATTACATAGCTCCAAAAGAGCGAACTCGATGATTCTGCATACTTCTCACAGAAGAACCACCAAGATTATCGCAGAAAATGCATGTCTCAGCTTGAAACCCCACGAAAACCATGATATCGGCGGCTCTGCATATCAAACGAACTGTGGAGTGGTGATAACCCCAGCTTACGTGTTTCTCGCATTACATAGCTCCAAAAGAGCGAACTCGACGATTCTGCATACTTCTCACAGAAGAACCACCAAGATTATCGCAGAAAATGCATGTCTCAGCTTGAAACCCCACGAAAACCATGATATCGGCGGCTCTCCATGTCAAACGAACTGTGGAGTGGTGAATACTCCAGAAAACGTGTGTCTTGCATTAAATAGCTCCAAAAGAGCGATTTCGATGATTCTGCATACTTCTAACAGAAGACTCACCAAGATTATCGCAGAAAATGCATATCTCAGCTTGTAACCCCACGAAAACCAAGCTATCGCCGGTTCTGCATATCAAACACACTGTGGAGTGGTGATGACACCAGCTTACGTGTTTCTCGCATTACATAGCTCCAAAAGAGCGAACTCGACGATTCTGCATACTTCTCACAGAAGAACCACCAAGATTATCGCAGACAATGCATATGTCAGCTTATAACCCCACGAAAACCAAGATATCGCCGGTTCTGCATATCAAACACAGTGTGGAGTGGTGAAAACACCAACTTACGTGTTTCTCGCATTATATAGCTCCAAAAGAGCGAACTCGACGATGCTGCATACTTCTCACCGAAGAACCACCAAGATTATCGCAGAAAATGCATCTCTCAGCTTGTAACCCCACGAAAACCAAGATATCGCCGGTTCGGCATACCAAACGCACTGTGGAGTGGTCAAAACACCAGCGTACGTGTTTCTCGCATTATATAGCCCCAAAAGAGCGAACTCGACGATTCTGCATACTTCTCACAGAAGAACCACCAAGATTATCGCAGAAAATGCATATCTCAGCTTATAACCCCACGAAAACCAAGATATCGCCGGTTCTGCATATCAAACACAGTGTGGAGTGGTGAAAGCACCAACTTACGTGTTTCTCGCATTATATAGCTCCAAAAGAGCGAACTCGACGATTCTGCATACTTCTCACAGAAGAACCCCCAAGATTATCGCAGAAAATGCATATCTCAGCTTGTAACCCGACGAAAACCAAGATACCGCCGGCTCTGCATATCAATCGCACTGTGGAGTGGTCAAAACACCCGATAACGTGTTTCACGTATTATATAGCTCGAATAAGCGATCTCGATGATCCTGCATACTTCTGACAGAAGTCTCGCCAAGATTATCGCAGAAAATGCATATCTCAGCTTGTAACCCCACGAAAACCAAGCTATCGCCGGTTCTGCATATCAAACACACTTTGGAGTGGTGATAACCCCAGCTTACGTGTTTCTCGCATTATATAGCTCCAAAAGAGCGAACTCGACGATTCTGCATACTTCTCACAGAAGAACCACCAAGATTATCGCAGAAAATGCATGTCTCAGCTTGAAACCCCACGAAAACCATGATATCGGCGGCTCTGCATATCAAACGAACTGTGGAGTGGTGAATACTCCAGAAAACGTGTGTCTCGCATTAAATAGCTCCAAAAGAGCGATCTCGAGGATTCTGCATACTTTTCACGGAAGGAACGCCAAGATTATCGCAGAAAATGCATATCTCAGCTTGTAACCCCACGAAAACCAAGCTATCGCCGGTTCTGCATATCAAACACACTGTGGGGTGGTGAAAACACCAGCTTACGTGTTTCTCGCATTATATAGCTCCAAAAGAGCGAACTCGACGATTCTGCATACTTCTCACAGAAGAACCACCAAGATTATCGCAGAAAATGCATATCTCAGCTTGTAACCCCACCAAAACCAAGATATCGCAGGCTCTGCATATCAATCGCACTGTGGAGTGGTGAAAACACCCGAGAACGTGTTTCTCGTATTATATAGCTCGAATAAGCGATCTCGATGATCCTGCATACTTCTGACAGAAGTCTCACCAAGATTATCGCAGAAAATGCATATCTCAGCTTGTAACCCCACGAAAACCAAGCTATCGCCGGTTCTGCATATCAAACACACTTTGGAGTGGTGATAACCCCAGCTTACGTGTTTCTCGCATTATATAGCTCCAAAAGAGCGAACTCGACGATTCTGCATGCTTCTCACAGAAGAACCACCAAGATTATCGCAGAAAATGCATGTCTCAGCTTGAAACCCCACGAAAACCAAGATATCGCCGGTTCGGCATACCAAACGCACTGTGGAGTGGTGAAAACACCAGCTTACGTGTTTCTCGCATTATATAGCTCCAAAAGAGCGAACTCGACGATTCTGCATACTTCTCACAGAAGAACCACCAAGATTATCGCAGAAAATGCATATCTCAGCTTGTAACCCCACGAAAACCAAGATATCGCCGGTTCGGCATACCAAACGCACTATAGAGTGGTGAAAACACCAGATAACGTGTTTCTCGCATTATATAGCTCCAAAAGAGCGATCTCGAGGATTCTGCATACTTTTCACGGAAGGAACGCCAAGATTATCGCAGAAAATGCATATCTCAGCTTGTAACCCCACGAAAACCAAGCTATCGCCGGTTCTGCATATCAAACACACTGTGGGGTGGTGAAAACACCAGCTTACGTGTTTCTCGCATTATATAGCTCCAAAAGAGCGAACTCGACGTTTCTGCATACTTCTCACAGAAGAACCACCAAGATTATCGCAGAAAATGCATATCTCAGCTTGTAACCCCACCAAAACCAAGATATCGCAGGCTCTGCATATCAATCGCACTGTGGAGTGGTGAAAACACCCGATAACGTGTTTCTCGCATTAAATAGCTCGAAAAGTGCGAAATCGACGATTCTGCATACTTCTGACTGAAGTATCACCAAGATTATGGTAGAAAATGCATATCCAGCTGGAAACCCCACGAAAACCAATATATCGGCGGTTCGGCATACCAAACGCACTATAGAGTGGTGAAAACACCAGATAACGTGTTTCTCGCATTAAATAGCTCCAAAAGAGCGATCTCGATGATTCAGCATACTTTTCACAGAAGAAGCACCAAGTTTATCGCAGAAAATGGATATCTAAGCCTGTAACCCCACGAAAACCAAGATATCGCAGGCTCTGCATATCAATCGCACTGTGGAGTGGTGAAAACACCCGATAACGTGTTTCACGTATTATATAGCTCGAATAAGCGATCTCGATGATCCTGCATACTTCTGACAGAAGTCTCACCAAGATTATCGCAGAAAATGCATATCTCAGCTTGTAACCCCACGAAAACCAAGCTATCGCCGGTTCTGCATATCAAACACACTTTGGAGTGGTGATAACCCCAGCTTACGTGTTTCTCTCATTATATAGCTCCAAAAGAGCGAACTCGACGATTCTGCATACTTCTCACAGAAGAACCACCAAGATTATCGCAGAAAATGCATGTCTCAGCTTGAAACCCCACGAAAACCATGATATCGGCGGCTCTGCATATCAAACGAACTGTGGAGTGGTGAATACTCCAGAAAACGTGTGTCTCGCATTAAATAGCTCCAAAAGAGCGATATCGAGGATTCTGCATACTTTTCACGGAAGGAACGCCAAGATTATCGCAGAAAATGCATATCTCAGCTTGTAACCCCACGAAAACCAAGCTATCGCCGGTTCTGCATATCAAACACACTGTGGGGTGGTGAAAACACCAGCTTACGTGTTTCTCGCATTATATAGCTCCAAAAGAGCGAACTCGACGATTCTGCATACTTCTCACAGAAGAACCACCAAGATTATCGCAGAAAATGCATATCTCAGCTTGTAACCCCACCAAAACCAAGATATCGCAGGCTCTGCATATCAATCGCACTGTGGAGTGGTGAAAACACCCGATAACGTGTTTCTCGCATTAAATAGCTCGAAAAGTGCGAAATCGACGATTCTGCATACTTCTGACTGAAGTATCACCAAGATTATGGTAGAAAATGCATATCCAGCTGGCAACCCCACGAAAACCAATATATCGCCGGTTCGGCATACCAAACGCACTATAGAGTGGTGAAAACACCAGATAACGTGTTTCTCGCATTAAATAGCTCCAAAAGAGCGATCTCGATGATTCAGCATACTTTTCACAGAAGAAGCACCAAGTTTATCGCAGAAAATGGATATCTAAGCTTGTAACCCCACGAAAACCAAGATATCGCCGGTTCTGCATATCAAACGCACTGTGGAGTGGTGAAAACACCAGATAACGTGTTTCTCGCATTATATAGCTCCAAAGGAGCGAACTCGACGATTCTGCATACTTCTCACAGAAGAACCACCAAGCGTATCGCAGAAACGGCATGTCTCAGCTTGTATCCCCACGAAAACCAAGATATCGCCGGTTCGGCATACCAAACGCACTGTGGAGTGGTGAAAACACCAGCTTACGTGTTTCTCGCATTATATAGCTCCAAAAGAGCGAACTCGACGATTCTGCATACTTCTCACAGAAGAACCACCAAGATTATCGCAGAAAATGCATATCTCAGCTTGTAACCCCACGAAAACCAAGATATCGCCGGTTCGGCACACCAAACGCACTATGCAGCGGTGAAAACTCCAGAAAACGTGTTTTTTCGCATTAAGTAGCACTATAGCTGCGATTTCGATGATTCTGCATACGTCTCACAGAAGAAACACCAAGATTATCCGAGACAATGCATATCTCAGCTTGTAACCCCACGAAAACCAAGATATCGCCGGTTCGGCATACCAAACGCACTGTGGAATGGTGAAAACACCAGCTTACGTGTTTCTCGCATTATATAGCTCCAAAAGACCGAACTCGACGATTCTGCATACTTCTCACAGAAGAACCCCCAAGATTATCGCAGAAAATGCATATCTCAGCTTGTAACCCGACGAAAACCAAGATACCGCCGGCTCTGCATATCAATCGCACTGTGGAGTGGTGAAAACACCCGATAACGTGTTTCTCGTATTATATAGCTCGAATAAGCGATCTCGATGATCCTGCATACTTCTGACAGAAGTCTCACCAAGATTATCGCAGAAAATGCATATCTCAGCTTGTAACCCCACGAAAACCAAGCTATCGCCGGTTCTGCATATCAAACACACTTTGGAGTGGTGATAACCCCAGCTTACGTGTTTCTCGCATTATATAGCTCCAAAAGAGCGAACTCGACGATTCTGCATGCTTCTCACAGAAGAACCACCAAGATTATCGCAGAAAATGCATGTCTCAGCTTGAAACCCCACGAAAACCAAGATATCGCCGGTTCGGCATACCAAACGCACTGTGGAGTGGTGAAAACACCAGCTTACGTGTTTCTCGCATTATATAGCTCCAAAAGAGCGAACTCGACGATTCTGCATACTTCTCACAGAAGAACCACCAAGATTATCGCAGAAAATGCATATCTCAGCTTGTAACCCCACCAAAACCAAGATATCGCAGGCTCTGCATATCAATCGCACTGTGGAGTGCTGCAAACACCCGATAACGTGTTTCTCGCATTATATAGCTCCAAAAGAGCGAACTCGACGATTCTGCATACTTCTCACAGAAGAACCACAAAGATTATCGCAGAAAATGCATATCTCAGCTTGTAACCCCACCAAAACCAAGATATCGCAGGCTCTGCATATCAATCGCACTGTGGAGTGGTGAAAACACCCGATAACGTGTTTCTCGCATTAAATAGCTCGAAAAGTGCGAAATCGACGATTCTGCATACTTCTGACTGAAGTATCACCAAGATTATGGTAGAAAATGCATATCCAGCTGGAAACCCCACGAAAACCAATATATCGCCGGTTCGGCATACCAAACGCACTATAGAGTGGTGAAAACACCAGATAACGTGTTTCTCGCATTAAATAGCTCCAAAAGAGCGATCTCGATGATTCAGCATACTTTTCACAGAAGAAGCACCAAGTTTATCGCAGAAAATGGATATCTAAGCTTGTAACCCCACGAAAACCAAGATATCGCAGGCTCTGCATATCAATCGCACTGTGGAGTGGTGAAAACACCCGATAACGTGTTTCTCGCATTAAATAGCTCGAAAAGTGCGAAATCGACGATTCTGCATACTTCTGACTGAAGTATCACCAAGATTATGGTAGAAAATGCATATCCAGCTGGAAACCCCACGAAAACCAATATATCGCCGGTTCGGCATACCAAACGCACTATAGAGTGGTGAAAACACCAGATAACGTGTTTCTCGCATTAAATAGCTCCAAAAGAGCGATCTCGATGATTCAGCATACTTTTCACAGAAGAAGCACCAAGTTTATCGCAGAAAATGGATATCTAAGCCTGTAACCCCACGAAAACCAAGATATCGCAGGCTCTGCATATCAATCGCACTGTGGAGTGGTGAAAACACCCGATAACGTGTTTCTCGCATTAAATAGCTCGAAAAGTGCGAAATCGACGATTCTGCATACTTCTGACTGAAGTATCACCAAGATTATGGTAGAAAATGCATATCCAGCTTGTAACCCGACGAAAACCAAGATACCGCCGGCTCTGCATATCAATCGCACTGTGGAGTGGTGAAAACACTCGATAACGTGTTTCTCGTATTATATAGCTCGAATAAGCGATCTCGATGATCCTGCATACTTCTGACAGAAGTCTCACCAAGATTATCGCAGAAAATGCATATCTCAGCTTGTAACCCCACGAAAACCAAGCTATCGCCGGTTCTGCATATCAAACACACTTTGGAGTGGTGATAACCCCAGCTTACGTGTTTCTCGCATTACATAGCTCCAAAAGAGCGAACTCGACGATTCTGCATACTTCTCACAGAAGAACCACCAAGATTATCGCAGAAAATGCATGTCTCAGCTTGAAACCCCACGAAAACCATGATATCGGCGGCTCTGCATATCAAACGAACTGTGGAGTGGTGAATACTCCAGAAAACGTGTGTCTTGCATTAAATAGCTCCAAAAGAGCGATCTCGATGATTCTGCATACTTTTCACGGAAGGAACGCCAAGATTATCGCAGAAAATGCATATCTCAGCTTGTAAAGCCACGAAAACCAAGATATCGCCGGCTCTGCATATCAATCGCACTGTGGAGTGGTGAAAACACCCGATAACGTGTTTCTCGTATTATATAGCTCGAATAAGCGATCTCGATGATCCTGCATACTTCTGACAGAAGTCTCACCAAGATTATCGCAGAAAATGCATATCTCAGCTTGTAACCCCACGAAAACCAAGCTATCGCCGGTTCTGCATATCAAACACACTTTGGAGTGGTGATAACCCCAGCTTACGTGTTTCTCGCATTATATAGCTCCAAAAGAGCGAACTCGACGATTCTGCATGCTTCTCACAGAAGAACCACCAAGATTATCGCAGAAAATGCATGTCTCAGCTTGAAACCCCAAGAAAACCAAGATATCGCCGGTTCGGCATACCAAACGCACTGTGGAGTGGTGAAAACACCAGCTTACGTGTTTCTCGCATTAAATAGCTCGAAAAGTGCGAAATCGACGATTCTGCATACTTCTGACTGAAGTATCACCAAGATTATGGTAGAAAATGCATATCCAGCTGGAAACCCCACGAAAACCAATATATCGCCGGTTCGGCATACCAAACGCACTATAGAGTGGTGAAAACACCCGATAACGTGTTTCTCGCATTATATAGCTCCAAAAGAGCGAACTCGACGATTCTGCATACTTCTCACAGAAGAACCACAAAGATTATCGCAGAAAATGCATATCTCAGCTTGTAACCCCACCAAAACCAAGATATCGCAGGCTCTGCATATCAATCGCACTGTGGAGTGGTGAAAACACCCGATAACGTGTTTCTCGCATTAAATAGCTCGAAAAGTGCGAAATCGACGATTCTGCATACTTCTGACTGAAGTATCACCAAGATTATGGTAGAAAATGCATATCCAGCTGGAAACCCCACGAAAACCAATATATCGCCGGTTCGGCATACCAAACGCACTATAGAGTGGTGAAAACACCAGATAACGTGTTTCTCGCATTAAATAGCTCCAAAAGAGCGATCTCGATGATTCAGCATACTTTTCACAGAAGAAGCACCAAGTTTATCGCAGAAAATGGATATCTAAGCTTGTAACCCCACGAAAACCAAGATATCGCAGGCTCTGCATATCAATCGCACTGTGGAGTGGTGAAAACACCCGATAACGTGTTTCTCGCATTAAATAGCTCGAAAAGTGCGAAATCGACGATTCTGCATACTTCTGACTGAAGTATCACCAAGATTATGGTAGAAAATGCATATCCAGCTGGAAACCCCACGAAAACCAATATATCGCCGGTTCGGCATACCAAACGCACTATAGAGTGGTGAAAACACCAGATAACGTGTTTCTCGCATTAAATAGCTCCAAAAGAGCGATCTCGATGATTCAGCATACTTTTCACAGAAGAAGCACCAAGTTTATCGCAGAAAATGGATATCTAAGCCTGTAACCCCACGAAAACCAAGATATCGCAGGCTCTGCATATCAATCGCACTGTGGAGTGGTGAAAACACCCGATAACGTGTTTCTCGCATTAAATAGCTCGAAAAGTGCGAAATCGACGATTCTGCATACTTCTGACTGAAGTATCACCAAGATAATGGTAGAAAATGCATATCCAGCTTGTAACCCGACGAAAACCAAAATACCGCCGGCTCTGCATATCAATCGCACTGTGGAGTGGTGAAAACACCCGATAACGTGTTTCTCGTATTATATAGCTCGAATAAGCGATCTCGATGATCCTGCATACTTCTGACAGAAGTCTCACCAAGATTATCGCAGAAAATGCATATCTCAGCTTGTAACCCCACGAAAACCAAGCTATCGCCGGTTCTGCATATCAAACACACTTTGGAGTGGTGATAACCCCAGCTTACGTGTTTCTCGCATTACATAGCTCCAAAAGAGCGAACTCGACGATTCTGCATACTTCTCACAGAAGAACCACCAAGATTATCGCAGAAAATGCATGTCTCAGCTTGAAACCCCACGAAAACCATGATATCGGCGGCTCTGCATATCAAACGAACTGTGGAGTGGTGAATACTCCAGAAAACGTGTGTCTTGCATTAAATAGCTCCAAAAGAGCGATCTCGATGATTCTGCATACTTTTCACGGAAGGAACGCCAAGATTATCGCAGAAAATGCATATCTCAGCTTGTAAAGCCACGAAAACCAAGATATCGCCAGCTCTGCATATCAATCGTACTGTGGAGTGGTGAAAACACCCGATAACGTGTTTCTCGTATTATATAGCTCGAATAAGCGATCTCGATGATCCTGCATACTTCTGACAGAAGTCTCACCAAGATTATCGCAGAAAATGCATATCTCAACTTGTAACCCCACGAAAACCCAGCTATCGCCGGTTCTGCATATCAAACACACTGTGGGGTGGTGAAAACACCAGCTTACGTGTTTCTCGCATTATATAGCTCCAAAAGAGCGAACTCGACGATTCTGCATACTTCTCACAGAAGAACCACCAAGATTATCGCAGAAAATGCATATCTCAGCTTGTAACCCCACCAAAACCAAGATATCGCAGGCTCTGCGTATCAATCGCACTGTGGAGTGGTGAAAACACCCGATAACGTGTTTCTCGCATTAAATAGCTCGAAAAGTGCGAAATCGACGATTCTGCATACTTCTGACTGAAGTATCACCAAGATTATGGTAGAAAATGCATACCCAGCTGGAAACCCCACGAAAACCAATATATCGCCGGTTCGGCATACCAAACGCACTATAGAGTGGTGAAAACACCAGATAACGTGTTTCTCGCATTAAATAGCTCCAAAAGAGCGATCTCGATGATTCAGCATACTTTTCACAGAAGAAGCACCAAGTTTATCGCAGAAAATGGATATCTAAGCTTGTAACCCCACGAAAACCAAGATATCGCCGGTTCTGCATATCAAACGCACTGTGGAGTGGTGAAAACACCAGATAACGTGTTTCTCGCATTATATAGCTCCAAAGGAGCGAACTCGACGATTCTGCATACTTCTCACAGAAGAACCACCAAGCGTATCGCAGAAACGGCATGTCTCAGCTTGTATCCCCACGAAAACCAAGATATCGCCGGTTCGGCATACCAAACGCACTGTGGAGTGGTGAAAACACCAGCTTACGTGTTTCTCGCATTATATAGCTCCAAAAGAGCGAACTCGACGATTCTGCATACTTCTCACAGAAGAACCACCAAGATTATCGCAGAAAATGCATATCTCAGCTTGTAACCCCACGAAAACCAAGATATCGCCGGTTCGGCATACCAAACGCACTATGCAGCGGTGAAAACTCCAGAAAACGTGTTTTTTCGCATTAAGTAGCACTATAGCTGCGATTTCGATGATTCTGCATACGTCTCACAGAAGAAACACCAAGATTATCCGAGACAATGCATATCTCAGCTTGTAACCCCACGAAAACCAAGATATCGCCGGTTCGGCATACCAAACGCACTGTGGAATGGTGAAAACACCAGCTTACGTGTTTCTCGCATTATATAGCTCCAAAAGACCGAACTCGACGATTCTGCATACTTCTCACAGAAGAACCCCCAAGATTATCGCAGAAAATGCATATCTCAGCTTGTAACCCGACGAAAACCAAGATACCGCCGGCTCTGCATATCAATCGCACTGTGGAGTGGTGAAAACACCCGATAACGTGTTTCTCGTATTATATAGCTCGAATAAGCGATCTCGATGATCCTGCATACTTCTGACAGAAGTCTCACCAAGATTATCGCAGAAAATGCATATCTCAGCTTGTAACCCCACGAAAACCAAGCTATCGCCGGTTCTGCATATCAAACACACTTTGGAGTGGTGATAACCCCAGCTTACGTGTTTCTCGCATTATATAGCTCCAAAAGAGCGAACTCGACGATTCTGCATGCTTCTCACAGAAGAACCACCAAGATTATCGCAGAAAATGCATGTCTCAGCTTGAAACCCCAAGAAAACCAAGATATCGCCGGTTCGGCATACCAAACGCACTGTGGAGTGGTGAAAACACCAGCTTACGTGTTTCTCGCATTATATAGCTCCAAAAGAGCGAACTCGACGATTCTGCATACTTCTCACAGAAGAACCACCAAGATTATCGCAGAAAATGCATATCTCAGCTTGTAACCCCACCAAAACCAAGATATCGCAGGCTCTGCATATCAATCGCACTGTGGAGTGCTGAAAACACCCGATAACGTGTTTCTCGCATTATATAGCTCCAAAAGAGCGAACTCGACGATTCTGCATACTTCTCACAGAAGAACCACAAAGATTATCGCAGAAAATGCATATCTCAGCTTGTAACCCCACCAAAACCAAGATATCGCAGGCTCTGCATATCAATCGCACTGTGGAGTGGTGAAAACACCCGATAACGTGTTTCTCGCATTAAATAGCTCGAAAAGTGCGAAATCGACGATTCTGCATACTTCTGACTGAAGTATCACCAAGATTATGGTAGAAAATGCATATCCAGCTGGAAACCCCACGAAAACCAATATATCGCCGGTTCGGCATACCAAACGCACTATAGAGTGGTGAAAACACCAGATAACGTGTTTCTCGCATTAAATAGCTCCAAAAGAGCGATCTCGATGATTCAGCATACTTTTCACAGAAGAAGCACCAAGTTTATCGCAGAAAATGGATATCTAAGCTTGTAACCCCACGAAAACCAAGATATCGCAGGCTCTGCATATCAATCGCACTGTGGAGTGGTGAAAACACCCGATAACGTGTTTCTCGCATTAAATAGCTCGAAAAGTGCGAAATCGACGATTCTGCATACTTCTGACTGAAGTATCACCAAGATTATGGTAGAAAATGCATATCCAGCTGGAAACCCCACGAAAACCAATATATCGCCGGTTCGGCATACCAAACGCACTATAGAGTGGTGAAAACACCAGATAACGTGTTTCTCGCATTAAATAGCTCCAAAAGAGCGATCTCGATGATTCAGCATACTTTTCACAGAAGAAGCACCAAGTTTATCGCAGAAAATGGATATCTAAGCCTGTAACCCCACGAAAACCAAGATATCGCAGGCTCTGCATATCAATCGCACTGTGGAGTGGTGAAAACAACCGATAACGTGTTTCTCGCATTAAATAGCTCGAAAAGTGCGAAATCGACGATTCTGCATACTTCTGACTGAAGTATCACCAAGATTATGGTAGAAAATGCATATCCAGCTTGTAACCCGACGAAAACCAAGATACCGCCGGCTCTGCATATCAATCGCACTGTGGAGTGGTGAAAACACCCGATAACGTGTTTCTCGTATTATATAGCTCGAATAAGCGATCTCGATGATCCTGCATACTTCTGACAGAAGTCTCACCAAGATTATCGCAGAAAATGCATATCTCAGCTTGTAACCCCACGAAAACCAAGCTATCGCCGGTTCTGCATATCAAACACACTTTGGAGTGGTGATAACCCCAGCTTACGTGTTTCTCGCATTACATAGCTCCAAAAGAGCGAACTCGACGATTCTGCATACTTCTCACAGAAGAACCACCAAGATTATCGCAGAAAATGCATGTCTCAGCTTGAAACCCCACGAAAACCATGATATCGGCGGCTCTGCATATCAAACGAACTGTGGAGTGGTGAATACTCCAGAAAACGTGTGTCTTGCATTAAATAGCTCCAAAAGAGCGATCTCGATGATTCTGCATACTTTTCACGGAAGGAACGCCAAGATTATCGCAGAATATGCATATCTCAGCTTGTAAAGCCACGAAAACCAAGATATCGCCGGCTCTGCATATCAATCGCACTGTGGAGTGGTGAAAACACCCGATAACGTGTTTCTCGTATTATATAGCTCGAATAAGCGATCTCGATGATCCTGCATACATCTGACAGAAGTCTCACCAAGATTATCGCAGAAAATGCATATCTCAGCTTGTAACCCCACGAAAACCAAGCTATCGCCGGTTCTGCATATCAAACACACTTTGGAGTGGTGATAACCCCAGCTTACGTGTTTCTCGCATTACATAGCTCCAAAAGAGCGAACTCGACGATTCTGCATACTTCTCACAGAAGAACCACCAAGATTATCGCAGAAAATGCATATCTCAGCTTGTAACCCCACCAAAACCAAGATATCGCAGGCTCTGCGTATCAATCGCACTGTGGAGTGGTGAAAACACCCGATAACGTGTTTCTCGCATTAAATAGCTCGAAAAGTGCGAAATCGACGATTCTGCATACTTCTGACTGAAGTATCACCAAGATTATGGTAGAAAATGCATATCCAGCTGGAAACCCCACGAAAACCAATATATCGCCGGTTCGGCATACCAAACGCACTATAGAGTGGTGAAAACAACCGATAACGTGTTTCTCGCATTATATAGCTCCAAAAGAGCGAACTCGACGATTCTGCATACTTCTGACTGAAGTATCACCAAGATTATGGTAGAAAGTGCATATCCAGCTTGTAACCCGACGAAAACCAAGATACCGCCGGCTCTGCATATCAATCGCACTGTGGAGTGGTGAAAACACCCGATAACGTGTTTCTCGTATTATATAGCTCGAATAAGCGATCTCGATGATCCTGCATACATCTGACAGAAGTCTCACCAAGATTATCGCAGAAAATGCATATCTCAGCTTGTAACCCCACGAAAACCAAGCTATCGCCGGTTCTGCATATCAAACACACTTTGGAGTGGTGATAACCCCAGCTTACGTGTTTCTCGCATTACATAGCTCCAAAAGAGCGAACTCGACGATTCTGCATACTTCTCACAGAAGAACCACCAAGATTATCGCAGAAAATGCATGTCTCAGCTTGAAACCCCACGAAAACCATGATATCGGCGGCTCTGCATATCAAACGAACTGTGGAGTGGTGAATACTCCAGAAAACGTGTGTCTCGCATTAAATAGCTCCAAAAGAGCGATCTCGATGATTCTTCATACTTTTCACGGAAGGAACGCCAAGATTATCGCAGAAAATGCATATCTCAGCTTGTAACCCCACGAAAACCAAGCTATCGCCGGTTCTGCATATCAAACACACTGTGGAGTGGTGATAACACCAGCTTACGTGTTTCTCGCATTATATAGCTCCAAAAGAGCGAACTCGACGATTCTGCATACTTCTCACAGAAGAACCACCAAGATTATCGCAGACAATGCATATGTCAGCTTATAACCCCACGAAAACCAAGATATCGCCGGTTCTGCATATCAAACACAGTGTGGAGTGGTGAAAACACCAACTTACGTGTTTCTCGCATTATATAGCTCCAAAAGAGCGAACTCGACGAAGCTGCATACTTCTCACCGAAGAACCACCAAGCTTATCGCAGAAACGGCATGTCTCAGCTTGTATCCCCACGAAAACCAAGATATCGCCGGTTCGGCATACCAAACGCACTATGCAGCGGTGAAAACTCCAGAAAACGTGTTTTTTCGCATTAAGTAGCACTATAGCTGCGATTTCGATGATTCTGCATACGTCTCACAGAAGAAACACCAAGATTATCCGAGACAATGCATATCTCTGCTTGTAACCCCACGAAAACCAAGATATCGCCAGTTCGGCATACCAAACGCACTGTGGAATGGTGAAAACACCAGCTTACGTGTTTCTCGCATTATATAGCTCCAAAAGAGCGAACTCGACGATTCTGCATACTTCTCACAGAAGAACCACCAAGATTATCGCAGAAAATGCATATCTCAGCTTGTAACCCCACGAAAACCAAGATATCGCCGGTTCGGCATACCAAACGCACTATGCTGCGGTGAAAACTCCAGAAAACGTGTTTTTTCGCATTAAGTAGCACTATAGCTGCGATTTCGATGATTCTGCATACGTCTCACAGAAGAACCACCAAGATTATCGCAGAAAATGCATATCTCAGTTTGTAACCCCACGAAAACCAAGATATCGCCGGTTCGGCATACCAAACGCACTGTGCTGCGGTGAAAACACCAGAAAACGTATTTTTTCGCATTAAATAGCACTATAGCTGCGATTTCGATGATTCTGCATACGTCTCACAGAAGAACCACAAAGATTATCGCAGAAAATGCATATCTCAGTTTGTAACCCCACGAAAACCAAGATTTTGCCGGTTCTGCATATCAAACACACTGTGAAGTGGTGATAACACCGGCGTACGTGTTTCTCGCATTATATAGCTCCAACGGAGCGAACTCGACGATTCTGCATACTTCTCACAGAAGAACCACCAAGCTTATCGCAGAAACGACACGTCTCAGCTTGTATCCCCACGAAAACCAAGATATCGCCGGTTCGGCATACCAAACGCACTGTGCAGCTGTGAAAACTCCAGAAAACGTATTTTTTCGCATTAAATAGCACTATAGCTGCGATTTCGATGATTCTGCATACGTCTCACAGAAGAACCACCAAGATTATCGCAGAAAATGCATATTTCAGTTTGTAACCCCACGAAAACCAAGATATCGCCGGTTCGGCATACCAATCGCACTGTGCAGCTGTGAAAACTCCAGAAAACGTGTTTCTTCGCATTAAGTAGCACTATAGCTGCGATTTCGAAGATTCTGCATACTTCTAACAGAAGACTCACCAAGATTATGGTAGAAAATGCATATCCAGCTGGAAACCCCACGAAAACCAATATATCGCCGGTTCCGCGTATCAAACGCACTATAGAGTGGTGAAAACACCAGATAACGTGTTTCTCGCATTAAATAGCTCCAAAAGAGCGATCTCGATGATTCAGCATACTTTTCACAGAAGAAGCACCAAGTTTATCGCAGAAAATGGATATCTAAGCTTGTAACCCCACGAAAACCAAGATATCGCCGGTTCGGCATACCAAACGCACTGTGCAGCGGTGGAAACTCCAGAAAACGTGTTTCTCGCTTTAAATTGCTCCAAAAGAGCGATCTCGATTATTCTGCATACTTTTCACAGAAGAAACACCAAGTTTATCGCAGAAATTGCATATCTCAGCTTGTAACCCCACGAAAACCAAGATTTCGCCGGTTCTGCATATCAAACACACTGTGGAGTGGTGATAACACCAGCGTACGTGTTTCTCGCATTATATAGCTCCAAAGGAGCGAACTCGACGATTCTGCATACTTCTCACAGAAGAACCACCAAGATTATCGCAGAAAATGCATGTCCCAGCTTGAAACCCCACGAAAACCATGATATCGGCGGCTCTGCATATCAAACGATCTGTGGAGTGGTGAAAACACCAGATAACGTGTTTCTCGCATTAAATAGCTCCAAAAGAGCGATCTCGATGATTCAGCATACTTTTCACAGAAGAAACACCAAGCTTATCGCAGAAAATGCATATCTCAGCTTGTAACCACACGAAAACCAAGATATCGCCGGTTCGGCATACCAAACGCACTGTGCAGCGGTGAAAACTCCAGAAAACGTGTTTTTTCGCATTAAGTAGCACTATAGCTGCGATTTCGATGATTCTGCATACTTCTAACAGAAGACCCACCAAGATTATGGTAGAAAATGCATATCCAGCTGCAAAACACCACGAAAACCAATATATCGCCGGTTCGGCATTCCAAACGCACTATAGAGTGGTGAAAACACCAGATAGCGTGTTTGTCGCATTAGTTATCTCGAAAAAAGCGATCTCGATGATTCAGCATACTTTTCACAGATGAAACACCAAGATTATCGCAGAAAATGCATATCTCAGCTTGTAACCCCACGAAAACCAAGATATCGCCGGTTCTGTATATCAAACACACTGTGGAGTGGTGAAAACACCAGATTACGTGTTTCTCGCATTAAATAGCTCCAAAAGAGCGATCTCGATGATTCAGCATACTTTTCAAAGAAGAAACACCAAGTTTATCGCAGAAAATGCATATCTCAGCTTGTAACCCCACGAAAACCAAGATATCGCCGGTTCTGCATATCAAACACACTGTGGAGTGGTGATAACACCAGCTTACGTGTTTCTCGCATTATATAACTCCAAAAGAGCGAACTCGACGGTTCTGCATACGTCTCACAGAAGAACCACCAAGATTATCGCAGAAACGGCATGTCTCAGCTTGTATCCCCACGAAAACCAAGATATCGCCGGTTCGGCATATCAAACGAACTGTGGAGTGGTGAAAACACCAGATAGCGTGTTTGCCGCATTAATTATCTCGAAAAAAGCGATCTCGATGATTCTGCATCCTTCTCACAGAAGAACAACCAAGATTATCGCAGAAAATGCATATCCAGCTGGAAACCCCACGAAAACCAAGATTTCGCCGGTTCTGCAAATCAAACACACAGTGGAGTGGTGAAAACACCAGCTTACGTGTTTCTCGCATTATATAGCTCCAAAACAGCGAACTCGACGATTCTGCATACTTCTCACAGAAGAACCACCAAGATTATCGCAGAAAATGCATATCTCAGCTTGTAACACCACGAAAACCAAGATGTCGCCGGTTCGGCATACCAAACGCACTGTGGAGTGGTGAAAACACCAGCTTACGTGTTTCTCGCATTATATAGCTCCAAAAGAGCGAACTCGACGATTCTGCATACTTTTCACGGAAGAAACACCAAGATTATCGCAGAAAATGCATATCTCAGCTTGTAACCCCACGAAAACCAAGATATCGCCGGTTCGGCATACCAAACGCACTGTGCAGCGGTGAAAACTCCAGAAAACGTATTTTTTCGCATTAAATAGCACTATAGCTGCGATTTCGATGATTCTGCTTACGTCTCACAGAAGAACCACCAAGATTATCACAGAAAATGCATATCTCAGTTTGTAACCCCACGAAAACCAAGATATCGCCGGTTCGGCATACCAAACGCACTGTGCAGCGGTGAAAACTCCAGAAAACGTGTTTTTTCGCATTGAGTAGCACTATAGCTGCGATTTCGATGAGTCTGCATACTTCTAACAAAAGACTCACCAAGATTATGGTAGAAAATGCATATCCAGCTGGAAACCCCACGAAAATAAATATATCGCCGGTTCGGCATACCAAACGCACTATAGAGTGGTGAAAACACCAGATAACGTGTTTCTCGCATTAAATAGCTCCAAAAGAGCGATCTCGATGATTCAGCATACTTTTCACAGAAGAAGCACCAAGTTTATCGCAGAAAATGGATATCTAAGCTTGTAACCCCACAAAAACCAAGATGTCGCCGGTTCGGAATACCAAACACACTGTGGAGTGGTGAAAACACCAGCTTACGTGTTTCTCGCATTATATAGCTCCAAAAGAGCGAACTCGACGATTCTGCATACTTCTCACAGAAGAACCACCAAGATTATCGCAGAAACTGCATGTCTCAGCTTGAAACCCCACGAAAACCATGATATCGGCGGCTCTGCATATCAATCGCACTGTGGAGTGGTGAAAACAACCGATAACGTGTTTCTCGTACTATATAGCTCGAATAAGCGATCTCGATGATCCTGCATACATCTGACAGAAGTCTCACCAAGATTATCGCAGAAAATGCATATCTCAGCTTGTAACCCCACGAAAACCAAGATATCGCCGGTTCTGCATATCAAGCACACTGCGGGGTGGTGAAAACACCAGCGTACGTGTTTCTCGCATTATCCAGCTCCAAAAGAGCGAACTCGACGATTCTGCATACTTTTCACGGAAGAAACACCAAGATTATCGCAGAAAATGCATGTCTCAGCTTGAAACCCCACGACAACCATGATATCGGCGGCTCTGCATATCAAACGAACTGTGGAGTGGTGAAAACACCAGATAGCGTGTTTGTCGCATTAATTATCTCGAAAAAAGCGATCTCGATGATTCTGCATCCTTCTCACAGAAGAACAACCAAGATTATCGCAGAAAATGCATATCCAGCTGGAAACCCCACGAAAACCAAGATTTCGCCGGTTCTGCAAATCAAACACACAGTGGAGTGGTGAAAACACCAGCTTACGTGTTTCTCGCATTATATAGCTCCAAAAGAGCGAACTCGACGATTCTGCATACTTCTCACAGAAGAACCACCAAGATTATCGCAGAAAATGCATATCTCAGCTTGTAACACCACGAAAACCAAGATGTCGCCGGTTCGGCATACCAAACGCACTGTGGAGTGGTGAAAACACCAGCTTACGTGTTTCTCGCATTATCTAGCTCCAAAAGAGCGAACTCGACGATTCTGCATACTTTTCACGGAAGAAACACCAAGATTATCGCAGAAAATGCATATCTCAGCTTGTAACCCCACGAAAACCAAGATATCGCCGGTTCGGCATACCAAACGCACTGTGCAGCGGTGAAAACTCCAGAAAACGTATTTTTTCGCATTAAATAGCACTATAGCTGCGATTTCGATGATTCTGCTTACGTCTCACAGAAGAACCACCAAGATTATCACAGAAAATACATATCTCAGTTTGTAACCCCACGAAAACCAAGATATCGCCGGTTCGGCATACCAAACGCACTGTGCAGCGGTGAAAACTCCAGAAAACGTGTTTTTTCGCATTAAGTAGCACTATAGCTGCGATTTCGATGAGTCTGCATACTTCTAACAAAAGACTCACCAAGATTATGGTAGAAAATGCATATCCAGCTGGAAACCCCACGAAAATAAATATATCGCCGGTTCGGCATACCAAACGCACTATAGAGTGGTGAAAACACCAGATAACGTGTTTCTCGCATTAAATAGCTCCAAAAGAGCGATCTCGATGATTCAGCATACTTTTCACAGAAGAAGCACCAAGTTTATCGCAGAAAATGGATATCTAAGCTTGTAACCCCACAAAAACCAAGATGTCGCCGGTTCGGAATACCAAACACACTGTGGAGTGGTGAAAACACCAGCTTACGTGTTTCTCGCATTATATAGCTCCAAAAGAGCGAACTCGACGATTCTGCATACTTCTCACAGAAGAACCACCAAGATTATCGCAGAAACTGCATGTCTCAGCTTGAAACCCCACGAAAACCATGATATCGGCGGCTCTGCATATCAAACGAACTGTGGAGTGGTGAAAACACCAGATAGCGTGTTTGTCGCATTAATTATCTCGAAAAAAGCGATCTCGATGATTCTGCATCCTTCTCACAGAAGAACCACCAAGATTATCGCAGAAAATGCATATCTCAGCTTGTAACCGCACGAAAACCAAGATATCGCAGGTTCGGCATACCAAACGCACTGTGGAGTGGTGAAAACACCAGCTTACGTGTTTCTCGCATTATATAGCTCCAAAAGAGCGAACTCGACGATTCTGCATACTTCTCACTGAAGAACCACCAAGATAATCGCAGAAAATGCATATCTCAGCTTGTAATCCCACGAAAACCAAGATATCGCCGGCTCTGCATATCAATCGCACTGTGGAGTGGTGAAAACAACCGATAACGTGTTTCTCGTACTATATAGCTCGAATAAGCGATCTCGATGATCCTGCATACATCTGACAGAAGTCTCACCAAGATTATCGCAGAAAATGCATATCTCAGCTTGTAACCCCACGAAAACCAAGATATCGCCGGTTCTGCATATCAAGCACACTGCGGGGTGGTGAAAACACCAGCGTACGTGTTTCTCGCATTATCTAGCTCCAAAAGAGCGAACTCGACGATTCTGCATACTTTTCACGGAAGAAACACCAAGATTATCGCAGAAAATGCATATCTCAGCTTGTAACACCACGAAAACCAAGATGTCGCCGGTTCGGCATACCAAACGCACTGTGGAGTGGTGAAAACACCAGCTAACGTGTTTCTCGCATTATATAGCTCCAAAAGAGCGAACTCGACGATTCTGCATACTTCTCACAGAAGAACCACCAAGATTATCGCAGAAAATGCATGTCTCAGCTTGAAACCCCACGAAAACCATGATATCGGCGGCTCTGCATATCAAACGAACTGTGGAGTGGTGAAAACACCAGATAGCGTGTTTGTCGCATTAATTATCTCGAAAAAAGCGATCTCGATGATTCTGCATACTTCTCACAGAAGAACCACCAAGATTATCGCAGAAAATGCATATCTCAGCTTGTAACCGCACGAAAACCAAGATATCGCAGGTTCGGCATACCAAACGCACTGTGGTGTGGTGAAGACACCAGCTTTCGTGTTTCTCGCATTATATAGCTCCAAAAGAGCGAACTCGACGATTCTGCATCCTTCTCACAGAAGAACCACCAAGATTATCGCAGAAAATGGATATCTCAGCTTGTAACCCCACGAAAACCAAGATATCGCCGGATCGGCATACCAAACGCACTGTGGAGTGGTGAAATCACCAGCTTACGTGTTTCTCGTATTATGTAGCTCCAAAAGAGCGAACTCGACGATTCTGCATAATTCTCACAGAAGAACCACCAAGATTATCGCAGAAAATTCATATCCAGCTGGAAACCCCACGAAAACCAAGATTTCGCCGGTTCTGCAAATCAAACACACAGTGGAGTGGGGAAAACACCAGCTTACCTGTTTTTCGCATTATATAGCTCCAAAAGAGCGAACTCGACGATTCTGCATAATTCTCACAGAAGAACCACCAACATTATCGCAGAAAATGCATATCTCAGCTTGTAACCCCACGAAAACCAAGATGTCGCAGGTTCGGCATACCAAACGCACTGTGGAGTGGTGAAAACACCATCTTACGTGTTTCTCGCATTATATAACTCCAAAAGAGCGAACTCGACGATTCTGCATACTTCTCACAGAAGAACCACCAAGATTATCGCAGAAAATGCATGTCTCAGCTTGAAACCCCACGAAAACCATGATATCGGCGGCTCTGCATATCAAACGAACTGTGGAGTGGTGAAAACACCAGATAGCGTGTTTGTCGCATTAATTATCTCGAAAAAAGCGATCTCGATGATTCTGCATCCTTCTCACAGAAGAACCACCAAGATTATCGCAGAAAATGCATATCTCAGCTTGTAACCGCACGAAAACCAAGATATCGCAGGTTCGGCATACCAAACGCACTGTGGAGTGGTGAAAACACCAGCTTACGTGTTTCTCGCATTATATAGCTCCAAAAGAGCGGACTTGACGATTCTGCATACTTCTCACAGAAGAACCACCAAGATTATCGCAGAAAATGCATGTCTCAGCTTGAAACCCCACGAAAACCATGATATCGGCGGCTCTGCATATCAAACGAACTGTGGAGTGGTTAAAACACCAGATAGCGTGTTAGTCGCATTAATTATCTCGAAAAAAGCGATCTCGATGATTCTGCATCCTTCTCACAGAAGAACCACCAAGATTATCGCAGAAAATGCATATCTCAGCTTGTAACCCCACGAAAACCAAGATATCGCCGGTTCGGCATACCAAACGCACTATGCAGCGGTGAAAACTCCTGAAAACGTGTTTTTTCGCATTAAGTAGCACTATAGCTGCGATTGCGATGATTCTGCATACTTCTAACAGAAGACTCACCAAGATTATCGCAGAAAATGCATATCTCAGTTTGTAACACCCCGAAAACCAAGATATCGCCGGTTCGACATACCAAACGCACTATAGAGTGGTGAAAACACCAGATAACGTGTTTCTCGCATTAAATAGCTCCAAAATCGCGATCTCGATGATTCAGCATACTTTTCCCAGAAGAAGCACCAAGTTTATCGCAGAAAATGGATATCTCAGCTTGTAAACCCACGAAAACCAAGATATCGCCGGTTCTGCTTATCAAACACACTGTGGGGTGGTGAAAACACCAGCTTACGTGTTTCTCGCATTATATAGCTCCAAAAGAGCAAACTCGACGATTCTGCATACTTCTCACAGAAGAACCACCAAGATTATCGCAGAAAATGCATATCTCAGCTTGTAACCCCACGAAAACCAAGATATCGCCGGTTCTGCATATCAAACACACTGTGGGGTGGTGAAAACACCAGCTTACGTGTTTCTCGCATTATATAGCTCCATAAGAGCGAACTCGACGATTCTGCATACTTCTCACAGAAGAACCACCAAGATTATCGCAGAAAATGCATATCTCAGCTTGTAACCCCACGAAAACCAAGATATCGCCGGCTCTGCATATCAATCGCACTGTGGAGTGGTGAAAACACCCGATAACGTGTTTCTCGTATTATATAGCTCCAAAAGAGCGATATCGATGATTCAGCATACTTTTCACAGAAGAAACATAAAGATTATCGCAGAAAATGCATATCTCAGTTTGTAACCCCACGAAAACCAAGATATCGCCTGTTCGGCATACCAAACGCACTGTGCAGCGGTGAAAACTCCAGAAAACGTGTTTTTTCGCATTAAGTAGCACTATAGCTGCGATGTCGATGATTCAGCATACTTTTCACAGATGAAACACCAAGATTATCGCAGAAAATGCATATCTCAACTTGAAACCCCACGAAAACCATGATATCGGCGGCTCTGCATATCAAACGAACTGTGGAGTGGTGAAAACACCAGATAGCGTGTGTGTCGCATTAATTATCTCGAAAAAAGCTATCTCGATGATTCTGCATCCTCCTCACAGAAGAACCACCAAGATTATCGCAGAAAATGCATATCTCAACTTGAAACCCCACGAAAACCATGATATCGGCGGCTCTGCATATCAAACGAACTGTGGAGTGGTGAAAACACCAGATAGCGTGTGTGTCGCATTAATTATCTCGAAAAAAGCTATCTCGATGATTCTGCATCCTCCTCACAGAAGAACCACCAAGTTTAACGCAGAAAATGCATATCCAGCTGGAAACCCCGCGAAAACCAATATATCGCCGGTTCTGCATATCAAACGCACTGTGGAGTGGTGAAAACACCAGATAACGTATTTCTCGCATTAAATAGCTCCAAAAGAGCGAACTCGACGATTCTGCGTACTTCTCACAGAAGAACCACCAAGATTATCGCAGACAATGCATATGTCAGGTTGAAACCCCACGAAAACCAAGACGGTAATCTTGGTGATTCTTCCGTGAGAAGTATGCAGAATCACCGAAATCGCAGTTTTCGTGCTATTTAATGCGAAAAACACGTATTCTGGAGTTGTCAGCACTCCACAGTGCGTATGTTATGCAGAACAGGCGATATCTTCGTTTTCGTGTGGTTTCCAACTGAGATATGCATTTTCTACGGTAATCTTGGTGATTCATCCGTGAGAAGTATGCACAATCACCGAAATCACTTGTTTTCGTGCAATTTAATGCGAGAAAACACGTATTCTAGAGTTTTCAGCACTCCACAGTGCGTATGATATGCAGAACATGTGATATCTTCGTTTTCGTGGGGATTCCAACTGAGATACGCATTTTCTACGATCATATTGGTGATTCTTCCGTGAGAAGTATGCAGAATCACCGAAATCGCAGTTTTCGTGCTATTTAATGCGAAAAACACGTATTCTGGAGTTTTCAGCACTCCACAGTGCGTATTTTATGCAGAACAGGCGATATCTTCGTTTTCGTGGGGTTTCCAACTGAGATATGCATTTTCTGCGATAATCTTGGTGATTCTTCCGTGAGAAGTATGCAGAATCACCGAAATCACATGTTTTCGTGCTATTTAATGCGACAAAACACGTATTCTGGAGCTTTCAGCACTCCACAGTGCGTATGATATGCAGAACAGGCGATATCTTCGTTGTCGCTTGGTTTCCAACTGAGATATGCATTTTCTACGATAATCATGGTGATTCTTCCGCCAGAAGTATGAAGAATCACCGAAATCGCAGTTTTCGCGCTATTTAATGCGAAAAACACGTATTCTGAAGTTTTCAGCACTCCACAGTGCGTATGATATGCAGAACATATGATATCTTCGTTTTCGTGGGGTTTCCAACTGAGATACGCATTTTCTACGATCATCTTGGTGATTCTTCCGCGAGAAGTATGCACAATCAACGAAGTTACAGTTTCCGTGCTATTTAATGCGAAAAAACACCCCTGCTGGAGTTTTCATAACTCGACAGTGCGTATGATATGCGGAACAGGCGATATCCTCGTTTTCGTGGGGTTTCCAACTGAGATACGCATTTTCTACGATCATCTTGGTGATTCTTCAGCGAGATGTATGCAGAATCACCGAAATCACATGTTTTCGTGCTATTTAATGCGACAAAACACGTATTCTGGAGTTTATAGCTCTCCACAGTGCGTATGATATGCAGAACAGGCGATATCTTCGTTTTCGTGTGGTTTCCAACTGAGATATTCAGTTTCTACGGTAATCTTGGTGATTCTTCCGTGAGAAGTATGCAGAATCACCGAAATCGCAGTTTTCGTGCTATTTAATGCGAAAAAACACCCCTGCTGGAGTTTTCAGAACTCGACAGTGCGAATGATATGCGGAACAGGCGATATCTTCGTTTTCGTGGGGTTTCCAACTTAGATATGCATTTTCAGCGATAATCTTGGTGATTCTTCCGTGAGAAGTATGCAGAATCACCGAAATCGCAGTTTTCGTGCTATTTAATGCGAAAAAACACCCCTGCTTGAGTTTTCATAACTCGACAGTGCGTATGATATGCGGAACAGGCGATATCTTCGTTTTCGTGGGGTTTCCAACTGAGATATGCATTTTCTGCGATAATCTTGGTGATTCTTCCGTGAGAAGTATGCAGAATCACCGAAATCACATGTTTTCGTGCTATTTAATGCGACAAAACACGTATTCTGGAGTTTTCAGCACTCCACAGTGCGTATGTTATGCAGAACAGGCGATATCTTTGTTTTCGTTGGGTTTCCAGCTGAGATATGCATTTTCTACGATAATCTTGGTGATTCTTCCGTGAGAAGTATGCACAATCACCGAAATCACTTGTTTTCGTGCAATTTAATACGACAAAACACGTATTCTAGAGTTTTCAGCACTCCACAGGTCGTATGATATGCAGAACAAGCGATATTTTCGTTGTCGCTTGGTTTCCAACTGAGATATGCATTTTCTACGATAATCTTGGTGATTCTTCCGTGAGAAGTATGCAGAATCACCGAAATCACATGTGTTCGTGCTATTTAATGCGACAAAACACGTATTCTGGGGTTTTCAGCACTCCACAGTGCGTATGTTATGCAGAACAGGCGATATCTTTGTTTTCGTGGGGATTCCAACTGAGATATGCATTTCCTACGATAATCTTTGTGATTCTTCTGTGAGAAGTATGCAGAATCACCGAAATCGCAGTTTTCGTGCTATTTAATGCGAAAAAACACCCCTGCTGGAGTTTTCATAACTCGACAGTGCGTATGATATGCGGAACAGGCGATATCTTCGTTTTCGTGGGGTTTCCAACTGAGATACGCATTTTCTACGATCATCTTGGTGATTCTTCCGCGAGAAGTATGCACAATCAACGAAGTTACAGTTTCCGTGCTATTTAATGCGAAAAAACACCCCTGCTTGAGTTTTCATAACTCGACAGTGCGTATGATATGCGGAACAGGCGATATCTTCGTTTTCGTGTGGTTTCCAACTGAGATATTCAGTTTCTACGGTAATCTTGGTGATTCTGCCGTGAGAAGTATCCAGAATCACCGAAATCGCAGTTTTCGTGCTATTTAATGCGAAAAACGCGTATTCTGGAGTTTTCAGCTCTCCACAGTGCGTATGATATGCAGAACAGGCGATATCTTCGTTTTCGTGTGGTTTCCAACTGAGATATTCAGTTTCTACGGTAATCTTGGTGATTCTGCCGTGAGAAGTATCCAGAATCACCGAAATCGCAGTTTTCGTGCTATTTAATGCGAAAAACGCGTATTCTGGAGTTTTCAGCTCTCCACAGTGCGAATGATATGCAGAACAGGCGATATCTCTGTTTTCGTTGGGTTTCCAGCTGAGATATGCATTTTCTACGATAATCTTGGTGATTCTTCCGTGAGAAGTATGCAGAATCACCGAAATCGCAGTTTTCGTGCTATTTAATGCGAAAAAACACCCCTGCTGGAGTTTTCAGAACTCGACAGTGCGAATGATATGCGGAACAGGCGATATCTTCGTTTTCGTGGGGTTTCCAACTGAGATATGCATTTTCTGCGATAATCTTGGTGATTCTTCCGTGAGAAGTATGCAGAATCACCGAAATCGCAGTTTTCGTGCTATTTAATGCGACAAAACACGTATTCTGGAGTTTTCAGCACTCCACAGTGCGTATGTTATGCAGAACAGGCGATATCTTTGTTTTCGTTGGGTTTCCAGCTGAGATATGCATTTTCTACGATAATCTTGGTGATTCTTCCGTGAGAAGTATGCAGAATCACCGAAATCGCTTGTTTTCGTGCAATTTAATGCGACAAAACACTTATTCTAGAGTTTTCAGCACTCCACAGTGCGTATGATATGCAGAACAGGCGATATTTTCGTTTTCGTGTGGTTTCCAACTGAGATATGCATTTTCTCCTATAATCTTGGTGATTCTTCCGTGAGATGTATGCAGAATCACCGAAATCCCAGTTTCCGTGCTATTTAATGCGAAAAAACACCCCTTCTGTAGTTTTCAGCACTCCACAGTGCATATGATATGCAGAACATGCGATATCTTCGTTGTCGCTTGGTTTCCAACTGAGATATGCATTTTCTACGATAATCTTGGTGATTCTTCCGTGAGAAGTATGCAGAATCACCGAAATCACTTGTTTTCGTGCAATTTAATGCGAAAAACACGTATTCTGGAGTATTCAGCACTCCACAGTGCGTGTGTTATGCAGAACAGGCGATATTTTCGTTTTCGTGGGGTTTCCAACTGAGATATGCATTTTCTACGATAATCTTGGTGATTCTTCTGTGAGAATTATGCAGAATCACCGAAATCGCAGTTCTCGTGCTATTGATTGCGAAAAAACACGTATCATGGCGTTTTCAGCCCTCCACAGTGCGTATGATATGCAGAACAGGCGATATACTCGTTTTCGTGGGGTTTCCAACTGAGATATGCAGTTTCTACAGTAATCTTGGTGATTCTTCCGTGAGAAGTATACAGAATCACCGAAATCACTTGTTTTCGTGCTATTTAATACGAAAAACACGTATTCTGGAGTTTTCAGCACTCCACAGTGCGTATGTTATGCAGAACAGGCGATATTTTCGTTTTCGTGTGGTTTCCAACTGAGATATGCAGTTTCTACGGTAATCTTGGTGATTCTTCCGTGAGAAGTATGCAGAATCACCGAAATCACTTGTTTTCGTGCAATTTAATGCGAAAAACACGTATTCTGGAGTTTTCAGCACTCCACAGTGCGTATGATATGCAGAACAGGCGAATCCTCCGTTTTGGTGTGGTTTCAAACTGAGATATGCATTTTCTACGATAATCTTGGTGATTCTTCGGTGAGAAGTATGCAGAATCACCGAAATCGCAGTTCTCGTGCTATTTAATGCGAAAAAACACGTATTCTTGTGTTTTCTGCACTCCACAGTGCGTATGTTATGCAGAACAGGCGATGCCTTCGTTTTCGTGGGGTTTCCAACTGAGATATGCATTTCCTACGATAATCTTGGTGATTCTTCGGTGAGAAGTATGCAGAATCACCGAAATCGCAGTTCTCGTGCTATTTAATGCGAAAAACCCGTATTCTGGTGTTTTCAGCACTCAACAGTGCGTGTGATATGCAGAACAGGCGATTTCTTCGTTTTCGTGTGCTTTCCAACTGAGATATGCATTTTCTTCGATAATCTTGGTGATTCTTCGGTGAGAAGTATGCAGAATCATCGAAATCACCTGTTTTCGTGATATTTAATGCGAAAAACACGTATTCTGGTGTTTTCAGCACTGTACATTGCGTATGATATGCAGAACAGGCCATATCTTCGTTTTCGTGTGCTTTCCAACTGAGATATGCATTTTCTATGATAATCTTGGTGATTCTTCGGTGAGAGGAACGCAGAATCAACGAAATTGCAGTTGTCGAGCTATTTAATGCGAAAAAATCCGTATTCTTGAGTATTCAGCACTCCACAGTGCGTATGATATGCAGAACCGGCGATATCTTCGGTTTTGTGGTGTTTCCAGCTGAGATATGCATTTTCTACGATAAACATCGTGTTTTTTCTGTGAGAAGGATGCAGAGTTACCGAAATCGCTGTTTTAGTGCTATTTAATAAGGAATAACACGTTTTGTGGTGTTTCGTCACACCACAGTGCGTTTGATTTGCAGATCAGGCGATAGCTTCGTTTTCGTGGGGTTTCCTGCTGAGATATGCATTTTCTACGATAACCTTGATGACTCTTGTCACGTCTCGGCGGCGTAACGTTGAAAAATATAAATACGATTACTTACTTTTAGTCCTCGTTGCTCGTACCGTCCACGACTGACCTGGGCACCTGTTGCTCCTGCTCAAATGTCGGTATTCTTTAGCTTTCGCAGGCTTGAAGGTGTCGAGCGCAAGTGGATGTATACGGTGTTGGCATCAATGGACCAGACAGATTGCAGTTTAACAATATATTTATTCAATATAGCACTTAACACTAAAATACACGAACTACACACTATGCACTAAACTAATAATTAAGAATATAAGACTTAACGTAGAACTGGAAGGTAACAGTAATGAATTAGTAGAATAATATTGAAGAGTTAGAAGTGGCACGATTTTATGCCATGAGTACGCAGAGTCGAATACTTGTAGACGCAGAGACGACTGGACGAGAACTGACTTCCTGCTGCCGGTAGCGGGAGGTCGCGCTGTAGTCGTGGAGTAGTGAGGGTTAGAATAGTGGTGGAAGTTCGGTGCTAGCGCATCCTCGTGGATGCCTATGGTACATTATGGCGCTGGTCGGTAATACAGTGTATCGGCTTATCCTATGCTGAGTATAACTATGGTTGATAATGTAGGATGCAAACTTACCGACTAATGCTTAATGTCTACGGTAGATAATACAGGCTTATCGACTAGTGGTATACATTTAGTGTAGGTAATACATACTTTTTGACTACGGGTTAACATACAGTAGGGGCTTATGCTAAGTGTGCAGAGTGGAGTACGGGTTGTTGGAACTTCCGACGTGACACCATTATATTGTAATACGCGTACGTAGACTATGAATAATTGTGAAGGACAGCATTCTCCTTAGAGTAAGATAGAATTAGGAAACGATATTCAACTGGATCTCCGCACAGACGAGACGGAGATCAGCACCACAGAGAAAGGTAGCCAGCGGGACTACCTCCACCACAGCATCACTGCAGAAGGCAGGGAGAAGACGTACTAAGCAGCAAGAGAACATAGGAAGTAGGAGCAGCAAGCAGCCTCACATACACAGCGACACCGACCACTGTTCGTGTCGCGCCTACACCGACAAACCGGCCCAAGTCAACGGACTAAGGGGAAAGTTCCACCACCCTAGCCAGCCTACATGTTTCCCTTCAGCGAGACGGGTATAAAAGATGCAGTCGCCGACCGATTAGAGAATTATTATAGTCGCTTTCAGTCTCTCGCGTACAGTGCTCCAGGTCGGATAATTCCGACTGGACACTGTCGCGTTTCCACCGCGTTTAACATAGCGTCAATTCCATAGTGTTCGACATAGCGTCAATATCACAGCGTATCAACATAGCATCAATATCTTAGCGTATAACATAGTGTACGAACCACAGCGTTCCTTTCAAACCGCGCTACTCTGAGAAAGTGTTAAAATATATATTCAGTATTTAAAATCAGTGTCAACATTACTAACCTTGATCCTACGCCGCAACGGCATTTCGAGCGTTAGAACAATTCTAAAATACGATTTCATCGCAAGTGATCTTTCTATTCGCGAAATGTATTGTTACGACACAGAACTTCTCGGTTGTTGGATTCGGCGGTGCAGACCCCGGCACAAGATTATCACCTGCTTTAAGCGGTGCTGACCCCGGCACGTGCAACAGAACAACCTGAGAAGCTTCATTCAGGCGTGAATAAATCCCATACGCATTCTAACCGAGCCGCTCTAGATGCCACGCCATCGTCGCGCCGCTAGAAAATACCAACTATATAAATTGCTTCCCGAATACCTAAGTACAGCCGCCGTCGCCGGTTCTGTACCTTTCCGCGACTTCGACCGCGAGCTGTAGCTCACCTACCGACCGCCTGCAGAGTCAGAACGAGACATCGCCAAAGACGAGTCCGCGACGCAGAGGCCGCGGACAACACAGACCGCCTTCCACTGGGCAATTCAGGCTGTGGAGTACAAGACCAGTCTCTCGATCCTAGAGGGTACCTGCATCAACGACCCCAGGTACGACGGGTACGTCAAACGAAGGAGACAACTCCTTACCGAGGGGTACTAAAGACAGGTAAGGCCTAGGCCTATTTACCGCGACGGTTTCCGAAAAACCGTGCAGCCCGAATAGACGACGGACGTAAGCGCCGCGTGATTCAAAATATAGAGATTAATTGCACGTCGGTTAGGTTAACCGCGACCGGTAGTTCGACCACTCCCGGGACTTGACACCACCAAGCGTTTCAGTATGCAGAACCGGCGATACTTTCGTTTTCGTCTCGTTTCCAGCGGAAACTGCATTTTCTACGAAGCATCTTCGTGATTCTGTTGTGTTAAGATTACAGAATCGCCGAAATCGTTGTTCTAGTGGTATTTTATGCGAAAACACTTTCTTTATGGTGTTCACAATATTCTACCATGCGCTTTAGTATGCAGAACCAGCGAAATTTTCGTTTTCGTGCAGTTTGAAACGGAAAATGTATTTTCTACAAAAAATCTTCCTGATTCTGATGTGCCAAGAATACAGATGTCACGTCTCAGCACCGTGACGTTTAAAAATCAAAATACAACTACTTAGTTTTAGCCCTCGTGGCTCGTACTGTCCACGACTGGCCTGGGAAACTGTTGCTCTTGCTCAAATAATGAAGTTGTTTAGCTTTCGCAGGCTTGGAGGTGTCAAGAGCAAGTTTATGGATACGGTGTTGGCTTCAATGGACCAGACAAATTCCAGTTTAACAGTTTAACAATTTTTTATTCAAAATAGTACTTAACACTAAGATACATGAACTACACACTATTCACTAATCTAATACTTAAGAATATAAGATTTAACATAAGGCTTTGAATGTAACATTTGAATAATAAATTAAAGGAGTAGTATTGACAAGTTCGAAGTGGCACGACTGTATGCCATGAGTACGCGGAGTCGAAACGGTGTACACGCGGAGACGACTGGGCGAAAACTGACTTCCCGCTGTCGGTAGCGAGAAGTTACTATGTGGTCGCGGGATGTGGTTTCGGTGCTAGAGCATCCTCGTGGATTCCTATGGTACGTTATAGCGAGTGTCGTTAATACAGTGCTTATCCTATGCGAAGTATAGCTACAGTAGATAATGTAGCTTACGACGCGCGCTTACGCGCTAGTGTGCGCTTACCGACTAATGCTTAGTGTCTACGATGGGTAATACAGGCTTACGGACTACGGATATATGTGTGGTCTAGGTAATATATATAAACTTATCGACTATGGATGTACAGAATGGGGGTCGATAGGGTCAGAGTGAGCCGACGTTACACCTCCCCCCTGTTAAGAGGAATGTCGGCCATGCCGCTATCTCCGTTGAGGGTAAGGTATAGTTCTCGGCGAAGAGGTAGTGGTAAGTTCCCGGGTGACGATTGTGCTGAAGTTGCGTTGTCTCTGGGTTGTCCTCGATGTTTGTTAGATGGTTGCCATCCGACTATCTGCCTTTGATGATTAACAAATATTCCAATGAATTCCACACTGCGCTTTGCAGGTGGATGCTCCAGCCATGGATGGTGTGGTGTGCGTATCCGTTTACGATTGCGTCCAAGATGAGTTTGACTGTTCCCCGATGAGGTACAGGCCCATGAGTCCTGCACTGATTGAGCCAAATGACATAAAAAGTGACCAGACCATCTTTGCTGCAGATTCGGTGATTTTCTCTAATGAGTTTGCGTCCAGCAGGTTTTCTAGATGGATGGTTCCAGGAGGAATGGCTCCTCTCATTGCCCCGTGTGCCATGGTGTTAAGAGCTGCGGGTTTGTCTATGGGGAACAGGATGTGGTCCCGCAACTCGTTGATCTGCTCTTGAGTGTAAATTCCACTGGTTGCCAGGTTGTCTAGGTTTTTGTAATGCCAAGTTAGTGTCGTCAATGGATTGATAATTGGAGGTGCTAGAATTTCTACCGGATTAGTGTCAATTTTATACCAATTATCATAGATTTGGTACATGACAGACAGGAGAACATTGCATTGTCTTGGAGATGCTGTAGGTACAAGTATGCGGTTTCTGGGCTTCATGAACAGCGATGCGCTCCTGACGGTAACAGGCAGTTCGTTGTAACAGGATTCCTTGCGCCGGATGGTGCACTCAACTGGGACACATTTAATAAGGTGTACGTCTTCTCCTGAAGTAACCGCCATATATCCTAGCTGCTTCATTATTGTAAACGCCAGCTCATCTGGTTGAATGTTTGCTAGTGCTAGTACATTGCGCAGTACTTGTCTTTCGAGAATATATTTCTGATGCACTATGTCCGTGTATAGTTGTGTGAGCTGCGTCCTGATATGTTTCTCCACGTATACGAATTTACTATTAACGTAGGTTAGGAGATTGAGATTGTGGACTTCCATCGTCGTCCGAGTTTTGAATGCGGTTTCCTTGGTTGTTACTAGGATAAACAGTTTGGGGTGTTCTGTTCTAGGTATGTAGTATCCATAGAGTTGCAGAGGAGACGTGATTGTGAGGGCGAACGTTGTTTCTTGTGACGTCAGCGTATACATTGTGGGCCCTGGTTTTGCGTCCGGAGGGCTGATTTTGGTAGCCATCCCTTCGTAAAGCACGTCATAGCGGTTGAAATAACAGCTGTCATCAGGAACTGCGGTCCAGAATGTAGCCTCCCCCTCTACGTCCTGGCATGATTCTTCTGTGACTATGCGTTAGTGTCCGGAAGGTAGTACTAGCCGTCCGGTGTTTAATCTGACTGGAACTTGGAAACTCTTTAAGATGATGGTGACTAAAGCTTGTACAACAATGTTGTCCCAGGTCCCGAATGGGTCGCTATACTGCGCTCCGGTGCAGTGTCCGTCTAGCGTAACTGTTCCTGCCATCGTGAGGCTGCGGGTTGATGTTGTGTTTATTCGGAGTCCAGTTAGCAAGTCGGTGGCAGAGAATTGTATTTGTCCCGTTCGGTGCAGCTGATAACATAGGTCAGCCGTGGTGTCCATCAGGTATTCTCGCTGACCTCCCTGTACGACTAATGTGTGAGAATACATCTCACAGTAATAGATTGTTCTATCTATCTTAATTTTACACTGAGACACACGCGTGTTGGAGTACTCTGCCAATTGTAGGAGCTGTATATATTGTTTTCCAGTCTTAGGCTCACTCTGCGGCATGTCACATTCCCCGACACTAGTAAGCGAAAGAGTTGTAATGTTCAAAGAATTGCCCGCACAATCGTACGCAACAAGTGCGTTGCAAACGGCACTCGCGGAGATCAACACAATTGGCAAAAACATTGTCGTTCGGCAGCACATGATGCACTGGTGTCCGTCACCGCACTGTAGTTCTAGCACTGTGGTGAGGGTTCCTGTGGTCCTTGCGTGGGGGTATATCGCTCTGGAAGGGGATCGACGCACCTCCTCACTCTGCACGGCGCACCGTCATTTGGAATACTTGCATATTTTTAATTTGTTCGCATGCACTATCCTAGACTTATTTTTAAACTTAATTTTAACATTGTTATTATCAAGGATTTCAGAAATTTCGTAAGGTCCTGAATATTGGGCATCGAACTTGCCCTTGCGCGGTTCCTTCAGGAGGAACACTATCGCCAACGCGAAAATTTACGGATTTCAATTTACGGTCATAATAACGCTTGTATTTCTATTTCGCCTGGTTCAGATTTTCTTTCGCTCGTGTCTGTGTTTCATAAATCCTAAGATTGAGCTCTCTGAGGTATGCCAAATAAGACTCATCCGCCAGGTCCAACGGCGACGCATCGCTGGACGAGGACCTTGCTAATTTACCATATATCAATTCGTGAGGCGTATATTGAGTGCCTTCGTGAACACTAGTATTATAGGAAAACATAGCCATGGGGAGCTATGCGTCTCATTCCTGAGTTTTATTAACAAAATGTTTTAAATATTCCGCCAATACATGGTGGGACCTCTCTATTAACCCGTTGGATTGTGGATGAAAAGCGGTTGTTTTATAGTGCGAAATTTTGAAACGTTTGGCAATTGTTTTGAAGAGGCCGTTTAGAAAGTGTGATCCCTGGTCTGTTATAAGAGCTTTAGGAGCGCCGTGCTTGCAAATGAAATTCGCAATGAACGCATCGGCTACATCTATTGCCGAGGCTTGACGGAGGGGTACGGCGATGGAACGTTTTGTTAGAAGGTCCTGGATAGTTAGAATATATGAGAAATTGTTAGCGGTGGTGGGGAGTGGACCGACTATGTCCATAGATATCTTGTCCAAGGCTGTTCCCGGTGTGTCTGTTAGTACCATAGGTTGTGTGGTTTTCTGTCGAGTGAGTTTCTGGATTTGGCAACTTTCACAGTTCTGGATGAATTTTTGAATATCGCTCTTCATAGTACTCCAGTAGTATTTTTCGCGGATTCGCGAATACGTTTTGTATCCTATTATTTTATTGCGTGAGGGTCTATGACCTGAACGGTAAAGACCGGCGTGCCAGGTCGAGTGTTTGAGATAGCGCGAAGGATATTGAACGAATGTTTAGTTTTAGTAATCAAGCGAGGAGTGCGTGAGTGCGTGTGCGTTTCTTTCTATCGAAAAGTGTGCATGTATGCAAGACGACATTAGGGTGAATGCGAGGGAGCGAAAGACAGTGTGAATCCAGCGATTGACTTAGCGACATCCTTAGCGTAGCACGTAGTAATATAGAATATTAATAAATATAGTATAAAACGAAGTCCGTTCGAGCTTACTATCCCTCCTCACATAAGTTCCCTACACTTATGATGGACCAAGGGATGTCGTCAATTGCTGTTTTCGCGATACTAACAGTTTTGAACCCCAATTCCGATACTACGTCCGACAATAACTTCAAGGCTTCAGTTAATTTTTCTTTAGTCACGTTTTCTCGTGTGTCATGTTTGACCGGAAGTGCTATGGCGTATTTCGTACTGTTGAATGGTTGTACTCTCGCGCGATTTAATATTATTCCCGGGTGTTTCCCTATATTGTATGCTTTCAAAAATTCCTTTGCTGAGTCGCCAATTGGTTCACCGTCCATCGTAATAAAGTACATTGTATTGTCTTTCCTCATGTCCAGTTTGTCGCGCGTTTCAGTTATCAGTCGGTGTCTTTGTACGAAAGGTTGATTGTCGGATATGAAGATCTCTTCGTCGGAAGAATGGTCGCTGTCGGTATACAGTGTGTCAGTAAAGTGAGATGAAGAGCGGTCTACCGCAGTAGGTAACGTGTCTGGGCTATTAGGATTAGCGTATGGTAAGGCTTGCGGTTGGTCGGGTAGGTCGCTGCGGTCTTCCGTTAGTAGGGAATTCGCTGGACTGGGCTCTGGTGAGGGAAGCTGAATAGTGGGGGATGTCTGCGTGTCAGTTTGTCTTTGCCTGGGACGGCGAGCGGGTGGAGAAATGAATAAAGCAGCATTGTCTGTAGAGTGTTACGTCTGCGACGTTGGAGTTTGCTGATAGACACTAAGTGATAGCGACAGTGAAACACAACGAACGTTCTAGAATAATTCTTATAAGTTTCTATATCTTGTATTTCTATATCCTGCGATTCTATATCTTGTATTCTTTAACTTGTATTCTATATCTAGTATTCTTTAACTTGTATTACTACCTATTTCTAAGTTATAATTCCATTGTATTCTATAATCGCTAAGTGTATTAAAGTTCATATAGTAGTATAATTACAATTCTAATTATTCCAATTTCCAAACCGAGTGCGCGCTACGGATATATATCGACCACGTTCAACTTCAAGTCTGCCGATCAACCAGGAGTTGAGGTGAGTAAGCACGAAAATTCAATTGAATAAGCGAGAGACCCCGTCAGACGCAGACGTACGCGCTGCGTGGACGTTTAAAGAACAGCAAATAGTTATGCTCGATCTTGGTTTTGCCTGTTAGCGTGATCCGGGACGTAACAAGAGTCACTTTCCACGGTGAGAGGAAGGATTTGAACTGGATTTCGGCTAAGAGCGCCTGCGTTCATATTCGTTTTTCCCTCTTTATACACTATTCGATACTCGAATTCAGCTAATTTTAGACGCCACCTTACTAAACGTGAAGAAGGAACCTTGACACTGTGTATCCACACTAAGGGTCTATGATCCGTTACTAAGAGAAACTCGCGCCCGTACAAGTATGGGCGGAAGTATTGTACTGCATACATAATGGCTAAACATTCCTTCTCTATGGTAGCGTAGTTTTGTTCCGCAGAATTTAAAAGGCGAGATGCGTACGCGATTAGCAGGTCTTTGCCCATATTGCCTTGGCTGAGGACGGCGCCCATGGCGTATCCCGAGGCATCGGTAATAACGATAAATCGTTTCAAGAAATCCGGATACTGTAGAATTGGTTCAATGCATAACATGTCTCTGAGGTTCGTGAAGGCCCTTTCCTGTTCCTGCTTCCATTCAAATTTAGCGTCCTTCTTCAAGAGTGCAGTTAACGGTTTCGCGATGTGCGAAAATTGCGGGATGAAGCGGCGGTAATAGCCCGCTAGACCGAGGAATTGCTTAATGTTCTTTGCGCTTTTGGGAATAGGAAAGTCCTTGACTGCTTTTACATTTCTTGGATCTGGTTTTACTCCGTCGCGTCCTATTACATGTCCTAGATACGCTACTTCTTTTCGGAGGAACTAGCATTTTTCCGGCTGGAGAGAAAGATTGGCTTTTCGTAGGCGTTCAGCTAATTTATTAAGTTTTATGTTGTATTCGGTTAAGGAGCTCGCATAAATGACTATATCGTCCAAATAAACAAACATTTCATTCCCCTGCAAGCCGGACAGGACCGAGTCCATTAAACGCTGGAATGTCGACGGCGCATTCCAAAGCCCAAAGGGCATTCTTTTAAACTGATAATGCCCGTACGGTATGAGAAACGCCGTTTCCGCGGCATCTTGCTCAAAGAGTCCAATCTGATGAAACCCGTTAGCTAAATCAAAGGTACTAAAGTACTTAGCACTATCCAGCTGATCAAGAATTTCTGTAATATTTGGAAGCGGGTAGGCGTCTGCAACCAAGTTTTCATTAAGTGACCGATAATCGATAACCATTCTCTAACGTTTGTTTCCGTGTGAGTCGGGTTTTTTAGGAACCACCCACAGAGGCGAATTATAAGGTGATGTGGAGGGTTGGATGATACCGTTTTCTAATAGATCAGCGACCTGTCTCGTGATTTCTTCGCAGTGTATGGGAGGGTAGCGGTACTGCTTCAAATGAATTGGATCATTGTTAATTGTAGGAATTTTATGTTCGATTACTGTTGTTTTACCCAACCGGTCACCGGGAAGATAAAACAGATCGTGATTCGCATCTATTAATGCTTCAACGGCCGAATACTCTTCGTCGTTGAGGTGATCGAGACGCAGTAATGATTTACACGCTCTGGGCGAGGCGGTGTTTGTTTGGCGATGAAGAGAGTGTGTTGAACTGAACGGTGGTCTCGATCATCCGACTCATAGAGTAACGCTGTTGAATTCCCGTCTTCGAAACCGGAATGTGTATGTGGCGTGTCCCTTCTGCCATGAGGATTCAGAGAGGATTCAGAGAGGATTCAGAGAAAATACGACGGGGAATAACAGCGGATTCAGAGGAATTAGCAGATTCAGTGGATTCAGTGGATTTCTTAAATTTAGTAGGATTCAGCGGATTTAGTAGATTCAGTGGATTTAGTAGATTTAGAAGATTCAGTAGATTTAGTAGGTTTAGAAGATTCTGCGAAGTCTCGAGGCGCGAGGATGTTTTGACGTCTGGTGGCTCGCGCGATATCGGCGGGCGAAGCGATAGTGCTGGCATGCAGCGGTGACTTCACAGTGTCCGGGCGAGCGATAACACGGAGCGAAACCCGATACACGCGAAACGACGAAGCAGTTTCGTTTCGCACGGGATCAGCACGTCGATGTGCCTGGTTGTTTAGTCTCGGCTTATCGCATCTGGTCGTATCTATTTCTTCCAACTCGGCTAAGGGCGTTGGAATTTCGACCGGGCGATTCGTGGTATTAAACATGCGCGTGTATACTCTCCCACGGCGATTGGAAACCAGTGCGTCGCATAGACACCTGGTGCCACGTCGATACGGGGAAGCACTCCCACGAGCGGATGTCTATTTCGTACGTGCTAGTACGAGGAGGTTGTTATGTCTGGCGTGTTCTAGAATGGAATTTTGATATTTTCCCAGACAAGGCAGTTCTGGGAGTATAGTATATCAACGCTACGGTTACAAAACTGACTCCCCAATATCCCTTCCATATCGATAGGAAAGTTATTCGGAACAACTTGAAATGGAATTTCCCGTGCGTGCACATGTATTTTAACGGACCCGTACGTTTTTACCTGGCCGTCCGTTATGCGAGATATTGCTAAAGCTTCCGTTTCGTCTATCTGCAGGTAGACGTTTTATAGCTCGAAATTTAATGAGATTAGGCTCGGATCCGGTGTACACCATTAAACATGCAGTATTAGAAATAAAATCGTTCGAACTTATTTTGACATGCGGGACAAAGCAGTTTGTTTTTAGTCTAACTGTTGCGATTCTGTATCTTCTTCTTCCGTTACCGGGGCTATCGCGCGGACTCTCGACGAGTTTGCCTCTCGCCTGTCCTCGCAGCGAGGCGGGAGGCCTCGCCCGTTTCCCTGGTTTTCACGGCGGTTGCGACTGTCTCTGTCTGCGCGATCGTCACGTCTTTCATAGCGGTTGAATGTTTCACGGGCGAGCGGCGGCCGACGTTCCTCCTCATCCGCGCGGCGGGGATCAAAGTACCGTTCCCGCATGGCGTTGTTATATCGTCGCTTACGGCATTCCTCGATTGTGTGGCCAATATTCTTACAAAATGTACAACTTTTGGGCGTTGAAGCGCGAGGTGCTGGCGCAGCGCGCTGCCGCGGAATTTCGATTTGAGCGGCTGTTGCCGCGTACGTGGTTTTCTGCGCAGAACGGTGACGTTCACGATCTAGCTCTAAACGACGGTAGAGTTCGCGGGCTTTAGCAAATGCTTCCGACAATCTCAGGGATGAGGCCGTCGGAGAAACAGCGTAGAGTGAATTCGTCAATCTCAAGTAGATCGATGTGTCTAGAGCCACGTTCACAGTCTATTATGGCGGATTTTAGATCTTTTATCCGACTAATATAATCAATTATATGCTCATCCGGGAGCTGATATGTGCTCGCAAGCGCGCCGCGGTACTGTTCGACATTTTTCTGCGGACCAAACGTAACGCGCGTGATATCGCATAGGTCTCGGATGCTGCTACATATTTCATCTTCAATAGCGAGATACGCACGTTCCTTCAAGCAGTTAATTATCTGGCGAGCGAGGGTGCCTTCGGCTTGTGGCGAAACAAGATCTTTCGCACGTTTACAAGCGCGGATGAATTGAAATACGGACATATTAGATCCGTCGAATGATGGCACAGTTTCTACGGCTTCGCGGAGAGAGTAAGTCGAAATAGCACCGCTATCTGAGACGAGATCGCTGAGGAGAGGCTGCGTCGAGGCACTTGAAAAGCCGAAATCTATGCCGCGTGTCGTTTGTGGTTTCGCGCGTCTGATATCATCTAATTCGAGTCGAACTGCAACTAGTTCCTCGACCAACTGCATATTGAGAATGTCGGGTTTTTGTGTGGCGCGGGCTTCCGCGAGCGCTGAACGTTCGCTCTCTAACCGTGCGGCTGTGTCATGCAAGGATTTTTCTTTTCCGCGAAGCTGTCTTTGAAGTTCGATAAGCTCAGCCTTGGTCGGCGCAGCGCGATTTTCCGTAGTCTTTTTGCGTGTCTCCATTACTTACGAAGTAAGCGAATATAGAATAAAACCAAAATGATTACAAAGGAGCTAAAGCATACATTAGCCTAACACGGACAGTGGTCGGTGTCGCTGTGTATGTGAGGCTGCTTGCTGCTCCTACTTCCTATGTTCTCTTGCTGCTTAGTACGTCTTCTCCCTGCCTTCTGCTGTGATGCTATGGTGGGGGTAGTCCTGCTGGCTACCTTTCTCGGTGGTACTGATCTCCGTCTCGTCTGTGCTGAGTTCCAGTTGAATGTCGTTTCCTAATGCTATCTTATTCTAAGGAGCATGCTGTCCTTTACAAGTATACTTAGTTTCTACGTACGCGTATTACAATATTATAACGATTGCGAATACGCGACTTACTCTAACTCTACGTCGATCGATCGACGTCACAATCTCACCAACCCTAGAAATTGCTTGATACTCTTAGCGTTCTTTGGAACACGAAAGTTCATTACTACCCCTATTTGTCTTAATATAAGTTTGACGCCATCACAATGTATAACATAGTCGAGAAGTGATAGAATGTCTGTGAATGTTTGGAACGAAGCGATAGTTGCGTGAACAAAAAATGCTCGGTCTAGAACATAGAGGTATAAAAGAAAAGTGTTTGGAGTGAATACTTGAAAATATCGTGTGAACGGAGAGTGTGTGACCTCCCAGATGGTTTGGTAGACGTGATTGAATGTTTTAGAAGAATATCTGCCCAGAGTGAAAGAAATAAAGAATTAGAGGAAGAAAAATGTGAGGGTGCAGGAATAAATGAAGGCGAAAGAAGCGTGCACGGACCAGAGTATAAGAGCCAGAAAGAACAGCGAGTAACCGAGTCAACAAGAATAGTGAGCTACAGTAATGAAAGAGAATCATGAATTTAGATTTGTAAGTGTTAAGTACTGATTGTGAGTCATAATTAAGTACTAAGCCATATGTTTAACATCTCGATCCTGCTGAAAATAAAAATCCCTGGAGAGGTTTAATTTTTGAGCACTTTTCAAAAGATTTTGCTTGAGTATATTTAAATATACATATTTATCCATTGTCTCATCAATGAATATAAGTTCTCCCACACCCGATGATGCCATACACCCCCACACCATTAAACCACCACCCCCATGTTTCACGGTGGCTTGCAGATTCAGTCCGTCCATTTCCGTGTTGGGTTTTCGCCATACTAATATTCTACCGTCAGATTGAAAAATATTAAACTTACTTTCATCTGAAAACATGATCTTTTCCCAAAAATCAATATCTTTCGTAACAAACTCTTTCGCGAATTCCGTTCTTTTCTTTTGGTTTATCTTGCAGATGTAGGGCTTTCTTCGTGCTATACGGGCAGAATAACCGGCATCCTTCAATACCCTACATACAGTTTTGGTACTTACTTCTTTTTCACACTCAGCTTTTAACATCGAAGCAATTTCAGTCGAACTAGTTTTTGGATCCTTCTTTACAATATTTACAATTTTCCTTTTTTCTCGAATTGTTACCTTAGAAGGGCGACCACTCCTAATTTGATTCTCTAGATTTTCTTCACTTTTAAAGCGTTTTATGACTGAACGCACAGTAAAACGACTTTTGTTTATGATTTGTGCAATTTCGTTGTAAGATTTATTCATCTTGTATAAATTTAATATTATTTTTCTTTCTTCAATTGTGGTTTCTTTCATCTTTCTAGACATTATTACTCTTTCTTGGTTTTTTGCTGTTTAATAACTGAAGTCTCCAGTTTCACTAATCGAGTGTTATAACAACAGATTAACGGGGGATTTCCCTTCGCTATTTCCAAATGACAATCGGAAATCGTTGAAAACGGCGACGATACATTGCTTGTTCCATGCTGTGTCAATACTTTTGTCCACCCATAAAATGCTCAAAAAATATATTTTTGTTATTATTTTGTGTATTATTTTATTTATATTGTTGCTCTTGCTATGTAATAAACTAGGATAGATAATAAATAAATACGTCAAAAAGTTTTTTGTTTAAATCAATTTGTTTAATAGTTATAAGCATTTGTATCATAACAATCTTCCTGTGCCAATACTTTTGTCCAGCACTGTATATCTTTTTCCAGCCATTCATCAGAAAAATAAAACAAATCACTGTTCACGTATACTCAAACTTCTACAGCTGCCTACTCCTCGTCGTTGAGGTGATCGAGGCGCAGTAATTATTTTACTAACTTCGAGCGTGGCTGTGTCTGCTTGGCAGTGAAGACAGTATAATTTTTGTATTGATTGTCAACCGACTCGCAAAGTAACGCTGTCGGACTTTCGTTTTCAAAACCAGAATTAGAAGATAACATTTCCCTTTTACTACAAAATTTCACTGATATACGTAGAGGATTTAGTAGATTTATAATAGATTTAGTGGAACTAGAAGGTACAGTAGATTCGGAGAATTTAGAAATACTCAATAATATAAGAGGCGCACGAATGTTCTGGTATCCAGCGGTTCTGGCGATACCACAGCACGGCTGAAATGATTTTTATCAGTAATGTAGTATATCTATCCCTTCCAACATTACCGATAATGCTGGAATTTTGGTTTGTAAATTCAAAATATTGAATATGTGACTGTATACTTTCCCATGGCGATTCGATTCAAGTGCATTACATGAACATACGTCCAGACCTACTTTGATCCTGGGAAAGATACTTACGGCAGGATGTTCGTCGAGCAAATTGATCACGATATATACATACATTAGCCCTCGGTGGAATTGTCATGGCTTGGACATTAGTAAACTGAATTCAAGTGTCATTCCAGATGATGTAGATCCGTAAATATAGGTTATCTACTTCGTAATTACAAAATTTACTGCCCAATGTGCTATCGATGTCTATAGGAAAATCATCCGTAATAACTTGAAGTTGAATTTTACGTTCTTGAATTTGCATATCAATGAAACCGTAATTTTCTACCTAGCCTTTTGTAATTCCTGATATTGACAAGGCGTCGGCGATTTCTATGTTCAGACATGACTTTATTACGAGACTGTTTATGTAGTTCGGTCCAGATCTTGTACCTATCGTTAAACATGCGGTATTTGAACACAAAAACTCGTCAGACAGAATGTCGCCGTGCGGTATAAAAGGCTTAGTTCTTAATTTAACGATTGTGTACCCTACGCTTTTACATCAATTAGGTGTGGAAATTGTCTGAAAAATTTGTTTTAAATGCACTCTTAACAAAAGCATGTACAGGGTGTCCCAGAACTAGTGTAACATCCGGAAATGGGGGGTAGCTGATGTGATTCTGAACAACCTTTTCCTTTACCAAAATGTTGTTTGAAGCTTCGTTTTCGAGTTATTAACGAAAAACACTGGCCAATCACAGCGCCCAGAGACCGCGGGCTCAACCACGTATGCACGGTTCTTATACACGGGCGCTCGGTCGGGCTCCCGGCACACGTACTGGCACAGCATAGGTATCGCGGAAAATGTTATGTCATTTTAAATTAAGAATAATGTGAAATTATTCGTTATTCGTGAATAACAAATAAACTAATAAGTCGTTTAATAACTGCGTTCGATACTTTTATTCGTTATTCGAAAGAAATAAAACGTTTTATTATTTATGAAAAAAAAATTTTTTTAACAGCAAATTTTCAGATGAATAAATTGTTTTAAGAAAAACGATTTGTATAACTAATGCTAGAAAAAAATAATTGAACTTACCCATTCGTCCACGAAATAGCTTGCTTCGACGAAAGTAGGTAAAGGCTGGATCCTCGTGTCGATCCTGACCTACCCAACAATTTTCAACAGCCGATGTTCTGGCCGAGTCGATGAACTCACTTCGCAGCACGATCGAAATTTTTCGGTGACTTCTTAGAAACTGTCGATTTTGTTTTTTCTCCGTGCCTTCGGCGCGGTTCTCTGGCGAAAGGCTGCCGTGCTTGGTGCTTGTTCGCCGGAATGATTTATTATTAAACTAATTGTAACATCCACAGTTTTATAACTATTAACTTCAAAAAATTTAGAATTGAATACACGATAATGTGGCTTATAAATTTTAATGGTATATCATCCTCATTCACGAACGTGATAATAACTCTGTTCGATACTTTTATTCGTTATTCGAAAGGAATAAAATGTTTTATTATTGTTAGAAAAGTCCAAAAAGCGAAGACTTGAGTGGGCCATGTGTAGTCTTTCGCTGCGTTTCCACCTCCTAGGGATGGTTCTGCCGCAAGGCTAAGAAAGACCATTGTTACGTCGTAACAAAGGACGAATACCATCATGCATCGCACTTGTAGCTTTCTTAGAAAATAATAATTCTCACCACTTAAATTCCTGCTCGTACATGCTCGATGAATATACATCTACGTTGCAGATGTAAGTCCATCGACGTTTCAAAGGGGACACCGGAAACCAAGAATTCGTAAAATAAACCTTTTCAATGGCCTACTTCCAATCGTGGATGTAGGTCCCATCTATGCCACCAAGGATGCACCGTCGGAGTTCTTACGCAAGGTACGTAAACCTTGACAAGGACTTCGACGGTTGTAACACTACGCGAATACAATAGAAGCCCCTTTTGCAGCGTCGAACGGTCAAGTCTCGGCACTTGTGGCATGGCGCCGTTAGGGCTAAACTCTCGAGACGCCAGCCAGGCCCTGCCATAAAGTATCGAGAAAACCGAGGACTTAGCGTTAGTCACGGAAGTGCATGGTGGTACGCGTGCCCCTTCCCTCGTTTCTATCTCTGATGGGGTGGAGACAAGGTTGACCAATTAGGTCAAATTTTGTGCTTCACCCTCATCGAAGCCTCGAAGCGGAGAGAGGGAACTCGCGCTTCCCTCAGGAGGAATCATCCTCCGAAAAGTCAATCAAAAACAAACCTCGTCGTGAGTCAAAGTAAAACCTCGTGGTAGAATAAAAACAACGCTCGTCTAAAAGAGAACAAAAACCTCGCCGTAGAACAAAGTCAACCTCGTCTCAAACAGAAAAGTCAAATCGTCTTGAATAGAAACTCGTCTGTAATACACACAGAAAAATCTCGATCGATCTCATCTAGACTCGAGCAGCTTCCTTCCGAAGCTCGTGGTTTGCGAATTGATTAGTCGCCGGCCGATTAAGTTGCCCGGCGAAGTGGACAGTTCCCTCGTGGACCACCGAAAGTCGCACGAGTCAGGAATTTCCACCTTACACGGCGTTACTCCGACACTCGAGTCGGAAAAAGGGCGCATCACGCAACAACCATATTGTCAAGGGGCTCCTCCTGACTAGGATTTTTCAGGGAAGACAGAATTGTATCAGCACTCGCGAAGTATAGTTCAAAATACAAGCTTTCACTCTTTTTAACCACTCACGTTCATTTCTTATTCAACCGCTCACCACCGTTATCCTGATTTTCCTTACATTATTTACAAAAAAAATGTTTTTTCTTTTAACAGCACGTTTTCAAATACATAAAATATGCTGTGAAATAAAACGATTTCGATAGCTAATGCTAGGAAAAAATAATTAAACTCGCCCATTCGTTCACGGACACGTTTTGTGCCATTCTGACGGCACTCTTAGTGTTCGTCTCACTACTTTCAAACCACCACTTGCTTTTTCAGCGACTTGTCTCGCTTACTTTGTAAGCCCTTACGCGCGCACACACACACACACACACACACACACACATATATGCATACATACACACACGCCCTCACTTATTCACACCCGAATCCGGCGGTCCTCAAATGTTTCCGACTTATCTGTTTTGACTCTTGACGGCGCAACGTTTTGCACCGTCGGTTTATTTGATGTTTATTTGAAACTGTTTCGAGTTTCTCATGGCAGTACAATAAACATTTCTTTTCCGTTGTATTGTAACTATTCCTCTTCCTTACCGAACGTCCACCTAGGATCCACAAAACGCTTAAGCTCTCAGATTTATTTTGCTAACTGAACCAGCAACATGCCGCGTACGAACGCAGAGTACTACGAAATGTTTTTTATTTTTTCCTAGCATTAGCTATCGAAATCGTTTTATTTCAGAGCATATTTAATGTATTTGAAAACGTGCTGTTAAAAGAAAAAACATTTTTTTCGTAAATAATGTAAGGAAAATCGGGATAACGGTGGTGAGCGGTTGAATAAGAAATGAACGTGGGTGGTTAAAAAGAGTGAAAGCTTGTATTTTGAACTATACTTCGCGAGTGCTGATACAATTCTGTCTTCCCTGAAAAATCCTAGTCAGGAGGAGCCCCTTGACAATATGGTCTTTCTTAGCCTTGAGGCAGAACCATCCCTAGGAGGTGGAAACGCAGCGAAAGACTGCACATGGCCCACTCAAGTCTTCGCTTTTTGGACTTTTCTAACAATAATAAAACATTTTATTCCTTTCGAATAACGAATAAAAGTATCGAACAGAGTTATTATCACGTTCGTGAATGAGGATGATATACCATTAAAATTTATAAGCCACATTATCGTGTATTCAATTCTAAATTTTTTGAAGTTAATAGTTATAAAACTGTGGATGTTACAATTAGTTTAATAATAAATCATTCCGGCGAACAAGCACCAAGCACGGCAGCCTTTCGCCAGAGAACCGCGCCGAAGGCACGGAGAAAAAACAAAATCGACAGTTTCTAAGAAGTCACCGAAAAATTTCGATCGTGCTGCGAAGTGAGTTCATCGACTCGGCCAGAACATCGGCTGTTGAAAATTGTTGGGTAGGTCAGGATCGACACGAGGATCCAGCCTTTACCTACTTTCGTCGAAGCAAGCTATTTCGTGGACGAATGGGTAAGTTCAATTATTTTTTTCTAGCATTAGTTATACAAATCGTTTTTCTTAAAACAATTTATTCATCTGAAAATTTGCTGTTAAAAAAATTTTTTTTTCATAAATAATAAAACGTTTTATTTCTTTCGAATAACGAATAAAAGTATCGAACGCAGTTATTAAACGACTTATTAGTTTATTTGTTATTCACGAATAACGAATAATTTCACATTATTCTTAATTTAAAATGACATAACATTTTCCGCGATACCTATGCTGTGCCAGTACGTGTGCCGGGAGCCCGACCGAGCGCCCGTGTATAAGAACCGTGCATACGTGGTTGAGCCCGCGATCTCTGGGCGCTGTGATTGGCCAGTGTTTTTCGTTAATAACTCGAAAACGAAGCTTCAAACAACATTTTGGTAAAGGAGAAGGTTGTTCAGAATCACCTCAGCTACCCCTCATTTCCGGATGTTACACTAGTTCTGGGACACCCTGTATAGTTCCACTTGTACTCGTCCCAATCAACTTTTTTATAGACTTGTAATATGTATTGTAGTAACCGAAGAAACATTTTCGGGACCAAGCAGTAATCGATCCCATAACCGCCGCCTCGGCAAGGCGGGACTCTATTTTTTTTATTTATTCATAAATGTGTGTTACAATACTTACAACGTTATTTGTAATGAATAATTTACATACAGTTTTGTTTGTGTGTTTTGGATTATCCGGTCATCGGGTGACACTCGCAATCTTGGGGGAGACCTTTTTGCTTTTGTTTTCATGACTTAATATCTTTTTTTTCGTGTTTCATCGGTTCGTGGCACTTTGTGTGCTGTTTTTTTTTTTTCATTTTCTTTTCATACTTTGTCATTCCGTGGAAAAAGGTAGGGGGCCCGTTCGGGGCTACCCTGTGTTACAAAAAACTACGAAATGATTTTACGGTTTGACGCCTCTGTCGTTCGCAGGCTTATATATTAACCCTTTGCGGTCCGCGCTGCATTCGCAATTTCGTACCAGCCGGTCCGCACAGATTTCGCCAATCGCTTATCCGCTTACAAATTTTCCTATAAAATAGAATATTTGCGTGGAATTGTATGTTCCAATAACTTTTAATATCATTGAGAGGCATCAATCCTATGTTGATGATTATACCAAAGAATGCTTGTAATTCAACAACAGTAAGATCATACCAATTATGCCATATTGACTGCACGGAAAGTTCATGGCTGTTAATTATTTTTTGGGCATATAAATTTGTTTTTTTTTCACTATTTTATTAACGAGCTCATTCGTAAAAAAATAAAGAGAAAAACTGCAGAGGTGTAATGCAATCACTCGGAACTTGCGGCCCTTGCACCTTGTCTCCCGTAGAAAATTCTATGGAACTAGAATAGTTGTCGTTCTCAGAGACATTCTGCCAATCACTATTCTGGACCGTTTCATTACCACTTTCAGATGTATCAAGAATTCTGTTTATATGTCTGCTTCGTCTGAGTGTAATTATGTCCTCTGATTCTTTACCACTTTCGATTTCAAATGCACACATTCTTTGAAATTATCGTTTTATGTCCTCGAGACAATCACTATCACCACTTTCAAATTCATTGTCACGCACCGTTGTACGTCGTCTCTGTTGTCCAGTCATATTCTTTACAAAAAACACTTCTCTTATGGAAATTTAGACTTTGGAAATGCTTTCTCTTCGTACTACAAATTCGAACTGAACGCCATAATGGGTTTGAAAATACTAAAAGTAAGCCCTTGGTTTCAAGAGGCATGATCTATTCCGGATATGCTACACCGTAGCTCTTATTTTATCTCATTTAGAGTAAGATTGTGACATTGTTGAGTGACGCTCGACATAAGACGTACCAGAACAAAATGCGATGTCGAGCCACACTCGATATAGGATCGCAAAGGGTTAATGTGGTCGCGCATTCATACAACATTCATGCAACATACATTCGTTCATGAGCACTCATACTTTCTCTCATACCTTATTTTTACTATCTTTGTTAGTCTATGTTGGTGTGTTATCTCTAGCTATGTACATCATATTTACAATATTTACATTTTTTTTTTTCCTCCGTTTTGGTTTATGTACATGGATGTTGTGTGTGTTATTCATCCAACCACCAATATTTTTGTTTGTTTGTTTGTGTGTATTGTTTTTTTAGCAGGTTGTTTGTGGGTAGCGCTTTATTGTATATTAGGCGGGTGTTAGTGTCTGTGCTGTTTATGTGTGGTCTGTAGGTTATTCTTTTGTCTTTACTTGGTCTGTGGATGTGATAAATTATCGGAATGTTGCTCTTGTCTATTATTCTGCCTGTTTTGTCCAGTAGTATGAATACTTCAGGGGGGATGTGTCCCGAGTTAAATGTTTTGCTGTAGTATTCATCGTTCGGATATAGTGCACTATTAATTAGGTTGTTGTTTACACTGCATATGTGTGCGAAATATTCTGTTTTCCCTGTTAGTTTTATAATGAAGGTGTCGATCCGGGGTATTTGCGCTTTGTCGTATAGTGTTTTGTTACTTATTCTATGTTTGTATTGTGTCTCTTTTTTCCTATAGAATCCAGTACATGCCCTTATGCATTTTCTTTCGAAAACTCTTACTTTTTTCATTGTTGATGGACTTATATTGAACCAAATGGGGCTGTCGTATGTAATGATGGGTCTGATAAGTGTTGTGTAGCATAGTATTTTTATTTAATTGCTGGGGTGTTTTGAGTAAAATAGTCTGCTATTGGTTTGGAATGCTGTTTTTGCTTTTTCTAATTGTATATCTATGTGCTGGTTGTGGTGAAGGAGCTCATCTAGGTTTAGTCCTAGGTATTTCACTATTTTCTTGTGTGATATGATTGTGCTGTTTGCGGTAATTTGAAAGGTTGTATATGATTTTCGGAAAGTTTGGTACTCGTTTTTTATTTTTTTTCCTAAATAGTTTTTATTTTTTTAGATTGTTTCGCTCTTTATGGGGTTCGTTTTTAGTTTCCAGGTTTCGTAATAATCGTTGATTTTGTTGAACAGGTCTTAGGTTTTCCTTTGGAGCTGTTTGACATTTTTTCCTGTTGTGTAGATGATTAAGTCGTCTGCGAATTGTATTGTGCTTGTGTCGTTTGATTGTTGTATGCCGAATAATTTTGGGATGTTTGCTATATAAATGTTGAATAGATCCGGAGCCGTGACGGTTCCCTGTTGCAGGCCATCGTGTAATTTGAATATTGTGTTTGAGTCTGTTTTGTTTGTTGACGTGTAGAATTTTTTTTTTGGTTAGCATTTCTATTATCATTTTTAAAAGATGATGGGGGCAGTTTTTCTTTAGTAATTTGTAACTTAATCCTTTGATCCATACCGAGTCGAAAGCTTTTTCGATGTCTATGAGGCATGCTGCTGTGTTTAAATTGTTATGGAGTGCGTATTGAATGTCTGATGTTAATTTGTGTAGGACATGTATTGTGCTATGTTTAAATCTAAATCCAAATTGTGTGTCAGGTATTATGTTTTTGGTGGTGCTGAAATTTTGTAATGCTCTTTTGATCAAGATTTCGAAGACTTTTGAGATGTTCGGTAGTAAGCTGATTGGCCTATATGAGGTTGGCTCCGCCGGGTTTTTACCTTTTTTTTTTATGGGTATCACCTTTGCGATTTTCCATGTTTCGGGGAAATGGTTGTTATTAAGGCAATTGTTGAAGATGATATTGTAGCTAGCTATTATATTGTTTGGTAGTTTCTTGAGTATAATATTTGGGATTCCGTCTGGGCCTGCAGATTTTTTGTTGTTAAGTCTTCTGAATATTTTTTGTGTGTGCTGTGGCGTGCTGAAGTAATTTGTGATGTCTGTGATGGGATTGTATGCTGGGTTGTTGTTGGAAAAGGTTGTTAGTCTCTTGTTCGTTGCTTTGTCGTTTTCTATTTCTTTTGCGATGTTGGCATATTCTTTTTCTATTATTTCCGTTAGTCTTTCTTTCCCTAAGTTTCTGTTTTGCGTGCTTGCTGCGGCGAAGCTTGCTGCTAGAATGTTTAGTTTTTCTGTTTCATTTGTTATTGTGTAGCTGTCTGCGTTTTTCTGTAGGGTGTCTGGATTGATGTTTGCCTGGATTATTAAATTTCTTTTTCCTTCTTTGATTGTGAGGTTTGGTATGTTTAGATTTTCTTTTTTTCGGAATATTGAATTTATTTGTGGAAATAGGTGGTTTGGGTTGTAAGGTATTATTTTTATTTTGTTTTCCCAGAATGTGTTAACCGATGCTTGGAATTCTTGTTTGATTTTTTTTTGCAAGTTTTTAGCAATGTTTTCGCTTCTTGTTTTATGTGTTGGTCTTGAGTTGAGGGGTGTCTGCGTTCCTTATTTAAGATTGTTAACAGTGTGCTTTTTATTTTTTGGAGTTTTTTGATTTCGGCGTTAACATATAGTTCTGCGGAGTTGTAGTCTGGTAGGGTGGGTATGTTTCTTCGGATGGCGTTGCTTATTACGGTATTTATTTTTTCCAAGTGTTGATCAATTTCGATATTGGTAAGGTTTTTGTTATATGTGGTATTTGTGGTATTTGTGTGGTCCAGTTACTGTCTATGTGGTTTTGGAATTTCTACCAGTTTGTCTTGTTGTAATTTAGTGGTTTTATAGGGTTTTCAAAGACGATTATGTCGTAGTGTGATGGTAGTGTGCAGTGCAGTTCAATGGCTCTGTGATCGCTGTCTATGTCTAAGGTGGGGATCGTGTGGTCTGCGTTTTGGTTTAATACAGTTATTCGGCTGTCAAATATTCCTATGTCTATAAATGCATTACTTCTTGGGAAGGTGGGGGTGTTTGTGTTTTTTAGGGTTATTTTGTATTTTATGGTGTTGGTGTTTATCAAGTTGTGTAGTGTGTGTCCTCTGCTATTGCTTTGTGTGTTGTTTCATTGTGGGTGTTTGGCGTTTAGGTCACCTGCCATGATATAGTAGTTTTCGTAGTTTTTCAGTTTTAGGGATATGAATAGGTTCTCCAGGTCTTCTATAAATTCGAAGGTTTGGGCTCCTGCTGCATATCCTGCTATTATAAATAGGTTTTTAATATTCTGCAATTTAATTTTTATTGTGATTGCTTCTAGTACTTTCATGGCTTTGCTTATTTGTATCGTTTCGTGTTTTATTTTTTGTTTGATGATTAACGCCACCCCTCCTGTGTTTACGCTCTTTCTGTCATTCCTTATGATGTGGTAGTTTTTGAATTTTGGGTTGTGCTGTGATTTGAGTTTTGTCTGGTTTAGTAGTAGTATGTCGGGGTTTTCTTTTTTTAGTAGTTGCGTCACGTTGTATCTTCTCTCGTTTGTTGCTATTGAATTTATGTTCGTTGAAATTATTTTTATGGTGGTGTTTTGTGGCTTATCCATTTCTTAATTCTAGTGTATCGATCTCTATTTCTTCTGTGTTTATTCCGAAATACAGGTCGTGTAGGGATGCTATTTTGTGTGTATTGTTATTGATGATGGTCTCTAATCTGTTGAGTTACGGTATTTGATGTGTTTGTGGTGGGTGTTTGCGAAATGGGTTGTGCCGATGTGGTGTGCGTGTAGTGTGCATGTGGTTCTATTTGTTGCTGGGTTCTGGTGTCAATATTTTGTTTCGTTGCGTTTGCGTATGATGTTCCTGTCCTAGTTTTACTGGTTGCAAGGGTTTTTTGTATTTCCTTAAGGGTGTTCGTGTTGTGTTCTATCTTATTTATATTTTTTGCTGCAAGTCTGGCTTTATATTCTTTATATTTCGGACACCCTTTGTATGACGCGGGGTGGCCGTGGACCCTGCATCTTACGCAGTAGAGTTTTCCTTGTTTTATCTTTTCCTCTCTTTTTATGGTGCATTGTGCCGGTTCATGTTTGTTTTCGCATTTAACGCATCTGTATTCTAAATTACAATTCCTGGCTGTGTGGAAGGCGGGACTCTACGCCCATTACCAAAGTGCCCTATCATTTTTCTCATTGGTATTGTTACTATTTGGTGGATATGAAGGCTCCGATACAACAGTATTAAATTCAATATCACAAAGCGAGCAAAATATGCTACATTCTGTCACTACATCTTTCCCTTTTCTTTTTCTTATTTTTTTTTTTTATTTACATCCGTACTATCTACTATGCCTATTAGCCGGTGTTCAAGCAAAGAATTTCGAAAAACATTTCAACTTGAAACAAAAGGAGTTAGTGAAAGAAGGCAAAAAAGCAAGGATTAAGAATGTGCTGGAAATAAGAAAAGGTAGAAGCTGGAGGCGGGCAGGAAGTCTAAGTATGGAAGTAAAGAAGGAAGAGAAAAACAAGGTAGGGGGGCAATGAATCAGAATAAAAAAAATAGAAGATAATCACCATTGAGTAAAGATTTCTAGCTGAGAAAAGAGGTACTCTAATTTTGAAAGAAATGCGGTTTAAATCATAGGAGACCAGTCGATTATCTTGGAGTTACTAATTAAACAGTTAACAAATGTATTGACGAATGAAACTGATTTTTTCATGGACAATTGGGGTATTTCCTATCTCAACTCTTAATTATCTTAAGTACTTTATTTCGTACCGTTTAAACTTTTTTGGTTACGTTTAAATTTTTGTTTAAACTTTTTTTAGTGGACGAAGGAACATTCCACATAATTTGTATAGGTAAGTAAAGTGCAGACTTGGAAATAAGACTACTGGAAGGAATGCGTATCTGATGGAGTCATATCCTCATAGGCCCACCTTCTCTAATGCAATTATAGAAATTGGCCAAAGACGATAATATCGACAAATCGGATGATACAACATTCATGTAATGAAAGATTCAGACGATATAAAGGGGGTACACCTCTTGCACCTTGCCGTTCTGCAAGATTTATTTCCAGCTCTGCGCAATATACATATTTAACTCTCCAATTAGCATTTCTTCATTTTTCATTCCATAAAATCATAAAATTTATGTTTTCGGAGCTTCAAATCATTCTTCGGCCCTATTAAATCGTTTAAGAAGATTGTTCAAATCTTCTAAATTTTTTCGACCACAGCAAGCTATTTGCCCCTCCGGAAGAAGTTTTGGTTCATACTGCAACAATAACCAACTATCGATTAAGTACATCTTCGATTCTTCCTAAAAAAGACAAAGATTTATAATACTTATTAAACATATACGAAAATGTTGCACGTATGCGTTTAGTATTTCTTTTCACCAATAATGACACCGCAACATCCATTTCTGCATATCTTTTACTCAATTCTGCGAGTGCTGCATGTAATTCAAATAGAATCATGCCTCGAATTCGGTTTTCAGCTGAAATGAAATGCACATATGTATAGAGTTTGCATAAATCTGATTTACAACATAAGGACAAAGACGAGTGTGTCGAAATCTGTAATGTTTAAACTTTTTAGAAATAATACAGGATACGATTCACCTAAATATCGCTTTCAATTGTAGTGATTACGGCGGTATCACTCAAAGATATCAAAACAACAGGATTGGCGGGGCAGGGGGAGGCAGTGGAACAAATTAAATCGCTAGGAACAATGATAAAAAAGGAGATAGAAGAGTGGAAGACTGAGTTAGGGGAAATAGGTGAAAACATGAATAAAGACCCAGAGAATCTGAAAAAAGACGTGAGAAAGAGCAAAAATAGAGACAGGGAACAGGAAGAAATGAAAGAAAGTATAGCAAACCTAGAAGAAAAGGTAGATAATGTATTAAAGCAAAACAAAGAAGCAATGACGAGGAAGAGAAAAGGAATGATCGAAAAAATAAAAGAATGGAAAAAATGGAAAGAGAAAGAGAAAAGAAAAAGAAGTCAGGAGGAAAAATATCATCATAAAAGAAGGAAGAAGGGAAAAAGAAAAGAAAGAAGAAACGGTGGAAAAAATAGTAAATAAAATAGGAGAGAATACAATACGGCAAAATAACGGTAGAAGGAAAATGATAGGAATGGAATGTAGAGAAAGGAGAAATTAAGGAATGCTTAGAAACAAACGCGTGAAAGGAAAAGAGTAAAGTGAGGGAAGACGAAATACAGGATGTCCCCTAACTCTTGTAACATCTAGAAATGGGGGGTCGCTGGGGTGACTGAACAACTTTTTTCTTTACCAAAATGTTGGTTGAAGCATCGTTTTTGAATTATTAACGAAAAACACTGGAAAATTAAAACGTGCATAGAGCGTGCGTTCAACCACAAGAGCGTGACTCTCAACCACGCTTAGTCGTGATTGTAAATAAACATATTGACACAGCGTGGGTATCGAAGGAAGCGTGCAGCAAATGTTACATCGTCTTAAATTAAGGATAATGTAGAATTATCCGTTATTCATGAATAACAAATAAACTAATAAGTCGTTTAATAACTGTGTTCGATACCTTTATTTGTTATCCGAAAGGAATAGAGTGTTTTATAACTTATGAAAAAAAAATTTTTTTTTTTTTTTTTTAAGTGATTTCAATAACTAATATTAGAAAAAGCTAGTTAAACTTACCCATTCGCCCGTGAAATAACCTGCTTTGACAGAAGTGTATCGTTGACATTGTGTCATTGTGCCGATCCTAACTTTTCAAGGCAACCCTCAACAGTTGACGTTATGGCCCGATCGATGAACTCACTTTACTGCACGGTCATTTTCATTCCATAGCCACTTTTACTTTCCACTGTAAGATTTAAGAATGATTCGATAGGATTTATTGTTCCTCCGTGTAACCAAGTCGATCACTGAGTGACGAATGAATAGAGAATTGCATAACAAAAAGTTGATCTCACGCCTGAATCAATAAATAGAATTTTCAGGCTACGCTAAACGGTGTCATAAAATAGGCTCGCTTTGGTACTATACCGTAAGCAAGAAAAAGTTTGGCTATTTTGCGACGAAATGAGTGGCGAGGGTGTGTACCACTAATTTCGTGATGTGTGTGCCAGGACAAATGGATAGGAGGACTCCACACGCATAGACCTCTGAACGGCATCAACGCAGTACATCCCCTCCTCTGCATAAGCAGGCCCAAGGTTCAGAGGTTGTCAGACGTAAACGGAAGACAAAGAAAATTTCTTCGGAAAAAGATAGCAGTTTAGTAATTCTATGCAAAGGGGTACATTAAACTATGTAAACATGCGATTTTTTCTGGGCAATAATTTATAATATATGTCCTTGACAACAATTATTATTATGCAAAATTTATGGAAATTATATTATGGAAAGTATAAAAATATAAAACGTTTTCTTAACAATGTAAACCCGAGATCAGATTGTATGATAACCCAGAACTCAGATCAAAGTGTTTATTACAGACCAAACTAAAATTTGTATAGCACAGAATAGATTGCAATTAAAAATACTATTATACCTGTGTCATTGAAGGAGCTCGTTATTTTCGACGATATTATAAAAAATAAATCCTTGTTACATCGTAATCGCAAAATAGCCAAACTTTTCCGTTTACAACACGGTATGGATAATAGTGATCTTGCTTTGCTATCGAGACCTGTAGTGACAAAAACTATGCGGTATTTTTTAGTGGAGTGCATGTTGACTCCAAAACTGCTAACCTTTTAAACTTGCAAACAATAAACATTTCTTCTCCGTTCTATTATAAAAATATCCCTTCCTTGACAAACATTCATGTAGGACCCAGGAAAGCTGGCAGAGTCATTCTGCTAACTGAATAAGCAACATGATTCGTACAAACGAGGAGTATTACTACATGCTTTATATATTTGCCCAATGCGGTGGCAATGCCAGAACTGCCGCTGCTCAGTACCATGAATTACATCACGACGAACAAGCACCAAGGGGGATAACCTTCCGGTGGTTGGCGGCCCGCATTTATTCGAGTAGCTCGTTTCAACCCTATCCAACAGATACGGGCCGATCATTTCGAATTCCCACGGCACGGTTGAACGCAGTCCTCGCAGAGTTCGACCGGGATAGCACGTAAAGTGTGCGAGAGGTTAGCAGGTGGGTCAGGTAAGTTTAAATTTTAAAATATATAAACATTTTATTATAAAAATGGAATTCTTATCGTGGTGTACTTTTCTGTTTTATTTTAGTATCTGCGGACAATAATACACTGGCACTTGTAAGATCAGGGTATGCACCCGTATAAGTATGTATGGGTGCAAACATTGTTCCCCAGGGATTACATCCAACGGATGGAATATTCAAGATAACTGCTGGAGGAAATCGAGCGGAATCCGTCGTTAGGTAGGTACGTTTTGTGGACAGATGAAGTTCTTTTGACCCGGGAGGTGTGCTGTAATGCCTACGATTCGCACCTGTGGAACAATGTGAATCCGATTGCAATTCATCCACAGGAACACTGGTCAGTCAATTCACGAGCCGGCATTTGCGATGATTTTGTGGTTGGGCTATACATTATACCCGATAGATTGGATGGCCTAACATACAATAATTTTTTGGAGCATACTATTCCGGGTCTCTTGGAAGAAATGCCTTTAGAAATTCGGAGGAAACTGTATTTCCAGCATGATGTGGCATCCGTCCACTACGCCGCAAATGTGCAGGCTTACTTAGAACAACTCTTCTGCAGAAGCTCGCGCGTGACAGACGTGTGTATAATCCACAGCGACATTATGTACAAGCATTCCGCTCGAAAGACCAAGTGCGACATATCCACACACATACACTTGTGACATCCATCACAGACCTGACAGCAAGGCTAAACAGAGACGACGACAAAAATGATTACACATATAAGACGACAAATAGCGACGGGCAACTAAAAATAATGAGCAAAGATGCTGCGACATATAGGGAAATAATACATATACACAATGAAGAAACCGCTGCATACGACACTTAACAAATTAAAGCAGCAGCGCGCTAACAGAGCCATAATCCGATCTAACCTAACCATTGTTCGATGCACCAGATGTCAAAACTACAGGCACACCAAAACGTACTGTCGAAGGCATTACAGGTGCGTCAAATGCGGAGACGACCACAACACATCTGCATGTACTAAAAACAGAGAAACTCCAGCCAAATGTGCGTTATGCGACGGAGACCATCCTGCCAACAACAAGGGCTGTAAAATCTACCAGGAAATCGTTCAAAAAAGAAACTCATCTGAACAAACGCCTTACTGGCACAAAACCAACACACTGAACAAGGAGACAAACGCAGAAAAACCCCCTATCAAACCCATCTCTCCAAATAGCATATTAAAAAATCACTACACTATTCAACGCAATTATTATGTACATCCCCAAACAATGGAAGGTTGCTTAAATCATTATGATTCTCAGGTCAGGTAAATCAGTCAATGAGGCCACATCATACCGCCCCATAAATCTACTACCAGTCATGTCCAAACTATTTGAAAAATTACTACTAAAGAGACTGAAAATTCTAATAGATGAAGAGAAACTCATTCCCAACCATCAATTTGGATTCAGAAATAAACACTCAACGATTGAACCGGTAAACAGAGTATATAACGTAATATCCAAGGCACTCAAGAAAAAAAGGTACTGCTCCGCAGTATTTCTAGATATACAACAAGCCTTTGATAAAGTTTGGCACCAAGGCCTGCTCTACAAAATTAAGGAGAAACTACCCCACTACTTCCCGCTGCTAAAGTCATACTTAAGTAATAGAAGATTCTACGTACGACATGGACAGAACTTCTCAAAAATACACCCGATCGAGGCCGCACTACCTCAAGGAAGTGTACTTGCGGTCATCCCTCTACACGCTATACACTACGGATCTGTCCACACGCAACAGCGTTACAGTAGCCACATTCGCTGACGATACAGCAATACTAGCAGTCCTTCAAGATCCAAAAAAGCTTCTAAAATACTCCAAAAAGAAATTAAACGTGTAGAAACATGGTTAGATAAACGGCGTATTAAAGCCAATAGGATAAAATCCGTACACGTGACATTCACCATGAAAAGAACAAACTATCCAAGTGTCAAGCTATATAATGAACATATACCGACAGTAGACACAGTAAAATATCTTGGGATACACCTGAACAAAAGGCTGACGTGGGCAAAACACATAAAAAGCAAAAGAAAAGAGCTAAACCTCAAGCTAAGAAAAATGTACTGGCTGGTTAGTAGAAATTCCCAGCTATTGATACGCAACAAATTGACAATATACAAAGCCATCTTAAAACCGGTATGGACATACGGCATACAATTATGGGGAACTGTTAGCAACTCCAACCTAGAAATCCTGCAGAGATTTCAAACAAAACTACTTAGACTAATGTTCAATGCTCCCTGGTACGTCACTAACACGGCCATCTATAGAGATTTAAAGATACCGACGATAAAACAGGAGATCGTAAGCTACAGCAAAAGATACGAAAGAAGGGTCAAAAACCACCCCAATGAGCTAGCGACCACACTACTCGACAGCACCAGTCACTAGGAGATTAAAAAAATTCAAGCCCTTTGACCTAAAGGAACGTTTTAACATCTAAAATAATTGGATCCCACTGATGACAAACACAGGAGCAGAAATCGATGGATACTCGGCCTGCTACGATAATCTCCCATTAACACACGAATTATTTAATTTATTGTTATTATCTAACAGATTATAATTTAACAAAATAAAAAAAAAAACTTAGATCAAACCCTTCGCGACAGGTCGATTGGCCGCGGCGATTTCGTACCGTGGCCCCCACGGTCTCCGGATATGAATCCGCTGGATTTTTTCTTCTGGAGGTACCTAAAGTCAGTGTCACTATTATTTTGCACTAACTTTAAAAATCTTTAACCGGTGCAAACGAAGGAGGAGGTAGTGTCGCGAATCCATGGCGCTGTCGCCACTATATCTCCGAATACATTGCGAAGGTATACAGCGGAATGTACGTCGGCGCACAGAGGCGTGCATTGAGATTCAAGAGGGGTACATTGAGCCCATCCCTGCAACCTTGACATCACACCACCGCCACCACAATCAGCTCCTTTCGGGGTCCCCATTTTTTTAAACACAGGAAAAATAAATCGTTTTCAAATATTCCTACATTTCCCAGTGGCAAGTGACAGTGGCCGTGTAGTGAATTGACTGCGATAAAACTGTGCAGTGAAGTGAGTTCACCGACCCGGCCGTAACATCAGCTGTTGAGGGATGCCTTGAAATATCAGGATCGGCACAATAACTCAGTGTCAACGACACACTTCCGACGAAGTAGGTTCTTTCGTGGACGAAAGAGTAAGTTTAATTAGCTTTTTCTAACATTAATTATCCAAATCACTTTTCTTAAAACATAATTTATCCACCTGAAAACGTACTATTGAAAAGAAGCATTTTTTTCATAAATAATAAAACACTTTACTGCTTTCGGATAACTAAAGTTGTAGCGCAATGAAAAAAACAAATGTGTATATATCGTATGTTCTTGTAAATTGTAGACAGGGCGAAAACTGTTCGCTGCCGAGTATCACAGGTAGAGTCATAAAAAACCCCCGCGCTCGACTCTAGACAGAAACTGAAGTGGTATAAATAAGGGCCGAGGAGGTCCCAAAAAGTCAGTATTTGGCGAGTGAGGAGACCCGTCGGAACTGCCGGACTTGTACAGACCAGGCATTCTGATAATTTTCCAAACGAAACCAAACCCTTTCGGTCGAGCAGCCGGACCTTCGCGGACCAGGCTCTCCATCCGAAACTCCCATCCCTCGAGCAGCCGGACCTTCGCGAACCAGGCTCTCTATCCAGAATTCCTGTGACCTCTCCTGGACAACGCGTCCACCACCCGCAAGGCTCTACCCCTACGATCGCTGAGAATCTCCGATAGTTTTCGGAGAGTAGCCGTTCTGGAGGAGAAGATCCCCCTCCCTCAGTCTCTGTCTACCTCGACGCGAGATTATAAATAGTGTGTGACCGTGCAAAACGTAATAAGTGGAATTATCCATTGTGCGTGAAGTGTACGAACGCAACAAAGTTAATTAAAAGTACCGAACACAATTATTAAATCACTTATTAATTTATTTGTTATTCATGAATAACCAATAATTCCATATTATTCTTAATTCAAGATGAAGTAATATTTGCCGCATGCTTCCCTCGATGCACATGCTATGCCAATGCGTTTGTTCACGGCCACGCCCAACCACGGTTGAGAGCCACGCACTCTACGCGCCCTTTGATTGGCCAGTATTTTTCGTTAATAATTCAAAAACGAAGCTTCAACCAACATCTTAGTAAAGGAAAACGATTGTTCAGAATCACTCCAACAACCCTCCATTCCTGGATGTTACAGGAGTTGCAGGACACCCTGTTCTGGGAGGCGCGAAAGAGGAACATAAAGGGAAGAACAGTGGGAGGTGCCAGTACGAATAAAAGACAATCTAGCAAAAAGGAGATATATAGAGATGAAACAGAAGGAGGGTATAACAAGAAAAAGTAAAGGAGCCAGAATAAGACGGAGAGGAGAGGAGGATAAACAGAAAGAACGCAAAGTTGAAAGACAGGATACGTAACAGGGAAAGAAGAAAGTTGATAAAGTACTTGGAGGAGGACAAATGGGCAATAGTAAATGGAAATATAAGAGACGAAAAAGGAGAATACACACTACCGCTCAAAAGTATCCGGACACTTACGAAATATAACATATAAATGTTACTTATACATATAAAATAGTAACTAAAATTAACTGTTATTACTTTCTTGAGAGATATGCGACATTTTAAGTTAAAAATAATTTATTCGAGGACTTATCAATGTTATAATGAAATTAAATACGAATTTCGTCAACGTATCCATCGTGGTTAGATATTATTGTTTGCGCTAATCTCGGTAATTTTTTTAACAATTTTTTCATTGTTTCCGAGATGATTTCTTTCCACGTTTCTTGTAAATACTTCCACAAGTCTTTCTAAGATTTTCGATACACAACACTCACTTTTATGTCTAATCATCCCATAATTTTTCAGTGGGGTTGAGGTCCGGAAATTGTGGAAACCATCTCATAATTTTTAATATGTTTTCATTTACTAATGTTTCTAAATAGTCTATATATAATTTTGCAGTATGTTTAGGATCACTATTTTATATAAAAATGACATTTAGCCTAATTACTCTACTACCCAAAGAAACAGCGTGTTCTCACAAAATGTTTAAATATTGTTCTTTGCGTAGGATACCATATATTTTTACTAAATCACCCATATTATATTTTTCACTAAAACAATCCCACACAACAACAGAACGAACCACCATCGAGTTTCACTGTGGATACTACACAATCATCTATTAACTTTTCACTCTGCTTTCTGTGAATGAACTGGTGTCTTTTATTTCCAAAAATGTCAAATTTGGATTCGTCTGTCCACAAATTTTTTCCCAGGCAGAGACAGTCCAATTTTTGTGTTCTTTAGCTCAATCAAGCCTTTTTCTCCTGCCTATTGGTTTTAAATATGGTTTTTCTACTACTACACATCCACGGAAACCAGCTTTAAGAAAATGCCGTTAACAGTAGCCACACTAATAGGATCTTCCCTAGTTCTATTGATTTGGGCAGTCATTTCCGGTACAGCGACACGTCTATTTCTCTTGCTAATAGTTATGATATGGTGATCTTCAGGTTTAGTAGTTTTTATCGGTTGTCCTGGCTTTCTTTCAATGAACAATTTCAAGTTCCTCCATAATTCTTAATGATGTCATACATTGTCGACTTCGAAATTTTCTTCCTTAGAGCAACTTCCCTGATTAAATATTCTTCTTCCGCAAGAGTAAGAATACTCGCATATTTCTTTAACGACAATTCGCGTTTCGAACTCATACATAACTGATCACAAGAAGAGCTACAGATGGAACTAAAGCAAAGCAGGCGACGGCGTAGCGTTAACTCTTTTCTTGTCTCTATCAAGAAGGCATTAACAGTTTGCGGACACTTAATACACACCAAAGAACCCTCTGATTTTGATTTCTGCCATAAAAAATAAAGAAACTAAAACTTCAGTTTCCCTCAAGCAATGAGATCGTTTCATTAGGCTTCATACTTATGGACTGGGATTATGTTATTACATTTTGATTATACAATATGTACATAGAAATATGTTTGATTGTGCTACAATACTTCTATACAAATAATAATAACAATTATAAATAATAAAATCATTTGAAATACTTTTCCTACTAACAAAAATTACATTTCGTAGAGAATAAGTCACAGTCCAGATGCTTTTCAGCAGTACTGTACATACATAGGAGCTAAAGAAGAGACTGTGATGGACTATATGATAACAGATGAGGAAGAGAAGGAGAAACTGAAAAATATAAGGATAGAAGACAAGAAGGACACAGACCATTTCCCAATCATAATAGGAATAAAAGAATAAGAAAAACAAATAAAGAAGAGCAAAAGGAAAAGAAGGGTAGGATTACATACAATAAGGAAACAATAGAGGTCTTTAGAGAACAAATCAAAACCCAAGGAGGCTTAGGAGAAAAGAGGTAAAGGAAATAATAGAGATAGGTACAGAGAAGATAAAGAAAATGATGGAAAAAATAGAAAAAGCTAAAGGAAAGAAAGAAAGAAGAAAGAAAGGAAAGAATGAAGACTGCAACGTAAAAAAGCAGGGGGCAAAGAAAAGTCTGAGAAGGTAAAGAAAAAGCAAAAAAGAAAAAAGAAGACATGAGGAAGAGGAATGAGTACAAAGAGCTATACAGAAAAAGAAGGCAAGAGGTAGGATGAGGAATTGATGAAGGAGACAGAAAATGTAAGGAACGAAGAGAATGTATGGAAAATAGTAAACAAAGGAAAAATCAGACGAGGAAAATGATAGAAAATAACATAATAGAAGAGGAATAGAGAAGATATTTCATGGAAACACTAGAGGTAAAAGAGAGAAGAGTATAAGCTGGAGATAGAACATCAGAAAGTAGGAGTATAAATGGAGAAATAGCAAAAGAAGAAATGAAGGAAGTAATAGAGAGGTTAAGGAAAAGGAAGGCGGTAGGGGAGGACAGAATTTCAGTGAAGATGTGGAAAATCACAGGAGAAGAGGTGAAAAAATAGATATAGCAGATATGCAATAGAATATGAAATGAAGAAGAATGGTCAGAGAGATAGAAAGAAGGAATATTCATACTGATTAAGAAAAATGGAAAGGGAAGGAGGACATATAGATACAGAAGAGATATGATGACACTGTCCAACAAATTTTGACCTTCAGAAAATTCCGTAATATATACTGGATGATCCTTATAGAGTTTCTCATTTCAAACACAAGTACGAAAGCAGAATTGTTCTATCGTCTTCAGTTTTTGAAAAAAGAAATGGGTTTTTGTAAAAACACAATTTTGGGGAAGAATGAAGTATTACGTGAAAAAACAAAATGCTAGGAAGTTTAATTTAGTCTTTAAAGACAGAGGAAAGTGTCTTGAATATATTAATATATACAGTCATTAAATTTTGTGATTCTGAATGGTTGTAAATAATCATCAAAGTTTAAAAAAGAGCTGATGTGCGTACCTTCTACGCGATAGTTTTGCAAATTTGGTACACAATATCGAATTCTGTAAACATTTCCTAAGAAGAATCCATCCAGATGATGTATCGCAATGACTTTTAATTCGAACAGATTAAGAAAATATCCGTCGGCAACATATGCACGTTGTTTTGAAGCCATTTAGCTATCGCTCACCTACAATGACTCAGCAGTACCGTAGCAACGTAGCATAATCACTGCATGATCAAAACCATTTTCCAAATTTTGTTAAATAGCAGGAAAAATGAAATATATAAAATGAAGACTTACCAGATATACAAATCTTTTCGTCTTGCTTGACATTTATACTTTGCGTTCTTATTATCTTTCATTAACGTCTATATCTTATATTACCTTTATATTCTATGCAGGGTGTTTCATAACTCTTGTAACTCTTGGAAATGGAAGGCTGCTGAGGTGACTCTGAGCAATTTTTCCCTTTACCAAAATGTTTGTTTAAGCTTTTGGTTTTGAATTATTAACGAAAAGCACTAACCAATCAGAGCGCGCGTACAACGGACGCTCAACCACAAAAGCATAGTTCTCAATCGGTACACTCGGTCGTGGTCGTGAATCAACGCATTAGCACAGCGTTAGTATCGCGGCAAATTTTACATCATCTTAAATTGAAAATAATATTGAATTATTCATTATTACTGAATAACAAATAAATTAATAAGTCATTTAATAATTGTGTCCGAAACTTTTATTTGTTATCCGAAAACAATAAAGTGTTTTATAACTTGTTTCTTTTAACGACACGTTTTTAGATACAAAAATTATGTTTTAAGAAAAACAATTTGGATAACTAATGTTAGATACAGCTAATTAAACATACCCATTCGTCCACGAATTAATCTGCTTCGATGAAAGGGGGTCGATAACACCGGTTTAGTGTGCCGATCCTGACCTCTCATTGATTTGAAAGCCCCGTTTGATACGGTTAATAGGGAAAAACTATAAGAAACAATAAGCAAGAGAGGAATAAACGAAAATAGATAATAGATAAGATCAAAGAAATACATAGAGAAACGAGAAGCAGAGTGAGAATACAGGAAAATGTAAAAGAAAGCTATTGGACGGCGAGAGGAATAAGAAAGGGGTATCCGATGAGTTCACACCTGTTCAACATATATGTACATGGCGGGTTTGGAAAAGCTCGTCAGGAAATAATGGAAAGTAGGAATTCAGATAGGGAAGGGAAGAATATACTATCTATTATACGCAGATGATATAGCAATTTTTGCAGAAGGAGAAGAGATGATGGAAATGAGCAAAAGCAGAGAAGCATATATAAAGAAAAAAGTCTACTTACAAAAGCGGAAAAATCGAAAGTGGTGAGATGGGAAGGGCGGGGGGGGGGGGGGTGAAAGAACTGAATTAGAAATGGAAAGATGAAGAAATAGAGGAAGTAAAAGAATTTACATGCGTATGTTGGCAAATATGGCAAATATGCTGAAGATATAGGGAAGAACCAGAAGGGTGGGAAGAAAATGTGGGGAGAATGATAACACTAGTTTATAAATTGAAAAAAAAATTCTGCACACTGGATGCCGCTATACGTTTCTTATGTACTTTGGTTCGCTAAACTCGAAAATCGCATTAAAAATTTTTTTTATGGATACGTTTTTGAGATATGAATTTTTTAATTTTTGTTTGGATTTTCTCGGAGGTAGTTTGACTATTTGGACCATATGTCGAGTTAGAAGCGACCGATCTGATCGTAGAAGGTACTAAATTAGAGACAATTGAATTGCCAACAAATATTACTAACATTATTTTCCAATCGCTTTAATAGTTTCACTGCAATGGACCACATTATGAAAAAAAGGTGTGTTTTTTTGGCCAAAAGGAAGATTGAAAACTCACTCTATCGCCGGGAAGAAGTAGAAATCGTAGAAATATGCCCAGTTTGTTATTTTTTACGTAGAGTTTGTACTTTCAATACGTAAAACAGGTGTTCACGCCTGTTGGAAAAATAAAAAGAATGGAAGACATATAACAGAAAATGAAATAGAATTAAGTAAAATGATAGTATTCCATACCTATTCTTGCATATTTCTGGAGTAAATCTTCAACAATCATCTCGTAGTTCGGGCTCTTACTGTTACCAAGGAAATCCGAAACTATTAACTTAAACGAATTCCAGGCTGCAGCCTCAGCGAATGACAAGTACTTTTCCAACAGGCGTAAATATGTCTCTGAAGATTCATTTTTTACAATCGCACCTGAATTTTTTCCCGGAGAATCTCGGTAACGTAAGTGACGAGCATGGTGAGAGGTTCCACCAAGAAATGAAGACCATTGAGCGGCGCTACCAGGGATTTTAGGACGAGAGAATGAGGGGAGATTATATTGGGTTCCTCATAAGAGAAACGGATTCCAAAAATAACAGAAGACAAAGCAGGAGCCAAAATTATTTCTAAATATCTCCTATCATATTGAAATATTTAATTATCTATTAAATAAGGAAAAAAATAAAAATATTGAGAAAAAGTTAAATTTCGTTACTTTCACATATTTGGTCATAACTTCGGTATTAATCCATGAATTTCCTTCACAAATACCTTGTTCTCTTCGTGAAAGTACAAACTCTACGTAAAAAATAACAAACTGGGCATATTTCTACGATTTCTACTTCTTCCCGGCGATAGAGTGAGTTTTCAATCTTCCTTTTGGCCAAAAAAACACACCTTTTTTTCATAATGTGGTCCATTGCAATGAAATTATTAAAGCGATTGAAAAATAATGTTAGTAATATTTGTTGGCAATTCAATTGTCTCTAATTTAGTACCTTCTACGATCAGATCGGTCACTTCTAACTCGAGATATGGTCCAAATAGTCAAACTACCTCCGAGAAAATCCAAACAAAAATTAAAAAATTCATATCTCAAAAACGTATCCATAAAAAAAAATTTTAATGCGATTTTCGAGTTTAGCGAACCAAAGTACATAAGAAACATATAGCGGCATCCAGTGTGCAAAATGGCTGTAAACTAGTGTAAGAAAGGATAGAAAAGGGGAAACTAGATGATTAAGGAAAGAAAGAATTTAAAGGGTAGAAGAGGAAGAAGAGAGAGCAAATGAAACAAATGGAAACAGAATAAGAGAAAGAAGATTAATCTAACATAAAATAGACATAAAAATAGTGTAATGAAGTATAAATAATAAATGAAGTATATAGTTAAGAAATAGGATAAGAATAGAATAAGTATAGAATAAGTATTGTATAATATATGTATGAACAATATAAAGAGAGACGGAACTTTGTAATCCCGAAAGGAAAATAATAAAGCATTACTACATTAAAACACATTCAGAGAAGACAATGACATGACCTTCAAATGATCCTTGATAAGTGGGCTCCTAAATTTAGTGTGAAACTGATATTAACAAAGTTAGCATAATCCGAATATTTAAACGAAAAAGTTTCTCACCTGTCACCACTAAGGTCGGCAATATCGATGGAAATGAATTTCATGTACAATTTCAATTTTGGGAAGCGAAGATCATGTTATTAACACCTCTGAATGCGTTTTAATATCAAGCATAGCATGCAATGGAAAAAAATATACACTTATGTACAAAAATGCATCGATGACCTTGGAAAGTTCGAAAAACATAACATTGAGAAAAAAACGTTCTTCGCAAAGTCTTATGATACCAATGTACAAGCAGTATCTTATAGTACCATTTAAATTGTACAAAACTTTTTCACATCATCACAAATAAAAGAGATATTTAAGTAGGGCTACTTTTAGGTAGACCACCCTGTATGTAACTTATTTAATTATATCATGGAAAATGAGAAGTTAACAGATGTAAAAATGTATTCAAAGTATTTTATTCTATGGATTTCAAAATTTTTATCTTATCTACGTTTTCTTAACTTATCTATGATTTTAACCGTAATGAAATTATGTTTTTTTTTAACTATTACGTTCATACAGGAAACACAATGCTTTTAGGTACAGGCAACTATTAAGAGCTAAGCATGAATTTCGCAGTAATATACTCATACTTCAGTTATTTTTCGCAATTCGAAAAAGTTTTTGAAGAATTTTTTAGTAGTTTTTCAATATTTTACTAGAAATAACTTCCTATTAGACGATTTTTAAATAAATATTGCGTATATATATTGCAAATTACCTGGGACAAGATGCTTGAGTAAAGGAACAAGTTTTCTACATATTTCTACTTTTTCTATAAGGAGACTTGTTTTTATAGCTGGCAATCCTCCATCTTGTTGACCAATTAATTGACATACAACAATGATTACATCAATATTATAGAAATGTAAAGGGTGGAGAATATCTGCGTAACTATGAAGAAATTTTTTACACGCCATAATATCATTTTTTTTCATACTTGAAAGGTGTATGCCAATCTTTTCTAGCATTTTGTCAACTTCTTCGTAAGAAACAATGGACTTACAAGTACTGCATTTATAATCTCTTTGCTTTTGATCAAGGAAAGTTTCCGGTAACATAAAATCCGAACAGTTTCTGCAAGTAAATAAATGGATTATCACGTGCACAAAAGCATAATTATAAATATACAGCATTAAAACTATTCCATCTTTTCATCTTTATGAAATTAAAGAGAAAGGAAAATAATTTATAAATTTTGAATATGAAATGAATGAAAATTGAAAATATCTCCAATTTTAGGATAAATGTATGTATATATGTATGTAGAAGCCTAGGAAAAATTTGACAGATTCAAGTTGGAAACCCAACCCTCGACTTCTGACCGACAATCTGAAACTTCATGCCCATAACCAAAGCGTCCTCTTAATTTCGTCTTTGTTCTTTGCTCCTTCTGAAAAGCATAGAGGTTCCGATCTCACATAATATACATGTGTTTATCCTCAAAGACAGAAATGTTCTTTTTTGTCCATTTCAAAATAATTGTTAAGTTTTTTTTTTTAAGTTTTATCCCCCTTCACATTGGAGACGTTTTAAGTGAATGAAGTTCTTAAAGATCTTACAAATCTTTTCTTTCTCTTTTTTGTTTTAATAACGCTTTATCTAAAATTTAAATTAAATTTCTGCTTACATCTGATTGCATTTTATAGCATTAAACATAGTGCCGAATTCTGTAGGATCATCGCATCGTTTACAAATACATTCGAAAAATTTTGTCTCAAGGAGGTGATGTCTTCTATTCACTGTACCCCATAGTGCATCCGTATAACATATGGAAATATGGTCTCCTATAAGATTTACTTCAATTTATAAAATATATTTTTTATAGAACATTTCAAAAAATTGTATGCTATAAAAATTCTAAAACGAATACTATTTCTTAATGACAACTTTTTGAGGAAACGTTTACGAGCATATATTTACTGTATACTTACTTGTTTTACGGTGAATTACATTCCCTATCAGATTTTAAGCTAGCACCTTAAGTATATGAGAAGAAAAATAAAAAAAAGCATACAATTGAGGAAAAGTTATGTTTTAATGGTTGCGTAATTACAATGTTTCTTGTTTAAATATCGTTACAAGTGTCACATGGATAATTAAGTTGAAATAAATTAAACTATCTCAAAAGGTGGTTCGAGACTTTACGACGTATGGTAAAGTTCGCTTAACCTTGTGAGAGATATTCGGAATAAGTGTGGATGTTCTTTATTGGGAAAACTATTCAATAATGCCGGTTCTACAATATTTCGGTATATATATCTTTGGGTTTTAACGGGAGGGGGTTGGGCCCTTGACCATGGGTCAGGGTTTAGCCTTGGTCATGCTGTGGACCTATATGAGGTGTCCTTATCGGGTGCGTCACACAAGACTGTTCTCGACACCACCAATCACCCCACCAACCCTCGTCGTATTGTCGCTCAGACGCACACACGCACATGCAGTTACAGTTAGTGATGGGATCAATACCGATACTATTAATGATATTTAATCAATTCAAAACTAAAGTACTCAATGGAAAATATCGATACTTATCGAAATTTTAGATACTTGGTATCAACTATCGATCCTAATTCTTATTGAATCGATATCGAACCAATATTATACTGAATAAAACTCATTTAACACTGTACGAAGGTATTGATATGCGTTTGATACTTAATAAAATTCTCGATATTTGTTTGATACTTGCATGAAAATATTTGTAGTACCCGAGGAAGAATTTAAGCATTTGCGCTGGCAGTTAATTTACAGATGCGCGTGCCAGAACACTGCACTGCAATTCGCCGTGAGGCGTCATTTGATACGACAAAACTCGGTAGAGTCTTACGCAAAGAATTTTACACAGATATAAACACTAATTTTGCTTATTAATAATATTGTACAGCCTGATATTTTAAAACAGTCTGGGATGTAGGCATTCCTTGCATTCCTACGTAGTTTCACTACGTTTCTTTGTGTTTTCCACATACTCTACATCTTGTTTGTGGTTTTCTGTTTAACCTTGGTGGGTGGAATATTCCTTATAAAATGTCTCTATTACTGTACTTGTAAACGATGCGATATGTTATCGGTAGACATCCTCCCACGTCTTTGATAATCATGAATACATACACTTTGTAAAATTTGTTGTCACGTTTAACCAAAACTTTGAAAACGAGTATTTCTTACTTTTTACCATATCTATTTCCTAAGAAAATAAAACATATGCATTAAAAAGTGCAATATCCATTAAATAACTGTACTTCGACAAATGATCTCAGTCGACGTACAGCGCAAATCATTTTTATTCTATCGACAACTACCTACCGACGTGTACGACATGTCGTTGACAATTTTAAAACAAAAATATCTCAACGTGCGTGGCACGTCTTTCCAGCGCAAGTATTGTAGCTAAGGGACCAAGTGGAATCAACGAACCCATCACTTCCGGCACAGCAAGCCGGGACTTTACACCCGTAACCAAGACGTTTTCTTACTTTTCTCGTTGGTACTGTTGCTATTTGATCGGTATGAAGATCCCGATACTACACATTAATATCTGTTCAGTACTTGTACGAAAATCTATAACTGTGACCAATATTATAGAATCGAAGAAATATTCATTCTTTTTTATACCTATGTTACATACGCGTCTTACCCGAAACGTGTGGCGCCTAATGTTTAGTCTAGCACGCACCACCCCCCCCCCCCCGACAGTCGTCTAGCCAGGGGATGAACGAACATTCCATTTCCACGGAAATCTAACGTTCCCCACCACCAAAAATCTTAGTTTTCGCTGTATAAAAAGGCACGATTTTCGACGCTCGGGGGCAGTCTCAAATCCAGTTTTCTGAGCATAACGTTACTCTGTCCGTCAGAGTATAAATACGAACAAGATCGGGTTCCAGTCCCCTTCGAGCATACTAACGTCGCGAACGTATTTCATAAGTGTCTATCAGATAATACTGTACTGACTCCTCCGCGCTCTCACCGCGTAAAGTCGAGAAGGAAGATTCTTGCCGAGTCAAGAATCGACTAACTATAAATTTGTATCAATTAGTCCTTGAAATTATATTAGAATATAGTGATATAGATTCATACTCGTGTCTATATTCAATTAAACCTATCCTGAATAGTATAGTAACGTACCAGCTAACCCCACGGCAGATATACTTTTACCGCTCGAGGTATATCAACGACTACGACTCGCGAATACCAAAATACCTTGATATCCGGTGGAACACGGCGTTAACCATACGCTACTGGTCCATCTCCTTCGGCTCCCTCCGTTAGCCGTACGGAGGTTCGTCCGAACCCTCCTGTCTTACACCTAGACACCTTCACATCCGGGACCACACGGCGTTGACTATACGCTAGTGGTCCACCTCCTTCGGCTCCCTCCGTTAGCCATACGGAGGTTCGTCCGAACCCTCCTGTCTATACCCCTATCTACCGCGAATCGGGGAACGCGCTTTTATATTAGGACCAAAAATCCAAACAACGTCACGAGGCTAGTGATAACGGTCAGATTCCGCAAGCACCTAACAGTCAGACTGACGACCGCTCGGAACGCGAGCCGTAACCCTTAACAAAAAGGCGACAGCGGTGCGATTAGCCGCCCACGCCTTAACACCTATATCTTTGTTATGTATTAATATCAGACAGAAGTTTGTAAAACGATATTGATATTAATAAATATGGTATCAATCCCAACACTAGTTACAATGTATCTTAAAATTAATATACTTTTCTCTTAACCTACGTACATATGTACATGTTTGGAAACACACTGTGCATTATAGGTACATATATTATAGACATGCATACCTTTCGCAATAGACGTAGCAGCATGAATAATCAATCCTCCTTGATCGGTGAAACTTTTAGAACAATTTGCTCTACAGCTGTGTTCAAGTAAAGATGCCAATTCGTAAACTGCTACGTATGGTGGATCTGTGAGAGGAACTTCGTGACCATTAACCTACAATTTAACAAGAAACAAATATGAATTTGATTAGTATTCAATGAAAAAAGAATATTTTTTGTATTAATAAACGCCACATATTTTCTTTTATTTACTTTATTTGTATTATGGTTTGCATTATTGATTTGCATTAAATGTAACAACATAGATTTATAAAAGACTCATATATCTTCTTATAATGAATATTTTCAACTTCTGGAAAAAGTAATTTGGGCAAAGAATGACATGATAACTAACTATTAAATAATCCATCTGAAAAAACTATAAGAACACAATAAAACAAAAATCAGAAACCGATAAAATCTTCAGACTTCATCTTCCAATAGTCTTAAGTGTTCAATCGCACAACCAACCATCATAAAACCAAGTGGATACCTCTTTCCAGCCCTAATTCCTAGACCTACACAAATTCCTCTCGTATCAGAAAACAATTCGACATATTCCGGACACTTCCACCACCCTTCTTTTCTTTCCAAGATTTATCCACCTCCCTCTAATTTTTCAAACCTCTTCCACCCTTATTTTTTCCATTTTCCAATTCTTTATTTCGACCTCCATCAACATTCAGCCAATCAACAGATACATCAATCATATAAATTAAAACACAAATGTCACATTAGTGTGTAGAATAAACATTCTGTTCTTCAAAAAAACATCAATATAGAAAGATATACAAACGTCAACAAGCTGGGAAATTAAACGTTCTTTTCGACCGATTTTCAGAAGCACTACCACGTGTCTTGAACCACACAACAGCCCTTGTATTCAATACACTTCAAACGCGTACCATCTGAACCACGCGTAGCATATTAGAACAACACGTGTATATAATAGATTTATAAATCATCCATAAAATACTATTATCGATTATAATAAATTGATAATTAATAATCGCCTTCTAAATAACAAGCATTAGTTCAGATTTTAAGTTACTCCTTTTTAAAAGAAATAATACGATAAGTGTATTGATCTGCGCATTGCACGATGAGCATTTTATAGAATTTCTTTAATTTATTTGCCATAGCTTTCCTTCTCGTTCTTTCCTCACAGTGAACACACTCCTGGATAAAATGATAACACATGTATACTACCTTCAACTTCTCAGAGACAACTTAGAATTTCTAAATGTAGCAAATAGTGTATGAATAGTACCTAAGGTGATTCTGAACCACTTTCTGCTATACCAAAATATTGGTTGAAGCTTCGTTTTGGAGTTATTAAAGAACACTGGCCAATCAGAGCCCCCGGAGAGCACGCGCTCAACCGCGTAAGCGTCGCTCTTATTCACGAGCGCTCGTTCGGGTGCCCGACAAACGCACTAGCACAGCATGGGTATCGCGGCAAGAGCTATATCGTTTTAAATTAAGAATAATGTGAAATTATTCATTATTTATGAAGAACAAATAAACTAATAAATCATTTAATAATTATGTTTGATACTTTTATTCATTACCCGACAGGAAAGGAAAAAGATTGATTTTTTGATTTATAATTGTTATTATGAAAAAGATGATTTTTTAACAACACGTTTTCAGATGCATAAATTATGTAAAAAAAAAACTATTTTGATAACTAATGTTAGAAAAAGCTAGTTAAACTTACCCATTCGTCCACGAAATAACCTGCTTCGACGAAAGTGTGTCATTGACAGTGAGCCATTGTGTCGATCCAGACCCTTCCAGGCAATCCTGAACAGCTGTTGTTACGGCCGCGTCGATGAACTCACTTCACTGCACGGTTAGTTTTATGGCACGATCACTTCACAATACGGTCACTTTTACTCGCCACTGGAAAACGTGGCAATATTTGAATCCGATTCATTATTTCTACGTTAAAAAGAATAGAGGGCCTGAAAGGGTCCGATCGTCATGGTAGTGGAATTTCTTGTAGGTGATATTACAGTGTTGCAAGCACTGGTTCGATGTGCCCCCTTTACACCTCGATGCATGCTTCAGCTTGCCGACGTACATTTTACTGTACTCTTTGCAGAGTATAGCGGGAAATTGTGGCGACAGCACCGTGGATACGAGCCTCCTCCCTCGTTTCCACCGATTTTCGGTATACTGCGGTCTAAAGAAATGAAGAAAAAAGCTAAGTGCGCAAATAAAGATTTTTAAAGCTAGTGCAAAATAATAATAACACTGAACGTACCTTCAGGTGTCCCCAGAGGAAGAAATCCAACGGATTCATATCCGAAGACCGTGGGGGCCACGTTACAGGACCGCCGCGGCCAATCCACCTGTCGCGAAAGCCTTCATCTAAGTAAGCCCGAACATTTGCGGCATAATGGGCGGGCGTCCCATCATGCTGGAAATACATGTTTCTCCGAATTTCTAAAGGAATTTCTTCCAAGAAACCCAGAAGAACATGCTCCAGAAATTTTTGTATGTTTAGCCACCAATCTATCGGGTAGAATGTATGGTCCAACAACAAAATCATCGCAAATGCCGGCACATAAATTAACCGACCAGTGTTCTTATGCTGCACGTGGATGAATCGCATGGATTCTCACAGTTCCACATGTGCGAATTGTGGGCAGTAAAACACCCCTCCCGTGTAAAAAGGGCTTCATCTGTCCACAAAACGTAATATTCTATTCGTTGGACAAAATCTCTGGAGAGCAATATTTGCACCCCTACATACTTATACGTGTGCAAACCCTGATCCCGCAAGTGTCGGTGTATTCGCAAGCTCGGCTGACACTGAAAAAAAAAGTACACCGCTATAAGAATTCCATTTTTCTTATGAAATATTCACGTACTTCAAAATTTAAACTTACCCCACTCGCTTGCTGATCCCTCGCACACTTTGCGTTTCATCCCGGTCGAACTCTGCAATGGCTGTGTCCAACCGTGCCGTGGGAATTCGACACGATCGGCCCGTATCTATTCGATCGGGTTGAAAGGAGCCACTTGAATAAACGCGAGCCGCCAATCGCCGAAAGGCTGCCGCGTTTGGCGCTTGTTCACCGGGATGCAACTCGCGATATCGTGCCACGGCAGCAGGGCATTGCTATTACACTGTGCAAATACAAAAAACATTGCATAATAATACTCCGCGTTCGTACGATGCATGTTTCCCTTTCAGTTAACAGAATGGTTCTGCCAGCTTAGGCGTTTCCTCAGTCTTAGAAGAACGTTTGTTAAGGAAGGGATATTTTTACAATAGAACACAGAAGAAATGTTTAATATTGGAAGGCTCAAGTGGCTCACAGTTTTGGAGTCAACCTTCACTTCACTAAAAAGTATCTGCACGTTCAGGGTGGTGAACTAACTCCACTTCAAGATCGATAACTTTTAGTGACTTCTGTGACAAGCCCCACGCTGTGCCAATGCGTTTGTTCAGGACCACGACCGAGCGCGGTAGTTGAGAGCAACGCTCTAGTGGTTGAGCACAAGCTTTACGCACGCTCTAATTGGCCAGTGTTTTTCGTTAATAATTTAGAAACAAAGCTTCAACTAACATTTTGGTAAAGAAAAAGGTTGTTCAGAGTCATCCCAGCAACCACCCATTTCCGGGAGTTACACTAGTTACGGGACACCCTGTATAAAACATAAAATACACCGACGCTGTGCCTGCCGCGCACATTCTGTGAGACGCTAACAAAGAACTAAACATCGAACAAAGAAGAAAACAAAAGTGGATCGCAACACGCATACATCATCCAGGCAGGCTCATCACGTGAATGTATGCGGTAAATGAATATGTAGGAATAAAAGGACATACAAAGAATTTTGAACAAAAACAATGTATAGGTCTAAATATTTTTCCAATAGAAAAGAACGTTTAATTATAAACTCTACTAAAACGTCGACCTTTCAACATTAATTTGTCGAGAGCGCATTCGATACACATTAGGAAATCTTCGTACCACAAATTGAGTATCATGAGCATTTGTACAATTGAAGTAGGTCTCAACAACTACGTTCATATAATAAAAAAAAACATCGTAACTGCTAATTAACATAATGTTCGGATCGTCATTATCACGTGAAAACTGTCTAGCAAGGCAATGAAGAGTATCTCTAAATACATATCTAAAGCAGAAAATTAATAGAGTGATTAAACTGATAATGACATCGCAAAAGAAATACATTTATAAGAGTTCTCGAAGATAAATTGCTCAACGGGCTATTTTGTTTTTGAACAATGGATGATAAAGTCTTAGAATTAATCTGCTGCAGTTTGTACTAATTGTCGAAGTTTCTTCTCCTTAACCCAAGAAAGACAAAGGAAACTTAAAAGCTAACGATAAATATACATTCTTACGGGAATGTTCGACAGACGGAAATGTTCTAATGATTCGGTCGGAGAAAAACAACTTCAAGGATGGCCCAGCATATAAAAACCAGTCACAACAACGCACGAGAGAGTTTTTTTCTTCCAATCATCCAAAGAAGTCATTCAGAACGTTCAGAGTGTATCATCATTGTTATTTAACAGTATTAGTATTGGGTTGGCGAGAAAGTTCGTGCGGTTTCTGACGATTCTTCAATTCAGGCACCCCAAAATGCATGTAACTTCTTTTGTTTGTTTAAAGCAGATAGTCATTTGATAGGTGACATATTTAATCTCAAATTATATCTAAAACGTTTGTTAATCCAGTTTAATTGGTAAGTTTGGCGGAAGTTAAAAGGTGGGAAACCAAATGAAGCATTTCCGGCACATTGTGCTGTTTTATTTTAAAAAAGGCAAAAGCGCGTCGCAAACATCTAAGAAAATCTGTGAGGTATACGGGAAGAATATCATCGAAGAACGCGTGTGCCAAAAGTGGTTTGTAAAATTTCGTTTCAAGGATTTTTCGCATCACAATTCACCACGCAAGCGTGGTCGACCACAAGAGATTTACAACGAACAAATAAGATGTCTAATGGAAGATAATCCTCGTTACACAACACGGGAAGTGGCACAGGAACTCCAAGTATCGAAAACAATTGCAGAAAATCATTTGCATCAACTTGGTTACGTTAGCCGACTTGATGTTTGGGTTCCACACCAATTTAATGTAGGGATGACTGGCGGTCAAGCCGGGAAGGGTTTAGTAAAAAATATATAATTGGTGGTGATTATATTTATTTGCTACGAACTGTTCTATGCTACGTGCTGGTTAAGACTGAGTACTTTCTTTCGTTTTCCCAAGAAATGCCTTGGGAAAAGGGGGGTACGACCTAAGCGGACGCACTTAGGTGGTCCACTACGCACAGCCTTTTCCACCAAAATATACAAAAGATAAACGTATTCGAACATTTCGTCAGGCGGCTAGGCATAGGAATAGCGGCGCCAGTTTTATTACTTACATCAAATCTCATCAAACGAATCTTCATTTGTGTTCTTTTGTGCGGGGTAACCGATCGTTTCTAATCCGGTTAGAAAAATTAATTGCCCCGCCGTCGCGATGAGCATGCGGTCAGTGCCGACGATACAAACCGAGGTCGTAAATCCCGGCTTCGACAGGGTCGCACCGCGGTAACTATTGTTTCTGTTTTCCCTTTGTGACCCGTTACGGAGACAAGGAGTGATTATGATGTTAGTGGCTAAACTATCAGTGAGCTCGATTAATGACGAAGTATCGGGTGGAATCCTGGGTTCACACCTCGCGTAAGGACGGATACTCCGGAGTCTGATTCAAGTGTTTCTGGTCGCGGAAATGTTAAGACTGATCTGTGCTCGATTCTCCAAAGAGTTTTGAAGATGAGGAAAATTTGGGGAGAAAATACATTTTCTTGATTGGTAACGATGTCAGCCAATCAAGCGGTTCGTACCTTGACATCGACCTATTGCACCCTTAACGCAGTCCGTGCGGACTAGGAGATGCCGTGTGGAGGTGGTAACAATGTTTTAAAAATATGACAGCGTGGCGGAATTTCCGCCAGGCTTGGATCGCGAGACCTGACCTGGTCGATGGCCACTGGGCCCGGTCTCGAGGCCCTTTGGAAACTCACGTTTATGACACATGCAATTGACTGTTGAGGTCGTAGAAGGAAAAACGAGGAGATTTACAATTTGTAGGATTTATAAGCTTAAAATAAATTAACTCTCAAAAACAGCCGTGCTAACTTGCGTGTCACAAACATGCTAGCAATCTGCGCGCCAAATGTTGTCCTTGGTACAAATTGCTAGCCGCCTTCAAGAACATTGACAAAATTGATTTTATTGAAGGGGCTGCCTCCTCGAGCCCACTGCGGAACAATTTGTGATTTACTCAGAAAACGTGAGGAAAGAGATTCATTTTTAAAGCGGGTGGTGACGGATGAAGAAAAGTGGATCGTCTACAATAATATTCAACGCAAGAGATCATGGGGACAGTGCAAGAAATCACCAAAAACCATGTCGAAAGCAGTGCTATACCCGCGTAAGGTCATGCTTTCACTTTGGTGGGGCTGGAAGGGTATGGTGTTTCATAAATTGCTTCCAAGGAAATCCAAGGAATACAACGATCAATTCGAATGTATACTGTGCTCAGCTGGACAGATTGTACAGAGCGATTCAGGAAAAACGTCCAGAATTGATAAATCGTGAGGGAGTCGTCTTCCACCATGACAATGTTAGACCACACACATCCTTTCAAACGCGACAGAAATTACAACAGCTGGACTGGGATTTCCTGCCTTATCCTCCGTACTCACCAAACCTTGCCCCCACAGACTTCCATTGTTTCGCTCCCTACAAAATTCCCTTAATGGACAGAATTTTTAATCCAAAAGGGCCATTAATTTTTTAACAGGAAAGGAGTAGATTTTTATGAACATGGAATTATGAAACTACCTAAAAGATGGGGAAAGGTCCTATGTAACAATAGCGTATACATCATTGAATAAAGACATTTCTTTATATTAAAAAAATTGCTTTGTATTGACTTGTTGAAAACCACACGAACTTTCTGGCCAACCCAATAGTCACATAGTGCAAACGTAGTCGAACAATAGTAATATTAAGAAACTTTTTACCCATTGTAATTCACATAGGACAATAAAGTTCTCTTTTTAAAACTTGACTGCTCAATTTCGCCTATAACAACATATTAAACCCATGTTAAAAGTACACTTGTAGGATTTTAAGTGTTTTTAGGAAGGGATCGTGTTTCAGGTAGAATACACCCCACAGTTACGATAAAGTTTCTTTTTATTCGAAGTGTCTATTCTCGAGATCCGTAGAAGACTGACTGATTGTCCCTTGAGCTTTCCTCAAGTCGTCTTGAGGTTTTTCGACGTTCTTCCTGATTGGTTAACCCGATGCGTCGGTGTTAACCAATTAGGAAATTCGCTTCTTAGCCTACACTCGTCCTTTACGCCCTTGGCGCGCTTTTTCCAGGACGGTGGGGCTTTCCAATGGGGGGTGAGTTCGCCATGCGAAACTTGGCAACGCAGCGGAATTTCCTCTAGGTTCGGTACCTGCGATATGTACATGTTCGGCCTCGTGGCCTCGTACGGCGAACCTTTCGGAAATCTTCGTTTATGACAAGGCAATTTACTATTGAGCCGCCGGTGAAAGTTTCTACGAAAAACATGCATTGTTATATTTACGAAAAGCTAAATAACATAAAACGGTTTCTTCAAAAATAGTTTTGCCAGGATGCATGTCATAAACCATGTATTTTGTGTATTTTGTTAAATTTTTTAACACCATGTTATTGTACATAAGAAACCATTAACCTCGCCCATTGACAATTTTTTCGTATGTCTTTCCGTTTTCGAGATAGCCCTTTCTAGCCAAAACTTCAAGGGGTGGTTTCACCCCTTAAACTCGAGTTACCGCAGCTAAAAAAAAATACGTGTCGATTATTTTTGGCTGCTTTATAAGTGTACAAAGTTTCATCAAAATCGAAGCCGGACCTTTCGCGGACTTCCCTTGTAAGTACCGCCGGGTCTAGCCGTGAATAGGTCCGTCTGTATGTGTGCGTCTGAGGGCTTACAAAGTAAGCGAGGCAATTCACCGAAAAGACAACTGGCGGTTTGAAAGTAGGGAGACAAACACTAAGAGTACCGCGAATGTGTTGTAAAAATCATCCCGGCGAACAAGCACCAAGCGCGGCAGCCTCCCGCCGAAGATGCGCGCCGAAGGCACGCAGAATAAATAAAATCGGAGTCTCTAAGAAGTCACCGAAAATTATCGATTGTGCAGTGAAGTGAGTTCACCGACCCGGCCGTAACATCAGCTGTTGAGGATTGTCTGGATAGGTCAAGATCGACACGAGGATCCAGTGTTAACGATCCATCTCCGCCGAAGCAGGTTATTTCGTCCACGAATGGGTAAGTTTAATTATTTTTTTCTAACATTAGTTATATAAATCGTTTTTCTTAAAACAATTTCTTCACCTGAAAATGTGTTGTTAACACTATGCCGTCCAGTGACACCACGTTGGTGTCGCGTAGAAATATTTTTATTGTAATAAAAAAGCTTACATCTATTTATACAGATCCTCGAAATTTTATGTAAATCGGGTGACAGGATCAAGTAAGAGTTATTAAAATTTTCATGTCCTGATACGGTACATTGTGATTACAATATGAACGATCGTGCGAAAAAGGCTGGTAACAGATAGTAAAATCTACGCGAGACATACCGGCGGCAGACGAAAGATTTTCTATCACACGTGCGGACGTCAAAGTGTGTTTAAAAAAAAAAAACATTTTTTTCATAAACAATAAAACGTTTTATTCCTTTCGGATAACGAATAAAAGTATTGAACGCAGTTATTAAACGACTTATTATTCATGACTTATTATTCATTTGTTATTCATGAATAACGAATAATTTCACATTATTCTTAAATTAAAACGATATAACATTTTCCGCAATACGCATGCTGTGCTACTCCGTTTGCCGGGACCTCGACCGAGCACCCGTGTATAAGAGCCATGCATACGCGGTTGAGCGCGCGGTCTCTGGGCACTCTGATTGGTCAGTGTTTTTCGTTAATAACTCAAAAACGAAGCTTCAAACATAATTTTGGTAAAGGAAAAGGTTGTTCAGAATCACTTCAGCTACCCCCCATTTCCGGATGTTACACTCTTTCTAGGACACCCTGTATAACAATTTAGTGTGTTCTGACAAGGGGTTAAATAGTTCGACAGTTGTATTATCTATCAGTAAATATACAAATTAATCCATGAAATGTGTTTTCATGAATTGAACAAGATTTACAACAGTTTATATGGTTATCACCTAAATTGTTATCAAAATATAAATTCTCTGATAAAGATGAACAAGTGATATAAAATGTCAAAGAAAAAGGATGAAGAAGGAAAAGCATAAATGAGAGTTCAAAAAGAGGAAAATGAAGGAGAATAGTGAAAGGAAAGAGATGGAAAGCAGAGATGAATGAGAGCACGAAAGAGTCAACGAGAAATAAAAGGGCGAAAATCGGACGGAAGGAGAGTTGATAGGCTAAGGGTTGAAATAAGAAATAGATTAAGGAGAGTACAAGTAAAAGTACAAGCGGTAAAAAAGGAGAAAAAGAAAAAGAAAAATAGAACAAAGCATACTATGTACTATGATCGTAAATAGACGGAATAGAAAAAAACAAGTATTAAAAATTATGTTTCTCTCTGACAGTAGCATATAGTAGTAATAAGATAAGGAGTACCAGAGAACTGTAAAGAATAAATAAGGAGTACCAGAATAAGGAATAATTATAAGTGATGAATAAGTAAATGTGAAAAGTGATAAAATGTAAAAGTAGGTATAAGATAGTAACAAGAAAATTGTAAGTATAGGAATAAGATTGGGAACCTTAAGGAGGCGCAATAAAGATACATATGTACATACATGTGAATTCTCTAATAACATTTATCGAATATATTTATTATTTCATTATTTACTAAGAAACAGATTTGACAATAACAACTCGCAAACATTTTTACCTGTAAGATGCCGATAATTTGTGTAATTTCCTCCTCCTCTATGTCATCTGCTTTAAAAAACCTTTTAATGAAACGAATGATGTTCGATGCTTCTTCAAATGTGAAGTTTCTTTTATCTTTTATTTTATTGTAATGACTTTCGAAAGATAGCAATTTTTTATAAGATTCTGGATCAGTGTATTTTAGTGACAGTGCCCTTATGACATTTATACACTGATAACTTGGATGTGGATAGCCAAATTTTGTTATAGAAACCTGCAATATTAATCCAACTTTAATCTTTCAAAGTTTTCACGTCTATATAATATAGGTATTACTTCCTTATTCTATGTTATTCATTTCTAAAACTATGATGTAAAAATTATACCATTACTTTTTATAACTATAACCAATGTTAACAAACAATCTTTCAGTGTAAACAAGTTGCATTTTCATTAATTTAACAATAAGTAAAGTGTTACCTTAGAATCCCTGTGCGAACAAGTAAAATCACACTCTAATCCATGTACTTTACAATTCTGACAAAGAGGCCAACCACATCTTGCACATGGTACAGCAATACTTTTATCTAACACTGTATAACATCCGAGGCATAATGGAACACAATTAACCATGGGGCCTGCGATTAAAGGCAGTTCATCCTTGAGAACAATTTCTCCTACTTTGATATTTCTTGTAGCTATGTAGTGACGACCTAATGTGGAATCTTCTGCTATCTTTAGAACGAGATATTAAATTAATTAAAAAATTTATTTCGATAATTATTGAGACAAAATTTTAATTATAATTTATATAGAAATAGAAAAAAGTAGGAAAAAGTTCACTGCTATTCGTTTTACAATCTATAAGATTATTTCAAGCTGAGGTATCTTACGGTTCTTTAGATCGTTTGTAATGTCATTTATTTAAAATAGCTTATCGCCTATCGTGAATTTAGACGATAAATCGAAGAAAAGAACATCGATCAAGGAAATCGCTGTTATGCTGTTACATGAATACTTGCTCAAGTAACTATAAAAGTTATCTTTAGCTTAAGTTGAAAACTTATTCCGCAGCCAACGTGTTTGTCACCGCCTATCATCTGTTAAAATCATTTCAATATCACCTAAGTGACTGATATACATTTTAATATAATTGATGATATTTTAAAATCCATCGTAGTGTTATACCCTCAAATATTTTCATCTTTTCTATTATCTGTATCCACAATTAGTCACCAACTTTCACTATTAGTCACACTGGACTCATCACCCTCCAGCTCTCCTTTCAACCCTCACACACAGTCATACCCCAAAGTTCATCTTTCTAAAACCCTTAAATAGCCCTATTTTTCCATCCTTAAGACAATATCTGCTCTATCACGCACACGTCACATACCATATACTTAATAAAGTTTTATTTCTACGCAAGGACGATCCTTAATTGATTCAAATTTAGTATTACCCCATTATCTGCTCCGATATCCGAAGAATTGGAGCCAACCGGGCATCACAGTAGCAAAATCACAAATTTTTTACAACGATGGAATTCGCATACTGTCCGAAACGCGAAAGAAAATAATTTCAATTTATTTTTAAATAAACATTGAATTCTGCCGAAAAACACGGCAAACTCTTTCTTGCTAGACAGAGTTCGTAAGACACACTGTATTACTAAATCTTTTTTAATTGATCGATCATTGAAAGTGGGATGTTGCGGGCACATAACGTTCGGTGCCTTGTGCATCCCTTGGTGGGGAATACTCTTTTGTCGGGTTGTTGTATTGTTTTTCTATCGTCCTACTTAATAATGCACGTGCTGCACTTCTTTCTTTTGTACTTTTATTGAATATTTATACATTGTTAATATGGAAGTGCAATGCGTAGAATAAACATAAACTTTAACGTTATTGATAAGGCATAGGTATAAGCTATTTGTGACCGGGCTACTTGAGACACAGATGTTTGGTAGGCGAACGACGATGGCTTGCAGAACCGTGGCCCATATTTTTCAGGCTTTAAGTTTATTGTTAGGTTTAAGGGCATGAATGAGAAAAGGAAAAAGTGAATGACTGTTGACGAGTGTGTCTAACAAAGGAGAATCGAAGAGAGTAGGAAGAAACTGTACAGAATTGAATTGCGTGAATTAGTATAGTATACAATAGCGCAGAACCAAATAGATTACATAGTTTAGTTTACCTTAGCTTTACTGTATTTTAATTAAATATATTTTACATTACACTTATACGTGGCTCTGATATCGCAAGTTTTCCAATTCCACAATTTTTTTGGGGGCTCGTCCAAGATCAAGATCAAGCCATCTGAGTGTAAGAGTGGACAGAGTGGACTGTGAGGACTGTAAAAATTCAACAATCGTGTGGATCCTTTGAAAACTGTGATAAATATAAAAACTATGAAAATTGTGAGGACAGAAAAGACTGTGATTGATATCACAGTGCATTGTATGTATAATGTATGATAAATACAACTAAGAGCCTCAGTGTGTTCACGGTAATACAATTACAAGACATTCTAAACGCAAAAGATTTGAGCGCGGTTGGTATCAAGCTAATTAATAGACTCATGATGAGCGACTCGATGGATACATAGATGTGCGAGCAAGCAAATAATGCTACTAGGGTGGTCGCAAGTGAAGATTCAAGAGTGAGCACGGCGCCTAACACGAATTCACCGAGGCTGCCAAATCTACCAACCGATGAGGCAAGTGATACCAGGGACACGAACATTCTAATGAAAGAAAAGAAGCTTGCGGAGCACAAAGTACAATTATTGAGGCGCGAATTAGAAATGATAAGCGAAATGCAACGACTAAACATCGGGGGATCCACATTACAAAATACAGCAATGCATTCAGCTTAGTATGCGTCTGTAATGGTTAATGAGTCGATGATAGATGTCTATGCTAAACTATTTCGATAGAAATGGCGAAACTTTCGACGCGTGAGAAAGACAACTGCTACGAATGGCGTACAAACTAGATAACAATGCGACAAAATTATTAACAATTTCGCGACTGAAAAATCAGGCTCTCGAATGATTTCATTTGAAGCCAGAGCACACTGGAACATTTTTTCGGTGGGTTTAGGATATTTTCGGCGGAAGGCAGAATCGAATATCGACCCGTAGAGAATACGAGAGAAGAATTTGAAAAAAGAAGGAGATATTTACCGAATAATTTCACCGCAAGATGATCTTGGCAAACCATAATCGTATCGGCGAAGAGAAATTGATAGAATACCTAATTGACGGAATACCAAATTATTTATTAAGAAGCCAGAAACTACAAATCGAAGCCACCGCTATTGTAGGCATTTAAGGGAGTTACCTTGTCACCCACTACATATAAAGGTGCGAGATTTAACATAGATGTGCATAAACAGAGTTGGCGAAAAAATATGGAGGTGCGACGCAATGAAGCAGAAATGCAGCGATCGGCGATCATCTCTTCTATGATTGTCCGCTGAAAAGCCGAAGGTCGAAATGTTTTGAATGCAGGGAATTCGGACACGTTGCGACGAACTGCCCGACGAAGAAGTCGCCAGCAACCGAAGAGAACCTGGTCATGCGACGAATACTGCGTGAGAAGTATTTTAAAAAAGTACTTATTTGCCAATGCGAGATGGCCGCCTTAATCGACACTGGCAATGACTTATGTTTGATGCGGTACGATCAATACAATAAGCTTCAACCGAAAGTACCTGCATTCAGGCATAGCGACGTTTATTTCCGCGGCATAGGCTCAGGTATGAATAAAGCAATTGGCAAATTCGAAACGGAAGCGCGGATAGCTGAGAATTTCTATACCATAGTAATTCGTGTAATACCTGATAGATTAATGACCCACGGATTCTTGATAGGCACAGATTTCTTGAACGCAGTAGAATTGACCGTTAACCAAGCGCAAGTTATTATCCATAGGGTAGAGAAGAACGATATTCCACATATTTCCAAAATTAATTTAGAGCGTGAGATCAACCAGGTAGACATTTCATACATCGAAGATACTCAGCATAGAAAAACTTTATTTGGAATGATCAATAATTGTAAGCCCATTACGATATGCGAAACTGAAATAGAAATGACAATAATATTAAAAGACGATGAACCAATATATTGGAATTATTCAATATTCTTTTTCGGAATTCGTTAGCGCGGTATTGTTAGCAAAAAAAGGGAGGGAGGGGGGGGGGGGGGGTAGAGACTTCGAAAGTGCGTAGATTATCGACTGTTGAATAAAAAAGTCGTTAGGGATCGGTACCCGCTTCTCCTTGTAGAAGAGCAGTTAGATATGCTGCAAGACGTAAAGATGTATAGCACGTTCGACCTCAAAAACAGATTTTTTCATGTGGGGTTAAGTAAAGGTAGTCAAAAATATACCTCTTTTATTGTGCCCGATGAACAGTTAAATCTTTAAAGGTCCCATTTGGTCTTTGTAACTCGCCATCGGTATTCTACAGATTTATTAACTTGGTATTTAAGGAACTGGTAACAACGAAAATAGTTCTAATTTACATAGATGGCATAATTATTCCATCGACAGATTGCGAAAGCAGCTTAAACTATATAAAAGTCGTGTTGAGTGTTGTGAGCAAGGCAGGGCTATTAATTAACTCGGTCAAATACAGATTTTTATAACCCCAGGTAGAGTACCTAGGTCATATCGTAAAGAACGGTACGGTTCGTCCTTTGAAATGTAAGATCGAGGCGGTGGCACGATTCCCGAAAGCAAGAAATTTTGAACTAATCCAGAGTTTATTAGTGACACTTGTTTGAGTGTGCTCAGTGTTGAAATAACGACTGTATATTCACTTATACATACACTAGCGCAGATTCTAGAAAAGTGAGCAAAGAATATCCTACTACAATCGCATAAATGCAGCAAAATAGTGATGGGAAATCATCCTCACTAATGTCCCAAACCCAGACAGAAGGAGCTTTATCATCCGAGGACTGTTGCGTCTTGAGACAGACAAAAGCTGCCAACACAAATGCAAATCTAGATCAACACATGGACATCACCGAAAGAAACATAGGCTGACAACAAGTTCCTACAGAAAGCTAATACATCTCCTCAAGCAAGGTAATGTAGAGAGTATTACACGTATCAATCGAGAGAGGAAAGAGTATATAGAGTGGTAATCAAAAACCTGTACGCTACCATACCAATAGACGATATAAAAGATGAGCTACACAGTATAGGATCCAAAATACGTAACGTGGTAAATATTCGAAAGTGGAAAACAGAACAACCATCGCCACTCTTCTTTATTGATCAAGAACCAGGAGAGAATAACAAGGACATTTACGAGCTAAAATCTCTATTAGGAACAAAAATCACAGTACGACCTCCACGGAAAAAAAGAAAAATTCTGCAATGCTATAGATGTCAGAAATACGGTCACACAAAATCCTGCTGCACAAAAGCTTATTCGTGTGTAAAATGTGCTGATAATCACCCAACAGAAAAATGCACTAAAAGTGAAGATCTTCCACCTAAATGTGCTCTGTGCAGCGACTTACACCCAGGTAGTTATAAGGGTTGTAATGTATATAAGGAGTTGCAAAGAACAAGGAATGAACTAGTAAGAACAGAACGTCCATTCCATAGCCAAATAGCAAGACAAAATGTAAGCTGCGCTCAAGCAACAAGAGGGACCTCACAACAAGCCAACGATATGAACAATAACGAAGCAGAAAACAACACTGGTGCAATGCTTATTCAATTCCTAGGCAAGTTTGAAGTCATGTTCAACCAACTGATGAATGAAAACAACATGATCATCAATTTACTCATATCTCTCCTTGGCAGCAAAAACATCCAAAATTAACGCATTGAGCATAGATCTCTGGAAAGCAAACGGCCTAGCACAGCATCGCCATGAAATAGACGTATTTCTCAACGAAAAAAATTAGACATCCTCCTGATGTCAGAGACTCACTTTACGGACAGAAACTATTTCAGCATTTATAAATATAAGACATACCACACTTAACATGCAGATACAACAGCCCGCGGAGGGACTGCTGTGATAATCAGCAAAAATATCCCATACGCTGAAATAGATAAATACGAAGAGGACTACCTACAAACACCAAGTATTAAAATAAAAGATTCCAGCGGTTCCTTGAAAATAGCTGCTATACATATATTATCCACCACATTTCGTAAAAGAGAAACAATTTGAAAAATTCTTTGATTCCTTAGGGGGTAGATTCATAGCAGGAGGAGACTACAACGTAAAACACCCGCAATGGGAAACGAGACTTATTATCTTCAAAGGTAAACTTGCCTATTGGCCTATAAATACATCTAAAATTCCAAACCTCTTAGATTTCTTCGTCACCAAGGGAGTCTCATTGAATAAGGTCAATGTCAATCCAAGCTTTGATCTTTCATTGAACCACTCGCCAGTAATTCTAACAATATACTCCAGCATATCCGAAAAGGAGAGAAAATCTTCATTACATAATGCAAAAACGGACTGGGAAAAAATCAGACACCTAATAAATAGAAATACACCCTTAAATATCTCACAAACTATCTCACAAAATATCTCTAAAAACTGAAGACGACATTGACGAAGCCACAGAAGTACTAATCACGAATATCCAACACGCTGCATGGGAATCGACACCAGAGATTGAAAAGAAAGCTGAAAACATATGTAACTGGCCTAAACGTATAAAAGAAACAATTTTGAGAAAAAGAAATGCTAGACGTAAATGACCAAAACGCACCTTTACAAATGTGTTAACCTATCAAGCACTTTAGTCCAAGAGAAGTACGAAGAGAAATACAAAATCTCAATAGCAAGAAAGCTCCAGGTTATGACCTAATAAAAGCAAAGATGCTAAAAGAATTACTCAAGAAGGGGGAGTAGTAGCCATAATCCAAATATACAATGCGATTATAAGAATACAATATCTTCCTATTTAGTGGAAATACACAAAAGGCATACTTGTTGCAAAACAAGACCTATCTTATCTATAGACCTTGCTCCCTGTACTATCCAAACTACTGAAGAAGCTACTGCTAACACGGATAAAACCCTTTTTAAAAGAGAATAATATTGTACTACAACATCAGTTCAGATTTAGAGAACAACACTCCACAATTCCACAAATCCACCGAGTAATAAACATAATTGGAAAAAGCTTAGAAAATCGCAAGATATGCTCATCAGCATTTGTGGACATAAACCAAGCTTTTGATCAAGTATGGCACCACGGGGTTGCTGTACAAAATAAGACTTGCTCTACCACATAACTTTTACTTATTATTAAAATCTTATTTAAACGAAAAGAACTTCTACGTAAGCATAAACGAAAATGAAACAAGACACTATCTTATAGAAGCAGGCGTTCCACAATATAGTGTCCTGGTTCCGGTCTTGTACCAGTTATTCACAGCTGACCTTCCTTGTAATGAAAGGTTACTATAGCCACATACGCTGATGATACAACAATCTTGGTTTCGCACGAAAATCTTGTTAACACAACAAACTTAGTACAAATAACTCTGGACGAAATAGCAACTTGGGCCAAAAAGTGGAAAATTAAAATAAACTCCAACAAATCCACGCATGTAATCTTCATGACAAACCATGTCACGACTCCAGAAGCGAAGCTAAATAATGCTATGCTAAACCCAAAAGATCATGTGAAATACCTAGGCATGCATTTAGATAAAAGATTCACATGGAAGCATCACCTAACAGCGAAAAGAAATCAAGCAAACCTAAAAATGATAAAGCTCTACTGGATCCTTGAATAGAAATCTCCATTAACTTTACAAAATAAACTTCTACTGTACAAGGTTGCAATTATCACGATTTGGTCATATGTGGGGCTCAACTGTGTGGTTATGCTAAAAAATCAAACATCGATATCATTCAAAGGATATAAAATAAGGCTCTTATAACAATAACATTAACTCCATGATATGTTAGTAATGACACGTTACATAAAGATCTTCGAGTGAATTATGTACGCGAACTAACACAACAATTTGCTACATCCCATAAATAGAAGCTAGTCAACCACCCCAACAAGTTATTTACTTCTCTTATCAACAATGAAGGGGAAATCAGAAGGCTCAAAAGAACGAAACCACTAGACCTTTCTAATTGATATCTTCTAATTGACAATCATTATATACACAATACTGGAACATCCAGTGATGTTCCTTCACACACAATACACCAGATTGCATCAAATCTACTGGTTGGCCTAAATGAACATGGTCAAGAATAAACAGAGGAATCGATTTGTACAACAAAAAGTATGCATTTCCATTTAAAGAAATGGTGCAATTGTTGATTGCATATGCACTGTTACACTTTAAACAAATCTAAGGGCCCACGGATGTACTGCTCTTCGAGCCATCTATCTTTCTCCTTAAGTATTGTTTCGTAAATGCATTAATAACGGAGTTATGACCTGAAATAATTGCGTGGACCACCCTGTATTTTGTGAGTGGTAAAACAACGCTGAAGAGCATTACTCGAATTATGAGTTAGAAGTATTAGCAATTATAAAATCTTTGAAGAAATTCCGTGTCTATTTATTGGGCATATCTTTTAGGATAATTACCGATTGCCGAGCGTTCGTGTTAACAATCTCAAGAAACAACTTATATGTTCGTGTCACGCAATGGACGTTGGTCTAGAGCAGGAGTGGTTAACCTATTTATACCTACCGCCCACTTTTATACCAAGCGCCGCTTGGTTGCTCCGTTTGTATATCATTTGTGATGGCGCAGCTTCCTAATGATGATGTATCTACCTCGAAACTACGTAGTAGGATTGCATTATTTTGCGTTTTAATTTGTGACTCGTTATAAAATATAAACACTAAAGAATTTTATGAAAACCTAATGAAAATGTTTTTAAATCATGCTATGAAAATTTTTTAAACAATATGTGGCGGCCCGTGCACGCGCACACTACCGAACCGCCGCCACAGTGTATCCCGAAACTCGCGGCCGACGTAGCAATTGTCGCCAGTGATATACTGCATTCTAATGGGGCGACGGTCCTCGGAAACACGTGACGATCGAAAACCGATTTCGAGGACAGTCGTCCCGATACCCGGCCCAGTCGACAACGGCCCTTCGAACTGAGCGTGCGACTATCACGCGCAATACAAATAAAAAATTTCACAGCATCAGCGTGTATATTCATTTACCCATGCACCTACACAATACTTTAAAAAATTTCCATTTCAATGTTTTTAAAAAGTCAATTAAATTAAAAAAAAAGGAAAGTGCTTCAGTATCGGATAAAACCCCTACCGCCCTCCATGAAAGCTGGAACGCCCACTAGTGGGCGGTAGGGACCAAGTTGACTACCACTGGTCTAGAGGAATTTCAGTACATCATCGAACACTGTCCAGGTAAACATCTTATGCACGTGGACGCCTTCAACCGTAACACTTTTCCACCGTGTATGTTAGCGACGATGTCTTTCCAAGGGTCGTCGAAGGCAATTAGTCCGACGCTATTTTGCTTTAGTCTGTGTGTGGCCAGTAAGATTGAGAATATGCAGACATCCGGCAATGGCTAGTGACTCAAAGTCACGTAGCTATCGGGTGTCGTAGGTATGTTTGTTTAGAAGAATGCAAAAGAAAGTTTGGAGGTGGCAAGCAGCCCGACGTTGCGTTGCCTTAAGGGTGTGATTGTCGTTCCTAAAGGAGCTGACCACGGAGTGGGAAGGGCAAGGATGCCTTCTGGTAAGAGGACTGTGAGAAACAGCACGGCACTTACCCCAGAACCTCAGAACAGAGCAAATCAGATAGAATAATTAACCACCGCATCCTGTGGAAACTGCTAACATGTACGTTGATAGGTGAAACCGAAAACAGCAAGGGCGGTAGATTAAAGAAAGCACAACGAGAAGATCCAGACACGCAAAAAATGTTATGCTGTAACGTTATTGTTAAGGTGTAAGTATAAGCTATTTATGACCGAGGCGCTCGAGACACGGATGTATGGCAAGCGTCTCATGTTTTCCAGGCTTTAACTTTAAGGGTTTAGGGGTACTTTAGGGGACCTATTTCCATAAATTTCTGTTTTTATTTTAACGTGAAAGAAATTCTCAAAAGATTCCGAACCTCTCGGGGGGGAGGATTATCCACTAAAACCTCCACGACAACCTACCTCGAGTGCGGTGTTTATATATAACATATTTATATAAAGAACAATTGTTCCGATATTAAATATAATGATAATATTTTCACTCACCAATTAAATATTTACACAGACGTTGTCATTTAGATTTATGCTCCGTAAAAGTCTTGCCTATCCACTCGCTTCTATATATCCACAATTACACAATTTTGCGTTTTGTTTGCAACATTACGCAGTTTTTATCTTGTTTCTTCGATTCAATTTAATTGTCGTCCTTGTATAAGTATGTTCGAAAAAAACTCATTGTTTATTGATGTATGGAATGTTATTTTATTATGCTACTTCTAGTTTTAACCTATGTATCTCAAAAGATAGAAATTATACCAAAATTACCAAACGATTACGCTGTTTCCTAACTTTTGTCAGTAAGTGTATCTTCTATCTATAGGTTTGCTGCTGTTGTTTTAAAATCTATTTTTGTTTTTCATGTCTGCATAAAAGTTGCAAGGAAGTTCTCCAACTGTGTATTAATTTTGTATATCTATAAATATTCGATTAACTACACAGATAGATAATTAAACATTAAAAAACCTGGTATTCACATAGGGGACTGTTGGGAGAAGTAACACACCCCAAAAAAAATATAAGTAATTGTGTATAAATACATTGTTAATCTATAAAAAATAAATTTATAAATGTGTACAAATCTATACATTACATACACGCATCTATTCGTTTATTTCAACTCCCATTATTTTTCTGAAATTTTCACTTCAGTATCCTTTTGTATGGACATACATATCTGTTTATATACTCTACCTATTATTACTGAAAGTTTCCATAAAATCCAATAAAGCGATATTAATTATGCACCTTTTCTCGCTCTGGAAATAAAGCACTTAATTTCTTAAAAATCTGTCGACCTACTAGTCATTGTTCTAGAAAAATGCGCTCGTTCGTTAAGGGTTAACCGCGTTATACGGGAGTCTACTATACCGAAAATGTAGTGGAGAGATTGTTGGATTGTTACTAATAACAATGCGTCAGCTAAAAAGCAAAAATGAATTGTGTTATGAATGACAAACACTGCTTCTCTTGATAATAGGCCTGTAACTGTTTATACCCAAGGCCCTTCCGGGTTTGGACTCTCACTTGTTAGACAAACGAAAGAGGAAGGAGAAAACGGTCGAGACGTCCTTCCACGCCGTGAAATAATAAAAAATAAAAAGTCTTTTTTAAGAGAAATGCAGTCTCTCATTTTTTGTTATAACCTTTTCCCAATAACCAGTCGTTAAAAAGACATCAATAGAGATGTACCGCAGCTCTTGGGAACTCTAATGTTCAATTATTCTGAGAGCTTTAACGTTCAACGATAATAAGACATTTAATATACAATGATAGCAAGAAGTCTAACGTACAAATTTGTACACGCATGGATAAAGATAATGATATCCCCTTCAAAATTTCTAATATGCAGAAGAAGGTAAGTAAAAAATTAAAGCAATTTTTACAGGAAATGATGAAATTACTTTTTCCAACATAAACCTCTGAAGATGAAGAAGAAAATACAGAAGTATTGGATGAAGAATACTGGAATAATTGAAAGAAATCTAGTCGGGTAAACATTGGAGTACAGAACAAAAGCAGGTATCCGACATTACTCCAAATCTGCTCTAAGTATACAGGGTGTCCCAGAACTAGTGTAACATCCGGAAATGGGGGGTAGCTGAGGTGATTCTGAACAACCTTTTCCTTTACCAAAATGTTGTTTGAAGCTTCGTTTTCGAGTTATTAACGAAAAACACTGACCAATCACAGCGCCCAGAGACCGCGGGCTCAACCACGTATGCACGGCTTTTATACACGGGCGCTCGGTCGGGCTCCCGGCACACGTACTGGCACAGCATAGGTATCGCGGCAAATGTTATGTCATTTTAAATTAAGAATAATGTGAAATTATTCGTTATTCATGAATTACAAATAAATTAGTAAGTCGTTTAATAACTGCGTTCGATACTTGTATTCGTTATCCGAAAGAAATAAAACGTTTTATTATTTATGAAAAAATGTTCTTTTTTAACACTTTGACGTCTGCACGTGTGATAGAAAATCTTTCGTCTGCCACCGGTATGTCTCGCGTACATTCTACTATCTGTTACCAGTCTTTTTCGCACGATCGTTCATATTGTAATTACAATGTACCGTATCAAGGCATGAAAATTTTAATAATTCTTACTTGATACTGTCACCCGATTTACACGAAATTTCGAGGATCTGTATAAATAGATGTAAGCTTTTTTATAACAATAGAAATATTTCTAGGCGACACCAACGTGGAGTCATTGGGCGGCATAGTGTTAACAGCACATTTTCAGGTGAATAAATTGTTTTAAGAAAAACGATTTGTATAACTAGTGTTAGAAAAAAATAATTAAACTTAACCATTCGTCCACGAAATAACCTGCTTCGATGGAAATGGATCGTTAACACTGGATCCTCGGTGTCGATCCTGACCTATCCAGGCAATCCTCAACAGCTGATGTTACGGCCGGGTCGGTGAACTCACTTCACTGCACGATCGATAATTTTCGGTGACTTCTTAGAGACTGCCGATTTTGTTTATTCTCCGTGCCTTCGGTGCGCTTCTCTAGCGGAAGGCTGCAGTGCTTGGTGCTTGTTCGCCGGGATGATTTTTACAACACATTCAGACCATCATTTGCCTTTTCGGCGACTTGCCTCGCTTACTTTGTAGGCACTTACACGCACACATCAACACACACACACACGCACGCTTGCTCACGCCCGGCCCCGGCAGTCCTCAGAGGTTTCCGACGTATTGGTTTTGATTCTTGCCGGGCGCGACGTTTTGCGCCGTCGGTTTATTTGATGTTTATTTGAAACGGCTCGAGTTTCTACGTCGCCTCATGGCAGTACAATAAACATTTCTTTTCCGTTGTATTGTAATATTCCCCTTCCTTACCGAACGTCTCAGATTTATTTTACTAACTAGACGAGCAACATGTCACGTAGAAACGCCGAGTATTATGAAATGTTTTTTATATTCGCGCAATGCAATGGCAATGCGAGAGTTGCCGCTGCTCGGTACCGCGAAGTGCATCCCGGTGAACGAAGAAGGCACGGAGAATAAACAAAATCTGTAGTCTCTAAGAAGTCACTGAAAATTATCGATCAGTGAATTATCGATCGTGCAGTGAAGTGAGTTCACCGACCCAACCGTAACATCAGCTGTTGAGGATTGCCTGGATAGGTCAGGATCGACACCGAGGATCCAGTGTTAACGATCCATTTCCATCGAAGCAGGTTATTTCGTGGACGAATGGTTAAGTTTAATTATTTTTTTCTAACACTAGTTATACAAATCGTTTTTCTTAAAACAATTTATTCACCTGAAAATGTGCTGTTAACACTATGCCGCCCAATGACTCCACGTTGGTGTCGCCTAGAAATATTTCTATTGTTATAAAAAAGCTTACATCTATTTATACAGATCCTCGAAATTTCGTGTAAATCGGGTGACAGTATCAAGTAAGAATTATTAAAATTTTCATGCCTTGATACGGTACATTGTAATTACAATATGAACGATCGTGCGAAAAAGACTGGTAACAGATAGTAGAATGTACGCGAGACATACCGGTGGCAGACGAAAGATTTTCTATCACACGTGCAGACGTCAAAGTGTTAAAAAAGAACATTTTTTCATAAATAATAAAACGTTTTATTTCTTTCGGATAACGAATAAAAGTATCGAACGCAGTTATTAAACGACTTACTAATTTATTTGTAATTCATGAATAACGAATAATTTCACATTATTCTTAATTTAAAATGACATAACATTTGCCGCGATACCTATGCTGTGCCAGTACGTGTGCCGGGAGCCCGACCGAGCGCCCGTGTATAAAAGCCGTGCATACGTGGTTGAGCCCGCGGTCTCTGGGCGCTGTGATTGGTCAGTGTTTTTCGTTAATAACTCGAAAACGAAGCTTCAAACAACATTTTGGTAAAGGAAAAGGTTGTTCAGAATCACCTCAGCTACCCCCCATTTCCGGATGTTACACTAGTTCTGGGACACCCTGTATTTTAATCTCTATTCATTTTGAAATCATTAAGAGGAAATGTTATATTATTTTTCCTTTTCCTGATATTTATAATGTTATTATATTGTTTAGAACCTCTAATACAACTAGGGAACGACTGACGAAGGAAAGACAATAAATAAAAATATATTCAAGGAAGTAGTACATAAGTTAGTATAAATATATTAGTAAAATAGTAAAAATTGTAAAAAGGTTATAAATTAAAATATATTTTCAACTCATTGAAATAAGTTGGAAATAAATTAATATTCCTTAAAACCAATTAAAATAAATTTGTTAAATAGTTTTTAAATATTTGTATTAAATAATTACATTTTGTAATAATATTATTATATCCTGTATGACATCAAAAAAGCATTCATCACTCCCCATATTTTCAATAATTTATTTATAAATACTGCTAAAAAATAAATGCGATTAATTATTCTGTACCCACAAGATCATAAAAATATGTCTTAATTGTAGAAATTAAAAAAAATAGATTATAAATACATGATTTCAGACAAAAAATAGTTTTTCCGCGTTTAGAAGATACATATCCCCCTGTGTGCCGTAAGATAGGCAGCAATAATTACTAACACATACACTATTACGGTCGCACAAGTATAAACATAATTAATCGTAGAGGTACCAGCAACTTTTTATGAATATTTCGAAAACTAAGGCCGACCACCAGTTATACGTAAAGGAAAAAATTGTTCAAAATATTTAACTTTACAACATATTTCAAAATCAACTTCAAAATCCTCGAAATCGAAGTGAAGGTAGAAGTTCTGCAACTTCAGCAAGATCTGTTATCTTGTAACCAGTTTCTCCATCTTCCTGCATATTGTTTCTGTCATTATTTCATATAACGTTAGTAAACATGCTATGGGACGGTAATTTGCTGTATTTTCGATTTGTTGATTTTTTTAATTTTGTATACATACAGTTACCCGATTTAATATTCGGACACCCTAGTACTTGTGAAATTATTACTTTATGTATAATACTTACTTATAATAAAATATGGTTAGCTAATTTTCTAGTCCATAATGAATTAAAGCACAAACTCTAATTTACAAATATGTAAAAATAATTACTTTACTTTTTCCTATTTTCTGTATAATAAATTATAAATGAAATTAGACCTGATACTGACTTCGAAAGAATCTTCGGACACGTAATGGTGCATAAATATTTTTTTACTATGTACAAATCTGTACATATAAAATCAGAATGTTAATACTTTGTTGGATGTCCATTTTGTTTAATAACGTGCTGTAAACGTGTTGGCATATTTTAAATGATTTTGACTAAATAATTTTGTGTAATACACCTCTATTCTTTTGTTAGTTGTATTTTTAATTCTTTTATCCTTACAGACGTTATTCGAATCTTGCAATCCAAATCCCATAAATTTTCAGCAAGAAACTGAAAAGATATTCTTGGACAACTCTTGATCATTATCTTGATAAAACTCAAAATTATCACGTATACCTATATTCGTTACATTTTTATTTGTCTTTATCTAAAATTCTATCGATGAAAACTAATTCTCTTACTCCGGCACTTGAAATACAGTCCGATACTATCAAATCTTCGTTATTGTGTTTTACTATTGATTTAATATTATTTATTTACAATTGTTGATTTAGTTTACGCCATACTAATTTTCGTCTGTTAGAGTCAAAAATATGAAATTTACTTTCATCCGCAAAAATAATGTCATTCCATTATGATTGAGCTTTAGAAATAAATTCCATAAAGTTAAATATTTCTTACGATTAATTTCATTTGGCTTCATTATGGCTTTTTGCGAGTCACTCTCAAAGCATTACGAATTGTATCTACGTGTACTTTGTTACGTTCCGAACAAAAAACTTCTTTATTTATCCATCAGCGGTAATGCGATTCAATAATGCATAGCATTATTACGTCCGCGTTCTACCCGAAACGTACGGCGCCGAATGTTTAGTCTAGGACGCACCCCCCGATAGTCGCCAAGCCAAGGGATGAGCTCGCATTCCATTTCCACGGAAATTTAACGTTCCCCACCACCAAAAATCTTAGTTTTTCGGTGTATAAAAGGGCATGATTTTCGACGCTCGGGGGAAGTCTCTAATTCAGCTTCTAAACATAGCGTTACTCTGTCCGTCAGAGTATTGATACGAGCAAGATCGGGTTCCAGCCCCCTTCAAGCATTCTAACGTCGCGTACGTATTTCGTAAGTGTCAATCAGATAATACTGTCTACGACTCCTCCGCGCTCTCACCGCGTAAAGTCGAGAAAGAAGATTCTTGGCGAGTCAAGAATCGACTAACTATAAATATTGTATTGAATCAGTCCTTGTAATTATAATAGAATATAGTAATATAAATTCATACTCGTGTCTATATTCAATTAAACCTATCCTGAATAGTATAGTAACGTACCAGCTAACCCCACGGCAGATATACAGTTAGGAACAAAAGTATTGACACACCTGTCTCTTAATTATAGAAACGCATATAAATCAAAGAAAAAACACAATATTAGGTTAATTTCTTTTATTAATCAGAACTATTGGGTCTATAGTTTAAGAATATTACAAATATATTTATACTGATTAATTACAAAACAAAAAAGAATCATAAAATACACATTAACGGCAGTTTTCAACGAAACAAAAGTATTGGCACATTGAAATAAAATGCTTTTGTGTAGAATCTAGAATGAAATTTTTATAATGTTGGTACGCTGTTTCTTTCCGGGGAACTCCCTAATTTTGATAGCATTCATTTGTTTACTTGTTAGTCAATTATTTACAAAAGCTAACGTGAAAATGTGCAAAATAGGACGCAAAGCGAGAGAAACGATTGTTACTGAGCGAAAAATTATTTTACATTTGTTTAACGAAGGACATTCGTACTCGTCTATAGCAAATATAGTCAATAGAAGCCGTTTTACAATTAGAAGTATTATTAAACGTTTTTCTAATACAGAAAATTTTGTAAGTGCTGTGCGATGTGGTCGACCTGAAAAATTGAGTGTACGGGAAAAGAGAAAAATTGTTAATATTGTAAAAGAAAAACCAACTAGTTCTGCATCGGAAATAGCGGCATATATAAACGAAAATTTTAATAAAGAAGTACACAAAATAACTATTCGTCGAATATTAAACAAGGCAGGATACCGATCGCGAGTTGCAAGACGAAAGCCAACTATAAGTAAAATCAATCAAGAAAAAAGATTAAAGTTTGCAAATGATTATATTACAAAAGAAAACGACTTTTGGAGCACAGTACTCTTTTCTGACGAGTCTAAATTTAATATTTTTCAAAATGATGGACGCACTTTAGTTTGGAGACGATCTACTACCGAACTAGACCCAAAGAACGTTCAGAATACTGTTAAACACGGGGGTGGTGGAGTGATGGTCTGGGGTTGCATGAGCTCAAGTGGTGTCGGTGAACTTGTTTTCATTGACAATATAATGGACAAATATGTCTATTTAGACATTTTAAAAAATAATGTAAGAAAAAGCGTGGAAAAATTAAATCTTGGGAGACAATTTGTTTTTCAACAAGACAATGACCCCAAACACACCGCTTATTTGGTACGGCAATGGATCGTTTTCAATACCCCTCATTTGTTACCAACCCCACCACAATCCCCAGATTTAAACCCCATAGAACATCTTTGGGCTCATTTGGGAAAATGTATTAAAAAACACAACATAACGAATAGACAACAATTGAAAGAAATATTGACGATGGAATGGAATAAAATAAGCCCTGAAATTACAAAAAAATTAGTGCATTCCATGTCAAACAGATTGAGAGCAGTTATAAACAATAAGGGATTACACACAAAATATTGACTGTATAAAATACCTAATAATATACGATAAATTTGTAAGTGTGCCAATACTTTTGTTTCATTGAAAACTGCCGTTAATGTGTATTTTATGATTCTTTTTTGTTTTGTAATTAATCAGTATAAATATATTTGTAATATTCTTAAACTATAGACCCAATAGTTCTGATTAATAAAAGAAATTAACCTAATATTGTGTTTTTTCTTTGATTTATATGCGTTTCTATAATTAAGAGACAGGTGTGCCAATACTTTTGTTCCTAACTGTACCTTTACCGCTCGAGGTATATCAACGACTACGACTCGCGATTACCAAATACCTTGATATCCGATGGGCACACAGCGTTAACCATACGCCGAATGGTCCATCTCCTTCGGCTACCTTCGTTAACCATACGTTGGCATGTCCGAGCCCTCCTATCTATACCCACGTCTACCGCGAATCGGGAAACACGCGCTTTTATATTAGAACCAAACCCGAACGACGTCACAAGGCTGGTGATAACGGTCGAATTCCGCAAGCACCTAACAACCTACGGACGACCGTTCGGAACGCGAGCCGTAACCCTTAACAGCATTATGGGAACTCCTTAATCAGTCGCAACCTCAGCCTTTGATATCAAAGAAGTTTATCCTTTCGTTTAGGCACCGCGGATGATTGTTAATATAACGCATACCTTTCTTGGAATCAACGTGGTCAAATAACCGGACCTGTAAGATAGATGAATAGCTTCAGGGAACTCACCAATGTCACCGAATGTCCAGTATAAACAGAGTACGAGTATGCGACGCATAAGAAAATTCCATCAACAACACTTATTAGGTTAAATAGACTTGAAATAACTAACATTTGTAAATTGATTATAATATGTTCTGGCAATGCATAGCATTGTGGGAAATCCCTAGCCAGAAACATACATACATTGTACATATTATAATAGAAAACAGAATTGTAATTGGAACCACAAGAATTCGTTTGTAGAAAATACCATATACTTCATTTAGAATAATACCTAGACTAAATTCATTCAACCACATTAGGAATTCCACTTATTGTTAGTCATAAGCGCCAATAGTATACATGTATAGTAATATCGGACTCGTTCCGTGGAGATAGAGCAGGTAAGACCGCAATAGAGAACTCCGTCGCGTTCCTCCTCGGCTAATTCGATTCGTCCAAATTCATAAACAAACCATCTCCACCGTAGCGTTTTAAGGAGTAAGCCACCCAGCTCGCTCTCGAAGGACAACCGGTTGGATCACTACCGTGGAAGCTACCGTTGGCGAGAAACGATCGGATAGTCGCGAAGTGCGTGATCGGGTAGTCCGCGTTAATACACCTGAGAAAAAATTCGTTGTAACATCATAGTACAACATAAGTGACTAAAGACTCAGTTTCACGTATGGAATAGTTATTTTCCTATAACTTATTCATTATATATATTTATATATATTACACACACACACACAACCGTTCAACTTCCGTTTTACTATTATATTATGTTTTCATACTATAATCTAATATCTTCGACAAGCTCTTCGATATGCTCTTCGAAAGCATTCAACTGTAGTATCAACAACTAAACAGAATACCAATAGATAAACTAATACTTTTCTAACACATAGATAGACCCACATATACTCTTCTACATAATAGATACTGGTAAGTTCATCATTGTAATTATCTAATATATGTACAATATTATTCTTTCACTCTATTGTTAAATTGTAAATTATAATTGTACGCAAAAGAGTATCCAAGGATATATTGTAATCACAATCAACTTTCACTAACATTGTAATAGTTCGTTCATTTTAAAGAAAGGTTTTGTATCAATATACAGGGTGGGGCAATAACTATTAGCACCTCAGATATCTTCGAAACTATGTTTCACAGAAATATTTGCTAAAATAAAATTGCACAGTACGAAGGTCCACTTTTGCAGGTGGAGGTACTTCGGACATTTGAAGGTCACCTCAATTTTTTTAAATGGATCGATATATTTTTGCTTCCTTATCACGATAGAGGATTTTAAAACGAGTTCAACGACCTATTACATAAGGCCATTGAAGGTCATAGAAAGTAGAGAAAGGCGATAATACTTACGGTTTTGGTAGCAAATGAAACATACGTTTATAGTAGGTGTTCGAAATGATGACCATCACTGTCAATGCACCGTTGGATTCTTTTTACTATTGATTTACTTGCAAGTCTTACAGCGTCAGAATTTATTGACGCACAGGCTGCAATAATTCGCTGTTGCGTACGAAAAGTACGTTTCAAAAAAAAGTACAGTATGTTTCATTTACTACCAAAACCGTAAGTATTATCGCCTTTCTCTACTTTCTATGACCTTCAATGGCCTTATGTAATAGGTCGTTGAACTCGTTTTAAGATCCTCTATCGTGATACGGAAACAAAAATATACGATCCATTTAAAAAAATGGAGATAACCTTCAAATGTCCGAAGTACCTCCACCTGCAAAAAAACTATTATCGCCACCGGATGGCCCTCTTCGTACTGTGCAATTTTATTTCAGCAAATATTTCTGTGAAACTTATAGTTTCGACGATATCTGAGGTGCTAATAGTTATTGCCCCGCCCTGTATAATATTTCAAAAGAGTAGAAACACATCTAATATTATTATTTCCTATATTCATTTTCATAGTTAGGTATTTGCCTCCCCCAATATAATCTCGAAACGATTACGAGTTCCCGTATGAGACCAGGCTATCACTTACCCACATTCTTATCTTACCAATAAGGAATTCTAAAATTATTAAAATTATTTAAACCGCAGACTGTTCGTCGTTACTCACAGCATAAGACCGCTCACCGCTCGGGCGTATTCGCACGTAACAACTTTCTTCCAATTTCTTGAAACAGTTTTGTAGTTAAATTAGAAACACTTAATACTGAATTGATCTTTATCGTTCGAATAATTTTTCGTTCATCACGAGTATTAAGAAGTCTTGGGTGTCCTGTTTGACGAATAGATTCAATGAGATCTTCATAATTGTATATTTTTATAATAACCGCGACCGTACTTTTAATTATATTAAACAATTTTCCAATTTTGCAATATTATTTTCCTTTTTCTCGATGAAATATTACAAGTCATTGAAGGTTAAACGAGGTATTTTTACTTTTACGACCCATTTTTACATGTTCGTGTAGAAACACAGAAGATTGTTACAAAACTGATCACTCACTAAATTATGACGTACATTTGATATTTACAATCACAAATGAACTACAAACCGAGCTTTCCGAATGAATAAACAACGTAGTTATATGCTACGAGCCCGAATATTTTTTCGACATTAACATCGGGTCTAATTTTGTTTGTAATTTATTATGCAAAGAACAATAAAAATAAAATGATTAGCTTTACATATTTGTATATTGTAATATGTGCTTTAACTCGTCAAGAATCAGAAAATTTGATAATCACGTTTTAAGTAAATGCAGAAAGCAATAATTTCATAAGTACCAGAGTGTCCGAACATTAACCCTTTGGTTATTGTTGGCGCCTATAGGCGTTTTGGAAATTACGCTCGCACTCTTCTGTTATCGCCTTTTCGCCCGAATTTTATTCTTTGCGCACTTCCATTCTAATTTAACGAAAGACATTTTACATTTTTACAAATTTGAAAATTATTAGTTTCCAAATTTTCAAAGACAGTTTGACAAATTTTATTACCGAAAATTGAACATCTACTATTCTACTGAAATCTGCAATAGCGACGGGATTAAATCGAATAACTGTATGTTTTGCCTATTGCTATCAATGTTGAAAACATTCTGGTTTATTAATTGCTGTATTGTTGATTTAGTTTGCTTTGTTGTTGTTGTTATTGTTATTGTTGTTATTGTTATTGTTATTGTTATTGTTATTGTTATTGTTATTGTTATTGTTATTGTTATTGTTATTGTTATTGTTATTGTTATTGTTTTGTCTAACCTTAAAGGTTCTACAACTTTCCGTGTGTCTCTTCCAGTCCTTCTTCTGATGTTGCTTGCTACAGTAATAAACATTTTTACAAGCGCTACACTTATAAGTGGAACTTCTTCCACAAATTGCACAACTAGTCTGAAGCCTCTGCATCGGTCCAATTTCTAATAGTCGTGAAAAGAAAAATTACAAAAGAATTCCTTATTTTGTTTCTCATGAATTACACAGCATAAAATTGTTACATTACATTTTGAAGTACACCCTTAAAACTGAGCTAATTACAATCTTGTAAAACGATATAAATGAAATTTCTCATCTTTAGAAACAAAAATATAACTTTACAGTGATGGAATCTATAATTTTCAGTAAATATAACTGCAAAAATCCATTTTTCAGCAATATTGAAACTTCTCTACTGTTTCAACAAAGTTCACAAGAAGTCGTAATTTTTTGATAATGCAAATCAGAAGCTATTTTTAACGTATTAAGGATACAACTATTTATATTTATGTTCACCAAAATTATGCTCAAGCACAATATTTTAGTATTTCAGAAAGATTTCGAACGCTTGCAAATAATAAAAGTTGATTTTTCACCAAAACGATTGCTTTTAGGACCTATATCGATTATTCATCTTTTACTCTTCTCGGTGAGTATTATAAAACCCTTCGTGTATCGGACACCTTTTTGTATTACTCTATATATAATAAGCAATTTATGTTATAATTTAGTTAAGGTGTGAAAATATCGCAAAAAATTTATATCACGATGTAGTTTTCACTATAACTATTCATTAAGATATATCACTTATGAGAGTAAATTAGTGAAATCTTAGGAAACTTCGTAAAACTTACTATACCGTCAATAACTTCCTTATTTATAACAATTATCGTGCGTTTTCACAGAAGAGATATATTACAACTGAACGTGCGCCAATTTACTCGAACAGAAGTTGAATTTCAGAATAGAATCTATTTATAAATACGAATGTGGTTCCTATTACGTACATGATTATGACGCCTGCATATGTGTAGAAACACTAAAGGTTGAGAAGGTTGATTCGCATGAAAATAGCAGAGAGTAGATCTCATGACTGGTTCGCATAAAAGCAGAGTGTAAATGTTCATTATGTACTGTGCAAAAGTTTGGAATTACTGTGCATTGCAATATTACTAAAGAATTCCTAGAAAAGTGTCAACTACTCCAAGAATTTTTTAACGAACTTTTTATTATTCAAATCATTCGATATCAACCAAACTGCTATTGATCTCTACAATATCAATTTCAAATCTATAAAGAATGAATAACAAATTTAATATTGATAATTGGCAGGTGATTCCAAACTTTTTATCGGTAGCATATATGTACATAAATATAAATTATGCAAGAACAGACAGTCATAATAAAAGAATTCTGTGATAGTATAATAATACTACAATCATCTGTGTGAAACACGTAAATATGATTAAATGATCGTTTACTAATAGTTTTGTTGAAGTTTATTTTCAGCACATTTTCGCAATACTGAATCATATAATGCTTATTCATTATATAAATCGTGCACATATATTTTTATGTACAAAACTAAAAAACTTATATCAACCAAATAAATTATAAACATTAATAGGTCCTAATGTTAATTTAATAGTAAATTTCACCTATATATTGATATTTGTATAATCAAGTCATCTCATAAGTAACGCAAATTTTTCGAGTAAACGTTTCAGTTTTTCCAATATTCTTTTAAAATTTTAACAAAGTAGATCTTATATCAAACTTTTCATAAAAATTTATAAAGAAACCTCACAAAGAACATATTCACCACTGTATGCTTTATGAATTCAACAAAAGCAACAGTACATCTGTAGCGGTCCGTAATATACACGAAGTTTATGTGAAATATCTAATTGGTATAAGTTATGTATACGAATGCTTTAAAATGTTTCGAAATGGAAATTACAAATTTGATAATGAAACTTGAAGATGAATGAATCGAAAAGACTCTTGATACAAAGAAATTCAACGAGAACATATTAACAAAATCATTCCATTATTCAGCAGTATTTACAATAAAGCGTCTTGGAAAGGTGTCCAAATTTGGAAAATGGGTTTCGCAGTTATCCGAAGAAAATTTTCAGAAAAATGCTAGTATTTATGTACAAACTCTTTTCTTTTGTCTCGTTTAAAGCATAAGCCATTTTTGTACCAAATCATAACAGGAGATAGGAAACGGATATTATACGACAATATTACACACAATTGACAAGAGTAAAATCCAGAAGAATTCTCTACATCAAAAGCAAAATCGAGTTTTCACCAAACGAAAATTCTACTGACAGTAAGTGTATGGTCGGATATATGTACAAGCCATACGATACTTCAAGATACTAGAGCCATACAGTAAAGATATTATCTTTCGATATTAATCGAAGTCTATTGTGAACAGATGGATAGATTAAAATTAGCATTCGAAGCAAAACGACCACTTTTACTCGACAAAAAAGTTCTGTTTCAGAAAAAGAAAAAAACATGGCCAACAGAAATTGAAGGAATTACATTGGAAAAAAAATGATTTATCCAACCTACAAGTCAGACATCGCACCTATTACATCTTTGGAAATTTCCAGAATTTTTTAAGTAAAAAAAATTACCAATGTCGGTAACATAAAGTGTCCTGAATAACTTCTTTAAAATAAAATAGAAAATTTTGATAAAGTCAGATATTAAAAAATTAATATAAAGATAACAAAAAATTGTAGAAAAATTAGAGAAAATATTATGAATAGAAAATGAATATAGAAAATTTGCATTATTTATGGGAGAACTTGATATGTAGCATTAAATACATAGCGCGTTAGTAATATTACTATGTTTCAAAATGATTTTTATGTCTACTTACAAAAACCTGTACCATCTATCAGAGAATATTTCAAAATACTGGATATTTGTATAATTTGTTGCATGCATACATCTGCATGTAAAAGAGTTCAAAACAGTCGTACAACTCGATGTATCCGAAATATCATCAATATTTAATGCATACTTATCTAATAAACTAACTACATATAGTACAATCTATGGAACACATCACGTATATATATACTTTGTTTATTTATCTATTCATTTATTTTGTATATACTTATCAAAAGTAGGCAGTTGACGCTACATTGGCGCACATGTATGTATCTTCGCATTTTTGCATTTCCATGTTGTGCAAAACAATCAAGTATATAAGAGTGTAAAAAATAAATTCTACCAAATATTTTCTTTCTTTTTCCATTAAATGTGCATACTTTTAAGACGTTCAAAATATATTGGAAACGAGAATTTAAGGAATCCAAAAAATTAATTACTGTAATCTGTAATTATTAATTCGTGTAGACCTAATTAACAAAAATATCAAATGTTTCATTAAAAGTTGTTACACAATTTCAACGTTAACATATTCTATTGTCTTCCAAATATGTTAACAAATGTAAAGTTTCGTTTATTTAATACCCAATATGGTATGTGAAAACGTTCAAACTGAGATGAGACTGAATTCTAACAAAAACTCAAAAATATCAGCGAATAAATTGACGTAGTACATACGTGTTAAAGACACAATTCTTGTGTTTCTATGTAATCTTATTATTTAAAAGTAGATCTTATTATTTAAAATTTCAAAAACAACATTTATGGTAAAATGTAATTTAATGCAGTAAATACACGACAGTTTGTTCCGACACGTTCGGCAAAAAAATACATATGTAAATAATATATAGATATAAACGTATATATATTAAATAAATAAATATATATTTCCTGTTGGAAGCTGACTATTAAATTAACCATACGTACTCTGGCGAAGTAAAACAAGGAAATACAATCGTTAGTACCTATCAACTATTGAGAGACTTCTGATTTCTGGAAATTCTTGTCGGCACAAAGATTAAAAAAACAACATGATAATCCTTCAACATAAAATCAATTGCAATTACAATTATTGCAGCGAGCCACTTTTGGAACGAGATCTACTTTTTAGCTTTACGCTCTTCGATCATTTCACCATTATTTACATATTATAAATCCGTAACTAAAATCCGTATTTCATTATTGTTATATTTTCGCTTTAGAAAGATATATATAAACGCAAAAACAAAAAAATTATTTTCATCTCTACTAAACTCTCACAAACTTTTGCTTTTCCCTCTTTGTTGAAACATCTGATGTACAATCAATCTGTACAAAAACGTTTCTTTTTTTCTTTTATGTGTAATCAGTTCTACATGTCCAGAATAATGGGGCAAAACATGACCCATGTAACATGTATTCCTACATTTTAAAAATAATAAGCAGTAACAGATAATTACAATATTACAATAGTGTTGTCTCTACACATTTCAATCTGTTTCTCATTATTATCATAATACTTAACAATTTTCATTTATTTTTTTAATGTATTACCACGTGGCCTAATTTAAACTACATTTTAAATCAAACTAATTGTAAGCCACCTCTCTCCCTCCTGCATGTAAATACATACAATCATTAAAATATATTACAATACATTCGAGTATTCGTTTAACTAAAAGCTTTTGTTTTGAAAGTTAATGAGAGAAGAGAAATAGTGGAAAATAAGTTTCTTAAGAACTTAAACATACGATTGCACATAAATTTTATATCATGCATAATTTACATGATCAATAAGAATATAATTTGAATGCCTTGAACATTCAAAAAGTATGAACAGGCCACGTGCTGAATTACACTTGTAGAAAACAAAGGAAAGAACATAATATACATGAACTTTTATATAAATATTACATTACTTATTAGTATAAACTTAGCTCAGTATATATGCAAACTGTTTTATAAATTGAAAATTAGTGGTAAATTCAAGCACCAAATACAATTCGGTGCATTTTTGTAAATATGAAAGCAAATACTGAGATACTGAATGTAATATTCTTGAAACAGAACCTTAAAAGTGAAATTTTAAGTACTATAGTTCATTAAAATTTAGAAACTTTGAATGTTACATTAAGGTCATATAACAATACCAAATGTAATTGTAAATGCAGTATTAGAGTTCAAATATAATTTGTATGTCCATTGCATTTCTTAATCTAAGTAATATATTATGAATTGTCGTCTCTCATTCATTTTGCAGAATCATCCATTAAATTAATTCTTAATTTATAAAACATTTTGTATGCCATACTGGAGTGGTGCCAAATGTAAATACAGATGGCTTCAAGTAATGAATTGTGGCAATACAATTTCATAGTTAACATTCAATTTGCATATATGCTTATACACATACACACTTGTACTGGCAGTGAGCATAGCTCCTCTCAATATTGTGATACATAATAGAGTTTGCTACTTTCTCTTCTATTCACTCCATTTTTTATTGTGGAATTCTTTACTCCAGTAAGACCTGTTTCACAAAAACCGAACTTCTTAAAGTGGTCAATACTACGCATCGATAATTAAATATATATAGTATTAATTTTTACATTTGTCGAATCGTGTAATCGATTAAACGCTTTTGTACTTGAAGATAATATGCTTCTGTAATCAGAGTTTGGAATCTCGAAAGTTTAGTGAAACGAATAGTTGATCAACTATTTGTTTGACCTACCTTGCAATAAATGTTAAGGCCTCTTGTATAAACGACTACTCACTTTAACATTTCAAAGAAAATCTAACATTTTACAGGCACTAAAAAATAAACTGTTACATCGAAAAGAGTCTTAACGCAATTAACATTGAAGATTTATTAAAATGAAGATAGCGACGACGTAAATAAATTCGAATTTCGTCGTGTCAGATTCCTAAAATACACCAATAACGTCAAATAAATCAACATAATTCAACTCAAGACAATGAATAAATTACGTAAATTTATTAAGAAGCAAATAAGAAAATAATGTAGAAAAATTAGAACAAAACTATTACAAGATTAAATATTGGTACCAATTAACGTGACAATAAATTCGCGCCATCTTCATTCTGTAATTATAAATAATTACTTATGAAAATTAAAATTGAATTTGTATAGCAACTTCAATATTTTCCGTTTCCTACTTCTCCAATGACAAATCGTTATAAAGAATCATTAAAATACTTTGTTTACACAAACAATACGAGATTAACGACGACGAAATTGAGCAATTATATACATTTTAACATCACTTTTATCGTATCTTATTAATAAATCATTGAAACAAAATTCTTCTTTAGACTGGTGTCAGTCTTGTAGCTTTTGACAAGAAATTAGATTCTTAATCTTTGTATGAACATTGAATGTAGAATAAATACAGTATACAAAACATGCATAAGGTTTGAATTTAACCTTAATAAGGAAAGAATAAATTATTCGAAAACAGTGATTCAGTTTTCATGACAGTGGTATAGACTTCAAAAGAAAATACATTTAGTTATTCATTACAAATCTTCTGAACAAATTAAAAAAAAAAAATAGTTATTCATCTTTTCTTTTATCAACACAAAAATTTAAGAACTTTGCACAAATTTACTACCTTAAAATTCATATTTAATAATTTAATCATGTTTTAACATTACAAATAAAATGTGTATTTTACATATCCCTCCCCAAGTCAAATTTTCTTTGTTTTTTTACAGATGACAAAATCAACATATTAATTTCAAAATTGTTTCAATTACGTTCATTCCAAACCCTTTTATAATGATGATAATAATTGTACCATAGTAACCCACAATGTTTATTACTTTCACATATCCATTGCAATTTATTAATGTACACACATATACGCACACGCACACACCTATTTAACATATACATAATATGAAATATGAAAAATTAGACAGAACATGCCAGCTGTATATAGAAATATAGAAAGAAACAAAGTAATGTCCTTTTTCCTTTATATAATTAAAAGATATTTTTAAAAATAAAATAAAAATTATTTAGCATTAAAAAATATCGAATTCTTAAGTTTGTTGCCTTCAATTTATACGCAATTTTAGATTATAGCTCATTCTTATAATCATTAAATCAACTTATCAAATCGGAATAATTTATTTGTATCTAGATCTCTAACTAGGCACACTGTCATTTTCTTTGTAATCTTTGGCAGTTTTCAAACGATAAAAAATTACGTGCTGGCGAGCTCTAACTGTAAGTATATTATGATGTTCAACCTGAGGTATATGTATAAAATTCTGGGAACTAGTTGAATTCTCAAATTAACGAGGCCATTCTATTACATTCTAATTGCAAAGAATTCAGGACAAATTACATTTTCAAACAGTAAAGTTATTTGACATTGTTCTATTGATTCATTTAAAACTTGCGAAGAATATTTTTCAGCAAAACTTCAAACTTTCTTCAAACTTTCACTTCATTTGTTGAAGTACAGAAGAAGTTATTACTATTATAAGTTATTATTAACTGAATAATGTCAATTTGTTACTTGTACTGTGTAAAGAGTTCAATGTAACTTCATCGAAAAAAATATTAGAATTCATGTCTCATTTATGTAGTATCGCGATCTCCATATCCATCAAAAGTAACAATATCAACAAGGAAAACTAAGAGGGCACTTTAGTTACAGGCATAGAATCCCGGCTGGCTGGACCGAAAGCTTTTCACGAGTTCAATTCCCGGCATTAGTCCCTCAAATTTTTCCTCGGTTACTACATTTATGACCAATTAGATTTTCAAAGATACTTGAAAGCCAAAAAAAAACAAATATCCAAAATCAATAGTGAACATTCAACATGGAAACAAAATTAATTCAGGTCATAATATTTTGCAGTGAAAATCTATGACAATGCGATATTGTTACTTTTACGACCAAAAACTCCCTGGTTACTTAGCGATGGGCATACAATATCTGTTTCAATCTTATGTATTGATCCATTTATATTTTTCTGTTTTGATTCTATATTATTCAAATATCATGTGCAAGATTTAAAAATCTTAAAATTTGTCAACTTTTTGTAACAGTACTTGTCATTGCATTAAAATTATTTCTATTCATCACATTTTAATCCTTACATCTCATGGTACAAAGCTTCTTAAGATGGTTGACCAATTCAACAAGTAGCAATAACGTTTAATATTTTTTACTTAAATTTTGTAGCCCATCGCTATTTTGCACATGCATCTAACTTCCCTATACTTTTTCACAAACCTTGGATTATGTCTCATCATCTGTGAATTAATCACTGGTTTATCATAATTTTTTTCAAATTCTGCACTATGAAGCTTTTGCAAACTGAATAACGGAGTTCTGTCTCTGCGAAGCAATGAGACCATTCCTCTCACTTTCCATTGATTCCAAGATCATTTTGCATCGCTTTCTTGGAGGCAAAATTAATGTTTCTCTTACGGGAATAGCCAAATCAAGAGGATCTGGCGAAGGTACAGGACTCACAGGATTGCTACTTGGAGGAGTTAGAATGGGTTCTCTTTCAACCCTGGTCGCATACTCTCTCTGTCTTTCTTCTTCAACTGCTTCAAGTGCAGCCTCAACTCTTCTTCGAGCATCATTTCCTGGTAAATTGAGAAGGGATGAACAGTCACCAACAAAGTTGTTATTCTGAATTCCAAAGCTGGTGTATGTTGGAGAAACTTCTGGATACAGAAATAAGTGAGGCTGTTCCATACAGACCACAGGCGTTGCTTGGAAAACTCTCTCTTCACTAGGCACCAGAAGTGGTTGTGAGTACTGCTCTCTGGAGTACATATAATATGGAAAATCTCGTGGAGTGTCATTGTAAGTTGCAATGTCATCATTTTGCTCTTCAGTCTTGTGATTCTCCTTGTCACTGTTAGTACTCATATTGTTTGCCTGAGAGATTTCAATCTCTGGCTCTATTGGTGAGTCTCTAGGAGAACCAGTGACTGATGAATCTGAATGAGTTTTGATGTGTAACTCCATTGTTTTCTTGGAACCAAAAGTCTCATGGCAAAGTGTACATTTATAAACTTTTTCGCCATAATGGGCAACCTGAAATATTTACCACATATTTTGTATAAGTTTAATATTACAATAAAAAAAAAATAACTTATACACATCTACATAGTACAAAGCAGTTTTCAGGCAACTAAATAAACAACAACAAACCTGATGTAATTTTAGCACGTGATTGTAACCAAAGGATTTGCCGCAAATGTCGCAAGAGTAAGGTTTTTCTCCGGTATGTGTACGCGTATGTACTTTCAATTGTTTTGAACAAGTGAATCCTTTTCCACAGGCTTTACAAACGTACGGTTTTTCCCCAGTATGTGTACGCATGTGGATTACCAATTGTCCACTTTGAATAAACGTTTTCGAACAAACGGTACACTTATGTGGTCGTTCTCCGGTATGAATCCTCATATGACGATGAAGTTTGCCACTATGTTCAAATGCACGTTCGCACACATCACACTTATAAGGTCGTTCTTTTGTATGAATACGCCGGTGTACACTTAAATTCTCTTTTACAGAAAACGATTTACTGCAGTATTCGCATTGGTATGGTTTTTCACCCGTATGCGTACGATAATGTCTAGTCAGTCGCGCAGGTACTGCAAAAGTTTTCCCGCAAATGTTACATCGGTAAGGATCTTCTCCTTCCTTACCATGTGAACGCAAATGACTCTGATATACACTCTTCTGATCGAAAGTTTTCTGACATAGCAAGCACTGGTATAGTTTATCTTCGACGTTTGCCGACAGAGTCTCGGAACCACACGTTGACGGCGATGTATACGCGGTTAAATCCGGGCTACACACTACACTTTTTACTGTATTTAATGATTCCACAGTCGATATTTCGTTGTTAACTGACATCGTTGTGATATTCGAGATCTGTTCCGCTTGATAGTAACCTACCATTCTGCACTACTGCGGATTTATTAATCTGAAAAGAACCAAGACAAATGAACCATGATATTAAAAATTTATACGATCTTTCCAATAATATATTATTGAGACAACATAAATTTGTTGTAATAGGTTTTGCAATGGTCTTACAATAAAAAGATTGTTTGACATTTTGGCAAACTTTTATTTATAACGTTACGAATCTTAAAACCACGTAAAAATTTAAATTAATAGTGATAATAATTATAGTCAGTTTTTGCATTCTTTATTAAGAAATTTTAGAACAATATCTGTAGCTTACTAAAATTTATTAAGACAATGAGAGAAGAGACAAATGCAACACTATCTATTTTAAAGATAATACAGAATATATACTTGATTTCAAGCATAATAATGGCGGATCTATTTAACATTTAAATCTGTGTAACTTTATCGTAAAAATGAAATTTACGTGATTTTCTATTCATAACATCGGAAACAATACATATTGTTGAATGCTTTACTACATATATAATTTCTACAAGTTATGAAATGTATTAAATATTCTTTGAAAGTAATCATAACATATTTTTATAGTATAAACTAAATCGATAAGTAATAATAGTAAACTGATATTGCCACTAATTTCTCAAGGTCCGAATTAAATTACTTTAAATGATAAATTAACTAATTAATAAAATACATAAAACACAATGGATATTATAATAACAGAATTTATCTTAATAACAGATAAAATATCATTAAAATAAATCGATTTTATAAAATAGAAAGCACGAAACTATTAAATTGAATTTAAAATAAAAAAACAACAAAATTTAAAATGTCACGGTGTCGCTTTATCTATCGAAAAACAATAACAATAAAGCATTTAGTTGTGCTTTGAAAGATTATTGTGAAGTAGATTGAAAGAAGACATAAAGTACTTAGGAACGTCGTCCTACGTGCGAACGCAACTGTGTATAAATGTTTTGATTATGTGCTGTTCTGAAACTTAGAGTAATACGGCCTTTCCCCACCCTCCGGTCATTCGTCTCTTTCCATGTCCAAAAAAACGCCCCCAAATCGAATAACGCCCTTTACGTACGCGCACGCGCACACACGCTCCTGCAACTGTAGCTCGTCTTTGATCCTACCGATTCTATGATAAAACATGTAAAATCGACGCGTACGGATCTACTACGTTCGTTAACTTTTTCATTTCCTCTGCTTGTAAAAAGATACGGATCATTTAACCACATACAATTAGATTTAAGAAAATAAAAAAAGCATTGAGTACAGTTTATAAATATAATTTTATGCACAAAAGATGACAAAAGTCTTGCCTTTTTTCACTTAATTCCGTATATACAAAGAAAAATCATCCGTGGAATTATATTAAATTTTTCAGTTACAATTTTTTGTATTTATCTGGTCAAAATTAATATCAAACTGTAAACACTCAACAGGACAGTTTTATTATTCCGTTTTCTAATGATATAATTAAAACTCGTCTTGTTACTTTTCCTCGTGAAAAATCTATCAATATTTATTATACAATTATTGGATTCCCAAAAAAGTAACAACTTCTGATTTCTCTCGAATAACATTATTTACGATTTTTCGTGAAAACGAATTACACTTTTGGACAGTCGAAAAAACTCTATTTTTTGGAAAAACTGGCGGAGGATTTTATGCTTGACAGTCATGATGAAGGTTCTCTTTAAGTTTTAGGTTTGTAGTGACATATTTTTCAAGGATTTACTTTCTTTTTAAACCTAGACCCTTAATGTCATCAGCGTTGATTCTCCAGCAATAATAAAAAAACTAAGAAATTAATTTGCCACATTACTAATAACAATTATTTAAACTTCAAATTAAAGTTTCATATAAATTAAGAATTTTTCTACGAAAAAGAGGAAATCTCAACACATGTAACATTATAAATTAAAATATATTATCTTAATTTTTCTAGGTTGTAATCAAAAATAGGTACGCGAGCAACTGTTAATTTCATAATTAGAAATTTATTTACCACTGTAAAATATTTTTTATTAATTTCTACACTATATTATAGTTAGATTACATGCAAAATGCATTTCTTATATATATATATATATATATATATATATATATATATATATATATCCGAATTATTATTACCCTAAAATTGTTAAAATGAAATCAAAGAAACATACCATACGTATGCACTATCACTAATAACTCAGGTAAATTTTAATATCTTTTTCACTAAGTTAATTCAACATATTTATTACAAAGATTCAACTAACGAGGCAAAATTAAAGAAATCTAACATAAAAAATTTCTAATTCGATAGGAAGCTTATTGAAGAACGTGACATTGTTCGCATGTTCCTACGAGGTCGTCAGTTCAGAATAGGTTAAGGCTGGGTTAAACCTGCACGCGCGCGTCTCTTAGTGAGGCAGTCGTTATGGTCAGCGGTGGTGCAATACGCGCCGCGTCGCGGTAGAAACCAGCAGCCACTGCCTCCACGTGTACTCGCCGCATTTTTTTATAGCGATCACCGACCTCGTGCAACTCGTCGCGCAGTAAGGACGTTGAGTTACATCACAGACTACGGGTACATCTCGCCTCTCCTAAGCGAATCTGTTGCGATTTTTCTCTCTCTTTTTTAGACAGAGACCCTCCTTATTTCCACTCTTTTCTTAATTTCATAATGCTCCTAAGATATAAAAATGCGATCGGTCGTGAAAAACGACGCTGCCAACACAGTTGAAGTTCGCGGCCAAGGAGAAAACTATTGGTTTCAGTGTCAGTAATTACTTATTCCTTTTTCCCATTTTTTTTACACTATTTTGAATAAGTTTTTTTTTAGAAATATCTTTATTCAAATATTTAATTCTTATTTTGAGTACATATACAAAAAATTCGATCATTTTGAGGAAATTAAAGTAAGCAAAATGTTTCAATAAAACTTTTAAAGTAATTGCTTTTATTTTTACATTTTTTGTGAATTTTCAATATATCTGGTACTCTAACTGTTTAAAAAGAAAGAATAGCAAGTATAAAACTGCTTGTGTATTATTTGCGACATAGCGTCTTAAAATCAACTTTACCAAACTATCATAAAAAAGAAAAAAAAAGAAACTTGATTAAAAATTTACCAGTTCTAACATACTGAATGATACAGAAATGTCAAAATTACCCACCTGTGCGGCTCTTATTAAGCACTTGTTAAATCAAGAAATCCCATGTTCCGGCTCATTACTTTTTTGAAAACACCTGATCAACGAATTAACGAAAAATTAAATCAACGAATAGAAACAAACACACGCGCATTCTTTAACGCATGTTACATTTGATTGTCACTTCTCACAACTGAATGTTGAAAAACTCAAACTCGGAAACCAAAGGACCCGCCTCAGGACACGGCCAATCGTACTGTGTAATGTTTACCGCCTGTGCCACGCCGAATAACGACGGAAATCATCGATCAGAGCCGAAGTGCCACGCTCGACCCTGCCCCACCACTTCGACTGCTCCTACCATCGGGACAACGACGGCGACCTACAATTTAGGGCGACTAAATGCTTTTCGCAGCACGTGGAGGCAGTCGTCGTGGTTTCAGCTGACGCCACACTACAAGTACGACAGAGATCATCGGCAGACTGAGATATAGATATCTCTGGTCTATAGAAACGTGTCCATATTCTTCACACGCGTGTACTTACGTGACGCCACGGTATGATACAATAAGTTTGGTTAATTACAAACTTGTTATCGGTAGTCGAATAATCAAAAATATGAATTTGATTCTGGATGAATTTCCTTTTAATTTTTTTCTGTCAAATTGAACTAGATCCATAAGAATTTTAATTATCAAAAAGTTATTTCTTTCAATATTTAGGTTATTTTAATATATATATGAAATATCGATTAAATAAAAAGTTACATCTGTATAATTACATACATAATATTCAAACAAAAACTATAAAAGTTATGCAAAAGAGTATAAATAAATAATATTAAAACATAATTTGGCATCTTATTACATAAAGTTCATTTGTAGTATTCTTAATAAAATGAAAGTATATCATAAAAATATTAATATATTTTTATGAACAGTTTATCAGGAGGAATAAAATCTTTAATTTTTATTTTTTATCGATGCATTTCTTCAGAAACTTAAACAAAAAAGTATGTTTGATAAAGGCAATAGATAATAATTATTTTGTATATAGATATAGTTATAATATAAAAATTCTGACATACCGAAAGAGAATATTTACCAGTAACAAGGAAGAGGCAATCTGCATGATATAGTATCGTTATACTGGCCGTTGCCAGCATCAAAAACTGCGAAGGGTTAAATCCGATCGATATAAATTTGTTGGTAAACTCGTCATCAACGTATGTACTTTCTCTTTCTTCCTCTCAAGTTTTCTCACTATCTGGAGAAGGTGTCCCTTTCTGAGCCATTGTTACTTTTATTGTTTTCTTATTATGTATTATATGTTCCATTGCTTCAGAAATATATATATATACATACACATTTATATACATTTATACACATATACATATATACATTTATAAAGTTGTGCTTTCATTTTCCTTTGGTCCAACATGTTTGATAAAGGCAATAGATAATAATTATTTTGTATATAGATATAGTTATAATATAAAAATTCTGACATACCGAAAGAGAATATTTACCAGTAACAAGGAAGAGGCAATCTGCATGATATAGTATCGTTATACTGGCCGTTGCCAGCATCAAAAACTGCGAAGGGTTAAATCCGATCGATATAAATTTGTTGGTAAACTCGTCATCAACGTATGTACTTTCTCTTTCTTCCTCTCAAGTTTTCTCACTATCTGGAGAAGGTGTCCCTTTCTGAGCCATTGTTACTTTTATTGTTTTCTTATTATGTATTATATGTTCCATTGCTTCAGAAATATATATATATATATATATATATATATATATATATATATATATATACACACATTTATATACATTTATACACATATACATATATACATTTATAAAGTTGTGCTTTCATTTTCCTTTGGTCAAAAATCTACGATAATAATATACAACTTTTTAATAAAAATTTACCTACATTTTAACCAGATTAAAAATAATTGATTTATATAAAGTCGTTGTTATAAAAAAGAAATATTATTTGGTATAAGAACGTTTGAAAAGAATTTGTTGGATCTAAGTGTATCTAAGTAATTCAATACGAACGACCACATTTCATTCGATTTCAATGCGATCATGCCTGGGACAAGTGTCGATATTACTTTCGAACAGAGGAGAGCAATGACCTACTGCGCGCGGTGCACGTGTGCCCGGTGGAAACCACGACTGCTACCTCCGGACAGGGCATTGGACGCCGCGTGTGGCAGTAAGGACGGCTACGGGTGATATTCTGCTTTTTATGTAGTAGTATACCTGAGAATGTGTTTGTGAGATGGCATATAAGTAATAGCTGTGACGGTAGTAACGACACCGTCTACCGCCACATCTAACAACATTAAAACTTCATGGAATACCTCGGAATATTTTCACACGTTTTCACACATTTTTTAATTATTCTTAACATTAACATTCGTAAAAGTAATTAATTTTTGCATACAATCGAAAGTCAAAGAAATATTTTTTTCTTTTAATTTTTTGTTTACTTCGAGAAATGCAGGCAACTTAAAAAAATTCATCTTTAATCCGTTCTAGATTCTTATCCGTTAGAAATATTTTAAAGAAAGTATATTAATATTAATATAGTTGTCTATTAAGTATTTAAATTTTGTTGATTTTAATATAGTAAACTGTATTATAATCGCAATACAATAGACGTTACGTATTAAAAAAATATATGTATAGGATTTTATTTCAATTCTTAAAGTTTTGGTAATCAATGATGCAATAACTGCCCTTTCGTCGATATGCGTTCGTTAATTCAAATAACGGAGATAATAGGGTATGGTATATCTCAAAATCGATTTTATCACAGTATATTTTTATATTTCCAACTTTTAACGTTAGTACGCTGTATTTATTACCTCTGCGTTTGGAACACTCAACAAGAATTTCTTTGATTTAATTGAATTACTCCAACATCTTAAATAAAAAATATTTTATTTTTCGTCATAATTAGTGTTAACATTACAAAAAGCCTTGTTGAACAATACTTTTGTTGATCCAATTTGGTGGAATAAAATTGCCATTGCCTATTCACATGTGTATTACAAAAATAACAATAGACACACAAAGGCATTACGTAATACATTAATCAACGGTAGTTTTAAAGTGCAGTTAAAGGATAAAGTATGTTAATGTGTAACGCATAAATATAGATAAGATTGTCGTTTAAAATTTTAATGACAATATGGAACTGCGCAACACTTTCGTTGCTACTTTCAAATATGTAGTACATTTTGTATCTATCAAAACATTTAATACAAATCTTTTTTTACGTGATAGGATTAAAATTTTGTCTTATTGTCACTCTAATTTATGATACTTATATTTCGACAAAGTAATAATAGTAATTAATCATATTAATAAGCATATGTAAATATTAATTTTAGTAAATATGAGGATGAATAAGATTGCTTGATATAGAATGTAAAAATATATGAAAAACGTTAGGTACCATTAACGCAATGTACACTCCTGTGGAGGCACGTGGATCAACACAACTTATATATATGTATATATGTACATGGCTCACACGCAATGTCGAGGTCGCGGGCGAGATCGACAAAGGTTCCGAGACGTCGATGGTAGAAGAGATCGAGTAGCGGAGTAGTAGGGGTATGGACCAACTAGAAATATGATTGGCGTGGGGATGCGTAAGTGGTGATGTGAGAGTTGAGATAACAATCAACTCCAGAGTGTTGTCGTACCTTGACCAATCTTAACGCGACTTGTTTTAAGCTACGCCAGTGACAATCTTAGAAATTATTTACAATCGTAACGAAATCAAAATAGCAAATAGAAAAAAGATCCTGTGTGAAACTTTTTACTTTTCTTATCGGCTAGCTTTCGTCTTTTTGCAATCCTGTAGGTCACATAGAAAGTCGCGATAAACTAAGAATTAATGTTAAAATGATTTGATTAAAGGTTAGTGTTTCATTTTAATCGATGACCCACAATGTTTTCATAAATAATATGTACCATGTTATTTTTAAATCAATTTTAACATGTATTTTCAAATAATTTCAACAAAAATAAGTTAGAACGAAACATATTAGGCTTGTTGTAAAATTTGAAATCATTTATGAAGTCTAATTAATTGTTAGTTCATCTGACATTATTCAATGCGAAGATAATTTACTTAATGCGAGGTTATTTTAAAAAGTACGTATATGCTTGAGAATTTACATATGCGCGTGCGCCTCTGTGTGTGTGTGTGTGTATATGTGTGTGTGTGTGTGTGTGTGTGTGTGTGTGTGCGTGCGTGCGTGCGAAAGAGAGAGAGAGAAGGAGGAATGCAGAGATCAAAGGAGGTCAAGTCAACATAAATGTGTTAAGTAGAAAGTGGAAAGTATTTCTAAGGTCAATAACTTCATACCACGTGTAACAATGTATGCCACCAACTGCACTATGCAGGGTATTACATTTCAAGGTCATATGGATATCTACAAATATGACTTTGTTTAGCTTCTTATTCCTCGTTTACGTCTTTCCAACATTGTATAATTCAGAGGTCACGTGAACAAATGAAAATTATGGAATTATAGAATGTGATAAATAAAAAATTGTATCTTAGTTAGTTAAAACTCTTTTTAATACTTACTTACTACTGTTTATACATACAATCTACACATGTTTTTATTTTTTGTAAAAGTAACATCATGTAAGAATTTATTAAATAAATAAAGGGAAAAAACATGTTTCTTTAGTATAAATAATTGATTATGTTTCATATATTCAAGTTAGTGATTAAGATATATTAGGATATCAATAGGACACACTGTTGTTTGTTACATTTTTATCAATTAGTGTACTGAAAATTAAAATTTTATAAAATATACATTATATAAAATTGTATAAAATATATATTTCATAAAATTGATAATATATGTTTTATACAATTATAATTTTTAGTACAATAACTAGTAAAAATGTAACAATCAAAAATGTTTCTTATTTTTAAAAAATCCTAGGAAAAATCGTTGATAAAATTAAGATAACGACGACATATTCCTGACATGAAATATAGATAGTTATTCAAGATAAATTTCAATAACATTTTTGTCTAACCGACTTTAAACTTTTGAATATCTAAAGGTAAATATACGTATATACGTATATATGTATATATGTACGTATGCATGCATGCATGCAAAACGACAAAATTTGTTTAACAACTTTTACATGAATAGCCTCATCTCGAAAAGTAATTAATAATACGTTTATACCTCGATATTCCTTTGATTAATATTTAGTATGTTTGCCGTTCTTGTTTATTACTTGAAAAATTCGACGTGGAAGCGAATCATAAAGAGAATGCAAGTACGATTGTTAAATTGTGGACCATGCTGTCTTTATACCGTTGGTAAGGTCCGCACGATTTTCATACTTCTTACTATCTGCGTAAACTTGTCTGGAAAGTCATCCCCATACATTTTCTATGGTATTTATGACAGGAGACAATGATGGCCAACTGCGAACTTCGATGTTATTGCTGTGGAACCAATCTTTTATAAGATGTGCGGAATGCATTGGAGCGTTATCATGTTAGAAAGTCCAAATTTTATTGTTTCATAATCGCTTCTACTTTGTCCAATATGTTTTTGAGCATATCTAAATACTTTTTTGAATCTTGTTTGCTTACCATTGTGATTAAATCAACAACTCCATAGTAAGAAATTGCACCTCATATCGTAACGGAACCAAGTGATGAGTGACACTGAAAAAGAATTCGATCCTTTTTCTGTAAATCATGATAGTAATTGGAAAATCCATCTGGTCCGTCCAGATTGAATTCTTTCTCATCTGAGAAATATTGTGCCATTTGATGAGTCCAAATTGTATGCATTCTAACAAATTGGAATCGAGCTTCAATATGCCTCTTCATCAATGCAGGTTTTCTTTGCAATTTACTGTATTTTATGCATGGAACACTTTGTATGACTCGTCTAATAGTTGAAACTAACGCTTTTGTTCCAACTTCCTGTCTGATCTTCTTAAGGGAAACTGCTGCATTCGCAAAATTGATCTTTCCCTCTACGTTGTAGCTCGTTTCGTTCTCCCTTTATAATTTTGTCCATAATTTTGAAAATTATTACAGAAATTATAAATTACCTTAGCAGTTCTATTAATTCTTTTTCCAATTTCTCGGTTTGAATACCCTTTTTCTTTTAAAACTTTAATTTTTCCAATTTCTTCAACAGTCAGTAAACTTCCGCGACCTATATTAGCACAATGATAATAATGATACAAAAAATAATGGGTACAATACTTAACATAGATGTGAAATGTAGAGCTGTTGCGGATATTTTTTGTCTGATCGGCGACAATTTACTGTGTCTAAATGTTTGAGATTATTCATGTGGAAGCATCTTATGTTTACAAATACAACATTTCTTGCAAATGTACGCATTGATGTAAACATATGTGGCGGTAATGTTGGAGGTAGAAGGAAGAGAATGATAGAGAGGATAAACGGAAAAACGAAAGGTTGCGTTTCGTCCTGGGTCTCCTAGTGGACTCGTCAGTAAGGCATCCTAGGAGACCAGTGCCTTAGACGCGGGGGACTGAGGGACTCAGAAGAGTATAGAATCTTTCGTGAGGACTAGCGAGAATGGTTCATGTGTCCCTCTAGTGGTGATGGGCAGAAGGGCCGTCACACATATGTCATTTAAAAATTCATATTGTAAACGGATCTAACTGATAAGTAAGAATTTTGCCCACAATTCCGTTCTTTGACATAAACTTATATATGTATATATTTTTACCCGAAGCTATTCAAGTGAATAGCACTATACATGCTGAAAATTTCATCAAAACCGGTCGATGTAGAAACAGATAGACATTGAAAAACCTACGAATTTTTAGATTTATGGCATGTGTATTCCAAAAATCGTGAAAAACTTCGATTTTCACAATTTTTAACCGTTTGTAGCTCACAGCAACGTTAATCAATTTCGATGATATTTTCAGCATGTACAGTCCCTGGTCATCGAACTAGGACCACTCCTAATTTTCAGCATTTTTCATGTTTTCTGTAAAGTTCAAAGGCCTGTTGTGATTGTAATGATATAATTTATTAACTAATATCACTCTTACTACTACTACTACTGTACAATTACTGATAATACTATTATCACATGCTAATATCTCGTATTTCCACCCTTTGCCTTGATATGTATACATTGCTTTATCATATCCTTTGTATCTTCGTTAGTTCCTCAAGTATATGTAATTTTTGTTTTCAACTAAGATAATGTGGTAATTGAAGAGTTGTAAACAAGTCTTTTGAGTAGGCTCCAGATATTTTCTATGGGATTCAGGTCGGGTGAATTGCCTGGCCATGGGAGCACAGGGATATTTTTCGTTGAAAGTAACGCTGTGACGGATTTTGCTCTGTGACATGCTAGCTGTCTGCAGTCAGCCGATGCACAACGTAAACATAAGTTAACGATTTACCTTTATCGAACTCAGAATACTATAGCACCTCTTTGGATTTGTCTTAGTGCCAGCTGTTACTTTCTGAAGAAAAAAATATAGCATTCTATTTAAGAAAATTAGATTGACCTTCAGATCTCCTCTACTACTCCACCCACAAGAAAACAATTATTACTACATGATGTAGCCCGTCCTACCAAACAACTTTTGTAGGAACACATTTTTAATAACTACAACTCCTTCCGAGATATCCTGCTGTACTCACTTAACCGGGACACCCTGTGGACAATTACTTAGCAACGATTAAACGACGCGGAGGTACTTCAATCGTTGAAGACCTATCGAATGTGTATAAGTGGACTGTAGTTTTTTTATGTATAGAGGTTTTGAATATTGCGAAGTTGACTGTTGTACTGTATGTTGCAAAGTGTCGAAATGTCTTCTCGGCTCCGATCGCGACACTTCGAAGTTAGATCGAGTACGCTAATTAGCCCTTTTTGGTTTTTCAATCGGCGCATTCTTGCCATTTCTTAAATTCTAGTTAACGCCCTTTAACCAACCCTTTTCCGAGCGGGAGTGAGGGCAGTGTCCAAGTATGGGGGTTTCTCGAAGGTTCGATGGGTCGCGAAAAATTCCTCCAGGTTGACTCTTGACTACAAGGACCGTTATACACATGTTTTGGTCGATCTTTCGGAAATTCCGAGCTTATGACCTGGTCGGCTATTCAGACGAACGAAACGAAAGTCAAAAGCTATTGTATAAAAACACGAAATGACTAAAATAAACTTTACTACCGCGAAGGTGAAAATTTCCCGTTGTAGAAAAATAAAATTGAGATATTAACGAAATTGGACACAAAAATAAACTGTCTGTCACGTCCATGTCATGAACTAATCTTCGAGAATCTTTAATTACGGTGTTCCGTATCGAATGGAACACTAATCCTTCTAACTTCTGGAAATAGAACTGAAGACGTTTGATCCAATTTTAAAAAAGTTATTCTCTTGTAAAGGAGTCTCGAATATACATATAGTTACTATAGATAAAATATTATTATATAAAATACTTACTCGAGCTACTGTATGTATCTATACCAAAAGCATTATTCGTAATTAGTAACGACATGATTGAAGTATTGCTATGCCTGCGCAATGTACATACAGTGCAATGGACATCATTTTGAAACCTTGTTAAAATAAGTTTTCCTTCACTAATCTTTCTATCATAATTATTTTATTATTTGTATTAATTCTGCAACTTTTATGAATTTTTTGTATTCAAGGTCATATGAATTAGAAGTTATTGGAACCATCTTGACCTCAGCTACCATGTCACAATAATGAAAATACGTAATCCCATTTAAAAAAACTTGGATGACTTTGAAACCTAAAAAAAGTCACTTTGAGAAAAATTGTTTGTTCCTTGGAATCAAATATTGTTTTCATCTGAAATATTTTTCTATCAAAAAATAAGCGAAATATTCAAGGTGGTCGAAGTTAGACGGTCTCTGACCTAACTACACAGCGTGTAAAGGGCGTTTTAACTAGTGTTCGTAAAGAATTTCTGTTTTTTTCGAACAGTATCTGAATTACTTTTTCTAGTGATCACTTGTTCGCGTACTATTCTGAACTATTCACACTGCATAGTAGTTATCTGAAGCGTCTCCACTAAAGATTTTGCGGACAATTTTTAAGTTGCTTATTATTTTATGTAGACCTGTATTTGCGTAATATGTGCAAGTTTTTTGCGAACAATTCACAAGCTGTATGTGAGCGGTTTGCGATCAGCAATTACTCTTATCTATCGTTTGCGAACATTCGTCAGGAGCTCGCGTGTGAAACGGTAGCCTAAAGAAAAAATATAGATAGATAGCTTGTATTGTGATCATATAGAAGTAAGTTAATACCAAATATAACATTTATAGGGACTGCTGGGTCAGTGCGTATCAGGATCTTGCCACAGCGAAAACATAACTTACATATATCTTCACAGTTTTTCTGATGAAATTCTTTACTTCCAAAGTTAATCTTTACAAGATTCGCCAATAACTTAGCGTCTTCCGAGTCTCCTCACGTTTTAAGAACTCTTTGACGCTTTTCTTTTTCCCTAAGTGGCTAGTCATTGTTTTAGTGTTACCCAATCAGCGAATTTTCCACCAGATCGTCACTTGTCCCTTTACGTCGTTGGCGCGCTTTTTCGGGGACGGCGGCCCATTTTAATGTTGGCCGCGAAAGTTTGACAACACAACGAAATTTCCTTCAAGTCCAGTCTCATGACGTGTACCTGGACTTTTAGACCTTGTATGGTGGACATTTCGGGAACTCTTGATTTATGCAGTTTGTTGAAATCTTTAATTGCACTCTCTTTCATTTGTACTATTTTATCCTAACCGAAATCCAATAAATCCTGTTTTTTTGTCCTACAGAAAAAAGAATCCTGTGTTTTCTTGAAGAAAAAATATATTGTTACGTTGACCGCCCCGCCTAGTGCGCGGGGGCGCCGGTGCTTCTTCGTCGTTCATGGTTTCTTTATAATCTCGTTTATTTACAAGATAACAGAAATAATAACAGTTACAATGGTAATGCGTAAAGCGTTATAGCAGTTCCCGTTTTCACAGTCTCGCGGCTCGGTAACTACTGCTTAATCGATAGCTTCAGTCGGTAAGGACCGACCGTGTTCTCTTCATTCCGGCGCGAGCACCAGCAGGCCTTGGAAATATACGGGGTGCTCGCAACAATATATTCAAAAAGAAAACGAAAATTCTTACACATTTATTTACAAAGCAGTTTTATATTTCATTATTTAGAAATACAATAAATAGGAAAAGAATGTTACTATCCATAAAAATCATCTCCCAGCTATATTTGTACAGACAACAAGCAAATAAGAATATGCATCCTAAAGAGTGTTTATACTATATTGGGAATTTCCCAATAAAAGATAATTGGCAGTTACTGTTTTGTTTAAACAAAATAGTAATCGATAGCATTCAGTATATTAATAGGCAAAATGGGTAGAAAAGGTAAAGAAATATCAAATGAGTTAAGAAAACTGATTATAAGTCATCATAAAAATGGAAAAAGTTTACAATAAATTAGTGATATTGTTAAAAGAAATTGGTCTACTACTCGATATATTATAAAAAGATATGAAGTTGAAAATAGAGTAGAAAATAAAATTCTAAATCTTAACAGAAAATCACTAATAGATTGTGACGAACGAAAACTTTTAAAAGAAATAAAGGTAAATTCTAAAATTAGTGTCCCGAAAATCGTATCAAAGTTAGAAAATCAAATAGAGGAAAAAAGTTAGCAACGAAACAATTTGTCTTGTTATAAGAAAATATAGATATAATGAGAGAATTGCCAAGATATTAATATGCCCATACATTAATAAACCAAATAGACGAAAACGTTTACAATTTGTAAATGAATACGTAATATGGATATATGAAGCTTGGAAACGTGTAATTTTTTATGACGAGTCTTTCAATCTGATGGTCGATAAATTGTATGGCGTAAATGAAATACCAGCCTTGAAAAATCAAATCACTAGTCTACGGTGAAACACGGGGATAGGTATGTAATGGTGAGGAGTTGCTTTTCCGCAGCTGAAGTTGTAAATCTGCATATTATTGATGGAATCATTGTTCTGCCCTTCGTTCGAAATAGTTGCCCAATATTAAATTGGCGGGTAACAGTGTAGTGCGTGAGTGGTGTTCAGTGGAACCACGCAGCCGACACACCCACAGGGACATCTACGCACGCGACGACACACAAACATTTTTGGTCCTTCGAGCCGGATCCACGACCTGTGAACGCACAGCCATACGGTGGAATCCAGCATCATACGGTGGAATCCAGTGAGGACTTGACGAGAAATCAGAGGCGAGTCTAGACCAGAGAAGCAGAGCACCAGCAGCTATCGTTCGAGCTAGCAGGACTGACTTCAATCCAGGTAAACTCGTTCGATTACCAGACTATCGCCCGAAATTAATCCAATTCCCATTCCGTTGAATTGAGATAATTTCAGTTTTCGAAATGGCAACCGCTAGCATAGCCGCGAACAAAGAAACGGAAAATCACATTCGGTCCCTTAAAGTGAAACGCCGCTCGTTCAAGGCGCAAATCACGATGTTCGCGAATTATACCAAAAACTATCAAGACTCCGAAACAGAACGCGAAAAGCTCCGCGAACGGATCAGAAGATTAAACAAACAATTCGAAACGTTTAATCACATTCAAGACGAGCTGGCTCTTCAAGAAGACTTTGAAGAGGCAGAAACTGAACGCGCGTCCACCACCGATTTGTTCGACGACACAATTATCGCGGCAAAGGTTTTATTAAAACGGTTAGATAAGTCCGAGGACACATCGCGTGTTACAGTAACGGAACCGGTAACTCGCGAGTCCCCCGCGCCTTCGTCCATCACGTTCGGCATGCCGGTTCATTTGCCGAAAATCGACCTGCCGAAATTTGATGGCCGCCTCGAAAGATGGATCACCTTCAAGGATGCATTCCAGACCATGATACATTCGCAATCTGGTCTGAGTAACGTCCAGAAGATGAATTATCTGCGGTTATCCCTAATCGGGAAGGCAGAACACGCAATCGAAGCCTTCACGATTAGCGAGGATAATTACGAAGTCGCGTGGAATCAGTTGAATGAAATCTACGACAATAAACGCGTCCTCGTCCTCCGTCACGCAGCTATGCTACGAGATACGCCGCGGATGAACGACGACTCATCCGAAGCCATTCGCGATCTAGTCAATTATATGCAGCTTCATGTACGCTCACTCCAAGCACTCGGACGGTCTTGGGAAGATATCGCGAACGACTTATTAACGAGTATCGCGGTATCGAGCATGTCGACCGACACGCGCAAGGCATGGGAACGCACATTGACGGACACTGATACTCCAAGAATCGAGGAGATCTTCAAACACCTTCGAATCGCGTCGCATCAATCGAAGGATGTTGATCCCGGTTCTTCTGCTCATCGGACGGAGCAAGCGAAGTCGCATCATTGCCCGACGCACGAGTCATGTCGGGCAAACTCGTCGCGTTATTCTCCGCCATCGTCGCGAAAATCATTCGCACCGTCGCGACGATCGCCGCCCTCGTCGCGAAAACCGTCTTCACCGTCGCGACGTTCGCCGCCATCATCGCGAAAATCGCCGCAATCATCGCGAAAATCGCCGCCGTCTCCTCGAACGCAGAGGAGAACCTCGTACGCGACCGCGGTTCAAAACACGAAGTCGAAATCGTCGTGTAAAATCTGCAGCGACGGTACACACGACGTGTACCAATGCAGAAAATTCCTCGACATGACAGTCGAGGAACGCGGTAAGACGGCGCGAAGACTGAAGCTTTGCATGAATTGTTTGCGATCGGATCACGCAACAAATGATTGCAAAGCCGGAACGTGTCGCGTGTGCAATCAACGGCACAACACCAAGTTGCATCAGGATCCTGTACATACGAAAGGGGATTGACTAGGAAGCTCACCCGCAGGACTGACAACATTACGACGACAAGGCATCGCATTGGTATCGGACGGACAGACCAACGGATTGATGGCCACTGCAATCGTAAACGTTCTCGATCGCGACAAGAGACCGATTCAGTGTCGTACACTCATCGATACCTGTTCAAACGCGAACTTCATCACCGAAAAGCTCGCGACGAAGCTGCGTTTGCCATCGAAACGGGCATCCGTAGCAATCGGTACGTTGAATCAGTCGAATACGACCGCGAACAGGCTTATATCGACCACGATTAAATCGCGTTTATCACATTACGAACGTAATTTAACATTTTTCACGATATCGCAAATTTCGGAATCGTTACCGGAAACGCAAATCGATCGCGCCGCGTTATCCATACCGCCGAACATCCGATTAGCTGACCCACAGTTTCACCGTCCAGCACCCATCGACATGCTGATAGGAGCTGGACCCGCTCTGTCGTGTCTCAGCATCGGGCAACACGACCTCTCTCCGCGCAACGGATCGGATCTCATCCTCCAGAAGACGCAACTGGGATGGATCATCGGGGGGAGCGTACCGACAGCCGTACCACGCACGACACGCAAGACGTTCGTTGCCACCTTGAACTTCGACCTCATTTCGGTGGTCTTTGGGAAGCTGCCGTAAAATCGTTCAAACATCACCTCAAACGCGTCGTCGGTGATGAATTGTTTACGTACGAACAATTCGAAACGTTCGCGATCGAAATTGAAGCTATCCTCAATTCGCGCCCGTTGACTCCCTTATCCTCCGATCCCAACGATCCTTCTGCCCTTACTCCCAGTCATTTTTTGATTGGTAATTCTCTCACAAGTCTTCCGGAGAATGATTTCAGGGCAACGCCAGCTAACCGATTATCGAGCTGGCAGCACATCCAGAAGGTGAAGCAGGACTTCTGGACCAGGTGGCATAAGGAGTACATCAGCCACTTAAACGTACGGCATAAGTGGACTAAAGGCTCCCATGACATCAAGGAAGGAACAGTCGTGGTTCTAAAGGAGGACCACCTTCCGCCACTCTCGTGGCATCTCGGACGGGTCCAGAACATCCATCCAGGCACAGACGGGATCATCAGGGCAGTCACCGTTCGGACTGCCAATGGAGTTTACAAGAGGAACGTCAAGCAGCTGGCCCCTCTTCCTCAACAAGACGCAGCATAGGAGTGCTTTGTCCATCGCATCGGGACAGACATTTCTATTGATAAACTATGGACATTACGAATAGTTTAAGTGTGCGTCTTGATCGACTCGGTCTCTCAACGGGGGGAGCATGTTCCGTCCGAAGGAACAGAAAGCCGGTCGATCTTTTGTTTGGCACGGTTTATAACACGATCGCGAAGAAAAGGCTATTTTTTGAGACAACGAATTCCATTGTTCATATTATTGTGAATTTCTCGCCGAGAGAAATTAGTTTTCTTTACAAAACGGTCGCGTAAAGTTAATTTTCGTTCTCATTAGCCGAAGACGTGTTATAAAAAATGACCGTTAGGAAACCGTTCGTTTTTATAACACGTCTTCGGCTAATGAGAACGAAAATTAACTTTACGCGACCGTTTTGTAAAGAAAACTAATTTCTCTCGGCGAGAAATTCACAATAATATGAACAATGGAATTCGTTGTCTCAAAAAATAGCCTTTTCTTCGCGATCGTGTTATAAACCGTGCCAAACAAAAGATCGACCGGCTTTCTGTTCCTTCGGACGGAACATCATGAATAAGTATAAATATATAAATAGTTGAAGAGGAAATTTAAAGATTAGCGTGAATAGCTTGGGAATTCCTAATGATTTCATTTTTTACCAAGATAATATTCTCAAGCATAAAGCTCGTATAACTCGAGAGTGGCTACTATACAATTGCCCCAAAGTAATGGAAATATTCCACAAAGCCCAGATATAAATCCAATAGAAAATTTATGGGCAGAATTAAAAATCAGAATACTAAAATATGAAATAAGTAATATGGACCAACTGAAAGAAAAATTAGTAGCGACATTACAAATAAATTAGTTCAATCTATGTCAAATAGATTACTTGAAGTAATAAGACACAAAGATTACCAAATAAAGTATTAATTTATCGAATTTTATTCATTTTACTAGTCGAAATATGTTTTTTTCTTTATGTACGACTACGTCTGAGAGATGGTTTTTATGGACAGTGACATTTCTTTCTATTTACTGTATTTCTAAATAATGAAAACTGCTTTGCAAATAAATGTTAGATAATGTAATAATGAATTCTGCTGAACATAAATAAACAATATTTCTAAGAAAAGTATTTGTTTTTATTTATGCTAAATGTCCGTATGGTCTACGAATACGAGTGAGAGTAACTGTATATTTTACTATTTATTAGCACTACTATACTGCTTCTGATATTGCTTTCTTCTTTCGTTCACCTTGATTTTGTTTTCAATTATTCTACATTGTCAGATTTGTTCACTGTACAAAATTATTCGTCTTACACGTGACAGTAAATGAAGTCAATACAGTCAAAGAAGGTTGATACGTGTTTACTTTGCATCTTTATTGTTGGGTGTTTGTACCGACTTGGCCTGTGACCGCTCAACCGCCATAAACTTATAAACCGGCGTGTATATAAACGGCTAGAAGTCTGGCACGCAGATTTCCAAGTTCGTGAGACCACCGGATACGCAACTCTTGGACATGAGGCAACCACCTGGAGGACAACGTCCAGTACTCGCATTCCCCCCCCCCCCCCCCCCCGACCCATGGAGTTTTCCGCCAAATTCCCAGGTCTAACTCAGCCCTATCAACACTCCTCCGCGAGATTTGCAATACTCCTATCACCAAATTACGATCAATAGTACAACACATACACCTACTTACAGAAAATAGAAACTAACCAATCAGAACACAAAAAACTCGGTGTAAAGACTAGAGAGGACAAGGAAGACAGAACTTGTTCAGCTTTCGAAGCAACAACACACTAGAACTCGCACACGCCTTTAAAATATACACAACACGATTAGAACTCGCATAGTCTACATCACTTAAGAACTCAGTATTTTTTCTTACAAATTAAACACTTGTAACGTACCCGACTTTAGTGAAAGCGCGATGCGAAAAATACCACAAAATTTTCGTGCCGCAACATTTATACTCACCGCGTAAACAAAACAAATACGAGGGATAATATCTTATTTTTATAACGTGACAATACTGCATGTATTTAATATTGTTCCAACTGTTTTAGAAAACGACGAACTAATTGTATCGCGTTTGATCTTTAAGATGGATAATCGAGACCAGGATAATTAAAACCTCGCAGATTAATTAAGACCGTAAATAATTGCATGGTGGTTATTGTGGATGGTTATTGTTATGGCTGAGATTTCATTGTATTAATAAATATACTTAAACTTGTTCTCTTGAATCTGAATTAAAATATACAGGGTGCAAAAAGAACCATTCAATATTTATACATATACCTTAACTAAGCGAGAGAGAAGATTGATTATTTCTAATAAAATTGTGCAAATATGTACATATGTATATACAGTGGCTTACAATTGTCCACTACTTTTCTTGCTCTAAATTTATTTGCAGAATACTTGCAAAATATAGACATGCAACATGTATAATTTCTGCAAATATGTTCTACGTACATTATTTCATCATGATGTATAAAAAAATAACCGACAATTTACTATAAACGACTGAAAATCAATTGGATTGCCTGGAAAAATAAGGATTGCCTGAATTAAAAAATATATTTTCAATTGTTTTTTGGTATTATTTCTTTTATTATACACCAGGCTGCAACGCAGTGTATATTTAAAGCGTTTTTAACCAAATGTAAAATAGCAAAAACAAACAATAATAGAAATGCGAAAATTTGCAATATTCCATTATGATCAGAAAAAATCTCCTGGAGAAATTGCGAGATTTGTAAATAAAAGTAGGACTACTGTACAACATAAACTACTGCAAAATTGAAGGTCATATTGCAAATAAACGAAAAAAAAGTAATCGAAAAATCTTGAATGTTTATGATGAAAGTTATATTTTATGACGAGTAAAAGATCCTAAGAAAAATGCGCCGAAAATCACTGCAGACGTAGAAAAGTACTTCTAGAAGAAAGTACATCCAGAAAATAGAAGAATTTTTCAGAAAACTAATTATCATGACCGGGTAGCACGATGTCAAGACCTACATTAGGGCAAAAAACAAAGCCACAAGTACTCTTTTGAGACACACAAGTACGGATTTTTTCTTTTAGAAAAGTGTGCTTTTTGCAGACGAAAGCAAGTTTACTATAAGCGGATCCGATGGAAGAATCATAATTTACAAAATTCCTAATACTGAGTTAAAAATAAAAAATATCGTTCCTAGTCTGAAAAAAGATAGTGGTTCTGTTAACTGTATGGGAATGCATGCCTATTGTGAGTGTAGGTAAACTATATTTTATCAAAGGAATTATGGATGAGTGGATAGATTTAGACATTTTAAAAAGACATTTAAAGGAAAGTGATGAAAATTGGGTATTTTAAATATATTTCAATACTACCAGGACAATGGCCCAAAATATAAAGCCGCAATCATAAAACAATGCTTACTGTATAATTGTCCTAAAGTTATCGAAACTCCAACCCAGCCTCTGGATTTAAACGTAATTGAAAATGTATGGTAAAAATTGGAAATTGGAATCCGACAACATCACATTAGCAGTAAACAAGGCTTAAAAAATGCGTTGTTGACAGAATGAACGAAAACCTTAAGTGATTATAATACGGAAAATCTAGTAAAATCGAGTAATAGATTAAAAGTTGTAGAAAATGGTAGAGAACTACCAACAAAATAATAAATTTACTTCTTTTTAAAGTTAATATTTAAGTTTCATGAATAAAAGCAGATGGACGACATTTAGTGTGACTATCCTTACTGTATATGTTGGCTCCCTTACTAGCCGTGACAGCCGATTATATAGCAAATAATTTAAACTTATTTGCAAACACAATTTTTATTATTAAAAATAATGACAAGCGTATCTATTTAATCAATAACAATGACATTGATTAATTAATACGATATTATCTAGTCCGTGTAGATTTACAATATCTTTAAATGTTCGTATCAGATATAAAAGTCCGTTAACCAGTTAACTGTGTCGATCATTTTGCGAAGTGCGCCCCAGTGTGTGTCGCGATAATCAAGCGATGACGGAAATAGTCGTCAAACACAGAGTAAGTGACGCTGTTGAAATATTGGGTCAAAAAGACGACTTTATTTTAGAAAATGAATGAATTTATTAGTAATATTTACACAATGGATCAACGTAAAGCTATATTTACACATAATTAACGAAAAACTTAAAAAAAATCAAATATTTGTAGAAATTAAAAATTTATAATGTTGCTTTCGTGTGATATGTTCTGAAACAGGGAACGATGCACAGTGGCACTTTGCATGTCGGACATCATCGCAGATGGAGAATCTAATATACTTTGTTTTTTTGGTTATGACACGTCAAGATGAAAATCGGGATAATCAAAGATCCAGTGTTACTGCAGTGCTTACGAGTTAGCTCTCAGGAAGTTAGAAATCCAACTCAAATTATCTATAATTTTCATTTGTTTATTTCATTTCGTCCTGACCCCTAAACATTCTAAACATATTAAAATTTACGAATATAATTTAGTTTTCGCCAGAATTACAATTTCAATATCAAATTGTAACAAAATTTTACGCATGACGGATATAGCCGTCATAACACAAAATTCTGCCATTCTTCCATGACGGATATAGTCGTCAAACACACTTAACTGGTTAAATGTATTAAAGTCCTTGTAAATTTATACAATGTGAGTAAAAAGTTCAAAGTAATAGTCCTAGTGTATACGTCTGTGCCAAAAAGACGAAAGTCCAAAAAAAGCTCGTGTCGAAAGAAATCGAAAGCAAAAAGCCCCGGTCCCTCACTGTCCAGTCCCTTTACACCCGCCTGTCTGTTCGGAGGAGTATCTTATGAAAAATTGAAGAAAAGTGGGAAAATTGTTCGGTCCAATGAAAATAAGTAAGGAAGGTCGGGGGTAACGAAGTTCCTTCGTCACCGCCCTATGATATCGTCGGTACGTCAAGTACAAGTCGGTTCAAGTGTCCTTAGTCGGTTCTTATTCAGAAAAATACGATTACGATACGTCAATTACTATTGAACAGAAATGGCCAAGCACTTAAAAAGCGATTAAGCGTTTGACCATTTTCCTTGATTATAAGGTAAAAATATTAATCTTTTCAGAAATAGAAAATAGTCGACCGTATCGTAAACGTAGGACAATCTGTTGCACCAACTTATGTTACTGTTTCATAGTTATTATTCCACAAACTTTCCTATTTTTTAGTTATATTCTATAATAACGAGTAAAAAATATTTCTGTTTATTATAAACGTTTTTTAATTGTATTTAGCGGATTTTATGAAAGCAGAGAGTAGCATATGTAAATGAGGGTAGTGGACAATTTTTAATGTGAACCATCAGTCGATTACACTGAAAATTATTCACCACTTGTATATGATCAATTCTTGAACAAAGCCGTATATACAATAAATAAAATACACGTATGATCCACAGATAACGTTCTATATTTTTTTATACAATACAAAGCAAACAAAAGATACAAATTTTTTACAAAGTAATAATGAAAATTGTTATAACTGTTGTGGGAATGCGAAAGAATGAATGTATATTGTAATGTTGTGTTGAGATATGGATGGGGATGTGTGTGCGTGTGGTCGTATCGCTTGTTTGCGGTGAAACTCGATGGGAGCGAGCACCTGACAAATGAGATCCGTAGATACACACGTTGACACACACACACAGAGTTTAACCGTTTGACTGCTGAGGAGCGCTATCGAGCTCCTCTTATGTTGTGCCAAAAATGCGAAAAGCGCGATAGCGCTTCTTTTTTGTTATGCCAAGACTGCGGAGAGCGCAATAACGCTGCTCCGAATCAGTAAAAGTTATGCCTCCAGTAAATTTTATCCACAAAATTAAATAAAACAAATTTATTTAGTATTTATTTATTTATTTATTTTCCCATACACGCGCAATTAGTGCCGCAGTTTTGACATATGTCCGGAAAAATCCGTCAGCAGCCAAACGGTTAAGGGTTTAAAAGAACTTGACGCTTCTACAGTGGCAGCAATTCTGGCTTTATTCTGACTATTGGTTGCTTTTTGTACATTCGGTGATTATACAGTTTTCGGAGGTAATTCGTAGGGGAAGGTGGTGGTGTTTCATCTTGGTTAGTCATGAGCTGATCTAGTCGGGTTAGGTGATGCACAATGTAAATGTTTTTGACGGTTCATCCGGGTTAGTCATGGCCTTATCAAGAAGGGAGGCGTTTGGACGTTACACTCTCGAGACGCGGATGCTCGACGAGCGAGCGACAGAGACCCGCGAGGCCGTGTTAGCTTTTCCCGGGTTGTAAACGACGGTAACCCGGAAAACCACCGTATTGTGTTTTTCCGAGGCTATCAGCGAGCCGCTAGATTTAGGTGTGTGTGAATTAGGTTTAGGTGTGTGTGAGTTAAGTTTAGAGGTGTGTGATTTCGGGAGCGGAAGAAAAGTGAGCCGAGACAAGAACAGTCTAGCGTGGGACAGCGTGGAATAGCGTGGAATAGCGTGGAACATTCGAGAACATTCGAGAAGTTTATTTTAAAATATTATTGTATTCTTTTCCTTTTTGTTGTTCTATTAAATATATTTTATGTGCACCTGTTCGCGATTCTGATCTCGCAAACCTTTCAATCCCACACTACATACCTTGTGATCAAAAAGTACCTGGAATTTCTCATTTAAACGAACCGTGCTTGAGATATTGTCAAAATCATTTTTTTTTCTAAGTTGGTACATCTATCAGTTGTTTACATGTCACTTTTAAATGCAATCTGTCAGATAGTTTGTGCGTAATAGCCTTGTAAACAAGTCATTGTTTGGTGTACTTTGCGAATTTCTCTATGTCGAATTTAGTTGAGCAAAGAGTCTGCCTGAAATTTTGTGTTTCTAACAAAACATCATGTGCGGAAGCGTTAAAAATGTTAACGGTAGCCTACAGAGGCTCGACAATGTCGAAAACACAAGCATACGAGTGGTACAAAAAGTTAAAAGAGGGCCGAACTGTGGTTGATGATTTGCCTCGTTCCGGTCGTCCATCTACCTCTGTGACTGACGAAAATATCGAAAAAGTTAAAAAAATTGTACCCCGAATTCCTTCCGCCAGGCCTAACAGTAAATAAGGAGTATTATGTGAGCGTACTGAAACGTTTGAAGAAGATTGTTCGTCGCAAGAGGCCGGAATTGTGGAGAAACAACTCGTGGTTTTTTCACCACCACAATGCACCGGCTCACACAGCTCATCTTGTACGCGACTATTTGACCAAAAACAACGTTAATACGGTTCCGCAAGCTCCGTATTCACCTGACATGGCCTCGTACGACTTTTTCCTGTTCGCACGACTCAAGTTACCACTTCGCGGAAAGTGTTTTCAGACGATTAAGGTGATAAAGGAGAATTCGCAGAAGGAGCTGAAAGCGATTCCACAATCGGCCTATGAAAAGTGTTTTGAAGATTGGAAGAAGCGCTGGAATATGTGTATTGCTTGCGATGGAGATTACTTTGAAGGGAATAAAATAAACATTCATGAATTATTGAACCGTTTTTGTTTTATTGACAAATTTCGGGTACTTTTTGATCACAAGGTATATACCTTTTGAGCAATTATATAACAACCAATGCTTTACTATTACAGCCTTATGTTTTGGATCATTATGTTGATACATATGAAAGTTTTTTAAAATATCCATAAATTTTTCTGCACTTTCTTTCAAATTAATTTTCAGAATGTCTAAATACACCAATTTGTCCATATTTCCTTCAATAACGTGTACATGTTCCTAATCCTCATGCTATCATATATCGTTAAACCATAATGACAGCACTACCACGTTAAACGTAGGTATTTTTATTTTATTTGTTTTGTTACGTACGCGTTCTACCCGAAACGTACGGTGCCTAGTGTTTAGTCTAGTGCGCACCCCTTGGATAGTTACCAACCAAGGGATAAGCGAGCGCATTCCATTCCCACGGAAATCTAACGTTCCCCACCATCAAAAACCGTACTTTTTCGGTGTATAAAAGGGCATTTTCGGGGATTTTCGACACTCTGGGGCAGTCTCGAACTCAGTTTCTGAACAGAACGTTACTGTGTCCGTCAGAATATTGACACGAGCAAAATCGGGTTCCAGCCCCCTTCGAGCATTGTAACGTCGCGTACGTATTTCGTAAGTGTCAATCGGATAACACTGTCTACGACTCTTCCGTGCTGTCACCGCGTAAAGTCGAGAAGGAAGATTCTTGTCGAGTCAAGAATCGACTAACTATTAATATTGTACTAAACTTCATTGTAGCAAGATTCAAGTCACTTGCGTATCAAATCATTCCTTGTACTTATAATAGAATACAGTAATATAGAGTCATACTCGTGTCTATATTCAATTCAACCCATCCTGAATAGTATAGTAACGTACCAGCTAAACTCACGACAGATATACATATGTACCTTTACCGCTCGAGGTATATTAACGATTACGAGCCGCGAATACCAAATACCTTCATATCCGGTGGCACACGGCGTTAACTATACGCTAAGTATTCCATCTCCTTCAGCTACCTTCGTTAACCATACGTTGGCATGTCCGATCCTTCCTATCTCACCTATGTAAGGAAAATCAGGATAACGACAATGAGCGGTTGAATAAGAAATAAATGTGGGCGGTTAACTAGAGTGAAAGCTTGTATTCTGAACTATACTTCGCGACTGCTAATACAATTCTGTTCTTCCCGAAAATCCTAGTCAAGAGGACCCCCTCGACAATATGACCTTTCTAAGCCTTGAGGCAGAAACGCAGCAAAAGACTGCCCACTCAAGCGTTCGCTTTTTGGACATTTCTAATATTCGACCATACTGACAATAAGGTCTGTCCTCAGACTTCATAATAAATTTTTTTTTTGTTGGCTTGCTTAATAATAATCTGTTGTCGTAACGCGATACCGTCGCATTGCTTACGATCAACTACAGATACCATCGTATTCCTTATCGGTCTAGACGCACGTTGCATCGTTTTGACCGCCACCCCCCTGCCTGAAACACACGTTGTGTCCGTCCGGTTCGGTGTTAGTTCATATGGAAACCGTTGTATTCCTCTATGATCATTGCCTAGGGTGCAAGGTACCTATGCTCAGCAATCTTGACACCTTCGTGTCATGACGCACTTCGTGTCTCTTTCTCATCGGGTGGTTTCCGTCGAAACCGTACCGATGACTCCGTTTGTCTCCCTCTCGGCAAGAGCATTGGACCGTTGTCCCTGACTCGCTGGAGCCTTGCCTGGTTGCCGGGTGAGACGTCCTCCTTGATGCTCGTCGAAAGGCTCATGCTTTCTGTTCGCCTTGGCCTTTCTGTAACTCAACTCAAACATGTGAGATCGTATTCAATTATCGCTAGTTACGAACTAACGACTACTCTTACTGAAATCTACGGTACGGTAACTAAAAAAGAATACAAGATAGCTTCAACATCACGTGTCGTGATCATCCCCTTGGATCGCGATTCACGGCTTGATTCTATCTTCTGCAACGACTGTTCGTAGGCGCTTTACCCCTTCTCGTAGATCTTCCACTTCGTACCTATCGTTCGATAGCACGGTCCGAATTCGGAACGGCCCTTTGTACTTCGGCAACAACTTTCGGCTACCTCCCGTTGGTGAGTCGCCCGTGACCTGCACCAACACGAGGTCGTCGACGGTACACCTGCGAGGTTCCATTCGCGTACGGTCATACCTCTTCTTTTGTTGTTGCTGTTCTTTTGAGATGTGGCGACTGATATCTTCTGATATCCTCTTCCGCCATTGTCTTCGTATCGCATCCAATCAATGCTTTCATGTGGTGTCGATACTTTTGTTGTGCATGGTGTTAATGGCACTTCGCACCTTTTTGACCTGCGTATCCCAATCTCGTGGGTTTTGACCTGCTGCACTTGTTGCTAGAGCGTCGATGATAGTTTTATTATACCGTTCGACTTGTCCGTTTGCCCTTGGCGTAGCTACTGCATTAAGCACGTGCCTGATACCGTACGTTGCACATAATGTCGCGAATCTCTTGTCCCACGATCGCTAATTATCCTTGTCGGTACGCCAAACAAGTACATTAAATTCAATAATACCTTTTCGGTATGCCTAGTCTTCTGATCTTTCACAGGTTCTACAATGGTAAACTTCGTAAATGCATCTATCATTACAAGCAAATATTTATTTCCCTTCCTACTTGTCTCGAGTCCTACGTGGTCAATGTGTAATGTATGAAATGGTATCGGTACTTTCTCGATCATATTCAGTTTACACTGTTCCTTCCCTGACGTATATTTGTAGTACGCGCAACTCGAACACGCTTTCACATATTTATCAACGAATAGTCGCATACCAGCGAACCAATAGTTTCGCTGAATCCGTTCCAGTGTCTTTTCTGCACTTACAATTAGATGTCCGGCATCGTCGTGACATAATCTGCATATCTGCAGCCTTGCGTCCTTTGGAACAACCCAAGCTATTTTATTGTCTGGCACGCGTCGATATACTTTACCCTTCTTCAACGCATATTCTTTGCAATAGTGTTTCACTTCAGGGGACTTGTTAGCGAGAATGGTTCGGATCCGTGATAATTGCTCGTCCTACATTTGAGCGGCAACAATCCATTCAAATTCCGTGACGTCCAAGTAAAAGACCTCGAGGGGTGTCGGTTGAGGGTTTCGGCTAAGTGCGTCCACATGAGCCATCCTTGTCCCAGGTCGGTATAGGATTTCGAACGTATATTCTTGTACTTCCAACCACCATCGACCGATGCGCGGCAATAAATCTTTCTTCAAAAACGTTGTACGCAATGCGTTACAGTCGGTCACTACTTTGAATTGGGTGCCGATCAGGTAAATTCGGAAGTGTCGTAGTGCGAAGACAACAGCCATTGTTTCCAACTCATAAGAATGGTAACATCTTTGACCCGTCGTTGTCTGCTTACTAAAATATGCCGCTACTGCTATATTTCCGTCTTCCTGCTGCTGCAACAATATCGCTCCAACGCTTATCGAGCTGGCATCCGTGTGCAATTCGATCGGTCGGTTCGGGTTAAAAATACACAAAACTGGTTTTACTGTTAGTTATTGCTTTACTTGTCGGAAAGCACGTTCTTGGGCTTCCTTCCATTGCCAGAGTACATTTTTACGCGTTAGGCGGGTTAAGGGCTCCACAAGTGTTGCGAAGTTCTTAATGAATTTCCGAAAATAGCTCGCCAGTCCCAAGAATTGACGTACATGCTTGACGTTCTCCGGTCGTGGCATTTCTCTAACAGCATCTGTTTTCCGTTGACCTGACCTTACGCCTTGATCACTTATTTCTCGCCCCAAGTATTCAATGGTTTCTTGGAAGAAAGAACACTTTTCGAGCTTGAGGATCAATCCACGTGCTCGGAAGGCCACCAAAACTTGTCGAAGTCTATCGATACCTTCTTCAATTGTCTTTGACGTAACTACTACGACGTCTATGTACGGGAAAGCTATTCTGTTCTTAAGAGGCCCAAGGACTACGTCCATCAGCTTCGTGAAAACAACCGGCGCGTTTGTCAAACCGAAAGGCATTCTTAAAAACTCGTAGTGTCCATCTGGTGTTACAAACGCAGTTTTCTCAATAGAATTTTCAGCGAGTGGAACTTGGTAATAGCTCGACGCTAAATCCAGGCCCGCGTAATACCGATAGCCTCCCAGCTGGTTTACCTGGTCCTCGATGAGTGGCAAAGGCGACTTGTTCTTTGTTGTGATGGCATTTAATTTGCAAATAATTGGCAAATAATCAACGCATATCCTAACATCTCCAGTTTTCTTCTTTACAAGCGTAATTGAACTTGCATATGATGACTCAGATTCTCTAATTATCCCGTTTGCTAATAAAACAGCAATAATTTCGCGATCAACCCCTTTTCCGATTCCGCGAGTCGATAAGGGCAATACACGATCGGTTCGTCCGTGAGACATTTAATTTTCATGGCGATCGTGTTCGTTTTTCCGAGGTCGCGCATTGATGTTGATATGCAATCGCGAAATTCCTCGAGTAACGCAATGCATAATCTACGTGCTTTTTCCCCGATGTTTCCCACATTTGGGAAAATGGATTTTCTTCGACGACGCAGGTGTCCATTGCCGAAGTTGCTTGCGGTCGTTTCGCATCTCTTGCTTCGTTGAATGTAAGACGATTTCCTTGTTTTAACATGACGACGTGATCTTGCTGAAGAAAGTCTCTTCCAAGTATTACGTCATACGCGGTGTACTCGTCCGGGATAATAAAGGAATCCACATTTGCGGCTACGTTCTGTACTTTTACGGTAATTGTCGCGATTTCACTAATTACTACCGATTGACCCGCAAATCCTCTAAATACTGTGTCGTCTACGTTCTGCGTGTTAATAAGGGACTTCTTAATGACCGACGAGTGGACAATAGTGCATGTGCTACCTGCTTCTATTAAACTTTCTACCTTGTGTCCGAATATAAATTTGGTAAATATTTAGCATAGAATTCCGTATAGGGTTCCGTATGATATCTACCTCTTTTTGATGGCAATTCTCCCGTCTATACTCTAGCCTATTGACACAGCCTGCATTCTACTTTTATCTTGCGACATTCTCGTGCCACGTGTCCAATTCTACCGCAATTGTAGCACAATAGTCCTTTTCCTCGGCTCTTCTCCACGGTCTTCGATACGACGGTCCGAGATTCCGGCTCCTTCCTCTTCTCTTTTCCTGCCACTATTGCCCATCGTACACATGTACGCGTATAAGTAGTTCGGATCGGTATGTTTTGCCGATCGTATCGTCCTCGCTAATGGCTCGTCCGGTACTCCGAAGATAATCATATCTATAGTTTCCTCGTCGGAGAGACCAATATTGAGTCTTCTGATCAGGTTTAATTTCTGGAAACAATAGTCTCCCAATTGTTGTCCCGGTTTCGTCTCGTATAAATCTGCTTCTTGCAGTAATTGCGAGAACGGCATTATCCACCGAAACTGCGCGACTAGAAAGACTTTCATCTCGGCCCTGGTGGTTGCGACTTGCATGGGATCAGTCTCATCACACACAAATCATCCCACGAAAATCGAGCCGTAAGATCATCCACGTGTCGCACCCAGTTTTCGATTGCGATATCCTCTTTGAATGGATCATAAATGGGGATTAGCTGTTCGTTACCCAATCGCACATAGCAATGCGATTTCGCACGTGATGATGAGTTTCGAGAATTTATACTCTCTGTTACACGTTGTGCGTGATCGACGATGTTGCATTGTCATTTTCCGGATCGCGTGGCTGCGATTGAGCACTTTATTTTCGCGGGCTACGTAAGCGCACACGCGAACTACGCTTTTCCGGGTTACGCGACCGCGAACGCGAACTCGAATCGTGCCGTCGCGGCGTATGCGATAGCACGCGCGATCGTCGCAGAAATTCCTTCATCATATTCTCTAGTCTATCCCGACGTGACTTCATGGCGTTGGATGCCCTTTCGTCACCGTCACGGCTGCACGATGCACGTTCCATACTTCACTTATATACTTATATACTGTAACGTTCACTTTTAAGTGATGCACACTTTCTTTTTTATTGTCCGGTGATACGACTTGATTGTTTGTACACGGTGCTCTGCACGATGTACGCAAGTGTATCCTCCAAAAAGAAAAATATGTGCACTAATATTTGTATAACACGGTAAATCCCGCTTCTGATTTCTAAGGAAAATCAAGACAAAGGCAATGAGAGGTTGAATAAGAAATAAATGTAGGCGGTTAAATAGAGTGAAAACTTGTATTCTGAACTATACTTCGCGACTGCTAATACAATTCTGTCTTCCCTGAAAAATTCTAGTCAAGAGGACCCCCTCGACAATATGGCCTTTCTTAGCCTTGAGGCAGAATCATTCCTAGGAGGGGGAAACGCAGCAAAAGACTGCACATGGCCCACTCAAGCGTTCGCTTTTTGGACTTTTCTAACACCTACGACACACTGTCCGGTGGCACGCAGCGTTGACCATACGCCGAATAGTCCATCTTCTTCGGCTATCTTCGTTAACCATACGTTGGCCTGTCCGAGCACTCCTATCTATACCCACGTCTACCGCGGATCGGGAATAACGCGCGTTTTCATATTAGGACCAAACCCGAAGGAGGTTACGAGGCTGGTCATCACGGTCGAATTCTGCGAGCACCTAACAACCTAGTGACAATCGTTCGGAACGCGAGCCGTATCCTTTAACAGTTTACTAGATTTTCTTCAAACTATTACATTCTCGTCTGAAGCATACACAATGAATTTGCTTTCATCTATAAACATGACATTTTTTCAGATTGAAAAATCTTTATGCATATATTTCCTAGCAATTTTCAATCTTTTAGTTTTATTTTTTGCACTGATGTACAGTTGTCTTCGTGCTACCTGGCCATTATAATTATTTGGTCGTAGTATTATCCTAGTGTTTTCAGGATAAACTTTTATTTAAATATTTATCTACATTTACCGGTAAGCTTTTGGGCACATTTCTTGGTTTTGTTTTTTCAATTTCTCGAAGAATTTGTCTTGATTGTTTCAAATATTCTTTGTACCTTCTTTTTGTATTATTAGAAATATGGTTTTCATTGTTATATCTTTTACTGGTATACTCTATGTATAGTACTGCTTGTTCTACTTGTTCTGAGTGAAAAATTATTACTTTACATTCTCCTAACTTCGTTTGCTTCTTTCAGTCTTCCATTTTATTAAAAATGTTTAAAGAACATATATTTGTAATGAAACTGAATTAGCCTACTATCTGACAAATAATTAAAAATAACTGACTAAATATATTTTAATTATGAGAATCTCCGCCTTTTATAAATGAACACATTTTAGTGTGAGAAAATTTTTATCGATGTCTCTATATATTCCAATTTTTAAACAATACTTTGTGAAATTTTGTATTACTTTTTACATTAGAACAAATGCTAATACAGATAAAATATTACTACATTATTTGCAAAAATATTGCATCCATATATCATGGTTTATGAATAAGAATAAGTAACTGGTGAATGATTTTCAGTATGACCGTCTATAAGTGTTCGGGAATTGTTCGCGAATTTGTTATACTCACAATCAGTGTTCGCGGGAAGATCACGCAATGGTTATAAAATGTTTACGAACTTCTTGCGAGCATTGTTTGTGAACAGTCTTCATGAACGGTTTGCTGGTGAATGCGCACCTTAAACCATACGTACATATGTACATATGTATATACATTTTGTTCGGATGATTCACGACTAGGATATTTTAAAAAAGGATATTTTAAAAGTACGTAGTTGAAAGCTGTTTGGGGTCTTAAAAACGATCAACCCTCAGTTTCTATATTTATAAAATTATGATAGCTTTGGAAAAAGTTGATTCTATCGAAGAAGGTACATTTTGCAGTATTATTTTTGTTTAAGGTTCGGTAAAATATATCCGATATAATTTTCATAATAGTGAAATTGTTAAAAAATGTAAGTAAAGCGCAAATTTCCTTAAGGAAAAGCCGTTGAAGTTACATAGAAAAATATCGGCTATTGTAAGACAGTTGCTGCTTTTAATGTTGTATTGCATCTACACTACTGTTTGCGAACAGCTCGCAAAACATGAACGCCGATAGTATAGACAGTTCAGCGAATTGCGAGCAGGTTATAGTGAACTCGTCTGCGAGCAGCGTGCAGTATTCACTCGGGGATTAGTATATCAAAGGATTTATTCGCGAATTTAGAACAGTTTCAATGAATTTAACAATCACTTCGCTATCAAGCTTCAGTTTTCATTTGATATGTGACTAGTGAACATCAACCATAGAGTGAAGTGATTATTCATGTTTTTCCAGCACTGGCACTTCCTTTTCTTCCAACACTATGTTCTTTTATTATCAAATACGCAGCTGATGCAAGCAATAGATTTTTCCCAAACATCTTTTTAAGTTTCAACATTTTCGTGTGTACATAAGCAGGGTCTACGACGAACTGTTTGCAGTTTGCGAAAAACTCTAACCAGTATAAGATGTAGCACTAGCCAAACTAAGTTGAAGAGAATGACTCCTTATCGAGAATATCCTCGATAATCGATAAAGTAGTTTCTCTGATATGCTAGAAACATGTACGAGGACGAAAACGAATAACAGTCGGATGCTGAAAGGTTTAGAAGTCAGTGTATTGGCGTGACAACACAAAAACATAAAGATGCAGTAATAAGAATGATTGCTCAACTTGTTTTTTTTTTTTTTCTATATAAAATCTGTTCTTGACAAATATTGGTGAGATTAAAATGAAATTAAACATGACATAAGTTAGACCATGTTCAATTTCATGGTCTTATTTTATTTCATTATAAAAATGATAATAGTAAAGAATACATTAGAAAATACAAAGTAGGTTAGGTTAAATTCATCTGAGGAAAAACATCGGGGAAGGTATGCTATTCGGACAATATCGAGGGATATTGTCTGATGTGCTATATGTATGTATGTATGTACATACATACAGTGTATCAGCCACCATACGTCATATTGAAGAAAGTCCTTCACATATGTATTATGATACGTTGAAGAATCCTATTAACACGAAATATTTTTATTTCTTTACTAATTTTATCATCACTAAAAACATAAAAAGTAGTCATTTTAAATTTGAAATAAACTATTGATACGTTTTAAATAAAAGTACAAAAAGATGCATCTTAAAAGCTTAAGAGAATGAGGCCTTCTATTCCTATTAATAGTTTATACATACCTGATGTTTTCGATGTTAACGGGTTAGCACTTTTTATGCAATATTACGAGCTGGATCAACTAACGTAATAAAAGTCTTGTAATTTCATGAAATTTTTGTAATTTTCGAGATCTCTTAGTGTTATGTAATTTTCGAAATCTTGAAGTGTTATGAAATTCTTATGTCTCTCTTAATTTGTAATTGTTGGAACTCTGTAACTTAATAAAGCTTTTCCATTTATAAAATCTTAAATAAGGAAAGTACATAATGATTCCAAATTATTAATATTAATATTAATATTAACATATTATTGTATTATGAACAATTGAGAAAGATGCACCCTTGACTGATTTATATGGAATAGCGCAGGGACAATATGAAAGTAAAGGACCAATAAAGACAATATGAGAAAACTTACTGTAGTTACAACCTATCTTACCCCACATATCGAGACGGGGCAAAGATAGTACATCATCCTTGTATCCGTTAAATACGCAGCTTATCGAAACGCGAGGCATTTGATGTTTATCGCGCGCACCTTGAATAGTCGCACCCTAAAGATAGGACGAGCAAGTGTATTCCATTTCCAGGGAATCTAGCGTCCCCCTAATAAAAAATTACAGTTTTTCGAGTATACAAGGACAAGATTTTTTAAGTCTTGATGCTTAGTCTTTAATTAGAACGTCATTCTGATAGTCAAAGTTTTAACACGAACAAAAGTTGCATTCCTTTTCGAGAAATTTTCAAGTCGTGTACTTATTTCATAAGTAACAACTAGGTAATACTGTCTGTAACTACAGTAACTCCTCCGCATATTCACCATGTAAAATCGAGAAGAGGATTCTTACCGAGTCAGGAATTGATCAGTTCGTTACATCAATCTTAAAATCATTGCAAACCTTTGTAATTTTCGTATTTACTTATAATAGAATATCACGTTGTATAGTTATATTCACCTATATTTAACAGTTTATCTACGGCTGTCGTTAGTAAACGACGGTACGAAACTTCCGTGAGATACGACCGTCGTCAATAAGCGATTTGATGAATTATGCCGGGAATGGAGGTCGCTTAGTGACTTTTATTTATTATATCGAGTAAAAAACCCTTGTTTATAAAAAAGGGCCTTTGTATTGTAATAGATAAATATATATGTACCAAGGAGGGAGCGGGATAAGAAGCTTAGAGGGACTAATTTTCTTAGCAAACGTATTTTTTATATAATACATAACTGTAATTGCATTAAAGGGGGGAGGTAATTACCCCGTTTACCCCCCCTAATTTTGCCATTTTTATGCACATAAATCATCACATATGTATCAGCATTTGTACAATTTCTTTTTTTTTGTTTTGCGTTTAAACAGACACATTTGTGAATATACCAGTAGCTAAAGGGTTAATATAACTATCCCGAGTAGTATTAATAACGTAACAATTATAATACGCGAAGCCCATAGACATTTCGTCCTCCCGGCGTTAGTTATAAAAACCATATCTTCGGGTCTCGGTGTTATCCATACGTCGACTCGTCCGACTTTCTTGTCTGTTTACCTGATATATAGATATGGTGGTACATATAACACCGGAAGTTCACTTCACCAAGCCAGTTTCCAGCACTGATGGAGATAGTGATGGTTAGCTAAGGAGGCAAATTTCTAATCGGAATTTCACGGGGTCGTAATTCCCGCTTAAACTAATACGCGACGATACAGAGATGCTGGCTAATAAAAAACATAATCTTTTTAATCGAGATGAGTTCTGTTAAAAAAATTTATAGAATAGAGATATTGCCGTAGGAGGCTCACCGTGTTGACATTACAAGTGAATCGAGTGTGGTAGTCTGTAACTAAAATGACAATTTCCATCTGTGTTGTCGTTTTTATAAACTATGGTCCTCTATGGTTCGTCAATTGGTATGTATGGTAGAGTGGATGTCTAATGTGTCATTGGTAGATGTAGAATGAGGGTGGGCTGTGAATCAGATCGTCAGAGAGAGGCACTTTCTTGCAAATAAATTCCAGTATCGGGTAACGGGTATGGGAGAGATTCGGTCAGCTGGGCCTAACAAAATAATTATCATTGCAGAAAAAATAAAAAAAAAGTCATATCGTATTGTCGCTGGTTTGTCCATTTAAAGTAGATGTATTATTGTTTCCGTCTTGTCGATGAATTTGCTCAAGGAAGTTTATTGAGGGCCGATATGAATTCGGTACTTCGGTCTGATGGTCGAATATGATTAATGTATTTTATGGTGATAATCCGCCAGGCAAAGGTTTTTTCACGTTTATTACGATGCAACTGTAATTCGCAAACTCAACGACACATGGCAGTACAAGTCGGTAAATAAGAAAACTAACATTCGGCACCATAAACGATTCTGCAATACTTTATAAGAAAAGTTGTAGATTAAACATTAAACCTGTCTATTCGCCAAAATCCGTAAGAGCATATCAGCTCATGAACTTATACAAATAAGTACTTAAAAAATGTATACACCGTAATTGTCCATAAAGAGGTACACACATGCTTCGTATGTGTTCATACACATCTATCTACACTTCATGTATATTCATAATACGTCTACCCACATCACCAAAGTCCGTAAAAGAGTTCAAACACAACGTATACTACGCACATAAAACACACCACACGCATAATACGCACAAATCACTGAAAAACAATTATTATGCATAACAATATTCACATACACACATGCACACATGAAATCAAAAAGAAAAAAAGGGACAAGAAGTGAAAGAAAGTAAAGAAATTATAAACAATACATTATAAATTACAAATTAACACCATACTAATATGCAGTAAATTAAAATTAACTGACTGATTATGCTAAACTAAAAAAATGAAACTGATATAAGCGCTACTAAAATTCGCTTATCGCATGGAATAACTCTTTAAAAGTTTCATTTTTGTTGTTAAAATAATTCTATTCTTCCAAAGTTATGCCAGTCTTTTACAAAAATCAAAAAAGGTACGATTGGCTTCCACAAGAGAAAAATACCTTCCGTTGTTAAAACATAACGTGATGGTGGCAGCACGTTTATTTAGTAATCAAAATTTACAACATTTACCTTTCTTTGCCTGTACCTTTGTTTTCTACGTCTAGCTAGAAATGAACAAGTAACAGGCTCAATATCTGGAAGCACGCTTTTAAGTATTGGTAGAACGCGCGTGACTTCTGTACGTGTAATCGCGTACTATCTATCACCTGCCAAATTGATCTGATTGTTAGATGAATTGTTTCGATTGTTATCCCGAACGATGGAACTTGTCTCAAAATCATCTCGAAACAATCGACGATTTTGAAACTCCGGAAGACTCTATCATCGATCATTAAGTCTTTTATGTTTTTGTGTACGAACAGAATGCTTCGACTGGTGTCTACAAGAAAACTCTCTGTTTAGCAATAGTCGGATCGTTGCGAAAAAAGAATAACACGTTAATTGGTTGCAACGAAAAATGCTAATTACCACTTAACGTGTCAGACAGATATTGCGACCACCCTTCCAGTGCGCCCTTAATGCCCTTTTTTCTTGGAAGAGTGGGGCCGCGATGCCTGATCGGCTGCCAGAAAAGCGGTTGTTCGGTACAGTCTAAAAAAGTTCTCGCCTCGTTCTGACTCGTCGGTACCTCTACCTTACAATTGAAACATTTAACCAATTTTCAACAGCGTGAGTGATTGGAGTGATTAAGGTTCTGACTGTGGAATTGCTGCTGCCCATTTCTTAGCCATAAGTTCGAGCCTTGCCATACTTATTTTTTTATTATATATTTTTTTCAATTCCAAACTATGTGTCAGTGAATAGCATTTATTTAAAAACATTCTACAAATATTTTAAGCAACTTTTGTCTTAAAATATACACCGAAATAATTCAAAACTTAGGCAATAATAGGGTGGTCCCCACGACTCGAATGACCAATATCGTTTTTTAATGTCTGTAAAAGACGGCTAAATAGCTGGTTTCAATTCCCCATATCATAAACTTCGTCTTCATAATATCCTTAATAATATACGTAGTAATTACCTTTTATTTTAACCAAGGGATGTTTAGGTCTTTCCAATACATTGTCCTCTTCCTATGGGCCCTGAATACTTGATAGAAAACCCAGAAAATAATAATTTTGAAAGACGAAGAAGTTCGTTTCCGCACACGTACTTATTAAGTATAAGACATTAAAACTTTAAAAATGTTAAATAGTGCCGTAATTAAGAGAATATGTGAACACAGAAACAATGCAATAAAAAGTACTCCAAAATTATTTTGGTGTATATTGTTTGGGATTGGGTTTATGGCATGGTCATTCTTTGATACTATTCCGAATAAACACCTTTTTTGCCTTCGGCTGGCTAAATATTTAATCTGGCAGCGAGGCCCAGGAAGCATTTATGGCGGTAGCAGCATGGAATTTCTGCGAGTCACATGTCTTCCTGGGGCCCACTCGTGACCAGCCGAATAATTAGTGCCATGCCATAAACCTTCCTCGTCACCCTGGCCGCGCAAGCCCCATTACGAGCGAGCTACCCTTGGACCTCATGCCCCCGCCAACGCGACATACCACCACCCTGTCAACTGGGATTTCCAAGATGGGCGGTATGCTAGCGGGTCCTGGAGGACTGTCTGAAGGGGTAGCCTCGCTCTAATTGGCGCACACCATCACCCCCCACACTTACACCTTTTATATAAGTAGCGACACAACACCCTCAGATTCACTATTATTAGTATTACTATTAACATTATTATCAAAACTGTATAAAGATCAACGTTCACACGCACACCACAATAAGATTAAATCGCCGAGTAAATCATTCTAAAATATAACATTAAAATACGTGTGAAACGCTTCATTTACACCTACATCACATCATCCATCAAGACCACATCAACGAACCAGCGACAACTTAGCGCCACCACTCTCGAACATATTGCTTGTTCGAAGTACAAGACGCAACATATATTTTAAGACAAAAGTTGCTTAAAATATTTGTAAAATGTTTTTAAGTAAATACTATTCATTGACACATAGTTTGGAATTGAAAAAATATATAATAACAAAAAATAAGTATGGCAGGCTCGAACTCCCGGCTAAAAAATGTGCAGCGACTCCACTCTCAGAACCTTAACCACTTTTTTTTTTTTAAATACGTTTATTCAAGATTGCCATTAATTTCAGTTTTTACAGTTATACAAAAACATAAAAAATATAACAGTACATTTGAGTTTTAACAGTCTTATGGCTATATACACTTAAAAAAGACTAATTTCTTTGGCTTGGTGACCACGTACATTTTTGGTGTTTTTTTTGGTTTATTTTAATGTTTTGCTATTTATTCACGCCTCGGTGGGTGTTTTATTTGGCTCGTGGGGGGAGGACGCTGGGTTAGTATTTTCTTTTTTTTCACTTATATACCTATGTATGCTATAGTTACCTTAAGCCTATCTTAAAACTATTATTAATGCTATGGGGCTATTTACATATTTACCTAGATATTTACAATGCTTATCTATAATATCGGTTGTTGTGTGTTTAAGTTTTGTGTTTTCAGCCACCAGTAATTTTTGTTGGTTTTGGGGTTTTTTAATTTGTCTCTGTCCGGGATGAACCTTAATCACTCCACCAATCACGCTGTTGAAAATAGGTTAAATGTTTCGGAATATAATCAACACATTGCTTTTATTAGTTCAATTTATATGCTGTTTCTTCGAATGTAAAAATGTTTAAGGTTGCATGATATACACACTGTATACAGAAGGTAAAAATTTGAAGTAGAAGTTACTTTTTCACGCGAAATACCTTAAAAATATCGGTTTTTAATTTTTTTGATAACGGCGCATCCTTCCGAAAATATGAAAAAAATTGAGGATGATAATCACGCTAATATTCTGCTATTAAAAAAATATAAAAACGCTATTTTTTTTTTTTCAAAAGATATCCGAATTTTTTTGCGTTTTTTATTTTTTACAACTGGGATTTGCAACGAAAAAATTGGAAAAAATTCCCTAACATGCGTATCATTAAATAGGGAAAATAGTCCAAAAACTGATAATTCGAATTTACCCTATAACTACCCCCACGGTCGAGCTAGAGAGTAGAAACTTGGTGTCACATGTTTTCTTTTGGTAAGCTGTCGAATGGCGCATCGCACCACCAAATCGGTGAAAGGGTACTTTTGATTCCCTTAGCCTGCTAGACCCTTTGTACAGTCCTTTGGAAACTCCGACGTTATGATACATCTTTGACTATTCAGAACGAATGAAAGAGAATTTTAAACTTTAGACAATAAAGTATTTCTCTCAGCGAGAAATATTAATTTGTAGAAGCGTTGAAATGATATTCTAAAGTCGAGAATCTCAAACATAGCCTTCCTTCGCAATCATGTCATAAATCGTGCTAAACAAAAGAAGACGAACTGTTCCGTTACAGACGGAGAAAGTGGAAACGGTGTTCATCAAATGTGTCTAGAAAAACTTGGTGGTTAACGATGGAAGTTTTGAAAGAACAGTATAATTTTGGTGATGAAACCAAAACTTTTGAGGTGCTGCTTAACGTGTTTACAGCTATAAACTTTTATTAAGATATAATTTATTTTTCGTTAGTTTTTTTCAGTTTTTATTTCGTTCGTGTGCATGCGCATCTGTGTTTATGTAGTGTACAGTAACTACCATTTATTAGTGGCTTGTGGGTCGGTATCAGTTGGTAAAGCAAACGATTGTACCGTAGAAGTCGGTAACGCAGTTTACAGTGTCGAATGTTTCTATTTTCCTTTCGACTACTTGTTCGAAATAAGGTGCCGCCCATGTGTCTTTGGATTTGAGGACTACTTTACCCTCCGTGTCTTCTCTTGACCTATGTTTGTTAGTATAAGCAGGTTTACTAAGCTACAATTGTATTTTTAAATGTTAAAAACTAAATAACGGTGCTTCAAACACAATTTTTTTAATTCTTCATTTTATTTTTATATTGGCTTCTAGAATCACCCTTTCGATTTTCTACCAGCACTTGTTGAACACCCTGTATGATAAATCTCCAACAGCTACGAAAACGGATGGCTAAACCAGTCGCCGTGACTGAGATACATTGATTCAAATGCACATTTTCGTATAACGAGCAACTTTCTGTACGACTTAGGAAAAAGAATGAGAACCAACAAAATGACAAAAACAATCTACACCCGGTTAACGTGTTTAAGAAATCGTCAAATAATTTTATTGACATCCTTACAAAATTGAAAAACTTGATTTCATATCTTTTTGCAGCATTATTGCATGTACATTAATGTCATTTTAACGAGAGTTAAGAGATGTCAGAGTATCTGAAATGTTCTTCATAGATAAATCGATAATAAAACCTTGTGAACTTTGCTGCGTAGAATGTATATATTCCATAGCTTTTTATACTCTTGTATGACCATAATTGGCTCCAGCAGCAGACTCATTTCATTTTCGCCAACACAATATCTAAGGTACTGCATTCGATTCTACTAATTTTCATGGATATTTTCTCAGTTCAACGTATTGTCATCTTCCTGTTTTACGTCCAAAATTCTTATGTTCTATTCGACTCTCCGCTTATCGCCAGGATCCCTTTCTTCAAATCGTTTCTTATTTCATTCGTCCTCAATAACCAATTTTGACTCAGTTGACCCATCCAACAACGATATCATCCGCTCTTTCAGTGCCTTGTATGTATTTCCCGTTCATTGGAAGCATCATTATTATATCTGACACAACTTACGGTCTGGTGAAGTTCAGGACTAATCATAAATTATGTACTTATATAATTACATACAAACTTAATCCTAAAATTAAACGTGCTTCTATATACGAAGTTCCATAAGATAAAAGATCTATTTTTTATCCCGTTTGTGGCCTTACTTTCAAGAAATAACATTTTATTTTAAACACCAAAAGAGTAAACACCAAAGAATAAAATCAGTGAGTTTTTACAGTTAAGGCAGTGTTGTCCAAAGTTGTTTTCCGAAGGACAAACATCATCTCCACCATCGTTCTTCGTTACTATTCGTGCAAAAATAAAAAGGATAGGAATGCAGATACAATTGGATTATATTCTCCTAGGTTCACCTTCTTTAACACAGTCATAGAAATTAGGCATACATATTGTCATATATGTATATTGAATTGGATCATATAACATCGCGTAACCGAAGAGTCACAGGGTGCAAACGAAGTTTGCTCCTGTTCTAACCCGTCAGAAATCTTTTTAGCTCTGCATAGTATTTATCGCTTGTTCCGTGGCACGCTGCACGAAAGGAAAGAAAAAGCAAGTGTCTGAGGAGCTCCTACACGGAACAGCGTTGCGTTAAAGGATTAACCCGAGGCCTCAAAATGCATGATAACTTTGGCATTTTTCTTTTTTTTTTCCAAAAAATAATTATTTCAATCAAAAACTTTTCATAAGTGTTTTATCGCATTACCCTTAAAAAATATAAATGTATTTTCATATTTAAATTTTTTACAAAATGGTGATATAGTCGCATCGCCGAATCTTTTTTTCGGACAAACGCCCCACAGTGTTATCCTTGCTGCCACACGATTTCATTTAGAACAAAATGTTAATTGCTAAATTAATTGGTACATAGGACTTTTCAAAAATATTTAGTTTTATAAAAATGGTGCACATATGAAGAAAGAATCACATTTTTACCTTAAAGTTTTAGCATAAACATGTTAAAAAATTTGATGCGCTTCTTTAGATTATATAACAGAGTGTATGTTAGAGATTGAATTTATGACGCTATATCTACGCTATTTTTAATGCCCCTCCTTTTTAACATTCAAATTGGTGACAAGACTCGGGAAGTGTTTTATGGACGCAAAGACGTAAAGTTTCTGCGGATCGCATACCTTCCTGGTGCCCACTCGTAATCATTCAATGGACATGTTATAAAACCTCTCGTGTTATCCTGACCGCCCAAGTTCTATTAAGAGCAAGCTAATTACCCTTGTACCTCACTCCTTCGCCATCGCGACATACCACCACCCTGCCAACTTAGAACTTCAACGTAGGCGGCATGTTCGCAGTCCATGGAGTCCAAGGGATATTTATATTTCTAATTGTTATTTGCGATAGCTACGTCGAAGATTGTTACCTCCAGCAACTCAATTTTATTATAAAATATGCTCACCAACATGACGTAACAAAAAGATACAAAAAATTCACGCATCAGTTCACACCAAGTTTTAAATTCTATTCACATACTACGTGAAATACACCATTTATCTTTAACAAGTTACTTAATTTGAAATATATTAAAATACGCGGTACATTCGATGTCAATCCTTAACATCGCATAATCAATGGAACCTCATCATCTAACCAGCGACAATAATTCAGCGCCACCACTCTCAAAATGTCGCTTGTTTAAAGTACAAGACGCAACAGTGTACTTTATGAAAATTTTAAATGTACCCGATAAAAATTGTAGAAGTTATGAACTATATCGCTTTTAAACATATTATTTTGAGAAAAACGCGTTTAAAATTTCGGTTTCTCGTTGACGATGCAGCGAAACGCTTATTAAATAAACTCTAGTGACGTAAAACCATCAAAATTTTTCATTAAAACTATTTGGATTATATTCTTAAAAGTATAAATTCATGCAATAATAAGTTTTTCTAACATCACGGGTTGTCTAACCCTTTAAAGCTTAGTAATTTTAAGAGAATTATCACTGCCTGCAGAACCACTGAATTATTTAGTTATTTGATTTATACAGAATCTGGATATATCATTCCCTAATAGTAATTAGAATAACAATAACGAAGAAAACTTTGGCAAAATTTTTAGTTTTCTTTGCAAATCTTTTCAAAGCTACATTTAACCATTTTTTTTTAAATCCACCTTATCCGATATAATCCTGATTTTCACAAGTGTAACAAAAACGTTTTTGTAATGCACCGCATTTTGTAATATTTCTGTTTCACACAAGTTTATGATAATACAAATATTGATATGGAAATATAATACAAATAAGAATGGATGATAATAACACACCATTAACTAATCTTTGGGAAACATTATCTACTGCAACTACATTTGACAGGGGTAGGTGACATAACCTTACAATACTTGTGTATTTGTAAAATATAGTCAGAATGATAATCTGGATGCCAAAATATCTCAAGTGTCTTTATATCGTTTTTCTTTTTTTTTAAATATATTATAATGTTTTAACAATTTTAATGTTGAAACAATTCTAATCAAGTTTTTAAACATGTAATTTTTGTTATATTTTTATTATAATTAATATTTCATGTTATTTTTATTGTCAGGTAATAATGCAAGAACCACGATTCGCTTGGATAATGAAACTGATCACAAGAATGAACAAGTTATGAACATTGCTGCACCTTCTACTAGTCTTCTAATTCAATCACTTATACACCAATTATGTATATTACTTGAAGGAGATTCAGTATGTAGAAATAAGTTATATTTTGGTAAGATAGCTTTTGGCAAAGATTAAATTTGATACATTTTTATCAATATTGGATATATTTTAATAATACTTTTATTATTGATGTCTTTGTTAACTTTAAAATAAAAGACAACACTTTTAAAATAAACATATATCCGTTTTCTTAGTCACATGACTAATAAAATATTCTTAAAATTTCATTATCAGTAATTTGTTATTCAGAACCTTTTAGTTATAGAAGTGATTTACTTCTCATTTTTATTTCAAACTTTGTAATTTCTTTAAATTACATTTTCTAATCTATTAAAAGTTCTCAAGTAGATAATGGTAATCTTAATCATTGTTTTTAGCTATTTGTGATAGACTTTATGAATTGAAACTGATTGATCGTTCCTATAATATGATAGAATTCGAACCATTAAGGGGTCAATATCAACGTGCGTTATATCAATTATTTACAGTTGCATGTGCAGCAACTGGTTGTCAAAATACTCTTCAGATTCCTAGGTATAAAATTTAATATAAATTATCCTTGTCAGTGTACAGTTACAAGAAACTGATAAAATAACATTCATATGCTTTTTTCTCATAGTTCATTAACAACACAATGGTCATGGTATCGTGGAGAATTTCAGGAAATAAGTTTCATTGGTGCTGGTGGATTTGGTAATGTTTTTAAAGCTTTACATCGTCTTGATGGTATTGAATATGCCATTAAAAAAATAATAGTACATTCTGGACGAGTTAAAAGTATAATGCAGCATCTTGAAGAAGTGAAAACTCTTGCTAAGTTAAATCATACCAACATAGTTTCGTATAAGGGTGCATGGATTGAACCAATATTACCTTCAACATTTTTACAAAGTCTAGTATTCTCCAATCACACACAAAACAAATTGAGTTCTATAGAACATAGAGAAGAAGGCAGATATAGCTTAAGCGTGAATCGATCATCTAGTACACAAAATTCATCGAAGTCTAGTAATACATGGAGTAGTCGAAGTTTAAAAGAAAGTGATGGAGAAGATATATTGTTGATACATAGCAGAAAAACACATTACAAATCTGGTATATATAATTGTATTAAGTAATCAATATTATTAATTACTGTATAAATGAAATATATAATCTGTTATTGTAGAAAAACAAATAATAGAGGAGAATATTATTAAACAAGATACAGAGGAAGCAAACTCCAATAGTATATCTTTTAGAAATGATGAAGAGCATCAAGATAATAAAACAGAAAAAAATACAAATTATACAGATGATAGTAATTCATATGAAGAATGCAATAATAGTAAAAAGCTTTTACCATATATATCACAAATGGTACAAATATATTTATTATGGTTATTAATTATTTTTATTTTTTATTTTTATTGTCTTTTAACTTCAAATATTTTTATTTTTAAAGGATAAAAAATATGCAACATTATACATTCAAATGACACTTTGTGAAAAAACACTTCAACAATGGTTGGATGAAAGAACAGAGGTCACTCCACAAGCAATGATTAGTGCAATACTAACGCAAATTCTTTGTGGTTTAGATTATATACATTCTCGTGGAATTGTGCATCATGATATAAAGGTAACAAGGCATGATATAAAGGGTAATAGAAATTTGGTAAACCAAATAAAGTATTTAAAGAATTTTTGTATTAATATTTAATGACATGAATGATTGTTTACATTATTTTAGCCAAGCAACATATTTATCTCAACATCAGGTCAACTTCAAATACAACTAGGAGACTTTGGATTGGCCTGCCCGTTACAGAGGGAAAATCATCATTCCATGCTTGGTACACATATGTATGCCGCTCCAGAACAATTACAAGGAAAATGCAATCCTAAGGTATTAACTTTCTTAACTTCTCTAACTCAGTTTTAGAATGCTATCTCCAATTTTAAGGAATATTTTAAATTACATTCTTACAGAGCGATATATATAGTTTGGGAATAGTACTTTTGGAACTATTGGTACATACAAAGACACATATGGAAAGAATTAAAATAATTAACGGTTTAAAAAGAGGTCAAATACCAACAACATTGACTGCTACTTACCCTAAATGGGTATGTGCTTAAAATAAAATATTCGTTTAAAATGAAGTATCTTAAGATAAAATTAATTAATTTTTGTATAGGCGTACATCGTAAGTCAATTAGTTCAAGAAGATCCTGAAAAAAGACCACCGACGAATCAATTATTACAAAAATTAAACGAGGATAAAGATGTTACGATAGCACAATTAAGAAACGATATTGTAGGAAAAGACGATGTAATCAAACTATTACAAGAAAGAATATTGTTCTTAGAAAGGTATATTACTAAACATGGTATATCATTACCAGATGTATAAACTCTTATATTTGTTACTTTGAAACAAGACAAATTTTTCAAGAAGAAACATAGAGTACTTTTTCATTTAACTATAAAAGCACAATCAAATAAATTTTAGATCATTATAATAATAAATTTTACATAAATTTTACTCCAAAAATTTAGTAAAACATTTTATAGTTTGTAATTTATTACATAAGAATTATGCGTTTGTTAAGTATCTTTATGTATAAAATTTTGTCTTAATAGCACGATGATAAATGTGTTTTATCTGTCCATCTTTATATCAAAAGGAAATGTCTGCAAATATTTTTAATTTAATTTTTATAAGCACAACATAAATAGCAAACAAGTTTTATCTTATTAGAAACTCTAATGTCCTACTTTCTTTTTATTTATATGTTTAAAAACAATGAAAATATGGTAAGAAGAGGGAATGTATGAAAAAAAAGGAATTTTTATACTATGATAGTAATTCAAATAAAAGTATTATAAATTATTTGCTATTTTATTATAAAGTTTCCGACATAGTTTTTAAATATTATACCATTATTTAAATAAATTATTAAATTCGTTACAAGTGTTTGTTTTCAGTTTATAATAGTATCAAAATGTTTACAGGTGATTGAAATTAGTTTGATTGATAGAACAAAATATTAAGAATCATGTTACTTTATATTGACTGTATGTAAACGATAATTCATTAGTAATTAGTTATCGCCAGCAATCTTCGTTTAATTTATATCGTCTTTTATCTATACTTTTGTAATATATCGTCTAATAATTTTTTAAGTTCCATTCCAGCTTTAATTCTGTTGAAGGATATTTGAGGAGCAACACATTGTTCCACTAGATACTGTATATTTGGATAAGTTTCTAATATATCTGTAGGTATATCATGTAGTAGACCACCAGGAAAAATACTATTATTTAAGTTTAATGCTAATAACACCTGCAAATGTAAAATGTTTTGAACAAAACACAAGAACTTCTCTATCAAAAATTATGTTATGATGAAATGTTCTTTTACAAATTATTTGTCTATATTTACTTTTTTCATAATGTATTTATATAAACAATAAATGGTTGTGCCTAATAAAATGATTACTAACCTTACATATTGCATAATAATTATGATCACTGATTTTGTGATTACATATTTCAATAGAAGAAAATGCCAGACATTCTGAACAGCTAAAATTCTCAGTATTTACTTGTAATTGATTCCATGTTGTCGCTCTTTCTAAGAAATACATTATACATATTTAAATAAACATTTATAATTATATAATTTTAAACTAAGTTATACATATTACATCGATATATATATATATATATATATATATATATATATATATATATATATATATATACACACATATGTTTTTTCTTAAACACTTTAACTTTAATTAACAAAAATATTACCTGATGGTATAATATTTTTATCAACAACAATTACATTTTCTAAATCCACAAATTTTGCATTATTATTTAAATCAATTGCTATGTTATCAAAAGATATATCAGTTAAATAGAAACCAAAGTCTTTGTTCTTATAAGTAAACATGTATGCAGCATCTAAAAGACTTGTAGATATTTTTGCTCTAGATAACCATGGCTCATTATAATAATTAGCTAATGGTAACCCAACATATTGTTCAATAATAACGCGTCCACAAGCACCAAGATATTTTGGCAGTGGCCAATCTTTGTCTGAAGGTAGTATCTAGAAATAAGAATAAATGTATTAAATATAATAGTATATTTATAAATAAATATATTTTATTTTAAAGTTCTTGATTTTGTTATATCAAGTTATTTTACTGTATAAAACGTATTCAAAATTGTAACGTATATATATGTAATCGTATATATATATATATTTGATATTTTAAATACACACTGCATCCAATTTTACATTTTATATCTATGTTTCGATTAACTATATATGTATAAAATGTAAATCAATATGTTTGAATAAAAACAATTTCTTTAATATAATTAAGATCTACCAATATAGATATTTATGTAAATATTATTTATCACTAATCAGATTTTAATTGTGTAACTTAATCTTCATAAATATATATGTACCTGGAGAAGAAGAGGCTCAGGATTAAGCGCAGTTAATACCCAAATATTTAAATTAAGTATCTCTGGATCAATATTTTTATTATTATGATATACATGTTGTAAAAGATTATTCAAATGTTGAACATTAGGACAAAGTCTTAAACGACTAAAATTGTCCTTTGAAAAATCTAGATTGATTTCTTTCTTAATAAGCTCCAAAAAGTTAATGTTAAATTTACTGCTTGTTGCTTTTGTGTTCCTTGTACAAATATCAGACAAATTTTTGTTTTCACACAGCATTTGGTCGAATTCATTTAATTCAAAAGATTGTGCCAATTTCTTCAATACAACCTTATTTTTGTTAAGCATACCAAAAAATACATTTTTCACTCCGAAAAAATATGAAAAGGCGGAATAAAAATTATCAAGCGTAATATCCACTTCGTAGATATAATTGCAAGCGGAGGTGCCAAAACATGCTGGACATTTATCTAGTTCTATAAAATGATATATGTTTGGCCGCAATGTAATAATTGTAGACCATTTTAAAGCAAATAAAATTGTTACGAGAAACAATAATTCCCATTTTTTAAATTTTAATATAGCATATATGTAGGATAAATTCATATATATTTATACTTTTCTTAAGTAAAATACCATTAACTATCGAAATACTTAATTTTTATTAGGTTAGATTATTATATAGCAGATATCGTGAATTGCATTGATGTCGCTTCCACACTGCTGTTCGCGAACAACTCGTAAAACATGACCGTTGGCATTGTGAATACTTCAGCAATTGCGAACAAGTTACAGCAAACAGTATTCGCTCAGGAGGCGGTACATCGAAGGATCTATTCGCAAACTCAGAATGTATCCAAACGCGTTGTAATGATCTTAACGAATTTAACGATCACTTCGCTATCAAGATTTAGTTTTCATTTAATCTACGATTAGTGAACGTCAATCACGGAGTGGATCGAATCGAAAATTACCACATTAATTGAATTGTATCGTTATTACCCGTGTTTCTGCCAGTACTGATGCTCCCTTTTTCTTTCAACACAATTTCCTTTTATTATCAAATATGATATAAGCAACAAGACGTCATATGATTTTTCTCTCTCTCGTAACAGATCTTTTTCAAGCTTCAAAATTGTCATGTGCATATATACAGGGTCTACAACAAACTGCTTAAAAACAGTCAGTGAACAATTGTTTGTGAGCTCTAGCGTGGATTCTGCGAGCAGCTTGTAAACAGCTCGCGAACAATTCTAGTCAGTATAAGTTAGAGATGATGTGCAAAATCATTAACCATTTTTTATCATAGCGATCGTGATTTTTTGTTTTAAGTAAATTTGCTCTTCTTTTTATTATAATTTTTCCGTGGCATCAACTACAAGGTTATTAACGACGTTGATATTATTAGCTCCTTTCTTACTTTATGTCTATCGCCGCATATTCGGTGAGATTTTCTAAATGAAACAATTAAATACGATTTGCCACAAATCATTTGTTGCAGAATAAATTGAAGAATACAACACAACACTTTTATTTAACGGAACCGATTGCTCGTGGTACTGTGACTTGGGTCAATGCGAGTTTATGATACATAAATTGCTATTGAGATGCAGGAAAAAACTACAAATCTTTTCTTAGGGGTTTTGGAGCCTTCCTAATAATTAAAAGAAATTAACAAAAAAACCATTAAGACACGTATTGAGAATCTTAAACTCAAAAATAGCGAGGAATCACGTCCGTATCGTAAACCTGGTCTAAACTTAATTATTTTTAACCCTTTCTTTACGTCGCATGTAGTCGCGGGTATAGTCCCTCTGTACGGAAGAGACCACAGGTCCTCGCGTAGGTACTACCCCATAGTAGATACTGGATACATCCGGCGTTTGTACCCACAGGTCATTTCATGGATGCTGAACATACTGTCGACCGCACAAGTGTTCGTCCACCTACCGCATTCAGTACGTCTCTTATAATCCATTATTATTTCGACTATGATATTTTCTTTCTGAATATCTGAGATCGACTATTGCCAATTGCAAACGTTTAACAAAACACAGTCGATCAAAATACATTCAGTTGTTTTAAAGTTTAGTTCGTTACTATGCTTTCTATTTAGTATAAATATTCGTGGACGAAGTCTTTTGCGTTCAAATTTTCCACTACATTATAATACTTTGTTTAATTTTATCATTATGTATAACAATTATGAATTTCATGCAATGTTATTTTATTTTGTACAAATAAAGCTTTATTGCTGTATTGTTTTCCAAATTTTATTCACATATTTTTCTACTTTTACTTATACATACACTGAATACATACACTCCGCGACAAAATGATAGGACACCCCTAGATTTTCCGTGTTTCTCAAATTCAGTGATGTTTGCAAGAATTTGGTGTATACATCTATAAATAGTACCCCCTGCTTTTGTAACATACGAAGAATCGGCTGCTGTTTACGTTGTCTTCCAGGAATTATATTCGTTTCTTTCAAAACAACTGTGACAAAATGATAGGACATGTTGAAGAAAAATAATAATTTGATTCAAAAACAAGAATTTTATTCAAATTTCAATAATGTGTACATTTCCCTTTTCTTTCTATGACTTCTACTGGTCTTTTTGGTAGGCTTTTGTATAGCTTTTTTATAAATTTTTTAGAAATTGAACTCTAAACTTCCTGTATAGCAATTTTTAATCCTTGTACGGAATTAAATTGTTTGGCACCACGATATACATAACGGGTTAATTCTCCCCATACATTCTCAATAATATTTAAATCAAGTGACCTTGCTGGCCACCATAAAACCTCAATATTGTTCGTGTCAAAATATGTTTTGACAATTTTAGCAGTATGTACGGCTGCATTGTCGTGTTGAAATATGAATTCTTCACCACTTATGCGTTCTGCATGTGTCATGATTTCCTCGCTTATTAGATCGACGTAATCTCTACTTTTCATTTTTCCATGTACAAATCGTATGGATGCCTTTCCTTTGTACCCAATCGCACCCCAAACTATAAGTCCGCCTCCTTTCATTTGTCGACTCATTTGATATTGTTGATCTTTCCTGAGATCATGAAAATAATATGACCAGCCATCAGGTCCGTCAAGAGTGAATCTTTTCTTATCTGAGAATATAACTTTTTTCCATCTTTTCTTCCGTCTTAAGTGCTCTCGAGCGAATTGCATTCGATTGTCAATATGTTTTTTTGTTAGTGGTGGTTTTCTCTACTATTTTCGTCTTTGAATATTTCCAGATTTCTGTAAAACACGTTGTACATTCCGCACATTTGTAGATATGCCTGCTTCCTATGCAATTTGACGTGCTGTCAACGTTGAATTTGATGCAATTTTTAAAATGCCCGCGCTCCGCGATCACTTATGACACGTGGACGATCTGTCGCTTTCTTTTTGCCATAGCTTTCGGGATTGTTTAACAAATTATGAATAACATTTCGGCTTCTATCTATTAATTTTGAAGTTTTCGAAATACTTGAGCCTTCTTTTCTTAAATTCAAGATTATTTTTATCTCTGTTTCGTTCAACTCCTTTCCACGTCCCATTTTTGTGATTATTTAATACACTTCAAGCTAAAGCACAGTAATTACTCACAACGTAATTCGAAATGAATCTGTCAACTATTCGTCAAATACTGACTTAAACATGGAACGTGTCCTATCATTTTGTCGCACTTGTTTTGAAAGAAACGAATATATTATAATTCCTGCAAGACAACGTAAACAGCAGCCGATTCTTCGTATGTTACAAAAGCAGGGGGTATTATTTATAGATGTGCACACCAAATGTTTGCAAACATCACTGAATTTAAGAAACACGGAAAACCCAGGGATGTCCTATCATTTTGTCGCGGAGTGTACATATGCATGTATACATATATACATACACACGCACACTTATTCACACCCGGACCCGGCGGTCCCCAGATGTTTCCGACTTATCTGTTTTGACTCTTGCCGGCCGCAACGTTTTGCGCCGTCGGTTTATTTGATATTTATTTGAAACGGCTCGAGTTTCTACATCGTCTCATGGCAGTATAATAAACATTTCTTTCCTGTCGTATTGTAACTATTCCCCTTCCTTACCGAACGTCCACCTAGGATCCACAAGACGCTTAAGCTGGCAGACTTATTTTGTTAACTGGACGAGCAACATGCCACGTACAAACGCCTAGTATTATAAAATATTCCCGCAGTACGATGGCAATGCGAGAACTGCCGCTGCTCGGTACCGCGAAGTGCTTCCCGGCGAACATGCATCAAGCGCGGCAGCCTTCTATTTTATTCCTTTCGAATAACGAATAAAAGTATCGAACAGAGTTATTATCACGTTCGTGGATGTGGATGATATAGCATTCAAATTTATAAGCCACATTATCGTGTATTCAATTCTAAATTTTTTGAAATTAATGGTTATAAAACTGTGGATGTTACAATTAGTTTAATAATAAATCATTCCGGCGAACAAGCACCGAGCACGGCAGCCTTTCGCCAGAGAAGCGCGCCGAAGGCACGGAGAATAAACAAAATCGACAGTCTCTAAAAAGTCACCGAAAATTATCGATCGTACAGCGAAGTGAGTTCATCGACTCTGTTACGTACGTTTTGTCTATTTCGTGGTGAATAGTGCAATTCGTACTTCTGGTCGTGTTAACTTATAGGAATAAAATTAACTTAGTGGACTGTATCTAATTCTTTATTTTTTCTTTCTCTACTACTGTTTAAATAACTATGTCGACTAATTATTTCGAGTAACTAACTTTACAAATGATTGCGAGTGATTCCTTGAATTTTTGGAGAGCTGTACCCATTACAATATCTGTTGCTGAACTCTGTGTGTTGTGTCGTGCTGACATGAAGTCGTGTTGTAATGCGCAAACTGTCTTCGTATTTTTTCGATTGGTGTTTACAATTTTTAACTATTGGTTATTGGCCATGATTAGGTGGCGATGGAAAACTAAGTCTATGGTGATTGGTCGGGGGTGGCTCCGGGGCCCCACTCGACCTCGCATAGCTATGTATTTAGCCCTTTTGATAGAAGGGGAGCAGGTATATGATTTTTCTCGAGTTCGAATATGGACTTGGCTCGGGCCACGGGAGGTAACAATTACCGATGGCCGAGGTGACTTGCGGAACCTAGGTCTGGCGGCCAAATGTGACTAACAAACTTTACGATACTAATCCGCCAAACCGGGGTTTGCTTACGTCCTGCGTTTTATGACATAACAGAGGGTTCGTGGTCAGGTATACTCTTCGAGGACAATATTCGCGATGCGACAGACTCAGCCAGAACATCGGCTGTTGAGAATTGTTGGATAGGTCAGGATCGACACGAGGATCCAGCCTTAACTACCTACTTTCATCGAAGCAAGCTATTTCGTGGACGAATGGGTAAGTTCAATTATTTTTTTCTAGCATTAGTTATACAAATCGTTTTTCTTAAAACAATTTATTCACCTGAAAATGTGCTGTTAAAAAAAACATTTTTTCATAAATAATAAAACGTTTTAATTCTTTCGGATAACGAATAAAAGTATCGAACGCAGTTATTAAACGACTTACTAATTTGTTTGTTATTCATGAATAACGAATAATTTCACATTATTCTTAATTTAAAATGCATAACATTTTTCGCGATACCTATGCTGTGCCAGTACGTGTGCCGGGAGCCCGACCGAGCACCCGTGTATAAGAGCCATGCATACGCGGTTGAGCGCGCTGTCTCCGGGCGCTCTGATTCGCCATTGTTTTTCGTTAATAATTCAAAAACGAAGCTTCAACTAACATTTTGATAAACGAGAAAGTTGTTCAGAGTCACTCCAGCAACCTCCCATTTCTGGGAGTTACACTAGTTACGGAACACCCTGTACACTCATGGCAGTATGGGGAGAACGTAATATTATGCATGTGATGATGGACGATTCATGATTGATTGGTGAATTTCTTTATTGTAATGTTAAAAACATAGATATGGACTTGTTGCGTATAAAAATAATCATTATTATAATCAGCTTTCCATTTCAAAAACTGGCCGCAGGCGTACTAATTCACCAATCACCTCCCGATAAATTGGCTTAATTCCATAAGCTGCCGTGAAACTTTATGTTCCGTTCTTTCATTTCCTAGGTCTATGCTTCAGACACATTCACTAACCAGTTTTCGGCTATAGGCTACTTTTGTTAGACTATGTATATAAGAGGGAATCGTTCTTAAAACGCTATCTTTCGAGCAAATGTACAAGCATGAAATACCAAGATTGTACACACTCAAGTTATAATAAAGTTATAAAACTATCAAACTGAATTACTAGATGTGTTTGTTATAGCTTATTACGTTTTCCGATGGCGCACTGTCTTTCTGAACACATTGTATTGTTGGCAACGGAAACCTTATTGTAAATAAATTAAATCGTTATTGTGAACTAGATCTTAAGGAAATCTAAAGTTAGCCCCTGAAGATACTTTTAGCGCGATATTCAAACCGGAAATTAGTCCTTTGTTATCGAATTGTAATTATCAAAAATCACTGGCCATAAAGCTCAATAGGTATAATTAGACATGGCCCAGTCGTGGAACACTCGATCAAGGAAAATGAAAGGCAATTAAATGACCAACCAGGCTAATCGTAATTAATCTTAAATATAAACTTAGTTAACATTGGCGTTGCTAACGGTTGTTTACCTTAGAAACGAAAGGCTATATATACCAGTAGATCTTGTATAATGGTTCTTCTGTTTCTTTTCCTGGCATTCCGCATTTTTGAGAAACAGATTTCATAAACTCCAAGTTTTGTTGAAATTCATTTAATTGTGTTTAATTAAAAGTTGTTACAAAGTTCAATCAGTTTAATTTATCTTAAAGTTTTTAAGATCAGTTACAAATAATTTTGCACACGAACGGGCAGAGCAGTTCAGCGCTCCACGAGCAGCAACCCACGTCTTGTTCCCTTAAAATAACTAGAAGATCCGCAACAACGTTATCGCGTGAACCTGGTTCTATAATATTTCTACCTAATATATACCACACATGAGTTTTTAACCTAGTGTACGGTATCCAGATATATCGACATATAAATTAAGAGCAAAATTTAAAACGGGTCAACGTATTAAGTATATCGAAGCTCAAAAGGATGAAAAAAAAAAATAGTTTCGTTTGGATAATAGTTTATTTATTACTCTTGACAACGTATAGAGTTTTTTACGATGTTTGCCTAACATTTTCGTTGACGTGTATCAGCAGGGATATAAATCTCCTTAAGGTTGTCTTATTCCGTTGATACTTTTGACTCTTCAACACTTTCCATGTACAATGAAACACCACCATCTACTCTAGCGAAGGATCGAAGGTGAAGTACATGTGGGAGAAGCGCCGAACTATGGGGTAAAAACTGTTTTTCGATTGGACCACCAGGATCTGAAAGGAGGACCAGGGAAGGACCCAGATTCTGGGAGAAGAACAAAAGGAGAGACTTTGCGTCCTAAGAAACTTCCCAACTCATTCATTCAATACTTTATTTTGAGTCTTGAAGTTTCGTTAATTTTTAAAAGATTTTGAAACGGTGTGAAATAAAAATACAAATTCAACTAGAAAATTTTAAGTTTTATTTTGAATATTTCCCGCACTTCGGCGAGCAGGCGGTCAACGTTCCATGGGCACCAACCCACGTTTCAATTTCCTGAAATCACTGCAAAAATCCGCAACAGTCAAATAATTACGATGAGAAACCTTCATTAGTAAAAGCAGTCGCTTTTTGATATTTACGACAAGAAATCAATTTGTAGAAAAGTCGAACAGCGAAAAACCGATTCAAAAGATCGATCTTTTAACCGAAAGAATTGAATCAGAATCACACACCACTATACATAGTACTTACATACATGGATGTCACATTGGATATTGGATCCCAATTTTAATACACAAAACATGGATTATCATGAAATATTACTTTATTTGACAACAATTAATTCCACTGAAAATGGTATTATATTTTTTGTTATTGAAATACTAAAGTATGAGCAAATTTTAACAGAACATAATTTTATTTTTAGAAGAGATTGAAGATTTCGATGATAGATTGCAACAAATTTTGCAAAAGGTAAAATTGATGTTAACGGAAAATGATGAGAAGTTTGTGTTTTATAACATTGAAGATGAAAACGAATTTCATGATATTAGGTGAATATGAATATTTAAAATGAAAATTATTTCTCATACAATTATATTGATATTTTATGATAATTAAAAATTAGATATTAGAGAAAATTTTAAATTAAACAAATTTAATTTATGAAAATATCACATTTTTAGGTATCAGTACATATGCACTCTTATACATGTGTTGCAAAGTATGAAAATAGCTGTTTCTACAAAGAGTGATTCTCTCTTCAGCGTCAAACAATTTCATACATTAAAAATTTGTATAGAATTTGTAATTGCAATGGGAATTATACCTGGTCTTTTACCTGGTGTTGGGGTTAACACGATTAAGTTATGTCCCAAAGCTTTGCAAATGTACAAAGAAAATCTAACAGATTTACAAGTATGAATTATATTTGTCATACCTAATAATGATATATGAATTGGAAATAATTAGAATACTTCTTTCATTTTAGAAGTATAGAAGATTGCGGTTTACAGTTGATTCTCTCATGGAATTGTATGATGAAATTATGTTTCGTTCAGCAATACTTGCTCAAATAGGTCCATTAATAGCTGCTCTTTTACAATTGTGTCATGCACCATTAATAAAACCATCCAAGGAATGTACAGAGTTGACCAAGAAAGAAAGTACAGGGGGAAACAAATTTAAAATGACTCCATTATTATATGATGGATTAGTAAAAGATAAAGAACACTTTCAATGTTTACTTTATCGAATGTTAACTAATTGTCCAAGATCTATCAGTATGAAAGAATTGATGGTAATTCTTGGTATTAAGGGAGCACCAAAATGGCTTCAATGTGCAACTCGCAAATATTTAGTACAACAACTTATGCAAAGTGATGGAGTTGTTTCAATCATAGCTGCTGTTTGTGACGATATCCTAGACATTGGAGAACATTGGAATAGATTGGATACTATTTCCAAATTAATAGCTACATCGCATGGGAATAATCCAGATGAATATTACAAATCTATCTGCCAACAAGTATGAATTTGTAAATTAATTTTGTTATTAATGATTCATGATATTTTTAGATCATTATATCACGATTATTATATTTAGAGCAAGCATTTTTTGTTTTCAGTTACTAAATCTTCTAGCATCAACACAAATTAAACATTCAACAACAATAGCAAACTGCTGCATTTCTGCACTTTATGAATATAATCCTAATGTTTGCCATAAAAGTATTATAGAAGTAATATGTGAACCATTACTTACAAATTCGAAAAATGAACAAGGGATAATGAAGAATGAGGATGAAGTTGAAAAATGTATAGAAAATTTAATAAAATGTTTTATAACTGTTGAAGCCAAATTTAAGCAATTACCTTGCAAACTTTTGACGAACATAGCTGTTCCTTTATTTAGTTTGTACAGCAATATTAGACAAAGTGCCTGTATATTAAAGTCTAAAATAAAACAACTTATACTGTTACTTTTACACGATGAATCATCTAGAAACGATCTTTTTGCTGCCTTTCTTGGGTACACTTTAACTAATACTTTTGGAAATCGTTTGCTATCAAAATTTGGTCCAACAGGTGGAATTGAAATTATAAGAACAGACAATTCTTATAAATATGAAGAATTTGCAGACAGCTTGTTTGAATTAATATGTAGGAATGAAGTACTATCGAATGAATTATTCATATACTTATTAAAATTTCTATCAAGATTTACAGTAGAGTTGGAGCAGAAAAACGAAGATAAACATTTATTAGAAACAGAGGATGATAAAATAGAAAAGATTGAGAAACAATTAGCAGCTATGAAACTGTTATCAAATTTAGCTAACATATCTAGTGTACAAGAAGCACAAATAGAAAAGCCAAAACCAATTATTTCTTTCATAAAATTGTTATTTAATCAGTACATTAAGGAAAGACGTACTTCATTGGAACAAGATTGTGAAATTTTGTATGTCAGTTTAATGTTAGTAAAAATTATACTAAGCGAAAGAAAAAAGCCTTTAGATTGGTCAGCATTTAGTGATTTTGCAAAGTTCTTGAAGGAATGTTGTACTCTTTCAAACATTTCACCTCAATTATTATTATTAACAAAAGAGTTGGTAAAATTGATCAACAGTCAAGGTAGATCAGAGCAAAAATATTATCAAGATTTATCAGTTAATTGTAAACTATCAAATAAATTTGAAGAAGCACTTAAGGATCTTACAGATCCATTATTACCTGTACGTGCACATGGGCTTATATCTCTTACTAAATTGATTGAAAATATGGATCCCTGCATTACTGCTAGAAAGGGGATTATCTTGCAGCTATTTAAAGTTGGTATAAAACATATAAATTCTTAATCTCCAATTTTATAATAGAATTTATACTTTGCATATTTTATACTATAGGAAAATTTGAAACATGAAGATTCATTTATATACTTGGCAGCCATTAATGGACTATGTGCTTTGGCCAATTCATATCCACAAATAGTTGTAGAAACATTAGTACAGGAATACGTCGATATGCCGCAGCGTGTTTCAACTGGAGAGATAACAGTAGAAACTAGAATTAAATTGGGAGAGATACTTGTAAAAGTGACGAGAGTTTTAGGTATGTCTGTGCTTAAAGATTTGTTTCTCTTTTTTCTTTTTGTTTATGTTTAATTTACACGATTTGATAGGTGAAATGACGACGGCTTATAAAAGTATTTTAATAAACGGATTCTTATGTGCTACACGAGATTCAGATCCTTTAGTGCGTGCTTCTGGCCTTTCTTGTTTAGGCGAACTATGCAAAGTATTAGGCTTTCGACTAGGAAATATTCTCATTGAGGTATGTTTAAATTATTTATGTTGTTCTGCATTCCTAACTAAAATGCAGTATATTTAATCATGTTAATTTACGTAGATACGATTATAAAAAATTTTTACTTTAAAACTGCCTTTAGGTCATTTATTGTATTAGCTGCATCATAAAAACAGACAAAGTTCCTGAGTGTCGGCGAGCTGCAGTTATGGTTATCAATTTACTACTTCGTGGACTTGGACAGGATACCTTAACTAATCTGGGTAAAGATTTGGTCGATTTGTATCGAGGACTGAAATATTTACGGGATAATGACGAAGATCCAGTGTTACGTTTACACGCGCAACTTGCCTTAGAAGAATTAGATGACATAGTGCGGGACTTTCTATTTTCTCCTCCAAAACTTGAAAAAAAAATATTTTTATTAGATTCGCCCTAATGAATACTCAACGAATATTCTGTAGAAAATGTTCAGTAACATTCGCAACAATTTATTTTCTATAAAGAATATTTACATTCAAGATTTCTTTTTCGATGTGTAACTTTAAGTTGTTTGTTTTAAATAGAAATCAGAATCTTCCAACAGTGCGTTAATTTTGTTTAACATAAATTTAAGGAAAGGATATTACAATTATACGCGTATATGACGTTTTATGCACATCTAAAGAGTTCGATGACAGTTTTCATTATTCTGCCAGATCGTTCACCGTTGACGTTTCACTTCTATGAGGAGAAATAAACATGTCTGTATACTTTTTGATCGGTAAAAAAAAAAAATAAAATAGACGATCGATTAATTTTTGTCAAAAAAGACTATAAAAATATTGTATCCTCTGAGAAGAATCCGGCTAAACGAATATAATCTCGCTTCAGACATGCGTAGAGTCTTTGTGGTTGTGGCGTAGAAGTCGGCGAAGGTCGTGGTGTTATAATACGTAAAATAAACTCTTTACAGGAAGGTTCAGGAAATGTTTTGAGCTTACTATCTCCGGTACCATCTATTTCAGAATTGAGAGAAGTTATTACGAGAGCAGCCTGTAATACAGGAAGAATGATTAATCAGATATGAAATTTTTCTTAAATAAAATCATTGAAAACTGGATGAATGTAATATTTAGTACTTTTTGCGCATCTCTAAACATTGTTGTTATTTGAGAAGCAATATTTCCTCTGGATCCACCTGGTACATCTACCTCTTTTCCTCTCATTAACTGAATAATGAACGAGGTAAACTCTTTAGAATCGTCGTTCCCACCTAGTTTGTGCTGTAAAGAATTCACTTGTGCAACAAGAGCTTCAACACCCTCTATATCCCGAATAATTTCCTGAAATGAATGTGTTCCATTGTATTAATAAGAGTTTGACATCCGCTGTCAAACATGCCATGCCGTAAGTTATAATGTAAACCAATATATATGAATAACTTAGATACCTCGTATAAGTGTAATTTCTGATGAATCGGTTTTGTAGCATGTTGTAATTTGTTAAGTATACTGAGTGCAACATCAGGTACATTTGGTAGAGCATCTTGCTTTTGCTGACTCAAAGTGTAAAGTGCTGCATGAGTTAATGTTGGTAAGAGAAGTCGAGCAATCTGACCTATACGCTTCCAACCCAAAAAGTGCAAAGCCTTTTCAGCCTCTCTTGTGTCATCGAATAATCTTTTTTGTCGATGTGCAGGTACAGGTTGAGCTGAATTCCAAGTTGTTGACCACGGATTATTGGGAATTAGCATTCTTGCTGATAAGTGTCCTGTACCAAATAGTACTATTTATTTTTGTACATGTACATATGAATTCTTAAAATTTTATTGTTTTCTAATTTGAACATTGTTCACCCTACAGTACACACATGTACAAAAATCATATCAGTACATGTGTTAGGCCTGACAGGTAGTTAAAGAAATATGTATTTTATAACATAAAACATAATAGTATAAGTCTTTCAGACTCAACATGTATTCTGCAAGATTAGGAAACAAATAAAGAAATTAACACAAAACCTATAGGTTGCCCCCATTCATCCATTCTATTGCTTTCAATCCAATCTCTTGGAGAATACCATCGAATGAAGTCTTCCAGCACTGCTCCAGGATTTGCTGCCTGCATTTATTAACAATAAATATGTGTGAATAGAAAATGAAGAAGGAAAAGTCAAAAAAAGGAAGAAGAAAAGTAACACAAAGAAAATGAAAAATGCGAATTTAGATTTGAAACAGAGAAATTATTAATTAAGATGCACATAATATTATTACCTTGAAAGATTCCATATCAGATAAGAGTGAAGCACTCATCATCCTAGCTCGCATTTCTGAAGCGTGTTTATCAGTTCCAAGTTGCATCATTACTTCTGCATCTTCTTCGAGCTGATCCTCCGTTTTGGGCACAGGATCCTGTATTACCGGTAGGTAAAGAGGATCTCTAGTTTGTAATAACCTGAATAATTTTTATTCATAATATTTATTTCATTCATAGGCTAGCATGATTAAATAAAAATATACCGGCGAGAACATAACGAATAAGTTCTGCGAAAGAAGAAAATGGATTGGTAAATTTTACTTGAGCGAAGGATGTTTAGCCAATCTTCCTGTAGGTTTGTTCCACAATAGATGTTTCGTTTTTAGATGTGTCCTTGTCGAATCATCCTCGTTTGTTGGTTCCTCACTGGTACATTCGAAAAACTCCTCTTCATCTGATTCTGCTAAAACTACAGAAGCATTAACATGCAAATTGTAGAATCTTACCGTGATAGATTTTTTCGCGGTTAATCAGTGAAGTAAAGATTTATTTTCCTATTTATTATTCTATTTAAAGGTAAACACGTAATTGCATCCTTTGATATCTTATTTTTCTTTCTATTATATCGTACTTTTTTTGATTGAAAATGTTCAATAAAACACTATTGGAACGTTTAACTTGTCCATAATCTCATTATATAATAAATATACATACCTGTTTCAAATTCGTCAGAGTCTATACTTTGAGATTTATGCGCTAATTCTTCCCTTGCCTTTTTTTTCCCGATGCAACAGTTCAACATCTACAATAACAATGTACAACAAGTAAATAATGTTACGGTATTGAAAAAAGATAAAGAATAATAAGGTTTATACAAAAAAGTAAAAATAAGGTAAAGGAAACTTTGTACCTGGAGCTTTTGATGTAATATACATGTTCGTACAAAATCCGGAAACCCAGGGCTAATTCTGAAAAAACCAAAATACAGGTAATTATGTAAACTGTTTTATAGTCATGACATTGGAACTCTAATATTAGAACATTAAAAATACAATGCGAAAAAAGAAAAATATTGTAATAAAGAAATCTTGAAAAGATTGAATAGAAGTGAATGTATAATTGGTGATTGGAAAAATAGCGCTGATGTATTTAGTAATGCAATATGAAATGTAGCGAAGAAGTAAAAAAAAATTTCATTGCGTTTAATTAAGCGTCGTGAATGGTACTAGAGCGTACGGAGCACGTAAAGCGCGTCTAACGAGCAGTCCAACTTCATCGAAAATCGGGACAGTGGTTCGATAGTGCACGGTCGAAGGAACGATCCAAGACTTGTTTCCTGAAAGCATATGAGCTTTATCTTGTCCTACCTCGACATGCAACGCTATGCCGGGGGAGAGGGGAGGGGAGGGCTGACAGCGGCGAATTCTCGCAGTCTATTCAAAGACCGTGATGCCGATGGCCACTGAGACGATCTTAACGGTTCCCAGTGCCAAACGTGTCGTTGTTCGTGGATCACACGCGTTTCTGTCAATCTTTCTTTTTGTATGAATTATTCGATTACCAGATAATTTAAGTGGTAAACTTTGTACTATAATACACACAAACACGACATATATATAGTAGAAAGTACAAAATTAGTGATTTGAAAGGTTGGTTATTCCCTTTTCTGGGAGGACGTAACACAACAGGTGGCACCGAGATAGGCCAATTCCACAGCATTCCTCGCGGCGCGGTGTACTCGTTCGCATACAAAACAGACCGCTTTCTGTTTCTCCGTGCGTCTCCGCGCTTTCCTATTTGCTTCCTTTAAACGTATAAACTAAATTGTTAACGAATTTTGTCTTGGCCGGAACACGTCATGGGCCAGAACCAGCTGTAGACTAATGCTGAAAAATATGAGTAAGTAGATCCTTGGCAGATTTTTTTTTTCTATTTTTCTTTATTAATTTTATTTCAAAAGTTAAGTGTCATTGAGCGACACAGATCAGTTGTTTTTAGACGTTGATTTTTATTAATTTTCAAGTCCTGTTTTTACGGTTGTCAAGTGAGACGCAGATATTTTGAATATTGGTAAATTTTTACTTGATTCGAAGTTATTTTTCTCATTTGAAGAAGATACAGTTATCTACGAAATCTAATTTTATTCAATCGATTAAATAAAATATTTTTCAAGATGACGGTGCAATTTTTGTTCAAAATTGTCCGTTTTTTGGGGAACAATTTGTAACTTGAGTAATAAGTACGAAAGAAATTCTGAATTATTTTTATTTAAGAAAAAAATGTACATATCGTTAAGCAAATATCTAGTTTCGTGTAAAAGAGCAGAAAATTCTTGGTGAAATAATCGTCTCAGTTTCTTATTTCATTACAATAATGCATAATTACAAGAGTGTTTACTTTTCGTATTATCGTCGATCATGTAAGCGTTCGTCATTATAATTACCATTATCATCGTTATCATCATTATCATCATCATCATCATCATCATCATCATCATCATCATCATCATCATCATCATCATCATCATCATCATCATCATCATCAACATCATTATCATCATCATCATCATCACCATCATCATCATTATCATCATCATCATCGTCATCATCGTTATCATCGTCATCATCGTCGTCGTTGTCGTTGTCGTCGTTGTCGTCGTCGTCGTCGTCACGACTACCAAGTCGTCGTCATTGTTATTGTTCGTACCGTTTAGATATTCGAAGAGAGAAAAAGAAGAAAAGTTACTCAGTGAATTTGTCGGCAGTATCGTATAGACAACTCTTTGCTGTTTTATCCCTTACAGCTCGAACAAGTATAGTTATATTATAGGAGCGAGTTCCAAAGGGTGAATGTACCTACGCGCACACCTCATGGGTATCGTCTTCAGCTTGTACTGGCCGACCTTGAACCATGTACTACACGAGGTCAACATACACAGTATTCTATGCTTCTCGTCTACCAGAGTTGGGCCAACTTCATTTCGAATAACAAGTAAAATCGTAGGATTTATTCGTGAATAACGAATAACGGTTTTATTTTCCGAATGAAATCTCCGTTTCCTGGGATTTTATTCCATAGAACTAACACCATATGCCAAGGGGATCTTCATTTGAGATAACGATGGACCATTGCTGATGTATATAGTGTTTCTTTTAACTTGAATCTATGAATCATCGGTTATTCGGTGGTTTATTCAAATAAAAATTTATTGACACTTATTTGCAAGAATTTGAGTTTTTCAAATGATAACGGTGCAAGGATAGATTTGAAAGGACAAACTTTGGTTTTTGTCGATTCGAAAACTTGAAAGTATGCTTTTATTTTCTAGTGAGTTGAATCAGTATAAGTATGAATAAAAATTGTTTATAGTGTAGTTTCTATCGCGTACTATTTTTAGCATTGAAAGAAGAAACGAAAATTTCAGTTTTTTATATACATAAAAAAAAAAGCGACAAACTTTTGATATATTATAAAAGTAAGGTAACAAAGTTATCTAAATTACAAAGTTTTAATCTTTCATATTTTTACTAATAATTCTTTTATTTTACTTCTTATGATCCTGTGATAAGATTTCTTTAGATTTCATAACAAGATTTCTATTTGAGTTGAATACTTTTCTTAACTATGATAAAGTTACTTCAATGCAAGCTTCCAAAATGAAGTTGAATAAAAAGTATGTACTTCTCTTTAACAGAAATTGATTTGAGATTCCTTTGTATAAAATAACAACCCTGAAAATATCTGGAGTTATTAATTATTATTAAAAAACGATTGAAAAAGATAAAAATGGACTTTTGTACGGAAAGTACTTAAAGTAATGTATCGTGAAAGAGGAGAAATATTGAAAAACGTTGCATTTTGTTCTACATAATTTTACGCTAAATATCGGAGTCTATGATAATTCTGTCCTATCTGGCAACTATTGTGTGATTTCCTTGTGCAAAGTCTAAGAAGCGTGGCGATACTGGCTCGCTTGCCCAGTTGCTTGCTCGCCATGACCATCGAACCATAGTGTTCCCTTGCCTCGGTTCTTCTATTCCATTACTTATATTTCCTACAACTATATTCAGGTACATTTAACTAAAGACTGACATTTAATGAGATATGATTAAAAAAAAAAAAAAAAAAAAGAGAGAAACAATTGCGTTACTTTTTTTGAGTTTAAAGTCTGGAAACGGCGTCAAGCAATTCTTTCATGTGATCTCCATTCTTCGACTATTAATATCGCATATTAATCGATAAGATTTTCATAAAGTTTTCAATCGCAATGCTATTTGGGACGTCAGAAATTAAATAAATGATGCAAATATCACATATATCCATTAAATATTTTATCTTATTAGATGAATTTTAATTCTGTATCGAATTAAACAATTTAATCTCTATAGTTTTTATTTTTGCAAGTATTTATTACAGAAACTATCATTGCAAATATTGTAGGAGAATAGGATAGCAATTGTGTAAAAGTTGTGTAAAATTTTAGAGCGCTTCGTTCTTTATAATAAAGTATTTACGATATTTACTATCCAGATTAACATTTACATGCACAGATGGCCATGTGTCTTATAGTTGGCAAGCAGGTTGTGCAAGAATGTTTATATAAATTTATACTTAATGATCACATTTGAAAAGGTGTAATAGTTTATAAAAATAGATATCGTAGGTAGGGTATTTAATGTTGGGAATAGCAAACTGGTAATCTATCATGATTACTACAAATTATCGTATGTATGACGAATTCTTAGTTAATGTAATAGTTTTCTATTCCGGGAGTGATGTATTGAAATCTCCAGCTAGATACGTATGCTCTAATTACAATTTGTCGTGTTTTAAGTGTTTTTGGAAAGATTTTCTAATTATTAAAACTTTTGCTTAACAAGTTGCACTCTCTTATGCCTGCAAATCATGGAATAAAGGTACTGGAAACATATTTATTACGTTTATTCTCTTTAATACGCAAACACATGCTGCAAGTGAAAATCAAATTTTAGAAAAGAATTGATCAAAATTCATTGTTATTATATATGTATTTTAAGACATTTTTCTTAAACTATTTTTTTGATAATAAAAACAATTGAAATATAAATGTATAGTATATACATAACGAATGTCTCACAAAAGAAGACTGCTTGTATGTATAATACATGCATACATATGCCTCCGAGAAAAATTATATCACTTACATTACGAAAAACATCCCTATTACTGGATGAAATTTATAATAAAAAAAATGTACCTCTGTACATTTCTAAAACACGAAAGTGTTTTGCAGATTGACAATACATAAAGGCTCCCCATCTGTGAAACACTTTCGTGTTTTAGAAATGTACAGAGGTACATTTATTTTTATTCATTCTAATTTCACAGTTTTTCTGATTTTGTGGTATAAATGAATGTAATATTAGATTTTAATTCTTCAATTCTTCGCTAATCAACCGCTTCTGCATCTCACTTGACGTAATTTTATCAGAAATGTTGTCGGTAGCACGTATGGCTGAATACTAACCTCTTCGTTGCAGAGCGAACTGAACCTAACCTAACCTAACCTCTTCGTCGCAGAGCGTTTCATTTTTTAGCGTTACATTTTCTGAAGCGGCCCCCTATCTGTAAAACACTTTCGTGTTAAAACAATTGAAACATAAATGTATAGTACACAACGAACGTCTCGTAAAAGCAGACTGCTTACATGTATTTTACATTATACATACATATGCTGCAAGAAACTTGATATCATTTACATTATGAAAAGCCTCCCTATCATTGCTTAACTTGGCTGCAAATCATGTGAATATAATATTATTTTCATACATAGGTGCTTGTAATTGTTGGCGCATTAAGGAATGTAGTATAAATAAAATGTAAAAAAATTTTCATAATGTACGTACTGTTCATGGAAGTAGCTTTCTTTTGCGAGATGTTTGTGGTGTAGCATAAATTTATGTTTAAATTATTTTTATAATACGTTTCATCTAATCGTATATGCGGATACAAAATAAAACTATATTGCTGTCGCATGTATTATACTTCAAATTATATGTATAATATATATGTACATGTTTATGATTTCATCAGGAAACTGTTTTATTAATAATAAGTAAATAAATATTTTAAGGAAAATTTCATAAAATAATATACATTTTCACAATTGCAACGTTAAATAGCATTTTTCTTCTTCTTCTTCCTCTTCTTAGAAGAGAAAAAGAAAGAAAACCCCCGTGATGGGATTTTGAACCCGGGATAAAAAATGATAAAAGTCTCGTACATTTACTGCTATACCATAGCTGTTATTGAATGAAAGATTCTATTTGTCGAAATATATCGAACTATATGGTTTTTTCAAATTTGACATTTTCTCATAACTGTATGGATATCTATAGCTAAAGTTATAAATACGCTTATTGCAGATATAAACTTATCACCCTGCTAAATTTGATTGCAATCGGTAAGGGCCGTATCTGAAACTTCCCTTGTAAGCCTAATTGAAAGCTATTTCATCCATGGCGAGACCTGGAATTGCATCGTGTTCGGAGAAAGGAACGTGATTCCGGTACACACTACCGCACACGAACGTTTCGTGGTCGAGTTTTTCGCATACTTGGGAAAATAAACCGCAGAAGTGAATGTTAATAAACGAAGGATTTCTCTTTTATACCGTGAAACCCTGAACGGGTGAATAAACTAGAATAGTTAGCCGTTTCATGGACGACGATCATGGGCCTGATCATGGGCCTGAGATCCTTTGCGAAAATCAACATTATCGCTATAGGTATATACTTTAACAGTGTGGTGATTGATTGTACCGTTGTAAAATATATACATTGTTAGTTAAAAATTGCGAATCGTTCGTTACTCTGTAGAGGAAGTATCGGATCTTGTAATTTTCATACTAATCTTAAATCAACCTTTTACGGCTATTGATATAGATTTTTGTTATTAAGCAATAAATACCATTGGAAGAAAATATAATATCCATCAAGCCGCTGGTTATTTAAAGTGGCCATAATGTGATGTGTATAATTAACGAATAATTATCCTTTAATTCTAATAATGCAAAGTATTGCTTTAAACATTTAGGGATAAAAGATGACTGAATGTATTTCCAAATAAGACTAAATATGTAGGTAAGCGTTTTCGTTCGATTCCATATATAAGGTCATCTAGAAAACACGCCTACATGTTTTTTTTTTAATGAAACGCAAACTATGCGGGATTTGTCAAAAATTTTTTTTTTATTATTAAAAGTATGATCCATTGCAATTATACGTAGAACAGAATATCATTCAAATGTGCACCACGTACTGCATCTGGAGACATCAATTCGGTTATTGAAATTTTCAATAATCTTTCGATAAGTTGTTGGAGATGGAATTGCAAATCGAATGTTGTTCTTTAGATCATTCATTGTTTCTGGCTTGTTAGCATAGACATGACTTTTTAAAAAACCTCACAAAAAGAATCAATTTCTATTAAATCGCACAATCTTAAACGCCACTTGAAATCTGCATTTCGTGAAATTACACGTTGACAAAATTTCAGTCGCAAAAACTGAATGTTTTCTCGAGTTGCCTGACAAGTAACATCGTCTCGCTGAAAGCAGACATCAGACACGTCAGTATGATTCAATTCTGACCATAAAAAGTCGCTCAATATTGATTGTTATCGTTCAGCATTCGCATTAATAGCATTTACAGCATCATCTTCGAAGAAAAATGGTTCCATGATTCCATTTGCTAAAACGCACATCAAACAATAACTTTTCGTGGGTGGAGAGAGTTTTTCATGACTAACATAAGGATTTTCATCATCTCAGCTTGACAATTTTGCTTGAAAACAGTGGATCAAAGAACGCCCATTTTCATAGTAAATTTGAATAATGTAAATGCGTTGCCGCAATGTATACCATTTGTCTATGGTTAAAATTGTACTACCTTCTACTAAAACAAAACGGCATATGACATTTGAAAAGATATTACGTGTAAACATTATACTATATCTAGGCGCCGCATTTGGATAATCCTTTACAATATAACCATCAATAACCATTCTAGTATAATTCCTTTTATTTATGTTTCAGATCGTTATCCTAATAAAAATGAAAAGTTTTGAAAATAACTTATCTTCGGCACTTTGTTTTAAATTATTTTTAGAATATTTAAATATATCCTTTTATCCATATTTTTTATAATAAATTATAATATTCTTACGCAATAATAAGCAATATATTTTTAAACCGTTACATTGTTACCGCCGTATAGTGTGCCGAATGCGTAGTACAAATAACTGGTATAAATAACTATTAAATAAATGAAGAATGACTATTTAATAGATTACCGTTTGCGGGTCCAAATTCATTTTTTCGTCAAGAAGTTCTTTAGCTGCTGGTAATATTTCTCTGTCTAACTAAAAGTTATTATAGGCCTGAGGCGTGAAATTGCAGAAACGAAATTAATTCATTGGTTATTCAGAATATGTCTCTATTTTTGTTGATTCTTGAGATTATCATGGAAAGTAACTCTGTATAATCGGAAAAGTTTGTAATTTGCTTTTTGAACATCTTCGATTGATTATCCGATTAATACTATTGAATTTTGTATAATACACCTAGTCCGTGAATTAGAAGTTTATATATTATGACGGGTATATTCCAGCTACGTAGAAATATGTATATCTCAGCTGTTTTTTGGCGTAACTTTCATATTTCTTATGATTGATTATTAATCTTAGTGATATTGCTTGAAGCACTTTGTTATTATTACAAACCTTATAATTAGGTCAACATTTATTCCTGTTATCGAAGCTGATAATTCTGGGAGTGCAAGGAAATTCCTGGCCGTATTACCATCTTTCGACGTCCCTTTTTCTAGCTTTGTGATTGACTAATAACTCCATTTTACCCTTGAATTCACTCTTAATTTGGTTTTTTCTGTATCCTCAAACAGTTGTTTATGAAGTGATAAGATATTCAAAGCATCTTATTGAACCATGCAAAAGAGACAACCTAAAAGGATAATAATCGGTATTTATGTTTCTGGTATGCGTTCAATTTAAATCATTCATTTTTTTCGACGATGCACTGTATACAGATAATAGTATCTCATCTGTGAACTTATGTTCCTCATGAAATTGCAGATTTTACCGTCTACCAGTAGTAACAGCAATTTAAAATTGATTGAAATACTATGCTCATTACAAGGTTCGAGGGACTCGATCTCATCTATAATATAAAAGATGTTACAATATTTTTACTTTTTTGTTAGTGCCAAGCCCATCTACGCACTATATGCGAAGAATGCCACAGGTCGATTTGATCTATGCGGTTTTATAAATAGCTTTATGAAGAAGAAAATGCCGATTTCCTGGATACAAATTTTACTGTTTATGCTTTTAAAACTTAAAGGATATAGAATACAATGCAAAATATTAAATAAGTGTGAGCGGAAACCACTTGACACTCAGAGGAGCGAAATCTGAACATAAACAAACGAAGCCAATAAGTTGGTCCGTGATATTTTTCGCATAAGTACCGATGGCCTATATATTGGCCCGCTGGCACTAAAACGGTTAACATGTTCGAATTGTATCGGTTTGCAGAAAGTGGTGGAAGATCTTTTCTCGTTTTGCCATAAAATTCTGTCACCTTTATGATCGAACAACTTAACTGGCACTAAACTACTAATAAGAAAGCTCTATCTGTAAAATGATTGATTCGATACCCCATCATAGCCCCACTATATGCTTACAATCATGACTAGATTTCGAGGAATATGTTTCCTTATTTCATTTGAGAAACATTTTAGGAAACGGGACGCAGCGTGGTTTAACAATTTTTGCTAAATTATTGTTAAATTTTCTTAATTTTTCACACATCATAAATTTTTCCGAGTCAGATATATCACGTCCAAGTAAAACCGCTCCGTTTTTTTCAAAACCATTTGATAATTTTTGAAATGAATATTGTAGAAGCGGAGGAAAAATTGGAAGGACATTTGTGCTCGCATTGACTTTGCATTTTTTCTCGTTGTGCTTCTGTAAATTCAGTGTGGAGGCGCAGAGACAGCACAATGTCATTGTTTTTAAATAATCAAAACACATCACGATTTCATTTTATATCCATATTTAATCCCAGAGAAAAATAATAAACCTCAGAATTAGCCAACTCTAAATTACGTCGTACTATGCGATGAAAAAGCTTCGATGCTACTTAAATTGTAACTGGACCCAATTAAAATTTGGCCCGCCATGATTCGAGTAGCGTTTAAATTAAACTATTTATATCAAAGATAAAATAACTGTTGCGTGTCGACGAGACGATACTAATCAAACGATGGAAGAAAGCTACAAAGCAAGTTTCAAAATAGTTTTTGTTACTTTTTATACAGAATCATATATGTACGTACTGCACAGAGTTGGAAATAAGTCTCGTGGAAGGAATACGGATCTGACTGGTTTATTTTCCCGAAGACCTGCCTTCTTTAACACAACTTCGGCACATGTATTGTCATTGTTAACCAAATACGATAACATTGACGAATCGGATCATTTAGTATCACGCGAAGGAAGATTTAAGTGGTATTTGAGAGGCTTCTTTCTAATTCTGCGAACCGTTCAAATGATCGCTTAGGAAATAAAGATTATATTTTTATAAATTGGATATAGATAACGGTTAATTTAATGGGAATTTCCCATTTAACATGGGAAACAACGCATAAAGGAAATTTGAGATAGTAATCAAAAGATGTTTTCGCGTTTCATGAGACTTTGCAGGTCACTTGAGTCTTGCAAACTGATTTTTGTTATCTGAGCATCATTTTGATTTGCACAGAAAGGACCATGCATATCAAAGGATATATTCATTTGTTGTGTAGATAATGAATGATTTGCACGGTGAATTTTTTTCTGACCTAAATATGACTTCCGCTGGTACTCACTATTAATATCTTTCTTTCATGCCAAATATATGTACCATCGAAAATCAGTGCTAATTGGTTTGTAATATTGTGATGCACAGGTGCTTCTTTTTTACTCATTATAAAATAAATAAAGGAACACAATATAATACTGTTACGCCGATATGAAGTTGGCGTTTCGACTGAAGGTGCTCCCTCGAGTCATCGCTATCGATATTTTTGATTGTAGAAATTGTATCTCGAATTGTATTAGAGATTGTAGAATTGATTGGTGGGTCGTTTCGCTAGCGACCGGAAATGTTTAAAAAGGAGTCGCTGTTCGATCGCCGAACGGAAGGGTTGTGTCTGTAGCGCGATTATTAATAAACTGCTTTTATATAAAAGTGTTGTCAATTCGATAAGAATGCCGAAACAGTCCGCGTCGAAGTGCAACAATACATTTAATTGATTAATACACGTTACAATAGCTTTCTGATAAATTATAAACTAAACGAGTCTTTTTCTGTTTCCGGTTCAGAGCGAATGCTGCCGGTAAGAATCAACCATTTTCCTTCGTTCGGGAGGTTTATATAGAGCGTTGGCAACAACATTATGCAACTGTTTAGCAATGTTGTAATATATAAAACATTAAATAATACCAATAATTCGAGAATAATAACGACATGGTTAGGTTAGAACCGGTGGAGTAAAATGGATTTCAAAATTATGTACATATATCTATGATAAAATATTTTTTATAACACCCTTTAATTGAATATCGTTTATTATCATATGATTAATAATTTACAACAAAAGTTTATTTCACGAAAAAAAAAAAACAAATTGGACCTTTGGCGGCAAATATCCATTAACACATATTGCTAATGGATATTTTCTCAATCTGTTCGAATTAAAAATCATTCCGAGACATTTTCTGAATGATTTCTTCTTAACAAATGTCTACAGAATCCGATACTGTGTAACAAATTTGCGCTAGATAAAAAGCTTAAAAAACTAAAAGACTCTTTTAAACTTCCACGGTCATTTACAACCATTCAAAGCTACAAAATTTAATAATTGTACATACTAATATATTCAAGACACTCTCCTCTATCTTTTCAGACTAAATCGAACCTTCTAGTGTTTTGAGTTTTCACGTAATACTTCATTCTTTTACAAAAACCAACATTTTTCAAAAACTGAGGATGATAGAGCAATTCTGCTTCCGGATTCGTACTTGGGACGAGAAATTCTACAAGAATCACCCAACGGATATTGCAGATATAACATTTGTTGGACAGTGTAATTGTAATAGTTTTCTTACATCTATCTTTTTGTCATAATTACACTCTATTGAATATTTTCATCTATTGTGTTTTAACTATTGACTGAAACGTTAAATGAATGCTATAATACTAACAAAAGAGGGCAACATAAAAGGATTAAAATTAGATGACTAAGCGTTATTCGTAAGATTTGTTGCGAATGTCACTAAATTTGTGACCTAAAATAAAGCAAGAAATTGTAATACTTCATTCTTTTACAACAGTAAATCATAATTTTATTATTCTGTTTTGTAATTTTATTAGCTCAGAGTCTAAATTCTACATTCTTAAAAAAAGAAAAAGAAAAAATATAGAAAATTGCATTATTATCTCCCTATTTTCTCATATTTCTCTTAATTCTTTGCCTCTATAAATAATTTTGTTATTCATTGTAGGTAATATAGGATGGTTGTGTTTTCTTTATATTTAAAATACTTTATTGCTAATACTAGGGCGTATCTTAGGATAATTAAGATTAGAAGTTACAGTTCGGTAGCTAGGATTCTTATACTATCTATACGTTTTTCGATGCTCTCTCATTTTCACGTATCTATCGCACAGCTCTTGAGCTGTGACTTTTATTTTGATTTTCTTCACTTTTGGGACCTTCAGTTACACGGGTTAGGTCTCGCCGGGTAGGGAACGTGGGGGCACACTCACCCTCAACCTCCCGCTGACTTCCTGAGGGTTTCGTCCGCGCTGCCAAGGTTTATGGTATGTCAATTGCTATTGAGAAACTCAGTAGCTAATTTTTACAAAACCTTAACAACATGCTGAAACTACTACACGAACTTTTCCTTAATTTCAAAAATAGCCAAACAGAGACACGTCTACACCATAAACCCGACATCTCTCGTTAATCCTCTATTGGGCCCGTGTAACTTTCAGGTCACATTTTAATTTATCGACATTTTACACAGAAGTACAAACATTATAGGCCGTTGTTACCTCAAAGTCACATAGTGAATATATTGTAATAAAATTATTTAACCGGAAAATTTTTTTTTTCATTTGCATATATAGGTTTATAATTGCTGATTTTTCGTTCCTCTAATTTCTTGGATTTAAAAGAAAAATTCGGCTCATAGAGGGTTAAAGGCTCTCTCTAACCGACTTTGCACCCCTCCTGTGGTCCATCTTGGCCACAGACCTGGGAAAAAACCTACAGTAGAATATTTTCTGTAAATCCGTAACAATAGTTCATGAAAATTAGATACAGTATGTACTTTGAGAACGTTGTATCTACAAAAGTATCCACCATGACTTAAAACTAATATAAGAAATCAAATTGTGTGAAACTAACTGCAGCGAATCTAAAGAATCACTTTTGCAGACACGATGACAATGATTTCCAAGAAAAGTGAGATCAAAGATAAAATTAAGACTTCCTTTTTTTTAGGATTAATTCACAAATGCAAAATAGAATTGAACAGTTAAAATGTGAATCAATCATTTGTAATATATAATTTTATATTATAAGAGCGTACTTCCATATAAAATGTTGTATGTGGATTGAGATTACACGTAAAACGCTATTGCATACTCAACAATTGGTCCAATTTTCTTCATTACTGATTGTAGTTTGGTAACATTTCGATATGCTTTCAACCAATTTTTCAACGTATAAAACAGATAGTGAGCTGCATACTTTGTAAATAGTATTTCGTTAATGCTTTGAACGACAAAATATATTTTCCTTAAAGTTTCTGCTTCATGATTGATTATACATTTTCAATCGGATTCACATCGAAAGATTGAGGTACCCAATCGCTCCAATCACGATCAACATTCTTGTGAATCGATTCCAGTTGAACTTCGAAGTGTATTATTGACAGTAATGGCTTCGATATTGCACTACGTTATGCAAAACCATATTCTTTTAAACAACGTTTTATCGTCATTTATAGTTACACGCATACTCCTTTTTTTCAAATAAAACTGTCTTTTGCGTAATAATAGTGTCGCATTTAAAAAAAGAACTGAAAATCATTTTGGAAAATTAACCACACGTTTTGTCTCCTTATATCGTTGTATCTACATCTTCACGAATTCTTTTGATATATACCTACATATACTTAGCTATATCTGCAAAATTCACTTTTGATCCTTTCGAGTGACAACATAAAAAGACTATCAAATCTTTTTATATAGACTGCACTCATCTCAAAATATCCACAATTCTCAATAACACGAAAGATGTGTACTAGTAGTTTCGAAAGAAACACGTGTTAGTAAAAACCCTACATGTTTTTTAAATTATCGCGGGATTCTTTTCTCTAATCTTTCATGTTTCGTAAATATTGCGAGACTGACTTATATAGGTATACATATATATGTATAGTACCGCTCATAATTATTCGAACGATACAGATTTTATACTTTACTCCTATTTTTAAAGACAGAAAGTGCTTGCCCCACTATTTTTTGTACAGACGATTTTTCATTTTAAATAGTACACAATACTTTTATTGTAATTGTACCTTCTTTAAATCTTTAGTATTCGATTATCATCCCCTGTTATACCTGCAACTACCCTTGAGTTAATATTATATTGGGAACTTCCCATCCTTTTATTTCCTTTAATTAAATTTTCTTACAGTTATTGCCCCGTTTTACTATTTTCTACTAATACTAGAGTAAAGCATATTGAATTTTAAGACCCAAGTCTGTATAAATATGGAGATACGTTGTTTACCGTCGTAGTCATCTTTCATGCACTGTAAGGAAAGGTCTAAAATACAAAATGTCGAAAGCTGCAAAACTTTCGATAGACAGATGTGCAGCAGCGTGTATTCTCCATTGTGAAGGGCATTCTATTGGTGTTATAGCTAACAGATTCCAAATATCAAAAAGTACAGTGTGGAATATAATCAAAAAGAAGGAAGTTACTGGCAATTTGTAGAACAGTGAAAGATCTAAGCGAAGAAGTCAGCAAGTCGTCAAGCTCAGTCAATTCGTCAGAGTTAAAAATAAGCGAAATAGAAGGCTTTGTATGCTGGAAATCACTAGAGAGCTGAATTATCCAGAGGAAGAAGGCTGTGTTATTATTAACGGTGAAACGGCGTTTGAATGAAGTTGATCTTATGGGTAGCGTAGTATTAGTTAGAAAACTATATTTTCACACAGGTAATAAAACTAAACGATTATTATAGTTCTTTATTTAAAGTTCTTTGATCGGATGAACCGAAGTTTAAACTATTCAGCTCTAAAAGGCATACATTTGGTTGTCGTCAAACAACGGAAAAAATGTTAGAAGCTTGTATAGTCCCCAAAATAAAGCATGGTGGAGGTAATGTGATGGTCTGGGATTCTTTTGTCGTGAATAAAATTGAAGATCTGGTAAAAATAACTGTGACGTATTGTCATATATCGGAAGCAATACCTAACCCCAATTGGTGGTCGCCCCAATTGTCAGATCTCACTCCCATTGAACATTTACGGGATGAGATGGATAGGAAAGTGAAAGCTATGCTTCCGTCTAATAAGGAAGACATGTGGAAGAAGTTACAGGAAACATGAGCTACTATATCTGCAGAAACGTTTATAAAATTAATTAAGCGAATGCCACGAATATGCCAAGCGGTGATTAAGACAAAAGGTGGGCACATTGATGAACGTCATTTGAACAAAAATTAACAAACAGTCTGTAAAATATGAGACATTGTATATTATGTATATTAATCTACATTATTGGGTTGGCAAGAAAGTAATTTTGGTTTTCACAAACAGATTATGTTTTGTTTTCATCTTGTTGACATCTGTTCATGTTATGTTGTTTTCTTTTTGGCATTTGACAGCTCTTATTTTTAGGTTAATTTAGAAGAAAATTGCACGTACTTTTGTTTAGAACTGTTAGTTCAGTGTTAATTTTATCATGGAGTGCAAGAGCGAACATTTTCGACATATTTGGTTTTTTTATTTTTGTAAAGGAAAGAAAAAAGAAAGAAGCTGCTTAGGCTCACAAAGAGATATGCGAAATTTATGGCGTTGATTGCTTAACAGAACGCATGTGTCAGAATTGGTTTAAAAAATTCTGTTCTGAAGATTTTTCACTCAAAGATGTGCACCGTTCTGATCGACCTACTGAAGTTGATGACGATCGAATCAAAGCCATAGTTGAATCGAATCGTCATGTAACTGTGTGAGAGATTGCGAAGAGGTTAAATGTATCACACGCAACAATTGAGAATCACTTAAAATGTTTTGGACTCGTTAAAAAGCTCAATGTTTGGGTTTCATACGAGTTGAAAGAGATTCACCTAAGGGGTAACGCCACTCTAGAGGTCCGAGAAAAAGTTGATATTCGGGAATTTTTAAAGTAAAAACCATACAAGGTATAAGGTCAGGAATAAAAAAGTTTTATTATAAATGTTTTTAAGAAGGTATGTGAATTTTTTTAAATAATTTGGATCGAAAATGGCGGCTGTAGGTGCTGGCAAGCAACGACACTTTTTTCAGAAAGCGCATGGCTGGAAAGGTTTTTCATTAACGGATGGTCCGAAAACAAAAAATAAAAATATTTTCCGATAGTATATACCAAGATCTAGGGAACATCGTAGGGAAATTAAAAAATATTAATTATTGTTAGTTTAGTGGAGATATGAAGGAAAGGTTGAAAAAAATGACGAAAAATTTAGCATTAAATTGTTAATAAAAGGATAAGTTGTTAATTAATCAAAAAACTCCTACGATGTTCGCTGAATTATGTTATTTTGTATCTCTCCACAAAATTTTATGTCGATTAGTTAAAAACTTTTTGAGTTATGTTTCTGGCCAGTTCAAATAAAGAGATTACGAGAAAAACGCGTTTAAAGTTTTGATTGCTATTCAGCATAAGAAATTTGTTATATACCTTTAATCAGCGATGCCTGCACCATACAATTGACCTTCTATATTAATATACTCCTCATCCTCTTCCTTTCGGCTGGATCTGAGGTTCAATCTGGCCATTTTTGCAGCTTCATTCAGTAATCGCTCCGAAAACTGTATGCGTCGGGCGTTGGCTTGAAGGCAGAAGTTATAACAATTTTCTCCTATAGACATGTCCAAGGCTTTCATTACTTGCATTATACTTGATAGTCCGTCATTGTATAATACAAACAGCCATATTTGCGGCAATGTCAAGTATATTTTTGTCTTTTGCCTAAGTTTCCTTTTCCTCCAAGACCGTTTGTTTGTTTTTTTAAATTCCGTAATCTCGTGCCCATGCGTTTTTGCACGTGATCGATGCATTCCTTTTTCTGTACGTTGATATCATCGTATGGCACAACAAATACATTACAATCGTATCGCGTTTTCACGAGTTAAAATAAGCACACATGCAGCGCGCTGCAAGTGGTTGCAGTCCACTTAAAAAAAAATTCATATTTCCGATTTTTCTCCCACTTAAAACTTTTTTCTCATATTCTACACATAATAAAGCATCGTTTAAAAAAAAGGCAAACCGATTTTTTTTTTTTTTCAAAATTCTAGAGTGGCGTTACCTACCCCTTAATCCAACGAATCAATATTTGCGATATATGTACATCTCAAACGCCTCGAAATTGACCCTTGTCTGAAACGAACCATCACTGGTGATGAAAAATGGGTTGTATACAATAACATCAACCGAAACCGATCATGGTCGAAAAGTGATGAACCAGCACAACTCACATCGAAACCCGAATTGCATCAAAAGAAGATCATGTTAATTTGGTGGGACTACAAAGGTGTTGTGTATTTTGAGCTGCTTCAAAGGAATCAAACGATCAATTCAGAAGTTTACTGCCAACAACTGATAAAACTGGAGGAAGCAATCAAAGAAAAACGGTCAGAATTAGCAAACCGTAAAGGAATCGTGTTCCACCATGACAATGTTAGACCGCACACATCTTTGGTAACTCGAGAAAAAGGTTGGGAAGTGATGTATCCACCATATATCCCTGACTTTGTACCATCAGATTACCATTTATTTCGAAGTTTGCAAAACTCTTTGAATGGTAAAAATTTCACAAATGATGATAACGTGAAATCGCACTTGGTTCAGTTTTTTGCTGATAAGGACCAGAAGTTCTATGAGCGTGGAATCATGAAGTTGCCCGAAAGATGGCGGAAGGTCACCGAACAAAATGGAAAATATGTATTTGAATAAAGCTCATTCTTTGTGTAAAAAAAAATTGAGTTTTATTTCATACTAGAAAATCAAAATTACTTTCTTGCCAACCTAATATTAGTCGACATGTACATATATTAGTCTACATTATAAAAACACTGTTTAAAGCAATGTGGTTTAATAGATGCTTTAGTTATCGGTTTGAACGTCCTATTTCTTGAAATTGTAATGGCGTATTTGAATACGTATGTTGTAATATATTATTTTTCAAATATTAAGCATCGGAATCTAACAATACAGTAGTGTAGATACATATGTATTGTTAGATTCCGATGCTTAATATTTGAAAAATAATAATTTTTTTCTACTAGACTTTTATACACGGAAGTTTTATAAATTTAAACACACTTGGACTATACTTTCTAGACCTGTGTTGTAGCGATTCTTTTGTGTGTCCAGCTCAGGATCTCAGGCGTCGATGTCTTCTAATTTTTAGCCTGTCCTTAAAGAAAATTCGAAGGTCTGGGTTTAGAGATATTCTTGGATATTGCTAGGAGTCGATGAGTATAAGAGGTTCAACCATATGACTTGGGGTTGATGAGTAACAGATTCAAGTGATTCAGATTTTAAGGGTAGTACGTGTATATAATTGTGTGCGAAAGATAGACGGAAATCTTGGGATTACTTATCTTGAATTAAGTGGTAAATATGAACATGTTTTCTATTTTAGAGCAGTGTCTAACAATATGTTGTGTAAACTTAAGCGCAGATGTTACTTTTGTTCATAAATAATTAAACGACAAAAATCGAAGTACTAGAAAGGATAAGAAGAATGAAACGTTGAATAAAACTGTCGTGGAACGTGGACTAAATCATAGTACATACATACACTAGTTCATATCCCAGGAAAGTCGAGAGAAATTGAGTTTATCTCTCATTTCCGGAACCACCTCTTAACTTCCGCCATGGGACTCATGATGTAATTGCGGGCGTATTTGGTGTTCATCGATTATTGCCGACGAACAGCTTGATAAAAATTCTCTGATTTATCGTCATTTAACGTTTCATGATTCAATTAAATTCTACGCTATGAATAAATAACACTAAATCCCTTGATAAATGAACGGATAATTGAAATAAAGGATGGTGTTGTAGTAGTTTATGCTACTTATTATATTAATAGTTGTTTCTTTTCTCCGTTCAATACCTTGCATCGAATAGCAGTACACTTATTTGTTACGATTAACATATCAAGTAGCACATATGAAAAACATTGCACGTTTTATCTAAATAGTATACGTTTGGAAGAACTATCGCTTAAAAACTTAAAACTTCTAGGAAAATATATTTTCTGGTCGCGTAAATTAAGATTGCGTATAAAAACTACCGCGTAAATTGAGGAAGGGGGGTATTTACATAAATATGTAAATACGTAAATATATAATAGTTAAATAGTCATTTTGAAGGAAACTCTATAGTTTTGTCATAAATTTTAGTATTTACTCATGATGTATTTATACTAAATTTGAAATTTGGAACGGTAAGAAAGCAGACTTTATACATTAAGGCTGAAAGAGAAGTCGAAACGAAATACGTACATAAGTACATTGAGTTCAATTCGATAAAAAATAAAATGAATATGGATAAATTTCCTTTCAAATTATAAATATTTATGGCTGCAAATTGGATTTTCTCTGAAAACGTAAGATGCAACTCGATTTTTGAAAAAAAAAAAAAAAAAAAGAAAACGAATGAACGCTTTCCCCTTGCGTTATGTCCCTTGTACTTTTGGAAAAGCTTTTATTTTTAGATAATTTTCTATTAACTATTTAAAAAATTCTATTAATAATATATTTATATAACTATTCTATTTTAGTCAATATAATCATTTTAATTCTAAAAAATCCAATTAACAATATATTTACGTTAATCGTTGATAGTCGGTATTAAACCTGAACATGTTTATGTAATGTTAACAAGTTCTGTGGTAGTAGGGACCACGACACAGAAGATGGTGGGCGAACGACTCTGAAAGAAGATTCACAGTTACATGGGCGATTGCTCCACGTTGCGACAGTTTTTTCGAATCCGGTAATTAGCGCGGCGATGATCCTACATTTCCTAGTTATTGTACCTCTGTTTTTTCCATTGTGCGCTTCACGTTTGGTTATCTATTGTACGTCGCGTTCTCACGCCGCGCAATGAAACAAACTGACGACGCGACGTTACGTTTCTCCGACGTAATTCAGTCGATTCCTTCTTTCCACAGAACGAGAATGTAAAGTGGAAGTGGAAATGATTATGATAATATGCATAATGCTTTTTTCTTCCACTTGAAAGAAATTTTCTCGTACTTCTTAAACATTTTTTTATCTACATTATAATGCTAAAATTTAGTCTTTCTATTACAAGAGAAATGCAAAGGGTATATACAGAGGGCGACAGTAGTCATGCTCTTCAAGCTTTTATTAGAATTAGATCAAAGAAAGAGAACACTAAAAGGTTAGTTGTAGCTTTTTAACAGTTTAAGTAATCTTAAAAAGAGGTTTAGTTCTTTGAGCTGAAACTTTTATAGATTTCCCAGTAGGTATTTCCTTAGATTTAGTCCAATATTTTTTAAAGTCTATTTATCCAAAATGAATGTACGATGAATTCTGTAAACTTAGTAAGTAAGTAGGTATTCATAAGTACAGAGCCAGAGCGAACAAACAGTATCAGCTTAAGAAGAAAGAAATGGTAGGATATTAACCAGATATCGAAAATTCGGATATTTTTAAAGTTCCAGATTGAAAGATTATCTTATAATAAAAAGCGAGGAGTAATGACGCGTGTGTTGAGCAAGTACGGCGTAGAACGCTCGCGGAAGATCATTAACGCTTGAAAAGTCCATTGCTTTCTAACGGCGAAAAACAGTGGAATAGTTCGTAAGATTTGTTTGAATTTAGAATAGTTCGTGTGAACACCATCTTTAACTGTTTTCCGCTTCTTTCGTAATCTAGTACTTAAATTAAAAATACAATTTACGAATCCTAAAAGTGTGAAATATCATTTCCTCTGCTACTTTTAGAAGTGCTAATATGTATACATAAAACTTTTATAATGTTCATTCAATATTTTCCTGTCTTTATACTATTCTTACAAATAGCCAATACAGACTTCGCTTTATGTGAAACTTATAAAGTTACAAATTTTTAATGAAATTTGAGAAATTTTAAATTTGTTTACTGTAATATATTTGATCGAGTACACGGGGATGTACTCTATAATACCTGTTTAGAAGAATGATGTACATAATTTCAATATTGACACTTGTAAGAAGTATTATACCAAAATACGACAATTTTGAATATTTTCTACCAGAAATTTTTTAATGAAAAGTAAATTTTTAGCTGTTTAGCGATCACGATATTATCACGCTCTAAAAAATGTAATACTGTAAACGCACGTTATTTACTACCCAGCAAAATTGTTTAAACGATAACCAAAATTTTTTTTATATAACCAGCTTTATTTTTGCAAAATGATACGAAACAATAGGTCAAAAACAATAATAGACTGAACAGTGATAAGTTTTAAATAGCAATGTTATATTACTGTGAGGCAAATCCATTAACTTTACGTATGTATGTAAGTAATCAGTGAATAATTTCCAATTGATCAAAATTTGAAAAATGATCCTTTATACAGTAGCATTAATTAGTAAATTGTAAGAAAACTTCCTGAAATTTCAATTTCATCGAACACTTACACATCGCAATGTCTTCGTACGAGAACAACACCGGTTAAACGCTTTCGAATTGCCGATACATTAGATTGCGTTGTTTGCACTCGTTGAGAAATTAAACACGTGTCACTGCTCACGCGTTTGATTTCTTGAATGAATGATTGTCGGTTAGAGACAAGCGGAACCAATAGAATAGTAGATATAGGACCATGGCATGTTACATTACCAAGTGTCTTATGTTAGTGTATCCGCGGCGTCCGCTGCGAGGAAAACGCGTGTTTTTTCTCCTTCCTTTTTTTCGTCAAACAGTTTCAGCAATCTAATTGCTAGTTATGAAAAGAACATGATATTGCGTCAGTTTAATTTCATTTGTTTGCTTGTTTTGCCGATTTGACCATTTACAGGATGCGAGCAGAAGTCAACTGGTCAAAGATACTCTTTTACTTTCGCTTCATTTTTTATGTACTCTATGCAAAAGATTACAATAGTCATTATGGTAGCATTAAATGTCGCCACATAGATAATATTTTTATGCAAAATTTTAATATTATAATATTATAAATTTCTTACAAAATAGTGAGTATTTGCAATTTTAATTATAACTGCAAATAAGACTTAGCAAATTTAGCATTGTGCGTTATTCGCATTTTATTCTGAAAAAGGAAAATTTCTTGTTTTGGTAAAAAATGTTTTATGAAACATTGTCAACAAGCACAACAGTACATGTTCATCCCATCAAGATTGAAAAGAAAGATGTGTGAAAGAGCCTTCTTTGCTTATGCAACGAGTTTTGTATTACCTGTAATTTCATTCTGGACAAACTATTAGTACACAGTAATAAATTCATCGATTGAATCGTGTAGTAAAGACATAAGTAAACAGTAAACCTAACCTAATCTAGAAGAGAAAGGGCAGTCCTAGGTAAAATAGGTAGAGAGTTAAAATAAAAATACCTACAGAAGCTATTTCTTTAACTTTATTAGATTGGTTAATATTAAGTGATAATATATATATTTTTTTTAAATTAAATACTCTTTGAAGTATTTATTGAATTATGCCTACACATATGTTAGAAGTAATTGAATTATATATTGTTTATTATGAACTTAAAATATTTAATTGAAATAAATAGTTTTTTCATTGTATGTGCAACAAAATGAAATATTCGTATCTAAAGCATTATTTTAGTGTACGAACAAAATTTTCGCCACTAGGTATCAGGGTCAATCCATTAACATTCATATTTAAGTTTAGAAGTACAAGAGTGGACTGGCGACCAATCAGAAAAAATAATATTTATATAAAATCTTATTTCAAATAACTATTTCTAATACTTCTTAAAAAATTATTATTTTAATTAATAACTATAATTACTATATTTCAAATAAATATCTTCAATATAATTGTATCTATCACTATCACATAAAATAAATCATCAAATATTGTTTTATTTAAACAGACCTATTTCAATAATTATTTTCGATAATGTTGGCTTGAAATACATCCGGTACTGAAGGAAAACCATTTACAGACCAATGATGACAATTTATTATTTTGCTATATGATGACACTTGGTAGTGTATGCTTATACCCCCATCCATGAGTATCTGGACACCTATCAAATTCATATAAATTATGTATTTATGCTACGATAACATGGCAATATCTTAATGAAAACAATGTTTATTGAAGATGTAATTCTCATAGAGGAAATTATCATATAGTGCATAATATATACGATTTTTACTAGCAAATGTAAAAACATTTAAATTATTTTTTCGTCTACATATATCCTTTTCTTCTTGAAATAACCGTTTGCACCAGTTGCAGCTGTCTTACGATAAGATTTTTTAATACTTTCTCCTAAATTTCTTCCCAACTTGTTTTCAACATTGTCCACGTTAATTTTTTCTGCAATTTCTGGTGCAGTTATTCGCTTCTTACTCTTGTGGTCTTTCGAAATTAGCCTGATCTGTTTTTTTTTTTTTTTCGAAGATGAATTCTCCGTATCACAGTATTTCGCTAAGTTTTATGCATTATCAACTTCAAAATTTTCGTTTTTGTTGCTATGTTTCTAATAGAATAACCTTTATTAACCAAAATCATAATAGTAATACGTTTTTTTTTCTCGATAACTTTTTCCTGAACTCATAGTTGTAATTTCTAGCAGTGTTAAATTTTAAACTAAAATCTTCGGAACATTTACATTGTTCTACTTGCATGTTTGTCAATTTTTAAGTAACTGATGCCCATCTAAATGTATACGGATCACGGAGTTTCACCAGAAATTAAGTAGACTACACCATGGAAAAGGAATTGACAAGTGCCAAATTGATCTGAAACCTAATATCTTCGTAGCACTTCTATACGTATACGTTTTTGATCATTTATAAATATAGTATGTATATAATATTTATTAACTGGTACTACATATTACTTATATCACTCAAGAATAACATGAAGATTGCAGTACATGATAAATTCATGGAAAAAGTTGAACATGAAAGATATTTATCGCAAATACCTAAGTGCCGGGTACTTATGGTCGGAGGTGTACGTAGCGTTGCTGAGATTTCGAAAAGGAATATTGAAATGATAAAATGTGTTATGTTACTGAATATTTTTGTAGATAAATGTTGAATAATTAAAGTTTTTTACCGGTAAACTTTATTTTTTCATAATTTTTCTGAAATTTTTACGATTTCTTTTTCTCCTAAATACGCACATTAAACTAATAGTAATGTAATTTGTAGCGCGAATAATTTTGAGCAGTAATTCATACTTTTATAAGAGGATTAAGAATTACACTTTAAAGTAGCAAAATATTTTGCTACTTTACTTCCTTCTTATTTATTTGCAAACTGACAACATTTAGCCTATTAGAGCATTCGTATTATTAAACTCGCTTTGTGAATGTGTAGATTAGTGTGATTCAAAATTATTAATAATTCATTCAAAGAATAATAAAAATTAGATATTACAGTATCTAATAACTAGTAGATGCGATCTTACGATACATTTCTCCGGTAGGAATTTTGAGAAAAGAATACTATTATAATTTTCTCGTTTAAGAACTGCCACTACAACCATAATTAAAGCTAAAAAACGAAAGAATGAAAGAAACAGGTTTAAGAAGAGATTAGATAACACTGGGGATTCAACTGACATTGATATTGAACAATACCGAGGTCACGCCCAAAGAAGAGAACTCCTGATTGAACGTGGCGTGTTTGCTCGGTGTTGTGAGACGAAGCAGGTAACAGTACTTGGACGGTTGGTTTCGCATACTGTTCCAACTGGTAGTACGAACCGTTACAAGAATATGGAAAGTCCGACATCGCGAAGATGAGGATTCGGCCACGTAGAATATCCAGGATAAGAGAATATGCAAGATAAAACTCGACGATAATATCAACGATTTACTTGATTTTTTCTTTTTTTTTTTTTAACATTGTCTCGAAACGCTTTCTTCCATCAATGTTTTTTCTTCCTTTCCTTAGTAGTTCACTTTAATATAATAACGTTAAAATTGTAATAAAATGACGAAGGAACCGATGAAATTAATTGATAAAAATAACATTTGGAATTTTTACCAAGCTCTCTTCGAATTAGAACGTTTTCCCTAGCTACCTCTCTAAATAATAATCGACTGAAATTCTCTAGTACCGTTAAAGAAACGTGAAACTACTTCGGAACACATCCTGCCGCACTTTAATTGCTGCATTAAAATTTGAGTAAGTGCAATTTTCTCTGCGTATTATTCCTGCAATTTGAGTTTAAAAGATTCTTGGATCAAGGAACGCGTGTATTTCCTTTATGTGAAATTTTGCAAATAAAGATTCATTTTAATGTACGAATTTTTCTAATGTTACTTTTTATGTGGAATTTTTTAAATGAAACTTCAATGTTTCCTTTTCAACGTCCCGTCTTTACGTTTAAGTATTTTTATCTTTATTTTCTTTATTTTCTTAATTTTCTTTCCCTTTCTTTGAACAAAAGTACTTTTTCCTACCATTTTATCATATGTGTAAAAGGATGCAAAAGGAAATATACAAGGAACATTTTTAATGTACAATTTTTGTTGCTTTTACAACTGACAAAACATAATGAGACGTGAGAACAGTTGCACCCAATAAAGGTTTACTATTTTTGCACTTGCTTGGTAGTATTCGTGTCTTCTATTTCTTATTCAATTATAACCTTTGGTCGGAAAATTGTTTCGTTACTTACTTACTGTAGGTAATTATATTTATCGGAAATAGTCAAGGCAGTCACTTTTTTCGCTCACACAATAATTCTGATGCACACAGTCCCAACACGTGTAATTGATAATAAAATTTGCGAGCAACTTCAATGCGACTGTGGACAAATTTGACTATGTCTTAATAGAAGTTTTATAATTGTTCTATTAAAACTTCAGACGTATAGAACGAAGGCTGAACAGAGAGGGACAAAATTAGAATTAACGAAACAACCAAAGCCGCGGAAAAGTAACTGAAATAGGCACGTGTATCTGTATATGCGAAGTCTTTCGGAAAATGTAGAACAGTACCGTGAGAACTACTTATCCGCGGTAAACATTGACACTGGGTCGATTTGTGGCTAATATGTAGTAACGTCGTATCGACATTCTAATGCCCGTTTTATCTTGCATAAATCTTTGTTAATAACATGGTCCCTGATATTTCGTGCATGAGAGCAGGATGCAAAATCGAAAGAGAACGAAAGTGAAAGGTGTGCGAATTCCATATCTACTACACACGAATCGACCACGTGCCTCCTATACTTCTTCATATACTGCGGATGAATGAAATGATAAACCATGTTACATACGGTGTAAATACGGCATGGTTAATCGTGCGGAATTCGTTTTTGGAGAAACAGTAAACGCTCGTTCGTTTAAGGTTGGAAAAAGCCGAATCTCTATCTTCGTTGAAGAGCACTCATAGAATATATCGAATTCGTACGAGTTTATACATACAATAGTGTGTACAATAATATACCTAAAGGCTTGAAATGAAGATACGAAAGGTAGTCCTTGATAATACGTAATTCTTCAATTACACTCAAATATAATTTGTTAAAAAAAAAAAAAAAAAAAAAAAAAATAGCAGCTATTAGGCTAAGTAATGCTTTGAAAAATATCCAGTTCTCTATAAATTCTCGAAAAATGTTAAAATTGGAAAATGAATCGTTTCGATTCCTCTAGGTAAGTGAACAATAACAACAATTTTATCAAGCTTAAACAAAAAAAAAGTGTTGATGAATAATAATGTGTGAATTATAGAACATAAAGGAGGCCCGGAATAATAAAGACTCTCGGTTGTTTCATATCCTGTAGAGAGGTCAGCCAGTCAAGTACACTGATGGAATGTTGTGCCAACGGATTTGCAAGCACTACGTAATAATGAATAACTTTCACCCAATGACTATTCTTGTTGCTTAGAAAGAAGCAAGTTGTCTGACTGCTCGAACTTTTATGCCATTTCCATGTTATACCGTGTATGTATTATACATTACTGAATCATATAAGCATTCGTTTTTACATTTGTTCACAGAATTTGGTCGATTATAAGTTTTTTCTACTTATTTAAATGATTAACTTGATTACATTCGCGATCGTTATGTGCGTCTAATCTTTTTAATCTTTCTAATCTTTTTAAAGAAGCCAAGGCAACCTGACAAATTTTGTCTTCGACAAGGCAACTTAACAAGTTTTGTATTTGACAAGGTAACCTGATAAATCGAGATAGCATGTATGTACATTGATAAATAAAAATAGATTCGACAACCAATTGCTTTGCTCCTGAATGCTCCATAAATTAAATTAACATCGAATGAAACTTTTGGTGGCAAAAGGGAGTAATTTTAAAACAATTTCTTATTATAAATAATATTATAAATAATTTATAATTTACATGATTATTATAAATAATCGTATATAAACATACACGATTACGAAATTGTTTTAACTCCTTGCCGTACGATCTTTTAGTCGCTACATATTCAGTGTGCCAATACAATGTCAATTAAAAAGAAGTCAAGGTATATTATACACAATTTTCATTTGAAAACCGTTAGTCTTAAATTCAAACTGAAGTTAGAGCAAAAATACAAATTTAAAGGGTTGAAACTTGGTGTCACATGTTTTCTTTTGGTAAGCTATCGAATGATGCATCGCACCACCAAATCGGTTGTAGGGCACTTTTGACCCCTTAACCTGCTAGACCCTTTCTCGGGCCTCCGTTTGAAAGCATCCACAGCAATTTTATCTCAATTTTTGCTCCGTTCATATTTCATTCCTAGATACCATACGTGACTTAAATTTTGCCAGCAAATCAGTGCTTGCCTTAAAATTTGGATTTCCTTTTTCAATTTTTTGTTAAACTCCCAAACTTTTTCACATATAGCCTATCCAATTATATACCCGGTATTCCTTCATTTCTGCACTGTAAAAACGACGGGAATACGGAAATGTTTAAATTTTTCCCCATCATTAATCTCTTTCAACTTGTTGATGTACAATCAGTCACAAAATTAGTGGGATACCAGTATAATTTGAATTTCAAGCTTTATATTTTGAGTAAGTATGTAATTACGTACAGATATGTATCGAATTATGTTAGAGTATGGTATAGAGAATCTATAAATGTCAAAACGACTGATTTTTTAACGCATCGTTGCGTTACATTACCAAAAAAAATTCTGAAAAATGCAAAATTTTATGTCAAAAAAATATTAGGACAGTTTATGTGGCAGGCCTCAAAAGATTCACACGCATCTGTCCATCGAACGCTAGGAGCGAAATGTTCATCAAATTTTCAATCAGCGTGTTCTTAACATGATTCGAAGCCATCGTGGTCGAAAACCACGAAGACTTTATTCATTAGAAAACTTTAGGCTTAAACTTTCATAGAACAACATAGACTTTAGTAAAGAAGTGCACATCATTGTGCTGGTCATAAGTTATACAACGTGTCAAATTATTCCAAGGAATCGGTCAAGTGTTTGTCGCGTTGTAGTCTACAGGTAGTATTTGATGATATTTTAGGGAGAAAAGATGTAAGCGAAAGTTGAATGGAGTTTCTAAATCTAATTTAGTGAAAAAAGTCCAGTTTGAACGTTTAAAGTTAATGTTTGAAGTTTTAGTTTAGTAATTTAGTTGTTAACTAGTTTAGTTTCTTTTTTAGATTACTTCTAGTTTAGTGTATTTGAACAAAATGAGTCGTAATACAAAAATATTTTTCGAAATACGACAGTTAGTGATTTATAATTAGGAACAGCACAATTCTCAATGCGAGAAATAGTTAAACTTTCTAAAATACCCCAAAATTCCGCATGCAATATTACTAGAAGACATCGGAACGAAGACAGATCGAGTCTAGGCCTCAAACCGGTCGTCCAAGAATTCCTGACGACCGAGCAAGACACGTAGTGATAAAAAAGAAATTAAAAAAGATTTTAGAGTGAGTATTCCAAAAGTCGCAACTGAATTGTACGAAGAACTGGGGGCTACAGTCAGCGCGGAAAATATACGAAGAGTAATTACAACTGAAGACCATCACGGAAGAACAGTCAGCAAAAAACAGTACATTAACGTTATAAATAGGAAAAGGGGACTCTAATTTGCGAAGAACTTTATATCAATTATCAATATTTAAAAGAAACTGTGTGATAGGACACTGTGATTTTTACAGATGAAAGCAAATTTCATTTTTATGGTAGCAACGGAAGAATAAGAGTGTGGCGGAAGAAAAAAAGAGGAACTGACTCCTAAACATTTGAAGCTAGTAATGAAAAATGGTGGCGGATCGCTAACAGTATAGTAGGAGTGTATATCAAACTTTGATGTGGGTGAAATGGTATTCATTGATGAAATTTTGGATGAAAACAGATATTTAAATATTTTGAAAAGTAATTTAAGAAAAAATGCTATAAATATGGGGAGTGGACAGGGATTCAAATTTTATCAGGACAATGACCCCAAACATAAGATCTGAATTGTACAAGAGTATTTACTTTATTATTTCGCAAAAGTATTGCAGCATCCTCCATAATCCTCTGATTTAAACCTAATCAAAAGTTTGTGGGATAAATTGGACCGTAGAATTTGTAAAACGACAATAAATAACAAAGAGGAGCTAAAAAGGTCGAATAACGAAAAAATGGCATAAAATCAACATAAACTTTCTGACGAAAATAATTCATGACATGCCAAACCGTTTAAGAGAAGTCGTTAAAAATAATGGCCGTCCAACGAAATATTAAAGGATCATACAGGAGGTATTATTTTTATTTTACAACCTAAACTAATAAAGTATCTCAATATTTCTGTGACATTAAGTTTCGTATTTTTCAACATTTTTTTGTAATATAATACAAGCATGTATAAAAAAAAGCAATTGTTTTGGCATTTATGGATTCTCTATACTATAACATAATTCAATACATTTTTGTACGCAATTGCATACTTACTCAAAACATAAAACTTAAAAGACAAAATTGAACTAGTATGCCAATATTTTTGTAGCGAACTGTATCTAATGATTACATCTGTCTTTCCTAAAATAATTTCCAATAGCACGTTTTCGTTTTCTTATACCGGTAAAATGGTTGATTTTCCAACACCACATTTTTGTACTGAAGTTGTTACGTATTAGCCACATTCTAGTTTTTTAATATTGTAGGAACTGGGGAAAATTTGGAAGGATCAACAAGTGGGAAATTGAACCCGCGGCACCTAATGCATAGTCGAGACACTTGTCACAGCCCCTGTATTCTCCGTTGTTATTGTTCCTTTTGCTGGGTATGAAGGAACCGACCATACATGTATAAGCTTTTTGAACTGTTAGTATTACACACTTTCGTCTTTCCGATACACTGTTAAGACGTATTATCTCAAATTTTACACCCACTGTCACAAAAATAACCGGAATGGCTATACAGAAACAAAAATAGTTAAAAAATCTTGACAAAAATCATTTTATTTATTCGAAATATTCTCCTTCAGCAGCAATACAGCGATTCGCGCGTTCAAGAAGTGCATTAAACGACTTTTTTTATATCGCTAATTGGAATGGTGTTAAGATTGCTCGTCGTTGACCGTTGAATGTCTTCAATTGATGCAAAACGATTTCCTTTCATCGCCAAATGCAGCTTCGGGAATAGAAAATAGTCGCAGGGAGCCAAATCGGGTGAATACGGGGGATGTTGAAGTAAAAATATGTGATGTTTGATCAAAACATCAGTGACAATTAATGAACGATGAGCAGGTGCATTATCATGCAACAATCGCCAATTGCCGAGTTCTCGATATTCAGGACGAATACGACGAATTATTGTCTTGGGTATTCCAAGTTCCATTTCCATGAATCTCACTGAAGATTTTTTCGTAATTTTTACGAAATCACGCACTGTTTCGATATTCTCTGCGGTCATCGTCTCAATTGATCGGCCTGCACGTTTATCGTCATTCACATCCTCTCTACTCTCTCTAAATCGTCGATGCCACTCAAAAATTTGTGTTTGTGATAAACAATTATCTCCATAAGCGATTTTAAGCATCTGAAGTGTTTTCGTAGCACTTTTACCGTTCTTAACACAGAACTTAATGTTGATTCTTTGTTCTTTATTCATTTTTCGACCAATGTACACAAACTACTATCACTAAAATGCGTCGTATCTCGGCGTCTAATGAACGAAATGTCATGAAATTTGTACAGGTTAGTAAGAACAGTTGATCATTCATAAATCAATCTCCGACTAACACATGGCATAACTACTTTCGCTAAACTAGAGCCATTCCGGTTATTTTTGGGACAGAGGGTGTATACTGTATCATTAAGAATAGATTTTCTCCTGCAGTTGTTCGGATAACGGATATTCTGATTAAGAGGTTCTACTTACGTATTCGAGTGACATATTTATCAAGTTGTTTAGATTAAATTACTCGTGATAATTTTGTATCGTACCTGGTTAAATACAGATATACTTTTCGATGGTGTAAACAAAAGTATCAATGACATACACAATTGCATAGAAAATATGATTTCCTTGATTTTATATAAGAGATCATTAGATAGTATTATAATTTGTATTATTAACGTATATAAATATATTATATTTTTTAATATATTGCAAAGGGGATTAAAGTTAAAATTTCAATTAACCTCTACTTTAAAAGATACAAGCTTTCCGATTATTGAATTATTCAAATATACAGGGTGTTAATTTTAAATCGAACATCTAAATTATTTCCGCTACTATTAAGGTATATAAACATGATTAATACTAGGTTTACGGGACGCGTCAATTTGACGCATTTGGGATTTCACGAGCGGAACTACAGAAACAACTGCTATTATTTTTTAGCAACTTTTCCTCAATGTTATTAATGGAACGATACAAAAATATATTCGAATTTGTAAGTATGTTAACAATATACAATTGTTTCTATTGTCTCTAATAAATCGATTTATTGAAGGAAAAATTCGGTTTCTCGTTCACTCTAGGAAAGCTCGTGAACCTAGTGTTAAGGAAGTAGATAAAAAAATCGGATCAGAAGATCAGATCCTAAACAGTTCAGGGCATACATCTGATGGTCATCGAAATTTTTCTGCATATTAACATCTATTTTTTGTTATGCGATACGGTAGTTGGCGTTAAAATGAGTTCAACGACTTAAATACCATGACCTTGAAGACGAGAAAATAAGTTTAAATTGGAGGAATGTAAACGTAATAGAACGAGAAGAGTAATATCACCTTATTTTATTAGATGTTCAAAGTGTTGGTTTTATTAAATGTGTAATATACACACTGTGGAGGTGAGAGAAAGAGAGGATGGTAGATGAGAAAGCGATGGCGAATTTCCCTATTTTCTAATTGATCGGCTATAAGGACGCGTACTAATATATAAGGATTCGAAAACAATTAAAAAATTAGTTAATCGTCTTTTAAAACATAGGTAAACCGCCTTCATCCAGGAACATTACTACTTTGTTACTTCGGTGTATTTAAGGACTTTACTAGATCCTGAACACCATATAGATCAGACTTACAAATTAAGTGTTCTTTTCGGCCGATTTTCAGAAGCACCGCTCTATTCCTTCCACCGCGTGTCTTTAACCCTCTATGGGCCCGTGTAACTTTCAGGTCACATTTTAATTTATCGACATTTTACACAGAAGTGTAAACATTATAGGCCGTTGTTACCTCAAAGTCACATAGTGAATATATTGCAATAAAATTGTTTAACCGGAAACATTTTTTTTCATTTGTGTATATAGGTTTATAATTGCTGATTTTTCGTTCCCCCAATTTCTTGGATTTAAAACAAAAATTCGGCCCATAGAGGATTAACTCCGCAACGATCCTAGTGTTCGATACATCCTAAGCGCATACGATAACTACCGCGCGTGGTGCATTGTAGCGATACTCGTATCAATAGATTTCCACATCATCCATACGATACTTATTACCAATGATAATAGATTGATAGATAATAATCGCCTATTAATTAACATTTAGATACACCACACGCTGACCACGCTCTCTCTCTCGTTCGTTCGTTTGCTGATCGCGTTAGTTCCACGGAACTGTTTACTCAGCTAGAACTCAATTACGGGTGCAACGTCTGTCATAAAGAATTTTGCAAATCATTTTAACGCATTGTTCGTGACAACAACTGTTAATAATTATCGAACAAATTAACCGGTAATAGAGGATCGTAATAATTGTGCATATAGGCATATACTATAAATATACGACATACGTACATACATACGCGTCAGAATAAACGGTGTGCGCTCCTGTGCTCCCATTAACAAGTATTCCAAGATTCAGTGGCGTGACGAGCACATTAATTAATTAGGTATTCCAATCTGTCCTTATTCTTTTTCTTTCAGCGCGTAATGAGACTCAAATCGTTGACTTCGCTCTAGAAATTCGACGATCCTGTCGACCAAACAACTTCCGGAATCTCCGCTTTTATTAGTTCTATTAACTTGCTGCATATAGAGTGCACTTCTTTTTTCATATACCTTTATTCTTACATATACCTTGCTGATGAATGATTTACTTCTAAAACATTCTAGGTTTATATAGCGAATTTAATAAAATGTTACGTTCTAATCTGTAATGTCTTTTCATGGTTATTTATGATACATGAGGTGTAATTATCGTGTTATAGGGACAATTTCTATTTGTCTATCAAATAGAATTGAATTTTTTGAAGTTTATATTGTATGTCTGCATATCGGTTTGGCTTAACATGAGTTAAGCATGAGCGGAACTCATTTATTCATTTTCTTTACTTTCCTATTTGGGTTAACTGGCAAATAATGATACAATGAATTACTTTCATGTGAAATGCTATCTCTCTCAAAGTATGTCTATATTCTCATATTTTGAACAGCATTTACGCCACCTTTTCCAAGTGTAAACTTGTATGAAAACGTTATGCGAATATTCCGAGTATTCGTGGAATTAGTTCAAAACTAAACGAATAAAATTATGAAATACCGGAGAAATAACGGAGAAATAACGGTACCTCTGTACTGTGCAAATGCATATGCAAAATTAATGAAACGACAAATCTAAAAGTCGAAATTAATTTAATTTATTGTTATATTTAGTTGTATTTTTATATACAGTTATAGTATTTGTCTATTTTATCGGACAGATTGTGGTATAGTTTATATAATGTGACGAGTTTATAAAATTTAAGCACAGCATGTGAAGCGATGCAAGAAGAAAAAATTTGAATTGCGTTTTATAATTGCGCCAGATGGATAACTAAGAGTCATGCACTATTTTAATCCGGAAGCTGATTATAAAACTATGTAAAGGTAAACTGCACGAGAAATGAGAAACGGGAAACAAGAAATGAGAAACATTTTCACGGATGTACACTGGTATAATAACATGCGCGTTGCGGTTAATAATATGATACAGTACGAAATTAATGAATTTGTACCCCGACTGTCTGAAACTTTCAAATTTGCATATTTTGCTATTTCGATTTTTAATATTATATGTAATTAAGAAAAATGATGCTACATTTCTCCATGTATATACATATATAGGAAAATCCGGTTACCAAGCTAAACTATAGATAGTCATCTATTTATCTGTAGTTACAGCCTCTTAGAATTTTTCTAAGATCAAGGTCGTGATTAGTGGAATTATTCACACATACCTGTTAAAAAGAGTGGAAAGTGCAGTACGATTTCTAGAAAGGGAATCATTACATGAGGGAAACTTTAACTTTATTTTAACTTCATTTTTCGCTAGAACTATTATTGACTTACATTGTTACGGTGTAGTAGATATAGAACCTGTAATTTCTCTATGAAAAATAGTAACATTCTTTCATAGAGAAATTACAGGTTCTATGTCTACTCGTCCTTTTTAATATATAAGTCCTCGTTTATTAAAAAGGGACGAGGACTCGGTAAACGTGTAATAACTAACAAACCGATACAATATATTAGATACAATTATTCGTACAAATAATTCTGCTTCGAAGAATGTCACAATTTTAAAAAGATTGGTTAACATTTGGTTACATTCTATTTAGGATTCATAGTAAACTGTTACCTGCAAGTTCAGAATGTTCAGTTTATGTATCATTAATATGTAGATATCTTCCACTTCCACAGAAATTTATCCACCCGTTTATTTTTGTTTAGATCAAAGATATAAATAATATTTTTAAATAATTACCTTGCTATATAGTAAGTGCTACCAAATAGCTCCTCCCAAATAAACTTTTTCTTGAAAATTTCAAAAATAAGATTACCGATTCAAATAAAGAACACTATAAATAAATGTCTGGCCAAATAGATAAGAGATTATAAACAGTAGTTAAGTCGAAAGTTAGCCAAGTGCATGCGTTTCAGACAAATTTTCAAATTCGATTATCTCTCAAACGAAAGAACATTCTATTCTATCTATCGAAAAAATTATATTCGACCAATATTTTCAACTTATCTTTGTGAATAGAATCACTTCCTGTCCTAGTTGTACTATCCTGGCCCACCCTATGTATAATGTATGTACCTACCTACCTACCTATTTACACAACGGTGATTATGAAAGTTGTCCAAGTCAAAAATTGAAAATAATTGATTTTGTCACTAATTTTATGTTGCGTCGATTTTTTCATAGGAAAGATTTACGTTATACCTATTGAAAAAGTATTGTCTAATACATCAAAAACAGGACTTCTTAAACAGTGATCGCAACCACATATACATAGGTTGACATAACAGAACTCAGGGATTGCGAAAAGTTTTGGCGATTGTTCACGAAGGATGTCATTAAGCGTGCAAATTTGCTTTTGCTTAGTGAATGGTAATAAGTGGCAAAATTATACGTACAGCAAAGAATTATTTGGAATATTTACTTTATGAAGATTTTTTCGGCGAGTGAAAATATTTCAGAAATCTTGATATAAAAGAGGAATTCTAAATATGTACCTCGAAACAACAAATAGAGTACTGGACATAATTAAAGTACTTGACATATTTATATATTTCGTGCAATTAAAGAAAGAAAATGTACACTTTGTACACCCTATATGTTGCATACCATCTCCAGAATGAGCCACAAAATCTGAAATTTATGTGACGTACAACAAAGATATCGGGGAACAGACATCGGGTTGGACAAAATCATAAGACAATAGCATAAAAATTGGCACATATTTTAGATAAATATATTATAAAATACATTAATATTTAGTGAGACCTCTATTGAGTTATATTACGTATAGTAATCATTTCGTATAATTTTTTTATTCGATTCTGACTTAATTCGTTCCAATTTTCATTGATACTTTCTTTCAATTCGTTGACATTAATATATGATCTTCCACTTGTATAAACTCGTCGTGATAAATCAGCCCTAATATTTTTACTAATATTTAGGTCGGATGAACCTGGTTAAGTCAGGTTAGGTTATTCCAGAACTTTAATATGTTTTGAAATAAAAAATTGTTAAACAGAATTGTTAAAAAATGTAATTATCGTCAGTAATACGAACTACTTATTTAATTGAACACACTTGTCACTATTCATGTGGCCTGATGAAAATTTTTTTATTTTTTCGTCATATCTAATACTAAACATATCATAACACTGCCGTTGACCATTTAATGCTGACTTAAACGTAAATCATCTTTTCTTAAATCAATACCTCTCCATCCATCAGGGTCGATCAAGTTCAATTTTTTTTTCGTTGATAAAAACGACACTTTTTCATCTTTGTATCTAGTGTACCTATTCATAAGCAACCTTCAAAGGTACTACTTTTCGCTTCTGATTTAAGGAAAGCCTTAAAAATTGCTTGAATTGTTTGTTTTATATATTTGCTTTTATACAGAATTTTATACTACGCATATTTGTTAAATTTGTTTGTACTCCTTCTTGTTTCATGATTTGCCTTGCAATCCCTTTGAAATTTTAAGCTATTTAGATGTAACACGAGGTCTCCTACTCCTATTGGTTTTTCCGTCATCTTATGGATTTTTCAGTACATTATAATGGGGTACAACGGCTTCTGTTTAATAATTTTGCAATTGCTAATATTATAAGTTTTATCTGCAACAAAACGATTCGATCAACTTCTCTTTTATTTAATAATTTTTCTCGGCCAATTGTTTCTTTTTCTTTTAAATGAATAAATGCACTAATGTTGTAAGATCTTCGCTTCTGTCTATTCGCACTCGAGTAACTACTAACAGAAATCGTAAGAATGAAAAATAGACCAAGTGTCATAATTTTGTCCAACCGAAGTCAGCTTATATTTACATTTTCTTCTCTAATCTTTTTGTTGTACATTACACGAACTTAAGATTTTGTATGTTCATTCTAAAGCTGGTATGCAACATATAGGGTGTATAACGTGTACATTTTTATCATTTAAATGTACGGAATATATAAATATGTAAAGTGTGTTAAAATTTTGTCCAGTACTGTATGTGACTTAAGCCATTTTCATAATCACCGCTACATATACGCATCTTTTTTAAATTTTTCACTAAATTCTGCATATTATAGTTACATTTTGAATATTAATTGAAAAGGAGAGAAGGTTTCCGTAGATTGTGCGATTTGAAAATGATGAGATATTGAGTTCAAAAGAACGTCAAGAGTACGTTGGAAGGAATTCGTACACCGTTGGTCGTTTGCCATCGATAGAATGCATTGAGGCGAGGACATACGTTTACTCCGGCCATTGACTCGTAACGGGTTCAGTCTATGGACCCGGGTTTGTTGCGGTTCGTTTAGGCTGCACAACCTTAGTCTCTTCATACGTCACGGTTCTCGATGACCGTTGTAACTCAGTCCTACATTCGATAGTACAACCCATTCTTCTTTTTGACATGAGCGAAAAGATATCCGCGTTATGAAAGGTTGAACGATAAAGGAGGCATTTTATTGTCAAATAATCACGCAAGATTATATGTATATACGCATGTGTTTTATAATTAATCAAAAACGATATGTGAGTGTGTTTATGTAGTAGTTATTGGCTTATGTTTACTAAAACATTTTTGGTTTTATGACTTTTAGCAATTTTTGTTAGCTTGTTAAATTTCTATCGATAGTTCCCTAAAATAGCCTGTACATATATTTAGTTTTGATACAATGATCCACCACAAGGTTGACGAGTTCATGCACCGTAATAAAACACGACGTAATTGCAGGATCAGAAGGAATTGCACAACGTTTCGAAACCAGGCGTTCTCATAGCTATACCTACATGTATGCAAGATGAACCGTCCAACGTGATTACCTTAGATTAGGTTCTGTTGTCAATGGACCGATTGAAATTCTTTTTATGTTGCATAATATGATTCCAAGTGGCCTTTAAAACGATTATAGTACATTTTCTATCAGTCCGTCCTTTTGCCTAACTTTTTATTACCCTTTTTGGAAAGTATTTAAGATAGCTTTCGATTTTATGTAGATAAACCTATAATTTTTTGTACACCCACCTATTAGCGAATTCAACAAGCTTCATAAAATATCTTTTTTTCATTCTAGTCTAAAACAACAGTAAAAAAAAAAGTATCTTGGCAAAAAATATCCTACCAACAACAAAAAAAGTGTAGATATCAGAAGAGACTAAGCAATTATTTGTTTATCATCTACGTAAGTGCTGATAGGCACCATTTTGATCATACATTATGAATTTATGTAAGTTCAAAACTTAAAATTAAAGATATCACAAGTTACTTATCGTCACAATACCACTTTTTCCTGTATGCTATTTTATCGCTGCATTTAAGGTGATCACATTAGGCGATTTACCCTGCATAGTACGAACCATTCCATATAAAAACACACAAAACTGTGTAGAATTTATTGACTGTCTCCTCTCCTATCTGGACTGTGTAAAATTGTAATTTTGTGATACATATTTGGAACAAGCATTTTTTCAGCTTTAAAATAAGCACAGGTACACACCGCGATTTGTAAATAGAACCGAAATACTGATATGGAAATAGTAACACCTCGGCTGGTTTTATTCAATTTGTCAAAGTGTAAAATTTTAAATTAAATACACATATCTCAAAAGCGAGAGTATATTTGAAATGAAGAATTAAAATTTTGCAGAGTGTAACAGCGACAGACTATAAATAGATTTTGGAAATTCGAAAAAGTCAATGACAATGACCGCAGTTTGAGCATGAAATGGCTTATACGTTTGCTTTATTGAAATAGTTTAATAATATTTGATAAATTCACATATACATGCGCACGTGTGTGCGCATGCAAGTTCTTCAGAAGAAAAACGAACGCTTTAGGCAACTCGTCAAATTTTATCTATTTACTAATAAATCTTTCGTAATTAGTCTTCATGCGACTTATGATTTACAAATGAAAGTAAGAATAAAGGAATATACTAAAGAATGGTCATTTTTCACCGTAGATGGAAACGAAAAATTCATGTAGAACATTTAAGAGTATCTTCTAAGGAAGAAAAATGTTATAAACATTTATCAAAATATAACGAGGAAGATGTAAACAAGATACAGTATAAATATGAAAAAGTGGCAATGATCGAATTCACAGTAGATACGCGTTATATTTCACCTTCATCTTCTTCATTTTGCATCCAAATACATGTACTATTACTATAGCACATGTGGCTTCTAATGCGGTTTTACTTTTGTTAATTAATACGTAAGCAAAATATTTTTAATTTTTTGAGTACCCAGAATACAAGTTTTTCTTAAGCAAACTGCTACTCTTTGGATGTACTTCAAGTTCCCAGATTCTATTGATTATCAGAAATATCAAATTGAAATATATACCTATATTTTATTTATATATTAGTCGAGGAAAGTAAAATCAGATTGGAAGCTAATATACAGGGTGTTTGGTAACTGGTGGTACAAGCGAAAAGGGGGTGATGCTAGATGAAAGAATAAGTCGAAAATATAGAATAAACATTTTTCGTTTGAGGCTTTGTTTTCGAGAAAATCGAGTTTGAAAATTCTATCCGGTACGTGTGCACTGGACTGTGTCTAGGTTTAAATATGTATTATAAATAAGAAACGTTAATGTAGAGATAATACATTTATTAATTTTATTGACGATTTGGAAATTGCTGCCTATAATATTCAGCTGCTGCTGTTGTAAGCAAAAGGAAACTTGTAACGAATAATGACTTGGAGGGACAGTCCAGTGCACGCGTACTGGATAGAATTTTCAAACTCGATTTTCTCGAAAACGAAGCGTCAAACGAAAAAATGTTATTCCTTTTTTTCGACTTATTTTTACATGTAATATCACCCCCTGGTCGGTTGTACCACCAGTTACCAAACATCCTGTATATTATATTGTGAATGCAATGTTGGTGAATGCGTTGTTGGTTGCTGTTCTCATGTAGAATCATATCTTCAAGTTCTCAAACGATCTTATGGTCTTTCGAATGTGCTTGGCTGCATTTTCGGTTGATTTACCTAAAAATTTTCTTGAGAATTATTTTAGGGATAGATCAATGTGTGAAGAAGACATGAGTTCGATCGTTGCCACTTTTTCATATTCGTACCTTTACAACTTTCCTATCATATTTCACATAAATGTTAGAACATTTGTTTGTTTCTTAGGAGGCATTCTTAAATAATCTACAAGAATCATTTGTCATCACACAAAGCCAAAAATGCTATTTTATAATATACTCCTTTTGTGTTACACTTAAGCAATTAAATTACCGCTTATTAACTGCTTATATTCAACCAGAAAATTAGATTGTACATTTACAGTAGTAAGCAATAATTCGAATTATAACATTTAATGAAAAATTTGCAAATATGTAATAACTTGTGAATGGAAACGTAGTTTGAGAAACTATTGTACGTTGTTTTACAAAACATATTGCAAAATAATTTCTTCTTTAAATAAAATAATTCAATGTCTTTTAAGAAAGTATTCAACTTGGAAAGGATTAAATAAATCAATTTTTGTATTTAAAACTTGAAAAGCATGCTCTTAAAATATTTTTTTTAAATGTGAAGAATTGGCGAAGTTATAAAGCTTTAAAAGATATTTACAATGTCGAAGATATTATGTACGGTTAATACAATTCAGCCATCTAATGAAAATATATAAGGAGACAAAGAAAATATTTAAAATACACCGATAATACATTCCAATAATCGTTAAAATAATTTTTACCAAGTATACAATAGTTCGTATACTATTTCAGCTTCAAAACGTATAGAGGCAGAGTTGCTGAAACCATACCACCACTAAAAGTACTAAATTTCCAAATAGGAATAATAATAAAAGTATGGTTAGGAGTAATCATTTATTAAAATACACACACACACGCACACACACGCGCGCGCGCGCGCGAGAGTGCGGAGTGTTTAATTTACGAATGCCAATTACTGGTAAACTACTCTTTATATAAAAAATATTTCAGATAGGAACTGAATGGTTTCGAGGGTTCATAATCTGATGTAATTAGTTTTTTGTAGATAGACACGTAGAAATCATATGAAAGTGACCCATACGTTTTCTTAAATAGTATCGTATAATTTTTAATTCACAAATCGATGCAGCTCGTTACTACCTATAAACTTGTACTAAGCTATTTATGCCGAAGAATTCTGTGTTCGACAACAATTGCGAAGCCTAAAGAAAATTTTTGTATGATATTCTGCTAAATGTTTCAAACTTTTTCATTTTTCAAATATGTGCATATCAAAATTGAATAATTTGAATATTTGCAGATGTACATTGGAGGGTGGTGTTGGTGGTGCTCGCAGGCATAATCAGTAACGTGACAGCAACCTCTAGTTGTCCCTGGGCGCAACATGTGGTCGACCTCGAGAGCTCTTGTATTTGCGACTACAACCTGGCCAGAGAATTATCCGTTCAGTGTGACATCGTTGACTACGAACAGCTGCTGTCCGCCATGCGGCGTCACGCGTCCAAAGCCACTGTGGATCTGCTGTATATAAATAACAGCACCATAGGAACGTTGAGGAATAACTCCTTCGCCGCGGTACAAATTAATAACATGCAACTATCCAGTTGCCAAATTAAGGTGGTCGAACCGGAAGCGTTTAAGGGGCAAGAGAACTCCTTAAAGAGTCTGAATCTGAAATATAACGAGTTGACGGAGGTTCCTAGCAACACTTTAAAAATATTGAAAAATCTGACCGTACTGGACCTTTCAATGAACAAAATTACGAGAGTAAACGACAATGCGTTTACGGGATTGAAATTAGTCACACTAAAGCTTTCAGATAACGAGGTTACTCTTGCACCAGCGTCGTTTCGCGGCTTGGAGAGGTCGTTGAAGAATTTGAACCTGAAAGGCACCAGGCAGAAGAAGGTGCCAGAGGCACTTAGGGGTTTGAAAACGTTGGCTTTTCTCGACCTGTCGCATAACAGTATTCGAGAACTGCCCGGATCCGCTGCCACAAAAGCTTTCGAAGGACTGGAATCGTTAACTGGACTGAATCTTGAAAGGAATTTGATACAGAGTATTGGACCCGATGCGTTTCATGGCATCAAGAATACGTTAAGTTCGTTGAGCTTGTTGAATAATCTTATTCCAGACTTTCCTACAGCTGCTATTAACAGTGTTCAAGACCTTAGGGTGAGTTTCCGAATAAATCTTTAAAATGTTAAATTATAGCTATTGTTAAGTTAAATTAGACGAAGATGCAGAAAACACAAATACCATTAAATGATGGAAAATGGCATTCGATACAGCACGTGCATTTTTCTTCTTCCAATTGAGAGGATACATGGGTATTAAACGGTTAAAATTAAAAAAAAAAAATTAAAAAGAGTAATAACTCAAATTATTTGTAATTTTTATAGTTCTTTACTGTAAAACTTAAGTGAAATACAAAGCGCTAAAAAGGGCGCTACGCATAGGGAACATGATTCCAGATGAATCGGAAAGCAAAATCGTTGAACATTGATATTCACTTACTCAAATTCTACAAGATAGAACTTTAAAAGGTTGAAACATTTTAATAAAAATTGGTAGTTATGCAATAAATATCAATATTTTCCATTTTTCCTGAAAAAATTTCTTGAGGAACGTTCGTTAAATGTTTTCAAAATTGTACCATCTTAATAATCGAGTTTTATTATCTGGAGAAAAGTGTCGTGCAGGTTCAGTTAAAAGTTAAACTACAAATATCGATCCTTTCTCAAATTATGATGTTTACCGTTTTGAGAAACATGGTTTTTGAGAAAAACGGCTTTGAAGTTTTAAACGTTGCATGTTAATATTTATATTTCGCATTGTAACTTCCGTAATTTTGCGAATTATTTTTAAAATACTTCGAAGGAATAAGGTTTTCACAATAGATAAGCGAAAAACAAATTTTAATTTTTAAAATTTAATATACCCTTGTACCTCTTTAAGAGGGAGTAATTTTACCAATAACTGACTTGTATAATTTTTAGAAAATGTATTACAATTAATTTGTACTATAATGGCTAATCATTTTTTTTCAATTAGGTATTAGATATTGGATTCAACCTGATAACCGAACTACCTGAGGACGCCTTCCAAAACAATCCATCGATAACTCTGCTGGCGATCGATGGAAATCCTTTGTCGACCGTTCCAGAAGAAGCTCTCGCACGATTGAACGGAACACTTAAAGGTCTGAGTTTAGGAGGTCGATTTCTGGTCTGTGATTGTAGATTACGTTGGATCGTCGACTGGATAAAAAGCAGAGATCTGCAAGTCACTAGTCGGGAACGCGAACCACAGTTTTGCGGAAGTCCACAGAAGTTACAGAACAAAAGATTTTACAACATTGATATAGAAGGTAATAATGTGTGCATACAAAAAGAGTGCTTTTATATAAAATGATCCAAACAAATTTTTATTGCTCCAATTGAAAACGATATATATAAAAATATATGTATATACTTTTTTTTGTAATCGATCTTTAGGTGCTTTCTTTAACTTGAACATTTAAAATGATTCCGTTTATCTTAATATTACGAAGAAACGTTAGAAAAAGAGATTATTTCGACTCAAAAGAGAAATATTGCTATAAGGTGATCATTTTCTTAAAAATCGTATTTTTAGAGATTTCAAGATTCACTATAACTTTTTTTTTTTAATGGAATAATATATTTGTATTGCCATATTGTTGAAACTAAAAGAACGAGTCCAACCATACGTATCATACCGACTTCCAAATGACCTTGAAATAGCAAGAAACATGTTTTATAGATGATTTGTACCTATTTATTTTAGAAGATATTCACAATGAATTATTTATGTTTTGATCCTCTAACTTTATTATTTCTACACACGGACTAGTACAAAGAATTGGTTTGTGCAATAAAAAAATTATATAGACCCATAAAGAAAAAAAGAGCGCAGCTGCACTTTACAATCGCATCAATGCACAATAGTGTATAAATGTAATGCAAAAATTTAGAAAATATAACACCGTTTAATTTTGTTCTATCTCTAAACATTTTAAAGATATATCTCTGATCAATTATATGAAACAATCTGTTTAAATCAGTTTTTAATCCGTAATTTTCTCTGACTAACCTTATAAAATGATCTGCCAGAAATGACCTGCGAAAGGACTCCAGAAATCATCGGAATAGGCACAGTCGAGAGCGTAGACACTAGGGAACCTACAGTATCCATCGGAGTAGCCAGCAGTTATAATTCAACCACTCGCCCCTCTGTCAGTATAACAACTGTAACAACGGCAACCTCGTCAACTACAGAACTTCAGAGTACGGAAATACCATCTTCCACCAGTCCGAGAACTGTCACTAACAGACCAACAGTTGCACGAACGGGAAACGTGGTGATAATGAGGACCACGTTGTCTCCAGTTAAACACACTCAGGACCACTTGCAACAACACCAACCAAGACCGCCATTGGTTCTCGGTTCACCGCTTTATAAGTCGAAATCGAGTGACAAAGATATCATAGTTAAGGATGTGCTCAGACAAGATAATGCTGTAATTATATACTGGGACACTGAAACGACCAATATTTTGGGATTCAAAGTGATTTATAGATTGTTCGGAGACAGTAGTTTTAAACAGGCTCCACCTCTGGAAGCCAGCGAACGAGAATTCAAAATTAAGAATGTTCCTTCACAGGTAAAGCAATTTAACAAATAATTGATACAGAGGCTTATTAATATGACAAAGTTTCTGGAGCTCGAACATTATTAAGGATAATTAAGTTTAAACCAGGTTTACAATACGGATGTGACTTTACTATTTTAATATAATATTACAGAATACACGTTTTTGATGTTTCGTTCGTTCAATTTTCCTTATTATTAAGAGGGCTCCAAAATCTCTAACAAAGGCAAAGAACTTGGAGTTTCTTCCAGCATTTCAGTCGCAATTGACGTATCATAAACCCGAATCACACCGTTGTGAGTAATCGATACCGTTACCCTCGGTTTTTCATAAATCTAGTGACATATACCTCAAGAAAATCACTTTCTCTCTAAGGGTGAGAGGTTTGGCGTTGGGCGTTGATCAAGATCCTAATTTGGTTAGGAGTCTTGGCCTTCCACCCAAACCTTACCACCGTCAAAAGGGCCGAAATTCAACCCTTAGAGGAGTAAGTGCGAGGATTAAACGCAGCAAAACGAAAACCGAAAAATGAGAATTGATTAAAGGCTCACACAAGCAAGACAATAGAATCGCGTAATGTAATTGCGTAAAAATAAAAAGTACAAGTTTAAGCGATCAAACATTATTCATTAATTCAAGGCGACGTGTCAGTATTAAACAAACATCGTATCGCTTACTACAGCGACCAACCCGTCTTTCAATTCAAATTTTAATTATTTGAGCCATATAAAAGATTGAATGCAATTTAATAATTACTCCTTTGTATACCATACAAATTGTTTTTAATATTAAAAATAGTGATTCTGTAATAGTTCTTTTCCTTATTTGCAACAAATTATAATTCTTATGTTCATTTCATTCTCGTAGGAATGTATCGTAGTTTGCGTGGTCTCATTGGAAGAAAGTAACATCACTCCGGCAAATGTACCTTATAACCAATGCAAAGAAGTAAGGACGGAAAATTCACCTACATCCAACATGGACAAAATTACTATTGCTGCCAGTGCAGCAATATGTGCTACTATAGTGGTCGCTGTGATAATATTCATTGTCGCGAATCGGCGAAGGGCCAGAAAACTTCACACCCTTCACAGTATAGATCAGACAAAAATGGGAGGACCGATTGCTGGATTGCCTGTCAACTGTTGCGCTACCGTTGGTCCTACTCCCAGTCCTGGTGGGCCATTATCCTCAATGGCAACTCTCAGTGCTTATAATGCTCAAAAAGAATGGGATCAAGTGTCTGCGTATAGTAATAGAAGCATACCAAGGCCAAGAATATTTCCCATAGATCGACAAGGTATAAAAAATATCAAATTCAAAAATTTTCATTTAATAAAGAATTTATAAGATAAAAAAAGAACAAAAAGATACAAAGGAATATATTTTATAGTTTTATCTTAAAAGTTAAATTAGAATACACAATTTCGCTAAACTCAAGTTTATCTACTACGCAACTATTTTCAAATGTCAATGTTTAAGGAAATATGAAAAAAAAAAAATACAATATATCATAAAATTTTGTATTCCTATTGCTATTGATAATTTTATTTTACATTTTCAATTCGTTTTCATATAAACAACTGCATCTTTCCCGGTTGTATTGCGCAAATTCAGTTATGCTCTATGTATAAAACGTTATCGAAAAGAATAGACAAAGATTCGAAAAGCACACGAAACATATTCGTTCATATCGTTTCTAGGTTCGATAACCAGAGCTTCTTGTATCGACGATATTAGATCTCAAACAGGACATTACAGCGGAAAAGTATCAACTCGATCCGTAGTCGATGGTCAATCTCAGCACAGTTTCTCCAACACATCGGCAAGATACTTTGGAAACAATACTTTATCTTCTAACCTTGCTAATACAAGATCAGGTTTGTCCGATTTGAAAGTTAGATGAAAAGCCTAATTCTATTTTTATAATTAGACAGATAAACAGGCCCTTTTTACAGAACTGAGGCAATCGCGACAATCTCTGGCAGCAGCTTCTGACAGAATATCAAGGACTAATTTCTCGCCAAGTCATATGCCACCGCATTCTTCATCCAGAAGGCAAAGACCAAGATCGTGTAATCGTACGTTGGAGCAAAACCCGGCACGGCCAGGCAGTCGATACAGCATAGCCGATTCAACGCACACTATCAACAATTATGAAGAGAATAATTGGACTGATCATGACATGGACATATATATGGCGCGTAATCCAACTACTAGGACTGGTCTCATGCCTCTTTGATTCGACACATCGTGTGTGTGCCTGTGTTTCGTGTATGAGTGCATACGTGCGCGTACGTGCGCGTACGTGCGTGTGTATGTATGGTTTTGCTTAAACGTGTTCAGTAACATTTTTTCTTTGGAGCACTCAATTTGCTCTCACTCATGTATATGTATCATAAATAACATGACATTTTAGAAAATGCAGAGTTCGTAGATACCATAGCGTCTCTAGAGTAACGATTCGAGTTTGCGTTATTACAAGTATTATTGTGTGTAATGTATGTATTAACGTAACAGCACGAACGAGAATGTTATAAAAATGTGTAGCTTTAAGAAACTCGATATAAAACAAAAAATATCTCAAGGTGCACGTTTAGAAATACGTTTTATGTGTGCTTGAATGAAATGTCTAATCTTAATCGGTTTAGGCACATGATCTTTCGGAGCAATCGTAGCAAATAAGTGTCGTAAATGAGTCAAGATTAATGTGCACGAATGGTGGATGTGTTTTTATCCAAAGACTGTATCATAAACAAGCATCTATCAAAATCTGTATTGCATTTAATGTTCCGTGCTTATAGGTATATGTTTGCAAAACACGTATCAACGTTAAAAGTGTTTCGTAACACGTGATATGAGATTTTTCCAACAGATATAGAACAATTTTGTATATTTTTAACAAAACAATAATTGATCAATTTTAACATTCGGATGGAAAATCGAAACTGAAAAATATACATGGCGAAGCTGTGTGTAAGATCTTTTTCAAAATATTGTGTAAAATTAGATCTAATAAAATTCATCTTAACGAAGAAACAGTACAATTTCTTATTTTTAGATTCTAGCACATTGTATAAATACATGATAAACTTAAAAAAAAAAAGAAGAAATTTACATATCTTATTTTTTACTGTACAAATTATTAATAAAATGTGCAATACTTACCCAGGTATGTAAATATTTCTTTCCCACCGAAACCTGACTTCTTGCACGAACTCGTACCATAATTGTGCCAATGCTGCTGCACCTCCAAGATTGTGCGTACAATGTGCCGCAACAATCGCAAGACGCCATACTAAGCTATCCATTACACATGTTTTGACACCTTTCCATTGGTCTTCGTCTACGTTACATATGGTCAAGTCACCATATGGAGTTTTCTATAATACCAAATAATTATTAAATAATTTTCCAATAATGATTATTAAATATTATTAAACATTTTTATTAAATTAGTTATTTAATATCTTTCTCTTATTTCTGAAAGAAATACCAAATAAAGTTTTAAAGAAATTATCACTCACAGAGTTTTCGTCTGCATCAGGGAAAAGAAAATACAGTATTGGCAATAGTATCTCCTCCGATATCGGTCCTTCTATGTTTTTATTTTTCTTTGCGCTTGCTTTACCAACAACCCTTGAAATTGTTGGTATTTTAGATTCAGTCAGTACATTGAAAACTGAACCGAAAGTTTGATCATCTTGTTGGGCATAAATTACAGCATCCCCAAGCAAATCTACTAAGGTTTTCTCATTATTACAAAGATGTAAAAAATCCGTTAAGTACTCTCCAAGTAAGCAAGCTGGTGAAGAAACCATTTTTACTTGCACTGACCACTCTGGTGCTAATTGTGGTTCTAAGTCGGTAAAGCCTTCGCTATCTACCACAACGTTCTCTGACATTTCCGGCCATGTAGTAAATAAATGGAGTTCTCTGAAATTCATCAAAAACATTCGATCGATTCACGAATTCCACTACATTGATTATTACTTTTTTGTTGGTATATAAAAATCTTACGCAATTGGATCAAATGTGGCTCCAAATGGTAGCTTTCCAAGTTCAGCTACACCTAATGCTTCTCCTTGCATGAAGTCAAAATCTGGAGGTTCTTGAGTCCATGTACTACTAGTCCAATCTTTCAATAAGTAAGAAAATCTTATGGATATCATCACTGGATCGAGTCTTATCCCACAACCTTCTCCAACTTTTTGTTTAAATAAAGCAAGTAAACCTAAAAATAGTTTGTGTTCATAGCAAATTATCATGTAAGTACATAATTGTAATTGTATAACTAATACAATTATTTCTATACTTTTCTTTTAGAAAATGTATTCATACCAGTTAGGTATTTGCAGCGTGAAGGTATTTTTTTCAAGTGTACCATGTCAAAGTGGATACAAATTCCTTTTCCAATACTAGTTCCAAGATACATTTTTTGCCATGGTTCTTGTACTTGTACCAGTGTAGGTATATCACTACAAAAACATTGTAATTGTAAGAATAAACAGGTTTTACGGAAATATTAATATATATAACATTAAACAAATAATGCTTCTAATTACCAATTAGCATTAGTTGCTGCAATTGCAAGAGAACTAAGTAAAATTTTAATTTTAGTTTCATCCATAACAGAATCTTTCTTTGAAGATTGTAAAACAAGGAATTCTCTAATACCATAATAGCAAGCTATTTTTAAATGATTTCCATCGATTCTAACAAAATCATTTGATGCATTTAATGCATCCTTTTGACATTGTATTTTCTCTTCTTCACTCTCTTCTAAAGGACTATCAGTATCGTTTGCTTCTAATTTCAATTTAAAGTGCTTTAAAGTAAATTCTGCGTCTGAAATAAGAAAAAGACATCTGTTTGCATCAATTTTGTTATTCATTAAATAAGAGCACATATTTTTATCTATTACAATTTATTTTACTTTCGATGAGGTTAGAACTATAAATATATATACAAACAAACCAGCAAAATTAAGTTTTTCCGAATTCTCTTTCCATTGATAATTGACAAAATCACCAGACTTCAAACAACGACCTATTTTTGTATTGGGTAATTTCCATTCATGCATAATTTCTTCCAGTCTTGCAATGAACACCTCCCATTCTGATGCCGTTGTAAAGTCATGATGATAAAAATCTTCGATTTCAACGTTGTTCATTCTTTAAATACTGTAACACTTTGAAAACGTTGTTTACGGGCAGACTGTTTAATCCCTTTTTTGAGGTTAATTGTTTAAGATTTATTCATTATCTATTGAGTTACAATTTCTTCTAAATTGCTCTTAGAGAGAGCACTACTACACATTTCTAGCAGATTGGTTTACTTATCTTCCAATACACTTTTTGTCCCACCTCATTGGGGCAGACTGCGGATTCGTCGATGCTTGCAATTCCCAACGTTACCGATTCAGCATAGGGTAAGCTTACTATTATATATTAGTAGTGGTTGAAATTAAAACTAAATATTTCAATGAAATTGTAAATACAGTGTAGGACAAAATATCATATAATCGTACATGAAGTATGGAATTCTATAATTCTACATAGTTGCATTAGGTTGATTGGAAAGTTCTATCATTTTATTTTTAAGGAAAGGAAACAGATTGTCCCGATGAAACTTTTATCATTTAATCTATGGTATAATATTTATTATTACTTATTATTGTCTTTTAAGTACGTAGTCATTTATTCACCCCCTTTGTGTGAAATTTCCACAAAATTTTTCGATTAATCCAATATTTGTTCATCACTACAGGTTGCTTTCTTACAGGTGAACAAACATTTGGGGAGGTAATTTTGAGCGAAAACTATTAAGTTGTTATATTTTCTGACTGACATGTCCCGATTGTGTGAAAAAATAATTATACCCAAAACTATAAATCTTATCTTATTATTTGAGGGAAATTGAGCTCCATAAACAATTACTTTTTAATATAAAAGGTTGTTTTCCCTATTCAAAACTTACAAATGTGTACATATGTATTACTATATTGATACACTTTGTAAGATATATTAATATTACTCGATTTGTTGTGTTTAGGCTCATTTTAACCGGGAAAATATTATGAAAATTATGGAAAAGGAAATTTTCGTCATTGAATGACGCATTGCAAAACACGTTATCTAAATTAAACATCACATCTCGCTTATTCTGGCAACATCTATTCATTTTCTTCGTCAATGTGTTAGGTTTTGGTATGATGAGCTAAAGGCATTGACAGGTTAGGATAGTACGTTTAAATTTAATACGGGTGTATTAATTTGTAAATGAATCACACGAGTTAATATGCTGCAGACAAAACTTCAAAGAATTGTAACGGTACTTTCTCAGATTCTTAATTACAATATTTTATCAAAAAAGCTACAAAATACAACTTTATTTGTAATTTTCATATATGACTTCTTTGAATATGTGAAGGTCATTTAAGTTTATGTACAGTGTGACCCGTTTAACTAGGAACACACGAACATCTCGCAGACCGCCGAAGTGAATATAAAGAAATTGTTATTTTAAAAGTTGTTCGACATAAAATAGAATATTATGTGGTGTAAATAGTTTTTCCGTGTATGAAGTTATAGAAAGGATTTCAAAGTCAATTTAAATTTTTTAAACGTGGTACTAGGTATATATTTTCTTTATTCACATGTATTTTATTCGTAATATTGTATTTGTTAAATGGAATATAACGGTGTACCGCATAAAGTCATTCAATGTATTAAAATGGCATAATTAATGAGATCCGAAGCAGTCAATGCACATCACGTTAAGTTGAACCTTATCTATTTCTGAATCACCACTTTTCATTAAATTTGTGTGTGAAAAAAAAATGACTCGAAAAAATATTTGACACGTATTTTCTTTTATCGGTCTTCGTTCATGTTCAAAGAGTGAAAATAACTATCAAAGTTGGGGTATCAATAGATGTTTGGTCCAATATTTCGGAAACTATTAGAGATAGAGATCATGTATTTACATGATGTAAATGTATAGATTGTGTGTTTCTTAATAACGAATTCATCTATATGATGGTTTTTAGAAAATACTATTTGTTTAAATAATATTACAAAAAATATGTTTTCATTAATTTTTCATGCAAAATGTTAATCTATTTTCATGTAAATTGGTATACAAATACTCTTGACTAAAGTATAATACAAAGTAAGGATAAATTGAAACTCTGATCTTTTACATTATAATAAAAAATTATTGGTCTTATTTTACGTACATTCTGTCCAAAATTCAACGGTAGATTACTTATGGCCGTGAAAGATAAAGTTTTATAACATTTCAATCAATTCAATTCTTGAATGGCCAGAATTGATTTTGAAATCAATTAACATTGCTACCAACGGTTAAAGATAGTGAAAATCACACGTTTTTGGGACTTCCGGGCTGCAATTGTAATTTTTACATATTTCGATGCCTGCCGCTTGTTTTTGCATTGACTAACTGCGATGAAATTTTCAGTATGCATACGACTGGCATGTTACAAAACGTATATTTAAAATTTTCATTAGGAGCTCAGATATAAACGTTGTAAAAGTTATTGTTACAAACACGCAGCCATTTCTCCACACATAACATTATCATAAGTAACAGTAAATAATAACAGTACTATATTATATTTATTATATAACACGATTACATTATCATCATTATCATCATCATGATTATTATTATTATTATTACTACTACTATTATTACTACTACTATTACTACTACTACTACTACTACTATTATTATTATTATTATTGTGGGAGTGCGACGGAATGAACGTATTGTAATGTGTGGATGTGGTAGCGTGGTCGAGTCGCTCGAGGCGCTGATGCTCGGCAAGCGAACGGCGGAGGCTTGTGAGGTCGTGTTGTGTTTTTCCGGGCTGGAAAACGACGGTAATCCAGGAAACCACGGCATTGTTTTTCTGGCAAAGCAAGAAGAGAGCCGCTAGATTTTGGTGTGAGAGTAGATTATTTTCTATTATCATCACACAGTCGTAAGGGCGTACATTTATTCGAGATAAACTATTAATAAAGACAATTTCAACCGTTACGGTCTGGTCCGTAACATTATATTCACTATTTTCTTCACGATTCTAACCGATTGTATTAGGGTGTCCCATAAGTTTATATGAACATGCAGGCTTATCTATTAGCCGTACATGGCGTCGGTTTCAGTTGATCCAAAGCTTTTTTAAAGTACGTTTTGTTGATGACACAGTCTCTTTTAAACCTTTTTTTCTACATCGTTCAATATGGATAGCTAAAAAAAGCATTTGAGGTATGTTATGCTTCATTGCTTTAAAAAAAGTAATAGTGCAAAGAATATTGCAGGCAAGATTTGTACCGTTTATGGGAGTGGTGCTACGACTATTACGACCGTCCGCAATTGGTTTAAGAGATTTAGAGCTGGCAATTGTGAATTGAAAGATGAAAACCGCAGCGGCCTCCTAATAATTTTTTCATAATTTTGTGTACACGTCATTTACTAAACTGTGACTTCTAACTTCTAAAACAGAACTCTGGTCATTTGGTTTAATTTAAAAAAAGTTATTGTTTTAAAGGGTGTCCGAATATTTTTATGACTGACTGTATATTTTTGTTGTTCGAAGTTTCAGTAGGAAGCGTTCGAATACTTTCGTGAACTATATGTACTGTAAATACATACAATCACAGAAAAACGTAGGATATCGAGCAAAACATTTCTACTGTTCGTCCGCTGGAAGAAGGCTAGGCAAAGTATGTATGTTCTCATGTTGCTTGTTGCTTACATTGGCCGAGGACAATGAGGAAGATCGACAGTGGATCATATCCAGACCGAGTGAAATAAAATAACTTCACATCATCGGCGTAGCCTTTCAATCAGTGTCAACTATTAACAAATTGAACGATTTAAATTAGCTACCATTTTCTAGACATTTCTGATTATTTGGTAAAAAAAATCTTTTGAATAATAATTAATCAATTTCTAATCCGCTACAGAAATGAATATTAAAAATTGATTAAAGAACCTAAAATTATAACAAAGCAAGTTATTAGTAGAATTTCACCAACTTCGTGAAGAAACTGTTGCTAACATGTAGAAAACATTGAGCAACAATATTGGGAGCAAGATAATTTAGTAAAAGAAATAATGAACACTTTAATATCAGATAAAGAAAATAGCGACACAGAAACAGTTGATTCACCCGATTCAGAGGACAGCAGTTCCTTGGAGGATTGTAATGTAAGAAAACGTGAAAATGATAGTTATTTTAATTTTAACATGACTTTTTTCTGCGCAAATTGTAATTATGCAGAGTTTATCTCCATGAAAATGAGTTTGAACAGAATTATACTATTTTCAGTAAAACGAAATACAAATTAATTCTTTTAACTACAAATGAATTTGAAGACATTAATTAAGAACGATCTGTGCGAAATCACGTTTAATCCTTTCATTCCGAGCGCCAAATACATCTGGCATTTACGCGAGGACCTGTGGGATCTTAAGTTCAGAAAGATAGAATTAGTAGAATAAAGGGTTAGATTAATTTTTTCTTCAGGAGAATGTTGCGTCGTAGATTTGAACAAGTGATACGTTCAAAGGTCTTGACACTGTGTATATTGCTGGTTCGTTGATTAATACCACTAATGTATTCACGTTTGTGAATGTTTCAGTATATTTACATAAGTTCGAATTACGTACTGTATTCTTTATATGTTTAGTTTGATCGACATATAAATGATCGCTTTATGTACTGTATACGTATATGTGTGTTTCTTGTATCTCTTTTATCTTGTATGTATCTTTACCTATGTACCTACTGTATCTTGTATTTACTCCGCAGCGTGAACAGGTATTTTATACCAAAAAGCGAAGTCCACTTCTTACGATTCTGATGAATCGTAGACAATTACTCCTTGGTCACTTCTCCATGGGCCAAGAATAAACCACCCACCTTGAAATTTTCAGATTGACAGTGTGGTGGTATATTCTTGTAGCGGATGAATCAGGTCCAAGGAATAAACTCTCTTAACAGGACTTTGTAACGACTTTGTAACTATGTACGTGTGAGTAACTTTATGATGCGTCAATTGCTATTGACATTAAGGGAACGGGTACCAGAAGATACATGGAACGCAGAAATGAAGAGTTTCTGTGATCGTAAAACCTTCCTAGGGATAGATGCAGTCTTACAAAAGACCATAAAAATAAAGGGTCCCAAAATAGCATATGGTCGGTCCGTATTATAAAGTCGAATCTTAACGATACGGCTTTGTTTAGGCGTCAGCAAATTAAAAGTTCAAATTTTGAAAGAAAGTCTTTCGCGTATGCTCACTTCACACGTCAACGTTAACGACGAGCGAATTGTTGTAGTAATGGATGACGGAAGGTAAAGAATGAACGTTGTCACGAGTTTACATAACAAATAAACTTAACTTTATTTAAAAGACTGTGAAACGAGTAGTATGTTTAAACTAACGAAATTACTGATCGTACTTTTGAAGGTATAATTGTTTTGAGTGTTTTGAAGAATTTGCTGTTTTTGGAAAAAACTCTTCCTTAAATCACCTAGGTGGAAGTGTAACAATGGGGATGAATTACGCTGATTGGTTAGTGGAAAGTAGGAATAGAAAGTGGTAGTTTTTTCTAATTGGTTATTTTCTAATTAGAGTGAGACGTTTGCCAAGTAACCGCCTCCAAACTGACAGTTACCCTTAGGTACCGCGAGTACCCACCAGTGACGTGTATCGGACTTTTCCAATGCCTTGACCGTAGCAGGTAATACTTTATTATGCTCTTTGACTCAGCCCAGGCAAACGAAATTAAGGCGACTAAATTAAAAACTCCTAATCCTAGTACAAAGGGGCAATTATCGCTATACAGTTAAAAAAGAGAGAAACATGTATTAATACAATAATTAAATAACGTTATTCTGCTATGGGTTCGTTGAGAATTTCTTAGAGTACTTAAAACTATTTATAGTGTAAAATTTCCGAACCGTCTTTATGAGGTGCAGCAACGCTGATCGATTCGTTTACAGCTCGATGACTTTATACGTTTTGCAGTTATATTTTTTAGAATTAATTTTACGCTGTAACAGGCTTGCATTGCAACAGAGAATCTTACCTAATCAGCTAATTATATAGAGTGACGAAAAAAAGTATTCATACACTGTCAACTATAAATCTAAAATAATAACTTCTAAAATACTACTCCAAATCAAAAATTTTTGTTTGCGTGAAAATATTGTACAAGAATTCAGCTTTAAAAATAGGTGTATATCGTAATCAATTAACAGCTCGTTATAAAGTTAATAAGAAATAACAGAATAAGATTAAAAAATTAGCAGAAAAGAAATATGTATACACTTGTTTCGTTTATAATTTAAAGATTTTAATAAATAAATATTTGATTTACATATTCATTTTATTGAGTGTTTGTACTTGTATGACCTGCAACCGCTAGGCCGTCATAAATAAATCAAATTGCGTGTAAACGGCCAGAAGCGTGGCAAGCAGATTTTCGACTTTTACCAAACCACCAGATGCGCAACCCTCGGATATGAGGCAACCACCTGAGGGACAACGTCCAGCAGTCGCACCCTCAATGGAGACTCCCGCCAAATTCATCGCGACAGCGTCAACCTCTATCAACACTACTCTGAAAGACTTTTAACACTCCTACCACTAAAATCGCAACTAATGGCATCAAACACATCCACTTACAGAAAATAGTAACTGACCAATCTACAACATAAAAAAGTTGATGTAGAAACAAGACATAGAATGAACATTAGAACTCGTCCAGATTTTCCAGAGAACATATCACAGTTAGAACTCAACCGTCTTTCACACAAAATACATTCTACACTTAGAAAGCATTTAACTCTAGTGAAACTTTCCGGAACTTTATTGGGAGAGCGCGATGCGAAAAACTATCATTTCTGATGCCTTTTAGTAGTTGTATATGCGTCGCAGCGTCGACAGTTAATTATCGACGATTAAACGACGCGGAGGAACTTCAATCGTTGAAGTCCTATCAAATTTGTATAAGTGGACTGTATTTTGTATATCGAATGATACCAAGTGTATTCTTGTATTGTATGTTACGAAGTGAATACTTCAGTGGTAAGCTACGAAGTATCGAAGTATCCTCTCACCTCCGATCGTGACAGAACCGATCCGAAGTCGGATTGAGTGCGCTGATTGGTCCCCTTTGATTTTTCAATCAGCGCATTTTTGCCATTTCTTAAAATTTAAGTAACGCCCTTTAGCCAACCCTTCTCAGAGCGGGGGTGAGGGCACTGTCTAAGTATGGAGGGTTTCTCGAAGGTTCGATGGGTCGCGGAAATTTCCTCCAGGTTGACTCTTGACTACAAGGACCGTTATACACATGTTTTGGTCGATCTTTCGGAAATTCCGAGCTTATGACCTGGTCGGCTATTCAGACGAACGAAACGAAATTCTAAAGCTATTGTGTAAAAACTCAAAATGATTAAAATACCTTTACTATCGCGAAGGCAAAAATTGCCGGTTATAGAAAAATATAACTCTGAAACTATTAACGAAAATAAACTGTCTGTCACGTCCATGTCATAAACTAACCTTCGAGAAGCTTTAATTACGGTGTTCCGTATTGTGGGATTGAAAGTTTTGAGAGATCAGAGCACGAACAGGTGTAAAAAGAAAAAGGAAATATATTTGAAATAATAAACAAAAGGAAAATAATACAATGAACTACACAACTATACATTAACTACACTAAATAAAACTACACGCTCTCCCAGATTCTGCACGATATCACGCTGTCCCACACTAGACTCCCGCGACTCTCGAAAAAAAACACATACACATCTCAATCTAGCCGTTCACTCATAGCCACGGAGAAACATAATACGGTGGTTTCCCGGGCTACCGTCGTTTACAGCGCGGGAAAACACAACACGGTCTCGCGGGCCTCCGCTGCAGCGACTCGACACACACACACACACACACACACACACATCCCCACCCATGTCTCAACACAACATTGTATATACATACATTCATGCTTTCACACTCCCACACTACAACATTATACATACATTCACGCTTTCACACTCCCACATTGTCGGACGGAACAATAGTAAAACAACGACGTGAAATAAGTGCACTTAAATAAAGTGTGTCCCAAAGTTACGAAAACGGGTATAGAAGAAAAGAACTTAATAAATAAATTACATAAGGATTGTAAATCTTTCCACAAAATTAGTGAAATTATGTAAAAAAGTCTTGCCATCATACATTATGTTGTTAACAAATATAAACAGACGTAATTTATTGAAGAATGACATAAAATTCTGGTACTGACGTGGGTAAATAATAAGACAGTGTGGTTACGTAACCAAAAATAAATATTTTTTACTCGACAATACTTATTGTAAGCAATAAAACTGGTGCCGTTTTTCCTACGCCCAGCCGTTTGACGGACATTCGGGTACGTCCATCTTTTGTATATTTTTATAGAAAGGGTGTGTGTGGCGGCTCACCTAAGTGCATCTACTTAGAACTGCATCCTCTTTTTTTGCCTAAAATTCCTTTTGGGAAAACGAATGAAAATCAGTCTTAACCAGCACGTAGTACGGAGCAGTTTGAAGGAAATAAATATAGCAACCACAGGTTATCATTTTTTCTTTTTTATTAAACCCTTCTCGGCTCGACCGCTAGTCATTCCTATCGAATCAGAAGTGGGATTACGAGAACATTTAGTGCGCAATTCGCGCAGTTTTGTGTTTTCCACGGCAGTCACAATATTTTGTTTGTGTTTCCGAGAAGAAGGAAAGTTTTAAATTTGGATAAAGGAACAATTTGAATAGTTTGTGCAGTGCGGATTTATAAAGACCCAATTTATTTTGTCAGATTTTGTGTTTTATTTTTTGAAGTCTTGTGATTTGTTTTGTGAAATTTTGTTGAACGATACAATTGTTCAACATGCCAAAAAAACCAACAGAAGCTCTTTCCGACTTTATGGTAATGGAATTGAAATAAATTCTTCGTGTCAGAAATGTATGTTAGCAGTGTTTTAAACTAGGTAAACTAGGATGTGGTGGTCAATCACTCTATTAGGTTTACTCTGTTCCGAAGTTCTGGGGTAAGTGCCGTGCTGTTTCTCACAGTCCTCTTACCAGAAGGCATCCTTGCCCTCCCCACTCCGTGGCCAGCTCCTTTAGGAACGACAATCACACCCTTAAGGCAACGCAACGTCGGGCTGCTTGCCACCCTCAAACTTTCTCTTGCAGTCTTCTAAACAAACATACCTACGACACCCGATAGCTACGTGACTTCGAGTCACTAGCCATCGCCGGATGTCTGCATATTTTCATTCACACTGGCCACACACAGACTAATTGTAAGTCCCTGCCATAAATCGTACGAAAGCAAAATAGCGTCGGGCTAATTGCCTTCGACGACCCTTGGAAAGACATCGTCGCTAACATGTAAGTACAGCAATGTCGAAGAATGAACTGATTTCTAGTCTGATCGTGGCATATCGAGATATCAACAGCCAGATTCCGATATTAATAGGCAAATTAAACGCCCAACAAACCGGTGAGGCAAGCGTACCTGAAGATTGAACGACCACAATTGTTTGCGCCAGTTTAGGAACGGCCTGTAGGAGTCAGTCAGAAAAAGTTTGAGTTCCTCAAAAGAGAAAGAGATTTGGTAGAGAGGAAGTTACGATTGGTCTAGACGGAAAGGCAGATAATGACTTCACCGTATTCTGATAGCGTTGCTACATCCACCGTTAATACAAAAGCAATAGTAGAAATATTGAGTATATACTCTGGGGAAAATGATAGTTTTATAAATTGGAAGCAACGAGTAGACATGATTAAGGATACTTATCATTTGGGCGAAAGTTCAACGAAATTATTAATTCACCAGCAATTACGTGGAAAAGCGTTGGATTGGTTCCACGCAAACCCAAATAACATATCTTTATCCGTTGCGAAACTGTTTGAGAAATTAAGACAAAGATTCGACCATAGACCGAACAGATTAGTCCTTCGTCGACAATGTGACTAACATACTTGGCGTAAGGAAGAGCCCTTCGTCGATTATTTCCATGAAAAACTATGTACATCTCGCCAAGAAGAGTTAGTAAACCTAATAATTGACGGAATACCAGACAAGAAATTGAAAAACCAGGCGTGAATGCATTGTTTCGAATTACCTAAAAAAATATTGAGGACATTTTCAAAGCTCAGCATAAAGCACCATGCTAAAAAAATGGGGATCGCGATAAGAGGGACGATAGACAATCAACGACCACAAGACCGAGAGAAGTTTCAACAACCCGCCGTAGTAACCTTTGTTGCTTTAACTGCAGTAAAATGGGCCATGCGCAGAAGGATTGCTGAAAACCGAAGCGTGACTGGGGTAAATGCAGTACTTCTCAGTATGAGTACTTCTCATCGTCTCGAGAATTGTTCTCACAAAATCGGACCAGCACCGGCAGTACCTGCATCGACGACAACCCATTTAATCGACAGCGACTGAAGCAGTATTTATGGTGACTGTTATTTTTTGGGCGCAGAATAGTCAAGGTAATACTATGGTGCGTACGATTTCAGCGATGATAACCGGATCTCCCGTTTCTTCGATGAAGCTAAGTGTTGTGCCGAAGAATTTAACCCCTTAATCTATGATTTCTTTTCCTACTTATACATCTAAGCATCAGTTACTTATTGTTTTAAAACAATTTTACGTACGAAACACTAATATATTATAGATTAATTATAATTGGCAAATCTTAATCTTGTAAATTAAACAGAAAGGTAGAATTAATATTAATGTTTGTTATTAATATAATTGTTTTTGTCGAATCTCAAGCAAAATTTGTGCCACGAGTCTAACTCGTTATTATAGGGCAAGGGGTTAAGCGTGCTACTAGGTCGAACAGTTCTTCGTTTTATGGACTTAATAAATTTCCGGTTAGCGTTAAAAGTATTTTCAAACCCGACGTTCAGGTTGACAACATAAATATAAGATTAAGCTTTTTAGTAGTTCCGGATCATACAATGTCTTATTCAGCGATGTTGAGCAGAGATTATATCACTTTCCCAAAAGTAAAAACTAGTTTAGGTCGTGCGTTTGGAATTTTTCGCGTGACAGCCATAACGACGTCGATGAAACCATTGCTTCGGAAAATCAAATCTTACAAATTGAGTACGTCGAACAGCCGACTATTGTTAAGAAATATTTAAATATTCATCCTCAGTTAGATTTGAAAACTACAGATGTACTACAGAAATTATATGTAGATGAGCAAAAAGTGAAAAGTAGTAATAGATATCCCGATAGTATGGAAATGGTCATCATGCTAAAATACGAGCAACCGATAATATTTAAGTCACGAAGATTGGCATTTGCCGACAAAAAAGAATTGTGTTCTATTTTAAATGAACTCTTGAAAGATAGCATTATTCATCCTAGAAATTCTTCGTATGCAAGTCCCATAGTATTAGTTCGAAAGAAAACAGGTGAATTACGCTTGGGCGTTGATTATCGCGAGCTAAACAAAATAACAATAAAAGATCATTTTTCGTCCCCACTAATCGATAACCATCTTGATCAATTAAAACACAAGAAGTTATTTTCAAAATTATATTTGAGGAATGGATTTTACCATATTAAAATGGCTGATAATTCGGTCAAATACACTTCCTTTGTTACACCTTTGAGGCAATTTGAATATTTGGGGTTGCCATTGGGGTTAATAAATGCATCACGTATTTTCCAAAGATTTCTAACCACAATTTTCCAAGATCTTATTAGAGAAAACAAAATTCTGTTATACTTAAACGATATTTTAGTAGCTACAAAAATCAATCGAGCAACATCTTTCGATATTAAAAGAAGCTCTCCAGACAACAACACCGTATAAATTTAATTTTCGTTTAGATAAATGTTCATTCCTATACAACGAAATAATATATTTAGGTGATTTAATTGACCAGCAAGATATAAGACCTAGTAGAAAGAATGTTGAGTCCGTGTTAAGTTATCCGATTCCTAAAAACAGCAAACAAATGCATTTGTAAGCTTAGCGAGTTATTTCCGTAGATTCATAAAAAATTTCTCGTTGACTGCATCATAAAGAAGTCAGCATCATTTAGCTTTGGATCTAAAGAACATGAATCGTTCGAGATTTTAAAGAAGCATTTAACAAACGAACCAGTTTTGGCTATATACGACCCCAATTTAAAAACCGAATTCCACTGCGAAGCTAGTGTTAGTGGTTTTGGATTCATTTTATTACAAAAACAATCCAACGGAGTTTTCAGACCAGTATTTTATTTCAACCAAAGAACGACAAGTGCGGAGTCTAAGTATCATAGCCTTGAATTAAAGTGTTTAGCCGTCATATACGCAATTAAATGGTTTCACATTTATTTGGCTGGCATGTATTTTAAGATTATTACCGATTGTGATAGCTTCCGTTTAACCTTAAACAAGCAAACAATTAACCCTCGAATTTATATAGATGGGCTCTACTCCTTCTTTTGCGTCTCTCTACGTCGTTATTCCCTTATAAGATATCACGGGGTTGTAAGGCCCGTGTTCACTTGCTCGTGCCGGCTTCGGAGACAGATTATCAGATAATTAAATCCTTTAACCCAGTTCGTTGTGATATTACGTGTTTTATGTGTGTTCTTCGTGTAGTACTGCTTTCTCGACATATTAGTCGTTTGTGATTTCTATTTGTTATTCTGATACTCGTTTTTTACTATGTTACTGTTACTGTTTTCTCTTGTTCTCGTTGCTCAGTCTGTTGCTATTGTTTCTCCTTTCTGTTACTTTGTTACTGTTACTTTCCTGCTGTTACTATCGTTTTCGATCGTATGTTATGTGATGAGGATGACTGAATATTTGGAAGAGAATTGTTGCTAGCCGCAGTGGTGGAAGTTTAAATAATTTGTAAGTATTAATAAGGACCTCAGCGGCCACGATCGAGGATTTTTTCGCGAAGGTTTTATGGTGGTTGCAAGATGTACATCACCTCGGTCTGGTGGCCAAATGTGACTAACGAATATTTCGTGCTTTATGGCTATAATTCGCCAGGCCAAGGCCTTTTTACGTTGCAAAGGTCGCAACACCTCCAAAATTATGATTATAAATTTTACAGCATAGAGCTGGAAACCGAATGTCGATGCATTAAGTAGGTGCCATAATATATTAGTATTAGAATTGAACACATTCGAACAAGTTTTAGCGTTAAAACAAGGTCAAGACCATCAGATTTGGAATTATGGAATTATTTAGAAAATACCGAACATACGTTTTATGAGTTACGCGATGGACTCGTTTATCACAAAACTAAAGATAGTAAACTAATATTTTATTTACTTGAATACATGGAGTCTAATGTAATCAGATAGTGTCATGACGACTTGGAACATTTAGGATTAGACAAAGTTTTCGAATGCATCAGTCTTACGTATTGGTTTTCAAAAATACGAGAAAAGATATGCAATCATATCGGCAACTGTTTGAAATGCATAAATTTTTCGCCCATTGAAGACAAACAGGAAGGATATTTACATTACATTTAGCAGAAGAGAGCCTTCCATTTTCTACTATTCATATTGGTCATTATGGCGTCCTAGAAAGAAGTAGCCGAGGACAAAAATTTATTTTAACTATAGTTGATGGTTTCACAAAATTTATTAAATAGTTTAGTTGTGAATCGCCTACAATAGAAGAGGTCGTAAAACATTTGAACGATTATTTTAGAAAGTACAGTAAATCGCGCAGAATTGTTAGTGATCGTGGCTCGTGTTTTACGTCCAATTTATTTAAACAATTTGTGAGTAATAAGTTTATAGCGTATTAGTTGCAGTAGGAACATCGAGAGCAAATGGACAGGTTGAGAAGTATCACCGAATTCAAAGTTTCGGGAAAACTCTCTCGACTTTTCACCTTGAAGGCTGAAAGTTGCCAGGTCTACATAGTATGTAAGTAGGCCTCCCGTTGGCGATCGCCATAAAACTGATGAAACAGTTACAAATAATCTAGTTTCGTCAATGCCTAGAAGATTACAAGTAATTATTAACATAAATGGATACTCAACAAAATATTAGTTATTTATTATATCTTATATTGTTCACAAAAATATAACTGTATGAATACTTTTTTCCGTCACTATATAAAAAGTAAAGAAATCATTCGGTTTGTTAATATGCAGTTGGTATTTTGAATGGGAAGCTTGGCCAATGCTGTGAAGTTATCGTTTTATTTCACTCGGTCTCGATTAGATTTACTGTTGATCCCCGTCACCGTCTTTAGCCAATAGATACAAAGCATGTAACGGTAGGGGAGCCAGTAGAGTGTGAATGTAAAACATTTTACCTAGCCTTCTTCTCGCAGACTAGCAGTGCAAATATTGAGTTCATACTGATGGATACGGTAATGATAGAAATGTGGCAATCGCGCGACAAATGAGAAACTGTTTTCAGCGTGCATTTTAGTTACTACACTGTCGACATTAAGAAATCATAAATGTGTGCATTCAATACGCTTTTCTGTTGTCGTTTTGTGTGATAATAAAGGTGATCACATTACACTTAAAGCGAGTGAATGAGAAATAAGACTTGCATAACTACCCAGTAGCAGATGTTTACAGTTTTCATTAGATTTTCATGAAATCACGAATGTTTTCTAGACGATATTATATAGTTAATAAATTTTATAATTATATCATGTGTAATTAAAAACAACTTTGGTAAGGTGGCATTTAAACTCATTTTCATAAACACGATCTCACTTGGAATAGTCTAATAAAAAATATTAGAACGTAAATTTTCACTAGTAGGTAGTTCATCCCATATACATATGTGGTCTAGCAGTGTCAAAAGATTACGAAGTTCTAGTCACTTCATCCAATATATGTATCTTTATGTGTGGATATAGCAAGATGTCTGTCGACTTTACCATCTTTGGTGGTTGGATTAAATATAATTCACAATCTCACCGCTCCAAATCGTAGAGGGCATAACAAAACCTCTAATTCTTTTACACGATCGGTACATCAGAACGTGGGACACAAAGTCCCGTAAGGTGATTGATCTATCCTGTACCATAGATGAGTAGTTAACCGGTAGATGTCGACCAATAGAGTATGTATGAATCTATGTACTAAAATACCAAAATAATTAATCATAAAAAGTATGTTCCAATTTGTAACCAATATATCGTATTGAGTTACAAATACTTTCTACTGCAGAATAATTTCTTTAATTTACAGAATAATTGTAATTCAGCTTTAATATATTAGAAACAATATTTTAAATATAGCAAAGTTTGTAATATTCACTTTTTGAAATTTTTAATTTTAAATTCATGCTTTAATTACAATACATTCGATGTTAAATATAATAATTCCGATATTGTTATAAATTATCTTCGCTTTTTATGAAATTAAAATTAAGACTAAATAAAAAATCTTCGTCTAATTCTATTAAGTAAAAGAGAAATTAAAACGAAGGCTCGAAGTATGTATTTCATATTCAATATTGCTCTGACATAAAGAAAAATGAAAGGAAGTGCATAGTACAAAATTCAATTATTATAGAATATCACTTATATTCGAAATATCGGACAAAAGTAAATAGTTGAAATTTATTCCTACTTTACATTTTTAATCAAATTCACTTATTTTGATCCAAATATTTATATTAGGCATTAAAAAAGTGAAAGAAAAATCAGAAACTTATTAAAAGTGTATAAACATGTAGCATTATGTTAAATATTCTTTCAATCACACTATTTTTGAGCAATTAGTAGTTATGTCTCTGAAATTTATGTTAACGTTTATGTATAAGGGAACAGCTTGGAGAGTCGCAACGTTTACTTTCCCAATAGAGTTCACGCTAATGCAATGTGCCGTACCGAGGGTTTCGATACGATGCATTAACAGACAGTACGGTGGTATTAGCGTACTATGCAGTTGCATCAAACGAAATCCGTGTGCTTTTTCCGTTTCTTCTTTGTGATACTACACGATATTGAAAGAAAATGTTACCAGAGTAAAATATATGCGTACATATCAACTCTATGGAAATCTTGATCAAAGTGCAGTGTGCACGACAGCGAGTTTTGGATAGTTTCGTGACGGGTGCATAATTGTTACATTCTACATAATGTAGTGTGAAGTGAAAATTTTTGAATTACAAAAATATAAATATCATGCGTGCTTTTACGCATGTACAGTGGCTTAGACTGGAAATCGTCCGCTACTTTTCTTGCTCTACTTTTGTTTGCAGAATGAAATATACGGACATGCAACATATATAACGTGTGCAAATACGTTCTACGTACATTATTTCATCATTATATAAAAAAGAATCGATAATTTGCTATAAAATGAATGAAAATTAATATTTTTAGTGACATCTAAGAAAATTAGGTCGCACTAAAAATCGTCCAGCTGTAACATTCGGGGATTTCCTGATCTAAAAAATATATTACCAATTGTTTTCGGTATTAATGTTTTTATCAAACATCAGGTTAGGCTGTGGTGCATATTTAAAGCGTTTTCAATCGAATGGAAAATAAGAAAAAAAAAACACAATAGAAATACAAAGAAACGAAATACAGAAATTTGTAATATTTCATTACAATCAGGGTAAATCCCAAAAAGAAATTGCGGGAAATGTAAATAAAAGTAGGACTACTGTACAACATATTCTGAACAGATACAAAAATGAAGGTTGCATTGTAAATAAATAAAACAAAAGTAATCGAAACATCTTGTGTGATTATGATGAAAGATATATTTTACGTCAAGTAATAGAAGATCCCAAGAAAAGTGCGCCAAGAATCGCTGCAGACGTAGAAAGGTAGTTAAAGAAGAAAGTATTATACATCCAGAAAATATTAGAAGAATTTTGCGAAAAGTTAAAATCATGGCCGGATATCACGACGCAAGTCCTACATTAGTGCGGAAAGCAGAGCCGTAAGATTAGAGTTTGCACGAAAATACATGAGTACAGATTTTTCTTTTTGGAAAACTGAAAACTGTGCTTTTTGCAGGCGAAAATACGTTTAACATAAGTGAATCCGATGGAGGAATCATAATCTGTAGAAAACTGAATTACAAATAAAAAAATATATAAATGTGGGTAAACTGCATTTTATCGAAGGAATTATGGATAAATGGGTATATTTAGACGTTTTAAAAAGAAATTTAAAGGAAAATGCTGAAAAATTGGGTATTTTAAATACATTTCAATACTACCGGGTCAATGACCCAAAACATATAACTACAATCGTAAAACAATCGTAAAACTGTATAATTGTCCTAAAGCCATCGAAATTCCACCCCAGCGTTCGGATTTGAACGTAATTGAAAATGTATGGTAAAAATTGGAAATTGGAATCCGACAACATCACATTAGCAATAAACAAGGCTTCAAAAATGCATTGTTGACAGAGTGGACGAAAATTTCAAGTGATTATAATACGGAAAATCTAGTAAAATCGAGAATTAGGTTAAAAGTTGTAGAAAATGGTAGAAAACTACCCAAAAAGTAATATATTTACATATTTTTTAAAGTTAATATTTAAGTTTTCTGAATAAAACCAGATGGCCGACTTTTAGTGTGACTATTCTTACTGTATATGTTACCATTATGTTACTGTTTCTTCGTTATTATTTCCACAAACTTTTGTATTTTTTAGTCATATTCTATAGTAATGTATTTAGTGGCTTTTACGAAAGCGGATATGTAAGTGAGAGTAGTGGACGATTTTCAGTGTAAGCCACTGTACATATATGCGGATCGCAACTATATGTATAGCCATATAGATCAGCTCTTGAAGAAAGATGTATGGTGATGATATCGCTTATTTTAATACGATTTTTAATATTTCATATTTGTGCTGAGAATCCGATTAATGTTAGGATTTTCGGATAAATTGTCCAATGCTAAAATAGATCTTCGCTTAAGGCAATTTCTTTTTGGCCTGTAAATTGTAAATTTAACTCTGGCTTTTTCTCTTTTTAATCAATTCTTTATTGCATAAAATAGATTCGATAATAATGATAAATTAAAATAAAATTAACGGTGTATATAGTTCAAAAAGAAAATTACAATATCAATATCTAAGTCAAGTGCAACAAAACAGTGATAAACAATCAGATACAAAACATAAAAGAACAAAAAAGCATCGCAATATAAGTACGTCATACGAGTTCCCGCGCTTCTACATATAGAAATAAATATCAGCTGATTGCGAAGTCAATCAAGAGAGCCAAAGCGACGTCGGTGTGTGCGAGCATATGGACAAGGCGCAAGCGTATCAAGTATAGAAGTAACAATGATCGACAGACGGCGCCACACTCGGTATTGCAGAGAGGACTGCATTTACGCACGTGTATCCGCTGAGTGAACGACGCCACGCGGCCAGAGCCGGTGTGGCGTTGACGTGCTTGTGTACGTGTGTTTCTTCCCTCTTATTTGTCCGTTTTCACACGTGCATCAGACGTGTGCCGCTCTCGGTATGCTCGTACCACTCAGTACTTTTTTGGCTGTTAATGAGAAAGTATCTCGCGAGCAGTAATTTTAGTAGTGGAAATAGGACACAATGCCGGACAAAGTTGCACCAGCCGAAAGGCAGGTCCTAAAGAATGTGAAAGCCACCGACAATGATAAAGAGGCTGTGCAACTGAAAAAAGAGCTCGGCCTGTTGGACGGTGTGGCGATTATCGTCGGCATTATCGTCGGCGCTGGGATCTTCGTTTCGCCAAAAGGTGTACTGAGGAACAGCGGCAGCGTTGGCCAGGCTTTAATCGTCTGGATCTTCTCTGGTCTCTTGTCACTGATCGGTGCATTATGCTATGCGGAATTAGGTAAGTGTCAAAAATTTATTAAACGTTTCGAACGAGAAATATCGCAAACATTTAATTTAGAATTCTTACACGGTCAATCGTGTTGCGTTTGCATCAAAATTCTACACAGTCTAGTCGATAAATCGGCTAGAAGGCAATAAGCGGATGATATATCGTGCGGAGCAAGTACAATATACATATATAAAATTTCTTTTTTATCATAAATACCATCTTTATGAAAAATCAATTTATATATCGATAGAAAAGAACATTAATTTACTAAATTCTCTGTTTGAAATCATAGAGGTAGGTAGTATTTTCGTCGATAACGTGTATACAAATTTCGTAAAATTGATATAAGCTTTATGGTGTAGAAGTGCTGTATATATTTCATAAAGTTTAACACAGCTATTGAATATAAATGATATACATACGCGAGTAGATTTACAGCAAAATTACATGGTACATATGATAAAAATATATTCCTAAATTTAATGCCGTTTATCGTTTATTTTGCAACATTATTATGCTTTTTGAGATACATATTTTTTTATTCAAATTATAGTCAAAGAATATAGAATATCTTCTGTTATCAATGCTTACATGTTTTCCTTTTATTATTCACGTGTTCATCGCAACGCTGTACGTCTATAGACAACTATTGCGTCACTTTTACTTCAAGTCGAATCACTTGCTTAACAATTACTCTATTGTTGTTAAGAAAGCTGTGCCTTATTTAAAATTGAAATTACTTTTATCAAATGATATTTTAGTTTCTCAGCTGTAACTGTATCGTTATAAATTCGAATATCGATTGTCTCTGGTAAATAAGCAATATTTCTAGTGAAACCGTTAGTCTTCCTGCTATCACATTCGAGGTCGTTACTTTTTAGACTATAATAAAATGATCAATTGTAAAAATATTTTCCAAGAAATTGTTTGTAGAATTTGTAGCGTTTTAATTATAAAATAATAAGTGATCGTTTTAACAAAAGTAATATTTTTAAAAATTATCGCTTCATATTATAAAGTATTACTTCAAGTGTCCTGAAAAAAATTTTCTATAAATAGAGTTACACACAACGAAACTGATAAATTTTATATTGATAATGCAATATAAAGTTTATCGGTAAAGTAATTTGTACATATTGAATGTAGTATCATGATAACACATCTTTTGTGTGCATCTGTCGTATGTATATGCGATACATCTGCGAAGTAGTTAATTATATTGTAATACAAATTAATCAAGATCGTGTTATTGACTTTCGATGTTACGCTTCACATGCGATAACGTTCTCATTGATTCTAAAAGTATATTTACATTTGCATAAATTTGATATTGTTTCTAGGGTCATAGGAATATTTGGAAATTAATATCTATAGGATGTTTAATCGAAAAGCGTGTTCGATATGCATGCTACCAAATATAATTTGATCATCGTATCGTATATTCTGTTACTGATTAGTCCTATCTGTGTTAGTGTTTGTAAACATTCACAATGATGTGATTTATATAATACAACATATTTTGTAAATTATTTTATCAATACGCAAACAGTAACATGATTGAAAGTTCGACTTGCTTATTGAAATGGACGATGTTATTGTATTAACTGATACTAAGGAAGTATTGTGGTTTATTGCACAAATTGCATTGCTGCTTTGCAGAATTTTTAATCAAAATAAGTACCATATAAAATTTTGTCTAATAACTTGATTGTAAAGTTCGATCGACCAACTTTCTCACGGTGTATACAGAATAACGTTAATACCGGTGACATGCTACATTTGAAGCTTAATAACTCAATAACGACTTATATAAAGCAGGTACATAGGTAATGTTTTGAAAACGGTTCGATGCCAGCTACAAGAACATGTAATCAAAAGTATAGGTTCCATTTAAAAATTGAAACGTGATCTTCAAGGTCATCGCAAAGTTATCTTCACGATGTATCCTACTTGACACTATACAACATTCGTCTGAAACTTTTTTTTTTTTTTGTATTTTTAATACTTTAGAGAAACAATTGGGTCTGTGCATTTAAACTGGACCGACTGTATACGTTCTGTTTACTTTTTCATGTAAAACCATCATCAATTACAAAACATTGTCTACTGATATTAATGTAATATAAATATATTAGATAGATTTGAATTTTTTACGTACGCAATTTAAGCAAAACGTGTGGCGCCGTGGTGTTCAGTTCATCTCAAACTTCTTGGACAGCGGCAAGAGATAGGGCACAGAGAGAACGCATTTCGTTCTCGTGGAATCTAACTTATCCTACTACCAAACATAGTAGTTTTTGCAAGTATATATTAGGTTGAAGTCCGGTAAGGTAAAAAGTCCGTTCGCGTCGACGGCTTGCTCTTCTCTGTAATGTTATCTGATAATCTTGCTTATTTTGACTGACATTATTATTATTATTATAACTGACAAACGTATCTCATTCGGGATAGTCTAAAAATGCTTTGCGTTCAGTATTTGGCAGTCCTCTTTCAGTATTATTCGAGTCACAAGTATTTAAAGATGAGCAAACGGAATATTCATTTTCGACATTTAATCCTTCTTTATTTTCGAAAAAAGAAAAGGATCGAAAAAATAAGGAAAAAGAAAGTGTGAGGTGTATGGTGAGGATACTATTAACAAACGTACTATCCAAAAGAGCGTTAAAGGAATCAATAGTGGAGATTTGAATGTGGAAGACAAACAACGAAGTGACTATCCAAAAGAGAGTGATGATGATGAAATTACAAATTGTATTGAATAAAATCCAAGGGTCACAAATGACTAGAGAAATTATTGGGCTGGCAAGAAAGTAATTTCGGTTTGCGGCAGTGAATAGCGTTGTGCTTGTTTCGTTATTCTTTTGTCAATGCTAGAATTTTTTTCTTTTGAGTATTGGTAGTCGACACCTTTAGGTTGCTATAGAAACAAATTCCGTGTAATTTTGTTTACGATTGTCAATTTACGATCAGTTTTAACATGGAGTCCAAGAATATACATTTTCGCCACATTTTACTTTTTTATTTTCATAAAGGCAAGAAAGCGGCTGAGGCACACAAGGAGATATGTGAAGTTTATGGTGTTGATTGTTTAACAGAACGCACGTGTCAGAATTGGTTTAAAAAATTTCGTTCTGGAGATTTTTCACTAAATGATGACCAACGTTCTGGTCGACCTTCTGAAGTTGATGATGACAAAATGAAAGCCATAATTGAATCGAATCGTCATATAACGGTGCGAGAGATTGCAAAACAGTTAAATGTATCACACACCACAATTGAAAATCATATAAAACGTCTTGGATTTGTTAAGAAGCTCGATATTTGGGTTCCGCACGAATTGAAAGAGATTCACCTAACACAGCGAATCAGTATTTGTGATACGCATTTCAAACGTAATGCAATCGACCCTTTTTTGAAACGGATTATCACCGGCGATGAAAAATGGATCGTCTACAACAAAGTTAATCGGAAAAGATCATGGTCCAAGCATGATGAACCAGCACAAACCATATCTAAAGCTGAACTGCATCAGAAAAAGATCATGCTATCAATTTGGTGGGATTACAAAGGTGTTGTGTACTTGGAGCTGCTTCCAAACAACCGAACGATCAATTCAGATGTTTACTGCCAACAACTTATGAAATTGGAGGAAGCAATTAAAGATAAAAGGCCAGAATTAACAAATCGCAAAGGAATCGTGTTCCACCACGACAACGCGCGGCCTCATACATATTTAGCAACACGTACGAAACTATTGGAGCTTGGTTGGGAAGTGATGTCGCATCCCCCATACAGCCCCGACCTTGCACCATCAGATTATCATTTATTTCGAAGTTTACAAAACTTCTTAAATGGTAAAAATTTCAATAGTAACGATGACCTCAAATCGCACTTGGATCAGTTTTTTGGTGATAAGGATCGGAAGTTCTATGAGCGCGGAATTATGAAGTTACCAGAAAGATGGCAAAAGGTCATCGAACAGAATGGAAGATATTTGACAGATTAAAGTTCATTTTTTGTATTAAAAAAATTGAGTTTTATTTCACACTTAAAAATCGAAATTACTTTCTTGCCAGCCCAATATAAGCATATTAAATATCTTGCAAAATTCAATTTCTTTGCATTTGAAACAGCTGACAAATAAGTACAACGTTTGGATTTACCATTAGTAAAGGAAAAGAATTTGTTTTTGTTTTTCTTTTATTGCATCCATTACTAAAGCGATACAAAAATCACTCATCTTTAAAACACCTTGTCATTGATGATGAAAAATGGATTGTTTTTAATAATGTAAAACCAAAGTAAACATTGGTCTAAGCCAAGACGAAAACTACTAATAACGTCCAAAGCTGAACTGTATACTAAAAATGTATTACTCGCCGCTTGGTGGGATTACAAGGGAATACTTTACTATGAATTCTTACCAAATAACCAGACTGTTAGTTTCGACAAGTATTGTGAAAAATTACATCACCTAAACGCAGCAATACAAGAGAAACGGTATACATTTGCATCCAGAAAAGGAATTATCTTCCACCAAGATGCCGCACGGCCTCACATAACTTTTATGGCACAATAAACACTAATGCAATTTGGTTGGGATGTTTTACCCCACGCCCCATACTAACCGGACTTGGTACCATTTGAGTTTTATTTATTTCGAACATTGCAAAATTCTCTGGGTGGAAAAACGTTTAAAAACATAGAAGAAGTAAAGATGCATATATTTTTATTTGAATTTTTTAATGAAAAAACATAACAATTTTAGGAAAAAGAAATATTTAAGTTACTACACAGATGGGAAAAGGTAATACAACAAAATGGTAGATATCTCATTGATTAGGTAAGTTTGATATTAAAATAACAAAATTTTATATTCTTGTGAAGAAATGCGAACTAACTTTTTACACAACCTAATATAGGCACAAAAACCTTTTCATATTGTCAAATATTCACCGTCTGGTTGAAAATGAATGTTGGCCGATTACCAGCCGGTATAATTCTCGTTTTTCATCCTGCCGCGCCGTGTCCGTTATGTATGTACATAATTGAATGGCATAAAAAATGCATATTAAAAAAAGAAAAGTAGAATTGTAAGAAAGGAAACAGGGCTGTCTCTGCAAGCGTCAAAAGAAATGGTTATTGTAACATTTATTTAATAAATAGTTTGATCTTCCATTTCTTTTTGCGTTTTCATTTCTTGCAAGTAGGATTTGCAACAAAAAAATCTGAAAAAGTTCCCTAAGATGTGCCTTCATATATGTGTTACGTACCTTTTGTACCTGGAGGCCCCTGATTTCGGTCAGTCCATTGAAGGATTTTACCTGGGATAGGGGGCTCCCTGTACGTCTCTTTTTATGGAGCCTTCCCTCTCCTATCCTCGGGGTGGTGGAAATGAATTGGAAAAGGAAAGATTGAGACAAGGACGGATGTTCGAGGAATTTTCCGGACAGTACAGCAAGCCCACCCAAGTTTAGACAATTGCCCTTTCTGGGGTATAGAAAACTATCGAGGACATGAACCAAACGCGTAACACTCTGACACACGGCCATCCTCAAGTGTCAGGCTCTCGGTGCTTCGTGCAGTCTCGAGTGACGCGTCCGGCTCTTTTACCCGATTTATTGCACCAAACCTGGGCGGCCCTTCGCTATAATTGTCCGGAGGAATTTTGGTAAGTGTAGAGGGTTTGGCTATTGTAAACTTTCTATGGTTTCCCCGAAGACAAGAGAGGTTCGCTGGACTTGGAGGTTACGGACGTAACATATGTAATATGTTAGAGTTTTTTTCTTTCTTTTTAGAATTTTTACGTGTCACTAAATAGAGAAAATAGTCCAAAAACTGATAATTCGAATTTATCCTGTAACTACCCCTACAGTCGAGCTATAAGGTTGAAACTTGGTGTCACATGTTTTGTTTTGGTAAGGTATCAAATTGGTGTATCGCACAACCAAATTGGTTGGATGGCACTTTTAACCCCCTTAACCTGCTAGAGCTTTTAAGCAAATAGTTAATGTTATTAAAAATTGTATTAATTGTTCGCTAAACTATACGAATAAATATATATTGCGTTTCTAGATTAAAATACGTGTTTCTATCCATTCTTCTGTCAAATTTCGCCACTAACATGAGTGTACGCTCAATTTTGTGTGACTGTACATTAATGTAAAAAACGCGCACGAACGAATTATGGCTAAATTTTTAGGTAAGTCTGATGAACACTTATACAAACTTCCATCAAAATTGGCATTATCAGATCTCTTGGACGTTTTGCTATCTATAATCCTACTTAACTACAAAATCAGGCGATCTATGCATTCTTCCGTATTCGAGCCCTCGCAGGCCATATAGAGTTATTAATTGTTGTCAGTTATTTAAATTTTGAGGAAAAATAACTATATAAAGGTAAAAATGTGGTAGTAATAGGAAAAATCTTTAGCAGAGAAATAGAACGCGGAGAAATGGATTAAGATTTCAAGCTTTGAATTATAACTACAGTGTCGGACAAAAGTATTGGCACAGCATGATTGCTATGATACAAATACTTATAACTACTACAAAAATTGATTTAAAGAGAAAGTTTTTCAACATATTCATTTATTATCTATCCTAGTTTATTGCATAATAAGAACCAATAATGTAAATAAAGTAATACACAAAATAATAGCAAAATTGTTATTTGAGCATTTTATAGGAGGATATAGGTATTGGCATAAAGGAATAATAACACTTATAATTAATTGAAACAGAGTCTTAATATTTTGTTGGCAGTCCTTTCCTTTTAAGAATTTTTTTTATTCTTCTGGGCATTGAATGGACTACATTTTTGGTGAATTCAGACTCAATATTGTTCCACTCCTGCAGAAGAACCTTTTTTTAATACAGTTTCACTTGTAATATTATTTCCTGATTCTTTTTTCAAGTTCGTTTCACACGTGCTTACTCGAATTCATACCCGGCCTTTGGGATAGTGTGTTTAAAGTATGCACAGTATTGTATGTATTATACAATTCATTGGCGAACAATATACGCCATATGCTTAGGATTTCGATCCTGTTGAAAATAAAAATTCCTGGGCACTTTTCGAAAGATTTTCTTTTAATATATTTAAATATACATGTTTATCCATAATGCCATCGATAAACCCAAGTTCTCCTATAGCCGATGTCGCCATATACGTCCATACCATTAAACCATCACCTACATGTTTCACAGTAGCATGCTATTGCATTGATTCATCTCTGTATTGGCCTTTCCCCACATCGATACTCTTCCATCTCATTTAAAAATGTTGAATTTACTTTCGTCAGAAAATATAATTTTTCCCCAAAAATCGGCGTCCTTCGTAATAAATTTTTTTGGGAATTCTTTCCTTTTTTCCGGTTTATGTTGCCGATATAAGGCTTTTTTCGTGCAACACCTGCAGACTAACCAGCTTTGGTACTTATTTACTTTTGACACTCATCCTTTATCATAGACGCAATTCCAGACGACTTAAGTTTTGGATTTTATTTTACTATACTTATCATTTTTCTTTCTTCCCGAATTGTCAGTATGGGAGAATGACCATTTTTTATTTGATTCTTAACATTTGCTTTATTTTTAAAGCGTTTTATGGCAAAACGAACATTTCAAACGATTTCTTTTGCAATTTCACTGTAAGATTTATCCATGTTATGTAAATTTAATATCATTTTCCTTTTTTCAATTGTTGTTTCTTTTACTTTTCTAGTCATTGCTATTCTATTTTAATCCTTTGCTTGTTAACAACTAAAATCTCTAGCTTAAATGATCGAGTATCATAACAAATGACTAACTTGGGATCCCCTGCCGTTATTTCCAAATGACGATTGGGAATTGTCAAAAAAGACGACGATACATTGTTTGTTCTATTCTGTGCTAATACTTTTTCCGCCCATAAAATGCTCAAGTAACATATTTTTACTATTATTTTGGGTATAACTTTATTTATATTGTTGGTTCTTGTTATGTAATAAACTAGGATAGATAATAAATAAACATGTTAAAAAATGTTGTCTTTAAATGAATGTGTTTAGTAGTTATAAGTATTTGGATTATAGCAGTCATGTTGTGCCAGTACTTCTGTCCAGCACTGTACGTAACGTCAATGTCAATTTCCGCTGTATGATTTTTCTTTTCTTCTACGTTGAATGAAATCATGTCTAGTGAATTAATTTTTTAAGTACAAACTTGTATAATATCATTTTTAATACATTTTATAAAATTAAGTAAAATTATATTTTATGCATATCCTTCCTTATTCTTGTTAAAACTGTTCTGTAATATTTTTTAGAGTTTAATACTTTGTACTACTCGATATACAATGGACATTAATCGAAATAGCAAGAAAATAATTTGAAAAATTGAAAAAACAAAAAGAGAGATTAAGTGTAATACATTTTATGTTTTGGAAAATAATTTTCTTGTGAACGAAAGTTATTTTTTTTTTTTAATTACATATATTCAACATCTACGATAAAATTTTTTCATATAAAATCACTGTCTTTTTAATTGCATAATTGGGCTAATTGCACTTAGTTTACAATAAACTATTTTTACAAAGCTATCTTATCTGCATATTCGATTCTCTCTCTCTCTCTCTCCATTCTCAATTTGTCTTATTCTACTAACTTAGTATCCTGTTTATTGCATCTTTGTCTGTTCTCTAAATCTCTCTTTGATCTTATCTTACTAGGCGCGCTCGCTACTTTCTTTATTTTTCCTTTTCATTACATCTTTCTATCCTGACTACCGTTTATCTCGTTCATTCTGATACTTCTTTCGCTTTCCCTACAATATCTTGTTAAATATGCTACATTTTCTAATCTATCTATGTATGTACAAATCACACCTCTTTTTTATTTTTTTTTTCCCCCTAGTACTTGTTTCAATTTTTAAAATTTTCCCATCTTGCTTAGACTGTTATCTTCTAACCTCTTTCTTCTTTACCTAAGTAAATTCTTATATAATCTTATCTATTATTGTATATGAATTGTTCTATTTTTGTATATTGCCATTGGACTTCCGTATCTTTTCTCCTTACCTTCTCATCTTTTCCTCCTCCGCTTATTTTAGTCCATTTCTTATTAAATATTCCTATCTTTCTGTCTTTCTCTCTCTTTTCCGCTTCTAGTGTGTTCTTTACTTGTTTTCTTTCCCATTTTTAACTACTTTTTTCCCACCACCTCTTGTATAAGTTTAGGTTCTGTAAATAAAAAGTTTGGAAGTACAAAGAAGCTCCTTCAAACTACAACGTAAAATCTTTTGCAGATGTTTTATTTTCGTATACTTCTTTGAATTACATATTTGATATTCTGCAAATTATTTTTAGGGAACACAAAAAGAAAATAACAGGAGATGGCTTTGTATAGTAAAAATATAAATCGAAAAGAAATGTTTAAACTAATTTCATGGAGAATGTTTTTCAAAATGTATTAATTATAGAATACAAATTGATTTTTTATTTTATTTCATTTTACCGAATAATAAAAATAAATTTACTTTATTTTAAGAAATTAATAATTAAATTGTATCATCACATGTAAATACGATTAAATTTAAAAGTGTATTCCAATTTTTATAACGGTTTCTTTCAATCGCCTTTGGCTTCTTTTCATTTTAATACACTTTTCAAGGTACATATTTCTATTTATAGAAATTACTTATATTTATATATTAAATATGCACAGAGGAAATATGTTTTTTTAATACTGCTGGTCAGCGTAGATGATAGAAATTAATGAATGTATTTATAGAAGGAGTGCATACATATTTAGATTGTTTTGCTTATTGTCTGTACTTTGGTATTTACATTGATAATCTAATAATTTGCTTTGCAAATTATTCCTTCAGCATCTATCCAGTTTATTTTTATAATTTTTAAAGGCGATGAATTTTGTTCGCGCGCGCGCATATGCTTAGCATTTATTTTGTTATTATCAAAATTTGTATCTATTTCTTATTCTAAAATTTTCCTAACCAATTTTTTCTGTATACACGATTATTTTATCTAATCCAAAGTATAGATATTGTAAATTTTAATAAATACAGCAATAGAAAGAAATTCATTCATATGTATTATTGTGGAAACAAAATAAAGCTTTGTAATAGTAACTATCTTTGAATATAAAAATATGGTTCGAAAATAATTGCTTTACTACTTTGTTAGACTATTTTTCTTATTTACTTGCTTGCATAAACATAATTAAAATAGTTACATGAAAATAAATTAAGAATAATTTGAAAACGAGAAAAATATATTGTATAGAAGTTGTATATGATTGACCAGGCATAAGATTGCAAATAATTGAGTGACAAATAAGTTCTTATCTTTCCGGGAAGTCGCCTGGATTTATAATTAGAGAAAAGAATTTGTTAATCTTTGCTTGTCAAGCTTTTAGAACATTGTTTCAGGCTGAGGAAGAACACATGCTGTTATTGTTACCAGTTTCCAAGCGCTTTATCAATTACGGTCGTTGTAATTATGCTTTTGGTTCATCGTTCTAAGGCGTTTTCATGTTAGCACATCGTGTTCCTTATAAATTAAACTTTTTATCTCTTTTAGATTTTATATGAACCGAAAGCATAATTGAAACGAACATAATTGATAAAACGGTTGGGAACAGGTAAAAATAACCGTGCGCGAACACGCACAATTAACAAAGTAAAATAAAATTATATTTGAAACAAATATTATAATATTTGTCTAATTATCAGGAATACTATTTTCTACGTTTCATCAGTTTTGTAATGATCATACAAATTCAGTAAAATAAAAATTTGGTTTACCAATTTCACATTACCCCTTATAATGTTATATAATAATAAAGTTATTTTAATTAATACTAGGACAGGTATAGAATTGAAGAAAGTGAAACCGTGTGAAATTTTGTAAACAGTAAAATGACGAATGACAGAGAACAAAGGCACATTCGAATTTTCGGCGAAGGAACAACACGATAATTTCAGTCTGCGATGAGTCAAAGCGGCCATTTGATATTTACAGAAATCAGAACGTTGTTGCATACCATTCACTTTATCGTTGACGTTCGTACATACGGTAAATCTGTTTGCGGATCACGCACTGAAAACGTGTGGAAATGTTACTAGAGACCGATCAGTGTGCAAAATTACGTTCTAAACGTGTCCTATTATATACGCAGCTTGAGTAAATGTACCGAAAGGCTTATTTGAAAATAATCTTGGCACAGTGATCGAGTTACATTTTGTGGATATAGCGTGAATGAGCATGTAAGAACGCTAGAATGTATGTACGTGAATCAAACAGCATGACATGGTTAGAGTGAAGTATTGGGCGAATGCAAAGGTTTATACTTGATTATTATAGATATCGTTCGGAGAGGTATATGTATATATATTAAGGTTATCCATTATCAGGTCTGCATATTGTAAATCGATGAAAAAATAAGATATTCGATTGTTATTTCAACAATAGGCTTTTGTGTTTTAAGTCGATTTATATTCTGCAAAAGAAATTTGAAGATGAGCGAACATAAGGTGCGTATATGGCATGTTATGCTTTACGAGTTTCCGAAAAGTGCCTCGGTTGGAACCGCCGTAATACTTCCAACTGTGCGAAAATTAGGCGTGGCGATTTTCATCTTAACACGTTGATCGCCCACCGTAAATCAGATACTTTTCATGGGAGGCCCAAATTCTTGTTTTACCAATTCACTTCCGTTACAATTGGAATTGTTTTAAATACTTCTTTTCTAATTTTCAATTTTACATATCTTTGCATCTTTGTTTCTTCTTAATGAAACAATTCCTTGAAAAGGTAGATTGGTATTTAAACAATATATCCAAAATAAGGCACACGGGTATGAAATAATAAAGTTACGGAAGTTACATTCAACTGAAGGCTGTACTTTGTCCATGAAAGTATTAAATGAAAAAGACATTAAATTTGGTCCTTAAAATTAGTGCTACATTTACTTGAGATTTTTCTCGTAAGTGCACACATTATAAAAAATTGAAATATCAAAATTTATGAAACTTTTGATCAAGGAATAAGGTTGCATGTACTTAAAATATTAGTCCTAGTAATATGCAAAGGGATTCGATCGACGAAAATATTTATATTTATTGAAAGTATATAAATAATCGTGTTACTGGTGAAAACTGTTGCAAATTTCTCGTAAAATTCTGCTTAATTCGACGAAGCAAAGCGTCATCCATTCATGGGTGACAGAGCTTCTACGGAAACATAACTCTCACCCAGATTTGGGTGACGTAGCGATCAACGTGTTAACAACGAGTCACGCTCTAATCGTTTTTCTGGTATTGTGCACAATTTAGTGCAGAAGGATTTACGAATTTCAATCGAACAGATTGTTCAGACTCAACATTATCAAATTGATCATATTTTGGCATTAAATAAAGAAATGGGTACACGTTGAAGCTAGACGTGTGGACGCCACATTTGTTTATCGAATCGAGTTTCTGCAGCTGTTTCGTTGCTTAGCCCACTCGATAAAGAATCGCTTTTAGATGGATTGGTAACTGATGACAAAAAATGAGTGCTCTCCAATAAGAAATTTGAAAAGTTGCAAATGAGCCTGGAGGGAATCGATAGAAAAACTGAATTTGCATCCTGCAAAAGTGATGCTTTCTGTTTGTTGAATACTCTACTTTGAGTAATTACTCACCGATCAAACGAATAATTTTAAGAAGTACTGTCAACAGTTAGAAAATTTGGAAACAACAATGCTCGAAAAGCGTAAAATTCTGGTCAATCCTAAGAGAGGTAATTCGTTAAGATGATGAAAATGCAAAACCACGCATTATACAGCAGATTTCGGTGAAACTAAAGAAACTGAAATGCGATGTCTTAAGAAAAATCCACATGCCAAATAACTAGTTGAGTAAAGTTGAATATTATTTCTATTACTATTTCTATTACTAAATATTCAAACCCGTAATATGTATAACTTATTAATTGATATACGCATACCGAATCTTGCACATAGAAAATAAACATTTGATTTTTAAAAGTTAACAAATCTTGTTAATTTGCATGTCATTTTTTTTTTAATTAATTTGAACACAATTTGATCAAAGTTACAAGTGATAAAGTTTCATTTTATTCGTCAAAGTTTCATTTATATTTCGTTTTCCGACAATAGATAATGCAGGAAAAAATAGGCGTATTATCATAGATTAGTGTTAAATAAATAGTATATATTTCTTTTTGTACTAAGCTAACCATCTTTTTGAATTCGCTAATAACAATGAATGCTCGAATGTTAAGAAAATTAATACTCTGTATATACATATCTATGAAATGCACACGCGGCAATAATTTCAGATGATAAAAGTTTGATAAAATAGTAATTGAACAATTATGCCATTATGTTTTTCTTGATATTCAGGAACGCGTAACTCGGTTTGCGTTAGGGGCATAATTAAGTGTAATTAAAGTATATCACGGCATGCAACTAATCTAACCTGATCCCAAAACTTGGAAAAATAAGGTCAGCGATACTTTTTTAAATTATCGATGTGAGTAATTGTTACGTAATTCAACTGATATTGCAAATATTTAATTTCAACCGTATTGTTTGTACGTTCTCAGTATGATTTTATTTCAATTTATTCAAGGTAAACATCACTAAGGAGAACATTTTTTTTTTTTTTTTTTTTTTTTTTTTTTAAAGAACTTTTTGTTTTAGACGAGTTTAGTCGTTTGCGTACCAGTGCCTAATAGTGCCAGCTAATCGGTCTGTAGAGTCGTACTAGCTGCACCTTTGAATTTTGTCAATGCTCGTCTTCATTGTTATCGTTTATTGAAGAATTTAATTATCATTACTGAATTAAAATCTATGCTTTCATGAACTTCGGAGCTGTTTAAAAAATGTTTTCATTTATCAGAAATTAGAAGTAACGAAAATGAAAAAAAAGAAGAAGAAACGAAAGATCGCGTCGCTTAGCATCTTTCGTCTGAATTTTTGCTAAGGTCCATGATACTCAAACGGTTAACGGATTCGATAATGCACGCGCATTGACTACTCGAATATCGAGGCCGGGACAGAATAACCTCTTTGGTTTATAATAATTGAATTATTTTATTTAAAAAAAAAAAATATTTTACTATTTTAGATGTTGAATATCATATCTTAAAAGTTTCAAGACCTATCGGATAGTTTCTTAGGAAGAAATTCACAAAAATCACCTCATTTTTAGAGCTACACGACTCTCCCCCATGTGAACTGATTAAAATACTGATAACTGAACTAATTATTTTGCAATTTTGTAAAATCTTACATTTATTTATACAAAATGTTTATATTAAAACTTGAGGTTTAATAAAATTAATTTGTTCATTGTAAATTGTAAAGGGTAATTATGATTTTTTAATTTGTTGGAATTGCAATTATAAAATTGTTATAAACATTGTTATAATAATGTTAAAAATAAATGCTAATTTTTAAATTATATGCTTCAGAAGAAATCTTAATTGGAAAAAGAGCCAATTAATAAACTGAATTAAATTTATAGCATTCTTTAAATGCATACTTAATGAAATTCTTTTCACACTAACTATTTAGTTAGTAAAATTCATTACATATTTTAATTCATAAGTGATTGAACGAATTTCAAGTGTTTCACTGCTAACCAAGATGGACGAGTTCAACTGATATAGATTCGCTACAAATTAAATTCATTGTAACTCACGAACTAGCTAGTAGTCCTATAAAGTTGTCAAACATTATTAGAATGCATCTGAAATATTTTGAAGTGAAGTTTTCAAAGTTGCAACACTTGTATATCAAAAAATAGGATAATTATACATTTTTCATTTAGATTTAAAATTCTATTTGAGAATTTTTAAAGAATCCAGTACCAAATGTGCTTGCGTCTAAAATATTGTTCGGTACAAATTATTATTAACTCAGTATTCGTAGAATTTCTCAAGCGATAAATATTCATTGCAATCCGAAAAATGTATTGTAAAATATGTTACGTATGTTACGTTCTATCCGAAACGCACGGCGTCATAATAATAATAATATAATAACCCCCTGGATAGTCTTAGAGAAAGGGGTAAGTGAGCGCATTCCGTTCTTACGCAAATCTAGCGTTCTCCAACCAGCAAAAACCATAGTTTTCGGTGTATAAAACGACATGATTTTTGATGCTCGGGGATGAGTCTAGAATTCAGTTTCTGTACAGAACGTTACTCTGTCCGTCAGAGTATTGACACGAACAAGATCGGGTTCCAGTCTCCTTCGAGCATTATAACTTCACATACGTATTTCGTAAGTGTCAATCAAACGATACTGTCTACGACTCTTCCGCACTTTTACCGTGTAAAGTCGAGAAGGAAGATTCTTGCCGAGTCAAGAATCGACCAACTAATACATTATAAAATTGTAGCAAGGTTAAAGTCAATTGCATATCAAATTATTGCTTTGTAATTATAATAGAATATAGTATTGTAGACTCATAATCGATTGAATATATTCAATTTACCCATTCTGACTAGTATAGTAACGTACCAACTAAACCCACAAAGATATACCTTTACCGCTCGAAGTATATCGACAATTACTATTCGCGAGTTCCAAACACTTACATGTTAGATGGCACGCGACGTTAATCGTACGCCGAATGGTTCATCACCTTCAGTTACCTTCGTTAACCATACGTTAGATTGTCCGACATTCCTCTCAATATCCACGTCTACCACAGATCAAGAAATAACACTTGCCTTTTGTAGTACAAGGACAAGAACCGAACGTCATCACGAAACTGGTGACAGCGATGGGATTCGCTAGCTCCGTAACATATAAGAGAAGCTTAAGAAGTCTAGAAATCGTGAACAATAATAGTAGAAAGTAGAATGTTTACAGATTCGTATTTACATAATTTACGTAGTAGATTTACGCACATGACAAAATTTCATGAAGTATTAGTAGAAAATAAGTATCACATAGATTCTTAAAGTAATTTTGTAGTGCAGTATAAGATATAATTAGACTGCGGATTCTTATGCGTGTAAAATATGCAAAAAACATATGCACGGAAAATAAGTACAATTTGTCAGTGATGTGTTCAACATTAGATAGATTATTGCATGCACAACATTATGTTAATTAAGACAATAAGATATTTAATAATTTTGTTTTAATTAACTTTAAACTGGAGTACCATAATTTGCATTACAATAAATAACAAATAACTTTTCTATATTTGTAACACTTAATTGGTGACTATAAATTGATGTCAACTTGTAGGCTGAAAAGGGACGTTTCACATAATAAGATGTAACGAATGCATATTTATTCACCTATTGTTCGCACGTTGATTCGTCTACACTAATTATTTGCAAATAAGCAAATAATTATTCCACTGACGCTTATTTTTTCTACTATTAAATTTGTTATATGAAGTGTCTTGTTTTAATCGATTCACGTAATTATCTCCTAAACTATACATTATTCGAGAAAGTGTTTGAAACAAAATTTGTTCTCTGTCAATAGGAGTTTTCAAAATTTCACAGTGACTTTTATTTTTTTTTAATGAAACTATATTTTCATATAGTCAGATTTGTAGCCTGCTTCAAGAATACTTCATTGACCTGTAAAATATTGGTCTTTAACACTGGGTTTGTGAATTTTTCTTAAGAGAGCGAGAAATTGAATTTTTCTTTCAAGAAATCCATTTATTAGAGACAACTTAATTGTATATCCTTAACATACTTACAAATTCGAATATATTTTCGTATCATTCCATTAATAAAAGTGAGGAAAAGTTGTTGGATAGATAAAATAATAGCAATTATTTTTGTAATTTTCTAAATCTCAAATACGTCAAATTGACGTGTCCCGTAAACCTAGTGTTAAAGGTCATTCAAAATTATTTATACTTGTTTAAATTCTGTTGCCACACACAGAACAGAATTTCCAAATTTTTTTTCATTGTAAAATTCAGTCATTAACATGACACGTTACTTACACAAGTAGTACGATTTATCGGCTTGTATTTTAACAAACATGAGAAACATCTATTGCTAGGGTTACTAGTACACAGCATTTGTTTCGAAGGAATCAATATTATTGTGGTAATAATTCAAACAGAAGAGAAACTAGAATTTTCTTTCTACTAAGATCTCCATACTTAACATCTTTAGACTTTTTCGTGTGGAGCTTTATAAAAGAAGTTTATCGAGAAGAACTCATCACTCGTGACAGTATAAAGGCTCACATTGGGGATGCTTGCCAACAAGTCGTGTTCTTCTTCAGTCATGTGGTCATATAAAGAGACAAAAGAAAAACAGAAATAAAATACATTAAGAACAGTAAAAAGTATTTGGATTTAATAGAACAACAAATTGATAAGTATGCATTATGTATATCCAACAGGATAACGCGACCGTACATACTGCAAAACTCATCAAAACATATTTTTATTTTATGATAGGGAATATATATAGTTTTATCATAGCGTGCACGTTCGTTCGACATCAGCATTATGGAACATTACTGAAGTATACTTTCCCAAGCAGTGAACAAAAATGAAAAACTATACGAAAGTGTTAAGAAATTAAAAAATGCTATTATATTGGAATGAACCAACTTAAGTGAAGAAAGAATTTAAAAACTATGCAAATCGTTACTGAAAAGAATGATTGAAGTTATTGAAAATAAGGAACTTACTATTAGCTAAGCATTACTAATTATGTATATCTTGTGATAAATTAAATAAGTGGTTATTACTTTGTAAGTGTCCTATCATTTCGCTCATGGTATTCGTCAGTTTTTCCTTATACACATAATCTGGTAATGTTATGACTCATAACATTACATGCTCTTAGCTCGTAATCTCTTATTTGTACAAGTTTGAAACTATACATCCGTCATTGAAAAATTAAATATAACACATGTGTGCTATCTTTTTAACTGGAATTGTATGAGTTAGTGTATAATTACTATTGTTCATGTTACATCGAATCACCGGTATTTAAGTATTATATCTGTTGCGATTTATGACTAGCGTCACATGACAGCTTAACAATCAAATACAGTGAGATAGTTCATATGCTTTTTAATTGAAATATGTAGAATATGCAAAGTAAAAATATATGCTTACAATCCTCTAATAACAAAACAAATTTTTCTTGAGGATTCATTTCTTTACCTATGAAAGTATGCATTTGCAGAAACATTCACAATCTAGATATAATGTATAAGAAGATATATATAGTGTTATATTATTGAATTCATCTTCTTACATAGTGTAAGAGTATGAAAAGAAAAACATTATGCTATTTAAAAAATATAAAATAACTCAAATTTTTAATGTAGGAAAGGTACTTTTAAAATTTCGTTTATGTCAAAAAATTCTTCGTGTAATACCAATGAACTTTTGTTTGAAACATGCATATTTTTGTTAAACTATCAGAAGCAGCTTAAATATCATAGCGACCGATTCGCAGACCATTCTATACATCAAATAACTTACTAGTAGAATATTAAAACAAGTGAAAGTAATGTGAAATCCGCAAAAAATGCGATCGAAGAATATTCTTTCTTTATTTCGAAACTATTCCTTTTTCTTTTCTTATTTGTAATGCATTTAAAGCGTTCATACAATATTTAATTTAACATTTTTACCATATTGTGTTTATTTTAAGACTAACATTGTATTTGTAACGCTACGGTGTTTCGATATATTTTATATTATTTTTAACTTTAGTAAATAAACATTAGAAACATTCAAAAGTGTTAAATGAAGCTGAGATAAAAGGGAGCCTTATTTGAAGGAAAAAATGAGGAAAGAACAACTTTTGAAAATAAAAACGAAATTTTTTCAATATTTTATTAAACATAAATCTTCTGAATTTCGTTAAATACAAAGAGTAATTTTGAAACTTTATGAAAAGGATAATTATATAGAAAAGGACACATCTCATTGTTTTCAATACCTTCAAATGTGTTCTAGAGGACAATATCCCGAGTAACTTTTCCGATATACATGTTGCTGTCGCTCAGCTTTAGTTTTCAAGATATTCATAAAAATAGTTTTGATATTTTCAAGTTTGGTTCAAATTTGGATTAGGTTCGAATTAGATAATACATTAAAAACTCACTTATACAAAATTTTATGGTATATTATTATTTATTAATTAAAAATTCATATAATTTTATTGCGTAATATAGATTCTTTTTGCGATATGGACAGAAAGAAGATTTGTCATTTACTCAAAAATATGATCTGGGATACTTGAATTAATTGTAGTAAGGTGTGCTTTTTTCTTATCTCTTGTGTTTAAAAAGTGTTGACAAACTGAAACGTGAACATGTAAAGGTATCGTACTATGAGATGACGGGAATAATCTCAAACCTAACCCAAACTTAACGAAAAAGTACGAAAACTATTTTTACGAATATTTCTAAAATTAAAGCTGAATGGCGCCAGGGCAGTAACATGTAAGTATAGGAAGGAAGAAGTTACTCAGAATATTATGCTCTGTAATATATTCGAAGGTCATTCAAGTTAGTGAGATTCCCTTTTTTGTATAATTAATATGAAGTTATACATATTGCTGCTAATAGTATATAAATCTATTTTATTTGATAATTTTTCTTATATTGCATTGGGTTATCTTTGTTCGTATTTTACGTATAAAACATGCAAAATGTTGTTGTCGATTTGTTTATAATGTAATCGTTCAATCATTGGACTACTATTATAATAATATGTAAACGTAAATGTACCTCTGCTCTTTTTTCACATAATAGTTTACTTTCTTTTCTTTACTAAATATAAATATAGAAATATGTATAGAAAAAGTTCAAATAAATATAGAAATCTTTCTATTTAATACCATAAAATACAGATTTGTAAATGCAGGTTGTTGCTTGCAATCGTGTGCTACTTTCAGGAAACTATGAGATATAATAAAGAGTAACTATGCACTACTAACTTTAAATTTAAATTAATCTACTTGAATATCTTCGAAACTGTTAATGATACTAAAAAATATTTCAGGTAAAAATTAAATGGATTTACAACGCACGTTAATCTGGTGTAAGTTTTTTCTATGTGGAGGCGTAGAGGATATATGAAGGTCAACTTTGTTTTATTAAGTAAAATCATGTATTTTTTAATGTGCTAGTCGATATAGCTCGCCATTTCCTACACAGAAGTACTAAAAGCCACTTGTGGCGACAAATTGTTAGTTTACAAGATATTTTAATTTTAATGTCGAGTAGTGCTGTGTATTAGTATTAATCAAAAATTAAAAAAACTTCATTCTTCAGCTTGAATACAGAGATGTACTCGATCTGTAAATGATCTATCAATCCTTTATAGCATTTTTATAGTTGACATGCGTGTATAATGTTTTGTTTTAAATCGTTTGGAGTTGTACATTCTCTCGCGTAAACTTTACTTTTTAAATACCCCCCTAAGAAAAGATTTAAGGCCGTCAGATTTGGTAAATTTGATGGCAATTCAATATGCCCACTACGTTCAATCCAGCGGTTAAAAAACATTTCGTTCAATGTGGTTCGAACTGTATGTTGTAACCGCTTAGTATAGGGTTATCCAAATTGAGTGTCACATCTTCAAATTGAAATACAACGCAAAGTATTTGAGATTTGTATGATTTCTTTATTTTAACACAAAGTCTACTTTAGGACATTAATTATGAAAGACAATACCATTGAAGTGTCCTCCTCGGCTTTTTTTCAGGAGCCCGATACGTTTCACCCAATTTTCCATTACATTTTCACATAACTGAAATTCAATTTCATTAATGGTGGCTATGATATTCTTTTCCAGCTCGTCAATAGTCTTTGAATTATTAGCCTAGACTTTACTTTTCAAGAATTCCCATAGAAAAAAGTCTAATGGTGTTAAATCACACGATCTTGGTAGCCAATTGATGTCTCCTCCTCGTGAAATTACACGTGCACGAAAACAAGCTCGAACAGAACTTGAATTTTCATAATAAAATTTAACAATTTGTACACGTTGCTGCACTGTATAGCGTCCCATAATGATTTGTTTATGTTTTCTGATGAAATCTTTCGAAAACAAATGAAGATATATTAAATCGTTTCGCAGTGTCATCTGTTGGAAGATGTGACACTTAATTTGGATAACCCTATACTTTTGTATAAGGGATGACGAGCTGCATTGATTAGTGCATTAAAACAAATATATGATTACATTTAGGAAAAAAAAAGAAGAAAGTTGACCTTCATACGTCCTCTGCACGTCTACATAGGAAAAACTTACATCAAATAATGTACCTCTTGAAAGCATTTAACTACAATGTGAAACATTTTTTAATATCATCGACAGTTTCGAAAACATTCGAATGGGTCGATTTAAATGGGATACTCTGTACAAGTAAAAAGGAAGAAGTAATGACAAGATTCTTCGTGAAAATTTCTCTGAGAGAAATGCGTGAATTTTCAGGTACGATGATTCCGAAGTCGGGGGGCGATTATGCATACATCAGCGACGCTTTCGGGCCCTTACCAGCGTTCCTGTACCTCTGGGTTGCATTGTTCATCCTGGTTCCAACTGGAAATGCGATCACAGCTTTAACGTTCGCACAATATATCCTTCAACCAGTTTGGCCCGGATGTGTACCTCCATACGAAGCGGTGCGATTGCTTGCTGCTGTTATTACATGTAAGAATGCCATAGTATAACGAGAACAGTATGTTAAGAAATAAAAAAAAGAAAATGAGGACAGGGTAATATTATTAAATATGTTTCAAAATTCTCGTAGGTTTCGGTAAGTATTCTATAGAGTTAGAGTATATAAAATTATCCTTGACAATTTTTTTTTCTTTTGTGCCATCGAGAAAGATTTCATAATGTCACATCAACTCGTCGAACTTTTGTTCTTCCGTTTAAATGATCTAGTTTTGTACAATGAAATAATATAAAAAAATTTGTAATTAATTAAAACAAACAAGATTGAAACAAACTGGAAAGAACTGCAGAATGTAAGAATGTAAAGACCAACTGTTATTAATTTTATCGAAACATTTTAATCCTTCGAGAGTATGTAGAGCTAGTCAAAATGAAAATCAGCGTTCGTATAGATATATTAAGTGTACAAATAAATTCGTAGCCCTCACAATTAATGAATTATAACTTTATTTTGAGCTCATGTGCTTCCTGCTGCGTTCTCATTTCTTTGTAATGAGGAAACACGGAACAAATGAATGTCTTTGTTTACATAACCATATAAAACACTATTTTAACCGATATCAAGAACAATTGATGCATCTCAGTGACGAAATTAATCAAAGGAGTCCCTTTACCGGTAGTGGAACTAGGCAGGTGATGTCGCTCCACGACAATGCACGACCACATGCGGCAGAAAACACAAAAGATCTGATATGTTCCCTTGCATGGGAACTTCTCTCACGCGGCATATTCTCCAGATTTAGCCCCTTCTGGTTTCCATCTGTTTCACTCACTGCAACATCATTTGACTGATTCATTTCAAAACAATTAGAGGTCAAGAAAAAAAACCATTATAGAGCTTCTTGATTCAAAACCACCACCTTTTTTTAGGTAAAGGATTCGAAAATTGTCCAATAGATGCGATAAATGTGTATAAATTAACGGTGATTATTTCCCAGAATAAAATAAACTTTGGATTTTTATAAATAAATGAGAAATTTGTGAAAAAAGGCTACGAATTAATTTGTACATCTAATACATACGTTTACTACTTATAAATTTTTTATTTCCAATAAATAGTAATGTCATTTTCGTAAATCAAGAAGCAGTGCAGTCTGTAAAACATTTCAGCATCGGTTGATGAATATGTTCCCAAGTAATTCTAAAGTAAAATAGTCATAAAAATATATAGTATTTTTGTATACTAATCTATCATAAATCTATCATAATCAATTTATCATAATTACAAAATAATCATTAGCTTATTGACAGTGTCAAGAATGTCTGGCAAATATTGAAAAAGAATTAGATAGAAAAATATTAGAAGTAATAACTATTTTAATATAAAAAATATTGTATTAGGTCGCTTGAAAGAGTCTGTTGGATTTCGTCGTCTGAATTTTAATAATCATATCTCCGTCAAAAGTTAACATATTTATTCGAAATAAGAACCATTACAATCGATGCACTTTTCTTAACGTTTTTTCAATTTATTTATGCCATCTACAAACAATATGATAATTAACGAATGCTTCATGCCTCTATTTGACGTTTCGAATTGTTATTTGCAATGAAAATTAGGTACTTTGTGATAATCGTGAAAGATCTAGGTTGTGATTTAATCTTAACAAACATTTGGGCATTTCTCTAAACTCAAGGCACATCCGAAAAAGATAATGCAAAAATATTTGGTGGTCTATTGACGGAATTATTCATCATAATTATTTTAGTTCGTTATCCGTTCAGTTATCTATTCAGTACTAGTCCACAAAAAAGTCCAATTCTTTTACATGATTACATCCGAGTGTACGTATCACTAATTACAGTACAAAAGTTAAATGACCTGGGATATGAGACTCTATAACATCCATTCTATTCTTCAGACCTTTTGCCAGCAGATTATTATCTGTTCAGATATCTTGACCATTTTATCAGGAAGAAAGCATTTCGAAATGAACGCGATATGGAAAAAGGCCTCCAATAGACTTTGTTAAATCTAGACCTCGTACTCCTTTTGTAGGTGGTGTAGCGATTGTAATGGTTTTTATTATCAATAAATTTGTTCATTTTCCACAGAGTTATGATTTTTTGAATTCAGACGACGAAATCCGACAAAACTTTGCAAGTGGTATAATAAGTAGTTAAGTTATTTATAGATACCGTATATATACGGTAAAGTGGTTTTTACTTGAAGCATTTATTTTTGATTTTCCGCAAATAATTATACGTCTTCTTCTCTTATCTTTAACGATACTGACCGTAACTAACGTAATTTGTGCGAATTTCTTTTTTTCTTCTTTCTAATTTCTGTTAAAATCTGGTACATCATGTATAAAGAATGTACGCTATCACTTAAGTGCTTATCCAAGAGCTAACTGCGTTTTCAATTACTTGCAAAGAAGGGTAATGGTAATTTCTCGATTAAATTTCTCATTTTCTATAAAAGTCGTACAAATTGATTGTACAATATAAAACGATGAAATTATTATTCGCAGGTTTATTGACTGCCATCAACTGTTACAACGTGAAATGGGCAACCAGGGTACAGGACATCTTCACTGGAACCAAAATCTTCGCGTTGGTGATCATTATGGTGGCCGGATTGTGGTGGCTCTCTATGGGCCACACAGAGAATTTCCATCATCCCATGGATGGGACTAATACGCAGCCTGGCTACATCGCATTAGCTGTTTACTCGGGTCTCTTTTCTTATTCTGGCTGGAATTATCTGAATTTCGTCACCGAGGAACTGAAGGACCCTTATAAGTAATTTATTTTTCATTTATCTTTACAGCAGAAAGTAATTTGCTAAAGTAAACATTTGATTTGTCTCAGGTTCTAAAAAAATTTACGTGTGTACACTTGATAATTACGAAAGTGATCATGTACTCTTTTTTCAAGATATTTTTGGACCTCTAGTATAATAACTTTACATTGAAAATTAAACTTTTCACGTGCCTAATTCAGTCTTTTTCTTAATTCTCAGTTCCAGATCATCTAACCTCTTATTAGGGAATATCTAACTATTTGTTACTGCATCCTTTACGATAATAGCATTTCATCCCATAGCACTATTCGATAGATATTTTTATATCATTTATGATTTTTTGCAAACATTTTTTAAGAAGCTTTTACTCTGAAATTTTCTTATTTTTAAAGAGAGATAGAGGGGGGGGGGGGAAGAAACTTTCTGATATTGTCGCAAACAAAGATCTCTGTAAAATTTAGGAAGTTATTTTTGAAACGGAGTAAACGGGATACATCGGTGAATGCTCTTATACGGTTTATATTTAAAGCATGAATGGAAATTTCGTGTTCACAACTCACTTGTGTTTTGTACTCGTTGTTTCGAATTATTTAGTTGTTGATATGTAAAAAACAATCAGTTTTTTTTTCACTAATAAGAATAAGAGTAAAGAATAAGAAGGAAATGAAAATAGAGGTATTATGTAGTTCCTTCTAAGAAAGGATTATATAAAATTCTTTGACCACTGCAAAGAAATTTCAAATACTCTGTCTAAAGTATTGAAAAGATAATCAGAAGATAGGAACAAAACCAAAATAATTGTCCTCTTAAATCCCTTACGAAATTGAAGAAAGGAATGGGCTGGATAATGATACACGGTAAATCGTGAGAAATTATTTACAATTAATAAGTATCATTTTTGTAGGAATCTTCCAAAGGCGATTTGCATATCCTTACCTTTAGTCACCGTCATTTACGTCTTGGCAAACGTCGCTTATTTTGTGGTGTTGACACAAGATGAAATCCTTGCGTCGCACGCTGTTGCTGTTGTAAGTCCCGTTTTCTTCTTTTTTCTTTTAAATTTCATTTAATTTACTTATTTAAGATTACATCATGACACAATCATATTACGTTTAAATTTACATTGAATTTCGACAGAATTTAAGAAGCAAATTATTATTGTTATTATTATTACTCTGTTTTATTATTTTATTCAGTGTTTTTGTATAAGGACTAATAATCGGTAGAGACGATCTATTTTAATAATTAATTATTTGACACGACACGGCTGATAATTTCGTTAAGTTATATCTTAAATTTAAAGGCATTTGGTTGAGTCTAAATCATGGTAGATGTAATATTATTATTTTATTCGTTTGATGCATTGTACATTGTACGTTGTATGATGTATTGCACTCATTAAAGTAACATTTCATTTCCGAAAGAGAATTATTTGTAAATTATCTTTCGATAGCTTTTTACACGCTTTAGCAATTTAAAATTTTTAATAAAATTCTCGTTAATTAATTGATGTATCATGTTCTTTATTAATTTTGTAATTTTACTATTTTAGTCGGAACTATTTCGTTATTAGTATTTCGTTAATTATATCGAAGTATTTCGTTAAATCCATCCCGTATTTGTCATAATCTTCATATACAGATTGTTGTATATATATATCGATTTTAGCGGAGGCAATATAAATTATATATAGAAAATGAAGACTTATCGCGGATTGCTGTTATTGTCCGAGTTAATCGTTTAAATGAAAAAATAAATTATTAAAATCAGTATCGTACAAATAATATATGATCGAATACGAATGTGCTTATCAGCTCAAATATAATATTGTATACCATATTCGTTGGTACAAATAAGGCATAAGATAAAACTTTTATTTGCATAAAAATTTGTTTCGCCATTACACCAGTCTAATTTTAAGAAGTTATGTTTTCTCGCAAATATTCACAGATCAAAGGAAATTATAGAAGAAAATTGGATAATATCTCCTTTTTATGTCTTTATTTTCCTTTCTCTTACATGAAAAATTAAGTTTAATTTAATTATTATTGGAATAATATATTTGCAAATCTTAAAAAAGTACGTCTTATGTATAATAATTACTATCTTTTTGCGCTAGAAAATATATACAGTGAGACATGAAAAAATATTTAAATACATTTCTGAATATACAAGTGTAGTGGTTATATATATTATGGAAAATTAAGAACTTCTTAATAATGAAACTTAACATATTCTATATGACAATTGCGAAATTAACTTTGAATTGATAATATCAAAATTATATTTTTGTTTGATTACTAATAGATATGATCTAATTATGTTTATTCGATAATTATGAGACATAAACATTTAAAGTATCTACTTTTGCCGATACTATTTAAAGTAACTACACGAAGATAATAAGTTCATCTTAGTGTAATTAATTTAATAAGTTCTGAAAAATTAGATACTAATGATAAAACAAAATAATAGGTATGTATTATTATTTCACATTATATTTTTTTTCATTTTTAAGATTTCATATAGAATCTTTTTCCTTCTAAATTATTTAAATACATATGAAATTAATATATTCTTTTCATTCTTATTATCTGTTAGCACAGAATTGTAATTTTTTTGAAATTTCTTAGCGATTTTTATTTTGTTGTAGACTTTTGGTGATAAACTATTAGGTGTGATGTCTTGGATAATACCATTTTTCGTGGCCTGTTCCACCTTTGGAGCATTGAACGGAGCAATTTTTGCATCATCCCGATTATTTTTCGTAGGAGCTCGTAATGGACATCTACCTGCTGCCATTGCTCTCATCAATGTACGAAATTTGACGCCCATGCCATCGCTCATTTTTCTCGTAAGCTTATATCTTGCTTTTATACCTATTTCATTATATATATATATATATTTTTTTTTTTTGCTCAGTTATATTTCCCTCGACAAAAATACCAGCGAGTCATAGAGAGACAATTGTACGTGACAATTGTTTGGGTGACATTGTATAGTTTTATCAGTTTCTCCGATAATTCCCACTTTTATGGTCGTCGAAAGTTTTTGAAACACATACAGCTCTCTTGCAGATATATCTCCGTGGAATCTTATCTTAAGCAAATTGTTTTAATTTTACGTTAATCTTGAAAGAAATAGCTAGTACTTATCAAAGCAGATTTTTAAAAAATCAATCTTTTTAAGAATAACAGCTATTTGAACTTAAACATATAATGTTAGAACTAAATTTTCATCTTCCTTTGTTAATTAAAAAAAAAGAAAGAAAAAAGAAAAAAGAAAAATGCACTTCGTCAAGTATTAAATGATAGTTAAGAATAGTATTGCAAAATTTTATGTAAAGCGATTCAGTAGTTTTTCAGATATTTTTGGTATCGATTTTGAAAACTTCATTTCAAGTAAAACGCGTTTAAAGTTTCAGTGACCTGTTACTACTATAAATCGTTAAAAATGCTAAGTTATTTTCTTTTTCTTTTTTTTTTTCGTCTTACAACGTACCATCGATGCCTAAACCATAAAATTCTCCTTTCTTTCAAGTACAAGAATCTTAATTATTTTCTTTTTTGGTTTTGTATGACATTCAACCTTCGAAGTTTTCTCAGTGCAAAGTGTTCGATGAGACTCAATCGTCAAGTGCCTTCTTTATCGACCTAATAATGAGCATTAACTCCACATTACATTCACATTACTTGTATTATTCTTAAAAGCGAAATATATTCCTCATTGTACAAATAAGCAGCAATATTTACGGGAATCTCAATAGTAATAGAGCCGGAGTGAATTTTTTTAGGCGATATCTTCCAAATTAAATTACTTAAAATTTCGTTGTTATTTTGTGTATATCCCAAAAATTTATATGTCCAATGTATTCTTTTTTAATGACGTTGAACTATAAATCTGATAGTTTTACGAATTTCCAAATAAAGCTTCGGAAAAGTATCCTAGAAAGATCGTACTAACAAAAAATATAATTTAAAAAAAATTGATTTTCTTAAATTTTATTAAAGCTATATAATCCCTTAATAAAAAAGGAAATATTTGAAATCGAATTCTAAACAGTTTTTTAGTAATCTAGTGGTACCAAAAGATAAATTTTCCGACCATCTTTTGAAATGCTCTTTGTTTTTTTGTTTTTTCTTTTATAATCTAAGTTAAAAATTATTCCAGTCTTTTTAAAGGTGTGCTCTTTATATAATTCTGGATGACAACATTTGTGGATTTTTGGTTTTCTTCAACTGTTATAGTACTAAAATTTTTCTAGTGTTTCGGGAAAAAAGATTAATTCCCTTTTAGTTTCAGTTAGAAATGTAATTGAAAATGAAAGATAAAGCTATTATTGATTGACATATATGGATCGAGCTAATAAATGATAATACACTTATCGTGAGTAATATTTGTACATAATATGACAAGTTAATACTGACATAATTTCTGACATTTCAAGTGTTAGATGATATTAACTGTAATTTATTTGTAAAAATGATTTTGTTCGTAATTACCGGTAGTGTTTATAGTGACGAATCATGAAAGATGTCACATGTCCCTTATGCCGAACGATGATATTAATCTGAAACTGATACTAAAGATACCTTATATTTGCTCGACTGTTTGCTTGTTTTTCTTTTTTTATCTACGAAAATTATCACTGAAAGAGGATAAATATCAGAGTTAGCATAGCTTTGAGAGAGTAAAACACGTTGAAGTTAGTAAATACAAATGTGGATGAATAAATAAACTGTTATTTAACACGCGTTTTCCCGTTCTTTCTTTTATTTTGTTACTCATTGTCAGTCAATAAAGAATAACTATTTTTTTGAATCATATCATTCATTATTTCGAATTCTCATTTTATTTTTATCTTATCAAACTACGAAAGGAAAGGATGTTATACATTGATCATTAAAAATAAATGTAATTCTGTATATGACGGTATACGTATTATATACCACCTTCTTTATTTACGACTGCTAATTGAGAGCAATAAATTGGTCCATTCATCGCGTTAACGATCTCTTTGATTGTCGATAATGTCGATGGTTTATTGGCCTTTTGAATCAGGAGTAATTTGGTCATACGAATTTAAAATTAAATCCACTGCAATATCATAACTCGAAAATTGCTAGATTAGTCACAAATTACTGTGTCTAACCGCTAAGAGCTTGTCACTGCGTTCAAAGTTATCGGACTAAGAAGTATAATAGCTCTAAATGTAATGATTACTTATACTCTACTGTTTGGTATTAAAAGTAAAGAAAAATTATACTCATTTTATATTTTTTTAAACGAAGAAAACCACAATTTATTTCTATCATTACTTTTCCCTTATCTGTTACTAATATATATTTATCTTTTTAAAGTATATGGTTAGGTTGCAAATATAGTTGCAAAAGCTGAAAAAGTAATTGTAATTAAAAAAGGAGCGAATAGATATGTTTAATTTTTTCTCACTGTTGTGCTCGAACTATGGCTCAAGCGTTAAACTATAATTTCCGTTTCTAGTGCATTATCACCCTGGCACTTCTGATCATAGAGGATGTCTACGTGCTAATCAATTATGTCAGCTTCGTTGAAGCACTATTCACCACGCTCTCGGTATCTGGCCTCCTCTGGCTTCGTTACAAAAGTCCCGATCGCGAACGACCAATAAAGGTATGTAAAAATTTGTATAAAATTGTAATGTCATGGTAAAGTATATTGCCAAGATAATCTTAATCTTTTTATTCGAATCTCTCAGAAATATGATCCGCTAGTCTATTCTCTGAGTAATATAAACTTTCATTGATTTGACAGGACTTTGTCATCATTTTTCTATTTTAATTTTCCAGATAATGGAATCCTCTGATTATCTTAAGTAACGTATTATGTTCCACTAATTTAACTATAGTATTACAGTTCATTTCATGCTGGTATTTACATTATTCTTCATTTCGTTGTTTAAACAGTTTGTCTAAATTATTCAGGAAAAATTATTGTATGCGCTTGGAATTCACATTTGTCTCGAATATCTTACAAAGAAACGTCCCCGAATGTCAATCACCGATTTTGATGAAATTTAGTCATTTAAATCAGTATTTACGTATGATATAAATTTTGAAAAAATATTTGTCACGTATCTTTTTTTTTTTATCAGTCGTCGATTATGTTTAGGAGATGAAAAGAGCTTTCAACATTGGGGTATCAAAATATGTTCGATCCAATATCTCGAAAACTATTAGAGATAGAGTCTTACAGATAGAGGTGTACATGATTAGATTGTATGTATCTCAATGACGAATTCGCCTATATAAATAAGTATTTAGAAAAATCAATTTGTTTGAATAATATATTAAAACTTCGTATCTGTTGTTAATTTTTCATGCAAAATATTAATATATTTTCATGTAAATTGGTATAAAACATTCTTGACTGAAGTACAAAATATGAATAAATTGGAATCCTGATTGTTTGTATTATTATACAAAAATATTACATTCGTAATTTACTTATGTTTTCTGCAAAATGCAGCGTTAGAATATTTATTTTCGTAAAAGTTATAAACTTCTATAACTTTTCAAGTGATTACATTACATTAGGTATTGGTAATTAATTCTAGATTAGTTGGAATTAATACCGCAAGTATGGCATTCAGACATAACAGTCTCTAATCTGGCAAATATAAAACGTATATGACGTACATACGTTCTGTGCGTCCGATTCATGACAACGATATCTTTAGCGAAAGAACAAATAGTTCGAGAGCTATTTGGAATCTGAAAAAAGGTCAACCTTGAATTTTATATTTGTAAAAGTTATGGTATCTTTGAAAAAAGCAGATTTGATTTAGAACCGCGTATTTGGCAGTATTATCTTTGTTAAGGGTTAGGTAAAGTTATACAATATATATAATTTTCGCAATAGTGAAATTGTTCAAAAAAGTGGTTAAAGTACAAATATATTCTTGACCATGAAGATATTAACGATGAAGATAAATCAGTGTATGAAAATTCATGAATCGGTTGAACGAAACGTACAATAGTGGACAAAAGTTCAAGACGATAAGAAAGAAAAAAGCAAAGTATTTATTTTGTATGGGAAAAGTATATAACAGTGTTCTATTTTTGATACTAATGGATTAATCAGTTACTTACACATTTAAAAAAAAAATGTTGTTTTTAATTATATATCAGTTGTATAATATACAAAAAAAAAAAATAATGAAAAAATTTAGTATTTCGTCCAGAGTCCATTATTTTTAATAATGCCAGCATATGTTTTTGGCATCAAATCTATTACTTTTTTTACGTTATCTGTAATATTACTCTAAGATGTTTCTGCTGTGGAGTAAAGGCTTTAAATTTTTTTGCTTTTAATATTATACGGTTTTATTTTTATGCTTCATAAGTTTTCAATTGGATTTAAGTTAGGTGATTACAACGGCTATAGGAGTAAAGTAATATTTTTTAGTATTTCTGTGTATTGAAATCGATTGATGATTCCATTAATACGGCGAATCCGCCTAGGTCTACTACGAGAGAAACACACTCACACAATTACACTCCCACCTATAATTAATATTTAACTATTGATAAGACGTACTATCGTTTCCATTCTTCACCAATTTGACATCTAAGATATCCTAATCTGTCAGGAGAGATGAGATTGAACTTTGATTCGTCCGAAAATAAGATTTTTTCCCAATTCTCACTTGTCCAATGTTTTATGGGCATTAGCGAATGTTAGTCCCATCTTCGGATTTTTGATATGAGCATAAACATCTTCTAATCGTTCCAGCACTGATTTCTGTGTCATTATTGTTATTTATTTCAGCAATAATATCAACTACAGAACGAAAACGATCCTTCTTGTTTAAGCAACGAATCCAACAATTCATTTTCGGCGTTGCTTTACGCGGTCTGCTATTTTTTGGTTGGTCAGAACATACATCAATCGTTAAAATTATGCATCAAGCTTGCTTACAAACAGTTTTTGATTTATTAATAATAGTTGCTATTTCAGCAAACGTCTTATTTCGTTTCTGGACTGGAAACTATGAGATTTTTGTTATTTTTTCAGCATACCGTTGGAAAAATCGACTAGAAGTTACTGATTAGGCTCATCGTTTTAAACTGATAGCAACTGCTATCAGTTTAATATAGGGACTCAGAAAAAATAAATGCTGAAAGTTTTTTTTTTTTTTTGGCAACCGAGGCTTCGTGATTAAGGAGACCAAATATACATCTTTATTATTTTAAAACAACAAACTGAATAGAAAGATGGTACTTATATTTATGTGTCTATAATCGAAATTAAAATTTGTCTTAAACTTACGATCGTTACTGTACATACATATGTATGTATGTCTCACACTCTGTATAACTGCTGGGCCAGATACTGCTGCACGTAAATGTAGTAACTGTGATACCAATTCTGGCCATTCGGGAAATAATTAACAATACCTGACGTAATGTAAGTGATTGAAAAATTATAAAGTTTTATAATATCAATACACAACCATAAGTAATCCAACATTTTGAACAGAATACTATTAGAGTAAATTACGTATGTAATAATTTTTTATCATAATGTAAAAATCAAAATTCCAATTTATCCTTATTTCGTACTTTAATCAAAAATATTTATACACAAATTTAATATCTTGTATGAAAAATTAACAAAAAAGTACGAATGTTTAACATATCATTTAAACAAATGGAGTTTTCTAAAGACTGATTATGTAGGCGAATTAGTAATTGAGAAACACAGTCTCTACATTTCAACCATTCGTCTATCTTTATCTCTAATAGTTTCTGAGATATTAGCAGAAATAGATCTTAACACTTCAACTTTAAGAGCTGTTTTCACTCCTTGAACTTAAATGATGACCGATAAAAAAAAAACACGTGTGCAGTTGTTTTTTGAGATTTCCATTATATTAAAATTTTATCAAAATCGGTGATTGACACTTGGGGGAGTTCCCTTGTTAGATAACGTGTATAACGGTAACAATATAGAGAAGAACTGAGTCTTACCCAGAGCAGTTACCTATCCCATTAGAATGAATCTATCTCTAAATAGTTTCTTTTAGTTTATGGATACTTATATGAGTACAATAAAAAAAAAATAAATAAATAAATACCGCATTTGTGACGTTTCAACAGAATGCTGTTATCACGAGTCTTATCTTCCATATTTTTCATAAGCTACGTCGCTCAATATTGTCGTTTTATCTTCGACAACAAAATTTTGAAAAGCATGTAAATGAGTTAACTTTCTTTCCCTTAAATAACAAACATGGACATGTTTTATACTTATTGATTAGAAAACAAAATTATTGCTAATAAGCTCTGTAAGCATTTTTGTAATTCTAGGACAAATATTTCTGATTATGTACTTCCTTTTTAACAATTTGATGAGATATTATAATATATTTTCTCTTCCTGCATAGAAAAAAATCATTTATGCAATGATATTAATCAAAAAACGAATTAAAGGAAGATTAAAAACGTGGAATTATTAAAAAATCAAATAAACAAAGTTGCATGCAAGTCCGAATACATTTATTATTTCCTAGAATGAAACAGTTGAAAACAAACTGCTAAAAATTGCTACAATAATTGGCAAAAACAGTGCATTATTTTTTTATATCGTTTGTTACAGGTATCAATCTTATTACCCATTATATTTTTCGTAATCTGTGCTTTCTTGGTGACTTTTCCTTGCTACGTGTCGCCATGGGAAGTTGGTGTAGGTGTGATAATCATCTTATCTGGCATTCCCGTGTATTGGGTTTTTATCCGCTGGAACAAGAAGCCTAAGTGGCTTGTAAGGACGTCTCGTAAGTACTAGTTGTTGATTATTATTTATTATAACTCTTGTGTCCCTATGTCTACTTTCAGTTGCTAACATTGTTCTCATTTCATTAAATATACTTACGTAATAAAAATAAACTGTTCTATTTTTATTTTAAATACTATATAACTATTGCAATTCATTGTAAGAAAAGAAAATAGTTCTTGCATATTTAAATAAAACAAATTGTAAAATAAGAAGAATCTTTTACAATATTACACATATATAAATAGATGAAGAATAAACTTAACTATAAACTGTACTATAATATTCAGCAAATAAAAATAAGAGACAATTGCTTTATCATACTCTTATGTAAATGATGTATTATTTTTGCAGATAACTTTAACATGATTTGCGCGAAACTATTCATGTGTGTGCAAGAGGAAAAAAGCGATTGACCACCAAGTGCTCTTATATTACACTGTATAATGTATAGTTCTACATAGAAAATTTTCATAGTACGAATGTGCGTCGCATCGACCCGATTGTTTTGTAAATTCTAATAATAGTAACAACTAGTGTATAGGAAAGAAATAGTCTCGTTGTAAGTACAACAGGGCAGAACATTCCAATGAAATTTAGATTACCCCACATAGAATTTATAAATTAACGGTTCGTACAACCATACTTGAGCTGTATTTTTATACACATATATACAATGTATACATGGTTTATTGTAATTCACCTTTATTGTGTCAATTGATAGATTCGTCAATTACATGCAATAACGTATTGTCTAATAATCCATATTCGTAACAATTGCATAGCGTAATTGCAAAATATTATTTACATTTAAATCTAAGGGAAATCACTTGCAACTCTGTTCGTTAAATTTTCATTGACACAAATTGTTTCAAGATTGTAGTTATGAAGTCACGAAGAAATTAAGAAATTAACGAGTCTTAACAAAACACAAAAATCCAACTGTTTGCAGAGATTCAAGTATGTAATTTGGAAATGTGCGAATCATAAAGAATGCAGTAAATACTTGAATAGCTTTTTCGATTTTAAGCGTACTTACACTTTTGAAACATTTTGTACGTTTCGTCATGAAACTGCTGAAAACATCTTGTAGATAATGCGTACATGTAAAATTATAAGACTGCAAGAAGTATTCGTTTCATGAGAATACACAAAAGATATATCAACGCGCAGAAAGCTGATATCATACTCTATTTCATGATCACACTTTGACTTAGAAATCTTTTATCCGCAATATTTTCAACTGGTGTTGTTTATTGACACATAATTCTAAACATTATATTTATTATAGTGATTCAAGTAATATATCAAAACCATATACGCATAATAATTGTAATATAAATAGTATAACAGCACTATTTAAAAGAGACTACAATATATATAATATATTATATATATATATAAAATTATACATAGAGAATGAGGAATTATAAATTATTTATGACGACTTACATATTTAAACCATGTTTTTCAATAAGGAAACCAGTGGTAATGATTTTTATATATCTCTCTTGTCTATTAAACTTTGTTTTGTTAAACAATAGACAAAGAGGTGATCTAATCATGTTGTAAACGTATACTTCGCAGATGTTCGACCATCACAAAAAATGCTTTTACCAATTTTATAGTATAATATGATAGAAACGATTCATTTTTCATTATTGACACCAAACATTTCTGTTGTGTTTTACCTACTGTATGATTTGTCTGGTCAAATTATGCATTTAAAAGGTAGAAAAATGGAACGACATGCATATTATATTAGAAAATACCGAATATTTTATAAAATGTAAAAAGATTTTTCGAAAATGATATTTTATATTGCGCATGTATAATAACGATAATATGATAATGTTTTATATTATTGGATATTTGTAGATTTACAGAATTAATAGTGTATTATCTACCGTGATGCATACATTTAATTTAGGAAATAAGTACTTCCTAAGAAAAAATTGGAAAATGGAATAATTTGTTGTAATTATTTTAAAATGCTTTTTAACTTTGCATACATTTAAACTAATTAACTGCAACGATGGTAAATGTGTTCAAGAAAATAACGACTGATCATGTGCCTTGTATACCGTGCAAGCAAAAAAATTTTGTAATGAACATTTACTGAAATAACTAGATTCGTATACAGATCACATTAAATATGTAAATATTCTTTTTAAAAAATTGTAATGCTGTTAAACGGTTCATGATTAATATGCTTGCTGGTGCGATTGTCTGAATACATGAAAGTATATGTAATTACTTTTAAATGTTTATTTTTAAGAAAGCACATTTTTATCATTGTATTTTCAATAACAAGCACTTAAATTAAATTTTCATACTACAAATGTCTCCAAATTGAAATAAACTTAACTGACATTGCTAAATTAAAAGCAGCTTAATATGCTCTAAATGACATGACAGTTATTCTGTTGATGGTTGTAAACAAATTTTGTATATCTTGAGTAAGGGATAAAATTTTATATAAATTTTAATTAATCATAAATTGATTGAATAAATTCGTTCGTGTACATCGAAAACTTAATTTAAGTTAAAATGATAAAAATGAAGCAAATAAAGTGTACCAAATGAAAGTCATGTATGTACATCATGCTAATGAAAATTATATAAAGGTGAGAAGAATGCAAGCACCGAATATTATGACGGACAGTGATGTATTATAATACAATAAATTTTTTATTCATTTACTTTCTACATGTAATTGTGGAATAATACTAATAATTAATAACACTTCATATTGCATATTGTAAATGATATCTTAACTAGTTGTCAAGTCAGGTAAATATGACAATATTTGTATGGAATTATAATTATTGTATATTTGTATTGAATTATAATTGGTACAGAATGTTTTAAATATTCATAATAATACGATAAAGTAATGTTAATTTCAGAATATTGAAAATTATTACACTATGTCGTACTATATTAAAAATTGACTGCATAATAAGAAATAAAATTCTTTTTATAAATATCAGTGATTCCAATATAAAAATTGATGCATGTTTTTGTGGTATCACTTCTCGAAGAAAATGGAATTTCAAGTCAAGAATTAGAGATCGAATGAAAAGACTATATTTTTTCTTCCTTAATTTTAAAAAACTGCAATTATTATAAGTATAACATCACTATATTGAATTTTATTCCTTTCGCATTTATTAGGATTTACTATTTTCACTGTTAACACTTAAATGTATTCAATTACCATGACGGAAATTTAATTTTTCTTAGAATGCTCATTTTTACCATTATATTTTCATAGAATAAAAGAAAACAATGGATTAAAAAGGCATCTTTCCATAACATGGTAACAAGAATATTTACAAATACCTTTAGTTAACTGTATAAGAATTATAAAAGGTTTTTCATTTGCATGGTATGTTTATTCTGCATACCACTGTCGTAACAATTTTACATTCATCCTTTATGAAATTAGTACATAGACTATGAACGCTCAAACTTGAATGCTATCATTTTAGCTTCAATTGGCAATCAGTGAATTCTAAAAGTCTAAATTCTTCAGTCCCTTGCTGAAGACCACGCTACCATTCCTCATTCCTTTCTCAAATACTGCACATTCTACTGTTCATAAAAGCATTGTTTAATGCGATTGTAATACAATTACATTGTTGCTGGGATGAGAAATGTAATGTCACTGAGAGTAGTGGCACTCAAAACCAGCTTAGAGCATGATATCTGAATACATGTAACAAAGTAGTCTTTTATTTATTTTTTGTGATCTGGAGAATCAACCTTCCGCAAGCGGTGGTGTCACCCAGCCATATTTCTCGTGAGTTTTTACCAAATTCCTGAACGATTCTTCTGCGGAACGTCTATTGAACTCTTTATTCATTTTTGGTTTCCTTGCCACACGACCCTGAAGAATTAAAATGAAGTAATTTTAGAGAATAAATGTGTATTCATTTAACTCCCTATAGGTGCAACAACAATATACCATACTAATAAATTGTACAATCTGAAAATTTAATATTATTATTGAAAAGGAACAAGAGCAGTATGGTACAAGTTGGTTCGCTATAAGAAGAAAAAGGTTCTATATATAAAGGTTATATATATCATTCTTATTTATCATTCTGATCTATACATCATATATATACACACACACACGCGCGCGCGCTAGTACAAATGTATTGCTCGACGAAAGATCCTAGTCAAGAGGATCCCCTTGGCTATATGGCCTTCCTTAACCTTGTCTCGAGGCAGAAGTCTTCTTAAGAGAGAGAAGCGCGGCAAAAGAAGGCATATGGTTCACTCAAGCGTTCATTTAGGCTTTTCTAACAAAAGGACTAGACATTTCAAGGTCATTACCTTTTTCTTCAAGTGGAACTATATGTATACTTTTTAATATACATACGTAAATATAGTTAAAATTATAATATATATAGTCTATAGTATATATCTATAGTATCTATTCTAATAAAATGCTTCTTATTTACAATATTTACAATTATTTTAGCAGATGTTCGCAAAGTTCACCTCTCACATGTTCACCAAACATTTCATAATCCTATGGATAAAGGATACACTGTAACATAAGCTTCGCATATTCCACTTTCATGTCATCCAGCATTGTGAAAACTGATATTTTTTGTTTTAAATATCTCCAAAGAAAATATATATATAATCCAGGAGTTAGATCTAACGATCTTGGTGGCCATAATATTCGACTTCCGCCTCCTACCCATTTTTGACGAAAAATTTTGTGTATTACTTTTTTCGAATCAACAGTATAGTGTGCTAGGGCATCATCCTATTGTATCCACATTGTAAGAGGCATACACTTCCTCTAATAATTGTGGAAGCTTGTTTCGCAAAAAGTTTCTGTACATTAGCGGATAAAGAAAAAACAATTATAAAATGTTTACAAATCTGAGACCAAGTATCAACTCAAATTATTAACGTAGTTTGAAAGGTATAACGACTTTTTCTTTACTTGTGTGGTCTTGATTTACCTTGAGTGGACTTACCTTGCGGGTAATAAAAAATATGTAGTTCTATTGAAAAAAGGTGATGACCTTGAAATATCTAATCCTCTCACATACAAAAAATTCAATTGTGCGAAGAATTTTGTCCTTTAAAATACTTCAGGTTTTCTTAGCAACATTTTTTTTATATCACTAATATTTTCGGTATCGAGCTGTTACATTTTATTATTGTATTTGTATAGATATGTAATACAAATACTACTGATATAAGCGTCTTCGCTGAGTAGTCAGCGTCATATAATTATCATTATGTAGTAGTCATCACCAACTGTCGAATAGTCGATAACAATACTATAATAGCGATGTTGGTCTCATTTTCTATAGGGTATTCCACGTAAAATCCGAGATCGAAGAAGTTTCATCGACACCGAATTCCACTAACATTTCATAGGTAATCGGTGAGGCGTCTGAATTAAAAAAAAAAAAAAAAAAATGAACTCAAACCTAACCCAATACGGATCAAATACGATTGATTAGTAACGCCTATGTAGACAGAATTCAATATATACGGAAAGTATCAATATCTCAGAAACTAATAAATACACGAAGTTAAACTTTCATATTTGGGATTCTCCACCTCTCATTCAACATATCAATATTTCATTTCATCATGATGGGTCATGCCGTACTATAGCCGAAGAAAGGAATCGTTAAGAAATTTTAACTAAGGAAATATAAAATTTCTAAACTAATAGTTTTAAGCCTTAGTTTTTCTTTTTGTAAAGAGCGAAAAATGGCCGATTTTCAAACGAATCGCCCTCTTCCTCGCACCGCGTATTCTGGGCCCCACGACGACTCAAATACATACTTGAGTAAGTATTACACCTATATGAGAAAAATTAGGCACGCTGATTGGTGATGAATATTGCAAAACATTCATCAATCAGCGTGAACCTCCCCCAACGCGTCTGAGGCGAGGATGAGCTGCCAAGAGGAAAGGCAGAATAAAACAAACAATCGAACAGTATAGATAAAGGGTAAAGTAGAACAGTTCATCAAGAACATATTACTAGAACAGTCCAGTGGTCAAGTGGTCGACAAAGACAATTTGTACATTGGGTGGTCTTCCGTTGTATTTTTAAAGTCGGCACACCACGTGCAAATACCACAAGGCTCGAAGTTTTGTAAACTACTGAAGAATATTTCTCCTAAAATCATCGCAAAGTTCGCTAGAAATTGTAAAACAAACAAGGCAAGCAGAATTGATGAAATTTCGCCTTCAGTGACTAAACAGTCTTCAATGCCGCCTTCATATCCAGCTACTAATTCTCAATTCAAAGGAAAGTTGCAAAACCAATTCTTATACCAAAATTCGGACGAACCACTCTACGTGGGAGACCAGTAAGATTTGCTAGATCCAAGGGAATTGGTGGGTAAATTCTAAGTATTTGTGCCCATTATAAATATTTTTGTGCCCCGAGCACTTGGCCACCAGGATGCTTAATTCTTAAATTTGCGGCCTACTAAGGACGTAACACTGGTGCTACAAACATCTGGCAGCCAAGCTCCAACGACATTTCAACTCTCTAACCGACTTCTTTTTTAGGTAGAAATTCACCTTCAATTATAGCAAAATGCAAGCCATCTTATTTATCAGGAAAGTCAAGCATCGAAACCAAGAAATTCCATCTCTCCATTTAAATAATACTTATATCTCGTAGAGTGACAGGGTTACTTATTTAGATGTGGTCTTTGGCAGTAGGTTCTCATGGGAATTTGCTATCGCAGACCGGCGGGAAAAGACGTAGGCAACCATTAGAGCATCAAAATCTTTAATTGGCAGCTATTCTAGGCTGCTTCTGAGCCTCAAAGTTCTCATTTAGGTGATTAGTATACGTCTTGCAATATTTTATGTACAGAACTCGAGTATGGTCGGTTACCGCACATACACGTATCAATATTTTGCAGCGCTTCTAGAACAAGACTTTTAAGCTCATATTCAACCTGCCGATCCACTCTGCCAGTGACCTTCATATCAAGCCAAGTGTGCCCTACATTAGGCAGCAACCTCATTTCAGGATACGCAGTAGATACATAACCACCCCAACACTCTAGTCAAAAACACCTTGGTTTATCGAACACATCTTCTATTTTATAAACCCATGGTGCAGTTTCCACTGCAAATTGATGACTTGGGTGCCTGAACGTAATCAACCCCGGTTTTGGGACTCCTGTGCATCTTTTTCGAAGCTCCTTCGTCGCTTCTTTCTAGACGTCCTTACAAAGCAGTAAACTGTACAGATCCTTGACGCGTCCTGCATGTTTGTTCTGAAGCCTGAATTTTCTTACGGTTTCTCCATACCTCCAATATTTTCTATATATTCTGTATTTCCTGCTTGCTTCTTCTACTTAATCAATTAGATGCGCTGTTTGTTTCTTTCTGTAAGATTTTTTGAAAATTTTCCTGCATGTACACTTGATGTGTGGAAACCTTCCATAATTACATCATCATAATTAGCATTACAAATTACTTTTACAGTATAAAGAGGCCCTACTCCAGGTGACTCTTCATTAACCCAGGTAAAAAAAAGAACAGATAGTCTTACTGTTCCGTCCGAAGAAACAGAAAGTCGGTCGATCTTTTATTTGGCACAGTTTATGATACGATCGCGAAGAAAGGCTATTTTTTGAGACAACGAATTCATGTATTGTTCGCATTATTGTGTATTTCTCGCCGAGAGAAATTAGCCGAAGGCGTGTTATAAAATGAACGGTTTCCTAACGGTCATTTCGACAACGGATTCTTATCATGTCCGAGTAGGTATCGCCCCACTTTTCCAGGAAAAAGAGCGCTAAGGGCGCACTGGAAGGGTGTTCGCGATGTCTGTTAGACATGCTGATTGGTTGGTAATTAAGATTTCGGTTGCTACCAATCAGCATATCACCCTCTTTAGCAGCGATCGGGCAAATTGCTGAAGAGGACATTCGTTCGTCAGACTTATTCGTTCGAAATCATTCGAAATACACTCGTTCGTTTACACTCATTCGTTAATAGTCTATCGAGACACATTCGATTGTTAGAATCCGTCGTCCGAGATTTTTAACGTATCGCTTCTTTATTATTTTTATCGTTCGGGACGATATTAGAATCTTCCTTTGATTTTCAAGACGGATTCCACACTTTGTCAAGCAGCGTACGAGTATCCAACGGTAGAACACTCGATTCATCGTGTTCAGTTGCCCAACATTAAATTGGCGGGTAACAGTGCAGTGGGTGAGTGTTTGTGAAGTGGAATCACGTAGCCGACACCCCACACGGACATCATCTACGCACGTGACACTTACTTTAGACAACCCAGAGTTCACATTGAAACGGAGAAATCGTTCTTGGGCTGACACTATACTCCGATCCCTCTACATCCTACCACTATCTCTCTCTTGCCATCCTCCCTTTTCGGTTCCTTGCTCACCCCAATCCTGGTATTTAGCCGTGTTCCAGGGACAAACCTTCTTCGGCCCGCACTTACGGTCTGAGAACGATACGCGTTCGCACTCTAACCCATGGACGGTACATTCTATCATTTTTTCTATTTTCAATAGCAACAGAGTTATCGTCCACTTACTATTTAAACTTGCACACCTCAAATAACTTTTAACTTATGCGTCCGATTAAGAATTGATATATATGATGGCATTCAAATCTCATTGTAAAAGAGTGTTTTGCCTATTATAATATTCATCTCTTCGAAGCAAATGAGCGGGATATTAGAGGTAGTCAAAGTTATTCTTCCCCGTTGAATACGTGTAAGTTTAAAGAAAGAAAATTATGTTGAATATCTTGAGAATTTTACTTATTCGAACAGCTTAAAATAAACATGCATACTATGCAAGCTTAGACAAATTCCGTAGAATTTTCGCGGAAAAAATCAATTAAAGAAAGTAAGTGTAAACTTACAAGCCGCACATAGATTTTAGTTGTATTGAATATTTGAAAAGTTATCAATGTTCAGAAATAATATTAACATAAATATTTATTAAGAATAAATTAAGATTTCACCTGGCCCTTAACGATGCTAGCTGCAAATTGTGTAATAACTGCTTCAATGGTATACGCGCTGGACCATCCTCTAGGCGTAAGAAGCTCCATACAGATTGCACCGCCTTCCATCACGAATCCTTTTACAATCCTTGGCGAAATAACCCGCATAAAAGGGGGCGCGAATGGAAAGTTCTCCGGAAACACCACGTGGAGAAGTATGTAAGGTACGTTAAGTTCTCTCATGTCGACGGCAAGCTCGCTCTCTGGATCAATTTTGTGCAGTCTCACATGCCATTCGAATAAATTGTCGTTCACGAGCTCCGCAGTGAAGGTGGACTCAAGTCGATGCTGCGTCCTCTGGATCTCGCTTAATTCTTTCATTAACCGACGCAGCCGAACCCTCTTGTCGGGCAGCGGTACAGTTCCCTGAAAGCATTTCGAGATTTCAAACTAGATCAAAAAAACAATAAAGTAGTTCAATCGCGCGCACGTGCGTGCGTGTGTACCTACAGAGTGCATCGTCTAATTTTGTTGCTTGAAATATTTCTGCTTATAACTATATTCCTTTCTTACTTTCTGATTATAACTCTACTACTATTTTATTAAATTATCACACTCGTCTACAGTTTAGAGTCTGTTCTCTTATTGTCTATTTCACTCTTCCGCTCTCACACGTTCACGTAAAAAGACGCGGAAACTCTTTACTCCATCCAGACAGGAGCCAGTCAGGATTCGTGTCCGTTGATGTCCACACAAGGGAGCATCTTTGGAGCACTTATCCGTTTTGTCCATAAAAATAGTGGCTCGGTCGTCTTTTTATCCCTTGCTGGGGGTCCTTTGGGCCAGGGCAAGGAAGTGGGGAAGTAAATCGTGTAGGTTCACAAAGGTGATCTGCTAGTGGGGGGAATCGTCAAGGGAAGGTGACGAGGCTACTCTGATAGCCGCTCGGAGCACTACCCTCTTTGCGAGGTGCGCTACATGCTATATTTAAAATTTCATAAAAATGTTTTCTACTTTGCACTGTTTTGTCCCTACAAGACTATCCTAAGATCCGACCTGTAACAACAATAGCGTTATTTTATTGAGAGGAGTCAACACATTGTATGCGGGAGACGTACTAGTATATACGTTTTTAACATATCGTAGTCGAAATGAGATCCCTATGACACCTAACTTTTTTTAACGAATTGAACATTTGAAATTAAAAATCTTATGCACTGAGTTTGGACTTTATCTTATCTTATCTAAACATTCAACGAAGTGCTTTAAGTGACAGACAGACATAAACAAAGGTTCTAATCTGTCTATAATGTACGGATTGTAATCTCAGTCTGCTCTTCGCTCTAGTTAATGTCGTATGGACTAAAGAGCAATCGTGTTTATTTCACGGCGAGGAACTACAAAAGAAAAAATGAATATTCACAATATACTAGTAATTAGAGCGGTTTTAAAGCCCTCTTTCCAAGGCGTCAAATTACCAAAAATACCCGTGCCATGTAGACTAAATCAGGCAAGATGGCCCCCACATGATGTGTTAATAAGGTATTACGAAGATCAATTTTGTTGTTTTAAATAAAATGCTATATTTTAATTCTACGCCTTGCAGCAGTAAGTTTTTCATGGTCATTAAACATCGTACAAATAACATTTACTGTTTAATGTTTGATGCCACTACGAAGTATCGTTCGGTTTAATTTTTGATCTTTTAAATCTCTCCACTTATTCATCAACATGTTGCAACGGGTTTCATCACTGGTATTTTTACTTACGTTTCAAATTTCAAAGTTATTCAAAATGCTCGCCTTTAACTTCAATACATGTTAAATGTCGCTCAATCATTGAACAGGTAAATATACTATACGTTGCTGTGAAGCTTTGCGAGACAGCACAGTGGCAAGGGAGGAACTTCATTTTTACCGTCTAAATCTTCCGTCACGCGATGTTATATGATCTCATTCGTCGATGTTATCGTGTACGGACAATAATGACAATACGTATGCCTAATTTCTACGATTGTGTTTAAAAAAGTGAGCTTATGAAGATATGACCCAATTAGACCTGCATTCTTCCGTCTGACAATTTTTCACTTCTCTACTGTATATACTTTACTGTCATAACACATTGCATTATTTCAAAAGACGACCGTAGTATACGCACTGTAATAATATGTCCTTTGATATTCTATCGTGTTGTAGAAGATTAACGATTCACTATATCTTTCATTGCATCCCATAAAAAGTAGTCCAGAATTGTTAAATCTGACAACTGCTAGATTTCGATCGAAGCAACGAAATTTTATCGAAGCAATAAATTTTACAACGGAAATATTTCAAGTAATAAAGGTAACTGATATATAGACTCTGTATATACACATGAAGATTAAAAAATTAAATAGTAATTATTCGGAATAGGGGGTTTAGTATTAGTTGCCTGCCGTTGCAATGTGTTCATATAAACAAATGATAAGCGGCAGTCGCACGATTGTGCACACGCTGTCACGGACGTATAGACGAAAGTTTATGGTATTAAAAGTTGTTTAGAATGACATCCTTTACAACAGATTAAAAAATTATCGAAATTGGCGAGAAACGCCCTATTTCGAATAAATACCAATTAAATATCTCGAAAATAATTAGCGGCTGCTAATTAATGCTTATTGAAGCTTTTTGTATATCTTTCAATAAGTTGTATTAACCGGTGACACTTTTTATCAATAGTTCACAAAGTTACCTTTTTACACCCAATGGTTTAAATATTAATGCATTTTTATAAAGATTGTTATTAGTTCTCCAAGGCGAGAACATCTTTAGATACTTAAAAAGAAGTGTTTTCATACCCACTGGGTGTACCTTTTTGAATTTCTCGTCCTAAACACGAACTCGAAAGTAGAATTGCTCTATCACTCTCAGTTTTCAAAAAACATGAACATTTGTAAGATATATAATACGATTTTAGACGAAAACGAGATATTATGTGTAAACTAAAAACGTCAAAAATTTCAAATTAGTCTTGAAAGATCAAGGAAATGTTCCTGAATATGACAGTATCCATTGGGAATATTATTAGTCGGCAACGTGTACATACATACATGGTGTTTTGCCGCCACGCCGTCCTTGTTAGTCATGTCTCGGTTCGTCACTGTCGTAACTACGCGTAGTCAACTATTATATTAAAAAAAGATTGAGCATCGTGATATAAATCAATTCCAGGAGAAAAAAGATGTAAAATATAGCAACCTACTCGAACCAAAAAAGGTTCTTTCCCTTTTGCACATAAAATTAAGAACGATGAAACATTTTGTTAAAGCAATCGAGAACTTTCGCTAATCAACAATGAATTAAAAATTCTTTATAATTCGATGAATAGTATCCAAATTAAACGATAGAAAGTTACAAAAAATATATCAAACATTATACAATAGCTCACGGAAGTATTTGAATCCTCTTTAAAACAGAATAACTTTAAAATAGGACTAAACGAATTGACTTTTTTTTTATTTTAAAAATTAGAAGAGTTTTACTAGAGATTTTACTAGATGACGTGCACAAAATTTTTTGAGAAAATTGCATTTGGTCGGGATTACGAAGAAAATAATAATAGTTACTTTTTACAACTTTTTTATCTGAGCCTGTAATAAAAATTTAAAAAATATGTTTTGTAGATCTACCAACTATATACATGCTGAAAATTTCATCGAAATAGATTACGTTTCTGTGTATGAACTATGAGTAAATCTCAGTTGCTCACGACTTTCGGTTTACAACTGCAATAAATCTAACGATTCTTACATTTTTCAACGTCTGTCGGTTGTTTCTACATCGAGCAATTTTGATGAAATTTTCAGCATGTACATAACAGGTATAAATATACAAAACGCATTTTTAAGATTTTTATTACGGGCTCAGATAAAAAAGTTGGAAAGAAGACTTTCACTAATTTCTTCACGATTCCGATTAATTGTAACATTTTTAAAAGTTTTTATACACATCATGTAGTAAAATAATCCTTCTAATTTCTCAAAACAACTCAAGTCGTTTGGTCCAATTTAAAAAAATTGATTCCTTTTCAAAGGAGGTTCGAATACTTCTGCGAGTTATTGTATATAGAAAGTCAGTGCCCTATTCAACGACTCTATTAGTAGTTTATTACACGTAGTTATGGCAATGATGAATTGAGACGACCAATATTTTCTCAATCTTTTAAAGTTGAAAACTGTTTCGTCACTTTTCTTGGATTGCTTCTTCTTCAGGTATGTATGTCTATAAAATTTGATACTACGTAACAAATTCGTGCCAAATAAACAACTTTTTATACAAATGTAAGATTAATACGCAGCTATTACGCATATTGGCGTTTCTTTTTTTTTTTTTTAATTTTGATTTATAATCTCATGGTTCTGAATGGCCCATTTACAGCCATTTTAATATTTTTAATTTTCACGTAATACCTAATTAATTTTGTCAAAAATCGTGCATTTTTATCAAAGTTCGTGTTTTTTGAAAACTGGACGTGATAGAGCAATTTCGTTTCCAAATTCATGGATAGTGCGAAGCAGAAAATAAATTTTTTTGTTAGACATGGAAATAGCAGAATAATACCTGGCTGGAATTGCTGATCGACTTTTTTGACTTAAAGAAACAACTCGCGTGATTGGAGTTGCTGGCGCCTGGATTATCAGATAACGCGGCATCAGTAGGTGTAATTGCGTCGGGACGATGATGTCGACTTAGAAGCCTCCTTGACGGCGAACTCGCTGAATTACCCGCTCCATCCTGCTCCGAAATTTTCTCCGAACATCGAAAGAATTTTCTAAAAGCGGCTACGATCTTTTCCTTCGACCTCGTGGACATGTTTCTTTCAGTAACGTTGGATTACACTAATAATTAGTTCAATGAAATTTATCTTATCATCTAATTAACTGCAACAATTAATTAGGCAATTCTAATTTTTGGCAAAAAAAAAAAGCAAAAAGAAGAAACGAAGCTACTTTCGTTTGTCAACTTCAACGTAGTCATTGATGATTAATATAAAATTTCAAAAGTTTCATGTATGTACATATGTACATACACTGCTGTTCATAAATATTAGGACACTAGTTATATTCGTACAGAAAGTATTATGATTTGTATTACATCTTTTTGCCAAATTTAGTACTACATATTAACAAGAACGTATATGCTTGTTATATTATTATTTAGGACGAATAATTATTTCTGGGTCCTAATAATCTTGTAACAACTGTTTAGGTTTACTTCACATTCACTAAGGTAGCAATGAAAAGTGATACATACTAAAAATGATTGAAGAAATTTAGATTCGATGATAATCAATTAATGAATGGGAATTAAACTCTGGGAATTAAAATTTTCAATAAGTTCAATGACTGTTATCATTTTTATTTTCCCGACAATTGCAGTTACTTTTATATAATTATAATTATTGACATAATTTATTTTTCATTACCTTTTCAAAACTGTTTGAACAATTGTTTTACTTAACTATATACGAGATACATACGTAAATGCATTCCCGCCTATAGTATACGTTAAGCTCTTACACAATTTCAAAGAAAGTTCTGTTTATTGAATTAAACATTTTGGAGAGAATCTTAATATAATTTATATTTTCTTCATAATGTAAACAACAAATAAATTAAAAAACTCTATTTCACATTTTTACACGTTACATTACTACAGCGTAAAAATTAGTAAATGTTGATTGCTTAATATAAGTTTGTTCTTAATGTAAAAGCCTACCAAATGTTCTTAGTAATTCACAAACATACATATATATATATATATATATATATATATATATATATATATATATTGCAGAACTCTTAAAACCATCAAACTTTGTCAAATTCACCAGGTAAGAATTTTATAACGTATATCTGACAAAAAAAATAAAAAAGGAAGAAAAAGAAAGTTACCCTTCAACGAGGAAAGTAAATCGTGAAAAAATACAAAGACGAATAATTTATACTGCGAAATAAAAGTATAAAGCGCAAGATTCATTGGACGTTCTGACAGCATCCGCAGCAACCTCTATTAGCATTATTTTTCGTTAAACACTCACCCTTTCTTGATGTTGCGATCAAGGTTTGTTTCGTTTCAACACGCTTGATTGTTTGCGAATCATCTTAGAGTCTTCCACTAGCGCGAAACCGTCCTTTCGTTTCCGCGAATAAATAATTGAAGGAGGAGCCTTGTGTCGTTGGCAAATGTACGGCAGACGCGACAAAGAGGTAACCGGCGGGATACGGCGCAGTCTCCACCCTCATTGAACAGGCGTGTGCAAGCGCGTACTTTGGAAGGGTTGCTAGTTCCGTTAGTCAGGGCTATCTTAACATTTTATTAAACATACCTGTGCAAGTGATTTTAGACAAATTAATTTTTATATAAGATTTCAAAATAACTAGCCGTTTAAAATTTCATGCAATTTAATATAAAAATATGCTAATAGTTGCGAATAACGAATAACGTTATTAAAAATGATAGTTTTATCCGTACGTTTAAGGATGTGTTGAGCTACAATTATCCAACTTAACAATAGACTTAATGAAACTCAGAATCGTTCCTTCACGTCGTTAACTATGGTTGAATTCATTTTCTTTGCCTCTACTTTTGCGCTCTCATTTACACTACGGCACGAAGTGCGATCTGAACTGCATGGAGGGGGAGGGGGCTTAAATCCTAAACAGCGTTGCTTTAATTTAATCACGGATACTCCGGTTTCATTGGACGATGAAACTAATGAAAAAAATTAAAGGTGGAAGAACGAGTAAAATGAAAACTTGTCGCTTGCTTACGCAGTACACAGTTTTCTCTTTTATTTTCAGATCTAAAGTTGATCCCATTGAACGCTCAATTTGTTTGTACTACATACATTACTGTATAACGTTAAAACTGATAAAAAAATTAAGAACGGTTTGACACGACACAATTTTGATTAATTATTAATTAGCATGGGTTTCTGTTTGTATAAATTTATCGATGTTTCTTCAACTTCCTTATCTTAATAATCACCTTTCGCTGTGCGGAAGCTTAGCGAAATTTATGAGCGTTATATATGTATAACATATATAATATCATATAAGACATTTTGACACTGCTGATTATTAAAATATAATTCAATGAATATTGTCGAGAATCATAGCAAAAATTTAATACATAATATTTCAACATAATTGAATAGAGAGCGTCAATGTTTTTACAGCAAATTGCTATCGTAATTTACTCAAAATACTGAAAAATACAACAAGTAAGAAGCAATAATAGTAAATGGGAAGAAAAATTAAACAAAGTTTTATTAAAAATGCACTAATTATGTTATACTACATGTACATAAGTGTATACTATTCGCCAATAGTGATGTACGAATAGTTCTCCTTTCCATTTTATATAAATGATTTCTCATAGAATTAATAAAAATCGATATAAAAATTAGAATCTATGAATAAGCTAATGATTATACCTAGATTTTTTTCTTTTATCGGTGAATATGTATGCTTTCTTTCATTTTAAAATACATCGTTCAGTTGTCTTTTGTTTCGATATATATTAGTAACTTTACGCAAAAATATTTCTTGCAAAAGATAATGTTTATTATATGTCACTAATTGGAGCAATATTCTTTGATTTTCTTTTTCTTTGTCTTATTATTATATTTTTCATAGTAATTGTTTTACATGAAAAAGTTTCTTTCCGTTAATTTCAGTTCTGTTAATTGAAATAATGCTTCGCTATCCAATTGGTTTGGATTGAACAATCTGCCTTAGATTTTATTTAATAGGACTTTATTTGCTTTAGATATTCGCGTTGCAATAAGTTTACTTTAATGAACGAATTGCTCGTTTTTCAAAAATCAAATAGATCGTGTTAATATATTGACAAAGTTTGCAATTTATATATTTATATAACAATTAGTTTGTATAAATTTATCAGACATATCGTTTTATGGATTTAGAAAAACTTTGTTGCAGTCGACTGTAAACAAATTTTATAACATAATATTGATCCCATTTACGCATCTGATATTAAGAGATATTGATTTGCGTATGAATAGATTGTAACTGAGCAACGGTTTTAGTATGCCGTAAAACACTTACAAGCTAAAAAATTTATCTACACATTTTGCTGTATAATAGCAATAAAAGGCATTATGTTCTAATATTTTGAAAAGCAGGCATATTTTTAATTCAAAATTCTTATATTTCTATTTTTATCATAACAATTCAATCAAATGTGTGTTTAATACTATATATACTAAGAAGATCGAAATGATTGTTTAATATTTTGTTGCAATGATTATTCATTTTTAGTATCACATTTTCTGAAATTTTTCGTGACTTTTATTGAAATATAAAAGTAATTAATTTTCTAAATTTATTTTCTTTTTCTCTCTTTTCCTGTGTAATATTCACACATCCTTTAAAAGAGAATAACTTTTTAAAAATTGGACCGAACGACCTGAGTCTTTTTATAGGAATTAAAAGAATTAATTCACTATACGGTATATATAAAAATTTTTGAAAAAGTTACAGTTAATCAGAATCACAAGGAAAACAGTAAAGGTCGCTTTTTATAACTTTTTTTTATTTGAACTTGTCATGAAAATTTTAAAAATTCGTTTTTTAGATTTATATCAATTGTATACATGCGTGACAATTTCATCGGAATCTGTGGATGTAGAAACAAACAGTAGACATTGAAATACATAAGAATTTGTAGATTTATTGCCGAAAGTCGTGAAAAACTTCGATTTTCGCAATTTTTAACCGTTTGTATATGTATATAATTTATATATACATATATATTCTATATATAATATATATTCTAGTGTTAATAAATATAACGATAAGTATGAAAATTATAGCGTGTGAGTACTATACAATTTTCACTTTTCATTTTAAAAATAGAGTACACAGAAGAAATAATTCAATCAATTCAAATATTTAATGTGTTACAGTATTATTTATTTTTCCATGGTACTACAATATAACAATTCAAATATCTATTTGAAAATAAAAATAACAAAATACACTTTACTATGTAGATAAAAAAGAAAAGACATGACAAATACTGGACCCATGCCCATTTTAGCTCTTCCCAAACACTAGGCTGATAATAAGTTAAGTGCTCTCTATAAATCAATTCTCCTTGGATAACTACTGCATTTTCACTTAAGTAACCCACTTCTTTTGTTACATATTTATTGATAATTTTAGCTGAAACTGAAATAAATTGTTATAATAATTTCTTTTAGTATTATAAACAAAATTTTAGAGAACATTACTGACATTTTCGATTTAAATTTTGCATAAGTAATTCTTCCAAAGAATAATCTGCCAGTTCAATACTATCATTATATTTTTCATATAGTCCTTCACTAGACAGGAGACCTTTCTGTTCCAATATCAAGTCTCCGTAGAATTCTATTTTTTGTACCTCTTCATTTAATATATGTGTAAAAAGTGCAATAGATTCTACTGTTGCCTCGAATAATTGCTGCAACAAATCAAGAATACCAATGTGTATAAGTAACGCAACAATAAGAAAATGGTAACAGAACTTTTACCGTAAGTTGAAAATTGAAGAAAAGCAAAACATTAAGAGACCTTATAGGTTTGTCTGTATAAAACTGAAACTCAAACTTAAAAATATCATTTTTACTATCAACATTTGTATCTATTTCTCGAATCTGAAATATAAAAAAATTAGTATTTGCACAAAATGAGTGTGTATATATATATGTATGAAATAATAATTCTACTTTTTATATTATAGTAATATAATAGTACAACCTTTACTAATGTGCAATTATCTTCAATTTCATTATTCTTATATGTTCTAAAAGTTGAACAAATTATGGGATTCATGTTGTAATCCCTGTTTGCCAATAATAAATATTTATATTTAAATGATACATTAGGCTTTTCAGTATATATACGATTTTTCAGTGAGAATCCTAAGAATTAACAATGATATACAACAGAATTCTTTAGTAATACTCTTATAAAATCAAAGTATATTTGTATAACCATATTTAAAACACTAAAACATTAAATATGCTTACCACCTGCGTTATAAATAATGAAAAACGGCGTAAGAAATGATAAAATTATTAAAAATATCACAACGAAAAAGCTTAAAGAATATATTTTACTTTTATATTTGTATTGGATTGGACTTGAAAATATTTCAATAACAGCCATTGTGAAACATTTCCTCAATAATTGTTTGAAAAGTGAATTATATACAGTGAATGACAAAAGTATTGACGTAGAAGATATTTTCGTATAGAATATTAAATCAATCTGAAAAGAACAGTTTCTGGTTTAATTTTTTTTTTAAATATATATTTGGAGCCTAAAGATTAAATATATCACAAATTATAAAAGTTAAGTAAATCTATAATAAAGAAAAATAAATAAAAACCACACAATGGCCCGTTTTCAGAAGAATAATAGTATTGATATTCTCACGCTTTTTTAATGTAATTGATTATAGTACGAGATTTAATATTTGGTATTTGAACCTTTACTTCTGATAACTTCTTTTAACCAATTAGGCAATGAATTTACCCATTTTTTTGTTATTTCTAGCCCTATCTTATACCAATCTTCTATAATTGCTACAAATTAATTATTGTTTATTTAAAATATAGTATTTTTTAAAGCTTTGAACTAATTCGTTCCAAATATGTTCAATAGGATTTAAATCTAGTGATTGTGACGGTGTCGGTAATGTATGGAGTGTTCTGAAAACTATCCATTGTCAAACAATAAAGTGAAATAGTGATATAGAAAATCATGCTGTTTTTGTAAGTTTTGCCTTAAAATATTTAAATAAACATATTTATCCATTATAGTATCTATTAAAGCAAGTTCTACTAAGCTAGAAAAATCCACGAATCCTCATATCGACATACCATCCTCCCATGTTTGATTGGTTTAACGATTTCAGTCTAATTCTATATTACACTACCGACGTACTTCAATTTGCCCATTCATCACAAAATAAAATTTGATCTTACAATTTTAATCTTTATTTATATACAATTTTTCCACTTCAATCTTTTTATTCTGTTACTTTTATTAATGAGCGGTTCCTATCTTGCTATTCTTGAATTATACCCAGTATTTATAAGGATTTTACAAATGGTTATCGGGTTAACTTTTACTATTTCTATTCTCCAATTCTTCTGAAAAAGTAGTAGCAGAAGTTTTATTTATTACATTAATAATTTTTCTTTTTTCTCTGGCAGTTAACTTTTGTGGCTAACTATTTCTGCAAGAATTGGTTAAATTTTTCATATTAGGAAATCGTTTAACGATATTCCTTATTATAAAATGGTTTCTATGTACTATTTTTATAACTGAATAAGATTTTCCTTCTTTTAATAAATTTGATATTATATTCTTTCCGGATATTGTTATCTTTTTCGATTTATAATCCATTTTTGTGCTTTTAGCTTTTATTTTAATGAATAATCAACAATAATGTTAAAAATGTATAACAAATAAACATTAAATTGAATTGTTAAACGTTTGGGGATATAGCAGTCATGCAAATATTCGAAATATTTATTTCAAAATTTCCTAGGAACATTAAATTTCTACGTGTGCCAACACTCTTATTCCGTTGAAAATGAGCCGTTATGTGGTCTTTATTATAAGTCTACTTAACTTTTATAATTTGTGATATATTTGAACTTTAAACTCCAAACTTATATTTTGAAAAGAAAAATGAAACAAGAAACTGCGTTTTTTTTCAGATTTATGTAAGTTTACATGGAAATACCGTCTATACCAATGCTTTTGTTCGTCACTATACATATGTATCTACAGTAGCTTATGAAAGAATTTGAACTTTAAAACAGAATAACTTTTTTAAAATTGGATCAACGATATGAGTTTTTTTTGAAAAGTTAGTTCTTTAAAATATTACAAAAATGTCCGCTGACGAGGAAAGGCATGTTTACTTGGAATTTTTTCATTTTTTAGAAGGTATGTAACTAAGAACAAATACGCAATTCATATTTTACACTTATTATCTCTTGAAAGTTAAGAAAAAGTAACGAAATTTCTAATTTTCAATTTTTTAAGAACTGTATTTAATTTATTTTCTTTACATTTTTGGCAGAAGAAGGAAAAACTTATTCTAGATTTAAAGAATCACTTGGTGAATTACAATCTTACGTTGCATTAAAAGGTCTAAATGATGAAGAGATTAATCTGTTGGCAAAGGTTATTATGAAAACTACTGATTTAGGTGAATATATTTTAAGTGTTATAAAAAACAGACAACTATATTTGTTTAAAGCATAAATGAAGAAAAACGTTTCATAGGTGCTACCAAACGAGTACTTTTAATAAGATGTTTAGTTCCAAGATACAGAGTACCTGAAAATACAGTTAAGACAATTATCATTTGGTATTTGTCATCTATAAGAGAATTAGCTATTACTGTAGCTATTAGCATTATACAATGGATACTTGGTAATATTATTTTTATTAAACAAAAAGTATATAATATTGGGACAGGTAAGAAAAATATAAAATAAAGATTATAATTATGTATATATTTTCAGGTATATTAGACCACCAACTAACACATAAAAAAGTAATAAATACATTTTATACTATGTTCTTTCATTTGTTGCTAACATATAAGAGACTGGTAAATATTACTTCTATATATTAGTATTGTGCCACGTAGTTCACAAGTTTTTGATTATTATTAGGACTTTCTACAATAATAAAATTACATAATTCTATTATTTTTGTAGGAGAAAAATATAGCACGTCTCATTTATATATTAGCAAAACCAGAAGATGTAACTCGTAGAGATATAACTAGACTGTTAGCTCTTCATCAGAAGTATGCAAAACCTCAAGCACACATTGTTGCCTTATTGACGTAAGTAATTACTATATAAGATGTTTTATTTTAAGTGAATTTAATATTACTTTATGTGTACTTTATCTCAGATTGTTTAAGTCTTATAAACCTGAATTAGTTCCTGAAAGATTTCAATCTGTAAATGTAGAAAGTGTATGGAAGCCAATACCAGAAAATCTACGATTAATGTTTCAAGATGCTAAAGCTCGTTTGGAATTTCAACAAGCAAAAGATATAAATCTAAAATGTTTTAATTGGTGCACATTGGAGGTAAGTATTTGATAATTGTAAAATTTGCTGTACTGTGAATCTGACATATCTTTCAATGTTAATAGAGTGGAAATAAACAGAAAAATGTAGAACCTCTCTTACCATCTGTGGGATATTTTCAAATTGGTTCTAGTATTTTTAAAGAGAAGGATACAAATTTTATTTTTGACATCTCGAAGTAAGTAATTAATTTTAACATAAATTGTTTGACGATTAATGTTCTTAAGAGAGTAAAATATTTCAGTATAGAAGAATTGGGAAAGTTGCATTTAAACATAGAATTACCATGTAAGGCTATATCCCTTTTGTCTAATACAGCTGGATATCATCTTCTTACATTTGCTGATGTTCAATATCAAAGTAGATTTTCTTATAATCTATATAATACTTTAATAAGAGGTATTGCATTACTTTGTAACTTACTTTTCTTTAAATGAATAAATTTAACGTTTCTCTTATTCTAGCACTTATGTTAGAAAATGACAAATTTTCTGTGAAAGAAATCGATAGATTACTTGATATGACTATAGAATTTTCACGATATATGCAACAAGGTATACCGGTTGTCAATCATTTTCTTGATGCTTATCTATACTTTAACACAGGAGAATATCAGTCGAAATTATTAGCTTTATTACAATGGATGACATCAGTGTCTGCTAGCGGTATGTTTTCAATCAAATATATTCATTAATGTTTATATGTTAAATGTAACTTGTACTATACAAATAAAATACTTTCAGATTTACAGGAAAAAATATTAATACACGTACAAAATATATTTTATGAATCAACCGTAACTACAAAATGTGAAATTATTAAAACATTAAAAATGTTAATTACAAATATGGTACATCAAACAAATTTTATTTTATCAAATTGTGTTCCTCGTATATTTACTAAACTTGAAAAGAATACGATTTTAAGCAAAACCGGCTATGTCAGCTCTATTAACAAAACACTCTAGTGTATGAATACTTTATAGCACTTTTTTTTATAGTTTGTTAATCAAGGATTTGAAGATTGCTGCCAAAAAACACCTGCACCATTTTTAGGTCAAGCTACAACGGATAATTTGGAAAATACTATTTCAATTCTTACAAAAGTTTCAGAGGATCTTATTGTATCAGGATTAAATACACATTTGTATAATGTTTTATTGCTTTCAGAAGCATTATCATTTTATGAAGTCGTAAGTAATGATGATGAATAGTAACTAAATGGAAATACATTCATCTAATTGATATAAATGACAATAAAATACTAATAATTTGGTATCTCAATTTTATTTAAAAAATATTTAGATTTGTGAGTTAGAGAGTCGGAGTTCTATATTGTCCTTTACAGTAGCACCCCCTGCAGTAATTTATGGAGGTTTTGTTACAAAAATCTGTGCAATTTTGTCCAGAATATGCAAATTATTATCAAGGTATTTATATTCTATTTTTTTTGCATCTAAAGTAAGTAATATAAAGTAATTTTTTTAATTTCAATATTGATTTGCAGATATCACGAGCTAGGGTTACAATTCAGAGAGAAAGCAAAAAATGTATTTGAAAAGCAAATGTACACCATATCTGTTTATATTGAAGATCTTATTAAGGCATTATGGGATAGTAAGGTAAGTGCCATATTGGTGTCATACGAAAGATTTATCATTAACCCATTAAGTCCTAACATTGCACTAATGCATTTCACTCGCAATTCTTTTTCAGCAAATTTTCATTAATACTTTGTTTTCTCATGCTGCAATTATAAATGAAAGTTTCAAACAATTACTCAATATTCTTTTTTGACACTATTTTTACCTTAATCCTACAATGTTCCGAAGTTTAAAGAAATTCAAACATTTATAACATAAATTAAACCTATTTTTTTTTTTAATCACGAAAACATTCTTATGCATCACTTTCGTGTAATGTATGTAGTATCTAGATTTATTATTATGCATGTTTTATATTTCTTGGTAATTTAATAGTAATTCCTTGGAGGTCCGAAGTTGTGTAAACGCAACATTTCGTTACACACCTAGCGGTCCAAAAAATTTTCTGATAGCAATTATATCTGTTCTTATACACTTTTATAAATAATACATAATTATATGTATAAGCATTGCTTTATTTTTCTATTTGGAACTTAATGGGTTAAAGTTTTGCATTTAGGAATTTATTTCTGATCTATATTTGTGTTTAGCCTTTCAAGAAGAAAAGAAATAAATACTTTCTAAGAAATATTCCCAAGGATGTGCTCAAAGATTTGGAACATTTCGATTTAAATTGCTGTTTAAATATTAGTAATCATTATGCAATTTTACCTTATAAACATATGTTGAACATAGCAGGACTCGATGTATGTACAAAAGGGGTAAGAAAGTACACATTATTATATTTTTAATAAAACTGCTGAAATGAAAATTAAAAGATATAATAAATTTATTATTTAATATTGGATAATACATTTTTAATTATAAAAGTAATTTAACAATGATGTAATGTTTTGCAGAATGCTAGAAGCTTACTCTTGTTTCATATTCCAAGCATAAATATATTTCTTGATGTATTTCAACAACAATAAATTTAAGTATAAATATGTAGTATTTACAGTAAGACACTATAAAACAGACCTTGTAGCGTGTTATTTTTGTACACGGTGTAAAAAAAAGTTATGGTCGTGACTTTAGGTAATGAATTTACACTTTTGAATCGGAGGACATTTGTAAAACAAAAGTATCCGCAAAATTGTTTATAACAATGAAAATTAATGTTAACATTTTTTTACATCAATGTATTCTACCTGACACGAAGAGAAAAAGTCTGAAAGGAGCAACATGCCGCGCATAAATAGTTTTCGAAATATAATAAACTTTTGCCAAGATTTGATAGTGTAGAGCTATATGTACATGTAGACTACTACGCATAGGATCTAGCCGTGTAGCAGACACTCGATATAATGGTGTGCGTGCTCCTACACAAACGACGATTAAAGGGGCTGTAAGGCTGACTCGAAAGCAGGGTTGAACCAAGTGATTTTTCACCTCTATCTATCCAAATTGCAAATATTCGATATCAGAATACAAAAGAGTTGTTACGAAATCATTGAACTTTTAAATCCCATTACTTTACAATATTTAATAACACACGACTGTTCCGATATTAAATATAACGATAATATTTTCACTTACCAATTAAATGTTCACAGACGCTGCCATTTCGATTTATGCTCCGTAAAAGTCTTGTCTGCTTATTTGTTTCTATTCGTTCACCACCATTGTTTACACTGTTTTCTAATTTGTTATTTTTTCATGAATTTCAAATTATGTAATTATATTCCATTACACGCGGCTCTTTAATACACAAAAGTACACCAATAATAACACTAATCACTAACATTGCACTGCTAATAAAAACATACACGACGACGGTCATAATAAAATTACCGTATTTCCCGGCCTATAAGAAGCACCTGCGCATAAGATGCACTGTGATTTATCAGGTTAGAATTTACAAAAAATACTTGGATCAGACAGAAAAGGATCAAAGTACCTATTTTAATAATAACACTTTATACAAAGAGAACAGTGTTATTATCGACATTTGTAATAAAGGCAACCAGTTTCTATGGCTTTGGAGTAAAGAAAGTGCGTCTTATGGGCCGGGAAATACGGTACTATTAGCATTATTTATGATATTAAGGCAACTGCTATTATTATTTATATATAGTAACTACAAATACTAGAACCAAGAAATACTAAAATAAAAATATAAAGAATAATAAAAATGTATCTGAAATCAGTGATTGTTTTGAGGTGCACTCTCAATCGTTGTCGGTTGATGTTAAATAACATTAGCAGTTATCTTACCAGAGCCAGCGTGACCCTTTGTGGTGCCTGGTTCAAAAATTTCACAGGACCAGAATACACATTCAAATCCTATACTTAAATTTCACAATAAGGAATTATTTATTGTAAGTACAAAGGATGTTACATATAGTTTTTGTAAGATGAATATTACATAATTTTTCTCGCTTTTTTTGCCGCAAAATCTTTGATTACGTCATGAAAATTGATCGATTTTGCTACTTCGCTTTCTATTGAAAGAATAGCCAGAGATGTAAATCGGTCTTGGCTTATTGATGATCGAAGGTAATTTTTTATTAGTTTCAACCGCGAGAAACTACGTTCAGCTGAAGTCACGGTTACTGGTGTAGTTAACAGTATTTGTAATGCAATTAATAAATTTGGATATGCTTCCGAAAGATTGTATTTTATAATGTATTTCATTGCATCTAGAGCCGAATAATTGACTTGGGTTATCGATTGGAACATCTTAATCTCTTCAAACATTTCAGTTCCGTCGAAATCTCCTTCCAAATGTAAATGAAGATCTTGTCAACATTTTAATAAATATTCGTCATCTAAATTCGCAATCTCATTCATATATAGAAAACCGAAAATATTCTGGTGATTTGCATATATAATTCAAATCTACATTTAAATGATACTAACACAGTATCTATTATTTTTAAAAAGTAATGTATGCGGAAGTATTTTTCGTCGCTGATCGTCGACGATTCATCCTGTCCTTCGTAATCAAATAATTCCCGTTTTTTTGCCCCTGTATGATGACTTGAAATCTGGTGCTGTCTATTTCCTTTGGAACTTCATTTGCTGCGATCATGGCTTTGCTGAATCCTGCATTTCTGTATTCCGCAAAGAATACGTTCAGACCTTTTAGATGTTTCGCGGCCAAATCTAGTTTTGCATCTTTTGATTTTGCAATACTTTGCTGACGATATTAATTTTTGATAATATTTAGTACCAAATGATGAGACTGGCAATAAATTCAAATTCATTTATCTTTCGCACTATAGACAAAATCTCAATTTTTAATTTATTGTCTATTGGAAATGGGTTATAAACAAAAGTGAGAAACTGTGATTCTTTTAAAAGAACTTTAAAACTTTTCCAGCGGCGTGGAAGGACGTCTTAACGGTTTGAATGTTGTAAAACAAGTGAGAGTCAAAATCCGTAAGGGCGTGCAGAAAGTCTGCTGCCCACTTAAGAAAAGGAGACCTGGAAACCGTTGGTTTATTTTCCAGGGCCTTAGGTATAAACAGTTACAGGCCTATGGACCTGATGACATCTGGTCCGTTCTATTATTCTGACAAGCAGTGTTTGTCATTCATAACACAATTCATTTTTGCTTACTAGCTGACGCATTGTTATTAGTAACAATCTAACATTGTCAGATGTGTTGTTGGTAATTTCGTTCAAGGCATTTCGAAATTGGCGAACTTGAAAGCAAACAGCCCTTACACTATCAAAACGGCATTCCCATGTAGTTTCAGATAATGGTTTAGGTGTAATTTTTTCAACATGTTTTTTTAAAACATCTCAACGCGATGTTGATACTGCAAATATCGTATAAATCTTTTGTAAAACACCAACAAAATGTAGTGCTTGGGTTGATGATTTTTCTATATTTCCCAGTAACAAATTCAAGTTGTGACAACTGCGAAGTACATAAAACGCTTTATGATTTTCACGTAATATATTTGCTTGTACTCCCTGATATATTCACCTCATATTGGCACCATTATCATATCCTTGTCCATGACAGTCAGATATTTGTATTCCCAACTGATCCAGAATAAGCATGATTGTTTTGGATGGTCCTTTTCCTGTTGTATCGTGAACTATTTTAAATTTGATAAAATATTCTTTGATTTCAATGTCATCGTTTGTTATGTTAACATAACGAAGAACAATCGATAGTTGCTCTTGATGTCTCACATCTGGTGTACAATCCAATACAATGGAATAGTATTTTGCTCTCTTTATTGCATCGATAATTACTCTTTGTATTTTATTTGCTATTGCACTTATTAATTCGTTTTGAATTGAATGAGATAAATTCTGTTTAAATCGTCATTTAGAACAGAATCAAATTTTGCAATTAACTGTATTAAACCCCAAAAATTACCATTATGTGGTGTGTACAAAGTATTGGAACTTCCTTGGAAAGCTAAATTATGTTGCGCCAAATATAAAATAATTGCAGTTATTTTATGGAAAACTTGTTCGCATTGTGCCGTTTCAAGTTTTAAAGGTTTCTCAAACTCTTTATCAATTAGATTGCCAGTGCGAAAATTTTGTTCAGTCTGAAGTTACTTGTTTATAGCTTGTAAATGTACCGCAGATCGTTCGAACATTTTGATTTGCTGTGTTAAATGAGACCAATCGCAAAATCCATTTACCTCCAATGAAACATCAGTTGTTGAAAATAATTTACAAGCAAAACAGCACACTTCATCTTTAAATTTAGAATAAATTAGCCATCTTTGTGCTTTCCTTTGTCTATTCGCCAGTATTCTTGTAAAATATGTTGCAGAAAAACTCCTTTTATTTTTGTTCTTAGGGAAGCTAAATTGATTAACTTGTACATGTTAGCAGTTTTCTATGGGAAACTAGGATGCGGTGGTCAATTATTCTATTAGATTTACTCTGTTCCGAAGTTCTGGGGTAAGTGCCGTGCTGTTTCTCACAGTCCTCTTACCAGAAAGCATCCTTGCCCTCCCCACTCCGTGGCCAGCTTCTTTAGGAACGACAATCACACCCTTAAGGCAACGCAACGTCGGGCTGCTTGCCACCCCCAAACTTTCTCTTGCATTCTTCTAAACAAACATACCTACGACACCCGATAGCTATGTGACTTCGAGTCACTAGCCATCGCCGGATGTCTGCATATTTTCATTCACACTGGCCACACACAGACTAATTGTAAGTCCCTGTCATAAATCGTACGAAAGCAAAATAGGGTCGGGCTAATTGCCTTCGACGACCCTTGGAAAGACATCGTCGCTAACATACAGGATCATGCTGCACTATTAAATTTACTGTTTGTTGTGTTCTTTCAATTGACCACATGCCAGGCTCTTCAACGTCGAAATTCCTGTTTTCTTCTTTTTGTGCTTCAATTTCCATATCTTCAATGTCTTTTTCTCGACGAGTTTCACAATCGCTCGTTTTTCTATTGTTTTCATTTTCGTCCATTTCAGTTTCGTTGGTGTCTTTTTATTTTTCCTTCACGGGTGTATTCAACTGTTGCTTTCCTTCTTCCAAAGGGATCTGATACATTGCCGAATGTTCTTTACCTTCGTTTGGCTGTCTTGAATGACCAATAGTTTAAATTACGTATTTCATAATATTGTTTGTTGCTTAATTTGGTGATACAATTGTAAGCAGTGGATAATCGTAAGGGAAATGAATAATGAGGGTGATCAACAAATAAACCGAAAGCAGTAAGAGGATTCGGAAGAACAATGTACTGTTCATTATTGACTTCTTTACTAAATGCCCCGCAACTGCAATAGTTCCCTCACAACGACGATTCTAATGTGGAGATTCTGGGGCGGTGGGGTGTCGGGATCAACTGTAATACAGACTAGGTTAACAATGTCTATTTTTCATCACCCATTCGCCACAGCGATCAGCTACTGACTGGCCAACAACGCGCTCATCGCCCCAGTGTGCCGTACGTCGTGGTGGCCATTTAAAAAAAAAAATTGAGATAAGACCCCCCAATTCTTGGAAGTCTGTCGACGAGTCACAGCTCCTACGAACTTGCATAGCAACGGAGCATAGCAACGCCTGAGCTTTATCGGTGGTTCTGTCTCAATTGCCATCTTGCGGTTCGTTGTCCGAATCTTGAATCGCGTTTCATACGTTTTAAACAAAGACGTATCAGGCTATCCCATTGCTACCGTCTTCGAGGTTGGACGTTACTCAATCTCTCGACACGTGGCGAGGAATCTGATCGTTACGTCCTGGTGAATTTAACACATTAACCCTCGCAGTACGGTACGCTGGAGTACGGTAACGGGGTCTTTTTTGACTCACACCAATATTCCACTAATACATACTTCCTAATCCCCACCACGCATCGGAACCTCAGGCTCGAACTCTGTCCCCCCACCCTAATTCTACCAGATACGTATTCTCAATCTATTTCTCTCTGTTATCTACGTTTATATGTATATCCGTTTATTTTTTACGCGTAAATCTATTTTTTTTTTTACATATAAAATGTGAAGAGGAATAATGAATTGTACAATAATAAATCATAGGTTATAAATTTTATTCACTATTTGTATCGTTGCATCCATTGCATATGATTGCTCGGCTTTCAGTGCAATGTGTAATACAAATATGTTTATTACAAATGTCGCATGTAGCAAAATATTTATTGTTATTTCCTATACACATGTAACATCTGGCTCGCTTTTGACCTGATAATTGAGGTTTATTTATTTTTAATTTTCGTCCGGTAGCTTCTATGGCGTTTACAACGTGCTTGTGATATCTAATTTCTTGATTTTCAATGGCTGAAGCTCTTGCATCTATATTTTTAGTAGTCAAATTTTTTGCTAATTCTTGTAAAAATAATTTTCTTTTGTTTTTTACGGAATTTGTGCCACCCCATGTGGGATATTTGGTCATCCACATAACAAAAGCATTGTACGCGGCAATATCCAGTAAATGCATAAATAAAGACAAAGGCCATCGGCGAGTACAACGACGACAAGTATATTCTCTCAGTAATTTATCTAATGAGTCTACGCCGCTTTTTGTAGAATTATAAAAAAGTATGATTTCCGGTTTAAAATTATTTTGTTCTTGTGAGATTTCGTGTTCGTGATGTAATGTTGATAATAAGATAACACATTTTCTTGCTTTTGGTATATAGGAAACCAAAGTTACTTTGTTTGTAATATAAAAAGTACGACGAATATTGGGCGCGATTTCTTGTGTTCGTAAGTACTTTTGGTAAGTCTTTTCTATTCTTACGTATTGTACCAACTATAGAAATTTGATCTTTTAGCAAGTCTTCTGCTAAGGTAATATCCGTAAAAAAATTGTCCATTGTAACGCATCGTTTTGAATTTTTCCAAAAGCTTGTTAATTGTTTTACAACACGGCTTCCTTGTTGCTTTTCTGGAGCATTTGCAATTTTTCCTAAGCATACGTCTATGTTGCAACAATAAAAAGTTGTTGTATCGCAAAGGGTCCATATCTTGATTCTGTATTTGCCGGGTTTACTTGGCATGTACACTTTGAACGAACACCTACCACGAAATGTCATTAGTTGTTCATCAACACGTCCGGTATTGGTAGCATTATAAGATTTTTTACAATTTTCGGTAAAAACATGTACCACTTGTCTTAGAGGCGGTAATTTATCGGTTGATTTTCTTTCGTTTCGTGTAGCAGATTCATCAAAGCGAATATATTTCAATATATTCGTAAATCTATCACGAGACATAATTGCTGCATAATAAGAACGTGAAAATGAAGTGTTCTGCTTCCACAAATCTTGTTTTCGTTCGCGAGATTCTCTGAAGCGTCCAATGAGCAGAAGGAGACCAAAAAATGCATCGATTTCCGTTTCATCTACGAGTTTCCACTTTTGATTTGGTAGCACACTTTTCCTTGTCTTGTTATTCGTGTGCAGGATAATAGTATCAATAATTTCCTTATTGATGAACAGATGAAAGCATTCATCAATAGTCTTCACATGTTCAGAATTTGTTGTAAGTGAAGACATCCATGGTGGGTTCTGAACTTCAACGTTATTTTTTATCTGCGAAACATACGTCCATGTACGTCCACATACCGCGTGATTTCTTAGATCTGAAGCCTCTTCTTCTTCTGCATCCGATTCATCAGATTCATAATTTTAGACCTCTGGCTCTGTTACGTCGCGTCGCGAGTTTCCACGCGGTAGTCCGTTTCCGAGGTTGTAAGGCTCGGATTCACCTTTGTAGACTAATGTACGCGGTTCCCTAGTAGACTAATGTGACGCGTTGTTCCGTGAAACTAATCAGGGAACAATAGTTCAAACCTCGATTGCTCAGATGGAGACCGAACGATGTCTCGTTTTGATGAGTGATTGAATCGTTTTCTAATAACTCGTTTCGCACGACTGCTTGCGATGAGTTTCTAATGAGTGTTCGCCGAATGCTTGCGAATGCTCTTTTTCTTAAATCGTTTCTTTTCGCCGACCGTTTGCGAATGACTTGTCTCGTTTTCGACTGGTGAACGAATCGAATTTTTCTTAGACGACTCTGCGCGACGTGGTCGTCTTTTCTCCCTCCAAGTTTGGGGAAATTGGAAGAAACATGTTGATTGGTTTCGCTCGAAATGCTAATTATCCAATCAACATGCCTCTTCAAGGTGGCGACCACCCTTCCGTACGCCCTTGGCGCGTTTCGTTTAGGAAGAGTGGGGCGATACCTGTACGGACGCGAGTACTTGGATGTCCGGCGATGCCGCAGTCCTTCTTCTGGGTTTTCCCTGATCGAGGGGGAAAGTTCCGTTGTCGATGTACCCTTCGGAAGAACCGAGTTTATGACGAGACTAGACTCTTTCGGACGAAGAAAAATTAAATTTCACCTCATTGTTCGAGGGTTCTATTTGCCCATCGGTATAAAAAATAAAGAAAGCGTCCGTGCATGAAAGGCCTCTCGAATCGGGCTCGTCATAAACTGACAACGAAATACTCGCGTTAAATCTCACCTCATTGTCCTTTATTCGACGGAGCAGGCTCACTATCACTATTAGATGACCCTCTATCATCTGATGACTTGTCACAGTTATTAATGTTTTCATCATTCACAAGCTCACTAAAGATTTGAGACATTGTGTTGCAATAATAACAGTAACAGTAAAATAATTAATGATAAAATGAGTAAACAAGAACTTTTCGAAAGACACCGATCGATGCTCGCTGGTTGACTGATACAGTACAAATGACTTTTCCCATCTGAAAAAGGTTTTTACTTTTTGCCACTCATTCTGAAGGCCTTCCCAATAGGTAGTTACTGGTTGTAATTTTCCAAATGTTAGAAATTCCCATGTATACCAACCCGATATACTATACTTGGTACAGGCGACAACATGACCCTTATGTTTGCAACATGATGGACCCAACAGCGGTAGGTCCTGCTAAAATACCGCATCATACCCATTATAAGAGTCATAGGACCATTGACCAGGTTTCAAGACAATAACCGAACACTTTTCTGGACGAGGAGGTTCTCATTTTCATCTCAAAAAACATTTCGTTATTACATACATCTCGTCTTAATTTCTTGCCACAAGCGAAACAATAAAATCAGTAAAAGTAACAAAAATTATGAAAAATAAATTTTACAAAATAAACGATTTTACTACTGCATACATAAGTATTACCTTTTCAAAGTTTAGAAACTAAATGATTTACGCTTGTTTCTCTCCTAGTAGCACTCATTGTCGCTAAATGATTGTTAGACATCTTTCAACTGAATCACGAGGTCATGGCAACGTGAACAAAACACTACCGGGGAAGCCCAGCTATTATGTTTCAAAAATTTACTAGATTTACTTGATCTGCTACCTTCATATTTTAGTGTACAAACACTTTTGTGACATACATATTTCGTTTTTTCCTCATTGTACAGAATATTCTTAAAAAAGCAATAAATTTTTATGTAGTTTAATTAATAATATGGTGCATATTAATAAATGAATATAATATTATACAAAATTATTGTTTATTTTTTTTAAAATGACCTTTTTAGAGGGTGTACGAAGACTTTCGTGACTGACTGTATACTTCCTTCGATTCTATCTCTAAGCAAAACTGCAGAAGAACGCGAAGCTTCTGTCCACTGAACAGGGAAAAAACAAAAGCAGCGACATGTGATCTTCATTTTGCTACTACCACACGCAACTTACCCACTTCTCCAAGTAGATGAGTTCGCTACTACCACACGCCATTTCCCCACTCCTCCAAATAGACGAGTCTTTAGAGACCCCGTTGTCGCACTGCGAGGGTTAAACCGCGAGGCCGGGTTCCGACGAACGCGCTGAACCTACCTCGTGCCGCCCCTGTATCTTATAACAGCTTCTTTAAATTCTGGTATTGAATATTTATGTCAAGTGCCGAGTAAATCATTTGCGCTTTTTTGTTGCTGTCTTTCATACTTGGGTTCCGTATTAATTGGATGGTTACTTCCATTTTGGGTGTCCTCTTCGATGTTTCGTTGGGGCGTGTTCAGGCGAAACGTTCGCCAACGGTTCGAGTGGAATTCTTCCTTCGGATCTTCCTTTGGGTGATGCCAACTGAAGCTGGTTGTAGCGATGTCCGTGTGTGTGGTGGAAGTGTCATCGTCCGTGAGGATGGGTTTTAAAGTTTTATAAACTGTATATATTTCTTGTATTCATTGTTTATTCTCGTATTTAGTAATCCGATACTTTCAGTGACCTTTTCTTGTTGCACTGATAAAATTTAAATCGATTGCGTGAGAGCGCTTTTATGACCTCTTCGATGGAATTGGTGGTTGCGGTAGGGGACATGAATAAGGATTTTTCATCTCTTATATCAAGGATAGGAGGAGGGTTTCGGTATTTAACGAAAGCCAATGTTTTTCTTTCGCCTATTCTGACTCTTTCTTGGTGCGTTATACCACTTCTTGGACTTGTCCCATGGTCTCCAACAGATTCCTTAGATTCGTTGTTTTCCAAGTTTTCTAGTCATCCTCTTGTGGTAGTTGATAGGATCGCCAAAATATTACGGTGAATCTCGACGGGAGTGAACGCCTAGCGAATAAGGTCCGTAGATACAGCCGTTGACACACGCACAGATTTGAAGGTTTCAAAATGAAGCTCTTAACGCGTTCATGATGATAGCAATTCCGACTTCATTCTGTGTATGGGTCGCTTTTGTATTAAGGTGTCATAAGTTTCTTTCCTTTCTCATTATTCTCTCTTTCCAAAACTGTCGGAGCTTACTTGCAAAATATTACTCGAGGTGCGTTTTTATTTCGTTTACGGATTGGAATCGTTTATTACGGAGAGAATTTTTTAATGACAGGAACAAATAATAATCGGATGGTGCAAGATCTAAGGAGTATGGAGGTTGCGGTAGAACGTCCCAATCAAACTGTAACAGCTTTTGTCTTACATCCAATGCAACATGCGGTCTTGCATTGTTGTAATGAAAAACGACGCCAATTTCGGTTCGACAATTCTGGCCGTTTTTCTGCTATGGTGGCTTTCAATTGATCAAGCTGATTGTAGTATTTTACAGAATTGATGGTTTCACTTTGAGGAAGGAGTTCGTAGTAGACTACACCTTTCCAGTCCCACCAAATGGATAAAAGAACTTTCTTCAGATGAAGTCCAGGCTTCGTGACAGTTGAAGGTCTACTGTCCTTAGACCAAGTGCGTTTTCGATACACATTTTGATATAAAATCCAAGTCTCGTCTTCAGTGACAAACCTGTTTAAGAAAGGGTCTCTTTCATGTCGCTGGAGAAGCAAATTGCACGTAGAGACGCGGTTCATAAGGCCGGTCTCCGTCAATACGTGTGGAACCCAAACTTCACATCGATTGACGTATCCCATCTTGTTCAAGTTATTATGTATTGTTGTTTTGGGAATGTTAGTGGCATCCATTATTTCACGCACGCTATATCGCAGATTTTCAGCGAGCATGGCCTTGATAGGGTTCGTATCCGTCGTGGCTGGGCGGCCGCTGCGGTCTTCATCTTTTAATTCAAAATTATCAGCTCTAAATCTCTTAAACTAATTGCGGACGGTCGTAATAGTCGTAGCACCACTTCCGTAAACGGTACAAATCTCGCCTCGAGTATCCTTTAGACTATTACTGTCACAGGCAAAGATGAGGAAATTTGTTTAAAAAAAAAATTCTTTTTATTCTATAAGACTTATTGATTACATTTAATTACACTTAAACTAAGAAAAATTAAAACCATTGTATATCAATTCTTAACTTTTGTATTTACTTATAATAAAATATAGTTTCGTAGAGTTACAGTCGCCTATATTCAATATATCCACCCTAACTCTAGTATTAGTAATGTAACTGTTAAAATCTACAAAAATGTACTTTTATCACTCGAGTTATATCGACAATTACGACACGCGAGGTCCTTACAGCCTTCACCTAATCTTATTCTCGGTTACTGGCCATACTTTCCTGTCTGAGTACCTAGAAAACTGATCTAGTGACATTCAGCGTTAATCCCCTACTCCACCACTCTTGGTTATTAGCGTTACCAGTAACCGCTGGATTGTCCAAGTTTCCTACAAGCAATCCTCACGAGTCAAGGTGTAACACGCACTGCTCCATAGAAGGACCGTCGCGACCTTCGTAACAGATGTAACTTACAGTCGCCGCAGAAAGCAAATTGACACTGTAGCGTTTTCGTTGTTCGTGAATAGTATTTTTCAAGGAAACACAGGTTTTTTTTTATTCTTCAGGACAGAAATATAGGATTTATTTTATTTCTTCGTTCTCTCCCTTCAGAGTACAGCATAGACCCATCTCTCCGTAGGTTCGCTAGCGATATTTATATTCGATCGTTGCTAATGGCGTGAGGCTCATCAACAAGCCGTGTTGCTACACGGTCGCTGCGAATCGCGATTTCGACCGATCTAGAACTTTCCATCGCGTCGCGATTATATGGACAACGACAAGGACAGACATCTGCCTCTCGTTTTCTCATGGATATAGGAAGTTATCGACGCTCGCTGGTTGTTACAGTTTCCCCCTATGGACACAACGTCGTCCTGACAAGTAGTCCAGCATCTAATTTCGATGGGGCCGCTTCTTCCGAGTCGGGTGTTGATCTGCTGGGTTCTCCTTGCGCGGTCGTCCGCGCTTGCGGATTGGTACCATTGGAACTGGGATCTCCTCTGGTGAACCAATGTAGGGTGTCAGGGCGAAGGTATGGTATACTCCCAGACAGATCGGCTCAGCATCTCGATTCTGTATTTCATAGCTGTTGAGTCTCACTTGGTGTTGGATGACATAAGGCCCATCTCTCTTGGGAGCGAGTTTTGATGTAAACTGTCGCTCTTGTCTGCTGAGGGTATGAGTATTGTTTTAATACCCATACTAATTGTAAGTCGTTCTTTTGGTACCCAGGATTTCGTCATCGGTGTTTATCTGTATATTCCTTCCCCTGGTCTTGCTGCTTTTCTTGTTGTTGTTGTGCCACTTGCATTGTGTCAGCAAGTGCCAAGAGCTTTGGAGTAATTTCAGGCAAAAAGTTTTCTGATTGTATCACGGTTCTTAAGTTTCGATTGGCGTCATCAGGTGTTCTCAGCTCTCGTCTGAAAGGAAGGTATGCTGCTGTGAATCCGGGGATGAGTTCATAGCAAATCTGATGGTCGGTAGCTTCTCGTCCTACGTCAAGTGATTCGTACCAATATAGATGCCTAGCTGGGCCTTCAGATCACGATTCTTCCTCTCCACAGGGTTGGCTTCTGAATGGTAGTTTAGTGTTAATCCTAGTCCCGTAAGGGCGTTGGATATGCGACCTGGACCTGACGGTCATACGCTACAAAACCTTTCTATCATTTCCAGCTTGGCCACTACTTCCGAGAACGGAGCCCGGAAAAACCCAGCAGCGCCACTGAGCGTTTACAATGGATCCGAGCCCTTTCGTTACGGTCTGGAATGTGGGAACTGGGGATACCCCTTGTTCGCCCCACGCCAGTCGCATCCACGGGGAACCACGGGAAGGCGGGCTCGTTCGATGCACGCAAGCATCGCGCTCTGACCCTGCGGGCGATGGAATGTTGGGATTGGAGGTTTGGAGAGGATTGGATGGGTAGACACTCTCCGGTTGTGGATCCTTGAGTCATCTTGTACCCGAAGACTCGGTGTCACCACTTCCGAGTCTTTACGCCACTATTACGATGGCGAGTCATTTAACTTTCGTCGTCACTTATTGACGACGATTGGCTTTTACCGTCTTTGCGGTTAGGAGGGCCAAGAGCCAAAGACGCGCCCTCCAAGCCTCTTCGATCCGTGTTTCATTGAGTCGCCTTAGGTTTCATTAGACTCCTCGTGGGTTGATCCACGGTCGTTCGTTTACGCCACTAATACGATGGCGAGTCTTAACGCCACTAATACGATGGCGAGTCGTACGTCACTAATACGATGACGAGTCTTTTGCAGCTTTGTGCGACCCACGCCCGGTCTCGGCGTAGAAGGTTGGCGATATAACCACCAGGCGCCAACCGTCGCTCGGTTGGTACGCACGCCGTAGCGGCCGTTGTCGGTTAACGATCTCCTCGCTCCATGTTCAAGAGGGTCGGACGGATAGTCGCCGCAGCCTTCGCAGAGGCAGCTCTTAGTTTTGCTCCCGAAGGAGGGACTTATGGCGGGACCCACGCAAAGGAGACTGCTTGCTTGCCCGTGGACGTCGAGGCGACTCCTACGTTGGCGACGAAGCACCAACGGAGTCCTTCCCAACGAGCTACGAGCCTTCCCACCCTTCTGAATGGTAGACTGGCGTGTTATAGCTTATATTCATTCAGTAACTTCCTATATTCGGCCATTCTCACGCTTACATTTCCGCAATTCATCCTCTTCGCTTTCTGCCACACCTTTCTTTTTCTCCTTACACGCTTCTTCATATCTTTTAACTCATTCATCCACCAGATAAGTTTCCTGCCATTCACACGTTTCATCTCTTTCAATCTATTTCGGTTAGTAATCTGGATCCATGACATTATCGTTTGCAGTTCTTCGTTGGGATTCACATCCTCTTCCATGCCATCCATACTCAACAACGCACATTCTCTTAGATCATCCATATACTCTTCCCAGCTCACATTTCGGCACGACCACCTCGTGGACATTTCTGTGGGCTCATTAACGACGTCCATCCGTATGTAAACCACAATGACATTGTGGTCACTTATTCCCCAGCTCTTCACTTCCCATTCAATTTGATATGCAGCACAATTTTCACTCACCAAGGTGACATCTATGTCGCTTTGGCCGACCGCCCCATCAAACGTGTAAAGTTCACTTGGTTCGTTTAACATAATCATTCCATTCGCTAGAATTCACTCCTCCAGAATTCTTCGATGCATGTCGCTCTCACTACATATTAGGACGACCTCCCTTGCTATACCACAAGGGGGAAATCGCATTCACATCCATGCCCACCAACACGGCTTGGACATTATCATGTCCAAACCGACAATACACGGACACAACAACCAGTTCAGCAAAGTCACCTTTCAGCCACATGCAGACAACATACTCGTTCGTGCACTCTCTAATACACATCGATTTCACAGACACGTTGCTCACAACTACAGCCGACCTCACAGATCCTTTTTCACAAACTTGGATATTCCACCCAATCGGAAAGTCTCTAACACAGCTGTCCGACATATACGGCTCCTGCAACAATGCTACATTCACAACCATGATAACTATAACCGCATACGCACGCTAACAATTCAGTTGCAACACTCTCAACCTATTAGTCATTGCTGATTTGAACTTTCTGCCTTTCTGCCATTCTCAAAAACTTCGGACATTTATCACACAGAACGGAGTGGTCACATTTGTTCCCTTTCATCTTACAGTTCCTACATGAACGCTACTTCTTCCAGTCATTTCTCAAATGTCCACTTTCACCGCACTGCTGGCACAGTCTCTCTTTCATGCTACATTCTCGCATCATATGCTCAAAGGTATAACATTTATGACACCTTAGCATGCTCGCATAGTCTTTCACCTTGCAGGCTCTTCATCCAACATACGCTCGCCCTTCTTCTACTAACACATCGCGTACAACCTTCGTTACTTCCATAACTACATTACCCATATTCGCATTCTTCCTGTTCATCCTATTTACCACTCTCGTCCTATCTTTAAATTCTTCCTCAGTTGTACAACACTTTTCAGTTTTCACATTCTTAACACTTTATCGACCGGTAGCCTGTTTATCGGCTTTTTGATTCCTAACGCTCATCGACCGGTAGCCTATTTATCGGCTTTTTGACTGCCAGCGCTTATTGACCGGTAGCCTATTAATCGGCTTTTAGTTATCGACGGTTTTTGTCAATGGGTTGTTCTTTTTATAATTTCGCAGCGCCAACGTCGTTAATTGTTCGCAGCTTTATACTGACCTCTCCAAATTTTTATCAATTATAATAGTTTTTTACCGTTTCTAATGGATAAAGAACGTGCAGATGAAGAGTTTTGTTTAGATGCTTTGTCAGACTATAGCAGTTATTCAGAAAGTGACAGTGATGGTGATATCAGTGATGATGATAGCAGTGATTCTTCTATCAACACTCGGAAGCCGCGAAAATTATTGCCACTGCAATATAGCGATTCAGAAGATAATGATGACACCACTGAAGTAAACATCGATACATGGTCAACAAATGACAAATCGATTACTTTGGAACCTTTCGAAGGCAGCCCAGGCCTAAAAATTCTACCAAAATCTGAAGCAAGTGTAAGGGACATTGTGAATTTATTTATTGGAGATGACCTTTTGGAATATTTGGTTAAAGAATCGAATAGATATCACTATCAAGTAACCAATAAATATAAAAATATCTCAAAGACGAAAAAATGGGTGGATATTACGTTTTCAGAAATGAAACAATTTTTAGGTCTAATTGTTCTAATGGGACAAGTAAAAAAAAGAGAGACTTCATGATTATTGGTCGACTGAGCAAAGCATCGAAACTCCGTTTTTTGCAAAAGTAATGAGCAGAAGTAGATTTATGCAGATAATGCAGAGCTGGCACTTTTGTAACAATGAAGATATATCCACAAATTCAAACAGACTTGTAAAAGTTCAGCCAGTCATAAATTATTTAAAGAAAATGTTTGTTGATGTATATAAACCTTGTCAACAATTATCATTAGATGAATGTATTATTCCGTGGCGAGGAAGACTATCTTTCAGAACCTACAATCCTGCGAAAATTGTAAAGTACGGCATACTTGTGAGAGCAGTCTGTGAAGCACACACGGGATAGTGTGTGTTTGTGTAATTTTCAAGTGTATGCTTGCCAAGGAATGAAATTGGAAAACACTATCCTAGAAGTTATTGATCCGTATAAAAATCTTTGGCATCACATTTATCAGGACAATTATTATAACAGTGTCCATATGGCTGAAGTACTCCTGCAAAACAAAGTACGGGTATGTGGAACCATTCGGAAAAATAGAGGGCTTCCAAAATGTCTTCAAAACATAACCCTTTCAAAGGGTCAAGCTACATTTCGTAGAAAAAACGATATTCTGTTACAAATATGGAATAACGGTAAACGAAATGTAAACATGATATCGACGATACATTCGGCGCGAATAATGGAATCCGGAAGTGTAAACAGAAACTCACATATATCAATTCAAAAGCCTGAGTCGATAATTAGTTACAACAAGTATATGAAGGGGGTAGATCGCGCAGATCAATATTTGTCGTACTACTCAATTTTTAGAAAAACTAAGAAGTGGACCAAACGAGTTGTGATGTTTTTAATCAATTGTGCACTTTTTAATTCATTTAAAACGTACACAACATTGAATGGAAAGAAAATGACATACAAGAAATTCTTACACAAAGCGGCACTTTCGTGGATATCTGATGTATCGTCAACTGATTCTAAAAGTGACGAAACAGACTCAAATAACAACCTAAATACTTCAGAGCCTACAAAAAGAGCACCAAAATTAGATCATCCAGAAAGATTATCATGCATAAAGAAGCACAAACTTATAAGAATAGTGACAAGTGGTAAAAGCAAAAAACCCCAAAAACAATGCAGAGTATGTGCATCGAAAAAGATAAGAAGTCGAACAAGTTTCGTATGTAAATTTTGTAATATTCCGTTACATAAGGGAGACTGTTACGAGAGATACCACACTCTAAATAAATATTAAAAAATTTAATTACTTTTACCTTGAATTTATTTCATGAATGTAAGTTAAAAAGGCAATAAATTGTATAAAACAAATACAAATACAAAATAAAGTATAAATATCATTAAAATTCCATTGCTTTTAAACAAAAGGAATAAGCACAACACAATGCATAGTGAAAATTTAGTCGGTACTGGGAGTAAATTCGGGCGCGACTAAGCCGGTACTTACTGAGTGGCAGCCTCAACTACGACCGGTCGATAAAGTGTTAATAAATAACTCGCTCATTAATTCCTTATTCATCAACTCACACAGCACATCGAACACCAACACCTTGGGTCCTATCTTCTTCGGTAAGGCTACCTTCAGTCCAACATTATCAAACTTCTTCCAGTCACGTAGCATTTGCATATCCTTTGCGGTGGCTGCCTCAATGGCCACACCCCCGCTACGAGTCTTCCTCACAGCCTTTACGCGTACATCCAATTCTTTACTCACATCACGCATTACTTTCTGTTTCACTTGCACACTTGTCATCTTCTCATTCTGATCCTTCGCTTTCACAATTACAGCAAACGTTTTCTCCCGCGGCTTTTCACTTACACTTGTACTTGTCATACGTTTGGCTGTACTAGCACCGAACACACTTGCATAGTTTAAAGCTCTAGTCACCCTCCCGCTTTCACATTGACGCACTTTCTCTTTACATTCGTCCAGACGCCCTTGCAGATGCTCGTTCTTGTTCAGCAAGCGCATAACTTGCTCCTCGTATTCGTCCTCGCAAACGTCGAAAACTCGTCCACTCGTCGCAGCTTTTGAAACACGGTTCGATTCCGTAAACACGTACTTCCTCAATCTCGTACTTATCATTCTCATCACATTTAATTCATCAACGCTGACGCTCTCACAATCACCAAGACGCTTCATGCGTTTCGAACCCCACATTTGGGCTCCTAGCGATTTTTTATAGAGGTTGTGGCAGCAATAAATTGGCGCTACGCTCCTGCCACGAATGCATGGGTGCGTTCGTGTGTATGTGAGTGTGTGTGTGTATGCGTGCATGTGCTCGGATAACGGACGTTGGAAAAACGGACGCCTCCGAGAGACAAACGCAGGCGAGGAGGGAATCGGATTGTTTGCCCCGGTTTCCATGGCGTCGGCCCTTCCAACGGATCCTCCGATTTCGCGTTGCCGATCTCGAGGCAGTTACGAACTCGGACGCGAGGGGGGGAACCCTGCTGGACTGGGCGGCGGAACCGGAGCTCAGGCTGTTGAACGTGGGCTCCGTCGCTACGTGCGTGCGGCCGCAGGGCTCGTCCATCGTCGATCTGACGTGGGCGTCGCCCTCGGCCGTGCGGCGGGTGACGGGGTGGAGGGTGGCGGAGGAGGCGGAGACGCTGAGTGACCACAGGTACATAGTGTTCTCCGCCTCCTGCGCCGCCGCGAGGCCGGGTTCCGTCCGCTCCCGCCGCGGCGGGGGTGCTCTGCCACCGCGATGGGCGCTCACCCGGCTCGACGAGGACATGCTGATGGCCGCTGTCCACGCTGCGGACTGGGGGAGCCGTGGGGCGGCACCTGTGAGCGCGGAGGAAGGGGCGGAGTGGTTTCGGGGGGTGATGACGTCCATCTGCGACGTCGCCATGCCCCGATCCCGCCCGCCCAAAAGGAGAAGCGCCCACTGGTGGACCGCCGAGATCGCGGAGAAACGGGCGGCGTGCATAGCGGCGAGGCGCCGGTGCACGCGAGCCCGCCGAAGATGGCCGCGAGACGAAGACGGGGTCGCTCGTGTGGAGGAAACGTACAAGGAGAAACGAGCAGCCCTCCGCCAGGCCATAAAGGAGGCCAAGGCGAATTCATGGAAGGAGCTGATCGGCTCTCTGGACCGGGACCCGTGGGGGAGGCCGTACCGGCTCGTGCTGGGAAAGCTGCGCCCCCCCGGTTACGGAGAGCCTGGATCCCGCGGTACTGGATCAGGTGGTGAGCGCGCTGTTCCCCTCACCCGAGGGGACGCCACCCCTGACGGAGGAAACGGCGAGTCCGCCCTGGACCGCGGACCTGGCGGTAACGGAAGCGGAGCTGGGGGATGCCGTCCGGAGGATGGCGGCCAAGAACACCGCGCCGGGCCCGGACGGCATCCCCGGGAAGATATGGGCGGCGGCGCTCTGCGTGCTTGGCCCGCGGCTGCGGCGCCTCTTCGACCGGTGTCTGGAGCTGGGAGAGTTTCCGGAGCAGTGGCGGAGAGGGCGTATGGTCCTGCTCAGGAAGGAGGGACGACCGGTGGATTCTCCATCCGCGTACCGGCCGTTGTGCTTGCTGGACGAGGCGGGAAAGCTGTTCGAACGTGTTTTGGCGTCCCGCCTCGCCTCTCACCTGTCGGCGGAGGGCCCGAACATCTCCGAGGAGCAATTCGGATTTCGCCGGGGTCGCTCGACCGTCGACGCGATTCGGAGGGTTCGGGCTCTTGCAGGGGAGGCCGTCTCGCGGGGGGGAGTGGCGCTAGCGGTGTCACTTGACATCGTGAACGCGTTTAACTCCCTTCCGTGGGCGGCGGTTCGGTGGGCGCTCGAGTACCACGCAGTCCCTGCGTACCTGCGAAGGGTGCTCGGCGCCTACCTGGCCGGCAGGTGGATCGAGTACACCGGCCGGGGCGGTGTGCGGATGGAGAGGAGGGTCGGCTGCGGGGTTCCACAGGGCTCAGTTTTGGGCCCAATTTTGTGGGACCTCGCCTACGACGTCGTCCTTCGGGCGGCTCTCCCCCCCGGGGTCAGCATCACGTGCTACGCGGATGACACGTTGGTGCTGGCCACCGGGCGTGGCTGGGAGAGAACGGTTCGCCTCGCGAACATGGGAGTGGCGTGCGTCGTCTCTCGCATCCGGGGCCTGGGTTTAGACGTGGCCCCGCAGAAGTCGGAGGCGCTCGGCTTTCTGGGGCCGAGGAGGAGGAAGATACCCAGGGCCTGGGTGCGGGTGGGCGACGCACACGTCCGGGTGGGGCATAGGATGAAATACCTTGGCCTCATCCTGGACAGCCACTGGAGGTTCGAGGCGCATTTCGAGGGGCTGGTTCCGCGGGTCGAGCGGGCGACGGCAGCGCTGGGGCGGCTGCTCCCAAATTTGGGTGGGCCCAGCGTGGCGGTCCGGCGCCTATATGCGGGGGTGGCCAGGTCGATGGCCCTGTATGGGTCACCGGTCTGGTCCGGGGATCTGATGGTCAGCCGTCGAAGCAGAGACCTGCTTCGTCGAGTCGAGAGACGGCTGGCCATCAGATGCGTGAGGGGATACCGCACCGTTTCGTACGCGGCGGCGATGGCCCTGGCGGGACTGATCCCGCTGGAGCTGCAGGCGGTCTGCGCAGCCTTCGTATACGATCGCGGGAAGGAGCTGTGCGCGAGCGGTGTCCCCTCACCTGAGGTGAGAGAGCGGGTGGTAGCCGTCAGGCGGCAGGCGCAGCGGCGCGCGGAGGAGAGGTGGCGGTCGCAGCTCAGCGAGCCAGCGATCGCTGCCAAACGCGGCGTACAGGCGGTCCTTCCTGTTCTCGACCAGTGGGTCGAGGGGAGCAGGAGGGGCCTAACGTACCGGGTGACACAGGTGCTCACCGGGCATGGTTGCTTCGGTGAGTTCCTGTGTCGAATTGGCAGGGAGGCGACGCCGCTGTGCCACCACTGCGGCTACGAGGAGGATTCGGCACAGCACACGCTGGAGGCGTGCCCCTGTTGGGCCGCTGAAAGGCGTGTGCTGGTGTCCGCCGTGGGAGGGGATCTCTCCTGTCCGGCGTTAGTTGAGCAGATGCTGGACGGGAGAGACAAATGGGATGCCGTCGCCTCCTTCTGCGAGCAAGTGATGCTGCAGAAGGAGGAGGCGGAGCGGGTTCGCGAGAACAGCGACCCCGCGAGAAGGCGGTCGGGCCGTGGTCGCAGGCGGGGTGGCTTGTCGCTCCCCCAGCCTGGCAGACCGCGGCCCGACTAGCGGAGGTGGCGACGGCGCTAAACTCTCTCCATTCTTTAATCTTTCTCTCTCTTTCCTATCTAGATTAGCTCTTCTTCTTCTTCCCACAGCGCCGTCGCCGAAACGAGGAATGAGGCCTCGCCGCTCCCACAACACCTGGGACGGCGACCATAGGGAGCACAGGTGGCTGGGCGGGGGCCTACCACCGGCAACGCGCTCCCCAGGTGAGGCGGAAGAAGGCGCTGCCGCTTCTTCCGCCGGAAGAGAGACGGAAGGGGAGGAAGACCACCTCCCCTTGCCGAGGGTGGGCCGCAAGGCGTGGCGCGCGGGGGTGCCCAGAAGGAGTACTTCCAGGCTTCCTGGGGCCCCCGGTGCGCATGAAGAGGCAGCCGTGGGGGGTTTAGTCGGTACAAGTCCGACACTCCCCCGTCTCCTCCCCCGGGGCGGCGGGGCGTCCGATGAGGATTCCCCCCACGCTTAAAAAAAAAAAAAAAAAAAAAAAAAAAAAAAAAGTTACGAACTGAACGCGATAGAGGATGACAGGACAGCGCGCAAACTGCTAGGAGAAAGAATTGGCGACCGCGAACGTTACGGCACGTGGCGCGTACGGAAAAATTCCACAAGGTTATCATCTCCGTTCCAGCGAAACATGACCACTGGCTTACGGTATGATTGGCTCAGATACCTTGGGATCGCCAGCACCCGTACCGTGACTACCAAAGACAGTTACGGTACCTGAGGGGACTGCAGAGTTTATTTTAAAACCATATTTGACCTTGCAAGACCTTCAACGATAGCTTGTTGAAGTTGTCTCAACATCGACTGTCATATCGCGATACAAAAGACATACTATTTCATCTAAAAAAATAGACATGACCTTCAAATCTCCTCTATGCCTCCACTCAGGCAAAAAATGTATGTATCACAATATGCCCCCCTTTGCACCGTGCAAGTTTCATATATGACATTTTTTCATATTATTACAAATAACGGCAATATTCAAGGTGGACACAGTTATTGCCCCACCTTGTATATAAGCGTGTGTTCTTTGTACAAAAGTGTGTCGCGTTAGAGGAAATATTGCATTTAAGTTTAGCCGGGACGTCTAAAATGTCAGGCTGACCGAACTGTAGGCAAATTTAAGAGCTTAGGGTTTTAGCGGCCCACATGTTCGTCAGCCACATCGATCGGGATAGTGACCAGGTTTATGGTGCGGATGTGACCGCGGGCAAGACGGCATTTGTAGAGGTAGTAATTGTATCTGCGCAGCGGTTTATGGCACGGACGTGCCGAAACAGTTATTTTTGAGAATGGGACTTTGGTAACTGTCAGCATGTAATTTTAGTAAAAATTACGTCCCGACGAGAGAAAGTTGGGTTTACAACCTTACCAACCAAGACGGCATGTCTTCAAGCAAACAAGTACCACCACGAAATTATGGTATTCGATGGGTCGGCAAAAACAAGCACGGGTATATCTTTGAATGATAATCAAAGGGTAGGCCTAACAGTTCAGAGTGACCTCACGTCAATTTTGATTAGATTCAGAACACACCGCTATGTTTTCTTCGCTGATATAGCCAAAATGTATCGGCAAGTATTAGTAGATTCTTGCGATAGACCGTTTCAGCGAATTCTGTGGCGGACAGATCCGCGATCATCAATAGATTGTTATGAGCTGAACACCGTCACTTACGGCACAGCGTCAGCTTCATTCTTGGCAACGCGCGTGCTCAAACAAGTAGGCTTAGAGTGCAGTGCAGAGTTCCCGCGTACTAGTAGAATAATCATAAACGATTTCTATGTTAATGATTTACTAACCGGGATAGAAACGATTGAGAACGCGAAGGAGATCAGGGAGGAAATCTCAAAGATATTAGCAGCTTCCGGTTTTGAATTACGCAAATGGGTGAGCAATCCATCTTGAAGATCGCGGACGCAGATAGTGATAGGCAATTTGCCATAGATAATGATCCGAAAACTCTCGGTTTGAAGTGATCGCCGGCGCAGGACTAGCTCAATTACAACGTGCGACCATCGGTTAATAAACGTTACACCAAACGGACGGGTATTGTCGGAGATTGCCAAGATCTACGATCTGTTAGGTTTAATCGGACCAGTAATAATTCGCGCGAAATTGACGATGCAAGATCTCTGGCAATTAAGGGTAGGTTGGAATGAATCCCTTCTACAGGGACTGCACACGAAATGGACCGAATATCGTGATGCGTTAGAACGATTGCCAGAGATCAAAATTCCGCGGTGTGCAAAAATTAGCGAGACAGAGAGTATGGACGCTTCGGAAAAGGCATACGGGGCCTGCGTATACCTGCGAACCCAAAACACAGCAGCTGTGCGCCAGGTCAGGCTATTGTGGGGGGGGGGGGGGTGCGACGGCAAGAGGGGCACCGGCGGTTTATGACCGAGCCTCTTGGGCCACGAACGGTCTGCAGGACCGAGCCTGCTTAGTTTTAAGGGTGATTGTTTGCAGTGTGAGTGAGGGAGAGCGTGAGAGAGAGAGTGTGTGTGCGCGAGGGAGAGAGAGTGTGAGAGATTGGGGGTGAGGATGTTGAAAAGCAAAAAGAAAGGACAGTGTGGTTGGAGCGGTCGCGTAGAGAGAAACCTAGCGTAGTAAGAAATAGCGTATTTTTGCATAGTTTAAGTTATTAAATATATTTACTATCACCTACCCGCCGATTACATATTTACTTGTTCCGCCCAACCTTCCAATCCCACACTATTGTGCTCGAAGTCGCGAGTCGCTCCTCTGAAATCTTTATCCCTTCCTCGCTTAGAGCTATGTAGTGCACTATTATTAGCGCGGCTAGTACAAAGGGTCAAGATAGCTTTGAATTTGATATGCGACAATGAGTATTATTGGTCCGATTCAAGAGTTGCACTCGCCTGGATTCAGGGTCGGCCAAATAAATGGCAAACTTTCGTTACGAACAGGGTGTCGGAGATCCAGACATTGTGCAAAGATTGCCTACTGTGGAGACACGTACCCTCGGGCGACAATTCCGCGGACATACTTTCGCGCGGTACTAGTCCAAGCTCACTACGGATCAACCGATTATGGTGGTCAGGACCATCCAGGTTGTCAAAGGATGAACGTGCCTGGCCATCAATGGAGACAAGCATTATAGAGGTGCCCGAAGAAAAGCGAAAACAGCTTCTGTTACGGGTAACAGCTTACTGCTTAAGACTCATGCAAAACGCGAAGCTTAGGAACAGTGCTACCGGTGAAGAAGGCAAGGCAGTAGTAATTAGCGTCAACGAAATACGCCGAGCCCACGATAGATTAGTATGGTTAGCGCAGCGCGAAGCCTATGCCGGTGAAATAGTTTCCCTAGAAAGGGAAGAGGGTGTGAGTGCGTCCAGCACTCTACGCGCGTTAGCATCCTTTTTGGACAAAGAGGGAATAATCAGGACGGGCGGAAGATTAGGAAACGCCTTATTAGCTTTTAAAACACGGCATCAAGCCATTTTACCAACCAAACACCCGCTGGCCGAGCTCATAATCAGGCATGAACATGTAAGGCTCTTAAATGCAGGAGGTCAGCAGACATTAGCCTCATTAAGAGAACAGTATTGGATAATAGCCGCAAGAAATAATGTGAAGAGAGTCATTAGGGGATGTCTCAGGTGCTTCCGGGCAAAGCCACGAGTTGCCGAATGCGTGATGGGACAGCCACTTGCTGAGAGGGTAACACCCTCTCACCCATTCACAACTTGCGGGGTTGACTAGTCACCTGGAACGCGGTTCCCGTGACGCGTTGTTCCTTCGAAATCAAGGGTGAATCCGAGATTTACAATCTCGGAAACGGACAATCGCGCGGCAACTCGCGACGCGACGATACATTTGATGGTCCTTCGAGCCGGATCAGTGACTTGTGAGAAACAGTCATTTCGCGTCAAACGTTAAGTGACACAAACGATCGTAGTGCACAGTGAGAGTGGAGAAACGTTTGAACTCCTGATGAAGCACAATCCACTCGATCTGAAAGAAGATTCCACGTGCAGCCGGTCACAGCACAACAGAATCAGGGAGATCCAGCCAGCATCGGGAGATCCAGCCAGCATCGGGAGATCCAGTCAGCATCGAGAGATCCAGCCGACATTGAGATCCAGTTAAAGGTAGGCTCGTAAATTAGAACTGTCAAACCATCTCCTCAAAATTTCCTTTTCACTCGGCTAATCAATTCGTTCGAAAATGGCAACGGAAAACGTAGACACACTCGCATACCCCAGGTGATACAATTCTGTCTTCCCTGAAAAATCCTAGTCAGAAGGACCCCCTCGACAATATGGTCTTTCTTAGCTTTGAGGCAGAACCATCCCTAGGAGGTGGAAACGCAGCGAAAGACTGCACATGGCCCACTCAAGCCTTCGCTTTTTGGACTTTTCTAACAATAATAAAACATTTTATTCCTTTCGAATAACGAATAAAAGTATCGAACAGAGTTATTATCACGTTCGTGAATGTGGATGATATACCATTCAAATTTATAAGCCACATTATCGTGTATTCAATTCTAAATTTTTTGAAATTAATAGTTATAAAACTGTGGATGTTACAATTAGTTTAATAATAAATCATTCCGGCGAACAAGCACCAAGCACGGCAGCCTTTCGCCAGAGAATCGCGCCGAAGGCACGGAGAAAAAACAAAATCGACAGTTTCTAAGAAGTCACCGAAAAATATCGATCGTTCGGCGAAGTGAGTTCATCGCTCCCGGCACACGTACTGGCACAGCATAGGTATCGCGGAAAATGTTGTCATTTTAAATTAAGAATAATGTGAAATTATTCGTTATTCATGAATAACAAATAAACTAATAAGTCGTTTAATAACTGCGTTCGATACTTTTATTCGTTATCCAAAAGAAATAAAACGTTTTATTATTTATGAAAAAAATGTTTTTTTTTAACACTTTGACGTCTGCACGTGTGATAGAAAACCTTTCGTTTGCCGCCGGTATGTCTCGCGTAGATTTTACTATCTGTTACCAGCCTTTTTTGCATGATAGTTGTTCCGTCCATCCGACGGAATATACATGCTATTATATTTCTCTGCTTCTTCAGATTGCCAAGGTTTTCCTTTTCTCCTAATGAGAACATTGTTCGACCGCGTAACGGTCAAGACATTCAAAGCATTGTCACAAATGAGTTGATTAACGCTTAATGACAGAATAAGGCTGTTCACGACATGAACGGAAAAACCCTCGATTAGAGCATCCCCGTTCCGTGATCGTTCACACCTTACCATAAAGTATTTTCTTTAATTTTCGACACCGCGGGACCCCGCGAACCCTCGTGGTAGCCTACCTGCCTCAAATCAGGTCACGTAACCTTTTTGGCTTTTTCTCCCACTAGCGCACCACCGCGCTTTCCATTTCCTGCGAAATTTGGGAAAAGTTCTTACTGCACCCGCACCAATCGGAACGTTTTGGAGTTTCGTCTCCCACCTAAATAAATCTACCTATCACCGTTTTGCTTTGGCATTCTGAGAAGTATAAATATTGGCAGGAAACTTTCTTAAAATCAGTATATAATCAAGAGTATCCAAAAGACAGTATACAAAAGAACAATACATAGAATCGTATATAGAAACCAGTATACAACAATATATCGCACATATACTACAATACATCTACCGAGTACATCACGTACAGTCAGTGATCGGTACTCAGGTAACACAGAGTGACAGTGAGTGTCAGGGTGTTACCTCAGTTAGTGAGACAATAAAGTGCGAGACCACGTGGTTCTTCGTGCAAGAGAAAGGTTTCTATCTAAATAGTTTAAACCGCGTTTCAACCAGGTTTTTAAACGACAATATCGAAACAACCACGAGTATTTTACAGTGACCGGGATAATAAAGTGACCGTCTTATATCGTATACAAAATATCTCAAAACTAATGTTTTTAATGACTGTTCGACCGTACCGAGGACTCGAACAATGGAGCCCTACCATATATCGCAAATAACATTTTCCGTAACCTCTCTTTCTCCTCGTCATCAGCAAATTGTTTTATTACCTTAGAAAGTCGAAGACCCTACATCTGGACACCACATGCACTACACTCATAAACCACCTTCCGACCTCAGTATTTTCCCATCCCCTAATATAACAATTTTAGCAACAATTTTCCCACTCCAACTCCACCAGACAAACCCTACCACACGTCCAAACCACCAATCAACCGACACTCCCACCATTTCTCACACATTTCACGCCACCAATCACTGTACACACCGAGTTTACAAAAACACAAGCACACAAAGCGAAAACAGATTCTATCACCAACTTTGAGACATCACAAAAAATAAAAAGTAACAGTCACCATAAATCAGCCAGTATTTGTCTATCGTGTAAAAAATATATCTTTTTTTTTTACCCACCACAAATCTCATCTACAAAGTTAAACAGCACTAGTGCCATTAGTTTGCCGCGAAAGCAGTTCGTGAAATCTTTGCGCGCCGGTCAAATTAAGCATCGCGCCGCTAAGTTCGCAATCACGAACAATGACAAAAGATCCTATTATTGCGCTTTTTTGAAAGGTTTACTGTCACACCAAAGTTAAGAGTTACAAAAATTAAGAGAGTATTTGCAATAACAAGAACCAATAACATTATTTCAACAAAACAGGCATTTTCGTATATGACAAAAAAAAGTGATCGCCTTAGAATTTGTAGCGTCTTCACTTAACCTTTTAACTGGGGATGACGAGATAACTCGTCATTCTTTCAATAACACGTGGAACTCAGTTGTTCATTTAGAGAGAAATTAGTCAGTATTAATTGTACTGTTATACTTGTATCAAATATATAACACACTATATTAACATTTATAGAAACCGAAATAATGGAACTATTAACCTTTTTATAAATTTTTAATTATAAACTGTAGAGATTTAATTTTCGTTCGTGAGATGAACCCAGTTAACAGGTTAATGGCGATGTGTAAACGTGATGTATCGCGCGTAAAGTGTAAACAACGCCGCGACCTATGATCGACAGTCTATTGTTTACACGTCGAATAAAGCATAGCAGTATACGGAAAGATAGTGAATATGACTGGTCGACAAATTTCGTATCAGGTTCGAAACCTGATTATCAAAGATTGTAAACGCGGTGTTTCGCAGCGGAAGATTGCTCAGAAATATGAAGTCAGCAAAAGCGCTGTCCAGAAACTTTATAAGAAATTTTTGAACACTGGACGAGTGGCTGATCGGTTTGGAAGAGGCAGAACGCGAAGCACAAATTAGTGTGATGATGCAATCATACGAACAGTGAAGAAAAATCCGAGGGCAACTGTCAGGAATCTTCGTGAATCACTCGTTCTGTCCATTTCTGACCGCACAGTGCGTAGGAGACTGCGAGAAGCAGATTTACAGAGTCGCTTCGCATGTAAGCGCCCCTTAATTAATAACAGAAATAAGAAAAAGCGACTCGAATTTGCAAAAAAGTATGCAAACCAACCCGTGGAGTTCTGGAAACGAGTTCTACGGACGGACGAGAGTAAGTTCGAGCTTCTTGGACTTAAACAACGACTTCGTGTGTGGCGGAAAACTGGCGAAGAGCTTGAAGATCGTCACCTTCAGAAAACCGTAAAACACGGCGGAGGTAATATCATGGTCTGGGACTGTTTTTCTGGGGAAGGCGTGGGTCAATTAATAAAAATCGATGAAATCATGACTGCTGACACTTATATCGATATTTTATGTGAGAATTTAGAAGTTTCGTTGATTCAATTAGGCTTGGAGAATAGCTTTATTTTACAACAAGATAACGATCCCAAGCATACCGCTAAAAAAACAAAGAAGTTTTTTACTTCCAATCACATAAAATTGCTTGATTGGCCTCCGCAGTCCCCAGACTTGAACCCGATCGAAAATTTATGCTCGATTTTGGACAGAAATGTGAACAAAACTGGGGTCACCAAGAAAAATGATTACTTCCATGCACTACAGAGATCTTGGGAAAGTCTCAATCCTAATCATCTACATACATAATCTGGTCGAAAGCATGCACAGACGGTTGGCGGCAGTCATTAAGGCCAAAGCAGGCCATACTAAATATTAAATTTAATTTTCTTTCAAGTATAAATTAAGATCTACAAAGTGGTCACTTTTTTTTGTCATAAATGAAAATGCTTGTTTTGTTGAAATAAAATTATAAGTTCTTGTTATTGCAAATACTCGTTCAATTTTTGTAACAAACCTTTGGTGTGACAGTAAACCTTAAGATCAAAACTTAATAATAGTATCCTTTTTCATTAAGAACATTAGTTTTGAGATATTCTGTATACGATATAGAATGGTCACTTTATTATGCCTCTCACTGCAGCTTAGCGTCTACTAACAATAATAATCTGCTGCACAACATTAATTTGTCGTGCAGCGTAGCGAGAAGCATCGAGGCAACGTAATTTCGTACCGGTGCGAGGCTACAGCTATCTTTAATGTTGCTATTTTCTGTATAGTGGTAACGTTCTTTGGGGATTTGATCGCCGTTTGCGGTACTATGCTTGACTTGACTTTCACTTTCTCGGCGTAAGATATTGCTGGTTTATTGTTATAGCTTTCCAGTTCCATAATTTTTGTCAGTGCTCTTCCGATTTTAGCGTCCAGTTAGTCAAATCTTGTAAATATTGCCTTATTTTCTTGTACCTTTTGTTGTAGTCCTTTATTCTCTTTATATAGCGATTTTCATATTTTGTATGTTTGTGTTGCCTTTTTCTTTAGAAATTTGGCGTCGTTGCTGCTGAAGTCGACTGATATTTGTTTGCAGAAAGACAGTAGCACTGTGTTACAAAGGATAAATTTCTTCGACATCAAAGACTGAGTTTGCGATGGATTAAGGAGTTCTCACAATGCTATGCATTATCGAATTGCATTCCCGTCGATAATTAATAACAAAAAAAATTAAAAAATTAAAAAATTAAAAAAAAATTCTTCGGAATGTAACACGTTCTACCACTACTATGTTGTTTTAACTAATTGGAGGAAAGACAATCGTACTTTTCCTGATTTTTGTAAAAAGTTAGAATAGCTTTGTGAGAACAAAACTATTTTGACAACGAAAGTTAAAGAGCTACTAAATAGCTATTTTATATGATAATCAAACGTAGCACTTATTTTAATTTCATTCTTTTAATTTAATGCAATCAGTCAGCTAATTTTAATTTACTGCATATTAGTGCAGTTTAAATGTGTAATTTATTATTTATTATTTATCATTTCTTTACCTTTTGTCTCTTTTTTATTTTTTATTTGAACGTTTTGTTAATGAATGAAATATAATTTCATAGTCTACTATGATGTTGATTTTGATAATACGATATTATATGAAACTACTTACTTCTGATATTATCGTCTAATGTTTTCTACCATAACTGCATTTTATGAATCTTTTGACAGGAAAAACACATGTTTTATTTTCTTAATTTTGTGAAATAATATCATTGTTTTTTGAAGTATGCACAGCCATCAAATACCATGCAAATTTGTACAACTGACCCGTAAGTTATATTATTCTACTTAAATATTTTAATTGTAATTGAATTAATGTTATATTATATTTTAGGTCAATATGCAAGCTACAGCAGCGACAGGAACAACAGCCATTGGGTCTTCAAGCAAAAAATCTAGTTAGAGTAAGTTAAAATATTACATTAAATAGTAATTTCAGCGTATACTTATGTTTCACTCAAAATATAGTAACTACTTACTTTTTTATTTAGCTTTGTATCTTTCTTTATTCAACAAACTAATTAACATATGTACAGCGAGTAACTTTAATATTCGGACATCACAAAATTTTTACTTTGCCGCATTATAATTATGTTCCTAATGAAAAAAAGCATACACGGTCAGGTATAATGTTAAGGTACTGTGTCTAGTTAACAATATTATAAATTTTATTTACATAATTTGCAAAATTTGTTAAATAATACATATGTCTGATTTTAACGTTACTTTAATATTCGGACACTTAGAAATCTAGCAATTTTGGCGAGTTTTTATGCTTCAAAATTCGAAGGTAATGTTGGTTTATAAACACGGTGGTTTGTATAGACAATATTAAGCCCTTTAACATCAATTGTGTTTCGATATTCGTGAAAGTTATTTGTTATAACGCCACATAAAAGTAATACTTCTTTTAATATATGCCAACTTGTGATTTTTCATAATACCCAAGGAAAATCGAACAGACAAATTGCTGTTATGCTTAATATACATACGTAAGAGCACAGTCGGAGATATCATTAGAAGATTTGAACACGAATTCTATACGATTATACGAAGTCGATTCTACGAAGAGGTCAAACAAAGAAGTTGGATACGCGTGACATAAGGAAAATTATAAGAAAAATAAATAAAGATCTTACATTAAGTGCACCAAAACTAGCTGACGAACTTTTCGCAGAAACTAGGAAGAAAATGTCCCCCCCCCCCCCCCCCAAATGAAACATAGAACATTGAAAGAAAGTGGTTGCAATGGAAAAGTTTCTCGAAAAAAAAAACATTTGTAAACAAAGCGAATAAAAAGAAAAGATTGAATTTCCCAAGAGACTTTGTTTTAAAAGGAAATATGTGGTAAAATGACGATATCTTTAGTAATGAGAATAAATTTAATCTTTTTTGGATCAGGTGAACGAAGAATGGCGTGGCGGAAGAAGAACGAAGAATTTAAATTTAAAAATACGAAACCAAGTGTAAAACAGAGGAAACGTGCTTGTATGGAGATGTATTTCAACATTTTTGAACGGGCGAATTTGTTCATATCGATAGCATAATGGACAAAAACATATATCTAAATATTTTACAAAATAATTTACGCAAAAGTAAGATAGAAATGGGATTTCTTTTGATACTTTTAAGTACTACCAAAACAACGACCCTAAATATAAGGCTCGTATTGTGCAGGAATATTTGCTACATAACTGTCCAAAATTATTACATCTATCAGCTCAGACACCGGATTTCACCCCATTGAGAACATATGGAAGAAACTAGTATGACGAATTAGAAAAACTGCAATAACTTTAAAAGAAATGTTGAAACAATGATTAAAAGAAGAATGAAATAATACTAATACGGAACATTTGAGAAAAATAATTTGTAATATGCCTCAATGCTTAAAAGAAAATTATTAGTCAAGGAGGTTACTTTACAAGATATTAAAATTATTTTTTAACCTGTTAACTGGGTTCATCTCACGAACGAAAATTAAATCTCTACAGTTTATAATTAAAAATTTATAAAAAGGTTAATAGTTCCATTATTTCGGATTCTATAAATGTTAATATAGTGTGTTATATATTTGATACAAGTATAACAGTACAATTAATACTGACTAATAATTAGTAATTTCTCTCTAAATGAACAACTGAGTTCCACGTGTTATTGAAAGAATGACGAGTTATCTCGTCATCCCCAGCTAAAAGGTTAAGTATAAAAAATACCAAAAAAATGATTAATTTTTAAAAGTGTCCGAATATTGAAGTAACGTTAAAATCAGACATTATTTCACTTAAAATGTGTTCTTTTGTGCGGGGTTGATTATTCTTTTTAATCTTGTTACAAGAATTAGATTACCCCGCCCACGCGATGAGTATGCGGTCAGTGCCGGCGATACAAGTCTAGATCGTAAATCTTGGCTTCGACAGGGTCGCACCGCGGGAATTTTATGTTCTTTGTCACGGAGACAAAAAGTATTTGAAGATGTAAATGGATAGAGGATATCGGTGACTGATTGCATCTGAATGGATGTTAATAATATGATGAAGTATCAGATGGAATTCGGGGTTCACACCTCGCGTAAGGACGGATCCTCCGGAATCCTGAAGAAATTGTTCTTCTTAACGAAGGGATTTTTAGACTAATTCCAATTGACTCCCTTAAGAGTTTCCAGGACATGGAAAATTCGGGGAGAAAGTTGGTTTACCTGATTGGTGATGATGTGAACCAATCAAACAGTTAGTATTTTGGCATCAATCTATTCCGTGCGCCCTTAGCGTGGTCCGTGCGGACTAGGAGGTGTCGTGTGGAGGTGGTAGCAGAGTATCTTAACCCTTTGCGGACGACGACTTTTTCGGCCAGTTCAGGTAGCAGGACGAGGCGATTTTTGCAAATATGTCAAGTGTCTTACATGGTACAATAAAATGATCTTACATATAAATTATCTTACAAAAACGTTATATTTCGATAGTTTATCTACATTTACACCTTTAAGAATATAACTTTACAAAAATGATGATCTGTAGTATCGTTTCGTATGATAATTTATAAAACATTGACCAAGATGCATTCTTGGCTTATCTGGACATGTATCACAATAATATAATATCTCATGTCTTCCACCTGGTTTGTTTCGACTAGAACAAACATTGCAATCCTTCTTTGTGCCAGCAAGCACTACATGAAGCTTTCCGTTTAAACGAATTTCGTCAGAGTTGGAGGTCGATATTGAAGTTCGATCTCGTGGTTGTCGAAAATCTCCTCTGAATTTGTCTACCAAAATTTTTCGAAAGTGCAAATGTGTAAGCGGCTGTTCGTTTCTCTCCTTTTTACTTGTTTATAGAGAATGTACGAATTAACTAAACAAATTTCCAATCCCCAAAAAAATAATTTGCGCCACCACGTCCTGCTGCGCCAAACGCTGTGGCGACCGAGAGTCGCCTCTCGTCCGCAAAGGGTTAAAATATTTGACAACGTGGTGGAATTTCCATCAGGCTTAGATCGCCGGACTTGACCTGGTGGCTGTCCGGGCCCGGTCTCGAGGCCCTTTGGAAATTCACGTTTATAATACATACAATTGACTATTGAGGTAATAGAAAAAACGAGAAAATGTACAATTTGTAAGCTTAAAAATAAAATGATTCTCAGCAACAGCTATACGTTTGCGTATCATAAACGTGCGCGCATAAATAAGCGCGCTGAATGTTGCCCTTGTGCAAATTGCTAGCCGTCTTCAGAACTGGTAAAAGAATTAATTTTATTTTTATTCGAGGAGTTGCTTCCTCGAGCCCATTGCTAAACAAAATGTATTGTTTAATAAGTATTGTGAATTATGTAAATAAAATTTATAATATTGTTAACAATATCTTAATATTATAAATAATCATGTATATTTCTTTTTCGTTGTAAATATAATAATAATGCGGCAAAGTAACAATTTTGTGGTGTTTGAATATTAAAGTTACTCACTGTATATAGATCATTATCTACATTTTGATTAAAATTATAAAGACTGAATAAACATATTTCTTACCAACTGATATTACATTGACATTTATCACATTATTTTACTTATATTCTTCTACAAATGTAAGCGTCAACTTAAATACCGACGCGACTATATATATACGTATATACATATATACTAATGCTAATAATGCTAATAATGCTAATTGCGATTTTTACTATTAATTGCTGCAATAGGTAATTTGCAATAAACTCTATAATCTGTATATTTGATTAGAATGTAATTTATATCTTATGTAAATATGAAAGAAAATATTAAATTATTTTATTATAGGTACTGGGTTCTATAGAGTTCGTGAAGCAGCAGTACTCTTACAATTAGTAAATTAATATTTACTTGCCTGCACAAATGTTCTAATAGCAATAATAATGTCTATTTGAAGTATGCAAGAGTGCAAGTGCAAAAGTCACAAACGAACATTGGCAACTGATAGACTCCGATTTTGATGAAACTTTGCATAAATATTTATTAGACTAAGAAGATAACTGCAATTCTTTCTTGTCCGTGTTTCACTTTGAGGGAGATATCAACCCTTTTATTCGAATTTCCCTTTCTATATACGTGCTTATAAGTAGTAAACATCAAAGTATATTAAAAAATGGTTGAAAAAAAGTTATACCGTTTCTTGAGATCTATAAAGCTGCGGGTAAATTTTTTTGAAAAAAGTCATTCTTTTTGGAAAATGGAATTTTCCCCCCTCGCCTTTTTAAAGAACTTTATTCTTCTTTTAATCGATAAAAGAGTTTTTATTATGAATTCAACGATGTATTAGAGTATATAATTGTTTTAATTATTCCGTTGCAATTCTCAATTTAAGTTTTATGATTTTTCTGTATTGACTGCTAATTTAACCTATACTTGCGATGTTGATAAGATTTTTGATAAGAACCACTTTTTGTATACGTTTTACAAGACATTTGCGTTTATATAAAACTGTAATAACAAGCCATCCATTGTACGAAATCCATCGGTGTGATGTGGAGAATTAGCTATATTTCGTTATATTTCTAATACTTCGCTATACTTCGTGTCATACATACGGGTACGCCAAGTAATTATAAACGTGTGTTACTGTGTTGTTGAATTTCGCTATTTCCAACGAATTGTTTTAATGTGTTAGATGATGAAACCACACAAATTTTAGTGGTTAGGCTATCTGATTTTGTGACTGCGTGATGAGGCAAAAAATATCCTTCGTTCGGGTGGTGTGCGACTTTAGACACATGACTAAGCTGCTCGTATTCTTTCATGAAATTGGTGTGTTGTGCTTTCATTTCTGGATTACGGACGAGTTGTCTTTCGAAAGAAAGAAAACGCCGTAAAGTTAATGAATAGGAGTTTCCTAGTGTGTGAATGTTATTTTTAAATGGAAGTTGGACGATGTATTTGCCTGTAAGTAGGTCGCGCTGTGTATGTGTAGTGTAATGTGTCTTGCAAGCTTGTTCTTTTACGGATAATAATTTTTCGGGCACGCGTTCTTCTAATTCCCAAAATTTGTTTATATTATTACCAAGTGCTTCCATTGATAGATTACAAATTGTCATATTATGCGTGGATTTTATTAGCACTTCCCCTGTTACTATCCAGCCTAATTGGATTTGTTGTATCTTCATGGTCCTTTCATTATGAGTGATTTTCCCTGAGCACAACAGGTCCCAGAATACCTGAACTCCTAACAGACCGTCGATACCTGCGGACTCGTGGGACCGAGGGACGGCCAGGTATGTAAGTATTCTTGGGTATATTTAATGGGTAATTTTCTATTCGATGAACAGGTAGCCTTTGTGAGATATTGTCTATAATTAGCATGCTGAGAACTTTCGATTGTGCAGTGGTTTGTGCTTTAACGACTGAGGTCATGTCGTTCATTCCATTGATCGGAATTGAGATGGATTTGGTGGCAAGCTGTAGCCTTTGGAAGAATCTATTTGTTATGAAATGTGATTGGGAGTATGAGTCTAATAATACCCTACACGGATGCGGTTGTCCAAATTTATCAGACATTGATTACGACCGTTGACAATAATATTTGCGAAGGTGTGCTAGATTTAAGGCAAGTGGCATTCACTTGGGTGGGCGCGACTGAGGTTGATGTAACTTCTTGATGAAGTAACATGTGATGCTTTTGTTAGCATCTAAAATTGAAAATTTGCACACTAGATGGTAAACAGTTGTTGATAACGGGGGTGATTACATTATTGATTAAAAATAAAAACTTGTTAAAAATTTGTTTGTTTGAATTTAATGTAAAAAAACGACATTACTCTCTGGTTCCCCTATTACGTTTACAAGTTTTCTTCTGGATTTTGATTGAATCAATTGCAAAGGATTTGAGCATGGACTAAGTAACCTAATATAATTATTTGGACACTGTTATTGTAAATTTGTGCTGATAAATAAACTTGTCCATTTATTTGCCATCTGATATGCCTTCACGAATCAAATTGAGATTATTAGAAATTTCCTTCCATAAGATAACATTTCTAAGGGTACTAATCGTGAAAGAGTGAATCATAATCAAATAAAATAAAATACATCAATTATGAATTATACATCACAATAAATATTGCAAGAAAAATGTTATTGCACTATGAAATATTATCAATAGCACGTTTACGAAGACATTAGTCTATTATATGGAGCATTTACTCAAAAAAATATTTGATATTAAGGATCGCCTCACAAGATGTAATGTAAGCATATGAAAGAAGTTTCAGACATTTTGCGATCTGTGAATAATAGATATCTTATAATGTATTGCGTATAATTATTTTTTAATTTTACGTGTTGTTAATACAAACTGTTACGGGGCAATGGTAAAATGTGAAGATGCCGGGTTAGGAATCTGATGGATTATAGTTATAGAACACATAATATTTATTAGACATATTTGACCGCCAAAATGAGGTATTGAACGCATAGCTTTTCCAACAACCGTCACAAACCCCCTTTGAAGAAATCCATGGTCGTTACCGGAAGACGTTGTACACTCAAGATTCAACTTGTTAACACATCACTCATCACCGTTAGTAATAATCTCTTGTCCCTGGATAGAAAGGACATACTCAGACACTCCTATTACCTAAATTCAATGATAAATTCGAGACATGACACTCACCTTATTACCTAAAATATCCACTAATAGAAACACATCACACTTGATGCAAAAGCCAACACAATTCAAAATTGACAAAGAAAAACCAAGAAAGAGTGATAAGTGTAAATTACAATAGAGCAAGTTCTTGTTCATTAGTTGACAAAAAATTTCTTACACAAAATTAATTTGATGTGTGAGAAATGTATAACCTCGTTTCAATTCAGGAAAGAATACGTGTTCAACACAAATTATTTTGACATGTGTATGTGGAACATTTTAAATTTAAATATTTTACTACTTTTGTGAACTATTGTATATTTTACTACTTTTGTGAACTATTGTATATTTTACTACTTTTGTGAACTATTGTATATTTTACTTAAAATATTTGTAGAATTATAAATCGATAGAGAAATGAATTAATTAGTAGTCAATTAGATTATGTTAGATAAACTTATGATTAATATAATAATAGTAACGGTCTATAAATAGTACGACAAAAATAATATGGTTTTTAATAAGAAATTAATGACAACTTTTGCAATTGCATTTAGGTGGATCACGCTGAAAGTTGTAATTGTTGCTGTTGTACGTCTCAACAAACATGCTACGTAAGTATTACAATAGCACTGGATTTGTTTATATTATTATTGTCTCATGCGTTTAATTCATTTGCAGAAATATGTGCAACCAGAAGTGCCAAAATCTTTTGCTCCAATTCGCGTAAGTAAACAAGTTTCAATCAAAACAATATTTGAAAAATAATGTAGTATTTATTATTATTATATGACGGGTATTACAATCCGATCAAAATTCTTTTTTATTTATTCATCAGCGGGAATGTGAGTTGATAATGCATAGCATCCCGGGAACTCTCAAATCAATCGTAGACTCAGACTTATATGTAGAAATAAGAAATTTAGTATTCTTTTGTTTAGACACCGCGCTTGTTTGAACTGATGTTATTAAATGATAGAACCATTTAGACATGCGATACATGAATGACTTCTTGGAATTCGATTATAACATCGGATAGTTTAGTGTAAATATACAGTAGGACTCCTATATTTGTGAGGGAGGGTGTTCCGTCCATCCGACGGAATATACATGCTATTATATTTCTCTGCTTCTTCAGATTGCCAAGGTTTTCTTTTTCTCCTAATGAGAACATTGTTCGACCGCGTAACGGTTAAGACATTCAAAGGCATTGTCACAAATGAGTTGATTAACGCTCAGTGACACAAAAGGCTGTTCACGAAATAGACGGAAAAACACTCGATTAGAGCAGTCCCGTTCTATGATCGTTAGCACCTACTGGTAATTTCACGTTTTAATTTTCCTCGCCACGGGACACCGCGAACCCTCGAGGCAGCCTACCTGCCTCGAATCATGTCCCGTAACCTTTTTGGCTATTTTTCTCATTAGCGCACCACCGCGCTTTCCCTTTCTTCTGAAATTTGGGAAAAGTTCCTACTGCACCCGCACCAATCGGAACGTTTTGGAGTTTCGTCTCCCACCTAAAGAAATCCACCTATTACCGCTTTGCTTTGGCATTCTGAGAAGTATAAATATAGGCAGAAACCCTTCGCGAATTCAGTCAAGTACAATCAGTCAAGTCAAATACAAGTAGTCAAATACAAACAGTCAAGTACAATCAGTCAAGTAAAATACAAGTAGTCAAATAAAATCAGTCAAGTCAAATACAAGTAGTAAAATACAGCCAGTCAAGTACAACATAAGTACAAGTAAAGATCAGTACAACATAAGTACAAATATCGAATCAGTACAACATAAGTACGATATTCAATCAGTACAACATAAGTACAATAAAGAGTACATCACGTACAGTCAGTGATCGGTACTCAGGTAACACAGAGTGACAGTGAGCGTCAGGGTGTTACCTTAGTTAGTGAGACAACAAAGTAAGAGTACACGTGGCTCTTCGTACAAGAGAAAGTTTTCTATCTAGTTTAAACCACGTTTCAACCAGGTTTTCAAACGACGATATCGAGACAACCACTAGTATCTTAGCTTAGTGTCTACTGACAATAACAATCTGCTGCATAACATTAATTTGTCGTGCAGCGTAGCCAGAAGCATCGAGGCAACGCGATTTTTGTATCGGTGCGAGGCCACAGAGGGGTTCGAATGTCTTTCGCGAATATTGAAATCCGTGGATAGTAGCGAACCCTATTATGTATAGGGCGTAAAAAAAGTTCATGGTGTCATGGTTTTAGGGGGTGAATCAACATCTCTGGATCGGTGGATATTTATAAAAAAAAATGTCCGCAAAATTGTTTATAATAATGAAAATTAATGTTACATTTTTTTTACATCAACGTATTCTGCTTGACAAGAAGAGAAAAAGCCTGAAAGGAGCCATATGCCTCAAACAAATTGTTTCCGAGATATACATTGATAAACTTTTGCCAAGATTCGATTGTGTAGAGCAGGGGTGGCCAACCTTTTACATACCATGTGCCAATATTTTCACAGACGAGTTTAGATGCGCCATATAACTCGAGCACTTTTTATACCTTCTTACGTTTATGGTTAACGGTTGAAAAATAGAGATAAGGATAGGATAAATGTTGTCTCTCTCTTTCATGTAACGTCATTTGGTTACATCGTCCATAGATACGACATCCAAAGAGTATAGATTAGACTCTGTAATCAAAACCCACGATATAAAAATACATACAGAGTGTCCCAGAACTAGTGTAACATCCAGAAATGGGGAGTAGCTGAGGTGATTCGGAACAATCTTTTCCTTTAGCAAAATGTTGTTTGAAGCTTCGTTTTTGAGTTATTAACGAAAAACACTGGCCAATCACAGCGTCCAGAGACCGCGCGCTCAACCACGTATGCACTGCTCTTATACACGGGCGCTCGGTCGGGCTCCCGGCACACGTACTGGTACAGCATAGGTATCGCGGAAAATATTGTCATTTTAAATTAAGAATAATGTGAAATTATTCGTTATTCATGAATAACAAATAACCGAATAAATCATTTAATAACTGCGTTCGATACTTTTATTCGTTATCCGAAAGAAATAAAACGTTTATTATTTATGAAAAAATGTTTTTTTTTTTAACACTGACGTCTGCATGTGTGATAGAAAACCTTTCGTCTGCCGCCGGTATGTCTCGCGTAGATTCTACTATCTGTTACCAGCCTTTTTCGCACGATCGTTCATATTGTAATTACAATGTACCGTATCAGGGCATGAAAATTTTAATAACTCTTACTTGATCCTGTCATCCGATTTACACGAAATTTCGAGGATCCGTATAAATAGATGTAAGCTTTTTTATTACAATAGAAATATTTCTACGCGATACCAACGTGGTGTCATTGGACGGCATAGTGTTAACAGCACATTTTCAGGTGAATAAATTGTTTTAAGAAAAACGATTTGGATAACTAATGTTAGAAAAACTAATTAAACTTACTCATTCGTCCACGAAATAATCTGCTTCGATGGAAGTGGTTGTTAATATTGGATCCTTGTGCCGATTGTGAGCTTTCCAGACAATCCTCAACAGCTGATGTTAAGGCCGGGTCGGTGAACTCGCGTTAAGAAACGGAAAATTTACCCTCTTTGCACTTAATCACAGCGATATACTACAGCGGTTTACATATATCATTGGCTTACACCCTGACTTAAGCTAAGCTAGATGTAGCGTCCCGAAACTCCGTAATTCTTCGTTTTGAATTTCCCGGGGTCGTAAATTCCGGTTACACAGTCGTACCGATTTTAACGCTGACTCGCGGCAGGATGAGTCTTATTTGTAAAGTAAATAACTCACAACATGTTTTCAAATTAATGTTTAATGTGCTACTCACTAAATTCTATAAATGGACGCGTTTTTCTAGTTTGTCGTATTTTGTAGTGTGTCTTTAAGCGTGTTCTTGACGAATGTCCTTTACGAATGTACTTTTACGAGTGTTTTTCTACGAGTGTCTGGTGAGGGTGAAAATTTCCCTGTTTTATACAATGTGATTGTCTACGCTGAGTGTGGTGGTGGAAAGTATAAAAAGAGACGGAAGATGTCGGGTGCCCGTCGGTTCATGGCGTCAAATTCGTTAGCTGGCCCCACGCGCAAGTCACCGAAGCGTAGTCATAAACCAGCTTAGGACTATTGTTAATTCTCGGTGCTTGGACTCGAACACTAGATATGTATCTCCTACCTATACGAATTACTGTATCGCAAAACGTGACAGGGAGGCGCTAGTGGTCCATAGCACCTACTCATCGCGTCTATGCTTTCACATTGCCCTTTCGGGCACCGGTCCTCTGGGTTGCCAACCCAGTTGACTGTATCAAAACCGGCCCACTAAAAAGTAAAAAAAGCCTCGGATGGACAGAATAGGGGACCGTCCTCTGGCGATCCACTCCCGGTACCCAGCGATGATGCAGCTACACCATACCGATGTGACGAACCTGGATGCAGTAGAGCCTTCACCACCAGCCGAGGACTTGGAGTACATCGAAGAAGAGCCCATGCAACAACAACGGACATGGAGATGCCTGCTCCTACCAAGGCTCGATGGACCGATCAGGAAACAGCCATGCTTGCAAGAGAAGAAGCCCACCTCACGCTCCAGGAAGAAAGATTCCTCAACCAAGCGTTGGAAAGGTTATTTCGACCGCGGACGCTTGAGGCCATCAAGGAGCATAGGAGGAAGTCTGAGTACAAGAGCATGGTGCAACGATTGACCACAGAGATGGCAATCACAGAACAAGCACCACGGGCTCCTCCACTACAAGAACACGATAGTGATCTGATACAACAGTATCTCAGCAAGATGGAAAGCCTGAAAGGGGACAAATATCGACCATCGGAACTCCAAAGTATCATAGACCTCATCACGACACGAAACAAAGAGGAAACTCTGCAACACCTCGCAATCTATCTCCGAAGAATCTACTCACCACCTCAAGACTCTAGGAAACCACGACGCAAGACTCCAGCTCAACGACACCTAACTCGCAGGCAACAGCGCCGTCACGACTACGCCATGACACAAATACAATGGCGCCAGAACAGGAAAAGATGTATAATGAATATACTAGACGGATTGGGAAGAATGAGCCAACCCCCTCAAGAGGCAATGGAACCCTTCTGGAAAGAAGTGATTTACAGCCACGTCGTACTCCTTCTAGGGATTTCTTCACCTCCTTTTGAACGATAACGTACTCTACAAAGTCAGATCTTTTTCCAATTGTCACCGCTAAACATCGTTTCTTTCACGATACTAGTCGGGAGTAAGACGCACCTTACTTCTTCGAAGAGCTTTACCCTAAGGTCCTGCTCTATCTTCGTACTTGAACGATGTGTGCTCACCATTGTACACTTGTGTCCCATATATTTGGCAGTCAGGTGTGCTTCTATTATAGATTTTATGCAAATATTTTCCGAAACAGTCATGTGCACTCAAGGCTTGTCTAAGTTGAAAAATAAGTGACATGTTCTTATCTCTGCTTAGCCAAGCACCTAAGTTTGGGATAAGTGTCCTGGTCCACTTTCCCGCTGTTGCTTGTTGCCACTTATTTTACCACTCTTGTACGGTGAGTCTATCTATCTCTGATAGTTTAGGAGCACCCGGAGGGGTTGCTACTTCCACCAGCGTCATACTTTCTATTACGACTCCTTATAATGTGTTCTATAGGAACCACATTTGCTAGAACGCAGACAGCCTCAGTTGCAAGTCCTATATGCTCTTATTATAATACTTTCACTACTATCAGCCTTTTTACAGCAGATAGCTCGTTTTTCATTCTACTATGCAGGACAGCGTCGGCCCAGATTGGTACTCCGCATAACACCACACTCTCTCATATTCGGTAGTATAGAATTTTTGTTACCTGGGTCTCCAACATTAAACACAACACTTTCCAGAATTTGCGTGTACTTACAACTTTTAATTATTACACCGCTCACGTGATGTCTGTAGTTCCTCTTATTGTCCGCGTTTACCCTTAGGTACTTCACCACATTCTGCATGTGGGTATAAACCATGTTAACACCCATTCCCAAGGGTATTCCGGGTCCTGTTAGCTGTTAGTATCCCAGTCTTGTCCAATGCTATTTTTAACACATTCGCGACGGGACCTGAATTCACTGGCCGCACCGTGGGGTGGGCCTGTTTTTGTGCTCGATCCCATCTGACGGCGCTGATTTGAAATAAATCATATGCCCTCTTTGCGACAATCAACCGGCTTTGTGTACACAATGTTTTGAAGAAATTCACAAAAAGAAATAGTTCTCTTATGTATATAAATATGTATATAAATATGTAAATAAATTTGTTAATTACAATAATCACCTTTTTATTAGATTGACATCGTCGTGTACCACCGGTGGCTCATCCCGCCCGATGGGATATTTCTGTATGTACCACCGGTAGTTCATCCCGTCCCATGGGACAGACAAGAATGTACCACCGGTGGTACACCCCGTCGCAAACATGTTAAACCTTGTCACAGGCGAAGACGAAAAATTTTCGTTTAAAAAAAACTTTTTATTCGTAATACTAAACTATTACACTGAATATATACACTTAAATGCTATATACAGAATGTTTGAATATTGAATGCTGAATGACAAATCCTAGCTCCGCTTGTCGCGTGCCTCTTTTATACCTTGACCTATCGCTTATTTCGTCTGGGATGCTGCGTAGCCTTTCTTATCTTTGTTTAGTCTAACTTTGAATTGTGTCTCGCCTTGAGGCAGGTCACAACCTCTGTTCGACATCCACTTTCTTATCGTTGGCATCACATGTCCCATTACTCTTTATATTACATCACGGTTCACTCCAGTGATCACCACGGCCACATCGTCAACATATGCAAGAAACCTGGTTTTCGATATTCCCAGGTTTTAGGAGTTGATCATACTCTATATTACACAAGAGGGTCCCCAGCACAGAGCCCTGTAGTACTCCTATATACACCTCCTGTACGGCACCGTCCTCGGCAATGTACACGATGCTCCTACCCTTTAGGTAATTCCTCATAGCCTCTACAATATTCTGTGGGACTTTCCTTGCTATTAATGTTTTAAGGATAGACCTAGATGTTGCACTGTTGAATGCATTTTTAACATCAAATGTCACTAATATGACAGTGTACTTCTTTGATCGAGCTGACTCCACCATCTTCATAATGTTCTTCATTGCACCTACAGTTGATCCCTTTTTCCTAAATCCATACTGTCTCTTCGATAATCCATTTTTACTGATGTATTCTTCGATCCCGTCATTTAGGAACTTTTCCTAGGTTTTTCTACCCGGATTCTTATAGGTTGTGACCTACGTATAAGGAAAACAATTGAGCAGGAAAAGATTAAGAAATCTGAGACAAATATTTACAAGCGAAACCAGTATAAAAGAAAGGAGGAAATCAAGCCGAGGATTCTTTTGGTCCAGTCAGCCGTGCAAGTCGTTACTATAAGACAATCCGTATATTTGTAATTATTACCAGGTGTAATTAAGAAGTAACATATAAGTTGTAATTGAATAAAATTTTGTAAAAACAAAATATCTTCGTCTTCGCCTGTGACAAGGTCTATACACATCTGCTCTGTTTTGTTCCTTGTCTGGTTTGGCAAGAAGTATCAACCTGGTCATTTGCCACCTGGTGGGCATCTTATTAGCCCCGTTCCATAATGCACAGAACACTTTCGCAAGCTATTCGGGGTTATCTCCACAGATTATCCTTACTACTACGACCGATACTTTGTCAACGCCAGTTGTTTTATTTAATTTTGCAAGCTTCGTTGCACTCTGCACTTGTTCCACACTTGCATCTGCAATTTTTAAGTCGAACCTTTGCAGCTCATCGTACTCGAATCGACCTATCCTGGTTTCTCGAGATATGAACTTCTTATCCATTTGCATCTTCGTTAATACAGGCAAAGTCGCCTGGTATTCAACCTCTTTGTTATTACTTTGTATGACTTACTCCAAGGATCATCGTTTAGAGTCTTTAGAAATTCTTGCCACCTTTTTTCTTTCCTCCTTTTAATCAGGAGTTGATGTTTTTTCCTCTTTTCCCTATATTTGTTGACCATTGCTCCAGCGTCTTCCTGGCGTTTTCTTCCTTGGCCTCTGTAATACCAGCATTTCACCAAGGTGCTGTTTTACACTTCCCATGATATGCCTTAATCCTAGGCAAGTACTCGTGACACGACTGCACAACAGCCCCGTACTACTTATGGACTTCGGAGTCTTTTCATATTTCTACAGACTCAATCTCCGCCGCATTCTTCTTACACGTTTCAAGGAAATATTTGTTGAGCGTTGCGGTACGCTTTTTGCTAACACTCTGACTTAGTTTTAATTTAATAACCCTAAGCCTGGTTGAAACGATTAAAGATAGTCGTTATGATACGATACGATATATACGATTTGTCACGATATTGTGTTTATTTTTTCTTCTCGTTTTCGCGGAAATCTACCCTTAAATATTACGTACGGAGTGTTCCGTCCGAAGGAACAGAAAGCCGGTCGATCTTTTGTTTGGCACGGTTTATGACACGATCGCGAAGAAAAGGCTATTTTTTGAGACAACGAATTCCATTGTTCGCATTATTGTGAATTTCTCGCTGAGAGAAATTAGTTTTCTCTACAAAACGGTCGCGTAAAGTTAATTTTCGTTCTCGCTAGCCGAAGACGTGTTATAAAAACGAACGGTTTCCTAACGGTCATTTCGACAATGGATTCTCAACGTGTAAAGATCCATTGGATCGGACCTGGCGGAAATTCCAGACCGTTGCCAAACCTTCGACACATCGCGCGTCCGAGCAGGTATCGCCCCACTTTTCCAGGAAAAAGAGCGCTAAGGGCGCACTGGAAGGGTGTTCGCGATATCTGTTAGACATGCTGATTGGTAATTAACATTTCGGTTGCTACCAATCAGCGTGTCACCCTCTTTAGCAGCGATCGAGCGAGCTGCTGAAAAGAATCATTCGTACGGTAGAAGTTTTCGGAGTCAGTCGTTCGTTGACTAGCTATTCGTACGTTAGACGCAATCGAAACCAGTCGTCCTAACAGAGTCGTTCTCTAACCATTCGAGAGAATAGTCTTTCTTGAGAATTCAAAGGTGAATAGTCGTTCTTTAACCATTCGGGAGAATAGTCGTTCGTTACAAGCTATTCGAAATAGTCGTCGATCATACCAGACGATATCGTGAATATTTTCTAAAATCACGGACAATTGTGTCATCGTTTGTGACACAATTAAGAATTCGAGTTCGGTATACGGGCATTCGACGGTCAAGCATTCGTTACATCGTGCTTTACCATTCGAAACAAATAATTGCCCAAGATTAATTTGGTGGGCAATAGTGGAGTGACGCCAACGAACACACCCACAAGGACAAAATCATCCGCGACGCGCACCCCCACAAACACGGAGAGCAGTGGCGGGGGATGAGACACGCGGATTGGTCGTTGTACTGAATTTTTAAGTTTGGGAAAGGAAGGCGGTCGTGTTCCTTGATTGGATGGAGGTTGGTGGCAATCACCAACAAACTGACCGCCACCAAGTCTCTTGGTCACCCTTAGGTACCGAGGGCACCTTCGAATGACGTCAGGGAAATTCCGCGTGTCTCGACCGTAGCAGGTAATAACCTTATGAAGCGCCTTGACCCTACTAAAATATGCGAAAATTAAATTCAAAGGCAAAAATGTTAATCCGTGAACAAAGAACGAAGGTGCTCGTCGAAGACATTATGGACGGTAACCGATGGTCGATGACTTCATTAACTCATTATTGCTACGAACCAGTTCAGAGGTTCATAGAAGATTGACGCTATTTACAACAGTTGAACTCTGAACTGGTTTATGGTGTGTCGCTTTAGGAAAGAAAATTGAATGCGATATTGAAAAGGAGCACCGAGTAACGGGGTTTCGATTGTACGTGAGATCGGCCTCAACATACCGCCCCCCTTGAACGGCTTGTTCAATGATTTCATTTGCGTATGTTCATGCGCGATTTCACGCGCCATGTTTCGCAGGGCGCGTTTGGTTGTCACGTATAACTTCGCAAGCAGGTGAGCTGCGAACAGTTCTAGTTGTGGTAATGTGACTGTTTTCAACGATACTACTCTGCATTTTGAAGATACTAACCGCGTTATAATGTTTTCGTGTCGATTAATAGAGCGCACGTAGAGACAAGCACCGTAGATTCGCTCGCTCGCGTCGCAAAACCCGTGAAGCTGTACGGATACGTAGTCCGATTGTAATACATGTCGACTGACTGCAAAGTTACGTAGAAGAGTTAAATCCTGCCAGTAAGTGCACCATTCGGTGTAAATATCAACAGGTACTGATTCGTCCCAGTTTAGTTGAGTTTTCCATAACGATTGCATTATTAATTTTGCCCGGATAACAATTGGACCTAATAATTCGAGGGGGTCAAATAATGTCGCGATTTTAGAGAGTATTGTACGTTTGGTAATACGATTTAGTGGGTTCGATTCCCTTACGGAGTATGTTAACGCGTCCCTTCTTGCGTTCCAATGAACCCCGAGTGTTTTTATCGTTTGATCTAGATCTAACCGTAAATGGATTGTATTTGTTTTGTTGTACAATGCAGCAATCAGCGATTCTTCATTCGTTGCCCATTGTCGAAGCTGAAAACCTGCCTTCGCGCACAGACTTCTAATTTCGGCGAGTGTCGCGACTGCTTCCTTGTATGTATTTGCTTCAGTTAGCATATCGTCGACGTAAAAATCTTCACGAAACACCCTAGCTGCACGTGGATATTTTTCACATTCGTCCGTTGCTAATTGTTGTAACGTGCGGGTGGCTAAAAACAGTGCCGCGGAAGTTCCGTATGTGACAGTATTTAATACATACATATGTTTCGATTGGCTGTTCTGAGGTTTCTCGCCATAGAATTTTTTCATAAACTCTATCCTGTGGATCAAGATTTGCCGGTACATTTTCGCAATATTGGTCGTTAACACGTACGCATACGATTGGAAGCGAATTAGAAGAGCATAAAGTTCTTCTTGGATGGTGGGACCGACTAACAGCGTGTCGTTTAACGAAACTCCATTGGAAGATTTCGCGGAGGCGTCAAACACTACGCGTAGTTTTGTTGTTAGACTATCGTGTTTTGTTATTGCATGATGGGGGAGATAGCACCCGTCTTGCGTATTAGGATTTTCGAGTTTTGTCATGTGCCCTAGATCACGGTATTCACTGAGGAATTTGGTGTATTCGCTCTTTAAGTTAGTATTTTTTGTGAAGATTCACGCGAGAAAACGTCGAAGTGCCGCACTGTAGGAATCGCCGAATAATGGCGGATGCGTTCTGAACGGAAGTCTTGCGATGTATTGTCCGGTGGCAGGGTCATGAGTTATTGTGGTTGTAAAATGAATTTCACACGCGCGTTCTTCAGGGGACAATGCTATTCCGTGTAACGTCTCTTCTAGTTTCCAAAATTTTGCTACACGTGCTTCTAAAGATTTACGCGCCACGTGGCATTGAGTCGCTTGTAAGGGATACTCGTCAGGTAATTTGTCTGCGAGAATCCAGCCTGTTTTTGTTTTTTGTAATGTTATAGCGTCGTTTGCAATTGAAATTACAATTAAGATTTAATAGAAGCATAGATTTCGGAGGGGGTATTGAATCCTAGATCGGCAAGAGGAATATTGGACGGAATGTGAAGCTGCACTTTGGAGATTGGACGAGATGGAAGAATTTCGGTAATATGCGGTACTATCAGGAAGGTTAAGTCGAATTTGAAATCGTTGATTCGTGATTTTACCGTGGCGCGAAGCGTGCTTTTTATCTGTGACGATGAGTGATTGATCTCTACTACGGGGATGTTTGTTTTTTGTTGTAGTAACGATAAGTGCTTGGCAAAACGCTCTGTTAGGAAATGAGACTGTGCACCAGAATCTAGCCGAACTCGACACGATTGTAACTTGTCTCTACTATCGCGAATGTAAACGATTGCGGTGGATAAAAGAGTTTCCTTTTCGGTTTTTACGCTTAACGTGGATACGTTCACTCACATTGGCTGCTGCTCCGTGTGTAACAATGTATGGTGTTTTCCATTACATCGCTTACAAGATCCAGGTGTACAATCTTTGATGTCGTGGTTCGGTCGTAGGCAGTTGTTGCATAGACCAGCCTTCCGAATCATCTCCACTCGTTAATCGATGTTCGCGTTCGTTAATTTTTGGCAATATTGCGTGAAATGATTTGCCTTGCACATAAAGCACCGAGCTTGTGCAGGGTGTGCCAGCGTTTGTACGTTCATATTTGTCGATCCGCGGTTACGTAACTTGAGATTCGCGTATGCTTGATTGGAACGTGTTATTGGTCTGGGTGGCTCGATTTTCGTGGTTTCTAAGACTCTACGTCGATTGTGTAAGAAGTCTAACAAATTCTCCAACGATGGAAGATCGATTCCTTATGTTCTCTCCTTCCATCGTAGTCGCGTTTGTTCATCGAGTTTGGTGGTAATCGCGTAAATGGGAAATGCCTCTAAAAATGGCTTGTTTAGCGCCTTCAACGCGTTATAGTGTTTAGTGGCTGTATCGGTTAATTCGCCTAACGTCGTTACATTGAATCGCGAGCATGCAGGGAGTTCAAAGAATGCTTGAACGCGATTGTTGATAACGATACTTGGATCACTGTAGTACCTTTCTAGTATGTTCCAAGCTACGGTATAGTTTGCTGCGGTGGTTTCTAGAGACTCGATCTTTTCTGCCGCCTTTCCTGTTAAGCAGGATTTTAAATAGATGAGCTTTTGAACGTCGCGGAAGGTTGGATTGTCATGCACCGCTGATTTGAATGCGTCTGCGAAACCCGGCCATGCATCGTAAGTGCCGCTGAATTTTGGTAAATGCATAGTCGGTAATTTTACGTGTGAGTCTGACACAATCGTTAGTGGAGATTGATTATTGAGGATTGCATTATTCGAATCGGAAGGTTGTACGAACTGATGCATTGGTTGTCCCTGCGCTACTGTCGCGGCCGATTGAGAAGGTTCGCCTACCTGATCATGAGCTTTATCGTGATCCCTTACGATACGTGTCGCGATGGCTAGAGCTTCGTAATATTGATCTTCAAACTCAGTTCTTTCACTGACTGAGTCTAATTTCGTAATCGTTGTCGGATGCGGATAACTCTAACGCTTGCTGGACTGAATCAAATGTTTCGAATTCCTTTTCGAGCCGCGCGATACGTAATTTTACTTGATCTAAACGAATATCTTCCAATTCTTGACACGACTCGATGAACTTCGTAAATGTGGTTAATTTTGATTTGATTGTCGCGCGTTTTCGGATAAGATCGCGTTCGGTTTGTGCGCTGTCTTTGTGAGTCATCTCGATGGTAGAAAGGGAAGGAAAGTTACGATGGAATTGAAAGTACGCTTTTCGCTAACACTCTGACTTAGTTAAAAATAAACACAATATCGTGACAAATCGTATATATCGTATCGTATCATAACGACTATCTTTAATCGTTTCAGCCAGGCTTAGGGTTATTAAATTAAAACACTCTGACTTAGTTTTAATTGATCATAAGGTCTGTGGCCATAGGGTCCAGATCATTCAATTCCAGCCAGGTCTTGGACTGCAGTGTGCTCGTCATCCTACCCTCACTCAAAGCCTTCTTCACGATGCTAGCGATCACCTTAATGTTATTGTTTTTGTTTAGTTCAACGAGGAGATCTCTTCCTCTTGTGAACCTTACTTTTTTATACTGGTTATTTGCCCTCTAACACCATCCACGAGGCACTTATTCACAGCTCCGGATTCTTCCTTACTACTGTACTTTATTAGAATTCCATTCTCTCTGGAACCCCTCATTCGTTTTGGCCACTTCCACATACTTTGCCTTCATGGTTGTCCTCGTTGGTTTTTCTTTGCTACGTCGTATCTCTTGCCATTCACCTTCACTCTCCTCTTTTTCTTTTATGGAGATTGCTTTCCTCCCTTTCTTGAGCACTTCTGCATATTAGGTGTCACGTGCAGCAAATCTGCTCTGCCTCTTAACCTTTGTCGCACTTCGGTGGAAGAGACTTTCTTCCTTTTTCCCCCTATATTATCCGTATCACTCCTAATGCCAGCGGCTTGGTCCTAGCTGTATTTCTCCACCAGAATAACTCGTGTTGCTTCTTCCATTTTTTTCACATATTTTCGTGAAGTTGCTATAAGTCTTTTCAGTCTCACTAGCTACCTACATATCCTATCCAGTATTTCCCTGTACGGTGCCTTAAGAGTACTACTACTCAATATGTATTCCCTGAGTATGTCATTGCTCATTTAAATAATGTCGAGTGGTGCTCCTCGCCACTGCTAGTACCTTCATGATCATATTCAGTCTGACTGCACCTCTTTTGATTGTCTCCTGCAGCGGATTCCCTCGTGAGGTGCTGAAGACCTACTCGGTCTCGTCGTCCTTCTTCTAGTGGCTTGCGTCGTCGTTTTCTTCTCCTTACTCCTCACCGGGGAATTTTTTACCGGACTCCTGAAGATCATGGGTTTTTTTCGGAAAAGCTCCTCCTCTTCGACCTTGGAGATCCTTTTGGAAACACTGTCCGCAGTTGTATTTCTCCGTACAGTGATCTGGATTGCCACCAACTGCACTGAGTAATTGCCTATTAACCATCGGAGGGAGCGCACTTGCCAACAATACACCTCACCGACGGGTACTGAGGTGTCCGAATTCCCCTACATCGTAACATTTTTACCTTTAGTGAACTTTTACATAGTTGCTTAAAAAAGTTTGCAAACTTCTATGGCACGCCAAGTCGTCGTAAAGTTTCCATTCAGTTGAAATCTGTAATGTCTATTAAGATTAATAGAGTTACACACGTACTATCCACACGCCACCATATCGTCCCGTTCACACTTGTCCAAAAAAGTGAAAATAAACTTTGTCTCTTGTCTTAAACAAAAAGGAAAAATAAACTTTGTCTCTTGTCTTAAACAAAAAGGAAAAATAAACTCTGTCCCTCACTCGCGCAGTCAATCACGTACCCATACTTTTACCTCTCGTCTTGTTCGCAGTCTGACTCCGACAAAACCCAGTCAGAAACCTAGGAAGCACCTCGAGTAGGTAAGACGAAAGAATTTGACCAGGAAAGGCCCACAACTTCTCCGAAGTTCTTCGCTCTAGCCCACATTTTCAGTGCGATACTAGTTTGAAAAACATCAGATCCATCGGAGTTTTCAACTCTAATTAATTCTAGAGAAGAGCTCTCAGTTCCATGCCTCCTCTCTCCCATCGAGCATATCAACAAATATTTCTCCACCATTTTGTTTTACAGTATCAATTCTTTTACTAACTACTTCATTGTTCTCCGAATTGAAATTATTTCTTACAATTTCACTCCATAAATTTTTCCAGCAGGCATTCACGGTTTCTGGTCTTAATTCATCCATTACAGTTTTCATAAATATTGCTGTATAAACAACGGAGAATGATTTCTAGCACTACATTATCTTAAGGTTAGGGTCCAAATCAATGACTAATCAAATACTAATTTGGTGTATATGGCCTTGACACACCGAATTATACCTTGGTCAAGGGACTGAAGCAATAAAATTGTATTTAGAGGTAAGCACAGAATCTCGACATTTTCATTTTCATAGCCACCAGATTTAGAACGGTTAGTATGCGTTATTCATTATTAATAACATTTTAAATGACCATTTCTCTAATAAATATCTTTCTGCTATAATAAAGTATAGAATAAAGTATTGGTGAAACTATTTCATAAACAGGGTGGCCGTCATCCAAGTTTTTTGATTGTGCTGTTTTTGTTTTTCGGAGCACGTATGTTCTTCGCTCTGTATAATACTCTTGGTTTTATCATATGACTTACAGCATTGCAATATAGTGTTAAAGTTCATATATTTTTGCGCAGCCTAATGCCTGTTTTACATTTTTATGGATATAGGTTCTGTCGGGCATTTACTTCCCGAATAATTCAGTTTCATCACAATTGAAAACTTGTTTTGTGCGATATTTTCTTGCTTCTTTTTCTTCTACTTCTTCAACTATACGTTTGTCATGCACTGTAATTTTTGCAATTTTAGGTCCAATAGCTATATATGTATGAATCTGTTTTTCTTATTCCAATATTTCACGATTCATTTTCATTATACAGTCTATAAATTTCAACATACGATCGTCTCTGTATTATATTGATCATTTTTACCTTTTCATTTAAAGGAAGCATATTACAGCTTCTATCCGATTTTCTACTCTATTTTTTTCTATTTTCTATTATCCGCTTCTTCTACTCTTGAGCTTTAAGGACACTATTAATACACGAATGTGTTTAAAGCTTTCTATAATATCACATTGCGTACTGGAGACGAGATATCTCGTCTATAGCAAACCGAAAGTTGTGGCCAGGCGACGAGATATCTTGTTTTCATGTTTTTTCGACTCAATCGATGACTTAAGGAATTCAAAATAGATGTTCTTGTTACGTTACCAGGGTAACGAAGTCTCGCATATTCTCGTAACAAATGATTAGTGAATAAATGAATTTCGACATCCCGAGAGCGTAAAAATCAGTCGGTCAGTATAATCATTGCATCAGTAGATCTGTGTCGATCATATATCGTACCTTATAAAGTGTTTTATTGTTGTACAGCATTTGGCTATTTCAAAGTTCGCGTTTTAATTTGTAAGGAAACAGCTTTTTAAAAATCTTCTATATTTTCAATCATTTAATGATAATTTATAATAAGAATTATTTTATGAAATAGGCCCTAATTCTAAAAAAGTAGCAAAATGACGCGTAGATGTAAAGAAAATGAAGGTCAAAATGAATTGTTATTTGATGATTTATCATTTATCGGATGCACCAAATAAGACTTTAGACGAAAATGAACTCAGTTATAATAGCGACATTCTTGAATTAAGTGATGTTATTAAACATAGAAGACTGAATAAAAAATATAATATTTCAAGCGAAAGTGAAGATTCGGAAACGGAAGCAATGTGTTATTATAGGTCAACCAAAGTTGCTACGTTTTATATATAAACAATTGTCTTTTATTACGTACAGTGTACTTCTAGACGCATCGCGAAGGTTTGCGAGACTTTCTGAAACGTGTCAAATTCGCAGGATTATGCAGATTTATTAAACATAGATTACATACTTTAATGCAATTTTTTAAATGAAGGTCAATCGCAGAAATTGATTTCGTGGATACGGGAGTTTTATTATATTTCGAAAGTGTAAAGTACCATATGAAAATTCTATTAAACACATACATATGTGTTAGCAGTTTTCTATGGGAAACTAGGATGCGGTGGTCAATTATTCTACTAGATTTACTCTGTTCCGAGGTTCTGGGGTAAGTGCCGTGCTGTTTCTCACAGTCTTCTTACCAGAAGGCATCCTTGCCCTCTCCACTCTGTGGCCAGCTCCTTTAGGAACGAGAATCACACCCTTAAGGCAACGCAACGTCGGGCTGCTTGCCACCCCCAAACTTTCTCTTGCATTCTTCTAAACAAACATACCTACGACACCCGATAGCTACGTGACTTCGAGTCACTAGCCATCGCCGGATGTCTGCATATTTTCATTCACACTGGCCACACACAGACTAATTGTAAGTCCCTGCCATAAATCGTACGAAAGCAAAATAGCGTCGGGCTAATTGCCTTCGACGACCCTTGGAAAGACATCGTCGCTAACATATGTGTGTAAATTAGATTAATAGATTCGAAATGGTGTTAGTCAACGAATATAAAATAATTGTAATATGTTAGTGGCAATGCAAAGCATTGTGGGAAACCCCTCGTCAGAGATATATGGATTTAACAAAAGACCGATCTGTAACCAAAACTCATAATCAACCATTCGTAGAAAAACATCACAAACTCTATTTGGTATAACGCTTATGTTAAATTCATTTAAGTGTATAGAATGTTCTCACTAGACATACGCACAAATAGTCTATAGCAACGTTGATCTAATTCTATGGAGGTAGAGCAAGCAGAATCGCGGGACGAGATTCCGTTGCATTTCTCCTTAATTGATTGGAATCCCTAAAAATTCGTAAACAATCCATCTTCATCGTAGCATTTTATGGAGCAGACTATCAAGCTCGCTTTCGAAGAACGTCGGTTGGATCACTACTGTTTTAGACAAGAACAGTCGCGAATTGCGTAATTGGGTCTTCTCTTCACCTATATTCGTTAGTGTCAGGTTTATCGGCTTGCAGTCATATTTTCAAATATTAATAACTAAACAACTAAAAACTAAATAACCAAGTCTCAAGCACAACCTTTATTTATTCTTGATTTTCGTTTTATATCGGCTTTAAACCATAGTTTTCTACCAACAGTTACCGAACACTTTTATGTTTCTATAATTTACACGACTAAACTAGCTAATCGTTTGCTCTTCTTCAGTTAGAAAGTCGATAATTAAAAACAAAGGAGCAACTGTAGAAAAAATGTTGTAGAGGAAAGACAAGATTACATATGTGTATGCACATTGTATACTCAACATATAACTGAAAATTCATACATTCAATAGAATTGGTGAGTTCGCTAAGTTTCTAAATTCGTTACCCTTATGTAATATTCTTCAATTATATTATTGTTAAGTTCTAAATTTCAATTGTACCAGCGATCATATTATTCTTTGTAATAGTTTTTTAGGTTTTTAACATACATAAATTCTGTAATAATATATTGCACACGAATAGAAACAAAGTCTACATTCTACTTCAACATTTTCATTTATTTTTCGTTCATAAATATTTGTTTTTTAAATATTTTCATTGAACGAATACAAAATCAGGATAGTATGTCGGAAAACTAATGGAACTTTTTAAATTAAAAAAAAAAAGCTAATACCGCCATCTATTGAAACAATATAGAATTTGAAAGCTGTATATTTCCTTTACAAAGACATGACTATCACTGGAATTGATCAACGGATTGTCAAGTTTTTCGTCACCCCGTCACAAATACACGATGGAACAAGGAGCAAATATTAAATTTTGTTTCAAGCTCGGTAAAATTTTTACAGAAACATTTGAATCGATGAAAGGTGATCATTGTTTATCCTGTACACGTGTGTTCGAGTGATATACAGTGCTGTGAATAATTATAAACTCAATAGTATTGTTCAATTTTTCATAAAGTTAAATGAAAAGTTTAACAAGTCTCCTATATATTTCCACAACTTCATCGAAAACTAAAGTACAAAAAGCTTATATAAATTTTCTCTTTCAGAAATATGAAGAAAATGAAAATTTCTTAGAAAATTTTGTTTAAAGGTGTGAATAAATATAAACTCAGTATTGATTTTCATACCATTACAGTTAGTACTTAGTGTATTTTCCTTTTGCTTTTATAACATCCAATAGTCGATCAGGAATACTATCAATTAAACGATTTAATGTGTCATTAGGAATATCTGCCCAAGCAGATTCTATTCTATTTTTAAGTTCTCGAACATTTTGTATTTGTAGCTTTTCCTGATTATAAACTTTTCTTGCAAGAATACTCCACAGGTTTTCTATGGGGTTTAGATCAGGGCTAATTGCTGGCCATGGTAATAATTTAATTCCCAACTCTTCAAACCACTTTCTTGTGGAGGAAGCTGTGTGGATGGGTACGTTATCTTGCTGGAAAATCACCTTATTGTCGTTTATTATTGTTATAAATGGCAACAAATGATTGTGTGACATGTTTTGATAATCCGTAGCATTCAGTCTTCCACTTATAAAAGATAGTTCACTTTTAATATTTTTCTTGAAAGCAGCCCAAACCATGACTGCTCCGCCCCCTTGAATTCTACGTGAAAGAATTTTTTTTTCTTGCCGTAGATCGTGTCAATAATAGTTAAATCCATCGGGCCCATCAAGATTAAACTTTTTTTCATCCCTAAAGATAACATGTTTCCACAGGTTTTTGTCTTGAATGAATTTCTCAGCAAATTTGAGTCTAGCATTAACCCTTTCGCTACGGCGGTTTAGTCCGCCGTAGCGCCACTCCTGAACGGGACCTCCCGCCGAAATTGTGCACATTGCGCGTAGATAGTGTATTTTGGAAGAAAAGGGATTTTTTTTAGGTCGCGATTTTACCGGCATGTCGGATATATCCGGCGTTCGTCTCCAGAGGGTGATCATATGAATGAGGGATATATCCGGCGTTCGGCTCCGGAGGGTGATCATATGAATGTCGGATATATCCGGCGTTCGGCTCCGCGAGTTTTCATGTGAATGACGGATATATCCGTCGTTCGGAAGAAAAGGGTTAATATGATGTTTCTGTAATGCTGGTTTTCGCAAACATTTTCGATATTTCAATTTAGCAGAAGCTGTAATCCACTTTTTTACAAGACTGGAATCACATTGTAAGTTAAATCGACTCACAATTTTGGACGAAGGAGTTCCAGTTTTTGGTATCTCCCTTAAATCAGCACGTTTCACAGTTGATGAAAACCGTGTAGGTCGTCCTGGTCTCTTGTTTATGCCATAATTTTTAATACCCAGCTTTAAAAAATTTTTAACAACACCTTGAGATTGATTAATTGTTAATTGAGTTTTGCTACAGCTTCTTAAATCCATTATTCGTTGCTTTTCTATGTCACTCAGTTGTGGCCCACGCGGCATAGTGTAACACAGATAAATCTTTAAAAAATCTTGAAAAAACTATTTTTAGACAATTATGGTAATAATATTTTAGTATTTACGTGTTAAGATCACAGAACCGTTCGAAATGAACTTTGAACAATAACTGAGTCTATACATATTCACAGTGTAGTGTGGCTCGATTGCAACATTGTAACAACTAGCTTGCATTGGACAATGTAAACAGAACATTGTTTACATGTGAAAGCCTTAGGTAGCTAATTATAAATATATCCAGGCGTAATCAGTCGTTTTTAAAAAAACATTGAAGAATAACAGCAGAAAAATTGTTTGAGTCTATATTTATTCACACCACTGTAAATGATTCCAAGACGTTCGTGATGCTTTACAAGACGACTCAAAGCCAGCAAAAATCGCGATGAGTTGATGGAAAAAGTGCGTGAAATGATCGCCTACGATGCAAATTTGACTAAAATGATGGCGGAGGAATTAAATACGACCAAAGATATGATTCACGAAATTTTAATAAAGGATTTAAACAAACGGAAAGTCTGTGCTCGATTTGTTTCTCACGCCTTAAACGAGGATCGAGGAATTGCTCGCGTTGAACATTTCAAGGACGTTATTAAAACAGCCAGAGGGAATTGCACATTCCTCGAATCGATTGTAACTAGCAATGAGACTTGGTGCTTTAAATACGATCTTCAAACAAAGCGCCAAAGTGCTACGTGGAAATCTCCAGGCTTTCCGAAATCGAGAAAGTTGCGTTTTCAGAAGTCACGAGAGAAGACAATATTGGTTTGTTTTTACGATTCTAAAGGTATTATATTTCGGGAATTCATTTCACAGAGTCAAAATGTGAATAGTGAATATTATATGGATGTTATGAAGCGTTTGTGGAAGAGAATCGTTCGAGTAAGGCTCGAATATCGAACGCTGGGAAGTTGGTTTCTGTTGCACGATAATGCACCATCTCGCAGAACCGTCGCTGTTCGTGAATTTTCCGTGCAAAAACAAATCTATGTGCTTCAACATCCTCCGTATTCATCTGATTTATCTCCATGTGACTATTTCCTGCTCCCAAAACTCAAACTGGCCATGAAAGGAACGTTTTACGACAGTGTTACACAAGTCTAAGGAGCCATAACGAGGGTCATTGAGGCGATTCCGCACAACGACATAAAAAAATCTATCCTAGCATTGGTTGAACGTACCCAGCGATGTATTGGTGCGGAAGGGATGTATTTTGAATAAAAAGAAATAATTTTTCCAAAATGACTAATTTTTTTTGTATTTAAAAAGTTCCGCTATTTTGCCGACATACTGTGTAGGACTAGACAATCACATATCTAATTCTTTATTTTACCAATAAGGAAAATAAAAATTGATTCAATTTATTTAATGCAGTCTGGTACGGGCTAGAGATGAAACCTTGATTTCAAGCTCTTATCTGCCTGTATTCAATTGGCTTGTCATGACAACTGAAACATGCTTACTTTAATACCTGACTAATTTTACGACCTTGCTATATCGTGGCTTGGACTATACAGGCTATGAAAAACAAAACCGCCCTTTATTTGGACGTGCTTTCACGTAACACACGACTATTCGTATTTGGTGTGACAAAAATAAGGGAAACGTCGATTACTGTTACTCGATTCTAAACTCTACTTTAGATTTTGATATTCTTTTTGGAGTACACTAAAACGTATTCTGTATGAGCCTGGAAGATGTTAATATATTGTAATGTAGGAGTTTTATAAGTTACACTTTAAAGTTTAAGTGGGTTTGGATAGAGAAATGTTTAATAAGCGTAAATATTGGTAGAGACTGTCCTTTATTTATTAACTAGGTATAGCTTTTATAACTTAAATTTTATAAAGAGTGGAATTGTGTCTTTGTTAAAAATTGGAATTTAGATCGATTTCCAGTGAGATGGACGTTGGTCATCGCTGCAGCTAGAAAAATGCATTGGTCGTCACTACAATTGACAAAGCTGCTTTTAACATGTACTATTGTCAGAGTTACATAACGTGTTGTAAACATTGAACAACTTTTAAACTGTGCGTTTCATGTGTCTGTAAACAAACCTTTTTTAGTTTCTGTTGTATTCCGCGGCTCGCGTTTCCTAACGTTCGACTTGTGTTTAATAATTACGCGACAGGAGAGCTAACGAAGCTTACGTGAACTAACTAGGCAGCGTGTCGTATAGTCAATTTTTATTCTACAGTTTAGGGACGTTCTTTACGCGAAGATTGCTTGACAAGATCTCTTTTTCGATGGAAAACGGTTCGTAGATATAAGTTCAGTATGAAGGAGAGTAGGGGTTCTTTTGGCTCAGAGATCAATAGAGGATGAGGCGATGTGGTCTAAGTTCAGCGATGAGTAAAAGCAAAAGATGATGTGAAGGCCTAGGTTCAGGGGTGAGTAATGTTAAAGTATGATGTGGATTGTTTGCTATTTAGGAAAAGGAAAAGTCGAATAACTTAAAACTAATAGGGGAGATAAGTGTGGTATGTAACACTTCGAAGGGAACTTTACGGCTCAAAAATTTAACAAATAAACTTCTTTTTATTTTGAATGGAACATTATGCAGAATGATAAGGTTTATAACTTTTAGAGTAGATAGTGATCGAAAAATTAATATTTTTAAAGTTATACATAAATTTTCGTTTCTGTTGAAATTATTCACTTTTTTGCTTCGGAAATTATCGTATCGTACGGAAACAGCGGGTTATCCGACTTTCTAGTCTGTTCACGCGTCGTGTTGCTAGAGAAATGTTCATTATGTTCAAGAATTTTCGAAGCAGTACGCAATTCTTTGATACGAAGGTGTCAAACGTGTACGGAAATGGAAGGAGGATGTATAGAAAACTTCCTATAACCAGTACCTAGATACAGAAGAAAATGAGTCTTCAACCGAAACAAGGAATTGTTTATAACTTTGAAAATATTAATTGCTTTTATCCATGCTCATTAGGACTTTCTGTCATCATTTGCTGAGTACTATCTACCTTAAAGTTTATAAACCCTTTCTTTATCACGCTATATATTTTACGTAAAATTTATTTATTGTTAAAGAATTTTGAATTATGACTAAAACTGTATTAAAGTTCATTAGAGATAAACCTAATTGTTAAAGAAATTGTTTGTTTTGCTTTTTGAAAAATTGGCATAGGAGTTTTCTCTTGATTCCAGCATATTTCTTTTAAATATTTTAATATTCTTTTTTTTTTTTAGTAATTTCAATTGTAACTTAATTTATATAACATATGAACATTATTCTAGCATTATTGGAGATCGAATATACCAATGGAAGATAACACTACATACCAACTGTCTTACTGGGAATGTCCAAATGTAGCTGAGGATCCTATTTTACCACAGAATTGGTTAGTTACTGGCGAAGGTGAAATATCGGACGAAACAACATACAGAGTAAGATGTTACTTAGGATATTTTTTAGCATTTTGGAATTTTACATCGCAGTACACTTTAGTTTTAATTAACGTGTATATCATTACTAAGCAACTGCACATCATTACTGAACTGATTTCTATTTTAATTTATACAAACTAGAATTATACACTTCTTCGTTTCAGTCCAGTTATTTGGATAACTTGTGTGTAAAACCCGAATCACCTATTATACCATGTGAGAAACAATGGCTTGGTAGAGGTCCTATGCAAAACGTTACAACTCAGAAGCATGATTACACATGGAAATTTGTGGACCCAGTATCACCCTATAAGGCACAAAATAATATATATTGTCAACCTGCACGTTTGCTTGGTAAGAGAATAGATAAGTACAATTTTTTTCTTAGTGTAATACATTTTTAAAAAGTTATTCATTTTTTAATTTTTATTTTCACTTATGAATTCATAAGCTTTGAGATGGTTTAAGTGGTTAATAAGGTACAAACTACAAATGTAATTGCTGTTAAGGCGTATCCTGTAACAGGGTTTATGGCACTAACCGAGTGGTCGCGCGTTGCAGGCAATGGCTTTGTTAGATTGTAAACAAAGAGCGTTTACTGCGTTGCCTGCAATCAGCTCTAGGACCCCGGATGTCATAAATCCTGGAATCTCCAAAGGGCTAAAGTGAAAGTGGCTTCGCGTCCTCAGCTGTGGGCCACTTGGGGATGACGAAGTCCAGGCCCCGCGGAGGTTCCACAGGATTCCAGGAAACCGTCCACCCAACACCCTCTCCGGTCATTGTGTGCCCCTCTCTAAGTCAGTGCGCTAAGGGCGAACTGGAAGGAAGTACAAATGCACTGGAGCAAAGCTGATTGGCAAGAAACATATTTCGGAAGGGCCAATCAGCTTTTTGTCGTTTTGCGGAGTCTCCGTGTCACCGGGACCACGGAGACTCCGCAGATACCTTTGAATCACAGAAGAAGAAACATTGAAAATAGCTGCACAGCGCAAATATCAACCGAAGTTTATACTTAGAGAAATACAGTCCACTAGCCATTCAATAAAAACATTAGTCGGCACATCACGTGCAAATTTTAACGGGCCCTTGAAACCGAGCTACCGATCAAGGCTCTAATAATTGCATTAACTAAAAACACATCGAATCATACAAATTTCATGTTTTTGTGGCACAGACGCTTGACTACGTTATTGCTTAGATGACTGTTTTTTTTAAGTTTTTCGTGTCACAACAGACTATTCAAGTCAGACGTGAAGTCCTGGAAATGAAGTTACATGGGTTATCAGATACTATGCGTGGTTAGGAAGATGTCCTGCAGAACGGAACAAGGGCAAGAGGGGTACTTCGTTTGGAACGCCCCAATCTTCCGTCACGCGATATTATATGATCCGATTCATCGATGTTATTGCGTTCGGCCAATAATGATAATACGCAAGCCCAATTCTTACAATTGTGTCAAAGAAAGTGGACCTATGGGGACATAATCCAATCAGATCGATATTCCTTTCAGCTAACATTTTTTTAGTAACGTATAGTACTTGCTTTTGCACCCACAACAGTAACAACAAATGTGCTATAAACCCGCAACGTAACGCATCGGTAAATGGAAAAATGAGACCGTTACCACTCTGGGCTTGTCTCATTGGGCTCATCTCATTCGACTTACATCCTTCGCCAATCTTCGACTTTCCATGGTGGGCGGAGTGCTGGCGATCCTTTTCATATGCTTCTTAACTTCTAAGGTATATGTAACCATTATATTTTCTAAGCGTAATGACCATTCAACGAAAACGGACAATGGAAAAATTCAGCAACGTCGCTGAGTGTTTGCAGCGGGTTTGAACGCTTTGGTTACGATCTAGCAAGCGTGGCAGGGCAGTAGCCCTGGCACGGGTAGTAATCTATGTTAGGCAATCTAGTCCGCATCTTAACCAGGAGCCACGAGGGTCGGGGGTTAAATCGATGCTCGTGTCACGTAATCTGGACACTTCTCCGTAGAAAATAAAGTGTCAGACCACTGACTTAGGGTCAGGATCGTCAGTTCGTCGTATAACAAATTTATTGATATTCTTAATATTCTTTTAGGTTCTAAGAATATAAGTTGTAATGGAACTGGTTAAAGTAATGACACTAATAACACGGTATATGCAAACTGGTAATAGAGTTTTATTAATCACAAGCTATAACCGATACAGTGAGTTAGAGAAAGGCTCTCGAGCCTAAGTGTTTGGAGTTTTTATAATGTAAAGAGGACAAAAGTGGGGAGCTTGAAGTTCAGGAACCTTCGTCAGTTTGGTGGTGGCATGTGTATCAGGTGGTGTCGTAAATTCTGAACGGACCCATGGCAAGAATAACTTTATTTAGCCATTGAACGTGTTTCCGTCTTTATTAACGGTCTAGCGATAATTGCACTTTTATCCTCGGATTAGGATTTTTAACTTGGTCTCCTTAATTTTCGCTTACTTTGGTGGAGTCAAGTAGCATCATGAAGCTATTACCTGCTACGATCGAGGCATTGGGAAATTTCGGTACACGTCACTCGTGGGTACTCGCGTTAGCTAAGGGTGACTGTCATTTTGAAGGCGGCTAAGTAGCCAACGTCTCACTCTAAAAGGTTTAACCAATCAGAAAAAACGACCTCCTTCTCTTCCGGATTTCTAAAAGCCAATCAGCGTAATTTCATCCCCATCACTACACCTTCACCTAGGTAATTTAAGGAAGAGTTTTTTCCAAAACAACAGATTCTCCAAAAACCTTGAAACAATATATGTACATTCAAAAAGACCATCAATACTCTCCTTATTCTAAACACACTTCTCGCTTATGAGTTTTTAAATAAAGTTAAGCTTTTTTGTTGTGTTAACTCGTGACAACGTTAATTCATACCTTCCATCATCCAAATCTTCAACGATTCGCTCATCATTAATGTTGACGTGCGAAGTAAGCATACTCGAGAGACTTTTCTTTCAAACCTCAAATTTTTAATTTGCTCACGCCTAAACATTGGTCCTTCGAGCAGGATACGGAACCGTGTAAACGAACTTAAACAAATTCAAGTGAACGTCACAACCGAGTGTAAAACATAACAAACAGTGCAATTGTTGTGCCTGATATAAGCTGTGAAAACAAGTGTTAAATTTGACGAAAAGCAATCTGTGTTAAAAAACAAACAATTTTCTCATGTGAGCACAATTATCAACGACGTTCTGGATACGTCACATACCAGGCCACCGCATGGACATCCGACTTGGAAAACAGCCGTCGGAACAAGACGAAATTCAGCATTCTTGGTAGACATCCCATTTGGAAGGTAACTTCACGAGTAGCTGATATTGAAAGTTTGGTTAACATTCCATTTGGAGAGTAACCAGCCAATATTATCGGACAAGCAAATTTCGTTTTCATCACGTCAAGGGTTCAACGTGGGAACGTCAGGAATTAACAGTCAAGTAAGCTTAGAGAATCTCCTGTTAATCCCTGCACTCTATCCTTCCACTATTCTACACCTTTCCAGTCGATTCGAAGTTAAGCATTTAAAGGCAAATTATTAAGGACAAAATAGCTGCCCCTGCACAACTTAGATCTTTAATTAAAACTCGTGCAACTATCAAAAGTAATGTAACGCGGTTAATCGGGTACTTCAACGAAAGCGCTGATGTGGATATCGACGACATACAAACGCGTAAAGTAAAACTAGAAGAATGTTATCAAGTCTTTTCAAAAACTCAGTTAGAAATAGAGATACTTGCCGAAGAAACACAGCTTGACTCATATCAGGAATAGGAAAGGTCTCGATTTGATGAGCAGTATTTTAAATGTGCAAAAATTATTGTTGGGGCAACACATTGTCCTACGTTTACGATACGGTCGACTAGCTTCTATTCCTGAACAGATTAATATTTTAGTTTACAATCAAGGAAAATGGTCAAACGCTTAATCGTTTTTTAAGTACTTGGCCATTTCTGTTCAATAGAAATTGACGTATCGTAATCGTATTTTTTGTGAATAAGGACTGACTAAAGTGTGGACAATAGGACGATCTGGAAATACCAAACGACCATCTACGGACACCCGAACCGACTTGTACTTGACGTACCGACGGCATCATAGGGCGGTGACGAAGGAACTTCGTTACCCCCGACCTTCCTTACTTATTTTCATTGGACCGAACATCTTTCCCACTTTCCTTTAAATTTCATAAGACACTCCTCCGAACAGACAGACGTGTATAAAGGGACTGGACAATGAGGGACCGGGGCTTTTTTGCTTTCGTTTGCTCTTTCGACACGAACTTTGACTCACATTACATAAAATTACAAGGACTTTACTACATCTAATGGACTTTATATCTGTTACGAACTTTTGAATACATTGTACATCTACACGGACTAGATAATAACGTATGTTATTGTTAGTAATTAATTCGAGACGTTTGTTATTAATTTTAATAATAAAAATTGTGTTTGCAAATAAGTTTTTAATTATTTGCTATATAATCGGCTGTCACGATTAGTATGAGAGCCAACAATTATAAATCAACGGCTTCGCGCGCTGACAGTTAATCAGGCAATATCTGAACTGGGTACTCATCACAGGGCAATATATTTAGGGCATTATACCGTCCGTTTGATGGCAATCCCATAGAGTGGTACAGCTTCCATGATACGTTTCAATCATTAGTACTTAACGATCCTAATATTCCTGCAGTACAGAAGTTTTATCTGCTAAAAAATTCTCTGCAAGGTAGAGTAGCCACAGTTATTGAGCCACTAACTGCATCAGAAGAAAATTATAAAGTAGCTTGGGATTTGCTTAAACAGCGTTGTGATAGGCCGCGTCAAATCATTCAGACACACATAAGAGCGATACTGAAATTGCTAAAAATCACAAAGGAATCTCCGCTTAGTATACGAGCGTTAAAGACAGCCGCACTAATGCATGTCAATGCCCGAAAGGCGCGAAAGGAACCCGTGGAAATGTGGAATTCAATTTTAACATATATCATCGTATGTAAACTTGATAAAAATACGCGATGAGCGTGGGAACGCACCTTAGAAAACATGCAAATGCCGAAATCCGCAGAATTAATAGATTTCTTAAGCAAACAAGAGCGAAGAGATGAATCGGAAATATGTAGTGGCATGATAGGAAATCAGAATCAGTTTAAATTCGAAAAACATGCCAATAAAATAGGTAAATCATCGAGCTATCGCGTTCAATCATTCGTTGGTACTCGAACTCGAACGCAATTTTTACGGTAGCAATCACAGTATTTATACATGTGAGAAATTCTTAAAATTAAATCCGCGTGAACGATCAAACGCAGCTAGAAACAAGCGATTATGTGTTAATTGTTTGCGTACCAATCACCCCACTAATAAATGCTATGCACCTGACTGTAAAATCTGTCATCGTAAACATAATACGTTATTGCACTTCATCGAATCCCATGCTCAAACGAGGGTAGAAGAATGCAGTAAGAGGGATTCGAATTCGTCTAGTTCTACTGACCAGGTAAAACAGGGCTATGCAGTAATGTATGATTCCGAGGTATTATTAGGGACAGCTCGGGTTAAAATTCTGGACAGACACAATAAAGAACATGAATGCAGGGTGTTGTTAGATGGATGTTCTCAAAGTCATTCAGATAATTTAGCACAAAAACTTCAACTGAATAAACAAAAGATCGGTCTACCGTTTGCAGGTTTAGGTCAACTCTCAACGCGTGCAGAATATCGAGTTAGGACAACAATAAGATCAAAAAATAATAATTTTCAATCAGAAGTAGAATTCCTTGCGCTTCCGAAAATCACAAGCATGTTACCATCGCGACGCGTCAATCGTAAAGAACTTTTGATTCCACATAACATCAAGTTAGCAGATCCAGAGTTCGATAAGCCAGCGGAAATCGATGCCTTGATCGGGACTACATTGTTTTACAAATTGTTAAATAACGGGCAAATCAAGCTATCAGCTTCTTCGGACGTCATATTACAAAAAAACTTTGTTGTGCTGGATAGTTGTAGGAGAAGTTTGTAAACTTGAAAGTAGCTCATGAGGTAAATGTCATTTAATCACATCATTAGAGAATCAGTTAACTGGTTTTGGGAAATAGAGGAAATCTCGCATAAAAAAACATTGTTCCGTAGAAGAAATAAGATGCGGAACTCTCTACGTGGAGACCACAAAACGCAATTCCAACAGGAGATATGCTGTGCGCTTACCATTCAATGATAAAAAGAATAATATCGGCGAATCCTATAGCAGAGCGTTACGACGATTCTATTCACTCGAAAGAAAACTAGCAAAAGATGAAATATTAAAATAACAGTATAGTGAATTCCTAGTGGAATATCGCGATTTAGGACACATGCGTGAGATTACACAATGCGATGTTAAACAAGGAGGTTACTATATATTTCATCACGCGGTTGTCAAGGAGGATAGCTTGTCAACAAAGGTTCGCGTGGTGTTTGATGCGTTAGCCAAAAGTACGACAGATGTTTCATTGAACAATGCATTGATGGTAGGACCTACTATTCAAAGTGAGCTAATTCTTATCATAATGCGATTTAGATTACACAATGTTGTACTTGCCGCTGATTTGCAAAAAATGTATAGACAAGTTACAGTTGTAAATTCAGACGCGAAGTATCAAAAGATTTTGTGGCGGGAATGTGAAAATGAAATAATTCGCATGTTTGAGTTAAACATGGTCACTCAAGGCACAGCATCAGCGGCATTCCTTGCATGTAGAACTTTGCATCAGTTGGCACATGATGAAGGTAACAAATTTCCATTAGCTGCAACAAGTCTAAAGGACGACTTTTATGTCAATGATTTGCTCTCAGGGGCAAACACTATTTGAGAAGCATTAGAATTAAAATGACAATTGATTGAGATACTGAAACTTGGAGGATTTGAATTTTATAAGTGAGCTTCAAATAAATCTGAATTACTTGCAGAATCAAACATTCAGAATAAATCACAATCCATTTGTTTAAATGCACAATCCAGGAAGTTGTTAGGAATTCACTGGGACTCAATTGGGATTCTATAACGTACTCTATAAACCCATTTTCTAATGAAAGACATATGACAAAGCGTACAATATTATCACAAATTGCACAACTGTTTGATCTGTTAGGGTTGTTAGGACCAGTAATTACTTTAGCTAAACTTATTATGCAAGGGCTGTGGAAAGCCAGGCTAGATTGGGACGAACCATTACCTCAGGAATTGCACACAAAATAGATAGATTTCAAAAGAGTTACCTTTACTTAATCAATTTAACGTAACGCGACAAGTTACATTAGCTAATGCACATGACATCCAGTTACATACAGTAAGGAACATAACTGAACCAATTACAATAAGTTTTGCATAAATCATTATTTATTGCTAGGAATATAGAAGAATAACAAAAAATCAACATTATAATTATTTTTATCATAGTTAGAAGTAACTTCAGAAATTTTTTCAATAATTAATGCCTCCTCGTTTAGCAATGGCAAAAAAAAAAATAGATTGACTCGGTTTTGCACCACGTCCAATACTTGGCAATATTTAATCTATTATTTATTTTTAATATTTGGTCCACAACCCTTTTTCTTGTAAAACTGCACTAATCCGCTTTGGCATACTTTCTACTAATTTTTTGCAATAATCCGAAGATATTTGTTCCCATTGTTCTTGAATTCTATTATGCAAATCTGTGATTGAAGTTGATTGAGAGTCGTATGAATTCCGAAGTTGTCTTTCTACTAAACCCCATTGATTCGCTGTAGGGTTGAGGTCGGCTCTGTGCAGGCCAATTCAGAACAGAAATTTTTTTAGTACTGAGCCAATTTTTTACACTTTTAGCAGTGTGCTTAGGGTCTCGGTCATGCATGAAAATTACAATAAAATATTTTTTTCTTCAAAAAGCATATTTTCAACAGCATCTACGAGATAATCTTCTAAAATATCCTTGTACAGGTACTGATTCATGATGCTGTTAAGGCGTGGGCGGCTAATCGCACCGCTGTCGCCTTTTTGTTAAAGGTTACGGCTCGCGCTCCGAAAGTTATCATAATTAAAAGTTATCATATCCACCGTTATCACCAGCCTCGTGACGTCATTCGGATTTTTGGTCCTAATATAAAAGCGCGTTCCCCGATTCGCGGTAGATAGGGGTATAGACAGGAGGGTTCGGACGAACCTCCGTATGGCTAACGGAGGGAGCCGAAGGAGGTGGATCACTAGCGTATGGTCAACGCCGTGTTCCACCGGATATCAAGGTATTTTGGTATTCGCGAGTCGTAGTCGTTGATATACCTCGAGCGGTAAAGGTATATCTGTCGTGGGGTTAGCTAGTACGTTACTAAATTAGTCAGGATAGGTTTAATTGAATATAGACACGAAATTGATTCTATATCACTATATTCTAATATAATTACAAGGACTAATTGATACAAATTTATAGTTAGTCGATTCTTGACTCGGCAAGAATCTTCCTTCTCGACTTTACGCGGTGAGAGCGCGGAGGAGTCAGTACAGTATTATCTGATAGACACTTACGGAATACGTTTGCGACGTTAGTATGCTCGAAGGGGACTGGAACCCGATCTTGCTCGTATCTATACTCTGACGGACAGAGTAACGTTATGCTCAGAAAACTGGATTTGAGACTGCCCCCGAGCGTCGAAAATCGTGCCCTTTTATACACCGAAAAACTAAGATTCTTGGTGGTGGGGAACGTTAGATTTCCGTGGGAATGGAATGTTCGTTCATCCCCTGGCTAGACGACTGTCGAGGGGGTGCGTACTAGACTAAACATTAGGCGCCACACGTTTCGGGTAAGACGCGTACGTAACATCTCCCCCCTCAGAGGGAACATCGTTCATTATGATGCTTCCACAATGAGAAGCGAATCGTGCGGTGCCTTGTTTTACAATGGTTGTAAAAAAAAATAAAAAGAATTATATATATAAAAAAAAAAGATCGGAATACATAGAATTAAAATTAATTATATCTAACTTAAGCTTGAAAATAATTAAAATAAACAAAACAAAATTAAAACTATAGGTTATGTATTAATGTAATGATTGGAATAATATATACTGAAGAAGCTAAAGAGAGATTAGATCCTTAGAAGAAGATTAAGATCCTTAAAGGTATGATAAAAGAGAAAAAAAAAAAATGGGGGTATAGGGGCGACGGGATGTCGAGGTGGTTGCCCTATTCCAGGCGCTCGTTGGTGGTTGGTCGTGGCAGGTTTCTACGTTGAGCGCTCCTAACGGGCCTTGCGAGCTCCACCCCTCCTGTGATTCTTTTTACGCAGTCCGGGCACTCGCTGGCAGGTTGTACGACCAGCATTGGGATGTCGCAATTGTCGCAAGGTTCGGTTGATGGTGTTCTGACAGGACCGTGGGAGTCGTATCGCTCCAGTTCCTCCTTTGATTCTCGGGCACAGGTCATGCACAGGTCACGGTCGTCGTTTGTCGTGAAAAATGTTAACTTCGTGCAGAATGTGAAGCTTAGGACTATCCGTACTTCCCTCTGGAGTTCGTGGTCCACCGGTGTTGTAGGTCTGGGTTCGGGTTCATGTTGCTTTCTTATCTTCTCGAAGAGGTCCGCCATGCACTCCTCGCATTCCCTTATCCTTCTGTTTCTGGTGACGAGCCTTTTACAAGACACGCACCCTTCCCTGCGTGCTCTGCTTGACGGACGGTGGCGTTGGAACCTTTCCCGCGTTGTTCGTCCTTCATTTTCTTCGTTCGTGAAGAATACCGCCCAAGTGCAAAATAGTGTTGCTAGAGCTATTTGTATTTCCTCCAAGCGTTCCTCGTTCGTTGTCATGGTTTTGTGACTATAGCACATGTTGGCTGGTTGTGGCGTTAGACAATAAACGACGTCTTTGCTCCTAGGTGCTTGTTTTTATAGCTAATTCCAAGGGTTCCCCTCCACTCCTCCGTTCGTTTAGGTCCTCTGCCTAATTTTCCTCCTCCTTCGCCCGGGGTCCATCCTCGTATATTCTCATCGGTTATTACGACTAGGTGGAGGACGTCTTCCTTGTCGTATTCTGGAGTGGGGGTTGCACTCCTTTTGCGCGTTGTTCTTATTGCTTGGTCTTTTTGCCTGATTTTCCGCGTCTGAGTCCCTCGAGCGGTTTTGGGCATTCCGTTGCGGCTGTGGATGTCGCCTCTTTGGGTGTGAGGTTTTCCCTCCCTCCTTTCGGCGATCCAGCATCCCTTTTCGCCTGTTTGAATTGAGATGGTTCGGTGGCCCTCGTTGCTGTCCGTTTGCGTAGCTGCGTCTCTGATACTTTTTCTCTTTATTTCTTGTCTCTTGCTATCCTATGTATATACTTCAAGGTTTCGTGTTCTTCATTATTTTATTTCGTATTCTATTTTATATTGCTATTTTAGTATTTTACTACATCTCACATTATCTATATTAGTTTGTTTTATTATTTGGCTTTATTATTATTAATTTATTTATTTATTTATTCTACTTACTCTATTTTATACTATTCTATTCTATTTTATTTATTTTATTCTATTACGTTCTCTTTTCCTACCTTCGCTTTACTTCTGTATCTAGTTAGTTGTTTATTTTACTCTATTATTATATTTTATTCTATTGGACTTTATCTTACTCTATTTATTTTATTTATTTATTTATTTTATTTATTTGATCTATTCTATTTTATTTTATTTTATTTATTTTATTTTACTTATTTATTTATTTATTTATTCTATTTTATTTTATTTTAGACTGTTTTATTTATTCATTTACTGTATTATATTTCGTATTATATTTCTTATTTTTCAATTTATTATGTCATTATTTAACATGCTATAATTGATATTAGGCTGTGACTACTTGTTCCATGTAATGTAATGTCCTATTTAATTAATTTATTTTGCTATTTATCTGTTTTATACATATGATATGTGATTTAATCCGATATATACCACTGTCGGTAAGGAAGGAACCCCTCAAGTGGGATGTTGTAATTTTAATTTCAGCTTTATTTTCGGGAATTTTTGTTATTAGTACAGCTCATGCATACTTGGTTAGGTACCATAAGTTTACCATAAGAAAAAAAAAAAAAAAATGTAGTAATTGGAATAAGGAGACGGGGTTCGATCCGGCGTGCATGTGTTATACCTGCACTATCTTATTTTATTTATTTACGGCTTTATGGTAAATACTTGGGCGATATTATACACTAGGTAACTTAATTAATATCGTACGCATACATTAAAAAAGAAAAAAGAGGAAAAAAAAAAAAGAGAAAGGTAGATAGACGGATTCGATCCGGGTTGTATAGATTAACCGGTACGAGAACAAAATGGCGGAACATGGAATGTAGGCTGTATAAGATAAAGTTTTTAACAAAATTAGGAGGTAATAAAGTAAAGTTAACGTTGTTTAGGAGCGTATCGGATAATAATGTCCCGTAACAATACCCCGATCTCATAAAAAGAAGTCTTTTCGATCTTGGTGCGCGATTTTGCCCTTTTTTTTTAATAATAAATTAAAAAATTTAAAAATGCAAAATTCCGAATCTACGTGTTCCCCTGGAAGGGAAAATACCAATTTATCGATTTTTTTTTATAATACCTTTGCTATGCAAGGAAGGGCGGTTCGCTCGGGATAGCATACTCTATCCCATACATTTTGGACGCTTGGAATTAATGCCTAGGTACTATTTTATTTTTTAACATGACTCTTATATTATTTTAGACATTTATATTTTATACATTAGGTAAGATACCTAAACATGTAAATATACGCAGGGGAAAAAGGAAAAGGGAAAAAAAAGTCTCTGCGTCTCTGATACTGAAAAAAAGGGGAAGCTTTTCCTGGTTTTTATGTTGGGCGCAGCGCTATTAGGCCGAGTGGGGGTAGGTCCTTGCGGGTGCTGTTCGGTGGTTGCCCCGGTGTCTGTACGTCAAATTCGTTGTTCGGTGTTCATGTTTATTTTTCCGGGTTTGTGCTTAACGTCGTATTCGTATTCCAACAATTTCAGTTTCCACTATACTAAACGAGAAGTGAGGTCCTTGACTGTGTGTAATCAAACCAGAGGCCGGTGGTCGGTGACTAAGGTGAATTTCCTTCCAAAAACATATGGTCTGAAGTACTGCACAGCGTAGACCATAGCTAGACATTCCTTTTCTGTTGCTGAATAGTTTTTTTCTGCTTTGTTTAGACTGCGAGAGGCATAGGCAATCGGTAGGTCTCGTCCTATCTCCCCTTGGCTTAGGACAGCTCTGACTGCGAAATCTGACGCATCCGTGGTAATGATGAATGGTCGGTTGAAATCCGGATATTGAAGAATAGGCTGTGTACAGAGTTCGTTTCGTAACTGCTCGAAACTCGTCTGTTGTTCTTGAGTCCAATTGAATCGTATTCCTTTTCCTAATAGTTTAACTAGTGGTTTTGCCTTGACTGAGTAGTCTTGAATAAATCTTCGGTAGTATCCTGTCAATCCCAAAAATTATTGAATGTTTCTCTGCGATTTACGGGAAATTCTTTTACGGCTTGTAAATTTCTGCGGTCCGGTTTTACTCCATCTGCTGAAACAACGTGTCCCAAATATGTAACTTCTTTGCGTAAAAATTGACATTTGTTTGTTTGTAGGGTGAGCCCATGCTCTCTGAGGCGGCTGAGTAGTTTTCTGACTTTAATTTCGTGTTCGCGAAGCGAACTGGAGTATATTACGATGTCATCCAGGTAAACGAAGAGTTCTGTTCCCTGAAGTCCGGTTAAAACTTGATCCATGAGGCGTTGAAATGTTAGTGGTGCATTTTTTAATCCAAAAGGCATTCTTGCGAATTCGTAATGTCCGTGTGGTGTAGTGAAAGCTGTTTTTTGCCGGTCCTTGGCGTCCATTTCTATTTGGTGAAAACCATTGGCTAAATCGAACACGGAGAAATATTTTGCTCCTCCCAGTTTGTCCAAGATTTCCGTGATTTGAGGGAGAGGATATTTGTCACTTATTGTTTTCTCGTTTAAAGCTCGGAAGTCTATTACCATTCTCCAACGCTTATTTCCTTTGCTGTCTGCCTTTTTTGGTACAATCCATAACGGTGAATTGTACGGTGAGGTGGAGTGTTTGATGATTCCCTGCGACAGCAGTGTTCCTACCTGCTGTTGGATTTCTTCTTGATGTACAGGTGGATAACGATATTGTCTCGTGTTGATCGGAACTTCGTCTGTCGTATGAATGGAATGGTGAAAATTTGATATTTTGTCCAATCTATCACCGGGTAGGTAGAACCTATCTGAAAATTCCTTTATGATTTTGTATACGTGATGTTTTTCCTCTTGAATGAGATGGTCGGTCTTCAAAATTTCCTGAATTTGTCTTGTTCGATTCTGAGTTTTTCTTGGCTCAGATCGGTATATAATGGTTGGATCCTCGTCTGACGAGCTTAAAATATCGTACGGTTCTAAATGTTGTGGTTCTAGTTCAAATTCCACATCGACATCTCGTGTATTCGTAGCTAGTACATGACAAGTGCCGTTATGATTATATACTGCGGCTTCGCCGATATAGGCTTTATCTGGTGTCTTGACACGGGGTAAATATCCTTCTTTTATTTCCGGGTTCGCCACTTTCAGTGCGATTTGCTGTCTCGTTCTTCCCGGGATGTGATGTGTAGTCTTGAAATCTGACTGATTGCTGAAATAAATCGGTTTTGTCGGTCGATCACGTGTTACCAGGGTTTTATGATAATACGAGATTTCAGCTTCTTCTTGCAACAAGAACGGACTACCAATAATTCCGCTTGCTGGTATTGAAAAATTTTTCATTATGTAAAAGGTGGCTGCAATGCCATTGATGTGGAGTGTGGTAGTGCCCAACGTACGTACGGTTGCAGGTGAAATACTGGCGATTTCAATTCTTTCCTTCGATGTGAATGATGCGAAGTTGTTTAATACGTCGGCATCTACTAAATTGACGGCTGATCCTTCGTCGATCAGAAATTCTCCTTCGCCTGTCTTTAGTTCTGGGACCTTGACTCTGATTCGGGCTGTTGGTGCTTCCTTGATGAGCCTCCGCGAATCTCGTTGGTGAACCGAACTGTTCGGCGAAGTGGTAAACGATAGTCCGTCATCTCGCCGGTATGACGAACGCGATCGTAGTTTAAATTATTATTAGGAAAGTTGCGTGCCATCCCATTTCTGGACTTTAACTCTTTCCTTTCCTTTTCTTTACATATTTTTCCGTCGTGACCTCGTGTGCCACAATTCCAACAATATATTTTCTTCTTGTTGAACGTTTCTTTTATCCTAGGACGATGAGCATCTGGAGAGGGACTTCTTCTAAGGGGAAACGCTTGTGTTCTCCTCGGTCGCTCTTCATGGTCGGTATCCGAACCAGATATACTCGTGCCTCGGAATCTTTGACGACGCGGTGAAGGTGACTGCGGGTAGGCCACCCTTGGCCTACGCTTATTTTCCCAGCGGGAGTTTTCTTTACCGAGGTGCTGGCGCCGGTTTCTTAACCGTTGGTCCACTTGAAGTACGGCGTCGAAGGCGTCAAGTGTTTGTATCTTTCTGTCTAGTGTCGAAGTCCTCCAGGCAATGCGATCGGGTAATCCGTCGAGGAAATTTTCCAACACATCCTTTTCCATTTCTTGGATGATTGTTTCGTTGGTAATTCCGTATCGATCGCGGATCGCGGTGCGCGTGGAATGGACCAAGTTACTGACGCGACTAATATATTTGTTTAACGATTCGTCCGCACGTATTTTGAGTCGCGATATTTCCCCTTGGAGGAATGCTAGGTCGCGCCCAGGTGCGAAGCATTTCTTCAAATGTTTCAAAAATTCCGGTACGTTTGCAAACGATTTTCCTTGCACTCGTGTTCTTGCCGCACCGGTGACTTTTGTATAAACCATCGCGAGATACTCGGGTTCTGTGTCTCGCGGAATTAGTGTTAGACCGTCCTCGACGCGTTGCGCGAAAGTCGACAAAGGCGGATTCTTGCCGTCGAATATAGGTAAAGAGGAAACGGCTGATTGCAAGCAGCTACGCTTCGTAAGTATGGCCATAGAGTTTGCCATTGAAATGGTAAGGTTCGCGATTTCGTCGGGCGAAAGCGAAACTTGTTGCCTTGCCATACTGAATAATTAAAATTGTAACGTTTTATATAGCTAATCCCACCGCTGTCACCAGTTTGTTAAGGCGTGGGCGGCTAATCTCACCGCTGTCGTCTTTTTGTTAAGGGTTACGTCTCGCGTTCCGAACGGTCGTCAGTCTGACTGTTAGGTGCTTGCGGAATCTGACCGTTATCACCAGCCTCGTGACGTCGTTCGGATTTTTGGTCCTAATATAAAAGCGCGTTCCCCAATTCGCGGTAGATAGAGGTATAGACAGGAGGGTTCGGACGAACCTCCGTATGGCTAACGGAGGGAGCCGAAGGAGATGTTTCACTAGCGTATGGTTAACGCCGTGTTTCACCGGATAACAAGGTATTTTGTGGTGATAATTTTTTTGGTCTTCCTCCAACATTTAATAATATACTTTTACAGTATTTTTTTTTTAATTCTCTACACTGTCGATTGACTAATACTGCAATTTTTCGCCGTCTTACGCTGTTAGAGCCCACTAGCGAGTTACTAATTAAACGCGACCAGGTTTATGATACGGACGTGATTCTTCGCTATTTTTGAGATTAAGATTTCAATATGCGTCTTAATGTTTCTTTCGCTTAATTTTCCTTATTGTCAGGAACACTTCAAACCCCTAACAAAGGTAGAGGATTTGGAGTTTCTTCCTGCGTCTCAATAGCAATTGATGTATCGTAAACCCGCGCTGACTCGAATCAGATAAGCGATCGGGCCTCTCATACTGGGTTTTTCCATAAACCCAGTGACGAGTCCGCGAACATGCCCCCTCAGTCTGTCGATGCGGAAAATGGGTAACGGGCGTTGGCCAACACCCTAATTTTGATTGGAGGCTTCGGTCTCCCACCCAACACTCAACCCCCGCACAGGGTCCACGATCTGACCCTTTAGGAGTGGGACCGAGGGCATAAAAATCATAGTTTTTGAATGTGTGAGAGCTTTTTTTCTGAGCAGTAACTAGTAACTATTGACATTGAAAATTAGAAAAAGATTAAACATTGTACTACCCGGTCCATTATTAAACTAACACGCATTTTAACTGTCGAATGTATAAATCGTTGAGAATTGCGTCTTTAAATTTAATTCGCCAACACCGCCGTTAAAACCAACGTCGGAATATAACATGGTCCTTCGAGCCGGGTACTCATAAAACTGATTATCCAGTGATTGTCGAAACGGTTATTAACGTGATTCGGGAGTGAATATCGAATATATATAGAAACTGTCGTGCCTAGAGCAAGTGTCGTGCTCTACGGCAACATCGTATCAAATTACAAATAATTATAAAAATAACTGTCGCTGTCGTTAAAGATAAAATTAAAGCGAACATTGAATTGTCGAAAATCCTTCGTTTTTATACGAACTCAGTGAAAACCAGTGTACCGAAACTTGTCGATAACCTGGAACAAAGTGGAATCATACAATATTCCTTTACATCTGGACCAAAAGTGAAGCTGACATCACAAGGGCCTTTGATTTCATCAAGGGAGATAGGACCAAGCAGAAGCTCGTCCCTACATATCGAGTCACGGCTGCAAAACCAGGGAGAACATCGGCTGAAATCTCGCAGACTAGATCATTCCAAAAACCAGCCGTTTCACCATCTACCACGCAGGTGTCTGCCAAGTAAAACTCACCAAGGATCAACATTGACGCATTACGCAACATCACAGGTTCGAGGTTCATCTTTAAGGTAAGCGAGTTATTGTGCCACCAATTAATTCCATTCAATAACCCACATCCTCACTATAACAACACAAGTTCCTTGCTTCCGTTAATAATTTGTCGAAATGGCGGAACGCGTACAGCAACTTAAAAGCAAAATCGCGAATTCAAAACAAAAAATAACGAATTTCGCAAGGTTTATCGATGGATGTGTTAGTGAGCGCGACTTTCCAAGCCTAGAAAAGTGAATGCAAGACATCAATAACGAGCTCGTAGAATTTAACAAACAATACACAGAACTAGAAGCACTTGTGGATGATTTTACTCTCGCCGAAACTTGTACAGAATACGAAGAAATCTATTACACCGCGTATGGCAAAGCAACATCGATCATAAAAGGAGCCTCGCATCAGATGAATCAATTAAATGAAACTTTTTCGTCAATCTCGTTACAAGGTGCCCTACGCGAATCACCTACGAGCAGCGTTTAGACTCCCAAAAGATGTCTTCCGAGAATAAACTTGCCGTCTTTTAGCGGAGCATATGAATCGTGGTTAGGGTTTCATGATTTATTTAAATCTCTTGTCGATGACGATAAAGATATTCCGGACATCGAGAAGTTATATCATCTGAAGGGTTGTTTGAGAGATGAAGCCGCTGAAATCCTCGCGTCAATTGAATTGTCGTTTGAAAATTACAGGGTTGCTTGGAGTCTGCTAAAGGAACGATATAACAATCGTAAGATCATTCGTCAAACGCATGTCAAGGCTTTATTGAATTTACAATGTATATCCAAAGAAACTTCCGTTCGATCGCTAACAGATCAAGTTCAGAAACATGTACGAGCACTCGAAGCTTTAAAGGAACCCGTCGATAAATGGGATACTCTATTAATTGAGATAATTAAACAAAAATTAACCATGTCGCTCCTTGAAAAATGGGAGGATGTAAGTTGCGAATCTACCGCTCCTACCTTCAATGAGTTACTCGCCTTTTTACAACGTCGCGCACAATTAGAAGACACGAAAACTCACCAAACTTTGATCAAATCCCAAGCTCCGTCGGAAACGAAACTATTAAATTCTCGTTTCAAACATCACAACACGCGTTTATCGAGTCGGCCACAAGGATTGCTTGTCCTCATTGTAAAAAGTAACATTCAATCTACCATTGTGAAGTCTTCAAGCAATTATCTGCAATGAAACGTTTCGAGGAAGCAAAAAAACATGCTCTGTGCATAAATTGCCTCCACTCAAATCATCGCTCTATTGATTGTACTGCACCTCCTTGTCGTATTTGCCATAAAAGGCACAACTTCTTACTACATTTCGACAAAAAATCTGAGGATAAACATGGTCCAGCACCCTCTCTAAATCAATCTGTAGTCAATCTACACGCTCAAGTGTCCTCTGAAGGTTTATTAGCTACCGCTGTTGTAACGTTACTAAATGGCCAAGGAAAGTTTATAATTTGCCGAGCATTTTTGGATGCTGGATCACACGCGAATTTTATAACGCAGAAAGCAGCGTCATTCTTAAACCTACAAAAAAAAAAACCGGTATACATTTCGATTTCAGGTGTTGAAAATCTTTCAACCGAGGTGAAACATTCAGTGTCGGCAACGTTAAAATCCAGAGTTAGCAAATACTCGAAAAATTTAGAATTCCTTGTCTTAAATATAATTACAAGGGTGATGCCATCAGTCACAATTGATCGGACTAAATTGTGAAATTCCGCTAAATATCACGTTAGTCGATCCTGAATTTCATAAATCGTCTGAGATTGATGTACTCATTGGAGTTAATATATTCTACAAATTATTATCTGTCGGAGAAGTTTCGTTAAAAAATCTCTCAGATATAGTATGTATTACAAAAAACACAATTAGGTTCGATTGTCGCAGGAGAAATAAATAGATCTTTAAAAAATGAAATTCAGTGTTGTTTTGTAACACGTTCAACCCCATTAGATGCAAATCTTACAAAGTTTTGGGAGATACAAGAGGTTCCAGCAAAAAAGGTATTATCGCATGAGGAGCAGGCTTGTGAGCTTCATTTTAAGAACACCATCCAACGTAATTCCGAAGGTCGTTATATCGTCAGATTACCATTCAACGGCAACAAGGAGCAATTAGAAGAATCTCGCTCGGTAGCCCTTCGCCGATTCTATCTCTTAGAGAAAAAATTCCAAAAGGATTCTGCGTTAAAGGAAATATATTGTGAGTTCTTAGCGGAGTACGAACATTTAAATCACATGTCGTTATTAGAAAACAATGATCCTATCATAAATAGCTTCTACTTTCCTTATCACGCGGTAACGAAGAACGACAGTACCATCACAAAAATCCGTGTAGTTTTCGATGGTTCTGCGAAAACGTTATCTGGCATATCGTTAAATGATTCATTAATGGTTGGCCCAACGATTCAGGATGATCTGTTCAGCATACTAAATCGATTTCGGTCTCATCGATATGCACTTACGACCGATATAGAAAAGATGTATCGCCAGGTCTTAATGCACCTAGACGATGCGGTATATCAAAGAATTTTATTTCGAGAAAATCCAGATGAAGGAGTGGGGCCGAGGGCATAAAAATCATAGTTTTTGAACGTGTGAGAGCTTTTTTTCTGAGCATTAACCAGTAACTATTGACATTGAAAATTAGAAAAAGATTAAACATTGTACTACCCGGTTCGTTATTAAACTAACACGCATTTTAACTGTCGAAAGTATAAATCGTTGAGAATTACGTCTTTAAATTTAATTCGTCAACACCGCCGTTAAAACCAACGTCGGGATATAACATACGCGTTGACAAGCCGTCATTCAAAAGAGAAATAACTTTTTTTAAACAATTTGGAGCAATTGACTTCATATTTATTCTTACTTCACTTGCGTGCTTTTCCGTTCGACTGATTGCGAAGAACTGAGTGTTAAGACGTAAAATAATATTTTGTAAACATACCAAAGTGCTAGATGAAAACATACTACTATAACATTCCATGTAAACATTTCTTTTATGGACCGGTGTAAAACCGAGTCAATCTATTCTTTTTGTCATTGTTAAACGAGGAGACATTAATTATTGAAACAAATTTCTTAAGTTACTTCTAACTATGATAAAAATAATTATAACGTTGCTTTTTTGTTATTCTTCAATATTCCTAGCAATAAATAATGATTTATACAAAATTTGTGGTTATTGGTTCAGTTATGCTCCTTACTGTAGATTCTGCAACGCAAGTAAGCTAGCTTATGGTGCATGCGTATATTTACACTCAACAGACAACGATAACAATTGTTCGGTGCAATTAATCTGTGCAAAGTCTCGCATAGCGCCAGTAAAAACTATGACTGTCCCTAGACTTGAATTATGTGCGACACAATTATTAGCCAAATTAATCAACACTGTGACGGAGTCATTAAAAATAAAGTATAGCAAAATTAAAATGTGGTCTGACTCCACTATAGTGTTACACTGGATTAACGTCTCTACCCACTGTATAAAAATATTTGTTGCAAACAGAGTATCACGAACCAATGTAAACAATTGGTTCCACATTTTTACGGAACAAAATCCTTTCTCGTGGTCAAATTCCTTCCGAGTTCCTAAAAAATACACACTGGTTATATGGGCCCTGATGGCTAGTTCAAACTGAAAATAATTGGAAAATTAAGCAACTAGCTGACATGGTAATTCCCGAGCAAAGAGTTAAAACAGCGCTACTAGTTACCGAAAGGAGTGTCGGTATTCCAGGAATTTCAGTAGAACCGAAAACAAGAGACGTGGTAAACAATAAACAACATACAAAATACGATACGTTTGAACGATTTTCTTCCTTTAATGGATTAATTCGTTTTGTAGCATAGTCTCAAACAGAAAGGTAAAAATCAAAATATCAGGCAAAATACACCGTTGAAGAATTGAAAAATGCCTTGGTTCAAATTATCCGAGTCATTCAACAAAATCATTTTTCGCGAGACAAAAAATTTAAAAGAAGGCATTTTGTTAAATTCAAAAGGTAAACTCATGCTTAATACAGGGTGAGTTACGTAACATTTGCACCTTTAATATCTCTGCTGTTTTTAAAGGTACGTCAAATGTCTTAAGGATAAAGTTGAATGGTTCAATGGGGTTCACACGATGCCAAACATATTTTTGTTTTTATGCCTTTTTTTTTAAGATATCAAGATCACCTCCATTTTTCTAAATGGAACCACCCTTTTTGAAACACCTACAATGATATATATATATATATGTATATATATATACATACATATATATATATATATAATTTAACCATTCTAAATTTTTGTGTAATCATATAATTTATCAAGTTAACGGCTACGACGACGCCTTTCATTTTCACTATCAAGACGTGGGGAATTTTGCTGTGACGCGTGGCCAAATCGCCACACTCTTATGGCGTACCGCCATGAACACCACACGCACGCCATCTACTGGTCCCTAGTAAATAAAGTTAACCCTATAGACAAAATCCCCTACATAGGGATTTATATTTTTGTACGCAAAGTTTGTAAAAAAGAAAAGAATACAGCCAGTTAATAGAAAGCTCTCCCAACGTGAACACGTAAGAAATAAAGACGCTCTGCGATAAAAAGGTATAGTTATTGTTGTTACCAAATCCTGATCCTCAGATATCCTAGTACGAGGGTTCAGTATAACCAGGAAATCCGCCACATAAAATTGGTGCCGAAACCCGGGATCAAGAAAAAAAAAAAAAACAATGGCTAATCAAGAAGCCAGAACAAGTTTTGGCAGGGACGCCATCAAGATGGAGGTCGAAGCGAGCGAATTCCGCAGAGTAAGACTTCCCAATTTCTGGAAGGACGAGCCAAACCTACGGTTCGCTATGCTCGAATAGGAGTTCGCTGCGTACAACGTTAAAGCAGATGCCGTAATATGTGCTGCAGTCATCAGGCACCTAGACACGGCAATCATGATGGTGGTTTCTGACGTAATGGCGGCACCTCCTTCGAGCGACTCTTACAAAGAGATAAAAGACGCCCTCATCACGCGCCTAGCAGCATCGGAGAAAACGCAACTGAGACGTCTCTTATCGGCTGTTGAACTTCAAAATAAGAGGCCTTCTGAACTATTACGGGAAATGACGTTCCTAGCAGGTAGGAACGTTTCAGAGAATGCCCTACGCATTCTGTGGCTACAATGACTCCCAACAAGAGCCCAAGAGGTTCTAGCCGTTGTGGAAGAGGCTCCACTAGAAAAACTCGCAAAACTCGCCGATAAAACCATGGAAAGATCAACGCAGTTTGACATGGCGGCGATTACAGAAGCGACACCAAACTCAAGGGAAGATGGCCGACCATACGCGTCCGCTTCCGCAGAAATTGCGGAACTGACGAGACGCATTGCTCAATTGGAGTTGATAATCCGCTCGGATTATAGAGGCCGAAGACGATCTCGTACTTCCAATTTTATAAGGTCGAGATCCAAGTCCGGATCCAGAAGCAGAATCCGCCACACTCTTGTAGCGGCACTTCGCTAGATAGAAAATAAAACCCTTAGTAATAGTCACTAGCGTATAAGTTGGCAATAGTAGATTAAGGTAAACTAAGTAAAAAGGCAATCTAGGTTAAGATATAGTTTGACAAAAATATATATACTATATACAGGGTGTTTGGTAACTGGTGGTACAAGCGAAAAGGGGGTGATTCTACATAAAAGAATAAGTCGAAAATATAGAATAAACATTTTTCGTTTGAGGCTTTGTTTTCGAGAAAATCGAGTTTGAAAATTCTATCCGGTACGTGTGCACTGGACTGTATCTAGGTTTAGATATGTATTATAAATAAGAAATGCTAATGTACGCATAATACATTTATTAATTTTATTGACGATTTGGAAATTGCTGCCTATAATATTCAGCTGCTGCTGTTGTATTTCCATGACAAACTCCTAAAGCTTTTATCATGTCAACGTATTCGTTGCTATAAGTAGACATTGTTACAGTTTGACTGATCGAAACAGAATAAAAGTAAAAGAAAGTTGTACGGTTGAAGAAAAAATGTAAACATTAGGAAGGTTAATATTACAATGTGTAAGCAAAAGGAAACTTGTAGCAAATAATGACTTGGAGGGACAGTCCAGTTGACAGTCAAACGAAAAAATGTTATTCCTTTTTTTCGACTTATTTTTACATGTACTATCACCCCCTGATCGATTGTACCACCAGTTACCAAACACCCTGTATATATATATACAGGTCAGGAAAATCAAGCTTAGTATTAGTATTATTCTTCGGTTTGGTGTGGATATTGTAGTCCTCGGAGGGTGAATAAAGAAAGCATATTGTTACTACGCAAAAAGGTGTTAGCGTTACTTATTGCAACAACCGCTACACTCTTTTGCAGTTCGCCACCCTCTATGTACTTCAGTACGAAGCTCGTTGTCAAGCCATACGGAAACGATAACTCCTTTCCGATTGCTCCAACACAGAGGAAACCGCGATTACATGGATGACCGGTACCTCAGTGCTCCTTAACCAATAAAGGAAGACACCCCAGACGGCACCTTTACTATTCATAGCTTCTGATTATCCTTCTTGAGAAATAAGACGTAGTCCACGCGGTTCACGGTAGATTCATCAGGATTCCTCCGAACTGTCAATCATCGACAACCTTCTCCCCTCTCTCCGTTACTTCACCGTTTTACCAACGCCTACCTGAGGATTCTACCTCAACTGTGTTACCGTGCGACGTTTGCTTGCCTTGCACCGAAATCCATGTTCACGACGCAGGTCACAATTGTAATCCGCGACCGCAAGTTATGTATATTTGTGAGTGCACGTGTACTCGATCTGTACCTGAAGTTGCGTTACTAAGTTGATTTTACATCGAAAGGATTCATTTTGATCTAGTCGTCATTGATCGTCATCACTTTGTTTACATGTACTGACTCGATTTTTTGGACTGTTTAAGATTACCCAAGTTTTACATACAAGTAAAACAATCTTTCGCTACTCGAACTTTATCATTAAAAAACCTGGCAAAATGTGTGCATATTTTAAAGAAATTCGGCTTGAAATGAAATTTTCCAAACAGTAATACTATTCGTACCTATGGATATTGTTATTTGTTATAAAGTAATACCACACAACTCTTAAATATTTTCGAAAAATTATGTGCTATTATTTTTGTAGCGACCAGCTACAAGCCCACACTTGGCGCACAGATGACCAGCGCGGTTTATGACATGCATCCTGGCAAAACTATTTTTGAAGAAACCGTTTTATGTTATTTAGCTTTTCGTAAATATAACAATGCATGTTTTTCGTAGAAACTTTCACCGACGGCTCAATAGTAAATTGCCTTGTCATAAACGAAGATTTCCGAAAGGTTCGCCGTACGAGGCCACGAGGCCGAACATGTACATATCTCAGGTACCGAACCTAGAGGAAATTCCGCTGCGTTGCCAAGTTTCGCATGGCGAACTCACCCCCCATTGGAAAGCCCCACCGTCCTGGAAAAAGCGCGCCAAGGGCGTAAAGGACGAGTGTAGGCTAAGAAGCGAATTTCCTAATTGGTTAACACCGACGCATCGGGTTAACCAATCAGGAAGAACGTCGAAAAACCTCAAGACGACTTGAGGAAAGCTCGAGGGACAATCAGTCAGTCTTCTACGGATCTCGAGAATAGACACTTCGAATAAAAAGAAACTTTATCGTAACTGTGGGGTGTATTCTACCTGAAACACGATCCCTTCCTAAAAACACATAAAATCCTACATTTTTAATGCAAATCTTATGTGTTTATGGATTTGCACGTTGTGTCTGCGTAAGAAACGAAGCTTCTGAATAGCATTGTTACTATTTTTTATTACATTTACCTTCTTTTTCATGAGGCAGCATAAGTTTATCCCACATCTTGCATTTTTTATATAAATTTCAAGGACTCCAATATATGTTACACTAGAATGCTTTCAGAAGGTAGGTGAGGAAGGAAGATGAGTATATCTTTTTATAGCAAAAAAATGAGGAACACTCCCTACTGTACCTAGTTACTGTTGGTACATTTTTTGTGTATGAAATTGAACTGTTACAAAAGCTGCAAAGAGTTTTTGTATTCTACAAAGTTACAAAATAATTAATAATTTTGTATCTTTTTAGATGATACAACATATAAATTGAGTTACTATCAATCTGGTTGTCAATTACCAGCTGTATCTTATGCTCCTGTAAGGAAATACGTTAAATCAGGCATTCCAATGGAAGATCACACAACTCACAAGCTTAGTTATTGGCCACATGATGTTACCCCAAGAGTAAGCTTATAACAAATGTAATATTTCATAAAATCGTAACAATCTGTCTGTAAATTACTTTAACGTTTAAATATAGTCATGTATTTATTGCTAAAAGATCGATATATACGTTCTCAAAATGAGATAAATAAAATTTGTTATCAATGATAGTTACATTTATAATTTTCATATTATTTAACGTGTATTATGGTTTTTTCTTTTTCACTTTTATTTCTTTTACTATTCATTATCTTAGCCGATTAGTATCTAGTTTTTATACTTTTAATTCTGACTATATCTCTCAACAATTTGATAGTCCATTCATTCTATTTAGAATACGTGTCATCTACTTACACGCATACACTATTACTCATAAATATTCGAACGCTTTTACAATTTCAAAGAATAAGATATTCAAACCTGTAAACAAAACTTTTATTAAATCAGATTGCTTTAAATAGTATTTTTATAATTTAGACTTATATACAATTATTATAAAAGTATTATGTACTATTTAAAAGAATCATCTCTGCAAAAAATAGTTGGACAAGAACTTTCTGCCCTTAAAAATAGCAGTAAAGTATAAAATTTGTATCGTTCGAATAATTATGAGCGGTACTATACGTACAAACCATCCTTTGTCAAATCATACAGAATTGTGGTCATAGTCACTAATTTTTTTTTTCAAACCTGTTGAATTTGTTGATAAATTTAAAAAAACTGAATTGTAGGAAATTTCTCCCAAAAACATGCTTTGTTATATTTACTAAAAATTAAATACGAGTAGCATAAAATGATTTCCTCAAAAATAACTTTGCTACAGCACACGTCATAAACTGTGCTGGTCATCTGCATGCCAATTGTGGGGTTGTAGCTGGTCACTACAGAACTACAGTGTTGCATAAAAGTATTGGCACAGTATGATTGTTACGATACAAATACTTACTACTAAACTACTAAACAAATTAATTTAAAGATAAAATTTTTTATCATGTTGTAGCGTTACTAGTTTAAGGATAGAAAAAGTACATCCGTACGCAAAGGATGTACTGCGCGGCGAGCGAGAGACCTCAGGTCAGGTCATAAAAACTCGATGCTAGAAACTAGTCTCGCTGATTGGGCGGTCCTAGCTTCTTCAACGGGTATAAAAGATCAGGTGTTTTCCGGGAAAAGTCAGTCGATGTTCGGCAACCACCTCTGACACTGACATTTAACAGAGCAAACGGCTCGTTTGCAGCTTGGCTTTCTGTAGTGCAGTGTAAAGTTCGTGGTAAAGCCTAAAGGAAACGGCATTCCTTTCCGATCACTCCTACACGGAGGCAACCGAGATTCTTACAGATGAGTGGTACCTCAGTGTTCCTTATCTAGTAAAGGAAAACGTCCCTGACGGCACCTTTACTGTTCCTATCATCCCTCTCGAAGAAGCAGACGTAGTCCGCGCGGTTCACGGCTTTTCAATCGAAACTCCCACCGAATCAACCATCCTCCTTGGAAAAGCAGACGTAGCCCACGCGGTTCACGACTCTTCTTACAAGGCCCCTATCGACCTGCAGCCTCTGACACTTCGTTCCCTCTGTCCTCACCGCGATCTACCTGAGGGCTCGACCTCGCCGACACACCATGCGCCGTCTGTTCTTGACCGCGAACCCACATTTGCGACCGACAACTCGCGAACGCGAACTTTGTAAACGGTCGTGAGTGTTACGAGTGTAAGTGTCACGTGAGTGTTACATACACGTTATAATGTTCATGTTTATCCATAATGCCATTGTTACCAATGCGTTTGTTTATGACCACGACCGAGCGCGGCGATTGAGAGCCGCGCTCTCGCAGTTGAGCGCACACTCTCCGGGCGCTCTGATTGGCCAGTATTTTTCATTAATAATTCAAAAACGAAGCTTTAACCAACATTTTGCTAAAGGAAAAAGTTGTTCAGAGTCACCTCAGCAACCCCCCATTCCCGGGAGTTACAGGAGTTATGAGACACCCTGTATATAAGTGTTTCTGTTTCAAACTATATCTTAAGCTAGTGTCGTGTACTCGCGTCGGTTTGAGATGTATTACAAACTTGGATTACGAGAGAAAAAATCGGATGTTTTTTAACAAGGCCTGAAGCGGTCACGGAGTACCTTATCTCGAACGTTGTAATATAAAAGACTTGATATTTCGCTCAATACTCGGATTGATCGAATGCTAGGTTATTTCTTGGTTGGTGTTCTGAACAAGATTTGATAGTACGTTCAGTGCTCGGACTGATTCAATACTTGGTTGTTTCTTAGTTAACGTTCGGAATGAGACCCTTTTGAAATTCGGAGGAAGACACGCATCTCAGTTACTGAGGGCGGAGTTAAATTTGGGAAGTGAAAAAATAGGAGAATAAGAAAATCGATTATTGATCGTAGGGTGTTTCTCAAGTAGATGAAGAGAGGGTTAAAAAGGATGGTAGAAGGTGGTGGTAGAAAGTGGTGGTAGAAGGTGGCGGTAGAAGGATGAGGTGTCAGGGTTTTGGAAAATTCCAGAAAAAGACGAGATCGGACATGAGAGAAGGAAAGCAATAGTTTAGTAATTAGAAAATCGGAACAATGGATAATAAACTGAGTTCTGGAAATGTCGTTTGGTTATGAATTTACCGAGGGTACGCGCTTAATAACGGCCCCGGCTAATCCTATGGGTCGCGGATTCTTCAGGCCCGTCTTACAATTTCTTTAGCCTATAAAAATAAAAAGAGAAAGGCTCAATCCGGAATAGAAGAAATGTTCGGTACGGAACAGCTAGATTGCATTGTCGTTTAGTTTATCTTAACCTAATATTGCCAACTTATGTACTAGTAACTATATTTAGGAATTTTATTTCGTAATTGGTGGAGTGCCGCTACAGTACTATTAATTAAACCACCATTTCTGTGTTGGTCTTTTTCTACATCAAACTCTTCTTTCTGATTTGAAAATGTTGAATTTGCTTTCGTGAGAAAACATAATTTTATTCCAAAAATCAGCGTCCTTCGTAATAAATTCTTTTGCGACTTCTTTTCTTTTCGGTTTATTCTGCTGATGTAAGGCTATTTTGTGCAACACATGTAGAGTAACCAGCATTTTTTAATGCTCCACGAACAGTTCGGTTACTTATTTGTTTTTGACATTCATCTTTTATCATAGATGCAATTTCAGAGGAATGAAGTTTTGGATTTTTTTTTTACTATATTTATAATTTTCCTTTTTTCTCGAATTGTTAGTTCGGGACGACGACAATTTCTTATCTGATTCTCAACATTTGCTTTGTTTTTACAAACAGTAAAACGACTTCTTTCTACGACTTTTGCAATTTCATTGTAAGATTGATCCATGTTATGTAAATTTAATATTATTTGCCTATCTTCAATTGTTATTTCTTTCATTTTTCTGGTCATTATTATTCTACTTTGATTCTTTGCTTGTTAACAATTGAAATCTCTAGCTTAAATGATCAAGCATCGTAATAAATGACTAACGTAGGATCCCCTACCGTTATTTCCAAATAACGATTAGGAATTGTCGGAAGAGACGACGATACATTAAATATTTATAAAATGCTCAAGTAACATTTTTACTATTATTTTGGGTATAACTTTATTTATATTATCAGTTCTTGTTATGTAATAAACTAAGATAGATAGTAAATGAACATGTTAAAAAATTTTGTCTTTAAATGAATTTGTTTAGTAGCTATAAGTATTTGGATCATAGCAGTCATACTGTGCCAATACTTTTGTCCAGCACTATGCGTAAAATTGTAGCTTTCTATCCCGTATGGTGTTAGAGAAAAATTAAACGAAATCACTCGACATATCTTCACTTTAACTTTCACCGTTAAAATGATAATCGGAATGTCTAATTGATTTCCTTTTGGTAACATATAAAAACAATTAATTCGTAGATGTTTTATAACATTGTATATTTTGTCTTCATTATCTTGTTTTAACACATTAAGGACCGCAAAGAAATCTATAAGACATACGCCTGGGACCGCACGTTTTTGGGCAAACTTGTACGATCTAAAATCATCATAACTTTGTTATTTATGAAGCAATTTTTGTGAAACTTTCAGAAATTGTATAATAAGATGCATTCCAGGTATTATTGAAAAAAATTATGTTTTTTTAATAATTATAATAACTTTTTTACTTAAAAAATTAATTTGTACGAAATTTTTAGAAATTGTAAAATAGGATGCACTTTAGGTATTATTAAAAAAAATTGTCATAATAATCATTATAAGATTTTATTTAAAAATAAGTTTCACCGAAGTTTCTAGTACTTTTTTAAAGTATGATAAATACGCAAAGTAGGATACAATGTGTAGCGACATCTACATCCGCCCGCGAATCGGGAAAACGAGTTAGTTTTCGGGAAGCAGAAAAATGAGAGATTTGCGCGGGAGGAAACTCCAGCGCCCTCTTTTTGTGTAGTTTTTGTTTTAGGCGAAATATCCGGAGTCAGTCGATCGGCGTCCTTCCGAGGGTACAAGAGTAAAAGAGCAAAAGATTCCAAATTATTGTCGCGTACACATATTTGTTAAGTTTTATTACAATAAAAAAGTATACTAAAGAAAATATAGTTTGTACATATATATATATAATTACCGACGCAGTCCGCTTCATTCTCCCTTCAAATAGGTCGGTAAAATAGAACACGTTTGGTAGCCAAAACGCTACACAATGTATCAAAGTAGGTGACATCTAAAGACAGCGTGTAGAGAACACGGATTATTTCGTGATCCATCCGTAAGACGGAATGCGAAACACGAGAAAACTCGTGAGCGGTCCGTAACAGATCGAACGCGAAACACGAGAAAACTCGTGAGCGGTCCTTAATGTGTTAACACGTTCCGTGCCAAGCCATTTTTGCCTGACTTGTCGTTCAGGCCATTTGATATTTTGACTAAAGACTGATATATTATCACACAATATTTCATTACATCATCAATACATAAGTAGTTCTCTTGTTTAGAGTAGCTATCACATCGTGTACCACTTGTTGTACACGTGGCGCTGCGATCAGTTCGATTGCAAAAGTCTGTCGATTCGAAACTTTTCGATTAGTAAAAAACCTGCTGCATTCGAATTTGTTAAATAAAAAACGAGAGAAATCAAATATTTAACAAAAGAAGGAGTAGGTAAATATACGGAGGTAACGTTTTTTGTTTTTCATTTGTTTCTGTTGGAAAACAAGTTTCTATTATTTACTTTCGTTAGATTGTTGTTTACACGTTAAATATTCATATACTATGAGAGTAATGACGTATTGAAGCGAAAATTGCCCGAAAAAGCCGTTTTTATGCCTCCCTTGCTTTAACAAAATCCACCATTAAATGTAATTATTAATTACTGTATACAGGGTGTCCCAGAACTAGTGTAACATCCGGAAATGGGGGGTAGCTGAGGTGATTCTGAACAACCTTTTCCTTTACCAAAATGTTGTTTGAAGCTTCGTTTTCGAGTTATTAACGAAAAACACTGACCAATCACAGCGCCCAGAGACCGCGGGCTCAACCACGTATGCACGGCTCTTATGCACGGGCGCTCGGTCGGGCTCCCGGCACATGTACTGGCACAGCATAGGTATCGCGGAAAATGTTATGTCATTTTAAATTAAGAACAATGTGAAATTATTCGTTATTTATCAATTACAAATAAATTAGTAAGTCGTTTAATAACTGCGTTCGATACTTTTATTCGTTATCCGAAAGGAATAAAACGTTTTATTATTTATGAAAAAATGTTCTTTTTTTAACACTTTGACGTCTGCACGTGTGATAGAAAACCTTTCGTCTGCAGCCGGTATGTCTCGTGTAGATTCTACTATCTGTTACCAGCCTTTTTCGCACGATCGTTCATATTGTAATTACAACGTACCGTATCACGGCATGAAAATTTTAATAATTCTTACTTGATTCTGTCACCCGATTTACACGAAATTTCGAGGATCTGTATAAATAGATGTAAGCTTTTTTATTACAATAGAAATATTTCTAGGCGACACCAACGTGGAGTCACCGGCATTTCTTCAATAGCTTTGCGTGCGACATCAACGTGGTGTCACCAGACAGCATAGTGTTAACAGCACATTTTCAGGTGAATAAATTGTTTTAAGAAAAACAATTTGTCTAACTAATGTTAGACAAAAGTAATTAAACTTACCCATTCGTCCACGAAATAACCTGCTTCGATGGAAATGGATCGTTAACACTGGATCCTCGGTGTCGATCCTGACCTATCCAGGCAATCCTCAACAGCTGATGTTACGGCCGGGTCGGTGAACTCACTTTACTGCACGATCGATAATTTTCAGTGACTTCTTAGAGACTACAGATTTTGTTTATTCTCCGTGCCTTCTTCGTTCGTCGGGATGCACTTCGCGGTACCGAGCAGCGGCAACTCTCTCATTGTCATTGCATTGCGCGAATATAAAAAACATTACATAATACTCGGCGTTTCTACGTGGCATGTTGCTCGTCTAGTTAGCAAAATAAATCTGAGAGTTTAAGCGTTTTGGGGATCCTAGATGGACGTTCGGTAAGGAAGGGGAATGTTACAATACAACGGAAAAGAAATGTTTATTGTACTGCCATGAGACGACGTAGAAACTCGAGCCGTTTCAAATAAACATCAAATAAACCGACGACGCAAAACGTTGCGCCCGGCAAGAATCAAAACTAATACGTCGGAAACCTCTGAGGACTGCCGGGGCCGAGCGTGAGTAAGCGTGCGTGTGTGTGTGTGTGTGTTGATGTGTGCGTGTAAGTGCCTACAAAGTAAGCGAGGCAAGTCGCCGAAAAGGCAAATGATGGTCTGAATGTGTTGTAAAAATCATCCCGGCGAACAAGTACCAAGCACGGCAGCCTTCCGCTAGAGAAGCGCACCGAAGGCACGGAGAATAAACAAAATCGGCAGTCTCTAAGAAGTCACCGAAAATTATCGATCGTGCAGTGAAGTGAGTTCACCGACCCGGCCGTAACATCAGCTGTTGAGGATTGCCTGGATAGGTCAGGATCGACACCGAAGATCCAGTGTTAACGATCCATTTCCATCGAAGCAGGTTATTTCGTGGACGAATGGTTAAGTTTAATTATTTTTTTCTAACATTAGTTAGATAAATCGTTTTTCTTAAAACAATTTATTCACCTGAAAATGTGCTGTTAACACTATGCCGTCCAATGACTCCACATTGGTGTCGCCTAGAAATATTTCTATTGTAATAAAAAAGCTTACATCTATTTATACAGATCCTCGAAATTTCGTGTAAATCGGGTGACAGAATCAAGTAAGAATTATTAAAATTTTCATGCCTTGATACGGTACATTGTAATTACAATATGAACGATCGTGCGAAAAAGGCTGTTAACAGATAGTAGAATCTACGCGAGACATACCGGCGGCAGACGAAAGATTTTCTATCACACGTGCAGACGTCAAAGTGTTAAAAAAGAACATTTTTTCATAAATAATAAAACGTTTTATTTCTTTCGAATAACGAATAAAAGTATCGAACGCAGTTGTTAAACGACTTACTAATTTGTTTATTATTCATAAATAACGAATAATTTCACATTATTCTTAATTTAAAATGACATAACATTTGCCGTGATACCTATGCTGTGCCAGTACGTGTGCCGGGAGCCCGACCGAGCGCCCGTGTATAAGAGCCGTGCATACGTGGTTGAGCCCGCGGTCTCTGGGCGCTGTGATTGGTCAGTGTTTTTCGTTAATAACTCGAAAACGAAACTTCAAACAACATTTTGGTAAAGGAAAAGGTTGTTCAGAATCACCTCAGCTACCCCCTATTTCCGGATGTTACACTAGTTCTGGGACACCCTGTATATAACAATTAAATAAACCTATGTGTTTTGTTCTATAGTGCATTTTGTATAATGCATCACTTTTTTTGGTTGAAATATATTTTACAGAATTACATTTGTCATAAAATACATGTTTTCAGCGCAGTAAATAAATATGACTGCGTGTACCACCGGTGGTACACGCGGCCTGAAGATCAAGTTTAACGTGTACCACCGGTGGTACACATGGCACGGAACGTGTTAATAAAGGCTTAGACTTATAAAATTGAACCAAACATAAAGAGTTATTAATATACAACTGTATTAGTTATTTTACTCCTATTACAAATTTTAGTTTTTTAATTGAGACTAGCTGTGTATGCTTACAATAGACAGGGTCGCTCATGTAAAACGTTTCGGGAGCAAGAACGCTTTCTTTTGTTTTAAATAGAGTCGAAAGCAGCAGCTGGAACAAATGACGTCGGCAGTTGTAAATAGGAGTGGAGTATACTGGGAGTGTAGATTCGTAGGTATACAGAGTGGTCCGCGCAACGTGTCCACCGTTATAACTTTCAAAATATGCGTTACACGAAAGAATGTTACATACAAAAGTTACATGGTTTAAAAAGGTGCACTATGTAGTGCATTAATTTCTTTTATAGGTGGAGGCGTTTCGGAGATTTGAAGGTCACCTTTGTTTTTTTAAACAGAATACTATATTTTTTATACCAAAATATGGTAGAGTATCGAATTGTAAGTAAAAAAGTATTGGCCGTTATTAGCCCTAAACCTAATAGCTAAGGAGTAATTTCACTTTATTGCTTGAAAATTTTCTTCACCTAATATCAAGTTGGAGATTCAACCTTATATCACATATTTCCGCATTATCGTTTTGTGATATTTGGACGGCACTCTTAGTGTTCGTCTCACTATTTTCAAACCCTCACTTGCCTTTTCAGCGACTTGCCTCACTTGCTTTGTAAGCCCTTACGCAACACATACATACATACACACACACACGCACACTTATTCACACCCGGACCCGGCGGTCCTCAGATGTTTCCGACTTATCTGTTTTGACTCTTGCCGGCCGCAACGTTTTGCGCCGTCGGATTATTTGATATTTTTTTTTTGTCGAGTAACCCTTAGATCATTATCTTTAGGGACTTCCCTTGCTTTCCAGAATTCTAACTTAACTCATTTCCAGACCCCTATAACTCTTCCAACCCCTGTCACACCACTCTCAGTCTCAGAATTTGGGACTAACTTATCTAGATCGGATCACTATCAACCCTACCTGAAAATCGAAAAACCTTGTAACCGCAACATTTACGACTTCCTTTTGAAACCCTGACCACCGGACCCATACGTGACTCCGGCTCGCGCTTTTCCTGCCTCGAAAACCGCCCTTTCCTGGAAAAACCCCTACCACTCGACTACCACCTCCCAATATCAAGTATAAAGGAAAGCCCTTCGAAAGGGAACGACAGTCCTACTCTAACCATTAAGAGCGCGTGAAACTCTGTATACAAAAAAACCTTTTCGAAATAAACTCTGTAAAAAGTAAACCCAGCTTCGTTCATTGCGGTTCGACGACAATTTGAAACGGCTCGAGTTTCTACACATCGTCTCATGGCAGTACAATAAACATTTCTTTCCTGTCGTATTGTAACGATTCCCCTTTCTTACCGAACGTCCACCTAGGATCCACAAAACGCTTAAGCTGGCAGACTTATTTTGTTATACTGATAGTAGGTAAACGCTACTTTGTCGTTTAATACCAATTGCTTCTAGTGTTGTATTGCTACCAATATTGAGAACCTCGTGTAGAATACAGTTTTTGACTAGCAGAGCCACATCTCTAGCTGAGTTGTCTCCTTCTTTTCTGTAGATAATATAGTTTTTTTACTTTTAGTTTATCTTTTTTAGTGTATTTGGTTTTATTTAAAAGTGCTATATTTACTTTTACTCTGTTGAGATATTCTATTAGCTCTCCTATTTTGCTTCTTAGGCCATTTGCATTCCAGTTACAAATTTTCAAACCGATAGTCGGAAGTTTAATGTGCGAGACAACCATTATGTTGTTACCAGATTTCTGTGTTATTTCATAGTACATTTCCTAATAAAGTTGGTAAAGTATCACGTAAAAAATTCCAATATTTTTGTCTTGTTAATCGGTTACTAATAAAATAGTCTGATTAATTGATTTCCGAGTATGCCACATCATATATTAACACCCCATTGAGGTTGATAGTCAACTTCTCTTATCCAGTGAGGATTTTCTGATGCCCAGCAAAGTATGTTTCTTAAATTAATGTGTTTGCGATTTGTAAATGTCGCTTCATAGGTAAATAATAATGTAACGTGTCTACTTATCGCGATCTTCGTTGAGTGTAAATTTATGAAGGCGGATACTTTTATTCGACTCTTGGTAGTGGTCCGTCGCTATCTGTTTTGAACACGAGCAGGGATTCTCAGGAGCAGAGTGGAGCGAAGAGGTTTGACTAGCGAGGCACTGGGCTCAGGGTGGCTAGGATTTTTCTACCCAGATTTATCGTAGTCAGAAGTAGAGTTTTAGGACTTGTTCCCTATGGGTCAGGATAACTATGATCCGTCTGCCAAGTGTAGTCGTGTAAAAAGACTGACTTTCTCCAAAAACCTCGCGCTTTTATACCTAGAAGCACATCCGCGTCCACCCAATCAATGGCGAGTCAAGAATTTTATGACTAAAGATATGAACCTGCCTCACCGCGCATACTTCGCCGAGCCGCACTTGCTTATTCTACAAACTAATAAGTGTATTATATTATTCTAAAACTAGGTGAACTACATTATTCTAAAAACTAGATGCGCTACAATAACATTTAAAAAAAAAAAGATTATTGTGTATTTAATGCAAGAACCACTGGCAAAGTCGAATGCGATTTTCATAATACGATCCGTAGAATTCCTGATGAAGCACTAGGTGATATGGATAATATTTTTCATTATGAAGAATTCGAAGCACATTTGTTTTGCTAATATCAGAACCTCGTGAAATCTGTCATATACTAATATGAAGATCTATTATTATTGCTACTAGGACTGTAAATGGTATTTTCTTCAGAAGTAGCAGTTTTGGTTACGTTACGTTTGGTAATATTAAAACTTCCGATTGCTCAAAGCAATTTACGAAGTTTCTCGAATATCAATCGACATGATTGATTTTGTTCTGGATAAATTTCGGTATATATAGCTATATAGTTCTTTTTGCATTTCTATGGCACTCACCATAAACTAAAAGCATATCTACTTCTTTACAATTATTAAATTTCATTTCTGTTTTTATCGTACTGTGATAGTCATATACAAATACTGTTGCGGCACGAATTTCTTTGTTTTAATTCGCGTCGCGCCTTCCCGATAAATCACTATCCGGAAGGTTCACTAACTTTTAGTACTATGGAAGTACTTTATTTGTACAAAGATTGCTGAGTTTATGCGAGTTCTAAATGTTGTTGCTTCGAAAGTTGAACGAGTTCTGGTCTGCCCTCTGCTGTCTTGTTTTACATCGAGTTCGTTTTTGTTTTGATTGGTTAGTGTCTACTTCCTGTAAGTGGATGTGTGTTGTACTATTGGTCGTATTTGGTGGTGGGAGTATTTGAGTGTTGATGGGGGTGAGTTTGGCCTGAGAAATTGGCGGAAGTTTCCCTGAGAAATTGGCGGGAGTTTCCATGGGGGGTGCGAACGCTGGACGTTGTCCCCTAGGTGGTTGCCCCATGTCCAAGGTGCGCATCCGGTGGTGTCACGAATCTAGAAATCTGCGTGCCAGATTTCTAGCCGTTTGCACGCTGGTTTATGACGGTTGAGCGTTCGCAGGCCGAATTGGTACGAACACTCAACAAATACTAATGATTACTTCAATATTGAATCACAGACAGAATAGACGATTGCGATTACGGAAGATCGGTCATGTTGATGAACATTGTCACGTAAACTCCACGGTCTTACGAAAATCTTTGTTGGTATTGGATCTCCAATTTAATTTATGCACAGACCATTTTCAAAAAACAAAGTGAAATTATTCGTTAATCAGTAGGTTTACGGCTAATAAAAGACAGTACTTTTTTACTTAAAATTTAAGGCTCTTCGATATTTTGACATAAAAAATGTAGCATTTAATTCCAAAAAGCTTTGAAACGTTTCTACCTACAAAAAATATATATACTTTACATAATGTATCCCTTCAGATCATAAAACTTTTCTATAAAAAATTTGTTCATACAATGCACATTTTAGAAGAAACCATCTAACTGAACCAGTCAGGTGGCCCACCCTGTATTTGTGGTATTGGGTTTTTTTCATATCCATCAAAAGGGCAATAACAGCGGATAAATGAAGAAACCGCCTTAACTATGAGTGTAAACTCCCAATTTGCTGATTAGAGGTCTCGGGAGCTCGTTTTCTGCTTGATCCTTCAAATTTTTCCTGGGCTCCTTACGTATTTGTTTTATAATTTCGTCTCAATTTACATAAAATATATACAAAGTATATTATATTAAGTTTTAAGCTCAACCACTTTTGTCTAGTAAGAATAAAAAATTGTATTTCCCTTAATATTGATAAAGTAATTAATAACTATACGTATTCTTTAGGAAATACCACCATGGAGTAAGCAAAAATATGTACCATCTTGCGAACCAGTGGAGAGTTGCACAACTTACAAATTAAGTTACTGGCCACATTCATCGGAAAAACGTCCACCAATAATACTTCCGGACACCGAGAACGTTTTAAATGCTGGCTGTTGCAACGATAACAATACAACTTATCGTCTTAGTTATTTTGGTTCTATTGGAGATAAACGAGATTCGATTCGACACCCTGGAAACATTCCTTTCTCGTCTTGCCCATTATCTTATGACACTATCCATAAGGTAAGGATATAAATATTTATCAAAAGTTTGTTACGCTAATAATATCTGACAATTTTGAGGTAAGCTGGAAGGTAGAATGTTTCCTTTACCACGTTGCAATTTTATGTATTATCTTAAATCAAAATCAGCAATTAAATTTATGAATTTAACTATGAATTAATTAAAATATTGTAGCGAAGCTTATTGTTCTTATGTGTGGTAATACAGAAATATATACACGAGTTTGCTTACAAGAAACAAATATACAGGTTACAATAGTAGTTTGTAATATTACCGAAAAGAAAGCAAATCATTATGAAAAAATAATTAAGAAAAATATTTTATTTTTTAGAAAATGAATTTTTAACATGTAAGGGATACGTCTATGATTAAATGGAATTTGGTTGATCCATTATTTTGTTACTGATTTCGTAAGCATATTAGGCAGGTAACAGACGAGTGTTTTGCACATCACGTATTAAACACACATTTTGCCCGTTACTGTAGAAAATTTAAGGAATCGTTCTAAAAGCTAATGTAAGACGAAAATCAAGAATAAAAAAATTGCGTTTTGAGGTTTCGTGTTTTGGTAATACTTAAAAATATCCCTGTAGTTGAATAAATTTTTTACACCAACAAATATAGGGCACGTCAAGACACATGGTAGGGGAAGGTTACAGTAATTCTCAAAATCAACAAGACATGACCAGCACCGGCTGACATGACCGGCTTCTGGCGGCAAGTGGGACGGAATTTCGCCGACAAACAATGAAATTCGCGTTGGCTGACGGCGTCTACCAGGACCAACAATTACTCACCGCAGATTTGATCGTGGCAATCAACGGGAAGCAATGCCGTACACCGTTCGTGGTACTTCCAGACGCAACGGACAATCGAACTCTTCTGGGGATCGACTTCCTCGAGGACGCAGGAATCACACTCAACATTCCCCAGCGAGCATGGAGCTTCGCCGAGGCACCGCAAAGAATTTACTTCTTCAATGCGTCCAACAGTAAACCCGTTGCAAAGAAGAGGACACCAACATATGGATACGAGGACATACCCCGCAAAATCAGCCCACTGCCAGCAACACTGAAGAAGGCTCGACCGACAACTCACGACCACATAGATGTGAGTGAGCTCCAAATCCCACCCATGCTCAGCCCTATTCAGCGTACGCCAACAAAATCGGATGAAACGATCCATGATCTATTCGAAAAATGCTTCGGTAATACCACCACTACCATAGACATTGCCACAGTAAACGTGGAACTCCGTCAGGACGAAACGGCAAATCTGGAAGAAGGAGAAGCTAAACAACTAAACAAGCAGCTAAGGAAAAACGCCGGTTTGTGAATATGAAAGAACGAAGATTTTCTGCCATGGGTCGACAAAGGGTATTTGGTTTCAAACGGTATCCTCTATCGCTTTTCCCCTCACTCCCAATCGGCACAGGCACAGCTCGTGGTCTCTGCACACGAAAGGAAGAAGATTCTGCAGATCTATCACGACGATCCCACCGCGGGATACTACGGAGCAGAACGTACCTACCAACGGCTCTGCAATCGGTTTTACTGGCCAGAAATGCGACGGGATGTCGTTCGTCACGTACGGACCTGCCTCGATTGCCAACGATACAAGGCGACCAACTTGAAGCCCGCCGGCTTCAAGCAAAAGATAGAAGCAAAATTCACCCCCGTCTATCACCCAGAGGCCAACCCGGTGGAGCACAAAAGCCGCGATCTCAAGACGCAGCTTGCCATTCTGGTGGGCGATCAACACGATGCGTTAGGACACCAAGCTACCCGCTATCAGGTTCGCCATGAACACCGCCAAGTGCTCTAGCACAGGATACAGCGCGGCCTACCTAACCTACGGCCGGGAGCTACGAGCTCCGAAAGACGTCACCATAGACCTTAGAGCTATCGTCCAGTCAGAAAATTTTCTACCAGAAATCACACCCCGCTTACTCCAGTTAGCCGACATTCTACATCTGGCTCGGCAAACCCAGGAGCGCCAGCAAGAAGCCAGAAAGGAAATCGCTGAGACCAGTCGCCGCCCAAGTCCCAGGTACGAACCGGGAGACCTAGTGTGGATCACCACCCACGCGCTGAGCAAGGCCAAGTAAGGTTTCACCTCCAAACTGGCCCCACGACGAGATGGGCCCTATACAGTGTTACGCAAAGTCGGAAACACTTCCTACAAAATCACCAGCTCTGATGCACCAACCACGCCATTGGAAGCCTACCACACTTCCATGATGGCACCCTACCTAGGAAAAGAATCACAAGTTCCACAGCCATTCAGTCCCATCAGGAAACGCGGACGACCCAGAAAGCAGAGGCAACCGTAACTAAACAGAGGCGGTCCATCACCGAGACGGTAGTCTGGTCCAGGGGGGGGGGGGGGGGGTGTAACAGAATGCCCATGTATATAAATATGTAAAAAGAACGTTGTTAGTATTAAGGAACGCACGTGTAACGCTTGTCGCGTACCAGGTAGTTAGGGTCATAAAACCCTCGCGCTCGGTCAAGCACGCCCTCCGATTGGGCGGGCGTAGCTTCGCTAGTAGATATAAGTACAGCAGAAAAAACAGAAAAGTCAGTTAAAAGTTCGCTCTCGCAAGGGAACAACTCCTAGAGCATCCCCGAACAGCCAGAGAAATCGTTCCTTCGCGGACACGGTACTCATATCGTCCATGCTCTCTTTCCAGAAGGAAATCGTTCCTCAGCGGACACGGTACCTTCTTCCCTACCTACCTCCTAGCTGGAGAAATCGTTCCCCCGTGGACACGGTACTCCAGCATCCTACGCTCCTTCCCGAGGGAAACCTCGAATTCCGGCCTACAACCCTTACCCCATCTGCTTTGTGAGACTGTGATGGACCTCACTCTTTTCGGCACCCATCGGCCGGAGTTAATTTATAAAATCGCGACGTCCACCGAGCGTTCACAACACCGGTACGCTCGACGCGTGTGTGTGAGAAGCGTCGTTATAGTCTTTATTTTTCAAGTGTGCTATTTGTTTGCGTTGAGTTATGTATTTCTTTCACAACTAGGAGAACTCATTGAAATAAGGTCGGTCTATGTTATGTTTATGTATTCAGATAAGGTACGTTATACATATAACTCAGAACTTCCACGCTAGCATAATCCTAACACTAGAAATTAAAGATAGCACGCATATGCTATCATTTTGTCTGGGAGTGTATATCCTTTCAGCCCCCACTTTCTCGTAGAAATTTGGTACACGTATTGTCATTATTATCTCAACGCGATAAAATCGACGAATTGAATTATATAACATCGCGTAACGGAAGATTCAGGTGGTACGAACAAAGTAAGTAAGTACCTCTGTGTTAGAGCTTCCTATTTAACGTTGAGGGCTTAAATGCTAAAAAAATCTTAACAAAACTTTTCTGTTCAAAACTTTTATTACAAAAAAGATCAGTTATTATTATATAAATATATTTTAATTTGGTACACTTACGTTGTTACATTTTATACTTAGTGCTATTTGTTCATTTACAAACATTTCTTAGTCCTACGTTCAATATGCACATTTTTATTTCAGATGAGCTTTCCAGGCAATTGGTGCGTAAAACAAGAAATGCCAATTGTACCTTGTGATAAACAATTTTTAGGTAGAGGGCCTCTACAAGATGTAACAACACAAAAATATGATTATACATGGAAGACCACACCGTTAGAATCAGATCTTCGTTACAATGATAACCTTACTTCTGGAGATGCACCTCTTGACTGTAAGTAACACTATTTTATTATTGGGTATACATTTAAGAAGACCACGATATTATAGAATCTGCATTAGTAACTGTTTTTCATTCAATAGTTTATAATTATGTTTTGTGGTAGTATCAATTAATGGAATATGGTAAGTGAACATAATGTAAATTTGACACAGGTCGCAACGCTAAGACAACTGTATTGCAACTCTAACAATTTGTTCCGTGGCATACCCACGGGACCTTGGCCATTAAAATCCGTTTTTTTGGCCTTCCTTTATTTAACGTTTCACACACTATAAGGCTCCGCTTCATAGCTTCATTGGAGTCTTGAATAGCACGGGTGGCTCGCAATTTGTACAAGGGACCATATCCGAAATGCAAATTGCCGGCACGTTTATGATACGCAAGTCGGTACAGCCGTTTTTGAGAGTCGGTTCCTTTTTAATCCTCTAAATACTATCTCTTAGAATTTTGTCGCCCTCAACGGCTAATTGTAGGTATCATAAACGTGAATTTCCAAAGGGGCCCGAGACCGGACCCAACGGCCATTGACCAAGTCAGGTCTCGGAACCTAAGCCTGGCGGAAATTCCACTTCGTGGTCAAATTCACGCTTTCCACCTCCACTGGCACTGCCTAGTCCGCACGGACTGCGTTTCGAGTGCACGGAATAGGTAGATGTCAGTGGATCCATCACCTGATTGGCCTGGCAAATTGCCAATCAGGTGACTAGACTGGCCCCCTGATTTTACCCGGTCCGGGAAATTAGTGGCGACGCGAGCCCACCAAAATATATAAAAGAGCGAGTATCAAAACTTCGAGGAAGTCACACTAGACTAATCTAACCACGAAGTCACACTAGACTAATCTAAACACGAGTCACACTCAACAGAACACAAATTATTATAACTTGTTAAACAAATATATTGTTTGTTACATTTCATCTACAAATTTAATCATCCTTTTCACGAGAAGTCGTCGCCGCCTCATCGCGGTGTCTTGCAAACAAGCAAGTTGTTGATTAGAAAATCGGACGGAGATTTACAACCTCCGTCGACCTCGGCTCTCAGTGTATCCCATGGTCGCAGCGTGACGCGTATTTCGTCAAAAACAGATTGTAAAAGTCGTTTTATAATTTTAAATCTCTTGCCAAATTTTGTAAAGATCAAATATATTTTGATTACATTCCAAAAGACAAAGAAAGTCACGCAAGCACATAAACATTTAATATATAGGCATTACTAGTGAAGCTGTTAACATTACACATATACAGGATGACCCTCGTAACATGACGATTTCAAATATCTCGTAAATTATTTGCCATATGAAAAAATGTTTCAGACAAGAGTTTCGTGGTTAATGTCTAATAACATTATCAACATGAGATACCTATTAAGCTTAGTAAACGTAAAAATCTTATTGAGGAAAGTATTACTTATTATAATGTTTAATAACAGTGAAAAGTATATCATTGGTAGTAATAACAGTTGTAGTAGCATTGCTTGTCGAGTTCGTCCACCAGATTTAATTCCACTCGATAATTTCCGTTAAGGAACATTAAAAAATGAAGTTTATCATGAGCCATCAACGACGACCGAAGACATGCAAGGACGTATTATTACTGCATATGTTGCAATAACTGTAGATATATTTGAAAATGTTTCTCGTTCGTTCATAAATCGATTACACAATTGCATTGATTGTAATAGACAACACTTTGAACACCGCTGGAAATGATAATTATTTTGAGAATATCTCAGTAAATATTAATTTTAGATCCTATTTCATGTAACATCTTTTCACGTAGAATTTGATGTTTTATCTAAACTAAAAAAAGAAAAAGGTGTTAGAAATTTCATTTAAAAAGCTGAATGTGGCCTTCATATTTCTATAAAAAAGACAAAAAAAATAAGAAATCGATTACAGTACTACATGCCTCCTTACAAGCCATACAACTGCTGTCTGAAATATTATTTCATATAGTAAATCATTATACAGAGTGACCCGTAACTCCTGTAACTCTCAGAAATGGGAGGTTGGTGAGGTGACTCTGAACAACTCTTTACCAAAGTGTTGGTTGAAGCTTCGTTTTCGAATTATTAACGAAAAACACTGACCAATCAGAGTGCGCGTAGAGCGCGTGCTGAACCACGTGAGAGTGTGGTTCTCAACTGCGCTGGGTCGTGATAGTGAACAAACGCATTGGCATAGTGTGTGCATCGAAGGAAGCATGTGGCAAATATTACATTGTCTTAAATTAAGAATAATATGGAATTATTTGTTATTCGTGAATTACAAATAAACTAATAAGTCGTTCAATAACTGTGTTGGATTCGTTATTCGAAAGGAATAAAGTGTTTTATTACTTATGAAAAAAATTTGTTTAATAGCATATTTTCAGGTGGATAAATCATGTTTTAAGAAAAACAATTTGGATAACTATTAGAAAAAGCTAATTAAACTTACCCATTCATCCACAGCTTCAACGGAAGTGGGTCGTTCACACTGGGTAATTGTGCCGATCCTGATTTTTCGAGACAATCTTCAACAGCTGATGTTACGGCCGGGTTGGTGAACTCACTTCACTGCACGATCCCTTTCATTGCACGACCACTTTTACTTTCCACTGTAAGATTTAGGGATCATCCGACAGGATTTATCGTTCTTGCGTGTAACCAAGAGGGTCTTAAATCAACGAATTAAATTTTTACACTGATTAGCCAGTGTTTTTCGTTAATAATTCAAAAACAAAACTTCAACCAACATTTTGGTAAAGGAAAATGTTGTTCAGAGTTTCTTCAGCAACCCCCCATTTCCGGGAGTTCCACTAGTTACGGGATACCCTGTATGTGTAAAATCGAAAATTCTTAGTCCTACTTGAGAGTTGCAACAAAGGGAGCAATAAACCACAAAGCCCGAGACGCGGATACGACCCTTCGAGAGAGGCCTCGATGATGTACAAGGCCCGCCGACGTGTCAGTCTTTTCGGGGAAAAACCCAAAGTGAAATATGTATTGGAGTTTTCTTTTCTATTTAATATGTGATAGTAATACTGTTAGGCGTATCCTGTAACAGGGTTTATGGCACCAGTCGAGTGGTCACGCGTTGCAGGCAATGGCTTTGTTAGAAGTAAACAAAGAGCGTTTACTGCGTTGCCTGCAATCAGCTCTAGGACCCCGGATATCATAAATCCTGGAATCTCCAAAGGACTAAAGTGAAAGTGGCTTCGCGTCCTCAGCTGTGGGCCACTTGGGGATGACGAAGTCCAGGCCCCGCGGAGGTTCCACAGGATTCCAGGAAGCCGTCCACCCAACACCCTCTCCGATCATTGTGTGCCCCTCTCTAAGTCAGCGCGCTAAGGGCGAACTGGAAGGAAGTACAAATGCACTGGAGCAAAGCTGATTGGCAAGAAACATATTTCGGAAGGGCCAATCAGCTTTTTGTCGTTTTGCGGAGTCTCCGCGTCACCGGGACCACGGAGACTCCGCAGATACCTTTGAATCACAGAAGAAGAAACATTGAAAATAGCTGCACAGCGCAAATATCAACCGAAGTTTATACTTAGAGAAATACAGTCCATTAGCCATTCAATAAAAACATTAGTCGGCACATCACGTGCAAATTTTAACGGGCCCTTGAAGAGAAGCTACCGATCAAGGCCCTAACAAATACTGTAATGCAAAGAAAAAGATATTTGAAATCTTAATATAACGTCATTTACTAAATGAATTACGTAGAAAACCTTACGGTATGCAAATACATACACCAGATATTTCAAAATGTTTTCACACGTTATATGCTTTACGTGTGGCTCTTATTCACATAGGAGACGAATACTACAAATACTGAGAGTGTAGAAGCGAATAATTCATGCGAATGATTCGCTGTGTAATTCAGAAGCAAAATTCTTTTCTATGAAAAATTATGTTTCGTATACGTGTATGGGTGTGCTTATGCGTGCACGCGTAAACTGGCAATTCTATTCAATGCCATTGAAGGTCCTAAGTTAGCTTTAAGAATATATTTATTTCATTTGTCCAACAATAACATTACTCTAATAAACTTTATTGTATTTGGTAATTCATAACTTTCTTAATTTAGGAAAATTCTATTTAAGAACAAAAGAAAGAGGATCCTATCTCTCATCTTCTGCAGCAGGTTTGGGAATTAACTGCTGTTTTTATATCATCTATGAGGTAATATTATCGATAGATTTTTTTTTTATCAGTGGTATCCCCTATAAGCCTATTTTGAAAAAGAGGTCGTTGCTTCCAAAAATCGGTCGAAAAGGGCAGTTAATTTCCAAGCCTGATCTGCACTAAAATAATCGCTTTAGTATTACAATATTCATATATTTATTGCAGGCTGTACTACTTACAGACTTTCTTATCTAGAGAATGATAAGAAGGAATTACTATCCTCTAAGAACTATGCACCTATTCGGACGTATTATCCATCAGATATTCCAATGAAATCTGAAACTATTATGCAGTTGAGTTATCAGCCTGTAGATGCTGGAGCCCCAGTTAAGAAACCATGGAGCGAACAGCCTGCTTATCATCGTCCCGTACTTCCAATTGACGATAACACTACTTATAATACAAGGTTCACCATTTTATTTTTATTTTCCATTTTCGTTTTATTAGATTATTAACTACTTTGGTTATTAGCGACTATTGTAATTATTATACTATTCTTCTCAGTAGATGTGTTTCTCTATCTTTTTATTCTTGAAATTGTTCTTAAGCGGTGGGCAAATTTTAATGCTGATGGTTACTGCTCAAACAGTATAAACAATATATCGAACAGATGTTCTACTATAATTGTCTGATCACAGTCATTGCAGATGTAGGTACTCGGTTCTTAGGTGGGTGATTTTCGTGTAGACGATTCTCAGACTACCACCTGTTTTGCCCTTGATAGTTTACTCAAATCTTTGAGTATTTAGAAGGAGCTATCGGAGAGGTTTCTTATATGTAACAGTGCAATATTATTCCACTCTGATTCCCAATTAGGTTTAGATTAGTGATTCTTTTTTTCTGTATTAATTTTGCATGGGTCTCCAAGATTTGTAAGATACTATCATTTGTGGTCATTTTTATTCTTGACTGATGAAATTGTATTCGAGAGTCGGACAGTATTGCTAGATTCTGATAGTATTCCTCGTTTGCTATGGTAAGTTGCACTTGCTTGATAGCCATAAGTTTCGCCGAATCTTGCATATTCAGTACCCAAATGATTCTTTGAACCGTCCTTATATATCACGTTGACGCCTGCATGACCCACCGATGGGTCATGCTCGATTGTTCCGTAGGGCGGCATGCATCGCCGATGGGTCACGTTTGTATATCAAAAAGTGATTTCAGATTCGTTTTTAGATCGTCCAGATCTATAAGAATCACTTAGTGGGTATTGTCGCTCGAAAATCATGTTGAGCAGTATAATCTGACGCTACGCCGCCACACGAAGCACAGCACAAATTCGAACGCCGCCCCACAGGGAGAAACCTAAATATCGGCGCCGGCGTCAACGTGATATACGAGTATATTCCTGGTACTTATATAAAAGTTTGCTAGTTAGAGAAGTAATTAGATACTTCACGGTTAGTATCTATTTTTAGATAGAGCAAGAGGTCATGCTGACTTGGATGTGTGGTATTGCCCAAAGTAGGGACTCTGGTATTCTTTTGTAGATGCCATCGGAAAGTTTAATGTTTAGTTCCTATTCTATGCTATACAGGGTGTTCAGCAACTGTTGGGAGAAAATTCAAAGGATAACTCTTGAAGCCAATAAAAAATGAAAATCAAGAATAAAAAAATTACATTCGAAACTTAGTTATGTAGTTATTAACGTTTAGTTATAAACCTCCTTACATATTTAGTTATTAACGTTTAATTATAAACCTGATTACACATCAATGTGAGTGTGTGTCGTCGCGTGCGTAGATGTCCCTGTGGGTGTGTCGGCTGCGTGGTTCCACTGAACACCACTCACGCACTACACTGTTACCCGTCAATTTAATATTGGGCAACTATTTCGAACGAAGGGCAGAACACGATGTGTCGAGTGTTCTACCGTCGAATACCCGTATGTCGGATTCGACTGAATGTGGAATCCGCCTCGAAAATGCGCGACGATGAGGTTGACCGAAGAAAGAGTTTTATATCGTCCCGAACGATGGACGATGACAAGAATAAGATAGCAAAAACGTTAGAAATCCCGAACGATGGATTCTAACGATCGAACGTGTATCGATTGCCTGTTAACGGACGTATCGACAGTCAACGAACGACTGTGTTATCTTTAATTCTCGATAGAGACTATTCTCTCGAATGGTTAGAGAACGACTCTTAATGACGACTGGTTACGATTGCGTCTAACGTGCGAATAGCTAGTCAACGAACGACTGACTCCGAAGACTTCTACCGTACGAATCTTCTCTTCAGCAGCTCGCTCGATCGCTGCTAAAGAGGGTGACACGCTGATTGGTAGCAACCGAAATGTTAATTACCAATCAGCATGCCTAACGGATATCGCGAACACCCTTCCAGTGCGCCCTTAGCGCTCTTTTTCCTGGAAAAGTGGGGCGATACCTGCTCGGACGCGCGATGTGCCGAAGGTTTGGCAACGGTCTGGAATTTCCGCCAGGTCCGATACAATGGTTCTTTACACGTTGAGAATCCATTGTCGAAATGACCGTTAGGAAACCGTTCGTTTTTATAACACGTCTTCGGCTAATGAGAACGAAAATTAACTTTACGCGACCGTTTTGTAAAGAAAACTAATTTCTCTCGGCGAGAAATTCACAATAATATGAACAATGGAATTCGTTGTCTCAAAAATAGCCTTTTCTTCGCGATCGTGTCATAAACCGTGCCAAACAAAAGATCGACCAGCTTTCTGTTCCTTCGGACGGAACAGTGAGCACGCCTAAGCGGAGAACGACTTTGATCTCAGTAGCGAGACAGTGTTATGTAAACTGAATAAACTTTGATTTTCCTTATAAAATAAGAAATTGGGTACACAATTGGTATTATAATCATCCAATAAAAATGTTTTGGAGGCAAATATCTATGAATAGAAAATAAATCAAAAGGTTGAAATGGAATTTAAACCCTGTTTCTATTCGCGTGTGATATATTGTTACAGAATTTATGGGTGTTAAAAACCCAAACAATTACTACAAAGAAAAAGAAATATATAACAGAATTAAAAGTATAGAATTTGCTGCTAATACATTACAACTGATCGATGGATACATTTGCTTACAATTATAATTACTGATACAATTGAAATTTAGAATTTAACAATAATACAACTGAAGAATAGTGCACAAAGATAATAAATTTAGAAATTTAACTAACTCACTAATTTCTATTGAATGTATATATTTTCGGTTATATGTTGGGTATATATACATATATGTAGTATTTTCTTTCTTGGTCAAAATTTGCTCTACGGTTATTCTTTTGCTTATAATCCTTAGCTTTCCAACTGCAAAAGAGCAAGTTGATAAACTACAAGTTGACTTATTCTTTGAGTAATACGTAAATTATACATATTCTGCAACTGCTGATAGAAAACAAAAGGGATGATTCTAGAAGACAATATAAGACAAAAATCAAAAATAAGAAAATTGTTATTAATGTTTAGAAATACCATTGTAGCCTAGCAAACCACCTTATACCAACGAATATAAATCAAGAGAAGACTTGGAATGTACAATGATCCTTAAACTTAATGACATATGGTTAGCATTCTATTCCATATGAGTCATCAAAAAGAATACAGAAATATTTGACACTGTAAACGACATTAATGACTTGTATGGTACTACTGCTTGCTTTACCATATCACAGGCATATGTCGAAAAGTTCTACAAATGTATATTCCATTTTGCAAACTCAACATATAGTATACATACAACAAGCATAATACACATAAACTTTTGATAAACAATTGTTAGAACACTATAATATTTACACACACCAGCAAGTATAAAACGGAAATTAAAAAGCACAGGAAATTGGAAAAGACTAAAGAAAAATGAATAAAATTTTATTAAAAGTTTATAAATGCAAACGCATCAAGCACTTCCTCAAAAGTTTATCTTTCATTGTGGAAATTATACTGTCCTTTCAAAGCTTCCACTGTTAACCTTCCAACAATTTTTAGACACATCTGGTGGCTATCGTTTCAACTTTCTCCATTGTAATACCCTTGCTTAAAAGTCTTTTATATTTAATATTCCAGATATTCAGACTGTTCCTTGTCGAGATAACATAGAAAACAGAGGTATTCACAAAGAAAGCTAAATGTAAATTTTTCTTTCTGATCAAACATTCTACCACCACTACTGCATCATGTTTTAACCAGTTGCAAAGTATTTTTCTCTTAAGGAAGCCAATGGTACATTTTCTGATTTTTGTAAAAAGCTAGAATAACTTTGGGTGTATAGAATTATTTCGACAACGAATGTGAAGCTTTTCAAAAGTTATTTCACGGATAAGTGAACATAGTGCTTATTTTAATTTCATTCTTTTAGTTTATACAATCAGCTAACTAATTTTAATTTACCGCATGTTAGTACAACTTTAATATGTAAGTTATAAATTATTGTTTATAATTTCTTTATTTTTCTTGTTTTTTACTTTTTGTCACTTTTTTATTTTTCGTCGTACGTAACTATGTATGTCAGTGGTATTCGCGCTTTAAGGATGATCCTAAAACATTTGAAAATGATCTAAGAGAAGAGTGTCTGTTAACAAGCAGAACAGTTGAAAATGAAGTACATGCACTTTTCATAAAAGATCGTTGTGCAATTATTGAAATGTTATCAGAGGAGTTGAAAATAATTGTAGGAAGTGTTCACTCTATCATTCGTGACAAATTTAGCAAAAAAAGAGGTTTGGACAAAAGTTCTGCATGCTCTAACAGTTGAACAAAAAGAACAACATGTTGAAACATCTAATGGTATGTATATTTTCTAATTACTTATGCGTAAAAATTCACAAAATGGAGAACACATAAATTTTCTCCACTTGGAAATCACATAGGATGCATTTCGGTATGTTCTTATGGATTTTGGCGAGTAGACAGGTTTCATGTTTAATCTGTCTTTTTTTTTTTTAATGTGTCGTAGAATCATTTATGGTGCAGAATGTCAGTTTTCTTTTTTACCGTCTTATACTGCTATGTGTCTTTGGGTTTGAGGACTACTGTATCCCTGGTGTCCTCTCATATTTTTAAACATTAGTAACTAAACAACGAAATCTCAAACTCAATCTTTTTGTGCTTGATTTTCGTCTTATATCAGCTCTAAGATTTACCCTTTCATTTTCTACCAGCAGTTACTGAACACTCTGTATACTCTGTAACAGAATAATTTTGAGTAACTGTTATGCTGGTGATGTGTCCGAAATCGTTTTGTACAGGTGTTTAGGTAAACAGTTTTGTTGGAGGTTGTTGAATTTTTCATTGCCTAAATAGCACAAATTTTTCTTCTTATTTTAAGTGGGAATTCATTGATTTATTTAAGGATGCTTAATGTAAGGCTGGTTCTAAATGCTCCAACAATTTACCGTATAATCTACAGGGTCTAATAACTTAAAAAGCAAACGACTTGCAGAGTCATATGTAATCATTATTAGATCTGATTAGTGCTTTGTACATGTTTATTAGAATGTTTTGATCTGCAATGCAAAGCATATTTTGTTACAATGAGTTTTAGGATACTGAGGTAGGAGAAATGTTCCTTCTTTAGTTTCATCATATGGTTTTTCTACGTCACTTTTGAATCAAATATTATTCCTAAAATTTCAACAGCTGAGCATAGTTTTGTCTAAGTATAGTTTTACATTGCCTTGTTTCTTCTATCTAGAGGAAACAATAACTTCTGATTTGGTTTGAGAGAACTTGAAACCTGAGAAGTTTGATCACCTGTATAGTTTAGTTAATATACTTTGCAAGATCTTCTGTATCGTTTGCAGACTTTTTCCTTTGGATATAATCATCAGGTCATCAACAAAAAGGGAATCTTTCAGGGTGGGGACATTAGTGACATGGTTTCGTTAATTGCTATTAAAAGGAGAGTAACGCTTATAACTGAATCTGGTAAAATACGGTTCTGAATTTTTATGGGATGCGATATAACAGTATTGTTAGTTATAATACTTATTCAGCGCGCACGTTTTGTAATTTGTAGTGTTTTCAAATTATCTTTATCATGCGCTTCAAGAGGTAACTTAATAGCGCCTAAATATTTGGAATGATGCAATGAATGATACAGTTAACCTTTTATAATAACCTTAACAATCTCGTTTACTTTAGTTGCAGTACGAAAATACACTTTGACGGTTGAACGAATGATTTTACAATTGTTTAATACTAGTTGATTTTTTTTATCTAGTTGTATTTTTAAAATCTATCCTGTAACGTTTATGTAACACTCACGAGACACTTTATCGTAACACGACTGTTTACAATTTTCGCATTCGCGGTTTGTCGATCGCAAACGTGAATTTCCAGTCAAGAGCAGACGGCACACGGTGCTCCGGTGAGAGCCCTCAGGTAGGTCGCGCTGAAACGATGGAGCGTCGAGGAGAGAGGGAAGGGGCTGTCAGAGGTTGCAGGTTGGTAGGAGCCTTGCAAAAAGAGTCATGAACCACGTGGGCTATGTCTGCTTCTCCAAGGAGGATAGTAGGAACGATAGGAAATAGCAAAGGTGCTGTCAGGGACGTCTTTCTTTACTATGCAAGGAGTACTGAGGTACCGGTCATCCGTGGAATCTCGGTTGCCTCTGTGTTGGAGTGATCGGAAAGAATTGCCGTTTCCATACGGCGTAACCACTAACTTTACATTGCACTACAGAGAGCTAAGCTGCGAAAGAGTCGTCTGCTCTGTTAAATGTCAATATCAGAGATGATTGTCAAATATCGACTGACTTTTCCTTTTTTTTTTTGTGTTTATCTTCACCTGAAAGTTATGTAGTGCCGCCTGGAACAACTTCTCCTCATGCACTAAAAAGTATTAAGACGTTAGTTACCATTAAAATTTAAAATTGGAATGAAACCATGCAGGAGCTTGAGAATCATGCAGGAAAAGTTGCAAAAAGCCTGCGAAACAAAGAATAGGCTAAGGTACGGGGCAAATGAGAGGGAGGGGGGTGGGAATCCATTACAATCTGGAGGCATAGAAAATCATAGCAAAGCCGGCGCTCGAACCTGAAGTAAAGCAAACAAGCAAAAGCAAACAAAACAAAAACAAATCCAATTCCGTCAATCCGCTCCCTCCCTAGTGCGTTCCAGTGGCACTCGTACCTTTAACTTGTATGGTAGAAGATGAGGTTTGAAAGTAGCTGTGTCTCTGACCAGTCTGTTGGGGTGCTCTTCAACTTTATATCCTGAAATTGTACGATTAATTAGTATATTGATTCGGTTGATTGCAGCTCTTCTGTGTAAGTCTTCCGTGGAGTGATCTATGGGTAAATTAAGTATGATCTTAAGTGCATGATTTTGGAGCCTTTGAAGGGAGAGGAGATGAGTGCGGGCGATCGAAGACCATATGTGTGCTCCATACAGCATTACAGGACGAATGCAAGTACAATACAAATGTATCTTGAGATGAAGCGGAAGTTTAGATTTGTGTCCTATTAGGACTCTAGAGGCCTGGAGGGCCCTGAGAGCCTTGACATGCCTGTCGGCCACCGCAGGACCCCACGTGACTCTCCGGTCCAGCACCAGGCCTAGGTATCGGGCAGAGTTGCTCCAGACAATATCTTTGTTGTTTATTTTTAGGGGAGGGAGTCTTTGACTGTTGCCCACATTGAGTTTTCTGGTGAAAAGAACTGCATTAGTTTTGTTGACGTTGATAGTGAGTTTCCAGTTGCCATAATAGTCAACCAGGAGGTCTAACTGTGTTTGCAATTTACTAGTTAGGTTTTCTATTTGCCAGGAGGAGACCAGAACGGCCGGGTCATCTGCGTAAAGCGCTAGTGAGGTGTTTGTTGTCGGTGGGAGATCGTTGATGTATAGTAGGAAAAGTAGTGGTCCTAGCACGGAACCCTGTGGGACTCCTGCTTTGATGTGGATCTGTTGGGATTTGTCGTTCGCTAATTGGACGTAGAAGGATCGGTCGGTTAAGTACCAGTGAATGAGTTTAATTAGGGAAGGGTGGAAGTTCATTTGGATTAATTTGTATGTTATCTCGTTATGCCAGACTGAATCAAAGGCTTTCTGCAAGTCAATGAGGACCATAGCGGAGAGTCTATTGGTGTTCATGCTGTGGGAGTGATGTTGGGCAACTCTGATTAATTGTTGGATTGTAGAGTGTTTGTTGCGAAATCCGAACTGTTGGTCTATTAAGATTTGGTGTTTGGTAATGTGAGATTGCAGCATTTTGTAAATAATTTTTTCGAAGATTTTATCATTCATCGAAAGAAGGCTGATGGATCGGTAATTGTTTGCGATCGTTCTGTCTCCCCCTGGCTTAGGGATTGGGACGGTTCTGCCCACTTTCCATTGTGAGGGGAAGTAAGATGCAATGATTGATGCTCTGTATATGTAGTAAAGTTGGAGGTAGATCCTGTGGGAGGCAAATTTGATCACGGCTGCGGAGATTTCGTCAGGTCCGGCGGCCGTCTTTGCTTTGAGTTTGCTAGCAAGATCTGCGATGATCTTGGGTGAAATGTGTAGAAGAAGCTCGTTTGGGGGGGGAGGGATTGAAATGTTCTTTGTAATGGAAGTTAAGCAGTGCACGATTGACCTCGACCTGCAGGGGGGAAGTTGTTAAGTAGGCACGATCGTGAACCGTTCTGAAATGATCTGCAAAGACTTGAACTTTTTGAGTGTTTAGTGCGATTACGTTATTGTGCTTGTTTATAAGAGAAGGTATTGTGGTCTTTTTCCTGACGATTTTATTGTAAATGGGCCAGAAGGTGTGATTCGAGGTACTTGCGTTCTGTATTTGAGTCTGGATTTCTTTTGTTTTAAGTTCAATGATTTTGGATTTGATATGTTTAGTGAGGGTGTTAGAATAGTGGAGGTATGTAGGATCTCCCCCTCTCTGCCATTTTTTCCTGGCTGCGTTGCGGAGGGCTATTACTTTTTTCAGTTGAAGATCGGGAGTGACAAATTTGTTACTGGATGAGACTAGTTCTGTTGCGTTCCGAAGGCATCTTTTGAGGGACTTGTTTAAGGTTAGAATGGCTTGGTCGATTCTGTTTTTATTCGTTAGATTGGTCTCCAGGGAAATTTTGGGAGACATGGTTCTATATTTATTCCAGTCGGTGACTGGGATTGAGGAGGTGAGATTTGAATTTTAAGAGAGGAGGGAGGTGGTTAAAAGGACTGGTCTATGGTCAGATTGTAGGTCGTCCACTGCTTCAGGTTGAAATTTGATTGCCCAGTTGGTATTATAAAAAAGTCGAGGGTAGACGGCCGGGAGTTTGGTCTGAAATGAGTGAAGGTGGGGGGAAAAATGAGATCGTATACAGCTTGATCAGCGTGCCTCCTTAGGGTTGTCCCGTTTCTGTTAAAGGTATGGTTGTTCCATGATTGATGCTTTGCATTGAGGTCGAATCCAGCTAAGAACGTGGTTCGTCGACAGAAGAGTTTGTTAAGTATGTCTGTTGTTATCCTGACTGACGGGGGGCAGTACACCGACATGAAAATTATTTTGGATGGAATGATTTTAATAGCAATCGCCTCCACATCTCCGGTATCTGGTAGAGGGAACGGAATGAAATTTAGGTTTTTGTGAATCATTATAGCTACTCCTCCGCGGGCGGTGCCGTCTGGCCTGTCGCGTCTGATAATATTGTAATTTTGTAGGGTAACAGTCTGTTCACCAGTGAGCCAGGTTTCTTGCAGAAGAGCCACAGAGACATTGTTGAGATTTAGGAACAGCTCTAGTTCCGTGAGTTTGTGTAGGAGGGAACATGCGTTCCAGGTAGTGAAGTTTCCCAGGGAGAGGGTTGGGGGGAAGAAGAGGGTTTATCCTAGGAGTTGTTGAATGGCTTCCAGGATCACCTCAATTTTTTTGAAGTTCGATTGACAGTTTTGGAATTTATTTTTTAAGCTAAAGAAGATAGGGAGGGCTTTCATACAGAGTTGAGTTAGGAAGTTGGTGAATTCACCTTGCTGAGGAGGTTGCTGTTCTGGGGCACGTCCAGAAGCAGATTGGCGATGTGGGGGAAGGACGGTACCAACGAGTGTATCCCGGTATGATCTAGCTTGAGTTTGGGTAGAAGGGGAAGAAGTACTGGTTGAGGCTTCATTAAATATGGGGAAGCTGCGATTAATTGGTCCTCTGGGGCCTGAAGTGAGTGGGGGATGTGATTTATAGTTTTTCCTATGGGGAAGATTTATCTGGGGTGCAGTCCGCTTTGCGAGGTAAGCAAGTAGGGGCGGACATTGGGAGAAGTTTTCTGTGTGGTTGCCACACAGTTGACGCATTTGGGGGGGGGGGGGGAGAGGTCTTTCTTGCACTCCGCAGTAGCATGAGGCAGACCACACTTCACACACTTGTGGTCCCTGTTGCAATTGGACGAGGAGTGTCCGAAGGCTTGACATCTATAACACTGGGTATAAGGTTTCCTATAGTTGAATTTCTCCGAGTACACTCGGCAGTAAAATACATAACTGGTGTGGTTGATTTGAGTAAAGGAGGTGGAGGGGGGAAAGGTGATTTTATATAAGCAACGTCCGTTGCTTTCGTTGAAAACGTTGGGTTGAGGCCGACGTATCGGGTAACACAGGTGCTCACCGGGCTTCGGTGAGTTCCTGTGTCGCATTGGTAGGGAGGCGGCGCCGCTGTACCACCACTACGACGATAGTGAAGACACGGCACAGCACACGTTGGAGGCGTGCCCAGCTTGGGACGCTGAAAGATGTGTGCTGGTGTCGGTCGTGGGTAGGGATCTCTCTTGTCCAACACTGCTGCGGCAAATTGCGTTTGGTGGAGTGAATACAACTTCAATTTTCGGTGACACATAAATCAGGTCCTATCTCACCGATAACATGGATAATGTTTGCTTTGAGATCATCAACAGATGTGGGCTAAAACATAAGTGCCAATGACTCCACCAGTAGAAAAACTACACCAAACAATAACTTTCTTTGGGTACAATAATTGTTCGACTACTGATTGAGGATTAGCCTCTCCCCAAACTCGGCAATTGTGTTTATTAACAAAGTCATCCATCCAAAAATGAGCTTCATCATTGAAGAGGTTTTTTTGTGGCGAATGTTTCTCGAATTGAACAAGAACTTTGATAATAAATTTTAATAATTTCAACATGTTAAGCAACTGAGTATCTATCTATGATGATATAATAGGCACCACTGCATACAAATATTACATGACTCTGACAATTGAATAACAAATGTGGCAGCTGTGACAACGACAGATTTATCACTCTTATTGGAAAACCCTATACATAGATATTGTCTGGATATTTGGTGGTATTTATGAGTTTGTGCTGCTGGAGGTGATTGCAGGAAGGGGTTGATCATGCATTTGAAGATTCTTAGTTTCTTAGATTGAGAAATAAAATTTCTAAATAAGATTTTTTGTTGATATTTTTAATTATTATTCATATTGTATTTATTGGGATGTGGTTAGTAACAGTGGATACATACGTTTGCCTGGACTACCTCTTGTTTTCTTCAACTTTTTGGCAGAAATCTGCTCGTAGTTTTGGACATTTATTACGTTTTTAGTAGTAGATTGTTTCTTTACTCTGTTAAAGGCTTTATGGTTTTCTTTCACGGTGGTTTCACAATCTTCGTTCCACCAGAGTATGTCTTTTTCTGTTAGTTCTTATTTTTATTAATTCGAAGGATTTTTGTGTCGCTGTTATAATAGTTGTTTCCGGAGTGTTTGTTGCTTGATTTATAAAGTTAGGATCAATTTTTTGTTTTGGAATTTCCAGAAGACTTTTTATTGATTAGTACGTGTGTCAGTCTGTTTTTTTTTTTTAAGTTTCATTTTGGAGCAAATTAATGTTTTGGTGGTGGGATGAAGTCTTCACCAGTTTTATTGGTAGGTGATCACTGTGTGGTCATCTAGGATATCCCATTCATGTGTTGTACTCGCCTACTGTTACAATTGTTAGGTCTATTGTACTCAACTTTCTGATATTGACTATGAAGTAGGTTACATTTTCTGTATTGAATACGATATATTTTGGGTTTTCGAGCAGTTTCTCTATATTTTTTCCATGGCCATCCATCTTGCATAAGCCCTAGAAATGATAATGACTATTAAAATCACCCATTGGTAAAAGTGATAGTGGAAGTTGATTTATCAAATTTTTTAAACTTACTAGATTTAATATTTATCAGTTGGGAATGTATGTATATATTACATATGTGAATTGTTTTTAGAAGTGAGACAGTTACTGTGACTGTGTTTAAGTGTGTGTTGACTGTACTTCAGTAAAATTGAATTGTTCCAAGATTGCAACATATACATTTCTATTTGAGAAATCCTTAAAAATTTGTATAGGTTCGTAATGTAAGTACAATCCACCAATATCCCACTGTATTATTTACATACAATAAGGACGAACCTAACTCAAGTTTCTTTTATAGTTATTGGCATCACTATCTAACTCTGATGACCAGGTGTTAGTTGGAGTGCTGTTTAGAATTTCGTTGATTTTGTTGTACAATCTGCATTATCTATTTCCCTGCTCTGTTTTTGTATGTAAGGGATGGGTTTTTATAATCATATCAATCAAGGATTAGGTGTTTCTGTTTTTGTGGTAGCTTAAGAACTGTTTGTCTGGCTCTATTCCGCCCGTAATGGAACAGGCGCGTTTATCGTCCTCCGTTCGGTACAGTTTATAACACGATCGCGGAGAAGGGCTATTTTTGAGATTTTCGATTTTACAATACCGTTTAACGTTTCGAATATTTCTCGCTGGGAGAATACCTTAATGCCAAAAGTCTAGAAGTCTTTCGTTCGTCCTTAATAGCCGAAGATGTCGTAAACTTACAGTCTCCATACAACTACAGTCTCCACGGGACTGTACAAATTTCGATTGTAACTCACGTGTATCGAAAAGCCCAGAACTTGACTGAAATTCCAGCTCGTGTCAAACAATTGACATTTCGTGCGGCCAATGAGGTATAGCCCTACTCTTCTCAGGAAAAACGCGCTAAAGGCGCATTGGAAGGGTGGTCGCGGATCTGACCGACACGTTGATTGATAATTAGCATTCTTCGTTGCAACCAATCAACGTGTTATTTCTTATTGGGAGTGTTTGAACGGTTATTAAAAAGACAGTTTTCACGTCACCAGTGAAAATTCGATCAGGTACCAGTCGAAACAGTTCGTCGGTAGACACGAATACGTAAAGATCTAAAGATCAATATAAGAGTCTTCCTGAATTCTGAAATTGTCGACCGTTTCGAGACGTTTAAATTGCAAGTCCATCGTTCGGGACAATTAAAACAATCACCCAATATTAATTTGGCGGGTGACCGGTAGTACGCAATTACGATACGAAAATCGCACGCACGCGCCACCAGACTTGGTGTCACGTGCATCGGAAGGTAGAGATCGAATTCTATTGATTACTGTTAGATTTTTAATAGTATTATAGTTGAGTAAACGCACCGAGGTCATACGCATCACGCTCATGCTACTGAGGCGTTAACACCGAACTGAACACCGAACAAAAAATGATTCGAAACAAAAACGAAACCCAACACACACATACACACCACTCAGCACTCATCGCCCGAATGCATACGGTACACGATCACCTAATATACAGGAATACAGAGAAATAAAACATCATAGTGGTCCAAATATACAATTTATACTGTGGATAGGTAGGCTAGGGTATTATAAATAAACGCCTCGTGAATACAATTCCACTGTTCTTTATTTTTATTATACTTCGTGATAGTTCGCGTACGGACAGTTTCGTGGCGCGTGTCGCGGTGTCTTAGCCGTAATCTCCCTTGCCGCCTCCTACTTCTGCTTTTTAAGTCATTCCCCGGAAAAAGGGGAAAGGGTATAGAAGGAGATGCAATTATGGAAAAGAAGAGAGAAAATCGAGAAGTAGGGGAAAGCGTAGAAATCGTGGAGAAATTCGGAGAACGAAGGACAGCGGAAAAGAGTCATAAAAAGTAGGGAAAGTGAAGAGGTTTGGGAGGGCCTAAGGGTGGACACTAACCAGGCCTAGACCAGGCCCTGGAGCAAGCGTGGGAAATGTAGAAAATGAAAAGGATGAGAATAAGAAGGAATAGGGATATGCAGTGGCGTATGCGGTGCCATGACCGCTACAATACAATAGTTACAATTATTTTGGTGGAAATGAAATATTGTGATTGGTTCATTGACTCATGTGTGTAGATTTGGAAAAAAAGGGGTAGCTATTGTACACTCGCCTCTGGATATCTTCTATAGGAAAATCTGAAGGCGTTGGAGAATAACAGTTTTGGAGCGGCTTAGTCTGTCTCACATTGTGACCAGGTGGTTACAACTCGCGATGTTCCTTAATAAAACAATTTGTAAAAGATTTCTGCGGGCTTTGGAGGCTCTTGGGTTCATAAAGCGATAGCAGTATAAGTCGCTTATTATTAGTCGTGATATTAGTATAAGTGTCACTAGATTGGTGAAGCTTTCTTCTGCCGTTGTGGATAGCGGTCTTTTGGTCTTTGTTTCCGTTTGGTTTTTTTATTTCTGTTTCTATGGTGACCTTGTTGATCGGCTGATCAGTGGTTCAGATAGTAAAGTGCGGGTTTATATTTGTATTAGTTTGGAAGCCGTTGTTATTTGTGTTGTTATTCTCTATATGGACATTATTTAGCAATGTGCCCTTGTTTGCATATGAAGTAGTCCAGTTTATCTGTAGTAGAGAATATTCAACGAGAATATTCTAATTGTGCCATCCTATGTAATCACAAATAAATTTGGAAACTTCTTGGCATCATTTTGGTTTTACATAGACTTGTTGTTTGAAATTTAAGATGTGTGTGAATTCTGGGTCTATTGAGTATATAATTTTGGAACACAGTTTAATGTTATGCTTTATGAACTGGTTTCTGATTGCAGAGTTAGCAATTATTCGAGCTACATTAGACAGTATGATTCTTTGAGCAGGTATTATATATTATATATTATTTATTAGATTGTATATTATTGTTAGTTGTTATTGAATTGTACTTGGAAGTTTGTTTTATAAATCTATCTTTCTTGTCAATGTACGTAAATGCTTTTCTATTTGAGGTCCGAGAAATGTATCTTACATATTTAGGATCTATAATACAATACTTTCGACAGCTTCAGCATAATCTTTTATGGTACCATAGAATTTTGGCTTGGCCTTTGAATGGTCTATGGTCGTATTTCTGAGTTGACTTTGAATTCTGGTTCATTTCTGATTTTGGTTTGATGTACATTGATAATCAACGGTAAATTTTTGTAGATAGGAGTGTTGTTTATGTGTTGGTTCTTTTGTCGAAACTCTGATACGCAGCAAGATCAGGTTGCACTCTATGTAGGGGACAACTAGACAATGCTCTCTGACTTCCCCGTGCACTCGCCGCGTACAGTCGGGAAAAAATATTTTTGCCGAGTCAAGATTTGACTAACGTTTAATTTATTCGAACTTGTAACTTTGTACTCTTTTTAAAATCATAGAATATAGTATTGCTAAATTATATTCGGTCATTTCAATACCCATTCTGAGTGATATTAGTAATATAACAGAAAGATCTGCAAAAATATACTTCTACCGTTCGAAGTATATCGACGAATCTGTAAGGACCTTGTATTTACCTTTATCCTAAGTGTCCATCATATTGTAGGATTTGGTTTGATGTGAATAGAGTGGAGGTTTCTTACTCACTGCTTCGATTATTTTTAAAGTGTATATATGCGTATATTGAATCCGATATAAATTAATTAATAACGCGACTTAGAAATCTAAATTCATAATTCTCGCTCACTATTCTAACTCACTGTTCTCACTGATTTTTTCACTCACTCATCTCACCGACTCTTTTTACTGACTCGAGCGCGCTTCTTTCACCTTCGTTTATTCCTGTACCCCCATGTTCTTTCTTTCTCTAATTCCTTATTTCTTTCATTATAGGTAGACACTCTTCGAAAATACACATTTTATGCTCGGGTGGTCACGCATTCTCCGTTTACACGATATTCTCAAGTACTCGGTTCAAACACTCTTCTTTTGCATTCCTATCTCTCTAATTCAAGCACTCTTCGTTTATGCAACTATCGCTTCGTTCCAAACACTTTCAGACATTCTACCACCCCTACAATATTAACAATAAATGTTAATCATATTCTGGTTAGTTTCATAATGTTTACGAGGTGTTAGCCGTACAACGGTTAGTTCGAATTTCTTATCTATTATCCCGCTTAACTACAATATTATCCCAGTTTAAATTATAAATCAGATTTTAGAAAGGTAGATAAAACTGGGGGTCATACTACTATCCTTTCTTCTAATATATGTTATCAAAATTTTTTAGCATAGAAAAACATACAGTAAAAATACGAAACTTGAATTTTCATAGACTATAACTAGGTCTTTAACTTTTTTTTTAGCTTTATCCCACCTGGTATACTGATTCCGTAGTTGTGGCATTTTTGTTCCATTCGTCAACAACAAAAATATTAAGGTAATTTTTACAGGTTGCAATATTACATACTTACTAAATTTAAAAGCATAAGTTCATTAATATATAGTACATGAATGTTTGAAAAAGTTAATTACTCTGCGGAAAAATTGACTACTATAAGAATCAACGATCTCCAGAATCAAATTTTTGTTCATGCAATTGCAAGTTATTATGTATATAATAAAAGTGTTATTACTTTTAGAAAAAAAAAGCAAGTATCACTGTGTGATACTATATTAGAATTTACGGATACTGACCGATCAGGTTAATGTTCTCAGTGCTTGTTACATCTCGAATTTATCGCAGGCACACATGTTTTTGTGCTGATGCACACCTTAACCTTGCTTATCGCTAGGAGTTACAGAAATGAGAGACACTGACCGATATTGAGTTTCGTTTCACAATATACAGAGTGTTCCATGATAAGTGCCGTTTAATATACACTGATTGTACGTTAGATGAGAGAATAAAAATATAAAAAGATTTTTCTCATCATTTTTTATGTAGAATGTCACTGTTAAAAAACTATTTTTGTTTTGATATTATGAAAGTATAGAAAAAAAAAAATAAGTTCAGCATATATATACATATACACCTATCCCCCGATTTACACTGAAGATAGGTTCCTTAGAAAACCGTGTAAATCGAAATCGTAGATTTGTATACGTAAAACCGTGTAAATCGAAAACAAACTAAAATGTGCATAATTCGGTAATTTATTTCAACGTAAAATAAAACTAAATAGGTATACCTTTCTGCTGCTAAAAATTTACTGCACTAAATTGTAGGGGACAAAGTCTGAAATAACTTAAAATGTTAAGAAAACTAGGGAGAGACACGGAAAAAGACTGGCGAGAGACTGTCGGGGCGAGACTCCGGCTTGCCTATCTGCCCTCGCTCGCGCGCCTAAAAAGTTGAATAACACGATGCCTTTTCGCGCGTCAAGACTTTGGCGTGAGCTCACGCCACGCTCGTCAACTATCCCGGATCTTCTCGATCCGGGCCGGGGGCAAACTTAAAAACCGTGTAAAAGTGAAATCGTATAAATAAAGTACCGTGTAAATCGGGGGATAGGTGTACAATATGTATCTTTGAAATGACCTTGTCAGAATTTTTTAGTAACGATTAATGGCAAGATCACACAAAAAGGCTGTTTTCGAATTTAGGATTTTCATTTATTCTTTGCATGCTTTAAAGTACATCTCGGCGAGGGCCGACGAAATTGCATTATTAGAGTTTTTAGCGTTCTGTGCCTCTCGCGCTCAATAGCTTAAAAACATGCCATAAACCTCAGGTTTTCGAAGGGTACATTTGTATGTAACTGTCTGCTAACCGATGGATTATCTGGAGGAATTTCTAAAATTATTATAAACATTCGTCCACCCCTTGGAATCATTTCTCGCTCTTCTAGAGTGAGGTACGCTAAGGGTGCACTAGAAAGGATTTGCGAGATAATTAGGCACGCTGATTGGTAATAAATATTGCAAAACATTCGCTAATCAGCGTAAACCTACCTCAATGCATCTCAGGCATGGACGAGGCTTGAGACGATACGACAAAATACAAGTAACGGTCAACAAGAGAACATCTAGAAAAGTTCAGTAGTCACGCGGTCATCAGTTTGTTATAAAGTTCTCAATTCGTATATCGGGTGATCTTTCGTTTGTTATTTAAAGTCGGCACAGCACTTGCAAATTCTACAAAGCTGGAGAATATTTCTTTTTGTAAAACAGTCGCGAGCGCTAACAGACCTTGAAATAATTTAAAATCGTAAGTACGAGAAAGTTTTAACACGTTGAACGCCAGGGTAATTTTACGTGGCTTGCCTCTAGCGCCAACATGAATTTAAGGCACGTCGTAATGAGCCCACAATATTTAAGCATACATGTTATATTAGGTTGTCTGGAAAGTTCGTGCCGATTTTTGATAGGTAGCGTTTGAATATATTACAACATATAAAATTGTATGAAAACATAAAGTTCGCATGTATTCTGAAAGATTATTGTTTCACGTGTCTTTTAAAAATTTATTCGTTGTAATTACTAGTTTCTTCGCAGTGTTATACTGTCTTGAAGATGGAAGGAAATAGAGTACACTTTTGACATTGAATATTTTTCTTTCAACGAAAAGGGAAAAGTACTGGGAAAACATCAAACGAGATATGTAATGTCTAAAAAGGCGGTAGCATATTAGAAAAAAATTCTTCGCAAACAGTTGACAAAATCTAGAAATGGGAGTTTCGATCTTAAAGAAAATAAAGAAACAAAGTTTTCGATAAAATGGAATTTCTCAATTGGCTGGAAAAACGATGAAAATTTGTAAAATTAAGAAATACATACTTTACAGAACAGAAAGAAAATTCTTTGAAGTATGAAATTGGCTTATTTACATAAAAATCGGCACGAATTTTTCGGACAACCCAATATATACGAATAAAACTATTTTTATGTATACTATCGTTGCATTAATTTCTTCACATCCTTGTAGTAACGATGATAATATTGAAACATTTAAAAATATTAAAAACTCGAATTATGGGTTTCTAATAATCTTGGCTTCGCCGATCACCGGTGACCCTCATGGCGCTTAGAACAAACTCAGTACCGGTCACCAGTAACTCCCATGGCATTCAAGGTGTTAAAATAAATCAGAATCGATGTTTGTGTTAGTTTTTACTTGTGTCTTTTACATATCATGTTCAAAATGTCCACTTTCAGCTACTAAGCACTGCTGTAGCATTATGTGAAATGAACGGTTGATCGTAAGTGCAATCGTTTCTGTTGATACAATGAATTTTCATCTTTTTTCGTGTCTAATCTGATCTAAGGGTATTTAAACCTAGTAATCTTGCAAACAAAGTAACCGAGACATCGATTTTCGTCTGTTTTAAAACCTTTTCGTCCTTGCAACTTTGGATTGTTTCAAGGTCATTTCAAAGACATATGCTGAATTGGTTTTTTTTCCTATACTTTTATAATACCAAAACAAAAATATAGTATTCCATTTGAAAAATACGAGATGACTTTAGTATGAGCTTGTAAAATTGAAGATAAAAATATTTTTCATAGTGACATTCTGCTTAAAAGTCACTGTGATAAAAGTTTTTTTGTACTTGTGTCCTATCACCTACTGTTCAATAGTTAAATCAAACGACACTTATCATGGGACACCCTATATATATTTTAATTTTATAAAATGATGAATACAAATTGACTTACAGGAATGATCTTGGTAGATTTTTACGCCCTTCGCTCACTTTCACTCTCTGTTTCGTTCTTTGTTGACCTCTCCTCAGGGTCATATTTTTAAAGACTTCAAGATTATCAATTTTCATCATTTTGACAAACTAGTTGAGATCAAGATAATTCCGACCATCTATAATATTATGACCTACACGTTAACCTTGAATACAAAAAGTCCATAAAAGTTGGATAATTTGTGCAAATAATGGAATAACCATGTTAGAAAGATTAATCCCTTGACCTACGATTTCTTTGGCTGATTGTACATCTAAGCATCAGCTATTCACCATTTTAATACCATTTTATAGAAAACACGCTAATGTTCTATAGATTAATTACAAGTACCAATCCTCAGTCTAATAAATTAAAAGAAAAAATAGAATTAGAAACGTTTGTTACTAATATAACTATCTTTGTCAAACCTCAGCTAGAATCTGTCGCGAGTCTAGCACGTTGTTATAGGGCAAAGGGTTAACGAAGGAAAATTTGTTTTAGCAGTAGCAGGTTTCGATTGTTCTCCTTTGAGTGATTTAGCACTGCTTGTTTTAAAAAATAACTGAACTATGCTGTCGAAAATTCGCAAAGAAGAATGGGTTTCTCTCAGGTTATCCTTTGCATACAGTCAGAATACTTGCACAAAGTTCCTTACTGCCCTACCGTAAATTAAACTTATTTCAATCCTTTCTGCTTCACTGTACAATCACCATTGGTTTACAGAAATAACGCTATTCCTTACAATTACCAACTCCAATGGATCAAAATAAAATTCTAAACTAATTGTAATAAATGAAAGGAGAAACTTGCGTATCAATGTGTAGAATTGATATTAATCAAAAGTATTGACATTGCTGCTACAAGAAGTGTTTATTGATATTAGTCAAGATTCAAGTGCATTTCTGAAAACATTAAGGAAGACTTGAGATTAGTTCATCCTTTTTGAGATTTTTCAGAATCTTCAAGTTAAAATTGGTGGACATTATTTTGAGCACTTGTTAAAATAAATATTTAGTAATTATACTTGATGAGGATCCACTTCATGGATTTTAATTATTTTCAAATATGTTATTAAGATCAACATTTTGGCTAAATATATAATTTTTATATAAACTTCATATTTTAGTATTTGATTGATTTTGTAAACTTTATCTTGAAATACTGCTCTGATCTGTGAAAAGCACTTTTTCTAGAAATGATCGATTCTGTTACAATTTCTGGAGACTCCAAAGGTAATAATTCCTTCTAGCAGCAGGATCATTAGTTTGGAATGTCTGAACTCATTGAATCCGATATGCTCAGTGACCTCATATTATTCGGTGCAGCATTGTATGTGAGATGGCTACATAACAAGCAATATTACATAGACCCTTTGATGGATGGGAACGTGCAAGAGTAACGACTTGCTCTTTTCTATGCCAATGCACACGAGGTCGAGTTTGCCTCTATAATCGCTAATAGGATTCAATAACAACTTTTTACTTACAAAATTTTCTGCTTTTATTGGATGCTTTTTCGTGTATGTAAGCTACTCTCCATACATTTTGTGTAAAAATAATTTTCGAATGCTTCATCAATTGCACAAAGATTTTGGTGGATATTTCGCACCATTATAAACATTCCCATGAATTGAACACTAGAAGCAATTCTAGTAACTTTGGCTTACAATATATTAGTGGTTTGTTTCTATTCTCATTACGATTGTCACAAATTTTTTATAAACATATACAATTTTAATTTTGCAATAGGAAGTTTAAAAAAGTTTTATGACACTTTAAAATGTATATGCTCAGAAATAGCTATATTTTGACTACATTTTATTTTCTTAGAGTAAATTTACAGTAAAAAAATACGAATTGGTGCAGATTCATTACACTTTTACCATTATCTTATAGTTCGGGTTTAGTGTTTCTGATTTTGTAAAAATCAAATGCTACTTGTTATGACTACTTCTATAATTTAATTTTGAAGTTCACAGATCGGCCGCATATAGTTTGCAGAGATTTAGTCCTAAAGATTTTCGTGATTGTTACAAGTTAAAAACCTTAATTATCAAAAGTAATTTATTACGCGTGGAAAAACACTGTTGATCGTTGTCGTAATTTCATTATATTTAAATGTATTCTCAGACAAAAGTCTGTGTATACCTAATTAGAATTTAATCAACATTCTTTCATCTTAACAAATAAGTTAGTAAATAAATAATATTTGCGTTATTCTATTTAGGAACATAACAATTAAACAAATCAACATAAACATAAACATGTTTCATTTAGGGGAAAATATTTTGAGTAACGTCTTTTCCTCTTGTTAACAAACAAGAAAATAACTTGTATTTACCTTTGTACTATACCCTGCTTGTAAACATTCTTCTGAATTCTTATAAATGTATGGAAACATTTCGATTTATTTTTTTTTTTACATTATTCCTTTTTCTTTAGTTTAATTGTTAAGAAATGAATGTATTGTAAATCATTTTTCTTTGCATTAATAGTATATTTATGTTCCTAAAGAAAATAGCGTAAATATCATTTAGTTACTACTTCCTTTACTGAAATTGTACAACGCTAAAAAAATTCTAATGCGGTGTACAAAAACTATTTTGGCTGATTGTGCAATATAACTCGCAGTGCAATTCGTTTGTGTCAAGTTTATTCACGTTCTTCCTTTCTTGAATTTTTATTACATATTATTTATTCCAAACTGAACATAATAGTAAGAAACGTACAAATTTATATACCATTAAAGAAAATGAAAAAAATCAGCAACGGTATCGTGATTCATTCAAAATCTGGTTGCTGCTACATACGTGCAACAGTTTTCAAAAAAAGGGCTTGCGTTACTTTATGTGGATTGTGCAGTATATTTGATATAGACATACAACTTATACTCCTACATGTTGCTTTTTAATAAAACACGAACTATTTGAAATTTTTTCAAGTTTTATTTTTTTTTAATTGAAAGTATGATCCATTACAATTATATGTGGAACAAAATATCCTTCAAATGTGCGCACCACGACTGCGTCTGCAGACATCAATTTAATTATTGAAATTTTCCATGACTTTTCGACATGTTGCTGGAGTTATTTCACTAATTACAACTCGAATGTTGTTTCTTAGTTCATTCATTCTTTTTGGTTTGTTACACATTAAGTTTTTTATGTCATTTACTATTATATACCTATGGAGGTATGGACCACAATCAAACTACCTTCATGTTTTACAGCCGCACGCAAATCTTTAATTTCTATCTCTGCATTTGCTTTTCTCGAAATAAAACTGTGTCTACCTAACCCAAAAGTATTATATTTAGATTGATATGAAAATATTATTTTACTCCAAAATTAACTGTCTTTACTTATGAATTCTTGATAAATCTTAATCTTTTCTTCTTATTAATATTGTTAGTACTCGTATATGGCTTCTTTCTCGGAACTCTAGCATTACAGTAATTTTCTCGTAAAACTTTTCAGCTTAATTCTCGCTATGCATCTTTATTAGAGTTATCTTTAACCACTGCTGCAAGTTCCACGGAAGAAGTACTTGGATTTTTCTGAATTTCACAGATCAAACCTTTTTCTTTTCTCTCTACTAGTTTCCTCGGGTGGCCTGAACGGTGCTTGGTTTTTACAGTTCCTTCAATGTTTTATCTTTTAATAATGTAATGTATCGTAGACTTTATAATGTATCGTATATTTTATAATTTTCCTATTTCTCCATAAGACATTTCTTCGTTATTCCATTTAACAATTAATTTTCTTTCATTTTTTGTAATTTCTGATTTTTTGGGACATATTTTTGTAACTATATCGCCAAGAATGCTACACTACGACTAGCGCTGATCACATGCAATCTATTTGACAATTAGCTACAGTTGTTTACATTTGGCTATAGAAATTCCTCCTTTACATTACTTAATTAGAATTAATTTTTAACTGTTCAAATACTTTTGTAGCTTCTGCAAGGTATATGCTTGTAATAAAGGTTTTATAACTAACGTATATTTTCGGATTTGTTCCAAACTTTACCCATATAATCCCAGTGGTTGTATTTATTCGTAGTGCTAATAATACTTAAAAAAAAATTCTATACAACATATATATTCGCAGAACTTTCCTATGGTAAATGTATACTTTCGCGAGTCATTGTATGTACATACATAGAGCATGCTTATAATTCTTTTTCTACTATCTGGAATATTCGCAATTTGCTCGTTTGAAACGCAGTTCAACTAGGTACTTTAGTAGTCATTAGCAGTGTTGCTTGCAATTTCTTGTAACTGAATATTTTTATTCTTGATTTTCATCTTATTTTGACTTCTACTATCACCCGTTAAAATTTCTCCCAGAAGTGGTCAAACACGTCGAGCACTCTTGTACTTGTCTGAAACTGGGTTACCTTGAATACTTTCAACAATTATATAATATAGTAAAATGATGCATTTTATACAATATACAGAGTGTTCCACGCAATTGGTCAGAGCTATATTTTTGAAACTGTTACAGGTAGAAAAAACTGTTAGAGGACAAAAGTAAGTGGTATATATTATTATGTTCTACATTTCTGTACCTCTCTTATGCATTCTTATGTATTGATGCACTTGCAAAGTGCAATTGCACTTTTCTTTTTTATATGGAATTATATTAATTTTGTTACATGAATCGATTTTCTGGATTATTCTGCGTATAACAGGTTTATGGTGATATGATTGTAAAGGTTTACTGGATATTTCCACTTTCTTAATAATATATGCCTTTAAGTATTTTTATATATCTAGGACATGTTCACGCAGCCTCGTAGTTTATAAATCAGAAAAAATATTTTACTGTTCACCACATTTTTAATAGGTTTTCATTGGTATTTTCATATTATTTATGATATCACTTATTTTAGCGATTTATATAACAATGCGATTCGTTAAGTCTTTAATACTTTGAATTGGCTACGAATAAACTTTATTTCTTAATAACCCCAAAGAAAAAAGTTCAAAGGAGTTAAGTCCGGTGATCATACTGGCAAACGAAGTATTGGTTCTCGTTTCCCAAATCAACGTTAGCTAGCACGATCACCGGACACCCTGTATACGATAACGTTTTTCCTAGCATATTACCAATTTCAAAGTGTTTCTTCCAACTTCTCCCGCAATGTCAAGGAATATATCTAATTAGACACTTGTACTTTTTCAGCGTGATTCAATGTTACTTTTTAAATTTCTATGGAATGAAGAGGTATCTCGTGTCGCCTATATCATATAATTCTGTTAAGGGAAATATTAGCAGAAGAAAACATAAAATAATAAGGTCAAGAAGGAAATGGATTTTGAATAAAAATTCTTTTGAACTTATTGCAACTGTACATTGCTATAAAAATTCAGAGTGTTACAGTTTTTAGAATATAAAAAGTAGCAGTGAAATAAAGGACAAATTTGCAAAACGAATACGTTCTGTTTTCTTTACTGTATCCTATCTAATGATTTCATGAAATGAATATAAAATCAAATCTATGAAATTCAAAAATAGTCAAATGATTGAAATCCACAAATCATAACATTCAATTAAAAAAAGGACTATTATTTGAATCAATGTTGTTTAATCTTTATTCGCGTATAAAATGAGCTTTCTTTAACATATGAGTTGTTCAATGTAAAAGTGATGTAAGTCAAAACGTTTGATTCTTGGATCATGAGAGATAAAGTAAAAATCCTATAAAATTCAATATCAAAGAATGCGACGTCTTTTTCATGTAAGCCACTGTAAAGTTTATACCTTAACCCTAGAACTCCGGGGGTCCTCGAACCTGCAAGCTGGAAAACTTTCGCCATTGCTATATGTAAAAAGCACAATGTATAAGAACAAGAAAACGGATTATGCGTAGTTCTCTTGTTGACCGTTACTTGTATTTTGTCGTATCGTCTCAAACCTTGTCCTCGCCTGAAACGCAAATTTTTAACAATACCTTTAAAATAACATTTTGAAGTGAAATACGTACGGGATTTTCGATAAGTTAATTTAAACATTATTTATTAACAGATGATTGTCCTCTCTTTATAGATAATTGAACGTCTCTTAATTCAAATACTCACCAATCACACAAAACTCAATATTTTTAAAATCCCCTACGTAGTTCACTAGCTATAAACATGTAGATTAAGTGATATTTTTTTCTTACTTCCAGATTCAAATTTGCACCAGCTACACTGCGTGCCGCAGAGCGCTTTAAAAATTCAATATGCCTCGCGAGAATGGCTTCGGAGCCGCCATTTTTTAATATTTGTCAATTTTATTTTTTTGTTTAATACCTAAATATATGCTTAATCACTTCCTCCAATATTATTATTCTATTACCCTTCCTCCATCCAAGAAACAATTGTCAGAAAAACGCTTTTTTCAAGCTATTACAGTGGTGTTACCCCTTAAGGTAGTTTAACGCTGATTGGCGAATGTTTTGCAATATTTATTACCAATCAGCGTGCCTAATTATCTCGCCAACTCTTTCGAGTGCGCCCTTAGCGCGCCTCACTCTGTAAGAGCGGGAAATGATTCCAAGTGGTGGACGAATGTTTATAATAATTTGAGAAATTCCTCCAGATGATCTATCGGTTAGCAGACAGTTATATACATACAAATGTATCCTTCAGAAATTCGAGGTTTATAGCATGTTCTTAAGCTATTGAGCGCGAGAGGCACAAACTGCTGAAAACTCTAATAAAGCAATTCTGCTGGCTTTCGCTAGAGTGTACGTTAAAGCATGCGAATAATAAAGGAAATCCTAAACAGAAAAACAGCCTTTCAGTGCGCTCGTGCTATAAACCGTTACTAAAACACCCTAACACAGAGAATAACAAATAACCACAGAACTAAGAATCGAGTCACAAAATTAATTGGAAAGGAATGATGTAGCATTCTCAGTAGTGAATGTTTTATTTATGAAACAGTGCTAATTAATGTTTTATACACTTAGAGGTATTGCAGCTTTAAATGCGTATTTGTTATTTATATTGAATAGTCCGAAATGGAATAATATTATATAAAGGTAAATAGGAAAAGAATTTTTCTGCTGGACAGAATTAATTAAACATCAAATTGAAAACAGAAGTTTAGACATTACAGGATTATCAAAAAAAAAAGATAAGTTATATATGTTTTAAAAGTTTCCACTGGAAAGAGAGTCGGACCAAAAACGGTAAAAAATACAGAACAAACAAGTAAAAAAAAAAAAAATGTTATCAATGTGTGAAGGCGATTAAGAACAAATGGATAAAATGTAATAGTTAAAAATGAAGATGTTATGAATGCATGAATCACGTGTACATGTAGAAAACATTCAAAAAATATTATATTCTGCCATTCATATCTAACATCAGAAGAATAAGTTTAGACTAGCTTCATGTTAGTACACACCCTATCTTACAATATTATGATACTTAATAAAATATACATATAAATACAATGCAAAAGAGATGCTATCCTGTTTACAAAATACAACACATTCAAATATTACAAGATTTTCTTTAAAGAACAATTTTGGTTAGGATAAATACGTAAAAAAGTAGCATGGTTTCGGTAAATCCCCCCTCCCTAGGACGACTGGAGCTTTGGAGTTTTAAGGTTAAGACAATAATGATAAAATATAAAATTCTCAAAAGATTATGGTTAAAATGCGTTTAAAGCTCAATGATTATGATTAATATGTGATAAACAATATTACGACGGCCCTCAAATGTTTAATGCACTTATAAATTATATTTAATTGTACAGATAGTGTGATTACTATGAAATTCTCCAAGCTTTTAATTTGACAATGAAACATATTTTTATATTACTAGTATTTTCGGAAGAATTTGCATAATTTGGTTAAAATAGAATATACTTTATATGAGATGATTTAGAGCTACAGGCCAATAAAACATAGGATAACATGGAATGATGAAAGGAACATATTTTGTCTACTAAACGTATGTACATTCTGCATATTTTATATCGTCCGAAATGTAATAATTAAAAACGACTTTGTTACAGGTTCTTGGTCTCCTTTTTAGAAGTGCAAGCCCATGTAAAAGGATATACATATGTTAACTATTAGAAAAATTAAGCAAATCTTGAAATTTTTGAAAACATTTTACATAGAACAAAAACACATCCATTACAGAATCCCCTCTTCCTAGATACGGATTAAATTTCATCTAAACCATTTTTTCTACACCATTAATTTCGAAAATATTCACATAGATTGTAATATTGGAAGTAATATTTAAAACAATTTACAGTAAAATTATTAATTTTCTATTTGAGATTACAGAAACGATTCCTGTTCTCTAGATTCTCATGGAAAATGACTGAAGTAAATCCTGTTTAATCCCTATGGGACATGAATGGGGATCCATTATGTTACGCATATTAAAATACTCTTGAGACTTACACTTTGTATGTATATAATTTGACATCAGAGACAATTAAAATTTATCACGTAATAACTTCAAAGTATCGTAATTTGATTGGTTTTTCAATCAGTATGCGGAAACTAAGTTTTAATATAAAGTAAAATAAAAATGAAAAGAATAAAATTATTGTAACGCAAGTAAGATAATCATTTAATAGTTACGGCATTAGAATAAAATTATCAGAAGATGACCATTATTTATCTGTTTCTATAATTTAAAACATTAAAAAAAAAAAGTACGATGAAAACACGTGCGTGTTTATGTAGTTACACATATAATCATCATAATTGTGTTACGCAGGTCTAGGTAAATATAAAATGCGAGCAAGGACAAAGTGAAGGTAAAGTTAAGCGTGGTAATGGAATTCATTCTCCTCAAAATAACAGTGACGTAATTTCAGTGAGCATTATTAGAGTAGCTTCATAATATCAACACTAACCGTAACAACAATGCTAATGATTTTAAATAGAACTTTTTATGCATAAAGCTTGTTTTTATATAAATAATATACATCAACTATAGTATTTATTAATTTGGTGAAATATTCGATAAAAATCGTAAAATAAATAGTATATGCATCGTACATGATTAATTTTCTTAAGTACAGTTTATTTATAACATTTTATAATACATATACACATATATACACGTGCATATTGTATATGTATATTATAAAAGTTGAATCACCTTTAGAAATGAGAAAATAGGTAAATGGGATCGTCGAAATATCTTTGTTTTTTATAGATACGGGAAAAGCTATTTAAAACAAAGTAAACTGTTCGAAGCGGTAGAAAAAAATGATAGAAAGTATTTACTTACAAAAGTCTTTTTTTCAAATTTCATGACCATCGATTTCTTTTTATATAAAATCCCATATTATTGTTTTTATACTCTGTTAGAGAATGAGAAGATAAATTCAACGACTATAATAATTATTCTGATCATTCCATCTGAACGGGTTTTAATTTGAAGTATTTATTAAAGTAAAAATGACGTCATGTTTCCATTTAGATACTATCGCAAGAGTTGATGTGCTGCCACTGGTACATATCTTCAGAAAATATTAACTGTCTTTAAATTAATGTACCTTTAAATAGGATGATTGGAATAGAACATTATTTATAGTCATTGAATGTGGCTTTTTATTTCCTACTAGAGTATAGAAACAAAACTGTAAGATTTCATTTAACCCATTTGCATCCAAGCGCGAAATAATCCGCGAGCCGCGACTGTCTGCTATCACCAAGCGCGGAATAATCCGCGAGCCGCGACTGTCTGCTATCACCGAGCGCGGAAAATTCCGCGATCCGCGACTGTCAGCACATACGATCGATCGCGCGCGGTGATACGAGTCAGTCCTCAGTTGAACGTCGCTGATGTTTCAACGCGACAGCTTAAGTAGAGCAATGATGCAAATGGGTTAAGAAAGCATCTACGACATCTACTATATTTGGAAACATATGATGAAATAAATTTTCTTTTAATGTTTTGGTTTAAACAATTAAGATGTTCAGTTGATTCCATTTGATTATTAGCTTAATTCATAAGTTTGTATAGTTTTTCCTGGTTTTTGTTTTCATGATTCAGATGATGCGGTGGAATCCATAAACGAAGTTTTTCTCATAGTATTTAAATGGCAGAGTACTGTTTGATGATAGCAGTCTATCAATGATTTATGGAAAAATACCACTCCTTATAATCGTGAAAACAATTTTTATGCTATTTTGTTAGCAATATAGCCGTTTCTGGAAACCATATATGCATATATTATGGGCAGTTTCAGTAACTTTAAACCCACGATTCAATTCATCAAGTAAAATACATATGTCAGGGATATTCTTTTTTATTAATGTGACATTTTATAAGTTTTGTTTAAGAATTTTATTATTATTTTCGCAGAATGAACAAATTCGCAATAACATACAAGAAAGAAACAAAAGCTATTGAATGATGTACAGTATATCATATAGACAATAGGTAAATTTTACGAAATTCATTCAGAACGAAATGCAAACCGCGCGAACATGTACATCAACTTAATATTTATACATACATATAAATATTATGTATGAATTGTATTACTGATTTATATGTGTATAATGATTTCTAAGTCGTATGCTATAAATAAATTATAGTTTCATTAAAAAACACGTTTTTATATCATTTTATGAGTTGTTTTCATAATGTTATTTACGTGAAAGTGGCAGTGTTTTGCATAATACTTGAACATAAGAACATCTTTTTGTTCAATTTTCAATTAAAGTCTTTTGTTTACATTATTTCCTTAGCTCTTTTCATTAATGTTGCATTCGTGTTATTTCAGTTCGATAATAATATTATACTTTTATACTGTGGTTCAATGTAGTGCTATACAAATAAGAATTTTATTATCTTAATATATAGAAAAACTAAAGATAGGTTCGAAATTGTAATATACAGAGTTGTTTGTAAGTGTATTGTTATATCATAAATGTGTGTGAAATACACAGTGATATTGTAATCCGTAAAGGAAAATTGCGAAGGCGTAGGTCCGGTCTGCTCTCCCAAGTACGGTCACGTATGTAGGCTTATTCACGTAGGCTTTTGACTGTGATTCGACCTCAACTTGGCTGCTGTGGATCAGTAATCGGTTGTGATTAGACTTGAGAGGATTGTTTTCTATACGTAACTCTGTATATAAAAATTGAAAATAAATATTTTATTCCGTGTACATATATATATATATATATATATATATATATATATTTCACAAATATTTACTCTACCCATTGAAAAATATAAAGAATGCCGTTATTATTGTATCTTATGGTAAGTTTTTTTCGTTCTAAACCTTTTAAAATTGGATTTTTTTTTCAATGAGAATAAAAATGTAAAACATATATTTAAAATCAGATGTCCATATCTTTATTCAATCTTTGATAATACATAACAGCGCCGCAGTTTTTTTATGTTAATTACTATTAAGTAAGTGATTTTTATTTTTGACTTGTTTAGTCATTTTAGTTTAATAAGCTTGATAATACCACAATTCTTGTTTTATGCTCTTTTGTCGATATACATATATACACTTCTTTGATTTATAGTGCTGGCTATAGAAATCCTTTTGTTTATATTTCTAGTAACATAATGCCAGCTTTACGTAAAAGACGGATTACTTTATATGTTAAATTTTGCCTACTAAATACCACTTACAGGTTTCTAACGTATTTATATGTTTATAATTCCCGATATTATATTCTACATAAGTATTACTTCTTTTACGTACATGGATACATATGTACAGGGTGAGTGTCCTAATGTGATGTTGGTTATTCGTTGTACGAAAAAATGTTTCAAACAAAAGTTGCTTGGTATCTAGGGGGACATACAGTGCTCTAATCTGTTTTTTACTACCTTACTTTTTTATTGAGTTATTAGGGTTACCTTCAGTTTTTTAAATCGAAGGTCTAATATTTTTTCTCGAATTTTTACACATACCTTTTTACGCATGAATTATCGTTATATTCGTTAATCATATTCAAATCATCGTTACGATGATTTATCTAAATTCGAGAAAAAATATTAAACATTCCATTTAAACCACTGATAGTGACCCTAATATCTCAATAAAAAAGTAAGGAATAAAGAAAGGAATAAATAAAAAAAAACAGATTAAAGCACTGTACATCCCTTTAGATACCATGCAACTTGTGTTTGAAACATTTTTTCGGACAACGAATAACTTATGAGTTATTTGAAGTCGTCATGTTGGGAGACTCACCCTGTATATATACAACATTTGTTTTAAAAATGTTTTACTGAGCTCTACTTGCGTAATAATTACACAGAACGCATCAAAATATGTGGGTATAACTTCAGGTGTAAATCCGGAAAATAAAAGTAACGAAGTAATTTCGTATAAACACTTTTCCTATTTGACTTTATTTTGTATTACAGGCATTCTCGTTAAAAACTGCACTATCGATTTCAGAAGTTTTACAGCAAGTGCTTAAAACTGTTATCTTGAGTTTTAACCGAAACTTCTAACCATTTTCTTCTTAAATTTCTGGCACATTTGAAAATTCCGAGAGTTTTTATTCATTGGTAAGCTTCTTCGATACATTGAGAGAACAACTAGTGTTTACAAATCATACACTTTATATGTACCCATATATGCACATATATTAGGATAAACTAGCTTCAATTCTCGTGTTTGCGGTGAATATACAGCAGGTTCGCCGTAACTGATTTTCTCATTTGGAAACCGTTTATTTAAAAGGTGTCTAACTGTAACTGATAATAGGAACTGTTTGTAAATTTAAAGCAAGATAGAATACACGAAATGTTTGTACTAATTTATTTAATTATTCTATGTTCTCTCTTATACACCCTGTATTATACGCTTTGTGAAATATTTATTATTCCATTGGTATTTTTAGTAGCTCAATGTAAAATAAATGAAATGTATTATCTCTCTATTTTAATTATCTACTACAGTGTCGAGTTAAGCTGAAGGTGCGAATTGCAAGGTAAAAATAACAAATACGAATTGTACGTTTATATAACGTTTAATTTATTACATTAAATTAATTTTATATTACGTAAATTAATTACAGTTTCGCTTTTTATTTATAAAAATTATACAGTTCCATCCTTACAAAATTAAAAACTGTCAGATTATGCTTCGTAGGTGCATTACTTCAATGTTTTTCATATAAGTCACAGATAGTAAAGTAAAAATTCATTTATAATTTTGAAATAATAATTAGAACAAAATGGAAATATATGCATGTGCGACAAATAACTGTAAAGATAGCAATTCGTTTAGGTGGTCAATTAAATCAACAAAATTTCATTAAAATGCAAGGTGTCCCACGTAACTGGAACAGGCTATACCTCCTAAACGGTTAGGAATAGAAGAAGATAATTGCATCGATTGGTGCAGTCAGAAACATAGGTTTCCATTAAAAAAAAAAATGCAGTTGCATTTTTCTGATGCACCAATGTACAAAATTAGTTGCATATTATACACCGTCTGATACCATTTAACTTTTATTTATAACATCTTCTTCTATTCCCAACCGTTTAGAAGGTACAGCCTGTTCCAGTTGCGTGGAACATCCTGTATACATTCTCTTGACTATTGAATTTTAAGCAATACGTTATATATACTTCTAGAATTAAATAACAAATTTTTTTCACTTTCTATTTGTATTCATTCAAACTGTATTATGTTCAAATCAAATTTTCTTGTATTAAGAATATTAAATCGTACACAATTTATTCGTGTACGTTATACACATATATCGTTCCTAAAATAAATTTTCGTTATTTTAGTAAAAATAATGTATGTGTTATGTAAATCTAAGCATTTTTAATAAATATATGCATATGTATGTGCATATTTCATACATTTATTATAGTACGATGTGTAAAAAGCAATAATTAAAAAATGATAAATTATGTCCTGCAGGCTATAAACATATAAAAAAAATATATATATGATAGTATTGTTTATTCAAACACATACAGTGATGAACAAAAGTATTAGCACAAGAAGTATTTCCATATAGAATATCAGATAAACCTGAAAAAACGTAGTTTTTAATTTTTTTACGAAATATAAGTTTGGAGTCTAAACTTTAAATATATCAAATATTACAAAAGTTAAGTAGACCTATAATAAAGACCACATGAAGACCCGTTTTCAGAGGAACAAAAATATTGGCACACTCGCAATTTTTTTAATATAATTTATTAATGTATGAAATTTAATATTTCATATCTGAATCTTTTCTTGTTTTAATCAATTAGACATTGAATCCACTAATCTTTTTTTGTTATTGCTGACCGTATTTTGTGCCATTCTTCTAGAATCGCTTGTTTTAACAATTGTTTAATCAAAATATGGTGTTTTTGAAATCTTTGAACTAATTCATTGCAAACATGTTCAATAGCGTTTAAATCTAGTGACTATGGTGGTATTAGGTTAGGTTAGGGTAATGTATAGGGTGTTCTGAAAACTATTCATTGTCGAGCAATATAACGAAATAGTAATATAGAAAATCATCCTTCTTTTTAATTTTGCTTTAAAATGATTTAATAACCATATTTATCCATTATAGTGTCTATTAAAGCAAATTCTCCTAAGTTAGAAGAACACATGCGCCCCTATACTAGCACATCGCCATTTCCATGTTTGATAGTTTTAATCATGTTTCTTTGATCTAATTCTGCATTACATTGCAGCCGTACTTTAACTTGCCCATCCAATTTACAAATATTAAACTTACTTTCATCAGAAAATAACATGTTATCCCAAAAATTGAAATATTTGTATACAGTTTTTCCAATTCAATCCTTTTATTTAGTTACTTATACTAATGAACGATTTCTTTCTTACTATTCTTGAATTATACCCAACGTTTCTAAGGATACTATGAATATAGCTATCGCATGAACTCTTACACTATTTTCATTCTCCAATTGTGCTACTACTTCTAAAGAAGTAGTTGTAGGAACTTTTTTATTATATTAATCATTTTCCTTCTCTCTCTCTCTCTCTCCCTGACGGTCAACTTTTGTGGCCGACCACTTCTGTAAGAATTCGTTACATTTTCCATATTAGAGAATCGTTTAACAATATTCGTTACCGTAACATGGATTCGATTTACAATTTTTGCAATATCTGAATAAAATTTCCCTTCTTTTGACAAATTTAATATTATTTTCTTTTCGAAAATTACTGTTTCATCGATTTACGACACATTTTTGTGTCTTTTGTTTTTACTTTAATGAAGAGCGAACAATAATGACGACAATTTGTGAGAAATAAACATCAGATTGAATCGTCGAACATTTGTAGATATGACAGTCATGCAAACATACCAAGTATTTCTTTAAAAATTTTCTAGGATCATTAAATTTCTAAGTCTGCCAATGCTTTTGTTCCACTGAAAATATGGGCTTTTTTATTATTTTTCTTTATTATAGGTCTACTGAACATTTATAATTTGTAATATATTTGAACTTTATACTCCAAATTTATATTTCGAAAGAAAAATTAAACAAAAAACTGCGTTGTTTCAGATTTTTTTAATATTCTGTATGAAAATACCTCCTGTACCAATACTTTTGTTCATCACTGTATAAACATACATAGATATATGAAAGTTGGTTTCATACATGTCTCACATTTTATGCATATTATTAGCAAACTATGTTGCGTAGTATAAAGAAATTATCTTATAAAATAACAATGAAGAGTTTTCCAGTATGCCTGTGCAACAAAGAAGAAAAGAATAATTAAATACATGCAGTGACTCACGCTGAAAATTATCCACTACTCTCACTTCCATAAAATCTACTAAATACAAGCAAAAGTCGTTTATAATCAATGGAAATATTCTTTATTGATTATTATAGAATACAACTAAAAAAATAGAAAAGTTTGTGAAATAATAACAAAGAAACAGTAATATAATTGCAGTATAATACAGTAAGGATAGCCACACTAAAAGTCGTCCATCTGCTTTTATTCATAAAACTTAAATGTTAACTTAAACAGAAAAGTAAATTTAGTATTCTGTTGGCTGTCCTTTACTGTTTTCTACAGCTTTTAACTTATTACACATCGATTTTACTAGATTTTTTGTATAATCACTTGAAATTTTCGTTCATTCTGTCAGGAACACATTTTTTGTCTTGTTTATTGCTAATGTGATGTTGTCGAATTTTAATTTCTAATTTGTCCCATATATTATATTTTGAATTACGTTTAAATCTGGACACTGAGGTAAAGTTTCGATGATTTTGGGACAATTATGCAGTAACCGTTGTTTTACGATTGCAACATTATGTTTTGGATCATTGTCCTGGTAGTTTTGAAATATATTAAAATACCAAATTTTTCCTTAACATTTTTTTTTTTTAATGTCCAAATATATCCATTTATTCATAATTCTTTCGACAAAATGTAGTCTACCTATACCCGCGTCAGATATGCATCTTCATACAGTAACAGAGCTAATAGCTTTCTTCAGAGTAGGAACGATATTTTTCATTTTCCCTTTAGTGTGAAGCTTTCTGTAGATTATAATTCTTTCATCGGATCCATTTGTATTAAACTTGCTTTCATTTACAAAAAGCATATTTTTCCATACGGAAAGTCTATACTCGTGTATTTCCGCGCGTCATGTTAATCGACCATGATAATTAGCTTTCTGCAAAATTCTTCTAATATTTTCTGGATGTAGTCCCTTATTTAAGTACTTTTCTATATCTGCAACAATTTTCGCTGCACTTTTCTTAAGATTTTCTTTTACTTGTCGTAAAATATATCTTTCATCATAATCGCTCAAAATTTTTTGATTACTTTTTTTTATTTGTTTGCAATACTGTTTGCAAGACCTTCATTTGTATCTGTTCAGAATATGTCATACAGTAGTTTTACTTTTATTTACAATTGCTGTAATTTCTCTTTAGGATTTCCCCTAATTATAATGAAATATTACAAGTTTTTACATTTCTATTGTTGTTTGTTTTTTTATTTTCCATTTGATTAAAAACGCTTGAAATATGCAGTGTGACGTAACTTGATGTTTAGTAACGACAATAATACCCAAAAAACAATTGACAATACATCGTTTAGTTCAGGGAATCCTCGAATGTTACAGCTAGACGATTCTTACAATTAGTGCGACTTAATTTTCCTGGATGTCACTAGAAACATTAATTTTCATTTATTTTCGAAAAAACTTTTGATAATGTTTTTTATATATAATGATGAAATAATGTATGTAAAACGTATTTACACAAATTAAATATGTTGTATGACTATATATTATATTCTGTAAGTATAATTAGAGCTAGAAAAGTAGTGGAAGATTTTTAATATGAGCCAATGTAATATATCATATATAGTTAGAACTAGAAAATATTTAAGTCTGATAGAAAGTCTATCAAATAGGTATGTAAGTAAATATTAAAATGCTGGACAATATGTAGTTTCGTAGACTGGGATCATGTCCTTGATTCTATCTGCTTCCTGGCAATTGTTTGTTCCTACTGGTAATGGGAAGTTTTCTCAGCGTTGTCTTTTGTTTACTTTCTAAATAGGTGACATAGAAAAAAGAAGAATGCTAGTACATGCATGCCTTACAAAGTGTTGGAAGATTGTTTAGTTATTATTATATAAAAAATAATATCTTTTGTAAAGAAATATGCATATGTAAATCTTGTACGTTACGCAATAATGATAATAATACTAGTACATTTATGAGTACAAAGTTGTCACGTGCCACAAAGAAGGTAATATGTAAAATTTGTTGAATAATCTTTAACAATCACACTAATCAAACTAAAATACGCAAAGAAAGTGAACGGTTTTAGAATTGTTATTGATATAAAATTGTAAAATTTCCTCCTTTTAAAGATATAAAATCAAGTTTAGATATTCTTTTTATTATTATTTCCTTGTTGCTGATATTAATTAATTATACATGCAAGTAAGTTTATGTAAATGGACCTTATTACTTTTCTGACGAATATTTCTGCATAAATTGAAAATTCATCAGGATGTGCTTTCCACCTAATAACAGGTATATAGTTTCCAAAAAATATTAATAACAACTAGCCAAATAAAATAAAAGAGAAAATTGGAACACGAGAAATATTTACATGATACGTGTACAAAAGTTTCACTGACAAAATGACGCTTCACGTATACGTACACTATCACATCCATTGAACAACACCAAGATTCTCGCATCTTAAAAGTGAAAGCAATGCAAACGAAGGAGAAAATATGATTGTGAAACTCGATCAATTGATTGCTATAAAAAGATAAATTGGGCTTTCTTTTAGGTGATATTGATAATGTTTTTTAACTTTCGTTATTTCGAATTTTGTAAATGAGGAAACAACATTTTTCAGCACTCATGTCGTCACACAAACAAAAAATAATAATTCTTTTTCTCGATACAAGAGTCGACAGAAAAATAAAAGTTTAAAAATAAGAAATTGGGAAAAGGAAGTTGAAATATAAGAAATTGATCGATATCATACCGTATCATTTTATCAATTTTATTATATTACGAAAAATGGTTAAACTACTTTATTTCATTTTTGGATAAAATATGTGATATAAAAATAATTGAAATGGAAAATTTATTATGAATACAAAATTGAAATTATAACGTAGCTTGCTTAAAAGTACTGTTTAGAAAAGTGCACGTTGCAATACTATGAATATATCTATTAAATTGAAGATCAGTTAATCCGTTTTATTTAGAAACAAACTGAATTTTCTGTAACGAAATTATAGGTAACATTTCATTTAACCCTGACCAAACCAAATACGTACAACAGTGTTGATCTATACATGTATTATATACATATGAATGTACGTGCCAAGTGAGTCACCTAAAATGAGAATCTAATATTTCTCTGTTGATTTGAATTATAAGAAAAAATGTTTAGAGTGAAACAAGAAGTATTATCATAATTAAGACTTTTTTTTAAATTAAATATAAACCGTATTTTCCGAAATTTCTGTCTTACCGTTGTTTCTTCGATCGGACTGATATATTTTTATACACGAGGACCACAGGGAGAAAAAAGATAAGCTTATTTTCGTTGATATTTTTCATTTTTATGTTATCTAGTAACTAAAAGGGGATTATTTTAATATACCATAGTTGAAAAGCGAAACAACCTGTCAGGTTTAAAGATAGAAATCTTTGAAAAGTAAGTGTATAGCGAAGTAACATTATAAATCTAAGTGAAACAGGAGGATAATGTGATAAATCCATGAGAAATTGAAAATTATTAAGTACTGATTTGTATCAGTACTTAATTAATATTGAATTATTTAACCAAACTTCTTGGTTAATTGCGTTGATTGCACTAACTGCATGTTTCATTTTTCTTTAGTGTTCATGTAGTTTATACTGGTTCGTTGAAATTATTGATATTGATATTACAAGCTTCTTGAAATTTTCAAGAGATTGAGCAAAATATAAAAAATGTGTCATATCAAAAATTTCCCCTGTAGTCTTCATATACATATAATACATATTGTATAATATATGAAACTTTTTTAACGATCTAATGTGCACATACAGGTGTAAATATTGGAAGAAAATGTCTTTTACTGTTCTGTGTTTTTGTGTAATAAAAATATTGTTTTAGAGAAATATTAGGTTCTACCGTAAGATAGTTTACTTCGTAATAATTAATGGATACATATGTACGTTTACTCATTATTATATTTGTTGGAACATACTATATACAAGAATTTGTGGAAATAGAAGACACTTATGCTTATTTATGAAAATCTACACAATTTACACAAAAATTAATTCTCATTGAACTTCTGATATATGAAGTAATGATAAACTAAAATAGTACGACGTGTAATATAATATATGATATATGATTCGAAAGAATATGAATTAGTGCGTGCTGTACTATGCAAATCATTCCTATCATTAAATATGTTTCTTCGCATATCTGCTTTGACAAATAAATAATGTCAACTTTTAATTATTAGAATTTTTAGAATTAAATATTTTGAAGTACCTTTTAGTTCTAAATCTTTGAAGTATCTTCTGTCGTAATATATAGTTATATACATCACAACTTACGACATATGTGTGTACATGATTTATAACAATAACGAACATGTAATTGTGATTTCAATTCGTACTCACACAATTGAATTCAAGATCACATATCATAGAGATGAGTCAGTCCTTACGAAGTCTTCCTGCAGTGTTTATAATTTTCAAAACAGGATGTGAAAACAACTTACTTGTATTATCTTGAATAAAAAAAAGTTATAAATTGGTGTTCGTAGTGTTGAGTACATCGGAAACTTTCTGTTATTTCGTATGAAACTTGTAATACACAAAAGTAAATATTATACTCGAAATGAAACGTTGAAGATTTCATTAGAGATGGAGAAGGGGAGGGGGGAGATATTATGCGATCTGATTAAAATGGTAGAGGCATGATTGTAAACGCAACAGTGGAGATTTATAGAATGGTTGACGATAACTTTGAAAACACAAAGTATCCATCTCCTCCCATCGCCAGTTCTTGAATCGCGTTCACTGCGTTCACTTCGTTCAAATCCGTACGAGAGATTTGCTGTGCTACTTACACTCTGATCTCTTTCTTTCAGTTTCAACGATATTTTTATTTATACGTAACAAAAGACAAATATTACATTATAATGGAATCGTGACAAATTATGTGTTAAAATATTTTTTTAGTTTTAGTTCTTTCAATTCTTCAGAAATTGCAGTGCTTGCTTGCTCTAACGACTTCAATATTTTCAGTAATATTTTTAAAAATTCACATTTTAATTATTTATATTAAAAATAAAGGTTCATTTATAAGTGTTAGAAAACTTCGTATGCTCTGCTTTCTTATATGATTTAACAAAAAAGAAAATGTCGTGATCCCATATAATTATGGACAATATTTGAAATGTGCAAACGTGTAATTTCTTAAAAGATATATCTATGTGTATTGTATAATCAAATATGTGATTCTAATTTTACAAAGAAGGAAGAAAAATAGCAGTATGGTGATGTAATTTTGTTACAACCTTATAATTATTTCAACGACTATGTTTTTGTGGATATTGATCTGCTTGAACCTATTAACGGTAGGTCTTAATCCTTAATTTTTCGTAAATCGTACTACATCCACATCAGTTCAATTAAAAAAATCAACAAATGTTAGCATATTACAAAATTATGAAAATATCATTATAAATCGTTTAATGATTCCACCCGATTTGGCATATCAAATAGCGCGTAAATTCGTTTACAAAACTTTTTGTATTATAATCAATCAATTTAATGCAATGAAAATAATTACTATAATCTAGCTGTATAATAAAATAATTTGAATCCCATTTTCGTTTTTTTTTCGATACTTAGAAATAAATACATTTGTTATTTTAGATTATTACAAGATTACTCCCTGTAGTACCCTTCATTACTATAGTGAAAACTTAAATTTATAAATATATCGAATGAAACAAATTGTTTTCAATATAGTCTTCATCCACAAAAATAAATGTGTCTCAGATCATGGTGACTACTTTTGTTTAAGCAATTGTATATCAAAATATAGTACCTTAGGTAATAAAATAAATAAAAATTATAAATGCGCATTTTTTCATCTTACTGTTTAAATTCACCTATAATTTATACAGCTTATTACTTGAATATTTATTTAAATGAAAGTAATTCTCTCTCTCTCTCCCCCCCCCCCCCCCTCTCTCTTTCTTTTCTTTCTCTTCCCCTCACTTTCTTTCTTTTTTAACCTAATATATATTATATTATAATACATATATGTTAATACCTATTTGTCATTAAAGTGCTGTGCATCTGTTTCTGTAATATTTTGCAATAGTTATTATGCTCTTTTTTAATTTTTCGTCTTAAAAAATGTTACGCTTGTAAAACTTGACTCATATTGTGGACGTTTAGTGAAGCACACGAATAATTAATGGAACGTGTTATGCACGTCAATTTAAAATAGTGAAGGCCGCATAATTCAGTAATGAAAAAGGAATGAACTCCTGATGAATACTAATTTTCACGAATAGCATTGTTGGTGTGACACACATCTGTGCCATTAATAAAACATGTTCTAATTACGCATGCTATCCCATAAATAAGATATATTGCTAGTAAGTAGTCCAAATTTAAAACGAAGTTTTAACCACAGTGACATTTGCAGAAAAGTAATAATCAATAATAATAAATAGAATATAATAAGAATATTTTTCAGATTTAGATAAAACACTTTGCCGATTTTTCTTTATTATAATGTTAAAAGATCTTCAACTTTTTCAGTTACATTTCGAAAATGAACGATTAACTTAATTAACCTAAATGTACGTTGTCGTACTCTTAGCTTTATAATTAAAATGTTTTTAGAATAACGAAGTAGGAATGCTTACAAACTAACTGAGTAAATAGATTTAATAGAACGTTTTACAAAATATCTAAACACATCCTTTTTATTTTCTTTATGCCTTTTCTCGTCTTCTAGTTTTGCTTATTTACCCTCATCCCCAAATGTAACCACACATCACATGCCAACTCGCACTCGCTCAATCATCACTGCTGATCTATTTATAAGTACATTAACATAAATAATCAATCAAGCAATCAAACCAAGTACTAATAACAATTCCTATAAGGATTAATATCATTATATAGTACTAACATACATATACCATTCAATATATATGCCTAATATTTAAACTTATAACTGTTATTGTAGATATAATGCATACCTTTTGCATTATCGTAACCTTCAATCATTTTATAGATGCAAAGATTAAGAGTTAAAGTTACTGAATTATTTTACTAAAGTATTGTCTGTGCAGTTCCTATCATTCATGCTATTTTCACCATCACCTTTCCCTTGTTTCCGCTGTCCTCGATATTTGTGTTAGAAAAATAGGCGGGAGCACGGTATTCACATCATAAACCTGATCCTTTAAAAAGGTCCTAACACGATGCATTAATAATGTGCATATCTTTCCTGAGGTTTTGCAGAAAACAAGTATCAAGTATAAAAAATAACAAGAAATAACTTGGAAATTTTAGTATAGAATTTCTAGAGGAACTGGTAGATATTAGTACTCGATCCTTTGGTTTTTGTAAAACTAGATAAATATTACAGAAAATTGTACATATTATAATAACATAGTTTTCACTTCATTCACATGATAGAAAAAGATTTGTCTATCCTACTCCCATAAATTGTGTTGTTATTCATTTGCGTACGTATAAATTTATATAACTTACGGATAGATGAAACAGTACATGAAAAAATAGAGATTCGCAATGAGAACAGAATTTGGATCATTCGTATAGAAATCAATTCATCTTACCGCTTTGTCGTTAATGACGCAACGCGATAATGTGGATTATGTAAAGAATCCAAACAATTTTGAGGCTTAAGTTCTCATATATTCTAGTTAATATCACTACTATTTTCTCAAATGCCTTTTTTTAAAGTTGAGTAATTACATAAATTTATGTGGAAAAACTAGTGTTTACGAAAATGGCCCAAATCGCATTTCTTGTTTTGAGAAATTCGGTTTCTGGTAATTGCTCGTAATAAATATATTTTTTACAACGATACCAAATGACTTATTATTATCGGAAATATATGATAAATTCAATTTCAATCCAAATTTAACTTAAATGAAAGTTCATTCTACAAGTTGCCTTGTACTTTGTTATGTTGTAAAACTAGGAAACAATACACATGTAGATAATAGTAAGACAAGTTTTTAAAGTAGAATTATTGATAATTACTAATAATGTTCTCGTTTGTAATGAACAGATAGAAAAGATAAATCATTCTTTAGCATACTTATATGATACAAATATTATATATGATATATTTATAATTACACTTTATTTTTATAACGTATAAAATAACAAATAATATACACGTACAGCGGATATTCGGCGACAAATGATTCAAAATAATAAAATAACATAAAACTAGAGAATTTCTTTTTATTTAAATTCTATATTTTATCTAATTAAGCAAAAACTCCTGTTCTATCATTGTATCAAAGTTCTACAGTTGACTTCACAATCGCCTGATTTGTGAATTCTGTAGAAAATTTGTAGGATGAACTAGATTGTAAAGTTTATGAAACGACAATAAACAGGAAAGAAAAATTTCAAGAAAATGTTTAGCGAAAGGAGGACAATAAAGTGTGTTATTAAATTAATTATTTCAAACCAATTATTTCCAAGATGCTAAGACGATTATGAAAATCAACAATCTCGTGATCGCTTAGTCGAATTACGTTAAATATTTTTTTCCGCGCTTTTACAATAAATGAAATGAAAATTGCAAAGAATGGACATAACGTAATGTTTGGAATCGATGGTAAAGGCTAACCTGTATCATTTTTGTTTTAGGTTTCTGTCCTGTGCTTATCCGCAGAAGAAATAGAAGCTCAAAAAAGTGGCTGGAGTTTTGACCCAAATACACAGTACCATGTACAAACCGACGAAGGACCCGAAAGGTACTTTCGTTTCCAAACATTAAATGGACAGTACAGAAAAGAGAAACGATTACTCGATGGTACAGTTATTGGCACAGAAGGCTGGTTAGATCCTCTTGGATATTTACGTCTCAAGGATTATATAGCAGACAATAATGGATTTCGAATACTGAGGTAAAACGAAAAAGAAAAAAAAGTACACGTTTTTCCGAATTTTTACTTTTCAGCAAAGATTTCACAAGAACTTTCTATGTGATAAAATATAAGTGTTCTTATTGATTTTTTCCATACTAGCCTTCGCCAGGATTATACTGTATTTATCATTCCGTTTTAAAATTGCAAAGAAAAAGTTTTTTTGAATTTTATGGTAAATATTTTCTCTATGTACAAATATTTTTCACAAAAATTGTGTGACTTTTTGGAAAAGAATGACATTAAGACTCGTTATACTATGCAAAATTATAAATTTTTGTAATCTAAATCAAGTTAAATGTTAAAGAATAAAAGTACATATTAGTATATAACAAAGAAAATTATTTGGTCTTTATCAGATTAGGGTGCTGACAAAAAAAACTAGTATAAAATTGAAATGATATTGAAAAATATTTATTTTTATTATGCAGAATATAAAATGTTGAGAGTTGGAGTTGCACGAAAACCGTGTGTCTGACCCGAGCTTTCGGTTTAATACTCAGTAAAATCTTATACATCTCAGTACATCTTCATTTATAAATCAAACAGACTTTTTTATTTTATAAGTTTCAATCCTTTGCGGACGTTCCATTGATTACGGCCAGCAATCGATATTGCAACAAAAGATATTTCGCAATAACTCCCCTATTTTGTAACACTTCTACTTTTTAAAGATTGAGGAAAAAAGTAGAAAGTTACATTTATAGCTTCTTTGAAAATTGAATCAATTCATGATTATTACCTATGAAAAAAAAAATTGCAATCTTTAGTTACTTTTTGACGCCCGAGAGCTAATAAGTGGTGTACCTTTTCAAGACCGAAGTAAATAACGTCGGCAAGAAATTAGTGAAAAAAGAAGTAGCTTCTTAACTGCCAATATCAACATACGAAAATAGGAAAAGTGAACAATTTTCAGCTAAAATCGAACACCTAAATATCTCCTTTGTTTTTAATGATATCAGAAATGTTTCAAATGAAGAATATCATAGATAGAAAATTTTTTTATAATCCTTTCTTTTCGAATCCTTTTAGTATCACCTTTTCCTTTTTGTCAGAATCAATCTTATCGATTGTATTTTCTAATGCATGTAGAAACGCATTTAAATATTATACGTCTAACGCATGACTTCAGGTGACCTTAAATATTGAAAATGTAATGACATTCTGAGACAATGTTACAGTGGTAAGTGAATCTATTTCTTATTTTACAAATGCTCAAAGTGACGTCTTTCGGCAGCGATACAGTATATAAAATCAGAAATAACGGATTTAATTATACGATGCAACTTTTGATTATATGGTTCTTTATATCTTCTATCAACGAGAATTTTTTATAGACCACATAATACTTGTTTATAAGATTAAGTTGCCCATGATTAGTGAAAAATACTTCATCAATGCATAGTATTTTTCTGAAAAATGTTTCATCGTTGTCAAATTCTGGTAACGTCCGTCGGTAAAACAAGACATGATTTACAAAATCCTTGCCGTAAAAATAAAGCTCTTGATAAACCGCAAGTAAATAGGATGAAATTGTTGTACTTTAAGCATACGTCCTATACTTGTTTTATTAATCCTAATTTCTCATTCTATTTATCTAGCGTGTGGATTTTAATTAATAGCAGCAATAATTTTTGTACAATTAGATTTATGACGCTTTCTTGTTTTCAACATTTCTAGTTTTACTAAATCTTTTAATAAAAAGAATAGAATAAAAGAGATGGGTAACTACGATCGAAAAATCGTTCCTTATATTTTTGTACAGTATTCTTCAAGCACTGTTTTGCTTCACTGTTCAAGCGTGAATCGTGGGGAGCTTTGCGTATTGCACCCCTTACGCCCGTATCGAAGGATCACACAAGTTAAGCTTGTGAAACTATTTACTTTATATTTTACAATTTAACACTCGCACACCAACCAATCTCAGCAAACTATATCAATAATCTCCGCGTACTAAAGTCAGCCCCGTGTCTTTGATTCTTTGTCATATCTCCTACTGTCTCAATAGGAGTTAACGCCGATCGTCAATCGCTTACTTCCCTTTTTTCTGGATTGTCCTTCCGGTTTTCTTAAACACTCCGCCCACTTGGTCACTCGAAGGTCTAGGCCCAGGGGGTCTTCGGGCCCGGTGCTTGAAATCTCTACCATGTTACGCGGTTTACGACACGTCTATTACTATTGAATGAGCAGAAGCAGGCTCTAGCTGTTCATGTTGTCAGCAGAAGCGAAGTCCTTCTGCTGTCATGAACAAACTTCTAGACTCTGACTTCTGGTTCAAACGGTTGACAATGATAACATGTTACTTTAATTAAATTTCTTCAAAAATAGCTGTAACTGGCATCCATGTCATAAACCCATTGCCTTCTTGTCGAGGCATGTACCGTTCACTAACATTCACCATACATAAAAATCATTCCATTTCGCTTTTGCTTTGAGTATTTCATTGTGCAAACGCTAATGGATACACTAACATTTTTTTTTCTAATAAACTATGAAATAGACCTATCTGTAGTACGGTGATAAGCATAAGATCATACAAAGAATCAGATAATTGCAGCTGGCGCTGCTAATACGTCAGAAGCAATTGAAAGAGCATAACAATCCGTGATTTCTTGTTTCAAGTAATGTATCGTTTCCGATGAACATTACATTGAGTATTTTGTAGCGTATAACTAGTGCGCGGCAATAGAGAATAAGTTACACCTAAACCCGCGCCAATAGCAAATAATATTAGCACGCACCAGTGGGGTGCGAGCGCAATTAATAAATTAGATACCTGAAGCATGTATCGAAAGGGCACTCTTCACGGTCCGCGCTCGGGAAAAGGGCGTATATAAGGACGCCCGAAAAAAGGTAAAAACAGGTAGTACAGGACAGCGAACTGAGGGAACTCAGTACTCGAGTTAAACTAAACATTTACCAGCGAACTCTGTAACGGCGAATAAATCTTGTTCAACACAACATTGCACGCTTACGATTGGTGTGTGGTTTGAGAAGCAACGAACCCACAATTTCTATCACAAAAAGTAGATTCATTTACTTATCACCCTATTCCGACCCCAGTCGCTCGTAAACTTTTCAGCTCAAACGCAGTGTCCTCCTGCAGATAGGATATTGAACAATGGGCATAAACTCTCGAAAATTCCAACTTTCACTAGATCCGTAAAATGTCACTGACCTCCCACATTGTGGCTGGAATCAAAATTTGAAACAAAAATCATGGTTTTATAACTCCTTTCACACAAAATTTATAAAGGCCTCTGTTTGAAATCACAAGCCACATTCTTGAGATTCCACCAATGAACAGTTTTTTAAAAAACTATTTGGTACTAAGTAAAAGAACGTGTAATCCTTCAATAGTAAAATAAAAAGGCAAGTTCCAAGGGACCAATCGATAATTGATTTCTTGGCACAAATACTTTTCTACGCCATTAATTTGCCGGAAGAGGTGCAGCAGGTACGACCACAAAGTATCCGCTACGCACGTTTATCTTCGAACGAGTTTCGTACGAATGGATGACGAAACACCTTCAGAATTTCATTATGTTTTCAATGTTCAAAATCATAGTAATGTCATACATTAAATGTATTTGAAGCATACGATAGAAAAAAGTATATGCTTCACAGCAAAAAAATATCGGTATCTTTAACGAAATTCGAAGAAAATGAAAGTAAAAAACATTCTATTTACAATATTTGTTTTTTTAAATCATTTCAACTTTGACAAATTTCCAATGTTATTAAAAATAAAAGAAATACAGACACAATATATGTATATTACACTTCGAAGTTAAACAAATATTTATATAGTTTATATTGTTTCAAATTAGATCAAAAATGGTATATGTGGGTAAGAATAGGCCTATTTACAATTCTATAACAGAAACAAAAAAGGTACCTGCTCAAAATGGAATTCTTGTAGAACCAACACGTCCACCAAACCCCTTCAGGTATTGTATTACATTAATAAGGGTAAGAATTTAAAAATATATATAAGCTATGTAGATCCTTGCATTTCCAACAATAGGATTTGTTCAAATGAATAGGTATTGTTATTAAAATGATAAACTTTATTATAAATTAGTGGATAAGAAAATTGATTTTTATTTAATACTGTGTTTAACAGTATTGTTTATACTGTGTTTACTCTTAACTTTGGACACTTAATTTCTGAATTTTACAATTACTAATGTTACTTGTAAATCTAATGACACTTTGAATAAAATAAAGAAAATACGCACGCTATAGAAGATGCTATTTTTAAATATTGTTCTTAATAACTACATGCATACTTTTGTCCTAGGCAATCTGAAATAAAAGGTGCTCTTCCGATCCTTGGTAACAATATTAATTCTGATTATTACATCAGTACCACTGCCAAACCTCAAATAGACATATCTTCTGCTATATCTAGATCGAACAATGATTATTATTATAATGTAAATCGAGTAAGTTTTTTATTTTCGAACCACAAAATTTTAGCGATTCTTCTCCATTTTGATGTACTTATCGTAATTCTTTTCAGCGTCCAAATGGGACACCTATTTCTCGCTATGAAAGGTTCAAACCATCTTTACAATTATCAACTGCTGCTTCCCGTAGTAGTTCTACAGCATTTCCTGAATATGATGGAACGTATAACGTTGCCAACGGATTTCAGTATTATCTGAAACGACAATATCACGAAGAAGAACAAGATTCAACTGGAAGTAATGTTGGTTCATTTGGTTATATTGATCCATTTGGTATTAGGCGAGTAATTTATTACAAAACAGATCCACAAACTGGTAGTTTTGTTCATCAAAAAAATAATAAGTATGTAGGTTTTGCGGCAACACCTTACGATGGTACTCCACCATTATCTAATTTATATAAAAGGAACTAACTGTCTCTGAAGTAATACTTAGCGACATAGCTAGTACGTACAATATTTTTCACAAGTTTAATGTTATAGAATAATGTTATCGATAGGTGAAATTTTATATCGAAATTTATATTTATAGACTTCATTTTATTCTATATACTATAACTAACTTAAAAATGAACGGATTTTTTTACACTTTTTATATATTTTAAATAATATGAAAACTCGGAAAGGCCGTATTTTAACTTTAACGCGGGAAAATGTTTAAACCCCGAAACTTACTAGACTTACACTATCAAATATTAAATCGTAAACTTCAAACGGTGGGTGCCATGTTAGATTACTTTCTTATCTATAATAGACAATTAAGAATGTTGAATACTGTAAAGGTTGAAATAAGCCTATTGCTTTAGATAGTAAAACGATCCATTACTATTTTATAAAGTAAATAACTAAATGGTGATAAACAATGTATAAATTCAGAAAAAAATTAAGCGTGACCTATTGATTTGTACATTTGTAAAAAACTTTTGCACTTGAAAAGTTTACAGTACAATTGCACTTCGAAACGTTTAAAACAACTTTATCCTGTTGTAATGATTAAGATAAGCTTTTCGTTATTTTTATTAGCATTTAATAAAAAGTATCATGAGGCTCCATTAATAGAAAACAAAACAGACTCCTCAATTAATCAAGAATTATTTTCCCTTCTCGAAACCTGTTTAAAATAAAATTTTGATTACCTTCTCTTTATTTCAAAGCACACTGCATTTTGAAAATGCTGTTTACAGTAACTGCGTGTCTATTAACAAACATTTGCAAAATTTCTTAAATGTAATGAACCATCAGGAATTTCTCAAAAGAAGCACTGAACACTTTTTCCTATATACAACCTTATGTTTTAGAGATGAAGTCAACTTAAGTTTGCAAAAATAATGGAAAGATGATTTTTATACTGCTGACATCAAGTCATATTAAAATAACAAAATTTATTTGTGCACAAGGTAATTAAAAGAAGAACGACGAATATAAATATTTATTTTTCACGAAAATAGGAAAAAAGACTTCAGTCAAATTTTGAAATTGAATTCTGACAACATATAGATATATGCATAATTTGTACAAGAAAATTGCTTTGAATAATATAGTGTTTAATTTTCATTGTAAAGTATGAAATGCAGTTGTAAAACAGTAAAGTGAATAAAAAATATTTCAAATTATGTGTAATTTCTGCGCGTAAATGTTATAAATGTATTTTAAAATTGAAAAAGGCATAAAATTTCTGTATGAGAAATTAAAATGAAAATATAATATAAAGCACCGATTTCTTCTTCAGAACTGTTGATTGTATTTTTCTAATATTAATTAAATCAGTCTTTTGTTAATGTTTCCAAGTATTTCTAAATATGTTGTCATTGAATATCACCCGTTGAAATAGTACAAATAAGGAAAAAAATAAATCTTTATGCAAAAATGAATAAAAAATATAGAATGGAATTTCTTTACCTACATTTAGTTTCTTGAAAATCTGTTTTGACAATATTGTGTATATGCACAGAACTGCTGTTATAACATTTTACTATTAATTATTTTTAAGTGAGATTGGGGCAAATTGATAATATGAATATTGACAAGAAGATTGAGTGAAGTGAAATTAATTGCACACAAAATTCAAAAAATCAAATATTTCAACAATTATTTATCAAATTCATTCATAACAATGTATTTTAGTCTTTGATAAATGATTGTCGAATTATACAACTTTTTTAAATTTAGTATACAAACTGATTTCGTTGTATCGCTGCCTCTGTATTAACTTGTCCTGGTCTCTTCTATTCATATTACCGTTTATCGAGATTGGTAATCATTTTTAAAAATACAAACAACTAATTTAAAGAATTAGAAGAATGAAAGTAGTTTAAAATCCGTTTACGTTTCTTTAATTTAACTAGCAAGATTCTAAACGAAAAATGCAGAAATACTGTAGCAATGTTTATAACATTGAAAAACATATGCAGCAACTTGTTTTACTATTTAAATCATATTAAAGCGTGTAAACGTCAATACGGATTCAAGTATGATCAAATAATATCATATTAGTTATACGGCTGTGGAATGAATTTGCAAAATCAATTTTCCCAAAAACGCAATGGTTTGGGATTACAAAATGTTATTTTCCCCCTTAATTTATTTTTACATATGGAATCACCTCTTTCCCATTTGTACTGCCATTCTTTTTCATTCTTTCAAATTTTGTATTGCTCAATTTGTTTACAAATCAATTTGAGCCTACCTTCTCTTTCTTTCAAGAAGGTTTTTTACTGTTATTTTTTACTCTCATTGAAAAAATCAATTGTTTTCTTACATTTTCTTAAGGAATATAGTTCCAAACGTATGTGTGAAGAATTCTACGTCCAAACTTCTAAAGACTAGCGAAATTATAGATGTTTGAAGGACGCAACGAAGTGGTATGAAACGGTGAACACTTTTTTTTTTTAAACTTATTAGAATATGTACATATATGAAAGGCGACCACACGTATATACATGCGTGTACATGTGTTAGTTCTACACCTCTTGAACCAGAGAGATAAGTGTTTTGGGTCTCTCGGCCCGCCGTCACTTCGTGCCGAAACACCGTAACCTAAGACTAACTTTGTTCTGCTGATATTTATAAAATATACCGTATATTATAAAGTGCTATTATTCCTCGAAACCATCTCGCCCTACAAAATCCTACAACAAAACTATATTTTTTGAAATGGTTACAATATCGTACGGTCTACATACTTACATACTTAACCGATTGGTTTTAAGTTTTGTGTAGCCCGTACCAGAATTCATTAAAATTTGCTTCTTTTTACTTACTTTTTTTTAGTCCGCAAGAGGTACGAAAAACAGAAAACTGATGGTCAAAGCCATTTGGTATTCTTTAAACTTCGACTTTTTTCTTTCATTTTGTCACATATTATAATGAAACTCATTTGCATTAAGAATCTTTTACATTTTTTATCTCCGATGAGCAGAATAGTCGAAACGATAACCATGAGAAGATCTTTTTAACTCTTTGAAGCACGGCGGGATTAAAGTGTCCCACCTTTTTGATATATTTCACGGCACGGTGGGACAAAAATGTCCCACCTCGAAATCTTGCCGTAGCTGCATGTGCATAGGTTTATATTTCGCCCTATTTATGTAAAGCAGTTGTTAATGTTTTCAAACAATCACTATTTCACTATCACTAATCACTATTTTGTTATGTTTTTACATGATGTTATACATTTATTAATAAAAATATACCAATTTTGTTTCATTTAAAACCCGAAAAAATTCCTGTACAACATGGGTCTATTTTTGATCTGAAATCCCGTGCCTCAAAGAGTTAAGCGAATACATTCAGGGTTGTACGCTACTGGCAGGTTGTACTATTTATTTATTTATTTTTTTTTAATGTGCGAGTGGTATTGAAATATTGGGATGTATATGTGAAGACTGCCGATGGAAAAAGTTATACATAGTGTTCGGCAAATATTAATAAAAAAATTCAAGTGATGATTCTAGAAACCGATATAAGACCAAGATCACGAATAAAAAAATTACATTTGAGTTATTAACTTCATTAATCAATTATTAATATTTAAACATATGACTGCAGGCTGGAAAACTTTATTACATCAATGAATATAGGTGAAAGGAAAATATGGGGGTTACAGTGATTCTCAAACCCAATAAGACGTGGTAGTATAATTCAATAAAAAAGAAAACTGACATTCGGCACCATAAAATATTGTAGGATACATTATAAGAAAAATCGTAGATTAAACATTAAACTTGCCAATTCGCCGAAATCCATAAGAGTATGTCGAAGCGCGCCTTATGTGATTTTAGACTGGAGAGATTTAATATTTCCTCCATCCAATGAATTTATATAGATAGGTAATTAAAAAGTGTACACACTGCAATTGTTCACAAAGAAGTACACGCATGCATCGTATCTGTTCATACAGGAATAATTCACTTCACGTGTATACATGGCGAATTCATACGTATTACGAAAGCCTGTCAAACCGTCCGTACATGACGTACATTATGCACATAAAACATGCACTACGCATATAATACAGACGAATCACTGAAACACAATCACTGTGCACTACAATATACACACACGCGAGCGCACACACGAAAAAAAAAAATAAAAATAAAAAAGGGACAACAAATACAGAAAGTAAAGAAATTATAAATTATAAATTGAAACTACACTAAGATGCTGTAAATTAAAATTACCTGAATGTTTGTACTAAACTAAAAAAACGAAATTAAAATAAGGGCTACGTTCACTTATTGCCTGAAATAACTCTAAAAGTTTCACTTTCGTTACCGACATAACTCTGCCTTCCTAAAGCTATTCTACCTTTTTACGAAAATTAGGAAAGTCATGATTGGATTCCATAACAGAAAAGTACTCTTCAATTAATTGACACATGATATTATGGTGGTAGAATGTTTATCCAGAAAACAAATATTACGACATTCAGCTTTCTTTTCCAGTTCCTTTGTTTCCTATGTTTAGTTTGGAAATTGATAAGGAACAGTTTCAATATCTGGAAGCACTCCTTTAAGCAAAGGTATTACAATGGGGAAAATAGAAACGGCGTTTCCCAGATGTGCCTAAAAAACGTTGGAAGGTTAACCCATTTGCATCAAAGCGCGGAATATTCCGCGAGCCTTGGCTGTCCTATATCACCGAGCGCGGAATATTCCGCAAGCTACGATTGTCGTTTATCGCCAAACGTTAAAAATTCTGCGAACTTCTCGTGAATAATATATAATAAAATTCGGCGCTTTTAGTGCATTATCAGCAATCCGATTTTTCTCTTCAATTTATTACTATACGTAATTTCTAAGCAAAGCTGAAGGTAAAACACTGGTTGATGCGCGGTGATACGGACCGATTGGTTGTTGAACGTCTCTGATGCAAATGGGTTAACAGTGGAACCTTCGAAAGAACAGTATAATTTCAACAACGAAAGAGAAATTTTTAAGAAGGTACTTGATGCGTTTGCACTTACAAATTTTTAATAAGATTTAATTCATTTTTTATTGGTCTTTCTGAGTTTTCTATGTTTTTTAATTTTCATTTAGTACGTGAATGTGTGTCTGTAAATAAAATACGGTACAGTGATTGTTTATCAGTGGTTTGTGTGTATTATGTTTGTTGTGTGCGTTTACAATACAAAATGGAATATGTATTTGTAAAATTTTCCGGCAAGTATCTATGCCATGATGAAGCAAACAGTAGTTCCGTAATTCATACGAAATATGGTGCTGACTATGTACAATATCTTTGGATTTGAGGATGATTGTACCTCCCATAATTTCTTTTGACCTATTTTCGTTAGTGTAAGGAGATTTGCTAGGCTATAGTTATATTTTTAAACGTTAATAATTAAAATGAACCCTTAAACGCAATTTGTTATTCTTAATTTTAGTCTTATATTGATTTATAGGATTACCCCTTCAATTCTCTACCAACAGTTTCCGAACACCCTGTATAGTTTTCTTGTAAAGAAGTGTCAAAGAACGCCTAAACAATCACGACTTACAGTAAAATACTGTTTCAAAAAATAGAAAGGTATTTGGTTGATTTTCAATTTTACAGGATATTTAACAAGTTTTAACAGCTTATTAGATTCATTTTATCAGTGTAACGAATACAATTGTATGATCTTAAAGTTATGCTTGAATGTTGACAACTAACAATTCGTAAAATCAAATTCTATTTATAATAAATGTATTTTCCCAAACTATTATATCAAACATTACATCCAACAATTTTGAGAATAATGGTGTTCACGTGAAAGAAACATAGAAACATAAACAGGTATTAGCTGAGATATGTTACTAACATCATCGATTCTAACTAGTCTGACGCTAAATTTTTTTGTTACACGTTTACTTTATTTTACATTCATCTCCTATATACTGCACGATTACTACTACTACAATTATCATTAATGTTAAAGGAAGGAAGAAAATTTATTGTATTACTTACCAGAAATATATATATGTATATATTTCTAGTAATTTAATACTACATACGAAATACGAGTTAACAAAGTTTTCATTTTTCATTTGATTCATTTTTTAAATTTTCTATCATAATTATTTTGTCGATCAATTTGCTGACTCAATGGCTGTTGTGTTTTTTGAGCTGCTTCACGTGCATCTGCCTCCTGGAATACAATAATAAGTTTATTATAATATTTAGCATTTCAGGTAAGACAGATTAAACATCCTATTGTCAACGAACGTTTAATCTTGTTGCAGTTTGAAATAAAAGTGTAACGTATGTAATATTTACGTTGTTTTCCCTAACTTTTCCGGTACATTTATAGAATGCTTGGCGATTGATGGAAGATAATCTGGAGGCCAGAATAAGACAAAAATCGAAAATAATGAAATCATAAATTTAGGTGCATATTCTAGTTATGAGCATTTACAAAAATCAATTTCGTCATGCTTTCAAATCACTATAAAATAGATCAGGAGGTTATACTATACTCACTGTTAAAATTTTGATATTCTGGTATGCAATTTTCTCCACTAAAAAATCCTACAGTGCAGATTTTCATGTGTTTTTGTGAATTTCATACAGTAGACAGAAGTGATTAATGTTTAATCTGTAATTTTTGATAAAATGTAAAATATTGTTTTTAACAGTGAGTATATTGCGATTATCTAGTTTACATTACACTTGCTACTGTACAATTGAACCTGAGACCGAAAAACCGATCTGTTTCCAAAATCTCAGAAGTAAAAAATGTGACCAAATTCACAAGTTTGTTACTCTTGATTATTATCCGATTAAGTTACCTCTTAAAATATCTTCACCAATTGTCAAACTCCTGTGTATACGTACGTACTGATGCCTAATCAATTCTTAAGTAATCTTTATCACATACCTAATACAGTTGTCGTCATTACCACTGATAATATATATTTACTATGAAGTATGTTATCGAAATATATTGAATTTGTTCGCACTCGTATTTATACCGGGGAGAAGTTTTTCTTCCGAATCACGCAATTTTAACGATTATTTTCAATTTCTATATACTCATCACAATTATTTTCAATGTTCAAATGTGGCACCTATTTCCTGAATTTAATTGAACGTATAATATTGTTAACGGATATAAATATTATCTAAAACTACAATATCACGAAGAAGAACAAGATTCAACTGGAACTAATGCCGATTCATTTGGTTACATTGATCCACTTGGTGTTAAGCGAGTAATTTATTACAAAACAAATCCACAAACTGATAGTTTTGTTCATCAAAAAAATAATAAATATGTAGGTTTTGCGGCAACACCTTACGACGGTGTTCCACCATTATCTAATTCATATAAAAAGAACTAAATGTCTCTGAGGTAATACATACCTCATAAGTTTGATGTTATAGATTGATGTTATCGATAAATGAAATTCTATACTGAGATTTCATTTTATTCTACATATAAACTATAACTAACGTAAAAATGAAAGGATTTTTCTACACTTTTAATAGAATTTTTATACATTTCAAGTAATAAGAAATGCCAACTTGAAAAAACAGTATCTATCGTACAATATGCATTTTTCATATAACACTTTAGTAATGAAACTTTAACTTGGGAAAATGTTTGAATCCCGAAGCTCACTAGACTTAAACTATCAAATATAAATCGTAAACCATAAAGAGTGGGTGTCATGTTAGATTATTTTATTATCTACAATAGACAATTAAAAACGTTGAAGATTGTAATAATTAAAATATACCTGTTGCGTTAGATAGTAAAAAGATCCATTACTATTACATAAAGCAAATAACCAAAGGGGAAAGAACAATAAATAAATTTATAAAAAAAGTAAGTGTGAGCTACTGGTTTGTACATTTGTAGAAAACTTCTGTACTTAAGAAATGTACAGTACCATTGTAGTTCAAAAGGTTTTAAGCAATTTACGTAAGTTTTTCATTATGTAGCATTTAATAAAAAGTATCATAAACTCCGTTAATTTAAAACCGTACAGACTCCTTAATTAATCGAAAATTGCTTTCCCTTCTTGATTATCTTCTCTTCGCTTCAAAGCGAACGCATCACAAAATTTAATTGTAAATGCTTTTTACAGTAACAATATTTTTATAAATGAACACTTGCAAAGTTCGATAGATGTAATGAAAAATCAGGAATTTATCGGAAAAATTGTCAACACTTGTCTTTATACGCTTCCTCGTATTTTGAAGATAAAGTCAACTTAAGCTTGTAAAGACGATCGAAGGAAAATTACTTTTTTCAATTATATTCTTACAAGGAAAAAAAGATAGATAGATAGACAGATAGACAGATAGACAGAGAGCGAGCGAGCGAGCAAGAGAGAGAGAGAGAGAGAGAGAGAGAGAGAGAGAGCCGAGGGGAGAAAGGAAGAATTAGAAAGTGAGAAAAAGAAAAATCGTGGGACGTACCTCTTGCTGACGAATGCCCGCAAAGATGAGGTCGAGGCCTTTCTGAATCTCTTCGCTGACTGGCGGTGGCGTGGGAATGTGATCTCCGGTCGCGTGAAAGCCAGTCTCATCGGCCGTGTAATGGATGGTGATCAGCTTCCCCTCAGGACTCGTATATGAGAAGCTTCCTTGTTGGACCAGCGCTTCTCCTTGTTCCTCGCCTTCGCCTACTTTCTTGATGTAACCACTCTCCTCTGCGATAATATTGTTTCCCGTTTCGTAACTGTGAATAATTTATTTGTATGAGATTTGGAAACACATTTTTAGTACTTCGATGTAAGTACAATATACGCATGTCGTTACTGCATTATTTTAAACGTGAAAGTTTCCTTGACGATTACATTTCGAAATTTACATTAACGGTATAAATATATTAAATATGTCAAGGTATAACCTTAATTTTCCTTTCCATTTCAACACATCTATTTAAACATCCTTATCGAAAATATAATATTATGCAAGTTAAAAAAATTTAAACAAGTTTCTGCTCTTAAGCTTGGAGCATATATGTCCCAATATTTTAAATTGTATTTATTCATGAGATTACGTCAAATAAACCAGATGATCAATACTTTGAGATAGTTTATTCTAAAAGCTAAATTAAGAAAAAAGTTGCAAGATATTATGGATACATTATATTGAGCAACAAAATATGATATATATTATAAAATGATTATCGGCACGTAGTAACAAAAATTTTAATTCGTCATTTTTATTATCCTACGTCTATACGTTTACATTGCAATAATATAAAATTTATAATAGGGGAATATTTTTGCAATGAACTGGAAGTAGAAGTGTACTTTATCGATTAAACAATTTCCAATTATACACACATTAGTATTATAGTGTATTTATGAATAAATGTATGTGAAAAATTAACTAATTTTTACAGTAGATATATGTTCTTTTAATAAATATACACAATTAAAGTTAATTATATTAACTATAAATTAATTTTGAATTATTGGTTTATCATCAGTTGTATTACACATCACCGTATTCAAATTTGAAAGAATGGACATTATCCCATAAATATTTAATACGACTAAATATTTAATTATTACCAGAATATATAAATAGAAATTCTCTAACTTTGAATCTCCATGGTTGTTTTATGCTAATTATTCATATAAGAGATACAACTGTATCATTTCTTTATCGACAACAATTACTTAAAGAAAAATATTTATTATGATACCTCTGAATTTTATTCACTGTAATATCGTTTATTATAGTGAAATATGTATACGTTTATATGTTATTAATATAGAAAAGTTTGGATAATAATTAAGTAGTTATTAAATAATAAAAACAAATTACCAAATACAAGTTTCATTTTACATACTTGTTAGCAAAAGTCATATCGAAATTAACAAATATTTTTCTTTAAAATGTCTATTTCTTTTCTTAAACGAATGTATAATTTGAGACTTGTAAAGGAATAATAAATCGTTGGAAATGATAAAACAATTAATAATATTGATACCTTGTTTTGTATGTTCCATCATGTTCTTGCTGTTTATTCCAATGTAAAATTGGAATAGGTGTTGTTGTTAACGGTCTTCTTTCATCGGTTGGAGGACTTGGTCTATCTTCATGGTAATTGTTACGAGCGTGATAATTTGGATCCTGAGCTGCTGCTAATCCCAAAATTATAGCTAACACCTAATACAACGAATCCTTCGTTTGAGAAAACCATTTGGCCGCATCAACATTTGTAAGTAATGATCTCATTGTAAAAGGATTAAATTTGTAACAAGAATGAAGATGTATTGTCGGCATCAGTAACATAGTATTGGTGAGGTAAGTGAAAGCAAGATGCCAATGCGGGTCGTTTAACTCCTGACCTACGACGAGTTCGCAAACTCGTCGCCGATTTAGTCTGCCTCATCTTCCTTCGAGTTATTCAAAGTTGCAATAGACTAACCTTAGTTTTGTAATTTAAATTTAAATTTTATTTTCATATGTGTAAATACTGACTATTTGGAACAGATTTATTAATAATATTTATGACAACGTTCGTGTGAAACGATGATATATGGAATTATCAAAATGTACGACATGGGAAATATGAACTTAAAGAATTCTTCTTACTTCAAATATTTCATGTTAATGATAGAGAAATTATGTTACATTTGTGTCATTATTAAGACTAAAACATCTGATGGTCTGTTTCTTTGTTATAGTTGGCGATTCAGCATACTAACCAACTACTAACGTAATAACTATTTTATATGTATTATAAATATACATTCGTATTATTATTAAATATTGCATTTTAATATTCAATATTTTACCAATAACTGAAGAAAAGTATATTATCCAACAATTTGCACAGAAACCACTATATAACATATAAAATTTGTTATATTTGTTTAAATTTGTAAACATTTACGGCAATAAGTAAAAAAGTGTATAAACTTTGGTATGTTTATTAAGAATGTTATATTTATTAATTATCTAGATAATAGTAATATAACAGCAGTAATTTAAGATAGTTTGTAACAGAAAAATGATAAATATGTCATATAAACAAGTCCACATCTCATCAAAATTTGCAAACTTATCACACATACTGTTCAAAAAATCATGTTATATTAAATAAAAGAAAAATATAATTCTTATTTATATTAGCATTAAGTTAAAGTTAGTGATGTTGTGTCTCTTTTATTTCATAATTTACATCTCACCTTTTCCATTTCGTGTAAATGATCACATATTACTTTTAACTTCCAGCACTACCAATCTTACCGAATCAACAAAAGAATTTGCTGAATCTTTTCAATATTATATAAAGCAAAAGTAATTACATAAATAAATAAAATAAATAAAAATATAACAATTACTTACAATGATTTTCATGTTGATAAAGGAAGAACTTCTGTACGAAAGTGAAAAAGAGTGCAATTGAATCCAATCGTTTATGATCCTAAGGAAGTAAAGAATTCTCCTTTTATACTCTCACCTTATCCCCACTCGACAAGTGATGGATCTGTAAAGATGCTCCACGCAGTTTACAACGACGATCTGTACACGCATGCTACTTTATACATATAAGTATGCATTCTGCATTACTTTATTGCTCTTCTTGTCCCTTTTCACAAGTAATATTGCAATACTGCTATTACAATATTAATCCATTAAAACAGTTTACTGCTTATATCAATATTATGTGACAAATGGGAAGATTTTTAATTATTATACAGAGTGAATTAAATAATTGAATCGTTTATCCTAATTATTTTCGCTACAGATAAAATTAATTAATTTTTTGTGTCCGGAACAATTCTAATTGGAAATGTTTTATCAAATAATTACATTTTTTTTCAGATTATGTTCTTCCTTTTTTTTAAGTTTCCAGAACTATCATCAGTATTTTTAAATGGTGATCGACAGTTTCAATTAGAGTACTTTTAAGTAAATATGTGATAAGCTTCCGTTTACTATCACTCGAAAAATATAAGGCTAAATCTTCGAAGTATCATGGAATGCTCTTTTTTATTAATGGAACTAAAGATATCATAATTGGAATAATAGACGGAAAAAATAAAATTTCAAACACATAAATAGTGAAACATTACAATGCTATGCTATTTCTAATACTATAATTTTAAACCGGAGTGCATACGTCATTCTGGATGTTCCTATAAGATTTAAATAAAATTAAAACATGCTTTCTGTGGATTTGCTTGAAGCTTTCAGCTTTTATCTCCTCATGTTTTTGTCAGTTTGTTCATCAAAATATATGATATATTTTACAACTTTTCTACGTTTCAACTAATTTTATAATTAGTGAAACTTATGCTTCAAAGCTTAGATCTTTTCTGCCCCCATTGTTCCATTACCACCGTATGGTCTCTGCACATTATGATGCGCACGAGTGGAATGCCGAACAACTCTCGCGAAAATGTAATGTATACGTCACGTTCAAGGTATAGATATACCAATGTTTCTCGCAGGTATTTATCTATTCCTTTATTTATAATAGTCTTTCTTTAGTAAGCACTGTTATTTTGGAAGTTTCAAAAGAAAAAGTTGTAGATTTAACATGTTTGATAGTCCTTGTTATAAAAAAAGATGAATTACTTTGAAATACAATGTTTTGGAATTAAAAAATTATTAGAACGCTTCCCTGCTACTCTTAAGGAATTAATTGAGTTCTTATCATCCGAATTAAAAAGTAATAACTTTGAAATTAGAACAGAACTGCAGAATCACGAGTTTCTCAGCGTAGTAGCATTTTTAGAAGATACAATGTTTCGCATTAATGAAACAAATTTGAATTTACAAAGGGAAAAGCAAAAACTTAGATGTTTATTGAGATATATCTGCAAGTTAGAATTTTTTGCGTGACAACTTGAAAATTAAAACTAGTACCATCTTCTTTATAGGAAAAAAAAATTCAAGAAAGGATTTCAAATACACAATCTTTTTCATTCCGATAATTAACATGTTATTAGTTGTAGAAAAAGAATTTGAAACTTAATTTGAAGATTTTAGGAAGAAAGGAAACTATGTGAGATGCTCGATCGTTCGTGGAATTTGTATAATACATATTAAAATATCGAGATTAGTTTCCGATAAAATTTTGAATAGAGAGGATAATTAAGTGTTTGTTTCTGTTTCTGTAAAAGTAGAATACGAAATAATAATAAAAAATATATATAAATATTGTTTATTATTATTTTACATAATGCATACAAAATGTATAACATTTATCTCATTTAATTATGATATTTTTTTCTACATTTATTGTTGCTTCCTGTAAATAAAAAACAATTCTTTCAATCTGTTGCAACTGTTTGTTTTACTATTTTACGTTCTGTAGGTACATTCTATTACATTTACTATCTCTTGTGACAAAAAAGTACTATTATCTTCAAATTTTCTTGCTCTCCTATCAATGTTTTCTGATACTAACTTCTGACCTACAGTCGGTTAATGTTGCTATAAGCTACAAATGGTTAAAGATGGTAAAAATCGCAGTTTTTTCCAAGTTTCGGCCAACAACTGTGATAAATCTAACGATTCTTGCATCTATCGATGCCTGTCACTTGTTTTTGTATCGACCGATTTCAATGAAATTTTCAGCATGCATATATGTAGCTGACATAAATTTACAAAATGTATTTTTTAAATTGTCATTACAGGTTCAGATAAGAAAGTTACAAAAATGACTTTCACCATTTTCTTTGCGGTTCCGACCAATTGTAATTTTTTCAAAATTTATTGCACACATCATCTAGCAAACTAATACATCTCACTTTTCAACAAAACTCACGACGTTTGGACCAATTTAAAAGAAGTTATTTTGATTTGAATGGTGTGTGAATATTAATGAAAGTAACTGTACATACATATATGTATATGACAAAACGTAAATAAAAATTCAGATAAATGTTGAGCTTCTAAATATGTCGTGTCTAGGGATTTTGGAAATTTTTTAGGGTTTCTTCGCATTACATCCACGAGATAAATATTATCCCGTAACAAATCTTTAGAAAGACTGATATCCATAAAAAATGTTACGTGTTATAATGACACAATTAAAACCTTTGCATAAGCCAGAGAGGTCACTAACAATACGTTGACTCTGATTTTTTTCGGAGGTATTTTCAATTTTTCCTAAATAGACTTGAAAGTTAGTTCAGTAGAATACAATTGTATCATATTGTATAATGCCCATAATTTTAGATCATACGTCTTCGAATTAGTTAGTATGTAAACATTGAAAACACATCGTCTTCTATGTGATCAATTACTCGTCCAGAGTTCCTACGTTGGATGCTGAATAATTATACCTATAATTTATTGCTACAATACCGGTAGATGCTAGTCCGGATATATTCTAATTTATCTGTGAAGTTTCTTTCATCTCTTGTACTGAAAACGTCAAAACGAATGAATCGTAATAAATCTCTGAGTCTGTCACGAGACATCGATGCAGTGTAAAGAAGGATGGTCAAAAAATGGTAAATTTGTACCCTTCTAAGCACCTAAAACTCTGGTATAGAATTTTATAAGTTACATATTACTATAAAGGTACAATAATTTATGACAAATGTGATAAGAAAATCGTGAAAAATGTAGATAAACTTGACGATGCCTTGAAAGGCGAATTGGAACTATCTGATATCAAATGATCATAACTTCAAAATAAATGCATGGAATTAAAAAAATGTAGACGTTAATCTGTAAATAAAGGTTGATATTTATACAGCATGTAAAACATTGCTAAAATTGTTAATTAATAACAATAAAACGCGACAAATGAAGGTAAGGTATTACGATGCAAATATTCTATAAAATATGTTTCTGATTACACTGCCTAACAAATTTTGACCTTTAGAAAAATCTACAATATTCATTAGGCGATTTCTATAGAGTTTCTTGTCCTAAACAAGAATTCGAAAGTAGAATTTCTCTGTCACCATCAGTTTTTGAAAAATATGGATTTTTATAAAAATGCGATTTTGGACAAAAATAAAATATTACGTGAAAACCTAATGTACTAGGAAGTTCAATTTAGTCTTAAAAAATAGAGGAGAAAATTCTGAATACCTTAATGTATACAATTATTAAATTTTATGGTTCTAAATAGTTGTAAATCGCCATCAAAATTTGCAAAAGGGCCTACTTTTGCATTTTTACGAAAAGTTCTTTATCTAACGCAAATTTGCTACATAGTATGGGATTCTGTAGACATTTTTTAAGAAGAAACTATCCAGAAAATGTACTGGAACGGTTTCGAATTTGAACAGGTCGAGGAAATAACCGTTGGCATCATGTTTTGCCGCCACTGGGCCATCACTTGCTTATACCGGCTTGGCAGTGCCGTATCGATGCGTAATCGTTGCATGGTCAAAACCATTCTTTAAATTTCGTTAAACTGCAAAAAGAAATCAGTATGACTTGCTTCCACCAAGACATTTCCACGATGGAATAACGGTACCAAGAAAGGGACATGTACGTAATGCTTGCGGATTATTGCTAAATGTTAATAAACGACAACAAGGACGTAAAGTATAAACGTCAAACGAGACGAAAACATTTTTAAATCTGGTAAGTCTTCATTTTATATATATTTTATATTTATATATATATTATTTTTAACTTTACTAATTCTCATACGTGGTAATTGTAAAATATAATATTATACATATAATATAATAACATTATTTATTTATTTACATAATAAGATTATTTAAATGTAAAGTGAAAATGAGTGAAATATCACCTGAGAATCTGAACACATTGCCAACCGCGTGTTTTTTTCACGAACATAGCTTAGAAATACAACCTTGAAAAACAGAAAATTCGTCAATTTATATCATTCCTAATCTATGTACATGTGTGTGTGTGTGTGTTTGTGTGTGTTCATTACCCTTCAATTTTGTGATTTCAATGCTTTTTGGAATTTTATGAATTTTTGGAATTCAATGCTCCTTCGAATATTTTTTTTAATTATCCATTATTCGAAAACTGATGTATATCGGACATATTTTCATATGACATTTTTCGCTTGTTCAAGTGTATAGATTTACCCCCTGAAATATTGACATGCATTTATGAAGCAAGCATACTACAAGCACTCCGTATAGTAAGAACTTCTTTGTCAGTAGATTATTGTAAATATCACATTGCCCTGGATCCTAAAAATAGTATTCTTCTTGAAACTTAAGTACACTCATGTCATACAAATTGTATGAAACATTCTGTTCATATGCTGTTCCGTCCATCCGACAAAAAGCCCAGGCCATTAGAATTTTTCTATTTCTCCAGATTGCCAAAGCTTTTCCTTTCATTAACGAGGACTTTGTTTGCTCGCTTAAGGGTAAAGAATATTGAAAGCATTGTCACAAATGAGTTCATTAGCGCTCAGTGACACAATAAGGCTGTTCACGACATAAACGGAAAAACACTCGATTAGAGTAGTCCCGTTCCATGATTGTTAACACCTTATCATTAACTTCTCTTTTTATTTTTCTTCACCATGGGACACCGCGTACCCTAGTTACAGACTACCTGCTTTAAATCAGGCCCTTTAACCCCTTTGATGCTCGCCACAATGTCTCCCAACAGTGCGCCACCGCGCCTTCCCTTTCTCTTAATTTTTAGAAGATCGGTTTAGACGCAAAAACTAATCGATCACCGTATTTTGGAGCTTTTCTCCCACCAAATATTATCCACCAATTGCAACCTCGCTTTAACATTCTGAAATGTATAAATTAATGCAATCTTTTCTTAAAATGAGCAGTTCAGAACTCAGTATAAAAAGAATATATTCAAAGTCTGACGTGAGAGTATCTCTTCGTGCAAGAGTATACCAGAGTATATTCAAGTGTCTTTTCGTGCAGGAGTAAATGTTTAAATCAATTTTAAGGCTTGCGACTTTTTCAAGTCGTTCAAGTCTTTCAAGCCCGTTTAATCAAGTTTCAGCTTAGTTTAAATCGTATTTCAAACCGAGTGTTTAAACGAACGTTTCGAAACAATATTCGACTAGTGACGAACCAATCGATACACGATTATTTTAACTTATCTTCAATTAAACACAAAATCAGCTGCTCATCGTTAAGTTGGCAGGCAGCGTAGCAGGAACACCGACGTATCTTTAAATTCGTTCCGATGCGACGGCTACATATACTATATTATTGAACAAAAGCAAAACTGAACTTGCTACAATTGTTCGATGTATTTGTGGGTGCAAAATAGGCCAATATGTAGTGGAGATATTGTTTATACTTTGCAATGGTGACATGGTAACCGTGTTTGTTCAACATCATACTTATATACATTTATTATACCTGTTGACTTCCTCAACTAGTTGTTTACTGAAGAAATTTCTTCCAAAAACGAGGAAGATGAAATACAGCAACAGTTCTTCATATTCAATACATTCCACATTATTTTAGAAATAAGATGTGTAGTATAATTTAAAACATACTTCATGTCGATTCACCGTGACTCTTAACATCCGCACTTGCATTTGGATGAATGGATTTCAAATGACGTAACAAACCACTGATATTTCCACATTTGGTTTTCAATTCACGCTGAAAATCTATGCATTTGGCTTCTTCTCGACTTAGTTTTTCAAATTGCTACTAAACAAAGCTTTTTTACGAATTTCTTTCTTTGTACAACATTTTGTTCATTAGTTTCTGCTATAACCATAATTTCACTTTCACTATCACTAGACATTTTATTTCATTCAAGATTTATGAATCTTAAGTAAATTGTCACAGATTTTAAAATATGTTTGAGTTTCTCACTACTAATTGAGCTTCTCAACTATTTAACCAGCTAACTGTGTCGATCATTTTGCAAAGTGCGCCCCAGTGTGTGTCGCGATAATCAAGCGATGAGGGATATAGTCGTCAAACACAGAGTAAGTGACGCTGTTGAAATATTGGGTCAAAAAGACGACTTTATTTTAGAAAATTAATGAATTTATTAGTAATATTTACACAATGGATCAACGTAAAGCTATATTTACACATAATTAACGAAAAACTTAAAAAAAATCAAATATTTGTAGAAATTAAACATTTATAATGTTGCTTTCGTGTGATATGTTCTGAAACAGGGAACGATGCACAGTGGCACTTTGCATGTCGGACATCATCGCAGATGGAGAATCTAATATACTTTGTTTTTTTGGTTATGACACGTCAAGATGAAAATCGGGATAATCAAAGATCTAGTGTTACTGCAGTGCTTACGAGTTAGCTCTCAGGAAGTTAGAAATCCAACTCAAATTATCTATAATTTTCATTTGTTTATTTCATTTCGTCCTGACCCCTAAACATTCTAAACATATTAAAATTTACGAATATAATTTTGTTTTCGCCAGAATTACAATTTAAATATCAAATTGTAACCAAATTTTACGCATGACGGATATAGCCGTCATAACACAAAATTCTGCCATTCTTCCATGACGGATATAGTCGTCAAACACACTTAACTGGTTAAGCATACTGCATTGCAGCGTACATAATGTTTACGCAATTGCTTTATTTACATCAAATCGCATGGATCCTAGTATCCGTATTATTGACATACAGACATCGTACATTTCGTAAATCGTAACAAAAAGTGCAAAAACATTGTCCTAATAGTATTAATTCCCACAGTTTCAAGAATTCCCACACTTCTGAGAATCATGTTTCTACCTAGAATCCCGGACATTCACGAAAATCCCGACACTATCTGGAATGTCGAAATTTTTGGGAACTCCCAATCCTTGAAATTAAAAAATTCGAAACCTAACCCAATATCGGGAAAAATTTCCGTCCCACCCCGATCCGATATTTTCGTATTCTTGCACAACTCTAGTAATAATACTTCAAAAAGTGTATTGATTTCTACAGGATCTGTGGGTTTCTACATTTTATATGCTTGGGTTTTGAGAAATTCTTCTATCGCCTGATTCGTATAAATGGCTATAATATCTATAATGATGTCGCCTATAAAAGGATGGAAAGATAGTTTCATTGTTTTGATGCTTTGAAATTTTCCTTTTTACTTGATGATTGCATGATGCACTATATGTTCATGTTCGTTCAGATGTCTGTTGATTGTTACTATGTATCACACTTTCATTAGCATGAAATTCATCTCTTTGAATTTACCATTTCCTTAAATTTTAACAGTACATTGTAAACTGACCCTTTTTTGTCCCACAATAAAACACTGCATTATCTTTTTTTGGTGTGAATTTGTTTTCGGAATACGTGGAACATCGTTGATGTGTGTAAAGTTTGCACGAGTAATACCGACTCACGTGCTGACTTTAATACCATTATTTTGATTAAGATTAGATACTTTGCAAAAAAGCACGATACAAAATATATTTTAACGTTTTCAAAGTTCTCTCTCTTTCCCTCTGTTTTCTTTTAGTTTCTACCTTTTTCCAAGTTCCATCCTAGTCTACTTACAGCAAATTGGACAACATGGCTGGTAACAATGGAAACAAGTTGAGAAACTCGTAGATCCGGAATTATCTTCCTAGCCTCCTGTACATCCTGCCCACCTTAAGGATTAAAAGGGGAATAAAGTAAATAGGAGTGAAGATCTACACAGGAACTAGACTCGGAGATGAGCAAGTCCCGTGTTCCCTAATTGCTTGTACACATTTTTAAGAGTTATCAATATGTCTTATAATAATTTCTAGATTTTGTATTCTAAGCCTTAATGGTTAATTGTGCCATGAAAAAAAAACCTTAATTAAAAATTGTTCTCAAGAATTGCCTTGCTAGTCAACTCTGTCATAATAGAGCTTAATAGATACCATATTGAAAAACAAACAACTATGAAAAGCATCTCAATAAATAAACATAGCAAAGGAGCATATCTCTGAACTAACTTCAATATAACATATTTAAATGTATAGATTAAGTAGAGTATTAACAACGATTGATCAATTTTAACCTCCACAAAGTCTGTGATACAACATAATATTTATTGTATAATTTGTTCAATAAAATTTATACTCTACCTCTGCAATATTTTCATCCAACATATGATGAGATAAGAGAGTTGATCACTAGAAATAGAACACTTAAATATTTCTGTCATTGAAAGTATAGAAAACAATGTCTAAGTCAAATTGTACCTTTCAAAATGGCAAATATGGTAGTACAAACAAATTTTCTGTTTAACGTTATTTCGAAGGTTGTTTGAGACAATTACAATTTAAACAATCATTTGAAGCATTTGAAATAGCATCTTGTAGTATTAACTTCCGAGCACAGTAGTTCATGTCAAGGTGAATTTAATGCTATACAATGCTATAGCCTTGAAATGATCTTGGAGTAAGAAAACTAGATTCGATCAACGCGACCATTAGTATGTGCAATTTGGTTTCTTAAGGCAGGCTTGGGAATTAACTTCTGTTCTCGATTACTTTTTAGAAGCAACACTCCCTTTATTCCATTAAACGTCTGGCGTACATGTTTTCACCTGTCAAAAAGTTTAGCGGATGATATGAAAGAAAAAGTATGATAGATATACATACATCGTAAATGTATCTACATTTATTATATATTAGTATTAACAAAAGTGAATTTTTATACATATATAAAAATACAGTTACTATGTCTCACAAGTAGTGTAGAAAATATCTTACAACTGAAATCGTATATGTGTAGAAAATTGTTTTGAAGTTTGTCTAAATTAAAAATTAGTATTGTTTTTCTATTCTTAACTACATTTTACTAGACGCAATCTTTTTAGCATAGATTTGACCAATTCTCCGGTGAAATTCAATTCAATTTTGTGACATTCCTCAATTAAATCTCTTTTTAAATCGTTTCTATTTGTGATTGTGTATTTACAAATTCTAATGTCCAATGGATGTATTAATCACTTTAGTATCATTATACAGTAGCCATATTTTGGTTACACACAACATATACAGTGACTCCTATTAATATTCGGACACCCTTTACAGCAGAATAACTTTTTAAATATTGGTCCAAACGAGGTGAGTTTTTTTAGAAGTTACAAGGATTACTTTGTTCGATAACATGTCAAAAAATTTCCGAAAAAATTGTAATTGCTTGGAATTGCGAAGAAAGTAATGAAGATCGCTTTTTACAACTTTTTTGTTGGAACATCTAATGAAAATTTTTAAAATATTTTTGTATATTAGTTATATACATGCTTTTCATCGAAATCGATTGGTGCAGAAACAAGTGATAGTCATCGAAAGACGCAAGAATCTTTCAACTTATTGCAGTATTAGGCCAAGAGTTGTGAAAAACTTCAATTTACACCATCTTTAACCGTTTGTAGCTCATAGTAACGCTAACCGATTTTAATGAAATTTTCAGCATGTATAGAGGATATTAAAAAAATCATTCAATATTTATATGGTATATAGAAGATGCCAAGCGCGTATACATAGAAATGGAAGGAGGACACGTGGAAAATCTTCTGTAAATATCGAGAAACCAGTAGTAAGTCAATCATGATGCTAGCAAACAAAAATGTTTGTATCTCAGAAACGGTTGACCTTTTGACCTATGTTTACTATGGCCTTTTTACTCACAATCAGTACAGTGTGTTCTATATACCATATAAATATTGAATTTTTTTAACACCTTGTATAATTGGTATAGATCTACAAAATGTACTTTTTAAATTTTCATTATAGGCTCAAATAAGAAAGTTGTAAAAAAACAAACTTTATTATTTTCTTCGTAATTCCAACCAATTGCAATTTTCTCAAAACTTTTTTTTCACATCATCTAGCAAAATAATTCTTCTAGTTTCTCAAAAAAAGAAACTCAATTTTAAAAAAGTTTTCTATTTTAAAGGATGTTGGAATATTAATGAGAGTCACTGTACTTCATATCATTATTTCTATAGAAGCGATTCCAAATTTCGAGTGTTTTATGAATTAGGAAGGGAAAAAATTAAAAACCATTATCAATATTGATAGCATTTATTGAATATTGTAGCGCGATGAAAAAAAAAATATAAAATATTATGTATGTTCTTGTAAATAGTAGACATGACGAAAACTTTTCGCTGCCGAGTATCACAGGTAGAGTCATAAAAAACCCCCGCACTCGACTCTAGACCGAGACTGAAGCGATATAAATAAGGGCCGAGTAGGTTCCAAAAAATCAGTCTTTGGCGAGTAAGGAAACCCGTCGGAACTGCCGGACTTGTACATTCTGATATTTTTCCAAGCAAAACCAAAACCTTTCGGTCGAGCTGCCGGACCTTCGCGGACCAGGCTCTCGATCCTGATTTTCCTGTGACCTCTCCTGGACAAGGCGTCCGCCACCAGCAAGGCCTAGCCTTTTGATCGCCGGGAACTCCGATAATTTTTGGAGAGCAACCGTTCGGGAGGAAAATACCCTCCCCCCTCAGTCTCTGTCTACCTCGACACGGGATTACAAACAGTGCGTGAACGTGCAAAATGTTACAAGTGGAATTACACATTGTGCGTGAAAGTGCGAACGTTATAATATTAATTAAATACATATGTATCATATTGGTAACGATCTTTGAGAAGTTTCCAATATGCGAAATTTGTATAAAGGGGAAACAGTCACAGATGCTGTTTCCTACATCATGTTCTAAATCAACGAAACTTCTAGATTTGATTCATATCGATATCTGTGGAATAATGAGGTGTGAATCGATTGGAGGATCGAGATATTTCGCGACCTTTATAGATAATAAATCCAAATGGTGCGAAGTCTATTTGCTGAAGGAAAGGAGTGAAGTTTTCGACAAATTCCTGGAATTCAAGTCCAAAGTTGAGAAACAAACAGAAAGGAAAATAAAGGTTCTGAGGTGCAACAACGGAAGGGAATATTGCAGTCGCAAATTCGAAGATTTTCTGAAAAAGGAGGGCATTCAAATGGCGCTCTTAGACATGGCTAGGTGCATGTTATTACAATCTGACCTTCCACCAAAATTTTGGGAAGAAGCAATTTTGACTGCAACCTATCTTCGAAATCGATGTACATCAAAAAGTCTAAACGGTGAGACTCCTCATAAAAAAATGGACAGGAAAGGTTCCAACTACAGCACATTTCCAAATTTTCAGCGCGAAGGCGTACATGTTAGACAAGACAGATAAAGGAGAACATGATCAGAAGTCAGTCGAATGTATATTTGTCGGTTACTCAACAGATTCCAAAGCTTATCGTCTGTGGGATCCAAAATTACAGAAAATACGTCGAAGTCGTGATGTAAAATTCATTGATGATTTCAAAGTAATTGATAATCTCCAGTGTTGCGACGCAAAACTAGTCGTTAGGACGACTTTATGATACGGGCGATTCATTATGCTATTTTTGAGGATGCTTGACTTTCTAACCTTTAGTTAAATTCCTTTATTATAAGCCGAGGTCGAGTTCCAGAAAGAGTTTATGACCGCGGAAACTTTGCGTTTCTGCGGCCCATGTGCCGTTCTGGTACCCGGTCGCCCTCAATAGCAATTAACGTATCGTAAAGTCCCTAACACACGTAGCAAGAGTCCCGTTAGGACCGCTCACCCCTTGGGTCTGACTCCCCCGCCACAACGACATTCCACCACCCTGCCAACCAGGGATTTCCAGGGTGGCGGCTTGCGCTTGGCCATGGAGGACTGTTCAAGGGGCAGGAACGGTTCTGATTCGCCAAAATCGGGAAAACGAACTTCAAGAATTTATATAAATACAGGGCTGACGCTTAAAAGCATTATTATAAAAACAAGCCTTCAAAGAACTAAACCAAAACACTCTGTAAAACGAAAGGGACTCTGCGAAATATCGCACCAGCGACAACCAAGCGTTAGGGGAAGTTGAGCATATCACTTGCTCAAACCGACGACGCAACATCCAGAACCCCATCAACGACGATATTTTGGTCGAGTCGGATAATGAAATTGAGCTTGAAATGCAAAGCTATCCAAGAATTGCTACCAAAAATGATCCAAATGAAAACCAAAACGAGACTGACTCCGAAGAGGATGTTGGGAGGGAATCTGTTACAGAGCCTGCAATACAGGCAACAAGAAGTGTTCCAGGCCGTCCAAAGACGTCTCTTTGAGTCTCTTTTTTTTTGCTACCGTTAAGCTATATTTAGACTAAACCTACCTCAACCATTGTTTTTTCACATATCTAAAATTATACGTATACGGGAGGAGTTAAGATTTGAATTTTCAACGGATTTGACTTATACGGCTGTTTTTTCTTTGTCACCTAATAATACCGTTGCCTGTGACTTTTATTACTTTGTTTCTTATCTATTTATTAATATTTCATTGATTTTACATAATTTCTCGGCTAATGTATCCCTGCTTTCATTTTTATTTTTTATTTTTATTTTTTTATTTTTATTTCTTATTCTTATTTTATTTCATTCTACTCTACTTTATTTCTCAATTTTATCATACTTTAGTCTATCTTATTTTACCTTGTTTTATTCTCGTTCTACGTATTCATTATTACTGGTTAATACTTATTTTATATTATTCTTTACTATTCTTCTTATTTTACTTCTTGTTTTTATCTTGTTTTACTTTATTGTTATTTTACTCTTGTCATATTTAATAAAACTTTATTCTTTTCTGTTATTGTTATTTGATACATTTACTTGATCTGGTGTATGTATATAACTGTTTTTATCTTGATTATTTAACTTTATATATTGTTCTTAATTATGTTATTTATTTTATTTTACTCCTGTCGTATCTAATGATACTTTATTCTTTTCTTTTATTGTAACTTCATATAATTTACCTGATCCGGTGTACATATGTAACTGTCTTATCTTGATTTTCTTATTTCTGTAATATTCTAGGCATTGGTCTAAATTATCCTAGATACTTAATTATTTTATGGTAACCGTGTATTATTTATTGTTATAAAATTCGGCTGTTTTATTTAATTGGATGAGTACCACTGTGGATAAAGTAGGGATGCTATGGTAATTGGATTTTTATAATGGGTATTTCTAACATAAATCTTGGATTATATTACTGCTTATCCTATATTATTTCTATTTTATAGTAATTTTAGTATTTTCTTTTCCTATAGACCGACTCCTTATTTAATCATGCCTTTGCCGCTGTCGGAAAAAGGGGGATTTCTGTATTGCCGACGGTGGTATTTGCAATACAAACATCTTTAGTATGTTACATAGATTCCTGATATACCGGCATTTATTGCGGTAACATGGGTAGCCTAAAATGGCCGCCACAACATGGAGGAGTATACTTGTTACTGATTATTTACAAAATTAATAAATATTGGGGATAATATGCATATCTTTGGGCGGTGGGTATATTCCAGTATAACCACAGATAATATTTGGGGCAATTTTACTAAGCTTTAGACTCTACTTGCACGGTTTTTTGGAAATTTTTTATTTTTTAAACAAATATTTTATTTTTTAATTTAGAAGTCTTATTTTAATAGGGTTAGGCACACTTGTACAAAAAAAGTAAAATAAAGATTATATAACCCCTCAGGGGCCGCGGTGCTGCAGACCGTACGGGTGTTGTTCCGTCCGAAGGAACAGAAAGCCGGTCGATCTTTTGTTTGGTACGGTTTATGACACGATCGCGAAGAAAAGGCTATTTTTTGAGACAACGAATTCCATTGTTCATATTATTGTGAATTTCTCGCCGAGAGAAATTAGTTTTCTTTACAAAACGGTCGCGTAAAGTTAATTTTCGTTCTCATTAGCCGAAGACGTGTTATAAAAACGAACGGTTTCCTAACGGTCATTTTCGACAATGGATTCTCAACGTGTAAAGAACCATTGTATCGGACCTGGCGGAAATTCCAGACCGTTGCCAAACCTTCGGCACATCGCGCGTCCGAGCAGGTATCGCCCCACTTTTCCAGGAAAAAGAGCGCTAAGGGCGCACTGGAAGGGTGTTCGCGATATCCGTTAGGCATGCTGATTGGTAATTAACATTTCGGTTGCTACCAATCAGCGTGTCACCCTCTTTAGCAGCGATCGAGCGAGCTGCTGAAGAGAAGGATTCGTACGGTAGAAGTCTTCGGAGTCAGTCGTTCGTTGACTAGCTATTCGCACGTTAGACGCAATCGTAACCAGTCGTCATTAAGAGTCGTTCTCTAACCATTCGAGAGAATAGTCTCTATCGAGAATTAAAGATAACACAGTCGTTCGTTGACTGTCGATACGTCCGTTAACAGGCAATCGAGACACGTTCGATCGTTAGAATCCATCGTTCGGGATTTCTAACGTTTTTGCTATCTTATTCTTGTCATCGTCCATCGTTCGGGACGATATAAAACTCTTTCTTCGGTCAACCTCATCGTCGCGCATTTTCGAGGCGGATTCCACATTCAATCGAATCCGACGTACGGGTATTCGACGGTAGAACACTCGACACATCGTGTTCTGCCCTTCGTTCGAAATAGTTGCCCAATATTAAATTGGCGGGTAACAGTGTAGTGCGTGAGTGGTGTTCAGTGGAACCACGCAGCCGACACACCCACAGGGACATCTACGCACGCGACGACACAAACATTTTTGGTCCTTCGAGCAGGATCCACGACCTGTGAACGCACAGCCATACGGTGGAATCCAGCATCATACGGTGGAATCCAGTGAGGACTTGACGAGGAATCAGAGGCGAGTCAAGACCAGAGAAGCAGAGCACCAGCAGCTATCGTTCGAGCTAGCAGGACTGACTTCAATCCATGTAAACTCGTTCGATTACCAGACTATCGCCCGAAATTAATCCAATTCCCATTCCGTTGAATTGAGATAATTTCAGTTTTCGAAATGGCAACCGCTAGCATAGCCGCGAACAAAGAAATGGAAAATCACATTCGGTCCCTTAAAGTGAAACGCCGCTCGTTCAAGGCACAAATCACGCTGTTCGCGAATTATACCAAAAACTATCAAGACTCCGAAACAGAACGCGAAAAGCTCCGCGAACGGATCAGCAGATTAAACAAACAATTCGAAACGTTTAATCACATTCAAGACGAGCTGGCTCTTCAAGAAGACTTTGAAGAGGCAGAAACTGAACGCGCGTCCACCACCGATTTGTTCGACGACACAATTATCGCGGCAAAGGTTTTATTAAAACGATTAGATAAGTCCGAGGACACATCGCGTGTTACAGTAACGGAACCGGTAACTCGCGAGTTCCCCGCGCCTTCGTCCATCACTTTCGGCATGCCGGTTCATTTGCCGAAAATCGACCTGCCGAAATTTGATGGCCGCCTCGAAAGATGGATCACCTTCAAGGATGCATTCCAGACCATGATACATTCGCAATCTGGTCTGAGTAACGTCCAGAAGATGAACTATCTGCGGTTATCCCTAATCGGGAAGGCAGAACACGCAATCGAAGCCTTCACGATTAGCGAGGATAATTACGAAGTCGCGTGGAATCAGTTGAATGAAATCTACGATAATAAATGCGTCCTCGTCCTCCGTCACGCAGCTATGCTACGAGATACGCCACGGATGAACGACGACTCATCCGAAGCCATTCGCGATCTAGTCAATTATATGCAGCTTCATGTACGCTCACTCCAAGCACTCGGACGGTCTTGGGAAGATATCGCGAACGACATATTAACGAGTATCGCGGTATCGAGCATGTCGACCGACACGCGCAAGGCATGGGAACGCACATTGACGGACACTGATACTCCAAGAATCGAGGAGATCTTCAAACACCTTCGAATCGCGTCGCATCAATCGAAGGATGTTGATCCCGGTTCTTCTGCTCATCGGACGGAGCAAGCGAAGTCGCATCATTGCCCGACGCACGAGTCATGTCGGGCAAACTCGTCGCGTTATTCTCCGCCATCGTCGCGAAAATCGTTCGCACCGTCGCGACGATCGCCGCCCTCGTCGCGAAAACCGTCTTCACCGTCGCGACGTTCGCCGCCATCATTGCGAAAATCGCCGCCGTCTCCTCGAACGCAGAGGAGAACCTCGTACGCGACCGCGGTTCAAACCACGAAGTCGAAATCGTCGTGTAAAATCTGCAGCGACGGTACACACGACGTGTACCAATGCAGAAAATTCCTCGACATGACGGTCGAGGAACGCGGTAAGACGGCGCGAAGACTGAAGTTTTGCATGAATTGTTTGCGATCGGATCACGCAACAAATGATTGCAAAGCCGGAACGTGTCGCGTGTGCAATCAACGGCACAACACCAAGTTGCATCAGGATCCTGTACATACGAAAGGGGATTGACTAGGAAGCTCACCCGCAGGACTGACAACATTACGACGACGAGGCATCGCATTGGTATCGGACGGACAGACCAACGGATTGATGGCCACTGCAATCGTAAACGTTCTCGATCGCGACAAGAGACCGATTCAGTGTCGTACACTCATCGATACCTGTTCAAACGCGAACTTCATCACCGAAAAGCTCGCGACGAAGCTGCGTTTGCCATCGAAGCGGGCATCCGTAGCAATCGGTACGTTGAATCAGTCGAATACGACCGCGAACAGGCTTATATCGACCACGATTAAATCGCGTTTATCACATTACGAACGTAATTTAACATTTTTCACGATATCGCAAATTTCGGAATCGTTACCGGAAACGCAAATCGATCGCGCCGCGTTATCCATACCGCCGAACATTCGATTAGCTGACCCACAGTTTCACCGTCCAGCACCCATCGACATGCTGATAGGAGCTGGACCCGCTCTGTCGTGTCTCAGCATCGGGCAACACGAACCTCTCTCCGCGCAACGGATCGGATCTCATCCTCCAGAAGACGCAACTGGGATGGATCATCGGGGGGAGCGTACCGACAGCCGTACCACGCACGACACGCAAGACGTTCGTTGCCACCTTGAACTTCGACCTCAAGAAGTTCTGGGAAATAGAAGAGGGTTCTCCAGGAAACCACCTATCATCCGAGGAACGTGACTGCGAGGACCACTTCATCGCCAACATCCAACGCAACGAAGCTGGACGGTACATAGTCGCCTTGCCCTTTAACGAAAAGAAAGATTCTATCGGGGAATCTCGGTCGCGTGCCCTAAATAGATTTTTTTCTTTAGAACGAAAATTAAATCGGGATCCGGAATTAAAACGGCAATACACCGCGGTTATCGATGAGTATCGCGAACTCGGTCACATGACGCAGGTGAAACCTTCGAATTCACCGGGTTTCTACCTGCCGCATCACTCGGTCGTAAAACCTTCGAGCGCGACAACGAAGGTACGCGTAGTTTTCGACGGGTCCGCGAAATCGAGCAGTGGCCTCTCCCTCAACGACGCGCTACGGACTGGACCCAGCATCCAAAACAACATCTTTTCGTTACTCCTCCGCTTTCGAATGTACGCATACGTATTGACTGGGGATATCGAAAAGATGTATCGGCAATTCCTCGTGCGGCCGTAAGACCGATCTTATCAGCGGATCCTATGGCGAGATCAACGGAATCAGGTGTCTACGTACGAGCTGAATACAGTCACGTTCGGACTGGCAGCGGCACCTTATCTCGCCATCCGATGCATTCATCAGCTTGCAGAGGACGAAAAAGTTAGATTTCCGGAAGCTTCAACGGTCGTAAAGCGAGATCTGTACGTCGACGATCTTATAACCGGAGCTAACAGCATTGAAGAAGCAATCCATCTACGGACGGAAGTCATCGGCTTGTTCAACCAAGGAGGACTGAACAGGTGTCACGATCCCAAGGTGCCCGAGTTGGTGTGATTGTTGGAAAGATGGAAAAAACAAATAATTGAAATAATAAAAAAAAAAGAATAAAGAATAAAAAAAGAAAAAAAATTAATGAACGTGGATATGGAAGAAATTTAAGGAATGAATGTAATTTAAGGCGCGAATGAAAGTAAATCGAAGAATGAAAGTGGTACTAATAAAGGACAAAAGAAAGAAAAGAAAAAGACAGGGATGAGAAGAAAGGAGAAAAAGGAGAGAGGAAAATGGAAGGGGGAGAAGAATCAGAAAAGGATAGAAGAAGAATAGTAAGGCAGGGGAATGGATACACCCTGGCCTAGGGGTACCTTCCGCTGTGCCTGAAAAGTTATAAAGGAAAGACCTCGCCCGGGTAGGCTGGTCAGTCTGTCGCTGACCACTGCCCGGTGTGGAGGTCTCCTGGGATAAGTGGATATAGGGGTTTTATAAAAATATTGGAGAGGGGGAAGCCCCCCCATACTACTGTTGTCGGGAGAACCTGGTGGGAGGGGGGGGTATAGTATGCTTACCCCCCCCCCCCCCCCCACAGAAGATAGTCTCCTCTGGAGACTTACCTCTGGATTTTTGCCCGTCGAAGAGGACGGACGTGTCCTTAGGATTATGGAGAAGGAAATGAATAAGGAAAAATATTGTATTTCCAGATTGTATTTCCAATATATATACATACATACATACATATGTATATATATATATATATATATATTTCTTATTTCCCCCCGTGCCCTCCTTCCCTTCTGGAAATACAATATATGGGGTATACTAAGGGTGTGTATTAATATACGATTATCTAAGGGCAGGGTAAAACAAGGGTAAAATATTATACAGGGGGAATATTAAGGGTAGGGTTTTAAAACTAAGATTATTAAGGGTAGGGAAAAAGAAAAGAAAGAAGAAGTAAGAGAAAAGGCGGAAAGAGAAGAGGAGCTACAACTCCTCTGGAAGGCAGCCGCCCTGCGTTCCCACATGGAGGGCATACCGACCATGGGGGGGGGGCTGCCAAGACCCGTCCCAAGCCGGTGCGAAGGAAAGCAGAGGGGCCCAATTCCGTCCAGTGGTTATCCCCAACCGGTCCCCACGCTGGGGGTGGGAGGTTATGCCAGAGATGGCTTTGCATCCCTCGCCTCCGGGCCAAGTAAGCCACCCTTGGAGGGATTTCGGTCCTTTATAGTTATTAATAGTAGGCAGTCCAAAGAAAATCCACAGTGGAAAAAGGGTAAGAACCAGAAAATTGTTCCATCTGATCCACACGGGACAGCACGAAGAACAAGGACCTGCAAATGTGAACTGTGAAGAACGGGAACTCGTAAATGAAGAGCAACAGTTTTCCATCACCGAAGAATTCGCCAGAATAGTTGAAGCGGGAGATCCTTTAACAACACGTAAGGCATTAAAGTCGACACATACTAACGAATGGTGTTCCGTACCGAACTTTTTTTCTATTCCGGATTGAGCCTTTCTCTTTTTATTTTTATAGACTAAAGAAATTGTAAGACAGGCCTAAAGAATCCGCGACCCATAGGATTAGCCGGGGCCATTATTAAGCGCGTACCCTCGGTAAATTCATAACCAAACGACATTTCCAGAACTCAGTTTATTATCCATTGCTCCAATTTTCTAATTACTAAACTATTGCTTTGCTTCTCTCATGTCCGATCTCCTCTTTTTCCGGAATTTCCCAAAACCCCGACACCTCACCCTTCTACCACCACCTTCTACCATCCTTTTTTAACCCTCTCTCCATCTACTTGAGATGGAGTCTACCTAACCCTACAACCAATAATCGATTTTCTTATTCTCCCATTTTTTTACTTCCCAAATTTAACTCCGCCCTCAGTAACTGAGATGCGCGTCTTCCTCCGAATTTCCAAAAAGTCTCATTCCAAACGTTAACTAAGAAACAACCAAGTATTGAATCAGTCCGAGCGCTGAACGTACTATCAAATCTTGTTCAGAACACCAACTACGAAATAACCTAGCATTCGATCAATCCGAGTGTTGAGCGAAATATCAAGTCTTTTATATTACCACGTTCGAGATAAGGTACTCCGTGACCGTTTCAGGCCTTGTTAAAAAACATCCGATTTTTTCTCTCGTAATCCAAGTTTGTAATACATCTCAAACCGACACGAGTACACAACATTGGTCCTTCAAGCCGGATCCGCATTAAAAACGCGGAATCACCACTACCAGCCTACCTACATTACTGAGGAAGAAGCTGCCGACGAAGCGCAGCAACCTCAATTAGACAGGAGGGAGATAACCAACGGATTCATCGGCTGTCGTGGTCCATACCAATGAAAAATCCGAAGAAGCAGCGGTAATTTTCGCTGCAACAACCGAAAATTCAGGATTGGAAGCAGAAAAATCGCCAGGAGCACTCCATCCCTTCCTGACCTGAGAAGCAGCAGTCATGACCAGAAGCCCAGCTATCAATTCCCTGGATAGCCAACCATCGGAAGGAAAGATCATTTACCATATCGTCACTCGAGTAAGTTTTTGACTCGCTTTCCTTTCAAATATCATTTACGTTCCGAAATCGCTTCAAATTTGATTACAATGGCTACTGATTTGAGTTCTCTCATACGACAACACACTTCGATAAAGGCGCAAGTTACGCGTCTACTTAACGCAGTTAGACAAGCTCCAGATTTAGAGATACCGGCGTTAGAGCTTAGAAAACATAGATTAGAGGAATATTTCGAAAAATTTTCAACATTGCAAACGCAAATTGAGGAAATAAATAATAATTTTCAAAGTTTGGAAGCGCAACAAAATTTGGAGACAATTTATTACGAATGCTCAGACCTTATAGGTAGTCTGCATTATCGACTGCTCAATCGTACAGCTTCCCAAGCTACAGCAGCAAATAATATCATTCCAAGTCCGTCACTAGCATCTTCGCATACTATAATTCCTAAAACTCACATTAAGCAATTTAATGGCAACTTCTTGGATTGGCAAGATTTTTATGATACATTTCGTTCTGTAGTACACGAAAATGAGTTTATCCTTATAATTCATAAATTTCACCTATTAAAATCCTACCTGATGGGCAGCGCGACTAGTGTTCTAATTGGATTGACCGTGGGCGAAGAAAACCAATTTCCTCAGGGGCCGTAGTACTAGATACGGTACGGGTGTCACGATCCCGAGGTGCCCAAGTTGGTGAGAATGTGACAGTATGAAAGTTGCTGAGTGGGTTGTGAATGCGCTAGAACGTGAGAATGCGTAGCCGAGCGTGAAAGAAAGAGTGCAAGCAGGGGACCTAGCCGGATTTTAATCCGGGAGGTATTAAACCGAAAACCGTAAATATCTTGTCTGCGTGGCCTGCTCGTGGTCAACCACCAGAACTTGCGATGGAAGAGCTTTATAAGAACGAAGCTAACTGTTTCTGTCGCTACTGTGAGTGGTAATAGTGAAATTGTTTGTTTTTGTGATGTACTAGACGGCTCTTTATGACGAACATGGCTTTCGACACGGACTTCTCTAAAAACAAAAAACTATGGACAGTTCAAGTAAAGGAATAACGTTTACGGTGCAGGGGGCGTCGGATCCCCCAGTACCCGCCGGAGAGGGTGGTGAGCGAGCAGGCTCCCCCCGGCGGTCATCCAATTACTGCTCAGTGCAGTCGGTGGCAAACCACGCCGCTGCACTGGTCGCTGCGTCTGGCTGAGAGATATCGATCTCCAGAAGAGAGAGGGTGGAGGACTTCGCGAGAAGACCGAGGCTGGCTCGCAGTCCAGTGAGGGAGAGCGGGAGGACCTCACCGAGCGTGGAGAGGCTCCCACTGGAAAGCCCTACAGTGGCCCTGACGAGGGTTGAGGAGAAAACTCCGGCGAGAGTTCTGCCGAGGATAATCGAGGATCGGGCGGTCTCAATAGAGATCATCGAGACCCCCAGAAAGATCGCGAGGGACGTACCCACGGAGGAGAAGGTCGAAGATGGTGCCCCGACCTGCTCCTTCGAGGAAGAAATTGAGAAGAGGCTGGAAAAAGCCATGAGGACGATAAATGTCGCTCTCATGGTGAATAAAAGGACAAGGGATTATATAGAGGCCAACGGCAACATCAAGGCCGAGTTTAAGGACGGACCGGCGAACCTGGACAGGATCCTCCTCAAAGCCAGGAAAATCGTTGCCGAAACGAAGGTAAAAGTTGAAGAGAAGGAAGAGAGGAAGAAGAAAGCTCTTGCCGAAAGGGAAAAGGCTGTGGGGCAAGAGATTGACGCGATGGCCAGGCTAGTGCTCGACAGTGGAGACGAATCCGACACTAGCAGCTGCGGACGGGAAGAGGTGGGAGGGGCTAAAAGGAAAAGGGCCTCCCCTCCTGGAATGCCGCAGAAGAGGAAAGTACGAAAGGGTACGCAGAAGGAGTCCCTTTATACGGAAGTACTGAGGAAGGGCCTGTCGACTCTCCCCTGTAAGACAAGAGAACTAGCGAGCACACAAGAAGAGGAGTGGGTGGAGGTGAAGAGGCCCGCCAGGAGAAAAGAACCTCACACATTACCGGCGAGACCGAAGCCTCCAGATAAGGATAAAAAGAGTAATACCAGGAGGGAAGTTAAGGGACCACGGGACAATGCAGTCCTCATTAAGAATAGAGGTAAAGAGAAATTGTCCACGATGTACAGGGAGGTCATCCAGGCCACGAAGGGCGACATCGGGGACATTAAGAAGGTGAGATCTACCAGAGATGGGGATCTCCTAATCGAACTGGGCCGAGAGGGTAGGGTCGATGCCCTGGCCGAGAAAATCAAGAAAGCCTTTGGGGAAAATAGGGTGGTGCGCACCCTAATGCCAAAGGTGACATTGGAGATAAGGGACCTCGAACCCATCGTTGATGAAACCGATGTCGTCGATGGGCTGTTAAGGACGTATCCCTGCAACAAGGAGGACATATTGGTCAAAGTGTTGAGGTCCGGTTTCGCTGGGATGATGAGAGCGATAGTTGACGTTCCGGCAAGAATCCTGCCGGCAATTAGAACAAACGATCGAGTGAGGATCGGCAGGGTTAGCACCCGCGTGAAGATTCTGCCGAGACTAGAGCGGTGCTTCAGATGTCAAGCTATGGGGCACAGCAGTTCCAATTGCAGTGGTCCGGAGGTTAATTTAACGCGGGACACCTGCAAGAAGTGTGGGATGAAAGGGCACTGGGCAAGGGAGTGCAGGGGAAAGCCCAGATGCCCGGTGTGTGTGAGCGCGGGTGTGAATGGAGTTGACCACGTCATGTGGTCAAAAGAATGTTGCGCCCCAAGGGGGGGATTGACGAAAGCAGTGCGCTAGTCTGCGCCTTGTGCAGATAAACCTGAACAGGTGCAGGTTGGCGCACAACCTGCTAGAAGTAAGTTTAAATCAATTGAACGCAAACGTGGTGGTAGTATCCGTGCCCTATAGGGTCCCCGACGGTTGGTTTGCCGACGTCGCGGGAGATGCTGCCATCATAGTCTTAGACCAAAATTTTAGAAGTAGGTGTAGTGACAAATCGGTGAATGTGAAGGGGGTCGTGGCAGTCGACATCGTGGATTTCATGGTGGTCGGGTGCTACGTCTCCCCGAACACGAGCCTAGAGGCTTATGCTGGCTTCGTGGACGAGGTGGAGACGGTATGTAGGTTGGGGAAAGGCGAGGTCCTCGTCGTAGGCGATTTTAACGCCAAGGCCGCGGCATGGGGGGCCAGGGTAACTGACCTTAGGGGCCTAGTTATCCTGGAGGCCGTGCACAGGTTGGACTACACGATAGTAGAAAGCGAGGGTGACTACACCTTCTGTCGTAGAAATTCTAGATCCAAGATCGATATTGCCTTCGGCAGTAGAAATATTTTCCGGAGTGTCAATAGAAACTGGGTGTCCGACCTCTACACGGCCTCGGACCACCTCTACGTCGTCCACGAGCTTGGGCGGGGACCAACCAGGGGACATCGGTTGGCACCCCACGGGCTCCTGATAAAATAAAAAGCCATATCCGTGGCCTATTTGAGTTACCGCAAATTATAAAAGACAACCCCGTGTCGTTGCGTGCTCTTATAACATCAGCACAGATGCATGTCCATGCCCTAAGAGCCTTGAAACAGCCAGTGAATTGGGATGAAATGCTCATGTATTTAATAAATTCTAAATTGGACAAACAGACGCGCATTGCTTGGGAGCATACAATTGACGAGAACGTGCTACCGAAATTCAACGAACTTCTGGCATTTTTAAATAAAGTGGCACGAGATGACGAACCGATTAGATTAATTTTACGCGATAATCCTGGAACACCTATAGGTAAAGATAGATTTCCGAATAGAGATAGATTTCCAAATAGAACTCACAACCTAACCAGTACAAATTCATTAAAGTGCCCATTGTGCACCCAAGCACACTTATATTAACCAGTGTCAGCAACTTTTAAATCAAACGCCACAAGAGAGATTAAGAAAAATTAAATCCCTGAAACATTGCATCTGTTGCCTCCAAGAAAATCATAGCGTTTCGCAATGCCACGCGACTACTTATAGAAAATGTGGCTCTAAACACCATACGCTTCTACATTTCGAAACCCCTGTCAGAGCTAGTACTGTGCCAGATGAATCCTCTATGCCAGCTACCGTAGTCTTAACAGCATCCGAAAACTTGACAACGGAAGTTTTATTAGCTACCGCGTGCGTTACCTTAATAGAACGAAATAATGAAGAACATAATTGCCGAATTCTTTTAGATCCGGGTTCTCAACGAAAATTTATGACTGAAGACTTAGCAAACCGCCTTCAATTACCTAAACGTAATCTAAATTTGATAACCTCAGGTATAGGACGAACGGAACGCCGAGTAAAATATGCTGTCGAAGCTCAATTTAAATCGAATAACTCGAAATTTTCATGCAAAGCAACATTTTTAACGTTACCGATAATCACAAACGCGTTGCCATCTCGCATGATAAATCGTGAATCGCTAAAAATACCGAATAATGTTACACTAGCTGATCCGTGGTTACATAAACTCGCAACTATTGATATGTTATTAGGCGAATATCTTTATTACAAACTCTTAAAGGCACAAAGAATTCGCTTACATAATGAAACCGTAGTATTACAAAATACCGCGTTAGGCTGGATCGTGTCGGGTAAAGTGTAAAACGATACCAAACCCCAGCAAACAATAACGAAATGCCTTCTTAGCACAGATCAATTAGATCTTCAATTAACCAAATTTTGGCAATTAGAGGAATATCCACAAGAAACAAAAATGCAGCCGGAAGAAAAATTATGCGAAGAGTTGTTTCAAGCAACCACACAACGTGATTCAGCCGGTCGATACATAGTACGATTACCATTCAACAATAAAAAGGTTGAACTAGGCAATTCTTACAAAACGGCATTAAACCGTTTTTATTCTTTAGATTGACGATTTCAAGGCAACCTTGATTTACGAAGTGCTTATACCAAATTCCTAAACGAGTACAAATCTTCAGGACACATGTTCGAAATAACAGATCAGGCGTGTAACGATGAAGGATGTTATCTGTCACATCATCCAGTAATAAAAACAAGTCTTACAATTAAATTACGTGTAGTATTTGACGCGTCCACGAAGATAAGTACCGGGATATCCCTCAACGACACACTTATGGTAGGTCCAACGATTCAGGAAGATATTTTCTCCTTAATTATTGTTCACGCAGTTCGCGACGTATTAAACCGGCGTGATTCCCTTACGAACTTTTACGTAGATAAGGGATGATTGACTGAGAATGAGGTTGGATTTTTGTAACAATCAATTATTATTTACAAACAAGAGTGAAATCTAAGTTATCTTAATCTAGGAATCTTTATGAATGTAAGTGTCTAGGAAGTTTGTGTGAACTCGCGTTGTGTAGTGAAGTGAAAGGAATTTATTTTTAATACTATTTTTCTGTCTGTCGGTTTTCCTTCACTTTACCTCGGATAAGGCGTGTCTTGGGTTTTAAAACATGCGGATTGGTTAATGTCATTAGTCGGAAGTAGCGAGGGTGGTGGTTGATATTTTAACTGATAGGTTAGAAAAAATGTGGAAAGAGATACAAAAAAAATAACCACCCCCAAGCGAACAGTCACTCTCTGGTAGAACATGTGCTCCTTGAGTGACCGTCGCGAAAATCCGCTTGCCTCGAAACCCGGAACAGTACAGGTAATAAACTTATGAAGCACTCTGAGGTGAACAATACATGAAAGAAACAAAGTAACAATTCTAAGCCTCGGTCATCGGCGAGAAAACATGGACTTATAAGGAATGCGATGGAGAGTCAATGGCTTGATAAAGTTATTGTCTCTACCGACGGGTCAGGATTTGGAGAAATATTCGAAAGATACAAAATTTAGAAATCTTGACCCGGTTTATGGAGGGCTCTTCCCCCTTGGGGTAGTGCAGGTATGTGCCGCTTAACAATTATCCGATTCCGATCTCGTGCATATGTCCTGACGGCCGACATAGAGAAGATGTTTAGACAAATAAGATTAGACCCACAGGACACGGTTTATCAGAAAATACTGTGGCGTAAAGATCCGAAGGAGTTAGTCAGGATATACCGTCTTAACACGGTAACGTATGATACAGCCTTTGCCCCGTTTCTTGCAATACGTAACCTCCACCAATTAAGCAGCTGACGAAGCTGGTAATTATCCCCTCGCAGCCCAGGTTATAAAAAGCGATTTCTATGTAGATGATCTTTTAACTGGTGCTCGAACATTAAAAGAAGTGATGACGCTTAGAGATCAGTTAATCGAACTTTTAAAATTGGGGAAATTTAATTGACGGCAATGGGCGTCAAATGAAACAGCTCTGCTTCGAGGAATTAATGATCGATCCTCCGAGGAACACTTGTGTCTAGATACGGATACGGTAAAAAAAATGTTAGGCATTTATTGGCACCCTCGTGAAGATACAATTGGTTGCAAGGTGATCGTTGATAACGACAAGTTTCAACCAACTAAATGTTGGGGTGCGCGTCGCGGATGTTGATGTCCTTGTGGGGGTGTTCGTTGCCGTCACTCCACTTGGATGCACGCACTCCACTATTGCCCGCGAAATTAATCTTGAGCAATTATTTATTTCGAATGGTAAAGCACGATGTGACGAATGCTTTACCGTCGAATGCCCGTATACCGAACTCGATTTCTTAATTGTGTCAAACGGTTGACACAATTGACCGTGAATTGAAACGAAATGCACGCTATCGTCTCGAATGGTTGACGACTACTTCGAATAGGTGGCGAAACGATTATTCTTTCTGTTGTATCTAATGCACGACTGTCTTACACGACTTCTCCAGAACAACTCTAATTTCATAGACTTCGCACGAGTAAGTCTGACGAACGAATGTATAGACAACGAACGACTGACTTCGAAAATCTCTAACGTACGAATGAACTCTTCAGCAGCTCGCCCAATCGCTGCTAAAGAGGGTGACACGCTGATTGGTAGCAACCGAAATGTTAATTACCAATCAGCATGTTTCACAGATATCGCGAACACCCTCCCAGTGAGCCCTTAGCGCTCTTTTTCCTGCAAAAGTGGGGCGATACCTGCTCCGATGCGCGATGCGCCGAAGGCAACGGTCTGGAATTTCTGCCAGGTCCGATCCAACAGTTCTTTACACGTTGAGAATCCATTGTCGAAATAACCGTTAGGAAACCATTCGTTTTATAACACGTCTTCGGCTAATGAGAACGAAAATTAACTTTTGTAACCTGCCTCAAGGTGAAACACAATTCGGAACTAGACTAAACAAAGATAAGGAAAGGCTACGCAGTATCCAAGACGAAATAAGCGATAAGTCAGAGTGTAAAAGAGGCACGCGACAAGCAGGAACGATCATTGTAATTCTGAATCATTGATTGTGAATCTGGACCAGACCTTTGTGTAGTTAAGTGAAGTGAATAAAAGTGTTTAAAGTTTTATTGTTTTTTTTTTTTTTAACCAAATACGTAATTTTCGCTTGTGACACTTTACGCGACCGTTTTGTAAAGAAAACTAATTTCTCTCGGCGAGAAATTCACAATAATACGAACAATGCAGGAATTCGTTGTCTCAAAAAAATAGCCTTTCTTCGCGATACGCGGGTGGTATGCGTGCCTCTTCCCTTGTTCCTATCTCTGATGGGGTGGAGACAAAGTTGATCAATTAGGTCAAAATTTGTGCTTCACCCCCATCAGGGCTTCTAGGCGTAGAGAGGGAAATCGCGCTTCCTTCAGGAGAAATTGTCCTCCGAAAAATCAGAATAAAACCAAAGCTCGTCTTAGAAAGAAGTTTAGGAGAATAAATCGAAATGGCAGCGACTGTGTGAACATCTAATTGGTAAGTGAAAATATTATAATTATACATATTTAATATCGGAACAATTGTTCTTTATATAAATGTGTTATACAGAATGGGGCAATAACTATATCCACCTTCAGTATTGCCATTATTTGTAAGAATATGAAAAATGTTATATACACAACTTTCACAGTATAGAGGGGGGCATATTGTAATATAAACATTTTTTGCGTGGGTGGAGACATAGAAGATATTTCAAGGTGTAAATCTTCTGAAGATTTTCCTTCTCATAAAAATAAAAAAATTTGTGGAAATAGGTCCCCTAAAGTGCCCCTAGATAAACGACTTCAGTTGGTTCAGCCTTGCCTTCGAATCAGTGGATTCTTTGATTTCTTTCAACATTGTTGTCCCTTTAATCGTCGTTTGTGTAGGAGTACGTATACCATTCTACCGAGAGTCTGCTACGTGGCTAGATCCTATGTGGTGGTAGGGCCTAGTCTATGCGTATAGCTCTACGTAATCAAATCTTGGCAAAAGTTTATCAACGTATATCTCGGAAATTATTTGTTTGCGGCGTATGGCTTCTTTCATACTTTTTCTTTTTGTCGAGCAGAATACGTTGGTATAAAAAAATGTAACATTAATTATCATTGTTATAAATAATTTGGGGACACTTTTTTTACCAATGTCCACCGATTCAAAAGTGTAGATTCACCTCCTAAAACCATGACCATAACTTTTTCTATACCTTGTACGGAAAACCCAGCAAAATCAGCTCCGCGCTTAAAATGTTAACACGTTGAATGCCATACGGATCACCGGTGACTGACCAAGAAACACAAATCGAATAAATTTCGAAGAAATTAATGCAACACACATATACACATACACATCATGTATGTTTAAATATTATGCGCGCATATTGCAATGTGTCGTAAATTCATGTCGGCGCTGCGGGCAAACCATGTAAAATTAGCGTAGCATTCAACGAGTTAAGAAACGGAGCTAGGTTCATTAGATGCTATGATTCTATGTATGGAATATATAAGTTTAGTAAAATGAGTGATTATTTTCCATCAGAAGTAGTTGATATGATTGCAATTATTGACAAATATAATAATGTATTATGCATGTAGCCGATACAACGAAACGAATAATAAATACGTCGATGCTTTTCAGTACGTTGCACGTCAACTTAATGACTAGTAACTGATTTTAATATTTAGGTGACGATATATGGAGATAATCGTATATCGATCGGTTCGTTAGAAAAGCAAGTAATGCTGCAGAATGAGGCGGCGGAACGGGGTCGAGAGAAGAGCGACCCCGCGAGAAGACAGTCGGGCCGTGGTCGAAGGCGGGATGGCTTATCGCTCCCCCGGCCTGGTAGACCACGACCCGAGTAGCGGAGGTGGCGACGGCGCTAAATTCTCCTTATTCTTTTCTCTCTCTTTACTCTCTTTCTCTCTCTCTAGCGTAACTCTCTTTTCTCCTTTCTTTCTCTTTCAGCGCCGTCGCCAAAAACGAGGAATGAGGCCTCGCCGATCCCACAACACCTGGGACAGCGACCATGGGGAGCGCAGATGGCTGGGTGGGGGCCCTACTACCGGTAACGCCCTCCCCAGATAAGGCGGAAGAAGGCGCTGCCGCTTGTTCCGCCGGAAAGTGAAGGGAGGGGAGGATGACCACCTCCCCTCGCCAAGGAAGGGCCGCAAGGTGTGGCGCACGGGGATGCTCAGAGATACTACGTCCAGATTACCTGGGGCCCCCGATGCGCATAAAGAGGCAGCCGTGGGGGGTTTAGTCGGTACAAGCCCGACACTGCCCCCCCCCCTCGGGCGACGGGGCGTCCGATGAGGATTCCCCCCACGTTACAAAAAAAAAAAAAAAGCTATCGCGATATGTATTAGGTCATAATATAAGTTCGTCCCGATATTCCGCTTGGTGGCGTAACTTCATTGTTTTAGTCAATTGCCAACTTCACGAATTGGCAAATGTCACATAAAATTGATGGGTCAGGTTCTATTCTTAATATTGACATAAGTTTTTTTGTTGTAAGTCAACCTTTGCGTGTTTTACGAAGTTCAGAAAATGTCTGAAAATAAAGAACATTTTCGACACATAATGCTTTTTTACTTCCGAAAAGGAATAAACGCATTACAAACACGTGAGAAAATTTGTGCAGTATATGGAACCGATGCTGTTGATGACTCGACACGCAGAAAATGGTTTCGAAAATTTAAACAAGGTGACTTTAATCTGAAAGATGTCCCCCGTGTCGGACGTCCTGTCACAACAGATATCGATCAAATCAAGACATTAATCGATAATAACAACATATAACATCGCTCAGATATTGAATGTTACGGCCATGACAATTTCGAGACATACACGTAAGCTTGGCTTGATTAAGAAGCTCGATACCTGGGTGCCGCACCAACTGACTGAAAAGAACATAACGGACAGAATTTCTCTATGCAAGTCGCTATTGGAACACTATAAGAACGGGCCTTTTCTGAACCGCCTGATCGTTGGCGACGAAAAGTGAATCGTGTACAATAATGTTAGTCGGAAACGATCGTGGTCGAAGCCAGGTGAGCCAGCACAGTTTATTGCAAAAGTTGGGTTGCACCCTAAAAAGATAATGCTGTGTATCTGGTGGGATATGAAGGGAGTTGTATATTTTGAGCTTCTTCCACCAAATAAAACTATAGATTCGGATGTGTACTGCTTATAACTGGAGAAATTGAACAATGCAATTAAAGAGAAAAGGCCGGAGTTGGCCAATAGAAAGGGTGTTGTATTCTTGCATAACAACGCCAGGCCGCACACATCCATGCAGACGAAAAACAAATTATTGCAGCTTAGTTGGGACATTTTAAGGCATCCGCCATACAGTCCCGATTTGGCACCAACTGATTTTCATGTTTTTATGTTCTTCCTTCCATTTTATTATTTTTATTAGCTTTGTGCAGCTTATATTTCATTTCTTTTAAACACTTTTGTAGCACAATGAAAAAACAAATGTGTATATATCGTATGTTCTTGTAAATTGTAGACAGGGTGAAAACTCTTCGCTGCCGAGTATCACAGGTAGAGTCAAAAAACTCGCGCGCTCGACTCTAGACAGAGACTGAAGTGGTATAAATAAGGGCCGAGGAGGTCCCAAAAAGTCAGTATCTGGCGAGTGAGGAGACCCGTCGGAACTGCCGGACTTGTACAGACCAGGCATTCTGATAATTTTCCAAACGAAACCAAACCCTTTCGGTCGAGCAGCCGGACCTTCACGGACCAGGCTCTCTATCCAGAATTCCTTCCCCTCGAGCAGCCGGACCTTCGCGGACCAGGCTCTCGATCCTGACATTCCTGTGACCTCTCCTGGACAAGGCGTCCACCACCTGCAAGGCTCTACCCCTACGATCGCCGGGAATCTCCGATAGTTTTCGGAGAGTAGCCGTTCTGGAGGAGAAGATCCCCCTCCCTCAGTTTCTGTCTACCTCGACGCGGGATTATAAATAGTGTGTGACCGTGCAAAATGTAATAAGTGGAATTACCCATTGTGCGTGAAGTGAACGAACTCTACACTTTAATTATTATATGTAAAATAAATTAACATAAAGAAGGACATTTTATGTTTATGAAACCCTTCAATATTACGAGCTAGAATTCGCTGATTAAGGATAACATAAAAATGAACAGTTATAGTAGAAAAATAATTGTATAAACTTTTAATACGTTCTTCTTATTACAAGTAAATGTAAATATAAAAACCAAATTGTTCTTAAATTTACTTATTTAAGAATTTTATTCATAGTGAAAAGCTTACTGTAACTGAGCGCACAAAAAAACTGTGTAATATAAAAAGAGATATAATCTCTTAAGATAAAAGTAAACCAAAAAAATATATTATTATTTCCGTTACAACTTTAGACTGAAATCTAAATAAATTTACCTAATCTTCCCACTTTTTTGGCTTAATATAATATAAATGAGCAACATCAGCGCAATAAGTGGAACAAGTATAATTATATCCTCGACTTATAGTAATATTCTTGCCTGCAGAGACAAATGGATTAAATTAACGTTGCATGGTTTTAAAAGAGACATTAGATGGATGAAACGAAATCTTTCTAGATCAAGGTTCTTCAGGAAGGTTAGTCTAACCTAACCTTTGTTTGGTTATATAGAAGCACATGTTCTTTGTAACCAGATTGCAGTACACTTTTTTCCAAACGCAACCATAATAGGTATTTATGGTCAAACTCTGATGATTGTTGGTAGGAAGATCGCAGCAAAATGATGAAAATTTGTAATACTCTGGTTGAATCTTCAGATATCTGAAATTTTAAATGTATATTGAATAACTGACTTTACTAATTGCGTGATTATTAAATCATTTTTTCAGCCAGTGTCATACATTTTATAAAACATTTATAATAAATATTTTTCCTTATAATCCAACTTCTTTATTAGACATTGCTTCCAATAATTCTCCAAGTTCCGCTTCAGATGGTAAATTGAGTATTTCGCAGCTACGTTTCCATAATTGCTTTGCTAGTTCTGCGTTATAAGTATTTTGCGAGGATCTCACCACTCTGCAATTGCTAAAGCATAAATAATTTGTAGCATTTAATAAAAGTTTTAGAATTATAAAATGTATAAGCATGCATAGGATGCGTTCAAAAGTTATGTATAAACAGGCATGAGGTAATTCTACATGAACAAATAAAAATATAAAAAGTATAGAATACAATTTTTTCATTCGAGACTTAGTTTTCGAAAAAATTGAGTGTGGCGACCCTTCTGCCTACCACCGCTAGAGGGACAGACGACACAGGAGACCATTCTCGCTAGCGCTCCCGAGAGGTCCTGTTTGTATATATACACCTTCTAACCAAACTCCTTCCAATTCCTCCCAAACCTAAAGGCACGGGTCTCCTAGAATGCCTTACTGACGAGTCTACTGGGAGGCCCAGGACGAAACGCAACCTTTCCTTTTCCTCCGATCCTCTCTATCATTCCTCCGCCTTCTATTCTCCGTCAACATAACAGCCCACATTGAGTTTGATAATTCACTGCGCATGTTTGCAATTACGATTAAGATATATAATTTACCAACATTATTGTAGCGGCCTGTGCACATGCACACCGCCGGACCGCGGTACAACAAATTCAACATTGTATTTCGAAACTCGCGGCCGACGTGGCAATCGTCGCCAACGATGTACGGCGGCTTAACAGATCGACGGCCCTTGGAAACATACAGTAACTGAAATAATGATAGGTTCACTACTCAAACAGTTCGCTTACTGAATTTTACCTTCATTTCCATTTTTGGACACGCGTGACAACGCGTGCTATTGTTTCGCAAGCTTTTGTTTTAACAACTGCTCCAACAATCATTTGAGTTTCAACAACGTAAGTGGTGAGACATGATTTCTAAAGAATTTTGTGAAAATTATCGTGTCGGTGCAACGAAATAATCTTAGGTTCAACGTGATATTTTCAAAAAATAGTTTTGGTAGTGCATATTTTGAATACATTTTTTGAAGTAAATACAAAGCTTAATGATTTTTAAGTATTTTCAGATAAATATCAATTTCATTTAATGTTTATATAGCGTAATGGGGCGTGGGAAACTGCTGAATGATAATGAAAAAGGACAGATCATTGTTTTAAAGAACATAGGCCACTCAAACAGACAAATTGCAGAAAAAGTTCAACGATCCTTAAATGTTGTCAATCATTTTATACAACTAGGTAATAAATATGCCACTAAAAAATCTACAAAAATAAACTTAATACATCTCAAATAAAGACAAAATTAGACTTGCCAATTGGTGTTCGACGAGTGCAACAAGTTTTGAGAGCAAGTGGAACACTTCGTTATACAAAAAGAACAAAATAGCCTCCTCTAACTGAATTTCATAAAAATGAAAGGTTACAATTTGCTGAAAATCATATGGCATGGACTGAAAAATGGAAAACAGTGATTTTCTCTAACGAAAAAAAATTTAATTTGGATGGCCCAGATGGCTTCCAGTACTACTGACACGATCTGCGTGACCAAAAAGAAGTAAAAATTAGTCGAAACTATGGAGGAGGTAGCGTAATGATTTGGGCCGCGATTGGGTACAATGGTAAGACTCCGATAATGTGGTTTCCACCAAAGGCGAATGCTGGAAAATACCAAGAACTTCTGGAAATTGCATTAAACCAATATCGTGACGAAATTGGTGGACCAAATTTTATATTTCAGCATGATAACGCCGCAATTCATCGTGCAAAAACTGTTAAGACATGGTTCGAGACAGTGAATGTTGAGGTTTTGCCTTGGCCATCAAGAAGTCCCGATTTGAACCCTATAGAAAACCTTTGGGGTATTTTGGCACGCAAGGTATACACCAACGGCAAACAATATTCTAACACCATGGAGCTCAAAAATGGCATCAAAGAGGCGTGGTCTCAAATCGAATCGGAGACTCTGCATAAATTAATATACTCGATGCCAAAAAGGATATTTGAAATAATTAAAAACAAAGGAGGGTCAACTAAATACTAGCATCTTTGTGTACTAACTTTGTTTTAATGTTTCCTTTCTTCTTTTTACTTTTGTTGAAATTGGAAACATTCATGGAAAGTGAACCTATATTTATTTCGTACGTAAATTTCAATTTTTTGTAATAGAAGTTTTGTTATTAAGTTACATTGTTCAACTAAACTATGTTTTTTGTTAATAGTCTTAAGAAGAATTAATTATGATGGGTAAAATCAAAAATATTACCTAAAACATTCGTTTATGTCACAAAAGTAAGGTGAACCTATAATTATTTCGGCCATTGTATGACAATCGGAAAACCGATTTCGAGAGCAGTCGTCCCGGCACGAGGCCCAGTCGATGACGACCCTTTGAATCGAACGTGCGATCATCACGCGCGATATGATAAAGAGTTTCGCAGCACTTGCGTATTGTTCATTCATCTGCACCACCCACATAATTGGTGACCTCGACGTGATCTGTCGCGCATAGACAGAACGGATCGCGGTATTGTGTGAGCTTGGGCGAGCCGAAGAAAAGTGCAACGATGGCCGAGCCGACGACGCCTGCTCCCGACGAGGCTGCTGTGACGCACCCGATAAGGACACCTCATGACACACCCGATAAGGACCCCTCATGACACACCCGATAAGAACCCCTCATGACACACCCGATAAGGACCCCTCATGACACACCCGATAAGGACACCTCATGACACACCCGATAAGGACCCCTCATGACACACCCGATAAGGACCCCTCATGACACACCCCATAAGGACACCTCATGACACACCCGATAAGGACACCTCATATAGGTCCACACCATGACCAAGGCTAAACCCTGACCCATGATCAAGGGCCCAACCTCCTGCCGTTAAAACCCCAAGATATATATACCGAAATATTGTGTAACCGGCATTATTGAGTAGTTTTCCCAATAAAGAACATCCACACTTATTCCGAATATCTCCCACAAGGTTAAGCGAACTTTACCATACGTTGTAAAGTCTCGAACCACCTTTTGAGATATTTTAATTTATTTCAACCTAATTATCCACGTGACACTACCGACGTCGCATCCCCGTCAAACGTAGCACGAGTGGCAGTGAGAATCCCACCGTTCTGGGAAAAGAATCGGATGCTGTGGTTCCAGCAAGTGGAATCTCAGTTCGCGCTGTCTGCGATCACATAAGATTCCACCAAGTACCACTACGTTAGTGCAGACTTGGAAAACAGGTAGTGGGTGATATCATCAGCAATCCCCCGGCGTCCGACATGTACGAAACTATTAAGAGTGAGCTAATCCGACGGCTATCGGATTCGAAGGAACAAAACATCCGGAACCTTCTAGAACATGAAGAAATCAGTGATCAGAAGCCTTCAATGTTCCTCCGATGCCTACAAACTCTCGCCGGCAACGCAGTGTCGGACGATTTTTTAAAGACGTTGTGGATGTCGCGTTTACCGACGGGTGTGCAAATGGTGCTGATAACGCGGAAAAAGAAATCGTTCAGCGACTTCGCAGTCCTCGCCGACGCTATCATGGAGGTAACGCCTTACATGCAGGTGGCCGCTGCATCGGCTAACCAAACTAACGATACCCGCGCATACATACGGAAGTCGTCCATCGCGAAATCGCGACCCCTCTTATCGGAACGGATTCCCGTCGCTCACGGTCCAAATCGCGCGATCGACGCGAGCGAAGATCGTCGACATCCCGGAACCGAAACGGCAGGTGCTGGCACGATTCCGCGGTGAAGCAGTGTCGCGACCCGTGTACATAGGCGGCAGGAAACCAGCGGGCCGATCGCTGATGGCGGCGAGCGATTCCGTGCCGCGTACGAGCCGCCTTTTCACACGAAAGTGTTTTACAGATGAGGGGGGGGGGGGGGGGCTTTTAGAAAATGTGACGCTACAATTCTGATGCTATGTGTAATGTTTATAGATAAACAGCTTCATCTTAAGTTATATGAGCTACGAGTCTCTGGCGAGATGTAGGCGCGCTCCGTTATTTTGACGCAAAGGCTATTTATACGAGTAGATGAGTGGATGTTCTACGAAAAAGCGTCATAAATGTGACGCTACAAATATAGCGCTTCGCGGACAAGCAGATTAGTATTAAACTATACGAGCTACCGACAACATTTTTGATAAGATTACGCCAAGTGAGATACAAAAGTGACTGATAAGCGAAGAATCGAAGAATTACACTTGACACAGTCAACCGGTCCAATTGAATATTCAAACAATTTTAAAATTCGGAAAGCTAATACTATATTCACCTATACTACAAAATCAGGAAAATCGTGAAAGAGAAATATTTTAAAAATGAACAAAACATCTTCAACCGAACCAGTTCGACGGTATAGAAAGAAGCAGAAATTATCGAAAGGTAATGTGAAAAGTGATTGCGATACAAATAATAATTCTAAACCAAAAAAGGCTTCATCCTCTGCTGAGCGGATGAGACGAATGCGAGCGAAAAGAAAGAATCAACAAAACGATTGTGAATTTGATGTAAAACGAGTAAAATCATCATTGACCGAAGAGCCCGAAGCAGTACCGATAGAAGGATATAAAGTTGGTGGAGAAACTATCGCTGATAAAAAATTTAAAGAACATTTCGTCGATAACAAGTTTGGAGTATCCTGCGATGTCTGTGATAGATTATGGTTTCAAAAGGATTTGAACAGATGTCCAGCTAAAGGGCTAGAAACTTTGCGCTCTAACTTTATAAACCGGGATGTCGAATCGTTCAAAGTCTGTAATACTTGTCGTGGCTCACTGCGATATGGAAAAATACCGACAATGTCAACAACAAATGGATTTGTCTATCCGCCGATACCTAAAGATCTACCACCGTTGGACGTTATAGCTACGCGACTCGTTTCTCCACGATTACCCTTCATGCAGATACGGCGTTTGAGAACGGTGTTTGGATCTAAAGGTTTGGTAGGACAAATCGTAAACGTTCCCGTAGATGTCAACCAAATGGTTTCAAGTCTTCCTAGAATGCTGGATGATGATTATGCGTTCAACGTTAATATCAAACGACATCAGATACATAAATCCTCGTACTTGAGCGGATATGTTACCAAATCAGTGGTCAAACAATGGTTACAATTTCTTCTTGAAACTGAATTGTATAAAACGTACAATATTACGGTCAATAAAGATTTCTTTGAACCGTTTAACGTCCCATCGGCTGATGATGAAGAGCATCTAACCGAAGAAGAAAAGCGCTTACCTCTAGTGGAAGAATTAACTGAAAAGGAAAACGATACTAACGAATTCTTGATCACAAAGCAACAAACGTTAATGTGGTCTGAGGATAAGTATTTGGATCTTGCGCCATCAATGAAACAACCGGTATTTAGCTTATTGTACGATGAACATGCAGAAGAATTGTCATTTCCAAGTATATATTTGGGACAAGCAAGACGCTTTAAAATAACAAATGTTACACCTTATATGATTGCATCCAGTGAAATTAGACGTACAGATCGTCGGGGAGTTCAACCTGAGCATGTGTTGTATATGGCGGCAAAAGTGATGAGATTTAGATTGAGAGAAAATATTGCTCAAAGCTTTACAGCTTCCGCTAACATGAAACAAGTAACTAAAAAGGATATCGAGGATTCGAAATTCTTAGAGAATTGTATAGAACAAAATTTATCGTTTTTAAAGTCGATACCGAATTCAGCTCAATACTGGATGATGAGGAAACGCGATGTATTCGCTATGATACGACAACTTGGAAAGCCTACGATATTTCTAACGATGAGCGCCTTGGAATATAGTTGGCCTGATTTACTACGATTGCTTTATCGTTTAAAGTTCGGTAAAGAATTTAATATTGAGGAGGATCCAGTTACAACGATGAATTCAGATCTCAGAACAACACTTGTAAACGATGATCCAGTTACATGCTGCATCTACTTTGATAAATTGGTTGACACGATAATGCATTTGCTACAAACATCAAGATACAGCCCATTCGGCAAGTACTGTATACGCGATTACTTCAAACGGATTGAATTTCAACAAAGAGGTAGCCCTCATGCTCATATATTGCTGTGGTTGGAGAATGATTCGCGTGAACCTATTAGCGAATCAATGCCAGAAACCGTAAAATTGATTGATGCTTTATGTTCTGTTAATCCGGATCAACTTGATAACCCCAAATTACAAACTCACAAGCACACCTTCACTTGCTACAAAAAGGTAGTTGTAGATGATAAAGACAAAAAGTGTAGATTCGGAGCACCATTCTGGCCTATGATGGAGACAAAGGTGTTGCTGCCGCTTCTTGTAAGCGATAAACGGCGCGAAATACTGAAGAAGAAATACAACGAAATGCATATGTCGTTAGAATTTGAAAAGTTTGCATCGTTTGATGAATTTTTGAATAAGCATAGTGTGCAGAGTTACGACCATTATCTTGACGTTCTACGAGCTGGGATAACTAGACCACGATTATTTGTACGCCGTACAATGGAACAGAGGTTCATAAACAATTTTAATCCGTGGATAGCTAAAAAGCTACGATCAAATATGGATATACAATTCATACTGGAAGAGTTCTCATGTGCGACATACGTTGTGGAATATGTAAACAAAACTAGCCGAGGATTGTCGAACTTACATCGAGAATTGATCAAACTACGAGACGAATACCCCGAGAAAGATTACACCGATTTAATAAAATGTTTGGGGACGAAGATTTTAAATTCTGTAGAGATTAGCAGTCAAGAAGCGGCATGGTATCTGTTGGGGCTGCATATGTCAGAATCCAGTAGAAAAGTTGAATACCTCCCCACAGTATGGCCACACGAGCGTTATCTAGTTCGGAAAACTAAAGAAGAAATGCATAAAGAAAATATTACGAATGATTCTACTGCAATTTGGAGAGATACTGCGATAGAGAAATACGAAAAACGTCCGATAGAATTAAACGACATCACACTAGCAGAATTCACCAGTGATTGGTATAAAGCAAAGGATGGAAAATATAAAAAGAGAAAAATATCAAAAATAATTCGATACCGTGGCTATTCAATTTCAGATGTGCAAAATTATAAACGAGAAATGGTTCTACTGCATATGCCGTTTAGGAACGAACATCAAGAACTTCTTGAAGAGGATAAATACTTAAAGGTTTACGATGAAAACGAACCGATAATTTTAGAACGACGAAGAACCGTTGAATCAGATTTAGATATTGAAGCAGTAATGCAAGAGTGTAGAAAACTTATGATTGAAGAGGCTGAAGGATTACCAGAATATAAAGATGAAAATAACATACCAACTACAAGCAAAGCTCTAGATGATGATTTCGTACAATCAGTTCGAGATGGAACTAATGATGATATAATAATGCAAAATGTTGAACGTTTACCCGGAGTAGTTCGGAAAAGAGAAAACGTGATGACATCTGAGGAATTCTGTACAGCTATGCGTGGGGCTAATGAATTACAACGAAAATTATTGATGGAAGTTATATACAGAATTTATACTCCTACTTCTGAACCGTTACAGATATTTCTGACTGGACCTGCTGGTTGTGGCAAAACGTGGTTAGTGAAATTAATGATGGAAATTTTTAATCGATTCAGTCAAGAACATAACGTGATGTATAACGCCTACATAGCAGCAGCTTCAACGGGGATGGCTGCAGCCGCAATTAACGGTTCAACTGTGCATTCGGTATTTAGAATCTCAAATTCAGCAAAAACTCAAGGATTGTCTGTAGAGAATTTGAATTTGTTCCGTTCTGTGATGAGAAATGTACGAGCAATATTTGTAGATGAATGCAGTATGATCGGATCGGAGATTTTGAATCAGATCAACAGCCGTTTACAGCATATACTTCAACAGTACGATAAATCTTTTGGCGGTATAAACATGATCTTTACAGGAGACTTACGACAGCTACCTCCTGTACGCCAATCGCCGATATACAAAAGAAGTAGACAGAATTTCTGCGCAGAAATAGTATGGCAAACGTTAAGGTATTATCCACTGGAGCAAGTGATGAGACAATCTGATATAGTTTTCAGTACCATTCTTACGAAAATTGGTGATGGGGAAAAACTTACCGAACAGGAGAAAGCGTTACTAGAGAGTAGATTCGTCACTTCGGAACAAACATCAAAAAAGGCTATACGCTTGTTCTTCAATAATTTAGATGTACAAAACTACAATTCATTAGTTATATCTGGAACAGATGTTTTAGAATACGTGGCACATGATTGCTATACTGGAACTAAATCTACCGAACAGATAAACAATGCAAAATTGAAAGTGCATAAAATGAAACTAGAAGAAACTTGTGGATTACCGTATATGCTGCGATTACAATTACATAGACCGTATATGGTTAGAAGTAATATAGATGTTGTAGATGGAATAGTAAACGGTGTTATAGGATGGTTGAGATATATCGAATGCGATTCAAAAGATACTACAGTCGTAAAAAGATTGTGGTTTGAATTCGAGAATAATCGTGTTGGTCGTTTATTGCGAGTCAAATGCAAAGGAATTAAATCTTTAAACAAAGAATTAAAAGAATCATGGGTTCCGATAATGAAACGCACAGACACAATACAGTTAAACAGTAAAATCATTACATGCAAACGGACGCAATTTCCAGTGATTGAGGCATGCGCTATAACGATACATAAGTCGCAGGGTGGAACATATCAGAAAGTGGTATATGACTATAAGAAGAGTCACGATCAACAGTTAGTCTACGTAGCGCTCAGTCGTGCGACATCTATCGAAGGATTATACCTCACTAACAGTGAGAACGACTATACGTTCTACCACGCAAAAGGAAGAGAAAACCAAGAATTGAGGAATGAATTTCAAAGATTAAAGCGGAATCGGTTGAAAACAGTGACTGATGAATTGTGTGAATTTCTATCAAATTCAACAGTGTCGATATGCACATTTAATGTACAATCGTTGAACGCACATACTACTGATCTAGTTACAGATCCACTTACTGTTGGGTGTAACTTGCTGCTCTTAAACGAAACGTGGAACGACAATAACACTTATACTGGTATAAGCGGATTCAGATTGGTAAACCAATTTAAACGTGATCACATTCGTTCTGGTGGTGTAGCTATATATGAAAATACAGAACCAACAAAACAAATGGATTCAGCATCACACGAATTATATAAATACGAAAACGATGAAATTAAACTTCTTAAAAGAAGACATACAGATGCAGGAGATATCTGTACAGCAAGAGCTGTTATAAATGGAAAAGAAACATTGGTAGTTGCTGTATATGTATCACCTAATGCTACAACAGATGAGATACATAAATTTCTGACGTTTAACTTGATGGCTTACAGCCCTAAACTGAAAGGATTATTTCACCATTACGACGAAGAAAAATTATACGAAATTCCGATTATTGTTGGTGGTGATTTTAATACCTCGCTTGATGCTGTGGATAAAGATAGAGATAATATTACGAAGTTTATGAAGGAAAACTTTGATTTAGATTTAACAAATAATCCGAAAATTGGTACTACAAAATCTGGATCGTGTATAGATGGAGTATTCTCTAGGCATATCTCGAATGTTGGCACTCGAGATTACATATCTTACTTCAGTTACCATAAACCGTTGTTAAGCGCAATAAAATATGAAGAATCGTAAAGGAATACAACTATAATATTTGAATAAATATAAAGCTTTATTCTGTAATAATTTTGTAACAATATAACCAATAAATGTAAATAACGTACATACATGACTTGACTCAATACAACCCAAAAATATCAAACAGTTGAAATAAATTAAATTAAATGTACCTCTGTACATTTCTAAAACACGAAAGTGTTTTGCAGATTGGAGAGAGATTGGGAATACAAAACCGCCCCCATCTGCAAAATACTTTCGTGTTTTAGAAATGTACAGAGGTACATTCTTTTTTATAACGGAGAAAGGCACGCAAATCAGCTTCATGGTGGACCTGTGCGTTTTTCCGCGTTCGCTTGTGAACAGTGCACGTGAGAAATCAAATTACGAACTTTACGTCGCAAACGGTTCGATGATCGTGACTTACGATTCCGTGAACTTCACGTTAAACTTTGGCCTGCGTCGCGATTTTTCGTGGTGTCTTTGTAATAGCGGACATTACCACCTCGATAATAATCAGCGCTGATTGTTTTAGTCACTATGGACTCCTAGTCGACATGCGAGCGAAAAGACTCGTGGACGGTGTCACGACGCTGACAACAGCCGCTAGCGTCCAAGTAAAAGCCTTACCCAGGCAAGGGCGGCTCTGCCTGGGTGGACTCCTTTTTCCGACCCCACTCGTGGGAACAAAGATGGATTACTTTTTCAACACTAAAAAAACAAATACTGGGGGGGGGGGGGTTCAGAAAAGGAAGGAAGGAGGAAAGAAAGGGACAGAGGAAAGTCATAGAACAGGTGTTGCTATTGACAGGTAAGATAGGTGAAATATATAGAAGTAGTGGAAATCTAAGCAAGGATACTAGACAGGAAGCGGATGTAGAACTTAGGAGAATGGAAAGGAGACTAAGGGTAATTGCCAGGGTTGAGGAAATAGAGACGGAAGAAGTGATGGAGATTTTGATGGATTGGTCGACTAAAATTCAAAGCGTTATAGTTAAAATTGGGGAAAGTAAGGGTTTTAGTAGAAATTTGAAAGAAGAGATGTTTAAGACATGGAAGGAAGGGGACACAAGATAGGATACGAATGGAAAATGACCGGGAAAAAGAGAAGGATACAGAAATGGAAACGGAAGGCGTGGAAACAGCAGGGGATGAGGGATTCACTAGAATAGAAGGAAAAAGTAAAAGGACGAGCAAGGAAATTGAGGATTCAGATGAGTCACCTACAAACAAAACCCCACCAGGAAAAAAGAGAAACGAAGGAAGCGAGGAGAGTATAGAGAAGAGTAAAGATAGAAATGAAAGCGTTGGAGGAAGAAACGTATATAAAACGGAAGCTATTAGGATAAAAGTGCAAGTTGACAAAGGTGAGAATTTCGAAGGAAAGGTACAGGAAATGAAGACCAGGATCAACGCTAGCAAACTAAATATAGTCGGTATTAGGAAAATTAAAGGGTCGGAAGATATTTTAATATTATTACAAGGAGAAAGGGACAAGAGGATCCTGGAGAAAAGGATAGAGGATATAGGCATGTGCATGTGCATGCAAAAAATAGGCAAAAGAAAGAGTAAAGTATTCATACAGTATATTGAACAAACTATAACCTAGGAGGAGGTAATGGATCAAACAAGGAGGCAAACCGGAGACGATTCAGCGGAAATAACTTTTATAAGAACAGGGTTTAGTGGAGACAAAAGTGCCTGCGTAAGAATGGATAATGAAAAAGCGGAAGAAATGATTAGGAAAGGATGGATAAGGCTAGGATGGAGTAGGTGCAAGGTCAGTAGATATGAGCCAACATATGTATATATATATGACATTTTAATCGCATCGAGCTCAGTCGAGGAACACGGGAGGCACCTACGCGAACTTTTTTAGTCGTTTAAACGAACACGGGGTCCTCGTGAATTGTGTGAAGAGCGTGTTTGGTGCGCCGGAAGTGACGTTTTTAGGTTATTCAGTGTCCGCGCGCGGTACCCGACCGCTCCCAGAAAAAGTTGAAGCGATTCGAACTTTCCCGCACCCAGGAACAATGAAAGAACTGCGACAGTTCCTGGGCATAATTAACTTTTAGCGGCGATTCGTGAAAGCAGCTGCTGAAATCCAGGCACCACTCAACGCAGCCCTGCAGGGAAACGTGAAGGGCCGAGCACCCGTCGAATGGACTCCGGAGCGAATCGAGGCTTTCAACACATGCAAGGAGAACCTGGCACGTGCAGCCCTTCTGGCCCATCCCGACATAACGCTACCCCTGGCGATCTTCAGCGACGCATCGGACTTTACGGTAGGCGCAGTACTGCAGCAGCGATCGTGCGACGGATGGCAGCCGCTGGCATTCTTTTCCAGAAAGCTAACGCCTGCCGAACGCAAATATAGCCCGTACGATCGAGAACTGCTAGCCGTTTACAGGGCCGTGCGGTATTTTCGGCATATGATCGAAGGACGCGTGTTTATGATTTTCACGGACCATAAGCCGATCACCTTTGCTTTCGCGCAGCGCCCTGAGAGACACACCCCGCGATAATTCCGTTATTTAGACTTGATCGGCCAATACATGACCGAGATCCAGCATGTGTCCGGCAAAGATAACATCGCCGCCGATGCCTTGACGCAGGTAGCGGAGATCTCAACCGCGGTCGAATACGCAAGACTCGCGGAATCGCAACGGGAGGACGAAGAATTAAGAACATTCCTGCGGTCGATCGACTCCTCCCTTAGTATTAAGAAAATAGGACTACCGAACGACAACATCGGGTTGTACTGCGACGTTTCAACTCCCTCGTTGTGACCATAGATATAACGAGGCAGTTCCGAGAAAGCGTATTTAAGTCGCTACATAACCTTGCGCACTCCGGTACCAAGATAACCGCCAGACTAGTCGCGCAACATTTCGTGTGGCCAGGTATGCAGAAAGACTGCAAGATTTGGACGCGGGCATGCATACCCTGTCAGCGCGCGAAAATAAGTAGGCACGTGTCTACCCCCGTCGGCAGTTTCGGTGTTCCTTCGGCGCGTTTCTAACACATCCACGTGGACATCGTCGGCCCGTTGCCGATATCGAGAAGATACCGGTATTGCGTAATGTGCGTCGATCGTTACACGCGCTAGCCGGAAACGTTTCCCGTTGAGGATATTACGGCCGATACAGTGGCATACGCGTTACTGTCTGGGTAGATCGCCCGATACGAGGCACCCCTGAGAATTACAACCAATCAGGGTCAACAATTTGAATCAGCGTTATTCAAGCAATTCGTAATTATCGCTCCTGATCGGCATCAAATATCTGCGCACGACCTAGCCACTCTAGGTACTAGCTGTAAGTAGTTTTTAAAATAATTATAAGGGAAGTAGTTGCAATTTAATCGTAAGCGACATAGGTTAAGGACGAGCATACCCGTATCCTCACCAAGGGGGGTGATACGGCGGCCCGTATACGTGCACATCGCCGGGCCGCCGCAACATTGTATTCCGAAACTCGCGGCTAACATGGCAATCGTAGCCTACGATGTACGGCAGCCTAACGGATCGACGGCCCTCGGAAACATATGACGATTGGAAAACCGATTCTGAGAACAGTCGTCCCGGCACGAGGCCCAGTTGACGACGACCCTTTGAATCGAGCGTGCGATCATCACGCGCGATATAATAAAGTGTTTCGCAGCACTTGCGTATTGTTCATTCACCCGTGCACCCACATTATGATTCACCATACTTCACTCGAAGTGTTAGGAAACATTTTAACGAAAAATTTCAATACTGGATTGGCCGATCACCGAAATCCTCAGATATTACACTCCTAGATTTTTATTTGTGGGAGTAGTTTCTTCCGAACTGTTATATCGTTCGGATATGTTTACTGTTAAACTCCTTGCAGTGATTTTAAATATCACTAACTGAAAATCGCATAACGGCTCTGCGGAAGCTGAGTGTTCTTACTGGTACACAAAAAAATGCAAGGTGATGGATGAGACCGAGCTTTTGTTAACAACCGAAAAAGACCATATATCAATATTGTACAATAAGCTAGCTAAGTAAATTAAGAAAGGAAAACCGATTATGAATCCAAAAACACCCGGAAGGAGATCAAACGTAACTAGGTTACGATCAAAAACAAAACGGTTAGAAAACTCACAGCCAAGAAACAGATACGAAATACTACGAAACCTAAATGGAGAAACAGAAAAAACTACTACTCCACCACTCAAACCACCACCTACTTTTTCGAAGCTCCTAATACAGATCCTAAAATAGAAACACTGAGAAAATCAATAGGACCCAATTTTATTTACGTGCCTGCTTGTACATAAGTTTTGACCGCACCCTAGATGTATACAAAATTTTATTATTTGGTAAAGTTATGAAAGATGATGAACCATTCAATATCGGAAATATCAATTTCCTGCTCACAACGCTAACGGTTGCAGCAGATGAAGACATTCATATTTTTAGAATTAGCACATATTTTTACTCACATATCACACCTATACAGCACTCACACACTTAATCTTCGAAATATTAGTACCCACATTAAGTACAATAGCTTTGAAGCATTAAATTCACTTGTAATTGTCGTGTGTAGTAAGTATAAGTAATCCTATAAATAATTGTTTGTCTTCTCCTGGTTTGATGAAATGCCATGTAACGTATATATGTACATATACAGAGTGCAAAAAAACGTATTTAAGGTTTAGAGTTTTATAATACTCATGAGTAAAAAATACACAATGAAAGTAAACTCAGTCCTTTAGATGTAAAATTTACATTTATATTTAGAAGTATTTGATATTGTAAGTCTTTTCAGATATTAAGATCAAGTCACATATTCATTAAGTAGTCTTTCTTGATACTGGTGATAGCTTTTCATACCACACAACCGTGAACTAATGTACTGCCAAATTGATTCTTCTGATCACATTCAATATGTTGTAGAGAGTCACTTATGATATTGAATACTTCTAAATACAAAAGTAAATTTTACATGAAAAGGATTGAGTTAACTTTAATTAGATATCTTTTACTCCTTTCGATGAGTACCATAAGATTCTAAAGTCTTAAAGCCTTTCTTTTAATAGCTCGTAAATTCAATCCATCGGCAGCGGTTAAAAAAAATGTTTTAAGAAATGTTTCTAGACGATAAAATAGGACGAATATTAAAAATAAAAGAATTCCGTGCTCGATTTCAATTTTCAGTTATAAATGTCTAGAGAAAAATAAATATGTACACAACAGTAATTTGGTGTTCAGTACCGCATATTCATATAACCAACGTGTCAAAAGCAAATAATGTAAATAGTTACCTATTTATTACCTAAACGTTTACAAATGTATGGATTACATCCTGAAATTAGATATAACAAAGACTTAGTCTGACGGATTATTATTATAAAATTTGTTAGTTAACGTTTGGTCGCCAGATTCCAGATGCACAACGTCCACCATAAAACACCCTTAACCCTTTCGTTACGACAGTCTGCTCCGCCGCAGTAATACTACTGAACGGGGCACCGCGTCGAAAAGTGTGCACATTACAATACCAATAAATTGTATCAACAATCGCTCTTCTCCAACTTCTTGTAACGGTTCCAGAAAGATTTTTTTATTATAATACTTTTGCACCGTACAAATACTCCGCCGTCGAATAGAAAAAAACAGAAAAATCTTATTTCTAAATCCTACTAAAATATACTTTTAGTAGGATTAATCCAATACGGGCTAATAGAATCAAGAGATACTCTACAGGTACAGTAGAATCTTTTTACCGACTATAATTGGCGCACGTATACACAGGTCGTTGCGTGGATGCCAACTATAGTCGGTGTTCGTAATGAAAGGGTTAAAATGACCAACCGAGAAAACTATGTTACTACTGTTTCCGTCGCAATAAATATCCCAAGAATTATACAACCATCTGTCATAAAAGAAGTCCCCTTCGTTAAAAAGTTTTGCGCACACCTTTCCCTTAAAAGAACTTGCTTCGCCAAACCTATTACCTCAGACATAAACGAATCATAAAACATCATACCCCCTCCCCATCAAAGATACGCCAACTGACCAATAAAAGTGCATGAGAATTTACAAAGGCGTAAATGTAAACAGATTTCAACACATGAGTTCACACAGAGTACAAGAATTTAACCGTTTGAGTGCGGCGAAGGAGCTATCGCGCTTCGCTTGTCCTATGCCAAAAATGCGGAGACGCGCGATCACGCTGCTGTTCGTTAGTATAATTTTCGCATTAATTGAGAACAGTTGTATTCATATCCATTGCAGTTTTTTATTAATTTCATTCAATTGTGGTTTTTAATAATGTAAGAATTAAAATAAAACACAGTGATAAAATATAGTAGAGCCGTGGATGGTGGTACGGTAAAAAAAATGAGCCAATGTAAAAAGATAGTAAGATTTCGACTTTAATTTTTTTAATCATCATTACATCTATAGGGACAAGAGATCATTTTTACAAAAAAAATTTTTATGTACAAAAAACAAAATTATATCAAAATAATTGCCTCATTTTTTCTACCGTACCACCATCCACGGCTCTACTATATTTTACCACTGTGTTTTATTGATTTATTTGTAGTAAAAAAACTTTTCATTGTTTTAGAAGAATTAAAAATTGTTTTCATTTTTTTAACAAGTGTTATACTGATAGTTACAAAAAGCACCATGTCAAATCCTGATTCATCTGAAAGTGATAGTGGAAGTGACATCATCATTCCTCGTAAGAGATTACGAATGATTAGTGATAGCAGTGATGATAACGAAGTAACTGCAAGTGCCTCCGATGGCAATAATATGGATGAATTTTTACCCGTAAACACAATATTTTCGAATGAATTGAATAGTTTTTCTGAAGTACCTGGTCCAAAACATGCCCCTGCTTCTGATGCGAAACCAATTGAATGTTTCAATAAATTTTTTTCAAATTTGCTCTTCACTACAATGGTGACGGAAACGAATCGCTATGCTGAGCAGTTTTTGAATTCCAGAGCAAAATTGAATCGATGTTCACGCGCAAGATCTTGGGTATCAGTAACTGTTACAGAAATGAAAGCATTTGTTGCGGTTCTATTAGAAATGGGCATTACAAAACGACCTTCAATAAACTCCTATTGGAGTAAAGGTTCGAGAAACATCCCGTGGTTTGGAAAAATGTTTACTAGGGATAAGTTTCAATTGATTTTGAAGTTTTTCCATTTGGTAGACAATAATAGTTTAGCACCACCAGAACATTCAGATTACGATCCGTGCGGTAAATTCAACTTCTTAGCGGATTACGCCAATAAAATTTTTCGGGAACAATATACGCCACACTGCCAGTTGAGTATAGACGAATCATTAGTTGGTACTCACTGTCACTCTATTATAAAGCAATATCTTCCGAACAAAAAACTCCATAAATGGGGAATCAAGTTCTGGATGATTTGCGATTCTACTTCAAACTATTGTTTGGGATTTTCTTGTTATCAAGGTGCAAAGTCAAGCGCTGATTAAAATGAAATAAAAAAGAATGGTCTCGGATATGTAGTGGTTGAGAAATTGTTAACACTAGGAAATTACTTGAATAAAGGATACCATTTATTCATAGATAATTTGTTCACAAGCATACACCTTGCAATAGCATTGTTACAGAAAAACACATATCTAACTGGCACTATTAGGAGAAATAGAAAATACATTCCAAATGAGGCAAAATTTGCACAGGTTGGTCAGCCAAAATATTTCAAAAGTAACAAAATACTTATGTGCTCTTACCGAGACAAACAATCTAAAAAAAATCCCGTCATAGTGATCTCTACAAATTGCACAACAGGAAATATAACCGTTACGAAGAAGAAAGGAAATGTTCAATATGTAAAGGAAAAACCAATTATTATTCACAATTATAACAAGATTATAAATGGAGTTGATGAATCCGGCAAAATGTTATATACATATCTCGATGAAAGACGAACTCTCAAATACTGGAAAAAAGTTGTTTTTAACATTTTTGTCAGAATGGTGCTAAACGCTTACATAATATATTCGGAAAATTGTCTGGGTACAAAATTAACTAGACTGCAATTTACTTCAAGTATTATTGATGCTATAGAGGAGGAATGGTTAGCAAGCAAAAATACAACAGAAAGACTACCAATAAGTAAAAAGTTTTCTTTAGAAAAATTACCTGGGCGAAACTTGCGACAGTGTGAGGTATGCAGTAAAAAAAATAGAAATGGAATTAAACGATCCAACTTAATTTGCGCTGTATGTAAAAAAGGAATTCATGGAATTTGTGCAGCAAAACACTCATGTAATAAGTGAGAATAAAAAACATTTTTGTTAGTAAAAATTACTTTTTTTATAATAATTAGAGTTAATTATAACCATTTTTATTATTAAAAAAAAAAAAAAATAACTACGCATTTCATTCCGCAATTTTAGCATATACATAAGAAAATTCTTCCGCACTCAAACGGTTAATACACACACTACATACGAAAACACACAAGCGAACAAACAAATAACGGCAAGTTTAAACAGACATTTGAAACGTACGGAATAATATCGATTGAGTAGCGAATATATCTATACGGCTCGAATACCACGAAATACGAACAAACGCGGAAGGAAGTTTATATCGCGTCACAAATGATTTCAATTTACACCTATTTTCCACAATAGAGTATTTAAGTATACAATAGTCAGCGGCTCCAAACATCGTCGTGTATAAGCGTAGCGGAATTTACGATTCTGTGAAATTCTTTGTGCGGATTGCGGTGTGAAGGAAGCAAAAGTATGTATAATTTAATCGACTTACTCATAATATAGACCGCTTTCTTTCGCTGCGTTTTCATCTACAGCACAGTATATAGTCGTTTGAGCACCTTGTTTTATAGATTTTACAAACGGATGGAACATACTCAGTAATAATCTTGCACCCCGAAAAATAGTTGCATCTATGTGTCGACCCAAATCTGTTTTTACTACACCAGGATGTAGAGAATACACATGTACATCATGAATTCCAGCAGCTGAAAATACATATGAAAACAGATTATTGTGGGAATGGAAGTTTACAGCGAATCAGTGTATATTAGAGGTTTAAGCGTGATCGGGGAATCAGTTTCAATTAGAGCAATAGAAGTGTAAAAGAAGACTGTTCGGGACAGAGTGTTTGAATATACTGTGTAAACGAAGAGTGCGTCATGACTACTCAAAAATATGAATAGACATGACCGTATATGTCTTGAAAACATCCGCCTAAAATGAAAAATATAGGAAAATAGAGAAAGGAAAACGAGGGAATGGAAGAATAAAAGAGGGTGTAACCTGCATGTACGAGTCAGCGAAAAAGCTGTCACTATTGTGTAACATACGTAATATAATATATTTAAGCTTTATATGTAATAAAACTCTACTGTAATATTCAGAAATAGCACCCCGGTAGAACGAGGAATTACCAACGTTAAAGTTCGACGTTCGTAGTTGTAGACGCGCCTGTTAACAAGCACACAAAACCTTACGATACGATAGCATGAAAACGCAGTATCGTGCTTTAAGGAACAGGTATACAACACTAACACTCAAGAGTAAACTGCGAAGCTGAAGGCAGTTTGTCACGAAAGAGGGCAACGATAACATGTAGGGAATAGTATATAAAACCCAAATGCAAAAAAAAAAACCTGTAGAAAATATCTACAATACAACAAACCAGAACAAACAATAACGCGCTCAAACAATAGCCTGAGAACAAATTGCACAATACTCCTCCAGAACATCATCCCGGACGACGACACCAATAGCGAAACGAACTAACACAAAAACATCAGAAGTGAAATAGTGACGCTCCCTGATACAGAAGATACATCACCATTCGAACTACAAGAAATTAGAGACATAATTAGTAAACTCAAAAATAAAAAAGCCTCAGGAAAGCTGGAGGCAGAAACCATAAAGAGATCATAGCTTTATGAATCAATATTTAAAATACGGTATATTCTTGCAAGTATGGAAACAGGGCAACGTAAGAGTATTCCTGAAGGGGGGAGAGGAAGGACAGAACAGACATTAACTCGTACGGGTAGCAGTGCTCAGCAAGGTTCTAGCGAGATTGACGGCGAACAGACTTAGAAATCTGCTCCAGATATCCTCTATCATGAGACAAACAATTCAGTTTTAGACCAGGAAAATCTACAGAAGATGCTGTAGCCACGCCAATGACAATCTGTATGCCCTCCGCCAAGGCCGTGCAAGTCTGGCTATGGTCAGTTCTCGCATCTGGTAGCCAGATTCGCACGGGTCAGAGTTTTTCCTGACCAGCCCAACTTTCACCAGAAACTCTTCTTTCCACAATTTTATCATAATTTTACGTTCACTGACACAAATCTCTTTTCCTCTTGATTCCATACTAATTATTTTTTTTTTACAAAAACTATTTTACTGATATACAGTGACCGGCATAATAAAGTGACCATCTTATATCGTATACAGAATATCTCAAAACTAATATTTTTAATGACAAAAGATCCTATTATTGCGCTTTTTTGAAAGGTTTACTGTCACACCAAAGTTTCGTTACAAAAATTAAGAGAGTATTTGCAATAACAAGAACCTATAACATTATTTCAACAAAACAGGCATTTTCGTATATGACAAAAAAAAGTGACCGCCTTAGAATTTGTAGCGTCTTCACTTAATGGCGATGTGTAAACGTGATGTAGTGCGCGCAAAGTGTAAACAATACCGCGACCTGTGATCGACAGTCTATTGTTTACACGTCGAATAAAGCGTAGCAGTATACGGAAAGCTAGTGAATATGACTGGTCGACAAATTTCGTATCAGGTTCGAAACCTGATTATCAAAGATTGTAAACGCGGTGTTTCGCAGCGGAAGATTGCTCAGAAATATGAAGTCAGCAAAAGCGCTGTCCAGAAACTTTATAAGAAATTTTTGAACACTGGACGAGTGGCTGATCGGTTTGGAAGAGGCAGAACGCGAAGCACAAATTAGTGTGATGATGCAATGATCATACGAATGGTGAAGAAAGATCCGAGGACAACTGTCAGGAATCTTCGTGAATCACTCATTCTGTCCATTTCTGACCGCACAGTGCGTAGGAGACTGCGAGAAGCAGATTTACAGAGTCGCTTCGCAAGTAAGCGCCCCTTAATTAATAACAGAAATAAGAAAAAGCGACTCGAATTTGCAAAAAAGTATGCAAACCAACCCGTGGAGTTCTGGAAACGAGTTCTATGGACGGACGAGAGTAAGTTCGAGCTTCTTGGACTTAAACAACGACTTCGTGTGTGGCGGAAAACTGGCGAAGAGCTTGAAGATCGTCACCTTCAGAAAACCGTAAAACACGGCGGAGGTAATATCATGGTCTGGGGCTGTTTTTCTTGGGAAGGCGTGGGTCAATTAATCAAAATCGATGGAATCATGACTGCTGACACTTATATCGATATTTTACGTGAGAATTTGGAAGTTTCGTTGACACAATTAGGCTTGGAGGATAGCTTTATTTTACAACAAGATAACGATCCCAAGCATACCGCCAAAAAAACAAAGAAGTTTTTTACTTCTAATCATATAAAATTACTTAATTGGCCTCCGCAGTCCCCAGACTTGAACCCGATCGAAAATTTATGGTCGATTTTGGACAGAAATGTGAACAAAACTGGGGTCACCAACAAAAATAATTACTTCCATGCACTACAGAGATCTTGGGAAAGTCTCGATCCTAATCATCTACATAATCTGGTCGAAAGCATGCCCAGACGGTTGGCGGCAGTCATTAAGGCCAAAGGAGGCCATACTAAATATTAAATTTAATTTTCTTTCAAGTATAAATTAAGATCTACAAAGTGGTCACTTTTTTTTGTCATATATGAAAATGCTTGTTTTGTTGAAATAAAATTATAAGTTCTTGTTATTGCAAATACTCGTTCAATTTTTGTAACAAACCTTTGGTGTGACAATAAACCTTTCAAAAAAGCGCAATACAGTAAAACCTGTTTTTGTGCGGTCCTTTTTTATGCGATTTTGTTTTTGTGCGATTGGTTTTGTGCGATTTTATTTTTGTGCGATTTTTTTTGTGCGATTTATTTTTATGCGGTATATGAATCTTAACGGCGTTAGCACCAATTTAATGTTTCCTATCAATGTACATATACATGTTGTGGACGAACTCTGATTACGTGGTCTCCTTGACAACGATGTATCTGGATTTCGCGATGCTCTGTTCATTTATTTTAAACAATCTCCTGACAAGGCAGAGTCAGTTACGTACACAGTATTGTCGCTCGACGCGCGAACAGCATACGCTTCGTATTCAGAGTTTTATCCACGATTCACGTGATTAAGGATTCATTTTATAGTGAGATTAAAGGTAAATAAATTAGTTACTTTTGTTTCCATTTATATGTAGTTTTTATGATTTTTATTTTAATTTTAGACATAAGCACTCCCTTACAATGAATAATTATAGCCAAAAGAAAGTAAAAAGACAGACAATTCCATTAGAAACAAAAATTCTAATATTAAATAGACTAGCAGATGGTGAAGGATCTACAGCTGTTGCTAATGAATTTAAATTAGGTGAATCCACGATCAGAGCTATACACAAACGTGCGAATAAAATATATGAATCTTTTAATAGTGCAACAAATGACAGTAGTAAAAGAGCATCGTATTCGAGAAATATTGTATTAGAGAAGACGGAAAAGGCTCTCGTGTTGTGGTTTAAAGATTTGACTAAAAAACGAATCCCCGTTCACAAAGAATTAATTCAAGAAAAAGCTAGACATTATTTCAACCAACTGAAGGACTTAGAACCAAGTTCGTCATCCTGTTCACGAAACGTGACATTTTCTGCGAGCAACGGCTGGTTTGCTGGATTTGTACAACGGTACGCACTTCACAATGTGAAGATACAAGGCGAGGCAGCGTCCGCCGATGAAACGGCTGCTATGAATTATCGCAAAGTATTAGCGGAAATCATTGATGATGGTGGATATTGCCCAGACCAAATATTTAATGCTGATGAGACTGGGTTATTCTGGAAAAAGATGCCCAGTCGAACATTAATTGCGAGATCGGAGAAAACTGCAAGTGGTTTTAAAGCGGCAAAGGACCGAATCACACTTCTTCTTTGCAGTAATGCCTCTGGTGCAAAGATGTTAACACCACTTATTATAAATAAAGCATTACACCCACGTGCGCTAAAAGGCGTAAATTTATCTGAATATCCAGTACACTTCATGGCCAATAAAAAAGCATGGGTCACATCAGCTGTATTTACAACATGGTTCCAATGATTGTTTTGTACCAGAAGTTGAAAAATACATGGAAGAGATGGGTCTTCCGTTTAAAGTATTGCTAATTGTAGATAATGCACCCGGTCATCCCTGTATAGAACATCCTAATATACAAATGGTGTTTTTACCACCAAATACGACCAGCCTTATACAACCACTGGATCAGGGCATAATCGCAAATTTTAAGAAACATTATATCAAATTAACTTTCAGCTACGTTTTAAAAAAGCTAGAGGACGATAACTTAAGCCTAACTGAGGTTTGGAAAAAATTCTCAATTTTAGACTGCATAAACCATATTATTGCAGCAATTGGACAAATCAAACAACACACATTAAATTCGTGCTGGAAAGTGATCTGGCCTGAATGTGTAATTAATCGAAACGTTACCGAAAACGCGTCAACGTTATTATCTGAAATTAGTGCGCTCGCACATAACATCGGCGGAGAAGGCTTTGACTCTTTCAACGATAATGACCTGGATGAGATGATTGAGGACCAAGCTGTCGATGATAGCGACATTATCAATAGTTTGATAGATTATGAAAATGGACAAGAAGAACCGGAATCTATTACAGCGGATAAAATATATGCAGGGATCCAGATTTCGAAAAAATTGGAAACGCATTTTCTTAAAATAGATACCAATGCCGAAAGACGCTTAAAATTCCAAAAAGAGCTGAGATCATGCATGTCTCACTATCGTGACGTTTACAAGCAATTGACCAGTCAACCGTCGTCACAAAAACTGATCACCGACTTTATGGTACCAAAAAACAAACCAATTGAAATCCTATCTTCAAGCGACGAAAGCGATTTTCAACCGATTCATCACAAGAAGATGCGCGTTTTAGATTACGACGAGTAGCAGCAAACTATTTAACGTATAATTTGAAAACTTCTCCATATATATGTACAATGAAAAATTAAATCTTTTTACAATTTCTTTAGGTCTAATTTAATTATTTTATTTAATTGAAAGCATTCTCTCATCTATTTCATAAGTCATTAATGTATTTTCTAAGTCCGACTTTTTTTATGCGGTCCCTATCCACCGCATAAAAAAAATTTTAGGCGGTATATCGTACAAAGTTGTTTATTATATGTAAGAATTTATAAAATTTTCGAATATTTTTTTGTACGATTTCTTTTATGCGGTCCCTATCCACCGCACAAAAACAGGTTTTACTGTAATAGGATCTTTTGTCATTAAAAACATTAGTTTTGAGATATTCTGTATACGATATAAGATGGTCACTTTATTATGCCGGTCACTGTATGTATTCGCACTTGTACCAATTCACACTGCATACCGATGTATATTCGATGACTTTAGAAACCGGGGAATCTCTAATCCAGTTTCGGGGAATCACTCTTTCCTGTAGCTGTACGCAGACTATTTCTGGTGAATTTTTAGGACCTTTTTCGTTTCAGCTTGTTTGTTTCAGTTTTGATTAATATTAACCTTGTTAAATCAACATTTCCCAAATCGTAAATGTACATAGAATATGTGAAAAATAAATGTTGAACTGAATTTATAGGTGTTTTCATATTTTAATAAAAACCAATTCCGCATATCTTAGCGTACGCAGACTTTTTCTACCTAGTGTAAGTGTCGGTGCGAAAAGGACAGGGTATGTGCGATAAGATAACAACAGGTGAATACAGGAGAAGGACAAAGGCGTAATGAAAGAAAAGGAAACACACCAGAACGATGGGAACTAGACAAGGATAGAATAGAAGGACAAACATGGGTATAATGTCCAAAGTAACGGCCACTTTAAAGGAGATAGAGGTATCCCACATCAAACGGTGAGTCACGCAATTTATAATTATTTTTATATATATTTAACTGAAAATCAATACTTCGATCGAAAAAGCGAGCCGGTGGAACAGAATAAAAATTATAACTCCACTTTTACTTTTATTTTTATTTCTATTTCTATTATTTGATTTACTTTATTTGATTTATATTTGATTTACATATTTTATTTATTTTACTTGTATTTTACTTTAATCTGTTCTAGTCCTTCATTTCATTCCATTTTTACGCTATTTTATTTGATTTATTCTATTTTATTTAATTTTATTTAATTCTGTTCTAATTCTATTTTATTTTATCTCATTTTATTTATTTTGTTTTTATTTTTGTTTTTATTTTATTTGATTTATCTTGTTTTACTTTACTTTACTTTACTTTATTTTATATTATTTTATTTTATGTTATACTATTGTGTACTATTTCTTATTTCATATTTCATATTTATATCTTATTTTATTTTATTTTACTTTATTTTATTTTATTTTATTTTATTTTATTTTACTTTATTTTATTTTATTTTATTTATTTTATTTTATTTTATTAATTTTTACTTTTATTTATTTCTACTAGTCTACGGTCAACTGCTTCGCCTACCAGGCGAATTCATGGCGCCATCACCGTGTGATAACGACGCGACGAATTTCGCCGAGCAGTTGCGAAGCCATTTCCGCGAAATCGGACCGACCGATGGGACTCAACACGGTGTCCCGCGAGTATTTGTATGTAAAGACTTACATACGTGCAAATATGTGTTCCTTCGTAGGGACTCATCAAAGACAATCTTGCAACAACCGTACGGTGGTCCCTACGAAGTAGTGAATAGAGATAATAAGACTTTAACACTTAACACGTTGAGCGCGGCGCCGATATTCCTGTCCTTTCAAATGTGAAAACAAAAAGAGGATTTTGCCGCAAACCCAAAATTGTAGCTGAATATAATAAGGCAAAGACCTCTATTGACTTGTCGGACCAAATGAGTGCATATAGCAGTCCTTTGAGAAGAACTCTAAAGTGGTATAAAAAATTAGCTTTTGAGCTTCTTCTAAATACTGCTATTGTAAATGCCTTGTTCATTTTTCAAGAAGTAACAGGAGAAAAAATATCAATCACGGCATTTCGTAGTCAATTGGCGGATGCACTCACACGGCAGTTAGATGAAGAAATTCCAATGCATATTGAAAGAAGAACTGTTCATAAGTTACAAAGAAAAGAAGGAGACGCGCATAAAGTCCGAAAATATTGTTCAGGATGTTACAATAAAAATGCAAACCTATTTGGACGCAAGACAGCCAAAAATTGGACCAAAAAAGTCGTGACTTTTTGCAATACATGTAAATCTAAGCCATATTTTTGTTTAGAGTGTTTTAATAAATATCATTGAAATTACTACATTTATTTTTTAAATATGATACTGTCGGTCCCTGGGACCGACGCTGCCCAAACGAAAAGTCGACCGCCGGTGCCCAGGGACCGACGCCCGCCAAACGGAAAGTTCGGTGCCGGTCCCCAGGGACCGGCGCCGCGCTCAACGTGTTAAGATAGATAATAAGCTTAGGTTAGTATCAATAGATAGGGTAAAGCCTGCATACATCACACCTGAAGATATCGCGATACTATCGTATCGAACACAATCCATACCTTTTGATAGATATACACGATCCGACACTGAATCAGCGTGAAACTCTACAGCACCACCATCTGTAACAAACGCACAACACACTCACACTTTACCACCTGTTCCTGCGCATTACACTGAAACAACAGCGCGTTTTTCAACACAATCCGGTAGGCGAGTTAGATTTCCGGAACGATTCCAGGCTGGATTCCACGGGTCAGGCTTTTTCCTGACCAGCCCAACTTTCACCAGAAAGTTGGCGCCCTTTTTTACGCTAGAAATTAATGTTTACTCGTTCCGCGTCTGATTAAAACGAGGTTTGAAGGTTTGTAGACTTTACGTTGTTTGTCGGCTTTATTAGCCTTTGTCTTTCCCTACCTTTTCCCTCAATGATAGTAGCAGTAACCATCCCCATTAATATATTAATGCACGAGCGCAGAACGATATACTACCTTGATCAAAAAGTTCTAGGACTGTCCACCGTGTGTCGCTGTCAATCACCCGATTGCTTCTTTTTTTTTTCTTTTTTTAGGTTACCATATCTGTCATTAACACTTCCTTCCAATTTCAGCGTCATAGCTTGATATTTGTAACAGTTACGCTGTGCTGAGTACATCTCCTTTGTTCGTGTTTTCGATTTTGAAAATGGCATCATTTGAGCATCAACGAGTTTGCATTAAATTTTGTGTAAAAAACGGATTTAACGGTCCGCAGACCTTGGATATGTTGGAGAAGTGTTTCGGCAACGATACTCTTTCGAGATCAAACGTTTTTCGATTGCACGAACGCTTCAGAAGTGGTCGTGAGTCGGTCGAGGATGACAAACGCAGTGGCAGGCCGTCGATGTCGAAAACCGATGAAAACATCGATAAAATTAAAGAAATGTTGTCCGAAAACCGCAAATTGACCATCAGAGAGCTGGGAGAGGACTTGAACATCGCTTATGGATCCGTTCAAGACGTTTTGGTTAGTGATTTGGGCCTCAGACGTGTCGCTGCAAAACTGGTGTCAAAAGACCTCAATTTCATGCAAAAAAAGGACTGCGTTGAAATCGCGAGAGACATGATTTCCAAGGCCGAATCCGACCTAACATTTATTAAACGTATCATCACTGGAGACGAGACGTGGATTTATGTATGACACACAATCCAGACATCAAGCGAGTGAATGGCGTGCACCGAAAGAGCCGAGACCGAAAAAACCACGTCGTTTTCAGTCAAGAAAAAAGGCGATGCTCACGGTTTTCATGGATTACAATGGTGTTTTGCATCAAGAATTCTTGCCAGAAAAACAGAGAGTCAACAAAGAGTATTATTTGGGCGTTATGATACGTTTGCGCGAAAAAGACCAGATTTGTGGGCAAACAACTCGTGGATTTTGCACCACGATAACGCACCGGCGCACAATGCGATCCTTATCCGTGAGTTTCTGACCAAAAACAACACGAACACTATCCAGCAGCCTTCAAATTCACCAGATCTGGCTCCCTGCGACTTTTTCCTGTTCAACCGACTTAAAAAACCGCTTCGCGGAACGCGTTACAGTACCCGAATTGACAGGTTACCCTTCCGTTGGTGGATTCATCCCATCGTTGCTGCCAGGTCAGTAGGATTTCGGTGGTGATTCTTTCGTTTATGATATCGATTTCCTTTTTATCCGGTGGTCGTTCTCTTTTATTATACGTTAAGTTTCCTATAGTAAATATTTTATTCCGTTTTAATTCTGTATTGCTGAATTGCTAGGCCGGCGGGTATTTCTCCTGCTATTATCATGAGTGCGTCCTTTGAAATAGTTTTGTAGGCCTTAGTTGTGTTGAGGACGTGCCTTTGTGCTTGCATGAGCATTTGGACGCAATGTGATTTCTGCTCAGTGCTCCGAATGTTAACGTGAAGAAATTCAAAAAAACGTGGGTAAACGGCGGGGGTAACTATGACTCTCTTAAGGCACGGGGCGGTGACGGTGCACACCGCTGGGGAGTGGCGCCCCCACCTCCCGAGCTTAGCCGTGCGGTCTGATCAGCCGCCGGCCCGGGGGAGTGGACATGTTTTTTTTTGTCTAGGAAGGGTTTAGGGGAGGCATATGAAAATATGCCTCCCTGTTTTTGCTTTAAGGGCACTTTGTGCCCCACCACTGGCTGCTTACAGTAACCAGTGTGATAGAAGTGGGCCGATTGCTGTTTGGACGTACGGCTTTTTGGATGGATTGCACCTTATGACGACTTGGAATGTAAATGGACACGAGAGATATGTTTTTGGAATTGACGGCAAAGATTAAAAAATTTTCTTCCCGGTCCTGGGCCCTCGATGGCGGACTTGTCCGCTGTGGACAGGAGGACCAATGACGATGACCTTGGCACGCCCCTGGAAAATGAGACGATACAGATTGTGGGCCTGCCCCTGGAAGGGCAAATAGCATGCAGACAATGCGAAATAAGAGGCCTCAACCGCCAGTTCTTACAAGAAAGTAAAATGAAGGAGCATATGGAGGAACAACACTCATACGCTACAATAATATGGAGGTGCATCGCATGTGGCAAAGATTTTCCTAAGCTACATGGGTGTCGGTGTCACCTCCCTAAATGTAAAGGGAGACTATCAACAAGAATTGCTACTGGGATAAAGTGTGATTTGTACGATGAAGTGTTCGAAACCAGAAGTGGCGTGTCAATGCACGAGAGGCATAGACACCCCTAGCTGAGGAACTTGAGGCGAATTGAAACGAGTACGTCGAGAGACAGGAACAGACCAGGCAATAGAGCCTCGGCCTGGTCACAGGAGGAGGTGGGCCTCCTGATAACGTTCAACGAGCGATTCAAACACTTGAAGCAGCCAAACGTCGCAATCCGGGAGTTCCTGCCCGGAAAAACCCTAAAACAAATAAGCGATAAAAGGAGGCTCTTGCCCGTCCAGGAGTGGGAAGCGCCCGCTGAATTGGGGTCCTCATCTGATTCCTCCAGTGAGGACTACCACTCGGCGGGCGAAGAAGTAATTGAAGAAATTCCCCGGATGGGCCCAATGGAACAGGATTGGAAAGAACCCCTCCGGGTAGCAATTCACACCGGCCAGCTAGAAGAGCATAGCGAATTTAAGGAAATCGAGCAAAGAATTGAAGAGCTGACTGGATGTGAATAAATAGAGGAAAAGATAAATGAAATTAACGCTATTATTGGGAAATTTACAGAAGTTTTATGTGGCTAACAGGGAGGCTCTGACCCTGGAAAGAAAGAAGGAAGAAGGCGTAAAAGAGCAAACAAAGAAGGCAGAAAGCGTAATCAAAGAAATAGAGAAAAAAGTTACGCATATGCCAGGCACCAGGAATTGTACAACAAATGCCCAAAAAAGCTTCTGGACCTGGCGTTAATGGGCAAAAACTTGTTTGACAAGGAGATGGTGGAACCCCCCGGCAAGAACCTGGTGGGCCCACTATATAAAGAGCTATAGGGCAAAGCAGCACCCAGTACTAATGTAATTAAGCAGACGGCAAAGGAGGCCCCAAAACGCAAAATTGAAGAAGTTTGGGTGCCAGTGGTCGTGGAGGAAGTAATTAATAAATTCAAAAAGATCAAAAACAAAACTGCAGCCGGACTAGACGGAATAACTAAAAGTCACCTTCATAAACGAGGTGCATTGTACATCTTCGCTAAGCTATGTAACCTATTAATTATGAGTCAAGTCTACCCTGAAAGGTGGAAGCTGAACAGAACCACGCTCATACCCAAAACGGGGAAGGCGTGGATGACGTCAGCAATTGGAGGCCAATTACTATTGGTTCTCTTTTGGGTAGACTCTATTCGGCAATGATTGATAAGAGATTAAGGGGGATTGTGCGCCAAAATCCAAGGCAAAAAGGTTTCATTAGCGAAGATGGGTGTAAAAGTAATATTACTATTCCAAATAGGGCCCTCGAAAAAATTAAAACAAAGAATGGGGGCGTAATCACCGTCATTGACATATCTAAAGCCTTTGATACCATCCCCCACGACGCGCTGAGCGACGCTTTGGATGTAAAAGGGGTCCCTTCTGCCGTCAGTAACTATATCAAGAAAATGTACAATGGATGTAGAACAATAGTTCAATGTAAAAATAATGAAAAATTCGAGTTGGGCCTACTGAGAGGTGTCAAGCAGGGGGACCCATTGTCTCCGCTGTTATTTAATTTAGTTTTAGATCCCATTATAGGGATTATAGATGAAGAGACGGAGGGCGTGACCTTGGGAGATGACAAAATCTCCATCTTGGCCTTTGCAGACGATATGGTACTCCTTGCAAAAAACAAAAACGAAGCGCAAAAACAAATTAAATTGGTACATGAGTACTTAAGGAAACTCAAAATGAAAATGAATATCGAAAAATGTATGAGTTTCCAAATCGTTGCAAAAAAATAAGACATGGCTTTTGAAAAATCCAAATTTGAAAATCGGTCGGCAGGATATACCTTACGCCGAACCAAAAATTATTTTTAAATACCTGGGTGTAGGAATCAACCCATGGAAAAGCATGCAGCAAATCTCGACTAAAGAAATAATAAAGGCGGCTAAATGCATAAAAAAGATGGGGTTTAAGCCCCACCAAAAAATTAATTGATAAGGACGTATCTCTTGCCCAGGTATAGTCGGGGCCAAGATATAGCGAGGTCGTAAATTAAGCCCTTAAGAAGCGGCACCTATTGATGCTGCGGCACTCAGGGCCGTGCGTTGCAGTCTGCTTGAGGGTTCTAACAATAAATGAATGGTGGCATATGATTTGGTATTTCAAATGGAAAATGATTTTTCATTTACAAATGGAAAATATTTAATATTAATCATTATCTGAAATATTTGTAATTTCTTCCTGTGTCCGCAGCTACACAACCTTTTTGCAATTTTTTGCCTTTTTACACACAACCTATTTGTATATAACGCGGACAGGTAAATTAAAATATTAAAGACCTCAATAAAACTTTTACCTGTACCCGTACCTCTAAAAGCGGCTTCTCCCAGACGGAAAAACCCTCATTTGTTCTAGCTGTACGCAGTTTTCAGAAAATATATTAGAATCAATTCGACTTTCAAACTGTGAACATCTATTGGAAATTTGTATTTCTGCGCTTGTTCAGTGAGAGCGAAGTGGTGATTTAATACTAAAAATGTTTCGACCTTGGGAAAGCTCATGTTCTTCTCATGATTACCGTCGTGAACAAGTATTAAATGAACAGCCTGAAGAATTAAATAGTGTACAACAGGGTGAAGAAATGATTAAAAGAAGACATTTATCACAAGACGCACAAAATATTTGTCTAAATGTGTGCAGGAACTTAATGAAGATCTACGGCATGAAAAAAGAAGAAGCCATTAAAAATGCTGCAACACTAACGGAGGTTTCAACAACGAAAATTCGGACATTGTTTACATCTGGCATTAAGCAAAGGAAGAAACGCATGGACTACGGAAAAAACAAAAAATTAACTTCCTTCCTAGAGCACCGTATTAGGAAACAAATTTATTTGTCGTACAAAGGAAACGAAATACCCACAGTTGAAACTGTATATAGAACACTACCACAGACGCAAGGAAAATTTTCGGAAACGTCGTTAAAAAGGTGGTTGAAACAGATGGGATTTCGGTATAAAAAAATCTGCAAAAGATCAGCAATTGTAGATCATGAAAGAATCATAAATTGGAAATCAAGATATCTAACATCAATTGCCAAATTTCGACAAGAAAATAAAGCAATTTATTACTTGGATGAGACGTGGTTTGACACACACGATACTGCAGCAAAAGGATGGACGGATTCATCTTCACAATGTACCACGAAAACACCAACGAGTAAAGGAAAAAGACTCATCATTTTGCATTGCGGCAGTGAAGAAGGATTGGTGCCCAATTGTCTGGAATTGTGTGGTTACAATTTAAAAGACTGTAATGTGGATTATCATAAAAATATGAAGGCTTCCATATTTGAACAATGGTTTCAAAGAAAGTTATTACCAAACCTAAAGCCTAACAGTGTGATAGTGATGGATAACGCATCATACCATTCAAGACAGGTCCAGAAAATTCCGTGCAAGTCAAGTTCGAAGGTGGAAATTCAAGACTTTTTATTAAAATATAATTTATTTTTTGAAGACAATTACACCAAAAATGAATTATTAGAAGTTTTAAAAATTGGAAAATTTAAAAAAAGATATGTTATTGATGAAATAGCAGAGAAGAACGGTCATACTGTCCTGATAGATTGCCACCATATTTCTGCATATTTAATCCAATAGAAATGATTTGGGCTCAACTAAAATTGAACATAAGAAGAAAAAATAGATGCCCGAAATTTCATCAACAAGTTGTTGAATTAATAAAAAGAGAAATGGACAGTATTAAACCGCATAATTGGAAAAAAACTGTGAATAGGGTGATCAAAATCGAAGAAGAATATCAACAATGAAAAGGAAGACGAACTTAATAAATTAGAAAACAAGAAAGAAAAATTGTAATGTGAGTAAAAATTTTTTCTTTGATATATCATACAAGATACATTGACGCTGGATACAAAAATTCTTCGTACGGTCCTGACCATGGTTTCAAGCCCTTAACTGCTCGTATTTCTGTCAATTTCCATGTTTCGGCAGCTAAAACATGTGTACTTTGACTCCTGACCGTTTTTACGACCTCGCTATATCTTGGCCCTGACTATACATACACAGACTTGTGGCTAACCCACCGTCTCTGGGTCTCCTGGACCAAATAGACTATCAACAACAGATGGAATAATATATACCGAAAAAAGTCATGGCGGTCTAGGAGTCCAGAGGGTAGCAAATATAGTGAAGTTGGCAAAAATGAAAAGCTACCTTAAAACAAAAGAAGGTAACGATATGATAGCTCGAAACGCATGTATCGGGCAGGAGGGTATCGTAAAAAGGTACGCCTCCTCAATTAACGTACGATGGCCTTTCTCAATCGAAGATGTTGAGACTGCGCGCATAGCCTTAAGAAAGAAAGACACGGAGAAATGGAGCAGACTAATCTCCCAAGGACAGGGTGTTAGAGAATTTTTTGGAGATAAAGTTGGTAATAAGTGGCTCTATCACCCTGAATTGTTGAAGCCGTTCAGATACCTGGACGCACTTAAGTTGCGAACAAACACTTTCGGAACCAAAGTGTCACTTAATCGAGCAAAAAAGAATGTGAGCTGCCGAAGATGTGGCGTCCAGGCTGAGACCCTGGGGCACATACTAGGCAACTGCACCCACACCAAGCCACAAAGAATACGAAGACACAATGAAATCTGTAAAATGGTCGTACAAAATCTGCCCCGCCATTGTGCGGTATTTGAGGAACCTACGGTGAACGTCTTCGGCGAGTTGAAAATACCTGATTTGGTTATTAAAGACCATGATAGGGTTTTCGTCGTGGACGTCACCGTGAAGATCAAGACAACATACAAAAAGCCTATAAACAAAAACTGCACAAGTACAAAGAAACCGCAGAAGTTCTAAGAATTAAGATAAATGGGACGGAGGCAGAGGTATTGCCAGTGGTAGTTGGGTGCAGAGGAGCAATGCCCAAGAGCACACAAAATAATTTGAAGCGCCTAGGGCTCAGAAAAAGAGATATGCTGACGGCTTCGTTGATCGCCCTCCGATCATCAATAGAAATGGCGAATGCCTTTATAGACTACGATCACGTAAGGTGATTGACATTAATTAAACAAGTTATGTATACATTTATGTCTTTATTTATTTATTTATTTATTATATATCTTGCTTTGACAATTTTAACATAAAAGTGCATGCATGGATTTTAACCTTTGACACATGACTGCCTTGGGCTTCGACAACAAAAGTTTTAATAGCAGACCAAGCCCAATGGGCTAGTGCATGAATATTTATTTAAACTAACAGCATGCCAAGACGCGGTCGCAAGACTAAGCAAATTTTTAAACTATTTTAAGAAATGACGTAGCAGCTGCCAGCTGAAATTACTAATTTAGCCCGTTTGGCCTTTTACACCAAACGGTGCGAGTCTTGGCCATACTATTGTGTGGCTAGGGCGCGGGGCAGGCCCGTTAGGGCCTGGGGCGATGCCTTCGCGCGGCTTTCCCTGATAACGTCTATGTGCGGCTAAGTTCGCCTCCCTGAGGGGTCTCCGTTCCTAATTTTTCCAAGATCGTAGGCAGATCACTTGGCAGTAGGACGCTAGAAAGTAGGCCTGCGACCGGTTTGTTAAATTTTGTTGTTATACCCAACAGGGGAGTTTTGTACCCTGGAAGTCTATTTCTATCTCATCTGAGTAGAAATACAAGAAGCAGTCGTTTGAGGTGTCGGGCCGGTTCGCCGGTACTAGTATCCGAGACCAGTCCTTCTGAGATCATGGTTCAGCAAGTGGCCACCTACCAGTTGGTTCCCGCCACCAGTACCCCTCTTGCAGGGCGAAGCCAAGAGCCACCTCTGTGTTAGCAATCGCTGGGGTTGCCACCCCCTCGATTGGAAATTCTATCGGCACAAAACAAATAAGCAAAGCCTCGGATGACACAAGTTACCCTTCTGTCGGTGGGCCCTCAGGCCCGACCGGCCCGATGACGACAATAGACTCCGAGAGCCCATGTACAAGCGAATCCTACCTCTGCGGATACCAAGAGTGCGGAAAATCTTTTAAATCCGTAAGGGGCAGAAGTGTACATGAACAACGTACACACAAGAACTGGTACGACGAAAGGCAAGTAACCAACATCGTGAATAAGAAGTCTCCTTGGAGCTCAGAGGAACAGGCACTCCTGGCACGGCAGGAAGCGCATCTGGTGCTACAAAACACAAAATTTATCAATCAAGCGTTGCAACCTATATTCCCTCACAGGTCCCTTGAATCTATCAAAGGCCAAAGGAGGAACAAGACTCACAAGAACAAAGTCCTCCAAGTAATGCAGGAATTGACGGCAGAAAATAGCGTAACACCAGGAGAGAGGACGCCCAGTCCTCCTCCAAATAATATAGTTCATAACATCAAAGAACAATTCGAACTTTTGGAACCACTTAGTGGAAATACATTCAATGGTGAATGTCTTGGTCGGATCTGCGAAAGCATATCCACGTGGTTGGAGAATAAAATTTCTGAAGAGCTTGAAATTTATCTGCTAACAACTTTCCCTCTAGCCAAAAAGAGCGGAAGAGAAGGCTCAATAATCCAGGTGAATCATAAGATAACTAAGCAGCAAGCGAGGCGGGCCGAATATGCAAAAGTACAGAGAGCATAGAAAAAGAACCCATGCAATTGCCTCAGAAACATGTTAAAGAGCAAAACTGCGGCACAAACACCTGCCAAAATGGACATGATTCAGTACTGGAAGACAATAATGACTGGAGGAGCAAATGATTCCCCAGACAGCGAGCAAAAGAGGCCAGAGACGAAAGACTTGTGGGACTCTGTAGCTCCAAACGAAATAAAGAACGCCTACCTGGAGCTATCAACTAGTCCGGGACCGGACGGACTCACAGCCACACAGCTGAAAGCGGTACTACTGAATATTCTCACGAGAATATTAAACCTATGTCTAATCTGTGGAAAATTACCGAAACACCTCCTCAGAGCAAAAACCATTCTGATACCTAAAAAGGACGGTGCAGAGCTCCCCGAAGACTACAGGCCCATTACAGTCCAATCCGTCATAACTAGAACATTTCACAAAGTTCTAGCAAAACGTCTGCTAAAATCGGTCTCGCTCGACGAAAGACAAAAGGCTTTTCTCCCCACGGACGGATGTGCAAAGAACATTTTTGGTCTTGACATGATCCTTAAATACCACCGGCAAAACTTCAAACCGCTCTTTATGGCGTCCATGGACATAGCCAAGGCGTTCGTCTCAGTGTCGCATAAAACCATTCATGAAACGCTAAATATCATGGGGCTACCCAAGCCCATGATACACTACATCATGGACACGTATGAGCGAAGTTCAACAACACTTATGGGCGACGATTGAGAATCAGACGAAATCAAACCGGCTTGCGGAGTCAGACAAGGGGAAACTCTGTCACCCTTAATATTTAATATGGTCATCGATCGACTCCTAAAGAGACTAACACCTGAAGTCGGCGTGAATATTGGGAGACTCACTTACAATGCGCTCATCTATGCGGATGATATGATTCTAGTGGCTTCAACACCAATGGGTCTCTAGACAACAATAGACACTGTATCTGATTTTCTAGCGCAGTGAGGGCTACTTATAAATGCCACAAAGTCCTTCACTGTTGCCGTCAGAAATGTACCACACGTGAAGAGATCGGTGGTGGATGGAAAGACACAGTTCCTATGCTGTGGAAGAAAACTACCTGCATTGAAGAGAGATGACTTGGAAATAAAAGATGATTTGGAAATAAAAAGAAATCTTCATTTCAATGATAATTCCGAGCTCATCACTAATAAGACAGCAGATCCGGATTTCAAAATAAGTCCACTAATAAAGTTAATGAACCAACGATATCTCAAATTTGGTGTTTTTTCAAAAAATATAAGTATTCACGAGCAAATGGTTCAGTACTACGGTCATCATTATTTCAAGCAGTTCATTAGGGGAAAGCCAATTCGATTTGGATTCAAACAATGGACAATGTGCTGTGCAGAAACGGGATACTGTTATCACACTGACAAGGGACATCACCCAAACATTACACGCCGATTTCGATGAAACTTTTATATGTTGTAGAACTTGAAAAAATATTTGACACGTATTTTTTTTATGTGCGAATATCCACTCTAAAGAGGTGAAAACAGCCCTTAAATGTGGGGTTGAAAAAGGTATTTTCACAAATATCTCGGAAACTATTAGCCGTAGGTAAAAAATTCGAAATGCAAATTTTGCTGTTTTAGAAAGACAATAATATGGCGTAAGCAGATTTTTGAAAAATTAGTTTATATAAAAAATATGTTAAAAATTAGCATTTTTGCAAATTTTTTTCTAAAATGTTGGACTATTTTTATCAAATTTCACATATGTAAACTACAGTTCTAAACAAAGAATACGGCAAGATCGGGATTTTTAATTTCATTCGTGCCAAAGATATTGTTACCGTTGGAATTATGCGCACACTTTATACCTGTCGATTCCCTTCGGATGCACGACTGATTTCTATACATAGTATTCTGGCAATTGTACTATATTACACATTTTTTATAGTCTTTTGGATGGCAAAGGTTAACACAACAGGTAAAAATATTCGGTATGATAATCAGAGCCGCTCCTAGAGTTTTCGGTGCCCGAGACAATAACCAAAAATCATGTTTTACTGCTCAAAAAATAAGTGAAATGGTATAAATTATGTGTACTTGTTATTTAATGTGAAATCTGCTAATAAATAAAGCGCGGTGTATAAATTTAAAAATTTGCGGTTAGTTAATATGAAATTTATTTCTTATTAAAGAAAAAAATTATCATTATGTAATTCTGAAAATACCACCATATCCTTTAGAAAACTACATTTTTACAGAATTTTGCACTTCTACCAATTTGATTTCTATTGTACTTAGATTATTTTATAATACTTATGTTATTTTATACTTATTTATTTATATTTATATTTTTTTGTACTAATTTATTTTTGAAAAAATTTGGAAGTCCTTAGGTGCGGAGCTCCCAGAAACTGTCGTAGCGGTGGTACTGATGGTAATATTCGTTGTACGGAAGACCTAATGACGTTGATTGTGGTTATGTGAAGCGTGATCACTTCATAATTAATTTAGATTTCGTTCAAGAAAAAGAGTTGTCTCTGTTTATTGAGAGCTGTTCCACGTTTGTAAGAACATGGTAGCCCTGAAAAGAGCTGGTTTTGCTGTAGCTCTGAAAAGAGCTTATTTTTCTGCAATTTTGAAAAGAATGATTTTTGTTCTGAAGTGGTCTCCTAAACTATTAACAAACGGGAACGATTAAAGCGGATATCTGTATTTATTAGTCCATATTTTATAAAAGTTATTCTATGTAGTTGTTACAATAATGAAAATTTTCAAAAAAATGTATGAAGCATAAATGGCTTTTACACCACGAACATTTTACGGCAACTACCTGTAGACAATTTAAGCAATGCATGATTTCGATTTGGTTGAAGCTAAACTCAAGGGATTATCAAAATTTTCCGGTCTGCTACTGATGTATCCATACCGAAACCATGCACACTTAAACAGTTCTTTGTACCTAGGTGCGGATAATTGGTTATGAATTAACGAGTGCATTTTGATAATTGTGTCTCGTGCATGTAAATTAATTTGTAAATCCAATGTAAGCACAAGATCTGATATTTTACGTGCGAAATGTTTGCATATTCTAAACCCGTATACATCCAAAGGCTGTATTAATCCAGTGGTGTTTTTTGGAATACTTAAAACTGTAAGAGTTTTATTTGATGGGGTGACATTTCTTATCAAATTTCTATCATATCCTGTCCATGAGTCCAGTAGTAAGATACTATTTTCTGGCGAATGTGGAAAAAATACTGTCTCGAACCATTGTTTCAAGAGCTCCTTGTTTAATTTGCCTGATTCCGATCCCCCGATAACAACCTTAGGTGCCGTAAAACATCCTACTTTGTACCCGAAGCCCTAGTTGACCACTTGTTTCTTTTAATACTATAAACAGGGGAGACAGAAGTTGACCATCTGCTGATATGGTTGGTTGTATAGTATAACTATGTGTCATTGCCGATGATATAACTCATCATCAAAATCATTGCCGATTGTATAACTTTTTCGGTATGTTTTTCTCCTTTCCAGGAAAGTGTCCTTCCAGAATGCATTTCTAGTTGAAATCCACTTTGGTCGGAATTGAAAATATTTGCTGCGCCATGACTATGGAAATACTGTAATACGTTCGATACAAATTCATCAGCTGTAGCGTTTATATCAGTCAAGCGTTCAGAATAATTTCTTGTAATAAATTTTGTAGTTTTTCTTGATACAATATTATGAGTTCGCTTAAATTTCCACAATCACGTACGTGATGCTTGAAATCCTTCAAGATTCAATTTTTGTTTCTCCTGTAACGCCCAGCGTTTTAAATCAATATCGTGCACTATGATATTTCTATTTCGAGCTAGAACAAGCTTTTCTAATGTAATGTTTGCAATACTATTAAGTTTATCAATTCGCGATCCACCGCTTTTAACTTGTTCTTCCCATCTGTATAACTGTACACGGCTCTTTAATTTTCTAAATTTCGATTGTACGCTTTTGAAAGATAATGGTGTTTTTCTACCACTCTTCCAAAAGTTCACAGCGGTCTTTTTGTAATGAATATCAATATATTCCCTTCCGGTTATGTTTTCATCAGGCGAATTGGACGAAGATTCACTTACTTCTGAAGGTAATGATGATATACCTAGTTCTGGCTCATGTGAATTGCATGATAGAAATTTATCCTCATCTATGTCATGTTCAAACAATAACTCCTGTTCTGTTTCAATTTCTGCATAACCGGCTTATGCATATTGGTCAATTAACTCCGTAATAATATGTGCTAATTCTATTTCTTTGGCGTTTACAGGCATACGCTGAACTGTATCTTCATAATTATAAGAATCTATTAGAAGACTTATGATATTAGCAGGATTTATTTTCATACTGAAACAGTTAGTTGGTTGAATAAAAAATAAAAAAGCTAAACATGGACTAATAAAAAAATTAAATATGGGTCGTTTAAAACTGAATGGATTGTTAACACTACTAGTTGATTTGAAAATCGTTCTAGCCTTGTTGATGTATACACATAACTTATCAATTACTTCGGATTAATTAGTAGAGAGACCACTCCGTAACAAAAATCAGACAGATAACTCGGAAATCACAATTATATTTCGTATTACGACCGACCAATACAATCACTGTGATTCTATGTTCTGGTTGTAGCTAACTGCTAAATGTTTTGATTTGTTTTGAAGATTTCTTAAAGTGTTGAATTCAGTTTACCTGAGCAGCAGTATGTAGAAGGGGTAAGACGTGTGGATTGGCTGATCACCTTTGCAACAAACTTTGGAAAGGGAAACTGCCGATTTACCTAATTGGTCGAAAAAATTAGTAGGGAATTAGGGAAACAGTTACCATCTACAAGACAGCGGTCATTCTCTCTTAGGTATAGGGTGTATCATTCGGTGATGGGAATAGGAAATCCCATACGCGGTGACCAATGACTGCGGCAGGTAATAAATTTACAATTAGACAGTGTCTCGACTCTGACAAAAAATGTTGGAAATAAAAAAACCTACAACTATAAATGCCAATATCGACAAACAGTTCAGAACGATGAACACATAAAACCTTTAGCACTAGAGAGTAAAATTACGATGCTTATTGTCAGTGGCATCATAAACGAATAAGCAAAATCAGTTTTTGAAGTTACATGTTATAAAACAGGAGTTTCAAAATTTGAATTACCTGCTAACCTCCCATTTAAGGGCTGTTTTCACCTCTTTAGAGTGGATATTCGTACATAAAAAAAAATACGTGTCAAATATTTTTTCAAGTTCTATAACATATAAAAGTTTCATCGAAATCGGCATGTAACGTTTGGGTGATGTCCCTTGTGAGTTGTATACAGGGAAAAGAAATGAAGACTGCGAATTACCAGGTCTGGGTGAATCTGTTATAATGAAGAACATAAAGCTTCTCGAAAATCCTTCAAATCATGTATTTTATTTTGATAACTTTTTTACTAGTTTTTAACTAATGAAAACGTTAAAGGAGAAAAACATATTAGCTACAGGAAGAGTTCGATCAAATCGTCTAAACAAGTATCCTATAAAATTGGGCTATGAATTCAATAACGAACTTCGCGGCAGTTTAGATTACAGATTTGATATGAATAATGAAATATTTTGTGTAGTGTGGAAAGACAACAAATATGTGAAAGTCTTGACAAAGCATCAAGGTATACAACCGTTAACCAATGTAACTAGATGGTCCAAGTCTGAGGAAAAACAAATCAAAATAGATCAACCCTATTGCATAAGTAACTATAATAAGTTTATAAAGTTAGTATAATGTATAAGTTGACAAACTGGACTGGAATGTTAACAAATACAGGATAAAAATTCGTGGCAGAGAATGGTGGTTCCGTACCGAACATTTCCTTTATACGGGATTGAGCCTTTCTCTTTTTTTATTTTAACCCTTTGCGGTCGGAAGGCGCCGCTCGGGCGCCACGGCGATTCGCGCCGCAGGTCGGATGTCGCCTGAGCGGCGACAATCGGTGTTTATGTTAGATTTCGTTATCTCTAAGCGGAGGAACGCAGTATTGGTGCTTGAAAAGGTTCCTTTGCTATTGATATTCTTTTGTATGAAGTGTCGAATTACAAATCTTAACGGAGATAAGATAATATTAGTAAAAGATCCTTCTAGGACTGTAGCTCTGTGTGTTTTCAACCTCATTTGAAACTGGACGATCGCGGCGAAAGTATCTAGAAAATTTATATCGTGTGGTTTTGTTCGTACCCCGAGAAAAATGGATATTACAAGTGAATTTAGTTTCAGCGACGATGACTTCTGTTTTGAAGTACTCCATGATGAAATTGATCGCATTCATAGGAGCATGTGTGATAAAGAATGCGAAAGCAGTGATGAAAGTGATGATGTGGTATTGGGTGTAAGGAATCGAAAGATCAGAGTAATAGACAGCGATTCCGATAGTGACAGCGATGCCTCACAACCGGATCAATCGGAATGGACACCTTGTGACGAATCAACAGAAATACCACCCAGGATAAATTTCGTTTCCGGCGAAAGACCTGCAGGGCCACGGGTATCCGCAAATGTCATAGAGCCTTTGGATTTTTTGAAGTTGTTCTTTACCGAGGAGCTGGCGGATCAGGTAGTATCAGATACAAACCGCTATGCTTCAAGAAAGTTAGAAGGAATGGTGCTATCGTCACGATCAATTTGGCACACGTGGCGTAATATAACAAAAGAAGAATTTTGGGCGTTTATAGCAGTTATAGTAAATATGGGGACAATGATAGCGGCTAATCTGAAAGAATATTGGTCAACGGACGCTACCAGCTACATTCCGTTTTACCCAAACACATTTTCAAGAGAACGGTTTACCCAAATTTTTTGGATGCTACATGCAGAGATATTTTCAGCGCAACAAAGCCAACCCAGAACACGTTTACAACTGATAACTGGCTACCTTGAATACATAAATTCAAAACTTCTGAATTATTTCACACCGGGCAAAGAGATTTGTGTCGATGAATCTGTGGTAAAATACAAAGGACGGGTTTCATTTATTACTTATAACCCTAAGAAACCGACCAAATGGGGCATTCGCATTTACACATTGGCTGATTCTGGCACGGGATATATTTGCGGAATTCTACCGTACTATGGCAGTCTGACAACACAGTCATTGATAAGACCGGACCTTCCGGTTTCAACAAGAATACCACTGCATTTATACACGACGCTGTTGAATAAAGTTCCTGGTGCGCAGGGGCATCATATGTTTACAGACCGTTACTACACCAGCTACATTTTGGCGAATGAATTACGCAAACTGAAATGTCATTTGACCGGGACAATCTTACCTAATAGAAAAGGGTTGCCAGATGCAATTAAAAATAAAAAGCATCTTCCAAAAGGAAAGTCGATGGTAGCCTACCGCAAAGATGACAATTTAGTTCTAGCGTGGAAAGATAAAAGAATCGTTACGGTATTCACAAATTTTTATAATGCGGCAATGAATAACGTCAAACGAACACTCCGTCATAATGTTGAAACAGTTGTTAGAAAGCCCGATGCTGTAATAAATTACACAAAATTCATGGGCGGCGTTGACGTGGCCGATCACTATGCCTCTACATACTGCTTCATGCGAAAATCATTGAAGTGGTGGCGCAAACTATTTTTTTGGGGGCTAGAAATTTGCATAATCAATTCATATATTCTATACAAGCTAGTCAAAAAGCAGAGAAACGAGCAGCCACTGAATCATTTACAATTTCGCAAAATATTAGTGAAGCAGTTGAAAGGAGATTTCCGGCAGCCGCGAAGAGTTTCAACATCGACCTCCAACTCGGATAACATTCGGCTCAATGGAAAGATCCACGTAATGCTTAGTGGTGCAAAGAGAGACTGCAAAGTTTGTTCAAACCGAAACACACCTGGTGGAAGACGCGAGACGAGTTCCTACTGCGATACATGTCCACAAAAACCAAGAATGCATCTTGGACAATGTTTTGTAAATTATCACACTAAAGTACAATACAGAGATTAGGTTTGCGATATTATATTCTTAAAGATGTAATTATAAATAAATTGTTAAAATATAACGTTTTCCTAGAATAATTTATGTATAAGATTATTTTATTTTATCTGTATACTGCGCTCGACAAATTCGCGAAAATCGCGTCGACCTGCCACCTCGCTGGCCGAAAAAGTCACCGACCGCAAAGGGTTAATATTCTAAAGAAATTGTAAGACGGGCCTGAAGAATCCGCGACCCATAGGATTAGCTGGGACCGTCATTAAGCGCGTACCCTCGGTAACTTCATACCCAAACGACCACCAGAACTCAGTTTACTCTCCATTGTCCGACTTTCTAATTACAAAACTATAGCTTTCTTTCTCTAATGTCCGATCTCTTCTTTTTCCGGAATTTCCCAAAACCCTGACATCTCATTCTTCTATCACCACTTCCTACCACCACTTTCTACCACCACCTTCTACCATCCTTTTTAACCCTCTCTCCATCTTCTTGAGAAACACCCTACGACCAATAACCAATTTCTTATTCTCCCATTTTTTCACTTCCAACTTTAACTCCGCCCTCAGTAACTGAGATACGTGTCTTCCTCCGATTTTTCCGAGCACTGAACGTACGATCAAGTATTATTACGAATATCAACCAACACCTTAACCGAGTATTCAAACAGTCCGAGCACTGAACGAACTACCAAGTTTTTATACCATAACGTTCGAGATAAGCTACTCCGTGACCGCATCAGGCCATGTTAAAAATCATCCGAAATATTCCTCGTAGTCTAAGTTTGCAACATACCGCAAATCGACGCGAGTACACGACAATGGTATTTCCCTATTTTTACAAACATAATCGACACAACAGTTGTAAACGCCTACGTACTGTATTGCCATGCTAACAAAGTCATGCCATTATTGGAATTCCGACGAAATATCGCCTGAGCATATTTGCAGCGAGCGTCTCTTTCTAATCCTAAAAATCGTGGTAGACCTTCTCTACCAAAGCAAGCTTCAAAACGTGTTCCCGAAAGCGTAAGCACGGGCCCAATAGGGCATTACTTAGAAAGAACTCTTGAAGGAAAACAAAGAAAATGCGCAGTGTGCAAAACAAATGTAAGAAAACAATGTGGTAAATGTAACGTCAGGTTACATGTGGACTGTATAGAAAAATGGCATAAATAATAGGTATTTTTGTATATATAAGATAACGCATATAATGAAAGAAATAGTTTCTTATTAGTTTTCTTTCATGCAACCTGCCACAATCCCCATTTGGGACTTTTTCAAAAACATTTTCAAAACAAAACATAAATTGAATATAATTATACTGTTACACAACCTTTTGTGCATATATATATAACTTATCCGGCCAAAAATTTCAAAAACAAAATTTGGCAGTTAATGGGTTAAGAAAACCAGTATTAACATATAACAAAATAAATATAGCTGTAGAAATAACATGTAGAATTGGATTTATGTGCGTTTTCAAACTCTATCGATGCACTCATTGTCAGTCAGAGACCATAGTTAGGTCCATAGGTTTGTAGCCACGCCAATGACAATCTGTATGCTCTCCGCCAAGGCTGTGCGAGTCTGGCTATGGTCAGTTCTCGTATCTGGTAGTCAGATTCGCACGTGTCAGGTTTTTTCCTGACCAGCCCAACTTTCACCAGAAAGTTGGCGCCCTTTTTTACGCGCGCTTTTCCGTCCGCGCTTTTCGGTAGCCCGGCTTGCTCTCTGTCCTTGTCTAAGGACAGGGGTATATAACCCAAAAGACCGGCGAAAGCCAGAAGAGAGTCGCAAGCGACGATCAGCAGAACGTTACGCTGCTCGATCGTTCGCCTCCCACCGTTATTTTATTTTATTATACAGTTATCACTTTTACTTGCGCTAGAAATTAATGTTTACTCGTTCCGCGTCTGATTAAAACGAGGTTTGAAAGTTTGTAGAGTACGGCTTTATTAGCCTTCGTCTTTCCCTACTTTTTTCCTCAGGTTTAAAGGCGAACGAGACGTTTGTGAAGGTGCTTGATGTTTACAACTCGGTCGATAGAAGGACTGGCAAGGCTAGTAAACCGTTAACTTATTTTTCTGTTCGTGAGGACGAAGTTTTCGAAACTTTAAACTATTTACTATCCTTGGACTCTAAAAGTATTAGTTTCACAAATTATTGTGTTACTTATGTAAGGAGGAGAATAGGTGGAATGTCATTGATCACAAAGGAATTACTCGCTCTATAGCATCTGGAGAAATCAATGGCCATGACACTTAGCCATGACTTTAAGTGTCAAAATGTCTATTGAGACAAAAGATAAGATCCTACAAAATATTGAACCAAATTCCGTATACGAAAAATTTAAGCTGTGGTTTTTGGTCTCTATTCACTATGCCTTTTATCCAATTTCCGAATTGATGAAGTGGATATTTAGTGGTAATTCGGAAGATAAGATTATAATTTACCCAACGAAGACTAGTTACCAAAAAGTACAAATAAAGTTCAAAAACTACGATATAGAATCTAGGAAAAATCTACAGCCGGTTTTCTACTGTGATAATACCAATTATTTATACCGTGCTAACACCATGATTTATACTGTGATAATACCAAGTTAAAATGCGTGAAATTCGCGATGAGCGACGCCAAGGTATACCGTGTCCTTTTCACAGGTAACGTCCACCCATTCGTAACAAAACTTTTTCGACGGCAGGCATTTGTCTCCGTACAGGGACTCTCACACTCAGGCATTAAAGCCACAGTCAAACTAGTCAAACACATATTTGTGTGACCATCGATCGAACAAGATTGTCGTGAATGGGCACGAAATTGTTTGGAGTGCCAACGTACAAAGATAAGCAGACGTGTATGCTCCGCCGTCGGTAATTTCGCGTTACCGTCCGCTAAGTTCGAGCACGTGTATATCGATCTAGTGGGCCTGTTACCACCGGCGCGAAAGTTTAGATACTGTCTTACGTGTATAGATAGATTTACACGTTGGCCTGAGGCATTTGATATTGATCTAGAAGCAGAAACAGTCGCGACGGCGTTCGTTGCAGGCTGGGCAGCACGGTTCGGTACACCAGTCCGTATAACCACAGACCGCGGTAGGCAAACCATAAACGATTAAATGAACTTCTAGGTATGACGCATATCCCCACAGGGACCGTGGTGCTGCAGACCACGGTACAGGTGTCACGATCTCGAGGTGCCTGAGTTGGTATGAATGGGAAAATGGTGAAAGAAGAAGTAAATGAAGTCATGAATGTAATTTAAGGCGCGAAAGTAATTTAAGGCGCGAAAGTAATTTAAGGCGTGAAAGTAATTTCAGGCGTGAATGTGTATGACTGAAAAGAACGAAAGTGAAGTTTTTTGGCGGGAGATTCAAATCTCCCGCGGAAATTTAAAAATTTAAATTTTTAAAAATAAAATGGCGCCGGATCGGGAAGGGATATGTGGAGGGGGAATGAAATGAAATAAAATGGTATATAATATACAGTGACTCACACATAACTGATCAAGTGTTTGGAATATTTAAAACAACAACAAGATACAGCGACCTTTTCCGTTTGTTTACACCAAGTAATCTGCTATTTGGTAGCTTGGGTACTGAACTCTTAGTTCTCGCCAGTTTGTACGTCTGAGTAGATCTAAGCATACATTATTTGAAAAATAAGAGCAATATTGCATTTGATCAGATTTGTGAGTTTTAACCCTTTCGCGGCGAACAGCGCCAGATGGCGCTCAGCTATAGATGCTCATTCTCAGCGAACAGCGCCAGATGGCGCTCAGATATAGATGCTCATTCTCAGCGAACAGCGCCGTTCGGCGCTCAGGCAAATTTACCCTCTTACAAAAGAGAAGTGCTAATGTTATCAAGTTATCATTCTGCTGAATTTATAGAAACAAAAAGAAATGATGTTAAAACGGGAAGACCAATTCTAAAACCAACTGTCGTAGTAGACTATAATCGCGTTATGGGAGCAGTCGATAAAACGGATATGATTTTGAATTCCATTAATACTATTCGTAAAACTCTAAAATGGTATAAGAAATTATTTTTCCACATGGTGGACCTTTCGATTTACAATACTTTCATACTTTACAAAATTACGTCCAAAAAGAATATAACATTTGCGAAATTTCATTTACGTCTCATTCGAGAAATTCTACTTAAATATTCAAATAAAAATATATGTAACAATAAGTCTGGAGGCCAAACTGCGTCCAAAGATGATCTGTTACGTTTGATTTCAACACATTTTCCATCCAAATATATCAATCCCACAGGAAAGCGGCGGAACGGTCGGCGGAAATGTGTGGTTTGCAGAAAACACAAAAAGCGTACCGAAACACAATTTGAATGTAAAGACTGTAAAGTTGGTTTATGTATTGAACCCTGCTTTAAATTGTACCACACAAAGGAAAATTCTTAAAAATTGTTAAAAATTATATAAGATTATTAAAGATTGTTAAACATTACTAAAATTGTTATTATTATTAATATTTTCTTGCTGGCCAATGAAATGGCGATTACTCATCAATCTAAAGCTATAGTAATTCCCTATGTAATGACATAGGATGGCGTGGTTATAAGATACCACAAAAGGTATATGAGTGCGATCGGAATTGATGACCGAATCGAGGCATACATTCAATCTCTGGTTCTGAAGAAGACCCTTGAGTCTATCTCAATTGAGCAAAGACGAGGGCATACTCTGGTGGAGCATTTGGAAGCCGATGAGAAGACTGCTACGGAGCATTTAATTCCGGACTCTGAAGGTGGTGCAATCAATGTCAAAGTTTAAATGGTATAAATAACCTTAGCCCATTAAATTGTTTTAAGTTATTAATATTATTGTTTGATCGGCGTGCCGGCCAGCCGCGTTAGAGAAATGCTCAGCACAATCAGCTCCACACACCGCGTTCGGAACGACTCGCGTATTTTGTCCGCGCGGTCGATCTGGCATCGGCTGCTTAGAGCGCAACTCTTTCCAGAGCATTCCGCCGCGAAAGGGTTAAATTAATATTGATAAATTTCTAATAGTGATCAATATTTGTTAACTCTACTGTATATAAATATACAAGTAAGTACTGTTTACGTTTCTAAATGTATTAAAATAAACTTCACGCGTTTCAAAAGCATATTTTATTATGTATAGTTATGAAGAGACTAGATAAAGCTAAAACAGTAGAAATTGAAAAATTATTGCAATTAGGATATTCACACCGTGAAATTGCGAAGAAGGTGCATTGTTCCTTAGGTACAATAGCAACTATACGTAAAAATTTCAATGGAACTTTATTCAAAAATAAAAGTGGATCTAAAAAAAAGTTGAGCTCTACTACAAAGCGACTAATAATTCGAAAAATACGCAATGGCAGTATTGATAATGCAGTAAAAATGAAACAGCACTTACATACGCATTGCAATATTAATGTTAGTGCTGAGACAGTACGTCGCACACTCCGAGATGTAGAGATGCATGGGCGTATGAAAATAAAGAAACCGTAGGTCACTAAGCGTCATAAGAAACTCAGACTAGAATTTGCCAGAAAGTACGAGAATTTTATGGAAGCTGATTGGAACAAAGTAATATGGTCTGATGAAACTAAAATTGATTACTTTGGATCGGATGGTCGAGAATGGACATGGAAAAGTCCTGGGCAACAACTGCAGTCACATCATGTTCATCCGACTGTCAAATTTGGGGGTGGTCACATAATGATTTGAAGCTGTATGACCAGTGAAGGCGTTGGTTGTGTTGACAAAATTGAAGGGACAATGACTGCTAAGTCATACATAAAAATTTTAGAAAATAGTTTACTAAGAAGCTTAGAAAAATGGGGTAAAACTATACTGGACGTGATTTTTCAGCACGACAACGACCCCAAACATAAAGCAAACTGTACAAAACAATGGTTAGTGACTCAAGGCTTTCAAGTTCTTGATTGGCCTCCGCAATCGCCCGACCTGAACCCCATAGAACATCTGTGGGGTTTACTTAAAAGATCTGTAGCTAATTTTGAACCTGGTTCAAGAAGTAGTCTTCAACTATGGGCAGATGTGGTTCTATCATGGCAGAATATTCCAAGGGAACAATGCAGAAATCTCGTAGACAGCATGCCAAGACGTATCAAAGTAGTAATAAAAGCAAAAGAAGGCTATACAAAGTATTAATAACCGACATAGGAGAAACTCTCATATTTGATCAAGTTGTAATATTATGTTTAGCTATCCTTTTTTAATGAAAAATCAATGTATAGTTTAATCACTTTATATCTAATAGATTTGTAAGCTAATATACATACTTCATACATATATTTTGTTTTTATTCTAATCATCTCTCTTATTGTAACTGCAATAACAATTACATTGAGAAGACATTTGATCAATTGTGTGAGTCACTGTATATAAGGGGAATAATAAGAGAAGGGTTTAAAACAAGAAAATTAAGGGAGGGGAAAAGAAAAGGAGAAGAAGGAGTGAAGAAGGAGAGAGTGAGGAATAAGAAGCTACAACCCCTCTGGAAGGCAGCCGCTTTGCGTTCCCACAGGGTGGGCATACCGACCGGGTGGGGGGGGGGGGGGGGGGGGGGCTGCCAAGGCCCGTCCCAAGCCAGTGCGGAAGAAAGCGGAGGGGCCCAATTCCGTCCAGTGGTACTTTCCCAACCAGTCCCCACGCCGGGGGCGGAAGGTTATGCCAGAAATGGCTTTGCATCCCCCGTCCCCGGGCCAAGTAAGCCACCCTTGTGAAATTGTGGAGCTATCGGGAGTGACTTGGAGTTCAGTTCAGCGAATTTTGACAGAAGATTTGGGAATGAAAAGGGTGGCTGCCAAATTCGTGCCACGACTGCTGACTGCTGAACAAAAACAAGGTCGCGTGGAAGCATGCTGTGCTTTGAAAGAAGAGTCCCAAAATGATCAAAACTTTTTTTCAAAAATCATCACAGGTGACGAAACCTGATGCTATGCTTACGATCCTGAATCAAAGCAACAATCAAGCCAGTGGAAGACTTCAAGTTCCCCTCGCCCCAAGAAAGCTCGTCGGGTGAAATCAAACATGAAAACAATGCTGATTTGTTTTTTCGATGTGAGAGAAGTCGTCTATTCAGAGTTTGTTCCGCAGGGTCAGACAGTTAACCAGGCTTTCGACTTGGAAGTTTTGAAAAGACTGTACAGTAACAATAGACTAAACTGGAAAAACACACCTATTGAAAGGTTTAACACACAAACCAAAGAGTGGTTGGAAAAAGCTAGAGACAAAATTGATGAGAAAGGATACATTAATGCAAGTCCAGGGATGCTAATGGGAATGTTGAATGCCGGATCCACTACATTAGGATTATTAGCTACCGGATATGTTCTTAATAAATCAACTCAGCAAAATAGGACATTAAGATCTAGTGATGACTCCACTACAATATATGCCGCAATAAACCTTGAAGAATTGATGATTGGAATTGAAATAAACAGAAGAGCTGTAGCTTGTATAGGAATAAATCTTAGCATGTAAAAAACCTTCTTTTAATGGAAAATATTACTCAGAGTACACTTCTTGGTATCAAGATCAAGGATTTGTAAGTCAATTCGGTGTAGAGACCAGTTCAATAAGACCATAGGGAAAAAATCCACCAGATAACTTTTATTCTGTTGCAAAAGCTACGGCCACTGGACACTCAATCACATTGGGGCTACTGTGAGACTAATATTGGGCGTACAAGGAGTAAAAAGGGTTTGGAGAATTGAGAGGAATCCAAACAAAGGAGGAGGAATATCACCTGAAGTGCTACTTTTATCTGATGGTGTTCCGTCCATCCGACGAAATATACATGCTATTATATTTCTCTGCTTCTTCAGATTGCCAAGGTTTTCCTTTTCTCCTAATGAGAACATTGTTCGACCGCGTAACGGTCAAGACATTCAAAGCATTGTCACAAATGAGTTGATTAACGCTCAGTGACACAATAAGGCTGTTCACGACATGGACGGAAAAACCCTCGATTAGAGCATCCCCGTTCCGTGATCGTTTACACCTTACCATAAAGTATTTTCTTTAATTTTCGACACCGCGGGACCCCGCGTACCCTCGTGGTAGCCTACCTGCCTCAAATCAGGTCACGTAACCTTTTTGGCTTTTTCTCCCACTAGCGCACCACCGCGCTTTCCATTTCCTGTGAAATTTGGGAAAAGTTCCTACTGCACCCGCACCGATCGGAACGTTTTGGAGTTTCGTCTCCCACCTAAAGAAAACCACCTATCACCGCTTTGCTTTGGCATTCTGAGAAGTATAAATATAGGCAGGAACCCTTCGCGAAATCAGTACAATATTCAATCAGTATAAGTATCAGTACAATATCGAATAAGTACAACATAAGTACAAGTAAACCAGTACAACATAAGTACAATAATCAGTACATCAAGTACAGTCAGTGATCGGTACTCAGATAACACAGAGTGACAGTGAGCGTCAGGGTGTTACCTTAGTTAGTGAGACAACAAAGTAAGAGTACACGTGGCTCTTCGTGCAAGAGAAAGTTTTCTATCTAGTTTAAACCGCGTTTCAACCAGGTTTTCAAACGACGATATCGAGACAACCACTAGTATCTTAGCTTAGTGTCTACTGACAATAACAATCTGCTGCATAACATTAATTTGTCGTGCAGCGTAGCCAGAAGCATCGAGGCAACGCGATTTTGTATCGGTGCGAGGCCACAGATGGTGGATTAAATCCCTGGGATTCTTGATCACACAAGGGGTATGCCCCTGCTCACACAGCCCTGTCTGTATGACAATTCTTGACCAAAAAGGGTATGACCCCTATTCCTCACCCCTCATACTCATCCGACCTTGCCCCGTGCTACTTTTCTTGTTTCCTCGAATGAAAAGGGACATGAAAGGAAAGCATTTTGCTGATATTGCTGAGGTGAAGAAAAAAACGACGGAGACGCTGTCAAGCATCACAAAAGATGAATTTAAACAATGTTTTGAGAAATAGAATAAAAGATTAGACAAGTGTATTAGTGCAAGTGGAGAGTACTTTGAAGGGGATTGAAGGTTTAAAATTTGAATAAATAAGTTAAAAAAAAATAAGTTCGGTTTCTTTTGAGTACCCCCTCGTATCACTGAAACCTTCACATCTCAAAATCTTATTTAGGAATCTATGAGATCCTATATTAAGAGTAACGGTTATATATCTCCCCTTAGGGAAACACAGGGAAAAAGAAAAGAGAGAGGAAGAGGAGGGGAAGGAAGTAGAGGAGCAACAACAACCCCCCTGGAAGGCAGCCGCCCTGCGCTCCCACAGGAGATGGCGTACTGACGGGCAAGGGGGGGGGGGGTGGCTGCCGAGGCCCGTCCCAAGCCGGCGCGGAGGAAAGCGGAGGGGCCCAATTCCGTCCAGTGGTTCTCCCCAACCGGTCCCCACGCCGGGGGCGGGAGGTTATGCCAGAAATGGCCTTGCATCCGTCGCCTCCGGGCCAAGTAGGCCACCCTTGGAGGGATTTAGGTACTTTATAGCCATTAGTAGGTATGACGCATATGAAAACCACTACGCGGCAGCGAATGGCCTAATAGAAAAGTTCCACCGCCAGTTAAAGACAGCAATCACGTGCCACGGCGACGAAAGATGATCTGACGCGCTTCCAATCGTCTTACTAGGAATAAGAGCCGCGTATAGACTCGATTTGAAAGCGTCGGTCACAGAATTAGTTTACGGCGAAAAACTGCGTCTAGCAGCAGAATTTTTTGCAACCAGAGCGGGAAGTGACGAGGACCAGACTCTGATGAGGAATACTAAGCATGATTTAATAATTGGCACCGATTTTTTAAACACAGTCGAAATAAATATCAAGGAAGACGAAATTTCTATTTGCAACGTTGAAAGAGAACGTCAATTACAGAACAACATACCTGAAATTTACAAAGTTGATTGCATAGATGAAGTAAATGAGATTGATTTGTCAAATATTTCAAATACCAAACATAGAGGCATCACACACGATGTGATACAAAATTACGAACCGGTTAAGACAGGAAAAACGGGTGTGAAAATCTCTATAATACTTAAAGATGACGAATCAGTTTACCAGAGAGCTAGGAGTTTATCCCCCCTTGGAAAGAATTAGATAAACATATAATGCATTGGCTTGCCGACGGTATTGTGCAGCCTTCTCTTTCTGATTACGCTAGTCCAGTAGTATTCGTTAGAAAGAAAAATAATATAACCAGACTCTGTATAGATTATAGGAAATTAAACACAAAAATAATTAAAAATCAATATCCATTGCCATTGATCGCTGCTCAATTGTATATCTTATAAGGTTCATGTATTTTTAGTACTTTAGATTTAAAGAATAGATTCTTTCGCGTGCCTATAGATAAAGATAGTAGGAAGTATACTGCTTTTATAAATACCAGATGGCCAATATAAATTTTTATATGTTCCATTCGGTTTACGCAACTCATCGGCGTTGTTTCAAAAATCTATAAATGATTTGATTAAAGATTTAATTAATAAGAAAGGGGTTTGAACCTATATGAACGGCTTCATTGTTCCCTCAACGGATTACAAAGCTGGTGTAGAAAACGTAAAGATGATATTACGCGTTGCGGAGGGATCCGGTTTAAATATTAATTGGAAAAAATATAACTTCCTGCAGGCAAAGATAGAGATTTTAAGACATATAATTAAAGAGCGAAGTGTTTGTCCTGAAATTTGCCCAACCACAAAATTTTTTAGGTTTACCTGGCTATTTTCGGAAGTTTATCCCAAATTATGCTGTGATAGCACAGACCATTAATAAGTTTATTAAAATCAAAAGTTAACTTTCACTTTGGGGAGTAAGAAAAATTTGCATTTACAAAGTTAAAAACTATATTGAGCAATAGTCCAGTTTTGAAATTATATAGAATTGGAAGCGGAAACGGAGTTACATACTGATGCTTCGATGTATGGTTATGGTGCAATTCTTTTGCAACGTGACAGTAACGATAATAAATTTTATCCAGTGTACTTTGTAAGCGGAAAAACGACACCAGCAGAATCGAAATATATAAGTTACGAGCTGCAAGTTTTGGCAATAATTAAAACGCTACGAAAGTTCAGAATATATTTGTTAGATATTTACTACCGTTTAAGATAATTACAGATTGTTAGGCATTTACGTTAACGATATGTAACGATTTGTGTGTTCGAGTTGCCAGGTGGATTCTCTTATTAGAGGAGTTTAATTATAAAATCGTTCGGGAAATAGTTTAAGACACGTAGATGCGTTAAGCCAGAATCCGCTTCCAGAGCGTATGTTAATGGATGAATGCGAGGATAGTATAATTGTGAGATTACGTAAAGCGCAATGTGAGGTTGAGTTTAAAACCAATTTTCGAAATAGTGAATAAAAAACAATTAAGGGGATTTGTAGTGCGACATGGACTTTTATTTAAAGAAACTGAGAGTGATGTGAAATTAAGAGTGGCGCTATTATGCAATCGCAAATCATTCGACGCGTACACGAGAACGATCATTTCGGGTATACGAAAACAGAAACTCTAGTTAGGAAAGATTATTTGTTTCACAGTGAGCTCGAGGAAGCAGCCCTTCCAATAAAAATAAAACTATTTCTTTTACCGTTTCTGAAGGCAGCTTGTCAGCTAAATTGTCATTTGCACAACAACATTCGGCGCGCGTATTGTTTATAGCATGCAAGCAAGTACGGCTGTTTTTGAGGATTATTTTATCTTTAAACTTACAAATTGTACTGTGGGCAGTTATAGATTGACGTAGGATAGAAGGCGGAGGAATGATAGAGAGGATCGGAGGAAAAGGAAAGGTTGCGTTTCGTCCTGGGCCTCCTAGTGGACTCGTCAGTAAGGCATGCTAGGAGACCCGTGCCTTAGACGCGGGGAACTGAGGGAGTTAGGTTAGAAGTTATATATATACAAACAGGACCTCTCGGGAGCGTTAGCGAGAATGGTCTCCTGTGTCGTCTATCCCTCTAGCGGTGGTGGACAGAAGGGTCGCCACAGTACATTTCCTTGTTTTTCTATGACTTCAACAGTCAATTGCATGCGTCATAAACGTGAATTTCTGCCATCTTATACCCATCCATAAAATAAAAAAATATATATAAATGCATAAAATACTTTTCCTAAATGACTTGTTAATTTAAAAAACAAGTTTAAGTAGAAGTAGGTATACGTCAATCGTCGGTTGTTCTAGTATTAAAACCATGTAAATTATGTCAGAAATATTGTTTGCATCACAACTCGACGAGATATTTAGCTGGCCTTATTTAAACGAACCATCCTGTATTTTGAACACAGTCATTGTGTTCTGCATTCGTCAATAATAACTCCACTTCATTTAGTTCTTTGCGAGCTCCTAAATAATTTGTACTATTATCAGAATAAATACAGTGACTTTAAGCTGCTATTCGTTAAAGTTCTTTCCTATTTAATAGAGCTATTTCGGTACTAAACTATTCTCGCTGAACGAACTTTACTAATTGTAAGAGTCTTTCGACACCAATCAATTCACCTGTTATTAAGTGTCGAAGATTGAGCTGATCCGAATGTGAGAATAATTGTTTTCGAATTTTACATAAAATTACTTTACTAAATCTCAAACAATATGCCGTAACTCTGGATAATTTTAAATAACTCGAGCAGCCTGAGAATGGGTCAAAAGGTACCCCTATTCTCACTAGGTAGATTGTATTGGGTGTGAAGAAAAGTCATCCATGTTTCTTCTAAAAATGTGGCGCTGAACGCAATATTTCGTGATGTACTAATCGCATTGCATCATTCTTATACTCTTTGGGGAGGTCCTTTTACGTAGATAAAAATTCTCTTCGACAGTTTTTTGTTTGGGTGATTCAGTCGATTGTTATAGCGCGTCAAAGATGGAAGTGAACAAGGAGAAAATTCGCTATATTTTACAATTTTGCTTTGATCAAGGCAAAAATGCAGCACAGGCGGCCAAAATTGTGAACGAAGTTTATGGGCCCGATACTGTAACGGAAAATAATGCGCAATTTTGGTTTCGTCGATTCTGTTCTGGAAATTTTGATGTAAAAGACGCTCCACGCTCTGGAAGACCTGTCACCGTAAACGTCGATAAAATTGTGGAAAAAGTGAATGAAAACCGACATATGAGCAGCGTCGAGATTGCCAAGGAGCTAAACATCTCTCATACAAGCGTTTTGGACCACTTGCGTAAGGCTGGATACACCAAGAAGCTCGATGTTTGGGTACCTCATGAGCTGACGCAAAAGAATCTGCTGGATCGCATTTCAATCTGCGAGTCTCTGTTGAATCGCAACAAAGTCGACCCATTTCTCAAGCGTATGGTGACTGGGGATGAGAAATGGATCACCTACGACAACAATATCCGGAAAAGATCTTGGTCAAAGACTGGCGATCCACCCCAGACCGTCGCCAAGCCTGGATTGACGGCCAGGAAGGTTTTGCTGTGTGTGTGGTGGGACTGGAAGGGGATCCTCTATTATGAGCTGCTCCAATCTGGCCGAACACTCAATTCAGATGTATACTGTAAGCAATTAGACCGTGTGAAGCAGGCAATTGGCGAAAAACGGCCAGAATTAGCCAATAGGAAGGGCGTTGTCTTCTATCATGACAACGCCAGGCCGCATACATCATTGGTGACGCGCCAAAAACTTCGGGAGCTTGGTTGGGAGGTTCTTCTGCATCCCCCTTATAGTCCGGATATAGCTCCAAGTGACTATTATCTGTTTAGGTCGTTGCAAAATTCCCTTACGGGTGTAAAGCTGGCTACAAGAGAGGCCTGTGAAAATCATCTATCCCAGTTTTTTGCAAATAGGGACAAGGATTTCTACGAAAGAGGACTCATGAAACTACCTTCGAAATGGCAACAGATAATTGAACAAAACGGCGCATATTTGACATAAATCCGATAACTCTAGCTATATTAAATAAAGGTTCGAAAAACGTATAAAAAACATGGATGACTTTCCTTCACACTCAATATTAATTTTCCGTGCTTTAGACAATTTACTGGCTTCCTGTGCAAGTCAACACGGTCCAACCCACCACAGACTATGATTTGCTCAAAATCTGGAGCTGGTACCGCGTAATATTTTATTAGCAGGATTGTCATTCTGTTTAGTCGGGGGATTTTTAATCCATGTTAACACTTAGCCGACCGAACGGGGAGATGTCCCCACTTTAAAGTAAGACGGTGCACGACCGAACGGGGAGATCGTTTCTAGCGGACTAGATGACTCGTTTCTAGATGACTCGAGCGGTTAGCAAGAGTCGTCTTTCAGGAGTCGTTCGAATTAGTCATTCTTTAAGAATCGAGTAACAGAGTTGCTCATTCGAAGTCGGAGTAATCATTCCTAGTCGTCTTACAAACGTATACAAAATCGTCAATCATTCGAGACGATCTCGAGTATTTTTTTCTATCCTCATGGTGTGCAGTGTCAATCGTTTTCGTGACACAATTCGTTCGCAGAGTCCAGCTTATGGGGTATTCGACGGTAAAACATTTGTACATCGTGCTCTATCACTCGTTCGAAATAGTTGGCCAAGATTAATTTGGCGGAGAACATTGGAGTGCGTGAGTCCAAGTGGAGCCACACAGTCGAACGCTCTCACATGGACACCATCAACCGCAATGCGTATCTTACAAATACCGTATTTTTTTGTGTTATATACAGTGACTCGTATTAATATTCGGACACCACAGTGTTCTATCAATTATTACCCTCTAACTTCGACCATAATTGAACTAACAAATTTTTTTATTTTTGTTATAATAAATTATATACTCTTTTTTGCAGGAACGCCAATTTTGTTTATTTAAACTAATTTGTTTACTGTATAACAAACAATATGTTGGGAAATGTACAATTTGTACGTCGCAAAAATATTCAGACACCGAGTATTTATCCGTATTTCTTAAGTACATTTCTTCAGTTTCACTAGTGTTTACAAACATATATTGAGCAAGGCGTAAAACATGCTTCGAAATATCAGTTATTATTCGAAAGTCATTAGGATCAGGTAGAAATTTTGAACATGAAACGGAAAAGCAAAAATACTTCGTTTGACGTGCGGCAATTAGTTATTTTCAACCGTGAAAAAGGAAAATCTTATCGGGAAATCGGCGCTCTTTTAAATTTAAGCAAGAGTACTGTGGCAGACATTATAAAAAGGTAGAATCGTGAAGATCGGATCGAGTCAATTCCTCAAAAAGGACGGCCAAAGATACTCGACGATCGAAATAAACGGAACATTGTAAGAAAAATAAAAAAGGATCCTGCTTTAAGTGCTCCTAAGTTAAGTACTGAATTATTTGGAGAATCAGGAAAGAAAGTTCATCCAGATACGGTACGTCGAGTGTTAAAGGAATATGGATATAATGGTAGAGTAGCACGTAAAAAGCCATATATAAATGAGGCGAATCGTAAGAAAAGATTAGCATTTGTCAAACAATTTATTAGCAAAGAACAATCCTGGTGGAATGATGTTGTTTTTGCTGATGAAAGTAAATTCAATATACATATTTGGATCTGATGGACGAAAAATGGTTTGGCGTAAGCGGAATCAGGAGTTTAATTTTAGAAATTTAAATCCAACAACTAAACATGGAGGTGGAAGTGTTTTGGTGTGGGGTTGTATTTCGTCGAAAGGAGTTGGGGGAGTTGGTTTTTATAGATGGAATTATGGATAAGAATAAGTATTTAGACATTTTAAAACAAAATCTAAAAAAATGTCTAACAGCAATGAACATTGAAGAGACATTTAAGTTTTATCAAGATAATGACCCGAAACATAAAGCCAGGATAGTTCAGGAATATCTATTGTATAATTGCCCTCACGTATTACATTCACCACCACAATCACCGGATTTAAATCCAATTGAGAACTTATGGGATTATCTGGACAGGAAGGTTCGACAAACACCAATCAGGTCGAAGGAAGAATTAAAGCATCGATTATTAGAAGAATGGAAATGTATCACGCAAAATTATTTGCAACATATTACAATCAACATGCCAAATCGATTACAACATGTTATTAAACAGAACGGCTATCCAACAAAATATTGACATATTAAAAGTTCATATAATATATATGTACTTTTTATGTAAAATTGTTGTAGAAAATTAAATGTCCGAATATTTTTGCGACGTACAAATTGTACATTTCCCAACATATTATTTATTATACAATAAACAAATTAGTTTAAATAAACAAAATTGGCGTTCCTGCAAAAAAGAGTATATAATTTATTATAACAAAAATAAAAAAATTTGTTAGTTCAATTATAGTCGAAGTTTGAGGGTAATAATTGATAGAACACTGTGGTGTCCGAATATTAATACGAGTCACTGTATCTGTATACAGTATCGCTAATATGGCCAAGATGAACGAAATAATCAAGCAATGCAGAGTGCTTTTTAATTTTTTATTTGGATATACATAGCTCAAAATTTAATTTAATATAATTGTAAAAAAACAATTGCGAAATTTCCATCTATAATTACAAAAAAATGAGTTTTAAGAAATCTTTACGTTTTTTCACGCCACAAAATTATTCGCTCATTTTGTTTTGAATACTATTATGACAATATTAATATTTAGTGGGATATCCTTTTTGTCTTATTACTTCTATAAGTCTTTTTGGCATTGATCCTACTAATGTTTCTAAATAATTATTATCCATTTTTAGCCATTCCTCCTGTAATCTGCCTTGTAAGTTCTTTTTGTTGTGAATTGAATATCCAGACGTCAACCAACACGGAACGCGACCACTAAAGGACCGCGTCCAAGCTATAGCGGAGTTTCCTCAACCGAAGCGCATCAGGGAACTTCGCCGTTTCCTCGATATGGTCAATTTCTACCGACGTTTCATACCGAGGGCGGTGTGACAGGCTACATTAACCAGTTAACTGTGGCGATCTTTTTGCAAAGCGCGCATCAGTGTGTGTTACTGCACTGCTTACGAGTTAGCTTTTAGGAAGTTATAAATCCAACTCAAATTATTTATCATTTTTATTTCCTTGTTTCATTTCGTCTTGACCTCTAAACATTTTAAACATATTAAAATTTATGAATATAATTTAGTTTTCGCCAAAATTACAATTTAAATATCAAATTGTTACAAAATTTTACGCATGACGGATATAGTCGTCATGACACAAAATTCTGCCACATCTCCATGACGGATATAGTCGTCAAACACACTTAACTGGTTAAGAGTCGGGTGCCTTGTTTTCCGACCTCAGGATGACGGGCTTCCCGAGGCTTCCAGTGGAGTGCGTGACTCATCTCACACACACCGATGACCATTGGAATGTAGAAGCCGAGGAGCTTCGACCGGGCGTCCAGTGTACTCAGAAAGTTTGAATAATAAACATCGTTGCTCTGTTCCTCTATTGGAATACACGTGGAAATTGTTTCATCAATTTATACGTTACAGCGGCGACGCTGCAGAAGCCTCTTAACAAGCTCTTGGAGGGACCCAAGAGGAAGGGTGACTTTCCAATAGAATGGACGGACGCGGCAGAAACAGCTTCAGCCAAGTGAAAACGGAATGGGTAGACACGGTAATGCTGGTGTACCCCATAGAGAATGCGACACTGGCAGTAATACTGGATGCTTCGGACGTCGTAATAGGTGCGACTCTGAAGTAGTACGTCGAAAACGAGTGGTAGCCGCTCGGCTTCTTCACCAAAAGCCTTTCCTCGCCATAGTGTAAGTACAGCATGTACGACAGGGAACTGTACGCTGCTTACGCTGCGACAAAATGGTTCAGACAGAACGAAGACTCATCATCTTCACGGACCACAAGCCGCTCGCATTTGCCTTCCAGCAGAAACCTGGCAAATGCTCGCCGCGATAGTTTCGCTATCTAGATCTGATCGTCCAATTTTCGACCGATATAAGACATATTAACGGATAAGAGGACATCGCGGCGGATGCATTATTAAGGATAGGAGCGGTGTCAGCGGCAGTTCAAAACGAAGAAATCGTGGCAGAAGAGCGACGAAGAATTGAAGACTCTCCTACGTTCGCGGGAACATTCTTTACGGCTACAAAAAATAGCATGGCTGGACAAAGAGGAGGGGATTTTCTGCGACGTAGCGCATGGAAGAGCTCGTCCATACATTCCCAGCTGCCTGAGGAAGAAGGCCTTCAATAGCCTCCACGGACTATCACACCCTGGAGTTCGAGCGATAAGGAAGCTCGTCACCGAAACATTCGTCTGACCGACAATCACGAAGGACTGTGTAACCTGGACAAAATCATGCGTGCTATGTCAACGGGGAAAAGTGACAAGACACGTGATCTTGCCGCCAGGAAGTTTCATAACAACAAGTAAACGTTTCGAACACATTCACGTGGACATAGTCGGACCACTACCCATCTCACAGGGCTACTGGCTTTCGTGCGTGAACCGATTATACACGGTGGCCAGAGACGATTCCGATGGAATAGGCAACGGCAGAAAGTGTGATATGAGCTATGGTGAGCGGCTGAATTTCCAGATATGGCCTGCCAAAGAAGATCACAACAGACCAGAGGAGGCAGTTCGAATCGCAGCTGTTTAAGGAACTTATACACCTAACAGGTACGGGTGGGAGGGCTCGTGGCTCGTTGGGAAGGGCTCCGTTGGTGCTTTGTCGCCAACGTACGAGTCGCCTCGACGTCCACGAGCAAGCAAGCAGTCTCCTTTGCGTGGGTCCCGCCATAAGTCCCTCCTTCGTGAGCTAAACTAAGAGCTGCCTCTGCGAAGGCTGCGGCGACCGTTCACCCGACCCCCTCTGGACATGGAGCGAGGTAACCGTACCCCATAGGGCCGCCACGGTGTGCGTACCAGCCGAGCGACGGCTGGCGTCGGGCGGTTAATGACCAACCTCCTAAGCCGAGATCGGGCGTGGGTCGCACAAAGCTACAAAGACTCGTCATCGTATTAGTGACGTACGACTCGCCATAGTATTAGTGGCGTTAAGACTCGCCATCGTATTAGTGGTGCGTATTCAGAAGACTCGCCATCGTATTAGTGGTGCGTATGCAGAAGCCTCGCCATCGTATTAGTGGCGTAGTAGACTCGCCATCGTATTAGTGGCGTAATCGAACGACCGTGGATCAACCCACGAGGTGTCTACTGAATCCAAGGCGACTCAATGAAACACGGATCGAAGAGGCTTGGCTCTTGGCCCTCCTAACCGCAAAGACGGTAACTAGTCGACTAGACGGTCAACTAGTGACGACGAGAATGACTCGCCATCGTATTAGTGGCGGAAAGACTCGGAAGTGGTGACACCGAGTCTTCGGGTACAAGATTACTCACGGATCCACAACCGTAGATGTCTTACCCATCCAATCCTCACCAAACCTCCAATCCCAACATTCCATCGCCCTAAGGGTCAGAGCGCGATGCTTGCGTGCATCGAACGAGTCCGCCTTCCCGTGGTTCCCCGTGGATGCGCCTGGCGTGGGGCGAACAAGGGGTATCCCCAGTTCCCACATTCCAGAACGTAACGAAAGGGCTCGGATCCATTGTAAACGCTCAGTGGCGCTGCTGGATTTTTCCGGGCTCCGCTCTCGGAAGTAGTGGCCAAGTTGGAAATGATAGAAAGGTTTTGTAGCGTATGACCGTCAGGTCCAGGTCGCATATCCGACGCCCTTACGGGGCTAGGATTCACACTAAACCTAACAGGTACGACGCCATCTTGGATCGCTCGCCCCCACCACCTGAAGGATGGAAGATAGTCAACGAGGAAGCTAAAGAAGGAAGAAAGAGCAGTCGTAGTCCACAAACCAGCTGAATAAGAAGAAGCTGGCAACGATTTAAAATATATATAAATAAAAATTAAATTAAAAATTACAAGTGAAGTGAAGTGAAGTGAAGTGAAATGAAAGTGAATTCTAAACTCGCGTTTAAAAATCAGGCTTCCAAGCCACTAATTTGAAACCGCGTCCGGGAGTGCGTTATTAAATTCCGCGCGTCCCCATCCGTCAGTGAATCAAATCGCCCGAGTAGAACAATTATTATCGGGGAAAGACTTTGCAAATATTCCTCGGGCGTGGACGATCGCTCGCGGAGCGATCGTTCTTCGCGGCGCGCTTCAATTTCAGAAGGACCTCGGGATGCAGAATTTCAGAACGAGAGAAGGACTAATCAACTATTAATTGAAGACATCAATCGCAAAATTCGGTCCACCAGAAGAGCAGATACCGAATTTTGCAGAAGAATTCGCCTCCGCCGCTGCGGAACCGCTGTGACGTCACTGGGAAATACGCGACGCCATCTTGGATCGCTCGCCCCCACCACCTGAAGAATGGAAGATAGCCGACCGAGTGAGTAAAAAAATATATATGGAAATATTGAAAAATTGAAAACTTGAAAAAAATATAGCCCATTTTCGGCCATTTTTCCGGAAATCCTTCCCGACCAAATTTACATAAGACTGATGACCTTTTTCTTTTTTTTGCTTGTCAAATTTCTAAAATCCACCAGAAGCTGCCAAATCACTTTCCCTACGGAATTTCCGAACCCCGGCTCTCGTCCCTCTCTCTGGCCGGCTTCGGGGCCCGAAAACGTATACGCTACCGCGACTTTTGAACCGGACTCCAAAATTTCCCCCTCGATCTACATTTTATAAGTAAAATAGTATTTCAATACATAAAATTCGCTTATTACCCATAAAACTAATCAAATCCCGCGGGGGTTACGCGACAATCTGGCGGTTTCCCTTCGACGGCCCCCCCTCGCCCGCGTCGGTGTCTCCGCCGTGCATCACCGCCACCGGGGCGGGCCTACCGAATGATGGTGGACCAACCACCGCACGCGCCCCCGTATCGTGGCCTGCAAACGCAGAAAGGCGACCGTCGCCGTGCAAAACGCGCCGGATTGGATATCGGAGTCAGACACCCGTTCCACGACCCTAAAGAGGCTCTCTGGCATCCGGGACGAAAGACCGTTTCAAAACCGATGTAACACCTTGGCGTTCGCTGTCGACTCCCTCGAAAGCGGGACCCCGGCTGCTCACTCTGCCCAAGCAGGAGGACCGTCGTGCCACTGCTGGTTTAGAGATCAGAGCCGGACACTCGCTTTTTACGAAACTAGTCGGGACGAAAGGCCACTCTGGCTCGCACGCTGTCACTTCGCGTAGTCCGCCGCTATGCGCCTGCCCATAGCATTGTAGCAGTAAGATGGCTATCGCCGTGCAAAATGTGCCCGCCTGGATCTCGGAGTCGGACACCCGTTCCACGACCCTAAAGAGGCTCTCTGGCATACGGGAAGAAAGACCGTTCCACGCGGGCGCAACACCTCGATCACTGTCTGTCGGGAGTCCTGGCCTAGAAGGAGTCCGACCTTTCGCGATTTCGGTTGTCGCCGCGGCCGGGGAAGCTACCGCCATCGGGCGCCCGTACCCTGTCGCGGGTGCGCGGCGCACCCACCGTCGCGGGCTATGGGGGGATATAGATCGGCCTTCCGTCAGGGCGCTGCAAACCCCCGCCTCGAGAATAAAAACGGACGCTAGCAGGACGGGATGGCATTGAGGCAGAGGCGAGGGCTAGGAGAAGAGAAATCTCTGCACCCCCCCCCCGGTTAGGCAAAAGCGATACAGCACCCACCCACCTGCAGCTGTATCGCTATCAAATCACCTCCCCCCCTCTCTGTTATGGCCCAGGGTGGGGCGGCGTGTGTACATTCTCTTTCAGGAACTCCCCCTATGGCTGGAGGGTTATATCCAGCCGCCAAAAAAAAATTCATGATGACATCTCCCGGTTCTAAATTCTCCGGAGGTAAAATAGCCCCCCGTTCGGATCTCCGGGTGGGGGCAGGACCGAGGGATGCCATCAGGGCGGTGAGAAGGCCAGCAGCCAACAGGGCAACCAGGAGGCTAAGGTCGACGGCAGCGAGGGAACAGCAGGTCGTGCACCACGTCGGCGCGGGAAACCGCCCGGTAACGCGCTCGGCGGCTGCCTCCCTCTCGCGCAGCACTCACCGCCGGGACGTGCCCGGGCGCTCTTCCTCACCAGCGCCGGCGGGGCAACGGACCCCTTCAGGATCCGGTCATCGTACCGTCCGCATCCACCTCGAACGGTGCGATGCTCTGCCACGGCCGAGGCCAGCCGCCCCGGTCGTGCAGACCAAGCGTTGTAGCGTTAGGATACTAAAAACGGTTAACTTTAATATTAATAATAAAATCAAGACAGGCATCAGCTCCGCGAATAGATCCGCGTCGAACCCCCCCTCGCGCCACGCGCTACAACTGAACGCTCAACGCTCAGTTGTGGTAAGTGGCGAAATCAGGCAGCTCGTTACCGAAAAGCGCCTGGACGTCCTGATTCTCCAGGAACCATACGCCAGGCGCCAGGGAACGAGCTACGCCGTCAGCGGGCTAGGAACCGGAGTAAGGGTGGCAGCGGCCGGCCCACATTATCCATGGGCCGCGGTGGCGGTCTGCAACCCAAACTTCGGAATCTTATTCATCTCGCAGCTCAGCACTGCCCATTGTTCTTGCGTGGAAGTGCTAGCACCCGGCTTCTCGTTCTACGTCGTCTCGTGCTACTTTCAGTACAGCGACGAGATCGAGCAGCACCTCAGGCACCTAGAAACGGTGCTCCGCTTCTTGAGGGGGAAGAGACTAATTTGCGGTATAGACGCCAACGCCCGCGCGTCACTGTGGGGCCCACAGAAAACGGACGAGAGAGGCGCCCAACTCGAGGCGCTGATCCGTTCGTTTAGCTTAAGCGTAGTGAACGATGCCGCCCAATCCCCAACCTTCGCGTCGGCCGCGGGCTCGTCGTACATCGACGTCACCCTCGCGTCACCTTCCATCCTCCCATTTTTCAGGGAATGGAAAGTAAGGTGCGACTGGGCAAACAGCGATCACAACGCGGTGGAGATTCGCTTGATGGCGCCGAAAGCCGCGAAGAGCCAGCACAGTGCGGAGAAGTCCCGGTTCGACACTCGTCGAGCCGATTGGGACTTGTACTGTGCCAAGCTCTCCGATCTTTCAAGATTACGACTGGAGGGGATCGAGCTGAACTCCCCCGACAAGGTAGAATCCTTGGCATTCGAACTCACAGACGCAATTACCCGCGCCTGCTCCGAGACAATGCCAAGGAAGCGAAAGTTCCGAAAGTCCAACCCGTGGTGGACCGAAGAACTAACCTCCGATTACTATAATATATAAACTAGGCGCGATTTTGTAACGTCGCACGGGAACGCGGAGCCCTGGGGTATCGTTTACAAACTCCAGGCGCAGAAATTCCGTGCAGAGAGGGTGATCAGCACCCTCCGGCGTACTAACAGCTCCGCAACTGCGAGCATCGACGCAACCGCCAGCTTACTTCTGGATACTCACGTCCCGGATGATAGGGCAGAAGATGATACGGCGAATCAGCGTATCATCAGAGAACAGGCGCGCTTCGCGCCCAGCACTGAGGACGCCGCCCCATTCTCGGGCGCGGAGGTAATCAGTGCTGTCAAAACATTTGCTAACAGGAAAGCTCCAGGGCCAGACCAAATAGAGGTCCTGACCATGAAAGCAGCCTGTACAGCAATCCCCGAACAAATAGTACGCCTCTTCAACGGGTGCCTTCAGTGGGGCATCTTTCCCTCTATCTGGAAGGAAAGCTCACTCCGAGCACTCCTGAAGGGAGAGGACAAAGACGAGATGGACCCGAAGAGCTACCGCCCCATATGCCTCCTCTCCGTAATAGGGAAACTGTTCGAGAAGCTTCTCAAGAAGCGACTAGACCAGACGTCGTTGGCATCAGGAAAGGTCTCCGATCGGCAGTTTGGCTTCACGGCCGGAAAGTCGACGGAGGACGCTATCCTGGAAATGCGCCGTATTGCCGACTCCTCCGAGGGACGGCATGCGATTGCGCTTCTCTTTGATATTTCTGGAGCCTTCGATAACGTCTGGTGGCCCCTAGTTTTAGAAGCCCTTAAGGCAAGAGACTGCCCACGGAACATCTTCGAGGTAATGTCTAATTACTTCAGCAACCGTCGGGTAAGCCTGAGCATAGGGAACACTCAGCGCTCCAAGCAGGCTACAAGAGCATGCCCACAAGGCTCAGTCCTCGGCCCAGCCTGCTGGAACCTGATGTTCGACGACCTGCTGAGGAAACTCAGATCCTCAGTAGGCGACAAGTTCGTAGCTTACGCCGACGATCTCCTCGTCGTCGCGGACAATAGAAGACAGCTGGAGGTAGAGGGACAGAAACTAACGGATCTCATCTCCAGCTGGTGTAGGGAGGCAAAACTGGAGATCTCAGCCCGCAAATCAGAGGCAATAATCCTGAGGAGCGGCTGGATCAAAAGGGAGCCAATAGGTAGGAGAGGAGGAGCGCGACCCGATAGGAAGCGAAAGGCCCTTCGTGCGTCGAAGACGGACCTAAGTAAAAGACCACCGACCATACAAATAGGAAGTACCTCAATCAAATTTAGCTCCGCGGTAAGATACTTAGGCGTCCACTTTGATAGCGGCATGGGTGCCCACACCCATTGCAGGTACGTCAGCGACAAGGTCGGATCGCTTATAGGTAAACTAGGCCGGCTGGCGAAATGCCAATGGGGACTCCGATTCGGCGCTCTCTCCGCGATTTACAAAGGTTTCGCATTAGCGGTCGCCACATATGCAGCGGCCGCGTGGGCCGACCTGTGCACGGAGAGAGACATCGGAGTGCTCCGCTCGATGCAGCGCAGGGCTTTAATCGCGATGACTTCGGCCTATCGAAGGACATCGTGGGATGGCCTATGCATAGTAGCTGGAGCGCTACCCATTGACATCCAGCTGGAAAAACATAGGGCCCTCTTCAACCTTCGAAGAGGAAGGGACGCCAGTATCGGGGAACTCGCTGTTCCCAACTCGACCGAGAACGCAGCCGGCTGCGTTAAGGACGAGGCAGTGTCTGTGTGGCAAAACCGCTGGGCTTCATCCCAGAAAGGCCGCACAACATTCGCCTTCTTCAAAGACGTTCGGGAGAGGTTGGCTGCGCACTGGCTGCGGCCGAACCATTTCACGACGCAGGTTCTAACAGGCCACGGCAACTTCAGATCGCGTTTATTAACGTACGGAGTTGTCGAGGACGAGCACTGCGCCTGTGGTGGTGAGGCTGACACAGTGGGCCACTTCCTCCTCGAATGCCCGATCTTCGGCCCACAGAGGGAATGTCTGCACGACATCATCCCTCGAGAGTGTTGGAACTGGCCTGCGGTAGCACCATCCCTGGTGGCATCCAAGGAGGCTTTTTCCGCACTCTCCGACTTCTGCGAGGAGTCCCTATACCTCAAGGGATTCCTCGTTAGCTAAAAGATAGAACTAAAGTAGAACTATATTAGTAGACCTAGGGAACTGCGCGCGCCAGGCGAGCACACCCACTCCGGAGCTGGGCAGCACGCGGCGGAGTCGCGAAGTCCGTTTCTCCGGCGTGTCGTGCTCCCCTGATGATAGATAGAGGTAGAGAACAAACACAAATAGGTAGGCGAGGCGAAGAAAGAAGAAAAGAAGAAAGAAGAAAGAAGAAGAAGCCCGGGAGAGGGGAAAAAAGAAACTTCCACCAAAAAAATCCCTCCAACCCATCCCAACATCCATCGCCCAAACAGGGTCAGAGCGCGGTGCACGCCTTGCACCGAACGAGTCCGCCTCCCCGTGGTTCCCCGTAGATGCGGATCAGACAGCGTGGCTTAAACCACGCTGCTGAGAAGTAACCAAAGGGCTCGTTTCACCAAAACGCGAAGTGACGCTGCTGTATTTTTCCCGGCTCGCCTCCCAAAGTAGTGGGCTGCTAGAAAGTAGAAAGAAAGGGAAATTTTTGTAGCGTATGACCGTCAGGTCCAGGTCGCATATCCGAAGCATACCCCTATCTACCGCGAATCGAGGAACGCGCTTTTATATTAGGACCAAAAATCCGAACGACGTCACGAGGCTGGTAATAACGATCAGATTCCGCAAGCACCTAACAGTCAGACTGACGACCGTTCGGAACGCGAGCCGTAACCCTTAACAAAAAGGCGACAGCGGTGCGATTAGCCTCTAGAGGAGGAAAACAGCCCTTAAATGTGGGGTTGAAAAAGGTATTTTTACAAATATCTCGGAAACTATTAGTCGTAGGTAAAAAATTCGAAATGCAAATTTTGCTGTTTTAGAAAGACAATAATATGGCGTAAGCAGATTTTTGAAAAATTAGTTTATATAAAAAATATGTTAAAAATTAGCATTTTTGCAAATTTTTTTCTAAAATGTTCGACTATTTTTATCAAATTTCACATATGTAAACTACAGTTCTAAACAAAGAATACGGCAAGATCGGGATTTTTAATTTCATTCGTGCCAAAGATATTGTTACCGTTGGAATTATGCGCACACTTTATACCTGTCGATTCCCTTCGGATGACCAACTGATTTCTATACATAGTATTCTGGCAATTGTATTATATTACACATTTTTTATAGTCTTTTGGATGGCAAAGGTTAACACAGCAGGTAAAAATATTCGATATGATAATCAGAGCCGCTCCTAGAGTTTTCGATGCCCGAGGCAATAACCAAAAATCATGTTTTACTGCTCAAAAAATAAGTGAAATTGTATAAATTATGTTTACTTGTTATTTAATGTGAAATCTGCTAATAAATAAAGCGCGGTGTATAATTTAAAAATTTGCGGTTAGTTAATATGAAATTTATTTCTTATTAAAGAAAAAAATTATCATTATGTAATTCTGAAAATACCACCATATCCTTTAGAAAACTACATTTTTGCAGAAGTTTGCACTTCTGCCAATTTGATTTCTATTGTACTTATATTATTTTATAATACTTATGTTATTTTATACTTATTTATTTATACTTATATTACTTTTTTGTACTAATTTAGTTTTGAAAAAATTTGAAAAAATGAACCGTACGATATTTTAAGATCGTCAGACGAGGATTCAACCATTAAATATCGATCTCAGCCAAGAAAAACTCAGAATCGAACAAGACAAGTTCAAGAAATTTTGAAGACTGACCATCTCAATCAAGAGGAAAAACACCATGTATGCAAAATCATAAAAGAATTTTCAGATAGGTTCTACCTACCTGGCGATAAATTGGACAAAGTACCAAATTTTCACCATTCCATTCATACGACAGACGAAGTTCCGATCAACACGAGACAATATCGTTATCCACCTGTACATCAAGAAGAAATCCAACAGCAGGTAGGAACACTGCTGTCGCAGGGAATCATCAAACACTCCACCTTGCCGTACAATTCGCCGTTATGAATCGTACCAAAAAAGGAAGACAGCAAAGGAAATAAGCGTTGGAGAATGGTAATAGACTTCCGAGCTTTAAACGAGAAAACAATAAGTGACAAATATCCTCTCCCTCAAATCACGGAAATCTTGGACAAACTGGGAGGAGCAAAATATTTCTCCGTGTTCGATTTAGCCAATGGTTTTCACCAAATAGAAATGGACGCCAAGGACCGGCAGAAAATAGCTTTCACTACACCACACGGACATTATGAATTCGCAAGAATGCCTTTTGGATTAAAAAATGCACCACCATTTCAACGCCTCATGGATCAAGTTTTAACCGGACTTCAGGGAACAGAACTCTTCGTTTACTTGGATGACATCGTAATATACTCCAGTTCGCTTCGCGAACACGAAATTAAAGTCAGAAAACTACCCAGTCGCCTCAGAGAGCATGGGCTCACCCTACAAACAAACAAATGTCAATTTTTACGCAAAGAAGTTACATATTTGGGACACGTTGTTTCAGCAGATGGAGTAAAACCCGACCCCAGAAATTTACAAGCCGTAAAAGAATTTCCCGTACCAAAATCGCAGAGAAACATTCAACAATTTTTGGGATTGACAGGATACTACCGAAGATTTATTCAAGACTACTCAGTCAAGGCAAAACCACTAGTTAAACTATTAGGAAAAGGAATACGATTCAATTGGACTCAAGAACAACAGACGAGTTTCGAGCAGTTACGAAACGAACTCTGTACACAGCCTATTCTTCAATATCCGGATTTCAACCGACCATTCATCATTACCACGGATGCGTCAGATTTCGCAGTCAGAGCTGTCCTAAGCCAAGGGGAGATAGGACGAGACCTACCGATTGCCTATGCCTCTCGCAGTCTAAACAAAGCGGAAAAGAACTATTCAGCAACAGAAAAGGAATGTCTAGCTATGGTCTACGCTGTGCAGTACTTCAGACCATATGTTTTCGGAAGGAAATTCACCCTAGTCACCGACCACCGGCCTCTGGTTTGGTTACACTCAGTCAAGGACCCCACTTCTCGTTTAGTAAAGTGGAAACTGAAATTGTTGGAATACGAATACGACGTTAAGCACAAACCCGGAAAAATAAACATGAACGCCGACGCGTTGTCTAGGAATCCAGTCTGGTTACCTCTTATACCACGTGAAGATAAAGACTTTAAACTGTAGCTACGCCAATGGAAATTTGTTTGCCCTCAGCAACATTTCCGCCAAGGCCGTGCGAGTCTGGCTATGGTCAGTTCTCGCATCTGGTAGCCAGATTCGCACGGATCAGGGTTTTCCCTGAAGAGAAAGTTGGCGCCTTTTTTACGCGCGCTTTTTCATCCGCGCATTTTCTTTTCGCGCGCTTTTTGGTAGCTTGGCTTGCTCCCTGTCCTTGTTTAAGGATAGGAGCATATAAGCCAAGGGACCGGCGAAAGCGCGGACAGAGTGGTAAGCGACGATCGGTAGAACGCCGTACTACTCGGTCGTTCGCCCTACACCACTAATTGTATCATTGTACCTGTATCTTATACTGTTACCATATCGTTTCATTGTCACTCTCGTTATTAAATAAATGTTCACCCCTTTCGCGTCAAGTTAAAAGGAGGTCGAAAGTGTATGGAGTACCGCTCCTTTGTTTTACCCTACCTTTCCCCCTCAAAACTATACGTTCCAACAAAAACGGATGAAAATACAATTGGACACCGCATCAAGCTTCTACGTAGAAAGCAAGACAGCCCACGGTACATCGATAACGACAGCAGCACATCCGAGTAAGAAACAGTACCGAAGGGAAAGAAGAAACCTACCAGGAGAGGAAGAAGAGGAACTCCCAGCGAACCACTTCACAATAGATCTTTATTGCCTACTCTCTCTCATGAAAAAACATTAGCAGATGAAACTGCATTGGATAGCAGAATACTGCCTATTGCACACTCATCACCACGAAATTCGATCCAGAATAAATCAATCCATTCATACAACAACAATAACAATAACCTAACTGGTCTGGAGACCGACGACTTGATTTCCTTCGACGAAGATTCTGAATCAACTCTAAAACTAGTGGAGCAAGAAACAGTAACTACGGCCCTGGATATCGAGATACTGAGCCTACCGACGCCTTTGACCCCAACCGCAGCAAACCGAAGAGCGCAAGCAACACCTGTGCCCACTTCAGAATTTTTGACTTCAAATGCAACAACCCAAGGAAACACGACCAGACGTCTAGCAAGCTCTATCCCCGACCCCTACGAAGACTCCATGGCACCACTACCGATAAACAGTCAGCTACCGACGACACCACCCGCCGAGGACCATATACTACTCATTAGGGAAGCACACGATAGCCTTGTTGGAGGACACAAGGGAGTAAACAAAACATATAGAAGATTAAAATCCCGTTACACTTGGCCAGGAATGAAAAACGACATACAAGAATTTATTAGAAAATGCAAAAGTTGCCAAGAACAAAAACTTGTTAGAGCAAAAACACGTCAACCAATGTTAATTACAGATACACCTTTGGAGCCTTTCGACAAAATAGCCTTGGACACCGTTGGACCACTTCCCGAAACACCTAGTGGAAACCGATACATTTTGACAATGCAAGATAGTTTAACCAAATATTGCTTAGCCGTTGAAATACCAAATATTCGAGCCACTACTATCGCAGATGCCTTCGCGAGGCACTTCGTCACAGTTTTTGGAACACCACGAGCAATTCTAACGGACAAAGGAACAAGTTTTCTGGGAAAAATCATGACACACTTAGCAGAAATCTTTAAAATCAAACAATTTACCACCTCAGGATACCGACCACAGACAAACGGATCATTGGAAAGAAGTCACATCGTCCTCACAGAGTATTTAAAGCACTACATGAATTCTTACGAGGACTGGGATCTGTTGATCCCATTCGCAATGTTCTCATACAATACTTCTATTCACGAAGCCACTAATTTTACACCACACGAGCTGGTATTTGGAAAACAAGCACGCACACCAACATCATTTCCAAGCGGAGAAAAATTGGAAACATACGGATCATACCTCGCAGAATTAATTTCAAAAATGACGGAAATTCGCAACCTCGCTGCAGACAACACTATCAAAGCAAAAGAACGTTCCAAACGTTACTACGATAAACATGCACATCCCACGGAATTCAAGACAGGACAATATGTTTACATTTTAAAAGAACCACGCACTAATAAATTCGATCCGCAATACATAGGACCATTTCGAATCGAAGACAAAACAGAAAGGAATAACGTCGTCCTGAGAGTCGATGATCGCCACACCATCATCAAACATCAAGACAAATTAAAACCTACATACTTATCAGAGGATAGAGCCGATTAAAAAATCAAAATTTCTGTCATTACAGATCATGCTGTACTTCGCTATCTTAATCGGACTCGCAGGCGCCGTAGAGGATTTTGCGATAAATCCCCTAAAGGAGAGTACGGGGTTGTACTATGAGGCAATAGGACCCCTGCAGATTTACCACCTCCAATGGCGCCTAGTGACCGCGCTCGAAATAAAAAGCTACCTGCGACACGAGCCGCAGGTTAAAAACCATCTGGCACGAGTCAACCAAGTTTGCGAGGAAAACAACGTTACCCATTGCGCAAGCAAGGAATACGGACCTCAGCTACTAAAAAGGCTGGAAGATACCAGAGCCTACAGTGAAATGCTCAAGGCCACTATAGAAGGCTTGCCCACCGTGCAGTCACGCACCAAAAGAAGCGCCCTACTGGCATTCATAGGAAAAATCAGCAAAATTCTTTTCGGTACACTCTCCGAAGAAGATGCTGAAACCTACAACGAGCAATTGGACAAGCTCGCTAAGGAACAAAAGGGAATGGCAGAAATTATGGTCAATCAAACCCTCTGACGCGGCCACGTGCGCACGTCTCCCGTCCTCTCTAATATTAATTATTATTAGATATTGTTAGGGAAAATTATTCTAAGTCCCCGCTGCGTGTTGCTTCGGGAACACGTGGCGGGGTGTATATATATATATATATATATATAGGGAAGGGAAAATCTAGAAGGGGAGAAAGAGAAGGAGCTACAACCCCCCTGGAAGGCAGCCGTCCTGCGTTCCCACAGGAAGAGCATACCGACCAGGGGGGGGACTGCCGAGGCCCGTCCCAAGCCGGGCGGAAGAAAGCGGAGGGGCCCAGTCTCGTCCAGTGGTTTTTTCCCCCGCCGGCCTCCATGCCGGGGGAAGGGTCACGCCGGAAACGGCTTCGCAAACCTTTCTCCCGGGCCTGGGAAGTCACCCCTGGAGAGGTTTCGGTTTTTGTAGTATTTGAGTACTTATACCCTGGACCGGGCTGGGTTAAGTGGAATGGGACTCCCTCGGGGTCTCGGCGAACTCAGGGGCTGCGGGCCTTTTTTCAGCATCCGCGGTACGGGAAGCGACCCCGAGGTACCCGAGCTCCTATACCGTAAACCTGTGGTCATGTTTCGCAGGAACGGGGGGCTTGCCTTAACCGGCCGGCCCGAGGGGAGACAACCTCTTCTAAAATCCTTAGCCCCAAGCTGCGGCACGTGGTGATGAGGGCGCGTTGCAGTCTTGCACATTGCAGCGTGGCTGGTGAGGGCATCAGTCGCTAACGACCACCCCCCGGGGAACGGGCGCCCCCCGGGGTGTATAAGCCTTACCCAGGCAAGGGCGGCTCTGCCTGGGTGGACTCTACGTTCCGACCCAGCTCGTGGGAATAGAATGGATTTTTTTCTCAAACATAAAAAAACAACAAATGGGGAAGGGGGGGACAGCGTGAAGGAAGCGGAAGTAGACGGGACGAAAAACAAAGAGGTTGGGGAAAGGCGGGACGACAGGTCTGGTTCGGAAGAAAGGGAGAAGGTTAAAGGAAAGGCGAAGCTCTTCAATGGAATAAAGGAGGATACAGAAAGGATCATGGCTACATATAACGCCAGCGGAAATTTGGGGAGGGAAACAAGAAAGGAAATGGACGCAGAACTCAACAAGATTTTGAGCTCACTTGACAAAATTGGCAAAAACAACAAGATACAGCTGGAGGAAGTACTGGCTGTTGCCACAAACTGGCCGCTTAAAGTCCAGGCGGTTATTGAGAAAACGGCTAGTAGCAAAGGTTTCAGCAAGCAACTAAAGGAGGAGATGATTAACATCTGGAAATCGGGCACTAATAGGATTCATGACTGGGTACAATGCAGGATGAGGGAAGAGGAGGAGACGGTACCGGAAACGGAAGGAAACATAGGAAAAAGGAAAGAAGCTAATCCAGACAGCAAAAGGAAAAGAGGAGGAAAGGACGATAGCGGTGCAGAGGCGTCACCCACTAGCGTAACCCCACCTGGAAAAAGGAGGAACGAGGGCGAAGCCGGGGAGGATGGAATGGAAGTAGTAAGGGAAAATGGAAACAAGGCAGGCGAGAGGACTGAAGCGATAAGGGTAAGGGTTAGAAAAGAAAAGGGAGAAAGCTACAAGGGAAAGTTAGCTGAAATTAAATCGAGAATTAACATAGGTAGTATTAACGTACTTGGGGTAAGGAGAGTAAGGGAATCCGAGGATATTCTAATAATAGTGCAGAATGAAAGGGACAGAAGGATTCTAGAAGGAAGACTGGGGGACATTGGAATGGAACTCGTAAGAATAGGTAAAAGAAAGAATAGGATATTCCTGCAAAATCTGGAATCCGGTACTAGCAAGGAGGAACTGCAAGAGGATGTTAAGAAGCTTACTGGAGACGCGGAGACCGCTGTTCTATTCATTAAAGAAAATAGGAGAGGAAACTTGAACGCATGTATCTCTGTTGATGAAGCCATTGCTAAAGAATTCATACAGGGAAAGTACATAAGAATAGGCTGGAGCAGAGTCTTGGTGACAAAATTCGAGGACAACAGGCGCTGCTTTTACTGTGGTAAGGAAGGACACACAAAACTGTACTGCAAGAGTAAGGAAAAGCTCTGCTATATCTGCGCTAAGCCCGGTCATGACGCCTCAGCCTGCACTGAGAAATTTGCACAGCGAAGGAACGAAACTGTTATTAGGAGCGTGGATGAAATGATCGACCAGGAAATTGAAGTAATGAGAGGACAAATACAGACTACTAGCAAAGTAAGCGAGACTACAATGGGTACGTCGGAGGGATCAAACACTAGGAAATTAACAAGAACCATCGGCACTCAGACGGAGGAAAACAGAACTCAGACCACCTGGGCGGACAGGGTAAAGGAAGGAAAGAAAAAAGAAGGGACAGTCAAGGAGATGGAGGGAAAAAAGAAGGTGGAGGAGTTTAAGACCAAGAAAGGAGCTGCTGTCCTTGTCAAACTGGATAGCACATTTGAAACAGCCCTCAAGGAAATAAAAGGCAAAGTAGGTTCACCAAAGGGCGCTAAAATTAAAAGCATAAGGAAAACCCGAACTGGGGGGGTTTTATTCGAAATGGAAGACCAGGAGCAGGCTGTTGCATGGGGTAAAGAGTTGGAAAACAAACTGGGAAAAGAAACAGCGATAAGGCAACTTAGGGAAAGGGACGGGATTAAAATAAGGGGGCTTGAGTTAACTATAACAGAGGAAGAAATAAGGAAGGCAATTGTTGAGGTAGAAGGGATGGGAGCCGAGGAAAAGGAGCAAATAGAAATCGTCAGGCTAATCACGGAACCCTGGATGGATAATACGGCCCTAATAAAGATTCCAAAAAGATGTGCAGACAGCTTGTGCAATAAGGGGAGAATTAGGATAGGTTGGACATACGGAAAGGTCACAAGGTTCACACGACTATTAATAAGGTGCTGGAAATGCGGGAGACATGGACATGGATCTGGTAACTGTAGTAGGGCAGCAAACATTACGCAAGTAGATAGAAACTTGGACTTTGCAATTAAGGAAGTAAGAAATATGGCCACTGCAGAACCAATAGATACAAGGGAATCAAGAACGAACGAAGATGATACTGACATTAGGGAACTCCTGGAAAGAAGTAACTCCATTGTTAGGAAATTAAAGAGACAGAACACTAACTAAACTAAATTAATCGAATTTATTCTAGTCAAACTAGTCACTAAGTAGCATAGTAGAAACTCAATTAAACTCTAGTCAGTAGAAGATAGTTAATACATAATTTTAGACCCATGATGACGTTAAGCGTAATACAAATCAACTTAAACAACTCTAGGATAGCTCTTGACAATCTAATGCAGAAAATGACGGAAACTAAAATTGACGTAGCTATTATAGCCGAACCTCCGGCAGTTAAGGCTTTTGGACTTTGGATATGCTCTGTTGACAATAAGGCAGCTATCTACCTTACCGGAGCGCAAATAATATTTAAAACTCTTAAACAGGAAAACGGATTCGTTATCTGCAAAATTGACGAAATAATTTTTATCAGCATGTACTACTCACCCAACCGAGCTAACCATGAATTCGAGCTATATTGGCAGAGGATTATAAGAGAAATTACTAAATTAAAATCGCAAGGGTACCATAAAATAGTGCTGGCAGGGGACGTTAATGCCAAAAACCTAGTATGGACAGGCGCGGTAGGACCAACCTCAAACAACAAAAGAGGGGAACTGATTATAGAGACAATAATGTCGAACAATTTGTCCTGCTGTAATCAAGGATACACTCCAACCTGCAGAAAAGCTGCAGGGGTGTCTGTCGTGGACATCACCTTGGTTACGGTAGAACTAGCAAAAAATATAATAAGATGGAGGGTCCTTGGCGATGAGTCCCTCAGCGACCACGAGTATATCGCTTTTGAGGTTAAAATGGAGGGACGTGGTAATGTACAGGACGTTGCACGCAGCAGAAGGTTGTCATGGGACGTGAAAGGGCTTAACACCAATCTTGACGGAGTTCGATAATCTTCACTCACGGCTCGTCAACATTTCAATCAGCACGCACAAGGCGCTGTACGAGGCAACACAATTGGCGGAATCTGCCAAGGAAAACGAAGAACGCCTCGAGCTGGAAAATCTTATCGAAGAATGGATGAGAAAACTGCAGGCTACGGTAGAAGAGTACCGATTACACTTATTTATAATGATCGATGCCATACTCTTCGCGAAACAGGGACTCTTGCACCCCGCGATAATCTCTCCATGACAGTTGGTGACGTCAGCCGAAAAAATCAGGACGGCAACATCATACGAGTTCCCATTGACTTCCACGGAATTGTTATCGGAACAAATAGACGGAATTACACACTTGAGACTATCCTATTCCAAGGGGAGAGCAATAGTGGAAGTATCCGTACCTTTATTGAGTGAAAGACCGTTCACCCTCTTCAAAATATATCCAAGTCCGACAACGCAAACATTCCAAGGAAAGGAATTTGCTGTCTACGTAAAACCGACCACCCAGTTCATGGCTATATCAGAGGACAACCAAACATACATAAACATTAACGAAGAATACAAACAGCTATGTTTAAAACATCGAGGGCAATACATAGGGCCCGCTACACTACCTCAAAACAGCGTGTCGCAGAAGCCATCTTGCGAGGTAGAACTTCTCTTACAGCCGGAAACAAGCACTTGGAAAACGTGCGATGTCCAACTTTCCAGAATCAATTCAGACTGGTGGCAGCCTCTGGCAAATAGACGAGGATGGCTGTATTATGCCGCAGACAGGAAACCCGTGCGTTTCTTCTGTAAAAATCACCCGCTAGGCCTCAAACACATTCAAGGCACCGGAATCGCAACAATGGAGCCAGGATGTCTGGCCTTGACCGACACCACACAATTACGTGCCATGGCGACAATAACGACCACAATCAAGCAACCGGAATATCAACCCGGAGCATCAATTAACATTACGAAGATATTACCAAATTTCGGAGAGCATCACATGAAGATACTAGAGACAGCCAGACGGAGAATAACAACGATTGGTTGCACAGCCATGCAGCGATTTCACTGCAGAAGATCGAGCAACAACTAAAAAATGTACAAATGGGAAGAGAGCACTCACACCCCCTTTCCACGGAAGGAATCATGGGCCTGACGTTAATATTAGCCGGAGTCGCATACATAGCCGCTAAAAAGGCAAGGAAAATGTATCTGCGGGAAGAAAACACTCCAGAACAGGAAGACCACCAACCGAACAACGAATTTGACGTACAGACACCGGGGCAACCACCGAACAGCACCCGCCAGGACCTACCCCCACTCGGCCTAATAGCGCTGTGCCCAACATAAAAACCAGGGAAAGCTTTCCCTTTTTTTTTCAGTATCATTACGAAATCCACAAAGTACAACATGCCAAGAGACGCAGCTACGCAAACGGACAGCAACGAGGGCCACCGAACCATCTCAATCCAAACAGGCGAAAAGGGATGCTGGATCGCCGAAAGGAGGGAGGGAAAACCTCACACCCAAAGAGGCGACTTCCACAGCCGCAACGGAATGCCCAAAACCGCTCGAGGGACTCAGACGCGGAAAATCAGGAAAAAAGACCAAGCAATAGGAACAACGCACAAAAGGAGTGCAACCCCCACTCCAGAATACGACAAGGAAGACGTCCTCCACCTAGTCGTAATAACCGATGAGAATATACGAGGATGGACCCCGGGCGAAGGAGGAGGAAAATTAGGCAGAGGACCAAAACGAACGGAGGAGTGGAGGGGAACCCTTGGAATTAGCTATAAAAACAAGCACCTAGGAGCAAAAACGTCGTTTGTTGTCTAACGCCACAACCAGCCAACATGTGCTATAGTCACAAAACCATGACAACGAACGAGGAACGCTTGGAGGAAATACAAATAGCTCTAGCAACACTATTTTGCACTTGGGCGGTATTCTTCACGAACGAAGAAAATGAAGGACGAACAACGCGGGAAAGGTTCCAACGCCACCGTCCGTCAAGCAGAGCACGCAGGGAAGGGTGCGTGTCTTGTAAAAGGCTCGTCACCAGAAACAGAAGGATAAGGGAATGCGAGGAGTGCATGGCGGACCTCTTCGAGAAGATAAGGAAGCAACATGAACCCGAACCCAGACCTACAACACCGGTGGACCACGAACTCCAGAGGGAAGTACGGATAGTCCTAAGCTTCACATTCTGCACGAAGTTAACATTTTTCACGACAAACGACGACCGTGACCTGTGCATGACCTGTGCCCGAGAATCAAAGGAGGAACTGGAGCGATACGACTCCCACGGCCCGGTCAGAACACCATCAACCGAACCTTGCGACAATTGCGACATCCCAATGCTGGTCGTACAACCTGCCAGCGAGTGCCCGGACTGCGTAAAAAGAATCACAGGAGGGGTGGAGCTCGCAAGGCGCATTAGGAGCGCTCAACGCAGAAACCTGCCACGACCAACCACCAACGAGCGCCTGGAATAGGGCAACCACCTCGACATCCCGTCGCCCCTATACCCCCAGGTTTTTTTTTCTCTTTTATGATACCTTTAAGGATCTTAATCTTACCCCTTTAGCTTCTTCAGTATATATTATTCCAATCATTACATTAATACATAACCTATAGTTTTAATTTTGTTTTGTTTATTTTAATTATTTTTAAGCTTAAGTTAGATATAATTAATTTTAATTCCATGTATTCCGATCATTTTTTTTTTATATATATAATTCTTTTTATTTATTTTTTACAACCATTGTAAAACAAGGCACCGCACGCTTCGGCTCTCATTGTGGAAGCATCATAATAAACGATGTTCCCTCTGAGGGGGGAGATGTTACGTACGCGTCTTACCCAAAACGTGTGGCGCCTAATGTTTAGTCTAGAACGCACCCCCCCGACAGTCGTCTAGCCAGGGGATGAACGAACATTCCATTCCCACGGAAATCTAACGTTCCCCACCACCAAGAATCTTAGTTTTTCGGTGTATAAAAGGGCACGATTTTCGACGCTCGGGGGCAGTCTCAAATCCAATTTTCTGAGCATAACGTTACTCTGTCCGTCAGAGTATAGATACGAGCAAGATCGGGTTCCAGTCCCCTTCGAGCATACTAACGTCGCGAACGTGTTTCGTAAGTGTCTATCAGACAATACTGTACTGACTCCTCCGCGCTCTCACCGCGTAAAGTCGAGAAGGAAGATTCTTGCCGAGTCAAGAATCGACTAACTATAAATTTGTATCAATTAGTCCTTGTAATTATATTAGAATATAGTGATATAGAATCAATTTCGGGTCTATATTCAATTAAACCTATCCTGACTAATTTAGTAACGTACTAGCTAACCCCACGACAGATATACCTTTACCGCTCGAGGTATGTCAACTACGACTCGCGAATACCAAAATACCTTGATATCCGGTGGAACACGGTGTTAACCATACGCTACTGGTCCATCTCCTTCGGCTCCCTCCGTTAGCCATACGGAGGTTCGTCCGAACCCTCCTGTCTATACCCCTAACTACCGCGAATCGGGGAACGCGCTTTTATATTAGGACCAAAAATCCAAACGACGTCACGAGGCTGGTGATAACGGTCAGATTCCGCAAGCACCTAACAGTCAGACTGACGACCGTTCGAAACGCGAGCCGTAACCCTTAACAAAAAGGCGAGAGCGGTGCGATTAGCCTCTAGAGGAGGAAAACAGCCCTTAAATGTGGGGTTGAAAAAGGTATTTTCACAAATATCTCGGAAACTATTAGCCGTAGGTAAAAAATTCGAAATGCAAATTTTGCTGTTTTAAAAGGTCAATAAGATGGCGTAAGCAGATTTTTGAAAAATTAATTTATTTAAAAAATATGTTAAAAATTAACATTTTTTGCAATTTTTTTTTGGTAAAATGTTGGGACTATTTTTATCAAATTTCACATATGTAAACTACAGTTCTAAACAAAAAATACGGATAGATACGAATTTTTAATTTCATTCGTGCAAAAGATATTGTTACGGTTGGAATTATACACACATTTTATATATACCTGTCGATTCCCTTCAGGTGCACGACTGATTTCTATACATAATATTCGGGAAATTGTATTATATTACACATTTTTTATGATCTCTTGGATGACAAAGGTTAACACAACAGGTAAAAATGTTCAATATGGTAATCAGAGTCGCTCCTAGAGTTATGGGGGTCCGAGACAATAACCAAAAATCATGTTTTACTGCTCAAAAAATAAGTGAAATGAATATACATTATGTGTACTTGTTACTTAATGTGAAATCTGCTAATAAATAAAGCGCGGTGTATGAACTTAAAAATTTGCGATTAGTTAATATGAAATTTATTTCTTATTAAAGAAAAAAATTATCATTATGTAATTCTGAAAATACCACCATATCCTTTAGAAAACTACATTTTTACAGAATTTTGCACTTCTACCAATTTGATTTCTATTGTACTTAGATTATTTTATAATACTTATGTTATTTTATACTTATTTATTTTTATTTATATTTTTTTGTACTAATTTATTTTTGAAAAAATTTGGAAGTCCTTAGGTGCGGAGCTCCCAGAAACTGTCGTAGCGGTGGTACTGATGGTAATATTCGTTGTACGGAAGACCTAATGACGTTGATTGTGGTTATGTGAAGCGTGATCACTTCATAATTAATTTAGATTTCGTTCAAGAAAAAGAGTTGTCTCTGTTTATTGAGAGCTGTTCCACGTTTGTAAGAACATGGTAGCCCTGAAAAGAGCTGGTTTTGCTGTAGCTCTGAAAAGAGCTTATTTTTCTGCAATTTTGAAAAGAATGATTTTTGTTCTGAAGTGGTCTCCTAAACTATTAACAAACGGGAACGATTAAAGCGGATATCTGTATTTGTTAGTTCATATTTTATAAAAGTTATTCTATGTAGTTGTTACAATAATGAACATTTTCAAAAAAATGTATGAAGCATAAATGGCTTTTACACCACGAACATTTTACGGCAACTACCTGTAGACAATTTAAGCAATGCATGATTTCGATTTGGTTGAAGCTAAACTCAAGGGATTATCAAAATTTTCCGGTCTGCTACTGATGTATCCATACCGAAACCATGCACACTTAAACAGTTCTTTGTACCTAGGTGCGGATAATTGGTTATGAATTAACGAGTGCATTTTGATAATTGTGTCTCGTGCATGTAAATTAATTTGTAAATCCAATGTAAGCACAAGATCTGATATTTTACGTGCGAAATGTTTCCATATTCTAAACCCGTATACATCCAAAGGCTGTATTAATCCAGTGGTGTTTTTTGGAATACTTAAAACTGTAAGAGTTTTATTTGTTGGGGTGACATTTCTTATCAAATTTCTATCATATCCTGTCCATGAGTCCAGTAGTAAGATACTATTTTCTGGCGAATGTGGAAAAAATACTGACTCGAACCATTGTCTCAAGAGCTCCTTGTTTAATTTGCCTGATGCCGATGACAACATTAGGTGCCGTAAACATCCTACTTTGTACCCGAGGCCCTAGTTGACCACTTGTTTCTTTTAATACTATAAACAGGGGCGATAAAAGTTGACCATCTGCTGATATGGTTGGTTGTATAGTATAACTATGTGTCATTGCCGATGATGACTGTATAACTGCTTCGGTATGTTTTTCTCCTTTCCAGGAAAGTGTCCTTCCAGAATACATTTCTAGTTGAAATCCACTTTGGTCGGAATTGAAAATAGTTGCTGCGCCATGACTATGGAAATACTGTAATACGTTCGATACAAATTCATCAGCTGAACATTTTTACCTATTGTGTTAACCTTTGCCATCCAAGAGATCATAAAGAATATGTAATATAATACAATTTCCCGAATATTATGTATAGAAATCAGTCGTGTACCCGAAGGGAATCGACAGGTATTTGTAAAATGTGCGTATAATTCCAACCGTAACAATATCCTTTGCACAAATGAAATTAAAAATTCGAATCTATCCGTATTCTTTGTTTAGAACTGTAGTTTACATATGTGAAATTTGATAAAAATAGTCCAACATTTAACCCCAAAAAATTGCAAAAAATGTTAATTTTTAAAATATTTTTTAAATAAACTAATTTTTCAAAAATCTGCTTACGCCATCTTATTGGCCTTCTAAAACAGCACAATTCGCATTTCGAATTTCTTGCCTACGGCTAATAGTTTCCGAGATATTTGCAAAAATAGCTTTTTCTACCCCAATTTAAGGGCTGTTTTCACCTCTTTAGAGTGAATATTCGCACATAAAAAAAATACGTGTCAAATATTTTTTCAAGTTCTACAACATATAAAAGTTTCATCGAAATCGGCGTGTAACGTTTGGGTGATGTCCCTTGTTAGTTCGGGAACTTTTCAGACATACTGTGTATGATCTCATTTTTCCCCCCACCTTCACTTATTTCAAGCCTAACTTCCTGCCATCTACCCTTGACTTCTTTATAACCAACTGGGCAACCAAATTTCAACCTGAAGCAGTGGAAGATCGTCAATCTGACCACAGACCAGTCCTGACCACCCCATCTCTCCCCCAAAATTCTCATCTCACCTCCTCAATCCCAGTCACGGATTGGGATAAATACAACACCTTGTCCTCCAGAATTCCGCTGGATACCAATCTCATGAACAACAACAGTATCGACCAAGCCATTCAATCCCCAAACAAGTCCTTCAGAAAATGCCTGCGCAACTCAACAGAACTAGTCTCAATCAGTAACAGATTCGTTATTCCTGATCCCCAACTGAAAAAAGTAATAGCTCTCCGCAACGCGGCTAGGAAAAAATGGCAGAGAGGAGGAAATCCGATATACCTCCACTACTCTATCTCCCTCACCAAACACATAAAATCTAAGATCATTGAGCTCAAAGCAAAGGAAATCCTCCGCAAGTCACACCTTCTGGCCCATCTATAACAAAATTCTCAAGAAAAAGACCTCAATTCCCTCTCTTAAGGACAAGCAAAATAACGTCATTGCTCTAAACTCGCAGAAAGTTCAAGTTCTGGCAGATCACTTCAGAACAGTTCATGACCGTGCCTACCGAACCAACTCCCCCCTGCAGGCCGAGGTTAATCGTGCACTGCGAGATTTCCACCTTAAGGAACACTTCAATCCCCCCCCCCCCCAACGAACTTCTCCTGCATCTCTCTCCCAAGACCATCGCAGATCTTGCCAGTAAACTCAAAGCCAACAAGGCCGCCGGTCCCGACGGAATCTCCGCAGCCATGATCAAACATGCCTCCCATAGGGTCTACCTCCAATTATATTACAGCTTCAGAGCCTCAATAATTGCCTCCTACTTTCCCTCGCAATGGAAAGTGGGGAGAACAGTCCCAATCTCGAAACCAGGGGGAGACAGAACGGTCGCGGATAACTATCGACCCATCTGCCTTCTCTCTATGAACGGCAAGTTATTTGAAAAAGTTATTTACAAAATTCTGGATTCTCACATCACTAAACACCAAATCCTAATAGATCAACAGTTCGGTTTTCGTACCAAACACTCCATAATTCAACAGCTATTTAGAGTCGCCCAACTCCACTCCCATAGCTTGAACACCAATAGACTCTACTCTATGGTCCTCATTGACCTCCAGAAAGCCTTCGATTCAGCGTGGCACAACGGGATAGTCTACAAACTTATCCAAATGAATTTTCACCCTTCTCTCATCAAACTCATTCACTGGTACTTAACCGACCGATCCTTCTTCGTCCAATTAGCGAACGACAAATCCCAACAGATCCACATCAAAGCAGGAGTCCCTCAGGGCTCTGTACTAGGTCCACTCCTCTTTTTGCTATACATTGATGACCTCCCACAGACATCAAACACTGCTCAAGCGCTTTACGCAGACGACACGGCCGTTCTGGCCTCCTCCTGGCAAATAGGAAACCTTATTCGCAAACTACAGACACAGCTAGACCTCCTGGCTGTCTTCTTTAACAACTGGAAACTCACTCTCAATGTCAATAAAACGAATGCAGTCCTTTTCACCAGATAGCTCAGTGTGGGTACCAGTCATAGCCTCCCTCCCCTCAAAATAAACAATACCGATGTTATCTGGAGCAACTCTGCCAGATACCTTGGCCTGGTGCTGGACCGGAGGATCACGTGGGGTCCTGCAGTGGCTGACAGGCACGACAAGGCCATCAGGGCCATCCTGGCCTCCAAAATGCTAATTGGACCCAAATCAAAACTTCCGCTGCCTCTCAAGATTCATTTATATTGTACTTGTATTCGTCCGGTAATGCTGTATGGAGCACAAATATGGTCCTCAACAGCCCGCACTGATCTCCTCTCCCTTCAGACGCTCCAAAACCGCGCACTTAAGATTATACTCAACCTATCCACAGATCACTCCATGGAAGACCTTCATAGAAGAGCTGGAGTCAGCCCAATTAAAGTACGAATTAACCGTATAATTTCAGGTTACAAAGTTGAAGATCACCCCAACAGACTGGTCAGAGACACGGCCACATTCAAACCTTCCATATAAGCTAAAGGTACGAGTGCCACTGGAGCGCCCAAGGGAATGAGTGGGTTGACGGAATGGGATTTGGTTTTCCCGTGTTTTGATTTTGTTTTGCTTTGTTTGCTTTTTTTCAGGTCCGGGCGCTGCCTTGCTGTGATTTTCCCTGCCACCAGGTTGTAATGGATCCCCCCCCCCCCCCCCCTCTTCATCTGCCCCGTACCGCACCCTATTCTTTTGTGGCGACCCTTCTGTCCATCACCGCTAAAGGGACAGACGACACAGGAGACCATTCTCGCTAGCTCCCCCGAGAGGTCCTGTTTGTATATATACACCTGCTAACCTAACTCCCTCAGTTCCCCGCGTCTAAGGCACGGGTCTCCTAGAATGCCTTACTGACGAGTCCACTAGGAGACCCAGGACGAAACGCAACCTTTCCTTTTCCGCCAATCCTCTCTATCATTCCTCCGCCTTCTATCCTCCGTCAACATGACCGCCCACACTTTGTTTCGCAGGTTTTTTGAAACTTTTCCTGCATAATTCTCAAGCTCCTGCATGGTGTCATTCCAAGCTTTGTTCTTATCGGTAACTAACGTCTCCAATTTATTTTCTAGTGCATAAGGAGGAAGTACTCCAGGCGGCACTTCACTACTTTCAGGTGAAAAAAAAAAAGTTCAGTTAAAAGTTCGCTCTCGCAAGGGAGCAACTCCTAGAACATCCCCGGACAGCCAGAGAAATCGTTCCTTCGCGGACACGGTACTCATATCGTCCACACTCTCTTTCCAGAAGGAAATCGTTTCTCAGCGGACACGGTACCTTCTTCCCTACCTACCTCTTAGCTGGAGAAATCGTTCCCCCGCGGACACAGTACTCCAGCATCCTACGCTCCTTCCGGAGGGAAACCTCGAGTTCCGCCTATAACCCTTACCCCATCTACCTTGTGAGACCGTGACGGATCTCACTCTTTTCGGCACCCATCGGCCGGAGTTAATTTATAAAATCGCGACGTCCACCGAACGTTCATAACACCGGTACGCTCGACGCGTGTGAGAAACGTCGTTACAACCTTAATTTTAGCTCATCTGACGGCATTCTATTTTACTGAATCTACCATAACGGTGAAAGACTGACCTGATATTGTACGAGAGGGTATTCAAAAGAAATCGAACTAATTTTTTGGTAGGCAGAGCTTTTGTAGTAAGGCGTTTTGCCGCTAAGAGTGCATAGAGCTAACATTCCTGAGTCAGTAAGCCGAGTACCATCGCTGAAGAAGGTAAAAGACTAGTTTCGGCAGAGTTTATAGCGGCAACTATTTTGTGTGATCGTCGTTTTTGCAATGGCTAATTTTCGTGAACAGCGTGCGGTGGTAAAATTCTGCTTTTTGCACGGAAAAAGTGGAACAGAAACTCTTGAAATGTTAAAAACGGCGTACAAGGACGATGCTATGGGGGAAACTCAAGTGTTTGAGTGGTTTTCCCGTTTCAAAAATGGTGAAATGTCAATTGATGACAAACCTCGTTCTGGTCGTCCCTCCACGGCCCGAACACATGAAAATGTTGAAAAAATTCGTGAAATCATCGAGGAAGATCGACGACGGACCATTGAAGAAATTGTGGAGCTATCGGGAGTGACTTGGAGTTCAGTTCAGCGAATTTTGACAGAAGATTTGGGAATGAAAAGGGTGGCTGCCAAATTCGTGCCACGACTGCTGACTGCTGAACAAAAACAAGGTCGCGTGGAAGCATGCTGTGCTTTGAAAGAAGAGTCCCAAAATGATCAAAACTTTTTTTCAAAAATCATCACAGGTAACGAAACCTGATGCTATGCTTACGATCCTGAATCAAAGCAACAATCAAGCCAGTGGAAGACTTCAAGTTCCCCTCGCCCCAAGAAAGCTCGTCGGGTGAAATCAAACATGAAAACAATGCTGATTTGTTTTTTCGATGTGAGAGGAGTCGTCTATTCAGAGTTTGTTCCGCAGGGTCAGACAGTTAACCAGGCTTTCGACTTGGAAGTTTTGAAAAGATTGTACAGTAACAATAGACTAAATTGGAAAAACACACCTATTGAAAGGTTTAACACACAAACCAAAGAGTGGTTGGAAAAAGCTAAAGACAAAATTGATGAGAAAGGATACATTAATGCAAGTCCAGGGATGCTAATGGAAATGTTGAATGCCGGATCCACTACATTAGGATTATTAGCTACCGGATATGTTCTTAATAAATCAACTCAGCAAAATAGGACATTAAGATCTAGTGATGACTCCACTACAATATATGCCGCAATAAACCTTGAAGAATTGATGATTGGAATTGAAATAAACAGAAGAGCTTTAGCTTGTATAGGAATAAATCTTAGCATGGAAAAAACCTTCTTTTATGGAAAATATTACTCAGAGTACACTTCTTGGTATCAAGATCAAGGATTTGTAAGTCAATTCGGTGTAGAGACCAGTTCAATAAGACCATAGGGAAAAAATCCACCAGATAACTTTTATTCTGTTGCAAAAGCTACGGCCACTGGACACTCAATCACATTGGGGCTACTGTGCGACTAATATTGGGCGTACAAGGAGTAAAAAGAGTTTGGAGAATTGAGAGGAATCCAAACAAAAGAGAAGGAATATCACCTGAAGTGCTACTTTTATCTGATGGTGGATTAAATCCCTGGGATTCTTGCTCACACAAGGGGTATGCCCCTGCTCACACAGCCCTGTCTGTATGACAATTCTTGACCAAAAATGGTATGACCCCTATTCCTCACCCCTCATACTCATCCGACCTTGCCCCGTGCGACCTTTTTTGTTTCCTCGAATGAAAAGGGACATGAAAGGAAAGCATTTTGCTGATATTGCTGAGGTGAAGAAAAAAACGACGGAGACGCTGTCAAGCATCACAAAAGATGAATTTAAACAATGTTTTGAGAAATAGAATAAAAGATTAGACAAGTGTATTAGTGCAAGTGGAGAGTACTTTGAAGGGGATTGAAGGTTTAAAATTTGAATAAATAAGTTAAAAAAAAATAAGTTCGGTTTCTTTTGAGTACCCCCTCGTATCACTGAAACCTTCACATCTCAAAATCTTATTTAGGAATCTATGAGATCCTATATTAAGAGTAACGGTTATATATCTCCCCTTAGGGAAACACAGGGAAAAAGAAAAGAGAGAGGAAGAGGAGGGGAAGGAAGTAGAGGAGCAACAACAACCCCCCTGGAAGGCAGCCGCCCTGCGCTCCCACAGGAGATGGCGTACTGACGGGGAAGGGGGGGTGGCTGCCGAGGCCCGTCCCAAGCCGGCGCGGAGGAAAGCGGAGGGGCCCAATTCCGTCCAGTGATTCTCCCCAACCGGTCCCCACGCCGGGGGCGGGAGATTATGCCAGAAATGGCTTTGCATCCCCCGCCTCCGGGCCAAGTAAGCCACCCTTGGAGAGATTTCGGTCTCAGTCTAGCCTTTATGATAAATAATAGTGTGTGTAATTTCAGAAAGGAGTACGCGTGATTTTTCCTTCTTTTCTTGTTACGACAAAATTTACGAAATGGAAGTTACTGAATTACGTAGTCTACTTACCGATTTCTTCATTTATCACTTACTTTTTAATTTTTTGTCCAATTCCTTAGTAAATAAAATATTAGCCAGCTTACTTTGGCAGTAAGCTTTTAAAGAAGAGTAAGAACGTTCCAAATTTAAATCCTCCATGTACATATCACCGACTGTAATAAAAAAAAAAAAGTTCAAATAATGGTACAAGTAAATTCCATATAGGTAAAGCTTTAATTCTTAAATTTAAATCTTAAATCTAATCGCATGATATAACCCGGAAGAGGGCAAAAAAAAAAAACACTCCATGCGGTACTTTTTGATACACCACTATAACATTAAAACAAAGATAGAAACGTTATTCCAAATGCAGTAAACACTGGATGAATTTTAAATTCATAATCTTTTGAAGCAAAATGGATAATTTCGCAAAACAGGAGCACTATGTTTTAAATACTCGTATCGCGTGGATGCGCTATTTATACCATATGAATTGCAGTAAAATATAGCCACTGTCATTTTAATCCATCCTAACCTCCACTTTCTAAATTGTCCTGAACCTACGATTTCTTTCTCTCAAAGGTCACAATTTTCTGAAACTAGTCCGTCAATGTTTATTAATACTTGCGGTATCCCAAGTGTGCACGCATCAACAGTTCAATGCATCACCAAAATAAGAATGAAATTCTTGTATATTCCAATTTATCGTTGTAAAAGTACTCTAATTGCTCAGAAATAACATGAAAGTAATTCTAGACAAAATATAATTTGAAATACAGTAAAAATACTTAAAGAAACAATGTCCTTAATTTCATTAGATTAATTAAGATGAAGTGAGAATATATTTTTGTTAACTAAAATATTATTTATTTGATTTTACAAATGTGTTATAAGTAATTCAATTACATATTTTTCAACACGAACTTGAAATTATTAATTGAAATAAATATTTCTTTCATTATATGTGTAACAAACTATTTGTATATTATGTTCGTGAAATTGTGTCAAATACGTCATTACTTTTGTGCACGAATGGAATTCTTTCCATCGCGTAAGAGTGGTTATGTCTTAACATTCGTGTTTGAATTTATCGTAGAACAAGTAAGAGGTTAATATGCAATAGTAGGCTACTGACAAATCGGAGAAAATAACATTCGAAATAATCAATATAAGTTTAGAAAAATGAAAATATTTCAAATAATTACTTCTAATACTTTCTACAAATTTATTATTTTAATTAGTAACTCCAATCACTATATTTCAAATAAATATTTCCAATATACAGGTAACCCTCCTACAACACGGTAGATAGATTCCTAGAAAATGCCGTGTTGTGTGAAACCGTGTTGTATGAGACCCAGAGCCAGTACAACAGGGGGGGTTACGTTCCGAAAACTGATTAAAAACAAATTTTTTTTTTTAATTCTACGTAAACAACTTAATTTTTATTAAAAATATAAATGTATGTACAACACAAAACAAAAAATATTATTTTAATTTAACGCAACTTTAATTTAATAAATTTCTTCGTCGTCACTGCTCAGTGTAATCAACCGAGAACGTTTTTTCGTGTGTCGAAGATTCTGCAGTAACTGCACTTCTTTCTTTTTCATTTTTCTTAATAGTCCGGACTGTTTCTTCATTCAAATTAAGACTTTTACCAATGTGAGATGCTTTTTCTCCTTTTAAAAAACGATTCAAGATTTGTATCTTTACTTCTAAAGAAATAAATTTCCTCTTAAACGTTGTTTTTTTATCTTTATCGGACATGGCTTGGGACTGAAACTTAATATTTTAAAGACGAAAAAGTTATTCTTCAACACACCATGGCTCGACGCAGACTGCCGACCAGCAGCGTGAGACACTTTTGTTTTCAGACCACGCAACTGAAAAGAAATACTTTTCGCAACATTGTATCTTTAAGACGGCAGGCCTCGCCGCGGCTGTAGAAGTACAGTGTTGTACAAAGGTTTTTGCAATTTTCTTATCGTGTTAGAGCGAAACTGTGTTATAGGATGCCGTGTTGTAGGAGGGTTCCCGCAATTTATGAATCGTGTTATAGCGAAACCGTGTTATAGGATGCCGTGTTGTAGGAGGGTTACCTGTACTTGTATCTCCCACTATAATATAGAATAAATATTTAAACCCTATCTTATTTAAACAAAAGTTTAAATAAATCTTATATCCAACACTGTTTGAAAGGCAATATCATATTAGTGAAACGCGTTGAACGCGAACGATTGATAAAAAATTTAAGACATATTTGTTTAAATTTATATGGAACAAATGCAAATCAATATAAAAGAAGTGAGGACGTGTAATCAAAAAATGTCCGCTATTCGTCTATTGTTCATTAAACTTTCTCTTTTCGATAATTATCTAGTGAAAAATCCAGTGCTAAGTGAAATAGTATTTCAAATAAAAAATAAAAATACTTACAGAGATTATTTCCCGAATTGTGTTACATTTGTTAATTTGAAATAATTATTTATTTTTATATTAATTAAAATACTGTTTGAAACATTCTTATAAATCTTGTAAGTATTGTATATGCAATATGTATTCAATTATGTATATTTCAACACGATCTTGAAATAGTTATTTCACATTGTAACGGTTGCCTGATATACCGCTCGAGTAGCACGACCGTTTACACCTAGCGTAGCACGACCGTTTACACTTAGCGTAGCACGACCGTTTATACTTAGCGTAGCACGACAGTTCACACACTTCTTTGCGCTCGCGGGTTGATAGTCGCAAGGCAGACCTCAGGTCTCAGGCAGATCACGATGACGCGACTCTACACTACACTACAGAGAGCCGAGCTGCGAATGAGCCGTCTGCTCTGTTAGACGTGGTTGCCGAATATTGACTGTACACTACAGAGAGCCAAACTGCGAATGAGCCATCTGCTCTGTTAGACGTGGTTGCCGAATATTTTGACTGTACACTACAGAGAGCCGAGCTGCAGATAAGCCGTCTGCTTTGTTAAGTGTGAATGCCGAATACCGACTTTCGACTGACTTTTCCTGTAAAATACTCGATCTTTTATACTCGTTGGAGAAGTTAGGACCGCCCAATCAACGAGTCCTTAGCTTCTCGCACCGAGTGTTTTATGACCCGACCTGAGGTTTTCTCGCTCGCCGCGCGGTACACCCTTCGCGTACGGGCGTACTCTTTATCTTTTAAAAACTAGTAACGCTATAACATGAATATTTCGTTCATTATACGTGCAATGAAATATTTGAGTATTATTTCATAATATCATACATAATGCGTTGTTTAGTTTGAATGAAATTTATGAATAAAATTCTCTCCACTAGGTACTTGTGGATGTCTTGACAATCATAATTATGTTTATACACCGCATGTAAGCGATTGAAATCAAGGCTAGCTATTTTTTAGAAATCGCATGATTTGTAAGTTTAAAACAACAACTATTATTTCAAATATTGTTGCTAATACATTTGTATATTTTAAATAAATATTTTAATTATACTTATATTATAACTGTCAATTAAAATAAATCTTCAAATACTGTCTTATTTAAATAACAGTATTTCAATTTCTATTTTCAATATTTTTTACTTGAAATCAATCCAATTCTAGATGAACCATGCATATAAATAGTGACATATGAAAAATAAAACATGATCTATGGTACCGTGATTTTTTTCTCAATGCAATAAATATAATGAATTTATAGGCCCCTAAAGTTTGACCCCATAGCTTAAGAATGAAGATAAGTATAATTTTTACAGTTACTTACATTTGTGTGCTAAAGATGAAACATTAATTATTTTAGAATCAGGTGCAGATTTCTGTATTTTCGGTAACAATAAAAGTGTTAACAGAAAATGTCCTAGATAATTAACTTGAAAATGTGTCTCGAAACCATCTTCAGTTTTTTCAAATGGATGCAGAAATACTCCTGCATTATTAATTAATATATTAATAGTCGATTCATTCGTTAATAAACGCTGCGCACACTTCTTAATGCTCGTGAGGCTACTGAGATTCAATTGACAAATCTCTAATTGGCCTGCTTCATCTTCAGAATCTTGTGTAGATCTGAAATTTTATACCACACATGTATATAAATTTAATTACATTGAATCTCTTCTTTCATTAATAATAGAAGAGTTATAAAAGGGAACAAAAATATATCTTAAAATTTAATTTTTTCTAACTACGATGGTACATTTAAAAGATGAAAATGAAATATTTTACATTTTCACTACACTATTTTACACTAGCCGTACTGCCCATGCCCTTCCAGCGCAACCTCAGCGTGATTTTTCTAAAAGGGTGGGAATCTGTCACGCAAAAGGGGTGAAAGTTAATAACAATTGCAAAATTTCCTTCCGGTGACTCTTCGGCCAAAGTACTGTTATAGCCAAGTCTACCTTTGGAAGCTCGTGGTTTATGTCATGACCTTAAACTACTAAGCGTAAAAAGGTACAACTTTCCAAAAAATGTAATAAACTAATTGCCTTCCCTCGGCAGCATGGACAACGACACGTGTAAATAGAAAACTAAATTCTTCAACTCAAAAATAGCCATTCGTTACGGTCGTGCCATAAACTGTACGAACAAAGCCCTAATACTAAATATAAAATTTCTTTGCTCTACATTTTCATTTTCTTTTGTTATTTAGAATTATTCCTTAAAATTTCTCTCGAATACTTTCTTCCGCGGACCACCCCCCCCCCCCCCCGGAATAAACCTGGGACCAAACAGCAAGATCGAGCTACATACATCGTTCATTACAACGTCATAAACATTTGCTTCCTAACAACTACCTGCATAAAAAAAAGACACTCGGTGTGCAGATGGCTGGTACATTTCATGGCACACAAGCTAAAAAGTTGCTTTTAAGGAAGTCGTTTTATTACTTAATCCACAGTAAAGAACCATTTTTCCCTCTCTTTGAACATCTACGACATCATAAGCTAATTATACGTATCATAAATTGCGAATTTTTAAAGGGTTTTGGAACCAGGATTCGGCAGTCCTTAACTGGTCACATCGCGAGCCCCAGGCCCGGCGGAAATTTTCGTTATGTTGCAAATTGTTTAACAACGAAAAGCGTTCACACATACAGTCCCGTCCATAAGTCACCGGATACTTACTAAAATTAGAATGCGGACTTCGAAATTCTACTTTTTACCGTAATTTCTCAAACAGTACACTCTTTTTTTGCAACAGTAACCAGTAACTGAACATTTTTAAATAAATAATTGTTTTCTAGAAGTATTTATTGTGATTATAGGAACTGTCGAACTAAAAATGAAGAAGATTGAACGATGGAATTTCTCAGCACCATGTTAGTCTCTATTTAGTAAAAAACCCTTCTTAAATTGCTTATAAATACTTAATGAAGCTACAGATATGTTCTTCAATTAATTTTGAACTGTCGAAGTAAACCAAATGTGTATACAGAATAACATCGTATAGAATTCGACCTGTATTTAATAAATACTTCTTTATCTTAACATTTATTCATGTTATACATCTGCATTTTTAACTTAGCATTCAGATGTAACCGTAAAATAGATAAAAATAACAAAATATATTATAAATTCGCAACAGCAAATTGTATTTGCATGCTAATAATCATTTTGCTCAAGAAGCACAAGTGTCCGATGATTTATGGACGGGAGTGTACATGCCACCACCTAGTCCACACGGTGCACGCCAAGCACGCACGGAATAGGTCGGTGGCAACTAAAAATCAAGGGATTGGTTAAATCTAATGGCCGGTTGAAAAAAGAAGCAATGCATCGTACTTTCACTAAAAGAAAGCAATTTCAACAAATTCCAAACAGTTTATGTTTTATTAAAAAGGACCATATAGGCGTGTGAGTTGAATGACCCTTTATAAATGAACAAATTTTTATTTAATTATTTATAAAAGTATTGTATAAAATACAAACTCTATTATCATAATAATAAAAAAAATATCTTTAATTTTATTTCTCCTATTTCAAAATTATGGAACAAAAACTGACCGTTATTACTACAGAGAAACAACAGATGGGAAACTGCTAGTCAGAACTCGAGTTTCATTATTTCTAATATTGCTTTCAAAAAATTAGCTTTATAAAACATAGTTTATTGTATATTAAAAAAAAATTAAGATAAATCTAACAACACAGGCTTATTTTCGTGCATTTTTTCTTAAGTCCCTCATTCTATTATCAACTTATGAGTTTGTCGATTTATATAGAACTTTATAAAATAAACAATGATACAGTTGGTAAATCAGTGACTTCTCAAAGTCTGGGTAGTCCTCCTACAATCTTAAGCATCACGTCTGCCCTTGAAAATGAGCAACACGTTTACTGCTATTGGTTACGACACAAGGTTACGTAGGAACACGGAATCTAGAAATTGTTCTATGAACGCAGAAATTCTAAGAGACAGCTACTCAGGCAGACGTTTTACGAATAAAAGCGTTCTTCCTTGCTCGCGATGTCCACAAGGTGTCCCATAATTCCTGTAACACCCAAAATGGGAGGTTGCTGGTGTAACTCTGAACAACTTTTTCCTTTACCGAAATGTTGGTTGAATCTTCGTTCTTGAATTATTAATGAAAAACATTGGCGAATCAGAGCGCACGTAGAGCGCGTGCTCAACCACGAGAGCGTTGGCTTTCAACCGCGCTCGGTTGTGGTTGTGAACTCGGTTGTGGTTTGTCACCGCATAAGCGAGAAATTGCAAATACCATTTTATAACTAACAGAATAATTTATAACTAAAAGAAAATGGAAAATTTCTCTCTCCACCACATCACAAACCACACCTATAACTAAACACTTACACCAACCACGACAACATATGTCCACCTCCACATACACTCTTTCACCCATAGGAAAACAGTACGAATTAATAAAAAAAAAAAAACAGCCTTTCCATAAACACGTTAAACACACGCTGATTTCCGAACAGCCAACCTTGTCAGAATACACCGCAAATTATAATAGTAACATTCTTTTCGTGCATTATTTCCCAAAGTTCCCGTGTACTGCCAAAGTCCCGTATCCCAAGTAAATTCCTCAAGTGGTTTGACTCAAAAAGAGGGGCAAGGATCCGAATCGTGACAGTCATATCGCGATCTGTGATACTTGACACAATCAGTTCACTCAAAGATCAAGACGACTCCGAAGTCGAAGACTTTATACATATAGTTAAGCATGCTAAATCGCGTTGTTACAAACCAGACGCTTTGTCTTGGACACAGGAGCAGGATTAAATTTGATAACAAAAAAATGTATTCCAAATCGCGAAATTGTACACGAAGAACGGACCTTTCTAATGAGCAACGGTAAGCATACTAATAGACAAAATTTCACTTGAATTTTTCGGTAAAACATCTTTCTTCCACATAGCCAAACCATTTCACACTATTAGAGGACCGAATAATTGGACTTCCTTTTCTGGAGGAATATAAATACACTATTTCGAATAACTCGTTAACATTAAACGAACGTACTACAAAACACGAAACAGAAATTCTTATTCCACCTAACGAAACTTACACCACACAAATTCCCATTAACGAACGCCTTTGCCTAGTACATCTCCACAATCCTACTATAATGAAGTACTTACTTATCCTATGAACAATCTAAGCCCCACTCTACCAAAACAAATTCAAGGACTTGAAAACATGATGGATTTACAGCATGTAGACTCTGAATTAAAACCTAGCTTAGAAAGAATAATAGTTTCTTATAGCGACATATTTTCGTTCAAAGACGAAAATTTACCTAGCAACAATTTAACTTGTAGCGGATCTCCTCGCGAATGTTCGTGGTGGATGCGTGTGCAAGAACATACACAGGGAGCGACCAGCGCAATATGACCCACACACACGCGTAGATTGACGGCTCCAGAAATCCGAAAACTCTCGAAAAACAAACCCTATATAAGTAGTCGTCTCTAGCGACCACGACGATCATGCACACGCCGTCGATACGCAACGTCAATTCGCGGTGTTCTGCTCGCATTCGCACAGGTCGTACGTCCGCTGTTGAATACTCACACAACAGTGATTTCTTTTCTTTTCTTTTCGCTAGTATTATACGTAGAATAAGCCTTAACTGTAAGTTGTACACAGTAGTGATTAAGCATAATTTAAGCATAGGCGTAAGGAACTATAATAAAATTAGGTGTAACTAAACACGTAATCAGTCCAAAGACACAATGACCCATCAATATAAAATCATACAAACCACCCAAAGTACACAAAAACGAAATCGACAGACAAATCAAATAAATGTTAGATTAAATAATTATAGAAGAGACAGATTCACCTTACAATTCGCCAACATAGGTAGTATCAAAAACATTACACAATTTTGGAAAACGTAAATAGAGACTGGTTATTGACTTCAGACGACTAAACCAACAGACGGACCAAGACACTTACTGACAAAACTTAAGAAACAACGTAATCCTTTGATAATTTTGGTATATTTTCTATCTTCTAAGATACATAGGTTGAAAATAGAAATAGGATAATAAGATAACATTCTATACATCAATAAACAATGAGTTTTTTTTCGAACATACTTGTACAACGGCGACAATTAAATTGAATCAAAGAAATAAGACAAAAGCTGCGTGACATAAGTTAAGAAACATATATTGCTTAAGTTGTTATATAACTACTTTTAATAAAAACAACGTTGTGTAGATGTTTGTAATTTTCATAACAGTCTAATAAGGTGTTGGATAACCCTTGGATTTGAGAACTGCATGGTATTTGCGTGGCATTGATTCAATTAATCGAACACAAAACTCAGCCGGTATTTCTGACCATATTTTCGTGAGTTTTTCCATTAATTCTGCATTATTGGTAAAAGAATGACTTCCTAATTGATGTCCAACGTAATCCCACAGATATTAAATTGAGTTCAAGTCCGGGGATTGATTTGGCCACTTGATTACATTAACATTTTGTTCTGCAAGAAACGCCTTAACTAACTTAGAAAAATGTTTGGAATCGTTATCGTGTTGAAATGACCACTCTGATAACATTTTTTCATTGGCAAATGGCAGCCTGTGATTTTGTAATATGTCGCGATATATAAATCTATCCATTGTTTCTTTTATTTGTATCAATGGACCGGGGACGTTACGTGAGAAACAACCCCACACCATTACATTACCGCCACCAAATTTTACTGTCGGTTTTAGGTATTTAACATTAAATCGTTGTCCAGTAGGGCGTCACAGATTATTTTTAAAGTCGTTTCCAAACAGGTGGAACTTGCTCTCATCACTCCATACAATTTTTGACCACTCATTGTCAGTAGCAATCCAATTAAGATGTTCTTTAGCAAACCGCAACCGAGCTGCTCTATTTTTCTTCGACACAAGTGGTTTCTTGCATGCTTTGCGTGAAAAAAGATTATTTTCATTTAAACGACGGCTAACTGTCCTGCTACTAATGTTTTCCAGACTTAGTTGATTTTTCATTTCAGAAGCAGTGTAAAATGGATTCGATTTAGAGAGCCTTGTAAATCGGCAATCTAGCTTTTCAGTTATTTTTCATGGTCTGCAAGTTCGTGGTATCGTTTTAACAGTTCCATATTCATCAAATCGTTTTATAATTTTGGTGATAATGCAACGATTCACACTAAACACTTTTGCTACGTCAATTTTTTTTCTTGCCTTCCTTAAACATTTCAACTACTTTCAGCTTTTCAGCTTCTGTTAAATGTTATCTTCTTGTCATATTTAACACAAATTATAACATGAACTAGACTCAGCGATGTCAGAAAGGAAGCTAAGTGTCTCGGAATATGTTTATTTACATTATAGGCTCAACTTATCACGAGATGTTTGTATGTTTCTTGACTTTTGACACGTAGCTTTTATCTTGTTTCTTCGATTCAATTTAATTGTCGTCCTTGTACAAGTATGTTCGAAAAAAAACTCATTATTTATTGATGTATGGAATGTAATTTTATTATTCTATTTCTGGTTTCAACCTATGTATCTCAGAAGATAGAAAATATACCAAAATTACCAAACGCTTACGCTGTTTCTTAACTTTTGTCAGTAAGTGTATATCCCCTACCCCTGAGAGACGAAACTCTAGACCATCAGCTCCGATTTGCATCAAATAACTATGGACGAAAATTGAAAAAAATACACCGCGTTCAGTACACCTCAAGGATATTTTCAATATCACAGAATGCCATTCGGGCTAAAAAATGCTTTGGCCGCCTTTAAAAGAATGATAGATAACGCGTTACGAAGACTCATAGATAAAATTTCTTTCGCATATTTAGACAAAATTCTCATATTCGGCACGACCATAGAAGAATACAATAAAAATTTAGCAAAAATCCGAAGGAATACGGTTAGAGAATTAGAACTCAAGCTTCAACCAGATAAAGTAAATTCCTTACACCCAAATTCGAATATCTAGGGCACGTTATAACCGCTGACAGAGTAAAATCAAATCCGGAAAAAATCAAATCAATAACAAAATTCTCAAAACCAAACTTCATGACAAACGTAAAATCTTTCCTAGGCATCACGGATTATTACAGGAAATTTATCTGAAATTTCGCTAAACTTACAAAATCATTGACAGAACTGATAAAAAAATTTTTTAAAATACACGATTTTATTGGATAAACGTTCAACAGAAATCCTTTGGCATACTGAAACGAAAACTGTGTGAATTACCCATTCTTAGATATCCTGACTTCAACAAACCCTTTTCCTTGACGACCACCATTGCGATGAAAATGGCGAAACTTTCAACGCGTCGGAAAGACAATTGACGCTGCTACGAACGACGTACAAACTAGATGACAATGCGGCAAAATTATTAGCAGTATTAAAACTGAAAAATCAAGCTCTCGAATGCTTTCATTCAAAACTAGAGCACGTGTCGATGATCTGGCGAAGGGGTTGAAAGATATTTTCAGCGACAAACAGAATGGAATAGAGCTCATAGAGAATTCGAAAGACTAATTTGGAAAAAAGAGAGAGATATTTGCCGAGTATGGTGTAGCGCGGAGATGTGACGATGTGGCGAGCGCCACCCGGACCCCGGCGATGGAACAAGTTTCAACGACGAGATAACGTGCCCCAATGACGAGATGACGGGATCCAGGGACGTAACGACGGATACCAGTGACAGGAAGTGCGAGATACGACGCCAAGAAAGTGCTACAGTTACGGCGGACGCGATTGTTTTTTCTATGATTGTTCGTTGAAGAGTAGAGCGTTTGACGAGTGAAATGTTTTGAATGTAGAGAATTCGGAAACTTTGCGATGAAACACCTGACAAAGAAGCCACAATACAATAAGCTTAGTCCAAAAGTATATGCGTTGAGGGATAGGCTTAGGTACGAACAAAGCGATTGATAAATTCGGAATAGGAGCACAGATAGACGGAATTTTCTATCCCATAGTAATTCGTGTAATACCGGATAGATTAATTATCCAAGGGTTCTTGATAGGCACAGATTTTTTGAACGCGGTAGAATTCACTGTTAAACAAAGTCAGGTTATTATCCGTAGAGTAGAGAAGAACGATATTCCATATATTTCCGAAATTAATTTAGAACGCGAGGTTAACGAGATAGACATTTCGTACAGTGACCGGCATAATAAAGTGACCATCTTATATCGTATACAGAATATCTCAAAACTAATATTTTTAATGACAAAAGATCCTATTATTGCACTTTTTTGAAAGGTTTACTGTCACACCAAAGTTTCGTTACAAAAATTAAGAGAGTATTTGCAATAACAAGAACCTATAACATTATTTCAACAAAACAGACATTTTCGTATATGACAAAAAAAAGTGACCGCCTTAGAATTTGTAGCGTCTTCACTGAATGGTGATGTGTAAACGTGATGTGCGCGTAAAGTGTAAACAATACCGCGACCTGTGATCGACAGTCTATTGTTTACACGTCGAATAAAGCGTAGCAGTATACGGAAAGATAGTGAATATGACTGGTCGACAAATTTCGTATCAGGTTCGAAACCTGATTATCAAAGATTGTAAACGCGGTGTTTCGCAGCGGAAGGTTACTCAGAAATATGAAGTCAGCAAAAGCGCTGTCCAGAAACTTTATAAGAAATTTTTGAGCACTGGAACAGTAGCTGATAGGGCTGGAAGAGGTAGAACGCGAAGCACAAATTGGCGTGATGATGCAATGATCATACGAATGGTGAAGAAAGATCCGAGGACAACTGTCAGGAATCTTCGTGAATCACTCATTCTGTCCATTTCTGACCGCACAGTGCGTAGGAGACTGCGAGAAGCAGATTTACAGAGTCGCTTCGCAAGTAAGCGCCCCTTAATTAATAACAGAAATAAGAAAAAGCGACTCGAATTTGCAAAAAAGTATGCAAATCAACCCGTGGAGTTCTGGAAACGAGTTCTATGGACGGACGAGAGTAAGTTCGAGCTTCTTGGACTTAAACAACGACTTCGTGTGTGGCGGAAAACTGGCGAAGAGCTTGAAGATCGTCACCTTCAGAAAACCGTAAAACACGGCGGAGGTAATATCATGGTCTGGGGCTGTTTTTCTTGGGAAGGCGTGGGTCAATTAATCAAAATCGATGGAATCATGACTGCTGACACTTATATCGATATTTTACGTGAGAATTTGGAAGTTTCGTTGACACAATTAGGCTTGGAGAATAGCTTTATTTTACAACAAGATAACGATCCCAAGCATACCGCCAAAAAAACAAAGAAGTTTTTTACTTCCAATCACATAAAATTGCTTGATTGGCCTCCGCAGTCACCAGACTTGAACCCGATCGAAAATTTATGGTCGATTTTGGACAGAAATGTGAACCAAACTGGGGTCACCAACAAAAATAATTACTTCCATGCACTACAGAGATCTTGGGAAAGTCTCGATCCTAATCATCTACATAATCTGGTTGAAAGCATGCCCAGACGGTTGGCGGCAGTCATTAAGGCCAAAGGAGGCCATACTAAATATTAAATTTAATTTTCTTTCAAGTATAAATTAAGATCTACAAAGTGGTCACTTTTTTTTGTCATATATGAAAATGCTTGTTTTGTTGAAATAAAAGTATAAGTTCTTGTTATTGCAAATACTCGTTCAATTTTTGTAACAAACCTTTGGTGTGACAGTAAACCTTTCAAAAAAGCGCAATAATAGGATCTTTTGTCATTAAAAACATTAGTTTTGAGATATTCTGTATACGATATAAGATGGTCACTTTATTATGCCGGTCACTGTACATCGAAGATACTCAGCGTAGTAATACTTTACTTTTCTACTATCTGGAATGATTAATAATTACAAATTATTAAGAAACCGAGATAGAGATGACAATAATATTAAAAAACGATGAACCGGTATTTCAGCACGCGAAGGAACTATCCCTGTCAGAAAGGGACATAGTTAATACACAAATACAGAAATGGTTACGCGACCTAATTATTCAATATTCCCTTTCGAAATTCGTTAGCCCAGCACTGGTAGCGAAAAAAAAAATGGATCTTCGAGACTTTGCATAGATTATCGACTGTTGAATAAAAGAATCGTTAAGGACAGATACCCCCTTCCTCTCATAGAAGATCAGTTAAACATTCTGCAAGATGCGAAGATGTATAGCACATTCGACCTCAGAAACGGATTTTTTCATGTAGGGCTAAGTAAAGATAGTCGAAAATATACCTCTTTTATTATGCCCAATGGACAGTACGAATTCTTCAAGGTCCTATTTGATCTTTGTAATTCGCCATCAGTATTCCAGAGATTTATTAATTCAGTATTTAAGGAACTGATAACAATGTCATGCAGCCATCAATGACAACGTACCACTAGCCGTATGGATTGAACGTACACCAAGCGTTCGTCACTTGAAAGTATACGGTTGTTTAGCATACGCTTATTTACCGGAAGAAGGAAAAAGAAAATTCAATGACTGAGCAGTAAAATGCACATTTGTTGGATATGCAACTCAAACACGTGGCTACCGATTGTTGTATCCACAGAAGGACTATATAATAACCACACAGCATGCAAAATTTGCTGAAGATAAGGTAGGATACGAGTAGATTCGTGAGAAAAATGTTCATGATTGGAGATATGAAGGATGATCGGACAACAATGAATCTGAGAACGAAATCACTACGCATGAACGTGAAGTAAGTCCACCGTATAGAACGCCATAGGAAATCCCAAATCAGGGATACTCGCAAAACGAACCAGAGGAACACCCAGATAGCAAGATAGTGAGAGTACAAGAACCTCGACAAATTTCAAGACGAGGAAGGTTAAGAAAGTTTATAAGAAATCCATATGGACGCAAAGGGAAACTGAAGAAAAAAGAAATTGGAGAAAATGAGGATGAAAATTCAATAATAGAAAGCGATATAGAAACCAATTTTCTAGAAATTATAAAACCACAAACTGTTGGAGAAGCACTAGCATCACCACAAGCAAAGACAGAGGAAGAACGCTATTGAAGAAGAACTGGACAGTTTATCCAACAGAAGTACGTGGGAAGGTACCGAACTACCAAAAGGAAGAAAATATATGGGATGCAAATAGGTATTTAAACTTAAAACAAATACAAAAGGGAAGATTAGACGATATAAGGCAAGATTAGTAGCGCAAGGTTTTTCGCAGAAAAAGGGAGTAGATTACTCAGAAACGTTTTCTCAACCGTAGCTAATTTTTCTTTAACCCTTCGACTGCTATGGACGCATATATGCGTCTATCTAAAGCCATCGATGTGAACTATGAGCGCACATATGCGTTCAGAGATTGTTTCTGTCTTACACCACTCATGAAAACAAAAAACAGCAACTTTTAAGATAGACACATATCTTTGTATTGTATATCAATAAAAATAAAAGAATTCTGTTTACATTGAATATTTATTTTTTATTTCTTAGAGTTATTTATTTCTTCGGACTACAGATGATTGTAATTGTTGCAGTGACATATCGTAATATTTCACTTGCGGTGTATGTTACATTAGTTTTTATTACTGTGAAACCTTAAAAATATCTAGTAATTTTGAAGAACTTGTTCTAAGAGACGATAGTGAAGTAGGTAAAGAGAGTCAGATTTGAGCCGGAATTGTAACGATAAAGTTGGAAAATTAATATTTCCAAATAAACAGTATATCTCCGAAAGGAAATGAAAATGTTTCATTTCAAGTTGGCGTAGATAAAGAATTAAAATAGTAATTTAGTTGCACATTATATAATCGATCATGGTATAGCAAAGCTCACGCTACGCGAAAAAGTATTCCGTCCTCACAGAGCGTTTAAGTTTCAAGTACACCGCAGTCAAAGGGTTAATAAGTGTAAGAGCATTGAATGAAGGGACGGGCTAGGTTTATGGCACAGCGAGTAGACGAAGTCCAGACCTGCCATAAACCTAGGCTCGGTCCCGACATTTGGCGCCTACTCGACGGCTAAGACCAAGCGGCCAGGGTCCGAGAAGGACACAGCCACGTGCGCCCCTTACTCGCGCTGCGTGGCGAAGCTTCGGGAAAGGCCTACATCCTGTGAGGTTTTCCCAGGGTGTAAGAGAGGGGCGCCTAGAATGTAGGGATGAGCAAGAAGGCCCGAAGATTATTATCGGAAAGATTTTGGAAAAGAGTAGTCGCGAGAGAAGAGAATAAGTTGTTTTTAAATAAAACCTTACAAAATCAGAAGTGGGATAAAGGATCTGCAGTAGGGAAAAGATCTTCAGCAATCGTGTTAATTTTCTGATTAATTCTGTGTGACTCTAATTCTGTGTGACTTTATTTCTTTGTGACTTTCATTCTCTGTGATTTTATTTTCTCTGTGACTTTCATTCTGGGTGGTTCTATTTCTTTGTGACTTTAATCCTTTACGGTCGTATGTCTACTCTCAACCAGCAAAGCTTTTCTACCGTTCCGGTCGTATGTTTGCTCTCAGGCACCACAGCAAAGAACCATACTAATCTTATATTGTATTCATCCATGTATCAGTTTACACTTTCTCTGAACGAACCTGAATGTCTAAGGAATCTATTCACGAACCAACACGGTGCTCCTATCAGTTGGAGATAACGAAACCCAGTAGTCTAAATAAAGGCTGTCGCCCCTCACTCGCCATGCAAGACGCCGTGGCGAGTCAGTCGCCTCTCGGACGTAAAGAAATCGACAAGCTTCGGAGATACTTCGTAGAATTCCAAATAATATTTTACAAATTGTGTTTAACTGTAATTAGGCATTCTCGCTTCTTAACACTTAACGGACGGGTCGAATCTGCTCTGTCTTTCCCAGTTTCCGGGCATTTTTCAGGAGAATTAAATAAACATGAATGTATGGATTTAAAGCGTTGTAGTTTTATTAAATCAATTATATTTCTTATAATATTTTATAACGGTATTTATTAAAACGTTTAGTATTTTGTAAGCGTGTGATATGCTGTAAAACATTCACCTTTATGAAGTGGGACCTGACAAAAATGACAAACATATCTAATTTCGCTTCTTTTTCCTTTCGAGCTGCATATTTTACACGGTTTTTGGGGATATTTTTTCTTTCCTGTTCAAACAATTTGCCTAAGGGTGTGCTGCCTCATGTTTCCTGACAATTCATGGAAAAATGTAGATCTACGTGGCCCGTCCTAGGAAGTCACAACGGAAAAACGTAAATCTACGGGGCCCGTCCGTTAAATGTTAAGATATTTCAAAAATAATACTCCAAAATGGCAAAAAGAAAGTTACCGAAAGAAGTGTACCGTAAAACTAAAAATAGCGATGAAGAGTTTTATTTTGACTCCTTGAATACTGACTCTGATATAGAAAGCGATAACGTTGGTAGTGATTCTGATAGTGACATAATTCCATCGAAGCGACGAGTGAGGCAATTAGTAATATCCAGCGACAGTGAAATAGAAGAAAATGATGAAAATGAGATCAGTAGTATAAATAAATTTACTACTTGGAGAAACGTTACGCACAGAGATCAGCCGCAACGTTTTTAGCGTTGGCAGTAATTTTTAAATGGCGCACAAGACACGTAGATATTAAATGTGCATATTTATATGGCAAATTGAAAGAAGCAATTTACATGAAACTTCCACCATTATATAACGCAAAAGAAGAAATGGTAGCGAAATTATTACATTCTACCTATGGTTTAAAGTAATCAGGACGAAATTGGAATGACAAGTTAGATGTATATTTGACAGGTCAAGAATTTAAAAGACTCCAGTCATCGAGTTACGCGTACAAAAGAGAAGACGGAACAATATTAATTATATATGTCGATGATATATTTATTTTTGCACCGGATTCAAAGTTAATTACAGATACAGTAAGACGCATCACTGAGAAGTACGAGGCAAAGGATTTAGGCGAAATCAACCAGGCATTAGTAGTCAAAGTTGAACGCAACAGTGCGGGAAGTATACACTTATTACAGCGACTGTATATACAAGAGATGTTAAAAAAGTACAATATGATAAAATGCAGAAAAGTGGCCACGCCATTAGATCTTAGTCTTAGAGTATCTAAAGAAGATGCACGTACTACAGAAAAAGAAAGAAGGTATATAACAAACGTACCATGTAGAGGGCTCATTGGAGGTCTGATGTCTTTGGCTCTTTATGCGAGACCCGATATATTGTTTGCGGTAACAAAATTATCGCAATACAATTCCAACCCCGGGAAGCGACACTGATAGTAGACAAAGCACATATTGAGATATTTAAGTGCAACTAATGATTATGGCATTGTACCATAAGACTAGCATAAATCCAAAATTTGAGACATACTGTGATGCAGCCTGGACATGTGATCCCAATGATCAACATTCTTTTTCAGGAATGGTAATGTTGTTGGGAGACAACATTGTAAAGTGGAGGACCGTTAAACAGAAATCTTTGACAACCTCTACAATGGAAGCGAAATATGTATCTTTGGCAAATGGTGTCAAAGAGGCCATGTGGTTGAACATGTTTATGTCTGAATTAGGATTAACAGATTATGTTTCAGATTCCTTGCAGATTAATTGTAACAATCGGACTGCAATTGATTTCGCTAAAAATAGGATGGAAAAGAACAGGACAAAGCATATTAATATTGCGTACCACATCGTAAGAGAAAACTTGGAGAAGAGATTGATTCGTTTAACTTATGTCCCTTCAAATGAAAATTTGGCAGATGGTATGACTAAAGGATTAAAGAAGATAGCTCATGACCGTTACATGGGCGTCAGAAAGCGGGGGAATTGAAGAATTGTTCTGCCCATGATCGGTATCAGCGTAGTTGGCACTGAGGAGAGAGTCATTTCATTTTTGCAATGATTTCGACCATACTCGCTCTACTCGTTTTAATGCCTACCGTCGTGTATGGACGCGCTGACTCGTTGCTGTTTTTCCGTTTCTTTACCACAGATATTATTAATTTATTCATTGTAATGTTACTTTCCTTTTACATTGTTCACTTAATAAATAGCTCCTAATAAAAACCAATATTTATAAGAAATTTCGCATGGAAAAGTAACTTCGAATTTTTTCATTTTCTGTATACAGTGTGTATATTGTGCAACCTTAAACATTTTTAAATTCAAAGAAACAGTATACAAATTGAAGAAGTTGAATAAATTGAACTAATAAAAGCAATATGTTCATTATATCTTGAAACATCTAATTTGTTTTCAACAGTGTGGTTGCTGGAGTGGTTAAGGTTCTAACTGCGGAATCGTGGGATACTTTTTAGCCATGGGTTCGAGCCTTGCTATACTAATTTTTTTTATTATATTATTCTTTTTTCAATTCCTAACTATATATCAATGAATAACATTTATTTGAAAACATTTAAAAAATATTTTTAATGAATATTTTGACTTAAAATATTCGGTTACTCATTATTGTTTTATCAATACCTTGGAGAAACTACTAATTAGATCTGAAAATACAATATTTCTCGATAATGAAGTTCAATTTTTTATAAATACTTAAACAATGTCAAATAGTCGTATTATCATTATAGAAAAATATATTCCAATAGATTTTTCCTGGTTTGTACACTCTCATTGTTAGATGTTTATGCGCAAAAAGAATTATAGTGTTTAAATACCTTGAAGAATATTCTTTTATATCGTTTACTGCTTCTTCTGCTTTGTTAATGTCACGACAAGCCAAAATTACTCTAGCACCTGAAAAATAAACGGAAAAATACTGTAAATTTTAATTTAAAAAAATATGTATCTGCAATCATATTTTAAAATTGTATTTTAAATCATTTTAAACATTTTATATATAAAAGCATGACAGTAAAACATTAAATAATACATGAAACACTTACAATTTTTAAAAAATTAAAAAAATAAAAATATTATTGAAGATTAATACTTAAATTATAAAATATTACAATTAGTTAATACAACAATATTAAAGATAAAGTTTCTATAACTCCTAAGAATAAAGACATCTTTCTGTCTTAAATTTTCTATAAATAACGAGAGGGTATACAATGAGATATTAATACATTTAAATTGTAGAATAAGATATAACAATTAATGTAACTGTATCTTAACATTATTTGCTAACTTAAAGTTTAATAGTTTATTACAGAAATATATTCATACAATTAAATTGTCCAATTACAGAAATGCAATGTTATATTATAACCGAAACCTATTTACAGATATCATGTTAAAAGAAATTTGTTATCCAGCATTATGTCAATGAACTAATTCTCTACATATGACTATGACAAAAACAGATAAGTGGAAATACGTGGTCACTGCTTAAATGTTACAATGATTTAAGTAAAGTTCTAAGCTCACACAAATAATATTTTACTTATACAGTATTAAAATATTCCACTTAAACATTTATAAAGAAAAACACAAACCTTAGAAATCGTATTTATCATAGTTTTATTATAATCATATGATTCTCATACGAGTTCTAGTTTTATAATATTTTGTTAAATATATTTTTATTTTACTACTTTAATTTTCAGCAATATAACATTAATATGTAAAGAAAAACAATTTAAATATCTCTGTTACTTATCTTGCTAGACCTTCATAAATACGAAAGTTCTCCTTTGATATCATAAACCTTCATAAATACAAAAGTTCTCCTTTGATGTCATAAACCTTCATAAATGTAAAACAGTTCTTCTTTGCTGTAGTCTCCAACACTACTTGATTGTCATTAATGTTTTATTTTAATAGTACCATATATATTTGATTTTGAACCAATGTGACTGATGTCAAAAGAAGTTTAATAATATATCATAATATGATCATTGAGTGATCTTAAATTTTTAATTTTAAGATTCAACAAAGAAAATTTTGAAACTTAAATTTAGATTTCTTAAAATATTATATTTCACTCATAACAATAAATGTCAGAAATTTTGTTAACTTTGTCAGAAAATAATCTTTCAATATCATGATTATCAACAAATTACAAAATTCCCCAAATATTTTTATTACAATTATTAATACAATTGCAGCCCAGTACATTATTTACATGTTGCAAGAGAAATCTTGAAAGATAAATTAATTGCATTAAATTAAATTAGATATAATAGACAGGCATTGTAACCTGTTTGCTCATTCTCCTTTGATCCATGCAGCTTTATTAGCAATAGTAAAAAGAAAATATCAAAAGCAAAATTTCGTAATATTCTTAATATTTAAAATATACTTAACATAATTTATTGTACAATTTAAAGTAACAAAAATACAAAGGTGAAATATTTATATATTGATGTTCGTTAAATTTTTCATTGAATGTCAACATGTAAATTAAGAAATTTTTGCTAATGTCATTAATAAAATAATAAAAAAATGATTAAACATTTAATCTTTGATAAACATCTATGAATAAATTCAAATAATTTAAAAAGAAACTAATCTCCAATAGTAAATGTTAAGAATCATTAATAAAAAACAAAAAAAAAAAAGAAATACATAGAAAAGTCTATAAGAATTATAAAATTATATTTAAAAATAAACAGTAAACATACCATTTTTATACTCTCTTGCTTTTCAATTGGTAAAACCAACATTATTACAACGGTAGAAGAAATAACAGTTAGGACATAACGTGGTCTATCTAGGACACATACATTACTAACCTTGTATTTGAGGGAACATCAAGTAAATCGTACATGCGTATGTATGTATGTATGTAACTACATACATATGTGCATAGTATGTATATGTTAAGTATTTGTACTACATTTAATATAAAATTTACAAGAATTATAATTTTTGTCAAAATAACAGCACTGATGTATTGTTGTTACACACTGTCCTTCGTTAAATATGAAGCATATAAAAATTTTGTAACGCTGAAAGTTCGTTTTAATAATTTATCTTAAATGTTAAAGATGAAATTCTGTATTTAATAAAATAATTATTATTTTAAAAATCTATAACATCAAAGATTTATTCGATTCGATTTGGAATGTGTTACCAAATTCATAATTACAATAATAATGTAAGTAAAACATAATTAGGTATGTGTTATATCGTGTTATTTATATCGCTATACAGTTGCATGAAACAATAATAACACAAATCAATAACTTATTGATAGCTAAAAAAGAACAAACGGTATAAACTAATTATGAATATCATAAGTAAGAAAAAATGAAAAAAAAACATTAATTATAATTATATATAATCTATACGTAATAATTTTTGCGAATTGAAATATTAAATTTTCCGATACTTGACGTGTAAGCATTACAAAGAAAAGAAAAAATTAAAAATATATAAAATTTAAAAAGAAATATTTTCGAAGTATTATCCGAATAACTGGGAGTGACTTACATATAATATTATTCATATAAATAATATAAATATTATTACCCCTGCTATATAAATCCCTGGCAGTTTCTTTTCCAATACCACAATTAGCACCTGTTATAACAACGGTTTTTCCAACCAAGCGAGCATTGCTTCTACAGTAATTACTAAAAAACAGCATACTTGAAACTATATTTTCTTAATGATTATGAGAATATAAGAAAAAACAGCTTAATTATTAAATTTTTATTCACTTCTCGCGAACAACGTGATCCACCGTTTACTTCTTGCTGTCTGCTTACTTCTAGTTCCATTCACTTCTTACATTTGTTAGTTTCACCGTAATGCAATGTTAAAATGGTGGGGTATAAAATAGGGGTCATTTTATCTTTGTACGGTATCAAAAGTTCATTTCATATCCTCTATACAAATAAATTTATTATAAACAAAAGACTTATCTCAAATAAACAGATTACTGCTGTGTGCAATTGCATTTATGTTAGCTTAACATAAAATTTATGATACAGATGAAACGGCATTTACTATTTAAAACAAAGAAAAATCAGATTATCGTTGGACACACTATTAGTTAGTATCGCGAACTTTTTCTTCTTATTAAGACATACATAACTGACATATGTACATAACGCATGGATAAACCGTTAGGCGCATTTTATTGTCGCATTGCTCACTTGTCCGTTGGCAGATAAACAAAATCACGAGGTATAGACAATGTGATTTGAAACATACATAAGGAGAAAATTTAACGATTGGTTACATTAGGATTTAAGAACTCCATCGAAAGTCGTACCAGTTCCGTTATATGTTTGTCAACCGGTCCCCCCACTATCTAGCTGGCTATCACTCCGTTACTTCATTTTAACTGACGCTGGAACGAGAGTCAATTCGATAGCTCTACTTATCAAATGCAAATTGCGTTCACCGTTCTTGTAATATTATTTCTCAAGCTAAAGAAGATAGTCGTATTGCAACAAAGAAAATAGAACAAAAAATAAGCAACGTTCAAATTTTGCATAGCAATTTGGAAACAAAAGTTTCTGCTCTCCGTGAAATCTTTATAAAACTAGTAGTAGTGAATTACCGAATAATACCATACAAACGTAATGGAATTTTAAAAATAAAAAATAATATAACAATATGTATAGTTGAAATACATGTATAAACAGTTTTAATGAAATCATATCTAGAATTGTTTTTTTAAAAAAACCTTGTTAATTCATTGGCAATAGTGAAATGAAAATTCTGTAGCTTCGCTACCTTTTATAGCAGAAAAATGACTAATTATGAAGAATCCATATAATAAAATTACTATATACTATTTACAATAAAAACTAAAAACTGGCGTTCAATCGATAAATTTTTTAGATTTGTTTATTATTTCGTGGATACTTTAACCTATAATAAACAACAATACAAATTTAAGATCTAATAATTTATAATTCTAGAAAATTAAATGAATGTTCGAAAGAGTTAAAATTAAGTACATTCGAATTTAAATATTGAAATAAGGACATTACAAAGAAAATTGTACTTCCCTAAATACGACGAAGGTTTGCATCATGGATGATTGTATAGTAGAGATATTACACGAAACTTTTTATACATTATTTAAACAAATGAATTTTCTAAAACTTACTTATACAAGTAAATTTCTTATGAAAGTGATAAAAAAAGATTGTCCACCTAGCCGTCTTGGATCTTTAACAGTGTCCAAAATATTACACCAAATAAGTGTATCAATACTAACTTTGAGAGCAATTTTTATCTCTTCCATGTAGATACATATAGCAAATGTCCATAAAAAGTTCATAAATAAAACAGTGATGAAAATAGGAAAAAATTGTACCTATGTATACTCTTTCATTACGAAATGATTCTATGTTTTATAAAAGTTCCATAAAAGGCATTATTGTGTATACAGAATGTTTCCGGGGCATAACTTCGAAAATAGATTTAGTACGCTAAAATAAGAAAAAAGTGTTTTATATGAAATCTGTTACTTAATAATTTTCATAGAAACTGTTTGATATAATCACCCTTGGCTTGAATACAGGCTTCCAAACGTCGCATCACAGATCTTCTCACTCGTTCATTATCCTTATTATCAACAATAACTATTATTATTAAATGATATGGTATTAAACTAAATGAAATGTAGACTACACACTCCAAAGCGATCTGTGTCAATCTTATTTGAAAAAAAGTAATCTGTGTTTCCTGGAACTGCGTCTAATGTTTACATAGCAGACCAAAAGGTCGTGTATGAAATAAGAAGCGTTACTTGTAAATAAGGTGAGAAAGCAGTTAACAGAGTTATAAGAATTACTAGAAGACAAGAACGGCTATAATTCAAAAACAAAGTCGGGCATATGTTCATATGAACTTTTGTTTTTATTTTAGCGTACTGAATTTATCCCCGAAGTTAGTCCCACATTGTCGGAAACAGCCTGTATAATGTAATTTCTAAAGGAAAAAGTATTCTTGAAATAGCTTAAGAATATCAATAATGTGGCTGACAATTTATTCAACACTTTTTCGTCAAGGCTCATGATCCTCTGAAATTAAAATTTATAATGCTTGTGATCGACCAACCGTTACGGCTTCGGTATACAGGGTGTCCCAGAACTAGTGTAACATCCGGAAACGGGGAGTAGCTGAGGTGATTCTGAACAACCTTTTCCTTTACCAAAATGTTGTTTGAAGCTTCGTTTTTGAGTTATTAACGAAAAACACTGGCCAATCACAGCGCCCAGAGACCGCGCGCTCAACCACGTATGAACTGCTCTTATACACGGGCGCTCGGTCGGGCTCCCGGCACACGTACTGGCACAGCATAGGTATCACGGAAAATGTTGTCATTTTAAATTAAGAATAATGTGAAATTATTCGTTATTCATGAATAAATCATATAATATGGTTTATAAGTTCGGTTTATAAACCGAATAAATCATTTAATAACTGCGTTCGATACTTTTATTCGTTATCCGAAAGAAATAAACCGTTTATTATTTATGAAAAAATGTTTTTTTTTAACACTGACGTCTGCACATGTGATAGAAAACCTTTCGTCTGCCGCCGGTATGTCTCGCGTAGATTCTACTATCTGTTACCAGCCTTTTTCGCACGATCGTTCATATTGTAATTACAATGTACCGTATCAGGGCATGAAAATTTTAATAATTCTTACTTGATCCTGTGACCCGATTTACACGAAATTTCGAGGATCTGTATAAATAGATGTAAGCTTTTTTATTACAATAAAAATATTTCTACGCGACATCAACGTGGTGTCATTGGACGGCATAGTGTTAACAGCACATTTTCAGGTGAATAAATTGTTTAAAAAAAAACGATTTGTATAACTAATGTTAGAAAAAAATAATTAAACTTACCCATTCGTCCACGAAATAACCTGCTTCGATGGAAATAGATCGTTAACACTGGATCCTCAGTGTCAATCCTGACCTATCCAGGCAATCCTCAACAGCTAATGTTACGGCCGGGTCGGTGAAACTGACTTCACTGCACGATCGATAATTTTCGGTGACTTAGAGACTGCCGATTTTGTTTTGTTCTCCGTGCCTTCAGCGAGCTTCTCTGGCGGAAGGCTGCCGTGCTTGGTGCTTGTTCGCCGGGATGATTTTTACAACACATTCAGACCATCACTTGCCTTTTCGGCGACTTGCCTCGCTTACTTTGTAGGCTCTTACATGCACACATGCACACACACACACACGCATGCTTACTCACGCCCGGCCCCGGCAGTCCTCAAAGGTTTCCAACGTATTGGTTTTGATTCTTGCCAGGCGCGACGTTTTGCGCCGTCGGTTTATTTGATGTTTATTTGAAACGGTTCGAGTTTCTACGTCGTCTCATGGCAGTACAATAAACATTTCTTTTCCGTTGTATTGTAACTATTCCCCTTCCTTACCGAACGTCCACCTAGGATCCACAAAAGGTAAAGGAAAAGGTTGTTCAGAATCACCTCAGCTACTCCCGATTTCCGGATGTTGCACTAGTTCTGGGACACCCTGTATAGTTTCGACTTTCTTCCTGAGTTGCGTGTGAAGTGACATAGGAAAAGCAATAGTATTTTTCTAGTATTGTTTTAAAGGCAAAACTGTTTTATTAATGTTGATTTTTCTCATATTTTTAGTTATTTACAAGACAATTACTCGATGCGTGCAGTTTTTTTTTTATATTTATGATATACAATAACATTTGCGATCGAGACAGTTGTGGTACGTTGACAATAGCAATTCGTATTTATATAAATATCGTAAACTATTAAGGATGCAGTTGAGTGCTAGAAAAGTTATTAATTCTTTCTATTTAAAAATCCCACATTACTAATTCTGATATGTATTTATAGACTTCAATGGGCAGTTGTAACGTTTAATTAATAGTTACTTTTATGAAATGTTATAGTTGGTTTTCATACTTCATTGGTTTTGTAGATCATCGAACTCTTCCTCCTTCGCTCCGGCTATAGGCTGCCAATATTTACCGATACTATGCGGATTATTGGCCTTCACATTAATTTTTAATTTTTTATAATTGAAATCACTTTTTAAAATTTCTCCCACTTATTGCTGAATATAGAAAAAATACTTGCATCAATTATTAGATTTTATTGTCATGAGATATAGTGAATAAGCGAAATTTCTTAATTTCTCATACAATTTTGTATAGAAATATTTGCAAAACATTTTTACATTGACTTTACATTAGTGACTATGCACTAATTGTTCTCATATGGTTTATGTAAGTCATTTGAAATGTGATTAATATTCAATAATAGAGTTACAATATTTTAATGATAATATTGATACTGTGCATGTACTTATATGTACGTGTTTTATATAAGCTCCAAAAAGATTAACAAAAACTAAAAAGTTGCATAAATAATAGACATATTATTCATTATCCGTTATTCATTATATGAATAAAGTAACATAAGGTTAGAATAATGGAAGTCTTTTATCTTGTAGGATCACACCATAAATAGTAACTTTAGTAAAATATTTTTGTAAAATGTAGAACACTTTTTCTTTTAACTGCAGCAAACAATTTTTCAAGAAAAAAATATGTTCAACGACAAATTGTAGTTTCATACAAATAAAGAATTACATTTATATTTGATTGTAATTACGATTTCAAGTATGCTTCTGAATTGTTTTTATATCATTATAATTTATTTTGCATTACAAATTATTGAATTTTAATGCACGGTATAGCGTTACAAAGCATTTTAGTTAAAGATTTAAAAGAAACAAAGAAAAAAGTTTATCTTTTTAAGAATAGTATAATAAAATATATCACTACGAATATTACGAAGTTAACTGTAGTATAATTATACATGTTACATTTATGGAATAGGATTGAACTAGAAATTTAATTTGCGCAAAAGAGAATTATGTATTATAAATGTATTATTAAGTAACATAAATATTTAATAATATCCATTATTGAATTATATTTTTTATTCATTCATGATGTTGAACTAAAACCTATAAAATGCATGATTTCTCACGACAAACTTTATTTGAAAGCTTTACCAGACAATAGAATTCATCAATTCATCAATAAGACGTTTTATCGCTGATGCATGAAATTCAAGTGAGGGTCTGTAGCACATTGAAATTCGACGATGACCTGAACAGGGAACGAATGGAGTATGGCAAAAGACAGATAATGAAATGAGAAAAAGGAGAGAACACGCACGGTTACAAAACGTCTGGATGTATAGTCTTCGAAATCAATCCGAGTTAGCTACTTTACTTCTGAGTTGTTGTTAAATATTTTTTATTAATATTTGTGATACTTTGCATTTGTATCTTATATGATTGTGTAAGTGCATAATGTATACACGGTTGAGAAACCTCAGTGAATCTCTGACGAAGAAAAAGTTATGTATCAAATTTTACTCTGACAAATCCGCGAAGTGTAAGATCGAAACAAATGAAGTCCCACCTAAACCTTTTAGTGATATTCCTGGACCAAAATCTTTACCTATCATTGGAACGCTTTATAAGTATCTACCATTGGTTGGTAAGCAAATTAGTTTTCATACAACTCAAATTTTTTAGCCACAAACACGATATATTTCAAGTTGCTTTATATAAATTTTATGACGTACTGTTAATCATTACTCAAATAAATAAAAGCATGTTAAGCAGACGTAAATTTTAAAGTTATACATTATACAATGTAAACATAACAGAATAATACAGAAAATAATATAGTTGATATTAGAATATTAAAATGTATTTATTATGCGTATAGTGTATTGTTTGCCTAATATCATCACCCCTTCTATAATTAAATAGTATTATTATTCAAAATATTTATTACTTTAGAAATATATATATATTTATTAAAATATGAGACTTTTAAAAAGTATAATACATATTTAGCAGTGTTAAAAGGTTACAATTCTTTTTTTACGGTTGCTGATTGTCTGGCTAAGATTACATGTGTATCATTTATTCATTATATATGTATTAGCATTTTATTTAAATTATAATATGTAACAGGCGAATACAGTTTTACGAAATTATATAGCAGTGGGAAGAAAAAGTTGAAGAATTTTGGACCATTAGTACGCGAAGAAATAATACCTAACGTGAACGTTGTGTGGATTTATAGGCCGGAAGATATAGCTGAAATTTTTAAAGCGGAATCTGGATTACATCCAGAAAGAAGAAGTCATTTAGCTCTTTTAAAATATCGGAAAGATCGTGCCGATATATACAACACTGGAGGTTTATTGCCTACGTAATATACATATTCCTAATTTTCGTTATTCATGTCAAAATGATCGTTTTTATTAAAATCAATTTTTCTTACGTATGATATAATTCACAATATGGTTTATTGTATAAATCCCCTCTGTATAAAATTAAATAATCAATACTTTGATCTACACTGTGAAAAATTATCTTTCTGTATGTGCATTGATATTGTAATTGTTCATACAATTATATAAACTTAATCGCTAAGAACGTAATGATAAACACAATAATGCAATAAGTACATGGAAAAGATACAACAAATTAATACGGTTAATTTATAAACCAATTACATAGTTATTTCTTTTTTAAGATATTAGAATGTCTTAAAATCTTTATATTTACTAAAATTGATTAAATATTAAAGCGTAAATATTTCCAAACACTTATATTTGTTATTTCCTTTATTATTACGATTTAATAAAATTTAAATGATGTCATATTGTTTAATTTTTTAAATATAGATGTATTGAAATGCAAAGAAATGTTTTACTTTTTAAAGAATTTGCTTATTTAATTTTATAATTTATGAAATATTTATATCTATAGTACATATGATTTTGATAGTTTACAAAATAATACTAGAAACATTGTATTTATATAAATTTACTTTAATACTGGATTATAAATTTTAGAAATGGGCCAGAGTGGTGGAGACTACGAAAAGAGTTTCAAAAAGTTACCAGTAAACCACAAGATGTGATCAATTACTTAAAGGAAACAGATGATGTTGTTCAAGAATTTCTTGAATTATGTAGCAAAGAAAAATTTGACGATTTCTTACCACTTTTGTCACGCTTATTTCTTGAATGTAATATTACATGTCACTTATAAGTAATAGCAATGCAATTTAACAGTTTAATTAAAATATTAAACAAATGAAAATATGTCCTATTATATATGCTATTATATATGTATACTTAACTATCAGTAACCTAATAAGTATATTACAATTATTTAATTAATGTGGCAAACTATTGATTTTAGTAACATGTTTGGTTGTTTTTGATAAACGACTGAATAGTTTCTCCAAAGAAGAAAGATCTAAGAACTCTATGAGTTCAAAGTTAATTGATGCTGCTTTTACAACAAATAGTGCAATTTTGAAGTTGGATAATGGATTACAATTATGGCGTTTCTTTGAAACACCTTTGTATAAGAAGCTACGTAAAGCACAGATGTATATGGAAACGTAGGCAATAATTTTCTTATAAATATAAATATTTATAGTTGGATTGTAACATTAACATTGAAATGTTGGATAAAAACATCAAATTGCAAAATTTTTTGCATACACTATCAAAATGTTCTAGTATACTTCACTTATATTCAAATTTGAATAAAGTACAAATAAATTGTTGTTATATAAAATGATAATTCTATTTTGTAATTATGTATAGATGTTTTTTTATATATTTACAAACAAATTTTGTTTCAATTCCTTTTAAAAATAAATTAAGTTTAACTTTATTTACTGAAATAATTTAATGCATATTATTTACAATTGCTTCATATATTATGCACAGTTTACATTACTTTAGTATATAAAAATTTTAAAAGTATGAATCTCATTGAAATTATGTAAAGAAAAAAAATGTTGATAGCATTTATATTATTAAAATTATATGTATGTAACGGTATTCTTAATTGTTAATCATACAAAAAAATATGTATACATATACTACTTCCTAATGTTCAGTAAAAGATAATAAAACATTTAGAAATAATTCAATATTGCATTGTTATTTATCAAAGGTAAGTTGGAATGTTAAAAATTCTTACAGATAATAAAAATGTAATTCATAATTAACTTGATTTAAATTGTTGTGTTACATTTTATATTTTTTTAATGCTTTAGAGTTGCATTAGAGCTAGTATCCAAAAAAAGAAAGGACATGGAAGTACAGCATAGTAAATCATTTCTAAATGCGTATTTAGAAAATTCTGCTCTGGATATTAAGGATATTGTAGGCATGGCTTGTGACATGTTACTTGCTGGTATAGATACTGTAAATATCATAATATGTATTATTACACATATAACTAATCACTGTAAATATACTTAATATTGAAAAGTAATATATTAGGTATGTGCTTTTAATAAGCATTTTTATTATTAATATAAAAAGTAGAAATAATAGTTGCATATTTGTAAATGTATAAATACTGTGCAAATTATCACTATATATAAATGTAAAATTAAAAAATCTGTTCATAAATTTTTAATTTCTTTATTTTATGATAAAAGTTTAAATTATATATTTATATTATAATGCCACTTTATATGGTATTCTTTCATATTAAACACATTTCATTACTATTATTGGTCAGTTATAAAAAGATAATAAGTTTTTAATATTTTTAGACCACCTATAGTACTGCTTTTACTTTATATCATCTTGCAAGAAATCAAGATGTTCAAGAAAAAGTGAGATCAGAAGCTATGCAGTTACTAAATCATTATAATCAACCAATAACAGCGGATGTTTTACGAAATGCTTCTTATATTAAAGCTGTTATTAAAGAAAGTTTGCGATTAAATCCCATTTCTGTAGGAATAGGTCGCATATTACAAACTGATGTCATTCTAAGTGGTTATCAAGTACCTAAAGGGGTAAGTTGTAAATTTGATTACTTAAATGTAACTTACTAGATATAAAATGGATTCTAAGGAATTCATGTTTAATAAATAAAAGTTCATTTTCATTATTACTTTAATTATGCTTCCAAAAATTTGTCTCCAGTTTGTTTATATTTGTTTGATTTAATCCCTATTTCTTTATACTTTTTCTGTATTAATTCTTTTAAGCAAAAATAAATTTTCTACCTACATTTTCTCTACTTTTCTCATTCTTCTCTTTTAGACAGTTGTTGTAACACAAAATCAAATTATCTGTCGTCTTTCTACATATTTCAATGAACCAGATTTATTTATACCTGAAAGATGGCTACGTGAAAATTCAGATAGTAATAAAATAAATTCTGGAAAATCAATACATCCATATGTGTTATTACCATTTGGTCATGGCCCTCGTTCTTGTATTGCTAGACGTTTTGCTGAGCAAAACATGCAAGTGTTACTATTAAAGGTAAGGTGTAAATTCTTTTTGATTTTACAAGCTTTAATTTTTGCATGAAAAATTATTTGCTATTTTTCAATTGTTACCTCGTTTAAAATTTACCTTTTTAACACCTAATTTAAAATTCTTTTATTTTCGCATAAAATTTCAAATTTCATTAAGGTATACATACTACTTTTATGTTAAATTTGTAAAACTTTTGTTTTGTGTATATCCAAAAGTAGAACATATATATTTTGTAGAAGTAAACGAATTTACTCAATGTAGAAAAATATTGATTTTCATTACTCTCTACAGTTTTTGTTGTTATCAAAATGTATAACAAAAAAAATATGTAGTATCCTGTGACGTAAAAATCATATACATACGTACGAGTATATAAACGATATCAGAGAATTTGTATGGGTCTATGCAATATATAAACATGGGTGTATATAAGAGAAATGATAAAAGAATTACATTATCATTCTAATCATATCATTCATAATTTAGTTTTTAATTAATTAACTTAATTGTTTTAACAAACAAAAAATACATGACATTTCCAGTTTAGGGAACATGAAAGGGGAAATGAAAATACGTAAATAACTTACAGAATCAGTTGCTTGTATTTATTAATTTATGTTTATATCATTTTTTTTCTCAAATTTACTCGTTCAACATGTTGACATACTTTGGCGAAAAAAATCTGAGATACGCTAAATATAGTTCAGTTTGTTTTAACACTATGCCGTCCGGTGACGCCACGTTGGTGTCACATAGAAATATTTCTATTGCAATAAAAAAGCCTACATCTATTTATACAGATCCTCGAAAGTTCATGTAAATCAGGTCACAGGATCAAGTAAGAATTATTAAAATTTTCATGCCCTGATACGGTACATTGTAATTACAATATGAACGATCGTGCGAAAAAAGCCGGTAACAGATAGTAGAATCTACGCGAGACATACTGACGACAGACGAAAGATTTTCTATCCACGTGCGGACGTTATAGTGTTAATATCCGCTGTACGTAAAACGATAGCAAATGTATAATCCCATTTCAGAAAAACATATATTTATGTCCATATATAGGTAATTTAACAACTATAATGTTTCATCCTACAAATCCTTTGATTTTTTTCCTTTACTATTCTTTTATATCAAACTTTGTTATTAACACGTTAACTGTCATGCAGATCCCTATGGACCAGCGTAGACTTTATGTTTATGATAAATCACCGACTGGTCCTTGCGCACTAAATGTCACCCTCTTCATTTGAGGGTAAAGAGAAAAGTCAAACAAAATAGATTTTTGGCCTTTAACATGTTAACTGCTTGATATACATACTTCAAGCGCTTACCACATGAACCGCCCGAATTATTCTTCTTAAAAAATAGGTTACTTGAAATCAGTACTGGTGCATTTTAATTAGTAGGCAGTTATTAACTATCAACTTATTATCTTAGGTAATAGTACTCCATAAATGATTTGAAAATCTATGTATACAAATGTCGTACTAATATCCGCGTGCGGTTCATGTGATAAGCATCTAAAGTGTATGGAGCATTTGGGCACGTGGGATCCAAGATACACGGTGGAAGAAAGGAGGTTGCTTCTGAAAATCGGCCGAAAAGAACAGTTGATTCCTAAGCCTGTTTTATATGATTTATATTTACTTTTGAAATTTTACTATATAAAATATTTTATATAAAATATGTAAATATAAAACATAAAATGCGTTCCACTAAAATTTTACGAATTTTTTTGAAGTATATAGAACAAATTATTTTATTTTGTGCAGATATGTCAGCGGTTTAAATTTTCTTGGCATGGCAACGAGCTTGGAATGATATCTCTGTTAATTAACAAACCAGACGCACCATTGAAATTCAAATTCTACGAAAACATAAAGGCATGCTCCACTTTTCAAAATAGTAATGAAATATAGATACAAAATTATTTTAAGCAACAAAAAATGTATATAAAAGTAAAGAATATACAATACTATGTAAAAAGCAAATTGTAATTTATTGTAAATTTCATAATTTATAATTACTTTGTATGTTATAATCAGCCATACATTGTTGTATTCATATAAATACTTCTTTTAGAAAATTTAGTTATAAGTCATATATTTGGGAGTTGCAGAGAATTTAGCATAAGACTTAATTACTTTGTTTACGGCTTCTAAAAAGTCTTTTTCTGTAGCTACTTTACGACGTGCACGAATGGCAAACATACCAGCTTCAGTGCAAACAGAACGAATTTCAGCTCCAGTACTATTGGGACACAAACGCGCAAGAAGTTCAAATCTGATATCCCTTTCAACACTCATCGAACGTGCATGGATTTTAAAAATGTGCGTTCGTCCTTCTAAGTCTGGTAATCCAAATTCTACTTTCCTGTCTAAACGTCCTGGTCGCATCAACGCTGGATCTAATGTATCTGGTCTGTTTGTTGCCATTAATACTTTAATGTTACCTCGTGGATCAAAACTGAAATGTTTTATTTATTACTTTAAAGAACTCAATCATTAAAAACATAGTATATATTGTAAAATTATTTCTCACCCATCTAATTGATTAATAAGTTCCAACATAGTACGTTGCACTTCATTATCACCACCAGCTCCATCGTCGAATCGAGCTCCTCCAATGGCGTCAATTTCATCAAAAAATATTAAACATGCTTTCTTACTACGTGCCATTTCAAATAATTCTCGTACCATACGAGCACCCTAGAATCAATTTGGATACGTTTCCTTTATAAAATAAAAATTTATCATGTTTTCTTTATATTTTATAAGGTTTTCAGGACTAACGAAGAATATGTGATGGATTGATAAAATATATGAAAACAAACAGGAAGATTTTCTTAAATATAAACACAAAAATTATTTTTCAATTATTTGATTTTTTTCTCCATAATTTAATATTCTGGTGTAATAATATGTGTTGTAGAATCATTGATTCTCGATAGTGATACATGAGAAACTGATGTAACATTAATCATTGAAACAGCCTTTCAATTTTTGCAAATTTTGTACAAAATATCTAATCCCATTCTTAAATATCTTCTTTAAATATAAACACCTTGAGTGACATATTAAAATATTATATGAATTTGTATTGAGAATTCCATTTAAAAAATAAATAAAACGTTTATGAAACCATTGATTACTTGAGCCTGTTTACTTGAGCTTCTTCTATTTGTATCTGATTATTCTTTTCAGTAGTTAAGCTTCCATTAATAATTCTGGGAAACAGAATATGTCATACATACCTCACCAACATACTTTTGAACTAATTCAGAACCAATAACACGAATAAAACAAGCATCTGTTCTATTAGCTACAGCTCTGGCACATAAGGTTTTGCCTGTGCCTGGTGGACCAAATAACAATACACCCTTGGGTGGTTCAATTCCCAAGTTAACAAATTTTTCTGGCTGCAATAAATAAATCATCACATTTCATATAACTATTTTGTTATACATATAATAAATATAATAATTAAGAATTATAAAATACTGACATGTAATAAAGGTGTTTCAACAACTTCTCTTAATTTCTCAATTTGCTCTTTACAACCACCAACATCGCTATATGTGACATCAGGTTTTTCTTCAACTTGCATCATTGTCACAGTTGGATCAATTTTTGGTGGAAGTGGAATATGAATTTGATATTTATTACGATCTACTCCCACTCGCATACCTTCTTCAATGTCAGTTGGAGCAACTGAATCTGCTAGATCAACTACAAACTTAGCAAATTGTTTTACATTTATAATATATTTTGGATTATCAGAATTGGCATTTATTATTTTTGTACAACGTGCAACTTGCAGTGGTTGTTCATTTTGTAATGTCTGTTTATCTGCAGCTAAGTCCCATAAAGCAGGTGGTGCTAAACCAGTGTCAGATTCTTTGATTCCTGTTAATTCATTGACACGTTTAATTATTGTTTGTATATCTTCTTCAACAGCTTTAATACTTTTTGTATATTGTCCTTGACCCTATATAAAAAGTAATATGTTAGTGTTAATTTTATTAATTCAATTTAAAGATTGTTTGATGTTTTTCAATCGTCAATTTCTTGCAAGGAAAAAATGTCTTTTACTAAAACTATTATAAAACTACTTACATAAGTTTTGAGTAAAGCAATATCTCCTTCATCCAGAGCTAAAGACATTATAAAACGTACAATAAACTCTCTAAAATCATTACAACAAATAGGGAACGATTAATTTACATCAAAGCTTACATTTTATTTCCTTTTCTTCCTTCCCTTCTTCACTTTTCACTTTTCGCATATCATCTCCCAAATGATCCGGCATTTTTTTATTAGTTAATCTGCTTTGAGAGTTAAGAAACTTTATTTCTCTAACGAGACAAAGAAACTGATTCAAAACAAATTTAAGGTTATGTTCTTACTTAGCATTACTAGCAAAATTGGAGTCATTCACTGACCTCTACATTCGTATTGTGAACTATTCTAACTTGAAATAATAATATGTGGTGATTGATTAAATAAATTAGATTGCATTTTGTAAAAGATTATTTGATTTTATTTGGCTTATTATAGACGAGGTATATAGGATTAAATATAATACAATAGTTTTGAATTTAGTATAAATATATCATATGATGCTCTTGAATCCCATTATCATTTTTATCATTTCCAATGTTATCGATTTAACACAAAAGATTAGAATTACAGACGAGGTACAAAATAAACCTACCACCACAGATGAGATTTATATTTCTACATGAAGGAAATCTGGGTTCATATAATCCAATATATTTGTCATTACATTTAACAAGAAAGAATATTTTACCATAGACGAGGTATAAAATAACTTATCATCGTAGATGAGGTATACCTTGTCTGTGCTATCACTCAGTGTATTTTCTTGTCACGTCATAGGGCTTCCATTCGAGCATAGACGAAATATAGAATAAACCATTCATCCAATATATTTTTTGTGACATTTATTTGTCACTCCGGGATTCTAGAACCTTGTTACCATTTTTATATCGCATCCTACTACATCGATTGAGACTGGTATTACATCATTACGCTATTAGTGGTATTAAATGAAATACAAAATATTGATAGCCATTTGTAATTTTAAACGAAGAAGACAGTTTCAAATCTCTTTTCAGTATGAACTTAAGCAGTAAAAATTTCTGCACTGGAAAGCTTGGATTCAGACCAGTCAGACTTGAACGTAACGAAGCCGTTTGATTATCCTCATCGTCGCGTGTTTCCGAGGCAGATTCCACATTTTCTCGAATCCAACGTACGGGTATTCGACGGTAGAACATTCGTTTCATCGTGTTCTACCATTTGGTCCAAATAGTTGTCCAATATTAAATTGGCGGGTAACTGTGTAGTGCGTGAGTGTTGTTCAGTGGAACCTCGCAGCCGACACCCCCATAGAGACATCCACGCACGCGACGACACAGACATTAACCACTCGCCCGAGTTTCCAATGTAGGGGTGGACTATTACCTTCTTGGATAGTCACCAGAGTGCCTTTTTTAATGCACGAGAGAGATCTCTAGAATGCCATTTATTTCTTGGATGCAACTCCTGTAAATATTCTCTTTGAACACTTGGTCCAGAAATGATGTTTTATCTTCTAAATGTATTGTTAAAGTGACAATTTTTTAGTTGGTATATTCGCAAAATCGTGTTTCGGTAGGTTAGTTAAGAAATCACCTATGAGGACGTGGTTAGGGGTTAAAGTGAGGAAGTCGTTAGGAACAGAAGACAATGAGACGATTGATACTAACAGAGGAGAATTTAGGATGGACTCGATCTCAACGATTAACGTATAAAATTATTCATATGTGAAGATTATATCGCCTACTGTTTTGTGTAAATGCCCTTTAAAGGATTTCACGAGGCGGAGTGAAATACCACTCCACGTTTTCTTGCGTAAGAAAACGCTGCGTTTTGCTCTTACATATAATCAACTGATAGTAAAAACGCACGAGTTTGCGCAATTTCATTCTTGACCCCTACAACATTCGTCGCATTATCGGAATATATACGACATGGTTTTCCCCTTCTTGCAAAGAAGCGTTTTAGTATTCCAAGACATGATTCCAAAGTTAAATCGATGGCTAATTCTTGATGTACGGCCTTTGTCGTAAAACAGATAAAAACGGCAACGTAACTCTTTAACTTCAATTGGTTACGAAATTCCTTTTCTTTTATATAGAAAGGTCCACAATAATTGATTCTTACGATTTTAAATGGTCGTGTTGGTGATAATCTAGATTCTGGTAAATCCTCCATTATGTATTGTGGTGTCTTGGGGTTGAGTTTACAACAACGTGTGCAATTACGAGTAACCCCTTTGACGGCGCTTTTACCTGCTATTGGCCAATATCTTTGTCTAATTGCACACAATGTGCCTTGTGTACCTGCGTGAAAATATTGTACGTGATGTTATAATGAGTTATAATTTATTATTAATTAAATATATATCTTTATAATGAGTTCCGTAACGTGGTGTTTGTGAGGTAATAAGATTGGGTGTTTCTGGTATACCTGAGTGGGGCGTGCTTTAACCTGCCTCCGACTCTAAGAATGCTATTGTTATCTACGAACGGATTTAAATTCATTATCTTGCTATTTCTGCTAATTGGTTTATTGCTTCCTAAAATATTGACCTCTACCGCAAAGAATTCTAGTTGTACTAATCTAATAATATGATAATGTGCGTTTCGTATTTCTGCTAAGGTGATTGCACCGGTAAGTTTACTATTGTTGTTCAGTGTATTATTGGAGAAACGGAAAATAAGTACTACTACCCTGTTTATGGTATCGATAGATGAATATTGTTCGAACAAATTTACTTTTGGATGAGTAGGTAAAGCTATTATTCGTCTTTGTTCTGGCACTTAAATTTTGTCTATGCTGCTAATCGGCCAGCATGTATGGTCTGCTGCTAACCAATGTGGTCAATTCAACCACATATTATTTTTAATGAATTGCAAGGGTAATTGTCCTTGTTCGGTCGTAAAACACCTTAAGGCAGGCAAGGCGATGGATTTGGTGACACGGTCTGCAAATTTATTTTGTAACAGCACAAATTACCGAAACCCTCCCATCTGGCCACCAGAAGCGGTCAACTTAGCGACCAACCAGAAAACAGTAGGGATTCTCTACAATATAACAAATATTTTTAGTAACAATCTCTCTACCTTCTCGACACATCAGCCACTCCCAGAATATTGAAACACCAATGAACACATTTCGACCACCTCCACTACACTTTCAGACAGCAAATCAGAACACACACAGAATTTATAAAATAACACGCACAGACACTCCAGACAGATTTTTTCGTAACACATCATACCATTCGTTATACATTCGACACAGACATCAATATTGTAACATCTCGTTAACTAGTTATAATACAATTATATCGTTGTTCAATATTGTGTTTGATACATTCAAAAATCAATACAGTCCACTATCCAATTGCATATTTCGAAAGAGTTCACTGGAATCCATCAAAAGGAAAGCAGTTCGAAGTCTGCGTCATATTATCGTCGCGGTAATACTCGTCGACGCTGTGACGCGATAACAGTCCTCTTGACACGAAATCTGCAAGATTGTTTGTGATGAAAACGTGCAACGAATTCTGGGGATCGGTACCAATCTGAATTTCACTACTTCTATTCGCAATGAATGTTTTTAAAAGGTGTGGTGATATTTTAATCCAGCGAAGTCTGATGCTGGAATTTGACCAGAATCTCCTTTCGCTGATATTAATATTGGTCAATAAATTTTTTGTTTCCTTGTACAACTTCACTAAAAGTCTAGCTGCGCAAAGTTCAAGACGAGGTAAACTTAACTTTTTGATTGGTGCAACCTGTGATTTTGCACGTAACAATTTCACCGCACGTTGTTGACTCTCGTTGGTGGATCAAATGTATATATGTAGATACATGCGCTAAACCTCATTGGCATCGCAAAACCCGTGGAGCTGTAGTTGTGTTGGTCGATCTGTGATAATTTTACGCGGCGTGGCAAAATTATTCAACAAATGTAACTTATTTTTAATTTCTAACCATGATTGTTTTATGATTTGGGGAACGGCTTCATCCCAGCCAGCAGCAGCTTTCCATAACTGCTGCATAACAATTTTGGCCTTTATAATCACCGGTCCAAGCAAACCGAGTGCAATTGTGCACTTTGTGATACCTTGACGTTCTTGGTAAGACATCGTCGATCCGGTAACTGAGAGAGGTGAACGCAGTTAAAATGTTAAAATTAACTGAGCGATTATGGTAAACTAGCACGATGAAGTTAAAATAAGAGCTATTTTCGCTTATCTCGTGGAATAGCTCCTTAAAAGCTTCACTTTAGTTGTCGAAATAATTTTGTCTTCCCAAAACTATTCTAGCCTTTTGTAAAAGTCAAAAAAGGTACGATTGGCTTTCTCCAGAGAAAAATACCTTGCAATTGGTTAGAACCTGACGTGGCAATGATAGAATGTTTATTCAGCAAGAAAAATTTACGATATGCAACTTTTTTTGCTAGTATTTTTTTTTTATGTCTAGCTCGAAATTGACGAGAAACAGTCTTAGTATCTGAAAACACATTTTTATGCAAGAGTTTTGCAATGGAGAAAGTGGAAACAGTATTCATCAGATATGTTTAAAAGAGATTGGAAAGTTAATAGTGGAAGCTTTGAAAGGGCAGTATAATTTCGGCAACAAAAGCGAAACATTTAAGATGCTCGACCCGTTTACAGTTATACATCCTTGAAAAAATTGCATTCATTTTTCTTCAACCTATTTCAGTTTTCTGTGTTTTCTAGTTTTCATTTCATACGTGCTCGTGTGTCTGTGAATATCAATGATTGTTTATCCGTGGTTTGTGTGTATTATATTTGTTGTGTGCATACTGTATGTTGCATTTGCAGTACAAAATAAAATACACATTTATAGAATTTTACGACATACACCTGTGTCATGGTGAAGTAATACTGTAGGAGCCGGTGATATATGATAATTTCTATTGCCAAATGTTTTTGTTTTCTTTTCGGTCATATGTACGAAATAAGGTGTCGGTCATGTATTTTTGGATTTGAAAACCATTGTATTCCGCGTATCTTCTCTTGACCTATATTTGTTAACGTAAGGAGGTTTGCTAAGTTATAGTCACATTTTTAAACGTGAAGAATTAAATAATGAAGCCTTAACACTAGATTTACGGGACACGTCAATTTGACGGATTTGAGATTTCACGAGAGAAATTACAAAAACAATTATTGTTATTTCCCAGCAACTTTTTCTCACTTTTATTTATGGAATGATACGAAAATATATCCGAATTTGTAAATACGGTAGTAATATACAATTATGTTATCTCTAACAAATCGATTTCTGGAAGGAAAGATTCAGTTTCTGGTTCACGCAAAAAAAGCCCGTAAATCTAGTGTTAAATATGTAATATAATGCCATTGCATTTTATATCCTATAATACCTTTGCTGTCTCTGAACTTTTTAAAGATTTTACTTATTTCCTAAATTGTGAAGCATTGTGCATTATAAGTGTTTCAAAATTGTTATTACACATTTTCATAAAACATTGTGTTGTAAACATTTTATAGGTATGTCGATTAATGCTGCACATAATGATATGTTTCCATACTATTATAATTGCAAGTGAAATATAGGGTAGTTAGTAAAGCTAGTTATTTTCTTTATGCAATTTATATAAAAATATTAAGAAATATTTAGAATATTGGCAAGCAAAATACACTATGAAAAAGTACGAAGCATGTTTTATGTAGAATCAATTTTTAAAAGGGCCATAATTATACCAATGGTAATTATACCTGTTGTTACCGAACAGTTATGCGATTTTCACACGTCGTGATAGATACCGTATGATGGGTGATGAATGTCAAGTGTGAATTTCAACGGAAGTGAGTATTTAGACTAGGTGTTTCTGTTTCTTTGATGTTTCTGAAACTACGTTACAATTTCTTTGGTATAAATGGAATGGAAATAATAGAAATATTATTAATCTATAATATAAATGTAAGGAAAATCAGGATAAACAGTAGTGAGCAGTCGAATCAGAAATAAATCTGGGCGGTTAAATAGAGTGAAAGCTTGTATTCTCGACTATACTTCGCAACTACTAATACAATTCTGTTGTGCCCTAATAAGCGCTCACCGTCCACACGCGAGACTAACAAAAATGTGCAAACTAGCGACACACTTATTCCACCCGGAAGCAGAATCAGCGATACGTGGCTACCAAAAACTGCTAAACTCATGCGTCCGAACTTACGATCAAATATGGTCATCCCCACCAATGAATTTATCATAAAACGATTGTATAAAAGACGCGAGAACCGCCCAGGAGGGCAGAATTAGAATTATAAAAAAGAATTAGAGAGAGAGTCGGAGAGAGCCGGAGAGCGAGGGCATCCGGCCGATAGACAAAGAAATCGAAACCTGTAAAAGCGACACTCAAATAAAGGCCTTCCTCCACTCGACGACCGGTGAATCCCTAATCTTTAAACGCTCCAGAACCCAAGTTAACCCGTATACCCCGTAAACCAGACGGGACACAACAATTCTGTCTTTCCTGAAAATCCTAGTCAAAAGGACCCCCTTGACAATATGACCCTTCTTAATCTTGAGGCAGAACCATTCCTGGGAAGGGGAAACGCAGCAGAAGACTGCAAATGGCCCACTCAAATGTTCGCTTCTTGGACTTTTCTAACATAAATAAATAGGAATAAAAATATTTTTTCTGGTTGGTTCATTAACTTATCTGTACGGAGATTTAGAAAAGAGAAGGGGCATCTATTGTGCACGCATTTCTAACCACCTGCTTTCGGAAAATTTGGATAGCATTGGAAATAACGGTTTGACCCTTGTCTTAATACAATGACTGGCTGTTTGCGACTCGCGGTGTTCGTTAATAAAATAATTTATAAATGAATTCTAAGGGCTTTGTAGCCTGTCATGTTTGCAGCATAGTAATCTTTTTCTATTGTAGATAAGATATTCTACCGTTAGAACATTCCTGTATACACAAGACCTTGCATTTCTCTGACTATAGCCCATCTTAAGAAATGTTTCAAATGAATATTTCTTACCCTCTTTCTCGGATGAGCACATCTTATGTTTGTCATATGTACAGTCCCGTCCATAAGTCACCGGACACTTACTAAAATTAGAATGCGGACTCCGAAATTCTACTTTTTACCGTAATTTCTCAAACAGTACATTCTTTTTTTGTAACAGTAACCAGTAACTGAATATTTTTAAATAAATAATTCTTTTCTAGAAGTATTTATTGGGATCATAGGAACTGTCGAACTAAAAATGAAGAAGATTGAATGATGCAATTCCTCAGCACCATGTTAGTCTCTATTTAGTAAAAAACCCTTCTTAAATTGCTTATAAATACTTAAAGAAGCTACAGATATGTTCTTTAATTAATTTTGAACTGTCGAAGTAAACCAAATGTGTATACAGAATAACATCGTATAGAATTGGAGCTGTATTTAATAAATACTTCTTTTTCTTAACATTTATTCATGTTATACATGAGCGTTTTTAACTTCGCATTCAGATATAACCGTAAAATAGATAAAGATAACAAAATATATAATAAATTCGCAATAGCAAATTGTATTTGCATGCTAATCAACATTTTGTTCAAAAAGCACAAGTGTCCGATGATTTATGGACGGGGGTGTATGTACATCTTCTCTAGGTGGACGTGCTTCCGAGATTTCAAGGTGACCTTTATTTTTTTATACGGGACTGCATGTTTTCATTTAGGTAGGTATATAGCGCATTTCGAGACGAATTCGTTGATTTATGACACTTTGGTCTTTCAAGGTAATTTAAAATCACTTACAATTAGTGACGTTTAAAACTTACCTTCGTTGTCCACTCAGAAATTTTTCTTTACCCCAGTTATTTGTCGATTTGGTCGTAAATATAAGGCAAACTGACATTATCATTTACTTTCTTGAGTTGACAAACAGGAATCTGTTGCTGGCGTGTTAGAATCCCTTCGGAAGCATCAGTATCAACGTGACTAGCATTATGTATACTGGGTTTCGACAGTGATGAAATTTACGAGCGCTCGTTATACATATGACGAAATTGTTGATACGATTCTGGTTTTGGGAGAGTATCATCGTAATTACAGGAAAGCTACAAGATTGCATCGCGATAGATTTCCAGATCGCCAGCATTCGAGCGATAGAATGATTCGAAATTGTAAACTTCGAACTCGAGTGACGAATAATTACGACAAGAAACAATTTCTGAGTATACAACGAAGACAAGTTTTGAACAGTACTAAATGACCTTGAACTACCTTGTAAAGTTAAAGTGTTATACATAAGCTAAATAAAAACATATAGTTCCGTATAAAAAAGTAAAGTTCACTTAAAATCCCAGAAGCAGGTCCACGTAAAGATTTAGGACCTCCCATATGATCCCCCATCCCGAGAAATAAAGCAAATTTTATTTGTCAGTTGTTTTTAAACGTGCTATGATTTGTGAAATAATTGTGTACGAAACTTTAACTGGGGCAGTCTGTACGAAGATTGAACATTTAAGGAAAGAATTACATCTGAATATTCTCTATGGTTGCTTCATAGTGTACGAAGATTATAAGATAAGTCATTATACATATTTATATGTATACTCATTTTGCATATGATTTTCAGTACTACAAATAGATAAACCTTCAAAAGAAAGATCACCGCCCAAGCTGCATCGTTTGTTTTAGTCAATCCTTGACCCGGATGATCTGCAAAAAAACTGTAAGATAATAAAAGATCCAATAGAACACTTTCACCTGTATTCATCTTCCTTCGTTTAGTACGATTTTCACGTATTAGTCAGATGGCGTGGTGCAACTGAAGTTCAACTGGCATGCTTTGTTGTAGTATTAAGGTGTGATTTCACAAGTTACGTCATGAATCATTGCGTATTTCATTGTGGCCGATTGTATATACACATATGTACGTCTTGTATATGTGTATACATACCGATTGTATGTACACATGAAAAAGTTGAATTGCTTCGTGTAATCGATTTCCATTGACTCCGACTTTACACACACTATAATATTACTAACTCATAAGCTCATTCATTCTCAGCACTCGTTTACAAAAGATCTTTAATATACAATACATTTCTATCAAACGGTGCATTCACTCTTTATCCTGTGACATATTTTTATACAAACTTTGCTTATTAAAATAACTTTCCAACAAAGAGCAATTATTTGCTACCAAAGTTGTGCATTTCTCAATTCGTTGTAATGTATTTCTGTAATATTCATTGATTCTTAACATTGATGTATGGGTAGTTGATTTTGGTAAATAATAGACTTTATCCTGAGAAAAAAATGATGTTACTTTCTTACATTATACATCTAAACTTTGCGTTCAGATTCATTGCTTATCTTGTTTAATACCTTTTTTTTTATTTTATTTTATTTATTTTTTAATAATGACAGAGCTCTAATTACAATTTGATGTTATAATTTTTAGGTACTGTAAAGTATCACGCACTTTATGCAATAAAAGGACATGAGAGTTGAAAATTCTAATTCTTTATTTTTAGAGAGCTACATTAGTTAAATATATTTACACATAGCCCTGTTCGTCGCTAAATGTGTATAGAAATAATTATTTAATAAAAAATTAATTAAATATGAAAAATTCATTTTCATTGTCGAAGTTACCTCTAAAATATTATAAATTTTTATCAAATTGCTACGTTGATAGAGGTAAATATTATTACTTAAATGTAAATTCGGACCTCGTTTATGATATAAATTATTTATTTAAATACGTCTTACATTTATTATAAATATAGATTATGTTACGAGATATATTCATTCTACATATATTAGAATTTATATACTTACTCTTTGTGATTGTTAGTGATTTTCTATGTTCTAGGTTTGTATACATATATTATGAAAAATTTTAGCAAGATTAATATTCTTAGAATAGCCATTTATTTTATTTGTACCATGTAAACATTTTTATTGACACTTCGTACTAAACGTATAGCACCTTTTTTACATTTCCTCGTTATATTTAAGGAATTTGAAGTTACAAGAATTATAGAACAGCATTTGAAAAGAAGAAATTATCGATTGGAAAGATCACTTGCTTCCACTGGTTATGCGGTAACTGCACTCTAACGTGCTTTGGGCAAGAACTGTCATAATAACGGCCCCATAGCTCTTATTGAGATTGCATAAACTGATGTATTTATATAAAATAATATTACTCATATATTAATATATGTATATGTAACAATAATGTAATAACGATTTGTAACGAATACGTTTTACAGGGAAAGGAAAAAATAGAAAGGGAGAAAAGCAAATTGGGAGAAGGTAGAAAAATTTATTCGTGTATTGTATAGTGACTGTTATATAGAATTGTAAAAATTGATATTTCTGTTTTCACGATATACATATGTACAAATCACGTTGAGTTACAAGACAATAAAGAGTGAATGCATGTTTGGAAGTTCTTAAAATCAGATTAATCAGTTCTATTTAATATCTTCGGTAAAGATTTGGATTATATGGTTGTCTATAATCTGAATCGTCGGGTCCAGGTGGATTAGCAGCAAGAGCTCGTCTAATAGCTTCTGGAATCGGAGGGGGAGTCGGCAAATGCGCACCTTGAGGATGGAAACCATTTTCATCGGCCGTATATTCTACAGTAATAGGGGTTCCATCCGGTGCAGAATAAGAAAATCTACCTTGAACAACCTACGAAATTATACGTAGATACAAAGTAAAAATTTGTACTATTTTACAACACATATATTATTAATTTTGTACTTAATTCAAATTAATTTTACTAAAAATAAGTAGTAAATCGTTATCAGTGGTAACCCTTAAAAAGATTAAAAATAAAAAATTAAAGATTTTAATTTGGTATTTAGACTGTAGTATTAAATTAGTATGCACAGAATGTAATATGAATGTTCCTACTATATTTCATTCATAATTTATAGTAGATGCTTATATAGCTAGTGTGACATGTATATGTTTCTCTGAAAAGTTTTTAATTTTTATTGCATACAGAACGATGATATTAACGTTCCTTAAAATTATTATTTAGTTCGTACATCCAATACAAGTTTTATTTTTTCTAAATTGAAGATTATAGTTTATAGAGCTACATATATTGCGTTAAATAAATATAAATATGTACAAGTATAATTACCTGTTATAATAATAAATTATTACCTCGCTTTGTCCTTGTGCAGTACCTTGTGGACGTCCACTTTCAGCAACTGAAATTCCGTTTTCCGTATCGTAGCTAAACGTATAAGTTCCGTCTGGATACGTATCTTTTTGTTGGCTACGAATAGCTATAAACCTCCCAGGACTGCTGAAATTTAAATACAATTCAATCGTACTTAAACTTTAACAATTACTTACCAAAGTTTTCATAAAGTTTTGTTTATATAAAAGATATACATTTGATGTTTTGAAAAAAAAAAATATATTATACTATTAATTTTAAGAAAATTGCTATACGATTAATATAAAAGAAAAAGTTTAGAAAAGGGTATTCTGCTTATCTGTATCAGATAACTTTGTAATATTACGTTGCAAATAATGTTTTTATAACTTGAACGTGTAAAATTCTTTATTATTACGAAAAGATTATTCAGTTTTTATTAAATATCTAGTCGAGTGTGAAATAATAACGAATTGTATAAAAATGCGTTAAATAGAATAATACTCATCTAGAACATATTCAACAGAAAAGAACATACTTGTACTGAGGCGTATACTGTGGTTGTATTGTCGGTTGTTGGAAGTTTGGCCTAGGCGTTGGCCGATAAGCATTTTGATTTGGAAAACCACGATATCCACCGTATTGTCCTGCAGCGTAGCCAAACAAAACAAACGCCAATAACTGCAATCATATGATTTTAGTCATTTTAGCGTTCAACTTGACGTTTCAAACAACTGTTACAAATGTTGTTATGCAAATATTATTTTAGTTTGTTAAAAATGAACTCATAGTAAATTTGTAATGTACAAACACTAAAAATATTATATCACTATAATTTTATTTACTATCATTTTATATTTTTGCAATTCATACGTAGTTATTTAAATGCTCAAATCATTGGTGCATAATAATATTAGATACGATCGTAATTAGACATAAGTATTATATATACATGTACAATTATTATCCAAATGATTTCGGAATTATTCAAGATGTCTGTAGGGGTTGACGATATTTTACATGAAACAAAATTTGTATTAATTAAACAGTGACACAAAACAAATTTCTTTTGTTCAGAGATGCATTGTAAAAACAGAAAAGAAATAGAGAAAAAATATTCGTAAAACAATATAAATGAATTAGGAATAACTAAACATTTAAATTATAAAACATTGAATGAAGTTACATAAACTAATTACATTATGAAAACAAGTTAATATAATTGAAATTGATTTATGTATTAATGTTTATAATCGTGAAATATTATCGATCAACGATTCTACTTAATCTAGTAAATCTCATCTTCACTTTAATTTTTGACACTGATATGTTGATACGCGTGTACAACAATCACTCACTAAGTGCTGCATGATGATGGTTCTTGTGTGACGTCGGTTTGTACAAGAATTGAATCTGCAGTACCATGTACTAGTACTGCCGGAATTTATATGAAGACGCTCAAGATGATTTTCCCTTCCCATTCCATTTAACCATTCTCCTCATAGCATCTCGCCCTCACAATTCTGCCCCACCTCAGTGCTGTTGTCAAACACCTTACATGATAGAATGAATGTTACCTTGCACGAATCTTTCAACAACAAGTGTTCATCGGTAGCAATTAATTTGTCACGTATTGAGTTTACTCGAACATACATGAGTAACTATGTAACCGAAGTTATTGTGCATAGCACGTGGTGCAAAATTAATAGATTTTGTTCGCAAAGTTAAATTTACTTTGTCAATTTTAATTCGAGTTTATAAATAAAATGTACAAGTCCTTTTTTGTAACTTTTCAAAGCATACATGTTTTCCAAATCGTTTAATACATATATAACATTTAATAACATATCTGGGTTGTATATACATATCTAGGTTGCTCTCTTCTGTTTAACAATGTTCAACATTATGATAAATAAATGTAATAATTAGAAAATATATGAAAGTATATTAATAAATTAATGTACATATAATGATACATTTTAGATAAAAATTTGTTATAGGTATATATCATCATGATGAACGTTACAATTTGTATGTACATGCGTGTTGTAAGGAAATGGTATTATCGGGTTTTATTTCGTTATATAAAAATTTTTTTAAACAAAATGTTACACTTTGTATCCCCATTTCCATGGCGGTCTTTAAAACGGGTTCAAGATTCAAGTTGTAGCAAAAGGTCGTCCCAGGCTGTGAAAGATTGTAACCTTACTTTCTAGCAGATCTTTTTCAGCTTGTGAATTTAGCTCTTCAATCTTTACTTATACAAAATGTATATTTTGTTTAAATTAAAAATAAATGACGTGACAATAAGGAATAAAAGAGGTTGAAGTGATTTTTGATACTCAAAAACTATTCGAGACCCCATGTACATATGTTTCATATAAATCCTCAATGTTCACGAAGTAATCTTTGCTGAACTGATGGATTATATGTATGAAAATCAAATTCTAAATTGATGGTACAATATCTATTATTGTATAATGTATTTGATTATGTATATAATGTATTTATATTGAACTATTGTATTTTATCTTATTCATTTGTATATGTCTTGTTCGTGTACAATATATTTGTTTATTTTTACATATACCTACGCAGTTAATTTTAAGTTAATTTTAAATATATTGAAAATAGGATCAAAACTTATTGAATAATACCAGCAAATACGCTCTTACATTCATTGTACGTCTCTTATTCCCTGTAGCTGGTGCAATCATATTACTTTCAAGCAAGACCACACCCGGAAGTTTATTCTGTGTATTATTTTATTTTATATGTAGGAGTTATTTAACGTATAAAAGGGAAAATATTCTATTTTACATTTATCATGTATTGTCTTGCATTCTAATTTAAATTAACGCATAATATTAAAATCTGTATATTACAAATATTACGAAGAAAATTATTGTACAGTGTGTTTTACTAAAAATAAAATTATAAAAATATGTGAAAAGAATTGAGAAGATGAAATTTTTGTGAATTATTAAAAATTTTAAATAAATTGACCATATTTTAACACATTACTAATCGTTGGGTAGACTATTCTATGTTAATAATATTTCATTCTTATACTGTTTTAAGAAATTTTTTTTGAACGAATCATCGTTCAATTTTACATTATTCATTTTTTAAAGATAGGATTCTTTATCAATTTTTCTAGAAATCCTTTCAACAATCTTGGATATTTATTCAATTGTAATTTGTTTGGTTGGTAATATGTTAATACACCTAGCAACATAAAACTTTTTAATAAACTGTTGTGATGACAGAAAAACCAAGATAAGTTATAAATTATCGACAAATCATTTTTTAATTAATTTGTACAAATGTATCTCTAGCTGTGTCTTCTAAGAAGAAACATAGAACAATGATATCTTTAGGAGAAGAAAAGACGTATGCGGTAATGTATAAATTCATTCAAGTTTCAACGACGCTTCTATATTGCTTTATAATATATGTACTACGAAGAAAAGGTGTTTTATATATAATATATGTAAAGTATGTATAAATTATAGTAGTATCAGTGACACGTTAAAAGCTACTTTCTGAATAGGTATTATACAAATTTTTCATTTATAATTCACTTACTGGAATCTATAAAACTTTTGTTAAAAATTTCGATTACTCAAGAAGTATGAAATTATTCATTTAAATCTTTTAATATCTACGTTTGTTATCCTCCCGCTACTTTTTCACCGCTTAATTAGTCTCTAACTATTTACAAAAATTTTGAAATTATAAGTACTTCAGAAATACTTACATTCATATTATGTACTTATTTAATTGCTCAAATTTTTTTGAAAGTTTATTATAGTTTATGTCAAATAATTTGTGATCGTTGAATCCATTCCTTTATTGGGTTAATATAAAAAAGATTAGAGAAGAATAAGAAAACGTGAAAGATCTGCATTGACTCATCGAAGTAACTGCATGGAAGGGAAGATCCAAGCGGATTCAGAATTGTGTATAGCAGTTCAGTTTGCATAATTTCTAGCTACATCGCTGATCTGGGAGGACCCCGAAGGTATGCGCTTCTATCTGTACCTTTATGAGACTCGAAGCTTTACTTGAGATGATGGGGCATTCCTAAGCTGACGTGGTTAATAAAACGATAAAGGTCAGACTGGATTCAAGTAATCCTTGAAGTCTAACTGCCACACCACATAACTTAGAATCATCTTGATTAAATCTTACAATCGGATAATTTTATTGGACTAAATGTTTCTAAACATTGTAAAATTATATCCTATGGTTGAACTTGTCAGTTGAAGCAATTGTTTAGCTTCTTAACTCTTTGTTATTCGTCGTGCATATAATACCATACGTAGCAAAGGGTAAATGTACCTTTATAAGTTAGATCTGATATTCCAATTAGTGCACGGTGAAAGGAAGGAATTTAACAAATGTATACAAATATAACAAAGTATATACTTATTTTAAAAAGTTTTCTTATTAATCTAAATGATAACATAGAGGAGTTATAGACAGGAAGACCCATAAACTTTGTTATATGTATAAATTATTTCTAAACGCGAGAAAATTCAATATGTTGATTGAATTTTTTTTTATAGAGATTAAAAATAATTATATTATTTTCATTATTATTTAATTAAATATTCTATTTTAAATTTTGATTTTATTGTACTTCTAATCACAGATTACTATTATGAAGATAAAACATTCAATGTTTCTAATATTGCATTTTGTATAACTTTTTACTCATCTTTTAGTATATTTTACACTTGAAACAGAAAAAATTAAATAGATGATAATTTTATGAATCTAAAATTTTCCATATCTTAGACAATTCGAATTGTTGTACCTGGAATACCAATTTTAGGGATTTCAAAGGAAACTAATAAAGCATAGTACAATATAATCGTCCAAAACGTCGTGCATTTCTACAATTTTTATTATTGGTATAACTGTGCACGCCCAAGAGTTGAAACTCGTACATAATTTAAGAAAATCAGGGATTATGACTTTTATTATAATGTTGAACATCAAAATTCTGATTTATTCGTATTGCGTATTTTCAACCGCAATGTATACATAAAAATTTCAACGAAAGAAGAATTAATATTTTTTAATTAAAATTACATAAAAAAGATACTAATCTTAAATAAATATTCTTTTTTTTAATTTTATTTACACAACTAAATTCCTTGTTTTGTATAGAAGCCAGCAACCTCTACGTATATGAATCATTTTCATAAATTCAGTAGTTTAAAAAATATTGTGGCTAATGCGTTTATTAATACTGTTCTTATAATTGATTCATACTTTTAAAAATTGTATATCAGTTTGTATTCCCACACTATCCGTATTTTATAGGCACAATCATTCCCATCATTCTGCGTATATACTCTATTAATATAAACTTTTATGAAACAAATATTTACAGTTCATTTGTGTTGGATATATGTATATATGTACGCTGATAATTTAAGGTGTCTCTCAGTTTTTGGATACTGAAATACAGATTTTTTACAATTTCTCTCTTAATCTAAAACTAAACGTCATTGCGTATATATTTCAGGAACTACAAAAGTATAAGAAGACAATTCTCGTTAAGTATTTCGGAAGTTCGAATAAAATTAAAAGAAAAATTTAAATAGGGTAGGTATGAAAAAAGTATAACTCTTGGAAAATTAATAAAATATTTTACTAATTTATGTGCCATTATGTAAGCATAAATATTTCTTTGAAATAGCTTGTAAAATATTTCTAGCTCTATTCTATAAATATTTCTTTGAAATAGCTTTGAAATATATTTTTAGCTTGCTTCGACAATTTGGGCTACTTGTGACTGTATACGTATAATATCAAAATTGTGGCTGAGCAGCATTTTATAATGCTAAATATTATATATATACATGCGTTTACTCTTTGTACGAAGTTATTCATTGATTAACAGCACAACGGTTTTATGCAAATAATAACACATATTCTACTTACCTTCCAAAAAATTTATTTTAAAGTATAGTCACCTTGAGTACTCATATGCGGTTGTTATTATGTAATTATAGTCATCCTAAAAAATTTGTCGTAACGTTACTTAGTTTTCAAGCCATCCGAAGAAAAGTAAAAAGAAATTTTAGAATCTCTTTCTCTCATAGTGTTGTTATGTAATGTTAGAAAAAAAAAAATGCAATGTAGCATCATTTTCATTTACGTTTTTATTATAAATATTATAGAAAATATTCAAAATTAAGAAAATAACTCTATAATGTATCATATTGCGATATTAAAATTTCCTACTTCCTTTTAATTGTAATTAATTGTCGTTTGTTGCATCATACCAATAAGTTTGTTTTAATGATTTTGACCAATGCGTATAGAAATTGGGAAATGTAATAGAATTCAATGCCGTTCTTTTCGTCATTTAATCGTATAGAATTGTCAAAGGTTCATGAAGAACATATTTGGTAAAAGATTCACAGGAGAGATGAATCAAGTTATGCCAATACGATAGAATGAGACAATAAAGCTGATTGGTTATAATCATAATAAAAGCATCAATTGTGTAAGTATAAGTATGAAGATGCTTTAGTTTCACCATATACAAATTATGAAATCTAACTGGCATTTAGATGACACCTTCGTTTGTGCTCTGCCCTTCTTTTCTTTTTTGTTATAGCTGATGAAATATGAATGGAATTCATGCTGTCATATTCACGCCCAGCGAATTATCTACCTGTAACATCATTCCTAACTAGATTTGCATTGGTAGTTAAGTAGCCGTTGTGTTTCATATTTTACACTTTTTCTTATGCTGCTCAGCTTCTTTGGTTTTATATACTTTCACTTCATTCGAATTAATGGACAAAAACAACATATAATTTATTTCTATCCAGCGAAACTACATTTATATCTACTACTGGTTTTATAAGTTTATATATGTATTTCTGCGTTTTATTCGCCTCGTCTATTAATGTTGTTCTACTTACAAATACTTAAAACAAAATTCTATTGAGTATTTGTAAAATTTCAATGATTGTTCTTCACAGAAAATACGATATTGGTTGGAATTTATTTATGCGTAACATTAAATTCAATGTTTCAGAACAATTATAATATAATAAAATTGTAATAAAATTATACATAGTAGGGATACCTTTTGCATTAATTAAATTCCAATCTTTACAATAAAAGATTAAACATTAAACATATTTTCACATTCAAAGAAATGTTTTGATATCTTAATATGTACATATACATACCTATCTAAAATACACAGAATAGCAACAAATAATAGTTATGAAAAAATTACTATAAATTATGAACTTATTTTCAAGAAATTAGTGTAGACGAAAGAAAACATTACACATCCATTAATTTAATAATAAAAAGTTATATACAACAAACTATACTGGAACGGAATATTACGCGTGATTTTCAGATTTGTTTCTTTACAGTTCATTTTTGTCTTGTTTGTAATATTTGTCTGTTAGATCTTACTACTTGAAACAAATTTCTTCTGACTTTGATTTCTTTAACGAACGATATTTTCCCATTCATGTAAGATATGAAGTGTTATATCATTTTTTGTTGAAAAAAGTATTCAGAGGAATGCATAAAGATTGTATCTATGCTTTTTAAAGTTTGAAACAATCGGTGGAAATATTGTATGCCAATGGTCAACTATTTCTGAGTTATATCCAAAGTACAAAATAAAATTATTAAAATTATTAAACAATAATATGAATCAATTGTATTTGTGTCCTCCTACTATCAGTGGACAAAGTATTAAAGAATATGTATCTGTTGCTTATTTTTTGAGAATAACGCGTTTCTGGAGTATTCGTATTTGTATAATCAACCGACAGTCAAGATATAACGCAATCTGATTAAGAATTATGTTTCTAGCGATTGTTTTTCAATCTGTACACGTCTGTACGGAACTGGATGTTTCACATGTATAAAGAGATATCAAATCAAGAAATGTTATAAACTACTCCTTAGGAAAATTGTCCGCGCTTTTTATTTTCAAGATCTACTTTAAAAATAGAAAATGTTGCTATATTTCTAACAAAAACTAAATTTTCTCGAACTATTTTATTAGCATCCATTAATATTATTTCATAGTGACTTACAAAGTAATCCAGCTTACTTGTTTAATAAGAACACTACATAACTATTTCTAAATTATAAGCTTTTAGATATGCAAGCGATACTCCATTATTTTTAAATAAATAAGACAATTTCTCTTTGTAATTTTACAAAAGCTAGTTATATACAAAGCTATGGGAAAAAATGTATATAACTGTTTTCGATTGCTTCATGGTATTTTGTAATTAGTATAACATTTCCAATTGCGTTACACAGGGTGTGGCAAGATGGATGGTACGACTTGCAATCAGCAAAAGAAGATTTTATATGAAAAAGTAGATTGAAAAGTGGTGAATAGAAAACTTACGAATTTGTTAATTTTCATAAGAAATAAACTTTGAAATTAATCAAGCATGCTCGATAGATTTTAGGAGTTTTCTTAACAGCTAAAACAATATTCACAGCCTACAATTAAAACGAAAATCATGAATCATTATGTATGATGAATAATGAAGCATTTCGGGGTACGAAATTTAATATAAAAATGATATGATCGATAAGATGATACACAAGATGCGTCGAATCCTTTTACCAACATTCATGCGATGGGTCGGTCGGTCGAACGTTGTGCAATGGACAAGAGACCGATGATTTGCTTTCACTGACTCACCTTTAACGTGATATTACGATTACCATTAACATTAATCCGACTGGCATTTCGGTTATTCTTCCTAAAATCTCACACCTATTAAACCTATATAATTTGTCAGCATTTAATCACCCCCTGTAGTATTGACGCGTAAAGTAATAATATCAATGCAACAGGCAAACGATGTAGTAGGTCTTTAGAATCACTCCGTACTGTATACACGCTCATATACAATGATATATAAACGTTTCTGAATAATTATAATTTGAAAATTTTATAGAATTTTATGTTGTACGAGATTCAAAAGTATAGATTAACATAGACAAGTAAATGGTAGAACAATTCGTGAAGAAATTTATAAACATCAATACGTTATAAGCAAAGTATCAATATTGATATGGATAAAATACATATATCGAAATATAATGTACTTTAATATACTCGTATTATACTTCGATTACCACATTATGGTAAAAATGCACTGAAACACATGCTACATAGAAAATGATATATAAAATTACATAAACATTTGAAACTTCTGAAAAGTTATTTCAATTTTCATTTTATAGAGATTTTTATTTACAGCATAAGAAAACTCTTTTACGAGACCACATTTCCACAATCATTTCTCACTTAATGACCAGAATGGCTAAAATATAAAGGAAACTTGATGAATGAAAAAGTATTAAATTGTATAAACATTTTAGAAGAATAATTATATTTTTTATACTGAAATGCATGTATGTGTTTTCAATCGTTTACGAATAATTGACTACATAATTTATCAACAAGGGAAGGAGTAGAAATATTTGATATTTCGTAAGTGTAATTTGAGAAAAGTCATATATTAATGATATTAATAAAAAGAAAAGTACAGAATCTTCCAAAAAGCTTTTCAATGATACTGCTGAATTTTATGAACAAGTGCTGCTTTGCAATGACAATAACATGCTTAAGGCAAGCGATCCGTATTGTTATAAAAAGAGGGCAGCATTAAAGTGAATTTGAAATGTTAATAAATGGAGATGACATTGGTGATGAATTTCAATGTACCTATCAGTGTCCATGTTCATTTTACACTTGGGGAATTGATGTCCATCCAATTTTCTTTAAATATTTTGAAAGAAAATTTATACAGAACGTGCTAGGAAATTAATTTTGTAATTATTAGAAATTGGGTCCTCAGCATTGATTTCAATAATCTTGAAGTATATTGTCAATGTTAATATACCAGACAATATTTTCCTTTCTATATGTATAATTTCCTTTATAAAATAGTTCTTTCAATATTGAATATGATATCGAAGTTTAAAACTTAACGTCTTTCTATTTCAGTGGCTGGCCTGTGACTTAAACTCAAAATCATTGAAATCGGTTAAATTTGATCGTATGTTGTAACATACATATCTTAGTTAGCAAACACCACACTGTTGTTTATAGAAATAAAATGGCGCTTTTTGACAACACATCTCCAGGTCTAAAGAAAGGTGGAATAATGTATATAAAGTTGGTAAAAATGACTAAACTGTACAATTATAATATATCTGTAATGATATTTTGAAAACTAAAAGAATCTAGCGGTAACATTTATACAGAAAAGTTATTTAAAATGTTAACCTTGACAACGTATTTGAAGCTCATTAAAATCGGTTCTGATGACCGTTTTCTCAATAATTACCATTAATTTTACCACATAATTTTTCTTTTCAACAAGATAATGTTTCACTATGTAAGACAATTATTATTTAATAATGGACTGTACATAACATGGTAGATACTTTGAAAACACTTCAGCAGAGTTCTGTCTGAAACTTAATTGAAAGTATCCGATGTCAATTAGATAAATAAAAGTACGAAAACATACAACTATCAGAACACAAGAATTGTTGGAAGAATAGTACAAAATTAGCAATGAAGTAAGAAAAAAAGTTAAAACATTAGTAATTAAATAGGTTCAATAAACTATTGAAAAGAAATACTAAATTATACTAATTTAATATATTGTTGTTACTATCATATGCCAATACCTTTGTCCTGGAATGAGGTGCAACACGGGAAGTCACCAATGCAGCAAGCATGACTAAATAATAATTGCTTCGGATATACATAAGATAGAAACAATTTCCTATATATTTTCTGTACAATAAAGAAAACATCAATAAATTATCCTTGATAAAAACGACGAACAATTGAAGCCGGAAGATTTATTTGCTATTCAGTATTATACAAAATCACATATTTAATTTTACATTCAATACACAATAGCAATCGTGTTATTAAGGATCATAAAACAAAAAACATATAGTAGTGTATATTACTATGGTGGCTCTTATTTTTAACTTTTAAATTTTTTTGCAGTCCCCATGCCAAAGGACAGTTCCAATTAATAAAAAGATAATCTATGCAAAATTTGAGTTCGATCGGCTAACGGAGAAACGTTCCACGGGTCCTTAAACATTAAAATAATATTAAGAAATATTTCGGTACGAGATGATTATTAAATAAACAAAGTTTTCAAAAAAAAAAAATGAAAAAAGGTCAGGAGTTTTTTTTTTTTTATTTTTAAAATTAAAATGTGTTTTGATAAATTTTTATTAATCAAATCTAAAAAATATATCTTTTTTATTTTTGACCCTAAAGGAATATTTTTTTTTTAAATAAAAGCTTTTTCTAAAAAGTCGGAAAATTGTACAATTTTTGCATATTATTGTAATGAAAATTGATAAATGATGTGTAATAAGGAAAAATAAAGTGAAGTGAAAAATGAACTGTTTATCAAATTCTTTTTATTTTAATTTTTATTTATTCACAAATGTTGGTTATTCACAAATTAGGTCATAAGGATTTATTGCAAAAGGTTACGTTTTATGCAAAACGTCATATTCCTCATTTCTGGTAAATTATTATACTCCCGCGTTAATTTAATTCTTCTTTATGTCCAATCATTAATAATAAGGTCTTCTAATAAGAGCGATAGATTTTTCAATTGTCACAGCCGCCATGTTTGTTGTTTTATTGTCAGAGTCTCCTAATATTTGTACAAATTAGTGTTTGACATATTATCAAGGATAGATATTCAGTTGTTCAACGTGTTGAAATTCTTAAAATTTATTATCAAAGTTCTATATTGAGAGAATAAATAAAATAAAAATATAATTAAAAGAATTAAAACATAAAATTAAATTTATTACAAAGTTCTTGTTTAGTTCTGATTCAGTTTTTGTTCAAATCATCTTTAGTGATGAAGTTCACTTTTGAATGGATGGCTTAATAAACACAATTATTAATAAACACAATTGCTGAATTTGGGGAGATGCTAGTCCTCAATCAGTAGTCGAGTGATCATTGTACCTAAAGAAAGTTACTCTTTGATGTGGTATTTCTGCTGATGGAGTCATTGGCCCCCACTTTTTTGAAAATGAAGGTGCGGTTGTAACTGTTACTGGTAAGAATTACCGTTCGACGATTTCATCTTTCCTTTGACATGAATTGTATGAATTTGATTTGTCTGAAATGTGATTTCAACAAGATGGTGCCACGTGCCTTACTTCTACTGCAATTATCGCTTTATTCAGATCAAAGCTTAATGATAGGATTACATCGAGAAATGTGGCTGTCAACTGGCTATCGAGATCTTGTGATTTTACGCTATTAGACTTCTTCTTATGAGGCCATTTTAAGTCTCTTATTTATGTCCACAATCCACAAACTGTTGATGATCTCAGTGCAACGTAATTTATGTGCCAAAGTCATCGAAAATTGGGCTTGTCGTATTCACTCCACCAAACGCAATTGAGGTAGTCATTTATGTGATATTATATTTCATGTATAATGCCATCGAATGTACTTTAAAATAAAGCAATGAATACTAGATTATCTTTCGCACTTTTTGTTTCATTTCAATTCAAATTTCTATCGCCTTTATTGGAAGACGCTATATATCACATTAAAAAGTGATGGTTGAGTATTTCAACTTTAAATTACTGAATAATTAATACTCCCTTAAACATTACGTTTAATATCAAAAATATAGCAAACCAACTTTGTATAAATAAACCAATAAAAAAACAACATTGGAAATAAACAAAGATACTATTTGATAATAATACCTGAAAGTAAATGTGTACGGCCCGTTGAAATTAAATTGAAGATATGAAATTAAGTTGAAATAATTAAAAAAACATTGGTTATATATTTTCTGAAATATTTGTTTACTGTAAGCTTATACAGTGTAAATAAAATATTATAAGTTATTTTTTTATTATCTAACAGATTATTATTGCGTCACATACTTTGTTTAATTATTTTGATAAACAACCCTGGCGCAAATTAACGGCTGTCTCGCTGATTCGGGGTATGGATGATTAAGTCATCATATCCATAATAGATGTGGGTTTATTTAATATAAAACTCTGTATTTTTAGATATGTGAATTTATTAGGTTCTTTTACTGAATATTTTGTTTGATGTGTTTAGGTATGTATATGGTACTTGTAGAATTTTTAGTTAGAATCTCTCGGCGTTGTGTGGTACTGCCGATTTATAAAAAATAGTGTAATGTCGGGGTCTCTATATCCATCAAGTAGTAACAATAGCAACGAGGAAAATAAGAGAGCGCCTTGGCTATGGTAGTGTCCCGGTTTGCTATACTAGAAGGGACGTGGATTCGATTCCTGTTTGGTCCCTCGTATTTTTCCTCTGTTACTACAATAGTATGGTGTAAGTGTGACCGTCTTTGACGAATTCAATGATCCTGTCCCTTACCCCTTTGGGCAATTCTAAACCAAGAACATACCGCCCACCTTGGAATTTCCAGATGGCAGAGTGGTGATATGTTGTAGTGATGAGGAGGAAGTCTGGTCCAAGGGGGTTGATTTTGATGCAATGGTAACCTACTATGTTTCAACGAGGCACGTAATGACTTTACGACGCGGTAATTGCTATTGAGAAGTATATGCATGAACACTAGAAAGGCATATTGTCTGCAAACGCAGCATTTCTATGACAATATAACACTTTTTGAGTTTTGACCTTTAACGGAGAGGAAAATTAATTATCGAATGCTTTCGAAAAAGGGGCACATGAAAATAGCGTAGATGTTCGTCCGAGCCATAAAGTCAAAAGCCTAAAAACTGATAATGTTTAATTGTACATTGTAGTGAAATTTTACATGAAACACGAAAGGGGCGCTCAAAATAATGAAGTATTACTTAACAGTTATTAAAATGCTAATTGCTGTAATTATGTCAACAACATATTATTATTCAAATTACGAGTATTTTCACAACTGTAGTTGACATGGAATAGATTATGAAGTAACATTATGTGTAAAATACGTAGTTCAAAAATGACTATAACGTTCATATATATGTTATATATACATATACATTATAATAAAGTATAATATGTAAATTAACAGAATTTATTGCTCCTGTTTGCGTATCTTTTTCTTTTCTTCTGTTGCACTCTTCTTTTCATTTCTTAATTCTGTACCTTGCTTATATATTAGTCTGAATAAATATAGTATTCACATAACGTGTAGATTCATTATGTGCAAGAAACAAGATGCAATAACTGAGATTACAGGATATGGAGAAAGTACATATATATAATATATATAATAGTCTAGCAAGATTAGCAGTAGTCTTCCCGTATTATGGTTTATATAAAGCAAAATATTAGATTTCGTGGCAGGCTTTTAAAATAATATTAGCAGGATCAGTAAACTGATATTATATTTGGCAATACAACATAGAAAAGCTAGTTGAAGCAATGTATTTAAATTAAAATTCTTCTTTATAATACTAGAAGGTATTTTTATTATTCTGTTATATTCTTTACTTTATATATATTTAAATTTGAACTAGAAGAACTTTATTACATTTACAACATGTATGTATGTATGTAACGTCAAAAGTGTTTGCAAGCAATTGGAATATTTTCAAAAACCTATTACCTTGAATATCTTCATTTTAAAATGAACGATCTTATTTCCATGTAATTTTCGAATATATATTTAAAATAATTCTTTAAAAAGTGATTATTTGCTCAAAGTTTACCAGATATCAGAGAATGTAAATTTTTCATTAATTTAAGACAAAGCATTTTGAACGAAGCTATTAATTATTTTAATCAGTAAAATTGAATTAATTTCTGTGATTTTATTTGCAACGGAAATTTCCTGAATTTTTATTTGTTTTAAATCACGTTCTAATTTGACAAGTAAGAAAAATTGATTAATAGTGGACAATACAATTTTAACGTAAATTTGATGACGAGTATCAAAGATTTTATTAATTGACTTTCGAAGTATTTCATTGTAACCGACAATAAATCTTCGATCTAGTGTGGTGACTTAAGGTTGTAAAGGCATCGCTTCCTCTATGTTGTATTGTCACGATTTATTCCGCATGAGCTTTCCCTAGTTAGAACACGTGTCTTGTTTATTAGTATCTTCTATAAGGTTCCTCTTCTTCGGGATGAGCTGCGTTGTGAGCCAGAGCACGTTGTATTGCCACTGGTATCGGTGGTGGTGTTGGTAAATGAGCTCCGTTAGCTTGAAAACCATTTTCATCAGCAGTGTAAGTAACCAAAATTGGCGTACCGTCTGGTGCTGTGTAACTAAATTGACCTCGTACAGACTCGATTTGATTTGGCCTAGCAAATTTAGGCGTACCTTGCTCTGCTACAGATATGCCATTTTCTGTGTCGTAACTACAAGAAAACAAGTAATTTATAAATATTACTCTTGAGTATTCATCTATTAATTTTCTATGAAATGACAAAGTTATTATATACGATATTACATTTATGATCTCTCTCTCTCTCTCTCTCTCTCTCTCTCTCTCTCTCTCTCTCTCTCTCTAGAGTTCTTTAGAATTCTCTAGAAAACTCCAATAAATCTGTAGCAGAAAAGTACTTTACTTGTAAAATATCAAATCCATTATAACTTTATTATTAAAATGTAGAAGAATTTAATATTATTTGACATTTTTTATTTTTTAGCTTTACATTTATTCCACCAATTTGAATTGTTATGGTAAATCAGAAAGGTTCAGTGCTCTTTTTACCTCAGATTGTAATATTCAAAATTTATATCCTCTTTCTTCTTTCTTACGTATAAATATATCGTAATATGTTATAATTAAATGTATTGTAAAAGGAATTATATGATTGTTCAATTATTTTGTTTCTATCAATTATACTTATAAAGAACCGGAACAAGAGGTAAAATGCCTATCAGCGATGATATTTGTATATTAATAACAAGATTATCGCTAATCATAAAAACTGTTTGTACGCAGGGGTTAAACACAAGCTATGTATTTAAATGTTTTACATGTAAATGTATAGAGATCTATGAACTGTTAAATCATGAGACTAAAGTTCCACCTCCAAGGTGTAAGATAACTTTTTCGATTCATTAAACGGCACATGCCATAGGAGGGGGCCAAGTTCTAGACATAGTATTCAGTTTGTACAATAAATAGACAGTAGCTACTAAGTAGGTAGGTAGGTCGATCGTAATTATTCTATTGTGCAATGTATTATTGCTAACTGCGCAGTTGACTAAGACGATGATTAACATCAAAGCTAATTATATATCTTTTCACAGCTGAGTATCCTGTAAGTTCTTCCTCTCCTTCTTCTGCTACCTCTCCCTTTACCCTTCCGCACTCTCAATTTTAAATTTGTATTTGTTCCTACGTTGCATTTTACGGAACAGACTAGCAACTTCATTAACCTCGGTAAATAATGCTTCTATAAGAAGTTACCTCATCAATTAAAATAGTTGCTTTCTTTAAATATGTAATGTGAAATAACACATCAACATCGTGCACTTGTAGAACGTGTTCTATTTGTTCTGTACCATAGCGTTATAAAATTGAATGTTTATTGTTAATACTCGTTAATTTTATTATGTAACAACAACAAGAGATCAGTAAAACTTATGCAATTGAATAAATAAAGAGATTTGGATATATTATACTTATACTGTACATGCATTTGTGCCTAAGGCATTATATATACTATGTGTAATATGAAAAATAAATTAAAAAATGTATCAATATGAATGTGTAAAGCGGACTGTAACATAAATCCATCTACTGTTATTTTTTTTACTTTCTTATTATAATTCGTCTATATTTCATTTTACTTTTGTTAATTGTTGAATAGAAAGTTGAATTGAATAGATTTAATTTCTACTGGCACTGATCTAGCAAAATATATAAATATGAATATATACTGCAATATTTTATAATTAAGCAAAAGTGTTATTATAATTTTTTTGATTGGAAACAAACAAAATGTTGTAAGAACACACGGGAGTATATACTATTAATATTAATGTTTTCGTTTTAAAATTTAGCTACTTTAAATTCGCTGAAATGTATAAAATTGTGAGGATATTACAGTGAGAAAAGTAATTAGTCACATATTATTCCATGCCTATAATTAATTCATTAAAGCCATCTAATGTTAGGAACATTTCATTTATAATAAATTCGATGTTATTAATGCTAGTTAAATAATATATATACTAATGAAATAATACTTTTTCTTTATCAATATCGTGTAATAACCGTTAACCTCAATTTTAATGATATTAGTATGTTTCCTCAAAACATAATACGGTAGTATTTTCAATATTATGCGCATTTTGTTTTCAATTTATGCGAGAAAAATACAGCATAAAAATACGATAAACAAATGAATTATTTTAATTACATATAAAGAATAATCTGCGAAATCATACGATTTGACCTTAAATCCATTTATGTCCTTCATGTATCTAATTAATCATCGTCGGGGGAACTTAGACGTGTCGGGAAGCTAGATTGCAAATAGAAAGTGTTAAATACTATTCAGCTCTGCAGTATTTTATATAATATGTTAATTTCAGCTTACTCGTTACATCATATTTCATCAGATAATAAATGAGTTTGTCAAATTAACATTAACTCATTCAAAGGAAAGAACGGAAAGATTATATCATCAATAAGTATATTTTTATGTATAATCTAGTTGAAAATTACATTACTAAATTTTCCACTGCTTTTCTAAGAGGAGCATAATGTTTAAAATTTAACAAAAACTAGTAAAACATTATACATTTATGTAATGACTTTATGTAAAGTAAACTCCATTGTGATAGATGCAACACGTATAACAGGTAACATACCAAATGAAAAGGTAAATAGACATTTCTATTGTAAATCGTGAATTTTGTAATTATACATGTTATTAATTTTAAATTTAAGAAATTTAACAACAAATTGAACGAAAATAATATTATATTTGGTATGTTCTGTAAAAAGAAAGAAAAACGAAAATAAGAAAGAGAAAGGAAGGCAGGAAACAAATAAAAACTTGAATCGAACAAAAGTACTTTTCGATAGATGAATTTTTCTTGCGATTTCGAAAACGTAGTCAGATGAGCAATATAAGTATTGTGAAAGTTAATATAGTGGGCAATGAATTAAAAAAAAAGAAAAAAGAAAAATAACGTGCATGCGTGGCATAACGTGTTTCTAGAATTGAGAATAGGCGAGACTCCCCGAGCGTGTCGAGATCGTTTTTGAGGAAACGTAGTACCTCGACCACGCTTATCGATCTGCTGACGTTCAGGACGATGTGGAAGGACGATCTCACCTGTAGGAGTACGATCCATCCGGAGAAGAATCTTGCGATTGTCGCAATATAGCGAAACGTCGACCGTAATATTCAGGATTGTACGGGTATCTATTGAATTGCGCACATACCATCGTTGTGAATCCTAATAAAACTACCTGAAAAGAAAAAACAAATATACGCTTATTATTTGAAGTCATTGATAAGTTTTTCCATCAAAAATCTGTATATTCTTTGCTAGATTACCATTTCTAATTTTATGAAGAATTTCTGTCATTATGTTATTATAGAATTTATATGAAAAAGAAAGAAAGTATGAAAAAAATAATACGCAATGTTACCTTTAAACAATATACACATGCATACACGTGCATAAAACCAAGTATTATACTTAATCAAGAATTATATAAAATTTGAGAACAGATCTTTTCAAATTTGAATTGGAAGAAAAAATAAGAATTCTTTAGTTTTTAATTTCAGATGAAGATATTAAATTTATTAGCTATTTGGAATCAAATATACTAATAATTCTTTTAAAATTTATCATACTAAAATAGTGATATTTACGGATAGATGAAAATGAAAATTGTTACGTAAATTCGCTACAACAGATTTTAAAGAGAACAATAGACATAGAATGGTAACATGCAATAACATTGGTACTGAATCAATTTACAGATATATGTGCATAACATAAGTATAAAAAGGAGAAAGAAAATAATTTGATTGAATTTTAATTTGACATTTGTAAATTTTACTTAGTAACAGGAAAACGAAATTTCCCGTGGAAGTTTTTTTTTTTAAATTGGATTTATTTCATTACAAAGTGCTCCACTTTTTACTTTACAATAGCTTCAAATGGTATAATAAATTATTCATTGTAAAATTAAATGTTATAAATTGTTAAATGTCAAATGTGTTAAACTGTGGAATGTTTTGGAAACTTGAGGTAAATGTAATTATACTTAAAGCAATATGTATTAATGCTTAAAGTATCATGAAAAACGAAGGTGGATCAAAAAATTATCAATTGTCACTCTTAATTTGTTGGACGCCCTTATGTTTCATTTTGAATAGATTTTTCATTTATTTTTTTTATTAATTTATTGGCAATTTTTGGTTTCCAATTACTGAACATTTTGAAGTTTCCTTCTTTATCAAATATTATATTTTCACCAGAAAAATTTGTTAATCATTACTACTAATGTATTTAATAAATAAACGGCAGTTTACTATATAACAATATAATGGTGATAGAGTACTTCTAAAAAAAAAAAAAAGGAAAAGAACGTTCCTTGTTTCTTAGAGGAGTAATAATTAATTGGCAAATTTATTTTTACTTCTATGGAATTTTAATTTTTACACAGAACAGAATAGCATACTTGCCTAACAGCATACATATATTCAGTCATAAGGAAGGGCTGATAGAATGGGTCACAAGTGGGTAGACAACAACGTAACTTATGAATAATTATATGCAATTCATGTATTGTACTTCTTATTTTCAGTGCTTTATCTCTTTTATCGATTTATCCATCTAAGATGCTAAATAATTTATGTTAATCGAATTTTATTCTCTAGCCATATCACTAGGAAACGAAGAATATATCCCATGCATTGACACTTTTCCCTATATGATATGTCTGTTATTTTCTTATATTTATTTTTTGAGTGTTTATTATATAATACGTAGTCATTCGTGCCCATGCCTGTTATGTACTTCTAAAGACGTTAGTAAATAAATAAGGTACTTCGTATGCTATATATGCAATATGTATACCTGTGTGCTGCAGAAGGGAACAATACGCGTTTATATCAAATTTAATATGGATATGATACTGATTATAAATAAACACTGCAATTAAATTTAACCCTCTATGGGCCGAATTTTTGTTTTAAATCCAAGAAATTAAGGGAACGAAAAATCAGCAATTATAAACCTATATATGCAAATGAAAAACAATTTTTCCGGTTAAACAATTTTATTGCAATATATTCACTATGTAACTTTCAGGTAACAACGGCTTATAATGTTTACACTTCTGTGTAAAATGTCGATAAATTAAAATGTGACCTGAAAGTTACACGGGCCCATATAGAGGGTTAATTTTCCGGCTATAATTACAAGCTTATAAAATGAAGTTATCAGTTCTTCATCGATTCGTACTAATTGAACGTTACTGTTGTAGTTAAAAAAATGAAATTGCAAAATATCTTAGAGGAGTGCATTCAATATGAAATAAAGCAAAATAAAATATTGTATGCTTTCTGTTAAGAAAAAATATACTAAGATAAATATTGCGTTAAATGTAAATGCGAAGAAATTTTATGATGGGCTAAAAACGAACAAAGTTATTCTTTCTTTGCCAAAATTTTGCTAATACATATATTGCTAATTTATGTTTTAACAATTTATACGTAAATAGTATTTCTAATTTAAATTGAAATTTTATATTAGTGTGTGCAAACTTGTATCAAGATCTGCAAAGTAAGTTTTGAACATTAAATATACACTTTCATAATAAGTACAGTGGAATTACACAATATTCAGAAATTTTTCAAAAAGAATATAACTTAAAAATGTTTAATTATGCAATTTCGTTATAAAGGCGAGTACATACGAAAGACTTAAGATTAGAATTATCTAACAGAAATGATACTATACTAGCGAGTGATACTAGATATGTTTTGTGAATTTAATAAATGAAAGATATTCTTTTTATCGTCGCTAATGACTAATAAGTTGATGAGCCATTAAATAAATAATTTAGTAATAATAAATATAATAACACATTAAAATATATTTAAGATGTAACTGATTCAATGGTCTCGGTAGTAATTAAAGTTTGTTCAATGTGTCAAACATTTTCTTTAAAGTAACAGAAATAGTTTTGAAATTCATTTATCATATAATTTACTTACAATATAGAATATTACACTTACAAAGGTATGCATGGTGGCTGTGTTATAGAAGAAGTTAAAAATCCCTGATCAGTCACGAAGTCACTTATCGCGAAACGATTTTCAAAATCTAATATTTGATTACGGTCCACTTTCGTCTTCCAAAAGCCACGTGACAATAGTTCGTCCTATCTGGTAGTGTTTAGAAGTACGAGACCAGACACATCACGATGAGGCTTTATAGCCGCCACAGTACTATGCTTCTGCTTCTTTTCCGCCCCGCCACTGTTTCGAGCAGTTTGAAGGGGCGTGAATATTGTTTTATGTATTCGTGTAATTCGTAAGCAGAATAATGATAGTGTCTATGACCCTGTGATGAATGTCGCTGATCGAAAGGTATTTATATCTTTTTATCTTAATATCTACATATTCACGCATGGATTTTACTTTGCTATGCAATCTATAATAGAATAATACCTTTAAACGAAACAATAATGCAAAATTAAGATTGATTTATTTGTCTTTTGCAATGTATAATGACCTTTTAGTATACTGAAAATGTACAAATGAATCTGTCATACAGGTTTGAAATTGTTCAGTACCGGTATATAGGCACACGCATGTATACAATATAAAAGCGGGTGAGCGATACAATTGCATCTCTTGTCAATTTCACAGATTTAATATTGAAAAGAATAAATTAAGAACATATATTCTTCCCCCGAAATTTTTTTCTGCTTCGAATTTATTGTATTTACAGTCATTTGTATTAAATCTATAATAAAATCATTCCTCTGTAAAATTATTTTGGTGCCATCTGTAAATGCAGTTTATTCAATTTTAGTTCAAGATTTTACTGGCTTAAATAATAACAAATTTTCCGCTCCAACATTTTGATTTTGAAATTTTGATAACATTGGAGTGTCATTCATTACCCAGAGTAACATTTTTATTCGTATTACTTCAATTTTGAATGTTTCACTAGTTAATAATTTTAATATTAATTTTATGTGTTATATAATAAAATTTAATTTGTTAATAACTTTAACAATAGTTATTTTCACACCTGATAATGCAATTGGAATTCTTTAGAGAATAGAAAAGGAAAGAACACTAGATGTAAGAAAAAAATTGATACACAAAATGAATATATACATGCAATGTTAAGCATAATGAGGTATCCGGTAAGAAAGGTACGAATGCAAGAATTTTATGAGTTTTAAAAGTTTTTCTTGAAATACACCATTCAATTCAACCAGTGTTTAATTATTGTTATTGTTAATTTTTCAACGATTTGCATTCGTATTGTAGTGTATTTTTATTCATATGTAATATGGAGTCTCGATACCCATTAAAAGGAATAAATAACAGAAGAAAATAGGAAGACGCTATGGGTGTAGAGTCCCACTTTGCCAGTCCGAGGTCGCGGGATTTGATTCTCGCTGGTCCCTTAAAATCTTCCTTGGTTACTCCAGTATTAAGTATTCATGAATTGCAGTGGCATGTACGAGATCTCTCACTAGTATACAATCGCATATTTAGTTGATGATTATTCACGATGCATAGATTCTGTAACAGAGATTCTAACAGAATAGTATATACCTAGTTGGCCGTCAAATAGGCGTTATTAAATCTACCGGTTTGCAATGTCTCGTAAGAGACGGACCGCGGTAACCTCGCCACAGGATTCAGATCGCCGGATTTGCCACGGATCATCACAGGGCGTATTCCTTTCACTGGTTACCTGTTACGAGCAGGATGCACGATGCAACGATTCGTTGCACCGCATCAGCGATCCTTGCGACACTCCCTAGCTGGAATATCAGCGCATTCTCGTTTCTTGTCTCTGATTTTAATTTTCTTCATTTTTCACCAGCATTTTCAAAAACCAGTCCCTCCATTCTGTAATAATACCGTATATTTATCTCACATTCTCTTCATTACAAAGAAATAGGATAACTGTGACATCTGTTCATCTGAGAATAATAAACCGCTTTGAATGCAAAGAGGTGACACAAAGGATTATACAGATTGCACTTTTCTTTTTTATTTTAAAGCAATAATTTTGTTTTGCTTTTGTTATGTATTCCTCGAACAAACTTAGAATTTCTACAATTTTTTAATTCTTTAATCGCAAGTATTTAGAAAAATTAAGAATTTTGTAATTTTTTCCCTTGGTAATAACAATTAACGAAATATAATAAAATAAGCAAAGAACGTAATTAATTATTTTTTTAAATATTTTTTCAAACATCATGCGAAATAGGGATATAACGTATTATATATGTAATTATAAGAAATGAAGTATAATGTATCATCAATACTAAATTATTACCAACATATGTAATACATTGGAAGCAAATTATACAAAAATTTATGAGCAGCATTAAATACAACATTGTGATTAATATTACTATATTTAATTATGATCATAAAAGAAAGTGCATAACATTAATTTGATAAGCAACATAATAAAGAAAATTTCTTTGTATGAGTGAATTAATTACAAAATTATAATAAACTGCAAATTAAAACATTACATTATTTTTTTCGAAAAAATACAATGGCAGGTGTTAAATTGTAATAATGAAAACATGCAGACAAGAATGATTTGGTACATATTTGTAGGAGTAGTGTTCTGAAATCTTACCTATTGCTTAACTAATTTAAGCTGTCTTTAAGATGTATCAAGTTCTATAGTAAATGGATACTTTATCACTGACTTATGTGTAATAAAAAGCAGCTGTCATAAGCTTTATCATGACATTATTACTCTAACATTTACATTTCAATAGGCTTCCTAAATTTCTTCATAATCTGTCACGTGGGTTTTACACAATTCACGGCCTTGCATTCAAGAAAGCGGAGTGCTAGAGTACACATGGTGCTCTAAATTATAGTATCCAATACAATGAGTATTCTGTAATTATTATTATTATTTTTGATACGTTATATAACTATCAGTTATAAATTATACTTTTGTTCATATGTAAAATAAAATACAATTTTATTAGTTTTACATTACTTATTTTGTTTATTTAGTTTTGTCTGTGCATATTGGCAAATGATATATTATATACACGTTGTACCCCTTTCTATTAAATAAAGATGTCACTATTATAGCAAGCATGACTATAGTAATTCTTTCAGATATGCATAGGAAGAAACAATTTCGCATATAGAAAGTAAATTGAAAATTATAGGTTGAATATTTGTTGTTTGTACTCGTGCGGCATTTAATGATAGAATAAAAAAGAATGGTTTTATTTTCTTTAAGTAAATTGAAATGTATCGTGCAATGAACCTTGTTCGTATAAAATTTCGTACTTGAAAAAGATTTGAAAATTTTCAGCTGCGCATACCGTTCAATATTTTTCGTTTATCGTATTATTCCATTGTTGATGATTTTGACCCATGTTAAAATATGTATATTTCGAAAATAACAAATTTATCGAAATCATGCAAATCCTAATATGGATAAAAATATTAGATAGAAAGTCTGTATTTATAAAAATCTGTATTAGATTGTTTTCTTGCATTGCCCCTTAATTTTAATTTATGTTAATGTGTACTTTTTGTATATCATTTTATACACTTTGATTAAGCAAGTGACAATATTACCAGCTTTTAAGACATCGTATGCTGAAAGATACACGTTGTTAAATTTGACGACAACATTTTAAAGATGCTGATGGAAGTGGATCTTCAAACTATTATTAAACAGACGGTTGAAAAATTCAAAATAAGTCAAATATATTTTCATAAGTGCCATATCGAAACAAACTGGAATGCTGAAAATTTCGATTTGTGACTTGTGATACAATCGACAGTTTATTACACATTTCCTGATTGGTTAATAACAAAAGATGAAACGTAGATATTATATTGAATCACATTTTACGTAAAAGTAAATGGCTAAATAGAAGTTTATCAAGAAAATGAATTCCGTAAAAATATTTTTACTAAATAAAGCTTATATTACCATTTTCGTAAGATATGCAGGATGTGATACATTTTGAACTATTATACATGAATAGTGCAATAATACGAGAATCATAGAGTGATCAGCTTGAAAGATTACGTCACAATTTAAAGGAAAAGCGATTATCATATGCTGATTGAAAAATTCCACGGCAAAACAATGCTCGTTCCCATACTACGAAGATTCCGTGGAAAAAATTAGCTAAATAAAATTGGGAAGTATTGTTACGTTTCCTTACATTTACTAGATGTTACATCATCAGATTATCGTCTTTTTCATTCACTTCAGCATTTATAACGTGGAAATACCCTTATACGTAGAGATTGCCGTGATAACAACATTGTATAAGAATTTACCAATTCTAAAAATACAGATTTTTTAACCGTTTGAGTGCCAAGCGGCGCTTCAAGATTGCTCTTCTCCTGTTCAGTGCTCAAAAGTGCCAGCTAATAGGTCTGTAGAATCAAACTAACTACACTTCTGAACTTTGTTAACGCGTGTCTTTACTGTTATCATTTGTGGATGTTCAACTAAATTAAAATCCATGCTTTCGTAAGTTTCGAGCTGTTGTTAAAAAGAATTTTTTCATTTATTAAAAATACAAAGTAACGTAAACGAGAAAAGGAAAGAAAAGATGAAAGAAGCGCGATTCTTCGACTGAATTTTTACAAAGGTCCGTGGCACTCAAACGGTTAAGAATCATAAGCAATGTGAATATAATTTGTTATATTATAACTGTATTCCTAATCGTAATAAAAAATATAGAGGAAGAAAGACGCACAATAATACTTAGTTGATAGTAATGAAATGTTACAATTTTAAGACATTTTGATCCTATGTAAACATACTTAACGCATCATGTGAATGAAAAAATTTCGTGTCTTTTCGATTTCTTTCTTTCGCGACAGATTCTCTTCTTTTTGTTTATACCACAAGTTTTAATTTATCTGACATCGGTTAGAATACAAAAATGATATTAAATATAATTTTATATTTACAAAGATATTACTACTTACAATTACTTCAAGATTGTATCTGATATCAGATTAATTATAACTTGTGGTGTAAACAAAAAGAAGAGAATCTGTCGCGAAAGAAAGAAATCGAAAAGACATGAAATTTTTAAATAAATATACTAATATGTAATACATTTATTATAGATATTGTCTATATAATAGATATAAAATAGATATTTATAAAACTAGACATTTCGAAATTTCTGAGAATCCATAAATTAGCCCTACTTGTAATCTTTTAATATAAGATTTCGTTTCAGGGATTAACGTAAATTATCTCATACCTGACCTGACCTTTGTTTGCAAGAAAAGAGAATGAGATGTTGCAAGTGTTATATACATAGTGCAGCAGCAGCGAATGGTTATCGGTTTATCCCACAATCAGCCGATAGCCGAAAGCGATAAGAAATGAAGTAAAGATGTTACCAATAATTTCTCGGGTTCTTTTTTTCATGAAAATAAGATCAATTTTATTTCAATTATTTTTACAGTATATTCCTGTTATGCATACAGTTATAAACAGTTTCTAATAATTACATATGTGTAATTAGAAAAGATTGAATATTTACCTGTTTAGAACTTCTAGAAAAATTGTATAAACAAGGTTGCGTTCAAATCTGATTTTTATTGAACAAGAAGGACATTAAACAATCGATGATTTGTTACTTATGACATAGCAAAAGATGTGACAGTTTTACTTTCGTTCTAATTTTCATTACTGGATGAGGTTTCACTCTTCCACAAAAAACGTAACCGAGAAGTATTAGTTTATATTAGTCAAGATGAATTAATATGTTTATGTCTATCTATAATTTTATGTTTATATCTATGTTATATTTTATGTTTACTTAAATACGATAGAATTGGAACGAACAGATATGAAGAAATAAATAAACCAATTTGAAATTAATTAGTTATGCTAATGATTTTGAGATATCTGTAAATGTTAGTTCTATTTTTGGTGAAAAGTTGTTGATAATGAATTTCATACGAAGAATTATATACATATATGTACATATATTAACTAATATGTATTCTAAAAATATATTTCATTGAAATGATAGTTACATCTTTTATTATTATATAATATACATATTACTTTTCTAATATCCTGCTACTATGGACTGTACATATTTAATCACTGAATGCGCTATTTGTCTTTTGTGACATAACTTATCTTTTATACTGAATTCTTATTTTTATCACTGTCAGAATTAAAAAATAAATTACATAGAAAATAACAAGTGAAGTAAAGTATTGTAACAAAGAAAAATTAATATAAAATTTTAATATACAAATATAAATTTTAATATAAAAGCAACACGGTAATTAGAATTTATATTGTTTTATTTTTTAACCCTTTCGAGTACAGTCATCTAATTTTTGTAGCATTTCTATTTCATAATTTAACGTTTGAAGTACCGTAGCGAAATATATCAACGTGTACATATTGTAAATAAAATTGTTTCTCTAAGAAAAGTAGTATCTAAATATGTATGAATTCAAATATAAAATGTTGCTTAGCCTTTGTATCTGAAAGAGTTAAGAAATATCAAGTTTCGAGTGCATACAGTTATGGTTAACTTCAATTATAAACATAGACGTGTTTACTTTTCTTTTTTTTTAATTAAAACATTTTTTTGTACAAGTACTCCTTACAATGTCTCTAATTAATCATGTACTTTCTTATATGTCTGTATCAAGTGAGATTACATATTTCTGTAATAAACAAATAAATAGTTAATGAAAATGTCAATTGCCTTTCCTCTGATTATATCTAATAAACTTTCTGGTAACAATACTGAAATTACAAGCTAGTAGGAAGTTATTAAAAAACCGTAGGTAAAAACATGTCATTGTTGTATTCTACCACGTGTAAATAAATGATATTTTATATTAAATGTGGAATGTATATAATTGATAGGAAATAACAAGATACATATTTTACTTTTTCTATGGGAACGTGATGTCCTAGATATCCTCAAGTTGCAAATTTTATGAACAAAAAACAGTTTCCTTTCCCTCGATAAGTTTTTCCTGTGTGAAATAAAAATTGATTGTAACAGAATGTAAAACTGCTAGTAGTCTGAGAATTATGCATTATCTTCTTTTATTTATCGAATGAAGATGGGTGGGGTAGGTCGGGAAACCACAAATCTCATGCTAAGGCGTGATATGACCTCTCAGTTATGCCGTGCAGGATTAGCTAAGAAGAGTACACTGACATAATCCGCCCTCGGATCATCGTTCGTCATACTTTCTTGCTATAATGTATTGAGAAATTCATTATTATAGAGCACTTAGAGCATCTCCTATTTATTCTTTGATCTGGTAAAACATACATATTTATATTATAAACCTAATTGTAATTCGAATGATTCTAATTGAACAATTATTATTTTATGAACCTTTGAAAATCTTTCTAGGTGTGGTCGTATTATAAGCTATCCACTCCACAACGCAGGTATGAAGTATTGTATTTATAAATTTTTCCACAAAATACTTGCAAGAATCGAAATAGTTGTTCTAGAATTTTTAATCGGCACGATGCAATACTATGCTCTAGTGAGTAACATCTACGTACACGTTCCGCGTAAACAAAAGGATAGAGATAGTTAGTTGGATAAAACTTTCAATGGATGATGGACCTTTCTTTCTCCCAGAGTACCGACGAAAAGAGATGAGATTATCGTTCTCCATTATCTTTCATTCTCTGCTGCAATTGCTTCGCTAGAGCCTAAATTATGTAGGTACTCATTAAGGTTCGAAGCATCGACATTGAACTTATTAATCGACATTTACGAGTATCCTGATTTACTCGCCAGACTCTTTCCTGAAAATTATTATTATGTGATTGGGAAATGATTTTAAAGATATGGCTAAATTATGTTCACTTTATCACTCGCATAGTTAGAGACAAGAAAATACGAAAGACCGTCTCAGTTGAGAATTGTAATATTTATATAAAAAGTTTTATATGTTTTAATAATTTTAAATATTTAATTTACGAATATCTTAAAATATGTAGTTATATTAATTTTTTTTTATTTAATTGTTTTATTTTAAATCGCATCAATCTCTTACTTAATTGGGTTATTAGCAACTTGGTTTATATCAACGGTATTTACAGTTTCTGTAGAAGATTAACATTCTTTAGGAATTTAAGTCACTATTGTATCTTCTTTTTATCCATCAGATAAAAGTCTGTAAAACATACCAATTTCACAATTTCTTCCTTCTAATAGTATATCATAAGTTGGAATATCTGCCTTGTTCGCTACGTACGGGTGGGTTATTTTGATATCACCTATTCTGATGCGAGCAATTGCTACTTGGTTTGATGTTGTAAGATTATGTGTGGCGATATTTTCAAAGAAATTTTTTTTAGTAATAGTTGTCTAAGAGACTCAATTAATTACCATTCCATGTTCTAATATTTACTAATCACAGTTTTAGCAGTGATTTATTTATGAATTATAAGCAGACATACATCGGTAAGCTCTGTTGGGGAATTTGTCGCTTCTTTAGCTAGTTTACTCATCACTTCATTATTTTCAATTCTAACGTATGATGAAATTCATATTATCATTACTTTGTTCCCTTTTCTTAACGAAGAGGTATGTGTTTCTTAGCATTTGATAATTAAGTCGTCGTTTATAGAGGTATTTGTAATTGATTGGATTACGCTTTTCAAGTCACAGAAAATGGCGTACTTCATATTTTCCACGGTTAATGTTATTTCTATAACTTATTGAAGTATAATTAGCTTACATAGTATTACCGCGATATCGTTACATAAAATTGGTTTTTGTTATAGATTGTATGTATATTACTACACATCCAGAATCATTAATTTTAGATCTACCTATGTGTATGTGTGAGAAATCTTGCAGTTTATTCATGAGATTATAAAAGAGGGATTCCAGTACATGCTGTTCAGTATATCTTTGTTGTATTATAATAATTTGGAATTTGTTTTAATTTTTGGAATGGTTCAAGGTGGAATGCTGTGGATCCTTTTAATCGTGGTTGTTTAAGTATTAATCCCAAATTCATATTCATATTGAAGTATATTATAGTAAAAATAAAATGGTAATTTTCGTTTACATTTGAAGTTATAAATACGATTTTTCAGATGGAATGCATAAACAGGCAGGATTTTGAGAAGTTAAGGCTAGTCTTGTTGCTAACTTGATATATCGATTCTTTCTTCTTACTTTTAGTACAAGTTCAATTGTTTCACTTGGAATATATAGTTAATATAGGATTGATTCTGACTGTTTCGTAGTCGAGTTTAGACTTCACTATGGTTCTGTAAGTCTCCAGTAAAGTTTTCAAATTGGCTTGCTAATTGCTTGCTGCAATTATTATAAAGATATTTAGGTATTTTTATTAATATATTTTTAATTTATTAATATGTGATTTCTATGTTAAGCGTGAATTGAAAATGAATCTCAGAAATTTAACTTCGACGTTACTTTGAATTTTTGTTCATTAAGATATAATTCTAAGTTGAACCAAGAACGTTTTCTATTAATGATGATTACTTCCGATAGATTCTTTATTAAGGATGTTTTGAAGCAGTCTTTGAGTAGAGAAATGGTTCTTCTTTTTACATATAATTGTTAAGTTGTGTGCAAACAAGTATGCTTTAATCGGTGCGATTGCGGAAGTTAGAACTTCATTAATGGCGACTAAAAACAAGATTACGTTAAGGTATGATCCTAGAGATACACCATTTTCAATTACGTCAGTAGAAGCTAAGATTGTTTGTTTTAATGTATATTATTCATGTTTCTAAACAAGTATTGATGAAGTAGAAGATATTACCTTGAAATTTGTAGTTTCTCAGACTGTTTAAAATACGTTGACTTCAAATCATGTCGTACGCTTTTCCTATATCAGGGTGAACAGTTATTAAATGTAGCTTGTTAATGAAAACATCACAAATACTTGTTTGAAGGTTTATAAGATGATTTATTGTGAAATAAAATTTGCGAAAACCGCTTTAATAGTCGGAAATGAGGTGCTTACTTTTTAAAATCTATCAAAGTCTAGAATAGATAATTTTCTACATGAGCTTACAGAGTGTATTTGTTAATGTAATCAGTTGTTAATTGTTGGGATTAGTGAGACCCTTATAAAGTTTCATTTAAAGCACTACTGCTATAGTTTCTTTTCATGCATCGAGAAAAACGTTGTGCGTCCAGGTGCAGTTAAAAATGCTACTATTTTTATTGCCTGTATCAATAAATTTACTAAGAATGGTATAGCTTATATTGGAATTGATTATATTAACGCAGAAAGTAACCAATATATTTTCGGATACTTTTTGTTGATATTTTATCCAATCTATTCTTTAAAATTTCCATTTTATTGGTTTATCTATAGTTCTTAATTGACTGTCGAATGCATTTCATGTGATATTTTAAGCAATTCCTGAGGTACGAATACATAAGGCGATGAAGCTAAATTTGCCGTTAGCAACATTACAGTATATAGTCCCATTTGTGTTAGAAGAACAAAGTTGTTAGAGTCAGTTTTACTGTGATTTTGAATTCAGAGTTTGACTGTGACTGTTACAGACGCTGACAAGTATAAAGGATTCTAGTAATTGCAATTATGCGTAGAATTTTTCATTCTACAAGCCTTTGGCTATTAGAGATGTATTAGATTGGTGCAAATGAAATGTTGTTTTTTCAACAACTGAAATTAACGGGTTGATATTATGTATTAAATTTTGTTCGATCATGAATTTTTATACGCAATAGTTAAGGGATTTGATGTAGTATACGTAAATATATTTACCAGTAAAAATATTCATAACGCAATTGTTTAGACATTATTATCAAACGCGATGGATAACCGGGATATTTGTAGGTATAATATTTTTACATAAATTTCAATTTGAAAGTATTCTTTTTATTAAAATTTAATAAAAACTGCTAAAAATATAAATTTAATATTCCAAAAAGGTTATGTAGTCGTTAAGATACTTCAAAGTTAATGTACAAAATTCGAAATTGGTGACTTTTTTTCAAAAATGAATCAACAGGAAGACCACATAAGGTAGTTGATGATAACGGTTTTCATATTAAAGAATATAAAATTTTGTTCTATTCACAGGATGTTTCTTCAATAGATTGCCATTTCTTCAAATACATGTACAATTTTTTAACAAATAAATTATTCTCAAATCAAAACATCGTAAAAGTAGCATTCAAAGCATTTTTAAATTCAAAGATTAATAATTTTTATGTATTTGAAATGACAAAAGTTGTTAATTGTTAAAGAAAGAGTATGGAAATATGTGGCAATTATTTTGATTAAACATATCATGTTTTTAAGTAATACAATGTATTTCAAATTTCACTTCAAAAAAACATTTCGTATGCATAAACTTAATAAATGTTGCATGTGATATTATTTCAAGTGACTACTATTTCCATAATACAAATGATATTCATGATATTTCCTGACTGAAAATATCATTCTTTATAAAAGTAGCAGTCCCACCGCTAGCATGGTTGGTTGCTCGACTTTTTAAATAGGATCTGTCATTTTTTATTTTATCTACACCTTTATCTTTAAAAATTATTTCCTCTATGCAGAGTATTTCAAATTGTTAACTATTGAAAGTTTATTACGCGCCTAACTTGCAACCACTTGACCCGCATCAAACACACGCCAAGTGGAAGTAACCCGTTTTATTACTCCGCGACTAATTGTAAGCGAACCTAAGGAGTTTAAACAACTGGACACTACCTGGGGGATAAAGTATTATTTGACACCTTCCATCGATACCTTTTAGACAAGCAAGACACTCTCCATACCTCCATCGACACCCTTCAACAAAGTCATAGGCACACCTACCATTAGAACCAATCGTCAATTAGACAAAAACATATACACTCACATCACAAAATCAGTGATCAATGACAACATACCAGAATTTTCATTATAGAGACACGTATAGTGACAGATAGATCTAGTAGGATACTCAAACCAAATACAACTTGTCTAGAATTACGTCGACTTCCTTCAAACTTATAGATAAAAGTAATATCTACACATTTAATATCTACATAAGTGAGTAAATATAATTCATGTAGAATTGTAAAAATGCACGATTTGTACACTGAACTCTAGTATACGTTAATTTTATCGTGAGTACGTGTTGCGATATCCTTAGAGATTCGTGTTGCAAAAATAATCACTTATTGTTACAGGTATTTTAATCGGTGATAAAAATCATTTAGATTCTATTGAATAATTTAAGATGGCATTGTATTAGAATTTAATTTCTTTTGTTTACTATGTACTATCGCTGTCAGTTCCAGAAAATCAGTTGTCTAAGTGAAAGTTATCCAATGATTTATTATTGAGTAGTAAGGGTTTAATTATATCCTCACTTAGATTATAAAATAATCAAAGGACCCTGTTTTTTATGCTTCTATTGTTACACAGAAGATAAATTTTCTCAATCACATTAGGGGTACCGGAAAGTAATATCGTTTCTCCTTAGCAAATTTTATTGAAAGTTTCGAAATATACATAAGAAAAGTAATTAATTGAATAATATCCACCGTTTAAAAACAACTTTTTGTCATCGAGAAAGTAATTGTTGTACCTTGATTTTAGAAAAATCCCTAGATTAAACTAAGCAATCGATTTTTTGAGTCTTTATAATCACTGAATATTTCACCTTCTAAAAATGTTGCAATGATCGATTTCTCTTAGTGGAATTATCATAAAAAATCCACTTTTCGTACTTCGTAATTAAGTGATAGAACAAAGGCTCGGATCTTTGCTTTAGATGCAAGAAATAGGTTACGGCAACTTGTTTTTCTTTTCTTCGATAAGAAGTTGCAGGACCAACCTTCCACATCGCTAGATCTTTCCAATTTTTTCAAGACAATTTCTGGATTGTGGGTAAGATACACTAATCTTCTCCTCATTCTGTGTAATCGTTAAATATGAATCCTCTTCAACAGTAGCCCATCGATACTTTATAATAGCGATCTAAGGTCTGCCAAATCTCGGATCGTTTTTCAGAATAAAATCGCCCTTCCAAAACTTCAGAAATCAATGTTGGTATTTTCAAATATTCAAAACTTGTAGATAAATATCGTTAATGCTCCTTGTTGCCACTTTTATGTTTTTACCTTTGTGAAATTCGTAAAGCGTAGAACGCCGAACTTGTTCTTCCAGTTTTTTATCGGAACTTATTTTCATTTATGCGTTACTGGATTAATCGGAATAATGAATTGTTCATAACCACGAGATTCTAGGTTATGTTGATGAAAAAACAAATATAATTTGATGTGCGTGAAATCAGGTTAGGAAGCCAACAAAAATAAATGTTGCGATAAACATTACTTTCTGGCACCTCCAATATATTGTAGTTTAGATATTTTATATCTGTTGGACATCCTATATCAAATGTATCTTCGAGGAAACTTTTGACTCGATCATAATTTAAAATAAATTCATTATTCGTGTACTCAAAACCTGTTGTGGCTGATTATCTTTTCTCTTGTCCTATATTCGTTGATGTAAGGAGATTTACTTGTAAACGCAATTTTTGTATTCTTAATTTTCGTCTTATATCAACTTTTAAAATCGCCCTTTTAATTTTCTACCAACAATCAGCGAACACTCTGCGTTTTTTTGTATAAAATTAATTGATACGATGGAGGACAACAACGAGATGTAGTGTTTTTATAATCGATATGTCGTAACGCATGCAACATGCAACAATACCATGGAAAATTATAGGATTCTTAATTTACGTGTTTTATTATGTACTTATTATGTACAAAATCGGAAATAACAAAAGAGTAACGACGGAATGCATTAACGTGCAATAGCAACCTCGTTCTCAGGTTTCGGAGGATGTGCTCTGATATATTCGAGAGCCCTTTGGATTAATGGAGAAATAGGTGGAATGTGTTCACCCTGAGGTTGAAATCCGTTGTGATCAGCAACGTATGATACACTGATTGGTGTGCCATCAGGTGCCTGATATTGATACTGTCCTTGTACGATAGTTGCTGGTGCGCTTCTCGCATCAGTTGCTCCCAGCGATCCACTTTCAGCGTGATAAATACCATTCTCAGTTTCGTAAGAGAATGAATAGGACCCATCAGGTGCTATATCTTGGGATTGTTTGACAACAGCCGGAGGAGGTTGAACAACTACATCAGCCGAAGCCACTGCCAAGAGAGCGAGGGAGGCCGCCACCTGAAACGAATGTTCTTTGTATTGTTTTCTTTCTTTTACTAATTAAGCGGCATACCACTAATTATTTACTTGAAAATAATTACAATATTTTCGTCACTTGTTCTTGACTAAATGCACACATTACAAAAAGCTCAAAAGAAATTGCTTGTGTAGATATACCAAAAAAAATCATACCAAAGAAGAAGAAATGTAAATAAATAAATATAAAATTATTCTTACTTGTGGATATTTTAATACTTTCAAACTAATGATAGAAATTAATAAATAAATGTATAAACAAATATGTGCATGTAATTGTTATGTAATCGTAACACATGATTGTAATCATCTAACTATTTGAGAAAAGTACACCGATATGAAATTGATATAATGTTACATTTTTGCTTCTTTCTTTGTAAATGAAATAATAAGCATACGAAGAAAAAAAATTAAAAATAAACTGCGAATAATTTTTAAGTGTAGTTTTTACAAAAGAATTGGTAATTTTAACATTCATCATTGAGAAAAGTTATCTACAAAATATTGAAGAAAACAGTGGTACAAAATTAATACTTTATGTTAATACAAATTAATGGGATACTGGTTTATACGAAGATCTCTTTTATATAAAATTTTTAATGTAAGAATGTGATATATTTTTAAAGTTCTGTAGATAAAACACGTTTCTTTATTCCGACAGAAAATTAAAACACATGAGTAAGTTTATTTTTAATTCTTAATGTATTAATAATATTGGAACATATTTAACGATTAAAATATTAATATTGCGAAGAACTTACGAAAAATTTCATTTTGAAGGACAGGCGGTCTATTACTAGTGAAATCCAATGGAAGAAGCTGTGATTTCGAGTGTGATGCTACGTAACACGAATGTGCTTTTATACGAATGTCCGGATTCCACTTTCCCCGAATATTGCGCTATTCAAAAAACAAGACACCACAGTTCGTGGACGAAAGAAAGAAAAAGATAAAATTAACCCGCCAGGCAAGCAAAAAGAACTCTCTATGAAATTTATTTGTCGGTTTGACATTTTCACGTTGCATAAATCGATTGCTGGTATAATCATGTTCAGACTGTTGTCATAATGAGAAAGATGAACGGAAGGACCTAGTGTGTCCTTCCTGAAAGTAATAGCTTATTAATGTATTTTCTGACTAGTATTAGTTTAACCATATGCGTGTATAATGTAATATAGCATAGCATAACTTTATATGGTATAATAATACCAGTGTAAATTTAATGGTTTTTATATTGTGTGTATATTGGTAAAACACACTAGAAAAAGAAATATTCAATTTTACTTTATGGTGAAAACATATAAAAATGAATCCTTTACATACTAGCAATACTCAGTAAGTCGTAATATAATAGATAAAGAATTTTTATTCTAAATTAAGTCATTTATTGTAGTTCGACGTCATGTAAAACAAAAATTTTAAATTCAATTTCTGAAAAATAATATATGTTGACTTTGTTAATACCTTTTATCAATATATCGAAGATATATAATACAAATTAATTCATCTGCGAAATGTCAAAAACTTTATTTAGTTATTTCAGAATTAATTATTATCACAAAACCATTAAAACTTGTATGAACTTTTCACTTGTTTCTTAACTTCTAATATTATTATTAGTGATACGTTATACATAGCATAAAATAGAAACAATAGTTAATTTATATTTTTAACATTCTTATGTATATAACATTAATAAACAAATAACAAAATACCATATATTCTATCAAAAAGTTTGTCATCTGTTCAATTCGGATTATGTAATCTCATAAATGTCCGGTATCATCACTAGATGTGTTATGTAACAACCTTTCCATTTTTACGCATCTCTTCCACGTTTAGTAGATGATCATATTATAGGTATTTTTAATATGAATAAAAACAGTTTGCTGAATTCAAAGCATTTGAAGGATATGTAAACTGTTTTCGGTTACTTAAACAACTTACAAAATATACAATATTGCAAAGACTATACAAGGTACTTCGAAAATAAAGTATAAATTAAATTACTTGAATACAATAAATTTTAGAAATCTAATTAATTTCTAATATAATACTTATATGTAATGTTTAGTTGTTAATTTTACAACACACATATGTGTAATTTACGAAGTATAACTTACAAAGAATAGCTACAGTGAGAGTAAAAAGTATTCGTATAGTGAATAATCCCAAAGGAAACATTGTATAACTCGTTTTCTTAATAAACTTTCTTAACACAAATAATTTATATACATTTCTATAAATGTTTAGAATAAATTTCATAGAAAAAGAAACCTAGATATCCGCATAATTTTTTAAAAATTCAAAGAAATTTCATAATCGATTGAAATAGAAGTTTAAAAAGTATTCGTACAGTTGTTCTCTTTCAAACATAAAGAAGAAATTCATATTTTGTAGGATTTCCTTTTGACTGTACAATGGTTTCACACCTCCATGGCATTGCATTAATCAACTTGTACGTTATGTCTCCTGTAATTTCGTACCACTCTTCTTTTATCGCACTTTTTAACGTTTCTTTCGAAGAAATACTACATTTTCGTATTTTTTACGAAATATTACATTTTCCGACAAACGCTCGATAGAATTAATGTCCGGTGACTGTGAAGAGGTTTCCATACATACAGGGTGTCCCAGAACTAGTATAACATCCGGAAATGGGGGGTAGCTGAGGTGATTCTGAACAACCTTTTCCTTTACCAAAATGCTGTTTAAAGCTTCGTTTTTGAGTTATTAACGAAAAACACTGGCCAATCACAACGCCCAGAGACCATACGCTCAACCACGTATGCACGGCTCTTATACATTTTTTCATAATTAATAAAACGTTTTATTCCTTTCGAATAACAAATAAAAGTATCGAACGCAGTTATTAAACGACTTACTAATTTATTTGTAATTCATGAATAACGAATAATTTCACATTATTCTTAATTTAAAATGACATAATATTTTTCGCGATACCTATGCTGTGCCAGTACGTGTGCCGGGAGCCCGACCGAGCGCCCGTGTATAAGAGCAGTGCATACGTGGTTGAGCGCGCGGTCTCTGAGCGCTGTGATTGGCCAGTGTTTTTCGTTAATAACTCAAAAACGAAGCTTCAAACAACATTTTGGTAAAGGAAAAGGTTGTTCAGAATCACCTCAGCTACTCCCCATTTCCGGATGTCACACTAGTTCTGGGACACCCTGTATACACCTTCTAACCTAACTCCCTTAGTCCCCCGCGTCTAAGGCACGGGTCTCCTAGGATGCCTTACTGACGAGTCCACTAGGAGGCCCAGAGGACGAAACGCAACCTTTCCTTTTTCGCCGATCCTCTCTATCATTCCTTCGCCTTCTATCCTCCGCCAACATAACAGCCGCAAAGGTTTGGTAATTGTGCAAGCAAATCCAAAACACTAAAGCTTTTAACCACAATTTAGCTGCTTTAACTGTGTGTTTAAAATCATTGTCATATTGTAACACCCAGTTCTATAGCATATATTTGTAGCGTAAGGTAACATTATATTTTCTCAAATGTCTCAATACCGTAATTAATCCATCTTATCATTAACAAGATAGAGAGGCTTAATACCATGAAAAACAACCTCTAATCATTACGTTTCCACCACCAAATTTGACGATACCTTTTGCGTATTTGAATAGTTTAGAAATTTTTGTTATATTATTGTACAAGTTAAATATAAAATACCGAATATATTTCTTAGAAACTTACTTTAGTATTTTTCTTGTAGATCATTGAATTTTCTGTTGTTGCGTAATTACTCTTTTTTCACAACTCCAAAAAAAGTACAGCCGGTTACAAAAAGATTCGGACACTGATACAATTTGAATTTCTAAGCTCTCTATTTTCGGTGAATAACCAAGGAGCAACACAAATGTATTACATTATGTTACATTAAATTATGTAAGTAACAGTAGACAAAAAACTGTTGAGATATTACTTATTGTTGTCTAAATATTAAAGGAAATACTGAAAAAGAGTGAATTTTGATGTCACAAAATGTTTTGGACACCTTATTAATTATACACATAAAACTACAATGATTGATTATACACATAGTACTATTGTACCCCTGTATTTCCTCTTGATCTATATTCGTTGGTGTGAGGAAGTTTGCTAGGCTACAGTTATATTTTTAAATGTTAATAACTAAACAATGGAGCTTCAAGTGCAATTTTTTTACTCTTGATTTCTGTCCTCTATTGGCTTTTAGAATCACGATTTTTTACCAATGGAATTTTTAAAATGTTTACGTATATACTATACAACATGGAAGAATATACATCTACAATTTAACATAAACAGTTGGCACTGTATGTTTATCATATATTGTACTTATCATAATTACATATATAATATCTCTGTAAAGTATATAAGATCTGTTGCTATATCGTTTACAATATTCTTTCAGTACAAAAATATAGCTTAAATGCGTGCTGTAAGAAAATAAGTATGACTGTCAATTGTATACAAAATTAAGCATGATAAAATTAAATTAGCACAATTTCTTCGTACTCTAATTATCTGTACGTCACTTTGCTTAATAGGTAAAACGATTTCTTTTCGATATCGTATCAGATCCCTATTTCGGTATCAAACGAGTATCTATAATTTCAACATATTAATATCTACGAGTATCGAGGCATTTATATAAAGTATTAAACGAATATCAAACATTTATAGAATCATGAAACGTGTATCGACACTCAGTAGATGTGTCAACTAGGTATCGATTCTTTCATAAGATATTAAATCTCAACATTGATTCAGCGTAACACTCGAAACACAATTATCTTTCACACTGCCTGATTTCTTTTCCACTGTTCCATCCGTAACGGAACAAGTGTGTTCGTCTTCCTTTGTTCGATACGGTTTAACTCTTTGAGGCACGGCGGGATTAAAGTGTCCCATCTTTTTGATGTATTTCACGGCACGGTGGGACAAAAATGTCCTACCTCGAAATCTTGCCGTAGCTGCATGTGCATAGGTTTATATTTCGCCCTATTTATGTAAAGCAGTTGTTAATGTCTTCAAACAATCACTATTTCACTATCACTAATCACTATTTTGTTATGTTTTTACATGATGTTATACATTTATTAATAAAAATATACCAATTTTGTTTCATTTAAAACCCGAAAAAATTCCTGTGCAACATGGGTCTATTTTTGATCTGAAATCCCGTGCCTCAAAGAGTTAAGACGCATTGAAAGGGTGGTCGCGAATCTGTTCGGCACGTTGATTTGTAATTAGCATTTCTTCGTTGCAACCAATCAAAGTATTATTCCTTTCTGGCAACGATCGGTCCGTTGCTAAAGAGGGAGTCTTCAAGTAGACACCAGTGGAAGCAATCTGTCTGCAGACATGAATACGTAAAGGTTCTAAAGATCGTTATAAGTCTCCCTAAGTTCCAAAATTAGTCAACCGTTTCGAGATGATTAAATTTACAAGTCCATAGTTCGCGACAATTGAATCATTCACTCAATATTAATTTGGCGGGCGATTGGTAGTACGCAATTATGTAATTGGACGAAAATTGAGCGCGTACGCTACCATTAACTAATTCCTGCAAATTGTATGTGTTCATGGCCCTTGCATACAGCATGTTCGGTAACTGTTGATACACAATTTAAGGGTTAATTATAGAAACCGATATAAGACGAAAATCGGGAACAAAAAATTCCATTTGGGGCTTCGTGGTTTAGTTATTAACATTTAAAAATATACAGTGGCTGCCAAAAGTTTCCGGCCAAACCATAATTCAGTTATATTTTTATAAAAACATACATTAACAATAAATGTCTAGTCATTACTAGTATTAAATAGGTATTAATTCTTCAAGACTGACATTTTTAAAATTTACGTGTGGAGTAACGATATCTTTACTAATTCCAAGCGTTACACTACGCGACAAAAGTTTCCGGCCAGAGGCTGGAATTTTGTTTCTGTGGAGTGTGTTGAGTTCAGTGTGCTTGTCCGTTGTCTTCGTCAGTTTGTCTTAGTTATTCGCTAACTGTTGTATCTTTAAGTTGCCACGACACACGAATATTCAGTTACGTGAAGTAGTTTTTCAAATGTCAAGTAATGAAAAATCGTTCAGAGAAATTGCTGCGACATTAGGCGTTGGTAAATCGATTGTCAATGATCTGTTACAAAAATACAGATCTGGTGAAGGTTTAGAAAAACGTCCGTTAAAGTCGTTCGCATTATTAAAAAGAAATATAGTCGGTGATGTTCGTAAGACTGTTGTAAACATATCACGTGAATTGTCTTTTGAAAATGTTGTTAATGTGAGTACTAAAATAATAGCACGACGATTAAATGATGTTTGACTTTATGGTTGCATTGAAATTAAAAAACCATTAATCAGTCAGAAAAATAGGAGAGCTCGATCGTTGTTTGCTAAGAAATGCCTTCACTGGACGTTCGAAGACTGGTTAATGGTATTATTTTCTGATAAATCGAGTTTCATATTATTTGGAAGTAATAGTAAGAAGTATGTACGCCGATCACAATGCGTTAGAAACGATGTTTGGTACCAATACCAACAGGACAAACACGATGGCGATAGTGTGATGGTGTGAAGAGCATTTTCTGTTTGCGATGTTGGTCCATTAATAAAGATCGATGGTACACTGAATAAAATCCAATACAGAAATATTTTAGAAAGAACTATGCTACTGTACACGGAAAGAGTCATGTCTACAAATTGGATATTCCAACATGATAATGATCCCAAACACTCGTCAGGTCTCGTTAAGAATTGGTTGTCCATACAAAAAATTTGTTTCGTCAGTAGCCATTACAATCCCCTGACTTGAATCCTATAGAGCACATGTGGAATGAATTAGGACGAAGGGTAGGCAATAAGAAACACCGAAATAAATCTGATTTAACGAAATCTTTTCGCGATAAATGGGAAAAAATCGATATGCTGCAGTACATTAAGAAATTGATTGATTCAATGCTCAGACGTTGTACTGCTGTAATCGCCTCTAACGATTATAGTACCAAATATTAAGTTTACGTAACTGGTGTGTAAAGATTACATTAAAATAGTTGCAATATTGTCATCTACGATAACTTAATTCATTAACCAGAAATGTTTGCTAATATATTCTTTCTTTATAATTATAAATAAGAAAGACTATTTTTGTGTAAAATGTTACTTAAAACTTTATAAGTAAGAATATATACGTATATGTTGTATTTACTGTAATAACTTTATTATTAAAGACTGTTTTCTAACCATTTTCATGAAAAACGTATGTGGCCGGAAACTTTTGCCAGCTACTGTAACTGTAGCCTAGCAAACTTCCTCGCATCAACGAATATAGGTCAAGGGAAGACACAGGGAGTACAATGACCTTCAAACCCAACAACATGTGATATAGTACTAGTCGATAAAACCGAAAACTGATATTTGCATCATAAACGATTGTACGACACATTATAAGAAATATCGTAGATTAAACATTATTACATCATATTCATACATCAACGAATGTAGGAGAAGTATAGTAACCCTCAAAATCAACAACACATAACCAGAAGAAGACAAAAATATTCCATACAGTAAACTGCATTAATGACATATGTGTATTTAATGACAAATTGTATGAATATTAATGACAAATGTGTATGAAAGAGAATTCTACAAATGTATATTTCATATTGTACTGGAAACGCAATATACAGTATACACACAACAAACACAATACAAACAAAAACCACTGATAAGCAGTACACAACAATATTCTCAGATACACGCTCACGTACGAAATGAAAACTAAAACACATAGAAAACTGAAAAAGGCTAAAGAAAAATGAATTAAATATTATTAAAAGTTTATAAGTGCATCGAGCAGCTCCTCAAAAAATTCTCTTTCGTCGTCGAAATTATAGTGTCCTTTCGAAGCTTCCATTGTTAACCTTCCAACGTTTTTTAGACACATTTGATGAACACCTTTTCCAGTTCCTCTATTGTAATATCCTTACTTCAAAGCAAGTTTCTTGTCAATTTCGAGCTAGACATAAAAAACAAAGGTACTACTAAAGCAAGCTCACTGTCGTAAATTTTACTTTCTGAATAAACATTCAACGATCACCACGTGCTTTAGCAATTTAGAGGGTACCTTCCTCTTGTGTAACAGCTTTGGGAGGACAGAATTATTTCGACAATCAAAATGATACTTTTAAAGAAATATTTCATGCAATAAGCAAAAATAGTGCTTATTTTAACTTCATCTTTTTAGTTTAGTATAATCAGTCAGTTAGTTTTAATTTACGACATATTACTATTCTTTTAATATAGGTTTAATGTATAATTTATTGTTTATAATTTCTGTACTTTTTAACCCTTTCTTATTTTTTATTTCGTGTATATCCATATGTATGTAAATATTATTCTAGTGCATAGTGATTGTTTTTCAGTGATTTATGCGTGTTATACCTGTAATATGCGTTTTATGTGTATAGTGTACGTTGTATTCGGACTCTTTTATGAAAGTTCATGATACGTGTGGGCTTGTTATGGACATTCATGAAATCTGTAGATTCTCGTATGAACACGTACGATGCATTTTCCGATTACTCACACGTATAAGTTCATGGATTAGAGGAGATATTAATCCTTTCTACTTTGAAATCCCATAGGGCTCGCTTCAATGTTCTCTCATGAATTTGTACGAATAGGCAGGTTCAATATTTAATCTACTATTTTGCATAAAAAATTTCTGAGAATCGTTTATGGTACCGAATGTCAGTTTTTTCTTCTACTGGCTTGTACCAAGTAAACTGCTATGTATCATTGGGTTTAAGGAGCACTATATTCCCCGTGCCTTCACTTGATCTATAATCATTAGTGTAAGATTTACTAGCTTCAACTAATAACAACGTTTTAAACGCAATTTTTTTATTTTTTTGTTTAATATCAACGTCTAAGTTCACATCATAAGTTTTCTACCAATAGTTACTGAACACCTTATATATCGAAGAATTAAAAGAAAATAAATTCATCATTCATACCACAGTAATTGATATAACAATCTTCCTTAACTCAAATATCAAGAATTCTTTGGTCCCAGAAATTCTGGAAACCTTATCTGAAATATTTACATTGTTTGAATCTTTCGAATGTAGACCGTGTCAAGAAAGGTAAGATTTCCAACGTTTCGCAAGCACTCTGGACGCGCATATAATGCTCAGTTGATCAGTTTAAAAACCTGATTGACTGATCAATGAACTGGAACACGAAAATAGGTACTTAAAGAAGAGTGAAAATCCTGATGTACATCGTTATCAGCACATTCTCAGATTCTTGATGAAGCTAGCTACAATGCTTGCGAAACGTTGAGAAACGTTTCTACACGGTTTATATCCAAAAGTTTCAAACAACATAAACTGCAATACACCGGAAGGCGGAAACCTCGAAACTCTTCTCTGAAATGGAAAGCAGTGTACAAATTGTAGAAATATTATTTGATACGACAATTAATTATTTTATATTTAATAAAGCATTTATTTCTAAAGGTATGGGAATTAAGAATACAATTGGTGTAAATATTACCTCATTTAAAGTAACATATAACTTGATATCGCAAACAATTTGTTACAATGATCTCAGAGCGATCACAGAAAACAGAATCAAATCACTGTGGAACTCGATGTGAAAGAACGTCAACGCTACAGCCAAAATTCGCTTAGTTAAAAATTATATATCCCAAAAAATGGCCTTTACTGAGTAGTTATAGTGGGATAGTTCTACGCCATTGTCGAAGTGAGGTGTATGCTAAGGTGTAAGACAAGTGATGGGTTCAGATCCCGGCTAAATCCCTACAGTCGATAAAACACGACAACATATATTCGGTAAAACAGAGGTCCTGTAGTTATATCAGTTGGTAAAACGTGCCAGTGTTGTCGTACTTTCAAACCCAGTAATCAATCTTTGCAAAAACGAATCTTCTATTACGTTAAATAAGTAAATTGCATATCGAAATTCGATCCAGAAGATTGTTTTTCGTCAGTTGACGGGGGACCCACACTTTGTAGCGATTAACATATCTGAACTTTGTCAAATGTTCATAAACCGTGGTATAGTGAGATTTTTGAAGCATATGCTATCTCACGAATATTGGATCTTGAGTTTTCATCGACGCAAGCCTTGACAAAATCGGTATCAGTTGTGAGTGGACCACAAGAGAGTTTTTTTAGAGTTTCCAGCTCTAAATTTTCTGAACCAATTACGGACTGTTTGAATGGTTACAGACTGGTCCCCATAGATGTCACAAATCTCCTTTGCAGTGTAGCAACATCTACATCCGCCCGCGAATCGGGAAAACGAGTTAGTTTCCGGGAAGCAGAAAAATGAGAGATTTGCGCGGGAGGAAACTCCAGCGCCCTCTTTTTGTGTAGTTTTTGTTTTAGGCGAAATATCCGGAAAAAGTCAGTCGATCGGCGTCCTTCCGAGGGTACAAGAGTAAAAGAGCAAAAGATTCCAAATTATTGTCGCGTACACATATTTGTTAAGTTTTATTACAATAAAAAGTATACCAAAGAAAATATAGTTTGTACACATATATATATATAATTACCGACGCAGTCTGCTTCATTCTCCCTTCAAATAGGTTGGTAAAATAGAACACGTTTGGTAGCCAAAACGCTACAGCAGTATGTTTAGGCGTGCTGCATTTGTTGAAACAGTGAAACATAACATGACACAAATGCATCTTTTGGTTTTTCATCTTTCACAACACCAAAAAACACACAATACACGTTTTATCGATATCTAGAACTGTACTCTTGTACTGCTAGAGAATGACTAGTGACTATACAATCAAAGGTAAAGTGATCTGGTTGCTTGTTTATTTAAGCACAGCGAGATAAAGCCTCAAGCGATGAATGAGAAAAAAACTTTCCGGACAACCTAATACATAAATGTTAGTATTATATGCACAAAATTATACTTTTATTAAAAGATATTTGCTGATACACTTGTAAAATACATGAATATGTCCAAAGTCAATCTGAAATTGTAAAAAATTGTAAACTTTAACTCAAATGCAACATGGAGTTCCTTTGTCCAATCACTCTGAACATTATTTTTTTATCAAATTTTATAATTTCTAGAGCTGTAGCAATAAAAATGTTGTACAAAAAATATTAACTGGTATAGCTAAGGACCACCTGGATGTGCATGTATACGAAATAAAATATTTTCGAACAAAAATTATTTGGTATGAAAAAAATATTCTGTATGTTTGTAACTGAAGATGTTTTTGAAAGTAAAGCCACATTATAAGATGTGAAGAACATTCACGTATGTACCCGTTAGAATATGTTGCCTTTTTACATTTTTATAATATCTAGCAGCGTCTAAATTACTGTAAGCATGCAATGTAAGTTTCACGAATCCAACCTGTATGTCGTAATAAAGTATTTTACACGCATTGCTGAAGAATGATTAACAACTTGTAAGTACAAGAAAACACACTGGTTCCATACTTTATCACATTTAATACTACAAATCATTTTAAACTTAACATAATGTAATAATAAGAAATTATTATTATTCACATTATACAGTTATTTTTCATATGCATATAATATTTTCAGTTTAGCGAAGTGTTATCCTTAAAATAATATATATCGTACTTTCCCTAACACGAATACTATGTTAATGAATGTTAGATAGAACGATAATTATAAACGGATACAGTAGAATGAAAATGTTGAATATCTTTTGCTTAAATTTTTTTAAAGAATTTCATTGTATATTTACAACTTTTCTTTTTAATTACATCGAATGATATTTTTAATGATCTTTTTATACATTTCTCATTCTAATGAAAGACGATCAGAGTTTCACATAGAATGATCCATTTTTACAAATTTTATAAAAAGCGTGAAAGTATGTGCATGTACTTGAGCAAAAGATTTCTATCGTCGCTAACCACTTTTATGACAGGATGTTCAATTTAAATATTTTTAATATGACGAAACATTATATCAACTTTCTGCTTTAGTTACTTTCAGAATAATTCCGTGTTTCGGAGCCAGCGTAAACGTTAATGGTTCATTTATGAATGGAATTTGTGTTTTCTCACAAACATCAACCTTATAGTTACGAAGAATTTTAATTAGTCCAATTTTTGTTTGGAAAATTGCGAAACGTGCACCTGAAAGTGTAAAAGAACATTAAATTATATCACGGTATTTAATAATTAAATAACCGTAGTTTTTGCACGAAAGATTTACATCGATGTTATAACACATTTCAGCGTGAAAAACGTTTCAAAATCCGATTCTAATATACTAATAAAAATATGTGTAAATTTGTAAATTTTGGTTTTATGAAAAATCTGAGAAGTTACAAATAAATAATATTAACCCACGAATGGTAAAGTTGAACATTTTAAACTGGATTCCAGCAAAACAATCGTATTTTATATCAAATTTTTCTTATATGTGATAATTTAAAATGTCGATAATTATTTAATTTTGTCTTTTAAAGAATTTATTTTATTACTTCACAATAAATAAAAGCTGGAACTAAATTTGATTTGATGTGATTCAGTATATTTAACATTAACATTTGTTTTACGTACCGATACAATTTCTCGGACCATCGCCAAAAGGCAAATAATGCATGGGATGCCTTGTCGCTACTACATCTTCTTTAAATCGGTCAATATCAAAGACATCAGGATTTGGATAAATTTCAGGATCACGATGTATAGCATATGCAGGAATAAATATTCTAGTGTTTTTTGGTATTGTAACCTTTAAATCTTCAAAAGTATACTCTTCACTATTTTTTCTCATAATAACTGTCACCGGTGGATATTTCCTCAATGTTTCTAAAACCAAAAGGAAAATAATTCAAATTTTTAAATTATTTAAAATACTTAAAATTTGCAACTCTTTCGTTATTGTTGAGATTCACATAAGAAATGAATAGAGTATGTTTTAGGAGGATGAAAATTTGCGCAGTTTGTATTTCTGTATAATACAGGGAGAGCCAACTCAGCCAAACCACCTGAATGACTTCTACATTTTTTGAAATAAGAAGAAATGTTTCAGACAAAAGTTGCTTAGTTTTAAGAGGCCCGTTACGTGATGTACATAACTTTTTTCAGGTGGAGGTGCTTAGGAGATTTGAAGGACAACTTAGTTTTCAAAAGATCACCTCCACCTGAAATACGTTATGTACACCACGTAATGGGCCCCTTGAAAATAAACAACTTCTGTCTGAAACATTTCTTCTTATCTCAAAAAATGTAGAAGTTATTTAGGTGACTTGTTTTAGGTGACTCACCCTGTATATCCATACGCATAATTATTTTTGGCGTAAACACCCGTCTCGTTAAAAATAAAAAAAAAAAATTTCAACGAAAACTTAACTTACAATTAATATGCAAAGTTGCGATTGCTACTACAAGAATTTCAATTGTTCACTTAAATAAGAAGCTTCCGGGTTAGAGCCGTGTCAAATGCTGCAAAATTTAACATGTCTCTATCCCAGAAGCCTCGAAAAAGTAATTCAATTGTTTATACATAACACAAAATATTTTTTAAAAGTTAAATATGACAATGTCTAAAATTTTATATAAATAGTAGCACAAACCTTTAAATACGGCATCTAAGCATTGCATATTCTTGATATTTTCATATTTCCATTCTCCATTATTTATCTGGTAATGCTCCCTAATTTCGTTTCTTAGTTTATCTTGTATATCTTGATTTTGTGCTAATTCATAAAGGGCAGTGGTTATTGTCGACGCTGAAGTTTCAAAACCAGCTATAAAAAAGACGAATGCTTGTGCAACCAACAGATGTTCCGTTAATTCTGCAACATGTATAGAGAGATTTCATTACAGAGATTAGTGACATATTTAACTCTCTTACTCCCTGCGTAAGACGCTTGTGTATTATGAAAAATACAATAGCCCCGCTTAATGTTCACTCTTTTACTCTAGTTTATGTTCGCGGAGTCATTTTCACAAATTCTTGGAACTAATTCTATGGAGCAAGCATCTGCCTTATCTCTGACTATTGTGATCGATGGTTTCAGCTTACCAACGAGTCATGGAAATAATAGAAATAAAATTTTTATATTTTTTACTTTGTGATTACGAAATTATTGAAATCAAACTGCTGAAGCTTTTTCCAATGAAAATTATACCAAACATGACTACATATGTGCCCAAACACACTCACACATATATAATAACGTCAAGCAATTCCTGAAACATCTACTGATGTTTCGAACTGATAAAAATGTCCTGCGGGACGGCACAGAAGTAAGATTGGTACTTCTTTTGCATCGCCTAAATCTTCCGTCACGCGACGCTAAATGCAATGTTATGCCAACATCAATGTTATCGCGTTTGGTCAATAATGACAATACGTGTGCCCAATTTCTACGATTGTGTTAGAGAAAGTATGCCTTATGGAAACATAATTCAATCAAATCAGATTTTTTTTCTAGCCCTGTACACTATATCCCCGAATAGTGTTCACTACGCGGACCTGAAGCAGTGAACATTAAGCGGATATTACTGTGTCATACTACAGGAGAAGCAGAAAAATGTAACATTTATTATTAAATTCCTAATAACTGTGTTTTAGAGATAGATTAAATTTCCACAGTAGCTAGAAATTTTCTTTAATTAACAGTCTATATCAATCGATATCCTACAATTCTTCGCACAAGGGTTAGAAAGTACCTTCGAAAAATAACACGACAATTACAATTTGTTTTTCTTGTTTACAATTATTGTTTCTGACAAGATGAGATCTCGTTTAAAGTCAGAATAAAGTAGTCAAATATGAGACCCGTTTCTTTCAACAAGCACAATTCTCGATTAAAAATATTTTTACTAAAATACGATACATGTTTTAAATGTAAAATGTGTACACTTTTGCAGCATATTAGAAATGATAACAAAATAGATAGAGTTCCATCATAATAAAATAAAAATGAAAAGTATGCAAAATTATAACTTGAAAAATTGGTCACCTAATATGAGACCCAGGTTTCATCTTGTCAAAACTTATTTTTTCTGTCTTTTTTTACAAATTGGACATATAAAATTAACTTCGTCTGCACCGCAGTCTTTATGGGCTCACCGGTAACATTTTATACACTGAACCCATTGTTCATCATGTATATCTGAAGAATAAAGTTCTATGCAAAACAAGGATTCTGCATCATAATTTTCATATGCTTGCTCAAGACACTACGTTGTTTTCTATGCCACATTCGGATAACGCAATTGAACTACGGTTAGTTCTGAAACAAAGGACTGTCGCTGCGACGTTCGAGACTTCTCCATAACAGAGATAGACTGGGGTTTCATATTATTATATGAACGATCTCATATTAGGCTACTTTACCCTATTTTCTACAAAACTGATTAAATAAGTCTAATATCTCACAAATTATTTGTACACATCGAACATGGCTGCAATTCAAAATAGAATTCACCTCATGTCCTCCTCTTGTAAGATAAAAAGCAAAACACGAGTTTCTACTTCTAAATTTTGTTTCTAGAACTATTGCTTTCACTTTTAAATGACGCTAAGCAACTGCTTGTTGTAAGACATAAACGAAATTATAATTAATATAATTATAATACGACACCGCATTGTTTTCTGTAATTCAGCATTTACTGTTCGATTAAAATACAAATGTATTCAGCTTTCTGGCTAACGTATTAAAGTAACGTTGATTAATGTCGTAGAATTAAATGAAAAAATAACTACAGAAACATTCATCGAACAAGTATAGATATGTGCAACTGCTTTTTAACAGAAACAATATTTCAATAAAAATCTTGTAAATGATATCTAAGTTGTAGGGTCGTATCGAAGTCCTATCAAAAACGTTTATTAACATACCGTAACCTTTATAATACTACTAAATATGAATGACAAATCTTTTGTTTCAAAAGAACTAAACTAAAAGCATGCGTAGTAAGTATGTGTTCCTTGAATTTGTAGAAACTCTGTATTGGCGAGATATGCCGAGTATTTTAAACAACCTAACAGAGACTTAAATCCACTACAAAATTGTTTAACTTAATTCATATCGTAACTTATTTACAACTTGTTTATAGCTATATCTTTAAAAGAAAAAGTTTCGAATACATACCAATATTTAGTTTCTCAGGATGTGCCTGTAGGTCCATTAATGTGTTAATGAAATCTGGTCTAACGATATTGTTCTTCTTCCTATATTCGATCATATCCAAGACAACTTTTATAAAGAAGGTAGTCGTTTCGTCGTATGGTAGTATGTAGCCCAGAAGAGTGTAAAGCCTTGGGAAAGCTTCTCTCATTCTCAACCTGATTGCCTGATTCCAGCCAGGACCGAAGAACTCTCTTCCTATATCACGGAATTTGCATTGCTCGTTCGACATGGCATTCATATCGATTCCAAATGCGCAACTACCAATTACATCGGTGGTAAATTTTGCAGAAAATTCTCGCATCTCGATCAACGTTTCTTTCTCCACTAATGATTCTAGATATTTTTCAAGGGTATTCGAGCACTCGAGGATCAGAGTAAGCATATCCTTTAATTTGCCGGATGTAAACATTGGTGACAATCTCGTTCTCAGTGGTCGCCATCTTTCAGGTTCTAGAGCGAATAGGTGTTGAGAAAGCGGTTCCGCCTGTGAAAGAAAGCAATTATTTAATGCAATTGTTATGGAGATCGGCACATAACAAATGAAAATTTACCTAAGGACGAAGATAAAGACTATATATACTTTTGAACGAACCAGAATTACGGTGAAATATACTATCTACTGTATACTATAATATATATATATATATATATATATATATATATATATATATGTTTTATTTGTGAAATATATAATATACATATTTGTACAATATATTTGTATATCTCAAGAATTGAATTTCGATATGCATATAGCAATACTATTGTGCGAACTGTCTTAACACTTCTAATGTTAAGTCAACAACCATGAAACATATTTAGAATGAGATAGAGTGTGACCTAATATAATTGAGATTTTGTTATTCAATTGACAAGATTTTAATAAATAGAAATTTATAACTATTTAGTCTTTCTTTAGGTACAAATCTGTCTAACGATATATTTGAGATTCTTTAGATTTAGTGGAAACTGTTCTTTTATGAAATCTTTATAGACGGGGCTATCTTTTAGTTTCTACAAACGTGTACTTTGATCAGCCAACATCAAGGGTCATTCTGAAGTTCTCAAGGAGTGGGTAGAATTGGTCACACGGATCTTGCATAACGTGGGGAATCACTGACATTTTCCAGACTAACTGTAAGGGAAAGTTAAGGTCTGAGTTTTCAAACACTTGTGCCTATTGTAAAATTGCACGTTAAGGTAGGAGTCTTGATTTATGACCGCCTAAGGACGAAACAACATTAGAAATCAAAGTATTCGATACTGAAATATCGGATAGATATGTATCTCTAGCTATCATTTTATATTACATCAATCTCGTTTTGTTATCATATATTACTAACTAATCAAGCCAACTATATAATAACTGATAAAGCATTTGAAAATATCGATATATGCTCACGATATTAAAAGTAATGTACCAGAAAATGTTTAAACATGTTCGTATTTTTTAATATTTTTTTCGGCGAATTGAAACTTATAAGATAAAATTTACCACATCTCGAAATAATATTCCTATATAAAAATATAAAAAATAAATAAATATTTTTCTTAATGAATTAGAAACAATTCCATTCACTTTATATCTTTTGTAATTGTGCTATTTACGAAATAAGTTATACTTTCTTAAATGAATACCATAATAATACTTCTATATTACTTAAGAGGGTATATACATTTAGAAACAGAATCTTCAGTTTCTAAAGTTTTAAATATTCTTATAGTATGCCATCCTGAGAATGTATATTCAAAGTTTCAAGGTGACGTGGCAGAAATTGAAGATGATATACACAAGCAAAGCCGAGTACTCCGAAGTTCGTTAAACGAGTAGGCAGTGATAACAATATTTTACAATTAATACTGTCACTGAATGACTATGGTAGTTAATAAAAAAGAATGTATAGGGTATATTCAGAAAAGCCACATTTGTAAATGCAAAAAGAAAAATAAAAACATTAATGTTAAAAACAAACTGACCGCTAATGTGATAGAGAAACTAGACATGTAGAACTTCAAATATGTTTGTTTTAAAACGAGTATCAAAAGTATCTCAAAAAGAGCTGAATCACTTTTCTTGGAATTTTACACGATTATTCTCTGCATAAGAAACTATTTCTTCACGTATGATCTTGTTCCAATGCGTACCTTTGTTTCAAGCCCAAACAGGAGTGGTTTCTTTTACAGCAAATTAATACTTGAAGTCTATAGAGACTTTATTTTGTTAAAAATCAATGTATAAAAAACCAGCTACGACAAAAACTAGATTTCACTTTATTTGTATATTTGTTTATATATTTTACTAAAATTGTCGCTTTTTCTGTTTTGGATGAACCCTGTAAAACACCGGTCGGTATCAGAAATACGGGAATAAAGTTTCACTTTTTTCTTAAAAGAATCATAAAGTTTGACCCTTTTTTAGCATTTCTACGTGTACCTACATACTTTCTTAACTCTTTTATTTCTAATGCCAACTACAGTCGGCATTAATGCGAGGATCTGTGGAGATGAGTGCCGACTATAGTCAACATCCAAATAATGAACCGTGGATACTAGCGCCGCCTATATCGACGCTCAGGTAATGATTAATTCTGCGGTATCTGTATCTTTTTATTTTATTGATATGTATTTATTCGCATGTTTCAAATTCTCTATCTACGCAAAGTTTTGCTACGTTTGTCATAAAGACGTTAAGTATCATATTTTCATACTTCTACTTTCATCTACGTAAAACTTATTCCTTGAAAAGGCCATTCCCACAAAAATTAATAGAATATACGTTTATTTAAATTCCTTAGTTTTACTATTTCAAATAACTGACTAAATTAATAAAATATTATTAAAAACATGTAGTATTAAAATACAATAATTTGCATAATATGTTCTTTTTTAAATTTTATTTTTGTGACGGGAATATAAGATTATGTAATATAGGTTTTTTTTGAAAATATACAACTTAAGCACTACTTTTAATTAAAAATAACAACATTTATCATTTAGTATACGTAAATAAATTTAAAGATGTTTAATTACCGATATGATTCAGTAGTATTGTATATGTACAGATGTATCAATAACATACATAATCATCTTCAAACGTTTAATTAAAGTCATATAGTAATTACTTTTACTCTATCAAACACGTTAATTACTGGTATCTGACTTTCAAGATTTAACATGTAGAATGAAAGACAACCAAATCCCCAAACCTTTAAAAATTTGTCAAATAATCCCAAAATTATAAAATTCATTTAAAAGTTATTATAAAGTTATTATAAAATTACTTCTTTTTTTCCTGCAAAAAATTCTTTTGAAATCATTTTTATCATTACTTCAACATGTTTGTAATCATTTATACAGTTTATTTTAATGATTTAGTACAGATATAAACAACCATACTACAATCATTTTAATAGTAATGAAATTAACATACAAGTTTCATGAAATATCTTTATAATATAAACACAGACAACTAATAACTCTATTTTAGTATTATTTCACATTATACAGCAAAGTTCAATGTTATTCTGAAACTTTGTTTGGAAGATCGAAATTATATCGAATCATAGACAGTATCTCTCTAATTTAATAAAAGTCTACATTAATTTTTTACTAACATTAGTTTTTGATTATTTCATATTAATTTTACGTGTTAAAAATATTTTTGCTTAAAATAATATAACTAAGAATGAAAGACACTGCATTTTCACCAGAATTAAAGTTACGCGATCTATTTATTCTGTTCCCGTTCTAATTATCGATTTTTTTCACAGCTAATATTACAGAAACTTTCATAAAGTATACAGTTATTGTGTTGCGTACTTACCACTTCGTTCAAAGCAACTCCACGATTTGCGAATTTCGAAAAGTCCTTGATAAGGATGGTCTTGATTATGTCGGGATCATTTACACCCAGCACATGTTGTCCTCGTATGTACAATCCAAATATGGGTGTGCGTTTGTACTGGTTGTAAAACTTGACCATTTGATCGCCTATCGATATTTTTCCACGTAGTACAGGAAAAAAGTTACCGAAAAGCGGCGTTGGAGTGGGTCCAGGTAATCCAATTTTCTTCCAAACGCTATACGTTTTCACCGTGTAATAATAAAGCAGAAGAAGGAGGATGATAAATCCACAAATAATTTCAACGACGGCCATTTTAAACAGATATCCGTTGAGTCCTCCCCAATTGAAAATTGCGTTGATGAAAAACGGTGTATATGTAATTGGATTCCTTCTGGAATATCAATATTACAACGTGTCTCGTTAAAATTACGTGTATGTTAATACTTCACTGTGACAATACACAAATTAATAGAAAAAGAAAACGGTAATATTGTAGTATCACGCGGATGGCATAGAAAAAGGCAGTATATGTACCTTTATTGTGTGATTACAGTGTTAGCCAAGGCGTAAGTAGTCTAAGGCTACACGAGCGTTCTCTCCGCTAATGTAGGAACTGTGTGTTTTAATGCAACTGACTATTCAAGCGTGAAACACTCCGCTTGTACCATGTCGCTGGCAATGCGTTACAATATTTAGTATATACCATTATGACTACACAGTAGGGAGGAGTAAAGATGTTGTTGAAAAATGTTTGAAACGTCAAAATTCATTGTTCAAGTTGAAAAGCGACCTGCACTGTGTAACATTAAAATAAAGGATATTCTAATAGAAACATAAAGAACAAATTATGGAATGAAAAATATAAGAAAATTAGACAAATTTAATTACGTAAAAACGAAACAAATTTAATATAGATTATATTTTTATTTATTGCATCCAATATTAAATTAAAGGGTCATCCAAATGTGACGCCTAGATATCAGCAATGTATTGTATGATACATGTTATTGTCTTTTCAAATGAAATAAGCCATGTTGTTTTAATAGAAGATAGTACCGGGTGTATAAAAATTATATGTCACGAACACCATAGCGGGATCTACGCCTCCGGATCGGTGGAGATCTCTTTAAAACATGGACCGCAAAATTGATCTTGACCTTGAAAATCAATGTCAGAAGGTTATCATTTCGTTTCTGTTGCATCGTAGTCATCACGAGGAACAAAAGTCTCGAAGGAACCGTAGATCACAAGTCAATCGTTTTCTTAAAAAACGATGTTAAAATTTTCACGATTTTGAAACACACTTTATTTGTAATGTTCTTATAACTTCACATAATGTGCTATTCACGAAGCAACAGGAATTTAAAGTTTAGGTAGAGAAATATATTACTATTCAGTAAGGAATAACTGAAAAACTTTGCTTGTTGTGACTTTCAGAAGCAAAATCATTTAGTAAACAAGAATTAATATTATGTCATCTACCTAGACATAAAAAAACAGTTGTGACTGTGCATCTATCGGCGTAAAAAGAACAGGTTATCGCTGTCGTCAATGATTATCCACTAATGGGTATTGATAAAATGATTCATCGAGTAAGAATTAATCGTGACAATGCGATATCACTCCATTTACTACATGCATGGTCAGGAAATGTTCTCATGAATTGTTCAGATAGGATGCAGACCTGCTGCACACTTATGGCCTTCTCATTCTCCAGATTTGACACCATTGGAGTTCTTTTTTTGGAGAACAGTAAAAGAAATCGTTTACCGTTCAGGTTATGGTTTTTAAAGGGAACGGTTGACTTTAGACCCATGGTTCCTTTGAGACTTTTATCTCTCGCGATGAGTACTATGAGATGCAATAGAAAAAAATTTTGACCTTTTAACTTTGATTTTCAAGGTTAAACTTAATTTTACGGTCCACTTTTTAAAGAGATTTCCACCAATCCAGAGGTGTAGAATCCCACTGTGGTGGTCGTAACATATAATTTTTTATACACTCTGTGCAATTTTAACATTATAGCAACACATTTACATAAATTCAAATATATTATGAGAATGAGACATAGTTTTCAAGTAAAATTTTGTTTAGTGATGAAACTCATCTCACTGTGGATGGATTCATTAATAAACAAAATGAGATCATGAAAATCTTCGTGTTATTCATGAAAAATTTCAGCATATACAGAAACTCACTGTTTGATGTGCATATTGGACAAATAGAATCGCTAAACCATTTTTCTTTGAATATGATGCTGGAAATGCTCTTACAATGAATGTCGTGTGACTTCTCGTGGTCAAAATTGAATCATATTGATATGTTTCATATTTATGTCCAGCAAGACGGTGCTACGTGTCACACAACTTAAGAAAATATTCAATTTTTGTGATCGAAATTTCATCAACGTGTAATTTCATGAAATGCAGATTTCACGAAATCTTCAAATTTCACGAAATGCACTTCCAAGATTATGCAATTTAACACCATTAGATTCTTTGTAGAGTTTTTTGAAAAGCCAGAAACAATTGACGACCTAAAATACGGCATTCGAGTTGCAATTCGTGAAATAACTCTAGCAACATGTCGAAAATTCATTGCAAATTTCGATAATCGGATTGATGTCTGCAGGCACAGTCGTGGTACACTTTAACGGATCATATTTTCAATAAAAAAAAAAAAAGAAACGACTTAAACAAATTCTAAATCTGTGTTTTTTTTTTTTTTTAAAGAAACATGTAAGCGTATAATGTTTCATGACAGTATATGTTCATATTTTTATATTGTGTTTGTATCTCTCATTCAATTCTGATAAAATAAGGCATGAAAAAAGAAAATGAAATAAATTAAATGAAAAATGAAGAAATGAAACTGTCTTGTTTGAGGTCTTGTGCTAATAAGTGGATGTATGTACCTACCAACAATGATTTTGCTTTTTTCCTTGCTTTAATTATGCAGTATGTAACACGCGTATGTAAAACACTCGTAGCACGCTCATCCAGTCAAGATCCTACATACTTCAGCAAAAAAAAAACGTGACGTACAGCATATAAGATGCCCATGTAATCATAGCCTAAGTGTAAATTATAAGAGAACTATTTGGTTTCAAGGAACTGTGTGTGTGTGTGTGTGTGTGTGTGTGTGTGTGTATGTATGAAAGTAAAGAGCGAAGATGCGTATTTTTCCTTAGGAATGTCAATCCCAAACGAACCGTTCAAGAAAAAAATGACCTTCGATGTGTGTTAAAAATATATTCCGAGTGCATATATACATATACACTTTTCATATTTATATTCACATATATACTGAACCGTATAAACTTCGTACGCTTCACTTTCGTACTAAGAACTCTAATACTCTAACACACAGATTTTTTGCATTTGCATTCTTCTATACGTTAAACAGAGATTTGTACAAATTATAACGTACACTTGCGGATAAATATAAAGACCTTGAACGCGAACTAAACAATCAAATACAATTATTTGGACATAGTTATTGATATTATAAACTGTGTATTGATAAAGTCAAATGTTGATCGTTAACATGTCTTACATTTGCAGGTGCATATATTTCATGAAACATAGGACCTATAAAAAATGTCAAATACCTTACAAAATATTTTTTCTTTAAACATTGTACCCTAATACTTTTTCGCACAGAATTTTTTGAAGAGTTGATACGAATAAAACAAAATATATAGTTCTATTTAAAAAAAAAAAGTACATTTGTATTTTTCGGATGCATTGTTGCACTTTGTAAGAAAATAGACATTACTGTATCATTTAACTTGTTTCTTAATAGTTTTTTTCTATGTATACATTCTTACCAAAGGGTCTAGTAGGCTAAGGGGGTCAAAAGTGTCCTCCAACCGATTTGGTGATGCGATACATCATTCGATAGCTTATCAAAAGAAAACATGTGACACCAAGTTTCAACCTTCTAGCTCGACCGTGAAGGTAGTTACAGGGTAAATTCGAATTATCAGTTTTTGGACTATTTTCCTTATTTAGTGATACGTAAAACTTCTGAAAAATATCTGACATGTTACATAGATGAAGGCACATCTTAGGAAATTTTTTCCGATTTTTTCATTGCAAATCCTAGTTGTAAAAAATAAAAAAACGTAAAAAATGCGGATATTTTTTGAAAAAAAGCGCTTTTTTATATTTTTTTAATAGCAGCGTATTAGCATGATCATCACCCTAAAGTCTTTTCATACCATCCCTCCAAATTTTGTGTCGAACGACCACTGAGGTCTTTCGGAGCTTTATCCCAATAGCGTGACACCCTGCATATATGTATAGCATGTAAGATATACAGATAAAATAAACAAATATAGAATAGCTATATATAGGTTATGTATAGTTACAATATAGGAGAGACTCATCGATCTGAATCCATGCACATTTTTTCAAATACGTAACATCGCAACACGTCATCCCACACCACTCCTACGACCCACGTACTTGTTATGTACGCAGCTTACTTGAAACGCGTTAGTTTATCGCGCATCCTCTGAGTAGTCTTAGAGAAAAGGTAAAGCAAGCGCGTTCCTATCCTCAGGAAAATCAAGCGTTTGCTATCACCAAAAACCGCGGCTTTGGGGTATATGAGGGCAAAATTTTGAACAGAAAGTGACTCTATCCGTCCAAATTTTGACACAAGCAAAATTAGGTTGTATTCCCTTTCGAGAAATTCTCACGTCACATAAGTACTCCGTAAATACAAATTAGACTATCTGCGACTCTCCTGCATACTCGCCATGTAAAGTCAAGGAGGAAGATTCTCATCGAGATAGGAATCAGCTATTAATTATATTAAAATTATATTAAAATCAAAATTATTGTATATCAATTCTTAACTTTTGTATTTACTTATAATAGAATATAGCATTGTAGAGTTACATTTGTCTATATTCAATATACCTATCCTGACTAGTATTAGTAACGTAACTGCTAAAAACCCACAAAGATATACCTTTACCGTTCAAGGTATGTAGATCGACAGTTACGACACGTGAGATCCTTACACCCTTAAGCCGGTGGCATTCGGCGTTAGCCTAATTCACCTAGCCGTATCCTCGGTTACCGGCGTTAATCCTGCACTAGATTGTCCAACCTTCCTATCTGATTGTCTAACATACTGATCCATTAACCATACACCACCTAGCCCACCGTCCTCGGTTATCGATGGCTGTTCGCAGGATTACACATTTCCTATCGCAATCCATGCCTACCGCGGAGCAAGATGTAACATGCACCGTTCCAAACAAGGATCAATGCGAACCTCGTAACACACTCCACATGTATGTATATGTTCTTCTTTCCTCGCCTTAATTATATTTATATTTATATCTTTAATTATTTATGTTAATAATTTATATTTTATCATTATAAGGTACATGAAATACAGAATTGAAAAAAGGTTTACTTTTATATAGATCTACGACGGCATAACAGAATCATTCGTGAATTAAGGACAATATAAAGTGTCTTTTCATGTATCTGTCGAATCACTTAGTTATTGTAAGCTCAGAATTTTTCTATGTGTTTAGAATCAGAATATAATTGGCAATAGCTAATTCGTACTCTAACTAATTTCATATACCTGTAGGAGTTAAGTAAATAAATTTCAAAAAAAATGCAGAATGTATTTCCGCAACTTATGCTCTAAATTGTCATTTATAATTTGACAATATTTTAAATAACCTATTAGTACATCAGGATGCCTTTTTTTAAATTAATGTACCTCAACAAAGTCATTTAATCAATTCTGTTTCAGTGACAATGAGCCTTCGTTTGTCGTGGAATAATGTTTTTCAAAAATGCCTTGCGATATTTCACCACGATTTGTTATCGTATGTAGTATTTATTTCTTCCAGAAACGATTGAAAATTCCGGTATGAGAGTCCTTTGTTACCGCCGCAAATCATGGTAACTGTCTTTATTGTTGGAGATAGTATTATCGCTGTCCCACATTTTTTTGGGTGTATAATGCAATGTAGCATGTTACATCTTACAACAGTTTCTTTCAAAATTGCTTTTAATCCTTGTTTATTACCGAACATTGCTGGTGCCCTATTTCTAACAATAGCTGAACATTTGTCAAAACTACCAATAAATTCATTAACATACTCATTTAACACGTTGAAAATGTCTCTACCTTTACAGGAATCATACAATGAAACTGCACCTAAAAGTTCCTTGTTAATACTAAAATCATCTTGAATAAATCGAACAAATATTAACAAGTTAACATCTGACACGTCTGGATGAGAGAGACAATTGTTATGTTTTATGTTTTAATGTTTTCAAATTAACTTTATGACGCGGGTTATAGCGTCTTTGGTTTGGTGGGGTTCTGGCCGACTACAACTAAATATCGCGACCTCACGAGAACACTGTGCCACTACTATCTGCACTACCGCACTCGTCTGCAGCGTTAAAATGTCTGTTTGTCTTTGTCACTCGTTCACAAAAGGGCGTGGAAACGTTGACTTGGTAGCGATGGATCTAAACGTTGCCTCGTGGTCCGGGTTTGTCCACTCCAGGGAGCAAAGTCGGAGCCAAGCAGGATTTTTATCCGTTCGATGTCCACACAAGGGAGCGTCTTGGAGCAAGGATCCGTTTTTCCATAAAAATCATGGATCGACTGTCTTTTTATCCTTGCTGGGGGTCTTTTGGGCCAGCGAGAATGATGGAGTGGGATAGTGGGGGTGTCGAGGGAAGTGACGAGGGCGCTACTCTGGTGGCCGCTCGGAGCACTACCCTCTTTATGGGGTGCGCTACAACTTGTATTTGTGAATCTATTGATAAGATTCTAGAAATTATTGTAGAACACGAAACAGAAACAGTTTTGAAGCACTCTACTGCAAAAGAGAGCAAAAGATTACAAAAGATTGATGTTTTAGAAATAGTATATTCTATCAATATGATTCTTTTAGAATACTCTTCCAAAGGTATATATGGACATTCATAAAACTAACAGATTGATAGATTTGAAAGTTCGAGCGGTCACGGTCAGGTGTGGTTGGTACCAAACGGTGATAAGTTTCACCCTTATCTGGTATAATGGGGTCATGAGAGACGCAAAGTCCGTTACAAAATTGATTCTATTGGTAATACCACTTCATGTGTCGCCATACCTTCATAATTTCTTAGAATTTAGTCAGTGCCTCACGTGTGAGTTATCTGTTTACATTGTTCTCGAGTTACAGACTGTTGGGGTCAGCATTGACCCCAATGTACTAATCATGTTGCTATTTATAATTATACTATCAGATGCAGCTATTTGGCTGATAAACAGCTTGAGGGCACATTGATGAACGACAGTGATATAAATGATATTCAGATATCAGGGGACATTTTAGGGAGCGATAACGACTTGTCGGACGTAAAGAGCGAATATAACAACCACAACACGTAATCTAAAGAAAGTAATCCTGAAGATGAAACACGGCAAGAAAACGCAAACATAAGAGAGGCAAGAGGAACTCAGAGATCTTTCAGTGTCATTTAATAATTATTTTAATGGAAAAAAAAAACGTTACAAATGGTCGTAAAATCCTCCAACGCATATTATTCGCAAAACAGCACACAATATTATTTCACATCGTCCTGGACTGAAAGGAAGAGCTTGTGCAATAAATCCATCTATGTATGCCCAACGAGGCCTGATAGCAGCTAATTACACAGAACATTCAAGAAAAAATTTTAGAACACACATGCGAAAACAATTAAGCTTAGTTCTAGATATAGAAGTGATAATGTTTCCTTCACAAACCATGTGGATATAGTTAAGCTCCGAACATTTCTTAGACAACTTATTTTAGCTAGGGTGTTCAAATCAGATAGAGAAAATGTAGCATCGTTATGCGCGAATGATGGAACAGGAAGAGATATCTTTCGAACAACCATGTCCCTTAAGCGATTTTTATTTTGTTTTACTACTGGACGATTTGACGATGCAGGTATTCATGAAAAAGAATTGCAGCTAGTGAAAAATTTCGGAAATTTTTCAAAAATTTGTAAATAATTAGAAATCTATACATACTACAGGAATAATTAAGAAAACTATACATACTCTGAATATGCCACAGTTGATGAGATTCTTGTGCCTTTCAGAGATAAATATAAGTTCAGGATGTATATCAAAAGCAAACCAGCCAAATACAGCATAAAAATTATGTGCTTGTATGACTCCAAAACACATTATTTGATCAATGCCTTTATCTATACAAACAAAAATTCTCTGCGGCAGAAAAGTAATCCCAGGAAATTATCTATATCAACGCTAGATGTTCTATTATTCACAAAACTTATCGAAAACACTAATAGAAATGTAACCGGCGATAACTAGTTTACATCAAACAAACTTGTTAACGAGCTAAAATCCGAATGTTTTTGTATGAGTACTTATATGGTCACCATAAGAAAGAATAAAAGAGACGTAGCACCAGAGTTTTAACCCCATAAACGTTGTGAGGTAAACTCTTCTCTTTTGGAATTCACTAGAGGTAGAACACTGGTATCTTATGTTCCTAAGAAAAATGCGTACTAGTCCTATCTTCTATGCACCATATCAACATCGTAAACCAACATTTGAAGAAACTAGAGATAAATGAATTTTGTAACTCCATCAAAACCGGTGTTGCGGAAAAAAAATGGAAGTATGGGTAGGAGGAATAAACTTACCGGGAAAATAATCGATAAATTAACAATTTATTAGGAATTAACCATGTGTAGAAATTACGATTTCACTGAAAATTTGTGAAGAGCATTATGGGCCACATATTATAATTTTCTCTCAACTGATGAGAACCCAATGTGCAATAAATATCCTCCAAACTCCGATTCTTGGTGTACGTGGCAAAAAACAAAAGCTGAAGGCATATTGACTGCATACCTAGCTTTACCAGATTTTTATGTACAAGCATGATTATAAAACGATACCACCAGTCCTTGAAAAGTTCAATCTATTTACGAAAATCGAATTGCTGAAACTCTACTGGAGCATTGTGTGAGTGGATACATAAAAAATAATGAAATCTTAAATAATTTAATTTGGAAGATATTGCCTAAGAAAATTCACTCTGGCTTTACAATTGTTGAGGTCGTTGTAAATATTGTTTGTTTAGTCAATGAGTTCATTTTACTTTTAAAAACAATGCAAATAATGTCACGCAAAGACAAGAAAAAAAAAATCAAAGGACTTCTACTCGAAAAGAAGGAGAATTTGATGGTGCAGGTATCGATGATACATTGTAAGACAATAAAAAAGAAAATAACTTAGAATTTTTATCAATTTATGGTAGTGACAAATAATTAAAGCTTTAAACACGTTTTACTTGAAATGAAAGTTTGAAAATCGGTACCAGAAATACATGTAAAACTATTGGACTTCAGATAAATTTTTGCAGTAATATTCTTAAAGCTATTATTTAGTACTTGACGAAGCGAATTTTTGTTTCCTGCATTTTCCTTTTCTTTATTAACAAAAGAAGTCGTTTAGGTTCAATATTGTTTGAATTCAAATAGCTACTATTTAAAAAAAAAAAATTGACTTTTCTAAAATTGGTTTCGATAAGTACTAGCTTTTCTCGTTAAATATAACGTACAATTAAAAAAATTTGTTTAAGACAAAACTTCACGGAAATATATTTGGTAGCATAGACTGTATTTCAATGAAATGGCTTTGAGAAAATGGCTGTCATATTCTTCTATCGACAGATATTTAGTTCAAATTTTTAGCAAATGCTACTTAAATAACATATAATAAAAGGTACATATTGACTGTTTAATTAACAATTTTGGAATTTTCCTTATTTTTAAACCGTTCAAAGGTATGTAACCGTCATTAAAAAATGTTTTAGGTCGAACGATTTCTAAAGAAACAGCGCATGAAGATACAGGCTGTTGTGAAATACTTGTAACACTAATTTCGTTAATAATTGGTGATTTTATCTGTTATTTTGATTTTAGATCTATAACAATTAGCAAATTTATCTTTTGTAGAATATTCATGATACTTACAATATTTTTATGGAACAAATTGTAATACCACACAAAATTAGGTGACCGAACACATGAAAAAATTTTGCGAAAAATGAGGCATTGAGCGTGAGCACCAACATTTATCGTAAAGAAATAATCAACTTTTCATTTCGGATAAAACTGATTATTTAAGATTTCACAATTTTCACCATTGATAAGGAATCCCGTAAGTGTAAAAGAATCGAAAAAACAAATTAAATAATGGATTATTTAAAAAAAGGTCCTGTATCAATGATACAGAATAACGGTATTGAAAAAAGTTATTGAATAAAACGAAATAAGATGATAAGAAATAAATAATTAAGAAATGAAACGAAGTGTTATGCGACGTCGCACAGTAGTTCGAAACCGTAATAAAGCGAACTAAATTCATAGCACTATACTACGTGAACGTTTCCTAAGATATATTGAGACGTAGAATCTGATCCTAATAACTATTTTTATATAGAAGGGCTATTTTTAAATTTTAATGCTATTTACAAAGGATGTATTAGCGTTTTATGTGATTAATAATGAATTTAAAATTTAAAATTTAAAGTTGCTCCTCAAATAGCATTGAATAATATCTATCTCTGTAAGTGTATAGATGTTTTCAATAATTATTTTTATTATGGGGCTCTTAAAATATAGAAAATGTAAATGAAATTTGAAAGTTGCAGCTATTTGAAGGATATCTTCGTATTTAGTATATTATTTGTCAAAGGGATTAAAAGTGAATACTAGTGTGTAAAAATTAGTGATCACTTAAATACATAATGTTAATATTAACAAGATAACACAAATGCACACAATGGAAGTGATTACGTTATCCTTATACTTCCTAAAAAATTTTGGGTGAACTGTGGAAGTTCGTTTTTATGCCGACATTTAATCCGGCAATTCTGATTTAAGATATAAGAATCAATAGCCTAAATTTCATTAATTTTCAACAAAGTTCAAAATTTGAATTTAGTTCGCGTTTTGATAATTTGTGAAATTCAAGCAGTCTCCAAAAAACATTTCTAGCGGAGCATGATTTATGATCGTTACTAGAAAAATAAACTTGCAGATGTCGAAGATTTCGCCTTCGACACTTTATGACTACTGCAAGTTAAGAACCGTAATTATCGGAATTAGTTTATAACGCGTGAGGAGCTCATAGCCATGACGCCGCCCCTCGAATATACCGCCACCATAAACCATGGCCCGCTACCAAACCTTTTTAAGAGAAAAACAAGCACGTGGTGACTAACTCGCGTTACTCAAGTTTTCCATCACTCTGCCAGAAAAAGTAGCGAAGGTGGTGCTTCCAAGAGCTTCTCAAAAACCAATGAAAATGGTTTTTTACGAAGACAAGCTCCACCTAAAAGAGTGTCCAGATAAAAACATATAAGAAGGAGCGCAAAGGAGAATAAAAAAAAAAGAAAGTTCTCGGGCTCCGTAGCGAATATACGACACGCGCTTACGAATCTATACTGTACGAAATAAACATACTTTACGTATTTTGTAACCCAATCGTTACACGTTAATCCTGAAAACTTGAAAATTCGAACTTCATGATTGCTACCGACAATGTTCTTTGAATGACTGATACAACATGTGTATGCAGAATATGTAACTTAAAAAAAAGCCTATCGCAGAAGGTGGGAAAACACGTTCCCATGTCCTTCCACCGCGGTTAGTCGCATAGTGGGAATATTTTAGGAGAAGAAAGAGTCTAGCAGATTAAGTATGAGTCAGTGTCTTCTGCCCCAATTCTTGTTGTTATTGTTTGTTAAATTCAGTTTGTCATATCAGTGTGTCTCACTTAAAGCACCATTCCGTGAAGTTCCCGACCCCTACTCCTTTATTTAAAGATAACATACGGACAAAAACCCTTAACTTCATCATTTTTCTTTTCCTGGTTACTGCTTAAGATATTTAAATAAAACAAAAAAGAAAAAATAGCTACACATTAACTGTACCAAATATAATTTCTTCCGAATTGAAAATCAATTATTAAGGGTAGAAAAAAATAATCTATTTTTTGGGAATGGCTTTTGCAAACAACCTTTTGAACGATACCTACTAAGGAAATCAAACATAAAAATGTTATGCTTTTCGAAGACAGAGTATTTGTTGCAAGAGTCTAAGTATATACGTGTTATTTAAATGCGACTGAGAAAAGACGATTATAGTTTATTTGGAAAATCGAAGTATGTATGAATGAATAGTGTTTGAAACCAAATGGAAAGCCTCGAGTGCATGGACTTAGTTTATGTGGCAAACGTGGATGGAAGCACGCAAGAGTTCCGAGAATCGAAGATAACAACAAGAAAGATTGATTTAATCTTCATCCGTATTTTTGTCGATAACTGCCTTTGTGTCTGTCGGATTTAATATGTGCGTCAATATTTCAGACGGCTTAACAATTCTTTATTTAAAACACCCACGTAACGAATAATAAATGATCGCAGCTACATGTGGACAGCAACCTACTGTTTTACTGCTATTCACACAGTCACATATACTCAATTTAATATTCACACACTCTGGTACTTATGAAATTATTTCTTTATGTTAAGACTTCACCGGGTATACGTGTCCCTCGAGTCTTAGAATTCTACGAGGCAGTTTATTATATATTTTTTCCTTTTTATTGGGTCGAGCCTTGTGTAGTATTAATTATTTTCGTAGCAACAGTAACGTTATGACACCACAGCAATCGCGACTTTCATGGAAAAATTCGTATTTTTTATCTTATTGTCTGGCCTTCGAGCCTGAAGTTTTCACCTTTGTCTCGTGTTCGATTGTGTGCGCATATGGTCACCAGAGCCGAAGCGTTTCTTAAGGGACAGTTTGAAATTTTGAAAAAATCGTTTTTCTTTTTTTTTGTTTTAAATAGTAGTTTGAAGCCTTGGAAACAAGATACAAACCATCTAAGCCTTTAAAGCAACCTATTTTCGGGTATAAACGATGTAGGCCCAGCCGTATACCTACATGCGTACCGTATTTGCACGCTCCGAAACATTGCACCAGACAAAATATTTATTTTATAGTGGAGATGGCGATAGCAAGACTTACAAAGCTATCGTTGACTCGTGTCCATACGGTAATATTGACATAATAAAAAAGGAGTGTGTAGGGCACGTGAAGGATGCATATGATGTCGTCAGAAATAACGTTCCGAAACTTTAAACGCGTTTTTCTCGAAAATAGGTTTTCAGAAACGGTGTGCACAATATCACGGAATCTAACCAACCGATTTCTATGATATTTGATACGTATCTTTAGTGTAACATTTTTTAGGCATTAACGATCGATTTTTTTGTAATTGTTAACAATTTCGAGAAATATAAACAAAAAATCTAGAAATTTTTGGTATAGATTCGATAGATCAAAAACAAATAGCTGCTATTTTCATAATTTTCACAAAAACGGTAATGTTAGATCGTCAATGCGTAGAGAATACTGTGTAATTTTAAACTTTTTTTGATTTTTTGTTGCTGCTAATCCTGTTCGGCTGGAATCATGCACACCGATAGGCAATTTAAAAAAAAGTTATGTAAAAGGATACCAAAGGATACCGTCGAAAAGTTAAATAAAAGCCTTTTTTAAATGTTATTTCACGTACTTCGTAATGTGTTGAAATAAGCTGCAAAAACTTATGTCAATCAAATATGTACTTTTCTTTTTATCGTTCCTCCAAACTATTAGTATATTTTAGACTTGTCAAACTGTCCTGCCCCCTTAAAGTTATTGTCTGCTACCCTCATTGTTTCGAGGCCCTCGGAATTTCCGCGTGGGTCACTCAAGGGCACGCTTGGTACCTGAAAGTGACCCATGGTCTGGGAGGTGGCACTTTTCGCGAGTCCTCGCATGAGAGGTTTTATCCAATGGTATTTGACAGCTACCTTCCTCACCACAATCGGAAAATACAGTCCCAATCAAAAAGATAGCGTGTGTTATCTTTAATTTCTTAATGACGCATGTATATTTTTGAGTTTGCAATCAATAATACTGTGAGATTACGAGCTCAGGATATGCGGATTACGGGAAATGACACAACATCACAATATTTTGTAAACAACGAGAAAAACCTGGTGAATACCAAAGGTGAAATGATAGCACACTCTGCCTAAATGTTTACAAACTCTTCAATACTTTGTGAGCTATTATTCAGTAAGGTACAAGTGTACTGTGTTCTTCAGCTTTATAGTAATGGGATGCGGAAAGAAGTTGAATGAATCTGAAATAAGACAGATTCTCGAATTAAAACAACAAAATTTATCAATTTCGAAGATATCAAAAATATTGAAGAGAAACCGTAAAGTGATCTACAATTTATTAAAAGATGTTGAAAATTATGGGAAGAAGAAGAGTACTGGACGGCCATCATCGTTATCTGAGAGAGAGAAACGAGCTATTTTGCGTACGGCTTCAAACTCCCTGCTCACATCGAGACGAATCATGGAAAAAACGAATGTCAGTGCAAGTATTTCCAGTGTTCTCCGTGTATTGCAGTCTTGTAAGAATATTAAACGATTAAAATTAAAGAAGAAACCTCCATTAACAACGAAACACAAAGAAGAACGGTTAATGTTTGCAAAACAGCGAGTCCACTGGCAGAAAAGGTGGTACAAAGTTATATTCTCCGATGAGAAAAAATTTAATCTAGACGGCCCGGATGGTTTTCATTACAGAATCGTTTCAAGAAACTGGAAAAAGTACACGTGAATATAGTTTATAATGTTTTATAAATTGTTTTATAAATGTTTTATAATTAAAGCAATCGTAAGAAACGTTTAAATTTCGCTAAGGAATTTATTTCTAAAGCACAATTATGGTGAAATGACATTATTTTTGCGGACGAAAGTAAATTTCATGCTTCTGACTCTAACAGGCGAAAATTGGCGTGATGTAAACCAAATCAATAATTACAAATAAATAATATTAAATCGACAGTGAAACACGGTAACGGAGGCTTGATGATATATGTATAGCTGTATTTCAATTGCCAAAGTAGGTCAATTATTTTTTATTGATAGAATTTTAGATGAGAACAAGTATTAACAGATACTACGACAAAATTTAACAAAAAGTGCAACGATTATGGGTATACGTAACAGTTTTAACTTTAACCAGATAATTACCCAAAACACAAATCAAGAAATGTCCAAGAATATTTATTGTACAATTGTTCGAAAATGCTCCATCCACAGCTACAATCATCAGTTCTGAATCCAATAGAGAATTTATGGGACTTACTAGACTGCAGGATTCGAACAACGCTTATAAGGATAAAAGAAAAACTAACAATACGACTAACAGAAGAATGGAGATGTATTACACAAAATGACTTATTGTTAGTCAAAATCATTTCAAATATGCTGACACATTTACAGTACATTATTAGACAAAATGGACATTCAACAAAGTATTAAAATAAGTATAATTTTATACGTGCACATATTCATGTAGTAAAAAAAATATTATGTAATGTTGCGTGTTCGAATATTTTTTCAACATCAATATCGGGTCTAATTTAATTTATAATTTATCATGCAGAAAACAAAACAAAAGAATGTAATGATTTTTACATATTTGAAAACTAGAGTATGTGCTCTAATTCATCACAGACCAAAAAAATTAAATAACTAGATTTTAAGTATATAAATTAATAATTTCACAAATATCAGATTACATTAAGTCCGAATATTAAATCGAGTAACTGCATATCGTTATATAGCCATGTATCATCTGTCCGCAACGAGTTGGTGAGTGAAATGATGTGCTTTCACTTTACTCCACCTCTCCTGCTACCAAATGCGTTGTCGTTATTGGCTACAGCCAGTGACAAAGGACGACGACGAGTACATCGAGACAAAGTGAAATAGAAGATTCCACAGCACTGGCGTAGCCTCCCAGTTAATACTAAACCTACTAACAATAGTTGACAGTTTAACTGGGAGACTACGTCAATGCTGTAAAGTCATCGTTCTATTTCACTTCATCTAGATATGCTCGTCGTCGATCTTTGTCGTTGGCTGTAGCCAATAGCAGCAATGGATGTGGTAGCAGGAGAGGTGGAACAGAGTGAGAGTAAATGTTTTCACTCGCCAACTCGTTGCGGACAAAGTATAGTTGATAGAATTTTGTACGTATTCAGTGTAACACTGATAAGTTTCACGATTAATCTCTCGAGCGGACCTTCATTCTTACAATATTATCATCTCCTTTTAAGTATTTAACATTTAAAATGCCTTCATTGTTCATTAATTTCGCAAGATAATATACTGGTTACAATTAGTATGTACCTGTAAATAGTATTTTTAAATCTTTCTCGATTAATTCACCAATTCTCTGGCAATCATTGCCTCGAAAGGTTTGCGGCGACTTAATTTCTCGACCTTTATTAATTCCTGTAGCGTACTGTTTCGAGTCTAACGTTTTTTTTTCACATAATTAATAATTAAATTTTGCAAATTCTATATCCGAATCTAGAGTTTTTTCAAACGTGTTGTGTAAGCATGAAGCTATTCAATATAATGACCTAAGATTCAGTAAGAGTTTTAATATTATGGTTAAATAGACGTATACTTTTGTCCTAGCACCGTGTACATATTCAACTATCCACCTTATTGTTAAATCGTGAAACATATATATTCTTTAAGTTATTTAATTATGTTCCACCAATCTGACTATCTTAACACTTTACCTACCGCTCGTGGCAGACGCAAATACATCGTATTAATATCATCCAGATTTGGCTATCACATGGTAAAAGAAATGGAAAATGGAAAATAACAAACGAATCGTGAATGTGATCGATAATCACTTTTAATATGCTCCCGATCGATAAAAGTTGGCAACAAAACGCTGATTAATAAGTTTCTGATAGGTAAAATGTTAAAACATTTGTATATAATAGTTAAATAACAGAGTATTATTTTTAATTTTTTGATAGATATCACTCAAAGAGTTGTTTGCAAAAACTGCACTAAAAGAATAAATTATTTTTTTCTACCGTTACTAATTAATTTACAATTCGAAAAATATATGAAGTACAACTTAATATGTAGTTATTTTTTCTTGTTTGTTTTATTTAAATGTCTTAAGCAATAACCAAGAAAAAGAATAATAAAGTTAAGAGTTTTTACCTTGATATTATCCTTAAACGAGGGAGTAGTAATCTAAAACTTCGAATAATGGTGTTTCAGGTGAAGAACATTGTTTAGCAAACAATTATAACAAGAATTAGCACAGAAACCATTTACTCGTGTTTTCCCTGCTAGACTCTGCTCGTGAAGAAGAAGTTACACAGCACTGTTATATAATATAATGAACTTCCAAAATTAACTGTAATACCTTTTAATATGTTTCCGTGACAGAGCATATGTATAAGTGGCAATTAAAAGTTAACGAAACATGTAATACGGCGCAATACAAATTGAAACAAAGTAGTTGACATGTAGCAATATTCAAAATAGATAAGAAAATTAAAAAGTGGACAAAGGAAAAAGAATAAAAACAATATTTTATGATCACACTGGAATTTGAAAATAAAATACGTACATGAAACACTGTTTTGTTTTTTATGCTGCAGGATAATGTGATCGTTGCGATGATTTAAAACGTACTGTTTGACTGTTACTAGTTACATGAAATTATAAATACATATTCAATGAGATTATCACGAGCAATTTGAATCGATGTAGAATATTTTTGTTATCATATATTGTTTGATAAATTTAAAACCTGAATTGATTGATTTGAGTGTTGAAAACGTCATAAGATAAAAAATAACTCTATTGCTGTCGATTATATAATTTACACTGTTTACACTTAACTTTCATCTATTTTTACAACTTGCATCTTTCTCATTATGTATCAGCGTAAACGCACTTACAGATAAATTTATAAATATTCTAAGATATTTTTCGGATGAACAAACCATATTTTGAAAAATGTGTGATTATGCAACTTTTTTTAAAATTAAACTTATATAAATCGACCAATATAAAGGAACTCGAATGTTATGCTAATGTTCTACTTATTTAATCTGGTTTTACTATGTGTATTTTCTTCGAAATCTTGTACTTACCATTGCATTTGTTAATGTCACGTGTTTAGACTTACGCTGTAGTCGATATAGGATTGTGCCGTTCTTGCGGAAGTCAATTGTTCATGTATTGTATAGTTTAAAAAACTTAGGTCTGGTTGGAAGACATTAGATTTCTCTGTCAAGAGCGCCTAGTTAGATCACCCTTAATGACAACTGACTTATCGTAAGCCTACACGTATGGAAAAGAGGAACCTAGAATTCATGGGCCGATTTTGCAAACAAAAGACATTTACCCAACAGCTTCCAGGTCTCGTTTACGAAGTACGTGATTTGTAGAAATTACACAATCGCCCCACTTTCTAATTGGACAATTTTAAGTCCCAGTGTTCTACACTTTCCTCCAAGATGCGACTTACAATTAGAGGGAAAACATTCTAGGGGTGAAAAGGATGTTTGCCCATCTCCGAAAGAACGTTTTTCTTATAAAATAAAATATATTGGAACTTCAAAAAGAATAGTTTTGGACTTTAAACACAACACTAGGACTTTAAAAAACTGATTTTGCAAAATTGATTTGAACCTTGTATATAGAAAACAGAACAGTACTTTGTAGAAATGTTACATTAGCAAATATTATGTTGCCATACAGATAATTCCAAATACATCAGAAATTAACAGCACATTTGTGCTCTAATCAAACAGAGTAGTCAATTTGGATAGAAAGTTTATTTGTTTTGTTTTACGTATAAGTAAAGTGATTCGCATGAATATTCGGACATGTTAGGATTCAAGAAATTATTACTATATTTATTTATTTATAAAGGTGTTAATAGATTAATTGTTGCTTATTATATCAAAAGACTCATTATGGTTCATAATAACATAATTTTTACTTATTTAGTGTACATGGTTTCTTATGTAACAAGCAATAAACTAAATAACGGTTAAATTGTATATTGCAAGAATATTCAGACATGTTCTTTAGACAAAATTCTTTAAGGTTTATTCGCTATAGAACAATATCTATATCGTTATTGTATACTGTTTTTAAACAATAAAATATTGAACGTGCTTCAAAGGCTTAGTATCGGCGTTGACTTCGGAAATATCATAAGTATTTAAGTAAAATAGGACGAAAAAGTAAAAACATTTTTCTTTGATATGCGATAACTTGTTATACATCATCAAGAAAAAGAGAAAACGTAATGAGAAATAGCCAAATTATTAAATTGGAACAGAAATATAATATCAGACGTTATACAAATGTATAGAGGGTGTCCCAGAAAAAGTGTAACATCCGGAAATGGGGGGTAGCTGAGGTGATTCTGAACAATCTTTCCCTTTACCAAAATGTTGTTTGAAGCTTCGTTTTTGAGTTATTAACGAAAAACACTGGCCAATCAGAGCGCCCGGAGACCGCGCGCTCAACCACGTATGCATGGCTCTTATACACGGGCGCTCGGTCGGGCTCCCGGCACACGTACTGGCACAGCATGGGTATCGCGGAAAATGTTATGTCATTTAAAATTAAGAATAATGTGAAATTATTCGTTATTCATGAATAACAAATAAACTAATAAGTCGTTTAATAACTGCGTTCGATACTTTTATTCGTTATCCGAAAGGAATAAAACGTTTTATTACTTATGTAGACCTTAACATAATTCAAAATATCCATGTTAATAATACATGAAATATTCTAACGTCTGAAGATGACAACATTTTTATGCTTTCCATGGAAATAATCTTACACCAAAAAGGTGATTATTGATTCAGATTGGAGACTTTTATTAATAATGTCCACAATTAGTATTTTTTGTTAAAATATGTTGGATCGAAAGATAAATATTATCAATTAATTGATATGGAATACAAATATATCATTAATATGGCAAATACATTTCACTGACATGTAAACTAAATAAATTGTAGTAGATACTCTTTAATAATGAAGAATTTAAAATAAAATAAATTACTATATGAAATAGTTTCAGGGATTTGTAAAAGTATTCTTTGTTATAAGATAAAATATTTAGTACAAAAAATGAAAGTAATGCTATACCTTAGTAATTTACATATTTGATATAATTACCATACAACGATAAATTATTTCATAATTAAACTGCAGATTTATATATATGTTTATAGGAAATTTAAAGGTGCAAAATTACACAGAATGCATGTAATATGAAAAAATATATAAAATATCCAACTTACAGTGCTTTTCAGAATACATAGTAGGTGAAATAATTTTCTAATGGTGTTCTACTTCTTTTTTATTATATTTTCAAAAATATGAATTTACATAAATTCTGTAGTCTATTCATAATGCTTATTTAATACAATTCAGTGGTTGAGTTAAAAAGGTAAGTGTATAAGTACATAATATAATACGGCTGTGCAATATTCAAATTGAAATATATTCTAAATTAACAGCTTTTTGTCACAATTAATTTAGTACTAGTTTAGTATTTTTGTAAAGCATGATGAGCTGTATCAATTAATGCATTCAAAAATATATATGATGCCATTTAAAAAAAGAAAATTGATTGTTACATGTTCCCTATGCATCGACCTATAAAAGTATATCAAATTATGTATTCCTTGAAACCATTCATCTTGCATTTGAAATACTTTTCAATGTCATTAATAGTTTCATAAATATTCAAGGGAACTGATTTAAATGAGACATACTGTATAATAAAATATTAAGTAAACATTTTATGGATACATACAGATGATACGAGATTATTTCTAAATTATTATGGCTAAGGTCGACAAATAAATTTTGAGTAGATTCATAAACTCAACTCAACTCATGAAAACCTAACATGTTTTTCTGATAGTTTCACATAGTTGACAAGAACAAAAAAATTTTATTTAATTTTATTCTTTAAAGTACACTTATCGGAATTTGATTTGCATGCATGCACGCACTCTACACTTACAATTAGCAGAATCGTTCCTGTTTAAGCTTAAGCAAAAAATTACAACTTCTGACGATACAAAACATTTCATTGGCCAAAAGTTTTCTCACAGTATTTTTTATACAGTACGTCGTATTATCAATTAATTTGTGTTTCAAATCAAAGTAGATACACGTTAATTCTAATTCTTTTCAAGTTAGTGGGTACTTCATGATATAAATCTAGAGGTTATGTGATTACCAAATAGGAAATGGAATAAGAAATTAAAATGTTATGCATATCAGTAACTATAATTGAATAGTTTACATGCTTTTGATATCTATTATTTTAAATAATTATACTTTATAAAAAATTAAATTTTGTTTTATGTGAAAGGACTGTGTCAACAAATTAGACTATTTAATGAACTGTATGTTAAAATTTATTATAAAATGCTAATTGTAAATCGTACAATAGTGTAAATCTTAAGTAAAAATAAATATAATATAGATAATATATTTGTAAGATTCGTGTAATGTAAATTTCAATACACTATTGGTAATTATATTGAATATTTAACGTGATTCGTCAATTTTGTTTGCATCAAAATCTAAAGTTTTTATTAATGAATAAACATGTTACCAATATCGAAGTGATCATTATTTTTTTTAAGTTGTGAAGTTCGTAGTTATTTATACATTTCTATTGTTCCACTTAAAAATTTTCAGTTTTTATTATACTGTTTCTTTTTTACATAGGAAGATGCATTCATAATATATTAAAAAAAAATTGTTGCTTTTGTGTATTACATATGAAATTTACAAGAAATAATATAATTTCATATATATGTAAAATAGGTTATATGTTATCAATCCTTTTTGATAATAGTGTTTAAATTTTAGTACCCTTGTTCGATTTCTTCCTGACTAATATTTAATAAACAAAGATAGTGCTCTACAAATTATCGTTTGAATATTAAAAGTTTTACAGGTAATATTGTATTTTAGTATATACTTTTCTCCTGTCAAATTTATTTTTGTTCATACACTATTAGTATTAATAAATGAGAAATGAAACACATGTACTAGAGAAAATATTCATATCAAATAATTATTACATTCAAGCTACATAAGAAAAATAATTAAGATCAATTTATTTTTAAGTTTGAGAATGGCTGTAGGAATTTTGCATTTTGCTCACAGGAATTCAATCAAACTATTATTAATTTCCACCATGTCTACATCTGTATCAGTTGATGAGCGTATGTTAAAAGGAATAAGGAGAATAATTCCAAATTTAAATAATACTAAATACAAAGGTCAAGATGGTCGAATTGGTATATTTGGTGGTAGTATTGAATATATTGGGGCACCATATTATGCAGCTATGAGCGCACTTCGTACTGGGTGTGATTTAGTACACATATTTTGTGTGAAGGATGCAAGCATTCCTTTGAAATCAATGAGTCCAGAACCTATTGTACATCCAGTTTTAGATCAGTACGATGCGATTAGGCAAATAAGACCATGGCTTGATCGTTTGCATATAATTATCATTGGACCAGGTCTTGGAAGAGAGGACAAAATATTTAAAACAATTGTTGAATTAATCTCAATTTGTCGGGAGATGAAGAAGCCATTGGTAATTGATGCAGATGGGTTATTCTTAGTATGCCAGAAACCTGATATTATAAAGGAATATCCCGGTGCTATATTAACTCCGAATGCAATGGAATTTAGCCGCCTTGTAAAAGGAATACTTGAAAAAAATATTCAACCGTCACCAGTGGTCAAAGCCAATGATGTTAAGCATTTAGCAGATGCCCTGGGAAAAAATGTAGTAATTTTACATAAAGGAGCAAAGGATGTAATTGCAGATGGACATAAAGGAACTGAAACAGTGTCATGTGGATTAGCAGGCTCTGGGCGAAGATGTGGAGGTCAGGGAGACTTATTAGCTGGAGCATTGGCTGTATTTTGGTGGTGGGGTATCTGTGCTGGAAGTAGTGAAAGTGCTTTATCACCTCCAATAGCTGCATGTTATGCTGCATCTCGATTAGTGAGAGAATGTAATTTATCTGCATATAAAATAAAACAAAGAGGAACATTAACAACTGATATATTGGAACAAATACAGCCCGTTTTTGCCAGAATTTTTGAAACTCATTGTAACAAGTGAGCTAATTAGTTAGTGTCTGCATATGTGGTTTCAGTGTAACATATATGTATACAAAATACTGTTATTTTTATTTCAAAAATTTTATATATAATAATTTTACATATATATGATATTACATATACAGTGTATAACATAATTAATAAATATTAATTATATTGGTATTGATTATAGAACATCTTCATTCAATGGGAGAATTCGAACACGAAGCACTGATTCCTGAATATTTAGTGTTATACTCATAATATTTTATTATTTATTAGAAACAAAAGCTGGGAATTTAGGAAGTTATGAATTGTTATATTGTAAAATGGTGGAAATTATATTAAGACTATGATATCACAATCAGAAAATAAATTCAGGAATTTAACAATCGCAATAAATTTATTACAATTAACCATAAATTTTTAATCATGTTATTAAATGCATTAGAAAATAAATAAAACATTTTATACACTTCACAGACTTTACTAATCTTCTTTGAGTTATTTTCATATTTACAAGTGCTGTATTTTATAGTAATATTTTGTTTGTAAATTTATTAATTTGTGTTTATAAAATAAGTTATTATTTTAATGATTGAACTATAGTAACATAGCAATTATTCTACTAATACAAGTCACTTACATATTTAAATAAAATAATGTACTTTGCCGTTAGATTGAAAAAGCTTAACCGAAATTAATTCATAGATAAGTTTTATTTCTACATTTCTATATTGTAGTTAAGAAGTATTTAAAAAAAATAAAAAGTATATCTCTTACTTTTGTATCAGTAATATGTGTATCAATACACGTAAGTTAAGTACGTTGTTGTTAAATATGTTATTATTTAAAATATGAGATATTTGTATAAAAGTTTTATAAATTTTAAATATAAGAACATTTATTGTTTTAATTACTAATAAAACTGGGATTGAAACAAGAAAAACTTGTTCAAATATAAGAAATAGCAGAAAATATATTACCAATAAAAAGTGAGAAATATTTGATTCAATTACAAAATCATTAAAATTAAGTATATCATGTCATAAGTAAGTTGACCAGTTATATATGTCATTAAGTCAAACTTGTGCTTAAGAAATTTATCATGTTCAATTAAACATCTACTCTCTCTATTGCATTCTACTTTATCAATAATATATTTCTAACATTTACGCGCAATATAAAAGTCATTTATTACTAACGAAATAAAATAACTCGTCGAAAACTACAATACACTCTTCAGTAGTTTATCATTGTGTGTTCCTTCATTAGAGTGCGCTAAATTTTTACAAGTATCGTAATTACGATACTACGATATTTATTGAAATTCTTATAACGTTGTCTTTCATTTCTATGCTAAAACAAACTCGTCGTTAAGTACCATTGGGCTTGACGTTGATGAATACTATATAAAGAGAAAAACAGATCGTAATATACAATTATAACAGATAGTAATAATACAATTTTTGGCATGAATATAGGGAATACTGTCTGTCTGTATCAGAAAGTGTCTTCTTTGTACTAGACACAACCCGTAGACTTTCTTGTGATGCTATTCAGCATAAATTCATCTAAACATTAAAATTATATTATTACAATAATGTCGGTGAACTACGAGTAAAATGTTAACACCGAGGTGTGATTTCCACGTATTAAAAGTGTCGGTGGCATATCTTTGGTCAAAGCTTCTAGCCATGCCATATAAAGCGGGGCTGAAACGGCACCCTTCCGTGGCATTGGTAGTGACCTGTAATTTGAAACGTTTGCCACTGATAAAAGTGCATTGTTGTGAATACTATTTTAGTAATGAAATGTAATATTCAAAGAATGAACGTTAGATAGCACGGTTTCTAAAGTTAAAACGATCGCATGCATAATCGAAAGTGTTTCTATTTAAAATTTTAGTTTTTCGGATTATTCAATGTAAAATTCAAAAATTCGAAAGACGTAATAATTCTAATGGTGGGCTTAATCAGCATCAATATTAATATAAGAAAAGATACAATTATAAATATATAATTTTTTTCTTTTTACAGAATATAATTTGTAAGAAAAGTAGCATTGGATAAACAGAAATTTATTTTTGTGCATGAATTGTCTTTTTAAGTTTTAAAAAATGTACTGTTACAGATAAGAAATTAGTATTAATTGAAAAACGATTATTAAATGAAAACGGAAGAATTAATATTGAAGATTGTATTGCATATATAATATATCTTAACTAATCCTCAAATTAATTCACATTAATTTATCAAGTGAACTGATATACTTAATCACTTTGCTATGGAGTACTTAAAGATTTTAATTGTTTTCTATTTGCGAAGGTAAAAAGTAGCCAAATTGCGTTTTTTCTGTTCTGTGCCTAATTATTTTAGTAGCAAGTATAAGCGAAATATGCAAGTTGCTAATAATAATGTATTGATATTTTGTGAATTAAATATGATTCTAAATGTATTTCTTTATTATTAGTCAGTTTGCTTAATGAGAAAAAAAAATACATTCTTTGAACAATAGAAATTTGAGATGTAACGTTTGTAAAGGTTAAATACGTATTGGCATGCTTGTAGAGTCATTTGTTAGGATATATGTACGTCGTTGATAAGACTAAGTCCTAACAATAGTGTCTATGGTTTATATAAATGCGAAATATACATACATTACAACCAATTTGGATTGACTGGAGTTTTCTAATAATAATTCTCGCAGTCTTAACTGTCTATGCGTTTTGTCTTTCAAAGACTGAAGTTCAAGATCTGTCACGCAACAGTCTGAAATAAAAAAATGAAACGTTAATTGGCTTGAGAATGATTTACGTCAATGGAATTGATACTAGCGATTAAAATTATCGCATTCTGTGATCTATAGACGTATTAAGTTTAAAAAAAAATGTGTAATCCATTATACCTGTGTCCCCAGGATCATTTTTTCGGAAATCAGATATCAGCTTATCAAAGAAATCTTGTGTTTCTTGTTTTGGTTGAACGCTAATGTCGTCTACCATTTTCAAACTGGTATATCTTATCCTGAACTTTGCCATGATCTCTGCCATCCTGAAGGGTGTAAAAATAATGATCGATAATAAAATTGATTACTCTTTACGTCAATTCTGGAAATGGAATTTTTTAGCTGACGATGTTGAAACATCTGTTGGCTCTATGTTTATTCGTGATTATTAATACACGTATAATAAACATTGTGGAGTGGTTGATGGTAATCGCTTTCATTTAATTAGTGAATTCACGATACGAATCATAGAAAATGTACAAGATAAGGCGCAACTCCGTCAGTTTTCGGTGGGAGGTCGTGAATGCGATTACTGTCAACGGTTTCACACCTAGATTTGGTCAGATTTTCCAAGGTAAGGAGGGAGTAAGAGAGAAAGAGTCAGATAGTAGTAAGGGAAGAGAACTTGTTGTCTATGACCCGCGTAAGACACGTCTGTTTTCTCTTTGAGGGTATTTGGAGAATTGGATTCAACCTAGAGGTGTCATTATGACCTGCGTAGGAGTGTCTGCCTATAGAAGGTGAATAGATATAGATGATGAGGGTAGAAACAGAATAGGAAATCTGGTCTTGGAGTCTTCGTTCCGTTCTGTACTAACTCTTTGCAAGAACAATGAGTGTGGTCTGTAATTCGCGTAGAAAACGTCTGCTCGATGTATGCTTGAGCAATCTTGTTCGAATTTTCCGAAAAAATTGATTTTCTATGGCAAAGAAGTCTTCTTTTATACTGTTTAGCGAAGCTAGACCTGATCAATCAAGGTGGGTTAAACTTTTTTGAAAGTTTACTACTATCTGAGACTACGGAGAGTCGTGTCGTGCGTGATTCGTAGTGCATCATGCAATTTGTTTAGAAAACGATTATGTTACAATGTGAAATAAATTAATATACAGTAAATATAGAATAAAAATTCTGGTTAGAGATATAGATATACCATTAAGGATGTTTTTCATAATATTTTACTTACTCTTTTTCTTGAGCCACGATGTCTTGCTTGTGGTTGGCTAACGCGAAAATTCTCATTTTACAATGCTCCCAATTCGAGCGCGTACTAATAATGTACGGCAAAAGAATCGTCAAACCTGTCGAATAAGAATTTCTGCCATTTACAAATGAGTACATCTTTTCATAATTAAATTGCAAGCAATTGGAATGTCAACTACAATGATATCAGAATAAGTAATGCAATATCATTAAATATTTTTCACTTCGTTAATCAATTTAAAAAATTTTTAATATTTAATATAACTTTGTTATATGTGTTCAATAAGTGCAAATGAATAAAAATCTCTAATGAATGAAACCAAAAAAACTGGGATGATGACGTTGCTTAGATGGTATGTAAATACTTTTTTCGTTGATATTTAGCAAATGTTTTAGACATATTCATTTTTAAAAGATTAAGTTGCTTGTATAGATAAATATTTATATTTTTTCGAGATTCTGGGGAATTTCTAAGTATCATTTTTCACAGACTCTTTTCGCAAAAAGCATTCTTGTCTTTTTCACTTTGTGGTTAAATTTCTTAAGAACAATGTTCTTATTTGGAAATCGTAAAATTTTTCTAAAAAAACTCCATCACATGATACCCTCTGGTTATACGATTTCGAATCACTAGCTATTACTAAGTCCCTTGTAAATTATTTAAAAGCAAAATAGTATTGGGCTATACATTTTTATCGATCCTTAACTTTTGATCAACAATTTTTCACTTTCCGAGAGTATGTAAAATCAAATTTTGATACTTTCAAATTTTATTCAATATTTTTGAGAAACGCTTCTGTTTCAAATATCTTAAGAGAAACGGAATCGCAGTATGTCATTCTTGTTTAAACAAACCGAAATATAGATATTATAAAGAATAATTTTTTCTTCAACAAGCTTTTTTTTGTTGTTCTGTTGCGACTATTGCAATCATTTTATACAGTTTTGAATGGACGAAAAAAATAATTTATATCTTTCCTGTATAGAATAATTCACAATTGTGTCCTATAATAGTTTTTAACAATATAAAGAGATTACAATTTGATGCACGATACAACTTAGTAAACATAAGACACGCATCTATAATTTTCTCTTTAAATGCTTATGCATATTTTGGTAATTTATTTCCAAGTAAACACACTAATAATTAACATCCGTACTTCTCGCGATTAATTATCAGAAAATTATCTTCTATTAACACGTTCCGTGCAGGCCATTTGGAATTCTCATTGAAAAACAAAGAATTCTTAAAAAATTTATTGTAGACTCAAATATAGACAATAAAAAATGCAAGGCATACGTCTTAAACGACTTTTTTTTAATCTTTAAAGTGTGGGTCGTATACGCCCCACGCGGCCTGAATGTAAAATCTTCAAAAATTGCCGTGGCACAGAACGTGTTAAAGCAAATGATAAATTCTTCAGGAGTTCATGGTGTTTTGTAGATCATGAATGAATTTGCTGTAACAACCAACACTTCATAAAAGCTTATAAAAGCTAAAACACGAGGCCTCCAAGGAGATTGTTACAAAAGATTTTATAAAGGGACGTTCATTAGAGTTATACACAATATCCTAGTCAAATACCTTAGTCTAGTGGCTCTTCGTTAGCAAATAAATTATTCTTATACTACTTTTAACAAAGTTTCAATTTTGTTCACTAAGTTTCTCACCGAATATGTCGCGAAATGTGAAATATATCGTGTAACGATTCGGTAATTAACACTAGGTTTACGGGCTTTTCTTGAGCGAATAAGAAACCGAATTTTTCCTTCAAGAAATCGATTTATTAGAGGCAACCTAGTTGTATATTGTTAACTTACTTACAAATTCGGATATATTTTCGTATCATTTCACTAATAAAAGTAAGGAAAAGTTACTGGAAAATAAGAACAATTGTTTTTGTAATTTCGCTCGTGAAATCCCGAATGCGTCAAATTGACGTGTCCCGTAAACCTAGTGTTAAGTACGAGCATTGCGTGATCTGAACACAGATTAATAAATGAAAGCTCAATATTCTAGCATTTATTTGCACGCCTGTAGGAAACATTGGGGATGAAAATGGCCCAGAATTTTTCACGTTGCGTACTGCTTGCAACATGTAAAACACAATTTGTTACGTTGTATGCTGTGACGCTATTGTGTTAAAAAAATAAACGAGCGAACAATAGTTCGCATTTTTGTATGTTGTAACGGTTTCTTTTCTCAAATAGACACACTATTGTAGCATACTGTATTATAGTGAAAAATGCTGGTGCAGCAATTTTATTGTCATGTATGCGTTTCAAATATGTAAATTTTTTAAATTGGAATTCAATATAGCAACGTGTTGTGTACGATATTATGACGGCATGTATATTTAAAAGAAAAGAAAAAAAAATGCTTCAAAGAAAGAATGGTCTATATTTACTTTGTTACACGGAAATGTTATAACATACCTATCGAGAGTTTACTAGTAAAACATATTAACTAACAAGAAATGTGCCTAAGTGATTTTAATGAAATTTATGTATGATGTACATTTCGAAAAAATATTCTACACGTAGTTTTTTTAGCAGTCATTATTCGTGTTGAGGATACGAAAATTCAAAGTTGGGATGTTAAAACATATTTGGTCTAATATCGCGAAAAATATTTGAGATAAAGGAATCGTTTGAATGTAGAGATTGTGTGTTTCTCAATTACGAATTTGCATTCATAATTAGTTTTTAGAAAAATATCACTGCTTAAATAATATGTTTAAAATTCGTACTTCGTTATTAATTTTTCATGCCAGATATTAATCCATTTTTATGTAAAATGTATAGATATCCTTAGGCTAAAGTGCAAAATATAGACAAATTAGAATTTTGATTTTTTGTAGTATAATAAAAAAATCTAAGTAAATATATGTAGTTTTTCTTACAATTAGATGAGAAATCAGTTAAATTCTTTAATAAAGATATTTTACATGACATAGATCTAGAATAAACGATTTAGTTTAGTATAAAAATCGTTCATTTTTTATGTTATGACTTAGTGCCTATTACCAAGGAGTAATTTTTATATTTTTATCGTAAGATGAAATTGGGCATTTTATGGCTTAGTGTGTTTCATCGGTATACATACAGCGACTCTCACTAATATTCGGACACCCTTTAAAACAATAACTTTTTAAAAATTGGAGTAAATGATTTCAGTGTTTTCGAGATGTTAGAAGGATTAATTTACTAGATGGCTTGTAAGAAAATTTTTTTAGAAAACTGTAATTGGCCGAAATTGCAAAGGAAACAGTATAGGTCGCTTTTCATAATTTTTTATCTGAGCTTATAATGAAAATTAAAAAACAAACACATTTTGTAGATTTGTGTCAGTTGTATACATGCTGAAAATTTCAAAATCAGCGAACGTTGTTATGAGCTACAAACGATTATAATGGTAAAAAGGGAAGTTTCTCACGACTTCGGGTTACAATTGCAATAAATCTAAAGATTCTTACATCTTTCAATGCTTGCCACTTGTGTCTGCAGTCTGCATCGATTGATTTTGATGAAGTTTTCAGCATATATACCACTGACATAAATATACAAACGTATTATTTTAAATTTTCGTTACAGGTTCAAAGAAAAAAGTTATAAAAAACGATCTTTACTATTTCCTTTGCGATTTGGATCGTTGCAGATGTTTTAAATATGTTTCACATATTATCTAGGAAACTAATCTTCCTAACTTCTCAAAAAAGCTCAAACGTTTGGTACAATTTTAAAATAAGTATTCTATCCTAAAGGGTGTCCGAATATTAGTAAGAGTCTCTATACAATATAACACGTTGCTTTCGTGTAAATTTTTACATACTATATGTATGGCTATTTTACACATTGTGGGCAAACATGTATAAACGATGTTCAAAAGGCCCATGTGTTATTGTAAAGAAGAAAAATGAATTTCTTTCAATTAAAATTCTTCATACATTTACTCAAATGAATTTTTATTCAAATCTGTTAAAGATATTTTGGTTTGTTATACGTATAATTCATTGATAATTTGATTTCATCAAAAAATTGATACGAAATCAGTTAGAGATAAAATGAACGGAAGTTACTAATACAACTATTTGATTATGATATCAACAATTTGAGCCAATAAACACTCGAAATGCTTGCAAGTATGTGCTAATAATAAATATCTTTTATGACTCACCTCCATCGTCATACAACCACCACACATCGATCGTGCCGTTTTTGTGTTTTCTTTGGAAAATTGCTAAGCGTTCCGGGACAGTTGCCATAATCTGTCGTTTTTCCCTGGAAAATTAACAATATGTACAATTTTATCCTGATGTCTTTTGCTTAAAATAGACAATTGCCCCTATGCTTGAATATAATAGGCAGGTTTCAACCTATATTCATTGATTACGAGCACTTTTTACTCAGTTTAACCAAATACTGTATGTCCATAAAGTGGGTAACATTTTGTAGGGATAAGGATTATTGTTGGACTAATTACAACAGCAAAATTCCCGAATAATCAGGAAATGGTATTTCTAGTTTACAACTAGATATTATAGAGAAAGTGTGAATTATCTTATTGTTCGTCTTTCAAGGCGAAAACAATTATTTGTAATGTGGTTTGCTACTACTATTACTGCGCGCTATTGAAAAGGATAAAAAATAACACAAACAATTGAAATGATACAAAGTAATAAGTTGAAAATGTAGTTTGAAAGATTTGATAATTATTTAAAAAACGGTCGTGACCTTCGATTTTGATTATTTTGTAATATCTTATGGAAATCAACATTTTAAACAACCTTTTCCTGTACGTGTAACTGTTACACTCTCTTAGTTTTCGAGATATTCGGAAAAAGCTGTGGATACCAATATAATGAATATTGCCTATAATTTTGCATCCGTGGTTACGCATGTGTTAGTTTGATTTCTGGTTGCCTGACAGTGCCACTGTGGGGTATTTGTCCCGAATGCTAGCCAAAAATTAATTTTAAAAAGTTTGTCTGAACTATAAAATATTTGCTTTCTGAGATAGTTAAATATATACCCAATATAAAAATAATATACCAATTTTGTTTTTTTCATTTAGGTATACATTCACGAAGCGTTATACTTTGTCAACAGTGAAGACTTTTTGTAGTACACATTTCTTTATTTATTATTCTCTGAAACACTATTTGCTCATTAGTGATTTTTATATGTCTTAAACAAATCATAAAATTTGCTTTATAGAAGTTTTTCAAGTAGGCCTGTACTTAATTTTCTAATAATTATCACTTTGATATTACCTACCTATATTTTTGTTGAATATGAGTAATAATGCAATAAAATACAATATATTATGATTCGAACATTCCACGAATGATTTCGTTCTACTTTTGAGTAAGTCTCCTATGCTTGTTTTGGTGTTATTAAAAACAGCCAAGTTTTTTGTTTATTATACAAAAGGAATTGGCTACCATCTCGTGTCTATATGGTTTTTTAAAACATTTCCTTTGTGGCTATGTATTGACAGTGATTAATCGCATTGTATATTGCGTCGCGTTCGCGTCGTTTCCTGTTTACTGGGCTTTTATATCAGTTCATTGTTATCAAAGCATTCCTTATTATTGAAGATTTACTGATAGTATATAGTGTCGAAATAATAATTTATTTAATCAATCTTTTACATATCTGCTTTCTTACTAACATCCATAAACGTCCGCAAATTTCAAAACTTTCTGCTAATAGTAAAACACGTAATAATAATAAACGTAGAACCAAAAGATGTGACTTGAAATTGAAAATTGATTAATTGGCTAGTTGTCTGAGGAAGTTGGTGAATACAGAAATAAACACTTCTGTTTACACAGACTAAATAGACCTTTATCTTTGGACTTATTAATAACTGATTCCCGATTTAAAATACAAAGAAAAAGCAAATCATTTTCAAGTGAAAATTTGCAATTTTTAATCCCAAGCGAACATATGATAAAGAATCAATAGACAACAAAGAATCAGAAGCAGATGAATCAGATGTAGAAGAATCAAATTAACTCTTTCAAACTCGATTTTACCCGCAATTAGAAAAAGAATGTATATTAAAATAAGATAATATAAATAATGTTAAATTATGTGAAAACAATGTTAAATAATAATTTATTTTGTTCATTTTTTATATATGTACACTCTAATGTACATAGGGTCTGAAGCAGTTAAGATTCATCTATTGGCTCTTTTATCTACCTTCTATTTTAAATTGTTAATTATATATTATATAAATGATCACAATATTTTCTTGATACTCACTTTCAATACGAGAATTCTGTAATAAAATAAACGATGTAAATAAATCGACTCTCTGTAAATTATTTTTGTGTATTTTTTTGTAAAAAATTATCAAATAATTGGATTACGCCGTTTTTAAGTGCATTTGGTTGCTTAAAAACTAATGAAACAACTTTAGCCAGCTTTTGTGCAATCCTATACATAATTTATGCAATCCTTATTTACTAATGTTCGTATTGAGAATAGTATTGATATCATTAAAGACAAAATTCCAGTAAACCAAATACCCTTAGTCTGTCATTGCCTAACCTTCACCCATTTCCTCTTCGAGGGTACCTACTACGAACAGGTATTATTGGGTTGGCTACTAAGTTCGTAGCGTTTTATGTTTTCTTTTATCCTAGAACGATTTGTTTGCTGTTTGGCAAAGTGTTTATATGCATTCGAAAGAGCTCTTTCTGCTCTACAAAACTGTGATAATCGTGGTTTTGAATAATTTAATTTTTTATTATTTTTCAAGCTTAGAAATGGAATTTCCAGGAGGCAAAACTCAACATTTTCGACATCTGCTTTTCCTCGCTTTTTATCGAGGTAAAAAAGTTGGCGTAGCTGCTCGGGAGATTTGCGACGTGTACGGGGAAGGTGTCATAGGCGAGTCAACTGCGCGAAAATGGTTCGCGAAATTCGAAAACGGCGACTTTGAACTTAACGACACGCCTCGCAGCGGAAGACCTTCGGAATTCGACGAGGAGCGTCTTAAAACACATTTGAAGGAGGACAGTCACCAAACAAGTCGCGAATTGGCCGAAAAAGTGAATTGTAATCATCAGACTATTCTGAATCATCTTCACTCGATGGGATTCCCTCCTTTGGTCAAAAACAACGATTATCACAGTTTTGTAGAGCAGAAAGAGCTCTTTCGAATGCATATAAACACTTTGCCAAACAGCAAACAAATCGTTCTAGGATAAAAGAAAACATAAAACGCTACGAACTTATTAGCCAACCCAATAGAAACAGCCATGAGATTGCCCGTCTCTCCGATCATTGCTAACATATACATGGAGTACCTAGAGTATCGTATCCTCAAGGAAGCTCCACTTAAACCATCACAATGGTTTAAATATGTGGATAATACATTCGTAAAATGGAGACACGGTATCAACTTCCTCAACAGCTTCATAAACTACATCAACTCCTTGCACTCTAAAATACAGTTTACCATGGAAATAGAATCCGAACAACAAGCATTACCGTTCCTTGATGTACTTATAACTAAAAAACCAGACGGGACCCTCGGACATGAAGTATACAGAAAACTAACCCACGCTAATAGATATTTACATGCCTCCTCATCATCACCCGGCATGTAAAAACTCTGTAATTAGCTCGTTAATATATCAAGCCATTGACATCAGCGAAAAAGAACATTTACCCGGAGAACTTAACCACATTAGGACCATCCTATAACAAAACGGTTTTTTCATCAATAAGGTCAACCGTACTATTAACAAAATCATCAATCCTAAAAATAGACAGTTTACTTTCAATAATAGCAACGAACAAATGACAACTACTTTTTTATCATATCTACAAGATACAACCGCATAAGTAGAACCCTGAAGAAACATAACATCAAAATAATTTTCACTATACACACTAAAATCGGACAGTTGCTCATCTCTCTTAAAGATCCGCAGCCGCAATTTACATCAGCAAGGGTGTATAGAATACCATGTTCACGCGGAAAGATATAAGGTGAGACATTTGAAACAGGTCACCTGATAACTCGATTATTATTGGTGATAGAAAAAAAATGTGTCAGACGAAACTTGCTTGGTTTTGAAGGTGGCATAATTCTATGTTAATAGCTTTTTGTAGGTGAACGCGTAGAGGACATAGAAACTTCAACTGCGTTTTTTAAAACTAAAGTGGTGCACTTTTCTATGTACTATTTAGTAGGACTATTTAATAGTCGTAAGTTGCATACAGTGACCTACGACTCAAGTTGAACGTCATAAATTTTGCTTTCTGAGTAAACGTTCTACCACCGTCACGTCATATTTCAGCCTATTGGAGAGTATTCTTCTCTTGTGGAATAGCTTTTTGGAGATCAGGATTATTTCGGCAACGACAGTCAAACTTTTAAAGAGCTATTTTAAAGTATGGACTCTCCTATGGACACGTATGTTGCATGCGTATACTTTTTTGTGGTCAATTGTAGTGTGTACGTTTTTTAATTACTTGTAGCGGCCAGCTACAAGCCCACATTTGGCGCACAAATGACCAGCGCGGTTTATGACGGGCGCGCTAGCAAAACTATTTTTGAAGAAACCGTTTTAAGCTGTTTAACATTTTTCTAAATATTACAAAGCATGTTTTTCATAGAAACTTTCACCGACGGCCTCAATAGTAAATTGCTACGTCATAAACTAAGATTTCCGAAGGGTTCGCCGTACAAGGCCACGAGGCCGAACATGTACATATCCCAGGTACCAAACCTAGAGGAAATTCCGCTGCGTTGCCAAGTTTCTTACGGCAAACTTACCGCCCCCATCAGAAAGCCTCGCGGTCCTGGAAAAAGCGCGCCAAAGGCGTAAAGGACAAACGTAGGCTAAGCAGCGAAATTCCTAATTGGTTAATACCAACGCACCGGGTTAACCAATCAGGGAAAGTAGAGAAAAGTTTCAAGGTGTAGGGAGTTTGGGAGGATGGAAGGGTTGAAGACTTCAAATAAAAATTACAATTTGTCGGATGATCGTTTATCGGTTGCGTACTCTTCAACTTTTTGCTAACGGTCAGTGTCGCTCTTTCTTCCTATTTCTACTCTATCTCTTTGCGTCCTGGTCTTCCCTTTTAAAAGGGAAAACGTCCTGTCCCCTCTCCTCGACTTGGGAAAACCCCGAGGTGGCTCGCTTTGCCAAGCCTGGTTTTCCTCAAGTAAAAAGAGGGGGTGAGAGTGATGTCCTTCGACCATCTCTACGCGCTACCTGGCCATCGCCCCGCTTGACGTGGCTTTCGACCCCCTAAACGCTTAAAATGCCTACAAAGGAAGACTGGGAAAAGCTCGAGAAGACGACTCAGTCGTTCTCCGACCTCTCGAGCTATCGCTTCCAAATAAAAGACTTCATATAGTAATTGTGTGGGTGTATTCTACTCAGATCACGATCCTTTATATCCTTCAAATCCTACATACTTATCCGTATAAGTTCATGGACTGGAGGAAGCATTGATGCTTTCTATTTGAAAATATCGTAGGGTACGCTTCGATATGCTGAATAAGCGGGTTTAATTTCTCTTATAAAGTGTTACAAAATCGTTCACGGTGCTGAATTAATATTCTACCGACGAGTACGAGATAGGTTGCCATGTGTTGTTGAGTTTGAGAATCATTGTACCCTTGTATTTTCATTTAATCTCTATTTATCGATGTAAGGAGATTTTCTAGGCTATAGACATATTTTTGAACGTTAATAATTAAACAACGAAGCCTCAAACGCAATATTTTTATTCGTGTTTTTTGTCTTATATCGGCTTCTAGAATAACCCCTTCAATTTTCTACCAACAATAATCGAACACTTTGTATAATACTTTCTTTCAAAAATATTTCCACCTGCCTCTAGAAGTACTTAATGTAAAAAAGAAATAACACTTTTAAATGCATTTAATACTTACATTAGTTTATCTATTGCATGCTTTCGTTTCTGTTTCAAGTGTTCCTTTGCACTTTCATGAGTAGGCGAATCCCTTATTATGTGTGGTCCTTCCGGAGGAACGAATTGAGTTCCTAAACATACGTATATTATTAAAAAATTGTAACTGTCAGTATTTCTATGAGAGTAAGTTATTCAATCTTTCAAATTTTATTTGAATAATCTTGTAATTACAAACGCTCGATATTTTTCTAGCTTATTATTTATCGAAAAGATTTTTTGTCTAAATATTTGTTAGCATTTAATAAAATTTGTAGGTTCTATTAAATTTTTGTTTCACTTATAAAAAAATACTGAATTAAGAACGTCTTCTTTACATGGACCATTGTACGATTATTTTTTTGTGAAAAGCCACCAATGGCTATAACATTGACATTTTTAAATATACTTATTAATATTCTAATTATTTAAGGAAAATTTTAGTCCATTACTATTAGTATTATATTATAGAATGATGTAAAATGTATTTGAAACTTTACAAATGACTATCATAGGAACCAAAATAAATTATACAAATAAGTGAATTTTCTCAAAATTTAGTATATAATTTTTCGAATTTTACTAAAATATTTTGCATACATATTTTCCAAGTTTCAAACATTTGTGTAAAATTCATAAACCGACATTTTAATCCTCTAGAGTTTATGAAATATCTTTTCAATGTTCCGTGTCTCCATGTACAGGGTGAATAACGAGAAACAGAATATCTAAATATCTTTGTTAGGATTGAAAATTGAAGAAAATGTCAAAGAATACAGTTGTACCATTTAAGGGGGCAAAAACACTGGCCAATCACAGCGCCCAGAGACCACGCGCTCAACCACGTATGCACGGCTCTTATGCAAGGGCGCTCGGTTGGGCTCCCAGCACACGTATTGGCACAGTATAGGTATCGCGGGAAATGTTATGTCATTTTAAATTAAGAATAATGTGAAATTATTCGTTATTCATGAATAACTGTATCCCGTACCTTTACTTGATCTCTATTCGTTGGTGTAAGTAGGTTTGCTAGACTGCAGTCATATTTTCAAACATTAATAATTAAACAACGGAGCCTGAAACACAATTCTTTTATTCTTGATTTTCGTCTTATATCGACTTTTAGAATTGCCCTTTCAATTTTCTACCAACAGTAGCGAAATACTCTGTATAGTGTTATTTGACAAATTATCAATTATCTTTAAAAAAACCTTGAAAATAACGTTATTCAGAAGATTTGTTTACATCATTATGTTTGTCCTCTTAAACAGTAAAACTTTTTCTTCGACATTTTCTTGTGTTAGTTTTCAATACTAGCATAAGTATTTAGATATTCTGCTTTTCGTGACTTAACCTGCATATATTTAAACATAAATAGAATTCTAAGTACCCATTGTTGGCACACTCTGAACTCGTGGAATCTGACTGGACATAGACAAATTGCTGTCCACATGCATCAAAGTGCTTCCTGTTAAATCGTAGCTGCTCTGTGCTAGAGCGCCATGTTCTTCATCGCCATTTGCAGTTACAACTTCGGAGCAATCCAAACCTTCTGCAATACGTAACATTGCTACCGCTAGTTTTTGATCAAATGCGTTACTGTAAACAGGACAATTATATTTATCATACTGTATAATACTTAATGTAAAAATGGTATACATGTGCACGATTTATTTACAAACTATTCGTTTTAATTGTCATAACCTCAAAAAAAGTTTGTATAAAAGAGAGAAGCGATATTATATACAACGTGAGTAAGGCAAAACGGGATCTGTCTTAAAATTGAAAGTTCTCATAGTTCACTGGAGCTACAGAGTATGAAAAAAAAGAAAACAAAAATGTTTATTCAACTTCAATTTCTATTCTTCCTATTAATATTAACATTTCCTATCATGAAATTTGTAATATACAGTAAGATCCCGTTTTTTAACTGGAAAGATCCAGTTAAGCTGCTCCGCTTAACGTTATTTCAGTTTTACGCGGTAGTATTGGGATTCCCCGAAATCGCACACAGTATTGGCACTTGTGTATATGTGTGCAAATGAAACGGCCATGCACCAACCAAAAGCGGTACACTATGTAGCGACATTGCACACTACGTATCTTTTTCAACGCTCTTTTATTAGTCTGTCCAGAATAAAAGTTCCAACTGTTGCCTCGTTTAACGCTGTTTCGTTTAGCGCTGGAACTTATTGGAACGTATCCCCCGCGTTAAGCGGGGTCTTACTGTAGCTGCAATAGCCTCATAAAAGATGATTGTCTTAAAGAAACGTTGTAAAATCATGTAAAATTGAGGAATTTGGTATAAATCAATCTTAAATAAAATTTTATTTTTCAATAGCGATGCTTAACCGCAGTTTTGACTCTTTTTTTCCATTTTTAGAAGTTTTAGAAATCGCAGCATAAAAATGTTGTGGAAATGTATTCATTCAAATCATTCTATCGCTTCATTCACTTTGATAAACAAAAAAAAAAAAACGAAATCTTATTTCTCAAAATGTTACAATATTTTGTCTGAGTTTAGTTTCCTAATTCCGATAATTTTCAGAATAAGTATTTTTAGTAAAAAAAAAGAAGTTTTAAAGCTTTTGAAGCATTCACGTTTTATGAACGCAAATATTGATATGAAGGAAATATAGATTACATTTAACTAAATCTTTTTCGTTTTTCTCTTTGAATTCAGTGGTCTTTACGAGAAACTTTAATTTTAAAACAGATCCAGCTTTTTGTTTTACTACGATTATATACAATAATATACATATACAGGGTGGGCCGGAAATAGTACAAGCGGGCAATGGGTGATTCTACGTTAAAAAAGAAGAAAACATTTTGTTATAACATTTTCTTATACGGGACTTCGTTTTCGAGAAAATCGACTTATGTATGCAGCAACGAAGGAGGATATTTTCAACAATACTTAAAATAGTGTATGTATTGTAGTATTGTAATAGTAAGTAGTAAAAGAGACTAAAAAGTGAGTAATCAGTAGAGAATCACTTTGTATTATTTTATCCACGTAATCATCAATGTTTGTAAACACTGTCTCGGACAGAGACAATCGCAGCAGTGGAATACACGACAAGCAAACTGTAATAAATCGCTTCTCAAGTTGAACAAACTTTAAAGTCGATTTTCTCGAAAACGGAGCCCCGGATGAGAAAATATTATACCAAAATGTTTTCTTCTTTTTTAACGTAGAATGACTCCTTGTCCGATTGTACTACGATTTCCGGCTCACCTTGTATAATAATATAGAGTGGGTTTATACGTAGATATGTACATAAAAGGATTATTTAAGGTAAAACTAAACTATTCTAAACTGTATTAATTGCTCCCAACATAATTTTTTTCTTGAAATGTCAAAATTATTGTCTTTTTATAAATAGAATCGTATATTCTTGTAAGTTGTAAGGAAAAAATTTTTTTCAACAGCTTACTTTGTTGTAAATAATTTACTGAAATATCCATAAATAATTCAAAAAATAAAGATGTTCCTATTTAAATGCTGTCCCATCTTGTACAGGGTGGACCACGAAGCTTAGATTATTGTGCTATTAGCTCTTCGATCGGAAGCTTTTTTTTTTTTTAGACAAAATAACATAGTTCAAGGAGTGCTTTAAGATGATTGTACCAACTTTTTTGTCAATCCTTTTTCCAGAGTTATCAAGGTCACCTTTAATTTTTTATAGGTAAACCTACAAGTGTTTTACACCCATCTTTTAAGAGATACTGAAACGAATTCGCCAAAGTACCATAACAAATATTTTTTTTCTGAATCTAAAAAAACTGAAGAAAACTTCTAGTTGGAAGAATTTTGCGATTTATTAAAGAGAAATAGTAAGCCACACCGTTTTACATTTTTCAGAGCTGTTGATAGATGAATAATAGTCGTTATTAGCTGCATCTCCCGGGTACTATTTGTAAATATTTCGTTCTGTATCTTGGAATACATTTAATAATGCGCGATGATTTACGATACCGACGAAAAGATTGAGGTGTTCTTGATCTACGGAGAGTGCAGACGTAATTCCACGTTGGCTCAGCAATTGTACGCCGAACGATTTCCTAATAAGCGTCATTCTTTACGTTGCATATTCGAACGAACAATTAAAACTCTTTGAGAGACTAACAATTTAGACCCGTGAAAGAAAGTTTATCCGAAAACTAAAACAAATAATGCAAACGCACGTACTGTTTTAGTTACAGTAACAAACAATCCACAAATTAGTTCCCGGCAAATTGCACCTAATTGTAGTATGTCTAAATCAAATGTTTTACGTATTTTCCATTGTAATCTTTTTCATCCTTTTTATGTGTCACTAGATCAAGAACTTCATGGAAATGAGTTTCATAATCGTGTAGTATTTTGTCGATGGGCGTTAGAACAAGTACAGACTGATACTTTATTTTTTGATAAAGTGCTCTTTACAAACGAATCGACATTTATGAATCATAGTCAAGTAAACACCAGAAACTTGCATTACTGGTCGGTAGAAAATCCTCATTAGCTATGACAAGTGGAAAGACAACGTCTATGGAGCATTAATGTCTGATGCGGTATGATCGGGAACTGGATAATTAGATCTTACTTTATTGACATTTTAGTACACTAAACGGCCAGAAATACGCTGCATTCCTTAAAAATGAATTACAATTTCTTTTCAATAAAGTACTGATATTGTATCGTAATGAGATATGGTATCAACACGACGGTTGCCCAGCACCTTATGCAATGGCAGCACGTCAAGTACTCGATAGGAAATTTCCTAAACGTTGGATCGGTCGTGGCAGTGTAGTCAAGTGGCTAGCTCACTCTCCTGTTCTTACTTTGTTAGATTTCTTTTTATGGGGCACATTGAAGGAAAAAGTTTATAAAGAATCTCCAACAACGTCGGAAGTTATGCGGCAAAGAATTGTAGATGCATGCTTAACCATCAATGGAGACGTTATAGAAAGAACTAAGTAGTCATTTCTTAACCGTTTACACGAATGTATTGCTGCTAGTAGACACCATTTTGAGCATCGACTCAATTGTATTTTTACACAAATATTTTTTTAATGTTTCTTTGGTTTAGATGAAGAAGAAATACTTTTTGTGAAATACTGTTTCTGAATTCGTCTCAGTATCTCCTAAGAGAGGGATATAAAAAAATTGTAGGTTCGCCTAGAAAAAATTGAAGGTGACCTTGATAACTTTGAAGAAAAAGGGTTGACAAAACGTTTGCAACAATCATCTTAAAGCTTTCCTTGAACAATGTCATTTTAGCTAAAAAAACTTCTGATTGAAGAGCTAACAATAGAATAATCTGAGCTGTTCACATTTCGTGATCCATCCTGTATATCAAAATGGAGAAACCTTGTTTATATTTACAACAGAAGTCTTACAGTTGCAAGGCACGTTATTGCATATTTTCTACATTTTTCTTTTTACTGTTGTAACAATTTAGTAATAATTTTGCTGAACTTACTGAAGAACATTAAAATATTCCTGAAGATCCTTGTGATTGCATGTTGACCAGTGTGTTTTATAGCCCATTAGAACTACATTTGGTGCCAATTTTCCAACGCCTGTTGCTTGCATCAAGGCCGATGCGCCTCGTTCGAAATTCAAATCTTCCACCACATGATAGAACGACTTGATACGTTGTTGATTTAACCATGTATAACCATTTCTCAATCTCACTGATCGTAAACGGTAAGATAAACGAGTCTAAGAAAAAGTGAATTATCATTCTACTTAAATTGTTAATATATTCAAGTTGAATTGAAAAGATATGAATATTTATTAAAGTTTATTGTAATTTGCATTAACTTAATTTAATGTAAAAAAGAAACTTGGACAATAACCAATACTTACTCATAATTTACAATGAATACAAGTATAATTTTTTTTTTATTGTAAGAAATTTGCAAATATTTACAAAAATATTTAGCACTTCTCCTTTAATTTAACCAGTTAACTGTGATTGACGAGTATACTCGTCATGGAGAAGTGGCACGATTTTGTGTATTGACGGGTATACTCGTCATGCGTATAAAGTAATGACCATTGACTATTTAAATTGTAATTTTTGAGAAAAACAAAAGATATTCTCATATTTCAAGATGTTTAGAATATTTTGACGCCATGCAGGAATAAAACAAACAAATAAAAAATATAAATAATTTGATATGAACTCATGCGTCCCCGTATGTACCGGTTGAAACAGCTTACCAGTTCGCATAACGAATTTATTTATGTGCGATGATAACGTTTTTTAGATGTTAGCCTAAAAGGGGCAAAGGCAAAAGTCAGAAAGTTGATTTATAGATTCTTACTTTTATATGTATAATATTTAATTTTTATTGCGTTTTTAGTTTAATATGTATGTAATATATGTTTATGTTAACCAAATAAGTAAATATTAGTAATAAAATTTTCAATTTTATAAAATAAACCCATCTTTTTGATCCAATATCTTACCAGCGCAACTTACTCTGTGATTGACGAGTATACTCGTCATGTCTCGATTCTGGCAACACAAAATGGTGCGCGCTCTCAAACGAGGGCGCCACAGTTAACTGGTTAAATGAAAAATTTTTCACCCATATTTACCATATAATATTAAAGATCATGAATGTAAAGCATGATTTATTTAGAAATTGTCCAATTAGCTCATAGATTATTACTTATATTCAATATTAAAGTCTTTAAGAATACAATATTTCATACAGATTTGAAGAGACAAAATTATAGGAAAAATTGGAAAGGTTAGAAACGTAGAATTGTGTAAAAATTCAAAACGTAAAGAAATAAATAAACTTGATTATTTATGCAAAATACAAACCGGATATATTTCACCGGAAATCAGCAGCGAGTGGTTTTTCGTGATGAGATTTGCCAGATGCAATAGTGCTGGCCTGGCGCCAGGAAGTCCGGTCAGTGCCAATATTTGGGGTGCATAATTTTTCACATGTTCGTCGATAGAATTCAGTCTATGAAATTTAATTATATTGTACAGTTAGGATAAAGAAATAATAGATAATATAAATACAAACATAGATATTATATTGTATTCGGGTAGTATCTATTAACGTTTGCCCGCCTTTATGAATACTAAAGTTGAAGATATGAATTAAAAAACATTAATTTTTTAACGATAAGTGCTGCTCAAAAGTGTTCATTTGCTATTTCATTTTAAACTCGTAATATAACTTTGTTCATTAATATTCCAGTTTTAAGGAATGCTCATCATCCCAAGAAATTATTCTACTATAAAAAATAACAAACAATTTTTGTATATTTATCACGAAATCTTAGCGATATATATGTTAATTAATTTTCAAGTTTTGGTCTGCTGTAATTTAATGTAATTTATGGAAGCATATGATAATATAATTAAAGTGCAAAATTAAAACACTTTGCAATATCATATGTTACCGATATTGAGTTGAATAAGAATGATTAAAGTTAACAGTAAATTAATAAATTAATAAAATGTTTTTTTAATTATTGCACAGTCTTTTACCAAAAAATGTAATATCTTTTATTCTAATAAATAATACCGATAAATTATTATTATAGTTATAAGAAATTCATAAATACTATGGAAAATGTGGTATTCATGACGTAACAATGTTCTTACCGATAAACTATAGAAAGCGCTGTCTTGTATGTTTGAGCTTGCGTGCTACTGCCCCAATTCACATCTGGTTTTCGATAAACCACTATCAAATATAACGCGAAGATAATAACAAATGTGACGAGCGATGTTGTCCAATCAATGAGGAACATTATCGACACACAGGTAATAAAACCGAATAAAGACAACCAGGTATTGTAAAACTGAAAGAAAAAAATGATTTTATTCTATTTCCAGTTCTCTGTTAATTATTTAAAATACACCGAAGAGTTTTAAATGTAATGAAAATATTATTTTCTAAATATTTCTTTTTATTATGTCACTTACTCTAAAGGTAGGTCGCCATCCAAGTGGTCGGATAAATGCCGCGTGAAATGTGCAGAAATTAATTAACGCATACGACGCCAGGTAGAAGTTTGAAATCAGAGGGGCTACTGCGTTCAAGTTTGCTAAAAATAGAAAATTTGCTGTACAATCTGTTTTCTAAAATTATATCGATGAATTTTAATTGCTTATCTAAGTTGAAATATTTATAAAACAAGTTCATAGGTAAGATTTTACAGTTTCAAATAACTTAGGTGATGACAAATGACAAAAAACACTCGCTTGTTCATTTAATTTGCACTGCTTATTTACTATTTTCTTATTTGAATACCTGAAATGAGTGATTTGATGCATACCTATTAAAAGGAATAATGCTGCAACAAAGAACGTGAGCACGTATCCACGGTAAGGTTCACCGTGTTTTCCGTAGCCTTTGCTAAAATATATCAAACCAGGATAAATTCTGTCTTGTCCCAAAGCCTGTATTAATCGTGGAACTGATAGCAAATTTGTTAAAGCTGTAGAGAGAGTTGCGGCAAAACAACCGGCGTAGATAAATGGACCCCAAACTGACATAAGTTGCATCACCTTGAAATATGAGATGTTTTATAATTGTAAAGTTCTTTGCTAAAAAATTGCAAATAAGAACTAAATTCAGCAACGAGCTATAAATGATTTAAATAATGCAAACAAGAAAAATAAATGTATGAACTTATTCTGACGATAATATTTTCTCATAAGTGCATTAATGCAATGACAGGTTACACAAAGTTAATAAAGATTATTTATAAAAACATAGGATAAAACTACAGTAAGATATATTTCTTAAAATTGAGATATTCGATAAATGTCCAATAATGATAAATTTACTAAATCAAACGATAAACTTAATTTGATCAAATTAAGATCTATTATTCAATATTTAAATAATTATAATAAAAATTTTCCATATATTAAAAGACCAGAAGTACCCCATATTACTAACATACCAACATGATACAAAATGATAATTTTAATAGTAAGTTGTTAATTTACATTCACAAATAGAAAATATTCTTACAATTTTTTCATAGATAGATATTTAAATGAGTTGTGAATGTTGCAATGATTAATTCATTATGGCATATCATACCGAGTAACTGTTGTGTAATCCATAAAAGCAGTTAACATGTGGAATGCAGTCTATAACAGTATTATTTGCACCGACAAGGCCACTAGCATCCCTTAGAGCCGCGCCACCGGCAAAGAAAACAAAAGTGACGTAACTCAGCATCGAGATTAGTAACGCGAGAAGAGTTCCAATTGGTATACTGCTTGCTGGATCTTTCAGATCACCGGAAATGTTTGCACCAGCTTGAATTCCAGTTACGGATGGAAAGAAAATGGCAAACACAGAGAAGAATGTTTGGTTGCTGTTCTCGGAAAACCGATAATCTGGACCCATATTATTAACAAAGACCTCAGCTAGAAAATAGAAATATGGTTTGGTTAAAGAAAAAAGAATTAGAGCTTATAACAATTATTGTGCATTTAGTAGGAAATGTAATGTACTTAAAGTGAAAAACATTTAATGTAACTACAGTTAATTTCATTTTATTCACCTCATGCACTTTTATAACATTTATTTTCAAATTTCAATATTGATTTTTTTTATTATTATTTAAAATAACTACTGTTAAGAATTGAGAAGGATGTCTTTTAAGGTTAATTTTGTACATCAGAATATCAGGAAAATTGTTATATTATATTGTATTATTATTTAAATATTTTTGTTTACATCTAGAATATTCTAATATATTGTAATCATGCATTAAAAACTGAGGAAATGTAATAAATCGTCGTTATTTTGTGGATTTAAAGTGAATTTTATCTGAGCTATGCAGGGTGAACCGATTAATAAGATCATTTTTAATTCTTTTGTTGTTAGTGGATCGATAGAAACGTTTTTTGTGTCACATAGTAATAGTTTAAAGAGGTCTTCAAGACGATTATAGTACATTCTTTATCAGTCCATTATTTTTTCGAAGTTTTCAAGATTACCTTCGGAATTTTGTACACGAAACTATAATTTCTTTACGCCCGTCTTCTAACGAATACTAAAACGAATTCAATAAGTATCATAAAGTATCTTTTTCCATCTAAATTATCTTTTCTTCTAAACTAAAGAAACAGCAACAAAGTATCTCAGTAAAAAAATGTTCTGATAATAAAAAAAAAAAGGACAGATATCAGAGGAAGAATTAAACAGTCATTTATTTGTTGTCTACGTGAGCATATTGTAGCCGATGGGCACCATTTTAAACACTGTGAGTTTGTATAAGTTTCAAACTTAAAATTAGTGATATTGTTTGTTATCCAGCAGCACAAAGTAATTTTTTCTTGTACATATTTCTTCAGCGAGGAATTTCCTTTTTTTATGGAAAATTTCCAATTTCCTTTATTCTTTTTTGGTCAAAAATATCAATTTTTTAGAGGATCTTGTAGCTTAACATTATAGGAACGTCTCTGCAAAAGTTTAAGTTAAAATTCATGAAATGTACAAAGTTATAGGCTCCCGAAGCACAGGTACATTTTAGAGCAGGTATACATTGTACATATATTTGGCAGCTGATCAAGCTTTGAATTAAGCTTAGCAGCCGATATTGTTATAGGACGTTTATATTATAAGGATTGATATTTCAATTGATCTATTTGAAAACGAGTTTAAAACCTGCAATGATATTGCTATAATTTAACGAGGGCATCGTTTAATCTATAGTGAATCTTTGACGAAAACAGACGCGCTTACGAAAGTGGCATGAATAGAAAACACTATACATAGATGAAGCTCTACACGTGTTGATAGAACTAAAAAAAGAAAATTCATCGGAAATATTCACATTCAGAAAATAGAAACCTGCTTGGCGTCTGCTAAAAAATTAGCATCAACGAACTTTGAAAATCGTATTGTGAATTCACAACATGGATATCGGATTATTGCTTATTTATTAGTTTTCCCTGCAATATCTTAGTCTGTTATATGTACAGAGTGTAAAAGACAAGCAAATTTTTATGAAACTAGTGGTCGTGGATTACTATTTAGAATAACAATGCGAAGTAAAAGTGGTTTAGAATACACAAATTAGTGCCCTTTGATCGACAGTAAATCGTATGAAAGATTATATAACAAGTAGAAGTATTATTTTAGTTTTGATAATTTTAAAATTTGACAGACTGTTCGTATATTAGACGTTAGATACTCCGACTAATGAACTCGCGCATCACACTGTTATCTACCAATTTCATATTGCATAACTATTTCGACTGAAGGGTAGAACATGTTGTACGAATATTCTACTGTCGAAGATTCTTACGTTGGACTCGACAAAAAAAAATAATAGACGATAGTGAAAATGAGCTGCACGTAAGAAGATGCTCGATATCGTCTTAAACGATCAATGATATGAAAACAAAACGTTTTGATAGAATCCTGAACAATTGGACTTTGAACGACTGTAGTATGTTTAAACAAGATTGTCCTACTTGAAATCTTTGATACAACTGTTTTCAAATGCTGTCTGCGAACGACTGTGTTCTTTAGCAGTTTGCCTGATCACTGCTAAAGACGGTGGCATTTTAATTGGTTGCAACGAAAAATGCTAAATACCAATGAAAGTGTCTAACAGATATCGCCCTCCCAGTGCGTATTTAATGCGTTTTGTCCTGGAAAAAGTGGAAAATTACGATGTGTCGAAAGTTTGACAATGGTTCGGAATTTCTGCCAGGTCCGATCCAACGGTTCTTTACATTGTTAAAATCCTCTGTCGAATTGATTTTTAAGAAACTTTCGTTTTATTATAAATTTCCAACTATTAAGAACGGAAAAGTAAACTTTACACGACCGTTTGTAAGAAAACAAATTTCTTTGGATCGAAAATGTACGAAAATTGCGAACAATGCGCTAATATCGTTAACTCAAAAATAGTTTTTCTTTGCAAGCATATCATAAACCGTGCCAAATAAAAGATTGACCAGTTTCTTGTTCCTTTAGGCGGAACAATAGGTTTAACTATAAAAAATTTGAAGATGATGTTAAAATTTTGAAAAAGATGAGTTGAAAAAAAACTGTACTATAATCTTAAAGGCTTCCTTGAACCACGTTGTACCAGACGAAAGTTTCCTTTGGTGCATTAACAATAGAATAATCTAAGGTTACGCTAGGCGGTTCATCTTGCATATAGAAGAAAATTAAATTTAACTTACAGGAAAATCCAAGAAATCCTTTTGCTTCTTGAGATATATTCTTGGGCCCTATGATAGTTCCAATTATAAAATCGAAAATAGCTGCTATGATGATGGCTATGAGAAAATTTTGTGCCTGTAATAAATTATTCTCTTGTATAACAATGCATAGACACACACACACACACATACACACACACATATATATATAAATAAATACATATAAACATATTTCTTAAATTTGTGTATTCAAAAAAGTATTCAAAACAGGCTCAGATAAAAAAAAGTTATAAACAGCATCTTTTACTATTTTCTTTGCGATTCCAACCAATTACATAATCTAGTAAACGAATTCTCCTAACTACTCAAAGAAATTCACGTCGTTTGGTCCAATCTTAAAAAATTTATTCCGTTTTAAAGGGTGAACGAATATTAATGAGGGTGACTGGATATACAGGGTGGGGCACTTAAGACAGGACACCTGAATAACTCGCTTGTTTTTGGAGATAGAAGAAAATGCCTCAGACCAAACTTATTTGGTATCGAGGGACTGATCATTTGATGTTACTAGTTTTTTTTTATAGATGGAGGCGTCAAGGAGATATGAAGGTCAACTCTATTTTTTTAAATGGAACAGTATATTTTTTTACTTACATTCCGATAGAGTGTTTTAAGACGAATACAATGACCTATTATTAAGATCATTTATTTGTCGACATGTTTATAATATTTCCTACATCAGTTGCTCTTTTAACTCGATTGCGTGTTTTGTTATCCACATTTCCGGTTTCTTGAAACTTCTTTATAATGATTGCGAAGGCAGAAACTGAAGGTCTATTACGATTGGGAAATTTTTCACCATACACACGTACTGCTTCCCTTATAATTCTATGACATTCACCATAAATCAGAACCATTTCCACTTTCTTTGCTATCGCATAACGCATTTTTGAAAATTGAACACTAAGATTGGATATTACGAAACTGTAATCTAGTGGTTTTTTTTTTTATTACCAAATTACTAATAATATTCTTGGATATAAACAAGCTTACATGGTGATTGAATGTTTGTTTATGTTCTGTGACCCTTATTAGTAATTACAAGAGCGATATGCCAACAACTACGGAAGATACAAAAGTATTCGAAGTGTGATTTGAGATAATCAGTTTTCTCTTGCAGTTGACCTTGAGTGACCTTGAATGACCTTAATAATAGGTCATTGTATTCGTCTTGAAACACTCTATCGGAATGTAAGTAAAAAAAACATACTGTTCCATTTAAAAAAACAGAGTTGACCTTCATATCTCCTTGACGCCTCCATCTATAAAAAAAGCTAGTAACATCAGATGATCAGTCCCTCGATACCAAATAAGTTTGGTCTGAGGCATTTTCTTCTATCTCCAAAAACAAGCGAGTTATTCAGGTGTCCTGTCTTAAGTGCCCCACCCTGTATACAGGGTGTCCCGGTTAAGTGAGTACAGCAGGATATCTCGGAAGGAGTTGTAGTTATTAAAAATGTGTTCGTACAAAAGTTGTTTGGTAGGACGGGCTACATCATGTAGTAATAATTGTTTTCTTATGGGTGGAGTAGTAGAGGAGATCTGAAGGTCAATCTAATTTTCTTAAATGGAATGCTATATTTTTTTCTTCAGAAAGTAACAGCTGGCACTAAGACAAATCCAAAGAGGTGTTATAATGTAGTATTCTGAGTTCGATAAAGGTAAATCGTTAGCTTATGTTTACGTTGTGCATCGGCTGACGGCAGACAGCTTGCAACCGCTGCTGAGCAATGCCAATAATACAAAGACAAAATTTTTGGTTTCAAGAGGGAACTGATGGGGTATTTTTTAACAATATTAATAATTTTTCTTTAAATATTAATAAATTAATAAATTTTCTGTTACAGAAAATCGTTTATTAGTACTCCTAATTATGAAACAACTTCTGTTCATTACATTTGCTATAAACGAATACGAATGTCCTTGATTAAACAATTTTAATATAATTTTTCGTTCTGTAACAGTTGTCTCTTCCATCTTACGCCCCATTTTGCACGTTTTCGTGTTAACATTTAAAAATAATTGACTAACTAATAAATAAATGAATGCTACCGAATTCCAGGAGTTCCCCGAAAGTATACATTATACTAACATTATAAAAATGATTCTAGATTGTACAAAAATACACGTTATTTTAATGTGTCGATATATTTGCTGCAGTAAAAATTGCTGTTAATGTATACTTTATCGTTTATTTATCGTTAATACCTAACCAACATTCTAAAATTATAGATCCAGTAGTTACAATTAATAAAAGAATTAACATAGTATTGCGTTTTTCCTTTAATTTATGCGTATTTATATAATTAACCCTTTATGGACGGAGCTGCCTGTAGAATGAACGTCCAAGGGCATTTTGCAGCTCTCGGCGCATTTTGCCAAAAATAAACACTTGTTTAATATATGTGTTATAAGAACTAAAAATTTTATTACATATAAAAAATGTGTTTTGCCAGGTTAGTACATTTTATTGTTTTGTCGAAAAGGTGTCAATAATATTCGGATGTTTTAGATATCGTATATATAAAAATATGAAATTCTTATATATGTATATAAAAACTATAAACGTAGAGATCAATTTTTATATGAATTAGACGCTGTATTGGCTTCAATGAAAGATTGACGGCACAGAAAGAAAAATGCACTAAGGTATTCATAATCAAGTTTTTATAAAACTTCAAGGGAAATAAGATTTGGATTCTGAGAATTTCTGAATCTCTTTCTCATTTCTACAGGATTAAAAGTCAGGTGTGCCAATACTTTTGTTCCTGATTATATATGTATATGAAGATATCGTAATTTATAGTAGCTGTTTTTTTTTTTTTTTTTTTTTTTTTTTTTTTTAATGTCATCCATAGGTGTAGTCAAATTATTCGGTATATTTGATTATTCGGCACTGCCTCGGTCTTGAGTATGCCGGATAATCAGAATTTCACTATAGGTGTATGTACATTTCAACCACTTCAAGTATATTTAAAATAATTTTATAAAAATTCATTACGTAATATAACCAATCTAAACTATATACACTAATTATAAGTATATACGTTTTATTAACATATTTCTGATTCAATTTTTATGGATCTTCGATTATAAAATCATTAAGTGAAGCAATAGTTTCAACTTAATTCATATGTATATATTTATTAGAATAGAAATATTATTTTGTTATATTATGTTCTAAATAGTACTTACCTTTGATTCCCATTCCATTCCGACTGCACAGATCATGATCATAAGGATTAGCGCGATTGTGCCCACAACTCTGACATCGTTCACTCCATTATCGATGATTTTCAAATTATATTCTCGTAGCAAATCGTTCAAAGAGTCACAGAAACCAATGGTATTCATAGAAGCCGAAACAGCATTTGCAAATGCGAAAACAATGCCCACAGAAGCTCCAAATTCAGGCCCCAAGGTTCGTGATATGATGAAATATATACCACCTGTAGAAATTTATAATTAAACATTATTGAATTTAGTAACATCTTCGAGGATATAATGATACAATTTTCTTACATTTATATAGCAGTAAAGAAAAATAAAATAAAATTTGCGTACTGGTAATGAAAATAGAAGCCTAGTGAATTTTTATTTGCATAATCTGAGAAACTATCGTATTGTAATTAATTATCATGATCCACGCTACAGTTACAATGTATTTTAATTTGAATTTGCATAAAGTTTCAGTTTTCTTATGGAAATAACTCGAATATCGTTTTACGATAAAAATTGTACGTAATGTTCGTTTATTTTTTAAAATAGGAATGAGTTTGTTCTCGAAAATATAGTAATTCCGACATTGGGAACATTTGATTCATAAAATAAAAGAAAAATATGAAAATAAAGGAAGTTTTATGAAGAATCAAGTGATTAAAAGCAACTATTTTCTATGAATGAAAAAGAATAAACTCCTTTTGAATTTACTTGACTGTAAATATTGAGTTTTGATGACGTGTATTACAAAAAGTAGCATGTTTTATTTTTCTTACGAAGAACAACACATTTTATAGTTTCTGAGAAATATTAGTATGTTTTGTTTTGTTCCACTAAAACTAACACGTACTGTTTTATCATGAAGGACAGCACATTTTGGATTATGCTACGAAAACTAACACGTTTCGACGTGCGATCACTTTAAATTGTTGAAATGCATTTTGAATTGAGACATTCAACCTTTGAAAATATTGTTCAATAATTAATAACTCGATCTAATCTTTAAAATGAAAAACAAATGTAAATTTTACAGTATATCAAGTATTTCTTTTGCAAAATAGTTATACACAAAATGATATGGGAAAGAGGGGATTCATATAATTATACAGTATTCTCCGCTTAATTGACGTAGAGATACCCCCACCAATTCCTGGAGGGGATATCCGCGTTATCTTTTCGTAATCGGCGATATCTCAGCTTCTCTGTATTCCATTCACGCTCAATGTTTCTTATTTTCATCTCTGATGCATTCAAGAAACAGGAGAAATGACAAAAAGATAACAACGCGCAATTCTCAGAATACCTAATCCCTCGATAATAGTCGTGATATGGACTCAAGTGTGCATCAATTAAGCAAAGAATACTGTATATTGTGATTAAATCAGGAAAAAATTCGGATTAAATCAGATTTGATCACATATATCGTATAAAAAAAATCAAATCCTGTCAGTTGCTATGGTATAAACGTTTTATTTTTTCATAAGCAACAACATATACAAGCTGTAGCTTCTTTTCGTTGCTACAAACGGAATATATTAATTTTCACGATAAATTGTTCCAGCATGATAGTTTTCGCACAGAAAGATGAAATTTGCTATTTTTCTTAGCCAACCATTCGAATGTGCTTCTTTTCCCGAAGAAGAAAACGGAACATGTGTTTTGTAATAATACTAACAAACGTGGTACTTTTTGTAATATACCATATTACAGCCGTTATAATATACCATATTTTCTATACCATATAAAACTGTTGTTTCTGAAAGTCGAAAGAGAAATTTGTATTTTGCGATAATTTTCTGCGATAATAGATAGTGAGAGAGAAAGTAAACATTGTTCTTTTTGTACATTTATCGAAACGTTGGAAGAGTAGTGTATGAGTATTGTATAAAATTGAGATTTTGCGCAATGTTTTCAAAGTTTCCATGACGTTCCACATCGTGGAAAAATAATTCAAGTAATGGCAGTAGAGTACACGATGCCACTCCTTCGAAAAGGAAAACTAGAGAATGAGAAAAAAAAAGTGTGAGGGGGGGTCCCGTAACACACCTCCCTTTACTTCCCCATTAGTACTAATTGCACTGAGGCTAAGCGTTGTGATGACGCAGACAGACGCTGATATTCCAATAATGATGATGCTCTGCACTATGCCGGCCTGTGCCACCACCCACGACAATCGTAGGAAAAGCATTACACCCCATATATTGAGCAGGCATGGTATAAGAACACCCTGGATCCATCCTAGTTTTATCCCTGTGTGTCCTTGCTGTGTTGCTCCAAATTGACCAGCCTCTATATTCGTGTCCTGAAATTTGATCATTATTCCTCTTTATTTCTCCTCATTTTTTCTATATATACATAGTGACGTCATTGATTCTACATGTTCTATATTTTCTATAGTTCGAAATGTAACAATATCTGCAGGAAAGAATATATAACGAGGTTCAGAAGGACGATTAAGAATCAAGTATAAAGCTGATATGAATGTGAAAATACTGTACAGAATTAAACAGGAAAGTATTTGTAATCGTTGTTGTTAAATTTAATGTTTAATATATACTTCTTTTATAAAAATATTTCATGTTATTTTTGAACGTTTACAAAGTATATTTACGCTCGGTACGAATTCTTTCGTTCAAGTTTTAATTCGTTGTTTTATTGATTTATGTGAAAACGTTTTTCATAACTGCATTATGAATTGGACAAGATAAAATAAAAATTATGTTATTTATTAATTGACGTTAAATCGAGCAATTTATGTAATCAAATTCGAATAAAGTTGTAACTATATGGATATCTTTTTTTTTATTTAACCAGGAAAATAAAAATACAAACGAGATAGTATGTCATTAATGCAACTTTTCAAAATCTGAAGAATCAGCGATTGTTTTAAGGATCTTTAAATCTGGAAGTAAATATGTATTTTCCTATTTGTTTTTATTATAATTCTTCAACTATTAAAGCGCTTTGTATGCGATACAACAGAAAAGGTGTACTGTACTTCCTTCTATACAGGAATTATCACAAATGAACTAATAATAATTTGCAATAACAATATAATTTGTTTTTCATTGAATATATTTGTTGATACTTTGAATAAAAATTGATGCACCCTTTGATGTATGTTTATGAAATATAAATAATACTATTGCGGAATACTAAATGCAATCTGCATAAATATTAGCGTTTCAAATTATGTATATAATAATTATATTCCATAAAAAGATTAACAAATTAAGAAATTCTATTCATCTGGGACAGGTAAAAGGGTAGATAAAACTTAATAATTATGCATCAGAATTCCTAAAAACATGAATGTTATAGCTCCTTTAAGAAATTTACAGGATCTAACTAACAAATGAAAGGTAACACACTTTCAATTGTTTTATTTCCCATAAAATGTTACAATTTTTTACTGCTTAAGATCATTTCAAGGATAATATATCATGCATACCCGAATTAATTTTTTTAGTAGCAACAACATGATAACAGAAATATGTTACTGTAAATAAATATTTGTAACTTTGAATATTTGAAAAAGATGGTCTTGATGATTCTTTCTATTTAGTAGAACAATTTTTCCTTAACACGCCTCTTTTTGTCGTTGTTAGTAATATTTACTCTTATGCATCAGAATTCCTAAAAACATGAATGTTATAGCTCATTTAAGAAATCTACAGGATCTAACTAACAAATGAAAGGTAACAGACTTTTCAATTTAATTGAATACCCAATTAAATTTTCAATATGTAGGGAGTTTGGGAAGATGGAAGGGTTGAAGACTTCAAATAAAAATACAAATTGTCGGTTGCGTACTCCAAAACTTCTTTACTAACGGTCAGTCGCTCTTTCCTCCTATTTCCACTCTATCCACTTCTCCTCTATCCTCTCCCTGTTTCTCCTCCATCTGCTGTTTCTACTCCATCTCTTGTTTCTACTCCATCTCTGCTGTTTCTCCTCTATCTCTCTCCCTAAGCGCTTAAAATGCCTACAAATAGTTTTATTTCCCATAAAATGTTACAATTTTTTACTGCTTAAGATCATTTCAAGGATAATATATCATGCATAGCCGAATTAATTTTTTTAGTAGCAACAACAACATGATAACAGAAATATGTTATTGTAAATAAATATTTGTAACTTTGAATATTTGAAAAAGATGGCCTTGATGATTCTTTCTATTTAGTAGAACAATTTTTCCTTAACACGCCTCTTTTTGTCGTTGTTAGTAATAGCGATACAAAGGTAGATAAACGAAAAAGCCTTCATATACCGGGTGAATCAGTCTAATGTTAAAACTTGCAATTTTTCTGTTGATTTTAGAAATACAAAAACATATTCAATACAGTTGTGCAAATATTATGGTAAAGAAAATTTTTTCTTAAGGTTATATTGTTCGAAATTGCAAAGTCATCCAGAATTTCCCTAAACGAGATGTCATATTATATGTGATAAATAATATTCTTTGATTTTTTCTAAAGTTTCTTTCACTACGGTTTTATTTAACATAATTACGCCTACCTAGTGTGTAATTATTATTAGAGTCATAGGAATTTAAAGATGAAGAAAGGAGGCATGTGAATGGCGGAAAAAAAAGTATGATGATATTTGAAATCATATCAAAACGATAATCCTATTAATTCTTTAGAAAGAAAAACCAATCGTTGTTACTAACGTTTTCATTTCTTTTATACTTTATATTTATATTAAGTTGCATATTATGAGTATGTATAAGTACTAAATATTTAGACACTTTTCTCACAGTACTTTAAATTAGTAATTTTATAAATATGTGTTTTTGTAGTTTTATCTAAGCTTATGTTACAATAACCTTTGAGAACTTGTACAGATTTCAAAGTCGATACTTTTTTTTTTAATTTCCTTTGCCGTCAGTATTTATTACTGTGCAAATTTAATATACTGTCTCTGTCGTGCCTCGTGTTGTAAGGTCGATCGTCTATGATTCAGTCTTGACTTCAGATCTCATTTGATACTACGATGCTAGGAACTTTAGGAGTTGATTATTTACGAATTTTTACATTAGTTTCTTTAGATAAACATTATTGTAGATAAATATACATATATATATTATTTATTTATATAATAGTTGATCTTTTATATAATACTCTTTCTATTTCTAAACCAATTTACCGTTGTTCTTTTTCTAGATAGTTTTGTTTTCATTTATTTCTGTAAAACTCTGTAACATCGATTCTTAAATATTTAATATTAAATTGATGGTATTTGATTCTATATTGTAAAATTATATACAAGTGCAATAAGAGTTCTTACTTAACTATTAGAGTTTTATGAAGCAAATATTGCACTGCAAGTTATTCTCATGTTAAATATGAATTTGTTACAATTTTTGAATAATATGGTACTCTAGAATAGTTTTTATTTTTCAACTTTTGATTTTGTTTTACCATACCTCTTAATATTACCACACTTGGTAAAAATATAATATCTGCTAAACTTCATGGTGATTAGATGAAGGGAACCTGTGTTGTATTTAAGTTAGTTTGAAAAATTTAACGATTTCACGTTAATTTCGAACATATTCGTATCCTTATACTCCAAAAGTATTAATAAATATTTTTTAATAAAACTATAATTTCATACCTATGTAATAATAGCATCTGTGTACGATTTTTAAAAATTCATTAAGAATCTTAATATACAACGTAGTGTCTGACTCACTGTAGGTACGTGACTATAAGAGCCAGAGGCTACAGTGCTGTTTGTATAAAAACTGTTATTTATTTTTATTTAACAAAGAATACATTTATATAAATGAAATATAAAAATTTCACATATAAACAAAACGATCACTCTGAATTTTTCATTTCTTAACAAGTGTCATAGTTTCAGGAGGTGTAGCAATAAAAATAAAAAATCGAAGAAAAATTCTAAATCGTATAGCTAGGGGTCTCCTTAATGGTGCACATTACATTACGTTAAGTAAAAGGTCCGTTTGCGTTGACGGCGGCTCGCTTTTCTTGGTAATATTATCTGATAATCTTGCTTATTCTGATTGTAACTGACAAATCTGTTTCATTCGGGATAGTCTAAAGATGCTTTACGTTCAATATTAGGCAGTTCTCTTTTAGTATTGTTGCGAGCACCCCGTATATTTCCAAGGCCTGCTGGTGCTCGCGCCGGAATGAAGAGAAGACTGTCGGTCCTTACCAACCGAGGCTATCGATTAAGCAGAAGTGACCAAGCCGCGAGACTGTGAAAACGGGAACTGCTATAACGCTTTAACATTATAACTGTTATACTCTGTATATACTTTATATAAATTACTCTGTAAATAAACGTGATTATAAAGAAACCATGGTCGACGAAGAAGCACACTAGGCGGGGCGGCCGACGCAACAGTATTATTCGAATGACAAACGTCAAAAGTTGAGCGAGCAGAGTATTCATTTTCGGCACCTAATCCCTTTTTATTTTCAAAAGAAGAAAAGTATTGAAGAAATAAGAAAAAAATTTATGATGCGTATGATGAGGATGCTAGTAATAAACGTATCATCTAAAAGTGGATTAATTGATTCAGCAGTGAAAATTTCAATATCGAAAAGGAAAAATGAAGTGATAGGCTAAAAGAGATCGATGGTGATGAAATTGCAAATTGTATTGAACAAGATACAAGGTACGCAACTAGAAAGATTGCAAATATATCAAATATTTTTCAAAAATCAGTTTCTTTGCATTTGAAAAAGTTCGAAATGACGAATAAGCACGACATTTGGGTTCCGCATTAGCTAACGGAAAAAAGCTTGCTCGACCGTATTTCGATTTATGATTTATTGTAAATGGATCATTTTTAATAATGTAAAACGAAGTAAACATTGATCTAAGTCAAGATAAAAACAACTAACAACGTTCAGTGCTGACTTGCACACTAAGAAAGTATTGCTCTTGGTTTGGTGAGATTACGAGGGAATGCTTTATTATGAATTTTTCCTAAATAATGAGACTGTTAATTCCGAAAAGTATTGTAAACAATTACATTACCTAAAAGCAACAATACAAGAAAAACGGCATTCGCTTGCATTCAGAAAAAGAATTGTCTTCCACCAAGATAACGCACGGCCTCACACATTTTTAAAGACACGACAAATACTAATGCAATTTAGTTGAGATGTTTCAACTCACCCACCATATTCACCGGACTTGGCACCATCCGATTTTTATTTATTTCGAACATTACAAAATTCCTTTGATGGAAAATTGTTTAAAAACATGGAAGACGTAAAAATGTATACGTCGGAATTTTTTAATGAAAAACATAACAATTTTATGAAAAAGGAATGTTTAAGGTACCAAATAGATGGAAAAAGGTTATAGAACAAAATGAGACATATCTCATTCGGTAGGTAAGTTTGATATTACCATAACAAAATTTATATTCTTGTGAAGAAACCCGAACGGACTTTTTACTCAACCTAATAAATGCTAGGTAGACTCGATAAGTATAATAGTAACACTAGCAGTTAATTCTGGATCGTACTATCTGCGTCACTTTTCCTGCATTCATGAGTTCCAATCTATGTACACCCCCCGTCCATAAGTTATGAGACACCTTACCGTTTTACAAAAAATGAAGTTTAGGTGAAAAATTTAGTTACTTATTTCGATATGAACCGTCTTATTGATAATAATTATATTTGACCCTTTTGCTATAGCAGATTTTAGTACGTAACATGTACGGTGAAAATGTTAAATAGTCAATTGTTAATCGCAAAATTTGTCAAATTCTTTCCAGAAGTTTAGAAATTTAAAGTTTGTTTCAGTAATTAAAATGGAAGTGCACAAAGGACACAATTAAGGATTAGCTTAAGCTGAAAGAATAAGCAATAAGCAATAGAAGAGTACGAGTAAATCTCGAAAGCGCCTATAAGCAACAACAATAATGAAAATGTTAAGAAATATATTTTTATTGTTATAACTGGTTTTTTATTATAATTAGTACACAAAAAGCTGAAATATTTATGAGACCCAACACCAGTTTTTGGCACAAAAACATGGAGGAGTGTTCATTATGATTTTGGGGTGTTTTGGAGAAAATACCGTGAGAAATTTAACAAAAATCAACGTCGTTTTCGTCTCTGAACCTTACGGTAACATTTAATGCTTTAGAGTAATATTTTCTAGTTAAAAATAACATTATTCAATACAAAAGCTCCAAATATTTTCAATGAAATTGCAAAATCTGAAAGTCCAATAAACAACTCACGATATGGATAAATTAGTATCATCGAAACTAAGAAAACAAATTTTATTTTCATTTACGCACAGTAAAAATCTAAAAACAAAACATGCAAGCTATGTATGTATGAAATACGTGACAAATGATATTGGTTAAACAGTTCAATTTTTTTTTTGAGAAAATAATGACTATTCTACTGTTCTGATTACATTGACTTATTATTAAAAAGTATTGTTACGCCGATATGAAGTTGGCGTGTCGACTGAAGGTGCTCCCTCGAATCATCGCTATCGATATATTGATTGGCGGATCGTTTCGCTAGTGTTACAAATCGCGATATGGTCGTCACGAACCGAAAGGTTGTCCCTCTTTTTGAGTCAATCCACTTAAGGAATTTACTCGGGATACGGGACTTAGGTAGTGCACGGGAACTTGAGTGAATAAGACACGAAAAGAGTTTTGTTGTTATAAATTTGTGGTTTATTCTACGAGATGTCTATGTCTATGTGAATATGTCTACTGTTCGAAAATCGGCGTGTTTCTGACGTGTTGCTGGAAGAGCTTGTTTTTTTATTAATTCGTACTATTTTTCTATTGGTGGAAGAGTATGTGGAGGTGGATGTGTGTTTTCGTGGTTGGTGTAGGTGTTTAGCTATGGGTGTGGTTTGTGAGATGGTGGAGAGAGAAATTTTCCGTTTTCTTTAGTTATAAATTATTCTGCTGGTCCTTGTAATTTTTCTGCCCATGCGGTGACCGGTTGCTCGAGGGTTTTAGGCTTTTCGGTGAAATATTGTTTTATTGCGGGTTGCGCTCGAGTACGGGGCTTCCTTTCATTACGCTAGGAAGTTACTTGAGCGACGTCTGTTACGCATGTGACACTAGCGATCGGAAATGTTTAAAATGAGTCGCTGTTCGATCGCCGAACGAAACGGTTGTGTCTGTAGCGTGTTCATTAACCCTTTGCGGACGATCGACGCATATATGCGTTCAACGTAAACCATATCTGTAGACGATGAATGCCTCTATGCGTTTGGCGAAAACAACTAATTGTAAGAGAGCCAGGAGACACAAATATATGTTGTCCGTGAACACAACTGACAAATCCGAAACACACACATATGTAGCATAAATAATAGTTTATAAAAAGTAAGTATTGAAGCTCGATAACGTGCCCAGCTTCAAATCGTTCCGTCCGCAAAGGGTTAATAAACTGCTTTTATATAAAAGTGTTGTCAATTCGATAAGAATGCTGAAACAGTCCGCGTCGAAGCGCAACAATACAGTAAGACCCCGCTTAACGCGGGGGATACGTTCCAATAAAGTTCCAGCGCTAAACGAAACAGCGTTAAACGAGGTAACAGTTGGAACATTTATTCTGGACAGACTGAAAAGAGCGTTGAAAAAGATACATAATGTGCACCGTCGCTACATAGTGTACCGCTTTTGGTTGGTGCATGGCCGTTTCATTTGCACACATATACAACAAGTACCAATACTGTGTACGATTTCGGGGAATCCCAATACTACCGCGTAATACTGAAACAGCGTTAAGCGGGGTCTTACTGTATTTTATATTATCTTTGATAAAGAACTATGCATATGCAATAATCTATACCACTTTCTCGTTAGCTAAGGATTCTGCATACTGCGTGCAACAGTTTATGTGCAACGTTGCAATTTCATACAATATATTTCATATTTTTCCTGTAGTAATAAAGTACACGTGCGAAGAAATAAAAAAAGGAGGGAAATTTAAATATCGTTGCAGGGAAATGTTGCAACTATGCTGTGTGTAAATTTGCGAATAATAACATAAGCGTGTTGCACGCGATGTTGGAAGATTCTATATGTACATATACATATATATATATATATGTACATACATATATTATCGTCCTAAGTAACTTATATTGGCACTCGCTGTTAATATACTTTTGAGGCATGTAAATTTACATGTGTCTGATATTATCGAAATATGAAACCAATCGTATCATTTCTTGATCATTCATCGATATCATTTTTTTTTCTATCACATCAAATTGTATTTTCTGATAATCTTTTATACTTGTAAGAATTAATAGTTTAATAATTTCATATACATTAGTTACATTTAATCGAAAATTTGATAACAGAATATAAATATAAAATTACAGCAACAAAAATTTATAAAGCTTCGTCAACATGATGCTTGTATAATATTGCAGCGGAAGTTACTAAATGAGTGTATCGAATCTGAACTTCCTCCTCACCGGTCTTCATCTTTCCCTACGTCCTGTTGTTTTTTTTGTTTTCAACAAATGTTGCTTTTAAATAATTGCATTTTATAACGTATTCTTAAATATGCGTACGGTTTCTTTCCACAAACCTTAAAATGTCCCACCATTTATTAATTCAATACCTTGAATTAATAAACTATGCGTTGCATAAAAGGTCTCATCAACGAAAAAACTTAGCTGAAGGGTTTAGTAGAATATTTATGTTAAGGAGAAAGTATCTTAGAAAATGAAGAATTGTTCTGCTCATGATCGGTATCAGCGTAGTTGGCACTGAGAAGAGAGTCATTTTGTTTTTGTAATGATTTCGACCATACTCGCTCTACTCATTTCGTGACTACTCGTTGTTTTTCCGTTTCTTTACCACAGATATTATTAATTTATTCATTGTAATGTTATTTTCCTTTTAAATTGTTCACTTAATAAATAACTCCTAACAGAAAATATTTTTGAATAAAATCTTGTTACAAAATTCATTTTGATTACAAAATATTTCAGACAATAATTACGTCATTCGGTTTGTGTATTGATAATAGCATTAATTATACATATCCATATGTATTCTAAGTGTGCAATAATTAACAAAATTGAAGTTCTAATTGATAAAACTAATATTTTCGTAAAGAGAATCAATAAATGAAAAATTATTTTTAAAGCATGATGGCGGTCTTTATCAATTATAGAATGCTATTCAATACATTCAGTGATATTATAACGAAGGTGTGGTAATCTTACCTTTATAAGATTTCCTTCATGTAGAGTGCTTAGCGATGGCCTCTTAGCACGACGACTCAATCTATAAACAGAAAAACGTTCTTGTGATTTTCAGAAATGTATAGTATTAAGTAGAGAGGACAAGATAATTTTCTATAGAAATTTAAAATAATATTTTACATAATAGAGTGTTTATTAAAGCAAAATAAATGAAATTTAATATAGATAATTAATTTTTCTCAAATCCTATTGCAGTGTGTAAATAAATGATAATTTTCTAGGAAAAACACTTTTCATGGTTCAATTTTGCTCCTGACTATATAGTATATTAGTTGATATTTATACTAATATAATCTATGCTAGCATAGATCGCAGTACAAATATTGCTTTCAGATATTTCCTAAAGTCTGTCGTAATTTTTGCAGAAAGAATTCCTTATTTTTCCGACACACGCAATAAATCTTTTCTTTTATAGCATCTACCTCTTATCTCATATAAAGATATCACAGAACACTTTAGACATCTGTTAGTAAACCCTACTTTAGGCTACTAAACTATAGCGGCCACCCTAGGTCCATTATTGGATGATCGTACACTTTTTGTCAGCTTTGATAGATGGTAAAGACAAATGTTACGCAAGAAAATCGATCTCAGGGGAAGAATTTATCTCAGCTGAGCAGAATGAAATAGGTACTGTTATTGGCGAGGTATTAGGGCTGTATGTATAAAAGGGTTCACGTTATTGGTTGCTCAAGGCTATTTTTCGAGTAACGATCGAGGGAAATCGATCAATCAGAGCTTCACGAGCTACTTAAGTTCTTGTCCTACGTGTACAGTTATATGACTCCTAATAAGTGCATTATGCTAAATTGGAATTAGATGTATCTCGATTCCATCCTTCCAGTTAGGTTTACAATGCAGACTTGTCAATAACAAATATTAGTAAATACAATGTTATAAAATGCTTCAATAATATACTTCATATGGTTCAATTTGTCACCAATGTTACTCTCGTACGGTATAAACAATACAACATTCCCTTAAAAATGTTGAAGGTTATTTTTAAAATTCGAAAATTATTACAAAATCAAAACAGTTTCTATGAAACAAAGAGCAACTTTAATGAAATTGAACGAAAAAAAAAACTTTTATTGTACTAACTTTTAGAAGCGATATTAAGCAACTATACAAAATTCAGCTTTTCATTTTATTTTGTGAAATTGAATGTAGGTAATATCAGAAAAATTTGCAGAAATTAATATATTTAACCGTTTTTATCATCTTGAAGAGAACAACTTATATGTATAAATAATTAATAATCGAATCATTACATCTTTATCATTCAGAAATTAAATTATTTGCTTTGTTAAAAGAAACTTTTTAACATCGTTGCAAGAAATAGCTAATTAGAAAGGAAATGTACTCTATTGATCAATGTCATAAAATCTATCATTTGACATCGTATTAAAATTATCGGAAGATCATAATTACTTTTGATACGAAACAGATGAAATTTGCTATCTGTGAACAAACGTGCAATAAATCCGAACAATGACATCTAAAATAATGCAGAAATTATTACTCAAATTAACAATCTATCTTTGCAGGTGTAATTTTTATACAACAGAAAAGATATAAAATAAGCGATTTCATTTAGTTTAAGTTTGTTAAAAAAATAAACAATTTAATTTTGGTTAATTACATCCGTACAAAGTGTTCACCTCAGATGTTGTAAATACTCCATTTATCGTGGGAAAACTTTCTCCTAACAATAAAAAAATTGCTAGGTATCTGCCGGAAAGACGCAAACTCAAGCAAAAAAAACCCTACTGTCGTAGATGGGGTCATAAAACATTCCTACTTTTGATCGTCCTTCTTCTAATAAACTTCCCATCACGACTAAGAAGAGGAAAAACAGTGAAATCACGAAAAAAATCAGTTCAAATTGTACTTGTAGCAATAAAGTTAGATCAGTGTCACAGAGGTATAAAATAATATTAAATATTCCGAAGTGCTTAATATAATATACAGTTGCGTGCAAAAGTTGCCAGTTACATTTTTCGCTTTATATTCTAAAAACGATATCTAAAAGAATTTTCATTAATACTAGATAAAGAGATGTCAGAAATAGAAAGAAATAATATAGAAAATAAACGCCGTTTATTATTATATGTGCACTTATTTACAAAATTAGTAAACTAATCGGTGCAGAAGTTTCCGGCCACGTATTTTTACAAAAGAAATCTTATAATAAAGTTAATATTTATTTAATTATGCATTATTGTTAATATTTTGAAGTCATGCCTTTTGCACGGATGACAGCATCACATCGTCGTGGCTTGGAGTCGATTAATCTCGAAATAAGATCCGAAGGAATTTTATTCTATTCCTTCTTTAAAGTTTCGAATAATCCTGTCTTGTTTCGATGTTTAAATTTATTTACGCGTTGTTTCAGTATTTGTGATAACCCCTTATTCTAATATTAGTGAAAATTCTTATAGACATCACTTTTGAAATATAAAGCGAAAAATGTAACTGGCCGGAAACTTTTGCACGCAACTGTATATTAAATACATATTAAAACATTTGACAAATTATCAAAAAGAAAATACGTATCTTTCAAATAGAATAAATATATTTATTTTATTGAATATGAACGAAAAGATAGCAAGTCCCATAAATTGAATATGAGCATCTTAGTGGACTAAACACTTTAACTAATTAATCTACAGGGTGTCTTCCAAGAGACAAATCTTTTTAAAACAGCACCACTTCATTTGGGGAATCACTGAGTAAAATATATCATACAAAATGCTCTAAAAACTCATAATTTAATAAAAGTTGCTAAGTTCTTTTATATAGCCTAGCGTATCATCATGAAAATTTATTACCGGCTTTAAGTTATAATTCTTTCTTGTTTTTCTTTTTCTAAACAAATTTTTTACCTGATTGCTACATATATATATTTTTACAAATAAAATTGATTCTATAGAATGAATGTAAAAACGTAAGTATTTTTCATTATAATATAACTTTTATTTTTAATTATATAAATAAACTTATTACATAAATTTTGATTAGGTACTTAATGAAGTGTAATAATTGTTGAATAATAAATCAATGAAAACGTGTAGTAAGTACTTTCAAAATGTGTGGATCTATATGGATAAATGATTATACTTAATTTTTAAAAACTCATTATTTCCATAAGCCACTTTATAAAGACAAGAAACAAAGCAATTTAATATTCTGCAGATTTAAATACATCAATTATCTAGTCTATTTTTTATATAAAAATTAAATGAAAAAGTTTCATTTATTTTTAATATTCAGCTTATTCTTCTCCACTTTATTAATAAATATATATATATATATTAATAAATAATACTTTACTTAATAAAATTAACGTAACCATATTCAGCATAATACAATAAAAATTTATATAAAACCATGTTTATAAATCCATCACGATTAAAAAAATGTAAATTAACATTGTTAGTAAAAATAATTTATGTTTTTCTTATTTTCATAATTTTTCTTATAAAGAAGAATGATTTTGTGCGCACCTGTAATGATCTAACCGTGGAACGACATCCCACAGCCCACTAACGTTTAAGGTCATTGGTGATCTCTTGTTATTTTGGCCTCCACCAATAATCTCATCATCCATAGCTCTAAGTGGAAGACAATTTTAACTGGTGGAATCTGTAACAGTAAAAAGGAATAATGCCAGTTTAGATTATGTTATAAAAGCATCATATAATAATTTTTTTCGGAAATCATAAATCATCATATAGTGGGATTTTTTTATTTAAAATATAAAGTACACGCTATGCTTCAAGTTAATATTATTTATTCGATATTAAGCTTGCTTTGTGGGAATAATGTTTCCTAAATGCTAACTTTAATTGTACTATTCCCAATTATTCAAAATGAATGATACAAAATTTATTGTAATCTTTGTCAATGATCTAACTTTTAAGAAACCACGATGTCAGAATGGCAACGGAAAATCTACTAGCGCAGATAACGATAGCAGATGAATGGATGAATAGTAAAAAAATTAAAATTAACACATTAAAATAGAACCGCATAACATTCACATTTAGAAGAAAGTCTCGTGATAACATGCATATAATAAAACGCACATATACCATAAGTAGAACATGTCAAATATCTGGGTTTACACTTAGAAAGCAGATTAACTTAGAAATATCACATAACACAAAAAATGTAACACATAAAAGTAGTAAAAAGATCAATAACAGTAGTAAAAAGTAATAAAAAGATTAATAACAAATAGACGCTTCAAACTCAATATGCAAAACAAATTTCTCCAATATAAAATAATTATCAAACCCATATGGACATATGACATTCAGCTACGGGATATAGCCGCAAAATCAAATATACAAAAAATGAAACGTGTGCAATCCATTTATCTCAGATAAATAACTAATGCACCCTGCTACGTTCAGAATAATAATATCTTGAGGAATCTAAAAACTGTCTTACAAGGGGAGACCACGTCCCATGGAACACCGATTTTTTTGAAATTTGGCACAGATATTCTACTCGGAAAATAATTCGACCCATATTTTGCCAAAAGTGTAGATAAGCCCCCGTTTTCGAAAAATTTTGAATTAAAAATCAAAGTTCTCCGATCGAGCTGAAATTTTACACAGACGTTCTACGTGTAATTTTAGGGATACATATTTTTTTATTTTGCGAAAGAACATTTTTAAACAATCGGTGTGTTCCGTAACTACCATAAAGTTAGCACGATTTTCGAAGTAGCAGTATGGTCTGGTGGATAGCGAGACGTATCCCCGAGGCGATGGACGACGACGTGTGCGCAGGGTTCGAATCCCGATATTTGGTTTTTCTTTTTTTTTTTCTTTTTTACATATTCTATTTTGATTAACAAGTCCGAATCCATCGCAGCTGCAATCGCCCATTTAGTTGTTAGAGCAAGAGAATAGAAAGCAAGAGTTACGACTGTAATTTGAAATGTCGCAAATATTACTCAAAGTATTTCATTGTGCATTGTATTTCGTTCGGTACTTATCTCATTCGGCACATTTGAAGCTTAGTTCGAGGTCCCATTTCTAAGAATTGGTGGAGATAACGATGTTGCCGCATTAATTCGGATAATTAAGGTTCGAATAATTGCCACTTTACTGTATTATAACATATTACGGAACTGTACTTTCTACTTTGATATTATCGACGTTCTGGGATGTTGAACGTGTACGTTGATATTCGTATAAAATCATTTTTCAGAGCTGATCTCTTATTTTTCAGGTAATTATATGATACTCTCCCATTATGTACACAATCATGTGAATGTGTGTAAAATGTAAATAAGTCGTATTAGTTTTGTAATTTTCTTTCTACATTATTCATCAAACTTTCATTACTATTGCAGTATCGACCAAATATTTTTCTTTTTTCTTTTTTCATGTAATTAACATATTAACTAGGTTCACTTTTTAAACAAATATTTAATCTCTCTAGTTTATATTTAAAAATAGAACAATTAAAGTTAAACGATCCCTCCATAAATAAATTGTTGTGCTCTAAGTAAGTATTGACCAGTGATGAGTTAACTCATTTTTCCTAGTTAGCAGGTTAAATTTTTTAATCTCCTATTAACTAAAATTAAATTAACAAATGATAAGCTACTATAAAAGAAACTAGTATTTGATCGTGAAGTCACTAAGTTCATTATTTGCAAAGATTCACTCGACAAAAGTTAAGCGCAATCTATTGAATATACGACAAACGTCACGTGCACAGATCAAGAAAATATTAATTATTTTACTTGCGATGTTTGTAAAAATCAAGTTTGGATGAAAATTGTCTATTATAACAGTTAAACATCTTTTTATTAACATATTAATTATTGTAAATCTACTTAAAAATTTATTAATTTAACAATTGGTCGGTACTGGACGATAATTTTTGATTTCATACAGATTATAATATTTTTACATTTGCGAATTATCAATTCTTATTTTTCGTAAAAATAGTTTCTCTTATTTTAAGTTTCATTTATACTGCAAACATGTTTTTAAAGTTACGATTTTCACCAACTCCAAAAAAAAATTTAGAGTGAATGTTACTGCACGACTCCCCTCAACATTTGAAAATTTGCAAGAATTTTGCAATTTTCTTAAGCTGTAAAAAGGTATTTGAAAAATGCCCTTAAATGTGATAGAAATCATAGGGCAAAGTATGAATTGAAGAAGTTTAAAGCACAGATCTGTTTCAACAGTTTACACGCTGTCAGTGCCGTCAATTCGAACAAGATGTCGAGAGAGGCGTTTTCCATGTCTCTGTGTAATAATTTGGACACCAGTTTTCAAATTCCTACAATGTTACAAAGTGGTCGAATTTTGTCGAAATATTTTAGGAATACATGTTGAAGTATACAAGTACATACATTAAAGAATCAAAACATCCGAAAAAATGCAAAGATCTGAAAAAAAATATTTTTTACCCTCCAAAATAGAATACTCTTTTGTATGTTTTAAAATATTTCTACTAATTATTTTTTATTTCATGATTATTATCAAAGTAGAGGAATTGGAATAAACATATTCGATGATCTTTGGATATGTAAATTATATAAATATTAACTAAATTTACTTTAACTGATTGATTTCTTAAGTAATAAAATATAAGAGTTTATAAAACAGTGCAAATGAATACTGTTACACATGTACGTAGATTATGACAAATTAACATATATCAGTTATACCATACATAGCTTTTTATAGAACTGAAGCTTTGTAAATATGCCAACTCAGCAGGTGTTAAATATGAAATTCAATTATGTAAAGATTTCCTTAAGAAAAAATACCATGAAGTAAGAAGTGTTAAAACGGAAATGTTTCATAAAATGTTCCAAGTACTTCAATTCACACTTGCATTGTGACATAGTTGCGTGATATGCATGTATGTACATATGTGGATACTGTCTTTTAAAGGCTTCCTTCAATTTTTTACTAAAGAAATAAATAAATTGAATCAAATTTTCTGCATTTAGATATACTCGAGTAATAAAGTGAAACTAAATAATGTTTAAATTAATGAATATTTTTCTAGCATTATTAATGTAAAAAAAAGTTGGGAAATCGAGATTTCTAGTTAGTCTAACATTTTTAGTAGTAGACTAAGAATTTGTTAATAAAATATTTACTTGTTTATTTAAAAATAAATAGTTAAAATGTATTTGTCACTAAGGATTTAGTACTAAATCACATCATTTTTTCAAACTAAAGTCGTTACATATACCGAAACACGTAAATTAAACATTAAAAAATAGTTGTGAATTAACCATATGAATTTTAAGAAAATATTAGGTTCAAAATGATCCATCACATAGTTATCTTCTACGCTATATTATTGAAAGAACATTTCCTGCTTACTAATTTTCTACTTCCGAGAAGGTTAATAAATTTGTCGTTATGCGCTTTTTATCTCGAAGATGGCTCCTGACACCTTGCCAAATATTAGAAATTTCACGACTAATTATATTTTCATCATTTCAACGACACGTACTCAAATATAAATTTTTGGCATGTTTCCTAGTAAAATGCTAGCTTTTACACTAACTGATTTATGACAAATGTGCATCTACAGATGATGCATATAAATTTCATAACATGAAATAGTTTTGATTTGGAAAATTTTAAACAGGAACAAAAAGAAAGTTAAGGGATGAAAGGATGAAAACAGGCTATTTAAGTTCCGATCAAAAAATCTATTTGGTCCAATATATGTACTAGGTCTGACGTTAGGTTTAAAAACAAAGTTTGATTGCTGCAGTTACGCTCCTTTATAACAAATTCATTTGTGTAAACAGCCTTTATGAAAATCTGTATGCTTGAATAATTCATAAAAAAAATTTGGACTTTGTGCATTGTCAGAAATAACGATACATATATCGAATAAGAAGAAGACACTTGAGGTACCAATTACACATTTTAAATTCTATAGTAAAGGATAAGTTTCACACTATTATATCCGCATCCTTTATGTACGATGTTAAAATCTTGCAAGTTCATTTAGTTATATATATAATAGAAAGTAAATTTGTACGATAAAAAATATAAAATGTTACAAATATGACTAGGTGTTACAATCCTAGTAAAAGTAAATGTGTACCAACGGCGAAGATTATTAATTAATATATTCACAACCGAGGGTCTGTTTGAAACTCTTGTTATAAACCAATTACTTACATTCATAATATATATTTCAATCGAAGGTTATTAATAACTAAAGCGATTCTTTGCGAAAGTATTTTATCATACATCACTACTTGCTATTTTTACTTGCTGTAAGATACATGTAATAAAACGCGAGATATTTCAAGATCAGTCTCTCATGTGTTAAATATATCACTTATCAAACGAAAATCGCAAAAGTGTGTCAGTTGCCAAAGAATTATGATTCATGATTTCTTCTTCTCAATCGTTATTCAAATCTCGTTCTTAACTGGAAAATAACTTCGTAAACGCAATGAAAAAGCAGAAAAAGGAGTAGAAAGACTACACGCATATTCGTGGTTGTTTACAATTTCATCTTAACCTTCACGTATTTCTGAAGTTTGCCCAGTAAGATGGAAAAAAGTCAAGGCGCGTGCGTATATGTACGTGGTGGCCGAGGGAAAAATAGATTTTCGAAGAAAGACTCATTTATTACTCGAAAATTCGCACGAAAGCATCCAATTTGCAAGAATTCCCTTGTTTCTCATTATACAGAGTGTTCTGTAACTGTATTTCGTATAACTGTGAAAGAAGTGACCCCAAATGAAAAAAGTATCGAAAAATATAGAATAAAATTTTTTCATACAAGAAAAAGTTAAGAAATTTTAGTAAAAATTTTAGAAATTAAGAAAAATTAGTTTTAGAGAAAATTCAATTTAAAGAATCACTATAAACTGTTGCTTTAGCTCATATTTAAAGAGTTAAAATATCATAGCATCACGATTCTCTAATTCAAAGAGTAAAAATTTGTTTACGTTAACAAGAATGTCACTCCCAACAATTCGTTCAGTGATGTACATTTAAATTAAGAAAATCGTTAATGAATGTATTTATTATCAATACTTATCATGGCGTTGACATAACAAACATAAAACCAAGAAGTATATATTATATTTATATACTCCAAATATAATAATAATAATTTCTCAAAAATTAAGCTTCTTATGAAAAACTTTTATTCCATATTTTCGGTTTATTTTGTGATGTAGAATCACTCTCATCGGTGTTGTACTACCAGTTACAGAATACACTGTAAATTCTCCCGAAACTACTTGGCCATGATCCCGGAACTCGTAAAGCTTGACAACTATCCAAACTCGAGTTTCATTCATAACTCCAACAAGAATATTGAGATTATATTTTTAAGAATGTTGCCTACAAGGATAAACATAGTAAATTATAGAAGATCACTGAACTTTAAAACAAGTAGAATGTTAAAAATGTCGAAAAGACTTGTAGATTTTACATTTAGGATAAAAGAAGTAGGTCATTGGAAATAAAGTTCACTTCATAGAGATTAATGTTTTTAGTGTAATATTTTCAGGATTTTCTACAGTAGGAGACATTTATTACGATACTCGATTTTAGAGGATTAAGACAGTGTAAAAATTTTGTTGTTAAAAAAGTATTTAGTATGCTGTTCTCTTTGATAAATTTGTATTACTTAAACGAACTGCTTAATTACAGTTTAATAATGAAATGAGCACGATTTAATAACAACTTTATGATGTAAAATACTACTTCTTTTTTTCCATAATTTAAAATGTAAAGGAAAGTTTAGTTTTATATTTAAAAAATTTGTAATTTTCATTGAACACTTCAGAAAAAATGACAAGAAAATATGACTTGACTCAGAACATCTTCTGAATTAATAGAAAATATTTATTTCGTAGTATTTAAAATATTATTTATAATGTGGTAAATATATTGAAAATGTGATGTCAATTTCAATAATAGTAAGAATAAAGTTTGAAATTTTCAAGTTGATCGTATTCGTTGAATTGTTTTGCAAAATAGAACATTTTGAAAAGTATTTACTAGTTCCAAACTAAAAAATGAAACATTCGAAATTATTACGATAACTTGTATTAATATTATTGTTGAATAATTAGTTCTTAGGTATAATGTACTTGTCTTAGGTATTATCTATAATATACAGCTGAGAAAAATTGGAAAAGAGTCCTCATTTCAAAATATTGAATGAACGAATTGTATTATCGACATTGCAAATCATTTATAATATACCAGGAATATGGAATGGAAATATGCTCTATTAAATGAGGTTTTTGAAAGATTTCTGTTTAAGAACACATATTCACTCGTCGCTTTTTGAATTCTCGTTCAAACGTGTAATCAGTTTCGTTGCAACGCCAAAGGAAATAAATATTCGAGACATATGTATGTATTTATTGTTAGCTTTTAACCTACGTATAATGTTTGACAACCTACCCTTGTCTATAACCGTGAACATGAATGTCAATATGAGTCAATGCGAAAAATCAAACATACTGAATATAATAAGTAATAATGCACTTATGTTTTGGATTTATTTTTTAAAAATACTATTGTTTTAATGTATGTTTCTTTAAAGCCTGCTTGACATTGATTTACGTTCTTATTTTATACAAAATATTGCTTAAAACACATTTTTTAACCGTTTTCATATTTTCTACGTTTTAATCACTATACATACATACAGGGTATCCCAGAACTAGTGTAACATCCGGAAATGGGCGGTAGCTGAGGTGATTCTGAACAACCTTTTCCTTTACCAATATGTTGTTTGAAGCTTCGTTTTCGAGTTATTAACGAAAATGTATACACGATGTAGCAGAAATTGTGATTTAAGCAGAAAGAAGATTCCTCATATAAAAATAAAGTAATATAAATAAATCAATAACTATACCATATAAATAAAATACAACAAAGCTTTAAAAAAATTGCCAGTAAAGTGTTAATTGAATATTCAGTCAAATACACAAAAAAGGGAAAAAATAGTGTTTATTTTTAAATAATGTAGTTCCTTTGTATTTCTAATATTTTTATCGTCCATTTTATTATCAAAGCATTATAGTTGCGTTACCTTTGGTAAAATGATAACAGCGCTAATTATACAAATTTTTTCGCAAGGATCAGTGTGAATATAATAATTCTTGGACGAAAAATTGTTGTTCTCGTTGTTTTTTTCCAAACAAATTTTCATGATCTTCCTAATCACGGCATTATGTGGTGTATATTAACCTAATCATAAACTTAAAGTTAGAGATGCCTTATCTCGATAGGGACGTGATAATAAATCACAGTAATAATTAAATCTTAGATGTGTCCTGATTAGATTAATCTATTGATAATCTATTTGACAACTCATTTTCTTAACGCGTCTGTAGCATTATCAGTAAATGTATAATCGTAAATTTTCTTTTCGTTGACACAATTCTTATATTATATACATATACATATATACATACATGGACGTGGATCAAATAAGGCTCCGTATAGTGCGGTTCAATAATTGTGAAACTCTATTATTTTGAGGCAATAGTTATTCATATTTTATTTACATTATTTGTATTCGTCTACATTTACTTTTAAACTGTACGGAAAACTGTTATGATTTTATTAATAATTAATTTGTGAATGTATATTCAAGGTGAACAGAATAGAATCAAGGTCAAAAATGTTTCCGTATACTAACTGTAAACGCACAAAATATTGTTGTTGTAAGCAATACTGTGTCAGTATCGCTTTCGCAATCGAAGAAACTAGAACTAAAGCTACCTAAACATAAAATTATATCTAAAAATGGAAATTCCTGTCTCTATACAGGTCACAAAAAATTCGAACCCTGTTACAATTTTAATTTTTAAGCTCTATATTTTGAATAAACGCATAAGAAGTAACAAAAATGTAACACATTATGTTACACTAGGCTATATACATAACAATAGAAAACAACTTTCGAGTTATTGTTGTCTAAATGTTAAAAGAAACACTGAAGAAGAATGAATTTTGATGTCACGAAATGTTTTGGACACTTTATTACTTATACATATAAAACTATAATAATGATTGTTTACGAAAAGTTTAATATTTAGTTGGGTACCCCATATGTTTGATAACATCATGTCAACATTTTTAAATACTGGAAATAAGTTTTTTTAAGTAATCAACGCTGATTTTTTTCATTCTCTTTTCACACTTTTTTAAATTCTTCTACTTATATAATTGATGTTTTGCGAATTTTCTGATCTAATCTTTCCCATACATGTTCAATAAGATTGTTATCAGAGGATTGCGGAGGGAGCTGTAAAACATGTAGACAAGTGTAAAGTAGGAATTCCTAAACAATCCGTGACTTGTGCTTCGTGTCGTTATCCACTTCCCGTCGAAACACTTTTTTGTTTAAATTGCTTTCTAAAATGTGTACATATTTATTTTTATCAAGAATACCGTCGATAAAAACGAGTTCATTTACGGTAAAACTTGAAACACACCTAAACCATAACTGATCTGCCGTCGCTTTTCATTGTTCATTGTAAATGCTTTGGATTCGGTTCTTCTTTCGCTTTCTGTCACAATCTCGTATTTAATATTAAAGGGTCTAACAGGCTAAGGGGGTCAAAAATACCCTCCAACCGATTTGGTGGTGCGATGCACCATTTGATAGCTTATCAAAAGAAAACATGTGACACCAAGTTTCAACCCTCTAGCTCGACCGTGGGAGTAGTTACAGGGTAAATTCGAATTATCAGTTTTTGGACTATTTTCTCTATTTAGTGATATGCAAAACTTATTTTCAACAGTGTATATTTTAAGATAAAAGTTGCTGAAAATATTTGTAAGATCTTTTTAAATAAATGCTATTCGTTGACACATAGTTTAGAATTGAAAAAAATATATATAATAAAAAAAAAAGTATGAAAGGCTCGAACTTATGGTTAAAAAATCTGCAGCGATTCCACAGTTAGAACCTTAACCACTCCGCCAACCACTCTCCAATGTGTTGGAAATAAGTTAAATATTTTAGGATATATTAAACATATTGCTTTTATAAGTTCAATTTATTCAACTTCTTCAATTTATATACTATTTCTTCGAATAAAAAAATGTTTAAGGTTACATGATACACATACTGTATACAGAAAATGTAAAAATTCGAAATAGAAGCTACATTTTTACGCGAAATACCTTAAAAATATCGTTTTTTAATTTTTCTGGCAATAGCGCATCCTTCCAAAAAATATGAAAAAAATTGAGGATATATTACTACTAAAAATATACTACTAATATACTACTACTAAAAAAATATAAAAATAACGATATTTTTTTTCAAAAGATAGCCACATGTTTTTGTGTTTTTTATTTTTTACAATTAGGATCTGCAACGAAAAAATTGGAAAAAATTCTCTAAGATGTGCATTTGTATGTGTAATATGTTAGATTTTTTTCAGAAGGTTTGCGTATCACTAAATAGGGAAAATAGTCCAAAAACTGATAATTCGAATTTACCCTGTAACTATAATACTTCCACGGTCGAGCTAGAGGATTGAAACTTGGTGTCATGTTTTCTTTTGATAAGCTATCGAATGGTGCATCGCACCACCAAATCGGTTGGAGGGTATTTTTGACCCGCTTAGTCTGCTAAACCTTTTGCTTTCATTTAGGAAAATAACATTATCACACCACTGACTTTTCTTAGAAGTATAATTTTTTGCAAATTGAAGTCTCTTTTTCCTATTGTTTGAATTGATATATAGTTTCCTCCTAATGATTTGTCCATTGTACCCCTTCGATTCAAGTACTTCTCGGAAAATTTCAGGATGTACCATAATGCCACGTTCTTCTTCTGTCTTCGTAGCCACCTTTGGAGCACTAATACTGGGGTCTTTTTTCATTTCTCTCACAATAGAATGTCTATCGCGATTAGTTTAAATACTTGGACGGGTACTTGGACGTTCGAAATCAATGGGGTCTTCGTCACGATAGCGTTTTATATCCTCAACGACACTTTTGGCTATCTTTAAAATACTCGCTACCTCACGGATTGATTTTGTCTTTTCATAGTAAAATATTACTGATTGTCGTCTTTCAAAATTTGTATACCGACCTTTGCTTCTCGTTATCGATAGATTGGGAACAAGACTAACGTTTTCGAAATCCAATGTGCTCAGACTTTAACGAAGCATTGCTTATAAGCAGTGTATATAAACACTGGCAGTATTTAATGAAGAATTAAACTAAAAAATTCTTTAATGTACATCTTGTATCCGACACTTCTTATGACATAAAAATTCACTCTTCTTCAGTGTTTTTTTTAACGTTTAGATAACATTAGATAATAACTTAAAAGGTTCTTTTTTATTTGTATCTGTATAGTCTAGTGTAACATAATGTAATACATTTTTATTGTCCTTTGTACAGAAACAATATATTTTTATTGTTCCTTTTACTGAAAATATAGAGCCAAGAAATTAAAATTATATTAGTGTCCGAATCTTCTTGTGACCGACTGTATGGGAATTAACAGAAGTGAATTTGAGAGAAGAAGGAAAGTCAATTCGAGGAATTGCTGATATAGTAAAAAAGTCACACTCTACGGTACAATATATTGTTAGTAGATATCAGAAAATAAAATATTTCAATGATTGAAAACGTAGCGGACGGCCACAAAAACTGGAAGCTCTCCCTAGAAGTGCAATTTTAAAAACGATCAGGATTGAACCAAACACAAGTGTTTGGAAACTGATTATGGTGTTAAAGTTGTGCTTGAAACAATTCGTGCTGTCATTAGGAAAGCAGTTTATGATGAATGTGTAGCTAGGAAAAAGCCTTTCATTAGTAAAATAAAGTAAATAAGAAGAAACGAATAGATTTTGCAAGAGCTCATGTGGATAAACTTTCGGAATTCAGTATCATTCAGTGACGAAAGAAAGTTCAATGTATTTGATTCGGGTGGGTGAGTTTCAGCGTGGAGGAAATCCAATGTATTCAAATGGAATTTAGAACTTTCTGCCCAATTGTAAAGCATCGTTGGACAATATTCTTGCCTGGGACTGCAGGCGTACAGCTATGGGAAACGTGCGATTTATCGAATACAATATGGACTACTAAGTTTATTTAGACATTTTGAAAGATCATCTGTATGATACTATACACAAATTAAATCTTGGCCCATCGTTTATCTTTCAGCACAGTACCGCCCCTAAAAATACGCGAAAAAAATTAAAGAGTGGTTGTTACATAATGTACTCAATCAGCTTTATATACCCATCCCCAATTATTAATCACGAATTAAACCTAACCGAGCATTTATAAGATGAACAGAGCAGACGCGTTGGAAATTGTAATATTAGAAACAAGAAATAACCGAAACAAATATTATTGGAAAAGTAGAACAAAGTCAAAACTACAACGACAGCAAAATTAATTCGTTCCGAGTGCATGAGAGAAGAACTTAGTGCTATAGAACAGTGGTTCCCAAACTTTTTTGTCCTACCGCCCCCTTTTCAGAAAAAATATTACTTAGCGCCCTCTGGAAATTAATTTGTTTTAAATTTTAATAGCAATTAATAGGAAATATATATGTATTAATGTTTCTACCTTTTTCGTAAAATATAGTAAAGAAAGGTGTAAATTAGAAACATTGAACTTTGAAATGATGAAACTATTTATTGAACTCAGAATAGAATGTAATACAATCACCGCCCTCCTGAATTGCTGCAGCACCCACCAGGGGGCGGTGGCGCCCACTTTGGGAATCACTGCTATAGAAGAATGCATGGATCACTGTATCCAAAATGCAAAACTTTGATCGTGTAGGCGTACGGAGACGTGTTTTGGTTAACTTGTAATTTATATTTTACTTCTGCGTTAATTAATCATCATAGATACTCTATTTTTGCTATACCAGCACTTAACATATTACTTTCAAAAATACTCGAAAGAATTTGTATTCATTTATGCTATATTTTAAATTATAGTATAATAAATTAGTTCAACAAAGGTGTACGGAACCTTCTTTAACCTACTATATATGCAGTCAGTAAAAAAAGTCTTCGTACACTACACTAAAATTGACTTAACGTTGTATATTTCTAACGGAGAAAGTAAAAAATAAATAATTGTTATATTATTATATTCAGGAACATAACATTTATTATTAATATTTAAAAAATGTACATTCATTTGTTAATAATTGAAATAAAGAAACAGATGAACATAACGGAAATGAGGTCAAAAAAGTCTCTGTATAGAGAAGAATTCAGCAGAATGTTTACACCTAAGACTGGGGTAGTACTCTGAAGACAGGTATAATTTATCGGTAATACTTTTCCATTTGCAATTCGTGAGTTAATTGTAAAATTAAGAAAAGAAAGTGTAACATCTAGGAAAATTGCTCAAATTGTAAATAAATCACATTCTTCTGCACAGTTTAGTTTTCAAAGTGAAACTGGATTAATCCAAAATGGACAATATTTAAGGCGACCTCAGAAATTAGATTAGCCACGAAAAAATCATTTATAAGTATAGCTAACAAACGAAAGCGTCTGGAATTTGCAAAGTCACGTGTTAACAAGGATCTAACAAAACTATTGGAATACTGTTACATACAGTGATGAATGCAAATTTAATATTTTTAATTTAGATTGAAACACTAAAGTTTGGAGGAAACCAAATACACAAATGCAATATAAAAATTTATGTCCAACGTTTAAACATGGAGACGGCAGTGTGATGGTTTGGGGGTGTATGAGTGAAACCGAATATTTAACATTTATTACTGGCATTATGGATCAAAATATCTACCTTAACATTTTGAAAGAGAATTTGGGCCGTAGTACAATGAAATTATATCTAGAAGAGTTGTTTATCTTTCAATAAGTTAACGACCCTAAACTCACGACAAAGAAAGTAAAGGAATGGATATTATACAACATTCACAGACAATTTCATACCCCTATCACCCGATACGAACTCCATAGAACACCTACGAAGTGAAATTAAAAGAAAATTGAAAAAATACACTATTCAAAATAAAAAATAGTTGAAATGTAAAATATTGTTTGAATGGAACAATATTCAACCACGTTTAACTAACAAATCAGTTAGTGCGACACAAAGAAAGAATTCAAGGAATTATTAATGTAAAAGTATAAAAAATCATGATTAATGAATTTATATGTACGGAGACTTTTCTGATCTCGTTTTTGCCATGTTCGCCTTTTTCTTTAATTTAATTGTTAACAAGAACGTAAATTCTTTTTCTTTTTCACTAATAATAAATATTGTTTCTGAATATAATAGTGTAAAAATTATTTATATTTTACTTTTTCCGTTAAATGTATACAACGTTAAGCCAATTTTAAGGCGAAGTACAGGTACTTTTTGGACTGACTGTATATTGAATCTGTCCACGCGAGCGCTCACGAGCAATTCAGTTTCCCCCACTCTATTTACCCGTTGCTATGGAAATCATGACGCCAATTCTTGTCTACGCGAACTAATGACACGTGTCAAGCACGAAAAGGACGGTACCCCCTACTTCGCTGATAGCAAGCGATCCTTAGCTCCTTCCAGGAGATGAGAGGTTAGACGACATAAGGAGCCCATCTCATGGAAGGATCTTATTTATATTATAAAGTGTGCACTGTATTGTATACAATCCATTATTGAACTGTATATGCCATACGTGCAGGTGCACTATTTGTTGGAAATAAACGTTGGACAGTAAAGCTTATTTTTTCTTTTTATTTTTCTGCATTTTTCTTGAAATTTTCCTTTAAAATGTTTAAATAAAGTTTTGTGTATATTGATTCATTAATGAACAGTAGCCATCCAAGTCTAGATTAAGATATACAGACTCCATCACCCTCATGTTTAACCGTAGCTTGGAGGTTTTCCAAATTCAATTCGGCGTTACATTTACCAATCAACTGACATGAATATGCAAACTAAATTTGTTTTCGTTAGAAAACAAAACTTTGTCCCGAAAGTTATTATTTTTGTCTGTAAATTCTTTCGTACACTTCAGGTTCTTTTTTTTTTTTATTTCACTAATGCTTTACTTGGAGCGACACTTGTAGAGTATTCGGTATTTTTCAGGAATCTGTGTATCGTTTTTGAACTAATTTTTCCATGAACTTTGATTAATTATATTAATTATTTTTCTCTTCTCCTTTTCTGGTGTTCGATATGTTTGCAGATCTTTTAATAATTTTTTACATTCCAAACAGCTTCTTTGTACTGTTTCTCTATTTTCTGCATAAAATTTAGCTTTTTTATACAAGTTTTATATAATTTTTCATTCTTTTGGTGCGGTTCCTTTCCTTTGTTCAACTTTTTTAAAATTATTCTAACAATTATTTGCTAAATCAGCTGTTAGGTTCATACAAGAACGACTGAAATGATTATCAAGACATCATTCACTTGTTTCCACACATTTTACAACAAGTAAAATAGTAAGCACGAATACAGATTTTCAAGTGTGTGCTAATACTTTTTTGTAGGTGTAAGATGATTATAAAACACAATTTTATTAGTTATATGATCTCTATTTTATTAATTCTGTTCTGTGTTTGTATATCGATAAGTAAACCATTCTAAATAAAGATCCACGTAAACGCAAATGGTATAAACAATTTTTTCGGTAGGTATAAATGTTTGTGTACGGAATCGCGTACTGTGTCAATACTTATGTCCACCACTATATATTCAACACAAAAAAATCGACAGATATTCACGAGAAGAATTTGTTGCAGTTGTAATTTGTGGTTAAAAATCGGTATTATTGCATTATATAAATAATACCGAAAACGTTGTCTAAACTCTCCTTACTGTGGAAATCGTAATTCATCAAATTAGTTTGCCTTGTAAACTCATAAGACAAAAATAACATGTTTGAAAGTAATCTTTTAATATATCAGAAACGTTATGAAAATTGTCCTTTAATTCGAAATATTTTTGTTTTGGTCTTCTCTAGAGTTAATAATTCGTAATTTTATAAGCGTTACAACAGCACAATTTAACGATAAATAATAAAACAGTAGTGATTCCATTTGTTAAGATTTTGAAATATAACTGTAGTTTAATTATCATTTACTTTATTTAAAACTGCATTATTTTTCTCTTGTAAATATGATTTTTGGTTTGATTATTTGAATATTCGTAAAAGAAATTTTCTTGAAAATATTTGTAACTGTATACACGTAAAATTATTTGGAAATTTTTTGTACACATGAAATTGGATATGCATATTTGTAATAATATATATTATCTTTGTAAGTAAATTTTAATAATGCTTAAATTTTTGAATTTATATGATTCTAATATAGGAGTATAAGAAAACTTGTGGCAGTATAATAATTGCTTAAATATACTGCTTTTCTTTTATTAATGTAAATGTATTTACATAAATCTTATTTTAAGAATACATTTTCCAGTACTTCTTGTTTTCTAAGTATCAAGCATCACGTGAAATAAAACTAAAGAAGCCAGAATGAGTATCGATCGGGATGGTGGCTGATTCTAACAAATAGAATTGATACAACTGTAACGCAGAAAGCTATTCGGTGTGCGTGGATGTTCAAGCTAAAGTAAAAATTGAACAATTTTTATTGAAATAAAATCAAATATACAAATGAATCTTATTACTTATAAAAAAAATAACGAATTTAATATTGCACTAAAAATAGATTAAAGAAGATAACATTTACACTAGAAGATTATTCTTTTAAATTATTTTATTGAACTTATTAAAATTATTTGAAGTGTCTTCTAGGTTTGAACGAAAATTCTTTATTTAGCAAACAGACATGCAACAATTTGTGTTAAAAGTGACATGATTACGTTACATTCTCTTCAACTACCCAAGTGTATGGCCTTGTACATATTGTATACAGACATGTTGGAGGGTTTATAGCGGGATCAGTTAGAGATCGAGTGTTGGTTAAGTGCGCATGCCTGTAACTCAACTTCAAAGTTGTGTTTTCGTATAGAAACGTCATGTGATATTAATTAATACTGTAACTTGTAGATTTCTTTTTTGTAAATCATTCGATATTTGTTACTGCTATAATTCTCACTTTACTTCATTTGTTTCACTATAAGAAATATGTGTTAACGAATAAGAAATATGATAAAACTATATTCTCGTCAGATTTAGATGAACGACTTTTTTATGATTTAGTCATAAAAGTAGATAATTGTGTCGTAATAAAACAGCTGTTATTTGCAGCCACACATACATAGTAAATTATATGACAATTATCTGCGACTGAATACAAGAAACTTTGCCTCCAAAGTGATTAAGTGTAATTTTGAAGAATTATTAAAGTCAAACATTTGTACGTAAAAAGTATTATATTTTTGTAAATGTTGAGTATGAACGATTTTTAATACAATTTATAAGTTTTAGGTTGAAATAAACAATTTTTATTTTTGGAATGATATCATCGCGTTAAAATACACGGTTGTTAAAAGTCAAATAATGTATGTAAGTGACAAATTACAGTAATATATTGCTTTATTTTAGTCGAACTTAGGAGTGCGTTCTGAATGTAATGCAAAATTAAACTTTGCACAAACGTTTACTACAGCAATACCAAACGAGATGAAACTGTTTAAATATTAAATACTATTAAAATAATTAAAGTAAATGGTGAAGTACCAGAAATTGTAAAATTATTTATTTATTCATTATTTCAAAACATAAGGAGATGCACGATAAAAATTCTTATATACGCATATATGGTTTAAGACTATCTATTGAGTTTATGTGTGCATGAAATTCAAAATAATATTATTACATCTGAAAGTAAACAGTTCGTATGTATTCCATTATTTTTTTTTAATTTTCTGGTGAACAACTTTCATATTTAAACAAATACTCTTGAAAAGAAATTATTGAAAATGATTTTTATTTGCGTCATTATCTCTAGAAACTGCTTTTTAATATAACTAACTTATGTTACTTTGCCTAATTTAAAGAAGCGTAACATTAATATACGTACATCTATGTATTATAATATTACTAACATAACGATATATGATATTGCACATATAACGAAGATAACAGCAAGTAATTAAAAAAGCATTTCTTGTTCAATATACTTAATAGCGCAACGTGCGATAAAGAATTGCTACTATACTGAGTAAATTGGTGCAAGTCCTCTTGTCAAAGAACAAAATGAATTCTTAGCTGTTGCCAAACAGTACATTAAAACGAGAAACACGATAAAAGACAGAAAACTAATTGAAAATTGCACAGTACAGCCTCATAAATTATTTGCGAATGTTAAAACTGTATCGATTTAAATAAATCTTAAAAAAAAACTTTTCCGAAGTTTATAATTTAAAACAGAATATTCAATCAATCAGTGACACTAGAAATTCATCGACAAATTATATCAAAATTCTATACCGTAAAAACAATGCACAGAAACTATACACACGAAGCAATAACTATTTTACACTCACAATCGATTAAACAAAATTACAGATAATTAAACACTATTCATCACGCATTTTTTACTATATTTCAAATTGGAATCTTGAAAATAATTAGTATAATTATAAAACTGATGACACCCTGTTTTAACATTCACTTCTAAACATAGCATTCAAAGAGAAGATAATCAAATTGAAAACACGTTCTTTATAACCAAAATGTGAAAAACTAAGGGAAACTATGTTTATCGTTTAATGTCCACTATTCCTTAATTTTCGATTTTACAATAACCTAAATAATTTAGTCTGCACTGATATAACAAATTACCAAGTGTGCAACCCATAATATATAGTGTTTGCGAAGTATATTCGCAGTAGTACATAAAAACAAGTTAAATCCTTTTAATTTTCAACATATACATATATGTACGTATACATGTTATCACGAAATTTCAGTGGCGAAGTTTGAAATTCTCAGCAATTTTATCAGTAAATCCTATCGAGTTACCGATCATGCAAAAGCATAGCGTACGAAATCGTCTCCAAGCGTTTCATACAGACAAAACCAGAAGAAAGGAAGTGCTAGGAAAGGGATGTCCTTTGAAAATTCACAAGCACGCCGACTGAAAACGAGAACACACACTCACGGGATGCCGAGAGGTTGACGTTCGACGAGAAGTTAGAAACGCGATCCACCCGTGATTCACGGATCGCAAGCGATCCACGAGCCGGTCAGAATGATCAACGGAGATCCAACGCGAGCCACTGAACACTGTGCAACACTTGAATCCCCCGAGCTGAGCAACATTAAGGAAAGAAGCATGCGTCGAGCTTCCCTTTCTCCATAAAACTCTTTCAAACACATGTGTGCACACCCACTTAAATAGACAGCCGGTGGTATAGGTGAGCGCGCACGCATTGGACACCGTCATCGCGGTTACACGCGTCATCCACATCCACGCGCATCTTCCCTCTTCTGCAAGCAAATGTTGCGAAAAAATACAGAAATCGGTGAATTTTTTCCTATGGGTCAAAGATTCAACGAATTCATCTGTTGATTATGGTATATCAGAAGGACTCGTCGTAATGGAATCAAGATAGAAAGGTCAAGCTTTTAAACGGTATGGATAATTGATTGAATAGTTGAACTGGACAGGTGAAGTTTGATTTTACACAAACTGAATTAGGTTTTTGTATACACAAAGCAGATTTTCTTACTTGAGACATGTCGAAAATTTGAGAGTGAAAGACAGTGGTGTAATGTGTAGAAAGAATTGTGGATTAAACAGCACAATTTTTATTGTTGATATATTAATAGAAGATGTAAATATCTGGTTTAATTAGTTATAATTAAAATATAATTAGCTTATAGAAATAATATTTGTTTTTATACGCAATTCTATAAATATCAGAAAGCATGATTTTGTATGCATTCGTGCATAATGAAAATTATACATCACCCTTAAGGGTTCAAGGAAAACACTATAGAAGCATTCAAGCAAAGGAAAAAGTATTATTGTATATAAATGTGGTAATTAGTAGATTATTCACTTATATTTGAAAGTATTTTGATAAAAGATGGAAAACAGCTGATATAAATAAGGAAATATTTCGTTACGAATGATAAGGACATCATCAAGCAAGAACTTGTACGATTTGTTACATATCTTTAAATTTCATATGTTAAGCACTGTATCTTAGCAATAATCTTAGCAATTGTTTCTGAAGTGTGATCTATCCTAATTTGGATAAAAGTTATTACTATTAAGTTTAGTTATTATTTAATGTATCAAAATCACGAATTAAGTTAATTTCCGTTTCGGTCATTTACATTTTGCTAATTAATTGGAGATATGTTATAGCAAACTGATTATTGGAAAAGAAAATAAAAGACAATAAATCTCGATGACCTTGAAATATATTTCATTTTTTATACTTCTTAAATGGAGCTCATTGGAAGTAATGCAAAGAGCTTTTGAATAAATTATTATAAAAGTTACTGTAGTTCAATAACATTTTTCGAAAAATAATACTGAATTGAATGTATTTCAATTACATTCTTAAATTTAGAACAATACAATTAATTAAATCAAAGAAATACGTCCGGAATTGTTATAGAAACTGTGAGAATTATTTAGCTGCACTTTTGAACTTCGAATTAAATACGTATACATGTATGAAAAGTAGCGACAAACGAATTTATCGAATGTTTCAAAATTTGTATTTAAATTTATTCTTAAAACACCATTATTTTCCCATAGTAATATTTTAATATTGTACAATTTTTAAACAAAATATTTTAATCACAAAATATGTATTTGTTTGTCGAAATTCTGTATAGAGAATGAAGCAATGTGATTCCGAATTATGACGTTTGTTCTTATTGTTAGCTGAACATAGTGGAATATAGCCATTTATCGTGAAAGAAGATTGATCGTTGATTATCTTTCCACAAATCTACTACTTTTTTATTTTATCACTTTCACTGATTGAAATGTGTACACTACTTGAACTATATCATTGGAAATTGTTAGTTAAATATTATATCTGCTTTCAAGTAATAATCTGGCAAAGAGTGTTCCGTTTTCTTCGGTTTATTTGTATTTTTACCGATATGTTACAATAACAATAGAATTTTCTTTTAAAAAAATATAATAATAAAAAATATCAGATGTAATTCTTATCATGGAGTAGCATTTATATTTACTTATATCAGTGTTAGCTGATGAAAGAAAATTGTTTTGTTAAACACATCAGTGAGAATACGAATAAATCGAAAGAAATGGAATTATTTTGAAATGTATAAAATAAGATAATAGAGATAGTTTCTAATTAATATTCTGCATGCAACATTTAAGGAATTTTACAATATTTCAAACTAAAAGTAAATAAATAATAAATAAGTAAAGAAATAATTCATTTTATACCACGTTTAATAAGATAATAATTCGATTTTCAATGATGAATAATTGATTAAATGTCATGAAAACTGTATTTCTACAATAACTTTTATTTAAAAATGGAATGTACAAGATTCCTCCACGAAATTGTTTGTAGTCGCATCAAGCAATATCAAACGTGAAATTGATGTATGGTGCTCCTTATACATATATCTTATCATTTACATATTAAAATTTTATTTAAAATAATTATTCAACTTCAAGGTATTGTTTATGACTCAACTCAATGGTATATGTAGATATGTACAATATGTATAACATAAATATATCATATAATGTTTAATCATTACATGTAAAATACTTTTCGTCATTATGTTTATTATCTTCAACATTGTTAAATAAGAATATAAGTTTTTCTTACATATGTTGTTGCTACATTTACATTATTTAAGTAAACATACAAGGCTTATACAAATCTACTGGGTGACTCATTTTAATCTACTAATGCGTGTATGTATACTACGCTGTATAGATAAAAGTGCTTTTATATAGATAGAGAAGTTTGTTTGGTACAGAACAGGGTTATGAGATGATCACTTAAGTTTTTCTAATATGGTTTATATACTTTTTTTACAGAATAATGGGAAGTAAAGATGGATTTGTAAAAGGAAACGATCAAATTTCTTTGAATTTTACGTTGATATACCATTAATTTAAACGATACTGCCTTACGTCTTATATTGACATGAGCTATTCTTTGCACCAAAGCAAACTTCTATTTGCATATCTATTATCATCTTCCCCTCAAATTCCGTTAACCACTTAAAACTATTTTCTTCGACACAGTTTACTTTCCGAAATATTCACATTTATAGATTCTGATTAGTCATCTTATAAGTTCAGTATAATACTATAAATTATGTATAAAACATGCAGTACTTTTAATAAGTAAAAAAAAAATAAATGAAAACATTACGGAATTATGGGAAATTCAGAAATTCATTGTACTACTAATTTTTATATTTTCTAATTAAAAATTATTATATTTGTAAAATATTCGTATAAAGGTAACATACATAATGAGGAATAATAAATCATAAAAAATAATGTAATATGTATTAACTTGTTTTGAATACTTGAACATAAAGTGCATAAAAGTTACTTTAATTTTGATTTACTTAAACTGTTTTAAGACAAACTTCACTGAATATATCACTTATGTTTTTTTCTGTCGCTTTATGTATTGTTTGATGCTATAATTCTTTTTTTACAAACTAATGTCAGGTACAGAAACTGGTATTTCGTATCTTAGAATTGCTATTCTATTTTAAGATAATTATTGCATTTTAGCTTTACTTCAAGGTTTTCGTATCTACAGTATATACCACTGAAACGTGAACAACTAAATACATTTTTTTTTTCTGTTTCTGAAGACTTAGAAAAATGTTTGACACAATCGGAGTGATTTCGAAAGAGAGATACGCTGACTCCGTTCTTCAAATTTTTCCAAGATTCTGGTACGCTTCTTTTAACAAGAAAAGACAGATTTTTCTAGTATACCTTCTAAAATGCGTTAAAATGCATTCGTCTGTATTTTAATTATAAGGTTAAAGAGACCTTGAACACCAAATAAGTGATCAAGTTCCACCACTTTTTATGTTAATAAATGCTCAAAATGACAGGACGACTCGAATAATTAAAATTTATACTGTTATTAGGTTAAAAAGGATCTGTCATTGTTCGAAATTAGAGAATATATTACTCCTGAGAGTTCTCATTCTGAGTATTTACTAACATACGCAACAAATTTACGTATCATTCTAAAGCTGTGTTGGACCTTGGTTACTTTTCTGTTGCTTAAGGCCATAATAAATATACGACTGAAAAGAACTATAATGTCTTTTTGCATAGAAGCATTTGTAATAGGTATAATAATTCGAATAAATACATTCTCTTTAAACTTATATTATAAAGTAATTAAAATTAATGTATCCTACATTTAATTAATTGTCCTTTGTGTACAGTTTTCAAATGTGTATTTTTTTTTCGATACCTTTCTCCCAAATTTGAACTGTATAACTTTTATTAATAAATGTACAATACTATTGTTAAAGCTTCGAAAAATTGAAACAAAGTTTATAACGCAATAGCATGCATACTAAATTATCTTGGCTTATTAACCTGGATAAACGTGTTCCAGTAATGTAACATTTAACATAGGGTATTAACAGTTAGTTAACTAGTCAATCACTATAAGTCTGCGTTGATAATACCATGTAGAAAATTATTAATATTTAATATAAAAATTAAAGTTTTAATCACCTTATGTTAAAATTTCAACGAAAAGTAACATGTTTAAATTGTAGTTTTTAAAATTATATGTATGTATATTATTATACAAAAATTGTCTTAAATCACAGTTTCAGAGAAGTGATTCAAGTTATGAGTGTGGTGAATATTACTAATTTGGAATACTTTTCTATCTTTTCTCTAAGAACTTCATGATCGTTAAAAAAAAAAAAATGTCAACACATGAAATAAGAACAATACCATGACGATACTGATGCGCGTAAATGATTTATTCTCAAGTATATACATACATGCACTACTACTATATCTGAAGACACAGCACGTGCCTTGGGAAAAAGAAAATAACCGAACCTTTCCGGTCAGAACCGATTTCTGCACAAAGATACACATGCCAGTAATTTTTTTCATTAACGGATGATTCTCAAATGCCAGCTCTGACTTCATCACTTAAATTGTTAACAAGTTGTTTATGATGACCATACTCTTTGGCTTCTTTAAAATAGTGCCAGGAATGAAAATGAATTGTGGAAACAATAATCATTATTCGAAATAATTACTTGTCTATTAACTTGTCCGCAAGATTAACTAAATAAGAGGTATGAATACTTATAGACTGCATTCGAAAGCCTGAGGATAGAAAAAAAGTGTTTCCAAAGTGTCTAGTCATTACGTATGTATATTTAGTTTTATACAATTATCGAAATAAAACCATTTGAAATATTTTTAAAACTGTTTAACTAAAATAATATTGATAATTGTTATTTTAGTCAAAATTATTATTTCAGTTAAATAGCTAAAGAACATATTCTTTTGAGACCTAACCATTTTAGGTAGCTAATTAAATTATTAGCTACTTATCTTTCTTAATAAAAGAATTATTTTTGTCTCAAGTTCTTTAAAACTAATTAGCTCTCTTCATTTACCGCAAAATTAGTATAGTCTAATAGAATTATGCATATATTACAGGTAACCTTTGTATTACATATTGATGAAGTATATCGAATAGTAAGTTTTATATATTACAGTTTTCTATATACAATACTATACTTACATATATTGTTTATTATTTACTATTACACTCGACTTATTATTATAACATATATAAATTGTATAATAAGTTAAATGTAATAGTAATAAACAATGTATGTATAGAATTTGCTAAAAAAATTAGAATTTTTAGAAATTTTTAGAAATTTCTAAAACAGTAGACTGGTAAAAAATTTAGTACAATAATCTGAAAGGTTTTTTTGAACCATATTATGCGACACAAAAAGAATTTCATTCGGTCTACTAGCAATAGACTAATCTGATGTGATCATATTAGACGGTTCACCCTGTAGATGTGAATATGTACGTAGGTTGTTATATGTGTAGAATTTTAAAGTTGGTAAAAATTTTTCCAATTAATTATTTTGTAGTCTTCTTAGAAATGTCATCTAAGTTAAAATTGTTTCCCATTACATTGCCCAAAATGTATGTCGTGATAAAATAGGGAAGAAACGGTAATAATGTATCTAAAATTTTATTGATATTTAAGTAAAAAAGAAACGGTACATTGTTAATGCGACATTGCCATGAACCTATTTTATTAAAGTAATGATATAATTGATTAATTTATTCTTACCGATTGTTTCGCTTCTGGTAACAACAATGAAATCAAACGAGTCTTTTTCTAACGATAAGCTTCGAGTATCACCTGAACACGCACTTTAACTAAACAGATTGACTGAAATCTTTCACAGCGTTACTCACACGTTGACAATTCGAACGGTGCCAAATTAAAGATCATAAATTATCGTATTTATTAATCAACACTCATTTCAATCTTTATGTGTTCAATTGCCAAGACATACGTCACCAATTAAAATCCAATTGCTTGGCATCGTCACTCGCCACAAATGTATTACTGGGCAATAAGATATGTCGTAAGACATGGCTGATTATTTTACCGGTTAAAACTGATGCGGACTAGTCCATTATCATCTAAAAGTCAAAAGTATTGCCTTCGATCTTGCTATGATAGCTTTTATACCCATTTCTGGTGAACTTCCGAGTGTAATTTTGAAACTGTAATTCACATACTTCTTTGTTCTTTTTTGTCAATGCTTTTTCACAGACGATAAGAATCTTTCGAGTATACGAATGCGATTTTGCTCGTTAAAGTTATCTACTATTGTAATTACATGTGATTAATCCTCATGATTTAACTCAATTACCTGTAATTAATAATATCTTCACAAACTAAAATTGTCTCCAGGTGGTGAATTATTTTTTAATTATTACATCCTATGACTAATTTCGTCACCTTAAAAAATTTACAATTACATTCAATGTACATTCAATGAACATTATATTGACATTGTATACCTACATCTATGGTACGGGTAAAGAATAAGTAAGTTGAACTGTGTTGGAACAATGTTGTTGATGCGTAGATACAGAATTCAAAATTGTAGTTTATGCTATACTTCTGACTGATTAATACAATGGCTTCCAAGGCTCGCGAGTTCTATCGCTGGATAGCACTCGGTTCGCAAAAATCATCATTAGTTGCACTATAGTACTTGCACTCACTCAGAAACATATTTATTATTAAATTCTATGTTTACACAATGGTGGAAAGACACGTTATCTAATTTATTGAAGTTTACTGATATTCGTACGTGAAATTCGTTACTATATAGGTTATTAAAGATAAAGAAAAATTTGATTGTTATTTTTAATAAAACTAATGTTATTCATTGCTATTCAAATTTGATCAATGTATAATTTACTCATACTCGATATTAATGTAAGAAGGAATTAATCGATTAAGTTGATTTATGACAAAAAGAAAGTTAAATAAGTGTTTTCATTTTATTATGTTACTTTCTGAATTTTATACCATGGGCCATAGGGAATTGGCTTCTACGGAATGTAATAATTAACATAATAAAGTCTAGAAATAGAATATATCCTGATAGTATGTATTAAAACTGTAAACTCGTATGCCTATCATCACCTTCTCAAGTATAGTTAATTTAGTGCTTTGGCACTAAAGTAACAAGTATTTTTCTTCATTTTTGTAAGATAGTACACGTGTTCACAATAATAAACTAGTCTACCTTTAAGCGATCAAAAGAAATGTTGCGAATAAAATTAGAACGTTTTCTGAAGCTCTGTCTAACATCAACTGTCGATCCTTCTGATCTAGCTTGATCTAGCGGAAGATACTTCTAGGAACATGAGGTGACAAAATTTCGCAGTTGGTTTTCTTTCTGATTCTTTAATTTATACATAGGTTGAGACTAAAATAATATTACATGTTAACAAGATCAAGTATGTAGATGAAAAAAGTTCACATTAATTTACGTTCGAAGAAGCTTTATTGAAAAGTTATAGACGTTCAAGGATTTACGGGGCAAAATTGTTCTTACAACACGTTATACAGAATCGCAGATAGGCATAAATAATTCAATAATACAGTAAAAATGTTGGAAATAGTACAACAGTCGTTAATTCAACGAACGATAGCCTACTTTCATACGGGAGAAAATTTCGAACATTTATTATAACTGTCATAACAATTGATAAAAATGTTTAAATACATAACATTTCAACAAAGTATTTTTAAACATAAGTTCATGTGAACGTTTTTTACCTACTCGACATTTTGTATACAGTGTGAGTCTTCTAACATGACATTTAAATAACTTGTAAGTTACTTGCTGTACGAAAAAGTACTTCAAACAAAAGTTTGAAAGTTTTCAGAAGAATATACAGTATTATAATATATTTGTTGTTATATTGCTTTTCCATTGGGGATATGATGGTTATCGCCAAGTTTTTAAATGGAATACTTAATATTTCCTCTCGAATTGAGATAAAGCATAAAATTTTTAAATTACATATTCATTTATATATTTTTTGCACGCCCGATTTTATTTATTTATTGCTATACTATTGCATTACTGTGTTATTATATTATTACCAATCACGCTTTTTATTGTAATAATTAATTCTTATTTTCATTTAAACAAAATTTAATCCTTATTTCAAGAATATAAAATTGTAATCAACTGTAATTTTTCTTCTTATAAACGAAAAACAATTAGATTATAGAGGGTTAAGTTCAAAATTACGTTACGTATGACAAGATTAACTAATCGTAGATAAGAATAGTAGTAAATTTTGAATATTAATTAATTTTACATATATAAGGAAAATAATTTTTCTTTTGCAAATAATATTTTGTTGTTATAGCTGTATATAATATTATTACTGTTAAATAGTGTCATAAATAAGTATTTCGTGCATACATGAGCAAAATTAAAAATTATTTATGTACATGTGTATATCATATTTAAAGAAATTGATCAATTGAAAAAGAAGCTTTCATAAAAATACGCATAATAGAGCCATGTACTTTGAATTATTCAAAGGCCAAACGGATTAACTTCATTATTTGCATTTTCTCCAATTCTACTATTATAACGTATAATATTTTATAAAGAAAATACATTACCTTGTTAATTGTACAATACTTGTTGCCTGGAGATGGTAAAACATTTTACTGCTATTGAAGTATAAGTGACCTAGTTCAGAAGGCATTATCAATTTTCTCTATTCTTCGTTTGATAGAGTTAGTCACTTTGAAAACACAAACACAATTGAAAACGTCAGACGTAAAAAAAGCTGCTGAAATTGGTGACTTTGGATTGAAGTGTTTTCACTCTTTATTTGTACATGTTTTATCTTGGATACATTATTTAAAACAAGTCTGCCAAAAGATATGAAAAAGCACAAGTTCTTGTTTAACGTATAAAACTATACAGATAAATTTGGTCAATTTCGATGAATCCTTTGATCACAAAAATTAAAAAGTATAAATTAAAATTCATATAAAGTTATAAATTGAACGGTATAAACGCAGTATATGTAAATTATTTGATCAAAGAAATAAATTACATTTTTTAAAACAATATGTATTTCAGTAACACATCTGTAAATTGAAAAAAACGCACATTTCTTACCATTGTTCTTGTTCAATGTTCCAAAAATAGTGCTTCTTTAATAATCTCGACGATACTAAATTTTTTCATGTGCATGTCATGAATTAAAAAAGAAATGTATATTTTTTCAAGCATATGTGATCCACAATGCATTTTACGATTGAATTCGAAGCTTGCAAAATGTTATTACCAAGATTTTGTAGAAATTGTATTCCCTACAAATTTCAATTTATGAAAGTTACATTTAATTATTGTAAATATACAACGCCAATATACATTCTAATACAGCACTGACTAATAAAGTATTACAAAATGTTCTGTAAAGATAGGTGCAAAAATTTATATTTTTGAAAACAAAGATTTGCTCTTTTGAAAATAGCTTACATTCCATGAATAACTCCATAGGACTTTCACATCTGTTATTATAGTTGCATATCATCTTCCGGTGCAAAACATATTAGCAAGGAAACATCCCGATGTAATAATTACCGGTATTGTTGAAATTTTAGTATGTGGTCACTCAAAAAGCACTGGACACATATATTTTTTTTGCCGGCAATTATCCACACTGAAAGGGTGAAAACTGCTTACAAAAATGGAGATAGCAAACGAAAATAACTAAAAATAAAGAAATTGTGTAAATTGACGAATTTTGTACTTTTCAACGACAAGTTTGATTATGTAAACAAATTTGAAGGGAGTCAATTTTTCTAAAGGATATATTAAAAGTTATTATTTTTCTGCTAATTTTTTTATTAAGTTTTCAATAACTCTACGAAAAAGAATAAATAAATAAAAAGTACTGCTTAATAACAAGCAAAAATGTAGTGATACTCCATTGTGAACAAACCACATTTGTGAACATTCATTGAGCGACACATCCTCCAGTGTATTAGATAATGTATTGAATGAAAAGTTGTAGTATACTATGTTACACCTGACAACGTTTGGTTCGTGAATGAAATCGTATACAGCAGACCTTTATATAATATTATCAACACAAAAAACCGCGTTTAATCGTGATCACACAGATTTTTTAACATGTTTCACACAATTTCATTTTTTATTCACTTATCTTTTAGCAACTTCGCTATTTTGAAAATTATATCGCGTAAATCATATAATTTCACTGAACTCTAAACAAAGATAATTCTGCTTAAGATTCCTTCCTCGATAAAATCAGCTTCTTTTAGAACTACTATAATTTTACAAACGGGAAAATTTTAACAAGAAGTTGAACTCTTTTAAGAATCCAAACAGTTTTCAATTATGTATTTATTCATTCTCTATCGTGGTCGATAATCAGTTGAACGAAACATACACTACATACTCTGTGTACCTGCTGGACCAAAGACCTAACTGCACGTGAATGTTGTACTTACTTGCGGTACCGATTCTAGCCATTGGATGATTCATTACCAATACACAACGTATTGTAATTGCTTGAAAAGATATACAAGTTTACAACTTTAACGACTATAAATAAGCCAACGTTGAATTTTACAGAGAATCTAAGTAAACTACGAATGTAATACTTTTTTTATTGTACGTAATATAAACAATCAAAATTACAATTTATTCAGATTTTTTACTTCAGCTACAAGTAACTGTACATAAAATTACATGAAAATTAATTAACATTTTATTTGAAAACTTAATAACAAAGTACGAATTTGTAATATATTATTTAAACACACAGATTTTTCTAAAAACTAATTACGCACGTAAATTTGTCGTTAAGATACATACAAATTTGTACATTTAAACTAATCTTTTAATAGTATTCAAGATATTAGACCAAACAAGTTTTGACAATTCATCTTTGAGGGTAATTTTCACTCCCTAAACATGAATAACGGCCAATAAACAAACTACATATTAAATTTTTTTCTGAACTACATTATGCGTAAATTTCATAAAAGTTGGCGCTACTTGGGAACGTTCCTTTACTTCTCGTAGTTTAATGCTATATTTTTCAAAGTGAATATTCTACTTTTTACATGTTACATATAATATATTTTTCGAGTACATTAATTCATAATCTTAATATTCATTACAACTAAACTTCTAATAATAGAATATTTAAAAAACAATTAAATCGTAAAGATAAAAATTGTTCCAAAAATAACTGTGCATATTATAAATGCTATCTTTCAAATTGGGTGGGTATCGACTAATTTGAAAGGAATTTGGTGACTCTGCATAATCAGGATTAAACTTCTACGAATTATCTAATGTGTGCTATAACGTAACAGAAAAGAGAGTAAATTTGGTGGCGCCAAAAATAAGTGCTCGATTAGTACGAATCGTAATGTCCGGAAAATGCGAATTACAGAAAAAATAGGTTCCGGTGAAGACCAGATATGTCGGAACTTGACATATTGCCAATAACGCGAAACTGCTTGCTGCAGAAATTCGTAGCAGTTGCGGATGCTCATTAAAATAACTGCATCGGAAATAGTGAGCCCATGGAATTCGGTGTTTGTCAACTATCAAACTCGCACATGATTCATAATCTTATTCGAGGTCATTGTACCAAAGTTTTGTGCTTTAGGAAGATGTACATAGGAGACGTTTCTTTACCTGAACTCTAAAATTGTCGTTTTTCATAAAAAACTGTAAACTTATTTACAGTACCTGATTGTGTATGTACAGAATATTTTTGATGGTTTTTATTAGCCTTATAATTAGGATTTAATGATACGGACATTTTCATAACAATAAAATACCTGTTATTTGAATAGTAATGAAATTTGAAGGTTCGTAAACACTTATGGCCGGTAGTGTATAGTGTACAAGATGGAGTAAAAAGTTCGTCCACTTGGAGTATTTCCGTCATTGTAATATCCCATTTAAACAAATAGAAATGTCTTGGAAATCTTTGCGTCTTCACCTATATAGAAATTATACATATATGTATATTATTACAAATATATATGTACGTGTAGTATGTACATATATTATTAAAAATGACGGAAATATTCCAGGTGGGTAAAGTTTTTGCTCTAACCTATATGTACACTTTCCATGGAATTAATATTACAGAAGAAATAACAATCTTTCTTGCTTTAATTCATTCTAAGTGTTTTAAAATTTCTAATTTCTAATTTATAAATGGTCCAAACTTTTAATCTATGGTTTATCTTTGAAATTTCTTGAATTTTGAAATACTTGGAGAAAGAATTTAGAATTGTTGAAATTTAAATTTTTAGAGTTTTGTACGAGTAATTTCTGCAATATTTCAAGGTGGGTTTTTGTAAAACATAATTTTTCCTACCTATTATATCATATTTAAATTTGATCCATTAGTCCCATATAATCCATTGTTTTTCATGGAAGTAAATAAAAAGGAAGAAAAACAAAAAAGAACTTGTATAAACATATTATCATTATTATATATCCAGAATTTTATAAAAAAATATCAGCAATATGTACTTTTCTTTAAATTAAATTGCAGTTGATTACAGAATGTGTGAAAAAATATTTTATAACAAATTGCAAATATGTGTTAAACGCTCATCAAATATTTATAGATCTCTTAATTGTCATGTAAGTAATTTAACGGTGAGAAGATTTTAATAACATTAATAACCATAGGTTCAGTATAACATAACATTTTATTGAAAAACGTAAGTTATATCTCGGAGGAATTTACAAAATTCTGTGTTTTTGCAAAATCTGATTAAGAAACGAAGTAGTAGGTAAAAATTTACTGTAATATTCTTTATTCTTTCAAAAAATAATGTAATTTAATGGTATTAATTGTTTAATATATGTATACTCATATGTGTGGTATAAAAAGCTAGTATGCCATTTTCCAAATAGGAATTATTTATATGTCAGCAAAATAAATTCTATTGTAAATTATACCGGAACTGTTAAAAGACGCTATTATAACTGTAATATTAATAATACGTAAATTTGATATTATCATAGGAAATCCGAACAATTCATTATTATCTAATGTATATTTTAAGAACACGATGAATTGGACTATTTTTTTCCATTTAGTTCACCATGAAGGTTGTTTGGAGCCGCTTGTTGTTAGAACTGATTTTAGGAACGTTCCGTTCAGAGGGATGCACTTTACGAGAGATTGCAACTGAGACAGGAAGTGCAGTTAAATATTTAAGCCTCTTCAGCTTTATGCTTGGTTATGCGGTTAAAGTTTCTATGTACACATGGCCACACGTTGTACGCGTTTTATGCGTTTTCGAGGGGATTCTAAATAAAGCAGCAGGAATTCGGTGTAGTAGGTTAGGTTGTCCCTTCATAAAAGACGGACTCACCGTGTTTCTCTTCCACGTACAGACACGCCTTATCCGTTCAAAGAAATTAACCTTATCACGCTTAGAGCTCAGTTACATTAAGAAGAACCTTAAACCGAACAATGATCCGCCAAAATGTATTGCAGTCCAGTTCGAATTATTTGATGTCAGATTGTATATCAAAGTATTAATCGCTGACAAAATGTTGTTCACCCTTAAATTCATAAAATTTACTGCTCTATGAGAAACAGTTGACTTTTTCTATTTTTAAAATAGTTTCGGTATTAATTTTTAGTATAAAAAACCGAGTTCAGTCATATTTCCTTGTTTTTACATCTTTATATAGCACATAATTTTGAAGATATGATTTAAATAGACGACGAATGCTTTTCCGTCTATTTAGTCACATGTATTACGGCTCAAAAATATTTATTTCCATTTATTTAAAGAAATGCTGTTACGTTTCCGAGCCTATAAATCTATATGCGTCTCGAATTCTCTCACTTATGCGAAAGCAATAACATTATTAAGTCCGTAAAAAGCTGTTTTAAGCTTTCTTCGTTAAAATATTAACATTTCTTTTATAAATAATTTATCACTATTTTACAGATTTTTAACGCATGTATTCTTCTTTCCCCTAAATTACCTAATGTTATATACCTACCTTCCAATTTTTAGCAACAGAAGTTCTCTAGATTTAGATTAGCTTTATCGCCTGTTTGATCATCTTATTTCGTAAAAGTTCGATGTAATTGAGATTAGGTGATTGTGATAGCTAAGTTATTTTTTTTAAATATTTCCTTTTTGTCTTTTTGCATGTAGAAGTTCTTTGTAAAGCCCAGAAGAATGCCTCAAATCATTGTCCTATTGTAGATCATTTTTAACTGTTCTATTACAAATGGTATTATGTGTTTTCTTAACATTTTTTTATATCTTTCTTGTTTTTAATAAATTACCAAACTTTAATTAGACTTCCTGGCCCATTCAAAGAAAAATATCCCCAAATGAAAGTGAAGGCACCTACATATTTAATTACAAGAACAACATCCTGAAACAATAATTTTGTGTCTACCAATCAACTGACGAAATCTAATATTCTCTTTTTTGTTCTATGCCAAGTAGCTAAAATTTCGATGTGTTCATTCATGGAACATTGTTACACAATATCAATGATTATTAGCCCATTGCAATTTTTTTGTTTTATTATGCTTCTAATATTTAATTTCGTTACTGCTAGACTCCGATTTAGAGTGCTTACAGATATAAATAGGCGAATTTCTTTGATAATCATAATTTCTTTTAATTTCTAGGGTTCACCAGGCATCTGTTCCTTTTAAATATTCAGCTTTAGTCGATACTTTTAGTCTTTCTAAGAATTTCAAAGACTCATAGCATTTAGTCATTTTCTATCACTTGACGGTTTATTGCACTGTACCATATGGCAATTTCATTTTATTTGCAACAGTTCTGAGTAACACATTCTTTCAATGTAATGTTTTGATAGTCCTTCCAATTTCGTCGAACAAATCTTTCCCTTTCGCCATGTTTTAAATAAGAATTGAACAATTCGAATGCGATAGTTCCAGCTTTTACATTTATAAGATTCAGTCTCTTTGATGAATAAACCAATGAGAACGATATTTATATAATCATGGAAGATGATATTACCGACATTTTAATGCCATTAAATAATTTTTAAGAAACAAATTAAATGTCAGTTATTAATGTCTGAGTGGTTTAGTCGCATGGTTAGAAAAGTAACAATAATTAAAACGAGGAAAGTGTACATACATTAGGAGGGATGTATAGTAATTTATTAAAGATATGAAACAGTTAATTATGCTGTGATATATTTTAATCTTTTCTTTTTTGTTTATGAAATCTACATAACTATAACAACTGATCGAATGTTTTTAAACGGTAGTGTATGTATGACGCATAAATTCTTATAACAGATTGACGTTACGCATATATGACATTACATAAAATGCGCAGTCTGTGTATTTAATACAAATAATATGTACATAAGAGTAAACATGCATTTCTTTATCTAAAATTAAGAGTAACATAAATTTTATGCACATAAGCAAAAATAATATGGATTATAACAGATTCTTTTTCAACCGGAGTATTGTAGTGAAGATATCAAAAAGAGATTTCAATATTTATCATGTTGTGTACTTGGAAATTGAAACAAATTATTTTATTAAAAGTATGCATATTGTGCAACACGATAAAAAGGAAATCAATTATAGACATTGAATAATTAAAACCAGGTACAATTCACCTTATGAAATATGATTTTTCTACTGTTTAGTTATAAAATTGAAAATTAATTTTTTATGCTACAATCTCGTGTTAAATGTTCCATAAAGTAAGAAGAAATCATATTGTAATCACATTGAAATCGTAGTATAAACTACAGTGTGGATAACCAAATTTAATATCTATTACTACGTTTGCTGCAGAACACGTTAAAATACGTGAAATTTACAAACTATGAAAGTACTTATATGTATGTATTAGAGAGACCAAAGTTTACAGTCCACAAGTTGATATATGAAAAAGTGAAAGTTTTAATTGAAACTTGATTTAGTTAAAGAATATATATAAGGTATTCTTATGGATTCAAGCTTAGAATTAATTAACGCGAGTAGCCGCGTAACAATAACTTATAAAATCACATAACGAATATCGTAATGGAAGAATGCAATTGTCCTTAAACGTTATGGTACAATCGGTTTAACAAGCAGTTTCATAAACATATGAGATAATGGCATACCTTTTAAGTAACTTAGCACGCGTTTAATTTAAACCGAACTTGAAGCTGACGCAAACCCATTCGATCTAGAATTCATTCGCGCTTCATCTGGAACCGATTCTTTTATACATACGTATATATATACATATATACATATATACATACATACATACATACATACGTACATAAATATATATATAAATTTAAATATAAATATTAAAAATATTATATATATATATATATGTATATAAACCCATTTCTTCACCATAACGTCTAAAACTTTATTCAACAAAGCCTTTTCTAACCTGTTGTTGTATTAAATTTAAATCCAATATTTAAAAGAGGATTTGAATTTGTTTCAAGAAATATTAAATTATGGCCATTATTTTTATTCAATATTAAAAGTTATTTATGTAACACGTTTTGTAAATTCAATGGAATGTAATAATAGAATTAAATTCATAGATTTTTCGAAGATTCTAATAAAAATTTCTCAGAGAAAACTTACAATCGGCAATGCATATTTTGTTAAATTTTGTAGACGTACGTAAACTGTATATACAATGTGTGCAAATAGAATTATATAAATTAAATGAAATATGGTCCCCCGAAAACACCAAAATTATACTCTATAAATAAAAATTTCAAGGAGCATATTTAACCAGTGAGTTCTACGTAAACAATTATTTTGCGAATATGCATGGATCAATTTGGCGGGTATATATCCTTCTATGTCCGAGCAAAGTAACCCGGACTTCTCAAGATCCAACAGCCCCAATCCAGTTCGAGCCAGTCGGATCCAGCAAATGATCTTGTAAACCACCTGGATAAGACGGCTCCGCTACGGTAAAACTTCGATGGACTTGTCTCGTCTAAACGACCAAATACTGAATATAAATTGATGAGTAGCCGAAAGAATATAATGATACGATAAAATTTGAACAATGCTAGCATTGTTTTGGGAAGTCAATCAAAAACATGTACATAATGAAAACTAGTGGTAGAATTGCAAACATATAAGAAAATGCATGGTGAAATTGTGCGTTACAGTGATTATAAACGTGTTTTCGTTGCATTACGTGCAATAAAATATATATACACATAGAAGAAATAAGAAAGTGAATGACGAAATAGTTTTATTCCCGCATTAATACAAATTTAAATTCATATTCTAGGATGCAATTTCAATCATGTTCCAATATGTTTAAGTGTTATTCATAATTAATTACTTGGATGCTGATGAATAACTAAGGAAAACAGGCACATATTACGTAATAGTTTTGTGTTTTCCTTGTAAGTGAGAGGTATACATATGTAAAACCTTGGCAAGAAGTAATCGTATTATAAAGAACTCAATGACCTACTTTTTATACATTTGTAATAGAATTTAGCGTATGGAGGCAATTTTAAGTTTCGCCAAATATAAAAATTTAAAAATGAAAGTTAATAAAAGGTCAAATTCAGAAGAAATGTGTAATTTGAACATTTTGTTACATTTTTTATTTTTATTGTATACTACTTATGGCAAATAAAGCTTATAGAATAAAGTTATAAATCGGTTTTCAAGTTGATTAAAGTCTATATTTTTATTACATTGTATTAAATTGATTTCTTTATTTCCGCTTTTGTACGGATTTAAATACAGATACATCATATGTTGTTTAACAAGCTTTTCATAGATTTTTTTCTATCTTATGAAAAGAATTGTTTGGCTTTCTTGTTTAAAATTCATGGTTGGAAATAAATCGTAATAGATATTTGATTGAAACTTGTATTTTTTTCAATTATTGCTTATACTACTAAAATGTAAAGGATAACAAGGATAAACTTCTTTAAACTGATTTATCAATTAATTTAATTTTGCCTAATGTGTGCATTTTTAGTCTAGAGTAAATAACTGAAAAATTGCCGTAATATTTCTTTAAATAGTAGCTGGTCCCAGTTATTTCAAGATGTTTATAATAGAAATGTTAATAATCCGAAAAAAGTAAGGTAATTATTAATACATTTATGTCTATATTATGATACATCTAGTTTTCCTGAAGCAAAGTAGAAAAACAAAAATTAACATTAAACCTATACAAATTCTTACTATATTCTTCAGAATAATTGTATCGTATGTTTACGTATTTGAATAATTTTTACATTTACTCATAAGGCCTTCTAAAGAAATTTATTTTCAACTCATGTAATCGTAAGTATCTTTAAAAAAAACGTAAATTTAACCTGAACTGATACAAACATCTTTAAAAAAAAAAAAAAATCCATTTAATAATTTTACTTTTACATTAATCATTATCTTCTTCTCAAATTTTTATTTCCTAAGATATAATTCCATGCAACATAAGCTCTTTATTAAAAACTAAAAATTCTATAGTACTACCTACTGTAAGATGTAATTGAGCATAAAGGTACGTATGTATGTACATAATTAACTGCATGCAAGAGTGGACGAATATCAAATAAACAACTTTTTGAATCATATGTAATAAATACTTTTTGTTATAATTAACTTTTTATGTAGAAAAATATAGTTTATGAATATTTTTATATGTGATGATGGGAATATAGCAAATCAAAATTAAGACCTAACATTTTCTTTTTTCTGAAGAGTATAATTTCAATGATTTGTAAAATACAAATACTACATGGTATTTTATAAAGAGTATAGAATATAAATAATAAGTAAATAATGAAGTGAAGCAATAAACCATAAACATTGTATTAATGATTATATTCTTGACTGATTACAAATTTCCCTTCCAAGTTTACCATCACTATGCGACTGAGGTTGTCTCGCTCGAACCGTGATGGGAAAACGCGGGAAAACGTCTTCTCACCACAGCTCCAGCGATAGCTTTTTGTGTATGTAGGTAACGACCGGAGACTGATAGAAAGAAAGAGAAAGAATCAGGTACAATATACTACAGTACATACAGTGACCGAAAAAAGTATTAATACATCGTAATACATTTGACATCAATTTGGAATTATTTTATAATGGTAAAACAAACTCACGATTTTTTTATGTCAAAATATACAAAATGCTTACAGCTTTCGAATGATATATATTTTATTAAGCAATAAAGAAGTATTTACAAGGTAACAAGTAAAATTTGTAGGTATTAAAAAAAATAGAAAATGGGCAGGAAAAAAATTACATTTTTAAAACCAATAGACAAGAACGGTTACGGTCCGTTAAAATATAAATTGTGATTCAAATTTCTGAAAAAGTGTTATATTTTCTAATGAAATAAAAATAAATTTATTTTGATGCGATGAGAGAAAGCAAATTCTATGGAAAAGGTCAAATACAGAAAATCACTTTTGCAACATATTTATGTCTCACGATAAAACACGGAAGTGGTGGTGTTCCGCGGTAAGCCTTTCCAATAAAAACAAAATTATTTCTTTTGCCCCATTTACTCATTCCATGAAACTACAATTCCTATTGATCCCTTCTTTGTTATGAAAAACATTTGCCGTTCGTAACATGGTAATCAACCTTTAATTACATCAAAATTAGAATCCCCAGAATTTGAACCTTTACCTTTATCGTTCTTAAAAACTGCTAGAAATCTGCACAAAAGACAATATTCTGCATGTAAATTGCTAGCACGTTTATGACACCCAAGCTAGTACGGCTGTTTTTGAGGATCGTTTTATTTTTTCTTAACGAATTGTACCTTTACTAGTTTCTTTTCTGACCTCAATAGTCGACTGCATATGTCCTAAACGTGAATTTACAAAGAGCCTCGAGATCGAGCAGAGCGGTCCTCGACCAGGTCATGTCTCGTGACCCAAACCTGGTGGAAATTCCGCCACGTAGTCAAATATTTTTAAACATTTTGCTACCACCTCCACATGGCACCACCTAGTCCGCATAGAATAGGGCGATGCCAAAAAACTAATTACCTGATTAGCCTACATATGACCACCAATCATCAGGGAAACCAACTGACTCCCTGAATTTTCCATATTCTGGAAATTATTCGGAGAGTCAGTCCCAGATCAGTTCAAAAACATTCTTTTTCAGGAGAATATCTTCTACAAGACTCCAGAGTATACGTACTTACAAAAGGCCGCGAATACCGAATTCCACCCGATATTCCATCAAAATACACACATTCAGTTATTCATGTATTATTTCCAATAGTTCATTAGTTACAATAGTTATTCCAGTATTAAGCGTTTTGTTTTTAAGTATACACACATACGCGTGCGCGCATATACACATAATTGTTAACCTAAACATTGTCACTGGTATCCTCGATCCACTCGCATCTCTAATTTTTCCTTGTTCCTGTAACAGGTCACAGGGAAATCAGACATACCGTAGTGTGATCCTGTCGAAACCGAGATTTACAACCTCGGCTCGTATCGTCGACACTGACCACATACTCATCGCAGGTGCGATGTTACTGATTATTGTATTTTACCAACATATATAATAATTAAAACCGTACAGATTTTATGAATGTGCATAGAAGCAAGAGGTATCGGGAATGTAGAATTTATTAAAGTAATAATAGACAAATGAAATATTTAAGTTACCTAAAAAAAAATTTTAAATAATCGACATAAAAATTAGAAATGCCAAAGGTCTACTAGTTTCAGCAAGACTAATCACCTGAAGCATTAATCGCTTTTGGTGCAAAAATGATTATTGTACAACATTCCAAAATTATTAAAAACTGCTCCTCGATCACCGGACCTCAACCCTGTTCAACGTGTCTGGATAGAATTGAAATAAAAATTTCAAAAGTAAAGAAGAATTACGATTGAAGATACGCGAAGAATGGGAAGCTATTTCGTCTTGCTTTATTAAACAAATAAAGGAATCCATGCCATCGCGGTTAGAGGCTGTAATTCAAGTCAAAGATTATTCAACAAAATATTAATATTTATTTATTCATTTAATTACACCTTCTAAATATTAATGCACACTCAATTTTGTGTCACTAAAATAGCAGCATTTTTATATTTTTAATTAAATATAAGTAAATAATCAATGTTATTTAAAAAGTCTTTTATTAACTATAATCTAAGCTATATAAGTAAATATAATATTGCGTATTTACAGCAAAATATTTATGTTTTCGTTCATTTTCTTCCAAATTTTCATTACCAACGTAGATGTACACTCAATTTTGTGAATAACTATACCTATATCTATATATACGTATATTTATACTGTAAATGTCATCATTAGAGCTTTACAACCTGAAACTCAAAAATTAATATATTGTTAATTTAGATAAAAATGCTAATACTTAATAGATAAATTAATACGAACATTGCGAGCGTATTGCATCTGTCAACGTCGCAAATGTCAACCGAAATTTCAAAGGATATGTAGCAACGAGAACACAATATACTATTCTCTCTCTCTCTTTCTTTCAGTCTCTGGCTGTTACCCAGGTAAGCAAAAAGCTGTTGTTGGAGTTGCAGTGAGAAGACGCTTTTTCGTGTCCTCCCATCACGATTTAAACGGGGCAATCTCAGTCGCATAGTAGGGGTATCCTCGGAGGAACAAGAAATTAAGTAGTTCTGATGTAGAGAATACAGCTCTCGAGGATTTTTGATGAATGATATTTGACTCCTATGATGACGAAGTCTGACCATCCCTCTTATAAACACTCCATGTATTACATACGAATAATAAAAAATGTAATTGAAGATTTGAAATGCTGATTTTTTGAAGAAAGTGTAGATTTGTATTATTTATAAATTCTGTTTCCCGATTCAGTAATTTCAAAAGATACCAAATTTAAAAAAAAAAATTGTAAGATTATTGAAAAATATACAACTTTTTTTTTTAGTAAACCTACTAATATGGTAGAAAAGAAGATCATTTTTTAGTTGAAGTTGTGGAATGTAAAATTTGATTTATAGTGTGATTAAATTACTTGAATTCTGTAATTGAGATATAGTATATTCTATTTTATATGTTCTTCTAAAAATTCAAATTACACCAACTTTAAGTGCAGTATGTATAGAAAGATCGTTTTCTACTTTAAGATTTAAAATATGGCTTAGATAAGATGATAATCAATTATAGAAAAAGATGAATTCATTCTCCTTATGTTATCAACTACACATTTTGATGTGGAGTTAAATGAAGTTCGTGTTGTAGAACGATTCGCAAACGTAGAACAGAATTTATATTATAAAATAAAATCTTATCTTAAGTAGTATCTTAATCTTTTTAATTTTAACGCTTTTTATACCTGTTTTCTTTATAAAGCAGATTATTTAATCACAGGTACTGTAATTATTCTGATTTTTTATAATGTATGATGTGAATTCAATTAGTTAAACTATAGTATCAAATAGAGATATTAAAATATAAATTACAAACAAATTTTATATCTTATAAAAAGTTACAAACTATACTTTTACACTGTTTGTCTCTAGAGACTTACAAGTTCCCCAGAGATATGTAATGATAAAATGTACCCACTTTAAAGTTTATTCTGTGGATTTACTACTTTTAAGTATATGTATATTCTATTAGAGTTAGAGAAAGGTAAGTAAAAAGTTACAAAAAGGGAGCAATTACATTTATTTTCTTGGTCCAGCTATGCAGTTGCACTCAGCAAGGTTATGCTTTGTTTATCAGCTTCCAATCTCTAGGATATAATTACATACATAATTTCTTATAGTACACCGACACGTGTACATTCGTTTTCCATTGGCTTTCTGACAATGCTATACATTCATTTGGCATTCTCAAAGGGTTTATTATACAGGGACATCTTTCTCCATATCCATTTAAACAGACATATTCCTTTTATAGTATCAAGATTAAACATTTATTTCCCTTATTGGTTTGTTGATTTTTCATATAAAGTTGTTCTGTAAATTGTGTCCATCTCATACATTGGAAAATTAATTTTGTATGATAAACGTAATTTTAACTTTAATAATTGTGATAATTTTTGATAAATTTGTATTAAAGTACAGTTAAATGGTAGTGAATGAGATATTTGTAATTACATTAATTTAGATCGAAGTATGTTATTTGTAACAATTTTACATATTTTTGAAAACTTTTAGAACTTTGCAAATATACAAATCACATAAAAAATAAAACAGAAAATTCTAATGTGAAATGAAGTATTTAAAGATATTACAAATTCTGTAAAGTGATACAGAGAGATCTGAATACTGTAACTGTACTCATCTATATTTGAAAAAAAATATCAATGTTCAGTCTTTTAAAATCACGTAAATTTTGAAAAATAATTAGCTTTTAAGTTGGAAAAATGACAATTTCTATAAATCTTGAAGAATTAAAGTATGAAATGGTTATTTCATTTAAAGAACAGCTCATTACAGAATTTCATTTCTTAATGGTCAATATATAGTTAAATATTATTTATTTGGTGTATTAACACTGATTTTAATTTTAAAGTAGACATTTCTATCAGTTTTCACATCTAATATTATATAGAACGATATCACACACAGATTCTTTATAAGTTCATGATGACTGTGAGTTATTAGTTAACAAATATATGTTAAGTAAGATAAAAGTACTAATATATATCAATTACAACATACTTTGTTTCATTATATAACACTACTTAGGAAACAGAGATGCACATTTTCCAATACTTGATATACCGCATTGCTTATATTGATTATATAAAGCTCACAGATAGGTAAACAGCAATACTCTCAATAATACATTCTTAATTAATAATGTTATTGCAGAAAAGCGTTCTTTATTAAAATCTTAAAGAACTTTCAATTGAACTGTACTTCAGCTTCAGCAAATGAGATCATTATGCTTATATTCCATCTCTTCTCTGTAAAGATTTTATTTCAACTTATAGATTTCTGAAAGGTTTCTATTCCCTTTTTCTATGGCAAACGTTTATGTTGATATATGAGACAATACTGTGTAGACAAGAAGATGTCAATGATATTACATATTCAATTGTCATTTGTCATTCATATTTGTGATAAATGTGTACATTCGATGTTCGTATCCTTAGTGACGCATATTGACTTTACAATTTAAAAGATTGTTTTATATAACTGTTGAAAAATGGAGTATCATAGGTTCCTAGTACTCTGTCATCTTAATTATAATTTTTTTCTTTTATCCAATTACGGTACTAAAAAACATCTTAACTAATCCACTATATTTTTATAAATAGCAGACTTTGTAATAGTTGCAAATTAACCCTGTGTTCCTGGTTTTTGTTTTTATTACTTAGGTAAACTTGAATATTCACTCTTGTTTCACAGATTACTATTATGTAACATTTTATAAATATATTTTCATTATCGATTATAATATAATTTTGGTTTCATAAAAAAATGTGTCTACATGAGTTTTTGTTTACAAAGTTTTAAGAATACTATTAGATCATTCCATAAATTTTGTTGTGTATATCATGTTTATTAGTCTTTATGATTATAGATTGACCTATAGTAACCAATCTTGCTCTTTATTTTATTGATAAAATTCGTTTAATACATGAACAATTATGTTCTTCCAATTACTAATTTAGTTTTTTATTATATTCTTATTTCTGACTACAACTTCTATTAATTTATTCTGCTGATAAAAGATACTGATAATATTTTTATTTTTATATCAGATTGTATGTAATTTATAAATTTATAATGCAGGGACATTTGTATTTTGATATTTCTGCACACTATTCCCTCTTTAATAAACAATAATACAACACAAACGAGTAATAATGTTAATATTATTTTTTGTTAACAATAGCAATAGTTAACACAATGCAATTTTATAAAATATACTTTGCAATCTATATTATAAACATAACAGAAGTAGTAAAATGATGTCTCAACAAGTTCATTGGTATTTTGCAATTAAGCAGGATTTTTGTCAGCTATACAGTTATATTAAGTGAGCATATTGATCTTTTTAAACTTGTAAACTAAAAAATTGTTACATTTATGCATACAGTAATGTAAAATTTCTTTTTGTTTTTACGTAAATAGAAAATTTGCTTTATCATTTATTTTCTGGACTATTCATTTTTTACAGAAATCATAATTAGTTGTATACAATGACTTGTGAATTATTTAAATGTCGGCTATTAAAATTTTAAGCAATAAAAATATGCATGTTAGACTTGAGTTCTCAAGATAATGTTGTAACTACTATAACATAAGTATTCAAATAGATAAAATTTAAATAGATATAACTTAAAAATCGGATAACATTTGCAGAAATTATGAGACATTCATTGCAAATATGAACTGAAACAGAAACTTCTGTACAGAAACTGTAAACATTGTTAAATTAAGTTGATGTAAAAACATTGAATAGTGAATTTCATATAAATAAAAAGAGATCTAATTACTTTCGCTATGAAACTTGCTGAAATAGTTGTAAACAACGTTATAAAGAATGTTCATCCTGAATTATGCCTCAAAATTGTACATAATAATGATTTGGTAAAATACCAAGGAAGAAGGCATTTATTAACAGGACGAATCAAAATTTGCAAAAGAATATATAAATAAAGATGTTTTTTGAGACAAAGTTATTTTTCCTAATGAAAGCAAATTTAATAATATATTTGGATGGAATGGACATTGTTATGTCTGGAAGAAACTCAAATCAGAAATGAATACTAAAAATTTATGCTCTCCTGTAAAATAGGGCGCTAATTTCGTGATGTTATGAGAATATATGGCTGCAAATGGAATTGGAAATCTCGTTTTCCATAGATAGTATTTATAAATATAAATATTTAAATATTTTACAAAACAATTTAAAAGAAAGTGCCTTAAAATTGCGGTTATTGGAAAATGTTTATTTCCGGCAAGATACCTCAAACGCATGTCTAAGATTGTAAAAGAATGATTATTGTATAATACACCGCATATGTTATACACACCTCTATAAAGTCCGAACATTAACACGATAAAACATTTGTCAGCGGAAATTCACAGGAGATTAAAAAATATGGGCATAACTTCGAGAAACGTACTAAAACCAAAGATTTTAAAAGCATGGAATTTTTTTAGTGCAAGGCATAAAACGTCTTAAAGCTGTAATTGAAGCTAAAGGAAGCCCAATTAAAAAATATTAATAAAAAACAAAGTGCGTATAATTAATGTCGTTTGAATACTTTTGTGACACTGTTTCAATACATCTTTACAGTGAATGTTTCGTAGTTTCTACAAATATTATCCGATTTAATTAAAATTTTTTATGTAATCTCGATACTTATGACGTACAGTAGTTACATTACTTTAAGAACTTAAATTTAACATACACATTTTTATTGTTTACAATTCTAATAAGGAGCATTCCAATACTTTTGTGAGTCTTTGTACACATGTTAAATACTTTTGTACAAATGCGTAGTTAAATAAAGTAACTTTAAAAATATCTGGAATGGAAAAAAAATTAATTCATCGCGCGCGCACGCGCGTGTGTGTGTACGTGCGCGTATGTATATAATTTAATTATTATTCGTACAAATTGGTGAATAAATAACACTGTTCAATACAAATTTTGTTTTGCAGTATGCACTGGGTGACTCTTATAAAGTTCCTACCAATTGACTACCAATCGACTACTGAAAAAAGATTAGCCCCCGCGACATAAATTAATTTTAGGAGCAAAAATAAATATAAAATATAGCAACCCAATCGATCCAAAGAATATATTTATCGTTACTATACATAAAATTAGGAATGATAAAAAATTTATTGAAGCAATCAAAAATTTCGCTAATCGAAAATGATTTAAAAGTTCCTTGTAAATCGATAGTTAATATCCAAAAATATATGAAGAAATTAAATAATAGAAAGTTACAAAAAAAGAAAAAAAAAAGAAAAAGCACCACACATTACATATAAAAGTAAGTGCCCTATTGAACGATTCTAATGGTAAATAGTCAATTACATAATAGTTGTAACAGTGACGAGCTGAGGCAAATTAACACTGGTAACAGGACTAATTTGAAGTTTCTAACATTTTTAGTTTTCAAGTATACCTCATTTTTGCAAAAAGTCATGTATTTTTACAAAAGTTTGTATTTTTGAAAACTCAGAGTCATAAAGCAATTCTACTTTCGGATGGGTGCTTAGAGCGAAAAAGTCTATAAGGATCATCCAATAAATATTGCAAAATAGAAAATAAATTTTGTTTTCTTTTTTTCTGTTGGACAGTGCAATTAGATTATATATACAAAGAAAGAACAGTAATAGTGTTTAACGAAATCGACAAAATTTATGGAATCATTTGACGCACTTTTCAAAGTCCTAAGCAACAGTGACTAATAATAAACTTGCTTATATGTATTTTATAAGAACTCAGGACACTTCCGCAAGAAAAACAAACGAACATTTATTAATGATATAATTAATTCATTGTATATTCGGGCTGATTTCTATGTACAATTATAGGGAGCGACCTACTACGAATCAAAATATCTGTACAATGACAACAACAACAGTAACAATAACAACAATAATGCAGCAACATATTTATAGGTCGCTTGAAAAAGAAAAGAGACAGAAGAAAAAATTTTGTTAAATTCTTACGAATGTAATATTATCTTAAACAATTGTAATACTAAAGAATAATTAACATACCATGTATACATACATATATCTTTCTTTTTACAAACGATACAAATTCTCTAATTCTCTAAGAAAGATTATTCTTTCTTTTTTTTCTGTAATTCTGGCGCATTTTGTTTGGTCATACAATGACTGCTATGTAATATTCGTGAAAAAAATTTTTTCACAACAGCCTTTCCGGTATAATGTTACCGATTACGAACGCATAATGCATCAACATTAAATATTTAACTATACCTAGTTATCTTTTTATATATAAATATATATGTATTAAAATATTGACAAAAACGAGATGAAATCTACGGTAGAAATAGTTTTACGAAATCGAATAGGCCTAAGAGAATACGAAGTTGAATATCGTCGATGGATGGTCCGAATATCACAAATTAATTTCTCTCTTTTATTTTTAATTGAATAAAGTACCACTCTCTTTGCTGTTTTCTTTCGATCGTTATAAATGAGACATTTATTTTAACGCTTTTTCTTTATACAGTGAATAGGGAAACATTTTATACAATATTTTAGCAAGATGTGATTTGAAATTTCGATCATTACATATGATTTTAACCTTACACGTATTTTAAAATGAAGAACTCTAAGTAACATTATTTTATATAAGTAACATTATATTATATTAATTTACTTTCAAGAATTTTTTGCTAAATCAAAATAGAGTATGTCACATGTATAAACATCCAATTGCAAAAAGAGATTGTCGAAAAATGGTATTGTGTTTTTATTCAAGACATTTTGAAGATTATATAACTTTATACCTTTAGTCGGTTTTATAATAGAATTAAAAAAGTATCAACTATTTTTTCTTCCTTTTTTGTATCTACCATTCATCCCTTTCACTGGTATGTACTCTGTTCAAATTGTGTAGGTTAAAAAATTAACCAGTGATTAAAATTAAATATATTATTCAACTTGAAAATAAAATTACCATAAAAGTATTATAGTTATGACATATGTATTTCAAACCACTGCTAAAAAAAAACAGATTTCATCTTGAAATATTAAACAAAGCACTATGCTTTGTCCCAATTTTATAGTAAAGAAGATTGATCTTTACTCTTTAATGATACTTTAAATTTCACAACAATGAAATTTATTTAATTTATGGCAAACGTAGACATACGTAATCTAAGTAACAAACAAAGTGACGATCAAAAGAGGCAGACAAACAGATGGTAATAGACATTTTCCATTTTCTTCGTGAAATTGTCAGACATTCGGAGGACTAGGTGAAAATTCAAAGGGAAATACGATCGTCGTTATGGTCCAAGTATCACAAGTCAGTTTCTTCCGTTCAGTTACTATTATCCTTTTAATAAGGTAACACTGACATTTCGTACTTATATAATCTCTCATGGTTATCTATCGTTTTCGGTGATGTTTGTCGCTCACAGATATAGTAACTTTGTTACTATAACTTAGACTTGCTTACGAATACAAATTTCTTCAAAATATCGGATAGTTCACGTCGATTCCAGTACACCGCCGGCAAGTTTGGTCGCATACAAATTTAATGCCTAAAAAATAAAAAGAATTGATCTAGCATTTTATTAATATTTTTATTGTAACCGTAACTATCATTTTAAAGAAATTACCGTTTACTTTTAACTTTAATTTGCACAAAATCTACAGTTATTCTGTTGCATATTTATTATATTACATTACACACGGTGGATCACGTAAATAGAGGCATAAAAATATTGTATTTTCAGTATTTATACGTATATGAAGAAACTGTTTTGGGTAAAATTTGATAAGATTCATTGTTCACTTTTTCAAACTTTACCCAAAACAGTCTTTTTACATATCCATAAATAGTGGAGATGATTCTGTTTATGTGATGCACCCTATATATATACATTTTGTGACAACCAGAATCGTAGAGTTCTTATAGAATATACAATCTTCGTTTATATTATATAATGTAGGTTGCCAAAGATTACAGAATATGTCATATTCTAACAAATTTTAATTTTATTTCCGATTAGAATCAACTTTCCGAAAAACAATATTTTTTACAGACAATTTAAAATTGATTCAAGTACGTATGTTCAACTGAATGAATAATATAAACACAAGTTTCTCGATAAAAACATTGTTTTACTATACAACTATTATCTTTTCAGTTAAACAAAGTCATATAAAGTTGTCATTTGTATCTCTACTCTTTGAATTATTAATTAATGAAAAATAATAAAGCAACGTACAACTCCTTGATAAGAACAAAAAAAAGAAAAGGAAAAAGAAAGGAAAAAAGTTCAAAAACAAATTACCTTGTAAATGAAAGCGTATTGTTCTTTTGTCTGGACAGCCCCAGCACGATCCCGTCTAATAGTGTAAACGACTCTTGGCACGTCCACAGTTCTCGTAATCTCATATTGTCTAATTCCTAGGTCAAGTGCTATTAGTGTTCCCGTGCGTCCCGTGCCGGGACTACAATGCACCACAATGGGTCCAGGACCGCCCCTTTGAAGTGCCCTCGCCTCGAGAAGTACGGCTATCAAACCAGCTCCGTCCGATTGAACGCCGTTTACCGGCCACAAATACCAAATATGATACACTTCTCGGAACGTGTTGCTCTCCAAATTCTAATAACACCAAAAGCGATGGTTTTCTCGTTAGTTTCTCGTTTAATAAAGTTCTATTGAGTAAATGCAAAGGTTCTGTCAGGTAAAGAAACTGTTGGATGACCAACACGTTTAATCACCACGCAAACAACCGTTCGACTCATCCTGACACAAACACTCTTATCTCGGTTCCTAGTTCCTTACTCATCCTGTAGTTCGCATCCTTCCTTAGTCATACCATTCCTTGGCCGTTGTCCCTACTGTTATTTAATCTATAAAAGCTCCGGAAACCAATAGCCAAAACCAGAATTCAGTATTCACTGCCAGAGTGCAGACCACAGCCGCGTAAATAAATTGTTAGTTTCTTCCAAGTAAAAGTGTTGTCAATTCCCTTTACCCGGAATCCAACAAAACACATTCTAAGACAATTTGTAAAGGATCCATTCATGAAGTTTAATCCTCGATCAGGTTGTCACATTTGACCTAGACGTTTAGTTTAGCAAAGGGAAGGCACGAATACAATTGTAACATAAACAATAACTGCGTGAAGAGTTTATGTTTTTAGCAGACAGTATTCAGTTTATCGGTGAAAATGATGAAAAAACTAACAAGTCGTATTTTTATTAGTAAATTTTCATAATGCGAATATAACCACAACGATAAATGATTATCGGATGGAGATACTACATTAGTAAATAATAACAAACTTGAATTGCAAAGATTCTAAGGACAACGTATTTTCCACAGTGCAACGTGAGAATAAACATAGCACAAAATGTATATGTAAACTGTTTAAGGCACATATGTATATAAATAATATGTAATAAAAGAAAATAACACGTTATATAATCAGTCTACATAAATGAAACAAATTGTACATTTATAAAATCCTTACATCTTCGTATCTGGGGCGATGAAAATCCTTGTGCTATTCATGAAAAATCTTTATACCTACAAAAAGTCACTGTTTGATGTGTATTCTGGGTAAACTTTATTAAAAAGTTTTAGAAATTATTGGACCATTTTTCTTCGAAGATGATACTTTGAATACTGAGCTATATCAATTAATGTTGAGTGATTTTTTATAAATCAGAATGGAATCATATTGATGTGTGTAATGCCTGTTTCCAACAAGACGGTGCTAAGTGTCACGCAACTCGTGAAAACATTCAGTTTTTGCGATCGAAATTTCGTCAATGTGTAATTTTACGAAATGTGGATTTAATTGGCTTCCAAGATCATTCGATTTAACATTGTTAGATTTGTTTTTCGTGAGGTTTTTTGAAAAGTTGATGCTAACAGGCTAGAAATAATAAATGACCTAAAGAAGAATATTCGAGTTGCAATTCGTGAAACAACTCCAGCAACAATAATCAAATTAATATTTGTAGATGCTATTGTGACGTACATTTAAATGATATTTTATTCATTATATAATTGTAATGGATCATACTTTCAATAAAAAAGACAAAAAACAGCTTGAAAATATTTCAAACAGTTTTTGTTTTGTTAAAACGAAACACGTAGGCGTATAAGTTGGATGAATCTATATGTATAATGAAAAATTCTAGTTACTGGCTTGCCATAATCGTTGTTTTCGATCGGTCATTCGAGGGTTAAATACCATTCTAATTGTAAGTGAAAGAAATTTTCGAAGTATGATTGTACGATGAATATCTATTAAAATTTCTTCTACAGTTTGATGTCTATTTCATTGGATTACAATCAATAATTCGTTTTCGTCAAAATTCTAATATCGTCTGATATATCTCCAAAATAAAAATGAATATATTTTAAAATAAATAAGAAACCACTATTTTGTAACTGATTATTAAAGTAGAACATTTGAAGTTATTACATAGAACTAATGCAACTTTCTACCCAACTCCATTTGTGAAAATGAAGCTATTGGTAAGTAATACAGAAACTGACAGAACTTTTGCGTTAATCTTGATTCTTTAACTGATCAACTGGATGATAAGGCTGTTTAAAATTCTTTTGACATGAGGAATGTTTTAGCGTGAGTTGCACGTAATTGGAGGATAAAGTCGGTAGGAAATAATAAGGAAGTTAGAACTGTGACGAAGTTGTTGAACATTTGGTTTTAACACTTTGACGTCAGGCATTTATACTGGTTGACTGAGTGAAAACGTAGATAAAAATTAAGTAAGATGATATTACATAAAGATTGTGAAAGATCACTGTAATTACTAAAGTATTGTAAATTTGAACCATCTGTTTTTAGTTTCTCACAATGAACTATTGTTTAAATATGTATTTTATCATAAAAAGACATTTTATTTAGATCAAACATTATACTTCTATTTATGATATTAAGAAAAAAAAAACTTAGTATTATTTGATTACCGATTTAAAATATGATGATCTTAATCAAAATAATATATTTAAAATTCTAATAATGTTTCAATGTATAATACTTCTCAGAACATTTTTCTGCGTGAAGTGGTATACAGCAAAACTTGCAAATGTAACACGCTTCGCTCCGCTTTTTATGAGCAGCGCACACCTGATATTTCAATTTTGTGGACTTTTTTCTTCCCTTTTCCTATATGCTTTTTCATATCCATAGATAGTCTCCCAAGAGAATCGAATTTAGACGTTCGTTTTGTAGATTGTTTGCTATTTGTGTCTAAATTTACCAATATACTAACTTGTATTTGTATCCTAAACCGATGGTATACGAAGAAACATATTGTTACGTGTCTCGCATACAACCAACAATTTACGAAAAACGTATTTTTACGTGTCCCTACGTCAAAGTGTTAAAATGAAAAGTGGTCACTTCTTAATTGGAATTTATCTTCTACAGTTCTACGACGAAAATAATTTCATTGTTTTTTGTTTGTTTCTTACTTTTAAGTGAAGAGTAGAAATGGCATATTTTTCTTTGGTTTCTCTCTTTTTCAGAGTAACTTGAAAGTCACCGTATAACCGGTGGCAGTCGGTGATTTCCGATGGCGGAATGTATTCGGTACATTTTTCCACTCCGTTTTCAACCAGATCCGTTAACATGATGATCACTTTACACTGCTGTTCCCAGATCATTCTCCAAAAATCAGTGACAGTCGATTCCATTGGTGCTTGACAAGCTATGTAGTATTTTGTGGCATTCTTTGGTCCCTATAAAAAATCGTTAGTTTAGAAAGACTTCATTGAACGTTGTAAAAACTAGGAAAATTAATAACTATTTTTTGTACATTTGTGTGAGAAAATTTCATTTCGAGCGTTCGATTGATATTATTGATTGATATAACATGGAATAATAAAGTAATAAACGGAAACGGAAATATAAGGAATTAAGAATACAACATTGATTAAGGTGACGAATCTAATTACTGTAGATTTCAGTTTAACGTTTGGATCCTTTTATTCTCTGTAGATTTTTCGATAACTGTGATTAATAGCACCTTCGAATGCCGAAAACTTATTATGAACAATTATGGAAGTTACAAAGTTCAGTATGCAGTTAGAAATGATAGTTCTAACCGGAAAGTAGGTCTAACAACAAGGGAATATATCGAATTCACACTGGTTTTGATGAAACTTATATGGCAATAGTTTACAGAAAAATACTTGACATATTTTTTTTTTTATTGACGATTGCCTACATTGAAGCGATCAAAAAGGCTCTCAAAATGGTGGATTGAAAACATATTTTTTAGAAATCTCAAGAATTAGAAGGTTTAAGGAAAAACGTTTTGATGTTAATTGTTTTTTTTTAAATAGGTTATTCAATCAAAAAAAGAAAAAAGTATCTGTTTAAATAATACATTAATAATAATTACAAATTAAAAACAAAAATAAAACAGTAATAATAAATCTTTTTTGTAATTTTTCTAGTTAGATGTTCATCAATTCTTATGTTTTGTGTGTGTAAATTATGAATCGAAATAGAAGATGCGTATCTTCTTGAATTTTTTGTTTCTTCCATGTAACAATAATTATTAGATACAGTTTTCTTTTAGTATGCTAGAAATGAAGTATTCAATTATAGGAAAGACTCTAAGGGAATATAATACAAAGGTCGTTTGTTATCCCTAAGACTTATGGTTTTTCCAGACTTTCATTATTGTTAATTCGAAATAAATTCTAAAACAGATTTGCTGTATTTATCAAAGGACCGATTAGAATGACAATTAAAATTGAATGATATGTACATATTGCATTGTATTTTGCTGATACAGTATATTGAACGATATTATCGATCATCACGAAGAGACCGGTGCTAACTGTATTTTCACGCACTCTATATGCATTAAAGGCTGCATGCTCTGTAATTGCAATACATGCAAAGTGCAAATAATGAAAGTGGTGACAAGACAAAATATTAGTATAAACTAATTCTATGGAGACGAAGTTAAAAATTAAAGATATATTCACTTATAAATGTATATACATATGTGTATGTATAGTCAGTTTATATTAAAATGGAGAAGTGCTATTTAAATGATGATTTATGATGAATTAACTTCTTTTTGTAAATTATATAAAAAGTTAAAGAATTCAAAATGTTGCTTGCATGATATTATTACGTATGATGATGAAATAATAATAAGATGTTTAAGTTGTTCGTATATAGAAATCAATCGCTTAGAAATGGAAGATCGAAACAAAAAATGATTGAAGACTACACTATTATACAAGGTGGTCGCTAATTAGTGGTACAATCGGATAAGGTGTGATTCTATATAAAAAAGTAAATCGAAAGTGTAGAATAAAATTTTTTCGTGTAAGGCTTCCAAGAAAAATCAGTTTGAAAATTTGTTTAATTCATAAATTGCTGGAAGTGATGTCCACGTTCTCCCATACATAACTGTTCTTATTAAATTCTTCCCCACGTCTCTCACCGTAGCATTACGCAATTTTAGTCGATTAATTGCTATAATAATTTTTTGTAGTAATTGTTCAATGCTCATACTGTCAGTATACGCAATACATTTAACGTGAAATTAACGTAATTAACGAATTAACGTAAAATTCTAGTGGAGGTAAGACTGAAGATCATGGCAGTCAAGGTATACGGTCATCAGGACAGATCCAGAACTGATAATTTTCATTCAAAAATTCTTATTTCAGCCGAAAAGTACACACTTCAGCTTAAGTTAATTAAGTGCACATACATACTTGAGAAATTTTCAAATTGAGTTTTCTCGAAAATAAAGCCCCATACGAAAAAGTTTTATTCTACATTTTTGACTTACTTTTTTTTTATGTAAAATCATTCTCTTTCTGACTGTACCACCAGTTACCGATTACCCTGAATAATAAACGAAGAAGAACAGAAATCATAATAAAGAATGTGGTCAACAATTATGTGCAAAAATGAATCTAGAGATAAAATTGTATCTTAAACTTGATTTATTTTATTTCTAACTCTACATAAATGATTCCGGTAGCATTCCAAGAATATTGAGAAAGAAGCATATATATAACCCCCTTTTTTCAGATACATTTAAATCTTTGGTATCCTCAATTATTATTCAATTGTTTAAAAATATATTTCAGAAATTTTAATAGCAAATCTTTTTAATAAAACAACCTGTTCTAAGTTTCATATTAACAGTAATTTTTCAGCAATAACACTGGTTTTGAGCAAAGAAAAATATAACACAATGCTGATACTCAGCTTACTCAACAATGAAGTATATACATACATCATTATTAATAATAGAATTAATTTCACATAAAATTTATATTTAGAGAAATATCCTTTTAAAATAAGTATAATTGTTTAAATGAATTTTTATATCTCACGTCACATATTCAAAATGAAAGCAAAAAATTTATATTAGAAGTATACGAAGTATAAGTATAATAATTTCTTAGGTAAGTAGTACCACATCAAGTACCATTTAAAACTAATTTATAAATAATATTTGTTACTATAAGAATCGAGGAATTGTATTTTTCAAATATCAAGAAATATTCATGAGTTTTAATACCATGATCGATAGTTAATGTCGAATCACAACAATTATAATAACACAATGTTAATCGTTTTAAGGATTGGAGCAACAAACAAGCACCGTACATGCTATATTACATTGTATCGTTTAAATTTTCTAATAATTTGATGAGAACAGGTGTTAACATCCTTCCTGTTTCCACATATTGTTATGCTTCGGACTTATGTAATAGCCATTTGTATCGTTCGTAATGTTTTATGTAACATCCTTTTCTCACACAGACAAAACGCGGCGATGCTTACGTGCAGCTAGATTGCTTGAAAGATACCGAAACGTTTTTGTGCATTTTTCAGATCGTACAAAGGTTTTGTGTAAATTCTCGACATTGTCGACAGAGAAAATGAATGAAATGAAAAAAAAAAAAAGTATTTTTTCCATGTGTATAAATATGAACAGCTTAAAAACTACATAAAATGTCAAATAAACCCTAATAAGCTTAAACGATTTGTTTAAAAATAAAATTGAAAAGAATTCCTCTAAATAAGACAGTTCGATTAAGTGGAAATGGAAACATATTTATTCATTTTGTGTGTAATTTTGAAAAATCGCGATTTACGTAATAACTGTAAAAGAAGATTGTAGAATCATGCTAAAAATATTACCACATTCAAATATTTGATCATTTAGCTCGTTAATTACAGACTCCCGATCGATTCGAATGTACAAGTGGAATCAGAGAGTTTTTAGCGAATAAAAACAACAACAGTCATCAGTCAATCATACAATAACAGGTCTATAAAAAAAATGTATCATATGACATAATTTTTGATAATGGTCATTGATAATTAATACAAAGCGATGCGATCCGACGCATTTTTAATAAGTAAGTATTAATAACGTTTTTAAAATTTGTCAACTTCATATTACGCCAATAGAAGGATTTCTAAGGATATAGAAATAGTTTAAAAATGATGTGAAAGCTTTCGTTTAAAGGATTTTAGGAACACAGACATATTTACACAGAATTACTCAGATGAAGTATCTGCTTACTAGCAAAGGAGCGCTCTTCTTATTCAATTTGTGCAACCTCTAAAGACCATATTCGAGGAAGATTACATAATCAATTATTAAATAAGATTTTACAAAAATTAAAGCAACACAAAGTAGCAAAATCTTTCTGGCTAATTAATATTTATACAACTTATATTTTTATATTTTTTTTTACAAAAATAATATCTAAAGTCTACTACTTTTAAATTAATTTACACTGAAAGAAATGTAAGTTAATTACGTACGTGAATAATTATATTTCTCAAAAATACAGAACTTTTGGATAAATTTTTAAAAGAATTAAAATAAGCAATTTAAAATAGTAATTTTTGACACAATGTTGCATGCATATTATAGAAATGAACGAGTTAAACATAACATTACTTACTCTAACATAACTGGCGTTGATGTACTCCGTAAGAATATCATTGTTAACTTTTTGAAGGGATACTCTCGTCTCCGGAAGTGGTATTACGTTCGCGTATCTGTTCTTTATTTCCGCGCCAGTAGGCAGCTCATCTATCTTCGCCGAAACTTGCGGAATACCGGAAAATTCCTCGTCGATAGCATTAACGTCATTACAGAAAGATGAAAGTCCGGCAAAATTCAACGGGTGAGATGGTATGGCACTCTGTAACGGTAACATATGCTTCGTAGAAATATCATTTACAAGATCTTTTACCATAACATTAACAAAGCTAAGCGGAGTTTTAGCGAACGTTTGTCTACCACTTTCACTTTTGTTTTAACATTCTCCATCAGTTTTGGAGTTCGATTAATTCGACGAATCTAAATATTTTATGGTTTGGTAACTTTGAACCAGTGGTACTTAGAGGTATTATTTGTAAAATGTATATTAGGATCATATAACTAAATCCAGATTAAGTATTATCTATTATGTTTTTATTTTCGCAAGAAATTATTCTATCATATAATACATAAATAACAAACTTGTATGTATAGAACTATTAATTTTATACCTGCTTTTATTTATTCGTGAACTGTTACTAAGAGATTGTTAGTGTTTTTAAAGGAATTAAATTTTAATTTACAGTACAGTTCAACTATTCAATATAAACAATATATGAAGATCAGAAACTATTTCCTAGTATGATATACAAAGTGAGTTTATTAATTGGATCAGACTATAACTTTGTTTCTATTGAAGATAGAAGAAAATTGTAAAGGAAAGTTTTACGTTGTTTAACAAGCTCTGTTATCGTGTAGTACGATTTTTTTATAGAAATACACTGGTGCACAAAGAAAGTGTAATTGCATTTAATTTTTAATGGTATTCCATATTTTTGATGCGTCCAGTTTGAAAATCTTCGTTTCGAGGTAAACGTGTTTAAAGCTTTGTAAAAAGTTCTCTATAATATAACGTTTAAATTTTTTCTTACAGTAATTCTTTCTTGCTTAGATCTTCATAAAGTGGTGTGACGACAGCAATTACGTTTTCTGGCAATTCATTTCTGTGAGTATAATTATTCAAATTACGAGTCAGTTTTAACTACTATACTACATCGTTAAAATTTTTGTAACTTCTTCATTTTTGCGAATTTTACTTTAATATTTTTAAAGACTAAAAAAGAATGAAAAGAAGAATTTCCATTTTTTTTTTTTCAATCCATCACAGCGATTTCCTTCTTTTAACACTATTAATTCAAAAGTTATGGCAATTTGAAATTTGCCATATTATTTCATTATTTTAGTGTATTAGCAAATGTCATTGCAGATTTACATTACAAAAAGTGATCAAATGGTCCTCCGCTGGATTCTAAACATTTCTTAATATTTTTATTTATGTTACTTAATAGACGTGTTATGTCTCTTTTCGTAATTTTGGATATTTCTAGTAAAATACGTGGTTGATCTTAAGTATTGCCTTTCAAGTGTTCATATAAAAATGAAAAAAAAAAAAAGTGTAAAGAAAGAAGTTTTTGATGATAAAGTATTACGTATCGGTTGGTATTAGCAATGGATTCGTATTTATAAACTTTGAAATGTGTAGTAGAAAAGTACACAACAATGCATCAGCGAAAATCTGGTGATAGAAATGTAATTAAGGAAACTTAAAACTGCAATAACTTTTGAACTGAAGATTTAAAGCATGAGCACCTTAATATATTTTTGAAAAGAGTGAAAAAGTGCATCGATTAGTATATCTAAAATGATGGGATTTCTTTAAAAAATCAAATGCAATTGCACTTCCCTTGTGCACTGGTGTATTTCTATAAAAAATCGTACTAAACGATAATAGAGCTGGTTAAACAATGTATAATTGTCCTTTACAATTTTCTTCTATTATCGATAGGAACAGCATTATAGTCTGATCCAATTATCATAGTTGACATACTGTGTAGAATGCAAATATACGTAGTATTTTCTGTTTTACAAAGGTGTAATTTTCTAGTAACAAACAATGTATTAATGCTACATTATTACAATACTATTCGATAAAAATTCAATAAGGGCACTACTGAGATACAATTTTGTGTAAGTTACCTGAATAGTAAATTTCTGTTTACAAGAATGTGTTAATCGAATGCTATGAACAGAAGAACATATTTTGCTGGGATGTATTAGAAAGCAAACCATTTTTTATAGATATAGAATATATAAGGCGATAAAATGCTAAGCAATTTATCGTTAAAATAAGAGAAACCATTGTTTCTTTTTATGGAAAAAACGTCATTTAATTGAAACAATACTATGTGAAAATTTTATACATATTTTACATATAACTGCAAAATAATTAATAAAATGTTGCACGCATTCTTTTGTTTATTTGAGGAAAATTTAACAGATTTGAAATCTACTATTTTGCTTGTAAATTCTATACAGTAGACTACCGCATAACGCGAGTTCTTATGACGCAAGTTCCTACATACATATATATTGATTATTAAATTATTTATATATACATATGTATATATATACATCTTAATATTAATATCTATAACTCATTAAATTTAAAATTATTACGCGTCAAAGATATTGCGACTACTGTTTTCGTACAACGCGCCGAATAATAAAACACAGGAATTACCTGCATTTAAGAATTAAATCTGCTTTAGCTGAACATTACATTGTTTTAAAATCTTAAAAAACATAATACATAAATTTGTATAATTACATTTTTATTAAATTACAATGAAATAAAAGATTTTTTGCATACGTTAATAATATATATTTTTTTTAATCAACTGCGTATATATGACATTTATTTTTAAAATACTGTGCTGTTTGATAAAACAAAAAATAAAAGTTGGCATAGCAATAATCATTTCAAGAATGTTACTTTTTTGCGAGAAAAATTCTGGCACAGCATGATTTCCTATAATGCGAATTCGTATAGCGCGTAACATTAATCGCGTTATACGGGAGTTTACTGTATACATAATTATTGTTACAAACATATAATTATTTTATTAAAATTGAATTTCTTTTTTTACTTTTTGTTAATTTTTGTAAAGCTATATTCTACTATTAACTTATTTTAAAGATTTTAAATGGTAATTGAAAGATTACTGAAGTGTTATAAAATAATTAAAAGTACACAATTTGACAAAACCAGTAAACAAAACGCATATTACGAAAAACTCGAAGAAAATTCCAATTATACGAAAGCATATTTCATGTAAGATTCATTTACCTAAAAAATGAATTGGAAACGAAGTTAATTAGCATTTGTCGTTATTACTTAAGATATTTCACATATAATAGGATGACATTTAATTATCATAAATTGCATTTTGGTAGTTATACAGTAGCTCGCGAAAGTATTTGAATCCTTTTAAAACTTTTTTTAAATTGTAACAAACGAGTTTTTTTTTTTTTTTGAGAAGTTAGAAGGATTAGTTTACTATAATGATGTGTAAAAAAATATTTAAGAAAATAGTAATTGGTTGAATTTATGAAGAAAATAATAAAGGTAGCTTTTTATAACTTTTTTATTTGAGCTTGTAATGAAAATTTAAAAAATACGTTTTATAAATCTATACTAATTATATATATGCTAAAAATTTCATAGAAATAGATTAATGCTGATTTGAACTACAAACGACTAAATATAGCGAAAATCAGAGTTTCTCACGATTTTTGGTCTACAACTGCAATAAATCCAAAGTATCTTACATTTTTCAATGCCTGTCATTTGTTTCTGCATTGACTAACTTCGATGAAATTTTCAGCATATATGTAACTGGCATAAATCTACAAAACCTGCTTTAATAGTTTTATTATGAGCTCAGATAAAAGAGTTGCAAAAACGATTTTCGCTAATTTCTTGATAATGCCGACCAATTGTAGCATTTTCAAAATTTTTTGTACACATCATTTAATAAAACAATCCTTCTAACTTAAAAAAAAAAGACTCAAGTCGTTTGGTCCAATTTTAAAAAAAGTTAATCAATTTTGAAAGATGTTCGAATACTTTTGCGAATTATCGTATTTAATGATGCATTAAAAAATATTGAAAATAACATGGACGTATATTTACACACGATTATCTCTAATATTTCTAAGATTCCTCTCTAATATCACTTTATTTCTATAAAATATTTTGTAAGGTTCTTTTATTTAATTGTAGTAAGTTATTCAATTGTAAAGTTATTCTGTTAGTTTATCGACGTTTATATAATTTAACGTTAAAAATGACCATTTAACAATGAATTCCAAATTTATGTAGTTAAATAAATTGATCGAAATGGAAATATAAAATTGTAAAAAACTACTAAAACTTACCGAATCTTCGAAAGTTGGATTCCCGTAACTTCTTTTCGAAGTTCTCGCCACACCTTTGCGCCTGACGCTGTTGTAAGCAGAAACGCTGTCAAGACTGTAAGCATCTAAGGATACTGGACGGCATCGTTCGCCATAGTTGAACCGTGTTTGTCGCTTTCTCATTATAAACTGCAAAGTATTTCAGAGATAAATAACGACCTTTACTTTTGAAATGTCTTGCGAAGAAGAAAGTTTATTCTGTATTTTGCAAATGCGATTTGTGAAGCGTTTGAAAAAAAGAAAATTTCACTGAAAATGCAGAATGTTGATGAAATGTTAATTTTGTTGGCATAATTTCAAGTGATTGTTAGTTATAAATAGAAGCGATTGATTTGATAATGCAACACGACCGTGCAATGAAATGATGTTAATGATAAAAATTCAATAATAGAATACGTGACAAATAATCTTTAATGTTTGTATACAGAAACATTAAAGATGTTTTTTAATCTTAGAAGATTGAAAACACAGTAAGAGCTCGTGAATCGAACTGCGCGCACTGTTTCTTTCCCTAGTGTATGAAGGATGTATAATTGATAATATTGGTAATATGAAAAGTGTGCTACGCTTAAAAAAAAAAAAAAAAAAAGAAGAAATTGGAAAGACAACGCTAGCTGAGATAGCACAACGACAGGTCAGTAATATAATACAGTAACTCTAATTAATATTCGAATAGTCTTTCAATTAGAATAACTTTTTTAAAATCGAGTCAAACGATTTGAGCTTTTTTTTGGAGGGGTTAAAAGGAATGATTTACTTGATGACGTATAAAGAAATTTGTGAGAAAAATGCAACTGATTGGAATTGCGAAAAAAATAGTAAACGTCGCTTTTCACAACTTTTGTATGCGAGCTTGTAATGAAAATTAAGAAAAAAAAAAAAATGCGTTTCATGGATTTATGGTAATTATATATATGCTGAAAATTTCATACAAATCGATTAATGTTTGCTATAAGCTACAAACGGTTAAAAATGATGAAGATCGTAGTTTTCCACGACTTTTAGCCTACAACTGCAATAAAATCGAAGAATTTTACATCTTTTAATACCTGATACCTCTTTGTGCATCAACCAATTTTGATGAAATTTTTAGCATGTACATATATAACTGGTATAAATTTGCAAAACGTATTTTTTTACACTGTTATTACAAACTCAGATAAGAAAGTTGTAAAAAGCCACCTTTACTATTTTCTTCGCGATTCAGATCAATTGCAATTTTTCCAAAAATGGTTGTACACATCATTTAGTAAATTAATCCTTCTATCTCGACAAAAAAATCAAATCGTTTGGTACAATTTACAAAACAAATTATTCTCTTTTAAGTGGTGTTCAAATATTAATGAGAGCCACAGTACATACAAGGTGTGACAAGTAAAGCGTGATTGAGTTGTCTAGCTGATGGATTTGTGTTGCGGATTTCCGACAACGTTATTTTTGAGAAAGCCCTTTTCTCATTTTTGTTATAATAGGCGACCTAAGCCAAAAGCGAGACCCTAGAAATGGCTTCATAGATGCAGAAATTCTGCACGCGTGGGTTACTAGATATTTTCTTCTATACACCCAATAACGAAAGATATGTCATAAACCTGAAGCGTGACGCATCGGCAAATGGGAAACATGGGACCGCTTTTCCGCTGGGCCTGTCTCATCCCATGTGGTCCGCAACCCCGCTTCGCGGATTTTTAGATCTCTATGGTGGATATAGTGCTAGACACTCTAGGAGGACGATTCAAGAGGATGAGACAGTCCAACAATTCGTTGACCTAGTGAACGCCCACTTATTGCAAATAAAATAAGACTAACTTCAACAACCGAGTACTTTTTTGTTTTAACATCGAACCTAATTCGAGATTAAGTGCGGTATGGTCTGCAAACTCACAAACATAGCTATTAATAAGGTGCGAACAGATTGTGACATTAAATCCTGGACAAAGTACGCGACTATATCTTCACTATTTCTTATATTGACATATATGTACGTGCAATAATACTACGCCAACTCGATCTTCAATACGATGAAACGCGGAAAGCTGCGTTAACACTAGGTTTACGGGACGCGTCATTTTGACGCATTTCGAATTTTTTTAGGAAAATTACAAAAACCGTTGGCATTTTTATTTTATCTCATGTACTGACTTTTATCAGTTGAACGAGGTAAATATATATTAAAATCTACTTTCTTCAAAAGTTTTGAAACATTGAATTTCTCTATGTGGTATACCTATTTCTACGGATGTGTGTCAATTTGACGCGATCGTAATGTAAATAAAATTTTTAGTAAATTAGTTTTATCTCTGCAAAAATTACAACAATATATGAATCCACCGACTATACCTCGATCCCGTCATCTCAAATGAAACAAGATAAGCAATAGTACAAAGAACGGAACGCAGAATGTGAATTGCGTCAGAGTGTAAAAACATCTTGGAAGTTGTAGTTGCTATTAGTTCGAGTATCTTTTAGCTGAAAAATAAAATACTATTTTTTGAATTAGTAATATTATTGTGAAACTCAATTTTATACTATTTTGACAAAAAGCCCTTCTTTATCATCTAAATATGTCTAGAAAAGGAAATAAAATTTTGAAAAACATAGTCAGTATTTGTGAGGAGTGTTTTGGCTCTGATTGACCATTTGTGTAAAAGATGCGCGGAATGAATGTAGAATATTGAAGTAATGTACTAAAATATTATTGAAAAATAAAAACTTTCTATAAATATATATCTCATATTTTCATTTTTTTACTTGTAGTGTTTAATTATATTGCTTTCTAAGTGGTTGTTTTTCTTTAAATATATGTATTCGTTCATGCGTCAAATTGACGCGTGTTCGTAGAGATACAAATTCTAAAAAATTTAAATAAATTAAGAATTTTGTAGGTATATAAGAAATGTCCGTAAACCTAGTGTTAACGTGGATATTATCGAAAGTATTGGTGATACAAAAGATGTTATTAAGGAAAGCTAAAGTACTCTAGAAGGCACAGTATTTTATGTAATTGAATATTTTATATACGAAGGGATCAAGGAAACTTCAAGGTCATCACTTTTTTTTTAAATCGAAATACATACTTTTTAATACACTTAAATACATATAATCCACATTAACACTACCGCTCGTGGCTGAACTTACTACGCTTTTTCGATTGAGACGTTAATATTATATATCGTTAGAACAGTTTCGATTTTAGCTATTGCTCGATAAAGAAAAAAAAATGAAAAATAGTAAATAGCAAATAAATCGTTAACGTGATCACTAACAACAGAAAGCTGATTAATGAGCTCCTGACTGGTAAAGATTGGACGCAAAAAGCAAATTGATAGGCTTTTGATAGATAAAGTATTAAGATGAATTCAATGATTAAAGTTACTTAAGATCAATCAAGGTCACATGTAAAGAAAAAGTTGTTATATCTTTCCAGTTGGATTTATTTCTAATATTCCAATGTTTCTTTCTTATAATCAATTGTGTAGACGTTCGAAATATTGGCATCTCAGTTACAAAAATTTCGAGAAAGAGTCTAATAGGAATTGAAAAAAAAAAAAAAAATAGAAAAATAAAAACAAATAAAAAATAAGACAATCGCGAAATGACCAAGCATCCGTTCAAATGATTGTGTTCCGTACCGAACATTTGCTCTATTCGGGATTGAGCCTTTCCCTTTTATTTTTTATTTAATGTTCTAAAGATATTGTAAGACGGGCCTGAAGAATCCGCGACCCATAGGATTAGCCGGGGCCGTCATTAAGCGCGTACCCTCGGTAACTTCATACCCAAACAACCACCAGAACTCCGTTTACTATCCATTGTCCGACTTTCTAATTACAAACTATTGCTTTCTTTCTCTAATGTCCGATCTCCTCTTTTTCCGGAATTTCCCAATCCTGACACCTCATCCTTCTACCACCACTTCCTACCACCACTTTCTACCACCACCTTCTACTATCCTTTTTAACCCTCTCTCCATCTTCTTGAGAAACACCCTACGACCAATAATAATTTTCTTATTCTCCCATTTTTTCACTTCCAACTTTAACTCCGCCCTCAGTAACTGAGATGCGTGTCTTCCTCCGATTTTCCGATCAGTATTCATTCCGAACGCTAACCGCGAACCAGAAAAATATAGAATCAGTCCGAGCACTGAACGTTAACCAACCAAGTATCATCAGTCCGAGCACTGAACGTATAATCAAGTTTTTATATAATAACGTTGGAGAAAGGGTACTCCGGGATCACTTCAGGTCTCGTTAGAAAACAGTCCGAATATTCCTCGTAGTCTAAATTTGCAACACACCGCAAATCGACGCGAGCACACGACAGATTGTAAATAAGAAACATTATAATATTAGAAATAGATACAGTTGAAAAGATGTAAGGACTTTTTCCTTACTTGTAAGCTTAATTGATCTTGAGTAACTTTAATCGTTGAATTCATCTTGATGTGGTTAATACTTATATGTATAAAAAAAAAAATATATATACAATTCCCTGTAAAGAAAAAGTGATGACCTAGAAAATATCCTTGATCCTTTCATGTACAAAAAATTCAACTACATGAAAAATTGTTTTCTAAATCTTTAGATTTTCTTTACATTTTTTTATATCATCAATATTTTTGATATTATCGAACTGTCATTCTTCACATCCCTCACCCTGTACAACGAACAGAAATATTACGGGTTCGAACTTAGCGTTTAAAACCTTTTTACGAAAATTTTCAGTGATGTTAAGCTGGAAAAATATCCTTTATCGTTTTAAGTCATTGAATCTTTTATATTGATTTTGTTATAAACTCTTATTCTAATATATCAACTGCCCCTACATACTTTGGGTAGTGTATGAAGAAGAACGTTTTTCTTCGCCTTCTTCTTGCTGGAAGTAGCTAAGACGCAGTACACGAAAATACAATACATGCTAATTGATGTGTAATCGAGCTTGACTGCCTTGCATTTCGAAAGTGTCCCTGAAAGGTAATGGTTCATGGAAACATTGTAGTTAATTGTGTATATAATTACCTCGCTTGCTAGTCTGATGGGAGATCAACTGTAGTCAACCTCAGTATTAAGTTCTCCAAACATTAACGAGACTTTTTCTTTTTTTCAAGTATAAAATATAAAATTTCAGGCTGCAGCATATTGTGCAAAAGAGAACAGCCATTGCATACTACAGTATTTATTCTTATTTAGTAGCATAATTCATTATAAAATAAAGTTTCTAACGAAAAAGAGGACCTAATAGATCGAAATTTTAACAAGATTACATAAATAATTTAATGAAAAGTGTTCGCTAAGATTTCGTATCTTTGAATGGTGCAAAATGACGGTGAAAACGGGCCACACGTTCATTAACCCAGAACTTCGATCGATTCACGGAATGTTGTGTAGAGTAACTATGTTGTACAAGACAAAAGGAGAATTAAACTAGAAGAAATTTCTCAGATAACAACGGTCCGAAATGGTACAGATTTCTACGAAATTAATTTACTTTTGATTTTTTGAAATTTAGAAGAGCCAAAACAATTTATTATTGTACAAGTCACTACTCAACCGCAAAGTTTTCTAAAATCCGTAGTCATTATTAGACTGGAAATGTTTCTGAAATTACAACATATTAAAATATGTAGAATACTTGCATAATATGAAATACAATTTTATTGACTGTACTGTGGTACATTTAAGAGATTCTGAAGTTACTGTTATGTATTTTGCATATTTTTATGTTATAATACTATGAATATCCGCAGTTTAGTTACTACAGACGAGATTTGTGATCAGCACTTCAATTCTCGAGTATCAATAAACTAGTAAAAAATATCATTATTCAATATGTTTTGATATTGGAAGAAAAAAATTTGTTTGTTAATAGAAGGAATGATAATAACTCTAAATTATTATTTAGCATTTTTTACCAAATAAATTAAGTAAACCTGGAAGTGTTGGAAAATCTAATAAATAAGTTATTCCCTTTAAAATATTGCAATGTTACATAGAAGGTAAACAAAAATTGAAAAATAACAGAATTGCCGAAATAACAATTCAAACACTGATCATATTCGTAAATATCGTTCATTTGATTGAAATAATGCTCCTTCAGCATCAATACAAACCTGGACATGATCAAACCAATGAATTCATATATTTCTGGAGATCTGTTTTGGGAGTCGCCTTGAGTACCACTTTGTTCCTCTTCAAAAGAAACCAGTTCCTTGCTTGATAATGTATCTGCCCATGATACCCCGATCGTATGTGAATTTTTGCCCATAAAAAGAAAAAATACCAATGTTTAACCCCATTCATTTATTCACTTGATTTGATTTCCTGTAATATTTTTTTATTTTCAAGACTTGCTACAACGACACTTTAACCATACACGTAACCGTGACAAGAGTACTCAAAGTAATTCTCAAAGCAAAACTCCAGAAATCTATTTGTTCATTAATTTGATCAATGCCGAAGAAATACAGTTTGAATAAAATGTACAATTTTTACAAGTACGATTAGTATTTTAATTATTAAATTGACAATTTCCTTATTTTTCAGACAGACTGTGTATGTATAGCCTAGCAACTGTTATTTATATGTCACATATAAATAACATTATATTGTATAACTTTTATATATATATATAAAAGATGGTATATATTAATAATATATCTTTAATAAAAAGAGAGTATTTGTGCGAAATGGGTCTAAGAAATTAATTTTTTATTTATTTTCTGTTAGTGCAAAGATTTTAAAGTATTTTGCTGAAAATTTTTGAGAAATTAAAGTATCAATAAAGTTACACAGGATTCACGTGTGCAGCATATAATTTACGGAAAACTTCAAATGTGTTTTTCTTGAAATCACATTTTTGAAACTAGTTGAGATGACTTCTCAGAATCTAATTAACCGATTAACCTTAAATATACATATATACATATGTGCACCATAAGCCAAAATTCGTGATACAAATAAGGTCATGTAAGAGAAATAGTATGGCTCAAAATAAGACGAAAATCAAGAATAACAAAGTTGCGTTGAAAGCTTTCTTTTCGAAAAAAAATGCATTTCAAAATGAATTTGATTATACAAGTGAATGTAATAAGTGATCAATAAAATTTAGTTTGTTATGTAACGACCAGCTATAGAACAAACAAGTGGAAACATTTGTCCTGCATGTGAGAATATGTACACCTTTTATACACCTCTTTCTATTGTCTCTACTAGAATTATAAAAATAGTAACAATATTTCTATATCTTACAAAAGACAAATCTAGATAAATTTTATTTAAAATGAAATTATTCTTTTAATTGTACGTCATTTTTCTATTCTATTTCAACGAATGAGGATTATAAAGATGATAAAAGTAACACTACTGATCAAAATAAAAATATAGGGTTTTTCAATAAGAGCGATAGAACTTTAAATTGAAATGAAACAAAACGTATGGACGATAATCCAGTACTCACTGTTTTATTTTAAAGTACATTCAGTGGCATTATATATTAAATCACCATCATACAGGTGACCACGATGATTGCGTGTGATGGAGTGAATACGATAAATCTAATTTTCGATGGCCCTGGCACATAATCAGGTCCTATCTCACCGATAACACGAATAATATTTGCTTTAAGATCATCAACAGCTCGTGGGTTGTTGGAATAAACAAGAGACTTAACGTGGCCCCATAAGAGAAAGTCTAATGGCGTCAAGTTGCAAGATCTTGATGGTCAATTGACAGTCGCATTTCTCGATATAATTCTATCGTTGAACTTAGATTTGAATAAAGCGATAATTGCAGCAGAAGTATGGCATATGGCACCATCTTGTGGTAATTACATTTTAGACAAATCAAATCGGTCTAATTCATGACAAAGGAAAGATGAAAACATCGAATGGTAATGCTCAGTTACAGTTCTGCATTTTCAAAAAAAAAAATAGGGACTAATGACTCCACTAGCAGAAAAACCACACCAAACAGTAACTTTCTTTGGGTACAATGATCGCTCGACTACTGATTGAAGATCAGCATTTCCCCCAATTTGGCAATTGTATTTATTGACAAAGCTATTCGTCCAAAAGTGAGATTCATCACTGAAGAGAATTTGAAAGAGAATTGAACCAGAATTGAACAAGAACTTTAACAATAAATTTAAATAATTTAAATGCGTTGAGCAACTATGTATCTGTCTATGATGACATGTCAGGAACTACTGGGTACAAATATCACGTCTCTCTGACAATTAAACGACAAACATGGTGGCTGTAACAATTTAAAGATCTATTGGAAGACCCTATAGTTACTTTTCTTTCTCGTGATTACAATGAATGTAATCATGTCATCTGTGAAGAAGAAATTTTTGGAAGCGACTGTACATTAATACATCTACTTTAGTCAATATTTCTCACTATTTAATATAATGATATAAAAATATTAGTAAAATATTAGTAAGTTAATGTACAAAACAAAAATTATGTAGACCTTTCAATATAGAAGAAAAGAATTCATAAAAACTGTCCAATTTGCGTATACTTTCGAATGCCTCCTTAAGTCGTAATTGAAATTTAAATATTTTATAACATTGTAACATCGCACTGTTATTTTTACTGTTTGTATTATTTTAACCAATTAAATTTACAGTATCTTTCAGTATCTATTCCTTTGTTGCGTTTTACAAGCTTGAGTGAAATTTTATTTAATGGGAGCCCTTCTTTCCATGATAGTCATAATTTAAAAGAATTCACTACATGTTATATTTACTACTCCAATATATATACCAATTACTAATATAAAGCAGTGAGATCTTTATTAATATCCCTAGTGATTACTAGTATTAGCCACTTTCGTTAACGATTAATCGTAATTCTAAAATTCTTATCCATAAAACCTAACCTAACCTAACCATAACCACTCTATAATCCCAATTTGGTGACATATGATTATCATAGTTTTAATAACTTAGACGTTGAAAGAGTAACTCTAACCGTATTTGAAGATTAATTTCTCTAAGGGAGGCATGAACAACTAGACATTAAGAAAAAAACATGCATTCAATTCCACGGAAAATGTTTTGTGTTGTAAATTTATTTACCATTTACGTTTGTACTAAAACATATATTTAAATATTCAATCAAATTTGAACGATCTAGCACGCAGAATGTGTTCAGCGGTACATGGTTATAGCCATCTTTAATATTGAAAACAATAGAAAGTTTAAATATAGTTTAGTTCCTTTTATCTTAGCTGTAGTTTTAATCTTTAATCTTGTGCATTTTTTCACAATTTGTAAAATCAAATTGTCCTTCAATTACTCTGCGTACATTCTGCAATAATGTTATCTGTTGATCGATTAGCAGTCAGGTAGACAAAAGCAATAGAATGTTAGTTAATCCTTGATCGACGGTGCCTAGGTCTACTCGGATCCGAGCATTAAGAAAAGAAAGTTTTTCGTATAGTATTGAGAAAATAATAAACGGAGATAAAGAGTCATCTAGGATGTGCAAAGTTGGGTCCAAACTCGGTCCAAACGGACCCAAGTATAGTTTCTCGTGCGATCGATCGAACCATTCGTGGTCTGAGTGTTAATAGTCATCATTGATTTATTTGCTTGATAGTTTCCGATAGCAGGGATAAGGTTACGATATGTCAATTATAAATACGCATTTTACTTCCTAATGGCGTTTTTAATAGCAATACACGATATTTGACAAGAAAACCTTTTCATAGGGGTTCAGAAACTTTGTAATCCGTATAGTAAACTTGATACGGTACGTGCAAATATAGTAAAGTTTGAAAACTATAAACCATGTGACTCCCGAGTTAAATAGCATTAATTAGAATTAACAAAAGCCAAATTTTTCAGAAAATAATTTCAAAGTAAAAGTGTATAACAACTAATAATTAAAATTGAATGTAACTCATATTTTGAAATTGGGAAATTCTTCAAGTAGATAACAGCTATCTTTTCTATTAATTCACGATATTTTTTTCTATCAGAAACAAATAATGTGTCTATACATCATGTTACGAGCTATGTTTCAGCTATCGAAACACGCGTGCAGTAAATACACGAGAAGAAAACTAATAAAGCAGTGAATGCTGTTTGATGTAATAGCTGATTCAAGGTCATGCATTATGTCTTTTGTTAAAGGTAAGCGTCGCGGAAGTTTTTGAAGGATTTCACACCCAATCAAAGTGAAGTCTCTTGAACGTGACATTCAAATGCGTACTTGCGTTTTTTCCTCTTCGGACAACGAGGAGATAACGAATTGTTTAATAGTGCGTCGTTCGCTATGACGATACCAATGATGATCATGATGATGGTGATAATGATGATGACGATGATGATGACGATGACGATGCAAATTGAAGGATGTTGCTTTTACTATTTTGTTTTCGATGAATTAGGAATATATTCGTATTAATTTCTCATATTATCGCAATTAATGTTTTCATCCTTTTGTATTATATATGTGTGTGTGTTATTTATTATTGTCGCCAATTATATCAATCAATGTGACCAATTACTTGTTACTAATTTTCAGATGAAGTGTCTTAAATTTTGTTATAGTGTTAATTAAAAATTCTCTTCACTCACTTATTTGCACAAAACTGTCAATAAATATGGAGAAATAAATTATTTACATTCTATTATTTTGGTCTTATTTATCATACAACTAAGAAGCTTTAATCTATAAACGTACGTATTTTATAAATGTATGTATACTATTATATTTTATTTATTTAATCAGTAGGGAGAAAAATATAAATTTGATTTAAAAAAGCAGATATCTTACTGCAGAATTTTATAAGGTTTTTACAAAACTTTGCGATTTTACCCGGAAAAAGTAAGACAACACAACACATAAATACATTTACTTATTAATGATTGTTACGTACACTGGAAGTGAATCACAAGTGTGGACGGATGAATATGTAACACATCGCGCGAAACGAGCACAATGCAAACACGATGAGGCCTTTCAGAGAGCATAGATTTTTGCAGACCTGCGCAACTGAATCTCATTTCATTAGTCCCCTCAACAATAAACAATTTCTTTTGATGTCTGGAGTGCAGGCCAATAAGCATGCAATAAATCACAACATACTGTCGCGTTTCTTCGTTTACGAATAATGGAACATGTTATAAAAGCAGCATTTATAAGTGAAGCGTTTTAAGGTAAATGTACAAATAATGTCTTGTTTCGTTTCCATAAATAGAAGTTTCACTCATTCAAAAGTGCTGGTAGTAACAGAAATGTTTAAGAAAGCGAAATTAAGAAAGCGATTTTAACTTATTAAATGAATATCAGTTAACCTGTTGTTTAAATGATCAATATTTAGAATACAATAATTTATTTATTCAAGAATTTCTCATGTTTCGTCGAGTACACATTTATTTATTACTAATAATATAATTACTTTGTATAATTTTTCATTTCGTATGTACTGTTCACAATATTTTTACTGGAAAAAATATATACTTTTAAACCCTTGAATCTTCAAATGTTTTTATAACTAGCTTTTTCATCTTTTTCTTAAAGGGCAATTTTGTTATTTTCTGTTATGTATAATAGAAAATATAAATTATGCAATTCGTTATAATTGCTACGTAATGTAAATGTTCCAACATTTTCATAGTACGTTGAAATGATAATTAATAAGAAAGAATATTTATTCCTGCATAATAAAATTTATAATATTGTTAGCAGTAAGGTTTAGAAAAGTTGTGTCGACGAAATGAATTATATTCATTGGTAACCAATTAGATAACATATACAGGCAATATTAAGTAATGCAAATAATTAACAAGAATGTTTTTGTTTCGATTTCTGTGTTAGCTGCTGGTAAGAGATTTATTGAAATTATTTTGCAAGGGAAAACAGCTTTTTACAATTTTCAAATGCTGGCGAATATTTAAAAAATGAGACATAAATTTAAAGTATATTTCATGATGATATTAATGATATTCGATGAATCGAAAAAAGAAAGTAGTGGAAGAAAATCTTACCAGAAGGCCAGCCAAAAGAACCAGACAAACGAAGGCGATCGACGAAACCACGACGACTGCTATCGCGTTTCCAGAATCCGAAATTGTTTCCTGTACCAGAAGAAATCTGTGTATCTGAAAAGAATGGTTCAGTCGGCGGAATACGTTAACTAAATTATAACACCCTCCCCCTCCCCCCCAATTCCATTTGATCGTGAACAAATTTTGCTCAGTTTAACTGACAAAGTAAATGCTAGTTGTTACATTTTTATACGTGTAAATGAAACGAGGAAATTAAAACTCATAAAGTTGCTACTTTAAACCAGGATTATAAAGCTTTCGCGCCTTACGCCGTTTACGTAATAAAGACGTAAGCATCTGTAAAATTAAAATTCACAACCTACATTATGCACGAGCTTTAGTTTTAAATTTATTCAAATTTTTAAATGTTTTTGAAAGTTATTAAAATTTCATTCATAGAATGAGAAAACAATTCATTAAATATTACTGTACTGAAGATCAGTTAGAAACATGTTTATGCAATTACTTTAAGAATATTCTATCCAAATTTGAAAGAAATCTGTCAATTAATTCCTAAACTATAATGGCTACTATATTAAAGTATCCAAAAAAACGCAATTTTTGAAGGTAGCAATTATGACTGCATTAATTTTCTCAAACTTACAGAACTCAAGTGATTTTTAAAGCACCGACTTCAAATTTTCAGGATATATGCTCAAAGCTCCAAACTTGTTAAGTATGTAAAAATCAAGAAATCGATTTATCTTTTACTTTTCTAGTTGTATGAATTATATTACAAATACGTGATGTCAGCCAATAAACACTGGCAGAATGAAAACTGGCAACGGTCGCCAGTGTTGAGTATGCAAAATTATTTAGTAACATCTGATTAAATTCACAGCTTTATGAGTACATTTTTACACGATTACAATACTATATATGTATAACACAAGCGAAAGAAGGTCGCAAAAAAAAAAAAATTAAAACTTTCAACAATTTTTTGAATTGAAAATCCATATCGTTCATAGTTTTTTGTTATTATGACTAACTTACTGTAACTGGGAAGTTCACACGATCTCGCAGATCTTCGTACAGACTGGGCAAAAATTTTGTCATGGTACTGTCAAACTTTCCATTTTCGTCAACAACGTAAACCAGTATCGATGTTAGCGGCACATCTAACGAAGGTGGAGTAGAACTCAAAGATTCCTGGCATGGATCTTGTTGCAACATAATTTGCTTAACAGAAACCGACCTGAAACGGAAAGCATATCAACATATCACTATCTGCTGAGATGTTAAGAGAAAATTATACATATATCAACCTGAAGCTAAAACAAAATGCTCGAGGCTACGTGTAACTGGCTTGTTCTGAATGTGAGATTCTGTTATATTCGCAATATCGTATGAATAAAACTGCTCTATATCAAGATACGTAATTAGACATTTAACTTTAATAAGAAATTAATTTCATACTAACTAACCGCAAAGTTTTTTAAGTTTATATACCGCGCTTTATTTATTAGTAGATTTCACAGTAAGTAACAAGTACACATAATGTATATCTATTTCACTTATTTTTTGAACAGTAAAACATGATTTTTGGTTATTGCCTCGGGCCCCGAAAACTCTAGGAGCGACTCTGATTACCATACTGAAGATTTGTACCTGTTGTGTTAACCTTTGCCATCAAAGAGATCATAAAAAATATGTAATATAATACAATTTCCCGAATATTATGTATAGAAATCAGTTGTGCCCCCGAAGGGAATCGACAGGTATAAAATGTGCGTATAATTCCAACCGTAACAATATCTTTTGCACGAATGAAATTAAAAATTCCAATCTACCCGTATTCTTTGTTTAGAACTGTAGTTTACATATGTGAAATTTGATAAAAATAGTCCAACATTTAACCTGTGGGTTCGTCGCTTCTCAAACCACACACCAATCGTAAGCGTGTAATATTGTGTTGAACAAGATTTATTCGTCTTTACAGAGTTCGCTGGTAAATGTTTAGTTTAACTCGAGTACTGAGTTTCCTCAGTTCGCTGTTCTGAACTACCTGTTTTTACCTTTTTTCGGGCGTCCTTATATACGCCCTTTTTCCGGGCGCGGACCGTGAAGAGTGCCCTTTCAATATATGCATCAGGTAACTAATATATTAATTGTGCTTGCACCCTATTGGTGCGTGCTAATGTTGTTTGCTATTGACGCGGATTTAGGTATAACTTAGTCTCTATTGGCGCGCACTAGTTGTACGCTACAAACCCCAAAAAATTGCAAAAAATGTTAATTTTTAACATATTTTTTAAATAAACTAATTTTTCAAAAATCTGCTTACGCCATATTATTGGCCTTCTAAAACAGCACAATTCGCATTTCGAATTTCTTGCCTACAGCTAATAGTTTCCGAGATATTTGTAAAAATAGCTTTTTCTACCCCACATTTAAGGGCTGTTTTCACCTCTTTAGAGTGGATATTCGCACACAAAATAAAATACCTGTCAAATATTTTTTCAAGTTCTACAACATATAAAAGTTTCATCGAAATCGGCATGTAACGTTTGGGTGATGTCCCTTGTTAGTTTCGAATTATTAAGCATAATATTTTGGAAATTTAAAATATAGGGTTTTCCAATAAACGTAATAGAACTTTGAATTGAAATCAAAAAAAAAGTACGGATGATAAGCTGGTACTTAGATATTCAATGGCATTGTACACGAAATACAATAACATATAAGTGACCATGATTACATTTGGTGGAATGAATACGATAAATCTAATTTTCGATGGCCCTGGCACATAATCAGGTCCTATCTCACCGATAACACGAATAATATTTGCTTTAAGATCATCAACAGCTCGTGGGTTGTTGGAATAAACAAGAGACTTAACGTGGCCCCATAAGAGAAAGTCTAATGGCGTCAAGTTGCAAGATCTTGATGGTCAATTGACAGTCGCATTTCTCGATATAATTCTATCGTTGAACTTCGATTTGAATAAAGTGATAATTGTAGCAGAAGTGTGGCATATGGCACCATCTTGTTATAATTACATTTTAGACAAATCAAATCGGTCTAATTCATGACAAAGGAAAGATGAAAACATCGAATGGTAATGCTCAGTTACAGTTCTGCATTTTCAAAAAAAAAAATAGGGACTAATGACTCCACTAGCAGAAAAACCACACCAAACAGTAACTTTCTTTGGGTACAATGATCGCTCGACTACTGATTGAAGATCAGCATTTCCCCCAATTTGACAAATGTATTTATTGATAAAGCCATTCGTCCAAAAATGAGCTTGATCATTGAAGATGGTTTTTGTGACGAAAATTGGAGTTATCGTATTCACTCTACCAAACGCAACCCTAGAGGCCATTTATATGGTACTGTATTTCATGTATAATGCTATTTAATGTACGTTAAAAGAAAGCAGTATATATTAGATTATCTTCTATACTTTTTATTTTATTTCAATTTAAAGTTTTGTCGCTCGTATTGGAACACCAAATAATTGCTTCTCTTGGATTATTTTTCAAGGAAATGCGTTTAAAAATACGATACCTATACTAAGTTAGAAATTATAGTAGGATACTACTTACTTGTTCAACCCAGATGATAAAATTTCTGCAAGAGTCAGCTTCAATTTGTCCATTTGTGGGCATATATCGCTCCAACTACCTTTCATGTCAATACGAACTAAAGATGTAATCTCCTCTTGAGTCGGTGATACTTTATTGTCATTCGTCTTTTCCGTCAGTACGTCAGAAGAAGCTGGAGTGCTCATGGTACTCGAAATCGGAAGCTTTGGTCGCATATTGTTTGGAACAAACGAGCCGGAAGTAGTCACTGGCGTGGCATCTGTTGCGTTCGTATTCAACGTTGACGTGAATTCCACAGATGATTCGGTAATGTTCAATATGAAATGGGAATCTTTGGAATCCGATGAATACATCTGTTCCGTTCGACTCGTCGACGTTGTACCTTCTTCCCCGCTTGTAGTAGTCCAGTAATTCGTTACGTCCACCATTTTTTTAATTTCACCATCTGTACTAAAAGTTTGCTCGGTTTCTTTCTCGATAACACTTGATTCAGTTGTAAATTCATCGTTGAATTGTGTCGTCGGATTTGGAATCCACGTAGGATCAATTGTCTGGTCAGTTACTGGAATACTCGCTACTTTTTCGTCAACCTCTATCACTTCTATTTCATCAGTCGAAGATGAATTATCCGTTGCTATCTCGCTACTTATTGTGGTGGTTTCGTATGATGCGCTTTTTGTTGACAAATTATCAATCATTGATAGTTCAGAAGGTGTCTCGGTAGTATTGCGACCTGTTTCAGAAAGAACGGTTGATTCGGAAAGACCAACGAACTCGTACTCGATACTGGTTGTGGTAGGTACGAAACTTTCTTCCGAAATGGAAGTGGTGCTCATACCTCCAAGAATTTCACTAGTTCCATTTCTATCAGAGTCTCTGGGAAATTCGGAAACATTCTCTGTAGAAGTTTCTTCGATGATAGTGGTAATGGTGGTGGGTAACACAGTTGCAGTCTCGGTCAGTTTCGCGGTGGTGGTCTCTAGGGAAGAAATGAGCTGGGTCGTGGACTTTTCCCTGTCGGAAAAAGTTTCTTTGATCAACGGATATTCCGTGGAACGTTCTGTGGCGTTTAGAGTAGAACGAATCAACAGAGAACCTTCGGCATTCGTTTGTACGTCGGCGTTCGAAAGTATTTTGTGGTTCATCCGCGGTTCTGTGGACTCTGTTGATAAAGAGGTAGGCGTTGTTGGATACGCAGTTTCATGGAAAGATGCCGCGTAAGTCTGTTTATCGTCGCTTTCCGGCTTCAAACTAACTTCCGTTATTCCATTTCCAGTCACATCGAAGTTCCCTTTCCCGGTAATCGCTTTGCGGTTTTCGCTCCAACGGGAGGCGTCATTTCCTGCATTTGTTGACTTTTTCTCAGCGGAACTCTGAGTAATAATCTCCTTTCCAGCGTTCGATTCTGTCCAATTTGTTGATCTAGGTCTTTCCAATAATAGCAAGGACACGGTTGTCATTGGAACGGACGAACGATCTTCCGTGCTTGAAACAGTCGATGATTCGTTGCTTATTTTCTCGTAATAAGTCGGTTTAAACTGCTGAATGCTATTCTCTAATACATCTGACGCTTCTGTGACTATGAACTTTTCCGCTGATTGACCCTTTCCGATCGTGTTTTCCAACGCAGAAGTATCTTCCGTCGTAAACTCTACTTGGTTACTGATATTACGAAGTTCTTCTGTAACACTAGATTTTACGTAAGGATAGGGTTTTGGCTCTACGAGTTTGTCAGTTATGTTCTTATGTAAGAATGAAACATCGAGCTTCGAGTCTATCGTGGGTTTCGTCTCTAAATTCAGAAATTCGTTCACTCCCGAGAAAGCGATAGTTCTTCCTCTTGGAAAAGGACTCGAGGACACTCGAGCCGTTCTTTCAGTTGTAATCTGTAGAACCGCTTCTTGTTTATTCTCCTCGCTTGTTTTTTCCTGTTGTTCGATCTCATCGATAATTTCGCTAGACTTCGTGGAATTGCGAAACAAAGCTTCGTGCTCGTTCTTCGATTTTTCATTATCTTCGTTTACTAGTTCTGCACCCTTCTGCGTCGCATTTTGGGATTGTTTCTGGATGATTCGTTGAATCACAGGATGAGTTACTTTCTCGACGACCTCTACCTCCTCTTTGGGATCACGTGACTCATGACTACTCACGACGCTCCCATTGAAGATAATGTCGGTGGTGCTCTCGAAAGATCTTGAATGATTTGCAGAGCTAGCTCCGAGGTCCCTCTCCGTCGAGGTTTTATAACGGTGGCTGTAATTCACGTACGTGTCGTTGATTAACGAGATAGATCTGTTATTCTCCTTATTCTCATCCGCTTCATTCAAGTATGGGACTTCAGAGTTCTTCGGGGAATTGAAATTTTCGATTTTTCCCATCTTCTCCTTCAACTCTTCCGGAACTTTCTGTGCGATTGGATCGTTCTTATCATTATTTATTTCCAATTTCAAACTAGTGTTTGGATTTATTTGATCTGAGTATGTTTCAACTTCTGGTTTTACATCAGCTCCGCGTTTCTCTTTCAATTCCATGCTATCCTCCAACGTTTTTGCGGTTTTGTTCGGTTCCAGTCTCGCAGTATCCTCTATTCGTTGGGCATGAATAGTTTTATTCTTCTTTTCGTCGAATTTTGACTCTTCTAACGCTGGCTTCGTGGTTGCTGTGGTTAAACCATTCGTTCTGGACAGTCTGTAAAAGTCTTCGGACATTGTTTTCGTGCTAGAACTCTTTCCAGATGTACCGTAAGCGTTCTCCTCCAGCTTAGATCCTCCGTTAATCGAATCCGTGGTCGATAACCTGTCAACTTGCTCCTGTGACCTAATTCCTTGTGACTCAGTTTCCTCGTCGATTGGCATCGCCACTTTCTCCTTATCCTCTTCTCTGGCATCTTCGATAAGTTCATCGTGCAGTGCTGCTGTTTCGAAACCTCTTTTGCTCAAGTTATACGAATCGACGCTGTCGATTTTTCTTTCCGTCGGACTGAAATCCGTCTCGTCTTCCGACAGTACTTTATTTAGTACCGTTTTGTTCTTTTCAGATAATGACTTCTCGAATACCGCGCTCGATGATGAGTCTTTTGCCGTATCTGCGATGACATTATTGAAGAGTAGCAAGAAGACTGAAACATAGTTGTTATTGCAAATTTAGTTTTGAAATTATTGATATTTATAAAAAGGTTCATAATATGTAAATAGTTTCAAGTAGTACTGATATTTCGCTTCTTATCATATATTATAATTTTAACTTTAAAATGTTTAAATATATCTAGAACATTGGGATTGCCGTAATTCGAGTAATTATATAATTGCAAATGTATTTGATACTTTCGCTTTTGTATTATAACGCATGCGTACTTATACTTCGATGTTTTCTTAATAATACGAATATTATATAATAAGTTAAATTATTATGTAAAATACACTAATAAGGGAATTTTGATATCTCGAGAAGGAAGTTGGTAGAAAATAGTCAAAATCTGAGTAACTGGCATCTAAAATATTAATAAGGTGTCATTCTGTAAATGGGAAAATATAATGGGAAAGTCATAAAAAAATAAACGAAGTGAGAAGTGCACAGGACGAAATATTTAGAATCGTTGCATTTAAAAAGTCATAGCTTTAAAACGAATACATGAAATGTAAAAATTCAAACATGATTATATAACTAAAGGTTGATGTTTATATTGCACATATAAAAAGTGTCAAAAATATAATAATGATCAATTATAGAATGCAATAAATTAAGGTAACAGACAGTAATGTACAGGAAATATGTTTTGAATTATACTACAACTTACTTATATAACAATATAGAACGTGTTTCATTTTCTAAACACTTTTGTATTCTTAATTATTAACTGTGGATTTTTATGCAATTTATAGCACATTTAAAGATGCAAATTTGCACTGAATGCATGTAACATAAAAATTTACAAAATACCCAAATTACATTGCTTTTTATAATACCTGGTAGCTGAAATAATTTTCTACAGAAGTTCTATCATTTTTTACTACACAGACAAAAATATGAATTTGCATAAAAATTCGCATTCTATTATTAACAATTGTGTCGTTATTATACTGACATCGTATAGAAATCTACAATTGTGTTATACTTTGATATAGCTAATTCTTCAATTTGTGGTATTTATGTAGCTGTTGCTTAATATGTTTTTCACTTTTATTACCATAGATCGTAGTTTCGCGTTTTATATGACACGTAGACTTTTTGATCAAGCATGTCACTACGCACAAACTTCTGTTCACCGGATAACCTTTCAATTACCCTGAGTTATATTTCATTTCGAAATGTGTGACAGGAGATTCATCTTTCGATGATTCAACCATAACCAATATCAACAAGATCAACGTATCAACGACGATCACGTGTGATCATCAACTGGGGAGTGAATGCGGATAAACGCTGACTGGTTTTCATAGCGAACCAAATAAAAATGATCGGAGCGTAGATGAAGCTTTTAATGGATCTAAAAACCGGTTGGTCAGGTCAATTACTCAGTCAGCTTCGAGAAGCGACGAGCTCGATTCATGATATAGTTTACCACGTACTCTGTACTGCGAAGGACATCAAACTGCGTATGTTTGTCTTTCTTTGAATGTTAAGCAGGCCTCGGTATTACGTGGAAGATTCGAATACGTGATTTCTGTTTGTACAGATAAATTGCGTGAAAAAAATTCATTGATGTTTTGAGCGTTCTTTTATCACTTCGTTTCAGACCATGTTCCTGATTGGTTTACATGTGCATGACACTTTTGTTAGAAAAATATTTTCGAACGCGTCAAACCCCATTTGAGTCTGCAAGTAAAAAAAGTAGTTTTTCTATTCTTTTTATTGTAATACAATACGCATAGACTTCTAGAAACGGTCAACACAGGTTTGCAATCTTGTTTACATCGATTTTTGCTTTTGAAGAAAGCCATTTTACGATGTTAGCGGGTTTTGTAATAAATTTTTTTACAGAATTTCAGAGTGATTAGATTTTTTTTACTGATTTTTAAGATCATCTGAGAAAGTTAGTTATTGATAAGATACTTAATTAGCTTGTGACAAATTTAATGTAAAGAAACCATTTCTTTCGATTTTTGAATATACTATTATAATATAATAAAAAGTATGTTAGGATAGGATGTCTTTTACTCATTGCACATGCAAATTTTTATGAGTTATGTATTGTTAATAATACAACGGTAATATTAAAAATTTATCTTGATACTTCTTCTTAATTAATTAATATAATGATATTCATACATGTTATATCTATAATATTATATAATCTTTGATTGCATATGTTTGTTTCTCTATGTATTAAAAAATTTTTGTTATTAATTCTGAATAATTATGGATACGACATAATATTGCCATAATTCAGAAAATATAAAAAGTTCTGGAGTTAATTTTTCTTATATTTATATAAAATATCTAACGTAAATAAATTTTTTATATAAACTTAAAGTTATGAAATTACGTTGATTTATATATGTCATTTTTAAATATTACTTATAAATTTGTATACATACAGTGCTGGACAAAGATATTGGCACAGTATGATTGTTATGATACAAACACTTATAAGTATTAAACAAATTGCTTTAAAAAATTGTTTTCTTAACATATTCATTTATTATCTATCTTAATTTATTATATAACAAGAACTAATAATATGAATAAAGGTATACCGAAAATAATAGCAAAAATATGTTACTTGAGCATTTTATAGGCGGACAAAAGTATTGGCATAGAATAGAATGAACAATGTATCATCATTTCTTTCGACAACTCCTGATCGTCGTTTGGAAATAACGATAGGGGATTCCTCGTTAGTCATTTGTTACGATATTCGATTATTTAAGCTAGAGATTTCAGTTGTTAACAAGCAAAGAATTAAAATAGAATAATAATGACTAGAAAAATGAAAGAAACTACAATTGAAGAAAGGAAAGTGATATTAAATTGATATAACATGGATAAATCTTACAGTGAAATTGCAAAAGTCGTAAAAAGAAGTCGTTTTACGAATCAGATAAGAAATGATCGTTCTTTCAAATTGACAATTCGGGAAAAAAGAAAAATTATAAATATAGTAAAAAAATAATCCAAAACTTAATTCATCTGAAATTGCATCTGTGATAAAAGATGAGTGTTAAAAACAAATAAGTACCAAAATTGTACGCAGAACGTTAAAAGATGCTGGTTAATCTGCATGCGTGGCACGAAAAAAGCTTTACATTGGCAAAATAAACCAAAAAAGAAGAGAAGTATTCACAAAAGGATTTGTTGCAAAGGACACTGATTTTTGGGATAAAATTATATTTTCCGACGAAAGCACATTCAACATTTTTAAATTAGATGGAAGAGTATTGGCCTGGAGAAAGATCAATACAGAGATGGACGAATGCAATCTGTATGCTACTGTGAAACATAGAGGTGGTGGTTTTAATGGTATAGGGGTGTATGGCGACATCGAGTGTAGGAGAACATGTTCATCGATGGCATTATGAATAAACATGTACATATATTTAAATATATTAAAATAAAATTTTTTGAAAACTTCCCAAGAATTCAATCTTCCGAGGAATTTTTATTTTCAATAGGATCGAAATCCTAAGTGTACAACACTGCATATACAGGTAGCCCTCCTACAACACGGCATCCTATAACACGGTTTCGCTCTAACACGATAAGAAAATTGCCAAAACCTTTGTACAACACTGTACTTCTACAGCCGCGGCGAGGCCTGCCGTCTTAAAGATATTATACAATGTTGCGGAAAGTATTTCTTTTCAGTTGCGTGGCCTGAAAACAAAAGTGTCTCACGCTGCTGGTCGGCAGTCTGCGTCGAGCCATGGTGTGTTAAAGAATAACTTTTTCGTCTTTAAAATATTAAGTTTCAGTCCCAAGCCATGTCCGATAAAGATAAAAAAAACAACGTTTAAGAGGAAATTTATTTCTTTAGAAGTAAAGATACAAATCTTGAATCGTTTTTTAAAAGGAGAAAAAGCATCTCACATTGGAAAAAGTCTTAATTTGAATGAAGCAACAGTCCGGACTATTAAGAAAAATGAAAAAGAAAGAAGTGCAGTTACTGTAGGATCTTCGACACCCGAAAAAACGTTCTCGGTTGATTATACTGAGCAGTGACGACGAAGAAATTTATTAAATTAAAGTTGCGTTAAATTAAAATAATATTTTTTGTTTTGTGTTGTACATACATTTATATTTTTAATAAAAATTAACTTGTTTATGTAGAATTAAAAAAAAAATATTTGTTTTTAATAAGTTTTCGGAACGTAACCCCCCCTGTTGTACTGGCTTTGGGTCTCATACAACACGGTTTCACACAACACGGCATTTTCTAGGAACCTATCTACCGTGTTGTACAAGGGTTACCTGTACTTTAAACACACCACCCAAAAGTCCGGATATGAGTTTCATTGAGCACGTGTGGAACGAACTTGAAAAAAGAACCAAGAAACACAATATTACAAATAAAATTGAATTAAAAATGGTTCTTCTGCAGGAGTGGAACAATACGGAGTCTGAATTTACAAAAAATTTAGTCCATTAAATGACGCGAAGACTAAAAGAAGTTCTTAAAAGGAAAGGACTATTAACAAAATATTAAGACTCTGTTTTAATTCATTGTAAATGTCATTATTCCTCTGTGTCAATATTTTGGTCCGCCTACAAAATGCTCGAGAAATATATTTTTTCTATTATTTTATGTATTGCTTTATACCATTGGTTCTTGTTATGTAATGAACTAGAATAGATAATAAATGAAAATGTTAAAAAACCTTTTCTTTAAATCAATTTCTGTAGTAGTTATAAGTATTTGTATCGTAACAATCATACTATGCCAATAGTTTTGTCCAGCACTGTATTTAATTGTAAACGAGTCTTTTCAAAGAATGATATATAGCGAAATGTTACAAAAAGGACAGTAAGATGCATATGAATATTGAAGTAAACCTATGCGTTCAATATTGTGAACATTCATAATTAACCTAAAGAATTAGTTTGTACAGCTGAATTAAATTTCTGTTGGTATGCAAATTAGAAATTTAATTGTGCTAATGAGTGTACATGTAAATATTGTAGTTTAAGAACCATGTTAACGTAATCATGGAATCCGGAAAGATTTCGCTTTCTAACTGCTTAATTGTTTGAATTCTTGCTCGGTATTTTATACAAAGTCATTAGTTCATAACGAATCATTTGGTAACCATACGGAATTGGTTGAAACGAGCAATTTAAAATGTTCCTTTCGATTTCGATTTGTGTACAATGAACGGACGGAAAAAACTTTCGACCTCGAAACACTGCTTTCTACGTTGATCGATCATAAAGCGAATCTTTTATCGCTATAATAGTATTCCATATAAATCAATATGAAATTTCAGAATTTTTTTCTCTTAGAAAAAAAATAGTTAACTGCATTTTATTTTATTGTACATGATTTTTCTTTTTTTTTCTTTTTCACAATGGCACACGTTTGTCGTTAATTACTTTTTACGCACTTATAAATCCGTACTTCCTTTCAATTTCATTTTGTTTTCTTAAAATAGCAGTTGGAAAATAGTAATTCAATTATTAGTAAGGAAAATTTTACAAACACGACGCGAATATTTGCACGATCTTCAAATTATATCGATACTTAACTCCTTAATGAATCATTTACTACGTGCTAATAAAAAAAGATTAATGTTAAAGCTTTATCTAATTCTATACTCTATTTGTCTGTATGATTATTTTGTTGTTTTAAATAAAAAGTAGAAGAATTAAGTATAAACATTTATATTTTCTCTAAATATACCTCATAAATGATTGATTACTATTTAATTAACATTGTTACGTAGTTGATATTAGCAAGTGTTTTTCTTAACTCTCCTTTATACTGATCATAATACAGAATATAAAGGCTATTGTATGTAGTTAAATTACAAACGCAATTCTCGAATTTTATTGCAAGGAGTTTCACAGACATGGCACTGGTAAAGAATAGAAATGGACTATTTAACTTTCTGAACTCATGTAAAGACACAAGATAGTACAACTGGAAAAATGGTAATTCTACGTGAAAAAGGTCCACAATACGTCACTTATATTCACTTATACTGGCTTAATATTTGTTGACATTTGTTCTCATTGATTTAACAATAAATGATAGAAAAGTATTTTGAAATCACGAATAATTTATACTGTGTAGTATAATATTAATAATCGTATTGTATTTTATATATAATGAAAAAATGGGTATCATCATGTTTCACAGTTAAACAATTTTCTCTCCACACTGATTAGATCTTTTAACCTATAACTATTATGTTTGAGCAAATAATAATGTAATTGCTATGCACCCAAAAGGGAAGTAAAAATTATAATTTCTGTATAAATAATTAGCTGATGTATGTAACTGTAGAATTATTATTTCAATTAGTTTGATTTTAAAGTAGATATTTAAAAATAGATCACACACAGGTTTAATCAAATCTGTAAAATAAAATCTAAAAAATATAACATATTTTTCAGCGTACAAAAAAAAAATTATGAAAATATAAACACTGGAGTATTCAATTTTATAAACAAAAAATTTCTTTAATGATATTTTAATCAGAGAGAAAAATAAAACTTTTTCCTACAAAATAACTTCAATTTTACACATTTTAAAAGAAATCATCAAAAACCATGTTACAATTAAAATAAAATTCCTATCAGGAAAATTCTTACTTTAGTATAACTTTGATTTTACATTAACATGCAGGCATTTACAAAATTTCAAAGTGAATAAAGTAGAATACTATAAAATAAAAGCTACTTTCTCAAGATCTGTTAAAATGTACATATGCATAGATGTTAAATCAATTAATCCTATTTCATACGCAACAATACTATCAACTATGATAAAAAGTAGTAGTGCACATCGCAAAATGAAAACGAAGAAGAACATAACATATAATTGCGAAAGTAAATCGTGATAGAAATTCGCATTGAGAATTTCAGGAAAGTTCGAACGTGGTATGAATTGAACACAACGGTAAATTTGTATTTTCGAGACAAGTATTACAGTTACGCTGCAATCCGGCATGATTTGGAAGTCTTAACTTTTTGGAGTTAGGTGGGTTAAAAACTGTCCCACCTTCTGCTTAGTATTTTACGTATGATGGAATATATTTTAATCCACCTAATCCCAAAGAGTTACTCATAGTCGTATAGTTTAATACTTTATTTCAAGTTTTTCATCCACTTGGCAATGCTACGAACTAACGGTAAATGCGTAAATGAGTGATTCTGTGCAACTTGGGTTCCTTTTTTCTTTAAAATCGTGTGCCTCAAAGAGTTAACAGAATGTATTCGCTTGGACACACTTGAAACTGACAAGGATAGTTTATAGATTTCAAAAAAACCTTTTTTTTTGGCAAAGCTAGAGAAAAAATAAGCAGATCCATCTCTGAGTGCTTTATTCAATGCGCTTTATTCATATACGATAGATATTTAATATTAAAGTCTTGGTGAGTTACACGTGTCTAGTATTTTAGTATTTAAAAAAAACTGTGTAAGCATTGTAACTAGCGTGATAACATCAAGATTGCATTTATGAATATTTATGCTGGTAAAAAGAGAGAGGAAAAAAAACAAATAGTTAAAACGCAAAACTAAAGCTTTATACGTTGCAATTTTTTTTATTACAATTAGATAATAATGTTATTTAATCCTTACGTGAATAACCATACTTATCGACGTTAAGTGAGAATATGCAAAAGTGTAGCCGGTTATTGACATAATTTTTCATATTTTTCATAATCTTTTGCAAAATTTTAGGAGTAATCTTCAAACCTATCACAGACATTTGTATAATCTTCTTTCAATTCTGTTTTCTTTACTTTAAATATCACTTTCTTTAATAATAAATGTAATGTACCATTATTACAATATTTTTTAAAAGTTGCTGCTTATTTTCTTACTAAGAATATTATTTATTCGATTTTATTACCCGATATCAAATAAATGTTTTATTAAATAAAATTAACATTAACAAACAAAGAAATGTACATTTAAAATGAACAAGATGTGGCATATAACTATTGTCAGGATTTTTCAGGTATTTCTGATAATTTAACGAAAAAATATTTTGAACAAAAGTTAATAAGTATGCAGTTTTAATTGTAATATAAAAAATTTGTTTTTAATCAAAATTCAAAGTCACATTGGCTTTTCTAAATGATGCCATATACTTCTGATTTCACGGAATTACAGCTGACGTCAAGATAAATTCAGTGACCTACCATACAATGACCTTGAAATGACCTTCAACCTTGCTATTCTCTTCAGATCAATATGACCCATAATGAAAATTACATTTATATAAATATCATGTTTTCAGTTCAGTTTTAGAGAGTGAATCATTCATATATTTTCATCACCCATATCCTCTGTCCTACAATTTATAATTATAGTTGAACAATTTGCGATTAACTAACAAATGTCAGAAGTATATGATGTACAAACATGAGTAATAGCAGTGAAGAAATTTCAGAAGAAAATCGTGCACGGAATAACAGAAATTTAGGTTTGACCAACAGAAACATTAATATAGAAAATTATTTTATAAGTTTATTCAGTACATAATATATAGGGTGTACCATTTTAATTTCTACAGGTAAATATTTCGAAAAATATGAAAAATATGAAAAACGATTCTAATGAAAGTTGTCAGATATTAAGGGGGATAGATTATATTGTTATTTATTTAACTTTGTGATGATCCTGAAAAGTCAAGGGGGATATATAGGATATATAATAATTATTTGACTCTACAATAATCTTGGAGAACCTTGCAAAAGTTCTGTTTAAATTCTTAAATGGAACTATTTTATATTTTTTGCAAATAGATTATATTTTTTATTACATATTCTTATAGCTGTTACCAAATTGTTTTCCAAACACTAATCTACACATGGATTTTGCACAAGCCGTTACTGTGTTGTTAAATTTCAAATTTGGCATGCCACCAGTATTAGTGTTATTGTTCAGAATGCAAACTTTAGGTTTCTGAAATCATCGCTTGCTCAAGTAAACGGAAAATAGATTAGTATGGAATTTTAGAGTAGTAAGAATGGTCTTTTACTACTTCAAAATTTTACACGACACAACTTTCGGGGAAGTTATGACGTGGGTAAACGATTCAGACAAATGGTTATTAATTGGCGATCGAAAGAACAACGGAAAACAGAATATTATTCAGTCGCCTTGTCCCATGTAGGCGCTTAAGACATATTTAATAGCAGGTACGTTAATTTCGAAATGACTTATATAATAATGACTTGTTAATGTAAAGGAAATTTTAGAAAAATAAATGTAGACACACACACACACACACACACACACACACACACACACACACACACTTTTTTAGCAACTGCTCATCTGTTATCAACGGCTAGTGTGAGACTCGATCGTCGTTAAGCGTTCATGAAAAAGTAAGTACGATAGCCTGGTTCTATCGCTATTGGAACGATTTTCCCTACATTTTCCTTCAAGACCACCTGAAGCTTTGAACTTGCTTTACTAGATAATACCCGATGTACAAAGATTGTCGGTCGGACTTTGTTTTTTTTTTTCTACGACATATACAGCGTGTATAAAAAGTCATGGTCATGGCTTTAGGAGATGAATTTACACCTCTGGATCGATGGGCATTTGTAAAAAAAAGCTATCCGCAAAATTATCTATAACAATGAAAATTAATGTTAAAATATTTGGTACATCAACGTATTTTGCTCGACAAGAGGAGATGCCGGCCATGTGTCGTCTATTTTGAGAATCACTGTGCTTCTCCTTTCTTGATCTCCTATACTGGCGGATATACGGCAGGCTACAGTGATATCTTTGAATTAAAAACGAAACCTCAAACGCAATTTTGTTATTCTCGGTTTTTCTTTCATATCGGCTTCTAGAATCATCCCTTAAATTTTCTACAAACAGTTGTCGAACACCTTGCAGGCAACAGCAAACTACGGCAACCCAAAGACGAACTGTGTGTTATACGGAGAATGTATACAAGATGTATATTCTAAGATTAGTTATAATTTTTGAGCCATTTCGAATTATGCGTCAAAAAAGTACTTTAAACAAAAGCTAGTCTGTGGTCGGTTCGATACATATTTGGATATTAAAACTTTCCGTTGTAAAGCGTGACGGAAAATGGTATTATTTTCATCGGTGGATTTGTTTAATCTCTTAGCTACGACTGAACTTTCCGCGGAGCTGTATTTCTGTACGGGGACTTTGTTCTAATGAACTAATGTTCGACGCGGACTGCTTGTAAATAATATAGCACTACGATTTGTCTGATAGTGCTGTCCAACTATACAATTACCATTAGAATAGAGTTATAGATGCATAAACTATAGTTTTCTTAAAGATTTTCATTGCAAGAGTTTGAAAAAAGCATAACAAGATAATATGAATACATATACTTTGATACATTAATAATAAAATTGAATACTGTCACGGACGAAGATGAAGAATTTTGGTTTTTAAAAAAAACTTATTTTATTATAACGCTTATACTCTAGACGGTTACAAAAGAAAGGTATTAGCACAAAGACTTCCAGATTCACAATGAATGCCCGCTTATAAGTTAAATGTTTACTTTCAATTTTATCTTGCCATTTGTTTTCGTCTGGTCTGGGTCACAATACTCGTTAACGATGGCGTTTATACTGTTATGAAATGTTGCGTAGATGAACAAATTGTAAAACGAAACAAATAAACACGCTCGCGGCATGGCGATAATTTACATACTTCTAATGCCAAAGTGAGCCACTATAATGGCGTACTGCTTAAAAAGATGACATTTGGGAAAGTCACTATAGTGGCGTATCGTTCAAACAGATGATATACACGGAAGCCACTATAATAGCGTACAATAGCTAAAAGGTTAACAAACTTATTAATTTGACAATCGTAGCCTTATCTTGGCTATTAACATTTCTATTGATCGAACTATAATTTTCTAATTCAAAATCATTTCAAGGTTAAAGCATACAGATCGTTAAATTCATCTTGGTGTCAGTATATAATTCTGGAAAATCTAAAAAATATGGGTATCATTTAAAAAAGGTAAGGTAACCTTGAATTTTTAATGAACAAATTTTTTGGAAAATTTTTAATATCCAAATATGTAGCGCTCCGAACACTGACAACTTTTGTTCAAAGTATTTTTTCGAAGATAATCGGAAATGCCTAAAAAGTGATGACTAAATTTAGAATATAAACAATAAGATAGTTTTAGTGGATACACACTGTATAAGAAGCAAATAGTATGTAGATATACTTTTTCAGTTGAATTCTCTATTGTAAAACCATGTTTATCAAGCATTGTTGTAGACACTTTAGCTATCTTACTTAAATACTCTCACAGTCAAGTTGAAGAGCCATGTATATCAGTCTTATACTAGTTATACCGATATATACTTAACTACCGATAAATAGAAAGTCTGATTGCTTAAAACAAATAACGCAAAGTAGAAAGGACAAATCAGAAATACGTCTAATCGATGCGTTAAATTAATTACACCTTGCGTCTCTTAGAAGTTATTTACATTTTTTGCATATTTCTGCTAAATGCAGTAATAAATACATATGTCTTAAATATGGGAAAAGAAACGATTAGTTTATCTTGTTTCAACATCAAAATGATCAGTTAATTTGATATTCTAACTCTTTATCGTATTCACATGTATTCAGCGGCAGCGAATTATGCAAATTAATGTATCAGTACGAGCATGTGATGTATGCTTACCTATGCACACTCTTAACACAGGAGGCACTATTTTTCTTCGAATCATCGCACCATTCGTTAGATCTCCTCGCGGAACCTGTAATGAAAATGACATTTTGATTTACACTTACTTATACTGCCTCTTCTCTTTTATTTATGTAAGCGATAATGCTTTTTCCAATGCATGTTTACTTTTAATAAGAATGATACATCACGGAAAGCATTTTAAAGCATTGCTATTCTGTTGATAATGATTGCATAAGGTTTTAAATCTGATGCAATTGTATAAAAATCGTGAAATAGAAAAGCTTTATTATGTCATCGTATTACAAGTTTCTCAGTATTTATTTTATTAAGTGGTTACAGTCTGCGAGGACAGGGCTACAAAACAATGTGTCAATCATCTGATCTTATGGAATTTACAGATTATACAGAACGGAATTACAGATAGGAAAACTCTGATGATTCGAATGTTAAAATTTCCGTGGATTAACCCGAATATGGTTAACACTAGAATAATCACTTAGGGTAAAGGCATAAGGGACCTTGTAGGTTTGCAATTGTTGATATACATACATATGTACGTCAAGGGGTAAAAGTACATCTTTGTCACGCCACTAATATTACTCAGGATGGGTATTGAAATGAATGAATGTAACTTAACAATACTACAATCTATGATTAAATAACAGTTTAAAATTAGAAGCTTAAATGGATAAAAACGATTGCCTCAACAAAAATATTCTTTCTTGACTTTACACAGCTAGTGCGCGGAGGAGTCTTAGATAGTATTGTTCAGTCGATTCTTATGTAGAATCTAAGAACTGTATAAAACACTCGGAAGGAAATGAAGCTTGATCTTGTGTCGTGTTCGAATCAGTAGAATCTTCGGGTTCTTTAAACCTTGATGTCCTTTTAATCATCGTTTGGTAGGAACACGCACACCATTCTATCGAGCATCTGCTACGTGGCTAGATCCTATGCGGTGGTAGGACCTAGTCTGTACCTATAGCTTTACTCAATCAAATCTTGGCAAAAGTTTATCAACGTATATCTCGAAAACTATTTGTTTGTGACATATGGCTCCTTTCAGACTTTTTCTCTTCTTGTTGGAGCAGAACACGTGGATGTAAAACAAATTTAATATTAATTTTCATTGTTATAAACAATATTGCGGACACTTTTTTTTTTACAAATGTCTATCGATCTAGAGGTGTAAATTCACTCTCTAAAGGCATGACTATGACTTTCTTTACACCCTGTACTTGGTTTGTTCTGCCTGAATTATCCGTCACGCGATGTTATAGAACCCGATTCGTTGATATTATGGCAGTTAGACAATGCATGATTAAATAACGAGTTTTCTTATACACAATTTTCAAAATAACGGATTTTCAAAAACAAAAACTGTTAAAAACCAAAATTTATACTGCGCACATGTTTGTACAGTCACTTTTTAATACCGTTTGTTTGTTGACATTGCCGTTAATGATTGTTTTCTATAAAATGATCCTAATGTTGAAATATTAATCAATGTTTAACTCAATATGAGGAGGTCTATGAAGATCTAATTAAAATCCAAATATAACTGTTCATTGCAGATTTCATTACCAAATCTCTCCGATCTGAAATTGTAATTAATTTATTAACTATCGAACCAGAATCGTTTCAAATATAATACTATCGAGTGATGAAAGTGAAATCCTATCAACTAGGGAAAAGAGATTAATAATTTATGATAGTGATGATAATAATTAAATCTTTGGACTAATTGTTTATGAACTTTCTATTTCTGGTTTCTATAAAATTTATTACATATAACTTTTTATATTTGTTGTTTCATAAATGGATCGATATTTAATATTGTTTATTTTTTATTTGTACTTTCTTTTCATTTTACGTTAAAATAGATGAATTTAATTCAATAACTGACTAAATATGTGCATTTCTTTTCGATTTACACGGTTTTTCATGCAAAAAGCCATGATTTCGATTTACACAGTATTCTGAGGAACCGATCTTCCGTGTAAATCGGGAGATAGTGTAATGACAATACGTGTACCCTATTTCTACGACTGTGTTAAAGAAGATAGACTTATGGAGACATGACTCAATCAGACCCACATTCTTTACAATTGACACCTACTCGGCAATGCACAGCATGTAACAAAGTATAACAAAATTAATAGCTATTTTATGTGTACTATTTTGGATAGTACGTGCATAAAATGCAAACATTTTATGCAGATTTCATGCTAATGTTTAAAAGTAAAAATCAGATGAATTCTTAATATTGCATGCAGTATGGTATATAATAATTATATATGATAAATAATAAAAACAGGAAAAGCATTTATAAATTACGTAGAATTTAATACTAACGAATACATAAAAATTTTATAAATGTATTCTGCAGAAATAATAGCGTAACTAATAAAAAATAAGTCCTTAATATGAAAATATAGAATCATCTAGATACTTCTATACCATGAAATTAGCATAATAAGAAAACATTACTATTTTAACTATTTTATTATCAAACTGTATAATAAAATATATTTTCTATGTTATAATTTGAATTAAAAATATCGGTATCAATACTTTTTCAATTAAAGTGTTTAATATTAATTTATTTCATTAATTATCACGTTTTCGTCAAAATATGATAATCAGTGTTTCCTTTTAACCCCTCCGCCCAATGGGCATTTTCTCTTCATACGGCTGACGAAAAGTTCAGTGTTATGAACGCAAAATGTTGCATATTTATTAGTAACTTTTGAAAGGATCATGATTTTAAGATATATTTTAACGTGTAAAGTTATACTTCGTTTGAATCACGATAATTAATATCTTTGAGAGCGGTACTTCAGTACGGCGTAATGATGTCAGGTCGGAGGGGTTTAATCTTCCACTCGAATAATTCTGTAACTACACAGGGCGTGTCACGTAATTGGAACGGATCACATTTCGAAGTTGGTAAAAGATAGAAAACAATTGTTGAGGGAAAAGTTGAATGTTATGATAGTATTTATTTTCCTACGATTTTATTTTATTTTTTTTTACGAGAACAACAATGTACTCACAAAATGCAAATGCAGATTCTTTTTTAAACGGACTCTTGTGTTATTTGTATCAACTCTTTGTAACATTCAACATGAAGAAGTATTAGGATACAATATTTAAGAAACCAATAGTTTGTAAGATAACTCATATTTTACATAGGTCGTACGTTTCGTAACATCAGTTTCTTTCAATAAGATACCGAATGGTCCATTGCATGAACATTTTGGTTTGAGGGCATTTGTGATTCTCTTATCCGGGAATATTCTTTACCGTCAAAAAATGCAGTATTTTGTTCTTTTTTATAAATTATTTTAGTGGTATACGAAGTACTTTTACTGTAATAAAGGAAGAAAAGTGAAAGATGAAATATAACACAAAATATTCTATCTTATAAAATTTATTAAAAAAAAAAAAAAATACTAAAAATAACAAAATAAAACTTAAAATTATAAAAAGGAAAAAACTATAAGAAAGATTTTAAGGCCATGATCATTCAAATTTTATACAGAAATACTAATACTATGAACAGTATATTTGCACTTATAATCTTACAACGTGGAACTCTTTAGGAGAATGTCAAATTTCTACTGATTACTTCTACGTCTGGTCTAGTTGATCTACTGTCTATAAGTGCTTAAATTAATCTCTCGAAGGACGACGGACTAGTTGTAAACCATGGTGTTAGGCGTATCCTGTAACAGGGTTTATGGCACCAGTCGAGTGGTCACGCGTTGCAGACAATGGCTTTGTTAGAAGTAAACAAAAAGCGTTTACTGTGTTGCCTGCAATCAGCTCTAGGACCCCGGATGTCATAAATCCTGGAATCTCCAAAGGGCTAAAGTGAAAGTGGCTTCGCGTCTTCAACTGTGGTCCACTTGGGAATGACGAAGTCCAGTTTCTGCATCGGCTGATTTTGATGATATTTTCAGCATGTATATATAATATATGTATAGTCGGGGCCAAGACATAGCGAGGTCGTAAAATCAGTCAGGAGTCAAAGTACACATGTTTTAGCTGCCGAAACATGGAAATTGACAGAAATACGAGCAGTTAAGGGCTTGAAACCATGGTCAGGACCGTACGAAGAATTTTTGTATCCAGCGTCAATGTATCTTGTATGATATATAAAAGAAAAAATTCTTAATCACATTACAATTTTTCTTTCTTGCTTTCTAATTTATTGAGTTCCAATAGATGTTCACAGTTTGAAAGACGAACTGATTCTAATATATTTTCTAAAAACTGCGTACAGCTAGAACAAATTAGGGGTTTTCCGTCTGGGAGAAGCCGCTTTTAGAGGTATATACGAGTACAGGTAAAGGTTTTATGAGGTCTTTAATATTTTAAATACCAAATCATATGCTACCATTCATTTATTGTTAGAACCCTCAAGTAGAGTGCAACGCACGGCCCTAAGTGTCGCAGCATCAATAGGTGCCGTTTCTTAAGGGCTTAATTTACGACCTCGCTATATCTTGGCCCCAACTGTACATAAATGGCATAGATTGATGAAACGTATTTTAAAAATTTGTATTATGGATGTAGATAAAAAAGTTGCAAAAACGACTTTCGCTAATTTCTTCATGATTCCGACTAATGGTAATTTTTCCCAAATTTTTCGTATACATACATCTAGTGAAATAATCCTAACTTAAAAAAAAAAAAAAAAAAAACTGAAGTTGTTTGGTCCAACTTTGAAACAGTAAGCTTGTTTTAAAGAGAATTCGAATACTTTTATGCGCTACTGTATACATATACATATTGCGCATGTGAAAATTATTGAATGAAAGAAAAGAATTCATTTGATTCTTCGATTGAACTCTAGTTTTATTGTTAAAGAAATTCTAGGTTCAACAATAGCCATAAATTTTAACGTTCCAACCAAAATATAAATTGCTTCCGAAGAACATATATGCAAAACATGTAGAATATTCAAGGAAAAATTTATTCAACGTTTTTTTGAATTTGCATATGAGCCATTTAGAAGCTGAAGTGATCAACTTCACCTTTGCGATGTTTTCGAATTGTAGTAGAAAGTACATAATTCGTGCTAAACTTTTTATAAATAAAATATATTTAGTAAATTTTGTTTCTCGGAGTTAATCACTTCAGCTTTTAAGCGGTTTATATGTTTACGTTTACATGGATGATACACATGATTGCACTTGTGCGTTTTGTTTTATTTTAAAATAAAATCAATCACGCGCCTGTTGGCTCTGGTTGACAGAAGTCAGAACTATTCCCTGTAAAGCATCAATCATGTTCTGGCGACAATTTGTGGCCCTGATCTTCCAAGTGAAAGGTTCAAGTGCCAATCAAAGTCTCTCGCTTACCATCAGGTTTATAAGTACCAAATTTTCCTCAAGAGAAATAAGACAAGTCATTAATGAAAACAAGTTCTGAGAATAAATTAACATAGTTTCATGTATAATACATGCTCATACATATTATACAAAAGAACATTTGCAGATTGATCAAACAAGAGTTTCTATTTTTAGGAATTCTATGGTATAAATATTAAAATGTAAAAAGTATTATATGATCAGTATTTGAATTATTATATTTTTCAGACATAGACCGTTATTTCTCATACAGACTGTGTATTCGACTGCCTCCGCATTTTTTATTGCGTCAAAGCTGAGAAACTACTATACATTGTATGTATATTATTCTATACCACACTTATCGCATCTATTAGTTTTCTAAGTCATCTGGTCTTTCCTTTCCTAAACAGCAAACAATCCACATCATTCTTTAACATTACTTATCCCCGAACCTAGACCTCCACATCATTTTTTGCTGTTGCTCATCACTGAATCTAGGCTTCACTGCTTCATCTTTTACCGACCCTTGAGCAAAAAGTAGCCCCTGTGCTCTTCTATCTACCAAACTTATATTCTACGAACCATTTTCCCTTAAAAAACAGATTTTGTCTAGCAGTCTTCACGTAACGAACGTTACTGGACTTTCAATAAATAATCAATGGTACGACGCTGCCTAAAATTCCGTCGAGCGCTAAGAAACAAGTTTTGTGGAATACAACAATGTGTATATATATGGTATTCACTCCACTATACGCAATCACGGTGGTCATTTATATGATATTGCATTTCGTGTATAATGTTATCGAATGTATCTTCCGTAATTTTCGTTTCATTTCAATTCAATTCTATCTTTTTTTTTCTATCGTTTTTATTGAAATACCCTATATCGGACATTGTAAAAGAGAATATTAAAATTTCAAATGGTTCCTAAAAAGAGGTATTGGATTAATTCAAATGAAACACACTAAGCGATGTTATTTCCCATAAAATTTGTGTAGTCTATGTTCATAAGTGGATCTTTTGATCGTCGTCATAGTGTGACTGCATCCGAGAATTCGTAATTAGTCGGAATCTGTATATACGTGGGAGGATAAATACGGGTCGGCACAGGCAAAGAAACTGGATTATAGCTTCTATTCACGACTACAATTCCATTTATGTAGATAGATGAGAATTGAGTATGCTTAAGTATTGGTTAATTAGAAGATATTCACATCGTACAGTGTTTTTTGTTTAAAGGATTTGTATTGTTCATCTCGTTTATACCTGATGCTATGATACTAAATAGAATGTGTATTATCTGACATTTCATCACTTGACATTTCTTGAACTATCTTTCGTCTTACCTTCGCATTTGCAGTTTACTTCTACCACATAGGTCATAAAATGCCATTATAATGCACTTCAACTTTTCTATTATTTTTTCGTTAATGTAAGCAATTGTATATCTTTGTAATAATATTACTAATTTTATCGTAATTCCAATAGTTTCGTCACATCTTTTCTATAACAAATTAGAAATCTAAATAATATAAATAATACAATAGAACATAAACAGTATTCAAACAGTAGAATTACAGAGTACACCAAACTTTATACTTTACTTCTAGTGGTCTTTTATTTGTCGGTGCATTATGCCTCAGAACTGCATTGCAATTTGCTCTAACTAAACATTTATCAAACTTCATATGTTTACGAAAAGTATGATAACATGGAAAAGGTACATTTGCATTTTTCATTGGATTAAATTCTTCCCGCTTTTTTAGTTAAACCTATTGCTATATATATCTTTATTCTAACTAATGTAACAAAATGCTATTTTCTTACTCTTGAATTATCTGCTAGAATGTTAATTAAACACGATCAGTAGATACGGATATGTAGGTATGGAAATATAATGATAAGCAAATTGAAGCATACAACTGTGCAAAAAGTGTACTATGGTATACAAACAAAATGGTTTTAATGTAACTAGGAAACGATTTACTTTTAAATGTGTTTATATGTATAGTATGCTTTTAAAGAAATATACACGTTTTGAAACATGTAATTATATATCGTACTATTTATATTGTTTTCAGAAATATTCCTTGATACGTAAAGTTTTGTTTCAATTAATTGCATATATGAAAACTAGTATCTTAATTATATCATGTAACATTATATGGTAAAAAAGAGAATTAAAATTTGTATTACTTTCTCGATGTGTTCTGTCGAATTTTTTATGTTATTTTCTCAATGTGTCATGTGAAAGAGTCGAATCTTTTGAAAAGAGATGAAGAATCGTTTTATCTCTCCTAATTGTAATAACTCGCTTTGAATATCAATTTGGGAAGTAATTTGAATATTTTACCATTTTATATCACTGTACGTATTTCTTCACGAACTTTTTCGACTTATATAGGTATTATTTAAAGGCATTTTCAAGAGTTATATTTACTTCTTTTGCGTGAAAACACTGAAAGTGTGGTTTAAATATTTTAGGGTGAAACACATGTAATTTTCAATGACAATAGCAGTTTTGAAGGAAAGTTATGTAGATAAAGACCCTATACATTTAGACTGTTACAGCCTTTTTCGTCCTAACTATCGCATTTCGCAAATATTATGGATACACTTTTGTGACATCGATTGTATATGATATCCTAGAATTTTCGGTACAAACTTTGTCTGTGTGTTTTACAGCTAAAAATACGACTAGAATGTTATGTAACAGAAAATCCATAAATGTTTTATTGTCAAAGTTATAACAAAAATATGAAGTCATAAGTGATGGTTGAAAAGAGGTCAACCTCAAGAACTTGTCAATTACATTAACACTTTAACGACCGGCTTATTCTATTCAATACTGGCTCGAGCTTTATTATCGCGCTTATTCTTACAACTTTAAAAATTTTCAATCGACTTTCGCGACAGGGCTTTACGATATCGTTCACTTTTTCTTATTATAGGGTAAGTAAGGCGTGGGTCAAAAGTGACCCGGCATCGACTAGGCGAGAGTTAATGAATTTGTTGCGTTGGTAGCAAAACGTCGATTAATAGGCTTCCGGTCGGTAAAGTGTTAATACGAGTTAAACCGTCCTAGATACAAACACATCAGTCCCTTGACTCTTGCACGAATAATTTTATTTGTCTTCTTGCTCTCGCAAATAAGATCACTTTTTATTTGGACAAATTTCTTCATTAGATTACGTCACGTATACATATTTCATAATTTGTGATCTAAAACATATATACATAAGATTCAATGTTAAACTTCACAACGTCTGAATAATACAAAAGCTAAATTCATTTATTATTTAATATGTCATACATAACACTATATGCGAATATTTTTAACTCAATTTCGATATTGTCAATAGCTTGTGAAAAAAATTACATTCCTCAATTTTACAAGTTATTTGCATGTGCATATCGTTAATGCTTCGAATTGTTCAAATTCATATTTTTCATTGGGTTGTCTTTACAACTGAATGTTAAATGATTTTTATTATGTTACATTTGTTATATGAACTCTAGGAAATTTGATCAAAAGTGCCCTTCAATAAATGTGATTCTGCGATGGGCCATTCAATTGCTTACTAAAAGAAAACATTTGACACCAAGTTTCAATCTTCTAACTCGACCAGTTGGGTGGGAGGTTACAGGATAAATTCGGATCATCAGTTTTTGGACAATTTTCCCTATTTAATGACACGCAATACTTCTGAAAAAATCTGACATATTACACATACGAATGCACATCTTAGGGAATTTTTTCCGATTTTTTCGTTGCAGATCCTGATTGTAAAAAATAAAAAACACCAAAAAATGTGGATATCTTTTGAAAAAAAAAACAAAAATATCGTTATTTTTACTTTTTTTTTAGTAGTAGTATATTAGTAGTATATTAATAGTATATTTTTAGTAGTAGTATATCCTCAATTTTTTTTCATATTTTTTGGAAGGATGCGCCGTTGCCAGAAAAATTAAAAACCGATATTTTCAAGGTATTTTCCTATTTAGTGATACGCCAAAATTCTGAAAAAAATCTGGCATATTGCACATATGGAGTAGGGCCGAATAACATGTACAAGCGGGTACAAGGTAATTCCTTATGAAAAAATAAGAACAAAAAATGCAATCAAATTTTTTCATTTAAGGCTTAGTTTTCGAGAAAATCGAGTTTAAAAATCCGATGTGTACGACGCAACTTTGATTCGTTTGATGCCACTTATCGGCGGCATTATAGCAGATACCCGTGTTATGTGACTCCCTGGCTATGTTGTAGGGACAGGAGACTTGTAGGGTTCTAACGCACTCTCTGCTAGTTGTCGTCGACCAAGTCGCAGGAAAACCAAAAACTAGACGACCAAACTCGACGATTTGAAGGTTGTCAGTATCATATGTGCCATCAAACAAAATGCATATCTAATAATATACAATTACATTTATATAATATACAATGACACGCATAAGATATATAATCCTTATTGTTATCGGTGTTAGCCGTATGCTGGATTGTCCGAATTGCCTATGGGAAATCCTCAGCTACCACGGAACAACGTATAACACACACCACTTCATACAAGGACCATCGCGACCTTGTAACAAGTATGAAACAATTATAATAATAATATTGATTGTAAATTTTGTTTATAATCAAATATGAGATAATAAAACAGGCAACTAAAACATCAACTTTTCTCGCAATTTCTGAACCTAATTATATACCTTGTGTCTACATTACCGATCCGCTGGGAAATCGAGAACAAGTTTAAACCGTTTCATGTAATAAACAGTGTTAAGGCTTCGTTTAGAACCAGTTTATGATACGGTCGCCTATAGACGCTATTTTTGAGAAGACAGAGTTTTACCCGTACCTGAATAGGTGGTACGTGACCTTAGCATTAGCGAAATTAATTTTCTCTCTCTCAATAGCAATTACCGTGTCATAAGCTTTAGGGAACCCAAGAGTCGGACGGCCACGATGACCCGATCAACGGTACCGCGCTGACGTCACCTTGGGCCTTTTCCCGTAGGGGTGAGAAGTCGCTTATTACCCCTGCTCCGAATCCTTCCCGCTACCTTTCCACAAATTCCGTTCACCAATTAAACATTCGCATTTTCGTCACCTCGTTTTCCACTTCCCTTCCACTGTCAATCAATCAGCGCATCGCCGATGATTTAAAAACACGCGTAAACGTGTCTTCGAACATTGTTAAGAATAGTCAATAGTAAAGGGAACACAGTTGCTAAGAAATAGTCGAAGAAGATATAGATAGTGAAATCTAGTCGGTACATCACGTGCAATTTCTACAAAACTCGATAGGCATCTCATTGAGATCCGACCACGAGCGTTAACAGACACATTTTTAACTGGGATAGTATAAATAGGTTAATAAATAAAAATTCATCTCTTATAGCATACAAATAAATTGCATAACTTGGAAAAATTACACTTTTTTTTGCTAGAAGACGAAATTATTACCCTGGTGTAAGATGCAATCATTCTTCCCCCCCTTTTTTTTTTAAAGAAACTAACTATTGATCATCTCTAGCTTGGTTTGTTCAGTTCGTGAGCTAAAATTACGCAACTGTAATCATTGTATCAGATAACAATTCCACCAACGCGCTCGTGAGAACTTCTGACTTATAGCAGAGTATTAAAAGCTGCATTTTCCGCCTCCGCCTCCGCCTTTTCACTTTCGCGTTCTTTGTACGCGTTGATTGGACTGTTCTTCTCACGATAGTAGAAAAAGCTATTGCGCTCTGAGCATGCCTTTCTCTCGGTGAATTAGTCACGGTATTATTTATATTGTAATAATTCTACGAAGAATCTAGCCCTATCAAATACGTTTGTTTGAATGTCTTTGAATATATTTTATAACAACGATTATCAATCATTCGAGACGACAAATTTTCATTGAATGTTAATATCAATGGTCAATTTATGTGACTTTTGTATAATTATTATTTAACCAATTTAGTAGCATCATATGCTGTTTATTCTATTTTTTTTTCTTTTTAATTAAGTTTTAATGTCGTATCAATTACCCATATGTAGTTATTAACAACTAGGATTTGGATTAAATATAGGGTGTTTACCAATTGTTGGTAGAAAATTTGAGAGGCAATTGTAGAAGCCAATATAAGGTCAAAATCCTTAATGAAGAAATTACGTTTGAGGTTTCATTGTTTAGTTATTAATGCTTGAAAATATGACTGTAGTCTAACAAACCTCCTTACATTAACAAATATAAATCAAGGAAAGACACGGGCGATACAGTGGTTCTCAAATCCAAAGACACATGGCCAGCACTTTATTTTAGAAATTGCATTATCGACTTCTACGAAATTATCATTTGCTTTACCATGATAAAGTGTATGTTCAAAAGTTCTACAAATGTCTATTACATTTTATATTGCAAACGCAACATACAGCATGCCCACAGAAAATACAATATATTTTAAACACCGATAAAAAATTACTGTACATTATAATACTCAGAGATATATCTGCACTACGAAATGAAAATTAAAAAAACACAGGAAACTGAAGAAAGCTAAAGAAAAATGAATGAAATCTTATTAAAAGTTTATAACTGCAAACGGATCGAGTAGCTACTTAATTTCTTCTTTCGTTGTCGAAATCATGCTGTCCTTTCGAAGTTTCCACCTTTCAACATTTTTTACATACATCTGGTGAACACCGTTTCCATTTTCTCCATTGTACATCTAATATCTTTGCTTAAAAGTGTGCTTCTAGATATTGAGACTGTTCTTTGTTAATTTCGAGCTACACATAGAAAAGAAAGCTCGGGTAAAGAAAGCTGAATGTCGTAAATTTTGCTTTGTGAATAAACATTGAACCACTACCATGTTATGTTTTAGCTAATTGGAGGGTATTTTGTGATTCATAAAAGGTTAGAATAACTTTTGGGAGGACAAAATTATTTCGACAACGAAACTGAGATTTTTAAAGAATTATTCCACGCGATGAGCGAACGTAATGCTTATTTTAGTTTCATTCTTTCAGTTAATTTTAATTTACTGCATACCAGTAATTCATAATTTCTTTACTTTCTGTCCCTTTTTTGTTTTTCATTTTGTGTGTGTGCGTGTGTATGTGCATACTGTAATGCATAATCATGGTTTTCTAATGATCTGTGCGTATTATGTGTGTAATGTATATTTTATGTGCATAATGTACGTCGTGTTCCGACTCTTTTACGGACTTTCATGATATGTATTCGATTCGGCGATTCAGTCCGAATCCAGCGAATTCTGTCGACGGCAACCTAATAAACCTTGTTCATATAAGCTTACACGCTTACGATTTATGTGTGGTTTGGTGTCTAACGAACCCACAGTATATGTCCATACTGTGACACTCATTAACCCATTTGCATCAAAGCGCGGAATATTCCACCAAGCGTCTTCTATCACCAAGCGCGGAATAATCCGCTAGACTGTGACTGCTTTTTATTACCAGTCGCTAAATATTCTTCAGATGCCACAGATCACGTTTGTGAGCATCTCGCCTACATCAGTTCTCGTCTACCACCTGGATACTCCAGTATTAAACAGTACATTTTTAATAAACTCTATGAACAAATTAGATGTCATTTACTGCACCTACGACCGACCGCGCGCGGTGATACAGGCTAGTCGTCAGTTGAACGTCGCTGATGTCTGCAAACGGGACCTTAAGTAGGGTCATGATGCAAATGGGTTAATATTCGGACACCATTTAAAACAGAATAACTTTCTCAAAAATTGACCAAACGATTTGAGCTTTTTTTTTTTTTTTTTTGAGAAGTTAGAAGAATTAGTTTACTACATGACAAAAAATTTTTAAGAAAATTACTTGAAAATGATCAGAATCAATTAACGTTGTTGTAAGTTACAAATAGTTAAAAATGGTAAAAATTGAAGTTTCTCACGAGTTTCGACCTACATTTGCAATAAATATAACTATTCTTACATTTACTGCTCCTTCTTTATTTTATTGGAATCATACGAATCAATGTGCATAATGCAATAAATAGAAAAGGTACAATTATTTGAACTACTTCAAGTACAGTGTCGTGTTATACAAAACTTGGTTCAGACGTAAAGATTTTTTCATACGATTATCAATATTATAAATACATTTATATATATATATATATATATATATATATATATATATATATATATATATTTTTTTTTTTTTTGAAATATATAACAATATGTATCATAGTTATGAAGATATGCGTATAATATCGAAAACTCTAAAAATTTAAAACGTTAGTTACAATATTCGTATTATTAATTTTATTTTTACACTCTTTTAGTATCGCTAAAGATAATGAAAAAAATAAACGAAGATCCCTGCATATTTCTTCATATCGGACTATCCTCTCTCTTTCAAACTTTTCAATTTCCTTTATAATATCTGAACGCTGTTTTCTCTCATTCCACACTTCCTCAATTTTATAAATTTCTCCTCTATTCCTCATGTTCTACTTCCACTTCCACTATCTCTTTTTTCCACTGTAATTACCTTCCGTTTATTTTTCTTTCTCGACCGATCAACCTTTCTCATTATTCTACTCTACTTCGATTTTCTTCTCTTCTCTTTCTAGCTGCCTGCTTCCACTCTTCACTCTCTTTTCCGTTTTGTTTCTTCTCTTTTTTGTATGTGGTACAACCGTACAATCACGTTACTCAACTTCTTTAATTTGCATGCTAATAGAAACGCGGGCGAATCGCGGATAATTAAAAGCTCATTGTTACACGTCGAGGAGCGAGCTCGCACAACTCGAGCGTGTAAATTTTCCTGCATTCCACCAGCACACTTTCGTCTGGTTTCGCGTCGACCAGCAGACGAACACAATCATAAATATTCTACGATTTGTCCCATGGATGCCGAGTCACTTGTTCTCGTAGCACGGTTCATTAATGATTTAGGTTTCGAATACTTTGAACCGCCTGCACACATGTTTGTGCCCATTTTGCCTAGAGCTCTTTCATTTCGAGTTTACTGACCATATAAACCACATAAATTTCGTTTTTTAAGAAAATAAAATAATGTCTGATCGTTTAAAACTGAATAGTTGTATGAAATATAGCCCGCCTCTGATATTCGTTCTTTGCCATTTTTTAATACTAAGTTGATGAATGTTAATACTGAAAATTTCAACATTGAGCATCGTGGAAATTTTTTCTTAAGTGTAAAAATGCCTTCTGAGTATTTAAAATTGAATGCTTTCGAAAGAAGTACGTTAGATTAGTGAATAAATAAAATAATTTACTGTCTCTGCCTTTTCTCCGAATATTTAATGCTGGATTTTATTTCTATGAATTTGTAACAATGTTTGAATACTTGTCAGAAAAATTCCTTACGTAATTGATAAAGCATTGATATGTTATAATCCATTTTTGTCTTGTTCAATTATGATAAATCCGAAAATATGAGAAATGGAAAACAACGAATTGTAGCAAAGTTCTCGAAGAGAATTCAGCTTGAAAGATTAAAAACCCGAACGGTCCAAATCATACATTTGTAGGAACTATGTATATATGTTGAGCCGTCCTGTTTTAAGCCATTTTTATGTTACAATTACATCAGCTTTCCTGACAATCCTATTTTTATAAAAAAAAAAAAATCCTACTAAACAACACACTGGTTATATAAGATTAATCTGACAGTAGTGTCGCAACTTCGTATATAATCCACACTTTAATTTCTCCATGCAAATTTATGAAATAATTAAATATTAGAATATTAGAAAATTTAAGATTTTACTGAATGTTTTCTAAATTTTAATATTAATCAATTAATCTATTTCGAAATATTTTTATTGTTCAATAATTAGTTTCATTAAAATAAAGAAACATGCTTGAAAATGTAATTTTTGTATTACTATTTTCGTTTTCCCCGTGAAAGTGCATATTTCGATCAATCGTATTGTAGGTATGTTTTTCTCCATTTTATGTATAGGCTTGCTTTCTGAATCATATCGAAATTTATTGAAGTAAAACACTGTTGGAAACGCGAAATTTCTTGTTTCTACGATTCTACTTTACAGCTCACAGTTAATATGAAATGGACTAATTATTTTGCAACATAGTGCCAATAAGGTTTTTCATAACTTTCTATTTCTAAAATCTTCGTTATCGAATTCATTTTCTTTGCTGATTTTACACGTACACGTTTGAAGTACAAGTTTTAGTTTTTGTGTAATAAAAATTATTCAAGGGTTTTAAGATACAGAGTAACATATTGTTTATTTTCAGTGATTTGAAACGTCTGTTATAGTTTCATGTAAGCAAACCTTTATCTATTAAATTATGGATGCACGTGTAGTCATCAACTTTTATTGTTTTAACTTAAATTTGTCAATTCGTAATTCTACAATTTTATCAGACACATTTAATAGACTTTAATAACTTTCTATTTTTTCGTCATTGCAGTTGATTATTTTATAAACTGAATAACATGTAACTAAGTATAGTAAATTGTAAGGAAACATTTTTAGAAATAAGTACTCTTGTTACTATATTTCCAAATTTGTCTTGCTTAAAATATAAAACACGGTAACAAATTTTCCTCCTTTTCTCCACAAGTGATGTCATCACAACCGTATTTCTCAGCGCAAGCACGATTCGTTTCTTTCTTATTTACGATGCAACTTCGGAGCGATAAAAATTCTGGATCATAAATTCCAACCAGCTCGAGTTGCCTCTTATCCTCATCGTCGTTCGACGTCGTAGGCGATGGTTCGAAGATCAACGGCTCGTGACCACCTGTTCCACAATGGTGTTCCATTGTTGTTTGTGGTAGAGCAGAAGCCGCAGTTGCTGGTGGTATGGTGTTTCGCCGGATACAGGATGCGGCTGTATGCTCCACTAACTTTTTTGACGTCTTTTAGTATCGACCAGATAACCACGGTCTTTCAAATGTCGATACATCTTCACTTAAAGTCGTTAAATTTTAAGAAGCAAAGCCGACGAGTTTTTTCCTGGCTAGTAAAATGAACTTGAAAAAGCGGCCAAGTAATTCAAATAAAGATATTCTTTCCAAGTCACGTTTTATTTTCAAGTCTTGAGAAAATATGTTCGGTTTTTGTCTTCTATTTCAATGCAAATATAACATCTCTACAAAAGTATCATTGTGAATAATGTTACAGACATAACGTATTCCGTATTGTACATAAATATTTAGCATCTGTTGTGATACAACAATAAAACGAGACGAAGACTCGGTTTATCTCTGTAGGCACAGAAATATTTGGCCGTCAAATCGAAGTCGATAAGTTTGTATATACACTCCCCCCCCCTGCAGTGTCCACAATAACATTTTGCATAAAATACAGGCTTGCCCTTTCTCTCATGAATGCAACTTCATTTTGCAAATTGCGGACTAACAGATTTTCATAAATCACTACCACATCAAAGCAGCAGCCAATAGAAATTTTCTGGAAAATGTAATCGCCACCAACCATTCCGTTTCTTTATTCCGCATTCAAGAGAGTGGACTTTTCCAGACATTTTCTTCAGACAGGTAAAGAAATACAGTTTTCAATCATAGTGTCAAACCTTGCCGGTAAATCAAGTTCCTGTCAAACTAATCCATTAATTCACATATAAACTTCCCATACGAAATTAATCTGGTGTGTGAAAAATGCGTAACCTTATTTTAATCAAGAAAAGAATAAGTCTTCAACAGCATCGTCAATTGAAGATTAATTAACTAAACTTGTTAACTATCACTGTAGTTATGAAAATCGTGCTGGTTAGAAATTGTGGATTACTTCGTGTCATACAGTATTTTTTGTTATGCATACTGAATTACAATAGATAAAATAAACTACTTTTACGCTTTTCAGAAGTAATTTACTATAAAATGTGCTAATGATATTTCATACTTATCTTAATAAGTATTGTATACGTCTAAATAATTTGACGCCTTTCTCAGAACACGATGCATGCGAATACAAATCCTTTTTACACAATTTCTTTTAGACTTAAACTCTACCAATACTATAGGATTTTAATATTTCAATTTACACATGAGATGTCTACAATATTAGGTAGACAAGTGGTCATTGAACGAGTTCTTTCGTAGTCGCTAAACCTCAGAGTGACACCGTTTCTTTATTGAAGACTGATTCGTCGATTGCTTTCATCTGTTGTTGACTAGTCACGTGAACTTTCAACATTAACAAAAGTAGAAAGAAAATTACATTCTTCATTTCACGGTATCTTGAGCTTAAACGCAAGCAAAGATTTATTTCAAGATTACTCTTTACTTTTCCGACTCAAATTTTTTCTATTTATATTTTATTATATATATATATATATATATATCTTTTTTTAGAAATCGATTGAAGTGAGCCACAGATTACATTTAAAAGTTGTATGTCAATTTTTAAAATTGGGAGTCATATATGTCCTGAAACCACATAGGCACTTGTATATTCATTAAGATGAACAGAAACGTAATAATTTAAAAATCTTTTAAGCGAAATAGTTATATTGTAAATTGAAAGGTTACGATAAAAAATGTTGTATGTAATTATACGTGTAAAATATGAGATTTTTATCATTGCGCTTCTGCCGCCATATAATCTACCAAAATAAGAACTGACCAGGGCGTTACTATGTTCATGTGTATGTATATATCAAAGATAATAGATATATAGCTAAATTACAGGGTTGAAAGTGTTAAACAGGAGGATATATAGTGAGAGTCAAGTCAGTAGTACATATGTAACTCGAAAATACAGAATTTTTTAAAGATTTCTTATACATATAGTTACGTGAATTAGAAATTTACACGAAAGATACAAAGTATATACTAAGGAACAATTATTCACACTTTTTGCTATTATGTATTTATGTATTTATAATTTTTCTTATTTTTCTATGAGAACGATTTACTATATTTCCTTTCTCTCAAAATAATTCACCTTCATTCGGAGATAGTTTTGATTCATTCCCGTATTTGTTGTGTAGCGGAGCATGATTTATGATCATTGCTAGAAAAATAAACTTGCAGATGTCAAAGGTTTCGTCTTCGGCACTTTATAACTAGTGCAAGTCAAGAGCCGTAATTATCGGAATTAGTTTATAACGCATAAATTTATTAAATGCTCTTGGTATAAATCCGGATATATATATAGATGAAAAACCAAATGCATTCCAGAATCCTGTTGAGTACTGCTATTTTGTTGAAAATGAACCAAGATGTCATATTTGCGGTGACGTGGCAATAATCAAATGCGCATGGTGTAAGAAATCTTTTTGTCTCAAACATTTTTTCGACGAGTACCACTATTGTCGAAACTACATAGAATAATTGCTATACACACTGTATGTATTTATAATTTATAAATCGCTCCACCTTTGCTACGATGTCATAGGTGAATAATAAAAACAATTAATCTTTTCATTGCTGTTAAGAAACCTGTTACTGTCATTGTTACTTGTTACTTGTTACTTGTTACTGTATAATGTAGTGCAAGCCTACAATGCTTCATTAAAATCAAAGCTAGAACGGCTACTACCATAGTGGATGTGCGCGCAACATGTAAATCATCAAAATCTGCAAAACTGTAAGAGGCAATTTTAAAATGTTATATACTAATGGATTTGGAATAAAATGCTCGTCATTTTTTGTCATTATGAAAATTTCAAAAAAATGAAAAATTAAGTTAATAAATTTTTTTTGTTATAAACAAATTGTATTTTGTTAAATTTTTTAACACCATGTTATTGTACATAGGAAACCATTAACCTCGCCCATTGACAATTTTTTCGTATGTCTTTCCGTTTTCGAGATAGCCGTTTCGAGCCAAAACTTCAAGGGGTGGTTTCACCCCTTAAACTCGAGTTACCGCAGCTAAAAAAAAAAAATACGTGTAGATTATTTTTGGCTGCTTTATAAGTGTACAAAGTTTCATCAAAATCGAAGCCGGACCGTTCGCGAACTTTCCTTGTTAGAGAGCCTCGTAAATCGGCGATCTAGCTTTTCAGTTGTTTTTCGCAGTCTGCCAGATCGTGGTACCGTTTTAACAGTTTCATATTCATCAAATCGTTTTATAATTTTGGTGATAATGCAACGATTCACACTAAACACTTTTGCTACGTTAATTTTTTTCTTGCCTTCCTTAAACATTTCAACTACTTTCAGCTTTTCAGCTTCTGTTAAATGTTGCCTTCTTGTCATATTTAACACAAATTATAATATGAACTAGACTCAGCGATGTCAGAAAAGAAACTAAGTATCTTGGAATATGTTTGTTTACATTGTGGGCTCAACTTATCACGAGATGTTTGTATGTTTCTTGACTTTTGTCACGCAGCTTTTATCTTGTTTCTTCGATTCAATTTAATTGTCGTCCTTGTACAAGTATATTCGAAAAAAACTCATTGTTTATTGATGTATGGAATGTTATTTTATTATGCTATTTCTAGTTTCAACCTATGTATCTCAGAAGATAGAAAATATATACAAAATTACCAAACGATTACGCTGTTTCTTAACTTTTGTCAGTAAGTGTATACTATAATAAAATCAATGAATTGAATAGTATAAAATACATAAGAAAAGATACAAATCTCGTAGGAAAATTAAAAAATAGTAGAATTTGTTTAGACTTCCTTCATTTCATACTATTACATTTATACAATAGCATTAGTAATATAATATGTAATTTTATTATCTGAATAATGAGATTAATATCGAGAAAATTTACGATGTGAATTTTAAATTTAAGTTACCTCAAAATAAAGGATCCTTGTGCTTCGCGTGGTTCACGACTTTGTTAGAACTTTCATGTCGCGAACTGTTACCTATACCAACTTAAATTTATGTAACTATTTCAAAATAATTGAAATAAACAATTCGAAAGGTTGACTATTATCTAGTCAGAGAAGTCTCAAACGATGGACTTCTGATTTGGACCGATTTTGTGTCTCGATTAACTAAGATTGCTCTCTGGACGAGAAATACGTGAAAAAATCGAACAAGCTAACGCATTCTCAAAAATAACCTTTCTTTGCAAATTTATTATAAATCATGACAAATCAAAAGGAACAGAATGTTTGTTTCATTAGGCATGGAACAATCTTTTATTAATTTATTCCATAATAAACATGCATCAATGTGACAATGAATTTTTATAAATATATATATTTATTCAGTACAAAATGGTCGGTAATTACAAATTTGATCGAAATGTTAATTATTACAATTTGTATCATTTATAATGAAAAAATAGAAATTTATTCGTTATTATATTGCTTTAATAGCTTCAATTGTAAAGATACTGTGTTATTGGCGGATTAATATTCTATTAAAATTTTCATATTTGTTGTAGTACATAGTAATACAATATATTGGATGCAAACGTAAGTTTAGTAAAATAAGATGCTCGGAAAAACTGAATTGTTTTATGAGACTGGTGTTTCATAATATCGTAATAATAAAAAGAATAATTTTTACAGTACTTTTTATAATGTAATAAACATAAAGTTTTGAAATAGAAAGATTGTAATATTAAAGTTGTACATAGCAGAAATTCCTTTCATTAATACGTTTAAATAGAAGATTTTAATAGAAAATTGGATGAATCATAACAAGGTAATCGAGGAGTAGAATTGTGTTCAATGATGCGTGTAGGTTGCAAAACATTTCGTAAAATAAAAAAGTCAAAAGTTGTATTTTATACGGAGGTGGTATTATATAAGTCTTCGAATGCCTTTCTAATACTAATCAGATTATTGCAAAATCAAATTTTTATACGAACATGCAGAGGCGTGTGAATTTAGTATTTTGACTATTTCTGGTATAGACAAAAGAAATAGAATGAAGGATACCAAACCAAATGTTATAACTGATTTAAGGATTTGTTGAATATTTTAATTAATGTAAATTTTCAAAAACGAATATGAATAACGCCAGCAAATTTACCATCAACTTTTTACTTATAAAAATTAAATACCTTTTTTCTGTATTTATATTTGCTTTGACACACAAGAAACTTGTGAAGACAATTTTAATCAGTTCTACTATATAAAGGTTCTTCAAATAAAAAGAAACTTTCAGCAGTTTAAAATTAAATTTTTCTTCATTTTCTTGTTCTCTCAAAGGCAAAGTAAATGAGACAAGAAAATAATTTCAGAAATAGAGAAATGCCTATTAAATTCTTTATCATATAATTAAAAATTTATAACTATTATGAATTTTAGTTCTTTAAACTCAAATCTTCAGCACAATATAGCAATAAAACTTAAAATTGAAATAATCGAATTAGTAATGAACCAATTAGAAAATATAAAATATTTTTGCACTTATACTAGATATTAAAATATCATAGATGATGCATATGCACATGTGCACGTAAAAAGTGAAAGGCAGCGTACAGGAACAATTTCTCATTACAAAACAACTATTAAGTAACTATTTATAATATAAAAAAATATTGATTATTAGAAGTAATTTTTTCTATTTACCATAAAAAGAATATTAGAAGAAATCATATTCAATGGATATTTACTAACCTTGCCTAGAAAGAAGTAAGAAGCGACATAATTTTAACGAAATATGGGTGCAGAAGAATTGTTCGAATTCTAGAACAAGATTTAATTGTGGCACATGATAGACCAATGATTCCCAAAATGGGCGCCACCGCCCCCTGGTGGGCGATTCAGGGGGGCGGTGATTGTATTACATTCTATTCTGAGTTCAATAAATAGTTCCATAATTTCAAAGTTCAATGTTTCTAATTTACACCTTTCTTTACTATATTTTACGAAAAAGGTAGAAACATTAATACATATATATTTCCTACTAATTGCTATTAAAATTTAAAACAAATTAATTTCCAGGGGGCGCTAAGTAATATTTTTTCTGGAAAGGGGGCGGTAGGACAAAAAAGTTTGGAAACCACTGTGATAGACCGAGAAATTAGTCGAAAAATTTAACGTACTCCCGTATTCATTTCGCTTGGTGAGCCAAGCTGGAAGATTGACAAAGGCATCCGTTTAAAATTACACAAGTTCCGGAACTGGTCGCAGGCACAATACTCCATTGTAAAGAGCAATTCACAAAGAAGCCAAAGAACGGTAAAGTTCAGAGAAACCATAGTTACTCGACCACTTCGCTTTTACCTGAATGCACAGTATCAAGATTCGCAATTATCGAAATATCTATTTGTCCGCTCTTTTTGAATTTACGATTAAGTTTATTTACAATTGAGAAGTAGCGAATTTTGGAAAATAACAAAATACCACATTTTTGAAAATGCAGTGAAATTGAAATCTTCTAACGTACGAATGTAAGATCAGCTGACAAAATTTAATCGAGTGATGTTAAGGTTACATATAATCAATCGCCCATGTAATTATGATACAAGAGCAGATTTTACAACGCAGCGAAATAAAAACTGTACTGATGGAGAAGTAGGAGTAGTCGATTAACGTCGTTACATCGAGCTGTTGTGATGTAATTAGTCGTGTCATCGTGATGAAAAAGCAATTACTGTATATGCCACTTGGAAATTAATTTCATTTCTTAAACGGAAGTTCTGGCGAAAATATTTTCAAGAAACTGTAAGATATGAATATGGAACTTTTTGTGTTATATACATATACTTATAGTTCTAGCTACCTAATCACATTTGTTTCATGTAACTTGTGCTTCGTAGAAGAATTTTTGTTAATTCTTATAACTTTATAATACATTTAACTTTTATTACTTTTATAATTTTTAACTTATATATATTTTACTCTTATAATCTGTTTATTAACAGGTATTTTCATTAGGAAGGTCTAACCTACGTAAGTTTCAAATTGTTATGCGTTGAAAAAAGTAGTTTTTATTATTAAAGTACAATTATTATATTTTAACGTTTGTTCTGTATTCACTAATGGCGCGTTCATATTGATCTTTAAAGTTTCAGGTTACCTGAAATTTGTGAAAAATACGACTTTTAAGGTATGCAAAGGATATGTTGTCTTGTAAAAACTTCGATAAATCTTCCGTTACGTTTATTATTCGCATTTTATGTCTAGGCATAATAATTCCTAAATATCAATATTACTTCGTTTATATATTATTATCAAGCTTTTTACAATTGCAGGAGTATTTTCAGTTCTTTAACTATTATAAATTTAAAGAATTCAAATTAATTTATATTGTAATACATTTAGATAAACGGTAAAGAATTTAGTAAGAAAAATATTATAAAATCATAACATAATGAATGCTCGCATCTTTATGAATTTTCAAGAATAATTTGTTTAAAAATAAAAATCAGTAAGAATTAAAAATCTTATTTTAACATTTAAATTAATTTTTTCAAGAAAACATTTGTTCCGGTCAGCTCTATGTACAAATGGTTTCTTACACATGTGAATAATAAAATGGTTGCATAAAACAATATTTCAATAGACAATTTACAATTAGACAAAATCTTGTTAAAGAATACCATCAATATTTCATTTCTAACAGCGAAGATTAAATTGTTACATTTCAACAAATTGCCATACTTACTAATAAAGTAACACATCATGACAGAATTATTAAAATGAATGTAAGGTGTAAGAAACTAAAAAAGTTTTTTTTATATATTTATTAAAAGAAACTTATAATTTTCTATCTCTTATTATTTCAATCTTAATTTTTTTCGAAATTAACATTAGTACTTAATTCTTTCATATTTCTGTAAATGCATACGTATGTATATGTATTATATATAGATATATCTTATGAAAGCAAATTTTAAATTCCAATTGCCAAATCAATATTATAATCATAATCGTGAATCTGGTATTTCATAGTACATTGCGATGTGAATTCAATTAAAAATTGTTTATTACTCTACAAAAATATAAAAGAAATACTATAATAAAAATAACAAAACTCATATGATTTATGACTTATTGTTAGTTGATAATGATTGTAAGTAAATTGTTAACCTCTACGTATAATTTTGGTGTATTACATAGCTGATTGTATAAGTTACAATAGTCAATCTCATAATTTATTAAAATATGAGTATAGTCAACAGAGTACTGTTATTTAATCTGTCCCAATTAGTAAAAGGAAGAAAGAGATACATAGTATTCTATACACTATACACTATAGTATTCTTTATAGTATTCTCATACACTCGATTAATGTTCAATAAAATAACTAAACGCTTACTATGACCATTAATTATAGGATATAAAAGTAAGTAATTCTTTTGAGTACTTATCGTGTGAAATTAGGTGAGACAAAACTTTTAGACAAAACTTTTTTTGTCTATTTGAAACACGTTTATAGTATTATACTATACTATACGGACGACATTTCATTGTGTATGCATATACGATAACAGCACTGAATAAGTTAACAGATTAATAGAATTTATCTATTGACACTTCGGAAAATCAAGATTAAATTCGATTTAACCATCGATTCACTCACAAAGTCAGAGAACTCGAAAATTCAGAAAATTATGAAAGTTTATGTGCAAATAGAGTAGGTCATCTGCAACTCAAACCTACTTTTTGTTGGTGTTATAGTTTTAGGGAGTGAAATAACCTCTTGAAAAAAGTACAGAATTTTCTTTTTCCAGGAATATCTCGAGTACGGTGAGAGTTATTAAAAAAAAGTTTAAATAAAAGTTATAAACCCCTTTTTTCATTTTTATAAAACTGTTTGAAAATAATTATCGAAAATTCCATGCTTTTCAAATTATGCTCATCACTAACCCTTAAAATGAAATTTTTATATTTTATAAACGCATGCAGAAATTTCTTCTCATATATAAATAATTCATGTGTTATATCTTTTAGTAGATAAAATCTTATCGAATTTCAAGTCCATTTTAACAGTTTTCATTAATAAAATGTAACATAAAGCAATATTTGAACATTTGCATTCTCTTTTCGTACATGCTTTATTATTTAATTATATAGTAGAAAACATTAGATCCACTAAAAATTACGATTTGTAATTGGTACAATAACGATATCCTTCGTGGAACTATTTAAAACAAAAATACTATGTCCATCGCATATAACGACTATCCAATAAATATTATATTTTGGTATAGTATTTATTTATTTATATTTATTTAATATTTCATTCCTGAAGTAACAGAAACCTACACGATTTTGAAATTCGCTAGAATGCGTTTCTAGATATCCGCTTTTAAATCATAAACATAGGAAAAGGTTTTTGAATCTGAATGAAAAAAATTTGTAGTAAATTAGCGACTGGAATTTAATGATTTCACTGCATAAGTGTAAATTGACATTTTCCTTTTGAAAAACTACATTATCCGAAACCTTACACACAAAATTTTTCCAAATATAGAATCCAAACACATCTGAAGACTGAATCTGAAGTAAAAGATTGAAGCCCTGTTCTCTTTTTTGGAATGATTGAAAATGTTACTTCTTTATTTAATGGAATCAACCGTTCCATCTGATTCGAGCAGTGTCTCGCCTACAAGTCGAGTAGCAGCACACTTTTACAGCTAGTATTCGGTAGATAAACTTGTCGAAATCACGTTTTGAAATGTGATCAGACGCGAGATTTCCTGATTCTAAAGCTTAGATGCAAAGCTAGATGGAATAAAGTTTCTTGCCCTCTTGGAATAAACGTTCTTGCAGACTTCTTTAATGGTGAAAGCAAACGTCCGTTTGCTGAAATAACAAGCATTATTGCACAGTCTTGAATTTCCAAATCCATCATTTCTTTGCCTTGAATTCGAATAGGTTCATTTGATCTTTTGTGTTCAAAGAACAATCTTAAATTCATGTCACGAACAATGGATCTTCTGTCACAAGCTTCTTCAAACATTTTTGCAGTACATATTCCGTAATAAATGTAAATTTATTGCATTTGTTTCACCTTTCTCTACATTTGCGGTTCACCTAGCTGCTATAAGGATTTAATCTTACGAAAGTTTCTCTGTACATCGGTAAACGGTCGACGTGTCTTTTTTCCGCTTTACCACAGCCTTTCTCTTATAACTTAAGTCGACTTTTCTACCTTCGTCATCAACAATGCATTCTGCAGGGCCAAAACTGTCTTATTTTTCCCCTGTAGGCGTAATATATTTTACAATTTGTATATATACTATATGGTTCTGATAAATAGGCAAACTCAAACGTATAAACATGTACAATTAACGAATAAAACGTATAAACATGTTCAATTAATAAATACATTTTGGAAATCGTTCATAGTGTCGCGAAATTCATTATGCGTATTAATTTCGCAATTTGAAACATTGTGACTTACACGTTTATTACAGTAGCAACATTCAATGACTTCGTTTTAAAGAAACGTTTTTTAACCCATTTGCATCAGAGACGTTCAATAACCAATCGGTCCGTATCACCGCGCATCAACTAGTGTTTTACCTTCAGCTTTGCTTAGAAATTAAATATAATAATAAATTAAAGAGAAAAATCTTGTTGCTGATAATGCACTAAAAGCGCCGAATTTTATTATATATTATTCACGAGAAGTTCGCAGACTTTTTCACGTTTAGCGATAAACGACAGTCGTAGCTTGCGGAATATTCCGCGCACGGTGATATAAGACAGTCGTGGCTTGCGGAATATTCTGCTTACGGATGCAAATGAGTTAAGCAGAAATCAGTAAACCTTTCTCAGGTAGAATAGTAACTGATTGCTTTCGTAAATGTAGCTGCCACTAAACTACATCTTCAGCCAATAAACTATATCAATCGAAAGAAACGAATTATTCTGTTCGTTATAGGAACAGAAAACGTTCGATTTTTGTTTAGCATGATTTATGATATTTTTAACTTTTTAACTGCGTTCACTTCCCAAATAAAAATTGAACCTCTCTAGTTTATAATTAAAAATGAATAAGAATTACAATAGGTCACTTTATTACGATTATTGTAAATGCAAATACGATGTATTTCACGTTTGATACAAGTATAATAGTAGAATTAAAATTAAACAACCCCTCGATATATGTATAAATAATTATGTTTTAAGTGTTAGTAAACCACTGACGAGTTAACTCGTCTTCCCTAGTTAACAGATTAAGATTCGCGACTTTAGCTGTTCACATCATTTTATTACCTAAGATTTGAAAATTTTCATGTCGTTTATTCTTAACACCTTATCGACTGGCTCATTCTATTCTATAGTGGCTCAGTTTTCGCTATCGCGCTTATTCTTACTGCTTGAAAAATTTTCAATCAAAATTTGCGAGAGAGCTTTACTATATTGTTCACTTTCTCTTATTATAGAGTAATTAAGACATGGGTCAAAAGTGATCCGGCATTGACTGGGTGAGGGTTAATTAATTTGTTGCGCTGGTAGCGAAAAGTCGATTAATAGGCTTCCGGTCGGTAAAGTGTTAATAGTAGAAGATGTGTTACAAACTCGCAGTTTCTAACATCGCATAGCAAATCAGGTGTTGCCCTATCCTCTCTAGAAGGGAGATCACAATGTTTATTGAACATTGATTAGCAATTAAAAATTTTGTATCAACCAATCAGTGTAGTAACTTCTCACTGCGATCGAGTCAGTATGTCTTTATCTTGCTAAAGGCGTACATAAAATGACTTTGAATTTTTCGTAAATGTCGAACAGTCGAAACGATATTTTAGTGTAACTAATCTATCGTTCGTTAGATTTGTCAAACTATTAAAACGAGAACGCGCAGGATTCGATAATAATCATCGATAGACCACTGGTTTTACTATCTTTAAAACAGTTACTTAGTATTAATTTGGCGGGTACCAACAACTATCAGGTTCATCATTTGGAACGCGACAAACGCTATAACATGAGCACATAAACAAGTTTCCCGAATAGTAGGTGTTGCACAAAAAATTGAGTTGCACTTATTTGGATTAGAGTAAATTAAGTGATATGAAATTGTGGTAAACATTTCTATGAAGAATATCGTTATTGTACCAAATAAACAACAAAGCATGTACGAAAAGAGAATGCAAATGTTCAAATATTGCTTCATGAAATCATTTTATTAATGACAACTGTTAAAACAGATTTCAGATTTACACACACACACACACACACACTTTCTATCTATATACAATTTTTTACAGAAAGAACCAATTTTCACAGAGATATCGTGTCTACGCTCTTATGGTATATGTATATGAGTATATAGACTGTATATTGACCTCGCACTGAATGTGTTAAAGAGCAAATATAACGTGTATATTCAAGCAAAATTAGTGTTTATCCTTATACATGTATAGTGAAACAGCGCAATGGAATTTTCTTAGAAAAAATATCACGGCGTGTTTTCTATGATTTGGCAGTGGCAAACAGGCGGAGTGAAATGTCATTCAGCGGCAAACAAACTAAAACGGCGTAATGGGACATCATTGTTCGATAAGGCGTAACAAGGCCGTGGTTCGTTATTGAATAATTGGACAGTAGTAGCTGCACCCGCGGCTGACATTCGTATTCATAGCCACGCCACGCTTTTCTGATGCAATGCTCTTCATGAAATAATGGTTCGAAACAATTCTGAGCCACCAGTAGCGACAACAGCGCGTCACCTAAATAGTGTGACAATTAGAAAATAAGTCTGGTTTGTTTGTTACTACAACCACCGGAGATGTTCCGGAGTAGAACCAGGGAGCCTTGATATTACCGGTAAAAAATTACTCGATTACGCGGAGAAATAGGAAAAATATTTCATATACTATTTTAAATAGCAAATGTTGTACAGAGCTCGAATAAGATAATATTTTGAAGAGAAAACGAAATTACTTTCTAAAATTAGAAGCGTAAAATAACGTATTGTGCAAAGCTTGTATTGCAAATGTATACTTTAAATACTTTTTAACAATGAATATTATAACTAAAGAAATTGTAATGCTTGGCGAAATAAATTTACTCTTAACTTCAATTGTTTACATTTACTAAACTTGTTTGCGTAACGGTTTATGACACGAACGTGCCGTAGAGACTATTTTTGAGATTAGGGCCCTAGTTATTATCAGCATCCAGTGCGAGTAAAAATTATGTCCTGGCTAGAAGAAGTTGTGTTTATAACCATCCAATTTTTGGCAAGTTAGTGAAGTACTTCCTGCAGTTCTGAAGGAAGTAGTCTAGGGACGCTGCGAACCCTTTTTCTTGTGTGTGTGTGTTTTTGGTATTCTTGATCGCAAAGAAAAATGTAAAGCGAATATCGAATTGTATCACGTACATCCTATTTTTTATCTTTTGTGTTTTTTCTTATTAAATATTGCTCGTATAAATGCTCACAGTAGTTTAGTTCTTTCATACCCATTACAGTTAGTTTTCTCGTCTTTAATAAAGCCAAAGCACAAAAATGAAGAGCTATGACATAATACTATGATACAGTTTTCTGTACATCGACAATGTGTAAACTACCTACGAAAAGTATTATAAAAGCGGGAGATAAATTTGAGATTATGAAAAACCAAACATATTGAAAAAAGAGTACAATAAAATTGGATTATATGATTGTATAAACTTATATTAAAATAATACTAGAAATAGTGTAATACAATTGTAGCACAAATAGAAAATTTTCCACTTTCCGCAGTAGTAGATAAAGTTATTCAAAACAGAAAATAACCTTGTGAAGATATGTATGTGAGTTAACAAGAACTATTATTTAAAAGAATTCGTTACCTATTGGTTTTATCGAAAAACGTTTGAAATTAATTATATTGCGTTTAAAAGGACTCATCGAATGGATGCAATTTAATTTTCTTATATCTTATATTTTCTGAGATGTTACGGTAATATTGAGTTTTCTTAAAGCCAATGCATCTTTTTTCAAATACTATCTCGTAGTCGATAGAAAAATGAGAGTCCTTTCTTCATTAATAACACAGTTTGGCGAATAGTCGCTAGACTTCTAACAATTTGTTATTCAAAGACTTTTATGCTTTCTAATAAACCTTTATAACTAATGGTCGTTTTTCCCACTGAATACTGTAAATTTGTAATTTATGCAAACTATATGTAAATATTAATAAATAAATCTCACTGTGCTTGCAAGTATATTATTTGCTTTGTATCCAATTCCAAAAATTGTATGAAATTAATATTGCTAACTAAAATGAGGAAATAGAAAAATGTTTCACCTTTTTATGACTTACTTTAACCACATTAGTGAACAAGGAAAAAATGTATTTTATACGTAATCTATGCGTTACCTGTCTAAATATTTTAATAATTATTCCTTGTATGTAACAAATGGAATAAACCGAGTGACACACTTTACATAGCTCATACAACGTACTGTTTAAACTGCAAAAGGGTTGAAGCTGGTATGCGAAGGTCTTTAGTAAGAAAGACTACGTTTGAAAGAAATGGAGGTAGAATTAATAACCGTCCACTTACGTGAGTTTTCAACGAAATACGAACCAGACTGTTTCCCACGTGTTCAAGGTTAACAATGCTATAATATACCAGGCAAGTTGATGCTTCTGTACGCGGATTATTCATAGCCGCTTTATTAAGAATTCGCCGGGCGATTCATAATTTCATCACTTTCGCTTTTTTCCCGTGGTGCGTGCTACTAATAGCGTCCCATTCGCGGCTCTGGGAACGCATTGTGTCAGGAGAATCGTCGGTTTTGTCGTGCAAAAGCAATTGCAAAACACTGCCGCACGCCGCGAATTATTCATATGTTAGTAACACGATCGTTATTTGTCTGGTTTGGAGCAGACTATGTAAAGAAGTGTAAGCTCATGGAAATAATTCCACGAATATTTCCATGGCTACCAAATCCTTGATTTATCGCAATGCGTAATTGCTTCGCAGTTTTTTCACGAATGATAAATTCTGTGAATCATAGGCTGTTCCAATAAGCGTTTCGAGCCAATAATCTTTAACAAGAAACTGTTTCGACTGCCTTTCAATACTGTACTAACGATCACAACGTACCAATTACGCGAAAATTCGCAATCGATGGAATCACTACGAAACTGTGATTTAGTTTCGAATATTTTCAGTGTATGAAGGGTACCACAGATTTTTAAGTAAATTTAAGCAATTAACTTCTTTGTAAGTGTCTATATGTTTTCTATAGTAGATGTTTAGTTTAATAATTACACGTGAATGTGTGCAACTACATTGTATTTTATTATATGATGGATATACCTAATATTATTCTTCTAAACAAACGGTTTTCTTTTTGACGAAATTTCAACTAAAACCACTATAAGAATACTTACATTATAACTGTTTAACATGTACGTCTGTTAAGAAAGCTCTAGTGCACCAAGTATGAAAATCCGTTATGTTTGATGACATCGTTTATACAGGATACCCTGTAATGTATGGGAACCACTCCATGGATTGATTCGGCACCTATAAACAATGAACAAAGTTCATGTAAACATACATGCATGTTCTATTTGGTCTTGCTTATGAGATATACCGAGTTTCATGTTTCGTCATTCTGTTTTCATAATAGCTGTTCGAAATTGCTACCTTGCTTTTATAAAACATGCTTGTAAACGAGATTAGAGTACTGCTCGATTATTGCTTTAAACACAACGTTTGAAAAAGTCATAACGCAAAAGTCTAACACGTAATGATATTACGGAAAGGACGAATTGAATCAATTTTTTGTAGATCAAGGTACACATGATCTACAGGATTGTCAAATGAACATATAAAAGATATCAAACATTATTTGTAAACTGTTAAGTGGAAGAAGTCCAGGCGGTCACAAAAAGATTCGAATATTGATACAATTTTAATTTCTGTTTTATATTTTCAGTAAATGTACAAGTAGCAATGGATTACATTATGTTACAATAGATTATATAGACAATAGTAAAAAAAGTTTTTGAATTATTACCTGTTGTTATCTAAATATTAAAAGCGACACTGAAGAAGAATAAATTTTGATGTCATAAAAAGTTTCGAACAAAAGGTATATACATTCAGGAATTTCTTTGTGTAATTTTCCATTAAATACTGCCACTGTTTACATACAATGTTTCTAAACAATGCTTCATTCAAGTCTGAACACGTTGGATTTCAAGAAAACGTTAGTATTGTTCTCAATCTGTTCATAATGAGTCGCAAAAACCGGTATACATGTTCTGAAATACAAGAATTAATAATATTTCACTACAAAAAGAGAAAATTAATCCGCGAGATAGCGAGTATTTTAAGAATAGCCAAAAGTACCGTTGGAGATACATATTATAAAACGCTATCGAGATGAAAACCCAATTAATTTGAAATGTCCAACTGGTCGTTCAAAAATTTAAAGCGATCGCGATAGATGTTCGATTGTGAGTGAAATTAAAAAGGATTCCAGTATTAGTGCTCCAAAGCTGGCTACAAAGATACAAGAAGAATCTGGTATCCGGAAAATGTCCGAAGAGTACTCAGATCGAAGGGCTACGATGGACAAATTGCTAGGTGAAAACTGTATATCAATTCAGAGAACAGGAAAAAGAGACTTCAATTTGCAGAAGATTATGTTTCTAAGGAAAGCTAGCCGTGGGACAATCTTCTTTTCCTGGGTGAAAGCAAATTTAATGTTAGCGGCAGTGATAGGAAGTGATGAGAGTATGGCGGAAAGCGAAAGAAGAATCGAATCTAAAGCATGTACAACGAACAATAAAAAGCGGGTGCAGATCACTTATGGTTTGGGCGTGTTTCAAGTTTTCCGTAGGTGAACTCGTTTTTATCAATAGTATTCTTGATAAAAATAAATGTTTACACATTTTAAACAGCAATTTAAACGAAATGCTTCCAATATGAGGATTGCGAAAACTTTCAAGTTATACCAACATAAAGATCCAAAACACAAGTCACGGATTATTTAAGAATTACTACTTTATACTTGTTCACATAATTTACAACCACATCCGCAATCCCTTGATCCTAATCCGATTGAACATGCATGGGAAGAATTAGATCGGAGGATTCGTAAAACATCAATTATATCAATACACAAAATTTTTAATAAGTCTGCAAAGAGAATGGAAGAAACCAGCGTTGATTATTTAAATAAACTTATTTCTGATATGCCAAAATGTCGACACCATGTTATCTAATGTATGGGATACTCAATTAAATATTACACTTTTCGTAAAGAATCATTATTATAGTTTTATGTCTATAATTAATAAAGCGTCCGGAACGTTTTGTGACATCAAAATTCGTTCTTCTTCAGTATTTCTTTTACTATTTAGATAACAATAACTCAAAAGTTCTTTCTTATTGTTACCTGTATAGTGTAACATAACGTAATAAATTTTTGTTGCTTCTTGTACATTCAGTGAAAATATAGAACTCAAGAATTAAAATTGTATCAGTTCCGAATCTTTTTGTGATCTACTTTAAATAAAGGGTGCTTTGCTTACACGACGAATGATTACAACATAAAACTCGTTACACGTCGTTTCTTCAGTCGTAAAAAATATAGCCTCCTTTTTAATTCGCTAGTGATGGTTTGTCCTCGAGGTTTCCCAAATGATCTATCATCGCCAAAATATGTGTTGATAGTTTGGATAATAAAACATCGGCAGTACGTCAACCTCGTGGATGAACTATTGCCAGCCGGGCGCATGATTCCGAGCAATGTTTCGAAATTTCTATGATTTATTCAACAGAGATGTAAAAAATAGGTTTCAAAGCAGCGCGAAACACTGACTGATTGTAAGTTGTAGACATGCAACACGAACATTACAATTACACAACTACATTTTTATTCGCCAATAATATACAGTTTTATTTTAAACTCCAATGTACTACTTCACATTCGACAACGAATGTGCATTCAGTCCACCAATTTCGATTCGAGACATATTTTAAACCAGGCTAGACTTTTTTAATTAAAATTCTAGAAACAGTCGTAAACAAGGTCATATAGAATATATATATATATATATATATATATGCTTATATGAATTTTTTCATTGTTTCTAGGTGCTGAAACAATCCCTAAAGAAGTTCCCACATATTAACAGAATGATATTAACATTGCGACACGAAATAAATGCTAAACATTTATAAACCTTGACATATAAGTTGTAGTATATTATAGTGTACTGTCACACGCTGAATTAACTTTGTGTGACCGTTGATTAAATGAATAGATTGTTACGGTAATTTATAGAGAATATTTTGTGTGCTGCAGTTTATCTTCAAAAACTACAATTCAACGACTGACTGACACGAATAATTCATTGATTATACAATTATTCACTAACCAATCGTCTGAATGGTCCATTCGCCAAATCATTGAGGCTTTTATGGAAGTTTTAGAGAAGTGAACGGTGATGTGATGGAAAATTAAAATACTTTTCCCTCTGGATAGTTCTTTCTAGGCTTTGAGCATATCGCCCACCCAGAAAAGTCTGAAAGGGAATTAGATCCAAGAAATGTGTTACGGCCTTTGGTCAACTATAGATGTTCAGGTTTTGTAAGAATTTGCATGTGGTGTGCCAACTAAAGTAAACACGAAGGATTAGCAAATGTTATGTAAATCTGGTTTTACTCTGCTTTTTACTAATTACTATATTGCTTTATAGATTTAGCGTCTACTAAGGTTTATGAGGCTATCGCTACTGTTCTATCCGTAATAGAATAGACACGGCTGTCCTTGTTTGTTTGACACAGTTTATGACACGATCGCAAAAATTGGCTATTTTTGAGATTCTCGACATTAAAGTAGCGTTTTTAACACTTCAAAGATTTCTCGCTAGGAGAAATTACTTTATTACGGTTAGTAATAAATAAAGTAATTACTAAATTAATTTATTCAGTTATCAAGATAAGCGAAGACGTGTCGTAAAGTCGGAGTTTTTAAAGAGCTGTACAAATTTCGGTTCGAACGGTACACGGATCAGATGATTCAGAGCTTGATGGAAATTTCTGACCATGCCAAATAATCAGCTCTTCGTGCGACCGATCAGGTACCGTCTCGCTCTTTCTAGAAAAAAATGTGCTAGGGGTGCATTGCAAAGGTAGTCGCGATGTCTGTTCGACACGTTGATTGATAATTATCATTTTTTATTCTAACCAATCAGCGTATGATCTTCTTTAGCAGTGATCAGACAAACTGCTAAAGAACGAGTTGTGATTCGACAATCAAACGATACAATCTTGTATTAGACACAGTACAGAGACGTTTACGGTCCAGAGTTCGTTGTTCAGGATTTCTACCGCAAAAGATTTATTTGAATATTGTCGACCATCACCTTCCGCACTCTTCTCTCTTCACTCTTCCGCAATCGTCCACTAAATATTTTATTTGAGTCCAACGTTTTGATCTTCAACGTTAACAACATAATGCACCTCATTTGACATCACGTTGATACTATGAAGAGGCGATGCACAGATGTAATTGCTATGCACGGAAAATACGTAATACAAATATATTACGTATTTATACCTAAATTGCACTATATTGAAAATATTATTCAGCTTATTTTTCAATAATTTGAATAACATCATTTTGTATGTCTCCAATTCGGTTCTTTCATGAATTGTGTTTGCAATGTAGAACAAATACATAAATCCTGTGGCGGTTACGCCACTGCCAATGTGACCTCACCAGATAACATTTTCCTCTGCTATTCCTTCTCCTATACACGCATAAACTTTCTCTTTTCCCACTTCTACGAATCTTCAGTTTCCGCTCTTTTATCTTTCCACCTTTAAGAATTCCGCTTTCGCTTTCAAGTAGCTTAGGGTGCACCCATGGTGGCATCCAGGTTTGCACGAGGGTGGGCTGCTCAGTTTTCCACAAATTTCTTTTTTTCACCACTTTCTCTATTTTTATCCTCGTCTATCTCTACCTTTATGCTCCTGTCCTATCGCTACAGAAAAAAACCTCGCGCTCTTACACCCAGGGTTAATTTTTTCCGCGATCACACGCACTTAGGTTACGCAGAACCACTGCCCGATTAATTGTAAACACGTGACAAGTTTTTCTTAATTCCCGATAAGGTATCACCAATGCAAAATGACCTCCTTATTCCTTGATTATTCTTCTATAGAATTTGAGTTTTAGAAATGTGGAATGATGGAGGTAAAATCATCAAAAAAGAGAAATTAGTCTCATAGGTGACACATCGCTGTCTAAAAGTTTTGCGGATCGATGTTTACGAACTGGGTTGGGTTCCGACGAATGGGGAGCAGTAGATGCATATCACGCAAGAGGGAATGGTAATGTATCATTGGTGGTAGTGTACTCCGATGATATCTGCATGACTTCTCAAGATGGCAAGTGAGTCGAAAAATTAAAGGAAGAACTACAAGAAGACTGTGATTTGAAGGACTTTGGTTTAGCTAATTATTGTCTTAGGTTAGAGATTACTAAACAAGAGACAGTGATTGTTGTATCTCAAAAGGAATATATCATGGACATCTCGAAATGTTTTAAAATGGAAAATTACACCATCAGTGATCGACATGAGGCTAAGTAGAAGTGAGGGAGATGATGAGCAAGAAGGTAGTAGGAGACTAAGAAGGTAGTTGGTTCCTTAATATACTTATCTGTGACGATCAGATCAGACATCGCAAATGTGACTAAACTGTCGTTGCTTAACACGAAGCCAAGGCAGCAGCGTTAGATTGCAATGAAGTGGGTCCTTATGTATCTCAAGGGGACAATAAATCTGAACTTACAATTAGTATACCGAAGAAACTCAGAGCCAGTTATTGGGCGGGTTGTACTATAGATTGAAATCTTTCCTGCAGTGTATTTGTAATTTATTTTTTTCAAAAGCAGCGTACAATTGCACTTTCGTTAACGCAGGTTGAATGCTTGACAAAAGCGGTCAAGGGAGCCTTGCATAAAGTGGTTTGCTTCAGGAGATGGTCTTCGACAAAATGGTGAAAATGACTATGTACGTGGATAACTAAGGAGTAACACGATTCACTAAGAATACTATCTTCCATATCCGTACAAAGTATACAGATTTGAAGTATTATTTTATGTGCGAAATTGTGAATGCAAAAAGACTGAGAATAGAGTATTTACCAATGAGCGATATGATACCCGATATTACGATTGAAGTCTTACCCAATAGTAATCACAAGAAGTATACAGTCAATTTAGAAATAATATCTGTAAATGCGAATCAATGTGTAGATAGAAAGTGTTAGGCATTTTTATAAAGCATGCGGATAATCGAGCGTTTGAATGATGAGAGAGCTAGACTGCTAATTGTTATTCGCGCGATTGTATTCCCGCCTTTTTGTTCTATTTCTTTTGCGGACATTTTCTTATGTACATATATACAGGGTGGACAATATATTGCGATATGACGGACATTATATTGTATCACCACAAAGAATACACAATGACTTCCTAACCGAGTTGCAGTTCGAACTGAGAAATTTTTGGGAAATCAAAGAAAGACCTAACCTAACCATTTCATTAAACATATTCAGAGTGACCAAACAGAACAATACACCGTTGCATTATCGTTTACCGAAAATGGGTTCATTAGATACTTGGCCTCATAGAACAAGTAAAAATGTTGCATACACTATGCTTCTACTTACAGAATCGTGCTGCCGTCAAACCTCCGAACACAACAACAAAGGTTTGCGTAATTTTTCATAACTTCGCTAAATCAACGACGTATTAACGACTAGGTCCATCATCTAGAACATCTTTTGACTAGAGATATTTAAAAGATATAACTGCAGTTTCTCGTGCAGCCAAAGGATAGATGATTCCAATCGACCCTCTCGAAAGATAGAATCAATCAAGTAGCTACACACGAGCTAAATACAGTCACATCAGTTTGCATACAGCAAATGAAACAGGTTTTCGGGAGCTTCAACAGTCGTGAAACGAGATTTATACATCGATGATTTACTATTCGGGGTTAATACCACCGCAGTAGCAACATATTCATGGATATAGATAATCGGTTTATTCAAACGAAGAGGACTCAACATCTATCAAGCCTTCGACCAACCTCAACTATAGAGAATCAAATTAATCGAAACCCTCATCATGAAAAGTTTTGGCATTTCATGAAATACGCGAGGCAATAAAAGCTCCCGTACCATTAACCCTAACCATAATTACGAAACGAACCATATTGTCATTAATAGAAAAGATTTTCAATCCGTTAGGGATGCTTGGACCTGTGATGATCACAGCAAAAATCATCATGTAGCATTTGTTACAACTAAAAATTTACTGCTCTTATTTAATTAGGTTTCGTAAACTTTGTTGCGTATAATCATAATTCCATTAAATTTTTGAATTTGTAAGGCTCGATACACGAGACACGATAATTCTTATGTGGATGAAATTTTGACTCAAATTAATAAGGCAAAACGGTTGCAAAATAAATGATTAAAACTCTCTACCTTCAAATATGTATCTAACGTATTACTAATATTACAATAAAAACGTTAACAAGATGCTGGTTGTGTATAAGTGTCTGACTGATGTTTTTAAACTAATTATTCTTTTACAAAAGTTGCCTTTATACTAAATCGTGTGTTTGGAGTGTGACGATGCAGGTCAAATCCTGAACTTACGAACTTGAGGGCCGTTCTCCTCGAGACACGAACATTCCGCCTACTCCAGATTTTCTGATTTGGAGAAGCGGGGTATGACCGTAACCAAGGAGCCGGATTCACGGGGCAATTGGTCCTAACGGGATTTTAAGTTACGCGCGCGCGCTTGCACACGTAGGTGTATGTAGGCTTGATTAAACGTTATTAGCTGTTAAGGGTTAGAGTGATTGGTACCAGAAAGGCGTGTTGCTTGTAAACGCAGCAGTTAACAAATTTAATATAACAATTGTTCATTAAAAAGGAAAACTATGTTAAGATCCATGTAAATCTTTACAACATTGTATTGTAAATTTCTTTAAGCTCAAATAAAAAAGAAAGAAACTATAATACAAGAAGCCTTTAATAAACTATGTATCTTCAGTGAGAAAATATAACGAGGTGGTTACATTAGCATATATCTCATCTCACGTTAGTATTATAGGTAATAAAACGGCCGGTAAAATGATCAAATCTGTTTCAACTATGTCCCTTTAGAATATTCTAATCTCACATGAGGACTTCTGAAGTTCCTTTCTAAAATTTCAAAAATGGCATGATTATTGAGAAATCCACGCATCTTTGAAGCACTTCACTGTAAAGAGTAATATTAACGAAAACACCTTATCGGCTGAATTAAACAGATGGGATTAAATTATCTTAATTCGCCTCAAAAATGGTTATACAAAATTTAACCCATCGCCATCTGACGTCGAGGGATACTTCAAATAAGTATAGCCAATGTAATGTGGATACCACAACCAAACTATACTCCCGGAATCATTAAATCGTTCAAGAAGCAAATATAAGATACCAGTAAACTTTAAAGAAGTACTCAATGGCAAAAAAACATTCATATGCAAATAATCCCTTTATAAATAACATACCTCGCTAATAACTTAAGATGTTGACGTAACTCGAAATTCCCCAGGTCTAAAAAAAGTTTATTTTGACGTGCTGTCGTTAAGATTGTGCAAAGAATAATGCTCCACTCTCCAAAATTGTCTTTGATCTGGTTTGTTTCTAATCTTTGAGAAAACCTCCCTCTTTTTCAACAGTATTGAGCACCCTCGCTCGCTTTCTCCTTAAGCTCCGCGTAACAGCAAACAGATGGCTGCTAAACTGCTTTTTTGGAGAGTATCGAGAGTTTCACATTTTCTTGCATGACCTCCTTTATTTTAAAGCAAGAAAATTATGCTACCAAGTTCTATCAACATAGATTATAAAATATAACATTTAATTCATTATTTGTTGTGTCAGAATAAAGTTTTATGATCTAGATTAACCTGTTTGGCCTTATTTAACATTACAGGATATTCCTATTATCGAAGTGATATTGATTAAAGATAGTGACATAGACAATGTTCGGGTTATTAGGAGACTATTATATTTTTACAGGCAAAAGAAAACCTATGGTAACAATTTTTCCCTTAACATATTATATAATAACCTAAAACTGCTACTTGATATTTGTTTATTTTTATTATAAAATAGTTACTATCTGAATACCGACAATTTCATTCTTTTAAAATTTAATTCGGTTACGTTACAAAATGAACTATATTGAAAATCTTATACCGATTATACCGACTATATGAAAAGTCTTATACCGATTAAAAGAAAGATATATGGGGAGGCTCCGGTCTAGCACAATCGAAAAACTGATTTTTTTTATTTTTCACTTCTTTAATGTGTGAAGAATAAGCAGTTAAAAGGAAATTCAACTACTTACTCTAATAATTTAACTGTTACTTGAAATTTAAAAAGTGATCAAACTTTATTGGTTTGTCGGTAACTACTGCCACACATCTGTTTTCCTACAATGGAGTACACCTCTACTAATTGTAAGAGTAGAGACTGCATGTAAATATGCTACTTAACCACTGTCTGTTTTGTAATATGAGACGGAATTTATTTATTACTAACAAACTTTTAGTGATGTGATAGAAAGATGTACTGAAGGAATAATAATGAAAATTTTAATTCTTGCGTATGGACTTTGGCTCCAAATCATATGTAGTACATTCTAGAACAGTAAACCATTGAAATTTTTGTCTCCTTGGCTACATACACCTTTAACGATGGTTATTTATCACTATTGTAAATAGTGAATACATTAGAAATTATTGTTGACCTCCAAGCAAAATCGTTTGTTTAAAGTACGGATTTGAAGAGAATTGCCGTCACTGAAAAACAAGCTTCTACATCATTCCAACAACAAGGAATGAGCAAAAACGGAAGTATAAACATCCTAAATGAGTTTCTCGAAGAAATAAAAGGATTTATGTATGGGCCTGGAATTGCAGAATTGTTGATGAGGTGATTGGAAGCGCTCGCCTCGAGTTGTGCGTTGGTGAAAAAGGACGATCGCTGAGCGTGGAGCGAGCTGAGTAAGTGTGTGTGTTCGAGAAACGTTTACCAGGCAAGACGTGTAGTATGTAAAGTGAATTTAGAATAAGTTAATAAATAATAGTATTAATAAAATGCCTCATTTACTACATTCCACGGACTCTGACTAACAAATCCCAACAAGAATAGAGGGAAATATTGTTTCAATTGGAATTTTCATCGCATAACACTTTAAACGAATTTTTCTCGAAGGACGATTTTACAAAATGATGGGACAAATATCTAAAAAATTAATTGATAAATGTAGATCAATCTTTTTTTAAATTAAAAAATATACTTCTCTGCAGAGAGTGGGTGTTTAACACTAGATTTACGGGAGACGTCAATTTGACGGATTTGAGATTTCACGAGAGAAATTACAAAAACGATTGTTATTATTTCCTAGCAACTTTTTCTTACTTTTATTTATGGAATGATACGAAAATATATCCGAATTTGTAAATATGTTAGTAATATACAGTTATGTTGTCTCTAACAAATCGATTTCTGGAAGGAAAGATTCAGTTTCTGGTTCACACAAGAAAAGCCCGTAAATCTAGTGTTAATATCTTGAGTTTCTTCAAATTTACTAATTTTTACGGGATATAGAATAGTAAAAAATAAGTAAAAAATTGCTATTTAACTTTAAGATGACAAAAAATGCTATAGGAAATTTTTCTTGTACTTTTGTAGCTTCAATCCTTCAGAAGTTTCAGGTAGCTTAAAAATATTGTTGCGCTTGGATGAAGATTGTTTCGGTATCGTAAATTAACTCTACACACTTTCTTACAAAAGAAATTTATTTACAATCACGCTACTAGAACAACCGTCTCGTTCGGCGATCGAAGAGCGACTCCTTTTAAACATTTCCGGTCGCTAGCGAAATGACCCGCCAATCAATATATCGATACCGACGATTCGAGGGAGCACCTTCAGTTGACTCGCCAACTTCATGTCTTCATGATTTTTTGTTTTAAAGTTGTAGTGAAATTTTTAGACATACCGCCGATCAGAGAGTTTGAATTAAAAAAAAAATTATACAACTTGTTATGTATATCTTCAAAAGATATAAAATAAGGTACTGCAAAACGAACAATCTTATATAGTTTCTTCTAAAAAAATTCTAAAATATCACCTTTTTGTGCACTACTAGACCGGAACCTCCCCTTATGTAAACAACAGTGGGATATATATTATAACAGCGCACTATTGTAACAATTGTGCCGTAAATAACTAACTATTTCTATTATCCGGTTTAATTGGAGCCATAGGAAATACAATCGCGATTGGCAATTCGATATTTAACCGCGAGGGTATCACGATAAAATCCATCATAATGCAACCGATCTGTAAGACTTCGGAAAAGTAATCCATATCGAACGGATCGACTGAAAAACTGTATCAACGTACTAGACTACAGAATACGTATTTTATTTCAAAGAGTAACTGCAACATTAATCGACATACGTCGCACATATTCTATTTCAGAATTTGAATATGGCAAATAAGTGATTTAAACGGATTTTACCTTGGTTCTTCAAGGTTATAATCATTTTTATTAAATGTAATTATGACTTTTAAAGTGATTACAATTTATATAACATATTTAATTAAAACAGCCACCAATAAGTGCAAGACCTGGTATACTTATGCGTACGAAACTTCGTTTCTTAATTTAATCGATCAATTTTATTCGTACAATAATTACAAATAATACTTTGTTTATACTCGCACATTATATTTATGTTTAATTTGTTGTATTATTTTGTACGTTGACTTTCACAGATAATTATCAGTAAATGATATAAGTTAGACAACAGAAGGACGTGGAAATAATAAAAATATGATTATTAATTATTACAAAGGTATAATTTTGACAAAAAAATGACTAGGCTACGGCTTACATGGATTAATTAATTAACGTAATTATGTGTTTAATGATCATAAAGTGAAATATCTTAGCAACACTACTTTTTCGTTCAGATTTAGTATCAGTTTTAATTTCAAACTTTATTGGTGCTGAAATAATGATGTAAAAATCTAAAAGCTGCCTTTTCTTCGTGTATTTTTATACAAAAAATTTAAACTCCAAAATAATTACTTCTCCTTTTTACGAATTTTATTTATTGCAAAATTCTCTGCAGCACATCATATTAACATTTAATTTATGTTAAGAACGAAATATCTAAAGACAACTACAATAATGTGCGAGAAATGTGAGCATTTATATATTTTCCAATGGTGTGTATTCAAAGAATTACTTTTTCAAGAACTGTTCCGTACCGAACCTTTCTTTTTATTTCTTTTCAAAGGAGTTGTAAAATGGGCTTGGAGGGGTAGTAACTCGTTGAATTAATGGGGTTATTAAAAACGCGTACCAATAGTAACTTATAATTGAATGACGTTAATTTAGACACAATTTCACTATCCATTCTCTTATCCCGAAATTAAATTCATGATTCGAATGAAACTGAAATTCGTACTTTGACCTTACTCTGGAGTTTTTAAAATTTAGTAGATAATGTTTGAAAATGTCTGAAAAAGATTTTATCATCAATTACAATTACAACGACATATTATTGCTTGCACTTTGAATTATTGAGAGAGCACATCATTCAATGAAACAGCTTCATACGCACATATCTTGATATAGAGCAGTTTTGTTCACACGATATTGCCAATATAACATCTACTTCCTAACTGCTAAACTAGCCTTTTTCTTTTCACGTATTCAATCTCCTTTTATATTGGGATTTTCCAACAATCAGATATCTTATCCTTCGATCACTACTGTCACCTTTTCTCTATCTCTCTATTTGAAACGCCTTACGACCAATAATCGAGCTTTTACATTTCCTAATTTTTCACCTCCCAAAATTAACTCCGCCTTCAGAATCTTAAATCCTTGTTGACTTTCAAATTTTTAAACAGTCTTACTTCATCAACCGAAGACGAATCAGGCCTTAAAACAGCCTGAGCACTAATAAACAAGTTACATCTATTAATGTTCAAAATATAGTACTCCAAGTGCTTTTCAAACCTTGTTACTAATACCCGACTTTTTCTCATCGCGATCCAAGTTTGTAACATACTGCAAACCGACGCGAGTATACGACAAAACAATTGCAGATAAAGATGCACCATGCAGTAATTCAGTAATGTGTACATTTATAAAAATAATAACTCTATTATATCTTGTGTAGAATTAACCCTTTGTCCTATAACAACGTGCTAAACTCGTGACATAGATTCTGGCTAAGGTTTGACAAAGACAGTTATATTAGTAACAAACATTAAATGTAATTCTGTTTTTCCTTTTAATTTATTAGACTGAGGATCAGTACTTGTAATTAATCTATGGTACACTAGCGTGTTTTATGTAAAATGGTATTAAAACGGTGAATAACTGATGCTTAGATGTATAGTTAGCAAAAGAAATCGTAGGACAAAAGGGGTTAAACCAATATAATGACACACTGCACCAAAGTTATTGGCATAGTAGAGACAAGATAAAATAAAACATACGTTGTGTAATTACGCAATGTGATGTACATTGATATTTTTCATTCCATATCTTTCAGTGTAGCGGTTCATAACCCGGACGTTACAAAAGCATGCTTTCGAGGATTAAAGTATGTTTTGACGAAAGATAGTTAACTTTATAATTCTGAGCTTAGAAAGTCATCCCAAATAGCTAAAAAATGTCATAAAATGGGTCTTACAAAGGGTGATTCAAAAGTTAGTTGTAACTTAGTGTAAGTTAGTGTAAGAGACTGAAACAGTCAGCACTTGAAGGAAATTCGCCATCCCCTTTTCAAGGCATGTCGCTAAAAACGAACGGTCAATCAGACTGCATCGTAAAATAATTCTAGTCAAAAACTAGCATAAAAGCGCTAAAACGAGTATTAAGGGTAATTAAAGTATTTTATTATGAAATAAAATCTACAATCGAAAAATGACGAAATATTAAACAGGTAATCTTTTCAGAATTGAAATTTACTTTGTTTTGTTCTTACTAAGCCATGTCTCGACCGATTAATCAATCGAATGGGTCTTGCGATTTCAACGAGTTAATTGTACTATCGACGATGCATGATTTAAGGCATCAGCATTGCTGAAGTGCAGTAAATCGAAACAAGGAACACGTTAAAGTCTCGTATTCAGGCAACAAATCACGCCGTTCGAAATCTTTCTAATTTGTATGTCTCTAATATAGAGAACTGCCGGACGAGGTTGACATGCGTGATTGAAAATAGACGCTTCCGGTTTGCCCTGGACACGTGCACGCATTCGCAACACGTAATGTGTGCCACGGAACTTGACCGAACCACACAAAGCGAGAATTCAATTGGAGAGCCATTTGCGTTCTATATGATCTGCAGCGGCAGCCAAGCAAGCGGTCGATTACAAATAAGTCTTCAACGCTTCACACGACCGGCTGCTATTGTTAATAAGTGGTATTCATTTCCTCTATTAGGACTGGAAAGCGAAACGAAGAGATTCTAGAATAGTTGATGCATCGTGCTTGATACTACCAGATGATTGCATTTCCGGTCAGCTGCCGAAAATCAATAGAGGAAAAGGTACAAATATGATAGAGCAGAAATATGAGACGTCAAGGGTTTGATCTTTAAACACTTCTGACATTTCTGCAAATGTTTAAAAATTAGCTAGTATAAAATGTATAACGCTTTCCCACAATAGCTAACTATATCGCTATTGAACGCCATCTGAATAGCACCATAACAGGAACCATAACAACAAATTTTTTTCGTATACTCGAACAATGTACAAATAAAGGACAAAGTTTTTTTACAATATGTTGTATACTTTAATAAAAAAAGAATTCCTAAAAATCACCTATATTTTAAGCGATGATGAAAAACTCTCCTTAACTGCTGCTTAGTCTTTTTCATGTTCTACGATTACGATGTCAAACTTTCCAAACAATAATATACGCTAAACTTTTATCAAATGCCGATCTTACACTATTCCGACAGTTTAGTTTTTCGAAGTTAATAACAAAACCTGTTGTTAGGAACAGCAAAGGGACCATTTTATTATACGTTCAGATGTCAGGAATTATAGCTTCGTTAAACATTTTATTTCCACTTTAGCAGGCCGGCTTGTAGTCAAGGTGCAAGATATAGGAACTTCCAAGTGTTAAAGTATTATTGTTCAGTTCAGTCAAGCAAGGTATCGTAAGATCATGCCCCAAAGGGTCTTTTGAAACCAGATATTAGTATCGAGTCTCGCCTTTAGTTTATTTTCCTAGCAAGTCGAAGTTTCGGAGATGATAACCTGGCAGGATTTTTCCCCTTGTTACCAAACTTTCGTCCACAAAGAACCATCCTCGTCAGCCTGCTCTAAGAACATCTCGTGTTGCGGGCACGCTGCAACGGGGAGATACGGGATTGATCAATTTCCAAATTAAGAACTTTGTGTGCCTTGAATCATAGGTAGCGTGTTGCTTAAAATACAGTTATCGACGTGATTGGTCTTATCTTATCATTACAGCTGTGTTGCTATCTCGCAATTGTTAAATCTTGTAAACTACGAGGTAGTGATGAGTCACATTCCGACACTGAAAAACAGCTTCTTGTTAGTGATGGGCTTAAGTACGCCGCAAGTAGTTTCGAATACCGACCGAATAGTTTCGAAACCTCTATTTAGTCGCACAGCCAACCAAACAATAATATCATCAAAGCAATAGAACCCTCCTTTCCAGCCTTAGTTCCTAGACCTACACAAATTCCTCCCCTGAGTACCCAAATACTCGGATAAATTCAGATACTTAGATCTCAATTGAGTAGGTATCCGGCTACTCAAGCTAGAGTACCTGTAGATCCGAACAGTAGTGAGAACCCTACCATATAGTGATCGGCATAAATACTTGGACACCATGTAGCCCTAGGAATTATTGCCACATGTCTCTATTATTTGTGAAAATAACGAGTTTTTTATTTTTCGATAAGTTAGAACGCTTGTTTTAGATGATATAAATGTAACATTTATTTATATAATTTTAGACTTTTCTTGACCCCCTGACATACGAATTTTTAGTTACTACGTATGTTAGTCTCGAATGTTCACTATTTCGATACAATTTTAAATAAAGAAAGTCGAAATATTATATATCAATCTTTATTTGAAAGTCCTCTATTTTGAATTCAAACTAAAGTTAGAACAAACATACAAATTTGATAGACGTATAAATAGATATCTCCAGACGATACTGGAGAATGACTGTTGACTGGGGGGTATCAATTCTAGTTAGTTCTGTGTTTAATATTAGGTTGTCCGGAAAGTTCGTGCCGATTTTCGATAGGTTGTGTTTGAATGTATTACAGCATATAAAATTATATAAAAACACGAAGTTCGTACATATTCTGAAAGATTATTGTTTCACGTGTCTTTTGAAAGTCCATTCATTGCAATTATTAATTGCTTTGCTAAGCAAATATATAGTTATATAGTTTTGAAGATCTAAGGAAATAGAGTACACTTCTGACATTGAATATTTTTCTTTCAACGAAAAGATATTGGTAAAACATTAAATTATGTATGTCATGTTTAAGGAGGCGGTAGCCTGTCAGAAAAAATTCTTCGCAAACGGTTGACAACATCTAAAAGTGGAAATTCCGATATTAAAGAAGAAAAAAATAAAGAAACAAAGTTTTTGGTAAAACGGAATTTTTCAATTTCCTGAAAAACGACGAAAAATTGTAAAATTAAAAAATACATACCTTACAGAACAAAAAGAAAGACTTTGAAGTATGAAATTGGCTTATTTACTTAAAAATCGGCATGAATTTTCCGGACAACCCAATAGTTTACCAATCGCGTAGAGTCAACTACCTCCCTTGTCTAACTCGAAATTGTATCTATTCAAACCGCGTGTCTCACCCTCCGTTGAATATATTTTCTGAGAGAAATCTTAGAACTTTTCTTGGACCTTGATTATTAGAATCCATTCAATTAGTAACATAGAAACATTAGAATCCATATAATCCTTGTAACGATATTGAAACTGAATTCATAAAAAATGTAGTCCATTTGTTATAAGTGTTATTATTCCTCTGTGCTAATAGTTTTGTCCGCCTATAAAATGCTCAATAAATATATTTTTGCTATTATTTTGTGTGTTACTTCATTGACTTTATTGATTCTTGTTATGGAATAAACTAGGATAGATAATAAATGAATATGTTAAAAAATGTAGTCTTTAAATCAATTTGTTTAGTAGTTATAAGTATTTGTATCATAATAATCATACTGTGCCAATACTTTTGTTCAATACTATATATTATTATTAAATTATTTTGTGAAATTTACGTGCGTATGTAGTGCAAGACCGTAAAAAATGAGTCAACATACTAAGAAAGATAATTATGAATATAAATAGGAAACTGAACCTAATAACCATCTGTTTAGTATAGGTGGACGCTGATATCCTTTCTTTTTTTTTTCATTTATTCTCTATGCGCGTTGATAAATACATATACACCTATGAAAACGTGTAGACGTGTCTTTTTCAAATATAAATTGAAATAAAGATTTTTCATGTGGGTTCGTTGCTTTTTAAACCACACACCAATCGTAAGCGTCCAATGTTGTGTTAAACAAGATTTATTCGCCGTTACCGAGTTCGTTGGTTTAAATGTTTAGTTAATTCGAGTACTGAGTTTCCTCAGTTCGCTGTTCTGAACTACCTGTTTAACCTTTTTTTCAGGCATCCTTATATACGCCCTTTTCCAGTGCGCGGACCGTGAAGAGTGTCCTTTCGGTACACGCTTCAGGTATCTAATTTACTAATTGCACTCGCACCCTATTGGTGGGTGCTAATATTATTTGCTATTGGCGCGGGTTTAGGTGTGACTTATTCTCTATTGGCGCGCACTAGCTATACGCTACATTCATAAAAACTAAAATAATAAACTTGCATTATTGCCTACGTATCCAATAATTATAAAAATACATATTTACCACAAGGTGAAAAATGTAAAGAAAGATAATGTGTTTTTAAAATATATCTTAAAAAATGTAAAATACTTCTTGTATTATTTTTTGAAACCAGTTATAGAAATTACAATATGTATATAACTGCCATTTAAATACATAGTTAGTAATAAAAACAAAAAAACCGAAAGTTATAGAAAAAGTAAGACACTTGTTCTTATGACAATAATTTACAAAAACAATTCACTTGAAAAAATTGTAGAACAACGCACTTAAATATTTAGGTAATTTATATCGCTACAAAATTTTCAGCGTGATCTAACTTAAAATAAGTTCCGGAACTCATCAGTTGCCAGAAAAATTACACAAAATATTACATAATGTGATGAACACCGTAAAACAGCATACAAACATTTTCTAAATATTATTTGTATTACCGACTAATTGAATCTTGTTAATAAACAAGTGTTTCTAATTGTTTTAATATTTACATTAAGTTGCATCACATAAGGATTATGTACATATAATAATAAAAGTATTTAATTCTACAATGAACAGTTTTCATTTGTCTACTATTAACAAATTTCACACCGAATTGGAACTCATTTACAAGGGATAGTATAAGAACACTAACAGACATGAAACAGAGTTGTAAAATTGAATGAAATCAAAGACAGTGAGCAATTGTTTGACATCAGCAACAGTAAGTACCGTGGTAACTTGGAGATTGGCATAAGATCTAGGTGTGCCAAAGAGTTTGCGGTGAAATAAAGTGTACGTAGAAAGATTGAAACTGTAATACACCAACAGGGCCAGTCTCTTGACCTGACATTTAATACTGTTACACAAGACGCTGGTGCTCGCTGCTCTTTGTCCGTTAAGATGGTGCTTATATGTATAGAAACCATAGGCCAAATGGTAAAGGGAGCCAATGATTCCATCGCGTCACCTTTGACTGTGGTGCAATTTGCAGTTTTCCACAGCACAGCGTAACCTGCGCAATAGCTGTTGAAATTGACTTCGACGAAGTTGTTTATTTAAATAAGCTTTTGTAGATGTGGCAAAATGATGGTAAAACAATGAAAGAAAAAAATGGAAATGTATGGAATAGCATATGATACTTATACTATTATAATCATAGGAGGAACTCGTGTAACAAATCGAAAAAATAGTTTCTTTACATAAATCAATAATAATGCATCTGAAAAATATGTGTGAAATTATGAACTGGAATTCGAAGTACTTGAATAGCTACAATCGATTTTGCAACTATGCGTTTTAAATTTTCGTCAAATGTAATATCTATTACAAGAAAATTTAAAAACTAACAAGGAATTTTTATATTTGGATCCTTTTTTACAGAAAGTCTCGTAAGGGTAAGTTAATAAATATGTTTATTAAAAAACTGACAAACTATTACCGCTTAACGAGGAAAAATGTTAACACTGTTAATGAAATGACAAAAGCTGTAATGGCGTCATACCGTCTAAGTCATGTGAAGTCGAAAAAGGATATTTTTGCTGAGTCAAGTATTGACTATTGTTTTCATCCCTTTGAACTCTAACTTAATCATAGTGTTCTGTCCATAATGTAACAAACGTTCGGTTTCTTTTTGTTTGGCAGGATTTATGACACGATCGCAAAGAAAGGCTATCTTTCAGAGTACATTAACATGGTTTGACATTCAATCGTATTTCTCTTTGGGAGAAATTAGCTTTTACAATATTCATAATGTTTAATTCTTTTCTATTTTCGTTAGCCAAAGATGTATCATAAAACGAGAGTTTCCTTATGGCCAATTCGATATCACGTTAGATTGTTTCAAGAATTGTTAAGTTGAGACTTGGAGAAAATCTCTGATCGTTACTAAACTTTCGACATATCGCGTATCCAAGGAAGTATCACGCCACTCCTTCCAGAAAAGAGCGCGCTAAGAGCGCACTGAAAGGGTGTTCGCGATATCTATCAATACACTACTTGGTAATTACCATTTTTCATGGCATATCAAATAGTCGTGAGAACAATCGTTCACGAGTCTTTGTTACAAATTCATCAATCATTCGAACTTTAAAGAAGTCCAATATTCGAGACTTTTTCCGTAAAATAATTTCTTTTACATAATCGTCGACGATTCGAGACGATACAGTACACACGTCAAGGTCTGAGTTCATCGTTCGAGGCAAAGACCATTCAAATAATGCAAACCACTCGCTCTATCCATTTGAATTAGTTACCTAATATTAATTTGACGTGTAAGAGTGGCAACGTGAATTAAACCGGAAATTCAAAACACATAGAATATAGCATTGTTACATTGTATTCGTTTGTTTCAATACCATCCTGAGTACTACAGTGCATGTCATAAATATACCAATCCGACAAAATTTAAATGATCTGATGTTTTGGAACTAAATTACTTCATATTACTTTCTATTGTTGAATAGGATCATAAAAAGGAATTTTGAAAAACCAGTTCCATGAATTTATTGAAATTAGGACGTTAAATTAAAAATATAATAAAAATGCTATTTACTTTTTATAAATGTGCCAACTGTAATAAAAACTTATTTTATGTCAATTGTTATGCACGGATAAACATATTTAATAATTTATTACACTTTCCCCTTTACGAATTAAGACAAAAACTCGATTTTCCATATTAGAAATGAAATTTTCTATTATTTTGTCGTTTATATTGTGTTTCAATAATTGTGTCCTGTAATTCTCCAAGGTTCTTATATTTTTCATGTTTTTAATAAATCCGTCTATATATTTCAATGGAGAAAATATAAACAACACAACTGATTTTCAGAGACACTAAATAAAAGAATGAATAATAACTGCGCTGGCAAAATAATAAAAATAGTAAACCTTTATATACTAATGAAACGCTTGAAACCTGACACTTTTCTTCTTTTTTTTTAATCAATTCAGTTATATACATTAAAGTATCACAATTCTTCTCTTTTATTTACTTAAACTGTATAACATATTAATCTAAAATAGTACATTGACATAATTTCTTCTTAAACTGTCAAAATGCTCAAATTTTATTGCATTGATATATTTATGATACGCACTATATTAGCAGCGCAACAAAGAAAGACACACAAAGATATACTTTTACCACTCACACTATGCCAACAATTACAAATCTACAAGAACGTTATACTTTTATCCTGTGTGATTACATGGTGTTAACCATATATCGGTTAGTCCATGGGAGCCTTAATTTTCGGGTAGACTGGATTTCCTATCTTATAACTCCGCTTTAACCAAAATGCCAGGTGATTCACTCATTGCTCAGTAATCGGACCCACATTGCGTGCAACGCTGTTGTTGATGTTCTTTCAGGGCTATTCAAAAGTTTCATAATTTTTCTTTAACTTATTTTGATATACAAACAGTAATAATGATACCTAAATGTAAAACTTGAGTTCATGTAATTAAGTAACAATGCGCAATAATTGAATGATGATACATTATTCATTACATGCTCAATTTAGCTTTTTTTAATAACATGCGACTCTTCGTTACTTGATATTTCTTCATTAACTTCCGCAATACGATTAAGTTTAGTAAATAGAGTGTTCTGATTTTGTGACTGCTGTAAGAGTTGAAAATACGGATCTACAAAATTTTACAAACCTATTTTGAATTGTAGCGAAGTATGGTTCATGATCATTGCTAGAAAAATAAATTGGCAGATGTCGAAGATTTTGCCTTCGACACTTTATGACTACTGCAAGTCAAGAACCGTAATTATCGGAATTACCCTCGGCGCCATCATAAACCATGGCCCGCTACCAAACCTTTTTAAGGGAAAAACCAGCACGTGGTGACTAATTCGCGTTACCCAAGTTTTCCACCACTCTGCCAGAAAAAGTAGCGAAGGTGGAGCTTCCAAGAGCTTCTCAAAAACCAATGAAAATGGTTTTTGACGAAGACAAGCTCCACTTAAAGAGTGCTACGCCCAGAGAAAAAAAAGGATATAAGAAGGAACTCAAAGCTCACAAAAAGAAAAGTTCTCTGGCGTAGACACTAATGTACAGCACGCACACGCGAATATACACTGTATAAAATAAATACACTTTGCGTATATTGTAACCCTATCGTTACAGAATTTTTCATCACATACTTTTAAATAATTGTTATCAATAAAATGCTATTCTAATTGTTTAGTTGTATAAAAACAGAAAAAGAACAATTATTTCAAGAAAAAATCATTAACTCTGGCTGCGAGAGGCGTATATATACACTCTTACGAGTATATAAAGTCGAGAAGCGCGCACACGTGTGTGTATATGCGTGCGTGCGTGCATACACTGCGTTACGCGTATACAGGATGTTTCAAAATATGTGGGCATAACTTCTGGGATGGATTACAGTACGTTCAAATAAGAAAAAAAGTTCATATAAATATATATCCGATGTCTTTTTTCCGAATCATAGCTGTTTATGTCTTCTTTATAATTCTTATGACTCCATTGTCTGCTTCCGTTAATTGTTTACACGTAACGCTTCTTATCTCGTGCACGATCGCCTGATCTAAATCCATTGCATTTTTATTTGTGGGGGCACCTAAAGTCTTTGGTTTACAACATACCAGTAAACAATATTGAGAAATTGCGATACCGTCTTTAAGAGAGTTGTCGGCGAATTCAAACAACACTTGGTATGTTTGAAAGAGCGAGAAAATCTATGATACGACGTTTAGAAGCCTACATTCTAGCTGAGGACGGCCACTTCGAACAATTTCTATGAAAATTATTAAATAACAGGTATCGTACAAAAACGGTTATAATTCGGAAATAAGGTATATGTTTATATAAACTCTTTTTCTTATTTTAGCTTATTGAACCATTCCTGAAGTTACACCCACATGTCTTGAAACACCCTGTATATGTAAACGTATGCTGCATTTATTGTTATTCGATATCGTGAATTGTTTCGATTTTTGTAAGTATTTTTTACGTGAAAGAAACATGCGAGTTTTTAATTTCCAAGAATCATAAATTCGTCTTTTGTTAGAACGTGCCACAGTCAAAGGGTTATTGTTTGATGAATTGTCAAATTCAACCACAAACTTTCTAGTAAAAATTTCATGTTACAAACATATTTATTTATAGAAAATTCGTTACATTTTTTAATTATATTTCGTCTGGTACACGAACATTTAATTAAACAAATTACAAATGTTTCGAACGTAGTACAAACTACTGTTTTCCTTATATTTAGACTCAACTCTAAATTTTAACTTTAATACCTTTCGTAATTCGTAACAATCGTTAGAGAAAAAATACACGACGTCTGAACGTAATCTTCATTCCACTTCTCTAACGTCAATTTTTCGATTGCTTGTTCCAGAGTGGTTAATTTAACGGGACTTCCTTTGTGCGCAATGTCGGCTGTTGATGATCGTTGCAGTTCAATCGAGATGGACTGAATGACTTATAGGATCAGAAATTAAAAATTATAATGTCACAGGTTGCGTAGCTCATTGAGAGTGTCACGCGTGACGCCAAGCGTGTGTACGCAAAGGTATGTTGAGAGAAAATACAGCGAAAACAAGCACCAACCTAAGACACCCGCAAGAAAAAAGAATGAAAGGAAAGGTACACCAGTGAACGGGGCCTCGACGAGAAGAGGGAGAGACCATAACCACGTACAGAGCCACAAAATATTCCTAATCTGTTGTTACGCCTCAGAAAGTTGAGTTATGACGTGTGGGAGAACTAGCCACTGGAAGTCCACTTGAAAAGGGAGAAATGTTACTTCTCCATGATGTCTTTAACGCTATAAAGTAGCTAAGTTAGTTTTTTCCTCCATAATAATAAAATCTTGCCGTTGTCCTGTTATATTTTTAGTGTCACTTTCAACTGTATTGAATAAAGCCAGTAAAAAGAGATGTACATATAAATAAATCACCACAGAAAATGACTTGTGCATTGCATAAACCGATTGAGTAGTTAAACATTAAATAAAAATAATAGTAGTCGTAATTTAATGTAAGATATTAAAATAGGGAGCATTATAAATTAAATACAATACAAACAATAGTTAATTGAAATATAGTTAGCTTTTCTATCGTTCAATTCCAAATATTACAAACTGTGTTGTTAAAATGCTTGAAAACAGAAATATTGCAAGTCGAAGTTAAATAGTATTGAACACTCCATATTCCAGCGTTATTTTGATGTATTTTTATTTATTTGTACATATAAAATAACAATTGTAACTTTTTTTTCGGTATAACAAATTAAAATATAATAATGATAGAGAGATATACGTACATAAAAAAGAGATGGTTGTTATAGAAGGTGAAAGACTACATTAACAAATTCGTACGAAACTTTAGAATCTATATAATACACCATTTGCTATACTGTAACATACACTAGTACACTATTTACAGGATATATGTGCTGTTTATATTTTAAGAAACAATTAATACAAAAGTTACATGTTTTATGGTAAGTATAAACTTCAGTATAGTGTATCATTGTCAAAATTCACAAAAATTCATGAAATGATAATTCTAGTTATTGCTGATGCCATCTGAGAAAACATGTTTCCAGAAAAAAACTAGTTGAAAGTTTTATCATACCAGTGAATAGGACTTTTACTTTTTGTAGCAAAAGTATAATTTTAAAGAAAAAATTATTCAGATCTTGTAAAGAAAGAACGGTAGAAATTCAATATTCAAAGAAATAATTCGATTATTATATATTTTCAATATAAACAGTTATATCCTTGTAGATTTATATATGTATTAATATGAATACTCTGAAAAAGATCAAATAGAAAAAAGAATTATATGCATTTTGTTAATTCAAATCTCTTATTCTCTGGGTTTGTTAGTCGACATTTATCAGCAGAGATTAAAACGGAACTTTTCATGTACAGCTATATAAATGTAACTTTCTTTCCGCAAACACACATATGCGCGCGCGCGCGCGCGGTCGAGTACCGTAACTTTCGGACCAGACAACGAATACAACAGGCAGCATCCAATGCATGTGAATTAACATCAGGGGACATCTGCGATTTCAATTTCAAATAGTTTTCAAGCCGACACTCTTTAGACTTGCAGCTTGCAGACAATGAAAATTTTTAAAGCAGCATGATATTAAAAAGGAATTTGTTAGATTTAATTTAAATACTGAAATATCATTCGCTGCTAACAATCTTGAAGAAAATACAGTTTTATCATTACAATGAAAATTCGTTAGAAAATACATACTTGTTGCATATAGATAAAAATAAATTTTATAAGTTATTATTAAATACGATGTTTATTGAAACATTTTCTCACTTTCTTGTCCATTTAATGGCTAGTAGTTTATTATAAAATGATTATACATGTTTTACATTTTTCAATGTTTGCACGTTGTGATACATTCTTTCTATAAAATAAATTTATAAGAATTTGTGTACTCAACCCTGTATACTTACAAACTTTTTTATAACTTATCATATAAATAAATTGTAATAAAGTAATTATTGTTAATTCCGCAGAGTTCGTGGAATTGAATGTACAACAAATTTAAGATCTCGCCGAAACAATCACGTCATCATCCTACCAGAACACACCGATTACTTTCTGCAAGACTATCGGAATTTTCGATAAAATATAACAACTCTGCAGCTTCCTAAGTATCGATCCACAGTGAATATTTAACTTAGTAGACAGTCGCTAATAACCTCTGATGTTGATGCGACTCTAAACTCTAAAAAAAAAAGAAATGAGGATTATCCAAATATGATGCCTAGATGTTAGCACTGCATAATGTTTACGCGTCATGTCTTTTCAAATGACATAAAAACCGTTTTGTTTATAAGTAGAAAATAGTAGAATTTTAACAACAAACAGGCGTGCATTGTAAAAACGCGTTTATATTATTCAAACTTATTATGAAAATGAGCCATTGTATGCAAGCAAAATTTTATTTAATGGCGAAGTTCGTTTCGCAATGGATGGATTCGTCAATAATAAGATTACCGACTTGGAGTGATGAAAATCCTGACATTGTTCATAAAAAAATCTCTATACCCACAGAAAGTTATTGTTAAGTGTACATTTTGAGCAAATGAACAGAACTGCTGTTACTGTGAATGGTGGGCGATGCTAATCTCTGTTGAGTGACATTTTATGATCAGGATTCAATCATCTTGACGTCCCTGGTGTCAGTTTCCAGCAAGACGATAGTACGTGTCATATAACTCGTGAAAACATTCAGTTTTTGCGATTGAAATATCATCAACGTGTAATTTCACAAAATGCATATTTTAACCCCTTGCCCTATAACAACGAGTTAGACTCGTGGCACAGATTCTGGTTAGAGATTTAAGAAAAATAATTATATTAGTAATGAATATTAATTTTAATTCTAATTTCTCTTATAATTTATAACACCGAGGATAGCCAATTGTGATTAATTTGTAATACATTAACGTTTCTTGCGTAAAATGGTAGGAAAATAGTAAATAGCTGATGCATAAATGGATAATCAGCAAAAGAAATCATAGGTAAAGGGGTTAATTGACCTCCAAAGTCATGTAATTTAACACCATTAGATGTTTTTTGATAGGGTTTTTTGAAAAGTCGAGTCTATGCTAACCAATCAGAAACAATTAATGACCTAAACAGCAACATTCGAATTGCAATTCATAAAACTAAAGCGAGTATTTCACGATATGGAATACGAAAAGAAGATTATTTTAGTTACATATACTTTTGCATTACAAATACTAAACTATTTTGAAATAATTGTATTTTTTAACTTCATGGCTGAAATTTTTCCAATTCCTATTAACAATAACTGTAAATAATGTTTAATATCAAGTACAAGTATATTATTCTACATCAAACGTCGTTATAAAAAGAATGATGACTTCAACAACATATTTCAAGGTCATTAAAATCGGTAAGGAATAATTAAAGTAAATAATTACCAATACATATATTATTTGCAAATACGACAAAATTTATGTACTACCGCTTATGCTTGTTTTTATAAAGTATACATTTTCAATATTCAATATATAAAAACATTAATGTCTAGAAGTTCAAGGATCAGAAAAAGTTAAAGTACATTCTTAAATCTAAAAGCTGTTCTGTGCAGAATTCTAAAACGTTCTGTGTAAAATATGAAAGCTTTCTGTCTGAAAATAGAAAATGTGCTGTCTATTATCCCAAATGTCCTCCCTCCAAGTCACATCTTAGAGGGTGTATGACGTATAGCGTCGAAAGATTTGATTCGAGGCGAAATGACTTCGAACTTTGACCGAACTGAAGCAAAGCCTATTGAATTGCGAGAATGAATAGATTATATACAGTTTTAACGTACTTGAATCACACATTGCTGTCAATACAGATTGTACCTATATATTTCTCTTATAAATTCAGCAATTATAAAAATTTCTTAACACATTGTTGACCGGCAATTTTACGCAAACAGTATCCTATACCATCGGTAGAATAGTATTCGACTTTTCCTCACAATATGAAGAGGAGTATTTCTCCAAGAAGTTAAAAGAGTGGATTTTTTTTTTCTAATAATAGTAATAGAAATTGTAGTAAATTATTTTGGAAAGAATGAAACAAGCAGAAATTACGTGACGTATAGATTCTAATAAATATGGAAAATGCACGACAATGTTTCAATTTTGATTGATGAAGTTCTTTTGACATTGCTATGATAAAACATATCGCGGTTAATCAGGGTTACATATATTTTCTCAGTAAACTTTTACACGCAGATACTCGATCCATTTTGTTTTCTTCTGCTAATAAAAATGAAGTAGCTAAACATGTAACTTCAATTTATATCTCTTAAGAATTTTCTTTTAAATATTCCCTTAGAAAAAATTTGGTAGAGTATCAAAACTAAAAAAACGAGCATATAAATAGATGTGCAATTTTTAGATATGTTTCTTAATGAACGTATTTTTTCTTAGACTTTCACTTTCCAGAGTTTTTCATTGTTCGGTAGTTTCTTCCTTGGTTATTCTAACACCTCGACACTAAATAACATTCAATTTACATTATTTGAACGCTTATAATTTGAAGTGTATGTCTATACTAAAGGGTTTGACCTAATTCTAATCTTAACTAATGCTAGGTGTTAAATGACAGACGGAGGTACTTTATGAACCGGCTAGTACAGCGTAAGTCTCAACCAGGTTTAGGTAGTCGCGTATCAACTGTTGCCTAGATAGCTTATACATGCTCAGCCTAGAGATTATGTACTGAAATGCAGGAATAATACTAGATGAGGAATTGCTGAGCTTCACAGTTTCTATCAGTTCCTCTAAGCTCATTAGTGAGTTCACAGAATACGTACACTCAAAAGATATAATAGTTACCAGAAACGTAGATCCTCAGTGGAAGACAATTGCAGAAATTCTACTGTTACAGCTTTCAGAATTATTCAGAATAGATATTAAGTCAGACAGTTAACATACATAACTTCTATGTTGAGACCATTCCAAGAGATTAACCATGAAATTCAGACATTAACCGCTGAGACATAAAGAAAGAAAAACATGCAGTCCTCTGAATTATGCAGAAAATTATACAATATAAGGAATTTAGTCCTCGTATTATAATCAGAGAATCCTATCAGAGAGCAAGAGAGAGCATTCTAGAACAAATCCTGAAGCCAAATGTTATGTACAAAGCAGTGTTAAAATTAGAAACAAAGAGAAACTATCTATTATTCAAATAACACGAATTTTCATGAGGATACCCCATTCCAACACACTCACTAGTGCCGTCGAAGCATTGTCGACACAGAAGGACTTGTCCTGTCGGCCATTGCCGACAATGTGTTAACAGTGTATTGATTTGTCATCCCCGTGACATGAAAAATCAATACTGTTCCAATGTGACCAATAATTACCATCACGCAAATCCTTATGAAAATCATATAGCTGGCTCAGAGATACGAATTGATGACACATAGCACGTCCTTTGCGATATTCTGGTAACAGCGAACGTGTTAATATGCGTAAATGATCTCCTACGTGAAATTTCCTTGACCTCGGGTACTGAATAATATACTTAAAAGCTATCTAAACGTAATTAAAAAAAATTACGTGGATAACTCATATTCGAAGTTTAATTACTTCTCACTAACTATTAACGTCTGCTTGTTTCTTAATAACTAATTTGGTCCTTTGATAGAAGCTCAGTAACTTTACTGAATCTTTACATAGTCCTTTGCTTCGATTCTACATTTATATTTCGTTTCCTTTGCAAAACCTCTTGCAATCCTGACTAATTACTCCTTTAAAGAAGCACTTGGAAGGTTTGAAAACGTTTGACGTCTATAAATTCTGATCGTCCTTCTTGCAAGATATAAAGTTCTTTTATTTAGAAACCGCTCAATAAATTTAAGACACTTGCTTTTCTAACTAATATTGAAACACTAGTTTCATCTCTAACTTACGTTGTCTCAGCTTCTGTTGAGTGAATATGTTTGGAACATTTTCATAAGAAAATCAACTGACAAGTCACTTGGCAATTTGTTTTTTTTTTAGAAATAGACAAAGCACTGTAGTTAAACGAATAACTAAAAAATGACAGTGTTCTGTTTTGTTCATTGTGAAAGCCCAGATGTTTAGTCAAAACACATTACTACTTAGAACTGTAAAGTTAATCTCCTTTCTTCACATTAAGAAGAATATAAAAGTTCTTGAAACTAAAAAAATTCGAGACCAGAATCGTTAAAATTGATCACATGGTTTTCGAGATGATAAGCTAGTCAAAAATGTATGGATCACCCAACATGCAATAAATTCATTACTCAAAAGAAATACTGATAAATTCTCCGATATTTTCTAGATTCTTAACTTTATAATCAAAAGTTATTCATTTTCATTCATTTTATTTTATCCTGAATTTTACGTACTTCAGATTCATATTTCGACGAATTTCTTTGTCTTTTCATGTTCCTATGACAAAGAGTCGGATAAATTTTGTAGAATATTGTTACTTTTGTTACTGTCGTTGCAACTATACTTTTTCTAAATATAATGTCAATTAATACGTTAAATTCTATATTAATATGCAATTATCACTTATACAAATTTTACATATAAAGAAATACCTTCAATTTTGTAGTAAAATATATTTAGTATTTAAGGGACCAGAAAACAAGTAGCAAATAAATAGCAGAAAATAAAACAAACAAGATCTATTTTATTTCATTAAATATAATTACCTAAATATACATTACCATGTGCAAATTGTTTGCTTTAAGTTTTTACAACGTTTGTGAAATAAAGCCTTGAAGTTGCGGTGCATTTAATAGCTGACATTTTATCAGTGATAAAGGTATAGTGTCTGATAACGATAAACGAAGATTAGCACGAGGATTTCATTGATAACAGCGATATACATTCAATACTGTCATTAAATATGCAAGTTAAACATAAAGAGCCACAGACCTTCAGAGCCGATTACGTATACAATTGTTTTGACTATTAGAACCGTTAATTTACGAATTTACACCCGCGGGACGTCATGGATCGACTTTTGAAATGAATTCGATCTGTTAGGCCCGAGCTTTACCGATAATGGTCTCTCCGATACAGAATTTCAATAGGTTTTGTGCCCTCAAGGGTTAAAAACTCAATTATACTACTTTGTGCAACAGAAAATGTTACTGACTTCTCACTCATTGTGTTGTTTACTAACGAAACGAAAAGTAGAGTGTCACAATGTTGCCAAACCACTCTCGTTTCAACTCCCAGTCAGTCTCATCGACACACGTGACGATGTAAAGATATGCCATACAGAATCCGGTTTATATTTGACTGATCCTCGTAGTAACGTAACAACTAAACCCACAAAGATACACATTTACCACTCGAAGTATATTACAACTCGCGAACTCCAAGTATCTTTCTGTCCTGTGGCACGTGGCGTTAACCATATGCCTAATGGTCCATTTCCCTCAGCTACCAGTGTTAACTATACGTTGAATTGTCCGACCTTCGTACCTTATACTTATCACACTATTCGGTAGCACGCGATGTAAACCTTTTGCACTCGAAGCTTTCGTACCGAAGTTACCTTTTAGCATAATTACTTGTGTTTCACCTATAGTTTCGTCGATTAAAATTCGAAAAATCCAATGATGTTCTGTTACAATTTACAGCTACTTGCGATTCTGCAAGTTTTTCAATTCTGAACTTTATTCTTCCTGATCTTTCTACAGAATCTCTAGCATGTATCTGAACTCTGTCTTTCCTGTGTGCTGTCAGAATCAGTTTCACTTTTTTACTGTTACTCTAAGCTTTCGTTTTCTTGAACGAATTCATCTTCGCTGTTGCTAATTCCGTCATTTGGCATTAAAGACAGATTAGTGTATGAAATAATAATTTTAATTAAACACAATGCTATATCATCAAGTGCATATACGTGAACCATTTAAAATGTAAAAAGGAAGGGTGTCTATTCAAAAAAGAAGTTATTATCGCCACTTAATTGTCCATCGCGTTGTTGTATCGAACCAAGTGGTGAAAGTCACCTCTCGAATGCGAAGGGTTAGCCCTTTACCCTGTAACAACGTGCTAGACTCGTGACGTATGTAAATTCTAGCTAAGGTTTGACAAAAATAATTATATTAATAACAAACGTTAAATTGAATTCTATTTTTTCTTTTAATTTATTAGACTGAGGATTGGTACTTGTAATTAATCTATAGTACATTAGCATGTTTTATGTAAAATTGTATTAAAACGGTGAACAGTTGATGCTTAGATGTATATTCAGCAATAGAAATCGTAGGTCAAGGGGTTAACCATACGCTGAATAGTCCATCTCCGTCGGCTACCAATATTAACCGTATTATAACCAACGTTATTTGTCCAAACTTCCTATCAATATCCACGCCTACCGCAAATCAAGAAATAACACGCGCCGTTCGTACAAAGGCAAACTCAAATGTCATCACAAACTGATGATAGCGGTTGGATTCACGAGCACCGTAACACTAGAATTTTTATTTATTTAACCCTTTGCGCTGGAGTTGTATTTTTCTTAGTTTCTTTTCAGCATAATTACTTATGTTTCATCTATGGTTACGTCGATTCAAGTTCGAGAAATCCAATGGCTCTGTTATAATTTACAGCTACTTGCGATTCTGTAGTGTTTTTCATTGTTTCTGAACTTTATTCTTCTTGATCTTCTCTGAGAATCTGTAGTATCTATCTGAACTCTGTCTTTCCTGTGTGTTGTCAGAATTAGTTTCACTTTTTACTGTTATTCTAATCTTTCGTTTTCTCGAAACAATTATTTCATTCATATCTCTCATTTATGAAATCATTCATTTGGTCTTTAGATAATTTAAAATCGAACTTATCTTCACTGTTATTAATTCCGTCATTTGGCTCGATCTTTATAAACATCAAAGACAGACTAGTATATGAAATAATAATTTTAATTAAACACAATGCTGTGTTATCAAGTGCATATAAGTGAACCATTTAAATTATAAAGGGGAAATATATCTGTTTAAGAAAGAACAGTTGTTAATCGCCTTTTAATTGTCATTCGGATTGCTGTATCGGACCAAGTGGTGACTGAGAGTCACCTCTCGAGTGCAAAGGGTTAAGGTGTAGAACTGAACCTCCGGTAAATGCGAGAGCTCGAAAATATAATATTCTTTTCGCCCTTTTACCTGATTTATATGCTTTTGCAAAAAATTTTAAACTATATCCAGAAATACAGAGTATCTGGAATTTACTATTTTCACATGATATTACTGATGAAATAATCAATCATTGAAAATAAACACATAATCGGATAACATATAAAAATCCTAATAGATCGATAATGTAATTAAGATGTAATTAAAATGAGAGCATTCTTAAATATTTAATCTATACCGCGATTTCTATTTCACGTTAGGTATACCACGGACCATAGCGGTTAAAGGTCAACACTAGATCTACTAAGAAGATCAAAATGGCTTGTTTGATATATTGTTGCAACGATTACTCATTTTTACTACTTATTTTCTGAAATTTTTGTCGTCGCGAAAAGTGGCAAAGTATGGTACAGGTGCGCCGTTAATAATTGCGAAAGGGTTAATAATTGGCATTTATCAAAACGTGATACAATAATGGAAAGTCATAAAAGCATCGAGAGAAAAAGAGCGTACAATGAATACACGTGAATCATTAAATCACAAATTATAATTTCATTATTTCAATCCTGTTTCAAGCATTGAACATGAAGTGAACGCACAGATTTAGGAAAAGACATTACTATGGTAATCTAATCATCATACGTTAAAGACATTTAATTGTAATATTTGCAATTTATACGTTCATAATGATCATTAAGTATTCGCAGCTCTGATCACGCAACTGTTTTCGATGCGGTTACTAACACGTTAAGCTTCTCTTATATTTTCTCATTAGTCCACGAGTGTGCACAACCACGGAATTGTTCCGCAACGATGAGAAAAAGAACTCCCCGGATGAGTCAGCTGTTTCTTTCGCAACTTTCTAACGTCATTTACACGCTCGCGAATCCGTGTCCAATCGCTCGCATGCAACCTCACGTTGAATCCAACCGACTTGCCCCAAATGAGCGCGGTTCTTTGATAGTATGTTCCCTGTTTTCACTAGACGCGAACTAGATTTTATGTAAACATGTAAAATCGATGCAGATATTCAGGATGTTTGAACATTTCCTATCAAATTAATAAGATTTCACAGATTGTGAATCTGTTCGTTCTCAAGCGCCAATAGTTAACCAGCTTTTACTTGGAATATTTTTTAGTAATCAAATATACTTTAAATTTTTTAATTCATACATTTTCCTTTTCGAACATCAATTTTTGTAGTAAGTATGACTTTGTCTAGAGAAAACAAATGAAATATTTTCACATACATTTACGGTTCTTTCAAAGTTTCTGTTATTATATCGTTACGCATGAACTTTATGAATTATGTAATTCCATTTTTACTTAATTTCATGTTTATGTTGAGCACTGAACATCTATATTTGAAAATGAAACGATACTTAATTTGAAATGGGAATAGAAGTATTACGTAAAGTATTATAATTGCTTCCTGGAATATTATTGAGAATAACCACAACAGCAGATTTTAACGCTTTACAATTGTATACAATTTTTGTGTGACGAGTAAATTCATCACTGAGTTTCAGCATAAATTTCTAGGAAAGAATATTTAACGTTCAGTTTCTTTAATGGCATAAAATGCGGGAAAATATAAAAAAAAAAAAATAATAATAATAATTTCATAGAAAATATAATTTCATTATGCTTTTCTAATTGTGCATTTAACGACGCATAGCAGTATTATTCTCTATAATTTTAGTTTTTGATTTATTATTATCAATAATTAATTCTGTAGACAAAACTGATGTATGACATTTTTCCTAAATAATTATCACCATTGATATATAGTGTGTATTTAGTAACTATAACTTTGTTCCTTTTGCAGATAGAAAAAAATTGTAGAGGAAAAGTTTCTATTGTTTAACAAATTGTATCATCAAATAGTGCTAGTTTTTGTAATAGTGCATCAGCGTAGTTACAAAATGTAATTGCACTTATTTATTAAATCAAACCCTACAAAGATTTTTACATTAGTTGATTCCTCATGCCATTCTAAACAAAAAAGTATTAGAATGAAATTATAAAAAATTCTATAGATTTCGAAATATGTAATTTTTTTAACATTTACAAGCTTTTCTACATTTTTCATTACATTTTACAATACTATGCATTTATTTATTTTACGATACATACATTACAATACTTAAACACTTCGTTTCAATTCCTTCTTTTCTTTCATCTATTGAAATAAAAAGTTGCGAAACGACCTTATTTAAAAATAAAGAAGTCAAGGGGATTTAAGACAGGTGAACACGCTGACCAAGGTATCCGACTGTGAGTACCAAATTAGTTTTCTCCATATGTTGATGTTAAATAGCTCTTTACAGTGCGGACGTTATGAGCCAGTGCTCCATTCTGCTGGAAATACTGCAGATTGTTTCGTATCTCTGATGGAACATCACGTACCAAGTCCAGCAATGTAAATTCAAAGAAATCTCGATATCGTTCAGCATTTAAAATATTACGAGGAAAGATACACGGATCGATAAGGCACGTATTAAGAATTCCACATTACACATTAATGCTGTATTTTATTCGATTATTCGTACTGCTTATAAAATGCGGATTTTCTACGGTCCAGACGTACTTATTGCATCGATGAGAAATACCATTATGTAGAAAAGTACATTTATCTGTTCATAAAATTATTCGCACAAAATTTCGTATACCATGCTAATAACAATCCACAGAACTGTGTTCTACGGAACTTAATTTCCGCATAGAAAATATGCTACATGGAGTAATGATAGGAATGAAATTGATGCAGCTTTAAAATTCGGCAACATTTTAACGTTAATGGATCTTCAATAAAATTCGAAATATCTCATAAAATACTAATTTTTTGGACACAGCATCCTCACACTTGTTTGTTCAGAATGGCGCGAGGAAACGGTTAATGAAAAAACAATTTCTAAAGATCCATTTAAAAAACAAATTTAATTACACTTTGCAACTGTACAGACGTACTTCTACAAAGACTCGCATTACTTGATGATGGAGCCTGTTAGACAATGCAAAATTTTCCACTGCAATTTTTGTCTATCTACAAAAGGAATAAAGTTATAATCCGTCCCAGTTACTAAATACCTCTTGTATAGAATACATTTTCACGTTACATTTTTTTACATGTAGGATGGGTCTCATACAGCTTATTTTGTCAAAAGCGACATTGTGGTGTTTCAAAGATAATATATGACTTCTGTATGATACAGGATACATCACTGTCGTGTCATATTCACTTCCTATTTTTTTTTTTTTTTTTTTTTTTTTTTTGTGAAAAGACAAATAAATTTTTAGAGAACGAAGACGCGAACTCTAACACCTTACTCAAGGTGCGCAAAATGTGAGCAAATGCACCCGACCGGAGAATATTAAAAAGAGCTTCCGATATTTCCGAGGTGTGCAAATAGCACGACAAATAGTATCTTTGCACAAATTTATGGCAAGGTTCTATCAATTTTTATGAATCTCAGAAATAAATTCTGAACTTGTTCAAACAATACTGATAGAACCAAAATAATATTTGAAACTTTCCATTCGGGCTAATTATTGTTTTCTTATCGCCCCACCTAGGAATCTTCATGACTTGGAACGTATGTTCTTGATTCTAGAAGCTACAGAGTTCGATTTTTTTGTGAAAAATAAAAATACTATTGCACCTATAAACTAGGAGACCTGGCTTTCCCGAGGCAAGAGTATTTCGTTTCAAGACTACACCTTAAATAGGTGAGACGTGCCTAATGACTCTCACCTCATAGGGGAAGGATTATGCAGGATGTTTCCCAGCTGATGGTATAATTAGAAAGCAAGTGAATTTAGATGAAAAAGTAAATCGAGAACTTAGAATGACATTTTTTCGTAGGTGGGTTCATTTCTGAATAAAATAATATTGAAAATTCATCAAATACACTTGATCTAATAATAAGTCTAATTGGAAACTACCTATGTGTATATTGCGTTTATTATATTGAATAGCGAAGGATAAATACTAAAATAAACGATATTTATTGATGGAGCCAGTCTGTTGTATACAACCGAGAGAACAGCTCAAAGAGAAAATTCTCTTTGTATTAAAAAATATTCCGAAAAACACTCATGGAAGTGTAATACACAGGACAGAATTACGTTGTTAAAGAAACAGATTACAATAATTCAGATAATTCAATCAGACCCACATTCCTGCCACGAGATTTCTATTCAGCTCTGCACAGTACTTCATACTGACCTTTAAGACATACAGTACTTAATAGTCTTCCATCTACATTTGACTTTTTCTACCTAAGAATAGCTGCAACTTTACCTGTAGAATAATTGACAAGCGCAACTATGACCATCTTTTGGTTATATTAATTCTAATCTCAAATAACTGTACACTAACCTGTACATCCATTCCACTTACTGACTGGAAAACGATTCAATTTTCAGTTAATCAAATAATCTCCTATCCCCGTCATATCGACTAAATCATTAAATCTCTCAACAAGATTCATGCTGGCAACAATGGATTCTCAACTCAATATTTAACCTCCCTGTAATTCTATTTAGAAAAAGAGTTCGATAATCGGTAATTCAATTTATTTGCAATACTGCAAGGATCTTGCAAACCCAGTCAAAGTATCATTACACTAAGAGATCAACACATATAAAATCAAATCAAACATTAAACCTTGTAGAATATATTTTTCAGCCTACATATAAGAAAATTACCAAAAAGAAATCTACGATAATTAGGGTAAGTTCCTAGCCTTCCATACCTAAAAAATTGAAATTCTAGCCTATCATTTTAGAACTGTTCACGATCAAGCATACTTTGCAACTGGTAATGAACCAGGAATTACAAAGATTTTATCATAAAGCATTCTGTAGCATGTCCTAATGTAATGAACTCCTGAAATACATTTCTCAAAAGTCATGACAGACCTCGTCAAAAAATTAAATCCAACAAAGCGAGCAGAACTGAGAAAATTTCACTTTCATTGATCAAACATGCCTTCATTTTAAGTCTTTCTCCAACTATACATTTTCAGACCCGCCTTAATGCACTGTTACTTTCCAACTTGGTGGATCCTCGACTTTATCCTGGATAAAACGATCCTCATACCTAAACTTGAAAAAAACCACAAACTGGTTGACAATTATCATCTGATTAGCTTACTACTAGCCCCATCGAAAATCTTTTAGAAAATTATTTGTGCTATCATGGATGAACACATTCAGAAGCACGATATTAATCAACAGTCTAATTTTCTTAGAAGTTACTCAACTGTGCAACAGTTTGTCAGGATGGCCTAGCATTACGCTCACAACATGACCACGAATCGATATTCAGCCATGATACGGCATGACGCCTTACCTACACACTTATGAAATTGAACTTTTACTCCGACTTACCAAACTCAGCTATTTCTATTTAACCAACAGACTATTCCGGTAACCAAGTTGGTTGTGATAGATCAGTCGAAACTGCAATCAAAGATGGAATTCTACGGTATTCTGCGCCGGGTCTCTTCTATTCCTATAGTGTATCAAAGATTTGTCCAGGGATTTACCCAATTTCTTGTCCTTTTCATCAACGACACGGGAATGATTTCTTCATCCTAGTGCCAGAAACATCTGACAACCAAACTACAGAAGTATCTCCATTTTCTCAGCGACTTTTTGTAAGTGGAAACTCACCCTGAATGCTGACTAAACAGGACATTCTGTTCATTGAAAAGATTTAAAATAAAAAAATCCCGACTCTTCAACTAAACAATTGAATGCCTCATGAAGTAACGAAGTTTTAAAAAATCTAGATATTTAGCGTCTCAATTTTTGATTGTAAGCTCACTTGGAACTCTGCCATTGTTTTCAATTTACATGCTATTTACATGCAATTTATGCTTTTGTATAGCATTCAGCCATAAAAATAATTTTTGCTAAAGCGAGGCCTTAGCTGGTACAACCAGTAATTGTTTTGTGACATACTCATTTTATGACATACTTACATCCGGACATCACACGCCTTAGGACCGTAATATGAGAAATTTAACGATAATTTTCCCATTTTCACACCACCAGATAAACACACCTAAACATACCGGAAAACCAATTAACATACAGTTCTATCATCTTCTACACACTCAACCTACCAATCAAAACACACACCAAGTTGGTAAAACCGAGAACACAGCGAAAAGGAGGGAGGGGAGAGAGAATTCACAAGAAGTATTCGCAGAAAGTAGTCAGAAAGGAAAGTCAGGAAAAAGTTTTACGAGAGATTCACAAGTATTTACGAGAACGTACATTAAAAGCACATCAACGAAGAGATACATACAGAACATACACAAATCACTCTTACATATTAAACAGTTCTGTAATTCTTGTAAGAATATACATCATCAAATGACATTCGGCTAATATCAATTTGAAACCTAAAACGCAACACTCACGCCATTAAGTTGTCATGAGCGCTGTTCGTGAAATTTGTGTACCGGTCGAAACTAACTGAAAGCTACCGCAGATTGGCATGAAAAAAGCATTAACCATCATTGAAACCTCGAAATCTTTGATTACCAGTTCATTTAGACTTCTTTTGATCCTGAGAATTCTCATTTACGTGTTTTTCACACGTCTGTAATAATCTATGGAGCTCAAATATGATCTGCTGTTACATGGACAAACATATAAGTTCTATAACGCCATCAGAATAAGGTCCTCACAATCATATTCAATATTCCAATACACCACTCGACCAATGATTTGCACACCAAGACAAATATAGATTGCATTAGATATCTTCAACCTTATTTCAGAATACTCAGTGGACAACCACATTCCTGTCATGAATACGTCCTGTTATTGAACTTATCTACTACCTCATAAACGCAAAGTATGTTTTCAATTGAAAATGGTTGATTATTCGTCCAATCGGGCGTAATGGTGTTTTGGTGCTTGGGGTACTTCATGCCCGACTGGCAGTTTCCTCGCTATTCTCTTGTTTTCCTTGGATTCTCTTCGGATGCAGAGTCTACATCAATCCTCGATGCGTCTCGCATGTTGCTTGTTCTGATGCCTCAATTGTTTTCTATTGTCTTCCGTTTTCTGTTCGCTTCTCCTACTTAACTAACGTATTTTCAACGTGTCAATGACCTTCTACTCTAAGTACAGTAGAACGTCCATTATCCTAACTAACAGGGGAACAAGATAGGATAAGAGTTTTCGGGTAATAGAACACAAAGTTTTTTAGCTGAATTATTATACATTTTAAAGGAAAAAATAATTTTGTATCAATTAGAAAATATTTTACCATCCATCCAGGAATTTGCTTAACTTCTATGTATTATACAATAGAACTAGCAGTTCGTTCATACTACGATGATTAAAACATCGGGGATTTTTATTTTTTCCGATCAGCATAAGTGACAGTTCGTGACACCCAATTGCATTTATATAAAAAAGCATTGTAACACGATCCTTGCTCATTTTACAACCTTAAAGCTTTCCAGAATAAATAAATATAATATATTTCGCAGTTTATATCTTTATTCAATTAAACATTTGTTAAAATCTTCTATAAAGGCTCTTGCAATAGTATTATCTGTAGAAAACTTTTATCGGAGATATCTAATTGTCGAATGCAATAATGAGAGTTAAATTTCGTTAGCCAGCCAGTGGTTGCCTTAAAATTTAGATCGCCATTTAATTGCATATTTACTTCTATAGCTTTTCCACAAAACATAGGTCCAGGTAACGGCATTCCTTTACCTCCAACTTGTTCAAACTATTGGTACACTGCAACGTCTACATTTTTATTTTTTGTTACCGTTAAATTTTTTGAACTAGAAACACCTGGCAATTGTACACCTTACAGATCATTTTCAATTCATGCTTCTGTATTTTAGTACCTGTGAATGTGGATTTTGTAATATTATACTTTGGCAATTTTGTAACACCCTCACCATTTTCTAAGTTCTTAATTATTTCTGATTTCGTTTCAATAATGAGGACTACACGTTTCGATGTCGTTGTATATACTATGTGAACATATCTATCCCCAATTTTTAATTAAATTTTATTTCCACTATTATGGTAATGAAAGGCGTCTATTTACATCGTTAAGAATAGAGATAACATTCTGTTCAGATAATAGAGTATCCAGTTAGTAGAATGTTCGGATAATAGGGTATTTGAATAACGGGCGTTCGGATAATGAAGGTTCTACTGCATTTTGAAATCTTTTCCTACATAATGCACTTGATATGTAGATATATCCCATAAAAACTTCATGGAAACTAATGTCTCTAATTCCTTCCAAAGTGAAAGAAGGCCTTATTTCAAGCGACTCTTCATAACCCTCAAAAATAGGTATTGTCGATTAAAAAAGTAAAACAGAAGAGAAAACAACATCGAGACGAGACTTCTTGACAAAAAGACAAATACCACGTGGCGATCAAGTAATAATATTCTTTTGAATATATATTTTAAATATCTTGCACAAAATTAAGTTGACGCGTGTGAAACGCATAAAAACTGACAGTAGCGAATACAAGAACATAAATTTCTCCTGAATTACTGGAAAATTGCTTGCTACAATGTAAAAATATAATCCAATCAAAAGATTTTAACTGAATGTAAATAACATGTTCATTATTTGTAAAATTAGCTAAACTAATTGACCTTCAAATGAACGTTATATAACTAGATTTACCACTCTAAGATTTCAGCTAGTTACTAAGGATTCGTGCAAAATTAAGAGGTCCCTGAAATTCTCGATCGTTTTAATCTCGTTACCCTTGAACTAACAGATCTATAAGAATAGTGACTTAAAAGGTCAGACAAACTATCTTAATGAAATTGATAGTTTAATGTTGCTTAAATTAAGAGTAACAGCACGAAAAATTCTAAATTGTATGTATTTGTGAGTATTTCCTTTGACAGTATATTATCTTTTAAAGGGTTTATTCACACAATACAAATATACAAAATATTTAATTATTTCTTTTCTATATTTTGCATATGAATATTAATTAAACAAATACGACATAAATGCATAGTTTAAAATATAAGTTTCTATTAACAATATTAACTTTATAAAAGATCTTTTATCTTTTCTGTCCCGTTCGTACAATGTCCTATTAAGAAAAAAGTTGTTACTTTGCTAAAGCCTCATTTTTCATGTTGTTCTTAACCGTAGCATTCAAAGCACGAACTGTGACTAATCCAATTACGCTAATTTAACCATTCTTCATACGATGTTTCCATAAGGAAGATTCTTTAGTTTTTTATACGAGATCCTTTTCACCGTCTTTGGAGCTTGAAAAATGGATAAGATTTTGTCATAACGTTGGTGATTGAATCTGAACTTGTTTAAAATAGATAGAGATTGAGATACAGAATAAAGTAAACGTTAGATAACTGCGCTAACTTACACAATGCTAATTTTTAAATATCTATGCATTTTATTTCGTTTACGAAAGTTACCTATAAAATTCCCTTTTAATACAAGTTTATATTCCACTTATTGAATATTTTTGCTTTTCATATATTGATTTTTATCGTTGCATAATTAGTTTTCTACATGTTTTTCTTTTTTCTAACATTTTATGAGAAATTTATAAATCAAATTTTACAGATGGAGTTTATCGTTTAAAGCTTTGTGCGGAATTGTCATGAAAACGTAAAATTATGGAAGTTAAATTCAACACGTTTAAATAATTTTATCAACACTATGTGTTCAGCACGTTGAGTAATATCTCAGTAATAACTTTACGAATACTTCAATATTTCCTCTGAATTCTCTCTCTTATATTGTACATGTTCATGGTAGCGTTACTTCTAGTTTTGAATTCATACGAAAAAATTGTTAGAGAATTCATATCAATTATATAATCTATATTTATTCATATTTCTATAAATTTAAACAGTTCATATCATATAATTTCTTATAATTCATATTTATTTCAAATTCTTGAAAATTATGAACAGAACATAGCTTTGAAAAAGATTCTGTCAACGCAATGCGATTCTGGTTTGATAACCTCCATTTATAATTAGTCGAAATCTGACAGTTCGTACTTCGTCCTTCAAAAGTTTGCAATAAAATCTGTCGATGAAAGCAGTAAAATAACATAATCTTATTGTTCATAGGTTAATTATGCAACTGCTATATTATTTGGAACATATATGAAAACTATTATCATACATGAAAATAGATACAAATTTTTCTTCATAATCCACCGTAAAGTTAAATTTGTTAGCTCTAGTTACATACATATAGAGGATGACAAGCATCAAGTTGACATTTTAACCTCTCTAGTAGGTCGTCACATACACGAACAGTGATATTATGCAGAGCTGAAAAGAATAGTAGCGGCAGGAATCCGGGTTTGATTAGTCATAATGTAATAGGACGATCTTTGACACAATCATAGACATTTTTATTTTGGTTATACTTCTAAAAGACAGTGGTGGCCAGTTGACTTGAAACTTTTGGGGCGTGGTGGGCAAAAGAGCATCCCAAATATAAAATTTTAGCTTGGAATATTTATTGGTTTCCGAGATATTAATATAAAACTATTGGTACTAGACATAGAACATTTCCTAAACAGACGTTACTAATGCATCTGTCTTTCCTGTACTAGTCGCCGTCGCCCATCGTTGAGCAGCTGATCAGTATCTATAGGGTGCCCCTCTTAAAATCCGCCCACCTCTTTTTAACCTACCTTACGTTTTAATTTAGGTAGTGAAAAAATATTGGGTCACAATATATCGTTCTTACCATAATTTTGAATAATTATGGTACCTTAGTTCCCAACTAGTTTCCAACACACTCAATATGGTTATATAGATAGAAAAATAAGAAAGGTAATTAGTTGGGCTATATATTTTCCTGGCCACTGTAAAGGCTGCCAGTAATTCCTATTCGAAATTATTTGACAAATTTATTCGTATATTGATAACAAAGTATTATTAAGAATATAACAATATTCTGCAACATTAAGCACAATTTGTATTTTAATAAATAATAAAATACAATTGATTCTGCATGGGACATCCTGTAGATACTGAAGCCGATATCGCTGTTATATACGTCGTGAGCTATTCGACAATTAGCGACGACGGCGGCTACTACAGCAAAGATGAATGCATTAGTAATGTCTGTATAAACAGCATACAATGCATCAATAACGTCTATATAGTAAACTTTCTATGGATAGTGCTGAGTTTTTTTTTTTTTAACACGAAAGTGTTTTACAGATGGAGGCCACTACAGAAAATGTAACGCTAAAAAATGAAACGCTCTGCGACGAAGAGGTTAGGTTAGGTTAGGTTCAGTTCGCTCTGCAACGAAGAGGTTAGTATACAGCCATACGTGCTACCGACAACATTTCTGATAAAATTACGTCAAGTGAGATGCAGAAGCGGTTGATTAGCGAAGAATTGAAGAACTAAAATCTAATATTACATTCATTTATACCACAAAATCAGAAAAACTGTGAAATTAGAACGAACAAAAATAAATGTACCTCTGTACATTTCTAAAACACGAAAGTGTTTTGCAGATTGACAATACATAAAGGCTCCCCATCTGTGAAACACTTTCGTGTTTTAGAAATGTACAGAGGTACATTTATTTTTTGTTAATCTCGAAAAGTAATAAATGCCTGAAGTTAAAATTTTATATTTGGGGTCTCTCCACCAGACCCCTTAAATTTCAAGTTAATCAGCCACCGGTGCCTTTCAGAAGAATATCCCTTATTTTTATTAATCGAAACGGTCGTTTCTACAAGTAGAATCATAGAGAAAGCGAATGAGACATGTCAAGACCGAGTGAGAAAGAACAATAGTGAGCACATTCGCTGTGTTTCACGTATTCATCATATATGTATAAGCTTTGAAACGTGTAACCCTCGAATATAGGGGTCATGCTACTGTGTTACCGTGTTCTGTCAAAAACCTTAGCGTAGCAGCTTTGTGAAGATCGCAGTCGGAGTCAAGTGAAGCGAGTAGAGTTACCCCTCTTGCCTTTGTCCTGTTCCGCTCAGCGTAGTTTCCTTCGTGCGATATGAGACAGGTTAGCCATTGTTATGTGAAGTCAAATCTTACAATTAGATTACAAATTGCGTTAGTAGCTAGGGCGGGACGACTAAAATTTGTTCTCGTACATACAAAACATTTAAATAATTTCCATAACTCGTTTAACAATTTCTATATATTCTTGCATTGTGTACCCACGTGTGATAATTTTCTAATATTTTCATTATTTGTGAAAACTAATCTATTTAAGCAAAGACACATTACATTTCCAAATAATATAATTTCACATGTTTTCGCCAAGTAAGCCCTGAGGATCATGAGAAGAATATGTAAGTATATGCACGAACAAACGAGCAGCACTATAACGGTTTATAAGATTTGTCACGACCTGTATTGTACTTTCTATTGACCGACTAGACCCTGCTAGTAACATCACTGAATACATCGGGACCGCTTATAGCTATCAAGTTCTCTTTCTCTGATGAATACGCGCGACTAATTAAGCAATCGATTGTTCCTGTTGCGTTTATCTCTTATCTTTAATGATTGCGATTAGGAAAGATATCGCACGTTCATCTATATATAGTAAATCAAATAAGTATTTGTACAACTAGTTTCTTTTGCAATATTTTTATACAATTAAGTGATACATTAATAGACATTAATTTATTAATATGGTACTACATACAAAGATAGATACATATTACAAATTCTTTATAATGCGTTACAAAAATATATAATACAATAAAGATATAAATTTACGAATCAAAAAAGTATTTGTACACTTATGATTATTACAAGGGTAAACTCGTAATTAGGTTCTATAGTATAAAGTAAATTAATCAGTATTTTGTGTTCATCCTTTGTAGTTCCCACTGATATTTTGGATCATACTTCTAGAAATACTCTTTGTAAATCAATCTTATTCAACATTCTTTTATTATTATTTTAAATCGAATATTTAGTGATTATAGAGGTGTAACCAGTTGTTTGAAGATATTAAAAATATAATGCTTACTATTTCAGTTCCATGGCAACTTGTTTTGGATTGTTGTCTTATTGAAAGTAATACCTCATTCATACTCAATTTAATTACACTCTCCAATAAATTAACACAGTGCACCGCGATATACTTGGCATTCACCATCCCATCAATAAATGCAATGTTCTCATTGTACCTCATATAGCATGATGTGTCATGCTTAACAGTCAATTGAAGATTTTTCTGCTGAAGTTTAGTATTAGGATTCCACGAACGAATTTCTTACTATTCCAGCCAATATTTAAAAGAAAAAGATGACATTTTTCTACTAACCAAGTAAGCAGTCACTACTGGACGACAATTTTTCATTCAATATATATTGTAACTTTTTATTTCTGCTACACATTAATTCTTACTATCAAATTTGAGAAAAATTTTATAAAAAATATTGAAGTAATATTTTGCTCCCATTTCTGTAATAATGATGTAATTTAATTTCCTCTGGAGTTAAGAAATGAAAATTATGTATATTCATTATATTTAAATAAAAACAGCCTATAGCTAAAATTTTGTCCAAATAACTTTTTCTTCACTCGGTAACTGCTATCGCTCCTATTCCATGAATAGTAATAAAAAATTCAAGTTCAGTAGATATGTAAAATAAAATTATTATTATCCAGAAAAAAAAAGATCACAGTCTAAACAGAGCAAGTGCTAAATCCTGGCTTTACAATACATCAATCGCACAGTTGTAATTCTTGTTAAGGCCATTGGGTTTATAACATGGATACCTAATCTAGCTATTTTTGAGAAAATTTAATTAAATTTTGTATGATTCACTTAGACGTTAGGAGTAGAAGATAAGGTCTAGAAATTGCTTTACGGACGGTAGAATTTGTGCAGTTCCGCGTACCATATGAAGCTCTAGAGCTTTGCTTCTGTCTAATAGCAATAGACGTGCCATAAACTCATTACAGAGCACATGAAGCTTTTGTGACCTAGGCCCGTTCATCCCTTGGATCTGGTTCTTCCATTGACGGACACCACCATCACCCACTACGAAAGAATACATACTATACAAGAAACAAAACAAGCGAAACTTAGTACCACGACGATCATGATTGTATCCACACGACGCAATACACACACACACATAGTCACCTTACGCAATACTATAGGGTTATCCAAATTAAGTGTCACATCTTCCAACAGATGACACTGCGAAACGATTTAATATATCTTCATTTGTTTTCGAAAGATGTCATAAGAAAACATAAACAAATCATCATGGAACGCTATACAGTGCAGCAACGTGTACAAATTGTTAAATTTTATTATGAAAATTCAAGTTCTGTTCGAGCTTGTTTTCGTGCACGCGTAATTTCACGAGGAGACATTAATTGGCCATCAAGATTGTGTGATTTAACACCATTAGATTTTTTTTTATGGGGATTCTTGAAAAGTAAAGGCTACGCTAATAATCCAAAGACTATTGACGAGCTGAAAAACAATATCATAGCCACCATTAATGAAATTAAATTTCAGTTATATATGTGAAAATGTAATGGAAAATTGGATCAAACGTATCGGGCTCGTGAAAAAAGGCGAGGAGGACACTTGAATGATATTGTCTTTCATAACTAATGTCCTAAAGTAGACTTTGTGTTAAAATAAAGAAACCATACAAATTTTAAATACTTTGCGTTTTATTTCAATTTGAAGATGTAACACTCAATTTGGATAACCCTATAGTTTGGAGTGTGAGAGACGCGTAAAAACTGATTGCGAGATTGAATTGATCTTAACATTTCTTTTTCAGAAATTATGGGAACAGTCTCATGAAAATGGGAAGATATTTCTCAATTAGACAAACACTATATTTGTTAGTGGAGCAAACAGTTATACATTAATGTAAATTGTTCGATATATAAATAATTTATTTTCAAATGACTTTTGTCGCTCTAAAATTGCTTTTCGCAAATTTAATGCTTTATCTCTTAAAAATATCCCGCGACAAGGTAAATTTATTGCCAGGTTTGCATTCAACATTTCCAAATCAATAAAAGACACGTAAATTCTTTAAAAACTGTTTTTACCAAGCATTGTAATTAATAGAGTAACAATATTTTTAACGACACGGAGGACTTATTATCTCCCCATGAGTAGAAATAATGAATCAAATGATCAAAATCGCAAACTGATGAGATGAACTATTGTCAGAAACATTATGTAATAGTATGTATTTAACTACCTTTAAAATGTTTTATGTAAAATACAAAAAACACTCTGCAGAATATTTTCAAAAATTATTTCAAAGACAGTTTGTCGTAGTTCAAGTACACTGTGAGTTATCTAACTGTAAGACTGGAACCTAAAATATCTTTTAAACTATCGATTATACCAAAAAATATTTCAGATAAAAGTAGAATGGTGTCAAGGGAGACATCATTTGATGTGATTAGTTTCTTCTCACGTAGACGCGTAGAGGAGATATGAAGGTAAAACTTTCTTTTTTTAAATGAAATCGTATATTTTTTAATATATTAATCAATTTAGCCCATCATTTATTTGTTGGTATAAATAGCTCCATACTTGTTTTATCAAGAATGACCATCTGTATAGATTAAAAAAATATACGATTTTATTTCAAAGAAAAAAAAAAAAATAAATTTCGTCTTCGTATCTCCGTTATGCATCAACGTAAGAAAAAATTAATTACGTTAAATTATACCCCTCTCAAAATCATTCCACGTTTGTCTGAAATATTTTTTGGTATAATCGACAGTTTCGAAAATATTTCAAGTTTTAATCTTACATGACTGTCCCTGTATACGTAGTTATAGAAGAATAAAGTTGTGTAACATAATAATCTTTAGATGAAGTGCATCGCTGAGTATAAATAATCTAATAAACAGGAGCTTAATAAGGAAGAGGAGTTCTATAATACATAGTAACAGTGTGCAATGTAAACATTTTCGCGCTACTTGCTTCATGAATGGAAAAAACTACGCCTATAGTAACACTGGCATTTGATTTAATTTGAAAATCATTCATTAAATTAGCATATTTAAATATGGAATATTACTCAAGCGGTCAAAAATCAGTCGTTAAATGACGCAGAACTTAATTCACACATACGTATTTATGTAACTTTGTTTATACTTACAAAGGCTTCGTACGTTAATTTTAAGTGTCTTATTTACTTTTGTAAATTTTATGTTATATAACAAAAAGCTTCCTGATTGTTCTATAGTAATAATCTCAAATTTTGTTCCAAATATAAAAAAAAGTATTAGAAATTTTAAAGCTTCAACTGGAGTGAAGAAAATATATTTAATATAACTTTCTCACTATGTGACACATATAGAATATTATCGGACGATGAATTCGCTCGACATAAACCAGATTCTACCTACTTTCAGCAATCAATTTTCACCTTCAACTTCCGCGCGAATTTTTTCAAAAATTGTTGTTGATTACCATACTCTTATTTATTCGGTTATAAGGCGTCACGGTCTTTTTTCAACCCAATGTGGAATGGGATGAATGTTATAGAAAATGTTTAGTTGTGGTTGTTTTTCACTTTTAAGTTGCTGTGCTTTATTGCAGAGCAACGGTTCGACTTCTGGTTACAATGGTTTACTATTACTGATTCGGCGTATTGTGTGCAAGATTTTTTTTTTTTGGGCTACTTTGTATGTTAAACAGGCGCAGCTTGTACACTTATTTTCGAAGCACCAAGTACGAGTAAAGGGTAATCAACGCCTTTCCCGAAATAGAGTCCCTTTCGCGAGCTTCTATTCGCAGGTGTAGACCAGCGACGCAGGTCAACGGGTGGGGTCGTCGATCGCGTCAATTTTTCATGTTTAACCTTTTGCGGACGATCGACGCATATATGCGTTTAACGTAAACCATAATGGTAGACGATGAATGCCTCTATGCGTTTGGAGAAAACAACTGAGAGAGTCAGGAAGCATAAATATGTTGTCCGTGAACACAACTGACAAATTCGAAACACACACATATATGTAGCATAAATAATAGTTTATAAAAAGTAAGTATCGAAGCTCTATAACGTGCCCAGCTTCAAATCGTTCCGTCCGCAAAGGGTAAGGACACGACAATTGTTCAAATATACGGAAAGCAATCTCTAAACGTGCAGTTCTCAAACACAAGCACAGTATATAGACAGAAGAATAATTCATTTTTCTCTACTTACTACGGGAAAATCCAAACGTCCTGTTGATCGAGGCGGAAGCAGCGAGTCCGCATTATTCTCTCTCCATGTCCCGCTGCCCTCTCCACGATATGCTGGCCACGAGAGAGTAGCCTTTCGAAGTCCTGCCGGTCACGCTTATCCACGCGTTCTATATCTTCTTTCTTTTTCCTACTCCTTTCGCTCTTCCCTCTTCACACCACTGTCCTTTTGTCTCCCTCACGCTCTCTATCTGTTCCTTTCGATTACGCGATGATTCGCACTACACCCGCGGGCCACAACACATCGTACCCATAGCGACGCGTTCTCTCGCCACTTCGCGTCCTCAAACCTCTTTTCCTTTTATTTTTCTCTACCGATCTGCGAAATATTCTTTCCGTTAATCCGTCTGCATCCGACAGCACAGTGATTTAAAGACGAGATTCTCTTTCTACAGTTGTCGTACAGTGTTTTGAAATTGCCGTTTAATCGTGATAAACTATATTTCATCGTAAAAGTGTGTAAGATCATTGAGGATAAATAAGATTTTTAAAGATTATGATCTTTTTTTATTACTTTCTTTATAATCAGATATTATTTAAAATAGAAACTGAATTATTAAACTAAAAAAACAAAGATTTTGAAATTTTACTGTAAGCATTTTATTTACAATTGTCGTTTCAATTTTACATTAAATTATTATTTAATTAAAATTTACATGCATTAAAATTTTATGTATAGTTTGTGGCATACATCACGAATATTTTTTCACATATAATTCATCTGTATTTAAACAGTATTTTTCGAAAAGCTTTTCATCTGTTTCAAATCCCGTTGACATTCTTGGTAATATTATATTAAAATATCTAATGAATTCTTCGATCGATCGTGTAATATCTGATGCCAGAGGAGAATTGTATTTTTTTTTTTTGCAAATTTGTCTTAATCTCTGTACACAAATATTGTTTACAAACATGTATTTATCTATAGTCCACAGATTAAGTTCGCAAATAATCTCAAATAAACAAGTGAAAAGCAATGTTATTCTGCAGACTGTCTGCGAATTTAAAAATTAAATTATAAAAGAAGTTATAAAAAATAGCACTTAATTTTTACAAAAACCGAAAAACTGAATCCAAATAGCAAGATAATGGATGGCCATAGATTATGCCCCACCATGCGTTCATTTTCGTAATGTAATCAAATTATGTAAATGGAAGCTTTTTAAAAATAGTTGCAGAAGGCTTTTATTGAACAGTTGGGAAAAGAAGAGTGTTTTGCACAGATTTATTCTCGGTTCATATCAATATTAATAATTTCTATTTCTTATTATTAAATAAATAAATGAATAAAACAGTGTTTGATTGCTTCTGAGGTATAAAATATATTGAAATATTCTGAATTGCAAAATAGAGAATAACAAAATTATACAATTACTAGAAAGTGACAACGTTAAGCGATTAATTTCGATGCAAAAATGTCGAAATATATTTTGATATAAAAGAAAAACTATATTCTCTATGAAGCAGTTTTATATTAAAGTATTCAATAGTTATTTTTTGTTTTTGTTTTATACGTTAATTTAATACTTAACAGGAAGATTAGGAAATATCGGTAATTTTTATTAAATTAGCAACGATATTAATCAATTTTGGAACTAGTTCAGTTTAAAGAAATTATATTTCTTTTCTTGGTTTATTCTATAGATTACCTAGCAATGAAAGTAATTTATGAAAAATGAAAGTGAAATTTTGGTTTCCGTTTAGTATTTATATGTTTTAAGCACATGTACTACTTAGCAAATAACGCTTATTATTAACTAATTCGATTACAAATATAAATATATAAACATTTATTTTATTTTTCAAACATTTCAATATAAATATAAAAATAACAAAATATTATTTCAAAAGTAGCTATTATCATTTTTGCTAATTATTTTGCTATACATTTAATATACTATTTATAAATAATACTTGACCTGTTCAAATTACAATTAAAATTTGCAATTACTAGCTTCTTTTTAATTTACTAACTTTTTCATACTTTTCTCAAGATCTATAAATTATGTAAAATAGAATATAAAATTAATTATAAATAAAGGAGTGAATACAAATTGCATTGGCATGTTACACTGACTAATTACATTGATGAGCAAAGTGTTCCTATATGTATAGTTATCAATATGTTTTAATGCAAGGAAAGCACTAAGCACTAAATACAAATGTCAACGTTATCTACTATCATCAATACAGTAGTTGATAAGATGTGCTCGGCACTAATACTATTGTAATCTAACTGGATGTATTGTTTTTTTATCTATTATAAATAATTACAAATAATACCACTTAACACAAATTTCCGCTTCTAAGTTATCACGCAATTAGTTGAAAATGTTTGTTATATATCTATAAGAATATCGATTAGTCAAGGTTATTTATCCATTTAATGGATTTCCTGCTAATGTATCAAATAAATCTAAAACTTTACATTACTTATAGGATGCAGCAGGTTGAACGGAATTTGTTGCCTATAATACACTCCTGCTTTCATTATTATGAGATTACTTGCTATACTTTCTTTAATACAACTAATCAATGATGAAAAGAAAGTTTTCTGCCGAATAAAAATGATTACGTAGACTATTTATATCAAACCACGAATTTCTTACGCGGTCAACAATATTGATACACAAACGTTCCTGTCATTAGTGCACGTGTTTATTTAACGATATTATTAGGAATATTATTACTAGTACTATGGCAGTCGCAGGTGGAGGAACATTCGAAACTATTCGACGAACAAATAGCTTAATTATCGGAGAAGTTTGTCGCAGTCGTCGACTAAATTAAACAAAATTGCACGGCTGATTGTCAATCGTACTCAGAGGAGCAGCAGTCTCTATACAGAACAGTAGTCTTATTTTCACTCCTTGTTGATTAGATAATAGCAATAAATAAAAGCACAATTCTTTTTTTCTGTTGTGAAAATTATCAAAATTCACGAGATTGAATTCAGCGAAGTTCATAACGTAAACACACATCAAACATATTAATATGATATTTTCAATTCATCTCGAACAGTTCTTATTCTCCAGGTTGTATACAATTTTATTTCTTCCTCGTTTATTCAATAATAATCGCAACAAAACAATCTTCGAATAATAACAATAAAATGAAATCCAAAATTTCTTCTCTGGCTGAACAGAATTCACCGTTAAACTATTCTCAAGTGGTGATACATAATTTTCATACCCAATCAAAAAATTCACAGACAGCAAAGAAACATCTACACGAAGCTAACCGAAAAATAGCATTCACGATTCGCCTTGAATTGCACAATGATTTTTCACAAGTTCGTAAACCTCCGTAAAAATAGGAAATGCTAACCTTCGAAAGTCTGTGATCGTCGAATGCAAACGATTTAACGTTTCCCTACTTTCATTTCCTTCACGCTGAGAAGAAATGTCACTTGTTGGCTGTCCTATACATACGAGGATACGTATCAAAGTGGCGGAAATTTTCAAACGTACTGATTCAACGCGCAAATACTATAAAACTCCCACAATGCGCACTGCACAACGCTCGGTGCGAGACTGACTACGCGAGTCGTGCATGTACGTTTGCAGTCACAGAGTGTCTTACCGTCTACCAATCAGTGCTACGAATTCCTATGTAGATACGTGTCCGCGCATGCGCAGTGACGCGTCATACGGCCGCTAGAGGTGATCGTAAGTCCGTGATAGTAATGTTAGTGATATTGCTTTCTGAAAAGTTAAGATTAGCAAAATTAAACTGGAAATTACAAATTGATTTCCAACGTATTAACAAAAAAAAAATTGATATCAAATCACACTATATCATGCCTTCAATATGAAATTGCATATATTTTCTTTTTTATAAAGAACAAATTATTTAATTTTCTTAATATTCCTTAACTTCTAATGCATTCATATTATCTAACAATACCTAATTTTGAATATACATAAATTAAATCGATATTATTTAACAGGTCTCTTAATATAAGAAGAAACATAAACTTACACTTTGATGTTGAAATTCACTGTTTCGATTAAAAATTAAAAACATTTGTTAAACGTACGGAATGAATGTTTTGAAATAGCAACTTTCCTTTAGCAATGGTTATTTCAATTGTGTTCCTTAGTCATGAACATCTTAAAAGCAATTACAATTCAAAAAACTTTAACGTCAGGTTTGCCGTGAAGCTGACTTTTAACGTTACCGTTCTAATAGAAAGTTAAAACTCATTTCGATAATTACACTAGTTGAACATAAATTGTTGAATTGAAAATCATTTGGTTACCTTATTTGCAGAAATATTATGTCTAACGATCTGTTCGAAAATATATTTATATTAATTTTACATTGAATTAAGGAATATAAGTTTCAAATGCATTACAAGTGACAAACGTGTAAAATTTAATGTTATCGTCTAATGAAATAAATGAGATGAAAATGGTTAAATATTTCGTTAGATTTAATCCTTATGATAAACCACGAATTTAAACATTTGTAACAAAAATCATCTTCGTAATTTTATATTTGGAAACAATACTATAATCATATTTCACGACTCTTCTAGAGACATACTTATTATACTTTACTATTTTTCATTGTAGCTATTAAATATCAGAAACAGTTCACATGATTTTGGGAAAATCAATGAAAACGGTAAGCGTTATTTAATAAAAGCAATATAAAAGTGTTACTATCAACGAGAAGTTTAGTCTACGTACGTACATACATACATATGTAGTTCCTGCATACCGCTTATGTTTCTTCATTGTGTCGTAATGATGAGAGAACGTAAAACTTCATACATTCCACACTATTAACTTAAAGGCGGGAAAGGTTAAGCAGCTTCAACATTAATAGCGGGGACAGTTTTAATTACTGATCAGAAAATACAAAAATAGCTCAAATAATTTGAAGAAAGCAATAAATTACGTCAAAATGAATTAGGTTCGAGACATTGGTTCATCTTATAAAGTGAATAATTTTTTCCAGCATACAAAATTGATTCCTAAAAAATTATAATATTTACTTGAGACGATATCTTCTTCAGGAATTGTAATTTTTCTGCATATTTAGGATCTGGAAAGTAAAAAGTACAAATTATATTAAAAGAAGTTTAAAGTATATAAGTTATAGATTATTAAACGTTAAGTTTTCGGTTTAATAGGAAAGTAAGTATTGGTAATCGATGCTCGTATACGCAAATTTGAAAAAATTAATTAAGAACAATTTCAAGTATACTTCTTTCATTTATCTTTAATAGTATTTACGTTAATTCTTTCACAAGTATTTCAAAATTGAAGTATATTTCGTATGTCCCTGGCTAAAGTTTTAAGTCTATCGTGAAAATCTCAAGAGTTTTATCAATTTAGCAATCAAAGGTATGCCCAAGTATTGAAAACACGTTCCTACGAAGTTGATGATTGTTGACTAATAGTATAACCTCGTTACATTTCTTCTGCTGTCCATAATAGTCAATCAGTATGTACTTAGTGGATGTCAGAATTATGCTAATATTATTAATTACGTAGTTATTGGTTAATATTTGGATAATTTTCAAAGAATTACATTGGCACATACTTTCAATATCTTTTTTACTAACTTCATATTATGTTTACGCATTGCTAAGCTAAAAAAAATGCAGCGACTGAATTAATTAATATGAAGAACTTGCCTTCACAATATTGTGTTTCCTGAAAAAATACATATTATTCAAGCATATTTAGTTTATCAATTCCAACTTCGAAGAAAAGCTATACCACAAGAACGATTTAAAGAATTTAAAACAGACGATGAGTTGCGGAACAGATCACCTCAGTATATTTAATGATAGTAATTTGCGAGGTATTATTCAATCTTATGTAACTGAAAAAAAAAACGATTTGAGAAGCGAAGATATGAAGTTAGCATTTTAACAATTTTTAATTAACCAATTAAAGAATAAATAAGTAAGGTGTTTGAAAGAATAATAAAACATTCCGCTCTTTTCAAATAGCCTAGGATACCTAACAGAATTTTCAAAAATTAATAAAGACGAAAGTTTTGTAATGAATATCATTTAATCTTCGCTTAGAGTTTTAGAGATAATTTTTAAATGAGTTTCGACTTTGAAAAACTTACAAATTGGTGATTTTTTCAGTATTATTTCGTTATCACACCGGATGCACATTTAATTAAGCTGCAACGTTTTTTTAATAAACAATCATGAGTAATAATAACTTTTGTATCAACTATACAATAAAAATATTTAATTTGTTATTCAAATTTGTACTTGTCGATTTAATTGATGTAGTGATAAAACATATTATAACACGGAAGACCATAATTTATTATAAAAGGCCGCTTCAAATACACTTTTTCTACAATGTAAACTATATTTTGCATTAAAACATTTGTGAATTTGTAAATTCTTGAGATTGTAGAACTGCCATTTGTCAATTAAAAACTTCCAATTTTTCAAAAGCTGTCTGAGCTATTACTACTACAACTTAATCTATTAAAATATAAAAACGTAGCAAAAGTACACTTTCAACGTTATTAATATTATAAATTATTTTTGAAAAAACAATATCCAGGAAATTTAATAAATACATCGGAAGAAACTGGGCGATTTTACATAATAATTCAAGTGGATTAAATAAATTGCTGATGTGTATTGAGGTGAAATCATAGTTTACCGGGTAAACTTTATTTGATATAGGCTTGATATGAAAGTACAGAAGATGATTTTTTCCAACGGTGCATGAACATATGTACATATATCTAGGAAAACAATAAAATTTCCAGACTTCGTTACAATTTACTACGGTACATGGCTTACCTCGTTACAAAGCGTGAGTTCGAAAATTGTTTTTTCACAGCAATGAACGAATTACGGCAATCACGAGTATTAATTAATTTAAAATCCTTTCGCTGCAAGCTAGGCTGCTTTAAAGATGTTGTTACATAAAGTGCAGTGCTCTTCGCTCCAATCTTACAGTAAGTGTCCATTTGAGAGTAAAACTATCCCGAGTTGCTCTCGGGAGTCAAAATCAGTGTATAGGTTACTGAAAGTGCTGACGGAGAACTGGGAACACAATTCAAAAGTACTCCAAAGAGCAACTATCATGAAAATCTCTCAGGTAGATGTGCATTTTTCTTTCATTATAATAATATGTAAACTGTTCGCTCTTTCTACTTTACGCTACATTATACTACATAAAAAGAATCTAGTAACCAGGTCGGATTATAATTTTGTTCCTATTAAAGACAGAAATAAAATTGTAAGGGAAAATTTTGCAATGTTTAATAAGTTTTATCGTCGTGAAATGTAATTTTTTACATAAGTATACCGGTGTGTTAGGAAAGTGCAATTATAGTTGTTATTTTAATAGAACTCCATATTTTTTAATACCCTAATCGATGCAGTTTTTCACTTTCTATAAAAAAAATATTAAGGTACCTATGCCTTAGAACTATTAATTCAGAAGTCATTACAGTTTGAAATTTGCTATATTGTTTCATTATTTCAATGTATTAGCAGACGTCAACAATAAACAACTTTTCGATACGTGAGAATATAAAAGAAGAGAATACAAATGCTTACATATTGATTTTATTAATAAAAACTATTATAAGTATTGCATTATGAAACCTGTTCATTAAAGAAAACTGCTAAAATGGATTTCAAATTTGATGATAATGGTTTTATTTATTTAAAGAAAATTTTTAACACAAATTATTTACAGATGAGAAAAGATATCTAGAGATAGTTCAATATGTGTAATAAACAAAATTTTTTGAAATGGTGGTAGAAGAATTTTTCCAAAAATTCCTTAACGCAGTTTAATAAACACAATAAAAGAATGTAACTTTTGTTGAAACTCTTTTTAGATATTTCTTATCGTGCTTGAGATATTTCACGAAAAAGAAAATTCTGAATGCTTTTCGAAGGATGATTTCACCCCTTAAAACTGAATTATGACACCAACAAGAAATAGGGCTGTATTGTAGATAACAATTTACTTATACACAGTTCCATAATTTTTTTAATTTCCGGGTCGCCTAATCTTCCTTGTCAGTGGCACTCATCTCAAACTCCTCTGATAAACATGCAACCCTTTTACATATTTTTTCACAACACGATTTCGCTTCGTCGTCGTTACCGACCGAACATCTATAGGATTTGGTAATTAATAAAGGAATCAACTCATTTTTATTACAAAATATAATATATATTGGGACACACTAGGACTGACTTTTCCCAAGGAAAAATACGCACTTTCACCATTTGCATTCACACAAACATACACTCATAATTTCTTGAAACTAAACAGAACTCTTATCAGAACGTCTAAGCCAACGCTATTCTTTTTTTGACTACTCATAGGATATTATAATGGTATTTTGATCTTATCGTATACGGTAATGCTTTAAAAGAGGATATACACATAGGTACGTCAGAAAAATTGACTTCTTTTAAATATTTGTAATGTTTGATGTGTCAAGAATGTTTCAGAAAAGCTAGAACATCACACAGATTGGAAAAGTTATTAGTCAAAGAGATCGTTCCAACTTCAAAAGCGGGATCTATAATTATGCAAAAACTATTCAACAGATTTACTTTAAATTTTGTACAGCTATGCGGTATATTATTACACAGTTTGTCACATGTGGGATTCTTGGACATGATGCATAGTTTTATCTTATCGCATGAAGAAGGGAACGATTTTGTATCCGAAAATTCAATTTTTCATTCAGAAAGCTGCCATTTCTTTAAAAATCAATTTAAAAAAAAAACGTATTTATTTATATACTTTAAGAAACTAATTTTTCTTAATTGAAGTAAAATTTATTGACATAAAAGTGTGTACCACAAACCGCTATAGAGAGTGACGCACTCAGAACTCTTATAAGTATAATATATTGTTGCCGTTTTTATATATAAAAAATTAATTACTATATCCAAAGATAAGATTAAATTAATAAAAAGATAAGTAATACAATATTGCTTATACTAGCTTAACAAAAAGTTTTCAAAGAACCTCCGTTTTCAGGCCTCTCTCTACATATGTACATATATGTATATGCCTCCTAAAAAAGAAAATTAATTATAGAATGCTTTTCATTTATGATGTATTATTGCAATTAAGAATTCGATTTTGCAATGTAACTATTGAGTACTTATATCTAACACAAAAAAACAGCTATCAAGTCTTGGGCCTTTTTTTATCTTGCCATGGAACTAACTTAACAGTTACAGTATATTTATTGTGCTTACACGTGCACATATGTATATGTCTACAATTAAAATAATATATTTCATAATTATCTCTATTAGTTTTGATCTATAGGTTTTATCGTGTTTCAAGTAAGCGTTTGAAATCTAATATAAATTCCATTAATAGTGAAGATAAATATTTTACAGAATCTGAAGCAATACATATATTCTATTTATATAAACTGGTCAATCGTAATTTCTTAGCATTGTAACGGTTCCGATTTTTAAGGAAATCATACATTAATATTTTCATAAAAATTGATTAGCATGTTATTACGTGTACTTTGATGTACGAAATGAATAACTGGAATATTTAAAATTTAATACTTTAAAAATGTACATTATCTAACTTTATATGTTACTTTCCGTGTACACCAATAATTCATTAACGTTATTTACTAAATTACTTAAAATACTTAAACTACTTAAACTACTTAAACTACTTAAACTAAATTATATGATATTTTCGTATCTACCAGGCAAAGCTGTTGCCAGCTTTTATTTGCTCCAAACAACGGAAAAATTGAAGAAATGAGTAAGACTACTCTTTCACATCTAGAATAGTTTTGCAAAATTCGTTTACAAGCATTGGTTAGGAAACTTTCAACTTCAATTTCTTCAATGTTACATAAAAACCAGTAATTCGTTTTATACTGCGATAAATTTCTAAATATTGATATTACATAATAAGGATTATTTATTCCAATTTATCGTTATCAAAGGTTTTCGATATATTTCTCAAACATCATTTCAAAATATTATTTCTTCAAAATAATGGGTGACAATAAGTAATACAAGCAAAAGAGGTACATAAACTTTAATCTAGACAGAAACTGAAAGTTAATTTCAATTCGTTGAAAGTATAAAAATGGACTACCATAAAGACATTCTAAGTGCATGTGCACTCAAAATGACGTACAGAAGTCGTACCATTCTTTCCTATAATAATCGCGAAGTAGCATGCAATCAGAATACTAACTGTACTTTCCGTATTGGAAAAGAACATGTTATGCAAGTTGTATTAACATCAGTATGTGGAGCGACTAAATAACTAGTAGACAAAATTTCTCAGTTACCAGTGATTTACATAGCTCCTAGAGTAGTCAAGTATTACGCAATAAGCAACATTATCATATGCGCAAACGTAACTCACGGATCGAAGGTGCATTCTTGTCGAATAAACATCCTCGTCGTGATGCATATTTTATGTCTCGACTCTACTTTCCGTAAATACAGGAAAATCGAAGCGAGCTAAAGTTTATTACATATCTTAGCTACAAAATTTCAGAAGTTACTTAGATTATGAGAAATTTTCTATGAAGTAACTGCAATAGTTTATGACATCTTTTATTTAGAATGACCCACTGAACATGTGAGCGAAGTTTGTTGAATTCCTCGCTAAACTCAACTAAATTCCACCCGAAAATCCTGTATAACATTTGCTTTCTTGAATGTACGTATATATTGAAATAAATATTATTGTAAGAATATGTACTGAAGTTCAGTAAACTATTATTTTAATAATTGTTCTGCGATACAATTGTGCTCAAATTATATTCAAATGTTAATAAAATTGCTCAATTTATTTCACAATTCAGCGACATGCAAGCAATAAATAAATATTGTTCTATTATCCATCATAAATTCATGCTGTCATACTTAGAATTATCTATGTACCTAAAATCCTAGTTTTTGATCTGCTAATCCTGATATTGCATGTATTTCGTATTTTCAGGAATCTAGAAAATTCGAATCTAAATAGAAATAAGTACTTTGGAAGAAAGTACTTTGTTAAGCACGAGATAGCTTTTTGTTAATTTTTCATAACATTTTGGTTGTAATAAATTATTCTACGCAAATGTTTATTACGAATTTACGTGGTTTTGTACATGACCAATGTCAATTCAGCGAATCGAAAGGAAAAATCATGGAAATTATGCTACGTAGTAGGTATTGTTCTTATAATAATATGTACATAAGGAAATGAAGTGACACACACATACTACGATAAATATTTTAATTTTTCTTTTATCTCAATGAATATTCACATGGTGTAAACATATTCCTGTTTCACTTTATTTCACTATATTTAAAAAAACGTTAACAATTAACACTAGATCTACCAAAGAAGTTCAAATGACTTGTTTGATATATTATTGTAATAATTACTCATTTTTAGTACATGTAATTTTCTGAAATTTTTCCTGACTTTTATTCTAGTGCATAATTGATTAATTTTATAAATTTCTTTTCTCTTTTCCTTTTTTCTTGCGTAATATTTACATATTACATACCTATATATACCAAAATAGGTAATTTTGACTGCTCACAGAATGCAGGAAAGATTTTGATTTATTAGTATTTTAAAAATTTCGAATAAAATTATGGAGTAACTTGAATACCTTTTAAAAATTTGAATAGATTTCAAAATTTGTACGTTGTACAATAATTGTAGAGACAAGCTTGTATACAATGCTTTCGAATGCACTATCAATAACCCCGACAGATGTTACACTCGAACATAAACGATGTCAAATAGAATATTATACAAATAATACAACAAACAATATTTGTGATGCATGTGATAAACGTGTTTGTGATAAATATACTGCTAAAATAATTTTTACTTATAAAAATGTGCTCATATATACATACATAATGCTTTTTCCTTGATAAAGAAAATTTTAAATATGATTATGTTAGAAAATATTACATTTATTTTCAGTTTTCATTAAGTAAAATAAATAAATATATACAAAGTCACATCTTTTGTTTTCTTTTCGAAAACAAGTCATTTTGACCCCTCTGGTAGAAATAGGTATTATATACTAGGTGTGTAAATTAAGTAATGAGACTGATTTCTTTTTATCTTTTTATTCGAATAGAATTACAATTCAATATTGTCTCTCTCAAAATAACTTCTTTGCGAAGCCACACAATGCTGGAGACGGTTCTTCCAATTCTCACAACAGTGTTGGAACTCGGATACTGGAATTGCCTTCAGCTGATCGGTTAGAGCCGTTTGAATGTTTTCGAGTGTTCCAAAATGACGTCCCTTGAAGTGATTTTTCAATCTCGGAAAGAGGAAAAAGTCGCAAGGACTCAAGTCAGGTGAATAAGGAGGCTGAGGAGCCACAGGAATATTTTTACTGGCCAAAAACTGGTTTATAGAAATTGCCGTGTGACAAGGCGCATTGTCGTGATGCAACACCCAGTTGTTCTTGATGCTTGGTCTCACACCCAATTCATTGGTCAAAATCTGTGAACGGTAGTGTGAGTCAAATTCAACTCTTCCCCGATCATTCTGACTGTCAATCGACGATAGAACACAAAAAATTCCGGATTCTATCGACATTTTTATCAGTTCTTGAAGATGAATGCCTTCCGCTGCGTGGTTCATCTTCAATCGACTCTCTTCTTTCTGAAAATGCCTTAAACCACCGAAAAAACTTGGGCTCTTAACAAAATATTGCCTCCGTAGGCCTGCTAGAGTTTTGCAAAAGTCTCCGTTGCATTGTGCCCAAGTCTGAAGCAAAATTTAATAGCACACCGTTGCTCGAAATTCATGTCACTCGTTTAGAACGTACTAGAAAAAACTATTTCACGAAAAAAATCGCTACAGACAAACAAATGACTCTAGCGAGTTCAAACTCATACAGAAAGCGTATCATTTGTTTACCTACCGCCCCTCCAAGTCCCGCGTTACAAGTGTTGCCAGATCGGATGCTACATTGCCACTCTCGTTACTTAACTTACACACCTCGTATGTATAAGTCGTCGGTAAATCTAATGTTAATGAACTTTATCCTTTGTGAAAAATAAAACGTTGTTGCTGTTTTGTTTCGCTTAAGTAGTAAAAATAAACGAAAAGCACAATATTTTACATTTCTTAAGCTATTCTAAAAACAAACTTATTATCGATGAAACAAGTGTTTCATTTATTTAACTTAATATTCGTTCTGCTTGGATTGAGTATAGTGGTTTAAAGGTATTTTAACTGTAAGTTCTACTGTTACGCATATAGTTAGAAAAACGAGTTCATGTGTATGTATGAATAGGAGTTTTGTAAAATGAGATGTTGCGGGATTTACTATAGCTTCTAATGCAGACTGTTACTGAGCGTAACGTGCCATGTAAATTACGTATAATGAAAACAAGAGCAACGTTGTTTTGCATGGTACAGTTTCCTCTGTATTCTACATGGTTTTATGTAATACTGCTGCATTTTATTCTAGCTACCAAGTGTAAAATACTTGCATAAATAGGAACTCTGTAACTGCAACTTTAATGGCACAATTAAAGAATAAAAATGAGAATATGTGTTGCACGAAGGCCATTCATTACTTATCTGCTTTGTACGAACTGTAATAATACAATGAATTTGTGAAAGTATTATAATGCAAACCAACGTTACAGGGATTATACACTTGTCTGTAATTCAAATTTTAAAGAAAGATATCTTGATATCTTAGATGAACATATATTCTTAAGATTGTTTCAAAATTTGTAAACTTTATTAAACTTTATAAAACTTATATATTATCTACGATAGTGCAGAATAATTATTTGTTACGTTCTAGCGTAAATAATACATAAGTTTTATAAAGATTAAATTTAAGTGTAAGTAATGTATAAAAATTGAAGTGTAAAGTAAACTTTAGAAAAGACTTTCATTGTTTGGTTCTGAATGATAGTAATTAGAAACAGAAAGATTTTAAAGATCTAGGAGAATAAATAACCATAAGATTGTTATAAAAAAACAAACACTAATTTTCTTCTCAAATTCTTTGGTATAGTCATATATTTTCATAAAAATATTGTTTTTATTTTCTTAAATGTATTTAATGACGCTTGAAATTTCTATATACATATATATATATGTATATGTATATAGGAACTTGTTATTGACACACGGTACTCCGCAGTTCACAGTCCGCAATAGATTTTACGCTTTCACGGAGTCATATTGGCGTTAATAAATATGAAATATCCGCGTCCAATGTAACTCGGTGCGGTGTTTCTTAACAGTAGGTTTACGGGCTTTTCTTGCGTGAACCAGAAACCGAATCTTTCCTTCCAGAAATCGATTTGTTAGAGACAACATAATTGTATATTACTAATGTATTTACAAATTCGGATATATTTTCGTATCATTCCATAAATAAAAGTGAGAAAAAGTTGCTGGGAAATAATAGCAATTGTTTTTGTAATTTCTCTCGTGAAATCTCAAATCCGTCAAATTGACGTATCCCGTAAACCTAGTGTTAAAGGAAGGTTGCGGCAAGCGTGTAAAATAAGATTCTTCGCTAATTGTTGAAGTGATACATTCAAAACAGATTGCTATTCGTATCTTATGCTGTTTGTTATAAAAATGCATGTAAAAAGTTTATAGAAAATATACTTTAGTATCAATTACTCTACTAAATTACTTTGAGAAATTCAATTCTGTATGGTATATACCATTAACGCAATTAACATTATAATCGCAAAAAATTGATCTGTTTGTTAAAGTACTAGGGTATTTTTGTATAATAAATTTCACAATTACATCAAATTCTTATATTGTGTGACTGTTATGTTTAATACCATCGAACAATACGATCTAATTAAATCTTTTTGAACATTTATTAATTGAAAACTTAACACAGAAACAACAGAACTATTAAATACATTGTACGTATTCATTATTTTTTAGTATATTCACAAATGAACCATGAATATGTATCTTTTTCAGATGCATCTCATTCAGACCGGTTTGCGTCGTATATTGTAGACACAGTGACGAGCAAGAGTGCATAAACATACATGCTTCTTGTCTCATAAAAATAAAGACAATACTACCAATTCTTGAACTGATTAATCAAGATTAGGTAATTGTAACTGCAAGGTAAATGTAATTAACAATATGTAACAGTTTATTTTCATTTGTGTTTTATGAGACAAGCAGTGTGTGTATAAATTTTTGCTGGTCACTATATGTATGTACATATTTCGTGAAATTGATACGCAGGATCAATTATTGTAGGACGAAACTCTATAGAAATTAGATTGTATAAAGTATGACAATTGAATTAAATTCAACTCGGTTAAAGTACTTGGAAATTTCAAACAGTTTGAACATTTGTACTTTATCAAATAAAGTCGAATTGCTTGAGTAACATTAAGAAATTTGAACTTCTTCAAGTTAAAGTGTTGTCTAGAATAGACTCGCTTAAAAATACTACGATACCCGGTTTGCCTCAATTTCTCGAAACTGAGAGGTGTTGGGGATGTTTAGCTGACCGGGTTTATGGCACGGATTCCAAACGACCGTTACTTTTGAGGAAGTTCTTTCTAAGATTTTTACAGGACAATAGTCAAAAACTCTGTACTTCTGTAGGCCACATGATAACTTGCCTCTACACTCTCAGTAATGGTAAACATGTCATAAACTCGGAGAAACGACGCTTCGGCGAAATCACAACGTGGGGCTGCCTCCCTTTTGAAACTGTCACTCCACATAAACCGTATACAACCATTTTGTTGACTCTCGCAACATATCCGAGGGAATGCTGGAAGGCGACTCAAGGAGACGAAACAGACAACGATTCGTTGAAGAAGTTAACGCTCAACCTTGACGAATTTATATAAAAGCGAGAAAGTCTCTTCATTGGGTCTCTGTAAAAAACTAATGTATATTCGTTGTATACATTGTGTAAATATTCAGTGCGGTCTTCTCCGCGATATTCGACTTTGTAAAAAAATTCAGTACAATCTTATCCATGATATTCCGACTGTGTACTAATAAAGTGCTATCAACTCGCAACATTTGAAACTACACTAAACAGTATCACTAAGTTAGCACATACATACGTGCAATATTTATCAACGTTAATCAGATCTACCAAGACGAAACGCGGGAAGGTGCGTTAATAGGGATAACATTTAGATTGAAACAATTAAGAATCGACGTTGCTTAGTTCTAAACCGTCTTTATTACATTTAGTGCGTTTTCCAAAGAATGTCTGAAAATTATTCGATCTTTCGCAGCAGTCGTTTAGGGAGGCCATCAAGCACCTTAACATTCGTTAGAAATTCGATGTTTTTCTTCTCGTAGCTATCATCCACATCTGTTTGTTATATTTTAACTTCTTTGGTCTCCACTCTGGTATGTTTTTGTTAGCGTGAAAGCACTGTCCAGACTTTAGTGTCTGCTGCGTTTATTGCTTTGAGACACGCGAATTTCCGCGCGTGTCACTCAAGGATATGGACGACACTTGAAAGTAACCGTTGACTTAGGGGCGTCACTTTTAGTTAGTTATTTCTTTATTAGTTTACCAATCTCGTAGAGAACTATCTCCCTTGTCTAAATCGAAATTGTGTCTATCCAATCCGCCTCTCATCTTCGTCGAATGTATCCTGACCGAGGAGTGTTTGAACTTTTCATGGATCTCGAGAATCAGAATCCATTCACCTTGAAAAGGGTAACATAATAAAATAGAATCCATTTGATGTCAGTATAACATAGAATTCATTCGTCTTGCAAAGAGGAACATTGTAATATAGAATCCACTCGCGTAGTAAACATTTAACCATTGTCTAAATAGTTACTTTCAGAACGGCATAGTCAATTAATTTTTCGATACACGGAAGTGGTCGTTCGATATAGTAATTAGTCGGCATACCACGTGTAAATTCAGACAAACTCGAAAGATGGTAAGATCAACCACGAGTAGATTTAAACACATTGAAAACAGAGCTTTATTAACTAATAAAAACTGACGAAACAGAAAAATTGCTTCCGCATGGAAAAACAGGGTTGCTTTGAAGATTTAAGAAGAATGACCATTGAGTTATGATTATGTGGGAGAGTTGAGAGGAAAGTTGGAAGGTGAAAAGTCTAATGTGAGTAATGGTGAAAGTGGGTGACTAGTTATACATAAAGATACAACTGCGACTAAGGAAAAGAAAATATTTGAGAGTATGACAAGATGTTTCACGAGCAAGAGTGGTTTTCGTTGCTCACAAGTATTGCTACGAGCAAAGAGAAAATGCAAGTAACGTCGACAGTCATAAGTGGAGTATACTGGTGGGAATGTAGATTTGTGGGTAGGCATTTTTTAGTACGTACGTGAGGCATTTCGTACTTTCGATTATTTTTTTCAATAAGTGCACATTGTGCGTTATGAAAGAATTGATTAGAAACATTTTTTCGAAATTCTCTGTTTAATTGTAGAACACCCATATCCTATGTAAACATACCCTCGTAACTGAATAGAAAATATAATACATGTATTTTACTGTATCATGTAGGAAGTAGGTTTTGAGCGTCTTCGCTATGTGAATTTATTTCCTACATTATTGATTGTACTTCTTCAAATAGTTTCGTTATGAGAACAGAAAGCTGTTTTTGCTTTTAAAACATTGCGAATTTGCTTCGTTTTGTTTTGTAGGTGAAATTTTATGTGTCGGCCACAGTTCTTTAATTTTCTTTTACGGTATGTCAATTATGTGCACATGGTTTGTTTAGAAAGCAATAGCATAGCTTTGCATGCCGATTCAGAAGGAAGTAGGAGTTCTGTGGAAAATTAATGGTGTTCTTTAATGAAATTGTGAATTTTATTGTACGAAGTTCGTAAAATGTCTATTCTAACTTCAGTCATGGATTTATTTATTCAAAAGCAGAACAATATCGAATTTAACTTTGTTTATTTATTGTGGATTTAGAAATACACTTCTTTGATAGATGAAAGACTTTTTACAATCCTTGGAAACAAATATATGAGACACGTCGCAGGAAAAAATCAAATTATTTGCCATGTCCTCGAGTTATCCTTTTATACTCGAAATTGTTTATATTTGCTTCCTCTCCTCCTTTCTACTCGGCCTGAAAAGGACAACATCACATACTTTTTCTCAACTTCCTTGTATGAAAGGTAAGAGTGTTGATCCAATGTCTCTGCTACTGGCTGGCATTAACATGCTTCGTAAGTTACAAAGATGGGTTTATGATACGGACACCTGACATAGCTATTTTTGAGAGTATTTTCATTAAAACAGGTTTTTAGAATTGTAACCACATGAGTCAGAATACAGGGTCTAAAAAGTCGTTTTGTGAAAGTAGAAGATCTTCGTGTTTGTTGACCAGACGGGCAGCTAGAGACCTGCTTCTGGTCACTCATTAGCAATAACTATGTCACAAACCCTCTGATACTAGCACGAGCAAAGTTAGATGCGAAGTTTAACTACCCCGTAGGCCTGGTTCTTCCGGTGACCTCCACCCTTACCTTGTTAGCCTTCCAGTTATCAAGAGAGCCGAGATGCTAAGAAAGTCAAGAGGGCTACCCAGGATTGAGGGCACTCATGATTCGTAAGCCACGTCACTGGTCATCGTGACGAACTTAGAATAAAAAGTTAGAACCGTGGGTTCCCAATGTTGGTTGGTTGCTTAATTTTTTGGTTAAACGAAGAAAAATTTCGACGAGAAATACTGGAGTTTCTCAAGTCACACGAGCCTGTTCAGACTTTTTTATACATGCATACAATCAGCAGAATACAAAGAAAACGGTCATTTTGTATCTGTGTATCTGTTATAAATAAAAATAGTTTCTTAACAATTGATCTTGAGTGGTTTTTCGATTTTTGGCATACCAATACTCGTGCCTCGTGTAGAAATCGCCTAACAATCTTATTGTTAGTATAATATGTTGAAATATTAAATGTTTACCTCGGCACCGAATGTATCATTTTATACTAATCGTAAGAAATTTAAGAATGGTTCTTTCAATAAACATAAATTCGCGTATTAATTATGATATGCTGTACTGTTGCGCAGATTGCTTCTAATCGTGTTTGGAGCATTCAATTGAATTGTATGTAAATGAATCTTTTCAGCAGCCTTGCTTGAACAAATTATAATAAATCTTGAGACTTGTCAATAACACGTTTTGTAAAGTAATAATAAGCTGTTAGCGTTCTAACCTAAATTTAGCTTCCAATAAATTAGCACGATGGGAAACATTTGATTAACACTGGGATAGTATTGCAAGAAAATTTAAAAAGTAACTTATTTAAGCTTAATGAAATAATCCGTTATTTATCTTATAACAAAAGTAATTATAATTTTCACCAAATACAATGGAAATTAATTTCATATGCTTAGATACATTATAAATGCGATTTCTTTTAAATATTTCGAACATTGTAAATGTGATACATTTAACTCTGGTTACAAGTTATTTCAAACTGTTGCAAATGTTCATATAAGTAAAGTTCAGGAAGTAGCTCCAGGTGATGAGAGCTCGATAAAAGTTTAGTAATTCAGACATAGAGTACAATTTTATTCCAACAAACGAGGTTGGAGTAGAGTTCGATTATACCTTATTCTATTAATTTTCGCTGTGAAATGAAAATGCGTAGAATTTTCCTGCTCGACCACTGAGTTTGTTTCACATAGTGTCATTAAAATAAAGCAAGGCTGTTTAAGTACGAAAATAAGTAAGAACACTTTTCCTGTTCTACTTATTGATAGTAAAAGTAATTTGCGTACTCTGCTTTTGATTAGATTACTCGTAATTCTTTTTTCTGCATTTATTTTATTGTATTCGCTCTAAACCGTTAGCGAAACATTCGATAATTAATTTGAACTAATTCGAATGCAGTACAAATTGATGTTTCCTATAAACCTAATCAACCATACGCCCCTCACCAAATTATCAACAGAGGCGGTAGATAAGCATTTTCTTGATAATACGAAATGAATGCTTGCATATCGAATTTTGTACGAGTCAGATACTACTTGTGTCGATATGCACAAACGTACATATGTATACATCTGTTGATTAACAACATGAAACATACCTTTCCTTCGTGCACATTTGGTATCGTATAATACGTTGTAATTGGGCATGTCAAGGATTAAGAATAATGTTATTAGGTTGTTGTATATAAAATGACCGATTTCACAAGCATGTAATGTTTTCAGAATTTTGTTCTTAAACGCGCTACAAGGTAACATTTATTATATAGTATTTTAATTTAAAGCTTGAAGTTATTCAAAAGCAATCGAATTAATGACTCGTTGATTCTTTCAATATTAACACTTTGACGGCCACCCCTATCATACAAAAACTTGCACATGTCGCCGGTATTTTTTATAAGCTTGCAACTTTACATAGACTAAAAAGTATGCTTGAAAACAAAAATCGAACGAATAAAAGAAATAGTTAAAATAAATGCGTCATTTGATTTTTAAATTTGCATTTTATTACTCATTATTTACGTGAAAATCAGAGAATCTTGTCGCAGGAATTTTTCACAAAGAAGACAAATGTTAGCAGACAGAAAAATCAAACCAATTAAAGAAGAAATTAGATAGTGTAAATGTGTCCTTAACCATCTTTGATTTTTAAATTTGTATTTTATTACTCATTTGTCGTTTGTTTATCTGGTTGTACGAATAACATCACGAACATGTGATGCTGGCCGAAAAACGCTGGTTGAACGAAATCACGTAAACGTGACAGCGGCCGTCAAAGTGTTAAATGGCACATTGCGTATGTCAATGAATCACGAATTAATATCAAAGTTCACTAACCACTTTTTATCTGAACAAAAATTTACCACAATCCTGTACTGTTAACAAAGGCTTGAATAACCTGGTTTTGTAATTGTCAAAGCGTATTGAAAACAATGAATCATACCTTGATTAAATATTATTTTTACTAAAGTTACAGACGTGGAAAGTTTCATTAACACTTCGGTCATTTCACGTGCAGCGATATAATATTTATAATTTTGTTCATGTATTAAATGTAATTTATTAAAATTTTAAATCAGGGGACCAATTTTTGTTAATAACATTCAAAAATTGATATTCTACATAAACAAGTAATTGTAAATAATAAAAATAAATGAAATTTCATTTCATTACCGGTATTTAATAGTTAAGTGACATTACTTGTGTGAATTAGTATTACTAAAATTCTATTTAACGCTTTTTTACAATATTTATTGCAGCTATGTTTATAAAAGAATTAGTATTCCTTCTATATTAATTGTAAGAGAGGATATTACAAGGCGAGTGTTTTTCTTGTATACTCATAGTGTGATTCACTGATTCGTGTGAAAATATTAACAATTTATGGAACGTTCCTTTCAAAAATATTTATTCATCAAGTGGAATATACAAAAATTAAAAAAAAAAAAGTCGACATGAAGTTTCGTTGTTATAAATAATTTTGCTGACCTTTTGTTAAACAAATCACCAATAAGAAAGTGATCCTATTAAACAAAATGTCGATGGATACAAATTTAACATAAAATAATACATTAACTACTTTTTTATCGTTAGTGTTATTGGTATAAAAACATGATATTTCATCAAAAATTTAAGATTTTCATAGAGTTGACTTTTCATTTCCATCGTTGGTTGTTGAAACTCCTTGATAAATCTTTCAGAAACCGCAAATAAAAGGAGTTGATTACATGTATCAGTGTAAAAAGCTAAAGCTCTTGAAGCGTGTGCAATGACACAAATCAATTTCGAAAGAAATAGATACTTGCTCATCATTGGAACTGCACAGCTGAATCGATGAACTGAATCGATTACTATTATATTTCACGTTTGCATATGACCGTAGATGCATACTAAATCTATTTTATGCATTTCAAACATCGTATGCGTCTGTGTAAACATTATGCAGACGACTGACGTTATGTTAACAAGTGGAAAGACAATTTGAACATTCGTGTAAATTTGATTACAAAGTTAAAAGAAGAATAAACAAATCCATTAGATTTTGCGTTTAACTATACGTATGTTTGATAAGTATGTTATTTTTGTGTGTGTCATTTTCAATATAACTAATTAACGAATGCTTATATACGATAACCTGTGTATGTATACTAAAAAAACTTAAATAACAATAAGCATTCATGGCTATATTCAGAGTACCAAATATTTTTCCCGAAATGTAACGTGTTTTATAAAATGTTTATAGTATTCTTAATTCATACATGAGCCATTTAAAAGCCAAAGTTGCTATCATCGTGAAATAAAATTTAGTAAGCTTAGTTTATTTATAAAAGTTTAAACACAAATTATGTTTTGATTCTAAAATTCGAAAATATCACGAAAGTAGAGTTAGTCACTTTAACTTCTGAGTGGCTCGTGTTAGTGAGAATTTACATTAAAAATTTTATTTTAAAAGAACGAGTTCTTTAATAAATTATGAAAATCACGGAAGTGTTTTGTAATACTAATTTTATGTAATTAATATGATATGTAAAGGTAAAATTGAAACCTACAACTAGTGTAATGACGAAATAGTAAAACTAAGACGCTTATTTGCTTGGTTACTCAATCTTATGTGTGAGTATCTCTTTTGAAGAATTATTTCATTTTCTTACTCTTATGTAGTAATTCGCACGTAGCCATTCAACCAAAGTATGATTTCATTCTTTTATTATCAGGTAACATTGTGTTCCGTCCGAAGGAACAGAAAGCCGGTCGATCTTTTGTTTGGCACGGTTTATAACACGATCGCGAAGAAAAGGCTATTTTTTGAGACAACGAATTCCATTGTTCATATTATTGTGAATTTCTCGCCGAGAGAAATTAGTTTTCTTTACAAAACGGTCGCGTAAAGTTAATTTTCGTTCTCATTAGCCGAAGACGTGTTATAAAAACGAACGGTTTCCTAACGGTCATTTTCGACAATGGATTCTCAACGTGTAAAGAACCATTGTATCGGACCTGGCGGAAATTCCAGACCGTTGCCAAACCTTCGGCACATCGCGCGTCCGAGCAGGTATCGCCCCACTTTTCCAGGAAAAAGAGCGCTAAGGGCGCACTGGAAGGGTGTTCGCGATATCCGCTAGGCATGCTGATTGGTAATTAACATTTCGGTTGCTACCAATCAGCGTGTCACCCTCTTTAGCAGCGATCGAGCGAGCTGCTGAAGAAGAATTCGTACGGTAGAAGTCTTCGGAGTCAGTCGTTCGTTGACTAGCTATTCGCACGTTAGACGCAATCATAACCAGTCGTCATTAAGAGTCGTTCTCTAACCATTCGAGAGAATAGTCTCTATCGAGAAGTAAAGATAACACAGTCGTTCGTTGACTGTCGATACGTCCGTGAACAGGCAATCGATACACGTTCGATCGTTAGAATCCATCGTTCGGGATTTCTAACGTTTTTTGCTATCTTATTCTTGTCATCGTCCATCGTTCGGGACGATATAAAACTCTTTCTTCGGTCAACCTCATCGTCGCGCATTTTCGAGGCGGATTCCACATTCAGTCGAATCCGACTTACGGGTATTCGACGGTAGAACACTCGACACACCGTGTTCTGCCCTTCGTTCGAAATAGTTGCCCAATATTAAATTGGCGGGTAACAGTGTAGTGCGTGAGTGGTGTTCAGTGGAACCACGCAGCCGACACACCCACAGGGACATCTACGCACGCGACGACACAAACACATTGTCCAATAAATTGTCACCTTCAGAAAAATCTGCAAAATCCATTAGGTAATCTTTATAAAATTTCTCGTCTCAAACACGAATCCGAAAGCAGAATTGATCTATCATTCTCAGTTTTTGAAAAATGTTTTTGTAAACACACGCGATTTTAGAACAAAATGAAGTATTACGTAAAAACTCAAAACGCTAGGAAGTTCCATTTAATCTTAAAAGCTAGAGAAGAGTGTCTTGAATATATTAGTATACACAGCTATTAAACTTTGTGGCTTCATATGGTTGTAAATGATCACCAAAGTCTTAAAAAAGTATCTCTTACGCAATACTTTTGCATTTTTACGAAAAGTTCTTTATCTAGCGCAAATTTTCTATACAGTACTGAATTCTGTAAACATTTCTTAACTCTCTATGGGCCCGTGTAACTTTCAAGTCACATTTTAATTTATCGATATTTTACACAGAAGTGCAAACATTATAGGCCGTTGTTACCTGAAAGTCACATAGTGAATATATTGCAATAAAATTGTTTAAACGGAAAAATTTTTTTTCATTTGCATATACAGTACTGTGCAAAAGTCTTAGGCCACCGCGTAACATTTGTTTTATACTTAGATCAATCAATGGTAATGATGCTTACTAGTTACCATGCTGCAGATTCCAACATTTGGCTGTGCCATAATTGTTCTGCATGTGGAAAGCACGTGTTTTACCGGAAAATGTAGTGAAAAAAAGGGACTTATTGCTTTATATGGCATGCAGCCAGGGTTGCTTCTCTGAGCATTTCAGGTAAAAATGTTGACTGCATACATTTCTGTTACCGATGTTTCATTTCTGTTTCGACTTTCGACTTGCAATTATCGTTCTAAGGATTCCAATATAAAAAATTTTTAACATTCAGTAGTTTACGTGTAGTGTACTCGTGTGCCGTAAAATTATTGATCCATTTTAAAGATATTGAAAAAAACAAGTGTAATGGCAAAAGTATCAGTTGCAGATAGACACCGAATCATTATTTGTTATCAGGACGGGTTTAGCCAGAGAGAGATTGCCAGAAAATATAAATTTTCAAGGACGGCGATTCAAAACATTATAAAAAAGTTTAACGAAACTGGATCTGTCGAAGATAAAAAAGGATGTGGCAGGCCTAAAAAGTTAGGGGAAAGCCAAGAGAAGTTTCTACGATTACAATCGTTACGAAATCGGACAAAATCCTCAACAGAACTTGCACAAGAGTTACAAGAAGCTACAGGAGTATCGGTTGACTCTTCAACGGTGCGCCGAAGTCTCTTAAAATCTGGACTGAGAGGCTGTGTTGCAATTAAAAAACCATTGTTTCGGAAAGGAAACAAACAAAAAAGACTGCAGTATGCTCGAGAGCATAGTAATTGGAAAATAGAAGACTGGAAAACAGTCTTATGGACTGATGAATCAAAGTTCGAGATTTTTGGTAATAAAAGGCGTCAGTTTGTGCGGAGACGAAAAGGTGAAGCTTACCAGGAAGCATGTTTAAAACATACAGTAAAACATGGTGGGGGTTCGGTGATGGTTTGGGGTTGTATTTCCGCTAATGGAGTAGGAGATTTGATACGAATAGATGGAAAATTAACAGCCACGCAATACCTAAACATTTTAGAACAACACGCAATACCATCAGGACAACGACTAATTGGTAACAAATTTCTCTTCCAACATGATAATGACCCCAAACACACAGCACGAATTGTGAAAAGTTACTTACAAGAGTTGGAAGATATAGAAATGTTAAATGTTATGAACTGGCCACCTCAAAGTCCTGACTTAAATATTATTGAACATGTTTGGGATTATTTAGACAGAGCAAGAAGAAAAAGTCAACCGAAGAATGCAGATGAACTGTTTGAGGTGATACAAACAGAATGGCGAAAAATTCCAATGGAAATTATTAATAATTTATACGAAAGTTGTATAAGAAGAGTCGACGCTGTAATTAAGGCAAAAGGAGGCCATACAAAATATTAAAGTATTTAACAAAAAACATTAAAACATTATATAATTGTTAATAGTACATTGTACAAAAATATAAGTATAATAAAATATATATGCTCAATCTAACTGTATACGTTCTTTAACCGACAAAGATGTAAATTTGTGATATAATGTAAGTGGCCTAAGACTTTTGCACAGTACTGTATAGGTTTATAATTGCTGATTTTTCGTTCCCCCAATTTTTTTGGATTTGAAACAAAAATTCGACTCACAGAGGGTTAAGAAGAAACCATCTAGAAAATGTATCGGAATCATTTTGAATTTGAACAGATTGAGAAAATATCTGTCGACAATATGTGCATGGTGTTTTGTTGCCTTCACGCCATCCCTTGCTTACGCCGAATCGGCAGTGCCGTAGCAACGCGCAATAGCTGCATCGTCAAAAACATTTTTTAAATTTCGTTAAAGTACAAGAAAAACGAAGTCTTAACAGATTTAAAAATCTTTAAAAATTTTTTATTTCTGATGGTATTGTGATTTCAATAATAGTAAAACATGCCTTTCTCTCTTCTTAACACAGATAAATAATGTGACTGTATTGTGACAACTTAAGTAAATAAAGGAAAATTCATGTTATATCCTGGCAACTTGCAATATGTTAGGTCAGTGTAAAAGTTTGTGCCAGATTTCGCATTAAAATACAAGCAAATTTGGCACGCAAAATTTGTTTATTAGTCGATTATACAATCTCTATTGTTTTGTGTAATCTTCTTCTGGTTGATCTGTCAACATTAAGTTTCCCTGCAACTTCTTCAGTTCGAATTCGTGGATTATTTTGCACAACATCATCGTTTATGAAAAAAGCTCGGATAGAGCGTTGCTCGTCGTTTAATTGAAAATCGCCATATCTGAATTTTACAAACCATTTTTTTTACTTAGAAAAAGCTGATGCATGGTCTTGGTAAACGTCCTGAATGTTTTTTTACAACAGTTCGTATTGTTACATTTTTCCGAAATTCATAAAGCATGATACGACATGAATGAATCTTTTCTTCGCTCATTTTCAAAACCCTTTTTTATAATTTAAGAACGGCTGAAACGCAATAATCTGCTATTAAGATAACAGTTGAATACCACTCTTTTTATCCACTATGAAATTTGCACATGCAATAACAAGTGTCACTTAACAACAAATAATTTAGTGTGATCTATTGAAAAGAGGCACGAATTCTTGCACTGACTTTGCATTGAATAATTAAAGTATCCAATGGAATCAGAAGTCATAAATAATAAAGGACAACTATTTAAGAAACTTGTATCGGTATGGCATTATGATGCAGCAATAAAAGAAAACAAGAAAAAATAGAGATGAGTTCAATGAATTATAGATGCAAAGTTTGGAATGACTAAATATTAGTGTATGTAATTTAAAAGATTTTTAATAATCTGTAGAAGTTTTAAAATTTACACTATGTTTCATTAAAAACATAACAATACTTCTTATGATAAAGAACGATTTCAGTTCAAGTGTATTTTCAATCCTATTCTTGTTCAAGCTTCAAATAAATGATATACAATTTCGAAATGGTCATAGTAATTTGATCATCCACTGTACTTCCAATCTATCTTTAGTAACCGTACTATATCTCCCAAGTATTGATAGTATATTAACTTATGCACTTTTCCTGGATTTCTCGACATAAAGATCGTTTTGTTGCATTTCTGTTTGGCAACGAAACGGTACGTTGCCCGTGTGCCACTTAACAATCTCAAAGATCAGAATGAACGAGATCAAGGTAGTAACGTTAGAGAAACTAACGTTTAGCAGCAGGATTAGAAAGAAGGTTGAAAACCAAGCGGATTTCCTTGACACGTGAGGAGGTACGGTGACAAGGGGAACGCTGTTTCACGCGCTGCACGGCGTAGAATTGCAAGGACATACCTATGTACATTACTTTCCTGTTTCGGTACGGAGCAAACCCTTAGAATCAAGCTAACACAGTCATCGATGGTCTCGATTAATTCCGGACCGAGGGTACCGTCTCTTCCAATCGAATTACAGTCGATAGGATTATGGGATGACAAGGTTAATTCCAAGTGGCAAGTACGGTGGAGATAAGGTTATTGGGTGCAAGATTGAACGCGAAGGAATGTCGTCAATAGCCAGCTACGAATAATAACAGGAGAATAATAATATTGAACGTATCTTTTTACATTTTAGAATTCAAGCAGCAAGGAAGTTACTGTATAAAGTTTTGTACAGGGTTATTGTAAGATTTGAAGTATGATGTAACGTTTTGTTGAACTAAGTTAGATTTCAAAATAGTTATTATAACATATCCTAAAGCATAAATCATTCATAGGCAAATAAGGGCAATCCATTATACTAGGGATTCTAATATACCATTATCGTGGGTATACAAGTCAAAAAGTCTTCATTTTTAGTTTATAGTGAAAAAATATATAGAAAAATTATACATCTTATGGGCATTACACATAACATAAGTCATAATACAGTATCAAGTGTAGAAACTTCTCACTAAATTAAATTATCTGTTCTAGATCTATGTTATGCAAAACAAAAACTTTAAATTCAATATCTGCAAAATAATACCCATTTACTTAATTTATTCTACCAGTAATTTGACGATATAGTCATACGATGAATGTTCTTTTTTCTCGGAGTTTATATTTAAATAAATTCACACAATTTATAATATGGAATAATTTTAAAGGGAGAAACAAATTATACCTTTCAATTAAATTAGATGACATTTATGATACAAATTTCGAGATCAAATTAAAGTTCGAAGATGAAATATTTTCATTAAAAATGAAGATTAACATTGTAGAGAAAAGTTGCATATATCATATTGGCTTCTTAAATTATACCTCACCGATTTCTTTGTTATTCATGATTGTTCGTACTTAATTACCGAACCGTATATTTCACACTTCGCGATGTACACAATGTGAAACTTAGTGAACAAAATCGAAACTTTGTTAAAAGTAGTATAAGAATAATTTATTTGCTAACGAAGAGTGACTAGACTAAGATACTTGACTAAGGTATTGTGTATGACTCTAATAAACGTCATTTTGTAAAATCTTTGTAGCAATCCCTTTGGAAGCCTCGTACTTTAGTTTTTATAAGCTAGGTTATTTTGTTATTTGTTAATTTGCTGTGTGTGGGGTGAGTCTGCGTTTGGGAATGGGATATCGGTTCTTCGAAGGGAAGGAGATATTATTAAAAATTACATTAAATTTTTGGGATCTGGAAGATCCTCAGGCTTGCCTAATAATAGACTAATTTCTCTCTCTCGGTCTCTCTACAGGGGTATAGATACGCTACCTTGGTGTGACGGTCAAATATGGCTAACTAATTTTATAACGATAATCCGCCAGACCGAAGGTTCGTCACGTTTGCATTGCGATGCAACAATCAATATAACCAATATCTAGTGATGGAAATATGAAACAAATGAGTAATGAGAAATATAAATAGAGAGTTCCCAGATTATATCCTATTTTGTACGAGATACAGATATATAAAAAGATTAGTTACACTTGATGTAACTTATGATCCAAATGCGACGCCTAGATATCAGCACTGTATAATATTTACGTGTCATGTGTTTTCAAATAACACAAGCCGCTTTGTTCAAGTAGAAAGTAGTACAATTTTAACCATGGACAAGCATATAATGTAGCAACAAAATTTATATTACTGAAATTTATGAAAATAGGCCATTGTTATCCAGCAAAATTTTCTTTAGTGACGAAGCTCATTTCACAATAGATAAATTCGTTAATGAGCAAAATTATCGATTTGGACTGATGAAAATCCTCGTGTGATTCATGAAAAATCTCTACACCTACGAAAAATCACTGTTTGATACGCATTTTGGGTAAGCGGAATCATTGGACCATTTTTCTTGGAAGATGATACTAGAAATGCTATTACTGTGAGTACTAAGTGATACCAATCAATGTTGAGCGAATTTTTATGGTCAGAATTGAATCATTTTGATGTGTCTTATGTCTGTTTCCAGCAAGGCGGCACTACGTGTTATACAACTCGAGAAAACATCCAGTTTTTGCGATTGAAATTTCGTCAACGTGTAATTTCACGAAATGCATATTTTAATTTACCTGTAAGGCAGCGCGATTTAACACCACTCTCTTGTGTAAGACAAGCCAGAGGCAATTAATGACTTACAAAACAACATTCGTTGTAATTCGTGAAATAACTCTAGCAACATGTTTGAAAGTCATTGAAAATTTTTGTAATAACATTGATATTTGCAAACGCAATTGTAGTGCATTATCGAACGATTGTCTCTTCTACGTATAATTGTAATAGATTATACTTTTGAAAGAAAGAAACAACTTGAAAAAGTTCTAAATAGTCTGTATTTTATTATAAAGAAACATATAAGCATGTTTTTTGGTTAACCCTATATAACAATCTAGTTAGGAGACTTAAAAACTACGAAAGGATTGAAAAAGTACCCGAAGAAAAAGTGTTTATGGGTAAATGTAGAAAAGTCAAGTACTATGATATTTATAAAAGGAGGAAGTAAAGACAAAAGGATGGAACAGAAGTGGGAAGAAAGGGAAGTTAAGGTGGTAAAGGAATTTGACTATTTATGCATGATATTTCAAAAACTGGAAATATGGCGAAGCATATGAGAGAAAAAGCGAAAAGGATGTGTCGTGTTAAATGAAGTACAGGAAAGCGGAAGTTTAAAACATACTATAAAATGTGGATGTTTTGTTAAACATGCTGTTAATGGGAGTACCGATGTGTAAAGTAGAGCTATGGGAATTTAAATATAATAGAAGGCAAAAGTAGAGAAAGTAGAAAAGGAAAGGTGCATAAAATAGACACTCAAAATGGACACGCGACCTATGTAGAAGGTGGTTTATATAAGTGTAACAAGCCATACATTTTTCTGTTTTATTAAAGTTAGAAAAAAGTGTTAGAGGTAAAATCTATATGATTCAAAGAGGAGTATATACATATTCACGATCATATTTTTTTCGGAAATGCAATACTGCATGTACCTTCTGCAACTGCACTAATTTTTTTAAATGGAAACTTTTCTTTCTTTTATATTCATCCAATCCTCTTGTCATTCTACTAAATGAATTTACAAGATATTTCGAAAAATATCTTTATTAAAGGAAATGCTCAAACACTTGTACATTACAGTCTACAAATTCCATACAATGCTTTCTAATCATTTTCATTATCAAATGAAATTAATCTTTGGTTATTACTTTGCAATTTACTTTTTCTTCTTATTAAATTTCTCGAATTATTTTAAAGGGATATTCAAACACAAATATAATCTTCATATGAATATTAATCTATCCTGGAGAATAATTCCCTATGATTTAAAATCCATAAACAAAACAACTACATTTTATGTAATATTCTTACCTATACTATCAATTCCTTAAGGATTATAGGAATCTCTAATTATCCGTGCTTGCACACTATTGTGATTAAACAATATGCACTATTCGATACACGTGGAAAATAATTTTAACGATAAATCAGGGAATTGTGTAACACGCTAATGGATCTTCTCATTGTATTGTAAATTATTAAATGTTGATCAGTTGCTTGTAAAAGTGTGTACACAGGGCTGTAAATAGTTGAATGGATTTCCTTGTTTTCCAGTACAATTTGCGTCGTTAGTTTCAATCAATTTTAATTACCAGGAACGAACACTGGCTAAAGATTGTAACAACAGGCCCTAAATCGAAATATGATTCCAAGCGTGATCTTCATAGTGATCTGCACAGTCTGTAATTTATGACGGTGGGCGTATTGCCTGGTTTTTCATTCTGGTCGAAATAGAAGCGTATGGTATTTCAATTTTCGCCGTAAGAATCTTTATGTTCGTGAAAAGGCATGCACAAACTAAAATATTTCACTTTGTCTATGTGTCTGTTCTTTTCCACTCTTTTCTAACAGTCTGAGTGATACGACTGATTTCATTGTGTATAACTTTAAATGTTTCGTTTCCTTTTTTTCTTAATTTTTAAATATAATTTTGCAATATATAAGAATGCACTTTAGATTCCCTTGCTATAAGTAGAATCAAAATTGTACTCATAACTATCATAGCTTTCGACGTTCTGTAGATATAATTCTGTGTACAATACCTATTTATATTAATAAACTTATTTGTTTCAATTACAGAATGCAAGTATTATCAAATCGCCATTTGAAATCTTAACAGTGACTATTCTTATCGTATTTATTGTAAGCTTTTATTCAAGAAAATAACTAATTCTCTTTTCTCGCGACATTTTTATCCGCACCGCAATTACAAAACAAAAAACCGCTCTTCTTTTCGTCCGTCCTCTTCGACTGTTTCTTGACGCGAGCTTCGTCTCGTCGCTGTGCCATAAACTAGGCCCGTTCCTCCGTTCAATGCTCTTACATTATTAATAATAAATAAGGTTTTATACATATATGTGGAAAGAAAATTCCTTCCTTTTGAAAAGGAAATGGCTCGTATATATCATACAAGCGGCATTGTTTATAGAGTATGGCCCAAATGGCACTGAAAGATGGAAAATTTAAATAACTCCTTTGCTATTAATTGTTTTTTTCTTTTTTTTTTGTATGTCAAAGAAGATTTTTTGTAGATTTATGATGGTATCCTTAGTACCTCAGAATGTGTTAGAATGATTGAATTTCTTCATTCTTCCGGACGGTCCATTATTTTGATTCAACGGAAACATCATCAGTATGTTCATACGAGATCAATTTGGTTGCCCTTTCCGAGGAACGCGGATCAGTGTCAAATCGTTCAGGAAGTTTGTTGGAATCGTGAAGTTGGAATCGTTCATCGCACTCATCGTGCGATGTTATGGCTGATCAAATTATCGATCCATATATTTTTTAAACTGAGGACAGTCAACCAGAATCTGTTACTGAGGCAGCATACAGAACAATGATCAATAATTTTCTACGCCCAATGGTCGAAAGCAACCGTGACATAGTGTTCCAGCTGGATGGAGTCATAGCACACACAGCCAGGTCGACGATGGAGTTACTGAGTCAAATTTTTCAACAACGAATTGTTTAAAAAAAAATGCGGATTTCACTTACCCACCACGGATTTTATAGTTCCTGATTTTTTTCTATGGAGCTACTTGAAGGAGCGTGTCTATACTAAGAAACCCCACATTATACAGGAGCTGAAAAATAATATTCGAACTGAAATTCGAAATTTGCAACCCGAAATATTACATGCTGTTATAGCAAATGCTTTAGAAAGGGTCCGCATTTGTCATCAAGAAAACGAAGATTATTTGTGGGTTATTATATTTCATACATAGTGTTAAAATATCTTCACGAACAGCATTTTGTTATTGAAAAAGAAAAATAATAAAAAAACTTTTTTTCAAAGTTATTAAAATTTTATGTCCTTCAGGCTTATTTGGAACACTCTGTGTGTAGTTATATGTAGGTGTGTTCGATCAAAATTCGTCACAAAATTTTTATCGATTTATATATATAGTAATTTTTTTAAACATCGAAATAAACTATAAATGAAAGATTTAATTTGCTATAAACTTCAAATTATTTAACTTAATTATACACTATTTGATTTATAATATTATATGAAAGAATAGTTGATGACTGTAAATATCAGCAACATGTTTTCAATCTATTATTTATGTTCCTTCTATATATTATACTTTAACGCTGGAAATATATGAAGTAAAAGTTCACAATATGTAGCATTATTATACAAATTTTGTTTTAAAGCAAACAAAACTAATTAATAGACTGCAGATTATCATGCAAATTCATATTTTTGAGAATATAGTAAAATAAGTAGAATTTCGATAAAAAAAATTACTTCACCTATCAGGTACTATAAAAAACAGTATAAATGGGTATTTTGTAGATTTTTTCGGACTACGTGCATTCTGTGCAATTCTGCGCTTTTAAATTTTGCTATAAATGTATTAAAATTTGCAGGCTACTAATTATATTACACTGTACAATGCGGTTATTTTAATGAATAGCGCTACAAATTTCATAATTAATACAGTCAGCGAAATCTCCATAGTTCCACTAAAAATTTTATCTAGTATTGATTATTGTCGATTAAATTTTTAACTGTAACCGACTGAAATAGTTAGATGAGTAACTGTTTCTTCAATTCGAATTGTTTAATGAATACGTAATATTTGACATTGCATTGCAAATTCAAGTGAAATTACAATAGTTCCAGCGTTTTATTTTCTCTCATGTTTAACTGTGAGTACTATGTAGTGTATGAACAAGTATTGGTTTTATTATATTTTTATAATATAGAGTATGCTTTTAAGTTAATTTAATTTATTTGGAATATGCCAAGAGGTAAATTACTAAATAAGGAGAAGCAAGCTAAGATATTTATTTATAGAGATGTAAGATTTTGTAACACAAAAATTATCTTCAAAATAAAATGGTCACATCATGTGATAAATAATTTTATTATATTAGGTGATTTGTATGGTAAATATTACCCAAAGGGCAGATATAAGGAGCTGATACGAAGGCATACATCGTTAATTTTGCAAACTGTATCAAGTAAGAATGTAACAGCTATTTAAATCCAAGTGGATTTAAATCGTTCTGTTACTAAAAAGCGTGTACAACAAATTTTACGAAATAATAAACATTTCACGTGGTTTAAACAGTTTCGAAACCACTTTTAACGCATAAAGAAACGAGACTCGCGCTTGGTAAATGACATAATATGGAACGAAGAATGGAAATACATCACTTTTTCTGATGAAAAAATATTTTATCTTGATGAACCAAATGGTTTTCAGTTTTATTAGCATGATTTAAGTAAAGTACAAGATATTGCTATAAGTCGAAGCTTTGGTGGTAGTAGTATCATGATTTGGGCTGCGTTTAACTATACTGGAAGGGCACCAGTAGGTTGGATATCAACGAAAGTAAACTCTGGAAACTATGTAGAACTTTTGGAGAATGTTTTAATTTCATTCGAAGAACAGACGAATTACGAAGACGGCATACTTCCACAAGATAATACCACTATTCACAATTCAAGGTTTCAAAGAAAAAATATTCTATTAATGCAATGACCCTCTCGTTCTCCGGACCTTAACCCAATCAAAAACCTTTCAGGAATACTAGCTCGCAAAGTATACGCAAATGGAAAACAATTTGCTAAAAATGCAGAGCTTAAAAGTAGTATAAGGCAAGTACAGATATTTCGACTCTACAGTGCTTAATTAAAAGCATGAATAACAGAATTTTTCAAATTATTTGAAAAAATGGTGGTAGTACACATTATTAACGTCTAATTATCAAATAAAATACTTTAGTTGTATAGAGGAAATAAAACATAATATTAAGTGGAACTATAGGAATTTCGCATATCTCTTTACCAAAATTGCATATTTTTCAAATTAATTGATCGAATAAAGACATATTTTAATTTTAATTTATTCAGTTATTTTTGTAATCAATCCAATGTCATGTTACTATCAAGAACCTGTTAATTTTCTATAAACTATCCGATATTAGGAATAAATATTACGTGGGATTATGGAAATTTCACTGACTGTAGATTCACTTTTTATTATTAATAAATCGCATGGGTCGTGTATCATTGTTATCATACCAGTTGTAACATGAATTGAAAATTTAGTTTAAATTCTAATAAATGATTAATGAAAGTGCATTTCTTTATATCGCATCGACACTTACACGAAAATCTTAAGGATATTTCTGTCTAAAATATAGACTTCGCAACGGACTCTATCGTTATAATGATTAACGAAAGTGTTTCGTTAATGTAGACGAAGAATTAAATCGTAGGGGAATCGTGAGCAATTAAAGTTGCATACTCGTTATCTGGAAATGTACTGGTAGCTTTTAATTATATCACCGTCGAAATAAAGCAGTTCGTAATTGCTCGCTGAAACGTGGCATACAAATAGATGGGAACGTTGTCGTTGACGCAATAGTTGCAAGATTGCATAACAACCTGAGAAAATTAAAGATCGTTGCTTGAAACTTGTGTTTAATGACTGGAAACGTTAAATAGAGAGGAAATTGGGTACTGAATGCGGAAAACAGACTTTTGGAAAAGATACGTAAATTATTTTACTATATACCTCTTCTATAATACTATTATTATATTGCTTTTACAATTATTCAAATATTTCTAATTAGTGTTTATTTGAACCTAGAAATACTCTAGCTTTGCGTTAGAAAATTTATCTTTAAATGGTAACTAAATTTATTTGGAACTAAAGAGACTGTTTAAATAATTTATCAAGAATGAAGCGAAATATAATGTTAAAAGAGCAATTGAAAAATTTGATAATTAAATGTTGCAAAATATTCAATCGTCAAGATAATAAAAATGAAAAATATTAATTCACCAATGATGAAACTTTTGTATTTACATTAAGTGCGTACATGCTTCCTAAACATTGTAATAAACCTCTACTTCGAAACGTTTTTATTCAATCGAATCGTGATTCTACTTCTGTAATTAAATAACAGATTCTTTTTCTTAAGATATACTGCCTTATGACACCGAACTTATACAGAGTAATTATAATTCAATGCATGTCTCGTTTTTTATATTTTCTTCTGTAATTTGTTAACGCAAACTTTTGAAAATCCCACTTATCAAATTAATAACTAATTTAATATTTAAATAGTTTGTAAAATATTTAAATAGTGTTCCTTGCACATAATACCTTCGATCCTAACTAAGGGACTAATATTCTTATGGGTGAAACAACCCCAACGGATTGTAGAACCTCCCTCGAACATCATAGTCTGTTTTACACCTTTCATTTGACGATTTGTAGTGTTCGATGTACAGTATCAGGATCTTCCATCAGATTCAAACTTATTTATCTTTGATTCAGCAAACCAAATGACTCTTTACCATAATCTTCTATGGTCCATTCTTTGTACGTATTAACGAATTGTTTTCGTAAATTAATATTTTCATTCGAAAGAGCTGGTTTATGCATCTTTTCTGTTGCTTTTAAACCAATTCTGTTTAAAGATCGGCGAATGCTCTATTTACTAGCATCCACATCAACTTCTTTTCCTACGATATTCGGCGTTTTGTTATCTTCAATTCAAATACGACGTGCAAATTCACGTGCGTCTCTATCGGAAATCATTCGTGGCCTACCATTTCTGACAGAATTTGACGCCAAACCATGAGTTTTGTTTATTTTTGCAACCATCTCATGACTTACCTTACATTTTAACGCAAATATCTTTATCAGACATAGAAATAATACTGCAATAAAAATGAAGATCAGATTTTCATTAAGAGACTTCATTTTAGGTGACTTGGCTAAATCAATTTATAAACTAAGAAATAATTGTGTAAGTGTATCCTACGAGAGTAAACAATGACTACTTGTTGACAGTTTCATTTCCCCACCCTCTTATTTCATTTTTAGTCTGTGCCTGATGAAGCGTGCAGAACTGTAAACGTTGCGTTACATTCCTATCTTTGTAAAATATTCCGTATGTTATAAACATAAATGAAAATAAACTCCTACAGATTTTTAATTACGTTCACCTTGTAATTACAATCACCTAATCCTGATCGCTTAGTTCAAGAATTGGTAGTATTATCTTAATGTTTATGAGACAAGCAGTGTAACATAGATATACACTTTTCCTTGTCACTGTAGACTCTTAATTTAGTTTCGAAAAAATATGTCAAAAATGGAGCATCAATCTGAAAAATACTTTGAGGAATTTCTCACAGATGAGTTTTCAGATGTAGTAAGTGATATTCAAAGTGATAATAAAAATAACAATACTTCTGATAGAGAAAGAAAGAAATCTTATCTACAGGGGAAAATGTTTTCATAACTACAACACTAAAATAAAAAAAAAAGACACTACTAGGATTATCATTAGCTGTATTCATCAACTTTAAATAAAGGTTTATGTTTAATGGAACATTTTCGTTGCTTTAAATAGATGTTTTTATTTTTTATCTAATCTAAGAATACGTGGGAATTGAAGTAAGTTCCATTGCATAGTATACCGTGCATAGTATATCCTTTATACAATAATTATAGGCTACTTTACCCAGGCTTCGTGTTTTTGATACAAATCTGAAGTAGGATGTAAAATTACAGTATTGTTGTTTTATCAGGTCTCTTTCTCCTCTTGTATGTAAATTGGAGAGGTTGCATTTTCATCTGAACTTTTATCTTACTGCTTGAATAATCTAATGGCTCATGCGATTGTATCCTTGTTTATCATTTTAGATACCATTTGTTAGCTCTCAGATCCGTCTCCTTCCAAGGCCACCTCTCTGGGTTGTGATCCTTGTGGGTCAAATTGGGAACTTTAGAAACATACTCTCTGTGTTTCCATATTCTTTTGTTTTCTTCTAAGATTCTTCCTGTTGAAAGTTTAAGAATTCAGACAGAAGGGAGATATCTACATTAAGAAAAAGAATATGAAAGCACAATTTTATCATTTAATGTATATCGTATGAATCTGTTATTATTCATGACGAAATAATCATTTATGAAGCATTGAGGAAACATGAGGTAACTTTATGTACAGTTGTCCTTTGACTGTCATCGAAAGAATGGACGTACTTGTACGTTAACGGTAACAAGTTACACAAGTGATCAATAATACATATTTCTGTGATAGAGTTTATTTACCTTTATTTTCGATTTGGACGAATTAGAATGCCGATTTATGGGGTAATTGTAAAAAAAATAATTACTAAATATAGCTATACATTCTTCAAGTAACATAGACAAAAGAAACTAACTGTTAAGGAAACAAGAAATATATACTTCTCTGAAGAAGACCAATGATGAATAATAAAGTTATAATGAATAGGAGACTATGTAAAAGAAATAACCAAATAAAACACAATCAAGGATATTTAACAACAAAATTTGCTTACACCACCAAATTAAACAATTAGTTCAGGTAAAAAAGATAAAAAGATAAATTTGAGAAAAGTATATGAATAAAGTTATTAATCAATTACATAACTAAAAGTTATAATTTTATTTAACGTTTTCCCTGTAGTACCATACGAAGTCATTGTCAAGCTTTTAAAAAGTTTCCACATAAAGCTAGATGTATATGTCGTTTATTAAAGTTGGAATAACTAAGTCTGAATACATTTACATACTAATCTTCAGTAATAAAATAGGTGCACATAGAGATAACATTGAAAGTATAATATTTACATACATACATCGCAAACAATTATGATAAAGTCACGGTGGTAAATTTTCGAATTTATAGATGCCTTTATTTATTTTATTTATAGCAAAGAGAAATGTACAAAAGTATCAAATTATTTCATTTTCATTATTTTTCGATCAGTTTGTAAAATAATAGAGTAAAAGGTCTGCCACTTCCAAAAGGAACGATTTTCACCCTTTCAACGTGATCTATTGTTGATAAGAAATATGTCTTGAATATTTTTTTGAAAGCTACCTTAGATCAAAGTTTGCATCTGAATTTTGAAACACTATTAATCAAATGTCTTTACTGTGTACAAGATACGTTTTGAAGGAGTTAGAATATATGCACTAATTTACTGCTTAGAATTTGAGTTGAATAGTATTATACATAGTACATAGTACATACCATACACATCTACAGTTTCTTAAAAGTGGAATGGAGGTAATTATCAGAATTTTGTAAATGAGTAACTTAAACAAACATTTCATTTAACTACTGATAAATTAATATTTCTTTTTGTATGAAAACACCATTCCATTACAAATACAGCATTAGCTTCATTTTCATTATTTACCTAATTTTTCGGAACGTTTCAAAAACGAACAATTTATTAATTTATTAATTTATTAATTTCTCAAACTTTAAACTTCTTCAAACACACAAAATCTCGGTACCCTTTAAAGGAAAGTAAAGGATACATCAATCAGAAATCAAATTATTAAATTGTAATTAACGGATGCTTGTCAAGTTGATTTTGCATAGAAACAGCGGTAAATCGGCATTTTCACTGCAAGTGACAAGCCCAAATTACAGGTTTTGCAAACGATATGACGTGTTCGAAAGAGCGACGTCGACATTTTGCGGTAACATCGATCGGTTAGCAGACATCCATGTTCCAGACGACTTCCCTGCAAATAAAATATTTAATCGTACAGTTTACGCTATGCACTAGCGTAAGTTATAGAAAGGGTCAATAACCTCGATCGATTTAACTCGGCCTCTAGTTCAAACATCCAAACGTTCGTTGAACATACTATATCTTAAACGAACTGGCAACGTAATTTGAAAAATACTCATATGGCTTCTTATGGTTCATTTACTGTAATGAAAATAGAAGTTTTATTTATTAATAATAATATTTAGTAAATTTTGCGGTAAATAATTTAAGGATGGAATATGCAGGATTCACTGTAATAATATTGATATTAACGTGCATTGTATTATACAAAATCTTCTTTCCACTCGCAATTTGTGAAAGATGTCTTATAGAAAAACCTCAATTTATTAAAGTACTTTAATTCTGAAAATTAAATATCATCGAAAGATCATGGTATCACACATTGAAAAAAATTAAATGTCGACAATAACGTAACCTTGAAAATTTCGAACAACTGGAAACAAATATGTTTTTTGTAACTAGTCTGAAGACTTTTATCCATTTATAGAAAATTTAAAGGTGCAAAATATGCAAAATATATAAATTATAATACTTTTTATAATACCTGATAAGTAAAATCATTTTCTACCGAAGTTCTGTTTTTACTATATTCTCAAAAGTATGAATTTATCTAAAAATTCGCAGTCTATTTGTAACATATTTGGTCTTCGATATAATTAAAATTTACAAATGTGGCTGTCTCCTATACTTTACCACTAGAGAGATGAAATATTGATCATCCTCAACAGTTCTCGCTAAAACTCCTACTAATATACATATACAACTTCTAATGTATGCAATTTTGTATAACAACAATGAATACAAATTGTAATTGCCACTGCATATCCTATTTCTATTCCTTCTTACTCCCATCCTTTGCATTTCCTACAATTCCCACGCTTGCTCCAAGGCCTGGCCTGAGCCTGGTTAGTATCTACCCTTAGGTCCTCGCAAATCTCTTCACTTTCTCTACTTTTTATGATCCTTTTCCGCTATGTCTTTCGCTTTCCGAAATTTTCCACAACTTCTACGCTTTTCCCTACTTCTCGATTTTCTCTCTTCTTTTCTATGATTGCCTCTCCTTCTATACCATTTCCTCTTTTTCTGGCGAAGGACTTAAAAAGGAGAAGTAGGAGGCTAGAGGGAAGAAGTTACGACTAAGACATCGCGACACGTGCCACAAAACGTCCGTACGCGAACTGTTATATAGTGAAATAAATAACAGTGAAGAATCGTATTCACGGAGGCGTTTTTCTTATAATACCTTAGCCTACCTGTCCACAGAACTAATAATAGTAATTACACTGCCTTTCGAATATCCTGGGTAGTTCATTCAAATAAGGGCACCTAAAATATATCTTTGAGTTGTTGTGATGCGAAAAATATTCCTGACGTATGTAAGTTATATGGTTTTAATCACTTATGTTGGAAAGACGTATCATGCACAACGAGACGTGTTTGTTTAAAAATCGCCACCGACGTGTTATAACGTCTATAAGCAGTTATCGAGGGAATAAGAATGTGCTCGGCACGTCGACTGAGATAGTTTGTTGAAGTACAGTTATTTACTAGATATGTACTTTTGAATGCTTATGTTTTATTTTATAAGAAAATAGATATGGTAAAAAGTAAAAAATACTCGTTTTCAAAATTTCGGTTAGATATGGCAGAACAAATTTTACAAAGTGTATGTATTCATGATTATTGAAAATGTAGAAGGATGTCTACTAATAGCACATCGCGTCGTTTATAAGCAAAGAGATTGTAAAGAAAATCAGGATAACGGTGGTGAGCGGTTGCATAAGAAATAAACGTGGGCGGTTAAAAAGAGTGAAAGCTTGTATTTTGAATTGTACTTCGCGAGTGCTGATACAATTCTGTCTTTCCTGAAAAAACCTAGTCAAGAAGACCCCCTTGACAATATGGCCCTTCTTAACCTTTCTTAAACGCAGCAAAAGATTGCACATGGCCCACTAAAGCCTTCGCTTTTTGGACTTTCCTAACATTATTTTTTAACGATTTTTTTGAATACCACTTATCTTTATTTTACATATAACTATAACTTTTTTTGTCGCACCATGTAGCTGGTCAAAAAATACGTCCAGATATGTATAATACTATGGCATTAAAATAACCTTGATATCTAAAAATTAAAGCTCTACGTAGACCTTATGTATGTCTACTGATATCGTAGTCTTTGATTAAAACTCTTAAATCTGTGAATGTAAAAATGTTTTTATCACTTTACAGATATCTATCTTCGTTCTATATGACTTGGTCATAAAATGTGTAAGTTAATATGTACCATCTTTAAATGTATCATCTTCGTAGATGTCCAAACTGGTGCCCTCCTGCGATGATACATTTTTAAAACATATAATAACCGAGCGTGCAGATCTTTTGATTATTTTAGAATTGATATCAGCATAAGCTCTAACCATTCGGTTTTTTGTCTTCTGACATAGTTGAACCTTCGTTATAAACTATCTCTTTTAATTTCCTCACAAAAAAATCTATTGTAGTGTGAATTGGTGAACGCGTGGCTGGCCATGTACATACGTTATAACTTCATTACGATATCGATTTGAAAATTTAAAATTTAGTATTTGTTTAACAAAGCGTATGGAATATGCCGGGCAATCGACGTGTTGATACCACATTCATAGACGGATATCTAATGACATTAATAATGATTAACAACAATTGTTCTGATACGCTTTTTACAACACTACTAGTTTCATGAAAATTATTGACCACCCTTGCATATGATCCGGAAATGCAAATAAAATTTGGAAGTGAAGACTTCAAACAAGATATTTATGTAAAACTTTAATTATTAGAGATCAAGGTCACTTCAACATATTTTTTACGAAAGGCGTATTTTTTTACCATCTACATGATACGATAGAAAAATTGTAGTTAAACGTTAAAAAGACACAAGTGCTACTGAAAAAAAATCATTAAAAAATACAATTTATAAAAAGTTTTTCTTCCGTCTAATTCGTCTTTTACAATCATAAAAAAAAAAATGATATCAAAAATACTTTTTGTATCATAACTTGAATTTAGGTGGCCTTCTTTAAACGAACCACCCTCTATACATGAAAAGAATCGATATTAACGGAGTTATAAGTCTTAAAGTTATACCGTGTCTCCATATAAGCTGCTATATAATATCTTGGGTACATAAAAGAACAAACTATCGATTCATCTATAAATTTTCAACTTAAATTTGTTGTTGCAATATTAATATTGATATTGCAATAGGTTTGGTTACAATATTTGATATTTAGCTATGTATATAGAATATTTGCAGAACTTCAGACCAAATAGTAGAGTATTTTGTAACGAAAAATATGATTAAAAATGCAGTTCTGAAATAACCATTTTCGAAGTGTTTCGTATGTTTTCTTCGCTAATATACACAGAGAATATTGTTTACTTTACGATCCTTTATTATAATAAATAAGATCCGATATTATAATATTTTACACAAATACGTTAAATACTAAATACTTATAGAAAAGGCAAAGGGAACTCGATTTTTCTTCTTATTCTAATCGAGCATGTGCATTAGTATTTTAATACGTTTAATAATTGACTTGAAACAAGCTGATTTAACACACGCAATTTAATTTTTTATTGTAATTAAATCAAGGCCTTGTTACATCTTCATTGCACTTGAAAGAGAAAAAACTTGTAATAGAATTTTTTGTTGCAAAGTATTCGTAAGATTATTATTTCATAACTGTGTAATTTCTCTCGCCTTTGTGTATATGTTAAAATACAAATGATATAAATGTTCCCTACGAATAATTATTACGAGTTATTCATTATAAGAAAGGAAGAGTTTGATTTACTAACAAGACGTGTTTTAATGAATTACGTATATTTAACAACGATTTAGAGCTTCATAATGATAAGAAGAAACCAAACGGTAATTGTAATGAATTACCTCTGACGTTTCATCAGAGCTATTAATTACAGTGCATTGTACTCGCTAATGAGGTTATTAAAGGTAGATTATTACGCTTCAGTTTATATAGTTGACGTTGCTGCAACGTCATAGATATGCTATTATATTATGTTACTTTAGCTCGGTTTAAACATAACGCATCTCTAGTACCAAACGATATAAATAAATAACTTTCGTTCATAATATTCGGTAAAATAGCTGTACCTAGGAACTAGTTACTTATGTACTTCATTAATTACCGTCAAATAAAATATATATATATATATATATATTTTTTTTTTTTCGACCTTCTCTCATCCCCCGCCTCCATCCTACATAAAGTAGAATATTTTTCACGTGAGTTAGATGATGACATTTCTTTGAGAATATACATATAACGTGTACTTTCGAATGTTGCACTTGGTGCCGTCTAAAAGTCTAAATTGATCTCAAAGTCTCAACTGATTACTGATCCGATATGCCGTTATAGCTTTATTATTGACAATGGTTTTGATACTTAATTACTGTTGCTCCCACGAGGTTCGTGCAGCTGATAATATAGAGTAAATATACATGTCCTTGTTTGCAAGCACAATTTTTATATTCAAAAAATAATAATATTAAAAATTTATGTAATAACAGTAATAATGTCCAGCTTATACAATGTTATTTAGTCCGGGTAAAATTCTTAATATATCTAAATGTCCGTGTAAAATATATACAATGGGTCAAAAAAGTATTGGCACACTCAGTTTTCTTCGAATATCTTTAAAGTATAAAGTAATCTATCAATATTAACTATGTTTATTAGCGCCTTTTGACACACATGAATAGTATGTTTACTGAGCATTCTCAGTTATTTGTTGTAAGGAAGTAAAGTGAAGACAACGAAAATTTCATAGACAAAAAAGTATTGGCACACGTGTGATGTTATTGAAGAAAGCACAATAATAAACAATATGAACAATATTGAATTTACCTAATATTTGGTGTGCATACTTTTGCCCTTAATTACGGCTTGTAATCGATTAGGCATCGATTCGACAAATTTTTGTGTAATTTCCGATGAAATGTTAGATCACTCTTCTAAAAGCGTCGCTTTTAGGTCATTTTTATTCTTTATTTTCTTTTTTCGGATTTTTAAATCTATAATATGCCAAAGATTTTCTATCGGATTAATATCCGGCGACTGAAGTGGTGTAGGGAGTTGTTTTGGTACGTTATACAATAACCATGCTCTTGTTTTCCTTGTCGTGTGCTTCGGGTAGTTAGGTTTCGCAATACGATATAATTTATTAATCTTATCGAGCACTTGTGGGATTATTCAGAAAACAAAAATTACGAAAATAATATTTGTTCGAAAGAAAATTTAAAAAGTGCAATAAGAGAATATTGATACGAAATTACAGGAAACATAACGCCAAAGTTAATTAATTCAATATCAAGGAGGTGTGAAACCATTATATAGTCGAAAGGAAATCCTACAAAATATTAATTTCTTCTTTATGCTTGAAAAGGAACAACTGTACGAATACTTTTTACATGGCTATTTCTACCGATTGTGGAATTTCCTTGAATTTTTCAAAAATTATGCGAATATCTAGATTCTTTTTTTATGAAATTTATTCTAAACATCTATAGAAATGTGTACAAATGATTTGTATTAAGAAAGTTTGTTAATAAACCGAGTTATACGGAGATTTCCTTTGGAATTATTCGCTGCACAAATACTTTTTACACTCACTGTAGGTTATCCGAAAATAAATTGTAGTTTTTCATTGCGTCATATCTGGAGCGTTTGTATAGATATGTACGTTTTTAAGTCGTGCATATTATGCTATATACCATTTTAAAATGTAGTCTTTATTCTATTATTTACGAGTTTCGCTTTTATTTTCTGTGTTCATTTGTTCTGAGTATAACATTTACGAATACAGCGATGGAAAAGAAGCAAATTCGTACATTTTTTTTTTATATGCATTTAAATTAGGACGTAAAACAGCAGAAACTGTTCGTAATATTAATCTTGTATTTGGTAAAGGTACAATTAGTGAACGTACAGTGCAATGTTAGTTTAAATTAATTCGTAGAGGTGATGAAAGTCTCGAAGATAAAGTAGATCCTACGACCTACCAATTGATAAATGACGTCTTGAAAAAATTTGTTGAAGATGTCCAACGTACAATTATGCGAGAACTTGCACAGAAGCTAAGTGTAAGCAAAACAATGGTCTCTAATCGCTTGAGAGGAATTGAAAAACCAAAAAAGCTCGATAACTGGATTCCCTGTGAACTGAGCGAAAGACAAAAAGTTCGTCATTACGAGATTTGCTCTACATTGTTCAAACGTAATGAAAAGGAGCCATTTCTTCATCGAATTGTAACGTGTGATGAATATGCATCCTATATGATAATCGTTGGCGTTCTGCACAATGGTTAGATCACAAAGCTCTAAAGCACTACTCAAAGCTATAATTACACCAGAAGAAAATTATGGTGATAGTTTGGTGATAGTGGTCAGTAGAAAGTGTTACTGATTATATAACTTTTTGAATGCAAACGAAACTATTACGACAGAAAAATATTGTCATGAGTTGCAATGCACAATTGAATCGAAAGGGTTCAATCCTTTTACGTGATAACGCTCGCCCGAAAGTTCGACAGATAAATTAATTGAAATATGAGATATTGGCACTCCCTCCCTCTTATTCACTTAATTTTTCGCCAACAGATTACCATTTTTTTAAACATTTGGGCAACTTTTTACGGTAGGAAATGGTTCGCCATAACGACGACGCTGTAAATACTTTCAAGGAATTTATCAAATCAAAAACTTCTGATTTCTATTCCAATAGAATAAAAGACCTTCCAATACGTTCGAAAAAATATATAGAATGTAACGGAAGTTATTTTGGCTAAAGCAAAACTACACTACTTTAAATACCATATGCCAAAACCATAATTTATTTTCGGACAACTTAATACGTTGATAATCAATCGATAAAGTACACTGTACGTCACAAACCCACAAAAAATTGGGAACCCAATTTGCATAAGAAGAAACAGAACTGTCATAAATAAAGTTTGTAGTAGATTCAGAATGTTGTAATATATTTTTAAAAATGTAAATAAAATACTGATTACTGATTAATACATGACTTTTTATAGTATTTCCTTGATTTGAAAATTCGTAACATTCTTCTAAGGTTCTTATGATATTTCATAATTTTTTAATAAATTTTATAATTGACTAAACAAAATATTCGTTACAAAGTTGGTAATATAACATGTAATAAGGAAAACACAATTTGCATAGTAGAATTACTATTATCATCGTAACAGTGAGAACATATCAATTTGTCTTCCGCATGAATTGAATGGAAGGTAAGGAAAATTTAATACTTCAAAACATGGGCTTATTATTATACAACTCGTATATACAAAGTCAATAATTTGTCCGATGTTATGTTAATACTAGTTTAATGTGGTAAAACTTTTAGAATAAAATAATAAATCGTAATATTTAAACAGCTTTGCTAAAATAATAAATAAATCGAGACTATTGTTAACTAGAATGGTATTTGCATAAAATTTCGAAAAAATTCTCGCAATATATTTATCAGAAAAAGTTTGCTTGAAATCAATGATTTCGCAACTATAACCCCATCTTATAAGTTTATGTGTTTGCATTAAGTAAGATGTTAACTAAGACGGTAATTAAGACGTTACTACCATACAACCAGTCTTTTTATAAATTTTTCTTTAATACATTGATTTTATTACACTTGCAATTTTTTTATGAAGAAAGAATAAGCATTGAAATAAGCATGGATTTTTCTTTAAATTTTCACAAGCCGAGGAAATTTGAATAATTTGAATAATCCAAGTCTTATGCTGTTAGTAATATGGATAATATATTATATTTTCCAAAGGATATTCAACATTTCACATTCTGTTCATTAAAGTAGTTGCTTTATTGAGAATGATAATTAAATTTCATAAAATTATTATATTTCTTAGAATAAAGGTCATTTTTGGATGGTCTTTTAATATATACTCTATACATATATTTGTTTCTGAATTTGATCAAACTGCCATATCTTGGACATAAAGGTTTATTGAATCTTAAAATATATTTATATACATATATTGCAATATTTGCATCTCCAAAATTCACAAAAGCCTAAATATTAAAAAAAAAGTTTGACACGTATGCAATGTTTATCACAATTGATTCAGTTTAAAAACACTTTGATTTTAATATTCACTATATTCTATCATCTTTTACTTTCTATATTAAAACTAAATATACTATCATTTCCATCAACCGTAATCACTTCTAAAACATTTGATTTTATTTGTGATGTTATGTTACTTGCAATAAGAAAGAAGAAAGAAACGAATAAAAAGAGAAGGAAGACACAACTCGTTCCTTTAATTATAAAAGAATTTTCTGCACTTGCCACTTTTACTCCGTACAATAGCAATTACATTCGTTAAAGATTAATATCTACATAAATATACTACGAAAATTTCATACACGCACATTGGTGAGGCGATTGCAATGATCATAATATTCGATGCACCTGAATCCCCTTTGTTATTAAACACAATTGTACATTCTTTGACAATATAACTAAAGGTGAAACTTATACAATTGCATAAACAGTATATAGTTAGTATGTATACAACCACTTTTGAATTTAGCTTGATCGAAATTAATATTATCGCTAATGAAATGCACGATTAAAAACAAAGATAAATCTTTACAATTCTTCACTAGTTTTACCAAAGTTGCATGTTGCTTGAAAAAAAGGGAAATTCAAGTAGAAAGTTTTGGCTGTGTTTCAAAAGTCTTAAAGGAAATTTCATTAGAAACGAATATATACAAAATATTTCCATAAATACACAATTTGAAAGTTAACAGGAAAATTGCGAAGAATATTTCTGAAAACTTCACCAAAATTACAAATTATACTATGAAATTATAATATAAATTGTATCGAATTGTTCTTAAAAACACTTTTGAAAATTATTATGCAATTTATATCATTATGCAATAATATTTCACTTTCATTAAAACTGTAAATTATTTTATGTCTGACAAATCACATTAAATTATTTCATACGTAGATACAAATTGTACAGTCTATTGTCAAATTCCATTGTCTTGCAGACACTGAAAGTATAGGTTTTAAAAATTGATATTGAAATTTACAACTTCTTTATACAGGAACCTATTGCACAGTTTCTTTTATGTAAAAGCTATGATACAATGAACATAAATTACGAGCTAATAGATGCCAATGTTATTTGCTATGCTCCACGTTGACAAACTGGAAATAAGAATAAATAGTCAGTCGACTGTTAGTAACATTCAATTGTTTCTTATTATACGTATGAGTTTCTCAGAGTTTGTTTCACCTTAAGTGCTTTTGTTGATCTAAATATAGAAAGAGCATTGTCCATACTATATTGGCTCCAAAAACTAACCACTTTGTACAATCTCATTTTAAATGAGATCTTGAATATATTGAAAAATAGATTTATGATTTGAATTAGATAGGTAATTAACGTTAACAGACTATAGTTTGGAAAATGCTGATATACTGGCACTTTATATCTTTTAAGAAATAAACAACTGTACGAGCATTTTGTGCAATTCCCATGTCTTAATAACTCTCTTTGTCATCGACGACAACGTCGAAGTATAGCTACTACAAACTTCCAAGATTCGACTTCAAATTTTGGTTTGTTAAAATTGTAAAGCTTTTAAAATATTTTATATTTTTTAACATTGAGTACGAACACGGAGGAATGGACATTTCAGGCAGTGTAGATCACTTCTCGTTGCATATTCAATGACATGGTTACTTTCAACTAACCCCATAGAAAAATCGATAGATGATAAATCGCGTGTAATTTACAGGTCGTGAGATTTGTTGATAAAATCTGATTGACCTAAGTAATGTTAAATTAAATACTAGTAGATGATTGTTGTGAAGTAATGAACTTGACAAATGATTAACTATCAAACGAAATACAAAAAATATTGGACAATGATATTCAGTGATGAAGATACATCAATGGGATGTTTGTTGCTTTCAACTTTGATAAATATATTGGACAGAATTTTTATTTTTTATCGAACAAGAAGTGCACCTTTCTTTGATTAACTAATTATTTGTTCTTTTATCATTCTTTGAGGTAGATATAAATGTTTGTGCTGTTACTTTTGCAAAGCATTTTCCTTTGCACTTCAAAATTTGAAAATTATTTAATAACCTTTACTTCTTTATTAATATATCAGTATCATTTATCTCTTCTTTTTCTTTTTTCAAGAATCAAAAGAATGAAGAAAACTTGTTTATAAATATATCTACTTAAGAATGTACTCTCAACTTTCAGTTATTGATTAAAAATAAAACATATGTGTTTCCTACGTCCTGAAAATTTTTAAATAAATCACAAGTATTCACGATTTACATAGGTACGATAACGATATTCAGGTTTAGTTGACTAAAATGCACTCTTGCTCGAAGAACATACACAACGCTGCAAATTCGTAGACATTCATTTCGGTCTTATATGCTTGAGAATTCTATTCGAAGGTTAAAACTAAATCGTCCCCTTCTAATCTCATTCCTTGAGTGACTTCGAGCGTCTTGATCTTTCCTGCCTTTGGCGCCTGCACCACCATTTCCATCTTCATTGCCGATAACACGACCAATGGTGCTCCTTTTTCGACTGTGTCGCCAATTTTTACCCTAATGTCGATCACGGTACCAGGCATGGGTGCACCAACTTGATTTTTGTCTCCCTTGGCAGCTTTCGGATGCACATGTAGCTCCTATTTGAAAAGGAAACATAAATAACATAAATAAACATTTTCAACGAATAACATAAATAAAAGCATTAATAAACATTTTCACTTCATCTTAAAAACCATGAAAACAATTGGAAATATAAGTAACAATTTATGATGTTTTTATTTTTCAGTCTAGATAAATTTAGAATAAATGTTGTATTTGCTAACGTACTTGTTCTATGAAAAAATTATTCAGACAGAAGTTGCGTGACATCAATTAATTTATATAATAAGATACTCTGTGTTTACACATTGAAGTTGAATATTACGTATAAAGAATACTATTAAAAAAAAAAAGCAATTGTGAATTATATTGTGTATCAGCAACGTCAAGATATTTGTTTAAGTGATTCTTGGATATAACAAATAAGCAAATTTCTATAAATTATGTAATTCATCATATCATTATTGATACTCAACAAATAATATTCATTTGTACGTGTACATATAATATACTAATAATATTATGTACACGTATGTACATACATGCATATATGTATTATTCATACCTGTTAACTTACGTTAAGTCTTAATCCTACTATCTATAAAGGTTCATTCAATAACACAGTAATTTAAAAAAATCTAATTACGTTAAAAAATTTTTTGTCAATCAATCAACTTCGGTGAATGATATATATTATGACGATCTTTCATGATTATATTGTAGCATAACTTTATTATCAAATTCGACGCAAATATTAATTTTTCTTGATTACAGTAAAAAAGGAATATCCTGATCTTCAACTTACCTTAACAGCTTCCTTGTCTTTAATGAACACAGATCTGAGTTGTCCGTTCATTTCGAAAAACACCTCGCGTTCCCCATTTTTGGTGAGATCTTCAGTAACAGCCAAAGTCTTAATGGCCAAAGTTTTACCTTTTTCGATCGTTACATCGAACTCCTCCCCGACCTTTGGTCCTGTTAGGAATATCCTGGTTTCTAATTTATCCACTGGCCCGTAATCATCTTTAAAGTTCAAATAATCGTTCGTGACTTGTGGATAGAGAGCAGCCGACATAATATCTTTATTTGTGATGTGAGGATGAGATTCTTGCAATTGAGTTTTCAAAGCATCGAAATCCAATGGCGGTAGACTTGCACCTGGCCTTCCTTTTATGCGCGGCATGTCTTTTAGAACCTTTGACCTGTAAAACAAAGTAACATTGAAGCGAAGTTTACTTAATTTATTAAGTTTAAAATTCATTTATGTACCTACACATATTCTTCAATTCTCTTATGTGCATTTTTAAGATAATTTTCATTGAAAAGATTGGGAAACTTTGTTTATTACTCTTTATTAAGGTCTTAGACGTTAAATCTTATAGTATAGGGTCTTCCAATAAAAGCGATAAAACTCTGAATTGAAATGAAACGAAAAATACGGAAGATAATCTAATACTCATTGCTTTATTTTAAAGTACATTCGATGGCATTATATATCAAATATAATATCATATAACTGGCCATCTTCCAATAATAATAATAAATCCAATTTTTATTACAAAAATCATCTTAAGTGATAAAGCTCATTTTTGGATGGATGGCTTTGTCAATAAACATAATTGCCAAATTTGAGAAGATGCTAATCATCAATCGGTAATCGAGCGATCATTGTACTCAAAGAGAGTTACTGTTTGGTTTTTCTATTGGAGGCATTGGCCATTATTTTTTCGAAATGAAGAAGGTATGACTGTAATTGTTACTGATGAACCATTCGATGATTTCATCTTTCTGATTTCATCTTGGCGTGAATTGGATGAATTAGTTTTATTTGAAATGTGCTTTCAACAAGATGATGCCACATGCCACACTATTGCTGCAATTATCGTTTTATAGAGATCGAAGTTCAACGATAGGATTATATTATGCAGCAGAGAAACGCAGCTGTCAACTGGCCACCAAGATTTTGCGATTTGACGCCATTAGACTTTTTTTTATGGGACTAGGTTAAGTGTCTTATTTATTCCAACAACCCATAAACTGTTGATGATCTTAAAGCAAACATTATTCGTGTTATCGGTGAGATACGACCTGATTTATGTGCCAGACACATGGAAGATTGAGATTGTCATATTCACTCCATAAAACACAATAGTGGTAGTTATTTATATTATGTTGTACTTTATATATAATGTCATCGAATGTATTTTAAATTACAAGAGTGAGTACTAGATTATCTTCCGTACTTTTCGTTTTATTTGAGCTCAGATTTCTATCACTCTTATTGGAAGCCTCTATACAATAGATTTTTCATCGATTTACAGTTTTTCAGTTATCATTTATAAAACTAGGAAGATGTACTGATTTTAATACAGGTTGTGTATTTCATTGACATTTTTAAAACGGCGGTCTTGATTGCTTAAGACGTTAAGCATCACGTTAGTTATCGGTAACTAACAATAGACTTTCCGTTCAGGTCGCGTCAGTCAAGATGAACAGACACTAAACTTTCCTTCAAGGCCATATCTGATTGGTGAGTAGCAATACATTATTTAATAAATAATATCCTAATATTATAAATTGAAAATTGAAAATTTATGAGAAAAGAAATTCATTTTTGAATGTATTGAATGTTTAATGAGAAAGTTATTTTAATGAATTGTGTTAAAACATTGTAGGCAAAGATGTGGTTTTGTATCGCAATTATCCCAGTAACTTTTGACTTTTTTTAGTTTTTGTAGCAATATTTCGTTTAACCGTTTGAGTGCCACGGAGGTTTGCAAACATTCGGCCGAAGAATGCCAAGCGGGGCGATCGCGCTTCTTTCGTTTTTCCTTTCTTTTCTCATTTTTGTCACATCTGCAGGTTGATAAATAAAAAAGTGTTCCTCAACAACAGCTCTGAAGCTTGTAAATACAAGGATTTCAATTTAGTGGGATCTCGATAAACGGTAACAATAAAGACACGCATTGACAAACTCTGAGCGTGCAGTTAGTTCGACTATAGCTGACATTTTTAGGCACTGAACAGGAGAAGCGCCATCGCGCCGCTTGGCACTCAAACGGTTAAATGGTACAGAAATAAAAAAAAAAGAGGAATAGTTTTTAGCAAATAGAGCGTGGTGTTTAACGTGTTAACTGTAGGAAGCGTTTGTCCATTAATATGAAACACTATTAAAAATTCTAGATTAATTAGAATTATATTAGTAAAAATATAGTGCTTTCAAAGATGAAATATAAGGCTATTTTGACGGTAATAATACTTTTATCGTAGATTTTCCGGTATACATTTTACAAGTAAGGATCTAACTTTAATATTAGTGACCTTTCTTTCTTCTGTATAACAAATTGAGAAAATAAGGTATAAAAATTCGAAAATGTTGTAAATACAATGTTTGTAATAAATGCTTTTGTGTTACAACAAAGCCTTCATTATCCGAACATATGTATCAATATCTGAATATAATATCTTCCAGTAACGGATGCTTTCTTCCGTTTCAAATATGTATGTAGATATTCTAATAGCATTTATGTATAATATACATTTTCCTTTATTTGATTGAATGCATTCTTATCATAACAATTTAATATGGAACTAATAGAGTTCGGGGTAACCATGATAACTCAACGAAAATATGTAGTTCTAACTATCGAAACAAAGTGCGATATAATTAAAAAAAGGAAACATGATGTTGAAAATTATATAATGCACGCAGATCCTTCAGATGCTGGCAACAGTAGAAAACTCTAAAGAATCTAAACAATAAAAGTTTAGACGTTGCTATATTTCAATGGTTTTGTTAATGAAGAAACGAAGTATGGAACTCTATGCAGTTACTTATGTTGAACAAATTATGTAACTTAGCAGCCAAAAAAGATATGAGATCTAGAAAAATTTAAAGAAACTGTCAGTTAAACTTAGTATTTATTTAAATAAATGAAATTTCGTATCTGAAAAGTGATTACCCGAACAGTTTTATTCGTTCGGATAAGGGAGGTTCTACTGTACTTCGAGAATTAAACAAAGTATATATATTTCACACAACAGAGATACATATTGAAAAACTAAAATGAAGGACTGAGAATGGAAAATATATTTTATAATTTTCTTAGTATGACGTCAGGAATCTTCGATTGATAGTACACTAAATTATATGTAATAATTTACGTACCTAAGAGGTTCAGGGAATCCTCCATAGGGTTCACCAATAGCACCTTGTAGAAATTCCACAACTGACTTAGGAAAAGACAATTCCTCGGCCTTATTCAAAACGTCATCGGCGGAAAGTTTATTTTGTACCATAAATTGTGCAAAATCACCAACGACTTTTGAGCTTGGGGTCACTTTGATGATATCACCAAGTAGTAAATTAGCTTCCCTGTAGGCTTTCTTCACATCTTCAAAGAATTCTCCCAATCCTAAGGAGTACGCCTGGAATTGTAAATTTGTGTACTGGCCTCCAGGAATTTCGTTTAGATAAACGTCTGCGTTTCCAGATTTCATTGTGGTTGTGCATTCGAACGGGGCGTACAGTGTTCTAGTTTGCTCCCAATAAGCAGAATATTCCGAAATGTCTCTGAGATCAAGCTTAGTGTCTTGCGGAGATCCTGTAATTTTTGACAAAATGCTATTTATTATTGTACGTAATTATTATTTTGCATTTCAAATTTATTATGGAATGAATTAAGCTTTCGTGATAATTTGGAAATACTAAAAGTACTTAGTTAGAAATGCTTATGTCGGAAAACGGTTCGTAGATGTAGGTTTGGTAAATAGGAGAGTAGGCTCAGATGCCAATATAGGATGAGGCGATGAAGTCTAGGTTTAGCGATGAGTAAAAGTAAAAGATGATGTGGAGGTCTAGGTTCAAGAGTGAGTAATGTTAAAGTATGATGTGGATTGTTTACTGTTTGGAAAAGGAAAGGCCAGATAACTTGAAACTAACAGGAGAGATAAGTATCAACATAACCATCAACAAGTAAGGATAAAAGAATTATAATACCTATTGAATACCCAATTATTTCACATTATACAGGATATCACATTAAAATCGAACCACTCGAGTATCTTCGAAATTGGTATATATTGTCTGGTGTGAATAAGTTTTTCTATATGGACGCGTAAGAGACATAAAGGTGAACTTGCCGTTTATTTGTTTTTAATGGTATCATATATTTTTTAATACACCAATCGATGCAACTCGTTATTCCCTACACAAAATTATTAACTACTTATCACAATAAATCATCAGTTTACAAGATATTTCAATTTTAATATTGGGTAATAGTAGATGAGTTGGTTTAAATATAGGTTAGGATCTAAATATGAGCTAGCTAAGGTATTGAATCATATTAAGTGTTTCATCCTATTGAGAATAAGATAAAAGTACGATTTATGATCAAAAGAAGTGTTACAAAGGAGATAATAACTTGCATTTATTTTGTTAACGTGTTGTGTTTTAAATGGTGCCATTTCTTTTATTTCGCCATTTTTTAATATTTTTCTATGAGCCATACTGGCCATAAACCTCGGAGAAAAGCTTACAATATATATTTCAAAATACCCAGAATTAGTCCAAAGTACATTAACAAAGACAGAATAAAAGGAAGTGTTGGAATAAAGAGGATATGGAAGAAGTAATTACAATTATTAGGATAAAAAGGATGAGGATACTGAAAGCGGCAAAGCATTTCAGTGTTTTTTTTCTCTCTCTTTTATATCATAAATAGCATTTACTTTTAAGTTTGTCTACATTTTGAATATGTTTTTAAATATTTTAACCTGAAAATATGCAGTTTATACTTTTCATTTCGATTGCTTTACAAATATGTTCGTGTTTAGAACATATTTCTAAAAATAAAGATCTTCCTTTTTATTTTAAATGTATAATTTGAAACATACATTGCTTTTGTTCAGCTTATTTTGATTTCACATCATATAGTAAATATGTTATCCATATATACTCAAGTGTTATATCTTAAAATTCATCAATAGATAATAAATCCTGAAATAAAAGTGCTAGCCTATATTTAGACCATCTCTTCTAGTATATCATTTTGGTGTACTTAATATGCGCCTTATCTAATATATCGTATTTCTATGAATATTTGTAAACAAATGTTAGTATGTAGCACATTCTCAAGTAGTCAATAATTTAGTGCTTCTTATCTCATAATCTGAAGAGGAACGGATGTTACAAATATGGTAAAAAAACAGTTTTGATATGTTCGGATAATCTACTGTGTCAATTCCAACCTGCGAAAAATGGTTTGCTAAGTTTAAACGGGGCAAGTTTGATCTGAACGATAGACGTTTTGACGGTGAAAAATCACACTTCCTCACTTTTTGAAGAAAAAACAGGTGCACTTTATAGGTTTGCAAAATGTCATTAGAACGATGGAAAAAGTTATTAAAAACTGTTATTTCCTCAAATTTAGTTTAATCTTGAGGTGCGAGTGTTCAGTGGTTTCACTGATTCCCAGATCAAAATAAAGTGGAACGCACAGTTGTATATCCAAGTACTATATTTAACCACACAAGGTGTGACGATTCGGAGAATGTTTTTAACTTTTGCAGCTTGTTCATTCAATACGATAATTGTTCTTATTCTAACTTTCTGTCCCCGTGGAATGTTCCACAACACCTCAGGGACAGGACGCTTTGCGGGGGTGAGGCACTCGGATAGGTTAATATGCATTTTCCAATTGTGGTGGGGAAGGTAGCTGTCAAATACCATTGGATAAAACCTCTCATACGAGGACTCCCAAAAAGTGCCACCTCCCAGACTATGGGTCACTCTCAGATACCAAGTGTGGCCTTGAGTGACGCACGCGGAAATTCCGAGGGCCTCGAAACAATGAGGGTAGCAGACAATAACTTTAAGAAACGCTTCGGCTCTGGTGACCATATACGCACACAATCGAACACTAGACAAAGGTGAAAACTTCAGGCTCGAAGGCCAGACAATAAGACAAAAAATACAAATTCTTACATGAAAGTCGCGATTGCCGTGGTGTCATAAAGTTACTGTTGCTACAAAACTAATTAACACTACACAAGGTTCGAGAACTACCTCGTAGAATTCTAAGACTCGAGGGGCAGGTATACCCCGCGAAGTCTTAACAAAAACTATGGCGAATATATAATTAATTAAATTAATCATTCTTGCAAAATAAAAAGCTCACCGATAAGAGATGCGACGACAGCACCCATGGAAGGTTGACTAGTCATTCCAGACATGCTGTCAACGGCTACGTCAACAACGTCCGCTCCGCTTTCTGCACAAGATAGCATCGACGCCACACCGGCTCCCGCAGTGTCATGCGTGTGAACGTGCAATGGAACATCCGGATGCTTTTGCCTAATCGCGTCAATCAACATTCGAGCAGCTTTTGGTTTCAATAATCCTGCCATATCCTTGATTGCTAGCACGTGAGTACCAGCTTTCACCAATTCGTCTGCCAGGTCCGTATAATATTTCAGATTGTACTTCTTTTTGTTCGGATCGCTTACATCACCCGTGTATGAGATTGCGGCTTCAACAATGCCTCCGGCTTTACCAGCAGCTTCCATTCCTGAAATATTATCGACTCGTTTAGTTCTACTCCTATTCATTCATTTAAGAGGCTATTCTGATTTATAGGATAATTGCACTGTTAAAGCGTAAATAGCGAATTTTTATAGTATTTAATATAAGAGCATGGAAACGTTATCTCTGAAAATTGACATTTAAGGTAGGAGAGGCTGTGATAGTCTAAACACATACAGTCTTTCCCATTACGCTTTCGTCCAGAAACTCTTAGTTTCGTTTAGATCATTGAATTATATAGAAGTTTTCGAGATGAGTGTTGCATGTGTAGAAAGATTTGAAACGGTGTTCCTATGTTTGCATCCGAAAGGACCAAAGATGTCTACGAAAAGTGCAGCTAAATACTTGCACAAGTCTCTTATGTTTGTCAACAGGTGGATAGAAGTGTTATAGAAAAGTGTGATAGAAGAGTGGATAGAAAAAGTTAAGATCTTGAAAATATCATCCTCTTTGAACAACACACCCCCTGTTTCTAACATTTTTTTCTAATTGCAAGCAGAAAGAGATGCAACTTGTTCCAGTTTCATAGACCACTGATGATCAATTTAATTATGTTTACATAGAACACTAGAAATAATGTATTCAAGACCTAAAATTAAATTTCATGAAAATTTTCCAACGATACTTACCCAGAATTAAATTGGGTAGATAGTTCAACGAATCGAATACCCTGAATACATCCATTCCAGTTTGCACAGCCAATTCGCAGAATTTGTAGACAACATTGTCGGGATAGTTGGTATAGCCAACAGCATTAGCACCTCGGAGAAGCATCTGGAAAGGAATATTAGGTATCGCCTTCCTCATGTTTTCCAACCGTTCCCACGGACATTCGTGTAGAAATCTAAGGGCAACGTCGAATGTAGCACCGCCCCAATTTTCCAAGGAATAAAGGTTGTTGAATTTATGCGCGACGAATGGTGAGATCGTGAGGAGGTCGTGAGATCTGACGCGAGTTGCTAGAAGCGATTGGTGAGCATCACGGAAAGTAGTATCCATCAAAAGCAGTCCTTTATGTTGCCTCACTGCCTTGGCGAATGCTTCTGGACCTTTCTCTTTATAAATCTGACGGAAACCTTTCGGTGGGTCCAATACATCTGGAAAATTTTGAAGGTTTGATTAAAGAATGAATATTTTTGGAAGCCTTGAGCAGCTTTTACGTTTGAGGGTTAGTAAGCTTGTACATGCAGTGCCTGAAATAAGCATTAAAGTGAAAAGAATTGGCTGAAAAGTGGAAATACAAAATTCGTCCAGAAAGAACTACAGAGAAATTATCTGCTAGTTTCGTGTAAATTAAATTTTCCTAATTTGAGTTATCCAGGATGTACCGCGCAAATGAGACAAACTGTATGTCTGAAACAGTTGGATAGAAAAAGCAAAGAAAAATTAAACGGTAATGAACACTATATATTCCTGTAGTATTAGGTGATCATATAAGTAATTTTCTTTCTTATCTTGCTTGCTAAAACAAGTGTATCGTATATGTTATCAATTGTCTACTTGAAAGAATAGCAAAAGAAACAAGTTATAATAAATACCAACAAAATGTTAAAAAAGTAACTGCTATATCCAAAAACTACAAGATATAGATGGAAAAAATAAAATGTACATATGATGAATTAAACAATTATCAGAAAAGTAGAATAAGTTCTTGTAAAATAATAGACAATATATTATTGATTAATAAATGTAGTAACAGTAAAAATAAGATTATTTGTAAATTGACCTAGTGCTTGAATATACTTTTATATATTTGTGTACTGAAAAAGTACAATTGTAATTTCTTTTCAAATGAAATTCTATACTTTTGGATCATTCTATATAAATTTTTGACCTTTACAAAAAACTATTAAGGTATTTGTATTTTAAAATTATTAGCTTAAATATTCTTTTAATTTTGTATTTCCTTAAATATCATAGTGTACCACCATACTTGTAAGATGTTTTGCTTCACATGAACCATTATTATGTTTTAAATCAAATGTAACACCTCCTATATCTCCAATAGTTTTAGGATACAAATATTGGACAAATTTTCTATAAAAGGTCAAAAACTGTATTAATTAGTGTACTGTAAAGTATAAAATTTTATTACAAAAGAAAACGTGCAATGCATTTCTAATAATTAAAATACACTATGTCTAACATTATTTAATTTTGCTTTATTTGAAACTTATTCAATCATCAATTGGTTTAAAAATACAACTTTTTCCATTTTCTATGAAATTTGGTGTGGAATTTTACCTTCTGTATATATTATTCAACTATAAGTATGCATATAATATATTATGATACTACAGCTGTTTAATAATATCTCTAGTTCTTTAATTTAAAAAATGTTTATAATACTGCAATTATTAATTGTTTGGGTTCTATACTATGTATTAGATTATGTTTCAACTTAGATCAAAAGAAATTCTTGCTAAGTAAATGAACAACAAATAAACAGCTAATATTCATAATATTTTCAAACTCTTTAATGTCAATATATATCAGAAGATATTTTCGACTTTGTAATAGTGAAAGAAATTATGATTATGGAATTGGGAAAGTATGAATCTACAATTATTAAAATTTTTGTTTTCCCAATTAGTGCATGTTCTTGAAATGTTATTAATTTGGAGTGCAATGTACATCATTATTTGAAAGATGTGTTAGTGCATGAAATATTTTCCACTCTTCATTGCTCTATTTTTATTTATGATATGGTACATTGCATATGTGGATAAATTAAGCATGAAAATTAATTTGTAGCAGTTCGTATTTTCTTTCTTTTATTTATGCATAAATTTAGTACCTACTACCAGTATCTACTTTAAAGCAATAATAACTTCATATTTAAAACATATTTCATTAAAGAATATAATATGTTTCAAACTTGAAAAGTATTATATGTACATGTATATGTATGTATTTATACATATATTATATCTTAAGAGATTTATTACACATTTTCTTTAGAGATGTTTTTCAATTTTTTTTTTTTTAATCATGAAACAGTTCCAACAATAATTGTATAATATTCTGTAAAGAATATTATTAAAAATTTTACAAAAATTTGCATTTTTGAAACTTATTTTGCAATAATATCCTACCATTACTCCACATATAAGTTTGCTGTAAGTACCACATTAGTTTAAATTGGATGATTTAAGTATCACGCTTAAACAAACAGCAATAAATATGTAGAATATAGTAAAATATTCGAAAACCAAGAAATATATTCGATTTTAAAAGACAGAGATCAACTAAACCGAATTTAACCTTGATTTTAAATTATAAGATACTAAAGCAATACTGTAATTACTTATAGAATAAAAATTAAAAAAAGATGTCGATAATACATAATAAGCATACCTGGTGCATCTGGATCATTGTTTTCTTCTGCAGCTGCAAGCTTAGCAAAGTCTAAAAAAATTGCCAAACGAAAAGATAAAAGCATGCGATAAACAATGAGGTGTAATTACGGAAGGTCATTAACATCTAATAGTACAAATAAAGAAAGTTATTGAACGATAAAGATATCGTAAAACTAATACTAGAAAAGAAGACAGACATGTTGCATTTACAAGGAAAAGTCTCCAATGATCACTAGTCGATTTTCGTTAAACTTTTGTACGAAATGTTCCTCGAAATAATATACGACGTATCGTTTTACATTCTCTTAAGCGATGCAAAGTACATGAAGATGCTTATATCGAAATATCCGAGAAACTATGAAACTTTTGTTGTTTTCTATATATTCTTTTGTATTTTCTACTTTGGTCGGTACAACCGATCAATGCACAAATTTAAGTCAAAATGGATTAACATTTTACAGCAAAAGTTAATAAAAATATATCAATTTGAAATGTGTACTATTTAATTAAGTAGAATTTTATAAAAGTTTTTTACGCAATAGCTAAAATTCATTAACAAAGAGACATAATATCGACATTTATATCATTTTCCTAAACTTGATGTTTTAATATGTTTTTTTTTTTAACGAAGGTCAATATTAATAATAAAGGTGAATTTGTTTTAATGTTTAATGAAATGTGTACTAAATTTAACACTTTTTTTCAAGAATATCCCTCTACAAAAATTTCATCAAAATCTTTACGTCACACTGGAGACTATCGCTTGTTAGTATCCTTCGTAGTTGAATAATTGTTATCAATTAATGCACATAAATACGGAAATTTTAAATCACAAATATTTTCATTGGATTGTGTGCTAAATGAAAAGTCTAAAATTATACTCTGGAAAAATAAAAACACCATGCTACGGTAGAATGTTAAAAAACTAATGAATTTCGCGTGTTCATTGTGATATGTATGTATGTGTGTGTATGTTTGGTGCTATAATTTTTATAAATAGAAACAGATATAATGTGCAACATCAAATTTTAAATAATAATAAAATTTTTACTTAATTTTCAACCCAGCATAAAAGCATTAAAAATTGTAAAATGTATTCATATAAATGATAATTAAAATAACATTAATGAAAATTGAATAAAGAAACAAATTAAGTGACCATAAATATTATTTTTTTAAGTTTCATGAAATATATTATTATACTACCTTATTTATTAACTGATAATTATAAAAAATTTGATCAATGATTTGATAATGTATTGGAGGTGTAAGTAAATGATCGTGCAACATGATATTTCTTTTTTTAAACACAAAATTAGTGACCGAAAAGTTTAGTTACCAATGATCAATTTCGCGTACAGCAATATTTGAACCAGAAAAACCTTTTACAAGCTGTAAATCCTTACTCAGGAACTACATTTTAACCTTTTGAGGTCCTTTTTATGACTAGACTCCGTCACGTTTCTATTTGGCTATGATTATATTACCGTCGTAGTAATGCATTAAGAATTTTAAACTCCACTCTTATTTTCATTGTGTCTAATAAAGAATATCTGGCAACAGTAAACAATATATCTTAAGTTATAAAATAATATTCCTTAAAATGATTTATGAAATAATCGATAAACAAAAATATATATAAAGCGATAAACTTCCTTTTTTTTAAGTATAATTTACATTGAAAAATAATATTTTAAATGATCATTGAAGTAATTAAGTATTACACTCTGGACAACAAAAGGTTAATTTTTGAACCCATGTTTCTAAATCATTTTTCCATGGAACATTGATTATTATTCACATAATCTCATATAATAATACTGCATTTTTTCAATATATTTTCAGTCAATTTTACTTCAACAAAAAACTAAATATAATTTTTCTATGTCATTCTTTTGTAATGATTTCGCGATAAAAGAGACGTCTAGTCAATGGAAAGAGCATCAATATTAAATCTTTTTATTTAATATAAAGGATATATATGTGTAAGTCAATTTGCAGAGTTATATGAAAATCTGAAATATTCTATTGTAAGTGAAAATAAAAAGAACATAGAAAGCAAAAATATTTTCATTAAAATTGATTTTTTCTGTGATTACTATTTAACTTCCGTTTGTCATTTTGTGAAGAAACACCATAAAAAAGTGAAAATAATGAAAATTCTTTGTTTGCCTTCACCCTATATTAGCTGATAAAACTTTACTTTTTTTCAATCTAAAACTATAATTCCTTTCACTTATTTGAAGCTTGAACCAAAATTTTCTATGGTTTCTCACTGTTCCATGGACGCAATAAATTTAAGGAAGAGCCTGCTACATAGCCACCAGTATACGCCCTTTGTGCTCAAATATTGAAAAAAATATTTTGAACCCTTCGTTTGTTGTGTCTCACATTAAAAGCAGTCCTCTGAGTACTTCCGATATTTCAGTAGTACCCAATTACTCTCGCTACGAAATTGAAGTGACAAACTGTTCATGATTGAATCATGAGCGCTACGAGTGTGAATAATCGAATGTTTGCTTATTATTATTGTTAGTCAAAGCTTTGATACCATACCTAATGCGATTTGAGGAATGTGGGGCTTGATCTCAGCTGGTTTCAACGAAGTCGCCAGTGGAGTGCTTGGTCCATTCACAAGAACTGTGCCGAGGTAATTCAATAGTTTCTGAGCACGATTCTGACTTTGTTGAAATTGAAATAGCTGCGGATTCTCGTCGATGAAGTAAGTGTCAACATTTCCGTTGAGGAACTTCTGATTCTCCAGCACGTTCAAAAGGAACGGGATATTCGTTTTCACACCACGAACACGAAACTCGCGGAGAGCACGGTTCATTTTTGCACAGGATGACTGGAGGTCACCAGCATGAGCTATCACCTGAAAAATAAGAAAACATTCTATTTTAGTATTTCTACTTGTTTGTCAAATTTACGGCAAATGGATCTACAACTATTAAAAATTATGTAGAATAATTTGTAATATTAAACAACATGTACGCTAGAAAAGAGATATTTTTACTATTCTCTGTAGTAAGATTTATTAAGATTTTTACTACTTCAGAGAGATTCTCTGTACGGATATTCGAAACATTATATGGGATGTTCAGCAACAGGTAGAAGAAATTTTAAGGCGTGATTCCATATAAAAAAATTAGATGAAAAGCAAGAATAGGAAAAATAAAAATTTCAGATTTAATTATAAGCAGTTAAAAATTTGTGGCCTAGTATCGACGAATGTAAGGCTTTTCTCAGCAGGGTAAAAGGGGAAAAAGATTCAATGATCTTGAGATGATTGAATGATCTAACAGAGCACGGTTTCTAGCTCACGCCATAGAAATGATCAGAAAGAATTTTGCAATATTCTATATCGTTAACGATCCTGGAGTAGTTTATAAAGAAAATTCAATGTTCAACTTGTCTACTAGTTGAAATTCATAAGAGCATATTAAAATCTGTTTTATGAAATTTTTGAATAGAAAGGATTAATTTTTTGTTTCTTTATTATATTTACTTACTTCACGATTGTTCAAAGGAAAATTCACACACACGCCATGATTGTCCATACACATTAATTGATCAATTTGTAAAATTTCAAAAATAAGTAAAAATTTCGTAAAATTGTTTTTGTTGAGTTTTCTGAAGAGTAAACCAATCACGGTAACAAAAACGAAAAAATTATTCAGTGTGATGCATATATGAGCCATTCTACGTCAAATTGCACACAAGTGACGTCATACTTATCGATTCTTTTTTGAGTTTGGTGGATTTGTTGATAACCTTGACAAATAAAACTACGTCAAATTTTAGCTTTCTATCACAAACGATATTCCAGATATTTAATTTTAAAGTTTTTAAGGCTAAAGTAAGGATACGTCGGATGGTTTCGTCTAATTTTTCAAAAGTTTTACATTAAATATCTCGAAATGCGTTCAAGATAGAAAGCAAAAATTTTATATGGTTTAGTTTTTTTAAGCTTATCAACCAATTCTAGAAGTTTGAAAAAATCGGTAATTATGACTGTAATTCTGCAAGATTTAAACATGGAATGGTTTGCATAATCATGATTTCACTTTAGTCTTAGTTATATTTATTTCAATTATTCAATGCGTGGAGATTTTTGTATGGATACGGTATATATGAATTTTTCTTTGGACAATCGTAGAATGTATACGGACATTTTTGTAGGCAATCGTAGTGTACGTGTTTGTGGATTACTTGTGCAGGAACATTTGTATAGCAAAAAAAATATATGTAATCAAAAATTTCTTTTGTAAAATGTACTATGATCATTTACAAAGTCGAATGCCGTAAAATTCTTTTACACAGTTTTTACTGCATAAGCTGGAAATTATATCCAGTTTGTGTAGAAGGAAATACTATAAATCTCCTATTCCTTGCAGGAAACTGCTGTGTATTCGCCGATGTTCGACGGCTTGCCATAATCTAGGCTATCTTTCACTGTTTATGATTACTAAAATTTGAAACCAAAACTTCAATTCTTTTTATATTGAATTTTCATCTTACTTTACTACATATACATAGAATCAGGTTCTAAACTCTATCCACTTGTAACCGAAAATATTGCATAGTTTTATTAAAAATATGAACTATACGGAATTAACAAGTTGTAATAAATCAAGTATTTCTATTTAGTAATAAATTGTAACATAAGATGTGGAAAAATTAGTTTAGATATGAAAAAAACAAATAAGTAGATTGGACGATTGGTATATTCATTTTGGAATAATTAATATAATAACTTAAAACGTATTGCTAATATATTAGTAAAGTAAATATAGATGTTTCATATTAATATTCCACAAAGGTTGTGCTTTTACGATAAACTAAAGCTTCACTTACTTTTCAATGCTTTAAACATATTATTTAATTAAAAACAATAAAAGTATTGTAAACTTAAATGATTTCATCACTTAACAGAATCGTCGGTATATTGAATAATGCAATATATCGAGTTACTTCTTTAATAATGTTTTAATATTTTTCACCTTTAAAAGCATGAATCATTCAATCGTCTTGAATAGCGTACACTCAAAGACTAACATTTGCATGGAATTTTACCTTAACGAGTAATGAATCGTAGTAAGGTGAAATAATTGCACCAGCAAATGCGGACGCACCATCCAACCGGATACCCATACCTTCTCCAGAGCGGAACACCTCAATTCTTCCGGTATCTGGCTGGAATTGCTTCGCAGGGTCTTCCGTTGTTACGCGACACTGTATAGCGAATCCTTGAGGAGCAATTTTTTCCTGCGTCATACCTAACTCGGGTAACGTGATACCTTCTTCAATACGGATTTGAGATTGCACCAGGTCAATTCTGAAGTAATAATTTCGTGTTAGTATAGTAGAAGCACAAGATATCTGATATTGATAATTATTCGAGTACAAGAGTCTATTCGATTTGAAAGTATAACGGAGTCAAATTTCACACATTGTTTTTCGTAAACCTTTTTTTATTGTACAAAGTTTTCGAAAGCGAAGCATTTTCTTAATTAAATATTCGCAGTGAGTCGCAAAATTATTCGCTTAGTCGAGAATCTGGCAAAGATAAATACAATGAATGATACCATAAATGATTTTTTAACATCTTTTTATTTGGAAATACATAGTTTATATTTTAAAATAGTAAAACCATAAATGGATTGAAAAATTGTAGCTTACAATTACGAGAAAGCGAATTATAACAATTCTGCACATATTTTTACGTCATAAAATTAATCGTACACTCTATGAATTGTTTAAAAAAAATTCTATCTACAAATTTCGATCGTCATTTGTTTCTGTTCTTTGTTTTTAAAATACTCAGTATAACTTAGAAAAAAATTCAGCAAGCATCAATTTCCATACATAATCATTTACAAAAGATTGAGTTTTAATACTTCGTTATTATGTGAAAGAAAAGCAAAGGAACAAACTTACACATTAGAAAACCAATTATTTTTCAGTATGACAATGGAAAATCCCTCAGAGAGACTGAAAGTTTTGTTTGCAAAAATTATTTTACAGTGTGATACATTATTAAACGATACGAACAGGAGGGACCAATATAAAATAGAACAGGTTGCGGTAGAAAAAAAATTATTAAATATATTAGATGAATGAAATGGTTCTCGAATAAATGCACTTGCTCAAAATTTTTCTCAAAAAAAAAAAATATTTCCAGTGAAATAATTTGAAAGGTTAGTTATGAAGTAACGACTATATACAACAGTCGCGTTTGTAACTTGTAAAAAAAAAGAAAAAGAAAAAAATGGAATTTGCTAAAGAATTTATTTTAAAGTCTTCGGAATTTTGGCATAACATCATATTTTACGACGAAAGCAAATTTAATATTTGAGGTTCCAATGGTAACATTGGAAATGTTTGGAGGAAGTCAAACGTGGAGCTGAAGCCTAAAAATCTGTGTTGTACATTTAAACACGGAGGCGGTAGTGTGATGGTTTGGGGCTGAATTAGTTATCAAAGTGTAAATAAACCACACTATACTCGACAAGTGATGGATAAATTATGATAAACTACGGTAGCATGAAGCGAAGTATTAAAGAAATAATAATCTTAAATATAATACTTATCACTTTTATCAAGACAATAACCCTAAACACTAGGCTAAAATGGTACAGAAATTGTGGAATTTTTTTATAATATATAATACTTCACCATAATCAATTGACTTGAACTCTATAGACCCCAATATAGTGTGGAATCAACTTGACGTTAAAATATACCAACATTCTAAGAAAAATTGAGTTATAAACTGAATTAAAAGATAAACGGCAAAAAATTGAAGCTGACTATTTAAAAGCTGTAGTAGAATTTATGCTAAAAAGACTCACTGAGGTGTTAAGACAAAGGATATTATTACAAAATACTAATTTTGTTAGAGAAATAATTTTTGTAAAATGTGCGAATAATAATTTTGTAACGTCAAACATGTGTAGAATTGTTATAACTCTTCCTGTTCTTTTTTTGTAATTATAAAATATAATTTTTCAATTTTTCTATACTTTTATTACTTTCGAGTGTAAACTAAGTATCCTAAAATAAAAAGATGTTAAAAAGTCATTAATTGTCTCGTTATTTTATTCATATTTTTGCCATATTCTCAACTGAGCGAATAATTTTGTGCCTTAGTGTATGCCGTGGAGGAGAAACAGTACCTAATTGTAAGATTTTATGTTCACAAAATCTACTTTGTCCAACATCTCAGGAGATATGAATTTCCAAATAAGAATTTCAATGTCAATAATGTGTGTGTTTTTAACGATAAATATTTCTTTCTACAAATTGTATATTAAACGTTCGTACTTTTCTGTTCATATTTTTCTTATCAAAGGTTAACTTTGAAAATACTTTTTACGCGAAGATTGGTCAGGAAACAAGATCAAAATTAATATTCTTTATACAATTCTAAATAAGATTCAAATATTGTATTTTCGATATTATTGCAAAAACTGCTTGTCTTAATGCTTAAAATACGTGTCAATTAATTTCTACTTGAATTTATTATTCTCGTCTCGTGTTTTCTTCTATAGTTTCTACTTACCCAGTGATCTCCTCTGTTACAGTGTGCTCTACTTGCAATCTAGCATTGACCTCGATGAAGTAGAAGTTGCCGGATTCGTCGGCTAAAAATTCGACGGTACCAGCGTTCGAGTAACCGACGTGTTTTGCTAATCTTACAGCGTGTTCGGTCATCTTATTTCTAACCTTGGGATCTAATCGTGGCGCAGGAGCGATTTCAACGACCTGAAATTTCCATTGTAATTAGCAAATCATAATTAGTCTTAACTACGTATTTGTCTCCATAACGGACTAAAGATTCCTGCTCTGTACAATTTTGCAAATCAATTCTTGCTTGCAAAAACGTTTCATGACGTCTAAACAAGTGCATCGCTCTGGAATTTTTTAATTACTGCTATTTCTTTTTTTTTTTCTCAAACGTATTCCGTACTTGTGCAGCGCTGTCCTCGTTTTCAACATAATATACGAAAGATACGGGAATAAGAGTAGAAACGTATTTATGTTCACTGATTCGTTATGAAACATGAACTACTGAATTTAACAGTTGAGTTAACTAAAGTATCATTATGAACACAAAATACACACTAAATAAAAATATGCCAATAAAGTAAAATACAAGATAAGGTATGATTTTGTTATTACAAAATCTGATGCTAATATTGAAAGTATCTACAAAATTGTCGTGCTGTATAATTCTCAGTTTGATTGTAGGAATGATTAGGAAAATTAAAACAGAAAATTATAGTATTATTTATAAGAATTCGAACACGTTGAACCAGTTTCTACAAATTAATGTGTTATTTAATAAAAATTGCGATAGCAACAATAGGTACTTAAATAAAGATGAAGGACATGTAATTTGTTATTGTTGAGCGTAACCGTTAGTAATAAATGCAATGCCAAACGATTGTGTGAAAAAGCAGTGCTGGTCTTCTGAAGAAACAATAATATTATAAATATTCCGATTGATTAATAGGTATTTACAAAAAGAATAAAAAAGCAAGATGTATATAATCTATTTCGAAAATTTAGGTATATATTTGTAGTTCTATACCTGAACAATGTTCCTTATGTTAAAATGGAATTTAATATTTCGTCTGTTTCTTTATATTGACTGATATGGCGTTTATTTTCTTTGGCATTCTTTATTTTTGCTAAATTCTGTTCCTCAATTTGTTCATACTTAACGGCGTGTTTTTGTACTTCGTTAATCTTTCTTTACTAATTGATCAAAAATTTTCAATTAGATTTATATACGACCTTCGAGTCGGCTGCTCCATCAAAGACAATTTTGAAATTATAAGCTTGTTTTCCACTAATTTTTCTTCATAAAATTACCATTGAAATTGTATTTCTTACACAGCGTGACCAATACAATACAGAATCCAAAGTAATTTATTTTATAAAATATTTAAATATTAATCCTTATACTTAATTCTCTAACTGAATTTCCAGCGCATAGCAAAGTCAGCTCTGAAGTCGATTGGTTATTTGATTCTGAATAGATGATTTGTTTTCTTTTATGGTCTTTAGTATTAAGACTTTACATCGACTTATTTTTGTCTGACCAAATCATAACCAAAACTACAATTTAATTTTTATGCGTATTAATAACTTGTTTCCATAATTTCATAATTTCATCAGAAAGAACTAGTTTCTTTCATTTTTGAATCCATCATTTTTAGAAATTGGTGAATAGTTATCACATTAATTTATTTCCGAAGTTCTTGTCCGGTGATTTTTGACAAACAATTCGCGTAATGTCGTAACAAATTATTCTACGTTTACGAGACAGTAGATACATTTTTAAGGATTTGAACATTTTATTTTGTAACATGTCATTAATTTTACAGTCAAGAGAAACGTTAAACGGTTTTTAAGTGGTTCTCCTCTCTTGCTCAATAGCAATTGACTTATCGTAATCTTATTCTTCGGATCAACGACTGACTCTCACATGGACAACAACTCAATAGGACGACCTGCACATAACTATCTTTATTTGCTGTATGAATCAGCTTGGTAATTATACAGAAAAAGGCACACGTGACTAATTTCAACAACCTTCAAAGATGTTATAGGGGAGAAAATTCTGAGTAACTTTTTCTAATACATGTTACTGTCGCTCGTCTCTGGTTTTCGAGATATTCCTAAAAGTAGTGTTTGTACGTTCTTATTTGGTTTGGGTTTGCAAGGTAACAGAAAAGCACAACTTAAGTTAATTTAGTTATTCTAGACCATATACTTCACTAAATGACAAATTTTCATCTTATCCATATCGTAGAAAGAGTGGATATTTTACGATGAAATTATACGATATTTTAAGCGTATGCAGTAATTATAATGAACTAATCGATTTTCTAATTGATTGAAAAATAATTCACGACGAAATGAATTGTAAGGGTGGAATTGTAGTGTAACGAATTGGAACCTTGATTCATTAAAGGTATATAACATTAAAGGTAAGGGTGACCTTGATTCATTAGTATTTAAGGGTCGCAAAGTGTTAGTCAAGTGGCGATAATTTGTATAGGAAAAAGTGGCTCAAAATGTTGTCCTCTACGTACCCTTTTCTGTATATTATCAATATCTTAGTTAAAAGTTGGTTGAACTTTAGCATTTTTTAAAGATGATGCACACTCGTACAGTTTTCTTATTGCGACAATTGCTGTTTGTCTAAATTTGTGCTTCTCTGAACTTTTTATAGCGGTAATCCTTTATTACACAATAAAGTAATAAGTTTCTTCTTATTTTAGATATCTTTTTCGAAATCACTATTTCCCCCAGATTATTGTTAATAAAAATACTATCATATCTCTAATTAACCTCAGCCACTAATTTGTAAATTCTTGCATTAATTATACGGTTTTTCGTGTATTTCTGTCAGAAAACTTATTAAACATTAGTTTGAACAAATATTGTGTCACATGCCTGTTTTATAAGTAACCTGTGTATTATTAGCGAAAATGAGGTATCTTCATTTTGATACTGTAGTTACTATTGTCCGTGCCAATCTCGTTCGAAATACACTTGTAACGAAAAAAGTAATTGTATATTTCATGGCAAAATCAATTAATTTAAAATCTATTCTTATGCTCTTTTACGGAATAGTGGAATAAAATTCGCAATACAAATTATCTTTCGGATTAACCACATATAATGTTAGATTTTGAAGTTACTTAGTTAGTTAATAGTTTTTGTACGTAGCAGTGGTCACTCAAACATTATTAATTTGGTAACAATGTTTTAACGTATGTACAGTATCGCTCATAATTATTCGAACAGATTTTATACTTTACTCATATTTTTAAGAACAGAAAGTGCTTGTCCTACTATTTTTTGCATAGATAATTTTTCTTTTAAATAGTACACAGTACTTTTATTATAATTGTACCTCCTTTAAATCTTTTGAATTGGATTATCACCCCTTGTTATACCTGTGACTACCCTTGGGTCAGTGACTAACATTGGGAATTTCTCGTCATTTTATTTCCTTCAACTAAATTTTTCACAGTTATTGCCTCATTTTAACATTCTCTATGAATATCAGAGTAAAACATGTTAAATTTCATGACCTAAGTCTGTATAAAAGACACGTTGTTTACCGTTACAGTCGTATTTCGTACATTATAACGAAATATCAAAAAAATACAAAATTTCGAAATCTGCAGAATTTTCAATAGAGACGCGTGTAGCAGTGTATACTCTACACTGTGAAGAGTATTCTATTGATGTTATAGCCAACAGATTACAAATACCAAAAATTGCAGTGTGGAATATAATAAAAAAAGGAAGAAATTACTGGTAATTTGTAGAACCGTAAAAAATCTAGACGAAGAAGATATACAAACCAACAAGAGGATCTGTTTATCAAAGTTAAAAGTAAATGAAATAGAAGGCTTCGTGTATCGGAAATCGCTAGAAACGCTTATGAAATTAGTTAGGTGAATGCCACGAATATGCTAAGCGGTGATTAAAACAAAACGTGGGCACATTGATGAACATTTGGAGAAAAATGAACAAATACTTTGTAAAATATGAGACACTGTATATTAGTATAGATTATAAAAACACTATTTAAAGCAATCTGGTTTAATAAATACTTTGAACATTCTATTCCTTGGAATTGTAAAGGCGTTCAAATACTTATGAACGGTAATGTACGTCGCGTTCCGATTGGTGAATTCATGTTCACGATTGTTACCCGCCAAGCTAATATTGGGTAACTAATTCAAAATGGTAGATCAACCCAGTTTTTCTAATGCTAATACGCAGTCGTTCCGAATGTTGGATGATTGACTGTTTTGTAGGATATCTCGATTGGGCAACAATTGCGATAAGTGTAAAGAACCTTCTTGCTGACCGTTTTACGGAAGGTAAATTTGTATTGACTTCCACAATCTGACTATTTGAACACAGTTAAAAAGTAGAGTACGCTGGTTAGCTATGACAAAAAGTTCTTATTGTAAATCAGCGTGTCTAATGAATATTGTCAACGCCTTTCAAGTGCCCTTAGCACACTTTCTTCTGGAGAAAGTGAGCAATTGTCTGCTCTGTTGCGTGACATTTCCAAACTCTGGTTCATTAGTTCTGTGTACCGTTAAAAACTGATTTCAACTTAATTCTTAAGAAACTCCGACTTTATGACACGCTTTTGGCTATTAAGGTCGAACAAAAATGAAAATTCTAAAAGCTTAGGTAATAAAAAGAGTATATGGAAAGTTAAGATAGCAGCTAAAGTTGTCAATCTTAAAAAGAGCCTTTCTTCGCAATTGTGTTATAAACTACGACACACAAAGGATCAACCGTTTTTTTTTAATTCCTTCCAGTGAAATAGATTATATAATATGATTATCTAATTTTAGTTTCGATCACATTGCCATAGTTTATATAACATTTCTATCAATAAATATCAATTCATGCTGTTACATGCACAGGTCATTAGAAATTCGTTTCCTTTTTCAGTACAAACTTTTGTCGATATTTAGTACATCAATTTTCTCGTTACTTCAGAGACCGCACTGCTTTTTATTTAGATACTTAATAACAAAATTTTACATTGATGTACAATGTTTCTTTCATTTTTGATACTTATTTCTTCCTAAAACTCTCTTTAGATTATGGGTTTTATGAGATCTTTAAACAATCTGATTTCCTGATTGGTATTCGATGAATTATTAACAACGTGTAAAATGAAGTGAATACAAGAGAATTTGACGAGTGACTAGGATTTATGAAAATGATCACTTTCCATTTACACTAACCTTTTGATGTCGGCGTTGTACAGAACAATCACGTTCGTATAGATGAACGACATTGCCAGCCTTGTCGCCTAACAATTGGACCTCGATGTGTCTTGGCCTCTCAATGAATTTCTCAATGAACATCGCTCCGTTTCCGAAAGCGGCTGCCGCCTCAGAAGAAGCACGATCGAACATTTCCCGAACTTCTTCCATCTGTCTTACAACTCTCATTCCTGAAAAAGATACAAAATAACGAATATCTCTTGTATAAAAGAAAGGTTAAAATTAATAAGATATTTATGAAAACAGATTTCCAGCTTATGTTGTTTAATAAAAGTTCAATGGACTATTACAGTACTACTTTAAACATTTATTTCGTTTAAAGCACTTTTTGCAATTTAATTACGAGCTTTAATGATGAAATCAAGTTAAAGTTAACGTTTTATTTTCGATTAAAATTAATTGAATAAAAGTTATAGTATTATTTATTAATTATATATTTCAGTTTACAGTATTGTAGGAACGAGAGTTGCGTGTGAATGTTTATAACGAGTGACTGAGTTTCAAATGTTAGATGCGCCAAAGAAAAATGTTTGAACCTACTTGAGATTTTGGGTGAACGTGATCGTATATGTCCTAAGAATGTCTGCGTGATTTGTCTAAATTGAGCGAGAAGTATGTATGAAATAGAGCAAAAATACATAATGTGAAAGATAATATTAATCTGTTATTGTGAATTTTTATTAACTGCAAAGGTGATCAAAGATTTGTAACTTTCATGGTCCGTTATCACATAGTCATTACTGTTAAGACTTCTGGATGTCAGTCGTATTTTTATGGAAGAAATATTCAGACGTTTCGTAAGCAGCTTATTTCATTTGGAGCTTATTTCATCAGGGTTCGAATGACACACTGATACTGACATATACCTATTGGAGGTGGCTTATTTAACTACTCATATTTCGGTTCATTGTTTCAGTTCACTGCTTACCTGCATCCCCATTAATATCGTTAAGGTGTTCCTTATCTTCAACATTTCCTTATATTTCTTGAGAAATAAGTGAAATATAATTTTTGTTTAGCAATGACTTTTGTTTCATTGAATAAAATCTTGCAACCTGTTGTTCCTTGATGTTCTACAACAGTCGACTGAATGTAATAGAATTTGATACATCGCTGATGTTCTTTGAGTTGTTTGTTCACACTCCTCTCAAATTCTTCAATGTACTGTGTGAAGCTAGAAAGAAGGCGAGCGGAAGGAATACGAGTCTAATTGATCAGAATGAAGAGAGTAGATTATTTCTCACACGTATTTTTCAAACGGTCACACATACTAAGCAGATAGTGTCAAAAGTGAAGGGTGCAGAGTACTCTTCTTGCCCCTATGCCATCCTGCTAATTTTCTTTTCAGCTGAGCCCAATAGATCTTTTTGCATCAACAAGGTATTTTGTGAATCCCTATCAATGAATGCTGCGAATCTTTGGAAGCACTGAGCATTTGTTCAATTTTCGTGTTTGTGATGAAGATGGTTCCAGTATTTTGTGTCTTTAGTATCCTTACATCATATGTTTTTCGATTTAGTATCTTGCTAATACGATCAGTTGTCCTTTATACATACACGTATGTAATGTACGATGGTAATACTGACCCTTTGTACTCGAAGCTTTTTAGAAAAATGTGCAAACAAGAATTGCGTCATATTAAACAGTGTAGCTTTAAAACCAAGTAATTCATTATAATTAGATTTGGGTTATATGTATTTTTAAGTATAAATAAACATATTTATTACGAAAAAATTAAAATTTTTATATTTTTATACTTTTTTAAAGCTGTAATAACATGTAAACAGTTGCCGATATGGATTGCAGGCTCGTTGATGCATGTTGTACAATAGTAATTTGTTTATCCTTCTACTTCATTTGTCCACCTTCCACCTAGTGTTCCTTTATCCTAGTAGACAATACAGTCCCATTTTCTTCCTCTCACATTAATAATCTGTAATTTATCGTTCAGTCTGTTTCTCGAAAATCACATACCAATTGATCGATCAGGAGCATAACAAATTTATAATGGGTTACAGATTTTTCATTGTTTTCTTCTCTTAAAGCTTGATACAGAATGTAGGAATTTGACATTTATTTCCAGTCCTCAGAGAACTAATTTCTTTCCTCACCATTTTAAAGATTTCCGCAAAAAATGGAAGCATATTGGTTTGCATGAGATTCACACAAGTTGTGTACTCTTCAATAGCTTTAAAAGTCTTTTTCTTTTAGGCTGCAGTTTGAATTTTGTTTATTTATCTCTTTAAATTGTGCCATATCATACGTAGTGTTTTTTTTTTACACAAATACCCCTTATCGCTTTCTTTAAGTGTTGAAACCACTGTGAATACACTCCACACGCTCTTTTTCAACTTAAGATTGATCGATGTTTCTTTGCATATATCACAGTACACATACCATACATACTGATTTGTTTTTTCATGATATTTTAACGGTAAACTTTAAAGAAACAGACATTTGTGAAAAATTTCTATATTCTATAAGGTTTATCTTATAGAATCACAAACAAATTCTTTACGTCCCTTGAAAGGGGATATCCGAATAGTTTGCTAGACTTACGGCGTTCCCTCCGAGGAGACATTCGAGTGCAAAGGGTTAATATTATTGTCACTGTCCGAGGTGTGGTGTTTGTCCTTAGGGTGCATGATTTTACCGATTATGCGGTTTATTTTCGATGCGGAGAAACCACCCACTCCGTTGTAAAGTGAATCTGATATGGACAACTTCTTGAAGTATGTAAGTGTTCTCCTTCACAAACGTTTATCGTTCGATATACCAGAGAGCTAATTACCGAGTTCTTCTGGAACGGATGGCGGTGAAAAGGGGTGTGTAAATATCTGTTAACGTGTGTTGGTTCACGATATACCTGGTGAGCTAGGCATCAAGTTTTCCTATAGCTAACATATCTAGGAAGGATATTGTATTGCTAGTCTCAATTTTCACAGTGAAGTGTAGATTAGGATGGAGGGAGATGATGAAGCTGAAGTAGTTGTTGAGGATATCCCTACTATAGATCTATATTACGATATCTGAACCATTGGGAAGATTTGAGTGACGCTTCTTTAGAGATTCGATCTTTCAGGTGTTCCATGAAGATGTTAGTGATGACTGGAGAGATGGAAAATCTTATGGCTACACCTGATATATGTTCATAATAAATGCTTTAGAAAAGAAAATTCTTGGATATGAAGCAGTGATAGATCAAAAGTAAGAGAGATTTTTAGATATTATATCCCAGATGATGTTTAAGTTATCATTTATGGAAAGAGACATTACGACAAAACTGGCCAAAATATCTCCAGGTTTGGTTTCGATGTTCTGTAGTTTTCGGATGAAATCGGTTGAATTACAATAGCAACTGTTTGTTTTTGCAGTTAAAGGTTTGAGTATGATTGTTAGGTATTTAGTAAGATTGTACGTGGGTGACTTGATAGTGCTGACTATTAGTATACATGGTTTGTGTATCTTTGGCAATCTTAAATTCTTTATGGAGGACTATCTTTCGTATTAAAACGGAAACAGGTTTGTTTTATTAAGTTGATGATTGTTTTTCTATGCTTTTTGTAGGATTGTTGAGTAACGTTTTATAAGTGTAGTCGTCAAGCAAGTCTTGAGATTATTTTATGTAGTTGTCCTTGTTAATTATCACTATCGTATTTCTTTTATTTCTTTTATCTGTAGGAAGAACGAAGATGGTTTTCTGTTGTTTTATATCCACTTTAGATCCACTTTAAAGTCTATTCGCCAGCTTTTTCAAGTGAAAGATTGTACATGATGCTTTCCACTTGAATGATGATATTTTCTTTCCTGGATCTGCCTTCGCATAATTGTAAAGTTATGGCTTCTAATTAAGACAGGTATTAAATAACAAAGGAAGGAGGGGGGTTGACTGTGTTCAGTTTCAGATATGGGCTTCAAAAACTTGTTGAATTTTGTTTTGAATATGCACGATGTGCACTCTGACTATTTTCTCATAATTTATTCGATTCACCATGTTCCATGGTTACGATTACCTAGATTCAAGGCTAAATTGAATAACTTTTCTGATATGTAAAAAATTTCCTTTTTTATCTAATAGATCCTTTCTCGTACTAAGATAAAAATAGTTCTTCCCAGGATACATTTGCATTTTTTTATGAAGAATGTATGTTTCAGTTATAGAAAACTGGGCACAATGATTGCGATACTGCTTAAAAAAAGATCAAGGTGCATAAATGTAGTATGTTTTTACGAGACTTGGAAAACTTTAATTGGTAAGTAATGCATCGAAATATGAGTAGTTAAATAGTCTACCTTCAATAGGTATACACCAGTAGTTATTCGAACTTTGATGAAATGAATTATAATGCTTATGTAATGTCGGAATATTTCTTCCATGAGGACAAGGCTTATATCAGAAAGCCTTAAAAGTAATAACTGTACAAAGGTGATATTACTATTGTATTATAAATGAGTAGCATAGCATTTTTGTATACTGTGAATTATTGCACCAATGAAACTATATGAAATTATTGAAGTTATTAATCAAAACTGTATCTTCTATTTAATGGAACTGCAGGAAAACTGAATATCGGCAAAGCAAATATTATATCGATAAATACGTTCTTCAATTTGTTCACAAATAGAAAGATAAAACACGTGAAAGTATAAAAAAATAGATATCGGATGTACGACAACGGAACAGTAAAAAAAATGTTAAAAAATATGTCTAGAACTTAACAACTTGAGTAAACTGTAACTTCTCACGTCAATTGTTTAGCCGTAGTAAACCAGCAATAAATTTTGAATATATTGTTATGACAGATAAGTTAGGTTATAGATGCAAACTTCAATATTAAATTATAAATGATTCGAAATCCTACCTCTTCCACCTCCTCCGTAAGCGGCCTTGAAAATGACCGGAAGTCCGTGTTTCACACAGAACTCCATTGCCTCGTCGGACGTGGTTACTGGTCCATCTGTCCCCGGAACAATCGGCACTTTAGCATCTATGGCAGCTTGTCTTGCAGCTACCTAGTAATTTATATACAGCTTTTACCATTCTCGTTTAATAAAACAATTTAAATTCATTTTATAGAAATGTAGAAATTTTTAGACATAACTTAATTATATAGATGTATAAAAGACAAAAACAAAAAATTAAAAAAAGGCAAATCAAACCAGTAAACACACAGTTCGTGTAAATTGATTTATTTGTTATGATTAGACTGCAGATTTTTATACATTTATAGGAAATTTAATGGTTCAAAAATGCACAGAATGCACGTAATGTGAAAAGATATACAAAATATCGAAATTATAGAGCCTTTTATAATACCTGGTACTTGAAATTCGATTGAAGTTCTGTTTTCTTTGCCATACTTTCAAAAATATGAATTTGCATAAAAATTTGCATTCTAGTTGAGACTTTGTCAATTTTTCAATTTTAAGGAATCCTTTTGTAAGTATACTTTGCACACTTGAAAGATGCAAAGTATATAGGAAGATATCCTTGTCTCCCTAGACTACTTCCTTTAAATTGCATCATGCGGTAAAGCAAACTATAGGTCCTTCCACAAAATGCGATTGTAATTCTTTATGAAAACATATATCAGGAACGGAGAATAATAATTTGTTAGTGAAGCTTTGTTTTCCAAAAATTTCACTGTCAAAATTTGTTTGCCGTTTAGTATCGCATACGATTTAATTATCGTTTGATTTTCTTAATTATTACTTTTGACAAGGTTAACGCTGATAAACGTTTATAGTACATATATAAGTGAATGTTTTGTGCAAATTATTTGTTACGTTAACGTGCACATGTAACACTAAAACGAATAGAAATAATCAGTAACGAAATAATACGACAGCTATCTCGAATTAAACATTTCAATTTGTATCTATTTGAAAAAATGTAATATTAGACAAAAAAAAAAAATCGATTTCATATTTGTTAGTAATTTTTATGGGAAGAAACACTTTTTATTCAAATCAAATTGGTTTGTTGTTTCAAAGGTAACAGTTCATACGAAAAATTTTACTTTACTGCTCGATTTATCTCTTGCCAAAAATCGTACCCAGTTTATTAATGCTACGTTTTATGGAACACTTTGTATACATGTGTTTAACCACTTGCGCTGGCAACTAATTCACAGATGCGCGTGTCAGAACTTTTTGCCATTACTATTTTCTTACAAAATAAAACATAAATATTAAAAAGTGCAATATCCACTGAATAACTGTACTTCGACAAATGATTTCAATCGATTACAAATCAATTACAATTGCCTATCGACGTATACAACACGTCGTTGGCGACTTTGAAACAAAAACATCTCGACGTGTGTGGCACATCTTTCCAACGCAAGTGGTTAAAATAGGATAATTTTAATAAAAATCTTTACCTTGTCACCCATTTGTTGGACAACTTTCGGACTAGGACCGATGAATCTTATTCCAGCATCGATCACTGCTTGTGCAAAATCCGATCGTTCAGACAGGAAGCCATAACCGGGATGAATAGCATCAACGTCATTTTCCTTTGCGACTTTGATGATTTCAGGTATATTTAAATAAGCCTGAACAGGTGGAAGCCCTTTGCCTACCAAGTACCCTTCGTCTGCCTTTTGTCTGTGCATGTGCATTTTGTCTTGTTCCGAATAAATAGCGACGGAACGAATTCCCAATTCGGTACATGCTCGAAACACACGAATGGCAATTTCTCCTGTGAAAGTGATTAAATTCTTTGTTATAGTGAGATTATTTATCTAAAATTCAAATTAATTATGTTGTATAATATTACAATATGTACTGATCGTTAATTTATGTATTTCGAAAGAAAATGTAAATCCATATAAAATCATTAATTATTATATTTTTAATGCGACTTCTTCAAAATTTGTATTAAAAAATTACTGTAAAGTTGTTTCATTTCTGCCCTTCAAATTAAAATCATGAAATATTTCTTGTATGGAACATTGAAATTCTCTTTCCTGGTAGTTATATGTTTCTTTCAATATCATTTCCTGTCGTTTATTATGTTTCACATTTATGTAACGTCCACTTGCAAAAGAATAGCATAAATATTTGTTCAAAATTCTTGCAGTCGCTTCATATGAAATCGTAGTCAATCTCAAGTTGATTAAATATTCGATTAATTTAAAATATAAAATAATTGTCTGTTAGAATAAGTGAATCCTCAAAATGATACTTTGTAATATATTTTTTACTAAGAAAGTGGTCTACATACATAGAAATACATGTATTTTCTATAAATAAAAAATTTTTGAAAATAACCAACACTTATTCAAGAACATCAGTCATAAAGATACATCATGTACTTCTCATCCAAACAAATCAACATAATTAAGTAGAGTGCTTGCTTAACTGTTTCATCCTAAATTACAAAAGTTTCGTATATTGATCGATCGCATAGCCTTGTTCTACAAAATGGTCATCGATCCAGATAATTCCTTATCGAACATTCATTAAAGGCAAAGTACACGAGATTTATTAACCTTACCATTATCGAAGTAAAACAGTCTATGAAGAATTCGAAATTCTACTACACAGTACTCACAGAAATTGAAATAGAGTAAAATTCGATAAAAGTAAAACGTGCTAATTTAAAGTAAGAACAACTGAGTTTCGTTGTAAAAATATTTTGAAGTTTCTGGGAAAAGCAGTAATTTAATACTGATAGACATATTTCACAGTTAATGAAAATACTAATCACAACGAAACCTTTTATAAATGTTTCATTATGTTTCAGGATATACATACTTATTAAATAAACATTAAAATTGGTCACAGAATATTCATATTAATTTTGCATCAGGATGTATGTAGGTGACTAACCTATTAGTTTAGCACAAATGCAATCTATTTAGTGGTTGAATTCTTGTATGTTATTTTAAAAAGTTACTTACAAATCAATAACAGCAACGGTAATTACAGAAATAACAGATTAATAAGAAAGTAATTGCAAAATTTTACAAAGCGTGTAAACTTCAACCACAAAATCACTTATTATATTTGAATACTTAACCCTGCTACGGTTATTGGGTCTTTTTCGACCCATCACGTTCCTATTACCTTAAGAATTTCTGTCATTATTAAACAAATACAATGTAATTGTTATTAATATGTTTGCTTCTATTCTCTTAACTATACAGGGTGGTTGGTAACTGGTGGTACAAGCGAAAAGGGGGTGATTCTACATGTAAAAATAAGTCGAAAAAAAGGAATAACATTTTTTCGTTTGACGCTTCGTTTTCGAGAAAATCGAGTTTGAAAATTCTATCTAGTACGCGTGCACTGGACTGTCCCTCCAAGTCATTATTCGCTACAAGTTTCCTTTTGCTTACAACAGCAGCAGCTGAATATTATAGGCAGCAATTTCCAAATCGTCAATAAAATTAATAAATGTATTATCCGTACATTAACATTTCTTATTTATAATACATATCTAAACCTAGATACAGTCCAGTGCACACGTACCGGATAGAATGTTCAAACTCGATTTTCTCGAAAACAAAGCCTCAAACGAAAAATTTTTATTCTATATTTTCGACTCCTTTTTTCGTGTAGAATCACCCCCTTTCCGCTTGTACCACCAGTTACTAACCACCCTGTATACTAAATGTTTATTTTCCGGATTCATATGGTGTGTTTGTAACAAAAATTGTTACACATTAGGTCTTTAGGTCTGTTTTAATCTAACGTAAACGACCACTATTAATAGACAACACTTAATAATGATCAAGTGTTATAAAACAGTGGACGACGGTAAAGTCGAAAGAAAAAATAATTTGCATAAAATGACTAGAATACTTCTATTAATGTTGAAAAAGTGAATTAAAGTGAATTAAGGAAATCATCAAGGTATACAATTTTTTACTGTTGTCGAAGTACAATGTGATATTTAATAGAATAATGTACGAATGAGTAGTTTTTTCCACGCATTTTTCTTTGTAGTTCATCAACAAAGTTTTTCATAATGAATGCACTGTCCACAAACAAAAGCAGCGAAAAAGATGCTGACAAATATTATAAATATGACGGAAGCTGTTACATCGATATCATTAGCTATATATAGTTCGAGCTCTACAAAAAGGAGATAGATGCCACTTTGATAATACAAACAAAACTGATAATAAAACCACATTAAGGTGTCGAAAATAGTGAAAATTGGCATGTAAAAATCATTACTATCAAATCTATAGAACGTGTTATAAATAAATAATCTGAACACAATAGATTGCATTTCTATAATGAAGCACACGACAATATATTTCGATATTGTCTTGGTACTCTTACTGCATTATGAAATTAAAAATACGAATTTTGCATATTTCAGTTGTTTTTGACCCAAAGACCTTAAGTGTACATGTAGCTGAGTTGAGGATCGTAACAAAGTTAAAGTTAACTTTTTATAATTTGTTTTAATACCGAACATGAGTTAATTACATACGCAGGGCAAAAGTTAATATTTTAATATTTCAGAAACTATATTGAATTGAAAAACCTGATTAAATGAGGAGAACACTGGTACGTATAGGTGTAAGTTCGCTAAGTATAAGTGTTAAAGAGTTATTCTATTATCGCGTAACAAATTTCAGCAATATTCAGGATGTTTTTCTCAATGTGTATAATAAATAACAATGTCAAACTTTTTTCACTTATTAATCCACTTATAAAGCATACAAAATGATTTTTTAAATAACACATTTAACTGCTTGTTGGCACTATATCTGGAAGTAAAGATGGTGCTTTAAAAAGAGGTGTATCGCAGGTGGAAATGATTTCGAAATGATTTTCGACAAATAAGGAAAATTTTAACATAGAAATGTAAATCTGGTACCTGAGAAAACTACCGATACGTAGAATTTCGTGTTAAAATTTCAGGCTGATTGGATCGTTAGTTTTTTTTTTCTTTTAATACTTTTTCCAGTTGAAAAAAAAACATTTCAAGGAAAACGTGTTTAAAGTTTCCGCGTAATATACATATGTATATGTGTATTTTGCCCAATTGATGTCAAAACATATTTATTCATTTTCTACACACCATAGTGATTTTAGCAATTTTTTAGTAATTTAGTAAGTTTTAGATTATAGTAATCACGGCACTACAACATTTATATTAAAAAAGGTAATCCTATTGTATTATTTAAAATCAAAGGAAATTTCATGATAGGATAGTACACTAGAAACAGGCGGAGATGAATTAAGTATTATTGAAGTGACGGAGATAGTAATGCTGCTTATTATAAAATAACGTAATAGTTATAATAACGAAATACTCATGAAACATTCCATTTAATGAAGTAACGCAAGCATTTTGCATCGATTACCGTCAGATATCGAAGAACAACCTATTCGATGCACTGGTATCTTTCTAAGTGCTCGAATACATTACCCTGAATATTAATATATATTTTAATACGCCTCTTGATGTCATCTTCTACGGTCATAAAAATTTGTAATGTGACACTTTTAACGTCACGCGATCAGGGCAAAATGCCTATGTTACTTCATCGAATGGAATATTCATTTACATATCGTCCTTGTATTTTACAATAAAATTATGCAACATATGAAGTTATGAATTTATCTCGTTTTGCTTTATCATTTTGTCGAAAAGATACACCGTGCGTTATTTAAAAAAGTTCAAATAAACTTATAACAATCTTAACGAATTTATACAAACATGTATTAGTGTTAATCTTCCGTCTCATTTAGTCCCGTAAAAGCAGATTTTTCAATTTAACGTAGTTTACGAAGTAGTATTTATAAATTAAAATGGGTCATCCTTTAATTTATAAATGTGGTGTGAATAATTCAAGAAAAATTTGAAGGAATCTACTGAATATTTTAACGAATCATGGAATTAATATACGTATTAATGATATTTTTACCATTAATCTTAGTGTTATTTGATATAAGATTTTCTTAATCATTTTTTTATATATTTCAGTTCTGGATGGGAAACAAAGCTTTATGTGACGGTGAAAGACGGTTTTCTTAAATATTTCATATATTTATGCGTCTTTCTCTTACCAATTTGCTTTGTTGTTAAACTATTTGCGTTAAACTGAAGCTTTTGTCTTCGAAAATCTTAGCACTGCCCATTTAACAGGAGAAGGAAACTTTATTTTCCCATGATTTTCTTTTCCTTTGCTTAAAAAAGTGTTAACTGTATTCTGAGCTCTACGTAGAAACACTTTCAATTTCCCATTGTGACGTTCCATGTTACACGTCCAGCATTCGCTGCTGCTCTATTTCTAAGAGTTCCCGACCTTTTGGTATTGTTTATAATTGATATAATGATAACAACGATGAGTTTTCCTCTTTTACATAAAGGCACGAACGCTTCTTTACGATTTGGTTAGATTAAATCAGTGTTTTAAACTAAAATACGACAACTAAACATACTAAACTTATAATAATTCACAGATCCATCAAATAGTTTTATGATAGATAAATTGATATTTCCCTCATGTATGTACAATCGAGAAAAATTGTGTTTATTCAAATCACAGTAAGTTCTAAGAGCTGTTAAAAATAATTACCTTTTATACTCTAGTTTTCTATTTAGTGAACATAGCAAAGATTATTTTGATCCTATAATTATTCACAGTATGTATGTATATACGTACATATACCTGTGTTATACTTTCTAAGTTATTTAATTACTTTGTAAGACTAAGAAATTATAATTATAATATAAATCAAGACAACAAAAACACGAAACTTTCAAATAGATCTATAAATAAAGCGTCAATTAATGGTTCTTGCTTTTCTCCGTTTTTGTCACCTTGAAAGTTAAACTGCAGAAAAAAGTATTAAGATTCTTTTTAACTCTAAGTTTCTAATAATAGTTGGTAAACATTGCAATATTTATGACTTTAACCCATTGACTGCCAACTACGAGATATCTCGTAGTAAGCGTCTGTACCAAAACTGCCAGCTACGAGTTATCTCGTACTGTTTTTTTTTTTTGTCAATAAAAATACTGTAAATGCCATTGCAATATTCTATCAGTAACTTAATATTATATTTTATAAAACTTCATGTTTTCTTTAAAATAAAACCGTGGCACCCAGGGCAAAACGCGCTAAATTTGCGTGGCAGTCAATGGGTTAATCTCTCATGTGATTTTTTGTCACGTGATTTGAAAAATTGTAATCAAAGCGTTATCATTCACACAGCGGATGTTACTTTTTTATTTGTATTTGTCTGTAGTAACTTTTTACTTCGAGTGTAATTGCTTATGTTGATTAACAGAAATTATATTAAAAATTAATTTTTACTGTAAAAGTTTTATTGCTTTATATTGATTCAATACTTATTGTTACAACAACATCTACTACATGAATGGGAAATCGAGAGCACTTTTATAATAAAAAACACATCTCGAAGGTAAGCTATTTAATTAACAGATGAATCAACAAGATTTCCTTCCTGTCAGTAGGTACGTAATCATATGCGTCATCCATTTATTTGTTATTTAATTAATCCATTTTCTTTTTATTTTATTTTCAATGATAATTGCCAACATTATTATTATCACGACCAATCATTACCAAGAAAATACATTTCATCGCAGAAGTTTTATTAAGTATCTGTCAGTTTTTCTTAAACTCATCCATTTTTCTATTTTTATGTTTAAAAAGATTGCTCTTATTTATTTCACAATTTTACTTATTTGTTTCTGACAACGAAATAAAAAACATCAATTTGCGTTGAAACTAAAATTTTAGTATTACTAAAGCAGTAAAAGATTATTAAATCTTCTTTTTCTTGTCATTAAAGGTAACAAATTTTGTACGAATCAAATTTACGTTATTATTGTCTAGCATTGTTAAAAGATAATGCTAAAATGTATTTATAGCGCCTTATAGTTGTTTATGGAAATTTGGTCCTTGTCTTATAAATGCAAGGTGTCTTTAACATAAAATAATAATGTTACATATATGTTATATAAAATATTATATATTATAATATATTATAAAACTTAGACAAATGTTAAAACCATAAGTATTTCTTTTTAATAATATTTTGGAACAAATTAAAGATACTCTAATATTCTTTAATTGAAATAAAACAATTTCTCTTTTATTTCTAATTGAAAAATTGACTTGAATTTTTAAGAGAAAATAAACTTCTGGATGCATTTTAATTTCTTGAATTATTACGTCTCAGGACCATCATTCTGAACGTTTTTATCACACGACTTCAAGATAAGATACGTATGAAGGATTTGCAAACCTATAATTACATAAAAAATTCTCAAAAATTAAATGCATCCTTTTATTTGATTTTCCAGGCTTATAATTTTATTTTTCAGCAAAAAGTAAACAGTAGATTAAGTTACAAATAATACCCACCATCGACGTGTTATCTTATTGACTGAGCATTATAAAGTGACGTTATCAAAAGCAGACACAATAGAGAACGTGCTGCATCGTTTCTCTGTTATCATTCGTCTCGATACAACTCGTCAGCCGATCGCCATTTAGTCTTGCGATTTACGTCTCTTAGAATCTACTGCCAAAGGTCGTGAGCTGAATTACTATGGTCTCCGTAATGGATTCAAACGCATTGCGAGGTCAATGTCGCCTCTACTATTATTGTCTTTAGATTAGTCTCACAAAATTTCTTAAATACAAACGTTTGTTGAAATGAAAATTAATTGTAAAATATATCGGTATATGCATCGCGTTAATCATACTTGGCGATGATCATTATAAGTACTACTTCTTTTTATGTATTGAATTATTTACAGATTACAAAGAAGAGGAGATCTACTTAAAAATGTTGATATTTATCATTAATGATCTTGATTTGCGTATTATGTTCCATTGTGAAATCGTTAATTGGCTTATCATTAGTAGGTCAGCTTGTACGACTTGGGCTATAGATAGACATTCGAATGGTTTAAATTTGACTAGACGTAGAAATAGATAAATAGATTAATCGACATTTGAGTAACAGTGTGCAAAGCTTCGATTGTGGGCAAATAAAATACAAAATAATGATAAATGTATTTAAAGAACATTTAATTCCAAATTATTTTACTGCATAACCAAGAAGAAAGTTACATGAATTAATGGTATTAATTGTTAAGTATAAGGTGTGTTATGTAATATATGTATTATTAGTTCTATTTATGTAAATTAAATTATTTTTTACATCTGCATACTAAATCGTTCTCTTATTTAAATCGACATTTCATAGTTCAGAATTTCAGATGATACATTTTCTGTATACGTGTTAAATACATTTTGATCTGAATTGTATTGGACTGTTATATTCATCGTAATCGTAACCAAACGCCACAAAACAAATTAACAACATATATAATCATAATTCATAACTTTTACATAGTACTGTTTATAACTAGCAAACTTTTCCCTAATTGTTACTTCTCTTTTTATCAATATATTTTAGTAAACAATCAACAATTGTAACGATTAGGTTCGTAAACAAGATTACGACTGTACCTTGTCTTTTAAATAGTGCTACTGATTTTTACGTCTATATATTATTTGTACATATGTATATAGGGTTATCCAAATGCGACGCCTAGATGTCTGCATATAGTACTCGTACTTACACGTCATCTTTTCAAATGACATAAGCCGTTTTGTTTTAGTAAAGAGCAGTACAATTTTCACTATGCATAGGTATATGTTGCAGCAACGCATTTACATTATTCAAATTTATTATGAAAATGGGCCATTGCCTTCAAGCAAAATTTTGTTTAGCGATCAAGCTCATTTTACAATGGATGGATTCGTTAATAAACAAAATTGGCATATCTAAGGTGATGATAATCCTCGTATTATTCATGAAAAATCTCTACACCTACAAAAAGTCACTATTTGATGTGCATTTTAGACAAATGGAATCATTGGACCATTTTTCTTCGAAGATGATGTTTGAAATACTGTTACTGCGAATGCTGAACGATACCTATCAATGATGAGTGACTTTTTATGGTTAGAATTGAATTATATTAATGCCTCTGATGCCTATTTTTAGCACGACGGTACTACGTGTCACACAACTGGAAAAAAATTTAGTTTTTGCGATTGAAATTTCGTTAACATGTAATTTCACGAAATTCAGATTTTAATTGATCTTCAACATTATGTGATTTAACAACATGAGTATTTTAAAAAGTCAAGTCTATGTTAACAAGTGAGAAACAATTAATGGCTGAAAGAACAACAGTCGAATTGCAATTCGTGAAATATCTTTAATCACATGTCGAAAGGTCACTGAAAATTTCGATAATCGAATTGATGTCTGACATCGTCACATTTCAATGATTTTCTGTTCCAGGCATAATTGTAATAGATCGTATTTTCAATAAAAAAGAAAACAACTTAAAACAATTCCAAATAGTTTGTGTTGTGTTAAAAAGAAACGTGTAGACGTGTAAATTGGATGACCCTATATCATTGTTGCATGATAAAAATGAAACAACAGTAGTAATAATAATAATATCAATTATATGAATATATTATCTTTACTTATTTCATTATTAATTTAAGTATATCTTTATATACCGTTAGGAAGATTAGAAAGTTAATATTTTTCTCATAGAAATTCGTGTTTTTATTTATATGATTATTCACTTGTATATACATATAATATATTTGTAATATCAATTTAAGAATGTAAATTGCATATATATTTTTATGGTAAATTAATTAACTCATTACATGATATTTTACAAATATGATAAGTTCAACATACTTTATAAATAGTAAATTTTTATCAACAGCACATTATATTCTGAGCACGTTGCAATAAGCTAAGGATAAATATTCAAATGAACGGAGTAAAAGTTAGAGAAGATATCACTTATTCAGAAAAAAAGTAACTGTATGTATATAAAACAAAATATTTTCTTCAATTTGATAAAGTATACATTAATAACTTTGATTAATCCCACGAGAAGCAACTGTTAGAAAAAATTCTCTTCAGGAGTCACCCGTTTTACAAAATTATTTTACTTTCTCATGAATAAGTATTTCATAACTCCAAAAATAAACAAGATAATGACTGTTTTTGCTTTTTCTACCAAGCTGTGTAAACGACTGTTGCGCTTCATAATGTTTCAGTTATGAAAACTATATTTTCTTTCAACAAATTGTGTATTTTTTTTATTGTCAATTGTTTATTATTTCAATTGGTAATTACTGACAATAAATAGTATGTACATTAAATTTTAATGAAACACTTATATCGTTATATCAGTTCATTAATTATACACGTGGCGAGGAAATTTATAAAACTAATATAATAATATTTGAAAAGATTTTAACTAGAAAACCAAGTATTTACATTTTCTGTACATTTATTACATACGAACAATAAGAATATTATTTATCTTTCAAAAATTTCTGAATTTCGCTAATTTTCAATTAACTCTACTCTCTATATAAGAGTTCCATAAACTCAATCTAAAGTGAAAAATAAAACTTACCTCGATTGGCGACGAGAACGCTTCTGATTGGTTTGTACTGGACATCGGTGCCGAAACATCTTGTTGCAATTTTGTACACTTGCAGCACAGTTCTATGTTTGACCAAAGCATATCTAGCTCGCGAGGGATGCATTTTTATCGTTGAAGTATAGTAACACCTTTACCAAATCTAACAATTACACTGTGCGTAGATTTTCGACTGATTATAACTAGAACACGTTCGTGTTAAAAAATAGATATTCTCTTTATGTTAAATAACGGACTTGTTACAAAACTAACTCGTTAAATATCTTTTGTAAGGTTGTTGCGATAGTTACTTGTAAATTTTTTGTACTCGTTACAAAAATACTTCCCTTACTTCCTTTCTTCTAGTCATACAATCTCGACACTTTTATTTTTATTCAAACGACACTGTATCGTTTTTCCACTGCACAAATTACCGTACGTTACGTTAAGGTTCGATATATAGAGTAAAACTGCACTTTGTTCCTTATCGGGAGTCCGGCGTGAAATGATTGCCAACTTCCTGAAACAAACATTTTCAAGTTTAATTTTGGTATAATAAACTCTTAGTAGGTTGTTCAATACTGATGTCATATGTTAGATATAATTATCAAACATTTTATCTTAGATATACGATACGATATCTAAACGACGTCTATTATATCCTCAAATTCATAACAAATCATTTTTCGTTTTTTATAGTGTCAATTTGCATAATATTTTATAAAAGAATACTCAAACAGGAAGTTGCATAAATTTATACATTAAATAATATTAGGAATACACGTTTCTCCCTGTTAATAACGGTTTCATAAGAAGATGTAATACATTAAGACTTCAAATGAAGTAGGTCTTGTTACATTTAATTTTAAATTACTAATTAAATTAGGAAAAGTTTCAATGGAAGTTACATAAGTTTAAAGATGACATTATGTCACAATAAAAGTGAAGAACATTTCTAGTACTAACGTTAATTATTAATTATTATGTCATTTACAGCTTACTAGTATTTTTAAAAATATCGTTATAATTTGATTAATTTTTACTTTTTTACTTGATGAGTAGAAAGTATATTAATTACGATGAAATTGAAAGATTCATCTTTTTTTAAATTTATAAGCATTGTATGGACATCCTTAAGTATTCCAATATCACTTATAAATCATTTGATATATGAAACAAATTAATCAATAATAAATCTGACTAATCTATATCAGCATAAATTGAGTTTTAACGAAATATTAATATTAGATACAATTTGAATACACTGTACGATAATTTTCTTAATGAGACGTACAACACTTTGCATTATTTATTTAATAGAACGGTTATAAGTAATTTTTTTAATTCACTTATGTACTATCTCCAATTAAGATAAGATTATGTATAGACCTACTCTGTTTACTTACATTAGCATCGTTTTTATCGTAATAATTGTGCTGTGCTATTTGACAGGAATGCAATTTAGTCAAAGACGAGTTGAGTCTCGATGTGACGTGAGAAAAGTAATCATTTTGCACGTGTTAGGTATAACGAGCTTACAAATTTTGTGTGTGTGTGTGTGTGTGTGTGTGTACATGTATCAATACAATTATTTGGTAAATAGAAAGTAAATCGTTGAAAATTACAAGAATTTAATTTCCATTTAAAACTTGTGACATAAAAATACTTGTATATTATTTACAATATTTTCAAGAACATTATGTATTAGTAATATGATGCACTTCAAATACATACAAGGATCATTTAATTCTATTTAAGTAATAAGATACTGTATTTGAATGAAATATAACATAAAAATATGAACAATTAAATATATAAAGAAAAGAATACATATTTAAAATTAGGGAGTTCACAGGTTAACAGTAGTTGAGATTCTTTACTAATAACCTTTCAAATATTTGCAACTATTCCAACATACTTTTATATATTCTTTTTCCTTACATCAGTTTTCTGTTAAAAGAAAACATTATACAAATAATACGTAATTTTTGTTTTTAAAAATGAATGCATTTTGATACGAAATGTTTGCTAAAAACAATAATCAATAATTTATTTCTCTTTTATTACTTGTTATCATATTGTATATTCAAAACTATAAGATTTCATTTTTAAGCACATTTTTCAAATTATAAGAAATTCGTTTAATTATACCTTAATATTTTTTTTCCCCTCTGCAAATGTTCCTATTTCGTATATGCAAAATAATTACATTCCTTGTATCAATACAAATGAAGAGAATATATAATTAATAAAAATAAAAAACAAAAACAAAAATCAACTTGGGAATTTCGAATATTTTCTATTTGACTATGTAAATATAAAATAAACGTTATAACTGTAATATTGTTAAAGAAAGATACGCTTAGTATTTAACTTTATTTTTTATGCTATTTCCATTCTAAATCGCACGCATCATCGTTACCTTATTATTATTATTGTTTCTAGCTAATTAATAGAAGTAATTGTTTAACTTAACATCAGTGTTCATTCTTTTTTTATTCCTTTCTCTGTGTGAATATCCTTACAAATAAAATTCAACTCAAGAACTTTTACTACGATTAAAAATATTTCTAATATTAACTGTATGTGATTACATAAAAGTTCCCTTTGTGTAAAAATTCAAAAAAAATTTTTAATTTATAGCAACAAATGTTTGTATTCATAATATGACTGTATTTAATTAAAGCGAAGGGAGCAACGTTCAAAGATTGAAAAGATCCAAAATATTTGCTTATACTTTAAGTATAGATATATTTCTCACTACGATGACATTCTTTCACTGATTAACGACATACATTACACAATAAAAACAACATTATGTGAATGACATCTAATCTTGTATTCGTGATAACCATACCGATATAATAACCAATGACGTATCAAAACAATATTGATCTTTAGAATGTTATCATTGTTTTTTGAAAGAGCGCTCGTACTGTTTAATAAAAATGTGTGTGGCAAAAATTTTACCCAAACATCGTTACGATAATAATTTTAAACGTTCTTTAGAAAAAGATTCACAACATTCTTCTTCTGTAAGTATTCTAAAACCACAGCTAAGAAAGAAAATAAATTTTGATCGTCACTGTGTCAAACACAAGGCAGACAATAAATATGGTACAGATGTAATATGCATGAATAATAAAAAAAGTCTACTTTTTAACAAGCATATTAGGAAAAGAACTGCTTTTATCTAATATTGATAAATTCTTTTAATCGCTTATAAATTAATACCTATAAACAGTCTCAATAAGAATTAATGCGAATATATCAAAATATGAAAATTAATCAAGATTCTTCAATAACACAACTGTAAATCTAAACAAAAAACAGTATGAAAGACTTACCTATTTAATTTGAAAAGAAAATCAAATTTCTCAAAAGATGTATTTAAAAATATGTTAAAGATTTTTCATGTGCGATAAAACAACATAACGATACGAAGAAAGTCATTACGTATTACTATTTATTTAAATTTTCAAATTATATTTTCATCTGAAGTCTCTCTCGATTTAACTATATATATTAAGAATATCAAAACGATTTAATAGTTTATAATTATAATAGTTATAAGCAAATTACTTTCACGGCCTACCACACGAAGTTCCGATTTGTTCCATGTTCTGTGCAGCTTTATTCCAGTTTAGGAAATTATGTGACTCACTGTGTGATTTCATTGTAATTGAAACATGGAATAAATCAGAACTTAAACACCGCGACTATAATTAAAACAGGGCGTGATAGGGAAACAGTTTCCGTTAGTCACGAAAATATTTTCAGTTCGAAGCAAAGATTTTGATTTGCAAAATAAGCACGTTGACGAAACCGATTCAAATGGGAGGCTATTTGTCTCCCGACCTTCGACAGCGTACTTTGAATCCGTGAATCGTTTCAGCCATCAATATTCTTACGATAGACGCCTCTTATAAATAAATAAAGTCCGGTTAAAGTCCCCCTCCTCCCAGAATATATTGTATCGTCACGAGTGTGACGATGTTTACTGAATGAATTAAATTGAAATCACGAATGGTGTAGATTTAAATCTTTCCAATGATACATCATTAATAGCGAATCTACCGACGTTTGAAATTTCTCTGTTCAAATTAAATTTAGTCTTAAGTGTAGTTTTAACGATTTTCTCTATTTTATTACAGAACCGGTGTAACATTTGTCAACGATGAAATCGACGATGTAGGTACTGTTAGATTAAAATTATATATCTGTTACTAGGTAATGTAAATTTCAATATAATCTAATAGTTTTAGCATAGGTAACTTGATTTTTTATCTGCCACGCCAAAATAAAGTAAATCGAAAGAAATTCTGTTCAAAAGTTTTGCAATTATAAAACTATTACTGTTTCTGCTGATATCAATAAGAAAAAACAAAAAACGTATTATACAACGTCAAATCATAAAGATTAATGCACCGTACGCTGAAAATTCTCTGAATATTTATATTTTCATATTTAGTTTTAATATTTTACAATAATAAGGAAATGCGAAATTATTGAAAATATAAGTACGCATTTTTCTTGTTATTATGAAACATTACAACTAGAAAATATCTTTGAAGAAATAGCAAAAACTTTATTGTTAACATGCGTTTCATTAAAAACTGTTTAATATAATACCTTTAATACTTAAAAATTGTACAATTTATCATGCAATCCCCTTCCAAGGCCCTCTTTAGATTTCCTGAATTAACAACTAATTTCCGTGCACCAATTTCAACGTGAGAGCAACCGCAATTGCATGATATTCAGATCTGCAACACCTTGAAATTGATATTGAATAGAGTGCTCTATTTATGATAATATAATAGTTTCATTCAGTTTTGACTTCTTAGCTTACATTATGTTAGGATTTTGAGAATGAAACAGCATAAAACGAAAATAAGGAAAACATATGGTATGCGCACTATACATTTTTATTTTGAACCTTTCACAATTCGTGGAACTGATAAGTATGCTCTGCACCGTATGAACATAATATATTCACCGACTGCCCATTTGCTGCAACCTTTAAAAGTCCACGGGAGTGGTTCAGTAAGTAAACAGACAAAAGTATATATTAGGACATAAAAATTCATTCATTTTTCCTATTAATTAAAATATTTATTTTAATTATTAAAGGTATTTGATACTCTTCTTGAATCAAAATGCTTTTCCTAGCTACCTGTGACCTTGTATTGCTTTCTGAATAAAAATTGAATATTTCGAGGAACCATTCACTTATTTTTTCAAGCTTCAACGTTTTTAATTTAATTTTCGACATCTTCTACACTTCTGAGACATATACCAGGTAGAGAAAGTTACACAAATTGAAACTGAAGTTAGAAAATGTATGATCTAGACTCTAGATTCTAAATTATAATCGTATTCAAGAAAAAATTGTGTCTCCATGTATATTTATTTTGGTGTTGATAATGTTTTTTAGTCTTTATTCTCCATCAAAAAGTAGGATTTCATGATTAATGATTGTTCACATTTTAAACGCAATAAATAATATTAGACGATATAACGAATAAACTACGTATCTTTGCATCGATCTAATAAAAGAAGGATCTGTGTTTGCATCGTCATATTAAGAAGAATTATATATTACTTTAAATTGATTAAATAGCTCTATGAAATTTGTATGTTACGTACATAAATCAGCGCTAATTAATTTTGTAAATATAGACATTCTGTTGTCAAGTTGAAGGTCAAGTTTTATCGAAATTTTTCAGAGAATATATGCTTAGCACGATATGAATCGTGTGAGTAATTTGAGATTTTACACATTTGTAGATATTTTACTACGAAAGAAAACCCACCAAAATGTCAACGAAAACCCTGAAAAAGTATTAATACCAAAAATACTTTTGTGGTATTGTCGAATCACACGGATTAATGCTTTAAACGTGAAACTTGGAATAGTTCTCGTAATTATTTGCAATACACCCAGCTTGTTAGGCTTTTTAATTAATAATAATATGTAGTTTCATTGTAATGCGGCTCATTCAATGTAGGAGACGATTCAGACATGAAAGAAATTCTTCAATTTTCATGAAAAATATAATCTCACATCCTTCAATAAAAAAAGCGAAAAATAAAAAATTGAATATATACCACTTTTCGTCATAATCGATGCAACTTAAATTTCTAAATATTGTAACGTGACGTAGAAATCAAATATAAATTTTATTCCAGCATTCGGAGAAAGGGAAAATTGAAATTGATACTAGTACATCAAAATAATGGAAATGCAAGTAAATTGTTACTTTTCAAATTATTTAGAGAAATTATTTGTAAATAAGTAACCAGATAATAAAAAATAATCGCATAAGATATATATTATTGGTTAATCGTTTTTCATATCGATACATTCGTGCAAATCTTTATTAACTCTAATCTTGAAAAAAAAAGGAAGTACTATAAATATAACAGCAAATTGTAACGAGCAAGAAAAAAAGTAAAAAGTAAAGATAAGACCACATTAACACATACTTCACGGTATGACTTTCATAATAGGGTAATTGAATTTTTTGTAAAATCTAAGATTGAAAATTTCTAAGCAAAGTGTTGGGCAATTTCCATTTCGAAATTCACTTTTGAATAGAAAAGTCTCAAGGAAATTTAAGTTTGTTTCTAAAGTGTTACGTACATATCTATATAAGATTATAACGCGATATTTATTTACAAATTGCTCTTCGTCTTTTCCTATTCTAAAAATTCAGCAAGCTGATAAGGATGACAAAATCTTGCTTTATAATTTCTGAGGTTGATGCCACTTAATGGCAGCAATGACTTATATCGTTTATTTTATAGAACGCTTTTCTTACGTAACGCGTAGACTATGAACCTCGTGTGAGACAGTAATTTGCAATTGTATTGCATTCCAATACACATAAATCCGTGTGCTTTTTGCATGAAAAAGAAACGTCAACGTTCTGCTTGAAAACAAGTATGATTACTTTTAGTATTATATTTTTATATTTATACACAATATTTTACTGTATTTCCTTATATTAACGTGTAATAAATTTATATTTTCATTTTACATAATTCGTATTATTATGACTGCAAATATTACATTCCATGCTTCGTTTTAATGTTTCCTTCCGTATTTTTTCCGACTTTGAAACAAATGTTTCATCTTACTATTTTACAGTGCTTTACACAACAAAGGTAATAAGGGGATTGAGATTATGTATTAGATACATTTAATACAAAATTATACATAATAAACTTACTATTTATATATTAATGAAAATATCTCTTTAACGCATATTGAGAATTATTTTTTGATGGATTTTATTCTTTTCTAGTATAGTTAATAAAAAATTAATTACTGCATAATTCTTAATTTTAATGAGTATGGACTATAAGTAATAATTGTAAAACAAAATTTTATAAATATGATAAATATGATATTTATAAAGTAAAATATTTCTCTTTTTGAATATTATGAACATAACAATGAAATTGATACTTAAAATAAAAATTATCTGAATTTGTAAATTTGTCAATAACGTGTGTAGGTTAAGTATGCAATTGTTATAAAAAATGCTTATCTCATGTATTATTTTTACATTTTTATTCCATTAGTGTTAAAACAATTGCATATAATCTTGCAAATATCTTATTCATACATTTCATTTCTCGTCTAACACAAAGTAAAATCTTTTAACGAAAAAAATATCGACAATGTTATTAATTTCCTAAAAAAGTTTGAAAAAATTCTTCGGTTGTACTAAATAATAGAAGATTTTATTTTCAAACTAAACCACGATGTTTAATTCACCGATTAACACACTGTACACACATTAAATATAATGTTACAAGTGTCTAGGCAAACTGCCGAATATTTGATTCAAATAGAAAAATATGTATGTACGTGCGCGTTCAAATTTAGATGGAGTCATTACTTACGTGTGCATATATACGTACAATATGTGTAAAATACATTGTATTAAAAACGTCCCATGGATCCTTGTATTTTTTATATATGAAACGCTAAAATTTCTATCCCTGATACATAACGCGATAAGTATACAATTATTTGACCAATTATACTCTGTACATTCAAAATATAATTAAAAAGGTTGTGTAAAAGGAAATTCATATATTATCTTTTGGAAGCAATTGTATTGTAGAAAGTTAATCTTCTTTAGGAATCGAATTTTCTATTACTTGCGATATTTTATAATAATATATTAATATTTTTGATGCATTGAAAAAGAGACTTTTAATATTGTTAACAGATAGTTCCGTATTTCAAAATTGAAATTATTTTTACTGCTTTGTACATTAGATTTCTAGATTATACTGATGTTTAAAATCAGTTGATTAATAACAAAACATAATAAAAGTAGCAATGAAGCATTCAATATTAAACAATTATTATAAATGTTTAAAAAGTTGTAACCTTTGTAGGCAGTTTATAAGTCCTACGTTATTATGAATCACATTCGATAATACTAAAATAGAGTCTTAAACAACTGCCAACATTTAACACAGGCAGTTGCGTTATAAGATTAAGGTCTCTACTTTGCCAAGAAAATCGAAAGGAGTGAAGGATGAACTATGTCATTGACTCGAACGAAAATATACTATTCATACAATCACAATTGGATGTATCATACAAAATAACTTTTATAGTTAGATAACATAAAAGCAAATAAGTATAAATCTGTAATATTTATGAAATTTTCAAAGAGCCATTTGATCAATGTAAAAATACCATCATTATATATGGCAATCTGACAATAACAGCAAACATTTGATCAAAACTTCGTGAATAGATTATACAATTATACAATTGTATAGAATTGATGAAATATATCCTGTTTATTTTTATATTAGATGTTGTAGCATAGCGGTAATATGTTTGAAAATATTGATCATATTAAAGAAATGTGTTTTCTAATTTGCTTTTCCCTGTAGGAAAATATCAAGAAAGTTTCATAATCATCGTTTATTTTTTAAACAAGACTGCATGCTTTTTTAATCAATCAACGCATCATTGAAGAAAAGGGTTAATAGTAAGATATTGAGTTTCTCTTAGATGGCAAAATGTTTGATCATCTTTGTTTTTTTCAACGTTTTTGTTTTAATAGTTCTTTTCAGAACGTATTGTGAGAGGTGCACGTGTGCGAACAATGTCCATATTTCACATCAATATTAATGATATTGTTGCGTAAAATAAAATTTTAATAAGTATGAGCATACAATCTTTTGTAACCATTCAATCCCTGATAAACATAATGTTGTGTTGGACTCATTAAATTAATATACAGAGTGTTTTCAAACTGGTGATACAAGCAGCAAGAGGGTGACTATGTGGAAAAATAAGTTTAAAAAAAGAATAACATTCTTTCGTATGGGGCTTCATTTACAAATAAGTCAGTATTAACCCTTTGCGCTCCGAGTAAATTTTCTCATATGATCGATTTATCAACTTTAACACACTTCTGCGACGAAACTTTGGAAAACGAAAAAGTGTCACTTTGGGGGAAAAAATTGTACACCTTCGTGAATTTATTTATCTTTGTCTATTTGTTCAATTTGCTTCGTTTAAATGTAAATAAAATTTTAACGGATTTATGGTGTATGTTATTAATGTCTCCATAGAGGCACCATAGGAGCGCAAAGGGTTAAAGCGTGTAAGTATACCCGAGTATACAAGTATCATTGTGTCGCTTGTGTTGCTGTTTTGTTTTGTTACATTAGGTAATACTAAGAGATGAACATTGAAAATGAAACATATCTTGGCCATCACGATCTCCGGATTTGACACCAATAGATTTTTACTTATGAAGCCATGGAAAGTCCCTTATCTATCAGGAGGAAAATACGAGTAGGGAATAGCTTAAAAAGAACATATAATACTTTTTGCATTCGAACACTTCAAAAGAGAAAATACGTTGGTAAAAATTATGTATAAAATTTAATAATTATGAAATTAAAATTTAAAATTAGGTATAAATTATAAAATTAATAATTATGTTGGTAAAAAAAAATGGGAGTCACTTCCAACATTTTGTAAATTAATACAAAAAAAATTCTTGACGAAGAAATAATTTCATTTCAATGTTCACCCCTTAATATTACCTAATGTAATGAATCAGAATAGCAACATGAGCAACACAATAATATTTGTATGCCATAGACGTGAGATTATGTTAGAGTGTATGTGTACTCGGTATATTTTCAACACTAATTTATTCGGAAATGAAGCCAGATAAGAACAAATGTTATTCTTTTATTCCAACTGATTTTTGCATGTAATGTTACATTCTTGCCGCTTGGTATCACCAATTCAGAAACACCCTGTATGTTATAGATGTGTTTAAACAAGAATGAAACAATTCACTTTAGATTTAGGCTCATTCAGTTCCAAATATCGATACATTCCTATCGTATGTGGTATCAAAATTCTGATTATTTCATAATAATTAAATTACGTATTCGAATGAAATAGCAAAAAGAAACTACATTCTTTTAACGTAAATAAGAATTTATCCGCACGTTTGTCTTACAGAAATTACTTTCCTTGTATTTTCAATAAAAATTCTTCGTGTGTAAAGTTACAAATAACGAGCAACCTTGTATTATAATATAAATCAAAATAGTTCCTTACTTTTATGCATTTTTATAATTTTTGAAGAATTATTTACAAATTGCCTAGCATACGCGAGAATATTGAATAAACATAAATTGATTTTACTATTGCACTTCATTAATATTTATACCGTTGACTTTTTTCTGAGCAGGAAAAACTTAAACAGTTTTTAGTTCGCCATTTCTGTAAAAATATAGTAGCTTTTTCGCATTGTAAAAAAAAGAAAAGATTATATTATACATGCGTATCTATAATTATATGTACACGCCATTATTACATAACATACCTAATTCGCGTCTTTTATGACTTATATTAGTAACATCTACTAAACTTTAAAAACTGTATTATTTAAAAAGAAATGACGATAGTTTTGTTATTACAGTGTTATAACAGTGTGTCCCAAATTTAAAGGAAATAACATTGCAGAAAACGTAAACTACTTTTATTAAATTTTTTTTAAATACTTAAAAATCTCCAATTATTTACATATATTCATTGCTGCGATGACTGTGCACAACCTACGACTAAGTATGTGTTTATTGGTCAATGACCATTCAATAAGACGCTGATTTAATGATCACTGAACACATTATATTGAAATCTAAAAGGCATTTTCGATTTATCTTTGTTATCTATTATAACAGGATTTCAAATATATATTTCTCTTTCCTTTACATTTTTTACTCATGTTATTATCATTCTATTTTTCTTATACCTTCTTCTTTCTTCCATAATCAAGTCTCGTTCACCAAGTTTGAAGGAAACTTACTTAAAATATTACACTGCAAACACACTGCACTGCTCTCATGAAGATTAAAATAATCTTACAAATTTTTTGATTGATTAATAAGAATGAGATAATTAAAAGTACAAAATATATAGGATAATAAAATGTAATACTTTATTTTCGCTTACACTAACAATGTACACAGAATTTAAACAAATAGCTATTTGATGCAATATTTACAGTTTTGTTTGTTTCATCAGAAATAAGTAAAATGACAAATGAATAGTAGAAAATTGTATAAAGTGCAGGCTGTTGTCAAACGAAGTCAACAGATAATGATTTTATTATAAAATCCTTTCCCTATTTTAACAATTACTTCAGGAAAACAAAATAAGGCCGCTCGAACTACAAACGAAATGAACTACAGAAACTTAAATCAAGTCACTCAAAGAGAAAAGGAGCAGATAAAAACAATGCGATAAAGGGTTATCGCTGCGAAAGATTACAGAGAATTGCGAAGTCAGTTACAGAATAAGGAAAATCTATTAAGGTGTATATATTAACAATCTAAATAAATGATAATTTACAATTTCTTTGCGATTAAAAAGTGTATAAAATTAGACGAAGAATTCGATACGAGTATTTAAAAACTTGGCAAATCTATAATTTAGAAATCGAAACAGAAACAAGAAATAAACCATTTGTTACTGAATAAAGAAACTGATAAATATTACGGAAATAACAACTCACAACTGGAAAAGAGTCTGTTGAAACAAAATGAAATAAATAAAAATTCATTTCAGTATTGAAATTTCTCAAGGAAAAGGAATTATATATTTAAGTAAATAATGAAGTACAGAGGCGTACCCCACCACTTATTAAAAGTGTTTGTCGTGCAAGAATGTTGATGAAATGATATCACTAAAGTGAAAAGAACTATGGTCAGCAATTGTTTAATTTAGATCTCGTTAAATTCGAATATTTCAGTGCGACTCTTTTCTCCGAATCATCGATACGATTAAGCAATAACAAGTGAAGTCGATTCTTAAAGTACCTCAAGATTAGTATTTTTGCATGATTTATGGAAAAATATGCAAGCAATCTCAAGCAACCTAGAAACCTACGAACTGAAGGAACCTTTGTGCATTTGTCTGTTACGCAACTGCAAAATTATCTTTCGAACCGCTCACCTCTGAATTACGCTGCAAATGATAATTTCGTTTATTTCAAATTTTGCTTATTCACATGGATTCCACTTTATAGGTTTAATACACTTCAGAAATAAAAATATGAATATTATAAATTTTAAAAAGTATGTAAATCTGTTAATTACGATTTTGAAGAAAATTCGCTTTATGATGGAGTACTAAATGTCATAGAAATTTATGTTTAAACCGTTGACTTTTTATAATAAACCTTGAAAGACGTCATTAAGTTATTTGAAGAATATAAAAAAATAAAGGAGTGTGGTGGGAATTACCTACCATTCAGAAATCTAGAATAATGCTTTGTTTTAAACAATTTTATTTGATGCTAGACTCTACTTTCAGTCAAGTAAATTAGTGCGGAACGATTCGCTTTAATTAATCCAGCGCTTAGTTAATGCACACGAGTGAGCATTTTTGAAGTTTATGTTGCAAATGTGTAAAAAAAGTAGAATGTTGTAAGTTTTACTTTGATTTATTATGATATAAGTAATACAATTTTGTTGTAATTATTTATTAAAATATTATAGCGAATATCAGATGTAGAAATGAATTATTTCTGACTTTTTGTATACAATCAAAGTTTCGTTTAAGAAGAATGAAAATAGATGGATCATTGAAATAATTTCGATTATTGTTAATAACCTTTTATCATTCTTTTGACAGTTAGCAAATACCATCGCGAATATTTGGATTGAATAGCTGTACTGATAATGTGAAGTTACAAAGAATTTATTTCTAAACCTAATAAAAACTTTGTTATAATAATAAAAAAAATATATATATAATTTTGTTTTTCCCATTATTATGAAGGTAAAACTGATCTCAATTATTTCAAAGACAGGATAATCCTAGTTAAAGCTCGATTTTCTTTGTTTCTAATATTTTTTTCAAAAGGTTAGCTGTTTATATTTAGTATTTTGTCATAGAGAACAAAAAAATTATTTTGGGTATTGAAAAAAAATTAAGGTAAATCTGAAAACACAGACTTGTTTTCCTATACTTTCTTTTAATGGCTGCAATTCCCTCGCTCTTCCTTATAGGTAACATAAAAACTTTGAAATATTCGATATACATATGTATAATGTTTAAAATATCGTAAATCAACCCATCTATACATAGATTTCATTCTACTTAATGCTGCTTAACAGAAGCGTAATATTTAATTAATTTTTGAAAGAGGGGAAGCCATAACTGCTGATAACTTACATATTATATAATGGTACATTGTGAAACGTAGTAATCAGCAGTTATACACATATACAGTATCCCGTAGCTTCGTAGAATCGCTATGGTAGCGAATTTTGCACATGAAAACAATAACAAAAAAAGTTCATATAAACATTTGCCCTATTTAATCTTATTTTCGAGTTATAGCGGACTTGATTTTTAACAAATCTTTTTTAACTCTTTTACCATGAGTATTGTCGTCTTTTATACCATGTATCTTTTCTCCTCGGCCACTTTCTTTATATACTTTTTTTTTTTTCAATAAATTACTATTTGTGAGGTTATTTGAAACCCATCGTGTACAAAATAGCCGTTGACAGTGTCGAAATTCTTTGGAAAAGAATGAAATAAAACTTTCAGAATATTCGAATAGTACCTGGGGAAATGGAGAAGATGAGACAGTCAATGGTAAAACGTTTCTCCAAACTTGTGCTCAGATGCAAGATCATTTTAACACTAGATTTACGGGCTTTTCTTGTGTGAACCAGAAACTGAATCTTTCCTTCCAGAAATCGATTTGTTAGAGACAACATAACTGTATATTACTAACATATTTACAAATTCGGATATATTTTCGTATCATTCCATAAATAAAAGTAAGAAAAAGTTGCTAGGAAATAATAACAATCGTTTTTGTAATTTCTCTCGTGAAATCTCAAATCCGTCAAATTGACGTGTCCCGTAAATCTAGTGTAAAACACCTCTTATGCATATAAGCAGATACAGTGTAAGAAGACTTAAGGAAGAAACTCGTTATAACTGAAAACTAAGATCTAACAGGGCATATGTTTATATGAACTTCTCTTATTATTTTCATAATCCACCGAGACTAGGGGATGTCCTACAGGCTGCATTACAAATCAGTTCCCATAATTTTTTTGCTACTTTCTATTATCTGACAAAAAGAATGTGGAAAAAACATAGTCAATATTCAATTTGGCAAAAAGTTGCAGCTTTAGAAATAGCCAAAAATGTTTCATTTCAATAAAAATTAAGGTGATCATAATTCTTTTTAAATGGAAATATATATTTTTAAGTTCATAATGCAATAGAACTGCAGTAACTCGAAAAGCTCTATGAGATCAAAATTTTGTTTATTCTATTCTGCTGCACTATGAAAACCTTTGTACATCGAAATATAAACTTCCTACAACTTGAATTATTTTCTCCACGTTGAAATGCGTTTAGTAACAGGTAATAGCCTAAATACAACGCAAATTGCCATTTATTTTTTATTACCAATTTATCTTTCCTTTATATTTATACGCTTGCATTGGTGTTTACGTTGACGCGTTTCTGCTTTAAGATTTCACAATGCTGTTTCCTTGCAATAAGGTTTTTTGTCAACTGTTTACATTATTTGTGAGCGTTACTTCAATTCTCCATAAAGTGTCGAAGTGAAAGGATTTTTCGAAAATAATTAACAGTAAAATTTGCAAATTACTGTGAAATTTTGACGAGTAGGAAAGTAAGTTGACGCAGAACAATCTCTTTATAGTTATTAATTTAGAGGATTCTTTTTTTAAATAAACACAAGATTGAAACGAAGTACGTATATAATATTAGGTTGGTGCATATAAAATGCATTTTTATTACACGCAAACGTTTGTCTCGTTGCTTGTGTTATGTTTTTGTTGATAACACAACATCTGTTGAAGCTTTATTGTCTATCATCGAGGTAATATTTTGCCAAAAAAAGTTTTTTCAAAACCGTTTCTCTTTAGCATTTATTTTGAGTATTCTACAAGTGTGGATTCTGCTGATTTTTCTACAACTCTGATATACGAATTTAAATTTAGCAATGATGCTGCGAAAGCCACATGGAATATAAAGCAAGTGTTTGAGGAGAACACTATTAATGAGAGAAAAGTACAACGTTGGTTTAAGAAATTTCGTTTTGGAGATTTTTCTCTTCGAAATGAACGACGTGGAAGACCCGAGACATTTGTATATAATAATGTTTTGAAGTCATTGGTGGAAACAAATCTACGTTTGTCATCAACAGTACTTACTATTAGAATGATAGTTGACTGGCGACACCTTTCTGCAATTTATCATAGTTAAAAAGATGAACAAAAAAGTGTCGCATGAATTAAGCGAACGGAATAAACTGAATCTGCTGAATGTTTGTTCAGCGCTACTAATCTGATCTCCGAGAGCCACTTTTCAATCGAATTATCACTTGTGATGAGAAATGGGTTTTTCATGACAATCGGGAGAGATCTGCTCAATGACTTGATAAACTCGAGACACCTAATCATACACTGAAGCCATCGTTTCACCCACGGAAAATTTTATTGACTGTTTGGTGGAATGTAAATGGATTCATTATTAATTTCTAAAAAGTGGGGAGACCATCACAGCCGAAAAATACTGCCAATATATCGATGAAATGCATAAAAAGTTAAAAATTCTACAGCCGTCTCTCATTAATTGACATGGGCCTATACTTCTTCCTGACAACGTTTGATCGCATACATCACAAAAATAATTATAAAATTGAATGTATCAAAGAACGAATTTTTGCAACATTCGTCCTATTCACTCGACTTATCCACAACAGATTTTCCCTTATTTAAATATCTCGAATTCTTTTTACGCAATAAACACTTTCAATACGAAGACAGTCTTAAAACTGCCATAACAGCGTTGACTGATTCCAAAGATAACAACTTCTTTAAGAAAGGCATTCATGCACTAAAAATCTCGTTGAAAAAAGTGTAGTAAAGCAAATGGATCATATTTTGATCAAATAAACCTATTTTGAAAAGAGATATGGACTTTTTAATATTCATTTAAAAATCCGACATTTAAAATACACCAACCTAATACTGTGCTTACTCAGCGTTACTTTAGTACTGAGAGTCATACTAAATCGTACGACTATCGAAGAATATAACAAAATATCTGAAATTTTGTAACCATGGAGGTAACAGACTATGCTCTGCTCAATTTAAGTTATAAATTAAAGCGAAATCTTTATGGACAACTATAGTCGTCGTTAATATATAAATGGTTAACCCTATAAAAATGGAATGTACTCTAGGAATATGAAAGAAACACTGATTTTCAGGAAATGTGGTGGACCTATGCAATGGCTTCGTTCACCCGACTTGAATCCGTAAGATTTTTATTATCGGGAACATTTAAAAAGTAAAGTATGTAATATTAACCTAACCTAACCTAACCTAACCTAACCTAACCACTGATTTCATTGAATGAACTGAAACAGCGTATTGATAATTTCTGCTAAGTAATAAAAGAAATACCGAATATCTTTCAATGTGTGCGTGGTGCATTTACGAAGAAATGTGTAAAAGTGTGTATCGAAATGAATGACGAACATATCGAACATATGCTGTAAAAGATAACATATTACAATTAATGACAAAAACGTTTCGTAACTCCAAAACTAATGGTTTTTAGACCCGTGTTTATTAAGACTTTTTGCTTGTTTTGATGAGTACTACAAGCTTCCGAAGTTTGGCAACAACTTCTATAAAAATCCTGCATATAAACACAGTATAATTTCGGTAACTCGAATTTCTGTAACTTGAGAACCTCCATAAGATCAGAATTTTGTTAATTTCCTTTCGTTTCGCTGTAAAGTCTCTGTAAATCGAAATATAAACTGCCTATAATTCGAAATATTATCTCCACGTTTAATGGTGCGTTATTTTAGCTCTGCAACTCGAATTCAAAGAAACTCTACCTAACCTCTGCAAGTCGAAGTTTACCTCTATAAATTAAAATTTTACTCGAGCCTCTAAAACTCGAAGTACCGTGTCCCCATTCCTCGTATGGAAACTAATCACTTTTTATCGTGCCCCTACCCCTCACACGCGTATCGATTGTTTTTTGCTAGTCAAGACAAAAGAGTATCATTTCTCCTGTTAGTTTTATTACGCACCTTTGCTTTTTTTAGTTTCTTCTTTTTGATTGTAAGGCACAGTTGAAAGTGCTATTGATTTACACTACAATAGCGCATTAACACAAAGTTCATTATTAGAGTTTTTTAATTGTATGATTACACATATTAATTATAGATGTTTTTTAATATTGCATAATAGCTTAGATATAACACAAACTGCTATTTATTTTTTATTTGAAATTATACTTTTATATGGTTATTTTCAAATATATGTATGTATATTTGAATTACTGTTTGAGATCAAATAAGTGGAAGAATTTTATCAATTTTGTGGCAAATTGTGTTTAGATATTATTTCTATTGAATTTACTTATGAGAAGAATAAAACCTAACCTAACCAGATTTTTTTTAACAAAAAGTACTACTTTTAGTCGCAAATACAATTTGTATAGGACATTGATATACTCAAACCCGATTTTAAATATTAGATTACTTTCTGCACATTTCAAAGATTTTTCCCGTGAGTTTAAATAACATTGTAAGAGTAATATTCAAGATATTTAACGTTACAAGAATTTCCAAGAGGAAATACTACAGTTAAAGCGAGACAGAATATTCATAGAATACATGCTACTAAAGTTTCAGATTTTGAACGGTATTTGAGTTGGCTTAGAAATTTAAAAGTGGAAAATTGAATATTGCTAATAAACGTTGTCCTGAACAATCTATTAAATTAGAAAATGCCGATACTGTTGTAATACTGGGAACCAATTCAAAACTTACTACGTGAGAAATCGCAAATGAACTTGAGGTCCCTCGTTCATTTCTCTCTTATAAATGATTATAAACAAGTGATGAGAGTATTAAATAAATGAGATATGAGAAATATAAACAAAAAGTTTCCAGATTACGCTCTAACTTTGCAAGCTATAAATATTTTTCAAAATCAGGTCGCTTGTTGTAGGTTGTCATTAATTTGTTTTAACTGATTGTAACACAAGAATACAGTTTTGTTTTGTAGCTTCTCATTTTTCTGAAAGTAGGATTATTGTAGAATATTCCACATTCATTTATGTATGTATACAGGTAGCCCTCCTACAACACGGCATCCTATAACACGGTTTCGCTCTAACACGATAAGAAAATTGCAAAAACCTTTGTACAACACTGTACTTCTACAGCCGCGGCGAGGCCTGCCGTCTTAAAGATACAATGTTGCGAAAAGTATTTCTTTTCAGTTGCGTGGTCTGAAAACAAAAGTGTCTCACGCTGCTGGTCTGCGTCGAGCCATGGTGTGTTGAAGAATAACTTTTTCGTCTTTAAAATATTAAGTTTCAGTCCCAAGCCATGTCCGATAAAGATAAAAAAACAACGTTTAAGAGGAAATTTATTTCTTTAGAAGTAAAGATACAAATCTTGAATCGTTTTTTAAAAGGAGAAAAAGCATCTCACATTGGTAAAAGTCTTAATTTGAATGAAGCAACAGTCCGGACTATTAAGAAAAATGAAAAAGAAAGAAGTGCAGTTACTGCAGGATCTTCGACACCCGAAAAAACGTTCTCGGTTGATTATACTGAGCAGTGACGTCGAAGAAATTTATTAAATTAAAGTTGCGTTAAATTAAAATAATATTTTTTGTTTTGTGTTGTACATACATTTATATTTTTAATAAAAATTAACTTGTTTATGTAGAATTAAAAAAAAAAATTTGTTTTTAATAAGTTTTCGGAATGTAACCCCCCTGTTGTACTGGTTCTGGGTCTCATACAACACGGTTTCACACAACACGGCATTTTCTAGGAACCTATCTACCGTGTTGTAGGAAGGTTACCTATATATTGTATTAATTATAAAAGTTAAATTAATATTTATAAATAAATTAATCATGCTTCTTAAATCGTGCCCGTACGTGCATTTCACTTAAGAGGGTATTATAATTTATACTATTAAAAATGAATGGTTTTGTTTTGTCTGTAATAAGACACACACAAAAGACAAAATCCAGTATGTGAAATGCAAAGTATGGATTCATAAAACTTGTAAAGAAGTATTAAAAAAAAAAAGCAAAAATTTATTACTATTGCAATTGTTAATTGTAAGTGTGTTATTCAATTATTATTACTTTAAGTTCAACATTTTCTTTTTTATTTATTATCGATAAAATATGATTTAATGTGATATATGAATTAATATTAATCTAAATATGTTTTTTTTTTAAACATTATGCATTAATAAACGACTCCCTTAGTCATCCATATTTTTATTATTATTTACATTCGTAAATTTACTTCAATTTTAGAGGGATTACGATTTAAGGAATTATTTAAACTGCACCATTTACACGATGTCACTCAAAAGCTCATAACAAATCAATCTGTCCTTGAAAAAAGGTTAAGTATGTAATATTAAGTGTCAAATAAATCAAACAATTGAGTGTCAAATAGAAGTTAAAGCGTAAAATAGCTTAAGTGGTACTGGATTTCGGCAACTCTTCCTTACTTCATTTCAAATTATTCTATTGGAATAGAATGGTAAATTTTAAAAAATCCAAGAAAAACATTTAATTTTTGCATAACAAGAAGGCAATTATTTCTTGGTAGTGGAATGTTTGATTCCCTGTTGCAGTAGTTACAGAAACAAAATTTTGGATGTTCCCTATTAAGGAACTGTAAAATTGTCCGTCTTCACAGCATATGAGAATAATTTAATAAAACTGTCCAACAAATTTTTGACCTTCAGAAAAATCTACACTATCTATTGAGTGATCTCTATGGAGTTTCTCATCCTAAACATGAACTCGAAAGCAGAATTTCTTTATCACTCTCAGGTTTTGAAAAATATGGGTTTTTGTAAAAATACAAAGCAAAAGATGAAACGAAATATACAAATACGAAGTAATAAAACAGTGTACATTTATGAACAATATGTACTTCAAGTTGTGTAGTGATTGCATAACCACGAATGTAGTACAAGCCATTGTTATAGAAAGTGTCTCCAAGGTTTTGTAGATCATAAAATTACCTATAAAAAGTATACTAAAAGAAGCTGCATGAAGGTAGATATTCTTAAAAATTTTTATAAACCTTGGGTTTTTTGTAAAATTTTGGGTAATGAATTTAAAACATATTCCATAGAATATTTCCTTCTAATATACAATTTTTTATAAACAATTGACGTTGAATTCAGAAAATTTGATCATTAGTTAATAGCTAGTGATTGGTTTTCTTTTATTTATACTTTAAATTGAAAGTTTATTTAATAAAGTTATTTTATTTAATAATGTATTGCAATTAATCTATGTAATCTTTACTTACAAAATATATAAATAGTAATTTTAAAAAGTGTATAATAATAAATGTAATAAACGCAAATGTACAAAATACGAATGAAAAACGTGTTTTCTTGGAAAACCATTAGTTTAATTACCATCATTTCTCGACTACCGCTAAAGCAAATATTTATAGACTTAATTTCGATTGTGTATAAGGAATAGAAATAAAATTTCAACAGAATATCATTATGTGACTCTCAGATACATTCTATTAGATTTCATCGGAATATTCGGAAGACTAAGTGCGGAATTTTCTTGTTAGATTATAAAAATATTTCAAAAGCAACAGGTCATTATGTTGAACACATTCCTTAGATTGATAAAGATTAAGCAGAAAAAGGAAAAGAATGAAAACTTGATCATAAGTTATTTTCAGCAACGCTCTAGTATTAATAATATAGTAATTCTATAACTCAAAGGTCAACACATGATACATATGTACATATGTAGATAAATTTGTCTTTTTATCAATTACAAACGTCTAGTAATGAATTTCATTTACGAAAATGTGTAATACAATAAAACCTAGAGAAAAACTTCTTTTACTTACATTATCAGCAATGAAGAAGAAAATTTTTACTTTCAACTTACGCTATTGTGCTACATGAATATGTTTTTCAATTTCATGTTGAGCATATAAAAAGCAATAGTATTAATATTCAAAAATTTCTGTATATTCTATGATTGCAGGTTACAATAAAAATTTTATAGCACTGTATATAATTAACTTTACATAATATTTAATCTTATCAATTTAAAAAAAAAAGAACATTATATAATATTAGTAACAACTTACAAATACAATTACAATAGCATGTTACAAATTTCTGTTAAAAAAGAAACGATACTTTATTTGATTTTCTATTCAGATAAATTAGTCTCCTCTATATAAAGAACATTTACCCCATCTGTATGACTTCTTAATTAACCTACCCCCATTTTCTGTGCTATAAGTCTTCGTTAAATTAAACCCCTTGCTATCGTTAAGACTGAAATTCTACTAAACTATGTGCTATACGGCATTGCACCATGCTATAAATGTTACGCTCGAAACTACGGAACAATTGTATAATGCTATCAAAAGCTGACTTGAAATTGCATATATTATAATATTACCATTAATATTCCTATTTAATATTAATAACACCACTATAATTTACGGAATGCAGGAAACGATAAAAATAATCAAAGTTGCTTATTGTTGAAAGATAAAAATAACATAATGAAAAGTACGCTGAGTTTTACGCTTGCATGGTTAATCTACGGACAAAACATGAGACAATGTTTTGTTTTAATGCAGTGCCGATAATAGGATAAAATGAGGATTAACATAAGCACAGCCATCATTCACGCTTTACAAATACACGTTACATTTAAAAAAAAGACTCGTCTAAGTAGAGGATATTGTAATAGTATTTACAATATAGAAAAAGTGTGAATACGTGTTTTATTATTTCTAATTATATCAATGTTAACGTCTGTTAACACTAATATGAGTGAAAGTAGTTAATACTAACAGAATATTATAAAAATTACATGTATATGCAACGAATTTTTAAAATTGATTTTGACTTGGCAAATGAGTTTGGACAAAAAATTATTTTTTTAATCACTTTGTTTCTGTTTGTACTATTAATTCCACGACACTTTGCGTATTAGACGATATGTAACGTATCTATACATTTATATTAAATATTACAATTCCAAATGAATGATACCATATTTCTACGTCAAAATATAAATAATTGGTATGTTCAAGGTTTTCATGAAACAAATTCGAACAAATTCTAATAAAAGAGTATAGTACGTAATTATTGTATTTTGAATCAAACCTACGGAAAATGAACTTGACTAAGTTTTAGTTTTAGGGAAACGTAAAAAGTTTTTATATTATTTTGAAAATTTGATTAGATTTAGATATTACTTTTCACGATATACAATACTTTAGCAACATTTTTATTAAAATCATGAGTTCCATGAAGAAATTTCTTTTGATAGCACAAGTTCGTAGTTATCAAAAGATAATATTAATATCAAACTCCGAATATTAATGTCAAACTCATACGACACTATAAAACGTGTTATCGTTCTTATCATTTCGCGACTGTGTCGTAACACCATTAAGTGCGATTTGATGTGCCAGAAAGTGATATCGACCTCTCACATTAGGAGCATTGTTGAGATTGAAACAGCTGATGCGTCAGTTTCATGAGTGGTCAGATGAATCGTTTTCATAAAGCCAACTGAAAAGGATATTAATCCCTGGAATATGGACGCTCGAGCAACGACGCTGAAATACATACTTTTTCAAAGTTTTCATATGGAAATTTCATTCTTACTATTTCCTCGAAATATTGTGGTAAATATCATATAAGAAAAAAATAGAAGAAATATTTTAATACATCGTTGTTTATGTTGTTAGAACGTGGGATCTGAATAATCCAACACTCGTTGAGCCAGGATTAAAGGCGATGGCCAACCATGGCCTGGGATTCCTACGTTATCCCGAGAAAGGGGCATTAGGCGAATCGATATTTCTGGCAGGAAACTACCCCAGCTGATTTTTAAAGGATAACAGTATTTCTTGCCCGAAGATGCTTCAATTTCTTTTTCCTAATGTAATTTCATTACTGTTACTCGTAGTCCTGATGTTATCTAATCGTTGTGCCCGTTATCAGGGAAAGGAAGCACGAGGAATATATTCTGGTAACTAGTATTCCTTTCTCTAATAAAGAAAGTCACGTCTGCAGGGTTGACCGATGGATTCTCCTTTGGGTGTCGCTAGGCAACCTTCATACAGGTATTTCAACGACGAACACGTATTGTACTTTACGAATATTTACGCTATTTGTTCAATAATAAGGTATGAAATCTCTTAATGTTAGATTATACCATTCTGTCGTACCGGTTATATGAATTGGAGTAGTTTAATAATAAATATCTTATTTATAATGATTTAAAAGTTGTAGAATATCAATTTCTACTAGAATTTTTAAAAATCATAAAAGCAACAATCGAGTACAGAAGGATAACACTTCTAGAATTATTGTAGACTAACGAACAACTCCTACATGTTAAGAATTTTTGATCTGCCAATGTAATACAACTATGTACGATACAATTTTATATATAATTATCTAAACCCCATAGATTACATGTAACAAATTGTTTAAGTTTGTATATAACAAAAATATCGTGTATAATATTATGTACATTTATCATAACTATCATTTATTACAAAAGAATTATAATAAACATTATCGATATTACATACCAAAAGACGTTTACATCCACTTTTGTTAAAAACACTATCATTTTTGTCTTTATTTACTGAACGTACTGACACAGTTCAGCCATTTTGAAACTGTCTATATGTGTAATTTACAGAGATCAAAGATAATATGCTGAGCAACGAAGAGGGAAAGAAGACTATGAAAAACGATACGTCTTGTTTGATTGGCGTATGCACACGCGACAGATGCACGTGCTTTTGTCGCCGCATTAATACATCAATTAATGCGCTTGTACGTATTTATCGCACGAATTGCAGTTGCATCAGAGATAGAGCTACGATGCATCGTGGTTGTTTAATCAATACGATTAAACATTCACGATTTTAATAACAATCTATTGTTGTCAAAGTTGTATAAAATTTTGTTACAGTTTATTATCTGGTTGATTCAGAATAAATAATATGCAAAATGCACATGACAACATTCTGCTATATAATACTCAAAGTGTTGAATATTTCAATTTAAAAAGGGAAATTATTTTTGAAAATTAAAAATAATTTTTACTCGTGGATTTCCTATTTTTTTAAATGGAGTAAATAACTTTACACTATTTATATTTTATGATAATATAATATTAAAGCAAATTAAAAATTAAATAAAAATTTTTAATCTTAAAAAAAATGTATTAAATATAAAGAAGATTGATGGTTTCTGTACTTATAATTTTCTCACTTGTACAATTATTATGTATCAATTAGCATTTATCGTTAGCTAATGGTACTTACATGTGTACTGATTTGCTTGGTTACTTTATTCTATGCGGGTAATATACATATACGTGATAGGAGAAAATTAGTTCCATAAATGAAAAGAACATTAATGTGATTTAATGCTGGTGATTTAAAAAAAAACGTGCAGTATGATAAAATTATCATGTCAATAGCATAATTGAAAAATACATTTGAGAATAACAGATAATCTATTAACATAATCGTTAATTAATTAATATGCAAAATATAACATACGTACTTTTCTAATTAAAATAAAAAGCTTTATCAAGCTATGCAACACGTATTTCGATAAATTCATTTCATAAAATTTTTAAACTTATAATTGATATAATTTACAGAATCTATTTTGCAGCAAATGAAATTCATAGTTCTATTTAATATTTTACAACACTAAACGATCGTAAATTATTTTTGTAAAAACTATGTCTACAGGTGCAAAATTAAATTGAAATGCAATAATCTAATTTGTAACAAATTTGTAACGTTTATTTCAAGTTTTTCTTCCGAACGACATTATTACATACAAAAAGACTTCTCATTCATTTGTACACATACATGTATGTAGACACTGGCGTGAGAATTATCTAGCTAAATATAGAAAAAGGAAAATGAGAATACCAACAGTGCGAAAGCGAGGTGGAAAAATTGGTAAATTGATAAAGGGAGGAAGAGAAGAAGAATAAATTGTATCTGATAATGATGTAAATAAGAATTATTTATGCACACGAATTGTATAATCAAACTGTTAATGCAAATTAATTTTTACACTTTACCTTTTATTAATTACGATAACGTAATAACTTCAAATTTGTAATGTTTCCTTCGTCACTTTATCGATTACAATCATAAACTTCCTACATATTAATTATTCAATATTGAAAGCAATAATCATTTGTATGCCAAATTTTAGGGCATATTATTGTGTAGGAATGTTACTAAACAAATTATACTTTCTGTATGCTATCTTAACGATTTTTTTGCAATGACTGAAAAATAATGAAAAGCATACTTTTCATATTGAATAACATTAAAAATTTACTTGATATACGCAATGGCGTTCCTGTACAATTATGCACATTTGATTAAAAAGGAAGTCCTCTTTACATATAAATTACAACTATTTTAAACTCGAAGAGTAGTTTAATTATTGTAATTTATTTTGCAATAAATATACATGTAGATTTATAACAATAATTTATAATAGGTGTAAATAATCTTTTAATGCATTCAACCTCTTATATAACCTTGCAACAATTCTAATATAACAATAATTACAAGTAATATATTACGGTATCAGGAAATTGAATTTACGATAACATATTTTCTAACTTCCATGACACATTTCTTAATGTAATAAACAGTACTCTAAAGTATAAATTGAAATATAAAAATGGAAAATGAAATAATTGTTCAGTAATGTTTAATAAAAATAAATTACTAGCATACTATAATACACGTATGCACAGGTAAATTACTAAATCGTAGCAGGCCTTATGAATAACGAAAACAGAATGCATTTGCACTTGGGAAAAAAGAAACAATATCGTCGCTTGTCTCAGAACAGGTTATATAAATATTACATGAATATAATAAATGCATTCACGTAATAAGAGATTATCTTATCAAACTGAAATCTTATTCGACCATAAATTCATTTAAACAGCTTACGCATATGTCACGTATCAAAATGATTTATCAATTTTAGGGATATTTGGAATTGTTTAATAATAATTAGCAATTGTCATAAAACTGGAAGATTTTAAGAGAAAATTAGTTTTAAGAATAAGAAAAAAAGAGAAAGAAGTATCAATCGAAGATCACGATCTTCGACCTTAAATCGAGATCTTGTCGATCAACCGCTACTGCAATCCGTGGGATTATTACATAAACGTCCTAAACGTCATTCGGTGTAGACCATTCAACTAACATTTATAAGTGTCTGCCGTTTTTGAACTCTACGTACAACTACTTAATGAACATGACATTACAAGAAAAACCAATCAAATACAGTTCCCAATGACTATGTTCTAATAAAAAAAAAAAAAAATTACACGAAGCGTCGAACCACGTATCAAATAGTTCTTGAGAGGAAAAAACATATATCGATTTCAAAATTTGCTCAAATCTATCTAGAGTTATATTTACGCAAAGGGACAAATGCATTGCAATTAAATTGCACTAGTTCGAATTGATCTGAGCCGAAAATGTGAAACGCGTTATTTACAACGCTAAAAAATTTGGTAACCGCACAACCAATCGACGCGTTACCATGACGGGCGTCGAATTAAGAGCAGTAAGTCAAATTAAGATGTAAGAAGTTATGGGTCAGTTTTACTGCCGACGCACACTGAAATCGAAGCTTGGCCACGGGTAAAAGAAATCCGTACCAATCACAGCGCGGGGGATTTCAGGTTTTTGAGCTAATTTCGCCTGTCACTCTGTGCGGTGACCGTGAATTATCAATAATTCATTGCCGCCGCGGAAAATCGCGCACGGAAAAACGCTGGTCACGATTTAACACGACGTAATCGAGTGGGTAACGTGACACGGTGAAATCACACGAAAATACGGGTAATTTCAGTCAGCAATTCGAGTACTTACAGTGTCGTACGCCGGGGACAAGGTAGGCCAGACCCCGTCCGGCTGAAGTCTAAGCCGCAGTGAAATCTTCAGGCACGTCGGACTACTGTCGTTGGCACACACGAGTTCGACCTCTACGGAAATAGAGACAGGCGCGATTGGTGTACCAACCTGCGCCTGCTCGAACCGCGATACGCATTTCTTCGGACGATCAACACTATTGCCATCTACCGACTATGCAGCGCGGAACCTTTTATCGGAAGCTGGACAGTTGGTATTCTATATTTTGTCTGTGTTTGTGGTCCTCAGATGTGCTGTTAAATGACTAGTTTAGTGGATAGTAAAAATGCAATCATGTATGATGAACTATGAAATACTGTAAAATTAAGGAAGGAGAAATATTGCTTCGATAAAATGGAATAATATGGGTTAAAAGGTTGCTGGTTGCTTCGCCTAGAAGTATTGGAATATTAGCAGGGAGAGATCAATGAAGACATTATAGGAGGTGGTTCTTACGCTTGTAGTGGGTTGTATGCCAAAAGTGGCAAGTAGCACAAAAAAGTTAGATAGTGTAAGAGAGTTTACTTTTCTACAGGCTCACTTTCTTTATAAATGCAACAATGCAGTAGGAAATGAAAATGTACTTACTTTGGAAATGGAATCATAGATTTCTTTTCTTTTTTATTGTATATCGATTCAACGTAACAGTTGCGTGAAAAAGTATTAGAGTACAATATTAAAAAATTTCAAATTTTTTATGAGTTTCATTAAAGAAATCGTCTAGATATTTCGCCTTCAGATTGTAAACATTTCATAATTCTCTTCTTTATGCGTTTTATAACACGATTAAGATGGTTACTATTTATGCTAGAGCAATATAGTCTAATTCGTTTTTTGAAGTCTGTATTTTCGTGACTAATTTCGTATGAATTAGATGTGAATGCGACATTAAACCAACTTGTACCTAATAAATTCTCGTTGATTGTAGATTTAGTGTTCTCATATATATACAGATACTATACTAAAACATTTAGCGAAACATGTGCGATGAATCGATTTACAATAACAAAAAAATATGATTTCTTTCATAAAAAATGTACATTTGCATTTTCTGGGTACATGATTGTATTTATAAAAAGGAAGTACACCTATAGACATGTAGATCCTTCCACATCATTTAACCATTGTTTCTCTACAATTGTTTTGCACCACTTACTTTTCTGGAGATACAACCCGTCCCTTATTACCATATTTATAGTATTATTTAATAAATTTAAGGAAACACGATAAATAGTAAAGTTAGTTTAACTCCTTGCTATATAACGAAGAGTTACACTTATGGTGAAGATAATGGTTAAGGTATAATATTATAAAAGAAGTATAATATTATTATTTATTGTTGCTCTAACTTCAGTTTGAATTTAAGACTGACGATTACCAAATCAAAATCGTATATAATATCTTGGCTTCTTTTTATTTAACACCGTTTCGAAACAGTGAATATTCGAGACTAATATATGTAGTGATTAAAAATCGTACGACAAGGAGTTAAAAAGGAAATGATTATTTTGTTTATAAAAAATTCTGATTGATTCGTAAACAACATTCCTTTCGGAATTGAGTGGTTAAAACAAGTGTTCAGTCGTACAATCAATCGAACAATATCGTCATAAAGAACAATAGAACACTTCTTTTCCTGCTCTAGTTCCTAAACCTATACGAATTCCTCTCATACAACAAAACAGTACGACGCAACTTGGTACGACCCTTCTTTACTTTTTCATCTTTTCCTGACCTCCCTTTAATTTTTCAAACCTCTTCTACCCTTACTTCCTCTTTCCGCCGATTTCTCCAATATCTCTTCATCAACTAAACATTGTATTCATCGAGAAACATCTGCATAGAAAAATATACAGGGTGGGCCGGAAATTGTAGTACAATCGCGCAGGGGGTGATTCTACGTTAAAAAAGATGAAAATATTTTTGTATAACATTTTCTCATCCAGGGCTCCGTTTTCGAGAAAATCGACTTATGTATGCAGCAACGAGGAGGATATTTTCAGCAAGACTTAAAATAGTGTATGTATCGTAGTATTGTAATAGTAAGTAGTAAAAGAGAATAAAAAGTGAATAATCAGCAGAAACACTTTGTATCGTTTTATCCACGCAATCATCAATGTTTGTAAACACTGTCTCGGACAGAGACAACCGCAGCAATGGAATACACGACAAGCAAATTGTAATAAATCGCTTTTCAAGTTGAACAAACTTTAAAGTCGATTTTCTCGAAAACGGAGCCCCGGATGAGGAAATATTATACCAAAATGTTTTCTTCTTTTTTAACGTAGAATGACTCCTTGTCCGGTTGTACTACGATTTCTAGCTCACCTTGTATAAAAGTGTATCAAGGAGCCTTTAACTCTCTTTAAACCTTCACGCTAACTGTTGTAACGTCGCTCTTTCAACATTAATTTGTCAGAAGCATATTCGATTCTCATTGCGAAACCTTATCGTATAACAAATATGAACAACTGCTGTCTTTATCGGTAACATTTTCGTCAAGAGCGTTGATGTGAATGTCGTATAGTGTACATTACACGCTCCTGAAGTACATCTAACTAATTTAGGGTATTTGTGGATCGAAGTATAATAATATCTTTTTTAACGTATTCTCTTCTGCAACTGTTATAAATTTTAAAACATTTAATTAGTAATAATTAGAAGTACTTGAGTACCGGATATTTCGGGTTCGAGTCGGGTTGAAAATTTTACTCAGAATCGAGTCGGGGTCCTAAAAGTTTATAATGTTCGAATATTTGAAACTGAAGTCGGATCGAATGTGAATCCCGAAAGTTTTTAACCATATAGTATGTTGCTTTTTCGTGAATTTTCAATAGAATTTTGTACTTTAATTTTTAGGTTCAGAATGATTTTCGTATTCATTTGTGCAATTAAGTATTCAAAAACTCTATTTCTAAAAAAAAAACTCAAATTGTTTAAATGTAAGAAATACTTCAGTGAGTTAGGGAGGTTTGCTAACATGTTGGTTTAAATTGCCTATGGTTGGATTAAAGTAATAGTTCACCATCAATTGCTTCACACACACACTAACGTTATAAACATAAATTGGAAGGAACTTCAAATAAGCATTATAAAGCACTACAAGTATTGCAATGTTTTGAAAAATTCATTAGTCTTCAGGAACTTTAGATATTTTATGATAAATTGCTCATCTTTACAGCAACCAACATTAATAAAGGTACATGCGTAGTTGATTACGACAAAAATATCGTATATAGATTGTACAAACGTTTCAAAACTGAGAGTATTTTGGACGTCATAGATACGTTTTTATTTCGTTAAAATATTTGTAACAATAAAAATAATTAATATACGAAAATTTGTATGCATTAACTCGGTCGATTCATCTTTTGAAAAATTAATTATATAATTGATTAAAAAAAGGTAACTGTGCAACCTATTTTCTACAATATTCCCTAAAATTAATAAATATAAAAAATAAATATCTTAATTCGTTAAATGTTTATATCTTATGAAAAAAATATTGCTAACAAATTTCAACACACTCTTGTGTATATCATTTCATTGTGTATGTGTACAGTCTAAAAATGTAAGACTAGTGAAACCATAGGCTACAAAAAGATCTGACGAAAAGAACTGTTTCTTGAAGTGTTACATCTTACGCGTAATCTTCAATAGCGTTAAGTGTACGATCAACGTTATCAATTACGTAAAAGTTATGTCCATTACATGTTCTGATATAATTTTTAAAATAGTTTTGCTACAGTGGAATGTTTTCTTAAGATAATATTTTATTTAGTTATTTACTTGTTTCTTTGGACACCAAATGTAGTATGTAGTAGTAGTTGAATGCACAAACTTTATCAGACACTTAAGACAAGCACTATTACTAACGGTAGGCTATTGCATAAGTTTAGTTCAAAATCTGACCTGACAGTCACGCCATGTCTGACGAAATTCGGCCGGTGTTTAATTTTTATGCATCCTTTTTTTTTCATAAATATCATAAATGCCAAACTCTTTTATTCAATCTTTTTTTTTCTCTTGTACCATACAATTTGTGATTTATATCACTGCTTCATGAAATTCTTTATATTGAAAAATAGAAATTACTGTAAATAGCAAGTTTTATGAGAAGAAATTTTTTTCTAACTCATTTTCATTATAACTAATAATTTCAATCATGTGAATTTTTTTATTGGTAAAAAAAGAGATTATTAGACTTTTAGATATGTTATATTTGCTATACGTGTACGGTTATTCCTTCTTTAATCTACATATGAGTCGCTTAAAAGCCAAAGTAATTAACTTGGTGAAACTAAATTTATTAAATCTGTTTTATCTATAAGAAGTTAAGCAGAAATAATGTGCTCTGGTATTAAAATTCGAAAATATTACAAAAGTGGAGTTAATTACTTTGGCTTCTGAGCGCCTTACATAACTTCATTAAAATTTGTATACTTCACTTAATAACAGTACTCGCGTTATTGAATTAATTACAATATTATGTTGAAATTACATAATATTAAGATTATAACAATTACATAGTTTAAAATAACGTTATATAACGCTAAAACTGTAATCTTCTGTTTGAAAATACATTTTATATTTATTTTCACTTACAAGCTATTTTTTTCATTGTGTGGAAGGTAAATCAGTGTTTACGCATCCTACGAGAATCAGGAGAGTTAAATACGTTAGAAACGTTTGAAATTACATCAAGAGAGAATTTTCTTGGAAAAGGTTTTATAATCAAACAGATGATTCGTCACTCTTATACTGAACAAGATTACTATTTATTTGCATTGATATTGCGTGAAGAAAATTTTTACTCATACATGTTTAGAGTAGTTGCAATTTTATAGCCTCATACAAAAGCACATTTGAATATAGAAAAATAAACCTAAGTTGTGACAAAATTTTATCTTTTCATTACAAAAAGAAAATTTGTTCATCGATATTGGTTATTATTTTATTAAAAAACTGTTTTTTATTAAATTAATTATTTATTAATTATATTTCCTTCAAACATGTTGGCAGTATAATGACTTTTATGACAGCTTTTCATATTTTTAAAAATATTACAAATTATTCCAACATTCTGTTTATATTGTTTCTTATGTTTTATTTGATGGTTAACAATAAAAAAGAAAACTGCACACTTATTCTCAACGTTTTATTTGTTTGCATACACTCATAGGCCCTAATTAGGCATGAGCTATTCCAGTTTCGTTTTTAATTAACAAATCAATTCTCAATTAGTGACGATCAGTGACTCATGTTGTGATTCTCGAGACATACAATCATGTATTAATAACATATGTATATACACAGAATTATTTCGCCTACCTAAGGTAACTAATAGAACAAACCGTGTAACGAAAATTGATTGTGCATTGTGCTGTTGTCGTTAATATCACACTGATCAATAAATCGAGCCTTTGTTCATACATACAGCTATATAGTTAGCCAGAAATAATGCTGAAATCTGTGATTGAATCAATCACAAATTTATGCATCTTTATATCCAATCATAAACCTACACACTTGTACGTTAAATGTTAACTGAGATCATCGTTTCGTTACCATATTGATTTCGATGTCTTCACATATGAAACGTGTATTTCAATCATTATAAATCCATTTGCTCAATTATACATTAAGGTATTTCACTTTTCTATCAATCATTCTTTTATTTAACTTTTTTTTATATTTGACATCGTGGTTAACGAATGAACGCAGTACACTTCATGCCGGAATATTGCTGTGCCTTTAAAATTTACGCAACAAAATTAAGTTGGTTGCTTGATTTTTTTTTTTTTTTTTTTGTTTGAAGACCACGAAGATTTAATCGGTCATTGACTCGTTAAGTAACGAGATCGATACTTCCTGAAGAGTCAAACATATTGCTGTTGCAAACATTCTTTTTCTTTTTGTATAAATAAATTTTATCTGCGTCGAAGTGAAAATTACTTTTTAAGAAGAAATTCAAGAGAGAAATTCGCGATGCTTCAAGATATTAGGTGTTCGGTAGTAAATTTTCAGCATGACAAAAATTCTTGCCTTTTATTTGCCACGATATTACTATTTTTTTTTTTTTAATCGTTCTTTTTAAGTTTACTCGTATTTGTACATAAACGACAAAAATATAAAAAGCACAACAAAGGATATGTCTCTACAAAGTAAAATTGTATTTCACATTTCTTTGCTCTGTAATTAGAAGTTCCCAAACATAATATTTACATAAGACTTTAATCTTCGCAGAAAAATTTTCGATTTTCAGTTGTTTAATCACTTCTCCATGCATATTTCATAAAACATGAATCGCATTTGCGTTATGTTGTACAAAGATGTCGTTAGGACGATGTCAATTAATATTTCTATATTTTCATTACGATTGCCTTCTCGGAATGTGATACGTTTCTACAAACAATATTTAGGATACACTTAATTATTACGTTAGATATTATCACGAAAGGATGTTCACAATTTTATGCGTTAAACAGCCTCGTTTTTATATATATACGTACACGCGCGTGCATGTGTTTTTGTACACGTAAATGGGACAAGCTATATTTCTAAAACGATCGAAGATACAAAAGTCTTTCAAAATTTGCAATTCCACCTTCTTTTACAATTTCTATTCAGCTTGCAGAAAGAAGTAATAAAATATTTGGATCTCGAAACTATAAATTCATAAATTATTTCAATTTCAATTCTGATCAATATTTCAATATATATTCAGTCACTTACTTATTGTTAGTCGTATGTTCCACGTGTATTGGGTATCGTGTAATTAATAGTACAGCCTGAATGGGTGTATTTCTAACAATAAGTACGTGAAGACATAAATTAAAAATGCATAAGACTTTTTTCTATCCTCAATCGTTTTAATGTTTCTACTTGCCTCAGTTGTGTGGGGCAATACGTATAGTACATATATAATATAAATAATACATATTATTTATATTATTTATATTTATATTGATATTTATTTATATATTTATTTATATGTGTATAATAAGTATGCGAATAAGTATATACAATTATATGTATATGTATATATATAAATATATGTATGTGGAAGTCAAAAATTAATAAAGTTAAAAAAATATAATCTTCAAAATAGAAACTATAACCGTCTTTCTCTTCTCAGCTACAGCACTATTGTATCATAAGTTCATTATTTTCACTTCTTTATTCCTCGAAAACACATTGAACATCGGTCTTTCTTTCTCTCCTCTCTTTTTTCTGTACAGATTTATATATGTACCTACTATCTGTGTGTCCATTAGCTCAACAACCAAAAATCGTTCGTAAACATGAAAATTTCCCTCTTCTTCTTCGGCTCTTACAGCGTCGCCGACTGATTCATCGTTCGAACACGCGTTCGTCAAATTGATCTTTTTCTCCGACGTACTTTTTAATAACTTATTCGATTGTACTTGAACAAATAGGACACTATCGTTACAAAGAAAATTCGCAAATGTTCGCTGCACACGCCTTGCTGTTCTTGTCGGTACGATTTTACAAAATCAATTTCTACATACAATGTATATAGAAATATTGTATTTCTTCGTGCAAAAGTTGCTGATTATTTTGTTACATTTAATTACATATAGCATTATGCTTTGTGTTCCAAACTTATTGACATATAGAACAATGTAATTGTCAATATTCTGCAGTGTTTCGCAATTCTAAAAGTAATCTGCAAATGTTATGAAACTATAGTTGTTGAGAAGCCATTCTTGCAGACTGCTATAAAATTTAATAAAAATTATCATTTCAAATATTAATGTACTTTATCTTTATGTTTGTCGTACCTTTAATTCCTAGAAGTTTATTTATATGTAAGTAATAATTGATTTTTTAAATAAATTTTAACTAAGGAGAATTATTATTCAACAGTGTATAATTTACAACGATTATAAAAATTAACAATACATTTTATAGAAATCTATAGCAATATTATGCAATACAATATTAAAAAAAAGAAGATATTTCACAGTGAAACTACAAGATAATCATAAAAGAAGTTTTTATTAATTAACCACTAGTATTTGTAGTTATTTGAGCTTTCTTGTTACCGTTGTTCATACTTGTTCAAAACTTGCATGAAATTATACGTGAATCGTTTAAGCAACAACTAATTTATTCTATTTTCTGTATTGCTTTAGAAATACTGAACATTCAAGTGTCTCTCAAAATTTTGCTATATAAGAATATATATCGTTAAATCTTGGAACTTCTAATGAAAATGCGTTAATAATAAAAATATCACTTTTAATTTTTATCAATGCATAACACAATTTTTGAGACAGTGTAATTAAAAGTTACTTATAATAAGAAAATGTGAGTATTCGCTTATGATTTCTTGACTTACGATTTCGAATATAAATATATTCGTGAACATACGAATATATTTTGATAATTCGTGTTTTAAACAACGTACAATTTTCTTATGCCATTTTTATACATGTAGCACCCGTTTTTCATATAGTATATTTCAAATCAAATTGACGTTTCATTTTTTGACGTTTTTTGTTTTCTATACATATAGTGTAATAACAATACGAATATTAAGTATCGTTAAAACTATTTCGTTAATATAAATAATTATATGTAAATGAAACAATGTAAATTTTCGATTCCTAAACGTCTAATTTCTTTTACAGTACTTTTGTTCTTTTATCCTTTCTCATAATACATTTTTTATGTTTACAAATATGCCAAAAAAAGAAACAATAGGCGGCAATTCATGTATGTATAGTAATATATTACTATTTTTATCTGAATAAAATGTTACGTATATAGTTAATCTTTTCCAAATTTTCTTAGAAAAATTAAAGTAATTTCATTGTTAATTTTTGCAGGTGCAGAGTACCGAGGTTTGTTAATTTTACTGTAATATAGAAAGCAAATTGTTATCTACTTTGTAGTTAACATATATTTATGATATCTATTAATTTCACGTCTACAGTTGCAATCACGAATTTAATCAAATAAATATCATTTATTTCAATAATATTAGCAATAAGATTTAATAAGAAAGCTTACATCAGTGTTAGCAAAGATGCAAACGCATATTTGTAAAATACTAGACATGTAAGTATTCTTAAAATACTTTCTTACTGAAAGAAGTATCGAATTTAAACAGCTATGAATATAATTTAATGCATTAACAAAATATTTGCTGATCTGAAATTAATACTTCGAGTATGAATTGAATGGATTCAGTTTTATCGTTATCGTTCTTTCGCAATGTGCGTGTATCTGACGTATCTATTAGAATGACGTACTGTTTCATTACATAAGCATAATTGCCCATTGATAAAATTATAATTATAACTTTATCTATACCAAATGTACTTTTAATTTCATCTTATGTTACGTATCTAAAGAAAAATAAAAAAATGATAACAAACATGAATCTGTAAATAAACCTTCCATCGAACTACTTTAATCATAGTTTAATTTATTACGACCGTTTTACTTAACAAAATGAACCTCTTTCTTTCTGAAAAAAAACTCCCACTATTATTTATTATAAAATTGGAAGAGAAATGTTTAGCTATCTACAGTTTATTTTTAATAAAAATTTTGTAATACGACAAAATTGAAGAAAGTATGTTCAATATTTTAAGTATTAATATAGTAAGGTAATAATTTTTCAATGAATGAAGATAGATTGATAAAAAAATGCTAAAAAATACAAATAAAAAAAGGCACACCTTTAAGGAAATAAATTAAAATATTTTTGTATGTTTGTATTTGAATTGAACAGTAATATTTACCTAAACCTTGATCTTGATAGAAGTTAAAACGATAAAATATTCGAGTAATTACTTAATTGAATTTGAACAGCTAACTACCGATTTTCTCTGGCAGTATGTTTAGGTATTTGTAGATACAAAAATAAAATTTTGTTAACACTAGACAATTTCAGAGCGCGTTCCATTACTGTATACTGTAGAAAATATAGGAAATAACGTGATTGCATTAAAGGAGATTGCTTTCTTATGTTTCACATTCTTTCCCAATTGACTGTTACTAAAATTCAATTCTTCTTAAAAGTCGAATGTGTACAATTTCAGGAAATGCTTGAATTGTAAATTAACGTTTAACGTACTAAATTGTTTCATCGAAATTTGAGCGAAAAAGTACTTTTCATTTTCAAATTCCTTAAATCTTGTTATCAAGATGGCGTACTGTCGATACTAATACCTTGACAATGTTAGTACGTAAAACTATTTGGTGGTTTGCAATAGTTATTTAATAACACATCAGCGAGTAATCATAGTCACTATTAATAATAAAAGATCGATTTCTTTCTACGAATATAATGTACTCAAGCTATCATTATGATATTTGAATTAAATGTTATACAAAAATTTCAACTTTTGTCCAAATTTTAAATTTTGTCAACGTTTTGTCCATGTTCTGTTTCAAACATTGTCTTCCTAACAAGTTCTCGAAGTACATAATTTTCTTTCTCATTTGTATAATTTAGTATTTTTACATATTATGTTCCACGAACTCTGTTGTAAGGTGATATTTCCGGTATTTTTATAGGAACAAGTAATTTCATTCAAGGAAATACATATTATAGTGGGAATATTTTTTCCCCTCAAAATCATATTTTACGAGATTCAATTGTCATTGAAGCTGTTTTAAATAGAACTAAATATTTTCATCGTCGTGACATGATAGAACCAAAGTATTTGATCTTTTTAACATTTTCGCGTAGCATAAAAAATAATGGAGATATTACCTTGTATATAACAAAGTTAGTGGAACAGTATATTGGTGGCAAAGAATTACGAAAGTTTTTGATAAATTTACAATTTTTAGCACACATAGAGATGTGCAGAATACCTTATAGAAGCTAATTATTAGAAATTATTGGGATACAAGGATTAGAAATTTTTACAGTCTATTATTAGAACAGCCAATGGGTAGCTTCCCTGATATTGGTATATATTATCAAACTTAACAAATGAATCTAGAAAAAGTTAAGCCTGACAGGTTGCAATCCAATGAGGTGTTAAACATATACCAAATTGTTAGCTAACGGTTTCAATTACAAATATGTATATATTTGAAACAGAGAACAGGTTGTTGTTTAAGTTACATGTACAGATGAATTAAATTTTAGAAATAAAGAACATTTATGAAATCAAAACTTTGTATTATAAATACGAAGATTTTTTTTTATACAGTGAAATTACAAAAATACCAATAAAACGTTCAAGATAGAAACTGATTAAATTTGATCTAATTTCAGGTACCGAATATAATAAAATTTCACTTTATGTGCTGATTAAATAACGATAATTCAGCGAAATAGTACGAAAAGATTTGATTATGTCGAAGAAATGAGTCAGTGATCCAAGGGAATGGAAATTCGACTTCGACCAATTCTTCGTCTATCAAGTAGGGATGAAATATAACATCACTCGAAATTCAAAATAAAGAAAAAAGCTGTTTCGCTAAATAATTCAAAAGAAAGCGACTCTTCACACCAGATGCAAACAGGCATAATTTATTAAAGGATTATTTAAGTACTCAAGTCTTCAAAAAGGACTCAATATTAGATCTTATTCAGCAATTTAAAAACAAAGATCCTTATCTCAGAATCTCCTCCTTCTTCATATATTTACACTCACGTCATAGAATATTAAATATTTATCAGATTATTAAATTCCGCCTTTACAATATATCTACGAAATCAATAGAAAATAACCCTAAACTGTAATCATATTTAGCAATCTGGAAAATTTTGACCAATTCAGTACCGATCTTTTCCCCTCCAAAAGGAGAAAATAATAATCATCTTCGTAAAGATAAAGTTACAAAGCCATTTTTCCAATTATGACACAATTTACAAGTTTATCTTTTCCCAAGAGGTAAATGCAATTGATGTTGTATCGTTGCCAAGTGTACACATAATTTTCTAGGAACTGTATCAAAACATACAGCTCATCTCCAATTCCTATCATATCCTTAATCAAAGGAACCAAATCTCAGGCATTTCAAACAAATCTATTTTCCAATCACTCGTACGAAAAGATACCCACTATTTATCTTCACAATTTAAAGAAACCTGTTTATCTTTGCAATTTAAAAAAACCTATGTCAACACTCCGGCGACTCCGCAACTAAATCTCAAGTAGTGGAAAATCTATTATACCTTAACTCAGATATTCTACCTAATGTAAATATTCAATATTACCTCAAATCTTATTAATCAAAATGGTAATTACGAAAAATTCTGGCGCTGCTCTGTGAAAATTTCCCTAAAAGTTCTTGTTTAACATGCAATTCTAATTATCTCTATGACAAAATACACTTTTTCTTAGCCAAAATGTCATAGATATGGCGACTCTTATCACAGAAATCTAATTTTAACCAAAAGCTAACTAACTAACTTATTATCATTGTAAAACAACAAATGCATCAGGAATATTAGTTATTAGTAATAAAAAAATCCATTCTAATACAGAAAATTTCTAGAAAAAGTCATGGTCATAATTAAGATGATAGTTTGCTAACAGTTGCACTACTTCCACCATCTTTTAGTGTTACTCGAAATCGACAGTATTCAACACATCTCCTTATAACGTACTATTCAAATCAGAGTATGGCCAATTTTTCAAAATCTCTATTGCAAACATAAACTTATCAGTTATATGATATGTACTATATGTTGTTGGATGTTAAATTTCCTTTGATAAATTTACTCAACGTTAAAATTAAGTTTTCATTTGAAGAAACGTGAAATTGATACACCGTACAAGTATATACCTTCTCATGCTTCTGATAATAAGGAGGATAATAAGAAAGAGTATATTTTGACTAATTCGTTCTACAAAATGTATCAAAATGTAAAAAATTTTTACCATCAAAATTTTGACGCGGACACAAATTGATTTAATTTATTTTCTTCTATTAAAGATTCGCTTGTCATCAAAAAGTATCTATATTTTTGAATTTTCTCCGGATGTTATAATGCTTTACATCAATTATTATGTTGTAACAGAGGTTTGAATATAGTAAAGCATGTTTGTTGATAAACATTGTACAAATTATATCAAATATACAAATACCATCTAATGAATAAAATAGTTGTAGTTTGTTACAACTTCATTTTCAACATGGTTTTCAACAAGCTTATATTATACAATTTTGGTTACTTTAAAAAGAATAACTAATTATTTATATCTAACGTGAATTTTAACAATTAGATACAATTTTTTATAACTTTACTCAGGCTAAGTAATTATTTTCACTTTAGTATCGTTATTCTACTGTTTTTCGAGTTATCTGTGAAATTGTACAAATTTGTAAAAAATTAATGAAAAATAGGTGTGTCCTTTTTAGTTAAATAAATGTTTTCAGTACCTTCAATTAAGTGATGAATGTTTATAGAATGTTCACACTATTTTGTGTATGAAGTACTTCATTAAGGTTTGTCACTTCATTAAATTGAAATTTTCCCCGTACATTTTTTAAGGTTGTTATTGGAATTTAAATTTAATACCTACAATGTATAAACATAATTCAGTGTATAACTTGCTATCATCCTTGAACTTTCATTGTTATACTTTTATAGAAATATTAATCATGTGAATACATATGCACATTAAAGTATTTATTGATATTTTAATATAAAAACGATATTATTGTTTATTAAAAATGATAAATTTTTCAGTGGCAAAAATAATTCTATTTGGCAAACAAAAAGTGAATAAACCTCAATAAACATATGAATTTCTAACAGAACTTTAGTGCAAATTAATCAGACTGCAAAGCATTAGTATAAAATCCAGAAATGAAGTAAAATCACTCGAAAGCCACGATTCCTTTCAATCGTATTATATTTGTGTCACATTGTAGCTATGTTTGTTAAGAGGAAAAAAGTTTGTTGTCAACAAATTTTTATTCGTTTAATTTTCAAAAGCAGGCTGTTTCTAAACGACTTTTCTCCATACAGATGAAACTAAAAGCTGACTCAGAACAACCAGCTAAATTTTTCACGCAGAGGATTGAAAAACAACAGAGATCATTTTTCTAACCATGATGTAATCTATCAGCAACGTTTAGTCCGTATTAGTAATAATTTTTTGTATCAAAGTGTGGAAAGCATATTATTGGATGATCTCGTAAGAAAAGAAGAGTTTGTATTTAACAAATTCTGCACTAATTCCAACTTCTAACTCCATTAATTTCTCGTAAATTACCGTGGATACATAATTAAACGAAAACGACGAAAAGAACGTCAATTCCTTTAAACGAAGTCTCAAGCACTCGATCAAATTAATCGAAAAAATATTACTCGATGTTCCAACATGTTCGTAATCGTTCGTTCAGCGGTGTTTCGCGCGAGGTACCTAGATTTAAACTGACATACTATACGTGTTATAAAAATATGCGAGTCTTACGAGTAATGCGGTTTCCCCGTCATGGAATCACGATTACTCTTTCTCCTCTGTTTCGTGACTCTCGCCACCTAGCAATGTCGATTTGTCTTCCTCGTGACCTTCAACTTCCGGCTCCTCGACGCTCTGACGTTGGCGTTTCGTGGTCTTTCGCTGGATGTAGAAAAGCATGATGGTGATGACTGCCAACACTGCCAGTCCTATTAGGACCACGTACATCACTATTGATATTTGGCCGAACTCCTGTAAACAAAAGAAGATGTTTTCTTGTTTTATTCTTAACTTTTCCTTTAATTAATCCTTTGCACTCGAATGTTCCCTCTGAGGGAACATCGTAAGTCTGACAAACTACTCGGATATCACGTTTTAGGGAACATAAAGGGTTTGTTTGTGATTATACAAAATAAACCTATACGAGAGCAAATTTTTTACAAATGCCTGTTTCTTTGAACTTTACCATTCAAATATCATGAAGAAAGCAAGCTAACATATGGTATACATACTTTGATATATGTAAAAAAATATATTAGTCGGTGTTAAGTTGAAAAAGAATGTTTGCAGTGTATTCACAGTGGTGTCAACACTTAAAACAAGCGATAAGGAGCATTCGCATAAAAAAGTGCACTTTGTGTGATACGGTGCAATTTAAGAAGGTAGATAAACAAAACTAAAACTGCAATCTAAAAGAAAAAGACTTTCGAAGCTAAACACAGATTGTATTGGCGAATATCCCCTGTGGAGATTTTATGCGAACCAATTTGCTTCCACATACTGTTTTCTTGCGAAAAATCTTTAAAATGGTGGAGTAAATTAGTTTTTTGGGGGATTGGAAATAAGTGTCAAATTCCTACATACAGCACTGAACTTTAAAAGACAAAAACCATGGGAAACCTATAACCCATTACTTTGTTAAGCACCTGATTGATCAATTAAGACGTGATTTTCGGGAAATACGAATACGTTCTAAAACGCCTATAGGCGCCAACAGTAATGATTAAAATTAATGAAGAATTTTAATTTTTCAGAGGATATAAATATAACTTACGGCTTTTTCTTTCAATTTTTGAAACCTAAAAATGTTATAGAATGGAGAAGTTATCGAAAATATATTTGCTACAATATTGAGTGATAGACATCATCGCTGGCAAGGATTGAAATATCTAAAATAAAATGCTCTTTTTGTGAATAAAAGATATTTTTGATATCTCAATTACTGAATTTTTTAGAAACATTTAAATTTGACTTTTTTTTGGTAAAAAGAGGTTTCTTCTCTTCAAATTGTCACCATTTGTATAATAATTACAATTTGTTCAAAATTAAGTAAGTAAAACATTTTTATTTGAAGACTAAACAAATTTTTTTTTTATTAAAGACGTTCAATTTTCTATCGATCATGACAGCACCTAACCTTCTGGCAGAAGAGGTTCCGTAATTAGCGAATAACTTGTCCATTTTATAACATTCATAATTTTCAAAAATTAGAAAAGAAAGCTGAAAGTTGCATTTATATTCCCTGAAGCAACTGAATCTTTCCATTTAATAGTTATCTGCGAAAAAAAAATCCGTAATCTTCATCTATTTTCAAACGTCTCAAGGTGGTATAACCCTTTAAGATCATATTATAATTTAAAAAAGAAAGAACAAAAAAAAAATACTGTTGTCTTAAAAGCAATAGCTATTCCCATGTCTTCGTGACATGATGTAAACCAATCCTGGATAATAATATTAAATTCAATATCGGAAATTTTGGCCTACTTAAGTCGCTCGACGTGATAGCTCGACATTAAGCTTCGCGCTCATTAAATAGGAAACTTTCTAACACACATTCCATTTTGTACAGTTATTGAGAAAAAAAATGTGGATTAATAAATTAATATTCAATAATAATTTATTATAAATTGTTAAGCTTATTGTACACAGAATGTTTCGTAATAAGCAGTATTTACGCTGGAAGAACAAGTGATTTCTTGTGTGAAAGTTACTTGAAAAGTTATTGCTATTATATCACTTTATTTCTAATTAGTTTTGCTCTCGTTGCTGTTTACAGACGTTGATAGTGACGTAATTTACAAGATAAAGGAAATTTTTGTAAATTTTATTATACAGGTCGTTCCAATAAAAGCGATAGAACTTTGAATTGAAATCAATCGAAAAGTACGAAAACTAATCTAATACTTGCTACTTTATTTCAAAGTAGATTCGATGACATTATACATGAAATACAAGATTATATAAATAACAACCACGATTGCATTTGGTAAAATGAGTACAACAAACCCAATTTTTACCATAAAAATCGTCTTCAATGATGAAGCTTACTTTTGGATGGATAACTTTGTTAATAAACACAGTTGCCAAATCTGGGAAGATGTTAATCAACAATCAGTAATCGAGCGATCATTGTACCCAAAGAAAGTTCCTGTTTGGTGTGGTTTTTCTACTGGTGGAGTCACTGGTCTTTATTTTTTTGAAAATGACGAAGATACGACTGTAACTGTTATTGGTAAGTGTTACCGTTCGATGATGTCATCTTTCCTTCGCGTAAATTGGATAGATTTGATTTGTCTAATATGTGGTTTCAAAAACAGATTGTCACGTGCCATATTTTTGCTGTAACTATCGCTTTATTGATATCGAAGTACAACAATAGGATTATATCGAGAAATGCAGCTATCAATTGACCAAAACCAAAATCTTGAGATTTGACGCCATTAGACTTTTTCTTGTGGGGCCATGTTAAGTCTCTTGTTTATTCCAACACTCCACAAACTGTTGATGATCTCAAAGCAAACATTATTCATGTTGTTGGTGAGATATGACCTGATTTATCTGCCAGAAGCATTAAAAATTGGGTTTATCATATTCACTCCATCAAATGTAATTCATATGATATTGTATTTCATGTATAATCCCATCGAATGATACATATTGTATTTATTTAATGTTATGCTTTATTGTATTTAAAATAAAGCAGTGAATACTAGATTATCATCCGTACTTTTCGTTTTAGTTCAATTCACAGTTCTATCGGTCTTATTGGAAGGTCCTATATTAGGAAATAGTGTACTCCATTTTTTTCGTATGAAACTACTTTCAATAAACTAAAGAAACGTAAATGCATTTAAATGCGTTAATTTTGTTTTGATTTTTCAAATTAATTGAAAAACATTTTCTGTGTGTATAAATATCAATTTGAATAAAATAATGTATATCAATATAGTATAGTAGGGTGTCCTAGAACTAGTGTAACATCCGGAAATTTGAGAGTAGCTGAGGTGATTCTGAACAACCTTTTTCTTGACCAAAATGTTATTTGTAGCTTCATTTTTGAGTTATTAAAGAAAAACACTGGCCAATCATATGTATTTGTAGAACTTTACACACTATTCAAAATATTGAAGTAGACTACTTATATATGCAATTATATTAAATACATGTTAATAAAGCAAACATCTATATAGGAATAAAGTGATGAAATTTCAGCAAGGATAGCAACTTCTCTAATTTAAATTTATTTAATCATAAAGTAATTGAATATAGCAATTAAATATAGAACTACGAAACAATAAAAGAAATTACCGCTTGATGAATAACTAATTTCCACTGCTCTTTCAAAATAATTGAATATTAACGTACACCAATTTCCAACCACAGTGTTGATTATTATTTCTGTATCGTTTAAATATGCTCGAAGCAAATGAGTTAACGATTATCTATTGTTGCAAATTTCTTATCATACTTGTTTGTCATTGTGATTGTTTTCAGTCTTTTTTAAAAACTCCGAAACAAAAATTTCAATTGAAATAATCTGCGTCATAATATGCAACAGTGTTTGTTTGCCAAGAAATTAAAAGATAAGATATACAGCCACATTGAAAATGAATGGCGAGACTGTAACGGGCAAAGTAGTCTCTATAGAAAGGATTACGCGTCTCTTCCTCCATTCTGTATTATACTTCGTAACTGAAAAGAGAAAAGCTAGTAGTAACCTACCAAGGAACATAAAAATAAAATAAGAAGAACCGACCATTTTTCGTCTGCTTTTGTAGATTCACCAACATATTTTACCCCTATCGAGCGTCATCAATGTTTCAGTTTAGATGTCTTTGCTGCAACGCGATCAATATTTATGCAGGATACAAATTAACCTTGTGGGACTTGCAATGACCCTTCTTAAATTTTCAATTTGTTCTCAAACGCATAAATTCGCTTCTTCGAGAGTAACACCGATGAATAAAATATAACGAAGAAGTAAATAGATACGATAATATGTTACATTTCTACACTAAAAATAATATTTTAACGAATTTCACAAAGCGCAGAATAATATTTATTTAACTTTATTGATTTTATAATGGAGTGTATAAGTAGAAAAATAAATATATAAAATAATGAAAACGTATAAATGAAATATAGAAAATAGCAATCTAAATTCTAAATAAGATAGTTTAAATTGAAAATAATTTTGCAAAGTATATAAAACATTAATGTCGAATATTTTCACAGAAACTCGTCTGAAGACCAATTATAGACCATTTAACACACATACACACGCGCACACGTTGTTTTGTTATGGATGCTACCCATTCGCTGTCTGTACATTCTAAAGTAGCAAAACTATTTGGTGCAGACAGAAAATATATTCGCCCCTATAATTCACGAGATAAGAGGTCATAAATACGTACTATTTGTTTACATCTTCGAACAGTATTATACAAGCTGTTCCGTAACTGATAGTACAATCGTGAGGGAGGTAAATTCCGAAATATTTCCGAAAGGTTCAACCGAAAATATTGAGTAAAAGTGTTTCATAAGAATCTTAACTTTTAGAAATATTTAATTTAAATATTCATTGACTGCGCGTAATTAGTTTAATTCACAACTATCTCATTTTGAGTGCAGAAAATATTTAAATAAGTCTATTATATAAAAAAAAGATTATTATCAAAATACCAGAGCTTCTTCTACAAAACTAACGACATCTTACCGTACAATTTATAAAATCATTCTTCCATTTTTTCAATTCTTAAGATACTAGAGATACAGAATTGTATACTTCTAAAACATCTGAAGATATGGAAAAGTCTAGCAAAATAAAATTAAATGGAATTAAACGCTGTAAACACTCGACATTATTTTTATGATACTCTATACTTTTCTGTGTTCTAATAAATTACAATTTTCTATCTTTCACTGAAAGGTATTAAAGTACAGTACTGTCATTTGGCAATATATCTATATTTCCTAATGTAGTTGACAAAAACATTTGTAGTATGATAAGGTTCGAATGTATATATACATATAGAGGGTGTTAATTTTAACTCGAGCACCTAAATTATTTCCGCTACTATTGAAAGCAAGAAAAGATGACTAAATAGAATGTACATGGTTTTAAGGCGTGCATTTGATGATAATAAAAAAGTGAATGAAAGTATGTGAAAGTGACTGGAAAAAAAAGGAAACAAAAAACTCGGTCACCCGACTTATCGCCAGTAGATTACTTTTTGTGGAGAGTTTTTAAACCTACTGTTTATAACGAAGTTCCCACGACACCAGAAGATATGAAAGAACGAATAGGGAATGCATGTTGCACCATGAATCGCGGAAATGCCATAAGAAATACCGAGAAATTGAGACATTCACTTATCGTGTACAGAAGTGTTTTGCTGCAGGCGGCCAGAATTTCAAGCATCTAATAAAATAAGGCGATACTGCCCTCTTTGTTTTATTATTTCTACATTCTTCAAACTGAAACTGATTTTTTCTCCTTCAAGACCACTTCAAAGTTATGGAGTGTAGGTCGTTGAACTCATTACGATGCCGACTACCATATCGCGTTATGAAAAATACATGTTAATATGCAAAAAATGCGAAGACCTTGAAAAAACTGTTAAAATGACCTTCACAGGATTTTTTTTTATCATCATCAGATGCACGCCTTAAAATCATGTACATTCTATTTAGTCATCTTACTTTTTTACTTTAAACAGTAGCGAAAATAATTTAAGTGCTCGAGTTAAAATTAACACCCTGTATACAATGGAAATATAAAAATGATATAGTTGTAAAAAGAAGGAAAGTACAAGCTTAGTGTGTATGTCATGTAAAGAGGTACGGCAAGATTGAATTGAATATTGGCCTACAATTGAACGTTCAAAATAGTAATGTAAATTACCCAAATACGAAGGCTTTCTATATACAAAATGCGAAAAATGTAGAGCTGTACTATGTCTAAACAGAGATAAAATTGCTTCAGAAATTCTTACAAGAATTAGTTTAAAATTATATACATATATTCTACACATGTTGTATCTATCCGGCAGCAAATTCTTTTTTTCAAACGAAAATAGGGGAATACAGAGCAAGATAGGATAGCGAGGTAAGACAGCGTCATATAGAAAGCAAATGAAATGCTACTACATGTTCGAAGACGTATCAAATAGAGACGTTAGGGAAGGCATCAGTCTAAAAACAAGAGCTGTAGGAACCACGTGTGACATTAGTTACGAATAAATTTCTAAATTTTCTTATAACTATCTAATTAAACAGAAAGTTATCAATAGTGTCAGTTTGTTGTATGTGTATGTCCTTTCGCCAGATGGACTTGGTAAGTTAATCTACCTTATTAGCTACTTTTTCATACATTAATAGTTTTCACTAAGAATGAATTAAGACCGTTTTGCAAAAATTATGAAACGTATGACCTATCTATTAGGGCAAGACGGTATCAAGTAAGCGGAGCAAAATAGAGAAGTTCTCATCTTAACGAATGTTTTAACCCTTTCGCTACGAGCATCTTTTCCGCCGAGATGCTCCCACTAAACGAGACGCAGCGATAAAAATGTACATATTGCGCGAAGATCGATATCAAAATTAATTAATCTCGAAAAATATTTGGTTTTTTATCGTTACTAGAATGTATCGCCAGTGAGAAACAAATGAAATAAAATAAAATATTTGAACAACCAAATTGCAAGTCTAGAATAAGTTATGAAGCGTGTAAGATAGCGAGCGACTATGGTCGCCCATCATATGTGAATGGCATCTTACAGATAACGACTATAGTAGCCTTTCGTAGCGAAAGGGTTACACTACGAAAATCTTGTCTTTATTTTAGATACATACTTTGTAAGATTGTTATAAATATACAAAAAGAAAACAAATAGAGGTGAATGGTGTAAAGAGAGTATGAAGGAAGCGATTAATGATGTATTAGAAAAGAAATTGGAATATCGTAAGGCTTTGCTCTTATATGGAGTACCGCAGTTTACTTTGAAAAGATGAGTAAAAGAAATGAAAGAAAAAGGGGAAATGAAATTAGGTACACCATTGGGACCTATACAATTGATATTTACTTTAGAACAATAGGAAGAGTTGGTCCGTGATTTAAAAGACATGGAAGCACGATTGTTTGGATTAAATAGTACAAAGTTAAAACAATTAGAGTATCAGATGGCAATTAGGAATAGAAAAACAAATAATTTTAACAAGAATTCTGGTATTCGCTTGATTACCTCATTTTACCCCTTTAGTTGTCCCGAAAAGAAAATTAGTAAAACTAGTATTTAAGAAAAGTAGGTTTATTTAAGTTTTTGATTTTCTTGATCTTAATTTTGTTGGATTGCTTTTATAAATGCTTTCATAAATGTTATGTGAACAATATATTTGATTTTATTTATACTTAGCGTCCCTGTCTTACCCCACGTTCCCCTATATGAAAATATGAAATAGATTTCTAAAATTATTTTCTATACTTTTGTAAACTACACATTGTCAATCTGCAAAATATTTTATTATATTTGAACAAATCATGCGTGTAAGGATTAAGAATGTTTCTAATTGCAAACATAGAAGAATGGTAAAGAGTAAACGAAATAGCACGGGTGAATGTACATTTGATAGTACGTATTCGATATTTTCTTCAAGAAACGTGAATATCAGAAATAAATTTCTACACGATGGAAAAGAAAACACATTGCTGTTGAATTTTTCAATCTATCAAACTAATACATTATAAGAATACAGAAAAATAATATACAGTATCTAACACCATTCAATGCTACTTCGTGTTATCTTTTCAATCTCTTATGCAGTTTGTTGTTAACTTACTTGTTCAGGCGACTGTACTTTCCATTGAAAATCGGAAGAGGGATCAGTGAAGAACCACTTCCTCGGCCACGGTTTTATCGTTCCCTCCGGTGTCTTGAAAATTAACCCCTCCAGGCTTAAACCGTGCGCCAACACGCTCGTGGTGATGTTGCCTTTCTTGTACGATGCTATCCCTGCTTTCATGTACATTTGCGGTATTGTTTCATTCTCTCGAAGTTTCAAGGTTACTCTTGGCATCTTTGCCTTCCACGTCGGCGCGCTTGAAGTAATCTTGGTCACTTCGCTCGAAGTGCTGGTCAACGTTTTCAGGTTCGTCACCGATGTTGGTGAAGTTGTCTGGTATGAAGTCGACGTGGATGTCTGTCGGACGTTTGTCGTTGTTTCTGTGGCAGTTTGCAAGTGTTGCATGCCAGTCGTTGCGAAATCTACCGATATAAGTTGAAAAGAAAAAAAAGGTATCGTTATATAATGTAAATTTTTATCGAGAAATTTTCGTTAAACTTCAGGAAATCAGAATTTAAGGAATCTCTTGAGAATTAAACAATTTCGAATTCTTTTATCGACAAATACAAAGTAAAATGATGCTCTATCTGCCGATTAACGGTTCTCGACACGTGAAAACTTGTAAAATAAAGTTAGATCTGTGAACATTGTCTAAATTTTAAAATACAAACGAATAATCTTTAGTTAAAGTCTATTTACTTATTTTCAACTACTTGGAAGTTTTAAAAGTTAACTTGGAAATTTCGTTGTATTAATAAGTGTATCCAAGGCGTGTAGATAACTATTGATCTTAAAGATATTTTTCTTAAAGCAGGATTGCCTAATTGTAAGTTAATAAGCTTTTCAAAAATTGATCGATGAATATATTTGAAATTTCTATACATGCAGTATCGTGCAGTAACTTCCTTTAATTCCAGTACATGTTTAATTATAAACTCATTTTCACAATTAAACGAGGAAGACAATGTCATAAAGAAAATCCTAAATTTTTCATTTTTCAATGCAACGCAAAATCAAATATCAAAGATTGTCAAGATCGAATAGATTTATAAAAATCATTTTCTAACTATATGTATATAAAATTTTACCAAAATCGGCAGAATTAGTTGGATGATATCTCTTGTTAGAGCGAACTATTGTAAAATTTTAAATAACACGAAAGCAAAGCCACGTAAAAACGTATCTGGCATTTGAAATTCATACAAACATAAAAACCAGCTTGACAAACTTGTTAAATGAAGTTTTCCATTTACTGAACTATTACTAATTGAGCTATACAATCTATTAAAGCTTTGTCCAATTTGTATTCTGGAAAAGAGCCCTTATCTTTTCTCGTTATAGGTACGTAAAATTAATATTGTTGATAAACGAATTTATAAAAATAATAATTATTTGTAAAAATAGTGTATACTTCTAAATATCTGTTTTGTAAATAATATTTTTCTAGATAAATATTGCACGTATCTCTTTAAAACTTCTAAAGATCAAATATAATGTAATTTTGCATTTACTTTTAAACGTAGTACAAACAATTTTATATAAAATATTTTAAGCACAATTGAAATTAAAATATTTCTTGCCTGAAAAGGAAATAATGCTGATATATAAATGTTTACTTATTCAACTAAACTTGACTTGAAGCTTTTTATTAACAATAAGAATAAGACAAGAAGGGAAATTCTATACGTGTAGAGATACAACATTGGAAGAAAGCTTTGTGTGCATAGATAAAGCCTTTTTCGAACATTATTTGTTCTCTTGAAACACATGCGAAAAAATTCCCTTTCAAGATATTACCAAAGAAAATGCAAATCCTCGTTGAAATGAAATATGACAAAGAAAAATGTAAACTTCAAAGGGATTTCCGGCTTCCATTCTCATCTACCTTTCGTATACAAATATCTCCTTATTTCTTATAAGGGAATATTTCTGTAATTTTATTTCACAGATTACTTTTAAAGGTACTTAATTCTGAACAAGTCAGCTCTATAATTCTCATATATTTTTCTTAATATCAAAACAGTGATACACATCTTAAAAATTCGTAAATATACTTTTTGATCATAATTTACAACTTTTATTAAAAATATCGAAACGATATAATTACTACTAAGTCAATCAAAACACCATTTCACTTTACATAATAAAAATAAAACTCTCTATTCTACCTTGCACATTTTCCATTCCACTGCAATTACCAACAAAAAAAAAGAACAATCATAAATTTCAAAAAAGCTGGGTCAAAGACAAAGCAAGAGAAAAGGGATTCGTACGTACCCATGGTGGTAAGATCCTCTGTCTCCACTTGTTCATCCACTTTCTGTAACTCCGACACAGTAGTCATCTCGTCCTCGATATCCTGCTTCCTGTATACTTCTGTCGATGACACCGTGGTCGTGATCAGAAGTCTACTTTTGCTTTTGTTCACATCGATGTCTTTTCCTTGACTCCTCGACGAGTTTCTAGCTATTGTATTATGACCAATGCGACGCATCGCAAGCACCGTACTAGCGAATAGGCTTTGATCGTTCTGATTCATGAGAAACGGTGTTGCGATACAGGACATGATGATTAGGACCATCAACGTACCCATAGTGTACTTGATGATCCTTGGTCTCGGCTTATCCGATGGTTGAGGGAATCCAGACGAGGAAAATTGTTGGTCTGTTTGCGGTAGAATTGTGTACTGTAGGCTGGCATCGCCTTTTCGTACTGTTTTGTACATAATTAATAAACCTGTCGGAGAAATTAACCGCAAGTTTCAGTTGTAAATATACATATCATCGTAGTTTTGGGATTGTTGATGAATATTGTGCAAGAGATGCTTGGCCTGATATTTGTTATATGATATCTGTTTTGTAGTAACAGACTGTGATTATGTATGGTGCAGTTATTCCTTAATTTTGGTCATTATTAGTCCAAAGAAGTGAACTTTACTTACAATAATTTAGAAAATAATTATGTTAATTATCGGAATATTTGAACCGTTTTTCTTTAAAGTGGTATAAGTCAGATTATTTATACCTTGAGATATTTAAGGGATTGTGGTTGAATCAATTAAACGTTATGCCAAACGTTAATATATTCGGATAATGATTTTAAAACTGTAGATTTGTTAAATTTTATTATGTAATAATAATTAATAAAATTGTTAAAGAAAATAAGGAACTTTTTTATTGTAAGTGGACGTATACTACTTTTAATAATCACAAATTATTAAAAAAAAAAGAATACATGAAAAATGTCAATTTTAAATTCATATTTTCATTAAAATTTGCTTTTCTGAAATGCATTTTCTTTAATGTAACAAAATAATAATTAAAATGAATAAATGTAAGTAAACGTAAAATTAATTTTTTCAAGAAATACTTTCAGTTATTTTATAGAAGAATTTATAATGAAACAATTACAAAAAGTAAATTATTTCGTTAAGGTAACTATTGTAATAATTTTATTCGTATCTCAATTTTATTTCTCCTTTATGTTTATAGTGAAATATTCATGGTAAATTGGAGGAATGTAAGGCAGTAAAGCCATTATATCGCTATATTTATCTCTTATTATAGGTCTTGAAGCTGTGTACAATGGTAACAAAGTTATTCTGTTGAAATGTGTTGACCTTCCTCGTTTTCCAGATAAAACAAGCACTTCAAATTGTGCAGTTTCTTCTATAGATGTTTTGTAAAAAATTGTATAAGGCTCATCCCTTTCAAATCTCGTCCAGTTTTTAAAATTATAAACTTGTAAAATTGTTAAATTTAATTGTTAAAGAAAATAAGGAGTCTTTTGCTAAAATCTTAAATTTTGTTAAAATTTATTGATCCTCGTTTTACAAATAAATCAAGCACTTCAAATTGTGCATTTTCTTCTATAGATGTTTTGTAAAAAATTGTATAGGGTTCATCGTTTTCAAACCGCGTCCAGTTTTTAAAATTATATACTTGTTAAATTGTTAAATTTAATTGTTAAAGAAAATAAGGTGTCTTTTTACTATGAGTGGACTTATACCACTTTCAGAAAAACATTCTTGCAATGACAGTTAATTACAGTTAAACTTTTTTTGATTAATTTATGAGGATATCGTATTGTGATATAAACAGGAAAAGAAGGTATCTATATCTAACTGACATTAACTCATTTTTTTTTCTAACATTGTATTTATATCATTAAAAAAGAAACGGCTCATTTCTTATTTCGAGTTATTTTTATACATAACCTTTGTAACTTTTTGTATCCGTATATACACATTTTAATTTATTTAAAAAGAAAGTAATATTAAAAGTATATTTTTAGTTAAAAAAATTTCGATGCATTTGATCTCTCTTCTATACACTGCGCTTTCAATTACTTTCTGTAGAAGCAAATGTAATATTTTTCAAAATTCAAGATTTCTCTTGTCGTCACGTTATTCGCTTGAAAGAGCAGTCGGAAATTTAAAAATAATATGTTTCTTTTTAAACTATATGCATTTATTAAAACAGTTTTATAGCAGTTGAAAAATTGAGGCAAATACGACTACTCAGAAGAAATGTTTTATTTAAGTTCAGGTTTTCTTCCAAATTTAATCTTAAGCAACTGGATATTATATTGCTTGTAAAGATTTTAACTACACTGAAATTTATGAAATTGGAATTTTATGTCTATCAAATTCATGATAGTCTCTAAAATAAATTTTATTGCTATAATACTAAAAATTTAACATGCTGATAACAAATTATAAAATGTTTAATATTCCTTGCAAAATAACTTTACAAATAAATAAGAATTGCGAAGAATTTTGATGTATAGACAGCGGATTTTTGACAGTGCATTTGTAGGAAATTTAATCCTTTGCCCTATAACAACGAGTTAGACTCGTGGCACAGATTCTGGTTAGAGATTTAAGAAAAATAATTATATTAGTAATGAATATTAATTTTAATTCTAATTTCTCTTATAATTTATAACACCGAGGATAGCCAATTGTGATTAATTTGTAATACATTAACGTTTCTTGCGTAAAATTGCAGGAAAATAGTAAATAGCTGATGCATAAATGGATAATCAGCAAAAGAAATCATAGGTCAAGGGGTTAAAGGTGCAAAATTACACAGAATACAGGTAATATGACGAAATATAAAAAATATCTAAATTATAGTGCTTTTTATAATTCCTGGTAGATGAAATACTTTTCTATCGAAGATTTACTTTTTTATACTATATTCTCAAAAATCTGTATTTGCACAAAATCAACTGACGTAAAATGATGAACAATATTTATTAAAGAAAGGTTCCCTTTCTAATTTTTAAGGAATTACAATTCAAACGTTGAACAATTTAATACTGTCTAACTTTTGCTACAAAATTTTGGTAAAACACTGACACACCGTCCTTTATTTTTGTTTTATGGTAATGAAATGAATGAAGATTTCGTTGTGTGAAGGCGAACTTAACGTATTACATGGCGTTTTAAAAGGAGATTACACTGTATAATTTAATCCTGGATCAAAAGTGGCAGACGATTAGAACAGTTTTCTTAAAACGAAATAAAGCGGAAAATTAAAGAAGATATCGCAAACACAAGAAATGGTTTTAGTTCAGCGGTAATGCAAAATGAAATTTGATATGTGCTGGAAATAAGTATGTTCTACGAATTAAGGTTATCTCCTAACAAGATTTCATGCTTTAATTACATTCGATAGTCATTGTTCAAATTAGAGAGCAGAGAGATTCCTTGGTGACCCTCATTTAAACCTTCTGTACTCCATCCGTAGGAATTGCGATAAGCATGCATTATTCTTGAAATAAAAATTATTCAACGGAAGAATAAATATAAAATGGTAGAAATATCTCAGAAAATGTTGAACAATTTTTTTTATTAAGAATTGTATAAAAATCCTGAAGTCTTAATTTTCATTTTTCAATAATAAAAGTCACTGAAGGTGTAGAACTTTGCTGTTAAGTGTGACAAGTCATTAATAGCAATGAAGAAACCAGTTTAAAAGAAGTTTGAGCGTCTGTATGGGTTTTGTAGTGAAACATTGTAAAAAATAAACAAATCTACAGGTAAAAGTGCATAGTTTTGAATAAAGTTTGTTAATATTCGAAACGATTATCCCTTTTTTATGCAATTGTTATGTTTAATAATAGAATAAATTATATAGAATAAATTTATAGAATAAATTTCTTTCAATTTTCAATTTAAAAAAATATGAGAATTTTTTTAGATCTTTACGTAATTTAGATAATACGGAATGTTTATATTCCATAACAAATTCTCTAACTAAATAAATATATTTTTAAGAATCAATTTAAATTTTATAAGATAAAATAGAGAAAGAAGTAATAGTATTACGATTATTAAATTGTCAATTACGATTTAATTTTCAAAATACCACTATATATTTAATTTTTTTCATTAACATAAACAAATGAAAGGAATTATTTTATTGCTTCAGAATAATTAAAGAAGCACGTTAATTGTCGGATTCGGGAATATTTCAATCGTACAGATAGCATAATAATTTGGACCTTATCGTAATAATGTTAATAATCTTAGTTTTTATGCGTGTACCTGCATCATACTTTCTTTTTTCTTATTAATTAACAGGACAAATTTTAGACGAACGTATAAAAACCTATTAAATATACATACATATTACTATGCTAAACTGTACCACATTTTGTTTTTTTTCTTTCATATGAAGAATATTAAACAACAAATATACACAGACTTTTATACTTCGAAAAATGCACAAAATAAGATAAAAGAAGTAACTAGAAAATAATTGCATCAAGATATTTCATTGTTATCTCTTCAATGATTGTAATTTAGCAGAATTCTAATTTAGACTGTCCATATGAGCATTAACATAGTAAAAGAAAACGAACAGTACAATGCAATGACTTCCTCGGCGAGGAATTGTTTCCTGATTTTTCTCGACAAATATTAAATCACCAGTCTATGAGTCATTCACCTAGACAACACCGGTCGCTGACGCTCGCAGGTTAACACCACCAGGCTCTCGTAAATACAACAAAACAAGAAAAAAGAAGCAATAGCAACCATCGAGATTGAGCTATGATGATTTTAATGGAAAACATGAAAGATAATAAGCGAATAATTTTTACTAGATCCACGAGTATCTGGACAAGGACGAGAGGGTTGATGAAAACAAAAGAAATAACGATAATACCAACGAAGAGAACTACTTTGCAAACAAATGGCGAGATTCGAAGAATGTTACTTTGACAATTGATCTAACCGATTGTGAAATGAAGTAATATCAGCGAATCGAGGATGAAGAAACGTTAAAAAATGAAAAGATACTCACGATATGTGAATAATTGAAGGGGTTGGTAATTCTCTATTTTCACTTCCGGCAGCCTGTTCTGTCGGAACGAACGCGACAATCCGGGACAGGCAAAACCTCGCCTGTGAGTGAAATTCTCCTAGAAAATGCGCAGGTGCGCCTTATCAGGGGATGTAGCGGCTGCGCACACGTTGCAGCTAGTTTCCGGAAGTCCGTCACTGTTTAATTGTCCCTCGTAAGGATACCAGGAACTAGCCTGGATTCAAGGATGTATGAGAATTTGCCCTTGAACTTCTCTTGTCATCCTCATGTAACGTATGTTCGTTGCCAAAGCGTTTCTTTTCAAATGTAACTCTTAATCAGTGCAAGTCCTTTCATCTTTCACTTTCGATTATTGACGTTCCCAGGAGAAAAGAAATTAAATTTGATTGATCATCAAATTTGAAAGAATTGCCTTATTACTGAGATAGTATATTATTGTAAAATTAAAGTATATGTTCGTAAGCACATTTAGTATCTAACAATATTTCAGTTATCATAGTAAAATTGTGCAAAGAAATAAAGTAAAATGTGCGATATACACAAATTATTTCTGACAATGAGTAGTTCAATTTCATTACATAAGTGCTTAATCCTTTCGCTATTATGAAAAACTGTAACCCCTTGCTATAAAGTGATTCCTGTATACTACGCGCGATTATAGTCCTTCGGCGCGAAATAGTCACTGCGTCCTCAAACAACGTAATCATACAGTTTGAAAAATAACAGGATTGCCAATATAATAATTCAAACACTGATCATATGTACAAATATTGTTCATTTTACTGAAATAATGTTCCTTCAGTATCAACACAACGCTAGACATGATTAAACCAATAAATGAATAGATTTCCAGATATCTGTTTTGGTAGTCGCCTCGAATACTCTCTTATTCCTTTTCAAAAGGAACCAGTTCCTTGCATGATAATGTATCTGCTCATGGTACCTTGGCCTATTTTTTTCTAAAAAATAATTACCAACGTTTGTAGATTCACTTATTCATCGGATTTGATTACTTTTGTGATTCCTTTTTTATTTTCAAGACTTACTATAATGACATCTCAACTATACACATAGCTGTGACAAGAGTACTTGATATAATTCTCAAAGCAGATCTCTAGAAATCTAATCGTTCATTAATTTGATCATGCATAATCATACTTTGAATAACATGAACGATTTTTAAGAATATGATCAATAAAATTTGAGTTATTATTTTTTAGACTGTGTATACTTCTCTTAGTAATTTTTTCTTAATTTCAATAGTAGTGGAAATTATTTATATGTCCATTATAAGTGGAACACTCTATATAAGTGGACAAAATTATTACTAGCACATCTGCGTAATGCACGTGGCTCGTGCAGCCGTATTGTGTGATTTTCTAACAGAGATGACGATAAGGAAAGAATTAATCAATATTGATAAACAAACTTTGAGATGTTGGTATATTGTATGTGTTTCAGAAGGTGTGCGTAGTTCACAACAAATTCTCATAAAGTGAGAAAGTTTATGGCATACACGGCATTAGACAAGTAACAGAATAAGGAACTTTGAAACCTCACTAGGAAGTGCTACTTATGTAGGAAGTGTTACTAAATATTATTAAAAATATGAATTGAGACGAAATTAATAAAGACGAAAAATAAAATTCAACTTGTAATATTTTATTATTTTATTACAAAATATAGCTATATTAAATGTAATAGGAAATATTATTTATATGCACTTATCTGAATAACTTATTCAGACTAACGGAAGACATTATTCTTTATAATATATTATTATAGAATCATCTTTTCTTTTAAAGAAGAATGGTGACTTGGAAGTTTGTACATTCGTTCGTTTCTTAGCAGGTTCGATTATTTTAATCAAACAATAAATAAAAATTTATTGCATAGTTGGCATCGCTGTTGAGGATGCGATATCAGTAGCATCTCCTGATCTCCATAGCTGCGTTATCGTTTTCACTTGTGTGTGAAAGTTTATACCCTGGACAAATACCACATTTTTAGAAAATATGAAAAATAAAAATTATTGTACATCAACAGGTACAAAAGTTAGTAATATTTAGGTATGAAAAAATTGTCAAATCTACATAAAGTGTGATTCTAGTGTGACTTAATCCAATAATAAAATCTATGCATGATAGTCATTGGCTGTGTTTACAATCTCTTTAAAATTTCAATTATTCCATGAGAAATGAATAATGAATATAGAATATAGAAATATGAAATATAGAATATATGAATATAAAAATGAATATAGAAGTGGTGTATACAATAAAAACGCAGTATATTTTATAAATTGAACATGTAAATTTCTTTTATGGAAATTCATCATTTTACTTACATGTTTTCCATAGAAATGATTATCACCCAAGAAGGATCCCTTGTTTCCCGTAAAACTAAACATGGGTAATGGTACTGGAATAGGAACATTTACACCAATCTGACCAGTTTCAATTCTATTTACAAATGCTCTTGCTGTAGCACCATTTGTGGTGAATATAGCAGTTCCATTTCCGTAAGGATTTCTATTAATAATGTCAATTGCTTCGTCCAATGTATCCGCATAAATACATGAAAGAACTGGCCCGAATATTTCCTCGGTGTAACATTGCATCGACGGCTAAGAGATTAAACAAAATAATGTCTTTTTGTAAATTCAATTTAATGTAATAACCATGAAATTAATTATAAATATTAAAGAATAAACGTATAAGAATTCAATAAAAAAATACTAAAGAGTTCAAATAATATGATAATGAAGTTAATAATTACTATAAAAATCAATTGTTTATAAAAGCTACAAACTTTTCATTTTTTTCAAGTCCAATGTTATGCAAGGCTAAGCTTTTTAAAACTTTTAAAAAGTTAAAGTCCTCTATTTTATAAAACCAAGTTATAATAAACTAAAAGAAAATTACATTCACTTAAAGTATCATTGAATTTTATAGTAAACTCGATATTTCAAAGATTTTAAAGTTAAAAACGAACTATCTGAAACATAACTTAAAGTTTGAGAATTTTCTAACAAAAATTTTCTTTTGCTTTCTATTTCGTCTACATTAATCCCTTGATCTACGATTTCTTTTGCTGAATATACATCTAAACATCAGCTATTCACCGTTTTAATACCATTTTATATAAAACACGCTAATATACTATAAATTACAAGTACCAATCCTCAGTCTAATAGATTAAAAGAAAAAATAGAATTAAATTTAAGGTTTGTTACTAATATAACTGTTTTTGTCAAACCTTAGCCAGAATCTGTGTCACGAGCCTAGCACGTTGTTATAGGACAAAGGGTTAATCAACCATACAGCGTTATGCATTAAAACAAATAATGTTATTTAGATGAAAGTAAAGCATAATGTGTGACTTTAACATGTACATACCTTGACGTTCGTGAGTACACTTGGTCCAATGAAATTTCCTTTCTCAAAACCTTGTACAACGAGTCCTCTACCATCGAGAGCTAACGTGGCGCCTTCTTTCACCCCAGATTCGATCAGATCGCATATCCTCTGTTTTGACTGGGGCGATATAACTGGTCCAAGATCCGTATCAGGTATGTGTCCAGCATTTACCTTCAATCTTTTCGCAGCTTCCACTAATTCCGGTATCCAGTCCTTCGATTTACCCACAAATATGGCAACCGAGAGTGCCATGCATCTTTGGCCTGCAGCTCCAAAAGCAGCGCCCACGATTTGAGACAGAGTTTTGTTTTTATTTGCATCCGGTGAAACGACGCAATGATTCTTCGCTCCCATATTGCACTGTACACGTTTTCCATGCATGCTACTCTGCTTGTAAATATATTTTCCCTGTAAAAGGAAAGAAATTGTTTCATGTTCGTTTATATTATTATACAGAATATTTAACCGTTTGAATGCCACAAGCTTTTAGAAAAAGCAGGTCGAAAAGTGCAAGACCGCGCAAGAAGATCGCGGTTCTTTCATTTCATGTCGAAAAGTGCGAGGCAGTGTCACCGCCTAACAGTTAAGAGGCATCGATGAAATCCGATCGTGCACTTATTTCAACTCCACAAGCCAGATAATTGGCTCTTTTAGACAGTGAACAGGAGAAGCGCGATCGGGTCTTTAACACTCAAACCTTTTACACTCGGATATCCCCTCTGAGGGGACATCGTGTCTAGCAAACCACTTGAATGGGAACATAAAAGCACATAAGACTTTTCAGGGGACATAAAAAGTTTGTGATTCTACAAGATAAACTTATACGAGAGCAAATTTTTCACAAATATTCGTTTCGCTCGAAAGATCGCAAGATCATCCATGAGTAGACTCAACACCAGTCAAAATAAACAAAACTAAGACTGCCACAAAGCTCGATGCATATTGTATTGGAGAGTATACAACTTGTATAAATCTCATGCGAACCAATATGCTTTTACGTACTGCTTTTTTGCAAAAATCTTTAAAATAGTGAAGGAAATTAGATTTTTAGGGACTAGAAATAAATGTCTTAAATTCCTGCATACTGTTCCGAGCTTTAAGAGAAACCAGAATGAAGAACCTATGACCCATTATAAATTTGTTAAGCTCCTGATTGATCAACTGAGATGTGATTTTCGGGAAACACGAGTACATTCTTCCATATTATCTTTTGAAAATAGACTGAACAATAAATTACATATTGTAAATGTGAGAGGAAAAAAAAAATGGGACTGTATTGTCTGCTCAAATACAGAAACACTAGATGGAATATGACAAACAAATTACTATTGTACGACATGCACTAACGAACCTGCCATTCATATCGGCAACCGTTTACATGTAATCATACATTTGAAAAATATAAAAATATGAAAATTTTGATTTCTTTGTAATATATACATATGTTCATTTATGCTTAAAGATACATATAAACCGCATATAATTATAATAAATTATTTAGTCTTAAAGCTACACTATTTAATATGACGCAATCCTGTTTGCACATTTTCCTAAAAAGGTGTCGCCAAGTTACTGACAGAGAGAAGCCCGTGAGAAGGGTTTGAATGCAAAGGGTAAATCTACATATTATCTAGTGCGCGTGAATTCCGTATGTGACCTTGTGAACTACTTATCACCGACCAAATTAATTTCTGGTGATTGTTTCAATAATCTCTAGTCCTGAACGTTGAACTAAAACCTTATATGATACGTGAATTGAAATTCCAAACGCGAATTTCTAAATTTGCAGTAATGAGTCATCTCGAAATAGTCAATTATACTTGTGGAGTGGTTATGCGGAGTTTGAGGACTCTCCGAACGATTGACCTCCACAGCTCGACACAATCGCTATCGGAAGTTACGAAAAATACTGATTGGTTGCAGCAAAAAATGCTAATTATCAATCAACGTCTAATAGGTATCGCCTTCCAGTGCACTTTTAGTTAATTTTTTTTCTGGAAAGAGTGGGGCAATACTTGATCGCGTCGCGTGAAGAATCGATTGTTGGGCATGAGGTTCAGCAACGGAACTTTACGTCAAGTTCTGACCTATCGATTCTGGTTCCCGTTAGAACAAAATGTCGAAATCGCCCTTTATAAGCTCTTATTTTATGACAGTCTTTGGCTATTGAAAACGAAGGAAATTGAACTTTAAGAAGACTAGCAAGCATATTTTCTCCCGGTGAGGCATACACGAAAAATCAAACAATAACGAATATGACTGAAAAATAGTCTTTCTTTCCAAATGTCGTAGACTAGATAATACTAGAACTAGACAATTCGTAATACTAATACTTTATTTATAAATTCTAAAAGAAAAGGCAATAATTAACATTTGCTTTTTTTCGTTACACTACCTCTTCCAATTTTGATAAATTGACATTTTCTGGATAATAATTCTGAAAATACCAAACTCTAGCAGTGTTTAGTAATGTTAAAAGTGAATAAGTTTAAAATTAACTCCATGTTTAATACTAAAAAAATTTAACAGTAAACTTGATTTTGTTGCTAATGAATTTAAAATAGCTAGCTGTAGTATTAAAATAACGACATGATACTAATTTTGACAAAGAAATATAATTTGAATGATATAATACTTTTTGTACAAACATAAAACTTACGAACGGTCGTGTACTTAACGTCAATTCACAATTTAATGACAATATGTAACATAATAATTCATTTAATGTCGAAGTTAACAATTAATAAAATATAGAAACTGCATGAAAAGTAAATAATGTATAGAAACTGAATGCAAGGGAATTAAAATAATTATATGTCCAAATTATATTACAAAGAAAAGTACATTATTTATGATTATACCATTATTATGCAAAGACAGTTAAAAATTTTACAAAATCTATTCATGTCATCACATTGTATAATACAAAATAGCGAAACCCTGTCCTCTCCAATTTTTCTAACATGACTTACAAGAAGAATGCTGGTAACCAATAGTGCAAACATCTTGTACCAGTGTCTGAGATGAAAATTACTAGTAAAAAAGATTCGTAAGTCCACCTGTAATGCACTCATGAAAATTGTTCAGAGCAGAGTGAAGAAAATCTTTTCAGGTTTCAATTTTTAGCAAGAGATTGAATTTGAATGAAGATTTATTGATATCCATAAAAACTTGTTTTGTGTTCCTCCGTATTTTATCATAAACAGCATATTAATAAATATATTATAAAATGACTCACGAAACTTTTTTACCGATTGTTTTCGTTTCGCCATATAAATCCTAATCCATATGAAAATCGATGGAACTATTTTAACCACAAATAGAGTCACTAGACCTGATAAATTGAATCGGTAATTCTGTATAGAAATCAAATTTCCCATTGAACTGAACACGAAGAATATAATAATCAATTTTAACGTACCGCTTGATCGGAACCGACGAAAGAAACCGCCTTGATATCTTGATGTTCGCAGATAAAATCAACAGCGGCATGTTGGCCGTGGATAACATTCAACAATCCAGGCGGTGCACCGGCTTTAGTAAACAAATCGGCCAGGATCATTGAAGCCCCAGGTACACGTTCTGACGGTTTTAAAATTGTCGCGTTTCCACAGGCGACCGACACAGGAAACGACCAAAGAGGTATCATCGCGGGAAAATTGAACGGACAGATAGAGGCAGTTATACCCAGCGGAACTTTGTAGGAAATTATATCCATATCTGTGGCGATATTTGGCATGCTCTCGCCCATTTGCAGAGAAGGAATTGCGGTACACGCGTCGACCACCTCTGTAACATAAAACAACACCAATCACGTGATCTATCGTATATACAGTAGCCCACACTAAATATTGTCCACCATCTTAAATTTTCATGAATGTAATATTCCATCTGTGTTATCGTTTGCTTGAATATAAAGAATGTAAAGTTTTCTATAGTAATTGATTAAAAATTAGCATATCTAACTGAATCTATAAAAAGTAACACACTAATAAGCATTAAGTTAACTTAGTTTCATTGTATTATTTTATTGCTTTATATATTGTAAACATTTTTGGAAAAAATGGAATTTCAGAAAGAAACCACAGTAAAAGAACCAAAAATTAGCCACTCTTTATCATATTCAAAGCAAATCACAATGTAAAATAGCATAGATTATAAATGAGAGCTGCATAACAGCCCAACATATTCTTAAAAGATACAAAAATGAAAATCGTATATCAAATAAAGTAAAATGTTCTACTAAAAACCTTTTTGAAAATTTGTAATAAGGATTGGGTTCACAATCTCAAGATGAGTAAGATGTGTTAGGTTTTGCATACGTTGCTATGACAATTAGGGTTGGAAATATGCCTGAAAGTATTTTTTAAGAAACCCAATAAATGAAAGCACAGATTTTCACGTTTGCCTGTCCTAATACACTTTTAGCAAACATATTTTATATGATCTCGATATGTCTTATGTCCAATTAGGACAGTTCCGACAGAAAGTACATCAAAGTTTGCTGCAAACTTCGAGAATTACTTAAATAAAAATGTTCATCTTAAAAATATTCAGAAAGTATTGCGAAAAATAATTATCACGCTTGGCTAGTACAAAAAAATTCACACATCAGTGTAAGGAACAAATTAGACGGAATCGAATTTACTTGGAAGTATATAAATTATTTAGAAAAACGTCTTTTTTATAGACGCAAACAAATTTAATTCTAATAAAACCCGAAGACCTAAATATCTTTTCCATTTTTAATGATACTGACAAATATGTAAAACATCGTCTCAATAGTTTCGAAAGAGGAAACCATTCAGACGTATTGGGCAATTTTTATTGGGAGCAACTGTACGTAGCCACGATTGCGTTTATGGACAAACACAGAATGTGATTTTAATTGTTTACTTAATATGTATGTAATGATTCTATGTATCAAAGTTCAAAGAAAATCAGAATATTTTCTTACGTGGTAAAGCAGTTTTTAATTCTTATATACTAGTCATTTTAAATAATTTATATACTAATTGATACTCATTTTTTAGAAAATACATTTATATATCATAATCGCGTAAAGAATGTATAATTAAAATTTTCAAAAATATTGTCACACTAATTCAACTTTGAAAACAGGAGGATTTGACATTCTAGAGCAGTACCAATAAAAATTATAAATAGACTCTGGCTCATAAACATTATGACTGAAAATGAATTTTTTGAAAATTCTTAGTGCAAAGCATACTGATGTAGTTAATAAATTTATGCGTGCGTGCAACGTACTACGAAGACTTTTATATTAATTTTCAAATCAACTCTAATATTCTTTTAAATTATTAATCATATACTTGTACATGTATATATCCGAATTAATATTTAAACTGTAATACTAAAATTAATACACAATACTTACTTTTAATAAATGGGGGATTAAATATATTAAAAATATGTCTTATAATAAAATTTCTTGTAATATTTTGAACAACATAACTTACGAAGTCCCCGAAGAACATCTCCTTCAGCATCAGCCATTGTTTTTCCATTTTCTTTCACTAAATTCTTTGCAATTTCTTTCTAAAAAGAAAATTATCATATAAATATAAAAGTATTCTTACATAATAAAAAAGAATCAGTAAAAATGACGATTTCAACATTAAACGATAAGAATTATGAATAATCATTTATGTTTGAATACTAATGTATACATATAGATATAAATTAATCTATAAGATAAAAGATATCTATAGTGAATCTTCTTATATGCCTTGTTCGCAATTTACAATACAATATAAAGTGAGGAAATAATTATACTATTCGAGACATTTGCAATCTTAGAGGATAAAGATCATATTTTAGTAAACATACCGAATGTTCGCGTATAAGTGCTTGGTACTTGAGCATCAAAGTTTGTCTAGTAAGTACGCTGGTATTCTTCCATTTTTCGTACGCTTTCTTTGCACTTTTCACTGCCATTTCCATTTCTTCTTTTGTGCATTTTGGCGTGCGACATAGCAACTCGTTTGTTGCTGGATCATGTACTTCCGTGAATTGTGTAGCCTTTGATTCTGAAGAAAATTAAAAGCTTTCTATAACTCTGTCAACAAAATAAACGTAAATTGTAAATGTTTATCTTTGAAACATTATTAAACAGATAGTTTTAACGACAACAGAACAAACGTTAACTTGATATCAATTTTAGCGATGTATTTCTGATTTGTTTCATATATAGTTTAAAGAAATTTAAAAAATGTTTTTGACCATACAACGATTACGCGTCGCTACGGCACTGCAGAGTTAGCGTAAGCGTGCGATGGCCTCATTGGCGGCAAAACACCGTGTACACGTTGCCGACGGATATTTTCTCGACTTACTCGAATTCAAAACCTTTCTGATACATTTTCTGGATGATTTCTTCTTAAGAAATGTCTACAGAATCCGATACTGAGTAGAAAATTTGCGCCAGATAAAGGACTTTTCGTAGAAATGCAAAAGTATTGCGTAGAAGGCACGCACATCGCCTCTTTTTTAAACTTTGATAGCCATTTACAACTATTCAGAACTACAAAATTTAATAGCTGTATACACTAAGCTATTCAGGATTCTCTCCTCCATTTTTTAAGACTAAATTGAACTTCCTAACTTATTAGGGTTTCACGTAATACCTGATTTTTTCCCAAAATTGTGTATTTTTACAAAAACCCATATTTTTCAAAAACTGAGAGTGATAGAGAGATTCTGCTTTAGGGTTCATGTTTAGGATTATAGAAATCACCCAATAGATAATGTAAATTTTTCACGGAATACCTCATTCTTGTCTAAAATCGTGTGTTTTTACAACAACTGAGGGTGATATAGAAATTTTGTTTCCGGATTCGTGTTTAAGACGAGAAAAACTTTACAGAGGTCACCCAATGGATATTGTACATTTTTTTTAAGGTCGAAATTGGTTGGACAGTATAATCGGAACACAATATTTTTCAATTCAGTGGAAGTTCATTGAAATAAATAGTTATTTGATCCTTTTTTGTGGCATATATGGCAGCGAATATAGTTTTTTCTTTTGTGGCCTGCGTTGTTTTGTTGGCGGAGGATAGAAAGTGGAGGAATGATAGGGAGGATCGATGAGGGAGTTAGGTTAGAAGGTGTATATATACAAACAGGACCTCTTGGGAGAGCTAGCGAGAATAATCTCATGTGTCGTCCGTCCCTCTAGCGGTGGTGGACACACTTTGTACGGAGGATCTGCCGCGAATGTACATTTTGCACAGATTGAGTGGAACGTACGAATAGATAGTGTTATGTACAAAACATTACACTACCAAACGAGAAAAGTATAAAAACTATTTTTAATGTGTATTTAATCCGATAAAGATCAGCAGAAACAAAAGATTCATTACAAATACCGCCAAATTAATTATTATCTGAATGTCGACTAGATATGGCACTAGTATATCCACGGCTCATTAACCCTTTGACTGCCACGCCGAAATCACATGTTTCGCTCAGGACGCCACGGAAGTATTTTTATTATTCAAAGCATATAATGGCTTTTGAATTTTTTATTGATGTTCTAATAAAAATTTTTAATTGTTCAATGGGGCACTTTTTATTTCAAAGTATCTTTTATTTATTGGTTATATTCAAAATGCACTAACTATAAATTTTCATTCAATTTTTACAATTGTAAAAAGTTTAAGCGCTCCGGTCACCAATGACCACCGTGAAGAAACCGTGATCGATCATATATGACCAACGTGACAGTCAAAGTGTTAAATGAATGCCGATTACAGTCGGCACTCGTATCCACAGATCCTCGCATGATACCGACTATAGTTGACATTAAGAATAAAAGGATTAAAAACTAGACAAACCTCCAAACGAAATGACCTCCTACAGACTAATTTCGCTGTTACCGATTCTGTCAAAACTACCTGAGATGGTCCTCTTAAAAAGTCTCAAACCAATAACAAAAGAAGAACACAACACCACAAGGTGTTAGAATACATCCTAGAAAAGGCTGGCAAAATTGCTTTATTATAGTTTTCAGCAGTTCATACCTCTCACGCTCAATAACTTAAGAACTGCCACAAGTTTTCAAAGAGAAAAATTGTATGTAACGATCTGCTGACCTATGAGTCACGAGGAGAAAATTCTCAATTTGTTATTTATTTTTTCCATGTTAACCTACTCTTCTAGGGTGAAACGCCCTAAGGGCGCATTGGAAGGCGTTGGTGAGAAAATTAGTCACGCTGATGGATAATGAATATTGTTAAACATTCGTCAATTAGCGTGAATCTACTCCAATGTATCTTAGGTGAGAACAGAGCTTAAGACAACGAGGTAGAACACAAGCAACGGTCAACAAAACAACAGGCAAAAGCAGCCCAGTCTGTCGTTACGCGGTCATATAATTTTCTTCCTATGTTCCCAATTGTACATTAGATTGTTCGTTCGTATATTAATTTAAAGTCGGCACACCACATGCAAACACCATCAAGCCTGAGCGCTTTGTAAAACAATCGTGACCATTAAACAACTACCGAGTAGTCAACAAAACAAAAGAAAGCTTTGAAAAAAAATGCATGGTTTGCTCTGCTGCTTTCATTGATATAAGCCAAGTCTTTAATAGAATACGGCATACAGGATTATATTACAAAACCAACCGATACAAAGAGATAATATGTGTGCCCAATTTCTACAATTGTATTAAAAAGAGTGTTTATTTACTACATTATTTTCTTTCATTTGTTATACTTTTTTACCGAATATGAGTGATAATTGTTTTAGATATCGCTTCTGCAATATAAAGTGAAAAATGTAACTGGCCAAAACCTTTTGCATGCAATTGTATATCATTACCATTTGCATTACAACTACTCCATCCACAATAATCACTATACCTACCATGTTACATTACTATACAGATTGATGCAACTACATAATCAGGTTACTATACATTTCTATTTTCCTTGATCAATAAAATTATATTTATGGTAAACTATTTTAAAGTAACTGTCAGTTTTTGATATTGATGTTGCTGAAGGACCATTCAAATTGCACATTTGACAAAAAACTGATTTTACACTTACGTATAGATCAAGAGGATCGTTTCCTCGTCCGTTGGTGATACTTGCATATTTATCAATTAACCGAAACCATTTCTCACCTTGAAGGCTAGGTCAAGAATACAAGAATTTTTTGTACATTCACGGTTGACTGTTTATCCTACCTTTTCCAAGATAAACGGTGACATCGATAACCAATTACCTTTTTCCCCTGTTTCTTGGGTTGTCCTTCCGGCTTCTTTAGTATCCTGCCCATCTTGATAGCTGTGCTATGGTGAAAGCGCAGGTCACCGGAAGGAGCAGACTCTCTGGAGGTCGTCGGACCCGGTGTCCGACTTCGCTCATACCCGTGTTAAAGGGTTTACGACACGTCTATCACTACAGAGTAACCAGAAGCAGGGCTCTAGCTTTCATCTGATATACAGGGTGAGCCTCCTAATATGACGACTTCAAATAATTCGTAAGTTATTTGTTGTACGCATAAATGTTTCAAACAAAAGTTACATGGTATCTAGGCAGACATGCAGTGCTTTAATTTGTTATTTATTAATTTACTGTTTTATTGAGATATTAGGGTTACTTTCAGTTTTTTAAATGGAACGTCTATTTTGTTTTTTCGAATATGGATAAACCAACAAATCTTGTGTAAAAAAGTATTATACAAAGCAAGACTTAAAATAAATAATTACTGAGATATTTTTGAAACAAATTTTATTTCAAGTCGTGTTCGAAGTGCTGTCCGTTACAGTCAACGCACTTATGTAATCGAATTATCAGTGGGTGAAGAATTTTTTCCAGTGTTTCTGTAGTTATTGCAACGCATGCACTAATTATACATTCTCGCATATCTTCGGCTGTCATTGCTGGTTCGCAATACACTTCATTTTTTAATGAATTTATAATACTTTTTTATTATTTATTATTTGTAATATATAAATTATATATATTTGCAATACGAAACGAAATTTATTTATTTATTATTAATAAACATACAGTTTTTTTCTTGCCCCAAAACATACAATACATTGTAAAGCGCAAACCATTGAAATTTCTACCTTCTTTGCTGCTTGCACCTTCAACTATTTATGACTACTGCAAATAATGAATGCATAGAGAATTGTTGTTAGTCCATAAGCAAAATCGTTTGTTGAAAGTACTGATACGATGAGAATTGCCTCCACCGAAAACCAAGCTTCTACATCATTCCAGCAATAAGGTATAAGCAAAAAGAAAGTACAAGCACCTCAAATGAATTTTACGAAGAAACAGTAGGACTTATGTACGGACTTCGAATTGCAGAACAGAGGAAAATATCGTTTCAACTGGATTTATCATCGCATGAAACTTTAAACGTATTTTCCTCGAAGCACCAATTTACAAGCTGGTGGAGCAAATATTTTAAGAACTAATTGATGAATATAATTAAATCTTTCTTTAAATTAAATCTTGAGTTTTTCTAAATTTACTGATTTTTAAAGGAAATGAGATAGTGAAAAAAAGTTATGTTTAATTTTAAAGTGATAGAAAATGCCAAAAAAAGTTTTTTTTTCTTTTTTTTTTACTTTTCTAGATTCACTCCCTCGGAAATTGCATGCAGTTAAAAAGTACATTCGAAGTTTTGTTTTAAAACTGTAGTAGAGTTGCTAATCGTTTCATCGTTCAAAGAGAATTTTTCAAACACAAGCATTAAAAACGGTACTCTCCCGGTACTCTCAATAAAGACTATACAATTTTTGATATTTTCAGAAGATATATAATAAGATACCGAAAGCCATAGATTGTTATCTGGTATAATTTGTTCAAAGAAAAAATTTGAAAAAGTCTTCTGTACTCCTAGACTGAAACATTAAACCAGATGAGTTTTCAGATATTTTAACATTTAAAGCTGTTTTTACTACCTCAATATGATTAATGGTCGACAAAGAAAATAATCATCATCAATCATTGTTAAACAATGCAAAATATTCGTCTACAACTTTTTTTTATCTGCAAAAGGAACAAAGTTACAGTTCAGCCCAGTTACTAGATAAACCCTGTTATATACAATTTCTATTTTATTGTCAAATAACAGATTCACTAACAAATTATTATTTTTATTGCATTTTTGTTTCATCACTTAATATCTATCGATTTTAAGTTGCAGATGACGTTAGAATTTAGATTAAAGGAATTTGTATGCAATTTTTTAATGTAATAAAATAATTACCTACGAATTGGCCATCAATGTACATCTTAACTGTCGGTATTCTACTGCTGTAAGTCCTTGCAGCAAATTTCGCCTAAAATATCATGAAATTCATATTAAACAATTCTGATTTCATATTAGAAATAATCAATGAAGTTCACGTTAATTTTATTCATATAAAAATGATATACATTTTATGGAGAAATGAACACTTTATATGATTTCAGTAAACTGTATTTTTTTTTTAAATTTGGATATGCGATCTCTATTCATCGCATCTTTTTAAAATTAGAATTATGTAAAATTTTAATGCCATGGTATATCAAAATTAGTATATTAAAATAAATATTAAGTTAAAAAGCTCCTGTATGATAATACAACGTACGATGTTGTCCAATGAGAAAAAAGATAATAAAAAATTTTTTTTTGTACAATTTTAAAAACATCGACAAATGTTTATTGTAAGCTCATGTAATCAAAAGTTTCAGTGTCTCGTGACTGTACTTTTTTAGACTTGAAAAATTGTTATGATTACTATTTAATTATTTCCATGGTGTTATAAAACATCTCTTTTTCTTACTATATTCAGAATAAATTCTACATAACTGGTCTAATTTTTTTACGAACTTACAGTTAGGAGCAAGATTGAACAACTAAAAGTACTTATCTAGAAAATGATAATTTATTCGTAAAATGCGAAAGAAATTGAGGAAAATTAATCACGTATATTAGATTACACTTATTTTACTTTAATAAACGTCCAACAATTTTATCGTGCCCTATTTAATTTGTTAATTATTCAATTTTTCTTCTGAATCAGTTTTGCACCATTGTAATTGGTAGTAACAAGTAACAAGTTAGATTAATTTAATATTGTGTCGATAAGCCTTTGGTAATTATAACTGAAGCCATTCGTTTTGGCATACTTTCAATTAAATTTGTGCACAATTTTTCAGAAAAACACTTTTAGTGGTTCAATTTTGCTCCTCACTGTATATCGATTGAATACTAATGGCGTATGCAAAACTGAAAAACAATACACGAGTAAATAACAACGAGAAGTCCCGAAAGTTTCTCAGTAATTTCGAGATTTTCGTGAATTTCAAAATTCTTGAAAACAGTCTAACAATCACTAAACTGTTTAACAATCTGACTGTAAGAAATATAATGCTACTGAATTTGTAGAGGGAAAACTCCATTTTGCAACTCCTGAAAAATTGATGTATGATCCTTTTTCCTAAAATTACAACACTTTCAAGTTCGACAATTTTTCAATTAAAATTTAACGATTCTTTAATTTTGTGGATGAGTCAGTAGTCCTGAAACGTCATTCGGATTACCAAAATTTCCGACTTTTTCGAGAATTCCGACAATTTCAAATTACGAGATACTTTTGAAAACCCGACTCGATCTCGAGATAAATTCTAGACACAATTCAACCCGACATTTCCGAGTTCTTACGCACCCCTGTTGGATACAAATGATACTAATAAAAAATCAAATATGAAAACAAGTGATATTTCTCGGCAAGAAAATGTCATCCAAAAACAAACATTAATCAAGATTGAAACACTAAGCTATCAAATAAAAATTACCGCAAAACATCGAAGATTACAATGAAAGTCGCTTTAATGATAACATACAATAATACAAATCAACGTCTACAAGAACAGAGAATGGTTTACCAAAGTATACCCATAATTTTTCCCATAGTTACAAATTTGTAACCAATAACGTAATTCCATTTCTCTGATAACTAGCAAACGTATCGGTTGTATGAAAATATACGAATATTTACTGTTCACTCGCAAAGGCTTAAACAGCATTAAATTACATTTATAAAGTCTGATATTTGATAAGGCCGTCCATAGGAAATAACTGTTGTCTTGCACGATAAATTCATCGTACAATACTTCTTGTTCAGTCGCATACAAGTTTTGTGTTACGTAAACTACGCAAGCTCTATTGCGCCAGATTGATAATGACATTCTCCTTTATAAGCGCTACTAGCTCTTGTCATTTCGATTTGGATTCAATTGGAACGGAGACACATGCTCTCCCTTGAAACATAACACACCGCGAATTATCGGTGAGTTCAAAGGGGAAATAACCCCCACTTCCGGTTTACTTTCACTTTAATGACCGATTTAAAGCGTACTTCATTCATATGTTAAATAGAAACGTGTAATTTTGTTACGGATCAAAGTTCAAAGTTTTAATAAACGATACAGATATTTGACATGCCAAATATTCAGATTTTATATTAAAAGTTGGGGCAAAACTAAATATAATTGAACATAAAAAATGGAATTTCATATTTTCTTTGAAGAAAACTTCATAATATGTAATTTAGTCGTAAATATATTATTAAAAAATACAAATTAAAGGAATACATGGACTAAAATTATAAATTCAAAAGGAGAAATGTATCTTACAACGAAGACTAGTTGAAATGAACGTACAATGTTTCAAAACTTTTGTGTATTTAATATTGTGAAATTTTGTGTTAGTAAATAGAAAATAGAATTTACTTTAAGCTTTCTATTTCATACAAAACAAATTTATGATGTTATGTTAACATATAATACAGTTACCAAAATTTTCTCTTTCTTTGTATATATTTTTTAATCTAATTAATGAATAAAGAGCAACAGTTCATTAAATTTTTAATTTAAATACAGTGTTTTGTGGGCAAGTATTGAAAAAATTCCAAGAAGCAAACTGTTTCATGAATAAAAGCAGATATAATATTTAACAATTAAAAGAAATTAACAATAATAACAATGAATATTAAGTACAATTAAACTATTTGTTTATTACTAATAAGTACTACTAACTACATAAGTTTAAAAATAAGAATACCATAATTATTAAATTTTGTAATAAAACCATTTATTCAAAAAGCAAATTTCATACATACTTACAAACTAAATCAAGTAAAAGTACTATTATTTATAAAGATAAAGATATTTCTATAAAGTATTACGTTAAACAAGTATTCAGTGTAATTTTTGTATCTACTAATATTAAGTATTTGCAGTATTACCATTTAATTACAAATACAAGTTCATTAATTAATTATATAATAATAAACATACTTCTCTTACCTTCCTTGACATTCGTCAAATATATCAAATCACAAATTGTATGTATATATATATGTATTATTACATATAAAACATCATCTTACAATTAATTAAACTTTATTTTTGTTGTGTATATATAAATATGTGTATGTGTGTAAATGGACATTATTAATGTTTAATGATATGGTTATTCATATTGATAACATCTATGACAATAGATCTTTCTAATACAGCATAAACGTAACAAGCTGCTAAATACATGATGTAATACGATAGGACATAAAATACATTTTCCTTACATACAATAGAAATACAATTGAAACAGAGGTAAATACATGATGACAAATTATGACATTTTTGCTATATATGAAAATTTATAGTTATAAACAAGATAACAACAAAATGTATTGATAGCATAAATAGCAAAATTCTATGACAAATCTAAATTACATACCCAAAGCATTTTAGTGTTGCTCAATTGCATTAATTGAATTTTGTTAAATGCATTTATTTTTTTTTTATATGATTTTTAATGAACATTAAATGTGATATAAATACACATTAATAATAGTCTATTAATCTTAACATTTATAAAAGCATATTAAGAAGCATACAAAAGGAAGTGCCAAGTAAAGTAATAAATAAGCCAATGTCCAGTAAAATTTACTTAAGCAAAGCCAAATTGTATTTAAAAATTTATGAAAATCTAGATATTTTAAATATACAAGGTAAATGATGAAGCAATAAGTGGCTTTTATTAAAATAAAACATATTGAAGATTACATAGTTGAATTTATATCAAAACTTATGTAAAAAAAAAAATATATATATATATATGTATATATGAAAGACATTGTGCAAAACAAAAATTTCGTTTTATTCTATATTTAAAAAGTTTAACGATATAAATTTATTATAATTTGTGTTAAAATGAAACTAAAATAACAGGAAGTATTATTTCACCTGTTAATCCTTTGTAAACCTTACTTTTATAATTTTAACTTAAACAAACTTTCCAAGCCGGTAAATTTCATATGAAACTTGATTATTACTAGATAGATTAAAAATACACATGTGGCTAAAATTTACTTTCAAAATTTCATTTTGCGTGTTATTAGAGATAACATGAAATAAAATTTAAAAGAAAAACACAGTTTGTCCCAATATATTGTAACAGTTTAAAATTTTTAATCGAAACTTAGAATACATTGAAAGTTTAATTATACATTTGACAGACACAAATTTACATGTGTTAACTTAATTTTTATTACCGTATTTTAGGAATGAAATGATAGAACTCAAATTAAAATACTAACGTACCAAAATACTAAGAAATACAAATTTTAACATACCTCATATTTAACAAATCTCGCGAGAAGTGCCATAATTGCAAAACACGTTTTTTCCCGTCTACGAGAGAACTGACTGATTCTCTAAAAAATGGCCAACTGCCGCACAGCAGAGCGAACGTTTTCAATGAAGTTAATTATATCTGTTTACAAGATTTTAGTAGGATCAATGTTTTCAGCACCACTCTTTGTTCACTCGAAAGTGTCCGAAGAAGTCACGAAAATAGCCGAACGAAGCATAGCATTATTATCGATTCGATGTTTATTATATACACCAAATATGTATGTAATATAATTTAGTGATTTATTAAATCAATAAATTTTCTATTGATTGCACCCAATAACACACTGTCATTAATACTTTCGAAAGCAAATATCGAACCTTGGATTTAGATTCATTCAAATGACAATTAATCGTCACTTTATCTTTTAAGTAGTATGATTCGAAGCATCAGCTGTCATTGACGAGTCATCATCACTGACAGAGGCGCGTAATTTGAATCGCGGATACTTGCAACAGTGACTAAACGTATAAAAATTCAGATACCATATCTCGTCTGTAATACTAGGTCGATTGCAAAGTTCTGTCGTTTTATTTTCAAAGATAGTAAATTAGTTTTTTCAATTACAATTTTATCAATTAATCTATGATATAATTATTTATTGTTACATACAATTGTCTTCTGTTCCACAATCGAAATATTTCGTCTGGAACTATGCCTCGTCTATAATGATAATCATCATGCCGATAAGAAAATATCAACAGTTGACAATATTGTACAGTGTTCTACTCGAAAACATAAGATGCCGCCACTTGGTATTGATTTTAACAGGAGAAATTAAAATAGAAGTTACTAATTACATATCTACATTTTCAATTTATAAAAACTAATAGTTTAAATATCGTAAGAATATTAAATTTCTTAAATTTAAATACTGCAACGTATGCAAATAAAAGTTTTTGCAGCTTAGTTTCAGAAAAAATTAAAAATTCGCAACGTTTTTAAAATGCAAAATTTGTACCATGTTAAAATACAATTAAAAACATTCTAATACTAGTAACAATTAAGAAAGCTTTTCCTATATAACCCTTAATAATTTGTAAATTTCTTAAGAATTCTGTTCAACTAGAAATTATTAATAAAATTAGTTATAAAATCATGAATACTATTTTAACATGTATTTCACAGGAAATGATAATCAACAGTTAAAACATTTCGTGGCAAATCGAAAGTTATGTAACAGTGATAGTCGATAGTAGTTAATCGAAAGTGATATAACAGAGATAGTGACATTTTCAAATGTTTATAATAAATCTTTTATTAACATTAATTTCTATTTTATACTATTGTCTTATCAATCTTAGAGAAAATTACACAGTTTCAGTATATGTGTAATCGCTAAATAAAAATACGTGATTTATACAAAAAAAGTAGAATTCTGTTATTCGAATAAACCAAATCTTTATCCGATGTTCCCTTGCAAAGATAATTGTATTTCATTACGAATGTCGAATTGAACGTATTAGCTAGTCTTATTAATTTACAATAGACCTTTGCAAGACCGTACGATGTTTGTTTTGGAAGGAAAGGCATGAAAAACAGAAGAAAGCAAGACTGTAAATGATCGTTCGAATGTCCGTGGGATGCGTGAGAACTAACGGCGTGATCATACGGAAGTCGATTGATAAACAAATCACTAGAAGCAATCGGCAGGTTCTGGTTCGGTATTAAAGTCTCGTGCGTTGGTTCGTTAGGCCTTTGTGTAGCCTTTAACCGTCTCCGAAAGCCGCTTACCGATACACCGACGTGATTATCTATGGCGAAGAAAGTGAAACGCGATGGAAATTCAACCTAAAAAGGTGAACAAAACGCGAGCCACATTACTCATTAGTAGTAGTTGCAAGTATGACATTAGAAAACAATATTGAAATCAGTGATAACAAATTCGAATATTTTATTCGCAAATATTTAATAAAATTACTTATCTGTATAAATAGCAATATAGATTATTTTAATTTTATTATCTATGGCGAAGAAAGTGAAACGCGATGGAAATTCAACCTAAAAAGGTGAACAAAACGCGAGCCACATTACTCATTAGTAGCAGTTGCAAGTATGACATTAGAAAACAATATTGAAATCAGTGATAACAAATTCGAATAATTTATTCGCAAAAATTTAATAAAATTACTTATCTGTGTAAATAGCAATATAGATTATTTTAATTTTTCGTTGATATTTATTTCATGGGAGTACTTTTGATAGTAATAGCGAATAATACCTTGTTCTTTTTTTTTTGAAATATTCGTAAAGTATTCAAAATAGGATGTGAAATGTTAATAAATAGATAAAGAACTAATTAGAAATCTCACGTTTATCTGCAATCTAGTACTCCAAATTACCTTAATATTTATTTAGAACAATGCAAATATTTTAATGCAATATTTGAATAAAGCCCTTAAAATTTGTTAATTTTTATTATTACGTGAAATGAAATTTGTTAATGCTTTTTTTTTTATTAAACTAATTAGTTTTATCTTATTTTTACTACCGTATAAAGACACTATTTAATAAGATTAGTCATACAATACATTCAATTTGCAATCTACAAAGTAAAATTGTGCATAAATACTTCATTCCAAACGTTTTACTATATCATTCCGAACACTTAACAAATTAGTATCTATATCATTGGAAGTTACTCAACATTCTTTTTATATATACATATATATATATATATATATATTTCACTCAAATGAAACGTTTATCATTTCTTAATTAAAATCAATCTAATTTTATATCTCATCACTTTTTAATCACTAAGATCATTTTCATGCAAAATTTACAGATACAGTAAATTAACGCATTGAAAACAATAGTGTGAATAAAAAAAGCAACGAATAATTTATATTTGACAAACAACGAAATGGACAGTAAATAAAGGATACACTACGTTCGTAATGAAAATATATATGCTGTGGGAAAACATTATTAGGAAACGAGTTTGAGCGGTGAAAGCAATACGGAGCGGAACAGGTATCGTTAGTGGAAATTTCATTCAAACAGTTTCACAATATCGTTGGCCACTCTGTACTTATCTGTAATCTATAATCGAAAAAATTAAATAATCGATTTGATACAGTTCTTTTGAAATTTATAAAACAACCAGTTCATTTTATTGTTTAACTGCCTTTTAATAACAAACGCGAGACCGGTACAAAGAATTTTGATCTATTTAGTAATTAAAAGGGCACTGTACTTTCAATAGACACCTTACGTTAAAAAATTCAGAAAGTTAATTGATTTCATTTGCTATTTTTGAATAAACTCAATCGTTATATATATATATATTTAAACTCAATAGTGGTATCGCAATTATTATTAAAATTTAACATAGTAGTATTAAATTAGATTTCTTTGTATATTACATTTTCTGTAAGACTTTCAGTATTCTTCTACATAAATGGTTTAGAATCTGCTACACGTCTCGTTCAGAAAAATAATATTCTCTTTTTTTACCTTTTACCTTACTTATTTAAAAAAAATGTAGCATCAATAAACTTTACATACTTTCTTATATATTCCATATAAAAAGTAGTAATGTACTACTTTTTCCAATTGTAGTAATGTGATTATTATCTCCTATGATTGGACTGCGAATTTTTATACGAATTCGTATATCTTAGAATATAGTAAAAAAAGAAGAACTTCGATAGAAAATTGGTTTACCTACCAAGTATTACAAAAAGCGCTATACTTTGGATATCTCGTATATTTTTTCATATTACGCACATTCTGTACAATTTTACACCTTCAAATTTTCTATAAATGCATACAAATTGGCTATCTTAATATAAGAAAAAATATAATAATGTAGTATTATACTATATTATTATACTTTTTTGAATTATTAGAAACTCAAAGAATTCTTTTAGGTTCGGTTAAATTAGTCCATAGGTGAGTAAAAGATTTTCCAATCAATGAATTTATTTTTATTTCTTTATTTTTCTCTCTATCGAATTACTTAGCTTAGATGAAAAGATCAGTTACTGAATGCAAATGTGTAATATAATAGGTATATAGATTCATGACCTAACGCGGGTTAATATACATATATAGTGACTTCGGACACCGTATAAAATAGAATAATTTTTTAAAAATTGGACTAAACGAATTAAATTTTCGTAAGAAGTTAAAAGGATTAGTTTTACTAAAAGACGCATAATAACATTTTTGAAAAATTCCACTTGGAACTGCGAAGAAAATAGTAACTGTCGCTTCTTACAACTTTTTCATCTGAACCTATAATGAAAATTTAAAAAATGCGTTTTGTGGATTTATGTTAATTATACATATGCTGAAAATTTCATCGAAATCAGTTAACGTTGCTAGGTGAAACATGGTGAAAATCGAACTCTTTCACGACTTTGGCCCACAATTGCGATAAATCGAAAGATTCTAATCTTTCAACGTCTGTCGCTTGTTTCTGCATTAATCAATTTCGATGAAATTTTCACCATGTATATAAATGGCATAAATCTATAAAACGTACTTTTAAAGTTTGTATTACGGGCTCATTAGAGTATCGTAAAGAGAGGTTTCTACTATTTCCGTTGCAATTACGACCAATTGGAATTTTTTCAACATTTTTTGCACTCTTCATCTAGTAAACTAATTTTTCTAACTTTTCACGAGAACTCAATTCGTTTTTTTCTAATTTTAAGAAAGTTATTTTGTTTTAAAGGGTGTCCGAATATTAATGGAAGTCACTGTAACTCCTAGCAAAATATTTCCGATCAAACATTGTAATATGAAGCTAATTAAAAGTATTCATATCTTAGAAATATAAAATGTTATCTAAACCAGACAGGAAAATAAGGTTAGCTTAATATAAGGTAAATAATAACAGAATAATACAAATTTTCCTTTATTATCGAAAAGAAAATGTTACATGGAAGAAAGCGTATTACTGGATTTGATGGAAAACTTTTTGACAAAGGTTGTAGTATTAAATTATAATCAATTATTGCTATTCTTTTACGGTTGAAATTGTCAGTATTAAAATGATTACCCTAAAACATGAAATCAATAATGAACGTACAATTAAAAAATTTATGTGATAAAAATATTAGTGTTTACCATAAAATTATCATATTTCCAATTTCACTACATAATGAAGCACACTTGATTAATGATGGAATAGTGATAATAGCAGTAATGATTTAATGATTAATTCCAATTAATTCAATCTAAATTATTTCATATATCCGTTCATACAAATAACATATAAATAAAATATCATAAACAACATAACGTTAATCTAGACAAATGAATAGAGAATACTTATATATAATTAAAATTTATTTAATTATACTTATTCATAAGTATTGCAATAAACAAATTTCAACAACTGCATACGAAATTGGTTTTAAAAAGAAACACGCTATTTGTAATAAATTTTAATTATAAAACCATACATATTTAAATAAAATGTTAGTGAATAAGGGCGTGTTATTGACCTATCATCATTCTGCCATTTTTCACTTTTTTCTTCTCCTTTTCATACACATTTAATCTTTTTTTAGTTGAATTTAATGAAATTCAATTAGGTTCAATAAACGAGTGGAACTCTTAGTATTTCTAAGCAATGATTTTAATTTAAAAAGTCAATAATTGTTCTGAGAAACTATTGTAGTATAAATATTTGTTAAACCCTCCAAGTGACATTAATAAAGAGTTAGTTTTTATACGATATATAAAAGAACGATGTACGAATTTAACTCTACTTTCAAATGCTAGCTTATTAGGGAAACGTTAACATACTCATACACATGTAAAAATGAAAGTAGTACATATTTCGCTTTTTCCTAAAACCAGAGAAATTGTCGCAAAAATATGTGCAAAGGAATTGAAAAATCGACAAACAACTCGACTTCGAAAGATGCAAGGATGTACTTGTTTTTATTATTATTGAAAATAATTTTGTCATAAATAAACAGCGTTACCTCTACTTTCTAAATATAATGATTAAACAAAATTCTCATGACAAAGTGTTTTTAACATGGGAATATGCTAAGAAAAGGTTCTTATACAATACAGAGTATATCATAATATATGAAATGTACTTCAGAAGTGGACAGGAGACATAGAAGCAATGAAAATTTCATGTAATTTCACAAAATTTCATAAAATTTTGTGTAATCTGTTTATTTTCATAAAAGTTGTTTCAAATGACCACCCTGTTTATGCATGACGGTACACTATCTCATTTAGCCGAGTAGCCAGTTTTTAAACGAACGATTTTCTCATAAGTGGATGACTTATCACCTGGCCCACTCAATCCCCGGATTTAAAGTCATTAGATTTTAATTTTTGGGACTATTTGGAAACAACTATGCATTCGACACATTGTTAGTATTAAAATGAATGAAATTCGACATGTATGTATGTACCTCGAATTTTTGAAACATAGTGAAATTCTTTGATAGGACAACTGCTTACATACAGATCGTGGATGACCATTTCAAGCACCTTCAATCAAGGCAAGCAGTTGTGGATTATTGAAACACAAAAATAGCTATGACACTGAAGCAAGATTAAATATTTAAATAAACTCTTTTCATAGTCTTTGCGTCTTTTATCCACTCCTGAAATAGGTCCTACATGTTATGATACATCTTCTATGCATACATATGTGTATATTCACGTCCTTTCTGTTAACTGCACCACCTTTAACACTAGGTTTACGAGATACGTCAATTTGACGGATTTGAGATTTCACGAGAGAAATTACAAAAACAATTGTTGTTATTTCCCAGCAACTTTTTCTCGCTTTTATTTATGGAATGATACGAAAAAATATCCGAATTTGTAAATACAGTAGTAATATACAATTATATTGTCTCTAACAAATCGATTTTTGGAAGGAAAGATTCAATTTCTGGTTCACGCAAAAAAAGCCCGTAAATCTAGTGTTAAACAATCCAATTCACTTAAACTGCATGTGATACACGGTTCGCCACCGTAGACTGTCTGTAACTAAAAGACAAAAGAAATGAAAAGAATTATAATATATAAAGAAACCTTTCTTGATTGTCCTTCTTATTTCGGAAGTACTTACTTAATTGGATCGAAAATCAATTAATATTGAACTGCGTTGAAATATCGAAAGTAGCCAGTCTCGTCCGGTTACGAGTGTTGGAATAAAATTGAAAAGGAAATGAAACACGGTTGTAAACAGGATTCGTATTAAGCCGTGTGTGACATAACGGTGACATGAGTGTCTTCGACACTAATCGCTTCGAGTAAAATGAGACGCGTACTTACGGCTGCTAGAACTCCTTTCAACGTGTACTCATATGTTTGCGATTCCTCTTCCATTTCAGAGAAATCGTTCTGGTTGACAAAGAGAAACAGGTTCGCATCGAGTTTTCCTGATCACGTTATTCTTCTTTTTCCTCTTTGAAAAATAGATACGATTTTAAAAGTCATTCAACGAACCTGAAGCGTGCTTTTATGGATTCTGTTGACGTAAAACAAGTTCAGTATTGTATCAAATCTTTCTGAATAAATATTTGTTAAGTTATCTCATCTTTTGTAAGGATTCCTTTGTGGAAAAAATTAATGTGAAAAATTAATTTTTTGATACAAATGATACGATTAGCTTTCTGTAGGTAATGTACTTCTACAATTGCTTGAATAATTGTCTAGTATTGTTTCATATATTGTAAAAAACTAAGGAGATAAGTTTTTTATGAAATATAAATTTATGAAGAGAATTGAGAAAGTAATGTAGCATTATTAGTCTTCCATCAAATTTTCACATTTCCAATGTAATAATTGTCTCAACACATTAGTGTCGAAGAAAATACAAAAAATATTCAATTCTTTCGAAGTTTTAGATAAGAGAATCATATAGTTTCGACTGAATCTTTAAAAAAATGTTTATATTGATTACTTCAAGATGTGATAACCTGAATAATTTTAGATGAAAAAATTTCAGTAGGAAAGATGAAAAGTAAAATTATCATACGTTTCTAATGAACGTAACATTAATTATGACAAATTTTTACTATCACTTTTAAATAACTTTACCACTAGAACAAACAATACTTTGAATAAAATATACATATGTATGTATGTACATACATCGCCTTTCACTTTCGAAAAATAAATGATTAACATGAATGTGTTCTGCATCCTAATGTGGATTTCTACAATATTAACTCTTGAGCAGTTGCCACAGTGTTAACATACGAAAATAAACTCTAGCGAAGTTAATAGTGAACATTGAAATTCTATAAAATTCAGATCCTTCTTCATCTTGAGTAATTTTCCCAAAAAGAATACTATTAAACTATTAACGCTTTAAAATATGAACTTATAGTTATAATAATAGTAATAAAAAAAAAGTAAAAAGAAACAACAACAACAATAATAATAATTTACTCTCAACAAGCAAACAGGATATTTCAACACTCTGATTTCACTTCTAAGCAAATAGATGTCCATTGGTTAAGGTCGATTTTAGTGAATGGCGGAAGGTGATATTCAGTCGTTGATATTTACTTAAATTTCTATCTTGCCAAATGAAATCAGTGAATGGTAATTTCACTACGTTCACACGTGCAAATAGAATTTCTTGAACGTTCTGTAAAGATTATGTTATCGTCTTGGATATCGTAACGTGTTTTGCAACTTGCCACTCGGTGTGCTGAATATTAAACTCTCTCGACAATGCGCACTAAGAAAGAAGTCGCACTGTGAACATGAAGTGAACAATTTTTAATGTTCATGAATAATTTTTCACGATATTACGGATTATTCGTTACATGAAAATGATACATTGTTAAATTTGTAGCAAAGATTTATAGGGAATGTGATAGATAATGAAATAATTGCTGAAACATTTTAAACATTAGATTGTTGAAGCGGTGATCAGCTTCAAGTAGAAGAAATTATTAAGATATTGTAATTCTAATTCGATATAATGTTTAAATTCCAATAGATTAGATATAAAGTTCAAATTTAGACGAAATGGATGTAAAAATAAGAATACCAAAATTCTTGAAAGATAGTATTTAAATTATTCGTTCTCTAATCTTTCTATTAATAACTTTTCGTATTTTTATTAACATCGTCCCTTTCTGTCCTTCAGTTATAATGTGAAACAAACGTGTTCCTCTTATTATAGCGTCCTATTTATAAGACATTTCAGAGAAAAGTTTCATATATCAGATTAAGATAGCATCGCCGAATACACAAAACAAAGCTCTTAGATTGTTTGAACTATAAGTCGTTTCTAAAACAATTTTTTCGAAAATATTTGTTTAAGAAATCTACTCTAGACTATATAATCTTTCTTCAATCCAAAGATAAGTATAATATTATAGAATATTCCGCTAAGGTTTGTCCATGGATTACTATTACATTCTGTATGTAAACAACGTAGTTATTTTTAAATTTTCTACATGATTCGAATAATCATAATTAACATTGGTTAATATTAAACCGCTTGGGAATCAAAGCACTTAAGTTACTTTTCTAGTACTCCAGCTGTATTATCATTTGTTCAATTATTCATGTCCAAAGATATCTGTATGAGTAAGCGAAGTATATACATACATATGTAAAGTAATAAATAAAATTTTCCATGAATTCGAAGTTGGTTAATAATCAAGTAGATCTCTACAGAAATGAGTGGTTAAGGTGTCAACAAATTCAAGGATACAAAAATGTTAATGATCGAACAAACAAACGAAATGATACCTGAATACACTAATAGTGAAATAAATATGTAAATCTATAATTATGACTGAAATAAGACGTACGAGCACATAAAATATAAATATCTAGAGAATATTAATTGTTACATTGATAAAGAGCTAGATAAAATATTATAATATGAAAAAAGAAAACAGATATATATGAATACGAAACTGAAAGTAATCAAGAAAAGAAGGAGAAATAAACAGCTGTTCACGGTATCGTAATGAAATATGTTAACAGTATATTTAAGTGGAATAAATAAATTGAAACAATAGAAATAAAAGAGATGTTGTTAGTACCGTTATCTCTGTATTGCTTATAAATCATTGATTAAACGAAATTAATAAATTATGGTTGATTAAACTGAATAAATGAAATGAATTTAACGAAATATACGAAAGATATTGTGAACACAGTTGAACGAGTTACGTAAACAAAAGAATTATATAGTAAAAAGCTAGTAAAAATCCAAAAACAAATTGTTGATAGTGAAATGTAAGCAAACATTTCAATATATTTATCATGGTTGGTTAAGTAAATACAAATTCCAAAGTTTACGTCAAGAATTTAATTTTAACGAAAGTTTCTAATATTCAAACAAATATTGAGAAGCTGTTAACAAATTTTTGTTACTGAACTGATGATTCTTAAATTTGATCTTGAAGACTAATATAATTTTTGTATTATATTTAAATAATTATGCATTATTTCCAGTTGCATATCCACCGATGTTGTTATACAAAAGTGTTAAAGTGATAAGAACTATGTAATATATATATAATAAGGTATAAGGTGTCGTATATAAAAGACATTTTCAATTTTCACTTCAGCGTATCGTTTTATTGAAAACACACGAACAATTTTGAGGACATATAATATATTCACTAGCAATTTATTTATTTGTATTTACCGAAGAAAAACTAGTTCTTTCGCTTTTTATATCTCTTTTTATTATTTTGTCCGTCATTAAAATTTGCCTCTTCTAACTCAAACAAGTAAGATACTTAACACTTTACCGACCGGCTCATTCGATTCAATAGTGGCGCGGTTTTTGCTATAGCGTTTATTTTTACAGCTCTGAAAATTTTCAATCAAAACTCGTGAAAGGGCTTACTATATATTGCGTTCACTTTCTCTTATTATAGGGTAATTCATTAATTTGTGGCAATAAGAAACTAATTAATAAGCTCCCTAAGTTGATAAACGTTTGCAACAAAAAGCCGATTAATAGGCTTCCGGTCGGTGAAGTGTTAAAAATGTTTAGTATGTGCTCGAGAATATGATTTGATTTCCATTGTAAACAATTTTATAAGAGAGCATTTATTTTCTTTCTTATTCGCGTTCGAGTAGATACATTTGAATAATTGACAAACTCCTATGCTTTTCTTGATCATTCAAATTAGACTTGAATGCATTTCAATTTTTTGAAAAGATATTATTTTATAAGAAAATCAGTCTATTTCACGTTATAACAAACCTTTTGAAAAATATTTTGAAACAATATTAAAAATATATATTTGCTATAGATTATTAAAAATTAGTTATAATTTTGTTATCATATATTATTATAATTATATATTATTTGCTATAGTTTACATATATATACTTACATGTATTATTTGCTATAGTTTTAAATATTAATATATTTTTAGCTTAATTTCGGTAATAATGGGATAATTGCAACGTGCTGTGTAATTATATTGTTTCATTGTTTAGGCAACTGTTGCTTTATAAATATGGAATTATATCAATCGAAAATTTGTCTGCATAATTAATTGAAATACTATATTTATTATTCCGTTACTAAAACCAAATAGTAGGATTTATTTCTTTATAAATTTTGACAGTATTATTATATAATGATTTAAAAAATTATTTGATAATTAATAATCACCTGTATTTGTATTAAAATTTATTAGCTGTGTATATTCGCGCATTTTCACCATTTATTGTTAAGTAATTATTTTAAAACATATTTCAAAAATTATATTTAGTTGTCAAAACAACATTACCTCTCAAACGATTAGTCTATCTTAAACTCGTTCATACATATATCCAGTTAAGAAAAATCAGATGAATTGAGATACATTTCTCTTCCAATACCACTTAAATATCTTGATATATTATCACTTAACAATAACAACTCTTACTATTTGCTAATTCTTATCGATCGATGCTTTTATCTCTACGACTTCATTTAAATTCTAATTGTAAAACGAATCAAATTTTTCAATGAATGAGTCACTTTTAATGATAAAAGTTGCTCGATTTCGTACACGTGCTCTGGCACGAAGAGTCATCAGGGAGACACGGACAAAACGCGTGTGTCGCTCTCACGTAATACAGGCTTAATATTCAACGCAACGAAACGGCCCGATTACGAAACTGCGCCGCAAAACACCTGGTAATTCGATAATGATGTACGTGGCTGCGTGCAACGCTACGGAACGACAATGTCAAACTGTTTCGAAATTGGAACCAAAGTGCTCGTGCAACACCGATGTGTTCGTGAACTCGTATTCCAGTTATACCGAGCTTCGCTGCTTTATTGATTTTTCTATCGTCGACAGATTTTTTGCAATGGAATTAACATTTTTCATGTTTGTATTTAAACTTGAAACAAAAGAACAGTTACTAATTTATATGATTACATTGTGAATGAATGAAAAAATTAATTTTCATTCAATCTGTTAACAGTAAATTGAACGATGATATTAGAGGTCAGATACAATTGTATGCTTCACAACCTTCTTGATTGTACCAAACAAGTGATTTTCCTAAAAATATCTTTTCTTACATTAATATTAATCAAGGTTGGATATATAGAAGTAATATAGCAGGTGCAATGTTTTGACAAAGTTCTTATGTTTAATTTTCTGTAGTAGATACATATATCTTTTGTATAGTCTCATGGCGTGACGAGCTATTTTAATGATAAGAGACATTAAAACTTTTAAAATGTTATATAGTACTGTGATTAAGAGAATATGTGGGCACAGAAACGATGCAATAAAAAGTACTTCAAAATTATTTTGATGTCTATTTTAAGACAAAAGATGCTTAAAATATTTCTGAAATGTTTTTAAATAAATGCTATTTATTGACACATAGTTTGTATAAGTAGGTTATAATTCGCGCTAGAGATAGCTTTAGGGCCCACTGTAGAGGGCGTTACTAATTTACTTGAAACTTGGTGTCAAATGTTTTCTTTTGGTAAGCTATCGAATGGTGCATCGCACCACTAAATCGGTTGGAGGGCACTTTTGACCCTCTTAGCCTGCTAAACCCTTTGGGTGGAAGACGAAACTCCAAAACGCACCAATTAGTTCGGGTGCAGCTAAACATTTTCCTAACTTTCGTGAAAAAGGGAAAGCGCGGTGGTGCACTGGTGGGAGAAACGGTAGCAAGAGCCAAAGGGGTTGCAGGGCCTGATTTGAAGCAGGTAGGCTGTGACTAGGGTACGCGGTGTCTCGTGGTGAAGAAAATTAAAAATAGAGGTTAATCTTTTAGGTAAGACACGCCATTATAGTGGCTTTCGCGGATATCGTTACGAAATTGTATCATATGTTCATAAAAAACGATATAAGACGAAGATCTAGCTATGAGTGTGAAGATTGTGACGTGGGTCTATGTGTCGTACCATGTTTTAAAATATATCATACCCAATTGTATTATTCACTATTAAAGTGAATCGTTAAAGTTAAAGTATGTGCAATATATTTTTAAGAAAAATTATAATTTAATCATCAAATACTTCATTCCAATGCACTCGTGTAGAGAACGGCATTGTACGTCAGACAGTGCTGTATCGTCTCGAAAAAATTTTTTTTTTAAACTTAGCTCGCGTCGGACTCTGCCGTCCAGGAAAATAACCTCGCGCAGAATTCAGCCGTACCTAAAAGGTTAACGGTAAAGTCTTAACGATCATGGAACAGGACTGCTCTAATCGAATGTTTTTCCGTCTATGTCGTGAACAGCCTAAATTGTGTCACTGAACGCTAATAAACATCGTAGTATATGGTAGTTCAAAAAAAGAAACAAAAATATTTTACACGCACTCTTTTTTTATCGGCAATTGTACACAGTGAAGATGTGAAAATTATTTTTATTAAGTTGAGGATAGCAAACATATTTGAGCTAATATTTTCTCCATTATTAAAGATAGATGGAACGGTGTATATTCTCGAAGTTTATATTTTTTATAAAATATACTCGCGAAAAATCCGCGCAGTTGGCAAGGTGTTAAGATTTGTTGCAGTTGTAGGCCGAAAGTCGTGAAAGATTTCAACTTTCACTATCTTTAACATTTATAGCTCGTAGCAGTGTTAACCTGTTTCGATCAAATTTTCATCATTTAATTGATATAGACCTACAAAACGTATATTTTTGTTGAATTTCCACTATAGGCTCAGATAAAATGTTGCAAAAAGTAATTTTTATTATTTTCTTCGTAATTCTCAACAAATTTTTTAATTCAGTGAATTAATTTTTCTAACTTCTCAAGAAAACTCAAGTCGTTTGGTCCAATTTTTAAAAAGTTATTTTGTTTCAAAGGGAGTTCGAATACTTTCTTAAGTTACTGTACGTGTGTACTTCAGTAATTAATAAAAATTATTATTAAATTACACTCAGGATTAGGGCCTGTATATCGATTCGCAGAATTAAATTTACGAATTATATGCAAATTATCTTGCACTATACTTGGCCTATCTGTTGACGCTACATGTTAAATGATAGCAAGCGCGATTGAAAAGAACACGGTGTAAACACTTGAACAATGACATCGATGCAACAAATTAATTAAACCATTAAATTCGTCGCGTAATTATAAGGAACAATTAAGGTCGTACATCAAAACGGAAACTGGTGTTTCCTCCGTCGATCAGTTCAACTATCGTCGTTGACATTTACAAGCTTAACTAGATGGTTACCAGTTTTTAGAATGTGCGTCCACTAGCTATTGTACAGAAGACCGGGCATCAAAGCGATTAAAGTTCGAGATAGAGTTTAATTGGATGGTCAAGAGAAACAGAAGTGCGGCAACGAGCTGGTAATTAAGCAATTGTAGTCACAACGATCACTATTTCTTTTAAGTAACCGCCTTTATTATCTTGTGCTCATTGGAAAATCGTCTGCTATTCTTTATCTTATTCGCATTGATTCGCTCAGCCTCCTGCACCCAATCTGCCTGTCTAGGAGCAGGTCCACAATCTGTGCCAATTCGTATACCGGGGACATGTCAACGTCATCAACCGTGGTCCTCTTGTCCTCAGCGGACAAGTAGACCTAACCGGGGACCCAGAACCAGGGCCCTCGATGACCGAGATTTCATCATTATTTCCACTCATTGTGTAAATAAAATTATATAAAATCTATACGTCAATTCCAATGAATTAATCACTAAAATCATGGATCGTTCGTCTTTTTATTCCTTGCTAGGTGTCCTTTGGGCCAGGAAGAGTGATGGAGCGAAGAAGTGGGCGAGTAAACGCGCAGGCACACAAGGGTGGTCTAACACTACACTACTACACTATTAACGAGAAAAGACCGAAGGAACATCGCGAAGTCTTACAGAACGCGCAGCTCTTATAGAAGTTAGGCACTGGCAATGTATTACATCTTATGTGACGCGGTAGTTATTTCGGCATAGGCGAAGTGTGTATTTGACAATCGAATTGATATTTGCAGACGCAGTCGTGGTGCCCTTTTAATTGATATTCTATTTCTCGGATAATTGTAACGGATCTTGTACCTTCAATGAAAAACGGAAAATAACTTGAGAAGATTCCAAATAGTTTGTGTTTTATTAAAAAGAAACATGTAAGCAAGTTTTTTTTAATGATCCTATAGAAACCTAGAAATCTCCAAATAACATACTCGTTCGTATAATCTTTCGCAAAATCTGTTCATGAATTCAAAATCAAAGTGCTTTTAGCGAATCGTTAACTTGCCGATGGAATACTAACAAGTTTTCTATATTTTACAATCAATTCTAAGATCAATGTATTGTATTGACTCTTTGTAAATCAACATGATGCCAGCAGCATAACTTTGCATAAAGTTGCAGAAGATGCATTTTCATTTACATATGCAACATGCGCTACTTGTAATATTCTTACTTTCTTTTGAAACATCCAATAGACAGTTAAGTAAATAAACAGGTAGATTTTTATATATGATGAATAAATGAGTAAATGAAAGTACAATATTGGAAATGTAGGTAGATGGACAGTTAAATAAACGTGTACACAATTGAATAGACAAATTGGTGAATACGAAAGATAAGGAAAACACTTTTGACACGAATGAATGGAATGTTTGAACAAATGGACCATGACCTGAAAAGTAGCTAATTTGAAATTTATTTTTTTAATTATTTGACAAACACGATGTGAACATAAATAGTAAATAGAAATGAAACGTACAATCATGAATAGAAAAATTAGGATATGAATAAAGTAATTAAATTAATATATAAATTAAATTAATTTAATTGATAAATAACATTTTATATTTATTTACTCTTGCAAAATTGAGTTCTTCCATTTTCAAATCTCAATAAATTTTAAAATACTAAATGATAAAAATGATACGTTGTTTTGAATAGAATAACATCTTTAATTTGAAATATGTTTACTTATATTCCCAAAGAATACTTAAATGTTACTTGTATCATAGCTAAATCGTGCAGTAAATTTTTATTATGCTCTTTCCTTGATATTTTCAAAATGAAAACCTTATAGTTCAAAGTAAATAAACATTTTAGAGGAAATTTTTCATTTCTTTTGAATTTCTATTTTGTGGTGTTTTGAATTTCTTCAACTTCAATTTTTCTACAATTTATCTTTTTTATTCTTTGAATAATTTTATACTGCGTTTGTATTCAGTTTACAGCCTTTCAATTTATCAACTTATGCATTCTCTCTCAACGTGCTGTGTTTATACACGTAGTGCGCTTTATTTTGATAACACACTATTAAGAACTTACATATGTTTATGATGGCACTTTAAACGCTTTTATTTATTTCGTTCAACAATATTTATATCTTTCCACTAAGGAAATTTTTAGTAAATTAAATGGTATTGATATGAAAAGTAATTTAAATTTGATTGTTACAGTGTGTATATATTTATGATAGAAGAATAGAATGAAATAATATGGAAAATGAAAAAAAGGCGTTTAAATAAGAGTAAAGAAAATGTAGGATGAACTGTTGCTTTTTATTCAATCCGATTATCGAAATTTTCAATGTCTTTTTGATATGTTGTTAAAGTTACTTCACGAACTACAACTCGAATGTTGTTTTTTATGTCGTTAATTCTTTCTGACTTATTAGCATAGACTCGTATTTTCAAAAACGCTCACAAAAAGAAAATCTAAAGTGTTAAATAGCACGATCTTGCAACGCAATTGAAATCTGCATTTCGTGAAATTACACGTTGATCAAATTTCGATCACAAAAACTGAATGTTTTGTGGTGTAGTTTAACATGTAGCACCGTTTTACTGGAAATAGACATCAGATACATCGATATGGTTCAATTCTGACTACAGTCACTCAACATTGATTAATATTGTTCAGCATTCACAGTAGTAGCATTTCCAGCATTATCTTCAAAGAAAAATAGTCCAATGATTCAATTTTCCCAAAATGCACAACAAATACTGAATTTTTGTAGGTGTAACGAGTTTTCATAAATAATACGAGGACTATCATCACCTCAGATTCGAAAATTTTGTTTATTAACGAATCCATTCATTGTGAAATCAGCTTCGCAAAACAATGGTCCATATTCATAATAAATGTGTTGCAATAATGTTGGTTAAAATTGTACTTCCTTCTACTAAAACAAAGCGGTTTCTGTTATTTGAAAAGACACGACGTGTAAACATCGAACAGAATTGGTAATGTTCCAGAAAGTGTTTGACACAGAAAGATGGTAGGAGATTTTTTATGTAAACAAACAATTTTTATTAACTTAATAGCATCGTCTTATGAGGCATCAATCATCAAATTTTTATTACAAACATTTTTGTATACGTATCATAGTTTTAAATGCAAATTATACAGCGAAGTACGGTAATATTTCTTCATTCAAGGACTGTTTTCATTCCGAAGAACCGGAAAGGTCCAAAAAGAGTGGCCTGATACTTCCTTTGAGACCCCCTACAAACCTGCAAAGTTTAAAAAAAGAAAGTTTTGGGTTACCAAAGTTCCCTTGTTAGTTATATAGCAGTTGTGATTCTCTTCTGTTTCACATTTCGTGTTTCTGATTCAGGAGACCTTCTAGTTTTACTATACGTGTTGACTGAAGTTTCCTTGTGCCAAGCGGGTGATAAAGTTTTATTGATATTTCTGTTTATTTCTGTTGGCAAATTGAGAGACATTTTTTGTTAATGGATGCCTGGACGCTACACAAGGCACTCACTCGTCACAACTTATCCCGTTGTTCCATTCTTTTGGCTTTGTGACACATTCTAACGAAATCACTTGAATAAACACTATCTATACTACATTACGCAGATTAAGATTATCATTGGACACGGTTTATGTATAAACGTCACTCTGCGGATTGGGAAGCTCTTTCGATGTCTCAGGTCGTACTTGCACCTTAGATGGAAACGGATATTTAGAAATTTTATCGTATGTACTTGTACTACAAAATTCTGGATTGACTCATTCTTTTTCATAATTTTATTACTTTTGTATTAACTGCTTAGGTTTGCTGCACATTGAATAAATGTTCTTATGCTTATGAGTCAGAGAGTATATTCGAAGGTGAGTATTACTTGGAAGGAACGTTTGTGGATCGCAGAGGAATTTAGATGCTTGCAAAAGACAGAAGTGTTAAAAGTTCTAACGTCTGTATACGTTGGCTACGTAAATTGATGTTCATAGATGTGAAGACATCTTTTTTATATTTGATTTTGCGAGCATACCTTATTTCGAGTTATTTATTAGCTAATAAGTGAATAAGAATGCGTTGGATTTTTTGTGTTATGTGGTATTTCCAAGTTAATCTGCTGTCTAAGTGTAGGCCCTAGTATAAAAAACACCTATACCATAAGTAGAACATGTAGATATGTATAAACACGGTAAGTCTCCTAACATGACGACTTCAAATAACTCGTTAGTTATTCGTTGTATGAAAAAATGTTTCAAACAAAAATTGCATGATATCTAGGGGGACATACAATACTCTAATCTGTTTTTTATTATTTTACCTTTTTATTGAAATATGAAGGTCATCTTCAGTTTTTTAAACGGAACGTCTAACATTGTATGCGTGTGTGTTATCAGAAGACTTTCTTCTAAGTGTGAATGTTATGCAATTGTATTTTGATATATTAACTTTAATTTTCTTACTATTTATCCATTCATCTAATATTGTTTCATGTGCTTGTAGAATTTTCTATTGCCGTTTTGAGATCGTGGTTTCTTGAAAGTATTGCTATGTCATTCACGAAGGTGAATAATGAGGTATTTCTTGTTGTTGCGGTGAGAAAGAGGATAGGAAGGTAGAAGATTCATTTGTTTGATTGTTATAATGACAGATTTTTCCTAGGTTTATGTAGAATAATTACTTCTGCACATTTCCCTGTAGCAGAGAAACAGAGCATAGTCTAAAAACAGCGTTACACAAGATTGTGACGAATCTAATAAATTTGAGCGGTAATTCTTTCAAGATTTTTCCAATTATGAGGTTATATCCGGAAGCTTCTTTGTTCTTAATTCTTTTTCTAAAGTTATGGACTTCATTTGCTATAGTTTTAAAGTTGAAAATTATAGAATTTGTGTTTATAGGAGTTGACGACCCTCCATCATTGTTAAGTAAATGTTGTAAATTCTTCAACTTGTTCTTCTATGAATTTGATCCATGTGTTATTTGATTTTCTTATTAGTGGAATCTGCATAGTTGGTTTTTTAAGCTTTTTTGTTGCCTTCTAAGAATGTGACTATTTTTAAAGCATCTTCAATTTCCAAGATCGAACTACAATGCTTTTCATATAATACTGCAGACCACAAATGTAGGAAATATACTGTATCGAGTATTATCAGATGAGTATCGCTATATATAAATATTTGTTCAACTTCGGTGCTTTTTATATTAACTTTTTCACAACTTCGCGAGTTTGGAATAACTGTGATCTACGATCTCTGTTAAAAATTAATAGGAATAACAAAGTATGTATCTCGTGAAGTATGTATGTGAGAGTATTCATCAACAAAATCATCAATCATAAGATAGCGTATGATGGAAATATTTCCCGATAATTGCGTAATTACAATAGCAATGATATTTTCATGATATATGCGATACTTTATGATACATTAGTAAACTGTTCGTTAATATAATAATAAGTTTAGTAGAATTTTATTTCGGCAAATAAATTTCACATACATCAACTTCAAAGGTCATATACAAAATGTAAACAGCAGGTGGGTTCATTATGAAGATGTACTTAAAGTTCAATAAATCACTATTTTTAGTACGTGTAAATATACAACATTTACAATAACGCAGATGGAAAAGGGAGGATTCTTTGGTGACGTAGAAAATATATTCGCAGCGGCCGGTAGACGCGTTTACTTGAGCCATGGAAGATTCTCAAGATTCTTGGCGATCAGCCAAAGACAGTAAGAGGTAAAAGTCATTCTTTTCCTCGACAGTATCATCGTAGAAACCAGAAATTCGTAAATCGGAAGCCTTGACTGCGTTTAAGACTGGCTTCGTTTTGCAACCGGGGAATATTTAAAACCAAATATTTCTATTAGAGAGATAGATTGCAGCATTTAGTCCACTAAGTGTAATTACTTAGACATTACATATAACAGAAATTGTATCCACGTAATTTGTATGAAAGACGTGGGTCCAATGTGAAAGAAAAACATTATATTTATATTGAATTTGTGTAATTTTTGATAACCGTTACAAAAATACATACTTTACATATTAAATTAACTTTGTATGAGTAGGTGAGAAGGTGATTCAAATGTATATTATCTTTTTCACAAAAAATTATGAAAAGAAATTTATGTGGTTTGTTTGATGTATAAAAGTATTCTACTGTTCAAAGTGAAAGTGGTACAAAATGAAGACAGAAAAGTAATTGAATCGCGTTCTAGTTTTTTTTCACATTGTCTGCTTTTTATAGTCTGATTGAAAATAAATATTGGTCGACTATCACTAGTATAATGCTCATTTTCTACGCCACCGTATTGATTATGTGTGTAATCAAATGGTATCAAAAATACATATGTAAAAAAGAAAATAGAATAGTAAGGAAAGAAATGAGGCATTTTCTGTAAGCAAACAAAAGAAACTGTTGTTACAACTTTGATTTAATAAGTAATTTGATTTTGCATTTAATATTGTATTTATAAAGTTTTGCTGTTTTTAGCTTCATTGAATTAAATTATAGTTAATTGTTTTTTGTTACATGTTTTGATCTTTGAATATTTTATTATATTTAACTTTTGTTTATTATTGAGACAAAACTGGACAATCTGGAAGATTAGAGAGTGGAAAATTGGTGGCTATGAGAATCATTCTCTAACGGTTTTCTCAAGATTTCGTTTCCTCTCAACCTTTCTCGAAGTTGCAACATTGTCACTGTATTTGCGAAATATGATTTCATTTGTTATCGCTTGTGTTAGTTGTTGCAGACTTTGTAGTTTTCCATGATTACAAACTTTATACTTTTTGTAATTTTACAAAAAATCCTGATAATTTAACGTAAACGATAAACATGATAATAAACATCGGATAGTGAGAAACTCACTAATTAGGAAATAGTCGTTGGTATTCAAATAATACAGTTCTACCGTCTGTATTACAAAATGTGATGTGAATGTATTTCGCAGTAGAATAAATGCATGTTACAAGAAATTAAGAAAAATTGAAACATAGAAACTGTTTAGTATCAAAGCTTCTTCCAATGGCAACTTAATGACGTGGGTAAGAATGTTAAAGAAAGTAACGTCGATTCGCTATTTCTATTGTTTGTTTATTAAAATTGCTAAGTTGTCTTGCTGAGAATTGAAGTTCTACTATGATCTCTTGATGAGATCCTATTTACTGCTCTTCTTGATGAGATCTAGTAGGCTACTGATGTAATCTTTCTGACATCTAAATTTTCAGTGCTACAAACTTTCGTATTCTGTCTTCATAAAACTCGCCGTGCTTGTCCTGATTGGTGATTTTTAGAATAATTTTCCATCGATCAATTTTTCTTTGATGCATTGACATTACCTTTCCATTAGGCCCTAGACGCCGAAGAAGTGTTCGGTGAAGGAATATTTGGAAATCCTGTGGAAACTTTATGAGGTTTGAATCTTGTCGCGTAAAGTGGACCATCGACCACGAAAATATCGGAGCCCACTTGTCCCTTAACCTCTTGGAAACTCCAAGATTTATGGCATCTCGAATCCTAGTGACTGAGTGCCGTAGACAGCACAAAAAATGACACTATTTCTCATTGAAAACAAAATGGTTGCCTTCGATGTAACCATTAGTATGTAGTTCCATAAATCCAGCTACAGGACTCCTCTAACGTAGCCTAATTTTAAGACTAAAGGGAAACATAGGCATACGTAGTGAGAGATTGCATAAAATATTAGTCGTCATTCAACAGCAAGACCAAACAATGCTTATCTCTATAGCGTTGATTCTGTATACAATTAGCATAATAGGTTATCAACTTAGGCGACATTTGCACAATATAATTAAGAACAGAAATGTTTAAAGAAAGAAAGAAAAAGGAAAAGTAAGAAGAATATATGCCACATCATTTTCGGCAAACATACATTTGTAGTATATCATTTATGTTAGAATCTTTTTGATAAATAAATAAATTCCATAGTATACATGATCCTTTTGCATCAAGATAACCTGGCAACTATGTGTATATACGTACAAAGTGTTTCAACTAAGACTGAACACGTAAATGTTTCCTTTATTCCTAATGATATAAGAAATGTTTCAAGCAGAATTTGAATGGTTTCAAGAGGGGAGTATTGCAAGTAGGAAATTTGTTTTTGGTTATTATTTTTATTTCAGATTATCCGTATTTTTTGTCAAAAGTACATACTTTTTTCTGTTGCATCTTGTAGTACGTATTTTTAATATTATTACGTAATAATAATTAACACAATTGTTAACAAAGAAACAAGAAGTCTTTCTTGTTACAAATGGACTTATACCACTTTCAATAATAATAAATTATGAGAAGCATGAACAATAGCAATTTTAAATTTATATTTTAATTGAAGTTTGCTTTTCTGAAATACATTTTCTTTAATATAAAAAAATAATAATTAATATGAATAAATGTAAGTAAACGGAAAATTGACTCTATTAAGAAATATTTTCGCTTATATTATTAGAGAATTTATAATATAACAACTATAAAAAGTAAACTATTTCGTTAAAGTAACTACCGTAATAATTTTATTCGTATTTCAATCGGATTTCTCCTATATACTTGACATAACGAAATACTTATCGTAAATTAGAGGTATATACGTAAAGCAGTAAAGACATCATATCGTTATATTTATCTCTTGTTATAGCTTTTATTATATTTATCTCGTATTATATTTAACATTTAATTAGAAAACTGTTTTAATAATTGATTATTACGAATGGACTTGTACCGCTTTTAAAAATATATTCTTACAATAACATTTTACAGTTAACCTTCTTTTAACTAATTTACGAGGTTATTGTACATCATTGACTGTAATATTATAAATAGAAAAAGAAGACATATCTATATCTAACTAAAACTGGAATTAACTAATTCTTTTCCAAAATTGAACTTATGCCATTTAAACAAAAAGAAGGCTCAAATACAGTTAAAAAAAGTAAAGTGAAGCAAACTGTGAATGAAAAATAAATGTACCACTGTACATTTCTAAAATACGAAAGTGTTTTGCAGATTGACAATAAGCAAAGGCTCCCCATCTGTGAAACACTTTCGTGTTTTAGAAATGTACAGAGGTACATTTATTTTTGTTCATTCTAATTTCACAGTTTTTCTGATTTTGTGGTATAAATGAATGTAATATTAGATTTTAATTCTTCGATTCTTCGCTAATCAACCGCTTCTGCATCTCACTTGACGTAATTTTATCAAAAATGTTGTTGGTAGCTCGTATGGTTGAATACTAACCTCTTCGTTGCAGAGCGAACTGAACCTAACCTAACCTAACCTCTTCGTCGCAGAGCGTTTCATTTTTTAGCGTTACTGTTTCTGAAGCGGCCCCCCAACTGTAAAACACTTTCGTGTTAAAAAGGTACACAAAGATAGGAGTGCAAATTCGCTTTGTTTGCGGGGTCAGACGGTCTCCGGAAGAACGTATAAGCAGTGGGGATTAAGGCGAGGCCGCGGAAGGCGACGCGACATCGTGAACATAATAAAAGTCAGTCTCCGCGTTCGATGTAGTCGGGGACGTTTCTTGATCATACTTCAAAAGGCACCACCACGAATCCACGTTTCGAACCCTCCTTCCCTTCTCTTGACCTTGGCCAGAACGTTTCCCTGTTCCGCATTCTAAAAATATTTACCGTGTGAGGATAGTTAACCGCGATAGACATCGATTCGCCGATCCTCTTTCGTCTTCCTGTTCCATCATTCGAAACCGCTAGACCCTGAACTCTCTTCGAACTGATGATTTCAAAGGCCCTCCTTTCTCATGTGGAATATTTCATTCCGCGTTTCCCTTTTACGAAGCAGTAGTTGCGTCTTCCTTATTACATTTGTGGCCTTTCCTTTCCTTTTTCCCTTTTTTTTTTTTTTTTTTTAGATTGTGATATTGTATTAGATAAAGAATGAGAAAGAAATTAAAGTAAGTGTACAATGTTTGATACGTTGTTTAATCTTTTATGGATTCTCCTTTTAAAGATAAAATACAATTTGTATTGAGATAAGTTGGTATTTGTAATAATTGAACTAATTATAAAAATTAGTAAGTATTTAATGATCCTTTTTATTATATTTTAGAAGATATAGTTTGCTTCGTAGCATTGGATAAATCTTTTTATTTTTTCCGTTCTATGTGATACAATATTCTTGATTCTACGAATGTATTTAATTTGTAAGATAAAAGAATTCTTCAAGCTCCTTCAAATTTTTAAATCCATGCTAACGATCAGCCTTCCAGGAAACAATAATGTAACGATATTTATCTATTAAGTATGATAAGAAGGGGAGCAAGGTGCTTCTGCATATTTATGTACATGAAAAGACTGTTTAATGGTTGATTCGAATCTTTAGCATAGATAATAACACATTACGAGTTAAGCAATAAATGATATGCAAAGTAGTATCCAACGTTACTGAATTACTTAGAAATATGAATGTTTCCTCGTTTGTAAAACGCGTAACGTGAATAATGGAAAATTTTATATACTACGTGATACACACATCAATGTTTGTAAATTTAGAATTAAAATACAATTAACATTTTCATCTTTAAGAAATTTAGAATTATCCTTCAAATTATAAGGCTTAATTTACTTTAGATTTAAACTAAAATCATATAAAAATGAAACAATTAGAAGATTGGTTCTTATATTCCCTTAAGAGCTTTGTGCAGATTTTTATGCAACATCTTTTATGTTCTTTGGTAAATTAAGTCTAAATCTGCGAAATTAAATTGATTTCAAAAACATTGCAGAGTCACGATTTATTTATTCAGAAAGATAAACGTAGTATAATAAACTTTTTAACCAGACCAAGTTATCTCATTCTGAGAAGATACATTATAACATTGCGTTTAATTTGATGTTCGATAAATGCCGGCAATTCCATATGCAAATATTTGCTGAATTTGAAAATGATTCTATTATAAAAACGTTGAAGTTTTTCCTCTAGATCTATGCCTATTTGAATAAATGCATGAATACACACATACATATATACAGCGACTCTTATTAATATTCGAACACCATTTAAGGCAAAATAACTTTTTTTTAAATTGGACCAAACGACTTGAGATTTTTGGGAAGTTAAAAAGAATTAGTTTACTAGATGATATGAAAACTTAAAAAAAAAATTGCAATTGATCGAAATTACGAAGGAAATAGTCATGTTCACTGTTTACAACCTTTTTATCTAAGCCTGTAGAGAAAAATTTTTAAAACACATTTTGTAGATTTATGGCAGTTATATGCATGCTGGAAAATTTCATCATAACCGCCTAACGTTGCTATGAGCTACAAACGGTTAAAAATGGTGAAAATCAACGTTTTATACGACTTTCAGTCTAGAACTGCAATAGATATAAAGATTCTTACATCTTTCAATGCCTGTTGATTGCTTCTGCATCAACTGATTTCGATGAAACGTTCAATATATACAGTTCTTCACAAAATTGTGCGTGTACTCATGTTGGTAGCAAAAATTAACAGGATAATAGATAAAAAATCCATATTTGAATGTAAAAATGTAGTATATATTTATTCGCATAATATAGAGAGCAATTAGTAGAAACAGTTTTTAAATAACATGAATTATTTGCTTATATTTAACTGAAAATATAAAAACACTGATATTTTATTGATACAAAATTGAGCATATAAGTGAAAAGTTATATAAAAAAATGTACTTTATAAAAATTATGCAATGGTGATACTATTGAATCAACAGATTGTCATTATTTGGACCATATTTTCTAATTGTTTCCAAAATGATCTCTCCGAGACAACAAACGGATATGTCTATATGAAAATTGATAATAAACTTATACTGTAAAGGCAAAATTTTAAGCCAAATTGGAAGTATGATAGGTAGGATCGATACAAAAATACAGAAAATAATAAACAAATTCCAAGAAACGAAAGAATTCCTGTTTGTAAGTGATAAACGTTATATTGTAAGGTAAATTAAGATAAATTCTAAGCTTGGTATACCAGAATTAACGAAAAGACTTTCGTTAAGAATTAATAAAACAATATCAACTGAAACAGTTCATTAAGTTTTACGTAAAGAAGGTTTAAATGGAAGAATCGGCCGTAGGAAACTACTTATTTCGAAAGTCAATCGCGTAAAGCGTTTTGAATTCGCAAACAAATACATATATTAGTTACAATATAGATTTCTGCAGTAACGTTATATTCAGTGATGAAACCAAAATTAATTTATTTCATACAAATGACTAGCAAATCGTATGGCGGCAACGAAATACACAATTTAAAATAAATAATACAAGAACTACGATTAAATGTGCCGAAGATTTCATAAAGTTGTGTAGCTGCATGGCAGCAAAAGGAATCGGAAAAATGGTATTTGTGGAATCCACTATGGATAAAATGCAGTTCCTTAATATTTTATAAAATAATTTGAAAACTTCAACGGAAAAATTGCAAATTCTAGCGGTTTATTACTTTCAGCAAAACATCCGACTTACATTCGAAGCATTTCTCTCGTGTTGTATAAAAATGATTACTATGTAATGTACTCAAGGTGTTAAAAGCGCCTCTACAGTCCCCTGATCTGAATATTATAGAACATTTGTGGACGGAGCTTAAAATTAGATTGAAAAATTATCAAATAATAAACAAAGTAGACGTTAAAGTAAAAATTCAAGATATATGGGAAAATATTTCAGAATCAGTAACCAAAAATCTAGTGGAATTAATGCGATTGAATTGCAAGCAGTTATTGATGCGGAAGATTACGGAAAAAAATATAAATTTTATATAAATAAATCATTTTAATATTACGCTCAATTTGATGTCAGTAAAATATCAGCATTTTTTCATTTTTAATTAAATCTAAGAAAGTAGTCAATGTTATTAAAAACTTTTTATTAATTATTTACTAAACTATATGAATAAATACATATTGTGGCTTTAGATTCAAATGTGTATGTTTTTATCCATTTTGTTGCTAATTTTAGTCACTAACGTGAGTGTATGCTCAATTTTGTGAGTGAGTATGTATAACTGACATAAATCTAAAAAAAGTTGTAAAAGCGATCTTTATTGTTTTCGATTGTAATCTTTTCAAAAATTGTTTACACGTCATCTAGCAAACTAATCCTCGTAACTTCTCAAAAAGCTCAAGTCATTTGGTCAATTTTGGAAAAAGGTATTTTGTTTTAAAGAATGTCCAAATATTAATAAGAGCCACTGTGTATATTTAATCACATACAAGTATATGTGTGTTTTTGTAATCGTTTGAATTCTTAAAATTATTATTTGCATTAAACTTATTACACACGTAGAATTGCTCACGAAGGTAAGAATGGGAAAAGTGAAATAATCTTTAATTTCTTAAAATATTCATCTATTTCTTTAAACAAAAAATAATTCTTCGTTTTAACAACAGCGTTGCAAAATTTGCTTTCTGAATTTGTAAATACAGATTCTGGATTTATCTACGAGTGAATTTATAATGGATTTAAATCGTGAAAGACACAAGTGTAATGATGCCGGCAATGCAAAAGCATTCCTTAAAATTCAACGACTCATATTCTTGATTGCACGTTTTCACGCGATTTCGGTATTGCGCGTCTACAAAGTATAATTACAACTTCCTAGCGAATCTACAAATTTGTTTTGTATTCCCTTATTTTCAAATGAAATTATTACTCAAAGGATAATAATACATGTGCACTGAGGATTACATAACAACATAGTAGCCACTTTTAATTTAGTTCGCCGATGATAATTTGAATATTTTTACTCCATCTTCATTACCGGAGATGAAGGAAATGTTATATTCAGAGGCTCTTCAAGCTCTACTTTACATATAATCTACATTGCTTGTGTGGTAGCTAATACAATTCTGTAATTATTAGAAACACTCCTTAATTATCACATTTACATCGTTTATAAGCAAATTTTTTTATGTCAATCACACCTTCGAAGTTTACACCTGTATATAGTGACGAAAAAGGTATTCATACACTGCCAACTACTGACTTAAAATGATAACTTCTGAAATACTATTCTAAATCAAAAATAGTTTACGCCGAATTATTGTACAAGAATTCAGCTTTAAAAGGACGTAGCCGGAGACTTTTGAATAAACTAGTTTAATAATTCTGTAAATAAGTACATACAAGATAAACAACATTGTTTATTTTCTATAGTATTTTTTTTTTTCGTTTGTTATACACCACCTTTTTATCCAATATTAATGATAATTCTTGCAGATGTGGGGGCTCTTACTTAATGTTGACGGAGGATAGATAGAAGGCGGAGGAATGATAGAGAGGATTGGCGGAAAAGGAAAAAGTTGCTTTTCCCCGTCCTGGGCCTCCTAGTGGACTCATCAGTAAAGCATTCTAGGAGACCCGTGCCTTAGACGCGGAGGACTGAGGAAGTTAGGTTAGAAGGTGTATATATATACAAACAGGACCTCTCGGGAGAGCTAGCGAGAATGGTCTCCTGTGTCGTCTGTCCCTCTAGCGGTGGGTGACAGAAGGGTCGCCACACAGATATCACTTTTGGAAAATAAAGTGAAAAATGTAAGCTGCCGGAAACTTTTACACGCAACTACATGTATACTATTTCATTAATATAAATAAAAATCTGTTTCACATATTTAAAAATTCACTTTAAATATCATCACTGAAAAAGAAACGTTTTTCGCTTTTTTCTATCTTACAAGTATTCCAGATAATCTTATTGTTAGTACGACATAATACATGTGGTATCTGTATTAATTTTTGAATAAGTAAACGTGCACCGCTGCTGCACATAGAAGTTGTACAAAAACCGTTCATTGACTGTTTCGTTTTACATATGTATCTACACATGTTGGACACATTTTTTGATACACCTTTTATTATCCATCATCTAAAATCTCCTCCTCAAACAAAAAAAAAAAGAAAAAAACAAATAATGAATAAGTGCAATTCGTAGTTGGAACAATGAAAAACAGGTTAAAACGATTTCCAACATAATGATTCGAACTTACCGCAATGGTATGTATACATAAAGAACTGATAGGAACAATGACCGTTAAACTAGCCCGTAATTTACGTTCTAACGAATGTTACAGCTGTTGTGATGCGAGACGAATGGTCAGCGTTGAAGTTGTAAGATGAAAGGAGAGGCGTGATTTAGAGCAATTTACTAGCATTGAAAAATGTGTGCCGGTGGAGGGGAGATTCGCACGAGGCTTGGCAATGGGTACATTTGAAAATAGAACCGAGTGCTTGAAACTCTCGAAGGCCTCGGGCTTCAAGGAGGCCAGGAAGAGGCCAGCAGATTTTCGTGGCCAGGGCTATGGCATCCGGCATCCGGTTGCTCAATGTTTTTATCGCGCTCCGTACGCATTCACACATAGCCGGAGGCGTATAAGCGCGAACAAGCAACGCGGAGACTTTCGCTTTCGAAAGCTGCGCCACTTATCGACTGACTTTCTTCTCTTCCGTCGTCGTTCATTTTCTGTTCGTCTCTGTCGTTCCTGGTGTCTACGAATATGTTTGTTTGTGTGTTTCACTTTTACATCGTCCACTTACGACGTATTTTAGTTTCTCTGTTTATGGAATTCATTTTAGCTAAATTACTTTCACTATTCGATCTCACAGTCAAATCGAGAGTAAGAGGACTGTGAATTTTTGCAAGCTCCTACGAATACTGTCATTAAGCAAGTTCTTACAATTGGTAAGGTATTATAATTTCGTTTAAATGTTTTCAAAAACTTTCTTGTTGCACTCGCCGATTCTAGAAGAATACTATCAATATTTTCAGACCTACAAAATTCTATTACGAAAAAGCTATTTGTTAAAAATTAAGTAGTTGAAGCCTTATTGAATTATTTTGTTTTAAGGAAAAAGAAGAAGAAGAAGCAAATTTTATCTTGCAGAAATTTCTGTCTTCAGATGTATTTAAGAATATGCGAATAAATGTGCAGAAATCACGTGTGTTGGTAAACATCTTTTCATAAAAGATTTCCAATAAGTTTTCTTTTCTTATAATTATTACTTTATTGTTACTATTATTTGAGACGGAAGAATACATACATATGTATATAAAATTATCATTATTTGTATATAATCAACTATATTTTGCAAACAATCGAAATCATTAAGTTTATTTTCTTAAAGTGACCAAATATACATGTAAGTCTGTAAAACATTAGCATACAATAAAACTAGTTAAAAGTAGAGTAAAAACAAACTTGAATGTTGATGAAAATGTAAAATGTCAGAGTATTTAAAAATCTTTTTACAGTGATAATGAACAAAATAATCGCATAGAAAAATTGACTGAAAATAATTTACTAGTTAAATTAGTAAACTGATCAAGTAATATATCAAAAGTAAAATATATTAAAACAACGTGATTCTTACCTCTCCGTATACGTAAAAGTCAAAGACCAGTTTTTACAAGCCTTTTACACACATATACGTTATATTACTTGTCACTTTGAAAGTATAACAAATTAATTTGAAAAATTCGATGTGTATCCCTGCCAATTCTTGGTGGATATTTAAATTTAAATTATGGTATCACGTGCGTCGCTGAGCTTCCGTTTAGCGTTCCAGATTGCGAATCGATCAACGGATCGCTCAGTCCCCTTTTTGTTTTTCTTTGATTTTTTTCACACGCATTATTCCGGTGTGGCGTCCACGTTGGGTGCTCTTATATTAAAAGATATTCTAATAATTCACAAAACGACATTGCAAGCAGATTGGATAATCAAGAATAGTTGTTTTATCAAGATATTCTTATACAATATGTCTTCTGTAAATCTATAGAGAAACCAACGTTAAATATTTTAAACAAGAGTTTCTCAATTAAATTAATTTCAGTACTCTCGAAAGTGCGAACATTGACGAACAGGACTCCAAACACTCCACATAATTGTTAATTAAAATAATCATTGGTTACTGAGAAAAGCTCGCGACGCTTACGAGGGTTTTAGTAGCAAAACATCGTCCGATCTACGAAGTTCGTTGTCATAAACTCAACTCTCATCGCGAATTCATTTTCTTAATTACGCACTCCATACACCAGTGAGTTTCTTGCGACATCCTGAGACCTTTTCCTCTTCCATCGTCCACTTCATTAGTTCAACCGCTTTGTTTCGTGACGGTAATTCCCCCGAAGAAACCTTCTAGCACCGTATGATCCTTCTTTCTCAGTGGAAACGTATGTCTTGAAATAAATCATGGACGGTGTGGCCGGTTCGTAATAACGAAATGTTATAGAGAACCGGCGGAAAATGGCAGAGTAGCTGAAGAAATAAGAAAAATTGATAAAATATTACCAAATGTCTGCTATTCAGCCTTTAAACATACGACCTTAGCTACCAACGAACCGTGCATACAATATCATTTTGTGTTTTCAAGAGCTTTCAGATAGATCGCATAGGCTGTAGTTTCTCTTTATTTTAAATAGTTCCTGACATTCGCGTTGAGTTACTATCAGAAATTACCACGTTCTCGACTTTGTAGAGTGCTCCTCATGATAAATATATAGACGTGATTTCAGGGAACAAATTTAAATTTTTGTTGCGTAAAAGAACCTAGGGTAACCTGTCCAGTGAATAAACTCTTAAGTTGCGTGTTTATTAAAATTAATATAGTCAAATTTTTATTTAATATCTTCACTGCTATTATTGGAAGCAAACTGTTTTATTACTAATGTCATACATTCCAGAATATAATTCTAGAAATATTTGACAGCTGTAGTCTTAATTAAAAGTATGGTATAAGATTAAGTGAAAAATGGGTCAAATGACTAATAAATGAACATCTAACAAAATCAACAAATTCTTGGAAATTCATTATTTATACAGTATTTCTTGTTAAAAATATTTATCATAGAACCATTAAACACACCTCAAAATACCAATTGTAGATCTCAAATAACAACATTTTACCTCGAAATTGTAAGATGTCTTGAGGACAATTGTCGAATAAAGGGAATATAGCGTGTGTGTATAAATGATGGATAGAAAGAAGAACTTCTATGAGATATCTGTAGGTTTTCACTGAAACTACTGTGTAAATTTCAATGTTAAAAAAAGTAATAGGTGTTAATATTTCTTACGATAGGAATTCAACATTCATTGAAGTATGTTCATTCCTTGGACAGGTCACCCTATATGTTTTGAAGTGGCATGTAATATTGTTACATCTTAGGGAAATGAAGATGCTTCCTAGAGAAGGTACTATACGTTGATTTACAATGATGATACTACTATTTTTAGAAAACAAAGCTATAATTGTTTTGATGACTAAATGAAACCTCTTTTATCTTGATTACCATCTGATGCAAAAAGCAAATAATATAATTTTTCAGAATATTTATCGATATTTCTAAAAAGATACTGGCATTATTTCAACCAATGCTAATCATTATTAACGTTTATTGCTTAGCTATATACTCTATCATAAATCACTTTTAAATGATACTCCGGCGAATATATCCATGTTCCATAAATTATAATTTAGAAAATGAACACTTTAAATGGGAATGTACAAATTTTTACCTGTTTTATTTTCTTTATTAGCGTGAATCTTTTATCCGTAGTCATTTAAATTCGAGTTTTCTTTATTATCGACCATAATATGACAATAAAAACAAAATCATTCCCACAACAAGATATTCCTAACATTAAAAACTTCAAGGAAATATACAGGGTGTCCCGTTTAAGTGAATACAGCAGGATATCTCGGAAGCAGTTGTAGTTATTAAAAATATGTTCGTACAAAAATTGTTTGGTAGGACGGGCTACATCATGTAGTAATAATTGTTTTCTTGTGGATGGAGTAGTAGAAGAGATCTGAAGGTCAATCTAATTTTCTTAAATGGAATGTCATATTTTTTTCTTCAGAAAGTAACAGCAAGCACTAAGCCAAATCCAAAGAGGTGCTATAGTAAATTGTTAACTTATGTTTACGTTCTGCATCGGCTGATGGCAGACAGTTAGCAACCGCTGCTGAGCAGTGTTGAATCTTGAAACCGATGCATTCGACGAAATGTGAACGTTTCACACCAAACAGTGATGAGGATCGCTAAATGTGTGAAGGAGAATGAGTCGCAGTTTTCAAACAAACGGTCATCCTGTCGCGGTATACGAAAAACTACACCACGAACAGACCGAAAAATTATTAAAACGGCATTAGAAAACCGCCATGCGACTGCAAGAGTACTGGTGGAAAGACTTAATAACGATAGAGTGGAAATATCTGAGAGCACATTCAGAAAACGTCTATACGAAGCCAATATCAGATGCAAAAGACCTGTAAAGAGACCCAAATTAACGCAACAAATGAGAAAATCTCGATTGAAATGGGAAAAAGGCCTATCGTAATCTTAGCATAGCAGATTGGGAAAAGGTAATAATTGATGCTCTAAGACAAACATTTCACGATCTTAATGGCATTTTCAAATTTTCTCCATTTCTTCATTTTCGATAGATCGTCTTTAGCGATGAAGCACGCTTAGAAACGGTTACGGAAAGAGCTCAATTTGTACGAAGAAGGCCAGATAAGCAATTCAACCAAATTTGTATTACACAAGCAGTAATGATATGATCCTGTATTATAAGTGAAAGACCAGACCCGATTTACTTCGTTGATAGATCCATGAATACCAAACAATACGAAGATATTATTATTGAGGATCTTTAATTAGCAAATAAAGATTGACTCAATCGACTGCAGAGAAAAAAAACAAAGAACATTTATTGATAAAAAGTAATACAAGAACACGGAAGCGAAAGCCCAAGTGAAAAGTGTTACACAGTTCGGGGTTGTCGCACGACTTACTAAAAATGCGGAAAACCATTTGTTATATATACGCCATGGCTCAACGGTCAGTGGATCCATGGTTTTATGGCCCTGCCTGGGCCTAGATCAAGCAGAGAAACTCGCAACGAAAAATTAAAGATTCAAAATATAATCTATTCTCAATAATTATAAAGACTGGACTCATTCCGTTTTACACATCTTTAAGATCACGGAGATCCCAATATACATACATAGACGATGGAGCACCATGTCACAGAACAAAATCCGTCACAGCGTTAGTTTCAACGAAAAACATCCCTGTGCTCCCATGACCAGGCAATTCTCCCGATCTGAATGCCACAGAAAATGCCTGGAGTCTACTCAAAAGACTTGTTTACAACTCTCCAATCACAACATTGTCTGAGTTAAAAACAAAAATTACAGATACAAGGGAAAATGACGAAGATATAAAGGATATGATAAAGCAATGTATACGAAGCATGACGGAAAGGATACAAGCTGTCATCAAGGCAAAGAGTGGAAATACTAGATATTAGCATGTGTTAATAGTATTATGTAGAGTAGTAGGGTGATATAGGTTAACAAATTATATCATTACAATCACAACAGGCCTTTTTAGATTCTCTTTTTAATTCTCAACACCATGGATCGTCGCATATCCTAGTTGCAGCCTACCTGCATTAAATTAGGTCCTGTAACTGTTTTGACACTTGTTACTATTTTTCCGATCAGTGCGCTACCGTGCCTTCCCTTTCTCTTGATTTTTAGAAGGTTGGTTTAGACGCAAACTAACCAATCATTGCAGTTTGCAGAGTTTCTCCCACCAAAAAATATCCATTAATCTCTAACTCGCTTTAACTTCCTAAGATGCATAAATTAACATAACTTTTTCCTAAAAAATCAGTCTAAGTATAAGTCTACCATTAGTTTTCAGAACAGTCTCAAGTCTTATGACTCTCTCGAGTCATTCAAGGCTTTCGAATCCTCAAACGTAGTTTTATAACTCTCTCAAGTCGTTCAAGGCTTTAGAGTCTTTAAACAAGTCTCAAATCTTACGACTCTCTCGAGTTGTTCAAGTCTTTCGAGTCTTCTAAACACTCTCAAGTCTTACGACTTTTTAGAGTCTTTCAAACAGTTTCCAGTCTTACGAATCTTTCGAGTCTTTCGAGACCTTTAAGACTAACGAGTCTAAACCGCGTTTTTCAACCGAGTTTTCAAACGACGTTTCGAAATCATGTTCAACTAAACATTAAACAGCGACTTCCATTTCGACCAGTTGCAACGATTCAAGTATTAATCGTGATCATGTAACAAATCGATCGATACACGATTATCTCTATTTATCGTCACTATCAACTACACATTAAAATCAACTGCTTAGCAAAAAGCATCGACACATTTGTAATTCGTTTCGGTGCATGGGCTACATCCTGAATACATTGATAGCTTTGATTGAAGAAAGGCTATTCCCCTGTATTATCATTGATACTGTTGATGACATAATATAAATTTAACCAGCTTGCACATTTTGTTATATTTACATAAGTATACGTAACAATTTGAGCGTTATGAGGTTATGGTTTTTAGCACGTCCAATCGTGCAGAAACTTCATGGAAAACTTCTCTTTAATTTAATCGATATTTCAGCTTGGTAAAAATTGGTCGTATTTTTTCTTTTTTTTCGAACTAAACCAAATTCGCAGTAAAAATTACATATTGTTGCTTGCAACAGTAGTTTTGTCAATTTAATTTTATAGTATTAAATAGTATTTCGTCATTGTATAGGTTTTAATAACACGATTGTTTGCTGTATAAATATAAAACATGATAGAACCGTACATTTTATTAGGAAGATTACATTTTATCGACGTTGAAACGGATTCTTATCGGTTTCTAAGAAACGACGTTATCAACATCTCCGGTTTCTTACTTTCTGGTTTACATTTATTGTACAAAGCCTCGCGAGCTTTACATCTTCTCACTCCAATTTAATCGTTATTCATTTCTCTGTAATGATGGAAGTTTTAACATTGACGTTGATCACAATTAAAAATACTATTCATAAACAACTATTTGACAGAGAAGTATTGTATAGTATTAAAATTAATATTTTCCATTAAGAATTTAGAACAATTTAATAATATTATGGCACTGAAGTATTATAGAAGAGTTTTTAAATGCAACAAGTTGATAGATATAATTATTCATTGCAATAAAACTTACAAACTTTTAACTATAGTAGCCATTACAATTATTTGAAAGGTAATTTCTGAACTAATTTAGTCTTTTGACTAAATATATTTATTTTGAATAATATCTAAAAGATATTATTTCTGTAAAATGAAAATAATCAATTATTGTACTGAAGAGGAATCTCATCTCCTCTTATGGTGACTTTTAACTGTTACTTGTGCTTCGTCAGTCTACCTTTTGCTACAACTTTCACTTGTTTTTCGTTGCTGCACATCTGTTAAAGGAAATGTTGTAAAACAAAATAAACGACCATATAGTATTTATCTTGGTTATATTAATAATTATGTTTGTCTCATAATTTATTCCTACAATTAATGTTCACAATTATAATGTTACTAATATTGTAATTATAATCACGACATTACATATATGAATATTAATTTGTATCCATTGTGTGTAATGTGCTAACTTTATTTAATTTTGTTGCAAGATAAATGACTAATGTTTGATTTGAAAGGGATTATGGAGTCAAATAATTATTGTATAAGGAAACATTACAAAATTAAAAATCGAATGATACGATCAAACGATAATTTCAAATCTTTTTCATAAAGATTCGCTTTAATATTTTACGTTCACAATATATAATATTTAAACATTCACATATAAGATATCTATTACAAAGAAAGAGATTCGAAAAATGGTAGAAATTAACGAACCTAATACTTCTCACAAAATTATAAACCAAATGTTTGAAGAGATATGTCGGCTGTCTTAATAAAATCTACAGTTAAATTTACGCTTGTGATTTTTGTATGGTGCAAGCAAGGTTCAGTCTGAACTGCATATCATATCCGTTGGCCTACCTACGCGGCTACGATTCAATGTACACTTCTGCGAAAGTCCTTTTACTGCCGCTTTTAAAGCTTCGTTATAACGATCCTTTCTGTCTGTCCGAGCGTTGCTGCAGTCAACACAGCATCAAATCACGAGTAAAAAAGCTAGCACGTGTCCTATCGGTTGGGGTGGCAACTTTTAAACCAACGTCGCTCCAGTTGTAACTTGATGCTCCGTTCGTATAAGTTCAACTTTTGCGTGACTGTTTATATATTAACACAGAAGACTAAAGCTACGTCTAAAGCTTCCTGGACGCTAGGCATACAAATGAAAATCAACATAAGTAAAAATGAGGGTGACATTTGGTAAGATAATATTGTTATAATTCAAGATGACAAAAAAGTATAAAATGAAAATAAAGATCAAATTAAATATATATCAACCATCTATGGGCCCGTATAACTTTCAAGTCACATTTTAATTTATCGACATTTTACACAGAAGTGCAAACATTATAAGCTGTTGTTATCTCAAAGTCATATAGTGAATATATTGCAATAAAATTGTTCAACCGGAAAAAATTTTTTTCGTTTGCATATATAGGTTTATAATTGCTGATTTTTCGTTCCCCCAATTTCTTGGATTTAAAACAAAAATTCGGGCCATAGAGGGTTAATAATACAAATACGTATTCATCTAGTTTATTAAATAATGTAGTCGCTTCTACTCGAGCAATTGACTTTTCAGTTATATTTGTTTTGTTTCTCCTTTAAGACTTTTACTGCATTAACTTGTGCAGCCTATCTCTTATTTGACGAAGGTTTTATAGTTAAATGTTTCCTTGTCATACAATTTTCTCGTATATTTCATCGATGAAAAGACGTAGAAAAAAGACATAGAGGTCTTGAATTGTATTTGAAAATGTGCTATTTTCACACAACTTTCAGCCAATCACGTTTAACGAGTGACTTTCACAAGGACTAAGTTCTACAAAAAGACTGTCTTGTTTAATAAGATTTTCAAGTCCACTAATAATTTATGTGTACTACCCTCTTCAAAAATTTTCAGAACAAGTTAAATAAAACACGAACTATTCCTTCTTCGTTCAATTTCTATTTTGTCTCCTTCAAAGTATTCCCCATTGCTTACAATACATTTTTTCCAACGTCTTTTCCATTCTTTAAAACATTTAAAAAATTCAATTTCTGTAATGACGTTTAACTCTTTAAGCGAATCTTGTTTCATTGCCTCAATACATTGATATCGACGTCCTCGTAGCGGTTGTTTTAATCGAGAAAATAAAAAAAAAGTCGCAGGGGGCCTGGTTGAGTAAGTTTGATACCCACGAAATGTGATTTATTAAATAATAAAAGTCAAAAAGTTGCAAACAAGCATCGTGATGCAAATTCTAGGTGTCATCTTCATACAGTCCCGGATACTATTTATGAATTGATTTACGTAACCGTTTCGTAACACCTAACTAGTATTCCTTGCTTACTGTTGTGCCACTTGGTAAAAATTCTTTGAGTACCATAACGCAATAGTCAGAGAAAACCATAAGGAAAGTCTTAATTTTCGACTCTTTTTGATTTTCAATGTCGTCTTTTTGGTTTCGATTCATTTTGTTGCGTCCTCTGGATGATTGTTGTTTCGTTTCAGTGTCAAATCTGTAAATCTATGTCTCATCATCTTTCATGATTCCTTTCATAAAGGTTTTATTTTTTTTACACAGAATTTAACGCAAATACGTTGCTCAATTAATTTCGACATTATAGAAATTGCTGATTGCTCTAACTTTAATTGACCAAACCAACTATTATTTGTAAACTATTTGGCCAATCTAAAGCTGACAATGCATATATGTTCTAAACAGATGTAGTAACTGCATGGAACGGAAGTGATATAACATTTGTCTGCTTTTTGTAAGTGAGACTGTTCCGAAACTGTTTGAAGAGGGTAATATGTATTTCTACCAAATAACCGGCGTTTAAAAAAAGTTATGTTTTTTATTACTTAATACAGATAATAGTCAATTTGATACTGACTTAAATACTGAACAAACCAACTTTTACATAATAACAAGTAAAATTTACTTTTTTCATTTCATTTCTAAACTTGAAGAGAAAATAGGAAATGAACGATATAGTATTTTTATTTATAATAATGTATATCTTATTCTTGTCCACCGCATTTTTTACAAATTATAGAGTTCTCCAAAGTGCATTTTCCACAACCATATTTCCTTTTACTGTTTAAACAGATGATAGTTTTATTATCTTTACAATATCTTATTTGACAAATTTTCCATGCATATGAAATTATATTTATATTTAGTGTTGTTTTCTGTATATCTTCTTTGTCTTGCTATTGCAATGTTTCAAATACAATGGCAAATTCTTCCACTAACTGAAATAAAAATTCTTCGTTGGAAATTTTTTCTCTTGTGGTCTTTTTATATAAAATCCGCGCATTTATTCCTGCTAAATTAAAAATATTGAAAAAGGCCTGCAGAAGCCATCTCTGAGATTTGGGTTTCAGACTATATTTCCTAGCCATTTGATTGGTCACGTCTACAACGAGCTTGATGCTATTATAAAATTTAATTGTTTCTAGTATACGCGTATCACTTTCTTCTGTCAATTAATTCTATCAATTATCCTGCACATTCTCGTAGTATTCGTATTATATATATGCAAACATCTTTTATAATAACTTATAATTAAAGATTGTACCCGACTGTTAAGAACTGTATCCACGGTATTTCTTAATCGACGTGAAAGTATGTATACACATTCAGGTAACATTACAATTTTAAACGTCTTAAGTGACCATGATAATTACGATCACGAAAAATTGATATTGAAAATGAAACAGAAAACGCGATAAATACAAGTCAATCGCAATTTGGCGTATGAAACTCAGGTGCAAAAAATGCAACGTTTTACCTAACCGACACATTTTTCTTCCTGGACACCTGTTGTTCGCGACATTGAAATTTTCGACTGATCAATTGAAATTACTTCGCCATTAAAAATAGGTGATGCAAATGACAATAGTACATATCACAATGTAAAAGAATAGATAATTTTCTATTTATTCTTTGTACAAACTTGTACATATAACACTTTTTATGTCTGTGCTAAATTTCTATGGAGGAACTGAATACCTTTTCAACGTTATTTTTATTGTCTTATATTTTTTCTAGCATTAAGTAATAAAAATAAATGATATCCATTATGATGAAATATGTATAAACTGTGAAACATTTTTACGAGAAATTTCAATACTTTATAGAAGAAATTAAATGATATTGAATACGACGTATTCCATATATTTACATACATATAGGAAGACTAATAAATACAAGTCACTATAATTCTGAAAGATTAAGACTGTATGTGTATATGACTGTAAAATATTTTCTTAAACATCTGACTTAATTTCCAATCAAAATGTTTTCCGCATTGAATGGTGCGAGGTAAATTGAAAGAGTGCTGAGACTATGAACTGTAATTCAAATAACATGTAAATCGCATGATAATCATTGTATAAGATGGAATAATCTTGAACACGTTCAGCTATATTTATCCTGCATATTAACATATTAATGCAAAATAATACTAAAATTAAAATGCAGTTAAAAAGTGCCACTCATTCTACGTTAAATTTATCCCAAGACCTAGCGCACTTCTAAGAGCAATAAAAAGCAGCCTACAGTGTTGTAACTTAATTATACTGAATTAAGGTATCTATTTTTATCACGCTTAAGCAAAATTATGCGCATCTATCGTTTAATTCACTGGCAATGTATAGATATATACGGGATAATGTGAAAAAATATTCTAAACTGCTTTCTCAAGAATTACTTTTGGAATGGAATACAGGAAGTTCAGTGGTTTAATGTTCAAAGTTTGTTAGTACGTTCTATAAGTAAAAGTAAGACTAAAATGTCACATGTCAAATGAAAAGTCTATAGGTGCTTACTTAAAAAGTAATAAAATGTAATTCAAATTATAATTGCAAGCTATACATACATGCAGTGGTTTTCATTAATATGTGGACATCCTTTGAAAGAGAATAATTTTTTAAGTTTTGGTTTAAACAACTTGAATTTTTTTTTTAAATTTACAAGGATTAGTTTACTAAATAACGTGTATAATAATATTTCAGAAAATTTCAATTCATCAAAATTGTGAAGAAAATAGAAGAAGTGCTTTTTATAACTTTTTTATCTGAGCCTGTAATGAAAATTTAAAAAATATGTTTTGCAGACTTAGATTATTCCATCGAAATCGGTACAAGCGACAGGCATTGGAAGATGTAAAAATCTTTGAATTTATTAAAGTTGTATCAGCTGTTCATATCAAACCATCAAATCATATCAACTGTTGTAATAAAAAATATATAGTCCTATTTAAAAAGCGTTAATGACCTGTAATAGTTCTTTACGTGTCTACCTATAAAAAAAAAAACTATTAGCTTCAGAATACATCCTTCCTAAAATCATTTAACTCTACGTGAAACGTATACTGAGATTTTGTTTCAAACTTTAGACGTGAAATATACATTTCAAACGTATTAAAAAAACTGATTTTCTATAATACATTAATTAACCTGTTAATGATGATTAACACGCTTTTGATAAATATATTTATAATGGTTCACCGTATTTTTAATAGATGGCAAAGAGAATGATCGAACATTTTTGTTCACATTTCTGGTAATGTTACATTCTTTTTAGACAGTTATTTATTATTTATGTAAGTAATATTGTCATATAAAATAAATACTAACGAGCAGATCAACGGAATAGTTTACAACTGCACATTTCTAACAAATTCCGAATAAGAAGTAATTATAATAATTAAGTAACTGAGAGTAATGTCAATATTGATAAAAACAGCAAAATGTCTGATTCAAATTTTTCATTATTATATTCAAGTCTTTTAATGTTAACTCTAAGCGAGGTTACATTGTGTAATCAATACATTCAGAAATTTCTTTTTTACACAAATATTGTTTTAGCATTTGAAAAATATGAAATTTGACTTAATCATATTAATAACTGAATTATTAGTTACAAATAGTTGCAACTCAATGGGATTGTAAATATCTAGCGAATATATAATGAACCTGAAAACTATTTATTTCTGCATGAAAATTGCTCTTTTATTTTTTTATTTAAATGTATCACAATGGTAACATCATACCGAAGTATCGTTCATGCTTTATCTCTGATAAAATGACATATGTTGCGATTGTAATGTTTTGTTAATATTATCAACTGGGAAAGTGGCTATCTCGTAATATTTTAATTTAAAAGTCTAATTGGGTATTCGCAGCACAGACATCCAAACACACAATCCAAACAATAATTTTTCTTTGTGACGAAATTGTACAGACTAAACGTGTTGAGAAAAAAGTTTGACTCATGAAAGTTCTTATGAATAATACGAATAAGAAAGAATACAAGACATACAAAACTATTCAACAGAAATAAAAGAATGTATTAAAATATTGTTTCTTTTCTTTATATAGAAATTATTATCCAACATATTTTATGTAAAATGTACTTAAAATGAACTTCATGTAAAAATGTACTTTAGTTGAAAAACTTTGTTTTAACATTATCTTTATTCCAAAACATACTGTCATTATTCATAATAAACTTTCTGTAGTGGATGTATTTTAAGATAAATTCCTATTTTTCGTATTTTTTTAAATAAAATGTAGAGAGTTTAAGAAGTGGACACTTAAAACTTTTAAGGTTTCTTTGACACTAATATGATTTTACTTCGAAATTCGAATTAATTGAAAAATCTTTATTTAATCGCTGTTAATAATGTGTATTTATGAATAAATGTAATATTGACAAACTTAATTATTCGTTTGTACTTGTCGCAATTATTGTCAAATAAAGAAATCATTACTGAATACCTATAGCAAGATATTACGAAATCAACATGAAAAAATATAACGTAGAAATAAGAAAAAGGAAATGTAAAGTACATTTAAACTATTAACTTCAAAGTTCATTGTAATGACGTATTTCTACAACTATTAGCAATATTCGTATAGCTGTACAATCAAATAAAAATACATCAAAATTCAACAATAGAATATTCTATGGTTAAGTATTTCATTCTTCCGTGTTACAAGATATATTGATTACTTTGTATAAAATATATTGCAACATACCAAAACTTACAATAAATTAACGAAATCACAATTTAAAGCAGTGTTTCCCAAGGTGGGGCCCTCGCCTCATAGGGGGGCAATTAAATTATTAAGGGGGGCAATTCGAAAATGGACTCGTCCAGAGTTTAAATTAATCGTATAGTAATAACTCTTTGCAGCAAGCATAAATAATAAATAATTACTAATAATTAAAATAATATAGAAAAATCTTACATTAAAATTATTCGTAATTGAATTTCAGTTCTCCATTATATGTTTTGAAAATTTACTTACTGTGTTTCTTTAACAATTTCCTAATGATTTCTTCCTAAAACCTATAATTTAAGTTTCTTCAGTGAACAATTCTATTTTTGAATATTAAAAATTATGTATGTATATGTTATATAGGGGGCATATGAATTTTAGAAAGGCTTAGGTGGGGCATGGCACAAAAAAGGTTCGAAAACACTGATTTAAAGGAACTGAAAAGTCATAAAACGATACTTTTGAAAATTGATCAAAAGAGTACAAGAATATAAAAAGTAAAATGTATACTGTATATTAAAATCTATTTATTATTGGAAACGTGTGTTAGTTTACACAAAGGTTTAGTTAAACCTTAATTAAGTCCATTGGAAATATCCATACACGTTAGCGAACACTTTTATGCCAACCAGTATGTATATACGTAATAGCTTTTGATTCACAACAGCCGATCCTCGATTATCTTTTTAATATACAGCCGTCCACACCTGCGACACGTCGAGCATATTTCCAGGCTTTTACATCGTTCGCGGCGCAGGTGAAAGAACTAATTGAATCACACAAGTGTAGGTGTGTACAGGTGTAACCATTAATTTGGTTGATATATGAGAAAATAAAGCGTGACAACTCCGGAAATCGAGAGAGCTCGTGTTTAAAATGGGACGGTTAAAAGTACAAATGAGAGAAAAAGAAGAAGAAAAACACCTTAATAGTGTACCGTTCAAGGAAATCGAGACTTTTACAAAGATATTTATGATTTCTACCAGTGAAGCAACGATTATTTTTTGGCATCAATCGCTTTCGAATAGAATTTTTCACACGAAACTGCCTTCAAGAGTGTCAAACTGCACATGGAGAATTATTAATTATTATGATAATGACACTTTCTTCTGTGCCGATTACATATGTCGACGAATTGAAGAAGCAGTTCTACAGTATGACAAAAAAGTGGATTTTAACCATTTAAAAATGAAACAAATAATAACGAGAAATTGTATTTGAAACGATTCCATTCATAATATTTGTAATTCTCTAATCTTGATCCTATGAATTTTCACTTCAATTTTTTTCTTTTTGTTCTATTTGCTTTGGTATATGTTCCTCAACTGTTTTACATAAATTTCGATCCTTGTGCACGAATATTAAAAACGTGAAAAATAAATATATTTTTTAGTATCTATATAGATATATAAATGGTATATCAGGTGTTAAAAAATAATTGGTTAACAATCTTTCTTACATTATAAATATGCCAAGGTTATATCAATCCATACTTGCATAATATCATTACAGAAATTTCCATTGTAAATACACAATGAAGTAAGTGAAATATTAATAATATGAACATGAATAATACCTCTACTAACGGCGATTTTATATTAAAACACATTCTGTAATCGTTCCCTAAAATCCTATTCATAAACCTAAATATTCTAATGGCGTTCGTTGAACAACTATTGTCAGTAAAATCTATAACTATTCATAACCTTTATAAATTAGAAATTAACTCCTACGTTTATAATTCCAGGTATCCTTCAAAGTAAACTTAATACACACCTGTTCTCCGATTTATACGGAAAATCGATTTCCCAGTATATCGTGTAAATCGAAATGATGACTTTTTGTATGAAAAGTCGTGTAAGTCGAGAAAAAACCAAAAGGGGGGCAATTATTTAATAAAATTCATTTATTTCAACGTAAAATAAAAATAAAATACAAATGAAAAACAAAAAATATCAGTCCGTTCATGAAATAACAAATATATAAAGCGATATGTAATTCATTTTATAGAAACTAGAAATATAAAATTCATAAAAAATTAGTCCAAAGATTTAATTAGTACCATCACAATCATAGATTACTAATCTTTTCTTCCTAGTTGATAGGATTTCGCTTCCATCACTCGATAGTATTTCAAACGATTCTAGAAATATAAAATTCATAAAAAATTAGTCCAAAGATTTAATTAGTACCATCACAATCATAGATGATTAATTTTTTCTTCCTATTTCATAGGATTTCACTTCTATCACTCGATAGTATTTGAAACGATTCTGGTTCGACGATTGATAAATTAGTGACGATTACAAATCGAAGAGAGTTGGTAATGAAATGATAATAAACGTTTAGTTTTTGGTTAGATGCTTATAGACTTCCTAATATTGAGCTAAACATTGATTAATATCACGCTGGAACCGGAGAGCTCGTTCAACATTCGTGTCATTTTGTAAAAAATGATTTTAAAGGGTAATTCCCTTTTTTAAGTTTAATGCTAAGGTTAGCAAGGGAACAGTACAAAAAATTGCAGAAAATTCTGTAATATTTTTTAAAATTTACACGGTTTTCAGTATAGCTAAAATTATAAATAACTGTAAATAATTTTTAGTTATTTTGAAAACCATGTAAAAGCGAAATTGTGTTCAACAAATACTGTGTAAATCGGGTGATAGGTATACTAGTAAATTTTCCTCTGTTGTCAGTTTTTCTTCCAACGAACAATATGCAAGTATACAAACAATTTCAAATAAAAGTAACTGAAGTATAGGATAAAACTTAACTCTGTTAAATTAGTTAATATGAATTTACAATGCACTTCTATGTTAATTAAAATATTATTAGAAATATATATTAAATGTTTGCAAAAGTTTCCATCGACTATCAAGTCGCGTTGTTTTTTTAACCAATTGCTTTTTAAATATGACAATGCTGATAATCTTGGTTTCAACTTGTTAACATAAGGTAGAAGAACGCTATAGGAAGCGAGGGAAAATATTGCATCAATTCTGTGTGTCAAATAAATGAATTTTGTTAAAAAAAAAAGAAGAAGAAGAAAAACGACAGAAACTTTTGCAAACACCTAATATTTGATATTAAAAACGTATTATAAGTAATTCAATTATATATTTATCAACATTTACTTGAACTGATTAATTGAAATAAACATTTCTCTCATTACACACACTGTACAACGAAATATTCAAATATTATTTCCACGTAATCGTACCTAATACGTTATTTATTTTCGTGCATGAATGAAAGTCTCTACAATTACCGCTATGTCTTAATATTCATGTTTAAGTTTATAGATATCGCAGAGTGAGTAAGCGAGTTATTATCAGCAATACTAGGTTAGCGACCATTCAGGAAAAGTAATACGCATTTGAAATGATCAATGCAAGTTTAGAAGCATGTTTCTAGTAGTTCTTAAAACATAATTGTTTCAAGTAATATATCTAATTACTACATTTCAAACAAATATTTTCAATATTCTCGTATCTATTGCTACCACGTGAAATAAATGTTGAAATACAATAGAACCTCGATAACTCGAAAACCTCTGTAAAATTAAAATTTTGTTCATTCTTTTCCAATCCGCTATAAAAATCAACTGCAAATTGAACTATAAACTTTCCATAACTTCAATTATTTTCTCCCCGTTTTTAATATCGAATATTAGGTGTTTGCAAAAATTTCTGACGTTTTTCTTCTTCTTCTTTTTTTTTTTAACAAAATTCATTTATTTGAAACACAGAATTGGTGCAATATTTTCCCTCGCTTCCTATAGCGTTCTTCTACCTTATGTTAACAAGTTGAGACCAAGATTATCAGCATTGTCATATTTGAAAAGCAATTGGTTAAAAAAACAACGCGACTTGATAGTCGATGGAAACTTTTGCAAACATTTAATATATATTTCTAAAAATATTTTAATTAACATAGAAGTGCACTGTAAATTCATATTAACTAATTTAACAGAGTTAAGTTTTATCCTATACTTCAGCTACTTTTATTTGAATCTGTCTGTATACTTGCATATTTGTTCGTTAGAAGAAAAAATGACAACAGAGGAAAATTTACTAGTATACCTATCACCCGATTTACACAGTACTTTTTGAACACAAGCTTTTATGGGAAGAACTAGAGATCGACAGGTACAAAAAACTGCTCCAACATCTACACAAACCCTCTGACAACAATTACAAGATGCATGGTCCAGAATAGAACCACTCACACTCACAAAATTATTAAACAGGATGCCGAAATTATGCGAACCAGTAATAAAAACTCACGGTGAAAATATCGACGAAACTAAAATTTAGATATAATTGTGATAATTTTTGTAACAAAATTGGAAAAAAACGTTGTTTTTAGAGAAATATGTTGCACTATTAAAAAATAAATTAAAAAATATTGTTTTTTCATTAATATTTCTCTTGTTTTTGTGTTCTTTTGAGGGTGGGTAAACACTTATGGCCGGTAGTGTATAATACAGCGAATATTGCCATTTGTGCTTCATTTAAAATTTATCTCTTCTTTATTTTTATACGTATAAGTATACATATGTAATAAATGTGTACATAATTGATTTCTGAAAGTTGAATGTTTCTTTCTTTGAATATCTACAAAACGAAAAACCTATCATGTGTAAATCTTCTATAAGTCGTATTTTCGTTCGTATAATCTCTCTTACTCGGAAATTTTGATCAATTGAAACCTCCATAACTTAAAAATTTGAACTCTTCCGGTGAGACTCGAGTTACCGAGATTTTACTGTACTACCTTATTTAAACGAAACTGTTTCCATTGTTATTTCCAATAATTTTCGCTTGAAATATGTATATCCAGCACGATATTACACATAGCTGCGTCAGCTTGCTGCGACGATAACAATACTAAATAACGCCACACGCGACGGCTCGTGGAAATTGAATTTTTGATCGTGAGTGTCAATTCACGGTCGATAATTGACCTCCAACAAGTGGGCCAGTTTGCCAACAGCGGTATGATGAAAAGATTGTTTCGATGAAAGAAATGTTTTATTAGCTCTTAAATCTGTTTTATAGCACAGAAAGAGAAAAGCAGAAAGACGGGGAAAGGAGAAACGGGACGACTGGAAAAATGAAGTTCGCAACAAGGGAGCAAGACATACAAACGGGAATGAACGAGCGAGGTAGGACTTCAGACGACACTCGTGTTTCTTTGTGTCTCCTTTCATATTCGCACTTCTCTCGCCTGTTAATTTACATATAACAAAAGGAAGGTACCGAACAAGTCCTTGGCGGGTCAATGAAAGCCACGGAGAAGCATAAGGAGGAACGTCGCGTTGTATTTTCAGCATGTTGCAGTTATCTTTCTGATTTAACCGTTTTTCGCTGATACATCTAGCACGAGTTAATTCTATCATTGCTTGCTTTATTTATTTTGCGATACTTTTTATCGACAGTCTTTGTTTCTGTGAAATCGTCAATGTAGATAGGCAAAAATGGAATTCTCATCATGACGAAATTATTTTTAACGAAAGGTTCGCAAGAATTTGAAAAATTTTCACTGGTTTCATATCAATTTATCTTTTATGAATTGGCATAAGAATAGAATGATAACGAAACAAGATAAGAGAAAGATAAGAACTAATTCTTTTTTATATATAGCGCTTTATATTCGTTAGATTACAGTAATTATCCGACTGATAAATAACCTAAGTGATATTTTTTGATCTAATTAGCCTCAAATGAAATTCTTTCTATTTCATGCACTGCTATAGGTTATGACTGTTGAAATTAAAAAAATGTTCGATCACAATCAAAAGAAGACAAGACAAACAAAAATCGGAATGTCGAAAAAGTGCATATAATATCATCTCCTATCTGAGAAGAATTAATTCATTCATGTATTTATGAACATTTAATGTTATATTTGTTATTTTTAATAAGTGACGCTGCAAATATAGCGTATCTTCTTTCACATTTGAATACTAGTTCACTTTATTACTAATATATATAGATATTTCAACACTTTCTTCATAAAATATTACCTGTTGGACGATATTAGATGCACTTGCCTGACCTTTATTTACAGTCACTCATGCAGACATAAATCTGTATAATTGTCATATGTAGCTCACAAATTAACACTTTATATTTACAGATTACTTTTCAAGTACACTTTAAGGCCAGCATTGCAATATCTCGTATGATGTACCTATCACTCTGCACGTCCATATGCGTGTTATATTATCAACGATAACTTATCGTGCTATGTTGTTAAATTTTATTGCATTTTTATATTAACCTACCAACAGAAACCTTGCCAAGATAATAAATGTAATTCACAAATAAATTTACTATGACAAGTACTATTATGTGTATACACTCCTGTCCATAAATCATCGGACACTTGCACATTTTGAGTAAAATGATCATTAGACAGTAAACACAATTTTTTGTTGCAAGTTGTGTATTTTGTTATATTTATCTATTTTATGATTACATCTGTATGCGAAATTAAAAATATATCTGTATAATGTGAATAAATGTTAAGAAAAAGAAGTATTTATTAAATACAGCTCCAATTCTATACCATTGGCCTGTTTTGACAGTTCAAAATTCACTGAAAAACATATCTATAGCATCGTCAAGTGTTTATAAACAATTTTAGAAGGATTTTGCACTAAACAGAGACAAACATTGTGCTAAGAAACTCCATCATTCAATTTTCTTCATTTTCAGTTCAACAGCCTCTATGATCACAATGAATACTTATAGAAAAGACTTATTCGTTAAAAAATGTTCAAATATTGGTTATTGTTGCAAAAGAAGAGTATATTTTTCCAAAAATTGCGGTAAAAACTACAATTTCGAAATCCAAATACTATTTTTATTAAGTGTCCAGTGACTTATGGACGGGTGTGTACATTAATTATATTACATTGAACTATATAACACCAATTATAAAATACTTCTCAATATATCAATCTTCAATGTCTTAAATCTCTCCTCCTACGAGACTTGAAATATTTAACAAAATTCGGGCACTATCGATTGAAATTTAATTTAACGAAAATGCGTATTCAATTAACGTGAAATCGAGTGGTTTCAAGTTAACACTCCATATCGTGTCTTTATCTACTTGTAAATGTTTCCGGAACCATGAATTCTTGTCATGAAGTTAATAGGTTAAAGTACTTAACGGCGAATGAAAAAAAAAAAGGCATGCATGAATCGAATGGCACAGAAAAGTGGCAATTGAAGGAAAGAAGTTCGTTGCGACACGAATCGGTCTGTCAAGGACTTCATTCTGTTGGAGTTGCATATAAATCGTCGACGTATGTATTCGTTAGTAAACAAGGCATCGCATATATAACCCAGGTCCAATGTGCGAATGGCGCTGACACATCGCTGGTGGCCTTGGATTTTGCGCGTTTTTATATTTCACCTTACCTAGAACGGAGGTGAAATATAAAAACGCGCGAAATCCGAGGCCTACCTAACTACGCTGGCGTTCCAACACAAAAGATCACCGAGTAAAGTTTCGTTCAAATAAATCAACCGCAACGTACATGTTACATATCATTGAATTCATCATCTACCGATCATTAAGATACATTTCCGGAAAAAAGTACATAATACAGGTAACGAACATTACATTTATTCGAATTTCTCGCAGAAAGTTCTGAAAATACTAGAAGATTGTAATTTTGAGCAATTTTTATGATAAGTTATAGAATTGTTATACCAATCCTATTGGATATCTGGTTTAAACTTTTCTTCCTAACTAGGAAACCCTAGTGACTGATACACGCTGATTTTGATGAAACTTTAAACTAAATGTTTATTAGACCTACCTAAGAATTTAGTCGTAATTTGGTCAGGTTCGCTTTAAAGGAAAAATCAACCATTTTATTCAAACCAACCCTTCTATGCAAGTACTTAGAAATCCTGAAGAACAAACGATATTAAGAAACGGTTGAAATAAAAGTTATATTGTATCTTGAGACTTATAATTCTTACAAACAAATTACAAATAAGAAATAATTATTTTTTCTTGCGAAAACTAAACTCTTTCCCACGCTCTTTTTTTGAGAAATGTTAATTCTTTTCGGATGAACAAAGACATCTATACTTCACAAATTTAAATGGTGTACAACAGTATATAATTATTCTGTGTAGAATTGCACAGGTTCTAATGAACACTTATGCAAAATTTCATCAAAATCGGCGAGTATCAGTCATTCAGGTTACCTTTTAAGTATTATTAAATCTATTTTACTATTCTTCACATATGTATAAAAAAAAGATCAACAAATATCTCAATTGAATGTTGCATAGTATCAACGGTAACACATTATAATTATAATCATTTGACTTTTTTTAACCCATTTGCATCAAAGCGCGGAATTCCGCGAGCCTTGACTGTCCTATATCACCGAGCGCGGAATATTCCGCAAGCTACGATTGTCGTTTATCGCCAAACGTTAAAAATTCTGCGAACTTCTCGTGAATAATATATAATAAAATCCGGCGCTTTTAGTGCATTATCAGCAACAAGATTTTTCTCTTTAATTTATTATTATATTTAATTTCTAAGCAAAGCTAAAGGTAAAACACTGGTTGATGCGCGGTGACACGGATCGATTGGCTGTTGAACGTCTCTGATGCAAATGGGTTAATGGCCTCGAAGCGGCCTGTGAAGCTCACGTTGAAATTTTTAAACGTAACCCTATACTTTTTATTACATATTCATATAACACTAAATCGTGTTTAAAAACACTACCTGCACATGCATCTCGCATAAGCTGTTGTTGAGTTATTAAACTTCAAATTCAACGTGCCACCGGCATTAGCGTTACCCGATGTACACCGCGGGGAGGTTGCTCGGTCAGACTTGTACATACATCATGTTGACTTTAAAAAGGACCGAAAAGTGAATTGGACATGGCGGAGCAGTACCATGGCCACCAAGATCATCAGATTGTTCGCCGTGCGATTTCTTCCTGTGGAGATACATAAAACAAATTATTTTTCTTACACCGGTGGAAAGTGTAATCGAATTGCGTCAACGTATAATTACGACACCCTGTGTCGAAATGATAGGATACACCCAAATTTTCTATGTTTCTCAAATCCAGTGATGTTTGCAAATACTTGGTATATACAGTAAGTAAAGAAAATATTCAGACACCAGTAGAATTTTGAATATTATTCTCTGTATATGAAGCAGATATACAATAAACAATCAAAGTATACTGTATTACGTTACACTACAATTTCTAGTTAAGAACAATGTAGAAACAATTTATTTAATATGCACAGTTATTTAAATAATAAGAGATAAACAAAGTGATAGGTAATTCTAAGTTAACAAAAACATTCGGACGCTGTTAGAGATATAATAATTTCTGTATCATTAGAAAATGTAATATATATTTTTAATATTTTGTAGCATAACCGTTTTGTTTTAATACATGTTTTAAACGTTTATGCACGTTCGATATAATTGTTTTTAGGTAATTATTGCTTATATTCTGCCACTCTTCTTGTAATCTTATTTTTAATTCTTCCTTCGAATGTATGGGTGGGGGAGGTTATTCTGATTTTGCGATCCAGTTCATGCCATAGATTTTCTATGGGGTCAAAGTCTGCAAATTCTAAGATGTAACACTTTTGGGTAATTATGCAGTAGAAATTCTTGCAGTAACAGGGCCTTACATTTTGGATCGTTGTCCTGAAAAAATTTGAATGTTTCAACCTTCATTTCTTGAAAACTTTGTTTTCAATCATTCTTTAATATACTGAAATACAAGTTCTTGCCCATGATTTTATTGTATAAATACTAGATTACCAGCACCAGTGCTTGAAATGCAGCCCCAAACAAGATACTTATGGATACTTGCGCCACCATGGTTAATTTATTAATTTTCTTAAACATATCTTATCATTTTGTCGCATCTGTTTTCAAAGTAAACGAATACTATTCCTAGAAAACAATGTGAACAGTAGCTGATTTTTTTATGTTACAATGGAAAAGTTATTCTTTATAGATGTACAAAATACCAAACGTCTGCAAACATCATTGGATTAGAGAAACACGGAAAATCTAGAGGTGTCCTGTCATTTTGTCGCAGGATGTACTTACATATACAGGAATAAACGTGAAAAATACGTAGAAATAGAATTCCTGCAAAGATTATAAAAATGTATTTTCAATAATGGAGAACATGTACATTCTCAAAGAAAAAGATAACACGCACTTGTTATCTTTAATTTCTCACGTTGTAGTTATGATAGCTTGAAAGTTGTGAGTGATATGTAAATATTATGGCGTACAAATATGAAAATGCGTCTTACCTTATCCAAGCTTCGGTGAGTTTTGCGTGAAGAAACATGAACACACAAATCAGTAGAAACAAAATGATAGCACACTTGGAACGCATAAACATATACTTTATTTGATGTATGAATAAAATGACATTATACATGTTTCTAATAATATTTAGAACCGCTCCTATTTTGTATTTTTTCATAAATCATTCTTTTCTGACAAAATTTGCGCAAGTTTTTACTTTATGATTGAAGTAAATTATCCCATTCTTTTTTCAATACATTCATTTAAAGGGGTCTTCTACTGTGAATGTTAAAAAAGAAATCGATTCCTTTTGAATTGTTTTAAAGAATGTACGTGCAAAGTTCTGTAGCTGTACTCTTAAAATTATAGACGTTATAGCTGTTTCAAGAATGCGACGATTACAAAATGTAAAAAACGGTAACAAGGATATTGGTAGCAAAAGGATCGAAAAATTGACGGAAAAAAACATCGATAGTCTGCAAAAGGAGACACAATTACGCAAAAAGGAAAGAAAAAGGTCCTGTACATGATCCTACGCACACAGGTTAATCTTAAGTATAATATTTATTATCTAAATGTAATAACACTTATTATTTAACACTTTAAACGCATTTTTCTCAATATCGTGTTTTCAAAAATGGCTTGTTATTCTAAATGAAGTATATGGCATTTCTTATGAACGGTTACTTATGATTTCGATTATAATTCTGTTTTTCATGTATGTTCTTGGCTACGGGATACCCACAATGCTATGCATTGCCAGAACATATTACAATAATTTTACTGATGTTAGTTATTTCAAATCTATTTAACATAATAGGTGCTATTAATGAAATTCTCCTATGCGTCGCATACTCGTGATACGTTTATACTGAACATCCGGTGATATTGGTGAGTTCCGCGAAGCTAGTCATGTAAAAGGTTTAGTTATCTGACCACGTTGATTCCAAGGAAGATATGTGTTATATTAACAATCATCCGCGGTGCCTAAACGAAAGGATAAACTTCGACATCAAAGGTTGAGCCTGTGACTAATTAGCGAGTTCCCACAATGCTATTCATTATCGAATCGCATTCCTGTCGATGGATAAATAAAAAAAGAATTTTGTTCAGAACGTAATACGGTTTTGTTTCAAACGAGCGATATAACCGCAATCATTGGAAAACTTATTTTTAGCATACGTGTTCAAACGCTTACACTATCACAAACTTTAGTTATTTCCCATTATTAAAATTTGTAATTACTACTGAAATATTAGTAAATATATGAATAATGAATAAATAATAAATATATGAACAAATATATCATGCAAATTTTGAAGGAAACTTTCCGTAATAGCTTTATAAAACCATACTAAATATTGTAAAAAAAAATGCGTGTTCGAATCGTACAATGCTTGTACTTAATTGCTGAACCGTTACGCGATATATTTCACACTTCGTGATATACTCAGTGTGAAACTTAATGAACAAAATTGAAACTTGTTAAAAGTAGTATAAGAATAATCTATTTACTAATGAAGAGCGACTAGACTAAGATATTTGACTAAGGTATTGTGTACGTTTCTTTGTAAAATCTTTTGTGACAATCTCTCTGGAATGCCTTGTGTTTTAGCTTTTATTGGTTTCGTTATTTTTGCTATTAGTTAGCTTGCTGTGTGTTGGGTAAGTCCGAGTTTGGGAGTGGGGTATCAGTCGTTCCAAGGGAAAAGGTTGTTGTTAAAAATTACATTACATTTTTGGAATCTTGAAGATCCTCAGGCTTGCTTAGTAATAAACTATTGGGTTGTTCGGAAAGTCATTTCGTTTTTTTTGGGGAACATGAAAGACAGTTTTCGTATAATGAATAAATATTTTATTAAATTATATATTGGCCATTCTGGTCCAACACCTTTTGCCATCTTTCTGGCAGTAACATAATTCCCCTCTCATAAAAGTTTTGGTCCTTGCTGGCAAAAAACTGGTTCAGGTGGTTTTTGACATCTTCATTTGAGGTAAAGGTTTTGCCATCCAAAAAATTTTGCAGGGACCGGAACAAATAGTAGTCGGAAGGCGCCAGATCTGGAGAATATGGTGGATGTTGCAGTACGTCCCATTCAAGCTGTAAAAGTTTTTGGCGAGTGACCAAACTTGTGTGAGGTCTCGCATTATCCTGGTGGAACACTACACCCTTCCTGTTGATTAATTCGGGCCTCTTCTCTTTAAGTGAATCATTCAATTTGTCCAGCTGATGACAATAGACTTCTGAATTAATCGTTGTATTGTCCGGCAAAAGCTCAAAAAAAACGATTCCTTTGACATCCCACTAAACGGAGAGCATCACCTTTTTTTGGTGAATGTTGGCTTTTGACACGCTTTGAGCCGGTTCATCTTTTCTGCTCCATGACCTCTTGCGTTTAACATTGTTGTATACAACCCATTTTTCGTCCCCAGTAATAATCCGCTTCAAAAATGGATCATTTTCTTGACGTTTGAGGAGCGAATCACACGCGTCAACGCGACGACACAAATTTCGCTCCGTAAGGACATGGGGCACCCACACATCGAGCTTCGAGGTTAAGCCCATGCCTTTCAAATGGCCATAAACAGTCGAATTCGACAAATTTAATCTCTCACCGATCTCTCGTGTGGTTATTCGCCGATTTGCATCAACTAATGCCTTTATCGCATCTTTGTCAGCTTCGACCGGCCTTCCAGACCGTGGTGCATCTTCGACATCAAAATTGCCGGATCGAAATTTTGCAAACCAGTTCTGGCACTGGCGTACTGTTAACACGCCTTCTCCATACACATCCGTCAATTTTTTTCTCGCTTGGACAGCATTTTTACCTTTTCTGAAGTAAAAAAGTAAAATATGACGAAAATGCTGCTTATTGCTCTCCATATTTAAAAGGGCACCAACCAAAAACTACTGCGTAGAATTAATAGAACTTTTTCACACACAAGCCTTGCAATATCAGCTCTCAAGACATATAATGGTTATGCGGCTTAAGTGTGAAGTTGGTTTCGAAAAAACGTAATTAAGTCCTCTGACGGGAAAAAACGAAATTACTTTCCGAACAACCCAATAGTTTCGCTCTCAGTCTCTCTAGGGGAAATATAGATACGGTACCTCGTCGATCCACGGTTAAATGCAACTAACAAATTTTATAACGATAATCCACCAAATCGAAGATTCAACAAGATTCGACAAGATGATGTATATGCAAAATTCAATCAAGCAACCTTCCTGCAGTGTACATATGTACATACATCCGATAACGCTAATATCAGTGGCATGCCAAACTTAAAGCTTAATAATTCAACAACTATACGAGTAAATAGAAAAAAATATGTAGTTACATTTATAAATTTAAGTGTTACCTTCCCGAGGTTCTCTAAGGTCTTCGTAAAAATGAATAATTATCATCACGATGTGTCCCTTTTGACACCGGCAATATTCATCTGAAATATTTCTTCGCATTTTGAATACTTAGGGAAATAATCGCGTATATATACATTTAAACCGAGCACACTGTATACTTTAACTATTATTGTTATGTTGTAGGGGTTATCAATAAATAAAGATATTTCTTTGACTCATTCCTCGTATAACACAAAGATCAAGGAAGATAAAGAAAAAACTAAACATTCTCGTTTTTCTTGTTTATCATAAGTAAATATTTATAATATAACTTTCCGATTTTATAATTCTATCGAAGTTTATGCAGAGTGTCTCAGCCGAAGTTGGTAATCTAAATACTTCCTTCGCTGTTTATGATACAAAAAATATTTGTGACACAATATCAATGATTTGAAACGAGAAATAATCTGGAAAAAGAATTTTTTTCATCAAGTCATCTTTTCCTAGTTTCTTCAAAGTCATTGTTATTTTTTATGTGAAAAACATGTATTTCGTTTCATTGCATCTTGCAACAGATAAAAGAATAGATTTGAATACGTTTCACTTGTGACCTTGAAATGACCTTCAGGTAACTAGAAGCTTCCAAATCGTTGGTTTGGAGGGAATGGATAGCTTCATCAGCATGATCATCTGCCTCCGCTAGATTTTTTTCTGTGGAGGAAATTAAAAGAAGAACTGTATCAGCAGAAACCTACTACTTCAGAAAACATGACGAATTGTAATATTAAATGCTATGAAAGAATTGAAACAGCATCACAAGCTGTATTATCTCGTAAAAGAAAGTGTATTACTACAAATTTATTACATTCTTCCGAATATTTTTATTCGCTGCAAGATGCAATAAAAAAAAAAAAAAACGTGTTTTCTATATAAAATATAACAATGACTTTGACAAATCCAAGAAAAAACAACCTGATAATACAAATTATTTTTCTAGATTATTCTTCGTTTCAAACTATCAATAGTATATTATAAATATTTTTTATATCATGGAAAATGAAGGAAATATTTAGGAGGTCTGCTTAAGTTGGGACACCCTGTATAATAACATTGTTTCTCGGTGCATTTTTATCTCAAACTGCAATAACGCTCGAAAAAGTGTTGACTAAAAATTAAATTTTAAGATTTTTACTTCATGTTGTACATTTTCAGTACTCTCTTCTCTTATAATTACTAGATATTAATTTATGCAAATAAACTTATTGATTTCTTTAGAAAGAGAATACAGTATGTAATATTGAAAATATGAATTGGAACAGGTTACCATTTGCAATGTGATAGTGCAATGTTTAATAAAATAAAACAGTCAAAACTGAGAACATCAAGGTTTATTTATACAAAATTATGTTAATTGAAGATATTCTTCTGTCACATTTGTTTCCATTTTTATATATAAGCATTTCTTCCAGACATCTTTAGCAGGCACTTTAAGGCACTTTAGAATACAAATTAGCTTCCGAATTTTTTTATATCTCTTTAACCATTCGAACAATCGTCTTTTTAACGAGCATCATTCAGTTTTGAAGAAAAAAGGACAAACAAGATTAAAAATATTCTGTTTTGCATTGAAAACTATGACTGTATTTCAAAAACAAAAGATTGCTGAAGTAAAACCAGTTGAATTAATAAATCCGTTACTGCTTATCGATACAAACTCAAGTCGATCAACTTAAAAATAATAACCACATCGTATTATGCATAATTTTCCTTTATTTATGAAATGCTGAACTGCATACACGACCCAAATACTTTTTCCTTATCATATCATGCATGCTTATTAAATAAGTAATGAAATTGTTAAGCAAAATCTTTAAATAGAGTTTAGTTATGTTTGTGAACATGAAGTTTGTTGACGATTTCGTAGTGAGGCTTGTTACGAAATAAATAAATAAATATTACAACTTTCTAATGGATAATTGATATTTTACTATGACTACAAGGTGTATTTTTCTTCATTTTTGTAAATAGTTGAATAAAGGTCTACTTTTCTAATCGAGTAGGAATCATAAATAGATACGTTTTTATTTTACAAAATATTTATTTCAACAATCAGTACCGTTTCGATGCTTTACAAGTTAAATTTAATAATAAACTCTCGTATACAATGAAAAGATATTCATTATAATTCTGTAAAAAATGCCATCGAGGTAACGCGATAATAAAAAGTATTCTAAACAAGATATATGCAAATATAAAAATAAAAGGAGATATTGGAAACATTTAAGTTAAGTATTTATAAAATTCCTAGAATCAAGAAAGTTCATAACAGAACGTGTATATACACACACACACACGCACGCACATACGCACACAAACAAGCTTATGGTGTTATCAGTTCTTATCAACAATTTTTAATAATATCTAGTGTCTATCTTTAATTACACACATTGTCAGTAACTGTATTTCAATGTATAATTCTCAGTTGAATGCAATGACTTAAATTAAGATCTGGCAACGTTACTTTACATTACCCTCAAAATGAATAACGAAATTATCAACAGCCTTATCATCGCCCTTTCTTATCACGCATTGCTTAATACGTTAAGCTTCATTATCTCGTCATTATGGCGCGAACGAAGTAAGAAAATAAAGTCGACGTTACTTATTTTTTTGCTTCCGTTCTCCTATTCTTACTAAGCCCACTGTTGCCGTTGTAATGCGGAGAATTGAAACGTAGATGATAAGACGTTTTTATTTAGATCAAAAAATCATCCACCGACGTTCCTTGTAAGAAGAAACGATCAACGAGATATCCATTCAGAAAAATTTGAACAACAGCAAGGACATCAATTTAATTGTAAACAATAACAAACATATCAATTACGATTACTCTGTACAAGAAGAAAAAATACGAAAGAAGTAATTACTGTACGTACTGTTTTAGCTTAATAATTTAAAACATTGTCGAAAAGAACACTGAATTGTAACGTTCAAACATTTAAAATCGAATGATTAGCAGATATTTCTCGTAACTTGGTACTCACTTTTAAAGATAGAATTTTCCTTTCAAGTACTTTGGTCTAATTTGTTAAATATTGTTAACTATAATAAATTAAACTTTGTACTTACATTAGTAAATATAGTTTTTACATTAAATTTATAAGCAGAAAAACAGATACATTCCATTACACTGTTCAGTTAATTTACTCTTGAAACTTTGAAAATCTAGAACAAATTAGTAAAAGCAATACAGTTCTTATTAATAGAAAATCATACGTTATGCAAATTAAGTTTCATATGAAAACTTTCAATATCATTACTTTTTTATTTTATTCCCTTTTGTAACACTCTCAATTAATACTTTTATTCTTACTAAATAACAATACATGACTTCAGCAAATCAAATTAGAATTCCCCTAAAAAGCAGTTCTTTTTATAAATAAATGCAGAAATTTTTCAAATTAAGCCGTATACTATAAGAATTCCGTCTGCATTGTAAACTTTCATAGAATGACTTTACATGGTAATTTCGAATTCATTCAATTATTTTTGTAGCCAGAGATTCTTAGAAATGCTCTATAATTGAATGTCTTAGAAATTTATAATTTCAATTTTATTAAAATATTTATTTCAACAACATTTACCGCGGTACTTAACAACAATACTGTTATATTAAAATGTATAATTTAATTATCGTTTAATTCTTGTAATCTGATGTAACGTTTACATAACAATAGATTAAAAAATTCCTTTTAGATTAGTTTTAAAATTTAAGTATTAAAATTATATTTAATTTAAAAACAATATTTAAGTATTAAAATTTCTAATTTAATTATTGCTTAATTCTTAAAGTTCGACTTATCATTTACATCACAATTAACCAAAAAAAAAGAATCCGTTTCGTCTATCTTTAAAATTCATTAATCTCAAAATACAAAAATATTGCTTATTTGTTACTTACAAAACATGGAAGAACAAGAAGAAAGAGAATACAAGAGGATCGAGAATATTTATAAAGTACAGTCATTTCGTTTATAAACAGTTTATAAAAATACGCCTCGTCCTTGTCAGGTGCATCGCACCCGCGTTTTGGCTTTGTGTTCGTTGCGTGTGCTATACAACCTTTGTTTCCTCTCACAGAACGCACACACTTGAATGTTACACAAAGAGATGAATTATGTTCAGTCATAAAAAGACGCTGCTTATTCCACAACTAATTCTGATAAATTGACCTCCATGTTTTTTGCTTACTTATCTCACTCGAAGAGAACGTTGCTCGTTTGAATGAATTTGGGAAGAAGCCACCCGCGCTAGTTCAACGAACCGAATGAATTTTTAAATATCTTCGCTCATAAATTATTACTATATTTGAAAATTGAAGAATTGTAATAGTGTTTAAGGTTATATAACAAATTTCTAATCTACCTTTAAAAATATCGTTATCGATGAAATACTCCACTTCAAAATATTGTGCATTCGTGAAAAATATAAAGACAATTAACTTTTTAAAATGATTAATAATATTTTTTACATTTCACTTGAAAATATAGAAAGTTAACAATTGTGGAAAAAGCGTAGTATGAAACTATGGAAATTATGAAAAAATCTCTTCAATTAGGCTTTATTGTTAAAATTATTAAATTGGAATATTGATCAATTTAAAATATTTCTTTAATTTATGTTCATTTACATTTATGATACAAATAATAATCATACTACTTATTTCTTACCTAATTTTCAAGTTTTAGCAAATTATGTATACTTCTGAAGTTAGTTTAATAAATAAGTTAGTAATGAACAATAATTAAGTTGCTTTGTACATTTTTTCTTAGTTATCACTTTTCAACATTGGCTTATAACGTAACAACAGTAAGTTAAAAAATATCTTACACTGCAACTAAAATTTTTTGTTCATGTTGTTACTTAATGTTTCCCATCTTTGCAAAAGATATCAAATTTGTAATCTGAACGTATCATATCTTCGTTAACAAATTTTTCCATATTTTTTAATTACACTCATTAATACAAATATTTTTACAAATTTTACATTTTCAAAAGAAGTTTATGACGCTATGACAAACATTTACATATTATTTGATGTAAAAATATATTAAATACCACATCTTCAACACTTAAATAGTTTTTGCAAGAATTAATTTTTTCAAGAAACATTTATATTTAGCTTCAACAATACTTTTAATTTTTAGCACTAGATCTTGTAATGTAAAGATGTGAAATATCATAATGTTTGTTGGTAAAAATGCTACACATTATACATAAAGGTAGATAGTAAAGGAAAAAGCTTCAAATATATTTTCCGGTTGTACTCCTACCATACATATTCTACATGCTTTGTGTTTGTTATTTGCAGATAGTATACAGAATATCTCGTCTAAACGAAACCATCAAAATATCTCCTTCACTTGTGATGATACAGAAAATATTTTAAATGCAATTTGAATAGTATTCAAAGGAAGTCTCAAAGGATATTTTTCTACTAAGGTCATTTTCTTTGTAATTTTCAGGGTCGCCGATATTTTTCTACATTTAAAAGTAGATTTTTTTCTTTTGCGTATTGTAATTGATATTGAAATGCGTTTGGAGATATACATACATATAATGAAATGACCTTAAACTGACCTTTGATTCTCAAAACTACAGATACGTGTTACAAATACGTGTTGCTTCTTCTCGTGGAGAAAATTGAGGCAAGACGTTTATAACAAAGAATTTACCACACCAGAGAACATGAAAGAGAAAATAACAATTAAAGTTTATACTTTCGTTAATCCTGAAACAATTGGAAAAACACTACAATCTCATTTTGCTCCTTTTAGAAAATGTATCGCTGTAGAGGTGCACTATTTTGAACAATTATTATCGTGATAACTGAGAAACTGAATGATAGATAACTTGTAATGCGATAATAATAAACTTGTTAACTTACATTCACAGGTTGTCGCTCGTAACTGTTAAGACATGAGATCTGGATGGAAATAAATTTCATATTTAACTTTAATTCTTGGAACTAAAAGTCATTTCAAAGCTATTTCATTATATGTACATCTTCGAACGCATTTCAATATAAATTACAATATGCATTTGGATGAGAAAGAAACACCGGTGACCTTGAAAACTCCAAAAAGAACGAACCTACCTATATTACAACCTTAACACAAAAATATTTTGCACAATGTATTCGTCCATTGATACCACTCAAATTGCTTTTAAAATATTTCTGATTTTCATCGCAACTCAGAGATATGCAGGACACCCTGTAGGAAGAAAAAATGTAAGAAGAATTACAGTAGCGATTCGAAGAGAAATATTATTCATCGTACATTTTTATATCCATCGTAAGATATTTACAAAGCAGTTTTCATTTTGCAATACTCAAATGCGAAGAAAACCAAATTTAATCGAGTTATTAAATACTCAATTGCCAATATACGTATTCGTCTACAGTGTAGTGAAATTGAATTAAAATAATGGAAAATCTTCTAACCATTTCTAACGTTAATCATAAAATCGAGAAACAAATCTATTTAATCTTGCATCTCTTAAATACATTTAAATTGTTTATTTATATATAATACAAAATAAGAAAGTTCCTTGTAAAAAACATAATCCATAAGGTATTGTACTTCATGTAACACAATTCGAATTACATTCCATGATCTCCGATACAATCAAGAAGCATTTAATTTATCACAAGATTTAAATGATCTGTATTCACACGATAATTTTTGACAAGAAAATTTCGAATCTTAAATAGAATTTCTATCAAAACTTTATCACTATCGCCAACTAAACGTAACACTGACAACGAATACAACATTACTATAGTATTGGATAAACGTTGATCCATGCAATACGGACAAAACAAATATTAAACACAGCCAAACAAAATTAGCTCGTAATTGCAAAACGAAGCATAATTACAGAGGGAAATCTACAAGTTCCTTTAATATGCAAGAAGCAATTACTTGACAATCATTCGCAACGGTTAAAATAAAATTCTCAGAAATACCTAGTTTATTTTGACTAAAACCATCTATCATACAGAATTGCACAATATACTGTGAATTGTGACGTAGCATCGATACCCTTCGACAAAAGTTATTATCAGTGGCAAGTTGGGTTATCAGAGTCGCATAGTAAACGGTCGAGCTACTAGACGAGACTCATACATACACATAAGTCAGTAGCTTAACCATCACCGTTACCGCGGTATATGCTTCTTTGGATTTTTCCTAGCCACCACTTGTCTTCCAACTTTGTTTCTATCGGAATCTTAATGACATTTACTTAGATTTATCGTTTAGTTTGAGCGAACTCCGTTACATCAATTGTTTTGATCGTGTATTCCACGAAGGTGCAGTTACGTCTCTTGAATAGTTTGCTCGTGAATTGCGCTATTGTAAACTCGACAATTCTTCATTATCATGAAATGTCAATTACTAAGCCGGCACCGCGTGTTTACTCTTCGTTTCGTTTTTCTTTCGAGTTCATTGCAAAAGGTCTTAAACTTGCTTTTTTTTTCAATATTAATTATATGTTTAATTATTCTAATGATCGAACTAGTTCTGTACTTCCAAATGCATCAGTGAAGGTTCCATTTATTTATAGAAGTCTTGAATTTCTAAATAATATTTAGCTGTAAATTAAACACTTCAAGCATGAAAAATTGTGGTGCAATTGTATTGTATACTTCTTTATGAAAAAGATGAGTTATAAATTTATTATAATATTCGTATAAAAGGTATAAGGTACCAGAACGATAATTCTTAATGCCTAATTGTGTGTGTATGTACATAAATGCTTCAATTAACGTTTTGTTTTTTTTTTTTGCTTTTTCTATCGTTCGAATAATTTAAAAAGAAAAGTTATTTCCCCCACAAATATATGATAGTTTTTTAAAGTTCCATACAATCGATTTGGTGGAAAAGCTAATTAATTAACTTTCAAAATACACTTACATAGTAAAGACTATGCAAGTGCAAATGATTTTAGAAACTGATAATCTGCTAATTTATTTTTGAAATTATAATTGTAAACTAAAATAGTAAAATATACAACAATTAAAACTATAATAAATTGCAATTGAAATTTACACGTTAGACATGCTGCAAGGTATTACTTTAATTTGTCTTTAATATCAGCAAAATTCTATAAGCTTATGAAATTTAATAAAAATAAACAATGACCTTTGGAAATAAAAATAAGTTTAAATTAACTAAAAGTTAGAAGTATTAGTTTACTAGATGACATGCAAACAAATTCTTGAAAAAATTGCAATTGATCTGAAGTGTAATGAAAATAGTAAAGGTCCCTTTTTACAACTTTTTTTATTTAAGCCTATGATTGAAACTTGAAAAACATGTTTTGTAAATTTATGTCAATTATATATATTTCATCGAAAATTTTATCGAAATCGGTTAATGATAAACAACAAGTATCGAAAAATATAAAAATCTTTAGATTCATTGCCGGAAGCTGCGAGAAACTAATTTTTTTTCATCATTTTTAACTGTTTCTAATTAGTAACAACATTGATCGATTACGATTAAATTTTCAAGATATGTATACTTGACATAAATCTACAAAATGTACTTTCTAAGGTTTCAATTCAGGCTCGAATACGAAAGTTGTAAAAAGCGACCTTTGCTACTTTCTTCGCTATACTGACCAATTGCAATTTTCTCAAAAATTCTTTTACATGTCATCTAACAAACTAATCTTTCTAACTTCTCAAAAAAGCAAAACAAAATGCAAGTCGTTTATTCCAATTTTAGAAAAGGTATTCTCCTTTAAATCCAAATACTAATAAGAGCCATTATAATTATTTACAATGCTGAAAAATGCAATTAACAAATGTATTTATGATAAATGTTTAAAAACGTAATCGATGGTACAAAATATCCGAGGAAGCTCAGCCTAAGAAACTGTACTTTCATCACATTACTCTTCATTCCATCTTAATGGCTGTCGAAGTCACTTGCACACAATTTTGATTATTGCTATACTCATGTATGTGACCCGAATTGCAGATTGCCAATCTAGAACATGACACTGTTTTTGGAAACGTAAAAACAGCCAGTTATGTATTCCAATGACAGAAACGAAAATGTTTTTCTTGTCGTACGTTACGAACACTGCTGATAAATCTACACTTTTCACCGACAAGAATCTCCCGTATGTTTAACTTCCACGTATATATACTGCGTATAAGCTTCTTATCTTCTCTTTCTGCTGCCTCTCATTTTTTTTTCCGTTGTTTTTTTTCTATTCTCTTGTTCCCTACACTCCTTTCCACTTCACATTCTGTCCTCTCATTTTCTTTATTTTTTTTCCTCTTATTCTTCCAGATTTTTATTTCAATAACACTTTGTCCTTTTCTTTATTTATAATGACAACATTTTGTACATAAGTTAGCAGAAGAACGCAAATTTTTATAAATATTCAATTTAATCTGTATTTCTTACGACACGATAGAAAAAAATCGTCTAATGTATGCTTTGAGTTTTGATATTCATACACGAATATCACCAAGGAAAAATTATATTTTATTACATTATATTTGCCAGTTAGATATACATGTTTAAGTTTTTATGCCTTTACATATCATTTTTGTGAAAATATTACTATTTCTTTTTAGAAAAGAAATCGTCCCATATCTTAAATGTTAATATCAATCGAATATTTCTATAGGAATTGTACGTCTGTAAGATTCAGACGTTACATTCTTCATCTTTCTCTCCACAATCACACATTTCCATTTTCTTCTCGATTCTTCTTTCTCGACTCTCCTCCCATACTTACTCACTTTCGCATTCGTGCTTTTCCTCTCCGTTTCTATTTTTCATTTACCCTTTGACTTCTTCCTTTCTCTCCCGCCCACCTCTGTTCGTCCGTGGCTGAATCCTTTTCGCTTCTTCCATTATCCCCCCTTTCACAGGTTACTCCTTTCTTTCTCATCTCCCGATCCCTGGAACTGACTCTCTTTATTCGCTTCCGTCTCCGTCTCTTTCCCACAAGTTATCAACCCATCCTCTCCACGAGCTATCTCTCCTTCTTTGCCGGTGCACAGTTTGTTCTCTCCCTCGTCTGATTCCCTCCTCTTCTTCTGCTCCCAAGAAGTTCCGACTTGGTGCTCTTTTAACAACATGCTTTCATCCTTCTCGACCTTCTCTGTTGCCCTCGCAGTGGCCCGTTCCACTGCATATTCCGTCCTCTTCTCTCATATGTCGCACTCGGTTGCGTGCTTCTTTGTGCGCTGGCAACGTGTGCGCGTGTAAAATGCACGTGGGTGTAACTGAACGCGCTGGCCTACACGTGTACATGCAGCAAAGTTTATGGATATATTTTCCGTAGGGGGAAAAGGGGAGAGAGAGTCCGCCTACCGTAACCTTGCACCGGGGAGTCAAGTGTTGCCAACCACGGTAACTTACCCCGTAACCTAGAACGATGAAAAATATCGCGCGGACGGATCAGCCCCCTGCGTTGCAGGTAGATCTCGTTCGGGAATGAGGGGAGTCGTGCGCAGAAACGGGTCCGGAATCCCTTTTAACGCGGCCCACAGACCGTCCTATGGATCCACGGAAACGCTGCATGCAGGAATTTCTTGTGTTACGGCCTGTGCACGCTGATACAGGGTGTAACGAGTGAAACGGATGAATTTCAGACTTGCGCAGTGAGCAGGAGTGAAATATCCATTACGATGGGGATTGACAACGGTTCGTATGATAAGATCTTTTTCAAATATCAGCCTCTCAGAAGGCAAACTGATCAAATTCACTGTTCGTTCATTTTCCGATTACATACGTTACCCGAGTGCTTTCTAAACGTTCAATTTTTCTAAAATAAAATGACTTACAGAAGTTTATTTATCACCAGGAGATGACATAACTTTGGATGTTTCCCGAATAACAATTAATGTATTTCAGACGCTATTTGGTTTGCTTCGTTTGCTTTGAACGATTTTTCTCCATAATAAAGGTGTATACTAATAATTTTCTGCACTATTTAAGATTTGTGTTCAAAGGTTGTTTTTAAACGTAGTTTTATGTACTAATGATGTGATAAATGTGGTGAATAGTTATTATCTTTAATACTTCAATAATAATAAAAAAAAAAAAAACGTTTTTATATTTATTCGTGCATCACACTTCTGCTGTAGTTGGGAAACACAAGAAAAAAATTCTTCCTATCACACGTGACTATACAAACATTGAGAACAGATTAATGGCGACAGTACATTGAATCAATTTAACAATGGAGATACTATTACTTATGATGACAATAATAGTAATAATATATAATAACAATATAACAATTACTTAGTAAATTTTCTCTTAATAGTTCCGTAATAAATATTATACCTTTCGCTGTGTTTATTTTTTCTACGATTTCCATATTTTCAATTTCCAAATCGATCTACAAATTTATAAAAAATAAGAAAAGATAAAACAATTTTTATGTATTCTACACCTCCCAATATGAAACTCACATCTTAAACAATTCACTGGATAATATTCGTTCGTTCATATAATTCAAGGAAAAAATAATGTTTGAAACATCATCATTTTTGGCTTGAATCTACAATACTTCATATTGCATATGGAAGTATTAAATGGTTGTATAAGATTGTGTATTTTCTTTTTTACTGAGTAGGGAAACATGCTATGTAATAATAGTATTATGTTTAAATAGTGTTTATTCTAATAGATACAGTGACTTCTCATTAATATTCGGACATCCTTTAAATCAGAATAACTTCCTTTAAATTAAACCAAATGACTTGAGTTTCTTTTAGAAGTTAGGATTAGTTCGCTAGATAACGTGTAAAAAAATGTTTAAGAAAATTGCAATTGGTCGAAATTGCGACGATAACAGTACCAATCGCGTTTTACGACATTTTTATCTGAGCTTGTAATAAAAATTTAAAAGATACGTTTTGTGTGTTTATGTCAGTGTACACACACACACACACGCACTAAAAATCTCATCGAAATCGGTTAATCTTGTCATGAGTTACAAACGGTTAAACCTAATAAAAATCAAAATTTTTCAGGACTTCAGTCCAACAATTTCAATAAATAGAAAGATTCTTAAATCTTTCAATGCCTGTTACTTGTTTCTGCATTACAACCGATTCCGATAAATTTGTCAACATGTATATAATTGACATAAATCTACAAAGCATATTTTTAAAAATTTTCATTATAGGATGAGATAAGAAAGACCAAAAGAAACAACCTTTACTAATTTTATCACGATTCGTACCAATTGCAATTTTTTCAAATTTTTATTTACCTGGTATACCTAGTATACCTAATATATTGTAAACAAGTTTAGATAATCACTTTTAAAGTTTACATAATCATAAATAAAGGACTTAAAAATTTCGATTCTTTTTCTCATGGTCATTTCTCGTAGTATAGTATCAGTTAATAAAGATGCAATAACATTAACCGTTGAACATATAAATATAAACAAAGTGAACTAATCTTTGATTGCAAAGAAAACAGATTTTAAAGTGAACTATATGCTATAAATTATAAATTAACCCCAGAAACGGTCGTTATAATTAACCGCTGAAATCGAATCGTCTGGTATAATAATAATAATATTTGTTATCTGACACAGACGTGACGAAAGTCACAGACCCGAGTAGCTGCCACGGCTTGAAAAATGTCCCAGTGCAACTGCGATCGAATAATACAAACGTCAAGACACATTTTATTATATCACGCGTTCATTCACCCTACTCAATCTTCTTATCACGCTTATCCTAACTTCGTTGTCATCGTAGCTTTTGCCAGTGATCTTCACATTAGTTTAAACTAGGTATACACGTAATTCTTCATCTACCATCGAAATCAAATGTATCAAGAAAATAACAATGAGAAATGTAATCTTAAAGAGTGCGTACAATACACAAAACTATGATATTTCATCTGTTTCTGATTCGTGATAAAACTGTTTAATTAAACATCTGAATGTTGATATTGAATATTATAAGGAAAGACAAATTTATTATAAAATTAGTGGCCTTTAATACTTTACATTTTAATAGGTTAATTATTATTTATTATATAAAATATTTTATATTATTCTTTATATTTTACTTTAGTATTTTTTTGTCTTAATATTTTTTTTTCTATTTCTTACAGATTACAGGTTGCAAGATAAAATCAAGAAGTAGCTGAATTTTCGAGAGTTAATATCAACCCCTTAGACTGAATTTGGACAGTAAAAAAAGATTATGTGATACATACCTATATATGTTCTACATATCCCCAAAGTTTCATAATTTTTGAATTTTCAAGTTGAAAATTGTCCCTTATCAGTAAATATCGCAGCAGTAATTATATTAATATATAATTATTTGTGTATAAACATTCTCACGTATCTTATAGTATAGTCGAAGGTGTACCTTATATACTTACGTGTTTTATTGAAATATTTTTGTCTGTATTGTTTTTGTTGCACATAAGGCAAATTCTGGGATAACAATTATACCAAAAATAAATTGCTCTAGAAGACCATCTCATGAGTATTTACAAACTATATTATACTCGAATCAACAAATAATAAAAGTATGATATTTCAAATCGAGGATTTTTTCAGCTAGATTGTAGAGTTATCATAAATGCACGCTTTCTCGTAATTCTCTATAACCTGATTTTTCTTCTTTCATGAGAAGAAGAAAAATTGTGGTTGATTATAATTTTACTTTTTAACGGGAAAAGCAACAATTAATAATTACTATAAAAGAAAATTTGAGTAATAATGTAGTAAAACAACAATAAACAAATAAAGTGAGACTTAAAAGATACAGATGAATATAAGTAACTTCCAAATCACATATTGCTATAGAAGGTTAAAATATACAATATACATAAAAACGTTTCAAACAAAATATGTGGAAAACTATAAATCATCTTGATAAGTAATAACTTGTGCCACATTAATTATTTCGGTACTATACCTCTCTGTTCCCTTTGCTTATTCTAATATCAAAGAAGAAATTTCGAACACTTCTCTTTTATAAATTTAAACTAGATAAAGCATAATATAACTAAAGCCTACCGAAGTGTATGAAAAATGTATCGAATCGAAAAACTTTAATCTTCATAAAAATTGAAGATATCAGTTATCTAATTGGGAATAAAAGCTGTAATTTCAAACGACACAACCTAATATATTCTATTATATCGGTAGCATAGAAGCCACATATGTACGTACAAAATTTTATTAGAACTACAGAATACAATTAAATTGCTTTTTTAAATGATTCCAGTGAGATAATAGTAAAAAAAAGAGATTCAACCGTTTTATCGCTCATCTGCTCGTATCCAATTTTCGGTGTAGCGTGGCTCATGTTTAAAAAACAAAGAAACGAGGGATCGTGAGGTAAACAGGTAAAAAAGGAAAACGAAACGTTCGATGAGGCAAGTATGTTTGAAAATGTAACCGAGTTGAGATCCGGTGGCGGGAAGACGAGGGAGGGGGAAGAAACGCGATGAGGAAAAAGAGAAGTGGAAGATAAAGAAACAGAGAGGATCATTGGTGAGAAGAAGAATCGGGATGCATTGTAGTATGAACAGAGACGAAAATAACAGAAAGAATGAGAGCCAGCTAAAACTTTGAAGTAAAGAGGGGAGTTGTGTATTATAATGCTTTGTGGTAAACGGAGGGGAAAAATAGAAACGCTACGAGAGAAAGAGAAAGTGCTCGCTCTGTCGGTCGTAAGAAAAAGAAATAGTGAAGAAAAGAGGCGGACGAAGGAGAAGAAAAATTATTCGGAATATACTTCACAAACGGGAGAGGAAAAGAGAAACGAGCTAAAGGATGGAAACATATTTAGAGAATATTTTATAACTGGGGAAGAAGGGACGGAAGTCATGTATAAAACAAAAAATTGCTCAGAATTACACTTTGTAAACAAACAAGATATATAAACAGAATGGATTATAGAAAGATTACCATCAAAGAAAAGGAATAATTTATGGCATGTAATAAAAAGTAAAAAATACAAAAGTTCTTTTTACAGTTTTTGATTGCTGAAAAGGATAGAGCACGCTGTTTGACGCTGCAAGTATGGAGGAAACAAATGGACCAATTAATTGTACGATCTGAAATCGGTAATTGAGAGGGGCGTTAAAAGACGAGGTAATTATTATGTAAATCATAGTTAGGAGAACTTTTACAATGTATCTAATCTAGCTAAGGCATTTTGTGTAAAATGATGGCAAATATTTCAGCTAGCGTAACGCTAGAAATGATTTGATTCTTTGATGTTAGTAAATAATAACTAGAAAATAACATTCTATTGGTTTCTAAGTAGAAATAATCGAAAAGGATGCGATAAAGGAAGCTCGAAGTAGATGCAACGTATATAATTAAAGAACCACTAAACGCGAGATCAAATTTTTTAGAAATCCAAATTCATGAAATAAAAGGTGATCGAGAATGATCAAGAGAGGAAAAGAAATCACATACCATATGTTGGTTGCACCGAAGAGAAGCAGAGGGAAAGAGATAAGGAAGCGAGAAGGAAGGAGGAAACACGAAGGAGAGAAGAGTGAAGAGGGAGGCAAACAAGAGGGAAACATTATTAACTATACACGCTAGTAGGAGGTAAAGAAAGAAAGAGGAAGCGGAAAAGTGAGACGGACGAGGAGGATGCTAGAGGAACAAAACGGTGAAAAGAGAGAAAGAGAAACGCGGAGGGAGGCAGAGGCGAAGGCAAGTCAAATGTTAGTGAGTGCGCGGCGATGGAACGTCTTTAAGACCAAGGAGGAACTTATATAAGAAAGCAAGATGGCAACCGGTTGTCCCTGAGCCACGGAGCGGCGTTTATTTGCACATTTTTATCTATTTTTCGAGCCGACCAAAAAACTTCGCGCAACCAGTTCGCCCGATGGCGCACATGGATCGTGCTTCGGACCGTCGAGATTTTTCTTTCCCAGGGATGAATGCGTTTTTATTGTCATTGAAGGTGTCACGCCGTGCCTGTCCCAAGTTCTCTACAACAAAACTACCACTATCTAATATTTACATATGTTTCAATAATTCCTGATACTGCTTACATGTACAATAAGTTTCTCGACTTAAAATAAAAATAAAATTTGAAGTGGTAGAGATATTCGATTGGAGAATAGGTTAAAATGTTGCAATATTAATCTAATACTTTATGATATTGTGATAGCAAGTGATAAACCAATACTAGTAGAACAATTTTACCATAAGTTAGTATTGGATATATAGGCAATAAACCTTATTACTTTAGTTTTTATGTAAAGAAATCTTTATTTTCATTTATATTTGAGGAAGACGCGGTTATACTACTTTGTGTATATATATACATACACACACATAACAACGCGTATAGGGAATAAACAAAGAAAAAAGAATATTAACATCCACCCATACGAAACAGATGATTACCAGATTTATTTTCCTATTTATATTTACAATAATTTTTCTTAGTGTGTTGACTCATTTTTGCGGTCTTACACTACACACACGTACAAATTTCACGAAAGAATTCAACAGATAGCTATATACGGATATATATTTGATACATGTTACCTTATTTTAAATAACTTATAACTGTTTCTTATTTTAAATAACGGTGGTTTATTATACGTTCAATAATCTACAATATTAAAGTCATGATTCAAGTATCTCTTGTTATTCAAGTTGAATGGAAGAATATTAATCGTACCAAAAAATATAGTTAATCTTAAAACGGATATAATATGTATTCTAATTGTAATGTACCATAATATTCACAGCATGACAAACAAAAAGTGGTAGTTGATAAAAGAAAAAAGTTTGTTTTGCTATAAAAAAGATTATTCATTTGCCTTTCAGTTGTTATAATCCATGCCATATACATACACAAAATGATTTTTAGTAAAATGAAGTCGATAATCATCCAAATTGTGTTTTGTTAAATAACTATACTAACGGAACTGTTTTATTAGAATAATATTGGTCTTAATTACACTTCCCACATTACAAGAAAAATAAGAATATCTTGGATTATCTAAAAATATTTAGCATATCTCTAAACTAACAGAAGTATGTATGTAGGAAAAATATAGTAACATTAAATAGCTTTGATACATTTCTTTCATATTTTTCTTATGCATTCATAAAATTGCATAGAACTGAAATAAAGAACACCTGAATGAATAAAAATTGTCCACTTACATATATGTGTAAATACAGCCTAATATTGAATTTTTGTAAAAATAACGAGTTAAGTTTCTAGAACAGATATCGTACAAAAAATAAGGTACTCGAACAGGTTGCAACAGTAACAAAAACAATTAAAATGTGATAGAAACAAATAACAATAAACACTCGTTAAATTCCTAAATGTATTAACTTAATTCAATTAACATAATGTAATCTACGTTTTCTTTAAAGGAAATACATTGTTTACGTATTTCATGTTTCAAATAATCATACAGACACTCTATGGGGTTAATGTTCCGAGATTGTGGAGGAGTTCTGTGCAGAATCTACATTCTCGTATCGTACACGCCATGCTTTGGGTCATTATCTTACGGGAGAAACGAAATTATCTTCCACGCGTATTTTTCTGCACCAGACTAGAGATGGCATTTTAAAACGTAATCACGGTGATTTGTTATTCCGCCGATAAAATGTAATGTACCAACATCAGCTGAACCCATATAGCTCCAAACACATGCAACATTCTTATTGCGTTTCGCGGTAGATAATAAATTGCTTAGTTTTTCATTTTTGTTTTTTTTGTAAATATTATAAAAAAATGCAAATATATATATTTCTTGTTGAAAATATATTGTTTTACTCTTATCTGTGAAAGTTACTTTATTCCACTACTCCGTCTGTGTATTTCTTTTCTTTCCATTCGCTGCGCTTACAAAATATTTTTTATCAAGCCACTCTGCCATGATTTCCTTGGTTTCGTAAAACGTTACACATAATACTAACAGACACGTCAATATTTATATTAATCTTATTTTAATTTCATTTTTATCGCGTTTATCTTTGCTTTATTATTCGAATAATAGAAAATTAAAAGTGGTTTAATTTTCGATTATAATGGCGAACGATTTCTTAATCCATACCTATTGATTATATTTTGGATCAATGTGACTTTTATTGCTGACTCAATTTTTAGCGGTAAAGCAAATTAATAATAATCTTATTAATAATAAAATTGAGAGTAAATTTTATCGATGCAGTGCAATACTTCCAAAAACTTAATAAGTAGAATTTGAAGTTAATAAATAGATTCCGTACTTTTATGCATTTATTGGAAATTTAAAAGTGCAAAATCGCACAGAATGCACGTAATATGAAAAAATATATAAAGTATCCAAATTATAGTGCTTTTTCTAATACTTGGTAAGTGCAATAATTTTCTACATTTTTTCCTATGTTCTCAAAAACTTCCATCAAAATCCGCAGTCTATTAATAAGCAATCATACGATACTTGCGTTACAAACTACTTAGTGCTAATTTGTTTCTAACAAATATTACAATTCTTTCTATGATATACAGGGTGAGTTAATAAAAACGAGCCACCTGGAATAACTCTTTCAATTTTTAAGATAAATAGAAATGGTTGAAACGAAAGTTACTTGATTTTAAGAGATCCATTACGCGGTGATTAAAACATTTTATCAGGTGGAAACGCTTAGTAGATTTGAAGGTCACCTTAATTTTTTTAAACGGAACCATGAATTCTTGAATACCTACAATTGCAATCCTTCTCAAAACGATTTTAATGACCGTAGTCATTCAAGGTCATTTAAGGTCACAGATGACCAAAAAATAAATATGATCAATACTTCTCAAATCGAGTAGTCCTTCGTTTTATTAAAATGATTGTAAATGAATCAATACAAATTTTAAACAAACTTTATGAGACACTTATTAGTCTATACAACATCCATGGTGGTTAAGAGTAGTTAACAATCAAAGACCATGGTTAATTAACCCTTTGCACTCGAGAGGCGACTCTCAGTCGCCAATCGGTTTCGATACAGCAACTCGAATGATATTAAAAGGAAAAAAACAACTGTTATTTCTTTTCTCTTTTTTAAAACAGATGTCCTTTTTCTTTACATTTAAAATTTTTGACGTATACACATTTCATAATACAGCATTGTACTTAATAAAATTATTATTTCATACATTGATCTGCCTTCGATTCTTATAAAGATCGAGTTAAATGACAGAATTAGTAACAGTGAAGATAAGTTCAATTTTGGATTATTTAGAGATTAAATCAATAATTTTATAAATGAGAGATTTGAATTAAATAATTAGTTCAAGGAAATGGCAGATTAGAATAATGGTAAAAAGTGAAACTGATTCTGATAGCACATAGGAAAGACAAAGTACAGATAAATGTTACAGATTCTGAGGAAAGGTCTGGAAAAATAAGTTCAGAAACAATGAAAAAACTATAGAATTGCAAGTAGCTGTAAATTGTAACAGAAGCATTGGATTTTTCGATTTTTAATGGACAAAACCATAGGTGAAACACAAGTAATTATGCTAAAAACAAAATTCAACTTCAGCACAAAAGCTTCGAGTGTAAAGAGTTAACGTCTGATGTGAACAATCGAATCATTTGTCCATATTTCGTATTGATGGGATGTTAAATCTGGTAAAATACTCAAATTTCTAATGTTTTATGGGAGATGTTTTCCTAAACATATGTCAGAATGTATGGTAACAACTTGATGATTGTCCAGCATATTCTTCTCGTAGAGTAATGTATAGCAGTTTATATTTGTAACATTATGAATAATTTTTAATATTGAACTAACATTATAAAAATATAAATTGTACCTAATATGGAATAGGTACTCAGATATAGATTACTGAGTTCATATACAATATTCTCATGAAAAATAAACAAAAAAAAAATACTTTTATACTTATTGATTAAAAAGAAATTTAGATATAACATCATATTACAAGAAAATTAAATAAAAAAATATCTATTTCCAATAATCACAATAAAAAATATGAAAAACATATAAGATCTGCGTACCATCAAAAGTTTTCGGACAGCAGTAAAACAAAATGATACTATCACGTGACTATCGTTCACTCGATTGAACGAGTCACATGTATGGTGTCAAAGTGAGTGAGTGAGATAGTCTACAGCTGTTTGACAGAAATTCATTTGTCAGACTTTTAAAAATGGCACTTCTCCATATTAGGTACACTATTCCATATTTGGCTACTTTCCTCCGCAGTTTTGGACACATAATTCATGTACCCGAACAAATGTCTAATTGCTTCAAATAAATTAATATCGCTTTTCATCGTTGACTATGCAGCAAGAAGTCATTTGTCGCATGTTCTCTGATATTGTTGAAACATCTCTGTACACTTTCTCTTTCAACATGTTTCATACAAAAAAATGTAGGGGAGTGAGATCGGGAGACCGAGCTGGCCAATTTGCGGTGCCACCGCGACCGATCCAACAGTGAGGAAATATTTGATTTAACTATGTACCAGCCAACCATCATGCTGGTACATACCACATTTGCATCCAAATTTCCAACGGCAAGACATTTAAAAGAATTGAGAAAATATTTTCTAAAAATGTAGCATATTCTATTTCGATTAAGATCCCATCGATAAAATAAATAGTAATAATTCTATTCCTAATCATACCACACCATACATTAATACTTTATGAATAGTAATGTTTCACTTGCCGTTTCAACGAGCATTTTTCTTGGACCAATAATATAAATTTCAAAGAACCTAGTTGACCGTGATATGTAAATGTCGATTCAAACGTCAGAGAACAACACTTTACAAAAGAATAATGCATCACATTGTAATTGTTGTGACGTCCACTGACAAAACACTGTGCAGTTATGGAAATTGTTAAGTTCTCATATATGGAGAAGATGAAACCAACGACGATGTAAAATATTCAAAAGACTAAATTCTGATATATAGGATTATCCAAAAAGAACGACCACATTTATCTTCTTTATAAAACACAAATTACTTGGAATTTGTTCAAGTTGTCTTTTCCTTATTGAAAAAATAAGGAAAATTTTTGTTGTTGAAAAAATAGAGACACATTGTGTAATATGAATAGTACTCATTTCTTGTTAGTAGATTACAGATTTTTATGCAAATTCATATTTTTCAGAATATAGTGAAAAGAAGTGTAACTTTGATAGAAAATTATTTCATCTTTCAAGTGTTACAAAAAGTACTATAATTTGAATATTTTATACATATTTTTCATATTACGTACATTCATAGAAATGCAGAAAAATCCAGAGTCTACTTATTAGACAGACTTATTCTTGTAGAGAAGATTAAACAAAAAAATTGATGTTCACCTAAATCAAGCAGACCTACATTTTTTAAATCTGCCAACCATAAATGATCCTTTGCTTTAGCAGGAAAAACGAAATTTAATTAATAGAACGGTAAACTAACCTCGAAGTATTTATATCCTGTCTACGTAAACAAAATTCGCGTTGAGAAGAAATCCTTTCAAACAAGTTTTCCACAGAGAAGATGAGAATCCCGCGGCATAATATACTCGTCGATAGCAGGTGTCCATAGAGTATCATTTGCATGGACATCTGTGGAAGTACCAAATGTTGTATCGTAATATTCATTCAAACATAAATCACTCGTTGCTCGCATGGCGTATTATTGAAACGAGCAATTTGCCCCCACCGTGTTGGCTCTTTTTCACCATTTATACCCAGAGGATCGTACGCCCAATCGTTTGCTTCTAGTGTTTGCTCATATGTGACTGCAGCGTCGAGAACGATGTGTTTGCCTCGTGAACATTCAACGTGCGCACACAGAGTAACAAAAAACGATCAGCTGAATCAGCTCTAAGTGCCGATCAGCACGACCCAATAACCAGGCGCCTTGATTCTCGTTAATTTCATTAATTACATCGTTCATTTTGTCCCGCGTTCGTCAACGCGGGACAAAATTGGGTTACCTTTTACTTGTAACTGTAACGCCGCTGTGTCGTGGAAATTAGAACAATTTCAAGACTACCATAAGCTTTCTATCGAATGAAACAAGTAAGATGTGTTTCTGCATAGACTTTGAAAATGCAAAGATATTTCTGCTTTTCTTTGTACTGCTTAAAAAATCGAAAACTTGCAAATTAGTTCGGAATTTTAATAGTGTTTATGATATTTAAAAAATTTTATGTATGATAATAGAATGTGTTATTAGTGGACTGCAGATTTTAACGCATTTACGGGAATTTTAAAGATGCAACATTGTGAAATGAATAAATATATAAAATATCCAAATTATAATACCTTTTATGAAATCTGGTATATAATTTTATGAAAGCAAAAATGTAAGTTTGCATAAAAATCCGCTGTCTAATTATCAATATAAACTTCTGAAGAAATGTTTTTCGTTAAAAATATTTAGAAACTTTGAAACGATAGGAATACATGGTACTATAATGACAATGGCTTCTCATTAAACTTATATTGTTAAATATAAAGTTCAATATCTTACTATGTAAAACAACGTAAAAGCAATATTTGTATACATTGTCAGATCTTTTTGTAATTTTACTTACACATTCTCGAGACTCATATATGTAACTTCACTTACGAACTTATTTTGAAAACATAAATCTAACATTTGTTACTGATGTAGATCTCAAGCGTTCGAATACTTTCGTGAACTACCGTAGGTAGAAAGACAAGGTGAGCAGATTTGTTCACTTTCTTATTCTTTTATCAGTACGCGACGTTACCAACAGCTGTTTGAAAACCACGTATCTATCTACACCAAAACTTCCCCTCAAGCGGAGACAGTCAACGACCGTAGGCTAGTGAGAATGGCGTACCCGCCTGTTTTCCGCTCATTTGCACAGGCATGCGTGTTAGAACCTTTTGATTTGCTTGCTCGACTTGTACATTAATATGTATGTATTTTAATAAACTTATAGTCTATTGTTTAAAATACTTGCTATTGAAATTATTTATTTAATTATTCAAAGCTGATTTATAGCTTTCGAAACATTTGTACATTTATAAACACAGTTTGTTCCATTCTATATTATCTTCTTGATTTTTCCTTTTTGTTAGGATTGACATAAACTTTAATTCAGTATTCTTATTTTTAAAAGAAGTTAAGCAAAATAATAAGGAAAATATTTTTAGCAGTATTAATATAAAAATATTAACTTCATACCTTTCAAAAGTCTGACAAAAGTTTCGTTAATGTTATTAAAAGTTTGTGAAAAATTTGCTTTATTAATAACCATTTGTATAATTAGTTTCAATTCATATATCTGACCAGTTATTAATAAAGTTGCTATAAATGAAAACGTTTACTCTACGTTAACATTCAAAGTCTAAAAGTGACAGAAAGGAATATTGAATGTTAAAACAAAAATTTTATATAATCCAATATAATTCGTTTAATACGAGAATTGTTTTCGGTTAATTACATTTCCTTCCATATAGCATGCCCAAGTAATCATGGTACAATCATGAAAAAGGTGATTTCTTACAAGAAAAAAAAAAAGAGTGGATAGGTTTGCTAAATAAAGTTTTAAATATGAAGGTTCATTTCTGAGAAGATTAATTTTAAAAATTCTTTACATATACTGTTTCACTATTCATTATTTTCATCCGTATTAATGTTTATGGGCATTGATAAGTATTAACGACAAATAGAATAAAATAGGTGTTTTTAGATTTTTTTTTCATTACATTACAAATATTCCGATAATGTTCTCAGCTTCTCTAAATTTTAATGCGTTTGTCCTTTTAAATGTTCAAATCACTCGAAAAATGTATTTTCAACAGGACTGTAAATAAAAATAGCCAATTGTAAAATGATGTAATAGGGGTTACGACAAATTTCGAAAATCGATTTTCTCGAAAAGGAAGCCTCTTGTGCCAATATCAAAATTTTTTTCACGTGCATTCACCAGTTTGTACGATTGTAGCGTAATGACCCGAACACCTTGTATACGCGTTTAATGAGCAGATGCTCGCACGTTTTGAGAGACACTGATGCAAATAAAGCGAAACAAACGCTTTGACTTCAGCTCGAAACACGTTCCTATGAATAGGCTTACCATACGTCCAGGTTTCAAGCACTTGTCTCGACGTCTCGACTAGTTCATAAATTTGTCTATGCGTGATTCTTTTCGTCGTGCTGTAACTTTTTTCCTGAACGATCGAAGCTCTGCAGCATCATTGCATTTAAGATTAAACCGCGTGCACGCACCATGCCACGATTCTTCGCATTCGCGACACGTTTGTACACACTCTTCTTATCTGATGTATCCTTCATTCTAGAACTCAAATTCAATCGCCTTGCTAGCTCTAAAGAAGAATTTCCAATAGGTTTTATTCGAAAACAAAAACAATACAGGTTTTACACTCTAAATTAATCCTTTCGTAGATCATATTCACACTTTTGCACTCCCAAATTAATTCTTTTGCAGGTATTATTCACGTTTTTGTAAATTAAATTCATTCTTTTGTAACTCAAGTTTTTTAAACTACTTTGACAAAGATATATTCGATGTAATGTTATTATTTCGCAAGAAAAATTTTATTGTATATATGTAATAATATTTAAATATAAAATAACAAAATTAATATAAAAAATATTTATACATATATAGGTACACATAATTTATCTGTAATGGTTCTCTTCTAAATTCTCTATTTATCTTAAATAAGCATTTTATGTTAATTTTGTCATTTTATGTTATTTTAGATTTAAGTATTATTACATATATGCAATAAAAATTTCCTTTCGGAATAATGAATTTGCATCGGATATTTTTTTCTTAAGATAACTTAAAAAACAAATTTATAAAAAAACTTACGTTACAAAAGGGTCAATTTGATTTACAAAAACGTGAGTAAGACCTGCAAAAGGATTAATTTGGAGTGCAAAACCTGTGTTACATTAAATAACATTTTCACCAGTTGTGAACAACCGACATGATTACAAGTGATACCGATGATCATATTAGTTTTCTTGTTCCTGACACAAATATTAATTTGAAGAAAATTACGCAGTGTTATATTTAAGATCATTTGAAGTAGATAACTATTTCTTTTCTTCAGTAAATGAATTTAATGTAATTTCTCAAAATTACTAATAAAACTATTTACTATAGTTGTTTATTTGTTTGTGTTTTTCCAAATAGTTCTGATATATTTGAAAAAATTTGAACTTTAATAGAATTTATTTAACTTAGAAGATATATTAGATTAATTATGTTTCTAGTTAGAAGTTGTCACTCGAGATTTTTTCAAACAATTTTAGCTTAGATCCTCTTTGTGACAAATATTTTTATATGTACGAATCTAGGATATTATGAAAGTTTTTTTAAAAATTTCGGCGTATTTGAGAAAAGATACGTAGTAACTATTTTTAAACACGAAGTTTTGACAAATTAATACGAATTAAATTAGAATTTGATTTAATTGATTCATTCGTATTAAATTAGATATAGTATAGATCAGATTTCCTTTAAATTGATACAAGAATAATAATCAAATTTTAAATAAATTACAATTATGCAAATGAAATAGTTTTCAATGTCGAATTCACAAATACATAAAATAGTTACTAATAGCATATAATAACAGCGTAAAATATTATTACAGGCATAAAATATTAGCTTTAAAAATTATACTTCTGTTTATTGGATTAACAAATATTTGAAGAGAATAAATACTTTTCTTACAAGCAGCAACGGAAGTGTCTGTAAATTCACAGATCTTTAACAAATTTTAATATATACTCACACTTACAAATATTTCTTAGCATCTGATTAACCAATTTACGACAAATGTTTAAGTCATGAACCTTCGGTAAGTAATTTTAATATTTGACCATGAGATTATTTTACAATACATTCTCAGCTTATGAATATAATTTGTTTTTGTAAAAGAAACGGTAAGAAATATACATAAAACGGCTGTGATAATGAAAAGTGTGTAATTTTTAGTAAAGGATATTATATAAAGTTATCTAGAAAAGAAGTATACAATCATCATTTTTTATACGAATCGATTATTTATGTAATTTGTCACAATAAAATAGAATTTTTTTAATATTATTATATTACGATAGAATCACAAAAATGTGTAGAAAAATTAAAATGGTGCACAGATTTTACATGTATTGCCTTTCAAGTATTTTAATTATTTAAAGAATCTTGTGTGTATTACATTACAAACAATTACACGTAATTACCTATTGTAACACGAACAAGTACCTATTGTAACTATATTTGTCACATGAAACAGATACAATCTGTTTATATTTATGTAAAGATTCAACAGAGGCGATTTTACTTCGTGTAACTCACTTATTTTGTAAAAATGTTGCAATTTCACTATTTTATTGTCATACATTTACAGTGTTTACATTCCACACCTATCAAATAAAGAAACTGCAATTCTAATGTAATTTAAAAGAAAAAATACAAATACTCGAAATTAAATCATCTATGATTCACTAGGTATGAATCAACGAAGCACTGATAAATAAAATGCAACAAATTGCAGTGAGATAAATAGGAAATTTCAATATTTGTTCCTTAATATTTTTACCGTCTCTTTATTTTTTATATCAGCTAAATGTTTCTCATCCCTTTTTCTTGAAAGTTTACAGGCATCCCAGACGCGCCATCTTCTTTTCCACTTTAATTAACACGAAGCTTAAACAGGAATTAAAACAAGAAACGACTTCGTTATTTTTCTCCCAAATTACGCTTTAAGATAACATGGTAGAAGAAATTTCGAAGTCAGCGTAATTTCAACAATGACGTCCTCGATTTCCGCGATAATTTGTGTTGCAGGTTTTATGTAACACGGTGCTGGACAGAATCGAGTTACTCGCGCAGGTTTATTTCGCTCAAGGCTTACTTCGATCTCTTTCAATCCATTTTGCAACAAATTGTTACGTGGTCTCACCATTGGTCATACGAAGTTATCATTCTCGCTAAATAACTCCTTATGAAATTTGCAATTTCCGTTGGATTAAGGTTGTTACGCGCTAAGACAGATGAAACACGATGCATTTGCGTAACCGTGTTGTAAAACTCTGTTAATTGTTTAATTTAACACAATAAGTCAGCAAACTGTTATCGGTGTAAGTTGATCATCAGAACAATATGGCGGGAACGCTCAATCATGGAATATTGTAACGTCCTTTTACGCTGACGAGCAAATTATCCATCAATTTGAAAAGTTATGGAAAATCGTGTACCTTGTCCAAGCAGTTTATTTGCAAAATATACTTTGTTGAAAGTAATGAAGCGCTTAAGTCTGTGAAAATAAATTTCCGTTCTTTGATATATTTCGTACAATTTTATTATCTTTTCTTTCGTATGCTCAAGAATATTAACTTAAGAAGATAATTCTGAATAGGTGTGAACGTTTAAATAAATGCAGATACATCCTTTACTGTGATTAAGAGAAATGGTTGAAAAAACTGGCATTCATTTGCTTTAGATAATACATATTCGATTTTCTAAAAATTAAAATTACATTGAGTGTAAATTACTTTTAGGCAAGAAACGTTTAAAATTGTTAAAAAACCCTTTGCAAATTCCATCTGTATACTATCAAGAAATTGTATCGATTTGATAAAGTTGTTCTGAACAGAAGCTTAAGTATATAGAGTAGTTAAGTCCTTTTTTTTCACGATGATAATTGAAGAAGCAATAAATATTCATGAATGTGCATTATTAACGTTAGCAACAGTAATTAAAATCTATCGATTGCGATTTTTAATTGAAAACTTAAAAACTTATCGATTACAATTATTAATTATGCTATTTGAACAGCGGAAATTTTGATATTATACTATAACGATAATTCAAAACATTATTTAAATGTTAAGATTTGAAATGGTAAATGATGTAAATGCCAAAAGCGAAGATTTTCGGTACAAGCAAGAAACATATGTCTGTTAATTTTGGCACTTACGTCGTTTATCACCTCACTATGGACTTGCAGCGTTTACCACCTTTATAGATTCAGAGGGGAAATGTATTTATTTATATACTCTAACTGTAGAATGCAATATTTACGATTACCGTGTCAATTTCTTAATTACTATATTTATGTTTCTTAAAAAAGGTTTGTGCATAGCAACGAGGAGATTAATAAAACATATTTTTACCTTTTTTACTTATAATATCAACCATAAACGACAAACTAATAGTACAATTTCAAATCAGTGCCCATAAACTGATCATTTCAATTGGAAGTATTACGAAATGGAAGCAACTACATCAAATCAATAATATTTACTCATAATCTGGGCTATGCGACGTTTATTTTATGAAAACATTTTAGTACGACTAATAAGAAACACATCTTAAAACAATATTTTCTTCCTCTTTAACAATAATACCCACATCTTAACAGAGTACACATTCCTTCGAACGACCTAAGTACCTTCCTCCCATAATACATATAATTTGCATCATTATACCCGTTATAACGTCACTTGTGACGAGTAGTCACACTTGATCATCGACAAGAAGAAACGGACAAACTCTTCCACGTAGATTGTAACCTAATATCGTATTCTTCTTCTCCTATTCCCAAACTACGTATCGTTAAATGTTAATGAATTTTTCTTACAACGAACTTCAAACAGACGGGAAGAAGAAGATAAAGTACCACCTGTTGAGGTTTAATCACTTTACGAAGCAGAGAGATGTCCGAGGAACGAACGAGGAGAATTTCTGGCACTGGACGTGTCCAAAATCGTGGTATAATCGAGGTTGGCTCGTTTACCAGTTGACTGTGAAACAAACGTCCAGGCTTCGAAGGGTTAACGATCGTCTGTTTGATCATCGCTCAATGAAACAGCGGAGCAACAAAAACTAGCAGAGAAGGAGAAAAGAAGAGACAGTGAGGAGGGGGAGTGTGCAACGCAGTGCAGCGCGAAAAGGAAACGGTGGTCGTTTAGTTTCGCAGAAATCCGCCGAGGAACCGGGGTCTTTTTTCTCTGGCACCTTGGTAACCGAGTAACCAAGTAACCAAGCGACCAAGTAACCACGCGGTAGACCAAGAATCGCGAGATGCACGAGGGGAGGAACGCGAGATAAGCGCCATAGTAGTGATCTCCCGCGAAAGAAAGAGGAATCGTCTGGTGGAAGGAGGAGAGCCACGAGAGAGTACGGGAGGCAGGAGGGCAGGTTGGAGCAGCGCGGAGACCAGAAGAAGAAGAAGAAACAGAGTGGAAGAGGTTAATGGCCTCTGACACAGTGGTGATAAAGAGCTAAAGCAGCGGAGGCGAAACCGCAGAGAATTCGAACCGTCTCTGTAGAACACGAGATGAGTAGAAGCTTGGGAAGAGGAAGAGACCGATACAGAGACGTATATTTTCTGACCACCCTTTAAACAACGACAACATCAGCTTTTTCTTCAACACCAACTGTCCATGGCTTGATAATGTTTCATCCGAGTGTCTTTCAGTTTCTCAGTTTGAATGAAACTTTTTAACTTTCCTTCACGCACTTCTCAAATACCAATACGAATTTGCGTAAATGGTATCGAAATACGTTTCACTCTGAATGAATGCTCGAATATAGTTATTGACGTACGAGTATGATACTTTATATTATGCTTCTGTTTTATGCTTCTTTATTTGTTAATTGAACGTAAACTGTAGATAGTTCTGACGTATATTTGAAATGTTGTTTATTTAGTTTTTAGTATCGCACGGGTGTATTAAAAATACATTTCAAAGTATTAGGTTGTCCGGAAAGTTCGTGCCGATTTTCGATAGGTTGTGTTTGAATATATTACAGCATATAAAATTATATAAAAACACGAAGTTCGTACATATTCTGAAAGATTATTGTTTCACGTGTCTTTTGAAAGTCCATTCATTGCAATTATTAATTGCTTTGCTAAGCAAATATATAGTTATATAGTTTTGAAGATCTAAGGAAATAGAGTACACTTCTGACATTGAATATTTTTCTTTCAACGAAAAGATATTGGTAAAACATTAAATTATGTATGTCATGTTTAAAGAGGCGGTAGCCTGTCAGAAAAAATTCTTCGCAAACGGTTGACAACATCTAAAAGTGGAAATTCCAATATCAAAGAAGAAAAAAATAAAGAAACAAAGTTTTTGGTAAAACGGAATTTTTCAATTTACTGAAAAACGACGAAAAATTGTAAAATTAAAAAATACATACCTTACAGAACAAAAAGAAAGACTTTGAAGTATGAAATTGGCTTATTTACTTAAAAATCGGCACGAATTTTCCGGACAACCCAATACATTTATCATACTTTTGTCAATACAATAAAATGTAAATGGATTTGGTACATTTTGGCGACTTAAAAATTTCAATTTACTTAAAATTCTCATCGTATTATTGATAGATATGTCTAACGATAGCAAATATGTACGTATAGAATTACATTTTCCAATAATAGTGAATATTTAAATACATGCTATATTTTCTTTTTACGAAACTCCAAGTTATGTTGAGTTTGTTAAATGGTTGCATACAATATTTATATTTTACATATGTATAAAAACACTTACGATTGGCTGTACAATTTAATCAATCATTTCTTATCCATCATTTACAGATTCTCTTATTTCATAGATTTACGAAGTAGTGTTGTTCTACAATTTCGGAATTAACAATTTATTTTTTAACATTATAATTATTCCCACTGAACACAATGATATATTTTTAACTAATTAAAATTATGATTACGACGTAAAAAAATAGAAGAAATTCATTTCATAAACCGCTTCAATATCTCTTTAAACGTCAATTTCTATTGAAGAAACTATGTTAATGCAAATAAGTATGTTCTGCAAAAATCATTTTTTCACTTTTTTAATTCCTGATTAATAAATTTTATAAGCCATTTTGGACAGAAATACTTATCAATAATATTCAGGGTATTGCAAAGTTCAATCTTATAATTATCCTTTTAAATTTTCTGAACTTTTTGACGTATTAAAAATGTTACAAATCCTGACATTTTTGCAACTGTCGTAGACAATGAATTCTGAACGATTTAGAAAAATATTGTTTATTTTCAAATAACTCGATAGGCATTATTGATAAATAATAATTCGAATAAATACAAAAGCATTAAATACAGGAAAAGCGAGTTATAAATTATAGTCGTGATGTAAATGATTTGTTTACACAAATTAAAATCGAAGAAATTTATGCTTAATTTACATCGAAAAAATACCTTATTATGCAAAAATGCATTACTTAATTCATATGGGAAGTAACAATTTTATATTACATTCATTTCTCGTAAAAATTATAAAGGAAACTTAAGTAGTATAAAAGAATAATAAATACATTAAACAAGAACTATTAATCTGAATTTCAAATCGATATACACACGTTAGATAGACATTCTCTTGCTGTAATTCATCTTATTTTATAGTCGATGTACAAAATACGAAAATACCTCTTCATGTAAACCTCACATTCGTTATCATAGAAACAGCAAAGTTCATCGCATGCTATTTTTACTATCAAAGGTCCCCAACAAATTTCACACAAGCTATCCATACTTAGAAAATATACCAGTGACATTTTTATTGAACTAATATCTATCACTACATATATTACAAAAAATTGATGATTTAGTGTATTTTTATGAAATTGCATAAAATATCTTGGATAAAGAAAGAAAATAAATATTCTACGAATGACCAGGTTTCGGAAGATTACTGTAAACTATCTTAAACAAAATATATGCAGTAATCTATTCGTTTAATTCATATCCATCAAATTTTGTAATATAGTTTAAGTGAAGGAGAAATTTGGAATTAAAAAAAAAAGGAATAGATTTATCAAAGATTACCACAAATTAGCTGAAGCGCAATACAGCAATTTAGTCTATTCTCGTTAAGTTACATAAAATATCTTAGGTGAAAAAAGAAAGTGAATATTCTATTCAAACACTATATAGGGGCTTAACATATTTTCATCAAATTACCCAAAATATTTTAAGGAAATAAAAAAGAATTAATATTCCAGAAAAATAGGTTAATTTAGTGAAACTAGTTGAAGGACAAAATAAAGAAACATATAATGAATGACTGGCAAAGTGGTTGTGGTAATACTAAAAGTTTTGAAAAATTACCTCAAACCAGTTCAAACAGCATACAACGACTTAATACATTTTGATCAAATTACCCAAAATATTTTAAGGAAATAAAAAAGAATTAATATTCTAGAAAAAAGGTTAGTTTAGTGAAACTAGTTGAAGGACAAAATAGAGAAACAAATAATGAATGACTGGCAAAGTGGTTGTGGTAATACCAAAAGTTTTGAAAAATTACCTCAAACCAGTTCAAACAGCATACAACGACTTAATACATTTTGATCAAATTACCCAAAATATTTTAAGGAAATAAAAAAGAATTAATATTCTAGAAAAAAGGTTAGTTTAGTGAAACTAGTTGAAGGACAAAATAGAGAAACAAATAATGAATGACTGGCAAAGTGGTTGTGGTAATACCAAAAGTTTTGAAAAATTACCTCAAACCAGTTCAAACAGCATACAACGACTTAATAAATTTTGATCAAATTACCCAAAATATTTTAGGTAAATTAAAAAGAATGAATATTACAGAAAAAAGGTCAGTTTCGCTGGAGATTAGCCGAAACTATTTGAAAGACAAAATAAAGAAACAAAGAATGAATGGTTGGCAAAATGGTTGTGGTAATAGTAAAATTCAATCTTAAGATCGAGTCGATCGCCGTTGCCAAATTTCTTTGCGCCATATACTCCCTCGCTAATTTTAGGTGCCTCCCTGAATGATGCTGCAAAGTAAGTACGTACATACGTAGCCAACATGACGACATGGAAGGAGGCGAGCGAGCAAGGTGAGACAAGGAGAACGGCAGAGAGCAGAGAGCGCAGAGGAGAGAAAGAGAGCGGCAGCTCGCTTCATCTCTCATTCGCCGTTGGCTCTCGCCCTCGCCAATCTTGCCCGCTGCCTTTTCGAATGTCCACAATCGGCCTCTGCCGACAGGTCGTCGACCTCGAAGCGATGCACGCGAGAGAAGGACATATGGAAAATGATAGAAAAACCGTTTGCTCTTCAACTAGAAATCTTACTTCATTTTCGTTGCGATTGGAATTTTTTACTTTTATTATTCTTATCTCGTCAAATTTGACGAAGTTTTCGTTTGAATCTATCACGATTACCTGATAAAAAATCATCGGCATAATAAGATGAAAGAATTTCAACACGATAAGCTAAATCTTATTCAATTCTTGTGTCAATTTTCAACATTCTTGTATTGTTACTTCGTGTATGTTTGTTTTTCGATTCACGCCTTTCTCGCGAGTTTGGTGTTACGATATTGACTGTATATTGAATTTTACCACAGAGTGTAGTATAAATCAAGATTTTGAAATTGAAGAAATCCAAATGAAATAAGTTTCCCTCTTCATTTTGCTAAAAATCGAATAAATACTGAGATTCTATCCGAATGTATTGTAACAATTTTACATTTGAGAGGAACAAATAATGTAACAGTTTATAAAATAATCATAAATATACTGAAAAATGTCTAACATAGTAAAAGTTCTTTGAGAAACTACAAAATATAATTTATGATACAAATATTCTAATAAAATACACCTATCCCCCGATTTACACTGAAGATAGGTTCCTTAGAAAACCGTGTAAATCGAAATCGTAGATTTTTATACGTAAAACCGTGTAAATCGGAAAGAAACTAAAATGTGCATAATTCAGTCATTTATTTCAACGTAAAATAAAACTAAATATATCTTAAAAAACATAAAAATAACGGTCTATTCATAAAATGATAAAAATATAAAGGTATGTGTATGTAATTCATTTTACATATAGAAACAAGAAGTATAAATTAAAAAATTTAATCAAAAATTTAATTACTGTTATCACTTTCGTAGACTATTAATCTTTTATTCCTGGTTGGTATGATGTCACTTTCATCACTCGATAATATTTGATGCGATTCAAGTTTGATGTTAGATGAATTCTGATGATCTTCCCGATCCGGGCCGGGGACAAATTTAAAAACCGTGTAAAAGTGAAATCATGTAAATAAAGTACCATGTAAGTGTATAATATTATTTAATATAAATATTAAATTTTTCATTTGCGTTAACGTCAATCTCTTTGACATTATTCCAATCATATTATTCTAAAGTAAAACTTAAAATAATTTCCAATATATTCAATTCAGTTGCTTCGAAGCGAAAGAAAGTGAGTTGTATCACTAATGCATATAATTATCAATCACTTCCCATTCTTTCACATTTTAAGTATACAAGTATTTTCAAAATTATATCTTATAAAAGTTACAATTCTTCTTCATATTTCATATAATTACAAAGATTATAGATATATTACTTGAAATAATATTATTTCATTAATATTTTAGTATTTATTATATGTATTTTAAACAGCAAGAGCCATTTAAAATGAAATTTAATTGCAGACAGAAGGAACTAGTTTTCAAATTTCTTAAGAAATATTTTTGTTTAAAAATAGTTGTAGCATATTTTTCTTCTCGTTTCTCTAATTTGTTTGAACAGTGTCATTTACTTAAAGTTTGCAAGAAGAAAAATGTTCTCGCGTGTACAATACGTGTATACAAGGTGATCCACGCAATTTGCACACTTCGAATAACACCTACAGTATGCGTTGTATGAAAAAATTGTTTAAACAAGAATTGAATGATGTAAAGAGGCACATTATGTAATGTATGTACCTTTTTTTATAGATGGAAATGTTTTGGAAATTTGAAGGCCATCTTTGTTCTTTTAAATGGAATGCTATTGCATATAACAATAATTCACGAAAGTATTTGAACCTCCTTTAAAACAGAATAACTTTTTTAAAACTGGACCAAACGACCTAAGTCTTTTTTTCTTTTATTTTTTAAGATAGAAAGATTAATCTACTAGATGACGTGTAAAAGAATTTTTGAGAAAATTGCAATTGATCGGAATTGCGAAAGAAATAATAAAGGTTGCTGTTTACAACTGTTTTATGCGTGTCTGTAATAAAAATTTTACAAAATACCTTTTACAGATCTATACAAATTATATACATACTGAAAATTTCATCAAAATGGATTAACGCTGCTATGAGCTGCAAAGGATTAAAATGGCGGAAACCGAGGTCTTTCACGATTTTCAGCCTACAACTGTGATAAATTTTAGTATTCTTATGTCTTTCAATGCCTGTCCCTTGTTTCTACATTGACCGATTTCGATCAAATTTTTAGCATGTATATAACTGACATAAATCTACAAAACGTGCTTTTAAAGTTTTTATTACAAGAACAGAAAAAAGGTTGCAAAAACGACTTTCACTCATTTCTTCGTGATTCTGACCAATTGTAACACTTTCAAAACTTTGTTTGTACACGTTATCTAGTAATGTAATCCTAACTTCTCAAAAAAGTTCAAGTCATTTGATCCAATTTTTAAAAAGTTATTCTGTTTTATAGGGGGTTCAAATACTTATATATAATACATTATTTTAATTGAGTGTTGAATGTCGCATCAATCTCTTGCTCGAGTTATTATCGACAGCAACGAAGAAGAGAGGATTTTCACATTCACTGTGTACTTTGATATGTTTTAAATGTTATACTAATTCAAATATTTTTCTTTGTAGTTTATATTATCTTTGTGGGTGAGTTTTAATGTTAAACTATTGTTAGAGATATTTTAAGATATCTTACAGTTCACAGAATTTGTTGAGTAAAGATTGGTGTGTTAACTTAGTGTGTTCAATTGTGATTCTTGATATAGCAATCTGATTGCATCTAGTTGAAATAGCCGAAGTGACTCTCTTGAAGAAGTCATTTTTTTATGGACAACAATCTTGGTTTCATTATACCAAAATATTGAAGAATGTTGAATTCTGAGTAAAAAAAAAAAAATGTTAATCTTTATTAATTATTCCCTAAACCTAATAAATTAGAAACAATTTCTCTTAGTTCCTTGTTCGCTTTGCTTCTTCAAGCTGAAGATTTAATATCAACGAGGATTTCCGTAAGAAGCAACGGTATTCACGTAACAATATTTATCAACATAACATCGTAATCGTCTATTATGTCCATGATTAAGTATTGAAGTTATCGTCTGTGTTCGTACACAATTATCAGTAAGATAAAAGTAAAAATGAAATTGAATAGTAGCGAAAAAGCAGTGAATATGAAAGAGAAGAGAGTATGAAAGAACGAATTCGTGTAGTATGCATTACGCTCACTGTAGAAATAATTCAAAGTGCAGTTTCCTCATTGGTTAATATAATAGATTCCACCACTGTACTAATATCAATAAATACCATATCGAACACCTGCGCTAGTGAATGAAGATAGACAATTGCTACAAGGTAAAATTTGTAATGTTGATAAACATTGTCACATAAACACTGTTGTCTTTATGGAAATCTTTGTTGATATTGAATCTCCAATTTGATATTACGTAAAGTACATTCTCAAGAAACGAAGCAAAATTATTGATAAATTATTAAATTTAGGACTAATAAAGGTCGATACTCTTTTTCTTTTTTTTACTAAGAATTCAATATTTTTAGTTATTTTAGCGTAACAAATATAGCATTCCATTTAAAATACACTTCCACCTATAAGAAAAATATATACATTGCATAATGTGTCCCTACAAACCATGCTACTTTTGTATATACAATTTTTTTGTATACAACGTATACTTTAACCCCTTGCCCTATAACAACGAGTCAGACTCGTGACACAGATTCTGGCTCACATTTGACAAAAACAGTTACATTAATAAACAAACATTAATTTTAATTCTAACTTTCCTTTTAATTTATAAAACCGAGGACTGTCAATTGTAATTAATCTCTAATACATTAGCGTTTCTTATGTAAAATGGTACTAAAAGAATAAGTAGCTGATGGTTAAACGTATAGTTAGAGAAAGAAATCATAGGTTAAAGGGTTAAAAGTTATTCAAAGTGTGCATGTTGCGTGGACCACCCTGTATACATATATTCTGCGTGTTCCTCACTTAAAAATCTCTTTATTTGTGCCCTACTTTTCCTCTGCACACTTTTTCTGCCGGAAGTTGTATACACCGGTTACGGGAGCATCAATAAAGATTCACTCAATTTATTACACACAGACAAGATAAACGAACGCTTTTGCCGATATCTATATAAAAACATTCGTACATGTCATGCGCGAAGACTCTGTAAATATGTTGATTAATTGCACTGCAACAAAGTGCAACGATATTTCAAGTCATGTCACATGTCTCATTATTAACACAATACTGATCTTTCGTCACTGTTTGATATCTACGGATCATTTTTTTAATTTCTGTAAATAAAAACTGTGGTAAACAGAATTCCAAAGAGTTTTAAGAAAAAAAAAAAGAATAAAACAAAAAAATACCGAAGTGAAAAATAGTATGTGCAACGTAGAAAAGATTTTTTTAATTAAAAATCATTTTAATTTATCGCCAAGGAGACTTTCTAACGTGTGTCCAAATATTTTATTATTGTTGTATAATTCTTTTGAAGTTAGATTAAGGCTATCCATGCGCAAATTTACAACAGTAAATAATTTCATAGAAAATATTTGCAAAAAATGTGGTCAAATTAGAATTATATTATCACTAGTATTGTTCTCTTTAACAGAAATTTCTTTAGTCAATTTTTATAAAAGAACACTAAAATGGACTTATATTATTCCAAAAATACTTTCCAACGTTCCTATAGCTCAAATCTTATGTAAATGGATTGTACCTATTGCAATCATCAGTTAGTAGTTCAGTCGAAATTGCAGGGTTTATGCATTTTACTGCTACATAAAGAACCGACTGACTGCGGGAAACTTTCACAATCGAGGAACGACCAATTGTTGTCTCGAAAGTGTCAGAAAGGTAATGCAAACTTAAATCTTTGTTTCGTCAAGAAAGTATAAATACATTGGTAATTATACAGATTTGTTTTTTCGCAGGAATAAATAATTTTAAACTATAACAATTTCTAACGTAACATCCATCACGTGTTCATTGCATTATATGAGCCGTTTATTTTGAAAGTGGCCTAAGTCCATTTATCTTCAAATCGAGATATTTAAGGGTTTGCGTTTCAATGAATTTAAAAATATACGTATAGGATACTAATAAGTCATACTGCTTAAGTGTATCTAAGGGTGTTAAATTTATAGTTCCTATTAAAATAGTGGCAATTATTAAGTGAATAATTATGCGTTTTCTTATCAAGAATGGAGTTAGGCCACTTTCAAAATTAACAACCAGATTCATTATAAAATTTGAAGGTGTCCAAGTCCATTCAACATAATTTAAGATGCTTCAAATTGATTACCTTTCCGACACTTTTTAATAATCTTGTAATAATCTTGGCGAACCTTTTCCGTATAAATGGAGTTAGGCCACTTTCAAACTACACGGTTCAATTATTGAACTAACTCTGAAAACTTATGTGTCAAGAATTATCGTATTTGCTCGGAATATAAGCAACCTGAAATGCTTTACTGATAAATAACATCAAGTTGCACATGTAACCATGGCAACCGGAAAAAATTGACAAATGGAGTTAGGTCACTTTCAAAATAAACGGCTCATATATGTATGTACATATACAGTAGAGTCTCGTATAACGCGAATTTCTATAACGCGTCAAAGATTTTGCGACTACTGTTTCCATATAATGCAGTCTCTCATACAACGTGCTAAATAATAAAATTCAGAAATTTCTCGCGTTTAAAAATTAACTTTGTGTCAGTTGTTCATTACACTTATTTTTTTATTAATTATAAATATATAATAAATATGTCTAATCTTTTCTTTCGTTATCGTTTCGTGAAATAAAGAAAATATTATTATTAATGATATGTTTGTTTTTTAAATCAACAGCACACATAGAATTTTGTTTTCTATTTCATAAAACATAGAAAACAAAGGTTGGTATGGCAATAGCTATACCAAACATATTACTTTAGATTATTCGTGCTGTAATTCTTGTACAGCACTATTTCCTGTAACGTCAATTCATACAACGCATAGCGTATTAATACTAGAATTACTAACAATTAATGTATATATATTTCTACTAAATCAGTCAAAATGACTAATTATTTATAAAGTATGTTATGGAATGAAAATAACTTTTATCCGTATTTTCTTAATTGTTACATAATACTATACATGATTAACGAAAACAGTTCTTGCAAATGGAGGTAAAGACCTTTTTAGATGTATTATACATTTCTTGCAAACATATTTTTTGCATTTATCGCAGATATTATTAGTTTCATAGCTTTTGTAATATCCAATTTGACACTGTCTATATTTATCTGAATTTTATATAGTATTTGCCGATATTTTATCCTACTTTTGTTCTTCTTGTAATTCTCTAACAGCTAATTGAAACAAATCGTCACAAATTGAAATACAAAATAATATTAGGATTATTAGTTATTTAGAGTCAGGATTGAAGTTAATGGTACTGCAAAACACATCTTCGTACTTAGGTACTCTGCACCAGTTAAAATAATTGGTTGTTATTTTAAGACAAGTATTTCATAAGTTTAAGACAAGCCTTTATTTTAAACACAAGTATTTATTTAGATTATACACATATAATATAAGTACCATCTTTCCATTTAGTTTGTCGTATTAAAATAATAAAGATGAATGTTTGACCTCTTTAATTACGAAGTCCCGCTTACCAAATGTAAGAAACACAAACTTTTCAGAATTTATTTCTTCTGAGCAACGGCCTTCTGTTGTTTTAAATTCATTTACGCATTACAAGAGCATCAGTAAATTTCGAAATTTGCTACTAAGTGAAAGGGAAAAAATTGTAATGCTGCAGAAAGATAAGACATTTGCTGAAACCTGCTTGTAAGCAAGTTTGGTACAAATTTTTAAAGACTGCTCTATATTCTGATCGACGAAAAGCTGGCAGATCGCGTAAAACAACGTCAAAAATGGACTGTAGAATTCAAAGGAAAAAGGAGAAAGATCGTTTTCGTTTTGTAATTGATATTACAGCTGAAATAAATAACAATAATGACACAGAAATCAGTGAAACGAAATCTATAAATCGGTGACACAGAAATCTAGAACAGTTAGAAGACGTTTAGAATATTTTCAGTTAAGAGAATGAAGATGGCGGAAGGAAGTACCAAAAATCGGAAGATGAGAGTAGCATTCGCTAAAGCCCATCAACATTGGACGAGTTTCTTTTACTCGCATATTCTACAGATGTTATAGAAACAATTGAACAAAAAACAAAAGAATTTGATTTTTTGAACCTATCACATCAGACGACCCCCCTTAAACTTTTGTCCGCTACTGTAACTTTCAAAAGGGTGCGCGAGAGGGAAAGACAAATTGACAAATTGAATTCTTTGAATATCGCAATAAAAGTCATCAAAAATTTCTGAAATGTAGAGTCCAACCTTTGAGTAAATTTTAAATGGAAATTTAAAACCAGAAATTTTTATTGGTTTGGTAATCCTTGTGTTAACCATGTTATACAAGAGTCTGTTGTGCATATTATCCCGTGTTCGTCATATTTTATAGAAGCTCTCTTTATATTTTTCTACTCGGAAAAATAGACTGCACGTAACATAAGAAAACTCATTGTCAGAAGATAAGAAAAAGAATTAAAAGTAAGGAAAGGGTAATGGCTCACATGTTAAAGAGGTACGTGGATGGCATACAATAATCGAGCGGATAGGAGGAATTCAGTTGATTCCAGACTCGTTGAGTCGACGCAATCGATTCTCGAGGCGGCTGATCGCTAATGAGACGGCGTTTAGAAGCGACCCATTAACAGAAATCAAGTATAAATCTACTCACACTCTAATTCGTCCTACACTCGTGCATGGCCCGTCCTGTCGGTTACTGCGCCCACGTTCGTTGCAACCGGATGTGTAGAGTGTACCGGGCAGCAGCGGAACGTGACTTGTTCGCGACATGTCAGAAACTTCGTGAGCTTCGATCTAAGGTACCTTTTCCTTTGCGTCCTCATCGTCGACGTCGTCGCCTTCGCTGTCGTATGTCGAGCGGGTAAATCAGCACTACGTAATTACGGATTCCTCTTTCAATCGACATGATTTTTTTTATACATCCGTTAATTTGCTTTGGACATGCGGAAAATCGAATCTGGTTACGTGACCTAAATGTTTGATCTCAAGAGTAGTACTGTGTGAATTTGTTAATGTTCGTTAATTTCGATAAACATACATTCTACTACATTAAAGAAATGCATAAAACTACCATAATGTAAAGTCAAGGACGTAGACCTTTGAATACTGTACTTTCTACTGTTGCTTGAACAATTTTATTTCTTTAAAGTAACATTAACTTTTTCATTGAAATGTAAACCATTTTGCAGTTGGATAAAGAACACTATGAAGACAGATTAAACTTTCTCCAGACAAATTTTCTTACTATTAGTTGTACTATAACCAAATTTACGATATTCAACTGTTTTTATTGTTACTTACAACTTTTCTTAAGTTGCACACTTTTTAAGAAAGCAGACTTTTTACAATTGGATAAAAGAATAAAAAAAGGCAGATGTGTAACAGATCAACTCTCCGAAAAATGCTTGTTCCTTCTTATTTTTTGTAGACCAGGAAAAAGCCTACTATTTTATGCTTTCAGTCAGAGGTGAAACCTTTCTTCCTCTTGAAAAAAGAAAAAATAAAAAAAGGTAAAGAAACATAAGAATTCCTGAACAAACTTTTTCACTGCTCGAATCTATCAAAGTGAAATGAATTGCTATTGATTTCAGCAAAATTAATTCCAAATTCATAAAAAGCATTGTTTTTTGACAAAAATTTTGACTGAGAGTGTATACCTTTTAGTGTAATTTAAGCTTTAATTCCAATGCATTCATGGCTTAGTGCATTATATAGCGCATACTATATTGCTATTAGTGATCATTGATGATCATTAAGTTTGAAACGTGACTTTGTAACAAGAACAATCATTTAATTTATTTCACACTTGATCACGAGTGAAGAAACGCCTGATACGATTTCGCCTCTCTACGCGCTGTATTGCGTTTACGACGAGGCACACGCGCGCATGTAACATAGAACCATTAATACTGGTGCATGTATTTACTAACTACAACAAACGAACTATTTATCCAAGAAGCTATTTTTAAATTGTTCGAAAATTATAAATAAATTCTTATTTTGCTGTTTTCCGAGTAAAATGTAACATGTAAAAATTAAAGGAAATATACTCTTTGAAGTTCGTTCTATAACAGACCAATTTTTCCATAATATTCATTTGGAAGTCGTTGTTATAGCGAATTATTAAATATCTTCTTGTGCGCTGAATCACTTAGAAAACCAACAGTTGAGTTCCCGTAGCTAATGATCTTTTTCCTTTCTAAATACACATGTACGCAGAAACTAATATGCTAATTAAAGCATTCATATAGAATACGTAAATTGAGAAACATTTTTCCAAAATTCTTGCGATTAACATTTTCTAATAAGACGAATATAATAACTACCGGTAACCGTGAAAATTAAAACGTAGGAATACTTATTTTTACCAGGAAATGACAGAGATTTTTATAAAAGATGCACGGAAATTATATTATAACTATTTTTAATTATATATTGAATAACTGTAGCAGTAAATACTGTGTCTACAATCAATGAAAATAACTGTATCTGCATCCACATTTTCTGAATTGACGTTGGGCATTCTTCTCTTTAAAATGATGGAAAAACAATAAGGTAAAGTGAATTATACAATTTCATGTATTGTTTTATTAAAGAGTTTGTGAAATAGTGCAAAGGAAGCAAACTAATTATATCAGACGACACTTCCGTCAGAACTATTTAATTCCTTTCTGAACAATGTTTCAAACAGCAGCTAGTTTGCGAGTATTTCACATTTATAGATTAATATGAAACGCACTGCATATTTATTGGATTGTCGGATAAATCTTAAACCTTTCTAAAGCCAATTGTTTTTTTCAACTGTTTATGACAAATAAGTGTGTAAAATCATTAGGAAGCTTACATTTCGAACATTTGCTTACTGTAATAATAAAAGAATTTTATATAAAAAATTGTAAGTTGTTCAAGTTTCAATATGAACACAAATAAGGAGCATTTGCAGTATATACTGGTTTTCTATTTCAAGAAGGGGAAAAATGCTACGCAGGCTCATAAAAAAGGTTTTCGCATCTATGGACAAGGTGCTCTATCGATGGACACTATAAAATTCTGGTTCCGTCACTTTAAAAAGAGGGAAAGTTTAATGTCCATGATGCTCCTCGATCTGGCCAGCCTATCGAGGTTAATAGAGATCTTATTGCCAAAAAAATTGCAGAGAACAGGCACAGTTCTTCGTAGGAAATCGCTAAGAAGCTAAATATTCATTATTCGATAGTGATGGATTATTTAGATAAACTGAGAATGAAAAAGAAGCTTGATATCTAGATGCCACTTGATTGTGCCATTGATTGAAAAATATTTATTGGATCGAATTTCTATTTGCAATTTCTTCCTACATCGTAACAAAATTCGCCCATTCTTCAAGTGTTTGCTAACAGACGATGAAAACTGGATCATGTATAACAGTATTTGTCGTAAATGATCATGATCGAAAGAAGAGGAACCTCTACAAACTGTTGCAAAAGCTAGATTGCATCCTAAAAAAGTGATGCATGTCTGGTGGGATTCTAAAGGAATCGTTTGTTACGAGTTATGTACTTCTATCTAGCAAAACGATCGAGTCAGACCTTTATTGTTAGCAAATAACACGATTAAAACGTGCAGTTGAAGAAAAGAGACCAAAATTAGTCAATAGAAAAGGTATTGTTTCCACCATGACAATGCCAGGCCGCAGACATCCTTGGCAACTTGACAAGTGTTGTGGAACTTCGCATGGGAATTCCTAATGCATCCACCTTATAGTTCAGACATAGCTCCATCAGACTATCATTTATTCTGTTGCTTCTAAACTTTTTAAACAGTCTTAATTTGCGTTGAACGGATGACTGCCAAAATCACGTGAACGAATCTTTTGCTCGAAAACATCAGAAATTCTACATGAATAGAATAATGGCACTACCTAATAGACGGTAGAAGATAATTGAACGAAATGGTACATATTTGATTTAATTGTAATATTGCAGTGTTGAAATAAAGTTTATAATTCGTATCCAAAAAATGTTTAAGGGTTATTCGACAACCCAATACATACACAGAGCGATCTATTTTAATCTATAGATGCTAATATTTCAGAAACTACGTTGAAAAACCTACTTTTGGACAATTAAATAAGTTCGCTAAGTGCAAGGTTATTCCATTAAGGTTATTTCAAGGTCAGTTGGATTTTCTTTTTTAAGCGACAGATAGTATATTTTTTCTTGCAAAATGATAAAGCAATCTCGTATGTTATATGATTTTATTGAAAAATACGACGAAATGTAAATAAATATTCCAGTTGATGAAGCAACGTATGCATCTCGCACTGATTGTGTGATTTTAAAAGTGTCACTTTAGAAATGCTTATGGCCATGCAAAATGACATCAACTGACATCTTTAACCAGTTAAGTGTGTTTGACGACTATATCCGTCATGGAGATGTGGCAGAATTTTGTGTCACCACGACTATATCCGTCATGCGTAAAATTTTGTTACAATTTGATATTTAAATTGTAATTTTGGCGAAAACTAAATTATATTCGTAAATTTGAATATGTTTAAAATGTTTAGAGGTCAAGACGAAATGAAACAAGCAAATAAAAATTATAAATAATTTGAGTTGGATTCATAACTTCCTGAGAGCTAACTCGTAAGCAGTGCAGTAACACACACTGATGCGCGCTTTGTAAAAAGATCGCCACAGTTAACTGGTTAAACATGTATTGATATTCAAGGCAATGTATTCGAGTATGTACTTACAGAAATGCTAGTTCATCAAATGGTTCTTTTCCGACAGCAGACGGTCGTTACTTGAGGTTAGAAGAAATTTTCCGCAGTTCGTTTAACTTCAAATTGATTCCTTTAACATTTTTCTCACAATTAACATGTTAAATTAACGGACGTGTGAACAAGAGCTGAGCAACATTGAACTTCATTGTAAAGTATTATATATTATTTCTGTACTATTTGAAGTAATGATTTTGCAAAAATATGGATTTAATTATACGATTTCTTTGAACCATTCTAGATACATTTCTAGATGGATTCAGATATGTAATCAGGGAAAAAGGGAGATTTAAGAAATGTTAATTATATTTTGTTACCTTGCAAAATTCATTATTTTGTCACGTATAATGCGAACGATATTGTAAGCACATAATGTTTTCCACAGTTAATTACATATACAGGACGGAAGTTGCTTAAATGCGTGTCATTATACGTAGATTGAAAGTAAACAATAAAATGGTATAATTATATTCCTTAATTCTTCAAAACCTATACTTTCTAAAAATGTACTATGTAATAATTTACATGAACAAATGTTAATTAAATCACGCTTTTCATACATTCATTATGCAATATTATAATATACTTTATTTGCCCATGTTCGAACGATATATGTGCAACATTATAGAACAATCAATACAGCAAAGAAAAAGATCTCTCAATAAAGGAAAATTATAAATCTTGAAATTCGCGCAATAGGGAAGTTAATTACGTACTTAGACTTTTTAACTCGCACAACTGGAAACTGTGAGTTAGTTTTTACAGCAGAACAATTTGTTTTTTCCTGAACATTTATACGGTATGGGTTATTGATCCACTATGGGAAAAAAAATCTGCGCGATTGCGAGTGATAAGCGCATGAATTAAATTGTTCCATGCATAATCGTCACCAGGAGGAGCAAAGAGACCGGAACGGTCAGGGACGGTGAATAAGGACCTGATACGATCGAAGATAACTTGTTGCTGCTTCAAAACATTCGCATAATAACTCGTTAAGAATGCTTCGAAGCGTGTAGCTGTGAGAAAAAAAGATCAAAACTGTTAAGCTGGATGGTTGATATATTTTTTCCGCAGAGTAATATAACCCTTTGCCTCCTAACGAGTTAAATTCAAGGCACAGATTCTGGTTAAATGGTGACAAAAACAGTTATGTACGATTAATAATAAAAATTCACTTTAATCTGAAAAACTGGAGTATTATACATCTAGTGGATATATAATACATTTGTTTTTCTTACTGTATAGGGTACTAAAACAGTAAGTAGCTGATGCATAATCAGCAGAAATGATGGTAAGTCAAGTGGTCTGTTAAATTATTTCGTGAAATTTGTGTGTGTATAGTATAAGGTCGCAAAAAATTGCGTCAACATACTAATTGTAAGAAAGATTATAATGAATATAAATGAGAAAATGAACCTAGTAACCACCTGTTTAGTATGGGTGAACGCTGGTATTCTTTATTTTTTGTTTATTCTCTATGCATGTTGTTAAGTATATATATAGATACTTATAAAATTGAGCATACACTCATGTTAGTGGCGAAAATTGGCGGAAGAATGGATAAAAACATTTAAATCTAAAAACGCAATATGCACTTATTCGTATAGTTTAACGAACAAAATAGTAGTTAAAAGAAAAAGGATTTTTAATAACATTAACTATCTGCTTAGACTTAACTAAAAATTAAAAAATGTTGATATTTTACTGACACAAAATTGAGGCGTACACATATTAAAATGATTTATTTATACAAAATTCATATTTTGTTGCGTAACCCTTTACATCTATAACTGCTTGCAATTCAATCGCATTAATTCCACTAGATTTTTGATTACTGATTCTGAAATATTTTCCCATATAGGTATATTGAATTTTTACTTTAACGTCTACTTTGTTTATTATTTGATAATATTTCAATCTAATTTTAAGCTCTCTCTACAAATTCTTTATAACATTCAGATCAGGGGACTGTGGCAGTGTTTTTAACATCTTGAGTACATTATAAAGTAACCATTTTTATACAACACGAGAGAAATGCTTCGAATGTAAGTCGGATGTTTTGCTGAATGTAATAAACCGCCAGAATTTGTAATTTTTCCGTCGAAGTTTTCAAATTATTTTATAAAATATTAAGGAACTGCATTTTGTCCATAGTATGGATTCCACAAATACCTGTTAGAAAAGTCCAAAAAGTGAAGGCTTGAATGTGCCATGTGCAGTCTTCTGCTGCGTTTCCCCTTCCTAGGGATAGTTCTGCCTCAAGATTAAGAAAGGCCATATTGTCAAGGGAGTCCTCTTGACTAGGTTTTTTCAGGAAAGGGAGAATTGTATCAGCACTCGCGAAGTACAGTTCAAAATACAAGCATTCACTCTGTTTAACCGCTCACCACCGTTATCCTGATTTTCCTTACATACCTGTCGCTACGTTGACAATATGGATCACAATAAGAACGAGTAACGTATGTAATTGAACTTCTCCATAAATCGACAGCCAGCAAAGATACTGTATCTTGCTGAATTCATGCTCAATTAGTAATTAGTTCTGTGCTGAGTAAATGTTATAGTAATATATGAAATAATTAACACGCCGTTATTCTAGTATACGAAAATGAGGGGAAAGGGGCGAGGAGAACAGGAGGAGGAATGCAGTTTGCGACAGACTTTATTATAATGGTGTATACGATATCAAGAAAATATTCGAGTTGCTCTCGTTCGAGTTCCGTTTCACTGGCAATCTGTTATCGAGCTGCATGTCCACAAGTGTGGCCCAACCGATCGATGAATAGGCCGACTTCAATCACTACGCACGGCATCGTTAACTAATTGATTGCCGTTCGCTTCTTTTTTTTACCGAGAGTCATTTTCATTCCTTCTTCTCAGTTGACCAGCTGTCTCAACCGATTAACACGTTCGTCGCCCAGCGCGATTCGGTTGAGTTTCTCACGGGGCCCAGATCCGACTATCGGAGCGCCGAAATATAATATAAACAGAGCGATAAGCAGAAAATAGCAGGGATGCAACTCGAGTAGGCACTCGAGTAACGTTTTCGAACCTTCGATTCATCACAAAGTATTTAATTCTGAAATGGGGAGAGCGATATGGTTTTCGGTTAGAGGACTGTCTGGGATCTCACTGCAGTTATCCCAAATCCTTCGTTTAGTCGAGAAGCGTATGTACTTTTTTTGGGACGCACGTCGGTAACTTTTTTATCCTCAAAATGTTCATTGGACGGCGTAAAAATATAATTGAAAGTGAGAAGAGTATTGATGACGAAGTAGTGAGTTTTAGAAGAAAAGTGATTAATAGAATTTCATCGATTCTCAATAAAAATTAGTAAAAAGTATAGTATAATATGTATAGTTTTAGTATTTTTATGTTGTATATCCTATATTTATATTTCAGTGCTTATTCCATTAAATTCCTTTTAAAAATCCAAACTGAAAGTCCTATTAATTTGAATAAGAAGAGCGTCACCCATATTTGGATCTGTGTGACGCGGCGACGAACGTGTTAATGACGTTTTTACCAACTAATACAACTGCGTGCCTTTTTTGGTATCATACAACCGAATCGATGTTCGTGTACAAGATGTATGTATATACATACATATTTTCTCAATGGACGACGCTAATATTGGCTGTATACAGCAAATGCAGTGTATAAAGTGTTATAAAGGGTAAATTAAACGGTTCAGAGGATGAGTGTGTTATGTTAAAAATATGAAGTTTTAAGTAAATTAACACGTTATTTACTGGAAGCTTATTAACTGATTTTTTTATCGACCGATAGCCGATTAATCGGCTCTTCTGTGGTCAACGGTCAGGTTAATTTTATTTCAATTTTCAATCAAATTACATTGCTCTCGAATAAAAGGAAGCAGAACGACATAATGAGCATTTTTAAGGTATGGAGCTTTACAAAAGCATTCCCGTGGGATAGTCAAAAACTGTACAGGCGACGATATCGCGTTTAACTGAATCGGTCGTTAGTAAGCGGTAACTTCAATCATGAGTGTTATAATAGTAACATATAGTGTTAATTTTTATGTTACTCTGCTTGAATTTTTTATTTAATCCAGTTTGCACCACAGCTGTAAACACGCTACTAACTTCATAAATCAGGGTTGCTCAACTAACAGTTGATTCGTATAACCGTGCATCGATAAGTTCCTTTTACTTTTGATTTTGTTTAGAAATTACGTGTAATAATCAAACCAAACAATTTCTACAGTTCACTACACATTTCTATAGTAAATAAATTTAGAATAATTTGTTAAACTTGATTAATCAGTATGATAATTTTAAAAATGATTGATACATAGCGATGCATCGCAAATATCGTATTTAAAAACAGGTTCTCTTCTAAGTGACTTAGATAAACATTATTTAATTCATCCCTTAGAGGTTTTTGTTCCCTTTACTGCCGTTGTAAGTATTCGTGTGAGGAAATGTATCTTCTTATTGAATCATTGATAAATGTTACTCTGGTCCTTTTGTTTTTTAAATATTTTACAATAATTTCTTCCGCTACTTTTTGTTTATAAATTTGGAAAGCTCGATCCTTTGTATTGTTTTTAATTTGGCGAGCTGTGAACATCCTCGCGAGCGGATTATTACGCGCTAAATGATAAGTGATAATCATCGTGTGCGGATTATTCCGCTTGGGGATGTAAATGGGTTAATATTATGCCATAAATATTTTTTATATCATAAGAAACGAAGAAAATATGTAGGTGTGGCCTGCTTTGGCTGAAACACCCTTTACTGATAGTAAATAAAATATAATATGATAGTAAAGTTCTGCTAACTACCAACCGTATAAATTAATAGCTTGATATTTCTAATTGTACATTTTTATTTCTATTTTTTTATTATTGAGCCAGTTAAGTTAAAAGAAAAAAAGAACTAAATTTTATACATACATACAGGGAATCCCATTTTAATCTCCTCAGAAAATTATCTCGAAAGATGTGAAAAATACGAAAAAATATTTCAAACGAAAGTTATAGGAAATTAAGAGGAACAGGTTATTTATTTAACCTTGTAATAACGTTGAAAAATCTTGTTGAAATCAATTACGAATTTTTAATTGGAACCTATATTTTTAACTATACACTCTTATAGTTAACAGCGGAGCGTTTTGAAAGCACTAACTAAACTTATTTTGTGCATAAGCAGTTCCCGGATATGTATCCTCAAAGTTGACATGCAAATATATGCATACATACACGCACATGCGTGTACGTATAACGTAATGAAATGTCTACCTCTTCAAGCGAATAAAATTTCCGATTAAAGCTACTGATAGTAAAATACTAGGAAATAATTAATCGTAGTTTCAACATCTTTCTAAGCAGCGTTTGCAATGAATAAAATATTTTCCAATTTACCTCATACTATACGCTAAATTGCACAAACACCGTTCAATAGCGTAGTATTTCTTTCCTCGTAAATAATTCTCACGTTCATAGCTATTTACAAAGAATTTTAACGTAGAGTGCGTGAGTGCAATCATTCAAAGTACATATTCACTTGTCAATCAAATTAAATACTCCACTAAATTTTGCTACAAAGATACTAGAAACTAGCCATTAATAAAAACGTGATAAACTATCGCAGCAAATATTTGAACTGTGTTGCAAACCCGGATGGATATTTTTCAACTGTACACGACAGGATGTTATGCTAAAAAATTTCCTAATAGAGGAAGTGTAAGTTTCCTACATCTCTTAAATTAACACTAGATTTACGGGACCCGTCAATTTGACGGGTTTGGAATTCCATGAGTAGAATTAAAGAAACTGTTACCATTAGTTTTTAGCCACGTTTGCCCAGTTTTATTAATGGCATGACACGAATTGACGGCTCAGTTAATTTCATAGTTAACCGTAATAAATCTACTTCATTCGTGAAATTAATACTCTAGCAACAAATGTAAAAACAATCGAAAAGCAGATACTAAATAAAAATCATAATGCGACGGAGATATCTGTTCTGCTTCGCACTCAGTACTTCAAACATACTCGAGCAGTGTAGTCAAACGGATCTATGATGGTTATTTGTATCAACTGTAAGGAGAACGTTTGTGAAAAATGTATAGATAAAATTGAACGTTTCTGCAAAAAAGTACGCTGGATAAATCTAATGTCTATTAATACTACATAACTAAATTCTTTATGAATTAAATGAAACGACTTTTTTTTTAAATACATACTTTCTTTTATCCGTCAATTTGACGTCCGTAGAAATAGGTATACAAAAAATGTCCGTAAACCTAGTGTTAACGAACTGAGATAATAACCCATTCGTAGTAAACCATGGTTTCGCGAAGTTTATTTGGAATTCTTGTTAAATGTTGCAAAACAACGCACTTAGAACGTCGTTTTTTATCTCGACCATATTTTTTCTTATTTTATACAAAATTACAAGTTTCGTGTCGTGAATGTAAATAATTTGCCAGTAAAATTAATGTATCGAATACCTAGAAAGTAGTTTTTAAAACTTTGATTCGAATATTCTATTTGAAGTACCTTATCTTGTTCCATTCTTAAAATTACACCGATGTGTAAGGAAAGAAGAATTATTTAAAATTACTTAAACTGGTACTGAACTTTCTTATATATTTATTACTAAATAAACAGGTTGAGTTCCCGCCTGGCGTAGTGATACGTTTCAATACTATTGATAAATAACATTAATGAAATAACGTGGTACCATAGGTCGACCACACAAAATGGAAAATCGCGTGAAATTGACGCATATCACTCAACCTGTTAATTTAAAATGAAGGTTTGAAATCAAAGGACAGCAGGATAGGGGATCAAATGGATGAAATAAAATCAGTCGAACGAACTCCATTATTTTGTAATAATAAAATGTATTAAATAGATAGTGTATTGTCGGCAATACTTATCAAACTACAATTTTCTTCATTTGTGGTACATGAGACTTGCGTGTATGAGTTTTCTTTCGATAAATGAACAAAAAAAAAAAAAAAGTCACCGCACGGGGGAGAGATTTGTTCGACATCACGAGGAGCAACCGGCAGGAACAGGAAACGGCAAAAGAAAAACAGAGAATCGAACAAAAATCACACATTCACTATCGAATATGAGTAGCGCATTCACAAACAGAAAAGTTCCGAGAAAACGAGAAAATTTCTTGCTCGCTCACGGTCGAACGAACGCCGCCCCTCGCTAGCGGCGTACATCTTTTTCTTTCTTTCCTCAAAGCTCGCCGTTTTTTTTTAATTAACGAAACTCTATATGCATTTATCACCTTTGTGGTCCCATTGTGGATTCGACCAAAGTCGTTCGAGACTCTACCTCGCTTTTTCGCAGCCTGTATCCAAGAAACGGGAGGCCAACCATCATCCTATCTCGAATGAAACTTTTTATCACGTTGTCTGTCCGGTAAACAAGTGAATTGATTAAAACTGGTTGAAATTAGTTATAAATTATTAAATAGAAGAGAATGAGGTTGTTTTTGAATGAAATATTGATGAAAATATGGCTGCGACTAAACGGAGGTTGCACGAGTCACGCTCGACACGTGCATCCGGTTCAAACGACTTCCGCCAGCCTATCAATTGGCTCCCAAATTACTATATTTTTGTATTTCGTTATTTTAGTACGTATCGCTACATATTCTCTCTCTCTCTCTCTCTCTCTCACTCTCTCGTTCACTCGCTCGCTCGCAATCGTTCACAAAAAGATTCGAACACTGATACAATTCCAATTTCCAAGCACTATATCTTCAGTAAATATACAAAGAATAACAACCATATATTGTATTATGTTACACTAAAACATATAGAATACAGTAGAAAAAAAAAAGATAATTAGACAACAACAGATAATAACTCAAGTATTTTTTCTACTGTTATCTATACAGTCTGGTGTTACGTAATGTAAACACATTTTCGTTGTTTCTTGTATATTTATTGAAAATACAGAGGTTAGATATTAAAATTGTATTAATGTCGAAATCTTTTTGCGACCGACTGTATGTGCTTTCGCTCGCTCTCTTTCTCTCTCCCTCGCTTGCGTCGAACATGATTGTCTCCCGCGCAATTTCTATTTTTCAGCAACCATCGGTTAACGCGATGGTCACGTATCACAAGGAGAAATTAAGTATACACATTTTCGTCGTTTTAATGAGGATATAAAGGGGAGAGAAATACATTCTGGTAGACTGGTCTCGGAGAAAATGAAAAATACATTAATAATAGTAATTAAAAAAAAAAAAAAAAAAAAAAAGGGAGATAAAGAATCTTTAAAGTTGTTAGAGTGATCGGTTTCCTCTGAGAGCCAAGAGATCGACCTGTCACATTACATCGTCATAACGCATGTGTGTATATTTATAGCGTGTATCTGTGAAGAACGTTGTATAAAATATTGTATAAATATATAAATACTTGATTGAAAAAATAAATATATTAAATTAAAAAAGAGACGTAACGTAAAGTATATTATTTTATTATTAATATTATATTTATATGTATAAGTTGTCAAGTCTATAACAGGAGGGTATGAATTTGCGTCGTTCGTTGCTGCGACCGAGCCCTCCCTCCCCCTGTACGGTTTTCCATACCAGGATCCATTTTGCTTGCTTATATTCAAAAGAATATGAGCGAGATATTGGTGAAAATATGATAAAATGAAGAAATGTTATTATCTACCCAAGACGGCTCGGGAAACCCGAGAACAAATTCTTCGCGAGATTTCTTGGCTTTCTATTCGAAACTGCCCTCACGGGAATATTATGTCGCGAAATATTAGGTTGTCCCAAAAGTTCTTTTCGTTATATCACACACTGTTTTGTCTGACAACGTTTCGAGTAAACATGCAGTCCAATCTGTTTAAAATTGAACTTATGGTCATTAGTTGTCTTCTAGCTTTCCAACAGTATGTTTCTTTTTCGAGAAAGTATCTTTTAGATTTTTCTGTGCCATCTTGAAAGATGGAAAATCAAGAAATCCATTTGCAACATGTGACGTTATGTTGCTTTATAAAAGGCACTAGTGCTCGGAATACTGCAAATTTGATTTACACAGTCTATTACTATCGTACTATAACGGTTCAAACGTTTCGTAATTGATGCAGAAAGTTTAAAGTCGGAAATTTTAAACGAGATAGAAAACCACCTTGAACAATATTTTGTTAGAAAAAGCACAGAAATTTTGGAAAAATCGCATCGTAAATCTTTCGAAGAGAAGGAGAAGAATGAAAAATCGGAATTCTATAGAATTACACTGAAAATAAACGATTTTATATATCATGTCTAACAATAAAACGAAAGGAACTTTTGGGACAACCTAATACAATACTACGAAGTAATTGCGCACACGCTGCTTTGATAGCGAACGAAATTGAAACATAAGAAAACTAAAAAAACATACATGCTTTCAGCTTGTTATAAAAAATCTGTTCACTTAAAATGATCCGAATAAATATATAATATTAATTGCACTAATTAACTAAAGCTCTCTCTCTCTCTCTCTCGCGCTCTCGCTCTCTTTCGGGCTTAATATAAATATAAATTAGCTGTTCTGTAAATTTAAAAAAGAGAAACGAAAAATCCAAAGAAGCGTGCAGTGTGCTTAAATAAAAAAGGGTTATGTTCACTGCGTGTAATCGACTGAATCGTGGAAGCGATTACCATTCAAATTAAAGCGTTTCTCCTGTACAAATTGGCAACACAGTCCAATTTGTTCTGCGAACCGCGGGTTAATATAAATGAAAAACTACAGCATAGTTGATCTAGACGAAGGTGTAAAAAGAAGGAAAGGACAACTCACAAAAATGCATCAGTATCTGAACAATATCTGACAAACAGCAGTTCAGCAGGAATGCAAAGTAGCCGACATCCGCATTGCATCCGTGCTGCTACGAATGAAAACAAGCATTCTCGATTCATAAATAAATTAAATACACACTAGTAGAGCATTCTTCTAACACTGTAGATTTCTCTTCGACTCACTACTTAAAAAAAAATAACGATAAGAGAAGAAAAAAAAAAATAAACAAGAAAAAGAGTTTCCCTATCAAGGACACAGGAGCCACAGAAAAGCCAAGAAATCTCGAAAATTCAAGCAAATCCATTCGAGCACGAAAAAGGATGCGAAACAAGATGATGATACTAGAAGCGACAAACAGTAATGAGGGAAACCCCGTAGCAGCATCGCAAACGCTTTCCAAAAAAGGTGTATCGTTGCTACTTCTTTCATCGTCGTGCAAGTAATCGCGACTCTCACAAGCCAAGAAAACTCGAGTTTGTTGCCTCTTCCCGTTTCATTTAGACCATAGAAGAGACAAACGTTTGTGTGTATATATGTGCTCTCTGTGCTAGCTTCATTTTTGAGAACACGCATGGAACATCTCCCCTCCTCTTTCGTCAAATCGGTAGATATCGAACCCATCCCTCAGCCTACGCATCTCTCTTGACCAAGCGACACAGAAATTCTTTGGGACTTTCACTCTCTACGCTCGGTAATCTCCTCCTCTTCCTCTCTCTCTCTCTCTCTCTCTCACTCAACTATACCGATTCGCCTCGCTCCGATTGACCCTCTCGAGCGTCACACCGGAGGTTTTCTAATCCCCTTTGCTGGATAAGCATGCGAAAACACCGATTGCTCAGTGATTTTCCATGTTCTCTTTCAGATGAATTGCAAGGAAGAAATGCAAGATATTTGAACTTTCTTAGGCGAGTTATAGATTCCTGTTTTTCTGTTACAATTGGAACTGCGCTAAATGCTATTAAGCCAGAGAGAGAATACCAAGAGAGGCTAGTTCGAGGAACGAATAATATTTCAACTAGAGATGAAATGTTTACCGAAAAGAAGAGTGTCCATCGCTATACTCAGGAAGGTGGCAGCGGTACGGTGGCAAATTAAATAATATTCTTTATAAATAATAAGTGTATAAAAGTGGCGTGTCGCGAAAAAATGTGAACAGACGAGGAAGAGAGGAGAGTTTTCACATTTTCTTTGTTTTGACATGGTATCACGATTATAACAGCGATACGGTCGATGACAACGATGATGAAATATGATGATTCGTGGAAATGCTAATGATAGCATGAGCGTGGTAGTAAATAGTGATAGCAGTAGTGGTAGTGGTGCTGGTGGTGGTAGTAGTAGTCGTAATAACAGTAGTGATAGTAGTAGTAGTAGTGATAGTTGCAGTAGTAGCGATAGTAGTAATAGTATTGGTAGTAGTAATAATGATAATATTAATAATAATAGCATAATATAATGTATATATAGACCCGCGTAAAGTAGCAGCGATATATATTAGATAAGACACGGGATTAATTGACTTTAGTTTGGAGTTTTGAACGACGACTGTCGAAGCAATCGACTGCATGGGCACTCGCAATTGATTGCATCGGTTTACATGAAGAAACAATAATAATAGTAATAATAATATAATAATAATAATAGAATATAATAATAATAATAATAGAAAGAAAAAGAAACGATCGGTTAGATAAATAACATAATATGGAGATAATATTAAATGAATGTGCCGTGCTGTTCGTCGAAGTAGCAAATCATCTACTTCGTATGCGATAGAGGCGTATAGTGTTTGCGAATACAATAATAATAATAATAATAATATAATAATAATATAATTAATTATTAATAAAAATAATTATATTCAGAATAATATAATAATATAATAATAATAATAATAAACTAAATCTATAATAACATCTGCTTTCAAGTATAAATTAAACGAAAACATTTTTTGTTTAGCATAAGAAGTGTGTGGTGTGCATATATACAAAATGTATTCGATTTTCAAAAACCACGTCATTTAGGCACTTTCTTTTTTGTTTCATTTTTTCTCTCATCTCATAACATCTCTTTCACATTTGCCTCTTTCTCTCTCTCTCTCTCTCTCTTTTTATCACTCGTATCTTCCTCTCCCTCATTTATTCGCTCATTCATCCGCTGAAACTCATCGTAGAGGTGACGCACTACAGAAGAAAAAGTTTCTCGAAAAGAATCATCGATCAAAGGTTAATCTTACAAGTACGACTTTTATCGTTTCATTTTTCCAAAATGGAAAAGAAGAAAATTTCAAAAGTCTACTTGGTCGCGTCATTCGAGCGTTTTTGAAGTATTTCTTCAAATGTCTCTCCGAAAGCACGAGAAACAATTTTTTCGCGAGACGGAAGCACTTTCGAAATTGCGCCACCTCATTGCTCTTGCTCACTCTCACTTTCTCCCGATATGATTCTCTTTTTCTTACTCACTCGCTTTCTATAATAGAATATTCTTTTAATAATAGTTAATATTTCTATTGCAATAGTTACATATCACATTTTTTTACGGGAAAGAACAATGTATATATACGACGATATTGATGATATTCTTTTCATTATTTCTCTTTCACTTTCTCACTCTTTCACTCGTTTTTTCTCAGACACCCGTACGTCGTTCACACGATAATCAAGGCACGCTTTAAGGCACCGCGAGGAAGCCATATCGATATCCCTTAATGTAATAATATCCCTTAAAATGTTAGATGATCGATTTACTGAAATTTACTTTTTGGTAAAAGTTAGTAGAGAAAAGTTCAACCATCTAAACTTTAGAAGAATCGTAAAATATTTTTCTCTGTTCCCTCCTTTTATCAGTCAACTAAACCGAAAAAAGCCAAAAGAAAACGAACATAAAAGCCCTGGAAAAGAAAACGAATTTTCGATCGAACTACGTATCATTTGTAATATTTTTTTAGTTCAAGGACCAAAAGCAAAGATAAATAAAATATACGTTTCGGAATCAAAAACTGATAAAAACAAAGTCATAAAACTAGCACTAAAGTAAGTCAAAAATTCTTCTTCGGCTTTTATTCCGTAAAATCGCTTTGAGAACAAATTTTCTTCTCGAGGGGCACAGGAATGAGGCGTCAACGTGTTTTCAGGATATGACATCTCGAAAAGAGCTTGCCACCTTGGACGCGTAACAATCAAAAGCCCTAATGGCGATTCCCCGTCTATAAAAATATGAAACTTCGTGTACCTTACCTTTAACGAGCACAAATACTTTCATTCATTCGAATGACACGTTCATTTTCTATGCGTAATGCTACACACACCGATGAACGCATCACTTTCTCTCATCACCGCTCAATCCTTTCCTCTCTTTTATACTACCCTAACTATTTTTGCTTGAGTATACGTACATTCACACTCTGACACAATGCAAACACGCTCTTATTCGCTCTAACATTGGAAGACAATCGAAGTTTTTTTTTTTTATAATTTTTAAGCCACTGAATTTGCATAACATGATCTTTGATTGTTGATCCGTTCAAACGCGATGACAACGCGCGTGCTTTCCTCTCTAACCCCCTCCCCCTTCTTTCTCTCATTTCCTCTCGATCTGCCTTGCTTCATACTCACTCTCTCTCTCTCTCTCTCTCTCTCTCTCTCTCTCGCGCGCGTTTTTCTCTCGTCTCCCTTTCACTCTTAACACAACTTTCTCTTCTCTTCCTTTCACAGCGAAGAAGAAACGTAAAAGAACTAAAACGAAATGTTTTGGAATATTGCAACGTTTCACCTGCCCCGAATCAAACGACATTTTCGCGAGAATCCTTGTGGATGAAGTAACGAAACTGGTGAACAAGGATGAAGCATTGCTCAGACGAAGGAACGATATAAGACTTGGGCTATGAGTCCAAGAGAGATCAAAGAACAACTTGCTCGAGGAAAGTCACTATTCAGAAGAAACTTGGATATGTCCTTCTCGTTCCGACGTTTCTTATGCACTTTATTTAATGATAATATCCCCGTTCCCGGATTTATACATTTTATTTTTGTTCTACCTTGCTCCATGGCTGAATCATCCAAGGATTCTCACGAGCAGGTCGAGACATCCGGGCTGATAAAGGCTGATCTCGACCTTTTCGCTAAAACAGCATAAATCTAAAGTAAAGAAAAAAGAGAAGAAAACGGCCTTGGTAGCTGAAGTCAGAAGCTAACTGACGTTACTAATACAGTTCAAAATAGTGACGGTATTCAGTATCGATACTTGATAGATTACTAATTAACGTCACTGATAATATTAATTATAGCAACAATATACATACATGTATACATTATAGAGACAATTAGAATCAAAAGGAAGAGACAATCGTTTAAAGAACGAGAGTAAGATGCCTAACGTATCCTACGAATAGAAAAGAAATGCTTAAATAAGAATCCGAGTACGACGGAGAGAAAGATCAATCTCGCACGAGAAATGCAACTATTCAAGTATGTAAAAAAAAAAAAAAAAAAAAAAAAAATCCTCTTCAAGTAGGTGGGAGAGTCCGTCCCCTCTCCCTAAACATTCTCCTGTCTTTTCGTTCGACACATATAAATTAACGTGTTTCGGGTCAAAAACTGTTTGTCCTCTGTGCTCTTAGAAACATTTTTGTCTATATACGTATTCTCGAGAAAGAATGATAAAATAAAACGTATACCAAAGAGCCTGAGGACCCCTAAAAGCTTCCTTACATCTTTAAATTTTCAAAGTCGTTGAGGGTGCTGCTGATCCTGTTGAAAACGGGCAGCCTGGACTCTGCGTTTGGTGATAACGGGGACGGTGTCCTTGGCGAAAGTTCGTCAGAGCCGAGAGGACTGCAAACGCTGTTCGTTCGCGGGCTAGGGCTCTGTCTCGTCGCGAGAAGCCCAAAGTCTTGGCCGAAACTGAACGGCGTAGTGGGTAGACTTGCCACGGAAGTTTGTTGACTGCAATCGTCACTGAAGAAGCTCACCATCGAGTTTGTTGGAGATTGACTGAGACTGGACGACGGTGAGATCGAGTCTCCTGTGCTACCAAGAGAGAAGGTTGGGCTGAGATTCAACGGCTTCGGTCTAGTCGCACCGATAACCGAGCTAACAGTCGTTGAACCAGTCTGATGATGATGGTGATGGTGATGATGGTGATGGTGGTGTTGACTGGTGGTCAAGCTCAGCGAGTTCGTTCTAAGCAATGGCGGTGGGTTGTACGCGTTCGTGCTGCTGCACAAGCTCAACGAGTTCGTTCTCATGAGGTTAGGGGTGGCTGCAGCTGCGACCGCTGCTACTTGTGGAGAAGCTGCGATCTGTTCTAACAAGCTAACACCACTGTTGTTTGGATTTACGTTGGAACCACCGTTGCAAGTATTTCCACCCGCGGCCGCTGCTGCGGCTGCGGCTGCTGCCGCACTCAACAGAGGATTCAGGCCCATTATATTTGGCTGCGAGGATCCCAATTGCGCGCTCACTTTCTGATTGTGAATTCGTGCTTCCTCGAAGTTGTGAATGAAATGGCAGCGGGGACCGTATGGACAGAAACCGATTGTGTGGAAAGTACGGCACAGTTCGGTCTTGTATTTCGGATGCCGGGCAAGATTGCGCAGTTCACTGTAGCCGTGAGCGAACTGACACTTGTCGCCATATTTGCAGGTACCGCTTTCCTCGAATGGCCTGCACAACTCGGTTTTATAGCGAGACGTTGGTTCGCTCGCGCTGCGATCTAGTTTACGATGTTGCTCGATCAGGGTATTTACCAGGGTGGTGTAGCTGCGGCGAAGCGGCGTGTGTCCACCACTGTTACCGGTCGAACCGCTGCCCGAGCCGTTTGTGTTCGACGACGATGTTTGTTCCTTCGCCTTCGCGGAGGCTGCGTTCTGTAACACATCAACAGGATAGGGACACGTTAATTATGATTCTGAAGATTAATATGATTATCAAAAAAAAAATTTCACAATCTACGAAATGACAAAGCGTCAAGTTTCAACAGATGTTATACGAAGATTTTAGTTTTCATTGAGATTATAATTACATCATTATTATAATAATCAATTGATAATTCTGTATCTGAGGGTCACGTTGGCTTAATTCCTGTATTATAATTTTACAGCAGAATAAAAAGGTATAAGGCAAGACTGCATTCAAAGTAGTTTGTAAAATTGAATTTTTTGTATTTATAGCGTAGAATAAATAATTCCCTATGACTCTAATAAAGTAAAGAAAGAGCAATGTAATTTAACGTGTCTAACTCAATTTTGAAATGAAAAAAGTTAGGTTACTTTGGCTACAAAGTATAGGATTAAAGTCGCTATAACGTTTCCTCCGAGACACAACCATTTCATTTGCTAATGCACTGGCAAATTGATATTACAAAAATTGAATTACAAACAATTTCGAAGAATCAAGTACGTAAGAACATCGGAAGAACAAATAATAACCGGAGAAGATAACTTCTCACTACCTAGTGTTTAAATAAATGAATACCTTAAATATAACAGAAATTTTAACAGTTGCATCGTGTCACCATTCTTTTAGACAAATGTAAGTCGAGACCGGATTATAGTTGATTACCGACTTGATTATGGTAATTCCAACGAATACACGAACAATACGTCGTTTACCCTAAAACGCAAGACTTTAGAGGATAAAGGAGAGGTTACGACATTAGAGGGCTTATGCAATATGATAATGCGTGGATGGGAACCCTTGACCAATAACAATAATTTATTTCTAACAGACCCTAATCAGGAATTATTAGCCGTACAGTACGCTGATTCAACACTTTATTACCTTTAGATTCGTAGATTTATAATCGAGGATAAAACAAGGCAAAAATAATTTTGTAATTACAGTATTGTAAAATCTTGCTTGCCACGAAGAGGACAAATTAAAATTCACTACAAAAGTACTGGTAACATTTTTATATAGTAACTCAATAAAGATTCAATTTCATATTTGAACAGTAGAAATGAAAAGCTAAGAATAAACAAAAAATTTGCTTAAATTTTACAAAATTAATGTGATATACAGCAATCAAATCAAATTGTTCGTTAAATTTCATTAGAAATTTTCAATGGCCTCTTCTATGAATTTTTTAGACATGAAAAAATTCAATTCAATTCCAACATGTTTATTGTTTGTCTTAAGGGGCACCTAAGGTTTTCTAATACCTATACATACAAATTTCAAAATATATTTATGTATTCTTAAAAAATGACATCCTGAAAATGCTTTTTCAAAGTTTCAATTTGATTTGATGAAAATTGAAAGTAATATAGACAAGTAAAACCGAGTGCTTAACCAGTATGCGAAACTTTAAACATGTTCTCTTTAAAACCATGCTTTTAAAAGGCGTACCAAAAATATCTCAGAAACGGCTGAACCTATTCTCTTGAAACTTTACACTTTTATTTTACACATGCAGAACTAACCTTTTACATAGGACTATTTTCTTGTGATGCATATTTTTTTTTTTAAGCCAAGAAAACGGTTGATTCTTTGTGGAGAGCTTGAGAAGTCGTTATTTTGTTAAAAATAAATGTTTTTGAAAAACAGCTATGACAAAAACTAGATTTACTTGTATATTTTAAGAAAACTGTCGCTTTCTTTATTTTGGAAGAACACTATAAACATGCCGTTTAGTATAGCAGAGCGTGTCAAAAAAAAAAGAGAGTTCTGCAAAAATAATTATAGTATGAATATTTTGTTACTTTATTTTATATAAATTTTTATAGAAATTATACAATGCATTGACTTTTTAACAAAATAAGGAGGAAATGAAAAGATGTTTTGCTCTTTTTTTCCAAGAAATTTACAAAGATGTATCTTTTTCTTTAATCTTTCTATGTGTTTATGCCCAGAAATAATGTAAGCGTCCTCTATTACTTGTAATCATGCCAAATAATTTTTGTAACGTATCTACAACTTATTGTATTCCTTAATTTACGTTTTATAATTGGTCCTTCCTAACAACTGCACAGCAAACACGTTATTCTTAATTACCTTTGAATCGAAAGAGGGATATAAATTAGACGATGTTGGGTTTAAAATTATCGCATGGTAAATGCAGGTATACGAGAAGCGACAAAGGTTCAGCATTTCGGTGAATTGAAGAGCGAAAATTCGTGGAACAAGAAACTACCTGAAAACCTTGGTATATTGTACACCAGCAGAGCGAACATGCTTTTGAAACAAACGGATCGTACGGGACCTTGAGCAGGCCAAGAAATCCGGATAGACAAAGCCCTTAAAGCGCCAACCTTTTTAAACCGTAAAACAAACCTTTCACCTTCTATGTTTTCTAAAATGAATTCTCAGGAACTCCCCCCTTTTGCTTATGTGTTTCGTTAAGTGCTACTTCTCAACATCGGTTAAATATTATCATAGCTTGATGATAATTTTCAATTTTCTAGGAAAGTATTTTGTTTCGTTTTCTATTCTCAATTTCAGCGAATACAAACTGACTGATAAATAATTTGCAAACATGAACAGCTTTAAAATTTGTTCGAATACGAAAGAGAATAATTTCATAAGCAATAATTTCTCTTCTTTGGTAAATGATATAAAATCAACTGAATTCTTGAAATGGACACTGAAAAGTACCTAATTCCGTTAGAACCTCCTTTTTTTAGTATGGTAAACAATGTTACTGTTATAGTAAACTCACGCATAAACTTAGTATAAGTTGGGATAAATATTTTTCGAGTGGTTAATTGTTGACATTGCTAAAATCTCAGGTGATTTTAGAATTTAGTGATTATTTTGTATATCGTTTTTTAAATTGCAATTTAAAGTTATATGTTAGAAACATATGTATGTGGTTACTACTTTCTATGAGCTTAGCAAGCAACCTGAAGGTTCTAACCGCGCATGTTCAAGAAAATGAACGGAAAACAGGCGGACGCGCCATCCCCACTACTCTGCGATCCTAAACTGTCTTCGTTGAAGGGGAAATTTTTGGTATAGATAGATAAATGGTTTTCAACGAGCCCTCGGTAATATCACGCACTGATAAAACAACAGGAAAATGAAAAATGTACTGCCCGCCTTGTCTTCTTACTCGTTTAGTATAACACCTACGTAAAAAACTCAAATATAGCAAATTATAATTGTAAAGGAACCTTCAAGAAGTGTATTAACATTTTTTAGGGCTTAAAAAACAGTAAAACAAGTAAAGAAAAAATTTCGATAATAAAAATAGTTTTTTTGTGCTTTAAAAAATTGCTAGTAAAGTCCAAAAAATTCTGAGCAAAATGAAAAAAGTATGACACTATAGGTCGACAGACAGTTTTCCACACCATGAAAATTCGCACGTGGCTCATTGTTTGCCCATTGTTCACGTGATACTCTATCGTCTATTGTTGTTCATAAAAGAGTAAATACGACAGCCTTACTCTATCGTGATTGGCTGACTATCGGACGAAAATGTACCAAATTCTTCTCCAACTCCCACTTCCTAACCCTAACTCCTTCTTTTGAACCTTCAAGTTTATTTTATCTACCTATAATTTTATTTCGTTTATTTTCACCATTTTACTCCGTTACATATGTTCATATTACTTATTAAAAGTACAGAAACACAGAGAAAACTCTATGAACACGTGCCTCCATAAATTTGCCCACCTAAATTGTTTAAATTCGCCACTGTGCGTTGCATCGAAATGAAACTTAAATGTAGTAACTTTACGTACGTCTGGAAATTTCCATGAACACGTGTGTTCATAGCACAGGCGTATACACGGCAACGTCGCACGATACACACTCAACGTTCTCGTGGTCACATAATTAGTCTGTCGAGTCTAGGCATTAATGCAAAAAGACGCACATAGATAGACCGTATGAGAGTGTCCGTTATCCAACGCGAGTCAATGTGCAATGGCTATTTATTGTACACGTATATCTCTATCCCCACCGCTGTATTTTCTATAATCCTCGTCTAGGCGAACCTAGCTCAAGTAAATACGATCACGTGTGAATGGAACGTTTTTATATCATTTATTACGTATTCCTCGTACAGCGAGACAAAAAGCAACGATAAAAATTGTTCAAAGACTTAGGACGTGTGAAAAAGTTCTGCCTACGGAGAAAGTTACAACTCTACGAGTGTGAATAGGCGTAACTACTCCACGTCACCGTAACGCGATTCGGTGAAATGACGTTCGCGGGAAACGTGCTTACCCATGGGAAAATTGAATTCAGCGAAAGTCCGGATTAGGAAACTATGAACGAGTGACTAGGCGAGCTAACTCAGCTACACGGGAAGCCAGCAGAAGATGCAACGATTATCCAACGAGTGATCTCCGGAGAAGTAGGTGATAGCTTTCGACTAAAATAACTCATACGAGCTCTCGTAAAAATTGTGAAAAGATTTTACGTGCGTGCGAGTACACGACTTTTCTCGTCGATAAAAGGAAGTGGAAGTGTGCAAAATCATCGTCAGGATTTTAACAATGCTCTGGTATTGTCTTCAAGGAAATACGGCAACAGAAATCCTAGAATCGCAGTGTCGCAAGATCGATCGGTTTTCCTCGAATACTCCATGTATAACAACTGATCGTTTGCGAATCGAACGAAAAAAAAAAAAAAAGGCCAATCTCATGCGTCATTCTGACCGCAGAGCATAGCAGGCGCGCGAACAAAAGAGCTACGCATCGAGGGCAAGCAAAACACCATCGACGCGCGATGCGACCTAGTGAAAAATACACTGCAGCGAGAAATTTTCTCGGAGGCGCGAGGTTAACGCCTCTGTTGCTCCAAGCATCATCTGTTTCTTTTTTCCCGTGTTTCATCGTCGATGATTCATCGAACTTCACGAGTGCGTTGCAGAGAATTAGTTTCGGGAACCGAAACGTCACGATGGGCGTCTGTTAGTCGCTAGAAGTTCGCATTTATCGTTGTAAATACGGGCGCTCGATTCCACGGACCAACTCGAGGGAATTTCCCCGAACATGGCTGAAAATAGGCGGAGCTCGTTTCATTCATTCTATTCGACGACAGAGACAAGAATGGGCGGCAGTTAAGTCCCTCGTGCGCTGGCCTGTATGCGTTTGATGTGTTCATCTGGTTGCTGACACGTTTGCCACACCAGTTATATATTTTACGTTAACCCTCCACAAACTGATTTTCCTTGTTCAAGTCTGACCACAATTTTAACCAGCAACAATGTGATAGTACCGAGGTCATTTGAAAAGTTCGCGGGCTTATCTACCATATAGTCATAATTTTATTTATATATCTCGAAGTTGCAGTTGTTTTGTATATAACCTTTAACATTGATCTGTCATACAGTGTTGTCAGAAAAATTAATTTAAAGAAAGCTGTTTCATTATCTGCCTTGAAATGGATAAAATGGCAAAAATCGCTAATTTGAAGTTCAACTTGTTTCCTCGTTCTGTATCTGTTTTTCAGCTTTAGCATTCTCAGACTTTCGTCCATTCTCAAAACTGAAGAAGTTTCTTAGTAGTCGACAATTTCCATCGGGTGATGAGTGACCAGTATCAAACAGAATAACAATCAGCCATTTTGAAGATTTTCAAGAAATGGGTTTCAGAAATAGCACAAAATCACTAGAGTATCGCTGAATGAAATGCATCGAAATTAAGAGAAATTATGTTAAAAAATAAAAGCAATTTAAAACTCCAAACAGTAGATTTTTATATTAAAGCTGCAAACTTTTAAAACAACCCCCATACAACAATATAAGACACTGGAAGATCACTAACCAAATAAAATAACGCTTATAAAATATAGATATACGATATGTATATAACTTCCAAGCCACGTGGTGCTGTAGAGAGTTTAAATAAGCTTTGCACATTCGTCAAGCACAATTAGGTCCGATATAATTGTGTTTTCAACCTAAGAGCACTTTGAAGATGAAGCTACGAGGATAACTTTATACACCTTTTATGAGAAAACTTTTTTATTTAAAAACTCAAGTTATTTATTAATTTCTATGATGAAAAATATAACTTTGTTATTTATCACAAAAATATGACATTTATGCGTTTGATACAGTTTTACAGAAGATCTAACTTCGTTAGAAAATATATGCTTTAAACAGATGTTACAGAACAGTATATATAATAGATAACAAAAGTAAATAAAGTATTATAGGTTTAATATACACAGCTGTTATATTATTGCAAAAAAGAAGTTAAGAAGAACAAATTTTAATGTTAAATAAAAAACCATTATGCAAACCTAATTCACGAAACTAAACGATTTTTATTATAAATATTCAGTAAACTTTAATTGAACACTTCATATATTCAATAACATATTTTAAATAATCAATAATAAATCAATAAAAAGATCAAGATCGATTTTTAATAATCAATAAAAAAAAATTGTCTTTTGTTCTTATTGCTGTATTACGAATTTCACGATTCAGGACTACTTACAGATTTTTCAATAGTGAGATGATTCTCTAGAGCTGACTATAGGATATTTCTACATTAGTAGAGCAAAAATTTTTGGACAATCGAAGCCTTATGCTCGGTAGTTTATCTGATTTTTATCAAATTTAAATCCTTCTTCAATCTTCATATTGTCAGCGTGTTTTTGAAATCATTTTTTAAACTTCGATAAATTTTATATACGTATTTTCATCAAGTATATTCTCAAGAAAAATAAGTTCAGTCACATTGAAACTCAAAATACAATTGTAACACTATTACTGATTCGCTGTTATATTGCACACGTTTCCATTTTTTCATCTCTGATATAATACTGATCTCAATTTGCTAATATAACACTGTCTCATAATAAACTTCCTTTCAATATATGATCTTTCTTCGGTATCGAATTAATATAAGTGTTTTTTTTATTATTCGTTGATTGTAACATTCTAATTTGAATATTCTTCGTATTTACCTATCTCCCGGAATTACACGGAAAATCGGTTCCTCAGAATAGTGTAAATCGAAATCATAGCTTTAGATGATAAAATACCATGCAAAAAAAAAGACAAATAATTTAATCTGTTGTTTAATTAAATTCATTTGTTTCAACGTAAAATAAAAACAAAATACAAAAGAAAAACGAATATTTTAGCAATAATAAATATACGAAGTTACATGTAATTCATTTTATAGAAACTAGAAATACAAAATTCTCTGTTTCATTTTTGAAAACCGTGTAAAAAGAGTACCATATAAATCGGGAGATAGGTGTTTTCTGCGTGCACTGTAGTGCAACATTCTTCGCTGAAATTGGTATCTAATTGTGCAATCAACTGAAACCTTAATCCAACTTCCACTTCCGCAATTTCGAAATCTTGTGACATGATGTAGAATTTAGAAAATAATAGTACACAGAGGAGAAAAATGAAACAAAGCATGTAAAGAAAAATTCCTGTAATGAATCAGCATTAATTAATTAAGATTAACCATTTCCAACACGTTATGGAATATGTGTATCCATACTAAGAATTAAATCTTTTTACGAAACATCGTTATTGATATGAAAGTTAAGTTTTAACTTTCATATTATACAAATTATGTGACTCATATAGTTTTTAAAGTATCGGATACCTTCACTGGCAATGAGTCACAGTGACGAATCAGTAATGCTCCAATAATATTTAAGTGTGTTATGTGAACTTATTATCGATGCAGTTCTTATCTAACTCCTTGTTCCCATCTTTTTAAACAATGAAATACTGCTAAATACCGTATGCCCTTGTAAAAATATATAAAAGCACTAAAGTTGATGGTATATATCCACAGTGTCATAATAAAAATTTATTGTGTCACGTTACAATTCGCAACATGTATATCATGAAATTCCGTGTTTATGTAAACAACGCAATTATTTCGCCAATTAAATTCTTTCATTATACATGTGATTGACATATTTTCTAGAAATATGACGACGAACGACTTGCGCTTTCATGTCACTTTGACGCTAGATTTACAGAGCCTGTCAATTTGACAGATCTGGGATTTCACAATACGAAATAAATATATCCAAATTTATGAGTTAGTATATAAAATATAAATTTATGATTAGTATATAATTGAGTTATTTCTAAAGTAAGTAAATCGATTTTTTTTTTTAAATTGGGTTTTCGTTCGGTCTTCAACTTGTCGAGTATCCGTAGAAATAAATATACAAGAGAAGTCTAAAGTCGTACACCTTGTGTACACTTTGTTAATACTGCACCAAAGTGTTAACACTTTGACTGCCACGTTGGTTAGGTTTTTATGACCGGCCACAGTTTTTCCTGTGACGCCATTGGTGACCGGAGCGCTTGAACTTTTTACAATTGTAAAAGTTGAATGAAAATTGACAGTTAGTGCATTTTGAATATAACCGATAAATAGAAGATACTATGAAATAAAAAGTGCCCCATTGAACAATTAAAATTTTTATTAGAACATCAATAAAAAATTTAAAAGCCATTATATGCTTGGAATAATAAAAATACTCCCGTGGCGTCATGAGCGAAACATGTGATTTCGGCGTGGCAGTTAAAGGGTTAAATACACATCGCCATTTATAGTTTATACATATGCAAAAACATTTCTATTACATGGAAAAGTTATACCAGATGCGGTCAGATAAAGCAATGCAATTGATGAAAAGCTACTCTTATCGTGCTTCTGTTTTACTTTTTCTTATCTGTAGGCAAAGGATCATGTTGCGGATGGAAGAATGCAAACTAAAGAATCAGTTACATTTTGCCATAAACACGATTTGTGAAGGTTTTATAAAAATGTTGAAAATATCACATTTCTGCTACCCATTTCTCTAAATTGTATTATATTTAATATCGATATAACGTGTCAAATTTGATTTCTAAAATGTCCGAGACGGAGAAAATGTGACATGGCCTATATTTCAATTGTATCCATGTTTTAATAGCTCAAGTTAAATTTCCCTAGTATAGAAATTTTAATTCAGATCAGCATTCTGTATTAAGCATGAATTTAGTGAATCAACGCAGACACTATCAGGGAAAATGATCCAGCAGCAAAACAGTTATGCCATATGATAAATATACACATTTATATGTACATCTATTTAAACATTCCACTCTCCCTTGACATCAGAAAACGACGGAATATATGCCACGTACGCTCCACCCACCATGACTAATCTGCACGTATAATCTTAACAATACTCTACTTTTCCCCATCGACCGGAGAAACAGGCTGCAACAAATTTCTGTCATCTACCTTGCATCCATAAATTCGCAATTCAATCGCACAGAAACTTTCCTCGACGTTGAACTACTTACATTAACCCCTTAACGCACAGATTTTTTGAAAAAAAAAAAAAACCGGCAAAAAATAATTTTTTCATGTAAAAAACACACTTTAGAACATTGTCTTGGCAAAAAAAAAATACAAAACTAATCAAAATTTTTATTTTAATTTTGGATTTTGATCCACATTGCAGAAAAGAGCCGAATATTGCAATGTTACAACTTACAATCCTATGTAAATGATAAATATCAATAAAACGATTTTTTTTTCTTAGCTTTCACATTGTTGTTTTCAATTCTCGATTATATTCGAGTGTGAAAAATTATAGCAGTATAAAATACAACGCTGCTCGAATTATCTCGAGTGTGCACAGTTTGGCCTGTTTAGCGCGCTCGAATTAACTCGAGCGCACAAGTTAAGGGGTTAAGGAAGAAATCTCCCAGAGATATGGGAATTGTACGAAGGTCCTAATCGAAATGTTGAAATTGTTTTTCCTACGCCTACCGATAGGCTTCGTGGTTTCGACATTCTATCGCACGTTTAAAGATGCGAGTGAAGATCGTGGATTCTGAAGGTCAAAGGTGAAAGCAAGCAGAGTGAGAGGAAAAGGCTGCTGGCAGTCTAGCGAAGAAGTCAAGAGCGAAGAAGCAAGCTCGGCGCCAGTTGAATGGAAATGGAAATGGCGCTTCACGCACTGATTCTTACGTAACCGAAGCATTGCCGGGGCTCACTCAACTATCCTAATTACCCGCTGCTTGTCTTCCATCATGGTAGCAATTCAACGGTAGCCGTGGGCTTCGCTCGATTGTCAGCTGTCTTTCTTTTGTCCAAAGTGATTCCAGCGATTCGAAGCGACAAAAACACTGTCGTCTGTTCTCATCTGTTAACGTCTGATAACAAGTTCCGTGTGAAACAATGGATAGTTTATTATAGACGTAATATACACCTTCCAACTTTGGTGGATTTTTTAAATGAAAATGTTTTCAAGCAAACAGTTATGCGCAAAGATCGTATGTTAACGTGAAATTAACGTCCATTAAAATTTCTAATTTGTCTAGTAACAAGTAGATTATCTATCGATAATTTTAGTCTTTTGCAGCTAATATTCGACTCGAGATATTCTACTTTTACGTATCTCTCGCGAAACGATAAGTAGACTGCGGATTTTTATGGAAATTCATTGGAAAAAAGACGATATAATTTGAATATTTTGTATATTTCTTCATATTAAGTACATTCCTTACAATTTTGTACCTATAAATTCCTTATAAATACTTAAAAATCCGTAATCTGGTTATAAGTTATCGAGTATCCAAGTTAATATCAGCTACGTTATTCTTTATTGTGATATTTTAGCAATGTCATTGATGCACAATTAATACGAAATTAATAACACACCGTTAAGTTAATCGCAAATGCGATTTTTATTCTTGTGACAAGAAGAAAATCAAATAACTGAAGTTATGCTGCAGGCAAAAATAAATAACGCATGATCTCTTGTTAACCTCATTGTTTGAATTTACAGTACACTATTTTTCCTAACGATAAATTGACCTCCACAACAGCTTTTGCACGTAATGCCCTATGTTCTACAATTGCTCGTACATGGACATACCGTGATATCGTAACATCGCGAATGTCACATGAATGTGATAAAAAAAAATAAGATAAGCAATGTGATCACGATGTAGCGAAATATTTTGCTGAATTGTAAACGCTCGCCAGGTCCTATGAAACGTTTTTAGTAAGATAAAGTCTGCTTTTTACGAATCGATGTTCGTTATTGCATACATTTACATAACCGAGTCGTCTGCAATAGCACGAGTATGAATATGGAAAAGATCAGAAAGAATAAATTGAACGTATTACGTGAATTTTTTTCATATCATCATTGTAAAATTTCTTCTTTTTATAAAAATAAAATAAAAAGGAAAATCAGTTCGAATGAAACTAGAAGCTTCCTATTCTGTTACTTATGGTTACTGTTGCTCGTAAAACAGTTGTGTTTAAAATATGAACACAAAATTTTAATTCCAACTAAAATTCAAACTATTCTCATTTTTCTTGCTATCGCGTTTTGTGATAGTCAACATATTACACTTAGAAATTTGACGTTGAAAAATATAAAATACGTCGACATATACCGTTCCTCTATTTTTAATTATCTTCGAGATATTAGCTGAACTATGTTTAGTACTTTTAACGTTGAGGATGATATTTGCCTGTTGACTGTAGATGATTAACGATAAAACAGAAAACTGCGTGTAAAAATAGTTTTTTGAGAACTACTGTATACGAAATTTCATCAATATCGATGATTATCACTTAAGAATGTTATCTTGCTAGTAACATTCTTAAATTTAAGCACCCATGAATGATAATTAATTAAAGCACAAATAATTCTCCAATATCACTTATACAAACTAAAGTATTGTATTTGATAAAATGTGAAGTAAAGTAGAAACACGTTAAGCAACGTAACATGTTTTTAAAAGTGCACCAACGTTCGAAATAGAAAAACAAAAATACATCAGAACGTATAGGTACATCAAAACATTTGCAAATATATCAAACATATTAATCCTTTTTGCAATATATAGCAACGAGGAGATTTCCTCGATCAGTCGGCAAAATGTTAAAGCACAAATTATAGAAACCTTAAAAAAGAAATAACTCTTCATATTATATTGTTAGAAATGAATCTCATAATATGTACCTAATCGAAATAATTTCTATACTTTAATAATATACTTAACTAAATTCGATTAATTTTCTACAGAAATCTATGAAATTCTGACCTTTTCTATTACGATAAATAATTAATACATTACTTACCGGCAACTGGCTTTATACCGCCAGCGTTAATCAACCGGTAACCTATAAATCGTTTGTTTTTTTTCTTAAATAAACGGTAGTAGAAAAATCGTTAGCAAATGAATACAAAATCATTTTGTTATTTTAGCTTTCTGCACACTGTTATTAATAATTTTTTAAAATCTAAGAAAGAAAGGAAGTTTTGATTTTATTTCACACATTTCTACTGAAGAATTCAAGCTTGAACCAACCGGTCTGTTGTACGTATCCGCTTAATTTACAATCGGTAAGTAGTGTTAAGATAAACAATACTAAAGGGAGAGGAGAAATCAATCTAAATTCAATTTTGTACCTACGTAATATTTACGTGTGAAAGTGACTGTTTCCCACGTAATGTATAAATGTAATTTCGCTGAAACAACTACGATACGAATTGCCAGAAGCAGGTTTTCGATAATAGAGAAAATCATGGGGGAAAAAGGATCGGAATCAATTGCGAGAAACAAGTCATTCGGCGTATATTGAACACCGTACACGTTTTCAAGGCACGATATTTGCCGAATAGACAAAAGAAGCAGGCACAAGAAGAGCCAACGAACGTTTCGCTTTCCGGTGCAGAAGAGCGTGTCGCCCCTTTCGAGACTTTGCGCGCTGGTTTTTCCCTTTGTCGACGTGACCACCGTGTGAGTGTGTACGAGAGACGTCAGTGATTGTAAAATGCGATGACTAACGCATGATTCAGTCTCGATAGCGGGTAGAAAAGATGGCGAAGATCACATAAAAACCGGATTCGAACTTTCAGAGTCGATTCAATGCACTTGTCTGTCTGTCTGTCTCTCTCTTCTTTTGCTTCCTCGAACCAAACCGCCCAATGACACTTCTTACATTGACACAATGAACGTTGTTCGCTGATTCGTTATTATCGAATGCAATTTTTTAAAATTCAAATGGAAGGTGGGCGACTTTCTTGCACGCTGGATGTGAAAGAAATCCTGATCGCGATCGCTGAATTTTTTTATGCAAATTATAATTTGCAGTAAAGAATCCAAGGTGAACATTAAAAAGCAGTAATACATATACATTAATAACTGAATAAATATGGATCATTATCGCTTATTCATACGCGATCGCTTTCATCATCTAAGTATTCAGTTTGTTTCCTCAGCTGATCTTATAAACAAATATTTTATAAAACTGACACAGAATACTAAATGAAACAAAAAAAACCTCGTTGAACGATCGCAATATTTTTTGTTGTATTAGTGATACGTTGCAATAAAAAGTTCAGCATACACCGGGATATACAAGATATATTTCTGTATATAGTCTACCTAGTATTTGTTTTGCGCTTGCATAGGAATACCATTGTGTTTGTTTTATCAGAATCAACCTTCTGTAACGTTTCACCGCTGGTAGAAAGTTAAACAAGTTTTCACAACCCACGTGGTTGCCTACTCACGCTTCCACGAACGTATTGTTTGAAACTTTTCCATCCCGGTTCCCATATTTTTCCATACTAATGAAATTCAGTTACAAAGTGGTGGACAAAACGAATCAAGCAAGTATATAAAATAGAATGCGAAATATTCGGCGTATTTGTCTAACAGAAATTGAATAATATCGAACAGTTTGCTTTCCAGGTAACAAATTTGATATAACTACTTAATATAGCTAAATACAGATGTCTATTACACTATACGTTTATGCAAGTATTTTACTTCGTTTATCGTGAAAGGTTGGAAAAATGTAAGGATGTATAAAATTTGTAAAAGTTTTCTCGTAATCAATCAACTCGCAACAATCATACTGAAAATTCAATAGTAAAGGTAGAATCTCAAATTACTTGTTCACTTATTCATCTACTTACTCCATAACAGAAGAATATTTAAGAAGAAAAAAGGAACACAACTATCATGAATCCCACGCCTTGTTTATTATTGCTGGAATAAAAACGCGCATAGTCGCACGTTGGAATCGCAATGACGTATTAAGAGAATACACGTTTCTTTTCTTCGTTGTTTATTATGCATTAAAAGGAGTAAAAAAAAAAAATAAGATCTCACGAACACGGTGTTAAATGCGTGCAACTGAAGAAACAGTGGAAAGAAAAAAAGGTTCTCGGTTTAGTTGTCTGAAAAATTACATTTTTCCAATTGTCGAGAAAAGTGTTCTACACATTATTCATCGTCTATCGAGGGCAAGTCACGGTTCAGTTGTTTGCTCGTTGCGTACAGACAAGATTTACGTGGCTGCATGCAAGTCAGACTTGAAACCACTCGGAAAACACGTTAGCCCACAATCAATGTACCATTCAGACTCGTGACGATAATTCATCATGAGACAATGCAAAAAATTCGCCATTCTGAACCGTGGTGGTGTGTAACACTTGGTCGTTAACTGAAGTAGAAACAAAACCGGAATACCAAAAATGATATATTAATTAAAAAGACAATATAAATACGACACTAAGACCATGGTGAATGGCTGCAATCATTTGCATATGTAAGACGTCTCGACTACGGTAAATTAACGGTAAATCTATCATTGCCGTTTAAATATATCATTGATTTCAAGTGTGTGTCATTGTGATTGATGTTCGTTACATTACATTAATGTTTGTATATCTTCAATTAACGTTGATATTTTGTTTAATCTTGACATAAATTTGTGAATCTATCAATAATAGAAAAATCTCAATCTTAGTAATGAAAAATGATTTTTACTTATTCAAAACAATTAATAATAGATAATATTATAAGCACCGAGTAATCATTGTTTTTCCCAGTTATATGATACCTTCAGATAAACAAGATTAAAGCAATCTAACTGGTGTATTTTAAACTTGTAATTAAAACATATGCAATCTGCTACAAACGAATTTTGCGGCAATTAATCAGTAGGCAACAATCTTTAAAGATTAAAGGCCAATTACACATACCTTTTCCTACACAGCTGCGTTGGATTACGTTATGCATAAACATGGAACTTAAAGAGTAGGAAATACTGTTTTAAAACCCTATTTTATACAAACATGAGCAATTTAAGATGCTATTCTGCTCGTGAATCAGTGTATTATTTACTCATTATTTATCAATAGCAACAAACCCTTTATTATTTTACTAAAAAAGGAAAAAACTAATTTTCGCGATATATATATATATATATATTTTTAGTGCATATACAAAATTTTATTTTATAAACAGATAAAACTAACTCGTTTAAACGTAAATATATGTACCATCATGCTGTTTTCTCTTCGTTATCAAATATAATTTTCTATAATAGAAACGCATTGTACAAGAATGACTATGCAACTCGGTGAACATGTTTACTTGCTATTCGAAAATATAAAATATACGTATTGTTGAACTCCGATAATGCAACGGGGTTATAATGAGTATTCTTTTAATACACCAGCAAGCATGTATCAATTATATTAGATGCTTCTAGAAATATTTTCTGAATTGTTTGAGGATTTCGAAAACGAACAATCAAATTCACCACATTGACATAATAAGTATTATCGAAGAACTGAAGGAGTAAGTATTATTGCGAATGGCAAGTAGCAAGTTAGCAATTATTACATAAAGCATAATAATCCTTCGTCAATAAACAAAAACTAAATCATGAAGTGTGACGCATTATCAGCAGTTGCAGCAATCAAAATAAATCTCCGTACAAGAACCGCATCGTCCACGAACATATATAAAATGTCTAACCCCGTCATGCTTTGTACACATGATGTAAACAAGCCCCGGAAAGAGCTTACTTTTCCATGAAGTTCACGCTATACTAAATTCTTCGTAGAATATATCAAATAAGCAAACATAATTTTGCTGGTGTACAAAGGACCCCACCATAAGAAAGGAAGAAAAAAAAAATGAAAATGAAAATAAAGATAACTGTAAATTAAATCTGAATACAATTGTAAATTACAATAAAGTGAAAAAAAAAATAAATAAAAGAAGCGAAGGAGACACGGTAAATCTTGATTCACGATGAAATCATGTTGTTCACACAGAACAAAGAGCAAGCCAAATACGTTGGTGGCACACGAAAATACAGTGAGTTGTGCAGAAGCCGGAGTCGGCCACTCATAAAACACGGTGCAGCGAGTGCAACGCCGCCTGATTCAGGCGTCGCTACATGAGCACGAAAACTTTCCTATGCATAAAGAAACTGGATGCACGTGTGCATCGAAAGAGCAAGTGTGCGACGTGCAAGCTCTGCGAACACGCAGCCAACTCGTGCGAGCGTAGGGTGCTGCTCCCAAGCTGTTTTCATGCTCCCTTTTAGTTTTTACTTTCCTCTCGTTCCGTTTGCTGTTTCACCACTAACGGCCTCGTCTAAATATACTGGCTAACGAGAATGGTACGGCGCGCGCGTTGCAAACATTTTTTCAACTACATTCGTCGAGTTATTTTCGCGAGGTAATAATTACGATAGTCAGATGTTATTTAATTTTAATTAATCTCAGGTACGCCTTTATTCATACGTGCATTTTTGGGGCTATTTTAATAATTATCTTACATACTTCAAGGAAGTAGCGAAATATTTCAAATATCAAGTGAAACAAATCAAAAGTGAAGAAACGAATAGTATTTCAGTTCTCAATATTTTCGTGAGGCTGATCTGTATACAATTTTCACTTTCTTATTAATATAACGACAAATATTTGAAACGCTTGGAAAAGGTTAGTAAATAGTCGAAAAACTGTCCCTGGACAAAGAAACCATAAATATGTACCGTGCATGTGTTCATAAAAATCACGTGTTTTGTACTGGTGGACAAACAAAAAGGATACGTTGTACTTCTATGTAGCCTTCATGCGTTGTCTTTCTTTCTTTTTTTGTTTCCTTGTTCTTTTTGTTCTTTTACTTCGTTTCTTCTTCGCTACCCTTCTTGCCAGTTTCTATAGAAAGAGACGTGAACGAGCGTGCACGACGAAGGAAGAAATAACGATAATCTTAACCTAAGCGTATGTTTCAATTGTACTTTCAGTTTCAAAATTATTTTCGTTTTCCATCATTTTTCGTTTCCGATTATTAAATTTATACTGTTTACACATTTTCTAGTGTGTTATTTCAAAATATCTTAATAGTAGGCGATTAAAGAGGAATTGCGAGTTAATACAATTTTTCTGCAAATATTATTAGCCGAACTTACTAACTATAAACGATTTCAATTCTCTTCTAAGGTTCTCCTTGAACTGACGTACGTGATATTATTCAAGCGTATGCATTGCGCTTGCAATTAAATTTAATAACAATTAACTTCCAGGCGCAGCAAATAATGCACTGTTAGAAGAAATTAAAAATTAATTTTAATAATATGTTGAATAAAATATTAGCTTTACGTTAAATTAAACACAAGAATCACATATCTCAAAATATTATTAAAATAGATTTTTAAAATAGGCTATGTTTTTAAAATATTAGTGCCTTTACCGGTACACGGTACGCAATGTTTATACATAAATTTTGCGACGATTTATATGTACATCAACGCTTCTAATAACAATGATTAACAAAAAGGAGGAATCGTGGCCAAAAGTAGAAAGGGAACGCGGCTTGCGTGCAGAATAACTTATCGAATAGCTGATTAATAAGATTGCATATTCTTGCAGTCCATTTTCGTTCAAGTCACCCTGTGCTTATCGAATACCATAACGAGGATACACGCGTATCCCTTTATTGTATCATAAACTCCATAACTGTAGATTAAGGACAACTTAGCCAAAGCAAATCTTTAATTCCGATTTAATCAAAACCACGCTTATCTTGCATCTTATACTATAAACTGGCTGCAGTAAATAGTGCAGTTCAAAAAAGCAATGATAACTTTGGTAATACTTACTTAAAAGTAAGAGATATAATTATTTAATAATAAAAAGAAATTACAAAGTTGAATCTGAGAAACATATAGTTATGAAATTAATATTTGCTCGTACTTGCTGCTGAATATGCTTACACTACGAATTTTTAATTAGTATGATGTCACTATTATTTCTATAGTACGATATATTATACAAACAAACAAGGATTTATAAATAATTTCTCAGACTTTTTTTTTAGAAAAGCAAAGTATATGCACAGAATGTGTAACGAAAAGCTTTGATAAGCGTCATTTGTTTAACAATTGATTAAATAATTTATTGCAAAACTTAAAAAATGTGGTTAGCGACTCGAATGATCATAATAATGAAGTTACTCAAGCAACGATCTGACTATACCAAGATAAATTACACCGGAAGCCCATAATATTGTTGAAAAGATACAGAAAGAAGCTTTATTTAATCCAACTAACGAGTTCAGCAGAGCAGAAAGTACCACTGCAAGCCAACTTAGAAGCTCACGGCTTTACCAACCAAGTACTGCACAAGTTTCAAACTAAATCATCAGAAAATGCGACTAAAATTCATAGAAGTATTCCTCCTGCACCTAGTCACTGGCTATATAATGAAAAGTTTCTAAATCTTTCCATTAGATTACAATTTTTCTTTCGACGACCTATTTTACACGCCACGGTCACACCGACCGAACCAACTTTCACATTTGTTTTCGTTTTTTAAATCACAACCGTTCCAACGCGTCAGTTTTTCCTCTCGTCGTTAATGATTAATTAATTGTTCACTGGCAAAAAGAAAAAAAAAACAACACGTCGTTAACGATGAATTCATTATTCCGGTCACGCAGCGGAACACAACACAATATCTCATTCGAAATAGCTGTCCGAGGCACGTAGAATACTTATGCACTTCGCGCTAATCACTATTCCTACCTTTCTTAACAAGGTTCGTGTTCCAAGTATAATGTTAGTAATGCAACGCTTGCACGCTCGACACGCCTTTCTTCGAGAGACCAGCTTCGACCACTGGTACGGTGTAAAATCTCTCTCTCTTTCTCGAGCTCGCGCGCGCGCACACACTTTCTCTCCTATTCTCTGCCGATATTTTATTATTATGGATACCTTGGAAAACTGAACAACATAAATCGTTTACACTCACGACATTTTGTATTCGACGCTTGCTTACTTCTTAAATAGCTTTTACTTACTATTTCTAGTCTTATGTCCTAAACAAAACTACTATATAATTATTTACGAAAAGTTTTGATTAACGATTACAGAAGGGCTGTTTTTGGCCACTTACATTATGAAAATAGATGACTATCGAGAAGATTATTCTCTTAAAAATTTATTGTAGATACACACATCCCGATACGATTAAATAATCTCACAATTCAAAATCCATATTCGATTTCACAAGCATGAAATTTCTCGTAATCATTTATCTGTTGAAACACCGCACAAACTTGACCTAAATCTTTTTGATGGGTCGTATACTACGTGGAAAGTCGGGTGTTTTTAATTGGAAAGGTAGATTGCCGGATAAATGAAGCGTGAAAGTGAAATCGAGGAGCGCCCGAAGCGTAAGAGGAAGCAAGAGAGGCGAGACGAGGAAAATATTCCGTGACACTCTCGCTTTTTTACGTATGAAAGAACCTTCAGGGTTTCTTGAGAACAGACACGTTGTGAACAACGCAGTAAAGCAAGGTGTACGCCCGTGCATCCTCTCCTTCACCCCTCTTCTGCCTTCCAATGCTTTTGTGTATCCAGTTTCTTTTCAGGAATATGGGAACATTTTTTTTTTAACGTCTCGTTGAAAACTTTTTGCGAAAAGAACCGCAAAATGAAGACGGTCCAGGTTCCACCTGATAAAAGAATAAAATGATGCCTCCATCTTTTTGAGAAAGGTGCATGGACCAGTTCTAATTTCGAACACAATGCGAATGGAAGAGATACGTAACTACAAACGTTGCCACTATTATATATAGTTGAATTAATTGAATACGGAATATTAACAAAATTGGAGTTTATATACGTTACGCAGCATTTTTATAATGCAGATTATACTTTATGTTTAACAATGTAAAAATGTAAATATCTGAAAAATGCCAAAGTGTGCAAATTTTTATTCAATCGGTCAAAATCCTGCACAGCAGTAATTTCTCTCTCGCGATCAATTTCCTTTTAAAAATATGGACATATGGCATAAACAAGGAAAGGCGCTTGAAGACCCCGAAGTGTAATCGGTGAATCCGTTCTGATAAACGAGCAAAAAAAGATACGCGCACCTGGTAAATAGATGGCTAAGAAGCCAATCAGTGTAAGTCAGTTACACAGAAAAAAGTAGCTGTGTGAAATATCAAGTACTCGTGTGAACGAATTGCTGATAACGTTTTGAAAAAACAATGTCCACAAATTTCCATAACTAAAAAAAAATAGAATATTTAGCTAGTTCATTAAGAGAGCTGAAAAAATTACACAAGATTGTATCACAAAATAATCCACACGTAATATGGATATTCCAGAAAAAAGATAAAAATGTTAGAACAAATGATAAACGTGTGAGAACTAAATCTGTCACTATGGGAAGAAATACGCTGTAATGATGTAATCTGCAATTTCAAAATTTTCATTTGCATATACAAATCACCGAAATCTATGAAATCTTAGCCTAGCAAATTTTTGGATAAAATTTATTATCGTATTGAAACCAACGAATTTTCTAGAGCACACACGCCGTACTTGGAGAAGCATCGTGTAAATCTTTCACGCAACCGTAGTCACCTTCTTTTAGTGCAGAAAGGAGAGCAAGGTGCACGAACGCCAGAAGCCCCATTCTGTCTACCTCTCGGCCCTTTTGTTCGGCAAGGTTCTTTTCAAGAATATGAGAAATACATACTTTCAGCGGTGTTCCGCTACCGTAAAAAGCACTCGAGCGACGTCCCTCGTTCCTTACGGTTAGTGTTACAGTTCGATTAATTCGTACATTTCTTTCAACAACTGGCTTAAATCACCTGATTTAATTATTGATTCTACTGTTACAAAATTTAAACATAGCATATTTTACTGTTAATATCTTTCTCGATTTTGCAACATTTCAGAGAAATTAAGAAATTTTGCAAACGAAAAAAAAAATATATACGCAATTACATAAAAGAAATATTTGAATTGATGTTGTATTTGTATTTTTTTTAAATTAGAAATAAACAATTTTTGAAAAATATTTAGCAATTTAATATATTTTAGGACGATAACAACTGCAACAGCTTAGATACCATCGCAAAAAGGAGCACTAGTTTTTGCTTGCACCATTTTAATCCGAGATTACACGGACTTTAAACCGAATAACAAGCTACTCACAAATACCACAAAAATGTACTGGTAAATGAATCGTTATGAGGGATATATTGTTTCTGAGCTAGCACGATTCGTGTAATTGTATCTGCAACGTTTGTTCTTGCGGTTAAAGATTTATCGATACTATGAAACAAGTTCGCGTATTATTCCCTAATTACTGAAAAACTGTAATATCCTTTAAATCTTCATATATGTACATATTATTACGAACTAAACGAAAGAAACCACTTTAAACAGAGGAACATTTCAGAAAATAAAACTTCGGTCTCTATTTTTTATTTCTCTTTTTTTTTGCCATGACCAGTTTCTTTTGAAAAATATAAGAAATTCGGAAGGACATACAGAAGACAGCATATAACAAACACTACCACGATAGCTGTTTTACAGAACTATGCTTCGTATGTTCGAGCCTGCGTGGAAACCAGGTATACAAAGAATGGTTTCTCCCTTTCTTTCCTCCCGTTCTCAACCCATATGCTCCATCTTCTTTTGGTTTCACCTTTCTTACTCGCGCGTTTCCATTTCTATCCACCAACACACTTTATACTCTCTCTCGCTTTCCCACTCTTCCACTCTTCATCCGATTCTCATTTTTCCACTTCTTCTCACATTTGTTTCCACGATCGACGGTGCTTTGTTAGATTCGCTAGATTGCTTATCTTCGTCTCTCCGTTCTACGGCTGTCCCTGTCTAGCCGTCGCTCGTTTTTCCCCTACCAGAACCGTCTGACACTCTCTCCCTCTCAGTCTTTTCCTTAGTTACTTCTCTTTCCGTCGTAAATCCGAAGCAACAGGTTCCTACACTGCTTGCATTTACCCAGCCGCTTTTTGTTGCTGTGTGTGTGTGTGTGTGTGCGCGCGCGTGTGCGTATGTGTATGTGTGTGGTTAGTGTCGAACACGTTGCACGCTCAGGGCGAGGTTTCCACTTTCAGAAAAATCCAGACCAAACGATTCGAACGAGAGGGTAGACCTGATGCTTCCATCGACGTGCCCTGATCACCAGCTCGAACTAGCCTTTTCAAACAACCTGTCTTTTCCTATCCTCTGGAGATAAATAATTTACGTCTGTTCAACGAAGCTGCCATTGCGTCGTATACTTGCGTAAGCCATTTTCTTTAACGTGTTTATTTTATATTTTGTTTTAAATCTACTTAACGTCTCGTTACATAGAACCTTCGCGTATGATATTTGAATAAATTTCTTTCTAACAGCCAGCAGGAAACAAGAATAGTTTTGCCGTGTACACGTCCAGAATAATATAAAGGAATATTGTAATTCTCGGTGTACTAAGTTGAACAACTTCTTCCAAGTTTCTATAGCGTTATATGCATGTTCATCAGTTATATACGGTTGTTATCGCTCTATTTTATATACTAACATATATACTAACAGTGTAAATAACATCGTTCGTAGGAAAATACTTAGATCGCGTTTGGAGGTTTACTTTTTTTAAATTACCATTTTCCTATTTCGAACTTACTCCTTTTAGTTATTTGAGGTATTATTTGATGATTATGTTAGAAAAACTGTGTAAAAAAAATGTAAAACTACGTAACAAAGCGATATTAACTGTTTGAGGGCCAGGAAACGCGCGATTGTGCTTCTGTTCAATACTTAAATATGCCAAGTAATCAATCTATAAAGTCGAATTAACTGCACATTCAGATTTTGTCAATGCGTGTCTACTGTTACAGTTTATTGAGGTTCTACTAAATTAAAACCTTTCATAAGCTACGGAACTGTTGTTAAAAAACTGTTTTTATTTATCAAAAATTAAAAGTAATGAAAATGCAAAGAGAAAGAAAGAAAAATGATGAAAAGAAGTTGAACGAAGAAAAATGAAGTACGATTTTCAAATTCTTCGCTTGAATGTTTACAAAGGTTTGTAACACTTAAACTCTTATAAAAGGCTCACGGTAAGTTTAATTTGTAAAATGTAAGTCTTTTTTAAACTCCAATTAAATTCAAAATATTTGAAAAATTCCATCGACGGCTGTAACCAGTTACGTGTGAGAATAAAATATTAAAATTTATTCAGAAACAATAACGAAAGATAACTTCCTGAAAGTAAATAAAACCACATATACTACTCGAAAGCTACAGTAAAAGAAAACAGAAGAAACCTAAGCAACGCTTGGGCGAAAGGGACTATTATCTAAATACCAAAGTCCAAATTTCAAGTGGCGCCTTAGATGCTCGTTGACTACGAAAGTCGAAAGGCTCTCTCGATCGAGTTTCGAAATCGTCCAGGAGAAATTGTCGAGGAAAGTTACGAGCTGGTGTAGCTGAAAAGGAAAGAGGGGAAAAAAGTCACAATAAAACTCGAGCATCGCACCACCAGGCATTTACCAGGCGCGGCCCGTAAACAATGACATCGACTTTACGTCGTAATTCCTTTCGAAGCCAGGATAATTTTGTTCTTTTTTCTCTCCTGCGTGAAAGACAAAGAGAACAAGGTTAAGTTGTCATTTTTAAACTGTTCAACTCGCAGAAACGTTATACTAAATACTAACTTAGAAATTACACGTTTTTACTTTATGGTGAACAAGTATAATAATAATTACCGTTTTACATACTAGTAACACATATTGAGTCATGATATAATAACGAACTTTTAAATTTCTGAAAAACGATACATACTGATTTTTAGTGTGTTTATCGTTAAAATAGCGATTTATGCTGTTAATTAGGCACAACGGTGCTCATACAGTCGCAAAACTCACTTATCCGGACCAATCGTGACCGAAGTAAGCTAGTTAAAGTAGAGACTTGGCTATGAATACATGAATGAAGGCTTGGTTCAACGAAGAAACAATTTATAGAACGATCAGGGTATTTTTACTCGCGAACGCTTTCGCCCACGCGTTCCTTTATTTTTATTCGATGAATTACTTTTCCGCGATATAAGATTATTTTATTGTTAAAAGAAAATGTCAGTGCTCGTTACGAGTTGTATACGCTAAATGTAATTTGAATTCTGATGAAGCAGAACAGATTCTATCTATTAGAATTGTTGATATTCATTATTTTTAATAGTTCAGATGATTACAGTAAAAACTGGAGTGTGACATGATAAATACTAATCAGGTATGTATGATTCATGTTCAAGTTAGGATAAAATATAAAGCCTCATCAACAAACAATACTATATTCATTGTATTATATTCCTTTCTTTTATAACAAACTACTTGATAATATCATAAAAAATAACTTTATCTTTAGACATGTCTCACGTACTGACTGTTCAAGTATAATGTTGATTTAATATTAATTCATATACAAGAGTTTATGATATACAATATATATGTTAACATAATACATATTTTGTTAATATTACGCAAGTAACTAAATCAGTAAGTGAATATTAAAATAATAACGCAGTGTTAATTACTACATAACGATCGAGAACCAAATTGATTGTAAATTTTAAATGTCAATTTGTAATGACAAAAAACCGTGCTGTTACAAATAATTAGAATCTTCAAGCGTTCTACTAGAATCGCGTTACGTGTAATACTTATCTTTGAAAAATTATTATTCCCGAGAAAAAACGACAACACTTTTATATATATTTGCAATCGAACTACATTAAATTATCCAAAGGATAACTGTGAAACGTATATGAATTCTATAATCCCGTAAATTTTCTCGTACCATGTAACAAAGGTATTTGTATTCAAATTAAAAGATGTGAGATACCGTACAATTTCATTCCAATTATTCTCTCCGAAAAGCCGAAAATTTGCGAGAGAGAACACACAATATTACGAATTTGTGTCAAGTGAGAGAATATTAATACGCATTTGTAAAATTTTATAAATAAACACATAAAACTAAATGCTAAAGATGGATGATTACCATGCAAGATGGTAATACATAAAAAAAAAAAAAGTATAAAACCTATCACATTGTAGTTACATCTATGTTTACAACATACCGTTTCAAATCAAGTTAACAAGCTAATACAAGTTAGCTATTCAATAAAATTTTATAATATTAAATATACTAATTTTATAATTCAATTTGTTTTTCTCCTATATTTCACATCTGCATACTTCAATATTTCAAAACTTTATTCCTCTTCATAACATAGAAATATGATTCTCTTTATTATTCCAATAATACAAACCATGAATATGAAAATGATTAATCTTTATCGCGATACAACGTGTAAACCGATTATAATTTAACGAAGCACAGAAGCACATAAAATGAAGTGCAAATAAAAAGAAAAGCTACACAAAGGGCCTTTATACTTAATGAAACATTAATTCAACAAATAAATTATCTGTAAAGAATTCTTACTTTATAACTTGAAATTTATATTGTCATAAAAGCATCTGATTTTCATCCATAAATTTCTCGTTAGAAGAAAGTGTAACTTTCGACGACGATAAAAGTGAAACGTGAATTCTTATAAGAGAGAATATCCCTATTATTGGAGATTTCAGAAGCAAACGCACGAACAACGTACGATGGAAAAACACAAAAACACGTCGACGCGACGAGAGGTTCAACTAGAAGTGATAGGTCATCGTAAGTTCGAGAAAATCACAGACAGCAAACACAACAATATCCTCGATGGAACAACTAACATATGAATATTATACGGAAATTGAGAACGCGTATACATTCGATTTCATTTAATTCCAACACGTATTAGACTCCAAAACCTAAACATAAACGCCAAAGATCCCTGAAAAATTTGTCAAATGAAGCATTCACAGCAGAGGAGAACGTCCTCTATTCTATACAAAAATAAAGTTTGAATTTGTTTCCCCTTCGAATTTAACGGCAAATTGTAGACATTTACATCTGTTTATTGGAATACTGTACAGATAATGTACAGAATTATTAAATACATCGTTTAACAAGAAGCTTTTCACTCTCGTCCAAAGTCGAGTAGAAAATATTCAAATAAATTTCAAAATAAATTCGAAAGCTAAATTGAACAGAGACAGAAATGAAGATGATTTAAAAGAGAAATTTCATCGGAAACAAACATCGAAGAAAGTAACAAACACGCGAGCGAAAATAACACTTGCATTACTATACATTACTGTATATTCCATGCTGTTACGCGCCAAAATATATTTTCTTACCCTAGTCACTGAATCGCATTATTACTGTATGTGGTTAAGAATGTTGAATTTCGAAAATACATAATTTATTCATCAAGATGCAGGATTTATTAGTCCGCGGGTGTTTCTGTTACACATCCTAGCTACCACACAGATCTTCTATACGCCATTTCTACCCGTTCTATTCCATATTTGTCCGGCAGTGCAATAGACCGTAGCAGTCGGAACAGAATACGTACCAACACCGTTGCAGAAATGTTTGCGCCACGGTACCACCGAGTACCAGCGAGCACTATAACCGCCACGAGAGAATTCAACGCGAACGGCCATGCTACAGAATTTCTCAATATTCGCGAAGCCACGTGCTGAACCAGCCATCTTTACACCTAACCTACGCTTATCACTTGCTTCTCGATTCTTCGAAATGATTGGAAACATGTTCGTGATAACGTAATCTGTTAATAGAAAGCAATCGCTACAGATAACGAGGAATAACATCGATCAAATAAATCTATCGCACATCACCTGATTTACAACAAGGTTCAACACGGTGCAAGTACAGAAAGAAATTGTTGAGTCACACAACTCTAAACAATAAATATACGAACCTAGCTACGGCAGAATGACATTGAATGTTTGAAAAAACAAAACAAAAAAAAAAGAAAAAACAGACGACGAAAAAGACACAAGAAGACACCGAGGAAGATCACGACACGTCTGTTAGATAGAATAATATCTTACCTTGAAAAGATGCTCGCTGCACTCGAACATAGGGGTGCTCATGACGGCAGTCGACATGTTCCCTCAATTTTACACAAAAAGACACACTGGAGCTAGTTGTGACGTAGTCGCGATCCGGCCGTGGTTAGCCTTCTTCTCCTTCGGGAGCAGGATGGCGTGCGTATGGTACGAAAACCGGTGAAAGAGTGGGGAAAATCCGCGGAATTATACGTATTAACTTTGAATAACACAAAAACTGCCACTCCGACGATACGCTCTTGTGGATTTACATTGGAAGCACAACCGTTTGATTATCTCAACGTGCGAGAAGACTAACAAGGACGCGAGCCAGATTCGCGGAATCAACAAATTCGACAAATTGACGGGTGTCTCCTCTTGCGTTGAATAAAACACGCTGTTCTCTTGCTTTACAGCCTCTTCGTTGAGTTCAACTTGTCACGTGTAAAGATGATCACCGTGAAAACGAAAGATGATTATGTACGTATATGTGCGTATGTATCCGGTGACGGAGAGATTACGTGCAAGAGAAACTAGGCACTTTTTCGGATCAAAAAATCTTTATCGCGGCTCCCGGAGAGGGGGAAACTTGAAAGCTCCCGTCAGCTGTTACTTTTTCTATCTCAAAGAGATGTAGCTCGCAGGGCCTCCGAATGCGAACTGAAGATCCGTGCGTCCGCGCGAAGGTTCGTGAGACTCGAAAGGCGGCACCACGAGCTCAACCAATCAGACCGCGCCTTCCTACCGGCCATCCCCACCAAGAGCGTGCCTTTAGTGTTAGAGATTTGGCAACCGCGCCGACTCCTTGAGCCAATCCATACGAACCATCTCTCCCTCGTTCTACTGGTACCAGCAACCCCTTGATCTACACAGATTTTCGAATCATTTCGGGTCCTAATCGGTCTGACGTCTCTCATTGGTGGAAATTCGGGGTGGTTTCCGAATGCCCAGTAGCATGGCTGTTTTTAAGACCTAACCCTCAAGCATTTATAGATAGTAAGCATTCTTTTCGATGATTTTCGTCTTAAACGATTCTTCAAAATCTACTAAGAAATCTAATCTGTCTATGACAACTTATACCTACTAGTAAAAGTGTATGCGTGAGTGATCATTAACAATCCGAGATGCACGATAAATTTTAAATTATACTTCAAGTATTTTTTTTTTCTTTTTTTTTTAAGACTGATTTATCATGAGAATAAAACGTTTATTATTTAAAAAGCATATTTATAAAAGTATATTATTATACTCTTATCAATGCGATTACTTGACGTTATTTTGTATTTAAGTGAATAAAAGATATCAGCTACTGATTTGATATGTATTTCGAAACTGTCACAAAATAAGCTCGATAAAAACCCTTCATGTGATACGAAGTGTGATTATACAATACGTTGTAATCGATAATCTGCACAATTATCTGTTTCACGTGATACAACAATTATACATCAAGCAAGATAGAAGTAATTATATTAGGATGTGTAATCATTTCTAAATAAATTTTATTATACCATTATAATATTTTCCCAAATTCAATTCAATAATTTCGAATTAAATGTGAATTTTTAAACATAAATTTCCAACTATTATGTAAATTATATACTTGGTAATATTATAATTTGTCATGTACATTTTTAAATATTTATCGTATTAAAATCAAAATATTTCAAATGTGTTTTATAAGTAAAAGACATTACAATTTATTACATTTTTTTATTATACGTATATTAAGCGAAGCAAAAGATTAGCAGACATAATGTTCAGCGATGTTCTTAGGACGATATAACTATTTCACTTGCGTTATTCAATGCAGTATGATCGGATAGCTTAAATGTAACCGCGCGATAGAATACTGAGAAGAATCGCATGAATGAAATTGAGCTTCTATTCATGCACGATGTAAGTCATATATCGTACCACCATACACGTATTGTTAGCATTCGATTATGCGTCGATCTCGATGTGTCATAACCATACAATATGTCAGTTCATGGTAATAGGAAAGACTTTTTCGTGGAATTTCAAATAGTCTGTACAAACAGCTTTCATACGCGTAATTTATAAATTTGATACCGTTCAACATATGATCTTATAAAAACAAATAATACAATATCTACTGATAAGAACAAAACTGTGATTGATTGTTACAGACAAATATTATTCGTGAGATATTGTCAGAATTTATTAAGCAAAATTGTAGTTAATAATATGATTAAGAACTTAATGATTTTAATCATTCGAAAGAACTTTCTTATGTTTTATGTTGCTACTATTTCTCTAAGTATTTCACGTTGAAAAATTTGTAGTAGTGACAAATATTAACATGAAAATATACCTATGCATACGTATTTAGCAAACGAAATTAGGATTTTTATATTATTAGTTGTAGAAAATAATTCCTTTCCGACTTTTGCATAATCAAAGTTTTATTTATTAAGAATGAAAACAGATCAATCATCGATATAATTTCCATTATTGATGATGACCCTTTGCCATTTTTCTGGCTTTTTGCAAATACCATTGTAAATATTTCGATTTGAATGGCTCTATTCATTATGTGAATCTAGTCGGAAAGAATTTACAGGCATCCCTCGAATAGCACGGTACTTGAATTGCACGAAGTCGCGAATAGCACGGTTAAAAATTGCGACAACCCTCGAATAACACGGAGTTCGAATTACACGAAGTCGCGAAAATTACTGTTAAAAATTAAGTCGATCACACAGTACATATGTACATATACAGGCATTCCTCCAATAGCACGGTACTTGAATTACACGAAGTCGCGAATAGCACGGTTAAAAATTGTGACAACCCTGGAATAACACGATTTCGAATAACACGGAACCAATTAGCCGTGTTATTCGAGGGATGCCTGTATTTCTACACCTAACGCATTAAATAAACAACGAATTTTTTCATGATATATTGATATATTTCTTGTTATTAACTACTAAAATATTTGAAGTTTGTATTGGTTTGTTCCTTTACTATTAATATTGATGCTCTACCTAGATAAGATATCTATTATTTGTCTTGTTAATGAAATCCGTATTATCAGCAAGAAAGTAAAATATGACTAAACAAATGTTAATAGTTTAAATGAAACTAGGACACGAATCATTTATTTATGAATTCTCCTCTATTTTCAGTAGATACTACGTCAAAAGTAATCGAGTATTTCCTTAAAACAATTTTTTTTAAATGCATGCAAAATTCAGCGCAAATAATAACAATAAAGTAGTAAATTCTATAATAAAATCATTTACCGAAACAGTACGTACAAACATATGCCGTAACTATGAAAAGCTGTATTCGAAATAAGATCGACAAATACACACCACGCCCTGTTTTTCATTTACAATTCGATACAACGGTAGGTTTTAGAATGGAAATGATGATTTCAATTCGTTCATGGGTCACGTATGTAATACGTATACAGTCCACAAAGAGCCCGCATATGCCAGACTGATATCTATACGTATAACTCGACCACCATAACGAAGACTAACTGCCATTAACCATTATACAGGGTGTGTGGTAAAAACTTTGTCTATGTTGAGTATTTCTATTATTTATAATAACATAAGAAAATGTTACATATAATACTAAACTCGCATGACATGGAGGGGGACATAATGTGATGATAAATACTTTTTTCGTGGGTACAGACGTAGAGAAGATTTCAAGATTATCTCAACTGTTTTACATGAAATGCTACTTTTTTTTTTTTACCTCTATATAATAAGCCGCTGCAGTGGCAATGTCAGCATGCTACTATTAAAGGTGATTCAAGATCAAATATGATGGTAAAATAAATTTTCTTACATTACGGAAGATGTTTGAAACGGTGACCATTTGTGACGATGGAAAGTTGCAATCTTTTTATCGCTGAATCACGTACGCGTCTTATCGTCTCCGAACTTAGTCCAGTACATCACTTCATCTCATATTTTTCGGTGTGGATAGACAATATTTTTGAATGCTTTCCAGAAAACGAAATCTAATGAAGTTAATTAGGTCTGGAAAACGAACTGGCCGTGAAACTGATCATCTATGCTCTATGCATCGATTTAACTAAAGTTCATTCGGTATATTTTTCACTTTGTGAGCATAATGAGTTGGACATCGACCATATTGTTTGACGAATATTTAGTGGTATATCTTCTAATACAATCTTCAATGTATTTTTTATAAAATACTAATGTCTTTCGTCAGTATGAGTTCCATTGATTCCACATTATACATTAACTATACATATTATTTGTTGGTTGACGCGTAATTCGTCATAACCAGCCTGGATTTTCGATAAAACAGTAGCGTATGCAAATTTAAATTTTCATGGTTAATAAATATGTATATATAGCTTCACTGGTAAACAATATATAAGAAAAAAATGATCTATTCATTTGTATTTCATGTTAGACATATTGATTGACAATACGACATGGAAAAACTAATGTTTATATATAATATGGACGAAATTTATACCCTGCACGGATTTATAATAAGCTTCTCCTGCTGATAGTGTTCAAATTGTCAGGAACTAATCTGTAGATTATAAGCTACCATTGCAAGAACACCAATTTCATTTGTTTCATTGATTGTACACTTTCGATAATTAGATTTACACGCAACCAAACTTTTGATTTTTCTTAATTTTTAACACAATCGTAACAAAAGGTACAATTCTGATACCGTTCTGTATACAAGGCTCGGGCTTTTATTAAATTTTTGATGAATTTCCTCATAAATGGCGATCACATCCACTTGTTGAAAAGAAAACATCATCTTGATTAACACGGTGATATTTAACTAAGCAATCAATTGATACTGATTATCGATATTCCACTCAACATCATAAATGGTCACAATGTTTACGTTCGTAGCTGTACATAATATATTATTAGAACGTAAACATTGCGGCAAGGCTGGATATCGGTTTATATAAAAGTAAGAGGCAATGAATTATAGAATTTGCTACAATAAATTCAGCGATAATAAAACGTATCCACGGTTCCATAATTCGAAAGTAATAATAATTGTTTTACGATCTCCAGTGACCTTGAATGACCTTTAGCGATAACGTGCTGAAATCAACATAACAACGGCTAATCACTCAGCGATAAAAGAAATATAGCATACCGTGTAAAACAATAGCGATGACTTTGAAATCTCCTCTACGTTTTCTTTCACGTAAAAGATATTTACATCACATCTTGTCACTCTCCGTATAATGCAAGTTTTGTATATAACATTTTCCCATGTTTAGAAATAACGAAAATATTCCAGGTGAACAAAATTTTCGCCTCACCCTGTATATAACTTTAGGAGAATCTGTTTAGGGTTGAAAACATTAATCTCCCCCCTGTTAGGATTCTACCGTGAAGAAACCCTCATTGACCCGTATGTTATGGGAAAAACCGGTGCCACCCCCTAATTGAACCAAACAACTTTTTACCGCTATCACATTATTACGCGATGACCACAATCAGATCCGATATGGGGATTTTTATTTCTGCTGATAATCGTCGACATATCTTTATCGAACTGTTTCAGATTTCGTGCATTATTAAAGATATTAACGCGAATATTTCACTTATCTTGAGAAAATGTGATGGATTATGACAATTTGCAAGTCACATTTTTGGAATAACATTTTGTATTGGCAATATAATATACAAAAATTAATATTAATTCAATGATTATTAATATGTAGTAGGTAAAAGATGTTTTGTTTAACACAGTAATTGGAAGGAAACTAATTCGATTGAATTTTAGTATTTGAATATGCACTAATGCAAAGACAAAATTAAACAGAATACTTTTATGTGCTTCTTATTATCTTTAATACATTCAACATTTTGTATAATTTGTCTTTATACAAAAAGAGAATTCTATGTACGTATGTTAATATGATTGTTCTATGATACTTTTTAATAGTCCATCATTATCTGACTGTGGTTCTATGTTCCTAATAGCTCGTCCCTAATTTACTGTCTATTATTATAGGATTATTCAGGTAAACGATAATGTAGTATAGTTTCGATGCAGTATGCAGGTCAGTGTAAATAAAGGATTCAGGTATTTGATCATTAATGATTAATTTCTGTCTCCTTTAGTATCACAATTCCTTAGAATTTAGTTATGCCTCAGTTTACCGGGATTATTACAAATTATTAAGAGATACTTATGTATATTGCATGTCAAATATTCTTGTAAGTCTTATTGAAGTATGTAGTTACTTAAATGTGGTTTCTGACTTCAGTTAATGTCGCTTCAGCAATGCTGTTTGCAAAGATTTAATATGCGTTTTCACATTTTTTTTCGGCGTTCGAACATTCTACAAATCAGCAATTCGCAATTTTATCGTTTTCTCAAGGTCACATTAAGGTTTTATTATTGTACATAGTGAATTTGTCTGGGAATTATCTACAATAAAATATATCTATTTAGAAGATAGTAATATTGGAATTTCGTAAAGTATGATTGTGATATAAATAATTTATTAATATCTAATAACAATATTTTCTTGTATAACTAAAAAGAATGAAGTTATTTTAAGTATTCTTGTTACCTGGAATATTTACGTACATGTATAATTATCTAAATAATTGGGAAAGAACCAAATAATAGCTACTTTGACATTAAACAAGTATAATTAAAATGTGATATAAAATTAAGGTAATCTATTTCCATTGAGTGCTAGTATTTTACAGCATATCGCAAATAATATTCACCAAACATTCATTGTTATTTTTCAACACATTTTCCTACTTATAGTAAAAGTTATAAACAGTATTCATATAGAAATATTTTAACTATTGGCTAACAAATGATTCTCTCATATAGAACTAAAACAAATACATAGAATTGATTTTTATCATTTCACTGAAATAATCTTTAGTCTTTTATTACAAAATTTTATTTATTTAATATTTCCTACATATGTGTAATTTTCAGTTTTACTAAAAATAAAATTATACCACATACATGTTCAAAAATGTCTTATTAACTGTTTGATTGCCAAACAGATTGCGTTTCTCCTGTTCAGTGCCTAAAAGTGCTAGATATAGTCGAATTAATTGCACGTTCAGATTTTGTCAATGTATGTCTCTGCTTTTACCGTTTATCAAAGATTTACTAAATTGAAATCCTTGAATTTATAAGCTTCGGAGCTGTTGTTAAGGAAAATTTGTTTGTTTATCAATTTGCAGAAGTATCAAAATTGAAAAAAGGAAAAACAAAAAAGCGCGATTACGCTACTGGGCATTTTTTGACCGAATTTTTGTAAAGGCTTGTGGCATTCAAATGGTTAAGATATCAGTATAATATAGTATATCCATATTTACAACTTTTATGCTGAATATTTGCCAATATTTTTCATTATAATAATTAAGGACTTCCTATTTCAAAAAGAAATTATCTTCAGACATGCTTCACTGCTACTCTTTCGTTTAAAAATCATGCATAGTGGAAGACAGACACAGGTGTTAATTTAATTCAATGTAATAATTAACTATCTCTATTAGTATTCACTTTTATAATTTTCATTAGTAAAATTTATTAGTGAAATTACATTTCTGCTGTCGAACTTTGTAAAGTAATTCTATATTTTATATAAAATAAATATTATACGTATAAATACGTACAATTTTTCTAATCATAAAGCGTACATATACGCGCATTTATATTGTAAATGAAAAATAAAATGTATTACTTTTTTATTCCTTTTTCTTTTTATTACAAGGCAATGGATTCTTATCAGCAAGTAATCATATACACGGTGATTATATTCTCTAACCAAAAAAAAAAAAAAAAAGAAATAAAAAAAATATGAACTTCTTTCTTTATTTTCATTCTTCAAAAATCATTGAAACATTAAGTTTGTAATATCTTTACTTAGATATTATCTAAGTATCTGTACTTAGATTTAATAAAAAAAAAAGAAATTTGGTGATAAAGATATATTTTTGTTTAATAAGTTAATGGATGGACAAAGTTTGTTTTTCTCGAAAAATCAATAACGGGAGTTACACCATTATTATTCTGATATTGCAAATATGCAATACTGCATATGATACTGCAAAAGTTGTTTAAAATTCTGTACACAGTTTTTTGTAGAATAAATAACTTTATCCAAGTAAAGTCTGTAGAAAAAAATACATTTACAATTTACAGAAATTTTATTTATTTCTCTAAGAGGTGCTTTGAATGACTTGATGTAATAACGAATAGCTCGAATAAAACAGAGGTCAGAAACGACTCTTTAAAAAGTGATCATTTATACTGTAAACGACCTTTTTGTAGTATTTGACATTGCGTATCCATAAAGTAGACAACAGTCTTGTTTCCTACTCACCCGACCTCGGAGCCAAACTTCCGGCTTTCCCTTCGCAAAATGTCACTTCCTCCTTCGATTGATACGTCGCCGTTGCAGCTGTAAGCAATTTCGCAAAAATCGGTTCCTGTTTGCCTGAAAGTCGGCCGAGAGGAAAGGTAACATATTATAATTATCGAACAACTAACAATTAAGCTTTCTCTAAATAAATACAAAAGATTTTTGAACACTACATATAGAAAGAATTGATAAAACTATTTTCGATAACACGATCATACGCTAATTCAAATGCTAAGTTATTTCTGTCGTTTTTGCCAAGAATGATCGAAAACTGTGGTTACGCGATATGAAATTAGTTTTCATAAATTCTTTGACTGGATTTTTTTAACAAAAACTAGTAAATTACCTACCTGATATATTTTTTATTTAAACTTACTGCTGTCTCTACAAAGCATGTTTAATATTTTCAAGTAAAATAGTATTAGTTTTATGAACCTTTAGAGTTGGAGAAAAAGAAATTCTGATAATCGAAATTACTTACATATTTGGTAATCGACAACACAAACAAAGGTAACGAGGTAATGATGACACATAGAATAGAAATTACACAGTCATTAGCGAGAACAGTAAAAGTTGAATGTCAGAAACATCGTTTGCATTATATTTGAAACTAACCTACTTTCCTGCAACCTTTTGTTTCTAATAGTACGATACCTTTGCAATTTGTGAAATTATTATATTTCTATAATTAAATGCAAGTTTATAAAAGAACAAATGTAATATATATATATTCAGTATTATTATATATTCAAGCAAATTCTTATTATTATATGTTATTATATATTCTACATTATTATATATTCAATATATATCCAAGCAAATAAATAAATAATCAAATTTGTTTTTATCACTCCACTATTCAGTTTTTGCTCAATTTAAAATAAAAGTGTTTTCTTTCTTTAGGAAATGAAATTTGACAACGTAACATAAAGAAAAATAATTCCTTGAACCATAAGATTTAATAGCATGATATTAAGAGTATTATAATCAGTAGAGTTTATAATTAATACGAGAGAAATTTATCTAAATACATGACCAAACATAGTTTATTACAAAATTCAGATGAAAACATTGTTAATTTTGTTGTCGATACATGATAAAACTATGTAAATGAAAAAGTTAACAATTATATATTAAAAGATATACGTTTATAAAGTGTTTTTTGAATTTCTTAATTTTAACACAAACTTAAATTATAATTGAACACTTCTTTATTTTCAATTGTATCATTTTTTTTACTATTTCGTGTAAATGATTTTTAAAGAGATACATAAGAAAATACTTATTTTACACAAATCTATTTAACCAAATTTTCGATTGTCGATCCACTTTTCCTTCAAGATTCTCAGGCGATGTTTTGACGGCACAGCAAAAGCGTAAAAACCAACAGAAACGAGTTATGACGTCACGCTGCTCAGCGTGTGACATTTTCAGCATGGCATTTTCTTATTAACCGGCACATTCTCAACTCAGGGATCTTCCTTCTCTTTTCTAAGTCGTTCTCCTTTCAAAGGGACGCAGACAGCAAGCCGTGTGTTGAACAATGCTCCAACTATCAGCTATCTTCAAATGTTTCGTCACATTCCTGGATTTAACAACAAAAATGCAAAACGTAATATTGTCCTTTTTACATATATACTTTCTCACTGCGTCGTGCAGCAATAAATAAAGTACCATTAACTGATATATCATCAGAAACATTGATGTCGCACTTACGAATGACACGTGAAAAAGTATGATAATGTCTTCGTATATTAAAGAATAATCAATGGCAAGTTATTGTTATTACATAAATGGAACTTGGAAGAAAATTTAAACAGCTGTTAGATATATTAACAATAACACTTCTTGATCATCACGATTATCAATGGTGAATTTTCACATAATTAAATATAAATTGAATATAAATATAAATACATATAAATTATGTTACAATTCATCATTGATGATCGTGATAATTATCAGAAATGTTATACACGTTATAAACGTTATGTTAAAAAGATCAATATAAACAAAAATTTATTGTATTATCATCTTTTATGAAAAGTTTTCTGTTTTCAAAATTAATTCAATACTCTTTCAACGAGGTAAAAATGAGTATATACAAATCAACTTTACTTAAAATGCGAAATTAGTACGTATTTATTAGAAACTTTACGTTGATAATATCATATTTAACCGACAAGACATATTGATTTAACAGTTCAAATATTGTTTCAATTACGTAACGTTGTTTAGAATTCAGTGAAAACATATCCAAACTTCATTTTGAAATTCTTTCGTACTGAGCGTTTTCCATGAAAACTCGTCTTCGTTCGACGCAACAATTTTTCTCGGGTTTCGAATGAAACTTTTAAATTTAAAGAGAGCAAAACTTCATTTTAACCCTCCGGTATTTATCGCCATGAGAAAAAGCGTACTTTATAGCTGACAACGGTATATACGTATAATATATACTTAAACCAATGTACACGATTTGTCCCCATGGTGTTCAACGTCTAGCAAAAAGACTCAGAACATGAGCCCATGAAAGAAAGATAGACTGACCGACCGACTATAGACCGGGTTCTGTTTAACACGTGTACATCCGTGTCTTTCCTTCTGCACTCCAATAATAATGCATACGTACGGAACTGTATGTACATCTGCTGGACACTTGGATGACTTTTCCTTTTCTTCTTGCCTCCTTTTGTTACCGTATCCTGCCTTTAATCGCGGTAACAAGACGTCTCTCTCTTCCCTCCTCTGTCACTCTCTTTCCCTCTCTCCATACTCTCTCCCTCCCTCCCGACCTTTCTCTTCACCAAAGAGGCTATCATACAGCAATCAAAAAAGTATAGTATCCAATTTGACACTTTACCGACCGAGCAGGAAGATCTCCACGTGTTACGAAAAAAATGGATACGATATATTTGTGAATTTAATGATGTACCATTTCATGAATTTATCTATTTCGAACATTAGCATATTTCAAAAGAATGCTATGTTATTTAACACTTTGCACTCGAGACCATTCGATATCGCAACTCGAACGACAATTAAGAGGTGATTATAACTGTTTTCTTTTTTTCTTAAGTAGATATTCTTCTTTTTTACATTGTAACTGATTGTATATACAATTCAAAATATAGCATTGTGTTTAATTATACTTATTATTTTTATTATATATTAGGCTATCTTTAATGCTTACAAATTATCGAGCTAAACGGTGGAATTAGTAACAGTGAAGATAAGTTCGATTTTAGATTATGTGGAAGTTATATCAATAATATCATAAATGAGAGATTTGAATTAATTGTAACAATAAAAAATAAGATTGCTTGTAATAGCACAGATGCTACAGATTCTGAGGAACTGTTAGAAAGAATAAAATTCAGAAACGATGAAAAAATAATCTCAAATAGCTGTAATCTGTAACGGAATCATTTGTATCTTTTGCATTTTAATCGACAAAACCACCGGTGAAACACGAGTAATTATGCTAAAAAGAAACTAAGAAGAATTTAGCTTAAAAGCTTCGAGTGCAAAGGATTAACATATATTTATTTTATTTCAACATTTTACCAAATACATTTGGTAAAATTGTGATTTGCGTAAGTGATGTGAAATATTAGATAATTATTATTTTATTATTTACGGGTGTTTAAGTGTAAGAATGTTATTAACAAGGGAACATTCCTAGGGGATAATCGTTGGTATTAATAAAACTTTGGTATACAGTAGTTCTCAAAAACGAATTTTACATCCATTTTTCTTTTTTTATCGGTAATCGTCCACAATCAAGGGGCAAAAATCACCTTCAAAGTTAAAAGTAGTAAGCATGTTCGAGATATTGATGGATTTTTAGATTTTTCAACGTCAAATTGGTAAGCGTCACTCGCGAAAAATACGCACGTTCGGTAATGTGTTATAAATATAAAGATGACCTTAAAAATCTCCTCTATGCCTCCATTGTTGCAAAAAGCGTTTACATCACATTATGTTTTGTTCTATATTGTCCTAGTTTGATATACAACAACATTTATTTAATTAAAAGAATTATTTTATTATAGGTCAACAACAAGCGTACTTTTATTTCCTTCGATGTCGCAAAAATATTAATTTCAAATTGCAATATTCTTCCATAGCAACATTCAATTATAAATTTTATCGAAATGAAAAGAAATTTTAGCGAAATCATGATTTCGTGATAATAAGTTGTATGAAAACATTCGCTAGCAAGTGTCACAAGAGCAAACCCCATGAATTTTAATATCATGTGAAAACGTATCTTTGAAAACAAGATTTCAAAAACTAAGTGCTTGCAAAATCGACTATTTCATATACAACAACTTGATAAAAAAAAAAGAAAATTATTTTCAAAGTGTCTAAAAGTGTATATATACTTATTTCACCACCCGAGCCAAAAAAATTCCTGAAATTTTACGATCTTATCAACATCTCTTAAGGAGAATTCATCTCGAACAACGTATACTAAAAGAACATTGAAAATTGATTTACACAAGTTCAAAAATTGCATGTAATTGCATCACCGGGCTAAGGTGCGCCGTATTAAAAGAAATAAATCACAGATGAACGTACAAAATATATTTTTACGTGTGTCCAATTTAATTCGCGATAACAGATCTACCGTAGCTGAGTCGGTACGCATTGATCCCGTTTCCAATTTACCGACATCTTGTACGCACGCCCGTTTCCTCTGCGATAATGTAACATAAATTCTATCTGACCTAAAGATCCATTGAGATTTCATTTACCATTCCCCAGTCCAATCATCGAAGCTCGGCTATGTTTACAAATGGCAGAAACGAGTTAGGGTTACTGCCGGAGTTGAAATTCGCGAGAGTGAGAGAACAGACAGCGGCGTTTATCGCGAAGATCGGAGTCGAATCGATAGAAATCGGAGTCGAGATCGTTCCAGGAATCGTTAAAGGCCAAGGCAGCAGCATACAATCAGTCGGGCAACCGCACAATGATACGGGTAAATCCAAGCTTATAAATCAAACGACGAAGAGAGGCAGATCTCGTAACGCAGCCACGTACAGTAGCTCTTCGCGTGAAAGCCTTCTTGTCGAGAAGCCTCTTGCACACTATTGCGAAAACTGACCCCTCAAAATCGCATGTATTCATCAGTTACCTTGCTACGCTTGTCTTATTCAACTTCTTTTTTTTCCAATGCCATGGAAAGTTTGTAGTCATTAATTGTAAGAAAGTAAATAAATATTACTTTACAACATATTTCTCCTTGTGACTTTTGTACATGCGAACTGCTTTATTGTTTCGTGATACGATAACGATCTAGTTATATCGTTTTCAGTTGACAGAATAATTATGTTTAATTGGTTTTTGAACATAGGTGTTCACTATTTATTTTTGATTATGGATAAGTTGAAGAAGGTTCTCTCTGATTTGTAAGTAGCAATGGGTGTTGTTAAAAAATATTATAATATAATAGTTCAATTTGGAAAGACATCTAATAATTTATTTTTATCAATTAGTTTTAACATTTTAACAAATATCGGGAAATTGTTTACATTTTGATTAGTTTTAGTTCTTTTTTTGTACTTAAGGTATTTGTTAAATTGAATACATTCGCCTTCTAATTTTATGTAATTTTGATAATCGTTTATTAATTCGTTTGACTAGCATTTTCGAGGCTTTATAGCGTTCCAAGGCAGAATGCTTATAGTGTCATTAGCGTCAAGATAAATTCGCCCCTAGTATGTTGCAATAAGTTTTTAAAATAGTATTTTATTTAATGGAGCTTTATTTCGAAATATCTTATTTATTTTACTTTATGTTCAGTTTGTTCGTAATATTGAAATATTATTATTAAATGTAATAATTTATTCGTAAACGATTTCCGCTGTACAATGACGATTTGATTAGTGAAATATCAATCGATATTAATCAGTCTGTTCATTTCATACTTTTTTATATACTGATATATATTTCAAGTCTTAGAAATTTATCTTTCTCTCTTTTTTCTTATCGAAAGTAACTGTCAAGGCCGCGTTTACCATTAAGCAAAATAAGCACGTGCGAAAAGAGGAGCCTGCATAGAAGTGTTTGTAATTACTGCTTAAAATAATTAAAATCTGTTTGCGTTGACTTTTAAATTTTGATTAAAAGAGATATAAAAATAATGATACTTTTATTGCAACGTTAACATCATTTTTAGACGATATCGTTTGACGATACATTAATAGCAAGGGGAAGCGATTTTCTCGGATCTAATTTTTCAGAGTACCAAGGAATTTTAATTGATCTTAACGAAAACTGTTTCGAAAACGAATTTCTACAGCAATACGTTCATTTATGACATCGACATTTTGTAATGATATAAATATACATTGTGTTTTATACAAGATTTTGTATTTACATATCGATTCGTTGATTCGTTTCAATGTACAACGTGATACACGGTTTTGTTAAAATATTTCGACGTAGAACAAGTATTACAATATGGAAAACCATCTCAGAGATGTTATACGAGCCAAAAGTAGATCAACTGAATATAAATATAAGTGTAACATATAGAAATAATACGAAGTAACTCTTTTGCACATATTTACAACAGATGTCCTCTAATTTTTACAAATATTACCTCAATCGCTTAAAATTTCATAAACTTGATATTCGTATCTTACTGTAGTTACATTACCTGGAACAATCAAGCGTCATACATACATTTTTGTTGTTTAAAGTTTCAGTAATAGTTCGAATATTTTCGTGAGTAACTGCACGTGTCGTTATAGATGTACTAATCATTTTTTATCTTTATCAACAGCATGTGCGAGAGAGAGAGAGAGAGAGAGAGAGAGAGAGAGAGAGAGAAAGAGATTTGCAAAGCTATACTATGATTAGAGTTTCACGCATTAAAATCTATAAATCGAATCTTTATGAAAGAATTCCTGAACTAATTGCATTTCATTGTTTTAATAGTTATCTCTAACGTTTTTAAAGACAGGAAATAGTTAATAAATAATGGTTTTTGTTCAGTTTCGATCTTTGAAATTTACAATATTTTCTTTAATTTACTTTTACCTTAATATTTTTTTACGTAGTTGTATAGTGGTTAAAATATTAACATTTACAATTTTGTAATAACTCTGTGGATCAATTAATGAGCATGGTCTCTATGTACTCGTGTATTATGGGAAATCACTTTCTCATTTTGTTGGATTTTTAGTGCTTGGCGTCACGTTCACAACTTTCACATGTGGCGTTAATTTCAAGTGATAAATTTATATTACGTAAGGTTTCGTAATCCTGATTATCACGAAGTTTCGTACTATTAGTTAATTTTACATAGAAATTTTCGAATAAAAAGTGTTGACTTACTATTTGTACGTATATAAATAACAAATTTTTAATATATTATTCTTCGAATAATTACTTGTCTAATATTAGCTATTTTACACACAAAGTTCGTGTCAATAATATTCATTCAAAGATAAAATATGTAACAATAAATAAGTAGATATCGTAAACAATAATATTAAAGCTTTCGTAAATAAAATTATTTTATTGTTTTACTCTGAAGGAATAATCTTTTAGAAAATTAACTTTATTATTATTCAAATTCGATATTTTCAATTTGATCTAATCATAGTAATCAATTTTGTAGAATCCCGTTAATTACGACATTAAACGAAGTTTCTTACGCAGCAATTTAATCACATTTTTAAAATATTTTATATTTTCATTCATCCATAATAAAAATTAGAAAATTCACAATAAAAATAAGTGTTTTATTACGATTGAAGTGAATCTCTGGAATTATTAATTGAATTTAATCAGCAGTTTTTATTAAAATTACAATTAGTTAAATACGATTAATTTTGCCAGAAAATAAATATCTATTTCCAATTATCAAAACCTGCCTTTACACTGATAAATTGACAAATTCAGTAACATTTATAATATTTATTTCTTCAGGAATTAATCAAATTAGTTTCATAACATTCCAATTGAATATTTTTTAAATATTTAGTTTGATAACGCAAACCTAAATGAATACATACATTTTCTTTCCTTCTTTTTTATTTCTCCTTCTGTTATTAGTGAGAACAGTACTTAATGTTAACAAATATTATTACACTGTACTTATTATGTTTGATACTATACAGAAACATGATAACGAATTACTGCCTTTTTTTAGAAAGTGTTAATATTCTAAATAATAATGATTTTGTAAAGAAAAATTCTATACTCATTAATGAGGAATGTATTATATATACTACACTAATTTATAAAATTAAATACTAACGTGTAACGTTAGATATTCAGTTACTTCACTTGCGACAATTAATTGTATCCTTATGAGAAAGCATTTTCTTGTTTCAGCCTTAACTTTATCAAAAGTTTGAGATTGCAGTAACGCTCAAACTAATATTAACACTCGTACAACTATCTTCACTTTGATAAAACAGTGCAAGGTCGAGGAAATTTTCCGTAAACTTTTCGAAGTAAAATATTATAATATATTTCATTCAAACAATTCTATTACGCAATGTCACCAAATATAAAAAAATTCATTTCTTAGTAATAGTACAGATTAATACAGCTAGAAAGTAGTAGAGTGACTTAAAAATAAGTATTCTGAATATTTTTCAATGAAACATGTTACTGTTTTTGATAATAATACTTCACCTTTACTTGTCAAAACATTTATCATAGAAAAGAGGACTAGAAAACTACTAGTTCATAAAAAAAGTCATTTTATCACTATCATTATTTGCTTGGCTTACTTTGAAATTCCTTAATGCTACAAAGAAAGATACTTGGATGTATTTATACAGGGTGTTCCATTGACACAAGCTCTACTTTTAATATGGCTAAAGATGGAAAAAAAATGCCATAGGACAAAATTGAATAGTGTCGAGTAATACATATCTTGGAATTAACTTTATGCAATTTCGTGAACCAGTGCATCAAAGAAATGCAATTGTATTTGCTCTTTTTTCAAGGAATTATGTAGTTTTTAATACATCAGTCGATGTGATTTTTCACTTTCTATAAAAAAATATCAAGGTACTTGTGCCTTAAAACTATTAGTTCAAAAGTTATTGTAATGTAAAGTTTGCTACATTGTTTCATTATTTTAGTGCATTAGCAGACATAATTGCATGTCTGCGTTACAACAAATGTTCGAATGATCCTTGGTTGCACTCTAAACACTTTTAATCTTTTATTTATGTCACTTAATACATGAGTTATGACTCTGTAATTTTGAGTTATTTCTAACAAAACACATTATTGTATGTTCGAGAATTTAGTTTATCATTTAAATATACCCGTAAAAAAGAAATGCATTAAAAAGCTGATGGAAGAAATGTAATTAAGGAAATTTCAAACTGCGATAACTTTTGAACTAATAGTTTTAAAGCACAAATGTAGTAGTACTTCTTTGCAGAGATGAAAAACTACATCGACTAGTGTATCCAAAAATATGGAACTCTATAAAAAAAAAAGAAAGTGCAATCGCATTTTTCTGATGTACTGATACTTAAAAGTACATTTTAATCCCAGAATTGTAATATGTTACTTCACACCATTTAATTTTCTCCTATGACATTTTTTTTTTACTTCTAACCATTCTAAAGACATAACTTGTCTTTTGTCAGTTGTATGGGATACCTGTATAGTAATATAAATGTTCAGAAAGCAGAAGATATAAACTTATCGTGTTAAATGAAGAAAAGAATATTCACAGAGTAAAAGAATGTATTGTATTCCTCGTAGTGTATTATTTATTGTAGTTAGCAAAGAGTTGTTTGTTTAACATTTGGAAAATCTGTAAAAAATTTGAAAAAAAGAGATTGAATTTCGGAAGATAGGTATATGATACACTAAGTAACATTTTGAATACTTAAATCGTTACACGCAAAAATGTAGCCTTGAACAAGCAAAGAATATCTTTTCCTAATCTCTCTACGAGATAAATCTAAATACATATATTTGTCGCTCGTATAAATATTTGAGAGCAAAGTTAATCTACTTAAAGGGAGGGTATCTTCCTCACAGTTGATGGAAACGCCTAGAATATTTCGTAGTTACCTTTATATTTCATTTTGTTATGACGAAAGTTGAAAGTTAGGTATTTGAAGAAATAAAATAGGTTCTACTGTAATTGAAGAAAAAAATACTAAAGAAAAGTAGCTTGAATAAAAATAAAATTGCATTTCCAAGGAATTGCCATTAAATTGCTAAGAAATATAAAATTACATTATAATACTAGATATTACATGCAAGCCTACTACACGTAAGTGATGCATAAGGATGATTTCCGTAATTAAAAAAATATATTTAGCGTATTTAGGTGGAAGAAGAAATAGTGATGATAATTTGAAAAAAATATTCAGTAATTCTTTGAAACTTTCATTTTTAATTGCAACTTGAGAAAACAGAAATTATTAATAAAAACTTGTTAAAAAAAAAAAAAAATTCTGAATGAAATATTGCTTTATCGCAACATTAGGATTTAATGGGTTAAGCTATTTAGTTATGGTACTAGCTATAAACAAACGCTAAAGAATTCGAATAAATCTGTCGAATACCTAAGTCACAATCGAAATACTTAATACAATTGTAAAGTGATAAAATACTATGTCAAAGAAGAAAGATAATAAAATCGAAAAGGTGCGTGAGCGACACAATACAGGTCTCATAATCGTGTTCTCACTGTGTGAAGCCATATATGTATACCGAATAAACAGAAGCAAAACTATCCCGACGAGTGACTTTCACCCGATTGACTTTTCCTTTCTCTATACCATACTCGCCTCTGTAATTCAACGTATCAGTCTACCGTCTCTGTATTCCGAATCATTTGGAACTCGTTCACTTCCGGTCCCAATGGTGTTCACCTCAGATAATTTCAGTAAAAACGCGACATTCAAGAAATTTAAACGAAATATCGATGGAATTGTTCACCTCGAATCAATTATAGTAGAGAAAGACAAGAGATCGTGAAAAACAACTTTAAAATTATAATATATTTCAATTCGTGTTTTTATTATATGAAAGAACTAACGTTAGAGGTAACACAAGTTAACGAAGTATTTATCTTCAGTGAAAAAGATATGAGATCAAGTAATCGCATATTATATCACTATAATAACAGTATCGTAGTATTTTTTCCTTTTTTTCCTTTTTGGTAGATACCAAAGTGAAACCTTATGATATTAATGTCATTGTAGCCATTTTTCAAGTAGATATATTTGTATTGGCGAAGTCGTTAATCACTAGTTAGAATTCAGAGAGTAACGACAATAATAAATAATACAATTAGCGAAAAATATATAATTTTGTAATAATATATTGAATTTATGATACCTTCATGGAAAGAAAAATTGAAGTCTACTTTATTTTTATGTTATACAGAAAAAGGATCACATAGAAGTATCAAAAGAATAAACATCGTAAAATTTTTCAACAGACTGAAAACAGTTTTTCTTGTAATAGACGAAGTTATTCTTTGTTGAAAGAATATAAACTGTGCAAAAATAACGAAGCTTCAAGCTTATTCAAATCACTTAAGGAAAATTCCTCGTGCAAACTGTTCCTAACTGACAAATTGACTAGTCACGTTTGAATAAATTCATTCGTTTATATCGCACGATATACTGCAATTCAGGGCATATTGCAAAATTCTGTTTGGAATTTCAGACTCAACGAAGGAATAAAAGATTTACAATGTTCCCGGTGTTGTCTGTTCACTGCTATACAAATGTAGAATATGTTAAATTGTTTAATAATTAGTATCGTATTTTACGTTAAACGTACCAATTATGGTTTTTGCCCTTGGTGACGAAACCGATTTCAACTCAATCGAATCAACCATTGACGTCAACACACACGTTGATATACGAACTGTATGCATGCAGTACATTCCTGTATTATCATAGGGAACGTATTCGTGCGTTCGTTCAAATTCTTCGGCTCGTTTCGTGGAAACTTATCTAAATCATGCTTTACGTCAAAACTCTGAATTTCATGCTTCTTTCGATTCAACTATCCCGTATTGTTTTCCGACGAACCCATTAAATCATACGAGATTCAACGAGAAGTTCACGATTATCACAGTAACGAGAAATTTCAGTTTAAGAATAGTGTAAAATTTTCTTATGTCACAAATTAAGATATTCTTAAAAAGTTATTCATTAATTTCAATTCTACTCGTGCAACGTTTACCAACCGTAACCAGCTACTAGCGCGAATACTCCATACATAGAGCTAAAAATAAACTTCAACGAATAGCAACAGAAAGAGGAAAAAAACGAGTTGGCTAAATATTTATATTTATAAACGATCGTGTCTGATTTTTTACACGCGAACATTTCAGTACGGAAGTTCCTTAGTTATTTGAAGCATTTTAATAATAACCAGTATCACGAAAATAAACAAGAATGGCGAATAGAACTTTTATCATTTCTTTAATTTATATTTAAACGTTAGACTGCGTATCTTTATGCAACTGCAGGAAATTTAAAGATACAAAATTGTACATAATACACGTAATATGAAAATATATATATGATACTCCTAAATGCTAGAGCTTTTTACTTTCTTCTACTTCTATTTTTTTGCTATATTTTCGAAAATGTAAATTTGCATAAAACATTCCCCACAGTTTTCTAATTGTATCGAATCAATTAAGTCTATAGAAAGTTTTCTAAAATATTTCTTATTAAACATTCGAAACAACTGAACAAGTGAAATAACTTATCAAATTACTATATCTATAGCAAAATAAAAACATTATATACACATAAGTAAAGAAATAAAACGGATTTCGTAATTAGGACAGATAAGTTGGCGGAAATATATTAAACTGTAGTATACATAGATTAACAGTATTATTTATTACAAATATAAATAGAGAAAAATATTTTATGTCAGAGATACTAACTAGTTAAATAAGAATTTATGTAAAATATTTATATGTCAAATACGAAATTATATAAAACTTTCTTGTAATAATCATTCTAATTGACACAGTATTTCCTATTTTAATGTAAAAATATCAGTGAAATATTAGGTTTACCGGGCTTTTCACTACTGTTGAAATGCCTCCCGTTTTCCACAACCGTCACAGATCTCTACCATCTTTCGTGGAACTTTCCACAGATATCGTTCACAGTAATGACATTTATCATTGCAGGTCTATCTCTACGAGATGTTAAGCTCCGTTTACAATGACATACACATATCACATTATACGATAAATCGTCCAGCAAGACTAACTATAATATAACCGTGAAGTAATAGTATTTCGTTGAATTAGATGAAGCAATAAAAACAGATATATTTAAATTTAGATAAGTTCAGTTAAATTTAGTCAAATTATTTATTTAACTAATTTCGGAGAATTTGTCAATATTAAATTTTCTGCAGTATTTAGAAATCTCACTAAATACCATCGTTGTTTGTTAAGACAAAATAAGTTCGATAAAATGGATTATAGTCAACACTAATTCTTTGTAATTATTCGAGAAAAAATCCAGCAAGACTAACTATAATATAACCGTGAAGTAATAGTAATTCTTTGAATTAGATGAAGCAATAAAAACAGATATGTTTAAATTTAGATAAGTTCAGTTAAATTTAGTCAAACTATTTATTTAACTAATTTCGGAGAATTTGTCAATATTAAATTTTCTGCAGTATTTAAAAATCTCGCTGAATACCATCGTTGTTTGTTAAAACAAAATAAGTTCGATAAAATGAATTATAGTCAACACTAATTCTTTGTAATTATTCGAGAAAAAATTTGCAACTTTTACAATTACCATTATACTCTACCACCTTAATTTCGTTATTTAAAAAAGAAAAGCATTTTATATTAACTCGAGCTTGTATGAAAATTTACAAAAATGTCAAAAATTTTCAATTTTACAGAATTCAACTTTCAATTTACATTTAATTTTACAAAATTTTACAATACTAGTTGTTAGTGCAAAATAACTGAAAAATCATTGTATAATAATACATAGATATTAAAATGAAATTTCTAAGTTTGATAAATGAATAAACATGCTCTTTGTGAAAACTTATGTGCGACTAATGTATGTAAGGGCAATTTAAATAATCTAAAAATAAGATTAACGAAAAGAAATTGAAGAAAGAAAAAAAATGGCTATAAAGGAACTTATTAATATGCGATAATGATCGTACATATGATGCCATAGAAGACTTATGTAATATACATATGTATGTATGCTCGTCTATATGTGTATTGCATTGGTGGGAAAGTAATGTCGGTTTTACGGATGTAAATGTAAATCAATTTGCTACAGTTTTATCATTTTCTTTAATCTATTAGATATTGTCTATTATTCTGTACAATTTTATTCTCACGTTCTGGAAGCTTCTTAATGCCATTTTTGTATGCGTTGTTCGACTTTGTCTGATGAGTTCATGTTAGCGCGGTCAAAAACCGACATTACCTTCCGACCGATCTAATAATATGTTAAATAACAGTCATTTACGTAAAAAGTCTATATCTAATTACAGTAAATTCACATTATACATATGCAAGAACGGCAATGTGAAATCTTCTATTTTTATACAAAACAATATTCAATTTTACAACGAAATACGAAGAAGACTAAATATTAAGGACGACCTCGCCGAAACAATCACTTCACCATCCTACTAGAACACACTGATCACTTTCTGCAAGACTATCGGAATTTTCGATAAAGTATAACAACTCTGCAGCTTTCTATGTATCAATCCACAATGAATATTTAATTAAGTAGACAGTTGCTAATAATCTCTGATATTGATATGACTCTAAAAAAAAAAAATCAATTTTCTAACTTTATTGTCTTTCATTGTAATAATGGCAGTAGTGTTTAAAAATGTACTTTACGAACAATAAATCACTCGAATTGTTCACAATATAAATAATGAAAATAAAGGATCAGTAATTGTACCAATTTTTATTATTGCAATGATCTGTATTGTAGTGATTGTAAAATATTAGGTGTAGAAATGAATTCTTTCTGATATTTCAGTACAATCGATGTTTTCTTTAAAAAGAATGGAAATGATTTCCATTATTGTTGATGATCTCTCACTATTTTTCTACCAAGTTGTGAATACCATTGTGAATATTTAAATTTGAATGGTTGTACTAATTATGTGAATATAGTCGGGAACAATTTATTCCTACACTTAATAAATTTTCCCTTTGATGCAATAAATTACATTGAATAAAAATCTATCTCTTTTCTTTCAGTATTCTAATTATTATAGATTTTTCATTTTTTTTTTTTTATTTGTTGAGTTAGAAATTAAAACGTGATATTATCATTGTACATATTCATGTTTTTCATACTGATTGATCAAAGTTAATCGTAGATATAATATATGTATTAAATAAATTTTTGAGACATATTATTAATAAGAACGGAACGATATTCGAATAAAAAACAAAAATGTTTTAAAATACGTTAACCAAAAGAACTGAAAATATTTATCCGTTATGAAGAATTACACCATAAGATTAAGAGATAAGAGTGCCGATAAGATGAAATAAGATGAGATAAAACAATATTTCTTAAGAAGAATCTTATGAAAGGTTTACTTAAAAATATAATTTACAAAGAAGATTATATGAGGTGTTCGTTTTGAAATTTTCGAAAGCTTAGAATTCCTTGCAAATAAACTATCAAAGTACGGTTTCATAAGCGAAGGAAACACGAATATTGTAACATGTAGAACTTTTCTTCATTAATTTAAAGTAGCTCAAACGATTCCAAAGAAGTTCAATTCATTTAATTAAAGCAATGCGGGCAAACGGTTGATGCTGATAGAATAAAGTTAATAAAGTACAATAGCATCAACAATAATAAACAGTGACAAATGTAACATGTATACAGTTACTCTCAAAAATATTTGGACACTATATAATCTTGCATTTCTAGTGATACATTTCGATTAATTATAAAAATCTTGTGTTGATACTTTTCAATTACGAAACGTCATTTGTTGTACTTCACAATTAGGTATTGTTAATTTAATCCATTTTTGCATATAACATTCTAACACAAATGAATCAAAATCATGTCTAATTACTATGTAACACAAATATTTATACACTTAGCAAAAATGAATGTCTTGAATATTCGTAATATAATGTTCGTATTTTGAATACTCGTAGTTTCTTAAATATCATGGATATTTTTGTCTATGCCATGGTTAATGGTTGTTTCTTTATTATTAATACCAAAATACTACCATACAGTGGATGATCCAATTGTTATGATCACTGTAAAATGATGTATCACTTATTTAAAGCTTGAACAAGAATAGAACTGAAAATACACTTAAAGTAAAATCTTTTTTTTTATTATGAAAAATATTGTTATATTTTTAACGGAGTATAATAAAGATTTTGAAACTTCTGCAAATTATTAAAAAATTGTTAAATTATATATACTAATATTTCATCGTTCCACATTTTGCATCTATAATTCCTTGAACACTTCTCTATCTTTTCTATAGTCTTTTTTTATTGCTACGTCACCAAATTGATACAAATTTCTCAATTATTTGCTATTTATTAATATATCACTTCTGATTCCATTGGTAGCTTTAATAATTCCTATAGATTTCCTACTGAATTCATATTTAGCAAGTTGCCAGGATAAAACTTGAATTTTCTTTCTGTCAAAATATAATCAAATTGTCTATCTATATGTTACAAGCAAAGAAGGAAATAATTTACTATTATCTAAGTCATAATACCACCAAAAGCAAAATCTCTAATATATTCATCTATCCACGATAGTTTGATCACACACTGCACATTTACTTTAATAGAGTGCCATTTGAAACAATCGAAACATAATATGTACACTTACAACAAAATAAAATATTCTCAAATAGTGCTAACAAAGAGCAGCAGTGCACAAAAGAAGGATAATATCAATTGACACTATAAATTCGCAACACGATGAAAGCTTTCGTGAAATAAAACAAAAAAAATAATAATTTCGTCTCGAAAGAAGCGACTGGGAAGAAAATAAACTGTGACTGACGCAGCTTGCCGGCAGCTCGTGTTAATTATTAATACAAAGCATTTAAGTTGAATGTTATGGCGGCCTATTTTAATCCAGGAGGTCTGTTTTCAGCGTTGCTTTTCGGCCACTTCCGGTCCTGAATTAGAAGCGCTAATAAACGGGAGCCTCCATAGTAGAGGCTTCGTTGTTTGACCAAGTGCATGCCAGGCTCCCTGTGCGGCCATACGTCTCCTTCCAAATACTGGGAACAACGCCATGAAAAAGTCGATAATTCGACGTATCGCGGCATCGAATGTCTTATAACGTAGAAGATGAGAATACCGGTTAAAGGAAATTGAAACGTATTCGAGAAATCAAACCGTACTTGCAAACACGGAAATTAAGAAGTTTGCCAGAGTTTGCCGCTTTTCATTTATTACGCTTCTCTCAGATGTTGAGGATAAATACACGTAGACAATAAGTGACTATTGTTGGGACGATTTGCGCCGCTTATCATTAAACGTGTGTGTGTTTAATGAAAGATATCTGAAGATTGTGTAATCAACGAAGAGGTTTCAAGTTTTTGTAAGAAAACAACTTGAAAAATTGATGCTTCTTTTACTAGTTAATTTCATACGTATGATTTAGGTGATTTTCGATTATGATTATTAAGTTTCAAACACATTCTCATGAATTACAAATATATTTAATAATAAGTTTTATCTATACCTATACTCAATCCTAACATTTTTCATTTTTGACAAATACTTATTCAAATTTTTTTTTTATCTCACCGTTGATATTCTGACTGTGTAGAAGTAGCCTAATCGTTTGATTAATAATCATTGTTATATAGAAATAGTGTAATTTGGATCCTCGTAATATTGTAAATATTACATCTAATATCTATCAACCACCCAAATATTTAATAACTATACTCCGAAAGTATCATTTCGACGAAGGAATTAAAAACCTCGTTATTATGACGTATATGATTTATTGAAATAATATTTATCACGTACTGAAGCATATGAAAAAAAATTTGTCCTTTTTATTGCTTCACTCATTTCTTTACAACCATGCTTCCTTTCTACGCAGTACTTTCAATTCTTCAAACTCACATTAGTTTCTTGTGTTTCCATTTTTTCATTTTACATACTTCCTCTAACATTCTTACCTTTGACATTATATCCAATCTATCATTGAAAGTAATGTAACAGATGTTATGTTACTTATTATTAATATATACATCTAATTATTATTATAACGACTGATTGTTTAAAAACTGTTATAATATATTATTAACGTAGCTATACCATTTTTATGGAATATTAATGAAACTTATCAGTGAAATTCATAAATAAAGATACATATGATATACATATTTGATTAATAATTTGTACAGAAAATCGAAATAATCTAATTCAGATTCTATTATAGGAAAGTGAAATTTCTTTGAAGATATATTAAAAATATTGTTAATTTGAATGTATTCAAAATAAATCTAAATCTTCGCTTTTGCATTTTATCATATTATTATAAATTCTTGTTACAACCTAGCTTTGCAAAGTTTATAGCATTCAGTATAAAACACAGTTTAGTTCAGTACCCATTTTCTTGGATAATGTAGGATTATAATTTTTTTGAAGCGTTCATCATTGAAACCAGACGTCCTCCGTACATATCTAAATCTTTCACTTCTTTTTTCAACTCGAGCACACGTAGTATAAATTAAATCACGTCCTATCTCTACTTTTCTGATAAAAGAGTATCGTGTTTTTAAGGGAAACGATTGGACGTTATCTCGACTCTTTTACAATATGTCAAAACATTTTACGTCACTATACATTTTTATTCGTTATCGAGTTTATAAAACATCGAGAATATATGCTTCCTATATTTATGTATACATACCGCGTCAGTAATGAATAACTAAAAGGCTAACGTTGAACAGAACTTTAATGGTAACAAACTTCAACAACCATAGTTTCCATTAAATTCGTGTTATTAAAATAATGTCTCTGTGTTTTTAAAAATATTATCATTAATCGTAGCAGTTAATTAACGCGGGAACAAAGAAACTGTTATATATAATACCGTAAAGAGATGGATGCAGTAAAATTGTTTTTGCAAAGCGTAACTTTAATCGTTGCATTGTTTAAAAAAACTCTTAACAGACTTAATTTCAATTGAAAAACTTCTTCTTTATTTATAACTCTCAATAATCATTCTAAATTTATTTCTTGTACTTAATTATCTTCTTCTTTCTCAAATAATTGTGCATAATACACAACACATATAAAAATAAGCGTTTTAAACAAAAATAAATGTATGTATTTGTACAATAACAGTTTTCTCGTAGAATTACGATAATTTTATTTGCAGTATATTAAGTGTAGAAATAAATTCTTTCGAAAATAGATCAGTCATCGAAATAATTTCTATTATTGTCGATAATATTTTACCATTTTTCTGTCAGCTCGCGAATACCATCCCGAATATTCCGATTTGACTGGCTAGACTAATTATGTGACTTCACTCGGAAAGAATTAACCTAATATTTCAACACCTAATGTATTATAAATGGAAAGAAACGAATGTATTCAAAATGAACTCACAAAAGTGTTTTCAATAGTTTCGTAAACTCTATTAAAAAGCGTTATGCTTTTCTATTTGAAATATATTACTAAATCTTAAATGATATTTTCACAGTATTTAACGATATATTTCCAGTTGTTACTTACAAATACGCTCATTTCAGACACATTTCCACGATACTTAGCAATACATGTTCAATATTTTCTTGAACTCTGAGAGATAGGAAAATTTGATTCTACAACTGTTTCATCAAAAATTCTACTTTATTGTGCAATACTATGCAGTATTTTGAATTTTTCTAAACCGTCGTCGATTCAAATCCCTGTTTCGTTTCAAAGTCTTACAATTACTGTCTCGTTTAATCGTTTCTGAGTCTTGTTAGAATTAACTGTCTATATCTCCTGTTGATTTCCGATTCGTCAGCAAAGCGCACGTGCACATATGGCTACAATAAAAAGGGAACACTTGATAGAAAGCTCCGGTAAAACGACATTGACCTAAACTCGCGACGCTAATCATGTCGTTTTATTTAATGATGCACGGCGAAATGACAATCCCCTTTAACATAAATCGTTCTTCGGGGCTTTATAATTTTATCAGATGATTTTATCGGTGTCGCTTGCAGCACCACGAGCGCATGTTTACGCATACCCGCACCTTCCAGCGCGAGGATTTTACATCCGCGTTTGCGCCTCCGTCGTGACACTATTATACTATTCTATGTTGTAGTGTCTGTTACGAGATGCAAGGGTGGATTAAAGGTCTCGTGGGATAATAACAGCAATAAGCATTTATTCCACGATGAAATCATATCTTTTTGTATAATTGGAAATCTCTGTGATACGTACGTGTTCGAAGAACAGTTATAACACGAAACTTCAAACTTATTCGAAATTAATCTTGCCTTTACATTGAATCTTTCTATAATTAAAAGTATACTTGGTCTTCAGATTTAGTTTCTTCGTTATTGTTTCATATAATCTTGTCCTTAAAATTTGGTAAAATTGACTCGTACAATTATGAAACACAAATTATGTATTTTATTTGAAGTTCGATAGCACGTGCCTCTATTTCGAAACATTGTGTAATACGAGAATTTTGTCGACTAAATCAAAAGCAGTACAGAAATTCCAGCTCTTAAGGGTCAATTATCTATCTTCATTTTGCTAAAGCTTCCAATATTCTCGATATAAAATTATTTAGACTGTAATAGTCACGTAGAAAGAAAGAACAATTAAATCAGATAGAAGTTAAGAAAAATTAAGCCATTTTTTACTTATAATTATTCCATCTGTGAAAGTTTCGAACGATTTGTTATATTTTTCAGAAATAAATGAAAAAATTCTGAATCGTACTAAAAGGCTAGATTATAAGTATTAGGCTTCACTTATTTAATTATTAAATAAGTTTCCTAATATTACCATCCAGTTGTAAACAAAAGTAACAAATTATGTATGTAGGTATCACACGTCCACGTTACAAATTGGAAAGTGAGAGAGTAATAATGACAATAGACAAAACTTACTTGATATTCATTTCACGCCTTAACTGTTGCATGAAATTTATTATCAGTTGTCGATTGACTATGTAGAGAACTGTGAATAATCAATAGTTGTGTCATGGTGGCATTTATTTGTATTCTCTACTGAGCCTTTAAACAAACGCAATTTATAAGATAATTTTAAATCAGTTATTAAAATCAAAGGAGCATAACATCAAGTTGAAACTGAAAAAATGTATAAAACATTAGGAAACAAATATGAAGAAAAAGGAAATATCAATGAACTTTCATGAAATTGTATACAATTCAATAATACGTAGATAATTCTGTTTTTATAGAAGAAGAAGATGGAAGACAAGTCACGTGGCAGTATACTGATTCTACTTTTGTGTCATAACCTAAAAATAAATTCAACAATATAACGTAAAGCTATTTTCATAAATATTTTGCAGCAAAAAGACATATTAAATGTACGTCATAGCTCGATTTGATAATACTGATAGAACAGACAATTAATAAACTGCAAATTGCATTAGCTGTATATGCATTTCAGCTGTAGAGTGGCAATAGATATAACTTTCCATCTTATCAATTAATCTTTTTTCAAATATTTCTAAAAATTTTAAAAAGAAATCAGAATTAAAGTTATACAATTAATTATCCTACCGCTAGTAGTAACTAAAAGCCGATTGATTGCATGCTGGTAAGTTCAGGGTCAAATCATAATATAATCATTTTATCAGTGAGAAAATATATTATAAAATAAGAGCGAGAGAAGAAAGAAGAAAGAAGCATACGAGCGTTGAATCAATTCAAACATGGCATCGTACACATTTGGCGTGCCAGGCTTCAACTGAAAACCCCATATGGAATCCTTGAGAAAGGTTAGGTCCTTTATGACGGTGACTGTTGAATGTTATGGTTGGTGGTGCATGCCGGGATCGACGGTCTTGCTGGTGTCCACTCACACATTTCTGATCATAAACGACGAAAAAAAGACTGTAGAATAAGATCGGTAAAGAGACCTTGTTCTTACACACTATTCGACCAATCGTTCTCTTCTCAACTTCTTTTTTCTCATATTTCTCCTGCAGTTTCCTCGTCCAGCTAGATTATATCTAAAAGCAGCTATTTAAACCAATTTCTAACTTTCATTCTATGATATATTAGCAAACGACCTTCTCAGCAGATTGTCCCTGCTTGTTCCTGTTCACATGCGAACCACACTTCTCGATACTTTAGCGGTTACTTCCTTTTCAAGTATTTGCTTATGTTAATTAGAACATATGGTGTATCAGAAACTATTCTTCTAGAAAATATACGAGTTTGTCTGTTCGTTTAATATTGTTTGATCATTTAGTATTCGTTTATATAGAGCATCTAGAAATACGGAAATTAGAAATTAGAGATTTCTAACAACTGTCCATTCCTTATAACATATATATATATATATATATATATATGTTATATATGAAAAGATATATATAAAATATTAAATAAATAAATAAATATACATATTTATTATTATATGTGATAAATATATTTATTTATTTATTTAATAGAGAATAACCCATACTAAACAAATGGTTACTGGGTTCATTTTCCTATTTATATTTGCAATAATCTTTCTAAGTGCGTTGATTAATTTTCAGGATCTTACACTACACATACGCAATAATCATATTAAATTATTTATTCCATTGCCACGTTTGTTCAATTGTAAAAGCTTATATTTTTCCTCTTTTCGCATATAAATATTATACATATAATTTGCCTGTGAAGAAATGAAATAAATATGTACTTCGTTTAGATTTGCAGTACTTCATTTCCTAACGTATGTATCTATAAATGGGGCAGAGAAAAGTAATGAAAAATGTTTCAAGTATCGGACAATATTTAACATTTTGGATTCGAAGTATATTTAGAAGACAGCAGACCTTTTCACATTACCTTTCACCTCGTTGTTTGCAGCAGTGAAATTGGAAAATTTTCAAGGTGGCGCAAAGTGTAGTTCAGGTTACGCCACTACTCGCCAGGCATTGGATTACAATAAAATTATTCCCGGCGACTGTATCGGCATGGCGACACTTTTGAAAGCACCTCTTCAGTCGAGGGTCAGAGAATCATCAGTCGAACTTTCGCTGCTTAAAAAGTCAAATACGTATACATCGAATTTGGAGTAGAAAGAAAAGACACCGACAAGTTTATACAATGCCATGCACCTCGTCAAATTTGGGTTATCCCGTCGAGACCTACATACGTATAGGGGAATGTGGAATAAAGTGAAACATCCTCGCGACATGTTCACCATGATACTCCATGTCCACGAAAAACGAGAAAAACATTCTGCATTGATGTTTTGGTTGATGAATAAATGTACAAGTGTTTCTTTCATTGTATACTTCATCGAAGATATTCTTAAATACACGACAAATTTTTAAACAGTTAATATTCTTTATGTCAGATGACACCACTTGAATTTGGCTCGACGACGTTAGTCCGTTGTTTCTGTTTACTGTTTTCAAAATGTATCGTGTTGTGTGTCTATCGTTATATAAAATAAACTAATATATCACAAAAAGTGTGATACGTTGATCCACTACCTCCAACATAGTAATTAACAAATAACCCGTATTACTTTAAACTCGATACTTCTTGTTCTCTGAAACTCCTTTCCCTTTGACAGAGGACAAAAATTGACGGAAACAGATTAGAGTCAGTAATATTTTCTAAACTGTTAAAAACCGAAACAGAACGTACAGTCGGCCGCATAAGTGTTCGTCCACCTACCGCATTCAGTGTATGTATAGGTAAAAGTAGAAAAATATGTCAGAAAAGTTTGAAAAAAAAGTACAGCAATAAAGCTTTATTTGTACAAAATAAAATGACATTGCATGAGATTCATAATTGTTATACATAATGATAAAATTAAGCAAAGTATTATAATGTAGCGGAAAATTCGAACGCAAAAGTCTTCGTCCACGAATATTTATAGTAAATAATACGCATAGTAACGAACTAAACTTTAAAAGAACTGAATGTACTTTGATCGACTGTGTTTTGTTAAGCGTTTGCAATTGGCAACAGTCGATCTCAGACATTCAGAAAGAAAATATCATAGTCGAAATAATAATGGATTATAAGAGACGTGAAATATCACTTCCTCAACGGGAATATGTCGTAAAATTTTGGAAGGAAGGAAAATCTCAAAGGGAAATTTCTAAACTAATGGATATTCCACAATCCACGATCCAGTACATATTAAAGAAATTTAAGGAAGACAAAATCATTGTAAATAAACCGCGATAAGGAAGACCGAAGCTGCTAACAAATCGCGAGGAAAGTCGCATACTTAGAGCTGTTAAACAAGATCCCCACATTTCAATACCTGAAATGCAGGAGAAGGTGCTGATTCCTTTAGGCAAAACTGTAAGTCGTGATACAATTCGGCGAGTACTTCACAGAGACAATTTGAATAGCCGTATTAGTCGTAAGAGGCCATTAATCACTGCTAAAAATGCTAAAAAGAGATTAGAGTTTGCCACAAAGTATGTTTCAAAATCAGAAGATTTTTGGAAGCGTGTCATATTCACCAACGAATCCAAATTTTGTATTTTTGATACACCTAGTAAAAAAGTTTGGAGGAAACCAAATACGGAATTTCAAAAAGAAAATTTAACACAAACCGTGAAACACGGGGGAGCATCGCTTATGGTATGGGGCTGTATGTCGGCAGCTGGGGTTGGTGATTACCACATTATAGAGGATACCATGGATCGTTGGATGTACTTAAATATATTAAAAGAACATTTACTTCGAAGTGCTGATAAATTTGGAATTAAAGATAATTTCATGTTCCAACAGGACAACGATCCAAAGCACAAAGCCGCGATCGTTAGAGAATGGATACTGTATAATACTCCACATTATTTAGAGACACCACCCCAGTCACCGGATATAAATCCTATAGAACATTTGTGGGCAGAAATAAAAAAGAATATTCGCAAATCACCGCCGAGAAATCGTAATGAACTAAAACAACGATTTATAGAGGAATGGGAAAAAATACCATCAGATTTTACGGAAAAATTAACAAAATCAATATCCAAACGTTTAAAAGCTATAATTTGCTCTAAAGGATATCATACTAGGTATTAAGAGTAGAAATAGTAATTTTATGTAACAATAATTTCATTAGTTCGTAAGTGGACGAAGACTTTTGCGTTCGAGTTTTCCGCTACATTATAATACTTTGCTTAATTTTATCATTATGTATAACAATTATGAATCTAATGCAATGTCATTTTATTTTGTACAAATAAAGCTTTATTGCTGTACTTTTTTTTCAAACTTTACTGACATATTTTTCTACTTTTACCTATACATACACTGAATGCGGTAGGTGGACGAACACTTATGCGGCCGACTGTATAATTGTAAATTTTGAACTTTATATTTAATGATATTTTTGCATGTATAAAAGTAATCAGAAACAGTGATGAATGAATGAATATATTATACGTAATATGCGTTACTGCAAGTATTTAAAATTTTATGAAGAAGGTTTAAATTTCATTTGAAACGAATTCAAAGTGAACGAGCAATAATGCATAAGCAAGGGGCAAGAGCATGGCATCGAGCTAATGAAATACAGAATTACTATTAAAAATTCTTGTATATACATCATGTAGGATGTTTACATACCTATTTTAGCACTTCCTTTAATATAAAACATAAATTCGTAATTTGGCAAGTACCTTTTTCTTTAACGGCTTTTCAAAATTAAATTATGTTCCCTAAAGAACGATACGCAATACACTTTCCTTTTAGTTTTTCCATCTTTTCCTATTTTCGTATTACTTTTCTTATTTTCATTTATTAGAAAGTGCTGAAAATTTTAATATTCACTTTTATCGTCTATTCAGTCGATAGCATTTAAAGAAAAAGGAACTTCGTTCATGAAATGCACAAAAGGAACTTTCAAATTGTTTAAAAAAGGATTTTATAATATCATGTCATGCGACATGACATGATATTATTTCTTCGAAATAATTACATGTCATGCTGGTACATCAGTTTTTCATTTTAAAGAAAACGAAAGAAACTTTAAGTCATGAAAATATTTAAATACGTGAAATATTGTATTTTTTATAATGTTCCTTTAATATTGGGCAATTTATTATGTAATACTAGTTACATAAGGCAGCATTATTGTCATATTTGTTATTACTCTGCTTTGTATCTAAAACGTCTCGTAACAATTACAGAATTTTAACTTCGGTTAATACAAAAAGCTTCTTTGCCCTTATATTCCACTATGCAATAAAAATTTCTTATTCCACTACAAATCACTTATACTCCTGTCCATAAATCACCGGACGCTTGCTCATTTTGAGCAAAATGATTATTAGAACATAAATACAACAATTTGTCTTGAATTTATCGTATAATTTTGTTATATTTACCTATTTTATGATTATTTCTGTTGTGAAATTAAAAATATACACCTAATCCCCGATTTACACGGGAAAGCGGTTCCTCAGAATACCGTGTAAATTGGAATCATGGCTTTTTATACGAAAAACCGTGTAAATTGAAAAAAAAAACAACGAAATGCACATGATCTAGTCAGTTATTTAGTTAAATTCATTTATTCCAACGCGAAATACAAATAAAATAAGTTAAATATTAAATCAGTTAATTAATTATATTAATTTCTCTTCTTTTTTGTAACATTAAAGTTTTTTGTTTTAAGGATCACTTGCGAGGTTCTTTTTCTATCACTCTTTCTTCGCAGTTTAGTTTCTCCACCATTGTGCACAAAAAAAGGGGGAATTCCCTTTTTTAGGTTTAATGTATATATAAATTTGTGTAACTGTAATATAATTAAATCTTAAAGATTACAATACTCTCATAAATTATAAATTATAACATAGTTGAGAATGTGATTAATAATTTATATAGAATATTTGCTTTAGCCTCTTATAATTATAACCACATTAAATTACATTTAATGGAAAATTAACGTTGTATTGAAAAACTCCAATAACCTATCGAACCTGTTTCGAGTATCTACAAATCCAAAATACCTACATATTCAAAAGCACAGTTTAAAGGACACCTTAAAAGATTAAACATACCACGATCATATTATTTCCTACGTTATTTACACATCAATTGCATTTGATTTGTTCCGTCAGGAGCAATTTTCAAATATATATATATCCAAGGTTTGTAGCCCCTATTAGAAATAGAGACGATGCTATTAACGACAAAGTTAGCTTAAAATAGTCACCGTTTATAATTTCAACTAATTGACGACCAGCATGGTCGAAGAACCGTGAAGTTAGTCAAATGGTAAGAATAATGTCATTGAATACACCCTCGTTCCCTGGCTGGTCAGGAATTCATGGATGGGACTTTCACGGGATGGAAGCGAAAGAAGGGTGAAGGGATGTGAACCGACTGGATGGGGAAAGATGGATGGTCGAGTTGGAGCATAATATGCAGCCGTTCGAAGAAAACTACTAACGGCGATCGTAGAAAATCACACCTATAATTAATATCCTGCGTTCGTAAATTGTCTGTTATATAAGTCGAATATTATTAGTAGCGGACATGGTTGCCGCAATTGCGGAAGAAATGTTGACTCGTTACGTTTTCTTGGCATAATTTGCTGGAGGAAGAACCGACGAACCCGAGAGAAAATCGCCTCTGTCGCAAGATTATCTGCTGGCGATTTGCACAAGAATTGAACAATTTGTTGCAACTTTACATAATGCATTTCTATTCACACTGTAACTTTTGTTAACTCTATGTAGCTATACACATAGCATACAATATACTATACAATATAATATAATAATATATTACATTACATTACAATAATATATACAATACAATATAATATACAATATATATACAAATATTACATTGTTGTTGGTTTTAAAATGAGGTTTACAGAGAATAGTGGTGAAAATATTAAAGTTATAAATGGTAAACTTGTAATGTACTTACAAAATGGAATTTGTACAAGTGTTGTTGTTGTCCCTAATTTGTACGATATACAGAATATTTTGCTTAACTCGAACAGTTAAAATATCTCGATTGCTTGTCATAATACGGAAAAAGTGTTCAGAGAAAAAATGAATGTCCAAACGGATAAATATTCTGATTGACAGACCTTTTTTTTTATACTTAACTTTTTTGAGATTTCAAGGCTACCGACGTTTTTGATGAATCGATCGATGGTTATGTGAAGATTAACATATTATATATCGTTGAATTCGTTTTTTTTTTTGTGAGCTACAATAATGATCTTATGAAAAAAAGTTTTGTAAAAAAAAAGGTCTGTCAATCAGAATATTTGCCCTTTGCACCATTAATTTTCCCTTTAAACATTTTTTTCGTATCATACGATGATCTATGATTAAGCATCTGTAATGATTAATGATCACTAATGACCACAGATCTGCAAGAAAAAATAAATTGAAAATATCGAATAAAATGTATTTGTGAAAAACTTAGTTTTTGAGGAAATTGAATTTAAAAATTCTTTAGAATTAGTGTATGTTAATAAACAGCTATAATATTACATTTCGTAAAGAAATAGTTTACACAGAACGTAAATATAACTTTTCTGTAGCCAAACGAAAGAATTGCATAAGCTTTCAAGCTAACTCTATCATTAATTTACGATTCTCTGATTTACAAAGGAAGAATTTATGAATGCCACTTTCAGCAATTCATTCTGCAATGTAAAATTAAATTAAGGAAATTGTTAATAAAAATATGATCGCTTATTAATACAAAATTAAATCGAAACATCGTTAAATGCAAATTTATTAGACAAATATTTAAAGTCGATTTTTTCGAAAACAAAGCTTTGTACGAAACAATTTTATTCTATATTTCCTTATCCTTTTACGTAGAATTTCTCTCTTTCCAGTTGCATTATTAATTGTATAACACTAACTTTTTGTAAATTAATTGGTGGTGTTTTGTGTTTTAATTTAAAAATTTAACGAATAGCAACATAATTCTTTGATATTAAAATACATTTTGTTCATTACAGTTTAAATACGTGAATTTAAGTCCCGAAATACAAGAATTATTTATTTGAAATTAATCAGTATCGAACATAAAACGGTTGCAAAGAACGTTTGTATTGTTCTATATCAACAGAATTACTACGAAAAGTTTCCAATTGCTGAAGGATTGCTTGTAGATAAAAATTACATAATAATTAATATAAAACTATCATTTAAATTTATAGAGCCATTACAAGTAAATAACGAAACAGTTTTCAAATGTATAATGTATTATATAATAAAAAGAATTTTAGATGTAAATAATAATTTCTCTGTTAAATTAAATGCAGCGTTTTTAATTGAAAACTTTCGAAACTCAACCAAATAAAACGGTAGATACATGAAAGAAAAAAATGTACTCCTGAAAAAATGTACACTTAATATGAATTTCATTTAACCTCTTCGAGGACATTGACACATATGTGTACGTTTAGTGTCTTTCTTTGTGACAGAAAAAATCTATTCAATATTTGTGATAGAAAAGATAGTGAATATAATCCTCTCACAGAAAAGCAGTTTAAAATTGCTATTCATATTAAAATTAAATAAATTATCAAAATAAAAAACATATATGAATTTATAAATATGTATAATTTTTTCGTTTCAAAATAAAACTTTTCATTTGCAAAAATTCCTTTGGAAAAGTGTGCCGAAGTCGATGATTGTTCACATAAAAAAAAAAGAAAAACAAATGTTCGGAATGCAAATAGTTAAAACATAATTACGTAAAAAATTAGATCATCGTTTTTATAACCTAAACAAATCATTCTTAAAGCGGTCAGGCAGCTGAAATATTCTCCTTAACTTTGAAATCAATTTCAATCAAAGATATCAAACCCATATTTATAAAAAAAAATTCTTTACTTTGTGCAATTTAAAATAGATTATTACAAGGTAAACGTAGCTTTTAGTACAAGCTTCTCTGGTATCCAATTACTTAAAACGTGCTTTTTTTCATGCATTATTCGTTCAAGAAATTGAAGCACTTCTAAAGATAGTGATAAGATCGCGGCAGCGTTAAATACACAAGCCAGAAATTCGCGTATCGGCTTGGTATCGTACTCGTACGAGTAATTTTTTACCAAGCTTCTCAATCGACGCTTAAAAAGAAACAAAAAAAAGAAAAAAAACTATCCTCGATCTTATCTTAATCTGCAAATTTGCTCGATCGTATAATTCAATTTCAGCAAAGGCCGATAGGAGCCATTGAGCGCAAATCACGTTTTTACATTGATAAAGTGTTTGCGGCTTCTCGTAATAAAGAAATCGCGTAGAGATTAAAATCCACTGCTCGATTATACAAGTTCCGATCTCCGTCCATCTGCAAACGTCGACAACGTGTTCTGACCCGCTACATCGCTAATTTCACACTCCTTTAACGAGTTCTTTATCGAATAACATCATGAACATGCCATTATCTCGGCCCGAAAGTTACAATTAGCGGTCTGTGAATTGTAACGGTCGTTCGCATCACTGTGAATCGGAAAAAAATCCAGCAACGATAATTTTATAATTAATTGCATTCTTGATGTGCAATTTTAAAGACATTCATTGTACCTAAACAAAGAAACCATTATATTTTAAAGGCAATTTCAGTTCTTATGGTGGTCGATATTAATTTCTTTTCATGTAGCAATTATTTATCTGATACGAGAATTATTCTTTTTTTAATAATTATTATAAGAGTAGTTATAAAGTTCTTTCTGATTATAAAATGATAAGTGACTTTCACCTAGTTTTATAACGCAAATCGCCAATCGGAACTATGTATTCTTGATTTTTTGTCTGAGTTACAAATTGATCATGTTATGGTGTCTTACTTAAATAATTTTATGCCTTGTGAATAAAACACAAATGCTTTTATGAGAATTGATTATTTTGCTGTCTTCCATTCAACGTAGAAAAATTATATTTATATACTGTATAAATAATAAAATAAGCGAAAGCGTACATTTCACTACTAATTATACTATAAGTGAAAGATATAAGAATTTATTTAGTAAAACCGTAACAAGAATAATACTAACTCAAATGTGAAACAATGTATAACTTTATAATATAATAAAAAAATAGATGGACGTGTTTGTCTCGAAAATAAATTATATAATCCATGATATTTGTTATAAAACCAGCTTTATTCTTAATATTTATTACATGTATTTTTCATTTTACATCATCTTTCAATGTTTTTATCCAGAAGTTCAATTAACATTACATTTTAAACTATTATTGAAAATTGAGGAGCTTTCTACATATACAGTTCACTGTTTTTTAATAAATCATTTTTAATTAATCGTTGTATGTCTAAATTTCATTTAAATATTTCATTAATCCAAACAAAAACTTGTTGAATCGTGTACAGTTCATATGCAGGCTAAACTAAAACTTCCAATACAATTTCCTTACATAATTTCACAACTTTGTTCGAAAGACTCTTTTTTTTTATCAAAGTTCTCAATTTATATTTTCCATGCAACTAATTTAACCCTTTCGTTTCCACAGTATCCATATAACTACATTCACATTTTTCTGTATAATCTTTTTATAAAATATTCAAAATAAATATTAATTAAATATATTTTATTTAAACACAAATATTTTATCTATATTCTGCCACTTGAACTTTAGTTATATTTGAAATTTCAACTGTAACTACATTGTATTTTCATTATTTCCGAATGGACACAAGTGAAAAGGTCGTTAAAGATTTTCCAAATGTCAAAATATTGTTACAAATTGCTCATTTGTCACAGTTTGTTTGGCTATCGATATGTGCAAAGTATGAATTCATATATTATATAGCTTTCCAATAATTTTAGACTGAAAGAGTTAGTACAATATCCCGCAAAATGAGGTTAAAGGTGAATCGAACAAGACCTAAATTGATTTCGAACGTTTCAGTCTAGAAATTTTCTTGTTCGTAGAAAATCAATTAAATAGAATGAAAAATACGTTGACGCGGATTCGTTCGTTTTCATTAGGACCAAAACGGTCGCGGTTCATTTACATGTATAATAGGACCCCACTCGTAAGAATCCGCTTTCGAATTCGAGGAAAAACTAGCCGCGTTGAGGACAAATATTGCATCTAATTGGAGGAACGAGGGTCGTGTACACACAAGCGTTCCATAAGTCAGCCAGAACGTCGACCCGTGACCCCATAACGGCCTTCCGAGGGCCTTTTTTTTCGCGAGCCACATGTGAAAACAGACCTGCCCACCCCCATAGACGATATAGCTCCAACGGTCGCTCAGGGTTCGTTGTGGTCGTGGGAAAGACGCCCTAGCCTTGGAATCTTTTGAAAGCCATCGCATCGATCTACGTCCATGCCAACTCCTCGGTTCTTTCTTCTTATGAAACTGTACATCTTCGATGATAGTACCAACGACAACGTTGAATTCATACACAGGGAGAATTCTGCGTTTTCAGACCTTTCCCGCGGTCTTTTAATCATCTTCCCAGGTCACAGGAACAAAACTGAACACACAACACTTGGTCAATAGTTTTTCAGACGCGATGCATGCGTACATGTGCGTCGCATCCCTAAAGACGCTCAAGATGCTTGGGCATGGGCGTGGAACTGTGATTGACGCACCATGGTAATTTTCCTTTCCTCGTAAGCCTCTCGAACGCTGTATGTAAATTAGAGGGGCACTTTCAGTGTATGAAAATTCTCGATGGTTTTCGAATACCGAATATTTCAACGTTTTAAATAAATTATCTATGACAGTTCAATAGGAAAAATGAGTATAACAATAAATATCGTTGTGGATTTCTTATTGTAACAAAAATGTGCTCTTCCTCTGTCTCCAAATTCTCTAGTTTACTTCTAGTATATTTTAATAAAAATACGTTCAAATTTATGGAAAAAAGTTAGAATAACAATGAGAAGAATTTCTTACAATGTTGTTCAATTTGTTTTTAAAATATTCCAGTTATAAGTACATATATGAACGTACCTAAAAGTTTATTAATATTCCTAATATCGATACAGTAATTAATTGTTAAACATGTAAACGATGTTTAAATTTCAAAATAAGAAAAAATTTCAAAGAAGGAATATATATTTTATAGAAACTCTTGTTTTATAATATTTCTGAAATAACATATTTTATATACTGTATTTTATATACTTATATTGACCTATGTATTTAACTTCATAGTCATTGCATACGAAATGGTAGAATTCATAAATGAAACTTCAAACTTCGATAGTATAAATAAACCAAAATTTTATTAATCAAAATAAGCTCCAGCTGATTCAAATTCGAATTTAGCCTGCTACTGTAAATTTCTGAACTTTTGGATTTCCTCAAACGAATTGTTAATGTTCCTCTTCACCATTCAATATTTTTCTTGCAAAAAAATCATTTTATAATAAAATTAGAAATAATACTTCGTGTTGCTTCTACTGCATTATGTCTCAGTTCAAATTCGTAAAAAAGAATCACTCGAATTTGATTAGAACCCATTTTCTACTTTCAAGTAAATTTATGTTATCCTCACTTAACTTCTTTCAACGAAACAAGTCTTCCATTTGAAATAGATAGGCTTTACTTTATCATGTACTAATCTACATGAATCTAGTTTATAAAAACAAGATGAAATCTGCCAGCGTGCGAACACCACCATTTCATCTACAAGGATCTAATACAAACGTAAAACAATAGATAAAAATGCTACAGTTGTAAAACTTATAGTGAAATCCTTAGAAATCGTAAAATCAAAAAACAAATCAACCCCAGAAAATAAATATAAAAATATTCTTTTCCTTCCACAGTCTTTCTTAATACATCAATCCTTGTGAAAAATTCCCAACCCATTAGAAAGAAAATTAGTTTCACTCGGTTCTACCCACGCCACTGTGCACCAATCTTAGGAGGGTTTTATAGGAGGCAGCACCTGCAGCTTTCGTCCCCAGATTGGGCCCTGGTGAACAAGGAAACAAGTGCGGTAAAGGAAAAAAAAGGGACAGCAAAGGAAGGACAGACAAAAAAGGAGATAGAACGATGAACACGTATATACGTCTAGCCTCTGTTCATGGTTGTCGGTCCCCTGAAAAGGGAGGATCGTGTAGGGGGTCGGACTCCAGAAGTCCCACTTTTAAGGCATACACGCATCAACGATAATGCACATAACATCCATGCCCTTTCTGCCCCTCGCGAGACACCTGTGAGCCCGACCTGTTCCTAACTATACAGCCATGCGTGTGTGTTTATTTATCTCGGGGGTAAAAGCGACCTGTATTATGAGATATATGAATACAATCGCCGTGAGGTTCAAAGGAACTGGGGTTGGAAAATCTAAGGGATGAAGTGTCTCTTGCTTGTGAAAACCTACAAATTTTTGGGGGAGGCTTTTACTTACATGTGCTAAGCGAACCACTCCGAAGACAAATTGATCAAATCCACTTTTGTAAATTTTTCAACTTCACTACCCGGGTACATTATTAACGTTGAGCTTCTGAAAATTAAGTAACTTACTTCACTAAGTTTATTTATCTCCAAGAGATAGCATAACTGTATATGATTTCTAACAATTACATATTTTAATAGCCATGATTGCGTCGTGTTATACTTTATGAATTCCAGAAAGATTCAGGACGTTTACCAAGACCGTGCATTAGCATTTCGTACAGTAAAAAAAATGATTTGCACAATTTAGACATGGAGATTTTCAATTAAACGACGAATCACGCTCTGGCCAAGCTTCTTTGATAAACAATCTCCTTGTGCTTGACTTATTGCAAAATAATCACCGAATTTAAACCGAAGAAGTTGCAGAGAAACTCAACCTCGACAGATTAACCAAAAGAAGATTATATAAAGCAAAGGAGATTATATAATTGACTAATAAAAAAATTTGATTTGAAAAATTTGCTTGTATTTTAAATTGGGCACGAACTTTTGCACTGACCTAATACAAATTCGACATTTAATAATCCAACCTGTACACTTTTTACACAACCCGAAAACCTGTCATTTTCTGATTCCATGGGACACCTGTGTACCTGAACAACCTGCACCCCTATGAATGTAGGTCCGTAGTTATTTATGTGGAGGGTGAAAATCGTGGTCGATCAGCATTACGAAATGCTTATGAATGCCACCAGTAGGCGAAATAAAAAGGGACTTGGCTCGAAATAGAAAAATTTCGAACAATGGACGTGTAAAGATCCGTTTCCATCGCTCATACCTGCGAAAACCTCTATTCTCATATTTCTTTCAGGATTTTTTCACTGTATTCTAAGGTCTACCTTCTGACAGTTGACATGGTATACGGTGCGTGTATAAATATATTCGTTTGTCCTAAAAAAAAAAAAAATTTGAGAAAGAACACGTATGAATATCATATTTAAAAAAAAAATCGACAGCCATCATGGAAATGCAGAAAGTCATTCTTTGATGCAGTTTTTAAAGACACGATAAAGATTAATGTAGATAAAAGGATTTGAAATTTGTACTGGAACTAACTTTATTATTTAATTACTTAATTAATAACAACTTTATTGTTTAATTAATATAGGTGATTGTTAATAGGTAATAAGCTTGAGTAATTTAATTAAACATCAATTTTCATATATTTTGAAAAATGCACTACGAGTATTAGAAGATTTAGTGAATTTGACACAATAACTGATCTATAGTTAAACTTTGTAATTGTACGTGACTTTCTCTTTCAAGAAGGTCACACTCAATCGCAATTCTCATATGAATGATACACAAAGAGATTACTTATCTTGCAGCATGCATCGTTTGTGGTACACATACTGATCCAAGTACGAAGATCTTAAATAAAGCCTTAGCAGTTTGACATTAGTGGGTTTAAACGCTCAACATGAATTTACTAATACACCTCAACTCCAAAATGTACAGTAAACTCTAGCAAAAAAAAAAAAAAAAAGAATAAACCCAAAGTGTCAAATTCATAGAAATTTGTATAAATTGAAATATTACAGTAGGAAAAATTAATCTTGAGAACAACCAAAATTTATATGTGTATAGTGAATATAATGAATAGCCTAATATAATATATTCTCGTATAACATATAAGAAATGATTTTAATCGTAGAAACGATTGTTTCTCAAGAACATATTTACATTTAAACCAACTATGTTCGTATGACGAAAGGAAACCGTGAAGAATAGGAAATTCTGTATTTTTAAACAGTAGTAAACTGTTTGCATTGTAATAAAGTGATATTATCGCATAAGAAATACTATTTTTAATCGGCACACATTTTTAAAAAATAATTATTTTAAAAGTAAACAATTTTTAAGGAATTGTTAGTATCTTTACTTGCATATTTAATGAATATCTTTCACACTAAAGAGGGAAATTATCTTGTTTTAAATGTGTATTACCTATGAAATATGCATATTCCAAGATCGACAATATACATACTATGCCTACTAAATTAATGCTACAAGTTTATTATCTTTCGTTGTTCCGCGTGCAATCCATTCGCAACGTAAAACTATTCGTACAAACAACTTTATCTCTCATTTTTGACAAACATTTTTAACGCCTACAGATGAAACGTCTGAAACGAGCGTGATTTCTCACTGATGCAAACAAACAAATCACAGTCCATGTGTACAATGTGTAAGAACGTAGAGACACGTTTGGAAAACGGCTTGATTCGAACTAATAAAAACTCACGAAGAAAATCTTCCACGTCTTTTCGTTCATCATTTTTATCTTGTTTAGCAAGTTGATTGTATCAAACATCGGAATATTTATAGATCGTTGGCCAACGCGCTGTTAGCGGATAACTGTGACTTCGTCTCATCTCGGCTCCACTCGGATCTACGCTTGTTCCATGGTCGATCAAACCCGTAGTGGGCTGGCCTTATCAATCATCCTCTCCGAACCAGCAGAAATATTAACCGAGATAAAACAAAAAAAAAAAGCGTAAAAATAAACAGTAGATAAAGCAGTAGCCATTTGTGCTGATTTCAGTTCGAGATGCTTTCCATACAAACGGTGGAATTGCACTTCCATGATACAGTCTATAACATGGCTTAGAAACAATACTGAAATTAATCTCGTCGTTACATTACGTTCTTGCGACCAGAGTCAACTGATTCCTAACTAATTTTCATTTTTACAGGTAAATATTTGTGTAGATTCCATTTCAGCTTTGAACATGAGATTAAGGTTTGTTGGAAATGTTCCTAGTGTGAATTGAGCAGCGTTTCTGGATTTCTCTGCTGTGTATTTCAATTTATACGTTATGCATTCGAATTCCTTTTTACATTTAACAGTTAAGATTAACGGTTTAAGTTAAAATCAATTGTTCAAGTGAAATCATATGATCAAATATCTTTTATAGAAATTGTATATTACAATCTGTGAGAAAAGAATACATTTGTTTCGTTGTAATTAAAATGTTGTATAAGAGTTGATCATTAAGTGATATTGAGTATAAAACTTGATTTCCTAGGTTACACAAAATTAAATGTATCAACGCTCGTTTGATGTTATATCGTAATCATTCGATCTTTTACTTATAAGGATTTGATTATAATTGAAAGGTAAGTGAATAGTAAACTGATACTCTATGATTAAGAGTGGAATACGTGCTTTTCTTGATACGATCGAAAACTAAATGCAAGGTAAAGAATGATAGAGTATTCAAATAAAATGATATTGTTTTATTTTAATGTAATTAGATTTCGTGATAAAAGATTGAAAGGACACGATACAATTGTTTAAACATAATTCGATATCTTTCAGAATATGTAGAACTAGATATCATTTCTAATACACTTAATAATCTTTTTTTATAAAACTTCAATAATTTATTGCGTTACAACATTCTAATTGTTACGTTAATTTAGCAGAATTGTTAGTGTGCCATTACTGCCAAAGACTATTTTCTCTTCACAGATGATTAATTTGTGTTAAATTTAAATTTCAAAATAATTGAATGCCTAATCGAAAAGGTTTTTCTGGTGCGCCCGTTACACGCCAGCAAAATAATTCACTGCTATCAATCTCGCTCAATGTAATTAATAGAGATAGTAGATTCATCAGTGAATAACTACAGAAGTTACAGTTTACAAACTGCTATCATTTATACGTACATAAAATATATGTCAAAATATATCATAATCGATTCTTTTACTGTTAATTGTAACCATAAAAATGTTAATATCATATTGAACTTGCTTTCTGTTATTATTAACATATTGTCAAAAGATTGATGAATTGAAATTCCTTTAATTTAATTTAAATGGAGATGTATACGTAAAAGGGGAATGTAACGAAATCGAAGCTGTATAAAAAATTTGTATGAATTAAATTGATACCAATGGGGTTAAAGATATAACTTAAGAGTCAGTTGAATGATCCGTTAATACTACCGTACAAAAATAAAAGCGAGAGCAAGTGAACGTGTTCTCTAGCAGGATGTATGATATAATATACATATGTACGAACCGTTTAGAAGACAAACTAAGACAGTAACTGACGCCAAAAAACAAAATTTTCTAAATTGACTTTATTTGTGAAAAATTAAGCATGAATTATTTGCTTTAGTATTAAAATTTTGAAAACATTGCAAAAATGGAGTTAGTTACTTTGGCTTCTGAGCTGTTCATATTACTCATATTCGTTGAGCATATCATGAGTAGCAAGTAAAATATTTCCAGTATAATAAACGAAATTTACGCCATATTTTTATACAAGACTTTTAAAATAATTTAAAAACCGTATTCTCTCTATGACAAAACTCGTAGCAAAATATACGTATACACATCCATAAATATATATAGAAACAATTTTCATTTTGTATAATTCAATCATTTTCTCCTCTTCGACATTTTTAGTTATACCACCATATACTATTTTCTCCTGCCACGTTTTACTAAGTTCGAGAACTCTAAATTTACAGCTCTGAGAAATAATTTAACACTAGCACTACCAGCGTTGAATGCACACTTACTTCTATCGTACCGGTATTTGAAAAATGTGCTTTTATGTGTAGGTTTTTTAAAATAAAGATTACAAATGTATTAAACAATTTATTTTTAAATAGAAAATATACAAAAGCCAATTTTTTTTAAGGTATTTGTTATTGAAATCATTTTTCTTTATAATCCGCCTACGGAGTATATTTTTTTCAGATAAATTTTATTTGGAATATACATTTTCTATAAACATAGTTACATTCAAAACAAGTTAAATTCGTTTAATTTTGTTACACAATCCAATTTGACAGAATTTACGTGTATTAGAAATTTCTTTTGAATTCCCTGAAATGTAATTTATTAAGTTACATCTCTGTTGCTGTGTAGAAATTTTTCGATGTCCACTAAGGATCCAAATTTTTGAAATAATTAACGCTAAATCTTTGAGTAAACGAATGAAAAGATATTGATGCATATCTTTCAATCGGAAATTTATTTTGTAACTCGTTTTATTTACCCGTCATTTTGACAAGTTTTGGTATATTTAGATATACTTTAGGTAGATAATTAAAAATTAAAATGTTTGAAAGGAAACAAATAAGAGAATATAACAGTTGTTCCATCATATAAAAAGTCGTTACAATTTCCTACAAATATGTCAATAATTTAAAAAAAATATATATATATCTGAAACCCGTCAGTGACTTGGTAGTTCTAGTGTTAGTAATAAAGCGGGATATAATTTAAAAATAGAAAAAAAGAAACTTCGGTTAGGCGAAGTATGCATATACCTAAAAAGCCGAGATTTACGTTTCCCCTACAAGCGATTATAGTCAGAGATCAGGTAAGAAGACCCGTTAGGAGATATTTTTTTACAAAATTCGAAATTACGTCCTTCCGAGAGCAGATTATGGTCCAAGATCAGGCAAGGAACCGGTCCCCCTTTTTCGGCCGTCAATGTCTCCGCTTCTACGAGCTCTCATCTCGCATCGTTCGCGCACAAAACTATGGCCGCCCTCCCCTCTCCAATTTTTTTTTGCTTCCCCTTACCACTTCTTATCCTCACCCTCGCTACTTCCTCAGCCAGCCTCTCGCCCTTTCTTATGATCGAACGAACAAATTCATCTTTCCTTCACCTCTAAGCCCCCTTAATCTCCCTTCCACCCTTTATTCCCGTTTCATTATCCTCTTCTCCTTTCTCTGTCAACGGAAAGTACTTTCTCCTCTTTGAATTCTCTCGCTCGCACGATGATCGCGCCACGAATGAAAGTCGGAAACAGTCGTAGGAGTTTCTAATTTCGACTTGACCTTCAAGAAGTGGGTTAAATCATAAAGCCTTACCTGCCTGGCCACTTTACTTCCGCCACTTGACGCCAAGTTGAGTACGTAGATAAAGGTGATCGTTTCGATTTACTGTCAGTCGAATTTTTGTCACGTGCTTCTGCTCGATAAACATTTTTGACATACCATTGAACTGTCTGCTATCAATTGTTCTGTAAACTAAACTTTCTTCACCCCGTAAAGAAGACGACACGAGATTATTGGTATATATATGTGATATATCTAGGAAATGACGTTACAGTGAAAGTCGTTCGACATTTTTCTTGTTTGACGAACTTCGTATTGTTGCTTGCGACTAGATAAGATAGCACACCTATCCCCCGATTCACAGGATACCTTTTTTACGCGATTTCGCTTTTACACGACTTTCAGAATAACGAATTTTCAAAAGTAAAAACTGTTGGAAACAAAAATTTATGCTGTGCACATATTTGTATAGTAATTTTTTTAAACTGTTCATTTGTTGACACTGATATTAAATCTAAAACATGAAATTCCCCCTATTTTCGTACACAACAGAATAATTATGCAAGTAATCCTTAAAAGAAAAAGCTTTATTGTTACAAAAAAAGGAAGAAAACTGATTTAATTAATGAGCTGATATAATTTTTAACTTATCTTACTTTAATATTTAACTTATATTACTAATATTTAATTTAATATTTAGCTTATTCGCATTTTGTTTTTTTTTCGATTTACACGGGGTTTTCATATAAAAAGCTGTGATTCGATTTGCACGGTATTCTGAGGAACCGATCTTCCGTCTAAATCGGGGGATAGATGTAGTTAGAATCTATTAGACTTAAATTATGTGTTCATAATTTGATAGTTCTAGTGATAAATAAGCTATTTAGAAGCTAAAGTAATTAACTCCACTGTTCCCAATTTTATTGTTAAAACACATGGTTGGATCTTAACTTTTTCATAAATGGAATAAATTTAATCAATTTTATTTAATGTGAGTGACGTATAATATAACATAAATACACGTATGATATACTGAAATAAATTTTCGGTAACAAAACTTTTAATAGACGTATACATATGTCTATAATATTTACTATATAGAATATCACCAGTTAATTTGTACAATGTTCCAGAAGAAAGAGTCTAATAATTGAACAATCTGATTCGATGCGTTACAATCTGAAACTTATGCATAAAATTTTGAAGTTTAGTTAAATTGCAAATTACACGTTCTTCCAAGAACAAGCGTTTCTAAATAGGAACACGTAAACAAAGGGTGACATTATCGATCCTTATCTATGCAGCTCAACTTTCTTCCGAAAGCGACGTTAGGATTATGGAAGAACAACGTACAGCTAGCATGTGATTGATATTATCTTAATTAACGACTAATCTTTGCTCCTGTAACATTTAACTCTGTTCATTTTCGTGGATGTAAACTCAAAGCATCCGGTGCTTACAAACCAGTGTTGTCCATGGCTGGGGCCCCTTGCTCGGTCGAATCCCCACCACGTGATATTAGTAAAAGATGAAGAAAGCACAGACAGAGAAACTAGATTCACCCACAATCGTTACGACTGTGTCAGTGAGTAAGAATCAAACAGAGTGGAGGAAAAAGGCTAAGCTTCAGAGTTTAGTTTGGACAGCAACGTGTTCGATTTACTTATAACTTTCCATGTATAACATGAATCCTTGGTGACCCATGTACAAAGTGCTCCCATAGAATTTTAAGACTTGAACTTTACAAACAATAATTTTAGACAAAAATTGAACTGTATTTCAATGCGCATAGCTTTTGTAAACCAGATTCTTTATATGTATAATATTTCTTTATAATCCTTATGATAATTCTTTATGATTCTTTATAATTTACAGTCTTTCGAAGAAAACGATTCGAAAAAGACAAGAATTTCCACGAGGTATAATATCCATTCATAATATCATCGTCCAGCAGGATTCGAAACAATAGTAATCAAACTGAAAGGAGTTGTCTGATTTGAATAAAGTTTCTCTAGCGAAGGAGGTTCTCCGTTTTTGTCGAGATTTAGGTAACCGTATAAACTATCTGGTTAATTCGTGAACCATGTTCGAACAATACTCGAAAGGCTGATGAATATTTTTTAAGGGGGCGTCCGCTGGCTGACCGAGCAGCGAATTTAATCGTGTGACAGCATAATGCGATTGCAACGGTATACAAGCATGGCCCGGTCTTAACGTGCTTGTACTTGTGCCGGAAGAGAAATTTTATCAAGTACCTATCGTCGTCATTTCTTTTCCACCAGTGGAGCCAGCCGCGAGGAAAGGGGGCAGCCTGCGTGCATGCAAAGAAATACGACGAAGGCAGAGGAACACGAACACGAGAGAAAACGAGAGCCGCGCGGAGAGAAGCAACGACGAGTCACCGTCGCTTCGATATTTCATGAAATACGACGAAACGCCAATATTCATGGCTTGCGTGTGACATTCTCTTATTCGCAGTTGCGTTGCACTGCGTTAACGGGAAGCTGCCATCCCGAAATTTATCGCTTCTACAGTAAACTAACGCTGTCCGGCGAATTTCCTCCTATGATCGTCAAGTGTAAATGTACGTATGTATTACAGAACTTTTAAATCAATAATAAAAAGTACACTTATGAATATTAAATGTACGTTATATAACAAAATCGTAAATCGTATGTTGTACAGCAAAGATGCGATTTTCTGTAAAAAATTAAAGATTTTATTGAAATCTCTGTGAATAATTATCAGAATCTTATAATTAAGCGGAATTATTCCTTCTCTGTAATTTTTTGTTTTTTATCTTGAATACAGATTTCCAAAAAATATTAGGTTATTTGTAATGAATGTACTAATTTTCAATACTACCTTGCTCGAATATGTTAGAATAAACAAAAGTCGATGGAAACATAAAGTTCGCATATATTTTGAAAAATTATCTTTTGGAAAATGGACGAAAGTAGAGAGAAAATAAGATGCATAATTTTTACGAAAAGATTGACTTATCTGAAAAAATTGTGTGCAAAATTTAGAAATGGAAATTTCTATATTGAAGAAAAGACAGAAACAAATTGTTTGGCAAAATGGAATTTTCAAATTGCCTGAAAACAGCGAAAAGTTGTCGAACAACTTGATATATACGTAAGCAATTATCGCTTTAAAGTGTAAAGTTCACTTATTCACTTAAAAGTCAGCACGTACTTTCTGGACAATCCAGTGCACTGAATTTGGATATTGTCTAAGTTTATAAATCTGCATTATTCACAAAATAATATTAGATCATTTTTAACAGTTTAATTATTTATTCTACAAGAATCGACGTTATTTTCAACGAATTTACCGATAAAATTGGCCTACTTGTAAATTTATACGTCTACGTTCAAGTTCAATCGAGAAACAGTTAAAATCCATCAAATTGAAAACGAAAGGTAATTCATGAATGGTTACGTTATTTCCACATTCGATCGCTGATACTTCTAACTCTCGTTACTTCGACAGTCTAAGAACTGTGGTCCAGCAGCGGCCATGCTGAAGGTCTGACCTTGAAGGGATAAAAAATCTTCCCCAAGATGTCTCGAGGCTCGAAGGTTCTCTCTCTCTCTCTCTCTCTCTCTCGCACGCGCTCACTTTCCGTTTCTCCTTCCTTTTCTTCGTCTCCCTTTGGTGTAAGTTCCCCGAGACTTTCTGCTCTTCCTTGCACCACTGACTTTTCTCCACTCCTTCAATTAGTCACTTCCTTCTCCTTCGTTTTCAACGTTGCTCTCTCATTTTCTTTCTTGTTCTATTACATTCGCTTTCGTTCTACCTCTTGCCCTCTTATTTCCTCCCTTATTCTCTCGCTCTATCACTCGGTCTTTCTCTTTCCATTACATTCCCCCTGTCTGTTGCATCTTTTCCATCTTAAAACGTTTCACCCTAACGTTCCCTCTCGTTCCGTCACTCTCCTCCCGATTCCATTATACACATTTTCTGGTTCGCTCAGTCTCACGCGCTCCGCGTCCAAGTGCCCACTTCTCTCTCTCTCTCTCTCGCTCTCTTCCCTCCTGCCCTCTCTAACTCTTTCTCTTTCTCTCTCGCGTGCTCAACGGATCGGCGTCTCCTTATCTCGCCCTTGAACACCTCTCTGTCCTTTCGATGAAACCCAACGTGACTTTCGTTTCTTTTCTCCGTTCTTCTCCCAGTCCGTTCTGACTGCTAGAGTCGCTCACCACAGCCTTCGAAAGTCCTCCGTCCCATTCCCTCTCTTTCCCCGTAACAAGTCATTCTCCCTCTCGCTCTCTCCATGATTTACAGTCACCTGCCCTCTCGTTCTCTCGACTCGGACTCTGACCTCTCTTTCGCTCTCGATCCCGTATTTTTATTGTACTCTTGCTCTTTCAGACTCAACCGTTCCTGCCTCTCTGTCTATCTTTCTTGCCCTCGGAGTTTACAGCGAGCCGTTCTCTCTCCCTTCCACCATCTTACGCTGTTAACGCTGTCTCGCTTCGAATAGCAGCCTTCGAGTATCTCGCTCTCGCCTCTCTCAACCAATCTCCCTCTTACTCCGGCCATCGAGTAGCGCTGGAGAAGCTCTGAATCGTGACTGCGTGTACACGTACCTATACGAAAACACTGTGTGCGTAGAGTTATATCAATTTCTCTGCAATAACAGTAGGATAGGAGCGGTACAGCTACTTCCAAAATTACGTTCTCGGAGTGCCGCGTGGCTTGGCCAAGTATACCTACGGTATACCGAGATTATATTTATGCATCGAACGTACAATGAATAATTATCGTACCAGTCACGAAATAGACGTTGGATATTAACACGTTCAGTGCCACGTGTACAACCGATGGTACACGATAGTTTTTGGAAGTAGAACTACGATTATGTAGAATAGAATATTCTTGGATTCAAGGCTCAAACGAAATACATAGAATGCTAATACTATTGACGTTTCTCTTTTTAATTAAATGTTTCAGCGTGATTTTTTAACTTCGTTTTGAAATTCTTATTTTTCTCATTACACAGAACGTGTCGATGTTCGGTAACCAATACGAGGGCAACTTGTGTGTGTTAAGTTCACGATTCAAGGACAACAAAGGCAGTGTGTATCCTTGTTTAATCGCGAACCGTTTACTCGTCTTGTTTAATGACTGCTGCTGCGATTCAAACTGCGATTTTAATCGATCCGAGGGAAACATCGCTTCGTGTTAATTCTTCCCGTACATTTCAACAACCATCAGTTTCTAACTTTCTTTCAGATTCAGTTTAAAAATACACACGTCGCTTCTTGAGACAAAATGTTACCGTATTTGCGATTTTGAAGTTTATCGCGAAATTTAGGTTTAATATTAGAACTACCAAGTCAAACTGACAGGTTTCAGATATTTTTCTTTAAAATGATGGAATAATTGTTATGTTTCTTTATTTATTTCCTTTCAAATATTATAATTTCTAATTATCTACCTAAAGTATATCGAAATATACCGAGACGAAGCAATAAAATGAGTTACAAGATGAGTTTTAAATTAAGATATATACATCAATATGTTTTCATTCATTTATACAAAGACTTAGAATTATTTATTTATACAAATTTTGGCATTATCCAATTGGATTGTGCAACGAAAACAGAACGAATTTAAGTGGCCTTGTTTGCAAGAAGTATGTTTGTGGAAAGTGTATATTCCAAATAAGATCCATATGCAAAAAATGTGCTCCGTAGGCAGATTATAAAGAGAAATTCTCAATTGAAAAATATATTTAACGCTGTTAAAAACTATTTAATACAATAAATGCTGTTTTCGATTGTTTATAAATTTTATTTATAAAGCACATTTTTCAAATACCCGTCAAATTGTCGGGTGTGATAGAATTAGGCATATGTATATTCAACATTGGTAGTTCTAATGTTAAAGTCAAGAAGGAGAGAAAATATCAAAATAAAATTATTCTGTTACCTATCTATAATTTTGATAATCAATATTTCGTGTATTATCTTTGTACTTAACGCACACTAAACGAAACGAGATACTTTATAAATGCTTTTCAATGAACGTTTGAAAATTTTTCTAAGAACCTCTCGCAGTGAACCTCGATAACCTGAAGTTTGAAAATGAAATTCCCCGCATTTGTTTAATTGTATTGTAAGATAAGATTTTTAAAATAAAACGTAGAAACTAGGTGTTAATACGAATGATATAATAGATTTGATATACGTTTCCGTGCATAAGTATTAGAACACTTACCGAACATCAAGTAAACCTGAAGTTTTTACAAAATTACGATAATCCGGAAGAAAAATGATTCATTCTGAAATCTTATAGTAGAACAAATACATACGACAAATTTTTAAATATCTATTTCTATCTAAGATAGCGACGTCAATGTTAAAATCTTAATAATGCTATTGTTTATGCCACACCAAACGTTGAGTTTATTGTAAGTCGTTGAACTTGCCCTGGCAACCGTTTTTATATAATATAGAAGAAATTGTAGATATCAATTTAAAGAAATTCATAGTAGAAAATTATTCTGCGTTTAACTCATTTGCATCAGAGACGTTCAACGGCCAATCGGCCCGTATCACCGCGCATTAACCAGTGTTTTACCTTCAGTTTTGCTTAGAAATTAGTATAGTAATTAATTAAAGCTGTAAATCTTATTATTGATAATGCACTAAAAGCTCTGAATTTTATTACGTATTATTCACGAGAAATTCGTAGACTATTTTGACATTTGACGATAAGTGACAGTCGTCACTAGCGGATTATTCCGCGCTTGGTGATAAGTGACAATCGTCGTGTACGGATTATTCCGCTAAAAGATGCAAATGGATTAAAAAATCTATTGTACATCTTATTAAACCTCCTTTCAAACTTATTATACATAAGAAACGATGAAACTTAGTTCTCTTCTATTTTTCTCATAAATATACTATTTACTTATGTTGGTATTAACATTGACGGTGAAATGTAATTTAAATTTTACAATACTTTCTGTATATGCATAATATAGAAATGGCAGCATATATAAAGTTGCCATTTCATCTTAAAATTCTTTTTATCTGTTCTAGTACTCTCGTAATTACTGTATAGGTACAGTTGGTTTAATTTTAAAATAAAACTTAAAATACTAATTTAGGAATTCCATGCCTTATGTTTCTATCACACATAGGTTTCAATATTTCTAAATAAGAAGATAACGAAGTATTTATCTTCCATCTTCCAGTTCACTTGTATCATATTTAACCCATTAAGTCTTAAGCAGAGAAATAAAGCAATTTTTATTCCTTAATTTATTTATTATTTACACAAGTGTATAAGAAAATATATGATTAAACAATTTTTTGGATCGTTAGTTTTTGTGTAACGAAATGTTGCGTTGACGCAACTTTGGGTCTAAGAAATTGCAATTAAATTGCCAAAAAATATAAAAAAGATGCATTCAGATACTAGACATTATGCATCTGATGCATGAGAATATTTCTAATTTAAAAAAAAAAAAAAATAGGCTCATCTTAGTGTTACAAAATGCTTCAATTTCTTCAAACTTTGGAACACTGTAGTATCTAGGTGGAAGAAACGATGATAAAAAAAAGATAAAGTGATTTTTTGAACGTTTCATTTATAATTAGAACACAAGAGAACAGAAATAATTAATGAAAATTCGCTGAAAAAAAAAAATTGCGAGTGAAATGTTACGTCGGCGCAACGTTGAGAGGGTTAAAACAGAATATAAAATACTTTAACGATTTTTGTTAGTTCTGAGTAAAAAGATCTGTCGACGAGTCTCTTCTTAAGTACTCGTTGACGCGACAATCTTTTCTAGCAGCGGATATTATCGCGGATTTCTCATCATGGAGCAACGTTATCGCGAAACGCGCTCGCGCGTACCAGTTGGCTAAAGCTGGTACAACACTTATGATAACAAGCCGCGTTTACGATTACGCGATAAACGTTCGTGGTTTCGATAGGTAGAGAATTCCTGCAAGCGTATCACCGAGTTAATTCTCAACCACGGCTCCTTGTTTCGGTGGGCTAGGTCAGTAATCGTAGATTTAAACACGTGAAATTGCACCACATAATCGCACGAAATGTTTCAGTACGTCTAAGGTGGAGATCGAATGGCACATACAACATCAAGTATTTTATAGTGACGTGTTCCTTTAAATAACTGTGGAATTTACATTAACCTCTTTATCAGCAACAGACATGCAACAATGATGTTAGTATCAACATTCCACGAAATTCTTGTTTGCTTCTTTATGACTCGAATTTGGCGATTCTAGCTTACTACATAATAATTAGAACAGTTGAGGAATACTAAGTAAGCATATCCAGAAGGCTGCGAGTAATTACTAATTCCCATGGTTTACATGTTTGACAAATTTATTCAATTTGATGTGTTGCATATTTGATTTCTTTAAAAAAAGCTTTAACTTCTGTTTTCAATGATATTTATTGGACTCTGTTGCTAGTATTATTATTATTTACAATTATAGCGGGAAGCAATTTAAAAATTTTGCGACTGAACCCCTGTTAGATCAGTAATATAATGTTTTAACGTTTTTCCTCGGAGTATTATAATTAATTTTTAATTTAAATATAGGCAGTATAAAGTTAGTTCTAGTTAGTTTAGTCAGTTCTAGTTAGTTTCAACACTAACTGTTTATAAACAATTTAAGAAAGGTTTTGCATTGAATAGAAACAAACATGATGCTGGGAAACTGCATCATTTAATCTTCTTCATTTCAGTTCGACAGTTCCTATGATCACAAAGAATAGTTTTAGAATCATCTATTAAAAAACGTTCAAATATTGATTACTGCTGCAAAAGAAGAATATACTGTTCGAGACATTGCGATAAAGACTGAATTTTTGAAGACCAAATCCTAATTTTATCAAGTATCCGGCGAGTTATGAACACGAGAATATGTACATAGAGGAAAGTTCCCTATATTGGACCACGTAAGAAAATACCTCCATAAATCGGAAACTTGATCATATTTTTGAGCAGGAAAATTTGAGAACAATTTCAAGAATCTACTTGATATATAAATATAATAAAATGGGCTAAAATGTTATGTGGCTGGATGTAAAGAAATATTTTCAAAATAGTACTATTAGTCCAATCTAGGTAACTGGTTTCCTAAGTTGGACCAGAGATATTTTAAATTGGACCATGTTTATTTTTCATTATTTCAAGTAAGAACTTTTATTCAAAAATCTGCATATATTCTACAAAAAGATAAAAAATAACTTTGGGAAATAATTGACAGCGTACATACTAAAGAAAACGAAATATGTATGCGTTTACAAAATAATCAATCGCTGTCAGACTGACAGTTTATGCATTCGTAATAATCGATATTACGGCCGTTTATGCATCTCAAATGGACCCATTTTTTGCAAGAGGTACACTGAATCCACTGTTCTCCCATTACCGATTCCGAAAATACTGCGAAACAAACGATACAAAGACAATCTTCGTCGTTAGATTCACTTGAAGAATCCTATACCACAACATCTTTCTTTCTTTCCTGCAGATACTGATTTTGAAGAGATTGTAGCAGTTTGAGCTCTAAAACGTGATTTACTATTTCTTTTTCTAATTCTAGTGGAAGATCTACGCCATGTCCCATTTTTTTTATACTACCATGAACCTTTTTGTTTTTCTCGTCACTTCTCCGTTTCAGCGTAGCTTTTGGTACGTTATATCTTCTAGCTATTTCATTTAAACCTGCGACACCATTTTTGTATGCAGTTATAGCATTTTCCATACTTTTTTCGTTCCATTTTCTATATTGTCCGCGTTTTGACATTTTTATCTTAAAAAGAACAAAAGACGTAGCATAATTTGGACCGGTCCAATTTAAGAACCATTAGAAGGTTCAATTTAAGAAACTAAGGTTTAATTACGTTTAGATGTAATAAACGAAAACTAATGAAAGTATCGGACCAATGTTATAATAAAATTAAAGATATGCCTCTTCTTAACAAATAGCACCCATAAGAATTCAAAATTTACTTATCGGTCAGAACTTAGAGCTTAAATAAAGTGAAAACAAAATTACATTAACTAGTATCATAATACAGTAATCATCACCGTCATCAGTTATGCGTCGGTAGACAGTGTTTTGTTTCCTGACTGTTATTACACAAGATATAAGCTACAGCTCCATACTGAGAGATGTTGATACAATCCATTTATATATGAAAAAACACTATGGTCCAATATAGGGACCTTTCCCCTACGTATCAACCATGAAAATAGTCGAATGTTCGAATGCTGCGTAGATTTTACGCATCATTAAACCAACTGGTATCGTTCTCCTTTTTATTGGCCCAGACTAGTAATTGTCGCTGTGGGTACGATATGTCTTACTGTTGCACACCGGAGAGGGAGCAACGATTGAGACTCAGTTGACGAGGGAAAGTACTCGAAGGCTTAGGTGAAGCAAAGGGAGAGGAGTAAGCCCCTCTCGTCAAGCTAATACGACTATGGGAGTTGGTATGTAAAAGTGTTAGGTGTTGTGAACGATAATGGATTTCCCTAATCGGGTTTATGCGTATAATTACTATACCGTTTTGCAAGAACCGCAATGAATTTGTTTTCAATCCGCTTAGTTGTGCCGGAAATGACGAAATATGTAGTTTGTTCTTTGGCCTTTCGTTCATGTTCTGAATATCATTCAAGATATGTTTTTGATCGTATTCAAATCTTTCTCGAGCTCATTATCGAGGAATAAAGAATGAAACGGCAGGAAATGTCCATCCTTTTCAATCCTTTCCTGTTTGAAGTAAAGTAATTTCATAAGCTATCTATTTTCTTCTTTCTTCTATTTTAGATGATATAATTAAATAACGTTAAATTTTGTGGTATATCTCGATTTGAATATGTATACGTAATTGCTTTTTAAATTGCTAAAACTGTAAGTTGTGTGTTTGAAAATGATTAAAATTGTAACGTTGTATTTAAATTTTGACAAGATCGTTGTTTTCAGTTTTGAATTGAACATTATTTTTGTTAGGCTGCTGTTTATAAGTACCGAATTACATAAGAAATGGGTTTGCGATAAAGCTACATCGACTAAATATGCATATAAGTGACTAAATGTGATAATCCTTATCATTCGCTATTTTCGACTTTGCGCGTAGATAAAGTTGAATGGTTTTGTAAAAATTTATCGAACTTCCGGATGTAATATAAAAAGAAACTTAGTTCGAATATATTATAGAATCAAAAATATACAAGTTTAATGGAGATAAATTTTCATATTTAATTCAACACGAACTACCTTCTCGTTCTTTTTGCGTATTTTTTACATCGAGAGAAAAGTCATTTGACAAAATGAAAACAGTTACTGATTGCTTTCTCACGATCGGTGCTACATGATGGAAGATGTACGAATCATTTGAGGAAATATTGTACAAATGATAGAAGTGGTGGAATTCCAAAACTGGCTCGTAGCTTTACGGAATTGCTTCATCGTTGCAATTACGATGTTACATCATATACCGGTATGTGTGTCATGAAAAACTCGTTTGTTCACTGTAATCCACATCTTCAAAACCTTAATAACGCTGGAGACTTTTGATTCACATATTCACATGGTAAAATTCCAACAACAAAACACTCAGTTAGGTGCTTAACGAAACCATATATGTACCTATGTACTTTCTGTACTTTACATTCATGTTACTTCATTCTGAATGAATCAATGATTTGCATATAAGTCAGATAAGAAGTGTTTTCAGATTTGTTTTGCAATGTCAGTTTCATATAGATAAAAATGAAGTATTTCAAAATTTGCTAAAAAGATGTGGTGTCAAAAACAAATAAAATTAATCGAGCAACATGTCATAAATAAGTGCAAAAGAAATTGTAATAAAATGATGTGTTTGAAAATTTGTTAAGAATTAAATTTAATTATACTGAATAAGGCCTTTACATCTGAAGTAAAGTTTAATTTTTCGGTACTCTGAAACTAATATTGATTATATTCCAAAATTAATGATCAAATTTTGAAGTACTTTCCAATTTTTCTTTCAAAGATTCACAAAAATATCTCCCTCATTGCAGATTTTCTATATGTATGCATACAAAGATTGTATGTTCATAGTTTCTTGAATAAATGCTCTTAATGCATTGCCATTATATAATTCAAACTTGTTAAAAAATTGTATAAAATATTTCGTTAATATTACAATATATTCCATCATATAATTAAAAGGTGATATTATTTTAGAAATATAGAATTGTTAATGCTTTTATAATAAAATAATTAATAATATTTAATGCTATTATAATATTTTAATGCTTTTACAATAAAGTAATTAATAATATTTAAGAATATTATGAATTACTGGTATTTTTATATATTTAAGTGTTTATTTATTTAACATTATAAGCAAATTTCGGTGATATTACCATTATTCACGATCGTAATAGTGGAGGAGTAAAAAAATATGGATGAACACTTCTAGTGTGAGTGAATACAATCATTATTGCGCTACATTCGTTAATTAAACTCTCTAATCTTTGGGAATAATTTTATAGAAAAAATTTTATAAAAAAGTCATATTCTATTATTCTAAAGCTTTTTATAACAATGACCGTAAAAATAAAAGAACTCAAATTATAAAGACTTTATTGTAACAGTATTTAGAGCTTGTTGGAAATACTTAAGCGTTTCTGAACTGTTCAATTGTCAAGCACTTTAGTAATAGTACTGGGCCTAATGGAAACTACTTAGATATCTTAACACAGTAATACTCTTTGAATCATCGATTTTATGGTGAATCTCAGTTTCAGCTTTTGGTTTTCATTGTCGAGACACGTTAAAAGGGATACGTCATACTCAATAGATTAGAATCAGTTGGGGTATTCATTTACGAAACCAAAGTTCGCCCCTTAAAGTTTTGACGCAGGTTAGGGATGGTTTTTGACCGCCAGTCGGCCCAGGATGGCCCTGAACCTGGAGAAGATTCATTTTTCAAGGGATCTGAGGACCTGCTCGTCCACTCTCTTTCTCCCTTCTTTCCCCCTTCCTCATCCTCATCGTAGTCACAGACCCACTCCTCTCGCCTTTCCTCTCATTGCCTTCTCCTTCGCGGTTCTTTTCCTCTCTTCTTCAGGGTTGACCAAAACCCCCTTATTATTGTATTCCCTTCTCTCTCGTGTGTGAATTTCCGAGATAAACATACGAATTTACCGTACAAAAACATGGCGGCAACGTGATGGAAAATTTTCAATGTATTAGGTGTCTTCACGAAGACTTGAAGCTCTTCTAAGTCTCAAAGTTCCTACTTTCAAATATCAAATTTGTCAGTTAAATTGTTGATTTTAATATTGAACTGTTCCTATTGAGTGACATTTATGTTTTTTAAAGTTAACACTAAAGGTGTCTGAAAAGTCTTCGTTTATTAAAACTAATTTTGAATGTTGGTTTGAGTGCGACGTTAAGAAAGATTAATCTAAATTGTACATACTAAGGAATTTTCAACATGACCATAACGTATTCAAATAAGAAATAATTAATTACATTTTCCCGGAAGTATCATGTAACAATTTTTTACAAACGTATGTTACAAAATATTATTTGAATACAATATCAAACTTCCTAATCAGATAAAATTTTATAATATACGACATATTTTCTGACAAGACAGCTAAAAATAGGATAACAATGTTTACTAAGCAATTCTTCGAAATGAAATACTTGAATATTATATGTACAATGAAAATTAATAAGAATACTACATTAGAGTAATTGTGGAAAGCGATAGATGTATTACATTTGAAGTTTGAAAAATTCTTGAAATGATAGGTTTTCTACAGAACAGTAATATTGTTTTCAAAGATACACACTCGTGTTAAATTAAAGGAAAACAAATATAAGAAATCCTTTATAGCGGTAATAAAAAGCATTTTTTACATTTGATAACAGTAGTTAATAAACGTAACTTTGTCGTTGTAAGGTACAAATTTAACAAGTTCTTTTGGTATCGTTTTGTTAACGTGAAAGGATTATAATGACAAACGAAAAAAAGAAAACGAACAAGTAAAAAATCTGAAAAACGCTTCGTTATATTCTCGAATAGAAATTTAACTCAAGAAAAATTCAAGTCCGACGAAAGGTTTTATACTCGAATATATCGCCAGGCAACCTTTAAACTTTTCTTTCCGACTGTACCACGCTGAGTTGTTTACATTTTAACGGATGGCGACGTTGCCAACTCTACAGACCTGTTGCCCTCTCCGCGTCGTGGATCTTCCATTAATTAAGCACCTTAATGACGTATTCGTCGAATTAACTCGTACCTCAGGATTTATGTGAAAGTCCGTGTCGATTTTGAGAACTCTTAAATTGTAGGAATTATGTCTGCCAAATCAATATGTACTGGATAAATTGAATAAATGCTATGCAACAGTTCTTTTGAGAGTTTTCAGTATGTTTTCAAAAATATTACAGAATCATTTGGAACATGGAAATCAAGTTATTATTTTTCATTGAAAGTATTCTTCAAGAATAACCTTTTATTTGTTCAGCTTGAACTTATCTTAGTTCTACGAATTATTTTAATTAATTATTTTAAACTGCACGGAATTCATTTATCACTTCTATTATTTGATGAAATATTAATTTCTGAATATGAGGAGTAATTTCTTAAATAAATTTTCTTCTTAGACGTTTGTTACTATATTTTTGGATAAATTTTTGTATCAATAATTCCATAAATTAATAACCAAGTCGAGGAAAGAGACTATTGTAAAACAATCTATTTTATTAAAAATTAATAATGTGAATACAATATGCATACATATATTTAATAACATAATTGTTTTAAACGTTCCTTTTGTATAATGGAACAGAGTATATTATTATCGATTATAAAGAATTATTAAGATTATGTGTTACTGTATCAAGTATTTAAAATATCTAATAATTCACTTAAATATATTTAAAAAGAAACACAGATAATAATAGTAATACTTTATTTGCTTTGTTCTTTTATTTCCTGAAATAGTTTTAATAAAGAAAAGATAAAAATAAATTATATTCAGTTTCAACATCCCATACAAATTTTATACAGAGATGTTATAAAAATTTCAATTTTTAATTAATAATAGATCTCTGGAATCAAAATAAAATTTGCATTGTTTAATGAAAAAGTTAGGTAGGATAAAAAGAACTATATTAACATATAGCAATATAAAAATAGATGGTTTTACGATATACTTATATATACAATGTATATGTACTTACATTGGATAGTAGAAATTTTTCCAATGAATGTTCTCGAATACGGTTGAAAAGTTCTGTATTATTCACAGCAAACACTTAAACTGTGATAATCAGAGACTTCTGACAAGGATCGTCGCCCTTTGAAATGTTGCACATACACATACATGTACATATATGTACATAGGAGATATGTTATCTCACGGCGAATTAGAAAAAAATGATTGTGAGAATACCTGGCGCGTATTTACGGAGGAAATCTTTCGTAGGACATCTGTTTAAATTTACCCAAAAATGACGATCGTTTTCTTCACTCGAATCATCTGCTTTTACGCAATTTAATCATCGAATTGCGATACTACGCTAACCGATACGACATGACACCAGCGCTCTCTGTGCCTAAAATTTAATATTATTTTTAGAATTCTACATCATATAACTTGTAGGATATACTTTGAATTTTATTTTATAAATTATTCTAGGAAGCACAATTTTCGCGTATTTGAATCTTTTGTACACTAAAGGGTAAAAAAAATCTTTCAAGGTCATCACCTTTTCTGTACAATAGATGGTACCATACGTATTTTTTAATAATATATATAAGTATAATCCACATTAAGAATTGACATGAAGGAATTATTTTATTCGATAAAAGTAGAAATATCTAGGAAAACTTTAAGATTTAAAATTAAATGTCGATATGTATCTACGATAGTTCACGAAAATATTCAAAATCCCTTTGAAACAGAATAACTTTTCCAAAATTGAACCAAACAACTTGAGTTTTTTTTTTAGAAGCTAGAATGATTCGTTTACTAGATAGTATGCTAAACAATTTTTGATAAAATTGCTATTGGTAAAGAAAATAATAAAGATTGCTTTCTACAAATTTTAAATCTGAGCCTGTAATGAAAATTTAAAAAATACGCTTAAATTCAGTTAACGCTGCTATCAGGTACAAACGGTTGAAAATGGCGAAAATCGAAGTTTCTCACGACTTTCAGTCTACAAATGCAATAAATTTGAAGATTCTTATATCTTTCCATAATTGTCGCTTGTTTCTGCAACGTGCGACTTCGATTAAGTTTTCACTATATATACAACTGTATTTTCAATTTTCAATTTTTCAATTTTCATCACAGGCTCAAATAAAACAGTTTTAAAAACTGATTGCTATTATTTTTTTCGTAATTCCGACCAATTGGAATTTTATCAATATTTTTTGCACACATCGTCTAGTAAAGTAATCCTAATTTCTCAAAAAAAAAAAAGCTCAAGTTGTTTGGTTCAATTTTAAAAAAGGTATCCTATATCTCATTGCAGCTGTGACGATAAATTAAAAATATAATCATAATTTCTTAAAGTTAAATTTGAGAATTCTCAGAGCCTTTTAAATAATGTCAGCGTAACGTGATCTTCAAAGTATTTTGAAAATAGTGTTTTTTAATAAATGTTGTAAGCACTGCACAAAATATTTCAAGTACGTATCAAGATGTTGCTTTATTATTGTAATTAATCATAGAAATTTGTATATATCCGAAATTTATTAACGCTCGTAAAATATAAATTGATTTCGCCCAAAAGTCTAGCAGTTAAATAGATTAAAATCAAAACAATTCACATAAATTTCCTCTAGATGCAGAGTTGTTGCATTTTTATTGGATATAAAGCCACTCTATTTCTTTTTTTTTTAATTACAATAACATTGTTCCAGTACTATGTTAGTCGTGCACAACTTAAACTGCGAATAGATTGTAAACTGCAGTTATTTAAAAAGCTTTTGTGAGAACTGTAATGTGAAAAGTTTTCATATACGCCATTAGCATTGTTCGTTTGCTTTGATCATTTTCTTATCGTTAATTTCGAACATGAGTCATCTTTTATTTTTTCACGTGTACTTCAGCCTGCGGTTATACATCTGTGTCTACTAAAATGTTTTGAATAATTTCGAAAATTCAGTCGGAAACAGCTGCACACAATTTTCAGATATAAAGGTGAAGCAATCAGTGTTCTTGTGTTTCGTTTAATTCTCTTTCTATTGACACGTATGAATGATAAAAGAAAAGATCATATTGAAAATTGGAAAAAATGTTGATCTTGTTATTTTTAAGTATTAATATTATGCTATGTTTGAATAATTTCGATTACTTTAAAATAAAATCGACGAAATTAGAACTAATAGTGAGTAATTTTTAAAGATTAATTTTTTTACTGTTTCAATTATGAATCGAACGATACGAATGCAATAGCATGTGATAAAAGAAGAATTTTCAAAGAAGAAATATTGCATCAAATAAAATATATTATGATACTTTGCTTATAAAAATTGGATTGGCTGAAAATATATCAATAAAGTAATCGTTAGATATTATAAAATAATCTTTGTAAAATAAAACGCCTGGAATATTTATTGTTTTGATAATATAACAGCATCGTGTTTGATCATTTATCACGATAATTAAACAGTGTGTTATAAAGATTTGAAAATTCGTATACGATTCACATATCCAATGAAATAATATTTAAAAAATAACTCTAATTAAACAACGAAAGTGTATGATTCTTATGAATTTTTATCAGTGATTGAAAATACAGTAGTTATCTATGCAATGTATCTGTGCACTCTTCCTGGAATATTTTTATCATAACATTTTTTAATAATTTTTAATTATCATTCTGTGTATCCTATCAGTATTTTACAATTTGTTATTTAATATTGAAATAAATTTTGAACGAAAAAGTCGTTACCTGTTTTACACGAAATTTAAGCAAAATGAAAGAACATTCCTTTCTCATTTTATTATTTTAATGGAGTTTACAATTAAATTGTATATTATCTATTTCTACTTGCATCTTTAATTAATCAAATTAATCAATATTCGACTTATTTCCACTAATTATTTTTACGTTACACTATAGAAATAAAGTAACGGAATATAAAAATTATCAGATCATTTTTAGAAAATATTGTTCTATTTTATACGTGCATTTATTTTCAATTAAAACAACTGAATAAGCTGAATGTCATGTTCTTTTTTGCACAGTTGATAGAGGTTTCAAGCAAGCATTTGACAAAAATTAAGAAGAAATTGATAAATTCGTGAGTTCAATTCATTCTGCACGTATTTCGCGTAAAAGGGAAAAACAGAAGGTTTTATTTCATGTTTATTTAATATTTTATTTTCAATTTATCCGGTAATTACTTTCACTTTACACCACATTCGTCAAGCAGTACACACAGAGCCGTTCTGTGAATTTTGTGTCGGCCGTTTATTATCGTATCAGAAATTCCCGCACTCAAGATGCATTACGAGCTTTTTATCGCTCGTAGTTCCCTCCTTTATGGTACGACTTCGTCGACCTCACCTCAGCGTGGAAACGTTTTCATGTCCTAAAATATCTTTCGACCGCAAACACTTTCTAACGTGCAAAGATATTTTAACACGCGAACCAACAAAGCGGATCCCCAGAACGAAAATACCTTTCCAGCGCAAAAACGATGCCCACGATTCCCACCACGCCGATCTATAAGTTCAAAATCTTTGCTTCTTTCCGTTCTGCCTCCTTGTAGAAATTTCAGGCTTGTAAAGAAATTTTATTAAAATATTTGTGTATAACTATAAATGTGTTTGTTAACGTTTTCCATTACCAAGAAACAATGTATTAATATAAAATTAATTATCGAAACTGAGATTATCATCAAATGTTGCAATGTATAACAATTTACCATTAATATTTCAAAAGTTATAGAAAATATTTAAAAAAATTTTTGTACAATAATCTCAATTAATATTTGTATGACGTTTTGCAAAAAGTATCTTTAAAATTCGCTTCGCATGTTCTAAAAGTAAAATCCTCAAGTATTTTGAAATTGGTTCAGCCAGTTTTGAAATTACGACACTCAATTGAAGCTGCAGCTTGAATTTAGATGAAAACAGCTTTGATATCCGATGCAAGGCTAACGTAGCTCTATTTGTTATGTCTATAGATATCGAAGAGATATTGTATAATGACATTTAACCTTCAATTTAAGTATGAACGAAAACTGAAATGATGAAACATCAAACCATGTACCGTATGTTTCGTTTAGTATCCTAAACAAATGAAAAATTATGTACATATATATTTCTGGTGAAAAATTTTCGACCACTTCGAAGTTGTTTCAATTTTTGTAGAAAATAAGTGATTTAATCAATGTAAATAACTAAATCGCTACAGAAATGTATTTCTAATATAATACGAGTACTGTTTAACAGAAGAAAGAATGATAAATTGCATCGTATTCTTTTATTATAACTAAACAATTACAAAGATAACATTATACCGCATTCTCATCGAAAAAATAATCTTTCGATTTCTTCACTTTTCTTCTCACACGACTTCTTTTATTGACTTTTCTATTGTTTGCTGTGAAAGATTGTTTCAAGCATTTCGTGAAATATTCTACAGTTTTTCTTTTGATTTTGGGCACTATTGTCTAAGTTTTCTATCCAGATGATCCTAAAGCAGATTAATGGGCTTTAAATTCAGTGATTGTGTTGGTCAATTCATATAATTTAGCAATCTTTCTGGTTGTTTTTGCTCTACAATGTCACAACAAATTTTTATTGTATTACAATACGTTGTATTAATCGACATAAAAACAGTATGCGAAAATTTTTCGCTAGGAGTGTATACAGTGACTCAATATTAATATTTGAACACCGTTTAAGAGGGAAAATAAAACCACTGTGACGGCTTGAAAAAATCGAAATTTGTCTTCATATTTTTTTTAATTTTTGCGATTTCTAGAACGAGCCCTTAAAATATTGAAGTAAAAACCGCAAAAATGAAGAAATCACAGAAATTTTAATAATGTAGCGTAGTGTCTAAGACTGACCTGAAATTTAAATAATTATAATCATAGAAATGCATTACCAGGAAATGCAATTGCTGTCATCATGCCTCTTTATGCAGATCGATAACCAAAAAGAATTGTTGAGATATTTAGGTGGATTTCGAGTTAAACGGAAAATTAAGAAATTTTAATGTTTTTCTCGAAACTAAGTTTTTTTAAGACGGATACGTCAAAAACTTTGTGTACGTTGAATATTTATGTTATTTATAATGATATGAGAAAATGTTATATAAAAAACCTTGCATGACATGAAAAGTGACATAATAGGATGTAAAATAAATACTTTTTATGAAGATGGAAACGTAGAGGAGACTTCAAAGTCCTGATTATTGTTTTATGCGGAATGTTACATCTTTTTTCACTGTGTATTAGTCCACTGTTGTGGTGATTTCAATATGCTATTATTAAAGATTATTCAAGGTCACTGAAGGTAGTAAAACAATTATTATTACTTTCAAATTGTAGAACTATGGATACGTTTCATCATCGCTGGATTTATTCTAGCAAATGGTGTACTCTACCGATTCTTACTTTTATGTGAGAAAACAGCTTTGCTGCAATATTTACGTTCTAATAATTGATTACGTACAGCTACGTAAACATTATGATAGTTTATGGAATATCGGCAGTCGATATCAATTAATTGCTGAGTTTTGACTTACAAGGGAACTTCAGTAATTCGAAAATTCCGGTTTTTTTCAAATTTTGCAGTCTGGTAGGAAATCTCAAAAATAGTGTTTTTAATTTGGTAATTGTTGATTGGCTTTTTTTCAGTTTTTCATGCTGAAAACAGCCCTTGTTTGATCAGAACATAAGTGTAACCTATTTCCCTGTATAGGTTCAAAATTATAGTAGACATAAAAAAATGTTTATAATAATGGTTTGATTATATTTTATGTTTTATAATACTATTTTATTTTATACTATTAAATTAACAATAATTGTTTATTATATGAGAAAACCGCTTACTATCGTTATTATGAAAACTTTTGTATTTTCTGTCATATCGAAAAATATGTCAAATGCAGAATAATAATATATCGGATAATCTTATAATTAACGTACCATATTATGTATATTACATTCGATTAACAGTCTGTACAGTACTTATTGTAATATATTCTTGTAACCTGCTAATCGATAATAAAGGATAATTTTTTAATCTTGTTAAAGTTTACAACTGAACAATAATGGAACAAATATTCTCGTTCGTGTTATTGTTTACACTTTCATATTACGCCGTATAGTAAAAATATACCAAAGGTTCGCACACATACTTGGCAACTGATAACGCGTCGTTCGAAGTGCAATGGTACCGCATAAAAAGCACGTATCGATTAAAATTATTTAAATATATTATACGATAAGTTTAACATATTTAGCATATTTATCTGCATTTCTTTGACATATTTTTCGATATAACAGAAAGTTCAAAACTTTTTATAATAATATTGGCGGAAGATTTTCATTTGAACAAACGATTTTTATTAATTTAATAGCATCGTTTTATAAAGCATAACAAATCATCAAATTTTTATTATAAACACTTTTTTACATTTACTATAGGTGTTAAAGATGTATAGGGAAATAGGGTAACACTTATCTTCGTTCAAGGGCTGCTTTCATCTCGATGAACCGAAAAAGGGCCCAGAAAATTACATACCTGACCTCCTACAAAATTATGAAGTTCCAGTAAAATTAGAATATTCGCGTTACTGAAGTTTTCTTGTCAGATAATGTTATATCAACGAAGTTTTCTTGTATCAACGTTGATAATTAAGATGAAATTTTGCTTTCCAGAGGTAAATGGATACGATTCTCATTTATGGGTAAACTCGATATTTAATAATAGCTCGAGGCTTATATACTGACCGATATTCGAATTGTACATATCCTTCGCACCGAATATTTCAGAGATTGCGTTAAAAATTTCAAGAAGCCGGAAGTTTGGCTGCACATAAGTTTAAACCATCAAAAATGAACTACCGATGAAACAAACGAAATTGGTGCTTTTGCAATGCTAGCTTTATTACTCATAGATTAGATCTTTGCACATTGAACGCTATTTAACATATGCTCAGAGAGTAAAAAAGATCTACAATGAACTTTACTCAAATCCATAAATAGGATCTGGAGGATCAGTTTCACGGTCGGCTCGTTTTTCAGACTTACTCCATTAAATTTCTCTTTCTTAGAAGTATTCAAAAATGTCGTCAATCTATACCGGAAAATACGAGACAACAGATAACTGCAGTATCTACTGGAATAAATTTAGAGGTGATAAGATGTACACGTGATTCAGCGATACAAAAAGTGCAACTTTTTATTGACACACCGCTTCGAACATCTTAATATAAGCAAATTTATTATACCACCATATTTGACCTTGAATGACCTTTAATGATAGTATGCTGAATTCACCACAACAGCGACTGTCACGCAGCGATAAGGAAAAAAGTAGCATTCCGTTTTAAAAAGGCAGAGATGAAATTTCTCGTATATATGTCTCCATATCGTACAAGATTTGTCTATAACACTGTTTCATATTATTACAAACAACAGAAATATTCCAAGTGGATAAAGTTTTTGCCCCGCCCTGTATACACCATTATTGTCTTTTTTGTATTAGACATTTGAAATTTTTCCACGTGTATCGCTGTTTGTGACACGTATTAAGTTAAGAGGCGATAAAGAAAGTTGAACAGTTGTGTGGGCTCGTCGTTCGTGCCCCCGAATGATAACTTCTTATCATATCCGGCTTCTTTTACATACATACATGCATATGTATATATGCACATACATTCTTTTGATTGTAGAAATCTAACCACCTCTTCTACACGCTACGCTATGCTACGTTATAAACACGTGTTACTTTCACACTTACTATAGTAACCAATTTTATAATAATTGGTATGGTAAATGAAAGTATTTCTAACATGAGTTTTTGCGCCATCGTATTAGGTATGTGCAAAATGTACGTGTAAATAAAACAAAGAATGACCAATATATATGAATATTATTTTTAAGAAGACGTAAGGAGATCCTTGTATAATTCTAATTTTTAACACTTTTAATTGAATATGTTGAAAGAACAAAATGTCAATTCAACTTCCCTAACAGTGAAAAAGGTAGCTTCTAAAATCAAAATCGGTACTGAAATATTCATATTTAGTATGAAACAACAAATTTTCAAAATAAATCTTTGCATTTATTAAAATTTCTTCAAGACCTGTTTGCAAGTAATTGTTGAATAGTGCAGTATAATGTAAGTTTATTTTAATCAATCTAGACATTATTTAAAAATTAAGTTCAATTAATACAGAAAATTGCAATGTTATACACTCCTTTGCTTCTCTCTTTAGGTTTGATTTGTCAGTGAAAATATATTTTGCAGAAATTGTCGTTGAATTAGTAAAATAACTTATTAATTGATATAGAACATAAAGAACTTACATGTTAGCAAAAAAATCTTCGTTTTTTTTTTTTTAAATTCATTTATTATATTTAATCTATAAATGTAGTAAACCAAAGGAAATTGGACAGATTAAGTAAACTACGGTAATGTATTGACTTTTAAGCACTAATTGAACGGATTAATGTTTCAGTTCCGTTGCGATAAAAATTTTCAGAACGGTTTCTCATGATTGCGTTCACTTCCTGTTGTGCTGGCCTCTTCTGCAATTATTTACGCTGAAAGAAGAGTGCACTAAATGACAATTTACCGGTGATTACCATTGATGAAATGGAGACCTTTTCATTACTTGAGTTGCGTGCATTTGTACCATTAGTTTTGCTTTATTTATTTGCTGTAAATTTTATGGTCGAGAAATTGTAAGTGGCGTATAAATTCGACGTTCACAAGTATTCAATTACGGTTTGATACATTTATATTGGTACTAAGAGTACTATCTTATGTAAATATTAACAACTATAAAACATTGCTAGGTCAAATAAAGTAATTAAAAGATATAAAGGTTTAATGGGTCACGTTATAGAGTTTTGAAATAAGTTCAACACAAATTAAATTTCACATTCGAGAAAGATTGATTGCAAACTTGCCTACATTATAGGAAAGCTTGTTAGTTCGTTTTATAGTGTTATATATCAAGTAATTCAAATTGTAACGTCAGAAACGTATATTCAATAACGTTCAGTAATTTTTGTTTTCTTTTTCGTTTTTAGAAAGGCATTCCTTTGTGAACGCTGTAGAATTTAAAAATCTTCATGAATTTTTTGAAGTGATGTTATAATTCTTTTTGGAGTTTATTTAGTGACATTTTGGTCATTAGTAACAATTTTTTAAACAGCTGTAATTAATTGCTTCTTAGTTTCATCTCGTTCGCAATAAACGCGTGTTTAAAAATCATATCTCATTTGCATAGATAATTGGAGCTCATAAAGTAGATCAAACTAAAAAAACTGAGAAGATGTTTATTGCTATTGTCTGCATTGAAATAAATCATTTATGTTGAAAATTAGGGAAATGGTGAATGCTTCAATTGCAAATTACGAAATTTCATTCTTCTTCTGGTAAGTGTTTTAATAAAAAAATAAGATAAACTCAACATAAAAGTATAATATTGGTAACGACGAGAGCTATCATTATGTTAATAGCAACTGTAAATAGTTGAATATTGGTAACTGTTTCAATGTTTGTATATTTTCATTAATTCCATTCAGTCTCAATTCCGCTGTACACTCTCGTATAATCGCATCGTAAATTGAATCGTATAAACTTATTCCTTTGCTGCATGTAAGTGTTTATTTATTTCAATTTGTGATAGTTTTTATAATTAATTTATAGTAATATAATTTATAAATAATATTATACAGTATACCCTAAAAATGTTTAGTCAAAAGAAAAGGAAACGAATGAATATGCTAAGTAGCAGTGAAAAAGAAGAAATGGATTTTCTCAATAAAATATTCTTATATAGTGTTCTAATTAATTTATAGTAATATAATTTATAAATAATATTATATAGTATACCCTAAAAATGTTTAGTTAAAAAAAGAAAAAAAATGAAACGAGTAAATATACTAAATGGCAGTGAAAAAGAAGAAATGGGTGTTTTCAATAAAATATTTTATTCAGCCACAGTGACTGTCACGCGAATATTGCATCGTATACAGGGTGAGTTAGTAAAAACCTGAATAACTTATTAAATTTTTAAGATAGATAGAAATGTTTGAAAGAGAAGTTGTTTGGTTCTAAGGGATCCACTATGTGGAGGTCAAAACTTTCTATCAAGAAGACACATTTAGAAGATTTGAAGATTACCTTCATGTTTTTTTTTTTTTAATGGATTCGTATACTTTTAAGTACCTGTGATTGTAGTCCTTCTCAAAATGATTTAATTCGAGAATCATTCAATGTCACTCAATGTCACGGACCTAGTGATTATTGAAAAGTAAAGACTCATGGTGAATGCTTCTGAAACCGAGTACTCTCAGCTTTATTAAGAAAATCGTAACTGCACCAATTCTAAATTGTAAACAACTGGGTTTGATGTCTCGAATGGTTAATCCAACTATTTCCAAATCTTTTGCATTACTTTACAAGATGAATGTGCTGAACAATCGTCCTGTTATTACCATAAATTCTTGACGCACGTTTAGGAAGAAATCTCCCAAAAATTAGATTTTTGAGTATTTTACTTAATTTAACGTCTAATCAATGAAATATGGACGAATGATTCGATTATTCACAACATCACACCAGACATTAATTGACCATACTCTTTGGTTTGGAATTTTTCTTAAACGTGGATTTTCTATGGAGTGTCTAGATAAAGTTTGTCTGAAATTAGTATTGATTCAATTACGATTATCTTAATCAAATGTAAAACTATTCGATTTCAGGAAGATTCACCATAAATATTCATTTTTCGGTAATTATTACATCCGTGATCTCAAATGATCTTGAATAATTACGGTCGTTAAAATCATTTTGCGAAGGGCTGCAAAAGTACCTATTCAAAAATAGACAATTTCATTAAAAAGAATGACGACGATCTTTAAATCTGTCAAGCGTTTTCACCTGATAAAAAGTTTTGACAACCACATAATAAATCCCTTGGAACCAAGCAATTTTCGTTTCAAACATTTTTGTTTATTTTAAAAATTGAAAGAGTGATTCGGGTGGTTCGTTTTTATTGACTCACTTTGTATATCTTCCAAAACTGAAGAAAGTTAATTTTTTCAAAGTGTCACAGAGGAATTCTCCTGAACAAGTATTAATTACATTTTATTTGTCACCTTATGCATCTTCTTTGCGTATTAGTTCAACGACATAACAGTTTTATCAGAATACATGCAAAGTAACATAATATACTGCAAAGCATCCATATTAATCAACATGTAACTCACACGAGTCGCGTAACAATACAAGTATGCACTTACTTAGTGCAGTCATCTCGATGCACGCGTCAACACTACTCAAGGATTTCCGGTGTTTGGTGTTCAACACCCGTAAATCCGTGCATTTAAGTGTAGAATCGGCTACGTATTGCTCGTCCTTGCAAGACTTCTCGACTTAAAATCATTCGATCGAAATGACGATATATTTAATACCATATATTTTCTGGTTTCATAGTTCTTCCTTTTCAATCATACACGTATGTTAGCAAACTAGTCTGTAACACAAAGTACTACGAGCTTTTAACGCGAATCTGATTAATTTTAATGATTACATTTGTGGATTTCCTGTATTGTTTATAACATATATTGATAAGTTTAAAGAAAGAATAAACTGACGCACATTTTTTGTTAAATATAATGTTCCTAATATTGCCAAAATTTTTTATTTAATAACGTCACTAGAATTTCAGTGTTAAATTGTAATAGAAACTTGGTTTTCTCGTAAAATCTCAAAATGTTTAAAATGTAGAATTGTATTATATATATATACATATAATGATTCTCTTGTTGATATTCGAGCAGCCTGTGAAATAGAATAACTTTTTTTAAATTAAACTGAACGACTTGAGCTTTTTTGAGATGTTAGAAATTATTAATTTACTAAATAACATCTAAAAAGATTTTGGAGAAAGTTGTAATTGGTTGGAATTGCGAAGAAAATAGTGAAAGTTATCTTTTATATATTTTTTTATTTCAGCCTTTAATGGATATTTATGTTAGTTATAAACATGCTGCAAATTTAATCGAAATTTTGACGCAGAAGCAAACGATAGGCATTGAAAGATGTAGCAATCTTTAGATTTATTGAATTTATAGACTGAAAATCGTGAAAAACTTCGATTTTCAACATTTTTTAGCCATTTATAGTTCGTAGTAATATGTATATATACACACCTCTAATTTTGTATTTTTATTTTTGATGAACTATAATTATATAGCAGCATTTAAAAGATTCATAAATTTATTTAATCTGTATCTATTATTCATGAGCGCATAAGAAGGTGATATCTCTAATTGTACATTTTCATAAACATGATATTTAATGTACCGTGGCATATAAATATATACTTGATTATACGCATTCATTTTGAAGATTATAAATTTTCTGAAATTACATAATGCATGATTCAACAAAGGATATGTTACACTTTAAAAATAATCCTATCTTTTCCTTGCTGAAACAAACAATACCTTTCATTTTCAGAATATATTTTATTATTATTTATAAGTCGTGCTATTTAAAACAATTATAGGACATAATTCAACGGAAAGAATTGTTAAATTTCTGTTACAATAATTGATAATGTTTGTTTCTAGTATAATACATATCAAAATGACGTGTCAAAATGTGATGTAAAACGACAATTCGGATAAAGAGAATCTTGCAGCCAAGGAAATACGAACCTTCAGGTTTGCAAAATTTGTGGCATTCGAGATAAGCAGTATACAAGTTACTGCAGTCATGGTTGGTTAAGGTCCTTCGAAAATGGGTGAACAGGACACGACTCGTAGCACTTTAGAATCACGTGGGAAAAATACAGAAGGATAGATCGCGTAAGATCCTTCACGCCTCCTATTTCCTTTTGATGATATCTCAAGCAAGCTGTGTAATTCGACGTTAGGTTTCTCTGCAAGTACTTCTACCGAATAGAGTAGAATTCTACCGAAAATAAAAGATTGTATATATATTCCATGTCTAGAATTGAAACGAAAGGAATGTTTGGGACAACCTAATACTATCTTTGGTGTTACTAACCTCTCTCTCTATCTCCTTTTCTTTTTTTTTTCAACATCTCTAGTCACTCTACGATCGTTTTGCTTTATTTTCCAATCACTACGTCTTCCATCCTGATATCCCTTTCGGTTTCTCTGCAGTCCCTTGTCAAATGCTCCAAGATCTATCACGGTACAACTCGCATCTCCTTTCTTCCTCCTCTTCCCATTACTGGGGTATTCAATTTTGACCCTTTCCTTCTTTGCTCAAGTATTCTGGTTTTTCCCATTGTTCTGGTGTGTTTGTACTTATTGTTGTATTTTGATTGTTCACCAACACGTATATATGTTCACTACTAATATGCTAATAAGAAAGGAGCAACACAGAAATGGGGCTTGTATATACAGGAATCCATCGTAAAGAACTAACAAGGAAAGAACATGAACCAGTAACACTATCGCACTCAACGAATCCTATGTGCCTGCTATAATACACGAATTTACCCCTTCCAAAGATTAAACTATGTACAATCATGCAATCTGTTAATGGCATCAGTCACAAAGACTATGCTTTAGCAATTAGGACTGTTACAGGATCAGAAACTTTAGAATTGTACGTACATACAGTGAGCGAAAAAAGTATTCATACTGTGAGCAAGAAAGTTCTAAATTCGTAGATCAGTCGTACGTATGATACTTCTTGTTACAACAGAATAAAAAATTTTAAACGCATTTTTCTCAATTTCGTATTTATTAAAATAGCTTCTATAGTATCTTAAGATCTGTCTGATCGATTAGTTTCAAATTTTGTATATACCTTCAACACATAAGTCGTTATAGCTTGTACCAGAATCAACTAAAAATCTTAATTTTATTATTTTTGTAGTCTGTTAAGTGTACGGACAACATATAAAAATCGGTGATCAGTCTTCAATAAGTTGTTATTCTTTTCAATTAACAACTGTCTTCTTTCATTGTGTTACCTGTTATAGCTAAACACATTCTGATCAGGAATCATTTTGGTTTCTTTATTTTACATAAACAATATAGCTAGAATCACACAAGCCATTGGAAATTTTTTGTAATGTCTGCACGCGAAAAATTTTGTTATTTTTCTCTGAAGTATGAATAAATATATGAATTAAATTTCGACAGAGGAGGGCATGTAGCTGCTTTACAAAGAAACACCAAATATTCTTAAAAAACCCTTTTTACAGTAGAATACCTCCTTAAAAGAAATTAACTACAGAAAAAAAATATCCCAATAAAAAGGAAAATCTGTTTTTGCCGTTAATGATCTAACAGTAGACATGACATAAAGTCGGTAATTAAAAAAAAAGAAAAAATCGAAATAAAAGATAAAGAATGCAAAAAATACATAACAGTAAAATGTATGCGTGATTGGAAATTATACGTTTCCTACGTTTAGCCTGGAAAAAATTACACAAAGTTGCATTTTCCGTGTTCGCCATAGCACATAAAGAGTCGCTAAAGTTACGCTCGTAAATATATAGAAACACGAACGTTATTCTCGTTCGTTGTTATACACATGCTTGCATAAATATGGGCAGGTATCTCGGAACTTTAATGAGTTTCAAGCAAGAAGAGACAGACAAGAACGAGGAGGCAGAAGGTTACCGAGCTAAACATGCCTTTATTCTATAATTGTGTGCTTATCAAATATTGCACGATTCGTACCACGTATCAAGCGTGATAATAAATCCTTTCCCATTTCAAAAATTAGTTTTCAGGTGTTTTGCTTATTTTTTATTAACAGTAAGATGCGATAATTACCTGTATGTGATAATAGTAGAAACTATATAACGCAGTTGACGTAACAAAGATTTTGTTTCGTACAAGTTTTTATCTTTTAAAAATCGATTTTAAAGTCTGACGAAGATACACATGCATATATACATGTCTAATAGTTTCCCACAATAATATATACAATAAAAGAAAAATTGTATATTTAAAACGTTGAAAATGTCGATGAAACAGGAACAAATTATTTTTAGTGACATTTTTCATTGTTATATTGCATTATAATAGTAATCATCATTTTTAATATGTGATATGCATTCATATGCTTATTACCTTTTTTTTATTATTTTCAGAATGCTCAGCAGTAATATACATACACATATATTTCAACAGATTTGTAAAATGACAAATATTGTAATAAAGAAAAGAAGAATATTTTACAATAATATAGGCACTATATATATTGCGATATATGTAATAAGTACAGGAGTTTTATGTCGTTAATTAGAAGAAACGAAGGAATTTCACAAATGCATGGAAATATCAGAATTACTTGTTTAGAAACAGCAAAACCATTTCAATTTACACGCATGTTTATTCAATTATTTCAAACCTGTATTCTTCGATATTTTTTGGATTAATGAAATCTGTGTTGCTTAATGTTAGCCTTTGCCATTTCACTCGACGATCGAGCACAACTCGCCGACATCATTTATTATAGAATCCGTCTTCGAAAGAAACGATTACAACACATTTCTTTTTTTCTTTTTGCACAGTTAATTTATTCAAATATGAATGCCTATCGAACTTTCTCTTTCCTACGTCTCATCGTATTTTTCCAGTTTTGCAGTCAGTTGGTCTTTACAGTCCTCTACGTTATCAGAAATATACCTTGTTCTAATTCCGATGGATTGAAAAAGAGAAAGCAACATGTTGTTATAAATTCGAATTAAAAAATTGACAAATGTTGATAAAGTATCGTGTATGTAATGTATTTTTACATGCAGCATATTTTATAAAAAGAATGAAACGACTTAAAATCAAAATTTCTGAAATTTTTATTATATTATTAATATATTATTACATTTTTATTAATTCTTTGTATTTCGTGTATGCCTCTCGCAAATTTGTTAATACAAATCGAAGATATTTATTTAACAACGAATATATATTTTATGAAACATTTGCATCGAAATATCTTATGTTAATTTTTCGGATTTGATTGTTATCAATTAACAATTTGTGCAATATATTTTTACACACTATAAATATTGGACTTTCTTTTATAAAGTAGCCTCAGAAGTTTTGTATTTTATGCATTCATTTCGAAATTATGGTCGTTTAAAGTAAGGAAATTTCAATTTGCCTTTCAAAGTACCATCAACTTCATTTACCTTCTTTATAATTTTCTCATTGCATTTGTTATAAATAATTGTGCATTTATGATAGCTTAGAACTTATAGAATGATGTTTTCTTAAAATTTTAGATACCTGAAATAGTACAAATTCGACACTTTTTTAACATCTACCTTTTTGAATCACAGTGTACATATAAACTTGTCGATTGACTTGCAGAAAAGTTGTAGTGCAAAGGGTTAAGCATAATATTAATTTGGTAGAACTATAATAGATAAAGAAATCGGATATCCTGAGGGAGAGAAAAGAATATTCACCTGTGCCTGTCAAGATCACACTTGAAGATCAGAAAACGTTTCCCTCAGGGGGTAGAGTGACTGACAAAGGAAAATTCTGAAATCAGGCGTCACTCCTTCAAAACATGGCAACGCGAGACCGGTGGTAGCTCATCGGATTATCTTTTCACAGCAAACTCGATTGTCCTTATGGAAAATTTACGAAGTCTCTCAAATGGTATTCTTTATTGAGAGTATTGTGCAGCCTCTTCCAACTTATTGTCGTCGAAATTTCGTGTTCACCTGCAGTCAGGAAGAAAGACCACTGGGAGTGAGCAAGGTGCTCCATTCATCAAGAACAATCGACTAGAATTCGTCTATTCTTTCTTTCCTTTTCTGTCTTCCCCTTCGCTGCCTTCTTCTATCCCGGATGTGGAGCGTTAATGACAGGATCTTTGCAGTCACTAATGAAATTTTATTTCTTCAACCCTATTATTATTTAAGTTTTATGTATGTAATTTTTAAATAATGTTTTTGTCATATAATTTTTATTATTATACTTTAAGAAGGAATGATACAACGAGAAGACATTATGAATCACTTTTATGACTAAAAAGGTGTAAATTGCTCTTGAGACAATTGCTTGTTAACACTAGATTTTCGGGCTTTTCTTGTGTGAACCAGAAACTGAATCTTTCCTTCCAGAAATCGATTTGTTAGAGACAACATAACTGTATATTACTAACATATTTACAAATTCGGATATATTTTCGTATCATTCCATAAATAAAAGTAAGAAAAAGTTGCTAGGAAATAATAACAATCGTTTTTGTAATTTCTCTCGTGAAATCTCAAATCCGTCAAATTGACGTGTCCCGTAAATCTAGTGTTAAAAAAGTAGTTTACATCATTAACATAATCAAACATAAATTGGTAACTCATCTACTAATCCAATATTATTTTTTATGCAAATGTTTATAAAATTTTACTCTAAGGAGGAGTGTCAGAATCATTTTTATTCAAGTAAAATATGAACAAGGAAAGTTTACATTATAAAAAATTCAATATACATAATTCACTAGTCTAATGTGATTTTTTAACATCTAAGATTGTAAAATTGTATCAAAATTTGTAATATTCTAGCAGCACGGAACGTAAGAAATTCAGAAAGTTTTCGTGATAGTATTATTCGACGTATTTTTATTTCACATTTTCAGCATTATGATAACAGCGTAGTTTCAGATTGCATTAGTCGCAGAATGTTTGTATATCGTCTCAATTTAACATCACACTTGCCAAACTAATTCAACAGTGATCTGATTAAGAAATAGTTGAAATATAAATCTGTCTGTTTTTACGTAATTGTACCTTGTAAATTCTTTATTGTTGCCTGTTGAAATACAGATTTAAATATTCTTTTAATTTTCATAATGCGTCTACAAATGAAAGAAATTCGTTTAATTTTCCTAACCTTCTCTCAAACCTATTGATTTACATCTACTCTAAATGTTGTTCAATTGTCTAAACTATATCAAAAGAGAAGCAAACTTTATTTCTTTCCGTTTCTCTTCCAATTTTTAGGATTAATTATTCACAAAAACCAGGAAATATTACACTAGAAATTTTTTTACAATTGCGTAGTGTATGTTATTAACTATTTTTATTACATACTGGTGCAAGAGATTATACGAAAAATAGTAATTCGTTTCTTTATATCATTTTTAGTGTAATAAAATAAGGAAATAGTGAAGGTCTCAACTTTTATCCTTGGGTGAAGGTGTTGGTGTAAGCAAACATCTAGTTCTCCCTTCTCAAGAAAAGCTTTTGTTTTTCTTTCTACCCTTGCGCCATTTCTAGGAACAGGCTGGTAGTGAAAAATGATATGCGCACAGTTTGAAGTGTGTATTTGGTCGAATTTTCACCAACCGAGAACACCAGATCGTTTAGTAAATTGAGAAGGTTTAAATTCTTCTGTTCTGCCTGGTAATACAAAGCAATAGGGATAGAAAGCAGGGATTTTATAAGTATACTACTTATTGGCATGCTAGGAAAATAATACATCCGTTTTATACAGATTTTTTTTTATAAAGAGTGTAAAACAACTGTATACGAAATTAAAAGTAAAAAGTTCAAAAGTATTTTAGAAAGGAAGACAAATAAAAGCAAAAGTTAGCAACCAGAAAACTGTATAATTCAATTGCATACCACTTTATACATTGAATTTTAAGAATTATTTGCACAATACACAAGAATTACTTACACAATATTATCCCCATTATGAATTAAAATATTTTCAAACACCACGAAAATACATTAGGAAGTATAAGGACACACGTTCGAAACTTTGAAAATAGCAATGCAAAAATTAAAGGAAAAGAAAATTTCACTCCATCAGGCTGCAAAAAAAATATAATATTCCATAGGCAACACTTTGTGATCAAGTGAAAAACAAAATGTAACCAAATTTCTACACGATAAGAAACCTGTTTTTAATACAGCACAGGAAAACGAGTTAGTAGAGTATATTCTAGAATGTTCTAAAATGTTTTATAACTATACCAAGTTTAAGAAAAAGTGGATTTGGTGTTGCTACTGTTAATAACGCGAAACATAATGTTCAATCAAGGTGAAAGAATGGCGGGAATACACTGATATTACAATTTATTTTCTCCAGCAGTAATAATATATGCAATTAATTTATATTATATAATGCAATAAAGACTGGATTCTATCTTTAGCTTGTTAAATATGAGCGCATAAGGAACGCAGCGAAGAAAGTTTTTCAGCAGATTTTACGCTCATTTTCTGTAAAAAAAAGAAGAAAAATAGCCTGCTTACATTTATCACAGCCTGTCCATAAATACCCTAACATCTGTCTGGGTTTACCCCTATACCGACGACTTATTATAGACAGGAGTGATTTCATTTTTATAACTCTACTTCTGATAATTTTTTCTACCAATTTTGTAAATAGTCAATGCTTTGTTATCAGTAAGAAAAGATTATATAACACTAATATTATTAGTTTAATTTACTATTTCCTTTAAGCATTCTCAATTCCCTCATGTTCCCCTACCAATAATATTATGTAATATTTTGTATAAATTAACCCCTTGCCCTATAACAATGAGTCAGACTCGTGACACAAATTCTGGCTGAAATCCGAGAAAAACAATTATATTAGCAACAAACGTTAATCTTAATTCTAACTTTCCTTTTAATTTAAAGAACCAAGGATTGTCAATTGTAATCAATCTATAATATATTCGTGTTTCGTATGTAAAATGTCGTTAAAACAATAAGTAACTGATGCTTAGATATATAGTCAGGAAAAGAAATCATAGGTTAAGGGGTTAACTGTAATAGAATGTATAGCATCCATAAGAATTGTATCAAAATCAGGCAAAATTATTGTGTAAAATATTTCCTTGAATCAACGCGAGTAATCACTGTCATTATTTATGATGTTCCGAAACGCAAAATCAATCATGGGATCGAACGTGAACGTGCTGAATGAACGGTTGGATCCGGACAGATCGTCATCAGTACTTGGAAGCGTTGCACTGAAAGACGATCTACACGTCACAAGAACCCGTACAAGCTCTTACATTTTTACCGACCCCATACTGAGAAGCAAGTGCGGAGCACACTGCACGTAACCAAAAAAAAAAAAAAAAAAAAAAAAAAAACATAAAAAAGAAGAAGAAGAAGAAAGAAAAAAGAAAGAAGAAAAGCTGGAACGTCAGGGGGAACGTTTCTTCGGTTTGGAGCGTGCCTCCAAGCATGAGAAGCCGCTCACTTATCGCGTGGCTATGCCAAACACATACTTTAAACTGTAAAGAATACGAGGTACAGGGCAATAAGATGAGATTTTGCACTTTTACGGCTTTCATAACGTTCGTTGCGTACGAAGTATCGCGCACAATCCCTTCTTCTCCAATCACTTGAAATGGTTACGCATTGCATAAAGCAATTTCCGTTTCCTTTTGCAGCTAAAATAATGCGTACACGGTTTAGTCTTATTTGAAAGTTTCTTGACTTTTATTAGTTATCAATGTTGGATGAGCATCGGTAAAATGTTAATCGTTTGAAAAATAAACAGTGTACGTTCGTTTTGATGCATGGTTGGACTGTTGCTATGCGTTGCTTCATTAGTGTTCTTCATTTCCTGAACGAGTGATTGAAATTGTAACGTACACGATTTGATTGGACCGCGGAACGAGTTATTCAAGATTTCGATGGAGCTAACGAATCATCTATAATGCTTTTACACTGTTGAAAAATGCAGCTTTGACTATTGAGAGTCAGCTATTAAACATATGTACAGGTTTTAATATTTAACTTTCACGAAAGATTTAATACGAAGTAAACAAAGAATATGCATAAAATTATTCTATGACCATCGTGAAGTTTAATATTTAATCATTTTTTAATCAATGATCCTATTTACTTGAAATTTACTGACTTTTACTAAAAGATACCAAAGAAGGTATTCCTTAAGTGGGAATATTATTTAATTGTGTCTTATGTGCTATATATGTATTAGATTGTTGCATAATTTCTGTCATATTTTCGGGTAAAATTGAAAATACTAGAAATTTTGAAAAGACGTTTATTTAATTTATGATATATCCACCATTATTTTTAACAATTTATCTCTATCTATTAGGCAGCTTGTCAATTTCCGATGCACAAATTGTTTCAGTTTTCTGACGCAAAAAATTAGACACTGAATTTTTTACATTATTATTTTATATGCGGTTCATTTTTCAAATTGAAATCTGCGCTGTGAAATTTTGTTAATCGCCTCTAAACCATCTGAATGTTAACAACATTTTATTCCAATGTTTCACATAATGATTTGTTAGCGACAGTTACATTATTGCTCTACTGAAATTCATATAATATGCAGTGCTTCAGATGGTATTTATCGACTTCCATTCTTCTGCACTCAAGGTTTTGAAACAAGCGTGCAAAAATTTTAAAATAATGTAAAATTATAAACACGATACTCAATAATAAGCTAAAAATTCAGTAAAAGTTCTACTTGAATTAGTTTAACGACTATCGCGAAATGTTGAAAATATTAATAAAAAGTATTTGTTACACTGGTATCATTCGGATCAATTTGACGCGAGTAAAAGTCTTACGTCTCTTGTAAAAGAATTTTATTCTTATTTTCATTATTGCCATAACATTTCTGACTGAACTGTTTCATCTATAAATCTCTATTGAAGATGTATTTTCCAAATGTCCGTTTAGTGTGGAAAAGTCATGTGATTTCTGTAAAATAAAGACTACGTGTACACAAAGGAAGGCTATTTTTGAGTTAAGTTTTAATTATTGTTTGATTTTTTGTGTATTTCTCGATAACACTATTTTATCACATGCATGATATTTTTGACCCACGTGAATTTATTATATCGAAAGATATTACTTTCACTTGGAATAAATCAAAGTAATGTAAGCAACGATTATTTCTGGAAGAATTAAGCTCTAGCTTGATACAATCAGTATTACTCAGAAATGAATTTTCAAACAAAATAATAAATACAATATCAGAAAAAAATGTATTAGCAACTTTGAATAATGTAATTAAAGAAAAAGTAATTTTTAGAGAGGAACCACTCTGATGGATGGCAAAAATTGAAATATTTTTCGTATTCTTTTAATGTTTGCAATTTTTAAAATGACAGTTTAAAATATTAAAGTAAAATTCACAAAAATGGAGGAGTCACAGAAGTTCCAACGATGTAACGTATAGTGGTTAATATTAACCCGTAATTGAAATAATTATAAACACAGAATTGCATTACCAGTAAACGTATGTAATTGCTGTCATCACACCCCTCTATAGAGATCTAGGCAAGAAAGAATTATTCCCATGTTTAGCTATGCTTCTTATATTAAATAAAATAAAACTGAAATAAAATAACGATCTTTGTTGTCATATTTCTTACTAATGATGTTAATGCATATAATTCTCGCTTTTATGCTTCATATGATCTATTGCAACATTATTTATTTTCCTTTTATTATACATAGAAATTTAATTACATATCCTTTCTCTATTAACATGCTAACTAAATATACTGGAAAAATAAATTTGTTTTTGTCTGCTGACTTATTTATAAGCCGTACGCTTGTCAGACTCTTTCGCAATTATGTGGCTTAGGCATGAATTTCATGGAATACCATAAATTGGGAGAAAATTGGCAGTTATACACACGAATATATGAATTCGCGTGCAAAAGATCGAGATTATAGGTATGTATTCAGTCGTTTAAACGTTTGGGTTTAGGTATTGTCCAATAATCGAATGTTAAATAGGTAACCTAATCACGTTATATATTATTTATTTATTTGTATTAGATTACAATCATGCCTAGAACTTATAGAAAGAGTAAAGGAAGTATAAAGCATTTGTAGATTCTGACTTTGCTAAAGCTTTAGTAGATATTAGAAATGGAGTGTTTTACGTTCAGGCTATTAAGAAATATAAAATAAGTAGGGATACTATTTAAAACCATTTGAAAGATTTATGTACTACGCGTGTTGGGCATCCGACTGCTTTAAGCTCTGATGAAGAAGCAACTACTACACTTTTACTATTGTAAAAATAATTTTAGCTGTAGGTACGTGCGATTATAATTAAGATACTATCTTTAATTAAGACTTAAATAAGTAAATAAAGATTAGATCACAATAATTAATCACTTTGTGTGTTTAATTACACCAATAAGCTAATGAATTTCAAAATACATTAATCGTCCGGATAAATAAAAAAATATAAAAGAGAGTACATTGAACATAAAAATAAACAAATTTAAGTGTCAATGTAACTTTAGATTAGCAAAACTTTAGTTGTTAATGGTATTTATACGATGTGCCAATTTTATTATTTTTATTATGGGGTAATAGAGGCAGTTAATTAACATACATTGTGTAAAATAAGTTCCCGGAATTTCTCACTTTCAAATCGCACAGTGCATGTATTGAAACAAATTTTTGTGTGGAAGTAGGCAACATTGTATTCAGTTGCTACGCTAAATTTGATCGCAATATGACAACCAGTCTGTTCACGGCAGTTATTTATACCAGTCGATCTCGAGTGTGCTCTGCGATTTTTGCGATGGAAAGAACTGCCGAGCAAAGAATTTGCCTTAAATTTTGCGTTTCTAACGAAATTTCTTGTGCCGAAGCGTTAAAAATGTTACAGAAAGCGTATGGTAAGTCGTGCCTATCAAAAACGCAAACATACGAATGGTACAAGGCATTTAAAGAGGGCCGAGAAGAAGTGCAAGATTTGCCGCGTGCCGGCCGACCGTCAACGGTTTCGACTGACGAAAACATCGAAAAAATAAAAAAAATGGTCATCGATAATCGTCGCCTGAGTGTTAGAGAGGTGGCTCATGAAGTGGAAATGTCTCACATGTCCGTGCATAGCATTTTAACTGAAGTTTTGGGCATGAGACGCGTCGCTGCACGGCTTGTTCCGAAGGAGCTGAATTTTCTGCAAAAAGAACATCGAAAAGCAGTTGCTGAAGACATGATTTCACGAGTTTCTAGTGACTTTACCTTCATGAAACGCATCATAACCGGTGACGAAACATGGGTTTATGAGTACGATATGCAAACAAGTCGACAATCTTCGGAATATCGCTTAGAAAATGAACCAAACCCTAAAAAACCGCGTCAAAGTCGCTCGAAAATTAAGGTCATGCTCACTGTTTTCTTTGATTATCGTGGTGTTGTTCATTCGGAATTCCTTCCAAATGGACAAACAGTAAATAAAGAATATTATTTGAGCGTCATGAGACGCTTGCGTGAAAATATTCGTCGGAAACGGCCAGATGTGTGGAAAAACAATTCTTGGATCCTGCACCATGATAATGCTCCGTCGCACACATCGATCTTGGTACGCGAATTTTTGGCCAAAAACTCAACAAATGTGATCGAACAAGCGCCGTATTCACCAGATATGGCCCCCTGCGATTTTTTCTTATTTCCGAAACTCAAATTACCCCTTCGGGGAAGGCGTTTTGAGTCGATAGAGGCCATAAAAGAAAATTCGCAGAAGGAGCTGAAGGCGCTACCTTCTTCAGCGTTTAAAAAGTGTTTTGAAGACTGGGAGAAGCGTTGGCGTATGTGCATAGCTTCTGATGGGGCCTACTTTGAAGGCGACAAAATAAATTTGGATGATTAAGTACACAATTTGAGTTTTATTTACAAATTCCGGGTACTTATTTTACATAATGTATATCACAGAAGGAAAGAGATAATAATTTTATACATTTTCATATTTATACAATTCCAAAGATGCAACGTTATAATAGGATATTTAAAGCAAATGTAAAAATATCAATTTTTATATTATATAACAAAATGTTACGAATTTCGTCTTTAGCTTCGTATTGTTTCTGTAGTTAAAATGAAATTATAGTTTTGACTTTAATTCCTGTTATTATCTAATTTCGTTCCTGTTACATTGCTTGCAAAATATATTTTTTTCTTTTAAAATTTAAGTTTCCATTTGTATTTCACTTCCATTTAAAATTCATCACACTTTTCAGCTCTAATGTTTTTTTTAAATCAATGTCATCTTTTATTCCAGCGTTAGATCTTATAACGACCGCTCAAGTTACATTCTGAATATTAAATTTTGACATTTACATTGCTGCCCGTAATCGTCACTTGTACTTATTGCAGTAAAAAATCATCGTACGATTACATTATACGACTATTTTTAATTGATGCATAATAGTAATGTTGACTTCTTATTGCAGATACATAATCATTGAAATGATTAGATAAATGAATTTGAATAACACATTCATGTTTTTCTCGGGAAAGAAATCTTAAAAACATTCGATCGCCCGATGAATGATTCGTGCGGCTAGTAATACGTGACTGGAATACGCTTGACGGGTAAACCTTCGTTTTCGTTTACGATTTCGGCTGCCTCATGCAATATTAATGCAGCATTAATTCCATGAATACGCACAATAAAAAAATATATAGTCTTTTTTCACGTATGCATGCAAAGCACATAATGGAAGGCGTAATCACATGCACGTGTTTAGTAACCTGTATTTGATAATATTTTCATTTGTACAAAGCAGAATTTTCGATATAATTAACAGAATAAGACGAAAAGAAGAAATACGCAATACTTTCTTGAACGAAGCTTCGTTTTTTGAAGATATATACATATGTGCGATTAAATAAAGTCTAAATCTTTGTAAACTTAATAAAATAATTCGACAAAATAAATTTCTTTTCCAATATCTATATTAGATTTACAGTTGACATTTTAAGGCAATCGGCAAATTTTATGATATGGGAATAATGTGTGCGTGCGGATATCATTTAATAATGTTTTCACTCTATTTTTTTATTTATCTTTTGAATACGTGGCATGGTTTCGTTTTCTTTAGTCTTTTTACTCTTAAAGAGAATTCTTTAGTAACGGAATTTTAAAGAATATGATATTTTGAGTATTAGAAAAAAAAAAGCAATCGGACCAGGAAATGAAAGTTACTTTTATGAAAATAACGAAGTTCTTTTGTAATAAAAGGAAAAGCTGATATATGCATTTCTGCCGTTAAATTAAAAATGTACTACAATTATTTCATGATCTTGGTAATCGTTGAATACAATCACTTATAAAATATCATTGATAATAATGACATAATTTGTGGACACAATTCGGACCATTTCTTTTTATTTTAACGAATAGAAATGTATAACAAAGCATATAAGATTTTGTAGGTTTTACTTGCATTAAAATGTGAGAGGAGACATTATCGAAAATTCTATCGAATAATCTTGTAAATAAACAGTTGAAAGGAACACAGCTTAAGTTTCGTATCTCATTCTTTCATCTTCCAGGATGCTTAGATGTTCTCGGCCATTTCTTGTGTGTAACAGTTATGAACATTAAACAAAAATTCCACATGGAATAGTTTTCTCTTACATGGAAATTATAATACATAGAGAAAATAATCATTCGTATACACAATCATAGTACAGATAGGAATTTTCTCACGTAGTTGTAAATTAAAGGATAACAACTGCACACCAAGAGATATCGATAATTAATAAAAATCTCGTTTTTCAACAGTTTGTGACATGGTTCCCCCTTATACTAAACTCCTCGATTCACACTTTTTACCAGATTATTCAGCAAAAACTATAATTCGTATATACATTATATCTTCGCGTGTCTCGCTCTTCCTTTTACATTCTCATCCCCAGACTAACAACACAATATTTCCGAATATGTAACAGTCTCTACAGTCCATTGAAACGACGGCTTAGCAAGGGACTAAGCCAACACTGTGGGGTATCCCGTGTGTTCTCGACAAAGATAGGTCTCGTTTCGGATAAGCAGCGACCCAAGATAGGTTCAAGATTTGTTTTAGCAGGTCAGAAAGCATTTCGACCTGTCAGGCAGACTATTTAGTAGGGAAACGGAGTGGCAAAAATAACGATTAGCCATGATAGACGAGCGGATTTTCTTCTGTTACGCTTCGCTAAATTTCTTCATTTACCTTTCTTGACAACTTTCCACGCTTTCTCTTCTTCTTTTCGAACTAAATCCTATCGATGAATCCTCGAGACGTCCTTCGAACCTTGTCTGATTATCAAGGTTGCTATTTTTCATGGTTCGATGTCCCAGTATCTTCTTCCGTTTGATTACTACGTCGAAATGCAGTCATTGATTTGTTGAATGTTATTTTGCAAAATTGTAAATTTACTTGAAGAAGTTCACTTTACGGTACGTTACTGAACAAATGCAACTCATTTGAAATAGATAATGAACTTTTGCATGATACGAAGTACTACACAGCAATTTTACTTAACATTTTGACGGCAAAATCATGCAAAATCTTGCACTTACCATCGGTATTTTTTACGAGTTTGCAATCTTGTATAGGTTAAACAGGATATGTTTAAAGACAAAAAATCGAACCAGTTAAAAAAATAGAAGAATAAATGTGCCTTTTACCATTTTTGAGTTTTAAATTTGCATTTTATTATTCGTTACTGATGTAAAAGTTAGAAAATCGATTTGTCTTTTTGATTCAAATTCATCGATTCGTCAAAGTGCTAATGTTTGTTTTCTCTAGCTTTTGTACGAGTTTCGTAGCTATTATTCTGTTAAGATTTTATGGAGGATTATAATTTTTGCAAAGGAATAAATATTTTGGACAATATATAAATCTCAATACTTGTGAACATTATTAATTCAGTGAATAATCCTTTTGTATTTTGTACACATTTGATCATTCTTCAACCCAAATCCACAAATTCGTGTTATACCTGTAAATTTATCATGTTATAATTTCATAATTCTTGTATTATTGTTATGTAATTGATGAAATGCTTACTGCGAATAATTTGTTGAAATGTGTTAGTCGAAAATCTGAGAAGAGTATACAGTTTTTCACGTGTAATAGCGTTATCATTAATTTTACTAATATTTTTATTGAAAAATAAGGATGTTAATTTTTGTTATCATTCGGAAGTTTAAAAGTATTGTAACATATATCAGAGTTCAAATAAATGCACTTAACTTTTGATTTCTAGTGTTTGTACAATAAGCTATCCATTTCAGATTATTGAAATATTATAAAAAAATTTCTTACTTAAATAGAAATTTCAGCTTAACGACAAACAATGTTTTAAATTCAGCAGTCATAAAAACAGCAAAGTCTAACATTGAATTTTATAAAAATAAGACAACTATTGTCATCTATAAAGAAATTGAAGAAACGCCGCAAGGAAAGAAGAAATTGAGCATACAGCACGGAATATGGAAAAGTTTAAATTCAAAGGGTCTACTTTGCGTATCAATAAAGCTTCGAAAGACTGCTTTATGTACACACATATGTATACTAAATACTCCATGCAATTAGATTGTTTATTCTTGATTGAACAATAAAATGTAACTTGGATTTGCTTGCTAATAATTCCATTTATACAAATATGCAACATCAAAGCTTTGAGATTTATGAAACATTTATATAATTATAATTGTATAATTATACAAATATTTAGTAGAATTCTACTCCCGATGACGTATTAATTTTCATGGAGAGATACTTGCACCAGACAATTTCATAAGAAATGTAGGTATATATGTTGGACTGTACTACGAGTCATAAGTAAATTATTAAGTTAATGAGGTACGAAGCTGCTTACAGTAACGATATTGTTATTTTATGTATTAGTTAGCTAATAGAATAATTATAAATATAAATTTTTAATAAATATACATATCTTTATATTTAGCTTTAGAAAAAAAATATTTTAAATTTAAGTTATAAAATAATTAACATTGCATACAAAACTTTCTGCATTATAGGAACTCATAATGCATATTATGTTCATTTTCACCTATTTGGAATTTATATCCTATACAGATATATCAAAATCTCATATATATTTAATTTGCACAATTTTTAAATGTTATAAAACTACATAATTTACGATTAGGTATTGAAGGATTATTTATTTGTCGTATATACAAATCGTATTGAGAGGTACAGTGAAGAAAAGAAGTATATACAGTAAGCCATCGATAAAACGTAGATGAAGAATTTACAATAATAAACGATAAAGTTATTTTATTTGAGAAAATAAAATATACTATAACGGTGAATAAAAGACGGCAATATTGTGGCATCGATGGTAAACTTTGGTTTTCACAAATGGTCTCCTGGCGATTGTTTCATGAACTTATGGTCGATAATTCAACAAAGAACCGAACGTGGTCAAGTTTTCGTGGCTTCTGAAGTCGTTTCCCTTTTTCTTTTTCTACCAAAACAAAACTGTTTTACCTTACCTCGCCTTCCTTTTACGTTCGTGACTTCTCCCGAACCGAACAGTGTTCTCAACCATCAACGTTAACTCACCGTTCATGGTGCTCCTTCGAGACTTTCCACCTTCATCTGTTACGTATAACCTTCGTATGATTTCTCCATAATATAATAACCATAATAACGACAAGCTGATAAGATTGATCGAATTCTTTTCTACAAGCAACTCGTTTCATTGGTTTTTCTTACTCATAGAAATTTTTTAATTAATATCTTATTCGCGAAAATTAATTTAATTTCTTAGTAGTTTGTTTTGCTTATAAGATATTATTGCTTTGTTCAAAAAGTTAACGTTACTCGACTGTAATAAATGTTTCCATTTTATCCCGTGCATATTTCGTAGATCTTTTGTTCTCTTTGATATTGTAGAACCTCGGTAACTCGATTCTTAAGAGAACAGTTTCAATTTTTGAGTTATGGAGGTTTCGACTTATCGTCGTTTCCAGTTAAAAAAGGCTTAACGAACGAAAATTCAAGTTATAGACTAAAATAGTTAAATTTTCCGATTTATAGATATTCAAAGAAAGACAAATTCAACTTTCAGAAGTCAATTATGTACATATTTATTGCATATGTATACTTACGCATATAATATACATATGCTAACTTGTATACATATAAACATAAAGGAAAGATCAATTTTAAATAAATAATGAGACAGTTTGTGTTATATCTAGGCTATTACGCGTTATTAAACTCATCTAAACGTGGAGAAAATAATTCGAGTTATAGGAAATTTCTATTTCGATTTACAGAGATTTTCCCAAGGGAATGAACAAAATTCTTGTTTTACAGAGGTTTTCGAGTTATAGAGGTTCTACTGTACAATTGTTTTCTTAAATTTTCCTTAATATTAAATTTATCTACGATTTATATATACCTATTTCTATCGTAACCAGTCAAATGACGGTCTTTAAAAAAAAGCTATATTTTCTTACTGTTTAACATAAATAATAGTCAATTTAATATTGACTTAAATAATGAATAAAACAACTTTTACATAATAATAAATGCAATTTACATTTTTCATTTAATCTATAAACTATAAAAAATGGAAAATGAAAGATAGTCTCCTTTATTTATTAAAAATAAATTATACATGTTTTACTCTTGTCTGCCATATTTTTTACAAATTGTAATTCTCAAATGTACATTTTCCACGCATATTTTTTTTATTGTCTTTAGAATATCTTATTTGACAAATTTTCCGTGTATATGAAACTGTACTTATATTTTACGTTGCTTCCTATATATCTTTTTTATCTTGCTGTTGCAATGTTTGAAATTCAGAAGCAAGTTCTTCCGCTAACTAAAATAAAAATTCTTCCCTCGGAATTTTTTCTCTTCTAGTTTCTTTATACAAAATTCATCCATTTGTTCTAGTTACGTCAGAAATATTGAAAAAATCCTGATGAAGCTGTTCTTACATTTAGGTTTCACACTAAATTTCCTAGCTATTTGATCCATCACATCTACAACGAATTTGATGCTATTATAAAATCACTTTCTTTAATTTTTGCAGATTTATGCACTGAGCTTAGTATAAGTTTTGTTAGATTTATTTTCATAAATTATAAGGGTATAATTATCTGATTTATACAGTTTTGTGGAACATTGTACCATATTACTACTTGTTCATTTGCTAGTTTTGGCAGTTCTCTTTTATTTCCGTGAATAGTTTCAACAACAGTGATACTTTTTGCTAAGCGTTTTGTCGCTAATGATACGTTTGTAAAAAAGAAAATGTCCATGGTTATATTCCTTTCACAATTTACAAATGGTTTTATCAGTTTGAGAGCAACAAACTCTCCAAACAGAGCTAAAGATTCTCTTCTTTCATTTTTTCGCAAATATGGAAACCTGTTTATAACGTGTTTACTGTCGGAAATTAACCAGAATTCGCCAAACTCACTTAGTTTATAGCAATTTTGACTATTCTAAATATCAACTTCGCAAATTTGTCAATTAGTCAACGATGATTTCGTTGACTCTTGTATCAAACCAAATAAAATGCGAGACCTCCGAGAAAATAACATTACGAAAGAACATAAATCGTTTAACCGGTTAAATGACCGGTCGTGGTAAATGAGACAGGTTACATATTTTCATTAGAAGAAAAACAATAAGAAGGAAAGTAAATATTAAAAAATGCATTGTATATATATTATAAGAAATGTCATAAGTTTAAATGGCAATGCAATAACGTTGCATGTAGGAAAGTTTTCAAATAAACTCGAGAACGATTATTTGACCGATAGTGGTAAATTTAGTGCTAAGCAGTACTACTCACGGTGAATAGAAAAATTCTGCAATTCCATAGTTATTTATGAAGCTATCTAATATATTAAATGCAATGTTATAATCGACGAATAAACATTGCATGACCTTAATCGTCTATTCCTATTTTTCGTAGTGTACATCATTCTAATGTCGAAACGCAACGATGTGTATTATTACTTCTCTATTAGCATTCCCACTTGCATAATTTAAAAGCAACAACATTTAAAATCCTGGCAAAATAGAAGTGGTCAACCTGCAGCTACATTACATATACATTATATTGCACAATGTCAAGTCGATGGGGAATTTTGTTCAGATATTAAGATTTGTGATTTCTCGATTTTAGTATCTGTCTGTAGAAACTGGTTGATATTCTAGAAAACCCAGACAAGGTCGACGAAGGGAAGTGCCAGATAGATTTCATGCCACTATTAGTATACATATAGACTTTTGAAAAACTATTGTCGGTTTGGATTCGTAAAAGAAACGTCACGTTTAATTTGGATACTTTCGGTATGAAGAATACTTAAATACTGAGAATTATTCGTGCAATACAGTGCTATAATTAGTTAGGAATTTTATTTCATGTAGTTCACTTCTTTATCTTATCTTTTCTTTAATTTTAAGTATACTTTAAAATTGGGAAATCGGTTTTATATCTTACAGTGGTATGTTGGTTTTATTAAATACGTAATATGATTATTTTTATCACTTAATTAATTTGACATCGAATATATTATACAAGAGAAATTGTGAATTAATTTGAATAATATACATAATAATAGTTTTTATACTGTTATCGTTCTATTCACTCAAGTTTTGGTTACATTTAGTCAGAAATTCAGAATAATTTTAAGTAAATGTGACACTTTTTTTTAGTATCTTCCCCGACGGCTTATTTCTTTTTGAATTTTTGTTATGAAATATTTCCAGTCCTATATATCACTTTTATCCAATAGAGTACAGTAAAATGGTTTACTACCATAACAGCTTATTTGACATTTGATATTTTAAACGCTTTTTGTACATAAATAATGCTTGCTTAATGTAAATTTAGCCTTTGATTTTGCAAAGTAATTTTTGCAAATCGATGAAAAATGCAAACTAGTAAAAATGGATATTATTTATATTCCTTATTTTCATAGTTTATTATAGAAATAAATTTGGAGTAAAATATGTGTTTAAATTTCCTCTCAATTATTTCTTAATATATTAGTAGAAAATTAATTATTCGTTTGTCTCGCTTTAATTTTTATGCTTTATTACTAAAAATTCTTTTCTCAATTCGTTATCTTTTATTGTCATTTCACACCGTTATTTCGCAGTAACTTTCACTTCTCAGCTTCACAAGAAATCGGGAACTTTTGACTTTATTCTTTAGTTCTATTTTTACAATAGTTACTTTATACTTATTATTTCTATATTCTGTACGCGTTCGAGAGCTGTTTTCTATATGTGCTCTGAAACTTTCCCTTTCCATAGTAAATATTATTCTTTCATTTCACAACAGATAGTAGCTTAGACATTTCCTGAATGACATATCTATAGGGTGACACAAAAGAAGATATTGTGGTCTTTCGACTTTTAGCGAATATTGCAATCAGGGAAAAGATTTATTAACAAATAATTGGTAACGGGACACTTTATTATCTACGTATAATATAATTATAAAGTCTGATTTATTATTTTGCTATATATTTATCAGAAAGTTTTGTAAATATAACTGATACGTTTTTATGACTGTACATTTAATCGCACTTTCTTTTTTATATCACTAAATATTGATCAATTTATTTTATTTAAAATTAAACTCAAACCTTTTTAGAACTTCTGTTATGCATTTATGAAGATGTTAGTATTGAGAAAAGGAAATATTATTATTTATTTATAACGTTTATCAGTTTGAAAAGTTATTCAATAAATCACTTTCTAAACATTATATGTACAATCTTTGACTGATAAAAATTATTTTTAAATTTTATATTTCCCAAAGCAGTTATTTCAATAACATACAAAAAAAAAATTGCTTTAAGAACTAAACGTTTGAAAAAGAATGAATTTTATTTTATAGAATTCTTAAATTATTATAGATGATATTGGTACAGTTATTTTTTGGCTGCAAGTCGTATGAGGAAATTACAGTAGTTCTTCGATAATATGCCGGGAATAATATCTATCAAAATTACCCATAACAATATAAAACTTATTTATCGATGTTCTGCCAAAGGATTAAATAATCAAATAACCGAAGTACTTTATAAGTATATGTACATTTCTTATATATCACTAAAATTCTCTTCGAAAACTTGCTTAATGTCTACATAAATATGAGATGGTTCATTAAAATTTACTCAGCGTGATTCCGTGAGTTTGGTTAAAAAAAAATTGAACCACCGTGTAGATCGAATATTCGGATTCGTAATTTGCATCGTCGGCAGAGGTCAGACGAGTCAGACCGGTTTAAAAAAATGAGCCAGTTATAACGAAAGATAATTAGTCGATAGCTCGAGAATGTGCTGCAGTTGAGTAATGTTAATCATAGGTTGGTCATTGTTGCAAATATGATCATTTACATTTTCATTCTAGATGGAATTATTTCGATTCTACGTCAACAATATTTTTCCCAATGTCTAATTTTTTCAAAAGTTCCTCCATTCAAATATAAAATTCCTATTGAATAAGTAACTCAGAAAATTTAAAAGAAATTCGGATATTTCTCTAAATAATACGAGAATAAATGCATTGACTATGATTTACAAGATTTCACATGTTTCATTGCGGGTGGCTTAATCTTTTTAATTCTTTGCATCGTTTAATTGCATACGATCAATTAAAAGAAAAATACGAAACATACTTTTGCACTGTAGAGTTGACGTGTTAACTTTTACTCGTCTAATAACGAGTGACTTATCAGTCTGAATGAATGGAACTATTGTTTAACATAAATTATTAATTATACTCGGTATAGTAGACAATTCATAGCTACTTAATCCTCTGTAGACAATCTGGGTCGCAAGGGAAATTTCACTCCTGTATTCCTTCGAAACGAATTTCTATTCTTTTTATTGAGAAATGTTTTAAACAATTAATTTATCGAAAAATTGTGCGATGTAGTAAAGACTTTTATAAGTATCTACGAATTTTTCAGGTTTCTTGAAAGTTTGGTATAATAAACGAATTAGTCTTGAATATAAACAACCCAGTTTGCTATGAAGTGTGAAAAAATTTATTTCAGTCAATTAGCTATACTTGTATAATAAATCATAAAGATTCATACTCTTCTAAGTGTAAGAAGGGACGAATTTTCTATCTGTATCAATTTTAGCGAACAAATTCTGGCTCCCATTCAAGTCTTTGAAACGTTTCAAAATACTGATGTGTGCTTTTGCTGAACACGTCATCCGAAATAAACATTTTTACAACTTCTTTTTATTCCTATATTACATACTAACCTTTCATTCGAGCAAACAATTGTTCAAATGTTAAATGAAAGCAAATAATTCAGAAACGGTGTGTTTTAAAAAATTAGTAGTGTCGGTATGATTACAGTTCTTTGAAATTTGACTGTAGCAAAATTTTTAAAAATAAATCGTTTAAATTAAGAAGAATAGAAAATTACGTTAAAAAGTATTTCTGCAGTATATTCATATTTAAAAAGAACTGTTTCCTTTTCCTATGATAATAAATTTTCAGGTGAGATATGTTAGTTCCCTAACATTATGCAGTAAAAATTAGTAAAAATTGTTCCTTGGAACATGCAACGGGATGTGAAATCATATTTTATATCATGCTCACCTTTATATTTCCTTCATTTAAATGTTACTTCAAATTTATTATTTCCGTAACTTGTGGTAATTAAAACAAACTGTTTTTCCTACTCTGCAGTAATAAAATTAATTTTACATCTTATAGAAGCTACATTTGTTTCATTACCACTGATTTAATTTGTTTAACATTGAATTATACGATCATTAAATTATTTATAAATATTTATCATTAAATCATACGAATGGAAATGGCTGAATACAATGATGTTAAAAAACATGTACATTTTTCACGTAGTATTTGTTCGTACATAAGAAATATTAAAATATATTGTTTATATAATTCAAATAATTGCATTGGCAGATAATTAATATTTGTACGAGCTTGAAGTACCAAAAATATACAGAATTATAATTAACTAAGGATGTAACGTTAGCAGATAAAATTAGAACAAAAGAATTAGCAGGTAATCCAAAGAATGTTCTCTTGAGAAATTAGTGTAGGTGCAACAAATGTAAAATATAAATAACGTTTCTAAATATACGTTTTGCTGACAGCTGACAGAAGTGACTTTCGAGAAAAAATATTGAACTCGTTGGAAAGATGGTGGAAAGCTGATGGTTTCCTAAAATACGCTCTTAAACATTTCCACTGGTTGAAACTGGAAAAACTAAATACGGATTTGTCAAAAATATCTTGATTTTGGTAAGAACAACACGAAAATAAGAATGAAAGTTCTTATTCGATCAATTTTTAGTTTTTTCTTTTTTTTGTATAATATTACATGTTTCTTTACGCTTAGAGATTTATTTATAATTCACTGCACGATTGGTTTTCAACCGTCAGGTTGAAAATACTAATATCGAGGAAAACAGCGTCGAAATTTTCACACGTACATAGATACATATGTATGTACATTCAATAAAAATCTTGAACCTTAAAGTGTAAGGATTTGTTTCCAAGAATTTGTTTACTTTTGTATTTTTTACTCGTTAAATATTTACCAAGTGCATCAAACACTGACACAGAGTGTAAAATGGGACACTTGAAAGCACTATCACTGGCAATATTTATATCGGTACTAAATATTTTTTTATATGACTTACCTGTAACCTCCCTTTTTTATATCTTTTTTCTTTTCATAAACAATTATTTAAAATATTTTCTCCTACGGTTCTTTTATGTATGTTTATTTGTAGTTATCGAAAATTTCTGGTCGCTATTTCTACTCTCTGTCATTCTAAAAAAATGTGGCAACCATAATATTCACTAATCTTCATTTTCTTACGATTTTTATTTCAACTTTTCACAGTTTCGTATTCTTCTATGGAACATCTACATAATCTTCTATCTATGTTTACATAACATCGTGATGTAACTTAATTGTTACTTGCTTCTTATTAGATATTTTTCAGTGCTTTTATCAAATTTTCGAATTTCAATTTAGTACCCTTGGAAGACGCTTTTAATACTTAATTATGAAATAAATGAGAAAAGAATCAATTACCTTAAGTTTCAAATTAAAATATCTTTTTAGGATAACATTTAATACTCCAATTTAGCTTAAATTAAACAGGGAAAATAATAAAATTTGTTGATATCAATATGTCTTGTAAATGGTTACAAGTTGAGGTATATTTCAATGTGAAAGAAAATATATCTGCTTTTATGTTTCATTTTTATTAGCTTTTACTGGTGAATATCGAAACAAGAGTGCCCTTTCAAGATATAACTTAATATATTCATATACATATATAAGAATTCACTTATACATATATGTACATAACAGATGTATATGATTATACCAATTTGTATTAATGCATTATTTTATTTAACACTAACTTCGTATGAAAATATATTTTCCTCAGTTATATTCAACATTTATTCCGACATAAACTGTAATAAATAATACAGTGTATATATGTTGAATGAATAAAATTTTATGTATCTAACAAAATGTTTGGTTTTTATATCTTACCAATTCTCAATAATTGTTTTGTAAAATATGTGCTTACGTTCGTTATTGAATTTCTTTTTCCTATTTATTTTTCTATTGTGAATTAACAGAACTATAATCTTACTAAATTATATCATTTTATAATTAAATATCCTTTTTCTAACAAAGTTAATCGATCTTAAACAGACTTAAAAGACAATTTATCACATCACAGACATATTTGCATTTCGATATACTCGGCTGCAACAACGTATTCTCGATGTATATTTCCATTCTTTAATAAAGCACACAAATAAAGAGAAATTTTAATTGAGGCAGCAACAAATGGTGCATTTAATATTTAAAGAGACAGAGAGCTTTAATTTAAAAAATACTTGGATAAGAAGTAAGATACTTTCAAAATCGTAAGTTAAAACAGCTGTTTGATAACTACTTCAGTACATATAAAAAAAATCATAAGAATTTAGAAAAATTAGACTAGGAAGTTCTGACATATTCGCCTTATAATCTAGACCCCGTACCAACAGATTTCTTTTTGTATGACTACCTCAAGGAGTCATTACGTAAAGTCAAGTTTCATAGTAACAAAGAAATGAAAACAAATGTCCGAAGTTGGCTTAAACTTTAAAACAGGTCTACACTGCTAGCATAAGAAAGCTAATAGATTTATAGGATAGGTGTGTAATTGTATAATTGTAGCAGGAAATTATTTCGAGAAGTAGTTAAGGGAATATTCTTTTGAAACACTTTGAAAAAATTGATTTTCTCTTTTCTTCAGTTTAGAAAAAGATATATGTATTTGAAAATGCACTGTTAAATTTTATAAGCGTAAGTTCAAGTATTGTGACTTATACTGCCCTCTTTGTACACTTTTCGCAACGTGTGTTCCCGTCGTAGCGAATTTGCAAAATATAGGCAACGAGGATTAGTGTTCAAAACATGTGTTCAGTGTTTATGTAAGAATAAATAAATTGGTGTCCAGAAGGTATCTTCTACGGAGCTCGAATCAGTAGTTTTAATTAGTACTGTGAGTAATGTTTTCACAAAATTAGTACTCCTTCAGTGTAAGATTTTAAGCGCGTTTTTTTTTTCAAAATGTAACTTTTTGATATAGTGTAGATAAAATTTCAAAACTTACATGACCCATTGCTCTAAAATTTTTACAGGTTACTCCATTTAGTAATAGCTCTCGTTGGTATCAAAATTATATTTTGATATTGAGTTTATCATACTTTTTTAAATTAAAAACTTACTAGAAAAGGAATGAAATTTCGTAATATGCAATTGAAGCATTCGGCATATCTCTAATTTTCAACATAAAATATTAATTTATGTACAGGTGATAATAGCAAAAATGCTAATTAAGAATCCACTCGTTTTTTCCTTTTGTTTCCTTTCAGCCTGAGAGTTACAATCGTCTACGTCAGCAAGATACGATTTTTAAACACTCGTTTATTACGAACGAAATAAAACTAAATCAAAAAATTGTTATATATGACTGAAAAATCATTAAACAAGCTACAAAAAGATTATAATGTTAAACGTACTATCACTTCAAGGAATGTTAACGAAAATTGTTAAATTCTACAACGTTCACAGAAGAATCTCCCCCTTAAATTGTGACATTTAATGCATAAGCATATCAAAACAACAGTCTCTTTTTATTTCTCTTTTCCTGTGTTCTGCATAGTATAAGGAAATAACTGATCGAATTGGTAGGTAGTTGGCAAAGCACACGTTACCTTGAAAACAATGGAGATGATAGACCCAGCATTAAGTGGCAGACAGCATTATCGGCGAGATCGAGAGATACGAGGCTCGCGAAACGATCTTCGTTATAATTTGTTATCCACAAGACAAGTGGCATGCGAAGTAAGCGGCATTAACTATGCATGGAACGCAATTGTAATAACTGTGCCATTAGGATGTTATAAGGCAGTCGGCCGCAGGAGAATTGCAAAATGTGTGGAAAATACTCGAACGATACGATGAGAGAGATATTTTTTACTTCTTCCTTCTTTTTCCATCGTTACTCGGCATTATTCCGTGCTTTCAATAACTTACTGTACAGAGTTCTTTAATTAAGAGGAACGTTCGTGATTCAGCCCGATAGATTAACCGAGCACGTCATCGGCCAACAAAATGGTCCGTTAATGATTTCGAATCATATCGTATAAGAGAATTAATCATTCGCGTAATTGTCCTTAGTTTGTGAACGAGCGCTTTTAACTCTAGAACTCCTAAGGAAGGAATACCTAACCTAATCTTCGAATCTACAAGCTGGAAACTTTAAATTAGGGCTATTTTTTTTTGTGCGAAAAATTCTGGAAATTCGAATCTTTTAGTTTGATTTCTTGCTCTGATGTAGTTTTCTTCGTGCTATTCGGCTATAGTAATTGTTATTTCGTAGTATTCTAATATTTTCAGAATGGACTTTTTCATTTACATGTTTTCTTACATCTGCTACAAGCTTTGAAGCACTTTTTATTGGATTCTTTTTTACTTTCTCGAAGAATGTATCGTTTGTCTTGATCGTTCAAAATTTTCTTTGAGCTTTTTTGTTTCATTCGAAATACGGCTTTAATTGTTATATATTTTAATTATATATTCTATTATACTGCAACTTCTGTTAAAGAGTTTTGCAATTTCTTTTTCAAATTTATTTTGTTCACAGTGAATAATGATTACGTTCTTTTAATGTCGTTTGCTTCTTTCGGCCTTTCTTAAACTACTATAAAAAATATTTAATGTAAAGTTGTTACTTCGAAAGACAAATTTTATTGTGTATATGTAATAATATTTAAATATAAAATAACACAAAATGGCATAAAATTGACATAAAATATTTATAAGAAAACAAATTTGTAGAATAACGAATTGCAAAAGGACGAATTTAATTTACTAAAAGGTGAATTTGATTTGCAAAAGGGTGAATAAGACCTGCAAAAGAGTTAATTTGAAGTGCAAAAAAGTGAATATGATCTACCAAAGGATTAACTTAGAGGTCAAAACCTGTATTAATAAAAGCGTTTAGATATTTTGCAAAATTTTCGATTGTCCATGTTCCAACGGCTGTTACATAGACAATCTTCAACGAATAGTGTTTATTTTACTATCAGTACTGAATATAATCCTACTGAACAATAAAACGTTAAACTATTTATTCCTTATCAAATAGGTATCTAGATATTTATCAACAGTGAATGTTTTCTACGCAGACCATTACTAATACATACAACATATTTATTATATATTTATTTATTTATTTTACAAATAAAGAAATACTAAAAAATTACTCTGAATACTTTATATTCATATACTAAAAACTTCTCTCGATTGAACTTATATCTTTTGAGAAAAAAATTTCTAACGAAACCACCTTTTCTTATGCTTGCAAATGAGAATATCCTCTTAAATCACTCTGTTATTTGAAATACACGCACTAACCGTGAAACATTTCAATTAACCTCCTTCATATTATATCAAACCACCACTCGCTCACTTGATATTTATTGTCTGCATGAATTTTTTTCTTAGTTCGTACGATCCATGAAATTCCTGTAGAACAGAAAAGATATAGATAATCAACTTACGTTGGATTATTATTTCAAATGTATTGCAGTAGATTACAGAATGTTTTACCCTCTCGAAGAACCTATAGTACAAACTATGTTGAAGTTTGTTTTTTTATTAAACAAAATTTTATTTTCTCTATAGATATTCTTTATAATAATTTATAATATTCAAGCTACATAGTGAAAATTGTATCTGTTTAATTCGATATGCACAATATTAATTCTAATATTAAATATTAAAAAACTAATTATTTCTTATAAATTGTCATAAAAAGAGGATATAATATTCCATCGGTTTTTTAACATTACAAAGTAATGGACTTTTTTTCTCGCGTACAATGATTTAAGTTTCATATGACATACTCTCTTAAGATTTATGTAAATCGTAAAATCGTTATATCATAATACCGACAAATGACATTGATCTAATAATAGGTTATAAAAAGTAGTTGCGTAAAAAAATCATTCATAAATCGTATGTGGTGCTTCCATTTTTATTTTATTCCTTTTATGGTACATTCATTCACGAGCTTAGTGCTATAATTATAATCGAATAATTATGATCGTTCACTTGCACTTAGTTCAACATATTTCAGCGATAACATTCGAGCATTACAAAAACTTAACCTTTCTAATTATATTTTAATTTATTTTGATTTAATTTATACTTGATTTATCGCTACGTTTATAGCCTTTAATTTAGACTTGTCTGTTCAAGTAAGTTTTTTCTTAAATCAACTGTAAAGTTTATCGAAAGAAATGTAACGTTATAGAATTATCCTCTAATTAATCGTTTTGGCCTAATATAAATTAAAGATAATCTGATCAAATCTTTATATCAAAATATATTATTAAATATCATACATGACTATTCACATTAAGGACAAATAATGTTTAAATGAATAAACGGACCACAATTCATTTTCCATTTTTGTTAGCTGCTAAACAATGCTTTTTGTTTGTAAAATCATTCTGCAAAATTCTAAAACTCTATCCTTTCGTTTAAGGGTGATATGAGGATAAAACCACTAAACTGTTTTATTTATTTTCTCAGTTAATATTTAAGACATTTCAAGGATCAAGGATTCAATGGAAATTGCAAAGATTAGGAAAATATGAAAAAAGGATTTTTTTGTTTTCTTTTTTCAATCTGTCACGTAATTCAATGTAATCTGTTTTCGTTGCTTTTATTGCGAAAAAATCACTACTTTCATGTGTTTCGCTTGAAGGATAACGATTATATTTCAGTCGGTTTCAAAGATTAACGCGCCATTTTCGTTTCCACCCTCACGACGATATTTCTGACGGATTGTAACGAGTTTCGTGCAGAATCGTTCCGTTGGCAATGCGTTCTTTCAGTATACTCAAAACTCTAGTTGCGATTACACTTCGCCGTGGTCCGTGTAATTTTAGCAGTAACAACTTATCGAGGCTCAAGCAAAAACAGTGGAGCAAACAGAGAAACAACTCTGCATGGTATACGACCAAGAAAATTGGCCTCGACGACAAGTCTGTGGAATGGAATCATCTTTTTTATATTTTCCTATGAAATTATTTGAATTATTAGAAAATTACAATTTTAACGATGAGATTATAGAAAAATGTACCTACATCTTTTTAGTTTTCTCAGTATGTATTTCTATTGAGGATAATATTAAATATTAATTTTTATAAACATAAAATATGTGAATTTAATTAATCCGCGGTGTATTTCTTTAGTTTACGTTAATGTTAGAAATATTGATATTGCATGTTATTATATATATTTATCAAGAAAGAATTTCGTTGGCAATATATAAAGACATTTCCGTTTATAAGTCATTTTAAAGCTTAGGTAAAAAATAAATTTATTTTCCACTGAATGAAACTGACATTTGAATTACTGACGAGATAAGCTAACTTAATTTCTCTTTTCAAAGTCTTACCAATAATCAACGTTGATAAACATTATATTGAAGTATAGTAACTATCTAGGGATTTATTAACAGGAATTTGTATATTGATAGTGAAATATTGTTAACAAAAATTGCACAAAAACAGAGGAGAAAATGGAAATTACAAAAGTATTCTAAATATGTATAGTTACTCCCAAAAATATTCGAACACTATACATACAATGTGTATTCTAAGTATATCAATTCCATTAAACTGTCACAATATATAGTCTATCTATTTCTTAGCAACAAAAAGGGTACATTTTATTATTATTGTATTCATAATACCGCCGAAACCAAATTATTTAATTTATTCACCTATTCGTAATAATTTGATCATCCACTATAGATAGATCTGAAAGAAAATCTTATATTTGTATCTTTATATCATGTGAAACTGCATAAAATGTAATGAGAATATTTATCGGTATTCATTAGAAAAAAATAATAAAGAAATATGCATGTATATATGTATACTATACAATGAAGATTTAGAAAAGTAGCAGAGAAGAAGACAAAATTCATAGTGGCAAGGTTAAGGACCTTTCAGGCCGTAATTAAGATGAAGTAGACCAGAGGGCAGTCTGACCCTGTGCTCACGTGGTTGCATGTTCATTGGCGAACAAAGGAGAATCCGTTTTGTTTGTCGAGCATTCGCGGCCACGTATCTACGTGTACGTGTACAATGTGCATCACTCTAGTGACCTGTGCATAAGTGCGTCAGTCGTACATGCATGTACATATACCAACACTACATGGCTTTAGCAGCGTCATTGATGTATAAAGAAGGAGAGAGCAATCCATTTAACAATGACCATTTTGAAACGGAAACGTAGCTTCACCTTCTTTTTCATTTTGCTTTGCGAATTTGTTCCTCCTTTAAAATTCTGCACTTTTAAACGCATGGAACTTACATAGAAATTAATTTTTCTTCTGATATTTTCAGGAAGTAAGAAAGCGTCTTATGAATAACAAATATTGACCAATAATTGACCAAATATAAACAATAATAATATGATGATAGCAATTTGTTCAGTAATATAAGGAATACAATGTAATCCAAAGCAACTTATCACTGCGTAAAATATACATACATATATGTTGTGCTATGAGTACTCTGAAGTCACAATACTTTTCATTTACGTGTAATATAACGATGCGTATTTGTGGATATTTAGTTTAAACTTTTAAGTACGATGACAAGTGAAATTTAACTTCTCGAATCGCGATTTTGAAAGGAGACATTTAACCAGGGTACAATATTGCTTCTCCATTGGTAGATAACTTATTCGCAATCTCAAATTGTTGATTTCGTCTGTTGCTGGTCGATCATGCGAGGGTAGAAAGTTTCCCGTTGATCAATGCACTGAAAAAAATGTATGGCTAATTTTACGAAACCTTAAGTGGAGAAAAATGTGACCAGTTATCTGAAAACTATTTTATTATTTGGTAAATCAGTACAGTTTTCGAATGTAGGTGAACAAAAATAATTTAACCGTTTGAGTGCCACGGACCTTTGAAAAAATTCAGTCGAAGAATGCCAAGCGGCGCGATCGCGCTTCTTTCGTCTTTTCTTTCCTTTACTCGTTTACGTTACTTTGAATTTTTAATAAATGAAAAAATTCTTTTTAACATCAGCTCGAAACATACGAAAGCATGGATTTTAATTTAGTTGAACATCCATAAATGGTAACAGTAAAAACACACATTGACAAAGTTCAGAAGTGTAGTTAGTTTGATTCTACAGACCTATTAGCTGGCACTTTTGGGCACTGAACAGGAGCAGAGCAATCTTGAAGCGCCGCTTGGCACTCAAACGGTTAAAGTAATGTCCATACTCGTGGTAGTCAAATATGATCGAAATATATCAAAATAAATTTATTTTTCGTAACAGTAAAAAAGTTTTGCATTTTCAAAAAATCAGAGAAACAGATCAACCGATTGTCTTTGTTTTTGTTTCTGTCAATTGCAGTTTTATAAATCATATCTTGTTTACGTGGACACGACCACTGGTATATATATATGTCATACACATCACATTAAAGTGCAACTTGAAATATGTATACATGTGTATGTGAATTCAACCGAAGAAATTCAACGATATCTTGTACTTTCTGTTCGCTGAGTAAGCAACGATAATTGTTATGTGAAAAATGCAAAGGTCAGCATCGTGAAAGAGTTGTATGGAATTATTTAATCTATGATTACAGATTTATGACGTTCGTAAGTATACTTTGAATGCGTTCAGGAGAAGTTTTACATTTTACACTTTTTTTTTTTATATCAACATACTCCTGCTTTTGCGTAATATTGTTTTCTTTGACAATTTTGCAGGACGTGTTCGTTTTCCATAATGTGATATATACATGCTTATTATAGCTATTTAATTCTTTTTTTTATATAATTTTAAAAAGGTTTCATGTGTATTTTAAAATTAACAACAGTGCATTATTTTACAAATAAATTATTTTTTCGACCGTTACTGCTAATTGACGCTAATATATTTCAGTCTCTGGAGAAAAAATGTTTAAAAGATGAACAATTTTGTGTATTTTTAGTAGTATTAAATTAAAGATATTGAAGTTATCTCTTTCAACAATAAATAAATTAGTGTGAAGAGTTTTAATAATGTACAATATTATTCGTCACCATTTAAAATTCTGCGATTAAATGGAATAAGTAAATACAATAATTTGGATGTATTGTAAACGTATAGAAAACAGAATCTTTTATTAATATACATTTTGAATTAATATTTGATTGTTCGTTAATATAATAACCGATAAGTGGCTTCGAACACGATGCATCTTTACAATAAAACTGAGATGCATGTCGTCGAAAGCAAAAGCTTGTTTATCGTGTTTAATGGTTTGTCTTCAACGTGCAACTAAACAAGATAATTTAAAGGAGATACGATATGGCGTATACGACAGGCTTGCAAACATTGTATGTACAGCGGATATTATGAAAAGATAAATAAATTAAATATTTTATTTTCAGTGGTATTATGGCTTCAATAATAATAAACTATATCCTTTTTTGTTATTAAATATAGATGGACAATTTAACTTTATTGTAAGAGCTTAACTAATTAACCCCTTCTGGTGGATCATTGATTGTTGATCGTCACATCCATTTTTACGATTAATACAATAAAGAGGACCAATACCATGAAAAAGAACCTCAAACCGTTCCATTTCTACTGCCAAATTTGACAATACGTTTCGTGTATTTCAAATATGTACAAGTTAAATATAAAATAACAAATATATTTTTTAGAAACTTGCTTTACTGTAATTCTTGTGGATTATTGAATTCTCTGTTGTTGTGCTTAATTACTCTTTTTTCACAACTCTAAAAGAGATATATAAAATTGAATCTAACACGAAAAACGCTGTCGTTTGGAAACTTTTATCTGCAGCTGTATGTACTTGCAGAAAAATATTTAAAGAATCGATCCTTTTTATCGAAATTATGCAAATACACCCTTAAACTCAATAGTACTACCGTTCTGATGATGAAGAATATTGCTCGTTCAAGGTCATTTTTCGAGCAGCAATCGAGGGGGAATTAACAACCACCTTCTGAGCCTTACGCAGGCTTGAGAGCTTGTCACGTAGAGTTATGCGACTTCCGAGGAGTGTGTTGCGGTAAGGGGGATGCATCTCGATTCCACCTTTTAGATAGCCAGGCGGCTGTTGCTTACACTTAGCGTAGCAGTTGTGCGTTATGAAGGCGGAGTGAGGCGGTTGAGAAAAGGACAGGTAAAGCAGTTAAGTGACATAGTAGGGGTTACCCCACAATAGCCTTGAGCGACCAAAATCCGGGAACTCTAGAATATATTTTCTTTAAACATGTTAATACGGTTACTGGGCTTGCGCGCCATTTTGCGCAGAGAAATTCAAATGGAAACCTTTTTAAAAGTTTTGTAACCATTTTATTGAAAGGAAGTGATTGAGAAACTTGAATTCTCTGTGATTTCTCGAGTCGTTTGGCGAACGCCAGATTCCAAATGTAGCATTTAGGAGTCGATAAATGATCTAGCTAACCCCTTCATTTTGGAAATTTTTCACGCCAGAATGAAATTTTTTAAATGGATATCTCGCGGCTTTTTCCTTTAATCGAGCATTATTCGTTTTATAGTTTTGGATGCGCTACGGTTATCCTTGAACTTATAAAACAGAATTACGCAGCTACAATGCTTCGAATTCTTTTCAAAGATTAAAGAATGATTGTTTTTTGTTATTTTATCAAGCTAGCGTTAATAGTTGCTATTTTCTTTCGACTATAAACAAAGAAACTTTTACGCTATTTACGATTGATTGTTTTGTACGCACGAATCTAATACAATGTTTATGGATAGAAAAATTGATGAAAAACTTGGATAATGTGTATTTGGTTTTATAGTAAAATTTAATATTCTGAACAAAATTGTTGGCAGCTTCGTCATTCACTCGTATGCTGCGTTTGTGCAACGGGTCATGCTGTAAATCATTATTTCAAACAATTGTAAGTGGACAACTTGTCACTTTTTATCCTCATATTTGTACTTCGTTACTCAATCTATCAATAGTTTCACACCTTTGTACATTCTCCAGTAGCACATATCTTTAAAATTCACAAATTATCTACAACTAAGATATTTTCAACATTACTCAAAGCATTTGCACATTCGGTTAATGTATAAGCGCAATAGTCTAAAATCTGTGAGAAAAGTTCAGAATTTAAACTAAAAAGCATTCACTACAGGACTAAATTGGTTATTCGAGTAATTTCATATCAATCTTTCTGAAATCTGTTTTTACATTCTGTTTTACATCTCCCATTAATACCATAAAAAGGAGTCTACCATAAAAACAGAATACCTTTTTTAAAATTGGACCAGATGACTTGAGCTTTTTTGAGAAGTGGAAAGGATTAGTTTACTAAATGATGTATATACAAAATTTTGAAAAGTTCCAATTGGTCGGAATTAAGAAAAAAGAAAAACTAACGATTGCTTTTTACAACCTTTTTATCTGAGCCTGTAATGAAAATTTAAAATATATATTTTGTAGGTTTATATTAGTTATGTACATATGAAAAATTTCATCGAAATCAGTTAATGTTACCATGAATTCCAAACGATTAAAGATTGTATAAATCAAAGTTTTCTACGACTTTTAGCCTAGTATTGCAATAAATTGAAATTACAATGAAATGTACTGTAATGAAATAAATTTTCATTACAGGCTCAGGTAAAAAAGTTTGAAAAAGCGTCCTTCGCTATTTCTTTTGTGCGATACCAACCATTTGCAATTTTTTTTACAAATTAAATTATAGCAATAAAAATGGCATACATTTCTAAGTATTATTAAATAAAATTCATCAAATTAATATAAATTATAAATTATTACATCAGATTTACTTACACAAATCGCTATCTGATGATATAATAAAAAAATAATTGTTTGTAAATGATACATTTGTCAGAAAACAAATTACTTATACCATTATCAAAATAAACGTGACCTGAGTTTCATTCAATCATGTAATGGTCGTAAAATTTTTCCATAATACTATAAAATCAATGTAATATAAAGTAATTGAAGTATTCATTTTTTTTTAGGAATTTAACTTAGACTACTTTCATAATCACCTGCGCATATGTATATCTCTTATCTTTTCATAGCAAACTGAATATAATTTCAGGAAACTACAATTCTTCAGAAAACCAAATGAAAAGCAAGTTTTTCAAAGATATTTCAAACTCGTATCTCTCTAAATCTTTAGATATACCGAACGTAGAAACAGAAAAAGGCAAGATTTAATATAAGACTGCTAAGGAATAATGCAGAGCATGTTCGTGTCTCATCAGAAGAAGATATCGTTGATACTTGCATATTTTCTCTCTCAAATCTGACAAGGGAAACGCATTTCAGAACTTTACGACCTCCCGTTGAATTTCCTCTATTGTGTCCGCAGAGTGAACAGAGATCGAACGCGAGACGAACTTATCAAAGGGCAAATAGACGCGTTTAGAAGATGACGTAGTGCCCTTCGGTAAGTCGAGCGATCAGAGAGCCTCACCTCACCACAAATGCACAAACGGCTCCTTGTCTGTCCCCTCACCATCCCTTTACGACTGTGTCAGGCTGGTTCACATGAAAAACATTCATGAATATCCTTCTTTCATGCTAACGGATACGAAAATAAAGTAAAAAGGAGAGAACCGTTCGAACATGGCTCGCTGCTGCGACAAGGAAGAAGGATCGACCATGTGTGTTCATGTTTCGAGAAGCGATTGCACGCCAGGAACTACGGTGCGTACGAGATAAGGCGAACGAGTTATTGTCAAAATTGTAGTTATCGCGCGAATGTATCTATTTACTGGTTATCTGAAATTCTATCGCGAAACTTCCCTATGGTTCCGATAGATTATCGAAATTTTCTCGAGGTGCTGTCATTTATGGGGAGTGGTTACATCACTAGCGACTGTTACGTAAGGTACATGCAACAACGAATACAGATATGATGCAGCTTATTTGCACAAATAATTACAGCGTATGAATGAAAGACGTCCTTGTCATAGATCAATTTTTATGTTTCGTTTGTGAAATAACAAGTACGAAGTATATTTGGTATTGTAGACACATACGTGTTGGAAGGTGCTGGAAGCGTGAAATTGTTTTTGTAAACGCAGTACAGTTAACATTGTTCCGGTATTCGAAAGGTTGAAACGAATTAAGATTGACCCGATTAATCCTTTAACAGTCTAATAAAATCAGACATTATGGTAAAAGAGATGTATATTTTACACGTGCTTTTTTAATAACTACGTTAAGTGTAATAACTTTTGAAGCACGAAACATATAACTCTATATCATAGTCTTAAAAATAATATTTCGTTTCTTTCTAACTTTCTTCTTAAAAATCTCTCGATCTAAACTGCTCGATACTCGACGCTCTGCCTGAGACTCACTCGGGATAAATTGTCGAGGAGTTAATGCAAATCACTTCGAGTACTGGGATGCTTCCAGCAATTTGAATAAATTCCAGCTACTCGAATAATACGTAAGAAATTTAAATTCGTTTTCACTGCAGTACTGGACCGAATAAGAAATTTTTGAACAGTTTGTAATCTAATAATAGTTATGGAGTACATAAACTCGATAAAAAAAAATTATCTTAGATTTTATTTGTACAATCTTGTTCAGCAAAATATAGTAATACATTTTTCTTAAAATGAATATAGTATATGCATAATATGAACATCGCAACTGACATTGATAATTAAAATGTCAAAAAATTATACTAAAATGTTTAGATATAACCGTTCGAGCAATATTATATTTCGTAAATATTTGTTTTTTTTTTTTTTAGTATTATTCGAGTATTTCAAATCTTTTCAAATAAATTCGAGTATTCGAACTGCTTAAAATATTATTCGAATAATTGTGTACATGATTAAGTTTGAAAAAACGAGTTTTACTTACAAAAATTTCGACCGTGTTGGTTTTACGTGTCTTCGATCTTTTAAGTTGACGATGCAAGAGTTGTACAAGTTCGATAAAATTCGGTTTCCTTTTAAAATTCAAAATTTATTTTCTTACAATGTCGTTTTATTGAAAACACGACGAAGAAAGAAAATAATCATTCGTGATTAAAATATCTAAACTTAACGAAATCAATAACAATTCAGTAGTCAATAGTCAGAAACCATTATAAAAAAAAAAAACATCATTCCTCTGAAGCTTGTAAAAATTTTGCAAGAAAATTTTTATAATCTGTAAAACCGCGTTCATTCTAAAAATATAACGCTATTTCTTTATTCTTGTTCATAATTAATGTTTCTGTATTTTTAATAAAGTTAACAAATTTACTATATAATACTTTTACACAATTTTCATTCTACATAGTGTAAATTATAATATAACTTAACAAAAAAACTGTTTATTAGATACTTATTACGTAGTAAAGTTGTTCAAATAAAATCATTGTGACTAATAAGAGTGATCATCACTATCATAACTGTAATATATAAAAATTATAGTATAATAATTATTTTCTCGACATTTTCAACGTTTTTGGTTACAAATCATCAACATAAACAGTTTAAATTCTTTTTAGCTCCTAATAACCAATACCGATAATAAAAATATTTTTTATTAACGAAGAATATCGATGATGAAAAGATGTTTTAGTTACTTGTAAGAAGACAAATACACTATCGAACTATTTGTAATACTCATAGAAATAGTATATACGTGCAGAAGCAAAGTAATTGTTCTATTTGGCACACGTATGTATATGTATTATTATTTATATATAATATTTCCGTTATTCAGTGGTTATCAATAAGCAAACAAAATATTCCCCAACAAAAATATTAGATGTAGAAATAAATTACTTTCCAACTGGAATCGGTTAGGCTAGGTTAAATTTTTCAAACTGTCTAACCTAAGCTGAACGTTAATTCATAAGTAATTCATAATTTTATTACTTATTTACAGGTAATTTATAATTCATAATTTTAGTAAACTGTTCAAGAGTCAAAGATATATATGATAATAAATAATTTTCATAATTTTTTTGACAAAGGAAATACAGTGGAATCTTGAGTTGTATGAACACCCGTTATGTGAACGTTTTATGATAAGAATATATTCCGATGCATCGTGAATTAATTGTATCGAAGGAATTACCAGATGTAGAAATAAATTTTTTTCCACCGGAATCGCAATATATTTAAATTGAAATATTTACGATGGTATTTTCAAGCTGCTATAAAAATGGCGAAAACTCATTAAGATTAATATGTCTTCATTTTCATCTAAAATGAAGCTTTGGTTTTACCTAAAAGTCGAGAAGAATTCATTTCCACACCCAATAGTTATCGATAATCAAAAGGCGTTCATAATTTATTCTATTTGCAATTAAAACGTTTAAAAATTAATATTTTTATAAATGTATAAAAATTCATTTCTTTTAAATCTTTCAATTAATATATTCAATTTAAGTAACTTTTTTTCGATCGCTTTTTAAATAAAAATTATGAAAATAATTATTAACTTTTGTCCCTGATTAATAATTACTAATAATTATGAATAGAACAAATCTAAAATATGACACCTTTCATTAGTATTTATAAAAGATATAATAACGCATTATGTGTAGTAACAAATAACCTTTGAGTAACTAAAAAAAAATAATAATAATTCCACTCAGGCACCAGTAGCTTCGGCCAAGTCAACAGAATATGGACAGAAACCGTAGTAAACAGCAGCGTCGATAGCGAGCAACGCAATGGCTGAAGAAGCTGACAATAAGTTTTTCTTGGAACACCTGGAACCTCCTAGACTCTGTTTGGTTATTTGCCTGCAGCAGCGTCGATGTCAAGGAACTTTCATGAATATGCTCGACTGGTAATGTGCACATTTCCTCCAGCTTCTCTTCCTCGCCCTTCGCTTTCACGAATCACGGTTCAACAGACACAGTTATTAATTTTCAAGTTTCTTAAATAATTGTACTATTGTGTAATACTGTCTCATCACAAATTAAATGAAATTTAAATGAAAATTAAAAAAATATTGTTCGAAATGTGGAAAAATTGATGGAAAATTTCAATTATTATGGGAGATTTCGTGATTTTGAGATTAGTATAGTAAACTGCACCAGTTAGCTACTTCATACAAGTTTATAATAAAGATATTATTCATACAAAATTAGCACAGCTCGATACACAAAATTAGTTTAAAATACAATAACACAATTTTCCAATAATTCGATCGATTATTACTTAAATAATAACGATTTACGATGATTTTATAGATATTATACATTGTTTATTATACTTTTCTACAAATTATATTATAATTTTTATATATAGATGTATATATGCTCTTAATACAATTGTGTTATATTAAATCCGAAAATAAAATAATTTCTAATTTTATTGACTGGTAATGTGCACATTTCCATTAGCTTCTCTTCCTCACCCTGCGCCCTCACAGATCGCGGTTCAACAGACCCCGTCAGAGAACCCGTCTCACTTTTTCCAACGACTGTACGCTTCTTGGAATTGCACGAATCTCATACGAGCAGCAGCCGTATTTGTGTGTATGCACATGCGTGCCTGTTTACGTGTACCATGCGTGCACGAGCTGGCGTGTGCGCCCCTCTGGACCATCAGTTATCTTAGGCAGTGGTTCTCAATTTGATGTTGTTCAGTTTCCTCTTCGTTGTTGGTTGGCCACACTCTTCGTCGATCTTTCTTTTTTACTCGTTTTCGATTGTAACGGCTCGTTGGCGTTAGGTTTTTTCTCAATCGCTTTTTCCCTCGACGTTGCTCTTCCCTTTTTCGTTGATCACTCGACTCACCCATCTTTCTCTCAATTCAAAGCTCTCGGTAATCATTTTTCATAGAGCTTATTTTGCTCTCCTTGCCCTGCGTTTTGCTTCTCGCTTAGCGGTTCTCCAACGAAACACTCTTGAAATGTTGTTTCTTATTTTTCGTTTCGTAGTGTTTAGGGCTGATTCACTAGTGAAATGTTTCATCGATGATTTTGTAAATGATTATTGCGACACTTGTTTATTATACACGTGAAAACTTTCTAAGGATAAATATGATTGATTAATATTTCCATGAAGGAAGGAAAATTGTTTTCACGGACGTATGTAAGTGCTAGTCTCATAAGGAAGTTATATTATCAATTTTTCGACTGGTTAATAGATATTACATCGTTAAAGTGGCAAGATTAATATTTATTTTCGCTTGAAACCATTAGCAATTTACAGAATATTTCAACATTTTACACTTGAATAATCCATTACAAATTAATATTTTGTACATTTCCCTTTTTATTTTCCTTGACATCCCCTTTTTCAAGTTGTGAGTAATTTATGGGGGGACATTACGCTATACTTGGTGGAATAGTACTCTAGAATTTGTGAGTACCTAAACACTGAGCTTTTGTGTTTTGCTATTTTTTCTTTATCAATTGATCATACAGTTATAAATAAATTTATATCTAAATTTTACAGTGATGAAGAAAAGTTTTGGTATATCAATCAGTTTTTCATTCATTCTGTCGGTATAACCAAAGCATTATTTTACAGAATACTTATGATACTTATAATAAAGCCATCCTTAAACTTCTGTTGTTAAGGAAACATTTCTAAACGCAAAATTCCTTTTTTCGTACAGTAATAATATTTATTCCTAATAAAATCTGTTATGAAAAATATACATGCAGGGTACCATTTAAAATTAATCACTGTTTCTTAAACATTTCCGGGTATCTACCAAAGGAAAAACCCAATAGTCTTGAGTCCGCTACATATTTTCGTATTAAATATTTTCCAAAAAGCTTTTTCCAATAAAAAGGCCACCTTACCTTTTTCAAATGCAACCATATATTCTAGACTTCACAGAGTTGTAGCTGACGTCAAGACAAATTCAATGCTGTGACCTTAACACGACCTTCAATTCAGAAATTTGGTTCGATCAACAAAAACGTTAATATGGAAGATTATTTTATTTCAATAAAATTGCATGTTCAAAATGAGACTTAAGATTATCAAACTAATAAGCTTATTAAACAATTCCAACAATGACAATAATACCGTTTTGCATTACGCGTTGCAACGAAGAATCATGAAATTTAAAATTGTACAGTATTTTAGTTTCATTTTGAATATGCAATTTGACCAAAGTAAAATAATTTCTCTTATCGTCGAACCAAAATTTCTGAATTCAAGGTCACCTGAAGGTCATAGTATAATAAATCGTTGAATTCATCTTGATGTCAGCTACAATTCTGTGAAATCCAAAATATACGGCGTCCTTTACTACGGGAAAACATTTTTCGAGAAATTTTTAATATTCAAATGTGTAGCAGACCGAACGCTAACTAGTCTTTTTTTTTTCAATCTTCTTAGAAGATAATCACAAATGCCTTAAAAATGGTGGCTAATATTGAAAGATACACTCTGTATATGAAACCTCATGGAAAAGGTCATTTAGGTAAAAAGACTCTCGCACAGAACGTTATCTATATATAGTAATTCTCGGATGACTGTCAAAGCCTTGGGATTGTATTCCGATACTCAACCAAGAAGGTAGGCGATCTGGGGATCGCTGGCTGTTATCTCCCTTTGAGTTCGTTTGGTTCGGTGCATCGAAGAGGAAAGTGAGAAACATCGAGTGTATACATAAATGAAATACGTAGAAAGGTTGGACTACCCGTATAATTCAAATTTATTCAAACATGGTCACGTTTGGTATCACTTTCGTTGGAAAACCCTCGGCGATTTGACAATTGCCAAGTGAGAATATAAAAATTGTGTCTTTTTTATTTTAATAATTCATTGGTAGCTGAGATATCGTCGATCACGTTCTCAGAGATAACACGGACGCTTGGTCCGTCGAAGCAGTTCCAAGAACTGATGGTGATAGCTCTGCGACACTTATCCGGGAAAAAAATGTGACACTCATCTGGAGATTACTGTATTTGGAACAAGAACATTGGCATTTTGGTTGATTATTTTTTTAGCATCAATGCACATGTGTCTTATCGGAGTTTATCGTTTTCTTTCTTACACTGTAACTTCATTCGTGCTTTCGTCAAATGAACTTTTCAAACTCCTGGTTCGTTTTGCGTTTCAGAAATTTTCAAAAATAACTTTTCTAGTGCTATTTGTTGTTGTGAAATTTATTAGTGTAATACAATTACAAGACACGAAATAAACATATGGGTACGTGACCACTTTAAACTTACAACGTGCTTTCAACAGCTAAACGCACGTCCACCATGTCCAGTCTTATGAACGGCGAGATTTTTATTGGCTTATTATTCGAAATCGACGAGATAATAGAGGAGCTTACAGGCACGGTTAAATTTAATCGTGGTGCACGTTATACATACATATACCAGGCCGAATTCTTCGGTCAAAGGTTCCAGCATTTCCAGCTGACGAAGATAATCTCATCTCGACACGGACTCGCGTCACGAAGTCTTGGGGGTCAATGATAAGGATCCAACATTTGAATTTCAAGCATGTGATTACAATACTTTCGTCCATTTTTCAACCACTTGTTAGAAAGCCCGCGCTACTTTTTCATTTATAGTGATTTTATTTACGAGCATTCAACTAATATTCTTTTATATTTTTCAATGTCGTCTACGGTCTTTGTGAAATATTATAGTTTTATTTATTTGGAGATGTATTTAGGCACGCTACTTTTACCTTGTGCTTTATGACTTGCTTTCTTACCCGGACCCACATGAACAATTAATACTAAACACTCATTATTCACACTTCAATTTCCCAAATAGACCGCAAACAGTTCTTTCCTAGTCGTACTCAACACATTGTCGATCACACCGTTCCCCTATTTTTAACAATGTTCGAGATATTAACTCAAATATGCTTACTACTTTTAACTTTGAGGATGATTCTTGCTCTTTTTCTGTGGACGATTGCCGATAAAAAAAAAGAGTGCGTGTAAAATATTTTTCGAGAGTTAGTGTATACCAAAGTGTCATCAATATGGGTAACTATCACTTATGAATATTATCTTGCCAGTAACATTCTTACATTTGAGCACTCATAAAGCGTGCAAATAACTTGAAATAATAAAATAATAATTATCAAGTATGAGAAATCTGGAGCTATACAATAAAATGTTATTTATTTTTATTGATTTAACAAGGTACTTAATGAGTATACATACTTACATACAACTATTAATTCTTATTCTTCTTCAGATTTCTGGTTACCTGTACAGCAGTCAGCTTACTTCTTTCTGTTACTTCAGGACTTACACACAAAAAAAGAAAACAATGAATATCTACAATTTTAACGAACGCAGAAAAATACCGTTAAATTTTGTGAAATTTCATTATCAGGTTTCTTACATGCTATTCATCTATCACATCTGATTCCCTACTAATATGTAATACCACATATTTATTACGATAATTGGTTGAAATGGAGAACAAGACAGGAACAAAAATATATAAACTGTGCATCGTTAAAAAAAAAAAAAACAGTAATAATAAATAATCATTGCACAAAGTTCACCTTATTTTTCAACAGGTATTCAAGATGGAATAACACTCTTGAAGGACGATTCATTTTTATAGCGAAAAAATATGCTTAATTTTTTGTTTGATTACGTTTTATTCATTTCATATTAACAGTAATTTAGAAAAACTCAGAAAAACAATAAAAATGTACAAAAAAACAAATAACTTCCATATGCATGGCCGTTGAGCGTTATAATTATAAAAATACTAAACGTGTATATATATATGTTTCAGTATCCCTGAAAAGGTTAACGTTTTCCATAACAGGAATCGTTAGGAACTAAATTAATTACGTAGCTTTCGTTTAAAATATATAAAAGGGAAAGGTTAACGGTATCGTGTCGAATCGTTTTCGTTTGCTGTGTTATTTTTACACGAGCGCATTTGAAATTCAAACTTCCGCTGGTGATCGGCGATCGGCGATGCCAATTAAATCGGGGCAACAAAAGGACGTTGAACCCCTTACGAAAGAAATTGTGGAAACGCTTATGCGGAATAGCTTTACATTTCGAGCGGACTGCATATGGTTGACTCAATTTCCTCCGGCTTTAACTGAATTTCGTATGGTCGTATATCTACCATTCTGGTGAATCCATTGAACGCCGATAACATCATCCTGCTTTCTGTGATACATCGTTCAGCATTAGGTAGAACCACCGTTTTATTTTTTATTCAATCGGTAATATACCGGCTAATTTGATACATTAGATCAGTGGTTCCCAAACTTTTCTGTCCTACCGCCCCCTTTCCAGAAAAAATATTACTTAGCGCCCCCTGGAAATTAATTTTTTTTCAATTTCAATAGCAATTAATAGGAAATATATGTGTATTAATGTTTCTACCGTTTTCGTAAAATATAGTAAAGAAAGGTGTAAATTAGAAACATTGAACTTTGAAATTATGAAACTATTTATTGAACTCAGAATAGAATGTAATACAATCACCGCCCCCCCTGAATTGCTGCAGCACCCACCAAGGGGCGGTGGCGCCCATTTTGGGAATCGCTGCATTAGATCGAACTTTGTACCAAAGAATTCTGAAAGCAGATATTAAAAACAAGTTGTTAGTAAAATGACGCTTCGATTCATTTTTCGTACAGAAAATTTTCTACTTCGTTTGATTTTCAATGTGGAATAACTATACTTGTTATGGAATTTGAAGTTGATTTGACATAAATCACTGAAGTGACATTTTTACTTTACTTAACTCTTGTACGCTGTTCGAGTCAGATTGACTCAAAATGGAAATGTAACATTTAATAACATTTTAATCAATGATTCTATTTTATTGACTTTTGACTAAAAGTTACCGAAAAATGTATTCTTTGATTAAAACATTATTTATTAGGTGTAGAAAGCAATTCTTTCCGACTTGTGGGTAAAATCAAAGTTTTATTCGAAAGAAATAAAGACAGATTAATCATGATAACTTTTCATCATTTTCTTGGTAGAGTGCGAATGATATCGTGAATATTTCAATTTGAATGTGTGTGATTCCCGTCGAAAAGAATTTATTTCTACATCTGGTAATTTCTTCAATATTTAAATTACAATACGTCAGATTATGTTCATATAACAAAACGTTCATAAATACATACAACAATTAATGTTGAGCAATTTTTTATGGTCAGAAGTAAGTCATATCGATGTATTTAATGTCTGTTTCTAGCAAGACGGTGCTACGTGTCACAAAACTTAAGAAAATATTCAGTTTCTGCGACCGAAATTTCATCAACGTATAATTTCTCAAAATGCAGATTTCATTTCTTCAGAAGATCACGCGATTTAACACGATTAGATTATTTGTTTAAAAAGTTAAGTTTATGCTAACAAGCCAGAAACAATTAGTGACCTAAAGAACAACATTTGATTTGCAAATCGTAAAATAACTTTAACAACATGTCGAAAAATCATTGGGAATTTTGATAATCGAATTCATGTATTCAAACACCGTCATAGTATACATTTCAATAAAATTCTATTGTACGTATAATTGCAATGATTCATACTTTCAATGAAAGAAACAACTTGAAATAATTCCGAGTAGTTTGTAATTTATTAAAAAGAAATATATGAGCGTGTAAATTGGACAACCTTGTACAATTAAGCTTCAGAACGATAAAGTTACAAATCTCAAGTTTCATACATCTCTTCTTTTTGAACAAACATTTTGTGGCGTTGATATAACTTGCGGAATGCTTGAAAATACTTCTTTCACGGAATGCTGTTGAGGATTGTTGTTAATCGCATCTTTGGATCGATTTCACGTTCTCGAATCGTGTTCCATTTAAGGCTAATTTTAATTTTGGAAACAGAAAGTAATCAGCAGGAGTCCTATCTAGAGAGTACAGAGAGTGATGCATTACTGTGACCGATTTCTTCGCTAAAAATGTCGTTAAAACGAGAGACGAGTGAGATGGTGCATTGTTATGAAGAAAACAATTCTCTCGATTGTGTGCAAATGCGTAAACGAAACATATAAAGAAATGACAGTCTGAAATTTCGTGAAATTAACACAGAGAGAACAGGAAGATATATATTAACAAATTTCACTTGAAATTTTAAAATGACACTACTAGCACAAAGCAAAAGGATTCTATCCCAGAGCTTTTTGAATACACCGTGTATATTCTTCATATTTTCAGCTTCTTTGTCACTAGTTTGTTGCAGATACTTTTCTCTGTTTTTACAAAATGCTTATCTAATTTGTCTATTCTATTTTTATTATAAATATAGGTAAAGAGAAAGAAATGATAACTTCAAGGGTTAGCAGCAGTACCAAACACGTAACAATATGCACATACCATATACAGTATTAAATTGAAATATTAAAATGCTACATAGTGCACTCATATAGTTAATATTATCGAATCTAAATAATTATATCGAAGAATAATTTTGTGTACGTCTTTTAAACATTGCATAAAAATAAAAATAATTTATACTTGGGATCATAAAAATCATTCTAACTTATGTTACATCATATTCTTTTTGTATGTAGCTCTCACAAGTTCAATCGTAAGATAATAGTAAACTCAATGACTATTAAGATTTACAAGCAAAGTTTTGTTTTTCTTAGAAAATTAGTTTGTTACGATACAGGGAACTGATTGTCGTTTAATATACTCACAAAGGATCAATATGCATACGATGGATAAGAGATTCCATTGTCAGTCTTTCTTTCACGAGTCCACAGTCCCACCCAAAGAGGGTTATCCCAGTTTTCCGAGGTTATCGCAAAATTAATTTAAATAACACGAACGTAAGTACGTCGATAACGTAATAAATAATGCTAACGATATTGTCATCGGTTTAGGTTAAAATTATGAGTTCAATAAATCGTGCTTTTTCACGTCGATAGTCGAGCCAGTCAGTTTCCAACCAAGTGAAATGTTTATACACTTCATATCTTCGAAAGGAAAATATTTTGCTTGAATTTTCTGAGAAGTAAACGTAATTGAAAATATGACAAAATTTAAAGAATGAAGATCGAGTTCGAATTAGTTATTTTCCTAAATAGCAGAAGAAATATTGTTACGATTTATTGTAGAATAAAAATGAATTGAAATGTTCATTTTAAATTTCATTTATTGATGTGTAATTTCTTCTATTATATGGAAAGCTGGTGTGATGAAACAAAACTGTTGGTCGTCTTCGACATATGTAGGTCATTAACAATATCATTAAGTTGGTTATCAGTAGAATTACTTTAGCTCCAGACAGTTACTAGAATGATACAATTTAAAGCACGTTAATAGCGGATAAGCACAAATGAATAGTAATTAAGGAAAGACGATAGTAAATCAACGTACTACTTTCAGTTCAATTTTACTTAACCACTACATTAACAATACACAAAATAAAGATGATTGGTGTACATATAAAAAAATATAATTAATCAATGATACTTTCCATACGTAGTTTATACATAATGAGAGCATAAAGAAAATATTGAATAAGCAAAAAAAAAGGTTAGGTTAATGTTAAACGTTCTGATATCGTATTTATATACATTTTTTTCGTTTCAACATAATTCCACTCTTACTTTAAAAAAATAACAGAAAAAAACTGCAAATTAATTTAAACATATTCACCATCGAATCAGAGTAAAAAGAAGTATCAAGTAAAAAATAATTGAATGAAAGACGAAAGTAAAAAGCGTTACATTAGATAACGTGAATATCTTTCACAACAATTCGTAAGGAAAGCCGGATTTTTGTGATAAATCTGAGATGAAATTACGCACGTCGTCTTAACTCCCGTTGACTGACCGATAATTTTTAACCGACTCGAGGAAAAAATTGCTCGTTGTTATCAACCCTCGCTCATGTCAATTCTCCTTATCTGCGTTCAACTATACACACTTCACTCTATATAAATATAGGGATCGCAAGTGTAAATTGTATTATTGAGCTTTTACATTCATGCGAGTAGCTCGATTCAAGAGTTCATTATTATCAGACTCCAGGGGCAAAATAGAAACGCTCATTAGTCCATCAATGTTATGGCTAACTGTACAGTAACTCTTCTTTCGAATCCTTGACTTTAACTTTATATTTGTCTTACGATTGTATAATTGTTTTCATTATTTTTAGAACATCTATCATTATACAAGATACACCACATCATTTTCTTTGTTACAAAAATTAAGGTTGGTTTGAATAAATTCCAACGTTCAAAAATGTTGCATTTCTTCCCAACGTTGCAGTAAAACAATCTGACTAGAAAATAAGTTTTATGATCTTCATTGGCTTCGAGTGATCGTCATTTTTCCAAGAGATATATGAGAATCATGTAACCATAAAAATTATACGGTTTCATGAAGACCTCAAAAGTGATTCTTTTTTTAAATATATTTCAATAATATTATATTCGACAGCAATTGTTCATAATATATTTAAATAATATGGAACATGTAACGTTGTTCATCGATACAATTTGCTGAAAAAACCGCGATAAATGTTTATTTCATACATCTCTTATTTTTAAGGAACGTGTAAAGATAAACTAAATGAGAAATCTCAGTTCTCAAAAATAAAATTTTATTTACACCTTTCAAACTCTCTGCCATATTTCTGTAAATTTAATCGAAAGTAATTTATGACGTAAATAGCTTCAGTTGTTGAAAATAGTATTGTTGTTCAAAGAAAGTTAGTTTTGCAATGAAATTTCAGTGAACAGTTTAAGTGGATATAAATAACGAAATGTCAATATTTTATTGCAAGATTAAAAGACAATAGAAAATGTTAGAAACATTGTACCTAAAATTATGGTAAAGGTACTATAACTTTATCTTTTAATCTATACATTAGATGTAGAAATAAATTCTTTCTGATTAAATTCACATAATCAGCATCATTCGAAACGAAATATTTCCGATAGTATTCACAAGCTGATAGAAAAATGGTAAAAGATCGTCCACAGTGATGGAAATTATTTCGATTATTAATCTATTGTCATTCCTTTGGAATCAAAGTTTGCATCCAAAGGTCGGAGAGAATTTATTTCTACACCTAAATACATGAACTCTTTTTCTCAAGAATATCTTTCATCTCATTTCCGTATCGAAATTCATCGACAGGCTTGACAGAACAAAGTCCTAGAGCCGCTATTAACGAACAAATGAAAGTCCAGATCTTACATTCGAGCGGCATAATGATTTTTTCTTGATTCAATGGAGAGAAACCATCATTGTCCAGTCGGTCGAAAAGCAAATAGACGGCTGATAATTTCGGTCATGCAAGTGACGTCATAACAGACGCCAACGAGGGTTGGTACTTTATGACAAGAAGGGACCATTTGACCCCACTCATTGTTTCTAATCCCACAATAAATTGAAGCAGCTGTACCAGCAATTGATACAAATTTACGTACAGTCAGGCGCATAAGGCGCTGTTGTTCTTATAAAAGATACGAGCGACTCGAATTTCGCTTCTTCAGATCTCGTTGTTAAACAAATCTCAATCTATTGTTCATTTGTAAAATAATCTCTGATAAATTCTGTAAATTCAGCGTTTACTGAATCCTTCATTGTTTCGAAGACAGATATAAAATATAAGTAACTTTGAAAATTGTTACGAATTTTGTTCACTTTTATAATGCTTTATTTCCAATGTTAAGTGTTTCATTGCTGAAATATACAGAGTGTCTCGCTTAGTTGTTGACATTTTGATTTACGTCACTATAATTATCCGTAACAAAACATATTTCAGATAAAATTTAGATGGCTTTGAAGAAGACATAATCTGATATTGTTGGTCTTTTTTATAGATGGACATGTAAAACTTTTTTCCATATGTTTTTTAATACACTAGTTGATACAACACGATAGTTTTTATAAAAAAGTATTAACCAATGTATGCTGAGAAACTATTAGATTGAAAGATAATTTAATTTGGATTTTAGAAAATATGAAAAGCAAGGAAAGACACAAAATGGTATTCTTATATTAATATTGTCCATGTTATACATACATAAATTTGACAAACTTGAAATTAAAATATCAACTAAACTAATGGTCTCTCAATATACATGGGTTAATACTCTTTTTTTATAGAGAATGTCGAGTTTCATCGACAAATGCATTAAAAAGCATGTAATTCCATTTAAAAAGAAAGTTGACCTTCATATGACCTTTTCATATTTACCAATAAAAAAACTAATAACATCAGAATATGCCACGTAATTTTTATCTAAAACATGTTTTGCTATGGACATTTACAGTGACGTACATTATGATGTCAATATTAGGTGAGACATCTTGTATGATTGTATGATTGTACAGTACTAACACTATAAAAGTTTTAATAATAATGTAGACGCAAGTTACATTTTGTAGAAAATTAGTTTTTGTTTCCACTGTTCAAAGGAAGTGAAAACATTTTATTCTGTTTAAGTTTGTACATATAAAAGGAAGTTGAATGAAATATTAAAAATTCCAATCAGCGTTCCGCATAAAATCACAATTCAATATGCAAAACTGAGATGCGTCTTCTTTCTGTTCTAGACAACAATCATTTAAAGTATGCATTATTAATTATCGCCATCTCGTACTTCCTCCTTATAAGAGGTGTAAATTAACAAATTACGATATACGTACACAAGCAAGTATGGTAAAACCCAACTATTTCGTATTTCTGTGATGTGTAATAAAGATAGATGAACAGAATATTTTAAAGCTTACATAATTAAATGTATAATAAATTATTCATTTAATTTAATATTATTTAATACACCAATTTTTGTATTAGAAGTGTGCTATCATAGTTATATTAGTGATATATGTACATTTAAAATTATCTGCAATGAGTTATATCTAAACTGTAGATTTTTATGCGTTTATAGAAAATTTAAAGGTGCAAGTTTACATGGAATACACGTAATATGAAAAAATATATACAAAATATCTAAATTATAGTGCTATTTATAATGTCTGGTAGGTTAATTAATTTTCTACAGTTCTACTTTTTTTAACCATATTCTCAAACATATGAATTTGCATAAAAATTCGCAATCTAGGGATAATTTTTGTTAGTATTCAAAAGTGAATTAGTTACATTTTTTATATTCAGGAGGGCCTGGAGCATATTGATATCGTGAAATCAACTGGCATATAAAATCTAAGAAAATCGAATATTTCAACCATCATTTATCATTTATTTAATTGATCGATGTATATTTTAGTGTTTGATAAATGATCGCTAAAATATTCAATTTTCTTGTCAATTTTCTTGTCTTTTTCATCATATTTTCCAGTATATGAATTTGCATCAAAATCCTCAATCTAATTACATCTCTTGATCCAATTCAATTCTGTAGTACAAGTACAGTAAATTAATTCATTATATTAAAACAGAAAGGAAAATATAAAATACATAGACGCGAATATTTATTAATTTTTCTCATTGTCGGAACTATTGCGTAAATTAGTTTACTTTGAAACATTTAAAGAATTATTTGTCATCGAATCGTCATTCCGTGTTTATTTGGGAATAAACAATATCAGGCAATACCAAACATTTTTATCTTTTAAAGTATACTGTAGATCAATGGAGAAAAGTTATTAATAACAAACAAAAATTACAAATAATATGTATATGTTTAACTAATATTAATAAATAATGTTAATATTCATAATAATAGTGAATCTTTTTCATATAGTTACATGTTACATAGAATCTACTATTGCGAAGATATTAATCGTATCATTTTAAACTAATTGCAATTTACGTCTACAAAAATTTTTCTTATTAAACACCACTGCTTAATATTATCTGAATAATATTTTCTATAAAATATTTCATAGATCCTTTTAACCCACCTGTTTTTCATATGAAATAAATCCTTTCTTCCGCGCATTAAGGTGATACATGGATTTCGTTTCGCACCGATTAAGAGCGTATTGATACGGTGGTAGCTGAACAAAATTCTAAGCATTTCTTAACGGCTTACCATCGTTCTCACGTCAACTCAGGATCTAGCAAAAGAGACGAGAAGTCCTGAAGCATAAACCACGCCATGAACACGTGCAACGACAATGGATGTTCTATATGCAGGAGACAGAATGTCGGTGCAGTCGGGGCTGCATTTTCTTCTCCCTTTTTCGTCTTCCTTTTCAACACGCAAGCTATATGGCTTTTTACACGTTCTTCACGTTTGATTTATATTCCGCGTGAGGAGACATTGTTCGCGCGTCTTCGTGTATCAAGAGCCGACGCACTTGTCTTTCCTGTTCGAGAATATATTTTATAATTACTATCAGGGAACATAAGTGCATCGTTCATTATAATTTCACATTACTTTTCCCTTTCATATACGATTCGTGTTTGTTTAAAGCTTGCCGGATACGAAAAAGTGACACATGAATTAGTCACAGTATGTATTATATATACTTTCAAATCAGGATTTTCTTTTATACTGCTGTCATAATTTTCTTCGAGATATAGTGAAAAATTCAAATGCACTTTCTTACATGTGAGCAGATTTGTGAAAGTGAAATAGAACAGAGTTGATCTATAGTATGTTAGGTATAGAAAATAAATTCTTCCCGATTGGAATCACATAATCAGTATCGTTCAAAACGAAATATTCGTGACGGTAGTATCGAGAAAATGGTGAAAAGTCATCAACAATAATTGGAATTATTTCGATGATAGATCTGTTTTCATTTTTTTTAAATTAATCTTCAATTGTACCCATATGTCGGAAATAATTAATTTAGACACCTAATATTTATCAGTTAGATTAAAGTTTCTTAAATATTTGTATACATAAAGATAATAAGTTTTACTTATTAGTTATTACTTATTTTATGTATTTACCACATACAAATTTTGTTAAAAAAAATTGATAAAATATACGTTCAAGGAATATTCTAAGGTTAACCTGTTCAAGTTTTGAAAGTATAAACTTATTACTTTTTTTTAATAAAAACGTAAACTTGTAATCTTTTACATATTAAATAGAATGTTTCAATGGTGTTACATGTTTCTTTACTTTCTATCCCAGGAAAACGTAAACTTTGTAAACTGATTAAAATCGGTAAAAGCATAATTATCGCAAGATTCTTGTTGATTCTAACAAAAGTATTAATTAAAATTTTGGAAGACATCGATTAAATATTATTTATAAATGCAAAAACTTTCTGAACAAGTACACTTTAATTACTACTGAGAATTTTATACAATTCCTCTAAGTTAGTCACAAATTGATTAAAAGACTGAGAATATCGCTAATGTGTCGTTTGTTACTGTCAATAACGTATTTAATTCCCTCTTAAAAAATCTTTTAACGTATAGTATAAATTAATACAGGCCACGTAACAACGGAATAAATCGAATCGCAACCTCCTCTATTAATCTTGATTGCTTGGAATTTGTTGTAACAAAACTAGAATGCTACACTTTACTTCTGACTTGTTACGAAATGATTGAAAACCATACGAGACAATTTTTCGTCGATAAAAAATGGTTTATCGACATAAAAATAGTGTTACTCTATCTAGACACGTCACTAACATATGTAACAATAATAGGCATTGCATATGCGAGAGACAGAGGGGCCGAGACACTCGTTTATGCGCCCCTTCACCATTGCCTATTTCATTCTAACCTTCTCTACCTTTTTATTATCATTTCTCGTTTCTTTGCTCGAAGTTGACATCGTTGTCACGTAGCAGACTTCCTACGAGCCTGGATGCTTTCCTGAATACGTAACATCCCTTTTGTACATCCCTTCAGCGTGATCCTTTCATTGAGATCACAGATCCTGATCTTTCAGTAATGGCACGAATGCAACGATGTCACAAAAATATGAAAACTAATTATCTCTTGATTTCTTCCGGCTCATTGCTTTGAAAACAACTATTTGAAGCTGGTCGTCATTGTGTTAATGTATACGTAAATATTAAACAGTGTTTCCTTTTTAATATTGTTATTTTATTCCAAATTATACGTATCACTTCTGTTTTCATTTAGCATAACTGTAACAGACGCTGCTGATTTTTATTTAATTGAAAATTGCATTCATAAAAATAATTGCTTCATTAAAGAAGATATAACTTTTGCCTATTTGAATCAGAAGGAAAGAATTGTATAACCTGAAGAAATAACTTGTTTATGTAACATCTAATTTAATATTGATAATGCTAGAAACGAAAATGATGAAATTCCTGAGGAGCTAAATGTAATCACTTGAATTTGTTATTATACTTTTAATTATTGCATATCTTCATATATTTTTCTGCAATCTGTTTTCTCAGATTCGATTAGAATTATTACAAAATCATATATTTTATATCTTTCTGCAATCTATTTTCTCAGATTGGTAAAATTATTACAAAATTTATATTAAATACGTTCGAAAGTTTCTTGTAAAGCGAGTATATTTTCTTTAATTTTCTTCGATAGCTTTTCGATATCATGAATCTTCCAATGACGCGATTACACTGTCAAATCGGAAATGATATAGCACTAATGCGTCCGTTTTGCGAAATTCGTGTCAGCAAATACGTAAACTGTTCTCGCTTCGAATTCCGTCGACTTCTGGATAAGTATAGAATTATTAGTAGATGCTGAAATTGTGAAACGTTCGGCTGAAAGCGAAATTCAATAACGCAAACAAAAAGGTAGGTATAACATCAGATCACTCTATTCCAAAAGGAAAATAAATCAATTTCCTCCGATTACTTGTTCTATTTCTACAAATTTTATTACGACATTTACGTCAAATATTATCTACCAATTTAAATAAACCGAGTAACAAAATTTACGTACGTATGAACTTGCATGATAATTAAAAATTGGCTGCCAATTCGACAATAAAAAAAAAAACATGTACTACAAGCAAATACTGTGCGTTAATATAATTAATCATTTAATTAAGCATTATTAAAAAAATGTAAAATATTTCTAATGAATAATTTTCGAATAGGAGAGCATAATGTGTTAGAAAAATGGGAAATTGTATTCGAATGATCGTTAGGTTATTTACAGATGCTTGCAATTTTTGATAAATTCTTTGTTTATCTTTTAATCAGAAAATTATTCGTTTCAACATATTATATATTTTGTTACTTTAGGTTTGCTCAATATTATATTATTGTATAATATTAATAAAGTTAATATTATACAGATACGCAACGATACATGTATTCATTGTATTTTTTAACCAAAAACAATCGTCAACGTTACTTTCCCTCCTTGCTTATCTAATTAACGATCATTAAGCATTATTAAACGCATCGAGGCATACAGTTTGCAGGGATAGAAATTTCAATTACATGTTTGTGCTTCAACTAAACAAGCGTATACATAAATAAGTATTAACGATTTACCGCTCTATGCATTTGCGGATAAATGACCTCGCGCACGCTTGTGTGTACGCCAATGTCCTCGTTCTTTGCGGTGGTTACGCGATTGTCCGCTATTACAAAATAGTAAGAAGCACGCCGAGAAATTTTTATCGTTGTGTAAATATTTAATCAGGATCACCGTCGACCTGAATACCATAAATCAAAGATGTTCTTGTTACTTGTCTTTTTCCCATGTTACGTAAGAATGCTTGAAAACACTTGTCACCAATAACTTGCTGCCATACCGATATATCCTATCAGATATATAGAAGACAAAAAGGAAATACGATTCGGATAGCTGAAAATATTTATTTTCAAACGATTTAATCGCAAGTGTGCTAAAAATATATGATGGAATATAGTGGAGAGTATTTAAGAGTGGTACAATATGAAGTTTCCGGTTCTTTGGAAAGATCAGTTGAATCTAAATTAACCCTTTTGGTACCCTGTCAATTTTCCAAATATCGGTCAGAAATATCTGCAAAAATATACGCTTTCGAAGACAGTTATTGAAACTAAGATATATTCCTTAAAAATGAGAATATTTTTAAGCTTTCTTTTTTATTTTATTGTAAATTGAACGTAGGTTGACAGAAGGAAAACAAAGAATTAGTTTTGGTATATTGAAACTTTTAATTAACGGTGAAAAATGAATTTTGTTTTCTGTAAAAACATTTTCATATTTTTGAGGAAGTGGAAACAGTTGTGCTTCATGAAACAGAAAAGGATATACTTTTTTTTTGAATAAAACAATATGAATGAATGAAACAAGTCTCTTTTGCACAAATGATGGTGAAAACGTTCTCCATGTACTTTTTTATTGTACTCAGAACATACAGTGCTTGATTTCGATTTCATTACGTTCTTGCTCTCTTTTCTCTCAGGTAAATTTCGAACGCATATTGTCGAAAAAAATAATGGTTGAAGAGTTGAGATTCTTTAAAGTAAGAAGTTGTTACATGTGTTAAAATTGAAGTATCAGAAAATATCTGAATGATATTTCAATTTTAGAATGTTCCTAAGAAATATTACTGGATAAAAGATAAGCCACTTTGAAAATGACTGGGGTAAGTGTTTATTATCACATAAACAACATTGTAAGATAAGCAGATATCACGTATCAGTCAAATGTGTTTAGTTTTTATTAATATCTTGATAAAATCAACAAATAGAATTGCAAATTTTTTATCGAGATGGAAAAGAGAACAATTTTATTTTGAAGAAATTTATATGGTAGGTGCTGCTCTTGAAAGTAACAAAAATATGATTAAACAAATCTTTAATTTCTTTTTATGCTTTTATGTTATCGAACAAGTTTTTACATAGATTTATTTAAAATAAAAATATAACAAGTATAGTATGCGTTACGTAATATGTACAGTTCTACCACGTGGTTAATAATTGTACTCCATTTAAGAATGTCACTGATTTTGTCTGTTACTTTAAATTTCAATTTTCAAATCAATAAATCAGTAATTTTCAAATTATTTTAGTCATGTATCGTTTAAACGGTTTATATTTATTTAACAACATTTGATACCAGTATTATTTTATAAAATTATTTATAAACTTTTCCATTTCTTATTATGAAATATATGCGAACAAATATTAATGTAATTTTGTCATAAAGTGGCCTTTTAATATTTTTCGTGATGGTCTGAAATTATCTATCTACGACACAAATTTGAATAAAATTATATTTTATTACAATACCATATAAATATCACAATATAAATTAATAGATGTTAAAAGAAACTTCCAAAAACTTAACTTTCATAAAATCAAAAATTGTATATTTTTCAAAATTGTTGAAAAAATGATTCGCGTGACATAATTCGAGCATGTTAGTTGCAAACATATATTTCTAACACTGTTTATGTTAGAATTGACATGATATACATATGATACAAGTATAATTTTATAATAGATACAAGTTTTAAATCTGTATTTTGACAATGAGTGATTTTTACGCTGTACTATTAATAAATGCAAAAATGAATTCTTTCCGACTTGTAGGTACAATTAAAGTTTTATTTGAAAAGAATGAAACCCACGGAAGTAATTGCCATTATCACCAATAATCTTTTGCCATTTTTTTGCCACTTTGTAAATACAATCGTGAATATTTCGATATAAATGGATGTATTAATTATGGAACTCCAGTTGGAAAAATTTAATTCTACACCTAATATACATATTTAATCATGCTTTGAATATCTTTAATATTAACATAGTTTCAACCTTCTACTTAATATTTTTCTCCTGTTTTAAAATACAAAAACTTTGATTCCTCTATTATCTTGTATCATGTATATCTACGAAATAATATTTTGCAAAAGTAAAGTAACAAAATTTACAATTGCTTCGATATTTGTTTCTTCGACAAGTTTACTAAAGTCATACTGAACCATGCCTTATTTTATAAAATGTCAAATTCTTTCAAATAGAAAATTCAACGATACTTCTTCAAAAGTACGTTGCTCTAAAATTGATTGCTTACATTTCATTTCTATTTCTACAGTTAAGTTTCCATTCATTGAAACGCGTGACAAGCGTGTCGCAAACAAAGAGAGATTCGGTCAGAGACGCCATCTATCCATGTACACGGAACATGTGAACGGACACATATCCGTTATATATTACGTTGTACGTAAGACGCTCTTTCGCCACTTACTCCTTTTCAAGGTGACGCTTTGCCCATTCACACGTACGTTGCTTATCTTTTTGGCTGTATGCACATTCGTGCGTACCTACACATATCGTCGAACCACAAATTAATCGTAAGTCTCGCGTGTGGGTACGTTACTCGCTCGTCATCGTGCGTATGCGGTCTTTGAGACGAGTCTCGAGGTACAGTCCAAACTAAAACTTTCTTCTTATGGAATTGAAATAGATGGAAGGGAACTCGACTTTCCCATGTGATCCAAAAATAGAGGCTGACCTACGTAAACGAAGACTAGAGAGGGAAAAGAAGTTGCCCATTGCTATGTCATAATCACTAATAAGTACAGAAGGTATACGCTAATTTTTAGCAATAAGTTTAATTTATGACGAGTAAAAAAAAAAGTTGATGAAGAGATTTGATTCTACATGTGTGAAAAGTATATGTATAAGTATCTTCTGAACTATTTCGAGGAAATTGATACGTGTGTGTATGTTTAATTCTTTCGAAAATTCCAATATTTATGATAGAAAAAATATGGAAGTATAAGGAATGCAATCTTCTGACAGAAAAGTAATTTAAGATTGCTATTTGATTTGAAGTGATTAACTATTTGCACTCCATAAGCACTGCTATGAGGACATTTGTAACATGAATTATTATTTCATATAACTCTTATTTATCAAATAAAGCAAATTGACAAAATAAATAAACATGTATAAATCCATAAGCACGTTTCATTTTTTCATTTCAAAATAAAACTTTTCATTTCCAAGAGTTCCATTACAAAAGTGTACTGAAGTCGATGATATTGATTGTATAATAAAAGTACTCGTAGTGCAAATAGTTAAAATATAACTACATAAAGAATTAGATTATTTCTTCTGATCTTAGAAAATTCGTCCTTGAAGAAGTTAATATCGTGAATTTGAGTAAATCCAAAGCACAAGATTGAAATGCAAAATTATTTTTTAAGTATCGAATATTTTATCGCTGTATCATTTTATTAGATAAAAAATCCTTTTTTATTAAGCCTATTGAATTCATTCAATTGCTTGGTAGCTGATAACAAAAAGTAAACGATGACACATAAAAAAGTTCAAGATGACTTTTGAAACTTATTTAAAAAAAAAAAACAGCAAAAATCGAATCTAATTACCTTTAAGGTCTTTCAAAACAGTATGCTAAAATTTCGGTCGGTCCATTAACAGCGAAAATAACGGAGGCAGTCACGTTATACGGTTTACCTAGCATATTACTGTAATTAAATCATTCCATTCATTAAATTCATCATTGTGTTTATTTTGCGTACGCCTAACATACCTGCTATACTCAAACACTGATTTCAGCCTTCGAAGTTCTTTTGGGCAAATCCTTGTTCCCTCTCTGAAATCTTTTACGAAGATTGAAGTCTAGAAATGGGTAATTTTTGCACTCATCAACGGTCAAATGTGTGAGCTTCAAAGTAGCCTCGAATTCGTAGGTTCCGCCTACTGATTTGCATATGGCGAAGAAGTCAGGTATGTACAGTCCCTGGCCATCGAATTAGGACCACGTACGGAAATTTCACTTTTGAATGCCTATAACAGTATGTCATATATGAAAAATTGTCTTAGGTCATTCAAATTATTACTAAATACGTTGATAATGATGTATATATAACAATTGATTTGTTACTATCGTGGTAATAATCAAATTCTCTCGACATGAATGCTATAGAAAATGTCTGGAGCCTACTTAAAAAAATAGTTTATGAATCTCCAAACACCACATTGTCACAGTTGAAAAGAAAAATGACAGATATTTGGGAAAATAATGAAGATATAAAGCATATGACCAAGCAATGTATACGGAGCATGCCGGAAAGGATACAAGCTGTCATCAAAGCAAAGGGTGGAAATACAAGATATTAACATGTGTTAACAATATTATGTACAGTAGTAGTGTATTATGTTAGTAGTTAATAAATTATATCATTACAATTTCAACAAGCTTTTTAATTTTACGGAAAACGCGAAAAATGCTGAAAATTCGTAGTGGTCCTAATTCGATGGCCAGGGACTGTATATACTCTTAAAGTATACAAAGCAAAAAACAATAAGGGAAAACCATTTTCAAAAAATACTCGGGAACATAAAATTTAGTGCATAATAACATCTTATTGTAAATTAAAATGGTTCCTTTACAAATAGTCTCCTGTAACAATTATGCATCATTGTCAATACCTTTTATATTCTGGAAAATTACTCACCGTTGATCTTTTTACAAATTGCTTGCAGATCAACCTCTGAATTTTTCTTTGTCTCTAGAATCGTTTAGAAACTGTTCTTTTTAACGTTTGCAATTTGAACAATGAGCTCTTAGAATATTAAAGTAAAATTCGCAAAAATGAAGGAGTCACCGAAGTTTTAATGATATAATTATAATGATAGAAATGGATTACCAGAAAACGTAATTGCTGTCATCACACCTCTCTATGGAGAAATGAGCAAGAAATAATTATTGAGATGTTTAGGTGGGTTTCCAGTTAAAAGGAAAGTTAAGAATTTTTAATGTTATATCGTAGATAACTTATTTCAAAGTTTTAAACACGTTTTTCTCGAAACTAAATTTATTAATTTGGACGCATCAATAATTCAGTAAATTTTCATCAGAGTTACTTCAAATTTAGGATGATAGTTCCCAATAATATTCTCTTCCGTTGCACAGATGCTGATTTTTCGCGGATTCTTCACATTGTTTCTTAAAAAATGCACTATTTAGTAACAAATTATTTTTTCTAAAAATCTGTACGTGTAACTGAAGCTGTTATTTCATAGCTTAATTTTTCATTTCGGAATTTGCAGTGGGAAATTATATACCTCTCGTTTTCTATAAACTTTTGGAGGCCTCCCAAGTTGATTACTATTACGTTTACGATAATTAATATTTTTATAGTAATTAAACTTAACACTTTATCTACCAGAAGTCTATTAATTGGCTTTTTCCGTTTTCAATGATTATCGATCGCGTTAACGATTCGTTATTTTCCATTCTTTGTTTACCGCGCGATAACTAAATCCCAGTACTAATCACGATTTTTCAAATGAATACACTACAAACTCGCACGACTCAATAACCAATGCAGATACATTTGTCAAAACAAATGAAAAGTTGTTTTTTATGTTGCTATAATACTGTTTGAAGCTTATACCATGTTGTGAAGGCGTCATAAATAGTCATAATGGATGTAAATGTCCCAAAACACTTATCAAGTGTAATCGAGCGCGTGTCATCCATGATCACCAGTTCGATAAACGCTCTACGGATAAGAATGTGATCTTATAGAACCATATTCTTTTATTATTGTCATTACACGCATAGGATAATGAAAATACATGTGAGCAAAACATGCGACGTTAAACGTGTTAATCAATTTCTAATGTTCGCCTCTGTCTTATCTCTTGTTCTGAACATAACGGTAATAATATCGGCACTCAGAATTTTTCATTCATTCCCGTCCTTGTTTATGAAGATAAGCATTCGTTACATCAATGTTTTGTTAACCCCGTGAAATTTTTTTACAGAAGTACCATATGAGAACTTGCCATTTCTAATCAGTCATTGATACCTATTTATAAATAATCTGCCATTTGTAGTAGAGCGATCGAATGAAAGAGTAAACACTTGTTCCAACCGTTTATCAAGAAAAAGCGTCACATCACAAATAGTAGCGTATCTTGATCGATGTTATTTCATCACTTGCTGATATTAAAGGACCAACGACGTAATTTGATATTCGCACATACCTTTTCTATAAGAATTGTATTACTGAAAATAGTTTCTCCAGTAGGAAATGATCACTCACTAGTTTCAAATAATTCTCAATTATACTTTTAATCGTGGAAACATTAGCGCGCAACAGAAACTGCAAGATTACGATCATTCTATCGAATTACAGTACCTATGGGAACTAAAAATACTGGAAAGTTTGACAATAGCTAATTTTTTAATTCTCACGTAGAAATTATGAAGATTTAGAAATATTTAAATACTGGAAAGTTTAACAATAGCTAATTTTTTAATTCTCACGTAGAAATGATGAAGATTTAGAAATATTTGAATACTGAAAAGTTTAACGATTGCTACTTTTATAATTCTCACGTAGAAATTATGAAGATTTAAAAATATTTAAATACTGGAAAGTTTAACAATAGCTAATTTTTTAATTCTCACGTAGAAATTATGAAGATCTAGAAATATTTATAGAATATTATTAATTTATAGAATATGTATATAATATTATAGATTTAGAAATAATTAATAAGATTAGAAATATGAAGATTTCATTCTACGTGTTCCACTTTTTATTTGGGAAGTGTAATCATGAAATTTGTCTATATTGTTTATCATTATTAAAGTTTTTCAATGAAATCTAAAGGTATATCTATTTATTTGATTTCTAAATAAAGTGTACTACTTCTATTACAGGATGTAAATGTTCGAACGTTACAAGTTAAAATGTTAGGCACAGGATTGTTCATAAAAGCTTAAAAATTTTAAACTTTCAAAACTATTATCAATTTGTTGAGTAAGAACGAATATAAATAATCTTAGTAAATAAAATTGAAGCGTAAATGTAAGCTTTAATTTAACTTATCTACATCGATTATGTTCCTATCTACATCGTTTAGAAACGATACACGATTCTTTTCTTGCGTTTTCCTTTTTTAATTCTAAGATTGCGTAAAAGTAGATGAACAAATAAGAATCGATATTAAATGTAACAGAGTCATTCAAGATTAAAAAGTATTATCTCAATATGATATTTTACATATTGAATTAATTTAATGAACATATAGATGCCTAAAGTTCAAATGTAAAGAGTGTTTCATTCAGCTATTAAGTAAGAAATTTTATCCTTTTTGAAACGTAAAACAGTTTTGTTATATGTCAGAAAAACAAACATTTTAATGCAAGTGCTCGAACAATTTTTCAGTATAATATCATGGGTACTAGCATATAAATTATGTTTATGATTCCGCGTAAGTCACGTTGCATTGCGAAAGGCGGCGAATGAAGCATGTTTAATTCCAACGAGAATTCTGTCTCCATAAATCCCTCGCTCGGGAGCGACAATTTCTATACACATCCTTTAAAGAAAATATGATTATTTCCTTGATATGCCATTTGTTTTCGTATGTGCGTGTACGCTGTTATCGCTAACTGCAATATTATACATGTTGTTTCATCTTTAACGAATCGCCACATGTACAGCTTATTCTCATCAAGAAAAAGAAAGAATACGCTGAGGTGAAGGAGGTTTACAGAGAAAATTAAGATACAGTCCTTGAACATTTTCTGGTAATTTCTAAACCGTAGGAACGAAGGTCACTCGGATTCCAATAAGTACCAGAACGCGACTCTTGAAAAGAGGGAAACATTTTTTAAGGAGGTATTCTACTGTAAACGTTAAAAAAAAAAATCGAATTTTTCCTTACACTATTTAGAAAATTTATTTGAAAAACTAGGGAAAGTTCAGAGATAAACCAGGCTACTTTTCGAGAGACTTCGAAAATGGGCAAAGCTCACGGACGCGTCAATGGGTTTTCCAAGAAAACTCAAAAATTACGTGTGTCCGTGGTGAGAGAAGAGGAAACGGAAGGAAGAGGTGTGTAGGAGAATAGAGGGATGCGTAGTGTACAGAGTCAGTCTCCTAACATGACGACTTCAAATAATTTCAAAAATACCTACATAACAAAATAATTAATAAAAAATAAAAAATAAAAATACCTATAATTTTCAAAAAAACCTACAAACAAGTAAAAAGACTAGCTCTTTTATACCTAAATTCACATCCTTGTCTGCCAATCAACGGTAAGGCAAAAGTTTTATGACTCTTCGTATCTGCTTCGTCGCGTGTACATCGTCGAGCCGCACGGAAAAATACATTTATCGGTTATTTTATAAACTATGTGCCGTACAACACGATATTGGAGAAACTGGATTGCGGAGGAACAGAGGTAGAAAAATCACGCAAGTAATCCTTAAAAGAAAAAGCTTCCTTGTTACAAAAAAAGGAGAAAACTGATTTAACATTTAACTTACTTTATTTTCATGTTACGTTGAAATAAATGAATTTAATTAAATAATGGACTAAATGATGAGCATTTTGGTCTTCTTTCGATTTACACGGTTTTTCATACAGAAAGCCATGATTTCGAACTACGTGGTATTCCGAGGAACCGATTTTCCTTGTAAATCGGAGGATAGATGTAACAAATTCCATCGATTTAACATAATTGTGTTCCTTTTCTTTCGAATAGTTCTTTGTTTTTTCAGTACACATAAATTTTGTAGCAAAATATCCCATATAAATACAAACAGAATCTAAATTCAATTTTAGTCCTCTTAATTTGGTTTTTATTCATACATATTTTCTTCCAAACCTTTCTGTTAGTCGACTACGAAACTAGGAACCGGTATAGGACTAGATAATCGCGTATACAATTCCTTATCTTACCAGTAAGCAAAATCGAAATTTATTCAATTTATTTAACACAGTGTGCTATCCGCTACTAAGATCAAAACCACTCTCTGCTCTGGCGTGCTCGCACGTACCACATTGATCTATGTCTAGCAGATAACGGAACAGGAACACAAACTCCTACGCGGATTTGAGTACGATAACGATCACAAAGCCATCAATATGAAAATCAGAATCTGAACCAAAGACCTACTAATACTTAACGAACAAAAACCAGCTGTAAAATGCAACTTCAACAAAATCAGTTGGAAAAACATGAAGAAACTATCGTACAGAAGATGATGACACAAATCTGCCAGACGGTAGAAATCTAACAGCAGATGAAATAGACAAGCACATAGGAAAACACAATTATAAAGTGACCATTCAAATCTGAATTTTGAAACGATTCGAAGTTTTTCAAGACTATTATAGAGATTCGAATCATTTTCAACGTGATTTGAAGCTTTCAATCTAGGATTTGCACGTCCTTAAAGTCTTGATAGTCTCAGATGTTTTGAAAGTATTTGTTAGTTTAAAGAATATTTTGAACATTATAATATATTTAAATAATATGTAAAGACAAACAAATTATATTTATATATAATATAATTATATAATATGTAAAGAATTAAACAAGGAACTGCGTTTTCTTCAGATTTATTTAATATCATAAAGAGGTATTTAAAGTAATAATAAATTTTAATATTAAAATTTATTTAATAGTATTAAGAGGTATTTTCATGTAGAATATTGAATAAATCTAAAGAAAACACAGTTTCTTGTTTAATGTTTTTTTTTCGAAATATAAGTTATTTAGTAAACTAACTTTAAAAAAAAACTTAAGTCATTTAGTCCAATTTTTAAAAAGTTATTCTATTTTAAATGTATTCGAAAATTAATAAGTCTCACTGGATAAGAGTCGCTGTAAGTAATTAGAAAAAATATGAAGAAGCGAAACTTATACATATCGTTTTATTCATATTAAAACTGATTAGAAACCATTGTAAAACAACATACAATTTTTCTCATACAATAAATCAACTCTACCAAAGATAATTGTATAAATTCTGCTATTACTATACAATTGTTAAATATTATAAGTAAAAACAAACTTTTTATATTTAGCATAATTTAAATTTAGCGCTCGCTGACAGAACCATTGTCTCTCATTAGCATATACATTGTTCTGTTATCCTTTCGTTCGTTGTTAAATTTATTGTTCTATTTGTATATAAGTATGTTTTTTATTTTTGCATAATAGACATTCGTTGCAAAAAAGGACTCGGGCGATGCAGTGATTAAGCGTCTGATTACGAAACCACTATAAACTTTTTAGTCGTGAGTCTGAGACCAACCCAAACACTTTGTATTTCATAAAATATCTATTTCTTCAATTCCTAACTATACGTGAATGAATAATAGTTACTTAACCCTTCCGCTACGATAGATTTTAGTACGTAACGTGCGTAGCGAAAGGTAGATATTCAATTTTTAGCCGCAAACATTGTCAAACTGTTTTTGAAAGTTTTGAAATTCGTAAAAATTCAAGATTTGTTTCGTTAAATTGAAATTGTAGTACATAGAGGATAAAATTAAGGATTAAGAAGTGTACGAGCAAATTTTCAAAAGCCTATAGACGCCAACAGCGACGAAAGGGTTAAAAATATTTTGGAAAGATTTTAAAATTATTTTGATCTAAAATCATAAAACAGTGAAAAATCTGGGAATCAATTCAACACATGCTGAACGTCTCTGATCAGATAAAGTACTTTGATTGTACTTTCAATACAAATTCTCCATGATTTTACACAACCTTCCATAAAACAAGTGTTATAATGTTAACAATAGAAAAATGTAGCATCCTATTTAAAAAAATAAACGTGACGTTGAAATTTTCACTATTACTTCACCCACAAATTAATTATTTATGTCACATTAGGGTCTCCTACAGCTTTTGCTAAAATATTTCACTGTGTCCGGTAGAAATAGACACCACATGAAAGTATACTATGAAAGTGAAAGAAAAGTTTAACCATTCTTACGCACACTATTTGCAATTGAACGTTAATCATATAATTAAGCATGTAACAGCCTATCCAACTAGTAGTTTCACGTATTAAAAATTTATATTTCTTTTCACATAAACGTTATTCACGTTTGCAAGATGAATTTTATAGAAAAATCAAATTGAAATGAATGAGAATTTAAATTACATCTAAGTTTGCTAGAGTGACAGTACGTACTTTCTACTTCCTTGTACGTGATGCTCTATGCTTCTCGAGTAATCAAATAATCACACTTTCCTTTCAGTGAAGAAATGGTTAATGACACCGTTCTCCGGAACATTACGATTTTTCAATTTTATATCTTTAACCATATCTCATTCGTAAATATTATTTTAATAATCTTCCTTTGCATGGCAGTAGTAGTAAGTTTCTAAACGTAATCTTAAGTAGACATTTCGTAATATTGATTTTCGAACGTTCCTTTCTTGCTGGCACTTAATAATAAATAGTTTTAGTTCTTTTTATAACTTTTCATTTACTACGAAATAATCGAAAGTAGAAATTTTTTTAGAATCATTCAAATAAGTTTAAATGTTCTAAATTTATGTATTCGAAAAAAATGAAATTTTGCCATAAAACTGGAGTATTTTAGTCTGTGGAAGAATTGTAAATTGTATCTGAGGTATAATATCCAGGAGTTCAATAAAGAAGTATAACAATATTTTCTTAGAATTAGATTTGCTTTTTAATTAATACAAATCTTTTGTTATTAAAACTAAACCTACCATGACCAATAAAATGACAGTTTTTAACTTTACAAATTTCCTACATGCAAAGTTATTGCGTCGCCATTTTAAGGAGGTATTTTACTGTAAACGTTAAAAAAAAAGAATCGAATTTTTCCTTACACTATTTAGAAAATTGATTTGAAAAAGTAGGAAAAAATCAGAGATAAACCAGGCCATTTTTCGAGAGACTTTGAAAATGGGCAAAGCTCATGGACGAGTCAATGAGTTTTCTTCAAAAACTTGGAATTTACCTTGAAATTTTTTAATATTTTCTTTTGTCTTATTGCTATTCTTTTGAGAAAAATATGTAGCCTGTCTTAATTACCGCGTCCGGTTATTCGATCAGTGGGAAGATTTATATTCTTTTGTAATGTTATTTTCTTGAAAGACTTCATTCTTATTCGGTTTGATAAAAACAATCAACGGAGTCAGCATTTACAAACTGCTAAATTTGCAAACCTGATTAACTTACATTTTTCTATTTTATATTAACAGCTTGACTAAGATTATTAGCACTGTCACTTTTAAAAAGCAATTGGTTCAGAAAACAACGTGAATTGATTTCAAGATAGCTGACGGAAACATTTGCAAACATCTAATACAATATAAGATTACATTATAATATTTTAAAATAGTAATTTATAATATTTTGAAAAGGTGAGGATGCATAAAGAAGCTGTTATGTTCGATGTGGTAATTATTATTTCTATATTTAAAGGTAATTACATTTTTATTTCTGTAATTGACAAATTAACGTTGAATGTTGCAGATTATAAAGGATACACTGTCAAACTGCTACATGATTGATATTTTGCGTTTCATACTTACATTTGCATTTTGAATCACTAACGATTCCAATACAAGCTAGGGAAGCATTAAAATTGGAATGGTTTGCTCATCACCGATTTATAGAAATACTACAAGTTTCTTACTATATATAGAATATTATAGAAGTAGAAATTGTAACTTTTATTATGCTTTTAAATTTGAAATTTATTTAGTATGTTAAAAGTGCATTATGTTGAATATTATCAAAAGTGTACCTTAAAAAACAAATTAACATACTCATGGAAACATACAGTTTTATTAAAGTTTAATAAAAATGTTTTTATGTTTTCTTCCTTTCCAAAGAAACAATAAATATATTTTTCTCCCTCTTAACTAATAGAGACAACCTTCAATATTAATAATAGAAATTTGTTTTTCTTCTCAATAATATTTTATGTACCACGAATGTATGAACACGTCTAATATGTCTAATGTATGATATGTGTAATACGTTTAATAATTTTCTCTAATGTATTTGAAAGAAAATAAAGAAATTGGGACTTCTCAATAATTTAACGCTTAAAAAATCTATATGTCACACGATTCTTAAAGCTTTCCCATCCTATGCCTCTGTTATTATAAATAGCGTTTGCCCTAATAAAGAATCAGCGTTCATAGTTGACAAGTATTGAAAGAGCATCTATAATTGAATATGCTTGCACCACAGGCAAATTAAGGACGGCGCGCACTTCGACGAAGCGCTGCAGAGCAACAGAAAGTGGAGCAAACAAAAGAAATATTAGATTGTAATATACGAAAAATATCGGTTGAACTACATACACTCCAACGTTTCATCGACATAACTATATTAATCCAAATGCACAGGGTGTTCTACATAAAACTTATTACTAAACTAATAATATATAAAATAATATATAAAACAAATAAAGATATAGATTTTTATGCAAATTTATATCTTTAGGAACACAGTAAAAAGAGTAGAACTTCGGTAGAAAATAATGTCACCCAGTAGCTATTATAAAAAGCGCTATAATTTGAATATTTAGTATATTTTATCATATTACATGCATTCTGAGCGAATTTTGCATTTTTAAATTTCCTATAAATACATATAAATCCACAGTGTACTTATCACGATGTTTCAAGCACTTCCGGTGATTTGACGAAAATGTGCTTTATACAAAAGTTGATCAGATTTCGATAAGTTACAAATTGCAATAAAAATATTAAACAACAAATTCTTTTGCCAATAAAAAATTAAGGTCACCTGTGGTTTTTAGACAGCATTACGTATTTTTGAATTTATAGTATTATACCTTATGTAAATGCAAGTTTAATCATTTGATACATTGTGATTTTGAAATGATCTTAAAATGATTGAAAACAAATCAGAAACTGTAGTCATAGGTTTTCATATTTTAAATTTAGATATCCACGAATGGTCAATAATTCACAAAAATAAAAATATGTTTATATTCGATATCTTAGCTATCATGCTGTTAAACCAATTTTTGTGTTCAGTCTTAATTTGTCATTACAGTAAATCGTAGTTTGCTCCTAATTTGTATAATGAAAGGATCGATATGTTATTAATATCCGGTGAATATAGAAGAAATGCATGCTGCAAGGTACCTAGAAGACAGACAGCTGAATTTATTACTTAGAACGAAATTGTGTCTACAAGAAAATATATTAAAATTTGAACGTTTATTGTAATTTTAATAAGTTAATTTCTTGTTATCATTTTTAATAGTAGCTTGAATTTGTTATAACCCTTTTATTTAATTTTTACCAAAGGATATGTTTACATAAAATTTGAAACAAAATCATTTTCCATGAAAACTTTTCGGTCCGTTGATTCCACATTTTTGAGTTCAATATCATTTAAAAATCACAGTGTATCAGACAATTGAGTTCGTCTTAACATGAGTTACAATATTATGTACTCAAAAATGTAATTTGAGAAATGAAAATGACTCTAACTTTTTAGTGGAAAGAAACCTTTTTGGAAATTATCTACCAATTGAAAACTGATAAACTTTTGTTTAAAATACTTTTTCGTCAGATTACCAGAAGTACTTGAAAAATCATGGTAAGTGTTATGTGGGACGCTGTATGTTATTTTAATCGGGATATATTTATCAAATTATGCTTATCAAATAAAATTAAGGATTTCTAGATTCTTACACCCCTAGCTTTATTTTTTGTACATCCTGTATATTTTTCTATGTGTATTCGAGAAAAATGAATACTAATTATTTATCTCACATACATAGAATTTTAAGAATATATGTAATAAATAAAAATTCTTTGCTCCATAAATTTATAATCTTATTTAAAATTTGAATTTAATTTCACTCGATGAGGAGAATTCTAATTCTTTTAGATATAATTAAGTCGAGCGTTGCTCTTGTTAAATGTTAAGTGTTACATACAAGATTAGTAGCTTTTTAATATTAGATATAATTAATGTCAAGTGATGAAACATTTTTTTGAAGATTGTTCAGTAAATTTAAATTTGTCCGTGTTGCATACTGATGTATTAAAATGGCAGTATTTACAGACCGTGATTAGTCAATTTGTGTTAACTGCGATGGCCTTAACTGTTCAAGAGTGATGTTGATATTTAATGACAAGCGCTACTCTTGGAAATTGACGAACAACTGGTTACTTATAAAGTCTATTACAAATTATTGTTATATTAAGCGACGTTGTGAAACTGTTAATGAAGGAGTGAAAATTTACTTTTCAATGATAAATGTTGAATCAAAAGCACATAAGAAATGATACAAAAATGTAAATGAGATTGATGTAATTCAGTCATGAATTTACTTGTCTTATTCAATATTAAATACAAGCTTCTTTATGTTTTTAATTTATAGTATTGTGTTATAATTTACTTTCGTACTTTTATTAAGAATTGTAGAAAAATAAAAAGAAACAGATATTTAACTATGTATTCAAAAAATGAAATGGAACCAAAATAAATACAAAAAATAGTTACAGATAATTCACTTATTGAGTTGTTAAAATAAGAATTCCCCTTTACATTTGACATAAATACACTTTATTTATGTTAATTAATTTTACTTAACCTTTTTACCTAGATTTCAAAGTCACTGGCGATTTTTCTAAATGTATTGATATATTTTCATTATCGCACTATTGTAGCTCATAAAAGAAAAAAACGAATTTTATGGTGAACTAACATGTTGACCTTCACATGACAGTCACATTTAAAAAATCGTCAGTAACCTTGAAATATTGTAAAAAATTAATAAAAAAAGATCTGTTAAACAGAATATTTGTCCCTTTGAACCATTCATTGCTTCTTTTAAGGTGTTTTCCGTATTATAGGAAACAACCAAGATATTTTTACTGCTCGAATTAGGCGAAACACCCTGTGTCTGACTGTTATAAATATGATAGAAGAGAAAACAATAAATCTTTACTACATTGACAGAAATTTCAATAAAACACTTGTTTGATCGAATTGCGACACGATGCTTGGTCGACTGATACACAAATTGAATGGTGTGCGGGCTGTTTTATTTTTGTTGGTTAGTAATGGTGTTTGATGATGTTTGACGGTGATACTTTTAATATATATATCTCTCATTACGTATTAAAAAAACTGTTTGATGTATAATAAGCACTATATTGAGATCGGTATGTATATTTGCTTTGATGTTAAGTGCTCGTCAGTGTGTTCTCGATGTATTCGGCATGTGTTTGATGTACTAGATTGGTGCATGTGAAATGTCATATTTTTATTACACGTAAACGTTTGTCTCCCTGCTTGTGTTATGCTTCTGTTTATAATATAATATAAACAGAAGTTTTTTTTTGAAGTTTTATTATCTATCATCAAAGCGATATTTTGCAGAACAAGTTTCTTTTTAAATCGTTTATATTTAGCATTCACTTTGAGTATTCTGCAAATATGAATTCTGTTCATTTTCCTACACTTTTGATACACGAATATAAACTTAGCAACGATGCTGCGAAAGCCACACGAAATATAAACCAACCGTTTGAGGAGAACACTACTAACGAGAGAAAAATACAATGTTGGTTTAAGAAACTTCGTTTTAGAAATTTTTCTCTTCGAAATGAGTTGCATGGAAGACCTGAAACGTTTGTGTGTAATGATGTTTTGAAGTCATTGATAGAAATGAATCCACGTTTGTTATCAAGGGAACTTGCTATTAGAAGGGAAGCTGACCATCCAACAATATTGCGACACCTTTCTGCAATTGTCAAAGTTAAAGGAATGGACAAATGGGTATCATGAATTGAGCGAATGGAATAAACTGGATCTACTGAACGTTCTTTCATCGTTACTAACGCGATCTCTCCGGGAGCCACTTTTCAATCGGATCATCACTTGTGATGAGAAATGATTTTCACGACAATTGGAAGAGATCTGCTGAGTGGCTTGTTAAAAGGGAGACACCTGGTCATACACCCAAGCCATCACATCTTCCACAGAAGATTTTATTGACAGTTTTATGGAAGATGAATGGAATGATTCATTATTAATTTCTAAGAAATCGTAAGACCATCACAGTCGAAAAATACTGCCAATACATCGACATGGGCTTATACTTCTTCATAATAACGCTCGACCGCAAATATCACGAAAAATAATTACAAAATTGAACGTATCGAAGTACGAAGTTTTGCAACATACGCCCTATTCACCCGACTTATTCCCAACAACTTTTTATTTATTTAAATACCTCGAATTCTCTTTACGCAACAAACACTTTCAAAACGAACACAGCCTTAAAACCACCATAACAGAATTTATTGATTCCAAAGATAAGAACTTTTTTAAAAATGGCATTCATGCGTTAAAATCTTGTGGGGAAAAGTATAGTAAAGGAAATGGATCTTGTTTTGATCAAATCAACTCAATTTGAAAAGAGGTATGGATTTTTTAATATTCGTTTGAAAATCCGACATTTCATATACATCAACCTGATATTTTGCATGAACTCGACTGTTCCTGCTATTTTATCAATTTGGTGTGTGTTGTAATTGATGGTTTGAATGTGTAGTAGATTGTGAAAATGTGTGGTGATTGGTTTGATGTTTGAGGCGTGCATGCATGCTGGTGTGAAAGTGGAGAAATTATTGCTACATTTGTTACATTGTTATTTTGAAAGTACCTATGTCGAAATTCTGTTTATGGTCTTAACGTATATGGTGTTCGGTTGCTGGAATTTTCGAATTTTTAGCAGTAATAAAACAATTTACTGGCTATGTCGCCTCAGACCTCGGTGCAGAAAACATTATTTTTACGAGTGAATACTGATGTATTGTTCGACTCGTCGGTACGACCGAACAATACTGTAACAGAAAGGTGAATTACTTTGCTGACGTATTTACGATTTGCGGTAGACAGCGTTACATAAGAATGCCTTGGAAGTCTACCATAAGGTGTAATTTATCCTTACCTTACTCTTTATACTAAGAAAGTTTTTACAATTTCCTACTACTTTATAAATATATTTAATTATTCCAGATTTTCAAAGTTACCGAGAAGAATAATTTCATATTTATAATGCCTAGCATTTATTTAAAATAAAAAAGAGTAGTAATTATTCATTATTATAAAAGTATTCGAAAAATCTTCAGTTTAAAAATAAAAACATACACACAAGACGTTTGGTTCAATTTTAAAAAAGTTATTTTAAAGTGGGTTCGTATACTTCCGCAAACTACTATACGTATATAAGATTATCAAAATAATATTAATGCTATTTAGTAAACTTCTAACTACACGCACAAAACACACGAATATTCCCTGTTTTTTTGTAGACTTTAATTTATTGCAGCAAATCCCAAGCAGAAAAGTAAATGATAAATACCGAGTTGTTTATGGATGACACTTATAGAAGTTCGAGAAGGGAATGATTCTTTAATCTAGCGATGCAACGAAATGTCGATATCACGGAAGAGCGAGGGGAATAATGAAAGTCGTTGCATTCGCAATTGCAGCGGTCATGATGCACAGGCGACACGATTGAAATACCACAGCGTATACTTTCCGCCATCATGCATTACAAAGAGGTCTTCCCTGGAAAAGAAGGGGGCGCCATGACGGATTTTCCATGACGAACTTGCAGAGGTCAAAGGCCGAGAACCTTATGTTGCATACTTCGCACAACTAAATGCCAATAAAATTCACTTTATCTATGTCCTATTCGGCTCAGATCCTTTACTTACTTTTCCGCCAAATTTTCTAACTTGAAAGAGTAAAGATGTAACATTTTAATATAAAATTACTCACAAAATTGAGTGTACACCTACGTTGATTATGAAAATTAGGAGAAAAATAAACGAAAACATAGATATTTTGGTATAATAATACAACATTATATTTATTTGTATAGTTTAAATAATAATTAATAGAATAAATCTTTTTAAACATTTTGCTGAATGTACAGCGACATTGTCATGTTGAAAAATGTAATTTTCATATGCAATGATGCTGGCAATTAATTGTTCTAATATTTCTATGTATTTAGAAGCATTCATGCAAATTTTATATCGATTTTTTCGTAGTATCCTATTGCGGTCCATTTGCCTTCTTGACAAATGCAATTTTCCCTTTTGTAAATCGTGAAAATAATATGAAAGACCATCCGGTTCATTCAAATTGAAACGTTTTTCATCTGAAAAGTGACTTTTCTCCACTTTTTTTCCAATGGAGATGTTTTTCAGCAAACTCTTCCCTGAATGCTTCGTGTTGATTTGTAAGAGGCAGGTTTTTTGGAATTTTCGTCTTCTCAAATGCTTCGCTTGTTTAATTATACATTGCACATTACGAATGTTGCTATCCTCGGAATGGCTACGGAATAAATCATGATCTCAAAATTAAAGTATCTACCATAATGCTTTCACCAAAAAACAGACCAAATAAAGTCGTATTTGGATTTATTGTCGCCAGAAAACTACGCTGCTCCATTGGCTGTATGGATATATGAAAAGTAGGGGGACTTTAATTTTCGTTACGAAGTGTCACATTCTTCTTACGAAGGCGAAAGTTCGCTGTAACGATGTCGTACAAATATGGTGGAGAAAGTTGCCGTTACAGAAAACTGCAGCAAAAAGTTCATAATAACCGGAAAACTCCTACTTCATAACACTACTCTATTATTTAATTATGTTTCATGGAATATATATTGTTTTATTATAAGATCCGAATTGTTTTACGTGGATTTCAATTTAAACCATTCATTTTACATATATAAAAATTAGTATCAATATAATTGTTGTAATAACTTTATGCAAAATAAAAGTTTTTATAGGAACTATTTAAAGTGCCTTAAGCATTTGTCGTCGATAGTTTAATAAAAGTGTCAGGATACAATTATATTAGGTATTTGTAAAAGTTTCCGTCGATCGTTTTGAAATTGAGTCGCGTTGCTTTCTGGACCAATTTTCTTTTTTTTTTTTAACGATAGCGCTGATAATCTTGGTTTCAACTCCTCACATAAGACAGAGCAAGGTTATGGAAAGCGAGGGAAAATATTGTGCCAACCCTGTGTCTCAAACAAATGAATTTGGTTGAAAGAAAAAGGAAGAAAAGCGGTGGAAACTTTTGCAAACAGCTAATAAGTTTAGGCCAAGAAGTTGTATCTCTCTTAATCGCCATACATTAAGCATCTAACGATTTATTCAGATCACTAAAAGACTATTTAATGGATAAATAGAAAAAGAAAAGTCATCATTTTTAACCGTCTGTAACTTATAAATAGTTAACCGATTTCAATGAAATTTTCAGCATGCATATGCTGAAAAAATCTTCATTAGAGACTTAGATAAAAAAAAAATTGTAAAAAACTTCTACTGTTTTCTTCGCAATTCCGATCAATTACGATTTTCTCAAAACTGTTTTTACACGTCACTTAGTAAACTAATCCCTCTAATTTTCCAAATAAAAAAAAACTCAAGTCGTTTAGTCCAATTTAAAAAAAAAAAAACTTATTCTGTTTTAAATAGTGTCCAAATATTAATGAGACACGCTGTATGTTATCTTCCTATTTAAACCTTTCACCGTCTAAAGGAAAACTAACAAGAACTTACATAATGAAAAAGGAGGAAACACAGAAATTCAAAATGAAGTTTTACCTCACATACTTAAAGAATGTTCTTTGCACATATCTTAAAAATCTAACGTATTTCGAACCTTTTCCAAACTGTGAACGATAAAACTAAACGAGTTACTTATAACAGAAAGCAATTGTGAACGATAAAACTAAATGTGTTACGTATAACAGAAGCAATGTATGTCTGCGTTAATTAAGTTTGTTTGGAACGTTCAAGTAACAAATAGTAATAATTAATAAGCATTCATTAAAGTAATGAATCACCCTGGAGAAAGTTAGTTGCTGGCAGTCAGCCATAGGTGAAAAATTAGGAACATAATCTATTTACTATTCGTCGAACGTTAGGCTCTCTTCACATGAAACGATTGCGGTAACCATGCGTAACCACGGGCACGCGATTAGAAACCGGTGGATCGACCGCAACGGTCAAACGTGTTCAACCGCAGATGTAATGACGTCGGATGTGGTGTCACTGTTCGAAATCGAAATCGAATCGAACAAGTCGATGATCGTGTATACACCGTGTCAATCTCGACTGGCACATTGCCATCTCTTTCAAGACACACGAACGTTTTACAATTGTCGAAACTCGGAACCAATGCTTGAACTGTCGATGGCAAACAATCGGCTGATTATCCGAATTGAACGTTTAAATTGAAAACTTAACATATGAACCATATTACCGTAAATATTTAGGACTTATGCTATCTTTGCAGTTTCGCAAAATCGAAAATTATCTCTTCCGTAGAAGTATAGCTTAAAAAAAAAAGGAGAGTAATGTGGATAATGTAACGTTTTTAACATTGGCTACATTAATAAAAAATCAGCCAACATATTTTTGTTTTTACATTTTAAACAGATAATGTTAGTTTCATTGTCTTTACAATATCTTTACTTGATCAATTTTTCGTCCATATGAAACTGTACTTATATCTTACGTTGTTTTCTGTATATCTATTTTGTCTGGTTGTTGCACTGCTTAAAATTTAGTGATAACTTTTTTTGTTAACTGAAATAAAAATTTATTTTCTTGTACTTTCTTTGTACAAAATCCAGATATTAATTCCAGATAGGTCAGGAATATTGAAAACAATCTGCAGATACCATCTCCGAGATTTGGATTTGACATTATATTTTCTAGCACTTTGATCAGTCGCATTTATAACGAATTTGATGATATTATAGAATCTAATTATTTCTAGTATACGCGTATCACTTTCTTCAGTTTTTATAGATTTATGCATGTGAGCTTAGAAGAAGTACCGTTTGATTGGGTTTATTTTATAAACTGGGAAAGGACAATTACATTACTTATACAGTTTTGTGGAAAAATATACCGTGTTATCCTTTGTATGTTTTGCAAGTTTAGCCATTTCTCTTTTATTTCCGCGAATAGTTCCAACAACAGCGGTATCTTTTTGTTAAGAGTTTTGTCGCTAATAATAGGTTTGTAAAATAATTATCCATGGTTATATTCCTTCCACAGCCTGTAAATGTTTCTATCAGTTTCAGAGTAACAAACTCTCCAAGCGGAACTAAAGATTCTCTTCTTTCATCTTTTCGTAAACATGGGAACCCGTTTATAACGTTTTTACTGTTCACTGAAGTTAACCAGAATTTGTTGCCAAACTTATCTGATTTGTTTGGTATATATTGTGTAAATCTACACTTTTAGTCTTGGATGAAAACAAGTGTTCATCGACAGTAAGATATGCACCTGGTTTGTAACAATTTTGACTATTCTAAATATCAGGTTTGCAAATTTAGCAGTTTGTAAATGCTGACTCCGTTGATTATTTTTATCAAACCGAATAAGAATGGAGTCTTCCAAGAAAATAACATTACAAAAGAACATAAATCTTTCCACTGATCGAATAACCGGACGCGGTAATTAAGACAGGCTACATATTTTTCTCAGAAGAATAGCAATAAGAAAAAAAAGTAAATATTACAAAATTCATTGTATGTATATTATAAGAAAAGTTACTCAGTTAAATGGCGATGCAATAACGTTGCATGTAGGAAATTTGTAAAATAAAGTTAGAAAGATCATTTAACTGTTAAGTTTAGTGTTGAAGGACTATATACAATGTATAAAAACTTGAAACGAGACATTTCTTCTAGAATTATATTTGGAAGAATCCACACAAAGTAACAATGGGATTTGCAATGCTGTTAAACTCACTGTTTAGTAGATTGAAAAGAATTGAAATAATTGGATTGGCCAAAATGTCTTCTTTTGCAATGTAACGTTTCTATCATAATACGTGAGTAGATATGCAACTAATTTCACAAATGAAAATGAAATCTGAAAACAAACGCTTCGATACGTCACTTGAAAACAGAGATATAAAAATTGTTTATATTTATCGAGTTCAGCGCCGCATTGTAATTGATAAATTTTCATATTACTATCGTTAGGATAAGAATGTGATGCAAATCGAAAAAAGAACATATCTAAGTGTTCATTTCATGTTTACTTCATTGTATGATAAAGATGCTGCGAATAATAGAGTATGCCAACTTTAATTTTGAAAATTTCATATAGCAAATTTTTCTATCAAAAATACCATACGCTCTGGAAGACTAACGAACGTTTGACAACGATCAAATTTAGCCATTAATTGAAAATCATTTATTTGGAACCACGCGAAGGATTGCAGAGGTATTGAACATGTTAAAATTCAACGTTGGAATCCACTTACATAAACTTGATTACATAAGTCGTTTAGGTGCCGCACAAGTTGAAAATACATGAATACTTTTCGATCAATGCATTGCAACATATTCTAGCTTGTATTTTTAAAGAGGGTTGTAAATCGGTACATGAAATAATGATCAATATCAATTCTGAAGTTCACTTGATAATACAAAATGCAGATATCTCTACATTTATTACGTGATGTTTACTATTGAAGAATTCTTAGTGCACAGATCGACGAAAAGTTCGAGAATTGCTAAACAGCAACCAGAGATGTTAATATAAGATACTTAAACATCTAAAGAAAATGTCATAATATATGTGAGAGTTGGCTGATTAATAATGAAATGTAAATTACAAATGTGAGTCCACGTGACCTTTTTTCTTGAGTCATTAATAACACGTACAAGCTGTTAACAGAAAGGAGAGAAAAATTGATAAAGTAATTTCTCGTGAAACTTTGTTACTAGTCATTATTGATACTACGATACATTTATCACTTTTATCAATCAGCTTGTTTTCAAACATCATTCTAGAAAATATAATATGTCGATGGATTATTAACGTATAACACATTGTTCTCTTTCCTTCGAATCTGGTCACATTAGTTAAGCGGCGTTTTGCAGATTCAAGGCTTCTATTATTTTTTCTCAATAGCCAGCGCATACTTAACCTTGCTGATGAATAATAAGCATGCCCGCTTTTAATTATTTCATCGGCGAACTCGTTTCACAGGGATACAAGGAGGTAAACTTTTATATTTTCGTATAAATGCAAGTGTATCATCGGCAAGTTGGCCTTGTGCGAAGGTCACTATGCTCCTACGAGCAAAGCACATAACAAGCAGGTGATCGTATGAATATTTTCTCGTTCAACTTTCTTCTAGAATAAGCTATCTCTTTCACTTTTGTATATCAATTTTAAAAATAAAAACGAACCATTTGAATTGTTAAGATAGATAGAAATGTTTGAAACACAAGCTGTTTCTTACAAATCCAATGTATGGTGGTCGAAACTTTTTATCAGATGGACGTGTTTAAAAAAGAAAGATGTTAAAAGGATGCCTTTGTATCATTTAGACACCTAACATTTTAATAAAGCATTATTCTATAAGTTCTAAGATATAAACGCATAATTATTTATAGCAAATGTGATAGGAAAATGATAAAAAAATGTAGATAAAGTTAATAGTTCTCTGAAAAACGAATTGAAACTTCCTAAGTTGAAAGGACCATACATTCGAAATTAATACATGAAATGCAACAGTTCAAATGCTATTTTTTAAAGGAAACACTCAATAAAGTCTCACTCAGGACTGTGATTCAATGCCAGACATAACATAGAAACTATTCAAAGAGTGAAAATTATGTAAGACACCCTATGTATAAATATTCTAATTATCTTTTTATCCCACCAAAATCACTTCACGTTGTATTTATCTTACAAAGTAGTGTTCTTTCACCATAAAAAATGAATAACAACGTTATTGAGAACAATCATATTCTTACATTACAAATTTCTTCGTTCAGCAATACTAAAGCAATCGGTATCAGCGTCACGCCGCCTGGTTGCATGTTTCTTTCTAACTAGTAAACAAATTGCTACATAGCTTGTTATGGAAATTTCAGTCGCAATTTCGGCCGACTCGCGAAAAGGTCGCAATCACACCCGATGACGCGTAAACCAGAAACTGGTGGAGATTTTTGAATGGTGAAATTGTCGGTGTCGCTCGTTAAAACATTGCAGCGTTTAACGCGAAAGATCGAAGGCTTGGTTAAAAAGAGGAAGAAAAGGACCCCCAAGGGGGACCAGGAGAACCCGTTTTACGACTCTTACTTCTTCCTCCCTCGGCATCGTCGGTCAGCTTCTCTTTTTTTCCTCCTTCTTTATTTTGCCTTTCGTTCCGCCGGACATTTTCGACGGAGAACCAAGCAAGAATTTGCTACCGTAAAATTTCATCGATCAATCTATGCTGTGACTCTTTTATTCTTTCTTCCTTTCCTTTTCTTCTTTTTTGTTTTCTTATACAAGATCGTGTGATTTGATCTTCTATGTTATCTACATTAATGTTGTCTTTAATCGTAGTGCTCTTGTTGTCATAATTGATGCTGGAACGAGGGAAGTAACGAGAAGAATTTGATTCGATTGAAAATTGACAATAACAAATGCTTATTTGTATTACGATAATGTATTAACTAAATTAGAAATAAATAACGTACATAGATAATTCGATATGTGTTGGGATAATATACAATTCACGATATCGATATTAGGTCATTTCAAAAGATTTTTATACTCTTTTGATAAATTTTATTAGGAAAAGAGAAGTTTAATTGTCAATGAAATATTCCTCTTTTTAAAATTTTCTACCATCGAGACGGATATATTCGTTGGAATGGCATAAATGGAAAGTTCAAGGCTTAGAATGTACTTTTACGAAGTATACAAAGACATTTTAAATATTTTTTCAAATTATCTGATATTATTTTGAAGTTAAGCTTGAATTCCCATTTATAGAGTTACAGCATTATATGCACTGAATCATATTTGAAATTGATTACAATTAAATGACAATATCACAAGTTGCACTATGAAGGTATTTATATTTAAACCGTAATTAAATTTTTGATTTTGTTCCATATAGTTTCATTGAAATAAAACCGAAATACATCTGAAAAATGTCCATTGCATATTCACAAAATAATTTTTGAAAAAATAAATAATAAAAAATGCGAAAGTATGGGCTTTTATTTTCTCGGAATCTTTTTGGACACAAGAAAATTCTTTTCTGGGTAACTTTTGGAAAATTCACTTTTGAGTAATACAATTCTTCTGCTAAAATATGATTGTATCGAACTATGGTCTAATTCTTCTAGAAATAACCGTTGTTTATATTTTCTTTGCTTATTTCAATTGGGATTATTATCTTTCTATGTAATAAATGCATTTAGGATAGAAACATCAAGCGTGTAATAAAATAGTGTCGTCGAGAAGTACACAAAACGGTCGAATAATGATAAAAACATGACTCAAAAGTAACCTTCCTTTGTGATCGTGTCATAAACTGTGCCAAACGAAATGCAATAAAAGAGTTTGTTTCATTACAGACAGAATAGCTTTCGAGTATAACGCTAACACATTTAGGCCAGGTACATGTAGTGTTTATTTTACAGAAACCACGTCACTTTTACACACTAAACGCACATTTGCAAAACACATTTGCCTCAACAGAGATTTATGGATTAAACAATTTGGAAATGTTACGATGATGATCAAAATCAGTATGAAATACTTTCACAAGACATGTAAGACTTTTACTTGGGTCAAATTGACTCATTGTAATACATACATGCATACACACATACATATATATTCAATAATTAAATAATAATTAAATAATGTTTTACTCAGGGAACACTTTGAACATATATTCTTTGAAGACTATCAATAAAAGTCAATAAATTTTGAGTAAATAGGATCATTTACTCAAAATGTTATATATTGAATTCCCATTTTGTGTCGATATAATCCAAACAGTGCATAGAGGTTAGTATTGGTTGAATGGAAAAATTTTTATGGGTTTCCAACAGATTATGTGATTATAAAAACAATAGATTATCGCGTTCGAGTGTCATATGTCTTTAGAAATACAGATAATTAGTTATTATTTATCACAAAAATTAACTGCATTCAGCAAACTACTGTACTTTAAAACAAAAATTGAAAATGAATATGGAAAAATATAATTAGTCTGTCATTATGATGTACCAGTTTCGAATCGGAATAGATATTACGAATATGGTAAAAATATTTGTAATACGTTCGAAAAATGTACAGTATCGATTCCAACTTACGAAGGATGGTTCGCTAAGTTTAAACGAAGCGAGTTTCATCTGAACGATAAACCTTGCTTTAAATTCTCCAACAATGAAAAATCACGTTTTCTCATTTCTTGATGGAAAAACAAATACATCTTATAATATAGAATTGCAAATGTTACTAAAACAATAGACAAAAGTTATTGTAGACTATGTAAAATAATATAATATCTATTTATTTCTAAAAAAGATCCATCAAAACTTTTGCATTCACCCAACAAGTAAGAAACGTAATATATGATCTAATTTGACGAGCAGAATTTAATATTCAAATAATAATTGCTCCGAGAAACCTTCTCAGAGTAGAAAAATCTATATTAAAGCTTAAGTACAATTAATGAAAAATTATACAATCCAGTTATATTTAGTTATTATTTTCACTAACACTTTGACAGCTTAACAGTCTACTTCAATCACAGTTGCCATGTACACGTGGGAACATTTTCATATTTCAATAGTTTTGTCCTGATCAATATGTTTCTCAAGCCAAATATACAGTGAAAGAGTACTTAATTCTCTATGAGACGTGCAGGAAAGATTCCCATGAGAAAAACGAAATTGAAGAGCCATTTAATCGGAAGCCTATTGTTATGAGATGTGGGACACGCGACTGAACAATCATCGAGACGAGAATCCACATTTCTCAATTTTCCTTGGTACAAGCCCGCATGTAATCAGGCCATTCGAACTGATTTGTAAATTGCTCCTCTACACGCTGAGCCACCCTCTCCACGTTACGTCAGAACAGATGGTTCATGCAATAAAAATACGGGCTTTTAAATTGGCATAGATTTCCCCTCGACTCGTCAAGCCGCTTGACCATTACGAATTAAAGAATTAACGGAACTATAGCTTCGTGCGCAAAGGTAAAATGTATTAGGAAGATGCTATCAATGAAGGAATTAATTGAAACAGACAAGCATATGCACTGTAAAGCAGAACTATCATTAATATTTTTAACATTTTCGAATTTTACGGAAATAATTAAAAAAAGCCAATTGTATAATGTTAAATAATGGACTTTAGATGAAAATCGTTGAATTTTTTTATGTATAATGTCGAGATGTAATTGAAAATCGTTTTAAGATCGGTGCAAGACCAGCTTCAAGGGTTTCTGTTGTAATATTTTTATCGAGCACAAAGTTTTTTAGTTAATTTAGAAGAAGAACATGGTGCAATTTTAACATATAAAGAAAAATATATTTCTACATCTAATAATTAATAAAAAGATATTGTTCCTTTATTAGCAGCAAATTGTTTTCAACATTGCTATGAAATGGTATTCAATGAAAGTAAAAACGTATGTAAAAAGCAGTTAAGTGTAAAGTATGAAATTAGAGTGAATAATTAGATCGTATGTTTAATGTACTAGGTAATTTTCCTTGAATTACACATAATTTATCTTCGTTGAAATGTTAAAGAGACATCTCTCATTACAGAAGACATTATCAGTTTTTATTCCCTCCTTAAAATTCATACATTTTCTTATTTTATTATCATTTTGTAACAACTGCAATGGAAAGAACCAATTTTCGCCTTAAAATATTCTCTCCATATAAATAATTAGTTATTTAACGAATTTTCTATAAATATTGAATTGATACATTAAATAAATATTTTCTTTAATAAAATAGTTCTTCGAAAATATAAATTCTACAGTTGCTGCTATTTTAAGAGCGGAAGTGAATAAATTCTCAAGGTTTCCTTGAGATTATTTCCATAATTTGGATGTTGCGATAGCATGATTAATACAATAACGTATAATAATGACAATAAAGATAGAAATGAAGGAAAATGAAGAATGATTGTAAAATAATAACGAAGTAATCGTCTAACTTCTTAACGGATGAATTTATAATCGTGACTTGTGATTCTTAAAACACTAATCCAAAGCGGAAGGAAACTCTGCTATGTGAGCGGAAATCACTTCCGTATTAATAATAAGCATATATACGATGCAACTAATTATTAAATATTATTTTAAATCGGTCATATGTACAAACTTCACTGAAAAAATAAATAATTCGACTTTTATGAAAATATCTGAACAGAAATCATATACAAAAAATAGTTGTAGTATACTTAATTGAAAATTACCTTTGTATGTATTATTTAGGGTAAAACTGTTAGTGTAGAACGTATAATTTTAAGTAAGAACTCAATATTTATATTTTTTTTTTAGTGCATTCATAACGTTTTTTCTTCACGTGTTTAAAATAACTATGGTAAATTTTTCTTTTCGAAGGAGGCAATACTTTCTTCCATTTTTTACACGTTAGAATTTGTTTGGTTTCCTAGAAGCACAAAGCAAGTACCAAAAATGTGGAATAATATATTGCAAATGAAATAAATATCAAAGGCACTGAAAATGTGCACGAATTTATTTAGAAATATATAAAGTATATATGTAGATTAAGTAAAATACATTTTCTGAACATGTAAAAATCTAGAAGTAGTATACCTACATATATAGATATGTTTATAGAACTTTAAACTTTATTTTTAATTCTCAAAATATGTTTTTTGATCTAATAGTATCAATGATGTTATAAATCGTAAGTCTGATATTCTATTATTGAAAAGAATTATTATTATTACTTGTAAAATTTTCTAAAACATATCAACTCATTGTATAATAATTTTAAGTAGACTATAGAAAATGATACACAATTATGAATAATTTTGTACTTGTTATACGGAAAGTAAAAGTATAATATTGTACTTATTTCGTATACTATACTAGTATAATGTTTCATATTAAGATTTGTTATTTTTCTTACATTAAATTACATGGATTTAATCTTAATTACTGAAAACCTATTACTCATTATTTGATGAATACTTCTTATTCATTTACGTTCATATGACACGAATATACAGAACTATTGTGGAACCGTCGAAATTTAACATTATTGTAATATTTCTGCTAAGAATTTCGAGGTAAAATTATAGCAACAATTTCTTTCAGGTATCATAAATCAAGATTATAAATTTCAATTTACTTTAATCTAATAAATACTTTTAGCTTTATTAAGATAATATCATTTGGCCTTTTATAACAAAATTTATGTTATATTTTACATTTACAATACCAAAGAGTATTAGAAGACGTTCTAAATTTCATTTTTTGTTTCTTCCGACACTTAAGAAATACAATATTTTGTATAATGAGTATATTGAAAATTTATCGTACACACTTTATTATTTATTTTCATGTCCGTGAAACCTTGATTCCGGATAAGTTTTTATTTATTTGCAGTTCGTTTGAATTCATGGTATCAGTAGTTAATTGTACGTATAATGTGCACAGACACTTGTACATATGTAGATAGTTTACGTACCTTCAGGCAATCGATTGCTCGAAGTGATTTTCATTCATACCAGAGGAAATTATTCATTGGTCGGTCGCATACAAATTATCATTAAGAAACATGTGGTGTTTCTCTCGTTACGGTTTTACTCGATTGAGATCGTCGAATTTATTGCGATGCTACTTTAAGATGCTCAATAAATTCACATCTAGCTTGTTGTGCCAATTCAAACGATCCTAATTATCAATATATGTAGAATTTGCGTAACATCGATACTACCGTTACTAGATCCAATAATCATGTTCTAAAGCGTAAACAGACGTTATTTATCCTACTTCCATTTGTACATTTCATAATTGTTTAGAATAGTTTAACAAATAATTAAAAGATTGTAAACTCTTAATACTGAAACTTCATAGTTAAGCTTTTGTTCCTTGTCGTGTGCATAATAATGAAAAATTTCACGTTTATATTTAAACTTACCATTGTTTATATATATATATATATAAATAATATAAAATATTAAAAAATATAAACGTGAAACTTTTATATATATAAGAATAATTTAAAATATATATACATATAACTTATATCTAACACATACATACATACAAATGCATCCTTTCTCGTCTCTTTTAACATCTTTTCCTTCTTGCGACTTTGGATTATTTCAAGGTCACTTCAAGGACATATGCTGAATTTCTTTCTTTCAATATCTTCGCAATACAAAAGCAAAAAATATAGCATTATATTAAAAATACACGAGATAACCTTGAAAATAATTCTAGTATTCTACATGAAAAATGAAAATTGTCGTCAAAATGTATATTTAAATTTATTTTCTATATTTTTCATCTCATCCTGAAAATAATTTCGAAATTACATTCAATATCTTTTTACTTAAAACGAAAGACTATATAACGATAATAAACACTCTTCGTTAAAAGTCATGTTTACCATCATACACCTACATATTTATTAAAAATTATTATCAATCTATATTATATTAGTTATTAATTCATGTATTTTAACAATTTGTACTCTTTATTCGATATCTGCTTCATGCTTCTTAAGATTTGTATGTTTTTTCAATTCACATTAATAACTAGAAATCCAGGAACGAGTTTTTGTTATTCTAGATATTTTGTTTATAAATAGCAACGATGAAAAAAAAAACGACAAATCGCAGAAGGTCGCCGGATTTCAGAAACGCCACCAAATTGAAATCCTTCGTAGAGAAAATGTTAAAAGTCATTCGCTGTGTCTTTTACGATCCGGCTTTGCATTCGAATCGAGGAACCGTGCAGCAATGCACCTCTTTAAGTATTCTTGTCGTATTCCCGGTACAATCGTGTGATTTCCTCCTACCGAACGTTTTCTAAATGAATCCTGTACGACTCGAAGGGTCGCCGATCCTGAATAACGTCGGGTCACCTTGAACTTTCTTCTTGCTTCTGTAGAAGGCAGTATTTCGTGGTTTTTCTGCAAGGAGGATCGCATGATTCCTCGAAATATCGTCACGCGAGGCTAAAACTCCCTTTGAAATCGATGAACGAATAAATTATTACGCAGTAATTGAATTTCTTCGATATTAATCCTTCATTCGAGCTTCAAGTATACTTGCAATTACCTATTAATGTGACACTTAATTTTCTCTAATGCCTCACTTCATCTTAATTTTACAGCAGATCTTGTATGTGTAACAAGAATCCTTGAAAGTAATCATTTCTGCTACTTTCTTTGTGATTCGAGTAACAAGTAACACCACTTTTGCGTGGATAGAATAATGATAAACTGTAAGTTTTACTAGAGCCAATGTGATATAATGCAATTAGTAGTATATTATGCTAGTATCTATACTAAGTAGAATTTAAATATTCTTGGACAATCGTATTTGGAAAATGTAAATTGGGAAATGTTTCGATTTATATTGTCAGATGGAAACAATAGAACTATATGTACTAGTGACCAAAAGTTTTCGATTGCTTGTCTAATTGTAAACTTACTCTCGAACATCTCGTCAATATTTTGATCAATTCTAAAATTAATTCGAAATCTTTACGTAACTTACAATATGAAACGTGTGATACATATACTTATTTAAGTGTTTGAGACTCCATTTTTATTACTTATCAACAATTTTCCTTTATGGTTTAACTTAATTAATTTATTATGAGGTTTTAAGATTTACGTTTCTAGATTATATAATAATTCAGAAGTCTTCATATTGTTGAAAATTTCATTGATCTTAAACCGGTTGAAGAGCACAACCATTTGTGAAGTACAGCTTTCTTATCGAAACTAAAAGAATGTTGTATTGGTTAATCAATTGATTATAGGTCGTGTAGAAACACGTAAAGAATTAATAACAACTATTTGTAGAGTAATGCAGCAATTTATAATGTATACGGACATTTGCTGTAATATGTTTCTTAGAATTTGTTAGGAATTGTACGTAACTTGATGCTTGCATCTGTAATAACATTTTAGCTTGTGCAATTTAATATAATATATATTATATTATATAACAATATAATTTTTTGGAGAAATGTTCAATTCAGAACGTGCAATAATAAATTTCTTTATATAAAATAGTTTAATCATTTCGTTTTAAAGTAAGTTACCTAAGAAATCGGTATGTCTAAATATTTAACAATTGCCAGTGCTTTTTACGATGGCATCCAATAAATATTAAATTTGATGCTGTATTATTAATCAAGTAAAATAATTTTTTTCGTCATATTAGTGTATATATGTAATGTACTTAAGCATCTGATTAATGCTACGCAATCAAATTTATGTATTTTTTAATATATACATAATTTTTAATATTGTACTAGTAAATTATTATTTAAAACTCTATTACAATTCAGCACCAATGACATATTTTGGGTACCCTCACCACGTATTTATAACGTTACACAATCTGCTCTAATTGGTAACTGAGAATAATTAAAATGTTTCTAATCTGATAAATTAACTGTGTTGCTGTCCATGTATTTTACATTTTTTCCACGAAATAAAATTGCCCTTTAAACAAATCTGACCCTTTAATTTTTAATACTTTAATACTTTAAAAGTTACACAATTAATACTGCATCACTAATTTGGAGAATTAATGTGAACGTTAATCACTTTTCTCTAACTCGCAGACGAAATATGAAATACAAATGAAAGTGAGTATGAATATCTGTGCGAACAGAGTAACGTGAATAATTGTATTGCAAAGGGTATTACTCCAATATATTTTTGCATATATATACTAATTTATTTTACAATTATTTAATCTTTAGAATACGTAGCGAAGGACTTTGGACCCTCAAAATTTGCTTTCTTTTCCAAATAGCTTCGTAAATAATTTTTTCCCAATGTTCTTCTTTTAGGTATTTAAATTTTGTTGAAAATTTAATATAAATGCATATTCAGAATATACGTTAATTAATTATTTTATAAGTGCTGAGGACCGCTTTACGACGCCAAGCAAAAGGCAATTATTAAGGTTTAGCTTTATGGCACGGTTGCCCGTCGATGCTATTTTTTAGTACGCCTTTTTTTAAATCTCTTGTTTAATTAAATTTGCCTTTAAGGCAATAAATATTACTAATTAAATTGAATAATGTAATATAACTGTATATAATGTTAAAATATTTTAATAAACTTTTAATTGTGAGATCTTAGTGATCCCACTCTGTTTCAAAAATAAGCTGAGCACTCCATTGGTATAAAATCTCCCAACACCTTCCTTTATTTTCTCCTTTCTCGCATTATGATCGAAACAATGTAACAAAAACAGGGAGGAGGGGGTATAAATCCACGATTAATCATCCTCGCCCATAATAAGGTTTCTATTACTCTTTCTCCTCTGATTCTTAAGCTCTCAATGCTCGACGGCATTAACGCGAAATTATTCCTTCCAGTTAACACCTACTTCGTTGCGAGCAAATCGGGAGGATCGCGTGATGATCGGGAGAGATTCATCACCGCGCGGGACAGCGACAAAAGGTTCGGAAATGGAGACTTGCAGGCAAAATTTTTGGCCAGTCCCCGTACTGGACACCTGCAAGTATCTCGATAGGATGAAAAGAGATGGTGAATGGTAGGTCCTGAGCAGAAAAGGAGGAAAGCAAGTAGTAGGAAGGCTCCTGGCCAAAGCTGAGGCTGGAAAGGAAGAGAGCGAGAGGGGATAAGTAAAAGGAAAAAAAGGTAGAAGAACGGGGGAAAAAATTAGACGCATCTCGCGGAGGGGTAGACCGGTTCGTCTGGTCCTTGATTTGAAGCCAATAGTGTGTCCCCTTTCTTTTTCCTCGATTTTGACCCCCCTCTCCCTCCTTCAGGTTCAACCATGTCCACCATCCCTGCATGTTGTCGTCCGATCGCAGCACAGCCCCTCTACTGTAGCTCCTTTTCGATCTTTCTTCCCGAGGGCGTTGCCTGCTACCGTTCTCGGTGGTTGCTCGTCCTTCCGAGATTTATATTTCATCGTGCAATGAGACCGCGTATCCTCTAATTGGATCCTCAATCCCTCTTCGACGAAAATGCATCAGCTCACAGCTTGGCGATGTTACGATTTCTGCATTATTAACCCTTTAACTATCGGATCAGTCCATGTGAAGTGATACTACGAACCAACGGAAGAACGGAAATCTCTACAAACGATTTTTTCATAGGAACTCGTATATTTTGCCTTCTATTTCTTCCTTTCCCTCTCGCTTCTTGTACGAATGGTATTCTAAATTCTGTATGAATGATGAGGCTTGAAATTCGGATTAACGAAATGTACTGCCACGGAATGCTTGCATGTTTCTTGCAATGGAAATTATAGCTGTCTGAGAAGAATTGGTGCGCTCTGAAAGAGTACAATGGCAAAGTAATTTACATACGTTGACAATAAATTTTAATGTTTTCTATATAAAAATTCCAAAGAATATCAAATGTATCGTAAAATTCCATTCAAAACATGACTGAGCCTTTGCAAAATTCGCCTCGTTGTTTTGTCTTTATTGATTTTAAGTGATCAGTTGGCGACAGGTTCAAGTTTTAAATAATGTCGAGTATCTGATGAGTCATGGAATAATAAGGAAAAGGTAACAGACCTCGGTTAAGTGTACTGTAATTTGTAACTGTACAAATTACATAATATGCATTGAGGTGACCGTAACAATGTAACTTTCTTTACGTGAGAACATTCGCAGATTACACAGGAGAGAACGAAACGATAAACGAAGAACGATTCATTCATGAAATCTTGCGACACGTTTTATTACATAATGGTGTCCGCAACGAATGGTTCGCATAGATAAACTCGTTGCTCGGTAACTTATACACCAGTAGTTCCAGTAATGACGTAGTTGTTCATAGAAATAAATATTATGAATACCGGACACAAGAAGCAAGTAATTAATGGAGAGAACATGCGCATTTTTAATTGATCAAAGATAAATCTGTAAATCTTAATGTGTTACTTAAGAGATATTACTCTTATTAGTTTTTTACGTTTGATTAGATTTGAGGTTTAACGAAGAATAGGAATAATGCACAGTTTAAGAAAATGTTATACACGACTGGTTCCATTCACTTTGTGAAATTTACAAACGTGCATTAACGTTCCGCTCACTTAATTCTAATTTAATTATTACGTCGGATATTTTACGTTTTATTTTGCGTAGCGTATTGTATTCTCAAACTTGACTCTCTTTAAAATGAAAGCCTCAATGTCAATTTTTAATGATTCAACCAAGGTGTTAGAGAATAATAGAACATAAGCAATAAGAAAGGAGTACATTTATGTACAGCGTGATTCATTTACCACCTACATATATTGATTATTTGATATTGCTCAATATTTGCTGTACGAAGAAAAGCTTGAAACAGAAGTTACATAATTATGAGTGGGTTGTTCGTTACTATGATTATATTCCTTCTATATTGTTTATGTTTTATATTTCACGTCCATTGTTTTATCAATTCTTATAAGAGATTTAAAAGCTGTAATAACTGTTTACATTAAGAGAAGGGAAATCTGTAATAATTGTTTACATTATATTGAAAACCACATCTGAATATCCACAATAGGTTAAATCAGAATTTATGACCCTGCTTAGGTTAAACGCAATCCGCGAGGTTGAGGCGTATACAACGTTGTAGTTATTACTTATTGTACAGTGTTCTGTTTCTGTGCTATTACTGAGCAACATGTGAACTACAATCCCATGCTAAGATATATCGTCTAAGTCCATTTATATGTGAATAAAGATCCAATGAAGAATGTTATTTGTGGATCATAAGTGTATTTTATTTATTATATATATATATATGGCTTTTTTTCGAAAGTTAAAGTACATATATTGAGTTAGTCTATAAGTTCGTGCTAATTTTGAGATGATCTACAACACTGTATTTTCGAAAGTAGCTCCGTGTTTAGGATGAAATGTATGTTTTAACCGTTTTGTTAAGTGACCTTTCTTCATCATTCAAGTAATTTCAAAATTCCATCCTTCCAATATTTGTTTCGTTCTTCATGAATAAATGTATCGACACGTTTTTTAAGATCATAAAAGGAAAACATAAAAAGCTGCAAATGTATTTTATTTTCTCCTATCCTCAGACGACTAAAAAATTATTGCAAATCAATTTATCGAAAGTGTTTGTACTTAAACAGACACTAAAGTATCATACTACATAAAGTATACAACAATCTAATATTCGTACTAAAAATAAAATACAGTTCAAGAGCCATCTCTAAGAATCAATCAATTTATCGAACGACTCAATACATGTATGTAAATAAAAAATTTCTTGAATAATAACACATTCTTCTTATAAAAACAAAAATACATACTCATTCTCTGATTTTTTTGTACATAATTTTTGTGTTCGAATAACGTTCAATTCTGTAGATAACTATGGATGATTTTAAATATTTATTACAAAATTTTCTAATAAATATTTTCAACTTTCCAACTGTGAAAGTCCACTAATCGTGTGTAGTATGTAACAGTGGAATACATACATTCATATATGAAACGACTATATCAACGGTGTAGACGTTAGGGACAATTAACTATGATCGATGAGCCAATCAATCGAATGACTAACAGTTAATGGTTATACGACTTTAACTGCTTGGCGAGACAGCAATGTATACTTCGAGATTTCTTCAACCCGTTTCAATTGGTTCAAATTAACTCTCTATACATATACATCGCTTATCGATTATTTATATCGATACGCCTTGCTTATAAAACCTTTCTACAATGATTCGTTAAATATATTCCGGCAAATTCAGTCCTCTGGCAAATCAGTGCCACTTAGAGAAGTTTCTAAAAATGTCCACGGTGTGTCAACAACTTAAAAAAGCAACAAAAGTAACTGATGTATTACCTGAAAAGTAAGTTTCCTTTATGGAAATTCTACATATTTGACTTACGTACTAATCGATGGTAATGTTGAACTTCTTTCACAAATCAAGGTTATATGAAATAAGAATTTTCTCATTTTTATATCAGCTGTTTTTTTCTTTTTTTTCTTTTACGTGGTATATTCAATTCTTGAAAATGAATTAATGCCAGCTTTAGTTAGATACAGATGTCTTCTTTTCCTATTTATAATATCACTCACAGAATGAAAATTAATATTACTTCTCTTTCTTCAAAGCTGGCAAAGAATTTCACATTTTTTTAAAATAATATTACTGGAAATGTTAATTTCTTCTCGATTTAATTATTTCCACGAAAATTAGTAGTGTTCTTTGAAATGATCTTTAAAGAAAAAAATGGTAAATCATATTGTATGTTTCAAGTAAAACAACCAATGTTTTCAACTTTTTCCTAGATAAAGAATTTATTATTTAACTTCAGCCATTTAATATTTAATCTGTACCCACGAAAAATATTTGAATTTGAATTAATTTAAATCAACACTTGTACGAATTGAAACGGTGGTTGATTCTTATGAAAGAATTATTGGAAAGATGTTTAGGTGGGTTTTCAAGTTGAAAGGAAAGTTAAAAAGCTTTAACGTTATATCACCTATAACTTGTTGCAAAGCTTTAAATGTGTTTTTCTTGAAACCAAATTTTTTAATATGGGAATATCAACAATTCAGTATATTTTCATCCGATTTGCTTCAAATTTAGGGTGTTAGCTTCGTTGCGCGTACGAAATTTTCGATTGGATGATTAGTTTCCACATAATATTAAAAAAAGACGCTGATTTTTCACGGTTTCTTCATATTTTTTCTTCAATATTTGATAACAAAGTATTTTATCTGAAAATCCGTACGTGCAACTGAAGCTATTATTTCACAGTTCAAGAAAGTTACAACTTTTCATTTCGAAATTTGCAGTAGAAAATTAAACGTTCGTCCGTTTTTCATAAATTTTTAAATGCCTCTCACGCTGGTTACTACTACGACTACAATATTTAATACGTTCACATCAAATTTTTAGAGAAAGTGTTTCAAAAAATGCACTTTCTGAAGGTATTAACACTTTGACTGCTATGAACGCATATATGCATTCAGCGATTGTTCCTCTCTTACATCTCCGATGAAAGCAAAAATCATCAACTTTCAAGACAAATACATATCTTTGTATTGCATATCAATAGAAATAAAAGAATTTTGTTTATATTGAATACTTATTCTTTATTTCTTCAGACGACAGTTGTGATTATTACAATAGCATATCATAATATTTCATATGCGGTGTATGTAATTTGTTATATTATTTTTTATTACTGTTAAAACCTTACGAATGTCGAGTACATAGTTTTGAAAGACTTGTTCTAAGAAGCGATAGTGAACTAGATAAAGAGAGTCAAATTTAAGCGAGGGTTGTAACGACGAAGTTGAAAGATTAATATTTTTAAATAAACAGTATATTTCCAAAAGAAAATAAAAATGGTTCATTTCAGTTTGACCTAAGTAAAGAATGAAAATAGTAATTTACACTGTATAATCGATCAGTACGACAAAACTCACGGTACGCGAAAAAATATTCTGTACACATAGAACCTTTAAATTTCCAGTCCTCCACAGTCAAAGTTAAGAAAAAGAATTAATTTCGCCAAAGACAAATCTTTAAAAAAAGCCTTTATGTTCAGTTGTCGTCGTAGTTTCTCCTTTAGTATTAAAGTACACTCAGCTGTGACATAACTGATTTGACATGTCTGTTTTACAAGTAAGTTGAATCAATGTTTCTTTTTGCAGGCAAAAGCCTATAGACTGCCCTAATCTAAGAATTTGTAGAGAAGACAAGGGTAAAAAGCAACATCATCTAAAGGAGGGAATTACGAGGTCCAGGGTCGAGAACGAAGGTAGAGCATTAATCATCGCGAGAAGAGCCCGCCTGAAGCATCTTTTCGAGCGCGAGGCGATCGAACTAGAAAATTTGTTGCGTGCCCTGGGATACGCTTTCATTCCCACACAACCTTGACCCTTTTTGTTGCATTTCTTTCATTCGTTTCGCAACCTTGGTTATAATGAGTCACCAGTTAAACGCCACTTTCACCGCTTTCGATTTAAACGGACTTCGTTAACGCCATTTTCAACCTGTCACAGAAGTCACAGATGGATCAGCGAATGCACAAATTTGGATACTTCCACTCATGCGACGAGTTCAAATTGTCTAAGGGATTATTTGTCATCCGTAAAAATTCTAATAATTATTTAACGACGAATAGCATAAATAAACAATTTATTGAATATATTCTATTCGAAAATTAATTTTGTTTAATCCATTAAGTCCTGACATTGAGCTAATGCAACGTTTCGTTCCCAATTTTTCTTCAGCAAATTTTCATTCATAATTTCTGTCTTTCCGTGTTACAATTATAAATGAAAGTTTCAAAAAATCGCTTAATATCTTTTTTGTCACTATTTCTCTTTCCACCTAGGTCCTATAATGTTTCAAAATTTAAAAGAATTGAAACATTTATGACACTAAGATAAGCCTAGCTTTCCTTAAATCGTGAAAACATTTTTATGCGTCACTTTCGTGTAACGTCTAGTATTATAATGCACTTTTTATATTTCTTGGTAATTCAATGGCAATTCTTTGGTCGCCCAAAGTTGTGTAAACGCAACGTTTCATTACATAAATATTAGCGATCCAAAAAATTTTTCAATACCAATTATATACATATATATATTTTTTTATACATTTTCATAAGCAATAAATAATTATATGTATAAAAATTGCTTTATTTCTCTACTTGGGACTTCATGGGTTAACTATCTGTTTATCATTGTGATTATTTTTACGTATTTAGTGGGCCGATTTGGTTCATTAACAAAGATACAGATTTTGTAAAATTCTTGGAAAAGAAATAGTGCTCGTTCTAATTATAATTTCTAGCTTTTAGTTCTTTTAGAGATTTAAATTACAAATTATGCCTAGATCGATTTAAAATATCTTTTATACCTTTCATCTTGTAAAATAGGAATACTCGTTAGATTATTTAAACAATAAATTAAACATAAAATCATGTGATAATGTAAATATTTGAAAAAATACATTATCTTCTGAAAAAGAAACATGTAATTAGAAATTGTTGCTTGTTATTATCAAAATACTCTAGGTAAATATAAAATGGTAAGTAGTTAATTTATTTAACGGGAACGTTTATGCACGAAGACGATTTATTAAACGTTAAAAGTACATACACATATAGACGTTTATCGGTGCGATATAAATAAAATATATAGATATATGTTACATGACGATAAGTAAAAATAGACTGATCATCCCTGCTTTGTTGAACTTTGGTAAAACGATCCGTACCAAAAGGGAAAGGAGATGTACAAAATGCCAAAGGGTAAACTAATCTGGCATTGCAATCTTACTATATTTACACATCCTAATAGGCATACAAGTCGATAACTTGGACTCCTTATAATGACCAGTAGTAAATCAACCATAAAATACTTTCTCATGGACGATTTCAAATTCGATTTCGAATTTCTCCCATAAAATGTCGATATTTTACACTTCCTTTTTTTAATAATTCTATTCAAGTTTATGTCATTTCTATCGTTACTTAACATTACAGAATTACATTTCTCATGATTGTAGGCTTGTCAAATGTCCATGACTTCTGTAACTTCCATTCATGAAAATAATACACCGCGTTCCATTTTATATATTATGTATAATTGAATGTATCTAAATTTGAAATGTGATTAACTACGAAATTGTATTAAATACATTATCGAACGAATTCTACAATTCTTACTGTATTAAGTTTTCTAAATTCACAAATGAAAATAATGAAAGCAAGTATTATATAATCACAAGTTGAACAATTTTTCGGAAAAAGTAGTATTATGGAAACTTTAACAAGAACGTTCGTTACATCGTTGATAATTGAATTATCACAATGACATGTGAATAGAAATAACCGTACAAACTGAAAGTGCTAAGTTTTGCAACTTGAAAGCTTCTTTTCTTTAAATCAGACAAGTCTACTTCCTCGTGAAAAACGTAAAAAGAAATATTTGCTTTATAGGAATGAAGTTAACAGACATTTAAATACAATCTGTGCTTCAAAACCTTTTGTGTTCCTAATATGCTACATAAATGATTTTTAGACATTCACAAAATTTACTTTTGAGTAATTAATTATAGTTGTCAATTTATTTGATGGTTCAGTGGGAAACTGTTGACAGATTTTTTATATCAGAAGCTTCGTTCAATGATTAAATTTCACACTATTAATGAAATAAACTATCTGCAAATATATTTCCTTTTATCTAATTCAATAATTATTTACACTCATATTAGAGTATTTTTAACGTATAATTAGAAAATGAATTATTTTTTTATATATTTCATTTACGAAAAAGCGAATCCTTTAACCTAATTATTATTTTCTTGTTTGGACAATTTTCATTACGTATTAATTACGTAGCATGTCCATATTTTGTTGTAGCAACAATTAAAAATAAAAAAAAAATATGAACAACAATAATACAATTCTTGTTATTTCAATATGTTAATATAACAAGGAAAGTGAATGTAAATTTTATTTAAGAAAAACAAGAAAGGAAAAGTAAAAAGATTTTCAATTTCTCTCTTTCACTCTTCAGAATGTGAATGAATCTTTTAATTCGTATTAATTATTTTGGTCAAGTGATAAAATTCTAAATTAACATCATCAATGGACAGGTTTTGTACTTGTTAAACCTAAATTAAACCATTAATAGTGTTAGATAATTCTGCAATTTTAATTTTAATTCCCAAATTTTTCGAAAACTATTATTTCCTTGTTAACAAATTAGCTTAAGTTTTTATTTTATCAAAATTGTTAATTTTCTTAATACAAGTGCAGCTATTACAATTCTAATCGGTGTGAAGTATGTATCAAAAAACACACCATAAATAACTACAACTTATCGGTAACGTTAATTTCAATAAATAATCGATTTAAGTTAATAATATGCTAGAAATGAAAGACTTGAAATAAAAAATGAAAAATGTAAAAATTTGTGTTTTAAATATCATTATTCCTTATATGAAATGAAATTTATACATTTTTTATTATTTATTCTTCGCCAAAATTACATAAATACTTTGCAAAGAAAAAAGAATTAAGAAGAGAAAGAAACAACTAAATTGAATGTAATTAACCAGTTATAAATCTATAAATACCAAGTATTATTCAATCGGATATTCGAAGACATATACGAGATGTCACACAAATGGAACAAGCTGCACCTTAAAATGGTTAGAGGTGGAAAAAATGCCACAAAAAATTAAATAATGTCAAATGGTGCATATTCTCGAATTTAGTTTACGTATTTTTGTGTATCGATGCATCAGAAAAGTGCAGTTCCACTTTTTCTCTCTCTTTTTTTTTGGATACACTAGTCAATGCAATTTTTTTATTCTCTACAAGAAAATACTAAGATACTTATTCCTTAAAGCCTTTAATTCAAAAGTTATTGCAGTTTGAAATCTGCTACATTATGTCAGTGTATTAGCAACTGTCATTACATATTTACGTTACAACAAATGCTCAAATGATTTTCTATTTCATTCTGCACACTTTTTCGTTCTTTTATTTAAATTGCTTAATGCTCGAGTTATGTCTCTTTCCGTAATTTTAGATATTTCCAGCGAAGTACGCTGTTGGATATCTTGAGCGTTGATAATAGATTAACAAAACAAAACTAAATTTTTTTTAATACACTGGTTTGTATTAACAGTCGATTAATATTTATAAACATTGTAATACGTAGTGAAGTTCACAACGATACATCAGCAAAAGTGAGTTAATAAACAGATGTAATTAAGGAAATTTCAAACTGCAATAACTTTTGAACGTGCTTTCGGTTATACGAACATGTATTCTATAAGAATCACTGATATATTTTATTATACATATATAATATTTAGTTAGAAAGTAAAAAATATTTAATTCTTAATAATAATAAAAATCGTAATGAAAAGGTCACTTTTTATTAAGAAAAGTAGTAAATAATATAATTAATATGTATGAAAATAATTAAGTTTTATTTGGAATCTTTAGACTCGTAAGTTTCTTTAAATGATTAAGGACTTCTAAATGAGTTGTATACGATTCTGGTTGTATTCGAAACCATTGTATAGCTGTATTTAAAGCATCGACTGCATCTATCGCGAAACCAAAGATCGTATAATAATGGAAACGAATTAAACAAACTCAGTTATCCGAACGCCAGCCTCTCGTATCCGAACTTATGATATAACGAGTTGAAATAACTGATGAGCCTTTACACAGAACTATTCGGTTATCCGAACTTGCCTTGTCCCTCGAACTGTTTGAATAAACGAGGTTCTACTGTGTCTTGCTACTTTTTGGAGGGTGAAAAACAGCAACGACTAATGTATCCACTAGGTGTTCCATTAAAAAGAAATAAAAAAAAAGAAAACAAGTGCAATTGTACTTTTCTGATGCATCAACGCTCATAAAAGCATAAACTTATGTTAGAAAAGTCAAAAAAGCTTGTTCTGCCTCAAAGTTAAGAAAGGCCATATTGTCAAGGGGGTCCTCTTGACTAGGATTTTTCAGAGACGACAAAATTGTATTAACACTCGCTAAGTATAGTTGAGAATATAGCTTTCACTCTATCTAACCACTCTCATTTATTTCTGAGTCAACCAGTCATTACCTTTATCCTGATTTTCCTTACACTTAATTTCGAATATCCATCACTTGACATTTAATTTTGTCCTATGACATTTATTTCCACCGTTTACCATTTTGAAGATACAGCTTTGTCCCAGTTGCATGGAACACCCTATATATAGTTCTAAAAACAAATTCGTGAAATCAGATTATATCGTATCATTTCCATTTAGAATCTTACCACTTTTTTTAACCACTGAATGAATCCTGATCATAATTACGGTATAATAAATTTGGCATATACACATAAACAAGTTTTGTTTAATAGTTAAATAGTATCGATCGACTCGGTTTTTTACGCATTATCCGTGGATTTGCGTATTATGTTATGTACTTTCTTTTGGACGGCATTTTACAATACAAAGTTCGTTTTTTCGTGCTTCATTCATACAGAAACATATTTCAAATATATTTCATTGAGAAACTGGCTGATATCCGATAAAATTATGAGATTAGGTGCAAAGAAAGTCACACAATTTAAAGATATCTGATTTGAAGCTGCAACATGCTATACATCTCTTTTACACAAATTTGAAGCTGGAATATGCTAGACATCTGTTTTAGACAAATTTTTTTTATTAAACAACAAAACATTGTATAGCCTTGCATCAAATAAATAAGTTTATTCCAATTTAAAAATTTTATATTCTTATGCCAGCATTGTAGCATCCATATTATTGTATTAATATCTTTTACTATGATTATTTTATTCTTATTTGATCTTATGTAATATTTTGAAAAGTTGATTACTCACTTTTGTGCAGTAAAATACTGAGATTCAATTTTTAATTATATCTCCTTAAAATATACTTTTAGAAATTACAATTTTTCTATATGCATTCTTTTAAATTTAATGATTTAATTCTTAATTAGTATAAAATATTTTCTTGTATATTAAGCAAAATTACAGTGTGTAACAGGTACTATTAATGTTGCAGTTAAAAAGCAATAATTTGGTGTTCGCTTTACTCAATGTATAGGATGTTCAGCTGTAAATTAATAAATTTTAAGGGGTGACTCTATGTGACAATGTAAGACAAAAATCAAAATTAATAACCTTATGTGTCATATGTAGTAAATTACCGGGCCTTAGGCACTTTGAAAATTATATTTTTTAAGTAAATTCTTACAATACAGGACCTTTGCTGAGAGTTGCAATATTTTTATTCTTGATAGTTGTCTTACTATGTCATATAATGCAAGTCTTTAAATTTCTCTCATATTTTACCAAACATTTTACATTAAGATCCATTTATAATGAAAGATCATAACTATTATAACAATGAAATCAAATTTCAGTTATCTCTCATGTCATGCTGCAAACTTTCATAAAACGAAAATTAATGAAAACTTTCACTTCATTTTATTTTGCTCACATTTTTTAGGACATGTATATCAAATTTGTATAGAAGTATAGAATGTAATTCATAAATTACTATGTGCATTGTTTACACCTAATGTTCAAAACATTCAGCAGTTCTATTTTTAAATATTCAGTTTTCTCTATCTTTTAGATACTTTTTGTAAGTGAACACAAGGCTACCTTTTCAAAGTAAGATTCTTTGGACTTTTAATAGCTGTGTGTTACATTCAATTATATTATCCTTCATAATCCATGTTAATCTAATATATGTATAATAGTACATACATATGTATATACGTCAGAGTTGGGCAACATTTTATTTGTACATGATGATCGTTAATAACAAAAAATTATAATAATTAAATGACGATTACCTTTATTAATGAAAGATGAAAAGAGCTAATGTTAAACTAGTAAGATTAATTTCAAGCAATAATCATATAAAGGTAATTATAAATTATGTGCACTTCAAAATTACATAACTCTACAATAATATGCTGCATACATTAATTATATCGATTTCATTTACTCTATAAACTTCTGTACAACAAATTCTGTCAAAAATTAATTCTGTTCAAATTTATTTCTGGTATATATATGCATACATGCATACATATAAACATGGTTTAAGTAATTGATTCGTATAATCAAACATTAAAATTGAAATAAAATTCTGCCATTGTTTTTTATTACAATATTTATCTGATTTTTTTCAAGAAAAATCAGTAGCAATTTGCAAATATTAGTGAAATCAAAAAGATAAGCATATTATAATTTCATAATGAATTACTCCTTTACAACTGTATTTTTAAAGCAATTTGATTTACTGATTTAATTGTATGCTCTGATTAGTTTTACAATACTCTATTCAGCATAGTATATACATAGTAGTATTGTTTAAGCATCTATTATTTCTTTTATTTCTCCACCTTTTTCAAATCATAAATAATGTTCCATTTACTTTCAGTCTCAAAAATGCCAAGTTGTTTGATAATCTGTACGATTACTGCCCAACTCTAATAGAATTTTAGGAGTATAAAACATTTGTAGTTACGATTGATTACAACACATTCACTTCAAAAAATTCATATTCGTGTATTCGATTACTTTAATAAACTAACGATTAAGAAACAAAAGGTAGTTATGCATACGAATAAACACGAGTAATTGGAAAATAATCGAGCCGATTTTTTATCAATTAAAAACCGTGTAATTTAATTTTTATGATGTTAATTACACAAAAGTCTTTATTTACGACTGTGCAATTTGTATGTTTTATGTGGAAAAAAGCACAACGCGTGTCATCGGTGATCACTAAACGAACAACGTTCACAGAAATCTATAAAGTCAGCACTCCGACATTTGAAAAGTAGTTGTAAATACGTAAAACATGCAAAAAACATTTCATTACACTAATTACTAATTGATGTCATGTTGAACGACTTTTCAACATCAGATCTTACTTTGTGGCGAGAATAACACATTGAGTAGAATACGCATTACAGTTATTTGTAGCTAAGAACTTAGTGACGACTTTCAGTCATTCGTTTGTGAAGGGCACTTAAGCGATAACCTTAGCAAATGTTTCTTTAACTGTACTAAGTATTTTCTTTCGCAATATACAACAACGAACCAGTTTCGCACCTCTATTAACCCTTTTGCTACGTATATTTATGCTCCCGTGAAGTCGTCGTGTACTTACCGAAAAGTATACCTGTACACTCAACAAATTTGTATCAGTATAACGAATTTCTTATTGAACTGGAATAATCGTAGTCATACTGTACTTAGTCATGCTGCACAGCCATAATAATTCAAAGAGGACGAATTATATTGAGAAATGAAATGCCTATCCAAAATATACAATCTGATGAAAAATTTAACATTGCTAATGTATATATATCGACGATTAATTTTTCAATGCCGTGACGTACACTGCGAATAATTCTTAGCAAAAGGGTTAGGATTCTTACCACTAGAGTAGTAGACGTTTACTTTCCTGTCTGACCGTTTATTTGTGAAAATCAACTGAGAATTAAATTCGACAAATTCTTTCCCTGCATTTCGCGTTTTCGTACAATTATTATGCTACTTTCACTCCAAAAATACAGTTCTCTTACTTATCTATCATTCAAAATTACTTTTCAACATTAAAAAACAAATTTAGTTCTTATTCTAACCTTTATTAGTAAAATAATAATTAAGGGTTTTGTGAAGGGCACTTTTGAAAGAAAGACAATGAATATTTTTATATAACTCATTCCATCTTGCTTTCATTCTTCATGATTAATATTACTTATTCACTTAGTAAGGAATTTTCATTCTCATTTGATTTTGATTATTTGATTTTCACTTTCTCGTAAAACTTATTACAATAACATTACTATTACATTTTGCAATTCATTCTACAATCATTGGTGTACGAAGCAGCGCATCCAAAATCGGAGGAACACTATCAGTTCTTCCTATATTTCTTCATTCGTCGGTAATTTGTTTTTCATTGAAGTACTGGCGTCATTTTTCAATCTTGGAACGTTTCGCCTTCATATTTTCCGTTCGTTTTTCTGTCATTGGATCACGAAGGACACTTTGAAAGTAAATGGATTTGATATAAATGGCATCAATTGCGTGGAATTAGTAATTTACAATCCATTGAAGAACGCTCGTGTCATTTCCGCCTGTAGAAATTAATCGTGTGTTGTCTTGGAGAAACGACGCATTCGTAACGTGACTCGAGTGGCCACTGTACGTGTGACACAGCGACTGAAACAAACAAATTGATTTATTTTCATCACGTATTTATTGCTTTTACTTCTTTATATTTATTCATTCGACCAGTCAGTGATACCTTGACAGTTTGGTGTAACATACAAATAGAATACTAATTGACGTGTTTTTTAAATTAACAATTATTTGGTAGAAAATAATTACAAATTAAATTACATATCCTTCAATTATTAATAGATTGCAGTAATGAAAGGTTTAAAAATATTACTTTCAAAAGGAAATCAAGGGACAATTCTTTGGTATACTGTTTTTTCACTTCTCTCTAAAATTTGCTTATGGAAAAAAAAACTTCGAAACTTGAGCACAAAATATTTTATACATTCGAATATTAATTTAAATATTTTGAAAATTATTATATGTGAATAGAAAAATATACACCGTATTGCAAGAAAGTAATAAGACTAGTATGTTCTAAAGATTCTTTATTTATTTTCTTCAAAATAATATCTAAGAAACTCATTACAGCATTTGTAAAGTTCATATAGTTGTCTAAGAGACTTCAAAAATTCTTTTGATTTAATTGCATTTCATTTGCATTTGTAATATTTCTTTGAATATCAGATATGTTCTGAAAAACCGGATTTTTCAATCTCAGTTTTAATCTTGGATAAAGAGATAAAAGATTTAAATCAGAAAAAAGGAGAACAAGCCTAGGAATTTGTTTTTTAGCTAAATATTGTGCAAGTTCATTGTCACTTGATAGTTGCAATCCCAAATATTCCAAATTTGGCTTTATACAATGGATTCTTGCTAAAAAACATTTTAGTACTTCTAAATAAAATTCACTATTAATTATATTTGCTTTTAGAATTAATGTTAAATGTTACTGTATAAAATAAACGTAAAATTCATTGATATGTTTAATGATATTATAAATGATATAATAAATTTTATGATATTGATAATACTGTGAATTTGAATAATGTTAAAAGTATTGCAAAAATAGAAATACTTTAGAGTGATCGACAAATAATGTAGTCAAGATATTAAAATTTTATTATATATACTACTGATGTAAAAATTGAAAGGAAAGTATGGTAGTCTTTACTAGGTTCTTGCAAATTAATAGTGTACATATATGCAAAAATATCTATTTGTATTACCTTCGGTTGACAAGCAGGATAGGAGAATAGCTTGACTTTTCCAAAATCATCTCCAGTTGCAAGTAACTTTGAATCACTGCTACGTGTACAGTTGTTCACATCTGTTCCATCTGCACCTTCTGGCCATATTCCAATTGTTTCAAAGGATATGACACAAGTGTGACTTGCCCATTCCACATCTCTCATTACCGATGGTTGTGGTATCTGACGACAGACTCCTGGATTCCCTAAAAAAAATCATAAAGTATTAAACCAATTTGTTTACACAAAGCAAATAAACCTTTCGTCAAATTATTAATAATACATATAATGAAGATTGATATCATCTTTATTAACATTCCAATCAGTAGTATTATTTATTTAACATAAAAAGTACAGTAGACTTCTTTTTAACCGGCCTGTATGGGACTGGATCTCTGGCCGGATAAACGAATAACCAGTTAATCCGACGATATCACTTATAAGATGCAAATAAAATAAACATATACTATTTATTGTTTGCATACAAAATCTAAATATAATGTTTATTGAACATTTATTTATGCATAGAAATCAATCATTTTTGTTTGCTTCTTTGATTTCAATTCTTTTTTCTAAAGCAAAATCATAATCTTTTTCTATGGAAACCATTAGCCAATTAAACTGAAGGCCGGTTAAAGCGGAGCCGGATAGGAGGGAGTCTACTGTAATAAGATACAGCAGTATGAACTAAATGAGCAGTAGGGTTGGTATATTAAATTTTGTCAAGCAATTCAAAGTTTCAGCCACGGAGAATTTTTCAATTTTTTCGGATTTTTTGGCTACAAAATCGAATTTTAAAAAATTAATAAAAATTAAAAATGTTGATTTTTTATTGAATTTATTAAGTGGCAACATTTATATTTTTATAGCTTTAGCAGCTTCTTATGATCTTTTATTCTCACAGAACATTGAGAAAGGGCCAACATATTCTAAAAAAAATTAGTAATTTCTAATAAAAAGTAACCATTACGCTAATTTTTTACTAATATTTTTTATAATTTATAAAGTTCAATAATAATGCTCATTTTTAAAAAGCCATGTATTTCTGTTTTGACTGTTATTCATTTCCAATTTTGAAATTCTTATTAAAAGAGGATATAAACTTCAATACTTAATATATATTTCTTATAGAAAATTATTTTTTACATATTTTATAATAGATTTCTTATATAGAAATTCTTAATTTACTTACAATACAGTAATTCATAATCTCCGCTATTGCTACGTAAATATTGCCCGTCCACTGACCAGTCCAAGTGAGTTATAAAACTGGAATGACCCTGAAATAAATTATTGTTATTACAATTAAAGAATAATATCTGCTAGCAACTTTACGCATGTTGCTTCTAACTATAAACATACTTTTATCGCGAAAAGAAATTATGTTAACAATTTCCTTTAAAATAGCTAAAACTAATCAGGTTTACAGTCATTATTATGAAAGGAATGTCATTTTGTGCAAGCAGTGACTACGAGCGTGTTTAAAATAAGCAACTTTTAAACAAAAATATTTACCCATATATGACTATGAATAGCTATGACAAATTGCATCATGTTAGAGACATTATTTTGTTCATTTAACGGTGAATTTTAAAAATCATTTATAGTAAAAATCTTTAATATTTTAAAACATGTTAAACTTTATCTATCACTACTAAATTATAAAATAATTTTTAATATGGCATAGATAGATATTAATGGCAATGAACATTAAAAAAATTATTGTAAAAAATAATTTAATTTCTATCATTGTTATTCCAAAACTGTGATAAAATAAACGTAAAAGTTTATAAAATTTTTATCCTAATCTAGAGTTCTGTACAAATTTATACTTTATAAAAGAGAACATGTTAATTAAACTAATATTTAGCTAACCCTTTATCTGTATGTTTCCTACTACTGTAAATACTAGGAATATAAAATTAATAATATCACTAGATAAATAATAAATAAATTTCCATACTAATTTTCAAAATTTTAGATTGGAAAAAGAAGTTTGAAATATTTAAATAATTTTATAGTATTGTTTATAGAATTTAGTAAATACATTTGCTGTGAAAATTGTTACAAACATTATAGACTGTAAAGAATTATATTAATACAATTGCCAGTAAAATCATATTTTGCACATAGTATTTTGACATACATTATATATGAATAAATCGTTTTTGTAAAACTTTAGAACAAACATTTGTAATATAATGTCTCCTGTTTGTTTTTGAACAACTAAAGACATGTCTTACTCCACGTCTGCGCATCCGCTTTGGCTAGAAATTAAGAAAAAATGTGTTATATTTGTGACCTAGTGAAAATTATGGTATGTAAATTATTTTGAACATTTCATTAGAAACTATTACTAACTGCTTATTAATGATGTAACTACAGTATGATCATTATATTCTACATTTGGATTTAACATATTCACATATGTCCAAGAAAATTATATACATATTATCTGTTCAATACTTTTGTTAAGTTAATTATAATGCATATTACATTTAAATAACATTCGTAATTTAATTATCTATATGTATAAAAGTTTAAACTGCCCCCTATATCAAAAGTATATGACATCTGGTTTTAGACATTCCTGACCCACTTGTGGATTAGTGGACTGTGAATGTATTATTTTGTGAAATATGAAATCTACTTAAAATAACATAAGATGAAAAAAGGCTACTAAGTTTAATCAGCTTTTGCCAAATATTTCTTATAATTATTTATATAAATTTCTATCAGTTTTGCTGAAGCTTTTATTTAAATTTCTTGTTTAATGTCTCCTTTGAATTGTTTCTGCTTTTATTTAAGAGTCTTCTCAAATTTAGTATTTTACTAGTAATTAATGTGTTTCAAGAAATGTACATACATTGTGTTTATTAAAAAGATACAATAACCATCAGCTTTTGACTCATTTTTTGAAAGAAATAATTCAATAGAATGACTAATGAATAATAAGGCTCCTAATTTACAATGCATATTTTCTTCCTAAGCTCATTTAATGCACCTACAGTTGACAAATTGAAAATATTTTACTGCTTATTCTATAAACAAAAATGTTAATGGAATTTTCAAACAAATTATTCATATGCTCATAAAGGAAAATAATTCGTGTCATAATTTAAAAACATTAATTGAATCAATATTGAAAAATATGAACATGGAAAGAAATATTTTATATACATAATGGTATGATAAAAATGATGGTACAACACATGTAAGCAATTATTATAGCATCCAAATAATGAAAATCATTCAACATGGATATTAAGCATAGTAAATTCACAATGCTGTAGTTTCAGTTGTTCATATGGGATTAAATTTAAATAGAAAACCAAAGAATCATGTTTACAAGAAATATTTCTGTTAACAAATATTCCAAATGGAAAGAAAATAATTCTCAAACATATTAAATTATACTAATGAATTTTTTTTATAGATATCTCATAAAGAAGTCTTGTAATAATTGTTAGAATATCCTGCCTATTTAAAAATAAGTTTAAAGTATTTGTAGTACAGAAAACAATCTTACCATACAACGTCCAACTCGACTATACTTGGTTGCATCTTCGTTTACTTGATAAATATAAATGTAGTTATCTCTAGAACCGAGCGCTAATAATGTACCATCTGGTGAAAACCGAACAACCTGAAATGGAATATACAATTAATTTTGTAATCGGTAACGGAATAAAGAATATAATGACGAAAAACTAGATAATTAGAAAAGTGATGACATATTATCTGAAATATTTTACAACACTAATAACGAATTTTATTTGAAAATTTTTAAGTAACTTCCTTAAAGTAACTTTCTTTAAGTAACTTTTTTAAAGTCGAAATTATTTGAAAATGGTCTGTTAAATTGGTCCCTTTTTTTACTATTTCATGACTAAGTATTATATCGAATATAAACAATATAAAGTATCTTTATCTTTACTTTGGAAAGTTTAAATAAATATTTATCTTTTTATATAATAATTCTCCAAAAAACAATAAAAACTATTTTTCTTACATTCTTTCCCACATCTCCAATCCATTACACATTATAGCATATACTCATAGACAGCCTATATGTAAAAATATATAGTTTTGTTCAAATCAAAATTTTACCTGAATAGGTTCTGACCCATCACTATGATGAGTGTATAATTCACGAGTTTCGCTGTCGATTGCCAACCATTTTCCGGAATTGCATCCGACCACCATAACATTACCATCTGGTGAGAAACCAATGCTCTGTGCTTGCTCCTAAATGAATGAAAATCTCATTTAATTACTGTGGAATTATTGTTGCAGTAACCTGATTTTTCTCACAATTTTAAGAATAGAAAATTAATGTATTAATTCATTTTAATGTATACAAAAACTACGATATTATTAACTTAATGACCTTCTGAATTATTTTATATTTATGAACTATACAGAATGCGTATCAGTATAACATGGGAAACTTCTTACGTTTACTCTCTAACAATTGTGAGTAAACGCAAAAATCCCATTTCAGCAACTATAAGCGAATAGGAATTGCCTTCAATTAATTCTTCTTAGAAATGAGTGTAATAAAAATCATTTTACATTACAAGCAATGTTTCCATGGATTTTTTTAATATCTTAAGTTTTGTAATTCGTATTATTTCATTCAAACAGCTAGTATCAAGTATTTTTAATAAATTTTAAGAATAAAACATATGCATTTAAAAAGAATGAAAAAATAATTCATATTTTGTTAGTTTAATCATTTTCACGTGTGAAAAAATTCTACGTTCTAAATAAAGCTGGGGGAGGATTAAAAATTTTGAAATAGTAATATCACGGATTTATGAAAGCACTAAAATTTACTTCGAAATTTCATAATTTAAAATTGTAAGTCAATTTTGAAGCTCGCATTTATACGCAATATGTTCAAAGAAATTATTACTACGAATTAACGTAAATCTAGTTTCGATTTATGAGAAATACGGTGGCAGTTTCAGTTAATCTAATCATATTGTACAGTCTAATGAAAATAGAAATCTTGCTTAAACAGAAAATGTTTCAACTCTGCTGAAGATTCGTTCGTAATATTTCGTTCGTAGATTAGTTGAACAATTAAAGTTACATAATTTTGAGGGATACATTATGTCACGTATGTACTTTCTTTATGGATAGAGGCAGTTCAAAGAATTGAAGGTCAATTTCGTTTTTTTAAGTGGTATGTTATATTTTCTATGACAAAATTCGAAAAAACGTTGAATTATAAACGAAAAAAGTATTAATAATTACTAGTTCTAAACTCAAGAGTTAACGAGATATTTCGCTTCGTTTACCGAAAATTTTCTTCGTATAACATCAAACTTAAACGAAGAATATGATTTTAAGGCATGTATATGTAGCTTTAATCTTTTCCTACCTTTAAACTTTAATGAATTATATGACATATAAACTGAACATACTTTGAAAAGCACAGCCCGCACCTTTTTTTTTTTAATTGATATTTGACTCTAATCATAAGATCAAATAGAATTAATAAATAAACGTTTAGTAGAATAATCAACAGTAAAGCAGCGTTATTTAAGTAGTTGTTTATACTAACTCCAATGTCTTTACTCCAAACAACAGTGTGACTAAGGCTATCCCACATTTGTAATAAACGGTCATGGCCTGCTGTTGCAAATTGCGGTAAAGTTGGATGGGCAGCGAGTCCCCAAACTTCTTCAGCATGTCCCAACATCGCTGGATTGAATCCCATTCCCACGTCACCTACTAAAATACAGTTCCTTGTTGTTCCAATTAACAGCTGTGAACCTCTGCCTTCTGCAAGTGTTCGGATCCCTCCAAAATGATCCTCAATCTGGCAAATACAATATTACTGTTAAAATAAAATTAAGAAAAGTAAAAGAAACTGTGTCAACATTGTAAACTAATGAATTAGGGAATTTAGTAGTTAAAAACATTGAAGATAAATATAAAGTAGACATACTCTCTTTAGAAGAATAACATTTTGTTTGCTTTTTGAAAAACATTGTTTGATAAAAGTAATGTGGTATCTACAGAGCGAGTCAATATGAATTATCGTTTAAAATAACTGGTTATCTATTGATTTGAACAAAAAATGTTTTACACGTTGTATTCAAAGGGATGTAGCTGAGCATGCTTTATGATCGCTGCTAGTAAAAATAAACTTGGAGATGTCGAAGATTTTGTCTTCGACATTTTACGTCTGTTGCTAGCAAAAAACCTTAATTGTCGAAATTAGTTCACAATGTGTGAGGAGCAAAAAGGAGCTAACAAAACATTGGGAAAATAATTCTATAAGGACGCGGACCCAACACTTTCAACAATGAGAACTGTATGACACCGAGCCATGAAAGCCTTGAATCTACGATAAAAATATCAGATGCCTCCTTTCGATGAGCCTCATCGAATACAACTTGTATTGTATAAAATATTTATTGATAAAATTAACACGTTAAGTGCCACGCCGGTCCCTGCGAATCAACGTTAGACTTTTCGTTTAGGTGGCGTTGGTTCTCGATAAATTAACAGCTTCAAATTTAGAAAATAATTTCTTATCGTTCATTAATGGGTTTTATTGAAACAAGTTTATCAAAGATAAGGCTTTCCTTTGCAGGCGTTATAAAGTTACCTCTTTTTTCGTTAAATTTATTGTAATACTTTTTGTAAAATTATCGAAACTGAATTATTGAGCGAAGAATTGGTCGAAATCGACGTGGCACTTAACGCGTTAATAGATAACGAGTAATTTTAAATGGCAATTCTTATTGACTCACCCTGCATACATAGAGTCTTTCATAACAAACGGTATAATCCGGAGGATGATAATTGCTCGTGAAGAAATAAATTCAGTTTTGTTACCGTGAGAATCGCTTATGAATATTCGTGTGGTATGTGTGTACTTCTTTATCGATCTCTTCGTGACGGTATTATAAATATTAGACAGATGAAAGAAGAAATTATTTCAGCGTTTCAACAGTTAGAATCGTGAAATGCTTTAAAGAATGCTCATAAAAGTATTACAAATAGTATAATGTATACACTAGGATAAGCAACGCTTGTTAGTGAAGTTACAAAATGAAAGTAAAACGAAACATCTCACTTTTTTTTCAAACGATTCCAAAATATATACAAGTTCACATGCACTAGTTGAATCGTTACAATCGATTTTCTCGAACAACGAACCTCAGGAGGGAAAATTTCCTTTTTCGTATGTTTGACATATTTTTTTTTTCCGTTTATATACCATCTATTATAAAATACTTTGTAGAATACTCTTATTAAGAATGTTATGAAAAAGAACTTTTGGCTTCCTACGAAATAATAAAAATAATCGTGTTGTAGAATTTTAAATTAACTCGCAAAAAATAAAACAGCAAAATGAACGTGTAGAAATACAATATAGACTTTTAACTTTTGACATTATTGACAAATTTTAATAATTGTGTACAGAATTGATTAATAAGAAATAATGTAAATTTGACGAAGCAAACGAATAATTATTGCATTTTGTTGTAGTATTTTTTAAAGCTTACCTGTGCTTCTTCTCCCGTCAAGTTCAAAGATTCGTCGAAGTACAATATTTTGCCGTCCTTTCCACCACCGGTTACAATGAAACCATCTTTCAGAACACAAATTGAAAATATAGATCCCTCGTGAATGTTCCTCACGATTTTAGAAATTGTATTTGTTCCTGTACAAAAATATTTCATGGTTACAAACGTAAGATGCTCTAATTTTATATTTTCGTTATATCATTTCCACGTGTTATACATGATTCCAACGTAGGAAACAAGGTTCAAGATATTTGTTTTTCAAGTAAACAGTAGCCCGTTGCTTAATGTGTTAAAAATAACGATATGTTACTCACCTCTGCCCCAAACAATGATGTTACCGTTGCTGTCGCCAGTAAGAACGTCACCACTCTGATTGAATGCCACACAGGTGACATATCTTGGCTTTTCTCTACTTTCAAAAATGCCCATACGCTTGTACAGCATACCACCGTTATCGAGGGACCAAAAAGACACGTGTCCCTTCCCACATGACACGATCTGGTTCCGTTCTAGCGGATGCCACTCGGCGCATACCACTGTGTCGACAGAGCACTGCAATTGACAATCGTTATTCATTAAATCACTCGGTTCCGGTTTCGCATACTCGAATCATTCGTATTTATAAAGAATTATTAAATATTTATATTTATAAAAAAGTGCATTTACTATTTCTCGGTTTTACGTTTGTATTAATATAGAACCATGATAAGTATTGGCAAGACATTCATCAAAGATTTCCTTAATTTAAACTTACAATACAGAAAGAATTGTTGAAAGTGTTAACGCATCCTTGCTCTAACAAATCCTTCCTATTTAAGCTGAAGAGTCGTGGACTAATGATACGGTATTTTCACACTTTAATTGTGTGAAAGCCTACATGATTCATTCTTTTAGCTGAATATTTACACTGACTTCTGCGTAGATGATTTTTTTGTAAAATTTGTATGTACAATCAACATAAAAGTGTGTGCAGAAGCAACAGTTTGTAGCGAATCTTTAAATTCAATTTTCTCGGAAACAAAGCCCCGTATGAACAAATTTTATTCTATATTTTCAACTTAGTTTCTTTTTTTTTTTGTTTAGAATTACGACTTTCCTGCTTGCACTGTCTGTTACACGACAGTTTGCATATTACTCAAACTTTTATATGGAAAGTACTGAATTACTATTAACACTTTACCGACCAGCTCATTCTATTCAATACTGGCTCGGTTTTTGCTATCACACTTACTCTTACAGCTCTAAAAATTTGAAATGAAAACTCGTGAGAGGGCTTACTATATCGTTCACTTTCTCTTATTATAGGGTTATTCGTTAATTTGTTGCTGGCAGCAACAAAACCGATTAATAGTCTCCCTAGGACGAGAAACGTTAGCAGCAAAAAGCCGATTAATAGGCTTCCGGTCGGTAAAGTGTTAAAATATTGATTGTGAAGGTGAAAATATTAACTGGGACATACCTTCGTTTCAGTCACCTTGGTACCTCGTTCTCCTTTCTGCCAATCCCAGATCGAGATGTTGTGATCAGAAGTCTCGTCGATCGCACACAAGTAATTTCCACCGTCTGCTTTCGAAAATGAGAGGCAACAGATCGAACCATCGAACTCACCATTACCAATCACACAAAGTGTAGTTAAACTGACTGAATTCCATATCCTTATATGTGGCTAAGAAAAGTTTACACATAATAACAATCTTTTAGTATATATTAGTTTTATTAAAAAACAGTTTATACTTTGTGACTTTATACAGTGTGTCCGAAAATGTCCGGGTTAAACTTATACTACGTGTTAATACTCGCATGGCCATCGTACAGTTAGGTACTTGCCTATCAAACGTATCTATCCTATCAGGTATTGTATTATGAATGTAGTAGTTAATAGACAGACTATGCTTAGTATAAGAAGATATGTTCATTATGAATTATTAATAATCGTAAATTTGCGTAGAAAATAATGAATTATTCAACCAGCGAAATGGCCGATATTTAAACCGGATGTAATCACTTCGAGCAATGTTTCTTAAGATAATGAACTAATTACAGTCCAAAACAAAGTGTAACTCAAAAACTGTCACATCGGATATATGTTTATATGAACTTTCTTTTTTATTTTAATGTGCTGATTCCACTCCTGTTATACTTTCCACATGCAATTAAATATGTATTCTAGATGTTCTTACCATAGCATCTCGTCTATCGGTTCCACATACTTGACCAGTGGCGACCACTAGTTTGTTTGGATGAATTGCTATGCTAAAATACAATCAAAATAATGTAAAACAAATATAAGATTTTCGTTGGAGATAAATTTACAAATTTTTGTCTTCGTTGCAAAAAATGTTTAGTAATATTCATTGTTGTAACCGTCTTAGGAAGAGTAGATTTTACTTATGTTTATGCTTATTTTACATCAAATATTTATTTTTTAAGACAACTTTCATGAAAAAAAACCAATCTTTTAGTTATAAAAATGTTATAATACTTATTTTTTATATGCATTGCATTATTTTAAATAATTTTACAATACTTTGATATTAATATTTTTAAAGGCTGAATAATTTTGACAAAACACAGCAACGACCACTGGCACTTTTGCCTCTTTTACTTGTAAGCTTTAATTTAAATCGTAATATATTATCAAAAATTAGTTGCAATTAGATAAAAGACCAATACGAAAATAAATTGACAAATATTATTGCAATAAAGTATTCATAAAAACGATCCAGAGGTAATTAAACTACCTTAATATAAAACTTCATCAGTATACTCATCTTCCGATTTACACGGAAGATCGGTTCCTCAGAATACCTTCGAATAATAAATCGAAATCATGGCTTTTTGTATGAAACGCCATGAAAATAAAAAAAAAAAACAAAATGCGCGTAATTTAGTCAGTCATTTAATTAAACTTATTTATTTTAACGTAAAATAAAAATAAAGTAAGTTAAATATTAAATCAGCTAAATAATTAGATCAGTGTTTTCTTTTTTTTTTTTTTGTAACAATATAGCTTTTCCTTTTAAGAGTTGCTTGCGTGCTTTTTGTATCACTGTTTCTTCCCAATCAAATTTTTCCAACATTGTGTACAAAAAAAAAAGGAATTCCCTTTTTTATGTTTCATGCCAGTGTTAACAAACGAACGGAATTAAAAAAATGACTGTATAAATATATGCGCAGGATAAATTTTTGTTTTTAACAATTTTCATTTCTGAAAACTGTGTAAAAGCGAAATCGTGTAAAAAAAGTACCGTATAAATCGAGGGATAGGTGTACATTGTGCTTTATTTTATAGTACCAACGTTACTATTGTCTTCTAAACAAGCGCATGAAATTTCTGAAGATCGGCATAATTATCAAGAGAATCATTTCATTTTTACTAATTTCCTTCACAAGCGAGTCGTTTCAGGTTTTATTTTCACGAGTAAATGATCCCATTTCGAATAAAATTCGATTAATCACTATTTCTCTGGGTAAAAAGCACAAAAGAAAGCGCGCGAGTCAGTGTATATACGTTGCCATTAGTTCCGCATGAGCATTAAGATCGACGAGGCAGATCTCTATAAATTCAATTAACCCACCATTTGATATCGTCCGTGTGACCTAAGTAATGCCTCTGGCTATGCTCCTCCATGTTGTACAAGACCACCACTGCTGCAACGAAGTAAACGGTTTCCCCGGTTGGCAATAAATGCAGATTGTTTCGACAGTCCCTGCCTCGGTAACCATACACCCAGTCGAGCTTTAGTTTGCTCTGGGGTGGTGTATTGACTTTGTGAAGATCGTACGACTCCACCAAAGGTGTTGGAACATAGAGAACTACAGGTCGTCCTCGTAGGTACATACGGACTGTGCTTTCCTCCTCGTTGTACTGCATTTCTCTGGTACTGCAAATTCATGGATATTCCTTTTGAATTGTTTTTCGTAATTGATCTTTGAAGTGATGATTTCACAATGAACCTTTGAAGTAAGGATTTATACAAACGTAGGAAGAAAATGTAGATGTAGAAAATAGTTGATTCTGAAGCTTTATTAAGCTACCCTAAGAGATATTTTAATTTTAAGAGAAATTTTGAATGTTACGATACAAGAGTTAATACTTTTAATTAAAATATTTTGGTTGCGAATAAGTATTATAAATAATTGAAACCTTTTTTAATTAACGATAATTATTATTAACGATGGAAATTTTATTCTGGTTACAAATAACCATTACCGATGCCGGAAATTTAATTTTGGTTACCAATAAACAATATAAATGATCGGAAGTATTATTCCGATTATTAATAACCATTATCGATGACTAGAATTTTATTTTAGTTATCGTATAATAATCTATTTTATTTTAGTATATATAACAAATCTTTTTGTAAGTGTTTGAAAAGAGACTTGTATGCTCGCAACTTTAAGTATTAATAAATATTTGTCGAAGCTAATAATAATTATATTACCATTCAAAATTACTCTCTTTAAATATTTATATGATTTATTCATGTATAACAGAATGTCAAACATATTGTACCAAAAGTTGTAAAAAATATGATCGTTAGAAATCACTTAATGCAATTCAAACAAACATTTACTCACATCTCTACAATCTGGTTCTTTCCGTAATATCAAATCCGAAGAAATAATTGATATTACATAAATTAAAGAAGAAAAGAAAAATGTATCATATATTTCTTTTTTCAACACTTTATAATTAATTACAATATTTACTACTGGTAACTATCGTTTATATATTATTTCTTATATCACAATAGTCTTTTCACTACACACAGTCACTTTACTCTCGTTCTACTAACACATAAACAAACATGTTTCAAGTATACTTATCAATCTAAAATCAACCGATCGAGAACGATGTTACACGATTTCTAAAAGAACAAACAAACAATTAAACAAAAGAAGAAACGCCACGTCTTATCGATTGAATATTTCAGTTTTGCAGATGATGATACACCTACCAAGTCTGAACCGCAAACTGATTGAAATTGCAGAACTTTCCTGGGCGTTGCTTACTTGAAACTGTGAAAGAATGACTCGCGGGAGCGTGAGTCCGCTTTTACTGCTCAGGCAGCCGTAGTTTTGCGCGTTACCACATTACGTCACTTTTGTCTTCTTTTTTGCCAATACGTTCGCTCTACTCTCGCGGCTGGATTACGATCAAGGACTGTCTGTTATGGGGGACTCAATTTACGACTCGCTCGAAGAACCCGAAACTGGTCATTCAAGTAAAGCTGCTAGTATTTAAATGCATTTATTCCTTTCAATTTAGACCACTGTGAGATTTTGTGGTAATAATGACCTTGAACGAGAAACGCGTGACTCATTAATCCTTTAGCTACAGCGAGCACCGAGAAAAAAAATATCGTTCGTTATGAAATTTTATATGTTGCAGAAACAACACATTTGTTGGCACAATTCGCCTTGTCTTATAATTACTATGAAACGTTTTGCAGTATTTTTAACTCGCGAGCGAAGCTTAGAAAGTTGATCGTTGAAAAATATAAAATTTGTCGATATGCATCGTGTTTAATAATGTTCGATACGTTAGCTCAAATATATGTACTACTCTGAATATGGAGGACAATTTTCATCCTTTAATTGTGGACCTATGCCAATAAAACGAAAAAAGAGAAAAATATATGTAAAATACTTCTTTTTTTTTTGTGAACTACTAATACATTGAAATTTCTTCAGTTGAAATAATCAAATAATAACTATCTAATATTATTTTTTGTACAAATTGAAATAATAAAATAATAATTATCTAATATTTTATATAACTTACAGAAATCAAAGTATTTTGTTTGGTGAACTGTTGAAATAAAGTAAAAGTGTGTCGAATAACATAGTATTCTTCTTTTTTTTTTTTAATGTAAGAAACTTGTTTTTTCAAGAGTACTAACATTCACAAATATATCAAGCATATACATTTTTTTCGTAATATGGAGAAATCTTCCCGAACGGTTGGCAAAGTGTTAAGATTGTTAATTTAGTAAGAAATGTACAATACCAATTAAAATTTATATTTTGTACGCCGTGGTATTTCAATGAAATATAGAACATCTTATTGCACGTAACAAGCGTATAAATTAGAAAACTTGGAAATGAATGTTTTACAGATATGCATTCAATAGTGATTATAAGGAATTTAAAAATTTTATCTAAAGAAATGTGTACTCAATTGCACCATTTTGCTATGTAAAAACTGAATGTAGAATATATTGTAACAGTAAAAGAATTTCTATTAACTTGTCGCTTATGATAAATATTTCATACAAACTATGTATTGTTTATTATTGCAGTGTACTTAATGCATTCACTGCTATTGCATAGTGATGACTGAAAGTAAATGTGTTTTTGTTTTGTACTAACCGAGTGAAGAGTTGTGGTAACTATTTTCTTCCATTTTTATGTTAAAATTTCTTAACTTTTCTTTTAACTGCAAACCCACCTAAATATCGCAATAATTCCTTCTTGCTCAAAGAGAAAGGTGTGATGGAAGCAATTACATATTTTTGGTAATGCATTTCTGCAATTACAATTATTTAAATTACGGGTCTGTCTTAACCACTGTACATCATTAAAACTTCTATAACTTTTTAATTTTTGATGAATTTCACTTTAACATTTCTGGAAATTGCAAACATTAAAAGAATATGAAAAATAATTTCCTCACCTAAATATCTAAATAATTCCTTCTTGCTCAGATAGAGAGGTGTGATGGAAGCAATTACGTATTTTTGGTAATGCATTTCTGCAATTACAATTATTTAAATTACGAGTCAGTCTTAACCACTATACATCATTAAAACTTCTATAACTTTTTAATTATTGGTGAATTTCACTTTAACATTTCCAGAAATTGCAAACATTAAAAGAATATGAAAAAGAATTTCGGTTTTCGCAATCCGTCACAGTGGTTTCCCCCCTAAATACCAAATCGAATAGAGAGATGGAAAATGAACTCGGTAAAGCGTGATGGAGAACTTTCTTTCTCGGTGAGCTCTTTTGTCAAAGGTTTAAGGTTTGCTGGAAACGGCGTATATATACCAGGAAACGAAGCGTTCATGGTTGTATAACGACAGGAATTGCGATTCATTTTCTTCGGGAATGTAATGGTACGGCCTGTTACGCGTCGAACAGCCCGTTATCCACGTGACTTTCGTACCTGTTGCCTTGGAGTCGTGCTTCGAACAAAATGTTCACCACGCTATCGTGTTCGTATCTATCTGGGGTGGCAATGTTTTACATTTTTTTTATTTTTGTTTTATATATATAATGCAGACGGTCCCTATATGTTAAGTGGCGACTATAGTGTAATGCGTAGATTCGCGTGACTCAGTGGAGTTGCATGCCGAATATCTCGCCTGCGATCATGTCTTCGTTTAACGTGGAATTTATGATTACATTCTCCGATTCGACCTTTAATCCGAGAATGTGGCAAAAGAAGAAAATATCCTGACCTTCTGCATATTTTCTTCAAATGCTTATTTTAAACGACTGAAGTGTGAAAATCTATCAGAAAATATCTTTTCGAAAAGCTATTCGCCTCTGCATTATTAATATTCGAACTATTTCCAAAGAAATTTGCATAGCTTAAATGATTGCACATTTAAATAAAAATAACGAAGTATTAAAATTTAACGATTAATTGAATATTAAACTATTGATTACCTGATTAAATATTGCACTGAATTGTGTGCAGCTATTATTACAAAAGTATTTTTAATCAGTTTCTTAAGAGTGTTTTAAAGGCTTAATAATTACTGTTATTTTGTAGATAATTAGTTATTATAATTGCAACATTAAGCACAAGTGTTAGTAATGCGTAACACGTTTTACATTAAACACAACAAATTATGCAAAACATATTTCCTCTTTTAATAATAGTTTAAGTTACTTTAAAATTTCGAAAAAGCGTTAAGAATCTTAGGAGATTTAAAGTATCATAAATAAACAGAAAATGAAACGCCGTAAAAGAAAGTATTTTTATCCAGTACTGTTTTCGTATCCTTTAATAAGTATTAGAATTAATTTTCATTCGTGGCTTGTTAAAAAAAATTCTTCGCACTTTCTCCGTAAATAATTACGCATTTTTCTCGCGCAAAGCAAATTATATGTTATTAATTAAAAGCAAGCCTAAATATTTCGTTTTACACAGTTTAGATTAGAAAGTAGATCTTCTACATTTAGTAAATAAAGAAAAGTTATTAAATATCCTAAATTCATTATTTTTATGATTAGACACAGCCACATGTATTAGGTTTTATTTGATTAACACTAGATTTACGAAATTCGTCAATTTGACGGATTGCATATTTTATAAGCAAAATTACAAAAATTGTTGTTATTATTCTCCAGGAATTTTCAGTCTTTTATTAATAAAACGATACGAAAATATATCCAAATGTATAAATGAATTTAAGTTATTTCTAAATTAAATAAATCAGTTTTTTAAAGAAGAAATCGGATTTTCGTTCACTCCTCAATTTAACGGCTGTTAGTAGAAATATTTATACGAGAAAAGTCTGCAAACCTAGCGTTAATCAAGTTTTATTTAACGTATCATCGTTATTATAAATAAAACTTGCACGTAGATTAAAGGATAAAAATACGATTAAGAAAATTAGCGTTCATTGTTTACGTTCATTATAATATTAGTTGACATTTCAATCTTAAATAACAATATTCGAAGGTTTTATAAAGTAAAAAAGTAGTAAATATAATTTACCTTTCTGTTATCAAAAGGTAGTAGTACTTCTCGGCTATAAATTGAGTATAATTTCAACAAATCCACAGAATTTTATTACGAGAGACTCTTTCAAGGATATCAATAATGCATAACAAAATTATAATAGAGGAAGCATGCTGCAGTATACAATCGACAGTTTGTTAAAATCGTATCTGTTTACACGTTTGTAATGCACGAAACGATTTTAGGAAAAAGTTTTTAAAACGTTATTCGAAAGTTAAGTGGGTTATCGAGGGCTGATTAAGGAGAGACAGAAAGGCGAGCCGTGTTCCAAACAAGGTTTTCCTTTCACAAGCGAAAAAGAAAGCTGTACGCCTGTTAATATGCTTCAAATAAACGTTTGCCATTTAAAATTAAAATAGATCTTTCACGGTTCTCGCGCGAATGTATTATGCATGCATGCCTTTCTTGATTCCACTTTGCGGTGATGGGTTCACCATCACCACCTATCCACATGCGAGGTCGAATACCGAAGGTAACTAGTAATTAATAGCGTGCTACCTGATGATAATACATATCGTGCGGTTTCAAACTCGCAGCAAAACACGGTCATTTTTCGTTCAATACGTCTCCATTTTTCTTCGATCGATCCTTTGACGAAAACTCGCGATCGTACTCGTTTAATAGATAAAACTATAAATACTTAAAATATACGTAAACGTTCGCATTAAATTTTGCTAAAGAAAAAAAAAAGTCTAATGTCAAATTTTTATATTGTAATGTAAAATAAAAATTTTGCAACGATAGATTAAGTTGGATTTAGAAATTGTGTAACGATTGGTCGATATTTCTAAATAATTGAAATTGAAATCATTGTATTTGCAATATGTGAATGTAACATTTTATAATACTATGCTAATATTTAATATTCAATATGTAGTATTCATTCTACCATTCGGAATTGTGCTTGCAGATATTTCAAAGAGTATACTGCAATTCCCTAAAGAAAGAGAAATGCTACAAGTTTTGTCTTTACAGAAACGAGGTCAGAAGTTCATGTTAGCTTAATGTTAATATCATGATACGTAGGAAAGTGTTGTTATAATTTCCATAGAATATAACTGTTAATTATTGATAGTGTATATTTGCACTTTATTTATAATAATAATAATTTCACCATACTTGTACTTTATAGATACAGTTAAAGAAACATACACAAAGCTTCAATATGTTAATTTCTGGGATTAATTAATATTTAAGGAATCTAATATTTGTTGTAATTATCTGTTCACATTATAATTTATTCATTTTGTATATTAACAGAATATATAGATGGAATATTCAAATAACAATGGAAAATCTACTCTACAATGTTACTTTGATTTTTCTTTTCGTTAAATTCTTAAAATTTATGTTTGCATTTTCGCAAAAATTTTTCCAAAAAATGCCTCAATAATAAAAAAAGTAGGACAACTTCGATTTTTTTTTAAATGATGCTATATATTTTTGGCTCCATAGTATTGTAGCTGATGTGAAGACGAATTCAACAACGTAATTACATTATGAGCTTCACATGATCTTGGTATTTAGAAATGTTGCATAAATCAAGGGAAACATTATTGTGAATTTTAACTTTTGATTTCTAATTTCAAAAGTTATGCTGATATTTTTTATAAGTATTTGGTTTATGATAACATTTATGTTTAATAAATACATTTTAGAAAACAGTCATAGTGTGCAGTGTAGCTTAAACATTGTGTTTATTGTTTAGTGTGTAATGCAGTTTTAGATAAACGTTGTATTTATACGTAAACAACTGGTCTCGAAAAATGTTTTCCAGTGATGAAAAGGTAGATATGCTGTTGATATTTGTTTCCTTTTTATACTAAACAATTTATTTTCTTTATTATAGTATATTCGAATTCTTGAAATTTTTCACTGTCTTAATAATGCTTCCTTTGATTTATTCGACATTTTTAAATTGAAAGTCATGTGCAGATCATAGTGTAGTACATAATTGAATTCATTTTGAAATTAACTGCAACACTATGGAGTTCAGAATATATAGTACCTTTCAAAGAACCAAGGTTGTCCTAATTTTTTAAGAAAAAAAAAAAAACATTGTTTAGAAATTTTTTTATTGCTACTTAATATTGAATTTAAACTAAATAACTTGCTTGAAATATTATCAGATGTGCCCAAAAAATCGTGGCGATAGTTATGTATGAAGTAAAACCTGTATATAAAAGTAAAACGGAAAATGTTTGCATAATAAGCTTAGTTTTCGAAAAAATTGAACTTTAAAATTCGTTGAACACGCGTGCATCTTATTATTTCTCAGTTTTATATTTATATCTACTGATAAGTGATGCCAATGGCACATTAAATACTGATGATACATTTTTTCTATCATGAGATGTACAAATTCATATTCCTTGAATCAGAAAATTGTTTACTAATACCATAGTGTTCTCACACTTTGTTTATTTGAAAACTTGTACAATTCCTTGCTTTAGCTGCAGAAAATTGACGTTATCTCATGCGTAAACTTTTCTTTGCGAATATTCAAAATAAAAGCATAAATAGAATCAACAGTTTGTAGCAAAATCCACCCAGTGAAGAAATAGTCAATGGTACGTGTACTCAAAGAATAATTAAATAAAATTCTCACGAAAATTAAGTTTTCTACGAAAGAAACTTATTTGATATATTTCCAGTTTAGTTTTAAATATAGAATCGCCCATTTGCCCAGTTGTACCATCTGTCATCCCACTATGTATAATTACTAGCAACACTAACACAGCGAAATATTGAAAGAGGATTCGCGCTCAAACGAAAAATCATCGTGCTTTTCATCTTTTACCTGAAAGTGATTAAACCCAGTCGAAAAACTTGTTTAATACTGTTGCAAAGGGGATGCTCGTTCATTTAAAAGGGTGAACAGTAAAACTCGAAGAATTCGAAAAGATGTGTTTATTTACCCGTGTTTCACGTTGTTCAGCGCCGGAGGCTTGAAGAGGTTGAACAGAGACTTGGTGGAGGCTGACAATCTATAATGAACGAAAATGCAAACGAAAACCATGCGGTGCAAAACGAAAAGAGAATAAATATAAAAGAAACAAAAAGTAGTAGTAACAACAATATCGTGACGGAACAAACGTGCTTTCCTTCTTTTTCTTTCTATGCTCGACTTGCAACGTTCTCCCCCACGATGAGGGGAATTATGTATTATACTTCCGGTCGCGTTCCCTCGATTCAGTTACCGCTAAAGCGAAGATCCACTGAATAGGAAGCAAACGCGGGAAACTGTTACTCGCTTTTGACGATTAATGAGCTGTGAAGTGAATTCACGTTGCGAGACATAATCGATAGTTCGTTGCTCTGTTGATTGTGAGCTTTCTGTACATCGATAGGTGACGTTCATTTTCGGACTTACTTGAATTTATAAAGTTACGAGTAGTTATACCGATTCGTTTTAACACGGTTCGAGAATTAGTGACACCTCGAAAAAGTCGATTTTTAGGAAATTTATATATTTGAGAATGTACTGTTAAATTTTGAAAGAGAATTTTAAATATTGCAACTTATGCAGTCCTCTTTGTACCAAACGAAAAATCAAATTTGCAGAATGTATATAATTAGCATAAATCTAAAATACGTATGTTTTAAATTTTCATTGCAAGCTCGGATAAAATGTTTGTAAACAGTGACTTCTACAATTTTCTACTCGATTCCCACAAGTTGCAAGTTTTTCAAAGGTTTTTATACATCTCATCTAGTAAACTAATCCTTCAAACTTAAAAAAAAAAAAAATTCAAATCGTTTGGTTCAATTTCAAAAAAGTTATACTGTTCTAAAAAGTGCCCGAATATTAATTAGAGTACCTGTATGTAGATTCGTATTCAGAATCGATATATTTTTCGATTCGAGCAAGCATTTGCATACGGAATTTTATACTAATAAAATTTGAAATTATGTATGAGAATAAGTTTGAACATAACCATTCGTTGCAGTTTTATTTTATACATTGTATCCAAATATAAGGTCTATATCTATGAATAAGAACGATAGATCTATAAATTAAAATGAAACGAAAACGAAAAAGAAGTATGTTCCCCTAGATACCATGTAACTTTCTCTTGAAATAGTTTTTAGGAGACACCCTGTATATTTCGTGGAACATTTATGATCAATCAAAGTCAATGAGTATTATAGAGCTTATTTTTTAATTGGATTGTTTTACTATTGCATATACGTAACATTCGGAATAAACTAGATTAAAATAACAGCCACTTGTCTCTTTACTAATTGTACGACCTTCTTACATTTACATCATTCTTCGATCCGTTTTATTATTTGCTATGATAATTGCTCAGCAGTAACGATGAAATTATTTGTAGAAAACATCGAAACTCGGTAATCTGATTAAAGTAAGTTCATCTTCATTCACTTTGAAGAAAAAGCACGTTCGATCGTCACGTAACATATTAGAACACACTCAAAGAAGCGAAAAAGTGCACTGAGAAGGTTCGACTCGAGTTGGTGCTTAAATAAGAGGAAAATCACGAAAGCAGGCAAACACGCATTCACTCGTTAATAATATCTATTCTCGGCTTACCTGCTACTGACAAGCTGCGAATTGCTTCCCTGATTTTGTGGGGAATGTGTAAAGTCCCCCGTCGACGACCACCGTTTCGCCCTTCTTAAGCTGCTTTGGGGTGGCCCGTTTGATCTTGTTGTCGGTGATCTATCGGATAACACGATTACTCTGTGACGAGAAAACTCGTTACCCACGTAGTGGGTCTATCAGTTCGTCGCCCAGGATTCAATTTATCAAGTTAAATGAAATTCTTCCCTCCCTTTTTCTTCCCTTCTCTTTGTGACAACTTCATTTTCCCAAACCTTCTCACCGGGCGAAATTGACATTTTAATAAGAATTGGTTTTTTAAATATCGTAGATGTCGATTGATTTGTTACTTACTCTTTAGATTCTGAATTAGTTAATGTTAGTATGATATTTTATTATTTCGTTTGAAATTACGTGCATTTTTACGAGTTTTTGTTAGTTTATTCATATTTATAACTATTTTATATGTAAAACGCATAACGTTTGTTAATAGTATGAATTTATTTATTAAGATATGTTATTGTAAAACAGTATATGTAAGGTTAAATCTAGATAAAATAGTGCATGCAATATTAAAAGCTATATAGGAAAGATTTGAGCGAAACAATTTCTGTTGTATTGCTTCTTTGACGTAATATTTTAATAAAAACGACATGTTTAGTGTGTGCTTGTGGAATATTCGTATTACATTGTATATTTTTATTGTTTATATAATATATGAAGTTTTACTTTATCTCCTTTCTTTAATTATGTATACTTTTTTGTATTTATTCAACATTCCTAAATGTTTATAGATCTTCAAGCTATAAAGTGCAAATTTACAATTCTGTAAAATAATTGTAGTATGTTATTTCAAAATCTATCTTACAGCTGAATAAATATATCGATTTTTATTTAAGTAAAAAGAAATTATTATAGAGATAAGTGACTTCTAATTACTTAAATAATGAAATAACTCGTGCATTTTTATTGCGTAAAGGAAATAATTTATTTTCATAAAATAAAATTCATAGACAATTTGAACAATATAAATACAGATTAAATGTACAGTAAATGAACAAAAGAATGAAAACAGATAACTTGAAAGAAAGTTAATTTAATCTTTCTTATTTTCTTTGTCTTTTTATCGTTTATGCTTCATTAAATCAACAAAATGAGAAGATGCAGTATAAAATTTTAATGAGAATTTTACAAAAGTATTATTTCCTTTACATTGCAAGTAAATACCAAAGAAAATGATTTCTTAGTTACATATATTATACAGACAAAAGGATATGGAAGCTGGACTATTTCCAATGTATGCAATTAAATCACACTTATCACATAAACATGAATATAAGCAGCAATTATTAGTCTTATAATTAAGTTAGTTAAATAGTACTCGAGAACATGCATAGTTAAAAAAAATATTCGAATGCAATTATCGAGAAATAAATCTTATTTATAAATATATATTTTCCATTCGCTTCGTTACATAAAAAATTATAGCTTTCTGGTGCATAATAGATTACTGAGTTTCTACATTGACACTTTCTGTGCCATATGTTAATTATCAGTATCGTTGATAATATTCGATCATTTTCAAAAGTGAAATTTTCCTTAAACAAAAAGAAATATTCCTCGATTCTATAGTGAAAGAAATGAATGTACAAAAGATTAAAATATCAAGATATCAATATTATCAGTATTTTTTGATAATTGAATAGTTTCTGGGTGCCACTTTGCCTTTGCTTCAGAGATCTGTTAAAACGTGTTATTTTCCCGTGGCACGGAACGTTAAGAAATGTTACATTCACAAGCAAAAATACGGAATAAACATTAAATTAATTTAGTTTGACGACATATACCTAGTTACTGGCAGTGGTGTTGCTCTGGGGCTTGGTGATGGTACCGGAGAGACACTACTACTACTGGGACTGTCCGAGTGTAACGAACCCGTTGATTGGTAATGAACTGACCTTCTGAAAGTTAAATTAAATTTGCTCGATTCGTTCTAGATCTTAGCAGATTTGTGTCGAACATTTCATATAGCGATACGTAATCGACGGTATAAGCGAGCAGGGATCGATTCTAGGTGAAAAATTGAATCGAAAATGTAGAATAAAATTGTTTCATTTGAAGCTTCATTTTTGAGAACAATCAGTTTGAAGATAAAAATTAGTTTTCTTTTTGAATGAATAGATTTTCATTTGCAGAGTCATGTTAAATGTGTCGTGTATATTGACGACGTAACGAGCATTACATAATTACGACAAAACATTATTATACCATTTAATTAATTAAAATTTCCATAGGTGTTTGGAGAAAAAATAAGAGCACTGTTATCTGCGTGCGAGAACATAGACATCACTTTCACTAATCTATGAATTAAATGAATTTTCAAACATCTTTCTCAAAAATAAAACGCCGAATAAACAAATTTTATTCTTCATTTTCGAATCAGTTCTTTACGTATAACCAACCCCAGCTCGCTTATATATATGTCAGAATTTACTACGATACTCAATATAATACTTTGATCAAATACGAATATTTAAAAAAATAGGATCATTAATTTTTATAAAATCATTTCCATTCAATATTTTCTAAAAAAGTAAACGATATAACAGCTCCTATACGTTTTCCTACTTTAGTAAAATGTAAGTTGATATAGGTAGAATTAAATAAAAACGTTTTCAATTTGCAATAACACACCGTTAACGTTATTATAATATTTTAAGAACCAACATTTTGCACATTTGTTTAAAAGCTAAATGATAATTACAATATATTAACAGTTTTGTGCGTTGGCGTTACAAGAAGGTTAAAATATTAACAATAAGTATGCTATTGTAACTAGTAGTTTAGTGGTTTCTAGTATTTCAGTAGTAACTAGTATTTTAGTTAGATTAATTTACATTTTGAGGTACTCTAATACTTCAATGTATTCTATTCTATTCATTACGTATATCATTTTAGCTTCGTTACGATCTTAACCCGTTAAGTCTTAAATACAGAAATAAGGTAATTTTTATACATATAATTATGTATTGCTTATAAAAGTGTATAAGAAAAAATATAATTATCAAAAACATTTTTTTGATCTTTTGTGTGTATGTAACGAAATGTATTTACGCAACTTTGGGTCTCCAAGAAATTGTCATTAAGTTTCCAAGAAATATAAAAAATGTATTATAACGCTAGATACTATATAGAAACTTACTACACAAAAATGGTACATAAGAATGTTTCCATGATTTAAAAACAAATATATATACATATAGGCTTATCTTAGTGTTATAAATGCTTCAATTTTTTCAAATTTTGTTTGGATCATTGTAGAATCTAGGCGGAAGAAGAAATAGTGACATGTTGCGTTAGCGCAACGTTGAGAACTTAATGAGTTAATCTCCAATGAAGACACTTGAAATACTAATAAAAATGTAAATCATGTAAAATTAAAATGTTTCTCATATATATACTGATAAGTTTAGCAAAACGCAAAGGTATTTCAATTATTTCAGATTACTATACAAAATTCGTGAAATGTGTATTAATAAATGAATTGCTTAAGCAGAAAATATGTTATGCTCGCACATATACGTACATGTACAGTCAACCGCAGAAGTATTCGTCCACCTAACATATTCAACGTATGCATATAGAAAAAATTGAAAGAAAATATAAATATCGTTTCTATATTAAAAATGCAGAAATGAACCTTTATTAATATAAAGCAATATACCACTCGCAAAAATTAATAATTGTACAAAAAAGAGAAGTTTAATGATTTATTATGATATAACAGCGAATGAGACCGCAAAATTAATTAAAAATTATAAATTTAATATTTAATAGGATATTCCTTAGATCTAATGATAGATTCAAGCTTTTAGATCTTGATTGAACTAGCTTTTCCGCCAAATCTGGAAATATTCCTTTATATTTTTCTTTGACTTGCTCCTTTAGTTCTACGTAAGCTTTAGAAAGTGTTACGTTCCGAACAAAATTTTATTTTTTTTTATTGTTTTTCTTCGTCGACTGAAACCAATTCGATAATGCATATCGCATTGCGGGAACTCCCTAATCGAAACGGCGACAGTCTTTGACGGCATATCATATAGCTTTCTTCGACGAAATCGTGGCTCAGTTGTTTGTGTTATACACTCCGTTCTTAACCCCTTACCCTATAACAACGAGTTAGACTCGTGACACAGATTCTAGCTGAGGTTCGACAAAAATAGTTATATTAGTAACAAATATTAATTTGAATTCCAACTTTCCTCTTAATTGATAAAGCTAAGGATTGTCAATTATAATTAATCTATAACACATTAACGTTTCATATGCAAAATGGTATTAAAACAATAAGCAACTGATGCTTAAATGTATAGTTAGGAAAAGAAATCATAGGTTAAGGGGTTAAGAATCAATGTGGTCCTACGTACGAAATGTTTAGACGCGCCGTAAATTATGTTACTCCGATATACCAGTAGAATCCATTTTTGTATACCGAAGGCGTATAAATTCTTTTGAGATTCGTATTTATAGATATATTTAGGTATTAAATCTTTTTGTCAAAAGCGTACTGAAATCATAACAATACATCGCTACTTCAGAATATGCATGGAAAGAGAGAAAAGTAAATTTCTTGAAATTTTTCATAGTTAATTGAGCACCACGCCAATGTTTTGCATTGTGGGAAGTCCCTTGGTATGCGTACTCTTATTTATCCTACTTGACTCCGAAAGACGACACCTCCGAAGAGGTTCAACCGAAATCTTTTATCTTAATGTAAATTAAACATCCGGTCCAGCAAAGTAACACGCAAGTTCTCATGAATGGAATTTATAATCAATTCAAATAATAGTATTTATTCTTCTCCTTTCCCGTGCATAGTAATTACTATCAGAAACTATATTTACATCGTCGGCCACCCATATACATAAATTGTACCACGAAACCACAAATTAATAGTAAGCGTAAATTGTAATGTGCGGGAAATTCTCAATTTTCTATTATATTCTGACCGTGAAATCATGTCATACAAATTGCCATAGTAAGTCCGATAATTAATAGTTAGTATCAATAATTGTAATAAAAGCATTCTTCGTATTTTTTTTTTTTTTTTAATTTCTGCTCACAAATGTTTAGTTGCATTTGTGTCTGATAATTTGGGTAGTGTTTGCAGATAATGTTTTATTATACCATTAAATTTCTCTTTTCTGTACAATAGTTATTAATTTTTGTGAATGTTATATTATTTTATATTTATAAACGTTTATTTTCTACAACTTTAATTTTAAAAATTATATTTGTATGTTCTTTTAATTTCCTTTATATACAAGTCAAACATGTTCGGTGGATATACTTTTATAGCTGACTGTAGTTCGTTTTAATAAATGATCGAATGTTAACTTGTTATTAATTTTGTTCTATTTAGCCCGTATTTTTGTTTAGAAAAATACATTGAACATAAAGAATATCGTGGGATATAAAGGAACACTAAATTTATTTAATATAAATAGCTAGCATAAAACTAACTCCCATTTTGTGTTCAATACACTTATCTCTCGATTTACACGATACTTTTTTTATATTGATTTCATTTATACACGGTTTTCAAGATAACAGATTTTCAAAAATAAAAATAGTTCAAAATAAAAAATTATTCTGTGCACATATTTGTACAGTCATTTTTTAGAATTGTTCGTTTATTAACACTGGAATTAAACCTAATAGAGGGAATTTCCCTTTTTTCTTGTACACAATATTGGGGAAACTGAATTGTGAAGAAACTGTGATTGAAAAACCACGCAAGTTATCCTTAAAAGAAAAAGCTTTATTGTCACAAACAAAGGAAAAAACTGACTAGACTAATTAGTTTATTTAATATTTAACTTATTTTATTCTTACTTTACGTTGAAATAATTGAATTTAACTAAATAACCGACTACATTGTGCTCATTTTATTTCTTTTCGATTTACATGGTTTTTCATATAAAAAAGATTTCGATTTACACGGTATTCTGAGGAACCGATATTTTGTGTAAATCGAGAGATAAGTGTACATAGTAATTTCATTTTTGATTTCTTTCTAACAACTATTTTTTAAATAATTTGTATCCAAATTTGTTGTACTCTTATGGGTCTACTTGTAGAGATAAAAATACAAAATAAGGATATATTTCTAACAGTAAGTACAAATAATACCTTTGAGGAAGTTGAGAGGAATGCGTGTAACTGACAGGTCTTCGTTGAGCAGAGATCGAATCTCGGACATCCTGGGAAGATCCCGAAGAGGAGGAATTCCTAAGACAAGAACCGCCAGTTTGGCGCAAACGTATGTCTTTCTGGGTTACAGAACTTTGATTATCTGGTAACACACAATTTTAATTTTATAAGATTATTAAATTATTTCTAAACCCAAACATTATTTCTACTTGTTGTATTAATGTTTTCTTAAATTTAATATTTATTTTGTATTAATGTTTATTTAATATCAATTATATCATCAACTTATTCTTCAAATGACGTCATTCTATAGATACAGAATTATACTATGAGCGTGGACAAACTTGATGATACATGTTTAATTTTATTACGTAGAAACTTTGAAGCTTCGTGCAATTTAAATGTACTTAAGAATTAAATAATTAGTTAATCGAAAGAACTGAAATAATATACAGGGTGGGGCGATAACTATTAGCACCTCAGATATCTTCGAAACTATAAGTTTCATAGAAATATTTGCCGATATAAAATTGCATAGTACGAAGGGGCCCATCCGGTGGCGATAATAGTTTTTTTGCAGGTGGAGGTACTTCGGACATTTGAAGGTCACCTCCATTTTTTTAAATAGATCGGTATATTTTTGCTTCCGTATCACGCATTTTTCGCAAAATTTTTTCGAAGTGTTTACCTACTCTTCTTGCAATGTCGATTTCATTTGTTGTTTATTAGAAACAAAGCGTAGTTTAGTTATTTTTTTAGTTTATGCCACACATGTTTTGTAACATTGATATCTAGTGATTGTAGCGGCATTTGTATCGCTTTTAGACAATAAAGAGGAACCAACTCTTTGCTACGAAATATTTGGAATATTTCTACACATGTTGCACGGGGGTTCACGATGAAACACCTTTTTAATTCATCATCGTTACACACTGTAGGATGATCTTTAGGCGGTTCATTTTCAAGGCATTCATTGCTGTCCCTCAATCGACCAAAACCAAACTCTCCCTACCTTATCACTCACAATATCTTCCTTAACACGAACGCTATGGGGGTCATCAGTGACAGGCGCTGAGTTTGTTCGTAGCGCCATAAGAGTCACTGGTGATCCGCGAAGCCATGATTACTAGAAACCCATAATCGGATTAAATTTCAGTATTAAAAAATTTTTCAGTATTATCATCGTTACTACAACGGTGTGAAGAAAGTAATGCAACGATAGAACACATAAAAATAGTTTTATTTATATATATATAACATGTATGCTTAAATATTATGGGCTTATATTGCGACGTGTCGTAAATTCATGTTGGTGCTATGGGCAAACCACGTAAAATTAGAGTCGCGTTCAACGTATTAAATGCATTGCAGATACGAGGAGCTGCATCTACGGTTTTGAGATTGCTTTTGAACTCGTAAAGCAGAGTTGAACGCATTACAATAGATCTATAAAACATACTTAAGTTAAAAAAAAAAAAAATGGTGTAACTTAGCAACCCTATATACCATTGAAAAGAGTAAAAAATTAACTTTCACATGATATACATACATGTCTCTATAAAAAATGTTCGATATAAATGGAAAAAATGTATCTGTAAAGAACACAAACAGGAAACGTAAATTACTTTTTACAGTACCTAATAATTTTCTAACAAAAAAGAAAAATTCAGCAATGAAGTAACGATTGAAAATGCGTTTAAGAAATTTGTTACCACTACTCAGATTTGTACAACAATAGGCTAAATGTACTTGCGATTCGTTGGCGGAAATGTGTTGAATCTACTAGAAATTATTTTGTCCAATAAAATTTTGTATTGACTACGTTATTATGATTTAAAGTCTTATTTATGAATCAAGCATTTCATATATAAAGTTATGTAATATATACATAGCTTTTCGAATTATTAGATGTATAAATAAATTCGTGGCCCTCGCAATTAATCAATTGTAACTTCATTTTGAATTCAAATCTGCTTCCCGCCGTGTTCTTATCTCTTTTTTCAACCCTAAAAATGAGGAAGCACGAAACAAATGATTGTCTCTGTTTATATACTCGCACAAAACACTATTTTAATCGATATTAAGAACAACCAATGCGTTTGAGCGATGAAATCGAGCGAAAGAGGTCGTTTGCCGGCAATGGAACTATGCAGGTGATCCTAATATACTATAGTATTCCCTTAGATGGGAGCTTCTCCCTTACGCGGCACATTCCTCGTTCTTAATCCTTTCTGATTTCCATTTGTTCCGGTCACTGGTATATTATTTAACCGGTACTCATTCCAAACAGGTGAAACGGTTGAAGAAACCATTATTGAGTTTTTTGATTCAAAACCATCATTTTTCTTCTTTTTTTTAGATAAGGAATTCGAAAATTGTTGGATATATTGGATAAATATGTAGAAACTGATAGCTATTACTTCCCAGAATAAAATGAATTTTGGCTTTTCATCAATAAACGTAAAATTCACGAATTAATTTCTACACCTAATATTTAATTTCTGTTCAACAGTAGAAGAATGTTGAAGCTCAATCACATTTTTTAAACAATCACATTCATGTTCTGATTATTTAGCACGTTATTGCGATAAAAATAGAATTTTTGGGAGAAACATTTTACTTTTCAAAACGACAAATCGTTCAGAAATGGATAGTAATACGAATATAAATGTTGAAATGTTTGTAAGAAAATTCAAAGGAACATTTTCCTAATGTCAAGGTGTCAAAAATTGGCAAAACTGCAACAGTACTTAATCTGTATGAAAAAATAGCTCAGAGTTCATGTCCAAGTGCACCAATTGTTCGATACAACGCGAAGAGAACCGAACGTGACCCAAAGCCGTCGCGTGCTAACAGGTACGCCTAGTGAAGTTTGTTTCAAATGGGCTCAACCTCGCGAGGCTTCCCCGTATCTGTAATTCGCGACATGCCTAGCCGGCTTTCGTAACGATTGCCTCGAAAATTCGTCATTCCGTGACGCAACACTATCCACTGTGTCCTGAAAATTGATATCGTCCCTGTCTGTTCTGCGATTTATTTCAACAAACTAATTGCTACTCTCAACACCGCTGAACATCGATTTGTAATTTTAACTTGAATTTTTCAATCGATATTTCCAGTGGAAGCTCGTCTGGCTGATTATTCTCTTCGCACAAATGGTAACTGATCATTTAAGGAAGCAAAAATTTAAAGTTATCAATTGCTAGGATTGAAATTTAATTAGTTCAGGTTGAACTTCTTTGTTCTACTTTCTATAATGATGTAAGATTTATGTTTGTAATATTTCGAATGTCAGAAACTTTGTCAAATATAATGCGAATGTTATGGAAAAATGAATGAAAGTTTGTGTAATTGATATTTGCAAATTTCGCATTATAAACTTCAATTCTAATTTATGGAAACTATTTAATTTGTACCGCAACGTACGAATCGTGTAAGTTTTAATGCGTTTGTTAAATAGAATAGTTTCTTATAAAATCTCAATTTAAACAGGTATATAAGTAGATTAGTGTCGCATGTATGAAGTATTATTAAGTTATTCTATCTAATTTAATTGAAGGTACAAAGGTCAGACCGTGTGCACTAAAAGCATGTCTTCGCATAAAAAATTAAATTATGTTGATCAAACTGACATTGTTCTAAGTAAAAAATAATAATGAACTGGATATGCGTTACATGTATATTAGGAAAATACTACTTTATTTTTGAATTCTTTCTTTTTTTTTACGATGTATCTATGTTCATATGTATAAATAGGTTCTTTTATACAGTTATTCAGTAAAAAATATTTAAATCCTCAGAAACTACGAAATAGAAATAAAAATCGTACAATTATTGAAAGCATTCCTCTAGCATAAACTCGACTTAAAAAAAAATCCACGAAAAATATCTAACGGTGTTAAATCGCATGATCTTCTGAAGAAATGAAAGCTGCATTTCTCTTTGAAAAGCCATGATGTCTCTAAATATTATACGGTACTGACATCTAGGCGTCACATTTGGATGACCCTTTATTATATAGCGTTCAGACGATCAATATCTGTATGTTGTCAATATTTCAAGGTTCTCAACATTATCGCAAGGATCCTCGGACGATCAATATACAGGGTATTTCATAATATGTGGGATTTACTTCAGGAGTGGACGGGTGACACAAAAACAATTAAAAAGGTTCATATAAATATGTATCCCATTTAATCTTGATTCAAAGTTATATCTTCATAAAAAGTGCTTGAAATGAACATCCTCGATTTGTATTTATAAACAATGCTCTGTAACTTATGAATATTTCTTTCGTATCCTTGATTTTGCATGTTCTGTCGATTAAATTTACTCATTTCAGTTTATAGTTCAGTTTCAGTGCTCAGTTCTCTTACTAGAAGTACTTAATAATTTTCAATTTGCTATGTGTTTGAAGTTAAAAGTGCATAAGTAAGTCAATAACGATGAATAACATAAATAATAATTATTAATAACAAGAAATGGCAAGTATGCATCTAATATATGGTAATATATAGAAGATAATAGATAAGATATCTATTTTCCCCGACATTTGGAAGCATTAATACAATCAAAAGGCAGCCATACCAACTACTAATTTTATTATATATTTCATTTACTATGTATTTGATTAAATATCCACTTATTTTTGTCTATTAAGAAATAGCTGTCACTTTGATTAGTTAGTTTAATCCAAGTTTAAAAAAATTATTCTATTGTAAAGAGGGTTTGAATACGTGGCACTTATCGTAAAACACGCTGTATATCGATCGTTTTTTCGTACGATAATGTTGAGAACCCTGAAATATTGACAATGCATATTGATCGTCTGAACGCTTCTTTAGAAATAAAATAGGATGGTAAACATTGACTAGCTATTTGTATTTCTAAACGGCAATCGTATCTGCATAAACAAACTTAAAGAAAGTCAATTTGTATATGTAATTGATAAGGTAAAAACTATAACTTTTTTGTTAATTTTTCCACTAAAATTTATCGTTTTTCACATATACATAAGTTATGTACCCAAACACAGCATACGATTAAACCAAAATTTTTATATTTTAAAAAACAAAAGAAACAATTATTTTTCAAGTTTACAAATTGTATTGTACTACACGTTGTTAGACACATTCTAACTTAACAAGTAAGAGCTGTAGAAGTTGATGTATTTTAACTACGGCAAGTAACACGAACATATGCAGAAGTTGAAAGCTAACTTATCCTACATTTTCAACAATAGAAAAAAATGATTAAAACAAAGGATTAACTAGGAAAACAAAGATACAAGAGGAACAACGTGTGTACTCACTTCTAAGCGGCACGTGTCCATTCCTTAATGGCGAGGATACCATTCTCTCGTTCCTTCTCTCGTTTTTCTCATCTTCTCTCTTCTCGCGCCCTTCCAGTTGGGCAATTCGCCTTAGAGCGTCCGCGAGTGTAGCGCGAAGACATACTATCTCGTCCCTTTGAGCCAAGGATTGCCTCTCCAGGTCTGCGACGCGACCCAATAGGGATCCGGTCTCGCATTCCAGCATCTCGTCTGGAAAAGGAAATTTTCGTTCACTGGACGAAACTTAATACGACCCTACAATCGTTCAAATCTGGAAACAATGGAATTCTCTCTCATTGTGAATATTCAACGGATATTCTATTAGCTTAGGAGCACAATCGTAGAACAGCGTACCTGCGATATTTACAAAAAGAAAAGAAAAGACGGACGCGAAGTGTGAGAAAGAAGTTCCTTTTCAATAGGTACGCATTTCATTTAGCTCTTTCAGGATAGTTTTTATAACTCAGAAATGAATATCCTTTTAATATGAGTGCAATATTTTTTAGAAGGTTCAAAGCAGTCTTTTTGTGTTCGTAATCGAGAGAAGCGGGAATGATCTTTAGAAGTAGAGGTGATCGAGGTCAAAATTTACATTTTAAATAATTAGAAATCTATTATAGTCTTTATCGCAAATTTTAGATACACGATGCAAAATTACAGTTGAAGTATACACATTCATGTCCTCGTAATATAGGTACGCAATTAATATATATATAATGAGCAAAATAACTTTCTGAAACACTAAAGTAACTTTTTCTTAGTGCTTGAAAGTTGTGATATAAATATTCCTTGTGCAAGTGTTTCTTTTTCTTTTTTTCTCTTAACTCTGTTGTTACAACAGATTTTAATACACAACGTGCGTAACAAAAGGTTGATATTTAATTCTTAGTCCTGAAATTTGACAAATAGCTTTTAAATATTTAAATACGTTAAGTTTATTTCGGTAATTAAAACGGAAGCGCGCGAAGGATAAAATCAACAATGAAATTAACCGCTTGCGCTGGAACTACGCTGCCACGCACATCGAGATCTCTTTTTTTCGAAAATGGCTAACAATGACGACGTGTTATACACGTCAATTATCTCGGGAATAAAAAAGACGTGTTACCCACGTCGACTGAGCTTATTTTTCGAAATTGTACAGACTGTGCTGCATTTCGCAAAGTCATAGATACGGTGTTTCACATGGATATATGTACAATACATATCTTAAAACCTATGAATAATAAATATACCTGAGTTTAGTAAGTTCAATCCATATTTCAAAATGAAAAGTGACGGAAAAAGAAATTTCAAAGAGGAACCAACAAATCGAAGGCGATAGCGAAAGAAGCGATAACAAAAAAACTAAAAAAAATCTTCAAAAAATGTGCAAAATGTATGCAAAACAAAACAGTAAAATTACCTGAGAATGTAAGTAATCTCTTGTTGCATTACATGTTCCAGATTATTTTGAAATATATTACACTGTACAAACTTATTAATAAATAATATTAGTACAATAAACATATTTATGTGAAATATGTGTATAGAAAATTGTTCGAATGAGACTCCGCTGAATTTTCTCATTTCAAATAATGGCGCACATCAAATTACAGTGTAGCGTTTGGACAAACGCATCTGTGAATTCTTTACCAGCGCAAGTGGTTAAGGTAAAAGGACGGTAACAGAAAAGATGAATTTGCAGGCGTCAACAGTAATGAAAGGCTTATTCTCGAACGGCCTTTTTGAATGTAATATCGATCGTTACTTAACACTCCTAAGCGTCTCGTTAGCGAAAAATTATCCAAAAGCATAATCAGGGACTATTGTAACATCAGCAATCAGGGTTGAAAGTAAGGCTACAATCAAGTAACACTTGTGAGACAGAAAAAGTCGAAGTAGAATATGAAGAAAAGCAGAGGGGAAAAAGTGAACAGAAAGGCACTTACTCCGAATTTGAAAGGAAAAAGTTGTAAAACTAACAAGAGAAAAAACAGGAATGAAGAATGTAACGATGAAGAAGATAAGGAGTATTATCGCTCTGTACGCCTCGATTCATATAGTTCCCGCAAGACAAATGAAAAATGAGTGATGTGCATGGAGTGTAACGATTGGACACGTGAAGAACGCACTAAACATGATTTGTACGTCTGTTATAATTGTGAAACCGAGTAATCTGTAATCAGATGAAAATATTGCAATTAAAAAGAAAATTTGATTTATATTCAGTTTTTTTTTTTTTGTATGAACAGTATTATTTTACTTCTCTTCATTTACTGTTACAATTTAGTTGGATAAATATTTTGGTAAACAAATTTTTGAGAAAGTTGCAATTGAAGAAAACAGTAAGAGTCGCTATTTACAACTTTTTTAACTAAGCCTGTAATGAAAATTTAAAAAGTATAGATTGTAGATTTATGACAATTATATACCTGTTAAAAATTTCATCGAAATCTGTAAATGCAGAAACAAGCAGCGGGCATTGGAAAATGTAAAAATCTTAAGATTTAGCAGAGTTGTAGGCGGGAAAAACTTCAATTTTTCACTATTTTTAACAGTTTTCTAACTGATCGCAACATTTATAGATTTTGATGAAATTTTCAGCATATATACGATTGGTATAGATTTACAAAATCTATTTTTTAAATTTTCATCACTGAGTTTTTACAAAAAGTTGGAAAAACTAACCCTTGTATTTTTCTTCGTAATTTCGACCAGTTGCAATTTTCTCAAAAATTGTTTACACGTCATTTAGTAAACTAATCCTTCTAACTTCTCAAACAAACTCAAGTCGTTTGGTTTAGTTTAAAAAAAAAGTTAATTTATTTTAAAGGATGTTTGAATGTTAATGAGAGTCACTACATACTACAGAATTGTGCAGACAAGAACTGATCATTTTTCATGGAAAATCGAAGAAAAAATACATAATAATAACGATGATAATGTCGGCCACATGTTTTGTATATAACAGTAAAAGTGTTTCATGAATTATGATGTCTTTTGTCATCCACCATATTCACTTGTTTATCCACTTACATATTATAATTAAAAAATAAAACATTTTCAAATCAAGATGCTATATAAAATGCGTTCTCTGGTTTCGTAAAATCCAGAAATCCAACACTTTATAAAAATGGTATTAAAAACACAGTAATCCGATGGTTCAAATAATACACACTTCGATCGATAAAGTTACATTGATGACATGTTAAAAAATTATTTATTACAATAAAAAACAGTTAAATACTTTCTACTTACATGTATAATACAATAATAACACACGACATGAAACTTTTTTATTATATTTCAAAGTTTAAAACTTGAAACTTGAATAAAACGTCACTCTAAAGTGTATTTGTTTGCTAGAATGCCACATAAGTGTGTAACTAGCGTGTTTTTTTACGTGCAGATGAGGAAACAAGAAACTAAACATTCTTCAAAAGGCATTCGACATAGCATATTCTTAGAAAAGATATTTACTGCGTATAGTATGTGTTGATATGTTAGTCTCGAAGGATGCAATAAGCTACAACTACTTTAGAAATTGTGCTTCAAATTGGAGACTTTCTTCAAAGAAAGAAATGAGAGAAACGGTTGCGGAAGGAAGAAAAATGTACAAGGTGACCAGGTTTAATCTCTAAATACAAATTACTTGTCATTATGTGTTGTATAAAAAAATTATTCAGATAGGAAGTGAATGGTTTCGAGAAAGCCATAAGATAATGTAATAATAATAATAATGAGTAACTTGATATATGTACTGAAACTGTCTCACAGAGAGATGAAAGTCGATCTGCTACAAAATTTATATTTGCATTAATATAGAATCTAAATTTAAATTTATATTAATAATTACAAATGCGTGATACACAATTCTATTTAAAGACACAGAAATGATCTTGAAATGTTTAAAGAAATTGCCTACGTCTTAGTTGCTTTATTACAATGCAGGCTCTCTTAAATCTTACATTTATTTTTCCAAGCATTGTCTCGTATCGTTAAAAATAATGGAGATATTTCTGGTGACCATGTTGGCCGGGATATTTTGCATATTACGTAATACGAATTACATTATTTCATCATTTCCTTCATCGTTCGTCATCTATTAAACATAATTTGAGTTTGTGCCTTACGTACGTACACATATACGTATAAATAGTAAAAAGTTCATTAGATTAATAGAATACATACAAGGAACAGTTCGAATTGAAAGTAGCCCTAATGTGTCAAATAAAAATGAAGTTATAAGTTCTCGAAATAAAATACAGTAGAATGTTTTACTTTATAAAATATAGTTTCAATATATTAATACATATCTTCTTCGATATACGATAGAAATAACAAAAAGAAACAGGCAAAACGTTGAACAAACATTTTTATACTTTTTATATTAAGATCCGTTTAAAATTTAGATAACAGCTAAAAGTTACCATTTTCACAGAGAATTCATATCAGTTCACGTTCTAATTATAAGAATTGAACAAAATTACTAAGATTAATCAATCGATATTTACCGCATAAAGATTGCAAATGATATATTAAAACGCTTTTTCAAAAACTGTGAGATAAAATAATTTTCACGTACATTAACTTCTAATTTTCTACACGCGTTTTTACCTTTCATCAAAACGAAATTAACACATTTGATAGATATTTATTTATTTTGATATATATTTATATACACGTAAAAAAAGAAAAATTATAAGAATTCAAGTATTGCGTTATCTTTCGATATTTAAAACCAAGAATTTCTTTCAATCAAGCGTATTATGTTTTCTATTTCTTTGAAATATTTATTGAAGAAGAATTCGAGGAAGAAAAAACATCCTAAGTGCTAATAATACTCACGCCATGCCTGCTCCGCTTCATCGATGGTGTCCATCGTGTCCGGCGTGGACATTGCGATTAACCCCTCGTGATGACCCCGACGTATTAATACATTATTCAATTGAACTGATTAACAAGCGCAAACAGAGCCAATGTACTGTCTCGCACCATGTCTCCTCGACCGAGTGACTTTTCTCTCGGAACACGAGATAAGCACATGAGTGCTACAGAATAACTAATTACCACATTCGATCATTTGTTTCTTTTTTTGTTTTGTTTTTTTTTTTTAATTTGCGAGTGATTGACGTGCAATTTTAATAATCGGCTGGATAATTGATTTTCTTCATTCTGAAGATTCTTCGGGAAATATAGTTTTCTTCTTGGGAGGAGGAATTACATGTTTTCATAGTATTTCTTTGGTTCCACAATAACGACACCTTTACCCATTGTTTATTTCCTAATTGAAAAAGTAAAAATTCGTTTCAATATATTATACGATTCGTTGCGAACTGATAGCTAAAGACGATTTATTATTTATCTTCGTAATATATTGCACGACGCACTGTATATGTACATATATGCGCACATGTATTTATATGCAGTTGCCAAAGAGAAGAATAAAATATTAGTATTGGGCGTATAGAAATGAAAGCAAGTAGGAAGATATATTTTGAGAGTTGAATTTTATGTGAGTGATTTAATGAAAAGATTGCAAATATATTAATGCGAACTAGAAAGAACCGTATTTTTAAATCTGTTTTCTCACACTGAAAATCATCCACGACCTTTTTCTCTCTCTAATTCTGCTCATAGAATGCAATATATAAATATACAATATTTATAACCTGTACGTTCTACATAAGATATTAAAAAATACCATTTCCTATACAAATTAATGAAAATTAATATTTCTAATGGCATCCAAAGAAAAAGTAGGTCACACTAAAAATTGTCCATTTGTAACATTAGGAGATTTCCTGAACTAAAAAATGTATTTTCGATTGTTTTTTTTATTATTGTCTTCTTTACTAAGAATTAGGTTAAGTTGCAGTGCATATTTTAAGCGTTTTTAGTAAGATGGAAGCTAGGACAAAGCAAACAATAATAGAAGAACAAAAATTTCTATTTCATTACAATTAGGAGAGTTGCAAAGCGAAATTATAGAAATGGCATATAATAGCCGGAGTATGGTACAATATATCTTTAACAGATAAAAGCACGCAATATTTAAAAACTGCTTTGTTAATGGAATGGACGAAACTTTAAAGCTTTTATATGAAAAACCTTGTCGAATCATAATAGAATAATAGCAGTGAAAAATAACACAGAAGATCCAACAAAATATTAAATTTTCATATCTTTTAAGTTGCTGTTTAACACTAGATCTACCAAAAGAGTCAAAATGACTTGTTTGATATTTTATTGCAATGATTACTCATTTTTAGTATATCTTATTTTCTGAAATTTTTCGTGAATTTTCTTGTAATACATGAATAATTAATTTTATAAATTTCTTTTTTCTTTTCCTCTTTTCTTGCGTAACATTTACATATTATATATCTACATTTTGATTTTAAAAATTTCTCGTAAAATTTCGTAGTAGCTTTAACGCTTTGTGGAAGACTGAATATGTTTGAAGACTCGTAAAAAAATTGTACAAAGAAGCTTATGTACAATGCTTTGTGTACAGATGTTACACTTGGATATAAACAATGTCAAATAGAATATTGAACAAATAACAGAACGAACAATATTTGTGGTACACATAATGAATGTATTTGTGGTAAATGTACTGCTAAATAGATTGTTAATTGTAAAAGTGTGCTCGTATGTACACATATATGTAATGTTCATGATAATATACATATACATAAATCTGCTCTTTCCTCGGTAAGAGAAATTTTAAACGTGATTATTTTAGAAAATATTACATTTATTTTCAATATTCGTTAAATAAAACAAACAAATATGTATAAATTCGTGTCCCACTTTTTTCTACAGAAACAAGTCATTTTGGATCTTCCAGTAGAAATAGATAGATCTAGTGTTAAGTTTTATAAATAAAAACAAGTGGACGACTTTCGGTGAATTCAACCTTACTGTATATATTATCATTAGATTATTGTTATTGGTATTATTATTCCATAAATTCTTCTACGTTTCAGTTATAGTTTATAACAACAAATGAAGAATATTTCTCTATTGATTATAAACTGCCTGTTATTTCTTTTATTGGATTCTGCAAAACCGAATAAGCAAGCGAGAAAAGTGGACGATTTTCAATGTGTGCCACTGTATGTTAAAAAAAATAAGCTTGATAATAGTTTTATTTTGAAAGGAATCTACTGCTAACCGTTAAATACGAATTAAAAGTTAAATAGATAAGTATTAAATTGTTGTATATGAAATGGCTGTGTTCGCATCCTAACAGATACCATTTTGTTTCTGTGAATTAAAATGACATCGACTTTCATATGAAAAGTAAAACCTACAGTCTACTGTTTTAAATGCACGACTCGTTTCATTGAAGAAGTTGGGTTAAAATTGAATTAAAAGTTAAAAGTGGATTATAATCGAATTTGAGTGATTTTTTTTTACAAATTAAAACTGGGATACAGTGCACCAGAAGCTATGCGAAATATTAATACGGATTTGGAACAGAAATAGCTAATGGACGAATAAAATAACGTTAGTTTAAATATTTAGATCATTTTTCAACAAACAAACAAAATTCAATAATGAAGTAACGATTAAAAATGCGTTTAAGAAATTTTCTGTCGCTACTCATTGTCAGATTTTTACAATAATAGGCTAAATGTACTTGCGACTCGTTAGTAGAAATATGTTTAATCTTCTGATTTAAGAAATTTTGTAATTTTTGAAATTTTGTAATTTTGCCTACGTTATTGTGGTTTATAAAGTTTTATTTACGAATCCAGCATTTCATATGCAACGACCTAATATCTTATCTGAAGATGCGTACCTCTTTGAACGTAGGATGTCTTATTAATTTATGCTTATTTAAAAATGTTAAAAAATAGAAATATGCTTGGCTATAGTAATACTTTGAAAGGGTTTCTATTTTTTAAAGTATTAAATTTAAGTATAATCTTTATTGCTTTTCAACCCTACAGTCTTTTATTGTACTAGCAAGAAGAAGAAACTTCTAAAGGAACATAAAACTTATACAAACTTTCTAAAAAAATAAAAAAAGAACGATTGTTGTTCCATTATAATATCGTAAACAATACACAAAAGAAACGGGAGATCCGTTCTACAAAGTTCATAATGTACACGTATACTATTGTATGATTATATGTAAATTATTTCGTGGTGTAGAATTGTTTAATAACCTATTTCTCACAATGATCATACCGAATAGTAACAATAAACCGTTTTATTCTATTTAACGAAGTGCTAATATTACACATTTACAAGTTCATTTATAAAGTTTAAGTTGATAAAACTCGAAGTGCAATCTACAAAAATAAAATAAAGATGCAACGTCACAATTAGGATCAAATATTTCACTACTAATTAATCACTTCGAACAGTGTTCAATGAATCAGTGATCACAATTTATGAATGACTAAACGCAATCGCAAAATGTCTTGTGTAACATATGTACGTATCTGTTGATTCAGTATGATGTAAAAAAAAAAAAAAAGAAAATGTAAATTTCAAGGTGAAAATAGCTGTGAAAATAAGGAGGAACAATTTCAATGAAATCCTTACTTATCAAAGAAAGATCTGCCTACTCATTGTCAGACTCTAATTATCTATCGCGAACACTCGATGCTTATAATTAACGAACCGTAAAATATGATCTTGAAACAATCTACGTGACAAATTAAATAACCATTTATCAAGCGAAAAATCGCGAGTGAAGTTGGCCAATTTCAGCCAATTAGCGAAGTGCAATTAGCGCGATGAAAGTTCAGCGTGAATAAATCGAAAGAACTTCCCTTAACGAACGTGACACAATAATTGTGTGTCTACGAGGATGGCTAACTTCGTCTCTGGAAACCAAGCACACCGAGGAAAGGCGAATTCATTGAAAGTGAAACATGCACACAGCTGTTACAAGTCGCGATAAACAATTCTTACGAAGCACGCCACACGACTCACGGTGAGTGATTTTATGGTTGAAACACTAGGTCAGTATTTCTCAAGCTTTTTTCATCAGTGTGAATCGTTTAGATTAAAAAATCGGCTAGTTGCAAAATGTAATTGGTATAATCGTTTCTTTTAGAGCGTTTAATTCATTCTGTGAAGCAATTAGGATGTTTCATCACGTTTCGAAGATCCTCTTTTCCATTAGATTTCCTTTATTCTTTGAATTGCGCATTGTTCTTAATTGTTAAGAGTAATAAAAGTGATAAAAGTGATCGATAGATATCATAAAAGTATTCAAACATAGATTTAACCAGGAATGTCACGAATATTAAATAACTGTTGTTTAATGGAAATCCCATAATGTCGAGGAATGGAAGTTTATATCAAATAATACCTTAAAACACAGCGTTTGAAATTTATGGATACAAATTACAAATAATTTAAAGTTTGTCATATACAATTGTCTATATACACTCGGTCACAAAAAGATTCAGACACTGATACAATTTTAATTTCTAAGCTCTATATTTTCAGTAAATGTACAAGGTGTAACAAAAATGTATTACATTATGTTGTATTAGACTATATATAAGTAATAGTAGAAAAAGAAAACTTTCGAGTTATTACCTATTGTTGTCTAAATATTAAAAAAAAAACATCCGAAGAAGAGCGAGTTTTAATGTCACAAAAAGTTTCAGACACAAGATATACATTTAGAAATTTCTTAGTTTAATTTTCTATTAAATACTGCTAGTATTTATATACAACGTTTATAAGCAATGTTTCATTTAAGTCTGAGCACGACATATTTCGAAAGCGTTAGACTTGTTTCCAATCTGTTCACAATGAGTCACAAAAGTCGGTATACACGTTTTGAAGTACGACGATTAGTAATATTTCACCACAGAAAGAGAAAATCGATCCATGAAATAGCGGATATTTGAAAGATAGCCAAAGATACCGTTGGAGATGTTATAAAACGCTATCGAGACGAATATCGAATTGATTTCAAACGTCCAAATGACCGTCCAAGGATTTAAAGTTGTCGCAATGGACGTTCTATTGTGAGGGAAATTAAAAAAGATCTCAGTATTAGTCCTGTAAAGGTGACTACGAAGATAAAAAGAAAAAGAACGTTCGAAACGTACTCAGATCGGAGGATTACAATGAGAAATGTTCGAAAAGTACTCAGATCGGAGGATTACAATGAACAAATCTTCAGGAGGAAACATCAATTCGAAAAATAGGAAAATGAGTCTTCAATTTGCAAACAATTATATTTCTAAGCTAAACCAGTGATGGGACAATCCTATTTTCTTAGATAAAAGCAAATTTAACGTTAACGACAGTAATGAGAGGATCACAGCGTGGCAGAAAGCAAAGGAACTGAATTTACAACGAACAATGAAACATGGTGGCAAATCAGTTACGGTTTGGGTGTGTGTTTCAAGTTTTGATGTAGTTGAACTCACTTTCATCAATGGTATTTTTGATAAAAATAAGTATTTACACATTTCAAAAAGCAATTTAAAAAATAGATGTTTCTAATATGGTGACTGCAAAGACTTTTATAGTCGTACCGGAATAACGATCTTAAGTATAAGGCACGGATTATTCAGAAATTGCTACTTTACATTTGTCTACATGTTTTACAACCACCTCGCAATCCTCTGAGTTTAATCCTATTAAACATGCATGGGAAAAACTGGTTCGGGGGATTAGCACAACGTCAATTACATCAATAGAAAAATTGAAAAAACGTTTAGAAGGAGAACAGAAAACAAAAATTTGCGTTGATTACCTAAAAATTTTATTTCCACTATGTCAAAACGTTGACACTACATACAAATGTATGGGATATCCAACTTTCCGTGATAGATCATTATTGTTGTTTTATGTGTATAATTAGTAAAGTGTTCGAAACATTTTGTAACATCGAAATCCGCTCTTCTTCAATATCTTTTTTAATATTTAGACAATAATAAGTAACACCTCGAAAGTTGTTTTTTCTATTTTTATCTATATAGCCTAGTGTAACATAATGTAATACATTTTTGTTGTTCCTTGAACATTCACTGAAAATATAGAGCTTAGAAATTAAAATTGTATCTGTGTCCAAATCTTTATGTTACTGACTGTAAGTATTTCAAGTAAATTTAGAATTACGAAGAACACTTAATCACTGATTCTTTGTACTATATTATGTAATTTAATATCAAACATGAAACTAAAATGTTGTTTCTTTATAAAAGAGTTTTCGCGTACGCACAAATAAATGAATAAGTAAATCAGTTTCTGAATGAGTAAAAATACAAAATCTTGATGAATATATGAAATTGATTAAAAAAACTAAAGATCTTTTGAAATATAAGAAGCATTGATGCCAGTACAAATAGTTATAAAGTTATCAGTTATAGGTTATAATGATAATGTACTGATAAGTTTTTTTTTTTAATTACTAGAGCTTAAAATCGATAAACAGTTATTACTCACTACAATAGCAAAGAGAGAAACAAAGTTTCAACTATGAAATTTTCTCGAGTAAGGCATTAGCTTTTGTATGTTATAGTTCTCTTAATTCTGTCACATATAAGTATAATTTCGTAGAAAAATAAAAACTGTAAATTGGAATCATCTTTTTTATTAAGTTTTCTTCTGATTTTATTCATAGTTTTTCCTAAATAAATAAATTTTCAATGTGTCGATAAGATTATGCACAATCTGTTACAAAAAAATAATCGTCAAATTAAAAAAATATACTTGATTATCATATTATATTGCAACTGATTACAGATCATTGTAACTTTGTTATTATATGTGACTGATTAGATTACAATTTTTTTAAATTGATGTGTATTCATAGAAAACTAAGTATTGCTAACTTTATAACAAAAACATCTTGTAAGAAATCGTGGAGGTGACGAGAAACATTTCTTTTATATATTGAATTTTATTATAAAAGTTTATATTAAATCTGATATTAATATGAGAAGTTTAAAATTATAATGTTTTATTCATTTTATGATGATAATCATGATGTATGGAAATGATCGAAAGTTACTACATATAATAAAAAGAGAATTCTATATGGAATTGAAATAATTGATGTATGAGAGCTCAATACAATATGTGATTATGATTATTTTGATTTATTACTGTCATGAAAGCTGGTTTCACATACGAAGAATGTAGTGATTTATGAATCATCGCAATGGTCGATTTCCCATATTGTTTCCTATGATTTATTCTAAAACATACAGCTTTTCTAAATCATGCTATACTATAAATTGTCATATAATATTATTTTCAAGAAAATAAATAAACTCATCATAAACTTTGTGAAATAATTATCCTTGTAGTTGTAAATATGAAAATTCTGTTTTATAAATATTTTGTTTTCAATGCCTCTTTATTTTGACTTGATAGAATAATATTTTCAACAGAATTTGCTTCAGTACTATTAATTTTTAATTTTTATTTACCTTCTCTGTGTACTTGAATGATATATTTTGGATACAATCGTCAAATAAAAAAGGGCAAGACTGATTTTTATGTGATAAGAAAAATTGACTAGGTAAGAGATTCCTAAAGAAAAATTAGGAAATACAACGATATACATATAGTACTGAATTAAATGACTTGAAATAGGGAAACGAAAATTATAAATAAATCGTAAAATTGATTGATTTTTAAATAAAATTTCAATTCTATTCAATATACAAAATACATGTATATATCGATTGTTGACTAGGGTTATAAATAGATGAAGTATTCTCTACACAATATTTATATACATGTATATGTTTTGCAATTTATCATATATAACTGAGAAGCGTATGTTATAACTTTCAGCAGTAACGCAATAGGAGGAGAAACATAAAAATAAATTTCGTATTTGACAACGGATGTTAGTTTGTAACAGTACTGATGTAATCGATGTAAAAATAAAACAAGAAACAGCAGAAAGAAGTTGGAAGCAAAAGAATAGTAGATTGCGAGAAAAAGAAACTGAACGTATTTGCTATACGTAAAATGAAATGTAAAAAATGCAATGTGATACACTGTTGCAAAATAGATTTTAAGATCAATAAAACGATATTTAAATAAACTTTTTTCTAAAATTTTCCAGACACTGTTTATACAGGTATTTTACATGTAGGTATCAGTTATCATACTTCACAAAAAGTTATGGAATTTACGATGTACGATTTTGGCTTCGAAATCTATATTAATATTTTTAAAATATAAATTATATTAATATCGCATGAAATGTACATTTATAAAAAAGTTAGGTCTTCGTATAAATTGCATTTTACATTTAAAATGTGGAGATAATATCGTTACACAATATTATTTAATGATATTTAATCATTTGATAGCTAGAAGAATATTTAACTAATAATTAGCAATTTTACATAAGAAACTAAAACTAGCTACGAAAAAATACGATCTGTATTACAATATTATTTAATTAAAATGGCATATTTTTGGTTCTTTTTTTGTTAATATAAACCTTTTTGAAAACACATTAATAATAATGATAATTACTAACAAACTACGATTGTGTTAAAACCAATAAAAATAAGAGGAATAACGAACAAGCAAGAAATCGTTTTTCATTGCAAATTAATATTTCTTAACACGGAATGTAAGTCGAAGCGTGTTCTACGATACTAATATGTTACTAAATTTGCGAACCGAATAACAGCATTATATAAGCTCGTGTATTTTTCGAAGATATGAAAAAGCGTTTAGTATTTCCCCTTCAATGTTGGAAAGATAATCGTACTGAATAAGTTAGAGCGTAAGCTCCCTCAGCTAAAACTTTCAATTTACTGCTCTCAGTTCCATTAAGTTTTTTAAAAAGTTATTAATAGTTGACATCCTACGTTCAAGATAAGTGCATATATACACGTATATAAATATATTCCACAAAAGAGTAGCTTCTTTGTTTTTATTCAACAAATGGTAACAATTGTCTATTGTTTCATCTATATAAATTATAAATAATATATTTTATTAAGCTAAATTAAAGTTATTATTTTATACAGTTTGTTTTAAAGCTTTTCGATCTCCGTGAAATATGTAACATTTACATTGAATTCGAAAGAAGAGTTACACAAGATAGTACTACTACTTTGTCTAAAAAGAATACATTAAAGTATAAATTTTGAAATACTTTTAAAAATTAGATGGAAAATTAGACATATTTCCTGTTTTACAGAACGAAAGAGAATAACTACATATTTAACTTTAAGAAAACTAATATAAATCGCGGGATATAAAATTTATATGCAAAAAACATGATCGTTCGTTCAGAATACGTAAACTTTTCGAAATCTGTAACGTTACCTCGATTGGTATCGAATAGAAATGATGTATAAATTGATTTTCCGAATGTATATCGTAAATATGAGAAGTGAATAATCTTCATATTGATATTAACGTCAAGGAAGAATATATATCGTCAGTGTAAAAACTCATAGGGTTTTGGTTTTCTTATGTGCCTCCATTAAGAACGAAAACTTTATTTTACGTTTTTGCAATTTTCACATTTTTATTCCTAGCTCATTTTGTTAAACGATTTTATCAGCAAAGCAAGTTGAAACTTCGATGTAAGCAGAAGTATTAATTATTTCCAATAGAAAAGTGTTGGTATAACGTTTCCAATATTTGTACAAGTACCAAAGCCGAAAGAGGTGCTCGAAGTTCAACAGATCAATTCTCTGAAACCACAATATAAAATACATCCGCGTCAACAACGAAGTGCTTTCAGCTCAAGCACCGGTATGAAATTCCCTATCGAAAGTTCACACGTCTTCACACAGATCCAGCTGTTTCGCGACACGAAAAAAGAAAAAAGAAAAAAAAAACGAAACATTGAAACGTGGAACCAATTAAAGTTTCAAACATCCACCTCACTTATACGCATCTTCACTGAATCCTCTTGAGCAATAACGTATCGGAGCACACTATTTAGTTGAACGATAAAAGATTGCACTCCGACGCGTTCCGAAAACACCGCTGTCAAAACAAAACACGCGGCTGAAACGAGCGGATCAACCTGTGTGAAACTTCGATTCTCACGTTGCTGTTCCTAACGAAATGTCTGTGTCTCACATGATAGACGATTAAAAAGAGAAAAAAAAAAATCACAACTATTTCGCGACACGGCACGAAAAATCCTTTCGATCCATTTGAATAAGGGGCTTTGCTCTTTTCCTTCAGTTTTTCCGTTACTGATAGTAGAAGGACGCCGTGAGAGCGCGTGCCACGTGTGTTTTCCGTGCGGCTGCCCCAACGTAACTGTCAGCCTGAGGTACAGCTGCTTAGGCGCGATCAATACGTTCTAGATACTCCAGATGATTCAGATGATTCAGCTACGCTACGAGGGCCATTGACTAGGGACACGATAAACGTTGATACACGCATCATGGATTGATATGTATGTACAGTGACTCTTATTAATTTTCGGACATTATAAAATAGAATAACTTTTCTAAAATTGTACGAAACGACTTCAGTGCTTTTGTTTCGAAAGTTAGAAGAATTAGTTTGGTAGATGAAGTGCCAAAAAATTTTTGAAAAAATTGCGACTGGTCGGAATCGTGAATAAAGTAGCGAAAGTCGCATTTTACAACTTCCTCTTTTGATTTTATAACGAAATTTTAAAAAACACGTATTGTAGATTATAAATACGTATGGTATGTCAATTGTATATATGCTGAAAACTGAATTTATCAAATCGATTAACGTTGCTATAAGTTAAAAACTGTTGAAAATGATGAGAAACGAAAATGTTTCGCTACTTTGGGCCTATCACTTCAATTAATCTGACAATTCTTACATCTTCCAATGCCTGTCGCTTCTGCATCAAATGATTTCGATGAAATGTTTAGTATGCTCATAACTGACAAATTTACAAAACGTATTTTTTAATCATTACAGGCTCAGATAAAAAAAAATGGTAAAAAACGATTTTTATTATTTTCTCCGCAATTCTGATCAACTGCAATTTTCTCACAAATTCGTTTACACGTTATCTAACTTCTCACAAAAGCTCAAGTCGTTTGGTCCAATTTTTAAAAAATTATTCTGTTTTAGAGGATGTTTGAATAATAATAAGCATCACTGTCTATACTCGATATATATATTCCTTTTATGCTTACCATTACTACAAAGCAACATGTTGCTTTCAGATGAGATTTATTAATCGTCTTCAATAGAATTAACGATAGGGATGAAGACGGAATGGTAATTTTATACATGAAATTTGATAATAATGTAACCTGGTGAATACAAATAATTTCATTCAAATTTATGTGTGCGCATATAATCTTATAATTTAAAAAATTTTAGATAGTTTCAGTGAATTAGGAACTTGTAAGCATGATAAATTGAGATGTTATATAATCTGATAATGGCAAATGCGTTAAAGTTTAGCGAGTCTAAGATTAGATACGACGATGCATAAGTGAATTATTCATATAAGATTCTAAAATATACGTTATATCTGACTGAAAAACAAATCTAGTCGAGAGATAATAAATGGAATAATTCAATCCTTTACTGAAAATAAATATAGAGCTACTTGTAGTAGTTAAAATCGACCTCTTTGAGAGCAATTATTTGTATAAAGTACAATTATATAGTAATAAAATAATATAATTGCAAATAATATTATGCAAATAAGTTCCATTTATACTGTGCCAATTTTATAATAATATTTGTTCATACAAATCTCTGTCCTAACTCAATTTCTACGAAATTTCTTTATTTCTTGCAATAATACTTTCTTACCTATACACAGCAGCTTCGTGGGTTTTCTAATTACTCTTAACACTAAGTTTTAGTGTTTTACGTTTTTCTATTATTGTTTCTCCTCAATCCAGTTTCTCCAACATTGTGTAGAAAAAAAAAAAGGGAATTCCCTTTTTTAGGTTTAATTTCAGTATTAACAAACGAACGATGTTAAAAAATGACTGGATAAATACACGCGTAGGATAAATTTTTATTTCAACAATTAGTTGTTAGTTTTGAAAATCCGTTATTTTGGAAACCATGTAAAAACGAAATCGTGTAAGAAAGGTACCATGTAAATTATAAAATATAATAAATAACAACAATAAAATAATTTGTATATCTTACATTGATTTTGGTTATATTTCATATGTGTTTTAAATATATTTTGAATATATCTCTCATATATCTTGCATATTTTGATATGTCATAACTGCACAAACTTATTATGCAATCCTTTTCGTATATAATTATTACAAAGGTCGTTACGAGATATATACCCTTTTAACTGGAAACACCTATCATGTTGGTGCCAGCTAAACGACTGTACCCATTTCCGGAGATTAGATTAGACACGATCGATTTGCTCTAATGAAAGAATTGCATCCTGAATATCGGATACGCCCTAACGATTCTTCGAAATCATCTTGTCCTATATCGAGGGAGTTGTTCTATTAAAATTGTTTCTGTTATATCATCCTCAGGCACGATTCCAGCGGGTGAAGTTACTAGCAAAATAAGGCCAAGCCGTGACGAATTATAAATACTCGTTGAGTAATCGCTCCACATGCATAGTAACGAATCACGAAATTTTCCATAGCTTTATCAATTCAGCTTTAAATTAGCTAAAAAGTAAAATGTTGATACTTTTTTTTAGATCAAGTGAAAAGTTCTTTAGAAAGTTCACTTTAGAAAGTATTAGTAACGACAAATTCAGTTCCCTTTGGAATTGTTCAACTTCGTTTGACAAACATTTATCAGTTTCATTAATGCTTTGGAAAATATTCTGATATCTATTATTGATGAGGTGTATTACAGTATATTTTAAAACAATTGTTATAGCAAATTGCAAGTTTGAAATAGGAACGGAATTAGCATTGATATATTGTTTAGATGTGTCACAATACATGAGTGTAGATATACATAGTGAAATCATTATTTTGCATTGATAATCATGATTTATCTACCAAATTTATTACATTTGTTATAAATATCGTTTAAAATCCGCATAATTTAAACTAAGAGGAATGAAACTTGCTTATAGTAACATTAATAGAAGCAATTCTTCGAATAACCAAGAGAAGAGTGTAGTACACCTATCTTCTGATTTACACGGTACTATTTTTCACGATTTCGCTTTCACACGGTTTTCAAAAATAAAAATAGTTGAAAACAAAAGATTATGCTGCACACATATTTGTGCAGTAATTTTTTAGTATTGTTCGTTTATTAACACTGGCGTTGAACCTAAAAGAGGGAATTTCCCTTTTTTCTTATACACAATGTTGGAGAAACTGAATTGCGAAGAAACTGTGATTGAAACACCACGCAAGTTATCTTTAAAAGAAAAAGCTTTATTGTTACAAAAAGAAAAAAAAGAAAACCCTGACACTTATTTTATTCTTACTTTACGTTGAAATAATTGAATTTAACTAAACAACCGACTACATTATGCGCATTTTGTACATGGTTTTCCGTATAAATCGGCAAATAAGTACATAGTAATTTGATTTTTAATAAATTCTCTCCAACCTTTGGATGCAATCAAACTTTGTTTCCAAAAAAATGACAATAGGTTAATAATCGAAATAATATCCATCACTGTGGACGATCTTTTACCATTTTTCTATCATCTTGTGAATACTATCGGAAGTATTTCGTTTCGAATGATACTGATTATGTGAATTTAATCAGAAAGAATTTATTTTTACACCTAATAATTAAATTTTATTCTTTTTTTTTCAAATTACGCAGTATTCTGAAGAACCGCTCTTCCGTGTAAATCGAATGATAGATTTACTGACATGGCATGATAAATAAAACAGTAGGATTAAAGTAAATGTAATTACTTAATTTATAATAATGAAAATCGTGTGAAACAGAAGTAAAAACAGTTAGAAAGCTTACCTTTTACTGATTTCATTGCAAGATGTTTACGTAATTAGATTACTTTAAATAAATAACAGTTCCTATATAATTATCCAGGTAAATAAAATTTTTATTACTAACGTAATTGTTGCACCACATTCAATTCTAATTTTTACGCAATTAATCACAATATGTTTACAATAGAAGTATATAATTCGCTTAAAGTTGGTTTAAAATATCTTTATTAGGAAATCAATGATTAAATCGCTATCGAATTAGCATTTATGATATTTAAATGCATTTATGTCTCAGGTCATTCTAAGGGGAATTCACATTACAAAGAAATGTAAAACCCTCAAATATTTAAATTACAAAGTTGAATTTCTATTAAAGATGTAAAATGCATTATTGATTAACATTGCATTAGGAGAAACAAAATATATACTTAATACAATGAAATAATATCATTTAAACATACGAGTAGAAATAAATTAAAATCTCATTGATAATTATTTTTGACAAAAAATCCACCATAAAAAATATATTTATATATAGTTTTTATGAGCCATATTATCTTATTATTTATATTTAAATAACATGTATCCTTTATTTTATAATATTTCTTTTTTTCTGAATATTAGACGAAACCAAATATCCGGAATTCACCAATGTTTATAATAATTTATAATATATCATTCAATTAATAAGAAAATTAATATTTGGTATATGTCGATACCTTTTTCTACTTCCACGATGCTATAATGGTAAAATGTTTAACCGAGATTACTTAATAATGATATTTTTAGACGGTTTATTTTTTACTCTGTAAACGTTAGATGTTCAATATTAGATTAGGTTCATTATACACATAACATTATTAATAGCCGATAAAAATGTACGATAAATATATAACACGTCTCTGTTTCCTCTTTCCTCATTGTATATACAAACAACTAATCGATACGTTAGATTACGCCAACGTTTCTCTGAAAAATTAGGTTAATTCTTCCGTTGATATGTAAATCATCTTATTTCATGCAATATAAATCTAACGAAGCTCGTCATTCTTATGAAATTATTTATCTATTTAAATAGAAGCTTCGATTCAGTTACGATTATAAATTATAGTTACCTTCATTTGTTGTAACTTTAATTGAAATTGAAAATTATTCAATTAATGGGTATCTTGGTCATTTTTTTTTTTGTAAACACGATATATTGATAAGTTTATAATACAAATGGAAATTTGCTGCTTGAAAATCGACAAAAATTTAAGGATTATTTTAAGAATTCGACATTTTTATTTGGATATTATATTTGGAACATCAGATGTATAAAATCAGGAGCGACATTATAATCTGCAAACGTAGACATACGAAAAACTAAAAAGAATTACAAAATGTATACTATTAAAAAGCTTATGCTTTCTAACACGTTCAACTTTCCTGAGAAACTACACATAGAGATGAAAATCTAAACTATAAAAGCACTAAGCATTGATAGATTAAGGTTAAAGTAAAATTAGAACGAGCAGAATAACTAGTACAAACGTTAAAATAGAACAAACTCAATCGGAACCCAACTAAAATTTTACTAATTGTAATATTCGAATTTATCTTTGGATTTTGGAGTCTATATTTTTCAAATTCTCTAATATATCTATCAATTGTGAACTTTAATCTTTATAATATTTATATTAATAATATACATTGGTGGACATGAAATCTTGTACGGAGGGTTTGTATTTCTTAGTATTTTATGTATTGATCCACTCATCTATTTATTTATTTTATTATTTTTCGAACTGTTTATTTTATTGTTTATCGTATTGCGAACTATTTTCAATAATCCTGCTAAAAAATGTGATTACTATTGGTGACACTATTCACTTTTTCTCTTGGCTCATTTTTTAATGAACAATGGCCAATTCAAAATCTTGTAAATTATTTTGTACTCTTTTTTAATGTATTTAATGTATTACATTTTTTATGTATTTTACAGTATTTCTACGTTTAAGTAGATATAAAGGAATATAAAAGAACTCGCTAAATATTTTGTTTATTCATTCTGATAATTTTAATAATATTCTTATTTTGTAATATTTATAACAATGGATTAAATGAAATTTAATGTATTAATCTAAAATTTTCAAATGTTGGAAGAACGATACGTAAACTTGCAAGAGAACTCCGGTAACCCAAAAGTTTCGATTCTTTTTTTCAACTTTATAGGTTTGTAGGGCATTCGAAGAATCGGGAAATTTTTAGCTCTTTTTTGGTTCTTCGGGGCAAAAATAGTCCTTGAATGAACAGTCTTGTATATCTTCAAAACTATAGTAGATATAAAAAATGTTTGGAATAAAAATTCAATGACCTTTTATGTCTCATAAGAAGATACTATTAAATTAATAAAAATTGTTTGTTTAAATAGAAACTCTTCCACCGCCTGTTATTCTGACAGATTTTGAATTTTTTGTCTGACAATAAATATGGTAAAGAAATATATATATATATATCCATATGCTAAATATGTTAAACTTATCAAATAATGTAATATTTAAATACTTTTAAGTGCTTTTTGTGCGGTTATCATTGCATTTCGAACAATTCGTTATATTTTACCCGATTTAATCGTCGTTATGTTTCTCTTGTAAAAGTTTTTCAAAAATCTGATATATCTGCTGTGTTCACAATCGTAACACGAGTAAAATGCATTAAGTTTAACGTCTCTATGACAATTGGAGCCGGATATCTGCTTGGAAATGTGTCTCCTAAGACGCAGATATTCTTTTTTCTCTCTTTGAACAAACAATTTTTATTAATATAATAATATCGTTCTATAAAGCATAAAAACCCATGAGATTTTTATTATAAACATTTTATATATATCTACCATAGTTTTAAAGATATATATAGAAATAGGGTAACACTTATTTTCATTTAAGAGCTGTTTTCACCCCGACAAACCGCAAAAGTTTCTCTGGAAGTTTTCTAAAAAAAAAAATCGGAATTTTCAGGTTACGGAAGTTATCTGATTAGTTATTCTGCACTAAAAAAAAAAAAAACCAAAGGTATATTCCTGGATTAGATACATCTGTAATGTCAGTTTTTAGCAAATTTCTAAACAACTTTAACTCGTCGTTAGTACTAAACGCAATCAACGAAGCGTTGGAATGCCAGAAATATTCTAGACAAATTTAAATACTTTGCGATCGTTGGAATTTCGTAAAATTCCAGTCAGGACCGTTACGCGTTGGTCAATCAAAGAAGCGGAATGGCGAATCGACATTAATGAAAGAACAGGATGAACACGGCGCACCTTTGCATAACGTCATCGTACTACCTTGAATGGCTTATATAATAGGTGACACCAGCCACTGTACAATGTCTATTTTCCACGTTTACGACGCACATTTGACTCTACGGTGAACCATTCGTGAGGCGCCGTTCGAATTACAAAATTTATGAATCCGAAGTTACGACTTCGTAGTTCCTGAAACTATGAATTCTAAAGTTACGAGTGTCATTTCGCTCGGCTCTACGGAATATCTTGTCTGTTATTTTTACCATTTTCGTATTTTTCACGCAGTTCTTATCTATTACTGCATATAGGTTAATGAGGCTATTTTTAATGTTTCTATGAGTGTTAGTATTTCATCAATATTCAGACAGTATCGGTGTATGTTAAATACTGAAAAGAGATTTTCTACGTCGATATTAATACAGAAGTAAATCGTATATTTATTTGTTTCCTATTAAAGCATTTTATTTGAAATTTTCATATAAGTGTAGCAGAATTTTATTAAATTTGAAATTATATATACCGAATTTTGATAATCACTTATTATCATATGCATACTTGAAAATTGTAGACAATATTCATTACCCCTTCACTTTATACGTACATATGCATGTTCCAATTACGTGTGAACCTTTGCATTGTCCCAATAAATTACCATAACTGTAACTTGCTTTCTATTTAGAGTACCGTATCACGTTGAGTAACTGTGGAAATCGATGAAATAGTATAATAGTTAATGCTATTTTTTCGTGTATTGTAATCAATCTTAAAAATTAATTTAGCGAAGAATTGTAATCAAATTTACCTAGAAGCAGATTGTTTGTTTTTTAATTTTATTTTTAAAATAAGGAAAAATGAATATCAAGCTATTATAATATTTACAACGTATCGCAAACTTAGTTTAAAATATTATGGGAGTATTACACATTTCACCTTCTTAACGGTTAAAATTTTACGAAGCAATTTTTCTTTTTTGTATATTTAAAAGGTTTTTATTTACTTGTGTTATCTATCGTGAATAATCTTAATAATTATATTATTAGTTCTACGATCTGTACAACTGTACAAAAGTTAAGGTTTTTTATTTTTTTATTTATGTTGCAGCAAAACTGTAGACTGTAGACTCATAAGAACATTAGACGTAGCCATTTATACTTTGAACTATGACTTTCATTTATTATAAGTCTAATCATAAGGTTAGTTAATTAAGAAGAAAAACTTGTTCTTTCTGCGAGTATTTTATGTTTTGAAGCTTCACGACGATTCAGTCCCGTGACTACAATTTTAGAGTGACTGCTAATTAAAAAAGTTCACTCTAAAGAAAGAAGGGTCACGGAATACTGATATATCCTTTTCAAACGCGTAAATACATAAATTGAAAATCGATTTTGCAGAAGAAAAATATTCTTTAAAGAGGAAGTTAAACAGCATATCATTTTATTTCAACTTATCAACTATCACGAGTTTCTTTTTAATTATTAATTATAATTTTTTTTCCCTTATTTTGTATTTGAAGAAATGTATTTCTAAAGTCTCGTACATAATTTCTGATTTTATATCGATACACCTTTTTTTTACGTATACAAAAGTCAATATCAAGCATGCTACCAAGAAGTGAAAAATTACATTGAAGCAATTTATTTGATCTTTATGTAAAATGAAGTTAATTTTCCCTAAGTTATGTTTGCAATAAAAATAAGTAGATAATTTAAGTTTAACATAAGATAATTAAATTATTATAGATATTTAAGTTGTATAATATTATAGATAATTTAAGTTTTTTCACTATTTCTTTATTTTGTACTTCAAGTAATTTCTACCTAATGTATACTTACACGCTACGAACTACTACATAGATTTGTACAGTGTAGTATCTGCAAGTGACATCATAACATATTTTCTTTTTTCACAAGCATGTACATATGAATTGAAGATTTGAAAAGAATTCACAGTGACATAGAAAATAGAATGTTACGAGCACAGTAGATTTCATTGCATGCTTGGTCTCATTCTGAAAGAACAGCACTACTAGCTTTTACCGAGTAAAAATATGGATCAATTATTAACAATAAACTACAAATTAAGTTTCTAGTACTATTATCATATGAATAGAAAGAAGGCAACATTGATATCGAAAGTTGGACGAGAAATTACCATCGATATCAAAATTCGACATTTTTACAAATATTTGGAAATTTGTAACAAAGCATCTCAGATAAATTTAATTATCTAGCAACGTAAGATTGAGTTACGGTTAAGTACGGAATGGGCTTGAATCCAGGAACAAAATTTAGCTGACAAAACCGATCAATTAACAGGAGAATCGGCTGTAGATATGTAATTAATGCAGATATAAGATTGTTCCAAATGTTCTTTTCGTCTTTTGTTTGTATTAAGCTCAAAAAGAATCTTCTTAAAAGAAGTTATGTAACTTTACATTAGATTTTGCAAAGAAAAAATTACAAAAATTTAACAAATTATAACAGGAAAAGAACGTTTATACTCTAAGATTGCATTTTCTAATTAATCAAAAAATTGGATAGCATGCTGCAATATTTGGTTCGTGTATATTTCATGTTTAGTTGTAAGTATAGGCCGTTCAAGAGGGCAGATCTTTGTGAATCTAGCAGAGAACATTGTCAAATTATATAGTTTAACTCTTTGCACTCGAGAGGCGACTTTGAGTCGCCACTTGATGCGACACAGCAACTCGAATAACAATTAAAGGGTAACAATAACTGTGTTTCTTTTCTGTTTTTAAACAAATCTTCTTCCTCTTCAAAGTTTAATTGTTTCACGTTATATGCGCTTCACAATACGGCATTGTGTTTAATTAAAATTATTGTTTCATGCATTAGTCTATCTTTGATGCTTATAAAGATCGAGCCAAACGATAGAATCAGTAACAGTAACGATAACTTCGATTTTAAATTATCTAAAGATCAAATCAATAATTCCGTAAATGAGAGATTTTAATTAAATAATTGGTTTAAGAAAACGGAAATTTAGAATAATAGTAGAAAGTGAAACTGATTTTGGCAGCAAACAGGAAGGACGGAGTTTAAATGGGTGCTATAGATTCTGAGGAAAGATCAGGAAGAGTAAAGTTCAGAAACGATGGAAGAAACTATAGAATCGCAAGTAGCTGTAAATTATAACAAAACCATTGGATTTTTCGAATTCTAATCGACGAAACCATAGGTAAAACAGAAGTAGTTATGCTGAAAAGAAACTAAGAAAAATTCCGTCCATAAATCATCGGACACATGCACATTTTGAACAAAATGATTATTAGAATGTAAATACAATTTTCTGTCGCAAGTTTATTGTGTATTTCGTTACATTTATCTATTTTACGATTATATTTGAATGCAAGGTTCAAAATATATCTGTATAACGTGAGTAAATATTAGGAAGAAGAAGTATTTATTAAATACAGCTCCAATTTTATACAATGTTATTCTGTATACACATTTAATTTGCTTCGACAATTCAAAATTAACTAAAGAACATATCTGTAGCACTACTAAGTATGTAATAAACAATTTTAGAAGGATTTTTAACTAAACAGAGACAAATACGGTGCTGGGAAGCTGCATCATTCGATCTTCTTCATTTTTAGTTCGACACTCCCTATAATCACAATGAATACTTCTAGAAAAGAATTATTTATTAAAAAATATTCAAGTACTGATTACCATTGCAAAAGCAGAATATACTGTTCGAGAAATGAAGTAAAAACTAGAATTTCTGTTCCCTGCGGACCGACGCTGGACTTTTCGTTTAGACGGCGTTGATTCTCGAAAAATGAACAGCTTAAAAGTTAGAAAATAATTCCTTACCATTCATTAATGGATTCTGTTAAAACAGTTTAAACAAATATAGCTTAATACATAGTTTAAACAATGCAGGTGTTATAGAGTTACCAACTTCTTCGTTAAATTTATTGTAATATTCTTTGCAAAATTTTCGAAGCTGAATCGTTGAACGAGGAGACGATCGAAAGCGGCGTGGCACTTAACATATTAAGTGTCCAGTGACTTATGAACGGGAGTGTATGCAAACGATGTTACACAGTACATCGTACAAATAATAAAATGAACAGTATTTGTGGTACTTGTAATAAACGTGTTTGTGGAAAATGTACTGCTGAAAAGATTTTTGCTTGCGAAAGTATGTTCATATATACATACATACATAATGTTCACAGTGACATACATATAAAAATGCTCTTTCCTCGGTAAGGAAAATTTTACACACGATTATTTTAGAAAATATTACATTAATTTTCAATATGCACAAATTCATGTCCCACTTTTCTTTACAGAAATAAGTCATTTTGACTGTTCCGGTAGAAATAGGTATATGTAAGGCATCGGTAGATCTAGTGACATACATATAAAAGTCCTCTTTCCTCAGTAAAGAAAATTTTACACATGACTATTTTATAAAATATTACATTTATTTTCAATTTTCCTTAACTCTTTCGCTACGGCAAATTTTAACGCGTAACGTGCACAGCGAAAGGTAGATGTTCAATTCGCAATCGCAAAATTTGTTAAATTGTTTGTAAAGGTGTCAAAATTTGAAGTTTATCATCAGTAATTAAAACGGAAGTTCACAAAGGATAAAATGAAGGGTTAGATTACAATAAAGGAGCGGTAACAGTGGATAACGAGGAAATATTGAAAGTGCCTATGGACGTCAGCAACAGCGAAAGGGTTAAATAAAAGAAATAAATATGTACAAATGCCGATTTTTCTCTTTTTTCCTTTCTAAAACAAGTCAATTTGCACCCTCTGATAGAAATATGTAAGCATATGTAAGTCTTCGGTAAATCTAGTGTTAAATCTTGTTTTTCGTAATTACAACTGTATTTAGACAAAGAAACAGCAAGGTTATAATGGTTTGCTCTGCATCGATTTATAACTCGTTTCGTCTTGTTACTAGACACGAGATGTAGAATCACTTATTTTCGATACAATTTTGCTGAATTATATACGATCCATTCTGATTTATCACTCTCCTCCATCTCTCTGGAAGACTTATGAAGCAATTTTTTCGAAATGGCACGTAGTTTACTAAAAAAATGTCGTTGAATGTGGTTTTCTATCTCACTAAAAATTTATCTCCAGTTCTAAACCTTCTAAACCAACTATAAACTGCTCGAATAGTCACAGTATGATCTCCATGCACGACGTAAATCTGATTTGCAATATTCTGAGCTCTGTTACCCTCTTTTTTTTAAAGTAATGCAGCGTCACATATCGTAAATGCATTTTCTGATTTTCCTTCTTTCAAGACGGCACAGAAAAATTCAAGAAACATATAGAGAAATATACTGTTGGAAAGCTAGAAGACAACTAATGATTAAAAGATCAACTTTAAATAGATCAGGCTGCATATTTACTCAAAACGTTGTCAGGCAAATCAGTGCGTGAAGATAAGAAAAAGAACTTCTAGGACAACCTAATATATTTCATCGAGTGACCTGAATAGTTTAAATATTCCTTAAAGTACAAGAAGAGTATAACTCCATATATTGAAACGTGGTAGAAGCTGTTTTCGAACAACAAAACCAAAGAGCAACTTACTTCGACACATTCCTTGCATTTAAAATGAGAAGTTCATCCATGCATAAGTTTTTCATTACAGTTCTTTATATTTCTACTCTAGAAAGTGTTATTGGTACGCATATGTAGGTAAGAAGTATACAAGTGTGTGTACGTGTGTGTGGCGTGTCGTTGCGAAAATCGCCCCGGTGAATTTGCGTGAGAATAGGAGAGATCGCCAGAGAATTCGTAAGCAGGTGCTGCTGTATGCGTAGAGAAATATAAGCAGCTGAGGGACTTTCAGCTATATTCGTTTTTTTATCGAATTCAAACCGGCTTTTCGAAGGAGGGTCTTAATGAAAGGATCAGTATTAAACAAACTTACCCATTTCTTGGTTCGCGCTGTGTGCCGAATGCCCGTTTACGTGCATCGTTGTGTCCGAACTTTTCTTTTCATACTGATGTTCGTTCTTCGTTGTACACTCCGTCTCTGTAATTATAAAATAAATTCAAATATATTACTATTATATCCACTAATTTCTCTCGAAGTTGTAAGAATAGATACTGAATATGATAGCATAACTGAATTAGTGTTAACGTAATGATACATGCCTAAATCCAGAAATAGTCCTTGCAATAACCTTTTTGGAAATTTGTGAATTTGTAATACAGTAGAACCTCGGTAAACCGAATCTGAATTTAAGTTTTCGAGTTATGGAAGTTCGGACTTGTCATAGTTCCCGAGTAAAAGAGGTTAACTGACAGAAAAGAAAATTCGGTTTATAGAGGGTTTATAGATGAGTTGAGTTTTCCGATTTATATATATTCAATGAAAGACAAATTCAATTTTGGGAATCGTGTGGGAACCAATAGAAATAAAGAAGAAAAGTAACAAATCTAAGCATAGAAATTATATACATCTATCCCCTGATTTCAAAATAACGCAGTTTTCAAAATAACAGCTTTTCTAGAATACAAACAGTTAAAAACAATAATTTATGCCTCGCACATATTTGTACGGTAATGTTTTTACTTCCGTTCGATTGTTAACACTGGCATCAAACTTATAAAATGGAATTCTTCCATGTTTTGTACACAATGTTACAGAAACTGGATTGCGAAACAGATTTGTTGTTACAAAAAAAGGAACAAATTAATTCAATTAATCGGATGATTTAATATTTAACTTATTTCATTTTTATTTTATTTTGAAATAAATAAATTTAACTAAATAACTGACTAAATTATGCGCATTTTGGCTTTTCTGATTTACACGGTCTTTCGTACAAGAAGCGATGATTTCGATTTACACGGTATGCTGAGGAACCGATTTTCCGTGTAATAAATCGGGGGAAATGTTTACGTTTTTGTTCTGTCTAGCAAAAAAATGATCGGTTTACGTGTGAGGAACAGAGACACGACAAAAGACGATTAGTGTCCATACTAGAGGAATGGGGACACGGTATTTCGAGTTCTAGTATTAATAATCAGGCATGATCGATTATTAAGTTTTACGAGAGAAATTAAAAAACAAAAAAAAAGTGAAAACAAGAAATCGACAAAAAAGATTATATCGGATCATTAAGTTTTACGACAGAAATTTTGAAAAAAAAAGGAAAAGGAAAAGATCGACAAAAAAGGTGACAAAGGAAAGGACTAATACTATGATCGTCGAGAATCTTTCTACTAATATATGATACATCAGTGTTTCGCCTGAAGCGGTGAGTGTTAAAAGAGCAGGAGACGCGGGAACGAGGTGAAACACAAAACCAGTAAGCATTGACCTGGCCAGAATGCTGCCTTATTGGTGTGTAAGACTGGCCCCCACGAAGCTTATTTTATGATACCGCCTATGAGCCGTTCGTGCCTTATATGTATTAAACGAGACGCGGATAATTGGTTCGCTGTTTGTAAGCAACCTCGATATCAAGTCAGCGTTAAGATTCCCTGGTGTTCAATTCCACGTATCCCTGCGAGGAATGTTCGTCAACAGTTTTATTAGTTGCTTCTAATATATCGCTGTAACAGATTTTTTGCTTTTTCGTATCGTATGACGAATTATCGTTACTATTGTGAAACTGGTTAGTGGTGAATGTTGCGAACTAGTGATGATTAATCATAACAATTAATCGTATTTCAAGATGTACATGGGAAAATACATCGTGTGAAATGATTTCCTTGAGAATTCCTGTGCATTTAATGCTCTTGAAGATTCAAATTTAGCTCTCTTGTTTCATGATTGCAGACATTGCTTTGCTGTTTTATGAACTTCCATAATATCTCGAATGATGTGCTCAGAAATGAAACTTGCGTAGGTCAATGATCAACTATAGACTAGAATTTAGTCTGTATTCGATTTCGAAAATGTTACGGTCTGTTTATAAGAATCCTGAGTTTCCATGAACAATAATACGAGTTATTGGTAAAATTGTAACTACAATTTTGCAAATTATTTTGCATATTATTTCTTTTCTATATATAGTTGTACTCGTACGAAGTTTGTTACGTTTTTTTAATTTTCGTTACATCACAGCAGATTGAAGTTACATGTTCTAAAAGTATGTAGAAAGGACGTAAATATATTAACTGTACTGTGTGACGCAGAGCAGAAAAAGAATATTTATTAAACCGTAATATATAAAGTGTTTGCTTTTATTTGCATTAAAGTAAATATGCTTCTATTTTTTATCTCCCTAAACTTATTAATCGAAGTATATGCTATTGGAATCGATGTATTTTGCCACCAAGGCACAACGTTTCTAGTATAATTTTCAAAATGTTTGAAAACAGTTTCTGTTTCGAATTTTACGTTTTAACGATGTCTTTTTGATTTAATTCTGTATTACATTGTCGCGATACTTTAACTTGTTCATCAGATTTATAAACATTAAACTCACTTTCATCGAAAAATACAATTTTATCTCAAAAACTTAAATGTCTGTTTATATACATTTTTGCAAATTCTGATCTTTTTATTCTGTTAGTTTTACTCTATTTTCATTCTATAATTGTGCTGCTACTTCTAAAGAAGTAGTAGCAGGATTTTTCTTTACTATATTAATAATTTTCCTTTTTTCTCTGGCTGTTAACATTTGTGACTGATCATTTTTACGAGAATTTGTTAAGTTCTCTATATTAGAAAATCATTTAACGATATTTCTCACCGTAAAACGGCTTCTGTGTACTATTATTGTAATAGTTGAATAAGATTTTCCTTCTTTTGACAAATTTAGTACTATTTTCCTTTCGAAAATTGCTGTTTCTTTCGATTTACGATCCAGTTTTGTGCCTTTTATCTTTATTTTAACGAATAATGAACAATAATGACGACAATCTGTGACAAATGAACGTTACATTTACGGGTATAACAGTTAAGCAAATATTCGAAATATTTATTCTAAAATTTCTTAGAAACATTTGAATTTCTAAGTAAGCCAATACATTCATTTCATTGAAAACGTGCCGTTATGTCTTGGTCTCCATAATTTTTCTCTATTGCAGGTCTATTTAACTTTTAAAATTTCTGGTATACATAAGTTTGAAGTCTAAAGTTCAAATATATTTCGAAACAAAAAATTAATCAAGAAACTACGTTTACTTCAAATTTATTTAATATTCTACATAGAAATACATTCTCTGCTAACACTTTTGTCCACTACTGTATGTATTTATTGCATATTTATAATTACACATATACTATGTGTACATAAAGAGAAGATAAATTTTAAATAAAAAAGTAAACAGCATCTTGCGTGTTATTTATGCTATTATGTGTTATTAAAGAAATCTGTAATTTTATTTTGTGTTAATGCGTCATTGTATTGTAAATAACAGCATTTTCAACTGTGACTTCCAATCAGAAGGAAGGAAATAAAGAAGGAAAGGCGCGTAACAAATCTAACGATAGAAATTATACACGCTTTTGTCTTGACTAGCAAAAAATAATCAATTCATGTGCGAGGGACAGAGTCACGACAAAAGACGATTAGTTTCTATATGAGGAATGGGAATACGGTATTTCGAGTTCTAGAAGAAGCGGTGATAAAACAATTTGCTGAGGTTGAGCTTCTCTGAATTCGAGTTACTCAGATAAAATAACGCATTTAAACGTAGAGAAAATAATTCGAGTTATAGAAAGTTTATATTTCGATTTACAGAGGTTTACATAGCGGAGAGGAAGGAAATGAAGAAAATCTTAATCTTATAGAAGCTTTCGACTTATCGAAGTTTTGCTGTATCGACAAATATATTTGCAGACTAAGCTGTTAGTAATATAATTCAATAAATTGCCATAATTTAAGCTGAAAGCAGTAAAATGTACGAAATGTTAGATAATAAAAAGAGAACCCGAATCTTTCACTTTTCCTTCTCAAATTTTATATTTAAAACGATCTATACTATAATATACGTTATCAAATATACCACAGACACTATATTTATTACATTTCTTTGTTAGTTTGATAAGTACATAATTTAAGGTACTTTAAATTGTAAAAAATATAAAAATTAACGAGGGAATTTAATATGATGTAAAATTTGCAATTTTATAATTATAAAATTGAAGTCGTGAATTTCCTGAAATATCCGAAACAACATAAAGTGATTTTAAAGTGATTTCTGATGCTATACTACTGTCCTTGACGTTACCTAAGAAAAATATTTTAAATATATTCAGTACGTTGTAATAATGATCATTTAATGTCGTTCCTAGAACGACTGGTCGTCATTCTCCTTTAATTAAAGTAACGATTCTTCAGAATTGTCGGAGGGAAACAAGTTGAAATTAAAAAGACCAATGTAAACTCAAATAATATTTCCTTGTACGCGTGTTACATAATTTATTAAATTTAATACGTGAAAAAATAGATGTTTCTTTTAAATCATTAATATTTATGTAACTTACGTACAGAAATGTTATTTGAAATATTATATTTGCTTCTATTTTGTATCTTAAATAATTTTGTATTTTTACTAAAAGTATTACAAATTGTATCAAAAATTTCTCGTTGTAATCGTATAACTTTCAGTATAAGTTTATATTTACAACGTTTCTTTAATTCATTACAATCTGTCAAGTATATTCCAATTAAATATGTACACATAGAACTCGTGTGAAAAATATCTACATGTATACTTACGTTTAATGCATTGCCTTGCATTACTTGTATTTTTTACACACAGCAATTAACTTCTTTAATTTAGTGACCACCTACCATGAAGAGTTTATTACCTCTTTGTACACATTACGTTTATTTATTTGCTTTCTATTCGTAGCATCATTTTCACCATTGTCACTACAAACGATTTCCTCTATTTTTTCGCATTCGTTCTTCGATTTTATCGTTTGTTCTCGTTTTATAATGTTTTGCGGTGAATAATTCTTGTCAGCTTTTTTTCTTGCATATGAAGTATCGAAAGGTAGATGTAAAATTAATACATCATTATAATATTAATATGGTATATAAAAATTCATATGATCTTACATCCGAAAATTATTTATAAGAAAGTAACGAAGAATCAAAAAATCAACTCTTGGTATCATGGTTCTGTAGAGTTGCTAATTGATAAATAAATGACTGTCTGGATTATCTGTTATTTCTGTACTGAAAGCACTGTATAGTATATTATCTTAGTCACCAATTCCCTCGATGTTGAATCAGTATTTAACCTTTCATCCATCGGATTTAACGCCGCTTGATTTTTATTTATGAAGCCATATAAAACGGTTAGGTTACCTAAAATAGGCTAGCTAGGATCTAATTATAGGCTAGCACTTTTGTTTCTGAATTTATTGTCAAACATATTGAAGATTTTTAAAATATACTTGAATATGTATGAACAACATGTTTACCACACGTTTACCACAAATTATATATTTAAAATAAAAGGGAAAGTCTTTATTTCTAGAAGCATGCTCTAAATGTGGGCCACTTGTAAAATAATCGAAATGAAAAGTAAAACCTGCATATTTTCAGGATAAAATATTTACAAATATGTTCAAATTGTAAATAAACTTAAACTTAAATAGTATTTTCCATCTTCATTTCTCTAACAATTATAATAGCCTTTTCTTTAACACTTCTTTGTATTCATACAAACATTTTCATCTATCATGTCACCTATCTTTTCAAACACTATGTATAGTACAACACAGATGTGAACGTAAATTATTCATAAAATACTTGATCATATGAATGACAAACTAGATTTACATACACACAAATTTATGACACGATTTTATGAATGGCGCTAGTTGTGCATTGATAAAAACAGCTCGATTCAGAAGAAACTCACTAGTCTCGTGAAATTCGAGTTAATAGGCGGACAAATTATGCGCTGAAAATAGATCATGTTCCTTGATGAGGATGGGAAAATCATATTCCTTGTCTGTTTCTTCCGTTAATTGGTTTTATGTTTACGTAGGGAAAGAGAATTATGGTATAATTAAAATGCAGACGCGTTTCCTAACGTGGAGATCTTTGAATTACAGAATCGTTCTTCGTCTTCTGAGCTCCGCTGTCCAGTCTGTCTGTACTGATTACGCCGGCATCATCAGAGAAGCAATTAGCTTCACAGTCAATTTCATTTATCTAATACGTTCTCGTAATAAAATGGTACGCTCGAATTTCTCGCTACGATATTATACAGGATGGTGCAAAAACATTGTCCATCTGGAATATTTCCGTCATTTGTAATAATGTGAAAAAATGTTATATACAAAACTTGGATAAGATGAAGGGAGAAATAAATGGGATGTGAATTTATTTTTTTAATGAGATGCTATACTTGTTTTTATCATTGTACTGTTGCAACTACTGTTTATCGATAGCTGCTGCTGCAATAATTTCAGCATGTTGACGTGTGTACGTATAATGGAATGTGAAATAATATGTAGGGTGTACAAAATATATATTTTCTTGTGTATATCTTCAAAAATAAATAAAAATGTAGAGTAGGCTATCATTTTGTCTTGGACTGGAATAATTACTATATGTACAGCACCTTGGTCTGACGGTCAAATGTGATTAACGTATTTTGCAATAATAATCCTCTAGACCAAAGTTTCATCACGTTTTCCATGGGACGCAACAGAAATGATTTAAGATTTTTTAATAATTGTATCTTCTCTTTGACTTTTCAACTGTGTAACAATAATGCTGAATGTAAATATAAGAAAAGTATTTCAATTAATGGAATAGGCTTTCATAGACACTTATAATTAAATGATAGGTCTAATGATAAACCTGAAAATTCTATTCTATGTGTAGTTATTATATAAAATTTAATAACAGATATATTTATATCAAAAAGCATTCTGCAATTTATGGTTCATTATGAAGAATAAATTTATACAACAATTTATAATTTGTTGAAATGGGACAAATAAGAATGTTATAATTATAACTACATTAACACATTCGTCACCAAGTTACTCAAATTTGGGTAGCCTCGTCATCCATAAGTGGATGATGCTTTTCTTCATTCAATCAATCAAGATATTACAAGAAATACCTGATTATTTTTTATAATATATATATATTATTTATTTATACTATATATAATTATTCCATTGTCAATTGTACCTAATTCATGCACAAAACTGCTATCATCTTTCACTGAAAAATATTTCGATGATTATTATTGGGTTGTCCGGAAAATTCGTGCCGATTTTTAAGTAAATAAGCCAATTTCATACTTCAAAGTCTTTCTTTTTGTTCTGTAAGGTATGTATTTTTTAATTTTACAATTTTTCGTCGTTTTTCAGGAAATTGAAAAATTCCGTTTTACCAAAAACTTTGTTTCTTTATTTTTTTCTTCTTTAATATTGGAATTTCCACTTTTAGATGTTGTCAACCGTTTGCGAAGAATTTTTTCTGACAGGCTACCGCCTCTTTAAACATGACATACATAATTTAATGTTTTACCAATATCTTTTCGTTGAAAGAAAAATATTCAATGTCAGAAGTGTACTCTATTTCCTTAGATCTTCAAAACTATATAACTATATATTTGCTTAGCAAAGCAATTAATAATTGCAATGAATGGACTTTCAAAAGACACGTGAAACAATAATCTTTCAGAATATGTACGAACTTCGTGTTTTTATATAATATAATTTTATATGCTGTAATATATTCAAACACAACCTATCGAAAATCGGCACGAACTTTCCAGACAACCTAATAGATTTTCATCCCATATACCTTACAGTCTTTTTACTCATCATTCAGTACTCTTTCGAACCACAAGATCAAGTACTGTACATCATGATACAAAAGTTCAAGGTGTCCTTCATATTTTGATAAAAAAGTGGATTATCAGAAAATTAATTAGTACATCGTCTACTCTGCTTAATACCAAACAATTTTTATTTAAAAATGTTTTTGATACAATAAATAGTTTATGAATATACTAAGATGGCATAGTTAAATGACGAACGTTGTATGTATATTTAATAAATATAAATATTTTTTTATTAACAAAATTAGAGTAACTTAAATATGTTCTTTTTAATAAAACCGTATAATGTCGTTATTATTTTCTGTAAAGTTCATTGAAACAATCTAAACAAAGTTGAGGTGTTTTAGGGTAACTGGCATAATACGTTCCTGTTTTCTTTGCAATTTTCCGAGATTTTATCGATCTAGAATCTACCTGGTTTTCTCATAACAGAGAACACATATTCTAATTGTTTTTCTTTGAAAATTTTCTTTTATTTCTAGATTGCAAGCTGCATCTATCCATGAGCTACTATCTTGAGAATATAACCATTCCTTAATCAGAAATTCCCTAATTTTAATGTTTTAATTCATCATTTGTTTTTGTCTGGCATACAATGTGTACGATTAGGGTAGCAGTTTCAACAAATAAATATAGTGTTAATTTCTGGTATTATTTCATGTATTTTTGTGTGATTCTTTCATGGACCAAGTATAACCTTAGGTGGAATGTAACTTTAATAATTTTATTCCATATTTGTGTGCCTTATTTGATATATATTGCTTAAATACAAATCTACCTCTCCAATAATTATCTCATCAAGAAGAAATAAAGATGTAAAGAAGTTGAAAATTGAAGTAAGACGAGAAATTGTATTTAAAACAATTCCAATTGCACTGGAAACGAACTTGGCGAAGCAAGAATTTGGGTTTCGTAGGAAATATACCCAATTTACAGTGGGCGATCAACGTGTTAACGAATGTTGCACGTGTTAACGAATAAGTAAATGTGTACAAATAAATTGTACAGCACTGCGTGAATATTTAAAATTACCATAACTAGTAACACTTTGATACTCGTTAAAATGCAGCCATTAGAATAAGGAACCTGTAAGGCGGTTTAAAATGGAACAGAAAACTGCAGTCATTGAAACTAAATTTTTGTCGAAGAAAATATTTATAGAACTGGTTCTATTGCACTTTAAACAGGTTGTGCATATACTACGGTATCTGAAAGTGATATAAACTTCGATATTAAATAGTTCCGCCCCTAAATTGCCTACAGTGACGTATCGATTAACTTTCAAACTTTTGTACAAAGGAAATTCTTTTCATCAGAATTTTCCCAACATATCTTTCCCAAGAATCTTTCATATTCCAAGAATAGAATTCTGAGATGAAAATTGTTCAGCGAACTTTTGAATTAAGAATACTAAAGAATTTATGATTGAATACTTAATATTTTAAAAATCTGCGAATTATAAAGAAACTGAAAAGAAATTTTATTATTTTTTGATACAAGGAAACTGATGAAAATCAAGTAGGTGATTTGTTGATTCGATTTGACGTTACATTTAAGACACTTGTTACTTCAAAATGTACTTAATTGAAAGTGCCAATTAAACTGCGTTCTTCTTAATTATACCCTCACACCACATTCTGCTAATGTTTCAGGAAAAATTATGCTTTCTACTTCAATTGAATGCACGAGAAACTTCTCATCACTCGCATAAACAAACGGTTACACTGTCCAATTGAATCGTTTGATTCTACCATGCAGTGACCATTGATTCAAGCATGTCGACGTAAGTAGAACCGGCATTAAATTTCCTCGTTCCCTTTAGTGGTTGTTGGAATGACTGAGGGAATTCGAGCATTCTAGATCATGCTGTAGTATGAAGTATTTTATCCTTTTTCATACGTGACTCGCATTTTTCTATCTTTGCTTCTATCGACTAGTATCCAATCGTTTGTCATTTTTTCATGTGTTCACTGTGTGCACATAAACTTTGTGCGTGTAATAATATCATACAATTTGTATGAAAATTATTGAATTCAACGTTTTAAGCTTAAAATCATCTTGTTCTGCGGTATCTTTGATCATTGCAAAACGAAAGTATGTATTTAGCATTTCTCATATCTTCTTTAAATTTTCGCGAATATTATATATAATATAATTCTATATAAATATATGTACTTATATTCATGCTAAAGGTCAACTACACATATCGGCTTACTTCATATTTTTCATTGTTTACTAAATTTCATTAACGCGAGAACTTATAGTTCAAATCTATGTTAATTGTAAAAAGTATTCATGTTTGTAATAAGAAAGTTAACATAAATATGAGTTTCATGAGACAGATGAATAGACTGAGGATTTTTATATATTTATAGTGAATTTAAAGGCACAAAATTGCAGAGAATACAATAAAAATTGTATTATATAAAAAAGTATACAAAACATTCAATTTGAAGGTGCTTCTTACAATACCTAATGGGTGAAATAATTTTCTACCGAACTTCTACTTTCTTTTTCTATATTCTCGAAAATGTAAATTTGCATAAAAATCCTCAGTCCAGATATAAATTACAATTACGACTAAACAATTATTCTATAGATCTCATTTATCATCGCTTGATGTCAAATCTCGAGGAAATTTGTTCTACCTTCATCATGGCACGCACAGCTCATTTTCTTAAGAACACTTTAGTATGTGCACCGTGCTTTCGTGACAGACTTCTACTTTTACTGTAGTTGTGCATGAATGCACCAGTGTCATCGACCCCTGTAACATGTTGACCTTATGCACTTGTGTGGTCAACAAGGTTGATGGAGTTTCGCTTATTTCTAGACGAGGGTAATTGTTACCTCAGGTAAGCTACAAAGTAACATGAGAAATACAACCGAATTTTATACGACACCTTTAGGAATTATAAGACGTGTACAATTACTATAAAACCAATCTTTCCTCAAACTGTCAGCAAAAATGATTAATGTAGAATATTAACCTATTTAGCACTTCATAAACGTTTGTAATTATTACTTATAGATTGAACGTGCTATTATAACTGTATCGTACTTGATAAGGTGGAGCACAATGATATATGCATCACATGTATCAATTTAGATCAAGTATATAATTATAAGAACCTGTAGTTCGATAGCACAATAAATTACATGATAAATGTAAACAGCTGCGTATACAGATCGGTGTATGTACAGTCAGTCAAAAAAGTCTATGTACATATAAAATTAGCCTTTGCTTGGCGAATACATGATCCACTTGGAACCAACCATATAAATAGTCGAATATTAACAATCCTTTCAGTTTACATAATTTACGTTACAAAATACCGAGAAAAATATAACAAATACTTAAAATATGTTTATAGTATTCACAGAATACAAGAAATACATGCTTTGTGGTGCATTCTAATAAAGATTAATAAATATTGTACGTTTTTATATGCCATATATGCAACCATTTTCCTCTAATCATTACATAATAATAGTATTTTTTTTAAACAGACGTCTATATATAAAGTATTTAAAAAGTTTTATAAATAATGTATACTAGTACTTGTAAAAACCAAAAGTTTATATATAAAATAAAATAAATATTTGACAGGGAAAGCTCCTTATCAATGATATAAGTAAAATCTCTTTCTCATGGGTCTGAATGGACCCTATATCTGCTGCTAAACGATTCGCTGTGCGAGGATTAATCATGATTTTTTACATTAATGGTCAGTCGGTCCTCCGACTGCCCTCACTTTAATAATTTCTTGAATTCTTTTGCACATTGTACCAACTAATTTGTTAGTTAAACTTGATTGAATATTGCGTCACTCAAGCAATATTTTAGATTTTAATTTAGGTTTATTTTGAATAGTGTATTTTGTCAATTTTCTTTTAATTTTACTCCACAGGTGGTCAATGAGGTTCGTGTCGGTTGAATGGGGTATGAAGTTGTCTCGGGACATTATACAATATTCATTCCTTCATTTTTTGCCGTGTGTTTAAGGTCGTTATCTCCTTGAAAGATTCTTCTTTTAGAATTGTCTTCTTTTAGATTTAATTTCCTTGCACTATGGTTCCAAATTCTCTCTGAAAGTGTTAAAGTAGACAATTTGGCCCATAATGGACCATTAATGGACCAAATGATTTTGATTGGTTAAATTTTGTTGATCATGTTTATTTCTGCAAGGTATTTTATTATATCTTTTATACGATCTGATGAAGTTAGGGTTGTATTGTATAAAAATTTATAATCAAACAAAATTTAATATATGTTATCAATCTTCATATTCAAAATTGTATCTTCCAGTTAAAGAAACGACATTTCATTCACACAAATTTTATAGTAATAATTTGTATAACCTGTTCACCAATTACCCTATTGTTTCATCAATCAATGAAATTACCTTCGTAACATAATTATTGTTAAAAATTTATAGTACAGTCCATAACAATCCTTAGTAAACCGTTATGAACGCGTCTAGGATTCAGCATGCGTAGAGGGAAACGCATGACGTTAGCACGTGATTAGAAGCTAGAAGTCGATGATGACTGTCTAGGCATAAATTTTATTCATCGTTCACTTTGTACCCTAGTGTGTTATTAGCACGGAGGATGTGCTGTCGAAATTAGCATAACACTATCATCCCACATAACGTTGAACGAAGAACTGCGTCAGCAATATTATTGGGTTTTCTACGCAACCTTGTGAATAGGACATAGCAAAGTGAAGCAAATTGCTTTTCTATGTATCTGTGCTGAATAATGTGCTTTTCTATCTTAGATGAATAATATTATGAGGTTATGGTATGTTGCAGAAATGATACTCACGAAATATTGATGATAAACTAGTCATCGACTAGAGATAATACTAGAAGATATTTTCTTATGACCACGTACGAAAGTGTACCGAAAGATTTTTGTAGCAAAGATCATTATAAATTCTCATAAATATACTAATTCTTCTAAACATAGAAAGTAGCCTATTATTGAAATTTCTTAAATGTATGAAAAATCGAAGTTTCTTAACTCAATGCTTATGAAATAAATATGTTCATATAAACATAATATTAGTATTAATATTACGTTTATTTATATTACTTTTCTTTAAAGTTAATTGTTAGAATGTGGCTCTTTATTTTATTAGTAATTATGTATGTAGCACGAAGTTGCTTTTGATTACTTTTTAATTTTTGGAGTTATTTAGAATTATTTATTTCTGTATACATTGATCGTTACTTTCCAATCATTAACTCGTGTCTTAACAGTCATGAATTATTAGAAGTTAGTGAAATTAATAACTTTGGTGTTTGCATTATATCTATAATGACTCTCGTTAAGATTCAGATAACTTTTCAAATAGAATAACCTTTTCAAAATTGGACCAAACGATTTAAAATTTTTTGAGAAGTTAAAAGGATTGATTAAATAGATGACGTTTAAAAGTATTTTTTGAGAAAATTGCAATTGAAGAAAATAGTACGGGATTTCACTTTGAACAACTTCTTTAACTGAGCATATAATGAAAATTTTAAAAATATATTTTGTAGATTAATGTCATTTATGTATTAGGTGTGGAAATAAATTTTTTCCGAGTTTTGAGTGAATGCAATGATAGTTTTATATAAGAAGAATGAAAATAGATCAACCATCGAAATTATTTTCATTATTATTGACGATCTTTTGCCATTTTTTGAGAGCTTGCGAATACCATCGAGAATATTTCGATTTAAATAACTGTACTGGTTATGTGACTTCAGTTGAAAAGAATTAATTTCTACACCTAATAAATGATGAAAATTTCATCGAAAGCGGTTAATATAGAAGCAAGCAACAGACACTGAAAGATGTAAGAATCTTTAGATTTATTCCAGCATTGAAAAATTTCGATTTTTGCCATTTTTACCCGTTTGTAGCTCATAGCTACATTAACAGCTAATTCACTTTGATGTTCGTACAAGGAATATTAGAAAAAGGTATATATTTCATTATGGTAGCGTAAAAACTAATTATAGTTCTAGTGATTCAATTTATCGAATATTAAAGACATCCAATACGGTTGTAGATAATGTTGTTTTTCTCAGTGGCCCTATTCATAACTATAAAGAATCATTAATAATATATAATTAATGTAAATATAATAAAAAAATTAAAATAAATATAAAAAGAAAAAATTGAAATATAATAATGTTTAATTATAAATTCCTTGTAATTGCATTTTTGTTTAACATTACATTGTTGCGACTGCGTTTCTATTTTTCATATTTTGTTGTAATTCTTACTTATGTATACACATTAGGTTTATACTCGTATAAACAAATAAATTCAGGCTTCGACAATTATTTATTTGAATACATACAAAAACTGAATTTACTAGTTTACTGTAAAGCTATTAAATTACCCTTTGTGCACAATACTTGCAATTATTATTGTTTATATTACTTCTTCTCTGAGATAGTGTTTAATAATTCAAGGGATGTTAGAATGTTACAGTTTCTTTTTTTTAATTTTCTAATCACGTCTTTCTAAGTAAAAATAATTTAATTTAAATAGGAAAAGATGTTGAATCATAAGCAGAATTTTTGTAACGTGTTCAATATGCAATAGAAAAAATTTCGAGATAGCAGTGATCTACCTTGCCGCCATTATTACATGCATTCTGGACTTCGAGGTCAGTCAACTGTAACGCGATGCAAACTATGCATTTGCATGTTCAGCATTGAATTAATAGAGAAAACTTTTCCATATGTTTTGATTTATTACTATTTCGCCTAGTTACCGAGGCGCTTTCTTCTCCATTTTCAAACCGAGCCTATAAGGTCTCCCTTTGGTCTATCGATTTACCGATTCGCTTATCGATAACCGCACGGTAGTGCACACCAAGGTCAGTAAACTGCAATGCTATGCAAGCCGCGCATTCACGTGTCCACAACGGAATTAATGCGCCAGCTCTGTTGAAAGTTATTCACTTTCTCGCCGCGTAACCCATGATTTTCAGAAATTTATTCATATTTTATAGGCTATTAACAGCTTGGCTCATATTTAACTAATGAACAACGAAAAGCAGTTTATGCCCTGGATTAGTGATGTAATTATTTATATCGGTACTTAATTGTCATCCACATGCTTGTTAAGCAATGACCATTTAGCTGAAACACATTATGAAATTTTCCATCGAGTTGTGTACCAGTGAATTTACATCCCTTACGAATCATTCAACCGTTTGAAATTTTTACTATGCACCTTCCCCCTGATTTACACAATTTGAAAACAAAAGTTTATACTGTGCACATATTTGGAGTATTTTATTGTTTGTTAACACTGGAATTAAACCTAAGAAAGGGAATTCTCTCACTTTTTGTATACAATGTTGGAGAAACTGGATTGCGGAGAAACAGTGATGGAAAAACCGCGTAAATAATTCTTAGAACGAAAAGCTTTATAGTTACAAAGAAAAAGGAAAATAGTTGATGTAATTAATTAACTGATTTAATACTTAACTTAGTTTACTTTTATTTTACGTTGAAATAAACGAATTTAATTCAGTAACTGACTAATTTGTGAGCACTTTGGTCTTTCTTCGATTTAATTAACCTTCTTGTAACGAAATTTCTTCTTTTTGAAAATATTAAAGAGAGTAATTTATGTGAACATTTATAGAAACGTAAAAATCTGTATTTACTGTAATAATAATACACAAAGTCTTACCTAAACAAAGCCACTTAAATATTTCGTTCGGTTGCAATAATACAAAAAGTATTTTAGATGCTATTTGAATGGTATCAAAGGACGAATATTCCTTGTCCTAAGATCATGTTTTCAGAGTTTTCGAGGTCGGTGACATTTTTGTTGCATATAAATGCATTTTTTCTCTTTCTTTTGCATATTGTAGTTAACGTTAAAAAAACGTTCGGAGATGTATAGTGAGTGATCATATTATTATGTTCACCTCAAAATTATGTGTCAGTTATTTGAAGTTTAAGCAAGAACCGAATTGAAAACACACTTAAAATAAAGCATTCGTTTATTATTAAAAGTATTGTTGTATCTTTAATGAAATATAGCAAATATTTGTATTAAAAATTTTTTAAACTATATATATATATATATATCAATATTTCGTAACTTCACACTTTGTATTTATAATTCCTATTTCCACTATAGTTTTCTTTTATTCCTGCGCCATGATGTTATACTGATACATGCTTAACAATCATAATGACTTATTAATTATCATTTTTGATTCAATTGGACGCTTTAATAATTCCCATAAGCTTTCTATTGGATTAATATTTGATAAATTTGAATTTTCTTTAGTTAGTTAAACTATGACAATATAATAAAATTATCTACCTATGTGTTGAGAACAAAAAAGGTATATTTTACTATTATCGAAGTTATAATACCACAGAAACCATGAAACATTTCATTCATTCTAGTATTCATAATAATTTGATCATCTACTGTATAATACAACCTCGAAGTAACCTTTGAGTCCCAGAATTAAAGTTAAACATGAAATTCATTTCCATCGAGATCGTAGACTTTAGCAATCACTTGCAAGAACACGTGTATGTCAGTAAGCATGATTACTATCGCTCTATAGATACGTAGAAGATCAGGCCGCAATTCGTCAATGTTCGTAGTGATAAAGCGCTCTCAATGAGTTACTCAAACGAAGAGAAAATTGATATGGCTTTAATTTACGACGAAAGCCGGCAGTGTTTAAAGGAGGAGATTGTGAAAGAGATTGCGTTGATACAAAGTAGCGTGTAGGAAACAAAACTGTTACAAACGATATAAATAGGAGAATAATTACGGCAAAAGTGAACTAAAATCTTCATGTTAGTTTAAGATAATTTGAGCACGAGTGTGGTATTAATATAACAAACATTCATGTGGATATTTCATTAAGAAAAATTTCATCCATGTTATTCATCTCTCCAACAGTATCTTCATAGAAGAGATTTTGCAAATTGCACACACGTTTGTTGATGGTATTTATCGTAATAGAAAAACAGTGAAATGTTTTTTAAAAAGGTACATCTGTTTTTTGATAACATTCAAATTGCATATAAAATATCATTTGTATCGTTATATGTATAAATTGCATCTAATATATTATTTATATCATTATTAAAAGGATTTGGAGCTTAATTGACGCGATTTGAAACATACTTTAGAATAAAAATTGCATAACTTTTCATTTTGGAATTTGCAGTGAAAAATTACACGTCCGTCCATTTTTTATAAATTTCTGGTGGCCTTTCACACTGGTTACTACTATTATATAAGGAAAATCAGGATAACGGCGATGAGTGGTTGAATAAGAAATAAACGTAGGCGGTTAAAAAGAGTGAATGCTTGTATTTTGAAATTCGCGAGTGCTGATACAATTCTGTCTTCTCTGAAAAATCCTAGTCAAGAGAACTTCCTTGACAATATGGCCTTTCTTAGCCTTGAGACAGAACCATCCCTAGGAAGAGGAAACGCAACAAAATACTGCACATGGCCCACTCAAGCCTTCGCTTTTTGGACTTTTCTAACAATTACTAGTTTAAGTAGTAGTTTAAGAATTCTGCTTTCTGAAAGCATTAAAGATTGTTAAAAAAAAGAGAATTAATTTCGTCAGAAACAAATCCATGAATAGAGTCTTTATAATCAGTTGTCACCGTGGTTTCTTCTCTTAAGATCTTTGTCTACAATTGTTCTCCTAGATTGTTTCTTTAATTTCTGATCCGGATGTTGATTATTTTATTTAATAGGATTATGAACGGTACATTAATGTCTAAATCAAGGATTTTCAGTTAAATTTCTACGGCTATCCGTTTTCTATCATCAACGTTACTTGTGTGCTAATGAAACTACGGAAATTATCATATTCCGTTTCTATTCTAAGCGCGAAACTTAGTTCCAACGATTCTCGAAGGAAGGTGAACGGTGTTGTGTATCAAGATAGATTTTCACAGGAACTTAAGATAAAAACACGAAAGCGCTCGTTAATCGGTTCTGTGGTTCAACATTCAACTAATAACACCGTAACTTATACAAGATGGCTAACACAATCCTGAACAGCTTAAAGTGTCGTTCTGTAATAGTAATCACTTTGTAAATTTCGGCAATATGCAGAATTTCCTTTTTGGTGTGTACAATGAGTAAGAATGTCACACTTTGTTTATTAATTAAGCCACATATAAAGTATGCAAAATAATTTTTTAAATAACTTTTTAATTGTTTTTTTTATTACTATATCTGGAAGTAAAGGTAGTACCTTTGACAAAATGTACCACGCCAACGAAATTGATTTCAGTTTATAAACTTATCAAAAAAGAAAATTAAAAAGATTTTAAATCAGTATGTATGGCGCAAGTAGAACATGATACGAAATCATTTACGAAATATTCAATTTTCTTGAATTTTACGTGTCAGTTGATTTCATCGTATCAACCTGTTTTTGTTATTAAATTGCCTCGATCTCTCTTACCAGAATTAGCCATGCTAATCAAAACTGAACAAAGTAGCGTGCATCCAAAATTGAAGCATTGAAATTTTCCATTCATTTGTTAATTTGCTTAATTTAAAAGAATATACCACTACACTACATTGAAAAGAATATAAAATTTCTAACATAGAAATATAAATTTGGTATTAGTGGAAGCCAATTGTATGCAGAATATCGTGTTGAAATTTTAGATCAATTGGCTGGTTAGCTTTTCATACTACTTTCGTCAAAAATTTGAAAAAACGTTTGAAGAAAAACGCGTTTAAAATTTTATTTATTCTAAAAGTCAAATTATTTTTGTGAGGCAACATTATTGAAAATACAACGTTAAATGTTATTCTTTCTCTGTTACGTGTTTCTAAAATGGAGAGTTCTATAAAATATTAAAGAATCCAAATGACTCCTTGTCTGTATAAACACATTTGTGAATAGTTATAATAAGAAATTATATATTTATACACATGTTTATGTTTCTATTTTCTTAGAAAGGAATGGATAAACAGAGGTCAATGTACACATATATTCAAGGAGCAATCAAACAATATTTCGGAGTAGAACGATCGTAAACTTTTCAGATTTATACATAACATTCTGTATATAGAAAGTTTTTAGCGAGTGAAAAAAAGTTTACTGACTGTAAACACAGAAATCGTGTAATATTTCACTAAGAATTCAGTTGTTAAAGAGATATTATTAACAAAATTCCTTAATTCATTCCTTTTTGCTATTTTAATTAATTACTTTTTAGTTTTATTTCACTTAAAAGAGTTTAGACCTTTAAAAGCAATTATAAACTGTTTGAAATTATCACTAGTAAATATTGTAAGATAATGGTAATAAAAGGAATATATATATAATATTATATTTTATGCAAAACTATAAAGTGTGATTTATGGGTAATAAACATAAGTTTTATGATCATTATAAGCTATACTCTATATATATACATTCGATATTATAAGATTCTTTGCAGAAGAAGATTTACTGTTTATTTATCGATAAAGTTTAAATAAAATTGGAGAATATCTCCTTTGTTATTATATTTTTAAATACATTTTTTAAATACATTTTTTCAGTACTTCATTGAATTATCATCAATTGAAATAGCACTTTAACTAACTTTGTGATGACTGTTAATAGATTGATATCGTTACTTACGAAATTTCGAATTTATATATTAACTTAGGTCAATGAATACGAGTATTTGTAAACAAATATCTACATTTACAAAATTATCAGCATATCGTGACTCTGTGATCAGCTTTAAACAGGTAATGTGCATTTCAATTGATCAAGAATGTAGAAATTTAGTTCAATGAATCCTATTGTAACAGATTTTTCTACAATGGAATTCTTTTCAGGAAAGGAGACTCATCAAACTTTCACTAAGTTACACGTCAACGAAACCCACTTTTCCACAAATTTGTACATACATATATAATATATATAAATAGGTACATATGTCATCATTAGAGTCAAGAACCAGATAGTCAGTTCTTAAATACTTCATTTGCAGTTCCTTTCTATTTCGTATTGGAACGATTGAACCATACAGGTTCTCAATAATGAATTTTATAAATCATTCTCTTTAATATCAAACTTTTTCACATCATTATATACAGTCACAATAATTTTCTATGGAAATTGAGGAATATAAATGCCTTAAGTAAGTGTCCTGCGATTCACTATTCCTACGACCTTCATACTTATCGCAACCAAACATTCTCTGTCATGCTGTTTTATATTATGCTTACAGAAGATAGGAGAATAATATTAGAGCTGTAATTTCTTCGTAAATGTTCACAGATTTTTCACTCAGTGTTGTTGGAAATTTATTTGAAAAACAGGGTTTTCTTTGTAAAATACGCGATATTTCGTTTGATCAGTCAAGTATCGATATATTAAATTCATTTGATACATTTTTTAATTTAAAACTAATTGTCGTCCATTTTATACATGGTAAAAATTTTTCATGATACTCATTATTAGACTGTGGATATTTATGCGAATATATATCTTTGAGAATATAGTAAAAGTAAAGAAAATTTCGGCAGAAAATTATTTCACCAACCAGATGTTATAAAAAGTACTATAATTTGGATATTTTGTATATTTTTTCATGTTACGTGGATTTTGTGTAATTTTGAATTTCTAAATTTCCTACAAATGCACAAAAATCCGCAGACTACTAATCATGTTATATTAATTATGAGAAATTCCAACTTTCGAGTGTATTAATTCGGTTAAATCACCAATTTATTCATGAAATATTCTGGATCAATGACATTAAAGTAGATTTAACTTTTGGTAAATATACGTTTTGAAGTGTGATTTAATCTAATTTATTTACGTTCTATTTCGACTTAAATCTTGAATAAAATAGGGCTCGAATAAAAAAGTTACAAAAAGGATCTTTATTATTTTGTTCGTTATTCCGATAAATTGTAGTATTTCCACAAATTTTTGTACACGCCATCTAGTAAACAAATCCTAATTTCTCCAAAAAAAAAAAAAGAAAACTCAAGTTATTTCGTCGAATCCTAAACAAGTTATTCTCTTTTAAATAGTTGCCGAATATTTTTATAACAGTCTGTACCTGTGCCACGAGTCTGACTCGTTATTAATCTACAAACAGTTACAAAAATATTCACACACTACTATCATTTTATTTTCTACAATTTCCACGTTATACGAAACTATTCGAAATAAAAAGATTTTATTATGTTATGTTGCATTGTAAAAATCAGTTTACAAAGAAACAACTGTTTATTCGTTGCATACAATTATGTAATAATAGAGTAAAAATAAAAATTAATTAAATAATTCTTACAGTGTTCAATATTTTTTAATGCTCAATTAAATAAAATACAGAAACTGTTTAGCAATGAAGTGTATAGTTTCCTTTTTCATCTCTGTTAAGTATTTCATTTATAATTCAGTCTTTTTTTTCCATGATTATAAGAAAAATAAGGAAACGTTTTATTCATGAATTACATTTTGTATACGGAATCTCGTTTTTTGTATTCCTCTTGTTTATTTATTCCTCCTTGCTACGTTGTCTCTAACACGCCATTTTGTGAACTCAAATTCACTCGTTCACTTTCCACACTCATAGAAAAGCATTTTCACAATGTTTATGTTATAATGTTTAAGCATACATCTTAAATTAATAACTGACAATATCCACTAATACTAATCCTCGCTATTCGATAGTTTTGCACTTCAATAATTTATCGTAATTATATTTAAAATATAATTCTGCAATTTTAACCTACATATAGGAATATTGTACTAACAATAAGCGTTAATAAAAGCATATGACAGTATGTTAACCATATCTTCTGTTATCTTTAATGCATACAGTCTATTAATACTTATCTGAATATTAAACAGATTGCAGAACATTGTAGTTTGCGTCATTCGTCCGATTGTTTGTACAGTTTCTGTATTTGTTTCCATTCACTGGTAATGTGAATATATATACACATATCACTATTATCTAGTAATCACAGTAAGAATACTTAATTATGTTACAATGTTGTTAATATGAAAGCAGCTTAACGTTAGAATTACTTTCAATTTGAAATTGAAATTTTTCGGTAATAAGTTGAATTTAATGTAAATTCAATTTCTCAAACTTTAATGAATAATTAAAATAAATAATTTTACTTTACCAGATTCTTTTTCTTTTTGTGAAAATTTTCTTCAAATCCTATTATCATTACAAGTGAATTAAAAACATCGTTACATTCATATGATATTATGTTTCTTCTCCATAGCACTTTTAGGTTAACCTTAGCTTTTTTTAAGAGTCTAAAGATTATTGATTTTGAATTACAAATTGTTACGCAAAATCATTTGCACATACTAATTAGCTAAGCATTAACGTAATATCGTGTCGCGTATGGTTAGTGACGTTGCATCAGTAATATAAATAGCTTACCAATAACTACACATATACATAAATATGCATATATGATAATGCTACTTATTAGAAATAAAAGATATGTCCGTGCAAATATCACTACTAATATCTTTAATATTATAATATTAAGGTAAATACTTCTAGTTACCTTTATATGATTTAAGACAGTTCTAGATTTTATGCAATTAATTTTCTAATTAAAATTCTTCAATTCAATACTAAAGGCAATACGTTTATATTAATTCTAAGTCCATCACTAATTTACGAATCTTTAAAAACAAATTATATTTTGCACAATTTAATACAGATAATACTCAATTTAATACTGAATTAAAATAATGAATAAAACAACTTTTATATAATGATAAGGTATTTATTTCATTTAATTTATAAACATGAACAGAAAATGATAAAAGCCAAAGGAGTCACACGTGTTATTAAGATTTCGTTTTCCTTGTCCTTTGTTAGGTGCGTTATAAATATGAAACAGAAGAAATTTGTTCGAAAAATAATTGGATTTTTCAATGTTTCAATAAACTCTCTTTTTCTCCAAGTGTTCCGATAATGTTGAATTAAATTTGTGAAAATACTTTCACCCTGATCGAAAATAAACGCTGATTTGTAGATGTGTTGCAAATATGAAACAGAGTATATTTTAGCCTTTGATATTTATCCTTGAGTTTTGTATGCAAATTGACTTCACTGTATCAACTTGTCCCATTCTCCCCTATAATTTCTTTACATTTTAATACTTTGCGTTATTATTATAACATTACAATGAAATTTGTAAAATATGCATGATAACAGGTTGCATACTTCTTCATTGTAACTTAATGCAGGAATTTGCTGAATTTATTGTTACAAATTACTGTGTATCAGTGTGTTTATGTGCACAGGTTAATCCAAATAAAGTTTTTACTTTTCTAAATATTATCTCACGATTCTGGGAAAGGATCTACTTAACTATTTTTAATATTTAATGAATTGCCATTAAGCGTTTCACTCTAACTGAGTTTCTCTGACTGAGAAAAATATTGAAAATTTAAACACTAAGGTCCCTCGTTTTTTTTTTTGCGTTTATAAATGAATATTTAATAGAAAATAAAACGGACAAGAATTCAAGCGCACCGCTTTGCCAATTACGAGGTCTGTTTCTGACAATGAGCCAACAGAGTTTCTCACGACATTCAGCATCGTAATTTTTCTCGCCATTATCTAACTACATCGAATCGTAATACATCAAGAGCGAGATTTACCGGAGGTCTTGGTAGCGAAGAAAAAAAAAGCAGAATGTAACGGCGTAGCAGAAAAATTCTGTACCCTTGTTTCTCGGCGATATTTTCTTTACAATTCGTCTTTTATACTTTTACCAACCTCGAAGTGACATAGTTCATTTAAAGAGAATTCCCGATCTTTCGAATATTAATTTTCAAATATCTGGTATAAATAATGTGAAAATTTCTGCCCTAGCAAATTAGTTATAAGCAAATATTTTAACACTTTGCGCTCCTATGGCGTCTCTTCAAATTTTATTTATACTTAAACAAAGTAAATTGATCAAGTAGATAAAAATAAATAAATTCACGAAGGTGTACAATTTTCTTTTTTCAAAGTGAAACTTTTTCGTTTTCCAAAATTTCGTCGTAGAAGTGTGTGAAAGTTGATAAATCGATCGTATGAGAAAATTTACTCGGAGCGCAAATATTTTAACTTTGAAACGCATTATTGCAAGTTAGAAGTATATAAAAGGATCTTCTTATGATTCTTTTTAACATTGGAGTTTCTAGCGTTGAATGTATACCTAATTCTATCATATCAGTCAATTTGACAGATATTTAAAAAATATGGCTTATATGTATGCTTTTTGTTTTTTTAAATAAAAGTTATAGATAATCAAGAGCAATATTTTGTATACTAAATAATTTATTTTTAACTAGAAAATATATAATAAACGTATTTCTCCATTAAGGTATTTATTATTAAAACAATTTTCCTTTATACTTCGTCTATGGAGCACATTTTTTGCAGACACATAGATCTTATTTGGAACGTACACTTTCCACAAACATACTTCTTGCATTCAAGACAAATTGAATTCGTTCTGTTTCTGATGCACAATCCAATTTGACAGGATTTGCGTTAGAAGTTTCTTTTGAATTTCTTGAATCTATAATTTCTATTCAGCTACATTTCTTTTGCTGTGTTATACAAAATTTTCAAGATAAATAATGCTAAATCTTTGAACAAGTAAATAAAAAGAATATTAATTTTTACTTTTTAAAAACTCAATTTATTCACCCGTTATTTTGACGGGTTTTGATATATTTTAGGTAGATAATTAAAAATTACAATATTTGAGATGGAAAAAAGTAAAGGAATATAGCAGTTTCATCTTATTAAGAGTCATTATAAATTCTTATAATTATACTAACACGATGTTGATAATTTTAAAGAAAAATTTCTAAAACCCATCATTCTGACAGGTTCGGTAGTTCTAGTTTTAATTAAAAGAATTTATTTTCAAAGTTAAAATACTGAATGATTTAGCGTTTATACATAATAAAGAATTGAGCTCTATTGACTATTTCTGTATTGATCAAATAATAATACTACAGAAGTACAATTTATCACATATATAGAAATATATTTTATAAAATGTTCTAAGTACAATAAAATAGGTTGAAATAATACAATTGTCAAACAACTTCCAATTGTCATAACGCCTACAAAATAATTGTTTTCGTTATAGAAAATGTGAAGTATCTGTATGAAACATATAAATTGTATATTTTATCTCATACTTCATGATGTATATTATAACAAAACATAGGAATTCATTAATTATATGCAAATTGTCAATATCATTTTCTAATTCTTAATAATTAATAGCAAATCATTCGTTTCTTCAGGTATTGATGATCATTAATACTTGTTATATATTTAATTCAATAATATTCTACGTGTTACGAAATATTTTACATTTATTCTCATTTCACTTCGATGTACGAAGCAAAATAATCGTTCAAGAACAGAAATGTATAACAGTATTCGAAACATATTTGATACGGCCATACGTTGCTGTAAAATTGTATTAGAATCTACGTAGTACTACTTACATATCTTGTTTTCATATTTATCAAGGAATCTGATTGGGGCTTATCACAATCCATCTAGTATGATGTCATGGTCGTATAAAGTTCGTTCCATTATTTAGTTCCGTAACGATTTCAAAACATTCTTCACCTTCGTTCGATATATCACTTTAAACTGTTACACTATCTCAGATATTTGGTTTCGGGGAAACAGTCCACCGTTCTTACAACAGAAACAAATTTACTTGTTTGTTTAAGCAATTTGATAAGAATTTCTCTTACGTCAAGTCTTTGATCTTTTATAGTCACGTTTGAAGTGGACGTAAACTTTCCACGGATAAGAAAGCTGCAAAACGCAAGAGTAAAAGTGCAGGTATATGTATAATTTCTAGGTGTTTCGATTCGACATTACGAATATCGATATAATGATCACAAAATATAGGTTGCGAGCAAATTTGCAACCGGTTGCACAGGTTTTATGCGATTCAGAACGTACAACATTCGGTTGAACAGTATTATCACGCACGTTGGAAACAGCTTTTAGGGAAAAGTTGAATATGGTAATCCCTTCGATGTTGTGGGAATTACTTTCACTAGTCTCGCTGACGAGATCAATTTTATACAGGTAAATATGGGAATATGTAAAGAAGTCGTGCAACACGTTATGCTTTCTGTCAACCGTATCCTATTGCAGCAAGCACTCGAAAAACAAAAATCACGCACGTCAGTGTCCTTTTATGTAGTAGATATCGATGTCGTGTTATCGTATTTCACGTAATTACAACAGGTTGCGTACAAACAAAAGTACGATTTTGCAAGAAAATCAATAATGTAGACATTATTATGCATTCTTGAACAATTTTTTACGAAATTTAATGAAATATTCGGTTCTCAGCTAAGCTTGCTAACCGCGTGCTTTTCTTAGCGAACGTCATTTGGAAATTCAACGTTGAAAAGTAGAAAATTCGCCAATTTAAACCATTCCTCTGTATCAGTCTAAATATGTTTACTATCTTCAATTTTGTTGGCGATTTTCATTTTTTCATTGTGAACGATTGCAAATAAAAAAAAGAAAAATACGTTTCAAATATTTATTTGAGAACTGTTACGTATATCAGTATATTCATCGATATCCGTGATTATCATTCGGGAATGTTTCCTTGTTTTAATAATATTCTTGCATTTAAGCATTCAAATGTGCAAATAACTTCAAATAATAATATAATAATTATTTAATACTTTATACTATTTGTACAAGTCGAAGTAATATGCTTGGTAAAATGTACAATAGCTTAACATTCCTTTTTAAGTGTGCTAACGTTTGAAATAGGCAAAATGCAATAGTAAAATTCACAAATACGTCAAGAATACTTATTCTTTTTGTAAAATGGGTCGGTAAAGTGTTAAAACTACGTCGATTATTTTCTAGGCAATTACACGATCCCTATCAACGGTTGCAAGCAATTTCTCATCGATGTCTCAGGCTTGAAGTACAATACTTTAGTAAAAAAAAGATCTACACTTGATAGATAAATTATTGAACAGTATTTTATATTTTCTACACACTTTTTAGTCAAAAAGGTGTTAAAATTGCCATGAAAAGTGAAAGTTAGACGGAATAACATTTGTTGACTATGGAGAACGAAGTAGCGCTACTTAGATAATTTAAATTAATTGTTTAACTTAGTTTCGGGCATTATTGTGTTATAGAATTAGGCTTTGTGAATAAAGGACTGCTAATCTCTCCTTTTTTAAACTTTGATCTGACATTTTTGCTGGTTACTGGAAAAATTGTTTTATTCTTGCAACGTTAAGTATTAGCATGCTTTACAAAGTTAAATAGAAGCTACTTTCAGTAGCAATAATATACACGAATTTATCGATTTTAATACGTTTTTCAGGAAGGAAATAATATTGTAAATAACGATAGTAATTGTATAATTATTTAAGCAAGCAGGAAGGAATAATCAAAACAATGGATAAAACATCAATGACAAAATTGAAATGCACTTGTTAAATAAATATTAAATTGCGTTGTTTGATGTAATATCAGCGATGGTATCTTATCGTTTGACGTCTTCTAATATCTTTCAACTTCACGTTAAAAATGATTCAAGACGTATTTACAATTTACAGAGTCGTCGTTGAATTATAATAAATTTGATAAAATGATTATTAACCTTACCTTCGTTGATTAATTCAAGTCATATTTTTATTTTCTCTGTTTATACTAATTAAAGTATGAATTAAATACTTTTGATCGAGAAAAAAATATATCAATTTTGAGTCTACATCTTCTTACTCGTGAAAAATTAACTCTTGTAACAAAATAAACAATGTTGAAATTAAGTTTGCAATACTTCGATCGTTCTGTTTTTACCATAACTTTTGCAGTATAAATAATTTAAAAAATCAGTATTTTAAGTATTTAGGTTTCACATAATATATATTCTCTTTTAAACAGAAGAAAACTTGTTTTTACAAGAATCATAATATAAGATAAACAGATATTTCAAATGAACATATACGAATTTATACCTTTATTTAAAGAAATTAGAAAGCGACACTTCTTATGATAATTATTACGTTAAGGAATAAGTCCTTCTTCAGGTTTTAAGTATTTAACTTTCATTTTTGCTAAATAAAATTACTGGAAAAGTCAGTTTCTCTCCATTTTTGAAGCTGTTATGAAAGCTACACTTGCTTTTTCTCGATTCAAGAGAGAAAGAAGTGCAATCCTTTTTACCTTTAACGTTGTTCAAATCTGTTCCATAAGTTCGCCTGTTTATCATACTTTTTACTATCTTAATTATTCGATCACTTTGAAGTAATCTGAATATACTCAATCTCTATGGTTATAATGTGTGTTATTATATGCTTTTTTTCGTTATTTTTTTCACAAAGTAAGCAGGAGATTATTTGACCGAGCACCGGTCATAATTGCAGCTACTTCTTTCTGTATTGACAGCTAATTATGCAATCAGTAATTCACTTCTAATGGTGGCAATTATTTTTCTTATACGCAACTCTTTTGCAAATGATTAGAAAGGATTGAAGAATGTGGAACAGATAGTAATTTATACATATACTAAAATATGTATCAATTTTAGACGATTAAATACATTAAGAACCAAACAAGAATTTTATTTACATGTCGTTTATTATATTTCCAAATTTAATAACTTTTAAATAAACTATTAACTTTGTTATGTGGAAGTTAATCACAAATAAAAATATGAATAACACGAAAATGAAAATTCCCTTTGAGAATGTGAAATAATTTATAAATAACCATTGATTTAATCATTTCTTTTTTCTCGAATAATATTAGATCCTCACTAACACTTTAAAATTTGTTTCGTTATCTTATTCATTAAAAAAAAAATTAATTTTTAACGTACAGTATCATACGAAAGTATGAAGTCACAATATCCTCTTAATATACTTCAAATGAGATTTCAAAGAGTTCAACAAGACTTTTTTTAACTAAGAAAGAATGCTAAATTTTAATATATCAATTTTTTAAAAATTACATTTCTTTAATAATGATGTATTTTCAACAATACCTAATAACACAAACATACTACTTTATCTTACACGTCGTCTAACAATTTTGCATACAGCAAACCTATGAAAAATAATTTATTATTCCTGTTACGGTTGCGTTGCTACTATACATAAAGCATTTCCAGAGTTACGCAACGTCCTTAACCTTTTTATTCAAGATTAAGGTATATTGCATTGCTGAAATGATTGTCTAGTTTCTCCGTAGAAAGCTTTCATAAAAGATATGCAGTAAGTAATCTTACATATACAAGGAACTAAGGAAGTTTTAACTCAAATTAAAAAAAAATGCGTTTAGCGTAATATTTTCATACTTTTAAATTAAACAAAAGAATGCGTTTAGTGAAAAAGTTATTAATTTTTTAAAGTAAAGTAATAAAAATATTGGTTATATTATGCAAATGAACAAAATTGTGCTATATCAGATCAAATACCTAAATATGTATTTATTGAAATGACAATTATATTATAAATTCACTGTAAGATAGAAGTTTATTATCTAAATGTCATAATTATGAAAACAACTATTAATAGAAGTTATATTGTCGTTTGTAGTTACAACATGTACATACATTCACACACGCTTTGTTCATAGTAAACGAAATGCTATATTAATAAGACACATAAATATAAATAAATAAATCAATAAATAAGTACATATATGTAGATATATATCAACAAATTGAAGATCATTTTGACAGCTAGTCTATACGTTATTTCTACGTTGATCTTATCCTATTCCCCACAGGAATGTAAAGTGTTACAAGATGCAACACCGTCGATTGGCATTGAACGATACATTCCATTTTCTGCGAAACCTAATTGGAATTCGCAGTTTGATCGAAGCCTATCCCAAGGTTGAAGCATACCGCGCAAAACTCTGTACTTCTGACGAATACAGTCGAGTCATTGCCAAAATTCAGAGAATACCTTTACACTTCTCTGTCGAGATTGTCACGTATATCCTTGAGCTCGTTATTCTTCGATCGATCGATCGATCGAAATCCTTTATGAAAATTCCACGTTGAAATAATGTATCGAACGTAATCATGCAAAACCTATCGTCACGAGTATTTCGAATAGAAATTTTCCCGATGAAAGAAGTGTTAACCGAACGAGTGTAACAGTGAAGAGTGAAATAAAAGGAAGGATGCTCGTTAATACCTGTGCGCAAAATGATCGTCTGGTATGCACGATCAGCTAGAGTGGACCTCTTCCTTGGGAACGTTAGTCAGCAGCGTAAATAACGACACGATAGTCGATGCGGAGGCTGGTGGTGTTGGACGCAGGCAGATAGAAGCTCGCGGATATTTTCCTGAGTATTTGCATACAATCCGGCTCGATGTGAATCCACGGCGCTCAGGAATCCGTGGAAAGTCCTGCTGCGCTCCCCTTTCCTCCCTTCGTCGAGGCGACGCGAGAAGGTTTCTGTTTCGTGTTTCGTGGGCGTCGTCGAAGTGACCAGCGATGCCCACCCTCTCGTCTTGTCCCAGGATCACAAATGCACTCAAAGACACTAAACAGAAAAATCGTAGAACCGGATCGATTGAAAACGATTCACAGGAAGCCACCGCGGAAACGTAGCGAGATGACGGAGACACGATAACCAAGTGATCGCGAAGCAGTGCCGGGCGAAAGGAACCGCACGCTCAACAACCCAGCCAAGCACTGCTGAGGCCAACAGGTGAGCCGTGCCAACAGTTTATGGCCAGTGACGTATCATCCGCGTGTTCTATTCAGGGCAACAGGTGTGAGCCGGCACGCAGTGACGTAGCTTGCGACCGGGAACCGATCCACTGACAGCATACTAAACTTTACGCGCAACTCTCTGACTAGAATATGTCGAAAGCAATTCTCACCTTTCTCGCCTTCCCTTCTTTTATATTTCACCTGACGAGTATAACGTTGTACAGCTATGTATAAAAATGCGCCACTTTTCAATTCATATATAGCGACTGATCAAATTATTATTAAGAGATGAATAAATCAGTTATCTTGTTTGTTGTTGTTGTTGTTGTTAATATATGGATAAATAATTTCATTATACCTTGACAACTTAATTGGCTAAAGAAAATTCAAGTTTTATCAAATCCGATATATAGGAATTATTAAATAATCCAATTGAAACAGCAACTAATTGAAAAACTTGTATCAGTATAGTATCATGACGCAGGAATAAAAGGAATTATAGAAGCAAAATCTTTGCTGTATTTTATTAAAAACAGCAATATTTTTTATAATGAAGAAAACAGTTTTATTTTAAGTATATTTTCAATTCTATTCTTGTTTAAACTTCAAATAAATTATACATAATTTGATCATAATAATTTGATCATCCACAACGTATGTCTGTTATTTTAATCGATGTGAAAATAGAGATAATAATTTTAGACATGCAAATGTTGTATTACAGAGGAATTGAAAGTAGCAATTTTTCGGAAAGTAGAAGTAGGTTGTTCGAGTAACATGTGTAAGGAAAATTGGGATATTAGAAATGGTAATTGATTAGAATGAGTTGATTTTTGTTGAAATTCGAGGAAATAGGGAAGATTATGTTTAAGAACCAATTGATTAATACAGCTGTGAATTTGAGGCAACAGGTGTGTTTCTCTGAAAGAAGTGTGGCGCTTTCGCTGCATCTGCTTTTCCAAACGTTCATTTATTCTAAGCAAAATAGCAACGACTATAAGCATGGTAGAAATATCACGTTTAAATTGAGGCAGAATAATAACTGTATGTGGCAAAGGTGGCTTGCGTTGTAATATATGAGGAAATGTTGCGTAAAATGATTTCGAAATGAGAAATTCAACGCAAATTGCGCCTGTTACAGACCATTTGTGAATTAATGGCTTATTCAGACGCAATAAATGAGAAAAAGCACAGTTATTTATTAGCGTGAAGTGAATAAAAAAAGCAACATAAAATTGAAAGTTATAAAAGCATGTATTCAAAATTATAATAACAATTTATGTGGCTTTTCTCAAAATTGAATTTACAAACGTGAAAAATGGAATAGAATGAAGTTGTTGGTAAATATATAGCAAATAGTTTAGTTTTCAAACACGAATTAAATCTGATATAAGATAGCATGCCGTTAATTGATGAGAAATTTCCTTTAATATTAGCAACGTTCGTAGGAACTATGAAATTAAACGCTATTTTCTCTAAAGTTCATTGAAGGCTAAGTATTAATGTTCAGAATTTTACCAATCACTACTTTTATATATATTTAACAAATACGCGAAGAAAAATTGCGAAGAAAACGTTTAAATGTTTCTTGTAATTTAGTTACATAAAATTTTTGAATATTAACAATAAAATAATGTTTTAAATTAGCGTTCACTATCCTTCTTATACTTTACTGAATTCACAAAATATTTTCCAATGCGAACCAAGTCGGACCATTTATCTAAATATTTACAAATATCTTGTATAAAGAAATTGAAATAATCGCTGTCGACTAAACTAGAATACTCAATTGTTATAGAGTTAGGTTTGATAGCTATAAAAGTATAAGTTGCTCGTTGAAAACTAACAGGTTTTAGTAATTCAGTAAGCCGTTTTTGCAAATGCCTATAGTAATATCCGTGGCAAGGTAGCAGTAAAAATAAAGACTTGAATCTTTGCGGCACGGAAACAGTCGGTTGATCATATTTGTTTCTTTTTTAGCTGAATGGTCAATATAGTGGCGTAACAATAACAACGTTCTTCCGTTTAATTCAGGCGAGCAAGAGAAATTTCAGAAATAAAACCGGTTTCTTCGTTGACTCCTTGTAAGACCGGAACAAGTAAAAATTAACGAATAAAACTGCACATTTCTTGCAATTTTTTCACTTGTTTGGTACAACAGTATAACCGATGGTTCTTATTGAAGCTAAGTACACGCTATTAAGACACATACATATGCACGATTCCTCTGTTCGTAACGTTTGCATTAAATTGGATCTGCTTCAATTCAAATGTTTGCTATTTAATATACACGGTACAATTCTCAATATTCGAATTAATAGGTAGATATGGTCGTCCTGCAAATATTTTCTCAGAATATTAAATGTATTATAAATGTGGCACTTTGTAACTATTTATAAGTCTTTCTTTCGTCATATTTTAATATTTTAATATGTTTATCTGCATTGAAAGGAATGGACTAATTTATTTCAAACTTGTATTCAACAATTGTAAAACACACTACCAACTGGAATGGTAGAAATAATGGGAAATAAAGGACACTTCATATACACTATTAAACAATAATTAATTTGTACTATAAATTTACATTATTTTCACTTTGAAAGAATGTAATGTTACCTTATAAAAATTTCCTCTTCTTCGTCTAACAATGTATGTTTGTAAAAACCAAGGATTCGTGATATATTGTGAGTCTACAAGTAGTTTCCATATTCTTAACAGATTGATGCACGCCCCTGTCACGCAAAAACTTTCACTTGCTGTCGGTATTTTTCACGTGTTTGCAATTTTGTACAGGCGAAACGGTACGAGCTTGAAGACAAAAAATGCTCGATGATTGTCAATTTTGCGTTTTATTATTCGTTATTTACCAACTCATCTATCTAAATGAAGTCACAAATACACGATGCCAGCGGAAAAACGATAGTTCAATGAAATCACGCGATCGCGACAGCGGCCATTAAAATGTTACTATGTAAGCCTTTTTTACAACATGTTACATTTAGAGAATTGTAAGTATATTATTGAAAATTAAAAAAAGTGTTATCTTTTTACTTAGAACTGTATAGTAAGAAAATTAATAATTTTTTCAAAAGCATGCGATACTAACAAGTACTGTTTCATTTTCTGCGGAAATTAATCTGCCAGTTAAACGATAAGTTTCATTTTAGAAACCAATCTTTTCAATGCGACATAAAAGAGAAAGTCTGTTACTGTAGATTGAGTATCGAAATACTTTATAGATAATAATTTACGAATCTCCCGCGACGTACATTGTTATGCAATAACCAGGTAGCACGTAATCCATTATGTAGCCAAGTCAACACTCACAACTAAAGAAGATAGAGTCTTCTGCAGTTTTCACTATTATGCATACATTGCAGTGTACGTGATAACTACCGTGTCATTATGTACATTGTACAATACTCGCAGGTATACGAGGTTGCCTGTCGTTGATACATCTTGGAAAGCAAGCAGGAGTTAGAATTCTTCAACTATACATATATTAATTGGCTGAATATGATATTCTAATGAAAAGTTTCTGATGTTTGATAATTCCTTTTTTTTTTTATTATTATAGATTTATTAATTCAATTATTGAAATATTTTTATATATAACAGGGAGGAAAAGTTCTACGTTATTCGTTGTGATTTGTAGTTACGTTCGATTTCAGGTATGCGAACAAATAGAAATATGAATAGTATAGTAAAATAAGTTTACAATACAATACTTTATTATTTAGTAAATTGATATATAGGTATTTTTATAATATTATTATGAATAATGTTAATTGCAGTCTTGTTTCGAACGCCGACCAAGAAATAACCAAGCATTCAATCAGTCCGAGCACTGAACGAACAACGAAGTCTTTTTTTATATTATAGCGTTCGAAATAAAGTACTTTGTGACCGCTTCGGTCCTCGCTAAAAAATGTTCGATTTTTTTCTCTCGTGATTTAGGTTTGCAACACACCGCAAACGCGGGTACACGACAACTTCTATAATAATTAAATTGGATTTGATAAAACTTGAATTTTCTTTAGCCAATTAACAACAAAAAGTCGGTATATTTGCTATTACTGAAGTCATAATACCATTGAAAGCAAAATACTTAATTTATTCATCTGTTCATAATAATTTGATCACCCAAGTGATACTATTATGTACATTTTTGTATAAAATAAGCGTCCAACAAGTTATTACATATTTCATTACATCGTTCGAAAATCAGAATGAACACAGTAACTTACGAAAATTTTCTATGGTACGGTAGTCTAACATATGAACCCCATGCATATACAGTACTAATAGTAACTTTCATATTATACCATGTTTAGGAAAAGTGTGATAACGGTTATATGATAGAACGATATATATACTTATCCGTTTATTCGTCGTTTACACAAGTGTAGACAATATGCCAGACGACATTTTGAACACACACTGTGAATTTAAGTAAGCCCCAAAGTATAAGATAAGAGATATTACACCATAGTACCACGCTTGAGAAAAATCACTTTTATTCTGAACGTTTCCTTCGACTATATTAGTTTTCGACATTAAAACAAAATGTTTTTCATTACTTTGTCACAATTATCACTAAATAGGCAAAAGAGTTATGATATTACGAAGAAAAAGACACGAAAGATTACCTTGAAGACTTATTTAAAATAGCATACAACACATCTGACGTTGCTACCTCTGAAGCACTTCTCAATTCTATTATTTACGATAAATAAATAAATTTAGTCAATTTATTAACAATGAAAATAAAAGATTACGTTATTTGTGCCATCCAGTATATGTTTAAAAGAGGAAAATGTTTCCAATGTGTGAAAAAGACTAAAAACGAACCAATAAAATATAATAATTAAAAATACAGCTGCTATAAATGTAAGAATCACGTGTGTAGAATACATTTGGGAAATATTGTATTCTACCGTTCATATCCAACATCACAAGAGAATTAAATTCAGGCCAGTTTCATGTTAGTACACATTCTATCTTACAATGCAACTCTATTTCATAAATATAAATGCAAATACAATGCAAAAGATATTCTACATTGTTCACAAAGTATAGCATTCTCACATGTTACAAAACATTTTTCGAGAAACTATTTTGTTTAGAATAAATGAGTTCGAGAAATCTCCTTCCTGGGATTCCGTGTGTCAATTCGAGGCTTGGGAGTTCTAAATTAAAGAATAATTTAATTTTCGTATTCCCAATGTAATCTATTATAGTACTTTCTTTGATACAATCGTATCAGAAATTCCACAACAAAGAGAAATCCATTCGAACAACGGATTCAACAGCTTCAAACCTTGTGACTTTTGCAAAATTTTCAACGTAGGTACATAGATGTATGTACACGTAGGTACCTGTTGGGAAATCTCGAACTGCCTTACAACACTGTCCAGTTTCACCATCAATGGCCAGATACAATAACAGAGATATATGTATAGTTATCCGTATAGATTGTCTGAAATAGATCCACGGTCGTGGGAGGAGTAGAATTAGATCAAATGGAATTGTCGAATCGCATCGAATGTGGGTTACGTATGTACAATGTGCCAGACACCTGAACGCTTCTACTTCCTTTCCTGTATCGCGACTTTCTTTCATGCATCAGGTAAAAGTGTATCCGTTCTCGAGATACGCTGGGCATTGTACGTGGCTAGTCAGTTTTGCAATTCTTATTCAACGCGATTTTGTATTCAAAAACTCCTCGACACGTACTCCCTGTTTATCGTTGCGGTGTCTACACCAAGGATCCACGAAATCCGCCCACTTCCACAGGATTTCCACTCAATGGAATTTTATTCGCCTTTGAACAATTTGCGTGCTTCACCGAACGACTAAACGGACAGATTAAATATTATTTTGAATTTTGTCGATGATCATTTTTGGTAGCGCAAATCTACTACGACCGATGACTTCATTTTTTTTATCCGAAAATAAGCATACCTGTAGGTGTCAGAAAGCAGGAATGTAAATTTTTACGGGGTCATTGGAATTGATGGGAAAGATATGTGAAATTAAATGATATTTCATAATGTTTTGCAAAATTATAGAAAATATGTGTAATGATTAAATTTACGTTTAGATCATTTTTAAGTACCTTGAAATACGTCGATGTATTGTGTAGACTGTATTTATGGAAGAATTTATCAAAATATTACTCTATACTAATCACACTATAAAGTATAACTTTCTTATTAAAAGTAAAATAATAAATTAGTTGTCCATACGAAATAATAATTGAATGACGTGTAATAAGAATTGAAGATAAATCCTTTCAAAGAATTATCAAACTGATTAAGTATGTAGTAAATGAAATTAATATAAAGCAATATTCTTAATATAAAGTGATAAATATAATTTAGATAATCTAAACCTTTCATTGCATTTATGTTCGTTATATTGAATTAATGATACACACCATTTGTTATAATAAAATTGCATGTAGAATATCTGAACGTAAAATGAAAATAAGCATTACCCAATCTGAATGAATTTTCATTACACTTGAAGAAACTGTAATGCCGTTATATTATTTATAAATTGTCAATGTTGATTATATTTACTTTCCTAATTTTAAAATAAGATATGAGAATTTTCGTTAATTAATAAAAATATTGTATTTGTTAAGGATTACTAGAATAGTATCTTTTTTAAATTAATATTAATAATATTTAAATCTGTATGATTCTATTGAAATAAACGTGTTGTTTCAATCAAATTGAAAGTAAGTATCACAAAAAGTTGGTTGCCAAGTTTCTCTCAAACTTGACTTCATAATAACCAAGTAAATTAATATAACTACATTCAAATGAGTCATTTCACTTATCAATGTTGTAATAATATTATAATTATGAATCGTTTATTTTAATAAACCACTAATCTATAGCTAAAACTTCGATAGTGTAGCTTTATTACATAAACGTTCTCATTTGCCTTGGTGTTCAGTTTATTTATAATTATTTATAATTTTTACAGATAACGAAATACAGTCATTTCATGTTTCAAATATTTCATTATTGCATTCTATTTATTAATTTGACGAAACGCTTACTAAAAACTGAATAACAAAGTATGGTCACATAGAAAATGGTTTTGTTACCTTTTATGGCGATCTTGTAAATGTCCACATAAAATAAAGCATGCAAGTTCACATCACGTATTCCATTTAATTACAAATTCTCGTCGCGTGAAACTATTCGTAGCTAGCGCTATAAGTGCACGAACTATTAAATCTATTGCACTTCTATTGTATCTTTTCGTATTCACGTGACATCTAAAATATTTAAAAAGCAAATTTGTATATTTTGTCGCAGTATTTTTTCAACGTTAATTGAACTCATACATGAATATAATAAATACATTTAGTTTTATAAATAAAGTTTATTTTAATATTATTTTTCTGTTACAATGTAGCGTACTTGCTGAAGTAAAAGTTATTTATAATTAAAAGTGCGAAGAATAGAAATAGAAGATAGTAAACACTTTACAACATAGCCAATAAAATACTATCATAAAAGTAACTATCATAAAAGAATATTATACAGATAAAATATCATGTATAATAAAAATTTGACTATTTTTCAAATTTTATATCTAATTGAAGCTTTCTGAAACTATATTCATATGATTAATATACTAATATAAAAAAATCTTTGCAGATAAAAAATAATAATTAATATTTTGTGTACTAATATAATAAAACTATTATGCATGTCTGATGAATAAACATCGGTTTCTTTATATTTCGATTTTATTTAATTTTATTTTAAAATTAATTTGGTTTAATTCAATTTAATTTTATTATATAATATTTTTCCATAAATGTAATATTATATAATTTATATTATTAATACGTCTTTGCTAATTGCGGTTTTGGAAACATATCCAGGATCATATAAGACATTAAGAAGATTTTCTTATCAAATCACTTAAAACATCATCCATGCCCTAATTTGGCTTTGTTTTCATAAAGAAACATAACCTAATGTATTATACTCATAATTTTATTTTTTTAACTCCTTGTTTATTTGCAATCTGTCTCTCATGATGTTAAGTAAATTGTATATAGATATTTTCAATAACATAGAAGTATTCGACCCATTGGTTAATGGTATAAAGTAATACTTTTACTTTTCACTTTTTACTTTTGCTTTTAATTTTCCTGGAAGTCAACTTTTATTAAAGAATATATAAAACTATAATTATTTAATATGCATTATATAATTATAGTTTTATATCTTTGAAGTCTTGAACTGGTTCTAGTATCTTCAAGTAGGTTTGATGCCAGATGATTAGGGTGTTTTGTTAACCTGTCTTTGTATTTGCTATAGTGTATTTTTATTTCTTCTTTAACTGGGGGAATATTTAACTCTTTCTTAGTGATATCATTTAGAACAAATCAAGGGGCATTTACTAGGTTCCTCAGAGTTTTCCATTGGAATCTTTCAATTATTTCGAATACTCATAATAATTTAAAAATACAATGAAGTTATTATTTATTACCTTTTTATCCGTTTCTAGGAATATTGATCGTTACTTATTCACTGATGGTATGAAAAATATTTCAATTCGCAGTTTACTAATCTTTTTACCGACTGCACGTAACAGAAATTTATGATCGATGAATTTATTAGTAAAATTGTCAGATGGCAGAAATAATACTTTCTAAGAGACTTCTTATATCATAAACGAAGTTAATCTCGTCTGTAGAAATATTTATCAGTTATATTACTATTTAAAATAATATAAACAATTTATTTTAACTTATTAATACCGTATAATTAATAGGAATGCAAATCCTTTTTAGTAAAATGTTTTCTAATGATTAAAATAAATTTTGCTAAAGCATATTTCAAAAATATTAAAAAGCAGTTGTCTTTTACTATGTAACAGCATTAAAATTTGCAGTATTTGTTTTATTAACTCTGTAAGGAACTAGATTTTACATTTTTATGACTATATTTACAAACGTTAAGAAACATACTTTTTACCACTTGAAACTGTTTTACAAATTTGTTTAAAACTCATCTTTTCTGTTGTATAACAATTTGAAATGTATTCGACATAGGCTTCATTTTATTTTATATTTATAAATATATTAGAATTCGGGTAATCATAGAAAATTTATAAGCTTCGTTGCATAAGCTGCGGTGTCCGAGTGGTTAAGGAGTTGGACTCGAAATCCAATGGGTTTTTCCCGCATAGGTTCGAATCCTGTCCGCAGCGATATTTTTTTTTACTTTCTTTATCTTAGTAGAGTTACTTTTTTCACTTATAAAGATTTCTGCATAGAAAATGTATTCTTTATTCAACTTCATTTAGGAATAGTTTAATATCATTAACACTTTGACTGCCACGTTGGTCAAATATGACCGGCCACGGTTTTTCCTGTGAGGCCATGGTGGTCATTGGTGACCGGAGCGCTTGAACTTTTTACAATTGCAAAAATTGAATGAAAATTAACAGTTAGTGCATTTTGAATATAACAGATGAATAGAAGATACTTTGAAATAAAAAGTGCTCCATTGAACAATTAAAAATTTTTTCTGATAGTAGTTCTAGCGTTAAATAAAACAATATTTAAAATCTACCCTAATCGAGACAATGCAGAAGAAAGTATAGGAAAGAATACAGCCTTCTTTTCACAAATAATACATCGTTCGCTGAAAAAATTGCAACACTTAGAAATTGAGGTTGTACATGTCTATATTAAAACAATACATTATTAATTATATTTCGTAATTGTAAAAACTGCTTTAACTAAATGTTAATTGTTCTTTCATTCGAATATCCCAAACGATACATGTAAATTTTAAATTTGTGCGATTTCGTTTGTAAGGTTTTGCACTTCTTTTTGCGAACAGTAGAGTTTGTCTGTTTTATTAAATTATCGAATTGGAAATTTTTATTCAATGAGCGCGACGAAACAATGAATCGTACATGGTTAATATCACTTTGTTATTTTAATTTGGAACATAAAACAACATTCTTGCTCTTGTTCGTTCCAGATTTTCCATTTAAGATCGTACGTTCTCTGAAACAAGAAAAGAAAATTTAAATTAATATATATATATATGTGTATATACTTGTTAATATTTGTCAGTATTGTATACAGTGCAAATTGGAAATTAATAATTGATAAAAATAAGTTTAAGAGTAACTTCTGTTCTACTATTGAAAAGATTTAGTTACTTTTGTTAATGTTTTGACACTCTTTAACCCTTTGCGGACGGAACGATTTGAAGCTAGGTACGCTATACAGCTTCAATACTTACTTTTTATAAACTATTATTTGTGCTACATATATGTGTGCGTTTCGAATTTGTCAGTTGTGTTCACGGATAACATATTTGTGTCTCCTGGCTTTCTCAGTTGTTTTCTTCAAACGCATAGAGGCATTCATCGTCTACGTTTGAACGCATATATGCGTCGATCGTCCGCAAAAGGTTAAAACAGAATAACATTTTACTATCAGACTAAAAAAATTGAGCTTTTCAACAGATTTACTGATAGAAAATAATGTTCACGTAAAATAATATATAAGAAGCAGAGCAAACGGAAGAAAAAAGAAAGAAATTTTTGGGTTGAGTTATCAAAAGACTATACGCGTTCATGTTTGCATTAATTCGTATTAATTCATTAGAAAATAAAGATTTGTTTTATACATTTGTAACCCTTACGTTACATTGCTTATAAGTAATTAACAATTGTTATATTATTAAATAAATTGTGTAAATTTAAACGTTTAGTACTTACAACGGGATATTTTTTCAAAATTGGTATTTGTACATGATATGTATTCCTTTGTCCAGCTTCAATTGGACACGAAGTTGCTAAACAAGCATCAGGATCCATTCCCAGGAAAGGAATGTCCATTACCTGACTCGCCCAGAAAATTCGACCTTGCATTTTCTCCGATGAAAATGCTGAAAATACATTCCATACCATTTTTGTCATTACGATATACGTAAGAATTTTCAAATGTAATTACTATACCACGGATTTCTATGCTTTTATATGAATATATGTTATAGTGATTTCTATAATACCTGGTAGGTGAAATAACTTTCTACCGAAGTTTTAACCTTTTTTATTATATTTTCAAAAATACGAATTTGCATAAAAATCTGCAGTCTAATTATTACAATTCCATAATTTCTGCAGAGAAAATTCGAATAAAATTTTTCTGAAATATGTAAATAATATATAATAGATTTTCTTTAACATAATTTTGTAAGAATTAAAATAATGGTTGTGGTAAATTAACTACGGAAATTTGTCATAAATAATGTTAATTACGATAAACATGAGTGTTCCGAAGAGAAGGAGAAGAATGAAAAATCGGAATTTGATAGAATTACACTGAAAATAAACGATTTTACACCTCATGTCTAAGAACAAAACGAAAGGAACTTTTAGGACAACCTAATATATGAAAAATAACTTCTTTGTTTTACTTATGTAAAACTATGATACATTCTCAAATAACTCGTAAGTTATTCATTATACAAAAAAATGTTTCAAACAAAATTTGCCTGGGTTCTAGGGTGACATGCAGTGCTCTAATCTGTTTTTTATTACCTTACTTTTTTATTGAGATATTAGGGTCATCTTCAGTTTTTTAAATGGAACGTCTAATATTTTTTCTCAAATTCGGATGAATCGTTAAATTTTGCGTAAAAATGTATTCTACAATGTGGGACTCGAAATGAATAATTACTGAGATATTTTTAAAATATCATGATTTGCCATCGTAAATAAAGTCGTGTTAAGAATCACGCTGACTCAGCATCTTTCCAAATAAAAAATTATTCATTTCTTAAACTTCTGTTTTTTAATCATTTTTTCTTACAACGAATAACTTACGAGTTATTTGAAGTCATCATGTTAGGGTACTCACCCTGTATAATAAAGTGAAAAAAGTGCAAAGATATCTTCGTTTGTTATCGCGTCAGAATGTATTTTCCGCAATGATAGGATGACGGGGACTTCGAACTACTTTTTATGATACACAGTAAAACCTTTCAACCGTTAAGAGATGTTTACTAAACTGTATAAATTGTTGTATGTGTGTGTGTATTTAACTTAGAAATATTTCAACAAATATATTTTACAACTACTGATGTGTGTATCGAATGTTTAGACGAATGCGTTTAGAATATCTCTATGTAGACTGTAGATTGTTTCGAATGTGTCTCTCTAAAGTGTTTACTCTAATGAGTCCGTGCGTGTTGTTTTATAAATTTTGCGTGTGTCTTTGATTTTGTGAAGTGTATTGATTGTTATTTTTGCAGTGTTTCAGGGATGACTGTCTTGCCGAGGGAGTAGGGAGATTGTTGTTCAAACTATTTACTATATTGCAGGATAAAAGAAAAGGTTCTTCTGATCAGTCCGTAGATCTAGCACTTCTGGTAATTAGATGTGAGGGTCCTCGAATTTTGGTGTTTTCAACCGATTTACAGTCCGTGTCGTCTAATCCCTCTCTTTGGCAAATTTTAATCTTTAACACTTTTTTTAACACTCATTGTTAACATTTTACCAATTGGAAGTCTATTAAGCGGCTTTTTGCTGCCAACGCAACAAATTAAATCGCGACCAGACAATGCCGGGTCACGTCTGACCCGTGTCTTAATTACCCTATAAGAAAAAGTGAACGACATGGCAAAGTATACACGCGAATTTTGATTGATAATTTATAGAGCTGTAAGAATAAGCGTGACAGTAGAAATTGAACCAATATTGAGTAGAATGAACCGGTCGGTAAAGTGTTAAGAAATATATGTTCATTTTAAGAACTGTCTTCAGAAACTGTTCTTTCGGATATTTCTAGCCGATTCTTAGAAATCTTGCAGGATACCAAGAGGGCTCAAAATGTTTGTGGCAGTTAAAGATATTTCTTTCTTTCAATGTAACCATAGAAAGTATAGGGTTACAAAAACTTACCAGGTGTATAATGGAATGTCATATTTCCAACAACTCCCTTTTTGATTTTACATGGTTTCGCTTCTGCAGCTTCCTTGCACGGATCTACGTATACTTCATGAATAGTACAGTTCGTTGGGGCTTGAGCTGTAACAATATAAATCCTTTAGTTAAATAATGTTCTATTAACTGATTACGAAGAAACTGATTACGAACTCTAAAGGTTCATGGCCGTTTCCAATAAATGATACTAAATTATTTGTTTTTAAGTTTCATAACGGATAAAACAGCGATATTCAATTGTTATTTCAGCAACAGGCTTTTGTGTTTCGACAATTTTTACATTATCAAAAAAAAAAAAAAGGGTTTAAAAGTGAGCGAAGAAAAGATTCATTCGCGCCATGTCATTCTTTATGAATTCCGAAAAGATGTAACGATAGGAACTACTGTAAAAAACGTTCGAGACGTTTAGCAGGACCGTGCATCAGCTTTTCGTATAGTAAAGAAAACGATTTCCAAAATTTATACGTGGTGATTTTCAATTAAACAACGATCCACATTCTGGCCGAGCTTCTTTCATAAACGGTGATGTTTTGCTTAATTTATTGCAATATCTCTAATTTGAGTTGAAAACGTTGCAGAGAAACTTAACGTTGACAGATCGACCAGAAAAAGATTATACAAAGCAACGGAGATTGTATAATCGACTAATGAACAAATTTGACATACCAAATTTGCTTGTATTTTAATGCAAAATCGAGCACGAGCTTTTTCACTGATCGTTTTGTATTTAAATCGTTCCATTTCGTGACACTTTCAAGTATTTTTCTTATAATTAGTACATAATGCATGTAATTCTAAATGAAGTATTATTATATACTATGCTTAAATATAATTGATCGGTATAGTACTATTACTAAACCTGTATCTGTTAAAGCATAATTGTAGATGTTCTTGTTCGCTATCATTCAAAACAGTTCGAAAACATGATTAATGCACACACTAAATAGTATTAGAGAACCATAAAATATACACTATGGAGCATAACTATGCTCCCACTGACATTTTCGACATTTTTGATCTTAAAGAAAATGATTAGAAGAAGCGAATTATATAAAGTGACAGAGCAATATGAATAATGAATTTTAGATGAAAATTATTGAATGTTTCAATGTACGATATAATGTCGAGATATAATCGAAGATCGTTTCAGAATTTGTGCAAAACAATAACACCAGCTTCATTCTTAACAGAGTTTTTTAGTTAATTTATACAATGTAACGCTGTAACTGCCTTAATGAAAGAAAACATGCAAAATGAAGAGAACAAGCAATGATAATTACCACTTAAGCTCGAACGATCTCAGAATTGTATTGAACTTTTTACGTGATTCTAGTAAGTTTGGGGAAAAATCAGGAAAAAAGGAGCTGAAAAAGTTATCTCTTCGAACTGAACGACAAATTATTAAAATTGTTAATAACACACTGAAAAGATCGTGAAGGAATGTGGACTCGGTGTTTCAACGTGTCCTTAACCGTTTGAATGCCACGGACCTTTGAAAAAATTCTTTTCTTCAGTCTTTTCTTTCCTTTTCTCGTTTTACGTTACTTTGAATTTTTAATAAATGAAAAAATTCGTTTTAACAACAGCTCGAAACTTACGAAAGCATGGATTTTAATTTAGTTGAACATCCATAAATGGTAACAGTAAAAACACGCATTGACAAAGTTCAGAAGTGTAGTTAGTTCGATTCTACAGACCTATTAGCTGACACTTTTCGGCACTGAACAGGAGAAGCGCGATCGCGCCGCTTGGCACTCAAACAGTTAAACGTAATCCAAATATTACAAGACAAAAGTGTCTGTATTTACACTTCTAAGATGTCAAAAAATAGTTTCGAATGCGCTTGTGAAAACATGCTTTTATGAAAAAACGTAAATGTTCAATATACAGCGTTCCTCGTATCGGTACAATCATTTATGTACCCACCATGTTGGACCGAGTCCTCCATAGACATGCGGCTCATTGTATCTCGTTCTCTCTTAGAGTTTCCCTAGTTAAATGATGCCTATATACATTGTGCTCGAGAACGTGATCACAACTTCCTTTACCCCGATTTAGTGTAACTTCTCGGTTTCGAACAACGTGACACTGATCTAGGGAACACTGCGTATAATGTTACTGTTTGCGTTCATAAATAGATTTTACTCATTATCACATTTCCTTTTGGTATACACGTGATAACGTTATTTGCGTTATAAACATGTATACATGTCTAGGGAACTTAATACATTTGCATTTATAATATCGCTGATATAAAATTCGCAATGCTGTTGTGTACGACCGGAAACGATGAAATTTAAGTCTCATCGGTGATAAATAAGTAGAGAACCTTGTGGTGCACAATTTTTATAACATTCTGGTATGTATATACACTGCTGCTGATAGAAGTATGGATACTTGTTTAAAAAATCTTTCTTGATAAATAATTACTTCTAATTTCGTGTAAAATATATTTATACTCTCATCCACCTGAACCTATTTACCGAAAAATAAATCAGCAATATTTTATTTTCTTGAGATTTATATAAATTTATTATTAAAGATTTTTTTCTTCTTACCTTACGTTTGAATAAAATCGAAAGAAAATAGTTGGAAATAGTTGGTCTTTGTTATTCGATGTGTATTTATTTGATAGTTTTCCTTTATGTGGTATATTCCTTTCGATGAAAGAAACAAATTTAGTTTTAAAAGTTCTTAAATTGTTTTTGTTCGAATATTATTTAACTATTTAATTATTTATGGATAATTCGTTAATTTTGTACTTATGTAACGAAAAACTAATTAGAAATAAAATTATTGTAGGTTCAGAAGTGTCTGTTTGTATTTCTTTTTCACTTTTCGAGTGTCTTACTGTATCAGGGAAAGATTGTGGATTTATATATTCGAAAAGTATTCTTTTATTCGTGACTTAGATGCGAGATTTCTTATTTTCAATTCGATCATGCGTATTACACGTGGTTCATGAATTGAAAAGATTTGATAAGGAAATAGTAAAATGCGAAAAATGTCTTAATATGTATAGAAAGTTTATTTTAACATAAATCAGTATTAAATAAAAATTTATAAAGTCAGTACTTCTTAATCAATGGTTTAGTACCTTTTTATTTTCTTTTTTAATATAAACGTTACAATTTAAGACTTCGCTGGTAAGAATTTCGCTTTATAAAAAGAAATAAACAAATACAACGGCTGATAACTCTATATACTTTTTTAAATTAGCAATTAAACTTTAATTTTAGATAAAATATCATCAAAATCCGGAATCATGGTTTTTACTAAAATGAGAACATAATATTACTACATTACTTTGTACACCAGTAAGTCTTCAATGAAAATTGCAAAAGGCACTAGAATCATGCAGTATTCGATCAAAAACATGTTTTATGTGCAGAATAATTAGAAATTATGAAGAATCAATTCATATTCTTAATGAAGTGATAATTGGAATTAAGATATAAGATAAAAATCTACAATTAAAAGGGATTTTCTCTATGGTTTCTGTAACAGTACAAAGTGCTTTTAAAAAATGATAATTTCACTATCTCCTATGCTGCTCATGTAACAAAAACGAATAAGACACTATATCTACTACTGCATAAGGAATACATTTTATTATTCCTTATCTTCCTCGGACTTATTTAGCGACGTACGTTAAAGTCCATGCATTCTTTTATTTCTCGCAAAATTCATATATAATATCATTTTCATATAATTAACACATTTATTCTCTATATGCCATTATTGGAATTTTGCGGGATTTGTACCACAATTTAGTGACAATTTAATTAATCCGTACACATATACAATACACAATTAATAATTACACATGCGTTTGTTATTATTCATTTATGAGTTCACAAAAATAATTTTACCTGGAAGTTTAATAAATTGAACAAAATCTTTGTTCCTTTTAATAGAATAAGAAAATTCTTAGAACTACATAAAAATTAATAACAGAGAAATTATATCGAAAATGTTCGAAACAAAGAAAACTATGGAAATGTAATTTAATGAAATCATATTTTCACGATTTACATGATTTTTAATGACAATTTTAAACAGTATTTATAAATTTTATTTATCAAATGAAATTAACTGAATATCAGATCATTTTCAGCTGTCATAACTGTTTCATCCTTACTCTATTATTAATTCAACCCGACAGCAATTACTTTTACAAATTTGCTCCTGATAATCAACGAAGCGCATGCTTTCGAACATTTTACCCAAACGCAATTACATTTTCAATCTAAACTATAAACTTTTCCACGTGCTACTTTCAAGATACTATTCAATAGTAACAAAAATAGCAAGTGATTTCATACCAAGATCATGGTTAGTTTAAAATTAACCAGCGGCACACCGCGTGTGTGGGACATGTTCTGCAAAGTAGTACCAAGTTCTCTTCGTTAATTCTTCATTCAATGATCCATTTTGATGACCTATTTTATATTAATAGATGAAATAATCAAATGATCGATACTCACGATCAGGGTAAACGCACTTCTGCCACGGCACAAGTTCTGCACAGACCATGGACAAGGCCACGAACAAAAAGGCGAAGAGGAACACACTGTTTCGGTTCATTCTCGATGGACAGTCGTTGCGAAATGACGGAAGGACGACACCAGTCTGTGAACAGAAGGCGAACAACGACAGAGAGGTTCTAGAGTGGGGCCATAGGTCAATTGAAATTGTATCTTAGCCGCGAGGTAGCTCTCTATACGCGTTTGCTTCGTCTCCTTTAGGTACCAACTCCCTATTATCACGCTACTCTATTGTTGCATTGATTCACTAGCCATTGCGATTCCACAATCACCGAACACACGTGTGACCAACAGAAAACAGATTTTTCAATGAGCCGTTTATATTGAATTTGTATTACTTAACAGAGATTGTAGTAGTAATCTACGTTGTATTGAACAAAAAGTGGATACGCGATATTAACGAAAGACAAGATAATCTGAAGATTATAAAGTTCCTTTTAAATGTAACGATTTATGTAATTGAGAAATTCAAATATTTTCGATACGAGTGTGGTATTAGCCGAGTGTGAACGTTTTGATGAGTTTCTGACAGATGATGTGATCGTTACTATTTTATGGAAATGCTAGATTAACGCGTTCGAGTGCCATATGCCTTTTGTGACGCAGACAATCAGTTGTTATTTAACAGAAAATATAACTGCATTGATACTATGCTTCAAAGCTAAAAATTGGAAATGAACATGGAAAAGTATGTGTTATTATATACGAGTTACGAAAAAGAACAAGAGCTGCAAGTGTGGTAGGATGATTTGCTAAGTTCAAGGAGGGAAACTACTATGACGGCTTGCAAAATTTTTTTCTTTCATATTTCTTTAATGTTTGATATTTCTAGAATGAGTTCTTAAAATATTAAAGTAAAATCCGTAAAAATGAAGAAGTCACAGAAGCTTTAATAATGTAGGATACAATAGTTAAGACTGCTTCGCAATTTACATAATTGTAATCATAGAAATGCATCGTCAGAAAACGTATTGATGCCATTGCACTCTTTTATGAAGATCTGAGTAAGAAAGAAATGTTGAGAAGATGTTTAGGTGAGTTTTCAAGTTAAAAGGAAAGTTGTAGTATTTTAACGTTATATCATATGTAACTTGCTGTATAGTTTTAAATGCGTTTTTTCAAAACCAAGTTTTTCAAACTGGATACATCAATAATTCAGTGACTTGTGATCCAATTTGTTCCCTAAAAATTCCTAATAATACTTTCTTCAGTTACACGGAAGGTTATACGGAATTTTCGATTGGATAATTAGTTCCTACATAATGTCAAAAGAAATGATTTTCTTCAAATACTCATTATTTGGTAAAAAATTCATTTGTTTGACAATTAATATCTACAACCAGAGCTGCTATTTTTAATTATAATTTTTCATTTGAAAATTTGCATTGAAAAATTACACGTCTGCCCATTTTGCATAAATTTTTGGAGGTCTTTTTCGCTGATTGTTACTATTACTATAATAATTAATATTTTTATATCAAATTTTTAGAGAAAATAGTTCCAGAAATGCACGTTTCGAAAGTATTGTTAAAAATAGCCTTTATATTTAATTGTCGCCGTGGTTTCTCTCCTGAAACGAGACGAATTTGATCTTTTGTTGTTGATAACAATATTGAAAAATTACATTTACTCATTTTTTGAAAAAAAAGCAAGTGAATTTTATAACGGGGAATTGCAAATGCTGCCGGAATGATGAAAAAAGTTATTGAATAATTTATAATATATAATATATGATTTATTAAATAAATCCTTCTTGGTAAAATAATATATCTTTTCATTTATAGAAATATCCATCAAAACTTTTGCACTCATCTAATATTTTATAACTGGTTTGAAGTTGTCCTTTTTGCGTTTATAACTACAAACATTAAAAGTGTACAAGTTAAAAGATTTTGTTGAGAAATAGATACAATGGTATAGGGAGAAGATGTGTGAATACTGATATATTTTATTAATAATTTCTTTAAGTACTGAAGGTTACTTTCACTGCAACATAGAATTTTCTTTTTGTCTTCTAGAAATGAAGCAGGAGCACGTGGACCGATCACAGAGTTCGCCCAAGTCACCTAAATGCAATGTACATATATATATACCCGTCCATAAATCATCAGACACTTACACATTTTAAGCAAAGTGATTACTAGAACGTAAATACAATTTTAGTAACTGTTTTACACTAATATCTGAATGCAAAGTTAAAATGTACCTGTATAACGTAAATAAATGTTAAGAGAAAAAAGTATTTATTAAATACAGTTCGAATTCTATACGACGTTATTGTATATACACATTTGGTTCACTTCAACAGTTCAAAATTAACTGAAAAAACATATCTTTACGTGTTTATCAGCATCATTATTGTAACAACATTATTACGTATTTATAAACAATTTAAGAAGAAGTTTTTCACTAAACAAAGACAAACAGTGGTGGGAAATTATATTATTCGATCTTCTTCATTTTTAGTTTGACAGTCCCTGTAATTCCAATAAATACTTCTAAAAAAGAATTGTGTATTAAAAAAATTGTTTAAGTACTAGTTACTGTTGCAAAAGCAGAATATACTGCTCGAGAAATTGCAGTAGAAGCTAAAATATCAAAACTTTTATTAAGTGTCCGGTGATTTATGGACGTGTATGTATATACTTCTGGAACTATTAAACTAATTTGATTTTTTTTTTCTTTTCAAAAAATTGAGAAGCTGTAACTTTCATGAATTTTGTAATAAAAGTACATCGCGTGATATACATTTATCTCTGTGCTCCCTTTTTTAATTTCCATGCAGCAGACATTATTATATTCCCAAAATACTGAAGAAGAAGTATTTAGATACAGTAAATCTAATTTATGCAAACGTTACTGATGCATTTATCTCCGCTGTAGCAGTTGCCGCCGCGGATCATCGAGTAGCTGATCGATATCTAATGGGTACCCCATTTACAATCAAATCCGCCCGCCATTTTTAACTTGTATTGATACGGTACGAGTCAAAATACCGTTTCGTTTGTTTTGAGTTGTATAACTTAAAGTTAAATATATTTCAATTAATAATTTGATATATATACAAGTGAAATGTTTTGTACGAAATACATTTTCCTTTTTTATTATTTAAATCTTATTCATCTCTCAGTTTCACAACTTAATATATCCCTCGGTGTCAATTTGATACAATAATAAACAATCAATGAAATGAAAAGGTAAATTAGTTAAACTATTAATTTTTCGCACTTTTCACAAACAATAAATCTATCTGATAGACATATAGCTCTTTTGCACTTATCCCAGTGTGCATTAAGCACATTTGTTTTTTTTTTTTTAGCCCGTTTGTTTCGTTAGATTCGTATGTTTCAAATGACTATTAAAAGTCATCGTTTGGATCGATGTACCTTGTACAGTGCCGAACAAAAGTATTTGGCACAGGCCGAGTGTTCGTATAAAATTCTCTCTAAACCTGTAAAATATACGATTTTCTATTTAACTTTTTTGTGAAATATAACTTTGAATAACTAAAATGAACCAAGTAACTGGTTTCTTTTGAAAAGGAACAAGAGATTACTCAAGAGGACTCCCAAAACTGATCTTCAGAAATCTATTCATTCACTGGTTTGATCATCTCTAGCGTTGCATTGGCACCAAAGTAGCATTATTTCAATAAAATAAACGATATTTTTACATATGACTAGTGTTTCCATTATTATATTGGCAAACCTGTTATTTTCCAGACAGACTGTGTATACTTCATGAAACAAGTAAATAAAAAATAAGAGTAAAAGTAAGCATTCCAATTATTTTAACACATTCTTGACCGGTAATTTTACGCAGAAGGCTATTATTCCGTAATTGAATGTGGAAGTGAAACAATCTAAATAAACGTCAATAAGCTTTATTTATACATAACGAATTGAAATGAAACTTTGAACATATTTTTTATATAACTTCTAATATTTTTATTATTATTTTATACGACTTTTAGTATTTTTATTATTATTTTATATGACTTCTAATATTTTTATTATTATTTTATATGACTCCTAATATTTTATATATTTTTTTGGTATGATAAACGGTACGATAAACTATCATTTGGTATGATAAACCTACGTGTAATTGTACACAACAGATTTTGAAAATATATCTTGTTTCGTTGCGCTTTTTGTAATACTAGAATTATGATAAAAACCTAAATATCAAGAAACGTATGATTTTTTTTATAATAAAGCGAACATGACTAAGCACAATGAACAAAGCTTTTGCAATATTCTATATTACTCTGATAAAAAATTGAAATAGCTAATGCAGATGCGAACACGAGTTAACTCGTGACCGGTCAACAATGTGTTAAAATCATACAGTATCTAAGAACACGATAGTACACGTATTAGGGGTACCGGAAAGTAATATCGTTTCTCACGACCTTTAATTTTGTTCACTTTCTAATCTGATTTCATGCATATCAAATTACATTTATTTATATATGAATATAACTTAGATGAATTTTCAAGAATTTTCAGATCAACTTTCATTATTCCGATGAATTCAATAACCCGTGGATAAAAATAAGTTCCAATGAAGAACTGGAAGAACATGTTCGACGATTGTACCCTACATGAATTTCGCAAAAGTAACAATGCAAATGTGACAATAAGAAACGTTAATTATATTTATCTACAAATTTTGAATATTGGAAAATGCCAACGTTGGTTTCTGAAGTTTTGGAAGAGCGATTTTAATCTGAAAGATGATCCAAGATCTGACAGATCTTCAACACTTGATAATAGCGATTTGAGTGCTACAATTGAAGAAGATCCATGTTCAACGATTACATAGATTACGGAGAAAGTTAATGCATCTTTCTCCACGATCCAAGAACGTCTTGAAAGAATTGGAAAGATTTAGCGATGCGGAAGGAGGCTCCTGCAACTTCTTACCGAAGGAAACAAAAGCGATAAGAGTTGCCGCATGCAATTCCTTGCTTGTAAGGCAAACAACCGAGCCTTTTTTCAATCACTTAATCTTTATAATAATTCCACCTAACCTATCTCTGCAACATTACTTAGAAGGAAACACATTCAACAATTATGAAATCTCAAAAAACAGATTGTCCAGGTCAATCCAGGGATTTTTATAAAAGCTGTTGAATATCGCTCTAGACTAATCAATAATTTTATGTTAGTGTTTAGTTAAGATAAGTTACTCATACTCCAAACCCTGTTTCATCTTCTGCACATAGTTACTCATACGACCCTTCGACCCGTTACTCACCAATCTTGAATCATACGCCTAACTCCTTAGTCCTAGAATTCTTATCAGCCCTTCTCCTTATCCCCACCACCTTCTCCACAATACTGCCGAACCCTTAAAAGAACTATAAACACATTTTCCGACAGCATTATTATAACAAAAATCGAACAGTATAGAAAGATCGCAACGACTAGAAACTAAGTGTCTCATGTAAGATTTCCGTGTAGAAGTTGATCGTAATAAATAGACAACATCGGAATCCAACAAAGCAAGAAACATTTACTTTCTCAGTGGCAAGAAGTTGTTTTTATACAATGGATATTATTCAATTAATTATTTTTCTTATGTATGTTTTGAAACTTTCGATAAAACTTGTTAAGGAAGAGCACCATTGCTTTTCAGTACCTCTAATATGTATATATATTCCGTTCGTTTCTGTCAATTCCTTTTTACAACCCCTTAATCAAGTTATGTGCAAAAATTTAATAGCGTTGATTGTGAAGTGGACCGCTTCAATCGTCACCTCGACGAAGTTCTCAGCGGCGTGGTGCAAAGCAGTTCTGGTGGGAGGTTCTCAGGATATGGAGGAGCGCATATTTGAAATTTTGGCAGAATAGATGGCGAGACTATCTTCCGACATGGTCGGACCACTTTTATCAGGAAATGCACAATTTAACAATTGTGTCCAATTATTTTTCCAGAGGCCTCTTCTTTGATTAACGATGAGACCGCGCGACGGTGGCCCTTTGCCAGCCTCTGTGCTTGATCCTCATACTGACTACACTCGAACGATCGTCGAACTCTTATTTCTGGCGCTGGTGATTCAAAAGTGGCTTCTATAGTGTTACATAGCGTACATACAACGCTACTGATACTCGTTTAGACGTAACCTTCGTGACTAATCCCTGACGTTCAGCATCTAAAACTCAGCACAATTGACTCGATAATTGAGTGGAAGTTGAAAAGGGGTCAAGCACCACGAATATGGAAAGTTATAATTTGTATCAAAAGTATCTTCATTTGCATAATTTTTATATACATTAATCATTTGATTTACATACAGGGTGTATCTAGTAACTAGACTGGACTATAACTTTGTTTCTTTCGTAGACATGTAAAAATTGTAGAGGAAAGTTTTGTATTGTTTAACAAGCTCTATCATCAAGTAGTACGAGTTTTCGTAGGAATAGATTGTTTCAAAGTTGCAAAGTGCAATTGCATTTGTTTTTTAAAGCGAACCTTACAATTTGTTTCACATTGTTCTATTCCCCATTCTATTGTGAATAAAAAAGTATTAAGATAAAATCATTGATAACTTTTATACTTTTCGCAATATGTAATATTTTTTTAACGTCTGCAACAAATATTCAAACGCTCCATTATTGCATTCTAAACATTTCATTCTAAATATTGTCCATTTGTTCAGCACTTGTATTTATAGTTTATTTTAATTCTTATAATTTAACAGTTTCTTTTAATTCTTTCTTTCATATTATCTACTGAAATAAAAGATTGTGAATAGACCTTTGTTTTAAAAAAAAAAAACCCACTAATAGAAAAATCATTTTGCAATTGTGCTGAATGATGTAATGCAGAGAAAATTATCATTGTGTAATACTAAATAACGTAATGCTGTCTACAAATACATAATAAAATTTGTTGAACTCCTAAAATTTTGTGTAACATATATAAAAATGGAATTTACAGCAATTAGACTACTGTGTTATGCTTTAAGCTTAAACATTTCCCTTAAATTTCCTTATTTGGTACTTTCAACTATAAAATTTTATCGAGACTTCAGTTCTTCCTTTTTCTCAATATATTCTTATCGTAAACTTCTATCAACAACATGGCTGAGTGCATTTAAATAACAATGAAATCTAATGATATCGAAAAATGTAAGACTTTCACAATTTATAAATACACAGAAAATATAAGAATGTTCAGAAAATATTGCGTTTGTTGTATCCTATATTTGATCACCAAAGTGAAATAGTCTTTCGTGAAATAATTCCTATGGAACTTAAAAGATACACGAACTTTCTAATCAAATTTTCACATAATCATTTTTATAATCTGACACTTCAAGATTTTTACACATTGCTAGGAGTTTTCACATTCTTCGTTATTACATTAGATCGATGCGGAAGAACGTGCACTCGTTGTTGGATAATAAAGTAGACCGAGGCGAATTGGATTACAGGGCTAATCGGATCAAAATAAGAATTCAGTTCATGTTTGCCACATCGCAGTAGATACAAGCATTCCGATTGCTCATGTTACCCCATATCTTTCTCCCACACCTACTGCAATAGCCTGTTAATTGTTCAAAGTGATTATTTAATGTCAGTACACGTTATCAATGAGACGAACACGTACGAATGTAACAATTTTGTAAGTTTTCTAGGTACTGGCCAGAAATACCCGGAAGAATATGTGTTGTCACGAAGGAAGATGAAGAATTTTTGTTTAAAAAAAAAATTGATTTTATTGTAACTCTTAGGCTATACTTATTCTGAATTCTTACAATAGTATACGATTGTACAGACGCTGACTGAGAGAGCTTTGGACTACTAATGACTTGTTCTCTGCTTTCCCCTTTGTCTTTTATACTTTTCTTTCTTTGGTAAATATTTGTCTTGGGTGATCGAGTGTTCTAATTTTATCTCGCTAATTGTTTTCGTCTGTTTTCGCCTGTATTTTCGATATGTTTTCCTGATAGTAATGATTTTGATTTTTTACTACACCATTTAATATTTTGTTGTTTCAAACGAGCTTTTAGTGTCATTATACTGATATTTACATCCTTTTTTTTGTTAAAAGAAAAGCTTGCTGCTTATATAGTGAAAATGTTGAATTTTTGGGAAAACATCGAATGATTTTTCTGTATCTTGTTTCTTGTAGTACTTCGCTTTAAACCACGATTTAGAAGGTCATCGACATTCTTCCTTTCCTGACATCGTTTCACTCATTTTTTTTTTTTTAATTCCCAAGACTTATGTAAAAATTTAACAGTTCTGGCACAATTCATTTTTATCCCTGGAGCACAGAAAAACCGCTTCAAACCGCTTAACATACCTCATTTCGAATAACTCTGTACTTTACAATGATCTAAACGAACCTCAGTAATTATAAGAAAACGCCCACTGGAGAGGACTGTGTATGTTTAGATTATCACTACTTTTCCCTCGCGAGGTATCAATTTTCATAGATATCGCTGATACGCTTTATACGCTTTGTACGCTCTATATACCTTAGTCTTTGAGTGATGGAGTCCATTTTTTACACTAGTTATGAAATGTTTAGTTTCTTCCAGAGATTTTTGGATTTGTAAAGAAAATCAGGATAACGGCAATGAACGGTTGAATAAGAAATAAATGTGGGCGGTTAAAAAGAGTGAAAGCTTGTATTCTGAACTATACTTCGCGAGTGCTAATACAATTCTGTCTTTCCTGAAAAATCCTAGTCAAGAGGATCCCCTTGACAATATGGCCTTTGTTAGCCTTGAGGCAGAACCATCCCAAACTTGATTTCAAAAATTTCGTGAAGGAAATGATAATCTTGAAGATAAGGAAGATCGTGGATGTTCTTCGTGACAACGTTCGATCGCATGTCTTGCAAATGATGTTTAAACAATTAAATGATCTTCATTATAAAACTTAACTTCACCATGTTCTTCAGATCTCTTTTCAACAGATTAACGCTTTTTTAACCATTTAGCCAATTGCTTACGAGAGAAGATGTTCAATAACCAAGTAGCAACTCAAAATACATTCGCAGAATTCATCTGTGTAACTTCAGAATTCTGTTTCACAGGAATAAACAAAATTGTTTCTTGCTGGGAAAATTGCGCGAGGTCAATGGCTTTCATTTTGATTAATAAATATAATTTTTAACTAAGATACACGTTTTTGAATTCGATACTTGAGAAAACTAATTATTTTTGTGTTTACCCACCTTCAAATTTCGTTACTATTCAAATAACAGGTATTTTATTGTTATGAAAATGTCCGTATCATTAAATCCTAATTATAAGGCTAATAAAAACCATCCAAAATATTCTGTACATACATAATCACGTACTGTAAATGAGTTTACAGTTTTTTTTAATGAAAAACGACAATTTTGGAGTTCAGGTAAAGAAACCCATTTTTCTGAAATTTGTATAATGGTCAGTAGGGAATAGATACGCAGGTAATACTGGCATTTTATTCTTTTCAAATTTCATACAGTAAACAGTTGATTTTCAAGTACTTAAAGAATTTTGCGAAAATTTCAAATAATGTCAGGGAGAAAAGAATTATCGATTGAAACGTGCGCTCTATAGTCAGTATAGTCGAATTGATTTTTCCTAGAGGCTGTAATGTAGTCACTACGCGTTTCGCTTTATCTTCTATCCTATTTTCGATTCATAGTTCTCACACTTAGGCAGGGCGTTTATATGCTTCTACATTCATACAATACCCCGTCATACGATCATTGCCGAAGTAGGCGTGGCCTACTGCTCTAATATTGCTCCGTGCTCCCGTTCATCTGACCACTTCACATGGAGCAACTTCCTGAGCGGTCCTGCTTTAAAGGGAAATTCTCTTGTAACAGTTTCAAAAAATCGAGAAAAACGTTCGAAGAGAAGAAAAAGCACATTAGCAGATGTTCGAGGAAGAGAAAGATTTACTTTATGATCCCAAGATAGCCGTCTAAATAGTTTGAATTTATTTAGAAGATTTAATAACTCAAGCTGTATCTTCAAACTTCGTTAAACCTTCGATTACTGTTGGCGTCTATAGGTGTTTTGGAAATTTGGCTTTTGTTATCGTCCTTTCGCCTGAATTTTATTCTCTTCGCGCTTCTGAACCTATATATAAGTTCATAAAAAGCTTGTTTTAACAAAAATAATGTAAAATGGCTCTGTTTCTTAATAAAGAATTACATTTTTCCCATTTTAAAGCTACCATTTCTATAATCTTGATTTTTCATTTCTTTACAGTGCAGTATGGAAACCCATAGAGGGAGAATTTCACAAACAACATTTTATAATTCCATTTTTTTACGGCAAGGATCATTGCAAAACCGCAGCTGCTTCAGGCATAATGCGTATACATATATTGGGCGACAGTAGCATTATATATATGTATATATTATTAACAAAAATTTGGTTTATCCTTTATAGTACTAATAAGTATTATCTAAAAGTACGAGTTGCAATTTTAATTCATGTCTTTGTAATAAATTCCCAGAAAACGTTACATTCTTACGAAATCTGACTGTTTAGTTCTCTTTATGGAGAATATATACCTGAAGAAGCTCAAAAATGGATGTCTTATCTTGGAAACGTTTTGTAAAGAAAATAAGAACAATATTGTATTCATAACTTTTCATTAATTTATTCTTATATTTGTTTTCACTAGTTATCTTTTCACTAGCTATCTCTAAAATTAACGATACGTTACAGTTGTGTGAGGTAGTTTTAAATACGTCGTTTTTGTTCCAGGTATGTTAGTGCTATTTACTAACATATGGATTTTGGCGAATAGACAGGTTTAATATTTAATCTACGATTTTTCTTTATACAGTGTTGTAGAATCTTTTATGGTACCGAATGCTAGTTTTCTTTATTACCGACTTGTACTATCATATATCGTCGAGTTTGAGAAACTATACTGTTACCTCCTGTGTCTTCCCTTGACCTACAGTAGCTGACGAAAGTTTAAAAAGATAAGAAAGAAAAAAGGAAAGTATTTATTTTGTATGGGAAAAATACATAGTGTTCCGTTTTTGATATTAATTGATTAATTAGTTATTTTCACATTTGTTAACAAATATTTTGTTTTTAATTATATACATATTAGTTGAATAAATATACAGAAAAATATACAAAATATACAAAAAGAAGAAGTAAATATCTGTAGTCTATTCTCATTGACAAAAAAGTTTAAGGCGATACATAAACTGAGAGTTTTTTAATGAAAAAGAATCCATTATATTTAATAATGTAAGCACATCTTTTTGACATCGAATTTGTTAACTTTTTACAATGATTTTCTGTAATGTTACTTTAAGTTGTTTCTATTGTAGAGTAAAGATGGTTTAAATTTTTTTGCTTATAATTTTGTACGTTTTTCTTTTTTCATTATGCTTCACATGTTTTCAATTGGATTTAAGTTGTGTTTGCGACGGCCACGGCAGCAGGTTTATATTTTTTGTTTGGAAAGAATTTTCTACAACCCAAGAGATGTGTTGCGTGTCGTTATTTTGCTGAAATATTACGTTATCGCTCATCTTATTGCGTTCATATACTAACATTGTATTCTTTAATATTACACTGTATTTAAATCGGTTTAAGGGTCCATCCATACTATAAATCGGTCCAGATCCACTACGAGAGAAACACAGCCACACAATTGCATTCCTACCCCTGTTTAACTATTGATAAGACGCACTGTCGTTTTAATTCTTCAACAATTTGATGCCTAACATATCGTAATCGATCAGAAGATACATTTTATTATATACTATAACATTATAACATTTTTTTTATGCCATTTTTTCGACATTTTCAAGGTTACCAACATTATTTTAAGAGGAATTGCATACTTTTTTTCTTGTATAATTTTAGCCTACATCTAAACAAGTTTAATCACATAACACAATATGACCTTCAACCCAGAAATATTAAAGTAAAATTCGCAAAAACGAAGAAGCTACAGAAATTTTAATGATGTAGCGTAATAGTTATACAGAGGGTGTCCCGTAACTTTTGTAGCTCCCAGAAATGGGGAGTTACTGAGGTGACACTAAACAACTTTTTTCTTTACCAAAATTTTGGTTGAAGCTTCGTTTGTGAATTATTAATGACAAATACTGGCCAATCAGAGCGCACGCAGAGTGCGCGCTCAACCACGCGAGCGTTGGCTCTAAACCGCGCTCGGTCGTGGTCGTGAACAAATGCATCGGCACAGCGTGGGTATCGAGGGAAGCGTGCGGCAAATGTTACATCGTCTTAAATTAAGAATAATGTCGAATTATTCGTTATTCACGAATAACAAATAAACTAATAAGTCGTTTAGTAACTGTATTCGATACTTTTATTCGTTATCCGCAGTGGAAAATGACACGTTTACACGTTTTCTATAAACTTTTAGAGGCCTCTCACATTGGGACTGCTATGCCTATGATAATTAATATTTTTATATCAAATTTTTGGAAAAAGTCTTTCAAGGAATAGTCTTTCTGTAGGTATTAAAGATTGTTTAAAAAAAAAGAATTAATTTTGCTCAAAACAGATTCCTGTGTATACCTTTTATGTTCAGCTGTCACCGTGGTTTTCTCCTTTAAGGTCATTGGAGTTAAAGATCCCCTTTCCACGTAATTATCTAGTAAACTCATAAAATTTGAAAATATACAACTGATTCTGCAATTCGTTGTTTTTCAATTTCATCTTACAGTGAAGGTAAAACCATTCTGCGAAGTTTTTAATATTTGTTACCCTACATACCGTAAATATTTAGGTCTCAAGAAGATACAGTGACTCTTATTAGTATTCGGACACCATTTAAAACAGGACAACTTCCTTAAAATTAGATCAAATGATTTGAGTTTTTTTTTTAAGTTTAAAGGAATGGTTTACCAGATGATATGTTAAAATGTTTCTGAAAACATTAAAATTAGTCGGACTTGCGAAGAAAATGTTAAAGAACCTTTTAGGGCTTTGTACATTTTACCTGAACCTGTGATGAAAATTTAAAAAAATACGTTTTATCGATTTGTATCAGTTACATAAATTTCATCGAAATCGGTTGATACAGTTCTAGGCCGAAAGTTATGAAAAACTTCAATTTTTATCATTTTTAACCGTTTGTAGTTCATAGCAATGTTAACCAATTTCGCACAACAGTTTCAATATATTTCATAAAACGTATTATTCGTTATCAGTTAGTAGTTTCAATTGTGTGACAAGTGAAATTTCCATCGGTTTCGGAAATAGTTGCAAAAGCTGACATCTACGCAAACATTCGTTACTATCCTCCGGCTAGTTCCTCGTGAATCAACCGGTTCTTTCAATTGAATAATCGCGTATTAACTGTTATAACGTACTGTGTACAGACTACCATGTGATCTGCTATTATAGCCTCAGACCTCAGGCCACCTCTAATCGGCGCTATGAACGATAATTAGGTATTTCGCTTCTGATCATCCACTATCGATCGTAACAAGGCTGTTTCCTTTTTAATAATAGGAGATTGCTCGTTGGGACTACACGACGTCGTTCCAACTGTCGTAAACATTTTACTGAATTTCAGGCATCATAAGCTTTCAACCATCACTGTCAACTTTCAATTAGGAAAGAAGAACCATTTTACTGAGCCTACGTATAATGAAAAAAATTACTTTTACCAAGCTGATAATAACGAGCATTTATAAAATCAAAGAAGTTGAAAAAATGTTGAATAGATCTTCATTGCTTACACGTGCTTTTGTAGCTATTGTGGTAGGGAACGTAATTTATATCTTCTCTACATAGAATGAAAGAATATTTTTACAGTTTACGACACTTTGCTATAATAATTTTTACCCTCTAGATTACAATTCGGCTCTCAACATAAAAATTTGGTGAATTCAAGAAGCAAACTTGTCATTTTCTATCTTTCTCCCTCACTTAAAAGCTATATGCAATTAATTTTGGTAATTAATACTGAATTGCGCGAACTACTAACAATCATGTTTTTTTCTTTTCCGCCATCAGTTTATTAACACACTCCGCATCATTGCAGGATTTTCAGCCTATTGGATGTTTGATTTTCATTAAAGCACATATGGCGAACATTCAATAAAAATGTAATATATTTTTCTGAAAAATGTAATTTTGTGAAAATGTATAAAGTTTTCAATATATTTCCCTTCGAATATTCATTTCCTGTAAATAAGCAAATTCAATAGCCGATATTTAGTCTACGTTCAATGTGTTAGTAAAATCATATACGCGTTTTCAGTGATGTTCCATTAAAATGAAAGACAAATTCTTCAAGAAACAATGGCAGTTTGCTAATACTTATGTTTTTAGTTTATAGATTATGTATGAATTTATTACGACAATATTCATGGTACCGTAATATATTTTGATGGCTAATTTTTTGTTTGACTAAGCATAGCTTTAAGATAACAAAGTAGATCCTACTTATCCGTCTGTCCTTTGGTTTCAGTGTAACTTGCAGTTCTGTAAGCAATGTTTCAAAATGGTAAACAGCAAGGAATATTTCCAAGCAACTATTAGCATTTCAATTGAAACTAACTAATATTTGTTCATTTAAAAACGTTTCCATGTATTTTTGTTAATATTTTTATATATTTAGAATGATTACTAGTAAATTTTACAAAGAATTATTCATTGTTTATTTCGAACTGACACTTGCACATATTTTCTTTGCGTTAAAGAGATCCTGACGATTTTAGGCTATAAAATTAATGAAAGTACTTGTAGAACTTTATGTTTTAATATTTCATTATATGCTCGTAAAAGAACATTTTATGATATTGCTAGCAGCCCATTACTCTACAGTGCTGTGCTGTAAATAAAGAAATTACATATATGTATCTAATAGACCTACACTTTGAGAAACAGTAGCCTCGTCCTGATTAAACTATTACAAGGTTAACGTATTTTTGGCACGAGAAAATTGAAGTTAAGCAATTAGGTGAAACTCTATTCAAAGTAAAACGAAGCTTCACCTTCAAACATAGTTGAATAGCTTTATGATACTTAAGTCACTCCAGCCTCTAAGTATATTTCTACTCAAGTTTATTACATCAGATTGCAACATTTAAAGCTTTCTGTGACAAGTCTTTTCTAAATTACACTATTTATGTTTACAATACTCTCACTCTACATTGCATTGATTTTATACATAAAAAGAATATTTGTAATTGTACCTTGGGAAATCAAAATATGTTATTTTATATTGATATAACAGTTGTTTATTTATTTACTGAAACTGAATTGACGAATGTTAAAGTATTTTGTCTTGTAAGTGTTTTCTTCTTTCTCTTTTCTTTCTTTTTTCATCGAAACCGTCCTATTCATTACCTGCCCAGAAAGATGAATGACAAATGGTTCACTGTTGAAAATAACAAAGTCATATACAAGCCATTTCATGTCAAATCATATAAAATTGCAGTTGTATTAAGCTGAGCAAAAATTCTGTCCAGGTTCTTTCATAAGAATATAAAGTCTTGTTATTTTTAATATCAGATTTACCTAATCAATGAGATATGTACCATTTTGTTGTACAATCTTCTCTCATCTGTTTGTTAACTTAAATACTCCTTTTCCTTAAAATTGTTCTGTTTTTTCATTAAATTCAGATTTTCCATCAAGGAAATTTTACAATGCTTGAAATAAATACAAATTAGATGGTGCTAAGTTCAGTGAGTATGATGCGTGAAGTAAATGTCCTAACCAAATTGAATTCGTGTTTGTCATGTCATTAAAGATGTGTAAAGTCGTATGTTATCTTAGTGGAAGAGAATTTCTTTTCTTGATGCAAGTAAAACCCGTTTTTCTTGTATTCCTACTTTTAGGTGTATAAGAAAATAGGAATTGCTGGATTTTCGAAAAGGAAAACAGTTAATGGCCATCTGGTTAATGTCACATGAAACTCGAGGAGAAAGTTAAGACGGAAAAGGAGAAAATTCCGAAAGACTAAAGACAAATCAGGTGATCGGGAATTTTTGGCGGTAACATTCTTGTTACCATCGTCAGCGATAACGCATCGCAGTGAAATTGAAGTTTAGTATCTTTCTTGAGACCACTTTATAGAATTGTTTTAAAAATTGTTTTCGGCACGAATCTTAGTTATTCCTTTGTCGCCTCTCTTTTCTATATTATTTCTTACAGATGATGTAATTACTCATAACTAGATTTCTATGCAGATCCATATCTTCGAGATTAAAGTAAAAGAAGGTAGAATTTCGATAGAAAATTATTTCACATACTAGGTATCACAAAAGTCACTATAATTTAGATATTTTCTATATTTTTTCATATTACGTATACTTTGTGCAATTTTGCACTTCTAAATTTTCTATAAATGCATAAAAACCCGCAGTCTGTTCGTAATACTTTTTATTAACAAGTATAACACGATTGTGGTGAAATTCTCGACTTCACAATATCGTTCTAACGTTTCTTTCGATTATTTCTGGGAGAATTACTTTATTGTCTACAGTCTAGAATTTTCTTTCGTTCGTCCTCAACAGACGAAGACGTGTCATAAGATCAGAGATTTCAAAAGGTTGTATTTCAAGAAGAAAGCGCGTTAATGGCGCGCTCTTAGTGTGATCACGATAACTGTCCGAAACGTTGATTGGTAATTAACATTCTTCGTTACAACCAAGCAATTTATTATTCTTTTTCGGCTATGATCGGACGATTGCTAAAGAGAGAGTCATCTCGTAGCACTGCTCGAGGCAGTTTATCCGTAGACACAAATACATAAAGCTCTATCGATCGATCTAAGAGTCTTCCGGAGTTCCAAAATCGTCGACTGTTTCAAGACGATTATAATACAAGTCCATCGTTCGAGATAATAATCGAAACCATCACCTAATTTTTACTATAATAATTTGGCGAGTGATAGGTAGGACGTGATTGAAGTATGAAATTGGCTTATTTGCATAAAAATCGGCACGAATTTTCCAGACAATCTAATATTTTATATCTTCATTATATGTTTACACTTTTTTTTAAAGTGAATAGATGTTTGTCAACCATTACAAACTATACAAATTTTAATTAACACTTCAATAATTCTGTATGACACGTTCGTAACTATTATTAAAACTCTGGTAACTTCTAAAACTTTGATCGATAAATTTTTACTTCGCGGCCAGGATGTACGTACATACCTATATGTCGGACCACGCCAGTAATAAACTGAAAGTTCTAAACTGAAAATAGCTTTTTAATTTCACTGTGTCATGGTACCAATAAAAGTCTAAAAATCGTCTGATAGTTTGTTTGATGTAACAGACTTACAAGACCAATGAGGTCTTGTAACAATTTTAATCAAACATGACTTTGCAAATTTAAGGGATCACAAAAGGGAGTACTATCACCTTCGTCTACATTTTTGTATAATTTACCCACCACATTTGTTATAAATAATTGTGCTTTTACGATAATTTAAGATTTAAAATTTTAATAATACATCATTCTATAATAATACCTGAAAACGTACAAATTTGGCACTTTTTTAACATGCTCCTTTGTACAGCCTTTTGGAAACTCCAACTTTATGATATGTCTTCGGCTATTGAAGGCGAACGAAGGAAAACTCTAGACTTTAGATGATAAAGTAATTCTCCCGGTGAGAAATATTCGATATGTTAAAACGATATTGTAAAGTCGAAAATCTTAAAAATAACCTTTAATCATAACTTTGTATCATAAACTATGCCAAACAAGGAAGACAAATGCGCTTGTTTCGTTCAGGAAGGAACATTCGATTGGGCCATTCATGTGTCTTGTCGAATGGTGCCTTCGATTTTCCAAGTTATTTGTTATTTTTTGGAAATAAAAACAGCGTAGGGATTCGCTTAACATGATTGTCGCCGTACTGGTATTGCGACGTGTGGTCAATTTCCTTTTTCTTATGAACTGTGTTTTTTACATAAAGCAACGAGAACTAATGAATATTGCACTTAAATGTACCTATAATAAATAATTTGTTGAGGATTAATTGCACCAGAAAAATAGTAAATAAATAATCTTATACGTGTATATTTCATCAAAATATTCCTTTACTCAGACATATTATTTCAAATTATTAAATTTGCAATCTATTACAGTTTGAGAAAGTTTAGAGTGTTTGATACTTCAAATTATTAGCAGAAATGTTACTAAATACAAATTTTCATTCAATATTCCTTCTTCCGCTTGGAAAAATATTTGAAGCGTGTAAAATTATAAAATGTATGACAGAAGTGTACTGTTTCAATTAAATACGTAAAATCGAAGGGATTTATTAAAGAGAAATCATTCTATAGTTCTTTCGACTCGTTTATTAAATACAAGATTTAACAACATATAATTATAATAATACAAATATTAATATTGATTGTGTCATAATCAAAACGTTCCTACAAACAATTAACTGTACAGAATTTGTTGTGGAAGGTAATGAAAGCAAAAATCCAGGCAGTGTCAAGTAGCACCATTTAAGTAACGTAATTCAACAATACATGTAAAGAAATATTGCTAGAAATGAAAATAACTGTGGAAAAAGTGCAACATGTAACGATGTTCGATAACAAATACTTAATGATAATCATGAATATTAGTATAATTAATTAAATGAATATTGAATTTACAGTTTAACGGTAAATCACGCCTAACGTGAATTTAATAACGAAAAGTGATATCAATTGAGAACCGAAGCAGTGTGTCATGTTTTTACATAATCAAGGTCATTGGCAGTGATTGTCGTTGCAGCGATCGTTATTGCTTAGGAGCAGGTATTGATTCTTTGGTATCACTATTACGTGTATATGGTCATCTGACCGTAATCAAAACTTTTTCTCCAGTTTATACAGTCGGCGAATGTGTGCTATCGAAATATTAAATATCTATGAAAATAAATTTGCATTAGACAATTATCAGATTTATCCTTAAATTTTCATTAATATCAGCAGAACTTCTGAAACTTTCAAAAGTATTTGTATTCTGCTCTTTTTTTTACTTTTAAATACTAATTTAAATTATTACTTTCATTATCTAATTTACACTCTTTAGTTGAAGCTTGCAATTAGGGCTACGTTAACTCTAATTTCCATTATAGTACTAAGGCATTACTTTAAAATTTCTAATTTTCATACAATTTTTTAACGAGACTGCTTTTTCGTTATTCTTCAAATATTTTTCATCAGATTATGTGAAAAAGCACCGGTAAAGCACTATCCTTCGTTTTTCCTAGAAATAAATTGATCGACAATTTATTTTCTTATTTTTAATTTTTCTTAAATGTTTCATTACGATACACAAGTTTCTTTTTGGTAATATAATAAAATAATTCGTTGCATATAATCATTCGTGATAATAAAAGCACAATATTACACGATGCAATACTTTTAGTATTTCAAATCATTCTTATCAGTATTCCGTAATTGATTTAATTATGATCGTTCTCGAAATGAATGATGTTATATATAAATTTTGGTTAATTTCATGTAAGCGCAGAAACAGAATAGGTTATACGTTGCTCGAGTGGAAATTTTGTCTTTTGCAAAGTCAGCAAATGTGTGCAAATAATTACGCGTTTTTTTTCGGCAAACGTGGTTTTATATTCAGCAAATCAATATTTGAAGTGGGACACTGGCATTCACGTTGGCAATTTTTCATTCAAAGTCAAACAATTCAAACGGCAGCTCGTTTCACTTTTATTTTTCTCTTTTTTAATTTCGCGCTAGACAAAAAGTCGATTAAAAAAAAAAATTCTACAATGCACACAACTATATTTAGTTAACAGAACTGAATGATATTTATTAATCGTGCAATAAACAGTGATATAAATAAAGACTCAAATAATAATTGTACGCTGCATCGCTGAGAGTTATATTATAATAAATATATAGTAATTCGTATAGTATATTTTTGCAAATAAAGGAGAATTTTAAATGTTTAAAAAAAATTCTGACATGATGTGATTATAAATCACAAATTAAATGCAAATTGACCGAAGGAACGAGATTTTATAAAATTAAAAGCTATAATTGTTCGATTTTATATCGTTTCACTTTTCTTGTAAATAAATTAAGTCTTGAACTATTGTTTTAATTATTAATTTCACTCGATATTATTGTTTACTTTGGAAGAACTATCGCTAGGTTCTTATAGTATCATCTTGTACCATATTCCCACTATATCGCATATTTTCACATTAAACAATTTATGAATTGTCCGAATATTACTTTTGAAACCTTTATTTGTAAAATATCACTGCTATCCTTATTTATCTGAATATTTGTGATTGGAAAACGTCAAAGACAACATCTAAACCCGTAAACTGTGCAATTATTCACATAGTAATAATCGTGGAACTGTTTCAAATGGAAACAATAACAAACTCGAAAAGAAAATTTCATTCGCTCCTCCAAATAGCAATCTCGAGTACGCCACTTCATCGACAACGTTTGCACGTCTCTTTGGCAAATTCACTTTTGCTTCTCGTTCTCAATACACGTTAACTGCTTGAGTTTATTCCTGTTTGAGACGATTCAGCCGAACGTTTTATCAACTCGAACTAATCGACCCTTGGAGAACTCAACGCACAGTCTGTGCAACAAAACATTTCCTATGCGTATTTATTATGCTAGATGATTGATTAACTGTAAATGTAAAAGAAAGAAAAAAACAAAAATTATGCTAACATTCGTTCTAACCGTTAGAATTTTCGGTATCCTTGAGAAAATAATTATTTTCTTTGTATAAATGGTTAAGCAGTTCTTAAAAGTAATACCGTAGAAAGTATTTACATTTTGATTAACGTTAGTTGTATAAACGTTGCGTACGTTCAAGCACGTTCTTTTAATCATTCTTCCGCTTTGTTCTATTTCTAACGATCCTTAGTATTTTCTATCTCACAATCAACAATACGTGAAATGTATAATTGAAACGATGAATGAGGCAGTTATCATTTGTATATAAGTACTATATATAATATATATATATATATATATATTGATGTTCGGTATATTAATAATTTATAATAAATTATAGAAGCGAAATTAAACAAGTCCATAGGGATCAATATCCTTGGAACGTTTAACTGAATCTTCGGTCTTAAGTAATTAAAAATAATCTCCATTGCTTAATTATCCTTTCCTTCGTTTAGTTTTATTTTATACTGGAAATCTCACACAGTAAACTCTCCTATAACACGGTTTCCATATAATACGAAATAACAATTCTGATTGCCTTCCTATAACACGGTACTCTTGTAACACGGTTTCTATACAAGGTGTTTCAAAACATATGGACATAATTCTACCGGTGAATTCAGCACACTAGAAAAAGTTCATACAAACATATGCTCGATATCACTTTGTTTCCGAGATACAATCCAATTTTTCCTGTGATTCAATTTGACCAATGATTCCTTTGATAAGCTGAGTTCTCTATTCTACTATGTTTTCACCTTCAAGTTTTCATCTTCAATCTTTTAAGTGATCATTTCCCTTACAGCTTGTTCAGTTTAAAAAATTTTTATGCCCACCGGGGAAAAATAGTTCTCAATGTAAATTAAGTACTTCATAGTTCAAACTTATTTTTCAAACGTCTTCAAACGGATAACGTGAAATCATGTCTCGAAGTGGTTGTTATATTCCTTATCCTCTTCCATTGGCTTTGATGTATTTGTTTGAAAGTTTCTTCCGCCTTATGTGGCCCATGGGTTTCACACAACATAAATTGGATCCTTGCATACCGATATCCTTGCTTCTTGTAGAATTCTCAACCTTGGTCCTAGGGGAACACCCATTTTTTGCAACCTTTCTTCACTCAGGTAGGGAAGCTCCACCATTCCAACCTTTTCCTTCTCAAACGCATTTGCGTATTTCTGGAATACATAGAATTTCTTTTATTCATCATTTCATTTATGAGAAATGCTGGCGGGTGTTATGGAAAATGAGCAAAATTTTGCGGAGAATGATTGAATCATAGTTTTACAAAGAGAGTAAATAATTGAGTTAGAATTATTCACAAACACTTTTAAAAACTTATTCAGTTCGTATGAAAGATCTATTGTAGCACATTGTACTTTAAATATTTCTTTGGTGAAATATGAATTAGTGAATGAATTTATCATCATTTATAAGTGATGTACAAACGATGAAAAGTTTGAGATTACTATGAATCAAAAGCGATTTAAAATTTTCAGGAAAGTTAGCAACATTTAAGAACTTTTTAACGAACTGTTTATTAGTCGTATCAATCGAAACGAAGTAAATTATCGATCTCAACAACATCAATTTCAAAGCTGTAAGGGATTAGTAGTATATTCGATATTGATGTAAATTCATAAGTGATCCCAAACTTTTAGCTGTCAGTGTATACAATTATTGACAATAGTTTAAAAATAAAATAAGCATTTTAGAACTATTCTATATTCATCTTCTGTATATAATTCTGTATATAATCAAAATTGATTATAAATCAAAATAGCATAAATAGGTAACATTTCATGCATCAACATACTATAAGTATATTTGTTTTAAATATATCTTTATAAAGGCTATAATTAATATTGTCATAAACAAAGCCCTTATAACAAATGTTAGGAAGCATATTTTGCTTAAATTATATAATCGTTTTCATAAAAAAAGCAAATTTTCATAAATATTTGCATTTTTTGTCATACTCCAGATTTTAGAAAACTCTTGAATATAGTGACTGTAATACATACAATGAGTTGCTATTTCAGATCATATTTTTATGTACTTTTGCATTAACTTCGTTTTATTGATAAAAGAATAAGTTTCCTAATGATGCCTAACACAGTTTCACAAATGTTACATTGGGTTTAAATCTGTTAGGTTGACATGATCGTTTGAATTAACATTTTATTTCGTATTAACTCCCACAAAATTCGAGAAACCGCTTAATTTAGCAAAGTAAATGTTCATTTTTTTTTTAAACAAAAATACCATAACAACAATAGTAGGAATGTCCAAATATGATTATCTATCGTGTCGACTCCGCGTTAACACTTTACCGACTGGATCATTTTATTCAATATTAGTTCCGTTTTCGCTATAGTGCTTATTCTTACAGCTTTAGAAATGTTAAATTAAAATTCGCGAGAGAGCTTCACCATATCGTTCACTTTCTCTTATTATAGTATAATCAAGACATGGATCAAAAATAATCCGGCATAGGTTGGACGAGGTTTAATTAATTTGTTGCGTTGGGAGCAAAAAGCCAATTAATAGGCTTCCGGTTGGTAAAGTGTTAAATTATAAGGTATGCGTTCTAATCTTGTAAATTAATGTCAATAATAGGTCTATTAAATGTCTGTGTACAAAGTTTTTGTACGCAAAGTTCGAAAATGAATTTTCTATAGTATGCTTTAAAAGTATTCTTTTTTTAAATGTATTTAGAGTGTTCTTATTCTAAATATCTAGTCCTTGTTGCAAAAGAGTGACGCAGAATTGTCAAATGAAAAATAGATTTACAACAATCTATAGGATTTATTCGACCATTTGTTACACAAGTCCGATTAAAAACATGAAAATGGCAATTTGGATTACATACTTCATACCCAAGTTCCCTGAGGAATAGTCGAATGAGAGGTGGTTCCGTTCCGAAAAATTTCGTGAGCTTCTTTACCCTCGAAGGATTCGAGAGGGCTGGTAATTCGGAGTCCTTGATTAGTGGTTGGGATTGCGACCTCACCATTGCCATGCTCGTTTGCGTTCTGAGTGCAGCAATCTCGCCCCTTATGTTCTCCATTTCCTGCGAATACCTGGTAGTGGTTAGTTTCGGAAATTCTGGTTCGCTTTTCGCTTATTTTACTCTTACATCTTCCCTTCACTCTGTTTTGGTCAATTCACTCTTAATTTTGTTAGTTTACTCGAAGATACGCTGGACTTTGAATCTAAACGAGGAATATCTTAAATTGGGCGAAGACCGATATACATCGGGATTACATTGGCAGGTACAGTCGGTTACAAAAAGATTAGGACACTGATACAATCTTAATTTCTAAGTTATATATTTGGAGTAAATGTACAAAGAATGGCAAAAATGTGTTACATTATGTTGCACTAGAATATATAGGTAACAGTAGCAAAAATCTTTTGAGTTATTATCTATTGTTGCCTAAATATTAAAGGGAACACCGAAGAAGAGCTAATTTGACGTTACAAAAAGTTCCAGACACAAGATATACATTCAAGAACTTTTTAGTTTAATTCTTCATTAAATACTGCCAATACTGTTTATGTACAATATTTATAAGGAATGCTTCATTCATGTCCGACATGTAGAATTTCAAAAATGTTAGTCTTGTTCCCAATCTGTTCACAATGAGTCATTGTGTCATGAGTCAACAATTAGTGATATTTCGCTGCAAAGAGAGAAAATCAATCCGTGAAATAGGTGATATTTGATAGATAGTCAAAAGTACAATTGGAGATATATACCATTATCGAGACGAAAATTGAATTGATTTCAAACGTCGAAGGATTTTATGTGATCGTAGACGTTAGACGTTTTATTGTGAGAGAAATTAAAAAGGATCTCAGTATTAGTGTTTCAAAGGTGGTTACGAAGACAAAAGAAGAACGTGGCATTACGATACATCCAGAAAGTGTTCGAAAAGTACTCAGATCGAAGTGGTACAATGGACACATCGCTAAGAGGAAACTGTATATCAATTAAAACAATAGGAAAAAGAGATTTCAATTTGCAAAAGATTATATTTCTAAGAGAAGCTAGCTGTGGGATAATGTTATTTTCCTAGATGAAAGCAAATTTAACGTTAATGGCAATGATGGGAGGATGAAAGTATGGTGGAACATGGAAGAAGAACTGAATCCAAAGCATTTACAACGAACAATGAAACACGGCAGCGGATCAGTTATGGTTTGGAGATGAGTTTCGAGTTTTGCTGTAGATGAATTCGTTTTTATTGATGATACTCTTGATAAAAAGAAGAATTCACACATTTTGAAAGTAATTTAAAAAAAACTGCTTCCAATATGGGGATTGCGGAGATTTTTAAGTTTTACCAGAATAACGATCCGAAGCACAAGGCACAGATTGTTTAGGAATTCCTACTTTATATTTATTCATGTGTTTTACAGCCATATTCGTAATCACCTGATTTCGATTCGCTGAAACATCAACTACACTAATAAAAAAATTTAAAAAAGCATGTGGAAGAAGAATGGAAGAAAATCAGCGTTGATTACTTAAAGAAAGTTAGACAAAACGTTGATTCACTATCCCAAAATGTTGACACTATATTCTTAAACACATATGGGATACGGATCTAAATATTGAACTTTTCGTGAACTATTATTGTTATAGTTTTATGTGTATAATTAATCAAGTGTTCAAAACATTTTGTAACATCAAAATCTACTCTTCTGTAATATTCTTTTTAATATTTAGACAGAATTCGAGGATCTTTATCTAGAATTATAGGGTTAATAAAGAATCAAATGATTAAAATTTGGAACAATTTCAGTGGACTATTAATTTTTATGTAGAAGCGATAAATGATATCGATAAGAAAAAAGTAGTGTTCTAATAAATTTAATTATCTGTAAATTTAGTCATACCGAGTGTTTAATATTTCAGAACTCGATTGTATATTTTAAGTTTATTTTTGAAAAATACCTTTACGAAAGGAATAAAATACAAATACATATTTCGTTATATTTTCAATTTGCGTTAATAAAATTTTAATAACAATAAAAATGTACTTTCAAATGTTAACGAGATTCTCTCACCTGTATCATTAAATGTTGCGTCCTCATTTCAGAACTTAAATGCGCCACTGATCTGGCAAGTGTAACTACATGCGATTCTAATCGTTGGAAACGTTTGTTAATACTCTGGAAATACCAAAAAAAAGAAAAGAAACAAAGTTAAATGATTTACTGAAAAGCAAAGCACGGAAATCAACACCGTAAAATAAATTTATTATTGACGTTGTACTTAATGTAACGGTGAAAACATATTTATTTATATTACAATTTCTCACACATCAATTATGAAATATTTGATCATGTACTTTTTGTAAATTGAAGATATCATCATTTGTTATATGCTCAAGATTTCATCGTTGTAATAACGAGAAAACAACTTTCTCACTGACCTTGATATCTTTGGCTTTCTTCATCCTGTCGTCGATCGTGTGAGATCTACGTTTATCATGATGCCTTGTGACAGGTCTAGATGAGACGGATGATGTTGGCAACGACGACACAGAACCGTAACTGGCAAGGCCTCTGGCTTTTCGCCTTTTCTTCACACTTCCGCCGAGCAATTTCAATACCTAGTATCATCAATAACGTGACTTTATTACTGCTTTTTACGACGAGACGTTACATTTGATTTATTTATTTATTATGATTTTTATATATAAATATAATTTATTATTGTGATACTGAATTTATACACCCTATTTAAACATGTTCATTAATTATACTATATTATACATTTTTATATAAATATAATGAAATTTTCTTTTTGTGGGTGAAAATTAGTATGTTTCTATCATACACGTTTTAACCCCTTGACATACAAATAAAATGGATTTTAACACTAGATTTACGGGAGACGTCAATTTGACGGATTTGAGATTTCACGAGAGAAATTACAAAAACGATTGTTATTATTTCCTAGCAACTTTTTCTTACTTTTATTTATGGAATGATACGAAAATACATCCGAATTTGTAAATATGTTAGTAATATACAGTTATGTTGTCTCTAACAAATCGATTTCTGGAAGGAAAGATTCAGTTTCTGGTTCACACAAGAAAAACCCGTAAATCTAGTGTTAATGCGTCCGAAAAATACTATTTAATTTGGTTCGATTGAACAGTTATGTGCAAGCTTAGAAACAGAAGATTTTATTTTAAAATTTCCATTGCTATATAACATTTAATCAGGATGATATAGAATGTTAATGGAAAATAATTAAGTATTCCAACAGTATTTCTATCATTTTCATTCAAAATTTGGAATTTTGATTCTCCGTCAGAGGCAGTTCTTGACGTCTCGGAGACGTCGAAGTCTACAATGACACATGAAATGGATGACGTCTCCCAGACGTCATTGTATGTCAAGGAGTTAAAAAATCGTTCAGTATTGCATTTGACAAATTTTTCCAATATGTATGTACATCTAAATAAAACGTAGTAGCATACTTTTATTATTGCAATACTGAATTTATATACCCTATTTAAATATGTTCATTAATTATACTATATTATACATTTTTATATAAATATAATGAAACTTTCTTTTTATGCATGAAAATGAGTATGTTTCTATTATACTCGCTTTCAAAAATCATTCAGTATTGCATTTGACAAATTTTTCCAATATGAATGTACATGTAAATAAAACGTAATAGCATACTTTTATTATTGCAATACTGAATTTATATACCCTATTTAAATATGTTCATTAATTATACTACATTATACATTTTTATATAAATATAATGAAACTTGCTTTTATGTCTGAGAATGAGTATGTTTCTATTATACTCGCTTTCAAAAATCATTCAGTATTGCATTTGACAAATTTTTCCAATATGCATGAACGTGTAAAGAAAATGTAGTAGGATATCTAATATTATTTTACATATAAATACTCTGAATATGTATGTTTTTTTGTACAAAATATAGAAAGATATAAATTTAAAGTAACACCAGATATACATTTCTTACATAATATTTCGTAATGTACAGTGTAATCAGGAAACAAGGCATATACAATTATACGTGAGAAAATATTGCTGAAACTGTTGTTACTACGAATGAAATTCATTAGAATTATAAGATGTTGAGTAAGAAATCTTACACCGTTATGAAATTGTAGATAGTGACAACAGAAAGTCACAGCTACGTCTTCACCGATTTCTCATTAAACTTTTCTTGATGGATCCAGTAGGTAGATAGATATGTATTTGAGTATTTCATTCAATGCTTATTTTTTTAACTTTCGGTACTCTCTGTGTATCTGATTTTTTAAATATACTTGTGAAAGACGAGGATCTCAAACACTCGAGGCTCTTATAGTTAATAACAGTAATTTATAACTATCATAATATTTTTTCAATTTTCTTTTTAGGTCCTAAAATATTGTATGGAAAGCTAGCTTTATTAGTCGATACGAAAGAAATATCCACGCTAAGTAAAAGTAAAAATAAATGAATAAAAGAGTAAATATATACAAAATGATGTAAGTACAGATTTAACGCGTTAGCTGGCTGCGATTTCACCTTGTTAGGTGCCCATCGCTGTTTTCACCAGTTCTTGGAACTTGCTGTGCAGAATGAGCCTTATGATGGTCCTTAATTTCGACTTACAATTACCTTTTGCCATACCTCCTAATTATGACGCTTGGTGAGAAGATGTTATCACTGAATCACAATTTCAGAGTGATTCAATGAAGGGAACTCGCATGGCAGTTAAGTTAAAGTATTTAATGATTTCAAGCATAACTTCGCATATATTCGTGTTATCTGATTTCAAAAGTAATTAACATGTATTTAAAAAAAATTTTTTTAGTTCCCATATTCGTTTGCGCCTATTATACATAATATTTACATATAGTTATTAATATATCATGAGGTTTTTGCTATATTAAGAGACAAGAACTCCAAGATGTAAGATTGTTTTTATTGTATGTGAGGTTTAAGAGCTAATGAAACGATCCAATTTAATTTTCGATCTTTGTAATAGAGGATTTCGCGTAATTTGTGTAGAAAGACACTTTTGTAATAAGTAAGAACAAAACATATTTTTGTTTGCGCAAAAACAGATTTTGATACACTATATACCTAAATAAAGTAAATTAACACCGTTGTTAATTATTTTTCCAAATAACAAAAATACACATTTCATTTCACGTTTTTAGGATATATACAAGAAAATTCTTCAGCACTTGAACGGTTAATAAATATTCTGAAATTCCATAAAATCCTATTCACAATGCTTAAATTGATACAAAAGCGGATTTCATTTCAACACAATAAAAAATCGAATAATTATAATTTTCTTTATTTAGTGACATAAGAGTAAGTGAATGTTTTTACGATTAAATAATCTTGCGTTTATAATATAATTCCATAATAGAATAGTGCTTATATCGTGTCTCACCTCGCTATACATATTTTCTAAACCCTCTAGCTGCTTCCTAATCGTTCTCGCGTCGTTCGTGCTTAAATCAGAGTCACTTCTATCCAACATCGAGTCTAAATCGAGCCCAGTCGTGGTAGAAGTTAAATCAGCTGCTTCCACGCCGAAAACTAAATAAATGATTCGCGCTTGTAGCCTCGAGGAGTAAGTAACAATCAACAGCGAAATAAAGGAAGATTGAAGGCTACTCACGATGAGAAAACTTCTTTGCAGCTTCTTTCTTGGAAGCGGAGGCACCGCGATGCTTCGAACTGCTCGAGAACCCTCTCTTCTCCATGGCCTTGCTGTAATCGCTGTAATTAGGTTTCGATCCGTATGGTAAGCTAAAAGGCCCACAAACATGCAACTGTTAAGGTTACCGAGAAAGCCACGAGAAGATTTAATTACCACAGAAGTGTGTAACAAAGTTTCTATCCACTAGTTGTAGTTTGTAACCAAAATACTACTAATTAAATTGTGATATTATAAGATATAACGTAAGATATTATAAGATATAAGATCGTGATATTAGAGATATAAATATACGATATACCTTTATACAATTAGAAGATTTAGAATTCTGTATATTTATTAAATTGTACCAATCGAACAATTACATTGATACGATGAATATGTAAATGAATTCTATTTATGCATGAAAACACTCCAAGAATTTTGAGAAGTGACTAAAAAAAAGAAAAGTAACGAAAAAATGGGGGATTTAATATGAAACAGCATGAATGATCTTGAAAATCAACGAAATTTTTTTGTGACCGTATTTCTATACATGAAGGAAGTAACTACTTACAAGGAAACTTTGATAAACTGAAAATTCGGATTATTTTGAAACATTGCAGGTTTGTAGGGAAGTTCAAGAGAAGTAACGGACAATTTTTCTTTTTGACTCTTTTTCGATTCTTCAGGGTGACGTCTTACTTTAAAGGTGCTCTTGAAATTTAAGAAAAATTGATTAGAAAATGATTATGTAGCATTAAACTGATATATTAATAATTTACATGCTCGACTACAAAAAATTAATGTTAGAAAAAGGGAAAACGAAGTAAAAGCAATTTTATAATCGTTGGTTAGTTCAATTAGAGAGTCTACCACAGTAATAATGTTTAGTTAGTATAACAATATTTAATTACGATTATTACAGCAATAATGCTTCCAAATTATCTATCACCGCGATTTGAAGCCATTTTTTGAAGCAATACATACTGTTTCTAATGCATACACAAGTCTTCGATTAAATAATTTTTAATAGTGCAGCGAAAACGTTAACTACTTCATAGCCGTTAATAATTTTTTTCAAGTTTCAATCTCTATATATTTAATACTAAAACTACCAAGCTTGTCAAAATAACGGATTTCAGTTATTTTTCTTTAAAATTATTAATATCCTATTGGAATAATTGTAGGAATTTATAATGACTTTGAATATAACAGAGTAACTATTATATTCCCTTATTTTTCTTTTCCTTTCAAACATTTTAATTTTTAATTATCTATCTAAAGCATACATAAATATTCCAAGATCCGTAAAAATGACGGATCAATAAAATGAGTTACAAAATGAGTTCTAAACTGAAAAATATACATCAATATCTTTTCATTCAAAGATTTAGAGTTATTATATCAAAAATTATTATTTTGATTTGCTATTTAAAAATTTAGCTCAATAAACTGTACTTCAAAAAATTTTAAAGAAACTTTTAATACACGCAAATCGTGTCAAATTGGATTGTGACAAAAACAGAACAAATTCAAGGTGTTTAGAATGTAAGAAATATGTTTGTAAAAAGTGTATATTCCAAATAAGATTTATCTGCAAAAAATGTACTCCGTAAGTAAATTACAAAGAAAACATATTTTAATAATAAATACTTCGAACAGAAAATGTTTTTATATATTTCCTAGTTAAAAGTAAATTATTTTATATATATAAAACGCTGTTCCTGATTATTTATAACACATAAAAGCACATTTTTCAAATACCCGTCAAATTGACGAGTATGCTAGAATCATCTGTATTCAACACTGGTAGTTCTAGTGTTAACAACGTTTTGTAATATTTTTATTATAAAATATCGCTCCGTGATACTTTTCCTTATATGTCTTTCCAACTGTATAGATCTCGTTTAAATTTATCTTATCATAAATAGCAAAGCAACGAAGACTTCTTTATATGTTACAATATCACAGACTTTATTTTTGTATTATCGGCTATCAGCAACTTTTATAATGTAAAATAGAAAAAAAAAAGGAAAATAAAACGAAAGATGGTCTAGAGAATAAATAGACTCGAGGCTCCATTCTAGTTTCTCAATATGTTTGCTGTCCCTGAAAAGGTGCACAGGCCTGTCTACACTCAACAGTTTGATCGGTCGGTTGCTTTAGCACACCGATATCGGTGTTTCGATCTACGCGAAGGGTAGAAATAATCGGAAGTAACCGAGGGCAGTGACCGGAACTGACATCGGTTACCAGACGAAGAGATCTGTTTGAAGCAACGTTACCTCGCTGAGTATCGATTTCTCGGTGTTCTGGGACTTTCATGGGGTGAAAGCGGCGGCAGGGGTGGCGTTACCGATGATACACTTTCAGATAGAGTGGAATGTGCCATCGCAGGGACATCTCTTGGCTCTAAAATACTCCTCAACTCGGATTCCACTATGTCCACCCATTCAGAGTCTTGCACTATTAAAAGAGAAAACAACTGTTAGTTTCTTATTTTTGTATCTAAATTATCATCAGGTGAAGAAAAATAGAAAATTATTCATCCTCCAAACACTCCATTTGCTTCCTTTTTATTTTACGTTAACATATTTTGTGGTCAATTTTCTACTTAATGTCTCCCTGTTTTTATTTATATATAAATAACTTTTATTTCCGAAGGATTATTTTAAAATTGTGTAAATACATTCTCGTTATTGTTCCTTTATAGAATCTTCTGGATGGTTTATATTTCAGATAGCTGAACAATATTTTTAATTTACTTTATGTAACTTTCTAGTGAATTTTTATAAAACATCAGTACGTAATATGAGTGGTCAGTATTATATATCGATTGAAACAAAAGGTGTCAGTATTTTCATTAAAGTATTAGTATATATATAATACTAATAAGTCGGTGATGAAATTATTCGGATCACTTCGAAATTATACATAATTTATTTGACGTTTGAATTAGAATAAAATTGAAAATTCGTTTAAAATGTAACCCTTTTTGTTATGAAAAGTATTATGTGTTTAATGAAATATAGCGAAGATTTTTAAACTTCTACAAATTACTGAAAATATTTTAATCTATGTGTACTCATATTTCGTCATTCCACACTTTGCTTCTACAATTCCTTGAACACGCCTCTATTTTCTCTACAGTTTTTGTTTCTATTCCCTTTGAAACGATTTTCAGTATTTTTTTTTTACTATTCTGACAAAGTGTAATATTTGGACAAATTTCTGTACACGTCATCTAGTAAACAAATCCTTCTAATTTCTCGAAAAACTGAAGTCATTTGTGTTCAAAATGCATGATATTTGGGCGCGCGTGTGTGTGTAGTATAAGACTGCAAAAATGAGTTAACAAATTCAGAAGGATTATTGTAAATTTAAATAGGAAAATGAACCTAATAACCATCTGTTTTATGTGTGTTATTAAGTATATATATAAAGAAGTATAGAAATAAAAATTAAAATAAAGATCTTTTAATATAAAAACTAAAATAATAAACTTGCATTATTGTCTATATATCCAAGAATTTGGTCCAATTCTAGAAAAAGTTATTTTGTTTTAAAAAGTAACCGAATACTTTTGTGGCAAACTGTATTTCTTAATAAAAGATTCATTGAAACAGAAATTTTTGAACACATGACATGTTCGTAAATGTTATTGTGCAAGGTAAAAATAAGACATTTAATGAAATGTAGCGGCTGCAGTGAAAAATAGACATTCTTCGTGTACTCGAACGCAATAAGATATTATATTTTCCGTAGCAGGTAAGTATGAGAGAAAAATGAAAATGCCAAACCTGGAGGATGGGTTTGATCTTCCGGTGGGGGTCGCCTTCCACTGGAATAAACAGCTGATCCCCTTCCCGAATCAACATTGGAGGAACTCTGGCCTGCTTTGTCGTAATCCGATCCAGATCCTTGATTTTGAATCTTCAATCGGCCTATACCATGTTCCAGCTCATCTTTCCTTGTCTCTGATTTCACTATGGTATCCTTTACGTATTGATTTTCCAGCCTTTTTGACCCTTCGCCGTTTCCAATCTTCGACCCACACGAATTTCTAACTACGTCTGCTTCTACACTATCCTTCGACACTTTCACGTTATAATGATTCTCTTCTGCCCGTTTCTGCAACTCCTCGATCCTCTTCTGCACAGAGGTACCTTCTGACTCTTGACTCTCCTGACCAGGGACGCCTATCTGTTCCTGTTCCCTTTTCGAACACCTGACAGTGTCGTCTCTGCGAATGCCAAAGCTGGTTTCAGGTCGGTACTCATCTTTCCTCTGAGAATCATTTCTTCGAAATTCGCCCACTCCACGATCTTCCACTGTGATTTCGTACCTTTCCTTGTCCAAAGGGTCCACGGTAAGAGCTTTCATCGCGTCGATTTGATTTCTCGACTGTTCGTTGATTCTTTCATCTTCGTAGCAGAGTTGCGGTTGAGATGCAGCTTTCTCGATACCCTTCGTAGAGTTTCGTCGTTGAAATTCCACTTCTTGATTACTTTCGGTTTTCATATAAACCTGTGGTACGCCGTACCTTGGTCTACCTTGAGCGTAATGATAGTATACTTCCTGTCCTGATAGCCTAAGTTCTTGAGTTTGTCTCGAAGTGCTGGGCAGATCGATTTGAGACCTTGACATGCTCTGTCTAGCTTGCTGATATTGCTGATAAGAAACATTGTTCGAAAAGTAGCTCTGCTGTACGTTTCTGACGGCAGTCTGTGTGTTCTGCTGATTAGCCAACTGCTGCTGATGCATTTGTTGGATCAATTGACGTTGATGCATGTTTTGCGCGTGTTGCTGAGCAAACCTCGGACTCTGATGATGATTCTGGTTTTGATGTAACAGTTGCTGCGGGCTTTGGAAATTTTGATTCGCCGTTTGCATCACGTTGCCTGCTTGATGCTGTTGCATAGATAGGCCATGTGGTTTCTGCAGTTGCGTGCTTTGACCCTGGTTTGAAGAATATCGACATTAGTTGATGGAATTTGGGATTTTGACGTAATGCGAAGATTAACCAATTTGCATCCATAAGCGGAATAATTCGTGCATGATGATTGCCATCTATTATTCAGCGTGTAATAACTCACTCGCGAGGATGTTCACTTCTTGTTAAATTAAAAAGAATAAAAAGGATCGAGATTTCCATATTTATGAGCAAAAACTAGCGGAAGGAAATATTGTAATATATTTAAGAAATATAAAGTCTATAATGACATCGTTTATCAATGATGTAATAACATGATACACTGGCCGACAATTTCTTACACGAATACCTACAACAAACCTAAACTACAGCTGATTAATAAACCTAAACTACTTCTGATCATAATAATCAGAAGAAAAACTGAATACCTAACAAACTAAATAGGGTACGATAAAATTGTTGGGCGTTTATTAAAGCGAAATAAGTGTAATCTAATACACATGATTAATTTTTGCTCAAATCCTATCGCAATATGCAAATAAATGATAATTTTCTATAGAAACACCTTTAGTAGCTCAATTTTGCTCTTCACGGTATATTATATTAATGTAATAATTAATTTTCTTATTTTTCGAGAACAGAAGTGAGTAAAAAGCGAGCATGTTCTCATTTTTTACCTCCCGCTGCTTGCAGAGACAATTAGCATTTCTTGTATTCTCGTTAATTTTACGTATTAATTAGAAACGTCAGTTGCAGCGACTTCTCGATTCTTCTGTAATTACATTAATTGTCTATGGTACTCCGTTATAATAAAAATTACGAAAATTCATCTTCAGCTTCTCATCCAATGTTTTCTTTACCTTTTTTAGCTAAGAATATTATACTAGGATGCTAATAAATTTCTAGAATTATGTATACGACGAATTCCGTACCGCATGATCGATTTTAGATGGCATAAATATGGAACATGTATCACAAACACCAGGTACTTGAGTGTTATGACCCCTTTTGAATTCATATGCGGAAAATTTTATGCTCCCTTATATAAGAATAACCTTTCTACTGCGTGCGCTGGACACAAACATTGGGAATTTTATTGGACGTGTATCGGAAATATTTCAATTACTTCTTGCTCCAAGGGGAATTTCTATACGGCAGGTATCATAAGAAAGGAGAACTGACGAAATAAGTAGATTTAAAACAACAAACGTATAAATATTCAACGAACAAGCCGAGTGTTCTCGGAAAAATGTGTTCGAATATTTGAAACGTAGATTAAGAATGGCCAGGAAAGAACTTGATCGGTTTAGCTGGTCAGGATCACTGATCTGATGCATAACTTTAAGATAGCGTTTCCTTTTACAGATATATTTTTCAATTAATTAAGGGGAAATAATTTTAACAAACAATGATATAAGAGCTAGGAGGATTGCTTATACAAAATCAAATGAAAAGTATTTTTTCATTTAAGGCTTGGCTTTCGAGAACATTGAGTTTGAAAATTTGTTGCATACGGACTATTAGTTATTTAACAGCGATACTGAAATCTATAGGGTGATCCAAAATTCACGCAAGATTTGAATTCTGCGTCATTTGCGCGGTAAAGTACTGCCAACGAAAAAAAATACCGCGTGACAGCTGACAGTTCAGGGTTATTAAAAATGGATTATGGAACAACAAGTGGATACTGATTTTTCGAACAAAATCATTTTCAGCGATGAGGCTCATTTTTATCTTGATGGTTTCGTTAATCGTCAAAATTGTCGCATTTGGGGTTCAGAAAATCTACGAGAGATTGTTGAGAAACAAATGCATTCACAACGTGTCACTGTTTGATGCGGATTTTGGGCTGGAGGCATCATCGGACCATTCTTCTTCGAAAATGCGGCTGATCAGGCAATAACAGTTAATGGTGATCGCTATCGCGACATGATAATCTACTTTTTTGTACCTAAATTGCAAAATATGGATGTGGACGACATGTGGTTTGAATAAGACGGCGCCATATGTCATACAGCCCGAGAAACAATTCAATTACTGCATGAGTCATTTTCTGGTTGTGTAATTTCCTGTTTTGGTGATCAGAGTTGGCCGCCCAGATTTAATGTCCGGCGATTTAACGCCGTTAGACATTTTTCTTTGGGGTTTTTTGAAATCTAAGGTTTATGCCAACAAGCCCACGACCACCCACGCCTTGAAGGAGGAAATTGAGCGCTGTATCAACGAAATTCAGCCACATTTATGCAAAACGGTCATGGAAAATTTTAACAAAAGAGTGCATATGCAAAACCGTGGAGGCCATTTACTCGATATGCTATTCCATACATAACCCTATACTGTATACTTTATGGATCAATAAAAATATTCACAATTTTTAATTAAAAACCTATGTTTTTTATCAAAATTACTTCTTGCGTGAAATTTGGAACACTATATTTATAAATAATTTGAAAGTACGTTCGAATTCTGTTAATTCTTCGAGTAAAATTCTACACGAGAAGTGTAAGGAACATTATAATAACATTTGCAATGTAATAAAAACCTAATGTGCCAAAATTTTTCTTGAAAATTGAGTATCAGATAAGAAGAGTTTTATTCTTTTTTACCGGTTAATTGTTTTATAAGGAATTATAGCCTTTCTGCTTCACATCAACGAAAATTATGGTCAAGAGCTACATAGAAGGTATGTACAAAGCTTCATTTTAATTCATTATGCATAAATAAAGTATACTAAAATTTATTTAGATTAGCGATACGAGATAGTTTCTGCGTAAAACAGCTGGTCAACAATGTGTTAAAATTTCTTGCTCAATGCTGAAGAAGCATCTACGTGCTATACCCTTCTGAAATTTTGATATAATAATTTACCGAATGTCCCTTCAGGAGAAATTTTAAAAATTTTAGGAGATATAACAAAATTCTGATTATTAAAATATCATATTTTCATTCTGATAACATTTATACGTATTTTTAAAATTCATTGGAAGTACTCTGAACTCGACTAGATAGTTCAACGTTATTCGAAATGAACCCTTTACACTACATAGAAGCTTTTGGCTAAAGTTGAATTCTTCTTAGTTTTCTTTTAGCATAATTACTTGTGTTTGATCCATGGTTTAATCGATTAAAATTCAAAAAATCCAACGGTTCTGTTACAATTTACAACTATTTGCGATTCTATAGTTTCTTTCATCGTTTTTGAACTGTATTCTTCCCAATCTTTCCTTAGAATCTCTAGCAACTACCTGAACTCTATCTTTCTTGTATGCTGTTCGAATTAGTTTCATGTTTTAATGTCATTCTAATCTTCCGTTTTCTCGAACAAATTATTTAATTCAAATCTCTCATTTAAGAAATTATTGATTTGGTTTATTAAATAATTTGAAATCGAGCTTATCTTCACTGTTACTAATTCCATCATTTGATTCGATTTTTATAAACATCAAAGACAGACTAATGTATGAATTAATAATTTCAATTAAAGATTCGATTAAAGAAATACTGTATTATGAAATGCATATACGTGAAATATTTAAAATGTAAAGAAGAAGAATAAGAAACAGTTATTGTTGCCTTTTAATTGTTCTTCGATTTGTTGTATCGTATCAAGTGGTGACTGTCATCACGAGTGTAAAGGGTTAAGGAAAACTATCGGTTAAAAGGCGAATCAAAAAAATTACCTGATTCTGAGGATTCTGATGAAGTCCTTGATGCAATTGCTGATTTGGCAATCCGGATGATCCCTGAACAACGTATTCCCTTGCAACATTTTGTACCTGTTGACCACCTGTCGTTGTTTGACCGAAAGCAGGAACTTGTGTTTGATGGACAGTCTGAACTCCTGCAGGTGGAGTATGATGCGTTACATGAAGCTGAGCACTTTGTCCTGGTAAGTTAGGTTGCATCTGTGATGCTGACTGAAGTTGTCCAGGAAGTGACACGTTCTGCTGATTGCTCAGGTAGCTATAAGAGTGTCCGTACTGACCTAAATCATCAAAATGTTACATAAATATTCTTAAGAACAAAAGATTCAACTAGAATACCTTTCCATAGGTTGAACTTCTTCTTATCGATTGAAAACAACAGTGTTTAACTAAAGTTAAACACTAAATTTCTAGTATTAGTGAACATTGGAAGATAAACTTAATTCGGATAAAAGAACATTCCTATACAATAATACAATATCTGTTGCTTCATAATCTAGTATTACACAGATTTACGAGAATAAATAGTCTATGTACAAGGGAAAATGGTTTAAAAGAATTGAATTTAATATATTGTTTAAACAAACGATTTTCTTTCTAAATTCTTTGCATATTTAAATCCCCGAGACCGAAACACCAAAAATTTTTTTCCTAGACACTCTAATGTTCCAGTTACTCTAAAAAATATGCTTCAACCCCCTACTTTGATGACTTCTTTCGCGCTTTCAACGTGAATGATTGTCAATAAAGAAACATACGTGTCAAATATTTTTCCGTAACCTATTTCTCACATAAGTTTTATCAAAAATAGGTTTGTGTGAATTGAATACCTTTTTTAGTACCGTGCAGATATTTAATTCATTAAAAACTATCCGTCAATACGAATTAGTTAATTGAAATGCAAGTTTCGTTGTCTACTTTCTAGAATTAATTAAAAATTAATGCATCTATATCGTAGAAAGTTCATCGTTCGACACGGTGTACGAAGCAAGTAAGAATAGCAGTTCCCGTGAATGGCAATAAACTATAACACATAAGCAAAGGATACGGTAATTATCTAGAAAGTAAAGTAGTTGAAACGATATATTTGATATATACATGTGTACGTATACCTTCTATCTATAAGCTTGTCATTTTATTGCTTGCATTAGCTTCCGTTCAACTAATTAACAGTTATCTCAGAATTAATTAATGGTTGGTTAACCTTGAGTCCTTGTAATGTTCGTTTTTGCTTCCTAATAGTCGTACTATTACAGTAATGTATGTACCAACCTACATAAACGGAATACCGCATTTATTTTAACATTCTTTATTACTTTTTGCAATTATATTTACATGTACATATATATTTACATTAAACATTGAAATTGTGAAATTGCAAAATTCTCAATATGTACATCTACAACTGTATAATTCTGTTCTACTCTATGTGTATTTCACCTTACTTCTAAAGAACTGCTTAAATTATACTTCATCCGCTTTTTTCCAAAAATCGAGATCTACTTTATATTTATCAATGTTAAATAAATTCAACATCAGACCTGGATAAAAGATTCAACGATTTTTAAATATACAAGGTATTTATAAAAGCTGTGGTCGAAATTCAGGAGTGTTAATAGTCATTAAAATAAGCAAAAAAGACTTAATAAATATGGGGCTTTGGAAAACCATTAATTTCGGAGATATTAGATTTTTCTGCTTTAAATCTGCAAAAAAAAGTGTAACAATCTATTCCATCGATATCAGGAACCAATCTGAAGGAGTGTAATCATACGTATTAACATCATCCAGTAATCTTAAGCAGAAGAATGTTCTGTAGCGGAGTATGGTTTATGATCATTGTTAAAAAAATAAACTTGCAGATTTCAAAGATTTCGTCTTCGACACTTTATGACTACTGCAAGTTAAGAACCGTAATTATCGGAATTAGTTTATAACGCGTGAGGGGCTCATGGCCATGACAGCGCCCCTCGAATATACCGCCACCATAAACCATGGCTTGCTACCAAACCTTTTTAAGGAAAAAGCAAGCACGTGGTGACTAACTCGCGTGCTTGAAGAAAACCCAAATTTTACACCACTCTGCCAGAAAAAGTAGCGAAGGTGGAGCTTCCAAGAGCTTCTCAAAAACCAATGAAAATGGTTTTTGACGAAGACAAGCTCCACCTAAAGAGTGCTACGCCCAGAGAAAAAAAGGATATAAGAAGGAACTCAAAGCTCACGAAAAAAAAAAGGAAAAAGTTCTCTGGCATAGACACTAACGCGCTCGTGAATATACACTATATAAAATAAATACACTTTGCGTATATTGTAACCCCATCGTTACAGTTCCTTGTCGCCTCGGTATTATAGTGTTTTTATGCATGCGTAGTGATGTTTGGTTGTTTCTGAGCTTTGTTAACACCTTAAGCGCCACGTTGATTTCAATCGACTTTGCATTGTGCGTTTCAGTTTCGAAAATTTTTCAAAGAATGATACAATAAATTTCAAGTAAAAAGTTGGAACTTTGTAACACTTGCAAAGAAAACCAGTATCTTTATTTAAACTGCGTTTCAATAAAACCGATTGTACGATAAGGAATTATTTTTTAAAGTTGATGCTTTTTGTCCTTAAATAATCAACGCTGTTTAAATGAAAAGTCTAACGTCGGTTCGCAGGGACCGGTGTGGCACTTAACGTATTAACGATGGTTTGTTCGTATTCAAATTCTGAAATGGCGGATTTACATTTAATTTATGGCATAACAAATGATAATATTGTAGAATACATCTATGAAGAGACATGTAGAAATGTGTAATGAGAGAGGAACATATCGAACATATACTGTAAAAGTAATATTTTACGATAGGTGAGAAAAGCGTCTTGCAACTCTCAAGCTAATGGTTTTCAGGTCCATGTTTATTAAGACCTTTTTACTTATTGCTTGAAATTTGACAATAACTTTTATAAACACATGCGACATCTCCTTTTTAACTCTTTGTGAGACAATAAATGAACATTCAAAGCTGAAAAAGATGCTTACTATCGTGCGTAAAAATATTTATTTATTAAAAGAAAAATACAACTTGAATAAGTGTCTACAATTAAACATAAAATGAAGGGATCAGTAAAAAATGAATTCAAAATTTGAGCTTGTCAAGTAGTACCGCGTTTGCTGGTGATACAGGATTTCAGTCGCTTAGTTTAGTATTCAAAAGTATTTATTAATAAACAAATAACGATAATTTCAAGCATTACTTTCTGAGAAGTAGGTAAAATAATTGAATAAGAAATTTACCACAAGCATTTTTCGGATATTGCTGCATATTAATGGTAGGTTCCTGTGCCCGAGGTTTTCCATAAATCCCTTCCTTCTTCTTAGCCTCCTCCTCATCGATGCTCCTGCTGGATTTCCTTAACTCCTCCGTAACGTTGTTCAAGCTTGCTTCTGGTTCCGGTTCAGCGTCCTTACGACTCTGCCCAAAACGGCTGGATATCATGTCCTTAATTGTGTGATAAGTCCTTGAAATGGACTTGCTCTTCTCTTCATCGATCTTCGTCGTCCTTGGCGCCGATGCAGCTGACGTCGACCTTCGGAGAAATTGCGATTTTATCGGGAAAATCAATTCGTGGATTCACCTTGCGATGCTATGAAGTAGATATTTACGCGTAAGATTCCGGCGGTTGATAACTCCTTGTTTGACCCTCTTGTCTCACTTCTTGCATCTGAGTTCCCTGAAAAATTGTACACATCGTCCTTTTAGGTTATACTTCGTACACTCTTAATTGAGATAAACGATTCTAGATACCAATTAAATGACGTTTGATATATACTATTTACTTTATATAACGTTTTATTATATTATTAATAAATTTACAAGCTGTGATAAAATAAAATTAAAGTAGTATAAATTTGTAAATATCAAAATGTAAATCATGCGTACCCATAAGAGGAAATAACATTTGATAATTTTTATATTAAAACTTTAGCTACCTTATTTATATATGTATTAAATATTCTTTAGTATATGTGTTGTAAATATTCTTTGGTATGTTGTTTTGTACAACTTTTATGATATATTATACAAGATTTTAGCAAAGACTCCTTCGTAATTTTGATCGAAGTTATATTCCTTTTATTATTATTAAAATAGAATTATTGATAATACATACGAACTGTATATACATTTATTATTATAGATTTTTCGTGTAAACTGTAGCTGTCAGAATACTTTTTTTTCCACTAGTATCTGTACCTTTTTACGTTGTATATCGTGCATTTTATAATTAATTGTTACTTGGAGATAAAATAAACATACTTTTAATGTTAAATTTCTGTAGAACAATTTATCACAAACCTTTTTTTTATTTGAAATAGTATTTCAAAAGTTGTAATCATTTAAACTCGATAGTTGTCGGTGTATGAACAAGTTCTTTTAAGAAAGAGTTTTTGTTAGTTTAAAGTAAATTCTCGAGAAAGCGGTACTTTTCGAAAGGATCAAGATAGTTTAACACCTTAATCCGTCTCTCATTCTATCAAACTTCGTCCTACATTATTCGTAATCCCAAAAACTAATCCCTGAAGTACATTTAACGTTATATTTCAGCAAGGTACGAAGCTGATAATACAGGTTAATCTAGCTAGCAGGGATTATCTACAGCGCTACTCGTATGAAATCAGAGAAGCAGTTTAGAAATCAGTTTTAACACGAAATTCTACGAGCTCGAAGAAAACTTTTTAAACTTAATCTATCTATTCTTTTTTACGTACAGACTGTCTCTGTATCGTGAGCATTCGTGTGCAAATTTATGTACGCTGTTGTGCAAATCAGCAGCGCACAACTGCTTTGCTTGACGCAGATTGGAGTGGCGCAGCGATTCAGCTTTCGTCCAACCAATGTAAACGCCTAGCGTGCATAAACGCAGGCGTTTACAAATGTTTGCAAGCGTACAGAGCTGCGATGCTGCTTCAAAGGACATTCGTTGTTCGTGCATTATCCGCGTGAACGAACGATTCCGCTCTGAAGTATTAATACTTATTCTTAACAATCACATTTTGTATTTTAAGTATAAAATATCTTAATCTCTTCCTTAACATTGATACGTTCTTAACCCATTAAGTTTCAAATACAGAAATAAAGCAATTTTTGTATATATAATTATTTATTACTTATAAAAGTGTATAAGAAAAGATATAACTGCTATCGAAAAATTTTTTGGTTTACCAATTTTTCTGTAACGAAATGTTGCGTTTGCACAACTTTGGGCCTTCAAAGAATTGCCATTAAATCGCCAAGAAATATAAAAATGCATTACAATGAAAGTGATGCATAAAAATGTTTTCACGATTTAAGAAAGGGTAGGCTTATCTTAGTATTATAAATGTTTCAATTTCTTCAAATTTTGGAACATTATAGGATCTAAATGTGGAAGAAGAAGTAGTGACAAAAAATCATTTATAATTGCAATATGAGAAAACAGAAATTATTAATGAAAATTTCAAAAAGATTATAAACACTATTGAAAAGGAATAGAACAGTATACCACTTAACTATATGGAAACATTGTATAAATTATTACCTAATCGTATATTCCAAATTATAAACAACAATGGTGGATATACAAAATACTAATAAGTTATTTATAGTTGTTACGATAACACTGTATTTTTACGTTTTAATTACAGTGCGTTTATTCAAATGTCTTAAAAGTATTCTTACCTTCTCTTTAAAAAGCAAATGTTTTTGTATTGAATATCTAACTTAAACAAAGTAAATGTGTAAACATTCGTTAAATAAGGTTTTTCGTATTGTAAAAGTAAAATATATTAATTTGAATCTCATTCAACAGAAATATAGCGAAAATGTCACTGCGTTTAATTAATTGTCACGGACTGTAGGTGACACTCGTCATGTGCGGATTATTTCGTTTGCAGATGCAAATGGGTTAATGAATAATTGCAATGAAAACAGGGACAAAGAATAGGTAACCAGTTAACCTTTCAAACTTTTCGATTGTTATCTCCATTTAACTATGTTCACTTTTGTTTGTTCAATAGATGTTCAATTTTGCCGCTTTAGCTATAATTAAGAGCTATTTTAATAGTTCCGCTTTTCCTTTCGAATATTATTTCACTGAAATGAGACACTCTTTGTAATGAACGACACGTGTAGAAAAACGTCTGAACACAATTTGCCAGAATCCATCGAAAACGATTCTTCACTGAAGAGGACTGCGGACGGTTAATGGCAGCGTGTCCGTTTAAACCGCAGAGGGAATTTCAAAGTTGTCGGACTGAATCCTTCGGTTCTTAGGAAGGGACGCGGCTGGAATAACAACTGACACTGTCAAGTAAAAAGATAGGTAGATAGATAGATAGATAGAGAGGGAGAGAAAGAGAGAGAGAAAAGAAGAGAGAGGGCAAAGTTGTGCCCGTAGGGTTCTGCGACACGCTTTGTGCATACGAAAAAAGATTTTCTGACTTATTGTCTGTGCACAACTACCGTGTGACGATTACATCGCGCTAAATATAACATATGAATTTTACTGCCGGCGAAAATTCAAATTGAAAACGTTAACGAATCGGTCCTAGCAATGTATCATAATACTGTTTTCTTCTTTTCTTTTCTTCTTCATGAAATTTTATGTGCTGCATTCAGAAAGAACATGAAGTTTTCTTAACACACAGCGACGATATCAGCCAAGTACCAAAGATGAGAATGCTTACTTGTTAACTGTTCATTTCCCTTTTTATACAATGTTGATGTAGGAATTTTCTGTGACATATTCAAACGCGTAAAACTGCTTATAAATTTTTTGATAGAACTGTCAATGTTACTTCGCAAGGTAGTTGTTTATTTTATCACATTTAATAACTTTCAATTTTATTTTATTCGAAGAAAGATACAGTACTGAATAAAATTATAAAATACTTATTTGTATATTTAGTAAATTTGAAAAAAGGAAATGTACACTTTGTACACCCTATATATTGCATACAACATTATGTTTATATGACATACAACAAAGAAGTTAAAGAAAGGTTTGAAAATATATGTTTATTCTGGTTGAACAAAATTACAAGACAATAATACAAACATTGGTATTTATTTTATGGAAATATATTATAAATTATATTAACATTTAGTGAAAACTCCTTTTAATTGTATTATATCTAATAATCGTTATCGGATTGTTTTGTATAATCTTTTTATTCGATTCTGATTTAATTCATTCCAATTTTCATTAATTCCTTCTTTTAATTCTTTAACATTGTTATTTTGTCTTCCTGTCGCATAAACTCTTCTTTATAAATGGGCCCAAATGTTTTCGATAATATTTATGTCGGCCATTACAAAACTTTAATATTTTTCGAATTAAAAAAAATTGTAGGACCAATTTCGCGGTATAATTTACCTTGTTGAAATATATAATTACTGTCAGTAATACGAACTGCATATTTAATTGATTTGCTATTAATTTAATGTGTTTGTCGCTATTCATGCGGTCTGATAAAAAATTTATTTCTGTTTTGCTGTAATATTCAATACCGCCTCACACTTATCAAGGGGACTTGCTATCAAAACGGAAGTTGACCACTCAACAATATTGCGACACCTTTCTGCAATTGGCAAAGTTAAACAAAATAGACAAATGATAGTCGCACTTAATTTGAATTAAGCGAACGGAATAAACTGGATCTGCTTAAAGTCTGTTCATCGTTGCTAACTCGATCTCTCCGACAGCCTTTTTTCAATCGAATCATCACTTGTAATGAGAAATGGGATCTTCACGACAATTGGAAGAGATCTGCTCAATGGCTTGATAAAATCAAGATATCTGGTTGTACATCGAAGTCGTCACTTCACCCACGGAAGATTTTATTGACTGTTTGATTGAATGTGAATAAAGTAATTCACAATTAATTTCTAAATCACAGTCGAGAAATACTGCCAATGCATTCATGAAATGCGTAAAAAATTGAAAATTCTACAGCCATCTCTCATTAATCAACATAAGCCTATACTTTCTCATGACAACGTTCGATTGCATGCATCATAAAAGATGATTATAAAATTGAATGTATCAAAGCACAAAATTTTGCAACATTTTCCGTATTCACCTGACTTATTCCCAACAGGATTTTCATTTATTTAACCACCTCGAACTACTTTTATGCAATAAACACTTTCAAAACGAAGACAGTCTTAAGACCGTCATAACAGAGTTAATTGATTCCAAAAATAAGAACTTCTTTAAAAAAGGCATTCTTGCGTAAAAATTTTGTTGGAAAAGGTTGCTTAGTGAAGCAAAAATGGTTCTTGTGTTGATCAAGTAAACCTATTTTGAAAAGAGATATGGAATTTTTAATATTCATTTAAAAATTCGCCGTTTCATATGTACTAACCTAATAATAGTTCCTGTCGGTGCTACAATTATTTTTTTTTATGTTGAATTTATCGTACTTTTTTTTTATTAAAAAGTTACCAAAAAAGGAATGAAATTTAAAAAATTGCAACTAAACATTTGCCGTTTTGCCAGTTTTCAACATAAATTATTTATTTTTGGTATGAACAATAGCGAGAAACATACTGATTAAGAATCTTTTGAATTTTTTTCTTTTAGTCCATCCTAAGTACTCCAATCACCTACGCCAGCGAAATACGATTTTTAAACACGCAGATAAGATAAACCCAAGAAGCAAAAAATTAAAGTAGTATAAAAAATTGTTACGTATGACTAAAAAGTCGCTAAATAAATTACAACGTTAAACATACCATCACTTGTCACATTTTGCAAGATGCACAGAAGAATGTTTACTTAATTTGATACTTGTATTGCAATAAAATAAATAGTGTTGATTATGTTTATTGATTATTACTTACATATTAAAAATATGTAAATTTCTTTTTGCATAGAAATTTCATAATTGTCTTACACTTCTGCAAATTTAAATACATTTATCTGTTGATTTTAGCAATTTCTTTCGACTTGTAAGTTTTTTCTTTTTTACTTGTAAAGTATTATTTTACCCAATCTTCGTAAACAGAAAACTCTTTACTATAAAACTACTATGTTATTAAAAGAAAATCACAATTTTACATGTTCAATTTGACGAACAAGGTATTCGATAACACCTGTATCAGTGTTACAATTCTTCATCGTGCAATGTAGCAATTGTCTTCAGCATCGTTCACATTCTTTGTAAGGCAACGAAGTTACTCTCACATTTCGTGTAAGATCCAGTTTCTCAATCACCTGATTAGCGGGTAAAAACTTTCACTTAAACCTGTATACCGCCACGTTTAATTCTTACCTGAATAAAGTAGGTTTTCCTAATTAAAATATTTAAGGTATCTATATTACGGTACTGATAACTAGCAATCATATTTTTAAAAATTAGAAATAAAAGGATAATAGATAAATACTTATAAAATGAAGTAAATTACATTTATTTCAAAAGATCAAGGTATAAATTAAATAATATCATTTAACTGGCGAATTGAGTACTATTTCCAGTTTGTAATATTTAATGTTTGCTTTTATCAGACTTCATCTAATATAGCAATCAAAACAAGACATTTCTGTTCACGCAGTTTTGTATACGTAAAATTGAACAAGAGGCTACTAATTAACTGCAAACGTGCGTTTGATTTGCATGAGTACACTCTCGTAAAGTGAAGTAATTTACGAAGAAATTAGAAATTTATTAGTGTACTTGTTAAGTTATATTATACTTTATTTAATTAACACTAAGTTTATGGATTTTTCGTGTATCTCTTTCCACGGACAGCCGGTAGGTGTACAAGAAGCATATAAAAGTCGTTAATCAAATTTTAACGTGACTAACTTTTTCACCTACCAACTTTTTCCTTTCATTATTCTACTTACTATAACCAAACTCGTCCTAATTAAGGGTCATTTTGATATTTTTAATTCACATGAGCATAATAGCTAGAATGAAGGAAGCCATGAGAAGACTTTTCCTCTTAACGAATGCGTTCGAACGTTTGCATTGCCATAAATGTTGATTACTTTTCTCCAATAAAATTTGTAAATATTACTGAAATGTAGATAAATATAAGAACAAAATTTTGACGGAGAAAGTCATGCAGTTACTTCATAAAAAGGTACTAAATATTGTTAAAAAGGAGACGCATTTTATAGTAAAATAAACTTCTGAAATTTATTTATGTTATAAATCTTTCCTAAACTATCTCATAGAAATCCTACGTACATTTTTCAAGCAAACTTCTAACAAGTTATAAAACAAAACAAATCTTATGTAAATACCAGTTCATAATGTTTAAGTAGTAGTGTGCTTTGAAGAAATTATTTAGTTGATGATTGGCTTCTAAAAAAGAGAAAAGCTAAATCTGCACAGAGAACGCAAATTAATATTATTTGAATTTTTAGGAGTGCCATGATTATGTTTCATAATCTATGTAGAACACGTATACCTGTTTGAAGCATTGGTTTTGTAAACTATCATACCATATTCTGCACGATGATGTATATTATGCAAAATAGGATCCACTCTGACAAGAGGTAATAAAAGCCAGTTGTCTTATATGGTGAAGCAAATCCTGTCCATTGGCTTTCAGTAGTATAACGATCAAGACACTTTTCAAGTGCAACGCAGTAAAAATTTATATACCTCCCTATATATTAAGTAATAAAAATATTTTAACACATTCGAGACCGGTAACGTAGTTCTACGTCATTTTAAATTCTTTAGAAAAATGCCGCTCACTTATTCCTACGTCATTTAAAAGGAAATTATCATTTCATTGCTAAACTTGTCAAATTGTCCTATTATTTCTTAATTTAGTAATATCTTTTATATTTCAAGGTGTTATTGAATAACACGCAAAATTATTATGTGAAATCAATATATAAAAATGTTTATCGTCTTAGGTTGCAGTAAATCCATTACATTTATTTCTAAAGAATATATTTAACGAGTTCAAGCAACTCTATGGATTTTAATATTGCCAGCAATTTTTCGTCAATCTTTTCAGCATACGTAGGTAATCTTTAATTTTTTTTTTTCAAATTTTATGTAATAAATGATTATAAGTATCATATCGAGAAACAATATTTTTTAAATTCACACATTTAAATAGCAGACTTTTGCGACTTTTCAGATTTATTCAGTTATAGACTTTTGGAAATTATATGCGGCGTTTAGTTAAGCATCTCACGAATGTGTTTAAAAGGATCTTGTACTTTAAATTCGTATGAAATTATCACCCATTGATTTTTATTAAGATTTATATATATGTAGATCATCAATTTCTGGTTTTTTTACCTTTTTACCAGGATTAGGAGGAACGAAGGCGACAAATACATATTTTGCCACTTGATTTTCTCGAGTAGAACAAATATAGCAAAATTGTAGTTTCTACAATACCATCCTTATATTTTAAAAGAACATGTTTATTCAAAGTTTATTTTATTGTCGTTTCAGATGATAGAAGTAGATTGCGAATTTTCATGCAAATTTATATTTCTGAGAATATAATAGAGAGTAGAATTTCGGTAGAAAATTATTTCATCTACCACTTATCACGGAAAACATTATAATTTTTTAATATTTTTTCATATTATGTGCATTCTGTGCAAATCGACACCTTTAACTTTTCTGTAAATGCATAAAAGTCCGCAGTTTAGATATAAAAAGTACTACTGAAAACTTTTCCTTTTCGAATTAAAATCATTCGTTTTAATGTATATTATTTTGACAGAATTAACAAGCTCAATTTTTTAAATGAATTTCCACAACTATCTGATAATTAAGTGGCGTCTTGATATAAGAGATGGCCAATAAACCGTAAAGCTACTAAACGCAGACTTTGCTCTACCATCTTAAATAAACGGGGTTGATTTGACGTGTACTTAAAGTATACCACGAACATAACTATATTTAACTCTACCAATTCCCTCGTTTATTTGATACATATGAAGCTATGAATATTTCATGATTTCCAAGCACGCGAAATGTCCTAACTTTGATCACTTTCCAACGCATGCAAGCCCTAAGTTAAATTCAAAAGAAAAATTTAATGAACGTAATGAAAATAAAATGTTCACAGTGCGTTTAATTCTCTCGGCTATATTAGCTACCATTTTTTTGAAATAGAATTTAAAATTATTCTTAGAAAATCCAACTAATTTTTATAAAAAAAGGCACAATTAATTGAAACAATGGTTTAGAGACAAAATTGTATGCCTTTGTTCTTTTGCTAAAATTGAGATATAATATTGTAAAAGTTTTACTCATTTCTGTATAAATATAGTAGTTCTTATATATTAGGTGTAGAAATAAATTCTTTGTGACTGGTACAGTCATTCTATTCAAATTCGAAATATTCGCGGTGATATTCGCAAGCTACCAGAAAAATGGTAAAAGATCATTAACAATAATGGAAATTAATTCTACGATTGATCTGTTTTCGTTCCTTTTAAATAAAACTTTGATTGTACCCAAAAGTCAGAAAAAAGTCGTTTCTACACCTAATAAATAGGTACTATAAAATATTGTATGTATATTGAACGAATATTTATCGCCTACTTATATAAGAAAACAAAATCTAGCTTACACGACAATTAAAAAAAAAAAAAAAAAAAAGAAAAAAAACGTGAAAGAAAAGGTATGAACATATTATCTTTCAAAAGAAATTATACAATAGACCTACACAATAGATTTAAATAATAATATCACCATGCATTTTATATCAAACACATTTTAATCGTTTTTCGCAATTTAATTACTGAAAATTCTCCTAAAGAATTAATTAATAGTACTCTTGACATTATAATTATAAAACAAAATTTCAAATATATCATTTTAATTTTGTATTGTTCAAAGAGATTGTACATCCATACTAACAATATTACTTTATTCATTTTTAATTTTGCAAACTTTTATTTCGTCTTTAAATAACAATCTTACAAAAGTAAAAATCTAGAATAATAACAAATATATCTTATCGTTAAATGGAACATAATATAATATAAATATATAATATATGATATAATATTGATATATAATATAATATTGAGCTTTTTTTTAGCGTATCATTATTAATTAAATTCTGTTTGCAAATATTTTCTATAAAATTCTACCATAGATACTTGAAATGTGAAAAAGTTTATGTCTGCTAGTTTAGTAATATCGTCACTTATTAGTGGAACTTTTCTTTTATTACTTACATTATTTATAAAAATTCACAAAAGTCTATACTTGTATTTTTCAAATGTTTTCAAATACTGTTATTATTAGAAAAATACGATTTATATATGGTATTAAACAAAAAACAAAAGGGAAACGTGCAATAGCCTTCTGTAACGCCTACATCAACAAAAACAATAGTATTATACAGTGAAAAATTCACACATGCGATGTTATTCGACACAGTATGCATAGAAAAAGATATTGTACAATATTATTTAATTAGATATATTGATAATCCATTGTAATTACTCTCACAGAATATTATTATCAAATATATTAGGAAACATAATGTTTTATAGATACAATAATCGTTTAAGAAACTTCAAGTGAAAATCACATTGAAATTATTTCTCTAGTATTATTAAAAAGATATACATTAAATAAAATGCTTTTCTCTTTTCTATTATATATACAAAAAGTAGATAATCAAAAACTTTCGTTTGATAAAGATAATAATATTACTTAGTGATATTTCAAATTTTATACAACCTTATATAAAATGATCTGTCACAATTGAAAAAAAATGAACAAAGGTGTGACACAATCAGTGCAATCGTTAAATTCTAACGACAACCGTTTAATTTATAGACTGCCGGCACGAAGATGTGGTAAACAAAGAAAGTGTTCTGAACGCAAATCTTGGATAATTTTCTACATTCTTTGCACGCCCTTTGGTGCTCACATCCGTCTGTAACCTACGATTGTGGAACAATATCTTGTGGCACGTGCATTACCGACACCCACTCACACTTCGAACAATTCGCGTAGGTGTCCGACTAGCAGCGTACGAGTTACATTCGCATGAGCCAACGAGTAATCAATGAAAGATTTCGTAATGACTATGACTTAATGATTCATAGGTTTCCATTAATTCTTCAACATCGTTTCCATGTAGTCACCTGATAACTCATATTATCGATAGAAAGAGTTCCTGTTTTCGGCAAGTATAGTGATCAAATTATTATGGACAGATGAATATATTAAGTATTTTAATTTTGATGGTATTATGGTTGCAATAATAATAAGAAACTTTTAACTTTTCTTTGGTTAACGTATAGACGTGTGTTTTCAGAAGTTAGGATTAGATGACGTGCACAAATATTTGGAAAAAATTGTATTTGATCTAAATCATAAGGGAAATAGTAAAGTTCGCTTTTTACAACTTTTTGTATGTTGAAAGTTTCATTAAAATCTGCTGATACAGAAACAAACGACAAACATTGAAAGATGTAAGCTTCTATAGATTTATTGCTAAGTTGTACGCTGAAAAAGAGGTCACGAAAAGCTTCGATTTTGATTATTTTCAAACGTTTGTGGCTCTTTGCAACGTTAACTGACTTCGATGAAATTTTCAACATGTATATAACTAACATGAATTTATAGAATGGATTTTCTTCAATTTTCATTACGGACTTAGATAAAAAAGTTGTAAAAGCGATCTGTAGTATTCTTTTTTTTTTTGCAATTCTTATCAATCGCAATTTTTTCAAAATTTTTGTACAGATTATCTAGCAAATTAATCCTTCTAACATCTCGAAAATAAACCTAAGCCGCTTGGGTCAGTTTACAAATTTTAGTTATTCTATTTTACGATATGTCCGAATATGAATGAGAGTCACTGTATATGCGTAAATTATAGAATAGAAGAGAATTAAAATAAAACCTCAACGTCTCTCAGAATTCTATTATCAATAGAATAAAAATGTAATTTATTACGCATATTTAAAATTCTAGTGATTAAAACTTTACTATTATTGGAGCATAATCAAGCACATTATTAGTACACGCGAGTAAGCTAATTTGCATCACGCACAGTACGTAAGTATACTAAAGTAGAATATTTAAATTTGACTGATTTTTATATAAGAAATGTTATACATCTTTTCGAATATTCGGTCAATACGTCATCAGAAATTTAAACTACAAATTTGAAAATTCTTTAAAATTGGTAATAAGATAATAGAATAAACTAAGAATCATTCTGATCTTGTTGCTCTCTTGTATTAAGATAAAGAGCAGAGATTTCTTCTAATATTTAAAAGTTACCACAGTATAATAATTTATTAATTACATTGTATTGTAATTTCAATCATGAATTTTTTATGCAATAATCAAGAAAAAAAATTTATTGTAGAACACGTGTATTGAATAGTAAAAAAAGTTTATATTACAATTATTTAAGCATTACTATTTAACGTATTTAATAATCGGGATATTCGTGTAATTTCTCTTATGTAAATTTAAACTTGAAAAAGCTACCATTAAAAATTGCGAAAAATATAAATTTGCAGAAAGTTATGTAAATATTAAAACACGTTAATACTGATGTGTAAAATTCAAGATGAGTGACTTTGCGAATTTTTCTTTAATATTTTAAGGATTTGTTCTAGAAATCGCAAACAAAAAGGTATAAAAAAATATTTCGACTTTTGTAAACTGTCACAGTGTCTTCCTTCCCCTGAACTACTTAAATAATACTGACTGCTTGTATTGACTGCTATGCATCTACTGTATATGCTAATTAAAAAGTTATCACTAGACTACAGATTGGTATGCAAATTTATGTTGCTGAGGATATAATAAAAATAGTAGAACTTCGGTAGAAAATGATTTTACCTACCTAGTGTTATAAAAGGCAAAGTAATTTGGATTCATCCATACATTTTTTCATGTTACATAAATTCCGTGCAACTTTGCACCTTTAAATCTCATAAATTCCATAAAAATCGACAGTTTAACGATAATATTACGTATAGTATATGATATAATACTTTCTTGTAGTCAAGTGCACGATAAATTTGGTTATCTGCAGCTATTAACAGTGTATTACGAAAATTAACGAGAAAAGTGGCATACCTCTTGAACCCAAGCTTGCTGCTTGATCGGTGCATCCGGTGCAATGGCGACTCTTCCGGCAGTCCTTTGTTTGTACTCGTGAAGAATAGGGATCTTGGAATTCTTGTCCCCCGACGACAGAACGACCTCACGTTCTATCTGCAAACGGAAATATTTTCGTTTACCACTTAGCGCTAATTTTATTCTCAATCTTTAATTTCATTCATACACTTTATTATTAATTTCTGTCATTGTACTTATTTTAAATAATTTACTTTAAAAAGATTGCAATTTGATTTGTAAACAATCTATACTGTAGTTTCAACGTTTGCATTTGAATGTTCTAGGTGGATGTACTGTAATTTCTTTTTGAAACGTTTCTATAACAGTATACATTCTAATTACACTCTTGCGAATTAATGAGTTCTTCGAATTCAGTCTTCCTACTCGTTGTTTTACAGTGTATGTAATAATTATGTACTTTCATTTCCCAACACTTAGGTTTAAAGATGGATAGAATAGAATATACTTGGGAGTGTCATAAATATTCATGTTTTCTTAAGAAATGTGTTGCTTATTTGGGTAATCGAAATTTGAGTTACAGTGAAGAGCATAATTGTACCAATAACCACAGCTTTCGTATAATTAACGTTAAGGAATATAAAAAAACAAAATGAACATAACAGGAACATTTTGCACAATTTAAGATAATCCAAAACAATTTTTTTAAGTTGCTAATACCTTTTTTTACCTGTAACAAGAAGTTTTGCATCAGGTTGTACAAGATTGACATCAATGCCTAAGACTCAAATCTATATTTTTACAATATTTTACGTCTAGTAGTGCTTGCAACTTAATATTTAGTTTACTGTTGTCTTTGGAAAGGACAAGTACAGAAGTTTAACAGGAGTGAAAATGAAGCCAGTTTCTCTTAGTGCTATTAACCCTTAGCGAACGAATGTTGCCATACTCGCGACATTATAAATATTCTAAAAAAATCGAATGCCGCCATACAGGCGGCATGACGTGATATTTCAGGAAATCTGTTAGGTATATTTCAAAAAATCCAATAAAGCGATATTAATTATGCACCTTTTCTCGCTCTGGAAATAAAGCACTTAATTTCTTAAAAATCCGTCGACCTACTGGTCGTTGTTCTAGAAAAATGCGCTCGTTTGTTAAGGGTTAAAAGAATTATTTGTCATCTAAAGGATGGATTATCAATACATCAAATTGCTAGAAAAGTGTTCTTCGCCTACAATGGTAGAACAACGAATGAGGAAGAAACATTTTGCAAACGTATTATTTTCAGCAGGAGAATGACTGAAGAAACTGACATCAACTGATAAACAGAGACTCTTGCGTTATATCATAACTGAAAAAGCAAAATCTACAAGTACAGCTGTAAAATCGTTGTAACATGATGTTGGTATAAAAATAAGTACACTGATGGACAAAATATAAGACATCTTGAAAATTACTACGATAAGAATTTAATATTGCACTTATCTTAAACAACGTTACATATAAATCAAAATAATTTATTTTTAATTAACATCTTCATAAATTAAAGGAATCTTACAATGAATTTTCAAATTAAACAAAAATAATACATTTTAACTTGGATAAAATTATAAGACACTAATATTATAAATAAGCGCATTTTTTTAGCTTCTTTGTATTATTATATTGCTTGCCACCTTTATATACCATTTTGCTAAGTTTCCCCCATACATTTCTATGATATTAAAATTGTATCAGTAAATATTTTTTGTTACAAGCAAGTAAAATATAATAATAATTTAAAAAGATTGCTTATGTTATCTTGAATTATACAAAATGTTCCTGTTTTTATTTTTCTGTATATCTTAACGTTAATGTTAATAAAAGATCATTTCTACGAAACCTGTTGTTATTGATACGGTTATGCTCTTCACTATACCATATATCGGCTTTTCGATAAAAATGTAGTCTCTAGAATACGTGAGGAGAATACTATAACAAAATTCAAAATATTGACAAAGTTAGTTGAGATTTATAGTGAACTGAGATTACACGAGTTTATGATACGATAAAAGAAGAGGGATCGTAAAAATGAATAATGTTATACACAAGGTATTTTTGAACGCAACGAGGAAAATTTTACAGACTCCTTGTATAGCACGTAAGTGTAGAAAGTGTACTAAAAAATTTTGAAGGTGTTTCTGAAAGCTTATAAAAAAATATAAGACAACTTTTCTAATAAGTATAGTAAATATAACATTAGGAAATAGTGATACTATAATCATATGATTAAATTTGTTTTGGCAACCACTTTTGTAACGTATACAAAAATACATAAGATTCCATTTAAAAAAATACTGAAGGTTACCTTAGTTTCCCAAAAAATAAAAAATTGGCATATGCTATTATGTTGGCTATAAAAAACATTAAAACTTTTTCCTTTTTCACGTTTATCAAATAGAAGGGTACTTTACCACCTTTTTTCTTGTAAATGGTAAGTATTTGATAAAAGTGAAAGAAGTTTTTATAGTTTTTTACAATCAATATAATAGCATATGCCAATTTTTTATTTTCTGAGAAACGAAGGTGATCTTCAGATTTTTATCTTTCCTTTTTCTTCATATATGTCAAATAAGATCTCTTTATTCAATTAAATAATTTTAGGAAAAATATTCAAGCTGATTAAGTGTACATTTTCATTTTCATTTTATTTCAAGATTATTTAAGACTATGAAAGAGTATATACATATGAATGTGTGAAATTTTTCACAGTCTGACTAAAAGTCTTATAACTTTTACGCAATGTTCGCATTACTACCAGGGAAAGTTGTTTCTTTTAAACGATCGATATATCCAAAGAAAAATTGCATAGAAACAAGTTTCACTGCTTTTTCATAGGTAATCCGATAAACTGTGTCAATTTCTTTTTTACAAATAAAAGTTTTTTGTAACTGATCATTCCTTAATTGCAGTAAGCGATCAAATTATTAATAATAAAATATACTTTTTTCTTTTCTTAATGAACAAATAGAAGATTTGAATATATTGTAACAGCTTAACTAGTTAAAACAAAATTTTAGTTTTATCTTGGTAACTTACCAAATATGAAAGCAATAGAAAATTGTTCGGGTCGTGCAGTATTCGAGACTAAACATTACTTATCGGTTTAATACCATTTTACATATGAAAAACTGATGTATTATATATTAATTACAATTGACAATCCTCGGTCTTATAAATTAAAAGAAAAATTAGAATTAAAATTAACGTTTATTAGTAATATAACTGTTTTTATAGAATCTCAGCCGAAATCTGTGTCACGAGTCTAACTCGTTATTATAGGGCAAAGGGTTAAACTTCATCCAGCGTATCTTCAGCCAATGTATAATTTCCCCGACAGTATCTATTTTTTTTCTGTTTGATATTGCCTCTTCTGGTTTCGTTTCATATAAAAGAAAATTATATTTTTTCGACAATTCTTTATTACATTATAATAGTTCTAAGGAGTATACAAAATGTCTTCCTTTCTTAGTGCTATTTCTACAATTCCAAAATCTCTGTCGAATGGACTTGTATCATTTTCAAAAAACATTCTTGCAATAACAATTAATGGGGACATTGTACACGTTTCATTGTGCTATTATAAATAGGAAGAAAAGATACCTACATCTAACTAAAACTGAAATTAACTCATTTTTTCTAAAGTTGAACTTATACCACTCAAAAAAGAAGAAAAAGAAACAGCTCATTTAATGGCTCTTTTATTTTAAACGTCACGATTGCATATGAATCAATGTTTATTATAATATACAATCATAATTATTACATAGAAAACTTGTAAGAAACTGTGAAATTTCACGAAATAATTTTAACGATAAGATAAAGAGTTGCAAGAAACTATTTCTTATATATACGTAACGGTAAAAATCGTTTCACGGGCAACGAACTTGTTAGTATCAGACTCAAGGATTTTCCTACTTGTTCCTCTTCTTTTCGTGGCAAATTATAATATACAAAATCGCACGCAAGCGTATACACAGAATTATTCATAAACGCTACACCGCTGCTGAGCGATGATTAGGCGTGTTCATTTTCCGTTGCAGTAGCTCGTTTTATCACGCTTGCTTTCTTCTTGGCCGCGATGCAATCTCAAGGCAAGTTTAGTTCAGTGACACCCTTTTTTCTTTTTTTTTTTTTTTTTTTTATTTAAATACATTATTACATGCACGCAAAAGAGTATGCGAGCCGCGGTGCTCGTGAACTTCCAGATCCTGTTCTCGATGTTGACTGGAAAAATCGAAAGGATATCGTGAAACTGACGGCGACGTTTACGATGAGAAATACTCGCTGGCTGACGTCGCCATGAAAATGTCATCTTAACGCACATTAACCAACACCAGCTTTGCTTCAATACTCTACCGTTTGGTTTATGTGCTTATGTTAATATAATCGAAGTGTAATTCGTTCGCTTGTCGAATGCACGCGATCCTTCATCTCAGATGGAAAATTAACCGATTGATACGAAATAAGAAATGGTCTGTTGGATCGTTCTGACGGTAAATCGATACGAATCAATTTTCATTTTATTCTTTCTGATATTTATAATTAACTGATATAGATTCCTTTCATTTTGCGACTTCGTCACACTTTTATGCAAATAGATTGTAATTTGTTTGGGAAATTGATAAATACTAACGATGTCTGGAAAATTGGAAATAAATAGCGAAAATGATTTTATGTTTTATAATAACGCCGTATTTCGAATGAATAAAAGGGAAATAATGTAGTGCAATTAACGGAACTAAAGTGCTTTTATTCAAGATCAAAGGATGAGAATGAAAATATATTCAGTTCGCAATTTCGAACATCCTAATATATATAAAAAGGAAACAATACATTTTAGGAATAAATTAATTAATATTGTTCAAATACTAGCTTTAAAGTTTACAATTATTAAACATTCACTGGTTTATTAATTGCACGTGATTATTTAGTTGTTTTGTTTTTTTATCAACTTTTCTTTATTTCTACTGTACCTAACGACTAACAGAAGTCAGCCATCGTGTTTTTACCGCATATTGTCTCTAATTGAGAAATTTATTGGTGAAATCTCCCTTTAGATTTATCAGAGATCGCTTTCGTATTTCCTAGAAAAAGAAACCAAGCAAGACGATTGACTATGTCGTAAAACCATGATTTACAGGCCTGCATAGCTAGTCGATACTTTGAAATCGCGACCTCGAGCTCAATGTCACACATTATCAACAATATTAATCGAGGGGTAAATTAATTTTTATTTTTTCAGCAACCGATGTTCATATTGTGGATAAAATGTTACTTTTCATCTTTCAAATTTCTAGTCTTGATTATATAGAAGAAATGAGAGAAAAATATGGATTAAAGAAAGAGATGTGTGGACAAAATATTATTTTGCACTGTTTTAGACTTTCCATTTATATATATATTTTTTTCTGAGTATAAGTAGCTTACACTTATTAAAAATAAATATATTTTACAAGTTGAAATCGATATTTAGAAAAGGTTTAGAATAAAAGATCATGTTTCTGACTTCATAAATAAATTCAAAATACTGAAATCAATGAAATATACCTATTACTTTTTGGGAGATATTTTTTTGCTGCAAAACAATGCAATTATTCACATGACTGTGTACGACAATCTCTGAGAAAAAGCGATTAATTATATTTTGAGATGGATACTTTGAATATTTTTTATAGTAAAAAAGTAATGCTTGATTCCTTATAGCTTTGAAAATAATTCATTTCTGAGCTCGAATTTTTCTTTCAATAAATTTCATATAGTTTTAATATTTACTATAATGTTTCTTTTTTAGAAATTTATCAATGTTTTTCGAAAAATGAATATGTAAAAGAACAAAATCGTAATAAAGAAACAGGAATTCGTGAGTTTCAATTTAATGGTACCTACAAATGTACAATATTCGTATAATTTTGATAAATTACAAAAACTTGAAATTATAAATTATTACACAATAATTTTTATATAAATATTATTTTTATGCAAATTCGTATCTTTGAGAATATAGTAAAGAATGTAGAGCTTCGATAGAAAATTATTTCAACTAGCAAGTGTAATAAAAAATGCTATAATTCTGATATTTTGTATATTTTTTCATATTACGTACACTTTGTGAAAATTTGCACTTCTGAATTTCCTATGAATGCATAGAAATTTACAGTCGAATTATTACCAATTATAAATGAATAATAACATATTGAATATAGTATAATATAATAAATATAATTTCAATGCACTTATTTAACATTAGATTAATTTTTATTAATCTAATTTTTATTCAATTTACGAGCAAAGTTAATATATTTCGATTAATAATAAATTGTATTTGACTTCTCTAGCGCACATAATTTCCAATAATATTAACACTAAAACAGATTAATGATCACGTTTCTCTCCTAACTGAAGAGCTATTTATTACTTCCTTTCGGAAATATAGTACATTTGACTGTAAACTAGGACACGAATCTACAGAATTTGTAACTTGAAAACTTTCTCCAACTTTTACTATCGTAAAAATTTAATTATTGATGATTCGCGTGGATTATTAGTCATACAGCAGTTTACACATGTATGTACCTTACAATAATCATTACTGACTCGTAGAAAGTTCGATTTAACTGTGTGCCTACTGAAATTAAAAAACAGATATTACCATTGAATGTTATGTTGCAACGTAAAATATATTGTCTATATATATCTATGCATTCATTATACAAATAACATACAGTACAAGCAAAACGTTGTCTATAATTAGTTTTCCCTGATAAAAGTTGAAATCTTGGAATCAGTCATGAATTTCCCGGAAATTAAGCGAAATGTCAGAATTTATACAAAAAGGTCTTGCAAATGTTTTATCAGATTTTATTAATGCAATTACCATACTTAGAAAAATGTGTAGAAAATTAGAAGTATCGTATTTTTGAATAGCAAGTTTAAATGGCTTTGTCACTGCAAAGAGAACTGCAAACGACTTCTTTATTTAGAAATGCAAATTTGAAGTATCTAAAAATTTACTGTAATGTCGTTAAACATAACAGTTATAGATCTTTAATATTATGAATTTTCTAATTTATACCATACAAATTTTATTGTTAGTAATGCAACACAGTTTCTATTTAATTTCATATATTGATTGATTTATCTAAATGAAATTAATTGTTTTCGAATTGCAAATATTAAATGTTGGAAAAGCTTTATAAGTTGGAAATATAAATTTTAATCTTCAATTGTGATTTCATAAGGGGTAAATTAAAATTTACTTCTTGCCTAAGTGAGTAGTTTTTAACCTGTTAACTATGAACGAAGTGTTAACTTGCCATTGGTTCAATAATACTTCGAACATCAATAAATTATTTAATTATGGATTATTCATTTCTTAATTTCACTATTATATCTATATTAAATATAAAATACGCTATATTCACATTTGATAGAAACAAAATAACGTGATTATAATTTTTGCTGATTTTTATTTATAAACTGCAGAGGTTCAATTTTTGTTTGACAGGCAAACGTAATTAACAGGTAAATAATGAAATTACATGTGTGTATTATTACGTACTTCTTTGTTTTTTATTTGATTTTTATGCAAATTCAGACCTTTGAGAATATAACAAAACTTCGATACAAAATTATTTCACCTATCATGTATCATAAAATGCATTGTAAGTTGAATATGTCGTGAATTTGTTTATATTTTGCATTCTGGGGAATTTTACACCTCTAAATTTGCTATAAATGTGTAAGAATTCGCAGTCCAATAATCACTAGACTGCAGATATTTAATAATAAAAATATGCATTTGTATAAAAATACGCAGTATAATAATCACAAATATTTGGAAAGGCATTTGTCATGACACCTTTCCTATAAAATTTGACTGTATCATTCTTATATTTTTCTTTTTAACAGTGTAATTAGTACTGCTTTATATGACAAAGTTAAGAAAGATATAGCATTTCATGAATATTCAAAAATACTTTCTAAGATTAAATCATACTACTGAAATGTAATAAATAGCTGTAATATTGAAGAAGCATTTATGAATACTTAATTTTATCGCACACATCTAAATTGTTCCTGCTTTTAATCTTTCATTAACGAAGTGACGAAACACCTCTACCGATCGTTAATTCATTTCATAAATGTAGCCATTAAGATGATTGATAAATTTCAGAGGATTCATTCAGCAAAGATATATTATATGTATTTGTAAATTTATTATACACATTGAAATCTTTTCAACGATTTCAGGGAAGTAATTTTCGAGTTGTATCTGCATATGTAGATATCTTTACTTACATGGAACGATGACAGTAAATTATTTATTTTGCTATTTCATGTCCAATAAATAGAAAAGCTGCAATAACGGTTTAATTTAAATTTATCAGAATTATACGTATCGAGTGATTACAATATGCATCTGCATTTAATATCGCATATAATTAATATTTTCATTGAATGAAATTAACAGAGATACAAAATACAAATGTTAATGTGTGTAGTATAAATGTTGCAATTATATTTGTGAGTTTAAATTGCGATAGCTGTTATAAAACTAAATGACTAAAACGATTAACTGTTTACTCGTTCTTAGTAATAACAGGTAGATGACACACATAGTACTTACAATGCGTAAGATTCTCAAATGGATATACTGCAATTAGAATTGAATCAGATTTCAGAAATTAGTCTTATTATTTTCCCAATCATTCAGCGATATGCCGTTTTACACATTGTTACAAATAAGGAATGTGTTACAGGATGTAATAGAGCGTTCTTGCTCTAGAGAAATCTTTCTCTTCTAACGGACGAACATAAAATTGTGTAGAATTACTTTATGTGAGAAAAGAACTTCGTGTTAATATATGTTCATATAATATTTATAATTATACTTGTACGTAAGTATTTTTAAATTGTGAAATTTCTAAATCGAAAGTTTTTCTTGCGAAAAGAATTCTTCGCCGTAACAAATTTGCCGTAATAATGTTTTATTATACAGAATAAAAGAAATGTCTCAAGCAAATGTTAAGTACAACGATGTAAGTAATAAAAAGTAATACAAATTTTAAAAAAAACTATGTAAGTAACGGAAATTATAATATACGGAAATTTAATACGATGGTCCATTAAAAAACAAAAAAAGCGATAGTGATCATTCGTGATAATGTCACTTGGGTTTGCGCGGGATTATGATACGTCAATTGCTATTAAAGATACTGTAAAGTGCTATTGAAGATACTGTAAAAGACTCCAAATTCTCTACATTTATTAGGCGTTCTGGAGCTCTTCTGACTACAAGCAGAAGTTAATGAAAGAAACATTAAAAACGTGTATTGAAAGGTTTAATCTTAAAAGTAGCTAAAAGTGACATCCGTGTTGTAAACCTGGTCTAAAGGAGGGTATCAAAATAGTGCCAAATTTGTACTTCTTCAAGCACCTAAAACTTTGACGAGGCATCATTCTACAAGTCCTAAAGTATCACAAATGCACAATTATTTATATCTATATAATGGTATAATTAAGTTTATTTTAAACCCAAATATAATTGGATTATATATATATAATAACATTTGGCATCAAAAGATTTTTTACTTTAGATACTATATAGAAATTGATTATATTAACGCCAATTAATATTGATTAAATCTTTGATTTATTTATATTTTTTGCGAACTTAAGTATGTCCTATATACGACTTAATTTACATTATAAAGACAAAATATCTACCATTAAACATTTACATTGTTTCTATAATTAAATAAATATGAACCTAGCAATAGTATACTAATATAAATTGGTATCCAAAGTATTAATATTTGACTGTTGTTAGATCAGTAGATTAAAGTTACACAAATCACTAACATAACATTACTACACAGTAGACAATGCCTTGCATTTAATTACCTGTAATATCTCGAATTTCTATAGGTGATGTCGGGAAAAGGTGTAGGCAAGAATATCTAAGATTTCACGAAAGATCAGGACAATAATTCGCAAGCAGTTAGATGCGCAGAATACATAACATCATTGTGAACGAGTGTAACAAAGATGCGGAAGATAAGTCCGCGAAATCGCAGATGGCGAACTTGTGTAAAAGTAGGATGTCGTCACCGACAACTGTTCCGATTTGTTCTCGCCTCCGAGAGGCCGATCCACGAGGAAAAGTGATGTATCTAAACGGCTATCGCAACCCCCTTCCCAACTTCCGGTAAACGGTACGCAGGTATGATGCCTCCTTTGTCTCCTCAGAGAATCTCTGAGAATTTTCCCAAGAACGTAACGAACGCACAACGAACTGTTACCGAACATTTCACCAAACACCATTTTCTGCGCAATGCGTAAGCTCGAATGTAGGACGTACATACACTCCCGTCCATAAGTCATAGGACACTTAATAAAATTAGATTTCAAACATCGAAATTTTAGTTTGTATCGCAATTTCTCGATTAGTATATTCTTCTTTTGACGCGTGTACACAATATCTAAAATGCAGTTTTACCCTCTAGAATAAACACTATTTGTGCTACTTTAATAGAATGGTTTCTATTAATACCGTTAAAATTATTTATGCATTATGCTTGTCAGGTAATCTCGGTTAGAAGGAATGGGAAAATACTGGTCGAGTGACTGGAGTTTCCAGATCAACTCCGTCAATCGAGGAAGGCTTTCCTTGAACAAGGGTTTCTTTTTATTTGTGGAAAACTGATAGAGGAAAATGGAACGTAGAAACTTCAAAAAAAGCTATAAACTATATTAATATAGATAATTCTAAAAGATCTGCGAGTCAATTATTTAATATACCATTTAGTATACTGGAAAGGAGAGTAAAAAATTACAATACTGTTGAGCCAAAATTAGGATGCGAAAGGTCTTTTCCTTATAAACAAGAAGAACTCGTAGCCAACAAGTTGAAGTTGCTTAAAAGTCAGAGATAACGAGTGTGAATCACATGATAACATTTAATAAATGAGATTCTAACAATAATTTTTATCTGCTCGATCAAACCCTTACAACTGCTTCAGTAAAATTCTTCTTTACGCTTCATCCCGAAAACAGGAGACAGTGGTAGGAACACGTTACAGATGTAACGTTAAAAAGAATTTATTGAAGTACATGGAGTCAAAATCTGAGGACGTCGACTTAAGACATCGATCAGAGACTTTGCAAAGACGAAATTGATAGCAGCCACCTAGATGAAAATGAAAATGAATACATCTTCTGAGGTGAATTTAGACGAAGATGAGAAGAGTGATACAAACGCTGAGGATGTGATCTTTGGACATATGCAGTGGAGCAGATTCTGTTGAAGACTATACATGTTGTATGTAAAAAATGCAATTCCCATGAATAAATTTTACTTCCTTTAAAAACATACTAAATTTTGTACTTTACATTCTTTACACTAATATTAATAAAATATTGTAGCAAATGAAAATTTCGTTATCATAATAATAAAAAAGAAATACAATTTTGTTCAACGATAGGATTATTTCGAGAAATGTGGCTGTCAATGAAGTTTTATAGTGGTACAGATCGTTATGAATCTGTTGGAACATCACCTGGAAAATATCTGGTGCAATATAGAAAATGCTTAAAATATAAAAATTTCCCCCCACTTTTGTTGTTCATATTTTCGCTAAAAATACAAAGAAGAAAACGGATAGTTAAAAACATATGGAATAATCTTCTAATTGATCAAAGTGCAAATTCATCGGAACAGATGAATACTACATCACCGTTAGATGCTGTTCTCAACTTGAACATAACGGAAGTGTCAAATTAATGAAAGCGTCGATCTGATTTTCATTACCTTAACGGACAAAAGGGCGAGCATTCGTTTCTCAACGAGTCATCCCACATGTTCCCATGTCTATTCAATTTGTAAAGAAAACTTCTACATTTTCTCACATGCATCATGCTCGCTGTACAAGGATCCAGCAGCCGGCAAAGCCATTGCTTATCCTCAGAGAAAAAGAACCGAGATTGAAGTTGATATCAGAGGAGAAATGGAGCATTCAAGGGGAAACGAAGAAGAGGGGCGAAGGGAAGAATAAAATGCTTTCATTCCTCTTGAAAGGAGAATGTCAAAGCGCTCTTAAGAGCGTCTCTTTGATATACTACACAATCAACGCGGAACATCAAGGAGGATATTAAATTCACGCGTTTTGCTTGTGTTCCTTATGGAATTTAATACCACCCCTGGTTATTACGTTCCATTTGATCAAATTTATTTGCAAAATCTTCCAATGAAATGCGTAGAGATTGAATTAATAGCGCGAGAAAGAAATTACTCGAAGTATCATTTGTGTGACAATACGTTTGCACGGTATGGTGACGTATGCTTGTTATAATTGTAACAATCAGTTACACTTCCATTGATACTCTTCGTCTATGTCTGTATTGTTAAAACTCTGATAACTTTTTAATTGGTATTTAGATGCATAACAACCATCACAAACTATGTGTACTAATTAGGTAGGTAGTTCAAACAATTAAGCCCCAACATTGCGTTAATGCAACATTTCACTCGGAAGTTCCTTCTTTTTTTTTTAGTAGATTTTCATTAATAATTTCTGTTCTCTCATATTGCAATTATAAATGACATTTAAAAAAATAATTGCTTAACATTTCTTTCGTCTCTATTTATTCCTCCATCTAGATTTGACAACATTCCAAAATTTGAAGAAATTGAAACATTTATAACACTAAGCTACAATTATATTTTCGTAAGTTATGAAAACAGTTTTATGCATCACTTTATATTTCACATAATGCATTCTTGATATTTCTTGACAATTTAATGACAATTCCTTGGAAACCAAAAGTTACGTAAACGTAACATTTCGTCGCACAAAATTGGCGAATCAAACAACTTTTCAAAATGCATTCATAGAAATATAATAACATCAAATTAGGTAAAATTAAATCATATTTTACTATTTACTATTGTATTACTATTCTTAATTATGAGATTTAAGATATTAAAGCCATATTGTAGGAAAACAATTTAATCCTTTGTAAAATTGTTTAATTTTGACTAATTGTGTATTTTAATTTTGATTAGGTCATTTTACAAATGTCTATACCAGTTACTCAATCATTTCCATTTAAATATTAAAGCTGATTAAAGAAAGAAAGCTATTAGCTGTTAAGTTCTCCAAATACAAGATATACACTTAAATTATTTCTAGTAAACAAAGCGCCAGCTTAATATACCAGTTGTGTACGAGTCATTGTATCGTTTCTAATAAATCGTAAACATTTCTCCGAATAGCACAGTATATATCGCGTGCGTTAATGCTGCTTGGCATTTCTGAACAATTGGTTTGGTTTCTGCAGAACTTTTTACACCACACAACTCTTTATCCAATGACGATCACGACAAAGGAACAAGTTACTAGTTCTAGGTACGGTACGATAAAAACGGAATTCCTATAAAATTGGAATCCTGCTTACGTATATTCTCTGCACCACCAGCATAATTTGTCTGTATGTAATGCGACATATGTATATTTAAGGAAACATTGTTTCTTTATAATTTCATAAAAAATGTACAAATAGTCTTCCATAGTGTGAGAAATATATATTAAGTTATCCTGAAAGTTGTTCTCTGTTTATATTCACGCACTGCTTTACCTGACATCTCTTCGTGTAATTATACAATCTGATCTGTTTAAAGCTGATTTTATGGTAATTAGTTATCTTCTAACTTTCTAACAGTATATTTAATTCTCAGTCAAGTGTCCCATGGACTTTTCTGTGCCATATTGTGATGCATTGTGTTAAAACTGGCAATTGTACTCGGATTACTGTGACTATTCAAACAGTCCGCAATTGGTTCAGAAGATTCAGAGCTGAAGACTTTTTAAATCAGATAAAAGACCACTTCGAACAATATTTAGTAGTAAATCACAGAAAATTACTGCAAAAATAACATTCTAAATCTCTCGGAGAGATAAATCAGAATTTCTAGAATAATCTAATTAATAGGTGAGTAATGACAAAACTTTGGTAATGCAAAAACTAATTGAATGAAACAAATTGATACTGTGAAATTGACTTGCACAAACATTCAAGGAAATTGAATATTTCAAGGATCATTTGCCAAAGACTAAAATACATATAAATATTATAAGTTATTGTTATTGTTTAAAATCACGTTCTCTAAGGTATTTTAGTGAGAAGATTTACAAATATCTTACAAATAGGTATTTAAACACCTACTGTGCAAAAATCTTCAAGAAAAGTTCAGATATAGTTTTACGAAATTTGATCGGATAATAACAAATATAATAATAATAATAATAATAATAAATAAGGTAGGATGATGAAAAAATGGCAGTTCTATTTTTCAATACTATGTACAACAGTTTAACACGTTAAACGCCACACGATAAATCGTCAAATTTTGCGCAAAAGAAATATACAAAGTGGAACACAAAATGAATAATTTTATATATTCCATTGAAAAGTAAATGCATAGCGATACAGATAATTGAAAAGCGTCATAAAAATGTTTTGTCGTAGTTGAAAATGCAACTGTCTTGAAATCGCGAAGATCATATTGCGTTATCTCTCCTTTAGTCGACGAGTAAGTTATTTGAACGAACAAGTAGAAGGAATAATTTGTCAGAGGAAAGTGTGTTTGCGAGATTTACTGAAAATAATACGAAAAAGTACGTACTGCTCTAAAAATATACTTCTTCCTTTCGTACGTTTTTCATTTAGGAGCGCTCAGTACGATTCATATGTAATTAGAAGTACAGATTTCTTCGAAATAAGTGCAGTGTACTTTAGTCGGTTTGAAGTAATCATTATGGTTTATAAAAGAAACAAAAATGATGCTTGCAAGTGCGACTAACTACATGCGGGAAACCAAAAAACTGAGTGCGAAATGAGTGCAATAATATAGGCAAATAAAATATGTCGACGAGCTCATAAATCAAGGTTTAAAGTGAACCATTAAAACCCAGGAAAATGAATTACCCGTTTGAGTGACAGGAATCTTTGAAAAAATTATTTCGACCAATGCCAAGTGACACGATCGCGCTTCTTTAATCCATATCACTTATGTAAATAAATGTAGATAAATTAAAAACTGTTTACTTACTTATATATGTGCCGATGATTATGAAAATCGAGTAGATCATATATTTTTTGTTTCGAAATATTTAAGTTTGTACGTTTCGATTGATTAAAAAACACTTTTCCATTTTAATAGGCAATTAACTATTAAATATTAGTAAAATTACATTGAAATAAATATACAAAGAAAACAATTGTTTACTATCGTACACTATTTATAGAAAAACAACACATAAACCAATCTTTTGAAACTTATAAATAAAAGCACATAATTTTCAAATCGTAACCTCTGTTTTCAGAAAGTTTTAAGAACATGTTACTACATCCTAAAAACAAAAATTCGATTTGGACTGTATTACTTTTCATTGAGTAATACGATAATGAAAATTTTGAAATGAATTACCATTTTTTGGAAATGGTACTTTTTTATCAAACGCCTCGATTATTAGGTAGGAGAAAAAGTTCGCGCGGGTTTATCTGTCAGCGAGAAACTTAAAACAATTCCTTGCAATACTGATTCGCGATATTTAATACACAAAGTTAATATCAGTAGAAGATTTTATTTATTTAGTTGGTCACTGAATTTTTAAACTCGTAAAAATTCAACTGACGGTTGTTAACACGAAAGATGTACTTTTTTTGCATGGCTATACACGGTCTCATATTGCTTTTCTAACTTGTCGAAAAATAAAATGTGCCGAATGGGTTGTTTCACTACATTTATAGTTTAGACCTGTCTTCTTACGACTATCACTTGTTTCTGTCCATATTAAACAATCTTGCAAATAAGTATTTTGAAAACAAGAGCAAAATAACAGCTAATTCAGTTTTTGCAAGTAAAATTCGAGACTTTTATACTACTGGAATGTATAAGCTTCTACAGTGGTGGGAAAGAGTTATAGAAACAAATGGTAATTACTTAGTTAAATAAAATGACGTTTAAAAAAATCACATTACTTGAATTTCCTACTACAAATCCGCACGAATATTTTCCGGTACCCAATATATTTCTACGCTAAAATTAGAATCGTATATCAATAAAAAGCATATCAACATATTCGTTACACTATAAACCGCTCTCCTCTTTTTCAAAGATCTTAATAATTTCCCAGCGACTGTCTGTGTTCATTTCACATTCAGTAAATGTCCTAATATTTACGAGCGGCAGTGTATGTCTCCCGTTCGAGAACGAATAGTAACGAGATGACAGGTGTCGAAACAGAGTTCCACTTAAAGCTCGGTCATAGACCGGCTCTTGACTCGATATCATATTAAATATCATGAACGAGATCTGTCCTTGGGTATAATGGTCAGGGGAGAAAATTGTAATTAAACGGAATCACACCGGCTTCTCTGGTAGCGGCAGAATAAAAAGAAGGAGGCTAGAAAGTCAGTACGGAGACCATACCGAATAAAGCGCTATGCCTTGACTTCTAACCGTGGCGTTTTTTTTTTTTTATTCATCTGGTTCCGAAGCAAGTCCAGTCACCGTATATACGAAGGTGCATCAAAGTCTGCGAGGTGGAATCGCCATATTCAGCCCGTTACACCTCGGAACCCGTCGCGTTATCGGTGGTAGTAAAATTCACCGGTACGCCTATGCGGCGCTTCTATAACAAAAGTTTTCAGTTCAGGCTGTTCATATATGGCCACGGAGCAACTACCGTGAATATGCACGCATACACGCGTTTCGCGCACGTGGAATTAATGCACCCTGTGCATTATTAATTAACAACCGCCGTCACTATCCGTGACGCGGTTGAATCTTGTCGAACCATGTAACTAAGCACATTATTCTTTCTAAGTTCCTGTTATTCTCATTTACCTTCCCCTTACCTTTCTAATGCTCACCCCCACTTAATATAAACCTATCTTCTATGATCAATAGTTAGCATAGCTAATTACGAGTAAATTAAGGAACATTATTTCCTCCACGTTCTGACGGTTGTTTCCCATTTTTGTATGGTGTAGGATACTTTGGATGATTTTCCTTAAGAGATGTGTATAATTGGACGAGGGTGTTTTTGTTATTTGGTTTAATGTGAAAAGAAATATGTAACTGTACTATCGTTCGGATGGTAGAATGAAAAAAAATATACGAAACCGTATAAAACGTATATAATTGTGTTAACAAGCTCCGTTTTGGTGCTTAGATTTTCCTTTCTTTCTGTTCACTTGCTACTTCGATTATGAATGGAATAAAAGAAAGTTGTTTGATATATTAGGCGTTGAAATGAATTCTTTCCGTCTTTTGAGTAGAGTCAAAGTTTCATTTAGAAAGAATAAGAACAGATCAATCATTGTAATAATTTTCGTTAGTGTCAATGACCTTTTGTTCTCTTTTTGTAGCTTCGATTTGAATTACTGTACTGATTGTATGATTACAAGAGCGAAAAAATTAATTTCTACATCTGTATATTATTGTTTTAATATTAGGATTTCTTTCAGAACAGTAGAATATGTTAGAAATATGTTTTTTAAAATTTTGGCTGAAGGCTTACTTACGATTTTATAACATACGTAAACTGGAACTTGTTAAATTTGAAGGAAAGGAAAGAATTATATAAAGTTTTGTTTTTCGAAGTAGTTCTGATCGAAATATTATATGAAATAGATAAACCAAAATTCAAGTATTTTCTTTAGTAAATATATTTTCTTTTAAATCTTCTATTTGTAATTGTAGAATTAGTTATAACATAAAAGGTGAAGACAATTTCGAAAATATTAGGTACTTGCAAGCTGTTTAATAATTTAACTTTAGGAATGCTTTAAAATGATGAAAGGAATACATTTTAAAATAATGTCTGTATTATCAAAGTCACATTTATATATACATGTGCATGTATCTGAATTAACATATAAACAATGTTAATATAAAAAAATATAATTTTACAGTTCGTAATTTTATAAAAAATGAAAGCTAAAAGACTGGTGCTTTATGATTATTTTAATCCTGTAGTAAAAAATCTTTCTTAAATGTTTTGTCTTTCAAAATTTTGAGAGAATTCACACATACATGAAATACAACTAAACCATATAAAAATTATATTTTTATTGAAATATTGGTACACAATTACCTTCAAATACGAATATTTTTAACTCCATGACAATTATTTTAGAAAATATAGAAAGCATTGGTTTCGAAGAACATAAAGTTGACTAATTCTTAGGAAATATAAGATTGATCATGTCTTCAATTTTGATATACTTGCTACGATAAGCCAAATAAAGTAGTTTTAGATTTGTATCATTAACGAGTACTAAATTACAGAAACAGAAAAGTTTCAAGGCAATGTCTTAAAATTGAAATGTCATAAACAAACGACGAAAGAACTGGTTGTGAGTAGTAACTACTACTTTCACTAATGACAAATAAGTTAATTCCAGCTCTGAGTTAGGGTTGATTTCATAAGACGCCTAATGCTATTACTTTCAAAGTTCTTTAACGTTATTTCGTAACATTTTTAATATTCAAATAATAATTATATTCAAATAATAAATATTATATATATAATTATATTAATAATATTAGGTTAGCTCTCAAAAGTTTTTTCCATTGTCTTCACGTACTCTTTTGCCTGACAACGTTTAGGGTAAACATGCAACCTAATCTGTTTAAAGTTAATCTTATTAGCTATCTTTTAGCTATCCAATAGTATATTTCGTTCATAGTAAAGTGACTTTTGGATTTTTCTATACCATCTTGAAAGATGAAAAATCGGGAAACATATTCACGACATGTGATGTCATACTTCTTTAAAAAAGGCAAGAATACTCAGCATACTGCAAATGAGATTTACGTCATGTATGGGGATCAAGCTGTTCAAAGAGTTCTTAATTTATTCAGAAGATTTAAAGCTAGATATTTTAAATAAGATGGAAAACCACCTTGAACAACGTTTTGGTAGTAAACTACAGCAATTTTGGAAAAAAGTCTTTCGGAGGATACGGAAGAGTGATAAATTAGAATGGATCATATACAAGGTGTTCCATAATATGTGGGACCCATTTCAGAAGCAGTCAGAAGACACAAAAAATTACAAAATATTAATAAATTAAAATTAGAAATTCTTAAATTAATTAAAATAATATTGCTAGTACCCTAAATTATAAGTGATTCATTTATACAATAATTTTGATCAATTCTTATTGATTTAACTCATCTTTAATACTTTAGGATACCAGATTTAAGTTAAGAAATTCCCAAATTAGTTTATTGTTAATATCCTAAAGCATATTTTTATTATTCATTCATCGTACAGATGTATTTTTCAATTTATATTAATTTCGTTTCTATTTACATTTATTTCTATAAACAATGTGATTTTCTGTATGTTCACGTATAATGGGATGTACAAAATGTAGAATGCACAGAATAGATATTTTCTTGTGCATGTGCTCAAAAATAAACAACAATGTTGAGTGGACTATAATTTTGTCTCAGATTGTACATCAAATACACGTGCGCCATTTCTTGATGTGCACAAAAATTGATCTTCGTTGTTATTTACTTAATTATGCACTTTTAACTCCTAACACGTAGCAAATAGAAAACGATTAAATATCTCTAATAACAGAACTGAGCACCGATACTGATCTGTAAACTGAAATGAGTAAATTTAATCGATAGAATCTGTGAAATCAGCAAGGACAAGAAATATCCACAAGATACAGAGTCGTGTTTGTAAATAATACAAACCGAAGATGATCATTTCAAGTATCTTCTGCGAAGACAAACTCTCGCGGCTTATTCAAACAAAAATGGCTGTAACTTTGAAACAAGATCAAATAAGACACAAGTTTATATAAATCTTTTCCATTGCTTTTATGTCTCATGCGTACTCCTGAAGTAGATCTCACATATTATGAAACACCCTGTACAATTCAGTAGAATTACACCGAAAATAAAAGATTCTACAGCTGATGTTTAACATTAAAACACAAAGAACTCTTGGAGCAACCTAATACTGCGTTAACAACAAATATACAATATTAATTGCTATATTTAAAGTATTGTTATTTATTTAATCTGGTTGATAGCATTGCGTGTCATTGTTGGTGACAAACTTACCGGAAATTTACTGCTGTGAGTCTGCAAGTTGGCCGCCTGTTGAGTCTGACTTGAGCTCTGTTCATCCCCATAAAGCGGTGGCATCCTGTATTCCGGTGCAAGGTTATGCCCGGAACTTCGAATTTGGCAATCGTCTAACGTATTACTGGCGTTTCTCTCTATGCCGGAAGTCGTCCGCGACGATTGCTCGGCTACCGTCTGCACCCTACTCTCCTGCTGGCCGTTCTGGTTCTTCTGATTGTTCGGCACCGGTTTCGGTGGTGGTACAGGCTTGTAAAGTCCCTCCTCATCTGCAAATGCATATTACATTCCCAATTATCTTTAACCAGCGATACGTGAAATAATCGATCAGCTCAACTGTACGTGAAAAGGCTAAGTTTCTAATTGTTTGTTCATATCAATTGAAACGCCTCTGTGTCTGTTAATTTACTTTCGAACGAATATTTCGATCCATCACTTCGTTAATCATGGCTATTTAGTTCAATTTTCAGCTAGATTTGAAACAATTGTTTTGTATTGTAATTAATATTTAGGAACTTGTACAGAAACAATGTTTAACATCTTCAGAAACAATTTTTCTAAGGATAGAAAAACAATGATCTATTTTAACTCTTTACACTCCGAGCATTTTTTTATATGATCGATACCATCGATATCAACACACTTTTATAATGGAACTTTTGAAAACGAAAAGTTTTATTTTGAAATGAAAAAAATGAGATATGCTTATGAATTTACGTATTTTTACTTATTTTGTCAATTTCCTTTATTTTAATGTAAATATGAGTGGTATGCAATAATGGTTTATGTTACAAGTGTCTCAATGGCGCCAACTATGAAGTGCAAAGTATTAATCGTTTCAAATCGATAGCAATTAGAAACTATTTTTCTGTCAGATTATATTCACTATATCTTCATATTCTTTCTATCAGAAATTTTCCAAAGGAGTAAACATACACATACGTATCAATGTCTTCGAAGTGGTTAATCTTTGTCAGATTCCTTGCAAACTTATCGAATTTCTGGCACCGATATTTATCACTTGACTTAATTAATTGGACTGTATGCCCATAAGCTGCATGGACTATATTATTACGGAGGTATATATTAACGTAGAAACACGATACTCTATCGTTTACTATTGAATACAAGAAGCGTTAAGGTGTTACAGTTAATTCCTAATGAGGAAATAATCACCAAGTAAATTAGTCATCTATTATGTTCATCCATCATGCATAAAGATAGATTTGATTCGAACGAAATTAGTTTAGGTTACATATAGTTAAGTTAATTTCTTAAGATGAATGCATTAGGTTAATTTCTAGTGAGATAATTGGTATTGCCGTAACACGATCAATTTACATTTTACTAGTTCAAATTTCATTATGCTTCCTGTACATTCCACTTTAATAGAAATTACAATATAAAAAGAATATGTTAATTTAAAGTTGCACGAATATTTCAGGGAGATTTATAGAAAATAAATATTCAATGGCAAAAAGAATATTAAGTTTCACTGAAATTAAATTTTTAATTACTGTTATGGGTATTTCTTTCATTAACACAAAAAACTTCTTACTTCTTACTTCTGTTCGTACAATGTATTTCAAAATCGTTAAACTAGTCTTTAAATGTGATGTACAGTTAGATTTCTACTGAACTTATTTAACTCAATAATACAGTTTCATATATATATATATATATATATTTTTTTACGTTATCTTAAACAAAAGTGTTATTTTAACGTAGTACAGTGATTAATAATTGAACTAGAACAATACTTACAAAAGTAAGACAAAACGTTCTTTTTGCTTACATTACACCTGTTTTTTAAATATTTCTCAAAAATTTTGTCCAAGTTTCTTGTTTACCAATTAAGAAAAAAAATCTCTTCAAAAGTAATATTTATAAATTGTATATTAAAATTTTTAATTATATTTTTTATATTTCTTTATGCACAATAAGATGCAATATTATGCAAATAATGCCTCTCTTGGTGTTTAAATCGTAATATATATGCATATATTTACTATAATTAATAAAAAGGTTTATTTTATTCTTATAAGTTTCGTAAAATAGATAATGAAATGTAAAAGAAATTTTTGAAGAATGTATAATTACTTTTACATCTACATTAAAGTAATTTTTGAACTTGTAACGAATACAAAATATAAATGTAGTTAAATTTCAATAACATACATTACAAATTCAATTCTTCGAAATAATTGCTCCACTTCAGTTCCCTCAGTTATTTTCCAAACAAAGTGTGGCCTTACTTTTATTTTCGAAACAGTTTGTATTAATTGATTTAGTTTTTGGGTATATCTATTATGAACTAAACGTTTCCTAACTTATTATTAGTTCCATCTTTCGTTTTGATGTCTTTTAACCCTATTTCAAGACTCTGCTTTCAATATGTTACGAGAATTTGGTATTCTGTAATAAGATAGTATAATTAAACGTGTAATTAAATACTCTTTTGAAGAAACTAGTCATGTTCAAGTGTCGTTATCAAAAGTTGCAATTTACAACAATTTACCATTAATATTTCAAAAACTATAAAAGTAATCTTTTTTAATTTTTCAATTACAATAATTTAAATTAATATTTGTATCACGTTCTGCAGAAAGTATGTTTAAATTTTCACTTTATATATTCAAAAAATAAAATCTATAAATATTTTACAATTAATTTAAAGTAGACGTAATAAGTTTTGAAATGACATCCCTCAATTAATCTACGTACATTGCTGGCCAAAAGTTTGAGACTGTTGTAGAATCCAAGTTAGATAAGAATTTTGAAGGAAAAAATGAACAACTTTAAAAAACGTTCAAAGAAATTTCCTTTTGATTCAAAAGGAAGCAAATTTCTATTGAATCCTGCAACATTCATTCCAAATTCTAGAAAGCTTCGTAACAGATTCGCTATTCATGTCAATTAACAGGTGTTTTCAGACTTTTGTTCAGTAGAATATTGTAAAGCAGTAGTAAATATAAATTCCAATTCAATTAAAATTCATTGTATTCAACGTTCAAATATAAAAATACATAATCAAAACGAAAATTGTAAAACTCAAGGCGGATTTATTAAAATTGTAATACGACAAAGTGGGCTGAAATATTCGTTGCTGGGGCATAAAAATAATTACAATGAACAACCTTTGTAAATAATTTTATCTTAAAATCCCTTTTCTTTTTTTAAAGACATCGTCGATTCTATTTGTCAATGCTATATTTCAGAAGATACAATTTTTCTTAACACAGAACTACAGTGACTGTCATTAATGTTAACAGATACACTTTAAAACGAAATAACTTTCTTAAAATTGTACCAAATTAAGTGAATTATTTTTAAAAAGTTAAAAGGATTTGTTTACTATATGATATGCACAAAAACTTTTGAAAAGAATTGCAATTGGTCAGAACTGCAAAGAAAATAGTAAAGATCGCTTTTTCCAATTTATTTTTTATCTGAATTCGTAATAAAAACTTAAAAAATATGTTTTGTAGATTTATGTTAGTTATATAGATGCTAAAAATTGTATCCATATCAGTTAATGTAGGAACAAGCGAGGGGCGTTGAAAGATGCAAGAATCTTTCGATTTATTGTAAAATTAGACCGGAAGTCGTGGAAAACTTCGATTTACACCATCTTTAACTGTTTGTAGCTCATATAATTGACATAAATCGACAAAATGTATTTGTTAAAATTTCATTACAGACTCGTATAAAGAAGTTGTAAAAAGTGACTTGCATTGTTCTCTTCATAATTCCAACAAACTGGAATTTTTTCAAAAATGTTTTTACACATCATTTAGTAAACTAATCCTTCTAACTTCTCGCGATAACTCAATTGGTTTGGTAACATTTGAAAGAAATTATTCTGCTTTAAAGGGTGTCCGAATATGAATGGGAATCAGTATAAGTGAAATTTAATACCACGAATTATCCGAATGCTTTAACCTGTTGTACAGGTGTGTCGCAGCGATGAGTTGAAATAGAATCACCAGCAAAACAATGCAATCCACGCAGACAAACCTTCTATAATCCCTGTTAAGAATATTTGATATGTTCTACTTTTCTATTTCCGTGTACCTTGGTTTTGATTTTGTCGCCTCAAACGATTCTCCTGCTTAACTTTGCGAACCGTGGTGGCCATTGCGTGTTGGCTAACCATGTCTGAAGGATGCTCTCTGAAGAATCCACCGAAACCCTCTTTTTTTATTTACCCGTTACAACACCTCACTAATCTCTTACAAAACAAACAGTTTGTCATCACCTAGTCACAGTTATTTCTCATCGAAGAAACTTTTCATCAATGTTCGATAAGTTTTAATCTAGAAACACGCGCGAAATCTAAGTGAAAGTACCTTTCAGTCTTGTTTCGCTGAAAAATTCTAAAAATCAATTGTCAATTAAAGAGCTAACCGGCAAAACGAGAGGTCATCTTCTAATTTTTCGATTCGTTCCTCTTCGTAATTAAAGTCTTGTCAAATTGTCCAAATATTCTGGCGTAGATACGTTTCATCCCGCTTAACTTCAGTGGTTGATATATCTCTGTAGTTCCATTCTGTCATCGCAATCTTCCACTTCGAAATAAAATCCGAAATAAGTTCCGGCGTGTCTCTCATTTCTTCCTTAATATTATTGGAAAGGAATGGTTCCGACAAAATAAACAAAAATCCATTTCCCAGTTTCTCATTCTTCTCAGAATGTCCAATTTATTTTTCATCAGGATGCAACTTCAGCTTTCTTCAATTCGAAACGTTCGCCATTATTCCGGCATCCTTTTCTCCCAACAGCACCAGCAATAACAACAACAACAACAACAACAGCGACGAAGAAGACGCTCATTATCGAAGGAACTTAACTTGATTCTCTCTTCTTTCGCGTTCCTCGAGATCGCGATTCATTACACGAGATTCAAAGAAACGAAATACCGAATCAACTCGTAGCAGCGAAGCGGTAAGCAAAGTGGAACACAAATGAAAAAGTGAACGCCATCGTTGGTATATACGTTTTTCACAAAATTCTGAACGAGATTTTTTCGCAAGCGGCGAGGCGGCCGCGTGACGTTGATACGCGAGGAAAGAAGCGATCGCGAGGTCGACTGGCAGGAGTTTCTCCGGTTCTTCGAGTTTCTTTCGTGCACGCGCGAGTCGCGAGCGGGAATGCCACATGCCTGGCGAAAGAAGCGGATTTTCCACGCGAGCGGAACTCCGATCTACGCTCCGAGCCTTCTTAGACGCACTGAAAGGACTCAAACTTTCCATTGAGTGAACGTCTGGTTCCGCCGTTCTGACTTCACTTCCGGTATCGTCCCACCACTACGAATGAGAAATTATTATAGACTCCGGTGGGAGAAAGATCGTAGGAGAAAGAGATGTCTATGGTGGAACAAGGACAAACAGGGAGGCATAGTAAGAAAGAGAACCGTAGAGAGGGGGGCGAGGGTGGGAAGGAGGGAGGGAATTGAGTGAAAGAGGAATCGAGAGAGGGAAAAGAAGTGAGACGGACGTTGGGATAATTTATTCCGCGTCCATACGCAGACGGGCTCCGTGGCGCGCGTCGGACGAATATCAAGCTACTCGTTGGTACTGCCACTGGCTGCTTGATCACTCGATCTTCGATAGTTCTTGGCGATTGTCGCGACGCTTCTCCTTTCATACACTTTCGTTTATTAGGCTTCTGGCGACGCGTTTTGTACTGGTGCCACGGAATACGGCATCTTTTACGGGCGTAACATTCTTGTCGTTTTACGGTTATTCTATTCCGAAACAACCGTCGAATGCCTGCTCTTCATTAAATGCAATAATTTCCTGTGATTTTATCACCATGAACACGATACTCTCGCGTGACTTATGTAACATCAACTGGAGCTTCTTTCTGGCTGATTAATTTACGTCTTATCATCTTTACGCTCACCTTCGAACACGTTATAGGAGATTGATTGCTATTTTGTTTGGAATTGAACGTTTGTCGAACAATGTATTTTGTTTTCAATTTGAAAGGTACACACCTGTTCATAAGTATTAGGATATGTGAATGTGAAGCATACTGAAATCTACTAAACTCTGTTGAAATCTACCAAAGTCTACTATAACATACCGATATATGCCGAATTCTATTTAAATCTATTGTATTCTACTAATATCTATTGAAATTTCTTGAAGTCTATCGATCTCAATTTAAATCTGCTGACGTTCGCTAAATTTTACTAAAAACTTCTGAATTCTACAGATGTCTACTGAAATCTACTAAAATCTATTTAATGAATGTAATGCATGCCTTATTGTCGTTACAAGTTTAACATAAAATTATCCGACGCATAAGAAGCATTACAAAATTATTCTAAAAAAGAATTATTCTAAAATTAACCTAAAATTATGCTAACAAAAATTTATTCGTTTTAAAATCTCTCACGCGTATGTGTATGTATACTTGTATATATGTATATATATTTGGCACTAACTTATACAATACTAAATATACAAATATTCACGAAAGTATTCGAACTGCCTTTTAAACAAAATAACTTTTTTAAAATTGGACCAAAAGGCTTCAGTTCTTTCGAGCAGTTAGAATATAAGTTATAATATATATATAATAGAATTTGAATTTCGTAAGTAGATATTTTACAATTTATCGTTAAAGAACTAAAAAAATTAGTGTTTTGAAATACGGAATTAGCTCAGTTACTTAAAAATCGGCACGAATTTTCCGAACAGCCTAATATATTTGTTACTTTTTAAACAATAATATGTGTATTACATTTATACCTAATTAATATCTAAACGTTGTACTGAAGTTAAAGGGCCTTATGCTTTTAGACGCCTAAAAAGTTACTTATATTTGGAAATCTTTCGCAAGTAAACTGGCAAGAGCTATTAAAATGAAACTTGAAACGATTATTATTCATATCTTGCATTGTGCGTTTAAATTTTTCTGCTTATAAAATACAGACATGTACTGGAAGTAACATTTGCACAAAGAAAAGGGTTTCCAATGTGCAAAATTTCTTGGCTCTGACACATCAGAAATGAAAATACTGCAAATAACCGATTATATAATAATTGAGGTCAGACATCATCCACTCTGTTTGAAAAATACGAAAAAATACCAAAATGGCGGCACATCAAGGTTACGCTTCAAGTTCTTACCCAAAAATCGTGACTTTTACAGTTTATAAAAGAATAGTAATTTTACGATTACAGAACATGGTGGCCTACCTATAGGTGTACTTAAGATGTGTGTCAACTGTTAGAAAAATCCGTGGGATGGTTTTTAAGAGATCTTGCACACGCGTTTTGAAAAAAGTTGTTTCGAGAAGAACACTCTTCAAGTTTACAGAAAGGTTATTCTTAATACGTGTACTGAAATCTTACTAGTATCCTAGTCACTAATTCGAGAGGTATACAGTAAACCCTCTTCACTCATAAAGCTCATCTTCTGCGTTTCTGATGGATTGCCTCGTCATTTTAGTCTCTCGGGATGCGCTCGAATACCAACACTCAACCAAGTTCAAACGCTGTTCATCACATTTCTCCGCAAACTTTCTTACTCTGATGCCAATTTCTATTCCCAATACATCGAAAATTTTCAAACATGATCGAAAGTTCTCATTAAAGATAGTTGCTCTCATATGAACAACAAATTCAATTGTTTTCGTATTACAATGTAAATGCTTTGATATCGAATGTCACATCGTTGAATTAAAGCTTTCATTACTATCCTAGGTGCAACCTTCTAAGCACATTTTCTAGGGATCATTGTTGTAAAGTCTATCGTAAATTAACGTTATTGCACTTTGTACACATTCGTGCAGAGGCAATTTGTGGTCGTAACTATCTAGTGTACCATTAGCTTCAGAGCGGCGGTAGATGTACCAACTTGATGAACCTTCAGGGCAATAATCATGTTGAGGATTCTCATTTGTTGATATCTTATGATGGAATGGCTTTTTTCATATCCTCGATGAAGTTAGCATCTTTTCCTATCACCAATCTGTGATATGTAATCAATTCTGTAATTAAAACGTTTGCCAGCTTTCCTTATCCTCCTATTGCTTTATCACTTTTTTTCGTATTTCATCAGTTTCTGCACGTAATCAATGCTTTCCTTTATCTTTCGCTGTACGAATCGACGTTTAAAATAGATTTATTCCTTGATAAATGATTGACAAATTCCTTTTGTGTCATAGTTATCCCGATGAACAAATATGTGATATTTTAAGAATATTATACAGAAGGTTCGTCACGTTAGCATTGTGATACATCATTCTTTCCTATAATGCAAGTGTGTTAATTCTGAAACACACTTGCGAATATCAACAAAATATATCTCGGTCATTTATTTTATAATTTTAAAAGTAATAGCCTGAAATGGTAATTCTGTGAGCGGAGAATACTTGAACTAGAACAATACAGGTGAGAAAGAAGAATATTTGAGATTAAGTACTCAAAAATATTGTGTGAAAGAAGGGTATGTGGCCACCCAAGGATTGAGTGGATGTGATTGAATGTCTCAGAGGAACGTCTGCGTAGAATGAGAGGAAAATAGTAAGATAGGGAGAGGGAGAGGAAAAGAGAAGAACTAAGAAAAGGAAGGTAGAGAGAGGAAAAGATGAAAAGAGGCGGAATGATAGTTAGAGAGGGAAAGAGAAAGAGGAGAGGGAGAAAGAAGAAAATGGAAGGGATGAGAGAGGAAGAGAGACTAGAAGATGTGTGCGCAAGTCACAGTGTAATAGGTCAGAGTAGAAAAGCCAGAGTGGAAAACAGAGTAGAGACAGGAAGTTACAGTAGGGTAGATTTATTTTATATTTTCACAACTCTCCAAAATTAGAGGCTTCTAGCTATTATTAAAAGTGCAGCGCAAGATTGGACATTGAAAAACTGTGAAAAATGTATCAAGTGTATTGCAAGTCCCAATTTACGCATCGTTGAAGTGATGTGCAATGAATACAAGAAATCCGAAGCAATTCATGTACAACAGTAACACTGCGTAACAAAGAATCAGAGTGTATTTATTATTATAGACTTTGATACCTGATCCCATGCTGTCTTGTAATTAATCTCATCGATCGATCACGGATTCGCCTTTCCCGATCAGAGGAAGTCGCAAATAATTGAAATGATTGAAAATATTTTGAATAAATGAAATACGTTGTGAAATGGTCACGTTCTTTTAATTTTTACCGTAGATTGTCCAGTTGTTCAAACAATGTTACGGCTATGGCTTTTACAACGTCATACTGCTTTATCCTAGTATCACTTTCGATTTCCGATTCGTTAAAATCTTCGATAAGCCTTACTTCGTCCTGCATCTTATTGAAGAGCTTAAATTGTTTGCGAATTCTTTCGATGCTTTCGCGAAGCGTTCCTTTCCAGAGCCTTGGAACTTTTTAATGTATACGTTGGTTAGCATTGTTCTCGTTTGAGACAAGATAGACATTGATTCGAATGTACGAAGAAAAGTAGTCGCATATCGTTATTTGTCTAAAAACGAATGCAATTGTGAACAGAACTATAATGAAATAATTTTGTTTTAATTTAATAACATACTAAAAGTTTATTTTGTGGATTTACATATCGTACATTTAATAAAGATTGTTGCATTCATGGTCTTCATGTATGTGTTGACTAATCACAAGCAATCATTATAAAATGAACTGTTTTATGACGTATAAAATATACGAAACTGAAGTGAAGATTGTAATACAAGAAAAAAGGATCTCGTACAGGTTTTGCAAAATGTAATAGAATCAGTTGCATCGACGTCATCTCCATTAGAGGTTTCAATATCGGAAAAGGAGAAAGATGTTATTTGTGCTACAAAATAGACAACAAAAGTACGATGAAATACGACAGCACTTGACAGCACACGATGAAATAACACATATGAGTGACGTAAAGTTTATGAATAACTTTAGCAAAATTTTTCTCTAATTAAAGCTCCATGATTTGAAGACATTCCCCCATATCTCGGATGATTTTCCCTCCAAAACGCTTCTTGGGGGAAAATGTAGAAAAGTGTGACTTAGGATTATTTAATTAGAAATTGGGGCGGTTTCCTGATTATGTCACGTCTATCGTGTAGTAAACACAACCTGCAGAACGTCACACAAAGTTCCTTTATTCAGGAAACCAGTCCATAAATTCTACAGTCCCTGGCCATCGAATTAGGACCACGTACAGAAATTTCACTTTTGAATGCCTATAACAGTATGTCATATATGGAAAATTGTCTTAGGTCATTCAAATTATTACTAAATACGTTGATAATTTTGTATATATAACAATTGATTTGTTACTATCGTGGTAATAATCAAATTCTCCCGACATGAATGCTATAGAAAATGTCTGGAGCCTACTTAGAAAAATAGTTTATGAATCTCCAAACACCACATTGTCACAGTTGAAAAGAAAAATGACAGATATTTGGGAAAATAATGAAGATATAAAGCATATGACCAAGCAATCTATACGGAGCATGCCGGAAAGAATACAAGCTGTCATCAAAGCAAAGGGTGGAAATACAAGATATTAACATGTGTTAACAATATTATGTACAGTAGTAGTGTATTATGTTAGTAGTTAATAAATTATATCATTACAATTTCAACAAGCTTTTTAATTTTACGGAAAACGCGAGAAATGCTGAAAATTTGTAGTGGTCCTAATTCGATGGCCAGCGAGTAGACTTACGATAAGACAATTACCGTTGAGGGTGATCTAGTCGGACACTTTTTCGAGAGGAAGTTAGTGTCGTTTTGCAGCTAGACCTAAGCCCTCTAGAAAATTTACAATCCATGGAAAATTGAATTCCTCAAAAACAGTTCTATGTCGACTCTAGCGTAAGCTTAAACATGTGACCCTAACACTTGTCACTAAGTTCATGAAATTCGCTTACCGGTTGAAACAAGTCTTGTGTTACGAAAACTCAACATAGTTAAATGGAAGAACACACAAGAGTCAACAAATGAATTTTTATCATGTGAGACTATATACACTGTTCGCTACGTGTCCTAATATTTTTCATTTCTTCTGTTTTATTTCCTTCTTGTGTATTGCCCTAATGTAGGTGTAGCGAGTTTGAGAGTACAGCTTATGTCAGTTAACTATTTTCGATGGATTCTATGTTCGAACTACGAGTTTACGTTCGAGCTTAGAAGCTAAATTTTCCATGAAATTTCTGTTCGAACTTCGTGGTTCTACTATACCAATTATTCATTGAGAATTACTGTGTACTTTGGTGTTCATTTACTGTTAATCAGGTAGACGTGTAAGATTCGTAGGTTACCTTTAGTTCCAGAATCTTCCTAGAAACAGAATACCTAAATATCTCTAGTGAGATTGAGCATACGTATGCTCAAGACAAAAGTTGTACTTTGACAAGGGTGCAAAAGTGGCAAAATAAACGCGTTTCAGTTGTCAGAATAAACGAATTGAGAGACATACAGGCAGATAAGGACTTGAAACCGTGGTCAGAACCGTACAAATCCAATGTATTTTGTATAACACATAAAAGAAGAAATGCATACTAGTATTAGAATGACTTTAAAGTGGTGAAAGTCTTATTAGGTCGTACTAGGACTTATTAGGTTATATTAGAACATCCTATGAGAGTAACGTTGTTTTCGGAAGTCTAGTTACAACGTAAAAATGGGTGCTGTAAATCAACGGTAAGTTAATTTTTCTTTGTGAAGATCATTTGCTATTTTTTTTATTATCCTTAACCCTTTACACTCGAGAGGCAATTTTCAGTTGCCACTTCGATATCGTAACTCAAATAACAATTAAGAAGCGATATTCATTTATGTATATTGAAACAAAACCGTAACGCGATCTGATTACTAGAATCATCTTTTACAGCCGGTATATTCCACGTTCAATAATGAAATTACATTTATGTCGAACACAATCACGTGCAACGTGACATTCGTTGTGCGTGAAATCGTCCCAATTACTTTTTTCAAGTCTGAATAACGATTGAAAATCGTTGTGCTACAAGCGGAGTGGTCTGTTTTCACGTGCATGTTTTTCCATCGCTCGTTTCGAACTTGTTTTTCACGATCTTCACATCAACAAACTGTATGGTCTTTTAACGAAAAACAACGATATTGTATATTGGATTGATGCATATGAAATGTCAGATTTTTAAATGAATATTAAAATGTCATCTCTCTTTTCAATATCTCTTTTCAAAATAGGTTTTTTTCATCAAAACAAGATCCATGTGATTCAATACACTTTTCCCAGCAAGATTTTAACGCACGAACGCCTTTCTTAACCCTTTCACTAATATTGACGCCTAAAGGCGCTTTCGAGATTTTCTCTTACTTTTCTGTTATCGCTCTTTTACCGCAAATTTAATCTTCAATTTTATACTTTGCACACTTCCGTTTTAATTACCGAAATAAACGTAAAATTTTGAAACCTGTGGAAATAATTTAACAAATTTTGCGACTGTGAATCGAACGTCTTTTCACTGTGCACGTTACGTACTAAAATCTGCCGTAGCGAAAGGGTTAAAGAAGCTTTCATCTTTGGTATCAATAAACTCTGTTATGGTGGTTTCAAAACTGTCTTGATTTTAAAAGTGTTCATTGCGTAAAAAGAGTTCGAGGTGCTGGATATAAATACGTAATCAAATTTCAATAACCTTGAGAAAAGTACCAAGGTGACCTTCGTGGGATTTTACTATTATATCACCACTAAATGCACATCTTAAAATCATGTCAATTTTCTTGAGTAATTTTTTTCTTTTTTTTAATAGTGGTGGAAGTAATTTAGATCAGAATTATGTATGGATTTCATGATCAGAAACGTACAGTGTAAATTTCCAATAATACGTATCATGATCAATAATTTATATTTATAAAAATATACTTTTTACATTGTATTACCTGACTTACTGCAAAATGTAAAGCAAATTATTAATACATAACATTTCTTTTATTGTGAAAGTTATCGATTAATGTGTTTCATAAAATTACCTATGATTTTACAGAAATATTAAAGTGAATGGTGATTTTAATACAGAATTGGAATTAAATAAATTTGAAATATGTTTTGAAGAATCTCGAATCATTGCACAAGTGAATGCAACGATTTTATAAGATTATTACCGATTGCATAAGAGTCTATCAATTTAATTACTAAATTTGCTAAATCACTGGCAATTCTTAGTATTTTCATGTTTCTTTTTTTTATAATTAGGAAATTGCGAAAAACTGTGCTCAGAGGGAATCAATATTTCGTTAAATATAATACAGAGAGAAAAAAAGAATTATAATTATAACAATGAAACGTAAATTCTGTATTAACAAATCATATGAAATCCTACAAAGTGTATAAATTTTTAATGCCAAAGTTGTACAAAGTTCTGAATAATTACATAAACGTTATTTCTTTAAAAGATTTTCAACAATTCATTACAACTGAATGTAGAAAGAATGCGTTGCGATGAAAAAGTAATAAAAGTATACTCGAGGGACATTTTTGTCGTTTTGCAAATGTGTAACGATCAAACTGACATTTTAAATAATGTTAAAAAAGAAGTTTTACCGCGTCATTATAAATACCAATATACCAAGAATTTCTTCTGTTGCACAATTGAAATATAAAACATGTATCATTGTCAAATTATAAATCGGTGAAAGATTGATTTAGAGTCACATCTGCTGTTCTAAAATTGCAATCTTCGTTTATTGGAGTATGAATCACTTATAATTAAAAACTGTTATTGTGTTTCGAAAATAATAAGTCATTCTTCATTTTATGTGTCACGATCATATTTTTTATATTTACAGAGAACAGTTTCTTCTGCACATATCCATCAAGATGTAATTTATTCGGTAATGATTGATTATCGAACGAGGTGGTGTTGGCTACTAAAACTGGTTGTGTTATTTTCTTTTCCTTCTATACTTGTACGTCTGCTAGAACTGGACCTGCAACTATTTACTATTGCTTAACAAGAAGAGAACTGTAAAATTAACAATCTTCTTTTAAACCTTCTAATTACACTTGCATTAGCATTACTTGTTCTTGATATCGAGACTCAAAGGAAGTAAAATATAATAAAATTTTAATCGATAATGATATTGATTTATTCTAATATTAAGGTTTTAATATAGGTACTATATGTTCATTCAATTTTTCACTAAATGTTCATTCTATTGCTGAGAACTTTTATTGTTCATTTTCTTTTTAAGTTCCAAGCTTATTCATTGAAAGAATATTTTTTAAAAAATTCAAAAACGGTAGCTTAATTGGTTGTTAAACATTTGTGTAATTCGAAAAAAAAATGTATTTATTTCGACGTAAAATAATAATAAGATACGTGAAATATTAAATCAACTAATTACTTTTTCTGGTAAGAATAAAGCTTTTTCTTTTAAGAATTACTTGTGTGCTTTTTCTATCACTATTTCTGCGCACTCTAATTTCTCCAACATCGCATACATAAAAAGAGGGAATTCCCTTTTTTAAGTTTAGTATCAGTGTTAACAAACGAACGGTATTAAAAAAATTACTGCACAAATATGCACACAGCATAAATTTTTGTTTCAAATAGCTTTTATTTTCGAAAATCGTGTATAAGCGAATTCTTGTAAAAACAAAAGTACAGTGTAAATTGGGAAATAAGTGTATTTTTATTTACATATGATACTTTACATCAAACAATAATTATTGTACGAATATAACAATTATTCTAATACAATAATTATGAACAGTAGTATATATCAACTTTATCCTTTAACCACTTAAATGAAATTTTAATAAACGAAATAATGCGGAGTAATTTTATAAGTACAATCATGACATGTGAAATAAAGTCTAAAACTCTAAGCTGTCGTAAAATTCAGAAATTCCTACTTGTTCAAGAGAAACATTCCAGCTTTTCTCATCTCTTTTTGTACCTGATTTTGATTGTCACGTTTACCTATCCCCACGTGATCGCAACGCACCGGTTTCACGTGGGAAAGAACGAACACGTCGCATCGAAGTGGCATTTGACGCTTCTTTAGGAGCAAATAAAGGTCGGTTCACATTACACGTAGCTTCATTGTCGTGTCGCTGTTGTCATTGTAACAAGCATCTACATGGACGCAACAAGAATTGCCGATTAGTCGTGACGATTGTCACGTAAAAATATGTTTCTTGAAAACACTTGACCTTTCGTGACGGTGCGTGTATTGTGAATCTACCCTAACGCCGAGTGTTACGCCGGCATTATCGAGACCCTCATCGACTTCCAATGCCGCGTTCCTCCGCGTCTGAGACATCCACCACCTAAGAAGAATCTTTCTATGAGGGAATCGGTGTTTAACGGCCTCTCGATAAACACATTCGACGATGTCTCTTTTCAATAATACTTCCTACTTCGAACAGCCTGATGGAACTATTATTCAGATGACAGATCAAAGGAATTTGGATAAACGTAAACGTAAAAGAACAAACGATTTAACAGTTTACAAATTTTTGGATATCTGATTTTATTAATCTATAGAATAAGGAGCTCATTTTTGAAATATCAACGACAAAGTGGATCCAAAGTCTAAAAAGTAACTAAAGCTTAAGGTAACACTAACGTGAAATTTTGGAATTTAAATATTAACAGTAACATATAGGTTATGAATACTTTTGTGAAATGAATTATAATAAAAACAGTTATTATCAAATTTTATTTATAAATTTGTGGTTGACAGATATATATTCTGGATAATGTTTCAAAATTTTGGAATAAATCAAACAAGAACGTATTTTTTCTAACAAAATTAATGAAACAGTAACTTCAATAAATTCAAACACTTTCTACTGTTATTAAAACTGAAGATGTTATATATTACTGTATAACAAATGCATTTAAACGTTTTAGTTAATGTTGAGAATGTATAGTAAACGTATAATATTTGTAAGTTATTTCTAAAAATACGTTAGAAAATTCGTGGAAACATCGAAATGTATACCGGTCATAGCGATCGGTATGCAAATGCATATTTGAGCATGTTTGTCGTTCACGAGTACGTGTATGCATCGTTGCACGTGCAACCTGAGATTTAAATAACGCGCGCCGGAAATTACATCCTGAAGAAAATTTGCAAGAAACTGAAAGGACAGGAAAGCACATGTCAATTTCTTTTGATAAGAAAACTTTGTCCAGCCATTCAACTATTTATGTTATTACAAAAACACATTCGTTTTCAAACGTTCCTAATTTACTCTAAACTTTTCCCATTTCTATCTATTTCTCCGATTTGACGATGTTTACCTTCAAACTAACATTTCGAAGCGTATAAGTATAATTGAAATAAATTTATATGAAATGTTCGCTATCAAAAAAATCTTAGAAATAGTAGAAATATATTATTCTAATCTTAGAATATTATAAGAATGTAATATAATATTATATTATAATCTTAAAAAGATTAGAAATATTAGAAAAATAATCCTAACGGAAATATATTATTTTTTAATGAATATTCATTGAAGCCTTTACAATTATAATCTAGAATTGAATTTTTTAATTCTAAGGAAATTTAGAATTTTATTTAGAATATATATGTATACTTTTTGATATCAATGAAAAGACTTCTATATTAAATACGTATTTATTTTTAATAATCAGATTATATAGACTTTCATCTTATGTCAAAATAAATCGAAAATATAGAATGAAATTTCTAAATAGGATTGAATTTCAAAATGTGTATTACATATCCCTACAGTTTCCATTACGACATTTACTATACATTTTACAGGTTTATTATAGATTAATTTTATCTCTTCATCCTTTTGTTTTATCTGATATATCTGTATATTTCTATATATATCTGCATCTTTTATGTATTTGTAAGTATATTAAGAGTACCTAACTAACAATAGAAATTTTGACAAATTAATTTGGCATATTGGCCAAAGAATTATAAACTTGAAGTGTTATAATTACTACGAACAAATTGGTCTAAAAATTATATTATATTACACAAAATGTAAGAAAACAATATTTGTTAAAACGTCGAAAATCAAAGTTTCAATTTATTTATATTTTCTGTTCCCATTAATAATTTATACCTATCTTCGTAACAAAAATTTAACAGTAGTGTATCAATTTCGAATGTATTATTTAAAATAATGAAATTTTTCAATAAACTGTCAGCTGAATTGTTTCAATAAACAGACACTGAATATTAAAAAACAGTTTTTTAACTGGAACATTTAGATCTATTTTTACCATTTCAACATTGATAGCGATATACTAAAAAAAAAATACACATAGAATATGTTTCTTAGAAGTACCTCCTACATCAGTTTCATCATAACCGCCGACATTTGGAAATAAAATATCATATACGTTTAAGACAAGATTATATTAGTTGTCTATTTATCTTATCCCTTAGCGAACAAATACCGCCATACTCGCGACATTATAAATATTCTAAAAAAATCCTAGTATTCACATAGAGGACTGTTGGGAGAAGTACCACACCCAAAAAAAATATAAATAATTTTGTATAAATACATTGTTAATCTATAAAAAATAAATTTATAAATGTGTATATACAAATGTATACATTACATACACGCATCTATTTGTTTATTTCAACTCCCATTATTTTTCTGAAATTTTCACTTCAGTATCCTTTTGTATGGACATATCTGTTCATATACTACCTATTATTACTGAAAGTTTCCATAAAATCCAATAAAGCGATATTAATTATGCACCTTTTCTCGCTCTGGAAATAAAGCACTTAATTTCTTAAAAATCCGTCGACCTACTGGTCGTTGTTCTAGAAAAATGCTCTCGTTCGTTAAGGGTTAATTTACTATACATTTAAAGTATAACAAGTAACCAGCTCTTAGTTGCAAATGAAGAAACGAATAAATAGTCACAGTATAAAGTAACGGTTATAAATGAATAGTTTAGTAAAAAAAAACTGCTCGATTGTGTTTTTAGATTGATAAAAATAGCAAGAAATAGTTAATGTAGTAGCATATAGTGAAGGATATTATAAGTTCTATGTTAGATGGCTATTATAAGTCCATTAATCGTAGCTTAGGTTACAATTTTAATTCTTAACGCTACATGATTTAGTAAAACCATTACACGCACGTTCGACGATAAAACACATGTATTTAGAAAACGTACACACTGCAGAGATAGGATTACAATTTAGAAACATTCATTATCCTTCGAGAAATGTTTCTTAGCATGGAAAAGTTACTGTATCTTGACTACATAATCCTCGAGCAGCACCGTAATAAACTACAGCAATAAACGATATAATGCTTGTGCAAAATAATCAACTGATCAGTGTATTATGTATTGTATTACATGAATTACAATACTTTCTATTTTCTGTGATTTCCACATTTGTTTCGAAACGCTATCAGAAAAATGAAAAAAATGTTAAATACCTTTATCATTAGTCACATTACCCACGGTGAATGTTTTCGTATGAAATGTACGTTCAGTTTCACGGTGTGTTGAATAAGTATTGCAAAAGGTAACTTGTGCATACTTCAAGTGTTGAACGTATTGTACCAAAATGAACTAAAAAGGTAAATACATAAGTGATTCCGCTTACTATGTGCAATTTATTCTATACACATAAGTGAACGATATTTCGCAGTATTAATTCCCAAGCTTCAAATATAATTTTCTTGAAATTATTAGTTTCTAATTACTTTATTGTATTTAGCAGAAATTTATCGAAATTTGATATACCTTTAAGATAAGGGAATCTTTTTAAGATGGATTAGAAAATCTTTGGACTATTTTAATATTAAGATACATTTGTAAGCGTCAAAGCTGTAAAATTTAGGAAATAGTTTACACATTCACTCATAAATCCGACTATTTTTTTTTATTTTTAACACTAGAACTACCAAACCAGCTAAAATTACTGGTTTTAAATTTTCATTGAAAATTTACTCAATGCTCTAATTCTGCATTTCAGAAATTTCTTCGTGACTTTTATTACAATATCCAAAGAACTAAATTTATCAACTTGAGTTCCTCTTTCCCGCGTTCTTTTCAAAGTTACATATGTACTATACCTGGATATACCGCAACCAGTTATTTTGACTGGTATAGTATACCTAAGTAAAATGTATTTTGCAGTACCATTGACGTAAATCTTATAATTGATAATCGTAATATTATTTTATATTTCAATTTGTATTGTGATTTGTTTGAATTAGCTGAAGAGCTTGCTACAGAATTACAAGAAGAAGAAACGTTAGATAGAATATCGGCGAATACTATACAAAGTTCGAATAAACGTAGATTCAGTGTCAAATTGAACATTACAGAAATAATGAAACCAATAATACTTATGATAAATGCAAAAAAATATTTTTGCGTGAAATATATATCCAAAAACATCTTCAAAACTCTTAGCAAAAAGTACCAATGTTGTTGGAACTATTCGTGGAAATAAAAGATAATTCCCAAAATTTGGTAAATATATAAAGAATAACATGGCAGGATTTTTCACAAAATTATATAAATTAGATATTTTGTACTTATAAAAGTACACCGAATAAAACAGTATTTATACTAAGCTCGGTGCATTAATTTGTAAAAATTAAACAAAATGATACGCGTATACCGGAAACAATTAGATTTTATAAAAGCATCAAATTCTCATAATTCAAAAATAAGGTAAAACAAGGCATACGTTTATATACACTTTTTTCAGTGTTTTATGCGTAGATTTCTCCGCCAAAGTTGTTCCTCGATGCAACAGAGCGTCCTGCATATTTGCTATATAGCTAATTTCGCAAAAATTCAAAAATTAACAAATATTCTGTTCGAATTTGTTACTATTTTTACATGAAATTCTTTGATAATATCAAAACTTTTAGCATCAGATTTTATGAGATTGTGATAACTAGAAATCAAGAACAGTTTTAAATCATTTAGTGTTGTATTCTACTTTGAGTTAAGCGAGCAAGTGTGGAGTGAATCGCTTTTATGTATTTAGTCTGTATATAATACATTACTATAAGCAAATTGTTCAATAAACATTGAATAATATGAGAAAATATAAAGGAATAAACTTGGCACAAAACCTTAAACTAACAGTTTGAACAGTTATTTGATGAAATTCCAAAGATACCCTATTTCTTCACATATCAACAGACGATAAGCCCTTGAAAAAAAATAATTGGGGTACATCCTTCAAATGTCACTAGTAACCACTTTAATGGCACGATGAAAAACGTAAAGAAACGGTTCACGAAGTAACCGTTAGATGAAGATACAACCGTGCAGTCACATAGTTATGTACACATAGAATCCTATAGTTATGCTGATTTTTATGAAAATCACATGCATTTCCTTACAAAGAAAACATACTTTACTAAACGTATCTTTTATAAAAAAGAAATAATAAACATAACGGAAATATAACTTGTCTTTTTTCCTTTACATTGCTTATTACACTTTTACAACACGATAGGTATGTAGATATTGTACGATTAAATAATTTATTCTTAGCCATTCAACATTTTACTGCTTCCAAGTTTATGAGGTCAAATACAATATTCCTACAACGAATTGTATCATAGTTATGTTTATTATTTTAAAGTTAATGATGGAAAGCATACACGTATACATTTATCCTTCAATTTACAGAATACTTTCTTAGTATTTCTTAGTATTTTCAAAATAACGAATTTTCAGGAAAAAAGGAAGCTGTTTAAAACAAATATTTAAGACTGGCACTAAACCTAAAAAAGAGAATTTTCCCTCTTTTGTATACAATCATGTCGTTTGGTCCAATTTAAAAAAATTATTCTGTTTTACAGTGTGTTCGAATATTAATAAGAGTCACTGCATGTAATAAGACAGAATTGTTTTTTTTTTTAAGCTGACATACCTGATACTAACACATTGTCCTAATGTTACTATTTGGACAACAATGTTAGCGACGATATTACAACTAGACTGTAGACTTTTATGCAAATTTATACCTCTGAGAATATATTAAAAAAACTAGAACTTTCATAGAAAATTATTTCTGCTATTGGGTATTATAAATGGCACTATAATTTTAATATTTTCTATATTTGTTCAAATTACGTGCATTCTGCACAATAATTTCCATTATTATTGATGATCTTTTACTATTTTTCTGAAAGTTTGCGAATACCATCGCGAAAATTAAAATTTAAATGGCTGTACTGATTATCTGACTTCAGCTAGAAAGTATTAATTTCTATACCTAATATTATCTTTTAAAATAATTACACGTTAAAATGTAAAAAATCAGGTCACATATATAACAGAATATTAAACCAATCATTGTGAATAAACAAAAGAACCGAGCATACTCGTTCTGTGATACACATTGCAAGCAACTGAGTGAAAAATTCCGAGTAAAAGGAAAAAGAAAGAGCATCGTCGTGTACACGCTGACTGAATATGAGCTCTCTAGTGAAAGATCTGAATTTGAAGGTGTTTCCTTGTTGTCTATGCCAGAAAAGAGGGTGCCGTTGACAAAAGATGACGCACGTACTACGCAACGTGTTCGTGAGAAAATACGTTGAGGAAGAAACACACTGGTCAGGGAACTCTAGGAGGACGGTAGGTGGGTTGAAAACAACCAAAGACTAGACTCGAGTACGAGGAGAGCACTTAAGCAGCTCAACCATGCGTGCTTCCCCATATTCGTGAGCGTTACAGATGAGCTGGAGTAACCACGAAACGAACCTTCTACGAGTTCACAACGATAACGAGAAAACCAAGCAGGAAAAAAGAACACTAGGTAGAAAGAAAAACACCTTTTAAAACCTCGATTGACTTTTCAGCTTTCGATTCTCCTATTTAAGTATTCTGTGTGTCCTATTGTTGATTAGTTAGCCTCACCTTTTATTTATGTATCTCAAAGGTTTGAAAGATTTCGAAAGATTGATAGTTTTAATTTACGACTTGAACCAATTATTCTAAGCAACTTTCGTTTTTAACTCGAAGCGTTAGTAATAATGATTGAACCAACAACGATCAGTTTTAAGTTTAATTTGAAATTTTACATTCAACTGTTAGTGCTTTTATGCATTTAATTTTATGATAATTCTTGTATTTATTCAGTTTCTCAATTTTCATCTTCCTTTTTGGCTAAGAAACATTTGTAATCTGTCACAAAAGTATTCGACCATCCTGTAAAACAAAATAATTTTTTTTTTAAAGTGAACAAACATTTTTTTAAATTGGACTTGAGCCTTCTTGAGAAGTTCGAAGGATTTGTTTATTAGATGACGTACATAAAAATTTGTGAAACTATTACAATTAGTCGGAATGACGAAAAAAACAGGGAAGATCGTTTTTGCAACCTTTTTTATCTGAGCTCATAGTGAAAATTAAAGAAAAATACGTTTTGCAGATTTATGCCACTGTTTACATTGAATTACTTATTTTTTACTTCTTAGTGTTATTTATTTCAATAAATTTTTTTTTAATAAATGCACTTATGTTATATCTTTATTTTTATGCCTGGATAACTGTTAATAGAAACTGGTCACTTGAGTATCTTTTAATTTTGTCCAACCAAAGTCAGCTCCTACTTTTAAATTTCTTTTGCAAACTTTTTTATTGTATGTTATATAAGCATAAAATACCGTGTATTCACTCTAGATATGGTATATAGAATATAGAGTGTGTAAAAAGTACATTTTCTTCACTTAAATACATGAAATACGTAAATATATGAAGTGTCTTATAATTTTGTCCAGTACTGTACATGAACGTATAAAAGCACACAGTTTCTGTAAAAGAAACTTCAACATTGTGCTATCATTATGTGTTTACCACTTTTTATATATCTATGATATCTCAGGTATGCATACATGGATGCTTGTAAGATAAAAAAAAAAAAAAAAGAAGTAATAAGATTCAAACGTTGGAACTTTTTATGCTTAGAAAATTCGCAGCCTTTTACCAAAGCAAATCGAGAAAATGATTGTAGAAACAAAAGTGCATCGTGGAAACACGCAAAACGTAACACTGTTTCTTACGTGCCGGAGAAGCTAAATATGAATCCATAATGTTTGTACAGAATTATTGGTAAACTTCTTACGCGTAAGCTAGCCGTAACTGGCAACGAAGCGAATCTTGTGTTCACTTTATAAGTAGGAAAAACTAGATAAAATGGTAATGTAAGAATTCTTTTGGTGAAATTTCTTTGCCATATACATATATAACATGTTGGTAACGATCAAGTGTTAATGTCAGTATAACATTTTCACTTGTACAGTAATTAAATGTCCAATTATGCTTTTTTCTTCAATAATTCATATCCTAAAAATTAATGTCAGTATTACAATTTATAAACATTAAAATCTTATAAATGTTAAAATGTTAAAATCTAAATATTGCGAACAACTATATAAAAGTAGCATAATTAAAACCTTCGTTATATTTATCACGTCTATAAGAGATAACAATTATATTTTGATGCAGAATGTATTTAAGATACAGTCAATCGCAGAAATATTGAAAGAATTGAAAGAAATTGAAAATATAATTTCTGTATTGTATCTTTTCTTTAATATAAACTCTTAATAATATAAAACGATATAATACTTGTAAAAAATTAATAATTATTACACAAAATAGTGAAAATGATACATTACAATAGAAAGATTTCATGTCTAGTTTTTTTAATTATATTTACGTTGCATTCAAAATTAATTAATTAAAAATTGTAAACTTAATGCTTAGTAGGATATCTCTGGGATCTAATTATAACTTTACGTTTTATAGGCACTGATTTAATAAGACTGCGGATTTTTATACATTTATAGAAAACTTCGAAGGTGCAAAATTACACAGAACGCGTGTAATATGAAAAAATATAGAAAATATCGGAATCATAGTGCTTTTTATAGAATCTCATAGGTGAAATTAATTTCCATAGAAATTTTATTCTCCTTATTATATTCTTAAAAATATGAATTTACATAAAAATCTGCAATCTATTAATTAGTTTTTCTACCAAATCTGGGGATATTCCTTTCTAATATATTTTTCTTTGAATCGCTTCTTTAGTTCTTCGTGATTTTTAGAAGTCATTTCGATCGCATTTGTATTATAACAGCTAGATAATTACTAATTTTTGCGAGTGTTATATTGTTTTATATTAATAAAGGTTCTTTTCTGTACTTTTAATTTAAAATGTATATTTGTATATTCTTTCAATTCTCTCCATATAAGTCGAATACTTTCAGATGGATGAATACTTCTGTGACTGACCGTATATTTACAATAAAGCAGTGTTAAAGAAAATCAAAATGGTTAAAAGATACAAAGTCCATAATCTTTTTAAATGTTTTAAAAAGAAATTTAAATCTTTATCCAGTATAGATTTTGTGAAAATATATTAATTTACTGTTACTGTTTCATAATTTTTCGCAATATTGATAAACATTTTATAACTCAATTTAGGAATAAAATAACTCTACTTAACCGAAATCTTCTATTTCGCATTCTCAAGCTAAATATTAGAAAACAAAATCACAAACAGCAAACTAATTAAATAGTAATATTATAGTATTGCAATTGGAACTATTAAATCAATAAAATTTTAAATATTAACTACTTTTAGTCCATGTATATAGAGATATTAGAAGACTTTTATAAAGCATGTAATGAAAATTTTTCACAGAAGAAAAGATTTCCATATATCCAACGTAAAAGTATTAAATCGTAATTTTTAATTAAGTAAATTATCTAATTACATATTCATATATTCATCTGGGCTGAAACTATCATTGATTCAACTTAATTTAATTTCAATTCGATCAAAATTATAATGATTGAAATATTTCCTCCTCTATAATATGAATATTCATTCAATACGTAAAACAATTATTCCCAACTATTCTTCATTATTGTCGATTATGTCCAAAACACTAAATACGTACAATACAAACATTTTTTTACGTTATTATATTTCTTCAGATAGTAAATCAAAGTATAATACTTAATATTGTAAATACTACAATATTTATGGCAATTTGTTATTACTGAAAAAATCAGAAACAAGATTTTGTAATTAAATAATATACAATTACAGGAAAATTGTATAAAAAGGTGTTGTGTAGACTGTTGAATGTACACATATCTAAATTGGTCATAATTATTTTAAAATATTATGTATATACCAGTACTTATTTACACAGTTTATTAATTGAATCCTAGAAAACTATGTGTATTAAATTCACGAGAAAGAATTTAATTATTAAATTCAATCACAGACTGGTGTGGTAGAATGTGATAAAAATTTTTCCCTGAGCAATAAACATAGAATATATGTATGTACACACATACAATACACTAGTACGTTGAGCATTATGGCCTTTTCACATTCGTATGCATGTTACAAAACAAGCTTCAGCAACCAGGTATGAAATTCCTGTTCACTTCACACTTTCATATTTTACTTCTATTTTGCAGATTTCACACGATTCATTGCGTCATACAGAAGTTGATGTGCACACGAGACATTCATCTATAGACTTTTCGATGTTTAACGGTTTGATTTAGAAGTCAATGAACATTTTATTTGGTTAGTTTCCTACATAATTTAGTGCAATTCCTTTGCAATAAGAATCTTTCTCTTGTGTAATCATTCTTTAAATTGTCCCGTTGAAAATTTGTCTTTTTTGCGGTTCGAATATAAGATACTTATTATTAAAATGCTTGAAATTTTTCAACGTCTACACGATAAATTATATGGAAAATGTTACACATACCAGGCAATGGGAATCAATTTTTTGTATCAGTTTCTGATCTAATTGTAAGAATATCTATACACCGTGGAAATTGAGAACCATGTTTCTATAAAACAGTATTTTTCTGTTTTTTCTCAATTTTTATTGGAATTGCTTCCTTAATATAAATTCTTTCGACACTTTCTTCTAAGAGAAATATGTAAGATTGAATCACACACGAAAAACACTTCGTTTCAGAAATTTGTCCGCGATTTATATTGTAATTCATCCGGTAACTGTAATAAATTGATGTTTAGAATTTTAAACAGCAGCATCTATTGCAAAAACATGATTTATGTGGTTTTGCTTTACAGCTACAAAATTAAGAACGGCTGGAAAAACAAAAACGGCGCGAAGCGTCGCAAGGTTTTATCGAAAGACTTTCCTGTGAAACTTATCCGATATCGTTTATTTCTGTTAGAAAACCGGTTAAATAACGATCATTCAAATACTGTGAAATAAGAAGATTATATTCAAGTTTCAGCGAATTATTCTGAAACCATGATATTATCTTTAACAAATCAATTAATTAAATTGAGTATACATATATGTATACGCACGACTATCATTAATGTCGCATATTTTATATTTTTTTTTTTTTTTGCTCAGCCGAAAATGAATATGACAAATTATATCTTTATTGCGCAGTATATTATACGGTGAAAAATGTGCAAATTAGTACAAATCCTTTTTATACTATATTTTTAACTACGTTAAACGAAAGAGAAATTTACGCACGACAGGTAGAATATATTCCACAGCAAAATTTATTAGGAAATATATAATCATGCACATTAAATTTTAATAAAATCAGAATGAAGTGAGATAATTGACGAGTGCACAAGTAAAGTTTAAAAATAATATTTTTTCTTTGCAGGCTAAAGAAAAAAGTATTGAGGCAATTCAAATGTTACATAACTGTATAATCGAAAGTTATATACTTTATGTGGGGATTCGTATAAATATTTTCATCTTATATATCTCAATTTTATTTATTGATACATATATTAACAAAATGTGATGCTATAATAATTGAAGCACCAAAGAGTAAATTCTGAAAAAGAAATTTTGAAATTTCTGAAAAATAAGTTACATTAGCTAAGCTTTGATTAAACATTGCAGCGATATGAAAATAAATTAATTGTTTATAAGTTAATTGCTAACAATAAGAGAGTAAAAAATATGTCATTTTCAGGAAAGTGAAGGAACGTGAAAGAGTATAATTTTCTAAATTTCTCGAGACATAAATAATGAAAGAGATGTTGAAAACATTTTCAAACGAAAAGATAGCACGCGTGTCCTATTTCTTATGTATCTTTAATTTCTCACGTTGTGATTATGATAGCTTGAAAATTGTGACTGATATGTAAATATTAGGTTGTCTCAAAAGTTCTTCTCGTTATCACATGTTTCATCTGTTGAAAGGTTAAAGAAAATCAAAAAATGTATTTGCAACATGAGACGTTTCTAATATGCTGCTATTAAAAAAATATAAAAAGGCGCTATTTCTTTTTCAGAAGATATCCGCATTTTTTTGCGTTTTTTCTTTTTTTCAACTAGAATTTGCAACGAAAAAATCGGAAAAAATTCCTTAATATGTGCCTTCATGTGTGTAATATGTCAGATTTTTTTCAGAAGTTTTGCGAATCACTAAATAGGGAAAATAGTCCAAAAACTGATAATTCGAATTTACCCTGTAACTACTCCAACGGTCGAGTTAAAGGGTTGAAACTTGGTGTCACATATTTTCTTTTGATAAGCTATCGAATGGTGAATCACACCACCAAATCGGTTGGACAGCACCTTTGACCCCCTTAGCCTTTGAAAAAATTGATTTTGAGTTTCTCGGATTTTATTATACTGGAAACCTTTCTAAATAGGCCTGTTAAATCCGTATAGAGATACTGATAAAATTAGCTGAGTTATAGAATAATCTTCAACACGCATATTTAATATAAAATAAGTTTCGATGGACTTTGATGATTACAACAATAGAACTTTCAGAGGAGAAAAGTGCACTAACGTGCATTTGTTTTTCAACACAGCCAGATGTGTTATCAACTGTCATTTGTTTTCTATTTTAGTAAAAGAACAAAGACATTGAAATGTCCAGAGCTATCCACCTTTCCCCTATAAAAACATATAGTATTTCGTTTAAAAAAATTAAGTTGACCTTAAAATATCCCGCACCATGCCAGGTGCAAAAAAAAAAAAATATTTGCGCCACATAAAGTCTACCTCTATACCAAGCGACTTATTTTAATACATTGTTTTCGTAACGTCACTTCCTTAAAAGATATTTAGCTGTGTTCAGATAAAACAAACACCGTGTACATATACATATGTATGTATATGATGATGTATAAAAGAACTTTTGTTATTTTCTACATGTGAAATAATGACAGGATATGATGTCATAATTTTCTTCATAGAAGATGTTGTTTAGCGGAAACAAGATACTACGTGGAATAGTTTAAGAAAATTTTCACACTACGTTGCGAAAATGGACACATTATAACATCCTTAGAAACATGCTCTTGAATATTATACGATGCTGTATGTAAAAGAAATCAAAACAAATAAAAGCACAAATTAACAGCAATTTGATTTAAATTTGCTTTGTAAAATACTAAAGTATTGTCACATTATAAAAATTATATTAGTTTCTATTTAATTACATTTTCTGCAATAAACAATGCAAACAAACAGATTTTAATTGTTATACTGTAACATTGTATTAAAATAAATGAAAATTATTTTAGGAATATCTATTTAACATATATAATGTTTTAAAACAAAAAATCATAGAGCACTTATCCTTTTCTATCTTTACTTATGATACCTGGCTCAAAAGTTATCGCAGAAAGTAATAGGAATATGTATCAAGTATGATAAAATTATAATACGATTTTTAATATATTATAAATTAGTAAAATATACTGAAATATACCAAAACCCGTCAAAATGAACAAAATGAGCTATAAAATGAGTTTTAGGCTAAAAATTATACATCGATGTTTTTTCATTAGTTTATACAAAAATTTAGCGTTATTTATTTCAAAACTTGTGATATTTATTTGTCATTGAAGAATTTTTACACGGCAACAGAAATGTAGCTTAATAGATTACACTTCAAGAAATTCAAAAGAAATTTCTAATACACGAGAATCATGTCAAATTGAATTGTGCAACAGAAACAGAACCAAATTCAGCTTGTTTTGAATGCAAGAAGTATGTTTGCGGTTAGTGTATATTCCAAATAATATCTATCTGCAAAAAATATGCTCCATAGGCGGATTATAAAGAAAAATTGTTTTAACAATAGCTACCTCAATTGAAAAATGTTTTTATATATTTTCTAGTTAAAAATATATCGTTTAATGTATTAAATATTGTTTTCGATGATTTATATCTTTCATTTTTTTTTTAAACTACAGATAAAAGCACAATTTTTATGTGATAGAATTAGGTATACATTCAACGCTAGTAGTTCTGATGTTAAATGTAACTGTAAAATAAACTTTGAACAAATTTTCAACAAATATCTAAATACTTTAATCATTAATTTATTTCTCCTTCGTTTCTCAATATTTTTTAAATTTCGTAATGATCATTTAAAATTGAATGTTGTTTTTCTCAAACCTTATCAAACTACATCAGATTGATTCAGCACTGAAAGAGTTAAAACATTTATCTCTTGTTTGTCATCGGTGATCGTCATGGCGGTGAATGTGTTAATTAACATTTAAAGTAGAACTTCGTTAAAATATAAAATCCCTGCGTACTTTGACCATGTTACGGAATAGCAAAGATATCCTTGAACGAGATCATTTAGGAAACATTTACACTTGATATACTTGTCGTGATATTCACGACGAGATCGCCTGTTAAAGGAAAATATTTTTCAACTACGCGAACAGGATAATTCGAAGGAGGAACATGACTGTAGTAAAAATCTTGTTAAGTAGCGACACATCCCTCTAACGAAATTGTCTCGTCCCGTTCGTCGACGGTTCATTCTTCTTTTCAATCGTCCCTTTTGCAGTAGGAGCTTCCTTGCAATTCCTTCTTATGTTGCTCCTGTTTCCCCACTACGAAACCATCGTCCGCCAGCTCTCGACGCATCACCGTCCACCTTCCTATAAACGGCCTTTGAATAGCGTCTAGTTTTTGCAAGGCAACAAGTTTTACCGAGGGTTTTCATTCTACTCTATCGAGGCCGTATCCCTCGTACTTTCGCCTCACCATCATCGGCACCGTGAGAATGAAAATCCTCCTCCATAGCATAAAATTACCAGAGCCACGATGAAATTACCGCGGCAATTTTTCTTCTGCTCGATTCTATCGATTCTTCGCGTAATTCTCCCTCTCTCTCTCTCTCTTTCTCGCGAATCAGTGAATCGTTCGAATTGCGCCCTGAATATTCCGGCTGGATACACTTCTTACTGTCCCCTTTGATGTATGATTATGGGGGATCCTTAAAATGAAACCGTCTACGAATAACGCCCACTTCCTTTCTCAATTTTTATTCTGCGCTCTGCGATCGCTGCAGGAGAGGGTTGGAAACTCAATCTCGAGAAACTTCGACAAATGCACCGAGTGTTCGATGCGCCGGAAGAATTCTGTTACAGTATCTGTGTAGATATACGTGCATGTATACAGTTTGTCGTACAAAAGCGGTATTCGCAATATACTCCCCAAAACTTGTCCATCGGAAATGCATTCGAAAAAGTGATATATGGGATACTTTTTAAAATATTTTTCTATTTCGACGGTCGATAAAGATACATTTGAATTTCGGCAATAAACAGTAGATTTATGCAGATTAATTAACCTATTAACCTAATGACTTAACATCTTCAGATTATATTAAGAATCTTAAATGAATTACGTACTGAGAAAAAATATATTTTTATATTATCACTCTCCTTTTCGATATTCATTATATTTCTCTTTTTCCTTCTTTTTTTTTTTGTAAATATTGTTGATTCAATTGATTCAACCTTGTAAAGTCATAGTTTAATGATAATAAATAATGTCAATTGGTATGTTCTGCATTAAGTTATCGTAAAATACTGTTTTAGAAGCTAGTGAGTAATATACAACTTTCGAAATAATTATAAGATACCGATAGTTAAGTAGTAGTTAATAAAATTATATCGAGGTTGTGGAATATAAAATTTGCTATGTTTCTTCTTTTTTGTACGCTTTCCCTGATGACCCACTTAATGCTTCGTTGCGTGTTTTAATTTACATTTCTTTAATTACTTCAGCCTCTAAATTTATTATGTTATATTATATTAAATTAATAATCCTTGGGAACTTTTACAGAACAATGGATTGAATATATTTTCATTACTCTTGTTCTCTGTTCCAAATTTTATAATTATGGTTGAACAATTTTCGATTGGCCAATAAATGTCGCAAATATACACAAACACGAGTGATAGCAATGAAGAAATTTCAAAGAAAATCGTACAAGCAATAATGTTTATGATTTATCTAAATCAAATGGTTCAGTGATCCGATGATTCAATGATTGCTTGAAATCCAAACGTTGGCATATTATTATTTTTTTATCGAAAAAGGAAGTAAAGCACTAATAAATTTATATATCATCGTGTAAACACTTTTAATAAATAATAGTAATAAATAATCATAGACAATTGGAGAAAATCTCCAAACCACAGCAAGAGAAGACAACTTCAGTTTCAACCAGTACGATAAAAATAAATAAACGGGTATAATATAAGTTGTGACAATAAAATTAATATAAAGTGTTTCAAATGTTACAAATATTTATATAAAGTTCGCTCAACATATCTTTGTCCCACTTGTAAAATATAGAATACACCTTTCCTAATTTATCTTCGTGTTCTCCTGTATTATTCTATTCTTATAGTTACATATTTCATGAATAAATATTACTTCTTTATATATAATAAATAATTTTAAACACATGTACCCCATGATATTCTTAAAATGTCATACATTTGTTCATCGGATCACTATGATCTAAAGAGATGCGAACGTATGGTGTAAACGAGGAAGACAGCAGGATTAAATGAGAATTAAAAAAATTGAAACGCCTATATTGATTTTTACGTAAGCTTTAATTATCCTCTTACAAGGTAATCAACAAAAATTAGATTTGCAAATGAAAGAAACATAACATATCGATATATTAAAAAAATAAAAGTAATAATAATGGTAATTTAGTTGATCAGCTCTCCCATGAAGCCATTTCAAAAACTAGGAAATGTATAAAGATATGTATAGGGAAGCAGAAGTCGTTTCAACAAATATGATTAAAATTACATCGGCGATTCAAAAGCAAGAAATATATTTCACTCTCCGCGTAGGTCGTTGCAGAGGGAACGACCAAGCTTTCCGATCAACTTAATATTAGCATCGAAGAAAAAGCAAAACGGCTCTGTACCAGTTTTACAAGCTCCCATTTCTCAGTCCTTGTTGCTCCTTTTCTCGTCAGCCTTCATGCAGAGCCACGGGTCCATTTTTCCTTTCTAATCGCGAAAATCACTATTTCTACGCCGTAATAAACGATCGAGTTTCCTAGTGGTATCTTCGCATCTCGTTTGGTAGTTGGTTCACTCGAACGAACTCCCCGATCTCCTCTCTGCAAGATCGCCCCGAGGAATCCACCGGCTGAAGCGATTTCCTCGCTAGAATCGAGGTCTCGAAACGTACGCGCATTTTCAACGGTACGAACATCTGCTGCTCTGCCGTCGCCTTCCCATATATCGTGCGTTTCGACTAACTGTACAGCGCCTTCCTCTATCCATCGCGACTACGCGATAAAATAATACTACATACACGGTAAACCAGCACACTCAATGTCCCGCTAAATTCACCGACAAGAACAGCTGATTGACATGGGAAATTTCGTTATTTCGAAAATTCTGATTTCTTTACAATTTTGCACATTTGCAAGGTTAGGAGAGCATTGAGGAGGAATTGCAACCTCTGAAGAACGCAAAGACTTTTCGAATGATCTAATACAACGCAAACTATCAAGCAATACAAAAATCGAGTAATCATAGAAATACATTGTACAAATTTATACATCGAATATATCCATTAGAACTCTTGTATTTTGTTAGATATCTATAAGAGTAAGTATCACAATTATATTCAAAAAGAACGATGGAAGAAATATATATAAATAATTCGCAAACGTTCCTAAACCCTAATTGGCCGACGTGACATAAAACAGCCGGGAAAGAGAATCAGTTATTTTCCAATATTTTTAGGATGTGGAGTTTTCCACGAAATATAAGAAATATTAATGCTTTAATTTAACAGTTCGAAATGAAAATGATGATGACTATCGTCTACAAAAAATATTAACGTATGTTTTCCATATTTGATTGATAAAACAACAATGAATCAATAAATTCTGTTCTTTATTGTGCATAATCCACAGTGTATAGTAATTTCTTCATCAATTGTATCACGACTTATCGAACACCTTGTATAATTGCATATTGTTTCATGGTTCTTTTATATTTCCTTCCTGTGCTCATTGTACTGTACTATTCCCACAATAATATTGCAAATCTTAAATCGTTGATGTTCAAGAGGTCAATGAAATTTCCGAATGAATATTAGACCTGGTGTTGTGCTACTCACTTAATTAACGTAAATGAAATGTATGTTAATTCTATTACGCATTATGCTGTGTGAAATCGGTCGAACGAAGAGAAAAATAGCGTTTCAAGTTTCAGTATTTTAATTCAACCACCTTCCAACTCCTTGCGAAATAGTTTCAGCGGTTTGTATTCACTGTTAAGACAAAGCTGTTTTTCTCTATCTAATGGCCATTAATCAGTAGATTAAGTAGTTAACGAAGGGCATGTGAAATCGGTCAGAATGCTACAGGATACGGTTATTGATTCAACTTGTAATACCTCGTACAATTGATAGAATGGACATTAGTTTTATTCTTTGAACGAACTATTTGCTTACACTTTGTCTTCTATGGAATTTGTCTTCGAATTTTCTCCATCAATTGATTTACAAAAAAATAATTCACATAGCAGGAAGTTCCTCTTTATACAAAAAATTTTTGTGCAAACATTTTTTTGATAGATTCAGTCACTCGCGAGATATTCCAATTTTGTGAGATAAAGGAAACACTCTGTATACGCCTAGTTGTTCGAATTACCAAAGATACTGTGTTTTCTATCACGTTTCGACCACATGCCACTAAAAGACGTTGTGAAATTCAACTTCTTCGCCCCACATTTAACCTGACTTACTGTTTAATTACCCCTCACAAGGACTGTTCACCAGTATGGAAATCTCTTTTGGAATTGTACTAGGTGCAAGGTGTAGCGCACAGTTAATATTACACAATCATTGCATTAACACTAGGTTTACAGGCTTTTCTTGCGTGAACCAGAAATCGAATTTTTCCTTCCAGAAATCGATTTGTTAGAGACAACATAATTGTATATTACTAATGTATTTACAAATTCGGATATATTTTTGTATCATTCCATAAATAAAAGTGAGAAAAAGTTTCTGGGAAATAATAGCAATTGTTTTTGTAATTTCTCTCGTGAAATCTCAAATCCGTCAAATTGACGTATCCCGTAAACCTAGTGTTAAGAGGTTTCATGAAAATAGGCCTTCGATTTCTGCTCCCATACCTTGTTTCAAAGCTTTCCATTCAATGTAATTATAAAATGCACCGTAGAATGTTTGTCTACATATTACAATGTTAAATAATTTTGTATCCTCTCTTTCATAAAAAGATCCTTATAATAACAAACAATTTTTATTTTAACACATTGTTTAACCCCTTGACCTATGAATTCTTTTACTGATTATACATTTAAGCATCAGCTATTTACTGTTTTCGTACCATTTTACGCAAAAAAACGCTAATGTATTACAGTTTAATCACAATTAGCTATCCTCAGTGTTATAAATGATAAAAAAAGTTAGAATTAAAATTGATGTTTATTACTAATATAATTCTTTTTCTTGAATCTTAATCAGAATCTGTGCAACGAGTCTGACTCGTTGTTATAGGGCAAGGGGTTAATCAAGGTAAAATAGCGTTTTTAAAGCAATTTTAATTTGAGTGGAAAACTTGTATTAATGATGTATTCGGTATTTTCGAAATCAAATTTTTTAATCTGGGTGCATCGATAATTCAATGAATTTTCATCCAAGTTGGATCAAATTTAAGGTGACAGTTTCTAATAAACACGTTCGAATTGTTAAAAACAATTAAATGCTGCTTCTTGTAAAACAGTAATAAATCATTTCAAGCCAACCACGTTCTAGGGTTTAGTTATTTTCGAGCAATGCCGAGCACGTCGTTACTTGCATTAGCTGCGAGGGCCGTAATTAATTAGGAGACCGGTCGAAGTGTGCTGTCACTCGAATAATACTATTACCCTCGAAACATCGTGTAATTACACTCAGTATTTTCGTCAGGGAACATCGTCGGATGTGCGTGAGTATAAGATATTTTTGTAACGTAGATTGTCGGAAAAACGTTGAAAATTCTACTCTGAAATGTCAAATTACTTTTGTTGTTTCCGTAGTCGATGCAAATTGCTCGATGTTGTTTTACACTCTCCCCACCCAACCATTTCTGTCACATAGTAACGTTTCGTTATAATTTGACATGTAATTAACGTTGAAATTGTTACATTGTTAAGTTTTCAACTGAGTAAATTGACTTTCCGCAAATGTCCATATTGCCTGGTTCGTTAATTTCCTAGTTACGATCGTTTGGAAATATTTATATATACTTAGCTAGGATTAAATAAAAGAACGTGAACTACTCAGAAGTTTAAATAAAAATTCATTTGTTTTTCATTTATATAATAGTAATCATTAAGGGGAAAATCACAGTGACAGCTGAATATACAGTCTATCTTCAAGTATTTGTTTTTAACGAAATTAATTCATTTTTATAACAATCATTGATACCTGCAGAAAGTGCATTTCCTAAAACACTTTCTCTAAAAATATCATATAAAGATATTAATTATTGTAGTATAATTTTCCACTGCGGATTACAAAATAAAAAATTGTGGGATTTTCTTAAACTATGAAATAATAGCTTTAGTTGCACGTGCGAATTTTTAGAAAAAACAATTTATGTACCAAATAGTGGGTGTCCATGAAGAAAAAATATGAATCCCTAATCGGCATCCTTTTTTTAACATTTTAGGGGAACTAATTATCCAATCGAAATTTCCATAAGTGCAACCGAAGAGAATATTATTAGAAATTACCACTTTAAATTTAAATCAAATCAGTTATTAGAATCAAATCAGATTAAAAAGTAAGAGGGTTAAAGTTCCCCATAGGTAAAAGTTCCCTTCGTATGTTGTCATAACTTTTCAGTAAAGTTTTATTAAACGATCTATGTCTATATAACATTTCTTTTTATTACATAGACCCATAGAGTATACCGACAAAGTTTCGTTAGCGTAATTTCCCGAAATCTTTCGCATAGGTAAATGTTTACACCTCAAACGGTTTTCTCCGTAAAGAGTTAATGACTGTCCCTTTAATTTCTTCCTTCGCCATAATTAACTTCGATGACTTGCTCGTTTGTAACATACGTGGAAAATATTTCACGTATATGTGAAGTGTTATGCTTCTTATGAAAAAAATTTTGTCCTATATTTTCTGAATTAGCCTCTTCATGGTTGTACCATTAGTTACGGAACATCCTGTATGTACAGTACTCTTAGCCATTCGAAGAGCAGATATTAATATTACGATATCTTGAATCACGTTATTACTTTCACCTTCTTAACCACGATTATGTTTCGCTTCATTACATTTCCGCATTCTGATTACACTATTCTGTTCCATTCATTTTCAGCTACATTCAAAATTAAGTTTCATTCATACGGTGAACTTTTCAGCAGGTTAATTCAATTTATAAATAGCGAAACGAACGAATTTATTGTATTTAATCAATAAATTTCAACTCACTTTGTAAGTTGTGCTTGAAAAGTTTTACGATTTATCACATAAGTAATACTTTTTGTTGAAAATCTTCAAAAGTACATACAAACAACTGATACATATTTACTTAGTAATTGGTCAGATTTCCTCCATTATCGATTATTACTTGGCAAAGTCTCGGCATACTTTCTACTAACTTTTATACGGAAGATGAAAATAACGAGCTCTATATCTTACAAATATAATGCGTTAAATGCTTTCCTTGAAGTTTCCACGTCATCATCGAGTGTATATTTGCGATCACATTTGCATACGAATCTCGAAGCCGCCAATCAAACGTAGTAATGTGGTTTTCCGCTTTCTACTCATTACAGACACAACTTCAATGTTCAGGCTTACTACCCTTCTGAAGTATTCAATTATCTCGTTATTTTCTTCGTCAAATTTATTGTAACATTTGCAAAATTTTCGAAAATGAGTCATTCATTGAAGAGTTGACCGAAATCAGCGTGGCGTTTAACGCGATAACAAGTAATAAAATGCAAATCTAAAAATCAAGGATTCTAAAGGACACTTTTATTGTTTTTCTTTGCAATTTTTGATCTTAAAGCATACTGTTTAGTCTATATAAGGTTGTAAACTTGTGAAAAATACCGGCAGCACGTGTAAGTTTGTGCACGATAGAGGCAGCCGTCAGTGTTAACACATTAAGGACCGTGAAGAAATTTATAAGACACGCTTGGGACCGCACGTTTTTGGAAAAACTTGCACGTTACTAAAATCATCATAATTTTTTTATTTATGAAGCAATTTTTGTCAAACTTACAGAAATTGTAGAATAGGATGCATTTTAGGTATTATTGAAGAAAAACAATTGTTTTTTAATAATTATTATAAAATTTTATTTAAAAATCAATTTTACCAAAGTTTCTAGTACTTTTTTAAAGTATGATTTTGCGTGAATGATTTTTCACGCAAAAATTTACATATACATATATGGCCCTAGAACGAGTAACGGGCCGCGTCAGCAATTGGACCAGATAGTTTACGAAAGCGTGAAGCACCGATAAATAAGCGAAAAATAATATGAAGGCAATCAAGTTTAATACATTAGCTACTGATGTAAACACTTAAATAGACAAAGTAGATACAATGTATCAAAGTAGGTGACATCTAAAGACAGCGTATAGAAAACACGAGTTATCTCGTGAGCGGTCCTTAATGTGTTAAGGGTCATTTGAACATCGGATTCTAATCATGCAAGGAACCGTTGGATTGAACCTGGCAGAAATTGCAAACCGTTGCCAATCCCTCGGCATGTTACGTATCAGAACAGGTATCGCTTCGCTTTTCCAAGTAAAAGAGCGCTAAGGACGCACCGATGGGTGTTCGCGATAACTATCAGACATGCTGATTGGTAATTAGCATTTTTGTTGCTACCAATCAGTGTGTCACCCTCTTTAGCAGCGAACAGGCAAACTGTTGAAGAACAGAGTCGTTCATTCGAAGTCTCTTCGAACAGTCGTACATCACTAACGGTTGAAGACAGTCGTTCACTAATAGTTGTTCAATACAGTCGAGTTTGAACAGTCTTAGACAGTCGTTTTGCAATTTTATACGATGGAAACTTACAGTATAGAATGTAAAAACAGGTTTTTTTCAATTTTTTAAAAGTAACTGTTTTACATTGATAGAACTTTCTGTATCAACTAACATCAAAGTATAGGTTGTCCGTTGTTATATTTCTTAATTATTCAAGCAACGTGCGTTATTCATTTGTAAAGAGCTTCTGTCTATTCGTCGAATAATTCATAGTATTCTGACACAGTTTCTGGATTACTATAGCTATTCACTGAAGTAGGGTATCTACGATCGTGTACAGTTTCATCTTTGGTACTCGTCAAGTTTAAGACTTTATTTCCAACCTTTGTTACAATTAGCTGCATTCTAGAACACGGTTCTCCTGTGATTTTTCAATAATGGAGAATCGATTACCAAACTCTTGATTATAATTGAGTAATGCATGTGTAAGAAGAGAAAAAGAAGACAAGTTCTATGGTGGAATGTTGAGTACAAAGGACAATTACATATGTTAGAATGTATAACACGAAGTGTCAGATTTTGAATCGTTTGTAAATTGATCGCTCGAATAATTAGATACTTGAATGTTGAAAATTTTTGAAATTTTTATGTTAACTTAAAATGCATACACTTCTAAGTACTGTTGAAACAGCTGTGTAAGTGTAACGTTTCATTGAGTATAAAAAAAGAAGAGAACAATTTTTCAAAAATTCAAAAATTCATACTAATTCATCAAAAGGAGTACAATTTTAGAAAGTAGAATGGTATGCAATAGTAAAAACATGTTATGCAAAGAAATTGTTAAGGGATATGAAAAGGATTATGTATAAAATTTGCAATAAGATCGACAAAAGGTGAATAAATTTTTTTACTTAGTATTTACAATAAAAGTGGATAGCAGACGTGGTACGTCAACGTTAGATCGCGTGTTTTGTTGGAAGCGCATATATTTGTATAATAAGCTTACAGAAATCCTAAACTATATAGTTATTCATATGCACATTGAAAAGACCTATACAAATTTTTGACAGAAATTCGAGATTCTTACAATACCAACTGTAGATCACTTCCTTTGTTGAAAGCACGTGTATTTGTATAATACGTTTGCAAAAAACCAGAATTCTATAATTATTTACATGCACGTTGAAGAAAACTATGCAAATTTCTATGAAAATCTTACAATACCAACTCCTCAATTCATTATTTTCAACACAAACTACGAAAGAGAAGAAAGAAACTTAAACACCGCTGTAAAAAGGCAGCTTAAAGAGATCAGCCTTCGTAAAAGCTAGAATAACGATAAATGTAGACCTCAATAATAAGATAATTCTAGCTAATTAAGAGCTTCGAAGTATACTTAATGAAAAAAGAAACGTTAAAGAAATGAAACAAGGAGTGGTTACTGTTTAAATGAACTAAACATTGTCAATTATGAAGAAACGTCTTTTCAAGCTACCCAGTAATCATCCTAGCAAGAAGACAACAAAAAAGAGATATACATACAATCGCAAAATATTTTAGATGTATGCATACGTAGCTAGATGCATTTACATGCATATATATATATAGCACACACGATGGAAAAATAATTATAGTATACCTGAATACGTTCTGTTCTTATTTAAATTCTTAAATGAAGGATGCTCTAGAAGTAGAGGTTGCAGAGAAACTTAAATGAAGTATAAACGTGAACGATATGTTAATTAACTTATTTCTGTTTACTCCTTTCCTTATATATATATTAATGATGAGGAAGAACTAACTTTCATTTACAGTTTTACGATTGTCGGTAATATTTTTCAAGATGAACATACTTATAACGATTCCCATTAATATTCGAACACCATTTGAAACAGAATAACTTTTTCAAAATTGGTGCAAACGATGTAAGTTCTCTTGAGAAGTTAGAAAGATTAGTTTACTAGATAAAATGTAAAAAGAATGTTTGAGAAAATTGCAATTGATCGAAATCGCAAAGAAAATAGTAAAGTCGCTTCTTACAACTTTTTTATTTAATTTTATATAATGAAAATTTAGAAAGTAAGTTTGGTAGATTTATGTCAGTTGTACATATAAGAATTTCAACAAATGACAGACATTGAAAGAAGAATTCATAGATTTATCACAGTTGGAGGCCGAAAGTCGTGGAAAACATTGATTTTCGCCATTTTTAACCGTTCGTAGTTCCTAGCAACGTTACCCGATTTCGATGAAATTTTTAACACGTGACTATGTCAAAATTTACAGCTGAGTATTGACCACATAGTTCTACAATATATTTTCTAACGTTCTCGGCGATTTTTATGCATTTTATACAATAACTAGAGCTTTGTTACATTTCGTAGCCTTTTTTTTTTAATTATCATCAACACTACTTCTTAACCGTAATTCTTATATATTACTTATGTGTAATTTGTCTAATAAATACATGAACTATCGGAGTGAAAAATAATATTGCCATTATCGGAAGGATAACAACATTACTGCCTTTGTAATATTTAATTCTTTCCAAATCTTAAATAAATAATTACAACCATCATATCAACAAGCAATGTTTTTTATATTCACTCCCATTTAAATAGCAAACTGTTGGGCTTTCAGTTACAGATTTTTTTGAAATTATCTGCTACTTTCAACTAAGCGTTTCGCCCAAAAACCAGCGGTCGCGAATGTGTTAATGTCATAGTACACAGCTTGGAAGAAGAAATTACATTCAGATAAAGAACTTAAATTCCAGGTAATGTTGCTCAAAACGTAAATTAAATCGAAGTGTACATAAAGTAGACATATAACTAACCGACTCCTTGAAACTCTTGAAAATACTCACAGTCTCTCTCTCTCTCTTTCTCTCTTTCTCAAATCCCTTCTCATTCATAATAAAGCGTCTGAGCCCCCCACTTTCGCCTTTTCCCAGCACGTGTCATAAACGTACACACGGGTTGCGTGTGGTTCCAGCCGAAGAAAAATTTACTCGGACATCGTGTAAAGATTCGAAATGTCAAGCACAGTAGAAAAGTAGCCGTAAGGATCAGCAGTTGTTAGGGGACGTGTTTTACCTCTCAGGTATCCCACGGTGGTCGCGTAGCAGAAGATAGTTTCCAGCAGCAGGTGGAGCTAGCTCATGTCCCTCCCCCTCGCGCGGTGGCCGCACTTCACACGCAAAAATCAAGATTCCAAAGGGGAAAATTTTCCTTGAGACACACGCACGTACATAGACGTCCTCGCAGCGTAACGAGGGACAGCACCTTTTATTTCCACGCTTCCCGCCACTCTGGATCACGCATTCCTCCCGACAGCACTCCTTCTGACCTTACTGCACCCGACTCGTCTAACCTCTTACACTCTTTTCACGTGATCCCCTCGATTACTACCGCGTTTACGACACTTCTTTCGGCAGCTTCTTCAACTTTCTCCTTCTCACGACGGCACTTCTTTCTTCACGGCTTTCCTAATTGAGATTTCAGAAGCTTCCCCTGTTCTAATGGAATTCAAGCCAGTGTAAATGATTCGTTCGATCTAACGTGTCACTTATGCAACCTCCTCGATAATTTTCTGATCATCTCTTCATTTAACAAGTGTACAACTCTTATCTTCTATCTAAGAGCGAATGTTATTGATGATATTTTTCTTCAAGATCGTTCATTTCCGTTCTCGAATCGTTCTTTATTGTTTATTAACATTCTAGTAGCATAGTCTTAAATAGTTCATTCGTTACATTTCTTTGTGTAATAAAATTACATTCGTATCTTTCGTAAATATTTAAATATCTCTATTTGTTATATCTTTATTCGTGTTAACAACGATACTGGTTTATCATCGTTTTCAGATTCGCCTCGATGCCGGTAAAACGATATCGAATCACTGAAGTACGCGAGATCGGTTATTCAATCGAAGAATTTCCAAGAATAATTTAAAGAAAGTGTCGGTAATCTTTTCAGAAGCAGTAGATTGAGCATTACCTTTCACTCGTTCCTCGATGTATCCGGACGCGTGTACATCGAGGCACCTTTTAAAATCGCACATTCCCTACGTCCAAGTAACATTCGCACGGGGCAACTTCAACGAGAGCAACAACAGTCGATCGATGAGTAGTCCGTGAAAGCGAACGTAGAAATTTATAATTCAACGGTTCCCTTTCCCCGCTGATCTTGCGGAATGAAGATTTCACGGGTCGCTTCTTGATTAGCTTCGATGAAAACGACGTTGCCCGCTGATCAATGATTTCGAAGAAATCAATCCACCTCTTGACGCGTTCGTGTTCCCACGGAAAGTTGGTCAATGTTTCCACTGATTTGTTCACCTATTACACGAAACTCGACCTTCTAATTCAGCCGTTAACGATCATTCGACAGATCGGTCACGTTTCAATGGAAAAGAACCTCGTGGTTGACGGTTTTTACGGGTTTCTTTGACGCGTGCGATCCCGTAGGAGGCAGCTCATTCGAGCAGCGATGTAGCACTTGGCATGAAGCCTCAGGTGAGACGCCAGGTGGGTACCGGGAATGACGATCTCCTCTCTCTTCTCCTTGCCTGGCTCGCCCCACCTGAGTGGCTACGGGCAAGGTTTATGGTGAACAAGAGGATTCTTGATCCTTTCGGGCCCGCTACGAAGGTCGAGGCGCCTCTGCAGGGTTCGACGATCTTTACCAAGTGCCATGCTCACTCTCTCGGATCTCTGTTTTATCGATCTTTTCCATACGATCTTCTCAATCGGCGATAGAACACCGCAGGTAACAGCGTTCACATTACCTTGGTGAAAGTTGTAAAATCAAACCGGATTTCCAAGCAATTCTTTCGTTCAAACTAGATGGTATTGAAACGATAATAATTATTATTATTATGGTTACTAATAAGACAATAGTCAATACGTCATAGCTGGACTGCGGACTTTTATACATTTATAGGAAATTTAAAGGTGCAAAATTGCATAAAATGCACGTTAATATGAAAAAGCATACAAAATGTGGTTTTTATAAATACCTACTAGATGAAATAATTTCTTATTGAAGTTCTACATTTTGTACTATATTCTAAAATACAGGAATTTGCATAAAAATACGCAGTCTAAGAAAAAACCCAGCTGCTGTAAGTTTCTTTTAAAGTATGTTATAATTGTACTATTTTACATATGTATATTTGGATTATGAAATGTATTCAATTAGCCATGGAACTTGTGGAATGTTAAATGTATAGATATTAATTGAAACGTTATGGAAGATTGAAATCAATGTATGATTATTATCTTCTAAAGTAACGTTATTCGAAAACTAACTATTATGATTCACGAATACGATTTGGAAAACGTGAAAATAAATAATTAATCTCCTATGTCTGTGAATTTAATGTATTGAATTTTAATTTAATAAAACATTTTACGGTTATATTTTACAATTTTTCATGATCATCTATACAAACAGTTTTCAACTATAGATAATCTCAATATGAACAGAACTATACTTCCATTTGTATAAGATGTCAGATATTAATTGAAGATATTTAGATCGAAGTTAAGTAATTCAATTATTGAATAACACAGTTAGCGATATAAGCTAACATTTCATTCATCAGTAAAATTTAATATAATTAAAAATATAATTCAATATTAATCTGTCTGATATATTTTTAAGTAATTGTATAGAAATTATTATATATAAAGAATAATTTTATCACGTTGAACTTTCTAAATATATAATTAATATACCTGTTACAGTGATTTACTAAACAACAGAATTATAAATCCCAATATTGTATGTTTGTATATTTGTTGCAATATTCATAGCTTATGCGAAACATGTATACCTTATCTTCAAGCTTTCTACTTTATCGATTGTCTTGAACGATTTTATATCATAAATGTTACTTATAAATATGGTTGAAAATATTTATTAGAAATACTGTAAATTCCTTAACATTTTGAATAATATAAAAATTATCATTGTTACTTTATTCGTTCTTTTTACTTGTGATTCTTCTATTCCGAGATTCCTACCTTACCGGCCAGATTAAATAAACTTTTTTAGAATATAATCCACTGAAAATATATAAAAAATTAATAACTCAATGCTTGTTATATTCTATATACTGTATATCATTATTTCTCATTTTAGTACAGTATTGAAAGCCACACAAGTATTTCTATTTTTCTGCATGTTGTATTCAATGCGTGAATTTTTCGAACGTAAATCGTTCCCACTTTTTGTAAATAAAGTTTTTTGTTGAACTTTCTGAGAACTTTCTACATTCTGAAAAATTCTGTGATATTAAAATTAATTTTTAGTATAATATTATATCCTTGTATTTATTTGTGTCACATAATCTATTTACAACGGAAGTGTGACTTTATATTGTAAAAGTATCGCAAATAAAATGTATTAACGTTCATTTTTTAATACTATTAATCTTACAACTGTTTCGTTGTATAAGATTATTTCAATTTTTGTAATTCCTTCAAGTTTTTACTTGAATCTGCTTAAACAAGTTCATTATAAAAAAGCTAAATAAGAAAAGAGTCTACCTAACAAGTAATACAACTTTTCACTTTATTCTTAATTAATTTCAATCGGACGAGTAGTCTGCTTTTAACACGATGCAACTTTACCTTACCATTACGAAATTGGTAAGTACATAGACACAACGTTTATCTTAGCACTCCGGCGAAGTTACGTTTACTTTTTTCCGCATAAACACCAAAACTTCGAAAAAGAGGGTTGGAATGAAATTTTCTTGCTTTCTCGCCGCGAGCATTGCTTTACAAAGTAAAAGCTTGCTTACTTCCAGTCGAGCAGTCAATTCGCCTCTTCTGTAACAAAAACGACAGAACAATGGTAAATCTGAAGGAACATCGTTATATAAATGTTTATTCAAGTATATCAACAATGAAACTGCATTTAGCGTGTAATGGTTTTCGAACGATTTATTTTTATGACACTTTTGCTAAGAATAAAAGTATAGAAGTTCCTACAAATCATATTATTATATAAAATTGCTTTGCGTATTTAAATCTATAAAAATTGAAGGAAGCGTATATAAGAAATAATTAGATTTTATGACAACATTAAATTCAATGCAGATAGCTAAGAAATATAGTGTGAAATTCAAATCTTATAGATATTTTCTACAGGTTTATTTCAATATTCTTAATCTAGCCAGAATAAATGTGTTGATTTTGTATAAAGAAACCACAAAATAAAAAATTTCGAGGAAAGAACTTTTATTTCAGTTAGAGGAAGAACTTGCCACTGAATTTCAAGCATTGCAACGGTAAGGTAAAGAAGATCTACAGAAAATAACGTAAAATATAAATACAATTTCATATACACGGAAAGCTTGTCAAATAATATATTATAAAGGCAATGAAACTAACATTGTCTGTTTAAAAAAATGTAAAAAAATACGTGTGGAAAATCTACATTTGAGAACTTCATAATTTATAAAAAATGTGGTGGAGAAAAATAAGATATATATTATTCATTTCTAAATAAACAGAACTATATCTTTAATTCTTCTTTTTCTGCTCGTGTTTATAAATAAAATGAAAAAAGAAATTTACTAGTCATGGTATAAAAGTTGTTTTATTCGTTATTTTAATTAAATATCAAATTTACTATTATCTGTATTAAATTGTACAAAATATTACTTTTTTTAAAGACAGATCATTTGACCGATCACGGAAGAAATAGGTATACATAAATTGTTGGTAAATTTAGTGTTAAAGGGTGTTCGAATATTAATTAGAGTGACTGTACACAATCATGATAATCGTATGTTACTCTAGTTATAACATGAGCAATCAAATGTTACATCTACATTTTTTATGCTTAAATTTTCAGTAACGAGCGTTCGAAAACTTTCGCAAATAACTATATGTTACTGTTATTAAAATATTACTACGTATAAAAGTTCCTACAAAATATACTTTCAGTGTACAGAGTAAATTTTCATTTACTTTAGTATGAAATACAATTTTGTATCAACTATTGCACGTTTTGTGTTACTCACTTCATGTTTGTGCGAAGTTTGATTAATGTTCTTGGTCTGCATCATCTGAAATATTAGAGAAATGCGAATTACACATTTAGAAATTAAGAAATGTCTTCAATATAAAATTTTGAAATTATACTAAATGTTTGTTTTTTGTAAGTACCAGTACATTTCCCTTTTCGTTGAAAGAAAAAATATTCAATATCAGAAATGTACTCTATTTACTTTCATTTTCAAGACAGTATAACACTGAGAAGAAACTAGCAATTGCAACGAATAAACTTTTGAAAGATACATGAAACAATAATTTATCAGAATACTTGCAAACTTTATGTTTTCATACAATTTTATATGTTGTAATATATTAAAATACTACATATTCAAAAATCAGCATGAACTTTCCGGAGAACCTAATACTAATTCAACAATACTTTACTGAAAAATAATTTAAAACGTATCACTTAATATCCTTTATTCTACTATCAAAGTTTATACACGGAACGTTTGTCTGATGTGTGCACATTTTCTCTAAATCTTGTACAGTTTGGTATCATACTGTGGAGTGTTTAAAAATAAATTCTTTCCGACTGAAATTGCATAATTAATACAGTCATTCATATCGGAACATTCGCGATGGTATTCGTAAGCTACCTGAGAAACGACAAAAGATTGTTAACAATAATGGAAATCGTTTTCTTGATTGTTCCTTCTGAAGGAACAGAAAACAGGTCGATCTTTTATTTGGCACGGTTATAAGACGCTCGGGAAGACTTTCAAAAGTTACATGAAACAATAATCTTTCAGAGTATACGCAAATCTCATGTTTTTATATAGTTTTAATAAAATAATCTTCGAATTTTTGTATTTCATGCATCAATTTCGAAATTATAGTCATTTGAAGTTAGGAAACTTCAATTCGACTTTCGAAGTATTATCAACTTCATTTATTTTTTTTTAGTACTTTCCCATCACATTTGTATAAATAATTATGTGTTTATGATACCATAGGATTTATAGAATGATGTTTCATTAAAATTCGAAGTACCTGAAGGCACAAATTTTACAAATTTAGCACATTTTAACATCTCCCTTTCCTATATATGCACAAAAATCTGAAATCTGTCAATTATTGATATTTAAACAGATTTTTTCAAACGTAATCCTTTGAACTGTTTCAATATTTTCCATGAATGACCGATTCATGGACTTCATGAATCGCTTGAACATCTTTCACGGGTAAACAAGGCTACCGATCCGAAATCGGTCCAAATTCTCTCAGGTTCCGTGACCTGAAGCTATTATCCGTTCGGGTATTTTCTCACAAGATACCTCGCTCTAATTATATGTCTAGGTTGCTCCTGTAACCGTAGGTTTTATTCCAGAAAATTTAGTTCAGAAAAAAAGTCTAATTTTTACATCGTGGCCGATATTTAGCCCTTCAGACTGCCGTTTCCTGCTGTGTCGATGTCTTTGAAGTCACTTATACACGAACACAGTTTTACAGCTACATACACTCCCGTCCATAAATCATTGGATACTTGCACATTTTGAGCAAAATGATTATTAGAACGTAAATAGAATTTTCTGTTGCGAGTTTATTGTGTATTTACCCATTTTACGATTATATCTGAATGCAAAGTTAAAAATGTATCTGTATAACGTGAATAAATGTTAAGAAAAAGAAGTATTTATTAAATACAGCTCCAATTCTGTACGATGTTATTCTGTATACATATTTGGTTTACTTCGACAGTTCAAAATTAACTAAAGAACGTATCTGTAGCTTCATTAAGTGTTTATAAACAATCTAAGAAGGGTTTTTTTTACTAAACAGAGACTAACATGGTGCTGAGAAATTGCATCATTCAGTCTTCTTCATTTTTAGTTCGATAGTTTCTATGATCCCAATAAATACTTCTAGAAAAGAATTATTTATTTAAAAATGTTCAGTTACTGGTTACTGTTGCAAAAAAAGAATGTACTGTTTGAGAAATTACGGTAAAAAGTAGAATTTCGAAGTTCGCGTTCTAATTTTAGTGAGTGTTCGGTGACTTATGGACGGGACTGTATGTCGAGCATCGAAGGAATTGAAGAATTCGTTCAAACTTTTTGAATTGTTCGTAAAAACGTGTTGAATTGTTAAAAGTGATGTGTAATTGCAAAAAAAGAAAGATTTAATTATTGACATTACTGCAAATTTAACATATTTATTTTATAAGGTGTTAGTTTATGAAATAATGTGAAAAGTTACATGAGGGATTTACAATTTCATAACTGTTAATATATAGAGTAATTAAAGACATCTAAAATCTTATTTTTAATATAAAGTCATATCGACTTTTTAAATATCTTAAATAAACCAAACGTAGAATAACAAATCTAAGGGTAATATATTCTCATTAACATCCTCATTAATGTGTGCTGTTTATTTTATATGTATAAGTAGTTACACAACAAACAGGTGGTACAGTGCTCGAAAATATGAACTGAATTTTTCACCTAAAATTTGTTTCATTGAAAAAAAAAAAAAAGAATAATGGAACTTGAAGTTTGAAACTCATATACATTTGTTTGAAAGTTTAATATCAACTTCAGTCCCTGAATATATACACATACATATATGTGCACACTTATTGCAAATATTAATTTTTCATATAAAAGTGATTTAATTTTTTGTTTATTACTTTACAGACACGGACATATAATAATATTTTCACAATTAATGTTTTAAGAATACTCTTGCTTGTTTTAACACTTCGTATTAGTAAGCGTAGAAATAAATTTTTTCCGAATTTAAAACATCTCTTTTTTTAAAAAGGATGGAAAGAAGTTATCGAAATAATTTCCATTATTGTTAATGATCTTACGGTTGCGAATATTTTAATTTAAATAGCTATACTAATTATGTGATATCAATAGGAAAGAATTAATTTCTACACCTAATATGTAAATCAGTCTTAAAACAGACTTCTAAATAATTAGGAATATGAATTTTACAACGACAAGTTACGTAATTCAAAAATCGTAAGTTACATAAGATACTTTTTAATATATAAAATTGTTTCGATAATGTATTCCATCTGTAAAACATCTTGTGGAAATGTAGAGTATATTTCGTTCTTGCAAAAAATGCTTCCGTTATTTCAAATGATAAATTTGGACATGTCTCGGACCGTACCGTTGAAGACGAAATAGGTCGTTGCTTATTTCGAATCCCCTATTGAAATAGTAAAAGCTCTGTGGAGCTGTGAAGCGATTTCGTATTCGGTCGAATTGATCGAATCCGTGTTATTCTTGACAGGATATTTCCCTATCAGTTTCAAATCGAACCGATCATCGAGATTCTCCTGCGTAGCAGAAAATTCTGCTGCACGCGTCGACAATTCCGATTGAACTCTCACTCGTCAGGTTCAACAGTGCAGTAAACGTGGATTTAATATTTGGCAAATTGATATGAAGTTGTCTCGGATATAAACAATTAGCATTGCAAATCTTCCGTTATTCGTGGTCATTCGAAGACGATTGGTAATACCAGGCTTTGCTTTCTTTCACCACGATTTCGTACCACCGCCAAATCATTGCTGCGCGCAATTTTACAAATAATCGGGTTTCAAGCTCAAATCTTTCATCGTATTATTACCTCCAGACGAATGAACCTTCTTTCTGTGCGAAGTGGTCCAGCCCAGACAAACGAATATGTAGAAACTGTTTCATACCTTTTAAATTTCTTAAAAATTCTATGGAAATTTATTACAATAGTGTAATACAATTTATTAATAAAGAATATTCAGTTATATTACAAACAAGTGGAAATGTTGATAAACAAGTGTTCACAATTCAAAAATTGAACCGTCTTTCGAGATAATTGCAAAGATCGTGGCTTAACAATGAATAATTCGAATTAGAAGTTGCTAGATTCAATTAATTTTCGTTTTCAGTTAGTGGCAGCTTGTCCATCAAGATTCGACATTTCGAGGTTGAGTCTGTGCCTGGAATTATAATTTCGCTTCGAATGAAAATTCTCGAGAGAATCCCCGAGGCATTTCACAATCGTCAATCGAAGATTTGTGATAGGATCTTCGATAAGGAAATGCATGGCTCAACTTGTCTGACAGATTTTATTCTGAATAAAACGATACAAGACAGTAGCTTTTCGTTTCTTCGATAATCTTTACCACTTGCGCTGAAAAGACGTGCCACACACGTCGAGATATTTTTGTTTCAAAGTCGCCAACAACGTGTTGTACACGTCGATGGGCAATTGTAATTGATTTGTAATCGATTGAAATCATTAGTTGAAGTACAGTTATTTAGTGGATATTGCACTTTTGAATATTTATGTTTTATTTTGTAAGAAAATAGCAATGACAAAAAATTTTGACACGCGCATCGATGAATTAGTTGCCAGCGCAAGTGGTTAGGCAAGAATAGTTATTGCGTGATGCACCGAAGACTTAAGATATATAAAAACAAAGACTTAATATAAAAAATCTTAAGATATCACCCCAATAGCCTGAAATTAAACCTATTGAAAGCTTTCGACACTATCTTGAATTTCAAATCAGAAAACATGATATAAAAATAGAACAGAACATCAAAATCAAGCTGAAAGAAAAATGAAGCAAAATCGACCAAAAATATACAACAAAGTTAATGAAGTCAATGTCCAGAAACTTGAAAGCAATTATTAAAGCTAAAGGCCCAACTAGAAAATATTAAAATTCTTCATATATCAGTTCTCCAATTTGAATCTTGTTACTGTCCAGCTGTTTGAAAATAAATCATAATATTGTACCACTGTAGCTTTTGTATTTGATTAGTTTTTTACATTAATAATAGATGTAGTTTCACAAATAACTTAACAAGTTTGCATTTGGATGAATATAAGCAATTTATATTAGTACTTATTTATGATTTACACAGATGTATGAATACTTTAGCTGTTCACTGTAAACGTTTGGATACTTATGGACGTTGGAAATAGCCTGGCTTCAAAATTACATTAGAATATTCAAGAACGAGCAGAAGAAGGGAAAGGATGTTGTAGGAACATAATGGATTTTGAGTTGGAAATTGGGCAGAAAGCAGAAAGAGGGAGGGGTCATACAGCGCACCATCAAATTACGTACGAGGCGAATTCGAGCGATTCAAAGGAATCGTGCAGCAACTGAAAACCACTTTGTATTGAGAAATAAAAGAAGGAGAGAGGGAAAAGTGTAAGGATTCTTAGCGGCGGTCAGCGCAGAAAAAGAGATACAAAGTGTTTCGCTCTGCGAAGATAATTAAAGAACGTTCCGCTGAGAAGTAGGAACGAATGGAGAACAAAAGGGAAAAGTAAAAAGGAATGGGATGAAATAACGCAATCAGCAAAATTGAAAGCTCGTCCGGAATAATGGCAACAAGCAAAATAACACTTTTCCGAAATCAATAGATAGAGAAAGCAGAACGCAGGAAATTTGAAAATCCTTGAAATTGAAGTAAACGTGAAATAGGTTAATTTTTTAAACAATCAAATACACAAATATTATGTGATGATTTTGATATGATAAAGCTGAAATAAAATAATCGCGTGATTTACTTTTAATCATTTATTTACGTCATCAGACGTTTATTTAGGAAATTGAAAAATATACTGCGTGAAAAATTGTCTGAAACTAAAAATTATTTTATTCTTATAATTTATACGTAATTTATACGTTAATTAGTTGGAAATTCAAATACAAGATTCAAGTAGTTAATAGACATCATGAAGTTTATTAAGTTACTTCCCTTACTTATGAAAGGGCAATCAGTTCGAATAAAATGGATTATACATTTTAGATAAACCTACAATAAATGTATGATAAATTTGATAAATTTTAGATAAATGTATGTACGGTTTTTTTACTATTTACGTTAGTAGCACGAATGCTTCGTATTTATTTCTCGTTTTTACAGGAAGTACAATAAATAAAGTTAGTAAAGCGGTAGTTCTTTGTTATATTCAACAATTATTATCCATTTAATACATACTGTGCTGATAAGTCAATTTATTGCCATTGTATTTTGTCACTGCAACCCAATTCTCTGTTATTTTCTACTTCAAATGCTTCATAGGCAATTTTTTACGCAAGAAAGAAGCTACCAAACAGCCCATTTTGCGTTAAATCGAAGAAATTCTGAATCGAAATTTGGAAATGAATGAAACACATGTAATTAAAGTATATAAGAAAAGTACGAAGCAAGAAGTCTTCGATCAAACATCTTCGATAAAAGTTCACATTTTAAAACTACAAAATGTTAATGTACCCATTTGAAACAAGTGAGAATATTAAACTGGCTTAGTTTAAAGTAAGTAATAATGAAACAGCACAAATGTTCCTTTATCTTTAAAGAGAAAAAAAAAAGAAGACGAAGTGTTACATGGAAATCTTCAATAATAAAATATTAATAAAATGATACTGTCTTTGATTAATTATTTTTTTCCCGACAACGTTTTTCTTCCTCCTTCTTTAAATTTGGTTAATAAATGAATAGTTTCGTTATTTTGCTATTATTTACTTTAAACTGAATCAGCCATACTTCTTTACCTGTTTTAAAAGTACATAACACTTTATAGTTTTAAAATATGAATGTCTTTATCGAAAATGTTTGATAGAAAACTTTTTACCAGAGGTGGTAGAAGTTCTTATTACTTATACGTGCCATTTTTCATTTTACATCTGAAGCATAGATATGAAAATTATTTTAAACGTATCACAAAACGAATGTTATTAAAATACTTAAAGTTCGATACGCAATATCAGTCTTGCCAACGTTTCTGATAAAACAAAGTATATTGACGTATAAGTAAAGGAAGCCAATAACTCCTGTAAGATTAGTCGTGTGTAAATAATCCATATCGTAGGTAATTTTTCAACTTTTCTTCGTATTTCGATTATACAAAGAAGCAAACGAATTGGAAGATTGTAAGTTCCATCTGACGGAAAATTCTTAAAGTTCTTAGAAAATTTTTCAAACATTATGATTTAGTATTTTGAAAATTTACTTCGATAATTGCGTAGTATCAAATTATTAGATACTGTAATAAAGTAGTTGTTAGTTATTTTCCATTCCGATGTACACATATTTCTTATTTTTCCAAACAGTATAACGCTCGATGAACTTATGGAGTGCATAACAGAATTATAACGGAATTAAAGCAATTAGAGGAAGTAATTAAAGCAACTCCATCCTTAATCCATTAATCATGAACATCTTGCAAGTGCATATTGCTCTATACTAAAAGTCTATTCTGGATGAAACTGAAATAAATGATTCCTTTGTGGCAAACTCGTCAGTGGGAAAAATTAAAACACAATAGAACTTTATGTGTCAATAAAAAATACAGTAAATTTATTGCTTCCCACTGTTTCAACACACTTCGTAGCATTTTCTCTTTTTTCTTTTTGTATACGTTGTATCTTTTTTATTTCTTTTTTTTTTTTTCTTTGTACTGACATTATTTTAACGGACAGCTGATTCGTTGAATTACTTGAAACTGTTGTAGGTATGCTATTTCCTGTTGATAATCTTATATGGAGCAATTAGTATATGTATCTTATTCGAGAAATTATTCATGCTCGACAAAAAAATGTTTTTTGATGGTAAAATATAATTCTTTTATTTATATAAAGGATAAAAAAATATCTATTTTCGTTTAATGTCCTTATTTTACCAGGAACTTTGCTACACATGAAATTATTCTGTTAAATGTAGTTGAAATTATTCATAACCCTTGACACCGTGTAGGACAAAATTTAATACAAAGAATATTAAGCACAATTTGTAAAATTGCTTTCTGAAAATTTTATATTTCAATCTCACATTTCAGTTTTTACGATGGAAACTTCGATCGAGTTCAGACTTTTTGTTTTACCTAGGTGCTGAAAGATTATTGATGGAGCGCGTGTGTCCGATGCAAAGAAGTCATGGTTATTTTATGGAGATGTAAATTTATGAGGAACAACCGTCGAACTTTGTAAAGTGTTTTCAGCAAACACAAATCACGCGACAGCTTGAATCTTGATACTGGTTTCCCATTATTTCTATCAAGATTCCTCACGCATATTTTCCATTCAATGTTGCAACTTTCAAGATAGATGATTTTACAGACAGGAAAGATTTTGCATGTAAAACTTTATACAATTTTTCTTTTAATAATTTTAATATTAAATTCGCTATTTCTTAACGTTCATTTTAGTCATTTCTCTTACATACAGCCCCGTCCATAAATCACCGGACACTTACTAAAATTAGAATGAGGACTTCGAAATTCTACTTTTTACAGTAATTCCTCAAACAGTACATTCTCTTTTTGCAACAGTAACCAGTAACTGAACATTTTTAAATAAATAATTCTTTTCTAGAAGTATTTATTGGGATCATAGAAACTATCGAACTAAAAATGAAGAAGACTGAATGATGCAATTTCTCAGCACCATGTTAGTCTCTGTTTAGTAAAAAAAACCCTTCTTAGATTGTTTATAAACACTTAATGAAGCTACAGATATGTTCTTTAGTTAATTTTGAACTGTCGAAGAAAACCAAATGTGTGTACAGAATAACATCGTACAGAATTGGAACTGTATTTAATAAATACTTCTTTTTCTTAACATTTATTCACGTTATACAGATACATTTTTAACTTTGCATTCAGATATAATCGTAAAATGGGTAAATACACAATAAACTCGCAACAGAAAATTATATTTACGTTCTAATAATCATTTTACTCAAAATGTGCAAGTATCCAATGATTTAATGACGGAAATCTATTTTCGTATGTTTTCGTCCTTAGGAATAACAGAATACGGTGCAAAAGTTTGGTCACCTATTTCCATGTCACTCTGTATGTACAAACTTCCTGATTTCATATTAATTCAAGCTTAGTTAGTGTAAAGTTTCTGGAAAGTAGATTTCAACTAGGTAAACTGCAAATAAAGCATGTATTCCAGGTGAATACGTGTTAATTAATTCTAGCTTATCAAATTAATTTCATTTTAATTTTGTTTATACTTTGCACTTTTTATTGCACAACTACTGTAATTTACTCATCTACTACAGCACCTGGTAAAAACAATTAGAGCTACTCACAATTTTTAACATTCTTCGCGTTTTTATTCAAATTTAAATGCCTAAACGTAATTAAATAATCATTTTTATTAACCGTTGAAGTACGCACATTCATATTACGTGTATATATATTAATAATTTGTGTTTCTTCCCTCCACTTTGATCGCACCATATGTTCTTTCATTATTTTTGTCTGATTCTGCCAAATATCCAGAAATTGTTTCTTCAAATCAACTAACGTGTGTTTCAAATTCGATTGCATTCATTGGGAGAGTTGTTGGACTATAGAAGTGCGGAAACTTTTTTTTTAAATATAATAATAATAATTTAAAAAAAATAAAAATAATTCTGTGATAGATTTGGTTCTACGATATGATACCTCATTCTGCTGAATACACTAATTGCAGAATATACTAATAATTAATAAAATTTGTAATATAAATTCCGTTCAGGCCTTTAAATTTTACTAAAAGCACTGAAGTCGTTGAAAATTGTGAGTGGCTCTAATTTTTTGGCCAGGGGGTGTAGCTTATGTGAGAATTATAAGTAATTCTGTGTAAATTACTAAATTACTACTTTAAATAAATAATAGTATCTGTGTAGAATGACAAATTGAGAAGGAACTACTAATCCTTTAGAAAATGTTTTTATAATATGAACACAAATAAATTTAACAATAAGTAAGGTAATTTATTAATACAATATCTAACAATTACGAGAACATTTACTAGATCGAACACTTATCCATTATAATATCAAAGAGATCGTAGAAATTGTATTAACCCTTTGCACTCGAAAGGCGATTATTAGTCGTCACTTGGTAATTAGAATAACAATTAAGAGGCGATAATAACTGTTTTCTCTTTTTAAGCAGATATTTTTCTTTTTTACATTGTAACTGATTGCACGTGCAATTCAAGATACAGGATTCTGTTTAATTAATTATTATTTTATACATTAAGCTGTCTAATGCTTGTAAAGCATCGAGCTAAATGATGGAATTAGTAGCAGTGAAGGTAAGTTCGATTTTCAATTATTTAGTAGTCAAATCGATAATATCATAAATGAGAGATTTAAATTAAGTAATTGTAGCAATACAAAATGAAACTGATTCTAATAGCACATAGGAGAAAGAGAATTCGGATAGATGTTACAAATTCTGAGGAAAGAGTAGGAACAACAAAGTTCAAAAACGATGAAAAATACTGCAGAATCTCAAGTAACTGCAATCTCTAACGGGACCATTATATCTTACGAATTGTACTCGACCAAACCACAGGTGAAACACAAGTAATTGTGCTAAAAAGAAATGAAGAAAAATTCAACTTCGGTACGAAAGCTTCGAGTGCAAAGAATTAAAGTAAAAATCAGATTTAGTGATTCTTCGTTGATTCTTACCTGGCCAGCGAAGGATTCGCTGTTCTCATCTAGATTCATATCATTAATATCTTCCGTACTCTTTGTATTCATTCGTATTCATAATTTCACTGTTTTACACCACTCGACGAAAGCTTTTCAAATTATTTGTATAATTTCATCGATCTTAATAAAATAATCAACGCGTGAGTAACTTTTTTATATGAAAATTATTCGACATGTAGTAACTTAGTTATCCCTGTTAAATTACGTATACGAAAATAACTGGAATATTATTTATTTACATGTTACAAGAATGATAAATAGATGTAAACGAATAACAAAAAAAAAAAAAAATTACATCATCGAGCCATCTCAGTGTTAAAATATTCACATTAGCCTCTTTCGATTTAATGAAACGATTATCAATGAAAATTTATTCTCAAAACGTACTATCCTGAATTAATTTATTAATTATAATAAATTATTTACAAACAAACAACTATTTCTTTATTTCACTTCTTCGTCTCTGATACATCACTTTCTCGACGAATACGATTCTTTTATTTCATTTTAACGAACAGTCACGAACCGATCGTTGATCGTTCAAATATCAGTTAGCGCATTTTATTGCGGAAACTAATCCACTTCCGATTGATCGTTGCTCGTGTTCAATAAATCAACGCAAGTCAGAACGGAAAAGAAAGATCGACGGAAGTTTATCTACGGCTTTCACAAACCGTTTCCGTTTACGTTACACACACTTGATTCTTCTTCAAGAGCAACAACACACGCGGTTCCGATCGATCATGAAAATCGATTCATCGAACGAGATGAAAAAGCAGTTCGCGTCGCGTCCGGGACACACGTACCAACGAACTGACTTAAGAAACGGCATCCGCAAGAACGGAACCTCACCTCACGGCTTTCGGTTGAATTAATACAAAGCCAGATGATTGGTAGGTTGCTTGCGAACTGAGAATCTTCCGGCCTTTCGAGAGGATCCTCATCCTGTCTTCTTAACAAACGTAAACACACCTTTTTAGATTTACTGGTACCTTTGCATTTACCATTCGACTTACAATGGCTCCCATTAAAATTCGGGCATCCTTTAAAACAGAATAACTTGTTTAAAATTGGACCAAACGATATGAGCTTTTTTTGAGAAATTAGCAGGACTAGTATACTAGATGATGTGTAAAAAGGGTTTCGAAAAAATTGCAATTGGTGGGAATTATAGAGAAAATAGTAAAGATCGCTTTCTAGAATCTTTTTTTATCTGAGCTTGTAATGAAAATATGTTTCTTACATTTTGAATATATAAGCAGTAAGTTTATTACTTTAGTTTTTATGACAAACCTTTATTTTCATTTATATTTGAGGAAGGTGAGTTTATACGTCTTTATACATATATGTATATCCTTAACAACGTGCAAAAAAAAACAGGAAACAAACAGAAAGAATATCAACGTCCATCAGCGTCAAAGTGATGGTTACTAGATTCATTCTTCTATTTATACAATATTTACAATAATCTTTCTTAGTATACTTACACGTATAAAGTTCACGAAACAATTCAACGATACATTTATGATAGTTATACAGTAGCGGCCAATAAAATTTACAAAATATATTTGTTTAATTTCTACTAGAGGCTCAGTTAAGAAACTTGTAAACAATGACTTTTACAATTTTCTTTGCAACTCCCACAAATTGCAATCCTTTTCAAATTTAAATAAATAAATAAAAATAAATTAAATTTAGTTCAATTTTAAAAAACTTTTAAGAAGTGTCCAAATATAATCCAAGTGTATATTAGCTACATTTCTGGATATCTACATATTGAATGTCTGGATGTTTAAATCTTTATTTTGTTCCACTATGATTCCTATGTTTATTTACCTTATTTCGCATAGGTAAATATGAGGTACGAAGCATTTGCAACAAAAAGCAGAAATAAAGTAAATAAAACGAATAATATTCAGCAATAAACAATGCAACTATTAGCTGAATTTCTGGAAAATTATTTTTACCATTTACATTTAACAATGGTATACAATAAAATATAAATTATCGAGATATTGATCAGTGAAATGGTCAGTTAAAAATTGCTAAGAAATAGCTGAGAAAGATTAAGAAATAAATATATAGATATTTCATTACACCATAAGTGTAATTATTTTTAATTAAATAGAAAAATTAAGAAATTATTAAAGAAAATTGCTAAACTTTTATTTTTGTTTAATATTGAGATTTAGAAGATATTTTAAAATAAACGCTCGTTTCTTTCATTTGAAAACAGATATATTCGTTTATTCATAAAATTTAATTAACTCAACAGCGTATATCATGATTAATTTGGATAATCAAGATTTTATTGTATTTTCAGTAGATACAATATGTTTGTCGTGTTTTAAACATTGTTTCTTTTTTTTTATTGAATATTTAAAGTAGTATGCGCCTTTTAATGTTATTTTTATTTTATTTTTAATACTGTAATAATCATAAGAAATGCAGCCCACTTCTGTATTTCATTAAAATTTTTCCATTTCCTATATTGAAAAGAAATGCCGGACTGAAAGAGTATGTACTTCTTCTATAATACAAGCGAAGTGTAAAAGTGAATTTAAGTCTGTACACGTACAGACGAAGTGATTGTTTGAAGTCAAGGAATGTCGAAGAATATTCTTGTTAATATTTTCTTCAAATAATACGGCGCATTCGTAACAGTGTTGAATTCCGATGCTCTTAGCTGTTTCTTCGTATATACCATGCATACTTATTCTTTTTAAGAGGAGTAGGAAGTTCTGACTACATCTATCTTGTATGAAATCAATTTCTGAATGTGCACGTAATATATAAATATTATTTAAATCCACGAGTTCTTTGAATTTTTAATTGTTATACTGGAATTGTATTTGCCAATCCATAAACGTACTTCTGCTTGTAACTTCACAATTTGAATTTCAAAAAATTCCATACCCTCGATATAATACTATGAAAAAAATTAGTATTAAATTCATTTCAAATAAAAAGTAACAAATGACTAGATTTATTGATATCATATTTCTTACAAAGCTTTGCTCCATAATTTAGAAAAAATAATAATTAAGTATGAGCTTGTTGTTTAAAACATAGTTTCGGTTTACTGAAATTTAACAAAATTCTCAGCATAATTTAGAAGTGAAGAAAGTAGACAAACTCTCTCTAACCTTTATATTTCATACTAGCTTCAATTTTATTTGGAAATTAAAATATATACCCATACGCTGCATTTTCATTTAGGAGGAATAAATTCTTCTGGCCAGAATGACGCAGGATTTTGAAAATTAAATTCCTATAACCCTATAGAATTCGTTAATTTTTATTATTTCATAGAAAAATTCGTGCATAAAATTATGAACAATATCCTCTTGTTAAGCTTATAAACCACGTCTTTATTTATCTTTTGTTATACGCTTGATTACGATTAAAAGCGCGGAAAGAATTTTCTATTCAATTACACGATCCCCATTATTAACTATAACATTTTCCCATCTTTGTTTCAGACTTGCGAAGGCTTGTTGCGATGACTTGTGTTATTAACGAAGGCAGTTCCTGCAAATGGATGTAGAGATCTTTCTGAATATATTATACATTTCTTGCAAACATATTTCTTGTATTTGTCGCAGGTATTGGTTTTATTATTTCTGCAATATCCAATTTGACATCATTTACGTTTATTCGAATTTTGTGTTGTATTCTGTCCAACGTTCGTTCTTCTTGTAATTCTGTAGCAAGCTCTTCAGTCAATTGAATCTTCATGTATTGAAATACAACATAAAATTACGACTATTAATTATAAATAGATTTGTATACGTCTATTTAGAGTTACGATTAACATCAATGAGAGTGCAACACACATCTTCTTATCTACAAAATGACTTATTGTGGTATACCTAGGTGTAATAATATACAAAAACTTTGAAAAGGGTGCGGGAAAGGGGAAGACAAATTGATAAATTTAATTCTTTGGATAGTGCAATAAATGTCGTGAAAACATTTTTGAAATGCAAAGTCATAACTTTGAAAATTTAAAACCAGTCATTTTGACTGATTTGGTAGTTCTAGTATTATGGAATCGCGTTTCTGCAATGGAGAAAAAATGATTGTCTTATTTAAAACTTCAAAGTTCTCTCTAGTTATAATACTTGTTAAATATAGTAATTTAATATACAGTATTGTATCCCTCATGCAAATGACAAATTAAATGGAAAGGAATTTACTTTTAAAAATATATATCGGTCCATAAATTAAACTATAGTCCGTTTTACAGAAATGAAATGGTAAAATTATCCGTGAGATTACAGTAATTTGTTAATAACGACAATATATCATTGATTAATATAGTAAAGTGTGTTTTATTTATATTGTTTCAGAGTTTCTTAAAAGTGTGCACTAATTTATGGACTGATCAATAACTGAATGAATGTTGAAAATTATGATAGGTTAAATAATTTAGTTTAATAGGTCAAATTATGGTGATTATTTAATTTACAACTTAAAATCTTATTTTATTAATCTTACAATATTTATTTCATTTCAAAAGGGAAGTTTTACAAATTTTTAACAAACATAAAGGGTAGAAGTGTGAAGAGTAAAAAAATTTCTTATGTTTGAAATTTACATAAAAACTATCATGTGCAAGGAGCATGAGAACAAGAAGGCATTTCCTTTCTCGTAAATATACGGATATCTCCTAAGCAGTAAACGAAGGAAAACGATGATAGTCAGAATATCCTCACTTCCAGTCTGAAGTACATGAATGATATTCCGATCAAGTAAGCTCAACCGTCTAGAAAAGGTAGCCCATTTCATACTGAGCATTTTACGAACGTGTCAGAGAAAATTTGGATCTTCAGAAGAAACATTTAAAAACTGCACGGTACTTTAGATTTGCTACTACTCGCTTAACTTGCACATGAAGACGCTATTAACAAGACACGGCGAAATTAGACAGAAAACTTTTTCATTTACTGTACCCGGTTATTTAAATAAAGAAAGAAAAATGAAATAGGTTACTTTGAAGTCACAAGAATGTTTAAAACGTTTAATCATACACAATAACGGACGAAAGTTTAAGACAATACGTAAAATGAGAGTTTTTAATGAAACAATTTAGTATTTCTATGGACGCATGTATGTGTCCATAATATAAAATATTTTATTATCCTAATATTCTATTATATAAACTTTTTTACTACAATAGTAGAAATAAAATTCAATTTGAAATCAATGTTAGATATTAGATGTAGAAATTAATTCTTTCCTACTGGAGTTACATAAACAGTACAGCCATTTAAATTAAAATATTAGCAAGATGTCAGAAAAGTAGTAAAAGATCATCGATAATAATAGAAATTATTCTAATAACTAATCTGTTTTTTGACTTTTTCTTTCTTTTAATTTTATTATAAAATATAGTCTTCAATGTGGACTATGAGCTTATACATATATGCATTCAGCAATTATTTCTGTCCTACACCTCTCATAAAAACAAAAACCAGCAACTTTTAAGATAGACACATATCTTTGTATTGTATATCAATAAAAATAAAAGAATTCTGTTTACATTGAACACTTATTTTTTATTTCTTAGAATCATTTGTTTCTTCGAACGACAGATGATTGTAATTGTTGCAGTAGCTTATTTGCTAGAAAATTTCATAGCAAAAGAAATATTGACATATCTACGTCTCTAACGAAAACTTTACAGTTGTTTACTTTTAACGATCTTAAACACCGCTGTTAGAGACAGATGTAAATGAACTTTGTTTACATGGATTCATGCAGTTAGTTTGAGTTTATACTTAGTAGAAACGCCATAACTTGTAAGAAATGCGAGTTGTCTACTGTCGTGCGAAATGAAATTATTTTTCTGCGTGAACGTGGCGAAAGTTATCGCAAAATCAGGAGAACGTTATATTTAAGTTTCTCTAGAGTGAGAAATGTGATGAAAAAATATGAAAAGACTGCTGCTACGGAAAACAGACCACGGTCAAGCAGATCAAAAGTATTAACAGTGAAACGGTGACGTGTTATCATAAGAAAAGTAATAAAAAGCGCATTTGTAAGTGCTCGCAGTTTGTCTGATGATATTGCAACTTCTTCGGGAAAGACAGTTACTCTTCAAACGATAAGAAACATTTTACACTCTGCAAAAATTTACTGCACAGCAGCGAGGAAACAACCGTTCATAGATGAAACGAATAAACAGAAACGACTCGAAAAATGTTGAATTCTCGAATGAGAGTAAATTTAAAATTTTTTGACTCTGATGAGAAAAAAATACGTATGGAGGAGTTCTATCAGGGAATTGGCAAAATAGAATAGACCAACAGTCAAACGAGCGAGCATGTGATGGTTTGGGGTTGTATGTCGTTCAATGGAGTGAGAAATTTGGCATTTATCCAAGGAAATATAAATACTTTAATGTACATTGATATACCGTACGGGCAATTTGTTAGAAAGTGCAACAAAATTAGGAATAGAAGAGTGACTTGTTTATACAGCTCCGCCCCAATCCCCATAAGTAATAAAAATAACTAAAAAGGAATACATAAATAATAAAAATGACATAAAAATGGAATTATCGGAAGAGTGGTCAAACATTCCTCAAAAAACTATTAACACGTTGACTGCTCAGAGATTGTTTCCTCGATGAATAATACATCACTTGAATGTGTAAAAATATTTCAAAAAATGTTTCTTTAGTTCTTTTTTTTTTTATTTTCATTTCGTACATGCGTGTTTCTGTGAATATTGCAGTGTACAGTAATTGTTCATCAGTGGTTTGTGTATGCATACTGTATGTTGCGTTTGTAGTACAAAATGGAATACACATTTGAAGAACTTCTCGACATATGCCTATGTCGCGTTTGAAGTAAACGATAGTGCTGTAGAAGTCGGTAATGCAGGTTACGATGCTGAAGATATCTGTCTTCTTTCGACCATGTGTCGTTAGGTGCGAAGATAACTGTATCCTCCATACCTACACTTGACCTAGTTTCATTGGTGTAAGAAGGTTTGCTAGGCTACAGTCGTACTTTTGTATGTTAATAATTAACAAGGGAACTTCGGTAACTTGAAAATTCCGAGTCTTTTTAAACTTTGCAGGTATACAAGAGACCTCAAGAGAAATACCCGACAATTTTTATTTTTGGCCCTTTTTCGGTTCTTCTGGGTGAAAACAGCCTTTGAATGAAGTTCTTTTAAAGAAGGACGATTTTTATGAATGAATCGCAAACTAAAATGCGGTCGAGCAAATCGTTTTCAAATGCAAGAAAACTGATTTTTGCAAAATATTTGATATCTTTGCAATCTTTTTAGTCGTGTGTCTTAGATTTTGTTCAATACAATTTGTAATTTCATCATCATCGATCTCTATTGTCCTACCACTTAGTTTTTTATTTTCCACATTGAAATCTTCTCTGTTGAATTCTTTAATCCACTTTTAAATGGTTTATTAACAGCAACCTTGCCATATACATTACAAATGTTTTTTTTTCATATTTCTTCAGTACTTTTCTTCTTTCGAAAATAAAAAAGGATTAGGCGCTGAAAATGAATACTCTGCTCGCTCATCTTTAAAAGTTTGTGACTCGAATAATACTGAGAGAAAAGTGTCTAATAATGAACGAAAAGCATCTTTAGAGTGTCCTGAATGAGATAAGTTTGTCAGTTGCAGCGAAAATAAGCAAGATTATCATAAAACGTTACCGAGAAGAGCTAGCAGCCATCGATATGAACGGACTTTTTTAGCCAACCTAATATATACATGTCGCAGTATGTAAAAGTTTGCTGGCATTAGTAATTCCAACTTTATCCAGAAGTTGAAGTCAAAAGCTGAATAGCTTTCGTGTTTTAAAAAGTACTTTCTACCGTACGACAATTTCGTAACGTTCAATATTCTGGCGAAGATATAAACTTTTATTTTTCCTAACCATCTGAATAAAAAGTTGAGCCCATGATTACCTTGCTCCATACGAATTTATATTTTTGCAGTCATCAAGTGATTATCCTGATCTAGAACTTTCAGTAAATCGGATTTCTTTTTTTAATTTGCTTAAAGTATGTCTTCGAAGAAACAATAGCTCACGAAAATATTCCAACTCCCTTTAAAACAGAATTAAAGCTTTTTTTAAATTTGTACCAAGCAACTCGAGTTTGTTTTTAGAAGTTAGGATTAGTTTGACTGGACGACATGTAAAAAACTTTTTGAGAAAATTGCAATTAGTTTACGAAGAAAATAATAAATGTTGCTTTTTACAACTTTTTTATCTGCGCCTATAATGAAATGTTTAAAATATGCAGATCTGTAGATCTGTATCGAATGTGTACATGCTGAATAATTCTTCAAAATCGATTAATGCTACTACGAGCTACAAATGGTGAAAAATAGCGAGAAACGAAATTTCTCACAACTTTCGGTCCACAACTGCAATAAATCTAAAGATTCTTACATCTTCCAATGTCTGCACCTTGTTTCTGTATCAATATTATTAATTAATATTAATATTTTCAGTATTTATATATATAACTGACATAAATCTACAAAATGCATCTTTAAAATTTGTATTCCGGGCTCAAATGAAAAACGACTTTCACTAATTTCTTCACGATTCTGATAAATTGTAATATTTCTAAACATTTTTTGTTTGGAACTTTTCAAAGTTCCATTCGTTTGGTGAAATCTTCTAAATTTTAAATCCTTGAACTGAGTGTACTGTGAGCTCACGATGGGTCAATAGCGATTGAGAACGTATGATTCCAAAACTTTCTCGATAAAGTCAATTGCTCAATTCCAGGTATGCTTTAGCTTTTAAGAAAAGGCATAGAATTAAAGAAAACTAAAGAACGATACATCTAGAACGACGGTGTTTTACTTCCTTCACTCTCTAAACCTAGCTGACTGTTCGTAATCGATCGTATGCGACAATAGGACAGACACATTCAAAAATATTTGTGACGATAAAAGTGGTTGATGCGTGGAATGCAATTTTCAATCATAAACAAAGGCAGATGTGATTCAATCCTAAACAAAAGCAGGTGTTGGATTAATATAACAAGTGAGTGATACACACCTGTTCGAGTATCTGATGAATATTTATTATCAACTTCCATGAATACCAAACCTTGGAACACAAAATGTTACAGGAAATCTTTTATTCATTTTTTTTTTCGAATATTGTTCTTTCTGTTTAGCAACGAACTACGTGTTTGTAGTAACTTTACACACATACAAAACAAAAACTTTGTTTTCTTCATACAGATTCAAAGTGCATATCGAAAGATAATCGTTTATCTCAATCGTCTAATGCTTTTCATGATCGATTGTAGCTGGATAACATTGTTTTATAATACAATTTCTATTAATTTTTGTAAACGTATCAGATAGCTGTTTATTTTAATAATTTCACCATAAAAGTACACTTTCCTCGTACTTTTTGCTTCATTGTTGGTCATAGAAAATCAAGCATAATTGGTTCTTCAACTCGCTAAATATTGCATTGTTTTAATCATGATCGTTATTTTTATCAGTATACACCAACCAATTTTCGACGTATTTTTGTAAACAAGGACATCTAGTGTTCTATTCTGGATCTCTGTCTCTGGACCTTCTGTTTACTGTTTAAGATCTCTTATTTATACAATGCATTTTAAGCCAGAAACTTGACGTTTCTGCAGTCCATAGGCCTTGATAGCGGTTTGTTTCTGCACATGCAATAGCGATTAACGTATTGTAAAGCCGCGACGTGATACAGAGGCAATTATACAGTATGGGTGATTGTAGCAACTGGGCCACGCTATAGCTTCGTTTCAAGTGAAGTTAGAAAAGAATCGTAGATGAAAACACTGCGCTATTCATCAAGCTCTATCATTCTGTGGTACAATCTTTTTCTCAACAATCCATCGATGCACTTGTAAAATGGAACTACACAATTCTTTTATCTTTTGCTATATAAATCGACTCTTAGAGTAATTCTGTGAATAAGATATATAAGGTAATTTTTCCTATTTTATGAAATATTCTACTTTTTTCGAAAATTTGCTTGTACCTTTTAGCATCACATTCTAGATACTTTTTCATACGTCTTTTTCTGACATTTTTCATTACATTGTTTAACTGTTCAGCACTCACATTTAAAGAATTACTCTTTGTCAAGCGTTTATTATAAATCTAGATTTGTATTATACACCAAGAGAGTTTATTATACAGCAAAAAGACGCGCCGGGCGGAAGTAGCTGAATTTCGGACATCACATTTCTCATTAGCTTAACTTAAGGATCATAACCTTCATCTGTTTCTCAATTTCATATCTTAATATATCCCCCGCTATCAATTTGGCAGAATGATAAAGAATCAATGAAATGAAATAATCAATTTTCTAAATTCTTTTATCGAAAATAAGAAAATAAATATTTAGGCTATTTATTTTTCACAAATCTGCGATTGTAATTATTTAAATTTCAAGTCAGTTTTAACCATCATACGTTTCATCATTGAAGCTTCTGTGACTTCTTGAGTTTTGCCAATTTTACTTTTATATTCTAAGGTTTCATTCTTGAAATCGCAAACAAAAAGAAAAATATGAAAAAGTTTCGATTTTTGGAAACCGTTACAGTGATTTTTCCCTTTAAAGCACGTCGCCGAACATTATATCGTCGATGAATCTCGCTTTGACTTGACTAAGGTTCGCAGGAGGAAGACAAATAAGGAGATAACGATAGAGGAACAGAGAAAGTGTCGTTTATAACCCGCGAAGAACATCTTACCCCTTTTTCGAGAGATAGGAGAATGACCTAAAGGTGTCAGTACAACCCGTGAAGGAGCGTGAGCCTCTAGGAGGTGGTTAGGTACAAGAACAAGAAGATGGTCCTTGGATTCTAGCCCTCGGCCCGGTCACGAAGCGCAATGAGTGTTGTCTTTAACTCGTGTAGGAAATGTCTGCTCGTTGAATACTTAGTTGTGTACTGTCTCGGTTTCACCGAAGCAACTAAATTTTTCCAGGAAAAGCCTCTTTTTATATGTTTTAGGTAATCTTGACGTGACCAATCAAGAAGGGTCAAGACTTTTTGCACGCTCAAACGCAAGTTCTGTCGCTTCTTTACTTGTGACCACGAAAAACTTTACTTGGGCCGCGTTTTTATTGTATATACAAATTACTTGCGTTTCAAAGCTAATTACTCTACCTTATAATTTTTTCTAGACCTTTTATATTCATCCGACATGGGTGTAATAATGTTGAGGATGAAACTAACATTCTAAACTTATTTTACATTAGTTAGCTTGAAGCTCTACGTGAACATCCTTCTTGGCAAGGAAGTGGAAATTTCTCGGTTCTTCCACAAACCGCGCATGTGACGTATGGCGTCTTGTTTAGTCCTAACGGCCTTTGTCGCGGACCATGATTATGGTAATGATGTGTTCGTGAGACGTTTATGTGAGCGCGAACACGTCACGCGTCGTAAAGTAATTTTGGTAATAATAGTTTATCAACTTGCAGCAACCGTGAAAATATTTTTGAACTACATTCTTGACGACTGCTAAGTTCCCAAATTATTGCTTTACACTTTGTCAATAAATTATTTACATTTAACAAGACGCTTCTCTGTTTTTCAAAATGCATATATTTGAGAATCCAAAGTTAAATTTTGAAAGAGAAATTTCAAGTACAGTGACTTGTACCCCTCGTGTTCCTCTTAATAAAAAAAAAAAAACAGCATCAACCGCATTCTGGATTCAAACTCAGTTTGCTAACCCAAGACTAAGGCGATCTTAACCGTTACAACCCGTTTCGTAGCAGTAACATTCCTTGTTTCTTCCCTTTACCCTCCGTTTGATCCCAGGTGTACGCAGTTACGATGAAAAGTGTCCGGATGATCCTTTCATTTCCTGTTGCGTCCACCACGAAGCAACGTTCACAGGTATAGAAAGGGAAAGACAACCCTAAACCCGTATTCCTGTCTACCTAATAGCTTAACCAACCTCCCCATCCTTATTCCCTCTACACCTCGTACATCCATCGAGTTACCGGTATAAACAGCCGACGGCAAGAAAAACTCATTTGGTCGGCGAAGAAAAATGCAAAGTGCTCGATTAATTGGTCGCAGGTTGTATTGAGGAAGGTTGCCGTGAGGGGAGGATTGAAGGGTGAGTGGGATGATGAGGGGAAGCAGTTTAAAGAGGGAGGGTGAAATGATAAGGGGGTGAACGTGGCTGCGCATGTGCACACTCTTCGTGAGCACTTGTTACTGCTGGCTCAGTTTCGGCTCGTCTGGGCTAAGGGTAACACGGCCGCGCAAACCATCCCTGCGAGCGATCCGGAGCCCCGGGAGATGTTCTAAAGATAGAAAACGGAAACCGTGCCATCGGATTACGTTCGAAAATCGTGGCAGGACCTTGAGAGTCGCGCTGTTGCTTTTGCAGATGTGTCACGCCGCCTACAGGAGTGACGACGCGTACTCACGAGGAACCCACGCAGAGACACGCGGAACAAGAAACAGCTCGACCAAGATGATGCGTCTCTGAGGATAATCGCGTGCGTCAACGACGCTCATGTCTTTCTTCCTTGGCTAAAGATGAGGAAAATGGAAGAGGGTGCACCAGCGCTCTGCTGACGAACAACAGGACCTAACCGGAGAGAACTTGTCGCTCGCGGCTTCTAAATCGTGTGAATCGATTTTGCTGACGGATTCTAACACGCGACGGAGCTCGAAGGAAGCCGCGTTTTAAATCGTCAGGTGATTCTTCGAGTTTTTCTTCGTCAAGAAATTGTTGAATGTCGAACGGTGGACGATGCTTTCTCTTCAAAAATCTTCCTCCAATTCCTACATTGATCACTGTTAAACCTGTTTTATTCCACTTTCACCTTGTACATTCTTCCTTCTCTTTTTATCGATTATTATCGGAAGAGGAAGTGTTTTCCGATTGGAAATTTCGGCTACTTCAAACGATCAGTGTTTATAGGCTTACACTTCTCTCTTCGTTTGCCTTTATGTTTATTTTCGTGTTTATATCCCGTTTCCTTTTGTTCTCGACTAAACGCCTATTGAAAGGAAACGGTATTTCACATATGTTTGTTTTTTCTTTTTTTTTTGTTTTGTTTCAAAAGTTTATCGCGTTGTTCTCGTTTTGTTGTACGTTCGTATCGCCTCTGCTCCCTATCCTCTCATTTTGGAAATGTAGAAACAATAGACAAAACGGAGCTGCACTCGAAGCGTTGGATCATTTGCTTTTCACAATTCACGTTTACAAATTTTACTTCATGCTCAATTTATTTTGATTGCTTATTAGGATTTTGCGTTCTTTTCCAGGCTGCTCGAAAGGCAAATCGTATTGCCTTTGTTATCGTGAACTTAGCAGTTGTCGTCCAATTTTCTTCGTTACTGCTTCTCCCTCTATCAACTCTAACGACGAATTTCCATAAAAAAAATCCTTGCATTGAAATTATCGCATAAGTTGTTATGAACTTTCAAATTTAAGAGTACGATCAATTTCATCTAACTAATTTTTCCCTACACTTTTTGTACTTTCTCTAACAATATCTAATATATGGTTCAACATTTGTTTTTCTTTACGTTTGTACTTGAAATATAAAATTTTGTAAAATATTGCATTTATGGTGATGAGTACCTTTCATATATTACTGTCACATTTTACTTACTTTTTAACATTACATAAATTCGAGAGAATTGCCTGTTATCAAATTGCAGGCACGTTGGAGCATAATAAATAATTAATATGAATACATCTACAAATTTATTGTTTTATTTACTTTGCCTACATATTTTATGCCTGTGTGCACTTGCACGTTTGTGTACCTTACGTTTGTGTATTTTGTCCTCCATATTGCATATTTTAAAAACTATTTGATGACAATTTAAAGAATCTTGTGATTGTATAAAGCTCGTACTTTTATATTGCGACAGAAATATTTTATCTTCTTCACTTGTTATCATTCTTCACGTGAATTTTTTCCATTTTTACCGTGACATTACCGAATCTGTAACACTCTTTTCCATTTAATGATACATTTATCTCTCTCATCTATAAATGAACAGTATTATTTCAGAAATACTTTTATCGAATGTATTGGGAATGATAAAGGTATCAAGATGACATTCTCATATTATCAAAGCTTTACAATTTTCTTACACTCATTATTAGGCTGCGGATTTTTATGCATTTATGGAAAATTTAAAGTTGTAAAATTTAACAGAATATGGTTAATATGAACAAGTATACAAAATATTCAAATTATAATGCTTTTTATAGTACCTGCTAGTTGAAATGATTTTCTATCGGAGATCTACGTTTTTCACTATATTCTCAAAAATATGAATTTGCATAAAAATCTGCAGTCTACTAATTATAAACAATTACTCGTATTTTTTTTTTTTTCTCGAATCCATATTGTATTTATATATTGCTGTTTATTTCTCATTGCTGCCAGTAATTCACAAGATTTTCTTATTTCCTTGCTTGAGTTTGGAATGTTAAAGCTCAGTATTTATGTACGTGTGATTTATAATCGCAAAATAAATGGATATTAGCAATTTCAACCAGGACGTTCACACGAAGTTATATAAATAGTATATCTTTATTTTTTTATCTTTCAGAGAAAATGTTTCTTTATTATTCAGAGAAAAGTGAAACATTTTATAAATTTTACATAATTGTATGCATTAAAAATTGTATTTGTAGAAGTGGAAAAAGTGTTGTATAATACCAAAATAACCAACCAAATATATAATTCAAGTGTACAATTGAAAGGGTACATTTCAAGCTAGTCTTTATTGAAACATAGTGAAAGAATTCTTTACCTCTCAAAGATGTTAGTTCTTTCATATCATTTTGAATTATTAGTTACTTTTTCTTACTCATGCTTTGAATAATTTACAACAAATTTTCAAGATTTTGTATAATAACTTACGTATAGTTTGTTATTTTCAATACTGTAACCGATACAAATTTTATCAAATTTTTACTTTTTCCTTTCATTCTACTTTCATCGACATGCTGTCCGAAGAAAGAAAATGAAACCGTATAGAATCAAATTGTGGCTTTTAAAAGTAGCAATCGTCGCTGCATTTAAAATGCTGCAAAGAAATTTCACAGAAAATAGGCTCTACGCGGAAGGTGAACGAACCGTGGAAGGTTTCGCCATTCGAAGAACTATATTTGCAAGAATAATTCGTACACTTTAACTGTAAATACATTTTTCAATCCTCGGTACTCTCAGATATTCATCGATATCTGTCATTTTTTTCGAATTTGTTTTCACTACTTTTTGATTACCAAAAAAATGTTTCATACGACTCGTTTATCATTTTGAAATAACAACCAGCTGTTATTCACAATTTCAAGCTATCATATTGCGAATAATTTCCACAATTTAATTTAATTTTATCGCCATTGTGAATAAAATTAACAATATCGATAATAATATATATAAACGTAAATTTCCATTTTGGATGTTGAATTTAGTTTTATTTTAGCTACAAATTGTTAAATTCCAAGATGAATTATTACTTAAGCTACTGCATCGTTTTATAAATTAACAATTTACAGAAAGGGAATATATTCGCTGTAAAAGGAATTTGAAAAAGAAATACATTAAAATATTGCATTTGAAAAATTGAAATAAAACTTTATAGATTTTGTGCTCCGGTCTCTCATTGATACAAACATTTCCATTCCACATTCCTCGATTGTAATTTATGCACATTGTCAACCACTTGACCACTATTAATTACAAACTACCGAATTGCAACTGAGCTCTGTAATATGAATTTCAAATTTATACAAAATTCCTAGCAATTTCTACATTGATATAAATTGACAAGTGTTCCAAAACTTTCGTCCGATAGTGTATATCTCTGCATTGTTGCACGCAAATACCTATAGTACTAAGAGTATCTGATTAATTGAATATAATCAAATTATTTGTAATAGGAAAACTTTGTTATTTATTTTCAAATAGGAAATATACAAAAACATATCCTTTTGATTGAAGTATTTATTATTAAAGTAATTTTTCTTTGTAATCCGCCTATGGAACACATTTTTTGCAGACAGATGTTATTTGGAATTTCCACAAACATATCTCTTGCATTCAAAACAAGTTAAATTCGTTTTATTTTTGTTGCAATCCAATTTGACAGGATTTAAGCGTATTAGAAAAATTTTTTTGAATTTTTTGAAGTGCAATCTATTTATTTAAATTTTTGTTGCTGCGTAGAAGTTTTTCAATAACGAACAAACATCAAAATTGTTTAGATAAATAATACTAACTCTTAGTAGAAACGATGGAAATAATATTAACGTATATTTTTAATCTAAAAGTCATTTTATAACTCATTTTACTCACCCGCCATTTTGACGGGTTTTGATATATTCAGGTATACTTTAGGTAGATAATTCAAAATTAAAACGTCTGAAAGGAAACAAATACGGGAATATAACAGTTCTTATATCTTATTAAAAGTCATTATAAATTCCTATAATTATACCAACACGATGTTAATAATTTTAAAGAAGAATATCTGAAATCCGCCATTTTGACGAGCTTGGTAGTTCCAGTGTTAATAATACTATCTAACAATTCACAAATTAATTCCTAAAATTTGTAATAAATATGTAACGTTTTATAACAATCTCTCCGATGGAATTTACACAATGCTGATCGAAGAAGTTTTATTATACCTTGAGAAGGAAATTCAAACGCCTCAATAAAACATTCCCTCGAGCGTTTCCTTTCTTCCCTCTTTATTCAATCAACGATCTGACATCCTTGAATACGTCATTTTTATCAAATCACTCTTAGCCTCGTCTATCATTTCTTTTTTCTCGTGACTTATCGTTTATTATTGTCCTACATGCTGTTTTAACCAACCATTTTTTGCGATTGTTTCAGTAAACAATTTCAACGGACTATTACCGTGGATGAAGTGGAGAAGAATTCAAAAGGCGACGAAGCAAATTGGAAATAAAGAAGAAATAAGACTCTTCTCATGAACTTGGAACGCAATCGTGGTTTTAACGTAATTTTCAGCGAAGAATTATTGCGAACGAGGACGAAAAAATAAATAAATGGATTCAAACTTCTCACCTTTTTACATGGAAGCTTCGTCAACGATAGTCTCGAATAGTACACCAGTGATCGAGCGTTTGATTGAATCCTTTAACTGTTCATAAAGTGATAATCGGTGAACAACGTGACTAAGCAGTGATTAACCCGAACGCTTTAAGATTTGTTTCCGAACGACCTCGAATCGTTCGAATGCAAATTCAGTGAAACGTTTTAACGCGAGTGATTTGATGGGATGCTGTAAAAGCAGCAGCAGCAGCTTAGTCACAACTTCGTTTGATTAAAGTTGCTTGTTCCTTTTTTTGGTCGAATTGCTCCAAACGCGAGGTGTCGATTTGTCGTCGACGCTGGTCGAAGATTAGCGAGGCTCAAATTGGAGGTGCAACTTTCCACGATTCGACGTGGTAATTGTTCGAAGGGAAGAAGAAGCTAGTGCACTTTTATTATTTTTATTTTTTTCTGGTGTTTCTTTTATTTCCGTGAGAGTAAAAAGCGAATTGGCTCGAAATGGGCTGCGAACTTAGCAAATTGGCGACCGTGAAGTCGCAAAATCAAACTGCCACAGATCTACGACTTCCGCTGACAGCGAAACAGAAATTTACGGTTATGGCCAGCTGGAAAGCTGTCTCCAGAGCATTGGAGCCAACTGGTGTCTACATGCTCATAAGGTATGTAACTTACGCAACATTTTGTGGAAATTGTACGGCTATCAATTTAACCCGTTAACGCTCACATTGTTCTCATATTGATACGCTAAATATTATCAACTTTATTCTCTATTCTAAACAATTGTACGTTGGACGAATAAGAATCTGATTATTTATGATGTTGTAATTTACTATCATAATAGACAGCATAACGCAGTATGGAAAATGAACGAAATAAATGTTGTTTAAAACGTACAGATATTGGCAATTAGTTGTGCACTTGTGAGTTACGAGCGTTAATGGAAATTCAGTAATGATGATACTTGAAACAGATCAGTTTGTTGAATTCTGAAGTTGTTCTAATTATCGTAACGTCGCCACTTTATTTCGTCGCGCTGTTTTCCTTGCGTTAATAATATTATCAATCTTACCTCAACTTGTTAAAGAAGTGAAAAATAAAAAAACAAAGTTAATTTTCTGAAAAAATCAAATGTTTAATTCGAGGATTTTTCGATAGATAAATAATGACGTAAAGGTAGGATTCTCCAAGGAACGCCTAGAATGGGCTAATTGAAAAGGGGTTGCACGTTTCAACAGAAGAATGCTAAATTTCTTATTGTTTTGTCGATTCGTTAAAAGTTGATAGAACTCGGATAAAACGTTTTCTTTCGAGTTTCGCTGTTATACGCAACTTTGTTTTTCTTTAAATTCCGTTTAAGGATATAATTAAAAAACTTTTCAGCCACCTGGTACAGAACTGATTCCTAAATGTTCTCTGAAATACAGATATTCTATTGTAACATCTCATTCGGTGAGAAGATGTATTTTTAACATGTTAACTGAGATTACCTTTCAAACAGAAATGAAATATCTTCAATTTATAATTAAAAATTAGTAAAAATGATAACTAATTACGTTGTTGTGATTTTTGCAAATGACAGTATGATATGTATTATGTTAAACGCAGGTGTAATAGTACAATTAAAAATTAACAATACCTTTACACCTAAACTATTGTGTTCTAAGTGATCAATAATCAATGACGAGTTAACTCGTCTTCTCCAGTTGGAATGTTAATCCTCAGAGTACAATTTCCAGGTGATTTTCACCTATCTGTTTTAAAGTTACATCGTAGGGTAGAAAATTTGACATAAATTTACGAAACGTATTTTTTCCATTTTCATTACAAGCTCAGATAAAAAGAAAAGGTTGCAAAAAACGATTGTTACTATTTTCTTCGCAATTCCAACCAATTACGATTTTGTTAAACATTTTTTTACACATCATTTGGTACAATTAAGTTTTCTAACTTTTCGAAAAAGAAACTCAACTTGTTTTCTCTAATTTTAAAAAAGTTATTCTCTTTTAAAAGGTGTCCGAATATTAATGAGAGTCATTGCACGTACATTCTCGTCCATAAATCATCGGATGCTTGTGCTGTTTGAGCAAAATGATTATTAGCATGCAAATACAATTTGCTGTTGCGAATTTATTATATATTTTGTTATCTCTATCTATTTTACAGTTATGTCTGAATACTAAGTTAAAAATGCACATGTATAACATGAATAAATGTTAAGAACAGAATGTATTTATTAAATACAGCTTCAATTCTATACGATGTTATTCTGTATACACATTTGGTTTACTTCGACAGTTCAAAATTAAGTAAAGAACATATCTGTAGCTTCATTAAGTGTTCATAAACAATTTAAGAAGAGTTTTTTAGTAAACAGAGACTAACATGGTGCTGAGAAATTGCATCATTCAATCTTCTTCATTTTTAGTTCGACAGTTCCTATGATCTCAATAAATACTTCTAGAAAAGAATTATATATTTAAAAATATTGAGTTACTTATTACCGTTGCAAAAAAAAGAATATACTGTTTGAGGAATTACTGTAAAAAGTAGAATTTCAAAGTCCTCATTCTAATTTTAGTAAGTGTCTGATGACTTATGGACGGGGCTGTATGTAAGAGAAATGACTAAAATGAACGTTAAGAAATAGCGAATTTAATATTAAAATTATTGAAACATTATTAACAGGAGAACAATTTCTTTTTTTTTTGGTATAATTCGATTTGAACAATGACAAGTATGTAAGTACTGAGAATTTTATAACACAATTAGTTCCTATAACCACACCTAGCGACTACTTTTTATCCAGCTGACAAATCGATATCGATATCGAGACCGTATTGAATATTTTATGTTGAATAGCGACAGAACCGCAAAGTATTTCCTAGAATTTTATCGGCCAGCACGTATATACGTTGCTTTAATGAGATGATCCTCGGATTACGTAGATTTCCCGGAAGGGGTCTTCTAGAAAACGCTAGATCTGCTATCGTAACCATGATATCCAAGAAAATCAGTATCCATGAGGCTGGTTTTATCTACCCCATTATCAAATTACGATATCCGTGCGGATACACAATATCATTAAAGGTAAATAGAGGTAGAAGCTACGGACGAATTAACGTTTCCTCTAAGGGCTACGCGAAAGTCGGTGTGATATTATCGGTAGAATAATTATCGCCGTTGCTGTTAACTGCATCGTGTCTCCAAAACTCAAGGAAATTTATTGCATCGAATTTAACTTAACAATATGTCACGCATCCAGCTTTAATTGCAAATATAAGTCTACCAAGGAAAAGTATTGATTTATTCGTGATTTTTGCGACTGGCTGTCGACTTTCAAGAAATTTTGACAGAATTCTTAAAAATAGCAATCTCACAGGTGACACATGACCATTTATGTATGAAACATTTACATGATCGGATAAAAGATTAACATTACACGATAATATATATATATATATATATATATATATATATATATATATATATATATATATATTTAAATGTTTCTATATGATACAATACTTTTTCTACCTTATTTATATTAATATCCACTGGTCTATTTATCAACATGTGATTGTACTTCTTACATTAATCGTTCGCTAAAATGTTAAAATACAAGTATTCATATATTATTTTAAACTGTTTAATATTATTTAGTTAAACTGTACTAAGGTGAATCTGGCAATAGCTTTCGTTCAATCGGACGCAGAAGCACGATTGATTAAGCAAGATTGATAGGAAGTCTGATTTCACCCTTTAATGGCGGCGAATTTCGATCAGGAACTTCCACCAATCCACATTACGGTTCAGTGGCTTTGACGTGATTCAAACAATTGTCTCTCATCCAATGGAACGTCTGCTTTCGTGGGCTCATCTCTTCGACACGCTTGCGAGGGCCCCTTTAATTATTAGCGAATTATCGACCACCGTTCTCCTATATTTCCTGTATTCAATACCACTCCTTCACCTGTCAAAGCGTTTCCACTCTTAATCGTTTAAATTGAAAAACCACGCCAGTCGGTAGAAGAACTCGAAATTTCAAATAATAAATGTTCGAAGGTGAAAATTTCGATCACTGAAGATTAGAATATTTCGTATAAAAGCGCTGCAAGAAGGAATCTACAGTAATAGCTGAATATAAAGGTAATCTTCAAAGATTTGTTTTTGGCGAAATTAATTTTTTTCTCAACAATCTTTAATGCCATCGGAAAGTGCATTTCTTGAAACACTTTTTCGAAAAATTCTATATAAAAATATTAACTAGTGACCAGCGTGAGAGAACTCCAAAGATTTATGAAAAACGGACGTATAATTTTCTACTACAAATTCCAAAATGAAAAATTATGCGACTTTCTTGAACTATGGAATAATAGCTTCAATTGCACGTACGGATTTAAAAAAAATAATAATAATATCTTATCAAATATTGTGTCTTTAAATAAAAAATATGGAAAATCAGCATCCTCTTTTAACATTTTGTGGAAACTAATTATCCAATCGAAAATTCTATATATACAACGGAAGAGAACGTTATAAGGAACTATCTCCCTAAATTTTAAGAAAATAGGATGAAAATTAACTAAATTATAAATACACCCAGATTAAAAAATTAACTGGTTGAAAATGTTGTCAACTTCCTGTGACTGGAAGTCACGTAGCTATCAAGTGTCGTAGTTTGTTTAGAAGAATCAAGAGAAAGTTTTAGGGTGGCAAGCAGCTCGACATTGCTTTGCCTTAAGGGTGTAACTGTTGTTCTTAAAGGAGCTGACCATTGAGTGAGTAGGATAAAAATGAGAGTATGTGAGAAACAGCACGACACTTACCCTAGAACAGAGTAAATCTAGTAGAGTAATTAACCACCGCATCCTAATTCCTATACAAAAGTTGTTAACATATATAAATGAAACATTTAAAATGTAAAAAAGAAGAACATCAGTTTAAAAGTGAAAAACGGTCATTATCGCCCTTTAATCGTCGTTCGAGTTGTTGTATCGAACCAAGTAGTAACTGAGAGTCACCTGCAAGAGGTTAAAAGAAAGGAAACAAATTATTTATTGAAGCGGTAACTTTCTGTGTTGAATTATAACAAATATTTTAATTATTGTCCATTCTCATGTAGATGAAATTTCCATCGATGAATCGATGATCTTGAAAATAGAAAAACAACCATAAAACCATGAAATGTGTTAGTAAGATTTTTTAGACTGTCACGGTCAGGATTATTTGAATTATTATTCAAGGCTTCCGGGTTAGAGCTGTGTCCAATGTTGTTTTAGTTCCGTCGTTCCCTCAATATTGCAGTTAGCTTCATTAAGGTATCGTAACATACTGATAATGATAATTATAATAATGATACAGCATTCTATTGTAGATGAATTTATGTGTATGTATATGTAAATATTTTATGTTAAACAAGCATTGTATGTTATTTTATGTTTTTCAAGTATTTTTCACAGTTTCTTTTCGGAGTAATAATTTTACTATATACAAAATCGCTGTTCACGTCATTGGTACTGAGGAACACGAAATATCCGAGACTGTTCTATTATTTTGTCACTGAATGCACTATTTGTATTACATTTCGTTCTAACGAAGTAGTCTTTGTTGATAATAGTAACAATCCTGAGTTTACACCCGTGAGCTAACACTGTCCCAAGTTTATTTACTATGCTTGACCGAATTTGCGATAACGCCATTCCGTTCTATCGATATTCAATATGACGCGTAAAGACCAGCTTACGATATCAATCGATAATGAGAAATAAAAGTTGATTTTACATCGAAAAGATGAATTCTAGGACCTAATGTAGACTCAAACATTTTTGCTCGTCTCAGTGAGTACTCTAACCCCTTTATTTGAATTATGGCCCCGTTTTTACGACCACCTTGTATACAATACCAAAAGAATCATCAGACTTATTTGTTTTATTTAACAAATTCAATTCCAACTAATTTTACACATACTGAAATATCATCGTACGAATATCGATGAGTACAGTGAGTGCAAGAATCTTGCACACAAGATTGTAAGTACGTAACAAGAGTTTAATTCGTAAATGAAAAAGAAGTGTAGGTACTATATTAAAACGATCAATATTACGAATTTCTGTAATATTCTACTATACAGAGTGACCCATTTTCGAGAAGTACGTTGAATTGGAAAATTTGCTTTCGGAAGATTAAAGGTGGCGAAGGTGATACTGAAGCGTGCACGTGTGTAAGTGCATTTGATGGAGGTATTAAGGTCATTTGAAGGTCAATTGGACTTTTTTAAATGACATATGATATATTGATACATTTTTTTCTGCAAAATAACAGAACGTAACGAGACAAGCTCAACGACCTCGTATATGTTCCATGATATTGTGGAAAAGTGTGAAAATACAATGACAAATTATAAGTATAGTCAGTAAGAATGTGATGAAAAAAAGTAAAACAACGCTAGAATTCCTCTCCCTTTTTCAATTCTGCAATTTTATCAATATTTTCTCAAAATGTTCTATTTCACGATTCGCTCGCGAATAAGTAAAGAGTATACGTTTCTTCAAACGTTTGCTCGTATCTTGTATAAACATATACGTGCTCTTTTCTAAAATGAAACAGAGACAAATTTAACATAATATACACGAAGTTCCAGCAATTATGTCAAACTATTTCAAATAGAGCGTATTACTTTTGTACGTTAACCCTTTGACTGCGGTGCACTCTTACACGGATCCATCGATATAATTTATTCAAACAACTAATTTTTTGTTTCATTATATCTATTGTAAAGATTTTCAAGAATATGTATAAATTCATTGTTTATAAAAAACTAGTTAATAAACTACAATTTCACAAAGTTTTCTTTCAAATTGAGCAGTTTACGAATACTTTCTACACCCACTGTATATATACGATGTCAGTCGCTATTGACTGCTACTATTACTTATTATATTTTCTTCTGATCAAACATTTTTAGGGTACACTATATTATTTTTAAAAATAACAAATGAATCAAATTATAAAACTGATCACAAGGGTTTTCTCGGCCGAGAAGTCAAGCGTGACAATCTATCGAGACAATCCTAACTTATTAACGTTTGGTGACATAAAAATTTGATTTTTGTTGACTGCTCCTGAAATTCCGGAGATATATAAATAAAGTTTTATCCACTATGCATTCAATACCTGTGATACATAAATACGTATTACAATATATACGCTTAAGATGATATTTCTTATCGACTAATACTACGTGCTTTGATCATATTGAAAACAAAAGAAAGTAATTTCATCCTTATCCTTAAACTTTTTGTCTGCAAAGTACATATACCAAACTAAAACTAAATTTTATTCTTTATTATTAATTTTTAGCTTTCCTTATACATAATCCTTACTTATTAATCTTATTTTTCTACCTCATAAATTAATTGTCTTTAAAATTAACATTACATCAACGTTCTATGGCTACAGTCAGGTAAAACATTTCACAAATAAAAGCTTTTTATCGTTAAATTTTAATTTTCAGCTTTATAAATAAATATTTGATATTTCGAAAGTTACAAATTTGTAAAGCGATGAAATATATTCGAAAATTTTAAAATATGCCGTCTATCAATTTTCGTGCAAACAGTTCGGACTGTAATGTGTTAATATCGAAACAATCTTTAGATTCTTCTATTCGTAACTTCTAACGTGGCATTTTGTTCGTCTATCGTCAATCATAGGAGACAATATAAGGCATTTATCTCCGATTTTCCTCATCGTCGCGCATTTCGAGGCAATTCCACGTTTTTTATCGAGTCCAAGAGGGTATTCGATGGTAGAACATTCGTCCATCGTGTTCTATCATTCGTTCGAAATAGTTACCCAAAATTAAATTGACGGGTAACAGTGGAGTGCGCGAATTCGTCAAGTGAAGCTACGCAATCGAACACCCTCACACGAACACATCTATACAAGGCATCCATTGATCGATCTATTTTCATTCTTTTTCAATAAAACTTTGTACTCAAATACGGAAAGAATTTATTCCCACGTTTAGTAATACTTATTTATAAACATAATGAATTATATCAATACAGTGAGGATCTCAATTTTTTTCTGAAAGTGATTGCTTTTGGATTAAACAGATCCACGTTGCGCAATAATTATAGTTAAACAGCGAATGTTTATGAATATTAGAGTATAACTCACCAGTTATAACAGATCATTTAATACTGCTCTGCCAAAAGTATGGCTTTTTTATTTAACAAATACAAGCTGGAACCTTTCCTTAAGAGGGTAAAGGGGTTCAGAGGAAAACAAATCGACTTTCTTTTTGCTTGAATCGATAGTATTCTATCTAGAGAACATGTTTCTAAGACCACAAGTATGAATAAACAAACCTGAACGGTTGTTGTTAAGCTTTTATCAGTGTGTTTCCCTCTTCCTGAACTGTAAACGTGTTTTTCTCGAAACAATGTTTTCCAAATTCGCGAGCACGATTGAGAGAAACTAATCGACGGTTGATTTTTTTTAAACGAAAGAATATAAATGTAGTTTCTATGTGAACCTGTGATATTGTGAGTTAAGAATGTTAGTTTACTTTTCTACCGATTTGTACGAGATATGCTGCTATGTGTCGTTGAGTTTGAAGACAGCTGCATCCTTCGTGCCTTCACTAGACATTGTATTCATTGATGTCAGGAGGTTTGCTAGGCTGCAGTCGTATTTTTAAAGCCTCGAATTTTGAAGCCTCGAACGTAATTTTGTTATATTTAATTTTCGTTTTATATCGGCTTCTAGAATCACTTCTTGAACTTTTTACCAACAGTTGTTGAACACTCTGTATATTACCGCTGATTCAGTAAAATTCTCCTAGTAAAGGAAATAAGTTGAAACATGATTTTACACAGATCGTTCTTAAATGTCTTGAAGTTCATTTGTAGTTAAAAGAATTAATTCGTTTTTCGTTCTACTAAAAATAGTACAATTCTGTTTAAATACAGTTCTGTATTTTCTAAATAATAAAATCTCAAACGCAATTTTTTTATTCCTGATTTTCGTTTTATATGGGCTTCTGGAATCACTTTTTGAATTTTTTTACCAACAATTGCCGAGCACGCTGTGTAGCAAAACTGTATCCATACAAAGAAATATGTACAAGAAGTGTTAAAAAAAATATATTCAACAATTAGTAATATTATTAGCCAGCAATAGGAGACCTTTAATGATAATTAAATCGGACAACCGGTTCTTTTGTCCACCTCTTTTTTCGTTCGTTGACAGATACTAGACTCTATTCCCAATTTTTTTTTTTTTTTTCTGTCAAACACACGCAGTTCCTCTTTGCCTGTCGGCCTCTCTCTGTTCCCGAACGAATAATAGCTTTCTAGATATTGGCATATAATAACCGAGTGCAATTGGCGTATTTACGTAAGTTCCGTGCAAAATTCCCAGAAAAGAATGATTGTTCAAAGACTTCGAGATTGTAAGATTGAATGGAAGGTGGCACTAAAGTCATGGATAAATATTTAATAAAAGATACGATTCAAAGTATATTTACAGGATAAAGAGGCAATGTGCTTGAATGTCTAAGAAAGCAATAAAATGTACAATAATGAATGTAAAACAATAAACAGTTTAGTAAAAATTAAACATAAAGTTGCCATAAGTATTTACAAAGCAAAGAAATGGAAATTGAGAAAGCAAATTTGTGTATAAGGAAACAAAATGGAAAATATTAATAAGAAAATTATACTTTCTTAAATAAGATACATGGAATTGTTAAAAAATTTATGTTATCATTGAAAAAGAAAAAGAAGTTGAGCAATAGTTATTAATATTGCGTATTAAACGTAGTTTTTATATTTCCAAATTTATTTTTACTTTTCGACAGTTCTTGAAATTACATTTAAAACATTTTATTTACCTTTAAACTTCTAACTTTGGCAAAAAAAAAAAATTGTATTACTTATCGAATAAGAGAATAATTTTAGCTTTATACATATTCTTTGATAAATTTTCTATTATAATTTCTTTCTCATTTTGATGTAATCCTTTCTATCTACATTTAAGGATTTGTTATAAAAATAATTTAGCAAAAATAAAATATCTATTCATCGATGAATCTATTTTCAGTTACAGCTCAGTTATTACTATAATATTTCGCATTTGAACATTTCATAAAGTGCATTACATTTTATATAGTTGAAGAAATTAAATGCTAACTAACAAGCAGAGAGAGTTGCATTTTAGTACTTGAATAAAGTATAGACAAAGTTGATATTAGTTTCTCAAGGCCTTCTTCCCAATTACGAATCGCACCAAGAATGACCTAAATTTGTACAATCCCGTCACGTGCACAAGTTTCAGCATGTATATCGTTACATATGTATATGACATAATTATGAGTGGAATTTTGCCTTTCATTTAGCTATTCTTCGTCCGCTCTGTCTCTTCCTTCTATTTAATCCCCTGTTGAAATTTGTTTCGTTAGAATGTTACTTCTATTTGCTTAAAAATTCTTACAAAGCACAATAAGAAGGTAGAATATAGTAAAGAAATAAGCGATCTATGTAAAGGAAAATGTATTTGGGTTGCCAGAATCTTTGGCTTCAACTCTAGTCATAACAAGGACAAAGAGTATGCGCAGACCAATGCTTCTCAATGAGACGTTCGTTTGGGCTAATAATAAGCTCTGCATTTCATTTGTACAGTACAAGTATTATACAGTAGAACCACGGTAATTCGAATTCTAAGGAAAGAGTTTGAATTTTCGAATTGCAGAGGTTTTGACTTATCGAAGTTTCTTAAAAAAGCTAATCATCAGAGATGACGAACGAAAGAAAATTCGACTTACAGAGAATTCATACACGAGTTAGGTTTCTCGATTTGCAGTTACTCAAATAAAGAAATGTTCAACTTTCAAAATCAATTATGTGCATATTTATTGTACATGTATACTTGCAAATTTTAACACTTTACCGACCGGAAGCCTACTAATCGGCTTTTTACTACTTTTATTTAAACATAAATTAATTAACCCTTGCCCAATGTCGGGTCACTTTTGACCCATGTTTTAATTATCCTATAATAAGAGAAAGTAAACAATATGGTGAAGTCCTGTTGCGAAAAAGATGACAAAAAGAATCTCCAGTTTTTGCAATTGGTCACAGTAGTTTCCTCTGAAAAGAAATAAGAACAGATAGCCTTTAAAATTCATGTTTGACGGGACATTTGAGTAATACACGTCGCTCATTGCCTCTATCAATTCCGTATAGTTCGTATATAAGTGTTATTGAATAAAATATATTGTCACAGGCGAAGACGAAGAATTTTTGTTTAAAAAAAAAATTTTTTTTATATACAGAATGACTGAATGTTTGAATATTGAATGCTGAATGACGAATACCGCTCCGCTTGTCGCGTGTCTCTTTTATATCGCTTATTTCGTCTGCTGCGTAGCCTTTCTTATCTTTGTTTAGTCTAACTTCGAATTGTGTCTCACCTTGAGGCAGGTCACAATATATATATATATAAACTATATAATAAATAAATATATAATTGTATAATAAATAAACATATTTATTCGTAATGGCTTATTCATAACCACGGCTCAATCATTGGCTACGTCAATTCCAAAACATAGTGTAATACAATTTTGTTCAAACTGTTCCAAAATTACTGTTGGAGCTGAATTATTATAGAACATTTTCAACTGAATTCACTATGATTATAATGTTCTCGCTAATGTTCAGCAATAAATGATTCCATTATTCGGTTCTCATCCACTTGATACCCCTTTTAGCTTACATGCATTGACCTCTCTTTCTCCCTTTATTTTCTATCTTTATCTATTCACTTGTTACTGAATTATAAGGTTCCTGATATTGATGCACTCTCAGCGCAACTAGAGCGTACGGGATAAGCCCACAAAGGGCTACCCTGAAATAATTTATCGTGGACCGAAGAGAAAACGTATGAGATTTGTCCCTCCGTGAAACAATAACAAAATGGTGGAAAAATTGAGGATATAAAAATTTTATAAAAATCAACTATTCCTATTTTATTGATAACAATAAAGAGAAACAGTCTAATTGCATGTTTAATATATAATACTTTTATAACACTAATTTACCTCTGATTATTTTTTACTCTCCAAGTTAGAGTATCTTAAATTACTCATAGAAACTCTGTTATATGAGAAAACGTTTCAAACAAATATATATTTTAACTCTTTGCACTGCAGAGATGACTCGTTTACTACTAGGTTCGATACAGCGATTTGAATGACAATTAAGACAAGTCAATAACTTTTTTTTTTTTTAACAAATCCTTTCTCTTTACATACAAGTATAAGCATTTCATAATGCAGCATTGTGTTTAATTAAAATGATTCTTTCATACATTAGTCTACCTTTAAAGCTTATAGATTAAGCCAAATGAAGGAATAATTAACAGTGAAGTTAAGTTCGAATTTCATAAATGAGAGATTTGAATCACCTGTAACAGAACCATTAAATTTTTTGAATTTTAATTAACGAACCCATAGGTGAAATAATTATGCTAAAAAGAAACTGAGAACAATTCAACTTCAGTACAAAAGCTTTGAGCGCAAAAGATTATAAAGGACACTGTTGAAAAAATGAAATAAAACAGTAGAAAATATAACAAAAACGTTTGGTGAATCAATGTCCAGATGTATACAGGTATAGACAGCATAGGATATCCTGCGAAATATTAATTATTATAAATACCATTTATGTATTAAAATACATTTCATGTATTAATACTTGTTTGCCACTAATTTCTGTACCTTCTTGCGTTATTTATCGTGCATTGTATACTTAATTGTTACTTGGAGATAAAATAAATATATTTTTAAAGTTCCATTCTTGTAAAATTTCATAATTGAGAGATTTGAATTAAATAATTTGTTCAAAGAAACAGAAGATTAGAATAGCAGTGAAAAAGTGAAGCTGATTCTAACAGCAGATAGGAAAGACAGAGTCCAGATAAATGCTACAGATTTTAGAATGAAGATCAGGAAGAATAAAGTCCAGAAACAATGAAAGAAACTACAGAATCGCAAGTAGCTGTAAAGTGTAATAACATCGTTGGATTTTTCGCATTTTAATCGACGAAACTATAGGTGTAACACAGGTAATTATGATGAAAAGAAACTAAGAAAAATTCAACTTCAGCAGAAAAGCTTCAAATGCAAAGGATTAATTATACCCAAAGATTCTTGCTAACAATCTAATTATTGATATTATTCTTTCACATATTTTAACATTTATGTATTACATTTATCCTCACTTGATAATAACAAAAGAGACTATATTTGTTAAACGATTTGGACATTATTAATCTCGTTCTAATTGCAAACTCTAGTTAAACGAGATGAATTAGATTTTTACACAATTAATGAATATTTGAACAAGAATGTTGTGCAGAGCGTATGTGAAAGCTTGTGTAACTTGTTATCGGTATATATAATTAAATTCTCCAGTCACAGTGGAATTTTCTGCTCTAAAGTTCAGTATACGTATCGATTATAGCGTCAGCATGGTTTTGATCGAAAGTATTCGCAAACAGTTTAATAACAAACAAACAATATAGAGACTTTTATTTATTTTTTTATGAAGCACAAAATAAATCTATTACTTTTATTTTAGAAACTTCGTGTTACTTGTTTTGAAAATAGGCGAGTCGTGCAGTATCGATCGCTCTAAATATTTTTGTTATATCCTGGGTTAGAATTAGTGAAAAAAACACAACTTCAAAAACAAGTGTTTACAGTATAAATGGAAACTTAATAAAAAGTGGATACTTGTTTTTATGGAATTTCACAATGAGAATTAATAATTTGCAAAGATAATTTGAAATTCGTAGAAAACCACAAATTCTTTTCCAGCAACGATCAATTATTAATTTAGTAGATTTACAGGTATAAATAATTGACAATATTAATAAAAAGATAGTTAATTGAAGTGTTTAGAAACTTAGTGAGTAAAGTAATTAATATTTTCCTGATCTGTGCATTCAACATGTGACTAATCTTTGTACTGGATACACCATATCCAATTTTCGTCAAACAACTCTTTGCAAATAATGCACTCAATGACTTCTTCATTAAATACTTGTTTCCTCTTTGTTAAATTATCATCTGTTAATTTAATTTAGTTGAGAATAGATTAAAACTCTTAACTTGTTAACAAGGGAAGACAAATTAGCTCTAAAACTCCCAAGAAGGGGTTCCTCGAACACACAAGTTGGAAAACTTTAAATTAGGACTTTCCTTGTGCGAAAAATTCTCAAAAATGATTTATTGTGTAATTATATGGTAAAATCGTATAATTACCTGAGAAACAAGAAGTCATCTCTGAAAAATAAGTTTCTGAACATTAAATATGTATCAACGTACACGTTCAACATCTCAGAACGTCGATAATATCAAAGTAAAAAGTACAGCCACGAAATACGTTACATAGAAATATATTATTCATTCGTTTGTGTATATAAAATGCAGTCAATGGTAGAAACGAGAACTAGCTTTGATCAGTATTGCACGACGTTCTTCTACTGATTGTAGAAAAAATCGCAAGTTTTATTATATCCTTCACATTCAGTTATGTATCAGAAAAGTCTAGTTCAATTGAAATGTAAATTTAAATTTAATATTTGTCACGTTTTCAACAATCTATTATTTTTGAACATCGTGTAAATTTCGATTAATAACGTACTGCTTTACCTCGAGAATGTTTATAAAAATGATTACATAGTATTTAATATTAAACATATCCCAATTCTTAAAAGCATAAAGCCAGCTTATTTCCGTTTAACAATATTTTCACATAGGATAAAATACGAAACGTGAAATATTTTGAAACAAAAGAAACGCACTTACACTACTTTTAAAAAAAACCGTTCATAAACGGTGCATTCTTTGGGAGCTGTTAATTATATAAACATATATTCTCATATTTTCTATTAAAGCATTATCACAATACTATGGATACATTTGTGAAAGTGAAATTTGAAAAATTTGAAAAGTTTGATAAATTTGAAAAGTGAAATTTTCCTGAAAAAATTAAATTCAAATAGGCACTTCTTATTATCACATTCGTTACTTTTACTCTAAGATGTTTTCAAAATAATAAATTTGAAGATTTTTTTTAATTACGTAAATTAACACAATAGTACAAGTACCATGTTATACGAAACAACGAACTAATACAAAAACTAGTATTATGTTTTAAAGAATAGCAAAAATACACTAGACCCTCGATTTACACGGTAAATCGGTTCCTCAGAATATCCTGTAAATCGAAATCATGGTTTTCTGTAAGAAAAACTGTGTAAATCGATAAAAAACCAAATGGTGCATATTTTAGTGAATTCATTTATTCCAAGGTAAAATAAAAATAAAATAAGCCAAATATTAAACCAATGTAAACCAAATAAAATCAACGTTTTCCTTTTTCTTTGTAACAATAAAGCTTTTCCTTTTACTTACGTAGCTTTTCTATCGCTGGTTATTCGCAATCCAATTTCTCCAACATTGTGTACAAAAAATAGGGGAATTCCATCTGTAAGGTTTAATTCCAATGTTAACAAATAAACGGTACTTAAAAAAAGACTATACGAATTTATACGTAGCTTTTATACGAAGCTTTTTACAGCTTCTATTTTTGAAAATCATATAAAAGTGAAATCGTCTAAAAAAGGCACCGTATAAATCGGGGGATAGATGTATTCTTCTTTCATAAATGAGTACTTGATGTTTTATATGATCCCATAAAAAAAATCCAGTGACATACATCCATTAAAACAAATTTGGGATTACACAATTTCCACGCTTAGGAAATTCATCTCCACAAGTTTTTATGCTCTAAAATGTTAACCCTTTTGAACCATTCGACATATCCAAATTTCAAATGACTTTACGTAACCCCGTTACGTAACACTTTACGTGGACCAGCCTGTACGATTCATGTATGAGCTGATTGGTTAAATGTCGATGAAGGTGGAAATAAGAAAGTAGAAAATGTAGCTACCTAATTGGACATTTGGAGAAGTTCGTAGAAAGAGAAAATAAGGGTGAAAGAGGGTTGATAAATTAGAGGATCGTGGGAAACACCCGAAAAGGAAGGTAATGGAAGTACCCAGGATGCGTTGAATTGTTCTTTTGCAGGAGAGGGATTTATATAGGTTCGGAAATTAGAGCTAGATGGAATTATGTTCGATATCGAACGTAAAAATAGATATCTTTCCCACAATTAAACTTTCACTTTTCGCCTTTACAACACAGACGCTCGTCTAGGCTATTTTTAAGTACCTGCTGCTTTTTCTATAGCCATCCCTAATTAATGTATTTACTCGAGAACGAGGCCCTGAAAGGGTTCGTGATTATAGAACTGTTACGTTTATAAGCTACACACTTTTCTAGTGCCCATCGTCTAAGCCTCAATAGCTGATAACGTGTCGAAACACACACATACCCATGAAACTCAAAATCCCATTAGGACCGATTGCCCCATGAGTCTGAGTCTTTAGTTACGATCATAACCCACTCCGTCGAGTCAGAAAATCCAGAGTGGACGGAATTGAACTGTTGTTCAAGCATCTTGTTAATTTTTCATTATTGTATTACTGATTTAATATATTCGAAGCAATAGAATTTCAATCGTTCGTTCTGCAACCCTTTTGCCTCGTTGTTTTGATTCAAAATTCCATCCGCATAAGAGTTATCGCGTCTTGCGTGTCAAGTCTTACAAACTCGAAAAATTCTATCGAATTATAACGATTATACGGAACAAATTATTTTATTGTTCTCTATGATAATATTGATCGACATTTTGGTTATAAAAGCTTCGAATTACTACTTCCATGTAACGAAAAAGTTTTCGAGTGCAAGAGGATGATAGTTTATAAAATAAAAATGAGTATAAAATTTTAACTATCTAAAATTTAAATTTTGGGACAACATATACGCTCGCTCGAATAAAAATATCGAATGGCGTTTCTTATACACGTAAAAATACTCGTTATATGCAGTTTTTCACGATGATTTCACCAATGTTTTATAATTGATAGTATTTTACATAATAACTTAGGCAGATACTTTACAGCTGGTGATAGATATTCTATGTGCGCACCCTTTGTCACACGGTAGATATTAATACGCTAATCTGATTTGTCCCAGACACGCTGGGGCGTATCCTTGTCAACACTTGTAACAGCTGTTGCGATACGTTGTTTCATATCGTTTACATTTTCAGGAACTAGAGTGTCTTCCTTTGATATATATTCTCACAAAAAAGAAATAACTTTGCGGCGACAGCTTTGGGAATCTGGAACATACAGTAATGGTCACAAAAACAGCACCACTTTGAAAATATGAAAGTTTTTAGTTTAGTAACCACATGAATAGGAAGAATTAGAGGTTTGATTTACATTAAAGAAAAGATAATTTGTTACAGTTAATCTACAAATAATTCGAAATAATTATATCCTTACAAAATTTGTAAATGATGTAGACTTTGTACAAATTTCGATTGAGAATATGTGCTGAAATGAACAAAAATTTTTCAACTTTAACCCCTTTAACTCACTCGTGATGTAGCTTATGGACAAGGTGTGAGAAAAGAAGTATTTATACGTCTACCATATTTGTATTTTTGTTCTAACTTTAATTTAAATTCAACATAAAGGACTTTTGACTAAAAATTGATATATACTATCTCGACTTTCTTTATTTAAAATTGTATTGGGACAGTAAACATTCGAGACTAACATATGCAGTAACTAAAAATTCGTACAGTAAGAGATTAAACATTATTGGCTATTATAAATGTCAATTTTGAGATGATTTAGTACTTTGCATTCATAATGCATCGAATGTATCAATTTTTTAACAATACACAATAATGTAACAAATGGATACATACCTTAATACAACCCTATTTGCATCAAATTACGAAAATCTATTAAAAGACCACGTTAAAATAATTTGTAATTTACCTACATGTTCGACAAATTATATTTTTAAAAAGTGGTGCAATTTTATTGACTGCAACTGTACAGTAAAAGAATTTAATGAATTAGGGATGGATGTAACCATACACGAAATAGTTGAAATAGGGAGAGAAGAAGCTTTGGATTGGTTGAGAAATTTGTAAAGGAAGAGAAGGGAGAAGAGTAAGAGGGATTAGATTAAGTTACTAAGTAAGTGTTAAGTTAGATTAGTAAAATGTACAGTTAGATAAGAGTTGCATGTAGAGTGTAAGATGGTTGTATAAATGAGTATGTGAAGCAATTAAAAGAAATAATTAGAAACCGAGTCTATTTTCATGGACTCAGAAATAATTGAATAAATAAATAAATAAATATATTCCTAGAAAAATGCTACACACAATTAGGTATCTGTGTATTTAACAATGTCTATTTCTTTTATAGTAACTTTCTATACAACTAGCATATCCACTTGCAGGAAAATCTCGCGGATGACTCCCCTTCTTGATTTAATCGATACTTCCGGGCAACAAGGACTAGTAGATGTTTTTCCTCTTTTCGAACGAGGCCAAGTTCACAGCGAGATCTACTGTGTGTTCGCAACAATTCATAACCACTTTTAATTATACACATTCTCATAATACTGTTGCTAATTTATCAACTTCATTATATTTCATACGATATGCATACAAATGCATACTTTGTATACACACAAAAATTAATAATAAAAATAACTTTCTGTCTTATGCAAGAATTTTCAAGTGATATAAAACAGATAATGTTCGAACGATTAACAATTTCTAGGATGAAAATTTATTTATGTGATCGGATTATGTTTAAAATAGGAAAGAATAATAATCTTCCTCTAATATCGTCGAATGTTCGTGTAATCGTTAAGTTTCGAGAGAATAAGAATATATTAAGTCGTTGCACAAGAAATAGGAGATTTATAAACGAAAATTTAAACCTCGATGATGTAGTCGAAACGCTAAATTTATTTAACCAAATAAATCCAGCATATTCAATACATTGCAAATAAATTGAGCCTATTGCTATAAAAATCTGAATATTGGAAACAAATTCTACAAACACATTTTTAATTGTCGCTTCGTTGTTGAATACTTTTTTTTTTTATTAAGAAATTATCTAATTACTTAAACTTACATTGCGTTGCCCGTTCACTAGCTGTTCCTACTTCAAATGCTGTATTAATAATTTGTGTTGCCTCTGCTGCACCATAGTTTGAAATCTTAACAAAGAATCACTTGATTAGAGACCATCTTCTATTTTTAATATAACCTTAAGATATAATTGACGGTATACTGTGAAGTGGATCTTGCCTCAGTTCTTGCACATTTTTGAATTAGATGAAAAAACTAAAAACAATGTTCCACTGAACAAAATCATTTATTTAAAACTAACGAATACAGCTAATGATAATATCAGTAGTGTTTTTCTTTGTGATAGCCGTGAAAACATTTTCCCTTATGGAGAAGTATGTTTATTTTTCTTTCTCCCTATCAGAACTACTATCATTTTTATTATCACTCTAAACATCACTTGCTACATCTGAAAACCAAGTTTCTCAAAGTACTCTTCAGATTGATGCTCCACTTGTTACTATTTTTTCTAAACTGAATTAAGGGTCTATTTTTATTATTATACAATTACTATTCACACAATAACGATTTAGCGCGTACAAGATGTGAATGCCTACCTTACGTCCTTTACGTTCAAAAATTGCAAGATCTCAATTCACGTTTTTTGTCAAAAAACACTGATTCGCGTCTCTCGTTAACAATATTTGAAAAGCCAAAGACGCCAATTCGCGTCTCCTATCAATAATGTTTGAAAAGTTAAAGATGCCGATTATAAATCCTAGTCTGTAAGTTTCTATTAAGGATAATTGAGTTTAAACTAGGTTTACAATACGGACGTGTTTATTTGCTATTTTTGAGACTAAGATTTTCAATATTCGTCTTAATGTTTTCTATGTTAATTTCTCTTTATTGTCAGGAACGCTCCAAAACAATACCATACCAAAGTTAATGACTGATTAAAATTATTTGAATATCACATTATCCGATATGTTTAACATATTTAGCATATTTATCTGCATTTGTTTTACATATCTTTCAATATGACAGAAAATTCAAAGTTTGTCATAATAACAGTTGTGGAAGAGTTTCTATTTTAGCAATTATCATCCTAAATTTGAAACAAATCGGATCAAAATTGACTGAATTAACGATGTGCCCAGTTTAACAAATTTGGTTTCAAGAGAAATGAGTTCACAGCTGTACAACTTATCTATGACATAACGTTAAAATTCTATAACTTTCTTTTTAACTTGAAAACCGTCTCGACAAATCTTTCTTGCTCAGATTATCATAAAGGGATGTGATGACAATTCAGTTTTCTGCAATTTCTTCATTTTTGCGAATTTTATTTTAACATTTCAAGCGTTCCTTCCAAAAATTGCAAATAATAAAAAACCAGATAAAAAAAAATTTCAAATTTTTAAATCCGTCACAGCGATTTCACCTCTTTTCATGAGATTTACATCGTGTATGGGGACCATACTGTGACTGTTTAAGCAGTTCATAATTGATTCAGAATATTTACAGCCGGAGACTTAAAAAAAAAATTGCCTTGAACAATATTTTGTTAGTAAACAATTTTGGAAAAATAGTATAATAAACCTTCCGAAAGAATGAAGGAAAGTGATATATCATAATGGATCATATTTAATTCAATAGAGTTCTACAGAAAATAAATATTTTACACCTCATGCCTAGCAATAAAACAATAAAGAACTTTTGTGACAAGCTAATAGTTTTAATTCGAAACCACCGGTGGTTGTAATTTTATTCCATGTTGAATCGATAATGTTTAAGTGACTAAATGGCAATGGTCCCCAAACGGCGTGACGCGAAAATATATTGCGTGGTAGGCCTATTCTATACATTGCTTCTGTTTCAAGTTTCGATGTGAAACACACGGCGATCGTTATTTTTCCGGTACTATCCGGATGTTGACGGACAATGGACTTCCTTGTATTGACATTTTCAGAGTGTTCACGTGACCAGCGCAGGAATAGTACGCCCATGGTTGTTTCTAGACTAACCGACGGGAAAATGAGTCTCTATCCCGTTCCTTCATTATCCTTCTTTCTCTGTGCTATTTTTCGCCTGTTTTCAACCAAGCGTCCTCCTTTTAATTTCATTTCGTCCTTTTTTTTTTCACCTTTCGTCCTGGAACAATCTATTGTTTCCCTTCACAATTCTTCGTTAATGATCTTTCTTGTTTCCTTTTCTCCTATTTTCCTATCTCCTACCCGCCTGTTTGTGCGTTATTCCCTTTTTTTCTCACTTCATTTTTCTGCCTTTCACCCTGTTGGTACAGTTTGTTCTTTCCGAGGTTCGTTTTCCATTTAACTGTTAATGAGTCTTTTGGGTATTTATCTAAAACGAATGAGAGAAACTGATACAACAGCATCCCACACTTTGAACATTTCTGAATACGATGATACAGTGGTTGACGTTAAAAATTGTTCACTCTTCCCGCTTTTTTGCAAAATCCAGTGAAACAAATATAATGAATACATTTGTAAAGCAATACTTTATTTGTTATTACAAAATACGACTAAAATATGAAAAGAATTATGAAATATAAACGAAGAAATAACGGTACAAGGATAGTATGTACAGTGAGAATGGGCTCACTAAAAGTCGACCACTTGTCTTTATTTATAAAATTCAAATATCAACTTAAAAGATACGTAAATTTAATATTTTTCTGGATCTCCTCTACTATTTTCCACAGCTAGTAATCCATTACACATTGATTTCACCAGGTTTTCCGTATAATCGTCCATTTCGTTAACAATTTTTTGCCATTCTTTTAATTAATTACTTATTTACCATTTTTGTAATTTCTCTTTGAACTTTCCTGTGATTGTAATAAAATATTACAAGATCTCGTTCTTCTATTGTTATTTGCTTTACCTTAGCTTCCATTTTACTAAAAATGCTTCGTATATGCAATGCAACTGAACTTGACATTAAATCAAGAAGACAACAATGAAAAACAATTGAAAATATACTTTTCGTGTACTCCAAAAGTTTAACAAAGGTTTCGTTTACCCCAAACATTTATTTACCCCAATAAATTGAGCACTAGATATACAACTCATAACTTAGAAGACACATTTTTCGCCTTTAACCCTTTGCGGACAGAACGATTTGAAGCTGAGCACGTTATAGAGCTTCAATACTTACTTTTTATAAACTATTATTTATGCTACATATATGTGTGCGTTTCGGATTTGTCAGTTGTGTTCACAGACAACATATTTGTGTCTCCTGGCTCTCTCAGTTATTTTCTCCAAACGCATAGAGGCATTCATCGTCTACATTTACAATTTACATTGAACGCATATATGCGTCGATCATCTGCAAAAGGTTAATAGCTAAAAAACGTATCAAAAACGCGCTTTCCTTAGGGCAAGTCGATAATTAGTTGTAACAGTCAAAACGATCGATGAGGTCATTACCTGAAGGAAATACTGCGCTGTTTTCAATCACCCGCTAAACCCATGATTGCCCCTTATCCAAATTAACGCCCTAAGGGCGCAAAGGAAAAGTGGTCACGAACATTTAGACATAGCGATTGATAATATTTTAGGTTCTTGAAACGATCAATCAGCGTGTTTCTAGGAAAACTCGCCACCAAATTTCACTATAAATAGCGAACATAATGAGTCATTCTGAGAGTCAATTCAAGGACAGAAACGTAACAGAACGCAATCGCTTAGCAATCAATCACCCTGTTGATCGATCAAGACATGCTTAGTCACTTGTAAAAGCATTCAAGTTTGAAATAAACTGAATGTTCCAGTCGCAACGCAATTATTCATCTTCTTGTCCCTTAAACGTGAGGGTTGTCCTTCGAAGTCTAAAGCATCTTGGCACATTCTCATGAAAACTTCGTCCAAACCTGAACGAACGCTAGATTAACCTCATACCGGAATATAAATCAATCATTGAATTAATTTCCATTATTGTTGATAACCTTTTGTCATATTTCTTGTAGCTTGTGGATATTATTCCGAATATTTCGATTTGAATAACCTTCTTTATTATGAGACTTCAGTCTGAAACAATTCATTTAGTGCACCTAATAGTATTGTTAAACTGCATTCGTTCATTCCAATTCCCATCCTAAGTAATATTAATAATGTAATAAAGAAAAAGTTCGTTCACCTCGACGTTATCGTATGTTATCCGATAATCTTGCTTATTTTAACTGCAACTGACACACGTATCTCATTCAGGACAGTATAAAGATACTTTGCGTTCAGTATTAAGCAGTTCTCTTTCACAAGCGTTTAAAAATAAGCGAACAGAGTATTCATTTTTGACATTTAATCAGTTTTTATTTTCGAAAGAAGAAAACTGTTGAAGAAGTAAGAAAACAAACATTTGTGATGTGTATAGTGAGGTTGCTATTAACAAACATATCATCCAAAAACAGATTCGAAGGTTCAATAGAGAAGATTTCCATGCGAAAGGCAAAAAACGAAGTGACAGGTCAAAAGAGATCGATAATGATGAAATTGCAAACTGTATTGGACAAAATCCAAGGCACACAACTGAAGAGATTGCAAACATATTGAATATTTCGCAAAAATCAGTTTCCTCGCATTTGAAAAAGCTCGGAATGACGAGTAAGTATGACGTTTGGATTCCACATGAACGAACGGAAGAGAATTTGCTCGACCACATTTCGATTTGCAATTCATTGCTGAAGCGGTAGAAAAATCGTCCTTCTTTAAAACAACTTGTCACTGGTGATGAAAAATGGATGGTTTTTGATAATGTAAAACGAACTAAACATTAGTCTAAGCCATTAACAACGTCTAAAACTGAATATCACGCTAAAAAGGTATTGCTTTCGACTTGGTGGGATTACAATAGAATATTTTATTATAAACCCTTACTAAATAACCATACTATTAATATTAAAAAGTATCGTGAACAATACTTTTCACGACAAATTATTCTACTAAATCAAGTTGAAATTATTCGTAACATTTGACGCAACATAAGGCAAAATTTAATACAAAAGATATCAAGTATAGTTTGGGAAAAGGTCATACAACAAAATGATACATATCTCATTGATTAAAGTTTAATATTAAAATAATGAAACTTTATATTCTTGTGGAGAAACGCGAACGGAATTTTTTCTCAACTTAATATATACATTTAACGCTCGAAATGTATATACAGAATTACGAAACTGTGAGGTCCTTTATACCACCTTTATTCTATGTGGTTATACGGTGTTAGCCATACACAGTTCAGTCTACGAGGACCTTTATGCTAGGTGGTTACACGGTGTTAATCATACATCGGATAATCTCACGAAAACGCACCTTGTGGTTCCGCAGCGTTAGCCATACAACGATTAGTCCATGAAAACTCACTTCCTCGGTGATTACCTGATGTTAGCCATACACCTGTTAGTTCATGAGAACCTTAACCTTTAACTCATCTGAATTTTCCTATCTGCGATCTCGTTCAACCATAAAATCAAGTGATCCACGTACTATTCCATACCAGAGTCCTTGCAAGCCGTAACAATATACAAAGTGAACAACGTAGCTTAATCACCTTGAATATCTCAATTGTTTTTTGATAATAGGATAAGGAGAAATATCAGAGGGAAAAAATGTTTAATTCACAAATATTGTGAAATAAAAAAAACATTTTTTTCTCGAAATTATACCTTTCTCCAGGAAAGTGCTATTGAGTTTGCAACGTTTTTAGAGTTTGCTATGGGTTGTCTTTGGTTAGCTGTATCTCTCATCGCCTTTACCTTTCCCACGCTCCACTGGGAGTTTGGTTTACCTTTAAACCAACCAATCATCAACTAGACCTTTTCAACCCTCAAAATAGAAAAGATCAATCACCGCGCAGCTTTAACCACTCAAAGGATATAAATTGAAATTTTCGCATCAAAATGACGAGAATTCAGAGGAAAACCACAGAGATCGAAAAGAATCTCTGCGATCAATATGCTATCGCTAGAGTTATTGATTAATCGCAAGTATTTCTATATTCAAAAGTTGTGCAAAAAAAAGAGGACAATTCTGAACATTTTACAGAGTATCCTAGACGAAGCAGGTCACTTAAATATTTCCTTTGTCTTTTATGATATACAAAATATTTGTAATATTAATAGTTTAAACCTACGAATAATCTGGAAAAAGAATTTTTCTATTAGATTTCTTTTTTCTTAGTTTTTTTTCAAAGTCAAGTTTTTATGTGGAAAATACATTGTCTTTTTTGTTTTCATTGCATCTTGTCGCGGATGATATGTATACATTTGAATATGTTTCACTCATGATCTTGAAATTATCTTATCTGCTATTAAGGGAACTTTAAAAATCGAAATTTTTTCAAACATTTTTTCAAAATTTGCAAATTGAGAAAAACTCAAGATATGTAGACTCACTCTCTGCGAAAAAGTATATTCTTTAATTTAAAGAAAGATTAATCTAGATGCATAATACAGCACAAAGATTAGTATCTAGCAATGAAGTTAAATTCTTAATATTCAAGCCTAATTTTCCTGTTTCCTTAGTGCACAAAATTCATAGAATAAAGAGTTTCGTAAAAAAAGAAATCAATCTTTTGAGTAGTCCTACAAGATGAAGAACTTTAGACATCGCAAACATTTTTCAAAATTCGAAACACTGTTATTATCAATTATTTTTCTCGTATACCTTATTTCACAAAAAAGCACTTACTCTTGTTGAAATGAGAATATTCGCAGGTTTATAATACTTTTGAGTATCATGCTGTCGCACATTTTACTTAAATTCTCAAATTACAAACGGTATATGCGAAATCTTTGTTATCACATTTTCGGGAAACCAGATACGTGTAAAACTACCTTTCAATTTGTAACACAGAAGGAATTACGTATATCATACATACGGTTAGATTCAATTCAATGATGGTATAATGTTCAATTCAATGTTGGAATGATTAATAATGTATTCAAATTCATATTGAGTGCTAGCTTATTCACTTTGGAACAACTTAATCAGGCTCAATTTTCCTAAATGACATCATCGCTTCAGATGAGAATCGATTCGAAACGTTTAGCAGGATACTCAAAATCTACAAACGAATCGTACGTGGTTATACTTTCCTTTCTTCATTTCCAAACAATCACGTTTCATACAGCATTCACTGATATTCAGTAAGATACTGCAATAACAACATAAAACAAAGTGTTGATCATACATAGTAAAATATTTAAAAACAAGACTGCTTTTACAATCAATTCTAAAATATCGAATAGCTACAGTGACTCTTATTAATATCTAGACACCCTTTAAAATATAATAACTTTTTTATAATTGGACCAAACGATTTGAATTTTTTTTTTAAAGTTGTACAAGTTATATTAATTTATAAGGTGACGTGTAAATAAATTTTTTAGAAACAGGCAATTGGTATTATAAGTACTATTTTCATAGAGGGTCTAACAGAGTAAGCATGGATAATTTTATTGTTTGCTAGACAATATTTTTTGCGTGAAAAACCATTCTGCAAAATTTTAGAACTCTACCCCTTCGTTTAAGGGAAATAGAAGGGTCAAAATTTTAAACTATTTTGTTTATTTTCTCAGTTATTACTTGAGATATTTCGATGAGAAAGAAGATGTAAAAGAGCTATAGGCTAACTTTACTTGAGATATTTTTTTCAGAATTGTAAATTAATTGTTAAAGGTAAAAAGAAAGTAATTTATTTTTTGAACACATCCAAAAAGTTAGAAATAATGCTGTGTTATCAAATTATTATATGTAAATGTTTCCAGTTATTCAGGCTAGTCGAACATAGGCTCACTAATTTAAAGAGTATTATAATATAAATATATGTAAGGTTGTTTGAAGAGAAAGAGTATTTGTCGCAAATCTGAATACGTGTCATTTAACATATTGCCGACCACGTATACTTTTATCTTACAAATCGATATTAAAAAATATAAAATTCGTGAATATACACCTTTCCTCTGCCTTCAGTAATCTTTGAAATATTAACTCAAATATGTGTACTACTCTCAACTTCAAGGATGATTTTCACTCCTTCACTGTGGTCGATTACCAATAAAAAAAGAAAGTGTATATAAAAACATTTTTTGGAACACTACTGATATACCAAAGTTTCATCATTATTGGTAATTATCACTTATAAATGTTCCTTTGTTAGCAACATTCTTACATTAAATCCTAACGAAGAATGCAAATAACTTCAAATAATAAAATATTAATTTTCTAATATCTCATATCTCTCATAGAAAGCAAATAATAAAGAAAAATACGTTAAACAAGGTAGGATTTTTTTGAAGTGAGCCAACATACGAAACAAAGAAATTTATGCATCACAAGATTCAGAAATATATACAATAACTTTTGAATTTTTAAATTCACAAGCATAGAAGCTTATTGTTTATTTAACGCTCCTAGCTACATCCAGCGTATAGTATTATATTTGCAGTGTATAAAAGAATTGAGGAGACAGTGTTGGCTAAAGTGATATAGGAGCTGACCAGTGATACGTAACGTAACAGCATAGGTTTAAATCCAGCTCGGGTCTTTCCTTTTCCACACATTTTGGTTCTAAAAGGCACAGATATCCACAAAATAGATTAAACGAGAAAGCATGGAGCAAAGGCAATTATAACATTTTTGTGCCCTTTGTTCTTGCTTTCTTTGTTCATTCTTTGCCTGACCCTTTTTTTTAGAAGTGCTCACTTGGACTTCAAATTTTTATCAAGTTCAAATTACAGATTCGAGAATTTCTTTTGATATAAAAACAGTCGGTATTTTCGTGAAGTGGTTATTCTAAGCAGAAAAGATTGCATAAATTGCACTATCTAACAGAATAAAATTCCTTTTCTGCTTTGCAATATTCGTCACCCTTAGTTTAACAAAAAACAAGACACGAAGTTTTGTAAAAACGCACGATTCTGGTTAAAAATAAAGTATTACGTGAAAACTAAAAACGTTAAAAACTTGAATTAATCTTAGAAGATAAAGAAGAGGTTTCTGAATATGACAGTGTCCATAATTACTACTACTTGTGTTTCTAAACAATTGTAAATGGACACGAAAGTTGAAAAAAAAAGTAAATATACGTAGTTTGTACATAATAGTCTTACATTTTGATTTCGCACTAATTAAAACGATTTACTGTTTTTTATTACAATAACACTCTTGTATACTATGAAAAACAAAAACAGTTTTATATTTTTCTTACGTAAAATTCACAAACATTTAAAAAAATAACAAATTGGTAAAGTGGCGTTTTTCCCACATCTTGTAGAAAAATTTCCACATCAACGAAGTGAGACGCCACATGTACAAAAAGTACATCAGAATACATTTGTTTCTATTTTGCATTATCAATGTTCAAATCAAATGGGTACTAGATATGAATTTATAATAAATAATTAGCTTTTTAATGTCTAAGTATTATTCTTCCATCAGCAAACAGAAAGTGATTCGATTTGCCTCTGTCCACCCTATAGAAATTATAATTATTCACGTTATGAGTTGTTTTCCACCTAAAAATTATTAAAGTATGCTTTCGCCGATTTATTGAACATTGTTTCACTAGTAGGTCTATGTGAAAGCTCATTCATCCGCTGTTAGGTAGTGATTCAAATACAAAAGTACATTTATTAACGCTCGTTCGTGACGCTAAACAAAAGGTGATTCTAAAGAATTAGCTTCAAGACACTCTCACACGTTGATGCGATTTTTGCCTTCTTTTTAATCTCTTGTTTAATTAAATGTCCTTTCAAAACCCAGAAAGCGTTTTATGCACACAGAAATTCTACGCTTCGGCGAACTGTGCGCCTTCCTGGTGCTCACTTGTAAACACTCAATAGCAATTGATGTGTCGTAAAGCCATTAGAGCTACATCGGCAGTGAAGTTCCGTTAGGACCGAACATCCCTTGAGCCTGACTCCTTCCATCCCATTTCCTCGACGACCAAGAAATTTCAGGATGGGCGGCATACTCGTGGCCCATGGAGGACTATCCAAGAGGTAGCAACACACTGATTGGAGAAAACCGTTACCTCCCACATTATTGATTCATCTATAATTTAAGATTTCATATCTTCAAACACAGAATCCACGTTACATAGTATGTAACATAAGAGCGTGGATGCGTTATCTCTGGAAATTGATATTTAAAATACGAAAGGCTATGATAAACTAAACATACACAATCTTCTCCATTATGCTTTCATACAGAAACTCTTGGTTTCGTTTGAGTCACTGAATTACATAGAAGTTACCGAAATGAGTGCAACGTATGGCTGAAAGGTTTGAAGTGATGTCCTTACATTTACATCCAAAAGAAACAAAGATATCCGTGAGAAGTGCAGTTAAGTACTTTCACAAATCTCCCATATTTATTAATAAATACGCACAACGTTATAAATCAACCACAAATTTAGCTAAAACGTTAAAGAGGTCTTGAATTCTTTTTTGAAGAACCCGAACCTCTCGTTGCATAAAGGACACACTTTGCGTGACGAAAGAGGATATAAATTTAAGTATAATAACATTAAGATGTCGATTAAAAGAAAATAATGTCATATGGTGAAGTTTTCAGAAAAGTATGTCGAATATAACATAGCTCATAATAACATTGGTCGTGATCGGAGGATCTTGTGTTTACTGCCGAGTTTTCTTTTTAGATTTAGTCTATTTCTGACTAATCAGTAATTCAAAGAACTGTAAAACATCCAAATAAAGTGCATATTTAGGACTGCCTTAATGCACGCGATTTTGAGACTTCGTGCATCTTCACAAACAATTTAAATGCCCAAAAAATTATCAAATTTTACGAGAGAGGACTTCTAACATCCATAAAACAGTGGTTCAATCAAAGCAGCAAAGGAAGAAAATGGCATTAAAGTGTTGAATTGGCCATCACAATCACCCGAAGCAAATCCAATAGAAAATGTATGATTCACTATAAAATATAAGCTACAAGGAAAACATATCCTGACGCTAAAAGCCCTTGTTCGGCAAATTCGGACAATGTAGAGGTCGGTACCTGTCTCTTACCCTGAAAAATTAATAGAAAGCACGACTAGACGTTGCCAGGTAATAATTGCTAATAGAGGAGACTGAGTACGTTACTAGGTAACGTTGTAGTTACTAGGATACTATTTGTAGAAAAAAGTTATATTTACAAAAATATTGTATTCAGACTCTTATGTTACACACTGTAGTCATACACACAATATCAATACCGTCACAGAGTCAATCTCGCAATTCACAATACGATATATCCGGAAAATCAACACTGTCTATCGAAAACGTGAATTGCTCGTATAAAATCGACTTCAATCCATTAAATTACATTGGAGATAGCACAATCCATACAGAATTGTGTTACAATCGAAACGCTTGGCAAAAACACACGATCTTTCCACATCTACGACGCTTAACAATGTCTTTATGCTATACCTGTCTATCGCATTATCAATACACCTATCATCCGATTTACATAGTACTATTTTTACACGATTTCGCATTTACAAGGTTTTCAAAAACAAAAATTTATACTGAATGCATGTTCGTACAGTCATTTTTTAATACCGTTTGTTTGTTGACATTGGCATTAAATCTAAAAACGGGAATTCCCTTTTATCGTCAGTTTCTACAAAATAACCCTAATGTTAAACGAGTTCTCCAGTTCCAACGTTACAATTCTTTTCTAAATTTGATGGAGTTAGAAAGCCCCAACGCGCAGAAAGTTTCTTCCTTTGAAGTAGAAAGTCTTACTTCACTCAGCCTATAAACTCACAGTACTGTTTACGAAGTTGCCCTGTGGTGCCTAGAGTCAAACTGGAACGCTGAACGATCTCGGAGTAGTAGGCCTTGCTTACTTGAGCAACGATGGTGTGGTGGGTGGTGAAACACTGTATGAATGCATTAGTAATCATCCCGTCTTAGACCTGATGCACACAAGCGACGTGATTTCGAAACTGTGACGCTGTACGATTCGGCACATTTGTGTTTCTCGTAAGCAGGCTTGGAAATTAACTGTTCCTTTCGACCGATTTCAAAAACACTGCCCTATACTTCCACCCACGTCGGTCCAAATGCTTGATGCACATCACTATACTATAATTAACGACATTACTTTCCGGTACTCCTAATAACAACATCTAATAAGCTACTCTAAGTTTGTTTACTGTGCAAATGGATAATACTATCTTTTATTTTGATTATTATACCTAATTTCTAAATAACATCGAAAATAAAAGAAAAACTCATTTTACACGGACCAATTATTAGTCGAGTATCGTTGATTTATGGAATTAGTAGCGTGTTTAGAGCTGTGATGCAAATGGGTTAAAAAATAAAATAGCATACTTTCGTTCTCAATCAAAGATTTTAATTGAAAAAAATAACCGACGTTCATTCCCGCCTAATAAGTTTGCATGAACGCAGTAAACGAATATCAGAGAGTAAATATCTCGGGATGTCTGGAAGTAGAGAAACAAATAAACAAACGAATGAAAAGTGTAAACAGCATCGTAGTAAATTGGTACACCGCGCAATTTGGATGGCTGATTTGCATGATAGCAAATGTACGCATGAACAGGTTCAGGATCTACAGTAAGTCGGTACATCAAAGAAAACTGCGCGTTTGAACGATTTGAGCGATTCCATGGAACTATGAAACCTTGTGTTCTGTCATGTGCAAAATTGCGTGCTTCAAGTGGTGCAGTGCAATGCAGCGCGTTTAGCCTGAGCCCATTCTAATTGCAACAAAATATTATATGATGCATTTTACGCAGTACTTTAATCGTCTAAATGTACAAATTTTTATCGTTACTGATATTTCCACATTTAAATTACTTACAAATAAGTGTTTAGGTTAAGTTAGACAGCCCGAAAAATATAACCTAACCTAACCGTTTCCAAACCGGAAAAAATTTACTTCTACACCTAATATATTACAAATATGCAAACAAATTCTTTCCGACTTTTGGAGTACAATCAAAGTTTTATTCATAGAGAATGAAAACAGATTATCATCAAAATAATTTGTATTATTGTCGGTGACCTTTCGCCATTTTCTTTTTTCATTTTGCAAATACCATCGCGAATATTTCAATGTAAATTACTGTACCGGTTATATGACTTCAATAGGAAAAAATTTATTTCTATATCTAATATATAATTATATACATACATCCTCTCACACCAATTATTAAAAAGTGCAAAATGTTTTGCATTATTTTAATAAAACAAAAAAAAAGCTGAGGAAACTATGTCCAACACTTGTAAATTCTGTAGCACTTGTTAAATGTCACCTGAATTGTTCGAAAAGTGATATGTAGTATTTATCTGTTACCCACGATTGTCAAACAATACGATCGCTTTTCACTGATATATGCCACGTAATAAGCAATCTTGCTATCCATCATGTACGATTGTGTCAAACCAGGTATAGTGCCCCGTTATCATTTGTATTCCGTATCATCCTATAACCACTAGATATTCATAACGAAACCTGAAGAGATTAAATGCATACAGGCGGTTTAATACGATTTCACTGTGAGGAAGAACGAAACGAATATATTTCAAGATGAATAATATCAATAAATATCCAAGCAAAAATATATTTAAATTATTAAGTGTGCAAATGCATTCTTTCCGACTCTTGTGTACAATCAAAGTTTTATTCAAAAAGAATGAAAATAGATCGATCATCAAAATAATTACAGTCATTATCGAACACCTACCATTTTTCAGCTAGCTTGCAAATACGATCACGAATATTTTTATATGAACGATTGTTGTACCGATTATGTAGTTTCATATGGTTTATATAAAAAGCGTTTTTGAAAATCTTTACCTTAAGTAATTTGAAGTGAAGGGAATATAAATAATGTCCGACACTATATTAATGGCAAGTTTAAAGTTTCAATAGAATTTCATACAGTTTACTACTATTTTTCCTTCTAATGGGACTTTAAAAGACTACCTACGAAGCTATACACTGTTTAATCTCTGTAATATGAAGAAAAGTATAACTTTCCATTGGTAGTTATTCTGATTATTAGGTTGGTGCATATGAAATGTCATTCTTTCCGTAGTAATCAAGCGACAAGAACATCAACGAAAGTTTAATAACGAAACCTTTCATGGAAAAATTAATATTAATAAAATACTAGCTAAGATCGCAAGTGTCTTATAGTTTTGCCGCCGAGTATATAAAGATAAGTTTTCAAACTGTATCTGTCCAACACCTTATACATATGCAAGAATAGTTGATAATTTTCATAAAACTAGTAGTGTTGTGAAAAAACGTATTAGAACAAGAAGTATTAACCCCTTGCCGTACGAATTTTTAGTTACTACGTGTGTTAATCTCGAATGTTCACTGTTCCAATACAATTTTAAATAAAGAAAGTCGAGATATTATATATCAATTTTTATTTAAAAATCCTCTATCTGGAATTCAAATTACAGTTAGAACAAAAATATAAATTTGATAGACGTATAAATACTTCTTTTGTCACACTTTAACCACAATCTGCAGCATGATTGAGACTCGTTATTATACGGCAAAGGGTTAATAACGAAAGAAATAAAAATATCATTGTAGATAGCAACAGATATAAATTTTACGGGAAGCCTTAATTCTTAGAAATCAAAGTCATTTCAAAATTATGGTATTATACATGTCTGAACGTATTTTTTAATCATTCACATGATACATAAAAAAATTGTAGTTATACATAAAAAGTACACAAGTAGTATTGAGAAAAAGTAATTAAAAAGTGAAACTGATAAAAAAGTTTTTCTCCTCCCTCTGATCTCTTGAAACCATGTAAACTCTGTCAGAAATATTTTTTGCATCACAACTTAAAGAGATATTAACCTTATTTAAATGAACCACCCTGTATATGATCAAACATCGTAGTCCTTTTACACAAATGGAATTAAAAAATTACCTGTAAGATGGCAATATGTTTCTGATAATGAAGAAAAATGTAACATTGATTAAAATAATAAAATGTGTTTTATTTGCATTGTTTCAAAATTTCTCTGATACATTCACAAATATGTTATATCAGATTGTATTATTTTTGAAGATTTTGTATAACCATTTTCGATATGTATATTTACATAAGTACATAAATGTTATTGTCTTGTGTTATGGAACAGGATTGATTTAAACTTGTTAAACAGTACGAATTATATTTCGATTACTTCTACACTCATCTCGTCTATATTTTCATAATATGTTCTGCTGTAATTGGAATCTGATAATGTATGAACAACGATGAGTATATCTTGTACATGGCAATCAAACAATCACCATAACCTTCTTCAAATGAAATGCGTTATGCATGTTCGTTGTTTATTTCGAACGCTCTCGACGTTCCATATAATTAATTCCATATAATTAATTTTTCATCACGTGTGGTAATATGTTCTGAAAATGGACTTTGCTTATTCGTTCGAAGTAACGAGGTGACTATTTTCACTTGTCTAAACTGCTGCATATCGCTTAACTTACGCGGAACCCATTTGTCCATTTCCTTTACTTTTCCTATTTGGGTCAAGTGACGTATAATGATAGAATGGCATACCCTCATTTGAAATACTACAATTCCTACTGTTTGTTATGGATTATTTTTAAGTCTCTCTTAAAATATTATTGTTTGGTGGCATTTTCCATTCTTCCTCCTCGCTCTTTTTCCGAATGAAGGATCATCAATCTTGAATCGTACAAAGTAACGTTAAACTGCTCTAACATTTACATAACCTTCCTCAAATGCTACATTTATAGTTTCAGACTCTTTTACAATACTCGTTACGAGTTTAAAGGAGCAGAAATGAAAATTTTCTTTCTCTCATATATTTTTAATGTTTGTGATTTCTTAAATGAGACCTCAAAATGTTAAAATAAAATTCGCAAGAATGAGGAAGTCGTAAAAAGTCTTAATGATGTAGCGTGCAATGATTAAGACTGATCTAAAATTCGACTAATTATAATCACAGAAATGCTTTACCAGAAAACGTAATTGCTCTCATCACATTCCTTTATGGAGATCTAAGTAAGAAAAGATTATTGAGATAGTTTAGGTGAGTCTCCAGTTAAAAGGAAAGTTAAGAAATTTTAAAGTTATATCATAGATAACCTGTTGGAAAGATTCAAACGCTTTTATCGAAACCAAATTTTTTAATCTGGCTGCATTAATAATTCGTTAAATTTTCATCCGATTTGCTTCAAATTTACTTAAATTCCTAACAATATTCTTCTTCGTTGCACGATCGAAATTTTTATAATTATCGAAATTAGGTAATTAGATCCTACATAATGTTCCAAGAAATATTCAAATTTATCTAAAATTAAATACTGAAGTTTATTTAATAAAGAAGTAATTTATGTAATATTAAATAAACTTAATAAATTTAATAAATATAAATGATAATAATAATAACACTGTAGCAAGTACGAATAACTCTTTAAAGCACTCTATTTTAATATTCTCAATTTCCCTTCTGAGCTCTGGTTAATAGCTCATTAAAAACTATCGATCACGAAACATCGCTTACCCTTATGCTTCGTCACCTTTACGCAGAATCATTCTTAGAGACAGGTTATTTAACTTTTAATTATACATAATACCATTACATTCGAAGTATGATATTCCTATTTTATACAAAAGCTTCTTTATCCTCTGAGTCATCGAAGAATTATTTATCTTTTCATTTTGCATTCATACGTTCCATTATAATTATTATCGCGTCACATATAAATATAATATTATATTTCTTATATAATGCCATCAAATGTGCTTTAAAATAAAATAGTGAGTAGTAGATTATCCTTCGTACTTTTCATTTCGTTTCAATTCGAAGTTCTATCACTCTTGTTGGAAAACCCTATACTTATGAATGCCAGTGTAAGTCTGAAACTACTATTATATGTATCATCAGAAAATTCTTTCAATTTTGCATTCATATACTTACGTATCGAAAATACAGAAATATTACTGCAACTTAATGAAATATGTATCAACTCTTTTATACGTAATAATTTGTATCATTATTATTTAAATGAAGTTTGTATCTCATAAAGTAAAAATATCCTAATCGATTTAAACATCTAATACGACGATATTGATTTTCGATAAGGTAACTTTTTATTCATTTTTCGAACGGTAAGAATTTATCGAACATAAAAGGAATATCTATCATTGATCACAGGTTAATCTTAGCATACGGTAATAATAGCTACTTAAAAATAATTCTCTGCATCGATGTATATAGATATATCTATACAGCTATACACAGAAGAAAATATAAGTGACTCAATGATGGCAAATTTGAGGATAAAAAACTTAAATTAATGCTGAAAAGTTTGTATTTTGTGTACTTTTGTCAACCGAGACTTTATGATTAAGAACTGAATGTAAAAATGTGTATAATCGAAATAAAGACCTGTCATGTTAAACCTATGACCGCTACTGTACCTATATTTAAACAAAATACGATTTTGAAATGATTTCTCGTAAAAAGAAATTGAGGTAATGATCTAATTGTACAGGGTGTCTCAAAAAAGTATGTTGATACTTCAAGGGGTAAATTTATACAATAAAACGAGTAAAAAATGTCATATGAGCATTTATATCTGATTTACCTTAATTTTATTAATGATTCAAGAAAATTTTAAAAGTTAGTCCGTCTTAACACACGCCATTGTACGTCATAGCATCGAGTTCTTTCACAGACTGAGTTTGAAATCCATTTAATATTCTTTCTTAAAAATCATGCATATTATTCACTTCCATCGCATACGCGATAGTTCCGAAAAGTTCTCAAAAGTAAAAATCTAATGTAAAAATGTTCTAATCGAACATTTTCTTTAATCCTTCATAACTTTAAAACTAAAGTATACAGGATATATGTTCGTAAGACGTTTTATATAATATATAAATAATATATATAAATTTTATATAATATACGAAATAATTTCTGAAAAAATTGCAATTGAAATAGTGAAATAGTGATATTTCTACGACTTTTCGAAATTAAAAAAGATATTTTGCGAGTTCGTTTTACCACTCTTTATTTTTATACGTGCACACGATGTGAAAAGAATTATTTAATAACTTTGCAATGTAACAATTTTAATATGTATTATGATTGTATATACACACATAAAAAGATGGTGATAATATACAATTTTAAAAACATATTGTCTAATTGTAACGATGAAAATGAAAACATAAATTTTTAAATGCTTTCTTGCAAAGTAAGAGACTCTCAAACTTCGATGTCAAACAGTAAAATGTTTGAGGTAGCTTACTTTAATACTTTTTTTTTCTTACGTGACACTTCTTTCATCATTGTAATTACTACATTTCTCCTTTCAAAAATACCCTGTATAATATTCTTTGATCTTTTCTGTGTATATGCTTTAAACTCTTTGAAAGTGTAAAAGAAAAGGGAAACAAAAGTAATAAAGAAGAAAAATAATATCTGTAAAGAAGAGTAAACGAAAATGTTCTTCAAGTGTACTTCATTTTAGAAAGGTTTATATATATAAGTAATAAACAATTGTCACTATCCAATAGCAAAAATACTTACGTTTATACATGAGAATTCGAATTCAGAATTAAATTAATCTACTCTTGATTAGATTAAATCAAATGTATAAATCGTAAATCAACGTTCTTATAATGTAATCTCTGCAATAATAATATTTTGTTAAATAATTGCTACCAAACGTGATTAAATTCTCAGAAAAGTGTTAGTTTATACCGTGTAACTAAAAACTATTTAATTAGACCACACTGATACGAGTCACAATTGCAAACCAATTTTATCTACTAATATTCTGATTTGTGTCATGAATTGTATATTATTCCTTTTAATATTTCCAAATATTTCTACGTGAATTGTAAAAGTAAATTTCTACAAATAAATTACATTAATTGTAGACCGAGATTTTGCTAAATTATTCTTTGGTAATGTATATCCTATCTTGTACATATATTTTTATGTATTTATAGGTTGTTCGAGGAGAATGCGGAATTACTAAATATGTTCACACAATTTCGAGAATTAAAAACGAAAGAACAACAGTCCAATAGCATGGAATTGGCGAAACATGCAGAAAAAGTTATGTCCGCCCTTGACGAAGGTATTAAAGGTCTTGACGACATGGATGTCTTCTTGACCTGTCTTCACCAAGTCGGAGCCACACATACAAAAATTCCTGGCTTTAATCCACAGTATTTTTGGGTAAGTTCATAAAATAAACGATCAAAAGCTTTTTTAATATCATCAACATTCAGTGACTCCCAATAATATTCAGACGTCCTTTAAAACAGAATAACTGTTTTAAAATTGGACCAAGCGAATTGAATTCTCGTGAGAAGTTAGATGAATTAATTTATTAAATGACGTGTGAAAATATTTTTGAAAAGAATTCCAATTAGTCGGAATTACGAAGGAAATACCATCGGTCGCTTTTTATATTCTTTTTTATTTGAGCCCATATATTGAAGATTACATAGAAATCGGTTAACGTTGCTACAAACGGTTAAAAATGGTATAAATCGAAGTTCTCCACGATTTTCGGTCTACAATTACGATAAATCGAATGATCCTTACATGTTTTAATGCCTGCTGCTTGTTCCTGTATCAACTGATTTCGATAAAATTTTCAGAAAAGGACAGAAAGAGAGAAAGGGATGTTTCGCCTAACTCAAACAGCTAAAATATCTCCGTTGCATTTCATGATAAGAAAAAGAATGTTCAGAGAAAAAAAGATTAGTGCAAAAGGACAAATATTCTGATTAATATTAACATAAATATTCTTGTACATATACTTGTCTTCAAACAAGTATTGAAATTAGTACTCGTAATTTTTCTCGTTCATAGTCATGAGAAGATCAACATATACATCATTTAGAATTTGCCTTTTTACGAGCTACAAAAGTCCGGTAATGCAAATATGTATATCTATCCATTTAAACAAACTTCGACGATCTTGAAATCTCATAAAAAAAAATTACGTAAAAACAAAGGTCTATTAGTCAGAAATATTTGTCCCGTCGCACCGTTCATTTTCTCCCTGATCATTTCTTTCCATGGAAAGCAACCGAGATATTTTAAAATTGATATTGTAACATGTTACCATAGATATTCAAGAACAGACTGTCATCAAATCTCATACTATATCAGAATTAATTTTACTTGCAGAAAATTGAGAAACCATTTCTGGAAGCTGTCGAGCGAACACTGGAAGACCGGTACTCGGAGAATGTGGA